>OW799201.2:20000000-25975654 GCA_941918905.2 Xestia sexstrigata
TGCTTCAAAATGTAACAGATTTGGAAGCCAGCCAACTAAACTGCCTAGATAACAACCTAACTATCTTAGAACATACAAGCATCGTTACTAACCCTAAAATGCCACAGTTTACACCACAATTACCAAAATTGCATCCAACTATTTTAACCCTTTCGCAACTGCTGTGAGTAACTAAAGTTTTGCAAGAAAGTTTTCGTTGATGACTCACGAACAAGCCCGATCCTTGCCGGACCTTACCGAAAACGAAATCCATACTAACATTAATGCGAAAATAACTCTTTATGTCTGTTACCTTTTCTGCCAAAACGGCCAAATGGATTTTTATTGAATTTGGCACACAGGCAGGCTATGACCTGGTTTAGGATGACGGGTACTTTTTATCCAAGTAGTACACTTCCATAGCATAACTTTCGATATCTACGCGGGCGGAGAAGTCCTACTTAATATTATAAATGCAAAAGTTTGTGAGGATGTATGGATTTTTGTTACTCTTTCACGCAAAATAAATGCAAAAATTTGTGAGGATGGATGGATTTTTGTTACTCTTTCACGAAAAATAAATGCGAAAATTTGTGAGGATGGATGGATTTTTGTTACTCTTTCACGCAAAATAAATGCCAAAATTTGTGAGGATGGATGGATTTTTGTTACTCTTTAACGAAAAATAAATGCGAAAATTTGTGAGGATGGATGGATTTTTGTCACTCTTTCACGCAAAATAAATGCGAAAATTTGTGAGGATGGATGGATTTTTGTTACTCTTTCACGCAAAATAAATGCCAAAATTTGTGAGGATGGATGAATGTTTTTTACTCTTTCACAAAAAAACTACTGTGTAATTTTAGATAGTTTAAACAATGGATTAACTACTAATGGATACTTTTTATCCCGGAGTATGATCCCATGGGATAATTATCGAACTCCACGCTGGCAAAGTCGGGGGCATAAGCTAATAATAAAATATTGACCATATTATTACCCACTCAGATATGCGCAAAATTCTACTGGTTTTGCCGGTTTTTACGTTATTTATTGAGCAGTAGGTATTTTCACAGATGTCGTTCCTAAATGGGAGGCCAATGTCCCATAATGTGATGTATGCGGAAGATAAGTTTAATATAAATGGATAAGTAATAATATTTATAGGTATTTGTTCGGTTTTTTGTTGTTACACTAAGTAATTGGAGATCGTGTGATTTGCATACTAGTTTAGCTCTTCTCTATATAAGGAACAAGGTTTCGGGTTTAATTATTTTGGAGTATTGGACTTTTTTTTCGGGGTTCGTGTTACCCAGTATTAACTGGGTTATAGAGATCAGATAGCCAGTTGCTCCACGTAAAATACTGGTATTCATCTGCATCCGGTTAGACTGGAAGCCGACCCCAACATAGTTGGGAAAAGGCTAGGCAGATGATGATTGCACTAATTTGCGGTTTTAATCGTATTTAAAGCTTTTTGAGTATTGACTTTTTGTAAATGCTGTAGGTTCCAAAAATACATTTATTGCAACACGTGCTCAAGCTGTTTATAACACGAAATTGTGGTCTAGGGCTTGGTTTCTGTCTAAACCAAAATAAAGAATATTATGGCAAAATCTAGTCACATCTTAAAATAATCAAAGCATTTGAAATTTCTCATCCATCACACATCTAGTTTTTTTTAGGCAGGTTTTCTCTCCACTTGTTAAAATGATTTTAACAACAACAAATAATATTAAATGAAAAATTCTCAACACATCGATCACAGTCGCCTAAAGCAAGATCCAATACATTTGTTGCCATCAATTTATCATAAACACAAGTGGGCGAAACATCAGATACACCATGTTATTGACCGAAAAATTAGTGCCACTGACCGTAAAACTAGAAGAAAAAACAATACTACAACGTACATTAATATTCGAAGACATATGACAACCAACCACCAACCCGTACGCACGACCACCTATGCAAAAACAAATTAATCTGATCTCTCATTGACCGGGAATTGCCGAGGTCAGGTTATAGGTACTGTATACAGGATGTAAACAACCTCATCACGAAGCCGTCAACCGTCGCCGTATTGTTGGGAAACGACAATTTTTTTTGGGGTGAAAAATCATGTTTTTTTGTAGAACTCAATGTAACGCACTCAAAACATTGTGCTGATGGATGGATTGAATAGTACGGGGGTCGTGGAGGTGTATAAAGTAAAAAACTTACATTAAACACTTGTATTTATAAAAAAACTTGTCAAAAAGTTGGCCCCCAATATCTCCGTAAATAGAAGGTTCCCGGTACGGTGTAGAACAAAAAAATGATCGCAATGACGGGGAGAACAAGTGCCTTTCGGCTACGTTAAGGGCATATCCCTCAAATGGCTTAGCATGATCCTCCGTTACTCCTAAAATACTGCCGCATTAATTTTGAAATAAATATATGGTAAAGTTGAGGATTATTGCTAAGTCCTATGTGTAACGAAAACACGATTCCAAAAAAAAATTCTCGAGAGAAAAAAATACCAAAGTTACCTCCAAACCGAACAATAAACCGCTGGTATTCAAAAAGTACTTGAAATTAGATCACGAAACTTTGCATACTAAATGAACTAGCTATAAAACAGGTCTTATGTGTTTTATTTTTTAGTCCAATTAATAGATTTTTTGTAAATCGCAAAAAAACCACTCATTTCGCACTATTCGGCCGCAGTGACTGACGTAACAACCGCTTTGTAGTGCAAGCTGATTAGAACTTTATTCTAACAGTGTTTCAAACGAAGTTTGTAACCACCACAAATAGAGTTGCTAATTTTAGGGTTAGAAGGGCCTTTTTTTTTCGGATGGGAAATCATCAAATGACTTCTCCCGCTCTGGGCGGAGCAGGAGGGAGTGTCAGACTTTTACTGACTAAAACCCATCCATGTTCCTTCATCGCCCTTTGTGTTCCGGGGTCACGGTATCTCTTTCGAACAGTCCCGCAACCCCGGCGGGTTATAAGGGCCTTAAGAGGTTTTTTTACACCATTAAAGTATAGCTTAAATTGATGTGTCGCCGCGTGTACGTGGCCCGCGTGATGTAAAATGGTTCATTACCTCTCAAATAGAGAAACTTGTGCCCCATGTACAGCGTCGGTGGTCTAGAAGTCGTAACCGCAACTGCTGAGCATGATGGTCCTGGGTTCGATTCCCAGGTCGGCCAAAGTGTTATTGGGGTTTTCTTCAGTATACCAACCCCGGAGTCTGGATGTGGGCCTGGTTCATGACAATAGGCTCGACCCCTATTACATGGGACTTAAACATAACTGGCGAATTGTCAGTGTATTATGAGGTACACCTCTGCTATTACCCTTCGGGTATTACAGGCGTCATGTTATGTTACGTTATACGATAACCATTAGTAGGTACTAGGAACCCTCAAATCATTGCACGTTCGAGTATAAAGCCCTAGAGGCCAATTTAGTGTGTCGCTTTTATGATTCAGCACACATCCTAACCATGATTGGCATACAAGTAAAGACTCTTTATCTGTATACAGGGTGTAAAAGACCTCATCACGAAGCCGTCAACCAAGCATTCTGTAGGTACATCAAACTAAGTAAATTTACGCAAAAATTATTGCTGGGAAACGACTTTTTTTTGGGATGAAAAATCATGTTTTGTGGTAGAATTTAATGTAACGCATTAAAAACATTGTGCTGATGAATGGATTGAATAGCACGGGGGTCGGGGAGGTGTTTAAAGTAAAAATCCTACATTAAAAACTTGTATTAAAAAAAAAACTTGTCAATAAGTTGGAACTTTGACCCCCAATATCTCCGTAATTAGGTTCCCAGGTATGGTGTAGAACAAAAAAATGATCGCAATGACGGGGCGAACAAGTGCCTTTCGGCTTCGTTAAGAGGTGTTTTACACCCTTTATTATATCTACATATTATACTTTTAGGTCTTGGTATGTTGGTTGGTCGTTGCATCATGATTGAGGGAAACAAAGGTTCATTTTTGTTGTTAAGGATGTTACCGTGTGTTTTATGTAATCCTGTGTAATCAATTATGGTCGTTTATCATTAATAAACACTTAGTTGTGTAATAAAAGTTAATGATAGTAATTTAGGTAGGTATTTACCTGGTAATAGTAACTTGTCGGCAAATACATGCCTTTTCTATTCATATTTTGGCGTCTGTATTTGGGCCCGGTAGATGGCAATAGGCTCGCCCCTATGACATGGAACTTTACTAGAAAAATCTGGGTGTACCTACTGCCGGGGTCGCGGGACTGTTTGAAAGAGATACCGTGACCCCGGAACACAAAGGGCGATGAAGGAACATGGATGGGTTTTAGTCAGTAAAAGTCTGACACTCCCTCCTGCTCCGCCCAGAGCGGGAGAAGTCATTTTATGATTTCCCATCTGAAAAAAAAAAAAAAACTACTCTAGGTACACCATTGCTTAACACTTTCGGGTTTAGAGCTGTGATGCTCTGTTATGTTATTTTATTAGCTTTCATAGCTTTTATTTACCCCAGAGCAAAAACGCACGCACGTGCCCTCCACGCAATGCCACAATTTCACCTACCAACCATTTCGTCACTTCAAATAAACAAACTAAATCATACCATACAAAACCACCTACTTACCATTACAAAGATTACCCCAATCATTTTATAAACTCACAAACAAACTAAACCTGATAGACGCAAATTTTCGCTTTCGACATCTCCGTCGATTTACCCGCAAGTCGCAGGTAATGTGTGCATATGGCAAATAAATCGCCGACATCTGAACGATTTCGTACAGTTACGTACGGATTGCAACGTCAGGTGCTTCGCGTGCGTGTACCTCTTGCAGTAGGCCGAAAATTTTATAGAAATTGTCGGTACACACGCTATCTGGTGTGTGGAAGTATGTTATGGGAGTTTGGTTATGAATAAACTAGTTTTTATTTTATTTATAGATTCGAATGAAAGCGAAAATAATTTGACGCAGTTGATGTTCTTAGGGCAAAAAAAATGGCAGGTCTAGATTCGTTACTGCCTTACTGCGTTTAACTGCAGATAAAACATTAAGACAAAGTTGTAGTAGCAGTTGTTGCTGTTGTTGTTGTGTGTTGTTGCAGTGTTGTTGTTGTTGTTGTGTGTTGTTGCTGTGTTGTTGTTGTTGTGTGTTGTTGCTATGTTGTTGTTGTTGTGTGTTGTTGCTGTGTTGTTGTTGTAGTAAAAAATAATGACAAAAACGTTGTAAATTTTAATATCTTCACCTTTATTGGTATAAAGGTTATATAGATAATGGTCTAATACAAAATCAATGATCATAATGACGGAAAGAACAAGTGACTCTTGGCGTCTTTTTCAGTCGCTTTACAGTTGACTTCATCAATCGGCATCAAATCTTTAATAGTGACGACATCAAAGGCATTTTTTAAAACTGATGATGCTAAACACGAGCTGTTGATTATCCATTTAATTTGCATCTTTTAATTAGGCATAATTTACCTTTACATGATTCTGCTTTGTTACCTAAATTGATTTTAACCGCTAAGTGCACTTATAGGACGATTTGATTATTATTAATTGTTGAAAACTTTAATCATCGCGTGATTTTAGTATTTAGATTTTACCGCTTAGTTACGGCAATACCTTCAAAGTGGTTTTAGTGTTACTAACTTGTAAAATAATATTTATCATGTTTCATAAAAGGCGGCTTGGATCAAGAAAATGGAAAGTTAAAAGGATCAGTTGAAATCAATACGATTCTAAAATCTTTAACCATTTCGAAAATAATTACTTGCATGAAATATAGTCCATTACTATGAATTTCTAATAGAAAACGGAAATCAAAATTCTAGGCTACCATGTCGTGTCTTAGATTCTAGACCACATTCAATTAATGACGCAACTGCAGCTCAGTCGAAATAAAACCAATGAAAGTAAATGCTACTGGTGAAATAACTATCGAAATTAATTGGCTAAAACATAAATTTATTCAAATTCAGCTAGTTTTGCAAACAATTATAAATGTGGATGACAAAGATTCTTAACACTAAAGCCGAAATCTATAAACGTTTAAAGGAAGAAAACCTGTTTTTAATCTGTAAAAATGACGTTACATAAAGCGTTATTTCTGTCACTGTCACACAAATGTCAAACTTCAAGACGAGAACAAGTTCAAGTCAAAGCACGTTTAAAGTAACATTTAAAGGCATCGGTCGTGTTATTAAAAACGCTCGGAAAGACCGAACATTTCGAAAAACACAACAAACAAGAAGTATCTAGGTAAAGAAATAAAACATAGAAAGAAAGAAGGAGATGATTGCTTTACTCAGTTTCTTGTTGAGAGATGAACATGACAGTATAACGGAAGAATACAACCGGCGACCGTTTACAACGGAAACTAGATTACTACAAGATAAAAAAGATGCCCAAATTGAGCGAAATTAGAAGAATAGTAAAACAGAAAGTGTGTAGGAAGAAGAAGAGCCTGTTTTTATGACATAGCTTTCGACATTTACGACAAATATTTGCACAAAACGCGAATTATCATCACACAAATTCTCTCTATTTTTAGAACTACTTAAATAAACAAAACAGCGTGGCCGATGCTCGCGAATTTCTCAATCAATTTCTCAATAGTTTTGGCTTTCAAAACAACGGTAAATGACATAAATAAAGTTACAATAGCCATTATTGAGACGTTCACACTGTTCGAGTGCATTGGTATAGGTATGATGCGAATCAATAAACAAAGCGTGGGAGGCAGGATTTCGGATCCAAAAGACAAAGATAAAACATACATAATTATGAAAGAAAAGAAATTGAAACAAATAGGGAACCAGAATAAAATACTAGAATATGATTAAGGGCTCATTGTTAGATCAGTGAGAAGCTAGGGGTCTACTCAATTTCATCATCAGATATTATTAGTTTTTTTTCAAACTCAACAAAGTCAATAAATTAAGGAAAAAGTTTAAAAATTAAAATGTCACCAAAAATAAAGGTGTGTGCAAAACTTCAGCTCAATCGGTTGGGGGAACTGGTTTTAAATTCAGTTGTAAGATTTGACCAATACATACTAACAAACTAACACGACAAGTTAAACAATGGTGTCGATTCTGTTGTGCACAAACTAAACTTAATTTAGGCTATTGCTATTTTTTTCTCTCTAATAAAACGAGAAAGAGGACGTAATTTAGAGCTGTCAAATTTAATTGGAACTAATGTTTCCACACAATTGAAGGGTGCACGTAAAAACATGTCGACTAAAAACACGGTGAAGCGCAAGGCATAAACTAGTTTGACATCTCTAACTTAGTTCATAGCTATGGCCGTCCTTTTCTCGCACTACCTTTTAGTAAAAGATAGCAATAGCCTAAATTAAGTTTAGTTGGTGCACAACAGAATCGACACCAATGACTTATAATTAACATTATGAACTAAAACTATACCTGACTGCATAATGTGAATGTACTAAAGGACTTCTCTACCCTCACCTTATGTTTACATAGTTACATATTTCATGAAGTTAAAGACGCATCAATTCACCGCTTACAAAATCGCTGACAGCCATTTAATCACAGAATGCATGAAAGCAGCACCTCTTGTTCATCAAGCATGAAATACCGGAGCAACATGGATACATCAAACGTTCATCGCAATAACTGTCTCATAATTAACTATTGCGTTCCGCGAGGAACTAATTAAAAGAGGTTTGTTACGTGTAACAAAGTAATTAACCTTTAATGAACCTGCAATATTGAGTATTGTATTGGCCCCACCCGTATATTGCGGGAATGATACCTTCGAAATAAAGTGATACATCGCATAACTAGAAATGTAAACAGGGTAGTCATTAATCAATAGAAGAGATACAGACAAAAGTGGAGAAAGTTAGATGTAACGAAGAAGGTAGACAAACACTATTGTCGTCCAACCGACCTACCGATAACTACCGACGACGACGACGACGACGACGATGACTAACCGACCGATTGTGTCTACCAATCCGCACTGGGCCCGCGTGGTGGATTATAGCCCATTCCCTCTCATTGAGAGGAGGCCGTGTCCCAGCAGTGGGAACATTATAGGCTGATGATGATGATGATGATGATGATGATTGTCGTCTAATAAAGCCTATAGATACTGTTTGTCCAAATCCTATTATCCTACTATTGACGACTAGACGACGACGAGGCTGCATTACGTTCTTAGGGTCCCGAGTTCGAATCCCGGTTGGAGCAAAAGTTTGTGTGATGGATGAGCATGGACATTTGTTTCCGAGTCATGGATGTTTATATGTATAGTAAGTATGTATTTACAAACAAAATGTATCTATGTAGTATATCAACTATCTAGTGTCCACGATACAAGCCTCGTTGCTTAGTGTGGCACTAGATGGCGCTGTGTGTCAGATATATTATATCATATATTATATCATATCATATATATTATATTTGCGAAAGTTTGTGAGAATGGATGTTTGTCACTCTTTCACGCAAAAACTACTGACCAGATTGGGATGAAACTTTTCACACAGATCGTTTATAACCTGGATTAACAGCTAAGATAATATATTATATAAGATATTCCATTTTTATCCCGGAAGTACGATCCCGTGGGAAAATTACGGAAATCGACGCGGGTGAAGTTGCGGGCATAAGTTAGTCATATAGCTAGTGTTCGTAGCGTCGCTCGCTTGAAAAGCGTAAAACTCGGAGGGGTATCCCAATCAAGAAACCACGCAAAAACAAAAACATTTTGGAACATGTCTTGTTCCCAGTCTATCCTAATACGTAGGTACATAATACTAATCTTATATTCCAAGAATCAATCTGCGGTACAGTCATCCTTGAATCAACGACTTCATTTTGACTGCACACAACAAAAAAAGGCAACTAACCACAATATTCTACGAACATGAATCACTGGCTGAATACAATCTCAATAGGTATGCAAAAATTTAATAAATCTGTACTTATACGAGTATGTCATGTTCATCTATACTAATAATTATAATAGTGAAGAAGAGTGTGTTTTTTGTTTAAACGCGCTAATCTCTGGGACTGACAGTTGAATTTTAAAAATTATTTTTGCATTTTATAGACTCATTCTGGAGGAGGGTTATACACTATAATATTACGTTACAACCCTAAGGTGCCAAGGAAACAGATAAATAGTTAAACCGCGGAGCAGCTAGCTGTAAGGTTTTTTTATAGATTTTATACCGCTGCTGACGGTACAATCGTCACGGTAAGTCTTCGCCGGTCACTTTCGATGTTCATCTTGCGCAAACACATCTGTTCGAGCATTCTGTACATTTTCGTTTCATACCATTTTCTAATTCGTCATGTGCAACTGTTCTTTATTTAAATGTCAGATTCTAATTGTTATGTGTCAAGTTTATTTTGTTTTCGATTTAAAAAAAGAATGGTTTTAAAAATCGATTTTAAAATGGGGATTTAGTATGACTGATTTTTATTTTAATACTTGTACTTGTAGTTCTTGCATTTTGTTACGGTCTAACAAATAAATGTGTTTATTTCATTTAAAAAGTATTTATATTGCTTCGTAACAATTTTTATTTAGTTTTCAACGTGTTATACAGGCGATAAATTAGATTTTATTTCTAATTCCGTTCGCAAAATATGCGGTTTAAACATCGAGTTACAGACAATATTTACAAGCCAGAAAATATTTTGCAGTAAAAGCCATTTACATTCAAAATCATTGAGAACTTCATAATACCTAAGCCCCTACCATAAATCCTTCTTGTAACGAGACACGTCTCATTTAACATTTCAAAACTCTCGTTGACCCGGCCTTGGTTTCCATATATTTGCCAAAGGCGAGCCATACAAGTACAGAGGCAGTCTCAACAACTTAGGTAAACAGTTACACGCCGAGATTCGTTAGCTATTCAATGATACCTGTGAAAATGTGGTGGTACTATTGTAGGAAAAGTCACTTTTAGTTGAATTTTCATACAGGTGACACAGGCTTCTACTGCATAACTTTTTAGCCCGCTTGCACCACAAATCACTAATTTAGTTTATTGTTAAACATAGTCCTAGTCTAGCTTCATTGTCTCGGCGCTTTTCTGGTTCTGGCTTTCCGGAGTTGCAGTGGTTTGCGAATAGTGTGGCGGGCCGGGTCCGTGAATATTTTTACTATCTTAGATTTCAACCTAAATATTAAAATATTCATTTGTTCTTGCTTGCACTACTGATGAACTCATTTTAGGTGATCATAAAATATAGTGATTTGATCGTGACTAGCATTTCAGTAAAAACACTAGAAGAAGCAAATCGTGGGTTGCATTCACAGAATTATTCTTTTTATTTCTATAAATCGTTTGTCGTTGTAGCGAGTCTTGTACATGTAGGAACAGTACTACAAGGATCTTTTGAAATACATTAACAAAAGGCCGTTGTTGATAAACATTTGAGAACTTTCTCAGTGAAACTGAATTGAAAAACAAAATGGCAGCAGTAGTTTCGATTTTTGCAACGCGCCAAAAGTTCTTTTTTTAATCTTTATGGCATCTATCCTTATTTTAATTATACATTTTTATTCATATCTGACCGTAGCATCAGTTTGGCTTTATATAATACCACTCAAATGTCGCTTAGATTCTAAGCGACATTTAAGTGAGTTACAACTCACGTCCACCAATCAATAACGTTCCTTAGTAACATGTCACAGTGTTTACACAGTTTCGCGGTCATTTCGTAATGACCGCTCTTACCCGAATGCTGTTACATTCATCTCCTAACTGTAAACTATTATGAGCTTCTTGACACATTGTAACTAAGCATCGTTAGTACTTTTTGGTGAATTATGTATTGTTTATTTTTATAGCCAAAGTGTTTTGCTGTTTAGGCAGGTACCTACATTTTTCAAATGATTGAGTAGGTGCTTACATAGTTTAAATAGCGGTTAAACCTTTTGGTTTTTAATAGACATTAAAGATATTCAAGTGAATCAAATATTAGTGTAGCACAGCATAGCATAATCAGCTTATAATTTTCCCACTGCTGGGACTCAAGCTTCCTCTCTAGAGAGGGAATGGGCTATGATTCACGACGCGGGCCCAATGCGGGTTAGTAGATGTCACATGTTTTCGAATTTTTGGTTCTAGGACATTCCGGTTTCCTCATAATGTTTTCCTTCACCGTTTTGAGAGCAGTGGTGATAAAATAAATTCTACAAAGTAATGCGCCTGCCTGAGTTCAAACCCACGACTTACTGTGCGTAACTCGGGGCCACCACCACTGAGCCACCACTGCTCTGTATAATAATAGTAGTGTGTTCATTATGAAATCCTGAAATCCTGAAAAAAAAACAGCGACCCCGTACACTTGTGTTAGCATAAATCGTCAAACAAAAACTAAGGTTGTATATCCTTGCGGGCCTGTGGACGGTGGGTTATGGGCTAGCTCGCCGTCCGTCCATCTCATGACGACAGGCCGTGTCGACGGCGCGTTCGTGTTCCACGCGCGCCTCAAAGAGAGTCAGCAATAGGAAGGGGTCCGCAAGGACCGATGCCTGCCGGGGTTTCGGGACTGTTCGAAAGAGATACCGTGACCCCGGAACACAAAGGGCGATGAAGGAACATGGATGGGTTTTAGTCAGTAAAAGTCTGACACTCCCTCCTGCTCCGCCCACAGCAGGAGAAGCCATTTGATGATTTCCCAAAAAAAAAAAAAAGGTGTATATCCTTTTTTTCTCTCGATTTGGGAATCCTCAATGGATGTCCTCCACCGTGTCCACCGAGCCCGGCAGAGGGTGTTCCTCCTTGTCAATTCTGGCTGGGGGAATACAATTTCATTCTCCAAAAATCACCCCTTTTTTATTTTTTTTCTGATGGCAAATCATCAAATGACTCCTCCCGCTCTGGGGGAGCAGTGAAGGTTGTTTATGTATATCCTGAGCTAACCTTTCCATTATAGTCACGCTCTCAATGAGTTCGTCACAAAAGTTCAATGAGGTCAGGTTAAAGTCACGATTTTCCAATAATGCACAAGTCTATTTTGATTTTAACGTTGGATCCGTACAAGTACCTATTTTATTTATAGCATTTAGCACAGTTGACAGTAAGCTCTTGGCTAAATAATCACAGCGTGTCGGGTCGATCTTTAGATTAATTCGCGCATGCCTAGGTTGGTCCGTGGATGGTTGATCATCCAAAGCAAGTTTAGCCATTGATGACTTTTAACAACTGTACCTTTGTCTAGCTTTCTCATAATACTTAAATACGTATTTCTTCTTTTGCTTCGAACTGTTGTCTGTGGGAATTGAAAAAAACAAGATGGCGGCTATACTTCCGGCAAAAGTCACGCGTCAAAAGTCCATGTTCAAACATGTGTAGCTGTTTATTTACAGAATCTCACTTTGTACCTGTACAAAGTTACAGCAATTAATACTTATATTATTTTCAATAAGACTTTCTTATGGGAGAGAAAGGCCTAATGTCTATTAATTTCTACCAACATTGTAACATTACTTCCTATACTTACGCAACCCAAGTGATATTGTTTAACGATGGAGTCATACGGTTATTGGCGAGTTATTACCAACCAGCAACCACTGATGGTTGATGGTAACGCCGTTATCAGACGACTTCACGCGAGTGAGCGGAGTTCTGTTCATTTTTATTTAATTTCTATGTTCACCACTATACTGAAAAAACTGTTAAAAAATGAACGATATTTTTTTCTCCTTACGTAAGCGAATTTATGCATTACATATCCTGGGATATGTTATGTGTAAATTCGCTACCTTTGGCAAGTGATGCTTGTTGTTGAAGATTGACCCGTGCAGCTGTTTTTATTTTTTTAACCGACTTCCAAAAGGAGGAGGTTTTTTATGTATGTACCCCGATTACGCTGAGATTTACGATCCAATTTACGCGATTCTTCTGTAGTTTGATGCGAAATAGTTGCCATTTGGTCCCATAAAAATTTAACATAGTTTGGCCCAGTAGTTTTCGTTTTATGAACATTTTTACTTTAGTCGTGTGGTCTAATTTCAACATGTTCACCAATTTCTCCCCCATTTGTGAAGCGATTCTCAAAATTCTTTTTTTATTTGAAATAATATACTCCTGAGATAGTCCCATTTAAATTTGGTGAAGATCTGATTCTTATCTTCGGAGAAATACAATGAAACTCTTCAAAAATAGACGGTAAATCGGTCGTGATTGCTGCAATCGCTTGGGTGTTTATTGTTTATACAACATCGTGACGTAATATCACGCCTGTATGCTCTGAGGGGTACGCAGATGTGTACAATACACGCAAATTTCGACAGTTTAGGTATGTTAAGTTCCATTTATTGGGGATAAGCCTATTACCATGACATGTATTGTTAACAATGTAAAAAATGCATAGCAAACATTTGTATAGGATATTACAACTAAAAATGGAAAAATAAAAAAACTTTTTTGCAAAAAATAAAACCGACTTCATTACAAGTTGAATATAAGATGAAAGTGAACAGACGGTGAAGCGTCTGATATCAGCTTAACTATTACTAGTAGTTAATACACTTCATAACACTCTATCTACTCCAGTTTAATTGAAAAAGAGACCACGTCACGTAACGTTATGTAAGTAATTTGGTTATATGTTAGCTTATAGAATTTAATTGTTTAACTATGTCGTAAAACAATATTAATGTGTTTATATGGTGTTGCTTTCAAAATATTAATTTATTTATATTTCTGAAAATTCGGCCCTTTACGCTTTCTTTTAATTGTATCATCAGTTTTAAACTTTACTCCAACGTGGTGAAGCCATGCCAATGGCACAGAGTTAACTTGTATTGTGCAAAAATGCTCGTCTTTACGCTTCTGTGGCCAATGTACGAGGTTGGTACAAAATGCAACTTTATTTTAAATGTCCTTTCAGCAGCTACAATCTCACCCTGTTATCTATGGTCAAGTTAAAGTAATTACTTAAGCAAACAATTTTAAGCAACACACAAGCATTAAACGAAGTAAGTACCGACAAAGAAAGCAAAGTTAAGAATTCTAACTTCTAAGTTCAAGCAATTACACTAAAAAAAGAATAAACATTACAGAATAAAAATCGTTTCTTAAATTATGACTTTTACTCAAGTAATCACTTTGACTTGTTATATAAATAGATCCTTGTACTTATATGTTTACTAGACCTGTAATTTTCCTGCCCTACAAATCTTTAGAAAACGTGCTCGCGCCTCTTTGGATTGTGGCAACATAGGTATGAATTTTCGACAAAAATTCTTCCATTTCCTATCACATTTGATAACACTCAATACAAACACAGAAACTAGAACTATTTCACACTTGTCCGTTATTAAGCCACTGACAAACATTGCATCGTCGGTTAGATAACCAGCTATCAACTGTGATCATCACTTACCTAATGACGTGATTGATTTCTTGCTAATTAGCTCCACACAGTTTGGTAATGTGATTGGTACTATGTAATGGGTGGCGTTTATGTACTTTGGTGATTGGTTAAATTGGTCTATGAAAGGTGATGTCATTATCTATGGTAAAGGGAAGTTGTTTGTGATTATTAATGTACACATATAGGGTGTTGTAATGGCTAATTTGCCGCATTTATTTTCTATGTTGTTTTTATGAGCAAGTAGGACGGTTAGGTTGAGTGCCTCGTTGGTCTAGTGGTCGCAATTGTGACTGCTGAGCGTGAGGGCCCGGGTTCGATTCCCGGGTCGGGCAAATTTTTATTGGGTGATGTATTTATTTATTTATTCAACCGTTTATGCACACACTACATACAGAAAAGAAGAAAGGGATAGAAAAATAGGTACAAAGGTGATGCTTATTTCTAAAGAAATCTCTTCCAGCATACCTGCAAAAGGAGAGTAGATAAAAAGAGATGTAGACATAGTGTGTAAAAGATGAGAAAATAGAATACATAAAAACTTAAAGCAATTAAATAATTTAAATATAAAATACAATATAAGAATATATATACATATATACAAGACAAAATATATTACACAAATATAAACTACAAAATATTATATAATAATAAATACCTATAGATGCAACTATGGCGAATTGGACAGATAATATTCTTTCACTCTTCTTTTGAAGACTGCAATAGTACCTATGTAGTACCTAAGTACAAAATTGCTAAGAAAGGACACCGATGATTCGGTACTCTTTGACCTACGTGCATTTTTTAGGTTAATGTCGATTGATAGACGTTACTGTATTATACAGTAACGTATAACGTTTATAACGTACCTTTGTTTACCTATTTAGTAATCAGTAAACAAAGTTTATTCGTTTCTACAAAGAAACTACAACTTAACTTGGTACCAAATATATCGGTAATTTCCGTAATTTCGAATAAACTGTGCAAGTCGTCACACTCTATTAATTTCACATAACTCATGGAATTGTAACATAAAACGATAACACCTACCATACCTAATAGATATTGTTATGGACACATTATATACTTGTGTCTATGTAGACATATATGTTTACATAACGATCGAGTCAATGGGAGTGTAATATCTTCCGATATGACAACGTAACGAGAAGGAAAGTTTATGATTATGTTGATGAGTCTGTGGTATGATGTTTTCTATTGAAAACGTACCTACTAAGACAAGTAATACGGTCTAAAACTCTAAAGTACATTAATAGGGTATAAATTATGAGAAAATATATC
This sequence comes from Xestia sexstrigata, assembly GCA_941918905.2. Lineage (NCBI taxonomy): Eukaryota > Metazoa > Arthropoda > Insecta > Lepidoptera > Noctuidae > Xestia > Xestia sexstrigata. The sequence goes on from OW799201.2 coordinate 20,015,658, forward strand.
GCTGGACATTAACACACAGCGCCATCCAGTGCCACACTAAGCAACGAGACTTGTGTCGTGGACACCAGATAGTTGATATACTACATAGATACTTTTTGTTTGTAAATACATACTTATTATACATATAAACATCTATGACTCGGAAACAAATGTCCATGCTCATCACACTAACATTTGCTCCAACCGGGATTCGAACCCGGGACCCTAAGAACGTAAGGCAGCCTCACTACCGCTGCGCTATTCGGGTCGTCAAAATGTTTATTTATTAGACATATTATATTGCGATATAAAATTCGACCAAGAATCGACCCAGTAAACGGCCGGGCCCCTTAATGAGCCTTTTTCAAAATTACTATTTAAATTACTAGGTATTATGTAAATACACACGAACCTATACCAATATTACAAAAACTATCATGATGATGCATGATTTTTTTTATCACTTTAAACAAAGCGTATTATCATCAGAAATAGCAAAGTAAAATTATTTTTTAATATCTATAAAAAATACTAAGTTATGAGCATTTGAAACTGCTGATTAGACAGAGAGATCCGATACAGCGAATGACGTCATTCGCTGCATCGACGTACAAAATCCATACTAAATTCGGTTTATCTAGAAAGAGATAGAAACAAAAGTTTAAATGTTTATAACTTTTGTGTTGTTTGGCCGATTTATGTCTTGTTTTCGCTTTTTGTCATTATTTTAATAGTACTTTAACATTCTGTATCAAAAAAAGAAAAAAAAAATGCATATTCCCTATTAGTAGGTCGTGTACTTACACAATTTTTTTAAAAGAAAACTGCTTCCAAAAATGTATGTTTTGCCATAACGTATTTTCATCGGTCAAATTAAAGATAATAATGATAAGATAAATCGGAAAACGACCTCGTTTCTGTTGATGATCGGCAGCGATACTTCACCTTTTTTAAACTGACAAATATTGGACGAAAGGTACCTAGTACTTATTGACACATTACGAACATTAAACAGATCACGAAGTGATTTCAATAAGATTTTTTATAAACACGTCATTTTCTAGAAATAATTATCACTTTTCATTAATTAAGGGTCAGTAATGAAAACATTCTCAGCCATTTATTTTATTCTTTATTTTAATATCTTTATTTAATTTATTGACGGTTATATAAATCTTGTAATATTTCGGTAACCTATTGTTTAGGCGTCTAGGCCTTGTCTTAGAATTATCTCCTTAGCATTTATTTGACAAATTAAGTACATTATTGCCTCATCACTGAATACAAATCACATTAACAACAATATAAAAACAATAAATATGAAAATCTTTAACAAAAGAGCCATAATAAGGAAACTTAAATTTTTGCATAAAACCTTTTAAGATTAACATAATCAATCCGCATAAGAATACGCGGATTTTAATTTGAGGTCATACTTTATTTGACGTATCCTCTTGTTAGGGTTTGTAAGTAGGTGTATTTAAGGCGTGAGTCACTCAGAAAATTATTTGAATAGTGGAAAAGCAAACACATTTAATTATATGTGAAGTATTTGATGGACAAACTATAGTAACGTCCGTAAGACAGATAGACTTAAATGTTGATTAAAAAGAGTAACCATGCCCATTGATTCTTCTCCATAGAGATCAACGCTTTTGAATGGGTCACTACAGTCTTATCACAGTCAGTAGACATTTTAGCTGGGCTGTAACTTCAACTTTTGGTTTTTGACAATTTAATAACTGATGTTTTGGAAATAAATGCTCTGAGTTAGAATGTGATCGAAAAGGTCGTTGTATTTTAGATTAGAATTAAATAAAGTTATAAAAGGAAGAGAGATAGCAATACCTAGCAATTACTTTTTGCGGCGCCAGGGTAGCCCGCGAAATTCAAATTTTCACACGTTTGTTGCCCGTATGTAGGTACATACCTCATTGAATGACTTTTTCATGAAATAGTTATTGAATGGGATTAAATGAACTTATAGGGGGTTTTAGTGATGATTTCAACGATTCTAATCCTGTAAGTACAAACGTGCTATGGACGCGAATCATATTTTCATCAACATACAACCTGATACTGTCCTGCAAATTGCAAAAACGTATGAAAAAAATTCGCGGGCTACCGTGGAGCTTTAACCTTAAAGGTAGTTGTTATGCAGCTGAACCAAACACCATAGACCTAGATTCAACTGGAATGTAGCAGTTACATTGCGTTAAAGGCAAGATCTAGTCCATCTGTCTTGTCCCTAATTGAATATTCTAAGAATGCTTAGAACCTGCTTGGTTTTGAATAGAAATCTAAACTACTTCTGGTGAGTCTCCCAATACTTTGATACTGGTGGTTGATACTGTTCAAATAATTTATTTGACCCCCGATGGTTGTGTAGGATACCAAACCCTATCACGAAACCAGTGGCGAAATGTGGGGTGTACAATTAGGTACATCCCTGCTTACACTTCGGGGATTGCAGGCGTGGTGTTATGTTATGATATCAGATTCTCGGTAGCTTAGCTGTAACACATTTTTTACTTTCCCATCATGATTATCGCCGATCAACTTGGCTCTCGTGGCGTTTTATGATGCGCAAGAGACGATTCACTTTTGTGTGATAAAACAATTACAAGATTTTCTATCTAAGTATAAATAAAATTGAAGTGTGTTTGTAATCTCGAAATAACAGTTTTTTACTGAATACGAATTAAAGTATATTCGGTACTTCAACAAAAAAACTTATTTATTTTATTTTTGTCTGTCTCTTTGTCGCGGACAACAGCTAGCGCCTAATAAACTTAGTATCGAGAAAGCCGATGATTAACTGTCGACACTGTCGGACTTGTATATCGCATGCGGGATATATTACTAAACACGAAGATAAGGAATAAATTAACTTTTTCTTCAAATCCATTAGCATTAGTTCATACTCGTATTACATCTTGTGATTCGATTTTCACTCAATAAAGTCGTAAATCCATGCCAATATTCTAAATTATACTTCGAAAGTAACTCTGTCTGTTTGTCGATCTGTCTGTCGGCCCTACCTTTCCACGATTTAACTGCTAACTGAAGTACAAGGTAGACCGCGACCTGGGTTAGGATTAAGGATAATTCTTATCCCGGTAATACGTTCAAGTGGGATAATTTACGACCTCCACGCTAGAAAACCACGGAAAAGAGTTACAACTTAAAAATATCACCTTTTCTACATATCACTTAATACTTATTTAATTTTCAATATGAATAATTCCGATTCACCAAATTAATTTGAAGAAAATTAGAAATGTAGAATAACAAAACCTTTTAAACTTTCTCTTCTTGCATACCTTTACAAAGTACCTAATTAGTGCAGGCATTTAGATTATTCGTAGAATTTAATTATACAAATTATAATTCCATTTTTATATATTGTTGGAATGTATAATATTTGAAAGCAATGTCAGACAGTTAAAATTGTTTTTGTCGAAAATGCGAAGTTCTTTTTTCAAGTCTGTTTTATAAGTAAACGTGTATAGTTTTTTTATCGATAATTAGTTGTTAATTCGTAAACAGCGTTGGTATAATACTTGACTATTCACGACTTATTAATTCGTGATTGTATCAAAAACATGTTACGGTAAAAAAACTCATTGAGTTAACGCCTTAGGAATCGTAAATATTTTACAAACCAGCCATAAAATTATTATAATGACTACGGTATTTTATTTGTTTATACAACAACATCATTTATAAGAAAAGATACTATGTTAAAAGAAATAAAAATAAAACATCCTATTTAAATTTAATTCACAGTAATAAATTTATCTCAAACAATAAACCATAAAAGAAATACAAAAAATAAGTAGGTTTTTATGAAAAGAACTTACAATAAAATCCGGTATCCAAAACGCTTCAATACGTACAACTAAATAGGAAACCCAAAACCACAAGTTCACTGCACTATTTGTTCACGCACAAAAGAAAATTCGGAAAGCTTTTCGGAAAAAATCACTCAAACACACGAAAAAAAAACCGCAAATTCGAAAAAAAAATCGCAAACTCAAATCCGGGGTAAAATGAGCCTTATTCGATTAAATTATGGTTGATAATCGCTCGTCGTAGAGGTGATAGTGATGTCCGCGAATGATGCGTGTTTACGGCGTGGTGTGTGCCGCTATTTTGCGCGCGCGCACCTGTGCTCGCCCACCGCCCCGTAAGTGGGTGACATAGAATTCAGGTAAAGCCTGGCAGGGTTTAGGTTTTGATTACGATTTTTTGGACATATTTAGAAAAATATTTTTTTATGCTTTTGTTCGACAACTGCACTATTTTTGACATATTTTTTATTTTTTTAGATATATTTTTTTGTGAAATATAACGACAGACACAGACTTATTCTAGCATGCGCTTTCAGTGTAATATGTGGTTTGCCAAAACAAAATCACCAGCGCAAGCTTGGTGCTTTGAAACCACTGATGACAAAATGTGACGAAGTTTCAGTTTTACTATTTTTCTGTCACTACCAACAGGTACCTACACACTTATGTTTTACCCTTCGTACATAGAATAAGATCTTTGAAATGAATACCCATTTACAACCAATTAAACAATTATCATCCACTATAAGATAATTAAAAAAACACTTTCTCAACAAACAACCACACAGCAAAATATAACTTTCTGTCAATTGTTTAAATAAACATCATAATTGGTTGGTTTAGAAAAAGTTGTTAAATACATAAAGTTCCAAAACGCTCAGAGTAAACAAATCTTTGTGCCGGTCTGTGAGCGCAGACCTTAATGATGAGCATTTAACTTTCACTGACTTTTGACAAATTATGCTCATCTTCGCTAGATATTTTCGTCAGGTTTAGGTACACAGCGTTGAAGAGCTTATAATCGTAAATATAAAGGTCTATCTACATTCTCCACGAATTTCCGAAATGGAAGAAAGCAATTGAACAAGGGTAAAAAGATGATGGTGAACCCACTACTACATTTTTGTCGAAAATAGTGTATGACTATTTATTTTTATGTCTGTATAGACATCGAGAGACGATTGTTGTTTTCAGTTTACTTCAGAGACTACAACACTGTTACAAATTTAGTTCCTTCCTGCCACATAGAAACTACTGCCAATGTCATATCAACTCAGATGATACATTAATAGTTTCCACCATCAACAAATTGCAAAGCTATTTAGTCCGTCAGTTAGAGTATTGGAAAATAATGGATACGTATTTTTTGTTTTTGTAAATCAATGAATACTTATTGACAAAGATAAAATGCATCAAAACTCGGGAGTGGGGGGGGGGCTCATGACGTCACAACGCTCTAAAAATTATAGCACGGCGTGACGTATTGAGAATTTTAAAAGCGTCGTATCTTGGTAAGTTTTGGTTTACGTAACATAAGAAAAAATACGTATCAAATATTTTTTGAGAAACTGACGGACTAATTCGATTTTTTCAGGACACAAGCCTATTGCGATGCATTACCGATCACCGCATCTAGCATGAGTTACAATTTTTTCACAGTTGTAATTTTATCTCTCAGCTGAGCGTTTAAAATGCAACTATACACTTCTTTTAAAGGCTTTCTAGGTATCTAGTGTGAAATAAGATACGGCTAGAATGAGAGTAAACTAATAGAGAAGTATGGGAGAGGAAGATAATTATGCCGCGCCGATCCCAAATAAATTTGGATAAGGGCAGGAAAATGATGATTTAGGTGCAGGCAGTAGAGATCAAAATCCCATGTTCCGCCTACCTACAAATACACCCTGATTCTAACTCAAGCCCTACCACAACATGTGGGATTTAGCAACCAGTTGCAACCACAAGTAGTCGCAAGTTGTTTAACATTATTTTATTCTGCGACCTCCGGGCGGCCTCACACCTACGTCTACTTGTAATGCGCTTTTACAAAGTCAATGCTACGAGCTTTGCTAAGAGGATTCGATGTACTTATACAGTTGGTAAATTACGATATCAACCTGAAAAACATACAGTGCTAATTATTTTGTTTTTTTTTCCTAAGAATAATAAATATAAATACATACAGTGTCTATATGTTGAATTTATTTAATTAATTTATAAGAATAATAAATTACAACTATCATAAAAATTATGTAGAGCTACTACTATAGTATGAACTAGCGACCCAGCCCGGCTTCGCTCGGTGCAACATACATATGAACGTTCTTCTTGAATCACTCTATCTATTGCTGAAACTGCATTAAAATCCGTTGCGTAGTTTAAAAGATCTAAGCGTGTGTGTGTGTGTCGTAGTTTAAACAGCGGGAGCGACTTTGTTTTATACTATGTTAAGATAGTATTACCGAAGGAACTTCAACTGTACCATATCGGTATCTAAATAAAGGTCTGTGTTCCCTTATGGCCATAATTGTCTAACTTTTCAAATAAACACACTTCTGATTTTCACAAAAGAGAAGGCCACTTTCATTTCCACCCCAGTTCCATTCAACTCACCAGGAGTTCTTGACAAATCACCCATAAAAAAGAAATCACCCGGACTCGAACCTAGCACTTTCGTCGGGTACTGACCGTGGCCACCTCACTTTGGACGCCAGCATACTTTCGATGTAATTGCTCGACAATGTACAATTAGACACATGTATGTACACTGAATAGATTATCGCGTTATGTATTTAGAGATCCTTTTGAGGATAGGTGAAGCACTAAGTGGTTCTAGTCACAAAGAGACTTTTTTTTTCCAAAATAGGTATGATGATTGACAAAAAAAAATATGATTCTGTTTAGTCCGTCAGTTAGATTATCGAAAAATATTAGATACGTGTTTTTTGTTTTATCGAATTAATAAAAAATTGACGAAGATAAAACTTGTCAAAGATGTGTAAAGTGGGTGCTTGTGTACTGTACTCAAATGTGATGTCACACGAGTTTTCGACGCACTTTATCGTCTTCATTTTTTGTTTACGTGAAAAAAAAAAAAAGTACGTGTCCAATATTTTTTGGAAATCTATCTGACAGACTAATTACATTTTTTGGTCATCTACCCTATTTCCTACTTTTCTGGTCTTCTCGTTAGCAATAATGATAAGCTTGGGCTCTTGGTTTCGCTGCATTGAATCAATTTTCCATTTAAGTTGATTCTTTGAAACATTCCGAAGTCAGTTGTTAGTCGACTGCCTCGTTGGTCTCGTGGTCGCAAGCACTACTGCTGTATGCGGTCCTGTGTTCAATTCCCAAGTCGGGCAATGTGATGCAGGGTTTTGCCTTCAGGAATTTCAACGTAGTAGCCCCGACTGGTTCAGTACCTGATTGATGGCGATGAGGTCACCCCCTATTACTTGGGACTTAAAACATAAGTGGCGAAATGTGCGAGAACACTCTGCTTAACCCGTCAGGAAAAAAAAACAGTCGTAACAATGTGTTTTATGTTAATTTCGAAATGTGGATAGGTTACTCAAACGACACACCTCAGATTCTGCCTTCCGCTTCGGAAAATACTTGAGTGGTGTTTTGATTATTATGTAACATGTAAAGCATTCAAATTACTTAATCGTCCGTCAACTGTTTGATATTGCCGTTGATGTTTGCTGTTGGTACATTCATCACTTGACATTATTTTGAAGGCTATTGGTAGTTAAATAAGAAGAGCTGACCTTCTAAGTTACTTAACTGTAAGAATCTTTAAGAGACTAGTTAAAATAACTAGCCGTGTGCTCGATAGGATTTTCCGTCGGCAGAAATGACGAATTTCCATACACACTTTCATCCCTTATTAAACGCCTCTAAAGGATTTTTTTTTAACAATAATTGTGAAATAAATAATAACAGCCGCCCGGATCAATATTCTGGTTAACCCGCGCCCTAGGTTGGTCTGTGGATGGGTGACCACCAGTTACAAACCGAGTTTTCTCCGTGACTTGGAAAGCACGTTAAGCCGTTGGTCCCGGCTGACATTTGTAGATCTTTGAGAGTCGTTACAGGTAACAGGTCGTACTTTTAGGCCACTAACTACCTAAACACAGACAACCAGTCTTACGAAAGTGTATCGTATTACCCAGTACTAACTGGGTTGCAGAGTTCAGATATGCATGTAAAATAATCGTATTCAGCTGCATCTGGTTAGACTGGAAGCCGACCCCAACATACTTGGGAAAATGATAGGCAGGTGGTGATCTCATCCACCAAGAAATAACACTTTCAGAAAAATACTTTGTACAAAAATATAAACATGAAAATATTCATTAACAAATATATTTGGCGTGACATTGACCGCCAGAATTAGTGAGTTAATATAAATTCTAGAAAGTTATGCGTCCGACTGTTTTACTTTCGGTCGTAAAATAGTAAAGTTGAAAATATACCTAAATTGTTTGTGGTCTGGCATCGAAAACAAGGAATTCTTTAAGAGAGATAGACTTTTATAAAAACCTTTCATCAAATTTTCATGTCATCATTAAAACTAGGCCACAGAGGACCCCAAAAATGCTGATGCAATATGTTGTTCAGTAAGGTTTTTTTTAATAGCTTATAATGTACTATCCCACTGCTGGACAATGCCTCATCCAAGTCCTTCCCGGTATTCTTTTTCGTCGCCTTGTGTGTGTGTGTGACAATTACTTGTTGACTAACAAAAGTGAAATGAAAACCTCCAAACATTTTATTCTCGAAGCAAAAAAAAAACCACCAGATTTATCTATCAGTTAACCACAAACTTCAAATACATAGTCCACTAATCGCTCCGAATCTTATTCTGTACGCATACCAGGTCGGTAGTACATAGCATGGATAGTACATAGTTATTGCACACACTGTTCCGAATCGTTAATTAAAATTGCGTCCAGTTTTTAAACACAAGTCAAGCAAAAACTTGTATGTTACAGTCTCTTTTGATACTTGACTACTGCCCGTTTTTAATAATACATCATTTCAACAATCAAAAATTCTATAAACAATCATAAAAACATCGTTGACAGTATTTTGGATTTCATCATAACTGACCTCAAAATAAAATATCGAAAACACAGATATTCAAAGAAAATAATAAACCGCCTTAAGGCGACTACAGCACTGCACCGAATCGGGCGGGAGGAAACGCCCGGGTGTTTCCACTGCGAGGATCGACCGGAGGACACGGTGGAGCACACGGTGGAGGTGTGCCCCGCGTGGGCGGAGTACCGCCGTGTCCTCGAAGCGGCGATTGGCGGCGGCGACCTCTCGCGTCCGGCCCTGGTGCAAGCCATGGTCCGGAGCGAGACGGAATGGGACGCCGTCACCTCCTTCTGCGAAGCAGTAATGCTAGAGAAGGAGGTGGCGGAACGTGAGAGGGAGAGAACCTCACAGCGTCCCGGCCGCCGCGGGAGACTCCCCGGGCGTCGGGGGCCACCACGTGGCCCCCGGCCACCGTAGGCGCGGGCCTGTGGACGGTGGGCTATGGGCTAGCTCGCCGTCCGTCCGTCTCATGACGACAGGCCGTGTCGACGGCGCGTTCGTGTTCCACGCGCGCCTCAAAGAGAGTCAGCAAAAAGGAGGGGTCCGCAAGGACCGATGCCTGCCGGGGTTGCGGGACTATTCGAAAGAGATACCGTGGCCCCGGAACACAAAGGGCGATGAAGGAACATGGATGGGTTTTAGTCAGTAAAAGTCTGACACTCCCTCCTGCTCCGCCCAGAGCGGGAGAAGTCATTTGATGATTTCCCATCCGAAAAAAAAAAAAAAAAAAAAAAAAAAAAAAAAAAAAAAAAAAAAGGCGACTACAGCAGCTAAATTAGCAACTCTATTTGTGGTGGTTCAAACTTCGTTTGAAACAGTGTTAGAATAAAGTTCTAATCAGCTTGCACTACAAAGTGGTTGTTACGTTAGTCACTGCGGCCGAATAGTGCGAAATGAGTGGTTTTTGCGATTTACAAAACATCTATTGATTGGACTAAAAATAAAACAGATTAGACCTGCTTTATAGTTAGTTCAGTTAGTATGCAAAGTTTCATGATCTAATTTCAAATACTTTTTGAATACCAGCGGTTTATTGTTCGATTTGGATCTTTTTTCTATCGAGAGAAGTTTATGGAATCGTGTTTTCGTCACACATAGTACTTAGCATTAATCCTCAACTTTACCATATATTTATTTCAAAATTAATGCTGCAGCAATTTTACGCGTAACGGAGGATCATGCTAAGCCATTTGAGGTAGTATAGGCCCTTAAAAACACAATATACCACACCAGACGGCTGTTTACGCAAAATCCAACTCTATCCCTACCACTCAAGACCCAAATTCTCTTATACCTATTTGAATTGATTAGAACTGTGGCTAGGGCCACAGTTCTAATCAATTCAAATAGGTATCATATCAGTCCATGAGCGGACGTCCATCACATCGGTAACGGGAACAGTTCCTTATAGGGCCCGGTGAACGGTCGGCAACGACGCGTGCGCCGCGCGCCGGTCCGCGCACTCATTCACTTAATATTTATTACTGACGGATACTGTTCACAAACTTTTTATGAACTCATAAATCTGGGCATTCTAGGTTTAAGGACAGCGGGGTAATGGGACACTGATGCCTTATGGAGTTAGGACAGGACCAAATCTGAGGCATGTTTTGGCCCCATTGACTGTAATAGTGCGTGCCTGTTGTTTGAAAACATACTTTGGACATTTATCGGTCGGATTAGCTGTATTGTGACTACTTTAGAGAATGTATATAAGAGACCAGTTGATAAAGCTTCTAGCATCGGAAGAGCGATCTAAATCAAAGAAAAAAAAAGGTTGTTAGGCAGAAATTACTAATAGAACCACAGTAGTATATAATAAACGATTGATATAATTTTAAAGTTACTAATTTTTATAAGCATAACGTACATTGAATATAAAATCGTTTGATATACCACTCAAAAGACAAAACTTATTTAGTCTAACATGATAAAACGCGTGGGTTTTTATTTCCCATGCCAACAAGCATACACCGTACATGCAGCATGAAAGCAAGCATGCAGTATGCAAGCAAGCATGCAGCATGCAATCAAGCATGCAGCAAGCAGCAGGCATGGTTTCTGTCTCGGCTCCGGCGCTGCGGGGCTCCGGCGGTCCTTCGGCAGCCTCAGCCGCAGCAGCGAGTGTTAGAACCACCTGCTCCTCAGCTCGCGGGCAGCCTCACACCTCCGCTCCTTCGCGATTTTAAATAACACTCTAGGGGTAGGGCAGACAAGACTATATGGAGTCGGTTTTGCAGCGATTCGTTTCTGTCACGCTTTTCGATTAAATAAACGTTATATCAATATTATATGTTTTAAACGATAGGCCTAATGATTTTAGATTAAGTAAATGTTATATCAAACAACGTTATACGAAATAGGTTTTAAAGTATATAAATGTTATATCTAAAGAAATTATATCAACAGTTGGTATAACTCACGTTTATTATATCTTGTGAACGTTATTGAATTGAAAATATACCAAATAACTTTATATGTTATGAGACGCACCCATGTGGGTCGGCTACCAGACTTCCAGTCTAACCGGATGCAGCTGAATACTGATACTGACTATCTAATCTTCACAACCCAGTTAGAAGCTAAGACGATACTCCTTAATAAGACTGGTTGTCAGACTTTCGGGCTTCTGATTACTCGTAACCGCGACCGAAGACAACATACTGGCAAGCGGAGTATGGAACGCTCTCCAGCTACCGACACGACCCAAAAAAGTAGGTGGGACAGACTGAACGCGAAAGACCTAGAGGCCAGAGTGCTGTTGTGTAACTTGGGAGAGGCATATGTCCACCAGTGTATTGCCATAATTGACTTCTCGTAACATCATCATCTGCCATAGCCTTTTCCCAACTATGTTGGGGTCGGCTTCCAGTCTAACCGGATGCAGCTGAATACCAGTATTTTATTTACGTGGAGCGACTACCTATCTAACCTCCACAACCCAGTGAGTACTGGGTAATACTGTACCCCTTGGTAAGACTGGTTGTCAGACTTTTTGGGTCACTGACTACCTGTAACGACTGTCAAAGATCTGCAAATGACAGCCAGGACCAACTACTTAACAACTTCTAATAACATAGTCAACACAAAACAGTCGGTAACAAGGTCTATAAAAATAAATGAATAGAGATGGACATGAATGGATAGAGATTTTGTGGGTTAAACTACCTGCAAATCAATGTATAATTTGCAGGCAGTGTAATCCACAAAATCATTTGATCATTGAAATGAATCGACCTCTAAAAGCTTATTACCCACACCATTGATGAAAATGAGCCTCAGTTGCTCTCAAACCCGCTATGATATCAACGAGATGGAATCTGTTCAAGATACTACACACTACAAACACTACTAATACAGTTGGTCACTTTCACTGACCACAGTGACCACCCATTATCTTACACTGTAGTCACGCAATCTTCTGGTTTCATCTTACAAAGCATACTGATCTCTTTGTATTTGTACGAAAGAATAGTTTTCTACTGTATGTTCTAAACAAAAATTAAAAATATAATACCTAAGCCTAACTAGGAAAGTAAGTAATTAGCTGTATGTTAAAAATATACAATTTAACAAATGTTTTTTTGTAATTTTTAACATGTAGTGTTTTATTTTTTATATTCGTTTCTTCATTATATATAGTTTCTATTCTTATTCAAAATGCGCTTTGTAAGGTGGGTTTTATACTTTTCTTGACGATAAGATCACATGCAACGATCTATCAAGTTTTGCTTTATTAATAGTAATTTTAAGTACTAATAAGTAATTCGAATCTTTAAAACGAAAATGCTGCAACGCTGCTGAACATTATAGGAATCGGAATAATGATAGGTACTACCTACCCTAAACAAGCTTCTTCAAATAGCTTTACCCACCACAATTAGAAAAACATAAACACAGGATGTTATTAAAATAATTAATTAACACCAACCCAATCACGCAAGGCCTACATTAAATTAACCGATCATCGTTTACGACAATTACAAAATAAAGTCAAATCCGTTCACAATTAATCTATTATTTATAGACACTTCATTAGCCAACAATTAAAACTAATTTAATAACAACAAACTTAATTAAAAAATTTGCACTAAAATGAATAAATCAATCGTAATACTTCAATCAATTTAATACTTTGACCTCAGTCAATCAGAATTTACATTTTTTTTTAAACCGAGTTCCTAAAAGCGATAATTGATGACACTGGTCACCGTGATTACCTACTAAAACAGGCTCATCAATGTACCCAGTTTATACTTAAGGATGCAAGGACACCCAATTACATATTTTGAGCGACCAACTGTTTTAGGTATGGGTTTATGGGAAGCTAAGCGAGGACTGAGCGAACAGATGTTATAGCTAAGCTGACTTCTTCAGAAATGGCTGCTTAATGCTAGATCAAACAGCTGACAGTAGAACAGTCTTTCTTACTAGCAAAGCTGTTTCTCATGATAAGTCAAAGAAAAATAATGGCTCAACCAAAAGCTGGCAATTCAGGCAACAGGCAAAAGCAAAATCTGCGAAATACGGGTTCCCTATGTCAGAACGAAAACTACATGTAGAATCTTCTATTAGTGCTTTGACAATAGTCTGTTCATTAGTTTCTGTACTCTTAAGCTCATTCATCTTTATTCATTAAGTACTAGCACTTCGCTCGCGACTTCGTCCGCAAACATTGTTATAGCTCGACTAATTTGCATGATATAAATATAATTTATAGCTTATGTTACTTACTGATAATTTAGCTTTCTATTGGCGAAAAAATTGTTAAAATCGGTGCAGTAGTTTCGGAGTTTATTTGGTAAAAACAAACAAGAGAAATCTTTCCTCTTATTAGCATAGAAAACCATTATTACATGATCTATGGTGATAAGCTGTCATGTTATTTACATTTTTACACGACTGCCAAGGAAGTGTTATGTTTTTCTTATATTATTGTCGACCAATTCATTTTCCAATCATACAAACTATCGGCTAATATCAAGCTGGCAACATTTAACAACAGATTACTAAATCCAACCATATGGCTTTTCCCTAACTGGACTAATACCTTTACAGTTAGCATTCATCAACAAATTATGGAAACTTGAATGACCATTTGAGGATTTTGTTATAAGACTAAAGAGCACACGGGATTGCGACCTTTGAATTCTAAGTCGTATTTACGAAAATATATTCTTTCAATTATTATTTACCTACAAAAGGACCCACTTTTGCCCACGGCTTCATCACCTAACCAAAGTTATTGTATATCATCTTCTGTCTAGCTTTTTCCCAACTATATTGGAGTCGGCTTTCAGTCTAACCTCAATACCAGTATTTTACATGGAGCAACTACCTATCTGACCTCCACAAATATAGGTTCCGGTATATCTGTGTGCCAAATTTCGTAGAAATCAGGTCCCTGTGAAAAGGTAACAGACAGACAGAATTACTTTCGCATTTACAATATTAGTGTGGAAGTATGGAAGTTACTCTTGCAATAGCAATAAATAGTAAAATGTTGCGAATTTTCAAGACCGGATAAGAGGCAAATACGTAAAATTCTCAGGCTCCTTAGTAGCAAAGAAGGAAACTAAACTAATATATAACGTAGCATCACGCCTGTTTTCCCCGGAGGGTTAGGCAGGGCACCTAACAGTAGATACACCAAGTGGAAAAGTATATGAGTCCAGAAACACGAGCTAAGTCCGCAAATCCCCTTCTGCCGTCTACGAACGAAACCGTAGTTTCGTAACTAGTTTCGATGAAGGAATTGTTTTTCCTTGGACGTAACTATTTTCCGGACTCCGTGGCTGCTACTGAGAAATTCCTGATGGAAAAACCTACCAACAAACCTACAAACCTAGAGTACCTCATGCTCGGTAGTCGACTGCGACGACTCGACTAACTACTAAATGAATTCTATTTAGTTAGCTACCTACATCGGGATGTGTGCATCACAATTTGCATCTAACATTAGTTATGAGCTGAGATTACTACTACCTACTTGTTTTCGTCTTACATCGTGACTCAACTGGGATCCCACGTTTATATTTTCTCTATTTAATATTCTACCGGCTTATAATGGGTGTAAAAGCACCCTTAACAAAGCCAAAAGGCACTTATTCTCCCCGTCACGTCATTGCGATTATATTTTTGTTCTAGACCTTACCTGGGAACCTGATAGTTACAGAGATTTTGGTCAAAATTCCAACTTTTTCACAAGTTTTTTTTATGTTATAATAACTTTACTATACCTTACCTGAAGGGTCCCCTTCACATAGCCGGCAATCAAGCGTCAATGAGCAGTTAATACCTTGTGTGTTGTATAGAGCTGAAAACGATTTTACGTTATAATATATAGAGATTTCCTGCAGCATTGCCATTTTCAGTTTTTACGCAATGATTCCGCTGCAAAACTTTCTTTATCAATCAACAATTTTTACAACAATTATTACAGATTTCATTCTACTCCAACTCGAATACTAACTTAATGGGCGAGACGACAAAAAACTAATTAGTCCGTCAGTTAGATTATCAAAAAATATTTGACCCGTGTTTTTTCTTTTGTTACGTAAACCAAAATTGACGAAGATATGACGCTTTTAAAATTCTCAATACGTCACGACTAGGTATAATTTTTACCTAGCTCTGACGTCACGAGCCCCTTCTCCCGAGTTTTGATGCGTTTTATCTTTGTCAATATTCATTGATTTACAAAAACAAAAAATACGTTTCCATTAATTTCCAATACTCTAACTGACGGACTAAATAGATTTGCAATTTTTGATACTGTCGTCATGCCTATTGCCATTTAATCATTCATTAAGAATCTCAAATTCTCACAATTAAAAAAAAAAACATTTCAAAATTCCACATAGAAGGTGCAAATTATAAATAACATACCTTGTTATTTTGGTAAACCTTTTAACAGGTTCCCTACCTGTTATTGCAAACACAAAAAATAGGTTCAAAGGAATGAAGACCCAATTTAGATCTAGACTTACCCGACCTTTGCAATGTCATGACCTAGAAGACACAAGTCGGGCAAAAAGAGTGTATTGTTTTTTGTTTAAAAGTTGATGCGACCGGTGCATCCGTAAAAAGTTTAAGCGACTTTTAATGTTAAAGGTTACAAATAAAACTGTGAGGTATAACAAAAGATGATTTAAGCTCGCTTCAGATTTTTTGTTAAAAACAAAAATGGCAAGAAACTGTTATTTTTCTAATCATGTATGAAAATATAGGATCACGACAAACAGGTGAATAGTTAAATAAATACATGGTATAGTAATCTATAGTTATGTATATGTATTGTTTGTGAAAACATAAAAACAAACTGACGTCACTCAACCATTTTTTCGCTCTTTGTGTTCCGGGGCCACGGTATCTCTTTCGAACAGTCCCGCAGCCCCGGCAGGCATCGGTCCTTGCGGACCCCTTCCTTTTTGCTGACTCTCTTTGAGGCGCACGTGGAACACGAACGCGCCGTCGACACGGCCTGTCGTCATGAGACGGACGGACGGCGAGCTAGCCCATAGCCCACCGTCCACAGGCCCGCGCCTACGGTGGCCGGGGGCCACGTGGTGGCCCCCGGCCGGGGCCGGGGCGTCTCCTGCGGCGGCCGGGACGCTGTGAGGTACGTCACTCAACCTTAACTATTAGGAGTACCTAAACCCCTATGTACATTCATAAATATTTGTAAAAGTCGATTATACTTAAGTGTGTCCGTTTTTATATTTTTACTGCTTCGACGCACTTTCGAACAAGTGTTTCTTAAACAACTATTTTGTTAATAACGTGAACAAATAGTAATATGTAATTAATATTAATTGCATTCACCTTCACAACGCTTAATTAACTTCTAATCCTATCTACAGTTTCCTTTTGAATGTAGTTTCTTTAAATGAATACCCTATCAAAGCTGATTTAAACATTTAAATCGATAACAAAAAGGTTTTTTCATGGTCGACAGTTATTTTTTAGCTGTCGGGAAGTATTATTACTTAATCCTACTTAATTAAGTAGAATACAACTCAATACCAACATAATCTTCTCGTGAGGAATTCTTTTCAAATTGAAAGGTCATTATTATAATCTTTCTAATTCAAAGTCATAACTTTAACAAAAATCTATCCGGGTGAAGGTCGAGTAAAACGAATATCCGAATCATGAGATACCTCACATTTTTTTGGTTTCCAGTTTGACCGGATGCAGCTGAATACCAGTATTTTACATGGAGCGACTGCCTATCTGACCTCCAAAACCCAGTTACTAGATGATACGATACTCCCTGCTCTTTTTCTTCTGTCGAAGATTCTCATTTTTATTTGAGACCTATTAGATTCGGCCAGAACTCAGCTACATAAACAGCGTTGGTAGCGGATAGGTCCCCTAAGCCCAAAAATCCAAATGGAGTTGCACAAAGAGCAGGATAGGTCCTGCTCTTTGTGCAACTCCATTTGGATTTGGAAGTGAACTTTCGTTTGTGATGAGGCTGCAGTCGCATTTTGTTTTATTCTAACACTCCAATATTCCAATGACAGCCGGGACCAATGTAAGGGGTGGTCATCTCAGCAAACGTCGCTACCCTTCGATCGCCCGTGTAGCTGTTATTATAACTTAGCCACAAGCCCCTTTTTTTTTTTCGGATGGGAAATCATCAAATGACTTCTCCCGCTCTGGGCGAAGCAGGAGGGAGTGTCAGACTTTTACTGACTAAAACCCATCCATGTTCCTTCATCGCCCTTTATGTTCCGGGCCTACGGTATCTCTTTCTAACAGTCCCGCAACCGCGGCAGGCATCGGTCCTTGCGGACCCCTTCCTTTTTGCTGACTCTCTTTGAGGTGCCCGTGGAACACGAACGCGCCGTCGACACGGCCTGTCGTCATGAGACGGACGGACGGCGAGCTAGCCCATAGCCTACCGTCCACAGGCCCGCGCCTACGGTGGCCGGGGGCCACCACGTGGCCCCGGGAGGTTCTCTCCCTCTCACGTTCCGCCACCTCCTTCTCTAATTACTAACTAATATTAATATTACTATTATTATATGAATAATAGTTCTACTATTAGCCACAAGCCCCTACAACCAACAAACTACGAATATCTACTTGAAATCTCTACTAACCCACCTTAATTAATTAGAAGATCTTAAATATTATCTTTACTTATAACGATGTTAGTTCACCATCTGCCCACACCACCACAGACAATGGATTTGAAAATAGATGTAGATACCTACTTACCTACTTATTGTGTCAAGGTGATATGACTAGTGTTTTCTATTTATTTTGGCAAGTTAACTATTTGATGAACTTAGCTGTTTGTATATTTCTTTTTTGTGTTATAAATCCTTTTATCGAAATTAATACGGAAAAATTAATTGCGCAGTCGCTGCTCTAAATTTGAACTTGTAAAAAATAAACTGTGTATCGTGAAGAGATATGAAAATCCAGCTTTTTCCATGGTATAAAACCATCTTGAAAGCTATAAATCCATAATCAGGAAAGACTAAAATTAAAACTAGAATTGAATTAAAATAAGCATAGTGACTTAAAACAATACTTTGAAAGTCCAATATCGTATTTTATGTAGTTACGTAATGATCTTATAGATGTATTCCTTGTTATGTCAAGGAACAGTTAAGTACTACGTTCATTACATAATATACATACTTAGACTCACACCATATTATTTATGTTACGTATATAATAAGTATTTTACACTAATTAACTTTGTAAAACAATAATAATTGTAGTTATTAGCTACACCAGTATGTTGGCTGTGGTATTGTAACACCTCATTATAAAGGACAAAATATGGCAGGAAAGTTAGAGGAACAAATAGAAACAAAATGAAACTGTGGAAGTTGCATAAACCCTCTTTGGTCTTTTGGTTTGGTTGCCTCTTTAGTTTCGTGGTCGTGAGTGACTACTGAGCATGAGGCCCTGGGTTCGATTCCCAGGTCGGGTAAAGTGTTATTGGGTATTTCCATCAGGAATTTCTTAGTAGCAGCCCCATAGCCTGGATTTGTGCCTGGTTGATGGCAATAGGCTTGCCCCCTGATTGGGATTGTGTAAGTTCTAATCTAAGTTGACATAAAAATTATAACAACGTAAATAGCCATGAAACTATCAAACAATCTTGTTTCAATGAAAAACTGTGCTAACTAAAGAATAATAAAAAAAATACAGGTTTTTAAAATCAATATTGAGTTATTATAAACTATGAATGATAATTACTATTGTATGCCTACTAAAAGCATTAAAATAAGTATAAAGCCGACAATCATGATATATGATATTTATCGATTTTTAATTAATCCATCATCAGGAAACGTAAAATGCTCATTTATTACAAATTTGACGTGGAAATTATTGCTTATGCCGTTTGTTCGTACTTCACGATCAAAACAGCGTTTTTAATCACAAAATTACAGATATGACATGATTGAATGAATTAATAATACGTTTTAATTATAATTTTGCATGATTTATCATTTCGTGATATGGAAAAAATGTTTTTTGTAACTAAGCAATCATCGCGTAGGAGGTATAGAAGTAGATAATAATATAACACTGGGTCCATTTAACGTTCCGAAATTAATAAAAACACATAACATAACATCACGCCTTTAATCCCCGAGGGGTAAGGCAGATGTGTACCTAAAACATTTACTTTTCGCGAACTATGTTTTAAGTCCCATGTAATAGGGGGCGAGCCAATTGCCATCAGCCGGGCACAAATCCAGACTCCGTGGCTGCTACTGAGTAATTCCTAATGGAAAAACCCAATAACACTTGGCCTGACCCGGGAATCGAACCCAGGGCCTCATGCACAGCAGTAGCGCTTGCACCCACTCGACCAACAAGGCAGTCCAATATTGAAAGACAAGTCGTATGTAATTTACTTTTTTAGGGTTCCGTAGTCCTGACAAGGAACAATTTAACATAATTTTCTACCAAATACAAAATCCTTAGAATAAATCCTATAAAGTGACTAAGATGAAGTAGTTGCTTGTTTATAATGGGTGAAGACTTGCATTGAAAATCAACCTAAACTAAAAAAAAAAACATAATAAATTATCATAAGTTTCACAAAGCTGCCACTAGATGGCGATAACGGGCTACTACGGGAACCCTACACTGCGCGTGGCTCGACACGCAATTGGCCTGTTTTTTTAATTATATTAAATGGGCCTACTCTTGACCTCAACCTAGTCCTGAGGACAGATATGAGGTCAACTTACCTACTGATCAGTATCACAACATTTTACTAGATGCTGTCACTGGAAGAGAGAAAGACCAAAGAAATATGGATGGGTTATATGAGGAATGATATGAAAATAAAAGAAAAAGGAATAAATGATGCCGTGATGGGAGGATGGAAGACGTGTTGCGACGACCCCAAATAGTATGAGACAAGGGCAGATGATGCTGAAACATTAGGATATAATCACAGCTTGTCCAGGGAGTTTCTTGTCCGTTCTTCTCCATAGAGATCTACGCTAGGGAAATGGGCAACTACGGTACTTTCACTATTTTTATATCTTGTGACTGGTACTGTAGCTACATTTAATTTTCATCTGTAGTAGTAGTAGTAAATATTAACCCTAACAAATTCGCGCCGCATCCAATACTCGAATATCTAAATAATTCATTTCATTAGTACTTTCGATTTCTACGTGTTTTAGTCTAGAGAACAACGACTCAATGTGGCTACACGAGAACCAACCAGCCTCCTAACATCGGACTAACTATCGCTGTGTAGTGTAGCATGCTAATGTCTCCGCCCACACCGAATAAATAACTAAACAAATGCTAAACTAATTGTGGAGAAAGGGAAATGTGAGATTTAACTGTGGGGCGGTTGAATTTTAATACGAGGCTGTGTTTAGCCCTACTAAACACAAAAAATAGCATCAATAGACGATAAAATGCCTCAAAATAGTATCAATAGACAATAAAATCGTTTTTAAAAATTGAGATTAGAAAATTAGCCTAAATATTAATTTAGGCTAATTTTCTAATCTCAATTTTTGTCAAATTGAAAAACTCTTAGAGGCCCTATCTTATACGTTTGAGGTGATCTAAAGTCACAAATAAAAGCATTCATTCAATTATTAGTTATTAGCGAGGAGCACTACAACCCGGCCTCCGCGGGTAGCGTTTTCTGATATATTTGTTTACATTTTTCTTGAAATACTTTTGGTGTGTACTCCGTTATAGAGACTAAAATAACTAAAATTGCTCATCATCTCAGTCCTTATGCAGAGATGCAGCAGAATATCAGCGCAGGTAGTGTGCTTTTTTCTGTTATATTTTTCTTGTTGCACTGATTAAAAGACACATTTGTCAAAATACTTTGTTTTTTGAATACAAGGGTTGGTGGAAATCAAATATTCGAAAATACATTTGCATTAATTTTTTTTAAAGAATAAATTTTCTTAGAATTAAAAACACGCTTCAGCACATAAAAAGCTCTCGACGATTGGTAATTCATACCTAACTTATACAGCGGCGTGCGGTGGTCCACCAGGAGGAGTAGGCCACGAAAAAAAAAAAACGCGCAACTCCACAACGTCGCTCCACATAATTATGATGGCCCTCAAAGTAGTCACATTTATTGATTTATAATATTTGAAAATAAGCCTGTAAAAACAAAAGTTATAAATACAAGAAGTAAAGAACTCACCACATTATTCAAGGTTCAACTCACGATTTTCTAACGATTCAAACAGAAGAAAGATTCGGCCACCTCTAATATCTTATCCAAGTGAGTGGGTGATAGTTACAGAACACGTCCATATATTATTTTTGAATTAATTCTCGTAATTCGGGTACACATCTACCTTTAGACACAACTTGAAGCTTGTCATTATACGATAATTGAGAAAACTTATTGCCTTTAACTTTTTCTAACAAACACATTATCAGCACAAACATTTTTTAATATTTTATACAAAGTGTTATTTTATTACATAGTTCATTAGTTATAATGATTGCCCCAGTTAGTAGGGTAGGCTTTGCCTAATTGCCTCTTCGTAGCGCACGCCCATGAACTTATAGAGTTAAAGAAAACCAGTTTCTACAAAAATTATCGAAAGAAAGACATTTGAAATTCCCATCACAAATCTGTCCCGTCTCATTAGCAACAAAGATCGTATAAAATGACCACACCTACTATATTAATTAATTTATTAGTTAACTATGTAATGTGAGAACCATTTTTATATTGTTGTAAATCATAAGACATCCCGATCAGGGATTGATTGGGATTTGATCATCAATAGTTTTTGTGATATAATATATTTGTCACAGCCATCAATAATTTATGTATTTATTTTTTGTTTTTTTTTTTTTTTGTGTGCCTATGGTTCGGAACGTCAACGTCACATCAAAAATATTATTTCATTACATTATTATTTTTCAATTTATACTTGGTGTTATTTTGTATTTCATCACAAAATTAATAGTGAATTTACATATCAAGTTACATACTGAAAATATCCAAACAATAATGAATGATGCCAATGCCAATGGAGAAGACGACGATGATATATCATCAGCGCAGCCACAAATTCCATCTGTACGACAAACATTATTAGCAACAAAAGTATCATGCCCGGTATGTTCACAGGAATGCCGCCTCAATGAACCGCCCACACCGGGGCCCCGTAAGATAATTTAGTTAAGTCAGGCCAGGATATCAGGCGAACATTTCAAAGAATTAATTGCAGTAACTTTAATGTGCAACTCGAAAATAGCATCAAAAAACAAACAGGAACAAGACATTGATCATACTGTCCGAATATTTGGCCGCCTCATGTTACAAGGAAAAATTAGACAAGCAAATAGATGGATAACGGAAAGATCAGGGGGCGAGGGAAGGGATCGAAAATATGCCTTCTACGCAGTGGTCATCTTTCGAGAGTCTTAATGTACGGTCGAACAAGCTATTTGGTACACAGTTTAACCCACAAATTACATTGTAAAATGTAAACCAAATAGCTTGTTCGACCGTACATCAAATATTTAAAGACAAACATCCTAACCAAGTAACCCCACAATTATCAGATTTTATATACCAACCTGACCTCCCAATTGTGACAAAAGTCGATATCACCTCTAACCATATAGAAAAAGTTGCCAGACTCTCTGGCGGAGCTGGACTAAGCGGCACCGACTCTGAACAATGGAAATCACTCCTACTTCGCTATGGAAACCACAGCTCAGAACTGAGAGAATCAATCGCCAGCACTAACAAGAAAACTAAGCAGTGAAATTGTCGATTGGGATTGCATAAGAGCTCTATTAGCAAGAAGAGGTTTAGCATTGGATAAATGTCCAGGCGTCCGACCTATTGGCATTGGTGAAATAGTTCAAGGCATCATTGCAAAAGCCATAGCGACCGCAACAAGCTCAGATGATCAACTAGCATGTGGCTCTGATCAGCTATGCGCAAGCATGAAATCAAGTATTGAAGGTGGAATTCATGCCATGACCAATTGTTTTAATGAAGGTGAAGATGATGAAGGACTCCTCCTATTAGATGCCTCCAACGCCTTCAACGCGCTGAGTCGCCCAATCGCTCTCTGGAATGCTAGAATCTACTGGCCGCGCTGTGCAACATTTCTTTTTAACACATATATATTACACATATATATTCTCCGCAGTCATTTGCCTATCAGGCTCAAATGAATTCATCTTAAGCAAGGAAGGAACAACACAGGGTGATCCTTTAGCAATGCTAATGTATGCAGTCGGAATTCTACCTTTAATCCAAAGCTGCAAAGACCCTGGAAAATATATACAAAACTGGTGTGCTGATGACTCTGCTTGTTTTGGTAAAATTAAACACGTAAAAGAATGGTTAGAAAATCTGATGAAACAAGGCCCGAAATACGGTTATTTCCCAGAACCTTCTTTTTTTTTTTTTTTTTGGATGGGAAATCATCAAATGACTTCTCCCGCTCTGGGTGGAGCAGGTGGAAGAGTTAGACTTTTACTGACTAAAACCCATCCATGTTCCTTCATCACCCTTTGTGTTCCGGGGTCACGGTATCTCTTTCGAACAGTCCCGCAACCCCGGCAGGCATCGGTCTTTGCGGACCCCTTCCTATTGCTGACTCTCTTTGAGGCGCGCGTGGAACATGAACGCGCCGTCGACACGGCCTGTCGTCATGAGACGGACGGACGGCGAGCTAGCCCATAGCCCACCGTCCACAGGTCCGCGCCTACGGTGGCCGGGGGCCACGTGGTGGCCCCCGACGCCCGGGGCTTCTCCCGCGGCGGCCGGGACGCTGTGAGGTTCTCTCCCTCTCACGTTCCGCCACCTCCTTCTCTAGCATTACGGCTTCGCAGAAGGAGGTGACGGCGTCCCATTTCGTCTCGCTCCGGACCATGGCTTGCACCAGGGCCGGACGCGAGAGGTCGCCGCCGCCAATCGCCGCTTCGAGGACACGGCGGTGCTCCGCCCACGCGGGGCACACCTCCACCGTGTGCTCCACCGTGTCCTCCGGTCGATCCTCGCAATGGAAACACCCGGGCGCTTTCTCCCGCCCGATTCGGTGCAGGAACCTCCCGAAAACACCGTGTCCGGTAAGGACCTGCGTCAGGCGGAAGGTGAGGACGCCGTGGCGTCTCTCCAGCCACTCCTCAAAGAGGGGACTTATCGCCACTATCGTGGCGTGCCCTGTCCCAGAACCTTCTAAAAGATATATCATGGTCAAAAATAAATCAATTGAAGAAGCCAACAGAATATTTGGAACCTTTGGGGTGAAGATTGTACTTTCACATCGGTTTCTGGGCGGTGTCATCGGTAATGAGAACGGACGAAAAGAATACCTACATCAAAGACAAAGTTAACGAATGGATTGAATGTATAAGACTACCAGCAAAAGCAAGTAAAAAACATCCACAACTTGTACATACAACCTTTACAAAATCACTCCAATGCGAATGGAGATACTTACAAACAGTCATGGTTAATACCTGTAAGGAATTCCACTCATTAAAACAAACCATCATGACAACGCTGATACCATCAATCTTAGATAGACAAATAACGTCATTTGAACATGAACTATTCAGTCTACCGGTGAAACTTGGCGGTTTAGGTATCACCGACCCCATGAATAACAACGACTGTTATTAAGCTTCGTTAGAATCAAATAGAATACTAATGCATGCCATCAAATCTGTTGAAAAACTAGACTTATTATCCCATATAACTCATGCAACAAAGACTGTCAAAGAAGAAAAACTATCGCGGCAAAAGAGAGACGCTGAAAAAAGTAATTTCATAATATCTAGATTACCAAATAAATTGAAAAGATGTATCCAAAGAGTTGTTGAAATATATTTTTGAGATCAACATAATTTATGGCTAATTACTGACTATTTTATGAACCTATGAGTTTATGGCGTCACTAAACAAAAACTTTTGATTAAAATACCAAATCGCTTACATAAAACTGTCAGTTTCTTTAAAATAATATAAGGCTCATTAATTTATTTGTCTATTTAGATGATATCATTGAAGTGGCCGGATATTAAAAAAGTTCCTGGCTTTAAACGACTCTAAAAGTTAAATTAACTGATGACATCAAAATATTAATAACATGAACTTGCGTAACTTGCGTATTGATGTCTCTAGATAACTGCGAGACGCTGATTAGTCATCTGTCTGTCGAGGTCGTAGGTAATCTTGAAGATGGCCTTTAAAGCTTTTTTGTTGTTCAGGTAAACCAACAAGTTTTTTGACACATTCGTTTACCTATTTCCAATACTATAGCTGTTGCCCGCGACTTCGTTTGCATGGTAATTTGATGTATAAGGCATCGTTCACACCAAACATATTGTCCGCCGCCGACTGTGAGTATCCAGTACAAAATGTACGAAAGATTTACTTCAGCCGCCGACTGATTCGCTTTTATTTTTCAAATATTTGCGAAGTCGGCGGCCGACTATACGTTTGGTTTGAACACGGCCTTAGTGTCATAAAAAATATCCTATATGCTATTCTAGACTTTAATCTAAATCTGTGCCAAATTTCATCCAGATCTGGCGTGCGCCATTACATTTACATTCTAAACTTCAACGTCATACCACTGTAGTAACTATAATTCATAGCTTTCGACTTTAACATTTTTCAAGAAGCCTAGAATCAACAGTTTTAAATACGAATAAAAAGTAAACAGAAGAAGAAATTAAATCGGATTCTTTCGCGCCTACAAAGACCTTAAATTTTGCCTTGGAGATTTGATCACAAAGAGTTTCAATTCTTTTGTTTCTATATCAATACGGCCCGCAACACAATACATTCCGCAAGCCAAGATACGAGACACACAACAGTGTGAAAGCTATGCGAGAATATAATAATATATTCATAGATTAATGATATATTATCAGTGAAAGTGTGGTCTATTGTGGTCAACATATTGATGACGTGGTCTAATGAAGGTCAGAAGGTTACTAGCAAATGTCAAATTTATCATAAATTTGTCGCCGGCGGCCATTTTTTTAAAGTCTCTTCTATGTATAGATATGTAAATTGGTGATGCGTCATCTTCATGAATAAAAATTCGCACAATTTTTTGTATAGATTTTGAAAAGGAACTAGGCGTGTGAGTTTGTAAAAAGGTCAGCTTAGTTTTGGGTTTTGGGATATGATTTCAGTTTATGTGTGACTCATTGTAGTACATTAAAGTTTTTAGATTAGTAGACCATAATATGTATTAGACTGTGTGGGTTTGTTTTAAATAGGATTTATAAGAAATTTGTAACAACCGACCCCAACATGGTTGGGAAAAGGCTAAGCAGATGATGATATAAGAAATTTGTAGATTATAAAGAGTGAATATCTATTTCAAATAATATTCTCGTTGGCATAACTTTAAAATACTAGACAAATTAGCCATAAAAATAAAATAAAACAAACATTCCATAGATTATTTAATTTAGTAATAACAAAACATTCACATGCTGACTTCAAATTAATTGTATCAAACACAATTTGCATATTTTTACTTTTTAGTGATAGTTTCTGAAATTCCAAAATACTTTGTTGAAAAAAAAAAATACGTTGAAATTCAAGTGACTGCTATTTCAAGTTTTAAGACTGCACTTCACGAAAGCGGACTAAACCAGCCCCAAAATGCATTGAATATGAACAAAAGTAAAATAAACATTTTCTTCCGAGAAGATCCTAAATCCAGCAGCACGAAACTTTCTAGAATATTCCAAGTTGCCTTACTGTTGCAGAAATTTTTGTCACATAAATACATAGCTGACGACCCGCTTATATTTTGCAAGACTGGAGTCCTGAGACAACTATACGGGATCGGCAGACAAAGAAAAATATGGCGCGACACTTTGCATGCCTTTCTCATGAATAGGCTTGTGTCCTGAAAAAATATAATTAGTCCGCCAGTTAGATTTTCAAAAAATATTTGACACGTATTTTTTCTTTTCTTACGTAAACCAAATTTGACGAAGATACGACGCTTTTAAAATTCTCAATACGTCACGCCGTGCTATCATTTTTAGTGCGTTGTGACCTCACGAGCCCCCAGTCTCGAGTTTTGATGCGTTTTAACTTTGTCAATATTCCATGATTTACAAAAACAAAAAATACGTGTCCATTATTTTCCAATAATCTAACTGACGGACTAAATTGATTTGCAATTTATTGATGGTGGAAACAAGCCTATTAGCGAGAGCAAGTACAATAAAAAAAACATATGTAAGAAATGGGGGAAGGCCTTTGCCCAGGACTGGGACAGTTCAGACTGCCAAAAACAAGACTTTATATCTGCAACAGTAAAGCAACTCCTGCCAGCGTCCATTTGGATGGCTTGTCCTTGGTCTTCAAGTTGAAGGTCCAGACGTAGGTCGGCCCTCGGGTGCGAGTCTTGTAGACAGGACACTCGTACATGTTTCTGAGATCCTGCTTGTCTTGGGTTATAGCCTGAAACAAAATAATAAACGAAATCAATATTTTTTCTGGTACAGTGGAGTGAAGTGAGTGAGCTTTAGGTAATATCCGGTAGAAGCAGAATGAGATTCTGTAGCAGTTTGTAATTGAAGTAGTAATAGAATAATAATGAAATAAATAAATATCGCTGGACATTACACACATCGCCATCTAGTGCCACACTAAGCAACGAGGCTTGTGTCGTGGACACCAGATAGTTGATATACTACATAAATACTTACTTTTTTGTACGTAAATACATACTTATTTTACATATAAACATCCATGACTCGGAAACAAATGTCCATGCTCATCACACAAACATTTGCTCCTACCGGGATTCGAACCCGGGACCCTAAGAACGTAAGGTAGCCTCACTACCGCTGCGCCATTTGGGTCGTCGTAGAATAGAACTTCTATTATAAATAACCAGCTCATGCCCGCGGCTTCGCCTGCGTGGAGTTCCCTAAGTGTCCCACGGGATCGTACTACCGGGATAAAAAGTATTTGTTAATCCAGGTTATAAACTATCTCTATGCCAAATTTCATTCAAATCCGGTCTGTAGTTTTTGCATGAAAGAGTTACAAACATCTATCCATCCATAATATTTAGTTGGATAGGTATCATTTTAGTTAGGTTACCAAAATAATCTACAGGATCAATACTTAAATTAGTAAAGTTGAACAATATCGCTTCTCAGCTTTCTGAATTCGCCATCGCCAAAGAGAGTAAAGAGCTCGTTTGAACTAAAACTGGTTTCGGGACTCACACGTCAGTTAAACTACAACCAAAGAGGCTTCTACTCACCCTAACATTTATAACAGGCATAGGCGGGAACAGGTCTTTAAGCTTCGAGTCCATAATGATGCCGGCCTGTTGGTCCCACCTGGCCCCCTCCATCAGCAGACCATGGACGAAGGCTCCGTCCCGTGGAGCGGACCTGGTGTCCGCAATCCTAATGGAAATGAGGAGTCAGAGAGGGGAAGGTAGGTCTTTGTGGTAGATCGTGTGCTCAAGTCTTTAGCTTATGATAGTCAGCCCCGGTACAATCTGATTGACAAATACTAGGATTTTTACTATGGCTTGATGCTTGATCTATCTAGATCCTGACAAACAAAAAGTATCTATGTAGTATATCAACTATCAGGTGTCCACGACACAAGCCTCGTTGCTTAGTATGGCACTAGATGGCGCTGTGTGTGATGTCCAGCGATATTTATTTATTTAGATCTATTTCTCTCAAGCATGCTGGTTTAGTTTCCTCAAAATGTTCTTTCACTGAAGCAAAGGCATGTCGTCAGTTAGAGCATTGGAAAATAATGGACATGTTTTTTTTTGTTTTTGTAAATCAATGAATATTGTCAAAGATAAAACGCATCAAAACGGGAGCGGGGGCTAGTGACGTCAGAACGCACTGAAAATTATACCAAGGCGTGACGTAATGAGAATTTTAAAGCGTCGTATCTTCGTCAATTTTGGTATACGTAACAAAAGAAAAAATACGGGTAAAATATTTTTTGATAATCTAACTGACGGACTACTAGACTAATTAGATATTTTTTATCATCTACCGTATTATACACATGAATCCGAAAAATCAGAGGCCTGTCTTGTTTTGAACTCGAGACCCATGACTTGTCACATCACTAGATTATCACTGCTACCACTGCTGCTAAAATTAGTCAATTTTGATACATTCCATATGATGATTGATTGAATTACATAATATAAATTTAGATTTTTTTACTGTCCATGTAATTAATTAAGTACTGTTACAAAACCTATGATTTCCTCATACCGGTGACTTCATCCTAATATTTTAACATGTCAAGTCTTACCTACTTATTTTTAATTAATTCGTTCATAATGAGCTAAAGACATGAGTACACGATAGTGAGTATAATTATACAGATTACTTAATTTACATTTTCGTTCCTATTTACAGATAGATTCTTATTATAAAAGCGTATGATACAATGCTGAAAAACCCATTCTGTTCAAAGGAGGTTACCTACTCGTACAATACCAAGTTAAATGAGAAAGAGAAGAGAAGAGAAATTAAGCTTGGAAGAAGAAGGGCAGAAGAATGGTGATGCAGTTACATAATACAGCATTCGTTTTATCGAGCTAACATACCAACTGGGGGCCTAGTCTGTTATTACAATAGTGTCACAATGATCTATCATTGATTTCATAATTGTTGAACGATGCCATTGTCATTTTGTTAAAAGTTCGTAATCTGCTACCTTCATAATGGTCGATCATTGGTCGGTCAATGTCAGTAATAGAATTGTGTTACAATGACATTGTTGTATTGCCATTATTATAAAACCTGTTAATGAAAATGATTTTCGAAAATCTAGAATTAAATTTGAACATCTAATCATGCCAGATTTCATTTATATATATTTTGACATATTATTATTAGTGTTCAATGCAATCTGAAGTAGTAAGAAGATTCGTAAATAGCAAAAAACATTAAATTAGGTGTAACGCGGATTAATGTGAAACGATACAATTCAATAATACCTATTTTATCTGTTTAGCTGTCAAAGTCAAATGTGACATTACTGCTTACTGACGTTTTATTTGTTTTTATTTCTAGCGGCCGGTGTTTTGATTTATTTTTATTTATGTGTTTTAAATTATCTTTAATATAGAAGCTTATATTTATTGCAATACAAAATGGTGCTAATTAAGCAAATTTCGGCTGGAACTGTCAACATTTTTGCAGATTACTGCGTAAGTCAGTCATACATTTGTCATTGTGTATTACGAGATTAGCATTCTATGCTATTTCTTTCAATGGAGTGTCAGTGTTTGTTCATTAGAAAGCCATAATGACGCCATTATATAGTAGATTACCAAACTTGTCAAAATCAACAATTATGAAATCAGTGATAGATCATTGTGACACTATTGTAATAGCAGACTAGGCCCCCTGTTTAACATTATACAAGGTGTAAACGAACCCTTCACGAAGCCACCAACCAAGCATTCTGAACATCAAACTAAGTACACTTACGCAAAAGTAGTTGCTGTTTTTGGAGTGCAAAATCACGTTTTACGGTAAAACTCAAAACATTGTGCTGATGTGTGTATTGAATAGTAAAGTTATAACTTTAAAAACTAGAGAAAAAGTTGGAATTTTATCTTCCAAAATCTCCGTAACTAAAAGGTTCCCAGGTATGGTCTAGGACAAAAAAAAATATCGCAATAACGGGGAGAACTAGTGCCTTTCGGCTTCGTTAAGGGTCTACTTACACCCTTTATATACATTACACAACCTTCCTACCATTCATAACTACCTTATTATAAAATCTACTTGGTCTCACCTTTAATTTCACAGATTTACTAGTATTTAAGATATTGTGTGATTTGCCTGTATTCCTATCTTTACTACATTAAACACAGCGTTAAAAACGTTTGCATCATTCTCTTGACCTTATCCAAATTCATTAGAGAACGGCGCAGCATGTCTTCGTCTTCCATATTTCTCTATTACTCGTCATCTCATCAGACACATCCTTGCCATATCATCCTTTACACAATCTATCTATCGTTTCTTTGGTATTTCTTTACTCTTATACCCATCCACATTCATAACCGAAGCTTTCCTCACAACATTTTTCTCATTCCTCCGCATCACATGCCCATACCACGACAACCGATTACCACACGACATTTCAGTCACCGGCGCCACTTTCAGACTTCCTCTTATGTACTCATTTCTTATTTTATCCATTCGCTTAACACCACATTTCACTTCCTCCATCCATCTCGTGTTAATTCTGTGCTTAACACTACGATCTATTTCTCCATCTCTTAGAAAACGTTATTCGGGTTAAAAACGTTTCATAGAATTGAAAACGCAGCCCTTTTTATTTATTTACAAAAAGCATTAACTAACATTCAATACAATATTAATCGACGTAAGCAAAGCAGAACCTGAAAAAACAACAAGAAAGACACTAAATCGAAGATACATTACAATACTGTCAAATTCTACTAAAAGCTGCCCCAACGAAGAGAATAATATACAAGACTTAAATTCTGAAAGTCTTTAGCTACCTCGTGTGTTTTTCATGTCATGCGTGTGATTTTTTACGTTATTTCAGCCAATTATTTGTTGTTTTAATTCTACACAGGCAATTTCAACCGTTTTACCTAAATTCGAAAGTATACTTAGAATCCCAATAAAATATGTAGCGTCCTTACTCACCAGTACCTACGAAAAGTACAAAACAATGAAGAAATGTTGACATTAAATTATTATACCATAAATATAGTTAGTTTTGTTAAATAAGTGCCCTATTATAGTTCCCTACCTAGGTAATATTTAATCCATATCACCGTTTTATATAATTTGTGCCAGTCATATTGAAAGAAGTGCATAATTCAAATTACAGAACACAGACATAGGTTTGTTCAGAACCTAGTTATAATTTAGACTTTGTTGGTATATAATCACTTGGGTTTGAAAAAAGTATGTGGTTTCAACATGAATACCTTCTAGAGGCTTATCTTCTTTTGATGATGCAGTTGAATAGAAATATGCGAATGCTGATCTTTGTATTCCTTCTTTAATACTCACGTGAATTCCTCTTTCATCTTCTTTGTGACGTCACACTGCAGGCACATCTTGTCGAGAGGCAACTCATACCTTCTGGCCGTACTCTGCATGATGGCCGTCAGTAAACTTTGAGGGTTGAAGAAACCACCCAGCCATACTGATGCTGGCAGCTAAAGAAAAAAAAGGAAGGATATCTATCCATCTATCTGTCCAAATCGTATTAGACACAGAAGAATTTAATGATAATGAAAGTAAAATAATAAAGTTACTCATGAGCCAAATACTTATGCTTACGAAGCAAAATATTTAGTAACTAGAAAGTATAAATACAAAAACTTACGACAAAGTCTGTAGCCCAAGTTTCAAGTTCTCGTAACCGAAGCGTTAGGTCTACGAACCAGGCAGAAAGACCCAGCAACGAGGGATAGGCACGGCTGGACCAAATTGCTGGCACCTGTTCACACAGAGAATCATAATTACTTTGCAACACACAATAAAGCTTGTGGTCTTAAGGTACGAATTTATGGTAACAGCAGAAAATATTGTGGTTGTGAAACTCGTTTTCAAACTTTCTGACTTACCTGATCCAAGAACAATGCATTTTCCAAATCCTCCATATCTGATGTTATTGTTAATTCACCCTTAAATACAGAATTTACCATTAACATTACTGATGAAGCATTCATTTATTCAGAAAGTTGTATAGTCAATTTACATTAATATTACCTTTAAACCCAAATCCAGTTCCCTGAGAGACCTCTTCATCTCTCCAGTCAGATAATTCATTCTCTCGCATTCTTGAAACGCTACGATTACATATGGGGTCCTCTCCTCCACTTTTCCCATTATCTCTGTCATGTTAAACTCTTCAGGTAACTTCTCTATTATTTCGTCCAGTATTTGTTTCACCTATTAAAATAAAGTGGTCGTTAAAGATATTAAATGAATGCTATTACTTTTATCATCAACAGTTTTATTTCTCAAACTGATGAGCATATATTAGAGCTTAGATTAGCTTAGCTTTTGAGCCTAGGGCTTAGATTGCTGAGACGCCGTCACCTCCTTCTTCGAAGCAGTAATGCTAGAGAAGGAGGTGGCGGAACGTGAGAGATTGCTTAGGCCCTTTTTTCGACCTTGCTTATGTGTTTTGAGTGTATTTATTCTTATTAGTACCGTACCTATATCTACATTTTTATCTTCCCAGATCGTCTCATACTTTTAAATAAATAAATTGTCAATCTTGAAACACAGAGAAGGAGCAGTATCACTATACTCGTAGTAACCAGAAAGCGTGTATAACCTGATGCACGAAAGTAGACGAATCAAAAGAAGTATGTGATGATCGGAGCTAATGATGGATTTAGGCCTGGGTTTGTGAATGTATGCTGTTTTAAATTATTTTAGAAATTTTCACAAACCTTGTCTTCCCTAGTCACGGTAGCAGCCCCAGAAGCCTGCGCATCCCTCGGCTGCATCTCAAAGATAGTCCTGAACAAATTCTCGGAAGTGGTGGTGAGGAAGCCAATCTCAGCGTTAGGATGCAAGCCGTAGAGGTACGGGGATTCAGCTGGCATGGCGTCTTCTATGTACTGGTGGTAACCCACGTAGTCTGTGTTTGGAGGAGCAGGGAAACCTGGGGCTAGTTGGAGCTCACCGTCAACCTGATAGAAGATGTAAACGATCATGAATGGTATACAAAATCTTGCTTGAAGCACTTATTGTATAAGTACAGTAAGTGCCTCGTATTACCTGACCCTTTTTACCAAAAAAGATGGGGAAGTGGGGTCAGGGTACTGACCGTCGCTGTTAATTTCATCAAACGACATGAATATGACATAATATATTTTTGTTACCACGAATAGGTAGGTAAGTATAACTAAACTGAAGATCGAAAATTCAAATAATAGTTTTAACATAAAATGATTTATACAGGTCTGCGCTACAAGCGGTAATCATCGGCTGCAGTATGCTAAAGAAAAAGAAATTCTAATCAAATACTTAGTACCAAAAATAATAATGGACTTACTAGGTCAGGCTGCATCAATTCTTCTAAGTACGCGTTACAGAGCCTCCTATCCCAATCATCAGTGATATGACCTCCGTACATGATCTCTCCGAAGAGGTATCTAAGGTCCTCCCAAGGTACTCTTGCGTTCGCTTCTAAATAATTGTACAAGACGAATACACTAATTGTTAGATCACCTGAAATTTATTGAACAATTAGATAAAGAATATAACAATAACAAATGTAATAAGTATTAATGAGACAAACTGTCATCTAACAGAACCAGATGAAAAGTTTTCGCGAGCTTTGGCCACACCTTCGGTTGGTTGGACACAATTTATGGTGACCACGATCAAGAACGAAGAGAAGAAGAAGAAATAAAAGAAGGACAAAGAGACCAAACTCATACTAAAGGTAAATCACAAAATTGTTGAAACGAAAATTATTACGACTTCGATAAAACCAATTCATAAAGAAATAATATACTACTACTACTACTATACTTACTTATAAAAGAAAAGTTACTGCTTATTCTAGAAATAGGTACTAACCGACATTAAAAGGATAAATCTTATTCCATCCTTGAGGTCCGAACTTCCGCCTCTCAGCAACCACAGCATGGAAGTAACACAGTGCGAATAAAATCGCTTTGAATTCAGCCTCCTTGCCACACATCTCTAGCGTTTCTTGGTTGAAGTTGTCGAGCGCTTTGTGGATGTTTGCCTGTTGGCACAAGATAAAACGTGCTTGCTTAAAATGGACAGCTTTCATTATTGAAATACCACCCGTTTATACACACATCAACACGGTCTAGGGATATTTTAAAAAAAGCGAATTACTATCAATGTGTTAATTATTTATATGACATGTATATATTTAAAAGATACGTTATTTAATATTCTACCATTTTTTAATAATGGTTAAGGTATAGATTAAAA
Source organism: Xestia sexstrigata (assembly GCA_941918905.2). Classification (NCBI taxonomy): domain Eukaryota; kingdom Metazoa; phylum Arthropoda; class Insecta; order Lepidoptera; family Noctuidae; genus Xestia; species Xestia sexstrigata. The sequence continues at coordinate 20,051,072 of OW799201.2, forward strand.
TTTCAGGATTTTATGGAAAAAAAATGAAGCATAGACGGAAACCGTATATGAATGAACTTTTAATTTGTGAGTAAAAACTGAAAAAAATAGAAAAATCATTTAATTTGTGTTTATAAACTTGAAGTTAGTAGTCTGAGAAAGCGCCCATGATGTTCATAACACATTGGCAACGATTCGGCATGCTCAGAACAAGGTTGTCAATGTCTTGCTGCGGAATATTGTCCCATGTCCTTCTGAGGTGCGCAAAAAGTTGATCTTCTGTAGCCAGATTTTCAGGAACTTCCTTCAGAGCTCTTCTTTGCAGCATATCCCACGCATGCTCAATGGGATTTAGATCTGGCGATTGAGCAGGCCAGTCTAAGGCCCTAACATTATGTGTATGTAACCAAGCTGCTACCGTTCTCGCCGTGTGTGCCCGGGCATTGTCGTGCATGAGCAGGAAATCTTGCCCCATTTGAGTTCTGTGGGGCAAGATTACGGGCCCCAGCACCTGTTGGACGTATCGTTCTGCCGTCATATTGCCCCGCACCCAAACGAGATCCGTCCGTCCTCCAAGACGAATTCCTGCCCAAACCATAATTGTTCCTCCTTGGTATGGGTGAACTTCCTGAGGGTTCTGGAGACGGCTCCATCGTCCAGGAACTCGCCACGCACGCGTCCTTCGTGAATCTGGATGGAAGCCGAACCTGGATTCATCCGTGAACAGCACATTGGACCATTGGTCACGGCCCCAGTCCACGTGGTTCCGAACCCATTCTAATCGTCGTCCACGATTGCCTCTCCGTAAAGGTGGGACCCGGAGTGGTCTACGAGAGCGTAGATTGCTCTCATGCAGTCGCCTTCTTACAGTTTGGTCACTCACAAGCACTTGGTGTTCCACTCGCAGCCTTTGGACCAATTGAGTCGCCGTTGCATTTGGTTGTGCTCGCGCAGTAATTTGCAAAAATCGGTCTTGTCTGGGGGTAATGCGACTTGGCCCCCGGTGCCTCTCCGCTACTTCACCTGTGGCACGATAGCGTGTCCACAATCTTGAAATTACATTTTGATGGGTCCCTATGGCCTCAGCAACATTACGCTGAACAGATCCAGCTTCCAGCATTCCCACAGCTCGTAACATCTCCGCCCTCGTCAAATGTCGGCGTTGCATGGCTACAATACCTCAATTTTAACTTTATCTTTCGTTTAAAAATGAAAAAAAACTGTAACTAAACGTAATTCGTATTGTTTTCTAAATTTCGCACAAATAAAAATTCCCTCTCCTATACATCAACACATTTTTATGCCAACGAAACAAAAGAATTTTCAAAAATTTGAATTTGGAATTAGTCTGAGATAAATTACAAACAAATCGGTGTATAAAAGATTCCAATGCGGCCAGTACTTTTCGAGTTATTTAATTGAGTATGAAATATCCCTAGACCGTGTTGATGTGTGTAGTTTAATAGAGCAGCTACCACTAGTTTAGTGGTTCTTCTAACTTCTAACCTAATAGACCTAATAGACAGATGTGTTGCATCTAAAATACTAGGATGTGTCGAAGGGTTTTGGGGGACTGTCTCTAAACTTTGACGTTCAAAAAGTGTTAATTAGCAGCCTAATTTGAATAAATGACTTTTGTTTTTGTTTTGTCGTACTGTGCAAGCAACGGATGCTCAGACGAAAACTCAAAATTTGTAGTTTGGTCTGGGAAGGTGTTCTAAGGCCAAATTTAGTGATCCATAAGACCCTTGTTAACCCAGAGTAACCCTTGTTTTGTCATTATATTTCAGATGATTTTATTAGAGCCTCAGTCGAAATTGTTCCAACAATTTACATGGTTTCCGTTCCTAATTTTTTTTTTGCATCCTGACCTTTCATAAGTCATGTAATCTTACCTGCATTCCCGTAGGCGGTTCATTTGTAATCTTGATGCTAGACTCCAGGATGCCCTGCGGTATGATATGCGCAGCAGCCGTCGCCGCCGGCTCAGCCGACATGAACAGTCGGAAGTTGTCGTGGCATCCGTTGGCAAAGCTCTCCATCTTCTTCTCCAAGCTTGGTAGCCATTTCTTTACTAAGTGAATATTCTGGAAAACGGTTGTTGAGTCTATGATATTTTTTTTATATTTTAATTAGGTTTTAAAATTGATTGTTAAAGAGAAAAAGTCCTTATCATAACATCATGCCTGTAATCCGCGAAGGGTTAGGGAGAGGTGTACGTAAATAATACACCCACATTGTATGCAACCTATATGTATTAGGGGGCGATTCTATTGCCATCAAAAGGGGCTCAAATCCAAACTCAGTGGTTGCTACTCAGAAATACCTAATGGAAAAACCTGCACATCATTCATCATCTTGCAGTATCGTTTTTAGGGTTTCATACTCAACGGGTAATAACGGGACCCTATTACTATAATAGGGTCCTGTTTTTACCCTTTTCGTCCGTCTGTCCGTCTGTTTGTCACCAGGCTGTATCTCATGAACCGACCGAGATAGCTAGACAGTTGTTTTTTTTATAAATGATGTATTTCTATTGCCGCTATAACAACAAATACTAAAAACAGAATAAAATAAATATTTAAGGGCATTATTAATATTTAAGGCCCTCCCGTACAACAAACGTGATTTTTTTGTCGTTTTGTCTAATGTTGTAAAGATATAGATAATAGTACGTAGCCCTTTGTGCGCGAGTCCGACTCGCGCTTGGCTGGTTTTTTTTTCTTTGTCCATCGTCAAGCAATGGCTTGCCTGCTTGGCTTGATGACTTTAAAATACTTAATAATATACTACCTAGACAGGGCTCACAACTATCTTACTAAATTAATGTTCTTCAGAATTTTCCGTACCTGCAACACCACCCAATGACCCTTCTCCAAGCCTTCATCCATGGCTTGCTCCGCCACAACCTCCTGCCCTTGACCCAGTGATACATTATGGAAGTTCCCGTTATCAGCAGTAAAGCCCATGATCTTGCCCAAAGCCTCCACATCCTTCAAGGGGTTGACTCCAGGAGATAGAATGAAGAATATTGGTGTTGTTGGACTGGTCTCTTCGAATGACTTGCTGAATTCCACTGTTCTGTTTTCCACGTATTTGCCGCCCATTTTTTCTTCTATGTATGCTCTGAATGTGATAAAGACTCGAATATTACTATTTACTGCAATTTAAAATGATGGCCAAAGTAGCCGAAAAACATGGAGTTAGCCGGAAGTAATGGTCTTTGCGGAAGTAATGGTAGTAACGGGTAAGGAAAACATCGTCGGCATGTCCTAGAACCAAAAAAAAATCGAAGACATGTGACATCTACCAATCCGCGCTGGGCCCGCGTGATGGATTATAGCCCATTCCCTCTCATAGAGAGGAGGCCTGTGTCCCAGCAGTGGGAACATTAATAGGCTGATGATGATGATGATGAATGGTCTTTGCTGACAAACTTTGGCGAATGGAGCCACGAGTGTGCTGAGCTGTTTCAACTCTCAAAGGACGAGGAACGATACTCAAAGTTGAAGGTCAACCTTTAATAATTGTGGAGGCACCAAAAGAAGATCTGTATAGAAAGTATTATTATACTGGTTTTTCCAAAAATCTAGTAGTAATATTGTATGTACTTACGCTACTGCATACGTCATTCTGTCTGGTCTAAATGCTCTCAACATACACATTCTTTGAAGAGCTGTTTTGTTTTTCCATTCCTGCAATTTGAGGATTTGTAAGTAAAGACTAAAGTCCGCGGTACAAGAGAAGCACCAACAATGTTTTTTAACATTAATCAAATTATATCTTGGATAATTAATTAGATGGCCATGTCTGGGCAGACCAAGGAGAAGATGGCGGGACGCTTTTGATTGTTTCCTCGCGAATAAGCAAGAAGAAGCACGCCATCGTGAAAAGTGGAGTCAATGGGGGCAGGCGTTTCCTCGAGTGGGACAATTTGGGCTATGGAAAAAAAAACTAGGATTGCTCATACATCATACCTGAGGGAATTTCTCCCTTTCAGGACACTCCACTTCAACAATTTTCTTCCATCTTTTAGGCGATGTTTCTATATCTCTGTCCAGGTTCCTGAACTCTTCCTTACCAGCCAGAGAACAAATGCCGCCCCAACTCGTGTTAGATAGGAAGTCCACTGGACTCGTTACATGAGGCTTTATGGGAAACCGGAGGAAGAAATCCAATTCTACTGAAGACACCTCTTCACTCATGAGGAGCACCTGAAAGGCGATTGTTAGTTGGTCACTCCATTTATTTTAACATACGAACTTTATAATTATGTAGTCAAATAGACTAGTTACTACTTATTATAGTGTCAATTATGATTAATTTAAATTGTTGTTTTTTTAGAACGGTTGTTCCGTTACAGTAAAGGCATAATGGTGATGGCATATGGCAACACAACACTTCCTTGTGAGACCCTTCAACGCACGCGCGTTCCAGTGCAAAAACGTAAAATCTGACAATTTATAATAAAAATACCTATTTACTTCATAAATATTATACCTATTGCTTGCTTTTCTTACCTGGAAGGTCATTTGCGAGGCAAAAATAAGTTTGTCACACTCAAACAGTCCCCTGGAGGTGTACTGGTACACAGAAAAGCTGATGCAGTCGATGAGGTTCTTGATGCGAGGCCCGAGACCTTCTGCAGGCTCGGCGCGAGATATCGCCTTTTGGAAAACTACGCTGAATGCCTAAAAGTGGTCTTAAGATATGAGCATGATCATACAATTGAAGGAATCCTTTCACTTCAGCTTTACTCTTTATTACAATAGCGACGAAAGGATTATTGAAAAGACATTAATACTGCAATCTAGCTAGCTATTGTACCCCCTTTTTTTTTCTTTTTTTTTGTATGGTAAATCATCATATGACTGGGCGGAGCGGAAGGGTGTGTCATACTTTTACTGACTAAAACTCATCCAAGTTCCTTCTTAGCCCTTTGTGTTCCAGGGCCGCGGTATCTCTTTCGAACAGTCCCTCAGCCCCGGCAGTACCCGGCTCTTTGAGGCTCGCGTGGAACACGAACGCGCCGTCGACACGGCCTGTCGTTATAAGACGGACGGACGGCGAGCTAGCACATTACTCACCATCCACAGGCCCGCGGTCAGTTACCCCCTGACTTACTACTAAGTTGACAGCTAATAGAAACATAAAATATAGGCTGTCTAAAATAATAGAGATATAGGCAGGAACACTAATACATTAATAATAAAATGACAACAGTACAGACTTCAATAACACCAAAATAATAAACTAGGAGAAAACATAAAAATTTATTATACAAAAATAAAGAGAGAAGATAACGAACTATAAAATACTAAAATAGTAGAATATGTGTAAAATCACCTTCAAAGAGAACTGGTAGATAGGGTTGATGGTGTTAAGATCGTTCAGAATGAAGTACAGTAAGGACGCTCTAGCTGAAGCCGGCCGGTAGAATTCACGAGCTACATCAATCTCTCGCGAAGTAATTTTTGCTTCAGCCACCTAAAATAAAAGCATTATTATTAGTATCGTAAATGCCAATGTGGAGAGAAGAAAAATGTGAGAGAAGTGAACCTAAACGATATTAAAAAAATGCATTTACTGTTTTACAGTACCCAGACGAATATGGATAATTGTGCTTTAGAAAGAGACTGACTGACTGTCACTCAAGCTCTTAACTTCTCACCTGATCAACTTCAAGTTTTTCTAAATCTCGACGGGTACTCTTAATTTTTTTCCTTTACGTTTATCAATAGCTTATAATTATTGTCTTACGACCAATTATCGCAAAAGAAACATGATTCGACCAAGTTTTTATTTTACCTTTTTCTCAATATCAGCAGCAGTCCTTTTCGTAGTCTCCAAATTTTCTACTAAAGCCGTATCACCTAGAATATCATCACCAGCCGAAGACAAACGCGACAGCAAATCATCTTCAAGCGATTTCAGTTGAATCTTGAATTGATTCTGCTGTTTTGTCAACTCTGCTTTCAAATCCTCTAGATCTGGTCTTTCTGCTTTCACTACTTCAGCTAAAAGCTGGTCTTCAAGACCGTCGCGAGTAACTGTGAAGTTGACTAAAGTTGTCTGAGCTTGCATCTCTGGTTTGTAATGTGGGTTAGCTAGTTTTGTGTGTAGGATTAGTCTGAAATTTGGACTGTATTCTACTTCTTTATCACCCATTTTGATTGCTCTGTAAATAGAATAACCAGTGTTAAAATATCATCGGCGAGGAGAACAACATTTTCTTCAGACTATTAGGCCTGAATTCCTGGCGACGCTGACGTCAGCGGCGCGTATTTGTTAGGTACTGTTTTCTCGCTGGCGTACGCGACCGCCCGTCAGCGTGACAGGAATTCCTTAGTTCAGAGGCTGTACCTCCGCCTCTTAAAGCAGTATTACTATAATCTTGCTTAATTGTTTGGTGTGAGAGATACGCGTATAAAGCTGTACATCTTACGTACAGCTCCATCTCTTCAAGCAAAATTAAAGTACTAGTTTCCAGCTATGTGTCGGCTGCTGATAGAACAGCCCTAAGAAAAGCCACAGGTTTTATTTGATACAATATTTAGGTTGCTAATCTTACTTTCCTTTCTTGATTAGCGTCCTTCCTAGCAAAGGATCTAGCACAGGATCCACAGTCTCGCCAATGTTTTCAAAAAGTACAGTTTCTCCCTTTATGATCGCTTTCTCTATCGCCTCCAAATAGCCTCTTGATCCTAACCTAATCACTCGCAGTTTATCACCGTACTTTTGTCTTATCCATTTCACACCTTGTAACTGAAAAGTACGAATTTATGTGACGGTCACACGGAGAAGGTAATCAATGAGCATAAGAAAAACTTTACGCAGAAAGTCATAATTACGGCAAATAGAATTTCGTTAAACGTAATACTATAAAGTACTCCTTAATACACGCTATTTACTATCAGAAACTGTTTCTGCCGCCAAGGACCATTTGCTCTGTTCTGCTTTGAATGGTATAGTGGCTGTCTAGTTAAAGTGTCTACATGAGACAGCGTTGTGTTTGGGATGGTAACGCATTTATCTGATATTTCAGATGTCAACAAGTGGTGAAGCGGTGGTTACTAAGCTCACCATCAAGTAAGCCACATAAAGTTTAATTAAGAACAAACCTGCGGATCAATCATAAGGGGCCACCGATCAGAATTAGACAGTATGGTTGCATTCTCAGTACTCATTCGGTCCGAGGGTAGCCCTTCGTTCTGCCACATCGCTATCGTTGTGTCATCTGTCAGCATTGTTAGCGGGTCCAGTCCTTCTGTTATTGGTATTGGTGGCTAAAAAATAAAATCAAAAGACATGGCAATACTTAGCACACAAGGCAAAGAAGCGACTAGGCAATGTAAACATTTTGGAATCGCCGATTTGTACTTGCGAGTATCGGTCTTTAATCATTTCATCAACATTATATTTAAGATACTTTTATTTAAAATCTAGGGAGTACAACAAATAAATCATGTAAAAGCCAACGTAATCATGTAGCCTAAAAGTTAAGAAAATCACTCAAAATTATATCAGATAACAATCACTCTTTACCCTAACATTGTTTTTTGCTAAATCGTCGGTTTATTCCCAAAGAAACTGTCCTTCAGTGGTAGATAAATTGACATTAAATAAATAAATAAATAAATATCGCTGGACATTAACACACAGCGCCATCTAGTGCCACACTAAGCAACGAGGCTTGTGTCGTGGACACCAGGTAGTTGATATACTACATAGATACTTTTTGTTTGTAAATACATACTTAATTATACATATAAAGATCCATGACTCGGAAACAAATGTCCATGCTCATCACACAAACATTTGCTCCAACCGGGATTCGAACCCGGGACCCTTAGAACGTAAGGCAGCCTCACTAACGCTACGCCATTCGGGTCGTCAAACATTAACAGCTAAACAATGTTTTTAATCCGTTTATTTTAATACACACCTCTAAGGTCTTCAAAAAGACAAGCCAGTTCTTGTGCATGAGATCCAATCTGAATTGTTTAGTGAAGCATCCCACGTAAGAAATGAAAGCACACACAAGTAGTACGTCTCCTGGCATTGTTGTGCCCTGCTGCATAAGACTGAAAAACTTTTTTTTTAACACACCGAGAACTGGACAAAGCATAACATAACTTCGAACAGGCTCACGTCCAGCAGAGGACAAATAATTAAATTGATTGATCAACAATAATTAATTAGGTATACATAGTTCATCGTAGCTTTCTTTCTCTCTCCTACTTTGCTGTGCCCTTACAGGGTCCATATTTATGTACCTAGCTTTAAGCCCTTTGTAACACCTTTTATACACTAAGGAATGCAAAATAAATAGAAGTATAGTTTTTATTTTTCTCGTGGGTTATTAAGTAACAGCCAATCGGGTCGATCTTCAAGGTAAAGCCACGCTTACCAAGGTCGGTCTGTGGATGGGTGACCACTAATTCATTACATACTGAGTTTCCTCCATGCGTCGGAAAGTACGTAACGCCCTCGGTCAATCTCTCAAAGCAATTTTCGAAATTCAGTGTTATATTCTTGTCGGCACGTTTTATTGTTCCAAATTCAAAATGTTTTTATTTACTCAGTGCGAGTGCAAGAGCGTTTTATTCACTGTTATCGACAGTGAGTAAAAGAGAGTTTTATTCACTGTTATCGCTGAATAAAATGCCCTTTTTCGAGTGGCGATGGTAAAAATATACTATCAGCTCTTTGATTTTACTCTTTTTTCTTCTAATCTTCTTTTGAAGTGTTATCTTAATATTGAAAAGTAAATTACCTAGAAACAGCTTCAGCCCATCTGACATTTTCACTAGCAAGTCCATTGACCAGTCTGTTGGCAAGTTGTATAGTTGCGTTGGTAGCGTCTGCTTGCTTCTGGCACTTCATTTTTTCTGACGTTGCCTTTTCGAAGTCGGCTGTCAGCGTCGCTAACATTTCTTCTAGAGCCTATAATAGAAAAATATACAATTTCATTGACATATTTGGGGTCTGATTCATGTAATTTTGTTCAAGTATTCAAGCTCGTTAAATTCAGGGAGTACCTATGTAGCTAAACAACCGATTCTATCCGATCCATACACCATCTTTAGTTTATCGAAAAATAATAGGATGAAAAAGAATGTATTAAGTAAGTGCTTATATTGCATCATTTTAGCTTCAAGAGTTTATACATCTTCCATATTACTTACCATAACTTTGCATTTGATAGACCTCAATTTGTCAGTAGCAGCAGCTAACTCGGCGTTAGCGGCGGCCAGAGCTTTTCTTTTGGGCTCAACATCGCAGAACACTTCATAAAACTTTATAATATTGATCACCCAAGCGCACAGACCAGCAGCTGCACCTGATTTTGATCTTATGAACTCTAAAAATAAAGTTGAATTTTGAATGTTATCCTGAGCTGGAAACAGTTGAAGTGGCGTAGCTTGATGTAAACTTACCTGGCTCAAATTCAGCATCCTTCAAGTAAGGTTGAATGGCTTTGATGACATCGGGGTGAATATTTTCTTTGTCATATTGTACAAGAAGCTCAAGGAACACGTCTACTTTTGCCATCACCACCTACGGAAGAATAATTAACGAAAAAAAAATATTACACTCAAATTACTAAACTGTTTCTTTTGTTACAAGTACAGTTACATATACATAAACTTACGCCTTTTTCAAATGTGGGCAGGCAGAAGCCACAGAACGCCACCTGCAACGATCCTTACATACTCTTTTTGCCTCGACCACGTTCATACATCTCCTGACCTGACCTTTTTGAAGAACCTCACCAATAGGTACAGTTTGACAAGGTCCATCGACCTTCAGAAAAAAAGACCTATTTTTATACTGTCAACTGTGTGTTGATTTCAAAATTTTGATGTGTCATATTATTGTCTAGAGACTATTCTTACAACCATACTGAAAAACGAATATGTCATTCAACAATGTACTTAATTCGTACGCTAGTAAGAGCTAACCTTAGCAGCTTTCCAAGTCCTATCCTTAGGAATCTTCCCATTAGGTGCTAGCAGCACCATGACAGCTGCAGTGACATTGGTTACAGCCCCCGGCGGAGACCCGAAAGACTTCAGCTCAGTAAGGTTAGCTTTATTTAGCGTGTTCAGCGCTTCTTGGGCAGCTATTAAAGCTGGTTCGGCTTTTATCAAATCTTCTTCACAATCCTTCTGTTTCTTTGACACTTCTTCGGCTATTACTGCTACTTTCTCTTCCTCCTCGTCGGCTAGAATATGAATGCTTTTTGTCAAATCTTCTTTTTGGTGTACCTATGTTATCAATTTGATTGTTTCCTTATTAACACTGTGTTTCAGGGAAACAAATTTAAATTTTGCAACCTCCTAGCAAGGCTTCAGGCTTGGTCATATTGTCTTACGTATGACAGATATTTTTATGACCATATCAATACAGTTTCTGTATTTATACGGTCATAAAAATATCGATACTTACAAACGCATGATTTTAAGGACTAAACTAATAATAACAAATTCTTACCAAGTGCTTTCTCGCTCTGTACTTTAGCCGTCTCAACGCCGACCATCTCAATAAGTTTATCAGCTGCCTCATTCTTTTGATGCAATTCTATTTCTTGAACCGCTAGCTTCTCCTTCAGCGCATCTACTTGGCAAGACGTGGAAGCAAGCTTTTCTAAACCATTTTCGAGCCTGCAATATGCACATTCAACCAGAATTGATTTAAAAAAATGGGTTAAAATAGAATTGTGGACATCGGCTTTGTGCTGATGATGATGCTTAAAATTATATTTATGACACTAAGTGGCAAAAACTTGAAACAACCGCCAGGCTCGATACTTTTTGATGTCAGTCAAAGTCAAAAGTCATTTATTAAAATCCCCCAAAACGTCCGTCCTTTACCATTGCGTTTTAGCTGGGATGAAGAAGTGGCACAACATCTACCTGTGAAGTTAAAAGAACTTGATTCTGATTCTTGATGAATTAAGTGTTAATTGCGAATTAAGTGTTAGCCGTGTGGTATCCGGCAGAGTAGAATAGAACCAACCCATTACACTCACGGGTGTCGTATAAGGCGACTAATGTCTGAGGCAGAACACCTTGCGCCTCCGTAGACCAGAGAATGGGCAGCAGCGTTTTCTGTTAGTCTTTCATCACTGCGATCTCCAATCCGCCTGCCAAGCGTGGAGATTACGGCATATTCCTCCCATCATGGGAGAGGCTTATGTCCAGCAGTGGACGTTATGGGCTGTTGTTGTTGTAAGTGTTAATTCTACATACCTCACAATCTTAGCACGAAGTTCATCAGTCTTATTATTGACCAGCTTGGCGTACAAGCTGATCTGCTCGAGGTAACTCTTGGGTGTGGTGTAGTTGTATCGCCTCTCATTGGCCAGATACGCTTTAGACATAGTGTTCACTGAGGTGTGGACGTACGCCATGAATCTGGATATCGAGTCTCTGAGGGCTACCTGGATAATTTAAAATAGCTTCCATTTCAAAATCACCATTAATGAATCTCTATGCCAGAATGTTCTGGACAGTGAAAAAAATTTTGCGTTGTCGGTGCACAAGTTAAATTCGGATTAGCGTTACGAGACACAGTGCACTTTTTAATGCACACGAATATGGCTTCTCAGCGGTAGGCTCAATTTCGAAGGATGAGAATCCAGTGCATGGTAATAAACGTCAAAGAAAGTGCCCGTGCCGACTAAAGTATTGAAAATTGACACTAAGTACAACGCTCACTCTCACTAGTTACTCTGCATCGAAAATTATTTGGAAAAAAAAAACTGTAAAATTTATATACCGGTAGGTTTTGCAGCTCCTCCAAGAACCTCATGGCCACAGACACCAAAGCTTCCTGAGGCCACTCATGGAACCAGTTGATGGACGTACAGTTGATCAGGGCGGGGAATTTTCTGGATCTCACTCTGAGAGTAGAACCGACGGGAGAGAAGCAGAGGACCACTTTCAGTTGTTTCCGAACTCTGTCTATGAAGAACTTCCAACAAGTTTCTCTAGTGTCTGGTAGACCTGCGCCTTTTACCTAAAATGATGATTTCAATTATTAACCCTTAATTGGTCACGCCAAAAAAAATACGTAAACGGTCACGTGGGGTGCGTGACACCCCGATCAAATACGAGAAGCTATACTTGATCATAAAGGACACGTGTTTTTATGAAGCTAACGGGAACTTCAGCGCACAAAATCCAGAATTTAAAAAGTTCTAAACTTTGGAACCTTGTTCGAGGCGTTGCTTCAAAATTCATTTTAATAGGAACTCTAGGGAACTCAGGGTACTCGTCTCGCCAACTCTTTCTGGGCTGCCCTAGGCGGCGCCTTAAATCTTCAGGCTCCCATTGCGTGGAGACTTTAGTCAATTGAACAATGATAAAACAAAAAATGTTTACCTCATTCCTCACTCCAGCAATGATATTCTCCATTTCATCGTCAGGGAACAAATCCGCCACTTCACCTGATGCCAGTAAATCATTGATGAGGACTAGAAACTGCTCATTCGCCACTTGAGCGTCCGTCATCAAGAACATTATGCCGACGTTCTTCAAACCAGTTTTTATGTATAACTGAGACAGTTCATTCTAGAAAGTAAATAATGTTATGACAATGTTGAAATTTTTTGGCGCCCAGCGTGGGACCACTTATTTAATCATTATATGACAAAATGTTGTGAGTAAAGTTTTAAATAAGAATAAAACGATTGATGGACTATGTGAAAGATGATAATAATGGTGAGTTAGGTAGTGACGAGTAATAGTACTAGTAGAGTATACAAGAAGACATGCAGCGTCGAACTCAAACAAATTGAAACAGAAGACTGATGGTTATGAGGATACCTAACGAAGGAAATTACCTTTTATGGCACTACCCTAAGTCAGTATTTCATCTTTACCTTTAAATCACCGACACCATATCCCTTTTTGAGTTGGATCTGGAGGACTTCCAAACTTGAAATAAAAGCAGCAAGTCTGGACAGTGACTGCTTGCCGGAACCTCCTACACCAACCAGTAAAGCACTGCCTCTCGGACTTTCCAGGATACGAGAGATTCTAAAGAAAAGATTAGGTTAATAACGAAAAGTGTGTGCAGTGAAGATACACGCAAAACAATTTCTATAAGTTTAGTTAAGTCACCTGCAAATATGCATCATAGCGTCCTCAAAGAGCACCAAGTTCATGGCAGCGATAAGATCGTTGTAACTGGCCATGGCTTCAATGAGCAGTTTGTTGAGCTGTTCCCAGTTCAAAATGGGCATATACTTCGGCTCACCGATACCGCCCGCGAAGTGGCAGTAGATGTTGGGGCGCTCGAAGACTACGCCCTCGTCTATTTCCTAGAAAATATAGCCAGTTTCGTTGAATACATACTAACTAGTAGGCTTACAATTTACAATATTTTTTGTGAGTTTTCTGTGACGGCCATTAAAACCTATTAAGAAATAAATTCTACTTCAATTGACAGCATCAGCCGAGTAAATCTTCTGCCTCTTCAATTTTAATGTTTTGATCCGTAAGGCATACTAGTTTAGAATAAATTCGATCCGAGTAAAGTTGTAGATTACCTCAAAATTCTTCTTGCAAAGATCAACTTGTACTTTTAGGAAAGCATCGATATCTTTTTCTTCTGTAAGTTTATCCCCATAAACACGACTTGTTTCATGAAGCCACAAACGAAGTATATCAGATGTGTTATCTATACATTCGTTTGTACTGAATAAGAAACCCTGAAAATGAATGAACCCGTTTGTACAAAAACATAATTCTTTATGCATACAACAATTAATTTGAAAGTGGTCAGGTTACCTGAAATACGTTTGACAAATCTCTCAAGTTGAAAATGTAGTGGAATTTGATAGCAGTAGGTAAAAATACTTGAGATATTTTGTTGTGCAGAGTTATAGTTGCCATCACAACGTTAGCTGAAAGAAACAAATCATCCATATACACAATAAGTACTGATGACTGGTATTATTTACAGGGTATTATAAAATTTGAATCAAAATATTCTTTTAAGTTTCATTTAAACATAAATAGAACAGTTTCTGAAGGTTTATTACTTACATGACAACTTTGCAATTGCTGGATTAATCCTTAACTCCGGATTGGCCAAATGCTGGCTCAAGATCGAATGATAGATATTGTTCAGTGCCTCGGTATTAGGAAAGCTGATCGCAAACACACAGAAATGCCTCTGCAGCCTCGGATTTATGGTAAAACTGCCTGAGGTCGGGTTCATACACGATACATATTGAGTGTTGTGGATGTCTTTCAAAGACAACTTGGTACGGTCATACCAATGGCCATAGTCCATGTGCTGACGGATTATTGTATGAGGTTGGACAGTCCCGTAAGCATCTACTTCGGGCATATTCATGTCATCAATAAAGTATATTAAAGTTTTGTTTCCTGGAGGCCCATAGTTTCGACCTGCTTTTTTCTCTAGAGGTTTTTCTAGGATTTTTTGCAGCATCTCTGATGAGGTGTAGAAGTTGAATGGCACGGATTGTATGGCGTAAGCTTCGGATAATCTATAAAAAAAATAGGGGTTCAATTGTAGAATGCGACCATTTTGCTAACGTTATGACTCATCTGCCTAGCATTTTCCCAACTATGTTGGGGTCGGCTTCCAGTCTTACCGGATGCAGCTAAATACCAGTATTTTAGATGGAGCGACTGTCTATCAGACCTCCACAACCCAATTAGTACAGGGATTACCCTGTCTGACAACCGGTCTTACGAAGGGGTAACGTATTAACTATACCCCTTGGTAAGACTGGTTGTCAGACTTTTTGGGCAACTGACTACCTAACGACTGTCAAAGATCTACAAATGACAGCCGGGACCAACGGCTTAGCGTGCTTTCCGAAGCACGGAGAAAACTCGATATGTAATGATTGGTCACCCATCCACAGACCAACCTAGGCAAGCACGGCTTAACCTAAAGATCGACCCGAGCGGCTGTTATTATTTAGCCACGAGCTCCTCGTTGCTAACGTTATCACTACAGCCTAAAATATTTTTTCTCACCCTTGTAACTTTTCGTTGACCAGCACAGTTTTGCCAGAACCAGCACTTCCCACTAACATTACAGGATGCTTGTTCTTCATCAGCAAGTCAAGGAAGAATCTGACTCTTATTGTTTCTGCTGTAGGTACCAGCACAGCCTAAAAATTACACGTTACATTTGTAAATGTATAAATAGTATTCTCAAAGACCAACATAATCTTTATTATTCCATGAATCTTCCAATGTGTTACCTGTAAAGGTATATCAGAATCCAATTCAAACTTTGGTATTTTCTCAGTCCAAGGAGTGAACTGCTTTGTATCGTGATCTATGTAGTAATCGAACACGGTCCCACCAGCGGGGAATTTGATGTTCTTAAACTCGTTGTTCCACCATTTTGAAAATTCTAAAAACAGATTAGGTATTACCAGTTTAAAGATCAGAAGTGTAAATAGTTATATTCAGAAGGAATCAAATTGCACTATTCACGGAAAATTAGACTAAATTTTTGAGCCACTGTTAGTAACTGCAAAAATCCTGATCAACCAAAATTACAATCAATCGTATTCAGATATAAGTCAAATTTACCTATCCGATAGTCCACGCTACCCTCATGGAACATCGCAGATCCAAAAGCCCAAACACAAGCAAACACAAAGAATATATCGTGCCACTCCTTTGGACATTCTGCCGGCGTATTCTCAGGTACAAATAGACAGTTTAAGAGATGACATAGCATGTGTACATGAGCCATGTCTACAATAGGAGTGATCTTTTTGAATCGAGTCCTCACTGTTTCTAAGCAAGATGGAATGTATTTGTCAAAGAGTACGACTAAGTTGGACTTTTCTGCTGGTATCTTTCTTGTTTCAACCCAGCTTGTTACATATCTGTAAATAACAATACTTATTACAGTAAAAACCATAGACTTAGTAAATATAGACCAACAAAGCGTGCGAGGGAGAAGAAAATTCCTTATGGAAATATAGCAAGATGAAAAAGGATCGCGAATCTAATATCACTGTGACTGGTTTTGAATGACAGGTCTGCACAAGTCGGCACGCGTGGAATCAACTCCTCAGTATTTTGGATTTTTAGCTTACATCGTGGTTTATTTTCAGTGAATACAGTAGTATTAAACAATGGTTACTTGTTCTGTGCGTGAATGTGGTGTTAATCATAGAAATAAACCTGAAAATTGCACATTTCATAAGTAAATACTCAGGACCACTTACTGATAAGACGCGTTTATTTTTGGTTAAAATTTGCCTTTTTACCTGTTTAAAATATAAAATAATACCAATGTTTTTGTTTACTTTCATATTTTGTATAGCTAAAAGTCCATTTGTTGATAATTTACATGATTTTGGTGAATAGATTGTTCATCAATCTATTTTTACATGTACGCTAGGGATTGACTTAAATTTATCGATACTATCGATATTTTATCTTGAATGTTAACTATGAAAATAAATGCTACCTTACGTTTACCGTCTGTTAACTGAACCATTTAATCAGGAAAAAGTTAATTAACTTTTAACAAATACATAAACTAATTGTTTTGTATAATTTGTACAACAGATTCCCTTTACGTATATATACTATACGTATAATTCGAGGAAAATGTTTGAGATTCATTGGGTGCGTTGGTTGGAATCCAAAGACGTGATACAATTTTGTTTACAGATTGAAAATGTTATTCTTGAAAATAATAAAATCAGTCAAGGTCAAAATCCACAAAACAAATCAACAAAAAAAAAACCAACCACAAAATCGAAACGTTTCGTTGTTGTAATCTACAATTTGCCAAGCTGTACTTCTTATAATATATTAGAAGATAATTTCGCCTTTTTTATCGAGCTGTCAGTTCGTCTATACGGCAATAATACACAAAATGTCTGTTATTCATCCAAATTTATTTTATCACCTTCAAAGTATGCTCCTTTAGAAACGATACACTTGCGCCAACGAATAATCCATTCATCAAAACATTTTTTAAACGCTGCTTCCGGAATTGAGTTCAGTTCTCGCCGCGAATTCTCCTTTATGTCTTCTATCGATTGAAAACGGGTGCCACGAAGTGGTAATTTGAGTTTAGGAAAAAGAAAAAAGTCAGCAGGAGCCATATCTGGTGAATATGGTGGTTGCTGGATGGTATTTGTTGAGTGTTTGGTCAAAAATTCGTTCACAATGATAGCCTTGTGCGAAGGCGCATTGTCGTGGTGCAAAATCCAAGAATTTTCTTTCCACAAATCTGGCCTTTTTCGTCGAATTTGCTCTCTTAAACGCCGCATAACGCTCAAATAATATTCTTTATTTACCGTTAGACCTTCCGGTAAGAATTCAGAGTGCACAACACCGCGATAGTCAAAGAAAACAGTCAACATGACTTTGACTTTTGATAGACTTTGGCGTGGTTTTTTCGGTTTCGGTTCAGTTGGAAGGCGCCACTCCGAAGCTTGTTGACTAGTTTGCATGTCAAACTCGTAAACCCACGTCTCGTCACCAGTAACAATGCGTTTCATGAATGTTGGGTCCGAACTGACTCGTTCTAGCATGTCCTCAGCGATTCATGCGATTGAGTTTTTGGAGAAAATTCAGATCTTTTGGGACTAGCCGAGCAGCAACATGTTTCATACCCAAATGATTAGTTAAAATGGTACGGATCGACTCGTGAGATACAGAAAGTTCGGCGGCTATCTCTCTCAGAGTTGAATGGGGATTTTCAGTCACTATTTTCTTCACTTTTGCGATGTTAACTTCAGTTGCAGACGTTGACGGCCTACCAGAGCGAGGCAAATCTTCCATCACATCTCGACCGCTTTTGAACGCTTTGAACCACTCATAAGCACGAGTTTTTGATAAAGTCGATTCACCGTAAGCCTTCTGTAACATTTTCAGTGACTCCGAACACGAAATTCCATTGGCGATGCAAAATTTAAGACAAACTCTTTGTTCGATATTTTTGTCCATTATGAAATTCGCAATACACACTATATATGATATTACTAAAACCAGCACTGTATTTAATATAAATAACAGATGCAACTCAAACTCCGCGCCAAAATGGAAAACAGTTGTGCCAATCTAACAACTACAAAAAAAACAAAAAATTGAATTTGGAACCATAAACAAATCATCCATTCCCGATACTTTTTTGACTGAATGTATACTAAGTCTATGGTAAAAACAGCCTAGCCAACCTTAAAATCAAAATTTGGCCTGATAAGGAAGGGTAAATATAGCCTGGATTTTAGTCAGCTGTTATATATAAAGAACTACGAGAACTTTTAATAACAATCGATAACTTAAACAGGTCAATGGCAGTCAGAAATATAAACTCATCTGAAAAACTAATTCTACTTACGGATTCCATCCTAAATCCTGTGCGTTGATGTACAAAATACCAGCCCTCGACACAGTAGCTGGGGTAGCAGTACGCAAGTTAGAAATCTCAAACATCAGCCTCATGACCGGAGTCAAAGCTATACGTTCATTGCTAGCCAACGTCAATATCTTGTTGTCATCCATCACAGTGTTTAGAGATTCAATCCACATCGGATCTATGTCACCATCCAATACTATCCATTTGGGATTATCTCCAGCTAAGTTAGCCTGATCCCTCATAATGACTGATAGTAAACCATCTTTCCATTCTCTTGTAGCTGGGTTTATAATACCGAACAATTCATCGTTAGTTACTGCTTTTGGATTTAAATCGTTGAAAATAGGTTTCTTTCTCACATTCTGGTATGTTTTGAAGAGTGTTTTCCATACTTGGGTCTTTCCTGTACCAGCGTTACCAACTATGAATACTGAATGACGAACTTCTAGCAATTCTTCTAATTGTACCACTTTAAGAATGAAATTATCTTCTGGTTGCAGAGAAAGATCCATTGCAGCTTGTTTGACTGTTCTTTCGAATTCTTGATCTCGTTTCCTTGGTACTTCTAAAGCGGGGAATAGATCACCGATAAGGCCCATGAACACTGGCATGTCGTCCGTTACTACTTTTGGTATGTTGAAATCTCGGAGAGTTCTCATGAGTACTTCTTCTTCTGGTCTGCCTGGGTCACCTCTCTGTACAAATAGAAGACACAATTATTATCACAGTATTTTGTTAGTAAATAGAATTCGAGTCAGCAAATATATTTTTGATTTTACTTGAACTAAACCGCTATCGGGCACTTAAATAGGTGTCGATTCTGTTGTGCACAATCTAAACCTTATTTTGGCTATTGCTATATTTTACTAAAAGGCAGTGCGAGAAAAGGACGGCTATAGCTATGAACTAAGTTAGAGATGTCAAACTAGTTTATGCCTTGCGCTTCACCGTTTTTAGTCGACATCTTTTACGTGCACTTCATTTTTATGGAAATATTAGTTCCATCTAAATTTGACAGCTCAAAATTACGTCCGTCTCTTTCTCGTTTTATTAGAGAGAAAAAGACAGCAATAGCCTAAATTAAGTTTATTTTGTGCACAACAGAATCGACACCATTGGCAAAGACGTTGATGCCAAAATTACAATCCTAAACAACTAACAATAAAAATATTAATTAATCTGTAAGTTCCATTCATTGCTTACCTTCAAAGACCCAGCAACAACAAGCACAGACTTAATGGCTCTCAAACCCCAATCATAATGATCCTGTTTCGAAAGCAATTCCTTACACAGTGTGTAAAGAGTTATAAACTTCCGAGCTAATATCTTCGCTTCCTGAAATCCTTCAGCGACCAACATGATCTCACAAATAAGTTCGAAATCAGGAACGACCATAGCACATGGTCTGAATAGAGCCTTTAGATTCTCAGGCAGTTCTGTACGGCCGGCGTAACCTGGGTTCATGGTTATGAATATACCGACGGATGGTGTTAAGGATATTATTTCTCCCATGAAGTTGAATTTTTCTTTCTTGTCCCTGAAGATGGAAATGTACATTTAAATATTTCTTCTGCAAAATGTTTCAAATGTGTTTTTAGGGATAGTGGAGACAGATATGACGGCTGATAGAAAAAAGCATCGCTGAACCCAAATTAGGAGAGGGTCAAGAGGATGGTGATGATGACGAAGACAAAAATTTTAATCGGAATCGTTATTTATTTTATAATTTACCTGATAGCATCTTGAACCGACTTCACTTGCACAGCGACGACAGACAACACCTCAACCGAGATCCGGTTGAACTCATCAAAGCAACCCCAAGCGCCCGTTTGTGCCAGTCCTTTATAAATGTTGCCGCAAGACTGAAAAAAGGAACTTAATTTAGTATGTAAGCCCACGTTCACACGAGCGGTAGTTCCATAATGTTTTTTAACCACGCATTGTATTTTCAACGGCTTAGCGCTGGAAGATGTAATTCTCACAAAATAGTTTTCAACGCACTGAGGTATTTGGGGAGAGGAAGGCCAAAGAAAAGATAGATGGACTGTGTGAGGAATGATACGAACTAGAAAGAATGAAATTATGCCGGAAATATCGGCCGGCGATTATGGCCTAACTGTACGGTCGACCAAGCTATTTGGTTTAAATTTGAACATGCAAATTACATTGTAAAATGTAAACCACATAGCTTGGTCGACCGTACCATTCATCTAATAGGAACCTTTATTGGAACAGGCTTTGAAAATAGCAAACAATAAGAACAAGTTATAATTGTTTGGTATATTCCCTGATCGGGACTTGTTAGCCTGTTTAAGCACAAAAGCGGTTAATCAAAGTAGTTAATGTAACTCTCATTCGTTTTAGTAGAGTACCTTATTAAGGAATGCGATGTTGAGTCATACAATCAGCTGTGTACTCGTAGACAATGAGACTGGGTGTCGAAACACAGGTTATTTTCGGTTTTCACAAGACTCTCTAGGCAACCCTAACTGAGAGCAACATTTATTTTCAATGCTTAGCATTAATACGATTAAATTTGGAATAGGCGAGACGGCAAAAAAAACTAAATAGTCCGTCAGTTAGATTATCAAAAAATATTTGACCCGTGTTTTTTCTTTTGTTACGTAAACCAAAATTGCCGAAGATATGACGATTTTAAAATTCTCAATACGTCACGCCTAGGTATAATTTTTACCTAGTTCTGACGTCACGAGCCCCCACTCCCGAGTTTTGATGCGTTTTATCTTTGTCAATATTCGTTGATTTACAAAAACAAAAAATACGTGTCCATTAATTTTCAATACTCTAACTGACGGACTAAATAGATTTGCAATTTTTTGATACTGTCGTCATGCCTATTGAAACGTTAATAATGTAACATTACATCAAGCATGTAATCCCTGAAGGTTTAGGCAGAGGTGTAGGTAACTACTTATTAGTACACCCACATTTCGCCAGTTATGTTTAAGTCCCATGTAATGGGGGCGAGCTTATTGCCATCAACCGGGCACAAATTCAGACTCGTGGCTGTTACTGAGAAATTCCTGATGGAAAAACCCAATAATACTTTACTCGACCTGGGAATCGAACCCTGGACCTTGGACCTATGCTCAACAGTCGCGCTTGGCACCAATAGACCAACGAGGTGAGGCTTTAATAATGTGTGCAGCGTTAAAGCGGACATAGAAATGTTATTGTAATCTAGTCATTCTGTTCGTCATTTTTGGGAGCAACTTACAGCTTTATATAATTATCTACGAATGCATGCCACTCACAATAATCTTAGTATACTATTGTTACGTTTTTAGATTCGTTTATTTTTACCTGGTAGTCCATCTGCTCGGAACAGTTGAAGACATACACCATGATACCCAGAGCTCTTCCCAAATCTTTAGTTGTCTCTGTTTTGCCGGTACCGGCCGGTCCTGCTGGACCTCCACCCATGATAAGATGTAAAGACTGAAAATGAAAAATCGTTGAAAAGGAGTTGGTAGGGGACTTGTGAATCTTGAAGAGGTAGTCATTAAAAATATTTGATCTCCGAACACTCAGAATTTCCAGTAAATCAACTCAGACTATTTCAGTCCACTGCTTACATACACATAGGCCTCTCCCAAGCTGCAATAAACCTGTCCTTCTCCGCGTCCAGTCTGACCCAGTGACCTCATTTAGGTCCTTTACCTTTCTTGGATTGGCTAGAGGACGACTCACACCGAATCATACAGGAGATCAAACAGAGAGAGAGAGTGAGTAGGGGAGAGAGTATCTATGAATAAATACTCTCACCTGTGTCAGTGTGATGTAGCACCGATCAGTCAAAGGCGTGATGACCAACCTCGGAGTATTACCCAAGTATTCATAACTGTATATGAACTGCGCATCGCAGATATTTGCAAAACAATGGTATTCTTTTTCGCCCCATCTAAAAACAAATATCATAACGTTTATTCCTAGTCTTTTTCCAGCAATGTGGAGGTCAACTTCTAGTCACACCAGATGCAGCTGAATAGCAGTCTCTGATCTAGACAATCCAGTTAATTAGCATTACCACAACCCTTAGTATGACTGCCTGTCAGACTTTCGGTCTTCTGATAAACCGTAACGGCTGTCAAAGATATACAATTACCAGCCGGGACCAACGGCTTAACGTGCTTTCCGAGAAACGAAGGCCCACAGAGGGTCTCTATATACGGATGGTCATCCATCCACGGACAGACCTCGGCAAATAAGCTTAACCTTCGATCGACCCGTGTAGCTGTTATTATTTAGCCTCAAACCCCTCAATTTCCAATCTAAGTACGCGGTGTTCTAACAACAGGAAGAGCCTTTTCGTTTTTATTGCTTCTTTAACTTGAAAGATCATAACATCTAAGCATAAAACCTTGTTTCTAATTGGCATTAAACTAGAATTAATGTTAGATTTGATGTATGATAGTGATTAATACTGCATAGTTTTCACTTCGAGGCGCATCGTTGTAAAACAAGCCGCGTATGTAAGTTGTATGTAAGAATGGAATACCAAACATAACATGATTGTAGCTCGTTAATTTGAAAACGTTACATGTATGAGATTCTACTGAAATAAAAGGAATTTTTTCAGGACAAAGAGCATAGTAAGATAAGACTTACAAATAAATAGCGTTTATACTTTTCGAATCTAATAGATACGGTCTATGAAAATGAAAATATGGTTCAAAAAGAAAAGTAGAAATTCTAGGTAACATAAAATAGCCTTAGACAGAAAGGAATAAAAGTGCACACAATTCATCATTCCTTCGTCAGCACCTGTGTCTTAGCTGAGACTGCCACATGAACGCCGAACCCGCCTCCACCTTCGCTTGTATCATCTTACTCACGACATCTCTAGAATGCACATCAATGGTACAAATCGTCATGATCTTCTGCCTGTCTTGCTTCGTCAGCTCTCCAATCAGTAACGAAATCAATGTACTGAGTTGGGACAGCTGTTTCTTATAATAATCCTTCAAAGCGTTGTCGTAACCCTCTTCCAGTCTTGCGAAAGCCATGTTGACTTCAGTAGTCCACCAGATCTGGGAGCCGCATAGTGCTACTTGAGCCATGAAGTCGAAGAGCCATTGCTCTCTCGGTTTCTCTTCATAAGATATCATTGATTCTCCAAAGTAGTGTCGGATGGCAGATCTCATCATGTCTTGGAGTCTGTTCAGCCAGATTTCAACCTGAAATTTAATTCTATGTTATTATAATAATCTAGTTTTTTTTTAAGAAAATAGTATTAATAAGTGGATAGTGATTTTTATCGCTACTGTTGAGCATGAAGTCCTGGGTTCGATTCCCAGGTGGGAGGACAAAATTTGGATGGGTGTTTTATTCTGGAATTTTCTCGTAGCAGCCCGAAATCTAAATCTATGCCCGATTGATGGTTATATTTATTTATTAAATCTTTATGCACCAGTAAAAACTACACAAAGGCAAATTTAATGGACTTAAAACTAAACTTGTATCAGTTCTCATCTGCCTAACAATTTGTGGAATAAGGAATAATAAATTGTGGATGATTATGTTATGTATGTATGTATCATCATCATTATTTCAGCCGAAAGACGTCCACTGCTGGACATAGGCCTCCACCAAGTGTCGCCCCATTGACCGGTCCCGTGCGTCTCGCATCCAGCGGATCCCTGCAACCTTTACCAGGTCATCGGTCGTATGTACCTAGGTGTGCGTGTCCAATTATAACAATTTTCTCTGTATACTCACAGGTCCCGTACAGTCGCAAGTTCCATGAAACGGAACGAGTTCTCCATCTTTGGCTATCATTCCGGATGCCACCTTCTCTCCTGGCTTTTGATCGTCTATGAATTTCAGCTTTGCAATCGAATCAAAAAGTTTTGTTAAATGCCTGCAAGCAACACCGTGATTGTTTTTAAGTCACCTAAAATGAGCAAAAAAATGGAATGTAAGCAATTGATCGTCAAATAGCTTACCTGATAACCAAATCTGCTTGATTCCCGTTAGATAGAATATCCAACAGATCTGCAGAGGACACAAAATAGAACCTTGGGAACGCCAATCTTTTCGTTTCCAAGTACTCTGCTAAAGCCTTTTCACATATGATCAGATCTTTCTGTATACTGTCGAGATGCTCAACTAATCCTTCTTTATTAGTACCTTTGACCACATTCGGGGTTTTGGCCATTTCTGTTGATAATATCTAGAAAAGAAAAAACATAAACAATTATGCAAACGACCTTTTGTTTACGCACTCTAATATAAATGTGCAGAATTTATACTCTTACAATTTTTATTTAATCAATTTCCCATTATTTGTTGTCTCTTTCTTACCTTAAATTCTGCATCAATCCTGTCGAATCTAGCAGAATCTTCGGGCAACTGTTTCCTAATATCCTCTGAACTCATAAAGATGCTCTCCAAATGTGTCCAAGTCCTTTGCACTTCAAACCATACTGTGATCACTTGGTCTGCTATGGATAGCTTTTGCTGCCAACCTGACACTTCCTCTAAGAAATATGCTATGAATTTTGATGTTATTAAATTTTGCAGTTGGACCTGGAACATCATATTAATGTTAAATATTTTTCAACTAACAAGCCTAAGGCTAAGAGATTAAGGTTTAGAACTGTTTATCCAAGTCGTTTACCTGATTTTCCTCTAGCGTTTCAATAAGCTCTTCGCTAGCCCTCAACAATGTGCATTGAGTCCTTGTATGTACCTCTTGCTCAAACTCCAAATGACTCCATGTAGTGTGCAGATCTTTCAGTACTTTCTCCATAGACATTTCTTTTACAGCTTTGTCTACTATGTTCTTCACTTCTTCCTCGCATTCGTGTAAGTTCAGGGCAAGTAGATCAGCTAGCGTTGTATTTAAATCCATTACGATTCTTACCTGTATTGTTTTAAAAATATTATAGAAAATATCTTAAACGAAGAACTTAAAAGGAACGAATATTTACATAGTTAGATGAATAAAGTATTGAAATTTTGAATTTTTAATTTAATTTTAAGTTATTCTTGTTTTAAATACTTACGTAAGTGTGAATTTGTTGAAGACAAAAATTAAATATTAAATGTATGTGAAATACAAACTAACATAGATATGGGATAAATGCATACGCGCTAACACAAGCAGTGAATAAGGATATTAAAAAAGTAAGTGAAGATGTCGAAATTAAAAAAGTAAATATTGAAAATAATATTATAAACGATACTTAAATTATTATCGTACACGAAAAATAATATGTACACTATACACACCGCGGCATTGTCATACTTACAGTGAGTTCACGTGGTAATGCTGCTAAGCTCTGTGAATACAAACATATTTACATTCGCATAACAATTCATTCAATGCATACCTCAAACATTGACATTGTATAATACAAAACTCAGGCAATAATAAACTGTACAATTATGTGAACATTTCATCCAAAGCAAATGCATGCCGCATTCAAACGGAGAGTTACCATCACCATTTCTTAGTCACGGTACTTTACCATGTACCATGTTTGACTCTTGTTTTTATTTATCATTAAAAACAACGAAATGTACTAAAATATTAACAAATTGAAGTCTAGACCAATTAAATTCCTCAATTCTTCTAGGCAAATGGAATGGCAACTCTCAACGACCATGCAAAATGCACAAGTTAAAATTCCAAACCCGTCAGCTGAATCGCAATCCTGATCTCGGAGGTGCTAACACAACATTCATTATTATATTTACATTTTAATTATTTATTTATATACAATTCAGTTTAATTATTTATTTTGCCCGAATGTTACTAAGTTCACCTTTGTTGTACTCATAAGTTGATCCCAATGCCTTTCCCTGATTGCTGGATTTTGGAGTTCACCCACTGCTCTTAATGATGTAAGCATATTCTTTACTGTTGCTTCCAAAGTTATGTATGTATCCCAACTAGAAACGTATGAAATAAAAGCATTATTTTCAAAATCACTAATTGTTAATATTTTCTGTTGTGCCTTCAACCTACCTTCTCATTTCCTTGTCAAGCAACCTGATCTCTTTGGCAAACTTCTTACATTCAATATCCATGTTTTCAACATCAATTTTACGCCATGGCGTGGTTTTCCAATCTTCTATACTTGTCCTTACTATGTATACGTAATCCCAAAGTTGCTAAAATTGTATGATGAAGCCATTATTTTTGAGGTATCTTTATGGTTATCTTTTGTTTTGAAATTATGATCAGTACTTTATTCGGTCACATAATTAGCTTATGAAAATTTAGCTTTACCTTTAACATTCTCAATTCCTTTCTGCATTGTTTCAAAAGCTTGAACTCCGGTACATTCACTTCAAACAACGACCCCGATTCCTGTATGCCTCTCATCTCTTCTTCCAAGAACAAAAGTTCATAGTCTACTCTTGACATTACTTCATAAGGATCTTCGCATTCGTATTTAAAGAACTGTAAAATATGATCTTTTGTATTTTCGTTATCTTAATCTGGTTTATATAAGTGTTTGTTTTAGTTCTAACATATAAAAATAATGTCTTCCAGTTTTGATAGGGTTCACCACGTATGAGGCATCGACAATGACAAACTTACCTCGTATCTCTTAAACACTTCTCGGTAATAAGTGACATGGCTATCAAACGTGGATATCTTCTTCCTAATGCCTGACACTTCAGCCGCTTGCAGCGGTGCCACTTGCTGTTTCACTGTTAACGCCAGTTTCTTCGTCGCTTGCCATTGTTCTGGTAGTTCCTAAGAATGAAAATTTAATCGTCAAAAAGAAATTAAGATGAACTGTGACCGTCATTTAGAATTTTGAAAATCTTTAAAGATGTCGAAACATGCATGGGTGAATAAAGGTCTTGAGACTCCAGACAAACTGTTAGGTACAGTGAACATCTAAACGTAAACATGAAGTAAACTATAGCAGTGATGCTCCTTATTGCGGCTATGAAATGATGTGTTTCTAATTTCACCATTAATTTGTAGCCAAAAGATTTTGGTAAATAAACATTTATTTCATTTACCTGCAGTAAAACGTTAACTTCTTCAGGTATATCCATGTCATAAAACTTCAGCAGTTCAATGGTTTCAGTCAGTGGCTGGAACATGTCATCAGTTGTGACTGTGCGATCTTTGACATGCATGAGATAGCCCATTATTCTGACCAGGGCTTCATAGTCACCTTCTGGTACCGGTTGAAGTAGGCCTGAGGAACATTAAAATCATGAACGGTGGCTGGGTCTGACTGAATGTGAAAGTCGGAGGACCGGCTATAGTAGTGCAGCTGTGAACAGGCCTCTGCCGTAGCAGTGCGATAGGTTGATAAAAAACAAACATACTAGCAAGGAATTCCAAAAGGACTATCGTGTCTTGGATTTTGGCGATAGATAGTCCCCAAACATTCATTAAAAACCTAGGATAGCTGTAAATCGTACATAAACTCTGATCTACACAAACATATGTAAGAGTTATGCATTAAAACAAGTAGACAATGGGTACCTTCATCAGCATCACGTATGAAGTTTCCCAAGTCACTGAGGCTACACGTAACTTTGTCGACCAGATGCTCTTTGTACATGTTGCCCCATTTCCTCACTGTATTGAGTAGAGCTTGCCTGAATGGTCGGATGTCCACCTGTTAAATGATAGTGTTCTTAAAATTTAAGATTATTATAAGAATTATTTCAACAAGTTAGTTCTTCTAAATTATTACTGATGTTGTATAATTTGTTTCTTTCATATACATTTTACCTGAAACCAGTTACTAAAGATCTTGTAAGGCTGCATATCTTCAATTTCCATGAACAGATTCTCATAATGATCAATTTGCTCTCTAAAGCCCTCCATTTTGGGTTCGCATGGTACAGGTTGTTCTCCTTCTACTCTATCCTTTTCTTCTAAAGCAAGTTTGTCTACTTCATCAGGGGTCAGTATTCTGCCGTAAGTGAGGAATATTTCCATTACAGCATCTCTTTCTTCAAGCCATAAGTAGGAGTAGTTTTCGAATGTCTTGCAAAATTCGTTTGCATCTTCAATTACCTGAAAAGTTAAAAAGCCAATCACAGTCTACGATATTCCATAATTTGATGTTGTAACAACAGTTTAGTTATTAGAAGCCTATAATGTCCCTATTTGTCTCCCTTCCTGTTTAAATTACCTGTAAATAAGCCTGCCCCTATTTCTAATGTCGATGTTGTTTGATCACTTTAAAATTTATTTTTTCTGGTTTTCACTACTAACTTACTCTTAATTGCCGTTACTTACTTTTTCAATACCATTCAAAATTTCTTCCTTCATCTCAATAACATCATCACTGCAAAGGATTTCCTTTTCATAAGTTTGATCCCTCTGCTTATCTATCCTTTCAATCAAAGTTGCCATATTCATCACATCGTCAATCAAACCTTTTATCAATGCAGTGAATCCTTTTTCTTCGCTTGGATCTAAACTGGGAGCGAATACTATATCTGGATCAAGGAGTTCCATTTGAGCTTCGAATAAAGGAGCCAATTTGTTTTTGGGGTTCATGTGTTCTGTTATGTAGCCCAAACTGAAAAAGATGAGTGACTTGATTATTATCTTACATGTTCTCAACGTGGTTTGTTTTTTCTCCAAAAGAGATTAATATTATTCTGCAGGTAATCATCTTATCCAAATAAATTCAATTCCTTTACCTGCAAGCAATGGTCTTAAACAGCGCTTCTTCCAATAGAGCGTCAATGAAAGCGACGTAGTTCATCCAGATCTGACTATTTTGGTTATCCTGCATGTTGAACAGTTGCATGTTTTCATTCAACAACTCATTGATTCGATTAGCCGTAGTCACTATATCGCTATAGCGTTTGACTTTCTTGTCGGGACGGTCTTCCAAATTCATTAATGTATCCTATGAAAAAAATCATACAAATAAGGTTACTTATAACTTCTTTTTAATAAATTGTAAATCTTTTTTAGCGTTGCTTACCTTTTTTCCCTCTTTTCTTTCAAACAAAGGCTGCACCGACCAGTCTTTCATTGTTTCTTTTATTTCTACTAAGTTGTCCTGAATTTTAGACATCCTCTCAAAGAGATTCCCTACTAATCGATGAAGTTCTTGCAAGTAATTCCATAGATCTGAAGAAAAGCAATTCAATTTCTAAACAAATATTTTCGAAATTATCTTTTAGTTACAAAAAAAATATAACGTTTGTGCCATGTTAAAGTATCTGCACTACAAGTTATGGAAACCACAAATAATTTGTAAGTTCGCTAATATTAATGGAGTAATCACCATCAGAATTCCAATTAAGTTTATGCTGCGCCATTTCAATCCTCTGGTCAATCGCCTTTATCTCGTCTTCCACTAAATCAAACTCCACTTTCTGACTGTTCTTCCTGATCTGGTTATACCAATCGATAGTTATGCCCAAATTGATCCTGTACTGTCTGTAAGTTTCTTGCTTCTCGAAAATAGCTAAACCGTCTTGTGGCATCAAATCTTTATACTCTTCATTTGAGCGTAAATGGTGAACTTCCTTTAAAATGTCTAGGAGCTGAAAAATAAATATTGAGAAAGTGTGAGCTGATTCAGAATGATTTATATTTTAGTCGTTCTTACAAAAATGGTGTCGATTCTGTTGTGCACAAACTTAACTTAATTTAGGCAATTGCTATCTTTTACTAAAAAGCAGTGTGAGAAAAGGACGGCTATAGCTATGAACTAAGTTAGAGATGTCAAACTAGTTTATGCCTTGCGCTTCACCGTGTTTTTAGTCGACATGGTTTTACGTGCACACTTCATTTGTATAGAAATATTAGTTCCAACTAAATTTCAAAAGCTCTAAATTACGTCCGTCTCTTTCTCGTTTTATTAGAGAAAAAAAGATAGCAATAGCCTAAATTAAGTTTAGTTTGTGCACGACCGAATCGACACTAATATCTAAACAAATATCAGACAATCTTACTAATGTAGCTACGACTAATGGACGACATGTTATTCGTATCTGTCTATTTAACTAGTCTATCCAAGCTAATTTTTCAACAGCTAATTTTTTATTATCACATGGACCTACCATTGGATGGAAATTCAACACCAGATCACATCCCTGTCTTGCTAGAATCATGTTGTTAGTCGTCTCCTCAATAATCTTCGAAACTGTTAACGTCCAGTCGTGGAAATATTTCTTCTTGAATGCGTTGATTTTCTCAATTAATTCTTCATGCCTTATGAAGATTTTCTTCGCTTCATCCGTACCCTTTATCCTGGTTTTTAAGAAAACACAATTAAATGTGCACGTTTATAATTTTTAGGTACTAGAAAAGCAATAAGTGTAAAAGATTTTCGTAAAGTGCTCAAAGTAACTACGACAAAACCGTGAAGATCTTTCGGTGCTAATATACAACTCAGAAACATGAAACCTTAGAACATGAAATTTTGTAAAGAGTATGGATGAATGTAAGCCAGATAATCAGCTTTCGCAATTTGCCCCACCCAGGCTGACTTACGGGTGCGGCAAATTGCGAAAGCTAGCTATAGGCTTCGTTATCCTCGCAGCTAGCGTGGTCATGAACAGCAAGCCGCCGGCGACGGGAGGCAGGTAGGCATCCACTTCCATCATGCCGTACCTCTCCAGGCGGTTGCTTTGTTCAACGAACAATTCCTGAAAGATAATCTTAGTTTTACACAACTTCAATTGCAGAGTGGACTGTTTTATGGAAATTCCACTACACAAGCAAGTCTTAATGACTAAGAATATAAATGTTGATGAAGAGGGAGAGGAAGATCAATGGAACGATGGATGGATTGAGTGAGGAATCGAATAGAAATAATATTGCGCTGAGCAGACGATTGACTATTTTTTCGATGGACAGACATAGACAATTTACAATAACCATTGTAGGTCAACCAATAGATGAAAAAACAACGCAACCAATGAACAGGATTTATTTCAGCGGTCATTTCAATGCGGCGGACAATGTCTATCGTCTGGTCAGGGCCTAAAACTGACACAGTCTACACTTTTACTTACTGAATAAAATAATGGACTTACTTCGCAAGTGTTAATTTCTTCTTCAAGCATTACAATGATCTCAACGTATTTTGCTGTAAACTCATTTCTAATAAGAGGTCGATCCAGGACCGAACCTACAACATCAATCAGCTGAAATCGAAAAAGATTAACTTAGTACAGATTAATTATTCATATTCGTGCGATCACTCGATTAATTTTGTAATTGAGAGTTTTCATCGTATAATCTACTACAGTCATGCAATCGTATTACCTTGAAAATAGATTCTAATGTCGTGCAATTATCGAATGATTCTACCAAGACGGTTGAAAGTTTCAGATCCAAATCGATGATGTTCTCTTGAAAGTCTTTAAAGTCAACATTGAAGGTGTTATCATCAGGGTCTAGTACGTCGTATGATTTTGATGCAAATCCAGTGAAGTAGGCATCAAATTCTCCTGATATTTCTCGTATTTGTCCACCAAGAACTCTGCCTTTCATTCCACCAATCTCTATCTTTTCCAATTTTTGGAATTCCAAAACTGTTTTAAAGAACCATTGTATAGTATTCAATCTATCCAAAAATCTATTAAGTCTCTCAAACACAACGTTGGGGTGGAATGTCCATGGGATCACTCGTCTATCCACGAAGTATTTGGCCAGGTTCTCTTTAAAATATTCGAAGGTGGTTTTGAACTTCTTCATGATGTCTATGGTGCATTGAATACGAAGTGTTGCTTCGTCTATGTCGCTGTGGAACAATGTAGATGGGTCGAGACATTTTTTGGCCTGAAATATATATTTTTTTTTTTTATAATAGTTGCACGTTTATTTGCCGCTGAACAAACACAATGGACCTACAGGATCAATTTTTTTTGTAAGGATAGTTGATTCGTTGGTATCCCAAGAGTCAAACTCCAAATGCTAATAAGCCAATTTAGTCAATAGCCAAATCTCACAAAATATTATGGAGTTCTGTTACATAAGTAGCTCCCGCGTGTTTTGTGCCTGCGTGACAAGTCGCAAGTTCGTAAATCGTGAATTTATATAACTTCATGTCTATTTTCGTTGTTCGTGAACATCGAAACTTAATAATTCATACGTTTTCCTATGGAATATATCTAGGGACATTACTTTGCCAATATCGCGAGCTGGTACTGGACTTTTTTTTTGCACAATAAAAACGGACACATCGTTACAATAACTCTTATCAAGGATACATGAATCTAGACCGCAGCCTGACTGCTCACATTTTACATAGGTAACATAAAAAAAAACTGTTACATACAAATTGTAATACGTACACAGTCAAAATGATCGGAAGAATTGCTTATAGAGTACCTACCTGGTGTAATATAATATTAAGAGTTACGGCATTAACGCAATCTTAATAACCGCATGTAGTCCATACATACATGTCAGTATTTAAATATTGAGCAAGTTTTAGTAAGCGGTAGTAATACATTAACGTATGAACTCAATTATTCAAGAATTTTAAATATATCTGGCGACTAAATTGGAAACTAGTAATAAAGTCGAGATTATGTACTTATTTAGCAAATCCCGTCTAATTAACTCTACCTAAAATAGCATATAATCGAATTATCAATTATTGCAAGTTACAAAATCTTGCTCCACGGAGGCGCCAGAAAGCTTGATATGTGTTCACATGCGAATAAAACCGCTTGCAATCTCGTTCAGTCAGCACAATGAATGATTGGCAGAACATCTATTCACGACTAACGAGATATAGCCGTTGTAATTTACGTATAGTAGAAAACTTGATGCCATTTCATTTCTACGGTTTGAAATTTCTGACTGACTGCCTCGTCGGTCGCAAGCGCGTCCGCTGAGCATCAGGTCCTGGGTTCAATTCCCAGGTCGGGCAAAGTGTATTGAGTTTTTCCATCAGGAATTTCTCAGTAACAGTAACGGAGTTTGAGTTGGTGTTGTGCCCGGTTGATGGCAATAGGCTCGCCCCCTATAACATAGGACTTAAACATAGCTGACGAAATGTGGGTGTACTAATGGGTACACCTCTGCTTAATCCTTCGGGGATTACAGACGTGATATTATGTTATGTTAATGTGTTATGATTTGAAATTTTGAATCCATAATAAAGTCGACCATGATGACTTTATTACGGATTATATAATTATTTTATTATATTTTTTTATAGTCGTATTTTGGTCTACCTTTCGTTGACATAAGTAAGGTCCAGGTGAACATTAACTATTTAGTCTAGTCACTGTGATTTTGATTATGGCACCGGGCGCGGGAATGGAAACTCTATCATTCTCTTGCTTCCATAACATTTATATGAAACATTGGTTTTCTGAATACGAATAAATATGATAGATATAGATAGGCCAAAATACTGCACATTGTGTGGTGACCAGTAGCAAGTCATCCTGACATAGTTCTGTCGCCTTTAAGACAACATGTAGTTTGGCTAAAGCAAGTCTGACAACCATTCTTACCAAGGGGTAACATCGTATTACCCAGTACTAACTGGATTGTGGAGGTAAAATAGACAGTCGATCCATATGAAATACTGGTATTCAGCTGCATCCGGTTACACTGAGGGCCGACCCCAACATAGTTGGGAAAAGGCTAGGCAGATGATGATGTATTTTGGCTATATCAAATAGTTGTAGTTTACTTCTTGCTTCCTTCTGATCACATTTACTAAATACCCCAGGTCGTTCTATGAAAGAAAAGCATCTCAATGTACCAAGAACCAAAGAGTTACCTGATAAATTAGAAGATTTGATATCTGCTTCAACAACACTATGAGCTTCGAAGAGTTGCAGTAATATTTAGAATCTCTCCAAATCATACAGATGACATGGAACAGGGGTCGGAACAATGGCTGACATTCCATGAAGTCTATCTCTTCTAGACCTTGGAAGTGCTTCTCCAATGTTCGAAGGTATAGGCCTATTTCACGGGCTTCCGCTAGAGCTGTAAATTAATTTGATTGTTTATTTTATATCGTTTGTTAGGAGGAGCTCGTGGCTAAATAATAACAGCCGCTCCGGTCGATCGTTAGGTTAAGCCGTGCTTGCCTAGGTTGGTCTGTGGATGGGTGACCAACCCATTACATACCGAGTTTCCTCCGTGCCTCGGAAAGCACGTTAAGCCGTTGGTCCCGGCTGTAATTTGTAGATCTTTGACATTTGTTACAGGTAGTCAGTGGCCCAAAAAGTCTGACAACCAGTCTTACCAAGGGGTATCGTATTACCCAGTACTAACTGGGTTGTGGAGGTCAGATAGGCAGTCGCTCCATGTAAAATACTGGTATTCAGCTGCATCCGGTAAAATTGGAAGCCGACCCCAACATAGTTGGGAAAAGGCTAGGCAGATGATGATTTTATATCGTTCGTTATTTATGATAACTATTGGCATTACCAGAGGACAACATTATTGTGTGAAGAAGGAAACCCTTCCGTGGATGCCTACGGGCTATTTATAGGCTATTATTATGTGACAGGATAACCCAATATCAGCAGTGCCTAGTAAGGAGATACAAGTTACGCTGTACCTACAGGACTAAATAGATACCGAGGTGTTTCAACAGTGTTCAGGCAGTATTTTCATGGATTAAACGGGAGGTGTTGACCTCCCTCCTAACACATGAAGATACTGCCTGAATTAGCTCTGCTTATAAATCATGTTAACTACATGAAATAAAATCTAAAATCATGTTAGCTTTTTTCAGTTTTTAATTGTCGTGATTAATTATAATCACGACAATTAAAAACTGAAAAAAGCTCAATATGTATTCAAACTCCACTGGCGCTGTAACCGAAAGAGAATCTTGGTCTTCGGAACCAGATAGATCCTACAGATGCATTTTCATACAAACCTGAGACGATATTTTTGAAGAGTCTGCTGAAGCAAGGGTAGTAGGCTGAAGTCGTTTTCTCCAGTATCACTGCCATACATCTTACTCTTTCCGTGCGTAGTTGATCGTAAATGTAGTTCAGATTACGTAGTCTAGATTTCCAAAACGCCAGTTCTGGAAAAAGCCGTAACATTTTGTATTTTAAGAAGTCTAACAGACAAGAATTTTGTAAGAAGCTGTTCTAAGTTAAGTGAAAATTTTATGTAAATCTAAAACATTCCTTAGGAAATGACGTCCTTTTCGAATTGATTGAAGGCTTAGTGGTAATTCTACGTGGATGGACTGTGTTAAGAATGATATGGCAAGAAAAGAAGTGTCTGATGAGATGACGAAAAATAGAGAAGTGTGGAAGAAGACATGCTGCGCCGACCAGAAATGAATTGGTTTATGGGCAAGAACACAATGTTGATTGATGATGATAATTCTACGTAAGTTTCAAAGCTATCTAAAAAAAAAAATCTCTAACCAACACTCGGAGATGGATTCTGCCCATTATCAAACGCCTGTCCCGAGTCCTCCATCATGACATCATTGATCTGCTGAGCCCACTTGATGACGACTCCTTCTATAGCACTCTTCAAGTACAAGTCTACTTCTTTCCCTCGATGCAGTTCCTTTTCAGCTTCGTGGACCAGTTCTACGCCTACTGGCATAGGTAGGACTGTTTGGCCGTTGACTTTACCTTTTACCTAAGCAAGAGTAATTTGGATGTAAAAAAGTAAAGTTAAAATTACATTACACGAAAATTTTAATAGACGGTTTGATTATTTCAAAGTCTCAAATTAACTTGAACTGTTATTTCAGTTATATTCTGATGAAAGCACCTTCGGCAAAGCCGAATAATTTATTAGCATCTTAATTTCTCACCTCATACACAGTGCTCTTGAGATTATGAATTTGTTTGAGAATATCTTGAGAGACGACAAGAGGCCAGCCTTCATGGTTCAATGGATTCGATAGCAGAGGCACGAACACTTCGTCTACTAACGCTGCTAGTTCATCTATTAGTCTTGGTGCCAAGTCTCCTACAGGAAAAGTTTAAGCACATTTAATGGGGTCTACCATAACACAAACTACGATTTCTACCTATGCCGTTGAAACTGCCGTAGAAATTGAAAAGTCTCCAGTGTAAGTAATGTTTGCCGCAACAAAGAAACTAACATTTTGTTCAACTTCTAAAATATAAAAAAAAAAAAAACGGTTAACTTACCAAAAATAACGAACTGAGCACAGTCCTCTTTCGGGATAGCATCAGGCCTCTTCTTGACAAAATAAACGGCTTTGTTCTTCAAATAACATGGAAACGATATCACCGGTACCAACTGCAGTGCATTCGTCAAGACCACCACCAGGAGCATCGGAAAAGGTTTGTCCACAAAGTCTTTTAATGTAGACCTGTGTTCTTCCAAACCTAGGACCCTCATCCATTTTTCCGGTTTTAGTTTTAAAGATTTTACTGCGTACGACCCTATGAAGTCGAACCGAGGGTCCTGGTTGGACGATGACGATGGAGCAGCTTGCTCCATGATCGGAGGAAGTTAATCTTGCTAAGTCATTTTGAGAGGCTCCTTCTACTGCGCCGGTTGGAACGTCTTTGACAAAGTAAGGACTGCGAAAGGTAGAGGCAAATGGCAAGTCACGCAAGTCCCAACGGCATGCCATTATGGAACGATGTCTCCTTTGTAACGAGCATCGGCATCGCTATACTAAAATA
This sequence comes from Xestia sexstrigata, assembly GCA_941918905.2. Lineage (NCBI taxonomy): Eukaryota > Metazoa > Arthropoda > Insecta > Lepidoptera > Noctuidae > Xestia > Xestia sexstrigata. Next base: position 20,088,029 of record OW799201.2, read on the forward strand.
GATTAAGTGTATGGTGTACAGAAAAGAAGCTGAAGTCAACAGTTATAAAGATTTATTGATCCTTATCCCTGATTGGTAAGTTCTTGGTTATTGGCATAATGTTGTTCAGTTTACATTTTCACCCATTATCTTCCCCATTATTTTCCGACTTTTTACTGGTAGCCGTATTTTTAAGATGTATCCTACCACTAAACACCAAAAATCTGCCCATAAACGTATATCATTAATCGATATGTCAACCAGTCGCAAAAGCTAACATGAGATAGTACTTACTACGTACATAGGTACTCAGACTAACAAGATTTCAGAACCCTGAACTCTGTCTCTTGACCAACTTACTCGTCAACCTAATCACTACATATTATAAAACTATAAGTCCTCCGCCGCGTCTGTCTGTCTGTCTGTTCGCGATAAACTCAAAAAATACTGCACCGATTTTCATGCTGTTTTCACCAGTGGATAGAGTGGTTCTCGAGGAAGGTTTTAGTATATAATTTGTCAAGTTTTTGTATACATTGACTAAAATATAATCATATTTGTTGGAGGGTTGCGGGAACGGGTTCAAAACATGATTACTTTTGGTCTCGAAAACCGACATCCATGCGGGCGAAGCCGCGGGCATCAGCTTATCTTATAATTTCAATAACACCAACTGCTTTTGCCCCCAGTACAGCTACCTAAGTGGGCAGAAGCGCGTACCAGGCCGCCTGCGCGCCGCCCTGCGCCGCCCGCCAGCAAGATGACACTCGCGCGACGTCGCCCAAGAATAAGGTCAACTGTCGCTATTACCTTTGTGTGGCCCCAGTGAAGAGCGGTAGCGAGTTGAAAGCAGCCTTAGTGTTATAAGGGATTGATTATAACCAATAGAAGTAATACCTAATACTTAAGTATAATGCCCTCGGATATAGTAAATTTTGTTACCAGTGGGGAAACTTCGTTATTGCAGACGAGGCAGAATTCACGTGTTAATTTTCGGGTTATGGATCTAAGAACTGCAGTGACAAATGCCAGTGTTTATCAAACGACATTTTTTAACAATTAATAATACAACGAAAAGACTTTCCATGTGAGTAAACAGCTCGTACCTACATAAGCCTTTTGCCAGCTGCTTGACAATAATAAAGTCAGTACTTTCAATAACTAAACCCTTTTCTCTTCTCTTTATTTATAACTAGCGGACGTCACGCGGTTCCACCCGCGTAGTTCCCGTTCCCGTAGAAGTATGGGGATAAAATATAGCCTATGTTACTCGCTGATATGTCGCTATCCATTGCTGAAAGAATTTTTAAAATCGGTCGTATAGTTTTAGAGTTAAATGGTACCATTCAAATAGGCCCAGTGAAAAAAACGACATTGTTATAACATGTGAAATTATGCAAAGTAGCACCCGCTATAAGTTCATACCTTTTTAACTGTCTGAAAAGCTATACTGGAATAATCGTTACATAAAATCATAGCTTTACCTTCCTGAGTTATAAACTGACATGAATGCTTCTAAATTTATTTACCTTTCATTAAATTCCTCGCATCAGTCTTACTTTTACTTACAATAACTCTTACCTAATCATTGAAATTCGATGTATTCCCTTCACGCTATTATAGTCTTTCTTGATCATTCGCAAATACATTATCTATTTTGTTTGCCTTTTCAACCGACTTCCAAGAGGAGGTTCTCGAGTTACAGCAGAACTTTCGACTGGGTGGACCGATTTGGATGATTCTTTTTTATTTAACGTGTGGTCCTATTTTTCCAATTTGGTTCATCTGATGCTGATCTTCGGAGATATACAATGGAACTCTTCAAAAATAGACGGCAAATCTGCCGTGATTGCTGCAATCGCTTCGATGTTTATTGTTTATACAACATCATGACGTAACATCACACCTGTATGCTCTGAGGGGGCACGGAGATGTGTACAATACACCCAGATTTGATTTGTCAGCAAAAGGACCGGAAGGTCCGATGCCTGCCCGGGCTGCGGGACTGTTCGAAATAGATTCCGTGGCCCCGGAACACAAAATGCTAAGAAGGATCATGGATGGGTTTTAGTCAGTAAGTCTGACACTCCCTTCCACTCCGCCCAGAGCGGGAAATTCATTTGAAAATTTTCCATCCGAAAAAAAATTATAAAGAAAAAAGGTATGTTAAATTCCATTTATTGGGTATAAGCCTATTACTATGATATGTATTGTTAACAATGTAGAATAAATTCATGGCAAATATTTGTTTGGGAACAAAAAAAATGGAAAACAATTTTTTTTTTGCAAAAAATAAAACAGACAAAAAATAACTTTAGGTAGCTTCAGGAGTCGGTGAGTTATTTTTCACTTTTTTGTGTTTTTTGAAGTCTGTTTTATTTTTTGCAATAAAGTTTTTTTATTTTTTCATCTTGTAAAATAATATATCCTCCTAATGCTTCCTCCATCCTAATACTGCTTCGATAGTCTTGTGGTGAGCGCAACTGATGAACAGAGGGCCTGGATCTGGATTTGTGCCCGGTTGATGGCAATGGGCTCGCCCCCTCATGGGACTTAAACATAACTGGCGAAATGTGGGTGTACTATTAGGTACACTTCTGCCTAACCCTTCGGGGATTGAAGGCGTGATGCTATGTTTTTTTTTTTGAAGAATCAGACAAATCTAGAGTCCCTGGCTGCTACTGAGAAATTCCTGATGGAAAACTTCATTATAACTGCTGATCCGGGAATTGAACCCAGGACCTCATGTTCAGCAGTCGAGCTTTTGACCACTCGACCAAGGAGGCAGTTTTAATAATCTCCCATTTACCTACCTACAAAATAGATAGCAATATAAAATATATTATTTGAAGCTTTATTTTCTATAATATAAACATAGAGGTAGTGTCAATCGTATATTAATCAAATAATTGCTTTACTACTTTTTTAGGCTATCTTGCATTACTGTATGCATACGACGCAGCGCCTATTCTGAATTTGTGTCTCATTCTCTCTCTCAAAAAACAGAAACATAACCTTTTCAAATAAAAAAAAACTAATGATTGAAAAATCATTAGTTTTTTTTTATTTGAAAAGGTTGTTTCTAGATTTTTTAACCCCCGACCAAAAAAGAGTGGTGTTATTTAACTTAATAAGCTAATATGATTCGAGCTACACTACAATCATCTAAATATGTACTACCATCTATTTAGGGATACTGTTTTAAGCTTTCACGGTTCATAACTAAACTTAAAATGTCACTTACGGGATATCTTCCGTGTATATTTTGAGTTCCCGATATTTCGACGCTGTTGCAAGCGCCATGACCGCGGGTCAAGCTCAAAATAAACAATAATCACAGAAAGTTATCCCGTAAGTGACATTTTAAATATTTAGGGGTATCTACAAACTAAAGGAATAAAATACAAAAATAATATTTTATAATACATTTATTGATAATGACAGCGATGGTTGACTCGAACTTGCTACTTGGCAAAAATATTTCCACTAGAAGTGAACTATTTTTGTAATTAAATATTAAAATCTCTTTATTATGCATTATGTGTATAGTAATGAAGATGCAACCATCTATGCTACAAAGTAGCTGCCTATTTATCACAAAAAGAATTAGAAATACATACATTAATTTGTCATTTATTTAATTTACACTTTCCAATTCTGGCAAATTAATTTACTTAACGTTATCTACGCTAAAATAAAATCCATGCAAGTCACAATTTCATAAAATAATAATAATAATTACATTCACATTCGTAAAAGCGTGTGATATCTTGAATTGACTGCGAATAATACACACAATTTTTCTAAAATGAAATAATAATCAACAACAAATTATTTCAATTACCTAAAAACTATTTGTTTAAAACAAAAGCACAGCACATGGTCAGCTTAATTTCTAAAAATTAAATTAGGACCTACGAGACGCTGCTTTTAAGGTCACTATTTGCCTAAACCTAGGAGCCCTAGTGCACACTTCCCTGACCCGACCTGACGTCACCCGGGCGTCGTACCTGCTTCGCTTGACAGCTAGTCCTTTGCCCGTGTTCTACCAAACTACTGGACTTAAGCACATCAAGAGTTTCAAAGACACATCCTACTATATTTGAAAATACGTATATTTCATTTTTAGATTTCTTTAACGTCGACTACACATTGAGCTGTCCTAGTTAGGGCCAGATTTATTTTATTTTAATGGTAAATATACTTTTACATTCAAAGTTAAAAATCGTAAAATGCAAAATAAACGCCATATAAGTCGCATTCTGTAGTTAAAAATCTAACTAATCACTGATAAATACTACTGTACGTTTGCTAGAACGATAAATGTATAGAAAAAATGGAATGTTTAAGTACGACAGTCTAATAAGCATTCGATAAAATGTAAATCGTGATAACTCTATGTATGTGTGACAAATATGATGTCAGTCAATGCGTACAAATTATTTGAGCCGCTGCCCCATGGCGAAGTGTCGCGTGACGTCATGACATCCCAGTTAGCAATACAAACGACTTTAAAGTGATCGTAGCGAACAATATCGCGCCACCGTTCGCTCGCTATGGAATCGCGGCCCCACTAAAAGTTGGCATTAAATTCTCGAGTGCATACTTTTGAAACAGCTGTTTTAATATTTTTGAATAACATTTTATATTAATAACTTACATTTAAATGTAAATATACATATGTTTACAGAGGTATTCGCTGACGTCACATGTTGGAATGCAACTCGGCGACGTTTGCAACACACAGCACATTCGATACGTTTGGCGCGTGATGAGAACTACAGTGTGTTCGATGTGACGTCACAGAAGTGCCCTCAAAGAATGGAGGCAAGTTGCGGACTATGAATGAACGCTGAAAGTGGGACTTACAAACACTAGTAGATAACCAGGCGTGTTACTCTATTTTGTGTACTCATTTAGTGTACTTACGAACGATTACTTTACTAAAAGGATGGAATATACATTAGGTGATCTAAGACTATTGCCCCGTCTTACCACGGAGCGAACAATGTGGACATTACCTAACACGATTACACGCGCACTATGCCGCTACAATATATCTTGATAATTTATCCAAATTAGGCTTTATTCAAAAAATTAAACTATAACTCTTCATATTACTATAATGGAGAGAACATCGATTAAGATTTTTGTTTTACTAATTACAGATAGATACCTCATCAATTTATTGTTCGAATGTGGATGGAGATAATAAATTGAGGACATTTTTTTTGTAGTGACACTTTAATTTACAGAATGCCGATTCACAACTACATTTACATCAATTTTCGAATATACACAACCTAATCGATATAATGTGTGTGGCGCAAGAGATGAGTGAATCTATGACGTCACACCTGTCAGAGTTGACAGCATCTACTTGGCAAGAGGTCCTCGTTCGCCACAAAAATGACGAAGGACTTTTTCGATATTTAAAATTTAACATTAGAATAGAAACGATTACTAGTACTTTTTATCGAATATGAAGCATTTAAATGGCAGTATTGATTGCGTGTTGGTTCGCTCACCGCTTGCGCCGTACATCGGAGCGTCAATATCTGGACTGGAGTGATCCGTCTGTGGCTGTTTAGTGTACTAAGTACAAAAGTCTTTTACAAGGACGAAGATGTAATATTGGACGATTTCATAAACTACTTGAGATACACCTTTAACTAAAAGGGGCAAAAGCAGGCGTCAAATAAAAAAATAATGTTTTTTTTTAATAGTTAGGTGGCAAGATACTATCACAATCGAAACTGGCAATCGTGTGTCGGACACAAAATGCACGTGAGCAGTATGAAGTAAAGGTTAGAATATTATTATAAGTGTTAGGGTGAAGCATACAATTTATATCGCTATGTATCGGCACGAGAAACACTCACAGGTATCGAACGGAGTTTCGATATAACTTTGACTTTCTTAAAATCCGTTCGATTCTAATTTACATAAAGTTTGACGACCACTAACAAACGCGGACAACAATGGAACACTTCACCCTAATTTGAAAAATGTCATACAAAATGTAACAGCGAAGAGACACAGTAAAACGTCAAAATCACAGAAGTTATATTCTGTGCAGAATATAAAACTGTGCGAGTCACACGAGGGTAAGCAGATACAGTTGTCGATGAGCTACACATACATAAATAAGTATACATTACCGTAACATCTATCACCACAAACTATACATTAGAAAGAATTTATACAAATAACTTAATAAACGATATTCAATCACCGATGATCATTACAAATAATAATACACTCGCAAATCCACATATTTACAGGAATTTCACAAAAATTATAAAATTAAATCACATTATAATTCCATATTTATATTTACAAATATTTGAAAATAATTTCATTTAATTCATAATACGATAAAACAAAACAACTAGTACAGTCGACTACAAAAGCGATATTGTTCAAAATAAACACCAAATATGACCTTTAATTGGATTTTATTAAATAGTAATATTTGACTACATTTCCTTATTAATATTAAATTTTATTAAATATCACGACAAAAAGTGAAGAACCTCTTAATTTAGAGAGGCAAAGATATTAAATACATTTCCATTTCATACAAAGTTCCCAATTACTTGTAAAATTTGGTGTGAACTGACATATCGCTTGTGTAATCAGCTGTACTCACATCTACAGGGCGGTCAAAACTCCCGATGACTTGGTCGAAAGTTGCACATTCCGGAAACATCGCGACATCTACATATTTTATTGAAGTACTCAATAAAACCGAGACAAAAGTTTCCCCGTTTTCTGTCCCCGACATAATAAAAACGAAGGCGAACAATATTGCTTTTGGGGTAATAAATAAACATCTACAATACATATTATAAGCACCATACAAGTTACACGGCTGCAACGAAAAAATGCGGATTCTATGATACAAGTAGTTGTGGGACGTTAGTATAAATTCGGTCCGATACGTTGCCGGCTTTGTCCGCGTTCTGTCAGAGTGGTGTGGGGTGGAGGCGCGATGTACGCCGCGCGCCGGTGTGAGCTTGTCTATTTGCTATTCCTAGTTTTGGTGCCGACGGCGTTTATGCTGTCGCCGCGACTCCGCGATCTGTGCAAGTTGTGTAGGCCTTCTACTGAAACAAAGCGGATTCCCTCTAAAACCTGAACTGTACAATTTTCTATGGTCTCTTATGATTTAAAAATTAGATTTTCCTCTAAGCAGTATGCACATATTGAAATCATCAATTCACTGTTTCTTTAGTGTTGCAAAATTTGTTATTCAGAAAAAGGATAACGTTTTGACAATAATTCTTATCATGACGTGCTGCGTTTATCAGTTAACTCAATAGAAAGTAAATGTAGCAGGATAAGTGTGAAAGTTATGGTAGTGGCACAATCACTTGGTATGGCGTCATAGAACATTTGTATGACACCCTGCTACAAGATTGCGAATGAATTCTATGTTCGCAATGTAGTAAACAAATATACATTTTGGGAAAATAACTCTCATGAAGTTCAATTTTCATACCGACTTAAAATGTTATTACGAAATTTTCTACAGATCTCGTCATTCTGAAATCAACTTATAATTTATTCACAAAAACTTTAATATTCGTTTAAGAAATAACAACAATAGGCATGACGACAGTATCAAAAAATTGCAAATCTATTTAGTCCGTCAGTTAGAATATTGGAAATTAATGGACACGTATTTTTTGTTTTTGTAAATCAATGAATATTGATAAAGATAATACGAGAACTAACAAAAGAAAAAACACGGGTCAAATATTTTTTGATAACCTAACTGACGGACCAATTAGATTTTTTTTGTCGTCTCGCCTAATGGAAACAAGAATTTAAATTTGAATAAGTCCTCTTATTGCAATATAGACCTGGTTAAGGCGTAAAATAATTTCGTACAGTTATTTCGTCTGCTGGCCAATAATTTCGAAAATGAACATTATGTACAGGAAGGCGCGTGCGCTGCGGCCGCGCCGGTCCTGCACGATCTTGTCGGGCCGCACGAAGATGAACATGTAGTAAAGTGTTACAGTACAGGAGTGTACCCACCCTTGCTCTGCGCGCGCTTGAGCTCGTTGTCGCGGAAGGCGCGCGCGCTGCGGCCGCGCCGGTCCTGCACGATCTTGTCGGGCCGCACGAAGATGAACATGTAGTAAAGTGTTACAGTACAGGAGTGTACCCACCCTTGCTCTGCGCGCGCTTGAGCTCGTTGTCGCGGAAGGCGCGCGCGCTGCGGCCGCGCCGGTCCTGCACGATCTTGTCGGGCCGCACGAAGATGAACATGTAGTAAAGTGTTACAGTACAGGAGTGTACCCACCCTTGCTCTGCGCGCGCTTGAGCTCGTTGTCGCGGAAGGCGCGCGCGCTGCGGCCGCGCCGGTCCTGCACGATCTTGTCGGGCCGCACGAAGATGAACATGTAGTAAAGTGTTACAGTACAGGAGTGTACCCACCCTTGCTCTGCGCGCGCTTGAGCTCGTTGTCGCGGAAGGCGCGCGCGCTGCGGCCGCGCCGGTCCTGCACGATCTTGTCGGGCCGCACGAAGATGAACATGTAGTAAAGTGTTACAGTACAGGAGTGTACCCACCCTTGCTCTGCGCGCGCTTGAGCTCGTTGTCGCGGAAGGCGCGCGCGCTGCGGCCGCGCCGGTCCTGCACGATCTTGTCGGGCCGCACGAAGATGAACATGTAGTAAAGTGTTACAGTACAGGAGTGTACCCACCCTTGCTCTGCGCGCGCTTGAGCTCGTTGTCGCGGAAGGCGCGCGCGCTGCGGCCGCGCCGGTCCTGCACGATCTTGTCGGGCCGCACGAAGATGAACATGTAGTAAAGTGTTACAGTACAGGAGTGTACCCACCCTTGCTCTGCGCGCGCTTGAGCTCGTTGTCGCGGAAGGCGCGCGCGCTGCGGCCGCGCCGGTCCTGCACGATCTTGTCGGGCCGCACGAAGATGCCGTGCCGCGCTCGACACTCGAAGTACCGCTGTCCACCCACTGAGCCGTCGTTTTTGCCTATCCAACAAATATTATGTAACGTAACTTGAATAATGAAAGAAAGTGACATGTAGCGACATCTATACCGCCACATACGAACTAATCTTAATAATAATAATACACACATCAAAAGTATCTAGGGATCAACATATATTTTTGCAATAACTTTTCTCCTGATTGATATTAATTAAAATTTTCTTTAAGGATTCATCAAATAAAGTGTTTTCGTTTGTCACAGTAACGATAAACCAAGTCACCTTTGCATTAATAAAGAAATTTGCCATTTTCCTTATAAAGGGATTTTTGACATTTGAACCACTAACATTAAAGTTCGAAAAAAAGACTGAAATAACAGTTTTCTTTAAAATTTTATTGGGTAACTTAAACAATTAATAATCCGTGTTTCTACCGCGAACACTAACAACACAAGAACATCGGTTTGGCATACTCAAAATGAGTTCATCCAAATCACGCTGTGGAATGGCCGCCCATGTTCGTTGCAACAACAAAAAAAGGTCTTCTTGCGACTGGATACCCTCCATATTCGGCAGAGCTCTTCTCTGTAGCATATCCCATGCATGCTCAATCGGGTTCAAGTCTGGCGACTGAGCAGGCCAGGGCAGGACATTGATGTTAGCTGCGGCGAGAGTCTGTCTTACAACTCTTGCGGTGTGCGGTCGTGCATTATCATGCATTAACTGAAATAAGGGACCGATTTGCACTTGTAGAGGAACGATGACGTCTGATACAATCGTCTCAGCATAAATTTGAGCGTTGAGGTTGCCTCTGATCCAAATCAACTCAGTTCTTCCGCCGATCCAAATACCCGCCCATACCATGATGGTTCCACCACTATAAGGATGGACTTCCTGGCAGGATTTTAATCGCTGTTGGCGTCCAGGGGTTCTCCAGTGTCGTATACGTCTTGTATCCGGTCTCATACCAAAACGAGACTCATCAGAAAAGCACACGAAACGCCATTGTTCTTCTGCCCAATTTCTGTGTTCAAGAGCCCATTGATATCGAATCCTACGATTGTGCATTGCTATAGGTGGTACCCGTAGCGGTCTTCGGGAATGAAGGTTCACTTCATGCAAGCGGTTTCTGACTGTTTGGTCGCTAATTAAGTTCCCTGAAGAGTGATGAAGCCTCACGGCTAACATCATGGCGGTTATTGTTGGAGCTCTTCGAGTTAAGATTTGAATGTATCGGTCTTGTCTCCGTGTGGTGCAGCGATACCGTCCTCCATGGCGCTCAGCCACGGTACCAGTGCTTCGGTAACGTGTCCAAAGTCGACTGATAACACTCTGACTTGTATTCAGAGCTAAAGCTACAGTACGTTGCCGGGAACCAGCTTCTATCATTCCCACGGCTCTGAGCATTTCTTCCCTGCTTAAATGACGTCGCCGCTCCATAATAACGTTGGTTTTAATCAGTAGTAGGGAAACAGTAGCACTAATAATGTCTTCAATGCGTTGTATGTTTTTATAGGGAAAATATTGACAGCTTATTTTCATCTTTTACTCGAATTTGATTGAGAGTTCCTGATTCAAATTATGAAATGCACCAAAAAGGATCCATATAAATTTATAAAATCATAAATTTATTACAAAGCCACATCTCAATCTCAAGAAATCCGCATAAAAATGCTTGATCCCTAGACATTTTTGATGTGTGTATAATATTCTACGTCGCGATTAGAAAGTTGCCCGCGCGCTTTACATTTAAACAGAAACACGACAGCTACCGCAAGGCAGTAGTCCACTAAACACAACACCCGTCTAGTCGGAGAATCCCCCCTTTTTTATGGAGAATGAGAAACCTTACACCCTGTACCTCCACGCGAATCATATTTTAATCAACATACAGTCTGACACTGCTCTGCAAATTGCAAAAAAAAACATAAGAAAATTATAATTTCGGGGGCTACGTCAGCGCACTCTCCATACATCATACAATGAACATACCCGTAGGCGCATCGAGCTCGATGCCGATCCAGGTGCCGTGCGCGAAGTGCGTGGGCCCGGCGTACGCGATGACGCCCGTGCTGCTGCTCAGGCGCAGCTGCACGCTCTCGCCCACCGTCATCCACGGCTGCAGCATCGGGGACTCGGACGAATCCTCTATTTTCGGGATGTTAGTGTTAGGTCACGTAAAATATGAAAAAGAAAAACCTATTCTATGGAATAAATGTATATTTTTGCTGAATTTTTCAAGTGCTAAAAGGGTAGAAATTGTTTAATATTTATTTAGATTGAAAATACTTTCTAATTCACTCTGCATACTTACTCTATTTCTAAATTCCTCATAATTATATAAGATAATTAACTACTATACGCCCTATCCTACTAATAACTAATATACTTTTACACAACTATTAATTAATATTTCTATCCTCGTCTTCACTACATATTATAATAGGATCTAGGTCATTCTCACTTATTCAAGCCAGCATTGTTTCATTGTGAGAGAGATGGAGCTATACGAGACAAATAAAAGTCTTAGCCCAGTTACACAACTCCGCTCCCTCCCGGCAAAAAGAATATAATTCTAATATGGGCTCTAAGATATTTCTCTTTAGATGTATACGTACTTTACATAGGAATTGGCGTGCGGTAAGCCCGCTGACAGCGAGCTGTCTGTTAATTTATGTTGCCAATGTAAAGTATATCTAACGAGCAATACATAAAGCCCATATTTGAATTACATTCTTTTTGCCGGGTGGGAGCGGAGTCGTTTATGTGGGCTAAGACCTTAACAGCTCTATCCCATTTTCACAATGAAACAATGATGACTTGAGAACGTCTTAGTGCAGTCCCAGGTGTATCGCCGTGACTCACCATCTCCAATCCGTTCAGTAGAGGACGCCGGCGTGACGCGCAGGCCCGGCTCGTGCGCAGAGCGCGGCCGCGCGCTCGGGAACGAGGCGCGCGCCGCACTGCGGGCGCCGCCTGCGCGACGACGTACCACCTACGACGATAAGGGATTGTTTTTAACTCAACGCTGTTTTGTCCCACACTGGATTTTTAAGTCTCAGAGCGAATTTCACCGTATCAAAAATACCCACTTTCGACTACACTTAAAGTACTTACGGGATAATATCCGTAATTAACAAAAGAAAATCACGGATATTGTGAAAAACCGTGAAAGTCTAAAACACCAACTGTTGAATTTTCAAGTCTAAACGCTAAGCAGTGGGTTAAAAATACAGTGCAAATTCAAAAACTTCGAATTAGAAAATGGTCCGTGCTACGTGGGCTAACTCGTTAGCCCAAGAAAGAGACATGTTTTATTTTATTTTTTATTACAATATGGGCCTGCTCTTGACCTCGATCACGCCTGATGAAAAGCGATGGATGAGATCTATGACGGAACGAGCGTGCCCAGAAGATGCCTGTTCACTCTTGCTTTGAAGGCAGGCGGGTTTCATGTGGGTGGGAACACAGACGCAGGTAGAAAGTTCCACACTTTGGCCGTGCGCATAATATAAGAGGAGGAGAAGCGCTTAGTACGACACGTCGGGATATCAACTAAGTGCGGAAGGTATGCCGCAGTACGTCTGCTAGTCCGGTAGTAAAAGGGTGATGGTGGGATCACGTCGTGGAACTCCTGCGCACACTCTCCGAAGTACAGTCTGTAGAAGACCGACAGGCAGGCAACATTACGCCGTTGAGCTAGTCTGTGAACCAAAGCTACCAACGTCTCGTCACCTTTATGCCTTCTAGCTCTGCGTTCCACCGAGTCAAGTGCAGTAAGCTGGTATTTTGCTGAGCCATCTCACAAGTGACTGCAATACTCCATGCAGGAACGGACTTGTGCTTTGTACAAACTTAAAAGCTGTCCAATTACAACAACTGGAGAATGCCCCGATATACAATATCGCTCACGTTTTTACATATTACTGATTTAAGTTTATAAAAACTGTACTGCTCCCTTTCAACAAAGGTGTGGTAATAGTGGACGAATTTAATGAGCAATCTAGTATTATAGAAATTTATATTTTTATTTTATTTATCGCCTTCCTTCGGACATGACAATATTTCTGTAGTATTCGTAAATTGTTCTTTTGTTATACTTTTGTGTGTCCGTTTGCTAGGTGGCAAAGGCCTCCTCCAATCTTCTCCATGGCCTGGGAAATGGAAATATTATATTACCTCCCTCCACAGACGAAACTTACCGGCTTCGGATGTAGGTCAGACTTACCTTGCCAGCAGGTAACTGCGTCTTCACAATGGGCTGGTCAGGTCCGGTTGAGGCAGAGTCACTCTCGCCCACTGACGAAGCTTCCCGGCTGCGTTCAGCGTCGTGACTCGACTGTTCAGAGCTCACTGACTCCACTTCGACTTCACCTGATGCAAAAATAGGATATACATTTGGAATTAAATAATAATTTGGAGTGACTTAAATTGGAGAAACTGATTTAATGGATTTAAATTTGATTACTTGTCTAAAAGTAATCCAATTTAAATCCATTATATCAGTTAAAATTACAGGTAAAGCCATCGCTAGAAATATTTAATGAGAAAGCTGCTGCAAAAACATGAATCACTTGTTAGTCTCGCTCAGATGTCAAGTTTCGCAGTGTGCAAAAAAAAAGCAAATTTCTTCTAATTATGATCTCTTTTCGTACTGTTCGTTATCTATTTTATTTAGACGAGCAAGGAACTAAAACCAAAGCAATTTTCAATGTCGTTCTTTTTCTTCACATAGCGGGAGCATTTCACTTTTTGGGACTATAATTTTAACTAGCTGATGCCCGCGGCTTCGCTCGCCCGCAAATTATATACTCCTCCTACCTCCCTCTTGAATCACTCTGTCTATCAAAAAAACCCGCTTCAAAATCCGTTGCGAAGTATTACAGATCTAAGCATACATAGGGACAGACAGACGCGGCGGGGGACTTTGTTTTATAATATGTAGTGATGTAGTGATAGTGATTCAAAATAAATTAAAAGTTAAAATAAATAGTTAAATTATTGGTCGGAAAAACGATGCAAGTAACGTCAAAGTCACAAATAATGCTGAAGTTGTATAAATTTGTAGTACTCACCAAACGATGCATCATGCGACGCGTCATGTGACCCATCATGCGACCCATCATGCGGCATATCATTGTTCCGCTCCGAATGCGTCGTATCCCCATTCATATGCGTATTGTCAACGCTCTTACTGCTGGTGAGCACAGCGCTCTCAACAGGAATCGCTCCCAACGGGTCAACCATCTGACCTTTACCATTCGACTCCTCTTTGGGTGCATCCTCACAGTCCCTTAAAAACGGGTTGATACGATTTCTCGACCCGGGAGTAAGCACGGGTGTTTTCGCTTTCTCGAACAACGAATCATCTAGCTCATGTTTAGACTCAACGATGTCGTGTTTCAAGTCGTTGATGTCGTTCCGTAGTTCTGTGATTTCGTTCCGGAGGCCGGCCATCGAGTTCTTGGTTCTACTGAGGTGGGTGTAGTCCATTGTTCTGTCGAAGTCCGGTGTCTCGTCGACCGACATGCTTCGTATTGAGAGAGTGTCGTCGTTCGTCAGGTTTGTTGATGATACTGCTTGTGAACCTGGATGGTGGGGAAGCAATAGGGAATTTGCATGTAATTTTTTCTTCACTTTAAGCAATAAAAAAAATCAAAAAACAGTCGAATTGAGAACCTCCTCTTTTTGGAAGTCGGTTGAAAATACAGTACTATCAACCCAAGAAGAGTATTAAATGTTAAGGTCAACTGCTGTTTGTCTCAAAAATAACATTAAAGTCCTGCAATAGGGAATATGCACGTTATTTTTTTCTTCACTTTAATCAATAAAATACAGTGTTATCAATATCAACCCAAGAAAAGTATTAAAAGTTAAGGTCAACTGCTGCTTGTCTCAAAAATAACATTAAACTCCAGCAATAGGGAATATCCACGTTATTTTTTCTTCACTTTAATCAATAAAATACAGTGTTATCAACCCAAGAAAAGTAAAGAGTTAAGGTCAACTGCTGCTTGTCTCAAAAATAACATTAAACTCCTGCAATAGGGAATATGCACGTTATTTTTCCTTCACTTTAATCAATAAAATTCAGTGTTATCAACCCAAGAAAAGTATTCAAAGTTGAGGTCAACTGCTGCTTGTCTCAAAAATAATATTGAACTCCTGCAATTTTCTATGACAGTTCAAACGTCCGTCAATGTTGCGGCCATGATGTGACGTCATTTACCTCAATCTGCCTTGTTTACATCTAATTTTTTGGCCTCATTATAGTAATTTGTATGTGCCATTTTCAAGCAAAAATTGCGACAACAATTTAAATATAATAAAATTTTAGTGAAACTTTAACTTCTTAAAAAAAAAAAAGTGTTTTTTTGACACATAGAGTTTGACGTCACTACCGGTGTTATCGAAGACGACGCGTTTTGAGAGTGCGTTCCGTTTCACCAAAACCATGCCACATAAAACAATAAATTGTAAAATAAGTAATGTATCAGAAACTTAAAAGTGTACCACAATGTTTTTATGCGCCAATACAAGCCATTTTTAATCAATAAAAACAGTTTTGTATTTCTTGCATATTTCCTATTATGTGTTACTTGATTAATACAAGACACTCAGGACAACTGAACAAGAAAATCACAAGATTCATTAAAAAACCGGTCAAGAGCGAGTCGGACTCGCACACCAAGGGTTCCGCACAAATTTTATTGAATGAAAGGTAACTTGAGGTTTACGATTTATAAAGTATTAAAAAAAAAACTACTTACTAGATCTCGTTCGAACCAATTTTCGGTGGAAGTTTACATGGTAATGTACATCATTTATATTTTTTAGTTTTATCATTCTCTTATTTGAGAAGTTACAGGGGGGGGGACACAAATTTTACCACTTTGGAAATGTCTCTCGCGCAAACTATTCAGTTTTGAAAAAAAAAATATTAGAAACCTCGATACCATTTTTGAAGACCTAGGTATCCATAGATACCCCACACGTATGGGTTTGATGAAAAAAATAATATTGAGTTCCAGTTCTAAGTATGGGGAACCCCCAAAATTTATTGTTTTTTTTTCTATTTTTGTGTGAAAATCTTAATGCGGTTCACAGAATACATCTACTTACTAAGTTTCAACAGCTTTCTTATAGTTTCGGGAAAAAGTGGCTGTGATATACAGATGGACAGACAGACAGACATGACGAATCCATAAGGGTTCCGTTTTTTGCCATTTGGCTACGGAACCCTAAAAACGCATAGTACGACCACTACTTCATTCAAATTTAAAGTTTTCAGAATTCCTCAAAACGTTTCATTTTGTTATTCTTTACTGTTACAAGATAGAATAAAAATATGGGACTGCCTCATTGGTCTAGCGGTCGCAAGCGCGATAGTTGAGCATGAGGCTCTGGGTTCAATGCCAAGGTCGAGCAAGGCGTTATTGGGAGTTTCCATCAGGAATTTCTCAGTAGCAGCCACGGAGTCGAGACTTGTGCCCGGTTGATGGCAATAGGCTTGCCCTCTATTACTCGGGACTTAAACATAACTGCTATACTTTATTTATAAAAATGGACCTGAACTTGTATAAAAATATCACTAAGGTAAGTTTACTGGAGTTACTTTACTAAGGAGCCTAGACACTACTAGATAACCTGTATATGAACATAATTATACACTTATGCAGCGCAAGTCTGGTTTCACCCTTTATCACTGCTTCCCATTATCATTTGTCAACTCACCATAACCGCTGGAAGATATTGAGGGTGAGTTCTTGTTGGGTACCCGTTCGCAAGCCAGCTCGTGCAGCGAGTCTAACGTCTTCGATGTCGGCAGGAAACCGCGGGATGAGGCGCGGCTGCGTGTGCGCTATTGATACAAAACATTAATTACTTGTAGACAGTATCTATTCAATCCAATTTCAATTCTGTCCAAAGAGGTACTCAAAATTCCTATTATAATGACAATGGTATCGATTCTGTTGTGCACAAACTTAAATTAATTTAGGCTTAACTTAACTAAATTTATCTTTTACTAAAAGGCAGTGCGAGAAAAGGACGGCTATAGCTATGAACTAAGTTAGAGATGTCAAACTAGTTTATGCCTTGCGCTTCACCGTGTTTTTAGTCGACATGTTTTTACGTGCGCCCTTCATAGGTATAGAAATATTAGTTCCAACTAAATTTGACAGCTCTAAATTACGTCTTGTTTTATTAGAAAGAAAAATATAGCAATAGCTTAAATTAAGTTTAGTTTGTGCAAAACAGAATCGACACCAATGGCAAGTAATGTCAGTCAACCTAAATATTTTATTTCACACAGACCTACATGGGCACTGATAAAACGTTGAGAAAAGGTGCAACCCTATCCAATCAAGCGACATCTAATAAACTGCATTTTTTTAACGTGAATACGTCTTTAAAATTGCTTCCATAGTGGGAGCCAAGAGAAAAAAACGAATGATAACAAAATCGGGGGATACAGTTTGGTGTTGCAGCTTTTTTCTGATTGGAGTGAAATGCATGAGGGCGTAGACTTGACCTGCAGGCTTAGCCAAGTTGACAATCTACAATCGCTAACGCTAGTAGAAAACTAAGCAAATGTATGGGAATGACATCATCTCAACGTTAAATCACGTGATCAACACAAACGAATAGAAAATGCGTAGACAAGTTTACATCGTTCAAAATGATAGAATAGAATGTTATCATTTCTACAATGTTGATCGCTATACTCTTTGGTAGGAACGCTCACCATAGACTAAATAAATTGTATGTTTTTTCTACAGACATTAGAGAACGAGCGATCGACTCAGCAGTGTCAACTTGGCTACTAATTTAGCGCTTTCTAGAATCGCTTACGCCGAGGCGTTTACGATTGTAGAAAGAGAATCGATAAAAAACGTTTGTAACTTGGCTAGGCCTGCTGTTTACTTACATGAGACCTTGGGGTGGTAAGTTCATCAACAGGAGCGGATTCGGGCTCAGAATGTGAGTCCTCATCGTTACGCCTTCCCGGCTCTTCGTGAAGCGTAGTCATACGTAACCCGAGTTTGCCACTTGCTGGAGACGCTGTAACATTATACACTTATTTAGTATTATGTACTTATGAAGAAAATGTCTGATTGTATACTCGTAGAGAGTAAAGCTCAAACTGACAAAAATATAGTCGAACTTTTGAGTTTATCTCGTTTTTAGTTCAAAATACTTGAAATAACAAAAGTGATAGTGAAATCCAAATTCATTAAACTTTCTATAATAAATTCTTTATAATGATACGTGTATAGAGATGTGACAAAAAGTTTAAATAGTAATACTTCAAGTAGCTTCAAGAGATAGATAGTATAAAGACAAAAATCTTGGCCCCATCTGGGCGCCAATAAGAAACAAAAGTGTAGTAAGATTATACAGCTTACTTTTCAATAGGTATTTTTAAATAGAGTCAAATAATTAACAACTGTGCAATTTTCTTAGCATTTTACCAAACAGCGAAGTGTCTAGCTTATTCTAGAGAAAGTAATAGCTTAACTATTTAAATGACTTACAAACCATGAATGAACTTAGTTTAACATAAATAACATCGTTTAAATGAACGCTTCCATGCTTGAGATTGTACAATGATTGAGTCATGCCAATGTTTTCACTATACGAACTAACTAGCTCACTATGAGATGTAGCAAATAAATAAAAATTCAAACTATTTTTAACACTTTACGAGGCCTAGATTCTTTTCAGTGTAGATTGGTGCAACATTATCTGTCGCGTTTTAAAACTTATATTTTGATCAACTTTGAGTCCAATAGAGGGACAGCCATCCTTTTATTACGCAAAACTGTCGCCATTTGGCTCGGCATTTGGCAATAATATACGCACGAAGTTGTTTGCTTATAGGCTGGAGTCCTAACTGCCCTCAACAAATGACAGCAGCCGTGGTTATTACGTTATTTAAGGCTAGTATTCTTTATTTGGAAACCGAAACCAGCAGCTCCACGTACTACCAGAGATAAAGAGGGCTTGCAATTTATAACAATGGTCTACCTCAGGGTTTGCCATTTTATGTTTGCCTCAGTTTAGAAATGCACAATACAGAAATTAAATAATGTACATACATACATGGACGAAACTATGCTAGCTTGTTTGACAGATTGATCTCATGCATGTCTTATGTTGAATGATCGAAATCTGATGTTAGCGTTAACACTTCGTTCATAATATTCGAATACATGCCATGTAAATCATGTTTCAAAACAGTACACTGAAAAGATTATACAATGAGCTTAACAAATAATACAAACATGTAAAGAAAACCTTCAATAAACAAGCGGAACTAGTGATTCTACGACTTAATAACTGGACGTACACTTGTTTGGCGTCTGTAGTCGCAGAGAGTTCAGGTTCAAATTCAAGTTTAGGAACGTGGGCCGGGCTGCAATGAAAATATCAATGTCTTCATCAATACAAACCTTTAACAAAACACACACATTTTGGGAACCGTTACACAATAACAGTTCTAAAATCTTTACATTACTAAAATAAATATCTAATACATATCTCATCTTAAAGTTAAAGGAAATTAAGGGACTTTTACATTTTAATTAAGACATTTGGCACAAAATTAGGAACTACACAATTTGGCTCCAAACTTAGAAGCTAAATTGAGGTTATTCTTTTCTAATATTGTAAATCTATTTATTAAACTACATTACAATATTATTCCTGTATTAGAAATTAATTATTTTGATATTACAAAAATATGGCTAAATTCTGTACAGTTTTAAATAGAAAAATATTCACTTACACAATATAATCTAAATCATTTCTAAATTAAAAGTTATGAAATATCAAACCTACGTTACAATGTTTGTTGTCTAGCACATGCGTATTACAATATCTATCCACGAGGAATACTTCTTCAAATATTTTTGTCTACAATACATGCACAGTTTCACCTAACACACACACAACCTACGTCCAATTTCATTGGTATCTATCACTACTATACATAACTACTCATACAAAGATAGGACTGCTTTTCAAGTTTTTACGCATCGCACAATTTATCGAAATGTACAATCCATCAATATTTGGCAGATGTTATAGAACCCTAACACTTATAAGCAGTGTTCGTTGTCTAAACTGAAAGCGTCGTTCGTTTTTCGAATCCACAGCAAATAGATCAACGTAGAGGAAGTGGGAAGGAGAGGAAAAATCACTGGTCATGCTGGTCCATGCAAATGAAAGAGACACGCAAACAAACAGACAGTCAACACAACGACGGAAGCCTGATGCTCCAAGCTTGCTTTCTTCTAATAGCCAATACAGGGTCTAATTTTATCAAAATGAACTCAGCATCATATTTGTTCTCACTCAATTTCGATATGCCAATAGTTTCAGATGATTTTTTACAGCCAATCAATGGGTAACATACAAAACAAAAATTTCTTATGAGTAACAATGATCACAACACATCTATTTAGTTTTTAATCGTTCGGTTGCATTCGTCTAATAATTTCGCAATACAGTTGCCATTCCGATTTAATACCATATTGTTATCTCTGTTTACCTGATAGGAACGAGCCTGAAGGTAGCGGGGGGTCAAGATACAGAAAATATAACGTTAGTTTCAAAATCTGGGAATCGTTTTTGTGGTTTATTCAACCTTGTTCTTTAAGATCTATTGTAATGGAGCCCAATAAAACGTGCAAATTTAGATTGAGATTGAAAGATAATAAAATAAAAAATATGTTAGAAAAGCATTCAATATTCAATAAAACATTAAAGTTTTACAAACACTTGGGGTATTCGACTCCATTCGCATTCAAAAATATCTCAAAGAAAAAGATGGATTATAGAAGAAATATAAGTAAAGTTATACAAGTCATATAAAGAACATGACAGTGGAAGAAGTAAGTAGGGGTAGAGACAGAAGGGGAAGTTATTTGAGCCATAGCGTCGCCACAAAGCAATTGGAAAATAAAATAATGTAATAGTGAGATCATGGAGAGTGGATGTATTTGTACCGTCAATGTCGTGACAACTTTGTGAACATGAATCGCCTGATATCTCTTTTGATAATCCTATTTAATGTAACTATCAACTCCAAATAGAATACTATTCTAGATTGTCTATCGTGCATCGATATCTGTACATACTAAATCAAATGTAATGTTACCTATTCTACTGAAATGCACTAAAAATTATATTGTTTGTCTAAAATACGGTTTACAAGTTGATGTAAGCCTATGACGTAGTTAGATGCGCTATTGTAATGCACAATGGTGCAAATACTGCAAATAACTTTTTATTTATTAGAAATTATATTTAAAAACTGTTAGCATGACAATGTTATGAGTGGTTAAGAATGAATGTATCGGAAATAGGAGTGTGTTTTACTGTAAAAAATATTTTTTATTTTAGTTCACAACGGTAAATTTTCCAGGGTTTTTGCTATAGTTTTTAACTTACCGAGTCCGAATGGTTTTGTGGGTGTTGGTATTTCTGGGTCGTTGTGTGAGGGTGCTGCGTAGGAGTGGCGATGTACGGAGCGACGCGGAGTCTCGTCGGCGAGGTCCGCCATACTGCCGGCGCGGACCGATGCCAGCCCAGCTAGGGACTCGAACGAAGAGTCCAGACGCATCAGCTGGAGAATATTTAGGGATGTTAACACTTCATACGCACATATTGATTGGTTATTAATTGGGACTTTTGTTAGCAACGTACATAAAGACGTTAACAAATATAAGCCTGATATATGGCTTCACATTAAGCTTAGTAACACTGAAAGCTTAGTTTCATTTATGGGCAGCGCAGACGACAGACTTTTTGTGTGTGACAAATTTTGTGTGATTCATGTGTTTGACCACTTTTTTGTCCACAATAAGGCGATCAGTAATATACTTTCCATCAGTAGATCCTTAAAATGGCCCAAAAAGGGGTCAAACAAATCAATCTCGCAAAATTTGTCGCAGAGTTTTTGTCTGTCGCAGACTTGTATTCAGTCTGTCGTCTGCGCTGCCCCTTAAAATCTTAAATAAGAGACAAATCATAGTTGAATATTGTCTGTTACGAGAGTAACAAACGCTGAGAATAGATTGAATATGGTTGACAGATGACACACAATGAATTTAATTTTAAAAACTAATTTTACAGATGCTATGCTAAACGCAATACTAAACGTACGTAAATTAACTACGTGAGGTTAAAGGGTGAACAGCTAAATCGATGGCGAATAAAAACAAAGGTTTACAAAAAATATAAGACGGTGAAAATCTATAAAATAAAATTGTATTACTTATAGTTTTCATTTCGAGACATTCACATTAAAAAATGTATTTGAGCTTGATTTCGATTTTCATTGATGAACCTTACACCGTGCAAAATAAAGTCCCAATTAGTTTGTGAAAACAAGAGAATGTGACAAAAAAAAATAACTAAACTTTTTAGAGCACTACACGAAGCAGTATGAAGTCTTACTTTGTTTATAAAAACAGAACATGGAAAATATACATCGAAATTATGAGCAGCATAAGATCTCAATTGGCTTTAGAAAACAAGACCTTAAGTACCAAACTGAACAACTAAATAAGAACCTTACACCGTGCAGCATAAGACTTCTATTGGGTTTAGAAAATAAGATCATAATGAACAAAACTGAAAAACCAAATTATAACCTTACTTAGTGCAGCATAAGATCGAAATTGGCTTGTGAAACAGAGGGGACCAAAGTAAAAAATGCGTGTATTTCGGCCATGCTGTTGACTCACGTTGTTTCCGTTCTTGGCGACGCTCTCGAGCGCCTGCGACAGCTGCGGCCGGTGCGTAGCGACAACACACAGGTTAGCAAGCGTACACACTGCTAGGACACTCGGTTGGTGTTCAGGGTTAGTGAAATTAGCCGCCATTTGAATAATTTTTAACGGATTTTTTATTACAGCGGAGTTTTATTTATTTTTATTTAATCCGTAATACTAGAACCAGGATTTCCATCATTTTACTGGCATGAATTTCCACAAAGAGACGTCTGAATCCACAAATACTAAACGCCAAAACTAATGGCTGATGGGGTCATACTGGTCTTAAGTGCGGTAACTATTTTGTACGGGATATTTGAAAACTATATCCTCAGTATCGTGTTGTCTCGCTCCCACTTTTTATCACTACATCTGCCACGAACGCTGGCGTTTATCATAGGCCGCGTTCCGAATTGCGCTGTCATCGATTTGATCGTCCATAAACCCATTCCGAATTACCGTGAGCGCGATATCGATGTCCCTGGAATCGTCATAGATGACGTCATGACATGCGCCATCTTTCGATTACACTGACTATGCCCTAACCAAACAAATATCACCGTGAGCGCTGTCAAAAATTACAGTTGTGTTGACAGGTTGTGTTGTTTTGTTATGAACTTATCGCTAATATAAACACATCCGTCATCTTTTTCATCACTGGACGAATCGTCGTTCTCTATCTCAAAATCTAAGATAACAGTGTCGATAGAGTCAACCAACATAACTTCCATTTTCAAAAATAGGTCTTGTGGAAGGTTTTGGTTTAGGGTTATGTTCACTATCAACGCGTTCACGAGCGTTCCAAATTGATGACAGCTCTTAGCTGTCATAATCGTGATATCTAAATCGGAACGCAAATTATAGATGTGAGCGCTGTGAGCGATTATTTTCTAATACGGAATGCAACCATAGTAGATTATCCATGGCTCTAGGACAATTCGCAAAAAGAGTTTTTAATTTTGAAACCCAAGTACATTATGTGAAAAATCTTTTGTTTCTACTCTTAGTTACTTATTATGGGTATTGGTGCTTTTAACCATTACTGGCGAATCAAATTTCCCCTGAATACCAACCGATTCTATACTAATGCTTATACTTAATGTGTTATGTTTATTTACATCGTGAATTACATAATTGTACTTTAGTGTGTTAATAACAACATCGACTTTTGCTAGTTATACTTGTGTTAGTTAATTTGGTGTTTATTCGGCTTGAAAGCTTTACAACATCTATGATATAAATAAACTTACAGATAGAAGATATCGCGCCTGGAAATTCGTAATTTTATCATAATGTTTCTGTTTAGTTGAGAGCGTCTTACATACCATCGAAAAAAACATTCACATTGTGGGATACTCGTATTTATTAATAATCTAAACCAAACCAATATTTAAATTTTGACTTAATCTGTTTTAATACGGTACTTTTAAACCTCCACGCGAGCAAACCCGCTGGCAAAAAGTTTGTTATACTTTTGAATCAGTCTTTTTGAAAAGACGATGGAATGTAAGGCGCTTGTAATACACAGCTTCGAAGTTTCGGCCTAATTTGACTCACTTTTTTACAATATTTGTTGCCTCTTAATGTTTGTATCAAGTGCAAAAATTCAATTCTATCTGGCGTGTACCTACGTGCTTGAACTAGCTTCGACTGTACGTGTGTCTAACTGTGTTGTATTTTATTTAACGACATTATTTTGTACTACGTACTATCCGTCATAAAGTCACAATGTTTGTCAAGTAAAGATAGACAACTGCCAACTCTTGCGACTTCTCAACTCGCATAATTCAACTCAAGACAAATCTTAGAATAAGGAATATTCAAAGCCGAATTATAAGAGTTGCCATTCGCAAAATTGATTTTTGAGAAAATTAGCAACATAAAGTGGCTTTTTTATTAACTTCCAAAAAGAGGCGGACTTTTTTTTTTTTGTTAATTTTGAACTGTCAAGCTTTGATTAATTGAGCGGCAAATTGACGTAGGGTGTTAATTTGTTGAGAATTATTTTCCTGGCAGCATTTGCTGTTTGACTGTTTAGTACGTAGTACAAAAGTATCGTTAGTTATTTCAAATCCAAGATAAGCTAGTAGTGCGTGTACCTGAGAGAAGTTGGGCACGGAGGCAGTCTTGCGCATGGTGATGGGCTGGCCGCGCGCCTGCTCCAGCTCCTTGACGGCGACGCTCTGGCGCAGGCGGTCCAGCGTCAGTATGCTCTCCACTGCGCTTACGCCGCGAGTGTATTTTTCTGGAACATGAATACTTTTGTTAAGTGTCTATTTTAACGATTGTCACGTAAATTGTTGTGTATTTGTTTATTGCTAACTGTGGAAACTTGTAAATGGCTTATCCTTGATCGTCTCACTATATTTTTTTGATTTGTTAGCTGTGAGCCAGCCAATCAAAATAAAAGAATGAAAAATAAAATGAATTTTAACAAGATAATATAAATTACCTACAAAACAATAAAAAAATTGAACAGTATTTTCCTTGTTTTTAGTGAATATAGGCTGGTGTTTATACATTGTGCCTGAGCATGGGTTAATTAAGACCTATTAAGATGCTATTTGCCTTACTTTTCTTTGGAGGCCAATTTCCAAGACGAAGCTAAATAGTTAAGCACTAGATTTATTTATGGTAGTCAGTGACCTAAAAAAGTCTGGCAGCCAGTCTTACCAAGTGGTATCGTATTACCCAGTACTAACTGGGTTGTGAAGGTTAGATAGGCAGTCGCTCCGTGTAAAATACAAGTATTTAGCTGCATCCGGTTAGACTAGAAGCCGACCCCAACATAGTTGGGAAGGCTAGGCAGATGATGACTTAAGATAATAAGTGCAAACCACTTTACAAATCAAATTTTATCGTAAACACTTCGCATCACCCGCAATCGGACATGACACCACCACGTGACGTCATCGGAGTAGCTCGCGAAGGAACGCAAAGTTAAAAAAGCGGTGAAACTTTACAACGCTGTAAGTTCCTAAATCCTGGCCCAATTTCGATGAAACAAAAACTATTATTATTTGCAATAAATGCAGTAACTTTTATAGTATTATTTTGATGTGTTGATGTGACTCATTGTAATGCACTAGATTTATGATATGATAATAATTCTCACCGATATAAGTCTCTCCATCAGCGGCAGCGCCCTCCTCCCCGGTGGCCGCTATCTGCGCCAGACTCTCGCGCTCCTCCAGCTCTTCGGACGCCTTGGGTATGTTGGACACCACCTCGTACGTCACGCCGGTGTGCGTCAGCTGGTCCGTCCTGTCCACGTAGTAACTAACACATTTGTATATTACGTATGTCAACTTGTTTAGCTGATTGATATTGTATCGTTAGGGGAATGAAGACTGGACAGTTTGATTTGTAGTATTGATAACAGAAGTAACTAAAAAAATTTTGTTGCATGTCATTAAGAAAACTACTACTGAAAAAATACCCAAAATCTATTAGAATTTAGTAAACTTTTTACTACCGAGTTCACTGATGGCCACTTTTCAACCTTATTACTTAGGGCATAAGGGTTAAAAGCGACTTCGGCCGCGTTCCCACTTTGTAGTGACGACAGATAATCGTGTAGTTTTAAGTGTCGTGGCTTGTGTATTTAAGAGATGCCAACCCGCCATACATTTCGCGAGAATTTTGACAAACGCTCGTGCGTGATTATGCCGTTGTTACACATATATCTTTAATTTTTTGCACTGATAGGTATCTTGTGCACTATATCTAGGCATCTATCGAAGCAAAACATAAAAATTTGTAGAAACAAATTCGGTATAAGCCTCCAAAAATTGCTGTTTTGCAACAATTTTTACCTCAACTTTGGACGTTCATAAAGTACTCATAAATTGTAAAAGTAAAGAAAATATCCTGATAAAAGCCTTGCAAATGTAGTGGAGATTCTAAATGACAAATATTTATTTCAAAAACTTCTAAGACTTATTCAAAAACAGGTATTTCCTGGAACAAGTTTTATAAATTTTCGAACACTATTTTGCGTTCAATGTCCTCGCGTTAGGCGGTATGAGGTGCGCGGGTGACGAGTAGTGCGGGGTCGGGGCTAGGTAAGACAGGGCAGTTGAAAGAATACCACCGCTGTGGCTCTGGATGAAAGAACAAGATTTTCGACCATGCTCGCGTTGACGATAGGCGAGCCGGGCCCTCTTAAATGGAAGTTTTCACATTTAAAGGGTGTAAAAAACTTCTTAACGAAGCCGAAAGGCACTTGTTCTCCCCGTTATTGCGATCATTTTTATGTTCTACGCCATACCTGGGAACCTTCTAGTTACGGAGATATTGGGGTTCAAAGGTTTTTTTAAACACAAGTTTTTAATGTAATATGTTTACTTCCACGACCCCCGTATTATTCTATTCATCCATAAGCATAATGTTTGAGTGCGTTACATTGAGTTTTACCACAAAATATGATATTTCACCCAAAAAAAAAAATCGTTTCCCAGCAACAATTTTTGCGTAAAGTTACTTAGTTTGATGTACAGAATGCTTGGTTGACGGCTTCGTGATGAGGTTGTTGTCACCCTGTAGAAGTGTAGAACGACGCGATTTTTGTGGTCCACAACTTTTGCCAACTAAAAACCAACGATAAATTAATCGTCACGACATAGTGAGAACGGCCTTATTCAGTTTTAATATTAGCTTGATTAAGTTAAATATGCTTGTGCGTGTGTTTCCAGCCCTGTGTTTCTTTTTAACAGCTAGCCGACGACCCATTTGATTTTTTATAGTCACTGCTGCCAATTCTTTGCAATACCAGAAGCAATGCAGATACGTTTCCATACCAGATACAAAGCACACATTTAATTTGTCTGCATTATTCTAATTTAACTCAACCATAACCCTTTTACCGCCCAAACATTAATATGCGTAGACGCACCATCAATAAATTGCAATAGGCTAGTTTCCACCATAAATAAATTGCAAATCTATTTAGTCCGTCAGATAGAGTATTGGAAAATAATGGACACGTATTTTTTGTTTTTTGTAAATCAATAAATTTTGACAAAGTTAAAACGCATCAAAACTCGAGAGTGGGGGCTCGTGACGTCACAACGCACTAAAAATGATAGCACGGCGTGACGTATTGAGAATTTTAAAAGCGTCGTATCTTCGTCAATTTTGGTTTACGTAACAAAAGAAAAAATACGTGTCAAATATTTTTTGATAATCTAACTGACGGACTAATTAGATTTTTTCAGGACACAAGCCTATTTACTTAACCCATTTTCAACTGTACAACCAACTACCATAGACAGATATAAAGCGAAGGAGCCAGAAGGTTACCGACTAACCTGACGATCTTCTTCCGTATCCTGTCGGTGAAGCTCTGTCGCTTGTAAATGTTTAATCCTAATCGTTTCCTAAGTATGAGATCCATGGGGGCGGGGTGCGACAGACGCACTGTTGTCTTCAGTATCAGGTATACGCGTTCGTTTGCTGGAAACAATGAAGAAAATAATATATTAGAGGTTTTGAAGTCAAAAACATTTGACTTCAAAACCTCTAATTTGAAAAGGGATTTATGTCAGAGTCTTTAACGTTCCCACTGCTGGGACGCACACAAACATACAACCTAGCACTGACCTGCAAATTGCAAAAAACGTAAGAAAATTTTAATTTCGCGGGCTAGCCGTGAGCGTCATCTTAACGTGGTGCGATGTGTAAAAATTGGACATTTCAGACTGCGATAAGAATCGGAAGGCACCATAACGCATCCTTATATTCATCCTTATTTTTGCTTAAAGTTAGCTCGTGACCAAATAACAACACCCGCTGGGGTCAATCTTTAGGCTAAGTCGCGCTTGCCTAGGTTGGTCCGTGGATGGGTGACCACTCATTACATGTCGAGTTTCTTGCTCCGTGCCTCGAAAAGCACGTTAAGCAGTTGGTCCCGGCTGTCATTTGTTGATCTTTGACAGTCGTTACAAGTAGTCAGTGGCCCAAAAAGTCTGACAACCAGTCTTACCAAGGGGTA
The DNA here is from genome assembly GCA_941918905.2 of Xestia sexstrigata. Lineage (NCBI taxonomy): Eukaryota > Metazoa > Arthropoda > Insecta > Lepidoptera > Noctuidae > Xestia > Xestia sexstrigata. Next base: position 20,116,741 of record OW799201.2, read on the forward strand.
TCGTATTACCCAGTACTAACTGGGTTGTGGAGGTCAGATAAGGCAATCCCTCCATGAAAAATATTGTTATTCAGCTGCATCCGGTTAGACTGGAAGCCGACCCCAACATGGTTGGGAAGAGGCTAGGCAGAAGATGATTGTAAAATAAGTCACCTTCAGTGATCCGGTTCAGGTACTGCGAGTCGTGTATGGACGAGTCCCAGGACGCCACCGCAGACACATCCTTGTCGTGATGATGCAGTATCTGCAGCTCGTAGAACTTGTTGCCGTGCTCCTTTGGTAAGATCGAGTGCAGGCCCGCTACTGTTACTTCTTCACCGCTCGGGTGCGTTGTGAGGTCGTCCGCTGTGAATATGAGACAAGATTTTAAGTTTATCAGTGTTAAATTGATAAAGTAATGTGGAAGGCAACTGTATAACTAATGCCGCTAGCATCGCTTGTACCAACCATCATCATTGGTTGAAAATCTGGCAATGTCATTTTATATTTCAAAATAGTTTGACCTCATTGGTCAGATTGGGACTAAGCTATGGATGCGCCATCTACAATCAGCTTTGACCATTCTTCCCCATTGGAAAAGTATCGGGTGGATTTCTTGTGTAAGAGACACAAAAAGGAGGATGTCTAAAAGAAGTAAATTATAGCTAGGATAGAACACCTGCGCTTGCGATCAACTGGTCGTTGGTATTAGTTTTTAAACTGTCATTGTCATTAATAATAATTTCCTTATTTATTTTTTAGTAAAGTAAAGTAAAATGTATTTGCATTGATTGCAGGTACATAAATAATATGTTACAATAAGATGAGCATGGTACAATCTACCTTATATTAGGCATGCAAACATTAATGAAATTGTTAAATAATGAATATTGAAAATAAAATCAAATTTTGGTTTACAGTTAAAAATACTAATAAAATACTAATCGGCTTAGTACATTCATAAAATAAAAAATACATATTAATCTACATTTTCACGAATAATATCATTTACACTAAAAATATATATTGTATATAATATATATCCCGTTTTTAGTGTTAACGACCATATTGGTCGTTGGGTGTGGCAAAATGAGTCCAAAAAAAGAAAATATGAATGCTTGAGGTAGTTACCATTGAGATCTAGGAACAGCACCGGTATGTGTTGCTCCATGCCTAGCGGCGGCACCCAGGCGGCCGGCGCGCCCGGGATGGGGCTGCCCGGGCTCGGGACCAGCACCTGCGGCCGGAGCGCATTACTGTGGTCAACTGTACCGACCAGCAAGTGTCACAGAACTTGACCTTCTTCCATAGACCTAAGTGAGCCTTGGCGTTTAAGAAACAAACTAAACTCCACTTCTGAATGAAGATACGTACACATCCATTCAGCCGCGAAATGCTAAACGTATTTCTATACAAAACCGCTGTTTTATTTGGAAAAAGAAAGTAGAATGGAGCTGAATAACGGCCATTTTCAATAACTTACTAGCAGGTTTCCGTAGGTTGCTATCTCTGTCTGTTTGACACATTGCTTACGGACGGTTAGAAACAAAACGTCACAGCAAAGCTTTCTTTAATTTTTCTATGAATAAAGTGACAGGTAGGTGACGCGGATAGGACTTTCTTTGTTTATAGAAACACCGAAGGCTCGAGAGTAGGCATATTAACTGACAGTTATACGTAAGTAAGTTATAGATAAGTTCCTAAAGGCTGGCTCAAGCCGATTTCACGCCGATAGGTGTGGTAACTAAAGTATGTCAAGACTTTACAAACGTATCACTGAACTTGAAATTATGAAATAGAATAAAGATATTAAAGATTTACTTACAGCGTTCCTCTCCTCGGTAAGCGAGACCCACTGCTCGACAAGAGACTGTTCTCGTTCGTTGTCGCGATCATTCTTCATCGCAGCCGACATATTCACCAGTTTCTGTTCAATAACATGGGTAAGTAAAGGAACTCTTGACAGGAAGATATAGACGATAAGCAGCGATCATTAGAAAAAAACATGACTTTGGGGACTGCCGATAGAAGTGAAAACTAAGTAACTTGTGAATTGAATCGTCGAGCTGTGTGTGCATTTTGTTTTTATTTGTTTGTTCATTTTATAGTTAGCCCTAGCCCTCCACCTCCCCCCTCCCCTTCAGGCCACGCCCCAGTCGTAGCACTGCCACGGGTTGTTGTACGCCTTACGCCGTAGCGGGTAGGCTACGAGTGCTACGAAAAGCGGTCACGCGAGTTCCATGATTTTTGTTCACCCAAAAAGTGCTCAATGCGCCTAAAGAAGTTTTCACTTCAAAAAAGACCGAAATAATTCATAGCCTTGCAAATCACAATATTACATAAATATAGTATAGAACTTACCTGTAACTGTGCGTGCAAATGCTGTCGTCTACGAAACAGCGCATCGCTCCACCTCTCCCGCAACACCGCCAAGTCTTCGTCTTGATACGAGTCTAGTGGCATTTGTAGTCGTGACCTGGACGTTAAACAAATCATTAAAGTTACAGAAATTGATACAGCTTTTATGGAATCGCTATGTGAACAGCCAAGTTAACATGTCTGAAAGTTATTGTGTAACTCTAAAATCGATAATACAACACACTGGTTCGAATATGCGTTAAATTACATCTTAAACTGCGCCCGCGCAACTGACTTGCGCACTATTGCGTATTATAAGAGACTGCGGCTATATTGATCAAGATACGAAAGTGTAGGAATGAACTTTACCTTTTGATCTCTTACGGGTGCTACACAGTACACACAATGTTCGTGTCGGCCGCTTTGTTCGTGTTCGGCTACACAGCGTACACGGCTTAAAGCCGTGTACGAACACGAACAAAGCGGACACAACCATCAAACTTGAACATTTGGATCGCACGTATGGACGGCATATTCGAACACGAACGCGAACATAGTTCAAATCGAGTTCGCGCACAACAGTCGTGAAGTCTATGTTAATATAGTGTTCAAAGTGATTCACGAAATATTGTTTCCTAAAGCGGATTTGAGATGGTGGGAAACTTTTTTGTACAAATACCTACACCTCTGCCGCCCCGCCTGTACCACGCCAAGTTCTACACGAACAGTTTTGTTACATAACATTTATTAAAGCTCTTCGAACACCGTCCATACAGAACATACTGCCGCAAACATGTTTCACGAACAGAGTGTTCGATGCTCGTTAGTGGTAAGCTCGTGCGGCCCAAGTTGTTGCGTATCATGCAACGCAACAAATTTGTTCGTACGGGCGTACACGGTATAATACGGCACATTTTCGGTAGGCAAAACACAAAAATGTATAATTTGCTATCCAGTCTGTGTCGAACCAGGCCAATATACTTTTGTTATGTGCATACATACCTGACGCTAACAGAGCCGACCTCGACGCTAAGTATCTGCTGGCACACGAGCGGCAGAGTGCCGGAGTTGAGCGCGGGGCGCACGCGCACGGCGATGCGGCGCTGTTGGCCCTGCCGCACCTGGTACACGCCGCCCGTCCACACGTCGTTGCGTTGTACCACCTGACGAATAGGACATAGGTCACTTGCAGATAGGTCGATACTTAAAAGTGTGCGTTGCAGTTAAGAGTTTCATAAGAATCCCGAATGACAAGATTACGAGCTCGTAGTTTAGTAGAATTGAAATCGTCATCATCTGCCTAGCCTTTACCTAACTATGTTGGGGTCATCCAGGCTATCGGGATGCAGCTGAATACCAGTATTTTACATAGAGCGACTGCCTATCTGACCTCCACAACTAAGTTAGTACCGGGTAATAGGATACCCCTTGGTAAGACTGGTTGTCTGACTTTATGGACCCCTGACTACCTAACGTCTGTCAAAGATCTACAAATGACAGCCGGGACCAAACAAGTAGTATTGAAAAAGCACACTTAATAACACGATACCCCTTCTAAGACTGGAGACTAGATCAATTCTGCTATTTCTGTATTTGTGCTGACATTTTACAATAAAATGGTACATACCTCAACAGGCGCATATTCTCCATTATCATTGAGCTCGTGTATCTCGACCCACAGTTCGATCTTGCGCGTGAGTTCGGTCCACCGGTCGGCCAGTGAGCGCGCCTTAGCTAGTTGTTGTTGTTCAACTTCCCAGTTCCCGCGCGCGCGACTGAACCCGGCGGAGCGATGGCCCCAGACTTCGATTGATAGGGCACCCTCTGAGGAAAGGAAAAGTAGTTCTAGAATAAAATCTGCCTGGCCATTGTATGTTACACAATTTTTAATGTTACAGTTAAACTATGGCAACATTGAAGTGATTTAAACAAGTTGTGAATAATATGATTTTGTATCTAAAATGCTGAATGTTGTTTTTTACACTGTAAGTATTATGTGTGTAAAATATGTTTTAGAAGAACTTAATTTCGTGTCTTAATTCTACCTGTGACGGCAGTGTTGTAACAGAATGTGAATAAAGATCACTGAGATTTTGCCAGAGGTTTCAGCCAAAGCGACCAAACACAACAGCAAAGAACAATCGCGAGATCTTGGCTGAATTTTATTTGAACGTCTAAAAGTGACTTATATACGAAGGCAGTTCCATTATTTTTCTACGTTTTTTCGAAGGTTCATATTAACTAGTTAAGGCGGCCATAAAAAAGATATGTTAATTGAAAACTTATTTGTTTTTTTCATTGGGTTTAGTGTTGCCATTTTATATTTATTCATTTCAGCTGTTGTCAAACCGAGTTATTTTTTTAAGATTTGGGATAATAGTCTACGTGGATTCATTTGTTTGCGCAAGCGTCTGTGACATTTTTATCACTAACTACCAAGCAACAAGGCAAAACCACATCACGCGACGCGGTGGGTTTGCGCCTTATCTTCCTCGAATTGGAATTACCATAGACATAACCTACAAACGTTCATGACTGAATTTCTATTTATCTCGGCCTTCTCGAACAAAAAGTCTTGCACAAACTAATTCAGAAGTTGACGCCGAGTTAAACAAGATATTTCTTATTTAAAGATGCAATAATTTAATCTCAGCTAAATTAATGTACGGGCGGCTGCCATTGTTCTTTATTGTATTAGAATAAAGATATGGCGTAACTTTCACATGGTCACACTACTTTGTAATCATGCTTAATTGAAGTTGTGCAATATTATTGCAGTGACATGATTTTTTTGACATAAAATTTAATGTGAATGATATTATCTGGAAAGCATCACTCACCCGCACAATGCTCAATAAACTCCTCCGTGAGCGGTATAGTGAAGTCCTTCTTGTGATCGAAGCGGAAGGTGACGAGCGACTGATGGCGCGGCGAGACGGGCGGCGCGGCGGGTGCTGCGGGTACTGCGGGCACTGCGGGCGGGGTGTCGGCGCTGACCTGCGGCGGGACCACGACGGGCTCGCCCGGGCCCGCCCCGCCGAACACGGAGTACTGGCAGAACACGAAGTGCGACAGCGACGGCGGGAGACCCGTGGCTTGCTTTATTGCTACGCGGATTGTTACCTGGGAACAAACATTGTTTTATTTTCATAGTATTCAATAGGTTTGTCGACTGAAAAAATCTAATTGGTCCGTCAGTTAGATTGTCAAAAAATATTTGATACGTAATTTTTCTTTTGTTACGTAAACCAAAATTGACGAAGATACGACGCTTTTAAAATTCTCAATAAGTCACGCCGTGGTATAATTTTTAGCGCGTTCTGACGTCACGAGCCCACACTCCCGAGTTTTGATGCATTTTAACTTAGTCAATATTTAATGATTTACAAAAACAAAAAAACGTATCCATTATTTTCCAATACTCTAACTGACGGACTAAATAGATTTGCAATTTTTTGATACTGTCGTCATGCCTATTAAAGAAGCGTTACATAGCATAACAACATTATGAACAACCAACTAAAAAGATACTAATTTATACAAGATAGCGAGACGTAGCCAGATAAAACAAGACCAGTAATCCTCACTAAACCTGGATCGAAAGAACTGAAGTCATGAGAAAAGACCTTTTTTTTCAAACATGCTTGGAAATATAAGCATTATTCTGACAACCTTCTTCGAGATAAATCGAAATTGCTGTACTCGCCAGATACATGCGACCAGCGGCCGGCAAAAGTTATATGAAAATCCATATCTGTCGTGTTTAGCGGCCAAATAAATTACATAATAAAGTCATATCTGTCGTGTTATTTAAAAATGGAACGATCTTTTACTCTGAAACATGGCAACCAAGGGGGTAACTTATCAAAGGTTTTATTTAAATTTCGAATTGGCTGGTAAATAGAAGGCGGACAGGAAGGCGGATATTAAAAAAAAAAACAAATGAACTCTTCAACACGTGAAAAATAATTGTTGTTTGTGTGCATCATTGATTTTGAAAAGTAATTGCATTAATTTCCTCGCATTATTTGAGATAAGTACTATACAAGCCTTGGCCACAACTAGGCATTGATGGACTTACGTATGTGTGCCTCGGCTTCGCCTTGGCCCACATTTTCACGTTCGTACATCAATGCCTCTGTTGCTGGCCGCTGCAGTAATGTACTATATCCAGCAGCGGGATGATGCAAGCTAACAGAAACATTAATTCATACAATATCCGTTATACTTGACATTTAACTGAAAGCTAAGGTTACTAGCTTAAAAAAAAACCTCACAAAAAAAGTACGATATCCTACTAATATTATAAATACGAAAGTTTGTGAGTATAAAATAAAAATAAAATAAATAATAAATTTATTCAAAAATATAGGGTAAGGTATGGATGTTTGTTACTCTTTTACGCAAAAACTACTTATCGAATCTGGATGAAATTTCGCACACAGATAGTTTATAACCTTGATTAACATGTAGGATACTTTTTATCCCGGTAGTAAGATCCCATGGGACAATTATCAACTTCACGCGGGCGAAGCCGCTGGCAGAGGCTAGTTAATAATATTCACTTACTTGTTGTGTAGCCGAGTCCACAGGCTCGTCATCGTCTCTCATATCACCAGAACTATCTGAAGCTGCTTCACAAATTCTGTCTTGAGGAAACTGTCCCGCCACACGACTTATCTCAACCTGAAAAATTAATACATCTCAGTTATGTGCTTTAAAACACAGCCTCACTAAGAATAGACGACAAGGTAAGGATAACTTAACCCAAAACTAAGTTCTAGAAACACCCTTTTTTTCGGATGGGAAGTCATCAAATGACGGCGTTCCGCTCTGGACGGAGCGGAAGGGAGTGTCAGACTTTTACCGACTAAAACCCATCTATGTTCCTTCTTACTTAGCCCTTTGTGTTCCGGGGCCACGGTATCGCTTTCGAACAGTCCCGCAACCCCGGCAGGGGTCCCCCTTCCTATTGCTAACTCTCTTTGAGGCGCGCGTGGAACACTCCTGCGCCGTCGACACGGCCTGTCGTCATGAGCCGGACGGACGACGAGCTAGCCTATTACTCACCGTCCACAGGCCCGCGTCTAGGAACACCCTTAAATTTCTTCTTTCGAGCAAAGTTCTCTCGCTAATTTTAATACGCTGTTTTTTCAGATACCAAAGAAAGACGCCTTAAAAGGATATTGGCCTAAACACCATCCTTTTAAGACTTGCTTCGGCAGTAAAGACAACAAGAGTTTTCATAAAAAGTAGTTCTTACAACATACCTGTAACCTGCCGGCGACTTCGCCCTGCTGACTGATGATGGGCGTGTGGTAGTCCAGAGTCACGTCGTGGAACAACGCCTCTAGGAACACGTTCGCGACTCCGATCAGGTTGTGATTCTCTTGCGACTCGTAGAAGGGATCCAGTGCCATCTCTGCTGGTTCCATCTGCAAAAGTAAAATGAGAATTAAATTATCATAAACTAGACATTCTGGAAACTAATATATTATTAACCTAACTTACTATATTATTCAGTTAAATCTAACTAACGAGTTTGGATATTGTTTCAGTGAGTTTAGGTTATATTTGACATTCAATTAGCAGATTCTTGCTATTGTCGCGTTTACCGAAATCATTTTAGTATATTTAAGGTCAAACTTTACATCATCTAGCCTAGTATTTTCCCAACTTTATTGGGTTCGGCATCCAGTCTTACCGACTACCAGGATTTTCCAGGGAGCGACTGCCTATCTGCCTATCCAGTTAGTACTGGGTAATACGGTACCCCTTGGTAAGACTGGTAAAACTCTACAAGGAAATAGAATTGATTTTACTTCCCTATTCGCATAGGTAGTTTTATATTTCAGAATCATTAACAATATAACGAAGTGAGAATTCTTTCCGTACCTCTTCAGTATCGTCGGCTCCAGCCTTGGCCTGCCGCCGGCGCCAGTCGTCGTACATGTCGCGCATGTCCACGAGCTTGTTGTCCAGCTTCTCCATGGACCAGACCTGGCCGCTCCTGCCCGGACGACGCACCATTATGGCTGGCTCTGACACGAAGGCGCCGCGCTGCAAAGGGAACGAGATTTATTATTTTGTTTTTAAAGTTACACTTGAACTAAACTCGCGTTCCCACTGGCGACATTTTCACATATATCATGTTTAAATTTCAATTTATCTCGCTTCTCGTTGGTCTCAGTAGAAATATTTTAATTCATAAGACTTGTGAACTGCGACTTGTTTCGCGAGTGGAAACGCACAATATTTAAAAATTGTCGGCTGAAAATATTGAATTTAAATATGCAAGTTTGAAGCTCATCCCGAAGGACAACAACACAACGAAGAATTGTGATATGATAATATACGTTCTTTCTTTCTGTTCTATTGTGTTATGCGTTATTTAGACCTCGTGAGAGCTTGTCATTTGATCTGTATTTACAACGTCTAGGGTAGGGTGGAAAAAGACCCCCCACCCATCTTAATATATATAAATCTCGTGTCACAATGTTTGTCCTCAATGGACTCCTAAACCACTTAACCGATTATAATAAAATTCGCACACCATGTGCAGTTTGATCCAACTTGAAAGATAGGATAGAATAGAAAAAAATAAAAAGTCCACCCGTGCGAAGCCGGGACGGGCAGCTAGTTTCTCATAAATAAAAACGTTGTCAGATATTTACCATTACCTTTCTGTTAGGACTAAGGTTCTGCGGCGGTATCTGCAGCGTCACACTGAAGCGAGTGTTCCTCCTCATCTCCTCAGCTAAGAAGTTGGCTTCTTGCACCAGCGCGTTGGCTCTCAATATGTCCGCTTTGAGACGTCCTAGTGAACGCTTGAACGTATCGTCGCGTTCTGCTGCCCAACGTTCTACGCGAGCTGCTGTTGTTGGTGTGCATGCTGTCATTTTGCCTGAAACATTTAATAATTTATTTTTAAAATATGCCTAGACTATACAAGTCAATATGACTGCACAGACCAGAGGGTAAGACTGTCATAAGTCAGACTATATCTCCCTATAGAAACAATGCTAACGCGTAATCTCCCGAAAAAAAACCCTACTAATTTGATTTTGAATTACCTATAAGAATATCGACAGAAATCAAAGTGTTGGAAAACCTTACGCTAACTGTAAATTTAATATTACCCACGGTAGTGTATCATACAATTTTTAGTAAAACGAAGAAGGTTGGATGTCAACAGTTTTTCATTCATTAGCATTAAGGGCCTATACTACCTCAAATGGCTTAGCATGATCCTCCGTTACACCTTAAATACTGCAGCATTAATTTTTAAATAAATATATGGTAAGGTTGAGGATTAATGTTAAGTCCTATATTTAGCGAAAACACGATTCCATAAAAAATCTTAATGGAAAAAAATCCCAAAGTTACCTCTAAACTGAACAATAAACCGCTGGCAATCATAAAATACTTCAAATTAGATCATGAAACTTTTTATACTAACTGAACTAACTATAAAGCAGGTCTTGTATTATTTATTTTTTTAGTCCAATCAATAGATTTTTTGTAAATCGCAAAAAAACACAAATTTCGCACTATTCGGCCCGCAGTGACTGACGTTACAACCACTTTGTAGTGCAAGCTGATTAGAACTTTATTCTAACAGTATTTCAAACGAAGTTTGAACTACCAAATATAGAGTTGCTAATTTGAGGTAGTATAGGCTCTTAATAGAAGTAACATTAAATGAAATAAATTAACTTACCTAGTTTGAGGGGATCATACGCGTATGGCGGGTAAGGTGTTGACGGTGACAATATGTTTCTTAGTTGCTGGAACTGCCGTTCATATTCTTGACGTTGCTTCTCTAACGCCACTGAAAAAAAACAGAACCAATACATTATTAGTTAAGTTAATGCCCTACAGACTTTTTTTTTGTTACAAATTGATCTGCCAACTGGCCATTATAACTTGCTAATAAAGCTTTCCGTTTATCTTTTTGGGATTATTTAAAAATAATATTTTTTTAATTTTGATATTACACACATCAAAAATGTCTAGGGATCAAGCATTTTTATGCGGATTTCTTGAGATTGAGATGTGGCTTTGTAATAAATTTATGATTTTATAAATTTATATGGATCCTTTTTGGTGCATTTCATAATTTGAATCAGGAACTCTCAATCAAATTCGAGTAAAAGATGAAAATAAGCTGTCAATATTTTCCCTATAAAAACATACAACGCATTGAAGACATTATTAGTGCTACTGTTTCCCTACTACTGATTAAAACCAACGTTATTATGGAGCGGCGACGTCATTTAAGCAGGGAAGAAATGCTCAGAGCCGTGGGAATGATAGAAGCTGGTTCCCGGCAACGTACTGTAGCTTTAGCTCTGAATACAAGTCAGAGTGTTATCAGTCGACTTTGGACACGTTACCGAAGCACTGGTACCGTGGCTGAGCGCCATGGAGGACGGTATCGCTGCACCACACGGAGACAAGACCGATACATTCAAATCTTAACTCGAAGAGCTCCAACAATAACCGCCATGATGTTAGCCGTGAGGCTTCATCACTCTTCAGGGAACTTAATTAGCGACCAAACAGTCAGAAACCGCTTGCATGAAGTGAACCTTCATTCCCGAAGACCGCTACGGGTACCACCTATAGCAATGCACAATCGTAGGATTCGATATCAATGGGCTCTTGAACACAGAAATTGGGCAGAAGAACAATGGCGTTTCGTGTGCTTTTCTGATGAGTCTCGTTTTGGTATGAGACCGGATACAAGACGTATACGACACTGGAGAACCCCTGGACGCCAACAGCGATTAAAATCCTGCCAGGAAGTCCATCCTTATAGTGGTGGAACCATCATGGTATGGGCGGGTATTTGGATCGGCGGAAGAACTGAGTTGATTTGGATCAGAGGCAACCTCAACGCTCAAATTTATGCTGAGACGATTGTATCAGACGTCATCGTTCCTCTACAAGTGCAAATCGGTCCCTTATTTCAGTTAATGCATGATAATGCACGACCGCACACCGCAAGAGTTGTAAGACAGACTCTCGCCGCAGCTAACATCAATGTCCTGCCCTGGCCTGCTCAGTCGCCAGACTTGAACCCGATTGAGCATGCATGGGATATGCTACAGAGAAGAGCTCTGCCGAATATGGAGGGTATCCAGTCGCAAGAAGACCTTTTTTTGTTGTTGCAACGAACATGGGCGGCCATTCCACAGCGTGATTTGGATGAACTCATTTTGAGTATGCCAAACCGATGTTCTTGTGTTGTTAGTGTTCGCGGTAGAAACACGGATTATTAATTGTTTAAGTTACCCAATAAAATTTTAAAGAAAACTGTTATTTCAGTCTTTTTTTCGAACTTTAATGTTAGTGGTTCAAATGTCAAAAATCCCTTTATTAGGAAAATGGCAAATTTCTTTATTAATGCAAAGGTGACTTGGTTTATCGTTACTGTGACAAACGAAAACACTTTATTTGATGAATCCTTAAAGAAAATTTTAATTAATATCAATCAGGAGAAAAGTTATTGCAAAAATATATGTTGATCCCTAGATACTTTTGATGTGTTTTTGAAATTTATCTCTCGTATCTTGACAGTTTTTTTTTTATAAATTTATTATTCAAGCACTGGTACCTTGCTTATCCTCCTCATGTTGTTTCTCAAGCCTGGATATGGCAGTCTGTATGGGATCGTTGCTCAGTTCATTCAACATGATCTCGTCCCTCGCGAAGTTGTAGTCGATCGGCTGCGCAGGAGTTTGCGGTTCCGACGCCGCAGCTGTGGAGTAACCAGAATCTTGTTCTACAACGGGACGTTAGTAGAACAAAATGAGGCGTCAAATAAAAGCGAAACATGGCAAATAGAAGGCAAGAAGAAAAAAAAAAATGAGCAAAAGATATTGGTTGGTATAAGAGCAAAAGCGCAAATGCTAATTACCTAATGTCCAACTGAAATAGTCTAGAATATTTTTATATGTATTTATTTCTTTTGTTTATAAACACAAAAAAGCTATCAGAATATGTAGCATTTCGTTAGCATGAACGCAAAAGACAGAATCTGACAAAACAGCAAGTTTAAAACTCTTTACTGGCGGTTACTGAAATGAGTATTTGAGGTTTAGAGCTTGTCAAACTCTATTAAAAAAATCCACCTTACGTTTTGTTAGAGTTTGATTAGTTCTCTATAAAATTCTTAAATCAGAAACTTGGGTGTTGATTTCTTACCTGTAGCCTTCGGACAGTTAACCCTGAAGAAATGATGATTTCCCCACAGTATCCTGTCCGCATGTCCGAGCCTGACCCTCGACACGACAGGCGTGCCGTTGACGAAGCACCGGGCCGCGCCCAGGGGCTCCATGTGTAGGCCTCCGCCCTCGACGAGGAGCTGACAGTGTTGGGGCTGGATGCCCAGACCAGAGAGCTGGATGTCTGCTGAACTTGAGCCACCTACGAGCGTGCGATCCTGGGAATGAACGGTACTTGTTATAGTTGGTGCTAGATAAGATCACAATAGCGGTCATTGACCCACCTACATTTATTAAAGTTCTTAACTTTGAAATCCAAAAATAAGCCTGTTCAAGTCTTGAATCGTCATCTATCGGGAATTCGTGATCTTCAACATTTTTTCTAATGAAAAACGATACATGGTTCATTTGTTTTGTTTCGTAGGAAGAGATATTAGGGAAAGGGCAATGACCGCTATTGCGATCTTAACTGGCACCAACTATAGTATCAGATATGATATCGCTGTAACGGCCATCTTGTGCCAGTTAGACGGTGAGTAGCTATACTAAAATTTTCAGCACAAGGAGTTTTACAGAGTTCCTCATATTTTGTGTAGTATTGTCCGAATTACGGTCCTATTTGTTGTTCGGGAGGAATACCAAAAAAAAAATGTGCATGCTTACTTAAGATTGATGTTTGATCTTTATGATTGTTGCTTTTTAAACGAGGTATAGGTACATTTAACTATAAATTTACTTAAACTGTACCCGTTTTGTTACCCGTTGGACAAGGTCGTATCTTGCACCGGTTTCTTAAGCCTGTCGAAGTTGAGTCATCAAGAGTACCAGGTGAATTACCTTACCTTGAGATAATAAACAAGCAGTTCGTTGAGCGATGGATCCGCGTTGAGGTTCACGAGGTAGTATTTGTTCTTCTCCACTTTGATGCCGCTCGCTTGCACGCTAATACCCATCTTTTCTAATGCCTGCTGACGCTCGCTTTGTATTCGACCTGAAAAACAAAGTGGTAGCGTTAATACAAAATAATGTACCCGCATAAATCTATACTAATATTATTAAGAGGAAAGATTTGTTTTTTGTTTTTTTGTGTGTTTGTTACGATTAACTCTAAAACTACTCGACCGATTTTCAAAATTCTTTCACCATTAGAAAGCCCCGACTTTAATGAGTAACATAGGCTATATTTTATCGCCGTACTCCCACGGGATCGGGAACTACGCGGGTGAAACCGCGTGAAGTCCGCTAGTCTAATATAAAGGGGTTTTTTATCTTAACAAATCTGCGTGTGTTCACATGTAATTACAAAAACAACTATATCCTTAAAAGTAGATTTAATACGTAAGACTTTCTATAGACATCCATCATGCGAAAAGGTTGTCACAGCACTAATTCGTAGTGTTACCAATGCACACGTACATTTACATAAGTTATGTATATAAATATATATATTCATTAAGGGTTGCTATTGAAGGTCAGGGTGCAAAACGAAGCATTATTCAAGGAATGAAATCTCATCTCCAATATCCGGTTTTTGATGGGTTGGAGCTACCGCAAAGCGTTACACAAACGGTATCTGATGAGAACTAATGATTCAATGGCGTGTGAATTATATCGGGGATATTTAACTTTGAACATATTGCTCGAAATATGTAACTATGGTACTCCTAAATATTCTGGTGTTTACTATAGTTGCTATTCACAGTATATGGACTTAAATATCGTATTTCTTATGAGGTGTAACTATTATTATTTTATTTTGTATGCACGTCATGTCTCTGCGACAAATAAATAGTTTTTTCTTTTTTTCTGCTATTATAATAAGCCAAGAAACCAACAATCGAATGCGATAAACTGTTCTGCGTGCTCTGGTGGCTTATTAGCATTGTAAAACTAATGCAGGTTTTTCTCTATTCAATGGTTGTTTAGAAGCTACTTGACCCAGAGATTGACTCGTAAAGAATGCCTTGTGGCATTAAGTCCGCCTAGTCACTATTGTAAGTTTAAGTAAATAAATAAACAACATTACTACAAGCTGAAAATAAACTAGGAACAGGGGATAACATACCGGTTTCAACAAGTTTCTCCTCCCACGTTCGTGACATTTCCTTCAGCAAGTGGTCGCTTTGAGCCAGCTTTTCGTGAACTTCTTCACCCACCGGGGAACCCTGGAAAGATAATACAACTTATAAACATATAAATGTAGGGTCTGACAGACCCATTACATAGCTTTTATTCTACGCATTCTGTAATCAAACTAAGCAACACTAAACAAAAGACCTACAATATCTCCGCAACGGTAAGGACCCCAGGAATAGTCGAGAACAAACATATTATGATAAAGACGAAGACAACAGTTACCCTCTTCTAACACTTCTTTAAACACCCGTTAACAAAATTTTTCCAACAAAATAACAAGGAAAGCTATTTATGATATATATATATATATATATATATATATATATATATATATATATATTTTATGATCTTATGATAGTGTAATCAAAATCAAATTCTATTTCATCCATGCGTGCTTGAATAATCCTGTTACCAAGTGACTGTTGATCGGCCGCCATAACACAGTAAACCTAAGGTTAACTTTAATTAATTTCAGCAAAGCCCCGAGAATACGTAACAAGAATACAAATCCTTCAGGAAAACAGATCGTAAATTAAGGCCTCCCCCGCCCCTTAGCGATTGGAAAATGAACAAGTTCGGCCAGTGAATAGAGGCCTATGTTTTGGGTTGTTTCTGTAGGGTTGATTAGGCTATTTACGAGAAAGATTGCCTGTGCGAAGTCGTCATTTTTTATTTATGACTTCAGATTATTTGTTCGTAGACCGAAAGTCCGACTTGTTCACCAACCCACACTGGGCAAGTGTGTTAATGTTATGTCTATTTCCTTCACTTTCCTAAAACGACCACAAATTTACAATGCCCTAAAAGTCCACTCCCCATTACGTCAGCCCTCAAAACGTCCGCTTTTCAAATAAGTTTCTTTTTTATCTTTTTTATCAAAGTGTTACTGGTTCCTTCATGGTAAACTGCAACAGTTACAAACTGTTTTGCTAAGGTCCAGTTCCCATCACAGCGTCCCTGTGTCTCAGCAATGAATTTAACACAGCTGTGGCCACCAATTCGTTATAATTACTGATTATGCTTATACATTTATGTAGTTAATCACAATGGTCTCTACTACATAACCAACAACACGAAACAAAACAAGACTACAAGGTTTCAAAGAAGGATATCTTCAGGACAACAAAATGTTGACATCAAAGACTCCAAACAAATAAAGTAGCCTCAGGGGCTTCGAAGAAAAAGGAAGTAACGTACAAAGAATAAGGAATTCATCAAGTCATTGTGATACTACGTCATGACACGATTTACTCCCTTGAGCCAACCGAGCTCTCGAGTGCACGTATGCGGCAGTTCGCATGTGATGAGCACATTTGTTCAACACATGGTGATTCTTAAGGTCGATGAGCCGCCTTGGGTCGTGAGCCGCAAGACCTTGTTTACTTTGCATAATAGATGCATTGATAAGAACTAGCTTTGATCAGATTTTGGTTATTGGAAAAGGGGAGAAAGTAGCCTTAGTATGTTATGTGCCATTTATTCCTTAATTTTTCCGTACTATTTCTCCGTATTTTCATATTCTCAATTTTAAAAAGCATTAGTAAACCACCTAATTTCAAGCACACCAAAAAATGCGGACGGTCAACAGTAAACGTCAGAAGTAAACTAGTAATACACCTTGAACCGCCTTAGCCGCTTTAGCCGTGTGGTAAGGGGAGGGCTTGTATTTATGCTTTTGCGGTTGCACAACGACATGCTTTGCTTGCGCTTTGCTTGGTAGTATAGATGCAGGCCTACCTTACTGCCTCCCTCAGAGGCGGTAAGGTGGCGGGGTCTTGAGGGGGAGCGCTACAGTCGTGTAGATCCTCAAGGCAAGTCTGGTGCGTTCTCCTTCACGTGGTTGCCGCCCTGCTTTTGGTCTATTTCCCTAAGAAATAGACGCAACGAAAATCACCAGGCGCATTTTAACCTAACCACGACCCTCCGTGACCGAGTGGGCGTGGGCTCGGTCGCCACTAAACCCAGCTGGCGTCGAGTAGGTAAATCTGGTCACCTGCGCTAGGACCTGCGCAGTTGAGCGCCGTAAGCGGGGATGAAGGAGTCCTGGAGGGTTGAGCCGATCGGCGCTGGTGGTAATGCGTTCGTGAGGCAACACGCCCTCTTTGGTCTGGATTTCAAGCGAAACGGTGGCCCTACCCAATAGCCAAGGGTAGGGAAATGGCCACAGTGTCCCGTTAGAGGGCCACGGCGAGGGGTGGGAGGTCCGCGGAGGTCGTCCTCGGATGGCCGAAGCGGTTGGTGAAGGTCATGCTGAAGGTGTAAGTGAAGGTTTGATTAGTCATCAACCCGATCAAGCGCCCGATGTCACACTGTAAACCAGCCTCACGCCCCTATATCTCGAAGGTAATCCTAACGGTTGAGCTAGTTTGTAGCGAGACGTTCCCAGGTGCGGGCTCCATGGAGGGTGGGAAGCCGGAGAGATGAATTCTTTACACTTTACTATGGATACTAAAAGACCATACGATACCACACACACACACACACACCACAAACACACACAACAACCACACAAACTCACAAACCCCACACACATTCACACGCACATACTGCACAAACACACACCGGAGAGGAGGCAAAAGCCAAGGATTCTTCTAAGAGGGGTGCTTGCAGCACCTCTCTAGCCCCCGGATGCTCCGCTACTAACGTAGCGAGCTCCAGTGCGGGTACAGGTCCGGCAGTGGCGAGAACCGCTGCCAGGACCAAAACCAGGTCCCGTAATAAACGGAGGAGTACGGCGCTGCTCGGGACCAGTACCGCTCCTCCCTCTTTTTCAGGCGTGGAGCCCGCCACGACGGTTAATTCCTCTGGCCGGGCTCCCCTCATACATCTTCCTCCGCCTACTGCTCCCCCCTCGGTGGCCGTCACTGGCCAACGCGCGGAGACCAGCACCACAGGTGACGCGTTCGCACTCGCCTGGCAGGTGCAGAGGAGCTGGCGTAAAGGCAGGAAGGAAGATTCCGGCAAACAACGCCACTGCGCTGAATCTTCAGTGCAGGCTGCCCCGGCCCCTTCGACGGGTAAACCGAGAAGGAAGAACAGGCCGTCCATGAGGCAGCGGCAGACACAGAGGACGGGTAAGTCCCCTCAACCTACACAGGCTAACGCCACGGGCCGGGTTAAACCGACCCATGGCAATGTCAACTTCTCCGCAGGCAAGCGGTCGCAGGCCGAGGCCGGCACCAGCCGGCCGGGACCCAGCCAACCGGCAGCCAGCGGCGCGAGTGGACCAGCCACGACGACGACACCACAACCCGTTCGGATGGATCAGGCCGCGGCCAAGCGAGCCCTCAACGAGACGTTAACACCTCGAGGAGAGCGCAAGCGGCCGCGTCTTGATAAATCCAAACGGGACGCAAAGCGTAGCTACGCCCAAGCTGTGAGCTCCGACCTTGATGTCGCAGTTACCTGCGGCCGTACGGGGCACATCAGCAAGGAGGTGTCACACCAGGTTCTCGCGGCTATCCAGAAGAAGATACTCGTCGAGGCCTCTTCTCCCATACAGAACTCACCTGCACCGACCTTCAAAGCGAGGCCGGTGTTCAGCAGCGGGGTCCTCAGACTGTGGTGCGGGAACGACCACACCTTAGCATGGCTGAGGAAACTGATCTCTGAGTTGCCTCCCCCCACTAGCACCTCGCTAGTGGTCAGGAGGCAGGCGGACCTCATGCGCCGGGTAAGATGCGGCATCTTCATTCATGATGAGCAGGGGATCTTCGCAGAGCCGTCCGACATCGGGCGTGCTCTGTGCTACCAGAACTCTTGGGTTGGCATCAAGGAGTGGGTGTTGCTGGGCGCCAACAAACAGGCCGAAGCGTGGTACGTGATGGTCGGGGTCCCTGAGGACCAAATTCCGACCCTGATGGAAGCCGAACGCCGTCTCTCATTTGGTGTAGGGACGGTGTACGTTAAGTTCCAGGGTCCGAACGGCAAATTTGTCGACGTCCCTCAGGGATATCCGGCCGCCGAAGCCAGCGCTGGGACACAGGTGGAGGAGGCAACTCTCCCCCTAACAAACACCTAGGAAACACCCGCGGTTGAGCCTGCAGTAGCAGCGCCAGCCGCCCCTACTGTCGCTAGCGTGGGCGCCGTCCTCTCGAGGGAGGAGCTCGAGGACATCATCCTGTCCTCGGCCTCTGACCTGGAGGGGGACGGCTTCGACGCGGGCGACCTGTTTGCCGGGCTGCGGCTGGCAGGTGACGAGGAAGGAACGTCCAGCGATGGCGTCCCCTTCGTCGACCTGTAAGGTCCTGCAGGCCAACCTCCACCACAGTCAGACCGCGACGGCTCAACTGCGGAAGTGGCTGGAGGCACAACATACGGCCATTGCCTTGATCCAAGAGCCATGGATTAGGGCGGGCCAAATACAAGGACTCTCCAATCTTGGTGGTAAGCTCTTAGTTAGTACAGATCATGATAAACCCAGATCGTGCATCTATGTGACACGAAACATAAAAACACAGCCACTAACAGATTTCTGTTGCAGGGATGTCTCTGCAGCTAGGCTACTGATACAGCGGGGGGAAACAGTAGCAACTGTGGTCTTCGCCTCCGCATACTTGCCCGAGGCAGAAGAGCCGCCGCCGCATGACCTCGCCCGCCTCGTGACTTACTGCGAGAGCACCAGTGCGCACAGAGCGCCTATGACAACCTCCAGCCCAGGCTGGAGGTTGTCATAGGCGCCGATGCGAACGCTCATCACCCTCTGTGGGGCATGGACACACAAAATGCAAGGGGTAAGGCGCTAGTAGATTACTTATTTACAACTAACCTAACCCTACTAAATACAGGCTCCGAACCAACCTTCGTAAACAGACGTAGCCAAACAATCATAGACCTCACTCTGGCATCGGAGGGTGCAGCGGCCATCACCACCGGCTGGCAGGTCTCCAAGGAGGCCTCCTGCTCGGACCACAGGTGGATCCGCTTCGATATTCAGGTCTGTGTAACACCAACACTGCCACGGCGAAACCCGCGAAACACTGACAATGCTGCTTATACACGCATCCTCGAAACCAAACTTGCGTCAACAAACTACGGAATGACCTACGAGGACACGCAGCAGATCGACGAGCGTGTAAGTCATCTCACGAAATCAATGCTAGACAGCTACCATTCATCCTGCCCGGAGACCACTCCGCCCACAACGCCAGGGAAACAACCGTGGTGGGGAGCGGAACTGGAACGTAAGCGCGGGAAGGTAAGGTCAGCCTTAAACAGAGCCATGAACACCTGTGCTGATGAGGATTGGGACACGTACTACGCGGCCAAAAAATCCTATAAAAAATGCATCAGATTCAGGAGCTCCACTGGATGGCGCAAATACTGTGGCAACATCGAATCCTGCCAACAAGCAAACAGGGTAAGGAAAATATTGGCACAGCAGAACCCGACTGGGCCTACTGTCCTCCGTAAACCCGACAACACACTTACCACCTCACCAGAAGAGGCGACGCGCGTCCTTATTGAAACTCACTTCCCAGGCTGCGCTTTCACACAGGCTATCGACTGGACAGAGGTAATACAAACACCGTCAGAAAACGACTGGCGCTATGTACACAAAGTCATCACGCTGGAAAAACTCCAATGGGCGATCCGGTGCTTCCATCCTTTCAAGGCGGCCGGTCCGGACAGGGTCTTTCCTGCCCTACTACAATGGGGTGGGACCTCTGTCGCTAACAGACTGGTACCCATAATGAGAGCGTGCCTGGCCTTCAGATACGTTCCAAAAGGATGGAGGGAAGTGAAAGTCATATTCATTCCTAAGCCAGGTAAGAGTGATTATACCAACGCCAAACACCACCGACCAATCAGCCTGACCTCCTTTCTCCTTAAAACTTTGGAGAGAATTTGCGAGAGAGAGCTGAGGGACGGCGTTTTGAAATCTATCCCACTCCACACTAACCAACACGCATACAGCTCGGGCAAGTCCACTGAATCCGCCCTCCATCTAGTGGTCGGCCGGATAGAAGAGGAGATTCACCAAAAGGGCATCTGCCTGGGCACCTTCATAGACATCGAAGGAGCCTTCGATAAAACTAACTTCTCCAGCATCAACACCGCGCTCTCCCGTCACGGAGTAGAACAGGTACTGACAGACTGGATCACCAATATGTTAAGCAAACGAGTGGTTCGACTTGAAGGGGAACAGCAGATTGCCTTGATAGCCAGAGGCTGCCCCCAAGGTGGAGTACTATCCCCGCTCCTCTGGAATCTGGTGATAAATGATCTCATCACAAAACTCAACGCGAACCATTTCTACACAATAGGGTATGCCGACGACCTAGCTATCCTCATTTCAGGGAAAGTGACGGGGACAATCTGCAACCTCACTCAACAAGCACTACGCATCGTTGAGCGGTGGTGCAGAGAGTTCGATCTCTCAGTGAACCCCACGAAAACTGAACTAGTCATGTTTACCCATAAACGAACACTAGGCCCTTATCGCCTACCCAAACTTTTCGATACAGAACTCCAGTTAGCCGACGAGGTCAAATATCTGGGAGTCATCCTGGACAGTAAGTTAAATTGGAGTAGTCACTTAGATAATAAAATTAACAGGGCCTGCATCACCTTTTGGCAATGCAGGAGGATGATAGGTAAGAAGTGGGGCCTATCCCCTAAAATTATACTTTGGTTATACTGCGCGGTAATCCGACCTATGATCACTTACGGGGCAGTGGTCTGGTGGCCCCGCACCAAACTAACTACAGCCTCCATCAAACTGCAACGCATGCAAAGGCTAGCCTGCATGGCGATCACAGGCTGCATGAGGACTACCCCGACCGCAGCTCTCGAAGTCATGCTGGGGCTCCCACCGCTTCATCTGTTCATACAGCAGGAAGCGACGATGACGGCTGTACGCCTTAATACACTTCAACTTAAGAAAGAAACACAGCACACCGCGGTCCTGGAGGGATTCCACAACGAGTTCCCCCTGGCGAAAGCAATAAACGATCGGATACCAAAACTATTCGTATTCGATAAGAAGTACAAAATCCAGCGCCACGAGGATCACCGCTGCGAGGGATTAAACCCCGCGGAACTACGAATCTTCACGGATGGATCTAAAACAGGTACTGGCACAGGTGCTGGAGTCTTCTCGGAGGATCTCAACATCCACATAGCCAAACCTCTGGGGGCCCACAACACGGTATTTCAGGCAGAATGCATGGGCATTTCCCTGGCGGCATCTGCTATCTTGGCCAGGAAGGTTGTGGACCACTCAATTCGTATACTCTCAGACAGCATGGCTGTACTGCTAGCACTAAACAACCACACAGTCAACTCTGGGTTAATGTCACGAGTGTCATCAACGCCTGAACCAGGTTGGTAATCTCAACAATATAACCATTCAGTGGATTAAGGGACACAGCGATTCCCGTGGCAATGATGCGGCGGACGAACTCGCTAGAAGGGGATCGAGCATGGCAGCGGTGGGACCCGAACCTATCGTACCACTCCCTTTCGGATACCTACGCACACTGGTAAGGAACCGAACTAGTGTACAACACCACAAGCTATGGCTAGACCATGGCGAGTGCAGGCAGGCCAAGGAAGCACTTCCTACTATCGACGGCCGCCTCACCAAAAGCGTGCTTCGGTTGACCAAATCGCAGCTGCGCACAGTTACAGCCACCATTACTGGACACGGCTCTTTTAATAAACACCTCTTTGTCATAGGAGTCACGGACAGCCCCCTGTGCCGTGCCTGCATGGAGGAAGAAGAGACAGCAGCCCACGTGCTTCTGCACTGCCCAGTGGTTGCAACATACAGGGCAAAGTACTTCGGTAACCCAGGTACTCTCCGCGAGATTGTCAGCAACACCAAGGCGCTGCTGGCCTTTCTCGGGGAGTTAGGGTGGATCGAATAAAGTTCCCACCCGTACGCAAAATACGCGCTTTGACGTGGAGTTGCGGACACCAGCCCGCTATACAATACAATACAATACAATAGCCGTGTGGTATCCAGCAGAGTAGAATAGAACCAACCCATTACACTCACGGGTGTCGTATAAGGCGACTAATGTTTGAGGCAGAACACCTTTCGCCTCCGTAGACCAGAGAATGGGCAGCAGCATTTTCTGTTAGTCTGTCATCACTGCGATCTCCAATCCGCCTGCCAAGCGTGGAGATTACGGCAAATTCCTCCCATCATGGGAGAGGCTTATGTCCAGCAGTGGACGTTATGGGCTGTTGTAGTACACCTTGAACTGGCATAGAGTAAATAGGCAATGAATTCATAGAATAATATGAAGACTGATGACTGGTATGGTTACCACTGTCGTCTGTCATGCGGCAAAGTGGAGGTACAAACTCCGCCCTACTGCGACGAAAAAATGCACGCTGTCAAACGGGCAACTGTGGATCTTAATTATTATTTTTTCTCATTTCAACGAGGTTTTCACGACCAACTCCATGCATTGCCTAGTTTAAAGTCCTTTATAATATAACCATGCAACCTTTAAAAACCCACACAGACTGCGAGTACAACTTACCGTGCCACTTACCGTGGCATACTTCAACATCTCCTTGAGGGTTTCCACCTCCTGCCTGAGCTCGCGAATAATACGCGCATTCGGGTCCTCATTAACCACGGCGTGGTTGACGATGCGTTTCGCTCGGTCGGCGTACCGCAGAGTTGATAACGTCTCTTCGTAGTTGTCAGCCGCTGGTGAAATTGTCGCCACCTGTGAATGGGATAAACAAATGAGAATCAATAATAAGCTATGAAGAACAGGGTGCAAAGCTCCTCATCCAAAGAAAACGTGGGCTACTGCCTAACGGTTGTTGTCGGGTGTCTGTATTTATTTATGTCAATCGTGAAATTAGGAAGTCTCTTGTGTGATGCAGTATATTCCCTGACGTCAGGTATGAAGCTTAGTTCGCATGTGGCGTTGTTATTTGGAGACAGAAATACCCAGAAACCAATAACCATCAAAAACGAATACCTCAATCAATATCCATCTAGCTAGAAAATTGGAACCATAAATCAAGTTCTAATGTTTGTCAAGATATCAAAGGCGACTGAAAGCGTTTGTGTATTACTATTTTCTTGGAAATTGGCCTTGGAATGAGAAATTGGTATGGTAACTAGACCCGCTTTTCTCGGAAGTTGAGTTGTATCGATCTACATAACAATATACATGCTACAGGAACATTAGGTATTCTGTTTAAAAAGGGATAACTTTTCAAACTCACTCTTTATGTTGCACATGTTTTAAAAGCTCTCTTTAATTACTGCATTGCATTTGCATAAAACAAATGCAAAAATTAAAAAAGCAGCTTAACCCTACATAATATACACATATGAAAGCCTATCAGACTAAAATCATCCCTGTTTACAATAGAAAACATCGTATTAACAAATAGCACTACTGTTGTAAGCCCGTTCGCAAGGGAGATTTGTCATCGCGTGCCGATTTTCAACATACTGCCAAGCACTGAGAGATGAAAACGCGCTTTGTAAGATTCTGAAAGCTCGGTTCAATACAGAGAGATGCAAATCCAGTGCGCCATAAAATATCACCGAGGAATAGACGAGGTTCCGCAGAACATTTCTATGCGCGACGACGAAGCATGAGTGTTTTTAGTTGGGTGCGCCGTGACTCAAAGGATGCGGCGGTCCGTGGATGGAGTTTGAATTTTATTCGAGTCTGGGGACGCCCTATTTACATTATCTTTCCGCTATTAGTTTTATTAGTTTTCTAAGTGTAAATTGATTGAGTTAATTTTACAGTTTTTTTGAAACAGCATTTGCCACGATAATATAAAAGCTACATTTGTTTTTGGCAGTAATAGTGCCCTAACAATCCCATGCACGTTAAATGATTTCACAAAATATATTTTTTTACCACAACACAAGTTCATGACAAAGTACTATAAAAAGAACCGTCTCGAAAACAGCCTACGAGTGTGTTATCCGACGTAACAATACTTTGAAACTATATTGCTTTTCAGTTCCAAAATCTAAGTATATCATATAGAAGACATATCAATGTCAATATACGCTGTAATATGTATGTATCGATCGATTAGCTAGTAGTAAGTCTATATTTGAGCCATCCGTACATCACGTCTGTAATCCCCGAAAGATTAGGCAGAGGTGTACCTAATAGGCGACGCGAAAAAGAACTAATTAGTCCGTCAGTTAGATTATCAAAAAATATTTGTCCCGTGTTTTTTCTTTTGTTAGGTAAACCAAAATTAACGAAGATATGACGCATTGAAAATTCTCAATACGACACGCCTTGGTATAATTTTTAGCTAGTTCTAGAGACGTCACGAGCCCCCACCCCCGAGTTTTGATGCGTTTTATCTTTGTCAATATTCATTGATTTACAAAAACAAAAAATACGTGTCCATTAATTTCCAATACTCTAACTGACGGACTAAATAGATTTGCAACTTTTTGATATTGTCGTCATGCCTATTGTACACCCACATTTCGCCAGTTATGTATTAAGGCTCATATAATACGAGTCGAGTTTATTGCCACCAACCGGGCTCAAATCCAGGACCCGTGGCTCCTACTGAGAAATACCATCCACACTTCTATACTAATATTTTAAACGCTAAAGTCACTCTGTATCGGCTATCTCGGCAAACCATGACCCGCATTAGGTCATTCTATTATCTTTTATTGTGGCAGTACGTTCCCATTGGATAATTTCCCACTTTTACACGGGCAAAAAGTTAATGCCAAATGTTAGGTTACCAGGCAAGCTCTAAAACTTTGCGGCTAACATTATGAACGAACACAGATCGTTCTCCTTTACTTATATTAATATAGATGATAAACAACTGGTTAACACTGAAGAACACCTGCCTCCACTTTAGATTGACCGTCCAGGCGTCCACTTACGATCTGTATTACCTAGTTACCTTGAAGTTAGGATAGGATATATGCAGGTGTGTCCTGTTACAAACACTCACGAAAAGATATACCTCTCGTGTAAAACTTGGAAAGTGCTGTAGCATTATTCTGGACATAATTGTGTTAATTTTCCGTCATGGAAATACACAGAAATTGTTTTGTTTTACAAATGGCGAAGAAAAACTATCAAATTAGTTCGGCGTAAGTAGTAATGGCGTTAAGTATTTCTTACTTTCGTTCCTTGCTATAATCTTTGCCGCGAGACGGCTTGTCGCAGATTGATCAATTTTAATTCAAGACAAGGGACAAGCACTTAGCTCTCTCTCGCGGCAAACGGTCCCATTGACGGTTCTTCAGGCTACATCCATCTAGTCAGCAGGTGTTACAAACTGACTATATATATATTGTCCGTTCCTGTTACAAACCTCTTATCATTAAATTACTCACCATGACAGTCTTGCTGTTCCCTCCAAGGTTGTCTTTGAGTAACCAAGTGAGCACAGAGTCTCTGTACGGAACGAATTTGTCCTTGTTTTTGCTGCCAGAAGACTGGTCTGCAAGCTTGGATATCACTAGCCCAAGTGTTGTTAGGGATCTGGAACAATACCGAATAACTTAGAACCTTAAGTCATTAGCATAGAATCAATTTCGGATCGACAGCATCATCAACAGCATCATAAGAGCCATGTAAGGGGTGTCAAAATTCGTTCGACTTCAGTATCTACCATCGATTAAAGGGACTACAGCTACAGGAGCTAAACGCGAGTTTTATAATGCAAAAAAGCATATTATGATTCACTGCAATAAACAAAACCAGAAAAATATATGATATTCTTCAGGATATATGCTAGTACGATAGTGTTTTGAAAACATAATACAACTAATTTTACTCGATAAAAAAATCACAAACTTATCTCTAAAAATTTCTTTTAACGAGTAAAAACCATACTAAAATACATGCGATCATTCAGATTTTTTGGCAAATAATTCTACAAGGAACATATTATCATCATAGTGTTTTATTTTCTTAGTCCAATCAATGGATTTTTTTGTACTATTCGGCCCGCAGTGACTGACGTGTTACGTCACCTTATAGTGCAAGCTGATTAGAATTTTATTCTAACAGAATTTCAAACGAAGCAGAATTTGAACCACCACAAATAGAGTTGCTGATTTAGCTCCTGTAGTCGCCTTAAGCACGTTTAGTTCGGCTCGTCAAAATAAAAGCTAAACCGCGACCGCCAGGTGGGTTTTCTTTTGAAGGTATATTCGATTTTCGTCGCGCAGCTTGGCCTTGTCATGTCAACGCATACATGTGCAAACAGCACTGCACGTGCACTCCTAATTGCCTATTGTGATAAACAATTTGTTAACATTGTGTGGAAAAGCTACTTTGAATCTCACTTTTTCCAAGCATGTTGAATTAATGTATTCGGAAAGTGAGCACAGAATGTAACAAATGCGGGAGATTCCCACATTCCATAATCGGAGAAGGTACAATGCTAGCTAACACAATTCCATGGAGAGCCGTGGAACATCTGAGTTGGAAACTGGAACAAACTCACTTCCACTTTCATAATGTTGCTTTCAGTTTCTGAAATAGGTAAGTAGAGCAAATGTTGTGAAGTTATAAATATAAAGACGATGCACGTGACTTTCGAAGCCACACGACGGCGACGACGCCGAGGTTATAGGATACGAAGCGTTATTAATATTTTAGGCCTTCTATTAAATCTTACAACATCGCTTAGGTTTTGTTATAAAGTATAGTGTTTCCTAGAAACTTTCGTTGAGGTTAGTTCGTGGAATCGATTTCATTGTTTCTTTGTCGTCTTCACAATGAAACGTGTTTTCATTACGGAGACTATAAAGTATTTACACAAGCAATACTCTTGTTTACAGCATCGCTTTACTTGTTAATATTAGAGCTTTCTTTACAGCCATTTCAGTCTAGAGACTGAAATGGCTGTAAAGAAAGCTGTGTCGCTTGCCGCGTGCTTGTCGCTAGTCGACTGGTAGACCAGTCGACTAGCGACAATGCGCGGCTTTCTCGCCAAACACTTGATTTTAAATAGAGCTTATTATAATTATTAAATAGCTTATTACCGCGGACGTAGTTTTGTTTACTAAACCACGTACTTATTAATATGAGAGCCATATTTCGACCTGCTGTCCATAGCGAATGTCTTTACAGACCTTTGAGGCTCTCTGCTTTATCGGCAAGCGATAACCGCTCGACTTTTTCGGGAAAACCAGATACAAATAATATTATCACTACTACGGCTACTTACTTGTTAATATTAGAGCCTTCTTTCAGCCTGTCACCGACAGCACCCGTCTTCACTGCCCTTTCAGACCCCGCGAGATCGACGAGCGACAAACGCGCGACTTTCTCGCCGGAGACGCCTGTCGCAGCGTCAGTGAGGGTCTGTGTTAGGACTACGCTGAAGACTGCGTGAGATCGTGATGATTCGCTGTTCATGTTTGTTGCAGCAACTGTTCTTGATTTGTTGCCTTCGGTCATTAGGTTGTCGATGTCCTGTTGACAAGAAAGATATCATACATAGTTTATAATATAAGAGCAAGTGTGCAACCCCTATTTTATTTTAATTCTATATTGTTTACTAGTGTAATTGATGATATTACGTTTCGATTAGTAGGTATTCCTTTAAAAGCAAAGCTACACAAAGATCATTTAGATCTGGAATCTCTGTCCGAGTAATTTCATTCTCTGATATTCAAATAGTTCAACCTAGACTTGAAAAAACGATCAGTCCCATCAAACCCCAAGTGTTGTAAATCCAGAAGCTCCAAGGAATACCGTCTAATAGTGAGGATGTCCGCAATATAAAACTAGTTAAAACTTTTACATCTACGTAGTAAAAAGTTTGCATCGCGATGTCAGTGTCTACGGGTCGGCTGTTTCGAGAATAATGCAGTTACATCGAGAGAGTGGACGCTTCGGAGATAGTTAAAAAACTGAAAATTCGGACACTGCAGAAGTTTGACTATGGGCACTCAGAGGTCACATGCGTCTGCTATCAAATATAATGCCTCCTACTCCACCTATCTTATCAATCTTTTAATATGTAACATGTTGTTTTGTTGAGTTCTTTTATCTTGCAGAAAATCTCCTACCTGGACACGAATTGCCATGGCTGACCTGGAAGTCTTTGAAAAGACCTCGGAAACAGGTTAGTCGAAGCAAGAAAACCTGTTCAGGTGGAGATTCATAGATGACTCTGCCCTGGAGTGTGAATGTAGAGTTGCCTCACAAAAGATGGGACACTTGATAACGTGTCCTCCTGTCCTGTTACTTGCATCACAGGAGCTGATGGACGCCACTGAAAGTGTCAAACTCTTCGCCATATTTTGGGCTGACTCAAGTTAAAGTGTCATCGACTCGCTAAAATGCGCGATGAAAATCTTTCTTTTACAATGTATGGTCACAACGTATGAATATTGTCATCACCTTGTGCTAAGGTACAACAAAGCACTTTCCTGGAGAAACGTTTAAGATTTTGTACTAACTAAATATACACTAAATCCAACAATAGTTGTATCAGGTGCAAACTGGCCAAGTGCGGCTAGCCACAGTCGTGTCTATAGCCTATAGTAGCCCGTCTGCTCTGTATGCACATAGCCCCGCTCTGTATATTTAAGCTGGGCTTATTACATACTGCTATGTTATCATAAGCACAAGCCTTTGCCTGGAGCTTAGTACAGCTATTCCTCTGGATATACGTATACAGGTTCGTTATGCAAAGAGACCTAAAATCCGACTAGCTGGAATAAACTAATTAACAAAGTTCAAGGTATATGTTTTGAGAAATATAGAAGAGGAATATTAAACTACATTAAATCAGACCAAGCCCATGCATAACATACAGCACACCTGTAATCTCCGATGGGTTCCGCAGAGGCTTATTAAGCCAGTTTGTTTAGTTTTAGCAGCATGTAACAGACGGCGAGCTTATCCTACTGCCATCATGGCGGTCTAAATCCAGCCTTCGGGTTGGTATCAACGTATAGAGCATACTTATGTACTGGAATGGATAAATTACTGCTAAATCTGCTGAGTACGTTTTGCCTACTGATGGAAAAAGGTTTGTTCTCATTCAACGCATTTAAAAGAAGAACGTTTATCAGATTGATGTGAAACGCTCGCTATCGGATTATGGCGTTCTCTTTGCTATCGTGATTGAAATCACAAAGGGTCTTTTGTCTCCAAGGGATCCTTTATTTTTTCCTGTTTCTTACAATATTTAGAAGAATAAATATAAACATTCTCATAACTATGAGCTAAAAGAAAAACTGAACGAGTGGCTATGAACCCTAGCCAATGAGGAGGAGCTTGACTGCAGAAAGGATTTAAGCGTGTGTGATCCAAGGAAGCTATGCCATCCCTGGATACGAAGCTGACCAGGCGCCTTCTGCGCCCGGACAGAGATAGCCCGCGACTGGTGGCTGGGACCATCACTGGACACCGCTCACTGAATAAACGCTTCCACACCCAGGAGTCACTGACAGTCCCCTGTGCAGAGCGTGCTTGGAGGCGGAGGAAACGGTGGCCCATGTGCTCCTTGAGTGCACAGGCGTTACCAAGATTCACGAGGAGGCCCTGGGAACACCAAGATCCCTTGCGAATGCCCTGAGAAGTTTGAACTGCTTCTGGAAGGAGATGGGCTGGTTGGAGTAACGGCCACCATGGCTCATGCACAATGGTCCACTCTAGGGACTAAGTGCAGAAACCTAAACCCCATATAATAGAATAAGCGTGTGTCTGTGTGGTCTGGAAAAGGAAAAAAGGCTACATGGAATAGAACCGCAAATTAGGAAATCAAACGCACAAACCATGAATTGCTTCATTTAAACCAATCAAGAGACAGAAATTATTTTAAACACGTTTGCGTTAATATCATCCTGAACTTGTTTAGTTAAGGTCTCGTCTGATGCTTGGAAATTCAAGTTCAGTTTGAATTAAATTTCATTCATTGAACGAAGTTACCCCCGAGAGTAGGGTTGGCGGAAGCGCAAAATAAGTTTCGGAACAAAATTACATTACTTACAGATTTTAGCCTGAATATCCGGTTATTTGTAATTTAAAAACTTTAGCGGGATTCTGAGCGTGTGTTACGATGATAAACTTTGGTAGGTTGCAAAGTAAAATCGAGCTTTATGACAATGTTTGGGGAAGCCAAAGTCCAGCATTAGGAACCTTTCGGCTGATTTGATGAAGATGATAAATAAACGTCTACAATCCAAGTACAAAAGTAAATCTCATACCTATGGCGACGGTAATTAGTCCACGATTGTACGCAACAAGGATAATCCAGGAGACGACGAATGGTTAAACACTTGCTCGACGTTTGTACGGCACACGTATTAACTGTAAGCTGATTAAATTTTTAAACGGGGAAAGGTAAGCCTGCAAAGGTCAGGTGAAGCTCATTGGTAAGTGCCGTGTATTTTATAGCATTTTAAATTAAAAATAAATTGAGAAATATTTAGGTGCGTACGACCGTTTTTCATCTTTATAATTTGGGAATCAGTTATGATAATTTGTTTTATAGTATCAGATTTATACCTCAGTCATGATTGGGAAAACTTATGACTGAGGTATAAATCTACAGCAACAAAATTCATTTCGTTGGTTAACCCTCCTCGCAAAAGCCACAAAATTACCATACTCACATAATCCCGCAACAAAACCCGAATCAATATAAAGAAGAAAAGTTGTAAAAATGAATGTTAATTTTAGGTAAACAAATTCACATGAGGAGCAGGCACCCAATCACCTTCCGGCGAGGGTTGTTTGCGCTGCGCCCGAAATAAAACCCAAACACAAACACGCTAAGACATTCGTACTCAAATTGTGTTAGCAGGGCTGCCAGATGACCATCTGCGGTTGGTGAGTGTTTAAATATGGACCGGATGGGGTAATACAAATAATGAGAGCTGCTATAGGCGGAGTGGAGAACAAATCTTTGTAGACTCAGGAACATTACATTTATTGTGGCATATAGTCATTACCGGCTGTCTTTTGTAGATCTTTGACAGTCGTACAGGTATTCAGTGGGACGAAAGTCTGACAACCAGTCTTATCAAGGGCTAGCGTATAGCCCAGTAGTAACTGGGTTGTGGAGATCAGATAGGCAGTCAGTCCATGTAATATACTGGTATTCAGCTGCGTCCGGTTAGACTGGTAGCCGACTTCAAAATACACACATCAAAAATGTCTAGGGATCAAGCATTTTTATGCGGATTTCTTGAGATTGAGATGTGGCTTTGTAATAAATTTATGATTTTATAAATTTATATGGATCCTTTTTGGTGCATTTCATAATTTGAATCAGGAACTCTCAATCAAATTCGAGTAAAAGATGAAAATAAGCTGTCAATATTTTCCCTATAAAAACATACAACGCATTGAAGACATTATTAGTGCTACTGTTTCCCTACTACTGATTAAAACCAACGTTATTATGGAGCGGCGACGTCATTTAAGCAGGGAAGAAATGCTCAGAGCCGTGGGAATGATAGAAGCTGGTTCCCGGCAACGTACTGTAGCTTTAGCTCTGAATACAAGTCAGAGTGTTATCAGTCGACTTTGGACACGTTACCGAAGCACTGGTACCGTGGCTGAGCGCCATGGAGGACGGTATCGCTGCACCACACGGAGACAAGACCGATACATTCAAATCTTAACTCGAAGAGCTCCAACAATAACCGCCATGATGTTAGCCGTGAGGCTTCATCACTCTTCAGGGAACTTAATTAGCGACCAAACAGTCAGAAACCGCTTGCATGAAGTGAACCTTCATTCCCGAAGACTGCTACGGGTACCACCTATAGCAATGCACAATCGTAGGATTCGATATCAATGGGCTCTTGAACACAGAAATTGGGCAGAAGAACAATGGCGTTTCGTGTGCTTTTCTGATGAGTCTCGTTTTGGTATGAGACCGGATACAAGACGTATACGACACTGGAGAACCCCTGGACGCCAACAGCGATTAAAATCCTGCCAGGAAGTCCATCCTTATAGTGGTGGAACCATCATGGTATGGGCGGGTATTTGGATCGGCGGAAGAACTGAGTTGATTTGGATCAGAGGCAACCTCAACGCTCAAATTTATGCTGAGACGATTGTATCAGACGTCATCGTTCCTCTACAAGTGCAAATCGGTCCCTTATTTCAGTTAATGCATGATAATGCACGACCGCACACCGCAAGAGTTGTAAGACAGACTCTCGCCGCAGCTAACATCAATGTCCTGCCCTGGCCTGCTCAGTCGCCAGACTTGAACCCGATTGAGCATGCATGGGATATGCTACAGAGAAGAGCTCTACCGAATATGGAGGGTATCCAGTCGCAAGAAGACCTTTTTTTGTTGTTGCAACGAACATGGGCGGCCATTCCACAGCGTGATTTGGATGAACTCATTTTGAGTATGCCAAACCGATGTTCTTGTGTTGTTAGTGTTCGCGGTAGAAACACGGATTATTAATTGTTTAAGTTACCCAATAAAATTTTAAAGAAAACTGTTATTTCAGTCTTTTTTTCGAACTTTAATGTTAGTGGTTCAAATGTCAAAAATCCCTTTATTAGGAAAATGGCAAATTTCTTTATTAATGCAAAGGTGACTTGGTTTATCGTTACTGTGACAAACGAAAACACTTTATTTGATGAATCCTTAAAGAAAATTTTAATTAATATCAATCAGGAGAAAAGTTATTGCAAAAATATATGTTGATCCCTAGATACTTTTGATGTGTGTAGTTGGGACAAGGTTAGGCAGGTAGGTCTCAATTATGGTCAGTATCCTTGCCTCATTTTGACTTATTGATGTTTTGAAAGAAAAAAACCGTCTACGGATGTAAGGAATAGAAAGGACGCCCCACAAAGCCCTTTTTTTTTCAAAATATCGACATGCCACATTTGGTTTATTGTAACTATACTATAGGCATGGGAAAATACGTATAGCAGTGCAAATACTTCCCATAGCTGATACCTCATAGGTGATCTGCCAACCCTACGAGTTGCACGGCATCGAAATTCAATTTGGTGGGGAATGTTTGTTACATCTCTTTTATTTGCCTTCATTGAAAAAATGGAATATAGAATTAGACCTTTTTATTCACCACAAACCGTATCAAGTGCTTTCATTCAATCAATTTCTAGTATGCTTGTTAGATATTCGTCTCGGGATATTTCTGGCAGCATTTGCTTATTGGTATTATTTGGTAATACCGTGAACAGACTTGCAAACTGTTTGGTTTCGGCAATCAATAAATATACGGGCGTAATTGGTGATTACGAAATAATCAAAAAGCATCATTTTCGTAATCATAAAATTCTGGTAAACAAAATTGTGTATAATCCTCGCCGGGAGCATTTTCTTGTAATGTATCAATTCAAGTTTCCATTTATACAGAAACAAGTGAATCTGAACTGTTACATTATAAGCGAATGTTCTCGGTAAATGAGCGCCGTAAGTCCGTAACATGTTTAAATGCAAATCTATGGACCAGATCTTGCAGTACCTACAATTAAACTGCAATGACTTCCTAATGTCAAATAAGGATAGCTGAAAAACAGTATTTTCAGCAAAGAACATACCTACTGTGCAAGCGTCAGACACGCAGCATTCCAGTCAGAAATTAAATCGATCATGTACTACAAATCTACTACACCATGTACTTGCTTAATAGCCTGTAGTTCGACCAACAACCGATGTGACAACGCATTACTACTCCCCCCACGTACGTACACTGGCAGTCTGGCACAGTATTAACATATTGGCTGGCAGATCACACAGCAGCATGTGATAAATTGCCAGTGCATACGACCAGTGCAAGTAAATCTGAACACGGCTTAATATTTCAATATTCAAGAGGAACACTCCAAGCCGCGGCTTGGCAGGGACGTAGAGGGAGCAGTGATTCAATACAAAGTGGGTTTCAATTTTATAAAACGGGAGTTTGTTTTACGCTTCATCTAATGTTTGTATATTTGAGGGATCGTACTGTATGTAGTATGCACTCTCATAGAGAAACGGTAAGACGAATGCTTAAGAAGTCAAAATGTAACGCAATTATCTTTGTGTCTTTGTAATTGGATCATACTGTTGCTGTTGGATGCTAGTTAGAAAGAGAGAGACGCTAATCCCTTCTTGAAGAAGTTAAGCGGGAATCTTCTAATTTTCTATTCCACCATTATCAATACTAACAGTCGTGCCTACAAACAAGTCAAAATGATTACTTGAGTAAAAATAATACCCTAAGATAGTTTGGTAAACGCTCTGCTTTTTTTGACGGTTCCTGCTTCGTTCAAATTCTTGTCTATTGTTTTAAAATTGCATAAGTAGTTACTCTATCTCAAGTCGTTACTTTTACTTGACTACTTATAGATACCAGGGTAAGTCCGGATTGAATAAAGTCGAAATTTGGACCCCAAAAAGTGCAGTCGGTTGTTGTGGTATTAAAGCAGACGAATCAATAAAATATACAAGACGAAGTGTATTCAATTGTAGTCAATAAAATATCGGACCGACTGTAACATCCGGCCGCGGATACATTCACTCCGGTCGTAAACTGCCACCATTGTAGTGATTTCCGAACATTATATCCACATGTGGCTTCCTTTCCTTTTCTGAGGACCAATCCTTATTCATATGCAGTACCTACTTGTGGAAGCCAAATATCCCGGAAATCTCGAAGGGATACTGATGATAACTTTTAAAACTTGTCATCGATTGTAAGCGCCATGGGCATAGTGTTGAAGGTGCGAAGTTAATGCCTTCAGTGGGCCTCTATCACGCAATAGCACTGCGTCAGAAGTTAGCACATAAAATAATTTAACACGGATCACATAAACAATGGATTAGGCCAACGTCTAATAAGTAATACTTCCAAAGTCACACAAAATAACTATCATTTACTTTAAAACTTAGATAGTTTTTAACTTACATTTAAGAACTTGAATAAAGCCATCTATCGAATACCTTCACCAACTCCAAAGTTTTAATGACCGTTTACCCGAAATAAGGCAATCGCATTAAACAATCGACCCTCCATTAGGGTTGAATTGACAGCGCGACTGACGGGTTCAAGGTCACCATTGACGTTGACGAGACCACTGGAACCAGAAGGACAATAGCACCACTCGCAACACGCGATATTGACCTCACTTAACACTTGGAGACATTGGGAGAAACAAAAGAATCGCGTGCAATTGGAACTGCAGTGGTTCGGTTCTGTCAGAGCCCAAAGCCGCACTGCAGGTAGATTGCTTAGTGCTCATAGTTTCGTGCCAGGAAACGGGCAAGGGCGCTAAGCACGCAGGGCATGTACCGGCTACGGCGATGACATCTTGTATTACGTTAACTTTAAAATAGGTACTCGACTAGCATAGCTTCAAATATTACATTTGGAAGACTTGGCAAAAAAGGATTGCAAAGAGGCAGAACATGTTTTCAAACTTTACATACATCATCAAACGCCCGTGGATATTTCAGTAATATCTGGCGCTGGGATTAAGGAAGCCACAACACCTGGATTACCCGCGAATATTATTAAGCTCTTTCTGAGAGTAAGCCTACTGTACTTATCTCCTTTATGCCGAAACCCTCCAACGGTCGCCAAGTCGCCCCGAGCGGGATTACGGTACCGTCGAGGGCAGAATTCTGTCAAGAGCATTAACCTATGATAGTTTTACTGAGAGATTTATTTAGTGGACACAAGGACAATCATCTTGTGTCATGTTTAGCCTTCAAGGGATCGGGAGTGAGGTATGAATAGTTCAAATGAGATATACATGCATCATAATATGACTTACAAAGAAATAAAGTTTCTCCGAAAAAAAAAGAGGACCCCAGACAAATGGAAGTTAATGTAATAACAACAGAAGAAAGTATGGAATGTGGCAATCCGTCTTGTGCTTGTACTAGAAACTAAATTACGCTGTAATAACGAAGAAATTGTTTTTGCGTTGGAAGATTTGATGGAATCCTCACTGTACTAGTTTTCCAAGAACAAGGACGAGATTACATAGACAATTAGTAGTTGCAGTAAGCACTGTCTCAGCTTCCACACTCAGATCTATGTAACCGGCTAAACCTCAACCCCTGTAATACAGGTTGTCCTAGTTCAGGGGTTGAGAATACACTGATGTAATGTATTTTGAAGTTATAGAAAATAAATTATGATTATTAATTAAGTAATTTTATTTAGAATATATTACAGCGAATAAACTAAATATTATAAATGCGAAAGTTTGGATGGATATTTGTAATTCAATCACGACAGAACGGTCAACCACTCTGTCGTGATTAAATAACAAATATCCGGATCTGGATGAAATTTGCCTGGAATAGTAGGCTTTGACTTTTTTTTCTGACATACATAGCAAAATGTCCACGCAAACGATGTCGCGGGCAACAGCTAGTCTCTTCTAAGTAGAAGGAAGGAAACTTTGCTTCGAAGGCTTTGGTTCCC
Source organism: Xestia sexstrigata (assembly GCA_941918905.2). Classification (NCBI taxonomy): domain Eukaryota; kingdom Metazoa; phylum Arthropoda; class Insecta; order Lepidoptera; family Noctuidae; genus Xestia; species Xestia sexstrigata. Next base: position 20,153,815 of record OW799201.2, read on the forward strand.
GTTGACGCTCAACAAGCAAACCTATAATTTGTGTGGTTGCAGTTGATTCATCAAACAAATAACAATAGAGATCGAAAACTTTACGTAACACGTTCATAATTCCGCATTAAGCCGAGTGGATAATTGGACATATCAAATTGAGCTGCGACGCAATCATCCCATCGATCATACGTAACTGATTCTATATACGCGCAAAACGATGCAGGATTATGAAAATGAATTTAATAACCGCGCCTACTGAGTTTGATGGCCAGCTAAATTTATTTTTGATGGCTTTATGTTGAAATGATTGAAAGGATTACCAGTGGATTCAGAAAGGTTTTAAATGTTGATTATAATGAAATATTTATAAGGGCGAAGGCAGTTAATGGCAAGATTTCATTCAGAGACAGGCCGCTAAATAATGGTGGTATGGCCAAAGCAGATCAAAGATACTCAGGAATCGTGTAAGACTATGGTAATAATGAACAAATACCAAATATGATTCTCTTGCCCTTGTCAATTGGAGTCGGCGCAGCATGTTGTGTGCTTCTTCTTCCATACTTCTCTATTATTCATCATCTCATCAGACACCTACTTTCGTGCCAAATCATCCTTCAACACAGTCCATCCATCTTATCGTCTCTTTGGTCTTCCTCTACTCTTATACTCAGCCACATTCATACTCAAATCTTTCTTCACGACATTTCTCATTTCTCCGCATCACCGAAAAAATACCAAATAATTAACTCAAAACTGTTTTAACTTAAGGCTGATTGCTCCAGGGTAGCCCGCGAAATTCAAATTTTCTTACGTTGTTTGCAATTTGCAGGCCAGTGCTAGATTTTATGTTGATTAAAATATTGTTCGCGATTGTAAGACGTATGTAGTTCTGTAACTACATACGTCTTATTAATTGAATTATAATCATCAAAATCATCAATACAACCCTCCAAGTTCATAAAGTTTGAGGAACGATTTTTTCAAGGTCAAAGTACTTGCTAGACATTTATGAACGGGTAGTAAAGACTTACAGTTATTTCTACTTAGAAAACTTATCTCAGAAACTTAATTTGAAAGCCATGCAGCCGCTATAATCCTAATAACCGCTATCTCCAGTTCGCAGCGGTATTTTAAGTGTTTCATATCATAGCATTTTATAATCGCAAAGTCCATAATTCTGTCTCAGTTTGTTCTGAGATAATGGTATAAGAAATAACTAATCACTTTAAATTGAAAGACTTGCAGATTTTTTACGATTTAGTTTTGTCATTTGTTCTACCGATATAGGGAGGCTTATTTATAAGAGGTCCTGTTTTACTTATAATATCATTGCGTTTGTGTTTTTTATAATCGAAATATTTTCGCCAAAAAATTCAGTTTTAGTTACAACACATAAACCGCTTATATTTATATGCCTTTATAAATCTTGAATCATATAAACGCATCATCAGCCGTGACCCGAGTCATTGCGAGTAATCCATCACGCGTTTGACCTGTAGTCATTCACAATATGATGTATAGCTTCGTCTACATCTCTGTCGGCCTTGTAAATACGAGGGAAGAAATGATTGAATACTTACAGCTGGAAGATATTGCATATTCCGAATTTTGATATACGTAGTTATTACCGTATTCAGCCGTAGGCAAAATACAAAGGAACTGCGGACACCAGCCCGATATACAATACAATAATTCAGCAGAACAATTAGATACGACGCAACCTTTCATTAGAAAACAAAAAAATGGGTTTGCCTCCGTTAATTATTTCTAAAAAGGAATACGCTAACGAATCTGCCATTGTTTTCAAGTCTCAAATGAAAACAGATCTCTCTGATAATGAACAGACAAAAGCTTTATGTTAAATTAAATTCAAATACAAGACTAAAAAGCTGGGAACAAATATTTTCAAATAAAAGTTTTAGACAAAACAAGAGGGACTCTCGAGACGCATTTGAAGGTAATCCTGGAGGCGCTGTTATTCACAGAGAACGCGTATAGGCGTTGAACTGAGGCGTTTTAATTGAAAACGAAACAAGACCAACAATAACCCAGCCTGTTACAGGAATATTTGAAGCGTTGTCGACGGTAACTGAATTAATTTTGAGGGAAGCTTGCAAATTGTCTTAGGAGGCTTCAGGTTTGGCTACAAAGTCATTTGGATCCCCTTCAAATTGTTCACTCTCATTTGTTTTCACCATGGATCCTCTTTGAAAATCTCTGTATCGTAGGTAGCAGTTTTTAATTCATTCTGCATTCAATCAGTTCATACAATAATACACTTTTTCTTTGTTTCAATCGTAGATTATACTCCTTACTACCAACGAATATTAGTCTTGTTTCGATACTTTGGGGGAATAATCAAATAATATGCGGAAGAAAACAGCTACTCTCATAGATTTAATTATCTGGGAATTCACAGAAAACTATCCCGGTATCGTAGAAACATGCTTCTAATATATTAATAACAAATAACATTCTTTCTTGTATTTTATGAAGTATAAATATGTATTCTGTATTTTGATAGTAAGTAACGTTAACCTTTTCCTTTTTATATTTACTGATCTTATTTTATATTTTCTTTTACACAGTGAGTTATTGAGAGAAGACCAGATTTTGCCACAAAAATATTTTTCAAAATTCGTTTAAACGTTTTCTTCTTTCGTGAAAATAAAGTACTTACTACAATAAAGGCATCTTAACAATGAAAATGATTCTCATCTAAATATGAATAGTAATTTATTCCACGAATACTAGTATGAGCAAAGCGCGCGTAACGCAAACGATTCATTTAAATTAAAATGACAATAACCTCACTTTGAATAACAATTGTCTACAACAATACTATTTTTTATGAACTGTAAAATATAGGTAAACTCAACATTGGACACATACTTCGTATACGTTTGGTAGATATTTATTCAAAAAGCAAGAACAAAATGTAGCAATTTCTATTGAATACTGACTGTCGGTCAAGTTCAATTTAGAACATATTATTGATCGCGTCTATACTGAATACGCTGCCTAAACTAAAACTTGCCTAAATAAATAAGGACTTGGAAGTTTATTGAAAATTAGAGAAGCGAAATTGAATATTGATGTTTAATTAAAGTTTTGTAAAATAAGCTTTTTAGGTAAAGAAAATATGTCACAACGTTTACGCAACTTCGTAGGTCTTTGTAACGACCCGCGAGCTCAACAGTGGAGGTATTCAAGAGTCGCTGATGATGACTACTTCCTTCCTACCTCACTAATCTAGGTCCAGTTGAAAACCAGCGTCGGGCACTAGTTGTCCGGCATTTTTTGCTGAACTGGGCCTACAGTGAGGCACACAGTGTCACATTGTTTTATTTTTTGTTTAGTTTTAAGTTTTTTTATTCATTTATTTTGTTATTTCTTTTTGTTTTTCTTTTTTGATAATTTTTTATACTGTGTGCACTTGTGGCGTGTGCCAAATAAATGTATTTTTTTTCTTCTTTATTCTGTGCATATGTCACAGGCTCAACGTAACTTAATGTTACTTAGCACTAGTTTTACCCCGCGGCTTCTCCCGAGTGAAGTTTGAGATTTATCCTGCGGCTACGTACTACATAAAAAGACCGGTACAAAATATCCTACATCCTAACCCAGGTCATGGTCTATCTGTGTAAATTTTTATCAAATTCCGTTAATTCAGACGGTCTAAATTACTTTCATTAGATAGTTTGGAGAAAATTAGATAATTTATCGAGCATATAAAACATTTTTAAACCAAACTAAACAAAAGAATTCAATAGAGGTATGGAACTGAGTAATTTGTGGTAAATCAATTTACTTTCGAAGCCTCAAGTTTTGGTATTTCAATATCGAGAAACATGATTACCGATTGAAGCAAAGCTTGATCGACTACCTACTTTCACGAGCATCGTATAGATTGCTGCCTATACATACATGGTACTCAACGTTATGATTGTAGATGTCATCTGATTTGGTCTCATCTGTGACCAAATAATCTTTGCTCAGTACTGAACCGTCTATTTTGGTCTACTATTTCGATTAATGCCAATATAGTTAGACGACCATAGTTAGATGGGCGTACACGTGTGTTGTTGTTGAACGTATTACTGGGATAGTCAATGTGTGGAAAATATCATCGAAATTCTTTCAGGCGTTAAGTCTTGACAAGGTTACCAATAAGCAGACTTTCACATTTATAATATACTAACGGACGTCACGTGGTTTCACCCGCCTAGTTCCCGTTCCCGTGGGAGTACGGGGATAAAGTATAGCCTATGTTACTCGCTGATAATGTAGCTATCCATTGCTGAGAGAATTTTTAAAATCGGTCGAGGAGATTTCGAGTTAAATCGTAACAAACACAAACAAAAAAATCTAATCTTTTCTCTTTATAATAGTATAGAAGTACGTGTATTTTGTGACCAACGAATTTAATTTAAGCAAGCGAGCTCAGAAGCTGTTACCCACCCACCTCTGTCCGACACTAACTGCGCTCGGAATAAACTTTTCGCATTAAACAACAGTTTCTGGGATTAACTAAATAATTTTAGAAGTGAGAAGTGAAGATTCAAAATACATATTTAATATTTTATGAACGCGTGGGATGACGTCTAAAAGACTAAACGAGTTGAAGAAACTTAAAGCATACACTATCGTGTTTATTGTAGTGGCATCAAACCACCTACTAAAACTGTAATTTGACTAAGACCGAAAGAAATGGTAGCTACCGAAACTAATGATCAGCTTTCTGCCAACCCTCTGCTATCCATTAGAATTAACTCATCAAATAACCTGATTCAGCAGAACCATGCTGAAATAATTGACACGTCCAATAACTCCGACAATGAAGCAAAAGCGTTATGATTGACAAATGATCAATAAACTTTACTGGACTATAAAATTGGAGTCGACTTGGATAAAAGCCGTTTAGATTTACGATCCTTCAAATTACACTGACTTGCAGAGTTGGTGGGGCAACCATGCAAAGTTACGCGCCGTCCACTTTGATATAGAAATTGAAAGCGGCAATCTGAAGAGATGAATAGAGGACGTCATGGAGAGCAACAACCATGAAAAGAGCGTAAATGATCTGAAGCAGCAGAAACATGGTGAGTTTCATAACTGTTAGTAAATTACACTTTGTAAACTTAGAAATAATCACAATAACATTCAACGTTTTCCCATGGACGCCGACAGAAACTACAGTCACCTGCTATGGTCCTTACATACTCATTTCTCCTCCTCATCACCTCACATAACAATCACTCCTGTTTTTCCCTGAACGAAGAAAGGGATATAGACATAAAAACTAAGAAAAAAAAAACCAAATCAGGACCAAAACGGATCGTAAACAAAATTATCGCTAAACGAGCACTTGAACAGGAAGGCTGGGTAAAAAGCAATTTGATTTCAGCCATTTTCATGTTTACAATATAATCAACTTAGCCGATCGTTTCTATACGAAATTGTCGGCGTGAGGCAGAATTTCGTCGATGGGAATAAAAGTAATGCAGCCTCTCGGTACGCTATCGGTTGTGACTGGTCATCTCTTAGTTGCCATGGCTTATTTGAATGAATTATTTTGAATTGTATTTTTTTTGTTTGTGTGTTTTTGCTGTGGACACTTTTAACGTGCACATCTTGCTACATTGTTCTCACATAATATACCATCTCAACATGAATGATGTAACCAAGATTTTGTAACAATATTCTGATTTAAAAGAGTGTCCATGGAGTTTCTTGCCCGTTCTTCTCCATAGAGATCTACGCTAGGGAATGGGCAACTACAGTACTTTCACAGTTTTTATGTCTTGTGACTGGGACTGTAGCTACATTTAATTTTCATCTTTGTTTCGACAATTCAAAAGTGCCTGTAACTGGCTTACTTGAAATAAATGCTTTGATTGATTTTGATTTGATTTTGATCTTTGCTGCCAATGATCAATTCCCTATCTTAAGTCACGTTATACCGTTAACATACATATATAGACAGCACCTTTTATAAAATTGAACTTTTCATAACAGGTATTACATCAGCTGGAAAACTGCTCATAAAAGTATTATTTTCATTTCATTAACATACAATATAAAAAATATTCAACTGTAAACGTAGATTTAATTCAGTACGACGATCTTTTGAATACATATTAGCCTGCAGCGATCGTGAAACATTCGCCCCAGTCGGGAACTTTTCAAAGTATTTTATGGCGCAATGAAAATTTAATCTGGGAGAGGAAGAGCGGGCATAATGAGCGACAGTGGATCGCAATTAAGAGTAGAAACGAGCCCGACCTTTCGACCCGTACACAATTCAGCAATAAAAATACCACTATAGCATTCGCAGGGTTGGTTTCGACTCCAATAATGACCCAGTCTATCATTAGCGGGTTATTGATAGACAACGGATCGAAATGTACTTTCCAGTCGTGGTATAATCAATAAAAGCTGGAAATGAATAAAAAGATGAGAAAAAGAGAAACAAATCTAAATAATCTCCTAATTATAGATCAGCTTATTATAAAACGGCATGAGCATAAGTAGCAATCTATAACGTTTTCTCTGATGGTCCAATAGATAGACGATGGATAGAAGGGCCGCAACCCACCACGCGGCCCAGATCGTCTTGGTAGATGTCACAAGTCTTTGAATTATATTTGCCTTCAAATCAATTCAGTGAAAGTCCATAAAACGTTCTTAGATCGCTATTTGCCATTTCGTTCGGAAATAAATAGCATTATAGTCCTCGCCGTGACGTCAGCGCGACCGGAGCGTCAATAAGTCGTTATCACGAACTATTACTCGATAAAATGTATTGACCGAGAACGATAACTACCCTTTCGGAGAACATAGGTAGCTTTCAGCTATATAAATAATTTTACGAAAGATGGTAGTGCTACTTGCTAGCAGTCATAAAATTGTCGCGAACCAAAACCTTGTTTAAAAAGGACTTATTATTTTAAAGAATCTTTTAAGTTATTAAACTTTACGTTATCTGAAGAATCAAACATAAATATGCGCTATAATAAAAGTTGTTTTAAACAATTCCCAAACTCAATGAAAATGCTTTTAGATTCTTTGAAACTGGAAACATAGTCATATAGTTCATATAGATAGGATTCTAAATTCTTTGTCAAAGGACAAGGCCAACGAATTTGCGAGAAGAAACTTTTCTGGAACAATATTCCATCGTTTATGAGATAAGAGCGCCGATGTGGGCCGTAAATATGGAGCTTAGGCAGGTGAACAGCGAGTGAGCGCTTTGAGCTCACCCATTGAGGATAAAAAGTGGCTCTGTAAGATGATACGGCGAGACCGTAACGACAGCAAGATACTTCGGATTTATATTTATAGTCGTTCAGTAAAGGGTTCATCAGAATATTGTTAAGCCGAAGAGTGTGATTCATACAGTACTCTGGTAGTATTCCAAAGCCTTTAACAAGCTGCGCTTTCGTGAAAGTGTTCATAAAATATAATAGCTAAGTATACTGTCTGGGATGAACTGGATTAGAATTACACTGTTAACTTGGTCGTATTATACTAATCTAGGATTTGAAATAAATATTTTATCATAATATCTAGCTGCATTAAAGTACGCGTAGAAAGCCATACCTAAGTAAGAAACAAGATTTCCCATCGCCAATGAGCAACTATCAATATTATGCATGTAGTTTTTTCTTCACATAAATCAGTAAAATACAGTACTATCAACCTAAGAAAATAATAAAAAGTTAAGTTAAAATATAGCCTGTCCCTCAAAAAAAAATTAAACTTCTACAATTTTCTACGACAGTTTAAACGTCCGTGACTGTCGCGGCCATTCATGACATAGCATTTGACGTCATTTCCCTATATCTGCAGTCTTGTTTACATCTAATTTTTTACCCAAAATATACATAATTATTATAATAGTTTTACTAAATGTATGTGCAATAATAACAATATTATAATAACGTCTTTGTGAAACTTTAAGTAGTTTTCAAATAAAAGTGTTTCTTTGACACATAGCATTGGACGTTACTACCGGCGACGCCGACGATGCGTTTTGAATTTGTGTTCTTGCTCAAGAAACGTACAATAGAAGTACTTAAGGTCCTGTTGTGTCAGTAAAATAAGCTATAGAAAAGTTTTTAGTAGCTAGCTCATACTCAATCTTTGCTTAAATAAGGAGCCACATCTTTCGCCGTTCGTCCCACCTACAGTGTTTACACTTCCTCGACCAAGTCCTCTTCTAATCTTATAGTTCCTCAACATACCTGAAAGGAAGTAACAGCAAGCTGAGAGAGCCCGTCCACGTAAGGGCCGAGCACGGCATGCTCGCGCACGCGCAGTGATCGCCTCGTCGTCTCGGGGTCTAGCAGGTCGTGTACTCGTTCGTTGTATATCTCCATGTATGACACCTCCACCTGGTAGAAGGAAAAGTATTTTAGAACATAGAAAAAATATAAATAAATTTCTTTAAAGCTAGATGATAGTTATAGAGACCGACGACTAACAGAGAATAATTATTTTAAGAAAAGATGAGGTTTGGATGAGGTTTTTTTTGAAAGGGTGGCTGGGGCAAGCTAGACGGGGACGGCTAAATATAGGGTATTGTTTGTAGCATGGAAGAGGCCTATGTCTAGCAATAGATTGCAATAAGCTGAATTGATTGATAACTGAAAACTAACATCTGAAAGTTAGAAATAGAATGTCTTGATAAAGAAAGAGATAACCTTGGTGTGAAATAAAGACTTAGGCTCTTGGGTTTCTAGTCTAGTCTGAGCAAATGGAATTTGCAAGAGTTCTTACGGTCATTAATTTATCATTCTAGAACCTCATCAGGATTAACCAATAAACTTCTGACATCTTACTAATACCATAAAGAACATATGGCTCTAGCTTTGATATAGAAATTACTTTTGATAGTCACTATTAATCCTGCGTGGAGACAGATTGCTAGGCCATCACCTGTGAATGTCATAATAACGCGTTTCTGTTAGTTGATCCTAACAATTAAGACAATTAACGGCTAATATCACGAATAGACCGTGTTGTGTAACCTAAGAAGATGTTACTTGTCACGTACAGAAGTAACAAACTGAGGGAAAAATAACAAGATGTTTTAGAATACTGACATATAGAGGTATGCGGAGCAAGGTCTGTTCCCACAGTCAGTCAGATTTTGTGTTTGGGGTGACCTACAGCTCGATGGTTTTTTGGCCTGTCGAATATATCCTAATGTCGCAAATAATTCTGCTTGTGCGATATAGGTTTTTTGCATGACGTTGGGTATGGGGCCTATTTGGTACGTGAATTAGTAAAGATCGCCATATAAAGTTCACTAATCACCAATTTGAACCATGCTATTAACAACTTTGAGCATACCATATTCTACGATTTTTTTTTTGTTTTTATTCAAGAAAAATCCGTGACGTTCACTAGCTGTCGGCTCTGGCTCTCCTCTGTCCTTTGACCTCATTTAGGCCTAATACGGGGCATCTTTAATCCTTAGAAGAAAATAATATTACCTTATAAGTGAGTGCCGGTGGTGACTGTTGTACTTTGATCCTCTCGAACAAAGAGTCGCACAGCCGTGGGATAATGCCACCTTCATCAGCCCCCGGCGAGCCCATCATTGTATATGATTTCCCTGAACCTGAACAAAGAGAAACGAATATGTTTGAAATACAATTAACTGATAAAATAATTAAGCTAATCCTGAAATGTCTCACGAATGCTAGTCCGGATGCTAAGATGTAATTATTTGTACGGTTATTTTCACTCTTAGATTGCATGTTTTTTTTTCCGTAGTCTCTTGATTTTGACTCAGGCTTTACCCATGAGATTGATGGAAGGCATGGTAACCAGAGAGGAAAAGTTGACTTCACCGTCACCTCGAGTGTGAGTATTCAAAAATATGACGTGTGAAAATGTCTCCGATATCTTTTCTACAGAATGAATTGGGTAAATCATCTTATTTCAGCTCTGAGATCTTAAAGCTATTACTGCATAGTAGTGTGAACAGTACCATTACAGTGGTAGCACGAGGCGTTCCGTAGTTTCTCATAACCCATGGGAGAAGCGTGCGAATTTATGTATCCGGGACAGTTCTAGTACTCGTTTGGTACTGCGATTACGTCTCTTCCGGGATGACAATAATTCGGGCATTTGAATGACTATTTTTGTAGGAATACTGGATTATATTGCTGTTTATATTACTTTTTGGCGATGCCAGTTTATGGGCCCGAGGGAACTATTTAAGCGTTTATACTTTTCTTCGCCAAACGAAGCAAGCTGTATTACAGAGGTCCTATATCTCCTTATAAAGTCCACAAACCAAAAACAGACGTCCTCAAAATTTTATTACGCCAATTTTCCAGTATAGAGCAGGTGAGTAAACACAAATTGAAACTGAACGCACTCTGCTCTTTTAATCAAACTGAAACGTTTCGCTCACTAAACGTGAAAGCGCTTCATTTGTAAACAAACCTGCACGTTATACTGAATCTATATCCCACTTCAAACTGTTAATTTGATTCATAAATCAATGGAGTAAGACCTAAATTGCAATGCACTGAGCAAAGATCTGGAGATGTGTTAAAATAAACAAGTGTTCGTTTATGTGTGTAAACATGATATCAAAGTATTGCGCTTCTGAAGATTTAATTATAGTCGTTAAAAGTAAGTTCTGTTGAATTAAAGTATGTGTGCCTGTATAGGTTTGACCACTTTTCATAATAACATCGTTGCTTTAAGATTAATCAAATTGGATCTATAATCACAGACTGTTTCGCAAGCACTCAATTTCTCTTACTAATAACTTTAGCAAATCCATCGCCTAGACTTTAACTTTAGTTTTGAAGAAACTACAAAACAATAAAATCTGGCACAACCAATCATAACAAGCCAAACTGTAATGAATAAATTGTTTACTCTATCTGTTTCAACAAGAACGGATTGTAGAAAATCGCGTCTAATACCTGTTTTCTAACACACAATCTGCCTAGTGCCGAGAGTTGAAATTCCAACCGTTCTTTTTACGAAAGGGAACCCATGGGGACCCATCACTGGGTCTGTCCATCTGTCAGCGGGCTGTATCTCATGATCAGTAATAGGTAGACAGTTTAAATTTTCACAGAATGTGTATTTCTGTTGCCGCTATAACAATAATAATACTGAAACAAATAAATTAAAAATTTAAGGAGGCTCCCTACTACGATGGTACGGATAACGAAACCCTTCATGCACGACTCCGACTAGCACTTGGCCAGTTTTTTTTTTTAAACATTAATTTTATTATTGCTTAAATGTTAATGAAAACGGTCTGTCCAAAACAATTTTGGGACTACCAAGTTGTCCACAGATAGCAGTTCTGAATGGGAACAATACAAAGTTTAGCATTTCTAGTTCACAACTTTATGTTCATGGATTACTAAACAGCAAAATTACTAAGTTTGAAGAAAGTTAGATGTTAGGGGGGGGGGGCAACGGTAATATAATTTAATCAAGTCGGAATTAAACTATGGATGAATTGCTCCAAGTTTAGCGGTATCGGAGCTAATTGTTCTCCTGTGGCCTAACGCCTAATAGGATAGACACAATGGTGTCGATTCTGTTGTGCACAAACCAAACTTAATTTAGGCTATTGCTATCTTTTACTAAAAGGCAGTGCGAGAAAAGGACGGCTATAGCTATGAACTAAGTTAGAGATGTCTAACTAGTTTATGCCTAGCGCTTCACCGTGTTTGTAGTCGACATGTTTTTACGAGACCTCATTTGTATGGAAATTTTAGTTCCAATTAAATTTGACAGCTCTAAATTACGTCCGTCTCTTTCTCCTTTTATTAGAGAGAAAAAGATAGCAATAGCCTAAATTAAGTTCAGTTTGTGCACAACAGAATCGACACCAATATGAAACTTTGATAACAGGTTTAGTCTAGCGGCCAGCTGAGTGTTTTACAACTAACTCCGACTGACATAAAGCTGTATCAAGTCTTTGATCAGTAATTCCGTAGTCGAATGTCACTAAAGTGGTTGTGATTAAGTACCAACTGGAGCTGTTCCATACTAAAGTGCAATTCCTACATGATCAAAATGTATGGATTAGTTGACTTTTTTTAAATAACCGATAATAATTTTAGAGCTGGTGGATCTAGAATCACCGATATCAGATATGGGAGAATAGCCTTTATGCTCGTTTTCACTAATAATGAGCGAGACCAAAATTTAAAAAAAAACTTGGACACTCGAAGGCGAGCTGAGTATTGACAATCTAACAAAGCGCTGTTATACAGAGGCATTTATTTAGAATGTTTTATAATGTAAGGTGTTGGTGAAAATTGGCTAGTCTTCTCCACTGGCACTTCGGAAATAGTCAAGCATTCCTACATTACGTATTTTTCCCAATAAAACATATTTATGCGTGACAAGATCAAAAGTTCCCTTATCAATATCAACTACGATCGACTTTCTCACAAGTAAATATATATGTAACGTCATATCAAGTAAATAAGTTTCCCTCGCGATACAGTCAGTAATAAACTTCCAAGCAACATATCACATTTATCTTACTGACAATAAATAAAGACATCATAAGGAAAGTTAGAAGACATTCTTCTCACAACTTCTAGAAATGGATTATGGTGATCTTAGATTGAAGAGAAAATGGGTAACGTAAATCTTTTAAGAGTGTCGATGGCAAATTTCAATGAAATTTATTTGGTGTAAAATTCAGATATGCGAACTCCGCTCGCTGATGCAGCCATAAGATCATCAAGTGCGTAGATCTCAGGGCATGCAGAGCAAGATGGAAGGTGAGCGGCCAACCCGCCATAATTTTAGCGAGAATTTTGACAAACGCTCGTGCGTGATTATGGCGTTGTTACAATATTTTTTGAACGGATAGGTATCTTGTTCACTATATCTAGGCTTCTATCGATACAAAAAATAAAAATGTTGTAGGAACTAATTCAGTATAAGCCTCCAAAAATTACTGTTTTGCACAAATTTTACCTCAACTTTGGCCGTTCATAATGTACCCATAAATTGTAAAAGTAAAGAAAATATCCTGATAGAAGCCTTGCAAATGTAGTGGAGATTCTAAATAACAAATATTTATTTCACGAACTTGTAAGACTTATTCAAAAACACGTATTTCCTGGAACAAGTTTTATTAATTTTCGGACACTATATTTCGTTCAATGTCCTAGCGTTAGTCGGTATGAGGTGCGCGGGTGACGAGTAGTGCGGGGTCGGGGCTAGGTAAGACAGGGCAGTTGAAAACGCGGGCCTGTGGACGGTTAGCTATGGGCTAGCTCGCCGTCCGTCCGTCTCATGACGACAGGCCGTGTCGACGGCGCGTTCGTGTTCCACGCGCGCCTCAAAGAGAGTCAGCAAAAAGGAAGGGGTCCGCAAGGACCGATGCCTGCCGGGGTTGCGGTACTGTTCGAATGAGATACCGTGGGCCCGGAACACAAAGGGCGATGAAGGAACATGGATGGGTTTTAGTCAGTAAAAGTCTGACACTCCCGCTTCCTCCGCACTCCTGCTTTGCCCAGAGCGGGAGAAGTCATTTTATGATTTCCCATCCGAAAAAAAAAAAAAAAATAAGGGCAGTTGAAAAAATATCGCCGCGATGGCTCTGGATGAAACAACAACCTTTTCGACCATGCTCGCGTTGACGATAGACGCGCCGGGAAGGGCCCTATTAAGGTGAATGTGTATTATCGTAATTCACGACCTGTAGGCTACTGTCCATCTTCACGATCACTATTTGATATTTGAATTTGAACAGTGCGCTCTCACTCTCAGTTCTGACCCGAATTTTGAAAATCTAACAACTAACAGTGTGTTTTTATTGAGGAGTCATGTAATGAAGTGTATTAGTCTTATGTTTCCACTGCTGGGACACAAGGGTCCTCTCCATGGAAGGGAAACCGGGCACCCAGTCTGCTGATTGTACAGGGAAAGTTGGGCGTTTCCGAGCTCGTCATTTGATTGGATCCTACACGATCCTATTGCCCTTTTTCATCCCAGACTAATTTTCCCTTTCATTGGTTGCCTCTCGGTCAAGGTTCGGTTCCACGTGTCACGAATTCTACCTACAGACACGACCACCAACTTGTATACACTTACCTAAATTCAAAAGCGTTTTCTCGTGGAATAACGATATTACGACTCCGAGATAGAGTAGGTTCCTATTTCATAATAAAATGGAGCTCAATTTATAAAGGTTCCAAAATATTTTGTTTGTGACAATATGCAATTGCAATCAATACTGTTGGAGATAATCACCTGCTAAAGTTGCTAAATGTAAATAGTGCTCGTGACTACATAACAGACATACACGTAATTTCAGTGTTTATCGTACCTAACCTACGCGGGTAAATTATATTTTATAACTTGTGATTAAAGAGGATGTTTTAAGATGAATTCATCAGTGAAAATGAAAGTAATTGACACATGTTTTGGCACGCAATTCTTAAAATTAATAACAGTCTAGCGAAACAGACAGAAAACTGAAGTGAGCCTCACATAGACATATCAATGTCACATTTTGTGAAACGACGTGAATTTACACGCTACGTCAAGTTGACGTGCTACGGTGCTACCCACCATATTTCATCGTCTTTGTCAGAGTAATACGAAACTAGACGTACACGCATAGTAGACAGCCCGTTCGTAAAAGCTATTATCTAACTTTGAGCTGACCTAGCTTAGTCACTGCTAGGCATAGGCTTCTGCATGCGCACGCCATTCAACTCGATTTTCAGCAACTGAACTCATCCATCTGCTATTGGCTACCATGCTAAGATTGTCTTGTCGCTCTACCGACCCTGAGGGCGTCCTACCTTACGTTTGCTGATCCGCGGCCTCAACTCAAGAAGACATCTACCCCAATGGCCACCGGTTCTACGGCTAACATGGCCGGCCCATTGCCAATTTAGCTTACTTACTTGCTTATTTTGTGATCCGTGTCGACAGCTTTGGTTCTCTGCTGGATCACCTAGCAAAGTAGCAGTTCCAATACAATACGAGGTTCAACTCATTCTGCTTTTGTTACCATTGCCGTGCGGCCTACAATACGACCTCTGTCATTTTCTGCACCCGTAGAGGTACGCCAAGTTTTTCACTGTCATTAGGAAAAAGTTCTCGAAATTCCTTTCCCCACATAACTCAGTTAATAGGTATTATGTAGTAAAGGAAAACTTTACCGACAGCACGTGTAATGTGCTACTCCGGGGGAAGGTAAACAAGCAGGTAGCTGAATATATAGCGAGCTTCGGACGGAAATTACTTAATAAGATAAAATGCGCGTTTAATTTCCTCGTGGGATATCTAATATTGACACAAAAATATATACCAGAAAGTCGTTAGCTTTTTTAGATTCATTTAATTCTTGCTTTCATCAAGTTCGATTTTTTGAAGCATAATTAAATGAACGTTTTTATAATTGCAGTTGTTGTTCTGTGCAACAATGACAGCAAAACCCGATTGAATGAAAAGACGATGGGACTGTTGTACTGTCAACTATGACAGAAATCCAACCACAAAATGCATCGAACATTCCAGTCGTTCAATTTTACAGGCCCCGATGGACGTGCTGCGTTACAAAGGGAATTTGAAATAACTGAATCACACTAGCCTCAAAGGATGATGGAAACCGCTGAATATAGCGCGCTGTGCGACACACGTCATCAACATCTGTTACGTAATTACGAAGCGCAGTTGTATCGTAATAAGAGCACACTTGTACAGTTCTATAGGAATATACACTGTGGCGACGATCGGAGGAGGACTACGTCCAACATTGGACGTCATTCGGCTATAATGATGAATTGATGATGAATACTTTGAAGAGTAATGATATTTTGACCATTTGACCATTTAAGCTGAACGCGATCAAAAACTTTCGCCCAAGTGCTGTTGAATTGTTACGGATTTTTGACATTGACTGATCTTGAACGAGGTTTAAATGTGGTGGTGATAGCTTTTAGTTTTAATGGTGAAATTCCCGTTGTTAAGGGCAAATGCAACGTGGGTGTTTGTTTACCCATTAGCATATGACAGCATAAACGAAACGCTACCTTCATTATTTAATTTAGCAACCCCGGCAACAAACAAAAACAAACCAACAGACATAAGTAAAAGGAATGACATTTTATTAACCAGAAATATCCAGGTCGGACCATAAATATTTCGCGAAAAACATGGAAAAAGGGCTGACACGTTATTCGTGTCGACAGAAAATTGCCTATATACAAATCAGGGAACGTCATGCATTATACCTACGTACAGATTGAATATTCAGATCGCGTGTATTACATGTTAATGTTAATAAGAGGATGTATGAGGGATATATTTTTGGTATGACCTCAAGGTTCCGTGAAGTTTCGCTTTCCAGGTGTAAGTTTAATTTGAAGGTTTATTTGACTCCTCTGTGCGTGGACGACATCTTTGTCTCCTTCTGTCCTCTCCTCCTCGTTAAATACAATTTGATTACACTGGTTTCGAACTGTCACAAGTAACTTTTCGTAGCAAAATAAATAAGACATTATCCAAGAGCACTTTAATGTCTATAATATATCTCTCCGCAGCTAAGCGTAATTTACCAAAAACCACAAACAAAAAATTACATGAGTGTCACATTCGGTCCCACCACCCATTCCCAGCTCCAAAAACACGGAGAGCTCAAAAATAAATCACAGAAGCAACAAAAGGACGAAACACCATGGATTACCGGGTCGCATGAAACATTCTGCCGACATAACTCTTTCCGACCGCTGCCGTTCGCTATGGGAATGTCAACTTTTATTTGAGCACATACTTGTACGGTTCGGAAACGATTTTGTTTGGAAAAATGTATATAGGTGGCCGGTGGATTTTATCGGTATTGCTGGTGTTTTTTCGTTTTTTGGTAATGTAGGTCAACTTTTGTTAAAACATGAGTATACAGTGCAAATTGGATTTTGGAAGGTAAAAAAAGTCTCTCTTATAATATGTTAAGTTTAATCATACAGATAAATTAACTAAATTACCCGGAATTAGTTGGAAGCAAGGTGTGCCAAGGGGCTTCCCCTCTGGCACACCTCGCTTAGTTCAATTATCTTACTGATAACTAATGAATAATCAACTATTCATGAGGTAAGGAATCTTGACACACCACACACGCATAACGATAGTTCGGTAGGTATAAGGAGAAATTCAGTTATAGGCCCAGTCATAAAACAGTATGGTGGTCAATATTATTTCGAGAAAACTATAACAATAGAAATTAATGCACATCCTTACTATCTGAAGCACAATCATATCTTCATATTATTGGACTTATAAAGATGAAAATAATGTTTTTCTTCGCCTTATGTTTTTCCTTTCTTTTTCCTCCACACTCATTCAAATTAATATTATCCCATTTGATTTTACTGAGGTCTAGTGAAGACCTCAGTAAAATCAAAAGAATCAATTGAAATTAATACGGGTTTCAAATGAAGCCAGCAGTGGTATTATTCAAATCAGTTTCAAATCAATATTTGGTATCCAATTTTGTAGAAGCCCGAAATTAAATTATAACTTGGATGGTGACTGACAGTTCAGACATATTAATTAAATTGGCGCGTGTTCTATTTGACCTAGAAATCAAAACATGTGTATATTGTTGAGTAAGCAGTTTCTCTTGAAATGATTTTCATTTCAGTTAATTTGTGATTTGATGTTTCACTGTAACGAACAAATTGTAGCGCTAATTGATTTGCCAGTCAAAGCTTGAGCAGTTCAGATTATAAATTGATTGAAGTAGGTACTAATTGAATGTTTATTGAACCTGTCACCACCACCTTCGATAATGTGATGTCAAAATCAAAGTTTCGTCTAAAATTGTACTTTTCGTAGCTCTCACATCATGATTGTACTAAAAACCGTCGTTTTTAAGTAATATTGCAAAGAAATCAGTAATTTTCTGAAACAAAACTATAGTCGTGTCTATAATACAGGGTAAGGGATGATCAAAACCGCTGGCGGTCGTCCAACATCAGAATATGACGCCTCAGCATCATTCCAGACGCTGTCATTTATCACAACCACTCCCGGAATTAAAAGTGGTAGGTAGGAACCTTCTTTAGGTAAGTAATAGGTATGTGTCTCGAAGAAACCGAATTGTTTGTCTTGATTGTAGATAGTATACTGTAGATTCAAGCCTTTCTTGATTCCTAGGTGCCCTCCATCTTTACTATCTCGTCGGTCTGGTCGAGACTGCTGAGCGGGTTTGATTTCCGGGTCGACCAATGTTATTAGATTTTTCCACCGGGTACTTCTCAGTAACAGCCCAGTGACTAGATTTGTGTCTTGATTTGTCAGAGTCCCGGCTGATGGAAATAGGGTCGCCCCCTTTAACGTGTAACTTAAAGATAATAAGCGCACAGAGTGGATGTACTATAGGTAACAAGATTGCTTAATCCTTTGGGGATTACAACCTTAACTTTATTGTTATGTACTTATTGAAAAGTTGTTATGTTATGAAAAGACTAGAATCCGGAATTGGGGTAACGCCTATAATCTGTTTAGACGAAAGTACCAATCACAAAATGCGTCCGGCCTAAAATTCGGCGCCCCAGCTACAAACTTTCAATCGTTAGCGTAGGCACACAGGGGATGATCAGCATTCTGGCGATCTTCCAAATCTTTGCAGCCATGCGTCAGCGTCATCGGGGAGCCATTCATCAAGTGAACAGGCCTGGATACATTATTTCTTTATAAAAATATTTCAGAAACTATAACAAATGCTAACTTTTACGACTTCCAAATGAATTTTATGAACAAACTTCAGAATTTACAAGAAGTTCAATAAATTCGTCTCGAGAGTAAAGACTATAAAATCACAGCATTCTCGTAAAAACCGTCAGTGTGCATTTGGTTCCAAGAGATAAATGTGCGGTAGAATTGGAAATGTCGTATCGTAACCGAATTTCGTTCCAAATTATTTCCAATCTTACCGGTTTAATTTTCTTTTACCATACACGTGTAACATAAATATTTAAACTATATCTTTTGCCCGCGTGAAGATTGGAAACTATCTTACGAGAACTTATTACAGTGCCTCGAAAAGCACGTTAAGCCGTTGGTCCCGGCTGTCGTTTGCAGATTTTGACAGTCGTTACAGGTAGTCAGTGACCCAAAAACCATTCTTACTAAGGGGTATCGTATTACCCAGTACTAACGGTTGTGGAGGTCACATAGACGGTCGCTCCATGTAAAATACAGGTGTTCAGCTGCATCCGGATAGACTGGAAGCCGACCCCAACATTGTTGGGAAAAGGCTAGGCAGATGATGAACTTATTACAGGAATAGAAAATATCCCTATTTCCTTGTCCAGGTACTAAGGAACCTGTCCGAAGCCATTACCAACGCCGGAGTTCTGGTCGGCACAAATTTAACAATTGAAATTATCAACACGAAGAAAAAGAAGTCCAGGTAAAGCGTTTGCCAATTTCAATCCCGCTCCGTTCCGCCATTATAAGACATGAAATCATAACAAACAGAGTTACTTCCATATTTATAATATTAGTACGGGATTATGGATCGTATGATTTCGACATACAATAGTGTTATTTCTTCTATGTGTGCGCCACATGCTGTTCTATTAAATTCTATCCTTTCCCACATCAATCGCGGTCGCTTATGCAAGCACAATTGACGGGTAACGCGCGGTGCCGTCAAAGCAATCAGCTTATTTAACATCTACTAGCTTATTTAACATCTACATCTCTTCAATATACCATCTCAACATGAATGATGTAACCAAGATTTTGTAACAATATTTTGATTTAAAAGAGTGTCCATGGAGTTTCTTGCCCGTTCTTCTCCATAGAGATCTACGCTAGGGAATGGGCAAATACAGTACTTTCACAGTTTTTATGTCTTGTGACTGGGACTGTAGCTACATTTAATTTTCATCTTTGTATCGACAATTAAAAAGTGCCTGTAACTGGCCTACTTGAAATAAATGCTTTGATTTTGATTTACTTGAAGATCGTTCTCGATTAAAAGAGAAATATGAATATCTAACAACAAAACAAATGTAAACGGAATAGGTACTATAGGTCCTATTTCCATGAGAGAAATAGAAGCCTCAGCTTTTGAAGACAGTACTCGCATCCGAAATTCTCGCAGAATACTTAGCGCGATATCGTTCGCGGGTTCAAAATACCTATAAGGTTCTTGTGAATTTACATAGCCTAGTCTAGCTACAGCGAAATTACATTTGAGCTTCAAGTGCTTGAGACGTCTTCGAGGCTGTTCCTGCGCTCAACGGTGCTCGAGAATGTGGAATAATCTCATGTGAGTGTGTACTTATCTGCTATCGCTCGACAGCTCAGCCTGCGCCTCGACAATTAACGAGCGCAAACATCGAATAGTTAAAACTTGGCCCCTATGTGACGGCCAAGGTACAAACTATTAGCGTGTTCTTTAATTTACACTACAATAATTTTTACTATTATTGATATTAGTGTAAGAATAGAATACAATATTCTTTATTATTTACACCATACAAGTAACATTCATAAAAGAAAACAAGTCAGTAAGTCAGTTTTTTGTTTTAATACTATTTTTAATTTCATTTTATATGAATGTACCATGTTATATAATGTTTTTAAAGCTTTGTTATACTTATATGAATGTCGTGTATACCTGTACTTGATAGTGCCATAAAATCACCTATTAAATAAAACTTGCAAATCTCTTAATTTATTATCAGCTGAAAACAGCTGATTGCTCCAAGGACATGGCAACCACAATGCGTTAACTTTCCAGAAATTACGACGACGCGCGACGAGGCGAGATGTCGTTTACCAAATTTCAAGTTCACAATAATATGAAGATCAATGAACAAAGAACAATGTAATAGCGATAACAAGCAGCTGGAACGTTATCGAGGACAATTTCACAAACGCCTAAAAGACGTCTTTAAGGAACGGTCCTTCATCTGTGAAGTAGAATCTTTCCGACTGGTCGCACGCCAAAGCGAGGGAAATGGGCACGACCGTTGGATCCAATCTTGAACAATATAAATAACGACTCAGGGAATTTCTTCAATTACCTAGCTATAACGCATAACATAATGGAATCTATAAGTATGAATGACGTTTCATAATATGGTTGAATACGATTTTATTTGTGTATATTGGTTCGAAAGGAGGCATTGATGGTTAGACTGTCTGGAGTCTGGTCCATAAAATATGTTAAATCTCATGACAGCAATCTTATTTATTTATTGCAACGAGATGAAAATTACCTATTAAAGAACTGTATGTAAAATATATCACAAAGTTTCATATCAAAGATCAAATGTACAAAACCTTTTTTTTTTTTTAGTTATCAACCCTAGACCCAAATCACGGGAGTCACATACTCAAATCATTTTACGTTATTTCTACCCAAAATGTCTTTAAACAATACCAATCCGTATCCAAATTACTAGAACAACCTGCAAACTGCTGCCTTATAATACAATACACCAACTAGCATTAGCCTACCAATTCTGAACTCATGTATTTTCCGACCACAGCATGAGATAGTCGCTTTCCAACTCAAACTACTACCCAACATTTCCATTTCGTATCTTGTCTTTTGCACTTTTTGCCTTCAGTTTACAGTTTGGGCCCGACAGCGCGACACGACTCTGGCACCTTGCAGCTGGCACCTGCAGTTTTAGGTCACCCGGACGCGGCACCTGTCCCAGCCTCTTTGTTCTTATTCCTGTGCTATTTGTTACGTAGGTGCAGCCAGGTAAGTGCTCTGTCCCGCGTACAGTAATTACTAAGTGCTCTGGTTTGGGGTTTGAAAAATAAATGGAGGCTTTGAGTGTTTGTCGTTGCGACGTTGTCTTTTTGATTAGATTACCATCGTCCGATATGTTGAAGTGTGGTTTATTAAATTCCACTTTATCATTCGGTCGATAACTCGAACCTTACATAGAACAAGTTTATGATTGGTTCAAGAAACAAGATGAAAAAAGTAGGTATGATGATGATGTTAGTGGACATCAAAGGAAAAGGTTTAACAACGTCATAAACAAGCCTCGGTCAAGAATAAGCTAATATTTTATGCTGAAACTCAAAAAACTGTACAATTTTCGTTTACCAAGCTACGGGCAACCACACAGCAATACCTCATTTTTCAGTCTCAGCTGTTACAACACCGCTACGTTTGCTACGGCGTAGCAACTTCGTAGCAGGTCGGCTACGAAACAAATTATTACCGTTCATGTTGGTATACATCGTACCTACAATCAAAATTAGGGTAATATTTTGAGGAACAATATAAATTCCAGATGAAAATTTATGTGCAGAGTTGAGCAATAAGCCCCGCTTGAAAGGAGCTCGCCCGACCAAGTTTCAGTGCTACGCCAATACAGGGACCCTTGCAAATTCACGGTGCTAACTTCTCGCTTGTATTTGCATTGCTAAATACTTCTAGGAATGTAAATACGTGTATAAAGCGAAGCAATAATAAAATAAGCGTCAATACCAAACTTGTTGTGACTCTTGCTGGTGAATACGTATTTTACTTTATTATAAATGTGACTGTTTCACAACAGATTTATTTTAAACTATGGATTATACTTTGCAGTTTACAATAAAGGAGAATTTATGACTTGTAAACGTGAACTGTTAACAATTTTCTCTGCAGCATGTGTATCCCACTATTAGTTTTAGGCTATATTGAAAATTCTGCTCATTATTAAATTCAGTTCAAACTTAGCGACTAAGGTAGGCCCCAGATGCTGTTGCCGTCGGGATTTATTTGTGGCCAGGTCAAGCTTTTATGAAAAGCCCACAAATTACAGCCATGTTTATGAACATTTATTAAACTTGAATCTTAAGTATAATAAAATAAGGTGTAGCATAGCATATTCATTCAGCCTATAACGTTCTCTTTGCTGGGTTAAAAGAGCCTGCTTGGTGGGCCATAATTTTAATTGTTTCTTTTCCAGAAAACGCAGCAAACATATATGTACTTCTCTTATACGACTGCTACTTTTACTTTACTAGGTTTCAAGCGTTTTCCCACATTAAAAGGGAAATCACGTAACTTCACACGTCATACGGAAACGTAACGAAAGATTGAATTCTATGTTGACAAAAGACGACCCTGACAAGGGTACCGTAAACACACAAGTTATCGTAAAATGGCGTTTATGACTGCTCACGTGACGGGCTTGAACGAATGAGAATAAAAACAGGCAATAAGAAAATATAAGGAGGCACGTATGAAACATCTGTCTTTTGAGACAGACTGGGTTTTTAATGTCTGTGGCGATTAAAGCTAAATATATAGCTAGTTAAGGAATAAAAATACTTGAGGTCTCTCTGAGGATCTGCGTGAGGTCTGGTGGTACTAAAATTCACAGCATTTATTTTAATTAAACCAGTGCACTTACATGAATTGTAAAGAAGCCGGTCAGTCAAAAACAAAAAGGCTTGCAAGCCGACACCAACCATATAAAGTTGTAACAACATATATAACGCGAATAGCTGTGATTTTGAAGAAGATACAAAATCACAGACATAATAACTGTGAAATAACTAGTTGGTAAATCTTGGTTGAAGTTTGAGTCTTCAGTGATAACAAATAAAACTTTGGCACGAAGACGTACTTAGGACGAAAACCATATACGGTCGGGTGAATATACGAAGACCTTAACATAATTTTTGCATATGAATAGCGTTAATCAGTCGTAAAGGATCAATGGAGTCAATAAACTAACGTTGCAATACTAAAATCCAAGTAAGAGATATTTGTACCAAGACTGAATAATCTGCTTACAATCAATTCTTCATAAATATGTTTACTCCTTAGAAGTTGCTCGTAACAAACACATTAACTAAACAAATGTTTTAAGGACGATGCAAATAACAATTACATTTTAATATGTTTTCAGTTCAAATAAAACTAATTAATACTAATATTGAGAGAAGTTAGGCATATTTATCAAATTGGAAGCTATGAAAACACGTAATCCTCATTTATTTAGGCAGCTAATTAACCTGTCAACTGTGTGACCAATAATGTGATTTATTACTTCAATATACATTTTCTGTTAATGGATGAACTTGTGAAAACCAGAGATATTGATGATAATGAATTGGCACTACACACCTATCCTGCAAACTAAGTGTTTACACACGAATTTTATGTAGTGGAGGGAAGGAGCCATCGTGATGAGAACTTTAAAATTTAATAATTTAACACCATGTATTGTACCATATACGGACAAATAAATGAATTTGTATTTGAGCCCAATCCTTGGGATTATACTCCGCATATGCCGAGAAAAACATTTCAGCATTATCAGGGCACTAAGAATTCTGCGCCTCTGAAATACTCATTTCATAAAGTAAAGACGGCAATCTACACAACAAAAACCGCCAGTAAACACGAAATATAATACAAAAAGCAGATATCAGCATTATTAAGCGCGGGTACGTGTCGAGGGAGCCGTAAGTTACGTATACCTCAATATCATGTAAGTACCGAACCGTAAGTCACCCCTCGAGGGTCGTTCAGACACCGCAACTCAACAGCCGAGGAGATAGCACGAGTCACGAGCTATGACCTAGATTTTTCCTTTTTTTACTTTAAAATGCAATCAGCCGTTGCATTAGAGGCGAAGATTATGTGGTCCGCATCGTGCTTGAGTTTGCAGCAAGGATAAAATGGATTTTTTAAGTTTTCTTTCGGACGAGGAGCTGTATATTTAAATTAAACCAGTGCATATACATACATATGAAAAATATTTCTTAGAGGCATTAATACACATCAAATAAAACAGTTAACGCAAGATCAAAAACTCAGCAGCTAACAGTAGCACTTGTTACATCAAATAACATAACTGCATAACCCATATTTCCATTATGTGCTCAAGTTCAATAAAATTACGTCAATACATACAAGTATTGTAACGTACGAACATGAATGGTCGACAGACCGTTAAATCCATAATTCCATTCGAGACTCGCTCTTGCATGCACGTGGTTGTAAAACTTGGAGAATATCCAATGTGAGTCAATTTGAAGCGTCTTACGTGTCCAAAAAATCGTCGGGAACCGTATAACTGAGGTCTGAGGAAGTAATATTCGGGAGTTGCGACCATTATGCGTGGCGTCATGCCAACTTGTGTGCGTAGGCATTAACTTACGAACGTAACAACAGTTGTAATACAAGTTCGTGCAAATAGTATTTTGTTTGCTCGGAGTCGCTGTATTTTATACTGCAGCGCCTATAATGAAGGAAGTTTTGGACTGCTCATATTTCGTTGAACCGCAGTAGGAGGCATTATTGTAAAATGTAAATTGTACTCGTATTTTCTGTACTTTATTACCGCCGATCATAAGCTGAAAAGCTCCTCATGAATAATGAAAATAAACCCGGGCCATCCTCTACAATTTGGTGAAATACCAGGTCTATCGAAATCCATTCAGACAATAAAGAACAATACGCTCCAAATTGAATGCGCAGCAAATTATCGAATCGAACATCGACTACATCCGCTTGGATACTCCAAATTGTTCAAATTCAATACAATCATTGCAGACATATCGCAAACAATAAGAGATACAGAATGGCTCAATAAATAGTACAGATGCAGCGGAACCACTCAAAAGCGGAGTGTACACAGATCGTTATTGGAAAATGTCGGAAAACCGCGTCACAGCGGGGAACATATTATTGTACATACAGTAACAATATGAGGTTTCCAATACGTTTCACACACAGTATACGATGGCGGTACTGTTGTTGAAGTATGCTAATAACTTCAATAAAAGTGCTGTGACGACAATAATGTTTCTGGCATTGTTATGGTAATGTTTACTTTAATGCGTTTGTTTTGAATGTCTGCTGTGTAGTTAAATATATTTTGATGTGGTAAACTTCGTGATATGTTCAATATTTCTGTACAAAATGTTGCTTACACTAAAAATATTTGACTTCAACTTTTAAATATGAAAGAAGTTATAACAAGAGAAAACCTGGTCCTTCGCCGGATAGTTTCGTGATCATTATTTTTAATGACTTTAAACATAAAATCTGGGAGTCTACCTACAAATACCTTTAGCTTACGTGCATTATTATTTACCCACCTGCAACGACACACACTCAGTTTAACCGTTGAAAAAGCATGCAAAAGCGGGGCAGCCTCGACTGACATTGATTGCAGCGCGTGAATTGATGGCGCAAAACACAAAGGGTTAGTGACGTATCTAGGTGAGCGGCCAGCGGCATAGCTTTTGTTCAAACCCCCGAGAACGCAAAGCGTTAGAGGGTAAACGAAGTATGTGGGTGCTGGCGTAGTATATGAGTTTGTATAGGGAAATTGGGAACGGCGGCACTGGCTAACAGATTTGTTTTCTTTTTATGGCAAGTGTTGTTGCAAGTGTTTACTGTCGCACACAGTTTTCTTTTCAAGTAAGCCAGTTACAGGCACTTTTGAATTGTCGAAACAAAGATGAAAACTAAATGTAGCTACAGTCCCAGTCACAAGACATAAAAACTGTGAAAGTGCTGTAGTTGCCCATTCCCTAGCGTAGATGTCTATGGAGAAGAACAGGCAAGAAACTCCATGGACACTCTTTTAAATCAGAATACTGTTACAAAATATTGTTATTATGTGATGTGTATAGTGAGAACAATTTAGCAAGATGTGTACGTTAAAAGTGTCCACAGTAAAAACATAAAAAAGAAACAATTCAAAAACCAATGTAATTCATTAAAATAAATTAAATTAAATTTATTGACACACACAAGTTAGGTAACATACAAAGCTATGAAACAAGACGATAATAGTGAAGAGATTGAATCTATACAATGCAAAGATAGTTGTACAATCTTCAGCAGCTCCAACAACACCATTTAATGCTATCAATTTATGTGCCCCTGTGCTTGTGGAGCAGGACCAGCTTTGAGCCAAGCATTTTTATCAGTGATATAATCGCTCAACTTGTAATATGCTTGCTTACATAGTATGCATGTTTTAAATTTCGTCTCATTCAGTTCAAGAATACTTTGTGGGAATTTTATTATAGCATCTCAAACAGTACCCCATGAAAGATGAGTCTACTTTAGCGAGTCTAAAGCCTGGCTGAACTACTGAGTCCCTATTTCTAGTTCTGTAATTATGTATGTCACCCCTTTTACAGATACAGGAGATTCTATGTACCTGACATAAATGATAATCGATACAGTTCTTTCTGGTTTGTTATATTAGTTATGATCGATTCTTCAATTTCTAACAAAAATACACCTATCGTACTTAAAATCGATTCGGCTTTTCCGCTATGTCAGTAGTTCGTAAAGCGGCCGTTCCGCTGAACGGATAGGGACAGTTAGAACGTTAATTGCCGCGTTATAGCCGGAACGAAAGGTTATGGCTCCCGAGAGAATAAAATCTAAGTTAGGGTAGGTTACTTAACACCATTGTTCGGCTAGACAATAGGGGCTTGATTAAAACGTCATTAAGTACTTTATAAAGTTATCAGCATTGTAAATAGAAATAATTGTAATAAAAATGGCATGTGATAATTACCTATAGGAGTTAGGCTCTCGATTTGTGAATGAGTCATCGAAACCTCACATAATGCTAAAATTTAAATTCCAACGCTGCTTAAATATCGAGAAAAATTTCTGTGATAGACGGACACAACAATGAGATTATAAGTTTAGTTTTTCCTTAAAAAAACATAAAATAATCAGAATTACTACGCTTTATCCAATCATAGCAATACTTTTACAATATTTATCAACATTGCTAACCATCATACCACAGTTTGAAAAGATTTCATCAACACCAAATATCCAATTCATAGAGGCGACCAACAGTTTGCGGGCAAAAACCGCTTTACAAATACCTACCGTTTTTACATGAAAATTCAACTATTCTAGCAACGTAAATAGGGTTGTCACTTTTTATTCCGTACCTTTGTTAATACCCTTCAATAAATCTTCGACAGTAAGACGGTATTAAAGCAAGAGAGTAAGTTTTCCCTAGGGGCGGTACATGCTTCTCAATATTGGGAGGATCGTGGCCTTAAGTTGAGGAGCTGCGGTCTTGTCCGGTAAATTACGGCTTAACTCTGTGAAATGCGTTCGGGCTGTCGAGACCGGAGATTTGACCGGCACAGCCAGACCCTAGTCAAATGGGAGTGACATCCCTAGGAGCAGGGCTCAGTTATTGGGTATGAATATTCAAAGTTATTCGCCAAACGTTCGGTGCGTACTCCCATAGGACCATGCATGGCATTTGAGTAATGAAATTTTGAGATGGCATAAATATTTGGCGTTGGTCGAATTCTATTGGGAAATTTTGGGACCATAAACATCGCGAGGCCTTTTTTGAAATCCTATATTAATGAGTTTTATTTAGATTAACCTTGTATAAGTATAAGTAGACGCCTGTAATAATCCCACCTACAGGACAAAAAGGTCTTTAATAAAAACTAAGAACGAGTATTTACAACCCGCTTGCTTTTACGCTTCCTTATTCATCCCGTACGAAGTTTTATCCATAAAATCCCGAGGCAAAAGTCATTAACAATAAGCCGAAGACCAACATAATCCACAGCATTTTCATTAATACAATTTCCCATACATGGGTTCGCTCTACAAACTCAACGTAACACGCTAAGAACAATTTGTTTCCAATCCATTACGTCACGAAGGCGAGTACATGATAATGCACTTGCGCAACAGTATCGCACAATATACGTCAATCCATTGCTGTGATAACCGCTAATAAAGTTGATTTACGTACTACTTCTATGTTATGTAAAAGAGAAATTGCTTATCGGAATTGATTTATTTAAGTGTTTTCGCTGTTGTTGACATAATTTCAATTAATGCTACCGTTAAAATAGGACTCCAAGTAATACGTAACTATCGCGCTTTATAAATCTGAGAGATTTACGTAAATGTTAATGAAGAACATTTTATACGCTATAAATTAATAATTGAAAGGGCTTGACTAACCGATAAAATCTGGCGTAAAGATCATTAAAACGTCGGGCGTATCCTATAAAATATATCGTACAACATAATATTAATGGGATATTCCCGGCTCGTCAAAATGACGTAGCAACACGCCAACAAAAAGTAGATATTAATTAATCCAACAACATCCAACAACGTTGTTGAGCAAGGCGTCCCGCGGTATTTGACATGTACGACGTACGTAATTGGCCCGGCCGCTTCACGAAAACGTTCAATGGAGGCATTACAAACGAAATATAGACGCCATTCAGCAACACAATTTAGCTCCTACACAAGGATATATTGAGGTAGGTATAAATTACGGTTCTTTATGTAAGTAATTTGAAACAAAAAGACCAGCGATATTTTAAAGTTTATTAAGCCTGTGAACTCGTTGGACAATTAATGTTTCGAGGAACCTTGTTTACCATTAACCATTACTTGGCGATGGAAACCAAATAAAGCTGTATTTGGTTTCCATCGCCAAGTACTGGTTAATGGTAAACGAGGTTCCTCGAGGTTACAAAGTTAAGGCTGGTAAAGCTGTAAAGTATTTAATACCTTTTCTAAGGTAGGGAATTTTTATGACTAACACTTTGTAGGGATACATGTACTATCGAGGACACGCCCGCCTGACCACCACTAAGCTAATTTTTTCTTGTACTCGCAAAATAGAAACGCTCTCTAGCCCCGCCCCGTTGACTTTGTATAGAAATAATGAATGAAAAAATACCGAATCGGCCGAGCGCACTGACGACGCACGCCAAACGAGAGTCATTGTTATTTTGCGCGCCAAAGTTGACGCTTTCCTAATAGGCCCAAACTTTAAGGGGGCGTGGTTCGGCGCCTCCGCATGATTTAAGCGAAAAAAAAATTAAACTGGTCTGGCAGGAAAGACCCCGATAGTACATACATCAGCAGCAACAGAGTTCAGGGCAAGCAAAATGGAATGCAAGTCAGTTGCTGCTTACTGGTCCAAGCGAACGGTTCTCTTGGGGCTTATTTTCAATATAGTGTTTATACGAACATCGTCGTTTCACAATCCCTACGACAGAACCTAACCAGATAGACCGGTAAGTAACTTATAAGTAGGGCCTTAAGGCTATCTTCCAATCGACCTGTTTTTGGTTGAGTCTTAAGGTATGAAATAAGTCGTTGTTTTAATCCAGAAAACACATGTTGTTGTTCATGAACTATTCTTAATTATTCTTAGGCTCAAACCACGATATTTATTACTTCTCTCGATAGTTTCAATTATAAAAACATGCAAAGTTAGGGGAAGTTTATGACTATTTTCAAGTTTTTACTTAAACATTATTAACACTTTAAATAAAAAAATACAATGAAAAATTAGAAATTAGATTATCTACATTATTCTGAGGTTACTTTTTTAAATTATGTATTATTTTTATTATAATAAATTTAAAACCACTCATTTCGCACTATTCGGCCCGCAGTGACCGACGTAACAACCACTTTGTAGTGCAAGCTGATTAGAACTTTATTCTAACAATATTTCAAACGAAGTTTGAACCACCACAAATAGAGTTGCTTATTTTGGAAGATCATGGCCTTATCTAAAGCCGTCTATATTACAGCGCTATAAACCCTAAAAGTTAAAGTGAAAATATAAACAAATCGAGATCATGGCTAACAGGCAAGACAATAAATAAGGGTTTATAAAAGCAAACAAAGCAGCCATCTTAAGTAAGAAATAAATATAGCCAATTTAAACCAAAACACTAAATAGCACCATTCACAAGACCCAAGCAAAACGGAATGAAAATTTATTACAAAACAGAACGAAGCGAAAATAAGGTGTAATTCAAAGATAAACCATCAAATTATGAAGAGGGGCAAACAAATTAGATATTTAATAAGGTAATACATTCAGACGGAGCTTTACGTAACGCCTGACTCGGAAGTCGGATACGAAATGCAATTTAAAGGAAAACGATGTCATTAACTCTGAAACACCCGAAAAAAGGAAGGGTCAATTTATAAACGCGAATAAACTAATGGGTGAGCATCCGGAGTGAGCCAAACTGATCACCAATTAGATCAATCAAAATGTATAAGCTGAAAAATCTTTTTGGATAATCGTATTGACATAACAAGGGGTATCGTATTACGCAGTACTAACTGGGTTGAGGTCAGATAGGCAGTGGCTCCATGTAAATTATTGGTATTCAGCTGCATTCGGTTTGTCTAGAAGCCGACCCCAACATAGTTGGCATAATGGCTAGGCAGATAGCTTGCATCATTTGAAGACCTTTAAATTTTGAAAAGCACCCACTCGTTTTCGTTTTCCCCTTGTAAAATTCACTCTCCATTTCCTCCACTATGAACAGCTCATCAATCACGAAGGTCAGTTGCATTAATACAGACGGGTGACGGCCTCCAAAATGACGAATTAATTAGATCATTGCCGGCTCGTCGCGTCCGCTCATCGCTTGCACTGTCTGCCGGCTGAGAGCGAACGCCCAGCACTGCAGCATTAATGTTTTAAAATCAATTTCCCGACGGCTTCCAATTCAAGTCTCCCGTCAGGAAATTACTGGGGGACGTGTCGTCGTCCCAGGACTTTATTCAATCTATACAGGAATTAGACCATTTTAATTTGGTCGGTTATGTGACTGCAACCCCTTAAAAGGTAGATAGATGTGTAGGTACCACCGTACTCCAAATGCTCGCTGATTATATTATATTTGAGATTTTGAATGTCAATCACCGTTTATATAAATCTTTGAGCTGCCAAAAAACTCCATAGTTCCAATCAGCCGTTTCCACCATATTTGAACTTATGCACATGATGCAAAAAGCTTTTTATTAAAAACACAGCAGTTTGCCACATATTTTTATTAAAAACCTGTTACGCAGCCCTCGTGTCGGTTTTAATACCATAATACCGTTTTTTCCGCGTATTCACAGGATGAATGGTGCTTTTAATTGGCTTAATGTATGTTAAAGGCGTTTTAGCATGTTTTTACACATTGATGAAAACTACATGTTAATGTATGACGAACGTATAGTAGACCCCATACGGCTCCCATGGGCGTAGTGGGATAGAAATAGGGTTTTTATGAGAGGGATCCAAGAGGGAATTGAGTGTTAATGAATTCATAATGCGATCGAAAGTTAGGTTCCTGAGTGGGCTGTTTATTGGAATAGAACTGGTTTTACTGTTATGTTCAGCCTCCGCGGAATTATGTCCGGCAATAGATATTGAATTGGTCGTTTATTTGTCGTGATCGTTTGCACTACGTTGATTTATTTAGTCATCTATGCACAAATGCTTCCCATTTAGCCTGGTAGACGTCAACATCTAGTCTTGTCAGGACTACATCCTCTTCAATTTGTCAAGCGTTAGGTTAGTCAGCTAATGTAACGTGCAGTAACTATTACACCAGCACTACCGCTACTCAAGATCTTCTACGGAATAGTTTAAAGAAAATAATTACAAAGTTCATCACACACGAGGGAGTTTAAACAAGTTTTCCCATACAATCAATTACCTGAAGTTGTATCACATTGTACACACAATTATTCGGTTTAATTACACAATAAATTAAGCAGTTCATTAGACAAACACACGAGTTTGCAATTAAACGAACAGGGTGAAGACGACGCTTGTTCACAATGTTTACCTGTACTATGAGAACGTCGGATGTAAGATAAAAACTTGCTCTTGTTGACTTCCCGAATTCAGGAAGTTTATTATTTTATTTGTTAATGAAGTATTTGTTCTATATTGAAACAGTACGATGTTCAGAACCTTTACATTGAATAGAGAAATATTACAACTGCTTTGCAGTTTCAGATCTTTTAACTCAATTATTTTACTTTACCAGCCAAAAAGCGTTGACTTTAACCAATATTCACAATATATGATTATCTTAATCATAGGAAACGGTGAAAAAGACGGTTTGAACAAATCTCAATACCAATAATTCTGAATACGATACCCCAATCCAAAATTCAGAGAACAGCTCCACCAATTTACTTCTATCTACACATCTGACCCAAAACAGTCAGCGGAAAATTTCACGGTCGGCAGCCTAGGGCTATCCCAATTAATCTTATTCACGCTATTCAGCTACATTTGGCATCGCGCAATGTTCGCCACTTCGGGGGCCATTGGTTACGACCACAAAATAGACAGATATATAAAGAAGACCCATTTAATAAGCTGGTGGCCTACCATGACGTCTTAAAGCAGGATCGTTTTAATCTTGTTCCAGTGTGAGTAAGAGACGGAGCTATAGAGGACGTCTCTTGCCCACACTGGAACTGAAGTTCCATCATGATTATCACCATTGTTCTGCCCTTGCCCAACTTTGGGATCGGTGCACTCTGTCTTCATCTCTATTAATCGTCAGCTCAGTAGTTCCCTCCTTTTCCCTCCATGCATCGTTGTTTCAACCTTTTCTCTACACTTTTAGCCATCCAGATTCTTTCTCAAAACTTTTTACACATTTCTTCATCATGATTAAATGGTCTAAAATCAAAATGTTTTAATGGCTCTGAATTTCCGCTTCTCTTATGAATCTAACATTGTCAAGTACCCTTTTTTAATCTCTTGGTAGCAAACCTTCTGCAATTTCTTTATACGATTACGTTAAAACTTAGCCAGGATATGCCGGGATCGCCAGAGGTGATCAATTTGCAGCCAAAGAAGGGGAAGGAAAGGTTTTTGGTCCTTCCTTGGATACCATATTTATCTTAAAGAAATAAGGGGCTTTTCGATTTTAGCATACGTGGGTTTACTAAAGCGTCGAGTAGTTTGGTGAAGAAAATCGTTTGGTTTACCGATTTTTTTAGTGTTAAATTCATCACTGCAATCTAATTTTCTTGAGATTTCCCATCGCAAATATTGGAACACAAGCATTAACTTAATTAGGTTTTTTAAGATAAATAAAAGCTTTTTCATTTATTTCTTTACCAACGTATCAATTCACGATAGCGGAAAGCCCAAGGGAATGCTCCATTTCTGTTTTTCTAGATAAGGCATAATTCACAGAGAATCCCACGAGAGCTGTGGGGTATAGCAATAAAAGAATATCTTGGAATAATGTTGTATTGTATTTGTAGGACTTTCAAGTAATTTCAGATTCACTATTCCATTTCTATATTGATTCAAGTCTGTAAATATCATTGCATTGTGTCAACGTCCCCACAGTTGGTTATAAGGCTATTAAATTAATAACGAGTCATAAAACATGAAATATTCAAGGATTAATTTCAGTAATGTAACTATCTGTTTATCGTAGATCTTAAATCCTTTATCGGTACCAAAACTAGTTTGAACAAGGTTAATGTGGCTATCTTCGTACATTATGTCTTTAAATCAATTGAAAACGACCGTCTTAAAGAGATTTTATTAACTGATAGTAGCAGTGCTCATTTTCTTCTAGTGTATTAACGGTAATATTTCGTGCAAGCTAGAATAACGTGTGGAGCTATTGAAATTATACAGGGTTAGTTTTCAATGACCGGCCAAATTTTCAGAGATGGTTTAGAATCGATAATAATTTCGATATTTAAAGAAAACAAATTTTATCCCTGTCCACCACTAAAAAGCGAACGTGTGGATATTGCAACAACACAATTCAGTTTAACAACCTAGATAGGTAGCAGTTAGCACACACATAAATTTGGCGGTGCATGCACGCACACAAGTGCATTGATTCCCACTAAGTACATGATTTAGGACATTTTCAAATGAATGCTATTATTTTATTTTATATTTTTCGACAATAATATTTAAAATACACTTTTGGTTTGATTTCTAGATCTTATTTTTAAATTTTTGCTGGTCATTGAAAACTAACCCTGTATAAGTTTTTAAACTGAGATGGTCACTAACATTATCGAATCATTAATACTGAAAAGCTATTGCAAATTATTTTCAAAGATATTGCAAATAAGTGGAGCACGATATGAACAGCTATGTATATCTGAGGGTCATCGACTTCATCCACAGCTCGACTTTACCCACTGCCGGGTATAGGCCTATCTTGGCTTGTGCCAAGCTCCGCTTTCAGAGGATCAATGTGCCTAAAATATTTTAACATTTCAAATCCCGAACCTAAAAATACCAATATACAAATTACAGCGTCCAAAATAAACAAAAAGAATGTATCCACCTAAAAATGGAATAATAGATGAGCCATAATGGAAAAGCGAGCGCTAAAATTAGTTTATCTGCTGGAAAGTGAAAACGAAAACATACGAGTATTTATCAGGGCAGACGTTTCAGTAGTCGAACTTGAGTCAACTATGTGATGTAGAGACAGTAAATTTACTCCGGAGGTAACAAACGACGCATTAAAGTGACGTCACGAATGTGTGAGTTAGATACAGGCGGTTTAGTCTCTAAATGTCTTCATTTTGGACATTAACTACCGTGGTCTCATTGTGGCAGGTTATTTTGGGTACACTGTGCTTGTTTAATTAATGCATTTGATGATGAGTTTATTACAGTTTCGGTTATAGAAGAATGGGCTTTAAAATCTGGCTAGTGCTATTTAGACGGATGTTTGTCATAGAAACTGACCTAAACAAACAAAAATTTTGACAAATTCTGGAAGAAAATTAAAACAATTTAGC
Organism: Xestia sexstrigata; assembly: GCA_941918905.2. Classification (NCBI taxonomy): domain Eukaryota; kingdom Metazoa; phylum Arthropoda; class Insecta; order Lepidoptera; family Noctuidae; genus Xestia; species Xestia sexstrigata. The sequence continues at coordinate 20,189,396 of OW799201.2, forward strand.
GGATCCGGTAATGTACCAAAGGACCAATATGGAACACAGAAACACAAAACTTTCTTGGTGCTTACCTACCTTAAATAATTATGTTAAAGACGAAGAAATTCATTTTAACTTTTATTTCGCACTCAATTCCGTGTCAAGTCACGTACCGTGTTATTACGGAATAATAATTAGACGTTTTTATTAATAAGCTTAACCGCAATTACATCTGTACTGTTACTTTGAGTAATACGGTACCTCCGTCTTCGAAGAAGGTCAGGGTAACAAAGTATGAAACAAATGCTTAGTCATAACAGAACATGGACTTGTCTGGAGTATTTATAGGTGATGCGTGTGGCATAAGTTATGTTTAGTTACGAGCTAAGCTATGAATAGGTAGCCGTTTTCCTGTGGAAGTTATTTCTTTGTTACTTATTGATTGTTCAGGTTCTTTAGTGCTTACTATAGCACTATTCATGATTATCAGTAGAGGGTTAAGAAACCCTCTACTGATAATCATGAATAGTGCTATAGTCAGTATCAGTATGTTGTCAAATAGGCGAGACGACAAAAATAAACTAATTAGGGCGAAGTTCACCGAAAAGAAAACAGTCTGATTATCTAAAAACAGCTGTTTAAAACACATTTTCATGTTCACCAAAGCAAATCAACCGATTAAACACGCTAATCAACTGTTTTCTCTAACCCACCTCGGAGAGGTTGTTTAAAATCCCGGTTAGTAGTTAATCGGTGTATTTTGACGTATGTAAACTGCAAATATAGCAAATTTTAAGGTTACATCCAGATATTATTGTGAGAATTTAACATGCAGTCTGCTTTGAATTATATTTTGGAAGAGGATGACGTTTTGGCCGAGTTTGAAACCGTTGAAAGACTTTTGCGAACTCTTCGTTTGTATTCCACCAGACGACACTACTTCACACTAAACTAGGGACAATTTCCTTTTCGTCATGCGTGAAATTAGCATTGCGCTTCATAACCATTGTATTTAATTTAAAAACTATTACAAACGAAAATAAACAAAACTTCAAACAGCAGATAATTTGATGGTTAGATAACTGTCATCTTAGGTATAATCTTGTATTAAGTCTCCTCTACACGTCTGCAGATGCGACCGAAAACCTTTGATCTGTGCCAAAAAACCGACAACAATCGGATTCGAGGCGGACGCGTCTGCGGACGTTAAATGCCAACAACCGATGCACAAATTACCCCTTCTATACGTCGGCGGACGCATCCGAAGACGACGTAGTGCAGATGCATTTGCCGACGTGTAGAGGAGGCTTTATTATATAGTGTATTATCTATGGGTATAACGCAACCATTTTAAGAAGTTTCGCATTTTTTTAAAATAAATAAATATCGCTGGACATTACACACAGCGCCATCTAGTGCCACACTAAGCAACGGGGCTTGTGTCGTGGACTCCAGATAGTTGATATACTACATAGATACTTTTTGTTTGTAAATACATACTTATTATACATATAAACATCCATGACTCGGAAACAAATGTCCATGCTCATCACACAAACATTTGCTTCTACCGGGATTCGAACCCAGGACCCTAAGAACGTAAGGCAGCCTCAGTACCGCTGCGCCATTCGGGTCGTCAATTTGTACGGATTTTACGTGTTAAGTTACCCACCTTATTTGACTGTATTATAATCATTCGGTCTTTCATTCCTAAAATGCTCGTTTACATAACCGAGCTAGAATAAGTTCTGGTGAACACCAAAATTCCCACGTCATGTTTAAACAACTGTTTACGTTTAGCGGGCCGATTACGAAACAGTCGGATATTTTACTGTTGGTGAACTTAGCCCTTAGTCCGTCAGTCAGATTATCAAAAAATATTTGACTCGTGTTTTTTCTTTTGTTACGTAAACCAAAATTGACGAAGATATGACGCTTTTAAAATTCTCAATACGTCACGCCTAGGTATAATTTTTACCTAGTTCTGACGTCACGAGCCCCCACTCCCGAGTTTCGATGCCTTTTATCTTTGTCAATATTCATTGATTTACAAAAAACAAAAAATACGTGTCCATTAATTTCCAATACTCTAACTGACGGACTAAATAGATTTGCAGTTTTTTGATACTGTCGTCATGCCTATTGGTAGGCTCGTTCCCTTCATTGTTACACAAATTGATACATATGTAATAGACTAATAAATGACAGTGTGGCTAATTGTCATAGACATACTAAGATGGAGAAGAATGTGGCCGAGGACCAATAATAGTCCGATTTCTAAGCACATAACACGAATGAGATAACAAAGGTATTGATAAAAGTCTCCCACTAAACAAGTCGTCAATATTTTACTGCCAAATCTAATCGAGGGAATCGGGTAACAATTCTATAGTTAAAGAAAAAGCTTTGGTGTAAAATTGTTAATTATGCGAGAACATAAATGTACGCCACGGTCTTCTTTCAACACCAGATGAGTACAAAACAAAAGCTGTTTACTGCTCAGAGATTTAAATTATTTATGTTTACGACCTATGTAGGCACATCTGACCGCGAGTTGTGTTTAATGTTTAAAAAAGTTGAGGAAATAAAACATGTGACCCATTGAGGGTAGCCAAGAGAGTTGGAAGTTTCGTACACGGGTTTGGGCTCTCACACATCCGGATTAAACATTTCATTTGTTTAAATATTTATTTTGTTAGAATTGATATTGTTAGCATGTTAATTGGAAACCCTTATTCATCCCTATTAAAAAAGGATCTAGCTAAGCTAACCATTATTACAAAAATAGACCTACGAATATTAGGTATTCTGATTAAACCAAACGAACAAAACAGTCCACCGCTTTGTTTAAATAAGAAACAAATCTGAAAAATATTACTATTCCTTTTATTTCGAAGCCATTCATACTCATTTCCAGACGGAAGCAAAGGATTTTTTTTCTGTGCAAAGCCCCCACAAAGAAAAGTTTCCATCCTTTTATTCTAGAGGCTCCGTTATCTTGTCTCCAGGGAAATATGATAGAAATTGGCTAGGAAGTAGGAGCATGAAGTATTACGCCTTTTAAATTTAAATTATGGTCCATTATTGGAGGTTTCAGTTTCAATATCGCTTAACGATTTATTATTAAAGCTTTGACTATCATAATTTATATCCTGAAAGCTCTCAGCTGGGCTGTATTATGATATTTGATATTGGAAAAGCAGGTTAATTTTGTAGAAGAAGTGATAGTTACAATAATTATACAAAGTAATACTTAGTATAATAGACGAAGTGATACTTTGCCTATAATAGGTGAGGAAAATGTTGAGTGTGAATGTAGATAGCTATAAGAGTAGAGGAAGACCAAAGAAACGATGGATGGACTGTGTGAAGGATGATATGGCAAGAAAGGAGGTGACTGCTGAGATGACGAGTAATAGAGAAGTATGGAAGAAGAAGACATGATGCGTTTCGTCTTGTGTTTTTGAAACAGACGTAAGGATGATTCGAACTAATCTATTTATCTGTTATTGTCAGTATTTTGTAGAAATTCAAAAGTAAATATTCAATGAACACTGTTTATTGATGTTGATAGTGACCCCAATACACGTGTTGCCTAAATTCAAACTGTCCTAGATACATAGTTAATTAACCTAACCTCATGAGACCAATTTTAGCTTGTTGAACTGATGTGATGATGCAGAACCGAATTAATTACGTTATGCAGTTTTGTTGTTTCGGATTAATTAATGTCGTCAGTGGGATTACGTATGTATCTGGAAAACCAAAAACAATTAACGTCACTATTGTTATCCCAGGGTTAGGCAGAGGTGTACCTCGCGGGAGACGCCCCGGGCGTCGGGGGCTTCGTGGTGGCCCCGGCCACCGCAGGCGCGGACCTGTGGACGGTGAGCTATGGGCTAGCTCGCCGTCCGTCTGTCTTCTGTTTTCTGTCTTATGACGACAGGCCGTGTCGACGCCGCGTTCGTGTTCCACGCGCGCCTCAAAGAGATGTCAGCAAAAGGAAGGAAAGCAAGGGCCGATGCCTGCCGGGGTTGCGGGACTGTTCGAATGAGATACCGTGGCCCCGGAACACAGAGGACGATGAAGGAACATGGATGGGTTTTAGTCAGTAAAAGTCTGACACTCCATTCTGCTCCGCCCAGAGCGGGGGGAGTCATTTGATGATTTCCCGAGAAAAAAAAATGCAGAGCTGTACTACCTATAGGCTGTAGCACACCTACATTTCGCCAGGTAAACAGTTCTGCCATTTGGGTGTACTATTAGGGATACTTCTGCCTACACCTTCGGGGATTAAAGGTGTGATGTTATGTTAAATACGATTAAATGATTCGGAAGGTGGCAATTTACAAAGTAGTGAACGTACCGTAAAACACCGATATAAGTATTGTAACTCCATGAAATTTTCTCAACTTGAGCCAATAACCGTTTCAAGTTTCTGCTCATATACATATAATGGCCTTCAAAAAAAAAATTAATATTACGCTTGGCTTACATTTTTATGCCATTTCGCTTGATACATTAGACGTAAATTGCACATTTTGTTACCCCAAAATTACTTCGCGGACGTTCCTGCGTTAATATATTTTATACTTTAATATTCCAATGTAGGTGGAACTAAGGGCTTTATCACACTAACGATTATTTTGGGAACGCGCCGCGTGTGCGCTGAGCAGCGACGTTTAAGCAGCCGCGTTTTTATGGTGGCTGTGCACACCCACCGATACTCCGACCCCGAGGCAGGTCGAGTGCAAGAGTGTAACAACGCTCGTCTAGCATTGGTGTTCCTCGCTTGCTCTCCTTCCCAAGTCAGTTTTTTGCAACGCGTCTCTGGAGACATACAGAGCCAACTTTTCAATACAGAACGATTTTGTTTCCTACATCTGTTCAAGGGTGTTTCTAGCCATCATATTAAACCACTTTGGCTACGAAACTCGTATTCGTATCCTATACTAATCGGAAATGAAGCGTATAACAGGTAGAATAAATAGCCCGTAAATAATAAACAAAATAATATAAAAAGTAAACATAAGAAAGAGTTCTTATGTTTACTTTTATATTATTTTGTTAAATTGTTAATATAATAATTTTGTTTTGTCCGCTGCGAGACAAATCAATACTTTTAATTTCTTTCTTTGATGGGTGCAGGTGACTATACCGTCACCCTGTATTGTACGCTTGTTACACTTTGTCTTGTAAATTGACGTCAATCCTGTACACAATGAAGGCGAAAACATTACATTCAGCAGCACAGTGTTCAATCGCCTCGTTACAAACACGCTCGTAAATCGCCAGTGTGTAAAGGCTTTACTTGAGCAAGATAATGTACAATGTTCTGAGTCTATATGCAAAGTGAATAGCAGTCGGGATTCAGTCGTTATTCCGCCTCAGTGAGTCCGCGAAGGAATGAATGAACGTTGTATTACTATTTAAAGACCAGCCACTATTTGGAATGTATGTGTGTAATGAATGGGCTTCTCTATGGACTGGCTGTATCTATTCATACATCTAAACTTAACATTATAAAGAGGAAAGATTTGATTTTTTGTTTGTTTGTTACGATTTAAGTCAAGAACTACTTAACCGATTTTAAAAATTATTTCACCATTAGAAAGCTACATCTTTACTGAGTAACATAGGCTGTAAATGATATTTATATCATTCAAATTAGCCGAGCTATCACCATTTTCGCGGATGAAGTCGCGGGCGAAGTGCTAGTGAGTAAAATAAACAACAGTCACCACAAAAGCATTGGTTTCAATTTAAAGCAGTGATTGATAATGCGGAGAATCTAATTCAAAGCAGATTCAAATATCCTCACATTACCATAATAATTAAATGTTCAGTGACCTTACAACAACCGGTTATTTGAAATTAATCTTCAAATAAACAAACGTTTCCCCCGCTGACGTCGTATTTCTATATATTGTGCAGAATACGGTCAACCAATATTGATCGCCGATAAGTTTGATGGCAGTCAGTTTGATTTCGGACCCAGATGTGACAGAATATTCATATTTATACTGTATATTCTAAGTATGAATATCGTATATCAGAGTATCTGTAGTGTCTTTTTTGGTAAAAAGAAACGGTATAATCATCGTTTTTCGCATCAATCACATGAGTAAGTACTCATGTGATTGATGCGAAAAACGATGATTATACCATGATTATATCTAAGATAAAGCTTATTAAAATTCGTTGCAAGTGCAACGAATTTTAATAAGCTTTATCTTAGATCAAGAACACGAATCGAGTGATAGAGAAGTATGGAAAAAACATGACATGCTCTGCCGACCCCAAAGAAATGAATGGTGATGAGCTTAGACACACACACAGACACACACACACACACAGACACATTACACACATAGACACACAGACACATTAGCGCATCGCTTAGACACATTTAGGGTGAATTTTGGCAATAAAACTCAACACGATTAGTACTTGTGAGCCATGTTGAAAAGCTGTCAATATTCCATAACCATGCATAATATAATTAGCCCTTAGTGTCACTGTCAAATGACATCAAAAACCGATTCAAATTTACAATTTTAACATTTTAATTTTTTCAGAATTAAAATGTTAGTACCTACGCCATTTTTGTTTACAAAAAAAAAAAAAACAAGCAAAGAAAATTTCACTTTAGCCATAGTCTATTTCCAATAATCCCTTTTTTTTTTCGGATGGGAAATCATCAAATGACTTCTCCCGCTCTGGGCGGAGCAGGAGGGAGTGTCAGACTTTTACTGACAAAAACCCATCCATGTTCCTTCATCGCCCTTTGTGTTCCGGGGCCACGGTATCTCTTTCGAATAGTCCCGCAACCCCGGCCAATAATCCCGCAAATGTGACAGAAATGATTGATGACAGAAGTTCGAAGACATTGAACTACGCCTTGACTTTATTCTGTACTATCAAAATATTTTCTATCTCCAATCTTTCATATTTCACGCAAGATTAATTTCTTTATACTCGATTTACTGCTGAGCACTTTTTGTTAAGAGTTAAATGCAAATGTGTCTTAAAAAAGTTTTTACAAATAAGTATTGAAAAGTTGATGGCCCAGAGGTTAAGGCCTCGCCTCCCATGCATGAGGTTGTTTGTGGGTTCAAATCCGGGCAAGTACCAATGTGACTTATTCAATCCATATGTACTTTCTTAGTTTATCTTGGACATCACAGACATCGGTAAAGGAAAACATCGAGGGAAACCTGGAGTCTGAAATCGCCAACCCGTCTTGAGCAAGTGTGATGAATGGTGTGTGTGGTGCTCGTGCCTTCTCTGTATGAGAAGAGGCCTTTGCCCAGCAGTGGGACAGTAATAGGTAGGTTGGTATTATTATTATTACATAATTATTGAAAAGCGATAGAGTGAAAAAAATTTCTACAATAAAACTGCATGTGAGAAAAGATATTTTCAGTTGAAGTCGTATCGATCTTACATAACAGGTCATTTCCAAAAGAAAAACACCATCGCAATATCGCTTCATAATATTGTTTACGATATCTCTCTGTTTACATCCAAGGCGCTAAGATTCCACCGGCCCTACAAAAATAGATCTTGTATTTTGTAAACATTAACGTATAAGTAATTTATTCTCCGACGAGGTCGTTCGGAAGAAAAACACGTCTAAATATAGAACCACTCGATATCTCCGTAGAATTAATCTAGTCTGAACGGGCGGCGGCCTAATAAGATAACAATCTATTTTAAACTACTCTTGTCACCACAGTAGGTACTTACTGTCGTAATCCCTTAAACCTATTAAACACGTCACTAAGTACCTAACACAGTTACATGACTTTCAAAGGCAGCAGCCAATATTGATTTATCTATACGGGCGGTCTCATCACCATATCGGTTATAGTATAGGTATGTTCCTTACTGCGTTTCAAGCGCAGTTTGAAGCTTCCCTTGAGGGATTGGGTGTATTTTAGAACTCAATAAACAACTCGACTCGACTCAACACGACTTTTTTAAAGATCTTTTCTATGAAAAGTGTGGTTACTTGTTTTATAAACTGTCGTGCAAGTACGTAGGAATCGATTCGATAAATCTGACAGTTATTCTTGACAAAATGAGTTTTTATCTTGTTATAAACTCATTTTGTCGAGAATGACTGTCAGATTTATCGGTTCGATTCCTACGTACTTGCACGACAGTTTATAAAACAAGTAACCACACTTTTCATAGAAAAGATCTTTGCTCTACTTGCACTGCTGATACTGTTACGGGATATCTTCCGGGATTGTTTACTATTTGAGCTCAATATTTCGACGCTATTGCAAGCGCCATGATCGCGGGATAACAATCACAAAATATATCTCGTAAGTGACAGTTATAAGTTTAGTTTTAAACCGTGAAAGCTTAAAACAGTACTTAGTTTTATAGAATTCGCATTTCTAAGCTAAGACGTAAAGTGTTTTATAGAATTCGCATTTCTAAGCTAAGACGTAAAGTAACTTCAAAAAACCTATTACTAACGAACGCAAAGTACGACGGACTTCACAGGTCCTATTTGCACATTCAAATAAACATGTGTAACACATCAAAGCTTTGAACTTCAAGTTTTAATAAGGAGCATAATTTAAAAGTGCTAGCAACTTCTTGCAAACGAGTCGCGTAGCACGTATTCGTTTTACCTTTGCCGGTATTCCAGTAATAGTTTTTTGAATAACTGAAGTACTGCTTGCATATGAAACGTTTGAGGCTTAAGGATTGCTTGTTGTTAATAAATAACAAATTACAGACACCTTTATTGACCTTTATTGTCTTGAGGTGATCAGAATTTATAGATCTCTTAAACTGTCTGTTCATACATATTTCAGGCTTCTTGTTATTTCGTATCGATAGTAGGTCTTGTCTACTGATGGTAATTACTTAGGACCAGGAGACGGTAACGCTAATCGCAGTGTTTTTTATGTCGCAGTTGTACATTTCAGGATAAGCATCACGTATAATACAAAGCTAAAATGATCACAAACATAGAAATTTATTGAATCTACATCCCAAAACATTCCAGAGAGAACGGTCCATATTCCGCATGGGAAATACAATAATAATTGTAGTCAAATAAAACTGACCATTTAGCAATGTTAATCCTGAATAAAAAGCACTGAGCCATTTTCATGGCACAATTTGGAAATAATCCTAATTTTTTCTAGTTCCATACTTAAAACATAGGAAACTAGTATGAAACTAAAATTGCTCTCCACGTCGAAAACTTGAACAATTTCTAAAGCACACATTCGTGGAGCGAGGCGAATAATTAAGTGCGAGTCTGTAATTAAAGCCTGTACAAGTGTCGCTAAGAATGTAGGTTATACAAAGTTAGCGTTTAATTTGCTTTGCTTAAGCAACTGATAAATTCCAACGATTTCAGGACCCTGCTGTACCTTCACACATAATCATATCTCTATTCTCTTGCCCTTATTCCAATTAATTTGGAGACTGGGTAACGTGTAGCATTCATGACTTATTTTTCCATAGTTTTCTTTGTGTGCGGCCAGACTGGCAGCGCGGTGCGGGTGCGGCGACGCGCGCGGTTTGCCTGGCCAGACTGGCAGCGCGGTGCGATTATTCCCGATGTCCACCACTTGTCTGGCCACCACTGGGGGACAGCAAGACCACTTTAAAACATTATTCTCGTTGTCCACCACTGGGGGACAGCGTCACAACTTTGTAAATTATTTCCATTCGCCACCACTGGTGGACAGCGACACGGATTTTTTAACATTCCCTATGGCCGCCGTTGGGGGACAATGGCACAACTCTTTTGATCCGATTCCCACTGGCCATCAATTTAAATTGTTTAATCTAGAGACCGGTAAAGGATAGCTTAATATACTTACGCGTACTTATACACACATCAACACGGTCTAGGGATATTTCATACTCAATTAAATAACTCGAAAAGTACTGGCCGCATTGGAATCTTTTATACACCGATTTGTTTGTAATTTATCTCAGACTAATTCCAAATTCAAATTTTTGAAAATTCTTTTGTTTCGGTGGCATAAAAATGTCTTGATGTACAGGAGAGGGAATTTTCATTTGTGCGAAATTTAGAAAACAATACGAATTACGTTTAGTTACAGTTTTTTTTTCATTTTTAAACGAAATATAAAGTTAAAATTGAGGTATTGTAGCCATGCAACGCCGACATTTGACGAGGGCGGAGATGTTACGAGCTGGGGGAATGCTGGAAGCTGGATCTGTTCAGCGTAATGTTGCTGAGGCCATAGGGACCCATCAAAATGTAATTTCAAGATTGTGGACACGCCTTCGTGCCACAGGTGAAGTAGCGGAGAGGCACCGGGGGCCAAGTCGCATCACTACCCCCAGACAAGACCGATTTTTGCAAATTACTGCGCGAGCACAACCAAATGCAACGGCGACTCAATTGGTCCAAAGGCTGCGAGTGGAACACCAAGTGCTTGTGAGTGACCAAACTGTAAGAAGGCGACTGCATGAAAGCAATCTACGCTCTCGTAGACCACTCCGGGTCCCACCTTTACGGAGAGGCAATCGTGGACGACGATTAGAATGGGTTCGGAACCACGTGGACTGGGGCCGTGACCAATGGTCCAATGTGCTGTTCACGGATGAATCCAGGTTTGGCTTCCATCCAGATTCACGAAGGACGCGTGTTTGGCGAGTTCCTGGACGATGGAGCCGTCTCCAGAACCCTCAGGAAGTTCACCCATACCAAGGAGGAACAATTATGGTTTGGGCAGGAATTCGTCTTGGAGGACGGACGGATCTCGTTTGGGTGCGGGGCAATATGACGGCAGAACGATACGTCCAACAGGTGCTGGGGCCCGTAATCTTGCCCCACAGAACACAAATGGGCAAGATTTCCTGCTCATGCACGACAATGCCCGGGCACACAGGGCGAGAACGGTAGCAGCTTGGTTACATACACATAATGTTAGGGCCTTAGACTGGCCTGCTCAATCGCCAGATCTAAATCCCATTGAGCATGCGTGGGATATGCTGCAAAGAAGAGCTCTGAAGGAAGTTCCTGAAAATCTGGCTACAGAAGATCAACTTTTTGCGCACCTCAGAAGGACATGGGACAATATTCCGCAGCAAGACATTGACAACCTTGTTCTGAGCATGCCAAATCGTTGCCGATGTGTTATGAACATCATGGGCGCTTTCTCAGACTACTAACTTCAAGTTTATAAACACAAATTAAATGATTTTTCTATTTTTTTCAGTTTTTACTCACAAATTAAAAGTTCATTCATATACGGTTTCCGTCTATGCTTCATTTTTTTTCCATAAAATCCTGAAATTTTAATCTATACCTTAACCATTATTAAAAAATGGTAGAATATTAAATAACGTATCTTTTAAATATATACATGTCATATAAATAATAAACACATTGATAGTAATTCGCTTTTTTTTAAATATCCCTAGACCGTGTTGATGTGTGTACTTTGCGTCTGTGCATAACGTTAAAAAGAGACAAAAAATATATCTATTCTACTCTGCTCCTTCTACTTGCGCAAACGCAGCATGCGTCATTATAACTACGTCATTAGTGCACTCGTCGCTCCCATAACCAGCCATGTCCGATTTAAATACTAGTGGTTCCAGTTCATCAGGAAAAGTGCATTTAACATATATAAATAGAAAAGGCGGGACAATTTTATTACACGGAGGATATGAATATATAATAAAACGAAAACATAAAAGTGGTTTAATAATCTGGGAGTGTACTAACAGGAAGAAGAACAAATGTAAAGGACTTATCAAAATCAAGGTAAGTCCATAATAATAATACAATAGTAGGTATATCACACCTTATTTAGTACTCATTTTGGAATTGTTTATTGTTTTATAAGTAGGCATGTTCAAAATTTTAAATTCGATGACATCGTTATTAAGGCTGCCATTTTGTTTACTCGTAGGGCCCCCATTTTGTTTACCAATCCCAGTATGACGGTAATGTGAGATGAATGTGAATAAAAAACAACTTTTTGTCTATGGTGATGATTTGATGTCTTTTTTTGTAAAAAAAAAAATATTAATTAATATTTTTTGTAGACCTAGGATACCAATATAATTGAAGAAAAGCCACATCTATGCCAACCTGATTTTGCAAGAAATTTTGTACAAGAAAAAATACAGCAATGTAAAGATAAATTGGTTTCTCCTCAATTTCCACCAGTGCCAGAAACCTTCAACGCTATGGTGAGTGAATTCAAAGTCATACCAAGTTTGATTCAAAACATACCGTCATTTCAAAGCATCAAGTCAAGTTTATACAGACATAGAAATACAATCGCTGGAATAAAAAGGCTTAAATGCAAAAATGTGGAAGAATTCCAAGTTCCAGAAGATTATAAGGACTTTCTTTTAGCAGACTATTCATATAACTGCAACCGAATTGTAGTGTTTTGTATTGAAGAAGCCAAAAATGTAATCTGTGAGATTGATCATTTCTTATGTGATGGTACCTTTAAAAGCTGCACAAAGCCATTCACTCAACTTTACTCGATACATGGAGACTTCAGAAGTACTGAAAATAGTACTAACATAATTCCGCTAATTTATGCATACATGAGTCGCCGTGATGAGGAATCCTATACAATTCTTTTCAATTTAATCAAAAGTCAAGTTCCTGGATGGCAACATTCAAAGTTTTCAATTGATTTTGAGAAAGCTGCTATGAAGGCCATAAAAGCGACATTTCCGTTAGCTACACTTAAAGGATGTCACACACACTTTAAAAAAGCAATATGGAACAAGGGCCGTGATTTGAAACTTACAACATCTGCTGACATATTCAAATTTCGAGAGGTAGCATTGACTACAGTACTTCCATTACTGCCCGAGACAGAAATAAGAAACGGTTGGCTCTATATAACGCACAGGGATACTACGGATCCTGATATTTTAAAGTTCAGGAAATACGTTGAAGTACAATGGCTAAAAGATGATTTTATACCAGTTTGGTGCGTTTTTGGGGAAAGGCATCGAACGACAAACGCTGTCGAAGGGTGGCACCACAAACTAAATTAAGCGATGAGCAAGAAAAACCCAAACATAATGTACGCTTTAAGCGTTCTTCGAGAAGATGCATGTTTTTTCTTTGTGAAAAAAATGCAAATAAGTCAAAAAAAAGAACCGTCCAACAAACGAAAAAAAAAGTATGTTTACAGCGATCAATTTATTCAAGAAACCCAAATGGAACTTGTAAACGGCCAAATATATGTAGGCCAATTTTTAGAAATTATGAGAAACTAATAAGTACTTATTGTATTTTGTTTAACTATGTGGTGTTTAAGACTTTTGAGTAGTACCTACATTATGTTTAATTCAAGAAACCCAAATGGGTCTTGTAAAGGCCAATTTGATATTGTGAGAAATTATTATTGTTTTTTGTTTAACTACATATGTGATTTTTAAAACTGTTGATTAATTTATAATATTAAATTTTTATTCCTCCGTCGAGGAATAGGATAATAAAACTGTGATTATGATTGTAATGTTCTAGTCGATTTTAAAAATTGTAGCCTGTCAACCAGCTGTGGAAATTAAGTCGGTTAATTACCCACTTCAATAAAAAATAAGCAATCAAAGCTATATTATATAATACACTTAGTATTATATAATATAGCTTTGATTGCTTATTTTTTAGTAGTAGGATCATTTTTTAATACTTGAGTGAAACATTTAATAAAAGTTGATTCAAGAATATGACTATTATTTACCTACCATATAATTTATAAATATTTAAATTAGTCTTACCCTTAGCCCTGCTAAAAATCGAATCCGTAAGTATATTATGCTATCCTTTACCGGTCTCTAGATTAAACAATTTAAATTGATGGCCAGTGGGAATCGGATCAAAAGAGTTGTGCCATTGTCCCCCAACGGCGGCCATAGGGAATATTAAAAAATCCTTGTCGCTGTCCACCAGTGGTGGCGAATGGAAATAATTTACAAAGTTGTGACGCTGTCCCCCAGTGGTGGACAACGAGAATAATGTTTTAAAGTTGTCTCGCTGTCCCCCAGTGGTGGCCAGACAAGTGGTGGACATCGGGAATAATCGAGCGCGGTGCGGCGTGCGGCGCGGGATCGGAGATCCCCGCTCCCGCCAGGTTTACCAACTTAGGGGTTTTCCCTCCAAATTTAGGGGTAAATAAGAGGGTTGTGATTTTGATTATAGGGCGTTCTATTTTTAGGAGTACTTTTAGTGCTTTTTTTGCTTTTGTTTTAGTCCGTAAAAGCCAGAGCGGGAGGGGGTAATTTGATGATTTCCCATCCGAAAAAAAACAAGGGAGATTTTCAAGTAATTGTGGGAATTTTGACTAAGCTTGAGGGGTAAATATTTTTGGGAGTTGTTAACCCTGCCTCCCGCACTTGCCCGCGCCCTCACTGCGGCCACTTGTATGAACGAGCTATGGCTTGAAATGCCCGCAAGCGATTCGCGTGCGGCCCGCGCAAACTAGCCCGCGCCGCAGCCCGCGCCCGCGTGCCCGCTATGGACACTCCAATGAAGTTCATATGTTTGAGCTCGTCGCACCGCACCCGCGTTTGCAGTCTGGCCGAGCACTTTTAGTTGTCATCTTATTAGTCAGTCCCTTTCTAGCCATGTCATCTTTCATTATAATCCATCCATTGTTTCACACATAGTTCACCTTCTTTTCACGCTGCCGTACATTCACACTCCTTAATATTTTTACGAAGTTCAAAAGTACAATCGGCAAATGTTCTGGTACTAATAGTGTTAACTTTATTTTTGCTAAATTGAACGAAAACGAAAGGCACAAAACAAAGGCAGTACTTATTCCCAAGAGTTTTTCACAAACACCCACCAAGGAGCCGCGACATTGTTCGGCATAACGAGCCCAAAAATAACATTTATATGAGAAACTGTGACTCGCGAGTCTTTCATACGACGCGAGGATGTATGTATGCATAAATGTTTTGATATCATTAAACTTGCGTGATGAATAACGTCTTTCAGCAAGTGAAGGTGGATTCATATTTTGTTGTAAGAGCTCTATGAAATATGGGATCAATCTTTGCTTGCTCCAAATTATGAGGCATACCTTTTAGTATTTTTAACAAGCCTTCATTTGCCTAGCCTTTTAGTTAACTATGTTGGGGTGAACTTCCAATCTGTGGTCAGTATTTTACATGAAGCAACTGCTTATCTGACCTCTACAAACCAGCGTTATGGACCTATATGCAGTCACTCCAAGTCGGTCACTGGGTTCTACGATATTCTTTGAAAATCTGGTTATCAGACATTCAAGCTTCAGACTATTTTCAGCGATCCAATCTCGAATATAAACTTCTACGAGCCTTTCTTCAAATACTCTCAAAACATGCAAACTATATTTCACCAAATAAACAAAAAAAGGACCACCATGTAATATTCAACAGTAGCAACATATCGGACGAGTGTAACTGTCTCGTACGTGACGTCACGGCCTCACGGAGCGGTGCGTGTACAAATCCCTTCACGGTTGGCCAGGCGCCGGCGCACGTCCCGCCCTTCGCGAGCCATTTGTGCCCACGTGTCGGAATTTTTAATAGAACCGGAACACCGTTCGTCCGGTTAGTGAATCATCCTGGAGCTCGCACGGAATTGCACGTTTTTCGCTCATTGCGTTTTCGTGTAGGGTTTACTATTTTTGTTGGTGCTTAGTTATCCTGTGAGCCTTTTGCGGTGTTAGGCAGAGTTTTAATTTTAATTTATGAACAAAAGTATTTTGTTATCGTGCTAAGCTTATCATATCCTGCTTTAAGCTTTCACGGTTTAAAACTAAACTTATACTGTCGCTTACGGGATACCTTCCTTTTCTCTCTTCCCCTTCTTCTTCGTCTCTCTTTCTTTTCTCTTCTCTCTTCTTCTTTTTTTTATCACTATCAGGAGCTCAAAATAATCAATAAACACGAAAGATATCCCGTAGGTGACAGTATAAGTTTAATCTTATCATTTTGCTGTTTTTAATATTGGTGCTTTCAAAGGGTTCCAATAAATATCAAACAACCAAGTGACCTTTTCATGGAAGAAAACTTTTCCTACACTACTCCGAACTTAATAAATGATGCTCCGAATAATTGTCCATAACTTCGACAGAATTCGGATATTCTTTCACACTACATAAACTTGATCTCTAAGGAATAAAACCTCTTTAGACACAAAATAACCCCAAAAAGATTTAGGACGGGAGCAGAAAAACTAAATTTTCACATAAATAATTCAGCGGGCAACATTTTCAGCAGAAAAACAAACAAAATCCAAGTACAGCAAAAGAATTATGGGCTTTATTTCTCAAATTTTGAAAAAATCCTACTACATAAGGAATACATATTTTTCGCCGGCCAAGAGCGATAAACAAGATTAAAATTACACGAAGCGAAGTGGGCGAGGCTGGGTTATAAATCTCAAAGGAAAGCTGGAGTTGAATGGCTAGTTTACAGTACAAACAAAATGGTCAACAACGAAATACAAACAGTTGGAACAATGAAGCAGCCACAGAGTTGCGCTATGAATATCTAATGAAAGGGAAAATGATACTGCAGAATGGGTATCATAAAGCTTAAAGGAAAACGGAGGTTCAAGGCCGTAGACGGCTGCTATATTTTACAGGTACGGTACGGGACATGTGCTATATACTGAAGATTCTCTTTACATACGATCGTAAAAGTTAATACCCGTAGACAGTCGTAAACACGAGCATGAGCCCGACGAATGAACAGTAAATATTACCTTATCATTTTGTTATGAAAGTGAGAATTTTTCTCGGCGAAAGTGGAATTACGAAACCTAATTAATGTGGTAAAAATTAAAGGTCCTAAATAGGAAAATTAGCTGAGAAGTGTTCGATCAATATATTTGATTTAGCTGAAAACTATACTTTCATTATGAACTCAAATATTCACTCAGTACTCGTACACACATTACTTACTAAAATGTTTTAGTTGCAAAAACATTTAAGTCTACCATTGTTTTCGAATTTGTTGGTAGGTACAGCCGGTCTAACAGTATATACTTCGGGGATTTCAAACTGTCATTTCTAAATCCTTTTAGTAAAATTACATTATAACAAAGACGTGGTTGAGAAAAAAGGTACACAGAATAAACATGGATATGTAAAGCTTACAGGAGAACGCATGAATTAGGTTAAGGGACCTACGTAATGGTAATATAATGACTATAATATACGCCAGTAGGTACGCAAAAACCTTTTTAAAGTTAACGAAAGAAAACGGAACTTGATAACGAGGGAGGCGAAAGTCTACCATTTAATTTAAAAAGATATCTGAGTCTGTATATAGTATGAATGTGGATGGATATAAGAGTAGACGAACATCAAAGAAACGATGGATGGACTGTGTGAAGGATGATATGGCAAGAAAAAAAGGTCTCTGATGACGTGACGAGTAATAGAGAAGTATGGAAGAAGACAGGTAGGACAATGATGATTTGCGTTTGTATATTCCGGAATCGTAATGTACAGAATCTGAACTTTGTTCGGTCAAAGCCCTTTCTGATATAGGACCCCCCTCTTTGGCCTGCGTTAGAGCATGGCACTTTAAACCCCTCAGGGCATCAGTTTATCTGGCGAAACACTAGCCGTTCCCAGACCATTGCTCTTGAGACATAAATTAACATTAACTAGACAAGTCTGGGACTGAATGCGATTTTATTTAACAAAATATTCCATTCCACATTGTATTGTTTTTTATCTGTCTCAAGAGGGACAGTATTTTATAATAACAGCTGAGTGGGACAGGAATTTGTTGTTGTTTTTATAATTTCGTACATGAATTTGTTAAAATAAATAAATAATCATCGACTAAAAATTGTCAGCACGACAGGTATTTATTGAAATAAACCATAATGCTCGAGTGTATCATCCAATTTTGCTTACTCTGACTCGTAAAATTTGTTGACAACAGAAGCCAATAACTTCGGAAAGTCTGCAATGTTTTTCCATGAAACGAACTAAGCTAAATAGGAAGTCTGTCGAATATAGTTGGAAATATTTTAAGATTCTAGACAATTTCCGGGAACATTGGGCATGATACCCGGAATCTCATAAGCTTCTTAACTTAGGGCGGTGAAAGAGTGAATCGGGGTAGAAATATGTTAACGACACGGAATTTCAGAAATGTGTTAATAGTTGCATATGAGCTTTTATGTGAAAACATTATTTCATTGAGGGATAGATAGCATGATACATTTCAAAATTACCAAAGAATTAAATAATCATTGATTATTTGTTTTTTTTTTTAAACAACGTTTGTAGATAGCTCGTGTTCCTACATTTGGAGCTTCTAATGTCGCACCGATACAAATAAAACCTAGACACAGCTTTCCAGACAAACCAGGCAATTAATTGAATATTAATTCTCAACATCAAACTAAAAGATCACTTACCTGTTTGTCCATACGCGAAGATACAAGCATTGTACCCATCGAATGCATTGTCGAGTATATCCCTGCCAAGACATTCGAATACTGTCTTCTGAGAGGCAAAGTGTGGCAGGGATGGGTCCAGGGAGTAGAAACAGTGGTCGAACGCAAATGTCTTTGGTTGTTTTCTGAAACAAAAGGAAAAAAATATCAGCTCTGACATGTTGCAGGTAAATTCAGGATTTTTCGAAGAGGGTTGACGCATTCCTACACATTGATCGTTTTCACAAAATTGAATTAGTGCACTACATTTCATAACATCTATATGTTATTCATCTCTTTCCCGGGGACTCATTAATGTTATGTACATTAACATAATTAAACATTTTCCGTGGAAGAGAACAATGCTGTTGGGTTGTCGGTTGTTCACGTAAGCTAAAACCTAACACACCAATTCACACCATACACAACTCCAATAAAAACTTGTGAACATGCACACATCCAATTCCGAGGTCGTCTAGAGTTTGAAACAGCCACAATATCCTCTTTTAGGCAAAGGTAACCTACACATAAACAGAACGGTTGCGTAAACGCCCCATGGAAGGGCAATCGAGCACTACCCACACGTGGGTCGTCTAATCAAACTATGCTAATGTTTCTAACTTTTAATTAATTGCAGCCAGACCTTTACTGAATCCTACGTTTTGTTAAAACAATATAATTTTATTGAAACTACGCCATTTATGTGAACTACGCCTTTCTATGTAGTTGTCAGAAAGTTAGATTGGACACGATTTGATAAGGGGTTCAATCATTTTGGGTTTATGTTATTTAGTTAGAATACGTGTTTGGCATTTCAAACTGTTTGCTACCCGCACTTCACAAAAACAATATAACCTAAAGTGATCGTAGTAACAAGTAGGCTTTGGAAGTGCCTTCTATCTGGTGCATTTTCATTTGTCTAACAAGCATATGACCTGAAACATGTCAAAATGGCGGAGTGCAACAAAACTCTTTTTCCTCTGAAGCGCGCTCTAGCTCTAGCTTTACATTGAAAACCGTAGTTTATTTTACTATTTTTACCACCCACTCGTGCTGCCGAGAAAAATACTTTTCTAGAAAAATATTCTAACCACAGACATGTTTACTTATGAAGATATTATAACCGCACACTTACTACATAATTTTATAACTTTATGGTGATTACTAAAATAATCTAACATAGTAAATGGTGTTTGTTTGACACTGAAAAAGGGTTTGAATTTCTATTATTTTAATAGATCATCGATATTAAATATATTTTTCCGTGTTTTATTTAATTTTAAAGTTCTCTGCCTCTAAAAAACACGCGTTATAATTATAAGCCAAGGATAGGACATAAATTAAGTAAATGTAAGCATTTACTTAATTTATGTCCTATCCTTAAACTCCGAACGAGAACAGTAGTAATAAAATCTGATCACAGTATGACACGAGCCAATATCCTTCTCATAATATATTTTACTAAAGTTGAATCACTTTATACCCCTCCACAGCTAAATTCGAGCTGCAGAAATTTTCAGCCAACTTAAAGCTCCCAGCTGAACTTATTTTTCCGATCCAATATATTCTATCCTGTTCGCCCAATCGCATATAGAGAGAGACAGAAAAGGAATAAATTCCCCCAATATTTTTCGTTTGGATTGGATACGGGTCGCGTGCCAAGAGATAATGTTATTACTTCGATTTATTGACCTAATTGTTGTTTCTTAACGATAGTAGGGCGATTGTTGATCCTACTAGATTTGTATCTGGACGTCTCATTAGTTTCTGCGGCTTAATGTTAAGCTAGGAATGTTTTGCTTGCTTGTTTCGTTAAAAGTTCAGTGACCTTAGCTTTGGCGCATTTGCTAATGTTAGTAACTTTGCTAATATGCTAATGTGTTCTCGTCTCTCAAGTTATTAGTTAAAATTAGGGGCCTGGGGCTTCTGAGCTAACTAGTAATTTCGCTTATTAAAAGTGTGCCTGGAAGGTATAAATTTTACTTAATTAGACCTGTTTTAGAACAACCATTATACAACACAGATTTGGAACTGTAATTTAGCATCACTTTTATTTTGTTCAGTGAATGTTTCCTGATTTGCAAAGCCAGGCTGTACCTGCATTCCTCGGTCAGTGCCCCTAAAGTGTAGTAACCCGTCCACCCACCGACCACCACGCTATTGCGTGTTAATGGGACGTTTAACACGTTAAACAGGACAGTTCTCTGCAGGACTAGGAAGCTATACCTTACAACTGTTTACTCCAACGTTCAAAATGATCGTAACTTGCAATTTTCCTGTAACCCTTCAAACAACAATGACCACTGAGTCATAATTCAGATTTCGACATATTTCTTGGAAGGCGTAGGTCGAAGTACATTATGTAACAAAGGGTATTTCCAATACCTTGGACTCTTAGATTTATTTGTGGACATCTAGAACTTTATTGAGTTGGGTAGGTACTTACAACAATAGAGTATACCTATTGACCTTTCCATACAGTTGCTCGTCCTCGTGGAAATTTATTTCAACCCTTTGCACGGTTCTAAGAGTTGAATTCTCAAGTTTCCTTTCCGATGAGAGACGATACTTTCCGAATTTCCGATTAAGTTTGAAACTTGATACCGAATTAAAAGATAAGGCCAAGGTGAAGTTTTGTTAAATATTGAGCAAAGTAATATCCATGGCCAAATTCCTGAAATATCGTTTTATGTAATCGTAGCCCCTAGATACAGACAAAGGGGGCTATCGCGTGTGAATTTGCCGCTAGAGGCGCTTGTGTAGACTAAGGTCCTCCAAAATGTCAGATGTCATAGAGTGTTCACGCGTTGCGTGTTTTTTATCACGTATTTATACTAATACTCACGATTGTGTTCTAGATTGTGCCATTCCTGATTAATTATGACTTAATTTTTTTAAGTAGCAACTTAGAATCATAATATTGTTAGTAAGTACTTGCAGTTAGAATGATTTTTAAATGTTTTATGCTTGCTAATTTTAGGAAGAATATTGTAAATATATATATGTAAAGCTTACACTATGTAACAAAATAAACTTTTTTAAGTTATTGATGCTTTAAAGTATTAAATAGAATAACTGACAGGACCTTACTCGACAGTGCGCCTTCTGGTGAGCTCAAAAACGATACACAATAATGAATAACTACATAACGCTCATGTCATATTTATCAGCATTGCCAAATGTAAAATGGCAGCAAAAGCACGACCAAACTAAATTTTTATCCATTGATCCACCAATTCGACATTTTAATTCTCAGCATTTATAACTTCGTCCCAAACTCCCAGCACAACAAAATTCATTAAAGCCAACGTCACTCGGGTTACACACACTACATGCAGGTGGTTATGACAGAGTTCAATTTGCCAAAGCGACTACTACGTCACACCTACGGGCCTGCACGGGTTAGTAATCAACGCCCAGGCATGCTTTGCCAATTTCAGCTCAGTATTAAAATTATGCAAGGCGAGGAAACCTACGCGAAAAGGAAAATTGCGAAAGACGGCAATAAACAGATCTCAACTGATAACTATGTGCTTGTTACTGTCTGTATTTTAGACTTGTATTTGTTTAACATGAATGTTAATTCAAATACTTATTTATGTGACATTAGTTGGCAATAAGATAATACTGTGTGGTCACCAGGTGAGGACAAACAATACTTATTTTTGATTTATAGAAAAGATACCTTTAACCACTTTGCGAATCGCAATTAGGCCCAGCGCACATCGCTGGAGGCGCAGCGGAGCGCATTTGAAGACAAAAATTTAATATAAACCTTAACTACCTTGATATACGGTCAATATAAGAATAAATTCGCACGCGGTACTCGGAGCGCCCTCAAGCTACTACAAGAGCATGCGCGCGACCGTATATCAAGGTAGTTAAGGTTTATATTCAATTGTTGTCTTCAAATGCGCTCCGCTGCGCCTCTAGCGGTGTGCGCTGGGCCTTCGTGAGACTCAGCCACCTGGTACATAAACGTTCCATATCGCAAGGGTTTCCCCGAATATTGATCAAGTATGGTATAAGAGGTCTGCCGCGACGCCTTTTGACTGTGTCAGGGCTCCAGAAAGTGGTTATTTTGGCCCATAGCTCATTGGGCATACGGCAGACGTGGCCAGTGCAGACCTCGTAGAAGATGGCGGGACGAGCTGGACAAAACCAACGACCAGTGGCCCACATTAGCCTTGGATCGAAACAACTGGAAGTCATGGGGAGAGGCTTTTGCCCAGCAGTGAGATGACGCAGGCTAACACTGTGCATGAACAGATAATAATCCCAAAAACATTTGAGGTCAAACAAACAAATGTCCAAATTAGACCTAGAGCTTTCACTCCCAAAACAAACGATGTAGCAAAACTCATTCCTACCAGATTCGGCCAGATCATAATTTCAGTTAATTTGTGCAGATCGCAGTGAGATTAAAGTTGCTAACGAGCATCGCTAACCATACTAAGATAGAAATCGACAAGCTGCTTACAAGTACGGCAATAAAGGCTGAGTTCTAATGACGAAAGCTTGACTGGCGTTTGATGAACGCGAGTTTACAACGGCTAATGAGATACGCCTTTCTAGGTGAACGCCTAGCTTAGAACCCGTGAGTGTAGTTATAAACGAAAGTCAGGCGTTTGCCGTCTGAACTTAGTTCCAGGGAGGGTAAAGTTGTAGTTTCCGTATGCAGCCGGGAAATAGTATTCTGATTTCACATGCAGGTGACGGTTTGACATTTTGGGTCGTAGTTAGGAGTTAGGGAGTCAATAGTTAGGTTACAGTTTGGTGCCTGAATACAAGATGTTATTACCAAAATGTGGTGTAATGAAAGACAGAATATTGTGCAGAAAAATTGCTGTATCCAAAAGCAGATATGCAAAACACACAAACAAGTGTTGTTACAATTTCATTAGACAACAACGTCTATTACACTTCTCATATTCTCACGAGAAACACTGAACGAGAAAACTTTCAAGAGACTACGCTTTCTTCGAGACAAGAAACTTTCATAAAACCCAGTCAGTCGTAACAAAAAGCATGGATTCAATTATGTATCATGTTTGAGTCACGAACAAAATGTTTATCGTATGACTCGTATTATTTCAAAGATCCTACGTGCGATCTCTAAGCTGAAAAGGCAAAGTTGCAGTTTTGGCAGCAATACCTTGTTCCGACTTATGTGATATAAGTTAGACATGGCAATTATTTTTTGTCAATTTGTCACTACTTCGTCTTCTTTCGTTTCGATGGTACGACTTATTACATTTCTTGAGCCCAGTAGGTGGCATTTAAGTCCTCTAATGTACAGGTGTAGGGACACATACGGACATTCCAGTAAAAGGGCTGTCACTACGGGTACAACAACAGGAGTAAAGTGTGCCATTCAAAAGATGGGAATTTCACAGTTGTGAAATAAGTTTTTAATCGGCTTATATTGCTTCGGCAGGTAAAGTTGTATTTACTGTTTGACTTCAAAGAGAAAGGTAATAAATAACTGATCGTTAAATTTTAACGGAGTTTTCGCCACGTTCCTCTTAGAACGATCACGGGAAAATTTATAAAGTTCTGATTGATTTATTGGCTTTCTCTAAACAACTTCTACATTCAAAATCTGATATCGTTAATGTGAAAGTAAGTATGAAACTGAACTTGCTGAACAATAGAAGTTCAGGTTTATCGTATGCAACGATATATATCCAAAATTCCTATGGAGACTATTAATTCTGTACTAAGGTCGAAGCCCTACCTTACGTCTATGCCAATCCCATAAAGTGCTATCCACAACCGCAGAGTTATACGAAATGGTAGTTCAATTCCATTAAATTTAACAGCAATTTTGCTTATAACCTGTATATCAACTTAATTGCACCACGGACAAATCCTGTCTAACTTTGCATGCAACTAAGACTGGCCTGCCTGTTTCAGTATCAATTATTGTAGCCCAGAAGCCGCAAGGCATCCAAGTTATTACTTTAAGCAGAAAAAGTAAAGACGCACGACAAAACTTTTAAAACACAAAAGTTTAAGCGAAAAGAAAAATTGTAGGCGTGTTTCTCGACAATTTTCAAGATGGTAAAAAAAGACTATGCCTCAATGTTCGTTTTCGCGCAATTTCCTGGGATGTCTTCAAACAGTTCGGTACGTTTGAGAATTGGCTCGCAGTCAAATAATCTACGGGCATATCGACGAGCGCAATAATGGCGAGTGTATGTCGAAGCGGGAAGTTCGCGGCGCGGCGGCAGGACGCCGGAAGGCTCTGCAATGTTTGCTATAAAATAACATTCCCTGGCAACAATCCAAATGCTTACTCACAATATGGATGCGGCGGGACCGCAAGACACTGCCCGTCAAAAAATTCAGATAAATTCTGCAATACTAGCAGTTTCTGAAGGGTTTTATGACAACGACTTGGATGAACAGAGTCAGCTGAGCTATGCGAGGATTCAGGGATCATTTAAGTGCAGAAATAAACTGGAGTTCTGAAGTAATGAAACGTTTCATGTTGGCGGTAAAGCTTACACGTGAGACACTTTTCTTTAGATCAGTCTATTTTGTTTGAAGTTCGCTTGACAAGAAAGTACGAACTTCATTTCGCTTCTTGATTTTGAAGTTTGTTTCTTTTGTCAACCTAATAATAAATTACCTTGGCAAGGCGTAGTTTCTGAACAAAGTGTAAAGTATGTACATTGCTAACTAACTGTACGAAGTTTTTTCTAACTCGTTCCAACATCGGTAACAATCAAAAATTTAAAATATTACGCTTGAAATCAAAACGAACGAATCGAACGTAACTTCTACTTCTATACTATGGAAGTTAGCTGAATCGAGCTCATCAGTACTCGTACAAACTGTAGGCTCATTAAGATATTTATGATAGTGCTAAAATCACTGTTCTACGAATAAACGGCCACTTTAACTTTGCTAAATCGACAGTGAAACCAATAAAACTGGTTTTTAAATGTGTAACTTTGTTTTCGCTGTAGATTTAGCTTTGATTTCTGTTTCCCTTTTGACCTCGGTCTTTATCCAAACTTTATTGAAGACATTCAGTTTATAACTTAATACGGTAATTTCTGCTACATAGACAACAAAAACTTGCTTCGTATCATTCTCTCTTGTATCTATGAGGAGGGACCACGTATTTCGTAGGGAAAATTCGTCAGTCCCAATTACATTTCAGTATCAGCACTGATGGAAGTGTTTTGTTTAATCCAAATAGCGGTCATTCTTAAAAGTACTGTTAAACTAGACAAAAAGTAACAAAACAAATAAAAGAACAAAGAATTTATCTCTGTATTAAAGGCATTTTATCACAGATCAAAGAAAAAATCAATGCATTCAGCTTGGGAATGCAACTGTGCAGTTGTAAGCACAGGAAGTTTCTAGTTCACTGACTACGATCAAGACTCATTGAGTCTTGAAAAGAAGAACGGATACCAGACTCAATATTATTTTCTATCGCTCTCTTACACTGACATTACTTTTCATTGTTATGCCGTGTCTCCACCTTACATTTAAGGTTGGTTTTCGTCGGAGAATTGTCTTGTTAAATAACTTCTTTTGTTGGGGCTAGTCGGTTAACGACAGAGGCAATATTGTACGCCCAGCAACTAACTCAAAGTTATTGTTGCTTATACCTCTAAGGTGGAAGCCATCCCAACTGCCTATTCGTCGGGGTCGGAGAAATAATTCCTCATTTTGTTGGCAGAAATATTGTAAGAGGGATTGGCAAGAACTTGGTAGTTATTCCTACTAGAAGTATCTAGAAATTATAATAGCTCTTGGAAACCTAGTCAAATATTTTACATTGCTTTATATTAAGATTCTTGGAACTTCGTAGACAGCGTTGAGCTGCTCTGATTTTTTGGTTGCTTTTATTACGGAATTCTGTTGATAATAATTTCTTCTACAATGTAAAGAGTATTTGTTTGTAGAAACTTTTGCTCTTAATTCCCGGAATGGCCGCAGGAGAATGAATCGAAAGGAAAAATCATTTTCTCGGCATTGTACAAATTCAAAGAAAGTTGATATTTCATTAGCCATTCTTGGAACTTCTGATATTTACCAGATTGTTTTACACAGAATTTCAATAGCTTTCCATTTAGATTTTTCAATAGCCTAAATCTGTGTAATTATCCGGTATAATTATCCTGTAATTTGGAATTAAATACAGACGTAACCACGTTGCAAATTATTTTCACGTCAAAACTCACAAGCCTTTCAAGCGTATTTTTATTTTCATCCTGAAAATCCGGGTTTCCAATTTGACCAGGGTTAAAAAAATTACGGTACTTGTTTTAGATTATACCTTCATTTCTCTACATCAACAAAATACTGAGCTCTCGAAAAATGTTTACCCAAATCTATTTCGGTTCATAACTCGAAAATCCAATCCCGTAATTATTCACGTAACATAAAACATAATCCTCCGATTTCATGGAAATTAAACCCGTTTTATGTCTCAAACTCGATGTTTGCAGAGCAGGATTAGGCGAAATAAAATGTACCTACGCAGTAACATTAAATTTTATTTCAACGACCCTCTGAAGGCATACCTTTCAGATTCAACTTGAGTTTAGGCAGCACTAAACACGGATCCCATTACATCTATGATCAAACGTTGTAGATTGGAATGGCCTCTAAATCTTTGTCCCAACTTCGATGGTTTTGGAAACTTACATATCACTTTTATCACATATTCAGTCAGGCAATAAAATGAGGTCCATAAATAAAATATCTACATCTATGAGATTCGTGTTGAATATAAAGATATATTTTTCAGACGGAATACGGTAAAATATTTGTCTAGCTAGCGCTAAAATCACATCTAAGCATATCAAAGTTTACATTAGCTGCTTGAATGGCAGCACAACCCTACAAACGTGACAGAATAGTGAATGTTAAACAATTGGAAAACGCTACATTTATTAAATTCGATAGCTACAACCGAACCGAACCTACACGTATACATTGTGCTTGATAGTGCATAGTGGCGACATTTTAATCCAACAAATATCATCGATGACACACTGCAATTTTCATCTAAAATAAATTGAACACCGATACACATACAATACTATGTTCGTCAAGGTCTCTAGGTTCTAACTTCTAAAGGTCATATCGGCAATGATTATGTCAGACTTATAATCGATTAGTGAAATTCTCTTGAGAAAACAAAATTCTGTGAAAATTATCATGATCAAAAACAGAATTAAGCACAAAAAGCTTTACAATTAGATTTATTGTTGTGAGGCGATGGAATCGGGAGACAAAGGGAAAATAAACACAGGACAAACGTGCGAGAGGGAACAAATTGAATTTAGTATAAGATCTACATTCGTGGCCGTTTGAGAAAGGGTTCAACCACATGGAAATGCAATTGTCCCGTTTTCTTCTACAGGACCTACAAAGTAATATGTTTTAATCCTTCACAATTAAAATTACTTAACCCAAAACCTTTTCCACCACTCACAGAAGAAAAGCCAGATGGGAATTTCACTGAATAGTATTTTTAATTTAATCAATCTTTGGAAGAGGGAGAAATATGGCAGCCATTTTGAAAGCTGATGTATGAAAAGGAGGGTGTTTCCGATTCGCGGGTAGACGAAAATATCAGAGAAGAGTATTAATATGGTCTCCCCTTCGAGTGTTAAGCTGTCGTTTCTGTAAAGGTACACAGTGATAATACGGGTGATATTGCTCCCCCGAAGATTATCATGTCTGGCACGTTGGGGGTAAATAGCAAGTGGTAAATAGGCAGGTAAATGATGTAGTGAAGGCTTTTCAAGATAACATTAAAGACACGATTTTCTGTGTACTGAAGATTTTAGCCGGTCTATATTCTGTGCAAAGGAACATTATGACATAACCTATTTAGATAGTGTAAAGAAAAGAATTCATTGGTGTGTTTGGAAAAATGTACGGCCTTTTAGGTAGATTTCGTCAGAAAAAAATCCCTTCGGCAAGCCGCAGGATGTAGATTTCGAAGAAGGTTCCACCCATATTTATTCTGGAAATTCAGAGGCTATAGCCTAGCCACTAGCTGCGCTGGCTGATTTTTTGTCAGTATTTTTTTGTTTTTGTTCGCAGTACCTATGTAAAAAATTATATCTCCGTAACGGCAAACATTTTCACCGACGCAATTTTTTTTTTTTTTACACCAAATTTGTTTACTCTACAATTTTTACTTAAGTTTAGCGATAAAACTTATAGTTTTCGAAATAAAAAATAATAACTGAAAAATTGAGGGTGTTTCCATGCTAAACTCTTATACGTATATCTCCGAAACGGTAAACATTTTCACCGTCGCAATTTTTTTTATTTTTGAAAGCAAATTGTTTACTCTACAATTTTTACTTATGTTTAGCGATAAAACTTATAGTTTTCGAAATAAAAAATAATAACTGAAAAATCGAGGGTGTTTCCATGCTAAACTCATAAGGGAGGATTTTAAAATGTATGATGATAACCATTAAGACGTTTAATTGTCAAACATCAACAAATTCCTTGCCATGACGACCAAGTCTTTTGGCAACTGACGTATTCATAAAGGAGGTAAAGTACTTCTAACAAAAACAAAAAATTTCAAACAAAAAATCGGCCAGCGCAGCTGTGGCTAGCTATAGCCTCTGAATTTCCAGAATAAACATGGGTGGAACCTTCTTCGAAATCTACCTCCTCCTGCGGCTTGTCGAAGGGATTTTGTTTGTCATGTTCTGAAATGAAACTACTATACATGACCAAGCACACCAGTTTTCAAAACTTAGAAGAATGAAAAGGAATGAACAAAATGCTTCATAAGTAAAAGTTGTTTCACTTCTTCCAAGTTCTCTATGACGACGCTTTTAAAAACTTTCATCCATTTGGGACACCGGCACCGCATACCTGCAATGTTTGGATGCCATCCATTTTTGTCTTAAGAAATCTTTGTCGGGTTTCAGTTTTGTTATATTGCAGGAAAGAAGAGAGTATTAAAAAGTTTTAGGGTGCTATTCGAGCTTATTCACGAGTGATAAAGAGGATCAAAACACAACAACAGCCATTCTTCTCGTATAGCTTCCGTCGAGCTGTTTTGTACTCAGTAATCTCTCTGGGGGGAAAGATTTTAGTTCAATATTCTTCAATGTATGTAAAACCTTAGTTGGGATGCATTTTCCGATAGCTATTAGAATAAGTTGTATGAGAGCAAGAAAATTGCAAACATTTTCACAACACTTTAACAGTATTAAAACTGAACTTTGTACGACCATGTAATTCTATAACCACAATGGCCACGTCAGAAATTATTATCATCAGCTGACCGCAAACTATTAGCATCCTTTTGAAAAAATAGAAATCACAACAAAAAAGGTTTTAGTTGCGTTAAGTAAGAGACAATAGAGCACAAAAAGTATAAAAGGCCACTTTCTAATGATCGTGACCCGCGGCTTGCGCAAGCGTCAACCATGACGTTTAGATAAAAGTGTCGTTACTCGTTTTCGTTTCATCTGATAACATTTCTTGTTTCCTTTTTGATACTGTTGAAAATACAGTGCTACAGGGATTTTTGGCGCCCGAATGACGTCAACAGGCAGGCACTGCTTATAAATTGTTTTGTGAAATGTATTGAAAAAACAATAATTATGGAGGCGTTACTTGAGACGCGCGTAAAGACCCTTGTACAACTACAGTGACTATAAAAGGTTTTTTCTTTCTTTTTCTTACCATATTGAACCTACTCCGTCTAATAATTCGCACGAAGTCGTAGGCAAAAGGTAATTTTCCCTACAATACCGAAGTTTTTGTGAAGTTTAATATAAGCAAGAACAAAGACCAAAACCATTTTCTTGTTTACTAAATACGTCAGACGCAGTACTAATAATAAGTTTTTGTTTTTCCAAAATGATAAGATTACGTAATCATATTTTATAAATCGTTTTATCTTTCTTTTTTCTAAATGTGTATCTAAGACAACTGTTTAAAAATAGATTAAAAACAAGATCAAAGGACTTATCATTTTAAAATCTAAATTATAAAGTTAGTTAATTTAAGTTATCTGCCCGCTGTCAATGATTCAGCTGCCAAAGTTGACAGATTAAAAGGGCCTTTAATATTTTAAAGACTTTCGTCAAAATTCTTCTAAGGAAAATGCGTTAGTGCAAAGGCCATACTGACAATGACTATGATAATGAGTCGGACAGAACTTACGAAACTTGTAATGGGATAAGTTTCCAGTAAAAGATCCGCATACAAATGTTTGTATGACAAAAAGAAAAAGATATTCCTCGGAGACGAGACTTTAACTGGAAAAGTTCGTGATCTTTTTAACCGACTTCCAAAAAGAGGAGGTTATCAATTTGTCTGATTTTTTTTTATTTTTTTGTGTGCAGTTCAGCCTTTTTTTCGCCAATTGTGAACCGATTTCGATGATTCTTTTTGTTTGGAAGAAAATTACTTCGCGGTGGTCCCGTTTAAATTTGGTGAAGATCTGATGGTGATCTTCGGAGAAATACAATGGAACTCTTCAATTATAGACAGCAAATCGGTCATAATTGCTGCAATCGCTTGGATGTTTGTTGTTTTCACAACATCATAACATATCATCACGCCTGTATGCTCTGCGGGTATGCAGATGTGTAAAGTACACCCACATTTCGACAGTTAGGTATGTTAGGTTCCATTTTATTGGGGATAAGTCTATTACCATGAGATGTTAAGAAATAAATGACTGCCTTGTTGGTCTAGTGGTGGCGACAACTCAGCATGAGGTCCTTGGTTCGATTCTCTGGTCGGGCAAAGTGTTATTGGGTTTTTCCATCAGGAATTTCTCAGTAGCAGCCACGGAGTCTGGATTTGCGCCAGCGCTTGCCCCCTATTACATGGGACTTAAACATAACTGGCGAAATGTGGGTGTAGGTACTATTGGGTACACCTCAGCCCAACTCTTCGGGGATTACAGGCGTGATGTTATGTTATGTTAAAATAAATGTATAGCTAATATTTGTATAGGATATTACAGCAAAAAATGTAAAAATAAAATACTTTTTTGCAAAAGCTAAAACCGACTTCAAAAACACAGCAAAGTGAAAAATAACTTTAGCTTCAGAAGTCGGTGGCAAAGAAACTGAATCAAACACACAAGTCACCGACTTCCGTACTTGTTACTTATTAACTTAATAACTTTAGCTTCAGAAGTCGGTGGCAAAGAAACTGAATCAAACACACAAGTCACCGACTTCCGTACTTGTTACTTATTTATACATAGTTACCGACCAAATTCAGCCAATTTCCAAGTATATAATAGAATTCTAATCGTTAGTTTGAAAATTCTATACAGTGTAAGAAATTCCGGAAACTAGAAGTTTGCTTTCGCTTGTAAAACTTGTGGGTGCACAATTTTGCTAGCTTTTTGTGTTTTCCAAGAATATGCAGACCGTGCGTTTCTAAAACCCCAAGTATAAAAGAGTTTTAAGTCTACTTAAACCGCAGTTTGTTTTGGACTTTTATTTTACATAGGAAATTATAAATTTAAAAAGATAAGTAGGTATTAAAAACAGCACTTAAAATGCATAATTTATGAATTGATCTCATTTTCTGTTACCGCGTCACCAATATGGCAAAATTAATGACCGTCCGTCCAAGTTGATGACCAGTCCATAAACAACATTAGAAGCAGTGTAGGCGAGTCATCGCAAAGGCTAGCAGGCTCGTAGTTAGCCTTCCTCAGCTTCGTCTATCCAAATCAGGATTTAATATTCGTCAATCCACATAGTGACATCATAGCCTCGCCGTTCGCGGAACTTGAAAGAATAAAAGTTTTGAACGTACATAGTGCAGTGTAGGAGCATAGTTGGGCAAGGTAACCATGACACGGGGGTCGTGTTTACTTTATATTAAGGGTCGGTGGGCTACGGGCGAGGCGATGACGTCACGGGGCGGCGCCCCAGTGGCTCGGCGCGTTCCAACTGAGCTCGCGCTGAAACGCCGCCGATGAGACGGTGACATGTGAATGTGGCGCGAATTTGCATGTGCCAAAAGCAATAACGTTGAATACATTGAAAATGAACATGCATTCATGAATTTCATGATAATCTAAAGAGGCTCATGCAAAACATATGATCGAAAATATTTACAGAAACAACACAGGAACTTGCACACAACACACACAAACAAATTAAAACTACTACACCTACTAACGCTTCCCCTACATTGGAAAAAAACGTCCGATGACTCATCACGAACATGATAAAATTATACACAAAAGCTGACATCATTGATAACCAGCTCAATTTATCGCGACACGAAAACATTGTGAGTATAAAACAATTTGCTTCAACTCTCGGCTGATTGGATAATAACTTTGTCGCTAAACAGTTTTGTTTGCGTCTGTCATCTCATGTGTAACAACATCACGTCTGACACACATGAGATTAAGGATGCTAGACGAATTTTCTATAGTTGCTGCCAGTTAAGACAATAGCGGTCATTGACGCACCTACATTTATTACAGTTCTTAACTTTGAAAATCAAAAATAAGCCTGGTTCAAGTCTTGAATCGTCATCATCGATCTTCAACATTATTTCTAATGAAAACCGATACATGGTTCATTTGTTTTGGTTCGTACAAAGAGATATTAGGGAAAGGGCAATGACCGCTATTGTCATCTTAACTGGCAGCAACTAAGTATAGTACCTATATTTTGGAAAATTCCCGCTTTATTTGTTCAAAGATCCTTTGGCGCGTCGCCAAAACGGAACTAAAATTACATTTTTTTTGTACTTTTTACCAACAGCGTCAAAGATCCGATAAATATAGTACAGTACGTAATATCGACTCGCATTGTTTTTTTTTATTAATAAAAAAGATAAAGTTTGAATTATATTGTATCAATTCGGTCACGGCCAAGGTTAAAATACGAGATGCTGTAGATTTATTTACTCATGAATGTGCGAGTGTTTTCCGCACCCTCTTTCAGGGTAATAACCTCAAGTTTTCAATGGATGAATGACGGACATAACCCTGCTCATTCCTTTGGCCCTTGGCGGAGAGTCCCCATGGGGTTTTCCCCAGGTATTAAGGTTATTCAACTATGCGTAGTGCAACGCTAGAGCGTTTGCGCACTGGCGTATCACCTGAAAAGGTGGCAAACACACTGGTTACTTTATAACTGGCACCACCCTGGTATATTATATTATTATTATAAAGAAGCCAGTGGATATTTTTCCTGACATTAAAATAACTGAGTAGTTCACGGTCTCATCGGATGAATTTTGTGTTCTTATCTTTCAGAAACCCCTAAAACAAAGACATGAACATTTATTTATTTAAAAATACATAATTAAGGTTACAGTATGTATAAATTTAATTATCACCAAAATAAATGTTGCCGATTTGCATTTTTAGTGAATCATGCGTCAGATCCTATCCTGACATGAGATGACCAACATTAGCCAAACTAAAAACATTTCGGTTAACAAACATAAGGCACAAAGTGAATAGTCACTAGTTGTGACCACACGACGCCTCTTTGTCCTTATTTAGTCAAGCTTTACGAAGTGTGACCTCTTTTCTCCATTTAAGTTGACTTGGACTTCAAATTGAACGGCCTTAATGCGGTCTTCGTCTTAATATAAGTATTTCTACGTATATTTTTAAGAACAGACGCTAAATAAGAAAATAATCTCATTTAGCTAGAATATTTATCATTACTTTACTAAATGATAAAAAGGTAAAAAAATCCCATAATGAGGACTCATTTCAATTGTAATAGAGCTTCTCTTTCCTTACTAATGAGTCCACGACTGAATTATATTTACTGAAGCGCGGCTTTAAACCAGGAAACCCCTTCAGGGCTAAGTAGGGCATTTTAAACCGTCTGCAAGGCAATACACAAATGAAACGACGCGACGGTTAAATAATTAAGTGAACGAGACGTATAACGTTACGGTAAATGATATTAAAATTAAAACAGACAACCAATAAAACCCAGTGGTAACGTTATTATCGCTAAAACATCTTCCGTACGGGACACTTTATAATTAATGGTGAAGGAAGCGATGTAAGCGGCAGTTTCTCAATCAAACTCGCTTTATTGCGGACACATTGACAGCTTGACTAATTTACATCGTGTTGCTATTAAACGTTGTCAAGTGTGAAGCAAGATTATCGAGATTAGTTAATGGTTAAGAACCTAAGCTGTGAGGGGAAATTATCGAAATTTGTAAATAGGTAAGTAAATAAGGAGAGGAAAATGACAAAATGATAAATTCAATAAGAACAGATGACGACCACAGGTGAAAAAGGACCAACTCATTCTTGGTAATTAAGGCATAAGAATGAGGCCGCAATTCCGCCGACAAAAGAATAAGACCCGTAATCGTTGAACATCCAGGAACGGAAACTAATCCTGTTTCTGAAAGCTTGATTAAGTCTGATCAGTAAATCCGAGTTGGCCAAATCACTTAATATCTGAAGACAGTTATAGATGAAAAAATCTATTTATTACGTTGAGATTGACAGTATATTAGCATATAGGTTTCAGAAACGAACCGGTTAGTTCAATATCTTCGCATTGCACGGAGATCAACACAAAAAACATAATTTTCACAACAAAATTTTACCCTTTTTACTGAGAAAGGGGAACAATAGAATGATAAACGACATCCTTACGTCATAACGCTGCAAACAAGAAAGACAACACTAATTACTATCAGATAATGCCGCAATTTATCACAAGGGGTGGGTTGTGAGAAGCTCGCCACTCCAATTAATGGGATAAATAGCTCGTGATGGGGAATTTGCATTAATTTTCCAGTTCGTCGCGAGCGCACGGCACGTCGGTAATGATATGAAAATTTAGAGATGCTTGAAAAACATTGTCGAACCACTGGTGCAATATGTAGGTTGAGCATATTATGAGAATACGCGACGCATTTTGGAGAAAATAGGTCACATTAAAAAGATTTAAGACCTCTAGACTTCCGTAATGTGTTTTCTTGATGGCAATTATGTGATGAATGATGTTAAAATTCAGGTAAATGAAGTTACGACTGTGAATTTAGGTAGAATCAGTGTTAAACCCACACTCATTTGAAACATCTACTTCGAAGAAAAGTTCTAATTCGCGTGGGTACTTAGTATTAGATTTGCTTTTCGTATGAGAAAAATAATGAAAAGTAGATCGTAGAAAACTTTGTTTTAGTAATAGAAAATAGTAGAACTTAAGTCAGTATTGACAGACTTTTTGTAACCCACGCTTTTAGTTGCCAATGTTGCCAATACCTGAGTTTATTTCCCTTATCCCAAGCGTATCTAAACAATAAATACGAAGAAGAAAATGTAATATTACTCCGTCTTTTGTTTATTCAAAGGATTCAAAGTAAAGATATTACTTTCCCGAGTTATTTTAAAAATCCCAACAGTAAATATAAGTTAGATAAAGCTGTGTACACACTTTACCGTTTTCTGACAAAGTTAGGAAAATAAAATTTTTAAAGCCCGCTTGAGGCCATTTTGATTCGAGGCTATAACTTATTCAGAGTTTAATCGAATATTAGGCAAAGTTGATTTTAAACGGATTAATTAAACAATAAGTTTGTAGAGATTAATGAATTAGTAACCACAATCTTAATACCTAATCTTTACGAAAAAATAATATAAAGTTAAAACACAAATTAAAGAGACTATAGGGCTAGGCATAAATAGTCCAGTGACTTTGTCGCCTGAAAGTATGGGGTAGTATGCGTCAAATCTGGTAGTTCTAATTTTTTGCACTTCTTTATGATGTTGGCCTAATGAATAATCTAAGTTTGTGACCTCGAGCGCCGGACGCAACTTTGTGAAAAATCGAAAAAACCACGAAATACTCGTTTTTTTTCCACTTTTGGCGATTATAACCCTAAAAGACAAGTTTTAAAAAAACTTTCTCCAACATCATAAACAAGTCTGCAAAAAATTAGAACTACCGGATTTGACGCATACTGTGTTGTATAAAGTTACTGGACTAAAAAGGCAATCGCTTTCAAAGTGTGTGTTCGTATTTCTCCAACGATTTTCAACCGTATTAGCATAAGCTTTTCGTTATTTCTTCTTCTTAGTCGTTCACTCTTGACAACTGCGGTCGCTGCCTTCGCGATCCTTTTCCACCGGTCTCTATTGGCCGCATGGCGAGCACATTCTGCCAGAGGGATCTTGGTGACAGATTTAATGGAGTCTGTCCATCGGGTTGGTGATCGACCACGTGGTCTCGTGCCTTCGACTCTACCCTGAATTATCAAACGCTCCATGGAATCATATTTGCGGGTAACGTGTCCAAAGAATCTGAGGATTCGTAGGTAATTGCACAAGCGACGACAGTCTTTGTTTAATATTGAGTTCTTTGAGTATTGACACGTTAGTCCGATGAGCAGTCCAGGAAATCCTTAGCATGCGCCTCCAACACCAATCGTTATTTATTACCTAAATGTCAATTTAATAGCAACAAAAATAAAGACGCCACTTTGTCTAGGCTCTTTGAAATAGTTTTTGTTACACGACTGAAATACTGATCTTCATTTAAATAGTTTTCACGGTATAATGCAGTACTTAGACACAGTCGAAACTGCCTAATGTTCTGCTAGCTCTCCATAAAATGTGCCATATCGTCTAAACGCCTCTGTAATGTTAATGTCACATTATGGCGGGAAAGCGATACGAAATGTAAAATGGCGGCAAGGAATAGTTATGACTGTGTACAATCGCTACGTATGTTAATGTGATGTGATGTTACTTTTTCTAAACGTGTACTATTCGAGAAATTAGGTGTACTGTCTGCGTAAATATTTTCTAGGATAGCATAACAACAAACTCGATTATAATAAATCGAAGTCTTCTTGGAATTGAAACAGTTATCATACATTTTCCCTTATCTTCTTAATATCAGTCTGATTAAATTGTTTATTTTGTTAGTATATATATAATTACAAAGTGATACCCTTTACTGTGTATTCGTTTTACCTGTTAAAATTCTCGACAAATACGTTTTTCACAGAAACTAAAACCAAATAATACTGAGAGCACACCGCCCAATACTTCGGAGAATTTCCACCTCCGAGTCGGTAGATATTGCATAAACGCAACAGAGAAAGCCTTCATGGAAATAGAATACATTCAGTGTTCCAAATAGTTTCAATTATTTCACCTCCGAATACTACGGTATTGCTAACTAGTTTTTAGAAACACAGAATTCTGTGGAAAAAAGAAAATCTCTGTTTGAAAATTACGTTTCGTTTTCATTTAATGGAAACCTGGATTTATATTTCACAGAAACGAGAAGTAGTTTGATTTTATTTGTGCTGACTTTCATTTGATTATGGTAGCAAACTCTTTGGTAATAAAACCGTCGGCACAGAAGACTGCTCAGTACCTCCCTAAAGAAAATCACTTACACTTGAAGCCTGAAGTGGCTAAAATCGACTTATTGCTTTCAATTCCCTCTCACGTCCTTCGGAAACCTTGAAACTCCAACCTTGAACCACGTCCTTGGGCTTAACCTACTTTTTCTATCTTTTTCGTTCAACCGAGTACTCAAAAAGCATCATTATAACAACTGGAACATGATTAATATTGGCTTATCAAATGTTAGCACACAATGCGATAACGGTCACGTGCTGAATGATATTAAAAATGGCGATACGTTTAGTTATTGTAATTTGTTGTTGCAGTTTATTTGAAATTTCGCAATGCATTGGAGCGCGCTTGCTTGTAACTCATTAAGAAAATTACTATTCTTTACATTGCAATTCTACAGGATTTATCGAGGCATCGGATAACGGAATATGTGCTTTATCACGTTTCCAGGATTGGCCTCCACAGCAATGTTTGCTCATTTTCTCTCCCTCCTTCAAAGTATTATAAGGAATGTTCCTCATTTCACCCAACAACCTATACACAAACTTCTTATTCCATATAGGTCTATCTTTATTAAAATGATGCAAATGATTAAATATCTTGATAAACGAGTCTGCGGGAAATTCCTAAGTGAGTAATTTTCCGCTGAAACTGAAGCGAAAATTAAACACGTTCTTGCTATTTACGACAACGTAGTAACGCCTGTGAATGCTTGTAAATTCAACACGTGCATTTACTTCTCATGTTGATGTGAGCTTCTCCATAAATAACGAGAGGTTGATACTTTGTCTTACTGACAGCATACCTGCTGAATCGACAAAATGACAGATAAACAAAGGATTTGTCGTTTCTCTTTCGTCTCTACGGTGGTCATGCTACGCGGGCTGTATGACACTGAATGTTGACATGCATCAAGTGGATTGAGCAAGCAGGGTTACAGATTACACTGTTACATGGCAATTTCATAGATCTCAGATTACCCAACTTTTTGGTCTCAGTTACCTACAAATCAAAGATGGAGGTATGAGTTTATTTCCTACCGGAAGAACTGGTCGAGAAAGTGAAGAGACTTTTGCCCTGCAGTGAGAAATTGCAGGCTAGTTAATTGGAACACCTAACATTACGCTGTAGTAACTTCCGATTCGCTACACAATAATTCAGTCTGTCAAAGAGCTCCACCTATTGGTGGAGGGAATCACAGAACTTAACTTAACTTATCGAAGGTAATGACCTACACACCTACACTCGTAACATTGTAAAACACTAGTACAGTCAATAATAAACCATATAATAGTAAAATTAATTAGCGGAGTCGCACGTAACAAACCCGCAATACGTCTTTATTATTTCAATTTGACATATGCAATACAAGCATAATTACTACTTACATAATTAACGCTCTGTCTATTAACGTTATTAGAATATTGTGCTGTTAATAGGTGTGTTCAGTTACACAATAATAACATCATATTACAACGCTCTTTGATTTCATAAACGTGCTAAATTAGAGAAGAAAGTTGATGAAAACTTAATTATAATTAAGTTTCAGCTGTATATTTGTAACCAAGGCAACAAAGTATTTCCTAATATCCTACCTATAGTAACAAATTGGCGACGAATTTTTGTTTCCCCGAAGATCTTAAAAACGAAACGTCCTTATTGTTCAAATTGTATCAACGTAATGGACCTAACGATAAAATCAGGTTTCCAGATTTTTTCCGTTCCCGAGAGGATCCCCTTTAGTCTGGTTTTCGAGAACTCGTAAAATTAAATAATGTCGGTAGACGTCGACATCGGAGACCAATAATTAAGAACAACTGAGTATTAAACAAAGCTTTAAGTTTAGGCAGTTTCAAAGAAAGCTCTCTTTGAAAAGTTTCTCCAAAGACCTGTGGCAAACCGAATCTACCCGCAACAAGCAACGTCCCACAAAAGACAATGTACCGTGAAACTCCAGCGTCTTAAAACAGGGGACATTTTGAAAAACTTCACTACGTAATGTGCATCGCCCTGAAGGGTTTGGTACTTTGGTTCTTAGTTACAAGTCGTTTGCGTTCCAATATTCTTCCAGATTTTTTTTGGTTCAAAAGAAACATTTAACCATTAATATGTGCAAATTTAATTCAAGAACAGCAACAGAATGATGATATTATAATGCCTTACTACCATCCCCGAGGGAGATTTTTTGTTCAAACCTGACACCTCGCCCCTCGGTGGATACGCAAAGTGAATACTAATTCTACACATTCCCACAAGGGCGTCGTATAAAATATCCTTAAAGATATGTACGGTGCGTGGAAACAGCACATTCTTATGTTTATGAAATGACACCGCCAAACAAAATTGGGCCGAGTATGCGTGTTTTGGGGGTGTCGACGGAATATTGCGAAATAATTCGCTTTTGGCATTCACCCCAATTTTTTTTCCGAGACGGTAAGCTAGTAGCTGATAGGGGTGTCAGGAGTCAGGACGCTACTTTACGCAGATCCAACAGATTTTCGGTAAGAAAGTCTTAGGTAAATATAAACAGTGGTATAAGTTTTATCTCTAAAGCTCTGCTGGTATTGATCCACACAAACTACGTATTGTTACTGTTGTTTACGTTGCTCGTGAAGCTTACAATTTTATCCTTTCTGTATTCATTCTACACGGAGAATATTGCGCTTTTAAGAATATTGTTGTACAATAATTTATTGGAGCAAAGGTTAAAGTGAACTAAATATTCGGTCTATAATTTTTTGCTTTGAATCATGTGTCTAACAAATATCCAAATGAGACTATGATTTAAATAAACAATTTGTTCCCAATTTGTACAACGATGAAGTTTTGTTTGATATTTTACTAATTACCCTAATTGGTGTATACGGTTACCCATAAATTGCATCGAAATCCGAACTCCATTCAAAAAGCGAAATTATGTACCTGAAACAAATAAGTTGTTATTAGTCGGTTGGTTCGTTGAAACGTTTCAGCAAAAACATTGATGTAAAAACTTTGAATAGAAACCTCTAAAAAATAAAACCAACTTCTACCATAAACACTCCAGCGGGACATCTAAAACTTTAAGTTTTACGTCTAACGAATCTTTATGGGAATGTCTAGACCCAAGACTTTAGTGATACGTCATAAAAACTTTAAATCCACTTGAATTGGAATTCTGCTCAGCGATGTTCAATTCATTGAATTTAATAAAAGAACAAAAGCGGCTTACCCGATCATTGAACGTCTCGGTGCACAATGTGAGTCGCGAGCTGCACAGAGGAAGTGCTGCGCCCACAAAGAAGGCCAAAGCCCGGATAATTTTCAAAGTAAACCTATACAACGTAGTGGTTTCTCCTTGATTTTACGAAGGAGGAACAAAATGTTGTCAGGCTACGAGATAATCAGATTCGCACAGCAAAGTTTTTACGCTAAACGATTTACTTTGTTCTTCTTCAGGCCCAATACTAATTTTGTATCTGATTTATCGGGGCTGAATAAATAACAACCAATCTACGATAGAAAGAGCAATGTGTTAAATTGACTGTAAGTAATAAAAGGAAATTGTCATTCAAGACAATAAAAGCACGTCTGATTTTATTGCTATCAAACACAGATTCCTAAATTGATATAACATTGGCAGTGAATTGAACGTTTGCAATGTCATAATAAAACATACCACTGAAGATCAAAGGGTTGTAGAAGCAATAACGCTCATTCGCATTCTATCGATAAACATTTGTCTGCGCAAATGTAAACTCGAATCATTAACGAATCGAATCGGTCGCCTTAGAAACGGAACGTAAACATTAGTGACGTGCCACGTCCGCACGTATCGATTCGACCGAGCACCG
The DNA here is from genome assembly GCA_941918905.2 of Xestia sexstrigata. Lineage (NCBI taxonomy): Eukaryota > Metazoa > Arthropoda > Insecta > Lepidoptera > Noctuidae > Xestia > Xestia sexstrigata. The sequence continues at coordinate 20,230,998 of OW799201.2, forward strand.
ACCTCGGAGACGTCACCGTGTTGATACTGATACAGTTACTTGGCCATTAAAGAATTTATTACGTTATCTTATCGATACAGCAGCATTGTTATCGTCGGACACAGATAACTCGGATCGATTTATACTGAGTGTTGGGTTCGCGTTTACGTTAATGCACGTATATTCAGTCAGTATTGTTTGGGCTTTGTTTAGAAAATTTTGCTATTCTAACAGCAGTACTCGATTTATCAGAAAGCTTTTTACCGATTTTTGTTTAGTATCCAATAAAGAAATAAAAGGCTAGATTTACAACATCAACAGGAAAGAGGCATTTCTAAATCTTGGGATCAGAAGGTTTTTCTTGTATTCGAGGCTAAAATGGTACGGGATTTAGATAGAAGATATTTTGCCGGCCATAATCTTTACGGGTCTATGCTAAAATGTTACAACAAGTAAAACCTCAAAATTCAGGTAAGAATAGAAATCCCTTGAACCGAATCCTTCCTTGCAATTTTATTGTAAAAATAAAAATCATTTATCAAAAATTAACAAAAACATTCCAATGAAGTAGATATGCTGAATTACCCAAATTAAAGCGAAGGCCATTCGTCTTCCATTGCGAGGATCGACCGGAGGACACGGTGGAGCACACGGTGGAGGTGTGCCCCGCGTGGGCGGAGCACCGCCGTGTCCTCGAAGCGGCGATTGGCGGCGGCGACCTCTCGCGTCCGGCCCTGGTGCAAGCCATGGTCCGGAGCGAGACGGAATGGGACGCCGTCACCTCCTTCTGCGAAGCAGTAATGCTAGAGAAGGAGGTGGCGGAACGTGAGAGGGAGAGAACCTCACAGCGTCCCGGCCGCCGCGGGAGACGCCCCGGGCGTCGGGGGCCACCACGTGGCCCCCGGCCACCGTAGGCGCGGGCCTGTGGACGGTGGGCTATGGGCTAGCTCGCCGTCCGTCCGTCTCATGACGACAGGCCGTGTCGACGGCGCGTCCGTGTTCCACGCGCGCCTCAAAGAGAGTCAGCAAAAAGGAAGGGGTCCGAAAGGACCGATGCCTGCCGGGGTTGCGGGACTATTCGAAAGAGATACCGTGGCCCCGGAACACAAAGGGCGATGAAGGAACATGGATGGGTTTTAGTCAGTAAAAGTCTGACACTCCCTCCTGCTCCGCCCAGAGCGGGAGAAGTCATTTGATGATTTCCCATCCGAAAAAAAAAAAAAAAAGGCCATTCGTCTATACAACATGAATGAATTTATTGAGAGGCCGTGTCGAGGTCATTTGCAAACACGTGGTCCACGTAGCCATTCAATTTAAGGACTAGCTACTGTAATAGACGGATTCATTTTCGATCTATTTCCCACTTAAATGGCGCAGTCTTGTGCGCTAGGAGTAAATTTACAGATTTAACAGAGAGAAACAGATATTGGTGTCGATTCTGTTGTACACAAACTAAACTAAATTTAGGCTATTGCTATCTTTTTCTCTCTAATAAAACGAGAAAGAGACGGACGTAATTTAGAGCTGTCATGAAATTTAGTTGGAACTAATATTTCTATACAAATGAAGGGTGCACGTAAAAACATGTCGACTAAAAACACGGTGAAGCGCAAGGCATAAACTAGTTTGACATCTCTAACTTAGTTCATAGCTATAGCCGTCCTTTTCTAGTACTGCCTTTTAGTAAAAGATAGCAATAGCCTAAATTAAGTTTAGTTTGTGCACAACAGAATCGACACCACTGACTGCTACCAAACACTAACATTTTACGCAAAGAGAGAAACCACAATACTATGAATTGTCTAAGCAGGAAAAACTTCATTCAACACTGATCTTTTGGACAAACAAGCACAAACTAAAAAGGTCAAACAATGGAAGGAGAAATATAACATTGGACCTTCCCTTTAAATCCCAGAGGAGCGTACGTGCCTTATACCAGAAGAGCAGACCCTAAACTAATCCCCCAATTTAATCCTATATAACAAACCGATCAGAAATGGCGGATGGGTGAAAATTCACAATCAATGTTCGGTTAATTTTCGACACTTGTTTTGAAAAACAACTGCCAATATTGAGGTTTTCGTGGTTTGCTTCAATTTTAAACAAACCAAAATTCTAAATTTGTTGATAATCAAATTATTGCGTGAACAAAACACTCATGTGGTTTGTTATTGTATTGATTTTCGTGGCAAGGGGTGTGGTCGAATTACTTGTACAAAATTTAGATGTAAGAAAGTGGAAAGGCTACTTAAGGGCCTATACCCCCCGGGGTTGCGGGACTGTTCGAAAGAGATACCGTGACCCCGGAACACAAAGGGCGATGAAGGAACATGGATGGGTTTTAGCCAGTAAAAGTCTGACACTCCCATCTGCTCCGCCCAGAGCGGGAGGAGTCATGTGATGATATCCCATCAGAAAAAAAAGGGCCTATACCCCTCAAATGGCTTAGCATGATCCCCCGTTACGCCTAAAATACTGCAGCATTAATTAATGAAATAAATATATGGTAAAGTTGAGGATTAATGCTAAGTCCTATGTGTGACGAAAACACGATGCCATAATCTTTTCTGGAAAGAAAAAAAATCTCAAGTTACCTCCAAATCGAACAATAAACCGCTGGTATTCAATAAGTACTTGAAATTAGATCATGAAACTTTGCATACTTAATGAACTAACTATAAAGCAGGTCTTATGTGTTTTATTTTTTTAGTCCAATCAATAGATTTTTTGTAAATCGCAAAAAAACACTTATTTCGCACTATTCGGCCGCAGTGACCGACGTAACAACCGCTTTGTAGTGCAAGCTGATTAGAACTTTATTCTGACAGTATTTCAAACGAAGTTTGAACCATCACAAATAGAGTTGCTAATTTTAGGGTTAGAAAGGCTTTAACCCCAAATTTAGGTTTTAACGCTTCAAGCCCGTGCGTACCGTTTTCGGAACGCAGACAATGGCTTTAATTGTGTCTGTTATTACGGTAAGAGGCGCGAGACGTTAATCTGGGCTAGTGCCCAACTAAGAGCGCATTTGGTAAAATTCACTGTAATACCGTATTTAAATCGAGGATAGTAAAACAGCTTATTCACGCAAAACCATTATGATAATGTAATTAACTCAGCAATTTGTTAATTGTCTTCGGTTTCTACCTGCTGTTACCTTCAATTGTTCCTGACAATTCATGAAGATATATCGGTAGTTTCAGAGCGAAATCTTTTTCTTGGTCTGGAATACAGGTATCGCAATTTTACCTGCCATTAAATGACAGAAACATTTACCAAATAATTTAACTAACTAACAGCAAAACGAATTCGTCAATCTTATCAAAAAGCAAGCTGTTATTAATGGCTCGTGGTGAATTTAATAATAACAGGGCGGTCGGGGAAATTCCCTAAAAGTTTTCTTCCCCAAGTAAATGACTAGTGGGAATAAAAGTATAATTTCATAAGCTTCCCCTAAATAGCGGTCGTAGGGCGCGTCGCCCTCTACAAAACGCTGACTGGGAGTCACGACATAGTCACTTTGTGGCATTGCAAAGCAAATTGTAAGTTATGGAGCCCATTTTTCTTTTTATTTTATTTTGTACTTGGTTTCGGTAGATGCGGTCGTTTCTGTCTTTGCTAGTTCGTATTTGTCAAAGAAAGGACCATCCTTTGGTAGATTTGTAGCTTGGGTGATGAAATATATTATGTGGATTTCGTCAGAAAACATGTACCTATTGGTCTTGCACCTAAAGTCGAGTTTTCCGAAAATTTCACCATAGAGTGTCTAGTTTCATAACTAGACACCCTATGGTATGGTCTAGGGGTCATCCCCTAGAGGCCAAATCAACCGCCGGTTAAAAAGTTTGTATATTATTGTTGGCATGTGGGGCGCCAAGCAAAATTTAGCCACACTTTACAGGTCGGCAATATGCACCGTTTTGCTTTTAAACTTGGCCAAAAAATCGAAAGGGTCAAAACTTAAGTTCGTGAATGGGCAGAATTCGTCCATTAGGTTTTTCGGAAATCAGTTTTTTGCCCATAAATTTTTGGACCGTTTAACATTTTATTATTCCGAGTAAGAATACGGACAACTTTTTTCTAACTTGGGGAGGGGGTTGAAATTTCCAAAATTATGGGAAAAAAATATCTCCGAAACAGTAAACACTTTTCCCGTCGAAAATATTTTTTTTAAACGCAAATTACACAAATTTTTTTTTCCATGCTAAACTCTTAAGGGAGGATTTTAACAAGGAGTTGAAAATAATATGGGTGGGCACCTTCTTCGAAATCTACCTCCTCCTACCTCCTGCCGAAGAGATTTTTTTTCGTAGAAACTGTTCTCCGGTTAGTGATTATTTTACACTTAGCTTCCAATATGTTTCGAAAAATCAAGCTTGAAACACAGTAATTCATTAAAAAAAATTAACTGAAAAGCATGCAAGCATTAAGTGACAAATTAAAGAAAAATTGGCGAGATTCCAGTATGTTTTCACGGAAATCTATTTGAGTGATAAGTATAAATAAAAGCATGAATAAATAAATACTCAGACGAGTCCGCTACGCTGCTACCTGTATATTAATGAAGGTATCGATTTGGTATTCTCTTTGACGAACCGATAGACTAATAAATTGCGAGACAACAATGTAAACGAGTTTTGTTTACACAATCACACTCTATGATTTCTTGTGTACAAAAACAGAAAGATTTTTTTTTCAGACTCAAAGATGCAAAGGATCTGGGCATTAAATAACTTCACCACATTAAGGATATGCTCATCGATTTTACATTTAGGGGTTCCTTTTTAATTACCCAGAAATGATTGTCACGTTAAATTAGTCACTGTTTTACCATCTTTGGGACCTCAACGCGGATGCTATAAACAAACATAGTAAGAAAGAACAGCAAGATACGAACAATCATAACCAAGGCACAATAACCACCCCAATTGCCCGATATAGATGGCGAATACACGGACCGATATGACAGGAGTATATTTGGTGGGTGCGGGCGACAGCCTAATGAAAGCCAAACACGCAAGCCTCCAGCCCGCACGCACCCGAATATTGTTAATTACAATAACATAGCTTACTATTACTGCGACAGTCGTACTATGAAGTTATTGTATGTGACAAGAATGTTTGTCATCTTCTTAGTGAGGACATTATTCTTCTATTAGTGGGGCTCTGTAATGTCTTTATTTGGTTGCTTCTTGATGTGGTTGATTTGATTCTTGGTCTTTATTGTCTTTGATAGTCATTCTAGGAACAGTCCTTTGTCATGATAATTGTTGATTGAAATATTTACTCTGATAAGGCTGTTGTAACAATGCTTTCTCCGCTTCTCCCCAACAGTCTAGGTTCATACATACTTTAGCAAATCCTACAACAGTATACACAAAACGTGAAGTCTTAGAATTTTTCAGTGAACTCGTTTATTTAATCCTTTAATCCTTCTCACCTAGCCGAAACACATTAGCGTCCCAACGCTACGCCTAACCGACAAACAGTGTTATATTCATGAATATAAATCCCAAATCCAGCTCTGAACAACTGAGTCGTAAGGTTTATAACTCTTGGATCTTTCAAAGCAAAAAAAGATGAGTATAATTTCCATGGTCGTTACCGTCAAATCCCGTAAGATACTTCTTTCATTTTATTTCGACGTATTAACATAAACAACAACAACAACGTGCTCTATGTTCGACACTGCCATGTGCGTAACATCGAATATAAAATGTGTTTGGACGAACTTACATTCCAGGCCAATTCACATGTGTGTCGGAACCACGGAACACAATGAATCGAGAACGTTTTACCGCAACGGAAAAAAATATAGCGAAAAATGTCATCGAGTCCCACTCGTGTTACGCCAGTTATGGTATTTTTTATATGTCTCATTGCAAAAGGGAGAGACAAGCAGACGCGTTTTGTAGGCGGCGTTAAATAAATAAGCAGCATTCTGTACGGGAACGACCTTCGCCATCTGTGGCCGCTCTAAAAATACCACCCCGCCACCGACTGGTGTATTTTACCTCAAACGTCCCTCGAATTTCTGAATAATTAAAGGATCCTGTTATGATTCATACCATTGCCTTTTATAGCACGAAATAAAATGAGCTTGGACAATAAAGATAAAGCCAGTTTAAAAACTATTTTGGTTTTTGCAAAAACGCAAATAGTACGAAATGGTATTGTTAAAACTGGATACATAACCCAATTTGACTTTGTGTTTAAAAGAGAACTGGATGGTCAGGTGGGGTCAGCTAAATACATTACGTGCGGTAGGTACCTACTTCTAAATTCACGCGTAATAGCTTTTAGATTTTAGCAGAAAAAGCTTTATTTTTGAAATGTTGAATAAAGTTCAATTTATATGTGTAGGTACTATTTTTAGACAAATTCGCTCACAGAGAAATGGAGTGAAACCACTTTCGATTCCTATTCATTCTGTTTCTTTGGTTGGGAGTCCTTTGCGGGAATGAAACTTGGTGAATGTGCAAGCAAATAGCAGACTGTGACTGTGACTCAGCCATTCATACAAGCTAGCTGAAGTCTCAGGGGACTTCGTGTCAGGGAACGTTACTCTCTTAGCACTTGGAAATTTCATTTGGAAGCTGTACGTGATACTGCGTCGAAATGCGCCCCTTTTCAGAGGGTCCACGATTTAGATAGAAACTCTTTGAAACTTATTCAGACGAACGTACGTAACAATACCCTAGCTCGTTGCTACGGAATTGAAATTAGGACCGTTGCCATCCCGCTACACTGGGTAAATAGAAAAGTTCCAATATGGGATTCAATCTCACAGTATCAATTTGACACGACACACGGTCGTGGGTCCGTGACCTTGGCCTTGAGCGAATTACGTATCCGAATATGTATTTCAATTGCGGAGCCCTTACAAAGCTTACACTGTTCTCGTTTGACACGGCCTTGTCGTGCGTAGAACAATGGGTCAGTTGTTGCTGGGCAAGTAAGAAACATATCGAGATGATACAATGGCACAGCCTTGAGAAAAGGAAATCTCAGTTGCAGATGTCAGCACTGGAGTGGTCCCGCGAGAACAATAAGGTTGGACGTCTTTGTTGCGGCACGTAGCGTGTAAATTGGCGAGCACGTGCGTCACTTTATAGTACACCACATAGAGATCTACCGTGTTTACTCACAATGAGGTCGACGACTACAAAAAGAGATTACATTATGCTAACGTTCTAAGCTCCCCCCGACAATTTCTTGAAAGTGGGCTTTATTCAGTTACTTTACTTCCATAGGCGCAATAGAATGATCGTATTATGAGCACAATAAATGCTCAATATACATTTTAAATGTGGGAAGGGAATACTTAAAAAAGCAAATACACTCTTTTGCAAAAAAAACGGGCACCTAAGGAAATTTACGTTATAAGGTCGATTTGAGTTAATTAAATGAAATTTAATTGTTTGTCGTAGTCTGTATAATTGTAATCGTGTAAATTAATACGCGTGAAGTGACTATGGTTTTTTTTTTAATTCTATCTATTCTTTAAAACCGATGTACGGTCGAACAAGCTATTTGGTTTACAGTTTAACGCACAAATTACATTGTAAAATGTAAACCAAATAGCTTGTTTGACCGTACACGGCCAAACAGTAAGAAATGGTTGACAATAAAGACAAGAAGATTTTTTTACTTTTTTAAATTAAATAAAGTTAGAAATGTAAAAATCTAATAAAGAGGAGGTCACACGACCTCCTCTTGCCAAAATTTCAGGTTGAATCCTTCTGGGCATGCTTGCCACGATGTTTTTAATAACGTTTTGAGAAATACTTTTAGGTCCCTGATGTTTTGTGGCGCAGGATGCACTGATCTTACCCATCTCTTTAGAACATCCCAGACATGCTCAATTGGATTGAGGTCAGGACTTCAAGCTGGCCAAACTAAACAACGGATCCCAACTTCTTGCATGTACGCTTCCACGTCGCCAGAACGGTGCGTGCGGGCGAGAATTGTCGTCCGTTAAAATGGAGTCTTCCCCAAGTGCAGTCAATGCGGGTTGTGCATATGGAATTAGGACTCCCATAATGTACCGGTGTGCATTTAATGTTCCATTTTCTATGAAAACTAACTCCGTGGGCCCCGTCGAATTCATTGCTGTCCAAAACATAACGGAGCCTTCACCATAAGGAGTGAGTTTTTCGAAACACACTTCCGCATAGCGTTCCCGTGGTCTTCGCAGCACTTGCCGGCGTCGGTAATCTCCACACAAAGAGATTCTAGCTTCATCAGAAAACAATACCTTATTCCAGTCCTCCAGAGTCCATGAAGCACAGTTTCGAGCAAACTGAAGTCGAGCAACACGGTGCTCACGGAGTAATTTAGGGCCCCGAGCCGGGCGGTAACTCCTAATATTGGCAACCAAAAGCCTCCTGACCGCCCACAAGCTAACTTCTACTCCTCTTACTTCTTCAGGTCCACACTTGAAGCCTTACGCTTACGCCTTACGATTCCGCAACACCTGACTCACCAGAAAGCGGTCATCTCTTGGTTCTGTGCATCGTTTTCTTCCCGAACCGGGTCTTCTTTTGACCAAACCGGTATCTTGATACCGTTGCCATCTGCCTTCGTTGCCCTCTGGACAGTACAACGACTCACATTTAGCCACTGAGACACGTACATTTGCGAACAACCTTCTTTAAGTAGGGCTATAATTTTACCGGCCCTTATAGCTTTATCACTCATATCAAAAGTGGTATTTAATGTAAAAAGAAAGATTAAATTGTTTAATTTGCAGAAAATATCCAAAAAGTTTTAAAATTTTAGTATTCTGTAAAAAAAATCGTTTCAGCAATTCGCGCCATTAGTAAAGCCATTTTACAATAATCCACAATACTCATTAATTTTGTTTTGTTAATTTCAAAATTTAAGTTTGGAACGTAAAGGATCATGCCAGGATGCTTCAAATAACATGCCAATACATCGTCAAATTAATAAAATCTCTTTCTCTTTCTCTTCATTGAAGTAGAGAAAAAAATCTAAAGTATCCGTTTTTTTTGCAAAAGAGTTTATTATGCGGGGTGGCAAGCCTCGTGCCGAGGAGAAAGTTTAATTGATACTACTCATATAATTATCGTACCAACTGTTAACAAAAACATTATAAGCAGATATACAAATAAAATTCTATTCAATAGAAATTATGTAAAAATTAAGCCATAAATAGAAATTCAGGGTGTCACGTCACACAAGTAATGTGGGCGTATATCTAAGTAGGGGATCGTTGACTCAGCCACGTTCGCGTAGGCAGACCTGTTATGCGCACCATTCTATAAATGCAATAACGTAGAAATACTGCAGAAAACGGTATGGTAATGAAATGGTTGCAATGTTTAAAAGCTAAGCAAACTGTAGGGAAAGCAAACAGCAATTTGAAGGCAATGAACGATTATTCAGTTGAAACACTGGCCACAAATAAGGATTTAAACCGAGAAAAGAGATAAGGACGTTATAAAATGTCGAGAAAACATGTGTTTTCTCTCTGGAAATTCAGCGAAAGCAATGTATTGTTGAACTTTAAATCCCAACATATCATCATATATCTTGAAAATCTCCGTTGACATTTCATCGAGAGCAAAATTGAACAAGAGTAAGTATCACGACATTGAAACGTTTATTTAAATGTGACCATTTAATGCGAACTTGAACTCTATTCTTAACACGTGCGGTCGTGCAAATCCAATATAAATGGAATTAGCGCCCGTGCTCGGTCAACATCGTCAACTATGATATGGACCGAGATTTGCGGAGGCGAAATCAGGTCTATTCGTTCGCGTATCCTTTTCGTGTGGGCGAAGTGAGAACGAAGCAAATCGCCTTACAGTAAAGCTGCTGAGATTGGCGCGTCGAATCTTGGTTCGAAACGATGTTACCTCTTTAGTTGCAATATGTAGTACTTTACTTTGCTTGTATTTCGATCACAGTGTATCTGACTATTACAGATGATTTAGCAAATTACTGAAAGTGTTTTCCACATCTGTTTTACATCCTGTTTACAAACATTTCTAAGTTCTGACACTCACAGACGGTAATTCACGTGTCGGAGGCAGTTTCGCCTTTGTGGCTGGTGTACACTTACGCAAGTATCACGAGGCCTCCCACGTGGCGGGAGACAGGCTGGCTGACACTCGTGAACCACGAGTTACACCCGCTTTTATATTTTACTCGAACTATTTTTGCATTCAACATGAGCACAATTATAGAGGACCTTGCATATGCATAGCAACGGTTTTGAAGCTAGCAAGGCTTGTTTGCATGCAAATATTATTAGAACGTTGCAAAAACGTGTTGTATTTCATATTGAAAGAGTTAAATTATGTATGCACTTAAAATGTGTATTTTTCCTTATTTACAATTCTCTCAGTTAAACTAAATTCTAACAACGAGTGTTTCTCTTTGGAATTCCGTCTGGAGGAGAAACCCTACACAATGCTTACTACTACTAAATAATGCTGTCTTGGGATTCATAACCCCGCAAACAGTGCAGTCCCAAATCACGGGAGTGGAAAGCAAAACCAACAAACTTAATTATGATTTTACTTTCAAAATGTTGTCAAAGTTTGGAGCAAACACAAATGGGAGTTTAGAAGGCGAAATGAAAACAGAAGTTAATCCGTTGGTAGCTGTGGCAACCACGTACTGAGCACTTAAGGCTCTTACTAGAACAAATATCGTTTCGTCTCCAAAACTGGGAATTCATGAGTATAGTGCAAGATTCATAAGTACAGCACTGCAGCTGAACAAATAAGCAATAAGTCTGCAAAACGAGTGAAGAATTAAACCCACAAAAAGCAGCTCTCATTGAAACAAAGTATGCAGCTGTTTAAATGACTGTTAAATATTTATTAGCCATTGATACGGCGAGCGATCCGGCGTGACGGCACCTGATGATTGGAAGCAGTAGCTCGGAAATAATTGACGTCATTATTGTGAGCATGGTGGATTCATACGACAAGTTATGGTTTTTACATCTGTTGCAGAAACCATCTTGTAGTGCTAAGGTTTGGTCTAAACAATGATGGCAGATAATTATGATTTGAGATTTTGTTTGTTGCGGTCAGAGATTGGGGAAATCTAGCAAAAAAAAATGTAGGTATAGTTTGTTTTAAAAAGTAGAATGCATGTCATCATCTACCTGTATAAGTTTATTAATCTTTTATTGCGAAAAATGTTTGATATCCAAAAGTTTCTAGCCTAACAAAATCTCTCTCTACCATTTGCTTAAAAATACAGAAGCAACTAAACAGCTCATCCTTTATTTTGTTGTTTAGCTTAAGAACTAGGCAAAACAGTAAACTTTGGTAGTTTACGCCTGTTTTATTAGCCAACTACTCGCAGTTAAGACGCTACTAAGTCTTTAGCATGTTCTGAATCGAGTTAGACGATGTTGGGGATTTGGCAATAGCTATCGACTTCAATAGAGCTATTAAAATGGAAGAAATAGCCCTTAAAGTTTCTCATTGCAATTTTAAACTGAATACACCTAGCCAACATTTGCGAAGAAAACGATAAACGTACGAATACTTACCGTAACATAGAAGATACACACGCATACAATTTCACCCGAGCTTAATAACACGGAAACGGAAAGGAAACTGGAGCAAACCTTTACAAAACTCCAAGCCTTACACAAAAGAAGTAAAAATCTTTTCTGATACACACGAGGGCATTTTGATGTCAGGGATCAAGTGCCAGGGACGAAATGAAAATCCACGGAACAGTATTGAAAATGCCAATCACAACTGTCTACGGCCGCGCTCGAATTGTACGGGACCCGATGTTCATATTCTTTTCTCTGCCATTCACTCTACGATATTGGGTAATGAAAATTCGTATGTCGCCAAACGTTTGACTTTTATCTGGTTTAAACGAAAATCGCCTTTTGAATGGAATAGTCTAGAGAATATCTGATAACCCGGAACAAATACAACTTTGTTTGCTACTGCTCATTGTTCAGTAAAGCGTTAGTTCAAAAACAGGAAACAAGCATGAAATCTATTGAATTATTAATCTTGTTTGCAGTAGTTTAGTTGGTATCTAAGCTTTTACTGATTAAGTTGTTTAGTGACTACATCTGTTTTTCTTCCCAACGCTGTTTGCCTTTGAATTTTATTCTCTCATCAGTCATCGGTCACAATGATTTTAGCTGACTTTCAGAATTGAAACAACCCCAACTTTCAGATGACTGAAACTGGATTTTCAAAGCCTTTTCAACTTCCTTGAAAAATGTTATACATTTGTAAAAACCATAAGTTACCATAACAATTATAATAAAATGCCAATATAACTTACGTGTTTTGCCATCATTTCGGATCATATTCTATAGGCTTTACAAGATGTCAATACATCTCTGTGAACACAAAGCTTGATGGAATAATATGTACATTTACACAGTGAATCAGCCAACGACGTGGCGTTTAAACAAATGTTAAACCTATTCTTGAGGTCGCGTAGAACAAGTCGGATTTCGACGTTTTGAGGTTATAATTATTTAAATGCTATGTGCCATGTCAGCATTTAAAAGATGATTACAGGTGCACAAGGATATTTTGGCGTGTGTTCTAATTGGAACTAATATAGCAAATCTTAACGAAACGATTTCTCAAATATTTACCAACAATGCCTTTCAATTCAAGACTTAAAAGAACCTCGTAATACGGTTCATCTGTATCGAAAACACATTTAAGTTAGAGATCGCATAACATAATAATGAACTAAATCCAAACAAGACGCCATCATTCATTTGAATTGAAAATGACGTTAGTCTGAGTAATTACAAAGAATATCAATATAAAACAGAAAATTGTAACAAAATGTTTTACAGTTATGGTAAGGAAATGATAATAATGTTCACCTTATCGTTACTGTATGAGCTCATAGGCGTTTCCTCTATTGTGTATAGCTATAAATACATACATTTGCGTATTATTTAAACGTCCATTTAAAAGTATAGTTAATTATAAACAAGCCTGTTTGTAAGAATAAAACTTGATTAAAATCGCAATGCCTAGTTAAGTCCAAGATAAAAACCTGCTGCGAAAATATCAATAGGCAACTGGGGACCAGCTGAGCACAATTGAGCCACAAATCCCCGTAAGCCAGGATCAACAGTAGGATCGAACAATAACTGAGAACAATGAAGCATTCCCGGAGAACGATAATTGTGTATTGCTCAAACACGACTTGCTTAGTTCGTCCTTACTTCCCGCTGTTATACAAAGAACAAATTTCGAAGGACACCCAAAACGGCAAGGCGGTCCGTTGACTGCAATAAGGAAACGGGTTTGCGAAATTACAAGTTGCCAAACAACCCAAATTGAAGAAACAGGCAGCTCTTGGGGCCTTGGGGATCCCATAGTAACCTATCCCTGATAAGTTTGTTTCACACCTTGTGTTCTGTGAGTAGAATTGAGTTGAAACGCAAATATTTATCTTCTGGGCCTTGGGCATTATCAGAGCGGAACCTACCGCAGCCTTGGTTGATGCAAATGGCATGTTTAGTTTACTTTATTGTGCCAGATCTCTCTTCACACGTAACCCTTTAAGTGTTTATGAGGGAAGTGTACATTAGAAAAGCGTTACACAAACGACACACATGATCATCTGCATAATAAATTTTTCCAACTATCTTAGCATCGGCTTCCAGTATAACTAGATGCAGCTGAAAACCAGTATTTTACATGGAGCGCCTGTCTATCTGACTTCCCCAACAGTTACTGGGTACACGAGCCCCTTGAACAAGACCAGATGTAAGACTTCCGGGCTTCTGACTAACCATAACGACGGTCAAATATGTGCGAAACGATTGATACCGGGAACCTAACGAGGTTTTCGAAGCGCGGAGGGGTCTATTTACGGACTGAGGTCTGCAATCGTTTCTTAACCTGAAAATCCACCCGTGAGGCTGTGGTTATTAAGCCACGATCCACTCTATTAATTTATCTTTATCTATAGATAAACAAAAGAAACTGAGGCTTATATTGGGGACCTGTAACTCCTGTAAGTCAATGTCTGCTAGCCAATAATACAGATGTCAAACGCAACACAATGTCATATTACGTACAAGTTCGCAACCTTACAAACATGTTAATGTATGACTCATGCTTTCCAGCCCGTTGTAAAACATTGCTAATTTTTACCTCGACATTGGTGGTACGCATATTGTTTCTCGATTTAATGGTTTTTGTGTGCTCATATGTTTCCTATATGCAATGACCTTTTGTTAAGCCACTTTTATTTTCATTTTCTCAAATTATATGTTCTGCAGTTGTATTTACTTACGGACGTTTAATCATTATGGTTTCTGGTTATGCATTAATATGGCTTTGAAATGAGTAATACTCGTATTCATTATGCCAGGTGGATATTTTACTATTCTAGGAAACAGCCAAATTCGATAATGTAAAAGGTATTTTACGGAATATTTGACCGTAGCTCTCAGGTATATTATGTCACTCAGGTTACGAAATGAAAGTTATTTATGTCCCGGTCTCCCGGATCATCTAGATCTTAATCAACTTTCTTCGATCTAATTGTTGGAGTGCCTGGCATAAGAGCAAAGGTCGTGGATTCAATTAAGGGCCGCGTAATGATGCTTTGTTATAAAACTATGCTGCTCGAAAGAAAAATTGCTTTAAGGTGAAATCATCAGAATCTCAAATTTTCTTACGTTTTTTTTTTCAATTTGCAGGCCAGTGCTAGGTTGTATGTTGATTAAAATTTTGTTCGCGACTGTAGACGTATGTATTTACAGAATTATAATCATCAATATCATCAATACAGCCCTCTAAGTTCATAAAGGTCGAGGAACGACTTTTTCAAGGTCAAAGTCATTCCTCGACCTTTATGAACTTGGAGGGTTGTATTGATGATTTATGCTACCCTCGAGCATCCACCTTAAAGAATCATTAACAGGAATTATTGAAAAACATGTTCAATTGTAACTATAGTAACTTGATGTTAAATATAAAGGCAGATACCTACTAGTTTTCTGCTTTTATGGAAGAAACTATGCCTGCCTCGCGAAGGCGGAGAACCGAGTTTTAAAATGCAACTTTTATAAGACCATGTCATGCAGTTGACTGCGATAGATTGAGCTGAAAACTTTAGTTCCCAAGTGACTACAATCCTAAGCTCTTTAACGAAGCCTTTTCTTGGCATACTGCCAAAGCTGGTAAGATTTAAAAATTCTAATCGTGTGCTAGATAAAACCCTCCTTGCTCCCTTGCTTAAAATCTATTGCCAGCCAGCCCTCTTCTTCTGATGAATAAATAACCAGTACTTTTACCCTAATGATAACATATCATTCAAGCTTCCGTGTACCACCACTTTCACCCCAAAACACATTCATCTCGTCCACATCACTACTAAATCACAGGACATTCAGTTCAATCCTATGGGAACGGCAAGCGACCATGGTAATTTATTCACTTGCTCCCGACTTATTGATACTGGTAGTCTCAACGGATAATTTTATGCGACAGGGACATACCGTAAGGCCGTGACTATGCCTGATTTGCCTGAAATTACAATAGTAAAGGGAACAGCTTCACTATTTGGATCAAAGAGTTTTGTGCGATTATTTCCACGTTTAAACTTTTTACTAGAGGGAATCTCTGAAGAATACCTCGTAGATATAATGATATTCTCTTATGAAATCAAGCATAGCCGTGTAAATCATAACCTACTTTTGCGAGAAGAGGAGTTCGCAATCGTTCCAGTTCCTCATTGCCAAACCTATAAACCTATTAAGACTTATCAGATTCCAGCCGCTTTGCAGTTTATCAGAACACTGATTGGAAAAGAAGACCAAAGCTAAACTAAGACTTAAGATCCTGACAGACTTAAGAGCTCCGACCGATCTCAAATGAAATTGAGATACATACGAGGTTACAAAAAAAAAAAAAAAAACTGAGACAATCACCAACTAGTACAAATGAGTAGTTCAGCTCCATTTAACCTTTGTTACAAAGACAAACGATTCTCAATATAAAGCAATGGTGGTTATAAATAAAGTCTTTCGTGGCCAACTGTATTATGGGAATTGTATTATTCATTAGAAGTCTATCTCGTAACATTGTGTCCTAGAACTTGACCACAACCAGGAATTACGTTATTGAGTTACATCACACGTCTTTATCAGGCTTTTGTAACCCATTGTAGCATTGTGTGTGAATCATTACGTTACGTTACGTTGAGGACTAGAAGGATTTGAACTAGAATTCTGATGAAGGCTTTTGTAACCCATTGTAGCATTGTGTGTGAATCATTACGTTACGTTACGTTGAGGACTAGAAGGATTTGAACTAGAATTCTGATGAAACTATAAGAAGAAAACTTATCTAATAGGGGGATACTGAAGGGTCAACCCTAATCATAGATGATTATAATACCTGTACCGGACAAAATTTGCAATCCAGCCTAGACCTTTCAACGTGGAACATCAATATAATGTACATAGGTACCTAAGAATCAAATTCGCAGAACCCATCCCACCTCAATTCTGATAAATCGTTACGCAAGTAATAACGAGTGTAAGAGAGCTTCTGAATTTCCATCGAAACTAGCAACCCGTGTATTTTAATTGCAATCATCAATTAAAAGTACAAAGGTTTAAAATTAATTGAAGGAAAATGAAAATATTTTCACTTGCAACGAGTTCAACAAAAACGTTGGCTTGTTGGTGTTTAGTCAAGCGAAAAACAGATCTTTAAAAGGAAAATCAGAAATACTAACAAGCTTCAGCAATTTTAATTAGTCTTGTACTTGTTTGAACAAGTTGTTATTGTATCTTCTAAGGAAAATGTTGTAGTAGTCGCTCATTATCTTTGTTTATTCTCTGTCTGTCTGCTATTTACTGGGATTCAAGGTTGTAGGCAAGTCTTGTTAGGGGTAACGAAACTTTTGTCGCCCTCCCAAAGGCAAATAAATAAACCAAATTGATAAATCGGATCTTCGGATCACTGGCGCGTCCTAATGGTCTTAAAATGTACGAGTGATTTTGTTTCGAAATAAATTCAGACATAGAGAACTACAGCACCGGTTGAAGTCCACTAAAACATTATTAAACCTACCTTTTTAGCTTAAAGTTACATAAACCCAGGTTTCGGTCTAGGTCTTAATGTGCAGTTGAAGATGTGCTCTTCGGTAAATATCTCGGGACCAAATACCATAACACATGGGTAACTACTAACATAACTTAACACCATATTGTACACTTGGTTCGCAATAAATGTTTTGACTTTGACTTTTAATTTTCTCCCAGAATTAACCTTCCCTTATCCCAATTTATTTGGCGCTGCATGTCTTCTTCTTCCATATTTTTCTAATAACCGTCATCTCAGTGGTTTCAAGCCATATCACACCGACTATCAATCTCATATTAGACATCAGTTTCTCCCAATAAAGCCAAAATCAGTTAGTTAATCCACAAGCTCAGTAAGCAGCGAACAGCGATCAAAGCTGCATCTGCATCAAAGTGCGCCTGTCTCACTAAAACATCTCGGCTTAACGATCGCCTGACTGACTGAGTAAACGTCGATACGTCGTGCACCGTTGTGTAAACAAGACTGGGTGTGTACTCTACGTCTATCAATTATGTGGCATTCACATCTATCTAGCGTACTGTTATCTTTAATTTAGGGTTGTCAGAGAACACCGAAATATCAGTATTGCTATACAATAGAAAAAAAAAATACTTTGCTATAAACCTGATTGTGTCAATCAATTGGAAACATGGATTTGAATTGACTTTTCTTTATAAAATAAATCAGATCTGATGTCACTTCAAAGTGTTTGTTTAAAGAAAATACAATGAACGATAAGTTCTCAAGTTCAGTGCAAACTGTACAGGTGTGTCTTAAAAAATCCAGTCAATGTAGAAGATAACCACGTAGTTTTATCTAAGTTTTTTGTTATCAGACATAAGACTACACGTATTTATCAATAGAGCGTCTGAGTCATCTAGTTCCATTATTTGAGACTTTGTTTAGCTTATATTCTTCTTTTTGGGTATTGGACTTGCCCAGTCTTCCAACACTCTGCCTTAGTTTGTTAGTTTGGGCAGGAGCCGGCAGCACAGTTGATTTTGGGCCATCGTCAGCCCTAACAAATGACATACATGTTTGTTGACACCAGTGGTACCCAACCTATGGTCCGCGGACCACCGGTGGTCCACAGGAGCTTCGGATATGGTCCGCGAAAGGTTAAAATGTTATTCGTAGTTTTTAAGAGCCTAACATGCCTCAAATGGCTTAGCATGATCCTGCGTTACGCCTAAAATACTGCAGCATTAATTTTAAAATAAACATATGGTAAAGTTGAGGATTAATGCTAGGTACTATGTGTGACGAAAACACGATTCCATAAACTTTTCTCGATAGAAAAAAAAAACCAAAGTTACCTCCAAATCGAACAATAAATCGCTGGTATTTAAAAAGTACTTCAAATTAGATCATGAAACTTTGCATACTAACTGAACTAACTATAAAACAGGTCGTATGTGTTTTATTTTTTCAGTCCAATCTATAGATTTTTTGTAAATCACAAAAAACCACTCATTTCGCACTATTCGGCCGCAGTGACTGACGTAACAACCGCTTTGTAGTGCAAGCTGTACGCCTAGCACGAATATTTGTAGGTTTCGTATCGCAAACGTATCGAGTTGTCGATACGATAACGGAATACAACGAAAGTCGGAAGCACGAAGCACTTTCGAATTAGTATCGAGAGCTCGATACCATAACGTTGGTGACGTCACACTAACGTAAGTAAGGATGGGAAAAATAGAACGAATGATCTTACAATTGAATGAATGTTTCGTTCAGAAACTGGATAAGTATTTAGTTAGTTAAAAACTTTGTGATTTTAGGGCATTTAAAACTTTAATAATGTTCAATTTATGACGCAATACGAAGAAACTGCAGAAAAAAGTTAATATTCAGTTAGATAAATGGCATAATAACTTTATTATAAGAGCATTTCAAAAGAAGTTTGAACCACCACAAATAGAGTTGCTAATTTTAGGGTTAATAAGATGCGCGCTCAACCCAACCTAATTGAACCTATCGAGGCGAGATTTTCGATTTCTTGAGAATCTACTAACTTATTTTTATTTCCGTATGAATTGCTAAATTTTTGTCTATATTATCTATCTTATTTGTGTATTTTGTCTTCACTGTCTACTACTATTCTATAGGTTTTCATCCCATTTTCGCATCTTTGCATTGTGTGAGTTAAAGATTCACCCCCCTAGATATAATCCTGTCGGTGGCCCCTGCTAACAATTAAGACACCAAAGTAGTCCCTGGTCCAAGAAAGGTTGGGAACCACTGGTTTACACACTACACTTCAAGTTCAGTTTAATACTCACTATCTACAATATGTCGTTTATTCCCAACATGGACACCTAATGATCGAAAACTTATTACAAATAGACTGTTTTTGCCTCTATACTTAGGACTTTTTTTCAGTAGGGTTCATCTTTTTGTAAGTAAGCTAATAGCTTTGTAAGAAAGTACTTGTTGTTACTATTCTCAACTTGTTCTCGCTAAACAAAACGAGCCGCGAATACAAATTCTAATAGTTTTCGCGAAATCATTTCAGCAGTAAAAACACTGTTCACTGTTGAAGATCTTGACTTCTCACAAGATCTTTTCTGTTTCGTAAAATTTCTCGATTTCCATTCACTCTTTCCATCATTTAAACTGAAATGCAATTATCTGTATCTTCATTGACTGTTCGTCTATTAATAGCAGTGCAATCGAAGCCGGTCTCACGGCAGAATCAACGTGAATGAACATCCATTGTATGTATGGAAGCATCGCAGTTAACCGTACGGCACTAACTTGTCAGCCTTGGGCACAGTGCTAGCTAACAAGATATAAGATGAAGTCTGAGAGGTAGTCTGAAAACTAAGGATAACGGAACTAGTACCTTGGGTAACCAAGGATAATTGGAAGGTCTGGTACCTTTTGTAAGTGGCAAGTTTTAAGTCTAACAGATCCAGTCTTACTTTCATGAAGGATTTATCAACCTTGTGACAGTAGCGAAAAAATACTGATCATGTAGGTACCTCGGGAATGCTCAGGAGGCGCATCGGGAGGGCTACGTCATCCAAAGGAAATGCATGATCGTCAACCACGACCATTCTGTAAAGAATACACAACTGAGAAGGAGGAACTCAGGTGTTCAGTTTTTTTATTAATTTTTACCTGTACTCCCGAATGTTGAACTAATTAATTATTATAACCTGGAAATCGGTGAACATATTTCCGAAATGCACTCTCAACAATGTTCCACCGCATCATTTCGATAAATGAAACGTCAAAATATCAGTACGTCGCTTACCAACCGCTCATTAATCAGGGATTCGGCGTAAATGGGTCACCGTGTTGTACATGTAACAGTCCTCCAATCTGTCACTGTTCGAGCACAATAGTGGGTAATAATAAATCCTTGCACCAATTGACCTCGTGGCGTATCAGCACATCTTTATGTCACGGCAATATTACGTATAAGAAAAAAACGTGACTAAACTCTCTTGAAAATACGAACAACATGTGACTAAACTCTCTTGAAAATACGAACAACATGTGTTACTTTAAGGAAATGTATTTAAATTCAAATACGTGCACACTTTTTAACAATACTCTGATATATAATAAGAAACTGGAAATTGGATTTAGACCCATCAGATTGACACATTAGAAGTGGGAAAGACAGTAGTATATATCCCACTTCTAACAAACACTGCTCAAGTTTACGTTTACTGCCCCCGATGTACTAAAAACCGACAGTAAGCTATCTAGACGCTACTGTTTGCTATTAACAGCCAGCAGTGTGTAATCACGTCGTTAAGTCTACGGTCTACGGTTCGTCTGGGTGCAACTAACGGGCGGTCACGCAAGAAACGCGCCGATACCCTGCCATTGTTTCAGCTAGGCCTAGCTGTTTTTGCGTGAAACCTACATGTTGAGTGAGGATCCTTTGTGTGATGGATGAGACACAGATGCTAAAGGTACGTAATTTTTTTTCGTTGTTATTTTGTGACTGATTTTGACTCTTATTCTCGTTATCATAAAGGTTTACGACAGAGGTAAAAATAATAACTGTAGACACGAGTAAATTCTCTCAGACGAACTAAATTAGTTTGTTTGCGAATATGTAATTTGAAGGCAACCAAGGCAAGGTCGACTCTGCTTAGTTGAATCAAACAGAATATTAATCTTCTCTAAAATCTTTTTGATGACAGTTCGTCCCTTTTCTGCTCAAAGAGTTACGTTATGAAAATACAGCGTCTTTTTGTCAGCTAATTTAAAATCGACTGTAAATCACCGAACCAATCATAAATAAAGGTTCGACCGATGATTGAAGTAGACCCATGTTCATCAGTATTCGGTTCGATGGTAGATTATTTTGATGGTAAAAGATAGTAAGGACATGCCGATTTAATTTATAATTCTAAACAGGAATAGTAAATTGGCGTGTGGAGACGAGACCAGCAGAACAGGTTCGAAGGCACGCGCGCCCTGTCTGTCTGGACGGCAGCTATGCGCTTTTGAAGTTAGACGCAACTCTGCTAATGACACATTTTATATTAGCAATAGCCGGTTTTTTTTTACCAGCTTCTAATATGAATTTCTAACTCTTTCCAACGGCAACGTTCACAATTACAATTAAATGTATGCTTTCTTCAATCATAACCACAATCAAAAACATAAGCCTGCCCTACAATTTCGTACTCCAGTTTTTATACCATAACAAAAGTCTTTTCCACTACACATTGAGCTCTAAAATCCGCAGCTCAAAAAATACAACCTCATAAAAATTACGCGAAATCTGTCGGCCGCAAACATTTTGTGGCTAGTCGATATAAAAAGACATTAGGATGTTTCACTTGGTCGGGTAGGCGTAAATTTTCACAGATGTCGTAAAGAGTAATGGCGGAGTCACATAACCACGCATTGGGACGGACCTAAAGCTCAGCACTCACGTTGATGAGGAGAAATAACCCGCAACTAGGGTTACCAGAATTGTTCATTTCTACGGGATGTATTCGATTCAATGATTATTTGGGTCTAAATGAGTGGCGTTACCTGATATGCCTTTACACTTTTTTGACAGAACATGAGTTGTATCTTCGACATCGGCATTAGCCAACGAAACTATATACTAATGGTATAAAGATTAAGTACCTACAACTAGATCAATGGCATGTTCATTGTAATTCGAGAAGCAAAAACGTAACGCAAAAAACGAGTTCACGAGAGATAGATAAAAACATAGTTATGTCATGCACAGAACCAGTTCTAACATAAAAGGTACTTGTTCTCCCCGTCATTGCGATCTTTTTTTTTGCTCTACACCATACCTGGGAACCTTCAAAGGTCAAACTCTTTGACAAGTTTTTTTTTAATACAATTTTTAATGTTATATTTTTACTTTAAACACCTTCACGAACCCCGTACTATTCAAGCCATCCATCAGCACAATGTTTTGAGTTCGTTACACTGAGTTCTACAATAAAACATGTTTTTTCATCCCAAAAAAAAAAAGTCGTTACCCAGCAATATTTTTTGCGTAAAGTTACTTAGTTTGATGTACAGAATGCTTGGTTGACGGCTACGTGATGAGGTTGTTTACACCCTGTATAATTTGGACCCCATAAATAGCCATCCACAATTAATTTTGATTAATGCTCAGGACAACTATTGTATTGTGTAGTACCTACATAGTTCCCATGTGATCTATAATCACTTAGTAAAATGAAATAAACGTTGTAGCAGGAGAGAATAATGGGCACCCTACCCGGTCTCCTTATAAATTATTCCGCTGGACCGCGAGCCTGGGCCGAGGAGATGGGGCGACCAAATGAATAGTTTAAGCTCAGCTTTATCTGAATTAGTTACATTTACCTACAAATGATATATCTTCCGATTTGGGTTTAATTTATTTGTTTAGCATGATAATTCGGCAGAGTTTCATAAGTATTCCGCAAATGTTCTCGATAACCTATCCGCAAATCTCCGTAACATGTCTGTGGAACTCATACACACACACACACACACACACACACACACACACACACATATATTTGTATTTGTTTATTTCGGAAAAAAAAAAAACAAAGTGACAGCGCAGGTATAACAGTTCAAATTTTATGGCGCTCGGACCATCTAACGTGAACCTGCGCAGAACGCAGCAGAACACAATTTTAGCTATCAGCGGGGCGCAGAGGACTCATCGTATTGTCTGTATAATGCGCAGAGCGTCACTCGCAGCTAACTTCCGAGCCGCCATAAAGTTTGAACCGAACTATACTTATTTAGACCACAAATATAGCTCCAATCGACATGGATCCAATGATACAAAGAGTCACCCAATACAGAAAACTGATTGGTTTGACGTTTACAATGTGCATAAATAATGTCAGGTTGGCTGACCACCTACGAATACCTCAAAGTGACCCGGTTGCCTCGTTAAATATTGTAAAAATCGTGGGTTGGTATTGGTACAGCTGATACCACAACATAAATCAAAGTTACTAACCTGTCCGATATTCGGATGAAGCATCAAAAGAACTGGGGATTAAGTACATTGTGTTCAGATTTAACATCACGTAGATTTTGGCGAAAGGAAGGCCCAGTTGGTTTTATTATTATGTTCGTTCCAGAAATGCGAAAAGAAAACCTCAATTTATGGCACTACAGTTCAATAAGGAACGAAATTAGAGCAGATCTAATCAGAGCAAACCTCGCGAAAGCTTTCAAATAATTCGACTCAGATTTACGCCAGCTGTAATATCGGTGGCTATACTGCTCACGTCTTTCCCATAAAATGGCAAGTCACTCACATACGAAGCCTACGTAAGTCACTCCACAATCCATCAAGAAATACCGCCGATATATTTTATTTCCCTTCGCGAATACTTCCAACCAACACGACATCACAACAGTTCGGTATATCCCTAAATCCTCGACACGACCCACTCAGCCCCAAGGCTCAAGTAATGCAATTAGGTCTATTTTCCGACAGAAAGGGACTCGGAATACAAACCTAACGGCAATTTTAACAATAATAGCCTGTAACAGCCTTGTTGCAAAATACGCTGAGCGACGTATTAAGCGAAAACGATATTGGATTTTGTAATCCGAAGAAAAAATCT
Organism: Xestia sexstrigata; assembly: GCA_941918905.2. Lineage (NCBI taxonomy): Eukaryota > Metazoa > Arthropoda > Insecta > Lepidoptera > Noctuidae > Xestia > Xestia sexstrigata. Next base: position 20,255,152 of record OW799201.2, read on the forward strand.
AAAATGAATGGAGTTGGGGTCAATTTTTTAAAGCACGTATTGACGATTGGGTTTAGTATCGTTTTGAGTACTTTTTTATCTGGCTAAAGATGACATTATAAGAAATCCTAATATAAAGGTCAAGTTAGTTATGACGAACTTTGGTACTGAAAGGGCGCTCAATAAACCCAGTTTCTTTTCAAATAAAATAGAACCAAAATTTTAAGAAAGTCAAGGATACTTAAAAAGAAAAAGTCACCTTCAAATAACCAGCAAATTAATCCAACAAATGTAAATGGGGCTCATTAACGTCCCAATATGTAGATTGTAGACCAAAATGACATCAGAGGAAATCAAATGATATTTGTCTCAACCAAACTCCGCAGGATTATCGCCTTAACTCCGGAATCTTCGAGAGATCTAACGCGTTACCACGGAAATGAACAAGGGTCTAGTATTAATGAGATTACATAGTCGATTTATTGTTAGGTAATCGAGATTTGCAGCCAAAGTATCCGCTGAAGCCATTTCGGCGTTTCGCAAGTCTCTAATCGTTTGAAATGGGTTTCCTATTTAATGGGCTCGCTGTATTAGGCGATTTATTGCCAGGTATCGAAGCAAAACTGCGTAGTTTTGCTATCGATAGGATTATTTATAATTTAGAGCCTAAAGCGAGAACAACAGAACTAATCCGTGTCCATATTTCACGCGGCATTATTTTAAGGCGATTGTCATTATAAATATTTATTATTTCAGCTTAGCATTCAAAGAAAGACCTTCGTAATAGGCCCGTTCTTTCATTAGCTACGAATAGTGCATTGTTGTATAAACCGACAGACAGTGAACAGATCATTGAATTGATTAATCACTGCACTGGGCTATTTGAAATTAAAAAAAAAAAAGTTGTGGCGAACTGTAGTATAAACAAATATTGGATATCCAACTGATAGATTATTTTTGTGTAAACACTGACATATTTTTACAGTTCATGGCACTGAAAATGGTCACTTTGATTTGTGAGTGGATAAAACACATAATTTTTCCACAACAGGTCATACCGAAATAAAATGGACCCTTATTAACTCTAAATTGTAATGCGGCCCTATCAGTTCCTCAAAGGTCCATCTGACGTTATCGTGACAACTAACTGGAGCTGAAGGCGCTGCCAAATTGCGCGCACGTACTCTTTACTATCTTCGAAGTAATTAATTTGAAGAGCAGCAGTAAAGGCGCTTGTACCATGGAGAGAATTTATTTGGGTAGTTTCACCCTAATTTGAATTCCATGAGTGTTGCTTGTTTGTAAATATGTAGTGGGACGAGGCAACATAAGACTGTTATTGCATAAGCAGTAGAAAACGTCCCTTACTAAAAATATACTTGACATTTTAGTCCTTGTAATAAAGTCCTTAAGGTTTCTGCAGGACTTAAGTGAAAGTAGAAATTCTTGAAATTCAAAATTTTTCGCACATTGTTACAGTATCGGGCCATTAAAACAGTCTCTGAATTTTTAAAGCCTCAAAAAAATTTAAATATAAAATTGTGTCTAAATGTAAGACTAATCTCGTTTGTTCTCCGAACAAGTTTCGTAAGTAGCGCAAAGGCAGTAAATTGTCACAGTTTGCTACTTCACGTAATGTAATTAGTATTTCTTCTCTCTAGAGGAACTTCAAATTGAAAGAATTACTTTTGTGTTTTTTTGTGAAAAAATTTGGCGACCTCGACTAGGTCACTAAGTCTGTCTAAAGTCTGTATTTTTAAAGGTGGGTCGTTTTACTAACGATCACTTGGAATACAAGTAGTATAGCTACATTTATTAAATTCCAACTGCACAAAGCAAAAAAGAAACAAAAATCGAAGTTTATTTTTTATTTTAGTGATGTGACTGGCTGAGCCATTCCCGCCAGATTAACATTATGCCGGAGACAAAAAAATCCTACATTCGTTTTAGTCCTGAATAGGCCCACAATGATGCCAAGAAATGCGAAGCCGAAAATTGAAACACGACTAAAAATACTCAAAGGCAAACAGGCATCACTGTACGTGTAGATCCGACAGCGACATGGTGGCTCTATTAAAAGCGAGCATTCAACACAAAATGAGGTCGTGCACAAAGAGATTGTTAGGGGTCCTCGGGAAATTGTTGGAAGTATAACGCTGGCCATCTATAGAATTTACTTCAGATTCAAATGTGAAAGCTGGTGTTCGTTCTGTTTGTCACTCGGCAACTATTTTTCCTATGAAAACGTCATGTGTAATTTTATAATAATATATATTAAATATTTCACTTCTTTCCAACTGTGTTTATTACTCCACTCTGCATTACAAGCAATAGGTTATGTGCTACATGTGTGAAGTGTAAATATTTTGTGAAAATATTATTATTTTACTCGAAATATGGATGAGTATACTAATTCGAAAGTTACGATGGAAAAGCTAAAAGGTACCATCAACTATCGCGATTGGGCATTTCAAATGCAAAATATACTAGTATTCGAGGATTTGTGGCAATGTATTACTGGAAAATACGAAACCTCAGGTGAGAACGCTAACAAATTAGCTCGTAGAGAGGAGAAAGCTCGAGCGAGGCTATGTTTGAGTGTTGAAAAATCGTGCTATTCTGACATTGTGCAGGCGAAAACTGCGAAGGATGTATGGGATGCCTTGCAGAAGGCTTACGATGACACCGGGTTGCAAAGGAGATTGTCGTGTCTGCGAACTTTGTGCTCGATTAAGCTAGAACAGTTCGATAGCATGGAAATTTATGTCAATGAGATCTTGTCACTTGCTGAACAACTCAGTAGCATGAAGAAACCACTTGATGATGAATTTCTGGCTACTATTATGCTCCAAGGGTTGCCTCAAGATTATGACCCAATGATAATGGCTCTGGAGCATTCTAGGATAGACATAACTACAGATATGGTTAAAACAAAACTACTTCAAGATAAGAGATGGAAAGGGAGTGCCGCTGATAATGGCGATGGCTGCTTATTTACACGGAATCGTAGTAATGAAAAGGCTAGCTCTCGAGGCGAGAAGAAAAATGCCTCAAGTACATCAAAACACGCTAGTACCTCGTCAAGTACGAACAAGTTGTGGTGTTGGAAGTGTCGTTCTAAAGGACATGGCAAGAAGGATTGTCCTCAATTGGACCGCAATGGAGCGACGTCGACTTCCATGGTGTTGTCTGCACTTAACACTGACAGTTCGTGGATTATTGATTCTGGAGCGACAGATCATATGTCAGGACGCCAAGAATGGTTTCAAGCTCTTGATGAGTCGTCGACTAAGGAGGTTTGTGTTGCTAACGGAAAGAAGTTAGATGTGAAAGGGAAAGGTGAAGTACATTTTACGGTTAACTCTTGTGGACATACAATAGATACTACTTTGAAAGATGTAATGCTTGTACCTGATCTTACTGTTAATTTAATATCTGTGTCTACCCTTGCTGAAAAGGGATTTAAATTTATTTTTGATAAAAATGGATGTAAAATACTTAAAACTGGTAAAGTAGTTTTATATGCTAGGAAAGTTGGGAGAGTTTACAGGCTTCATTCTGTGGGTAAAGTCAATCTGACAACGTCATCTACGTCTAAGGATATGATGTTATGGCATCAACGTTTAGGTCATATAAATTTTGACAGCTTGGCATCACTCAGGAAGGTGGCTAACGACATTGACTTTCAGGTCAATAATCAGAAGAAAGTTTGTGATGTGTGTCTTAAGGGTAAGCAATCCCGCGCTCCCTTTGTGACCAATCATAACAAACAGGTGGCCGAGGCGCGGCTGGCGCTCATTCATAGTGACGTCATGGGGCCGATGCCGACTACTTCTCTCGGAGGCAAGCGCTACGTCCTCACGTTTCTAGACGACTACTCCAGGAAGGTGTTCGTCTATCCCATTGCAAAGAAGAGTGAAGTGTGTAAGTACACTAAAGATTTTATTAGACTGGTAGAGAATCAGTGTAGTGCTAAAGTCAAGGTAATGAGAACAGATAATGGCTCTGAGTACGTTAATGCTGAGTTGACGGATTTTCTTAAAAAAAAAGGCATTGTACATCAGCTGACGGTACCCTATTCTAGTCAGCAGAATGGATCCGCGGAGCGCCTAAATCGTTCTTTACTTGACAAGGTCAGATGTCTACTGTATAACGCAAACCTTGATGACAAGATGTGGGCAGAGGCTGTAAACACTGCGGCGTTTCTGATCAATAGATCGCCAAGCTCGAGACTTTCTGGTAGATTACCAGAGGAAGTGTGGAGTGATAAGAAAGTAAGTCTTAAAAATCTGCGTGTTTTTGGTTGCGAGGCTTTTGCTCATGTAGATGACTGTAAACGTAAAAAGTTAGACCCCAAAAGTAGAAGGCTATTCTTTTTAGGTTACTGTGATAACGTCAAAGGATATCGTTTGTTCAACCCTGATGACAATAAGATCGTTATATCACGTGATGTGGTGTTCAACGAATCTGTGTTTCCAGGGAGAAATTCTAAAATAGGGCCAAAACGTGTGTTTGAACCTATTTATCTTACAGGAGGTGATGATGAGAGGGAGATGCTGGAGACTACGTCGGTTGAGGCGGAGTCAGAGTACCTGTTGCCTGAGTCGTCAGATCATCCACTTGAGGCGGAGCCAGATACAGTTCCTGCAGAATCACCAAATCATCCTGTTGAGTTGGAGTGTGAACGCGAGGCTAGTAAAGATTCGGTAACGTCGCCTGAATTGGCACCAGACTCTACTAGTACACGATATAACCTACGTCCACGTATGCCTAAGACAACCTGTAACATAACTAACGTGTGTAATGTGACAGAGCCCATAGAGCCACGTACTGTCAAAGAAGCTTTGAAATGTGAAGATAAAGAGTTATGGCAGAAGGCCATGAAAGAGGAAATCGATTCTTTTGTCTTACACGGAGCTTGGGAGCTTACTGATAAACCGGTTGACAAGAACGTTGTTAAAAATAAGTGGATTTTTACCCTTAAACGAGATTCGGATGGGAACATTATACGTTATAAGGCAAGGTTGGTAGCTAAAGGCTATACTCAAAGATATGGTGAAGATTTCCAAGAAACTTTTTCACCGGTCGTTCGTCATTGTTCTATACGATTGTTGCTATCTCTGGCAGTAGAAATGAACCTTAAGATTGATCATTTAGACGTGCAGACAGCATTCCTGAATGGAAATTTGCAAGAGGAGATCTTTATGCAACAACCGGAAGGTTTCATATGCCCTGGGAGTGAGAACAAAGTCTATAGATTACGAAAGGCTGTTTATGGGTTGAAGCAAGCATCGCGATCCTGGTACCGAAAGGTAAAAGATGTCTTATTTTCTTTGGGATACAGACAGTGTAAACAAGAAGACTGTATCTTTACTAAGAGATCAGGTGAGTCGATTGTTTTTATCGCTCTGTATGTTGACGATTTTTTCGTGTTCTATAATGACAAACGTCTGGCTGAAACGTTAAAAAGTTCTTTGTTAAATGTTTTTAAACTCAAAGACTTAGGCCCGGTACAAAACATGTTAGGTATAAAGGTAGAACGTGATGCAACTTCCATAAAACTTAGTCAGGAAAAGCGGATTGACAATATGTTAGATCGTTTTGGCATGACAGACTGTAAGCCTGTAAAGTCTCCCATGATAACTAATGTTAGTTCGGTAATTGAGAGTTCTAATAATGCTACAAATAACGTTGTAACGAAGTTTCCGTATCAAGAGTTGATTGGTAGTCTTATGTATTTATGTGTAACTACGCGACCTGACATTTCGTTTGCCGTGTCATATTTAAGTAAATTTAACAGTTGTTATACGGAATTCCATTGGAATCAAGCTAAGCGTGTACTGCGATATCTTAAAGGTACTAAGCAAAAGGCTTTGGTATTTAAGAAGTCGAATGTAGATCCTGTTCTTGAGGGTTATTCTGACGCAGATTGGGCGGCAGATCCTGATCGTAAGTCGTACACGGGGTATGTGTTTAAATACGGCGGTAATACGGTATCTTGGGGTAGCTACAAACAGTCCTGCATATCGCTTTCGTCCACCGAGGCGGAGTATTGTAGCTTGAGCGAAGCGAGTAGAGAAGCGGTGTTCCTACAAGCTTTAATTAAGGAATTGCTAATGAAGACTAGTTGTAAAATAGTAATGTATTGTGACAATCAATCTGCTATACAGCTTGCTATCAATCACACTCATCACAGACGGAGCAAGCATATAGAAATAAGATTTCATTACGTTAGAGATATGATAGATAGGTTTAACGTAGAAATTGTATACATCCCTACGGATGAGATGTTAGCAGATGTGTTCACTAAGCCCCTGGGCTGTGTCAAGCACGAGGTGTTCACTCGTCAGCTTGGTGTGGCATGAAGCCATCATGATGCCCACGTTATGGGGGGGTGTTGGAAGTATAACGCTGGCCATCTATAGAATTTACTTCAGATTCAAATGTGAAAGCTGGTGTTCGTTCTGTTTGTCACTCGGCAACTATTTTTCCTATGAAAACGTCATGTGTAATTTTATAATAATATATATTAAATATTTCACTTCTTTCCAACTGTGTTTATTACTCCACTCTGCATTACAAGCAATAGAAATCACGAACAGCATGGCGTCTAAGCGGAGCTCTTGGAGAAAAAACGCGAGATTGCTGCGGTAGGGAAAGGAAAGCCAAACAACTATTTGTAAAGTGTGCCATTTGAAATTTCGAAGTAGACATGGAAAACTATCTCTTTTCTAAATAATATTTAAAACTTACAGCGAAATATTTTGTTCTTTTTTAAAAGAAAAAGCAGGAATAAAAAAAATACGTGGCCATCATTCCGCCGGCTTTGAAAAAGGGACGTGCAAAAAAGCGTAGGTCTGTATCCTTTTGTTAATCTGGTTTATGTTCGTACATAAAATATATAACCTAACAAAGGAAAGGCATATTTATTATAAAACATGAATTAGGTATTTTTATTAACCTTTTTCAAACTCTCCAAAAAGGCCAATGAAGAAAACTGATTAAATATCTGCCTAAATCGGTCGTCCAAAAGCTGTAAATTTTCTGTCTTTAATTTTTTTTCACTTGAAATAATTTTTCCGAGATTTTTCCTGGTTGAAGTCTTTAATATGAAACAAAAATATTATATAGGACTTCAAACATTTTTACTTTTGCGGAAAACTGTTGCGTTCAAAAGTAATGGGTCACGTCACGAATAGGTAATTCTCAAATGCTTCAGGCGAGCCATGTCAGGGCGAAACTTAATGTAGCAGTTCAGGACCTTGGAAAGTTAATGGATTAGCTAAAAGGTCATTGTTTCCCTTTGATTAATATCCTTTATGTAAGAACCAGGGAATGGGATGTTTCATATCCAACCGTTGAGCTCGTAAGAGGCTTAAGTACAGCTGACTGTTTTCAATATTCCAGGCCTTGAATAAAAGGTACGTGGGTATCATGTTGAAATGTTTATTTAAATAATAGAAATGATAAAAATTAAATGTTGTTATGTCGTTGCTGCATAGGTTAAAGAAATATGAACGATCTTGTATATTTTATAGCGACGCGACGATTGGCAAGTTTTATGGCAATTAATTTTGCGCAAATTATGACGCATCGACAATTTTGATTCGACCTAAGTTTAAATTTTCCAACATAGTTAAAGCAGAATGCTCATTGATCATTTACTGAAATAGTCATCATAATATTAAAGTATTACCAAATAATATATACCTAAATGTTTTAGCAAACATGAATCATGCATGCGAGTGTTAAATAAACCCGTTGAAGCTCTTCGGCGACGAATATTTGATCGGTAGGTATAATTTGGCCATTGGCAATTACCATTTCATTATAATATTCTCAGTCTGTTATTATTTACTATTATAATGGAGCCGATTCCAATTTGAGCTAAATAGTTTAGAGACAGGTGGGTGAGTGTTTCCGAAGGTGTGTGTTCAAAAGCGTGCGATTGAAGAGGCTTACGAGACTGCTAAAAGCTGATGATAACGATCAACAAACAGAATAAAAGTGAATATACAACATAGCTTACTACAACAGCCCATAACGTCCACTGCTGGACATAAGCCTCTCCCATGATGGAAATTGCCGTAATCTCCACGCTTGGCAGGCGGATTCTATTCTACTCTGCCGGATACCACACGGCTCAACAACATAGCTTAATAAACAATAATCCATTCCAATAATACCACAACTTAATCTCAATTGAAGTATAGCAAAAGCGTCTGTGAGACTTCGCAACGTCAAACCACAATCTAAATTATTGCAGTTGCAAATCCTCGGAAACTTTGACGCTAAATAAGCTTAATATAAATCCTATTATTAGTGGCTATTGAGCGTCTACTTGCCGATAAGGAACACGCTTAGGTACACTCGGCGACACATCAAGCTATACGTTTCCAGTATAACATGGCCTCGCGCCTCGCTAAGTATAGATTTCCTGCGGGTCAAAAATGGCCGCTTTAGCAGAATCATATTCTTAAAATAGACTTTATGGTTATGAACTTATGACCATAAAGTCCATTTTAAGAATTTAAAATTTTTAACGTGGTTCATTTTATGATTCTGCTATAGCGGCCATTTTAGACCCCCAGTACAATAGGAGATCTGCACAAACTGGTTTGTTATAGCTGGATTGGTCGTCGTGCGTACGACAATAAGCACATTTGGGTCAATCGATACCACAAACGACTAGTCGCGTGTCGGATCGTACGGCACGCACCTCCGCTTTAACTACTCATTATTAAATCAATGACTGTCTATTATACAAAGCTGAGGAGTTAATTCACAAGGAAGAAAACTCCCGGCTACTTCACCACGTTTGACCATCTAAGTGCAAAACTGCAAAATATCGAACAGTGCAGCAAATACACAATGTTATTATTTATCACCATCATCATTTCAGCCGAAAGACGTCCACTGCTGGACATAGGCCGCACCCAAGTGTCGCCACATTGACCGGTCCCGTTAGAAGACGTTGCGTTGGAAGGTCTCCCACTAGGTGGACCGATGACCTGGTGAAGGTTGCGGGGATCCGCTGGATGCGAGTCGCACTCGCACGGGACCGGTCAATGTTATTATTAATCATGCATAGTTATAATTGCATGTATCAAGGGCAAGATTTACTATCAAAGATCAGAAGGTCAAACAAGATTAAAATATAACTCGTTTTAATCATGAAACTTTATAAAATACTAACAATTATATTACTGCAGTCTCGAGTTTAGAGGACGTCGCTCTGACGACCATGAATACCTCCTGTTTACAGCTTACGTACAAAATAAACACTTTCATAATTTATATTCCGCAACAGAAACTATTGGTGGCCACATAAACGTTTTATGTAGTAACAAAATTGAGAGATGTAATAAAAAATTGTTAGCTCCGCAGCTTCGCAAATAGATCAATGACCTGAGATTCCTCGCCTCGCACGATGTTGTTACACTTGAGAAAGGAGCAGATAAGTAATCTTTGTTGTGAATGAGATAAATGCAGACAATTCATTTCAGAATTATCAAACAAACAAAAAATCCGCGGTCACAAACCTCCGATTCAAGTTGCGAAATTAGAACTAGATTTAATACCTGAGTAACGGTACTAATGTCTAGATTCTATACAAAACTCAACGGAGCAAAGAGAAGAACGAGACCCAATTACGACACGAATTAGATTTATTATTCGCTTTACATAACTACTGTACATTTTATGTCATTTTTAAACCACAAAACACAGTTAGTGGTATAGTTTTAAAGTAACTGACGTAAGAAACTAATTTTGCCGCAAACTCGCCAACAGCGATTTGCATAATGCAGGTGGACTGCGTTTAATAGTAGCCATTCCATGTTTTATTTAGTGGATAAAAATGCATGGACAATATAATTCATGAGCTACAATGTGAGTTGGAAAAAGTTTCACTAAATACCACCTGTGCTTTTGCAGCGAGAGGCAAAAATTATGAAGTCGTGTGGTTAATATTTTCATACTCAAAAAACATTATACGAGAATTTTGTTAAATTATTATTAACGGTCTAATCAAGGTAATGAGCTGGCTAATTAGATTACGCTCCACCAGACATTTGAGTTGTGAGAATTAAACTTATTTTAATGAACATGGCAGGGACTAGAACGAGTAAGATATTTTTTTTGCAAAAATGCCGTTATTGTAACACACAGTGGTCGAGAAATACAATCCATTTTCATATTATATGGTGCAGTAAATAGTAATACGCATTATGCAAATAAAAGCGATTTAATTTAAATTCAAATGTCATGTAAAACAGGGCTCGCGAACGTAGGATGAAATTGAAAGCGCTGAGGCCAAAAATAGTCTTGCAAAATACGAGGGAGAAGTAAAACTGCTTTCAAAAGAATTGAGCACAAAACTATCTCTGACTTGCGGAGTTTCAGATGGGACAAGCTCTATTGTGGGAATTCACAAGGGAGCCCAGTTTTCCAGACTAAAACCCAGCAACCCAGCTATTATAACAACGGACGCCATCTGGGAAATGGGTGATATACGTCATACCGACACAGCCACTGAAAATTTTAGCTGCAATATAGTTTCAAGGTATCAAGAATACTAATGTTTTCATTTTAATTTTTCCAATGAAATTGAAGCTAATTTCTATGGCCTCGCTTTGTATGATGAAATGCAATTTTTCTCACGCTTGTCGATATACTGTTGACTGGTTGTGGAAAGTAGAGTAGTACTACTTACTTATCAACAAACAAGTCTTAAAACCATTGTTTCTTCGTACTCAATTTTGGCACAGGTTTTAACGGTTTTTGCGAGAAATCTGCCATCTTTTATTATAGTCCTAAGCTCTTGGTCTACAAAGGCTATGGTCACAGATATAATAAAATGGTATTTTCAAAAGCAAAGAGAGTTTCACACAATAATCGCGTGAAATGAAATGCAAAGCTGACCTTTCAGAACCTTTCCCGAGTACCCGTGGCCGAGTGGGCGGATTTAAAACAAAGCGTTAGTGAAAATTTAAATTTCGAACTGCCTGCATTGATTTATGAGTGTGGCCAATTTATGAAAGTTTAGCTTAGGTTCCCGGTGAAAAGCAAACTATTTCGAATTTATTCTGTGTTCATTATAAAAGTTGTTTTCTGCAATACGTATTTACTAAAGTCTCTACTTTCCACGACACGGTGACAGAGATAGCGTTTGTTAGCTAAGAAAATTTGTACACAAATAAAAATGTTGCAAGCATCTCACGGATATTATCCCGTAAGTACTTTAAGTGTAGTATCCTACTATGTATTGTGTTAATTCAGGTTATAAACTAATTGTGCACCAAATTTTATCCAAATTTGGTCAGTCGTTTTTGCGTGAAAGAGTAAGAAACATCCATCCATCCTCACAAACTTTCGCATTTTTTATAATATTAGTAGGAAGTAGGATTGAACAGTCCCTTAGTTACTTATTCGTTAACAATCAAAAGTCATGAATCATACCCGCGATTTCATTACTAACGTATATATTTCCGCTATCCGGATATATAAGCGGCCAGACACGTATGTATTGTGTTGCGTATATAGGCATCAACACCTTAAATCATTAATTATTATAATTAGATTACTTCATTTCCTTCCCCCAAGTTTTGATTAAAATCTTTACGCTTTCAGAGGTAAGTTCAGCAGAGAATGATAATTCTTATCATATAGCGGCTTCTGTGGGTTAATATTTGATAGGTATTTTATGAATCATGAATTCATGACCTAGAAACATAAACAAAGGTGTCTGATTTAATAACAGCAAGTAAGCATTTTTTTTGCGATGGATCAAAATAGTGCTCTAGTTTTACTACCTAATGAAAATTTATATTCAAAACACGTGTTGGTTAAGTTTACACACTTGCAAGAATAATAATCGAGAAAGAAAGTTTGACCTCCGTGTCGTTTAAAAATAAGTGCAGAATACGTATCAGACATGCAAGAAATAACATTTTCACATGAAAAAACATAACATCACGCCTGTAATCTCCGAAGGGTTGGGCAGAAGTGTATTTAACACTACACCCACATTGCGCCACTATTGTAGGGAGCGGGCGAGACTATATATACATCAACCGGGAACAGATCTAGACTCCAGGCTGCTACTGAGAAATTCCTGATGGAAAACTCCAATAACACTTTACCTGACCCGGGAATCTAACCCAGGTCCTCCTGGTCAGCAGTCGCGCTTGGGACCACTAAACTAACGAGCCAGTAAAAAGAGGCAGAGAGACATTTAGAAAAAAGGAACTAAAAATTTGAACCTAAATTCAAATTCCAACACAAGTAATTGAAGTTAATATCTAGAAAGCCCAACTCTCAAGGTAGGACAGGAGCTAGTAATTAAGAGTGGGCCAACAAAACCACGATAAGCTTCACCCGCAAACGCTTTTGTTTACTTCAAATTTTATTTTCGCCTCAAACATTTTTGTAATTAATTACAGTGCTAAACTGAGCAACCCCTAAAGCTGTTTCAGCGAAATTTCCAGCGAAAATTTTTATTCTATTTTCATTTTAATTTGTAGGCAGTTTTTTAACGTCGTCATTAAAATCAGGAATGTCGTCCGTTTCAAAATAATTATCCTGAAGCATGTCCAGAATATTTTATTTCTTCCATCGAATTTCTTAAAAAAGAATAAAGAAAAGAAAAATATTTATTTGACGTCAGTTATTAAAGCACACACAAAAAAAAGTACAAAATTAAGAGAAAAACATAGTATGTGCTGTGTGCCTCACGGCTGCGCCAAAAAGGTAAGACACATCATTATTACTTTAACAAATCACGTTTCCGTTGATGTTCACATTTGCTTGTTTTTACGCCATGCGCAAGCGCCACTTGCGTAACGCAACCTGCGAGCTGCGGCAGTAACGCGCCAATCAGAGCATCTCGATTCGCCCGGTATGTGCTTAATGTTACCGCAAATTTGGCTACGCAATTCTGTTACGATTAAAGTGTAATTTGGAGGAAATAAAATAACACATAAAAATTCTGCGCTACTTCAAAAATGATGGACACTCGACAGAATAAGAAACGATAAGGATTGCTGTAAATACATACTTATGCTCACATCTTTTTCGGTTTCCCAACTTGCAACCTACGCTACGCACCTGACTTTTCTGAAGCACGAACGAAATATTATCCCGAGCTAACCATCAACCCTTTAATGGTCATCTAATAATGTAGACAATATTGATAACTAAAAGAATACGGTAACTTTAAGAGACTTGGTTAAAGAGCGCATTCGACCTTCTTTCAGTCTTCCTATATCGCTAAGCTAGTGTTCGACTTCCATGTAGGGCAAGGATGATTTGTGAGGTCGATACGGAAATATATTCTTACAACACGAAGCTAACTTTATACAAAATCATTGTTTAAGGTGAATGACCAACCAACCAGCCCAACCAGCCCGCGAAATTCAAATTTTATTAAGTTTTTTCCAACTTGCAGGCCACTGCTAGGTTGTATGTTGATTAAAATATTTTATTCGCGGCTGTAAGACGTATGTAGTTACAGAATTATATTTCTTATCGAAGTTAATAAAGGTGGAAAATGACTTTTTCAAGGTCAAAGTTATTCCTGCACCTTTATGAACTTGAAGGCTGTATTGATAATTTTGATGATTATAATTCTGTAACTACATACGTCTTACAGCCGCGAATAATATTTTAATCAACAACACAACGTAGCACTGGAATGCAAATTGCAAAAAAAACGTAAGAAAATTTGAATTTCGCGGGCTACCCTGGAGCATTCACCTTAAAAAATGATTTTGTATGTTGTGAATTTAAAGATGCAAAAATACTTCTTGAAGTCCCGATAAATGATTTTCTACTTTAAATAATAAAATATTATAGTTTTAAAGAACTAAAAAACACGCTTTAGAGTGACGTCTTTTTATTTCTCGTATTCTTCTCAGCCACATGATGGGAATGCATAAGAAATAACTTGTCCGCCATCTTTGGGTGTCGGCCTTATTGCATTTAGAATGACGTTACTTAGCTAACCATGTATTGTCATTCAAACTAAACATGTGTGCAAAATTTCAGCTCAATCGGAAACCGGGAAGTGGGTCGAATTTAACTTCCAAGATTTTTTTACATAGTTACAGGTGAAACTTATAAAAGCGTGTTAAAAAAATAGCTAAGGTCAAGGTTGTTTCTTCGCGTAATTCACCTCTCTTTGTGTTAAGTTATTTCAAAGCCTTTTTAAAGGTAAACTACACATTTCACAGCAGGACTTCCAGCTTATCGTTTTCTTTCATCTTTTGTTACATGTACACAAAAAGCATTTTCGACCAGATTATAATTTTCTTTTCAGAGAAGATTTAACGCTCTAATAAAAAATTCAAACATAAAAAGGTGTGTTTATGTTTTATGCAAATTAATATCCGTTTTCATAATGAGCAAAACACAGTAAAACTTTAGACAAATTATTTGCTAACCGTACCTTTCTTTTTCGTGGTTCGATTGAGGGACCTGCAGAACCGTCTGCATACTCTCCATTTCCACCACACATTGTGTACCCAGTTCGAGTTCTGGAAAAAAAAGGAAACAAGTTTTAACATAAATAACAAAATAGAGGTGTATGGTATGTGTGAATGGTACCCTGAAACAGTGACACGGGGTCGCGGCAGACCACGAAGGAGATGGCGGGACAAACTGATTGTCTGCCTTGAGAATTGGAAAGAAATAGCACAGAATCGTGACCGTTGGAAGGAATGGAGGGAGGCCTTTTCCCAGCAGTGGGACAATACGGGCTAGCTATAATAAAATAAAAGTTATATTGAACACATAATCTAGGTAACCCAATATTGATCATACTAAAATAATGACGAGGAAAAAAAAGGTTGACGAACGCACAATGACGTACGGCGTACTACAGAGTTCACTGACGACTTTTCAACCTTATGTCCTGAGTTATTAGGTTGAAAAGTGGTCGACCGGTCAGTGAGCGCGGTAGTACGTGAGTCCTATAACCTTTTGACCCAATCGGCAAAGGCCTACGTAGCTTATTGATTTTAGGCGATCAATAATTGCCTCGGAATGCCTGCCTCGTTGGTCGAATGGTGGCAGGCGCGACTCCTGATCATGAGGTCCTGGGTTAGATTCCGGGTCGGGCAAAGGGCTATTGGGATTTTTCCATCAGAAATTTCTTAGTTTCCAGGAAGTCTGGAGCCGTGCCCGGTTGGTGGCAATAGGTTGGCCTACTATTACATGGTACGTAAACATAACAAGTTTCTGCACGAAACCCTATGACCAACACACAATTGTGACTCATTCAAAGGCTAAAAATAAAGGACCAAGAGCTTGTTTTGTAAGAAGAAACTATGACACCGTGTACGGTCGTACGGACTTGGAGATGCAAAACATGTGGTCGGACTCTTGTCCCTACTCAAGACTCGAGTCCGAGAGATTGAATTGATTATAAAAATAACATTAGGTACAAACTAAAAGATATCTAGAAATACACAGACTCATGTAAAATTACGAGCAATCTAAAATTTTTCAATATCATTGGTACTTTCTAGGTTAATTTTGAACATCACTGACATTCGTAAAGAAAAAGATCGCGAAGATGAGGTCCTCTGGACTTAAAAAAATATATATCAGTCTGAAATCGCCAATCCGCCTTGAACGAGAGTAGTGAGTTGGAGACCAAAGAGGCCTTTGTCCTGAAGTGGGACAGTAGTCAGTACTTAATAAGCTGATATTCAAATTTAAAACAGTGGCACAAGCCAGAAAATTTATCTCTCAAACCTCTAGCTCACCACACCTTCAGCAAAGTCACGAAGAGATAACAGAATGTTATCGAACCGGCGAATTTAATGCCGCTACAGAACAACGCCTCCTAGAATGCTAATCACCTTTAATCATTTCGTGTAAGGGTAATGGTAGACTTATGAGACTAATAACGGACTATTTAGTATTCAGCCCCGTCGCTAATCAATGGTTATTGGTGAATGTGTTAGATAAGTAACACAGTTTTATAGTAAGTGGTTTGCAAGATAAGATTAAATCTTGTAGGTACATAGTGTACACTTGTTGTTTAGAATTAGAATTGGTGTTAATACAGTAACAGGAAAATACGATGGTATTAGGTACTGCTCGAGTAATAATTGTGTAAACAGTTATTACTACTATTATTTACTGAACTGTTAATATTCTTGTGAATCACAATACGTTACGTACAGTATTTCTGTTGTCCTCATCTGGTTAGACAATGGTGATCTTCGGCGTCTTCCAGTCTAACCAGATGCAGCTGAATAGTTTTTAACGTGGAGGAACTGCCTATCTGACCTTCACAACCCAATTACTGGTTGATACCATTCCTCTAAGTAAGATTGGTGGTCGGACTTTCAGACCTTTGCCAACCTGTACCACGGCTGTACCGTCTATCAAACATCTACAAATAACAGGCATGATCAACGGCTTAACGTGCAACGGAGGGGTTTCGATATGTACGGGATGGTCACCCATCCACGGACCGACTCCGGCCAGCGGAACTAAACCGGGACTCGTGCGGCTATTGTTATTTAGCCACTAGCTCCTGGCTATTAATTACAGCTCAAGCTTACTATTCTTATTGGCTTTGTATTATATTGTTTCAAATTTCGCATGTAATTAACCTTCATAGTATTTTTCATTGACCCTAAGCAGTGTCTAGTCTGCGCGACCTTCAATTTATTACCAAATATCAATTCCATCAGAATATTAAATTAAATATCAAATGGCATTGTCTTTTGGACCCATGGGTTTCTTCTGAAATTGCTTTGCCTGCGAGCTTGGGTTCTGTGGATATGACATTACACCCCAGCTGTCTTTTTTGCCTCAAATGCCGTCAACGGTTCAGACTCTTTTGTCTTATATAGGAGTTGGTTGAACTTCTTTCGGAGACGTTTCTGACACAAATGCACGAACAGTTACTACGATACCATGTTCGTTGTGTAGAACAAGCCATCGTTTTAGTTAGGCCGTCATCCGATAAATATACTTACTAATTTAAATAGTAAGTAGGTACGCCAGCGGTGAGTCAAGCCGAGGTCGGGCCGTACGTCCGTGGCGATGGTTCTTCAAATCCGGTTTTACTAGACCATTTCATGAACGGCTAGGCTTATGTAAAGCAAACGGTATTAACTTGGCTAGACGTTGGAACAGACTGGTGTATGAGGAGGTTTAACTCCACACGAAGGCAGTGACGTAGGTATAGAAAACCTTTTTAATATGTCCCCAAAGTTTTGAAACACTCCAGTAACTTGAACTAGCCTCCGATACCAAAGTTAGACAAAATCGTGTATAAAACGGCATATCACGAGATCATGCAAGAGCCAAATATAGCTTTAGTGTTGCTTAGTATGTATTTATTCGATTCTCTAATGTCAATATCATCGGAAGAGAAGCATTAATTTTCACAATAATCCTTCTCGGCTTGCAATTTCTGGTAATGCAGACACGATTAAGCGATTTCTTTCGATATCGTGAGACACTAAAAGATACCGAATTCCTGTGGTAAAAAAAAAGGAAATAGTGCTCATCGAGGCGCTGCATGTCGCAACGAATAGTCCAGTCTAGAATCGATTTGACAAATTACGTAAAGACGTTTCGTTGAAAGTAGAGCAGCGGCAATCACACCGAGGATTTCCACCGAGTTTATTTACCATGACGAATGCAAGTGAGCGTGCATTCTTGTACTAAACCGATCTCTGAGTTTACACAACTATTTACTAACAAAGTCATTCAGACGTCTTTGTCAAGGTTAAATTACTTGAATTGATATTCGATTCTTCACTGATCTTTAGTGTTGAGAACGGATATCGATTAATAATTCATCTATTATCAACTTATCACATCACGTATCAATTCCGGTTTAAAATATTAGATAATAGACTTGCCAGTAAGTAGATACAATTTAGCCAGTCTGGTATGTGAATTAGCAAGTCAAGTAACCAAAAGAAGCCCTAAAAGCTTGAGCGATTATCTTCCTAAACTCGTTAGTTACGTTCGTGTCGTTACGTTTTTTTCAAAGGTTTAATGAAAATATTTGTTCTTCCATACCTAGAAAAATCGCAAATTTTCTTCAGCATTATTCTATTCTCCATACACGGTGCGGTATGCGGACCAAGTCGAGTATTATAAATACCGATGGAATTCACAATAGGGCTCATGATAGATATGTAGGTCAGCCAGCTGTTGTTTCACAGCGTCATTATGGATCCAGTCCATCCATTTTCATTGTAGAGCCGAAACAGGTGTACAGTCAGAATAAACTCTCTTTCAGACTTCCCGAATCCGTTTTTCAATAACGGTCTTTGTGACAAGTGTAAGTTAATTAGAAATTGTATTAATCTACACTATCTACACTAATATTATAAAGCGGAAAGATTTGTATTTTAGTGTGTATGTATGTTTGTAATGAATAAACTCAAAAACTACTGCGCCGATTTCAAAAATTCTTTCACCATTAGAAAGCTACATTCACGCTGAGTAACATAGGCTATATTTTATCCCCGTACTCCCACGGGAACGGGAACTACGCAGGTGAAACCGCGTGACGTCCGCTAGTAATTTAATAATCTGGGTCACAAGGGATAGAGCTACTTCGTAAATGAGATTGCAATTTGCATTTATCGGTATCGGATGGTGGTTCTTCAAACTAACGACTTTGTTAAGCAAGTGAATCTATGAGTTGTTGTATAATTTGGCTGTAAACTGTGTATCTTGTAGCTGTTAATTTGATGACTAACGATATTGCACTGCTTGTCACTAATGTATTAAGTATCCTTTTGAAATACATGCACATACAAGAAGCTTAAACCCAATGTCATCGGAAAATCTTGAATAAGCAACATTAGACGTACTACGTGATAACATGACATATGTTGTACTACTCTGTCAAGAAAGTACCGGGAAAAGATCAATAATACACAAAATGTCTGTTATTCATCCAAATTTATTTTATCACCTTTAAAGTATGCTCCTTTAGAAACGATACACTTGCGCCAACAAATAATCCATTCATCAAAACATTTTTTAAACGCTGCTTCCGGAATTGAGTTCAGTTCTCGCCGCGAATTCTCCTTTATGTCTTCTATCGATTGAAAACGGGTGCCACGAAGTGGTAATTTGAGTTTAGGAAAAAGAAAAAAGTCAGCAGGAGCCATATCTGGTGAATATGGTGGTTGCTGGATGGTATTTGTTGAGTGTTTGGTCAAAAATTCGTTCACAATGATAGCCTTGTGCGAAGGCGCATTGTCGTGGTGCAAAATCCAAGAATTTTCTTTCCACAAATCTGGCCTTTTTCGTCGAATTTGCTCTCTTAAACGCCGCATAACGCTCAAATAATATTCTTTATTTACCGTTAGACCTTCCGGTAAGAATTCAGAGTGCACAACACCGCGATAGTCAAAGAAAACAGTCGACATGACTTTGACTTTTGATCGACTTTGGCGTGGTTTTTTCGGTTTCGGTTCAGTTGGAAGGCGCCACTCCGAAGCTTGTTGACTAGTTTGCATGTCAAACTCGTAAACCCACGTCTCGTCACCAGTAACAATGCATTTCATAAATGTTGGGTCCGAACTGACTCGTTCTAGCATGTCCTCAGCGACTTTCATGCGATTGAGTTTTTGGAGAAAATTCAGATCTTTTGGGACTAGCCGAGCAGCAACATGTTTCATACCCAAATGATTAGTTAAAATGGTACGGATCGACTCGTGAGATACAGAAAGTTCGGCGGCTATCTCTCTCAGAGTTGAATGGGGATTTTCAGTCACTATTTTCTTCACTTTTGCGATGTTAACTTCAGTTGCAGACGTTGACGGCCTACCAGAGCGAGGCAAATCTTCCATCACATCTCGACCGCTTTTGAACGCTTTGAACCACTCATAAGCACGAGTTTTTGATAAAGTCGATTCACCGTAAGCCTTCTGTAACATTTTCAGTGACTCCGAACACGAAATTCCATTGGCGATGCAAAATTTAAGACAAACTCTTTGTTCGATATTTTTGTCCATTAAGAAATTCGCAATACACACTATATATGATATTACTAAAACCAGCACTGTATTTAATATAAATAACAGATGTAACTCAAACTCCGCGCCAAAATGGAAAACAGCCAATCTAACAACTACAAAAAAACAAAAATTTGAATTTGGAACCATAAACAAATCATCCATTCCCGATACTTTTTTGACTGAATGTATATGAGATTAGAGCCACAGATCGCCCTGCGACCCTGCTGTGCCAAATTACGCAGACTGAAACATGTGTGTAGTCGCCCTTGACAGTAGCAACTTAATTTCTAAACAAAATCATTTACAATTAATATAATTACACCTTCAATTTGGCACAAGGTTATTATATTCAATGAGAACTACAAACATGTTAGATCAATTAAATATCCTGTTTCTATCTTATTATTATAATACAGAGGAAAACACTAAGCTGAATATTGTTATATCAAACTAAAATAACAATTTACACAAATTCAAAGAAATGTGTGTAAACAAGTTATTTTTATTTTATTGTATTTTATTTTATTTTTATTACAATCATTGATATTATTTCACCTTTCCTGGCAATTATTTTTAACTCTTGTGTGGCTTCCGGTGTATTTCCTGATTTGATGAAAATTAGCAAAGTGATTCCGGTGTTCAAATCTGGTAGCACAACCGACCCCACAAACTTTCGGCCTATTTCCATATTACCTACTTTGAGCAAAATTTTTGAAAAAATTATTCTGAAGCAAATGTTAAAACATTCCAATAAAAATAATTTACTTCACTTGAAACAGTTTGGCTTCACAAAGGGTCGGTCAACTACAGACGCGGGCGTAGAATTACTTAAGAGCATCTTCGAGGCCTGGGAGAAGTCGCAGGATGCTCTTGGTGTCTTCTGCGACTTGTCCAAGGCCTTCGATTGCGTGCAGCATGAAACGCTTATCAGGAAACTATACCATTATGGTTTGAGGGACAAGGCTCTAGACCTTCTGACTTCTTATTTAAATAACAGAACTCAGAGGGTTGATGTTAATGGCAAGAGATCTTCAGGGTCTGCGGTCACTATGGGCGTTCCACAGGGCTCAATTCTAGGTCCATTCTTATTTTTAATATATATAAATGACTTACCTTATCACGTAAGGGATAATCACAAGATCGTATTGTTCGCGGATGACACATCTCTCATTTTTAAAATCAAACGTCAATTAGTAAACTTTGACGAAGTGAACAATGGACTATCTAAGGTTGTCCATTGGTTCAATGTTAATAATCTACTCCTGAATGGAAAAAAGACCAAGTTGATTAAATTCTCAACTCCTAATGTCAAGCAGTTATGTGCAAATGTTCAACTTAATGGAATAGAGTTGGATCCTGTTGAGTCAACAGTTTTTCTTGGAATAACTATTGACTCAAAATTACAGTGGGGCCCACATATTGAAACATTGTCAAAAAAACTTAGTTCGGCAGCCTACGCTGTCAAGAAAATTAGACAAGTTACTGATGTTGATACGGCCAGAATTGTTTATTTCAGTTATTTTCATAGCGTCATGTCGTATGGGATTCTTCTCTGGGGTGCCTGTGCGGACATCGACGCTATCTTTGTTTTACAGAAAAGGGCTGTTAGGGCCATTTACAATCTAGGTCCTAGGGATTCCCTCCGAGAGAAATTCAAAGAGATGAATATTCTGACCGTAGCTTCTCAATACATTTTTGAAAATGTATTGTATGTTCATAAAAATATATCAAATTTTAAGAAAATGACCGATATTCATAGCTTGAATACTAGGAATAAGCACAACCTCGCTGTACATCGCACTCGCCTCCACAGAATAGGCAACTCATTCATGGGCCAATGTATACGCTTTTACAATAAGCTTCCCATTGACATTAGAAATTTATCAATCAACAGATTTAAAATTTGCATTAAAACCAAACTATGTAAGAAAGGGTACTATAAAATAATTGATTATTTAGATGACAAAAAGGCTTGGGATTGAACTGCTCGCTCTGCTAAGCTTTGTGTAAGTCCTATACAATATTGACATAAAAATCTGATATATTCTATTGTTAATTTCCTTTTTTTTTAATTAATTCTTTTACTATTTTTGACATTTAAATTTGACATTATAATTATTTATCATATTTTGTATGTTCTAATTATTATTTAATTCATTGTAAAACATGAAACATGCTTTAAAACAGACTTTGATCCCTGAGTTTGTTTCGCCATTTCTTCTCAGGGTAGTCAGATACGAAATGTCGACCTCATCTAGCTTAAGTTTAAAATGTGATGACGTGTAAAAGTGATACCTAAATCCTATTTACTGAATAAATAATTTCATTTCATTTCATTGTGTGAACAATACAGCAGAAATAGAAAAAAAAAAAAAAAAAAAAAAAAACAAAGCATTTATTTCAAGTAAGCCAGTTACAGGCACTTTTGAATTGTCGAAACAAAGATGAAAATTAAATGTAGCTACAGTCCCAGTCACAAGACATAAAAACTGTGAAAGTACTGTAGTTGCCCATTCCCTAGCGTAGATCTCTATGGAGAAGAACGGGCAAGAAACTCCATGGACACTCTTTTAAATCAGAATATTGTTACAAAATCTTGGTTACATCATTCATTTTGAGATGGTATATTATGTGAGAACAATGTAGCAAGATGTGCACGTTAAAAGTGTCCACAGCAAAAACACACAAACAAAAAAAATACAATTCAAAATAATTCATTCAAATAAGCCATGGCAACTAAGAGATGACCAGTCACAACTGACAGTGCCCGTTCACGGACATGACGCATGGATCAGCACCATTCAACTCAACCATTTTGAAGGGAACTAAATGATCCGACACATGCGCCACCATCAGCGAGACATTTGAGTGAGCATGACGTACTCTAAACCGCCAGGGCACATTCAAGTCAAGAAAAGACGTAGGTTTCCAGTGAATGATAGCTTTCTAGTACATAGTACTCACACAATATGGGCTATGCATTTATATAATACTAAAGAGATTGAATCTATACAATGCAAAGATAGTTGTACAATCTTCAGCAGCTCCAACAATACATTTTAATGCTATCAATTTATGCGCCCCTGTCCTTGTGGAGCAGGACCAGCATTGAGCCAAGCATTTTTATCAGCGACATAATCGCTCAACTTGTAATATGCTTGCTTACATAGTGTGCGTTTAATGCATGTTTTAAATTTCGTCTCATTCAGTTCAAGAATACTTTGTGGAATTTTATTATAGCATCTCAAACAGTACCCCATGAAAGATGAGTCTACTTTAGCGAGTCGGAAACCTGGCTGAACTAGTTGGTCCCTATTTCTAGTACTGTAATTATGTCTGTCACCCCTTTTACCAAAAAGGTGCAGATTTTTTCTGACGTACATTATGTTTTCGTAGATGTATTGACAATGTACCGTCATGATGCCAATATCCTTAAACAGTGCCCTTAGAGAATCGCGATTACTAAGATTATATATGGCCCTGATGGCTCTTTTCTGCAGAATAAATATAGACTCAATATCTGCAGCCCGTCCCCACAGTAAAATGCCATAAGATATTATACTATGAAAAGACATTATACTATGAAATAAACCGGTACAACTTGCGAATTAATATTTCTCTTAAGTATTGAGCTGTGCAGGTAGCAACATACTGGTCAGGTATTATTTGATTCTATCGCCACGCAAAGATGTAGTAATGAGTACTGATAGTCGTTCTTCTCTCTCTAGAAATCCACCATCACGCACTGGGTCAGTGTGATTGAATGTGGCCCGCTCTCACATTGTTGAGGACTGTTTTCCAGCAGAGGGAATATTTTAGGCTGAGTAATGAGCATGCTATGTAAAGGAAAACATGAAAAAGGGACAACTGTGCATACAAACAGTTACAATATATTCAGTATATCATTCTAAACACCCCCTTCACTCAGATGAGACACCCTAAGCTGAGGCTCGTTTCCCACAGGGGGTGCCCTTAGCAGGCTGTCCTTAATTCATAAATTTTATGGCCCCAGCTGAAAGCCTTACTCTCAAGACATCCACAGGATATTCTGTTTCAAAAAATTCCCATTGGTAATTTAAAAGATACACAGTTCCATACATTTTGACCATGCATTGCAGTTTTGTAGGAAACAGCTATTTTTTTTTTAATATCTGATGAATTTATGATTGTGTTCATAATGATGTACCAAGTAGGTATGTGGGAATTGTTTGTGCATCAGTTTCTTCCACCCTGTATAGAAAGAGAAGAGTTAGCTATGGAGGAGGTATTAAAACTAAGCTGAATACTCAATGACCACTGGCCACTAATAATGATGAAACTTGAGATGCTACCTCAACAAAGAATTCCTTTTTACTTAATTAACACGCCAATGCTAAAATGAGGCAATAGCAAAAATGTAAGTGATTCATTTATACTGACAAGGCTATACTTATTTTGAAACATGAGTAACAAGCATTGAAATTAATAATTCAGAGAATATGACAAGTCTATTAGTAGATTAGGCAAGTATTTCTTGATAGCATGTAATTATGTAATGTTTATTAGGAATAGTATCAGTAGCGCTATCAAGATACGAGTTCAATTTTATCTTCATTTGTAGTTTTTCCTTTTTCATTTCCCTTTTGAAGCCTTTAGTCCAGTTCAATGTCTTATCTTATTAAATGCGTGCTGAACATAACCAATTTGTTTAACAGGAAAATATTCCTGATTATTTTTCCTAGTTCTAACGGAAGATCCGTTAGAACTCAACACTACTTCGGAAATAACTGAAAAGAATGTTGAGGGCTAGATGTTATTAAATGTAAAAATAAAAATGGCCACAAAAAATTTGATGCTTAAGGGGGGAGGGGGAGCCTTTACATTAAAAAAAAAATAAAGCATTTAATTTTACAATGCTTTATTTTTTTTTCATCATGAACACAATAATTGTCCTGTATTAAAGTCATACAAAAAAATGTTAAGATCAGTAACATACAACTAAAAATAATATCTCCTGTTTGTTTCTAAATCTCTTGTTTCTGCAATGATAAACTTGGATATTTTTAAGAGTAGGGATATCAGCATGTGTACCATCCAAAGCACATCATAGGCGAATGTATTAGGTATATGAATCTCTGTAAAATAAAATCAAGTCATGCAATGAATAATTGAAAATTTTGGAACAAAGGCCCTCTACGCAAGTGTAAATAAACATTAGTAGAGATTGCAAAACCAGATTTATATGTTTAGCATCTCCACAGATGAAACTTTATCTTGGAATCGGAAAAACCATCAAACTTTCAGTACCGGTAATAGAATATAATTCAAAACTAATTGTTTTCACAAAAGAAATCAGTTCTTTAGAATTATTATGTACAGAAATGGGTATAAATAGCACATATTTTATCTTGTGTAATTTATGCACGAAGTACACAGATAAACTGAAACAACGTAGTCACCTGAGCGATAGCGATTTCTTTATTTAATAGCAAAATGAAACCAGCTTACCTCGCCTGTTAAAAGGACGAACCCGAACGGCTACTTTAATCTTATCCGTGGCCATTTTTACACTCAAATTACACAAATACAATTAAAACACAACACTTTGCACACGATTGTTTAGTAAATTATTGCACATATTCACCCATATTCTAAAAAAACAAAATTCATTATTTCACGTTACGATCACGACGTTCCCGGATTGACACTGTCCGCCATGTTGTTTTTAGTACGTTCGATAGTGCTTGACGTGTCTTCTTGTGAAGTCATTACAAAATTCAAAGCATTAATCGATTCCTATTCAAAGAACGAATAAATCGAATAACAAAGCGATAGAAACTTACAGTTTTTATCCAAATTTTTACAAATGTTTTTTTTTTTTTTTAAAAGGCGTTATTCGATACCGACATGATCAAAATGTACGGAAAAGCATTTTTTTTTAATTACTGGGTGGGTTCAGACTTCAGATTAATGTACTTGTTAAGTGGTAACCGTTTTAGCTTCACCTTGCGCGCTTACACCTTGTATTGTCTTTGATTTTGGAGTCGTATAATTTGGTATATAATACAAATCAGTGACTAAGATACACGTTTTCTATAAGGCAGTAAAATATATTTCTCCAATAAGCCACAACTGGGCAAAGGCCTCATCAAGTCATTCCAAATGCTCTTATCCCTTGATAGTTATAATCCATAGCACAATCAACTGAAATAGAAATATAACATTATTTCCGTAACCCTCGCAAAACTTTGTTTTACCCAGAGATCTATCAGCTGCCAAGGTAAATGCAGGGTAGTTAATCGAACTTTTCACTTGAGTAAATTGTATGGTCGAACAACACTAGTGGCCCCGTTTAGCAATGTTACCAAATCAAAATAATTAATGTTTCTATTAAAATTGAAACCTAATTTTCAAAAATAAATTAGTCACGATCAATGATATTCTATTAAACAGATATGTTTTGAGCGCGCAATCGTGGAGACTCGAAAACTGGCCAATTGGCTTGTTTTGCCTTTATTCTGCGTCACTGCGTGTATGTGAGCTGAATCTGCCCCGTGGCACACTTTTTTCGGTGGTTTTGTATGTGTATAACATATCTGTTTGTTAGAATATCATTGGTCATAATTAATTATGTCAATCATTGAATTACTAGAATAATTGGTTATGTCATAATAGGCTAATCGAGTAAATCAAATGCGAAAAGAAACGTAGCATGTTGTGACATCCAGCCGGCCACAAATGTCAAATTTTGACAGCCAAAGTAAAACATGACGAGTCTTTTTCAATATTTCTCAGGATTAAAAAACAAGTAATTTTGCAAGCAAAATCCAGAAGAAAGATCACCTAGAAATACGTAAAATACTTGTCTCAGAACAAAATACAACACAAGCACATCAATATGGCGTCCGATGCACTATTTGGCTGGGACTTAACTTTTAAAACTGTGGAGAGAGATATCAAACGAAAATCTGATGTTATTATTGCATTTATTCATTGGAACCTAACGAAGAGAGGATTTAGGAGTATTGGAATAGGAGATGAGGTGAGGCATTTACATATTAACTCACTACAGTTGCACCATTTCACTACAATAATGTAGGTACTTGCAATTATAGTAAAATAACAAAATTTAGAGCAAAACGAGTGCATGTTGTTTATATGGTGTGTAATCAGTAATCTAAGTTATAATCACTCAAACTTATACAATGCTATGACTAATGGGTCAAATATACTCGAAAAATTGATTTAGAACCCCAGTAACCTAACCCCAGAAGTTGGCCTGCTGGCCCAATAGGCTAGTACACCATCAATAAATTGCAATTCTATTTTGTCCGTCAGTTATAGCATTGGAAATAAATGGACACGTATTTTTTGTTTTTGTAAATCAATGAATATTGACATAGATAAAATGCATCAAAACTCGGGAGTATTGAGAATTTAAAAGCCTTGTATCTTCGTCAATTTTTAAAAGGAAAAATCCGGGTCTAATCTTTTTTGATAATATAACTGACGGACTAATTAGATTTTTTCAGTACACAAGCTTGTTGTTTGTGTTGTTTTGGTGTTGTGATATCGGTTAGGGGCAGATACGACAACTTTTGCCATGATATGCAAAGATCTGTATGATGTAGACTGCATTAGAAATACAGATTATCAACATCTGCCAAGTCTTTTCCCAAGTATGTGACACGGGGCGGGATTCAAGTCTAACTTCACCCAGCTGAATACCACTATTTTTTATGGACTTCCTGTTCCATTCATAATTAAATATTATACTATTTCAGAGGACCTTGTCAGGTGATGAAGAAAAAACTGAGCTCTTGCCAACCGGCTGGAATGACAAGGACAACTATGCTCTTCGATACGTTCTTGATAGCAAACTCTTCATTCTACATGGATTGAATACTGATGGCAATCTCATTGTAAATCTCATGGTAAGTATCATTAAACAAATGGACTTAACCTAATACAAACTTCATGATAATAATTGTTTTATTAAATAAAATATATGGTTGAATTGAAAGCACACCAAAGCTAATGTATAATGTATTTCTTAATGGCATGCAATTAACAAACCACCAGATTTAGAAAATGTAATGGCAAAAAAATCACTTTTGATTGCCAAAATTAGTGAATGATCACCAAAATGAATCCCCATTTTATGGTGAAATTAGAACCAAAAATTATTTTTTTAGTTATAGACCACCAGAAATTGAACTGTTCTGATCTTGCATCCGAGTCGAGGGAGACCCGGTCGACGGTGCCCCGCCTCCGCGGGGCTCTTACTTCTGAATGGTTTTTAAAAACATGTTGGGGTGCCCCAAGTCGGCCTAGGCAAAACTAGTTTGTCATCAACCATCTCATTAAAATTTAATGCTCAATTTATTAAATTTGCTGATCAATTGATATTTTAGATGATAGATTTTAGTGGTCACAAAGCTATTTTTAGTGGTCATTAGATTTTTCCCCCTTTCGCCTTTTTGTCGCTCCATGTAAAATACTGGTATTCAGGTGTATACGGTAAAATTGGAAGCCGACCCCAACATGGGAAAAGGCTAGGCAGATGATGATGATTATATTTTCCCCCTTTGTTAATGTATTTTTTAATGCATCTTGTATTCACACAATCAGGTGTGTGCATTATAAAGGGAGTAAAAAAGCTCTTAACAAAGCCGAAAGGCACTTGTTCTCCCCGTCATTGTGATCATTGTTTTGTTCTACACTATACCTGGGAACCTTCTAGTTACGAAGATATTGGGGGTCAAAGTTCCAACGTTCTGGCAAGTTTTTTTTTTTAAATACTTACAAGTTTTTATTGTAAGATTTTTACTTTAAACACCTCCACAACCCCCGTATTATTAAATCTATCTATCAGCACAATGTTTTGAGTGTGTTATATTGAGTTCTACCACAAAACATGATTTTTCACCCTAAAAAAAAAAGTCGCTTCCCAGCAATAATTTTTGCGTAAAGTTACTTCGTTTGATGTACAGAATGCTTGGTTGACGGTTTCGTGATGAGGTTGTTTACATCCTGTATTTTATTTAATGAAACATTTTCAAGGGTGAATGCAACAGCAAACTGCATAGAAACCAGTTGGGTCGCAATCTGTCATTGTGATCCAGCAGCTTAATTGATTTAACTTTTACAACTGTGATTGAGCATCAAACCAAAAATGTTATGAGGTATGAATATCGGCACGTCGGTACTGAGAGGTTAATGTAACCTCCTTTGATGCTTTGTGACTAATTGTGACACTACATATTTTTGTTATCTGTGAACATACTGAGTCTGTCATTGTGATTGACCTAAAAAAAATGTTGTATAAAAAGAACATATTTCTTTACTAGCATTTTATCATACAAATAAACAATCATGACTTGACAGTAAAAACATTGTCCTGTTCCTACATTACCACCTCATCGTTTCAGAGATCAGAAGACCTGGCGGTGTCCAACATAGCAGTAAAGATAGATGATACAGTGAAGGTCCTAACCGGACCTATTGATAAGCTGATACCTAATCACAAGGAGTTGATATACAACGTGAAAAGGGACCTTATTGACACAGTCACCGAGAGGGCTATGGTTACAACTGAGACACAAACTATGAGAAGTATGATATATTTTTATTTATTAAAAATGACTTATTTATGGCATAGGACCTAAAAAAAAAACAGTGTCAAGTGTGGTTTAACCTATTTGTTCAGCAATCCTCATTGAGCCTGGTTTCTGGGAACTAATCAATCTTTCAAGCGGGAAGGTAAAATTATAAAACTACAGCAAAAAAAAATACTTTGATGTCTCTCAAAGCATGATGTGTGTTTATGTATTACATATATCCATAAATAGACATCAATCAATCCCTTTACAAATTGTTCAGCAGTTTAGAATACCGTCTTGGTGCTGGTGCTAATACTTTAGTTTATGACACAAGCTTGTTTCATTGTTATGTAAAAATAATACCTAACTGCAGAAACATTGTTCTACAAATAGGTCTTGAAGACATTAGTTGCAAAAAGTAATCATGTATTTTTTTCTAAATATTATTATTTATCATAGACATACATATATATATATATATATACATACGGCATGCTTTATACTTAAATATGTGATTATGTAGCTTAAAAGGATAAATAATAACAATCGAGTGATATGTTTTGATAACTTTCACCTTTTCTAATTAATTATATTTCCTTATCTGGAGGTCAGTTTCTGAATGGAAAATAACAGAAACATATCAGTCATTCAAACAGTGGTATCAGGTTCTTCTCGTTTGTTATTCATGTTGTATGAGTCAACTAAAGAAAACAGGTTATATGATCGCTCATAAATAATACGGCATTGCAATCTGTCAAGATTTTTGCTTGTGACCTGCAAGGAAGGATGTTGTCCCTGAGTGATGTGTTAGTTTTGGTTACACTTGGGTTACTGTTCACCCTGAGTGTCACTGGAGGTAAGATGTTGTTTGAAAGATTTCACCTTGAGTCTTGTTTTGATTTAATTGTTGATGTTTTTGTTTTTAGGGTTCCGTACCTCAAAAGGTAAAAAAGGAACCCTTATAAGATCACTTTCTTGTCCATCTGTCACCACCGATTTTCTCAGGAACGGGTGACCCAGCAAGTTTAAATTTATACCAGATACTGAGGTGTATAGTTCTATTAGGTGTATTAAATTCAAGGTCCTGAGTCAACACGATAAAAATATATGGACAAATTTAGATTTACGCGAAAACTTGTAAGTACCAGAATTCACCTTAATTTCCAATTTTTTTTTTCAGCCTTTCCCTTTACTTGTGTTGTAAGACCTTGCTTTTACCCAAAATTGCCAGTTATAAGTCGATCGGAGTTTTCGATCGCAAACCTAAATAAAAAGTTCCCGTTGACCTAGAATCACGAAATTTGTCGAGAAGCAATGTCTTACAGCACATGTAAAGGGCAAAATCTGAAAAAGGTAAATATGTAGTTTAATAACAAAAAAAAGTTATTTTACTATTACAAACTTATTATTTGCGGTTGGTGCAATAGCCGTTTCATGGGATCCATCAGCAAAGTTAAGTTTGTCTTTTACAAACTTTGTACGGAACCCTCGGTGCGCGAGTCCGACTGCAGGTCGACGTTGCTAGAAAACTAGCTGTAATTAAAAATTAGTATCAAAACTGTGTAAAGAGATGAAATAATAATAATATTAACGTAGATAGATTCACATTAAACCGTGATTCAGCTCAATCAGAGATGTACAATGGTAGACAACCCTCATAAAATGTGGAACTATAATTGTTTCAGGCGAGTCGATTACAAGAAGGCCAGCAGACGATCCCCTGAGGATAGCGCCCCGACCAATGCCGGGAGTGAACCCCGACACCCCAGACCTATGGTATCTTTAAGTAAAGCCCGTTAACATTGGCTACATTTTTTAAATCTTAACTTTAAGTTTTAGGTATAAGTTATGACATCTAATTGTGAGGCTATTGGATGTTGATGCCAGGAAAAATACCTATTTTTAGGTATTTTACCTTTTGCCGCCATATTTACATGTATGTACGTGACAAGTAAGCGCGTGCCCTGTACGCCAAACGACACAAATATGTGAAAAATGCAATAAAGAATTGAGTATTGGGTATTAAAATTGTAGGTAACATTTTGGATTGGCGTGCAGGGCACGCGCGTGCGTTTATGCTCTGGTGGCGTTCAAAAGGTTAACTTATTTTTTTAAAAGGGTAGGTCCAGTAGGGTGAACTGCTTTTTCACTAAAGCTTTCAGAATTACAGGTGGTACTATTTTGTTTCCATGATTCTAGAGCACCAAACACATTGAATATGTTTGTTTTTCAGGGGAATGCCACCAGCCCGTCTGCCGAACATCGGCAGTTCAGACCTGGACCCCTTCGCACCCGGCGGCGGCGGCATGCTGTTCAACCCGTTCGAACCTCGCCGAGACATTGAGAACCCTGGCCTTGGCATACCTGGAGGATTACCGAGGTCTTGTCAACTATCTGCTATCTTGCTTGCAATATAATAGATGCATACTTTGACTTACTAACACATACAATTAATAGGCTTAGAACCGCTGCAATCGCACGCCCAGTGAAGAAATTTCAAGTTTGCCTTTATGGCTCGTTCGTACGTACTATGGCTCATTTACATTAGGTCGTTTTGACCGATTCCGTTGCAGCCCGTATTCGGTTACCGACTACTGTAAACGTGTTTTCGGTTAGCCGTATTCGACCACAGGCCGTATTCGGTCACCGACTAGTGTAAACAGGTTTTCGGTAAATCGTATTCGACTGGAGACCGTTTTCGGTGACTGGACACGGCTAATTTGGTATATCGCACACAGTTAAAATTCCTTATTGTAACACAATGTCTGACCATGATGATGCTTTCAACATGAGTGTACACAGTTCGGCTGAATGCGGTTGCCGAATCCGGTAAACCGACAACTTAAACGAATACGGTCGCCGTATTTGGTGACCGACTTTGTAAACAGCCCAATTCGATAAATTTCAATTCTTTCTGTTAAAGCAAATGCGGTTGCCGTATTCGGTGACCGACTTAATGTAAACGTGCCACAACTCATTGGCTTGTGTGCGTGTCGGCGGACATAACACACTTATATGCACACATTCATTGTGTTGTTGTTTCAACCTTGAACGGAATTTAGAATGAAATGATCGCTCTGAGTTTAATTACTCAAGTACTAACAGAAATAGGTTGGGGATGTTGCTGGGGAGTAGTTGTGCAAAACACTAGAGCATGCTGATGAATGGGCGTTTTGGACGACTGTCTTGTGTAATTTTGACGTTCAAAAAGTGTTGATTCAGACACTAATTTGAAAAATGTTTAGAATTTATGCAAATACCGTTTCTTCTACAGTTGTGGGACTTGTGGGCTAACGAATACTTGACTTGACGAATAAGAAGAGCTTGTCTTTCTTTTGCTTGTCAAAATAGGTGGTGTTAAGCATAGTCCCGACGATCTTAGGTGAAACTGGTTTGCTTCCAACTAACTTTACATAAAAATCTTAGATTAATTAACTGTCAACGTAGACAACGCACAGCTCAACTGCTTTGTTTAGAATCATGAAATCAAGAGTTCTTAATTTAACATATATGAGCGTCATAATGTTAAATAGGGAAGGACATTTTGTATGGAAGTTATTTATTTCTGCCTGTGGGAAATATCATAGGCTTATAACGTTATAAACAATCTTCTTGGTTTCACAGAGGAGGAGTGCCGCCGGGAGCTCGTTTCGACCCGTTCGGTCCCCCCGCTGGACCATTACCCGGACGTCGCCCAGCGCCGCCGGATGCAGACCACCTGCCGCCCCCCGGCTTCAACGACAACATGTTCATGTAGCCACTGAAATAGTACTATGTCCTCGCTTATGTCCACATCATTATGAATAAAGTTAATTTGGAAATACTGGATTTGTTTTAATTTAGAGTGTAAATAGACCCTTAACGCAGTTCTAGACCATATCTGGGAATCTTCTAGTTACGGAGATATTGGGGATCAAAGTTTCAAATTTTTTCACAAGTTTTTTTAAATACCTACTTGTTTTTAATGGAAGATTCTGTAGACTATTCAATCCAGCCATCAGCACAGTGTTTTGAGTGCGTTGCGTTGGGTTTTACCGTAAAACGTGATTTTTCACCCCAAAAAAAGAAAAAGTCGTTTCCTAGTAAATATTTTTGCGTAAAGTTACTTATTTTGGTGTACAGGCTTGGTTGACGGCTTCGTTAAGGGTCTGTTTACACCTTGTATAGTGAGGACTATGTTTATCAATTATTCTCTGCGAGAAGCAATGGTCTTTAATCCACCATAAGTGCGGCTTGGTAAATAATATCACATACATGTCTGCGTTTTGTTTTATGTTCTAGAACATGCCTTTCCTCACGAAGTTTATCATTACCGTTGGTCAGTGGTGTGTGATCAAATCAAATACAGAGCCAGCCTGGTTCCGAATCCACGACCTAAATACCCGTAAATCGGGGACGCAAGACTAATTCGTGTAAAAAAAACTTTGTAATTAATTAATATAACGAGTATTATAAATTATGCAGTTGCAGCATGATTTGCACTGTAATTCGTATGGACATGGACATTTTAAAACCATCAACTTCCTTAATCTTGGTGCAGTTTCTTTATTGCTGTCTGAAAAGGTCACAGTCCAGCATTAGGAATATGGTTAGTATGATTTTTTTAGTATCGCTACAAGTACTTTCGTGAAGAAATCAACATTTATATAAACATAAATTACCCTCGAAGTTACATAAAGACAGCAAAAGTTCATTTTTCAAGTTTTAGCAAGCAAGTAATATGTATGTAGCAAGAATATTAGATGTTGAAAATTCCCGCCAGGATACTCACGACCATATTATTTTATTACTCTGCTCACGACTCACGGTAGGTCACGTCACAGCCCACAGGGTAAAAATAACTACCAATTTACAAATATTTAGTAGTATTACATTGAGCTATTACTACTACTAAATTAGCCAAAAAAGTGTTATTTTCGCAAATCGTTTATTTTCTCGATTTTTTTTCTCTAAAGTGTCTTGGTGTATTTTGTCTCCGACTAACCATTTGTCGTAAAAATGATGTCGAAGGGTTTCCGTTCACTCCGACCATTTATAGGTTAGGTTAAGTTAGAGAACTGTGACTAGATTATTCTAATCTATGACTGTGACCAACTACGCGCAAGGCGAGTGGAGCGAGCGGTGCCGCGGCAGCTGCCGGCGAGCGCCACCTCGAAATTGGTCGCAGTAAAAAAATTGTGCCCAGTTTCGTATCCACTGACCGAAATTTTCAATAAAAATTCTAACCTTCAAAAATTAATTTTATAAAAACTACGCATCTCCGGCAGGGGATGTAAGTGGGGGGCGACTATACACCCCCCCAAAAAACCCCAATTCAGGCGATTCGTTTCTAAACCTTACCATTTTGTATTGTTAGTATCAGGGGAATAAAAATAGATAGCAGTACGTCTTCATCGTAGTAGAATTTCGATTTATATAACTGCAACACAAAAGTGGAAAATTTAATTCCTGAAAAAGGCAACACCATACTTTTAGTTTAGCAAGTTATTTGTGCGGTGCACACGTTTCCCGCGTGTGTAAGTGAATTTCCTTGGCTGCTCACGGCTGCAACCGTTCAATTTCTATTCAATGTGTATGGCTGTGAAGGTAAGTTACATTGTTTAATTGTGTTAATTTTGTCTACAGTCATTATTTTGTAACAAAATCACATAAAAGGTCGTGCCCTCGATGAGCGACAAACGTCAGCAGGCGTCACGAAACTATTTAAATTTTAATACAATTTACATTACCCTGTTGTTAGTAACTTTTGTGCCATTATCCACGTATCTCGCGTAAGTTAGATATGATAGGTTATTAGGTTAATCGGAATGTATGTCCCGCCCCATGGTGGAGTTTTAGTACCCGCCACCGTTTTTGTCTTACGCTTAATCTTCATTTCATTGTTCGAATTCTAATAATGCCGACCAAATTGCCGGTCGATATAGTGATGTCGTATTGTCGAATGAGTCACGCATTATTGTAGACCCAAAAAAAGTTATGATGTTACAGAACAGCACATTTGCAACCTATTATAGCTGGGTAGGTACTTGTTGTAGGTACTTCGGGTTCTAGTTAAGTATAAAATTGGAAAGTGAAGTTGTTGTAATGTTGTTGAAACTTTCAACTGACAACAAAACATTGTTTTTGTGAATCATTTGCAGCTTGAGTTAAATTTAGCTGTCAATGTGGCTGTAACTTGTTGAAATATTAGGTCAATTGGGTTTAAGCAGATGAAGTTAGTTAAGTACTATTTTTAAGTATACAATTAAAACCCGTAAATATCTGAATTAGACACTTACAACCAACTTTTATAGTACCTATTGCTTGTTTAAATAACACCATGACCTGTAATTGTTATGCAATGTGGATTGAACATGTCAATGCTGATCATGTTTTATAACACAATCTAATGTTCATGTAGCATCACTTTTAACTTGTTAGTATAATATCAATTATTTAATTAAAACTTAATTGTTTAAGAATTTGATTGTTATAGCATGCATTTATAAACCAAGCTGCAACTGTATGATTGTTTCCATTTAAAATGTCCATTGTCTTTGATTTGTCTTTGTCCATGGCAAGTTGTCAGGAGTGTTCAGTGTACCCATGAATGATTTGTATGTACTTTTGGTATGATTGATTTAAAATATCTGCCAACTAATGGGTAGGAAGTTTGTTATTATCCGGAGAAGGATCTTTGTTTTGTATCTTGCTCTGAACGTCATTAGGAAGTTTACGCAATTGGACTCATTATATGTTCCTCCTTCAACTCATTGGTAAAAGGAAATAATTGCTTCCTTGCTAATTATGTACTAATTCCATAAATATTTTTATTTATTTATCTCACTGGAACACCATATTGTTATAGCAATCATACAAACACACCAGCAGAGAGCTTTTCAACAATAATATACTTTCCCATTTTTTAAATATTACTGGAATACCTTTTCATGAAAGTATAAAACTCAGTACCTACTTTCAATTGACATTCTCTATTTCTACCTTTTCAAAATGGTGGCTGACAAAAAACTTGTTTACAAACAAAAGTGTCCTGTGGCAAGGAATTTTACCTGACACACATTGGAATGTTTTGTTAGTTTTTTTTTTAAATCTCTTCGTAGAAATGTTACCTGCCCTTCTTTTCCTATTGTTAATATTAATAATGAACAAATGGAATAAGTTTTTATATGAGTTTTTCATACACTTTACAATCATTTTATTAGATTTTTACACCAAGTAATTATGGTGTTTTATGCATATACTATTTATTACTCTATTCTGAATTGCTACCAATCAATATTAAATAGCACTCATCATGAAATATCAATTTTGTGGCCATTAATACTTATCTAATAAAGATCTTTCTAGATAGAAAACACGGCGCAATTTTATTTCAAATAACAAGCAGCGTTGCGTTGACGTCACTAACAAACCGACCTACGTAAATCTAACACTTGTCCACAAGTTTCCTTGCCTGTGCAAAACGAAACTGCAATGCTAGAAGGTAATTTATTACGTCAGGATTGCATAATGCGGTATATCGATAAGTTGTGAAACATGAGCTGCCTGAACCTCATTGTTTAACACAGCATTTTATGCACGTGTAAAGTCTACAAATCTGCACGCTACATAAGTCAAAACCCCACTGGATGGTTATTTTGCGCCGATATTTGTGCACAGCTGCCCAAACGTTTACATATGGCGAGATAAGCGTCGATGTGTGTGTACTCCCTATGCGGTTAAGACCTTGCTTGCAATGCAACGTGATCCCTTTGAAAACCGCACACGGTGTAGCTATGAAACTGCTCTATTTTTATTTAATATCAGTACTGGGGACTGGACTACGCTGATGGGAGTTTAATGCACCGGCATAAATTGTCAGGACTCCCTGGATAGTGCGTCGACCCGACCTTGGCTAGCGAGTGTTGACCCTGCGCAAGCGCTGGTCCGTTACCCCGACCACGCACGGTCGCGCTTGACGACTCGCAGTGCGAGTGAGGCCCCACCGTTTTCTCGCATTTCTTCCAACGCCGTTTTTGGCTGATAATGATATATTGACGTCACTATTCGGAATGGGTTGATAGTCTGGCTATGGAACGCAATTATTTATAGAACTTTGAAGTATTTTTTCAATAGATTATTAGTATTATTTAGTTGGGTGATACAACATTCTTCAACGAGTACGTGTTGTTTTCCCAGTCCATGGTTCATACAACCGTTTCATCCATAAAATAGCTTTAATTGTGTATAAACGCACGTCATGTTAATTCTCGAAAGCTAATATTATCAGTGCTATTTCTCTATTCGCTATTTTCCCCACAGATTATCCTTGTACCAGAGTACCTATGTGTACTTGTAAATGGCGTGATGATTAGTTAGCGACTGTAATTACCGTTCAGTTTATTAATATCTGTCAAGAGACGTTAACGATTAAACAAACAAATTAACAGACATACGCTTGTACGTCCATCATCCTACGTCAGTAAATAGTAATTTAATTGATTGGTACAACAAGGAATGTTGCTGTTATCATTTAAACTACCGATGTATTTATATCATGGAGGTACTGCAAACATTTACGGAATTTCCGGAAAGCGCCACTCAGACTCGACTTAAAGCTGTTAAATGTCGTGGCCATTAAGCGCCGCCTGCCTCGGGGGAGAGCCGGGGGGCCGCTTGGTGAGCGATAGCAACGTACTACGTATATAGAAAAACGGGCTGCTATTCAGCAAGGGATAAGGTCGTTGCTCCGAGTTCCTTGCATAGACGGGCTTTCGAACCGCAGGGCGACGCACCCAACCTAGTCCTTTTGTCACAACACGCACATTATTAGCATAATTGATTGGTTTTTAACCGAAACCTGTATTTATTTGATTGGTTTTGGAAGTTAAAACATTATTTATAGGTCATTAACAAAAATAAATCTATCGATAAGGAGACAGTGTGCACGAAGCGGCAAGCGCGTGTTGATTAATATTGCAGCTTTTGTAATACACTGACTTAATAATAAAACATTTGCTGAAACTTCTTAAGTTGGACTACTGTACAACTTAAGAGTATAATGCACTGTCTCTCTGAATCAATAGTAAAATATGGAATTGAGAAAATTCTCTGCAGCTTTCAGAGTTATTTTTACAAAACTTTCGTTTGCAAAACACCCTTCTTTCCTCGTTAAATGTTTGCCAAATCGTTGAAGCATATATTTGAGCCAACCTTGGTCTTGTATTTAATGTCAGAATTTGTAATTAAAGCTGTACTGCGCGCTCTATGTATAGGCATGGTCTATTCATGATCGTGTAAGTGCAGGTAAAGGGGGTCAGAGACGCGGCGCAGTCCGCGCGGTCGGATCCGGGTCACTAAGCCAGGTCGCGTCGGTCGATGTGCTGCCATCACGGTCAGGACGATGCTCCTTCTGATGCCTGGTTAAAAAAAACCGGCCAAGAGCGAGTCGAACTCGCGCAACGAGATTTCCGTACCAACTTTTTAAAGGACAAACTTAACTTTGCTGTTCGATCCCTAGAAACGGCTATTGCACCAACCGCAAATAATAAGTTTGTAATAGAAATATCACTTTTTCGTTATTAAACTACATATTTACGGTTTTCAGACTTTTCCCTTTACATTTGCTGTAAGTCTAAGACCTTGCTTTTTGCCAAATTTCGTGATTCTAGGTCAACGGGAACTACCATAGAGGTTTTCGACCCAAAACCTATAGGGTACTTCCGGTTGACCTAGAATTGTCAATTTTGGTTAAAAGCAAGGTCTTATAGCACAAGTAAAGGGAAAAGGCCGAAAAAAATAAAAAGTTAAAAATTAATGTAAATTTTGGTACTTTTCACGAAAATCTAAATTTTCCCATATCTTTTTATCATATTAACTCAGGACCTTGATTTTTATACACCTAATGGGACTATAGGCCTCAGTATCTGGTATAAATTTCAACTTGCTAGGTCCACCCGTTCCTGAGAAAATCGGTGGTGACAGACGGACAGACAGACGGACAAGAAAGTGATCTTGTAAGGGTTCCGTTTTTTTCTTTTGAGGTACGGAACCCTAATAGAATAGAGATCAAGTATTTGAAAGCATTTTTTGCTATCCCAGAATCGATAGCATCTGTTGTCTTTGTCATCATAAATAGACTAAGTCCAATCGAAAATCCATAACTTCTCTACTAAAATATTCAAGCGACCGTTTTACGAGTTCATAACCGGTTAACGGATTTGTTTTTGTGCTCTTCTTATCTGCTGACGTGACAAAAACAGATTTTGAAGGTGACCTAAAATCACGCAACTATTTACCGTTACTGAATGAGTAAAATGATCCTTGCAGTGTTCCAGGGATGTTATTAATAGTTGGTAGACTGGGTTCTGGGAAAAATAGTGCCCTAAATATAGCCCATCGGCCACTGCGCGTGACGTCATGCGCAGTACGTCACAGATAATACGTCACGCCCTGTCTCTCGCCATCCCGTACATTCTACTCCTGATTTACTAAGGTTTATCGTATTACACTTTAAAGTAGATAACAATGAGATAATCATTTGTCTTTTGTAATTTGGTAAAACCAAAATTCCCAATTTACATAATACTGAAATTATCGTAAACCTAAACGTATTTGATGAGATAAATACCTATCATGAGACCTTGAAAAACATGTTGGTATGTGGTAACAGGTATTCTATCGTTTTGGTTTTGAATCTCTAATTTCATTTGGCATGAATGCACAATTACATGCATTTTATTAATGGCTCTGAATTTTCGATTTGAGTAAATTACCATACGACAGAAAACCTTTAGCTGTGCTTTTCCGTAGTCATTTATAGTGATTGTCAACTTTCTGCTATACACCTATAGAAGTATAATTAATTATAAGAGTTGCTTGTATTATAATTAATCGGGCACAAATCTGTCGGCAAAAGATTGACGCTAGACCAAAAATTCAGAACATGTTCCCCATAAAACCGGAGAATTCTCATTAAGCTAACATCACACGATGCCATAAGAAAAAGAAATCACTACATGGCCATTCAAACTATAGCATAAAACGCAACCTGGCCAGACTAAGAATTTAACTAGCGGATATAATGTGGAATCTGATGCATCCGCCGTGCAGTAATCTGCCGAAGTGAGTGAGAAACACTCTTTTCTTTTTTGTTTGATATTTCCTAGATGGCATGTAAAGCCAAGTTAGAACTTAGAAGCCCATGATTGACATAAAAACTTAGACACCAAGTTAGACACTAACTACACGAAAAAGAAAGAATACAAAAATCACCTGATGATTTGTGACAGATCTTGTCAACAGTGTAAACTGGTGAACTTGTACCTATTATAGTTTACGACGTTTGATGCAAAGTTCATCGAATACGGTTCACCCGTTATCATGCAACCACACGACGATAACATGCTGTTCATCAACCGAACATCTGCACGTTGATAACTCAATAAAACGTCACAGTTTTATGACCCTTCTCTTCAACAAGAATTTCGAAATGTTTATGCATTACCAGCATTCTTGCTTTAAAAATATCTTGCAATAGCATCCAAATAATAATTCATATTGAAATATTGTACCAGTGTGCAATATATCCATCAAGAAAAAATATTATTGTTAGCATTTACTCCTCAAAGATAGCGACTATTTTTGTGAACGGCCTCTCACGCTTTTCTAAGTGCAATTCTCAATGGTCAAGCTGCGGAAGTTACCAGGCAAAACATAAGTTGAAATCCATGTCTGTCTGTAACAGACATGAGGGGGCTAAAGGCGCAGGCGGAGTCGATGACCGAGTATTGATCCCGACGAAGTGGGTCGCGACCCGTTTTCCGTTGCAATACAACCAAGGGGAGCGATGCAACGGTCATCTCGATACAACATAGCATTAGGTACAAGCGAATACGTTGTCTACACGTGGAAGTGTTCTAGATATTTGCAATCAGGACGGTGCCGGTGTCTTTTCTATTTTTCCTTCAATAATTAGTTGTTGAACTCGATCTCATTCTAGTACGTTGATAAGTATAGCCTTATTTGAACAATCGCGCACTTCAAACATGTCTTCATTATTCTGGTCATGAAACTGTAAAATCAGTTCAGCACTCCCAATATTTGACTTGTTGATTCCGGCTATGTTTCCGTGACTCGGTGCCGCATAAACATTACTTTCTATTTATAGACTTTGGATAGTTATTCAGATAGTCAGTAATATTGTCGAGGTAATTTATACCCTATAACTACAAAATATGTACTTACAGATATGAAAGACATAAATATGCACGTTCAGTACACGTTTATTTCACGAGCGTTTGAGCGTTGCACAGGACGGTCGATGTGGTGCGTGGCCTTCGGACGTTTAGTACCCGACTTGCTAAATGTCAGTCACGTCAATTCCGTGTTTCGCGGTAACCGGTACCGAGTTATTGCCCAGCTATCCCGCAAAATTTTCGTTAATTCTTCAGTAAACACCGAGCTGTAAACCTCTCCTGGTGACTGCGAAATGAAGATCCGTATCCTTTTTTTTACCTTATAACCTGTCCGTAAGTTGGCTTTAAATGGAAATTCTGCTGTAAAGTGAAAGTCTGAATTATTCATGCCAGATAATGAGGTCTGGTATCGATGGAACGCTTTCCTCGGCCGGGTTCGTTTGTGTGAATAAACGGTTCAAGGCACCTACGTCGAGGCGATACATCGTTGTAATTGGCCCATTGCTTGGGTAAGTAAGTATCAGTGTTGTGAAAGTTGATTTGCACCGCGTATTCCCCTCCATGCTGCTTATAGGTGCATGGAGCGTTCACTTTTCACTACTGGGATGATAGTCTTTGTTGTAAGACCTATTCATATTTCAAGGACTGCGCAAAGCTGCACGAAACGTCCCGAATCGTAAAGTAAAATCCCAATACAGAACGTAGTTTTCCTTATACGTGTTGGCCTAATTCACAATCTTGTTTGTTTTCGTCTTATCTAAATAAGAAAAATTCTGGACGGTATACATCATTCGACGTTATTCTATCTATAAAATCGCGTACTCATTCTTGTATTATCTAAAAGCCGTTGTCGGTGATTATAGAAATCAATTTTTATGACAGAATAGTCAGTCGCTGCAAGTACCTATCCCAAAATAATCTACTCCGCCCGTTGCCATGTCGACGCGAATGGATTTGACCTTCAGACTGCTTGAATATTACATCACGAAGATTTTGGCGCCTTAGAGTGCAGACGTTTTTCTTTATGGTAGATAAATGAAATAGAATTTTGGCTGCCCATTTTTGCTGGGTGATGGGATCCATCATTAACCATCGCACTGCAGCTGCAATAATATAAGGTAATCCACATAGCATACCAGTACTCCTACCTAACTTACCTGTTGTGTTGTTAATGATATCACTGCGGCAAACACCACCGCTTTTCATTAAGATAACTGCGCTTTAAAAACATATTTTATCTGATAAGCTCTTATCCAATTTATAATTACTGCGATATAAAAAAGAGTTAGTGTGAACTGATTTTAATCTGCAAAGATTATACTCCGCAGACCGTGCATAACGATATTGACGGCAATTCCAGTTGAAAAACGGGTAAAAATTGATTAGATATCTTTATTGATTTAATAGGCACGATTGCATTAAGAGTTAGTTTAAATCCAACCAATTAAAACCAAACAATGGTTCCATTTTCTTTTTCCTAGAAACGCACGTTGGGGATAGTGCCACGTGCTGGATTCACGTGGGTGGTACACGTTGGAGCAAGCCCTATTTCAACAGTAAAATGAGTTTCTATTTATTAAAGCTTCGTTTACTGGAAGTCTTTAAATACCTACGTTGAAAGCTTCGTGGAAAACTATTACGCAAACCTACGCACGCAGTTTTATTCCCCCAATGCCATTAAATTAATCACTTTTCGAAAAAAACACCATAGATGAAGCTTCAAGTGAATTTACTACACTGCACCTTTTACCTTTTCGCGGTTCTGATAAATTAAGGAATTATATCTTCATCATCATTCTCTTGGCCTTGTCCCAATTCATTTTGGAGTCGGCGCAGCATGACTTCTTCTTCCATACTCCTTTATTACTCGTCATCTCATCAGACACCTCTTTTCTTGCCATATCATCCTTTACACAGACCATCCATCGTTTTTTTGGGCTTCCTCTACCTTTATACCCTTTCACATTCATACTCAAAACTTTCCTTGCGACATTTTCCGCATCACATGCCCATAGCACGACAACCGATTAACCGGCGCCACTTTCAGACTTCCTCTTATGTACTCATTTCTTATTTTATCCATTTTCATAACACGCCACATCCCCCTTAACGTTGAGAACGTTAAGGGGGATGTGTGGTGTTACGATCTCAGCCGCACCTTTAAATGCCTTTCATTCATCCCTTTCCAAACCCCCTTCCCATCCTCAATTAAGTAAGTACTTACAGTGATTTGATCGGTGATAAGGGAATAATAATCATCCTCATTCTCCTGCCTTTATTCCAAAAATTCGAAGTTATACCAGGGATCAGAGCGACGTAGGCATTCAGTATTCCATGTAAGAACATAAATATCTCTTAGGATTAACTTTTATCCCAGTGGTCATCCTCTTTCCAAGCGTAACATCTTTCACACTATCACTTCCTAAATGTTGTGGCCGTGTTCATCATTTTCTTATATTCCATCATAGATTATTAGATAGATAGGTGCACACGCAGATCTGAAAACCCATCCCATGAATTGAAAAAAAAAAATAAAGTATAACTTTGGTAAGTTCCTCTATCAAGCAAGCTTTATCTGAACGCTATCTCATCATGTTCTCTCAAATATTCAATAGTTCAAGACCGTTTTATCTGAACTTCC
Source organism: Xestia sexstrigata (assembly GCA_941918905.2). Classification (NCBI taxonomy): domain Eukaryota; kingdom Metazoa; phylum Arthropoda; class Insecta; order Lepidoptera; family Noctuidae; genus Xestia; species Xestia sexstrigata. The sequence goes on from OW799201.2 coordinate 20,299,538, forward strand.
TAATCAAAATTGGGATGTGAAATAATCTGAAAACTTTGCACTGATAGACAAGTCCATAGTGAACTTAACGGCATATTAAGTACCCAATGATTGACAATCCACAATCTATGTTACTGTCCACAGGCTCTATGTTAAAGCTGTATGTCGGCGTGAACCCTAAAACAAAGATAGCAGTATCTTTGTTTTAGGGTTTACGCCGACATACAGCTTTAACATAAACCTACCTACATTATGTTACGACACTCATTTTGCTCAGTCTCTAAACTAGGTTTACCATTATTCTCAATGGACTACAAAATTTCCTCTCGCCGTGGGTGGATCTAAATTTATACGAGGCGGGTTATAGTGGGCAGGCTTCGACAATAGCGGCAGCTATATAGCAAATCCTGTTTTTCCCATTTAGACGTAGGAGGATGCCAACATCTGTGCACGTAGTGATTATATTCTAAATTCGCTAAAATGTCAGTTGATAGACATGAGACTAAAGATCTACGTGCCGAGCTGCTAGCCGGTGAGAGCGAATGAGGTCGCTTTAGCGATAACCTTAATCCACATTTTCAGGATTGCGACGTTGCACGTTGTAGCCACATGCTAAATCTTTCTCGGGGGCGGTCGATGGAGAGTACGTCAACATTTTTATTTTACGGATGAATCGCGAAGCTGTTTCAGGATAATTCTTTAATAAATTCAAGCGAATCCTTAAATTGACTTTTCTATGACACGAGGACTCCCCTAAATATTTTTTTATTGCTTGTGTATACAGATAGCCCCGCGTGGGTTTCTTAATACGAATTCTTTCTCGTTTTTCTCGCTATTATTAGAATGTGACCGGCGTGCGGCGCGCGGCGCGGCTTTGCGGTTGCTAATCGAATCTTGTCGGTCACAGATGCGTCGCTTGAAATGCAATTGGTTCAGTTTTATTGCTGTCGATTTATTCTGTTTCATTATCAGGGAAAACCCTGAGATCAGTTGGTAACAATTATAAAAGCAGATCACTAATTGGATCTAACGTTAATAACACCTCCAGTCCCCCACTGATACTGTTTTGTCTTGCCTCTTTTAATGAGTATTTGCAACCTGATTCATAACTTATGACTTCGAAAATGAGATCTATCAAACAGTCATTGTTTAATTCATATTATGGATCATAATTTGTGAAAAGTTTGAAAACTTTTGCGAAACCTGTAGTCAGATGTTGGTGTGCGTGTGTTCGATGTGGGCAGCGGCCGCGGCGGCGGCGTGCGGCGCGAAAGACGTCTGCCGAGTGACGCCAACGCCCCCGCCAGGTCCGCCGGCGCGGCGCGCCGCACGCCGCGCCGTAACGTGCTCGCGGCCGGCGCTGGATGGCGCGCCAGTCTCTGCACAACCGCGGCACCGACAGTGTCGAACCGTTGCGATGTAAACGCTTAACCTTCTAATCTGTCTACAACGACAGCCTCAATTGCGTGTGCACGATAGTTTCTGTTAATTTCCTCATCGGTTTATTAACTTAATTTTTGTGTTAAAATAACTGTTTTCTCATCCGCCGCGCCGGATTCATGTAAGTGAAGTTTTTGTGTCATCATTAACGTCGGTGTCCCGCATTACTGACGAGTTTTGAACGAATCCTCAAGAGTCGTGCGAGCGTGACCAAAGTAAGACAGTCTGGGAAACAACGTACGCCATTCGATCCTGGTCGGTTGGATATGGTCAAAATAAGTGACCAGGTAATTTTTTGATATTGCACAATGTTGTTTTCTTTTATAATGATGCATATTATAGAGTAAACTTTAAATCATTTGTAGAGTTTGAGCTCAACATTTTTCTACCAACTTTTTGAATCAACAGGTGTTCAACTTAAAAGCGTGGTCACGCCTCGCATTTTAGAAGTAGCGAAAAAAACAGTAGCTTCGTTCTCATGTTATTGTGTTTATGAATGATGAAGTTCTTTGCTGTGATCACAATCACGCAGAAAGTAGGTCTGTATAAAGTATTATAAGCTGACGTCGGGGTCTAAGGCCTACTTTACTTACTGGAGTCGTTAAACTTGCTTGAATTTCAAACGAATGCAAACTTATAACGTTGGATGTTGTCTTTATCAAAATCAATTTGTTGCTGTCATTGGAAATTTTGAAAAAAATAAAAAGTTTGTCGTGAATGTGGTTCACTTAAGGTGAATGCTCTCCAACCAGCCCGCGAAATTCAAACCAAAAAGAAAAAGTAATTTCTACACCTTTATGAACTTGGAGGGTTGTATTGATGATTCTAATGATTATAATTCTGTAAATACATACGTCTTACAGCCGCGAATAATATTTTAATCAACATAGATACCCTAGCACTGGCCTGGAAATTGCAAAAAACGTAAGAAAATTTAAATTTCGCGGGCTGGTTGGAGCATTCAACTTAAGACTAATGAATCAAAATTGAATTTGCATCCAAAAATTACCCAATCGTGTTACAATCTGCCCTTTGCAAAAATTACTAAATTGTAGCAGGGGGTGTGTTGTGGAAATGGAAATACACATTTGCTTAATGATCTATGTTTTGTGTTAATTTAATACCACATAAGTCGTTCTTCGCGGGTGCGGCTACAACCTAATGGGTTTAATAGGAATTATCATTTCTAACAGGTACTTCAACCATAATCAAGGTTAATTGCGTTATTAGTATCCTTTACCGGGAAAACATTTCCAGTTTCTATTCTTAATAGGTTTCCTCATTATATCAGATTTCTTCGATATTACGTGGGCTATCAATGTCACGGTCATTTACAATTTAATATGTTGCATCTCCTTTGTTGCTAGTAGATGTTGTTTATCGCCCTCTTCACTAATGGTCTTGCTTGGCTACTTTTTACTAATCTGTTTACCTTGAATACATTCCGTTCTTATGTTATTGTTCTTTAAGGAAAATTTTGATAAATTTAATTGTCAATCTCTGCAAAACAAACTGAGTCATCTAAATCACTTTGATTAACAACACCATTTTTGCACTTATCGTTTTACATTCAATTATCTAGCAGTAATCGATCAGGAGTTTGTAATGGTTATTTATCGTTAATAAATTCTGCTCCTGTATATTGACGTTGAGTATCTTTATGCATATTCATTAATTCTGTATGTATATCGTAACTACATACCTCCTTTTAAGATGTGTTTACAATAACTTATGAATACTAATTGAAATCTATAATTAAGTCAGATCCCGTCCCAGGTAAACCGTTTTATATTCCTCTTTTCACTTTATATTTCAAACCCTTCTCGGTCTTCGAGGTCATAGGTAAACGTGTCTCCGTCCGTCGTAAAGGTCGCGAAACTCCCTGTAATAAGAAAAATAAATTGAGGTATGAAAGTTATACGGGAAAGGGAAGTTTATTTTGTTTTGGCCTTCTTTTACGTTCATGTTTGGGATATAAATGTAGGGACGAGAACATAAAAAAAATACTGGATGGTTCTTAGTTTGGGTTTTATCAAATAGAAATACGAGTAATGAACCAGGAGAGGAAAATAATAATATAATACCAGGAGAAATAAGCAGGAATGAACCGTACATAGCTAATTATTATTTTATCTCAAAAGATGTTGCTTGAGTTGTTCCTATTTCAAGATAGTGCGGATATGACTTCATTCGGATGATTACACATAAATTACTTAACTATAACTCTCGAGATAAATACTGATAACATTCTTGATGATATATTTTCATAAATATTTGCATGTTTTCAGTTTCATTGGTGATTCATTCGTAACCTAACTCAAGTAATAAACATTTCACAACGTGCTGAAGGAAGTGTTGACGCAGTTTGGTTTTTATTGGGAAATTTATTTTACGCTTTATTTTTCTTGTGAAATGAGTCGCAATTCCCTGGCCTGCTAGTTAATGAAAATGAAAAAAGAATGAGTCAATTATGAAATGTTTTGCGTCCATGAATTAAAAGAAGCAGTTTTACTGCTGCCTCTACTGACAAGGACAAATGAACTTATCCTCCTAACATCCTAGACTTCATAAGTAGCTAGTTTTATATATCTAGTAGTAAATCTAGTTACTCCATTTGGGATCACAATTTACAAGCATGATGTCATGTAGGTATGAGCCGCACTCTAATAGGTAGCAAACGAGGTGCGTTGGAGCAATTCAAAGTCAAATCGTTTTGATTGTGCACTATGCTATTATGATGTATCGTCATTTATATGGATAGGTATCAGATAAGTACGCTTTGTCCAGGTTAGTGTATTATGTAATGATCAAACATGGCAACCTCAACCAAAATAGTTCAAAAATCACATCATGTTTCCCGGCAACACGTGTGTTTTTCGAGGTACCAAACTACCAATGATAATATTGAACGTCGCATCGAAAGTACATACACAATATATAGATTTTTATTTATCTGCTAGTGGCCTTCAGTTACGGAGTTGCTTCGTGACTAAATCATAAGCTATCGCCATTGTTCCATCAGTTTATACTAATCCCGCGAGATAGGCGGATATCGGTATCAGTTTGTTCTGTTTTCCATTACCATGATATGAATGAGCACTCAATGTGATAGGTGATATAAATCTTTAGTGCCATCTGCTATTTAATCCAATAAAAAAATAATTCCATAAGAAGTCGTAAACAGGAAAACTGCTCAGCCTTTGAAAACTGAACGGTTGCCAGAAAATGTTAGCGCCTGCATTTGCTACTCTAGAAAAGCGTGTTATTCTTAGAACAACTTGTTGAATTCCAAATATCTGTACTTCTGAAGCCCATCCTGTAGTTTTCCGGACTTATTGTCAGACAACCAGCTTTTCTTGAAATAGTTGGTTGTGCACTGATTAGCAAGCATACGTCGGCGTCGCCCAGTCGGTTTCACATCGAGAAGCTGGTTTAGTGAGGAGCTCATTTTCCGCACCTACATGAAAGATGTATGATATAAACCCTCAATTGTCTGTTACGACATCGGGAAGAAGTGGGTTGTTCTATTCTTGGCCGGGGACCACACAATAGATTTTATTTAACTGCAGTAGTCTGTTATTCTCTTGTTGTATAACTTATTGTAAGTATCAGTTTCCCGAAACATCTGCGTTGTGAAAGTAATTTGGGTTTTTTACACAAAGGGAAAATGGAACCTAACTAACTAACCGCCAAACGTTGTTGTGGGAGAAATTACGTTAATTTAACTTAGGGTTTCTTTCTATAACAACATCAAGGTTTGTAACGACCATTTCCTGGAATTACCAGCAATGAGGCTAAACGTGCAACTAGTCATAGATATTGTCGGGCGACGACCTCGTCCTGTTTCCGCCATTGGGTACTGCGATACTTGATGCACTGGAAAATCTTCCCTTCGGGGAATGTAGCTTTTTGATCCGTTGGCTATGTAGTTTATGTAGTTGCACAGTGAACCGTGTGTCAATGAGTGTAATTTGAGATCAATTATAAATAATAAACAGCAGTCGTAAATTGGGGAGACACTCGTTGTCAGAACTAAGTCCTCTAACAATTTACATGTTTTAACAGCTTGACAGTCATGGGCGTGCGCAACGAAGAGGCAATTAGACAAAGCCTACCCTACCAACTGGGGCAATTATTATAACTAATGAACTATGTAATAAAATAACACTTTGTACAAAATATTAAATAAAAGTTCTAACTCCTGTTCGCGCCCGTGTTACGTAACCAACACTGTACTGGAAGTTGCTACGAAGCTCGACGCTCACCCGCCGGACGCATCTTATAGGCAAGCAGTCTACTCGCCTTAATCCCATTGATAAATTTACGCACACAGCGGCACATTGGTGCATATTTTCGTGTGTATGAACCGCACACATGTATAGATTGCAGCCATTTTTGGGCGGTAACTCCTGCGAGTGTAGCTGGGCTATGATTGGCTGCTACAACACAAGGCCAGGATTCAAGGTGGATGTTCTTTAGCCCGCGAAATTCAAATTTCCTTACGTTTTTTGCAATTTGCAGGCCAGTGCAATATTTGTATGTTGATTAACATATGACTTCATACGTCTTACAGCCGCAAATCATATAATCATCAACATACAACCTAGCACTGGCCTGCAAATTGCAAAAAACGTGAGGAAATTTGAATTTCGCGGGCTACCGTGCAGCAATGCACTAAGCAGGGTTGGTTCCGGTTCCTTTGCAAATTAAATATAAATTAGTGGAATTTCGTATTATCCTGCAAAATTTTGTTGATCACTGTTGTGAAGCAACTCGATATGAAAATGATGCAATTTTATTTGGTCGTATTTATCCATCGACAAATTAGAAATTATGTTTTTCTGAAGGAAGCCATTATTGTTTCATTGTGACAAGCAATTTATATCGCGATCTTGAACGTTTTAATTTTAACATATTAAGTTATTTACACATTTGTTTTGAAACAAAAAACGTACATTTAACAGTAACAGCAGTGTAAATATTAATTTTGTTGTGTATTAATTGTTTATTCACCTAACAATGGTGTTTACTTGTGAAGTTTGTGCTGATAATGTGTGTTTGTTAGAAGTTAAAGGCAATAAGTTTTCTCTATTATCGTATAATGACAAGCCTCAAGTTGTGTCTAAAGGTAGATGTGTACCCGAATTACGAGAATTAATCTAAAAATAATATATGGTAATTAACTGACGTGTTCTGTAACTATCACCCATTTACTTGGATAAGATATTAGAGGTAGCCGAATCTTTCTTCTGTTTGCATACTTAGAAAATCGTGAGTTAAACCTTGAATAATGTGGTGAGTTTTTTACTTCTTGTATTTATAACTTTTGTTTTTACAGGCTTATTTTCAAATATTATAAATCAATAAATGTGACTACTTTGAGGGCCATCATAATTATGTAGAGCGACGGACGTTGTGGAGTTGCGCGTTTTTTTTTTGCTATCATTATTTCGTGGCCTACCCATCCTGGTGGACGACTGCACGCCGCTGTTGACAGTACTTGTTAAATATCACTATTCACTTTAAACGTAACTTAACAATAGTTAATACTTGTGCGTGACTTTGACCAACACAATGAAGTACATTGTTTCCAATAATTGTTTGCGGTTGCTCAAGTACTATGTTACAAGTTCAACATGGCGGTGTTTGCCACGTGTCGACGCTATAAATTCATGGTGATGTTTTGCTAGTCTTCGTCCATTGAATTCCACAGTAGATTGCCAGTGCTATTGATAGACCAATAACATCCGCACCCCCGTGCCCTTGCACCCATGTATCGTGCTTTGTGTCAAAAATACTGTTCACATCGAATTAATTAGCAACGAAACAATCCAATACATTAGTGTATGTTATGAGTACACTAATGACCTGAATAGCGTTTGAATTGTACGCATAGCATTAGATTAATTGCTTGGAGTTTGTTAACAGGTTCGGAATCAGAGTCAGTGCATAGACTTTTCCAATGCGATAATGAAATGCGAAGATTAATGATAATGTTATAGTTTCAAAAATTCTTCGCGTTCGCCGGTGCCTACGTGTTCAAATATCTATGAGCAGAATTCTGCTGTCTTTTTCCAACAAATTGTTGCTACCTTCCAAGCGGGTTTCCGTATAGATTTTCAAGTTTTTCAACAAATTGTTGCTACCTTCCAAGCGGGTTTGCGTATAGATTTTCAAGTACCAACTGTATCAGTTCGTGGTTCCAGTTATCTCGGCTAGACGTTCTCCCGGTTTCTGACATTACAGATGTTAGTCTGAACCGTCTGCATTGTTGCACATGTGTGCAGTCTGGCTTGGGTTTATCGACCGTAGCATCTAGTTCAGACAATCTTCCCTTCGGCAGCGACTGTAGACTTTTCCCTTTGTTTCACAAGTGTTTTATTGCTCACTTTTTGTTTAGGTACTGCAATACAATTCATGGCACCTACATATCTTTATGGATGTGCACAGATACTAAAACGACTTTTACGGGGAAACTTGTAAGCCACGTGGAACGTAATACAATTTCAACAATGTAACCTCGTTAATATGAACTCATTAAACTTATTTTGTTAATAACTTTACATGTTCTTACATAGTATCCAATGATGCATAATAATATAGAAATGACTGCGGAGAACTTCGCAATTTCATAAATCAGTAGCACGTAGCAGATAACGTGCTATTTCGGTGACAACGTCACTCTTATTTTTATCTACAGTTGACCGTTTCACCGTTCTATCTAGAATAGACTGATTGAATGGGCAATTATCTCGTGCAGCGTAATGAATTTGTTGCTGCTAATAAAACCAAGCAAATTGAATCGTATCTTATAATGAAGATTAGAAACTCATTGTGTAGGATCAGGCATCTATTTGCGCTCAAGGAAAATTAAATTCCCAAAGTGAGATATGTTTGCTCACGTCGGCACGAGCCACTGTTCCTTTTGGCTTAGACCCAAGTCTGCGCCGTCTCCTTGATAAAATCTGAAGGAAATAAATAAAGCAAAACACTTCAAAATATTCGTGAAGATTTTCAGCATCTAGGTATTGAGTGAGCGAGGAGAGTAAATTCGATTGCGGCCAATGTTTTGCATCAACATTATACATAAGCGATTGTAATTTTAAATGTAAACATGTGACGTGTAGGTATATGTAAATCCCACGCCGGGACCGTAGCTGCCAACATCTCGTACGCCGCTGTTTCAGAGTCGCGCCCGTACCGCTTCTGCAATTCGTCGTGTTTATTGTTTTGTGCTAGTTGTGACGAAAATTGTATTTTCACACTGAAGTGCTTAGTGAGACCCGCCGAGTCACGCGTAAGATGCCAGATATTTTGAGGGCAAACGATATCATTTATATCGTGCTAACAGCACTGTTCTCTGTTTTGCCGCATTTGTTAAATAAATTACGTGATCTTCAGTTGTTTAGGAATGTGTTAATAAGTGTTTGAACTATAGAAGTTAAATATAGTATGTGTTCCATAGCTATACGTGAATAATCTTTATTCGTTGAAATGTGAATACCATTCGTGTATCACGAAGGATCTATAGGTATCGTTGATATCCAAGACAAATATTGAACAAATTGTTTTTTATCTTGCATGCTTCTTTGCCATCGATTATATAGTTAACTGGACCATTTATATAAGTTTCACATTGTCCATTGTAGCTATTAATATGTGAGTTCCAAGAACCACAATCATTGTGTAAACATAGTGTAAACAACGGCACTGAGTCACCAGTAAGACACTGCGGCATTTTGTTAATTGATGTTATTTTTTTGTCGCAGCTGGAGATCCCTTCTGTGGCGACATTGATGGAGTTCCGCTTGGACAGCGCGGAGTACTGCCAGGCCCAACACAAATAAACTGCAGGGCGTTTCGTGCGACGAGGGAGCGGAGCGTGCCACCGCTGGACCCATGCTGCCGGGAGCGCGCGACACTACGCACCCCAACCGCTGTACCACGTACACCCATCCACAGGTAAACTATAAGCTCTCGCTAACTACGATCAACCGCCATATTGAAATCAGAGTGGGGTGAACCGAAGCCGGCGTCCCACGGCCGAACTATCAGTTGTTATCTGCTCCTGACCAAGACAAGAACGCGATACCGGTGATAATATTGTAACCGAATCCGTTTACCTTACTCGTTACATCACTATAATAATATAGGTGCACTTGTTGAGCATGTATTTATCGAAATAAAATTACAGTAATGTTGTTTAGATGGCGCAGTGTTTACATATTGTGTTATCATAGTGTTGTGAGGCGTGCTGTATAATAGTGCTGAGCTGTGTGAGGCACGTCCACAATTGACGCGATGTTGGCTCTGGATCAGCTCGGAAATACCGATGTGGATGGACAGACAGGCGTTCAGAACATCGCACATCCACATGACCGAAACTTCGCTGTATCCCGAACACTATTTTTAGAAGCCATTTTTTATTCAACTTCAGTCGTTGCTCGGCTTTGACGCAAATACTCTTTTAAAATGATATTCGTCGTAAATCACACCGCGGTGGCTGGATCGCTGACATTAACAAAACTCTTATTTTTGTTTCAGTTACCTTAAATTCGGAAGCCACAGTTAATTGGAGCATATCATTCAGTTGCCGAAGTTCGTGTGATAACAAAACTTATGTTTTTCGCATAATTTCTTTTTAGTTCCATTCCACATTCTGAACTTTTGTTTGTTCGTCTCCGAATGCGATCAAGTGGTTGAAAGCGACATCCATGCGGGTGGTTCTCATTATATAATTGGACCCTTTCTAAAGAAAAGTAACGAATCTGTCGTGTGTTGTGTGGAAATAGAGTGACAGTTTGTCTGTTAGACTGTGACGGACCGTGACATCTTTCTCTGACGCGTGTAACGTGAGTCCCAGCCGGGTGCGTATCTTGTGAGACCGGATAGCAGCGAGTCTATCACCATGAAGCAGAAGGACATCAGGCCGGCGCCCTCGCTAATCGAGTACAAGAACATGAGGTTCCTCATCACCGACCGCCCGTCCGACGTCACCATTCAGTCCTATCTTCAGGTAAATATTTATTTTATTTGTACAATTTATCATTAGCTTAACGTAAATGACACTTCAACGTTAAGTAAATATATGTACACACTTTTTTTTATTCTTGAGTTATAAAATAGGCTATTTAGACATTAGGGGACCAATGACTGAGTTACTGACAAAGTTTTAGTGCCTTGGTTTCTATAACTTAGTTATGAAAATGATCAGAGAACTAGCAAACGTTCTGTTAGCAGTTGTCTCCCTTCGAAATTTTCTTTTTCTGTTGGAAATAATCCTTAAAAGGTTATTATTATATCCATATTAAATGGCTAAAACTTCGAGAAATTATGAACCATAAAATGAAAGGTATATCTTTCAAAACTTTCAATGAATTTGGTTTCGATTCAAAATCTTTCGAAGATCTTGCGAATAGTCAAGATTTAAAATGTCTTTGAATAGAGTAAAACTCGTATCTTTCCTTTTTATCTCTGATCTTTGAATATTATATGATTTCGAAGATTTCCTCACGCATCACGTGCCCAAAAAATATTGGATTAATTAACTCCTCGTTAACTATAGCTAATTTAAGCGAGGTCACTGCTGTCAATGACCAGTTAACTTAAGTGTCATAATAAATTAAAATTGTGGAAACGTTCTAGATTTAAATAATTATGGCGACCGTGGGAATGTTTTGAATCATTAGAAATGCTATTGAGGAAACTAGCAAATTATTTTTAACCGCAAAAATGTAAATTGAAAGAGATTGTCTGGTTGCACGATTACTAATTCGCAAGTAATATAAAGGAAAAGGTAAACGAGATAACACTTAGAATTTATGTTGAAAAGTCAATAAACGATAATGCCTAACCCAGCAATACCGGTTTCACCCGTTGCGGAGCTCTATAATTCCGTATTAATACCCAACCTCTTGTTGCACTGGAACCTGATTCCTGGAGGCGAACAAAATAATATTATCACGATGAAAATAGTACTGTTGATAGCCATAAATTGAGTAGTAATTCTGTACTTTTTTTTTTTTCTCTCCAGCTATAATGTAGGCGCAGATATTTAATGCAAAACTTTAAAACTTGGTTTTGCGAACTGTGTCTGCTTCTCTCTGCCTGTTTTGGATCATTTCGTTGCGGAAGTCATTTTCTTACTTATTACGATCTCGACTGCCACTGATCTCGACTGTAGATGTTCCTTTTCCTTGGATATGGAAAACATTGCAGCTCTTAGATTCTGTCACTGCTTGAAATGCTGTTTTAACTTTTGGCTAAATTTTTCCTGCAACGATCGACAAGTCTCAGCTCAGATTTTTAGATGATTTTATAATGGAATTTTCCTTGGTACAGGAACTGAGGAAGCACAACGTGTGCACGGTGGTACGCGTGTGCGAGCCCAGCTACGACACGGGCCCACTGAAGGCCGAAAGCATCGAGGTGCGTGACCTGGCTTACGACGACGGTACCTTCCCGCCTGCCAACGTCGTCGACGATTGGTTTGAGATTCTGCGCGAAAAGTGAGTATCCCTTCACAAACAATCCTATATGATCTGGGGGTGTTTCCGTTGCGTAGGCTGGAAGCCGACCCCAAGGTTAATAGATGATGAAGATCTGGGAGTTTGGAGTTATACCTTTTTCTGTGAGTTTTAAAGGATTCTTTCTCTTGGTCCTAAACATTATTATCATTTTCATATACTCCATAGTTAACGTATTTTGCAGACGTCAATATTTCTTTCTTTATTCACATTGGCTATTCTGATGCAAATATCAAAACTCTGTCGTAATAATATGTGAGCGTCAAATAAATTGTTCAGTAAATGCTATTTATTATTGAGTGACGCATATTCAAAGTTATCGTTACGTAACTGCGGTCTGACGTACTGATTATCACCGACACATGTATGGTATATATTTCTGATTCGCCGGTTCATTTGAACCCCATTATATTGGTTTGTTACGTCGTGTTACTTAGCTTATGTAAATTGTGTTTTGTTTGGTGTTGCGACCACATTATCAAGCGTTCCTCTTGTTTGTTTGTCTATTAGATAAACACGGACAAAGCCATAATATTGACGCATTGTTAGAACATTCGCTTTCCTCAAAGACCACAATTTCTTGGGGATACATGGTTTCAAATGTTAAAATGAAGTTATATCACTATGTTTGAGGAAACAGAACACAATTAATCGGGGCCACTTAAATCGCGCGCACACTCGACTAGCATTAGCAAGCTACATCTTTGATCAATTTGAGGCCTGAATATTCTTCTGAAAATGTTGCAAAAAAAAAACACCCTTTACTAAATTTGTCTCCATGAATTCTCCAGAGCGCAGAACAAGCCGGACGCGGCGGTGGCGGTGCACTGTGTGGCCGGACTGGGCCGCGCGCCCGTCATGGTGGCCATCGCCCTCATCGAGCTCGGCATGAAGTACGAGGAAGCCGTCGAGACTATTCGAGAGTGAGTATACGCTAACTAGTACTCTCTTTAATGTTTAGGGAGACGTGACCATTTTGGGGAGTTTGTTTCGTCACTCCTTTTGCCCAAAACACGAGGAAGTGGTACAGGGCGGAAGGCCCAATGTAGCTTTGACGTTCAAAAAGTATTGATTGATTATACGCCTAGATGGCGTAATGACTTGATTTTGTTCCAATGCGAAACGGAACGGAGCTATGCTAAACGTATAGCGCTATCTCTTTTTCACATGGGAAAAACGATGACTACAAATCTCAAAACGATTCACCTAATCATTAGTCTTGTACTTAGTGTGGATGTGATTGTGAATGCCACAGTCTGTGCAGACGGTTGCCGAAGTGAAACTATTTGCCGCATCATATCGATTAAACTGATAACATTGTTGTGCGTGTTTGTACTCATGCCACTGATGTGCAGGAAACCGATCAGCGACGCAGGTTTGCCTGTTAACCTTTCTCAAGAAGTTGACTTGAGGGAACTGATTTGAAGATCATTGTCTAAAACTGCCGGGCACAGTCAGTAATAATTAGACCTTCTGTTTTTTTCTTTATGATCTTCGACAAAATTCGTATTGGATTCGACGCAATATTTCCAATATTGGAATATTTGTTTGATATTACTTTTCGCCATGCTAATCAAAGCTTCACGATTATTAAAGTGCTTGCACGTTATAACGCCTTCAACGCTGTACGCAGGATGCAAAGAATCGTGACGCACATGTCAATTAATTGATAATTGAACGAGTAACGCGTTAAGTGTATATTTATGCACATATTTAGATCGAGGTGTGGATATAGGGAGTTGCCTTACCTTACATGGTTATGTTTACGCAGGTACACTGCTGCATATTTTTTTTAGCGCGTAGCTATAGTCGGAACTAACGCCGCCATCTTGATTTTCAATACAATTTCCACAAACTATTTCACAAATGTTTACCAACAGCACTTTCCTTACATTGTCATTGAAGCTCCCAAAGAACTATGCAGCACTGTAAACTGCGTTGATTGTTCCTCTTGTCATGTTCTAAGTGTTCCTTCTGGATTCCAGTCAACGCCGCGGTGCCATCAACGCGAAGCAACTGTCGTACTTGGAGAAGTACCGCCCGAAGTCGCGGCTGAAGAAGAACGGGCACAAGGGGCCCAACTGCTGCGTGCAGTAGCGTCCGTGGGAAACCGTCCTGCGCCCGTAACAGCGAATGTAGCTCTGCTTTCACACACACACTGACACAGGGGAGCATAGACAACAACCAATTAGTTTTTTTATCCTAGTGTCGGCTCTTTTTGACGACTATTTTCTTTATTTGTCGTTTCGTTGGGGGGGTTGTAACCGAATTCTGCCTTAACCTGCAAGAGCTTGGAATTAGCACATTCCTTTTGAGTTAACCTGACACGACTGAGAATTTGGTTATGATCTCGGTACCTTTTACCCGTTACGACATGTTTATCTCGGGTTTTCTATGAAATTTAATTTAGAGCCTATTGTAAGCTAATGTTTGTATGTTGAAAGTAAAGGTGTAATAACCCTTGTGCTGTAATGTGTATTAGTGGAATATGTTAATAGAAGCGAGCCACGATTTGTGTTCATAGTTGAAACAGTTAACTCAGGTATTCATATGCCTATATTGAATCATAATAAATTTCAATACCCATAATAATACGAATCAGTCAATGTCACTTAGATTTGTTTCCGTTTATATTAATATGTCGTTGTGTGGTGAAATCATGTTTTCCTATTATTTTCCTTTGTAGAGACTTATATTTACCTATATAATAATAATAATTTGAGACATAATAGAAATCGTAATGGTTTTGTGTTTCTTAAGACAATTTGACATGAAATTCAATAACTTTTGCTTTTATAAGATATTGTGAGAAATACAATGTTAATTTGAATGCTTTCCACTTTAGCTTGGGTTACCCACAAGCATTCAGTCTTTGACTAGTTGCCCAAACATGATGAAATTCTAATCAAATGCAATATAACCTGACTCACCGAAAAGTTCCAATGAAGAAAATAGCTCTTTGATATTATTTTTCTATTTCTAATTTTATGAAGATTATTATCGAAATATATGAGAAAAGTGTAACTACAAGAACTCACATTCTTAAATAAAAATATTTATAAGCAAAATGGATGTTTTATTTTAGTATATTGTATACAAAAGTGATCATTATAAGCTAAAAACTTACCCTAAATGAGGTAGTCTGTGGGAGTTGTGTTTCCAATATTGTTTATAATATCATACTTATTAATAGTAAATCAACATTTAAATACATTCAGTCAAAAAAGTATCGGGAATGGATGATTTGTTTATGGTTCCAAATTCAATTTTTTGTTTTTTTTGTAGTTGTTAGATTGGCACAACTGTTTTCCATTTTGGCGCGGAGTTTGAGTTGCATCTGTTATTTATATTAAATACAGTGCTGGTTTTAGTAATATCATATATAGTGTGTATTGCGAATTTCATAACGGACAAAAATATCGAACAAACAGTTTGTCTTAAATTTTGCATCGCCAATGGAATTTCGTGTTCGGAGTCACTGAAAATGTTACAGAAGGCTTACGGTGAATCGATTTTATCAAAAACTCGTGCTTATGAGTGGTTCAAAGCGTTCAAAAGCGGTCGAGATGTGATGGAAGATTTGCCTCGCTCTGGTAGGCCGTCAACGTCTGCAACTGAAGTTAACATCGCAAAAGTGAAGAAAATAGTGACTGAAAATCCCCATTCAACTCTGAGAGAGATAGCCGCCGAACTTTCTCACGAGTCGATCCGTACCATTTTAACTAATCATTTGGGTATGAAACATGTTGCTGCTCGGCTAGTCCCAAAAGATCTGAATTTTCTCCAAAAACTCAATCGCATGAAAGTCGCTGAGGACATGCTAGAACGAGTCAGTTCGGACCCAACATTCATGAAACGCATTGTTACTGGTGACGAGACGTGGGTTTACGAGTTTGACATGCAAACTAGTCAACAAGCTTCGGAGTGGCGCCTTCCAACTGAACCGAAACCGAAAAAAACACGCCAAAGTCGATCAAAAGTCGAAAGTCATGTTGACTGTTTTCTTTGACTATCGCGGTGTTGTGCACTCTGAATTCTTACCGGAAGGTCTAACGGTAAATAAAGAATATTATTTGAGCGTTATGCGGCGTTTAGAGAGCAAATTCGACGAAAAAGGCCAGATTTGTGGAAAGAAAATTCTTGGATTTTGCACCACGACAATGCGCCTTCGCACAAGGCTATCATTGTGAACGAATTTTTGACCAAACACTCAACAAATACCATCCAGCAACCACCATATTCACCAGATATGGCTCCTGCTGACTTTTTTCTTTTTCCTAAACTCAAATTACCACTTCGTGGCACCCGTTTTCAATCGATAGAAGACATAAAGGAGAATTCGCGGCGAGAACTGAACTCAATTCCGGAAGCAGCGTTTAAAAAATGTTTTGATGAATGGATTATTCGTTGGCGCAAGTG
Organism: Xestia sexstrigata; assembly: GCA_941918905.2. NCBI lineage: Eukaryota > Metazoa > Arthropoda > Insecta > Lepidoptera > Noctuidae > Xestia > Xestia sexstrigata. The sequence continues at coordinate 20,315,902 of OW799201.2, forward strand.
TATCGTTTCTAAAGGAGCATACTTTGAAGGTGATAAAATAAATTTGGATGAATAACAGACATTTTGTGTATTATTGATCTTTTCCCGGTACTTTCTTGACAGAGTAGTATAACATACCAAAATCAGTTACGAAATTAAAACGGTAATTAGATATATAGATGAGCTTAGAATTTAGAGATACATAATATGAATAAAATTCAAAATTATTCTTGCCAACAATGACAATATAGAAAAGACAAGAATATAATAAAAGGACTGTTAAATTATTATACACACCAGTAAATAAACAATTATATAGGCATTGTATACCGTTTTCCCTGTTTATTTTGTACTTTTTGTTTTCATTAATTTGCACTTGGCACTAATTAGATACTTACATTATTAAGTACTGAGATTTACTTTTATAAGATTGCCTGCTTCGGCAGTAGACGTACCCGTAACCCCGCGGTTACACCAAGTTATAATACATGTTGTGTATACTGTTTTAGACTAAAAATCAGAACAAAATTGTTAACAATAGCATGTCTGAAATTTTTTACAAGACTTGGACAAAACAAGGATCACAACATGTACAGTAGAGTAAACGGCGGATAATAAAACTAAAAATATGGTGCAATGAGTTAGTAAAAATGATTCCCAATGTCCACCACCTGCTTGTCCATCACTGGTGGACAGTCAGTACCGGCGTGGGGGGCCACTGACGTCCCGGGCAAGAATATTGTGGCGCCTCCTTATATAAATCATTATAAAGTGTAATTTTTTTTTGCTGAACCACTGTGAACATACAGCGTAAGGCTTGCCGTGTCAGCCCCAGACGTCGGCGCCCCGTGCCGTCGTCGCCCCACTAACGCCGTCACTGTAGACAGTGGTACAACTTTTATAATATTTCCATTGGCCATCAAATTGCTCGTTACTGGGAATATAATTAAAAAGTTTTGTCGCTGTCTGCGACTTTTGGACAAAGAGAATACTCATGTTTAAAATCATGTCACTGCCCACCAATGGTGGACAACTGGAGAAGCAGGTGGTGTATCATCGGGAATAATCGGTAAAAACCTACCAACATTAATAATTAACAAAATCAAATGTAAAATATGATAATACCAAAAACTTACTTCTAAAATTCAGATCCTTTGTGTAACAGATCCTTCTCCATATAAGTTTATAACAGATTATTATTTCTTCGGTACATATTTGTGTACTTTCCCGCCGTATCTTGCTATGAAGGCTTTAATATCGAACTTTCGCTTGCATCCGTCGTAGTTCATGAACCGAATCTTACCGAACACCGCTCGCTCCGCCCAGCCTTGGTCGTGTATACCGCATACTGACCACATACAACCTGTAAGACAGGATGATAATCACATAAGAACACTGAAATATTTTTTCTAAGGAAGCTCGATATCTGTACTAATATTATAAAGAGTTTGTAAGTAGGGGAACTACTGATACGATTTTGAAAATTCTTTCACTAATGGAGAGCTACATAAACCCCGAGTTTCATAGGATATATCTAAAGCGTTCCTATGGGATATTTTCCGACCTTTACGCATGCGAAGCCGCGGGCAAACGCTAGTCGTTAATTTTGGGCCAAACAAATGTAGCTTCATTTCTGAGTAACTGACAAAGAGCGGAAACTACTTTGCAGGGTTATCAAAAAGGACAGATATAAGTTAGGTACTGCAGTATTTATCTTTACGTTAGCAGATATTTATTCCCATTTTCCATCAAAGGTGGAAGGCGGAACCTCAAACTCAATAATTAATGCAGTTTAATTTATTTCCTAATTGAGCTCATGGCTCATTTGAGCATAGTATCTAATTAAATCAGTCTCAGAAGAACAATATGGCAATAACTTACCAACATATCCACTAGGGTCCCGCCCGTCAATACTGTAGTGATCGTTCAAGTATATCGCGTACTTGAGCGCGTCCTCGGGCGACGGCGTCCATTCCAGAATCTTCTTGGCCCAGTACATGCGCAGAAAGCCGTGCAGCTTGCCTTCCTTTACCAGCTGGATCTGCGCCGAGTTCCACAGGTCGTCATGCGTCTCAGACTTGGCTAGCTGCTCCAGTGTGTAGATGTGGGATCTTTTGTCCTTCCTGTAGGTCAGAAGAATTATAAAGATATTAGAGTAGTTTATGGCTCAATTTACACTGCCGCGTAATGAAATGGAAGCGAGCGACTTTTTGCAACGACATTGTACATAGCACAAAGAACTTTATGTCAATTGTATAACATACAAACTAAATACGATCCAAAAAAAGATCACGCTTTCTCGCGTCATGAGGCGAAATCGGCGCTTCCATTCCATTCCGCGGCGGTGTGAATTGAGCCTAAGTATACTTAATATTCCTCTTATCTAGACATTCTGGCCTGGAGGAGGCCTTTACCTAGCAGAGCGATGATGTGAGCTAAATGAAGCTATTTGCAAATTGGGTTTTTCGCGACAGAACAGCCCAGAAAACCAGGAACCTCAACCTAGATTAGACCATAGGTTTTTATTATGAAATTGAATGATAAACTTTGTCAGCTTCGTTAGGTGTTAAGTTGAAAGAAAAGCAAATTCGTAATGGTTCCTCTGGCGTCCTCAAGCAAATTCGCACGGGTTCATTTGCATTAGTAATGTCTTATTCTGTGCTGTGCGCTCTTCTCGGTCTTCGCTGAGCCTTTGGGCCGACCGAAGCGGAGACGAGACGACAGGAGAGGATTAAACCACCAATACAATTTCGTTATTTACACTTGTCTCCGTTTAGCTTTAGTGGAAACGGCTGAGCAGAGAGGAGAGATGTCTCGTAATTGTTTAGGCAAGCGGAGACGAGAAGTGACGTGAGCGGCGTGCCGCTTAGCACATTTTCGCACAGCGTCGGTAGATACACTCTAGCTTTTACGCAACTACTCTCTTCTCCGCTAGTGTTTGTTTTGGTGGAGTCCGGCCCTACCACGCTTTAGAAATATCGCACTCGACGCGGTCGCGACTCGAACTTCCGCTTCCGGTTGCCAAGATCTGTCCGGTCCTGCGACGGCTGCGACCAATCCTGGTCATTAAACCGCGTATTTTGAATCCCATAGATCAGTTATTTTAATTACCTGTGATCATCAAGAGTTTTCTGTGCCCAGTTACTGGCGCCTTTGATGCTGTCATAATGTTCGCAATAGAAGCAGAAGTTATCAGCTAGCTCGCGACGTACAATGGCCTCCTCGAGGAATGCATTCACTGATTCTGTGTACTTTGTTTTTTGCTCCTGAACACACAGGGCTACTCTCTGGACTGATATTTGACCTGAAAATGTGGTTTAAAAATTTGCAGTATGTAATATAAAGTATTATCTGTCGGTAAGTTTTTATTTAATATTTGTACTGTTGTAGATACGGTGTTGTGTTGCCAGCACATACATAGTGAGCTTGATAAATAATGTATCAGACTGGCACACCACAGAAAACATATATCCAGGTTGGTTGCGATATCAGTCTCTCCAAATATCAGTTACTGAATAGCTTTAGTCAACAGAATTAGTATTCTTCTGTTGTTAAAAGCTATACAATTAAGCATTATTAAGGAACAGGATTTTTATTTTATTAGTTTTTGATCATTGTATTTCTTAGTAATAATCAAGGAAACTTAAAGATTACTTACCAAAATGAAACCAAGGTGATAAGTTACTCAGCGCATCTTTAGTGGGATCGTTCCGTTTTGTAGCAAACTCCTTAAGCCTTTGATCAAGAAAGCTCTTCAACATTTTTAGGGCATTATCATAGCCTGGCCGGGCCCATTCTACAGGGCCAACATTCTTGTCTGCCTCTCTTGATACTATTGCCTCATCCCAGTCTATTGGCTGGAATTTTTTTGCCAGAAAACAATGATTTATTAAACAACTGCATATTTTTAAGAACAAGAAGCAGTTTTATTACTTCTCTCCAGTATTTTTTAGACAATACTTATAGTAGTTAGATTACTTATGTTTAACGAATAAATTGTATGTGTGGTGTAAACTGTAAGCATAGGTTGGTTATAAATAAATAATTAAAACTTAACTGTGGCAAACCCTAAGATATAATTATTAAAAGGAGGACAATCTTTTGAACAGCTTTTCTTGCCAAATAATGAATCTTTTTGCCATAATAATGAAATAAATCTTCTGCTGATGCAAGTCTCAATCAATATGAGCAATCAAAAATCAGTCATTTTGTTTTTACTTATGGAAAATAGGTTGTCACTTCATTCAAAGTAACTAACTAAAAAGAGGTAGAAAATCCTAATTTTTTCAATTCACTGTTTCTATAGGTAAGAGGGGGATTGTTTCTATCAGTGGAAAACAAACAGAACTACGCATTTTTCCACTAACCTCTGGATCAAACTTGGCATCATAAGGATGTTTGATAATTGGAGGGAACTCAGTCAGATATTCACCAAGTTTCGAGTTTATTTTGTTCCTGATTGTTCTTGCTGAGTATTCCTGTTTTTCTGAGGCCACCCAGCAGGGTACGATGTTGTGGGCATCCACCTGGAAATATAAAATGTTGTTGATGTTAGAGGAGCTTGTGACTAAATAATAACAGCCGCTCGGGTCGATCTTTAAGTTAAGCCGTGCTTCCCTAGGTTGGTCTGTGGATGGGTGACCACCCATTACATACTGAGTTTCCTCTGTGCCTCGGAAAGCACGTTAAGCAGTTGGTCCCGGCTGTCATTTCGATGGTGAATTGCCAATACCTCCTAACTGACATTTTTCGAGAAATTCACTTTTTATTGTTTTGAATTTAAAGGCATTATTCACATGTTTTAGTGAAATCTCCTAAGTGTATTTTAATTGCAACAGCATTCAATTAAAATGTGGATATACCTCCCAACTATACCAACATGTTTATTTTATGGCATTACCTCCTAACTAACTTTAAAAAGCAGTTTTTTAAAAGTCAGTTATGTGTTATTGGCACTTCGCTGTCGATTTGTATCTTTCACAGTCGTTACAGGTAGACAGTGGCCCAAAAAGTCTGACAACCAGTCTTACCAAGGGGTATCGTATTACCCAGGGCCAGTACTAAGCTGGGTTGTGGAGGTCAGATAGGCAGTCACTCCATGTAAAATACTGGTATTCAATTGCATCCGGTTAGACTGGAAGCCGGAAATAGGACATAATATAATATAAGATCATGCACCTGTATAAGTGGCACATCTTTCTTCAGTTTCTTCTTACAACCGTCCAGCCATCCCAAAGGCACTCGCAAAGGATTAAAGTCACAGACTACAGCCCCTATGTTATGTTTGACAACCCACTGAGGCAAAACCTCTGCCCCACTCCCTTCCAGCAGGTGAAATGATATGTTGAGCTTCTTGCAGTCAGCTGCCACTTTCTCTAAACCTGAAATTATAACATGTTATTTCTTTTCAACACAGCTTTATAATTGGAGATCTATTTCATTTTGTAAATATTTTTTTTTTGTTGGAATTGTAAGTGTAATATATTTATTTACCTTTAACAAGAAAATCAAATTGTCTGACAGAGGCATCTAGATACTTGGCAATCAAACAAAAGCACACGTGGAGTGGCACTTCGTTTTTGAGCGCGAGTTTCTGTGCGAACAGAAAAGCCCAGTTATCCTGAACCCGGCTGTCCCGGGACATCCAGTACACCACCCCTTCGCATTTATCAGGCACCATCTGCTCCTGAGAAATGATCCTAACACGTTTTTTATTGAACTTATACTCTAAAATTGACTTAGCCGTATCTTCGCGTTTAGCTTGCAACTTTTTCATAAATTCTTCAACGTTAGAATTCGAAGTAATTCCATTGCTCTTGTTTTCTAATGAAGCTGCTGTTGAAAGCTTGGGCTTTTTTGCTACAGATGCCATTTGTATTGCAATAATTCGTGATGTGGAGAAGGGAAATCTCATATAGTTTTATCAGAATCTTTAATAAATAGAAACCCACAAATTCGCCATAGCAAAGCAAAACTGAATGGTACAGGAGATTAATAAATATAAAATAAATGACAGCATGAGTCTAGATGTCAGATGAGATGACAGCTTAGTTGTACCGTTATTTTGACATTTCATTTCGCGCAAAAATCGTGCGTGCTCATCTTTTTGTTGTTTTTGTCCATTTATTGCGTGTCTGGAGAATGAGAGAACCCAAGTACTCACCTAGCTTTTAAACTGATCACTACATAATGGTTACTATTACTCATTCCTAGAAAAATATACCAAAACACGTTTATGTACAAGCAAGACATTCGTGTCGTGTGTCATGAAATTAGTTATGAGCAAAGACATTCAAATAACTAAGTCTTATAAATCTGGTTGGTTATGAGGCAGCATTTCTTCAGAATTAGTTTCTTCTTCTGGAGTTGGGAAGTATTTTTGCTGAAGATAGTCACTGCATGGATGACAGTTTATTTTATCAATGTTCGTTTTCATGCATTCAAACGAGCAAAAACTGACCAATTTACATGAGTTACACAGTATCTTTCCAACTTCCGCGAGTGGCATGATACATTCGAAACACACGTTGAATTTTTCCACCTGAAAGTATAAAATTAAAGCATTCAATCGACCCCAAACAGCAGATCAAACAAACTCCGTGAAAGTTAAGCTTGAGTTTAAAAATAGGGTAAGTACCTACCTACAAATTATTCGGTTAATCTTCTTCACATTTTCACACTACCTATGTTTAATGACTAACGACTATTTGACTGTACCCTCTGACTTAAACCGATGACAGTCATTTGTTGACATTCACTGCTGACGGTGTTTGAATTTTGCGATTATCTTTATCTGCGGGAGTGCAGCTGCTACAGCTGTACTCGCGGCCTTGCACACCAATATGTACAAGAAATTAAGTACCTCTTTGACCACCAATTCCGGAGTAACGTACTGTCGTATAGCCGGCACCAAGTCAGGGGCTGACATTGTAGCCAGTTTATGTTCATGCATAACGCTCGCTACTTCACTTTCAATAAAGTCTTTCTCTTGAGACGAAATTCGGGGATTGTGCCAAGTTTTTGTGATAGAGGGATATCGTAGGACTTTTGTCCTCATGAAATAAAAGTGAATTATACATAGCACTTGTTTTAAAATCCTTTCATCGTTGTATTGCTTTTTCTTAGTCGTTTTTAGGGCATCCCAAATTTCGAGACTGCGATGCACATTCAGCCAGAGGCTAATCGGCTTCTTATTATTATCTTCTTTAAGTATCATGGTCCAATGCCGCTGTTTGTATCTAAACAAACAAACATAGTTTTGGTACAGTCTTCAAGTGTTTAGTACTTTAGTTCGATTGTCTATCCAAGTGGTTAACCGAACGAAAGCAATCGCTATTCACGCAACACAAGTTCCATGACTTTATAATAAACATACCTACCTAATACAAACAAAGGGCCTGTTTTAGTGAAGGCACCAAAAAATCTGATCTTTTTAGAGGCCTTCCGTTTCTTCGACAATATCTCAGTGTACTTACTTGTTTACAATTTTAACGAGCTCCTTCATCAATTGGGCCTGCAACCATCGAATGTACAGAAGCCTTGCGCACTCCACCACCAGGTCGAGAGCCTGTCGGTAATCACCGGGACTATCTTCGCTTGTTTTAGCTCTTGACACTGCATCCTTGAGCGTTAATTTCTTTTGTTTTGGATCGATTTTTTTCTCAGGTTTTTTTGCACCTTCTATAATTAGAAAAGGGTAGAAATCCATATAAAACTCGCTTTTGACTATGGGATATAATGTAATTTATATTACCTACATCTCGAGCTAAGAATTTATCGCTCAACATACTTTTATATAAATGGAATCGTTTGCACTGAGTGACTGAGATGTGAGTGACTGAGATGTCTCAAACTAACAAAAAAACATCATCATAGTTATCTCAAACTATAAAATGTTTTTTGATCGTCTGAGATATTCTTAAGATTATATTTTGACTTTTAAAACCAGTAGTTAAGTAGGTTATTCCTTATAACATCAGCTATCTGCCAGTAAAAGTTACGTCAAAATTGGTATAGCCGTTTCGGAGATTAGCCGGAACAAACAGACAGACAAAATAAAATAAAAATGTGTTTTTGTTTTATGTACCGTATAGGCGGGGGGTGGACGGGGCTGATATGATGATGATATATGTAAAGTAAATACAAAAACTTGTGTCAACAAATAAGACTTAAAGCTATGCTAGACAACTGAAAGTATACGGGGTGGAATCGACGCGAAAACGGTAACCTATACCACGTATTCAGTACATCATTTTGAGCCCCCCCCCAACCCAAAAAATGTTTACATCGGTTATTAATAGTAGATTGTATGACAAGGGAGCAAAATAGTATTTTTACGGCGAGGGCGCTATTTTGTATCCAGAGCGAAGCGAAGGATTCTAGAATAGAATCCTGAGCGTAGCGAGGGATTCAAAGTACATCGCCTGACGGAAAAATATGTTTGCTCTCGAGTCATTACTCTACTTCTCTCGTTTTAGGAGAGAAGTAGAGGATATTTAATACACTGGCGAAATTTTGAAAATTTATTGTCACTGTGTGTGTATTTGGGATTGATATACTTAGTTGTGGACTTATTTATAGGTACAGGTGACATTTTTATCACTTTCCAAATAAAAATGGATTTATTAGGTGAACGGAGTAGAAGCAAATGGCATACTTTGTTTTTTTTTTTTTTTGTATGATTTGAAATCGATACTTTATAGTTTTTGTTTTTTTAATTTCTCTCACTTTGTTCTAATATGAAAAGTTTACTTGAAATTTGTAGCGTTTTTTGATGATGGATCAATTCTTTTCTAAGCTGTGGAATAAAGAAAAACAAAACTAGGTATGCCTTAAGCTTCTACTCCGTTCACCTAATATACCCATTTATTTTGGAAAGGGATAAAAAAGTCATCCGGTATTTTGAGTTTTTGTAATGTCAGTATATGTGCGCGGGCGTGGCGACAATGGTGTGGGCGAGCTGTTAATTTAATATTGTCTACAATGCGGGTGCTGACCCCCGCACCGTACAGCAAACACTTACAGCCAGTAATTTATACAATTTTCGTTCGATTTCAATGAACGGTTCCAAAATCAAATCTCATTACTGCCCGCTAAAAAGTCTAGTGGAGAAAAGAGGTACTTTGCTACACTTTTCGAATAGAAGGGATGAAAAACAAAATAAACGTTTCCTACAAAAGTGCAATACTTACACGGTCAAAAAATTTCTATGTAGGGGGGGCTCATGTACTGAATAAGTACGTGGTAGGTAACAGTTTTTGCGTCGATTCCACCCCGTATACTTTCATGTGTATTCAGTAGTCTAGCATAGTTTTACGTCTTATTTGTTAACACAACTTTTTGTATTTACTTTATATAGGTAAGGTATAATATCTGGATGACCGAGCTTGGCTTTTTTTCTTCTAAAAATAAAACCTAGCTAGATCGATTTATCGCCCCCGAAACCCCCTGCATACTAAATTTCATGAAAATCGTTGGAGCCGTTTCCGAGATTCAGATTACAAGAATTGCTCGTTTAAAGGTAGGATTAAGTAGTTATTTAGGGGCCATTGTAGCCTGAAAATATGTTAAAGCTATGTTAAAAAGCTGTTACTTATTTTGAAATTACAAACAGACACCTCAATATTATTTCTTTGTAGGTATAGATAATTACATTATGTACCTACTTGCTCCTGGTGCTGCTGCAGACGCTGCTTTTGTAGCGGGCGGCGGTGTTTGCATGTTACTTATAACGCTTTTTGCAAAAACGAACAGGTTTCCATACTCGTCTTCTCCATTTCGACATTTTATTAAAGGATCTGCACCAAACAGCAGTAGATTCGTCAGCTGAAAATATTAAATGAAAGAGGTCAAACTAAAACTACCATAAAAGAGATATAATATTAATTACCTAGAGTTTGAGGTAGGTACCTACTACTGGTGACTTGTCTAGCGCAATGGTGTAACACAAGGCACAGCAAAGAGCCAGTGCTTTCTGCCGCGACAGTAATTGTCTGGGACAAAGAAGCGGGCCAGCGCTTCATGGAAATCAAGAAATACATTACAAATGTTCTAATTTAGGACATGGTCTATCCGACAATCGTTTGCCAACATCCAAATCCATTCAGCCCTTATGGCGCGATAAGGTCACAATCAACAACAACAGATAACATCTACTTTGCAATAATAATACAGGGTGTAAAAGACCTCATCACGAAGCCGTCAACCAAGCATTCTGTACATCAAACTAAGTAACTTTACGCAAAAATTATTGCTGGGAAATGACTTTTTTTTTGGGGTTAAAAATCATGTTTTGTGGTAGAACTCAATGTAACGCACTCAAAACATTGTGCTGATGGATGGTTTGAATAGTACGGGGGTCGTGGAGGTGTTTAAAGTAATAATCTTATATTAAAAACTTCTATTTAAAAAAAAACTTGTCAAAAAGTCGGAACTTTGACCCCCAATATCTCCGAAACTAGAAGGTATGGTGTAGAACAAAAAAATGATCGCAATGACGAGGAGAATGAGTACCTTTCGTTTTAGTTAAGAAGTGTTTTACACCCTTTATAAGTATGGAATATGTTATAGGATTCCAAAACGTACCATTTGTAATTTATCCGAGAGACAGAGAGTTGAGCAAAAGGGCAAATAGAACATTTTTACCAATATAGTCTGATTAGAGTCATTGATAACCGCATTGAGATCAGTCCGAGGGCAGCTTAGAAAAATTTCAAACAATGCCAAACTTTTGTTCATGGCTATATCCACCGCTGATTGACCTTTGTATTGGGTTATTGGGTTGCAGCCATATTGAAGTAGCAACTGCAGAAGTTTGTCACGTATCTATAAGAAGTTATTCATAAATGAAAAATTAAAATGTGGAAACAACTGGGTCTCTTTCGTGTCAACGGTATCTACGGAACGTCCGTAGATACCGTTGACACGAAAGAGACCCAGTTGTTCCCACATTTTAATTTCCTTCCTTTTTATCCGACTTCTAAAAAAGGAGGAGAAGTATTCCACCTGGATGTTTTTTGACGTCAACGTGACGTGACGTGACAAAACGTCTTATAAATCGATTAACACCGGCTGCACGCACGAAAAAGTGTCACACAGTTACGCGCGACGCGTCTTTATAATGTAGACAAGGAAAAAGGTAGGATTTTTCGAAATTCAACCCTTAGGGGAGTTATTAATACTATTTCGGCCAAATAGTGCGAAGAGGAGCCTTGAAAAGCTGGTCATTGTTGGTAATACCGAAGGCAAGAGAGCGCGAGGCCGGTCGCCAACACGATGGTCCGACCAAGTTAAAATCACTAATACTTATAATGAAAAATGACGTTATCACGTAAAATTATCGTCCGTAAACCGATTTTAGTTTTTCATGCATGTTCAGTTCACAGATTTGTCCGATTTATCCAATAAAGGTGTTTTTTTTTCATTTGGTAGAGAAAGTTCGCGCCACTATACGGTACATCCTCTATGTATCTTTATGCATTTCTTGATGTATTTCTTCTTCGTCAATGTGGATGATGTGTGAATATTTTCTAGTTATATTATATACTTGACAAGGATTTGTGTGAGGTAACCACAACTAAAAAGTGTAAAATAAAATATTTTTTGAAAAAATTGAAAAAATGACAATGAAGCAAACAAGTCACCGACTTCCGAAAGCAAAGTTTTTTTTTTTTTTTTGTAATTTGTTTTTTTTTTGCAAAACAGTTTTTTGTCCCTGGTTAGTCTAGCAAACGGCTACCTTACTCCACACGAATTTAATAATAGTAAGAGCCGATCTTAAAAAAACCGTTCACTCTACAGGGCGTCCCACGGATATGCCACATGGAGGGAAAGTACCTTGAATATTGTAGATGGAACATTTTACTGAAAGAAGACATTATCTGAATTTCAAAAACAATTTAAACTGCATTCATAGATATTTAAATAATTACATGGTTGAACCGGGAATCGAACCCGTTACACGAGAAAAATAATCATCCTGTAGCTTTATCATACCGATCGAAAGGCTTCATCATAAGTATTATTTTTTGCTAAATAACATAATGTCAGAAATAAAAGGAAGACCATGAATTTTAACATTTTTAATATAAAATTAATCAATTAAGTAATCAAAATGCTCAAAATGAGTCCGTTCCTGTTGAATACAAAGTCGCAGTCTTTTGATTATTTCGCTCCCTGTCGAGTTTTTGATCTTGTTGTGGTGGATATTTTGAATAATACGTCTAACTTCTGCTTGTAGTCGTGGACACTGTCATACTTATTTGGGGGTAGGAAGGGACTCATTTTGAGCATTTGATAAATTGATAAATTTTGTATTAAAATGTTAAAATTCATGGTCTTCCTTTTATTTTTGACACTATGTTATTCAGCAAAAAATAACCCTAATGATAAAGCCTTTCAATCGGTATGATAAAGCTACAGGGTGATTATTTTTCTCGTGTAGCGAGTTCGATTCCCGATTCAACCATGTAATTATTTAAATATCTATGAATGCAGTTTAAATTGTTTTTTAAATTAAAATAATGTCTTCTTTCAGTAAAATGTTCCATCTACAATATTCAAGGTACTTTCCCTCCATGTGGCATATCCGTGGGACGCCCTGTGTATCACTGTCATTCATTCTAAGTATCATTTAGTAGAGATCAACGTACATATTTATTAAGGTGAATGCTCCAGGGCAGCCCGCGAAATTCAAGTTTTCTTACGTTTTTTGTAATTTGCAGGCCAGTGCTAGGTTGTATGTTGATTAAAATATTATTCGCGGCTGTAAACTTATAGAATTATATTAATTTAAATCACCAATACAATCCTCCAAGTTTATAAAGGTGGAAAAATAACTTTTTCAAGGTTAAAGTTATTCTTGCACCTATAAGAACTTGGAGGGTTGTAGGACTGATTATTTTGATGATTATAATTCTGTAACTACATACGTTTTACAGCCGCGAATAATATTTTAATCAACGTAGAACCTAGCACTGGCCTGGAAATTGCAAAAAACGTAAGAAAAATTGAATTTCACGGGCTACCCTGGAGCATTCACCTTAACTTCAAGAAACCCGCAGTGACCCGCCCTCGCAGTGTCCCAAGATGTGAGAAATAAAAGGACAATACTTATTTACTGACATCAACGGTGCGCCAATTCCCTCCCTCGGATTCCATCTTTCTTGCTAATACCGCATGCAACAATGTCGGGCCCGGAACCTCAATTTCTATCATACTAGGAGGAGGATGTGGTTGAGCATTGCTTGATGATTGTTTAGGGATCTTCAGACGATGGTCTGGATTCGCTCCACTTTGGAGTAATGCATGGATGACTTCCAAATTGTCATTTGTTAGCGGCCCGCTCACAGCCACGTCTAAAGTGGAATATCCATACATCTGTGATAAACATCAGTATGGTTTTTATAATCGAACTTCAGATTCACTTTAGAATTTACCCAATATCCTCATCATCTACCTAGCCTTTTCCCAACTATTGTTCGGGTCGGCTTCCAGTCTTACCGAATGCAGCTGAATGCCAGTATCTATTTTACATGGAGCGACTGCCTATCTCTCTCACTGCCTATCTCCACAACCCAGTTAGTACTGGGTTATACGATACCCCCTTGGTAAGACTGGTTATCAGACTTTCGGGCCACCGACTACTTGTAACGACGGTCAAAGATCTACAAATGAAAGCCGGTTCCATCGGCTTAACGTGCTTTCCGAGTCACGGAGGAAACTCGGTATGTGATATGTGGTCACCAACCCACGGACCAACTTAGCAAGCGTGCCTTAACCTGAAGATCGACTCGAGCGACCATGAGTATTATTTAGCCACGAGCTCCTCGAATTAGCCCAATATCGTAATAACGTAAAACCGAGAAAAAGACCTAGGTACGTATGTTTAGATAACATTATGTAAAGTGAGAGTGATGTGATGAGAGTCTATTGGTAGTATTTGGTAGTAAATTAGGGAACTGCTTATGAACTTCGATCAATAATTGATCGAAGCTTATGAACAAAAAAAAAAAATATATGTATTTTTCTTGTTTACCTGCATAACATTAGATTTGTTACTGAACAATAGTCCTTCACTTCCGCCAGGTCCCCGTTTATTTACTACAGTTAATACCTGGTAGTCAGTCTACCCAGAAAACTTATAAGTAGGTACGTGTATGGATATAAACACCGCTACTCCTTAGGAAGTGACTCCCCAAGTCTTGACTCAATAAAGGATCCAAAACTTCCTAAAAGACCTCAGACAAAACTAAATGAAGAAAGAATTAATTACTTCTGGGTAAACTTCATTAACATCGGCGCCATGTCTGACTAAGTGGAGTATGAGTTCCGAACAACCGGACACAGTAGCAATGAACAGCGGTGGTTGAGGACAGCGCACTATACGCGGGTCCGCGCCACGCGACAACAGCTGTAGGATTGTCAACATTATCCGAGCCAGCCTGAAATACATATTTAATAGGAAGTATAGTCCTAGATCGCAGAGATTTAATATAGGTACCTACTTTAGAGAGGCTTTCAGAAGAAATTACATAGAAAAAATGTGATCCCATATCTTAGTGAGTCCTCAAAGCAAAATGGCATAATTGGCAAGTTTGATACGTTACGCTAAGCGTGTACCGAAAGTAAACAGTTGGTTCTTGCAAATAGATTACAATGCTGTTCGTGTTGTCCCTCCTATTGTTGTCGGTCGCAGTGTGTATGTGCCTTGTCCTAGCTAGAGCTAAACTGTGTGTAGCTGAAGAGTACGCCGCGCCACTGACTGTCTGTTACATTATACTCGTATCTTCAGCATAAGACGGATATAATAAAAGAGCTTCCCCTAACTTTAATGGTAGCCTAAGCGCAAACAACCCATTTCTAATTCATAGTTATTTACGGGGGGTTGGGGTTTACCTATAAACATGTATAGTACTTCATTTACGCGTCACCCACTAGCCCGGCCACTATGTATAAAACAAGACAGTGCACTAAGTTAGTGACCAATTGGCATACTGATGCACAATATTAGATAAACTACAAACAATTACAGCAACACAATACAATACAATTACTACACACAACACACAATTGCTCACTTTTCTTGTTTCTTTGGATCGATGGCTGATACTGAACTTTCATCTTTTTCCAGAAACATCTCGTCTCTACTAAGCTTATTCGTCAAAGGTTGTTTCACTGTGGATCCTTTCTTAGAAACTTTTTCTGGCACTTTTTTTGTTTCTTCTTCAAAATGTGCTTCTACGTCTTTACACATGTCGCTTACTTCAAAAATGTATGGTATAGGATTAACGTCACTGGGCTCTGAGAACGCGTCAGCCACTCTTATCAAATATTGAGTATTAATAATTTCATACAGTTGCTTATCTTCAGCGACCGGATCAGTAATCGCAATCGTTTCCTTATCAGCGGTTTTTATCAATTCTGTTTTGGAAAGTCCTGTAGATTTTCTAGACAGTTTTCTTAGGTCTTTATCAGGACTCTTTTTAACCGTATTATTATTATTCTGTTTCGATTTGATTCCGTTCGTATCAGATTCTCGGCCCTCTCGATTAATTTCCCATTCAAGTATACTTTCATCGGGTAGTGCTGGAATTTGGCAGATATTTTTGGTAAATCAGAGAGTTTGCTATTATGACTTACTTAATCAAATCGGTACATTTTGTTGTCGAAGCTGAGTATTTGAAAATCATTTCAAAAGGAAGACTTGGTACTTCATAAAGTGTGGTAGAGCTCATAGAGATCCTCTAGGTTACCTCATGGTAATGAGGCCATGACAAAAAAAAGATTGCATGTTTCTTTCAAAGAGTATTTTACTGTTATTTTAACTTACGTGGCTGCCGTACTTCAGTGGTGGGTGGTAGCAAAGCCTGGAGCATTGCATTGTGTGCCACACCTCGTTTCTCCAGCGCGTATCTCAGCAAGGAAATGGCCAGAGGAGTACAGCAAGCGTCATTGTAGGTGTCTACTTCGGCTCCGGCTTCCACCAGGAAATTAATTGTATCAAGTTGATCACCACACTAGCAACCGTAAAAGATTAGTCTTTTTTCACCTCACTCAACGACATTTGATTAAAGTTTTGAACCTGACAGAAGCATGTACGAGTATGCTGGAATTTTATTAGGTACTATAAAAGTCTGAACTCGGATTCCTAAACATGCTGTAGACGTTAAAATCAAATTAAATATGCATGTTTGTACGTTTGGCCTCTGTATGTTCATAAACCATTGCTTCGATTGTGATGAGACTTTGGAGGGTTCTTCTGTGGACGCCTGCGAAGGTTCCTGGCTCAAAAAATCTATATATTTACGGGATTGCAACGTTTGCCGATAGAGCTAGTAAATAAATTAATGAAATGAAGTTGGGAAAGCCCATTTCGAAATCGATTTAAAAGGAGTAGGGCGTCTGCAGAAGTGTAGATCTTTTGTGAGCCATAAGTGAAGTGGGTACCTATATACTGAATCATACTTACTGCTGCGTACATTACAGTTGAGTTTCCTTGTACATCCGTGACGTCAGGAATCACATCGCATTCATTTATAAGTGTGGCAACACTCGAGATTAATCCCAAATAGCTTGCCATTATTAAGCTTCTGAAAATACGAGGTTCAATGAGCATTTTAACACAAGAGACATCGACAATTTTAAATGGAGCCTTTGTCTAACCTTATCTAAACCAAACTCAAGAGATTAGTTATTTAAATAAAGTAGTCTGTACAAATATTTTTGGCGCTGAAATTGTGTTTACAGCCCATAAATCATGTAAAACTTACGATAGTAGAAGAAGAACAATTAGGTTGATTGCTACAAACCTACAATCCTTTTCATGTTTTCCAGGTTTTTTGAAAGACTTCCTCATTCCAGAGAGGATGTTCTTAATGTCAAGCAGTTGCTTGCTTCTCTGCTCCTCGTGAGTAAAGCAGTGTTTCATCATATGGATCATTGTCTTGTTATTGTTCCACGCGTAGTAAATTGGTTTTCCGGTGTCATTTTGAATGTCGCTATGGCTGCTATCCTGGGTAATAAGTCCCGGAGTAACTACACTCATCGAGGTGACTACAGTTTGAACTGAGCTTCGCGTCGAAAGTTGTATGAAAACTGCGTTAGCAATTTAATATAGAACAACGTAAACAAATATAATATATGCATCTCAAAAAATACTTTACAATCTACTTGTAAGGTTCAGTTTACACTACAACTTTAGCGTAATCTATGACAATATCAATAGTGGGTACTAGTCATTCTAAAACCTATTATATTATACTCAGTATTCTACAATGTTATGTAATATTTGTTTATAATGGGTGTAAGAGTACCCATAACAAAGCTGAAAGGCACTTGTTCTCCTCGTCATTGCGATCACTTTGTTCTAGACATACCTGGAAACCTTGTATTACGGAGACATTGGGGTTCAAACTTCGAATAGTTTCACAAGTTTTTAATGTTATACCTAATCCTAACTATACTTTTAATATCTTCACGACCAGCGTACTATTCATTCAATGCAGCTTCAGCATAATGTTTTGAGTGCATTCAATTGAGTTCGACCGTAAAACGTGAGCTTTCACCCCACAAAAAAATCGTTTCCCACCAATAATTTTTGCATAGATAGAGTTACTTAGTTTGATGTACCTACGGAATGCGTGGCTGACGGCTTCGTAAAGGGTTTGTTTACACCCTGTATAATAGGGCTATTTATAACTCAATGCCCCTAGTGTAAATCGTCATACTGTCAGCCAAGCATTCCGTACATCAATGTACGGAATTCGTGGCTGACGGCTTTGTAAAGGGTTTGTTTACACCCTGTATAATAGGGCTATTTATAACTCAATGCCCCTAGTGTAAACCGTCATACTGTCAGCCAAGCATTCCGTACATCAATGTACGGAATGCGTGGCTGACGGCTTTGTAAAGGGTTTGTTTACACCCTGTATAATAGGGCTATTTATAACTCAATGCTACAGTCTAAACCGTCAAACTGTCAGCCACGCATTCCGTACATCAATGTACGGAATGCGTGGCTGACGGTTTCGTGAGGGGTTTCAACTCAAATAAACTCAAAATAACACCTTGCCGGGTTCTGTCGCCTGTGTAACCTCAATGAGCGCAATGATTCCGTTCCTATAGTAAGCTCGGTCGAACGCCTGCACGTGGCACAGCTGGCTGGACAGGTCAGTACAGTTCTTCGCATACAGCTTCGGCCACTTTTCTGCAGCTACCAATGGCGGGCAACCAGATTGTTTTAGCAGTTCTAATGCCGAGTTAACTTCGCCGATCTGTGTATAGATGGAGATCTTATCATATTATGAGTTTGTATAATATTTGTGCTACTGTTAAATTAATATGGGCATCACTTTGAATATTCCTTTAAAAGTTCTCTAATAGGTTTCTTCGCCCAGCCCCAGCACCCAAATTGCTTAATACAATTGAACTACAATTCGAATGATTTTGATGGATGTATTTATTCATGTTACTATTACCTACCTATTAATTTTTTTAAATCGTCGGCTGAAAAATAGTCAATTTGAGTGGCATTGCCATACACAAAATCATTGTAAATTACGCAACGAGGCTACAAACAGGCTAGAAGAATTATTAAATAATAATTAGAAAATATTACTAACAGTCTTAATATCCGTCTTCAACAGTATGCGATGCCGCGTGATCGTTCTAACCCCGATTGGATTTAGCACGAAGTCAATGGCCACGCTGGGCACAGCTGGCCGCCATGCTAGTCGGTTGAGCTGGTTCCCGTACCAGAGCCCCACGTTTTCCTGAAGACACGTGTGGGTCTCCACTCCAGGACCCCAGCGGCAGTTCTTATAAAATAGACCCTGATTCGAACAAATGAAGAGGGTGTTAAGATTAGGGAGCTGGCGCACTACGCGGCCACGACCATGACTTGTCGCATTACCGGCCACTATAACGGGGTGTCCGGCGGCGCAGCGTGAGCGACGAATACGACGCGACGCGACGCCGACGCTGTGAACTCGACAAACGCGATCAACTCAACGGCATACCCTGCGACGCATACTTGTTTTGAGGGCGACCAGACGCGACACTAGTCACCACGAACTACGAAATGGTTGGGTACCTAATTCAGAAGACATGTGTGTTCTGTCTGTTTGTGTTTTTTTTTATTTGATTGATTTGATTCAGTTGATTCTTTGTGTGTTTTTACGATATTTTTTAAAAGTCTGTACTTTAAATATGAACTTTCAAGCAAAATTGTACTGTACTTCTCCATGATTCGAGAAGTAATGACCAAAACCACGTAGTGTCGCGTGTAGTATGGCATCGTGTCGTGTCGTGTCGTGTCGTGTCGCGTCGCGTCACGTCGCGTCGCGTCGCGTCGTAGGTATTCGTCGCTCACGCAGCACACCCCGTAACGGAACTGGGGCCGTAGGGCCCCAGTTCCACTCTCGCTTCCGCTTCTCGCTTCCGCTCTCTAACGTGTCGTCCGTATATTAGGATATATCCGTCTCTCTGGCGCACGTCTGCAGATGAGTGCGAGTAAGAAACTCCATGGTACATTTACAGGGTCAAATTATATTTGATAATTCCGTTCGTTAGCCAAATAGTCCAAAAATTGCGGAAATTCGCTGAATACTTAGTATTAAACCATGGATGTCTACTAACATTGAAGACGCGTCCATTAGGATAGGACATGACGCCGTAGCCGTGCATGCTGTTGTTGTAGAACCGGCCCTCATAGGTGGTGTCGAGATGGTCAGGTCCGAGGTACCGCCAGCGGTACTCTCCGTCTCCATGCATCGTGTCGAAGAGCATGTGCCCGTGATACCACTCTAGGGACTGTAACATTGGATATTGATCAATAAAAAGGCGGTAAAATAAAATAAGCGATTTTTGATTTCACCAATAACTTTTGGCGAAATCACCCGCGTTGGTGTTGAAAATTATGCCACGGGAAAGGTGCTTGTGCTTATAAGTCATCCCAACCCCATTTCATTACTTCTAAAATGCCACGTTGCGGTCGATTTCTTAGGTAAATAGGTAAGTCTTACGGTTGATTTATACCTAAAGAAAATAAAAACAAACTTCTGGTTCAACTAGTAGGCAACTTTTAAATTAATTTTGCATAAACTTCAACATACTGTAGTGATTTAGTTGCTAAGTTAATCTCGCTGCTTTAAACGGAAGGTAGATTTTGCATGGGAAAACTTTATAAATGTGAAAATTGAAATTAGTTTCCTGTCAACGAAGTTTTACCCGCGCACTATGTGCGATATACAAGGTGCAAACGGACCCAATACGAAGCCCTACGCAAAAAACATTAAGTACTGGGAAACGGAAACGGAATTTTTTGGGGTAAAAAATAACAGTTTACGATAGAAATCAATGTAACACTCTCAAAACATTGTGCTGGTGGATGCATTGAATAATACAGGGGTCATGAAGGTATTTAAAGCAAAAAAAAACTAGTAAAGAATTTGGAACATTTACCTCCAACATCTCCGGATCTATAAAGTTCCCAGGCAGGCGCGGATACAGGGGGCGGGGGGGAGGGGGCAATGATTGCAATAGGCATGACGACAGTATCAAAAAATAGCAAATCTATTTAGTCCGTCAGTTAGAGTATTGGATATTAGTGGTCACATATTTTTTGTTTTTGTAAATCAATGAATACTGTCAAAGATAAAACGCATCAAAACTCGGGAGTGGGGGGGCTCTTGACGTCAGAACTAGCTAAAAATTATACCTAGGCGTAACGTATTGAAAATTTTAAAAGCGTCATATCTTCGTCAATTTTAATTTACGTAACAAAAGAAAAAACACGGGTCAAATATTTACTGACGGACTAATTAGTTTATTTTTTGTCGTCTCGCCTAGTGCCCCCTCTGAACCGGACCAAATACGTCATTAGCCAAGCTTGAACTAGTTTGACGGATTTGAAACTAAATATTCTAGTTGTATATCTTGTCATGGGCGACGCCAGGAGGAGGCAGCTGCCCCTAGAGGCTCAGGATTTTTAAAAGTTATAGCTTTTCCTGCCTACTTTATTGTATAACTTTAAACGTAATAAACTGTAGCGTAAAATGGAATCACTCAAATTAAAATATTGTATAACCCTGCGGAAAATCATTTATCGAAAAGGTTCCTTTTTTACCTCTGGATTGGCACTCCTTTTGGATTTTTGCATGATCGACCGGTATAGGCAGAGCCTGAAATAAATTAGGAGCAATTTGCCTCGAGGCTTATGCAATTATAGCATCATTATCTATCTGAGGCAATGATGTAAAAAATTTCGAGCTCGTTTTGCTTCAATTAACTTTGTCTATAAGAGGCCCAGGTAACTCCAGTTGCTCGAAACAATTCTTACCTGTCCAAGGCAAGGTGTCATAAAAATTTCAAGCTCGCTGCGCTCGCTCTTGCAATCTACTTCCTCTTGAATGTTGCCTTCGCTTGAGGGTCGATCTAGTAACTCTTGTATGAAGGGTCTAAACAATTGTAACCTGCTCAAGGTAGAGTGTTAAAATTTTCGAGCTCGTTTCGCTCGCTCTTGGAGCCTTAGTTCATTTTGTTGACCAAAATCTGGCGACCTTGTATATTGCATATCATGGATTTTCGTAAAGTAACGCCTGATTCCATTTATTATCAAAAGTTCATCAATTTTTTTATGAATTTTCCGTAAGATAGGTAAAATCAAACATAAATCGCCCCCTAAAGGAAATCCTGTTTCCGCGCCTGTTCCCAGGTATGGTCCAGAACACAAAAAAAAATAGCGAATGACGCTGACGGGGAGAACAATTAAGCTTTTCGGGTTCGTTAAGGGTTCTTTTACACCCATTGTCGATCCACATGATCTTGCAAAAATATAAGCCAAGCAGCGAGGTTTTATCAGCCAATTCTATTTTCATTTGGTACTTATTTTTTTTTTCTTTTTTCGGATGGGAAATCATCAAATGATTCCTCCCGCTCTGGGCGGAGCAGGAGGGAGTGTCAGCAAAAACCCACCCATGTTCCTTCATCGCCCTTTGTGTTTCGGGGCCACGGTATCTCTTTCGAATTAATAGTTACCTAAATTAGCGATCTACATCGCTGCGCTCAATAATTAATAATTTCATTCAGTAAAATTGATGTATTTATCAAAACAGTGAAATATTTAAAAGCTATGTGCAAGTTGCAACGTTGCCAACTTACAAAATGCACCCTCAGTGAGGAGCTTCCACACAAAAATCGTCACTTTTGCTGAAACAAATCCATTTAGCACTCCTCTTTTATCATAACATTCATAACTTATTAGAGTATAACCTCGGGTCCACTCCAGTGATGTCTCCCCATCCCGGACTTCCTATTCTCCTCATCTCTCTCCCCAAGATAGTACTCCTCGTAAGGCCATCTCTTGTCGGCATTGGCCGAGGGCGGATTGCAAGGCATGCTGGTTGACGCATGAGATCACTTTTTTCCATAAAAATAATACCAGTTTGGTGTAAATTATTCGAAATTTTGTAATTATTCACAAATAATGTAATGATCAAAGAGTAAAATACTTATACCAAAAGGAAGCAACGATGAACGATTAAAGAGTAGAATACTTATACCAAACGGAATAGTTTTATGAAAAGAGTTGCAAAATTAAAACATGGTTTTGGCAGTTAGTCGTGACTTGTGTCACGTAGACCAAAATGAAATCTCGGGGAAAGGAGGTTTTTTCAGATTTGAAAAGAGGCCTCATTTTTCATCGTTTTTAAATTTATTTTGATTGCAATTTGGCATAATAAGACTCATGTAAAATAAAAACATTTATTTAAACTTAAGTTCCTTATAGAATATTCATAAGCTTAGTAGGTACTTATACTAGGTATAAATGTTGTAGTTACTGTCTTCTTAATATGTATTACTACTCCGGGGAGTATGGTACAAGTATTAGGCTCGCCTCCCATCACAATGGGCTATTATACAATTCTGTCCACCTTTGGGGACAAATGCATCATAAGTTTTTTTATGTTATCTCTTCTTAACAACATGATCCGCAACAACTCGATTTTGCACTCTCGAAGTAAGTGTATTCCTGAAACAAGAGAATAGTACAATAACACATGTAAAAGCTGAGATACTTTGAAAACACAGGTATTTTTATTTTCAAGTCATGGATGTTTGTATTAGGATATCAACTATGTATAATAACTTTATATGGTGTCTACGACACAAGCCTCGTTGCTTAGTGTAGCACTAGATTATTTTATTTTTTATTAATTTTTCTATTTCGCATATCCTGGACAGACACTCGGCAGTAAAGAATCTAGCAGCTGCTAAGATGCTAAATCTTCATCACCAGTTAACTGCCCCTTTGGCCGTGTGGTTACCCGCACGACTCCGGGGTCCTTAGGTTGATTCCTTTACTGGTCGGGCAAAGTGCAATTGGGTTTTTGCCTTAGTAATTTCTCAGTAGCAAAATAAAATTTGAACTCCGGGTTAAATTTATTATTTTACTAAAACTTTGTGGAAAATTTCTCAAGCCATGAAGTCCGCCTTTGTACGGTCATGTTTAATGACCGTACAAAGGCGTACTTCATGGCTTGAGAAATTTCTATCCTAGGATGCGGGTGATGTGACACCCGTGTCTCATAGAGTGCGATAGTGCGAAGTTGTTGGTGCAGCGCCTAGTCTCTTCCTACTCGTGTCGGATTGTCGAGAGAGGGAAAAGAGGGAAGCAGGTGTCCTTCTGCGTGCTTGGCTTAGCTTCCTTGAGATTGGCCACTGTGACCGAGAATTCACACAACTGTTCAATCAGCGAAAGTGACGAATCAACGAAACTGTCGAATTAAATAAAATGACGAGTGAGGGAAACTGACCAGTGTTACGCGGACTCCGAAATTCGGTTTGAATGATATTATTATTACTATTATATGTCATCAGCAGTGATACACACTGCTCCTTGTCGCATGACCGGCTGCTATTGGTCGGATGTCCGGTTGTGCTATCTAACTTTCTTCTTGGTCAAAACTTCTGCGGTCAAAAGTCTTGGTCGTGTAGTTCGCGACGTCCCTTGTCCCTCTTAGTCCTTAAGTTAGTATATCGAATGCTTACCAGTAGGAAGGCAGCAGCCAATATCAGGGCTTTATGTTTCGGTTGTACAGCGGGCGCAGGTATTTGTATCGTGGTTGTGAAACTGTTCAGCTCCCTGTCCCACCCGTGGGCTATCTTACCCACCACGCGGAGGGAGTCGCCTGTCATTATCTGTCGAAGAAGGATAATTATATCTATAAGTCCAATATCTGTGCAGTGGGCGAGTAGGGTTGCCACCTTTATTTTGAACAAATATAGTATTTTTCCCAAAAAAGGTGCAAAAATATAGTACTTTTAAGAAATTGGGGTTAAAAAAAGTACACATTTATTTTTAAACATCATCTGCCTAGCCTTTTCCCAACTATGTTGGGGTCGGCTTCCAGTCTAACCGGATGCAGTTGAATTCCAGTATTATACATGGAGTGACTGCCTATCTGACCTCCACAACCCAGTTAGTACCTACCCCAGTACTAACTATTTAGTACTACTATTTAATACGATAATTATTTATTTTTCCATATATTATATTTGTTATTGCTGTTCGCTTTGGCCATCAATGTTCTATTGTTAAATAATTATAGGAATATGAACAATTTCAGATTCAGATTCATATTAAAATAATTTAACAATACATTTTTAATTAAATTAATAGATCAGATGCTCTATTTCTTTCTTCTTTCCATTTTACATATTTGTTATTAACATCTTATTTGCACCATTCGCTCCACAATTTTTGAAGCCTTTTAGTGTCTTTTTATGAGTTTTTTTTTGCTTTTACTTCGGTGACGTGCAAAAACCATCATCACTTTCCATGTTTTTTTTTTTATTTTAACAGCAAATAAACACAAATAAAATCTGGTGGCATTCATCGACAAATTATTGACCGTTTTACAGTTGACGTTTTGTTGCCGCGAATGCGTTTCGTTCTGGAACTCCCTGTGCAGCGCTGCGGGTACGTTCCAGAGCCCCGACTTCCAGTACAGTTAATATAAAAAGCGCGACAGTTGAATTAGGGATAAAATTATAGTATTTTTCGTACTATATTATTTTTCTATATTATATAGTACAATTGACTGAAATATAGTACGATACTATATATTATAGTACGGGTGGCAACCCTATGGGCGAGAGACCTGAAAGTATCGTTGATTCAAGTCGCAAAAAAAACGAGGCCATAAGTACTTATTATAGAAAGAGCTGTCATAAGTATTACTGTGATTTAAATAAGAATATCGCTGAATTTTAATATTATAAAATAATCCCACCGATTATACACGGTTTCGAGAAACAGGTGGCCTACCATGACGTCTTAAAGCAGGATCGTTTTAATTTTGTTCCAGTGTGGGTAAAAGACGGAGCTATAGAGAACGTCTAGCGACATCTCTTTCCCACACTGGAACAAGATTAAAACGATCCTGCTTTTAGACGTCATGGTAGGCCACCTGAGTGTAATACCAGAAAGTCGGATTTGGATGCAGATAGTTTATCGTTATCTTCATCCTGCCCTGGTCCCATGTTACTTGGGGTCGGCGCAACACGTTTTTTTCTTCCATTCTCCTCTGTCAACCGTCTCGCTATCATTTACTCTTTTTAGGGTTCCGTATCTCAAAATGTAAAAAGGAACCCCTAAAAGATCACTTTCTTGTCCGTCTGTCTGTCCGTCTTTTTTCTTTCATATCATTCCTCATACAATCCATCCATTGTTTTCTTGGATGCAGATAGTTTGTAACCTGGATTAACTTCACAAAGGTTACTTTTACAATCCCGTGGGGCAATTATATCGAACAATACGCAGGCGAAGCCGCAGGCATAAGCTAGTTTTCTTTTAAATCTTTCGTTAGTGTCTGCAAGTCGTCTGTCAGGAGGAAGAAACTGTTCCAAGTTGGTTTTATCGTCAGTGCTATATCATTTAACACATAAAAAGGGTGTAAAAAAGACTCCCATCGAAGCCGAAAAGCTTCTCACGGTCTTTGCGATCATTTTTTTTGTTCTAGACCATACCTGAGAACCTTCTCAACAAACGTTGAGACTTTGACCCACAATATCTTCGAAACAACGTTTCGAAGATATTGAGGGTCAAAGTTCCAAGTTTTCCAAAAGTTTTTTCTAAAACATATGTTTTTAATGTCAGATTTTTACTTTAAATACCTCCACGACCCCCGTGCTATACAATCCATCGTAAAACGTAATTTTTCACACAAAAAAAAACGTTTTCCAGCAATATTTTTTCCGTAAAGTTACGAGTATGATGTACAGAATGCTTGGTTGACGGCTTCGTGAAGAGTCTGTTTACACCCTGTAGACTCAACATAAAATCCCACCTTAAACTCAGAGAGTAGCAGAGCACTCTTCCGCATCACAGCAGGTCCTTCCACCACGAACAGCACCTGGTCATTGGTGTCTCTCACCAGGAAGAAGGGCACCATCCACGTGCACTGTTGCTGGACGCGACCCACGTAGTCACCAGGCGGAGTTACAACTTGAATCTCCTGGAAACAGAAAATAAGGCAATTTTAGAATTGTTCTAAGCCTCATCCTCATCTCGTCGATCTTTTAAAGGCCTGTGAAATTTTCCAACACGACCATCGCCAAAAGGTGAATCCACCTCAATAGTATCCTGGAATATGCAAACAAAGCATTTTACTTGCTATCCTAACCCACGCTTACTTGATATCCTATTTTTGATCAGTAGCTCAAACTACTTTGTTAGGTTAGGCCTAGGAAGTACAGCTATCCAACCTCCATGCGACTATAGCAATTACTGCACTTATTCTTTATTAATCCCACAGTGAAAATGGTTCATAATGAGAACCTACAAATACCCATTTTCTGATTTTACATTTACTTCAATTACGCCTCGTCGTAACTTAGCTATACGTTTGATTGGTTAGAACTTTGGGGCTTATACGCTATATGAAGCAAAGCACTTGCCCAAAAGTGAACAACTGACCTGCAATCTACACGGGAAGCAGCAAGACGCAGCCGCAAGTCTCCTTGTGAACACCATGGCCTCTTGTCTGGTGTTATCATGGAGATGCATGCGGAATGCTCGACCAGGCCCACACAGGCATCGCTGGGTGGAGCTGGATGTTTCACTCGCGATATAAAGAGCCTCGCCGTTCGGTACCCTTACTATGTATCGGTTTTCCGAATCGATTTTTGATGTCACTGAAATGTTGTTGAATGATTTTTTAAGTATGGTTTTAAGTTTCCAGTAGTTCCAGAGGCACAACAACTGCTGTTAGCGTTGGTTAAAAACTCTACACAATGACCCGCCGACATTATGTTGGCGAATTTGCTGTCGGCAAGAGCTGAGCAAATTTTTGACACTACAACTTGAGTGTCGTCGGACAACTGAGCGCGTATGCCAGTCACTGACTTGTCGGCGGCTTTCGTGTGTAGAGCCCCTTAGATGGAAGTTCACGTATGTACAAAAGCAGACTACATAAGTTGCTTGCACACGCGAATGCAAATCGAAAATTGTGTTCTATGGAATTATTTAAAACTGTGGCTTACTCGTATCCTCTGCTTCTTTGGAAGGTTTCTTTTCAATTTATATTGTTGGAACTAAATTAATGATCTGTTATGAAATAACTGAATATCGGAATTCATACAATTTTGAGGCCTTTTGTTTTATTTCAGGCTCACGTAATTATAATATTGTGAAATATTTGCAGTACCTATGTTGATTAATGTTATCAGCTTTTGAGGCTTATCTACTCTGATCCTTTTGTTTACAAGTGTTCGATTGTGTCGTTTGCATAAAGCTGCAAGTGTACGGGTAACGAGATAATGTTGATACAATTGTTAGAAACTTGTAAACCATGTTAATTAATAAGGCTTTAAGATGGATAGAGTTTTTTTTGTAAACTGTCTTTTGCTCACGGCTGTGACCACAGTTTCACCGGCGTGTAAAATTATTCTACGGACACAAAAAAAGTTACCCTACATATTTTTTGTATATATGTATTAGGACATTTACCATCAATGGTCTGTTTGATGGCAAACAGACCATTGATGGTATTCAAGGATGGTATTTCATCAAAATAAAGGTTATAGACTGGCTAACAGGCTTATCTTCCCATTCATAATAGCAGTACCTATGTAACTCTACCGGAAATAAAATAGACGCCATCTGCAATCGTTTGTTGACGTTTCATACTCGTGAGTCATTTGTTTGAGTTATTTCCAACATTTTTGGCAAGATAAACGAAATTCCTTTGAAGTCAAAGTCCAATAAATATCACCTACGTAAGTAAATACCAGGTTGAACTGGATTCAAGCAATACCTACCCAGAAAAATGCGAACAAAGACGACTATACATTTTTATTGTATTTTTTATTTTCGCTATGAATAAAATGTGGACTGGTAGGTGAAATCTGGAAACGTTTGTCTCTTACACCGAAAAATATGTTGAACAACAATCGCGCAACATTGTTTTTGTTTCCCGTAACATTTAAAGTTGCGAGATATTCTGTTGTTTATCATGAATACGGAAACTAATAGCTGCTGAACAAGGATCTTTTGTCGCATGGCCGTATTCAGAACAACCGCCGCCTTTTTTTAATATAATACACTTCACAAAACAATTTCTCAAAATTGTTCACCAACAGTCTATACTCCTCTGTGAACGTATTTCGGGCGACAAAACATCCTTGTATCACTGTCAGCATTTGCGCAATTGGTGATCTAGTGCAATAAAAGGAATCGTTTTGGGCCCGCCTAACATTCCATGAGGACAGCAACTTATTATCC
Source organism: Xestia sexstrigata (assembly GCA_941918905.2). Taxonomy (NCBI): domain Eukaryota; kingdom Metazoa; phylum Arthropoda; class Insecta; order Lepidoptera; family Noctuidae; genus Xestia; species Xestia sexstrigata. Next base: position 20,344,664 of record OW799201.2, read on the forward strand.
TACATAAACATGTTGCTGAACAATGTTGTGCAACTTTGTTTCTAGTGTACCTACGGAGTGTGTGTGTGTGTGTAGTGTGCCTATACGAAGCTTAATCTCATTTCAACCTTTATTTTATTCCACCTAATATCAGCGACCTTACTTCGCAAAGTTTTTAGGTTACGACAAAACATCGAAAATATTTTATTATATGTATTTATGTAAGTAGTTCAGGAGAAATAAACGACTACGCGAAGAGACACGCAAAGCGGCTTTTTTTATAATTGAAGTTTTATTTCCGATAGCCCTTAAATTAAAAGGATATACTTACGATCATCCAGCTCTACAGTTTGCTGAATCAGAAGGCTGGAGACTCCAATGAGGAAGTCCAGTCCATGCACCGGAATGAACTGCCCTCTGGTATTTGAGCTCCAATCCAATGTGGAGACTGGCAGTTGAGCTCGGTTGTTTTCTAAAGGTTTGGATTGATTCTGTTATTCATAAAGTCTTGCACGAGGAACTGACTCGAGACAAGAGTTATTTTATATTGAAAAACTACGGGTTACACACCTGTATAATAGGTAGGTATTCAAAAATTAAGGCTCCCGGCCATTTCATAGAAACATCTCGTCATTGAATTCCAAAATCAAAAAATCAAAGCATTTATTTCAATCAGGCCAGTTACAGGCAGTTTTGAATTGTCGAAACAATGATGAAAATTAAATGTAGCTATAGTCCCAGTTACAAGACATAAAAAATAAGTACCGTAGTTGCCCATTCCCTAGCGTAGATTTCTATGGAGAAGAACGGGCAAGAAACTCCATGGACAGTCTTTTAAATCAAAATATTGTTACAAAATCTTGGTTACATCATTCATGTTGAGATGGTATATTATGTGAGAACAATGTTACAAGATGTGCACGTTAAGTGTCCACAGTAAAAACAAAAAATAAAATTCAAAAAGAAACATTTAAATAAGCCATAGCAACTAAGAGATGACCAGTCAAAACTGACAGCGCCCGTACACCAAAACGAATGGTTAAAATATATGGTACGTCTTGAGCAAGCGTGGTGATCAATGCTCGTGCCTTCTCTGTTGAGAAGAGGCCTTTGCCCAGCAGTGGGACAATAATAGGCTGGTGTTATTATTATTATTATTTAATCTATACCTTTCTCATCAATTTGATTATAAATCTTTAGAAAATGCTTTTCTTACTTACCATTTGTAGGTTGCACACTTATAACTAAATCTGGTCTCACTGGTGTTCCATCGTCTGCGAAATATCATCATCGAATCAATCCGAGTTTTTTTTTTATTAAATTTAAACGCTTTTTATAAAATTTAAACTGTGTTATAGGTACATGCAAAACTTAATAGAAAACTCAATGGTAACAGATTACAAGTTTGTACAAGTTTCTGCAATAAAACTTATATATATATTTTTTTTTATAGCTAAATGCAGCTCAGCTTCAGCAAGACAAAAACTTCAGCACATACTCCATCCAGGATAACTCTGTGCCTTTAGCTTGGAAAATCCTATTCACACTTTACGTCTAACTAACAACAAATATCTCAAAGTTCATTATCTTAATTACTCTTTGTTTCAGCAAGCATTTTGTGTTCGAACTTATAACTACTACTAACAAATTGGATTGTATGATCTGTTAAATAAATCATTATTATTATTATTATTATATTATAATCACTAGACTCCTTATCTATTTCATAATTTACACCATAATTAACTTTTGTACCTTCAGTTGCGCCATGATTATCAATCCCTCTGACTTCTGTTCTTAACTCTGTGCCTCCAGTGTCACCCATTTTTGAAATATCTTCGTTTTCACACAATTTTTCACAAGTAGCTTCACTTTGTACAGGTATATGTTATTTGTTGTCAATGCGTGGTCAGACTGTGTTATCGGCAAGTTTTACTCGTCGTTATCGAGTTATCAATAAAAGATAATATCTCAGCGTTATTATCGAGTACCTAGACATCAATATGTTGTACGGCGATTGCTACGTTAATTACATAGAATAGTAATCATATGTGTGTAAGAACATGCGTTTGTGTGTGTCTTCCTTAGAAACAGCGTTATTTTCGATGTTTAGTACGTCATGGAATTATTGTTCTTGTACTTTTCTAATTACTCTTTTAAAACTTGTCTACGTCTGAACGGACCGCGTTCCATTCGATTTGGTCCGTTTAGACTAAACACCCTTTAAAACAACTAATAACCCAACTAGCAAAATCAGTCCTTATAACGCTCTCAAGACTACTTTTGTTTTTACTTATAAATTAATTATCACTACAAGCCTGGATTTGGGCGCAGTTATAGGAGCGTTTATTTCTATAACTATCTTATAATCAACTTATTAAATTTTACTGAGCCCTATAATGTACTTGACGAAGCGCAATAGCTGCTATAATAATCTGAGACTAGACAATTACTAGTACAAACGCTCTTGTTAATATCTGATATATTGTATTGTATTGTATAACGGGCTGGTGTCCGCAACTCCACGTCAAAGCGCGTATTTTGCGTATGGGCTTCAATCCACCACGCGGGCCCAGTGCGGATTGGTAGATGTCACATGTCTTCGAATTTTTGGTTCTAGGACATGCCGGTTTCCTCACGATGTTTTCCTTCACCGTTTTGAAAGCGGTGGTGATGAAATAAATTACACAAAGTAATGCGCCTGTCTGGGTTCGAACCCATATATATATCTGATATAAGTATCTTACTAAAGCAATCTTGTTTATAATGCAATAGTACCGTACTTAATTATTAGTTGTAAGTATTTTTTTTTGTTCAGGTTGTTTTGTAGTAACAAAATGTCTTGTGGATAAATACCTAATAAAAACTAAAGTTTCTATTACTATAATTTAGTATTATTGTAGAATAATAATTACAAAATATAACATATCGTAAATAGTGTATGAACTCGTGGGGAAGTCATTTTTACTGTAAATATGTACCGCAATTTAGTTAGTTTTTACAATCCCCTCCGAAAAATAGCACATTAGTATATTGTTGTAAATAAAATATTTCATTAATTCCTGTGAATATTTGCCATAATTTGAAATTGCTCTTCATTAAGTACTTTGTAGATCTTTATAAATAAATTAGGACTTGTAGCAAGTAAGTAAGTACTTTATATGTAAATTAGTACTTATAGCAGTTTCAGTCCAGATAACTCGCCTCCATTTTAAAACAAATTAGGGTTCCCTTGGAATAGGCCTGCTAATGTTTATATTTACTGTTTTTTTATTTAATTAACAAGATGGTTGTATTTATTTTAAGTGGGGTAACATTACTTAATCTTTTGTAAATAAAAAATTATAGATAGTTCGTTCAGGGCTAAGTGAGGTATATTAAATTTTATAGCCCCAGCTTTGCATATCTTTAAGCAATTCAAGATTTTTTCATAATCAATGGTTTTTTCGATATGTAAATCGTATTCTGCTTCCTAATTTTCAACTCCTTCACTTTCCGAGTGGAGGGCTAGGGGTGAAAAAATATTTTTGGTCGCGAAACCCTGATTTACTTCACTTGCGTTCGCACTTGACGCGCTTGATTTACTTCCTGATCTTGTAGGTTTACTGATAAAGTTATTGATTGAGCTTATAAGCTTTTTTGATCATGAGGCGTTCTTTTCAAGTGCTCAGTAGTCGTCTTGAGTAGGAGTCTTGAGCAAAAATATAACGGAGAAAACTTATAAAGATCTCAGCTAAGTATGTTATAATATCTTGTTCACTTGCTAAATGCTACTATAGGATCAAAATGTTATTCTAGATTATTTAGTTTTACTGTGAACAATTATAAGAGACTTATTCTTAAAATAGTCCTATATGATAATTCTTGTAGCTAACTACAAGACAGATATAAGAGCAAATGCACTTGAATATCTAAGACGAAGAAGACTACTAGAGTATCTAAGAGAATATCTACACTTGTAAAATGCTATTACTAGTAAAAGTGTCCTAAACATATCTTATAAGTAAGTCTTGTAGCTAACTGTAAGACCGAGATGTAAAAACTATGGCGCTTGAGTATGTTAAGGCTTGGCAAATTCTATTATAAGTTAAATAGTCTACCGCAATGCCATTATAAGAACGTTATTAGTAATGATAGACTTATAGTCTTTTTTATAGGATTACTTTGCTAGTTGGGAAGGTATCTTGAGTTCATTTGTCATAATGAAAATATCTGTTCGGAAAGGAATATACAATTTTTCCTTTCCTTTTTAGAATTAATTTCAGAACGATTTACAGTTAGAGGAAATACAGGGTGTAGAAAAATTAAAATATGATTGAAACAATTTTTATTGAAAACCATTTATATTCGGGTGTTAGTAATAATTACTTGAACAAACTGATAACATTCAAGTCGTTAAAATGACCGGTACATACCGTACAGTATTTTTAATAAATTACATTCATATATTCTATCTAACTCTCATCACTCCAACTAACATTTATTGTAAATGTCAAGATAAAACATTGTAAATTTCGCATAGGGAGTTGTAAACGACGCGGTCAGATTCGGTACAAAGGACACATTTGAAGCCAAATTTTGATCGGAAGACTTAGAGGGCGAGTGCAATATCCACTCTCTTAAAGACACTTGATGACGTCAGACCGGAGGCGACGCCACGCGTGCTAACGAAACGATTATTGTCCTAGTATAGTCTAAAGTGCCGCGCTAGGCTAATGCAGTATGCGCTCTCAATCTCAGGCCTGATGGTTGACTGTGGGGGCGATCTGACAAAGCAATACCGTTTATGACTCACTTTTCCAATTCTTTTTTATTCCTAAGTATCTTTTTAATTAAACGAATAGAAAATATAGATATAAATAAAGGTACACATCTATGTAAAATGTACCTATTTGATATTCTCAATACATTGGAATATACTTCCATTTATAATAGTCTCATATTTTGGAATTACATTTATTTTACATTTAGTATTTTGATTAGTTTCAATACTTGGACACACTTAAATACGTAAGTAAGTACTTAACAACAATAAAGTTACCATCTCAATACATTCATAAACACATCGATTTCCCGAGAACCTCACATCTAATCCTGCCCCGAAGTTCCACGTTATATTAGACGAGTCTACACTTGAAATACAATCGCAAAACATATCTAGCAAAAGTCCATACAACGTTCAATTTAATATAATAATAATAATTTCAAATTACATTTAACAATGAAAGCGTAGAATTATCGCATAAGTAACAGCTAGCTGACATAACTATTGAGATCAACTTTGTGTGAACCTTAACGCTATATCCCTACGGGTCTATGGCTGGTTAGACTCGTACGAATACATTAACAAAATTTTAACTAGTTAATACTAATGGTGAAACGATATACCTTTATGTGACGATTTAAAAGAAAGTAGATTAATACCATCGGGTCACGAGTACAGCTCGCCGAGAGACATGTAGAAAAAGCCTTAGTCCATTAAATGTGACGTGGCTGAAGTGATTCTCGTTTGAGTAATGTCGCATGCGTGTGTTGCTAGTCTATCGCTGGAAGGCTCGCTGCCAGCCAAGGTTGAGCTTGAGCGTGGCGGGTAGACAAGGGCTGGCCTCACATTCTCCGTCGAGCTCGTCAGCCAGGTTGTCGTGAAGCTCTCGAAGCGCCATCAGCGCAGAGCGAGCAGCCCGTTGACAACTCATATCTCCCTCGCAAGTCGTATCAGCTTCAGAAAGGAATACCAGGTCGCAGGTCGTTGGTGGGGCTTCTCCCTATAAGGAAAGACAAATATTAGATCTCAAGAAAACATTTTATCAACACAAGAGCATACGATGAATGAAAAGAACTTCTTACGCAAAGATAGCAGATCTGATGCAAGCTACAAAGCGGTAGGAACAGCTGTCCGCGGTCGCCAGCCAGCAAGTCTACTCCTCGGCAGCGCTGCACAATCTTCGCGAGTACCGGGCACGCGCCAGACGCACCTACTACAAAATGCAATTTGGTAAATATTATCTTTGTTAATTATGATCGACGACGTGATCTTCAAGGCTTTTACTTTATTAATTACCTGTATTCATTGCGGGAGTGCGGTGTCGGCCGCTGCCGCCCATGTAACCTTCAGAGAATTGCTCCTCCGTTTTTCCATTCAAGTAGTGGCCAGCTCCTTGTTCATCCTCGAAGTCATTGTTCCTTTCATCTCCCTTATCAAATCCTGGAATATCATTACTCAGAATTTCTACTTTCTCCTTCTTCACGGCAACACGTTTGGCTTTGGCTTCATCAGTGGGAATAGGACCCGGTTGCGTATTCGGTTTTGTCTTTTGAATTTGCAGACTTTGTTTAAATTCTTTCAACGCCTTCCTCATTTTTTCCAAGCTGTAAGCGGCTGCTAAGCGTGAAAGCAGTTTTTCTTTCATTTCCTGTTCCTCTTTGGAATCAAGCTGCTCTCCTACGTTTGAGTAATGCAGTGCTTCATCTACAATCAGTCCCTCCATGCTTCTTAGTTTCTTGTCAATATTATCAAGTTTAGAATCGTTGTCCGTAGCTGAACTCCTCTTGTCTTCATTCTGAACCGCAAGATGTGCCCTGTCTATTTGAATTTCAGTTTCTTCGTTGGGCTGCTTCGTTTCAACGTAATTCCTTTTTACGTTGCTGTGTTTACGAAATGAATTTAAGGGATAAATCACTTCCTTGTTAAATGTGTCGAAGTATTGTTTCCTCAGTCTGTCTTGAGTTAAACCATTTACAAATGAAACCTGTTTGTTTGTGCGTTTATCAATTCCGAAGTAATCAGACCAATCAATTGACTTCTTCCTAACAATAATGGGCTTGTCTTTATCGCTGTGGTCGTGATCCTGCGCGTGATCATGGTCATGTACGTGTGTATGGTCATGATCATGTGAATGACTGTCATGGGTATGCTCATGATCCTCTTCGACTTCTTTTCCAGAAATACCTGGATGATGAATGTTATGACCCTGGTGTTCGTGGCTATCATCGTCATGCACAGATGAAGTGTTATGTTCATGGGTGAGATTGTGAACTGGTGTTAGCATTGGAGGTTTTACTTCATGCTCGTGCTCCTCATGATCAGTGTTTCGTTTTACAGGATTTTTAATAATTTCAATCTCGGAATCTCCAAATATTTTTGAAAGATCTTTGATTAGCTTCGGATCAGTACCGGTGCTGCTTCGGAACGATTTTGCTGTATTACGTTTGTTCTGATTCGGGGCAAACCTTTTCTTTTGGGTATTAAGGCTATAAGAACCACTACTACGTTTGGTGACAGGAAAGCGTTTTTCAACTGCATCGTATGTGTATTGATCTTCATCTGCTAAATCAGACATGCTATCATCATCGAGTGGTTGGAACGCGATAGCGTACTCTTCACGAAGATCATCTTTATCATCATCGGAAACATCATAAGTATTGTAATTATTGGGGTCCACTGGGCCTGGGATCTGGCTCTTCCTGTTATCATAATCGAATAAGATTGGTCGATCAGAATCGGAGTCGGAACTGCGCTTCCTTTTGAAAGCAATAGGACCCCAATTATCTGGGTATCGTTTCTTAACGATTTTCTCTTTGTAAAGTTTTACAACGCCTTGCGGAGCAGACTCGACATTGTTGGCGTGTTCCTTGTTGTACTTGTACTTTGACCAAAGTTGTCCAAGAAGCAGTGCGTACTCCGCATCATTGTCGGGTCCCTCTTCGAGATCCTTCTTCTCCTCAGCTTCGTTTTTATCCATGAACAATTCTCGTAGCCTGCCATTGTCAGAGTGGTGACTCCTCTCACGAAAAGCTGATTCTTTCTTAGCAGCTGCATTAGCAGTATTCTTCTTCTTGATTAGTTTGTATTCGTAAGCTTCAGGTGGCCTTTCATCGTTCTCTAGTAACTTCACGATATATTTTTGGTTTGGTTCATCTTCAATGTCTTCAACATCAACGGCGTAATCGGGTTCTGAAATAAGAAGATTTATGAACATTAAACTCATAGTCACCTCCGCTTTTAGCTTTTATACTTCATAGGCAAAATGATAACGACGAACGAATGCTATAATAGAAACAGTTAAAATAATGTGTTCCTAGACCGAAACTAGCTTTAAACAACGATTGAAGAATCGTAAATAATAGATGAGACGTAAGTAGCGAGAACCGCCAGTTACGTAACAACTGTGGAAATACACATTTCCTCTCAAAATGACGATAAAAGATGTAGCACAGTAAAAATGTATCGGAGCTATTTGTAAAATAAAAAAGAAAAGAAAAGAATCTTGCAAGCCACATTTTCATGAGCTTAAAATATTAACTTTACCGTCACTCTATATTTATGAAGCCTGTATTTTTATAAAACACAACATGAATTTATATAGATTTGTAAAAAGTAAACGGCGCTCAAAAAAGCCGCAGGTGTTAGCAACAAAACAACAATTTTATAGCTTTTTTGCAATGGCTCAAAAACTATATAATAAGTTACCAGTACAAGTTATCTCAAGTGTGAACATTAACGAATTTAAAAGAAATCTATTCAAATTGGTAAATAACAAGGTGTTCTGTTGACGAATATTTAAATGACAAATTTTAAATGTAATTAATTTCCGAATCTACTGTTTTTATGTTAGGTGACATACGAAATGATTTTGTTAATCTTGAATTATTGTATCGATGATATGTATTGTCTTGTTGTATTATTGAATTAGTGACATTGTTATTTTTATTATGTATTTTTTTTTTTTTTTTTTACTTTATTTTATTTGACATTTTACCTAATTTTGATATGATTTATAATTATTGTGATTGTATTTTTAAATGCTAAAATGTATCTGAATTAAAAAAAAAGACCTTTGATATTTTGTATGCCTTTTTGGCGGGACACAGCTCGGATCTAATTTATTTTATTATAACGTCTTCTGTATGTGTTCACGAAATAAATTAATTTGAATTTGAAGATGATCTTCTTTTAAAACATACCAGGGTATCCTTGCGGTGGTACGAACTCGTATAACGATTCGTAGTCGGGTTGTGGTAGGAGAGGTCCATGCATGCGCCCGCGCTGTCGACGCTGCAGCGCTTCAAGCGCTCCTCGCAGCGATGATCCGCCGCGGTCGGCGCACGCGCATGTGAGCGCGCACGCTGCCAGAACTAGCCATGTTAGGCTCATTGTTGGCGATGGGGCTTCTGGAAAATGGGTAAAAGAACATGGATTTTAGTAGGAAAAATAATGCCTTTTTCTTGAACATTTTTATAAACGAATTGTCATCCAATAAAATTTACTATTATTGTAGTACTAGATTTAGAGCCCGATTAAGTATTTAATTCTTGTGCTGTATCTATTCACTACGAATCCCGATAATTGTGTTGTAAATTATTTCTGTAAACCCTTCTTAAGTATGACGACGTTCTTGTTGCACAAACTAAAACAATTTTTTTTGCAAAAAAATAAAACAGCCTTCAAAAAACACAAAAACGTGAAAAATAACTTTAGCTTCAGAAGTCGGTGACCTTTGTTTAATTGATTTATTTTTCCATGTTTAGTTGTTCCCAAGCAAATATCGTTAATTTGCTCCTAAGAATTGAAGAGTTCCGTTACTTTGTCATGGATCCCATAATCTCATCAAACTATCCTTGAAGTACATCCTTTCAAATAAAAAAACAATACATATCATGGTAATAGGCTTATCCCCAATAAATGGAACTTAACATACCGAAACCTGTCGAAATCTGGGTGTATTGTACACATCTGCGTACCCCCTCAGAGCATGCAGTCGTGATGTTACGTCATGATGTTGTATAAACAATAAACATCCATGGCCGTCTATTTTTGAAGAGTTCCATTGTTTATCTCCAAAGATCAGCATCAGATATATCTTCATCATCATCAGCCTATAATGTTCCCACTGCTGGGACACGGCCTCCTCTCAATGAGAGGGGATGGGCTATAGATATATCTTAACTAAATTGAAATGGGACCACACGGGAAGCACCATGCAGCTTTCAAATAAAAAAAGAAAATCAAAATCGGTTCACCCAGTCGAAAGTTCCGAGGACAAAAAAAATACAGTCGAATTGAGAACTTCCTCTTTTTGGAAATCGGTTGAAAAGGTATCCATAAATAAATAAAAAACAAAATTATTACCAAACAAAGTTTAAAAACATTTTACAAAATAAAAGATCAACTATGGATTTTACTTTTTACTTGGAAGTTAAGTGCAAAGGAAACTATTTTTCAGCAATTAAATTAAAGAGGGTTCCCCGTATTTTATATTGTTTGATTTAATCATCACTTTTAGCTATATACGTTGTTTCATTTCGTAATACGGTGAACGTTCCAATATTTACCGGGTTAAGAGCTTTAAATCGGGTATTTTCAGATTTATGCTTTTCTTTTTATTTGTTTCGATTTTTACAGTGAATTGGGATGACAGGGCAGATTTAGAGAGGCAGGGGCCGGCTTCAATTACGTATCTTTACAAACTAATAAGTAATTTTCCTACGTAGATACCTATGGACAATATTGTGAATGGAAATTCCGAAAGCTACCAGCCTTAGACCCTTTTCAAACAAAATATTAGATAACCTACATTTCGAATCCAATCTAAATTCCTCCCATTAATCGGAATGCGACGCAGTCCAATAAACAAGTAATGTCTGCAATATTCTGCCCTGACCCTGACAAGTAGCTCTGTGCCTCTGAGGTTGGTTATTTAAATAGGGCTCCAATCTTATATATATTAGATCATCATCTGCCTAGCCTTTTCCCAACTATGTTGGGGTTGGCTTCCAGTCTTAGCGGATGCAGCTGAATACCAGTATTTTACATGGAGCGACTACCTATCTGACCTCCACATCCCAGTTAGTACTGGGTAATACGATACCCCTTGGTAAGACTGGTTGTCATGCGGACTTTTCGGGCCCCTGACTAACCTAACGAGTGTTAATAGATATTAGATATTGATAATAAATTATGTCTGTCCATTATTGGACTTTCATAGTTAAACGGGTACGGATAAATTGCGATCTCTGTCGACTCTGTCAGATATAATGAGTTGAAATATCTGCCAAAGTCCGCTGTCGGCAGCAAGTCCGCAACCAGTTAGATTAAACCTTAAGGCAGGGTTATAAAGATCAGATTAAAATTTTCTCAAGTTTTTACGTCCGTGTCAGTCTGTATGTTGAATAAAATATGATTCGCGACGGTAACACGTAAGTATTTACAGGATTATTTTCATTAAAATCATCAATACCTACAACCCCTTTAAGTTTATTGAATCCCATTGAATGACTGTTGTATGAAATAGTCATTCCATTGAATTTCGCGAGCTATTATCTTAGCGCTTCCACCAGGATCGGTAAAACTGGCACATATAAACTGCGAACGCAGCTCAACACGGACACCTCCATAACATTATTACTAAAGTTTTGGTCGCAGCAGGTCCTAAATGTGACCGCACCTATTTGAATGATATTTTTATCTAGTCTCTCGGTAAAGCCTACGTAATATTGATTTATTGATTTGATATCTAACTTATTATATTTATACTTAGGGCCATTTGACTACACACACTAGAATCGGCTAAAGTAACTTTATTATGTGGTTTAGCCGCTAAACCATCGAAATTAATGTCATCAAACTATGTACATGTCATTGATAGTTTACTGATTAATTATTACGTGAACATAGAAGAAAATTTTAGAAAAAATGGCTAAAATTATACGTTATAAATACCATTGCCAAGAGAACGTATAATAGATCATAGACATTATATTATTTCATGATAAATCCCACCTGACGCATTGTAAAACCTTTGGTATAAACAAAAGCTATTATATTATTTATTTATTTAAACTTCATGTACAATAGTGGTACATAGGCGGACTTAATGCCACAAGGCATTCTCTACCAGTAACCAACCTAACCTTTGGTAACCTTTGGGTTAAATAGGAAAACATAGTGATAGGGTACAAAGTAATGTCTAAAAACCTTTTTGTTAGCGAGAGTTCAGATTTAGAACACATTTACAAATAAAATAAACTAATAAATATTTTAACAAATACCAAAAATTAAAAAGAAAATAACAAGAAACCTAATAATAATATATATCTACTACGCTACTAATAACGCTACTAAACTTGTGACTTACGCTATTCATCATATGCCTAGCATTTTCCCAACTATGTTGGGGTCGGCTTCCAGACTAACCGGATGCAGCTGAATACCAGTATTTTACATGGAGCGACTGCCTATCTGACCTCCACAACCGAGTTAGTGCTGGGTTGTACGACTTGTGACTTACGCTATTAATATTACTGTTTGTAAAGAATTTCGATTAAAAAATAAAACATACGAGTAGGTATCTAAGGATCAATAAACCTCGAGACGGAATGGGACGCCGTCACCTCCTTCTGCGAAGCAGTAATGCTAGAGAAGGAGGTGGCGGAACGTGAGAGGGAGAGAACCTCACAGCGTCCCGGCCGCCGCGGGAGACGCCCCGGGCGTCGGGCGGCCACCACGTGGCCCCCGGCCACCGTAGGCGCGGGCCTGTGGACGGTGGGCTATGGGCTAGCTCGCCGTCCGTCCGTCTCATGACGACAGGCCGTGTCGACGGCGCGTTCGTGTTCCACGCGCGCCTCAAAGAGAGTCAGCAAAAAGGAAGGGGTCCGCAAGGACCGATGCCTGCCGGGGTTGCGGGACTGTTCGAAAGAGATACCGTGGCCCCGGAACACAAAGGGCGATGAAGGAACATGGATGGGTTTTAGTCAGTAAAAGTCTGACACTCCCTCCTGCTCCGCCCAGAGCGGGAGAAGTCATTTGATGATTTCCCATCCGAAAAAAAAAAAAAAAGTATCAATAAACCTGGTCTTAGTAGGCAAACAGTAAAAGCTGCATGAAAAGCAGTAAAGTTTCGATATGTGAAACCTATAAAATATCGTGTCTTATTTTATTTTCCTTTTCAAATTTTCTCGGCACTTCATACTACGGTGTTAAAGAGTTATTGGAAGAAGAAAAGCAATTAAAAAATATTACCTACTGATTGTAGTATTAAAAAAAAAAAAAATTTTTTTCTTCCCGTTTCAATACGAGATAAATCTACTTACCTAACCTAAGTAAGCAAAAGCTTAATGACATTGAGAGGCGGATTAGGTATACTGTTACTTATTTCTGAATATTTTGAAACAATAATTAAATACAAGATGGCGCGATAATTCTGATTTTGACAGCGGCTCAATAGCTCCTTCCTATAATTTATAAGGGCTACGGGACTGCGAAAGACATACCGCGGCCCTGGGACTAAAAGGGCTAAGAAGAAACGTGGGTGGGTTTTAGTCAGTACAAGTCTGACACTCCCTTCCGTTCCGCCCAGAGCGGGAGGGGTCATTTAATGATAATGAAAAGAAAAAAAATGAGTACTCCCATATAAATACCTACTTAATTAGGTATTCAAAGACACATCAATAATGAAAATGATATTCAGCTGACGTTCTATCCCAGCCAGCTCCAGCGACTCCAAGGAACGTGGAGAATGTCCTATATATTAAGGCCAGCGTACCTAAGTCCTCGAAGCGGAGATATGAAGCCTCATGAATATTACATAGGGACGTGAAGAATTGCGTTCTAATGTCGAACTCCTACGGGTCAATTCATGATGTTATCGGCTTTAGGCAATATTGAGGTCTTTTAGCTCTGTTTTGATATTGGATAATGTTTGGGTATTTACGTAATCCGTGATAATGATAACCAATAGTTATCTAGTCGTTGTTATTAACATAGAATATCTACCTAGTGAGGATCGTAAATTGTTTTGAATATTTCTTATAATAAATAAAATGAAATAAGTCTTTATTGCTGTTTTACAATAATTACATAAAGATTTGTTACCGACGATCAGTTGTCAAACAACAGTTTGTCTTACGACAAAGGCCTCCGCCAAAGACTTCCACCATCTCTGTCTCTTGCAATTCTGGTCCATTCTGGACCGGCGACTCTTTTGAGATCATCTTCCCAGCGTTTCATTTGTAAACCTTTTCTTATTTTACCATCCCTGGGGTACCATTCTGATATTAGTGTAGTCCATTTCTCATTTCTAATAATTATAATATAATTATATAATAATAATACTAATCAACATAATGTCCATGTCCTGCCATCAATCAATCTTATTTTATCTTTTTTTTACTCCGATTACACTTCTCTCTGTTCCATTTTGAAATACTATTATTTTATTATTTAGTTTCTCTGTTAATGAGCATGTTCAAAATGCATGTCTTTATTTTTCATAACTTCGCTAAGAGACCAAAATCTATTCCACGTGTTGGCGATTCTTCTGCCAATTTCTTGATGCATAGTATCCCGAGTATTAGCTTTCCTAGGTATATATATATAAATATATATACTCATCTACGTATTCTATTTTCTCCACGATCCTTTGTTATATGCCTGTGAAGCATTAGTCAAATTTTTGGTTTTTGTTGTGTTCTTAAAGAGTCCTGCTTTTATGCTTGAATATTTCTTATTTGCTACTAAAAGAGTGAAGGGTTATGGGGAAGACCTTTGCCCAGCTGTGGGATAACATAAGTTAAAAAAATTGTAACTGTCCATAATATACTTCATTGTATTGTATTGTATAACGCGTATTTTGCGTACGGTATTTACTTGTTATGTAATTCACTATGATGCTTTGCTTTCTTTTTCATAATTTTAACTTTTTTTTCCGCCATTATAGATTACTCTCTTTACGTATGGTAACCATCACCTTCACGTCACGCTTGGTAGACACTAACAGGAGCTGTATAATTTGTTATGTCTCAATAGGGAGTAACTTATCGTGGCCAAAGTGCCTTTAATTATAGGTACCTCCCGTAGAGCAATAATCGTTAAAGAGACCATCAAGTACCTACTAGACTATAATTTTAGAACAGGCATCAGCACTAAGTATGATAAAATTCCAACTACATAAACTCTGTCAACAACTTATTCCATGTGTTACCAATTATCAAGTTACCGTTGTTTTTCTTTCATTTCTCCATCCACGAGTACGTGATTACGTTGTTCAAAAGATTGTGTTTAATAAAGCAGCGTTGAGGCTAAAGTCGGCATAGAAAACAAAAAGATTGCGTAGAACTCACTAAAGACGTTAATATTGTAGCTTTTAGCATGTTAATGATAAAAGTAGAGAAAATGTTAGGCATTTTATTGTATTGGCTCCATTTTAACAATAATTTAAACGTAATATTATACTTTGTTACATTAATTTATTCTTAAATCTCTCTTGGCAACAAAATAAACAAAACACGACTGAGAATTTAGATGTTTAAATCGCTTCACAGTTTCAGCACTTCAAGGAAAATCAAAAAGAATCAACTTTATTCCGATCTTTTTGTTATTTTGAAAATAACCTCCTTATTTAGTCACTACCTAAGTACCTAAGTACCTACCTTTCCGAAACCATACACCCAAAGTAACCTGAATTTAAAACCCAGACATTTGTCAAAGTGATGTGCTAGAAAACTCGAGCTTTCATAATAAATAATGTGAGAAATAATAGGTCTCATAGTATCATCAATCACTCTGCTATGTACAATGATTAACTACATTGTACATACCACGTTAATACATCATGTTTCAACAAAGAGTGAATTATTACGTACTACGACTTTTCAGGCCTTTTTCAGCAGCTTCATACTCCATTTATCTTTTAGCTAATTTAATTATGTCCTGTAAAATTCAATGTGATATTCTCTGATATTTATGTACTACGTCTTTTAAAACAGAATATCAAAATATTATTATTGAAAGTAACTCGCGTCGAGCTTTATTACCCGACTGCGGTGAAGCCCAAAAGGAGATTTATGGATTTTTTTTTCTTCCAAACCAAATATATGTTTAAAAGTAATTCGAAATGATAAATCGTGAAAAAGGTGAAAAAAGTTAAATCGCCCTAAAAATTTATCTTTCACGTCATCAGTGACGTGAAGTCGGTCTTTTAGTTTTTTATTTCCATCTCTTTAGTTCAGACTAAAGAGATGGAAATAAAAAACTAAAAGACCGACTGCATGACAAAAACTGAAAGCTGAAAAGAAGCACATTTTAAATTAAATAAAAAGGGTTTGTTGAAAACAATATGAAAAATTACGTCGCCCTAAAGTGTGTTTTTAAAACTATAATTTTCATCTATCTAATATCTGTTACTCAAACACATTTCTGCTGGAGATAAACTAGAAAATGTTTTTGAATAACAAAAGGGAAGCTGGAGTTTCTTGACGGCTTTTATATGAAGCTGTCATATTCAGTTTTCACGGGAGCGTGTTACAGGTGTAGGAATTGTGTGCGCCGTATTCCGGCGGGCGCGGGGAGGCGGAATAAACTTATTGTTGGCAAAAGAAATATGTTTCGAAGGAACCTGAACATGAATAGATCAATCGTCAGTTGCTCCATATAAAAAGCAGACCCCAAACATATTTGCGACAAGGCTAAGTAGATGATCTGTTAAGGTAAGCACTGAAAAAGGACCTGAAAATGTTTAAATCAAAGTTTTTAATGATTTCTTGTAAGTAGTTAAAAATGCAGAACTAAATGAGATACAAAGTACGTTCAGTACAAATCACGAGACAATCATATTTAAGCAGATTCTTTGTCTAATAATTTATCGTCAAAACCACCTTGTATAAAAATGATTAAAAAGTTTTTAATACCATATAACATAATCAGAGGGTCTGTCAGTAATTATGCAGAAACTACGACTAGTTGTTGAATACAAAATGCTAATAGAATTAGATTTTGTGGTCAAAATACAACTTGAATAAAATTATTGTAAAAGTAATGTAAAATAAGATTTTCTTTACCATTCTTTATTCTTTATTGCACACAAAAAATCAAATATACATAAAAAAATGCAATTATATAGCTTATGTACAAAGGCGAGCTTAACCCAGAATTGGGTTTTCTTACAGCAAACCTAATTTCGATAGCGAGATTTGCAGAAGAGGATTCACTTAAGAATGTGCAATAACATTACTAAAATTAATTAATTTTGTTGAGTAATTCAAAAGTTGAAAGCCTGTAATTAAATATGAAAAAGCCTTACAAAAGGGATAACAGATTCTTTGTGTCCTTATTAAGAAGAGCTACTTTTATACAGAGAAACTCTGAAAGTAACGAACTAAAACATGAAAACGAAATATTTATTATTTTCTTCAATGTTTCTTTCCTTATTTTGTTAGGCTCCGTGTCTTTATTTAAATATCAAACGGTTTTCGCGAACACGAGACTGTTTTTGTTTTGTTTTATTTTCAGTCACGTCTTTTTTCTCGCTTTATTTTATTTTTACGAAAATATTGTTTATGGAAAAGGCTGCTTTTCACGCAGCTGAAGTTATTTTGCATGTTTAATGGCGGGAGGTACCGTTTAAATTTATTCTAACTCACGTAAACTATTAAAGAATTACTCTGAGTGGCAATGCTGTATCATGACCATTTTGAAAACAAGTGTGTAGCTTACGGTAGTTCATCAGATATATAAGGTATGTAAGGAAGATCAGATATATAAGGAAGCACGCAGCCATCAACTAACATTTTGTACTTATAACAAACTAAGTAACAGTGCAAAAATTATTACTAGTTAACGATTTCGTTTTGGTGTAATAAATCATGTTTTACGGCTGGGCTCATGGAGTATTTACAGTTAAATTAATAACATAAAAAAATGTATTTAAAAAAAATGACAAAAGTTTGAAAAACCCTTGAGTATCTCCGTAACTAGAAGGTATATATATGGTCCAGAACAAAAAAGAATCGCAAAGACGGGAAGAAGAACACGTGGCTCTCGGCTTTGTTAAGGGTCTTTTTACACCCTTTATAAAAACAAATCAAGTCTTAACGTCAGGCCTTTTAATGTCAGGCAGAATGCCACCTGCTCATGATCCTTACATACTCCTTTTACCTCATCCACGTTCATACATCTGGTCATACACGCACGCCGCCGGTTGCGATAAATGCTGATATATCCAAATTCAAAGCATTTTCACGTAATGTACCTACTAAAACGTTTTCTCCAGATCATGCGTTTACGGCTGTAACATAAAACCGCCTCTCCCGTGTTTTATTCCCAAAGGACCAAATTTATGAATGCAGTACAAAATTCTGGCTACTTTGGCTTGAAAGACCAATTATTTACTGTTAATAGAAATCTTGTAACTTAATTTAATTAAAGAACTAAGTTCTGCATGCTAAGATGGATTGTCTTTGCCGAACTTGCGAACATCAAATTATGGAAAGTTATAGAAAAGCAGAAAGCTGCACTTCGTATTATGTAGGTATAAAAAAAGACTTAAACAGAAATGCAGCGTACGTGCCTAATCTGATCTAGGCCGCAGCTGAAGAGATCCATTCGTCTATTAAATGTAAAGCAAAATTCGAATCGAAATCGAATTCAGCAAAAATCTTAGGACTGGCTTGGATGCAGCCTTGAATTCCCAGCCGCTCAACTATGCACACGCGGAAGGTGCGGTAATTAAAATGCAAAATGCAACGCAAACCTATATTCGACACGTGTTTCATTCCTCCACGGGGCATCCTTTTTTTTTTTTTTTTCGGATGGGAAATCATCAAATGACTCCTCCCGCTCTGGGCGGAGCAGGAGGGAGTGTCAGACTTTTACTGACTAAAACCCATCTACACACATCAAAAGTATCTAGGGATCAACATATATTTTTGCAATAACTTTTCTCCTGATTGATATTAATTAAAATTTTCTTTAAGGATTCATCAAATAAAGTGTTTTCGTTTGTCACAGTAACGATAAACCAAGTCACCTTTGCATTAATAAAGAAATTTGCCATTTTCCTAATAAAGGGATTTTTGACATTTGAACCACTAACATTAAAGTTCGAAAAAAAAACTGAAATAACAGTTTTCTTTAAAATTTTATTGGGTAACTTAAACAATTAATAATCCGTGTTTCTACCGCGAACACTAACAACACAAGAACATCGGTTTGGCATACTCAAAATGAGTTCATCCAAATCACGCTGTGGAATGGCCGCCCATGTTCGTTGCAACAACAAAAAAAGGTCTTCTTGCGACTGGATACCCTCCATATTCGGCAGAGCTCTTCTCTGTAGCATATCCCATGCATGCTCAATCGGGTTCAAGTCTGGCGACTGAGCAGGCCAGGGCAGGACATTGATGTTAGCTGCGGCGAGAGTCTGTCTTACAACTCTTGCGGTGTGCGGTCGTGCATTATCATGCATTAACTGAAATAAGGGACCGATTTGCACTTGTAGAGGAACGATGACGTCTGATACAATCGTCTCAGCATAAATTTGAGCGTTGAGGTTGCCTCTGATCCAAATCAACTCAGTTCTTCCGCCGATCCAAATACCCGCCCATACCATGATGGTTCCACCACTATAAGGATGGACTTCCTGGCAGGATTTTAATCGCTGTTGGCGTCCAGGGGTTCTCCAGTGTCGTATACGTCTTGTATCCGGTCTCATACCAAAACGAGACTCATCAGAAAAGCACACGAAACGCCATTGTTCTTCTGCCCAATTTCTGTGTTCAAGAGCCCATTGATATCGAATCCTACGATTGTGCATTGCTATAGGTGGTACCCGTAGCGGTCTTCGGGAATGAAGGTTCACTTCATGCAAGCGGTTTCTGACTGTTTGGTCGCTAATTAAGTTCCCTGAAGAGTGATGAAGCCTCACGGCTAACATCATGGCGGTTATTGTTGGAGCTCTTCGAGTTAAGATTTGAATGTATCGGTCTTGTCTCCGTGTGGTGCAGCGATACCGTCCTCCATGGCGCTCAGCCACGGTACCAGTGCTTCGGTAACGTGTCCAAAGTCGACTGATAACACTCTGACTTGTATTTAGAGCTAAAGCTACAGTACGTTGCCGGGAACCAGCTTCTATCATTCCCACGGCTCTGAGCATTTCTTCCCTGCTTAAATGACGTCGCCGCTCCATAATAACGTTGGTTTTAATCAGTAGTAGGGAAACAGTAGCACTAATAATGTCTTCAATGCGTTGTATGTTTTTATAGGGAAAATATTGACAGCTTATTTTCATCTTTTACTCGAATTTGATTGAGAGTTCCTGATTCAAATTATGAAATGCACCAAAAAGGATCCATATAAATTTATAAAATCATAAATTTATTACAAAGCCACATCTCAATCTCAAGAAATCCGCATAAAAATGCTTGATCCCTAGACATTTTTAATGTGTGTATGTTCCTTCATCGCCCTTTGTGTTCCGGGGCTACGGTATCTCTTTCGAATAGTCCCGCAGCCCCGGCAGGCATCGGCCCTCGCGGATCCCTTCCTTTTTGCTGACTCTGTTTGAGGCGCGAGTGGAACACGAACGCGCCGTCGACACGGCCTGTCGTCGTGAGACGGACGGACGGCGAGCTAGCCCATAGCTCTCCGTCTCACGTGGCCCCCGACGCCCGGGGCGTCTCCCGCGGCGGCCGGGACTTGAGGCTCTCTCCCTCTCACGTTCCGCCACCTCCTTCTCTAGCATTACTGCTTCGCAGAAGGAGGTGACGGCGTCCCATTCCGTCTCGCTCCGGACCATGGATTGAACCAGGGCCAGACGCGAGAGGTCGCCGCCGCCGATCGCCTCTTCGAGGACACGGTGGTACTCCGCCTAAATGGGGCACACCTCCACAGTGTGCTCCACCGTGTCCTCCAGTCGATCCTCGCAATGGAAGCACCCGGGCGTTTCCTCCCGCCCGATTCGGTGCAGGAACCTCCCAAAACAGCCGTGTCCAGGTCCTCACCACCTGCGTCAGGTGGAAGGTGAGGAAGCCGTGGCGCCTCTCTAGCCACTCCTCAAAGATGGGACTTATCACCACTATTGTGGCGTGCTCTGCACGGAGTTGCGACAGTCGCTCTCTCCATGTCGCCATGAGATAACGCCGGAAGTCTGTCCGCTGCGCGACAATTTGCCGCGGCAGCGGAATTTCTCCCAGGCGTAGCGCCTCCGCGCGCCATTCGTGCAGTCGCGTGAGGACTATCGCCTCCAGATCCCATGGCGGCAATCCGGCAAGGCGGCTTGGCCCCCCCAGGTTGGGCAGGAGCCGCCTGAAGGCAGCCCCGGTCTGTTCCAGTTTGGGGGCCAAACGTCGGAAATGCTCCACGAAGTTCCATCGGCTGTCGAGGACGAGGAGGATCCTCAAATCAACATCAAATCAAATCATTTTTCGAGGAGATCCAATCTGTCGGCCAACTGTTGCGAAATGAAGACTTACTTACTTACTCCCTTTGACCGTTTCATGTAATTGTGGTCGTTCGAATTTTCCGCGGCTTATGTTCAGTGTCTATTGGATGTTTCCGGAGCACAGATTGCCCCAGGGGTGTGTACCGGGGTAGTATTTATAATGATGATTGTATACAGGGTGTAATAACGGTCGATTAATCGAGGAAAACCCTATAGGTACCTTAAATACCTACCAGAAATTGTAGAATTTTTATTCTTGTTACTTATAGCAGTGCGCTTTAAGGGTTTCTTGCTTGCAGTTGTTTTTAAGTGGTCTAATTGTTTCGTCCTTATTGATTCACGCTGACGATATATTTTGTTTTCGTACATCACATCAATAGTTTTATCCTTAATAATAGTTCAGAACTTGAACCTACTGGCGAAATGTGGGTGAACATACACCTCTATCTACCGTTGTGGGTTTCATGCGTGATGTTTTGTGTCTGTATGAGGTTATAAACCAGTTCCTACCTACAAAAGCCCATATTTGTTACCAAGGACAACCAGCTGGAAAATATAAACCTAAATATAAACTGAAATCCGAACTGAAGATACCCTTAAACCAATAAACCCTTTTCCAATCCGACAGGTATCCCAAGTACGCAATCATATTAGGTATTTAGGTCTTACGAAACCTGATCCCAAACTTGTGCTAGAAATGAGTATTATTTGACGATTCTATTTAAACTTTCTGATACGAATTTTCCGGCCAATTGGTCCGAATAATTCGGGATTAGGAATGCTTTAACCTTTTTTAATAGCTTGTTTTGCTCACAAAAAGGTCATCTTTGTTTATTTTTTTCAACGTTACCTACATACAATGTTTTGTTACACTGGCTGACTGAAGAGAGATATTTGTTTTTTTTTTTGTTGTTTTTCTGACTAAATCAATGTTTTGGTTACTTCTACATGTTTTTATTAACGACAAGCGACCCGTCCGGTCCCGTCTGCTCCGCACTGTTTTTATTACTTGGCAAAAATCGACATTTCTTACGTAAGTTTATTATCATAGTTTATACAGGGTGTAAACAACCTCATCACGAAGCCGTCAACCAAGCTTTCTGTACTGCAAACTAAGTAACTTTACGCAAAAATTTTTGCTGGGAAACGACTTTTTTTTAATGTGAAATATCATGTTTTGTGGTAGAACTCAATGTTACGAACTCAAAACATTGTGCTGATGGATGGATTAAATAGTACGGGGGTCGTGGAGGTGTTTAAAGTAAAAATCTTACATTAAAAACTTGTCAAAAAGTTGGAACTTTGACCCCCAATATCTCCGTAACTAGAAGGTTCCCAGGTATGGTGTAGAACAAAACAATGATCGCAATGACGGGAAGAAAAGTGCCTTTCGGCTTCGTTAAGAGGTGTTTTACACCCTTTATAATGGTGACAACCGCACTAGAATCCGTTGAGGAATAATTTAATCGAAGCGAATAAGTTTTTGAAGAAATTATTCTTTGAGAACAATTGAAATTCATATCCCTATGTTAAAAATGTATGACACTAAAGAACAAGGTTAATTGTGTCAGCACCTGATATTGAAGCTCTATGTGGTCTGTGCGACATTGTTTTGTAAGGAGGTTTATAAATACTAAGAATTGCTTTCCTATCTACTGTTCCTAGTAAGATTAATTCGTTGAAATGCACTCAGTTTGGATTGTTATGCTGACAAACCATGTAACTCCCATATAATGGCAGATATGAGAGGAACGCCCAAGAAGGTCACACACTGACCATATTAGTGATGTTCATAAGAAAAGTCCCGTCAAAATCAGTCCAGCCGCTTCGGAGATTAGCCGGAACTAACAGACATTTAAAATTACGTTTTTTTGTGTGATAAGTACCGTATAATGTATACAGGGTGTAAACAACCTCATTACGAAGCCGTGAACTAAGCATTCTGTACATCAAATTATGTAACTTTTATCTCCGTAACTAGAAGGTTGTCAGGTATGGTGTAGAACAAAAAAATGATCGCAATGACGGGGAGAACAAGTGTCTTTCGGCTTCGTAAAAAGGTTTTTTACACCCTTTTTACGTTCATAAGCATTCAGTAAAAAGCTGTTATTTTAAAATTACAGATACTTCAATTTAATTTATTTCGTTTATAAGTATAGATAAAAAATCAAAAGTCTTGTACAAAGGCTGACCTCTTTGTACATAATGAATAGACGAGACGACAAAAAAAAACTAATTAGTCCGTCAGTTAGATTATCAAAAATATTTGACCCGTGTTTTTTCTTTTGTTACGTAAACCAAAATTGAAGAACATATGACGTTTTTAAAATTCTCAATACGTCACGCCTAGGTATAATTTTTACCTAGTTCTGATGTCACGAGCACTCCCGAGTTTTGATGCGTTTTATCTTTGTCAATATTTATTGATTTACGAAAACAAAAAATACGTGTCCATTAATTTCCAATTCCCTAACTGACGGACTAAATAGATTCGCTATTTTTTGATACTGTCGTCATGCCTATTACAAACCAAATTTATGTAATTATGTCCTACACAGTGTACCCAGCCATCTCTGTTCCCTTTAGCCAGGAATGAGCAGATGAAGTAGGTAAAATGTTGGAGTTCATTACTTTAATTAAAAGGAAGGACGTACTTCGTCTTTGTAATTTGTGTTTTGTACGTTTATTTAATTAGTTCTAGGACTTGTCTGGAGTTTTTAGACTTGACTAAAGGCTAGGTTTTTTTTTGTAAATAAAGAATTACTTTTACTTTAGCTAAATAAAATAAAATAGGTATATTATACCTAAGGGTTCCGTTTTGAGGGTTCCGTACCCAAAGAGTAAAAACGGGACCCTATAACTAAGACTCTGCTGTCCGTCTGTTTGTCACCAGCCCGCGTAGCATGACTACATTGAATCGACCAAATGACAGATGAACAAAAGATTTGTCGATTCTCTTTCTGTGTCTACGGTGGCCATGCTAAGCGGGCAGGCTGTATCTCATGAACCGTGATAGCTAGACAGTTGAAATTTTCACAGATGATGTATTTCTGTTGCCGCTATAACAAATTATAAAATTAAAAATGAAAGGGGCTCCCCTACTATGATGGTGCGGAACCCTTCATGCGCGAGTCCGACTCGCACTTGGCCGGTTTTTATCATTTAGCTGCGGAACCAACATCTGCATTTTCTCAACTATGTGGAGGTCGGCTCCCAGTGTATAAACCGGATGCAGCTGCAAACCAGTATTTTAAATTAAGCGTCTGCCTATGTGACCTCCACAACCCAGTTAAAATACGATACCCCTTGCTAAGACTGGTTCTCAGACTTTCAGGCCACTGACAACTTAATGACTGTTAAAGATTTACAATTGACAGTCGGGACCAACGCCTTAACGTGGACGGAGGAAACTCTGTATGGAACAGGTGGTCACCCATCCACGGACCAACCTAGGCAAGCACGGTTTAATGTGAAGATCGACCCGAGCTGCTGGTATTGTTTAGCCACGAGCTCCTTTGCTGGCTACGGAACCATAACAAATGAAAAACTAACTTCTTACATTACCTACAGGTGGTTTCGTGTGAAACAAGGGTTTTTCATGATTCAAAACAATTATAATAACTCTGCATTACGGTAAATTACTGATTTTAGATTGACTGCAGCCTTGTTGGTATAGTACAGTTGTCAGAAGCGCTACTGCGGAGTAAGACGACCTGGGTTCCATGCTCGGGTAGGGCAAAGTGTTATCGGGTTTTCCTATGGAATTTCTCAGCAACAGCTTCGAGTCAGAATTTGTCCCCGGTTTATTGCAATAGGCTCGACTCCGAGGAACCTAAACATAATTGGCAAAATGTGGGAGTACTATACTACTACACCTCTGTCTAACCTTTCACGGATTACAAGCGTTGTATTTAGGTTACTGAATCATGCACGCAACCAACCATCAGGCAAAGTTGACCTTGAAATAAGCTAGTTCTTAGAGTGACAATTTGTGACTTCTGTTCCAGTCCCTGCCTCGGACTATGACAAGACCCACGTACGATCCTAATCCTTTAAACCTACCGAAGTTGATTGGCTAGACGGCTTAACAGTGGGTAACCCCACTGTTGGTTGGATTAAGTAAGATTGAAATGCCTTAATAACTATTTCAAGGTCAAAAATTCCTACTAAGTGTTTTATTTCTACGAAAGTCTTTTTCGATCCGTGAAACAATACACCGTCAACATCTGCATCGTCCTCTGCCATCTATGTTAATGTCGGCTTCTAATCTAACTGAATGCAGCTGAATACCAGTGGAGCGACTGCCTCTCTGAACTCTACAACTCAGTTACTTACTAGGTAATACGATCCTCATTGTTAAAACTGGTAGTCATACTTTCTTACTAAGAGTACTGACTGCAAAGCATCTATAAATGACAGCAGGGACCGTCGGCTTAACATGCTCCCCGAGTTTCGGTATCAAAAGACCATCAATGTTCGAAAAGAAGTTTGAATCTTTGCGTGTCGTTATTAAGTGTAATAATAACAATTTTATGCTCGTGTAGGTGCTATAAGACAGTGGAAAAGTCTCGATGTAAATTAAATAAATATACAAGGAACGTAAATAATTATGTCGAAAAAGTAGTCGAACATCTTGCAACTCGTTTAAAATACAAACTATAAACAATATGGTTCTGTTTTTCATTTTACTTTTAAAAGCTCGGCTGGTTTGTATAGAAAATTATTACCCTGTTAACTTTAAAAGGTACTCTATAAGGTCCTCCTTGGCTCGGTATTCAATATTTTATGCAAAAAGATAAAAAGTTTACAATGTGTGTACTTATGTGTAATATATTTATATTTTGTCGTATCTGCTGCATAGTTGAACGGCAAATGTGTGCCAAAGTTGTAAAAGCTTGGGGCTTTAGGTGATAATACATACTGTATTCTAAGTTGAGACTGTTGCACCAACTTTCGAACATTCAATGGTTTCGGATTCACGAGATCGAAATGAAAAAATCTATGAACTTTTTAGCTAAACCTAGATTACCTAGTTTACCAATTCAACAACAAATTATGCTTATAATGTTTAGATTTCAGAAACCTATCATTATTTTACATGAAATAATAGACGCTGCCGAAATATCTGATACCTAATTGGCATATTTCTAAATATTTGGATCATCGGCGACGGGCGCCGAAAACAGTGAATATTTGAAAGTGTAAATGAAGCGACACATCAGGAAAACTGCCGAAAATTGCTGTTAATTGATATAAACGAGAAACAGTAATAATTATTTAGCAGTATAATATTAATTCCGAATGTCAACCCTACTATCAGGCATCAATAATGACAACATAATTAATTAGGATGTCAATTATAATTGTCCGTCCCCATGATACACGGCATTTGTACCTTAACAATATAACAGGTGATTTAACAAACAATTACCCGGGCGCTGCATTCTGACCTGACCTGATTAATTACGTATTATTTTTATTGCTCCATAAAACGAACTAACAAATTGACCCTGCGGGATTAAACAGTCATAATAGCGGCGCACACTAAGAGAAATGGCTAAAAAACAAACAGATTATTTGACAGACACTTACCTTAGAACATTTATCGCGATTGTCCACAACAAAACACTGCTGAAAGTCGTGCAAAGCGTTCGTACACTCCAGGACTTAGAAAACAACTGAGAGTCAGTGTTGGGCAACTTGCGCGGCACAGGATGCGCAGTCACAGGGTCGGGGCTTCGGGAAGGAGCGAGCGCAGACCGCCGGCTGCGGAACCTGACTTATGAATGATATAGCCTGCGAAAGGTATCTTGTGTTAGTCGGGGCGCGGCGGGCGCGCGCGGGGAAGGGTTATATAACGCGCCCGATCGATACCGGGGGCGGGCGCGAGCGTAGGGCGCGAGCACAACCGTTTTTCCTTTTTATCGGCGAACTATACATCGGCGGGTAATACTCTTTGTTTTATTGCGCCGTTTGTTACAGCCATCAGTTTTAAATGACACTCTTTGTTAGTTGTTGCACTTGCTACGTTGTAGGTGGATGTATTGTTTAATGGATGGACAATACGGTCGGTAAAGCTCAATTTGAAAGCTTACCTTTGATTTTGTTGTCATGATTAAGGAAATCAGTTTGTGGAAGCATGTCGAATTTAATCAAAGTTTGCGACATTGTGTCCACATTCGGAACGCCAAAATTGAATCCCAAAAAAATTTGAACTATGGCGATATCGCACTCATAAAGGCTCTTTCATTCCATTACCCTTTGATATACCTACATACCTAATGTACCCACCGTACTCTCTGCCAAAGCCAAAATGGACCTTTCTTTATGGACAGGGTCTAACAAAAGGTGAAAACGCTTCCGTTCCTTTTGGCGAACCGTTAAAACGAGCTGCATGGTAAATGAGGCGTTTAAAATTAAAATTAATTTAACAAAATGGGGACAAGTTATTTAAGTGAAGTTTTTGTAGGTATGAAAGCAAGATCGAAGTCGGGGAATATGGATGTTGTCATCCCCGTTTCCCAAGTAAGGGATGACAACATCCAAATTCTGACTGTTGTTCTTCTTTGTTTTACATTATGGTGAATCATAATGATTCCATACCGAGCCGAATGAAGCTTTAAACTTTATCGGATTCTATGGGGGAAATACTAAATTAGCTAACCTAGCTTGACTAGCGTGTCGAAAGCGACAAATACACCCCTTTGTCCTTGGCCTTCATCCAGCATAGCATCTGTTTATCATTATCGCTTATCTCTAAAATACCAATTAAATGTTTTCTTTTTCACAATCCGGCTCGAAGGATAAATATTTAGAAACAAAAAACAATATTATTTTCAATAATTCTGGTAGGTCGAGAGGTTTTTAAAAACGTTCATACCGCAAAAGCATCATTCTTTTCAATTTCATGAAACCTAGAATGTCTGACATGATGACAGAGCGTTTAATATTTTTCATGGATTGTGTTATTGCGCCTAATGGTGGCGCATTAATGAAACAATTAAATATGGTTGATTTATTGCGTGTTTGTCGGACTTACGTTACGACTTGGAATAACAGAAAATTATGTTTGTTTGCAAGAACATGAACCTTTTATGTAAGTTAAAGGTGGTTCTCTCGTATTTATGTATAACATTGTAAAGTCATGTCCTTAAAATAGTAACCGTGGAATTTCTTGTCGGTTCTTCTCCATAGGCATAGGCAACGGTGATCTGGATACGTGCACCAAGTTACTGACTACTCATAATGTGCTCATGAAATAAAATATTGGCTTTCTGGAAAAAATATTCATAGCCATCCTTAAGAACGTTACCACATGTACTTACCGTATTCTGGATACAGTATAAAACAATCTGATTTCGGTAAACCGCTACATATATGTTCGGTCGAACAAGCTATTTTGTTCACATTTTACAATGTAATTTTTGGGTTAAACTGTAAACCAAATAGCTTGTTCGACCGTATATGAATAAACAGAATATTGTGAAAGTACCTAATCTATTGCTTTGATAAAGTTTATCGCAAACATATCCACGGGAAATTGCCATTTTTAACTATTACGCTTGGTAGGTAGATTGGCAATCATTATTTTGTTTATTTTAATGTTGTGGGACGTAGTTGTGCGAGTCTAAAGGAATCTTTTATTTACAAATAAAGAAATATAAGTCCACGAAACTGTAAACACAATAAACACCCACTCATGTACAAACGATTATCCAAGAATTTTGACACATTACAGCCATATATAAGATAGAATAATAAATTGAGCTTCACTAAATAAATTAGTTAATTTCGTACAAGTTAATTTGGCAACACCATTAATAAACTCGTCGGTATTCGGCAAGCTTAATTAGTATTTTAGGTAATTTTGGTATAAGGAATATTACCGCAATCATGTCTGTGAATATAGGGTAGATTTTTTTAATTATTTGAGGACCGAAGTTCGTTTGGTATTGAGCCCGGTTTTCGAAAGACCGTATTGGGTAATTTGGGCAATGTGGCGTAAGGGGAGGCCATTTAGACTTTTAAGGTCATTCTGGGTAAGAATTATGTATTACCTTCTACCTAATGTCCAAAGTTGAGTCAAAAGAATAGTAATAGAATAAGAGGGGTATAGGTACGTCGTACCCCTGAGTTGTAGAGTAAGTAGTAACCTATTAGTTTCGGTATATTTAATTTTATTCAGAGCTAGTCGTGTAATTTCATATAATTTATATGAATAATGATAATTTTTAAAATACATGAGATTCAAGATGTCTTCTTCATTTATTTACTTTTCTTTATTAAATCAATTATAATAAAAAAAAAATGCTCTTAGTAAAATAGCATTTTACAGTTTAAAAAATAACAACCATCAACAAGCGGTTTATTTTTTAACAATTAAAATGACAAAAAAAAAAAATAGAAAATTAAATAAGCAGAACAAAATTAAAGTAGGCAGAATTGGCTATCCAAACAGTATTAGGTTGACTCCATAGGAAAAAGGGGCGAAATGATTCGTGCAGCGGATTATATAGCCGCGTGGTGGCTACTGTCTCGCTTCCCCTCCATGCAACAGCTTGACAATCGACTTTTCCGCTAACAATACATTATAACAATTAGAACGATTAAATTAACTAAATAAACAAAAAAATCTATAAAAGGGCACCAAAAACTCCTGCTCAACGCTGTCAGCTGGTAATGTGTCCAAGAGACTGGTGGCTTTTTGACTTGAAACGTCTTTAAAATCAGTACCGGGGTACCATGTTAGAAAACCGGACCGTAACGAATTGGGTTATATCGTCTGACATTAATAGCTACAAAACTATTCATAAATATAAACATGAATTTAGTGTCATTATTTAGCGTACCTATATAAAGCAAGCTCGCTGCCAAGATTTTGAGTTTGCATCGGGGCCGGGCGGGGCGGCGCTGGGGAGGTGCACTCCATAGAATGCGCTCTCGCTGGATTCCATTCAGTGTAACTCACGGCTCACACGTGATAGCGCGGTGATTCTTTCGTGTATTTACAGAGTAAGCCAATCGATTAAAAAAAAAAACTAATAAATGTTAAAAATTTGCATTATTGGTTTTCTTTCAATCTTTAACACTAAAAGCGACTCGCTGATATAGACCTTTCACTTTAATATCACCGGCAGTGTGCACCGACATAGCCCCGATTTTTTTAATTACTTGCATGATCCGTAGGACCAAAAAAGGATTCGCGGATCTTGACGTAGACTTGAAATTTAGGAGAAGCACCAAATCGGAAAAATCTGTTGTCAGTCTTAAACCAATACCCAATAAGTTTGACAAACTCCTTTTTTAGCACGAGCAAAATATCAGATTCAATAGCAGTCTCTTTCTTAGTTCATATTTAAGGTTTCAGAGCTACCATTTTTATTGGCATGGTTTGTAAGTTTTAACTGAACTGGAAATACTGGAATGTGGTCGGAAAAGCTCTTTATTCAAGATTCTCCTTCTTTTTCCTTTTATTGATTCTCTTTGTTTTTTTATTATTTAGCTGATGTACTATAGTATTTAGAACTTGGTTGCGACATTTTGTCCAAATTCGAAACGCCAACTGCAGTCATTTTATAGATTACTAGCTGATGCTTCGCCCGCCCGAAATTAAGATAAGATAAGATTTATTTTTCGACACAATTAATTATATAGGTACTAAAACCTTCTTCTTGAATCACTCTATCTATTAAAAAAACCCGCATCAAAATTCGTTGCGTAGTTTTAAAGATCTAAGCATACATAGGGACAGACAGACGCGGCGGGGGACTTTGTTTTATAATATGTAATGATAAGTATTTGAGGCTTTAAGGCTTTCTTGCATGGAGTACCAAGGAGGCTGTATCCAATAACCCTTACTTGAATGTGCTGTAAAACTTCTAATATTGGTTCTAATAGCCTCTTAGAAACAGTAATGGTTTAATTAAATGGTGGTCTTGAAAATATTGCTTTTAGCGATAAGACCGCCCATTCTTGTGTCACCATATGTATAAATTCTGTTACGTAAATTGAAATTTGTATGGACATAATAAATAATATTCTAACCACCGACTGTGAGGAGAAAATGTTTTTCAGGTTAAGTTGAACAAACGCTATATTGATATAACGTGTCATGCCTGTCAATATTTTGGAGATGTTGCTCAGTTGTATATTATACTTTACATTTCCTTTACTTTATTTCCCAAGTAGCTCTTTTTGATGTTTTTTAGCTGTAGACGGTAAAGTACGCTAATTAAAAAAAAAAATGTAGGTCCTGTGATACGAGAGAGCGGTATGTATAATTAAGTACAAAACTAGGTAGCGCAACTTCCAGTTGCCGCAAAGAATCTTCCAACATACTGTAGAAACATTAGTAATTTAGTACATAGGATACTACTTGCATTGCTTAAGACTTGAAACTGAGAAAATAAAATGAATTCAAAGTGTAAGTTTAATATGTTAATATCTTATTAATTAGGTTATGCTAAGGAAGAATCAAATGTAACTAAACAATGCAAAAGCAAATCTCCTTTCGGTCCCTGAAACCTTAACCTTGTCATTGTTTTGTCTAGTCGAAAACATATCAGGGCCTTACCCCAACAGGGTAAAAATATGTTGACAATACCGTACCTCACATGACCCCCTAAACCCTGCGGGTAGACGCGGTGATCGGTGACAAGTAAGTACGTTACCTACCTACATGATTCAAACCGCAAAAACCCTTTAAGCTGAATTTACGTAACGGAAATAATTCTCCCCTTATCCCAAAGGACCAAAATACTGTCGTTGGTATATTTGTGTTATTTTGTTGTAAGTATTAATTCTGTTTCAACACCGTCATACCTAATTATGTAATTGGTAACCATTCAATTTTCCGTGAATGACTTATTTTCATCGCCTTAAAGTCCGGTGAAATAGAGGATAAACTGGTTTTAAATTTAAAGGTTTTATGGTTTATGGGCCAATAAGTATTCAAAGCGTTTGCCACTTATGTGTAAATATCAAAGCAGGAAATTTTACGTGTCCACGTTGAGAATCAAGGTGTAAAAATAATAGGATGATTCTTATTTTTTTAATAGTAAACTACGTTACTTGGCGCAAATAGGGCCACCTTTTTTAGTTATTCGTGTTTATAAATAATCAGGAAAAAATTCAAGTTTGGTGGCTTTTCCCTGTTCCATTTTTTTATATAATTGCACCAAAGTAACAATTTAAGGTTTAATAAATTTAAGGTAAAATAATATATTTCCTTAGTTTATGCATTAGACACATTATCTAAAAACAATTAAACCATATAAGAAAAACTAATTTAAAAGCACAGGACACTCGATCAAAGTTTGTCCAAGCAAAACACAAAATTTTGGTAGCACTTTTTCAACTTACTATAACATAAAGTTTCGTGCGTGTGCGACCAATCGCATTTTTTTTATTTCGCACCTCTCGGTCGTGCGTTGGACTTGCCCGTAACAGATGTGTGATTAGTGCTGCGATTACCCGATAAAAACGTAAGTATTCATCTTAGGTGGCACGGGGGACAAGAATTGTTCAATTTTGGTGGATCGTTTTGCTGTTGATTTAAACGTGTTTTAATAGTAAGGTACACGTTATAGCTAGTGATTTGGGTAACGCATAAAACAGTGATATTAATTTAATTGTTACTTAAAACCCCTATTTTTAAAGATTTTTTTTGTGCCTGGTTCCAATTTTGGTGGCTCAATTTCGGTGGCTTTGGTGGCGTTTTCACGTACTATTTATAAATATAAAGCCAGTTTTTACGTTGCAAGACAGTTTCATTAGCAAACAAACAAATGTTATGTACTTGGCAGTAAGTAAGACCTATTATTACAAGGGTAGCATGCTAAAGATGAAGTTTCTTATTTTTATTTTGTTGCTTTTTAGAATGCTAAAACAGACCAATGAAAAGAGGCTGCTTAAAAAGAGAATGGATGAAAGAAGAAGAAAATCAAGAATAATGTTTCATCATCAGCCAACAGCAGACCACTGCTGGACATAGGCCTCCTCAATGGCACGCCACTCAACTCGATTCTCAGTAACTCTCATCCAGTTGCTACCAGCCACCCTGCGAAGATCTTCACTCCAGTCACTTGAGCCTGAGGGCATCCCACCTTACGTTTGCCGATACGTGGTCTCTACTCAAGGACACGTCTACCCCCCAACTGTCATCGGTTCTACGGCTGTATGACCGGCCCATTGCCACTGCAGCTTACTTATTCTGTGAGCTATGTTGACAATTCTGGTTCTCTGTCGGATCACCTCGTTCCGGAGACCCACCCCACCTCAGCCTGTTCCATAGCTCGCTGAGCGACCTTAAATTTATGGACCAGCCGTACCGTGAGGGTCCACGTTTCGGCCCCGTAAGTAAGGCAGCACGGGCTGGTTGAAGACCTTCCGTCTTTAGGCACTGTGGAAACGCGACGAGAAGACCGGACGAAGATTCCCAAAAGCATTTGGGAAACTTCGTCCGGTCATCTCACAGCCCAGCCCAGCTGAATTCTGCTGTGAGTCTCAAAGTTGTTCTTACCAAACTTTAGAGTTTGCCCGAGATGAACATATTCTCGAACAACGTCGAGAGAAACGCCATTGACAACAACAGTTCTGGGAAGACTTCAAAACTGACCAGGTCTGGACAGAGTCAAAAGCCTTCTCATAGTCCACAAATGCAAGACAGAGCGGCTGATTATACTCTTCGGACTTCTGTATGTTCTGCCGCATAGTGTGGATGTGGTCTATGGTGCTGCATTAATCTCAAAACCCGGTCTGTTTCGGTGGCTGGAAGTCGTCGAGTATTTGTGCTACACGATTCAGAACGACTCTTGAAAACAGCTTATACACGTGGCTAAGGAGCGAAATTGGTCTGTATTTCTCTAATAGAGTCTTGTTCCCCTTCTTAAAGAAAAGAACGACCACGCCCCTTCTCCACGCTTCTGGAGGTCTCCCAGATAACAGGACCGAGTTGAAAAGCTCCTGAAACTCTCTTAATGCAGGCTTTCCTCCTGCTTTCAGAAGCTCTGTCGTTATCCTATCCTCATCAGGGGTTTTTTCCATTTTTAAGCTAAGAGCCGCCTCGATTTCGTCTTGGCTGAATTTTGACAGGTCTTCTGTGAAATGACGGGTTAAGGAGGTTCTGGAATCCTCATTACGGGATCAGGTCGAGATAAACAGTACATGCGATGCATATTCAATTTTGGTGCCAATGATTTTAAATTTTGGTGGGCACTTTCGATTTTGGTGGGCGATTTTAAATTTTGGTGGCCACACTACACTTGAAACTAAAATATCTCAAAAAGTTATCGAGATATTCTTGGGCCTCTTGAAGATTCTTTAAGCTTGGACTTTCTATTGTTATACCAGGTCTTTATTTTTCACGAAAACTGAAAAATAAATTTCGCCACCAAAATTGACAAAAAATGCACTTTGCTGATGTTCAACCTTATACTCAGTCCAAATAAAAAACCAAGACATAGCGCTGTGAACAATAAAGTGAGACCAGTGCAAAACTACGTCTCGCTCTGTGCATACACGCTCACACGCACACATTTACATCAAACTACAATGACTACAATGAAACTACGTCTCAATAAATGCACATAATTATGTTTACGAAACCGGCCTCACTTTTTCATTCCGTCTAAACTTTTTATCAGTGGGTCGTCTTAGGGGCGTTTTTATTTGGTCTGAGCACTTATATTAAAACTATATCTCCAATCAGGAAAATGAAACCGATTAGATAGTAGGTACATCAATACAATGCATCAATATAAATAATTTGTCATGTGACGGCAGTGGGTGTCAACATAAATGTAGATGAATGATCGGTCGATAATGTTGAGAGTACCAAAAAAAAAATGTTGGTACCTAAACATTCTTGATTCTTCCATGTGCTCGATAGCATTTCCCTTTGGCAACAACGAACAAACAAACTTTTACTACACTACTACTACAACAGCCCGCAACGTCCACTGCTGGACATAAGCCTCTCCCATGATGGGAGGAATTTGCCGTAATCTCCACGCTTGGCAGGCGGATTGGAGATCGCAGTGATGAAAGACTAACATAAAACGCTGCTGCCCATTCTCTGGTCTACGGAGGCGCAAGGTGTTCTGCCTCAGACATTAGTCGCCTTATACGACACCCGTGAGTGTAATGGGTTGGTTCTATTCTACTCTGCCGGATAACACACGGCCAAACTTTTACACCCTTTAAAATTCCGCGGTGGGATTCATTCTAAAAATCAAAGTGCTCACTTACGTCATAGGATCTCTTGTTTCTAGATTCAATGGTTTAGACCGTGAACTTGTCAGACAATAATTCATAGTACATTATGATGTAAGTGCGGTAAGTTGAAAATTACAGCTGAGGCGATATTGCAAGCAGAGGCTGTAATTATCAAAGCGCACGTATGTCATACGACGTTTTATAACATATTTGCTAGGAAATCAATAAAACTCGGAGTTTCTTAAACGAACTTTAATCACTTGATAAAGCAGTTATAAAAATTTAAACAATTTGTTTAATTGATTAAATATTACGTTGCCAGTTGGCATTATAACTTGACAACATTATTATGTATCTCCCAAAGTTAATTTTATTCATAAAATGTTGACAACTTTTCTGACATAAAAACTCTTTGCTAAGATTAAAAAAAATAGGTACCGTTTGTTTTAGACGGAGCATCTTGATAAAACGTGCGTTTTACATTACAATAACGCACAAGTACGTAATGAGATACAATACGATATTGAAATTGGTGAAATAAGAGACCCTTTACGAGCAAATGTGTTATAAAAATTATTAGACAATACAGGTACAGAACATGACACACTGTATATAATAAAACAACACATATAATATAACAGAGCATACATATAATCACACTAAACCATACCTAAAGCGGACATGACTCTCATTAGTCAGTATTAGCGTCATCTGTCGGCACAGTAACATACGAACTGTTTCATAATTACTCTCTCTAAGCCAGTGGGTTGTTCAGAACGGCACGTTTCCTGCCAGGCTGCCACTGTGATATATCAAAGCCCTCCAGCCACATGCGTCACGAGAAATCTAGCATAGACAATTTATTATAGTGGTAAGTGGTGTAAGTGATAAGTACTGTTTTGAATATTATTAGATTTATGTTATGCGTCTCATAAGTTGTGTTAGAAGTGTGTGAACTTTTAGTTCAAAGAATACTTTACTATTTAAGCAGGTACTAATGATTCTTATATTTCAGTTGTTGAAAGGTTTATAATCAGCATTCTCCTGCTCCGAACTCAATTTATTTGGTAAATTTCTCTGGAAGTCGTAATTCCATGAGTTACCGTTTTCCAACCATATCATCTTACACACAGTAATCTTTTCGTAAAAGCAAGCACAGCCAGCCAGCCAAGTTGTCAGTCCAAGTTGCACATGACCCGTGTTTTCAATACAATGTTCACAGTCAGTTTCGCAAATTTTTACCAAAATCGCCCTCCTGTAAATTCCAAAAAAACCATGCTGCGTTTTATTTAACACATAACAATTCAATTAATGTACCTGACTTAAAGCAATGAATTACCAAACTCGCAATTAAGGTGGTGGCGTTGGTGTGCGTCGCAAATGAAATAGTTATCTGACTATGTCCGTAACCGCACGTAGTCAGTCAGTGTCATGGGATTCAAATTGATGACCACAGAGCTTTATCGCAGCGTTGCATGCACCGCCAATGTGAGGTTGACATTTTTGAAGGTGAAATGTGATCCATTATAAAAAGTACACTTTCATGAAATTATTTTGTTTACCTACGGACAATCAAGGAAAATCGCTTTCAAATTGTTTCGTGTGTTCATCACCGTTAAAAGCTGAAAGATTGTCATTTCTGACATATTTACGTAAAACTTATTACAATATCAAGAAAACATAAAGAGAAACAATTTTATATAAAGTTGTTTGTTGTTCGAACACATCATACTGTGATTAGTTATTAAAGTTTTTTTATTTGCCATTTTTTTTTTGCACATGTAGCATTCTAAAAGCGAAGGTTAGCAATTGCTCCCAAGCACTTTGAGAGTTCTCTCGGGCGAGACTCGAGACAGATACAGCGGGATAAACTTGAAACCACTGAAGGTCTAGCGGCACGAGGATCCGGTCAAAGCAGGAGTTGAAGTCTTTAATTTAGAAATATATTTCCAAAAGGTTTGAGAGAGAGTCAGGTGTAAAAGTAGGGGTACTTTAGGACAGGATGAAGGTACCTACATTGTGGGGTTTATGTTTTTCCCCAAATGTAACTTCAAGCCTCTTTCAAGCGTGGTTGGGAACAGTGTGGTTATTAAGTTTAGATCCTCATAGTAGACTTATTCAAGTTTTATTATTAGATTGTTAAGAAGCTTCAACGTCCCACGCCCACGCCCTCTTACATATTTTTCATTGCCTAAGAAAGGGAGCCCTTAGGTACAGATTGCTGATGTAATCACAGCACACAGCCAGGCCTATGGTTACCATACGAGCAGACTTTATCCAGATATGTCCGACTATTTGGCTCTCTGTTTGACTTTATACTGTCAAACTTTTTAGACACATAACATAACGCCGGTAATTCCCGAAGGGTTAGGCCGAGGTGTACCTCGTGTACCTAATAGTATTACACCCACGCCAGTAAAGATAAGTTTTATGGCCCATGTAGTAGGGGGCGAGCCTATTCCCATCAACTGAACACAGATCCAGCCTCCGTGGCTGCTACTGAGAAATTTGTGATGGAAAAACCCAATAACACTTTAGCGTGTTTTTTTTTCGGATGGGAAATCATCAAATGACTTCTCCCGCTCTGGGCGCCTGGGCGGAGCAGGAGGAAGTGTCAGACTTTTACTGACTAAAACCCATCCATGTTCCTTCATCACCGTTTGTGTTCTGGGGCCACGGTATCTCTTTCGAACAGTCCCACAGCCCCAAATATTCCCGTATTCCCGCAGCCCCAACAGTCCCGCAGCCCCAATAACACTTTAACTGACTTGGGAATCGAACCCAGGACGAGTTCAGCAGTAGTGCTTGAAATTACTACCAATAAAAAAGATTACAAACTAAATGTAAGAACTTATTTGCAAATGTCCGGCTTTTTTTAGGACTATTAGGACTATACATTTCGAAACGGTAACCCTAGTCGAAGCTGATTACCATTGGCATTTGTGTGGGATGCTCTCGACACAAGTGGACTGAAAACTAAAGATAATTAGTAGATGCATGAAGTGATTATATAGAGAAGTTCTATATTGTAATACTATGTAGGACAAAACGTTGCTTTAGGTACATATCGCCCCCTCTCAAGACCTCAGAAGATGTGACTTACGTCGTCGTCAAGCCCCTCGCGCGCGTTTTTTGCAGTTTCTTTAGCGTGTGTACCGCCGCTTTGCAAATCGCGTCACGATGACTCGCGAGATATTAGCAATTTCTTTGTTATTTTTTCGAAGTCGCTGCTTCAACGTGTGTCGCGCGAGCCTGTAGTTCATGGCCACGCAGTTAGATACAGAACGCTGATGCAATCACTTCATCGAGTCGGGTCTGATTACCGTTGGCATGCGTGGGGCTCTCGTCCCAAGTAGACGGAAAACTAAAGATATTCAGAATCAGGATATGCATGAATTGGAAGTACCTATACCTCTTATGAAAAAGGACTAGATTTTGTGGGCGTCGGTCAAAGCTTTGGAATATAGAGAAGTTCTTTGTTGAACATTTGCCCGCGGTTTCGCATGCGTGTTATAATGATAAAAGAGTAAAATTGATGTTCCTACTTTGGTTGTTGTCTATCTGTGTCTGCTTAATTTGACAAGGGTAACAGATAGGCAGAGTAGCCACCCATGCTTCGCACGGCGCCATCTATCGGATCCAAAACGAACTATTTTTGTAGTAGCTGGAAGCAACCACACACATTTACAAACTTTCATTGTAATCGGGTTTTGGAGATTAACTTGTACATACCAATATACTGAAAAGTGATTTTAATTTAATAAGTTAATAAGAAGATTATGGATAAAATGGAACTAGGTCCTGAGGGTGTAGGTCAAAGAGAAGTTCTATATTGTAAAGCTATGTAGGACAAATTGAAAAAAAATTGCTCGGTGAAGCCTTTTTTTTTTTTTTTTTTTTTTTTTTTCGGGTGGGAAATCATCAAATGACTTCTCCCGCTCTGGGCGGAGCAGGAGGGAGTGTCAGACTTTTACTGACTAAAACCCATCCATGTTCCTTCATCGCCCTTTGTGTTCCGGGGCCACGGTATCTCTTTCGAATAGTCCCGCAACCCCGGCAGGCATCGGTCCTTTCGGACCCCTTCCTTTTTGCTGACTCTCTTTGAGGCGCGCGTGGAACACGAACGCGCCGTCGACACGGCCTGTCGTCATGAGACGGACGGACGGCGAGCTAGCCCATAGCCCACCGTCCACAGGCCCGCGCCTACGGTGGCCGGGGGCCACGTGGTGGCCCCCGACGCCCGGGGCGTCTCCCGCGGCGGCCGGGACGCTGTGAGGTTCTCTCCCTCTCACGTTCCGCCACCTCCTTCTCTAGCATTACTGCTTCGCAGAAGGAGGTGACGGCGTCCCATTCCGTCTCGCTCCGGACCATGGCTTGCACCAAGGCCGGACGCGAGAGGTCGCCGCCGCCAATCGCCGCTTCGAGTACACGGCGGTGCTCCGCCCACGCGGGGCACACCTCCACCGTGTGCTCCACCGTGTCCTCCGGTCGATCCTCGCAGTGGAAACACCCGGGCGTTTCCTCCCGCCCGATTCGGTGCAGGAACCTCCCGAAAACACCGTGTCCGGTGAGGACCTGCGTCAGGCGGAAGGTGAGGACGCCGTGGCGTCTCTCAAGCCACTCCTCAAAGAGGGGACTTACCGCCACTATTGTGGCGTGCCCTGCACGGGGTTGCGACAGTCGCTCTCTCCATGTCGCCATGAGATCACGCCGGAAGTCTGTCCGCTGAGCGACAATTTGTCGCGGCAGCGGGGTTTCCCCCCGGCGTAGCACCTCCGCGCGCCATTCATGTAGGCGCGCGAGGACTATCGCCTCCAGATCCCATGGCGGCAATCCGGCAAGGAGGCACGCCGCCTCACGGGAGGATCGTGCGGTACCCACGGGCCAGCCTTACGGCTACCACCTTTTGGGGCGCGTTCAGGTAGTGGGCTGCACGCAGCCTCAAGGAACGCGCCCACACCGGGGCCCCGTAAAGGGCCATGGACCGCACGACTCCCGCGTAGAGCCTCCGGCAGGAGGCGTTTGGCCCCCCAAGGTTGGGCAGGAGCCGCCTGAAGGCAGCCCCGGTCCGTTCCAGTTTGGGGGCCAAACGTCGGAAATGCTCCACGAAGTTCCATCGGCTGTCGAGGACGAGTCCCAGGTACTTCAGCGTCGACTCGACGCCGACGGATACCCCTCCTACCGTCAGTGAGGATCTCGGAGGTGGCGCATTCCGAGGCCCATGAAAGCACATGGCCTCGGACTTGTGCAATGCCACCTCGAGACCCAGTTGCCGGATCCTCTCGACGACTATCGCAACCCCGCGTGTCATTATTTCGGCCGCCGCCTCGTGCGACCCCCCTTGTGCCAGCACCAGCGTGTCGTCTGCATAGCAGACCACGCTGACGCCGCTAGGGAGGTCGGCGCGCAGCACCCAGTCGTACCCGATGTTCCACAAGGAAGGCCCTAGGACCGATCCCTGTGGAACACCGCACGACATCTCTCGCCGGTTCCATTCTCCGCTGCGACCGGGGTAGATAACGGCTCTATCCGTTAGGTAGTCCCCGACTACACGACGAAGGTAGGTCGGCACCCGGTGATACCGTAGTGCCTCCCTAATGCAGCTCCAGGGCATGGAGTTGAAGGCGTTGGCGATGTCAAGAGACACCGCCAAGACAACCCCCCCCCGGGACACTGCATCCCCCGTCGTGAGGGCTCTCACGCGCATGATGGCGTCCACCGTAGAGCGCCCCTTGCGGAAACCAAACTGGTGTTCCGCAAGATCCGGCCTCGTCCCCGCAAGGTGCTCGGCGAGGCGGTTTGCAATGACTCTTTCAAAGAGCTTGCCCACCTCGTCGAGCAACACTATGGGCCGGTATGCGGACGGAGAGTCCGCAGGGCGCCCCGGCTTCCGAATGAGGACCAGCTTCCCCGTCTTCCAACGAAGCGGGAACTGGCCTCTCTCCAAGCATGCGCTTAGGAGCCCCTCCAGTCGGGGCCCGAGAGCCTCCGAGGCCAGGACCCAGGCTTTGCCAGGCAAGCCGTCGGGTCCCGGGGCGGTATTTTTGGCACTGAGCCTGCGTACCGCCACTCTCAGGTCTACCCCAGTCACTACCGGAGCATCGTCGTCGTCGTCCTGGTGATCCGCTTCCAGCACCGCAGGCGGCGGAGCCATAGGCGGGGGGGGATGTTCCCCCCGCGTAGGAAACAGAGTGCTCACTACGTCCTCCACGAGCTCAGGCCGGAGACTCTGCGTCAGTGGGGGGGCCCAGGTGCGGAGTTTATCCCGCACCATCTTGTAAGGGCGCCCCCACGGATCTCTGTCGAGAGTCTGATCCCTGGCCCGCAGGACAGCTTCGCGGAGGGCGGTCTTCGCCGCTCTGTACCCCTCATATAGCTCCGCCTCAATGGCTGCCGCATCCGGTGGGCGGATGCGGAGCCTGCGATGCCTGGCGTACAGGTGCCGCGCAGCTACGCACGCCTCACGCAGAGACGTCAGCTCACGCGACCACCAGTACACCTGACGCCGGGCGCTTCCTGGCCGGACTCGGGGCATTGCCACGTCACATATGTCGGACATGGCCTCCTGGAACCACCCTGCCTCATTGTTAATGTCGGCAGGCCTGTCTGGTGGTGTCACCCAGGCCTGCACGATCGAGGCTTCCAGGAGGAGCTCCCGGTCCAGCTGCTTCAGCGCCCAGCGCGGACCACTCGGGGCCTGTTGGACCGGCGCGCTTGAGGTCTGGGTGGAGACGTCGAACCGGATATACCGGTGGTCGGAATAGGTCTCCACCCCCTCCATGACACGCCAGTCAACGACACGTGGCGACAGAGCGGGGCTAGCGAACGAGATGTCCACCACCGACTCACCCCGCATCCGCACGCACGTGGGGACAGAACCCCGATTTAGGACGACCAGGCCCTTCTCCAGAGCCCAGTCCTCCACCATCCTTCCCCGCACATCTGTGCAACGAGAACCCCAAGCCAAGTTCTTGGCATTGAAGTCCCCGAGGACAAGCACGGGGAGGGAATGATTCCCGACGACGACACTCAACTCTGCGAGAGAGTTGTGGAACTCGGCGAGAGTTCGGCTCGGGGAGAAGTAGACTCCCACCACGACAATCTCCCCGAACCGTGCTGCTACGCACCCCCGACCCCTCCTGACACTTTCAAGGGTCGGGGTGCCGGCGGCGGCCGACGACACAATGGTCACTGAGCCGCTAAGGTCCGCCACCCAGTCTTCCCTGGGCAGGACAAAATACGGCTCAGCGACCACAGCGATTTTTATCGACCACTGCGCCATGCTCTGGAGCAACAGATCCTGAGCGCAGGCGCAGTGGTTGATATTCGCTTGGAGGAAGCGTAATGGAGCCGTTATTGGCATTCCATTACCGCTTCCTCCACTCGGGCCCCCTGTGAGGGCCCCGCTGCACGTGCAACTGTCGCGACGGCGGTGGCGGCAACAGCGGTAGCGGCGGCGGTTGCGGCTGCGGCGGTGGCGACGGTGACGGTGGTGGTGGCGGTGGAGGGCCCTCCCCTGCCTCTGGCCTTGGCCTTGGCGGGTGCAGCGCAGGCCTTGCTGCCAGCCCGGTGATCAGCCGGCTTGCCAGACGCCGCGCATGCAGCGCAGTGCGGCGTGGCGCAGCAAGTCGCGGATGTGTGACCGGGCTGACTGCAACGGAAGCAGAGGCCGCTGCGGTCGACCTCCGAGGCGCATTGC
The DNA here is from genome assembly GCA_941918905.2 of Xestia sexstrigata. Classification (NCBI taxonomy): domain Eukaryota; kingdom Metazoa; phylum Arthropoda; class Insecta; order Lepidoptera; family Noctuidae; genus Xestia; species Xestia sexstrigata. The sequence goes on from OW799201.2 coordinate 20,387,768, forward strand.
ACCGACACATGGTGTCCCACATGGCAGCGGTAGCACCTCAGAGGTCTGGGCTCCAACAGCTTCACCTGCGCTGACACCCAGCCCACCAGTAGCCTACGGCCCTCCACAATTGCCTTGGCCGCCGTCACAGGGCAGCTTACCGTAACGGTTCGCATGCCCGTGGAGTCCGGACGAAGGGCGCCTGCCCTGACCTGATCGGCAGGGCACCCTCCGGACCTGGCAACGGCGGCCACCACCTCCTCCTCGGTCACTGAGTCGTCCAGACCCAGGACGCGCAGGTCTGCGCACCTAACGGGCCTGGAAACTCGGGCGTCGTCCGCGTTTAGGGACGCTCTTAGCTTTTCAGCCAGAGCGTCAGCGGACGAGACACTGGTTTCACCGGGGATCTCCAGCAACCGAGCTCCCGTCGCGGTTACTTTAAGCCGGAGGCCCCCGGTGATCCGTGCTCGGTGAAGCCTTGCGGGGTAAACTTTTGTTTTGTTTTCGAGACGATAAACAGCTTTTCATTACTCATACTCGGAAAGTAGGTCTAAAGTTGCCTGAGGAGCGGGTTGAAAGTAATAGTTTTCAGCCCTAGGGAGAATCGTTTTCAACTGACAGCTGTCAAATTATAAAAAAAAGTTCTTTTTTCTATTGGACCATGTTCCAACTTTCTATACAGCCACGATGTAAAATTGAAATAACGTAACGTTAAGTATTAATTAAAGAATACATATTTTTAAATAACTTTATTATAATGAAGTTTCAACTATTTCTAATAACATAGATTTGGGCAAAATATTTACCATTTTTTCGATGATGAAAATGAAAAATAGGTAATGGCTGAATAGCTGGCCGATAACAGAAAAAAATCTATATAGGCGGGAAAGCGGCGATCCGAACTTCATTTGTTTTTTCGAGTTGATTCATGTTTTTATTTTTACATGCCTTGTATTCGTAATGAAAAGCATAGTGTTTACTTCGAGTTAAAGACTTATTTAGTCCCTCGAACTATATTATTATTATTACTTACATTAATATTATTTTACTATAATAATATTATTTTTGAGCGACAAGCAGTAGCTTGTCGCTCAAAAATAATATTAAACTCCTGCATTCTTTTACGACAGTTAATTCAAACGTCCGTAGTTGTCGCGGCCATGATGTAACGTCATTATCCACAATCTGCCTTGTTTACATCTAATTTTTTTGGCCTTATCAAAGTAATTTTACTAATTGTATGTGCTTTATTCAAGTAAAAATTGCAATAACAATATTATAATAAAAATTTAGTGAAACTAAGCACTTTTCAAATAAAAGCGTTTTTTTGACACAATGAACTTTGACGTCAATACGAGGTTAACCAGGACGATGCGTTTTGAGAGTGTGTTCCGTTTAACCAAAAACATGCTACTTAAAACAGTAAATTGTTAAATAAGTGATGAATTAGAAACTTAAACAAGTGTACCACAATGTTTGTAGGCGCCAATACAAGGCATTTTTCATAAATAAAAAGAGTTTTGTATTTCATGCATATTCCCTATTGTGCCTTTTTACTAAAAAGGCAGAAATGCATGGTGAAGAGAGAGGATGTCTTTTCCCAGCAGTGGGAAAATACAGGTTAGTACCTTAGTTTAGCCTGTATTACTTAGCACATGGCAACAGTCTTGGTTGTCAGTTTGGGATTGGGATCTAACTTTGATCATCAGGTTCATTAGGTATATTATTGATGGTTTCAAAAACATTAAACTCAAAATTTAACTTTCATTTTAAAGCTTTTAAAAAACGTGCACTCTTTTCGTACTTTGTAGAAGTCGGTTGTATTTTTTTGCAAAACTTGTTTTGTTTGTTGGTCAAAAAACTCCAACACCAATTTCCGATGAAAGTCGCGATCAAAAAGGCTAGCCAGAATAAAGTGTTTTTATAACTGACAGGCAGACCGCCCTTATCGAACGCCATATTGAACCAGGCATCCGCAGCGGGCGAATAAACCTAGCTTCAGTATCAACAGAGAGGGGTCCACCCCACTATTGTTGTGGGTTTTCAGCTCGCTTTTAAGGCTGACGCAGTTTTGGGTGGGCTGCTCTGCATTGGAAAAAAATCTATTGGCCATTTTTATTTAAAAAAATCAATAGACTATAGCCACGCTATAATTTTGTGAAATAAATCCAATAAATAATTGTAATTGTATCTATCGCACACCTGATACTACAGGTGGACCATACCACACTTTTTTGTACCTTTTGAAATGTGATGTGTTGCGGGCATTGCGGTGCGCTGCGGCTGTAATGTGCGTTTAGCTTTACAAGACAGAAAAGTGTTGGTTATTGTTAAAGAAGTGTGGTTTGACGCTTCTACGTTTACGTTGTGTTTTCTTGTATTGTTGCTTGTTATTCTATTTCTTATTCCAGAGAAGATTTTGTATGGTAGTGTCTGGTTCCTTTGATACTTATACAGGGTGTAAAAAAAAAGCATTCTTTACTATCAAACCAAGTAACTTTACGCAAAAATTTTGGCTGGGAAACGACTTTTTTTTTGGGGTCAAAAATCATATTTTGTGGTAGAACTCAATGTAACGCACTCAAAACGTTGTGCTGATGGATGGATTTAATAGTACGGGCGTCTGTAGGTGTTTAAAGTAAAAATCATACATTAAAAACTTGTATTAAAAAAAAAACATGTCAAAAAGTTGGAACTTTGACCAAATGATCGCATTGACGAGGTGAACAAGTGCCTTTCGTTTTCGTTAAGAGTTGTTTTACACCCTTTATAAGTATTTGAAAGAGTTTCCACTCTTATATATATTCTTATGTGTACATGGATCTATTTCCTGCTTTGGAGAAGTATTGTGAGATTTATTTTAATAGCTATGTGCTATGGGTACTGTATTTATATATTTCTACAGATTTTCAGTAATCTCCTTTCCATTTTTTTGTTTTTGTTTGTTTCCGTATTGTGGACTGGCTCTTATAATTCGAGAGTTGTATGTTTAGATTTAGCTAAGTACCGTACATAAAAGTTACGCCTTCTCATTTTAGTAGGTATTCTACTTATGTTATGCTTGAATAGACAACGTACTGTAGAATACTAGTAAATCTTAGATTTGTCGAAAAAGAGAAGTAGAAATGTAGCTAGTTCAAGTTACATATAATATGTCAACTTGGGCAACTAATGATAAAGGTCCTTCTGAGATATTCCACACGACCTTTGCGATTCCTTCTACAAACTTTGTGCTATTTAATAAATGACATACATAAGTCTCAGGAATCAATATTATCGTCTTGTTCGCTTGTTAAATATTCTACAATATTGTACAGACGACAACAAAACTCAATAACAAAGAATAATAAATAAGAAACATCAAAAACCAGAACACTGTTTCCAAGTTTCGGTAAAGCGAGGAATTATTGTTCCATTTTCGTAATTAAAAGTTATTTGAAGACTGAAGTTTGAACTTTAGACAAAAACAATAGCTTAGTATTTATTTTTAAAAGGAAATAACGGTGTGCAAGTTTGTGAACAACTAAACCAGACATTTTGTTAGAACTGAAAATACAAATGGCCGACTATATTAAAACTGCCTGAGGCGAGTTTGTAAATGTGCTAAAAGGTATGATAAAGTGACCCATTATTTAAATGAATATCTTTAGAGAAAATATGACTCAATGACTGTAATAAGAAACGTGTTGTAGTTAAAAGAGAAACTATGTGTTGTTTCCGTTTTCGTTTATGGAACAGCTTTTGTTTAAAATACATACTGGACGGTCTAGCTAGACAAAACTAACACTCAGTAGTCCACATTACCTCCAGCCCGCCTAGCATGACCACCGTAGAAACGAAAGGAAATCGACAAATTATTAGTTCATCTGTCATTTTGTCGATTCAGTGACAGATGAACAATACGGTGGTCATGCTACGCGGGTAGATCGACAGAACTGGAAGTCAGTGGGTTAAAAATCGAGAACTTCACGTTCCGGCCGCCTCGGGAGACGATCTAGGCGTCGGAGAGCTATGGGCTAGCTCGCCGTCCATCTGTCTCATGACGACAGGCCGTGTCGACGGCGCGTTCGTGTTACACGCGCGCCTCAAAGAGATGTCAGCAAAGGCCGATGTCTTCCGGGGCTGCGGGACTGTTCGAAAGCGATACCGTGGCCCCGGAACACAAAGGGCGATGGAGGAATATGGATGGGTTTTTGTCAGTAAAAGTCTGACACTCCCTCCTGCTCCGCCCAGAGCGGGAGGTGTCAGATGATTTCCCATCCAAACAAAAAAAAAAGGGGGTAAAAAGCCTTTCCTCAACATTGGTATGATGCAGGCTAGTCATCGTCATCATCTGCCTAGCCTTTTCCCAACTATGTTGGGGTCGGCTTCCGTCAAACCGCATGCAGCTGAATACCAGTATTTTACATGGAGCGAGTGTTTATCTGGCCTCCACAACTGAATTAGTACAAGGTAATAAAATGCCCCTTGGTAAGAGCGTTTGTCAGAGTTTCGGGCGACCTGTAACGACTGTCAAATATCTACAAATGACAGCCGGGACCAACGGCGTAACCTGCTTTCCGAGGCACGGAAGAAACTAATAGTTACACTATTTGGCAAAAAGATTAACGCGTGTGAGTCTAGAATTATGTACTGATTTCATAGTAATAGTTTGCGCGTACTAGGTATGTATGGTACGTACTTAGAATAATGGAGGTATATCACGACTTTCATGATACGCTTTCATCATGAACGTAATTGAGTAATAAAAGTATTTTGGTCCGTGTTTTTATGAGCTTTCCATGTATTCTTAATTAAGTTATTGTTTTATAATGTTCTATTTGGGTACGATGCTCTGCTAACATTGGTTGTGAAGGTCACCTAGTGAAGGTCACAGGTGTCTACTGCATAAAGAAAGTGTAGAACCAGTTTTGTCTTTGGGAGTTGCTTCTGTTTGCATCTGACGGCGCTTTAACAATTAAATTAGTGTTAGCTAGATTTCATAGATGTCGCTGTTAGTTTAAGTGTCGTGGACATGAATTATCTGTGTCTACTACGTCACATCCGATCACGTGACAATCTGACACGACACCGAGCGCTAGCGCGCAGTGAAGCGACGATTTACCGGCAGTATAATTTGAGACTCGGTCGAGATCGGACAGGCGTGTTACGCGTTCGGTGGAGTGTTTTACTTGTGCTACCTATTTTGTTACTTTATTTTATCGATAATTACATGGCGATTATTTTAAAAGAAAATTAAGTTTGGAATAAAAGTAATTGTGCTATAACTGGGGTTTCTATTTTCTTCGCCCGACAATCCACGCCTACCTACAAAGTGCAACTTAATATCATGGAACCAAATTTCGCTCATGAGGGCCAAGTTCCTTCATATCTTTTCACAGAGTTGGTGACTATTTATGATTGAACAAACAACATAAAATGAAACATCATTTAATCCTCTACAAAACCATTATATTTATTACAATAACTTTAGCTGTAGGTTACTGATATAGGAATAATGTTGATAGATATATATTCCGTAAACTGCCTAAATAAAAGTATCAGAAATAGAAGACTGCTGCGCTCGGATATTTAATTAAAAAGCTCGCTATAACATCGTTGTATGCGGTTGTACATAAGATTCCTGTCCCAGGAATGGTGGCGCGTCTCAATCTAATGAAATTGCCGACGAGCGTCGACTCGACCCTGAATACCCTGATACCCTTCAGCGGTTGACATTACAGCAACCACGCCGATCTTGATCGAATAACGATTCAAGATTGAAGGCTCCATTGATCAGTGTGGGGCGGTCAACTGAATATTTTAACCTTTTCACCGCCACGGACTTCAATAGAAGTTCCAGATTTTCGTGTCACCAGCGCCACGACTTCATTAGAAGCTCTTCATTTTAACTATGGTATAAAAATAAATTTACAGTATTGAACAGGTTTTTTTCATTTTACTATGTTATAATAGCACTGTCTAATACCCTGTTTTTTTATTTTTCCACACAAAAGAAGCCCCCTAATTGTCGTAAAATTGGCAAAAACGAAAACTCCGAACATTTTTAATGTCCCCAGAACGCCAAGGACTTTATATATAGTCGGCCAGTGATGTGACGCGAAAGTTGTCACTGTTTGATTTACAAATATTATTACCGAAAACAATCTGAGGTCAGTAAAATATGAACATAGTTAACTATTTAATTACAAAGGGAAAATTAGTTAACTATTTAATTACAAAGGGAAAATAGACTAATTTCGTAAGATGGGTGCCGACTCGGATTAAATAGTTGTTAGCAATCCTTGTCGATAATTTATATTCCCATCTCTACAAAACAATTGGTTGTCAGTGCCCCGGGCGCCACGGACTATTATAGAAGTCATTCTGTGACGTCATAAACGTACGGCTGTCAAGATCACTGGCATAGTGCAGACTGCAGGTACTAATCGGATTCTTTCAGTTTGCTTATAACAATAGGTACTATTCTATTTTACTAATAGTAATAAGTAAACAAATAGTTAGTGAAATGAATGAAGAACTGGATTAGGATCAGCTTTTATAAATAGCGAGTATAAATCTCATTCATCGATATGACGACACCCTCATCACTACTGTTTACTAACTACATTTATAGCTTGGCGCCTGGCGAGGCATCGCGTTCTGTGTACGTTGGCGGTGAAAAGGTTATGGAACTTTTGAGAAAAAACTTTTCCTCGTAGTTCACCTTTTAATTTAATTCAATCGAACCTTTAATTAAAAAAGGAAAGTGCACTGAAAAATAGGACTATGTATGAGATCACTTGCTACGGTTCATCACATTTTCCCAACTATGTTGCGGTCGGCTTCCAGTCTAACCGCACAGCCGTATACCTTGAGTTTCAACACAGAGCGACTGACCTATCTGATCTCTTCAATCCAGTTTTACCCTTCAGTGGTCGAGATTACAGGAAACACACCGATTAATATCTTGATCAAGTAACAATTCAGATCCAAGGAAAGCGCACTGAGGCCTAACTCTAACGTTTCGTCCGTATATTCGGATCTATCCGTTTCTCTCACTCGCACTCATCTGCAGACGAGAGAGACGGATAGATCCGAATATACGGACGAAACGTTAGAGAGTAGGGTCCGAAACGAAAAAGGGTTATCAGATACCTAGTTTGTTATTGTTAGTATGAATGTATGGCATTGTCAGTGGCAATCAAAGATAACTTTGATTGCTTTTGGCGCAAACAGAGCAGGTAAGGAGATGAGGTACAATAGACTGTGATGCAGTTCTTTGAGCCGCTTCGTCGAAGTGTTAACTTTACTAAATTGGTGTCACATACATCACGAAGCCGTCAACCAAGCATTCCGTACATTAAACTAAGTAATTTTACGAATAAAAAATATGATCGCAATGACTGGGAGAACAAGAGAATGCCTTTCGGCTTCGTGAAGTCTTTTTACACCCATTATGACTACTTGCTAAATTCAATAATTCAACCTTATATGTAGGTACAGCTAAAGTTATACTACAGAAATTTCCTCTATAATCTCCTATTAAACAAACTGTCAGCTGCTAAAGTTCCCATGACGCCGATATATAAAAGTCAATCGTGGTAATTGAATGAGTAGCTAATGAAACACTATTATGTATGAGACTAATCGTTTTAGTATTGATCGGCGGTATTAATTGGATGTTTTGTGACTGGTTTATAGACTAGACTGGAGGGAAGAGGGGGGAAGAGGCTTAGTGTTGAGTGGGGGTGACAGGGCTGTCGTGACATGAGGATACAATATTGATCTATCTTGTAAAGCCGAGCTTAAGCGTCTGGGTCTTGAAGCATACAACTATGCACATAACAAAGAAGAGGTAATAAAGGATTATTGGAAATTAAAAGGAGTGTAATGTAAATAGGGGCTGAAAGTGTTTATGTAAGTTCATATTTTTTGTTGTTATTGGGGGTCGAAAAAACGTTTTTATTCCGTGTTTTAACAAGGTAATCAGACACCACACAGACGGTTGTGTGTGGTTTTACTTGTTTTTTGTGACTTTCGCATTAATAATATTTTCTGCTCAGCTAATCCTTAAAAATATATAAAAGGAAGTCTGTTCGAGCCACCTGGCTTACCTCTCTAACCTGGGGCTGGGTTCTTTGAAACAAAAGCACCTCTATCTAGTTATACCTACAGGTCGTTATGAGCTGAGAGCACATCCCCGACAATGTTTCCTTCCTATAATAAAACATAGAAGAACAGTTTATTAGGTTAGGTTAGTTATAAAACCTGCCAAGAGCGAGTCGGACTTGCGCATGAAAGGTTCTGTACCATCGTAGTAGGGAGGCATACCTATTTTCTTTTTATAGCGGCCACAGAAATACACACACTGTGAAAATTTCAACTGTCTACCTATTACGGACACGCTGATAGACAGACGGACGGACGTACAACGGAGGCTTAGTAATAGGGTCCCGTTGGTTACCCTTCGGGTACGGAACCCTGAAAATGGTAGCCTGAGGTACAATGTTATTGACGTAATGACTTTATTCTGAGCCTTTACTTTCCGAACCGTACCTGTGTGGAATTTATCTATAGGTCTTTGTAACTTGAAATAAATGCTTTACTATTATTATTATTATAAAAGCTCGTAGAGACGCGATTCTGCAAATCTCTGGAGAACAATTTCCACGAAAACCCACGGGACACTTCAGCCAAATAGCTTTTATAACACATTTGCTCGTAAAGGGTCTCTTTATTTCACCAATTTCAATATCGTATTGTATCTCATTACGTACTTGTGCGTTATTGTAATGTAAAACGCACGGTTTATCAAGATGCTCCGTCTAAAACAAACGGTACCTATTTTTTAAATCTTAGCAAAGACTTTTTATGTCAGAAAAGTTGTCAACATTTTATGAATAAAATTAACTTTGGAAGATAAAATATAATAAGAATAACTTGACAACATTAAAAATGCCAACTGGCAACGTAATAATCAATTTTACAAATTGTTCAAATTTTTATAACTGCTTTAACAAATTATTAAAGATTTATTCGTTTAAAAAAGTCCGAGTTTTATTGATTTCCTCGTAAATATGTTATAAAACGTCGTATGACATACGTGCGCTTTGATAATTACAGCCTCTGCATTCTTGTAGCCCTCGCCTGCGGCTCGGGCTAGCAATATCGCCTCGGCTGTAATTTTCAACTTACCGCACTTATATCATAATGTACTATTAAATCCTGACTTCCACTTCTTACGATCTTGGCCAAATGATCGTAAGTTTTGTCTAGACCGTCCAGTATTTATTTAAAAAATGCTGTTCCAGAGACATAATACGAAAACTAGCCTTTTTACTATTAAAAGGCTAGGCAGATGGATAGATTTTAGGTGTAAATCTATTAAAAAGTGCCAAAATTAAAACAGTCTATCAGAAAAACGGAATTAAGCTAAGAATCAATTGATGAAGTGGAGATTCTAAATAAAATTAGAAGATTTGTTTTGTACCGAATCTCCTCCCAAGTTCCAACCTCCTCTAAAATACTAACAAATTAGATATCTTCGCTGATATTGCGGGAATCACGTACGATCTTCGGATTTACCTGTATGAGCCATATTTCCCAGGACACCATGTTATTTTCCGTCAAATGTCCTCTGTAATAAATTGGGATGATAACTTGTGTTGCCATCGACTTTATTTTTTCTCCAATAAATTCCCTTTGACAACAAAAACCCTTTTATGCTGGATAAGTTAACAAAATATCTTGTTTCATAAAAGTTATAAATTGGGTGAGGTACCGTTCCGTGTATGCCGAATTTGATCCTGTTATGCGTGCCTTGCTATGGATGGTAGATATGGTCTCTCCGTATGGGGCGGCTCATAGCACTTAAAACCCCGTTCCCACTTTGTTCACAGTTCTATCATGAACGCACATGGTGGGTTGACATTGTCTGGATGCATGGGACCCCGTTCCCGATACCGGTGGGTACTATTTTTTATAATGTTGCAATATAGGAATATAAAAATGTAAAAATTAAAGAAGAAAATGAATATATGAAAATATTAATAGCTTCGATATTTCAAATTTTACAGAACGGGTAGATGTGAAGTAGCCCTTTTTAAGGTTCTGTATCCAAAGGGTAAAAAAGGGACCCTATTACTAAGACTCCGCTGTCTGTCTGTCACCAGGCTGTATCTCATGAATGATGATGTATTTCTGTTGCCGCTATAAAACAACAAATACTAAAAACAGAATAAAATAAATATTTAAGTGGGGTGGGCCTCCCATACAAAAAACGTGTTTTTTTGCCGTTTTGTCTAATGTTAATGAATTATTATGGTACGGAACCCTTCATGCGCGAGTCTTACTTGCACTTGGCGGTTTTTTTATAATCGATGAACAATTTAAATGCTGACGTATCAAAAGAAAAGCACATTCTAATATTTTTCATACAATTTATTTTTTCACTTACAAAACATGAATATCAAAAATGCATCGTTGCATTTTAACTTCTATAAGTATTAAATAAAAATACCTATGTACGTACAATAAATTATTTTAAGTTTTAACGTTAGTAGGTACTTATAATATCAATGGTATAACAGATCTTTCGATTGATTCCTCGATATATTACTAAAATACACGTTAACATATATTTCAAAACAATAAAAAAAACACGAAAATATTTATTTTAAAACTTTTACAATACTTTTAAAAATGTACCAAAAAGTTTGCATTCCCGTTCTTATGCCAAAATTATATGGCAACACAATACAAAATGTTTCTAGGACAAAAAACACAATAAATGTACCTAAATTCGGCGAGGTCGTTTCCATGAAGTATCTGTTTAAGCGATGATTCTAAAAACATGCCAATACTAAAAAGACTAATTAATTAATTAATTTGTTCCTATGATTACCGCTTCGTAAACCCATAACAATGGCACTTCTTGACTATTATAACAATATTATCACTTTCCAATATATTTGTAAAGGTCCATTACAAACATATTCAGACAAAAATCTATACTAACTTCATGTTAGGAGAAAATATTCCAAGTTTTATAGTAACTTATCAGAATTAGATCTTTTAACGAGGGACTCAGGTCCCTAATCAATTGAGGAAGGTGTATCGTAATAACATTTTATTTTTTATTTTTCCGACTTTCCTTTAATGTACTCGACAATAATCAACCACTGTTCTAAAAAACGTTCCGGAACACTATATTTCCATTAACTTTGTAGAACTTTAGATAAAGTTACTAAAGGTTAACGGAACATGGAGGTAGAGAGTCTACATCTCCTGGACTGGATCCTCTGCATCAGCCAGCTTGACAAGACCAATGAAGCTCTTCTCAGGCTGCATCAGGGAATGCCTGTCACCTCCTGTATTCCTGACGGCAAGTCTGTCACCAGCCTTGAGGAACAACGCAGCGGCTGAAAAGCAGGAATTGGGCTTGTCGACCTGTTCTGTGGAGTGGCTCGACTGGGCACACTGGAGGAGTGTCTCTCGGCCCTCAATTTCAGCGTTCGTGCGGTGCAGCACCCAGGAAATGATGTCGTGACTATCCAAATAGTAGATCTGAGGAAAGACAAAAGAGTTTTAGTATATCGTAGTTAGGTTTTTCACCAAGGAATAAAACGTGAAACAGTTTTTATCCGGCTTCCAAAAGGACGAGGTTATCAATTCGTCTGATTTCTTTTAAAAATCTCTACTAGTTCCGTTTATAGTTTACACCTTAAACAAGTTGTTAATACTGAACTTGTAGAAAATATGCAACTGCAAATTATATACATAACAAACCCAAATAAAGCTGAACAATAATGTTAATACATGTCTGAAACAATTTTTAGCAACAATTTTTGGTCTTTAATAAACTTTTTTTGTGCTAAAGAAAATAAAATACAGACCGAATGGTTTTATCTCAACACGCCTCCCTTTATTTTAGAGCAACTTGCCTCAAGGCAGAAAGTTAGTCTAAATTAAAGTAAGTCAAAAGCCGAACTTAACGTTTATAAATCTGCCGGCCCTGGATTAGTTTTCTAAGATCTTAGTAAGTTTATTTAAGATAAGAAGTTGAAAGGGTTTTATAAGCCCAATTTATTGTGTATTTAATTTCTGAAAGTGTAGCTAGACTTTTTTTTTTTTTTTTTTTTAAATCAGGGTTTATAAAGTTCAGACTTTTCTGTATAACTATGCATGATAAATGCTTACGAGTATGTGTAAACAAATCAGAACCTCGGTCGGGCGGGAAAGACTTGTTCTTTGACTTTCTACTCAGCATAGCTGTGATAGCTGGTAATAGTAGTTTAAGAGCGGTTAAGACCAAACTCAGAAGCTTTCAATTGGAAAAGCCTTTGCAGGTAGTCCTTCGAGCCGGATGAAAGATTGGTGTGCAGTGTCCCTATGGTTACTTATTCTCAATTTAATACCTGTGTGTGTCAAATATGAACAAGGACGAAGCAAAATAAGTGAGTAAGGTCGTTGGTGACGTTCTAAAAAGGCGTGAGTTTATCTATTTTTACCTGTACATAGACGAGATACACGCCAGTATGGTGGACGTGCACGTGACCAGTGCGAGTGAGCGTGGGGCGAGGGTGCGGCGACAACAGCGTCCACGGTGCTGGGTACCACACGTCATGGGCCGCTCCGTGAGAAACGCGGACTAGGCCATTACCTGTGGGAGAGAGATAGAATATTAATTACTTGAGTTACATCAGGTCAGTTGCTGAAAAAGCCGCTAAGCTGAAGTGGGACTGGACTGGCCACGTCTGCCGCATGCCCAATGAACTGTGGGGCAAAATAACCACTTTCTGGAGCCCTGACACAGCCAGAAGGCAAGCTGGACCAAATCAATGACCAGTGGCCCACATTAGCCCTGGAACGAAACAACTGGAAGTCATGGGGAGAGGCCTTTGCCCACCAGTGGGATGACGCATGCTAACAGTAACATCAGGCCAGGTAGACTGAGACGAGAGATGTAGGACTCAACCACATTTCGCAGATTGCTTCCTTGGTCTAGTGGTTGCAACTCTCATGCGCTCCTGCTGAACATAAGGGCCCAACTCTTCGGTGATTTCGCATTTAACGAGCTGGGTACAAAATTAGACTCCGGGCAAATAAATACTGACTGGCTATTGGATCAGTCATTTTTGATCTGCATGTTGTTGTTGTTGAAGAGTTTGTGGATTAATTTATCAACAGCGAATCAATTCACTTGACATAAGATATTAAATCACTTGGTGTAGACTTGAAAACAAGAGTAAAGTCTTCAGAAGATTCAATTCAAATTCAATTTGTTGAGAGCACAAAGTTAGCGTTGACATATCAATATGCTGAACGGTGAATTACCGTCTTCACAATATTGACAGATTGAGTCAGCTTTACTGTGCCTTGAAACGCATATAAGTCTAATTAAATTCAAGCTGTCTTCAATTCAACTGAAGGGAAACTTGTGCTGTAGCTGCGTGGTTGTGTGAAAGCATGATGTACTAGTAAAGATGTAGATAGCATGCATGGATATATCATTATCCATTTTTCATCTCACACAGAAAAGTGGGCCGTGCATACCATATCATTAAATATTTTAATGTTACAATATCTTTGCAGTGTTTCCGTCATGTTTCATTCCTCATTTTATTTGGAAAGAAAAGACGTTGACCCAAAGAACCAGATGAAAAGTAAAAAGGAAAACGCTTTGATACTTGGCAAAAATACTACATAGAGAAAGAAGTTCTTTCAGTAAATTGATTTGTTTTATTCTTTTAACGAAGGAGCTTACAGAAGCCATTGTAGTTAGTTGAACCGACTCTTAATTACGCTTTCAAGACTTTATGAGGTTTCAATTAACGTTTATTTTGCATTGATGTTATGAATAGTGCTTTAATTGAAATGAAGAATAAAAAGGAATAGAAAATAAATAGTCCCTCTAGAGAGCGAGGAAGCCAAGCTTTCAGAGAATTTCGATGGATTGGGTAAATAACGAGAGAATAGTAAATAAAGTAAATAGGTACATAATTATATTAAGTCCGCCTTTGTACGAGTACTGTTTTTTAAATAAGAGTTACGGATTTTCTTATTACTACATGAGTAATTAATGTCATCATCATCATCATCATCATATCACCCGAAAGACGTCCACTGCTGAACATAGGCCTCCCCCAAGTGTCGCCACATTGACCGGTCCCGTGCGTCTCGCATCCAGCGGATTCCCGCAAACTTCACCAGGTCATCGGTAATCAGTAATTAATGTATAGGTTTTTAATGTTGTTAGCGTTTTGACGGCAATGGAGTACCAAATACTGTTAACTTTAAATTGATAACTAAGATCTGAAGTTACTGTATAATATGTGAGACAGTCCGAACAGTTCCTTACAAACCTTATTTATCGATATCCTAGCCAGGCCTGTCGTCGAGAAAACATAAAACCGATCTACTGCTTTTTTATCGTTGCTAATTAAGTTTTTCTTAATGATATTCTAGCTAAAGCCAGACGCCATATTATTAATATAAGATGCTTATTTTCTATATATTTAGCAAAATTACTAGTTTTTTTAAAAGACGTCATGAAAACATAACACACCACTACTGTTTTTTGCTTGTAGACTTTATTATGTTATTCTTTTCGACATTCTAAGTAGAACTAGGCGCCAGTTTATTATATTTATTTATTTATGTACCTACACACAAAATACTTTACAGGACAATATATGTACATAGAAGAGCACAAAGGTACTGCTTATTTCTTAAGATATTTCTTCCAACAGACCTGCGAGAGGAAAGTTGGATAAGAAATGTAGACACAGTGTGTTAAAAAGATAGATACAAAAATTTAAATTTAAACTTAAAACAAAACTATAATTATAATAATAAACATACATACAAATACATACACATATAATAAAATGAGATATAATGAGATGATATTATAATGAGATACTAATAATCTTTATTTATAAGTATTTAGCAAAATATTTAGGTTTTTAAATGATGTCATCACTGTCTACATGCGATATCTTGCGTACCTTATAATGAATAATAGTCAATCATAAAGCGCGAAATAGAAATAAAATATGCAACAATCTGCTCTTTAATAAAAACGCGTTCTTGGTATTTTGGGTTCATAAATATGTATGCATTTATTTTTGGACCATGAATGAATTTAATCAATGAATGGATGATTATGTTTTGCAAATTCAAGTCGGCCACCCAGGAAATATATCACCTCAGCGAAACTGACAGTGAAACAAATACTACTGACGACGAAACTTATACACGAAAATAGTGTTTAAATAAGACGTGTCAAAAACGAATGGAATCGCAACCATCAGAAACGAACATGATTCTCCAATGCTAGAAGAGACCAACCAAACGAAGGTCAAAACACCAATGCTCATTCCTATGGATTGTACCTGTCTTTACCACTATTCCTATATTGGCTCTAGGCTGCATAGTCGGCTGATTGTGCCCGACTGGCTGCGGTTGGTCGGGCTTCCTCTCCCATCCCAGAGCATGTCTTTCCTTACAAAAAAGTGCCCCCTGGTGTATCCGGCTTGTCCGGGTCAGGCTTGCTCCTGGCTGGGTGTGGTGCTCAATCATCATCATCATCATCATCATGAATGGATGATTATGTTTTGCGTTTCACGAGGTCATTATTCATTATTCCTTTGCGGTGAGGTTGTCAATTGGAATGTATTACCATTTTGTAGCGCGTCTCAAATATTTATAGGATAAATGTAGATTGATTATGAACAAGATTTTGCTATTCAAAAAAAGCTTCACGTTAATGTAATGATTGCTCGGTTTACACTGATAAAAGATAATTTGAATCTACGTTTTAACAAATTTTCGTAGCTTAGCATTGTAACTCAAATAAATGCGCTTTTATTAGGCAATAAAACATTTGGATGTAGCGCGATTACCACTTGGCCACAACACAAGCCATATGCATGTTGCGGTAGAAGACAATTAAGGGACGCGCAAATTGTATCATGTTGAGGTCGAGAATGGGTCTTCTGCTTATATCAGAACTAATGTACCTACGCTGTCAGTATGTCTAATCTTACCTTTGTAATGTTCGTGTATCTCTGGGCTCAGGTGTGACGTGTTGCCGTGGAAGTGGGCCGCGACGAACGGTCTCCTCACACCCTCCTGAAACGGAGTTCATACAGTTTTAGGGGCTTAGAAGGCTTATCTACTGATGTACCTACTCTATTGAAGATTATAACTATATAGCATTAAGATATAATAAAAAACATGAGGTTAATAAATAGATTTGGGAGTTAAGAGATAATGTGGTAACAATAAATTGTTCGTGCCATCAAAGGCAGGATTGTAAGTGGAGTGGAGTCGATGGCCATAGCAAATATGTATTTTATAAAACTATTCGTTATTGGCGATTCATATTTTGTACATGTTTTTCCTGGAATGTGTTCACTTACACACATGTGTGCAGCTGCATCCGGTTAGTCTGGAAGCCGTCCCCAACATAGTTGGGAAAAGGCTACGCAGATGATATATGATGTTCACTTACAAGACAAAGCTAAGATTTTCCCGAAATGGCAAATAAGCAAATGAATCTCATAAACATACAAAGTAGTACCACTCTCTGGGATTACCTACATGAAGTTTATAAAGCGAAAAGGTGTCATGTCTACATCTGATAAAGAATTACAAAAGACTATACTCTGCCTCGCTTTTTCTAAACTGGAAGCTTTCCAGTTGTCCAGATTTTCAGGCATTGGGGCATTCAGGATTTATTCATAAATTGGTACCTCAAAATCACTGTTTCTGACAGTTCTGGTCACGGAGTGCATCGTCATCTTGGCTGACGGAGCGTTGTCCAAGTTCGGCGAGAACTTCTTTGTCTTGCGTCTGAAACAATATTACTTGTTGAAAAACTTTCTTAGAAGTTATTGCAATATCTCGAATGAAGCCAGACGAGGTAGGAGAAATAACTTTCAAAGGTATAAACTTTGCCATTTTTGCTGGCACATCTTCGTAATAGTTGAAGTATATTGATCTTAGAGTCGCAGTCGTTTTATTTTGCTGGGGAAGGTTATTTTATTTCCCGTATCGGAAGCTGTATAGCCGTTGGTAAACAGTAGCCAATTTATTCCTGAAGAAAGATGGCGTCCAACCTAACCTAAAATTAATAAAACGATGGTCATAGTAATTAATATCCTTCCTTAGTTATTTATATCTTCTCATGCCTCAAATTGCGCCGTTAATTAGTCTTTATAATATTATAAAGAGGTATAAGTTTGTAAGTTTGTATGTAATCTCCGGAACTTATGATCCAATTCTGAAAATTCTTTCACGGGCAGAAAGCTACATTATTCATGGGTGCTATAGACTATAATAGTACATTATTGCAAAGGCCGTGAAATAGGCAATTGCAAGTCGAAAATGAGTTTGTCTCTACGAGTCTTGTCTAATACGAGACAGGCAATTGCCATTTCCGCCGAGGCGAGGGTTATAAGTGCTTTTCTCAGAAGAATGCAGGGAAATAAAACATACTTTTTATATTATTTATAATGTAAAGAACAAACCAATACGAGTTTTCAGCTTTGCTTTGAATATGGAACATTACAACGCTCCAGCAATGTTGTATATGAAATGGCGTGCTGGGGTTATTAAAATGTTCCAAATTCAAAAAACGCTCCTGCAATGGATTTGATTTTCTGTGTCCGTACACCACTTCGCGTGTTCTCTTTTCGAAAATAATAATAATACAATATTTCCATGTTTAAGAAAATTATATTTATATCATGCATATTAGCCGAGCTATCACAATTTATGCGGACGAAGTCACGGGCGAAGTGCTAATTATTAATAATTCACACACAATGCACAAAAAAAACCAAATACATAAGAGATAAGAGAAGCGAGCGAGCGATTGAGATGTCTGAACATCTTACTTCGTTTCATACCACGAAGTCCACGAACAAACATCATGAATATTCATCCCAGATCAATGATGTTTCATCTCATCTCTCTAGCCCTAGATATTAATAAACTATGCTCTCCTGTCTACAACTTTACCTCACCCTACCTGTTAGCGTCAAGTTAGCGCCCTCATTAGCGCATCAAAGGCTTTTAATTAATTTCGCAAAACTAAAAATCTAGTTTTAATTACTTGAGCTTTGTATAAAAGTCTTTAGCTGGCTTTGCTAAGCTCGTGTAGTCAGTATAGGTACAGTCAGGCGCACTAATAAGTATAGGTAGGTACTCATAGCAAAATACCTACAAAATTACACTATTTTGTCGTGGAATTAAACTATAACACAAATAATGTTACTAGCCTACCAGTTAAGAATAAAACCGTTGAACGTGTATCCCAACCAATTTAAAAAATATATAATTTTGAAAATAAGAATTAAGAATATTTTAAGATTTATTTTATTTTATTTTATTAAGTACATTATGTTATCATAAGTTCTCATGTAAGTGGCTCTTTTGTCTTTTTGAGAATACAGTATATTGAACTTATTAACGTTTGCAATTTAAAGAGATGCACTTTTAAAAAGTTTTTTTTACTTGCTTCTGCACTGCTGGACAAAAGCCTCCCCTCCCTCATGCCATACCTCTCTATTCTGTGTATATCGATCTCTATGTAAAAATATGACTCGGAAAATAAAAGAAAAATGAGGTTTAAAATTGGCTTAGGTTTATACTTTGCAGTGTCTGTGACTGTACATACAGACTCTCATGCTGCTCCTACGAATATCTCATTTTGCTAAAAACGTACCTACCTTTGTGGTCTTTTATTATCTTTTGAATTAAACAAGCTCCTCTTTAAATGTAATTTAGACTAATCAACACAACACACAACAATGCTAATATAACGTAATATCAGTTTTTCTTCGAAAGTTTAGGTAGCACTCTATAGCACTTACTCCCCACATTTCGCAACTTACAATGCGTTTCAAATAAGAATAGGAACGTCAATGACCTCCATCTATCAAGTGTCACTTAAAAAGTAGGGTTAGCAAAAAGAATGTTTAAAGCATTTTTTTGTGCTTATTTTGTTGTTATCTTCATTATTGTTTGACGACCCGAATGGCGCAGCGGTAGTGAGGCTGCCTTACGTTCTTAGGGTCCCGGGTTCGAATCCCGGTTGGAGCAAATGTTTGTGTGATGAGCATGGACATTTGTTTCCGAGTCATGGATTTTTATATGTATAATATGTATCTATTTACAAACAAAAAGTATCTATGTAGTATATCAACTGTCTGGTGTCCACGACACAAGCCTCGTTGCTTAGTGTGGCACTAGATGGCGCTGTGTGTAAATGTCAAGTGATATATTTATATTTATTTTATATTTATTATCGTTTATTTAAGAGAGTGAAAGTGTTGAATCAAACGCTATCTTATATATCCTTCTATTCATCAAAAATTAACATTTAGACCATTAATATTGCCCACCGTGTTCGAATTAGAAATGATACTAAAACTATAAATTAATCAGCTCAAGAACACACAACAAAACTTAATCACTAAACATAAACAAAAAAATAAATAAACTTAGTCTTACTAGAGATATACTTAACTTGTCACTCGCACGCGGACTCGAATGAAGCGGAGAAAATTGGGAAAATTATATTTGTAGACGAGGTTCGTTTCTGTTCGTTCTTTATCCCGGGAAATAGTCCCAACACTACGATCCATTTTCATCAATGCTTTGTTCAGTGAAAAAGAATATTTGTGTATGACAGTTGTTCAACAAGAATTATAAAGGGTGTAAATAGACTCTTAACGAAGAAAAGGAGTACCGAAAGGCACTTATTCTCCTCGTCACTGCGATAATTTTTTTTGTTCTAGACCATACCTGGGAAGTGGGAATCTTTTAGTTACGGAGATATTGGGGGTCAAAATTCGAACTTTTTAAGAAGTTTTTTTTTTAATAAAGTTTTAAATGTTATAACTTTTCTTAAGATACTTCTATGACCCGTTTTCTTACTCAATGCATCCATCAGCACAATTTGAATGCATAAAGAATGAATAAAGTGTGATTTCCCCCCCCCCCAAAAAAAAGCAATAATGTTTACGCAAAGTTACTCAGTTTGATGTACTAGTACAGAATGCTTGGATGGCGGATTCGTGAAGAGTCTGTTTACATACAGTATGTATGAGAAATTTCTCTTTGGTATTGTAACTTTCGTCTGTGATAAATTTAGTTTTCTATAATATTTTCGTTAGTCTTTTTACCAGAATGAGTAAACAGTAGTCCTTCACTAAATATAAACAACGTTAAATTATTCTAATAAATTAATTGTGATCATTCCTGAAGACAGTAGACACAATTGTTCAGCTAACCCATTTAATTTTGTGCCTTCAATAACTGAATTCTGACTGGAAGTTTTTTGCACACTTTCGTCATCTGTTTCGGAAAGATTCAATGAGACTTGACTGATAATTTTACTTACGAATGCTCGTACTTAAAAAACATAACACATCAAGACCCAAAGGTTAAGTTAGAGGTGAACCGACGGAAGTTACGGAAGTCCCATGTAATACGGCACGAGCAAATTGCAATCAACCGGGTACAAATCCATTCTCCATGGCTGCTACAGAGAAATGACTGAAACCTAATAATCCTTTGCCCCGATCTGGTAATCATGTTCGTATTTATATACCTCTTAGAACCTCCCACAAACGTTATAGCGTAAGGCTTTATGCATAATGCCTTCTGTAGCAGAACACAGGGAGTGAGCGCTGTGAACTTCGAAAGGCGGCACGTGGCGCTTATATAGCGCTCTGACAAGTTTACCTACCTACAATGTTTGCAGTTAGATCGCTTTGAGTCGGGTAACTTTGTGTGTTTGCATAGTTGGGTTTGAGTTGGAAGTGGGCTAGGCCATTGGTTGCCTAACTCATGTGATATATATACGTGGTGTTGTATACTTAGCATACGTAATGCATAATCATCCTATAGGTCCCACTGCAGGGACACAGGCCTCCACACTGCGATAAGGATTGGGCTATTATCCACAGGACCACAGGTTCGATGATCCGTTGGAGAAAATGTGCTATGCCAAGTGTGGCCGAATAATCGACCTCAGCCCACGATGACGATAATTTAGTGCCGAAAACGTGCAGGCAAATTGATTTCTGCGTTTTCACCCACACATATAATTACAATGGTCCAATACCTCGCCACGGTTCGAACCGTCATACTTAACGTCAAAGCTTATTGGTGAATTAAAAGTAAATCATTTGCAAGGTTTCGGTTCTAACAATAATTATGAATTGTGGCGTTAATAAAATGGAATAAAAATACCGATTCTGTTCACAAAAGAGAAGGTTACTAACATCCAATGATGCAGTGCAAGTACGTAGGAATCGATTCGATAAATCTGACAGTTATTCTCGACAAAATGAGTTTTTATCTTTGTTATAAACTCATTTTGTCGAGAATTACTGTCAGATTTATCGAATCGATTCCTTACGTACTTGCACGGATGTATCGATAATTCGCTACCACACATACGTTCTAGAGTAGCAAATATTTATGATGTGTCGAGCTGAGTGCTCTGCAGAGTAATTGTGTTTGGAGGTCATTTGACACCCTCGCTTGAGAGGAAGTCCACAGGATATATCCCTACAGTGATGAAATTGTCTTTTGGCGCTCGAATTACGTTGATAGGGAACAGTAATTGTGAAATGTATTGGAAAAACAAGATGGCGTCTTTAGTTCCAATTTTCACGCCAAAAGATCCTTGTACAGCTTTATGCTTCGTGGCTTTTGCACAAAAGGTTGTTTTAGATGACTTTTAATAATAAATTATTGACGTCATGTTCAGTCAGTGTAACTCGTAAACAATAAGCATACATAAAAAGCAACCGAAAAATATTTGATATATAGGTTTGATTAACTTATCTAATATGACTTGCTTTTTCCCGGTTTTGAACATAATTTAATATCTTGATTAATTATGTAACATCACGAGTTTCATCAGAGAGCGCATAAGTAGAAGTCGGTGACAAAAAACTAGACCAATCAAGCAAAGTTCACCGACTTCTGAAGCTAAAGTGATTTCGACTTTTTTGTGTTTTTTGAAGTCGGTTTTAATTTTGCAAAAAGTTTTATTTTTACTTTTTAGTGGTTCACATGTGCCTGCTTCACAGTGTACCGGCGTGCAGTTATGTCATGAACTGGTGTAAACAATACACAGACATGAGATTTCAGAAATCCCAGTCCATTTGCTATTATTTATTGAGGAGTTCCGTTGCCTATCTCCGAAGTTCTTCATCAGATCTTTACCAAATTGAAATGGGACCACTCCGAGAAAGTACTCGTCCAAAAACTACCCAAATCGCTTCAAATGTGCCTAAAAAATTTGAAAAGTTCTCTGTATTTCTCCAGGATCCCATCATCTGATCCTGACTTAATGATCATGGACCACCTGGGAAGTACAGGTACCCTTTCAAACAAAAAAAAATCCTAATCTGTCCAGCCATCTTCGAGTAATCGGGGAAAATAAATATAAAAAAAAGGTTCCGACGAATTGAGAACCTCCTCCTTTTTGAAGTCGGTTAAAAAGCTAGTCGTCTCTTGTTATGGCAAATGGTATAACAGTGGAAGTATTCGTCTGAAACCAAAGCGTACCAAAAAAAGTAACGAGTTATCATCGCTGTTAGGTTTACCAACAAACGCCAATTACAGTCCCACATTTGCGAGTTCCACCTAAAATTAACCAGGGCACTGCGAATACGGCGGCGGCGCAATAAAAATAGCAATATAAACATAATCTATGAATATTTCTCATGATGAAACCCAAGAGCGTTGTGGTCGCATTCCTGATTGCTTCGCGCCGAGCCGACGAGCCGCCGACCGTCACAGACTCCTATATACATAGGTACACATATGTACAATTGTACATACTAACTTCAGCTATTTATACTGGAATTTGCGGTCAACATAACGTTTAGGACTAGATAGATCTTCTTATAGTTTGACAATTATGAAGGGTCGTTTAATATGTGAGAATTTGACGTTGGGTATCTTCGTAATACATATTAAGAAAATGGATTCTGGATTTCAGAGGACAGTTTGTTCTTCTTAAGAGTATAATCTAGTCGATCAGTAGTTTTAGGTTTTAGGCCCGTAGTGTAAGCACGAATATAACAGTACAGGCATTGGCATCACTGGATCATCAATGATTTTTGTGATTACTGCACCGGTACCTACCTGCTATTAGTTATGATTTGGATGAGTATACAGGGTGTAAACAACCTCATCACGAAGCCGTCAACTTAGCAGAAGTAACTTTACGCAAAAATTATTGCTAGGAAACGACTTTTTTTTTTGGGGTGAAAAATCATGTTTTGTGGTAGAATTCAATGTATCGCACTCAAACATTGTGCTGATGGATGCATTGCATTACAATAGTAGGGGGCCGTGGAGGTGTTTAAAGTAAAAATCTTACAACAAACCTTTTATTTGAAAAAAAAACTTGACAAAAAGTTAGAACTTTGACCTTCAATATCTCAGTAACTAGAAGGTTCCCAGGTATGGTGTAAAACAATAAAATGATCGCAATGACGGGGAGAACAAATGCCTTTCGGCTTCGTTAAGAGGTTTTTTACACCCTTTAGATAGTTACCAAGTCAATGATAGAAAGTGGAACTGATTGGCAAGCTTTCTATAAGTTTAGTGCCTTTTTTTCTTTTGCAATTTTCTTCACATCCTTCTTTTTAATTTTATATATTTATATTATTTTTATTATTACATTTATATTTTCAAAAACTTTTAAAAAAATAATAAAAAGTAAAAATCAATCATCACCATTATTTACCTTTCATCACTCTTAGTCATCATCCTGGGAGCTGCGTACTCATCGACGGAGTCAGCTGAGGAGTCAGGGAAGACGCTGCGCTTGGTCCTCGTCCCTTCTTCATCGGTTGGCTTCGTTGGACGGACTGCTGCTTGCACTGGTTGCAGTTCTGGAAGAGGGTACACGTATAAAATAAGGTCAGGGAATGAAAGAACTGAGACAGTTGCGGCTGAAACAGCAAAATCTCGTAAATAACATTACGCCTGTAATCCTATGTTCTTTCAAAATCATCCATTTCTTCATCCATTCTAACTAGACTGACCTGAATTTCATTGCACATCTCGTTCGCCTCCCTAGGACCAAACTGTAAACATTTATTGCACAGTATTCCTATGGGAGCCACTTCGTTCTCGTCAAAGCGAGTAGGCTACTGCTAGTCCTACGACATTATATCAGCTTGGTTTTGTAAGCTGTATCGTCCGTGAGCTGGTCGAAAATTATTCGAAGGGATATCACTGCCAGGATGAAAAGTATCCCATGTTCTGGTCAGGTCTATCCGTGTGCAAATTCATTCAAATCCGTTCAGTCGTTCTGGCTAGTTACTTTTGCGTTTATAATATTATATCAGATAGGAATTGGGCGGTTCATAACACATAAACATAGAATTTATTGCGAAACAATTTGGCAAAGTTGCAAAAGGAAGTCATAAAGGTTTGACTATCTAAATATTACAGATGCGGTTGCAAATGGTGAACATTTATTTACTACTAGCTTCCTGTTATAACCCTGAACAGTTCTAGGAACCACGTTAGTATCAACAGCAGCAAGGTATAATGATAAATAAAAATTAGGGAAGATATTGTAGTCCTGTACGTGCGTACCTGTGCACACACTTCTGCACTATAATAGGTATTTTCCGCGTTGATGGTTATAGTCTCCGCTGCTAAATATGCTGAAATCGGCTGCCATGGCCAAGTTCGGTCAACTATTAGATTTCCTTACCTATTGAATGTAACTAGTCAAGCGAGTCAGTTCGATTTCCAGGTCGGGCAAATTGTCATTGCAAGACGCTCGCCACCTATTAGATGGGACTTAAACAAAGCTGGCAAAATGAGGGTATACTACTATAGAACATCACTGCCTAAACCTTCGGCGACTAAAAGCGTGATGTATGTTATATCGTTATGTTCCTTCAAAAAAGGACCAAAGTCTACAAACAAAAGCCTCAATTTCGAAAACTTCTGCTACTGTTAAAGTCTTGAAGTTTTATGAAAACAACGGTAAACTTTGATATCTATTGTTTAACGACTTTCTATCTAAACTGACTTTCTATCTAATATTACAGTCACTTATACGGAACTTAGGACCGATTTTAAGTAGGAATGAGATATTCTTG
Organism: Xestia sexstrigata; assembly: GCA_941918905.2. Classification (NCBI taxonomy): domain Eukaryota; kingdom Metazoa; phylum Arthropoda; class Insecta; order Lepidoptera; family Noctuidae; genus Xestia; species Xestia sexstrigata. Next base: position 20,412,889 of record OW799201.2, read on the forward strand.
GAATTCGTTGATATTAAGCGTGAACGCGATTAGATCCAATCTAAAACGCGTTATTCAAGAGCTATCAGTATCATAATTGAATAGAATCGATATCAATATATTGTTGTTGTACTCGTAGGTGGATAACAAATAAAGGTGATAAAATTTTAAAAAGTTTATCTACAATAAAAGAAAGAAATAAAATAAACAATAGAGTACCTAATACTAACAGCGGTGAACTAGAACTAGCACTAGCATTGATAAACTAAACACGAAACCTAACAAGAACTAGTTTACGTTTTATTAGAATAAATTGTTATGAAGTATCGAAATTTTCTATAATGGTATTACGTATCCAAACTTATCTAAATATATAAAAAAAGAAACTGACTGACTGACTGACTGACTGACACATCTATCAACGCACAGCCAAATCGCTGGGTCTACAGATTCCAAATTTGGCAAGTAGGTTCCTTGTGTGGTCTAGGGGTGCACTAAGAAAGGATTTTTCAAAATTCACCCCCTAAGGGGGTTAAATGGGGCTCCAAAGTTTGTATGGAGAAACAAGATTAGTTAGACTATTTTATTCGAAACTTCACAGTAGTGCTCCTTTTGATAAATGAGTAGAAACGGGTTGCAGGGTTTTTCAGAATTCAACCCCTAAGAGGGGGAAATGGGGTGACAATGTCTAAAACTCAATGCACAGCCTAAACCGCTGAGTCTAGAGATCCCAAATTTGGTACATATGTTCCTGAAGTGGTCTAGGGGTACACTAAGAAAGGGTTTTTCAAAAGTCATCCCCTAAGGGGGTGAAACGGGGCTCTAAAGTTTGTATGGGGAAACAAGATGAATTAGACTATTTTATATATAGTGATTGTGACTGTGATAGTGATTGTGACAGTGATGGTGTTTGTGATAATGATGATTGTAATTACGATGATAATGATTGTAATTACGATGATAATGATTGTGATTACGATGATAATGATTGTGATAATGATGATAGTGATTGTGCTAACGATGATGGTGATTGTGATTGTGATGGTGATAGTGATGGTGATAGCGATGGTGATGGTGATTGTGATGGTGATTGTGATGGTGATTGTGATGGTGATTGTGATAGTGGCGGTGATTGTTATGGTGATAGCGATGGTGATGGTGAATGTGATGGTGATTGTGATTGTGATGGTGATTGTGATAATGATGATCATGATTGTGATTACGATGATAATGATTGTGATTACCATGATAATGAGTGTGATAACGATAATGTTGATTGTGATTGTGATTGCGATGGTGATTGTGATAGTGGCGGTGATTGTTATGGTGATAGCGATGGTGATGGTTATTGTGATGGTGATAGTGATTGTGATGGTGATTGTGATTGTGATACCGAGAATGGAGATTGTGATGATGATGATGATTGTGATTACGATGATAATGGTTGTGATTACGATGATAATGATGATCCTGACAGCATGATGGTGATTGTGATGGTGATTGTGATAGTGATGGTGATTGTGATAATGATGGTGGTTGTGATAGTGATGGTGATTGTGATAATTATGGTGGTTGTGATAGTGATGGTGATTGTGATGATTATGAAATTTGGCACATAGATAGTTCATAACCTGGATTAACACGTATTAACACTATTTATCCCTTTAATATGATCCAGTGGGACGGTTACCGAACTTTACGCGGGCGAAGCCGCGGGCAACAGCTAGTAAACAAATAATAATCTTTGAGTCTTGAAGTCTTTGAGCTAAAAATAAACATTAAATGACTTCTCAAAAAAAACCCACGCCTAAAAGATCTTTAACTTGTTACAGCGGTACAGCCTACTAGGTAACACAATATGGCTGTAAGAAGCTTAACTACTATGGCAACTTCGCAAGAGATATTCTATCCTACTCTCTAATTTGCAAGAAAGTACTAAACACTTTCTTGATACTTCGACGGCTTTTAACTACTTTACCTTATTAAATGCCACTCATTGTTACCTTGTTATTTCTTTTCTCAACTATCGTGGATTTTTCCATCTCGCGTTTCATTTCTATATTTTTTTTATGAAGCCAACTTATTACGCAAAACATTATTTTTATTTAAAGGGATTTTTTCTTCATGTAATAGTGGTGCGGATGTTGAGATGGATGTTGTGTGGAGTGACGAGAATGAATGGAGTAAGCAAAGAGCAATATATAAGAGAGTGTTTGAAAGTATAAATGACAACAAAGTTGAAAGAGACTTGTTTGCGATAATAAAACGCATTTGATCAACGAGTGATGGATATAAATACGTTACAGGACTGCTTAAGAAAAGACGAATGGATTATCTGCGAAATGATATGAAAGGAAACGTTTGACAGAGAATGAAATTAAATTGAAGAAGAAAACGTGCTGCACTGATCGCAAGTAACATCGGACAAGGGCAGGAAGCTGATGACCGATCTATTCGACTTATGGTGCGGTCAAACCGTCGAAACCGGATTCCGGACTAGCTGCGGACACTGGACTTTATTTCAGTGTATTATTTGTCAAAATCTGGTGTCCGTAGAACGGGAAGAGCTAGATCAAGGTTGTTCAACTTATTCTGAAGGTGGGCCAACATTTTGTTCCCGTATCAACTAGCGGGCCATCTAGTAAATAATCTTGTCTCTAAAGAACCTTTTTTGAATTTATGATGACTATGGTGGCTATAAATACACTTTCAGTAAAAAAAAGTGTTTTTTGTAATTTCTATCTAGATGTTGGCTTACTGACATTGGATTCATATGGTGCTAAACATTTTTTTTCGATCTGGTTGAAATCTGTTTTCAAAAGTCTGTCGTCAGTTGACCACTGTTAGCGGGCCGGTAAGTTCGGATTGAGGCAATCATGTGAGTATTCATATTACATATCCTTACCAGGCAGGTCAGGGTCTTCTGGGTTCTCATTTAGTCTCCGCTTGATTTCCCTGATGTTGGACATAACTGACTTGTCTCCGAAAGACACGTCGCTGTCCATGAAGTCCTCAGGCCGAAGCTGCACCATGTTCGTTGTTCCGATCTGAAGAATATATGATAGATTAATGACACTGAGACAAGTCACTGAGACTGGAAAGTAACAAAGTCCTTGTAGGTATTTAAAAGGTACAGGTCTTGCCAGGTCTTGTATCGTACTACTCAGTTACTTGGTTGTGGAGGTCAAATAGGAAGTATCTCCATGCAAAACACCGGTCTTCAGCCGAAACTGGTTACACTGGAAACCATCTGTCAAAGTTGGGTGATGACAATCAAGGTGGAACGGCAGTAACTAAAGTGCAGATATCAGGCCATAAAAGCTCAAGTATCCAGTTAGCAACAATCGGAGCAAATAAGTCGAATAAATGGCATAAATATTAATATCAATTTGATTGAGCCTCGTGGAAGTGTCAAGCTAATTTCGACATTGAATAAAATTGTCTGATTCACTAATTTATTGCAGAATTTATGTTAATAACCAAGGAAACATAATCTCATTGATAAGTTTATTCCTGAATTAGTTTTTTTTTTATAAGATCGCAGCTAAGAGAGCAGCGGTGGCCCAGTGGTGGCGGCCCCGACTTACGAATAGTAAGTCGTGGGTTCGAACCCAGACAGGCGCATTACTTTGTGTAATTTATTTCATCACCACTGCTCTCAAAACGGTGAAGGAAAACATCGTGAGGAAACCGGCATGTTCTAGAACCAAAAATTCGAAGACATGTGACATCTATCAATCCGCACTGGGCCCGCGTGGTGGATTATAGCCCATTCCCTCTCATAAAGAGGAGGCCGTGTCCCAGCAGTGTGAACATTAATAGGCTGATGATGATGATGAGTTTTTTTTTTATAAAGCGTTTATTCAATAAGTAAAAAATAATATTATGTTTATACTAAATGAGGAATTAAGTCAACAAAATAAATAATCACATAACTTGCGTAGGTACCTAAACTACGTAACCAAGGGAGAGTAAAGCTTTAGAAATAAGTACAAAGATTAAAGAAATAATTTTCGCAAGGTTTCAAACAAGAACAATGACGCAAATTGTTCTACTGAAACAAAGCTTAGCAAATCATTCATAATAGATAAGAAAAAGGAAACAATAAGGAACTCTTAGAAGATATAGCAAACCATATTGTACAGAAGGACCACATTTGAATTTTGACACATTTCTGTTCTCGACCTCAGATTATGCTGATGATATAATTGCAGGGGTTTCTCTCCAAAACTTTATTAGGAGTTATCTAAAATATGCAAATGAATGAACTTTTTGATACTTGCAAACATCAGTTACAGCACGGACCAGAAAAAAAAACAGTTTTTTCTGTCCACTTAGTTAGTTTAGTCATTTGGTTAGTTTAGATGCCGCTCATGATCATGCCAAAAGGAGAATTAACCATTTGTAGCAAGTGCTATGTCAACTGTCAAGTAGTGTTTTGCTGTTATTTAAATAGTTTTATTCAATAAAAGGGCTAGGTATATATCCCTCAAATGGCTTAGCATGATCCTCCGTTACGCCTAAAATACTGCAGCATTAATTTTGAAATAAATATGTGGTAAAGTTGAGGATTAATGCTAAGTCCTATGTGTGACGAAAACACGATTCCATAAACTTTTCTCTATAGAAAAAAAAACCAAAGTTACCTCCAAATCGAACAATAAACCGCTGGTATTCAAAAAGTACTTGAAATTAGATCATGAAATTTTGCATACTAACTGAACTAACTATAAAGCAGGTCTTATGTGTTTTATTTTTTTAGTCCAATCAATAGATTTTTTGTAAATCCCAAAAAACCACTCATTTCGCACTATTCAGCCGCAGTGACTGACGTGACAAGTAGTAACAACCGCTTTGTAGTGCAAGTTGATTAGAACTTTATTCTAACAGTATTTCAAACGAAGTTTCAACCACCACAAATAGAGTTGCTAATTTTAGGGTTAGAAGGGCCTTAAGTGAAACGGGGTGACTAGATGACAACTAATAGAGAAGTATGGTAGAATGGTGCGTTGACCCCAAATAAATAAGCACAAGAAAAGAGAATGACGATGGTGAATTTATTTCAGAATCTCGCCTGGCGAACTAATGGAAAACCTTTTTGTAATCGTTTGAAGTATCTCTGTATCTCTTTTGTTGTTCTTTGTTTTTAATGAGTCAGTGAATGGAAAACCGGCTGATAAGTGCTCGTGATGATAGCAGTAAAAGCACAAACAGACGATGTCGGAGAATTGAACGATAAATATGGACTCGTTACTGAAATGTTTTGCGATTAAGTTTAAAAAATCTGTCAAGTTGATATTCTTTCTTTCATTTTTGACTGCCTCGTTGGTCTAATGACCACAAGCGGTACTGCTGGGTTTGTGGTCTAGGGTTTGATTTCCAAATCGGGCAAAGTAAGATTTAGTTTTTCCATCAGGAATTTCTGAGTAGCAGCCCGTAGGCTGAATTTATGCCCGAGTGATGGCATAAATGGGAATAGTTTAAGACAAGAGTTCTTCTTCAATACTAGGGCCTGAATTCCTCCTACGCTGATGTCGGTCGCGTACGTCAGCGAGGTATATATAATAAAATACGGCTGACCTCAGCGGCTCGTAGCAACATACGCGCCGCTGAAGTCAACGTCGAAGTATGGTGCTGTATGAACACAATGTATACTCGTACGCGCGTCCGACGACGTACGCGAGCGTAAGAGGAATTCAGGCCTAAGGAAGATTTTTTAAACATTAAAGGAGTTAAATAGGGGATGAAGATTTGTAGTAAAGTTCTTGATTTTTGCTGAATGGGAAATTCCTTCAGATAAAGGACTTCCTCAATAAACGGCCACTTAACAATCTTGAGCAATCATAGCCCAAATCCTCTTGGCAAAATAAACACAATAAATACAAAACGTTTTTCAAGAAGCTCTCAAAATAAGCGGTGTTGAGAGAGACACGTCGAGGCGTCTCGGAGACGAGTACGATGGACACAGGAGTACCACTCGAGACACTTGCGCCACTTTTGAGTACCAGACGTAGGTATTGAGATGAATTACTGACAATGAGACACTTGGAATTGCCGAATAAAGTTCAGGGTTGAATTCTGGGTCACTTCAAAAAACATGAACAAAAAACATAGAGTACTTATCTAAGTAAAGATCAGTATTGAGGTGACGACCTAACTGACTTCTACAAGATGTCCACATCCCAGATACGATACAATAGCCCTGGATAAAACAATTTCAGGTTGCCTGCCCGAAAGGACTACTAAAAATCTGTGAATGCCAGCCAGGACCCGAGGCAGAGACGAGTCTCGTTAGGTAATGAACGGTCACCCATCCACAGACTGACCTTAGCAAACGTTGCTTAACCTTATCGATCGACCCGTGCGATTGTTATTACTTAGCCATGAGCTAAATAATAAGCTTGCAATCAAATAATAAGACGAACTTCAAACTTGTAAGTTGACTATAAAAGTCTCGACCCATAGTCGATCGTATAAACGTTTTATGTCTGTTTTATTCATCAGCACCCAAGCATACAATCGATAGACAGCCATTTTATAATATTTTCCGATTCTCAATATTTTCCATGAAATCAGAATTATTTTTAGTTGAATTTGCTTTTTTATGACTAATTTAGATTGATCGTTAAAGAAGCAATTAAGGCATAATAGATCTAATCTGACTGACTGACTGCCTCGTTGGTCTAGAAGTCGCAAGCGCGACTGCTGATCATGAGGTCCTGGGTTCGAGTCCCCGGTCGGACAAAGAAAGAAAAGAAAGAAAAAAGTAAAAGCATTTATTAGCCCGCACAGGACAAAACACAAATTAAAATGGTTAAATTAACAGTACAACTAATAAAAAAAAAATTAAACAGAGAAAAATAAAAAAAAACATGAAATGAAATTGGCAAAGCGTTATTGGGCTTTTCCATCAGGAATTTCTCAATAGAGCCTGGATTTGTGTCTGGTTGATGGCAATAGGCTTGCCCCCTATTACATGGGACTTAAACATAACTGGCGAAATGTGGGCTTACTATTAGGTACACCTCTGCCTCCTCATTATGTAGATCTAAACTAAGTAAAAACATACGAGCCACCCAAAAAATAACCAGATTAATATACAGAATAGTTATAAAGCAAATCAGCATAAGACTTACAAAAGCCCACAGGCCCAAAAAAAAACCCAGGGCCGGCAGTCCCGACAGAGTTAACGACAAAATCGCTAACTTTCGATCGCTGATTACTAACGAAAAAATTTGTTTGCAATAATGATGCTTGCGAGAAACGCATCTTGGATGTAGAGACTTGCTTTACACGCTGCTTTAACGAAAGTTAGCGATTTTGTCGTTAACTCTGTCGAGTTGGCTGAAGATATTGGATACTACGACAAAGACGAAGGTTTAGTTAGGTAACAAACTTAATTCTAACTTAAACAAGATAAGACAAGATTCCCAGCGAAAGACGGACAACCCAAATACAATATTAATGAAATATTCATGAAACCACAGCGTATGCGAACACGTGTACTGATACAGCGTAAACCAAATGTTATGATACAACACAGGTAGACCCTGAACACAAATAACAGGGTAGGTACCTATTGTAAATCCCTGAGGAGCTTGTGGGCTATTTGCGGCCGTCTTTGCTTCATTTGCTTCTAGCTGTGTAGGGGTTTTAATGCGTATCGATTTTCATATTAATTCCTTGACAACGAAGCCCCTATAGCTCTCCAATTTTCTCTGGTATTATTATAAACACCTAATTAAAAGATGTAAACATCCATGGAAACGGAAATGGTAATCGTAAGGCATTTTTGGAACACGTTGCGTAGCACCCAAATGACAAATCAATTTCAATTGGTTTGACATTATGAAAAATTAGGTACTCAAGTACACTTCAACCAACTTATCTGTGCAGCCGGAAAAACACAGAACTACAATCAATGTGCCAAGTTTGACGTATCGATGCAAAATTTCTTGACAAGCAACGCCATCTTGCACACTACACAAATGCAGTAAAAAAAAATACCTTAGCTTTGTAGTGCTGTAGTCGGGTAAAACACTTATTTTTATTTAGGTCCCAAAGAAAATTGAACGAAAAATTACTGAAACGCCTAAAATTTCACTCGATACTCACTTCAAAATGCATCTTGGTTTCTAGCAATTTACGAGGACCCTACCGATTAGGAATATTCCAGACTAAAAAACCTTACAAGATCATTACCAAGAGTGTTTGACGTGTCCGTAGGGTGACACGGTTGATCGCCCTGTGTAATAAAATGTGTCTACCGATTAGACACATTTACTTGAAACAACGTGCTTGTACGTGCATTTGTGTATTTTCATATAAACTCTTTTGCAAAAAAAACGGGTACTTTAGATTTTTTTCTCTACTTCAATGAACAAGAACAAGAAAGAGGTTTTATTAATTTGACGATGTATTGGCATATAACATGCCAATACATCCTGTCATGATTCTTTACGTTCCAAACTTAAATTTTGAAATTAACAAAAGAAAATTAATGAGTATTGTGGATTATTGTAAAATTGCTTTACTAATGGCGTGAATTGCTGAAACGATTTTTTTTCTGATTACTAAAATTTTGAAACTTTTTGGATAATATCTGCAAATTAAACAATTTAATCTTTCTTTTTACATTAAATACCACTTTTTGATATGAGTGATAAAGCTATATGGTCCGGTAAAATTATAGCCCTACTTGAATAAGGTTGTTCGCAAATGAACGTGTGTCAGCGGCTAAATGTGATTTGTTCTACTGTCCCGAGGGCAAGGAAGGCAGAAGGCAACGGTATCAGAGACCAGTTCGGTCAAAAGAAGACCCGGTTCGGGAAGAAAACGATGCACAGAACCAAGAGATGACCGCTTTTTGGTGAGTCAGGCGTTGCGGAATCGTTAGGCTTAAAGTGTAGACCTGAAGAAGAGCCTTAAAGAAGTAAGAGGAGTAGAAGTTAGCTTGTGGACGGTTAGGAGTGAGAAAGAGTGTATAAGAAAAACATGCAGTCGTAACGAACCTGCCACGTTATCTCTACTACCTTTGGTTTGCCAACTGACGTAGTGTGTTGATTTGCTTTACAAATTTATTTTCTAGGCGGTTCATAGCGTAAGCATATACAGCATAATTATCGTCTCCACTGGTTGGATACAGGCCTTCTTCTCTCTACGAGAGTGATTGGGCCATAATCCACCACGCGCACACAGTTGATGAATGTCACATGTTTCGATTTTTTATTTTAGGACATTCCGTTGCCCTCTCGATGTTTCCCTTCACTCCTTTAAGAGCCATGGTGATGAAATAAGCAACATCACATCACGCCGGTAATCCCCGAAGGGCGAGACAGAGTTGCACCTCATAGTACACCCACATTTCGCCAATTATGTTTAAGTCCCATGTAATAAGGGGGCGATCTTATTACAATTAACTAGGTCCGAACCCAGACTCCGTGGCTGTTACTGAGATATTCTTGATGGAAAAACCCAATAACACTTTGTTCGACCCGGGGATCGAACTCAGGACCTCATCCTCAGTAGTCGCGCTTGCGACCACTAGCCAACAAGGCAGACTAAACAAGTGGATACTTAATGAAAAAAAACAACGTTACAAATAATTAACGATCACGTTTTCTTAGTAAAGCATTACTTGTTCAGATCTTCTTTATGCTGCTCAAAGGTTCGTCTGAGTAAGTACGCAGCTCTCAAAATATGCACTTCATATAATAAAATTAGCATATCGAGCAAAATGTACGTGTTATGCATTGACTTAAAAGTCTCTAGTAGAAAAATTGCGACGACCTATTAAAATATTAAGAGCTTAAATTAATTTATAAGGGGTCGTCCTTTAATCACGAATAATTACGATGGGATCTTTATACCCTCTAAACCTCAGATACCTTAATAGATCTCAGGTTTTATGAACATCGAAGTCATATAAGCAAAATTTAAGCAAACGGTTCGATCTACATTAGCATTAGTATTCATTGTAAATAATTTGCGTTCATTACATAGGAAACATCACCAAAACATTCCGTCAAACAAAACAATTTCACTCGAGTTTAAAAGCTTTCGTATCTTTTACAAAAGGGATCACGATTTCCACAAAATTCTGAACGTTTCGGGGAAAATACCCAAATATCCATTTGTTTTTTCCTTTTATCTTGTTTTGTTTCAGTGTTGTCAATTAGGTTATTATAAAAATATCCGTTGGTACCATTCTGATCAATTTACACAAAAATGAGTAATGCTTCAAATGACTTAAACAGTGGCGTTTATACTTGACATAACATATTATATTAAACAGATTGCACCGACTCCGTGGGGTCGGTGCCCCTTGGGGTCGGTGTCAAACCGATTCTTCTGTAAATGGCACCTATGAAGTATTGCAGCACGATTTGTTACTCAGGCCTTAATAACCCTGGAGCTTAAGTAAGTACCATATCCAATTCGCGTCTATGTAGGTAAAGGTACCTACTCATCATAATCGTTCTTATCCCAATTTATTTGGGGTCAGCCCCACATGTCTTCTTTTTCCATACATTTCAGCATTCCTTTCTAGCCAAATTATCATTCACACAGTCCATACAAGTTTCTTTGGTCTTACTCTACTCTTATTGCAAACGTATACATACTCAAAACGCATATTTTATGTCCTTTACTTAGTAATAGAGACGTGATTTAAACATGCTTACTCGCACACAAAAACTCGTTCAATCAAGAAATGTCAACTGAGCGATAAAAGCTTGACGCATATATAACAGATTAACCTCGACCCTTGACCGCTGCATCACCGCTCAATAGAACATTAATAATTTACTAGGTTTTATGCTATTTTTGTAAAACCTCGATCGATCAATGAAATAAACCTTCATCAAACAACATTCCATATTGGTTACAAGTAGTATTGTAACAAAAACGATGGCTATAATGATTTAATCTAGGATGTACTTATAAAAAATAAAATAAAAATGTAACTAACCCATAAACTACTAAACTTCTGTAGAATATTTGGTGCCTTAATTTGTTGCATTTTAAAGGTGAACGCAGACTTAGCCGCACCGCAGTCGCCGCAGTCACCGCATTCAAATTTTCCATGCAATCTCGCACACAGACATAGACACAGATTGCACACAGACACAGATTGCATAGAACTTTATACGAAGAATTGGAATGCGGCGACTTCGGTGCGGCTAAGTCTGCGTTCACCTTAAGACTACTAGACGACCTGCAAGGAATACGTCGAGTTACCAGTTATAACCCTGTTTATTAGCCAACTATTTTACAAATGAAAACTTCACCATTTTCTTTCCTTTTTTTTCTTTTCGTCATTTAGCTTTCCAATTCTTTCAATTCTCTCTATCTCATCTCATCTAGCTCGTATGTATTGCTTTAAAAGAAGCAGTCAGTTAAACAATAAAATACTTACATGTTGAGCTCTCTTATCATAGTCGGGGTACCAGTCCCCGCTCTCGGCATCCTCTCCACCATCCAGCATATCCTCGTCATCTCCGAGGTTGTCATCTTCCAGCACGGTGAGACCATGCAACTTCTCCAGCGAGTCGTACACGCGGTCCTTCACGTCTTCCTTACCGTCCGCTATGCTGGTGATGTCGTCATCTGCGTAGATCTGGGGACAAAGACAGAGTATGTTTAAGAAGGTGGAAAATTCTGTTTTTCGAGTCTTTATAATAAGTTTTTGTAGGGTATTTTGTAGATGTTTGTTTTCTTAGTTTAAATTAAAATACATATCGTGACTGTGGAGTTTCTTTAGTTAAGGGCTATACTTATATCCCTCAAATGGCTTAGCATGATCCTCCGTTACTCCTAAAATACTGCAGCATTAATTTTGAAATAAATATGTGGTAAAGTTGAGGATTAATGCTAAGTCCGAAGTGTGACGAAAACACGATTCCATAAACTATTATGTTAGAAAAAAAATCCTAAGTTACCCCCAAATCGAACAATAAACCGCTAGTGTTCAAAAAGTACTTGAAATTAGATCATGAAACTTTGCATACTAACTGAACTAACTATAAAGCAGGTCTTATGTGTTTTATTTTTTAGTCCAATCAATAGATTTTTAGTAAATCGCAAAAAAACACTCATTTCGCACTATTCGGCCGCAGTGACTGACGTAACAACCGCTTTGTAGTGCAAGCTGATTAGAACTTTATTCTAACAGTATTTCAAACGAAGTTTGAACCACCACAAATAGAGTTGCTAATTTTAGGGTTAGAAGGGCCTTAATTAAAGACCTCCTAGAACTGGAATAAGCATGCTGGACCAGTCTACATAGACAGTCATCACCTATGCCCAATATGGGCCGTAGGTGATAACTACAGATCGGGGCTGTATTGGCTATTGATACATATTATACATATGTCTGAAAACACATCGTTCATCTATACTAATAAATAAAATTGAAGTGCTTATTTAAAAAACGTTATTGTTTAATTTTTCTCTGTCTGCTTGTTTGTTTGTTCCCACCAATATCCGAAATGGCTGGACCGATTTTGATGGGACTTTTACTGGCAGATAGCTGATGTTATGCAGTAACTTAGGATTTTAGATAAAGGATTTGGGTTCCGTTTGAAAAAATTAAAACACATGGAATTGATAACACAATCCGATTGAAATAGAAAAGTAACATTTTCTATAATAATTTCACGCGGACGAGGATCTCGGGCAACAGCAAATTTGAACAACACAAATATTCACCAGAAACAGAATCCTACTCCTAAACAAACTAAACCCCTATCTCGCTGGTAATCAAAATTTAGAGGCAACAAATGTGGACCAGCCTTACTCGTGTGTTGGAACAGTAAAACAACTGGAACAACCCATTTCTCTCCATTAGCGGTCAAGAGTAGGTACCTCCCTACCAGACATAAGGACTTGTAGTGCACGTATACGTTCCTGTTTTCCTTTACTTTCCTCACAAAACAAAAGAAAACATTGAACAAATAATCCGAGAATTTATTTGAACACTAGAAAGCGGTGAACTGTGGATTTGATTTTGTATTTTTAAGAATGGAGCACGACTTCCAATTGTTTTAAGAATCTTTCAGGTGGGTGAGTTTTTTTAATAAAATTTAGTATGGGATTAATTCAGAAGTGTAATAATAAAAACCGGCCAAGTGCTAGTCGGACACGCACGATAGGTTTCGTTCCTTTAATTTATTTATTTATTTTTATTATTTGTTGTTATTGTGGGAAAAGAAACACAAATTCTGTGAAAAAATATTGTCTACCTATTACGACGGACGGACGGACAGCGGGGGCTTAGTAATAGGGTCCTGTTGGTTTCGAAACCCTAAAAATTGACTATTTCCTACAAAAAAGAAAATATAACACACAATATGATTTTTAGCTCGGTTGATCTCATACGTAGTAGAATAGAATAGAAAAAAAAACTGCGTTGAATGTAGGTATACCATACCGTAGAAGTGATTCAAATACCTTCTTGAGAGACCTACATTTCCTGAAATGAATTCAAGCTAACCTAGATATAAAATAAACCCTACCCAAAGAAAGATGGCTCATGTAACTATTCCACGCCACATCCTCCTTACGCTGTATTATTTTTATAGCAACTGGGAGCCATTACCAGCTGAGTCACGTTCCGAACAGCAAAGTGGTTAAGTTTTGGTCCAGTCGAGAACTTTTAGGTAAGAAGTCGTGATCGAAGGAGCTCAGTCCACTTATCTGTTGCATTGCTTGACATTGTTGCTTTAACTCAACTGTCATTTTAAGTGGAGTGTTTTTCATGTCATAACTTCCAGCCCTTGTCTCATGTTACTTGAGGTCGGCCCAACACATTTTTTTCTTTCATTCTCCCCTGTCAACTGTCTCGCTATCATTTACACCTTTATATCTCATATCATTCGTCACACAATCCAGCTATAGTTTCCTTGGCCTTTCTCTCCCTATCCATCAGTTTTTCAAGTATTGTATCTATTAAAGCTACTTTAACTTTCAAATATCCTTGCCCCAAAATTCGCCAATAAATTTTTATCTACTGCCTTTTCTTAACTAAGTCGGATCGGCTTCCAGTCTAACCGGATACAGCTGATTATGCACCTGCATTTTACATGGAGCGACTGCCTATCCGACTTCTACAACTGGGTCACACAATACCCCTTGGTAAGACTGGTTGTTAGGCTCTCCCCTGGAACTAATCTCAAAAATCTTTAAAATTCACCAACAACACCATGTAATCTTGAACATCACAATAGTATGTAGTACAAAGACTATTTCATCATGCAGAACCCTATAGGTGATTAGAGCAATTTGTCATCTGAAGTGAGCCGCATCAATGCTATATGTAATTGATGTGAAAGATATGTGACGTTGTATCTCCACAACGTAGAAATTGGCAGAAGGACCACCTTTCGAGTAATTGCGTTACACACACAGGTACATACAATATAATTGCGGTGTCTTTAATGTTAAATATTCAATAACATTCATATATTTACATTGTCAAGCAGATGTTACTTTTCATATAAATCCATTTTGGATTAATTATATTCGTCGAAATCTTTCGGATTGTGATTAGAAGTGTGTTACGCAATTTGGCTGCTGATTTGCAAGATAAAAGTGTAAGCTCGATCAGACTCTTCCTAAGCTCGAAAGATGACAGTTTGGAGTATCTCAGATTGATCATGTTTACTGATCAATAATAGTCTGACGGGACGATCTACATTCTTGTTAGCGTTACTTCATACAAGGCTCAAGCTTGGCTTGTCCTTAGAACCTACTGCTCTTCATGATGTTCGGATATCTAAACAGCCTGTTTTTTTTTGTGAGCTTGCCGTATTGTTGCCCCTTAGGCACACCACTGCGTTGTACTCTATCATATTTTCTGCATAGATGGCTATTTTCCGCTGAGATTGACCGCGATGGCCTAAAACGAAAATGTCACTACTTGTTGCGTTACAAAAGCATCATAGTCGCGTTTCTCAGCGTATTTTACTAGCAACGAACCTTCTGTATGCTTCTGTTTTCTGGTGCCACGTGCTATCAATCATAATAAATGATTGTACGCTCTTAATATGACGGCCCTTAAAATATTCCTTTAGGGTATCTCTCTAACAGAATTGTTAATATATTTTCCTGGAAGTTTTATTTAACATGGAACTCGTTTATACAAATTGGTTAGGTTAGATATTCTTTTCTTGTAAAAACCCTCTTTTTACTAAAAGGAATATCTTATTATAAAAGAGCTTTTTTACTTGAATAAGTATTATTACATGGTTTTCTTAAGAACACACTGTATTTCTTGCTCTTTTAATGCGAAAAGAAAACCAGTTTGATTTTGAGAGACAACCTAATTATTCCGGCGCTCCGACCTTAACCTATTACTAGAGCACTAGCTTCATGTCACGTGTAAGCAAATGTATGTGGAACCCTAAAACCAATATACGTGTAAATCAATCAAAACATTTTCCACATGTAGCATTGATTGAGAAATGAGAATCCCAGACGGACGACTTAATTAACTAATCCTTTGAATCGCGAAACGTGAGCTGTACAGTATCGCATGTCTTCATCAGCAGCTTCTGGACAATACATCCATCTCTTTCACACATCACCCAGGACCAGATGAGTAAAAGAGATGAAGTAATGTTTAGTTGAAAAGCTCAGCGTCGCATTAAACGCTTGGCTACAAAAATAAATCGGTAATCACGGTGTTTGATCGCAAGCCTTGACTGAAGATTTTATGTGTGTTATTTAATCTAAAGCAAATGATGTAGGTGCAGAAATAATAGCACGGGCCGCCCATCCAAATAAAACAATAAATATTACCACTTGAACAGCTGATACCTATCAGTACATAATTATCTTTGAGACCAAACAAAATTAAATAATGATCCTTTGCGAGGATCGACACTTTTGTACGCACACAAAAATATTAATTTGATTAAAAAATACAGTGATATCCACAACATATACGAGGAACAAACACAAATTTGTTGTTCCTGTAACGAGGCTCAAAAAAATAGGGGGTACGTTCAGATGCCAATGTATACGTTTTTACAATAAACTTCCGAGCCAAATTCAAGCACTAAGCCTGAATAAATTCAAATCGTTTATAAAACGGAGGCTATGCCTGAAAGCCTACTATCATGTTAATTACTATCTCGAAGATAAAAAGGCTTGTGATTAAGCTGCTCCAATGAAATTTTCTCTGTGAATGTCGAAATTTCGGACTTCGCTTGTTTATTATTAATTCCTTTCTTTTATGCACTCTGAGATTGAATGTTGTGACATGAATACTTAGTTCCGTATTTTATTATTTTTTATTTTATTTTATGTTACATTTACCTACTGATTTGACAGGAATATTTACGTATCTTACTTTTTTATTATTATTGACATATGATTTTTGTGATTTTTACTGACATTAATTTTGTAAATTATTATTAATTTTATTTGATTATTGTGAATGTGGGTACCATGTGGGTCACATTTTTATTTTTTTGTTTGTTTTCTTTTTTTTTCTGACAACTGTCTGGCACTTTGAGTACTATAAGCGACCTACCCAAATGTCCTTTCTTTGGTATTGTTCGTCGTTTCGTTGAGCTGCTTGAGTTATAAGTCGAGCTACACGATAACTGACAAATGCTTGCACTGACTGTACAGGTCCACTCAAATCTGTGTGGTTCTTTCTTCAAAAGACCATCTCAGACACTAATCTGCACAGTCCTCATGTGAATTGAGCAAGATTATGTCTGGAGTTCAAAAGAGACTATGACCTCTGAGTTTGTTTCGGCTGTTTCTTCTCAGAGTAGTCAGGTACGAAACACCGGCCCCAACTAGTTTTAAAAAAATGACGTGTAAAAGTGTTTGCCTACTTGCAAAACAAACATCATTTATCACTGCGGAGCTAAGGACCAAAAGTCGAAAGTTCGCTTCAAATGTTAACGACTAGCACTTTTTAGAAATAGATCATTAGCTCCGGAGATTACCCCAAATAAACCTACAAACTAATTTTACCTCTTTATGATATTAGTATAGACAACCACGACGGTATTTAAAAATACTGATTACGAGAGACAAGACAAAGCGAATAGTATCGTAATCTTCTTGCAATAACCGACTAGAGTCGGTAAAAGTATAACGTGTCAATCTTAGCAACGTATGCTAGATAGCCTCACTGAGACATCATATCAGTCTCTCTATGACATTACTTCTGATAACCTCTCTATACTGTCTCAAATCTCTTTGACCTCAACTATCTTACGTTCATCACATAATATGCGATAGGACCTACTCCTCCAATGTAAATACTAAATTATATTTACCTATCAAATAGCAATGAGCAGAATGTTCCTAGCCTTGACAGGGTTCAGTCTCAAATCGTTTCATGGTGTATTTAACATGTCCCATTTAGAACGTGTACGTAAACGACATACGCCAAACCAATGTACATAAGCACACTGTATATAACGTAGTATATAAACGCTTGTATACAGTTCCACTCTCCCACGAACAACAAGGGCAAAGTACAAATATTTGTAGTTCGCTGTAATTATGTGTTGCGATAATGATGTGGGAACATTTTTGTATCTTTAGGTACTTAAACTTTGCGCATTCCATCTTTTTCATACACTTAATATAATGAATTTAGATTAATATACGAAGACTGCTATATTTTTATCTGTAGTTCTATTTGTTGTTTTATCTGTTTTGTTTTGGGTTTGTTTGTTTCTGTTTTGTTTGTTTTAATATTGTCTGTTGTGTTGTTTGTGTTTTGTTTATTATTGTCTGTGTGTGTTATCTGTTTGTTTGTGTTTGTTTTTTAATCATCATCTGCATTTGCCTAGCCTTTTCCCACCAATGCAAATATTGGAGTCGGCTTCCAGTTCCAGTATAACTGGATACTCTGATGTGTTTTCATATGGTAAGCAAGTTTATATAACAAAAGTGTAACACGAGTATTAACCTAAAAAAACATATAGGGTACCTAAGATTACAGACATCATAATTATTATGTAGGTTACTCATAACTCGCTAATCGATACAGCGTAATTATAGCGAAACAGCACTAATTAAAGGTGAACGCAGACAACACGCCGGAAACACACTTGCGTGTCGGGGCGTGGCGTGGCGCTTGCTGGCGCCACAGTGACTGTGCACACTATTGTGTCGTGTCGTGACGTGGCATGCTCTGGCGTTTTTTCTGAACAGTACATATCGAACCTTTGCAGCGTTCAAACGTGCATAATGTTTTCTTCGGATTCGAATAGTGTTTTTGATAAAGACCTTCAATTTCTCTTAGCAATGAAACTTCTTGAGGTCAAAAAAAAGAAAAGTAGGTACCGAGTTCACCCTATAAACAGAAGGAGACAACAAAGGTAAATTTTATCGTCTTGTTAAAGAACTAGACTCTAGTTCTTTAACAAGATGTTGAAATTACTAGTACTATCTAGTTACTAGAGAGTGACGAAAAGAATTTTCATCAATACTTTAGAATGAACAAAGCACAATATGAGGAAGTCCATTCACTGATTGGCGGAGACATAAAAACATATGTACTATTTTTTTTTTAGTTTTTGTATTATATAAACTTTTTGTTGACGTAGGTACAAGTTCAATAAGCTCGTCAGCCAGTTTTCACACGCTGCAAACTTAGTGCTAACAACTTTCCGCTCGCGCCACGAGCCACGCGTTGTAGAAACCCATTTGCGTGTTGTGTCGTGTCGCACCATAACCCCCACCACCGCTCTGGTGCAATTGGCGGCGAGCAGTCAGCGCCACGCCAGACCGCGCCACGACACGACACAACCTACAAATATGTCTCTAGCCATACTAAATGTATGAAACCGATATGCTTCTGGCGCGCCACGCCACGCCACGCCACGTAAGTGTGTTTCCGGCATTAGCCGCACTGCAGTCGCCGCATTCGCATTCTTCGTATAAAGTTCTATGAAATCTGTGCCTGTATGCAATCTTTGTCTATGTCTGTGTGCGAGATTCCATAGAAGAATTCGAATGCGGCGACTGCGGCGACTGCGGTGCGGCTAAGTTTGCGTTCACCTTAACAAGACTAATTAATGACAACAAACAAGCGAGATTCTAATCTACTTGTAACTGAAATTGCAAATGTTAACACGAATAAGGGAGACATCAAAGACATAAACACAATACACAAGCCACCCCATAAATTTTAAACCGTTGACAAACGTCTCTAAATACATAGTGTATGAGAAACATGGCTCCCAAGCTGTACCTGACATATCAATTTATTATCGTCACGCGACAACGAGTAGTTAAGACATACATCGGAGGACCAACCATCCGTGACTAAAGGTTACAACATGTGATGGATCTGAGATCTACTCTCGATATAGAATGTATAATGCAACAGGAGGCGTTTGGACCATGTCGTACCTTTTGGCAGTATCAATATATTTTTAGTAATACATAAATGGTTAAGAAATGACGAATAAAGGGAGTATCCATAACTTAAGACTAAGAAGAATAGGGCTTCTAAGAACACTCATTAAAAATGACTGGTAATGGTAATGCAAATAACAACAACAAAAATATAATTATAATAACGTTAAGAGTAAGACAGATTCTTGAAAATATGAATATGTATCATAAATAAACGTTCTAAACTCATAATATTATATTGACTCGATCTAAACTTCTGACTAAAGGACCAAATACAGTTCCACAAAGTCAATTACAATATTACAATTTCCGATTAAGATATTTCCTTGAGACTCGAAGGACCAAAGTTTTCCAATTAAGACACAGTTTGTCAAGCATTGGGTGGAGTTTCTGAAGCAACTGTATACGAACTAGCTCTAATAGATATTTAATATATGTAGTTCGCCAATCGATGATGTTAATGCACGCGGAAACGTATGGATGAGTTGAAGTGAATGACCGGCAGTTGTGGCGCCTCTTCGGCACCGTATGTAGGAAGGTATATGTCCCACAATAGTCGATCTAATATAGACTTCGGAGAAATAATCTCTAATATCTGCGCGTGACATTTTCTAAGCAGTTGTTGTGAACAAAATACGCGTCGCCTTCCGCAAATTAAACCCCTTTCATGTTTATTTTATTGTTAACGTAGGTAATTGAATTGACGAACATGGAAGATAATGGTCGGGCCCTTCGGATAGGTCAGTGTCGTACTTATACCAGCGCACATGTTTAACCAGATGTTGCTGGAATTTGTAAGGTTTAGGTCGCATTCGTGGAGTGAGACAGTTGCTAGTGTTGCTACTCGAACATTGTGTTGTAGCCGTGATAGGCGAGACGACAAAAAAAAACTAATTAATCCGTCAGTTAGATTATCAAAAAATATTTGACCCGTATTTTTTCTTTTGTTACGTAAACCAAAATTGACAAAGAAATGACGCTTTTAAAATTCTCAATACGTCACGCCTTGGTATAATTTTTAGCTAGTTCTGACGATGCGTTTTATTTTATTTTATCTTTGTCAATATTCATTGATTTACAAAAACTAAAAATACGTGTCCATTAATTTCCAATACTCTAACTGACGGACTAAATAGATTTGCAATTTTTAGATACTGTCGTCATGCCTATAGGGTGCGGTACAAATACTCTTAGCATCATGACATTCGTTTAATCAAATTAACGTCAGATAAATAACTTATTTCTTTCTTTCTTTCAACACTCTTAAATTATACGACATTGACACATTTCTCCTGTCATTATTTTTAAAAGACAGTTCTTATTCTCAACTCGTAAACCGAGACATTTTAGATTTTCCTTTTAAATTATGATTCGTTTTGCTCTGAATCAAGATATTTATAAATTAGACGGTAATAAATCCGAACGCCACACATGATGAAGAGGTGTAGAATTAATTTAGCAGAATCTTAAAATATATTCAGATAAAGATTGAATAGAAGATAGAAGACCAGTGAAGTGAATAATGGAGGTATCGGCGTCGCCTACACAAGTAGAATATAGAACAAAATAAGGAGAAGCGTGAAACTGGTTCATGTGTTTGTAACATGAAAAAATACATAAGGAAGTTTTGTGTTTTACGTTTATACACAAAGTTTAATAAGCGCTTTAAGTTTGGACACCAAATATCTTTACTTTTTAATATTTTTTAAGGAAAATACCTGTTTTTGGCATTCCTTTAAAATTAAATGGTCCGTGTATAATCAACGAATCCTTTCACATGGCAAATTGCCGTGTAAGTATCGTTTTATCTTCTCGTAAATTATAATCCTCGGGTAATAATAAACGAGTAATTTAGCGGTCCCAGCGCGCAAAAATAAAAAGGTCTTTGATTTTAAAGCTTTAAAAATACAGATTAAATCCTTGCATAAGAGCGTTTTCACCGCCAAACAGGCCCGACGCGTAATTACGCGCGTATTTTTGTCACAAAGACGCAAAGTGAATAAAAGGCGCATGAATTTATGTGTGCAATCAATTCGCATCTAATTTGGTCCTGACAGCCGCCGGCTGCCATTAAAGACCACGTGGTTTGCTGTTTAATTGTGTTGTCAGGTTATGCAAGTATTGGTTACTCTCCCGGTTATGCTTGGCTTTAATTGTTTGTGTCGTATTCGGTTTTGTTTCGACCGTTTTGTTTCTGACACAAACGAGTAATTCGTGCAGTGTTCTTGAAAATTAACAATTTGAAAGTATCAGCTGCTCCATACATGGCCAAATCCAAACCTATGAGGAATAATACTCATAAAATACTCTCACAAATAATGACATACGGCAAACTAGGAGATAGTTTGCCGTATGTCATTATTTGTGTATTTACCGTGTGTGTTTTTTTCCGAAATCAACAGGTTCGATTCCGGAATAGGAATATTTATTTTTCAAAAATCTAATGACGCAGTTTTAGTTTTCATCAAAATCGGGCTTGAGACTCTTTTGAGTATTTTTCACTATTACTCATAGCTTCTGATTTGGCCATCCACGCTCACTTGAAAAGTTCACCCTGTATTTTGATATGATCAGCCGATATTTTTTAATTTGTAAAAGTTGTTTTTTTTTTTATAATTACTTCAGTCTCTTTAGGAATATCCTGCTTTTAATCTAACAGATTACAGAGACGGGAATTATACAGCTTGTCTCTGTAATTATGCTAATATCGTTCGATGCTTATGAGAGGTGTTCAGGTGTAGCAAGTGTGCTCTAATACCATCGAACCACCTCAAACTGTTTACGTGAAGTATTTTGTCATACAATTCGTACTGAATGGGCAATATGTGCTAAAGTTGAAACAAGAGAGTTTTAAAAGAGAATAGGTAAATTGCCTTTAGCTACCCTTAAGCTTTTGCCCCGTCAGCGCACAAATTGCTTGACGATGAATCTCTAAACTTCAGGTTTTAATATTACATTGTTTACCGATTTTCGTAGCAAACCTTCTATTATTATCCAGTTGCTTTAGGAAGTGTTTTTTGCATCCTGGCATAACCCAACGTTTACATCAAAGTATAAAACCTTTATTATTTACTATATATTATATACTATTATTATATTATTTACTATACAAATATTTGATTTGGGCACGACATGTTTTTGCCAAATAAAATGTGTCCAAAAAAAGAGTAGTAGAAAAGTAAGTTGCTTTTCGAATAATGGTTTTAGACATTTTATTTAGTCAAATAATATTTTCTAAATTTGAAAAGCATACGTTTTTAAAGCTTTCCAAATGCTACCCATTACGCTAGGTAGCATCTGCTAGCTTGAAATCACATGGCTCAGCGACACGTGTTTTCACAAAATGATCCCATTCACTCAACATGTTTGCTCAATTGATCTATAAAACATTTTCAAGTAGAATTTAAATGCTTAGGTAAAATGAATGTTTCATTCGTCTGCCGAATTATTAAACGTAGGGACTCAAAAGGAATCCTTTTGACGAATTCAAAATAATTTTGATTGACCTTTATATAGCTTTAGCTTTTGAAGCACTATGTTTTGTAATTAAAATTGTTTCTTCTTGTTTTTCATTGCGTTCGTTGAGTTCCTTTATTAGCAAACTGTCAGTATATCAGTACTTTTATTTCATATCATCCATTATGAGCCATCAAGAGGGCTTATTAAATACACGTTCCTATCACCAGGATTGAAATTAACTTTTTGGTAGCTTATGTCAAACCCAAAGAGATTTAAAAGGGTAATATATAAAAATAATGGTTTCAAATATTTTTTTTTGTCTTTTATTCAATTAATTTTAAATAATGGTTTCTACTATATTTATAGTAGAAACCATTATTTTTATAGTTCATTAATTATTTTTATAGTTCATTAATTATTTTTTAAAGCTAAAAATTTTAAAGTGTGAAACATTTTTTTTTAAGTTTTATTAAATACATCCCGATTTAAGACTTATAGATCGGACATTGGGAATATTTAGGCGTGCGGACATAGTAGTAACAAGTATTGGATTACGATTTTCTTCTTATGTCCAGTGTATCACTCGTAAATATTTTAATAACACATTTGTATCATAATATACTATAATGTCATTGGTCCACTCCTACATTTTTCACGTTCATCATTATCCCTGTTAGAACAGATCTTTGTAGGTACAGACCTTCTTGTTACCATTTATAAAATCTCACCCGACAAAGCTACGTCGCAAATTAAATTTTATGAAACATTGCGCAGAAAAAACTCCTTTGCCGTTAAAATTGATTTCAGTACGGTTGAAAGGGTACACAATTTAATAACTTTCTGCTTCGATGCAAATTGAAATATTATAAAATGACTGACTGAAATTCTGAATATAGGTCAGTTGGTCCATTGTTATTAATGACCTGTTTTAAATGAATATATTTACTAACAAAACAATGGCTCTTATTCATGACATTGTTTTAAGTTTCGTTAATTGCATTTATTGATCAATCAAACGTGGCTGATATGCAATTGTAATTAATTAGCTTTGATTGTAAATAATTGCACTCAATGGTAATTTATTGGTGACACGCACTAATGCCCCGGTCACGACCTCAGGGGAAGCTACCTACGACGCGACTTGTGTTAAGGACTCCAGTCGCGCCCAGCGCGAGGCACTTTATCTTTTACGTGAGTACCATCCGCCCGTCCCTGCTCGCGGCGACTTGCGTCATGCTCATTTGTTTTTCACGCAGTCGTCATAACACGTGCATAGCTTGAGCGTGTAACTAGGCAAGTGATTAGAGCTCATGTCATAATCATAAAGGGTGTAAAAATACCCTTTTCGTACCACTTGCTCAAAAAAGTGACATTCTATGCTACCTACAAAAAGCGAACATAACAATAGTCATTTTTAATCTATTAAAAACAGGGAAAGAAAGTTGTACTGAATTTCATTCATCCTCTAGGGGAGAATGTGATTTAAATTTGGAATACTTACCGAAATTTATACTGAACTACATCTGTGTTTACACCATTGAGTTTGTATATAAAGCATTTTACATCTTTTTGAAAAAGGAATACGCATTTATTATGCAGTTATGATTATTAAATAAAATTACGAAAACCGACGACGCCGTATAAGCTTGATGCCTTTGCTTTTCCGACAAAAAAATATTAGTCTAGGAATTTGCCGCGTTTTTGTTTTCTTCAAATACATACACGTTAAGTTTATTTTAATTGTCATTATTTTTAATAAATGCTTATCTCATATTATTATTGTGTTAATTTTTTCGCAAATGGTACGAAAAGTAGAGTATTTTCCTCGGTGATAAAGCTGGTTTAGTCTTGGGTGGATAAATCCCTCGCTACACTCAGGACTCGTCTTAAATTCCTCGCTTCCCTCGTGATTTAAGTTTTTAACACCCTCGCTACGCTCGGGAGTAAACCACGAGTCCTTTGTTACGCTCGCGATTTAAATCTTCACCCGCGACAGATGCTTTATCCCCTTGGTTAATAATCTACTATAACGAAGCCGAAAGGTACTTGTTTTCCCCGTCATTGCACTTTTTTTTTGTTCTGGACCATGCCTTGGAACCTCATACTTGAGGTCAAAGTTCCAACATTTTCACTTTTTTAAAGACAAGGTTTTGAAGTATCCAAGCATCCATCAGCAGAAAGTTTTAAATGGGTTACATTGAGTTCTACGAGTATCTAAGTGTTTTTTGCCCAAAAAAAAAGCCTCTCCTACTTAAATCAATCAATCAGCAGCACTTTAGTGTAGAGTTACCTAGTTTGATGTGTACAGATTGCTTAGTTGACGGCTTTGTGACAGGTCTGTTTACACCTTTTATCAACCGTGTTTTATTAAATTCCTTCAGAATTCCAGATAAAATGTCCCAAATTAAATACAGGCGTTTACTGCCACCGCTAAACTCATAACTCTTCATTTAAAATTGCCGCAGTCGAGTAAAATGAGAAAATATTTGACAGCGGGTTCTTCGCAGATGGAGAGATGACACCACATTGCATTTCAAGGAGATTACTTTTTAACTTGTTTTGCTGGTGGCAAAGCAGGTCGTATTGAGTAGGTTTTGAAACGGTTTTAGGTGTAAAACGCTTTTGGAAAATGCCCTGGTGTATTTTGTACACCTTAAACTAAATGTCAAAACTGCCAATCAGTTATTACAATTCATGATTAATATTTTAGTACAACGCAGAGCGATATTTCATTTTCATTTCATTTATTAAAGAAAGCGGAAAAATATTTGACACCTTTTTGCGACGTTGTCAACTGTTTTTAAACAGGAAGGCACAGCTTTAAAAGCTCGCTGTAATATAAGTACCAGTACCGCTGCACCAGTATAAGTAAATGAGAATGAAATTAAGAATGTCTTATTTTTTGTATCATGATCGGTGTTTTTCCATTGCATGGCTAAGTTTCGCATTGATGAGCAACCAGTTCCTGATCTGAAATGGAATTTATCTGGTTTTACGAGATCGCTAAGTCTGCAGGATACAGTACCAGTAAATAAAGAATGTTCAACATATTTGGTGTTAACCCTTCAAATAATCATGTTAAATGCAATGAACACAGATGCAAGCATTTCATGAGTCAAGACGCGCCACGCCATTACAGCCCAAAGATAAGATAAAAACGAAATTTATACGTGTTCGGATTATTCCTCAATGGATTCCATTCTTAAATGGCAACAGAATTTTAAGCACGTTGTATATAAGTCGATAATCCCCAAATCTCATATACAGGATCGATGTTTATCTCGTGTAAGCCTGGCAGATCAGTGAGAGGATAAAATACGCGAAAATTGTCCGCAATATTGTTTTTCGGGCAACACGGTCCGGGGTCTTTGACCTAACAGAAACGCATATTTTATCGGGAATATATACCGTAATCCCTTAAATTAAGAGTGACCTGTTTTCTCTCAAAGATAATCTAAACCGTTTCATGGTGTCACCTATTTGCTGCGTTTAAATTTGCGACTAAATTAAGTAGGATAAGTGGATTGGTTCCGTTTTCCGTTTCCCCCGACTTCCCCGGTGACCCGTAAATGCAAAATGGCTGCCGGGAATGTAAGAAAATAGCCGCTTAACTATTTTAATACTGGAGAAGTTTCGCAAACTATGTTGTTTGTTTGTTATGTTACCTGTTTAGTTCAACGTTAAATTATGTAAGAATGGCTGAATATTTGAATTTTAGATAGAGAAAACTACTGAAAATATATTTTTTATTTTAAAGATTGTTTTCAGAATAATTCCGGTCGGCTATCCTAAAAACTTTTTCAATTTCATTATGTAAATATGATAAAGTTTCATTCTGTCTGACACATTGACACAATTTTTCAGCACCAAAAGAAACAAAAACGTCTTCAGCATATCCCCGAGAAATATTTCAGCGATAAACAATAAAGTTTCACTCTCCGGCCATCTCTGGGTGGTCCACAAACGTTTTACGAGTATTTCCGTGTTTTCAGACGATTGATACGCATCCTGCTCGATCCAATTTACGGGATGACTGGCATGTTTTGGCTGACCCGCCGAAAATATCCTTCGCGGAATATTTGAATGGAAATAATGTTCGATGTTGTTTTGAAATAAACAATGTTACAGTTGGACAGTTAAAAAACAATTGGTCGTGTATGGTGGAAAACTTTGGTGTCGGCGGCATTATAAATTTATAAGGCCTTCAGTCTCGTTGAAAGACACAGGACAGGCGTAACGATTAAGAAACGTGATTCTGACTCTCAGACCAAATAAAAAGGTAAAGACGGAACTCTGCGAACATCAAATTACGTCTCGCTCTGTTCATCTTCATACACGCTCGCACGCACACATTTACATCAAACTACAATTAAACTATGCCTCAATAAATGCACAACATATTAACGAAACCGGCATCGGCACTTTGCTGTTCGCAGAGTTCCGTTTTTACCTTTTTATTTGGTCTGAGTTCTGACTGCCTAAACCGCCCGCCGAGTCTAGAATATCTAAGCGAATGAAATTTTGCACAAGTGATTTTATCACTAGGAGATGAAAGTTTGTACATTAATGTATTCGTAAGTTAATAAGTTGTTTGTAAGTTAGTCAGTTTTGCCGATGGAAAATTCCATGAGGATTTTTCTTCTGTAACTGAAATAGGTACAAAGAAATGTGTTCTCTGTGACAGTAGCCAAACTTTTCAAGTTAGACTATGAAATATACATAATATATATTCGTAGATACCTTAGATTTGTAAGGTATCTACGAATCTACCACAACTTGTACTTTGGTAACAATAAATAATTTGCCAGTATAGCTGCAAGATAACATTGTTTAATGTTTATTCAATACAGTGAAATGTAACACGTGCTAAATGGAGATAATTATCGAAATACAAAACAAAGCGTTGTTATGACATTCTCGTACAAAAAATACACATGGCTTTGGTTCAATGAACTAGTATCATTTGGCGATGCAACTCATCTAAAATAAAACAAAAGACTAACACAAATAGTCCGCGTATTCTTAGACTGAAGTTTTGTTATTAATATTTTTAGAGACAAATTCTTTGTCATTTTAACGTATAGACAACAAATTGTCAAGATATTGTTAATGAAATATTTGAGTCAACTGGGGAAAAATAGGCGTTTATTAGAGGAAGCTCTCAACATTGATTGGTAACGTTTTTATCTAACTATAAGTATATCTAAACCAGAAAAACCGGCCAAGAGCGAGTCGGACTCGCGCACCGAGGGTTCCGTACAAATTTTTTAAAGCACAAACTTAACTTTGCTGTTCGATCCCTAGAAATGGCTATTGCACCAACCGCAAATAATAAGTTTGTAATAGTAAATTATAAATTATAAATATCGCCCTTTTTTTGTTATTTAACTACATATTTACGGTTTTCAGACTTTTCCCTTTGCATGTGCTTGCTTTTTGCCAAATTTCGTGATTCTAGTCAACGGGAACTACCATAATTTCGGTTCTCGACCCAAAACCTACTGGTACTTTCGGATGACCTAGAATTGTCAATTTTGGTTAAAAGCAAGGTCTTACAGCACAAGTAAAAGAAAAAGCCAGAAAAAATACTTACAAGTTTCCGCGAAAATCTAAATTTGCCCATATCTTTTTATCATGTTGACTCAGGACCTTGATTTTTATACACCTAATAGGCCTATACTATATACCTCAGGATATGGTATAAATTTCAACATATCCACCCGTTCCTGAGAAAATGGGTGGTGACAGACGTACAAGAAAATGGTCTTATAAGGGTTTCGTTTTTTCCTTTTGAGGTACGGAACCCTAAAAAGTAAGGAAAGCCAGACCTATTCTCAAAGTGATACAAAACAGGATATCCTGTAACTACAGAGGATATCCTGTTTTGCGCATGAAATTATGTTACCTATTTGTTTTTATAGACTAAGAAAATTATATCATGTGAACGTTATTTCAAATGATAATATACTAAGTATGTTATTATGCCATTATTACACCCCCCAAGGGAAACAAGTTCATTACTTAAAACTGCACGCTGACCTTTGCACTGCAAGCCTTCACCGGTTCACCCACGCACTCTTTCCGACAAAGTTACTTTATTTCTTGGAATTTTGACTTGGATTGAGCAAAATAACTTATGAAGTTATTTTCATTTTCTACACTTGTAAGGTTGCTTTCAGTATAATCTTTCTATTTCTGAAAGGAAGTGAACCGTCATTAAAATACATGATTCCAAAAATATGTCTACCAGGAAAGTAGTAAAGTTTCTCCTCTTTACCTCATTAATCCACTTAGTCGTGAGCAGAGAAAGTGGAAAACATCTTTTATATTCGTAAAAGATTTTGTAAGTAGGTGAGTGATTTTGTTTACTTGATTTTGTTAGTGTTACTTTATGGACTTTTTATTATGGAAACACAAAAGAGATATGTTTAAGAACAATCAGCATTATAACCCACCACCTACCACATCCACTTTCTACCTACAACTCAGGGTCGGAACCGTTTAGACTGGGACAGCTTTGAAAATGGTGAAGAAAAACATCATGAATCTAAGACATGTGATATCTACAAATCCGCACTGGACATAACGTGATATCTACAAATCCGCACTGAACATAGCGTGATATCTACAAATCCGCACTACACATAGCGTGATATCTACAAATCGGCACTGGACATAGCGTGTTGGATAACTTTACATCTCACTCCCTCTTACAGAGAAGAGACCTGTCTCCCAGCAGTAGGAGTAAAGACTGATTCACTGATTATGTTACAAAAAGATGAAACAAAATTCTTCCACATTGTTGTCACCAAAAAATGGCCACTTTTGTAGAGCACTTATCCTAATAATAAGATTTTATTGCTTTTCAATAATATTAATTGCGTCTCATATTAGTGAGAAGTCAGACCTCTGGGTGCCTAAAATAGGCACCCAGCCAGAGGTCTGACTTCTCACTTCTGATCTCGTGAAATGCCTATCAACCGCTTGGAGAAAGACTAGGTGCTCAATATTTACAATAATATTATAATAACATTCTTAACAACATTTATTTCTTCCTAATAGCATTCTTAACCGTTCCATATTCTCCGTACAATGGCTCTATCAACACAACACCTTTTTGCAACGATCTATTTTTTGGTCCTAATGTCCGAAGTCTATTCCCGCACTTGTTATTCCAAGCGAATGACGCATGCACTAGAATGCTAAGCACGCGTGTAGCTATTAATGCTATGCCTTACAATTATTGTAAACTTACTAACACAATAAAGTTATATTGTTGAGTAAATCATTGGTCCACTTTAAAACTATGAACTCGTTCTGAAAATAGATTTGCATTTCAGGAATTTCCTACGACTGAGCTAGGCTAGTAGTTTAATACCGCTTTTTGTAAATGTAAAAACCCACAAAAAGATACAGTTTTCAGCTACTTAACGCAATTTTTATCAAGAACAAAGTTATTTGGCAATAGACTCAAAAGACCAGTTTTTTCTTCTCACGATAAATCTTTTATCTTCAGTTTTCCAGAGCTTGCTGTAAGCACAGACAATCTCTAGTCGTAAAGTTTTTATATAGAACAAATGCCTGTTTTAACAAAAAATAACAACACCTAAATGTTTGAGTTTGTTTTGTTTGAATGTTTTCAACGCTGAGCTAGGCGTGGAAAATCCAACAGACACTTTTATTAAAATTTTGACATTTATTTAAGTGTCTCATAGTATAACACAAATCGGGCAAACGTATAACTTTGAAAACAATATAAATTGTTTCCTAATCTTAATTTAATATAACACGTCAAATAAAACCCTTGTCTGATTTACGCGACACATTTGACATGATTAATTTAAATTCACCGCGGAGTATGCAAATCTTTACTCTACTGTATAATAAACGTCACCGGATCATTTTAGCGGTGTACAGTCACTAGCATAAATATCCTACAGTTACGAAACACTGCAAAGCGTTTTCAGCAGTTTTTTTTTTATTAAGAAGTTGTGATAAGTCCTAAGTATTAGGTTATATACAGGTGACTTTTTTATCACTTTCCAAAAAAATGGGTATAATAGGTGAACGGAGTAGAAGCAAATGGCATACTTACTTAGTATTTTTTATGTTTCAAAATTTCTCTTTCTTTGTTCTAATATGAAAAGCTTACTTGGAATTTGTAGCGTTTTTTGATGATTGATCAATTTTTTTTCTAAGCTGTGGAAAAAAGAAAATAAAAACTAGGTATGCCATAAGCTTCTACTCCGTTCACCTAATATACCCATTTATTTTTTTGAAAGTGATAAAAAAAGTCATCCGATATTAAGGTTTTGTTTGTTACACCGTACAAAGCTTACCAATGCTTAGGAGAAAATCCAACGAAAACTAAGTCGGATTGGGGTATTCTACTGTATATTTGGTATTTCTCCGATAAATTCTTTCTCCGGGTGCCCGCTTAGCATGACCACCGAAGAAACGAAAGAGAATCTACAAATCTTTTGTTCATCTGTCATTTTGCTGTCATTGAATCGACAAAATGACAGATGACGAAAGAGAATCGACAAATCTTTTGTTCATCTGTCATTTTGCTGTCATTGAATCGACAAAATGACAGATGAACAAAAGATTTGTAGATTCTCTTTGGTTTCTTCGGTGGTCATGCTAAGCGGGCAGGTCCTGCTCTTTTTGCGATCATACCTACTTATTGAGAGACCTAGCCAAAGCCACTACCAACGACGTCGATGTGGCAGAGTTCTGATCGATGGCAATTAACCCAAATAATTATGGAAATCATCGACACGACGAAGAAAAAGAAGCAGTGCTTTTTTTGCGTAATTGTAAGATATTTATGCTTGTGACTGTACTGTGCCGTGTTTTCTAATAATATTTCACGGAGGAAATGGAGCGTTGCCAGCGATTGTTTCGCTACTTCCCATCGTTTTGATTTTGTTGTGATCGCATAGCTTTCAGCGACCATCGTCATGCGGCGTGATTTCGTCGGAAACTGGCACAGCTTGGCTAATAGCGGTTGCAGCATGCATGTTCTGTGGTGCACCTGTGGTCTTCGCTTCCGACTAACATCTAGATAGTAGGGTTTAGTGAGTGTTTACAACATGCTGTATTCTAAGTATGGCCACAACGGTCATCAGTCTGTTTAACGGTTTTGTAAAAAAAAAAACACCAATATTGCATATTTCGTACAAATGAGATCAATTTAGATTTACTAGCGAAACTAGCGCAGACATGTTCTTTTTGGAGTCAACGACTAAACTTAACCGTGTTTTTTCTTTAATTTTAAAAACACCAAATAAGTTTGTCACCAAAATAGAAAATTGTACTAAAACTTTCGAACTTTCGGTTCGTGAAGATACCTTAAGAAATCCCAATACAATACCGTCTGTATTTCTTCACATAAAAATAGCAACAATAAAGCAGTATAATGCTTTGCACATACAATGTATTGACGCTCGAATCTGCCGTGCGCACATGAAAAGATACCATCGTAAATTATTGACGCCAATTCAGACGTTGAATTACTGTCAGTTTATCTGTAAACAGATAATAGAGGATTTAAACGTCAATGAAGCTCAAGGGGCGAACATCCAAGGCCAGATTTGCACGTCGTTTTCTATGAGTATAAACAGTTTAGATCCAGAGATAGTAGGGGTTTTCTGACTGGTTTGTATGTTAGGATCTGTGCAGATTTCAGATAAGTTTAGCATATGTGTATAGTGCATACATATGAATACAGCGGTGGATACAGTATTTTGTTATTTCTTCGCAGTAATAAGACCCCGATAGAATAGCTACCTGGGTTTTATATGACTTATGAGTTTAGTGGCGTGCCTATGGGCCAACAATACGGCAAGCCCATAACACAAGCAGACTGTTCAGAAAGCCTAACATCATAAAGATTATAAGTAAGTTCTATGGGCACTGTTAGGCATAAAAGCAACTTTGACTGGACAGATGCAATAATCGAATTAGGTATCCTAGTAAATTCTTTCACAAAATAATACTTTTAAACATCTTTACATACGAAAACAAAAACTAGTTCAAAACACTGATAGCAACATTTAACTTGGAATGAAATAATGAAATTCACACGAGAGTATGAGAATTTTCCGATATTGTACACAATTCACCCGTCTAGCGCAGCCGACATCCTTCTGTCCACACTTGTACATAACGCACTCACATCGAACCGTATATTATATACCATTACGTCGGAACGTGCCCTGGGAAGTAGGTGCGTTCTAGTATTGGAAATGTTCCTATTTCAAGGTTTGTTGACGTCAAACGTAAAAATAGAAAGACGTGTAAAAACTTATAAATATTACTAAAGGTGGAAGATTGAATAACCCTCGTACACTCTAAAAGAGCGAAAGACTCGTTATAACGTACTTTGGAGAAGAAACATTTGAAGAAAGGAGAGAACATGGAAGGAGCCTTTACTACACGCATCTTTGCTGATGTACTACGTGTGTTGAGCATTGTCTACTATACCTAAAGCATAAGCTCAGATGTACAAAATGTGCATGTACCTCTACATACCTAACCTTAATAAAAGATATACTTGATTTACTACCTACATTCATATAAATAACACAGATTTATCTGTTTCCAAAACTATCTACATAAATAAATCAAAAAGTAAGGTAAAAATATCATAACAACTTCGAATAAAAATAACAAAAACTTCTCAAACTTTGAAGAAAACTGTGTTTATTCTACGTAACTACGTCTACAAATTCTTCAAATTGACGAAAATTTTATATTTACGTCATATTCAGTTTATATTTATGAAATCTGTAAACAGTACAACCTACACGCTTAAATAAAAATATACCAAAAACAAACATTCGTATTTTCAACAAATAAGTTTCCTTGTAGTTCGATTATTTTGGGATCAGATAAAACTTTATTCTACAGTATTTTTCGGATTTACGTGCTTATTGTATAATCACTTATTTCGGTGAAGGAAAACATCGTGAGGAAACCAGCATGCCTGAGAGATATTTCTCGACGGCATGTAATGGCGGCATTAAAACCCTGACACCAGCAGGCCTAGCCAAGTTACAAACGTTTCATATCGATTCTCTTTCTACAATCGTAAACGCCTCGGCGTAAGAGATTGTAGAAACCGCTAAATTGCTAGCCAAGTTGACACGACTGAGTCGATCGCTCGTTCTCTATGTCTGTAAAAAACCTACACTTTAGTCTTTGGTGAGCGTTCCTACCAAAGAGTAAAGCGATCAACATTGTAGAAACGATAACATTCTATTCTATCATTTTGAACGATGTAAACTTGTCTACGAATTTTCTATCCGTTTGTGTTGATCACGTGATTTAGCGTTGAGATGATGTCATTCCCATTCATTTGAATAGTTTTCTACTAGCGTTAACGATTGTAGATTGTCAACTTGGCTAGGGGTGCAGGTTAGGCACAAACCACACGAAAGAGAAAGAAAGATCTAATTAAATTGTAAGTGTAGGTCTCAAGCTCTTTGTCTTAACACTACAATGCCGTGGAGAAATAGTAACATATAACATTGCAACACAAGCACTCATGGTCCTCCGTTCCGCAGTTTCAGAGCCACCAATCAAACTATATTGCAACAAATAAAATTGCAGAAATCCCAAAGGATTTCAGGAAACTGGAGCAGAGCACAAAATGTTATTTTTCAAAGTTAGGTTTTCAAACAAGTTGTTTTAACTTCCTTCGAGGACAAACATCCATTGTCAAACACTTCTTAGACTAGCCTCATGCAAGAAATACGTTAGCTAGGAAGACACGCGTTATTACATCGATATAAACATGTTTTTAAGCGCCTGATCCCCATAAAATAAAGTCAAAGGAGTTATTTATACCCTTATCCGTAGGTTGACATTCAAGCTATTGTCTGCCTGTATCGACCATCATAGATTCCATTCTCGTATGACAAGTATAGCCGATGTGTTTATGTCTAATATTCATTACACTTTGTAGTAGGACGCTACTCAATAACGTCCTTCGGATTTATATCCTAGTGTTCGCATTGTCCACAGCTAGTGGGTTTCGCTTCTTTGTATCGACTATCAAACAAAACGCTATTGGTACGGGTAGTGACAAAAATCGTTTAACTTTGCTTCTGCTTTGCTACGCAACATCTTCATTGACATATAAAATTCAAGACATTGTATTTCAGTTTGTTAAAAATAGTTTCTGTTCCAGTTTTAATTAAATTTTCAGGTAAATATCCCGGTTGGTAGGAACTGATTGATACTGCTGTGCTGGGCCCGCAGTCTAGACAGAGATAACGTCAAAATCGCTAATTTTCGATTGCTAATTAAGTACTAACGAATAAATTCGGTTGCAATAATGATGCTTTCTAGAAATGCATCTTGGATGTAGAGATTTGCGTTACTCACAAGCATCATTAATGCCGGTTGCATTATGGCTTTATTATGGCCCTGGCCTGCATCATCCCACTGCTGGGCCTCTCCCATGAGTTCCAGTTGTTTTGACCCAAGACCAATGTGGACCACTGTTGGCTGATCTTGTCCAGCTCGTCCCGCCATCTTCTACGAGACCGGACAAGATGCTTATTCCCGGTTAGTATTTATTTATAAAACTGACGTGTTCAATGGCTATTGTTGCCGACTGTACCTATTTAATAATATGGAAGGTGGGATGAGATTGTCCTCTGGCAATGTTTACTGCTTACAGCCACTACTTTGTGTGAAACTTATTGGTACAAAAGTACTAGTCATAAAGTCGTTGTTTGCATATCTTCCAGGAACACTTCAATGCAATAAGCTCAGTTGCACACTGAACAGTGAACAGTCTACCTTGCAAAGAATTGTCTATGAAATTACTGGCTGTCTTTTTACCAAGGTATAGTGTCCACATAAACTATTGTCCTACTGTCATATTTGCAGCATGGTTATTTTTGACGCTTGCAAGACATTCTCAGGAGGTCGCCGTTGGTAAACAATTTTGAAAGTATTAGTGAAAATTGTATTGAAAAACCAAGATGGCGGCTAGTGAAAATCACTTTCAATGCGTATAAGTATTAACAGTTTGATCACTTTAAGTTTGCAAATCAAGTTGACGCTACTTGTCAAGAAAAAATATGATCGATATGTCAAACTTAGTACATTTGTTTTAGTTCTGTGTTTTACCGCCTGTCCGGATAAGTTGGTTGAAGTGTAAACAACGACTTTGAAGTTTCAACAGGATTTACGCAAGCGTTACAGTGCTTATGTCAATTTAAGCTTTTCCATCATTACTATCTATACTATAATATTATTATACAGGGTGGAATTTTGTAATGCCACCTGGAGGGAAAGTACTCTTAATACTGCAGATAGAAAATGTTACTCAAAGGAAACATTCCTTTATTTTTGAATAGAAAGCAAACTGCATTCAAAGATTTTCGAAAATTCTCTATTTTCTTTCAACGTTTGGTGCGGAATTATGAGAAATAATGTAGTGTTAGTCCACGTGTACGAAGGTCATTTAAACACTGTCAAGTATATTGAAATACTGGATCTCTTAAGAAACGAGTTAAATGGTTTCCCCGAGGAAGAGCGAAACCAAATAATTCTACAGCAAGATGGTGCTCCAGCACATAACAGCAGAATCACTACTGCCTACATTAATAACTATTTTAATACCTGGATTGGTACAAACGGCACAATCAGATGGCCTGCGAGATCGCCAGATCTCACCCCATTAGATTTTTTTTTGTGGGGATATGTAAAAAATCAAATTTACATGAAATCTTATGCGAATGACAACGAGTTGAGAGTTGAAGTTCAGAATACGATTTATAATATTCACCACAACACTTTATTAAAGGTTACTAGAAATGAATTCGTTAAAAGAATAAATTTGTGTATCCAAGAGAATGGAGCCCATTTCGAGCAACTAATTAGTTAGTTTACCATTTTTTGTAAATAATTAAATTAATTTAAGATTTCCTGGTTTTCCTTTCATTTAATTTATCATGTTTGTTAGAGAGATTTCATCCTTATAATTGACCCTAACGATCGATGCAATAAAAGTACAGGGTATAATTTTTGAGATTTTAGCCGGTTCGATTCCCGGGTGTGGGAGAAGAGAATTTTCGAAAACCTTTGAATGCAGTTTGCTTTCTATTCAAAAATAAAGGAATGTTTCCTTTGAGTAAAATTTTCTATCTGCAGTATTAAGAGTACGTTCCCTCCAGGTGGCATTACAAAATTCCACCCTGTATATTAATATCAATATATAGTATATAATATAATCTATACTAATATTATAATGAGAAAGGATTGATTTTTTGTTTGTTTGTGTGTTTGTTACGATTTAACTCTAAAACTACTCGACCGATTTTAAAAATTCTTTCACCATTAGAAAGCCACGACTTTACGAAGTAACATAGGCTATATTTTATCTCCGTACTCTAACGTCCGCTAGTCATTGATAAAATCGTCGCTTTGTCTAAGTTCTATGTAATAATAAACTTTACTATCTTTATCCACCAACAAATAATATATTTTACAAAAATACAGACGAAGAATTCAAAAAAACGTGTCTCTATCTCTCATATCAGAATCTTGTGTCACCTGTACACACAATAGCCTTCTACAAGACATGTCGTCTACGAAACTTAAATGCGAATAACTTGAATATCAGATAAGTTTTTTTATTTGTTCAGGATTGCCATCGTTCAGGTAAGTTACTACCAGAAGGAGCTTTTCTTTTCAAGTAGTCTCTAGCTTCTGCGGGGTAATTGCGTAATATTACTTTTACTGAAATTATTTTTAATTTAACAACTTAAGAAGCAGGCGACAGATGAGTAGTTCGTACAAACGTAATACCAAAATAATTTGTAAATCAAACATATTCTTAAGGTAGTGTGTTTTTATTCCGATTGGAATACAGAATATCTAGGTTCCCAAATATATATTTTGAATTAACACTGATTTAAACAAGAGTTATGAGAAAAATAAGATTTCTACAGAAATTTTAAATTCCTCATATCTCGTCCTTATATGGCTGTCCTTTTAGAATATATATTTGGGAACATAGATATTCTGAATCGAAATAAATACACACTACCTTAAGAATATGTTTGATTTTAAAATTATTTTGGTATTACGTTTGTATGAACTACGCATCGGTCGCCGGCCTCTTAAGTAGATTTATTGCGTTATTTACGTTGTCGAGAAGACGAGTGTTTGTAACATATCAAATTAGAAATTTTCAGCAAAACCCTTCGGATTATTGTAAAAAATATTTTAGACTGCCTCTTGCCATCCCAGTCAAAACATAACATCACGCCTGTAATCCCCGAAAGGTTGGGCACAGGTCCATTAGTACACCCACATTTCTCCTGTTCAGTTATGCTTAAGGCCCATGTAAGAAGAGGCGAGCCTATTGCCATCAACCGGGCACAAATCCAGACTCCATGTCAACTATTGAGAAATTCCTGATGGAAAAATCCAATAACACTTTCTCTGATCCGGGAATCGAACCCAGGACATGAGCATGAGCAGTCGCGTCCACTAAACCAACGGGGCAGTCGAAAAAAACGTCAATCCAAAACTTTTTAATTTACTTTTCTATCTCTGTTTTCGTGGATAGAACACTAACTTGTAGTGTAAACCAGGGCCAATGTCAGCAGTTAAAAAAAATCGCTGTTAATTTTACCCAATCCTCAGCCAGTCAATATTTTTCCGCAATTTATTCAGCAATAATTGTATTGATTTTTGAGATAAGTATATCCATGTGTACACCTACACAATATAAGTACAGTCACGAGCAGAAATATGTATGTCACCGGAAATGTATGAAATCCGTCATTGTATACAATTCCTAGGAAATGTATACAATTCCTAAAATAGATAGGAAATGTATGATATATTTTATAATATGCATTTTTCCTAGGATATCTATACATTTCCTAAAGAGCGATCGGAAATGTGTTACATTCTTGATGGTCTTATGGAATGTTTAGCTTTAATTTTTTTTTATACCGTGGTTATATTTTTAAACCATTCAGAAAACCTATCAATCAACCTCAAACAAACAAAAAACCAACCCAAATTCAAATTTCGAAACACTTATAGTGCAAACCATCCTAATAAAAATTCTGATTTCAGTTCTCAAACGTGTTTTATTTATTTTATTCACAGAGAGCATTCGTTTTTATTCATTTCCTAGCATCATTTCGGAATTACATACAATTCCTAGGAAAAGCATACATTTCCCAGGAAATGTGTGTATTAAAGAATTTTAAATATTAAAGAATTTCCGGTAATGTATACACTTAGCAACTTTTTTAAAGTGATTTTTGTCTACTGTTTTGCTTGTAATTTTATATTGTTACGAACGTAGCATTTCAGAGGTACTCGTAATACTTTTGTGAAATAGGACTTATACCAAACTTTGAAATGGAGATTATACGAGGAAATCGCACTGTAGGTAATTAGTGCTTGAGACTGTACCTTCCTATGTAAAAGAGAGCTAATAATTGAAATCGATGGCGCAAAAAGCGTTGGTGATAAGAGGATTATATGTCCTTCTCGACTTCTAAGAAAAGCCGCTTATATATAATAACGTTGAACGTTTCCACTCTAATTTAACCTTTCAGGGCACATTCTAAGTTTACCTAATTTTATATTTCTGCAAAAAAAAACATTTCATTTTTTCATGTGTAGGACAGATTTGTTGAATATCAATTTATAGTCTTTTCAGCTTAGTTAGTGGCACCAAAGTAAGTATTACTGAAAGTTTGAAAGAAAACTTATGTAGGCTTAGTAAGTTTTTGAAAATACCACCAATTTGTCAATATGTAGTTAGAATTAAATACATTTACCAAAAAAAACAATAAAACTAAAGAAAATAAGATAAAAGTAATGGAAAAAACAACACGACATTACACGTGGCTTTTTTCTATTGTGGAATGTGTGGCTCCACGTGTGGGCTTTTCATGCCCGTTTTTACCAACAATAAGCGACAACTAAATAAATGCCTCCTCTTATTCTTTAAACAATAGCAAACGGTGGCCAATATCCAGTATTAGGTATCCATAAATTCTAGGTTTTCATAAAGTCATATTTTTCAGCTTTATACAATAGCTTTACAATAAAAACTTTCATTGCAATCAAAAATCTACATGAAAAACTGTGTGGGAATTCCGTTGAGAGTAATATCGTTGAGCAAAAGTTTTAAATATTAAAACTAATATTTGCTTTTTAGGTCCTGACTCTAGGGAGTCTGGAAAGTGTACGAAATGATTACGTGCGGTCGAACAAGCTATTTGGTTTACATTTTGCAATGTAATTTGTTGGTTAAACTGTAAACCAAATAGCATTTTATATGTTGTATTATGTTTAAGTCCTATGAGGCCTATTAGCCTTTTGCCATCAACCGGGCACAAATCTAGACTCCATGGCAGCTTCTGATAAATTCTTGATGGAAAAACCCCAATAACACTTTGCACTAGACAAACGAAGCAGTACTTTTTAATATCCATTTCTTTATATACCGATTGGCTAACACTTGAAGTTACCAAAGTAATGAATTTTCTCAGAAGGCAATCTTTCCAATATAGCCCAATCCAAGGGTTGGTAGTACCTGAAAATACTTTGTAAGTAAAGTCAAACACTTGAGCCAGTACCCCTGTAAACATGGGCTTATAACAGAGATAGGTAACATTTTTCAGGCGAGTGTATTTTGTTAGAGCTTATCCGGGTAACTTGAGCCGCTGGTGGTTGATAAACAACTTGTAAGTGTGTTTTCTTATAATATTCTATGTCGAGCATGTTTGTGAACACTTTCAAGTGAGCTGTACCGATATTGAGAATACTTACCGATTCTTTACAAATTGATTAAGAGTTCTCGGCTGGGCAGCGTTCGGGAAGCTGCGCGGTATCTTCTCGTCCAACTTACCGCAGTGTCTCAAGACGAAAGTCAGTGTGAGTTGCCAGTGATTACATACGGGACCGAAACGTGGTCACTCACAATGGGCCTCATCAGAAGGCTTAAAGTCACCCAAAGGGCAATAGAGAGGGCTATGCTCGGAGTTTCCTTGCGCGATCGAATCAGGATGAAGAATTGCCAACCTTAAGTGGCAGTAGGCAGGGCACATTGCTCGCAGAACGTATGGCCGATGGGGCCGAAAAGTTCTGGAGTGGCGATCGCGAACCGGAAGACGATGCGTTGGAAGACCTCCCACTAGGTGAACCGATGACTGTTGCGGGAATCCGCTGGATGCGAGTCGCACGGGACCGGTCAATGTGGCGACACTTGGGGGAGGCCTATGTCCAGCAGTGGACGTCTTG
The DNA here is from genome assembly GCA_941918905.2 of Xestia sexstrigata. Lineage (NCBI taxonomy): Eukaryota > Metazoa > Arthropoda > Insecta > Lepidoptera > Noctuidae > Xestia > Xestia sexstrigata. The sequence goes on from OW799201.2 coordinate 20,454,016, forward strand.
CGGCTTAAATGATGATGATGATGATGATGAAGAGTTTTGTAACGGAAGTTGTCAAGTACAATAGAAAGATCCCCTTTGACAAATACCCGTGACTAAATCGCTACTTTGTATATCTTAGTGTAAGATGAAGACTGAAGACTTCCTCAATGGTACAGTGGTCGCAAACACGACTGCTAAGCATGAGGTTTTGGGTTCGATTCCCGGGTCGGGCAAAGTGCTATTAGGTTTTTCCATCAGAAATTTCTCATTACCAGCTACGGAGTCTGGATTTGCACCCGATTGATGGCATTAGGTTCGCGCCTTTTTACATAGGACTTAAACATAACTGGCGAAATGTGGGTGTACTATTAGATACACCTAGCCCTTCGGAAATTACAGGCGTGATGTTATGTTATGTTATGTAGTGTACCCTAATCCCATTGTCATTAACTGAAAACAATCTACCAACATTACAAAAATAATTAGGTTACGTTGTTGAGGTCGTATTTGAATTCTCTTTAGAGTCCTTTTTGTTACAGTAGATCCCTATTCAGCGGTGGGCGTTTGTTACTAATTTGATTGTGTTGATCCCAAAAGCTCACAGAGTACACAAAAAGTTTTCTAATTTAGTCTTACATAAATAAATTAACCTTCATGTCCAAATGTAGACTTACAAAGGATTTTCTACATGATTGAAAACGAATTAAATGAAGGACTATTTATTTATTTAAAGTAGATGTACAATAGTGGTACATAGGCAGACTTAATGCCACGAGGCATTCTCTACCAGTCAACCTTTCGGTTAAATAGGAAAACATAGTGATAGGGTACAAAATAATGTCTAAAAAAAACTAACTTCTTGTTAACGAGAATTTATATACCTAGATTGATACCAATACAAGTAATACACATATACAGATAAAATATACTAATAGATATTTTATTGAAGACCAAAAATTAAAAAAAATATAACGAGAAACCACTACGACTAACGACTATTCCATCTGATGATGGAAATAATGTTCTATCAGTCATGTGAACACGTTACATAAACTAAGGATAGTTTCTCATAGCTATTGAACAATTCCAAAGGTCTACGCGGAATCTACGAGGGGTCTACGCCGAGTCTACGAGATGCCTACGTTGAGCCTACAAAGTGCCTACGCCAGATCTACGAGGCGTCCAAGCTGAGAGCCTATCACCGTGACATCAACTGGACCAGCAACCAATGCAAAATCACATACTCATCTATCAATCGACAGTAAAAGCTCCTTGCTTCACATGACATAATGAGTGTTAAAGTACCCTTGACGAAGCTGAAAAGCAGTTGTTCAGATATTGGAGGTCAAAGTTCTGACTTTTTCAGAAGTTTCTGAAGTTCTGACTTTTTTTTAAATATCAGCACAAAGTTTTGAGTGGGTTACGTTGAGCTCTATGAAAAAACAAGATGGTTCTCCGCAAAAAAAAAAAAGTCGTTTACCAGCAATCATTCTTGCGTATAGACTAATTAGTTTAATGTACAGAATGCTTGGTCGACGGTTTCGTGATGGGTCGCTTTACAAGGTGTGAAACAAGGTGTATACTCATCTATGTATCGACACTAAATACTCCTTACTTCACATGACATTATAATTATTCTCGAATCTCCTAACGGGCAGACTTGAACGTTTCACAGTCGAAAGATTACATACAGACTCGAAGCTTAGATGTCGAGCAACTCGGATGTGACCGCAACGAGAGCGGTTTGGAACGTGAACGCTGTAACGTATAGTGTTTAATCTAGTGAACGTTGAGTTCACGTTGATTGTAGTCAATGGGCGTGATTGGAGTCAGTTGGAAGATGGCAGCTTGGAACACGTCTACCGTCTTTTCACTTTTATTTTACCGGGTTTTCTGACAGCAAACCTCAGCTTCTCTGATAGCGAAATTTGCAAATGAAGTCGGTATTAAATAAGGCCCTGTAATTAGGTGTTACTGAACATAATTATAGTGCCTATAGCGTATGATGACTGTGATCGATGTTAGCCGTTTGACCACACACCACATGACTGTAATAGGTTATTGGTCTAGTGATCCGTAAAAGGTCACAAAAATACCTACTATTTTGATTCGGTTGTAAATTTAGTGGTAGTTATCCTCAACATACATCATTAACATCTGTCTGCCTTTTCCCAACTTGGGGTCGGCTTCCAGTCAAACCGGATGCAGCTAAATACCAGTATTTTAATATCCGGCCCCCACAACCCAGTACTGGGTAATGCTATAACCCTTTGGGAAGGCTCATGGTTGTAAGACTTCCGGACCAGTGACTGTCGTAAGAACTGCAAATGACAGCCGGGCTTAACGTGCTTTCCGAGGCACGGAGGAAACTCGGTTTTTAATGGCTGGTCACCCATCCACAGACCAACCTAGGCCAGCGCGGCTTTACCTGAAGGTGGAAACGTGACTTATTACTGACCATATAGGTATAAAACAAATCACAATAAAAGTAGTGAAATTAGTAAAGAATAAAATTTTAATCCTGTTACCCTTGACATTTCTCCGAATGTTCTATTTTAACCATATATAAAACGTTTGTATAAATAGAAATCCATTAGTTTTGAATCAGGGTGGTCGCTGGGAAACTTAAGAAGTTTCTAATTAATTAATCCGTTCAAAATGTTCGTATTTCAACTCGCAATAATCCTCCACCTTTGATTATTTATGCATAACTAAGATATAATTAATTTAATAGAGCAATTTGCGTAATTCACTCTAAGTATGATTGATGTTACGCATGTGTTTGAGTGTTGTATAGGATATGTAAAATATTCGTAAATAGATCATTTTATACCCAGGTACATAGTACCTAGGTACATACATAAGGTCAGTAAAGTAAACACATCTCTTTGAAACTCAGACGTTTTATATTAGAAGCGCACCCCAAACTAGTTACCTAAGATCTAAGAGGCTACCTAGACTAATCACAATACTCACTCAAACCAACCGTATGCTACCTTAGGGTTCTTACAGACGAGCGGCACGTTGCCAACGGCAGATAAACTGCAGCCGTCGCCAACTGTCGACGGCTGCCGTAGACGCGCCGGGCGGCAGCCGCCGAAGTGTCGACGACAGCCGTCGAAACTTGCAGTTGTGGCATGCCGACCATACAACTGCAAGCGTCGACGGCAGCCGTCGACAGGTGACGACGGCTGCAGTTTATCTGCCGCTGGCAACGTGCCGCTCGTCTGTAAGAACCCTTACCCATTTCCCAATACCTATTCTTAGCCAATTGATTGACGTTTGGTATTTTCCAAATCCCTTGAAAGCAAAATGTACCTAGGTTTATGTAGCTACCTACATGTATATGGTATGTACTACTACCTAAACCTGTTTCAGCCTACATCTTCCTTATTTACGGCGAAGTAACAATTAATATATTTTACTAATGAATAAGCGGAAATTAGTCACAATAGAGGACACAATAGAAATAGCAGTAATAACTGGAAGTCAATAAGTTTAAGCTAATTTAATTTGAAATAAATGTTTGACCACAACGTGAACAATATTGCGATAAACATTGTGAATCATGGGGTACATTGGCCGTACCCACAGACCTATTATTATGTATTAATTGTAACCTACTTGGAACAAAAGGATACAATTAAATTTCCGTAGCTACCTACCTACAAAGACAAATTAAAAGCATGTTATAACAACTGAAAAACTCGCATCGCGTCGCTTGATAAGCCTCAACTTACGAGTTAGGGTTCTTACAGACGAGCGGCACGTTGCCACCTGCAGATAAACTGCAGCCGTCGCCACCTGTCGACGGCTGCCGTAGACGCGCCGGGCGGCAGCCGCCGAAACGTCGACGACTGCCGTCGACAGGAGGCGACGGCTGCATTTTATCTGCAGTTGGCAACGTGCCGCTCGTCTGTAAGAACCATAAGAGCAACAGATGCTACTGAAACGAAATGTCACGATTTCATGAAGAACATCGATTAGGACAAAATTCCTAAGTTTTTCACTTGAGTTTTGACCCTCCCGAGGCTGTCTTCTGGTCTTCTTCTTTAACGTGTGGTTAGTAACTAGCCTGGTGTCAGAGTTTTATGTTACCCATGGGCCTCTGACTTGGCTCTGGTATAAATTGTAAAGGGATAAAATTGTTAATTTACCTATACATGTAAAAAGTATCTCTGGTAAGTGTACTTGCTCCGATCAAGTAGGCAACACTATTTTCGAGTGCTATAAGATATGTTTATAACTTAGGCAGTCATGGTAACCCTACATAAATGCAACAAAGTAGGTATACACGAACGAAATATAAATCTCATTTTATTTCCCGAAAATGTAATACAATATTTTTTGAAAATTCTTCTTCGTCTTCTTAATTTCACAGTTATGATCTCACAGATGAAAATTGCTCGCCCTAATTGGATTGCTCAATAGTGCTCAACGCTCATTAAGTACTTGGCTTTTTTCATTTCATTTTGTACAAGTGTTCAGTTCAGTGTCACGTTAAGAAATTATTGCGAAAAATATTCATTTTTTAAGATGTGCGAATCAAAAAAATACGACTGCTAACGATTACAGTAAGTACTTATGAAAAAAATTTGGTCTGTGCTTATTTATCTGTATTTACTTTTCAAATCACCAATTAATATGTTTTATTTTAAGTAGCTAATCAGCAAATAATAGGGTTTATAAATCCTAGCCTAGTAGTTTATAATTCTAGTTTTTTTATCTATTTATGTAATTAACAATTACAGAACCACATATAATCGAGGTACATACCCATTTCCATTAATAATTACTTAATTAAAAGTTCCTATATTAATTATTTATTACATTTCCAAAACCGTCGATAAATAACAATTCCAAATATAACTATGAATAATATTTTCCAATTTTCCAAGAAACCTCGAATTAGTAATCGTTTTTAGGTTATTATTTCAGTACTTACAAGTAATTCCACCATAACTGCCGAAGTTATAAACAACAAAATTACAATAGGTATTATCGTTGTTGTTGAGCACCTAAACTTAGTATATACATCGGTAGTTAGTTTGATTAACGTTATTCCACAAATTCGTGAATAATTTTGAATATACATCATCGTAAATACACTATTTATAAACTTATCTAGTTATTTTAAAGGAGAGCAAAAGCTATCTAATTTGAGTTCCTAAAATATTCACTAACTAGCTTCTGCCGCGTGAAGTTTGATAATTGTCCCATGGGATCTTACTACCGGGATAAAAAGTATCCTATATGTTAATCCAGGTAGGTGCAAAATTTCATCTAAATCCGTTTAGTAGTTTTTGCGGGAAAGAGTAACAAACATCCATACATCCATACACACAAACTTTCGTATTTATAGTAAGTATATTTAGTAGGATTTACCGCTAAACAAATTGTAGGGATATAGAAGATATTTATGTACAAATCGTGTATGCTCTATTAAATTACTCGAGGATTGTTATGAAAAAGATAAAAATAAGTCGCACCATTTTTTCAAACACTATTAGGTCAACAACACAACTGTGTTTACAATTACGAATTCCCAACATTCCTTTGTTATTTCCCTGATAAAAAACATACGTTCGGTCCGAAACATTGGCTATCATCATCAACCTATAATGTTCCCACTGCTGGGGCACGGTCTCCTCTCATGATGCGAGGGAATGGGCCCACTACCACGCGGGCCCAGTGCGGATTGGTAGATATCACGTATCTTCGAATTTTTGGTTCTAGGACATGCCGGTTTCCTCACGATGTTTTCCTTCACCGTTTTGAGATCAGTGGTGATGAAATAATTTACACAAAGTAATTTGCCTGTCTGGGTTCGAACCTACAACTTACTGTTCGTAAGTCGGGGCCGCCACCACTGGGCCACCGCTGCTTTTAGCTAATCTTATCATAATTACGTATGTTATACATATATATATATGTATAATATACGTAATTATGGCTTTGACTCCAAACAGCTATAAATTTGCGAACAACGTCATTCAAACTTTTTGTACAGGTAGGTATAGTAAATAAAGATTTTGGTGCGTAATACCGAAATCCAGGTAGGGACGAGGCATTAAGTCAAAATATCAAAACAATGCTCTGACTGACTAAAAAAATATGATTCTGTTTAGTCCGTCACTTGAATTATCGAAAAATATGGGATACGTGTTTTTTGTTTTATCAAATTAATAAAAATTTACGAATTTAAAACGTATCAAAGATCATGAGATGGGGCTTGTGACGTCACAGTTAAGTAAAAAATGTACTCAAATGTGACGTCACACGAGTTTTCGACGCTCTGTATCTTCTTAATTTTTTGTTTACGTGAAAAAAGAAAAAATATGTGCCCAATATTTTTCGGAAATCTATCCGGATTAATTAGTTTTTTTTTGTCATTTTTGCCTTTCAAGTAACCACTTGCAAGCGATTCTCTTGATTTGGAATTAAATCACCGTCTTATCGGGGAAGCGCCAACGCGGCGCACCGGCCGCCGCGCCGCGCGCCCGTGTAACACACGAAATAAAAAATTTCTTACGTTTTTTTTTTGCAATTTGTAGGTCAGTGTCAGGTTGTATGTTTAACAAATCCACATATACATCCTAATTTACTAATCATTATACCTATGGTTTTCAGAAAACAGGAACATCACTTATTGTAAATAAGCAGAACGTATTTTCTATGGATAATTTCGGAGTCCTTACGACCTACCTATTCCGTGAAAAGTCAAACTTAATTTACCGGCCGTATTCTCAACTCAATTTGAAATCGCATTTATTTTCAACCTCATATTTCTATCACGAGAACGTTAGAAAAACTTTTCGAACCATTTTATGACTTCTGAGATTTTCCTTTCATCGAACAACTGCGCAGATATATCGGCGACTTTACGTTTGATCTCTAACTGCAGGTGCTCTCCGTACATAAGTGACGCAATTTGCTCGTATGAAACATGCAGAATTACGTTAACCTAGATTTGGGACTGAAATAGCCCCGTGCATTCGCGAGAGAACCAATTTCTATTTGGTATTCGACGCACGGACGGGCGCGTGTTAATTTGATATAGAGAATTTGTTATGAAAGTTTAATTGGACAATTTTTTCCACAGAAATTAGGGATTGGCGTTCGATTTGCATTTATATAAAGCTTTTCGTCATTGGTAATGGGATTGTACGGTGAGCTTAGGTAGTTTATTCCCACAAAACGCACGGAAGTGACAAACATCGAGGGAGTCGAGTGCGCATTTTCGACGGAGCTTTTATTTTACTTTGGCATAGAATAAGATGATATTATATATGTTAAAATGTTATTTTAGTTTTCTGAAAATCGAGAGGTTTTACCAACTATAGAAACTTACAAAACTTGTAAATAAATTGGAATAGCGCTTTTGAAATTAAACTTTTTTATTTGTGTTTGAGCTTATTTGAGATCTTAGGCGCGTTTCTATTCAAGTCAAGGTACTCGTACCTAAGATGATGAAACTAAATAACTTACATTTCTTACCAGTCGCAGTATAGTTTTTGGACGTATGTATTACATACTGTAGTGTAAAAGAAAGTTTTTACGCGTTGTTAGGAAACAGAAAATATCATCTATATAGTTTTAAGTACAACAAAACAACGAGTAAATAATATTGTAACGAACTCAAAACATTTTCTCTGTAAAAGTAGATACCTTCTACGTATTATACCTACATCAATATTATACTCGACTTTAAAAATTAATTTCGTTGCAATTTACTCATATAAAGTGTCAAGAGGAAATGGAAAATAAAAATTGATAAAATTCCGTTTTCGTAGGAAATACTGAAAAATAGAAGTGAATTTTCCTCGGAAAGCACACTCTATTTACATGATGGAAAATTCTGCATATGTGACACTGAACGACGCACATTCATGAAGTTTATTTTTAAGATTACGATCGGAAAACTGGCTATTATAATATGGAATAAAAAACAATAAAACCAGATTCTATTGCAGTCCTCTGCTGAATAACAACCAAACAAACTGGCAATGCATGACCTAGTCTCGATTTTTAAAAACAAGATGTCCCATTTACCAAACACAACATCTTATAAGCTGACAACACCATGCGTTAGTCCCATTAAACAGTATAACTACAAAAACCTGATGTTACACTAATGGAAGAAAAGCGTAAAACATGAAAAACGCCCACAGCTTTCCTTTGTATAATAATGTGATCCCATTAAAACAAAGATAATAAAGGTAATCGGGACTATTCGGGAGGTCTAATAGAAACTGTAACGTGATACTAGCAACATTAGCGAACAATACTTGTTTGTGTCGAACTTCTATTGTCTGTCCTGGCAACACTTTTACAAGCTTTGTGACAAGCTTCGTCCACTTTGACCTCGTTAAATCATCCTCCTTTATCGTTGGGTTAATAATAACTGATGATGTGACGTCATTTATCGCTATACTGTGGCGTAAAAGTGTGTTTACAAATGTGTCAATTGTGAAGTGTGAAAGCGATCGTATCACGGCCATTAGAGCAGATACAGGTGAAAATCGTAAAGTTTTAGTTATATGTGTGTACATGCCCACTGACCAGTCTGACAACCTACCAATATTTACGAACTGTTTAGGGGAGATTAGTGCAATTGTACAACAAAGTAACATAGAATCTGTATTTGTTCTTGGTGATTTCAATGCTCACCCCGCCGCGTCCTTTTGTGACGAGTTACTTGATTTTTGTGACGATAATAAATGGATATGTGCAGACTTAGCTAAGTTAGGCAGTTCGTCAAGTACTCATACATTCTATAGTGAAGCTCATCGATGTAAGCGCTGGTTAGATCACTGCTTAGTCACGGAATCAGCCTGGCATACAATAACATGTATTAATGTTGACTATGGAGTGTATTGGTCAGACCATTTGCCTTTAATTGTTAAATGTAATCTTGACATGATTAAGAATAAGTGTATTTGTGTTGATTGGATTTCTAATGACATTATGTGGGGAGAGAGAGAAACTGACGAAATAGAAAATTATTCTGACATTTGTAATGACAAACTAAAAGACCTTGACTTTCCCAGTGAATTCTGTGTGTGTGCAGACAGCATGTGTAATAATTCTAAACATAGATATATTATTGATAATTTATATAATGACATTGTTACGATTTTATGTGAAGCTTCTGTGCAAAGTAAGAAAGTGAGGAAGCATAAGAGGGGTAAAACTGTAGTGGGATGGAACAAAAACGTGAGAGAGGCACATGGTCAGGCTAGGCAGGCTTATCAAAGGTATATAGCACATGGGAAACCTGAAAGTGGGCCTATTCATGACAATATGTATCTTACCCGTAAAACTTTTAAATCTAGACTGAAGTTTTGTCAGAATCACCAAGATCAGCTTAAAATGGATATACTGGCCTCCCATGTCACAGATAAAAACTTTCGTGCTTTCTGGAAGGGTACTAAGAGGATGAACGGTAGGGTTAGTCAGCCAGTTAGTGTGGGCGGGTGTAGTGAGCCTAAAGATATAGCTAACCTATTTAAAAATCATTTTAGGGTTGTGTCACCGCTGGCCGCTAGTGTTGCAGTGGCGGATGTTGAGTCCGTGACTGTCTGTGAGAACCCGATTGGCTTTACTTGCAATGATGTGAAAAATATTATCATGAACATGAAACGAGGTAAGTCTCCGGGCAGTGACGGGCTGAGCATTGAACACTTGCAGCACGCGGGTAAGCATTTATTTAGAGTACTAGCTATGTTGTTTACCTTTTGCATTCGTCACTCGTACTTACCACCCAAGATGACGGAAACTATTGTGGTGCCGATAGCAAAAAATGTCACTGGTGATGTATCTGATAAGAATAATTATAGGCCTATCTCCCTGGCTACTGTGTTGGCAAAGGTCTTCGACGGTCTCTTGGATGCACAGCTCAACAAATATATTACCCTTCACGATGCACAATTTGGTTTTCGTGAGAATTTGTCAACAGAAAGTGCTATTTTGACACTAAAGCACACAGTCGCTTACTATGTTAACAGGAAAACACCAATATACGCTTGCTTTCTAGACTTATCGAAGGCCTTCGACCTAGTGGATTATAGTAAGCTCTGGACGAAGCTTGGGGAGGTCGGGGCTCCAGCCGAACTCATTAAGATATTTTCCTTCTGGTACAACCATCAGAAAAACGTTGTCAAGTGGGGAAACGTATTTTCAGATGAGTATACACTTGAGTGTGGAGTTAGACAAGGGGGGCTGACCTCCCCAAGACTTTTCAATCTATATGTCAACCAGCTGATTGGTGAGCTCAGCAACAGCCATGTCGGGTGTCACATAGACAACGTTTGTGTCAATAACATCAGTTATGCGGACGACATGGTGTTGCTGAGTCCATCTGTGGGTGGTTTAAGGAAACTGTTGAACATCTGTGAGTCATACGCCGAGACTCACGGCTTAAGGTACAACGATAAAAAGAGTGAGTATATGATTATCAGAGGTAAAAATAAACAACCTGAGCATATACCACCCGTATACCTAAACGGGGTATCCTTGACTCGTGTGACTGAGTTTAGATATCTAGGGCACATTGTAACTGAAACGCTTAATGATGACAGAGATATTGAGAGGGAGAGGAGAGCATTGTCGGTGCGCGCTAACATGCTGGTGCACAGGTTCGCAAAGTGTACAGCACAGGTTAAGGTAACTTTGTTCAGAGCTTACTGTCAAAGCTTTTACACCAGCGCCCTATGGACCAACTATACGCAGCGGGCCTACAATGCTCTTAGAGTGCAGTACAACAATGCCTTTAGGATTCTGGTGCGGCTGCCTCGGTTTTGTAGCGCCTCGGGCATGTTTGCCGACGCGAGGGTGGATGACTTTTACGCTATAATGCGCAAAAAGTCAGCCTCACTAATTCGCCGAATTCGAGGAAGTGGCAACGGAATCCTAAGGATGATTGCAGAGAGACCTGAATCTGCAGTTGTAGAAAGGCTTATCAGGCTGCATGTTGTCTAAGCAATTTTTCTGACTAACATAGTTTTAAGATAATGTTACTAACAAATTATGGACATTTTATTAGTCTGAATTAAATGTATTTTATTTTTATTTATTTTATTTATTTATAGACTATTTGGCGGTAGATTACTATAAGCAGCTATATACTTTTACTTTCCATTTGTTACATTGGCGATTCTTCAATTCCAATTTCAAATATTTGTCAGACTAAAAAATATACCCAAACGAAAATTAAAACTTAATAAAGAGTTTAGAAAAAGAACACTGGAAAGCTTGACGTATGTATATCCATGGAAATATTAAGTACTAAGATGTATTTAGGTTTCTTGAGCAGATCATATACCTAATATTTGTAATACATAAAATATTATGTATATTCGTTTTACATAAATCAGAAAAAGTAGGTATACTCAGCTATTTAATAGGTCTGTCAGTACCTTTTAATATTTTCGATTTATTTACAGTATTTGATAGTCTAAAGTCTCCCTAACGCATCGGCGTGGGAGCTATCTACATTGAAAACGACATTCAAAATAGACTGTATGTCGACATCTATCGTTCTTTTTCAATTTCTATGCATAACGGTCAATGATATTCTAATAAACATATCTTATGTTGTGAGCGCGCAATCGTGAAGACTCAAACATGGGCCAATTGGCTCGTTTTGCTTTTATTCTGCGTCACTGCGTGTATGTGAGCTGGCTCTGCCCCGCGGAACACTTTTTTCGGTGGTTTTGTAGGTGTATAACATTTCTGTTTATTAGAATATCATTCATAACGGTATTAAAAGTTTGTTGGGATAGATTTTCCATTTCCATCTCTATGTTATTCAAGAAGAAAGTGAATAATATGTATTAGAAATAAACATTCTATATTTATTATTTTATATCTGATCTAGTTCAGGTAAATTTTTAGAACAGAATTCGAAACTCTTTATATTTTTCTTTAAAGGAAATATCTCCTGTATTCCTATCTCTTCGCAACAGAGTTAATATTTCTCGGATTGTAAATAATGCGGATATCGGCATCGATACTTTCATCGGATCACATCGTATCAAGACGTATTGACACCTCTTTCGAGGAGAAATCTATCGGTGTAGCGGTACCCCGGTAATGCTTCCATCAATAACCGATCCGAAGCGAATTTATTGAACCTCACAATAATCCTTGGATTACCGGGGAACGAATATTGAGGTGGGAGCTTAAGACAAATGTTATATGAATATGGAATTTAAAAAAAACGGCTATAACCTACAAAAGTGCAATACTACACGTTTAAATCAAAATGTATGGAACAGCATTATTTTTCTAAACACCGATGAAAAATGTATTAAAGGGTGTAAAAAACCTCTTAACGAAGCCGAAAGGCACTTGTTATCCCCGTCATTGCGATCATTTTTTTGTTCTACACCATATACCTGGGAACCTTCTAGTTACGGAGATATTGGGGATCAAAATTTCAACTTTTTGACAACTTTTTTAAATTCAAGTTTTTAATGTAAGATTCTTTTAACACCTCAACGACCCCCGTAATATTCAATCCATCCATCAGCACAATGTTTTGAGTGCGAGTTCGATTGAGTTCTACCTAAAAACATGATTTTTCACCCCAAAAAACAAGTCGTTTCAGCAATATTTTTTGCGTAAAGTTACTTAGTTTGATGTACAGAATGCTTAGTTGACGGCCTCTTGATGAGGTTGTTTACAGCCCTGTATGTGCGTGGTAACCGAATGTGCATCGGTCTCCTTTCACCTTGTGTAACAAGCCTTTTAAAAATACTACAAAACTTAAATACAAACTTTCGCCCCCTTTATGAAAATCGAAATGTTTATTATAATTATGTAAAAAACTCTTGTACAAAATTTCAAACAAGACCACTGGGCCTAGTAGTGGTCTAGGCATAACGTTGTCTGTCGGTGAATTTAATAAATATTTTAGGAAGAAAGTCGAGCAAAGCCTTTACTGTTTTCAGAACGGGTGACGGTACTTACATGTCTACTATCAGTTATTATATCACAAGGACACGAAAACAAAGAACTGTATTGTTGAGTCTCGACTATTATCCTCAACAAGTCATTATCCAATTAGTGCTACAAGAAGTACAGATTCTCAGATTCTGATACTGCAGGCAATGTGTTTGTTTGTGTTTGGCCACTGTACCACACCGTACTTTATTCTGTTCCTACGAGTCAAAAATATCTTATTAACATAACATCATGATAGTAATCCCCATATGGTTAGGCAATAATACACTTCTAGTTCATGTGCATGTAATAAACTTCTACTTCGCCAGTTATGTTTAGTATAATTATGTAATATGGGCAATTCTATTGCCATCACTGCTGGGTAATAGGCCTCTCTTTGCTTGTGCCACGCTCTCCGTTCTTGTGCATCATCCAGGATATATTGCCATCAACTGGGCATAAATCTAGAATCCGGTCTGCTACTAAGAAATACCTGGAAACCCACAACACTTTTAAAAGAACAGCCAAAAAAGTGTTATGTCTCTAACTCTCGGCGACGTGCAGTTCTGCACTATGACTAGACCAAAACAAACTGAAAAAAAAACGAATAACCATAAAGTTTATCTCTATTATTTTCTAAGAAAGAAAACCGTCATGTCAATTAATAGCACACTTTACCGTCCCCGCTAATAGGACCAAATGTACCGTCATCACTTCCTAGGAACTGCTCAAACTGGTTTAATTTCCACTGATTAGTGAAGTGCATTCAACAAGCAAGACTAACGCTCTATGATCTCATATTCTCTATTTTTAGTGCGAAGTGCAATAGATACTAATTGGACGGCAGTATCTATTTTGCTTTTATGATTGCTATTAAAATAATTTGTATGTCAAAGTTGAGCTTTTGATTTTGAAGAATGATGTTTATGATATCCCCAAGAATGTATTACACAATTAATGTGTGTACTATTTCAGTGGGTTAAATGTATAACATACATATAAATGAGAAGTCGTGTTAGACAGTACTTTCTCAAGTTATTATGCCCTGTGATTGGGACTGTAGCTTTGTATTTTTGACATTCAAGAGTGCCGTAATGGTCTAATTGAAATAAATGCTTTGAGTTTGAGTTTAGAGTTTGAGACAGGATGATAGGAAGGATTTCAAAATCAAAATATTTTATTTCAAATAAAACATGAACTTCCTTTGAAAGTTCTTTTCCTATGGAGAAGAACGGGCATCAAACTACATGGTTACTCTTTGTAAGAAATGGTTTCAACAATTTTCGAATGTTACTCGTACAGGCCTAATTTCTTTCAAAACTCTTCAATTGCGATTAAAAGTGCGCTACGCAATTGGGTCGCCGCAGCCGGTTTATCGGCAGAATTTATAGATGTGACAATTGGGAATTGTGGTGAAACCGAGCTAAATGGAGTGTCATTCATACTGACGGCTATCACTGAACAATTAGTAGGAACAAACAGAACAATTACTGAAACACAAAGCCAGATTAATGTCATTTATCTCCAACCTACACGAATTGTCTGCCATCATTCCATAACATACACTGTAATGTAAAATGTAAAAGTTGTAGTAATGATGAAAAAAATACACGATTCACGAAAAATAACTTAGATAATTTCAATTAGTGAACCTCTGATCACTAATTTGAGCGCAGATCTACATCTCAATAACCATCAATAGACAATTTAGTACGTATATTTTCGTCTCACCATTTGTATTGACTAACTTGAGAACTTCTATCAATATCAAAAAACATACTCCTTGCTATAAACTTCGTAATCAGTACAAATATATATATATATCTTAAACTTGAAACGTGTTCCTACACAAGCAGACACTACAATGCCTACACAGACAATATTATTCTGATAATAATATTTTACAGCTTACTCATCGATAGCGGTCTCTATCAATTAACAAAGGTCAAATTCATTCACGTCAACTCATTCAATATATTTATTGCTTGTAGGTATCAATGATATTGATTTCCTACTAGACTGCTTTTTATTACCGATTGCGTGTTCTTTTACAATAGAAGACACTATTAGTAATCGCTCATCCATTATCTAGAATATTAGAGCATAATGTTTCTTTTGATATGCAAGGAAATGCATCATTTTTATATTTCTGCCTTGTCTTAACTTACTTCGTGATGTCGGCGTAATTTCATTTCCCATTCTACTCTGTAACGCCAACATTTATTCCCTTTTCTTTCACATCACTCCTCACACAATCTATACATCTTGTCATTTTCCCACTTCATCACATTAGATATTTATTTATTTAACACTTAAAGCACAAAGTATAGAGGAGGACTGCCCGATTCATTGCTGAAAACTACTGAACTACTAGAGAAACTATATTGTGTATTATTTTATTTTGTTGGAGATCCCAAATAATTAAGCCTTTTGAATAGTTAGTCATTGAGACATTTATTGTTTAGAATGGCTAGGTAGTCTAAACAATGAATGATCAAGGCTATGGTGCTTTTAGCTGGCTACGTGTTCTTTGACGATCAAAGGTATCCAATTACAATTAGGTATATTCTATACCTAATTGTAATTGGATTCCAAGGAAAATTATGAGACAATCATAGTCTGTCTTCGGAAATGAGTGGTTCTTCGAGGTCTCTCAAAACGTGGTCACACGGTCTTAATTCCTAACCTTTAAAGCATTCAGTCATATTATGACCAAATACAGATTACTTTTTATTTATATATGTGTATAATTTCAACATTTTTGTATAACCGATGTTGAATAACATTTAAATATTATAACATCTAAAATACCATACCATAACATCTAAAATTATTTTTAATGTTATAAAAAAAAAACTAATGTCGAAAATGAGAGCAATTCGGTGTTCTTCTCGCGTCACACTGTTCGCGCTCACGGCAACCTTTGATAACTTTTGTATTCAATTCATAAGCATATAATGGAATACCTACATCAAAATAATCGTGTTTAATTATGCATCATGATTACCAAAGAATATTAATTTTATTTATTAACAATGCCACTATACTATATACTTGGGGTATGCCAACGAACTATGGAGCCATGTATACTGGGTGTCAAACTTACGGACCGCGTCAGAAACTCCTTACTTCGCTCAAAAACCCAAATAACTGATGTTGGCCTCGCAGCTGCTAGGTTGAAGTGGAACTTTGCTGGTCACATCTGCCGCATGTCGGAGGAGCAATGGGCAAAAATTACCACTCAGTAGATACCAAGTAGCAGGAAACGACAACGCGGCAGGCCCAGAAGGAAATGGCGGGATGAGCTAGACTCTTTCGCAAAGGATTGGCCTACAATCGCACTAGATCGCGCAATGTGGAAGGAGGGAAGGGAGGCCTTTGCCCTGCAGTGGGACAATATAGGCTTATAATAATATAATAATAATAATAAGTTACAATACTTAATGGGCTGATGTCTCCGTTACACGATTTTGCTAGTTTCGCGAGCGTGCAACAAAACTGCACCTATCTTCCAAAGCGTTTATAATTTTCCATATAATTTTGAAATAAGGAATAAGATAGATCTTCGAGATTATTCCCTTGTACTTTATTCGTTAATGTACCTAAAACTTTAATCGTAATTCTCAAAAATGTGAAATTTTCGTAACTTTCGTGGCACAACTTTCGTGGTTATATATCCACGAAAGTTGTGTTATCGTTCAGATTACCCACAAAAATAAGCTGATCTCAAAACAATATAATTGTTGATCTCAAATACAAGTTGATTCAAAAATAATGTCGCCTATTTTATAAACTTCAATAAACAGTAAATTTGTGCAAAAATAATGATTTGAAATCATATTTTGCTTGTAGAAAATACCTCTGTGTAACTTTCGTGGCGTCTTTCGTAACTTTCTTCAGCTATTTCTGAATTTGTAGGTACGGTTGTTTTGTTATCTAGTTGATTTTATTCAGTTCACGGCAATAATATCTCCAGCGTGAAATTCTTTAGTGGAAAGATGCTTTAGTACTCAATAGACTATGAATCATCTTCATTTTAATTCCATGCCAATTCTAAATGTATCTTCGTATTGAAAACTAGATCTGTGTTTGTGCTTATGCAGTTCACATTTCTTTCTAGATAAAAATGATGAATGAACTTTTATTGCAATTAAAAGAGCCCGAAGTTCGCATCTCATGTATCAGTTCAATTGCCTAGAATAACTTCGTATCAAGATAAAAAGATGGTAACATATTTATTATGTATTACTCGAGTATGTCATTATTTACTTAAGCCTGGATCTATACAAAATAATTCAGCCAAATAAATAACCTTTTCTCTTATAAACCCAGGCCCGGACTGGCCATACGGGCAAATCGGGCAAATGCCTGATGGGCCGGATGCCCGATGGGTCCGGTCGGTGTGGCCGATCCGCGGCCTTTTCTCTGCCTTTGATTGGCACTTATAATGGATTTTCGCATGACATAGACAGAGGCTAAAATAAATTAGGAGCCCCTTGCCCCGAGGCCTTAAAAGGCAGTTTTGGCCTGCATACACAAGGATGCAAAAAATGGAGCAAACTGAATTTATTTGAGACAAGATGTAATAATTTTCGAGCTCGCTTCGCTCGCTCTTACAAACTACTTTCTTTTGAATCTTTACATTGTCTTTTATACAACAATCTATGAAACAATTCTAACCTGTCCAAGGCAAGGTGTCAAAAAATTTTCGAGCTCGCTTTGCTCGCTCTTGGAGCCTTACTTCTTTTGGGGTTTAAAATTGTCACCCTAAGATTATTTAGTTCCTAGACTTTTCAAATAACTTCCACTTCTATTTAATCGAGTATTTTAGATTCTTAGAAGAACGTCAGCTGCATCTGTAACTAGTAAACTTAACCCATACAAATCCGTTTTTACTCGCACCTTTCTGCGCCTCCTCCCCTCTCCTGGCTCAAAGGTAGCGACGCCCTTGTTCGGAAGCGTCGCTATTTTTAGGGTTCCGTAGTCAACTAGGAACCCTTATAGTTTCGCCATGTCTGTCCGTCCGACCGTCCGTCTGTCCGTCCTCGCTTAATCTCTGTGACCGTTAGCACTGAAATTTGGTACCAATATATATATCAATCACGCCGACAAAGTGGTAAAATAAAAATTGGAATAAAATGTTTTATTAGGGTAGCCCGCCCTATATGTAAAGTGGGATGTGATTTTTTTTTAAATTTCAACCCTAACGTGTGATATATTGTTGGAAAGGTATATAAAAATGAATAGGGGTTTCCTAAAATCATTTTTTGATAATGTCAATAATTTCGGAAATAATCGCTCCAAAAGTAAAAAACAATGTGTTCCCCCCCCCTCTAACTTTTGAACCATAAGTTTAGAAAATATGAAAAAAAAACTGAAAAGTAGAACTTTATAAGGACTTTCTAGGAAAATCATTTTGAACTTGATGGAAACAACAGTTTTTGTACACGCTCTTGGCCGGTTTTTTTTTTTTAGTTTCGAATCTCTTCTTTATCAAAGCCGAGCCCAGCATTTCAGTCTAACATTTTATTTAGATGTTTTCTTCGATCGATTCAAAATTTACATTAGTACCTAGTTTTCCTTTATATTAATAGTAGAGGGCCGACCGCCTCTAAAATTCCCGGGCCGGTTTCGGGTCCCAGTCCGGGCCTGTATAAACCTCATCTATTTTTCCAGGAACGATAAGATTACACAGATAACAAGAAAAATGTTACATTTCCAGATAAATTGTTTCTTCTATTTTCCCGTACTTACATGTAACTTGGAGACTCGTTAGGTGAAACTTGTGACAAAAACACGTGGGCGGCAGGTCAGCGTCCACTTTAATTGTTAATCCCTGTTAGCATCGGCCATGATTCAACTGTACGTAATGCCTGGAATAGCAATCAAGCTTCGTCAGTCGGCTTCGAGTTTCGTCATTACTTCATTAACTGCTAAACTGTTATGTAGATAACCAGTGGGTAGATGGGGTTCCCTTTGTTTTTCCTGTGACAAGATAGTCTAACTAGATTTTATTTTATTTCAAGAGGAAAAATTTGACTTTGGACACAACACGCGAAGCTACAAAATGTATGAAAGAAACAACAACTGATAAAACAGAAATCGATTCAAAAGATCCTTAAGAAAACCGCGAGATTATTACTACATACAAATAAAGTCTTCATCATGTATCTAAAGTAATGTAAGTAGATATACTCACAGACAAATTCATGCCAACTCATTCCATTCAGCTCCGACCACATTATAATATTTCAACTAGGTAAACGGCTTACAGCTCATATCCTTCCGACAACTACTAGGTTTCGCCGAATTTGGTCGTCCCAGACCGGTCTTACCGGTTTACAAATCAAGTTTCTGAACAATGCCATAATTTTGGAGATCATTTTTATGCAGCTACTGACTGGAAACTTGAGCGCGGTAAAATGTAGGTATTCTAGATTGTCGGCGCCATTTTAAAGCAGTTTTAATTTAGAATAGATAAAATAAAATGCTTCTGGTCTCGATAGATGATTTGACACAAATGTAACGTCTATTTGGGAATTAATTTCACATCAATCAATCTTCTAGCTATTGTCGTCCAATAGAGCAAAATACCTATGAAACAAGTGGGTATTGTGTGTGTTAAAAACTTATTAAGTAGACAAAATCACGAAACCGTCTCAATCATCTATGATGTGTAATTCTAGAAGTTATTTCAAAACTGCAATAAAATATAAAAACCCTTGGACTATATCGATATTAGACGCGATTGATTTTACAAGCGAAATAGAACAGTTTTCTATGCCAAAATCGTAAACGCCGGTTGAAATAGGACAACCTCACATATTTTTGAATCGTGTTTGTCTTCAAATTACAAACATTACACTTATTTTGGCTGACAGAATATCAGCTTCATCGCCTTATATGCAAAGTGACAAAGGAATATTGGAAACATACATTTGGTCTCCATATTACTCCAAAGAATGTTATTATGTACCTAACCATCTCATATTTGAATACCTAAGCTCAAGGCTATGCCATATACACTACGTTTTATTTCCTGAGCCCCGCCAATAAACATTAACACCAAATGTTATTGCTGAAGTGTGCTGAATTATTAAATAATTTATTGACTATTACGGAATATTTTACGACGATATTCACACGATCTGAATACTGCAACGCTTAGTTTGCCATGACAGCTGTCAAAAACATACTGTCAAAAGACTCAAAACTTAGAATAACAATTTCAAAATTATCGTGGATTTTATTTCGGCAGCGTAGGAACATTCACATAAAATCTTCGGTTATTTGAATCTGACCAGTTTTACGATTGTTCATACGAAATGGTCAGCAAAAAGACATTCTGATTATTTACATGTCGTGTTTTACAATGACAAACAGAATTTGTTTAGCCAACATTCCTCCCCACTGAAATCAGCTTTCACCGTCTTATACAGCTTTTAAATAAGATATCTCCTGCAAAAATAACAGAAATGCATTAGCAGCTGCTTCAATTAATTAAAAGATGCTTTTTGAGACATGATTCATCCTTAAACCCAAAATTATGAATAATACCTAAATAAATAGGATCGTTTTTCATAATCTTAATTAAAATTTGACTCCCTTGTTTTTTTTTGAAAAAAATTGCTTACCCAACCTATTGGTTGGGTAAGCAATTTTCGCTAATACTTCTAGCTTGGGGATGGAAAGCTCTATGCAAAGCTGCGCAGACTACACGCTTTAGGATTTCGGTAAAAGTTACGAGAGACCATCAATCCGGTATTCAAATATTACGTTAAGACACCTTCTTAGTAAAAAGTTTATAATGAATCAAAATACAACCATCAATAATGACTTTAAAAAAATACCTGCAATTTATTAAGAATTAATTAACTTAAAAAAAATATTAATTAACTTTTAGAGACTATTAAGTCAACCTTTGTCGGGTCGGGCCATATCGTACTTATCGTGGTAAGTTTAAGTTTTTACAAGCTTTTGTTGAAACTGCGACGATGGCATGACATTTTATCTTTACAACCTACTTTCAAAGGACAAAGACGTAAAAGAAATACAAGATAGGACAACGTCTATTTCAATCGAAAAATACACGAGACTTTTCATGAATTTATTAATAAGTTATTTTCCAAGAATCCTCCATCTTTTTCAATTAAAGTGACTACCCAGATCAATTTTATTTTTATTATCTGAATATATTATTTATTTTATGTAGACCCTTTTAAATTTGTAAGTGTAAGTACAAGTATATTGTATAGTTTACTTTCTTCAGACGTAAAACAATCACATATCAACCTATTAAAAATCAAACGCTCTAGTTCACACCGGCCAGTATTTAGGAAAAAAAACAAACTGTTTTTCTTCGTTTTCTGCTACAAAACAGAGTTGTTGTAAATATTATTAGCAACTATTCCGCTCAAAATACGGACCAATAAAATTGAATTCGAGGAACTAGCGATAAATCTCTCGTAGCATGCCATTTACTTTGTAGCCAATGCTAGTAGCCCAATATTATGCTTCAGAATATCGTCAACGATCGACCTGGGCCCACGATACGGTCTGTCAAAAATTGGCGCCAATCCAACCTGTGTGTTTGTAAACTTTCATCTTATACGCTTCTATATTTATTCGGTGAATTTTATGTGCGGCTTCGAATGGCCTCGACAAACGTTTTTAGTTACAAAATATGCTAGAGTTTGGTTAGGATCATAGCATGAATTTATATCAGGACTTCTTCAGTACAATAGGCTCGCCCCCTATTGCATGGGACTCAAACATAAGACACTTCTGCCTTACCTTTCAGGTATTACAGGCGTGATGTTATGTGTACTTCTGCAGTTTGTCTCACGGCATAATTTGTATGTACAGCAATAGTGTTGTCTCTAAAGTGTGATCCCTCTATATCCGCTGTTATATACCGGCACCATCGTTAAAGTTTTATGACTTTTCACACAACTGATGATCGTAACTTTCTGCAAATTCCATACTAAAATTGTCTTCCACTGCTGTATTATGTTCAACAAACGTCACCTGATAAGGTATTTTTAATTATAATACTAATTCAAAAACTAATTTATTATTCACATAAACTGACCAAGCCAATCTTTTCTCTAAATTATAAAAATAGCAAATAAACATTATCATTTTGAAAGAAATCCTTTTTTTTTTAAAACAGCCAGCCTTTTTTGTAAAATTTCTAAATATGAAATCATGTTATCTTTACGACCTTCTTTAATTCTCCTAATACCCCAAGTACTATTATGGATACATAATACAAGTAAGATTTCTACAATGACTGTTTGTTCTATGTTGTTTGTCCTAAATAATCATTTATTTATGTTCTTAGCTTCAAAAGTAACACACTAAACTATCAGTGTAATTATAATCACCCACCTTTACTTTATCGTAAATAGCAATGTTATTAACATAATTCCCTTTAGCTTTGTATACAAATAGTGATGTTAATCGTTCATTGAATATTATGTCATATTGATTTAATGGTCATCTTTGACGGCCCTATATTTAAAGACCCACAAACGGTGGCGACCACATGGTTTTTAAATGTTGTGGTCTAAACTATTTTGGTATCGACTTCCAGCTTAAAATAACAATAGTATTTAACATCTTATAGAGTAACAGCCAGAGCAGCGGTGGCCCAGTGGTGGCGGCCCCGACTTACGAACAGTAAGTTGTGTGTTCGAACCCAGCCAGGCGCATTACTTTGTGTAATTTATTTCATCACCACTGCTCTCAAAACGGTGAAGGAAAACATTGTGAGGAAACCGGCATGTCCTAGAACCAAAAATTCGAAGACATGTGACATCTACCAATCCGCACTGGGCCCGCGTGGTGGATTATAGCCCATTCCCTCTCATTGAGAGGAGGCCGTGTCCCAGCAGTGGAAACATTATAGGCTTATGATGATGATGAGAGTAACTGGCTGCCTACCCTACCTCCACACTCAGTTACTAGATGACAAGATATTATTTTGTAAAAGTTGTCGACAGACTTTCGGGCATTTCATTTCGTGGCAACGACTCAAACGTGATCGAAAAATAGGTACCCTTATTACCAATAAAGAATTTGGTCAGAATGGACAAATGATTTATGAGTCTGTGGTACGGTGTAAGTTGAATACCCCGGAGGGAACCTTTGTGTAAACAGCTTTAGCCATTGGAACTGGCCAACCACTCAACGACTCGTTAAGCTTTTTATTGACATAGAAGTTCTATTTACCAAAAATAAAAGACTGTCTTTTTAGGACGGTCGATTTCTGAAGCAGTTACAACTCTTTTAGTTTTTATCCTTACGGTTCCTAATTTGCGAAACTGGCGGTTTGTTCATTTTCAAATGTACAACTTATACCTTCATGCATGATTACGAGGATTCCATAATGCATCTAAAATGTGTTTTGTGTGACAAACCTGCAATTACGTGACACAACACAGTTTCTAAAACAATCCGGAGGATTTTGGAGAAAATTCGAAAGCCATTGTTTAATTTGTTCTTCTAAGAATTAGCATGTGTAACGCCATTAACCTGCTAAACGATTTTCTATGAACATCTTACTCTGCAAATGGTGTGATAATTTACACCGCGTAGTCGATATTCTCTTCATTCTTCATTACAGAAATTAATGTTAAGTGCTCAATCTCAATTAATCAATTAGTAGCTGAAGAGGGTGATCCTCTTCAGCTTCTAGTATTAACAAATTAAACTTCTATCATAAATATTGTACAGTCTACATAAGGTAGCTCTTAAAATCCTAATATAATATTTTTTATATCTCGTTAATCGTTCAAGTGGTGTGGGGAAAACCATTAAAAGTTAAACACCCACACATTTTTATGTTCTGTTTAACTTCTCACGGTGTCGAGTGCTTTGTTGCTATTTATATTGACTACCTCATTAGCGTTAATTTTATTTACATCTAATCTTGAGTAATTAATGGGAATTTTCGGTGGCTCTGGGATTGTTAAAACTTTATTAATACTAGCGGACGTCACGCGGTTTCACCCGCGTAGTACCCGTTCCCGTAGGAGTACGGGGATAAAATATAGCCTATGTTACTCGCTGATAATGGAACTATCCATTGCTGAAAGAATTTTTCAAATCGGTCCAGTAGTTTTTAAGTTTATTCGTTACCTAAAAAAATACAAATATTCAAAAATACAAATCTTTCCTCTTTATAAGATTAGACTGCTATATCATGAAAGCCGATCGAACCGGTGTTATTTTTTCTATGGTATTTCTCTGAACCAATTCTGAAACCAAAAACCCCTGGAGCAAAAGCACAGAAAATAGGAGTAAATACTAAAATATCTAATACATAAACACAAGCAATACGTTTTACATATACTTAACCATGGATAAGTTGCCAGAATCGTTTGTTTTGTCTACAAGAAAAGCTACTAAAAAAGGAAACAACTGACTTACTTTTAGTTGACGATGGTTGATGGTGAGTGTGAACAATGGAAGGTGTCACTGTCTTTAATATTTATTGCCTGTTTCCAACTTTCATTCTCTCCGAGAAACTACAGACGATAAATAATTTTATAATAAGTTAACTGGTTGGTTAGTGGCACTTTGAATAGTAACCAAGTGAACTTCGAGGCATCTTTGAACAACTGGAACCGAATGATTTGCTTGCTTTGCGCGGTAATCGTTTAAACTTTAGTTTATCTCCCTAGAACAACAGTAACTCAATAATCCCTACAGATAGTTATTCATTAAAGGTAAATAATATTGTAAGATAGAATGTTTCAATTTGCTCATAACGCTAAAGTATAATTAAAGTAATCAGATCAGTAAACATCGTAATAAACTCCCGAGTAGGTACAGAAAGATGGATCTTACACCAGGAATGAAGACCATAATGAAAAGATTTAATTGTCGTCAATTAATGCGACTATGCCACAATACAAATGATGTGTTGCGCAAGATCGGCGCCTGAGCCGCCGCCCGGCACGTTTTTGTTTACATTCGTAACTGGTTGTAGTGTTAACAAAACCTGTTTTGTGCTCTCTAGACCCACGCCGAAGTCCTCCCAATATCCTCCAAGTTTTGCGACAAAAATTAACAAAAGAAGCTTCAAAATCTATTGAATAACTCCCACTTTTCAACAATTTGCGAAATAGTCTTGCTTATTGAGGATACAAACCGTTTGAACGTCGTCTATTAAATTGCTGCTATGCCAAACGATCATTGCTCACTCAATTGACTATAATAGTGTGGAGTGTTTATATTGTAGACCTTGGCCACCAACTAGCGAGCTTCTGAGGTACCGAGCGACGAGTGAAGTGGCGACTTACAACATCATAATACTACGCTAATTACGTAAGACATTCTCCACACGTTCCCGGCCCTCGCCTCGCTTTACCTGGAATCTGATTATCTATTCTTCAAAATGTTGTTGTTTACTAGTTTCTAATGTAAATAAAGGTGGCCCTAGTCCTTTTTTGGGTTTGCCCAAAGGCCAAATGGAATTGATTTTATCCTTTGTATTATTTTTACCTGACAACGCCATGTTGTTGTTGGGGATTAAATAAACATCCGTTCAAAACGAACCGTGTACCTAATAGTAAGCTAAAAAGAAATAAAAATGTGCATTCTCAATACTATAATTATAAATATAGGAACTACCTACGTTTATTTTTTTTGTTGCCTTGTCTTCATCGCGTTTTTATTTCAAAGTCGCTGTAATGTTGACACCGGGTTTTGTAATCAGATTGAATCTGCGAGTAAACAAACGTGCTGTCTAATGATATGGACTCACCGTGTCCTGCAAGTCCTTGAACTCGTTGAACAGTTTATTCTTCTCGATCTTGCTGCTGAGGGACTTGACGTTGGCGGACATGGCGATCATATTCGCGGTCAGCTCGTCCACCTCAGTGCGCAGCTGACGGTACTGCACCTCGCGCACTATCGTGAACACCAGCAGCCACGACATCAGCGCGCCCACCACCACGGCCAGCGTGATCAGCACCGTCTGCCATCGCCTATCTGTCTTCTCAACCATCGCACCCCTAAATTGTCTCTCAAAATCACCGCTCATCAAATTCTTCGATATGTCTTGCGACTCCTTCATGTTCGTCTGAGTGTACATCGAGTTGGCTTCGGGTATAAGTGCGTGATTCTCAGCCATCACAGCCCTGACACTGCACTCGCGAACCGTCACCCGTCACTCGATCCCTAAGTGGCAAACTACGTGAGTAATTAGCCTTTATCGGCCCATTATCGTGTTTCGCAGAAGGCCGGGACGGAGGGCCCGTGAAAGAGATAGAGTAACAGTGCACGTGCCGTAGTTCGGGGGAGGGAAACGCGCGTGCACAACGAGACGGATCACGAGCGAGTGCGGACGCGGAGCGACAGCTATGTAGATGGGAGCGCGCGCGGCGGACGACTGGGCGCGGAATCAGAAACGAGGCGCGCGCGCATCGCTCGGACCGACCCGTCTCGAAGTTTGTGGAACCAGAAGTTCCACTCCACAAAATTCTCGGTCGCAAGTACACACCCGTAAACACGGCAAACTTAAAAAAATACTGAGACCTCTCACAATCTGCTAATTCAGTGATTTGAATTTTCTGTTACTTTCTATCTATGTTTAATTCTCTTATTACTTATTGGATATTCTCTTATTACTTAGAGGACAAAACCTTCGGTCTATAGTATTCATGTTGGGGAACCGGGATGATCCCGCATATCGGTGAATACGGCGCATGCATTATAAATAATAATAACCTTCATTGACTGCTCGAGAAAGATAAAATTTTAACACCACTATGGAAATGAGGTAACCAGTTTTTGAGATCGACAAACAAAACTAGAAGACTCGCGATTAAAACATACTTTACGAATGCATACAAATATTTTTGTTGTAATTCGATTCCTTGAGTCGTTTTAATTCGAACGTATCCACATTCATACTGAAAACTACCAGTCCATAGGAGTACCTAGAGGAAGACCAATGAAACATTAAAAGGTATGGTCGTAACATCAGTTGAAACTTAATTATAATAAAGTTATTTTAATAGGGACATGAATGATACATTAGGTTCTCAACTTCTCCCAGACTAAATTTATTCTAAAAAAAAAACGTTAAAATATTAAAACTAATAACGTTTGTAATCTGATATCATAAAGTCATTAGCGAAAGATAAAATATTACAACAGCACTAAACCAGAATTATTTCAATAAAAGACAATCTTTCTTTACTGTAAACGTTTATTACCTACATAACTAAGAAATAAACATAATTTAATTAGACCCATTATCCGAAAAAGACAAAGAAGAATCCTTTACAATAGGATAGATGACAAAAAAAAACTAATTAGTCCGTCAGATAGATTTCCAAAAAATATAGGACACATATTTTTTTTCACTTAAATAAAAAATTAAGACGAAACAGTGCGTCGAAAACTCGTGTGACGTCATATTTGAGTACATTTTTTACCGGAAAGTCACTAGCCCCCACTTTGACGCGTTTTATCTTCGTCAATTTTCATTAATTTGATAAAACAAAAAACACGTATCCAATATTTTTCTATAATCTAACAGACAGACTAAACACTTTTTTTTGTCAGGAATCCTCCCTATTCCAGACAAATCTTTGAACAGACTAGACTGGCCGACGCGACGCACACAGAATTCTAGTTAATTAATTACTGTTAAGATAGCATATAAATACGTACCTAAATATTGTTTACAAATATGTACGTCATAGTGAGTGCGGTTACTCCACTGATAGGAGCATCAGTAAACAACATTCATGAACCAAACCATACTGAATGAATGAATATGCATGAACTTATTCATTCGGTCATATCTATGTATGACGTTGAACTAAGGAAAGTAACCGTGAAAACAAAATAACATTCTATTACTAAGCATTGCGGTTTTTTTACGCATTATTACCTACACGTAGATGGTTAATTTTAAGAATTGCATGTGTAGGTAGGTACCTACTTGATGTTTTCAGAATTGCTAAAATAATATTTCGTATGTTTTTTATTATATAAATTTATTGTTATTTAGTTAATCTTTTTTGGTATTCAGCTACATCCGATTACAATGGAAATCCCCCGACCCCAACATGTGTATGTAGTTAGGAAAAGGCTAGGTAGGAACACTAGGCAGACACATAATATGTTAATCGATTTGGGCTAGAATTATCAGTAGGGATTTCTTTAATTTGTAAGGCATTCGATACTCTTTCTGTACTTAAATCGAAGGAAACTTGATAATTTAAGGGCATTCGTTAAATAGACAGATTGATTTTATATAAACTTCACTGGGCACTACTTCTGGCTATAAGTAGCAATGCGCGAAAGTGATCTAAATCAATACCACTTAAAATGGTATCCCTTTGGTATACCTCAAGGCAGTATTTTAGGACCCTGTTTACTTGAAATTAAATCACAGCACCTTGTTATCGTTATACTACATTAAGTACATATTTTACTATTTTTATCTTCCGGTTGACAGCATCGAGGAGGATTTTTTGATAATAATAATACATTTTAGTTTGTTGTCAGTTTAGGTTTTATTAAATATATTAAACTACGATTTATTTTTTATAAATTCTGTGGCTCATCCTGGAATGTCCCACCACCATACCCACCTACTTGATGTGTGTAATAGACATAATTAACACAAGAAACCGCTTAAGTCATATAATACACCGCACCTAAACATATCATTCAGCAAAAAGGAATAACCTAAAAGTGTCAAAAACATTTTGCAAAAGTACCATATAAAAAAAAGCGGACTTACTCAGAACTGTATCTTCAGCGGACAATATTGCGCATGTTTCATGAGATCCACGGGTAAAGTCCACGAAGAACATCCTTATAATATAAATTGACGTCAGCGCTTCGCTACGTACTAATATATATACATATATGTATATAATAATACATAGTTGCCCATTGGTCTCGTGGTCACAAGCGCGACTGCTAAGAGGGATCTTGGGTTCGATTCCTGGGTCGTGCAAAATTATATTGTGTTTTCGCTTTAAGTCTGATGCTTCAGGGTAGCCCGCGTTTGCAATTTGCAGGCCAGTGCTAGGTTGTATGTTGATTAAAATATTGTTCCCAACTGTAAGACGTATGTAGTTACAGAATTATAATCATCAAAATCATCAATACAACTCTCCAAGTTTATGTAACTCGATTGAATGACTATTTCATGAAAAAGTTAAGTCAAGTCAAGGCTACCCTGGAGCATCCACCTTAAGAATTTCTCAGTCCACCATTTGTCAACGGGTTTGTATTTTAAAACCTACTGTACCTACTTGTAATTCGGAACAAATAGGAATATAAACTTAGCTGTGTGTGACTCTGTATTAAGTGTTTTTTCCTCGAATTGACTCATCTAAACGTTAATTAAGGTCAACCTAAATATAAAGCTAATCTTGGTTAATAAGTGCGGATGACGTCTTTTCAACCAATAAGTATTTTATTTAAAAATTTAATGGTTTTGACATTAATTTACAGTACATTTAGTTATGTAATTATGTAATGTGGTCGGTAATAGCACATTATGATATAAGTGCTGTAATTATCAAAGCGCACGTATGTCATACGACGTTCTAGAACATATTAGCGAGGAAATAAATAAAACTCGGACTTTTTTAAACGAATAAACCTTTAATCATTTGTTATAGCAGTTATAAAAATTTGAATAAATTGTAAAATTGATTATTACTTTGCCAGTTGGCAATTTCATTTTGTCAAGTCATTATTATTATATTTCATCTCCCAAAGTTAATTTTATTCATAAAATGTTGACCACTTTTTTGACATAAAAACTCTTTGCTAAGATTTAAAAAAGTACCGTTTTAGACGGAGCATCTTGATAAACCGTGCGTTTTACATTACAATAACGCACAAGTACGTAATGAGATACAATACGATATTTAAATTGGTGAAATAAGAGACCCTTTACTAGCAAATGTGTTATAAAATATTTTTTTAATACACTTCCTCGAAAACCGGTTCTTATCGCACTACGAGGTTCAACATGAAATGTATTTCACACGCGTGCGATTTTGTTTATTTTCCAACACGTGTGCGGGAATGAAAATTGCCACAGATACCTACTTAGTCCAAATTGGTTCAATGCCTTTAATCGGAGGTGAATGATTTTTTTTTAATTTCGGTAAAGCAATAATGCGTCATTACGGCGTAAATATTTTTTGAATATTTAAATTGTGTTTATAAATAGAATATCATAGATAAATATGATTACTTATTTAAAACTAATATTTACTAATTTTTATTTTTTAAACAAATTAACATTTATTTGTGTTCTAAAATATAAAAAAAAAACTATTTTTTATATTAGGCTGTACAGCGGCTTGTGACCTTTGCTTCTCCTTCAACCTGGCGAAAGCAAAGCGCTGAAAAAAAGAATAGTTTCTAATTCATGACAAAATATTTGTCGTTTTTTTATTTTATTTATTCAAAAGTGTATTAAAAAAACGTCATTTGATACACGTGGACATTTGTTATTGCAGTTCTCGGCTCAAAAACACCCTCGCCTACGGCTCGGGAGTTAATTCCGCGTCGGATGCAATAACAAACTTTCTCCACGTATATCAAAATGTACTATTATCACGAGCTAGATGGGATGGTGTTCATTTTCTAACAATTTTACTTAGTGGAAGGTTTCCACCTTCCACTCATTTTATGAAGGTGTCAAACTGACTTATTGTATTTATTTATTTCAATAGATTGGCAGAATTATTTTAAAATATCCACATTAATTGTTTATTATATTTTTTCTTCCGAGTGTACTTGAGTGACGAGTCAACAAAACTGTCGAGTTGACGCAACTGTCGAATTCACACAACTGTCCCTTCAGCGAAAGTGACGAACCAACGAAAGTGTCGAATTAAATAAAATGACGAGTGAGGGAAACTGACCAGTGTTACGCGCATTCTTCCTGCCTTGTCCCATGTTTCTTGGGGAAATCATCAATACTAAAATGATTTAATCCCATTGAATGACTTTTTAGGGTTCCGTACCTCAAAAGGTAAAAAAAGGAACCCTTATAAGATCACTTTCTTGTCCGTCTGTCTGTCTGTTCGTCTGTCACCACTCTCTCAGGAACGGTTGGACCTAGCAAGTTGAAATTTATACCACATACTGAGGTCTATAGTCCCTATTATGTGTATAAAAACCGGCCAAGAGCGAGTCGAGCTCGCGCACCGAGGGTTCCGTACAAACTTTTTAAAAGACAAACTTAACTTTGCTGTTCGACCCCATGAAACGGCTATTGCACCAACCGCAAATTATAGTTTGTTATAGTTAAATCGCTTTTCTTTTTTGTCATTAAACTACATATTTACGGTTTTCAGATTTTTACAAGTGCTATAAGACATTGCTTCTCGCCACATTACATTTCTACTACCGGTAAGGGGTCAACCTCTAATCACGTGGGGTTAAAAAAGGGGGGAGATGTCAGAAAAAATAACGATTGATCACGATAGATGAAATATTGTAACAATCACTTCACACTTGTAACATCAATTAATTTTTGTGCCACCAAATAAAAAGAATTTAATGTGTGAGTACTGACTAGATAAACTATTTCTTTACCAACATCACATTGAATTGAAATGTGTTTCCTTACCACGTAACAACCCGAAAACTCATCTTCTCATGAATAAAAAAATACACGTATTACTAGGACGGGGAGGAGGGGTGTGGTGACATGTCACCAAGAGAGAGAGAGGGGTATAAAAATGACCTGAAAAACCTCACGTAATTAAAGGATGGCCCCTAATAATAAAATATAAATAAAATAAAATAAAAAAGCCTTTTATTTCATGCATTAATAGTTTATAAATTATTAATAGATTTAAAGTTTGTTAATAAAAGTTATGTAAGTTTGTTTATACTAACACAATTTTAATTTGATTTTTTTATAAATTTCAAAATTTTATATATGATAATAGTATTGTATATATTGGTTTTTAATTTTTAATATTATTTAATGCTAGTATAAATGTGAATGATTTTTAATTTAAATGTATTGTACAATTATCTGAAATAAATTAATTAATTGAATTTAAATGAATTAATAAAGTAATAAATTAAAATAATATTCATGCATGTAGGTACCCCTTTTTTTTTTTTTTTTTTTTCGGATGTGTAATCATCAAATGACTTCTCCCGCTCTGGGCGGATCAGGCGGGAGTGTCAGACTTTTACTGACTAAAACCCATCCATGTTCCTTCATCGCCCTTTGTGTTCCGGGGTCACGGTATCTCTTTCGAACAGTCCCGCAACCCCGGCAGGATGCATGTACCCCTCAGGTAGTGAGGGTGAAGGCCTCCTCCAGAGAACCCCGGCCGTCTCGATCTTTGGCTTCTGTCAGCCAGTTATTTCCCGCGACTCGCGTGATGTCGTCAGACCATCTAGTTACAGGTCTTCCTCTTTTCCGAGTGCCTGTTGGACCTGGCCATGATGTCGTGCGAATTGTCCAGGATGACCCCTAAGGGCTGTCAAAAGATCTACTATGACAGACAGGACCAACTGTACAACGTGTTGTCTGAGGCACAGAAGGATCAATTACCTATAATCAATAGCTAAGTAGAACATTAAAATTTAAAACAGATGACGCAAACATTCCGAACAGGGATCGGTCCATTTGATTTCTAGCACGGAAGCGCGTATGCAGAGCGCACCGCTTCTTATATCAATTGTGTAATATAGACGCGCCCGCATACTATCCATTACATTATTATCTATCAATGACTATAGGAATAAGTTGGCAGCACTAGTCTGCTGAGGTGTCAGGGGTCGCGTACATAAAATGTAGAAAGTACTTCATACAAAACTTTCTTGAATCTTTCTTTAGGTAAGTACGTCAATAGGTTCGATAAAGGCGATTCTCACACTACAACGCCGCTCGTCCGCTCGGTCGGGCGGTGTCGAGTGTTAGGCCTAAACTCCACAAAAGCGGAGACGAGCGGAGCGGAGACGAGATGTGCGGAAACCCATCAATCACCTGTAGCTGAAATCTATATTAGGTCTCTCGTCTATCCTGTGATTGGTTGAAGCTTGTACATCTTCTCTCCGCTCCGCTCGTCTCCGTTTTGATAGAGTCCAGGCCTTAGCGCCGTTAGATCGGCGCCGGTAGCCAGCTTTCTACGTGTATACGCCACACGTAGAAAGCTGGCTGGCTACCGGCGCCGATCTGCTAGCGCTTATCGGAACCGGTCCGCGCAGGTTGTCGGCGCAGGTATACTTTGTGCCGAACGTTTATCGAAACGCCGTCGGAACTTGTCGGCGACGTTCGGCGCTAGCCAGCGTTCTACGTGTTTACGCCCCTAGTTAAGTAGCAACGGATTTCATACAAACAAATCCGACGAGAAATCCGCTTCACAGCCCGACCGCGCGGACGAGCGGTGTCGTGTGAGAATCGCTTTCAGTCGACAATTTTCTTTTGACATAAACTATGTAAAACGTTCTATGTAACTATGTAAATGTGATGGTATGATTATGTAAAACGTAGTGCCTTATCCTATGAATAATATAATTTTATTTCCATGCCAGTTTAAAACTCACAAAAATAGTTTCGAGAAAATTGAATTTTCCACATCACCCAATACTCATTTTATAAAGTAAACAGTTACGCCGGCCAAGCAGTATTATGTTAACAAGAGCACGTTTAGAACGTCAAACAATAATATTATGCATGAACTAGCAAAGTAAAATAACCTAGATCTAAGGAAAAAATTACTATGGTATATTACTATGTAGTGACTAAAACTCCCACGAAAATGGGACAAAATGTTGGCAATATCTGTTTAGACGATTCCGTACCCAAAGACTGCCAACAGGATTCTATTACTGTCTGTCCATCCGTATGTCACATAGCTGTGTCTTTTAAACCGGACACACTAGAAATTTTCTCAGAGTATTACAACAAATAATAGAAATAGAATATAAAGTTAAAAATTTGGGGGGTCCCTGTACAAAAAGCGTGTTATTATTTAAGTTAAAGATTGTACGATGGTTCAGGCCGGTTTTTTTTGTACCGTAAGTGATGTAGGTGTGTGAAGTCTTTTCACGTGTGCTCATAAAAACATAAGTCTGACGGAATCGAGTAACAGCTATGTTTTTAACGTTCTATTTTCAAATGCGCCAGAAACGTAACGTGATGCATGACAGAAGGCATCACGATGCCAACTTTCTTTGCCGTAGTTGTTTGTTTTTTTTAATTAATTCATAACATTTTGGTGCAAAAGTCTTCATTTTCTCTTCAGTTGTTTCAGAATAGTTTTTAAATTTGCTGTGAACCTGCAATGGCCTGCATACCTCGTCTTAACACTCATCATCTGCCTAGCCTTTTCCCAACTATGTTGGGGTCGGCTTCAAGTCTAACCGGGTGCTAAATACTAGTATTTTACATGGAGCGACTGCCTATCTGACCTCCACAACCCAGTTGGTACCGGGTATTAATTAATACTATTACAATAACTCGTCTTAACAATATTTTCTTTAAAATCTCTATTCAAACTTGGGCGGGTCGGCAAACGCAAAGTGTAGGGTTCCATTTTTACTAGGTGTATTATGGATTTTTCACACCACCTGCTCGACAATGTCAAATTATATGTCCTGCAAACCTAACCTAAAGTAAGTCATTTACGACCTGAGGTCTAGCAGGGCATTAATATTGTACTGAATTTCATTATGACCCGCTGGTCAGTAATGTGATTTGAATTAAGAAAAAAAATCGCATACGAATATTTAGAATAAGTACCTAGTAGGTACATACTAATTCCATGCATTCACCATTATGATCTGCACTAAAAAATAAATTGTTCGAAAATCGAACTGGCCACCACGAGATAGAATATAATTAAAAGAAAAATACAACACAAATTAAAAAGAGGCGCGAATACTGAAAATTGCCTTGCTTTGTTCATTGTTATACAACAAATTACTTAAAATATTGCAAATTCTCACAAAAATGTCGAGTGACGATAGTGATTAGACTCCGGAGTACATTAAATCCGAAGCCATTGGCATTACCAACAATCTGCTCCCAGAAAAGTCCAAGGAATCGTACATGGAAGCCTACGACGATTTTTACAAATGGAAAACTACAAAGGGCGTCAAATCTGTATCTGAATCAGTGCTTTTAGTCTACTTCCAGCATTTATCATGTACAAAGAAGCCAAGTAGCCTATGGTGCATATATTCAATGCTCAGGTCTACAATAAGCATCAAAAATAATATACAAATTAAAACATACACCAAATTACTAGCATTTACAAAAGAAATCAGAAGGACATCGTCCTAAGAAATCAAAAGTTTTCACAGCTCAAAATGTGGAAACGTTTCTAAATCAAGCCCCTGACCACAGCTTTCTTGCCACAAAAGTAAGTACCTACCTATTTATTTAATTTTTAGTAACTAAAATAGCTACATAACTACTTATTATATTTATGTAAGTATATGAAATGAAATTATGTTTATTTTTGCAAGTAGGTTCTGACAAACACTTTTACACGTCATTTTTTTAAAACTAGATGGGGCCGGTGTTTCCTACCTGACTACTCTGAGAAGAAACAGCCGAAACAAACTCAGAGGTCATAGTCTCTTTTGAAGTCCAGACATAATCTTGTTCAATTCAGATGAGGACTATGCAGATTAGTGTCTGAGATGGTCTTTTGAAGAAAGAACCACACAGATTAGAGTGGACCTGTCCATAGGTACTAGCTACCCCGCTCATGAATCGCTCGCTTGTGTGCGATGTACTGATAATTGTGATGTTTTGACTAAGTTGAATAATAATTATTATTGTAAACCTTCGTAAGGTTAATGTGTTTTTTTTTTTAAATAATAAACTTTCTTAGATTAGACAGACACACACACGAGTGTGTCAGTCAAATACCTATAAGATAGTATTTGACATGTAATACATAAAAATTAATATACACACATCAAAAGTATCTAGGGATCAACATATATTTTTGCAATAACTTTTCTCCTGATTGATATTAATTAAAATTTTCTTTAAGGATTCATCAAATAAAGTGTTTTCGTTTGTCACAGTAACGATAAACCAAGTCACCTTTGCATTAATAAAGAAATTTGCCATTTTCCTAATAAAGGGATTTTTGACATTTGAACCACTAACATTAAAGTTCGAAAAAAAGACTGAAATAACAGTTTTCTTTAAAATTTTATTGGGTAACTTAAACAATTAATAATCCGTGTTTCTACCGCGAACACTAACAACACAAGAACATCGGTTTGGCATACTCAAAATGAGTTCATCCAAATCACGCTGTGGAATGGCCGCCCATGTTCGTTGCAACAACAAAAAAAGGTCTTCTTGCGACTGGATACCCTCCATATTCGGCAGAGCTCTTCTCTGTAGCATATCCCATGCATGCTCAATCGGGTTCAAGTCTGGCGACTGAGCAGGCCAGGGCAGGACATTGATGTTAGCTGCGGCGAGAGTCTGTCTTACAACTCTTGCGGTGTGCGGTCGTGCATTATCATGCATTAACTGAAATAAGGGACCGATTTGCACTTGTAGAGGAACGATGACGTCTGATACAATCGTCTCAGCATAAATTTGAGCGTTGAGGTTGCCTCTGATCCAAATCAACTCAGTTCTTCCGCCGATCCAAATACCCGCCCATACCATGATGGTTCCACCACTATAAGGATGGACTTCCTGGCAGGATTTTAATCGCTGTTGGCGTCCAGGGGTTCTCCAGTGTCGTATACGTCTTGTATCCGGTCTCATACCAAAACGAGACTCATCAGAAAAGCACACGAAACGCCATTGTTCTTCTGCCCAATTTCTGTGTTCAAGAGCCCATTGATATCGAATCCTACGATTGTGCATTGCTATAGGTGGTACCCGTAGCGGTCTTCGGGAATGAAGGTTCACTTCATGCAAGCGGTTTCTGACTGTTTGGTCGCTAATTAAGTTCCCTGAAGAGTGATGAAGCCTCACGGCTAACATCATGGCGGTTATTGTTGGAGCTCTTCGAGTTAAGATTTGAATGTATCGGTCTTGTCTCCGTGTGGTGCAGCGATACCGTCCTCCATGGCGCTCAGCCACGGTACCAGTGCTTCGGTAACGTGTCCAAAGTCGACTGATAACACTCTGACTTGTATTCAGAGCTAAAGCTACAGTACGTTGCCGGGAACCAGCTTCTATCATTCCCACGGCTCTGAGCATTTCTTCCCTGCTTAAATGACGTCGCCGCTCCATAATAACGTTGGTTTTAATCAGTAGTAGGGAAACAGTAGCACTAATAATGTCTTCAATGCGTTGTATGTTTTTATAGGGAAAATATTGACAGCTTATTTTCATCTTTTACTCGAATTTGATTGAGAGTTCCTGATTCAAATTATGAAATGCACCAAAAAGGATCCATATAAATTTATAAAATCATAAATTTATTACAAAGCCACATCTCAATCTCAAGAAATCCGCATAAAAATGCTTGATCCCTAGACATTTTTGATGTGTGTATTACGTAAGTTACCTTCCTACTTAAATACTAACCTACTTAACTATTTTTGTTACAGGTGGCATTGATTTTCGGAGTGAATGGCGCTTGTCGTGGAAATGAACTCGTAAACATTACAATCGAAGATTTCGAAAAACATTCAGATTTGCTGCTGGTAAATTTGCCAGATACAAAATCAAAGAAAGATTGGTAGTCCGTGGACAATAGTACCAAAAAATCGAAAAGTACTAAGCTCTACGCCCCTCTAATATAAACACTAACAGATTTTTCATAACTTGTAATAATGGTAAGTGCACCAGGCAAGTCATTGGAAAAAATAAGATCAGCAGCATGCCGAAAGAAATTGCAAAATACCTGAAATTGACAAATGCCGGCCGAGATCTACACGGGCCATTGTTTCAGGAGAACATCGGCTACTCTATTGGCGGATTCGGGAGCAGACATGACCCAGATTAAAAGACACGGTGGCTGGAAATCTGGCGTAGTAGTAGAGGGCTACATTGAAAATTCTATACGAAATAAGGATAAAATTAGCTGCCGCATTAGTGACAACATCAAACTAAAAACACCGTTTATAACTGATCCTTGGCCACCTTTGTCACCACAACCTTCCACATCAAAACACTATTCATCTAGCCCGCTACCTCAAGCACCACCTTCATTAACTTTCACGATCCAAAATGGTCCTCAGCAGACCCAAGTTTCTGAAACTTAACAGTAATACTCAAATAAACTCCTCCTCCATTGAATAAATGTACCGAATAAAAACATAACTTTGTCTTTCCACAACTGGTCTAATGTATAAAACATTACATTACCTTTAACTTTTAACTGTTTTAAATAGGTCTACTAACAGACTGTAATTGTTATTTTATTAAATACTTTGATTCTAGTACACTAGTACTAGAATCAAAGTATTTATTTACTTTTATTGTCTCGTAGATGGTGTGAAAAGTAGAGTATTCACCTCGGGGATAAAGGTGCCTTCGTCTTGGGTGACCTTGAATCCTACACTGCACTCAGGATTCTAGGAACTCTAAACTCCCTCGCTCCGCTCGGGAGTTAACGCTAGAATCCTTCGTTTTGCTCGGGATTCAATACGGCGCCCGCTACATAAGACACTACTTTATCCCCTTGGTGCATAATCTACTATCACTGATAGTTAAAAATAATTTGTAATATTTATGACCAGTGAACATAGTCTCCAAATAAAATGGCTGTGTCATAAAATCTACGAAATATAACTAACCGACGATATCTAATCGACTTTAGCTATCAAGAGTTAAAACAACATTAACAATTTATCTATGGTATCATTACGTCCCCGGGAGGAATATGAAACAAGTCTAGTAATTGTACGCACGTAAAATTCACTGAAAAATATAAATTACCTTCGACGTAACCTGAAAGTACCACAAAAAGATTAATTTGTTACACAAACAAAGCCTAATGGGGGGAAAGGTATCAATTTCAATCGAAAACACATTTTAAAGGCCCGTATAACCCCAAATTGCGATTTTTTTAATGGCTCTTTTTTTACTATTACTGAAGCATTCACCTTGTGATTAATTTAATATAGCAAAGTTGAGGACTGCTTCTAAAGTTATAGTTAATTGAGTTCGTTATGATGTATGGCGGTTTAAGTTAGTTTCTGTGGTTGATATTTTGTTCCAAGTTAGAATAAACGGTTGTATTCATCGTATAAACATCTTCACTTCTGTTTGCTTACAATGTACTAAGTTTAATAGCCTAACGCTAGGTACTGTAAATAGGATTAGGTATTCTGCTGCACATAAAGGGTGTAAAAACCTCTTTACCAAGCCGAAAGGTACTTGTTCTCCCCGTCGTCATTGCGATCGTTTTTTTGTTCTACACCATATGGAAACCTATTAGTTACGGAGATATTGGGGGTCAAAGTTCCAATATTTTGTCTTTTTTTTCAATACAAGTTTTTAATGTCAGATGTTTACTTTAAACACCTCCACAACCCCGTACTATTCAATCCATCCATCAGCACAAAGTTTTTAGTGCGTAACAAAAACCATGTTTTTTCACCCCAAAAAAAAAACCGTTTCCCAGCAATAATTTTTGCGTAAAGTTACTTAGTTTGATGTACTTACAGAATGCTTGGTTGGCTTCGTGATGAGGTTGTTTACACCTTGTATTTGTTGCCCTCAACTGCAAACTGCTGTGAGTTGTGAGTTTGTGACTGTCTGTCTGTTTGTTCTGTTCTAATCTTCGAAACGGCGACGGGACTTTTACTGGCAGCTGTTGTTATAAGGAGTAACTTGGCCTTCTTTTATTTTAGAAAAAGGATTAGGGTTCCGTGCATTAAAATTAAAACCCTTGAAATTAATAATAAAATCCAAATCAAATAGTCCTTGAACTGTTAACCGATTTTACGAATTTTGGTATTTCAAGGTTTTTTTTTTTCATTTTATTCTTACTTTTATTTTGTTGTGTGCACTTGCGGCGTAATCCGAATAAATATGTTTTCTTTCTTTCTTTCTTAATATTTGCCTATAAATCTAAAAGTTTGATACTCAATTACTCAATCACGCAAAAACGGCTGAACGGATTTATACGTGTCATACTAGTCTCACTGACAGGAGTATGTTCACAGAGTACTTTTATTATGGAGTATGTTAAATCAAGAAGTACAGACG
The DNA here is from genome assembly GCA_941918905.2 of Xestia sexstrigata. Lineage (NCBI taxonomy): Eukaryota > Metazoa > Arthropoda > Insecta > Lepidoptera > Noctuidae > Xestia > Xestia sexstrigata. The sequence continues at coordinate 20,494,112 of OW799201.2, forward strand.
CCAGCACATAAAGATCTGTCAAATTCCTTTAATACATTTTCTTATTTATAGCTAAAGCATTAGGTTCAAGGTTGATTGGGAAAATTTTACGGTTTCGGGTAGTTTGATGTGCAGCTGGCGTTTGTACATTCAAAAGCTAGTACTAAAGATGTTTTAAACAGGCGGTTGCATTCAGTCTACATGATTCTGCACTGGTAATAGATTCATGTAATACAAACAAAAAGATACACACCACATGTCTATTTGCAGACTAGGTATTCTAGACCAGCTATTTTGCATTCTGATCCGAACAGGATGCCTAGGGTTAGAGAGCTTGGTCTGTAGCTGGCAGTGGCGAAGGTTTCATTCAACTCGATTCCTACCGGATTCCCTTTTAAAAATGGCACAGTCAGTATTCTATACTCAAGGTTTATTTTTTATTAAGTATTATTTATTTAGTACAGTATTTAAAACCATTAACACTAAATTAAAAACCTAATCCGTTTACTCGGTCTTCTCGCAGAACCACAAACATTCCAACATTATCGTCTTCCATTCATCAGCAAACAAGTCCAATCCAGGGTTGGTCTCCACAAGCGCGTTGAGACTTGAGACCAAATAATAAAGTAGAATAACATTAAAGATATGGACTCCGGCTTACCTCTTACAAATATTGGCCCTTCGCTACTGGTAGTTAGCAAATACTCAATGCCTTATAAGTTTAACGTAATTGCGATCTTGTCATCTTGTTGATCGAGGAAGTAAGGTAAGTTCATGCTGTACTTGCTAGTGTACAGGTATTATAGAACAAGCGAAAAAAATGATCGATGCATTTTCACCTACGCGTTGTACGTAGCCCGTTTGAGTTGGAACCCAAGCAGGCACTTTTACTTACTGTCACAGTTTTTCAAGACTATCTATGCTACGAGTACGTAGGTATATACAATTTGGGTTGCCACCCGTCCGGGTTTCCCGGATTTGTCCTAATTTGGGTCCGGGGATAGTCAGGGCTGGGTCCGGTCAAAACCCGGTCACCGCAACCATGTTTGAAGGTGATGAGGGTGCGCAAAAAACTTAACGCTGCTCTATTTTGTTAGTTTTATAACTGAAACCAATTATTATCGATGGAAATGCAAAAAAAAAAAAACCGAGTTCGCTTCGCATGTTCTCACGTCCTACATTCTCCAAAACTTTCCGAACTGCATTGGTCGGTTTTTAATGAATGAATGATCAAAATAAAGTACCTTACTTATCCGAGACCTGGTGCAAACGACGATTGCTATCAATTAATTAAAACAAAGCTGCACAACCCGAGGCCCGCGAGCCACGGTGCGGCCCGCCCACACCCACATTATAGGAGGCAAGCCTATTGCCCTTACCCGGACACACTTCCAGGCTCCAGGCTGCTAGTATAAAACTCTTAATGGAAAATCCCAATACCATTTAGTTCTACCTGGGAATCAAACCCTGGACCTCATACTCGCGGTAGACCTTAAGACGACTTGACAAACGAGAACATGCTATCATAGTCCTCGTTCGTCAAGTCGTCTATATTAGAGGTTATTGTCATTGATTATATAACTGTTAAATATAGCAATGACAATAACCTCTTCAGTCGACAAGTGCAATGCGAAGCGACTGAAGATTGACACTGAAGCAGGAAATATCCCTTCACCTGTATCTTTTGGAGTTTCCTTTACTTTACAATGTACACAGAGCACGGAATCGCACGTACTGGCAATACTTACATAAAATGGCGCCGAAAACTTAGCTTAAATTGAGCGCACAATATCTGTCACGGACTTTGAAGGACGTTCAATGCCTTCTTTCTATAACTATGTCATAAGTGAATAAACGGTGACACACTTGATTTGTGCGGAAGGTGCTGGCCATGCCGCATCTAGCAGCGGCTGACGAAGCATTTCTATACTCTGTGGTATGTAAGTGCAGTGCGCACTCTTCCCTCTATACTCTCTGTTGGTTTGATAAGAACCTTAAGTGTTAAGTAAACAAGTACTCAAATACTATCCTATCCAAAGGACCTTCGTGTTATTGTGCACTTGAAGATCTGAAATCAAAGTAAGGCGCCTGATAGTATCATTACTGCAAAACTGCAGCCTTCAGAAATATGCTATATTTAAAAATTGAACCTTGATCTTCAATTGTTTTTTTTTAACTCTGTTTCAATTAGACAATGCAAATGATCTACCTACTAAAAGTCTCGATTCTACTTTTAGGGACGGAATCTTTGAAATAATTAAATTTAAAACTAGGTATCTGTGCTCATAAAACTGCCTGTAGTTTTTTAGTTCTCAGAATATTAAAGTGAAACCCAGCAAAATCAATTTTACTGTCTTGTTCTTTTTCTCACCAGGTTTGGTACTAAACACACGTACCTAACTTCAAATTTTGTTTGGTCCGAAAAGTTACGGAAATTACAATTTACTTAAACATTGTGTTGTATTTAAAACTATTTGCAGAAGTAATCTATGAAAAGAGTTAAATAGATTTTGTGGTAATATTAAGTAGGTACTGAACGCCTACATATTAAAACTGAGCAATCTTAATTTGCTAATTAAAAGTAGACCTGCTTTATTAAACTCCGATTGATTCCAATTAAACTCGATTGTATTATTTATATATTAATTTCATAATTTGTAATTTACTTAAGTACCCAAAGTTATCAGTTTCATAAATAATGTCGCCCCTTTTGAAAAAAATATAGCATACTTTTTAAATTATCTTTGCTCTGTTGCTTAAATAGGAAAAATTCAAATTCGGAATATATGGCCAGAAACCGTAAGATCTGGTATAGTAACAGCTACAATTTAAGTTCTGTAATATCTACGATCAGGTTATAAGTTGTCTAATTTAAAACCCGAACCGTTTTCAAGGACTAAACTTAAAAAGTGCTTGTTTATTTACGAAAAATCTTACAATAAATACCAAGGTATTATAATATTAAGTACGCCAAAAAGTATATAGATGTATTAGGAACACTGGAACACGTATTCAATGCATGCTCCTAATCTACTCCACACTCCACTAGCACATTACCTACGAAAGTAGGTACTTACCAAAGTACTCATAGAATTCTGCAGCAATATACAAAATAGCTGATAATTAATCATCTTGTATTATGTATAGAAACAATAACATAATTATTGTTGTTATAATGGGAGGAATGTGGTGAATTAGCAATCAATAGAAATTTGAGATTGTATATCGACGCCGTTCAATAATGCTTATAATAGGTCTTACTCAATGTTTTATTGCGTTCCACATACTAGTTAAACTTAAAAGCTTCGATGTAATTTTAGTACATTTTGATACAAGTGGACAAAGGAGAATGCCGAGGTTGGACTTGGACGTGCACGTAGGTAATTTAAAAATCAACGGAGCGCCGTTCACGGTCTAGGTTATATTGTTTATAGTAAAGAGTTTATCAGAGTTCTACATAAAAAATATTGAGCTACTAGGCGATGGGAATTAAAAGTTACGAATGATTTTAATTTATATAAAAATAAGTCATCGTGCAGTTTCCGAACGCAACGTTTGACAACCTTCGAAACACATTCACCTTCACCTTCGACGTTCTTAAAAATGAGAAATGGAACGTCAGTGTCAAATTCATATGTGGATATAGTCTGTGGATCATTCCGTTGTTGGTTTTTCTTCAACGGCTACGTGGAATACGGATAAATGCTATTGTATGCTCACACTTTTATGCGCAAATCACTAATTTCATAAAAAATGACGCTGTTACGTAAAATTATCGAATAAAAATTAAATTAACCGACTTTACCGACAGTTCGGTCTTTTTATATTTTTGAAAAGTAAATTAGTTTTAAATAATAATGCTTTTTATAATATTCTATTTAAAAACACAATATAAATATTCAAAAAATATTACGCCGTGGTCGCTTACAATGGGCCTCATCAGAAGGCTTAAAGTCACCCAAAGGGCAATGGAGAGGTCTATGATCGGAGTTTCTTTGCGCGACCGAATCAGAAATGAAGACATCCGCAAGAGTACCAAGGTTACTGACGTAGCCCGAAGAATTGCCAAACATAAGTGGCAATGGGCAGGGCACATTGCTCGCAGAACGGATGGCCGATGGGGCCGAAAAGTTCTGGAGTGGCGACCGCGAACCGGAAGACGTTGCGTTGGAAGGCCTCCCACTAAGTGGACCGATGACCTGGTGAAGGTTGCGGGAATCTGCTGGATGCGGGTGGCACGGGACCGGTCAATGTGGCGACACTTGGGGGAGGCCTATGTCCAGCAGTCGACGTCTTTCGGCTGAAATGATGATGATGATTTTACCGAAAAGACGCCTAAGTAGTGCCTCGTCGAAATAAAAAAAAACATTCACCTCCGACTATAGGCATTAAACCGATTTGAACCTCGTATAAGTATAGTTAGTTATCTGTGGAAATTTTTATTTCCGCCCACATGCGAATAAATGAAAAAAACGCACACGTGAAATCCACTACATACTACCTACACTTAAATGGTTTAGCGGCTAAACCGTTTAAGTTTCTGCCCATAATTTCTAATAGGTATTATCGGTATTGACGAATGACAAAGCTCTTGTTGACCTAAGTCAGAGAACCTCAACTTTTTTGTCTTGTGGTCCATAAAGATCTTGCTATGTTTTAATGTGTTTTGCAAATTCATCAACTCCAAATGTGTTTTGACAGCTGCTTTGGTGCTACTCGCATCGAAAGTTTCGAGATAGAATCTACAACGATTTATTCGTTCAGTTTGATCTATCAGAAAATAAAATATACCTGAAAACTTAAATTTTAATAAAATTCTTATTCAAGTTGAACATTTATCATTTTAAAGTTACTTCATAGATAGTATTACAATGTATGTAGAGTAGATAGACAATTAAATGACATGGTCTGCTTAAATGACATTCACTATCGTTAACCTATTTACATCCCAATCCCATAGACACCCAATTTTTTTTCGCTGTCATGGACCCCTTGCTGGTCGTTAGGTCATACCTGGGGGTCCATATGGATTACTTTGGGTATCAATGTTCTAGCTAGACCAATCAAACGGGGAAGATCGCGTAAAAAGGCCTAACTAAAGTCTCACCTAGATTGACACATCCACTAAGTCTTCACATAAATTAGAACCAGAATTTAATGTTCAGTCATTATTAAAGTGAGTTGTTTGAGACAAATTAATAAATGAGCAATCGTTACAAAAATAATAGTTTGAAATTAAACCGAAAATAAAATCGTTAGCACGCCTGCCAAAGTCATTTACGAATTTCGAAGCTTATATTCTTACAATGGCTGCCTTTGTGGCGAATGGTGACTTTTAATCTTAATTGCAGACTCGACGAATGCTCAGTGAGACTCAGTTATTTAATTTTCAACGCTAAAAGATTACTTACAAAGTTTCAGTGGCTCTTTGGATAATTAAGATTTTTTAATAATACACTTTCACGAAAACTGGCGTTTTTTGCATTATTATTAGGTTCAATAAGCTGTGTATTTCACATTCGCACTTTTTTGTACTAGTCTCATTTCCACAGAAAACCGGCTAATAATGAAAAAAATAAAGTTCATATATACAATAGAATAGAATACTCTTTATTATGTTCACCATTAAAATTACAGATACAAAATAAAGTAAAACATACAAGGAGTGACACAATGGGCGGTCTTATCGCTAAAAGCGATCTTTTAAAGACAACCTTTGGATGAATTTAAGGGGGAAAGGAGAGACAATACTGCAGGTAGCCTGTGGTGTACCATTTACATATATACAATAAATACATACATACATAAAACATACTACACTTATATCATTATTTTAATTTTTTCTATTATCGAGAAATAAGTGCGAAGAACTAAATTAAAAATACCTAATGAATGAATGAATTTAAAATTTTTCATTATTAGCCTGTTTTGCGGTTTCATACCTTTGCTTCTTCTGCAAGCTGCGAAAGCAAATCGCAGAACAAACAGGAAATTAAATCAAAGTTTTATAAATAATAGGGAATATGTATGAAATACAAAACTCTTTTTATTTATTAAAAATGCCTTGTATTGGCCCATAAAAACATTGTGGTACACTTGTTTAAGTTGCTAATACATCACTTATTTTACAATTTACTGTTTTATGTAGCATGTTTTTGGTGAAACGGAACGCACTCTAAAAACGCGTCGTCCTCGATAACGCAGGTAGTGACGTCAATGTGTCAAAAAAACACTTTTATTTGAAAAGTACTTACAGTTTCACTAAGATTTTATTATAATATTGTTATTGCATTTTTGACTTGACTAGAGCACATGTAATTAGTAAAATTATTCTATTCAGGGCAAAAACAATTATGTAAGCAAGGCAGATTGTGGTACCTAAATGGCCGCGACAGTTACGGACGTTTGAACTGTCATAGAAAATTACAGGAGTTTAATATTATTTTTAAGCGACAAGCAATAGTTGAACTTAACTTTTAATACTTTTCTTGGGGTGACTGTATTTTATTGATTTAAGTGAAGAAAAAATTACGTGCATATTCCCTCAAAAATACTTTTCGTTCTATTATTTTATTTCCTTGTAAGTGTATTGAAAAACGTCGTTTGATACACGTGGGCATTTGTCACTGTAGTTTTCAGCTCCATAACATCCTCGCCTCCGGCTCGGGTGTGAATTTCTCTTCGGCTGCAGTGACAAAGTTTCCCCACTTGCATTACAATGTACTATACCTAAACTCTGATTAGACCTTTAACAACGTTCAAGTTGACTTTGTTTTTCAAGATTACATTATCACCTGAAGTAGAGAAAATACTTCGTGAAATAATAAAATGAAAATTGAAAAGACCAAAGGTAATTACAAACTTCTACAACAACACAAAAGTTTGTAACTCAACGCCAGCGACAAATGTGTATGTATAGAGTACCTAGCTAGTGCTTAAACGGAGATATGATTTTGCTGCTAGCCTTGATCTGAATTGCAACAGCCTTGAACTATATCATCCTAATAAAGCGGTCAGGGGTGTCTAAACATGATATCATCGACATCATCGTACCATGGCTCGGATAACACGTGGCGCGATGTCATACTTATACGCTCTTGTTGTTTTCACTATGACAATGTCCACTAACTGAGTGCTTTAAATTCCATGAAACACGTACCTAGATACTGGATAGAAACGACTTCCTCGATTGTCTTGACGTTGGTAAACATTAGGAAATAAAAACTTGAAAAACGTGTTTCTCAATAAATAGCTTTTTAAATATTGTTCCAAATACCATTATTTGCTTTTCATGGTATCTTTCGAAAACCATAAACAGCGATTTTTTTAAATTGAACGTACTCTAAATTAATAATTAAATTATTTTATGGGTTCAATCTGAAAATCTATAACACGGAATAGGCCATGAATGTTACAATATCGAGACCTCTCTGACTCTGAGAGCGTGCTGTTAAGCCGTAGGTCCCAACTCCCAACCGCATTTTTAGATCTTTGGTAGACGTTACGGATGTCAAAAGCCCGAAAATCTGTTTACCAATCTTACCAAGGGCATCGTATTGCCCTGGCTATGATGGAGATTTCTCTTAGGTTAGATTGGCAGTCGTTCCATATACTTAAATTACCGATTGTGAGCTGCATCTGGTTAGACTCGTTGCCGACGCCAAAAATATAAATAAAGGTAGGCAGATGAAATGCTCGCATATCGTCAACGCGATCATGGTCGAAAAGCATCCAGATGTTTCATCCAGAGTCACAGCGGTGGTATTCTTTCAACGCAAAAAAATGTGTTCGATAATTTATAAAACTTGTTCCAGGAAATACGTGTTTTTGAATAAGTATTAGAAGTTTTTGAAATAAATATTTGTCATTTATAATCTCTACTACATTTGCAAGGCTTCTATCAGGATATTTTCTCTACTTTTACAATTTATGAGTACTTTATGAACGGCCAAAGTTGAGGTAAAATTTGTGCAAAACAGCAATTTTTGGAGGGTTATGCTTATACTGAATTTGTTTCTACAAATTTTTATTTTTTGCTTCGATAGAAGCCTAGATATAGTGCACAAGATACCTATCAGTGCAAAAAAAATAAAGATATATGTGTAACAACGGCATAATCACGCACGAGCGTTTGTCAAAATTCTCGCGAAATGTATGGCGGGTTGGCCGCTCCACGAAAAGATTTCCTGAAACCCAAAAAAAAAGTTCGACAAATGGTAATGTCTAGAGAAAGATGGCGTAATGAGAACTGTAACAGAAACTTTTCTTGGAGCCTGCTTCCAGACAGCATGGCACCACACAGTTTACCATTCCTCAGAAACCAATATCGATTCTAAGATCGTTTAACTAACGTTGTTTTGAAAATAATCAATTCTTTAGAAAGATTCGCAATAACGTAACAAAGTTAAGTTTCAGTCCATCGACTTCGTTACATCCCTATTCTGAAACCATAGAGTTAAAAATGACAAGCGATTTTCAGTTTCTTTTTTAAATCGACTGAACGCGGAAATGTTGAATCGAGTTCCGATTCTGTGCGTGCGTGACTCATAGTGGAGTATCGAGTGACGGATTCCGATAGCTAGGTATTGATAATGGTAATGTCCAGCACGTGGTCAAAACACCACATTACTGCTCCTGAAAAAAGTCAATAAGTGCGTAATACTGCATTGTACACATTCGGATCGTATGACATGGTCATTTACCGAACAAAGTTAAACCTTTAATGCAAACAGGTGCTTGATTTAAGTGTTTGATATTTAGGAAAAAATGGGATTAGTGACTTGTTTCACGTAGCTGTGCACGTAGCTTTGGCTAGATGGTGATATCAGGGTATAAATCAAGGTACCTATACAACCAAATAAGGAATCTCGTTGAAAGTTATTGATATGAAGCTTTGCGGTAGCTTACGTCAATGCCATACATATTTGACTTTTCCGTCATCGTTTTCACTGGTGGACACTTTCTCTTAGCCGTTAGAATGTGGAAAGAATACTAAAGGCGACAGAAGCTTTATTCATTTCTTAAAAGGAAACATACAATATCCAGCTACAGTGTCGGTCACGGAGAAATAATCCGACCACCCCATCTCGTCCCGTGGGTGTCGGTCGTAAGAGGCGACTAAGGGAGCTGAAGACCCAAATTGACCCAATGCATATCATAAAGCACTCTGGGTCACCCGCACTGTGACGGGTAAACCACAAGCAACCTCATCCCCAAGGAGGATTAGTGTCTGGCAGGCAGGCGATTGTAAAACCCAAGTCAAAACTATCTGCATGGCAACATGAATTAAATGAAATGATGAGCGATAGAATGAGAGGGATTTATGAAAGAGTGCATGGGGTGGGGAATCCGGAATCAAAACAATGAGGGGCAGATTCTTCTGCATTCCGCTAACGTATTTGATCTGGCAGTAAGTAGCCAATTATAAGTGGTTCCAGAAGAACGACAGACACCTTATTACGTTCAAAAGTTCAAATCAAAGACTATAAAGTCTTACCGGGAGAAGACTCATATTTTTGGAAATAGTCAATAAAATCAAAGACCGACCTCCCCGTCAAATAAAATTGTAAAATGCTAGAGAAAGATGACTGATTGGCTGTGCGAAAGAATTAAAAAAAACGAGTGGTAGATTAAATGGTAGAAATGGGAGACATGAACGAGCGAAAATTAACGTTGAAGTGAGTGTAGTAAAGCATATTTCAAAGGAAGGGGTACGATAGATAGGTATACATGGTGGTGGTCGGCAGAAATCCAGAATGTGTTGAAGGAAAACAGAGGAAATTTAGGGAATGGCAGACTGTTGAAATTGCAAGTGTTAGTTTGAAAGCAGATAATAAAAGTGAGTATGATGTTGTCATGAAAAAAGCCAAGAAAACTGCTGCCATAGCTAGAACAAAGGCTCAAGACAAGCTTTATGACGCTTTGGATAGTCTAGCAGGCGAACTAAAACAAACAAAACTATGAACTCAACTTTCAACTTGCTAAAGATAGAGAGAGAAAGGCGAGGGTCGTATGTCAAATAAAATGCGTAAAAGCTGGAATGCGTATAGTACCCAAATCCAGTCTACAGCTTCAATGTGGCTATCGGCTTGCACTAAGGGTCGGCTCTAAGCCGTTAGTCGTACTGTATAAGTAGGAATGCTGGGCTGTGAAGAAGATGGATGAAAAAAGATTGCATGTAGCGGAGATGAGAATGTTGAGGCGGATGTATGGTGTGACAAGAATGGATAAGGTAAGGAACGAATAGGTATAATAGAGGAAGTTAAAAGTTGCGAAGATTGTGATGACAGTAGGATGTGAAACTAGGATTTTCCCCGGAAAGGTAATTTCAGTGAGCTGAAAAGTAAGTATAAAATGATGTATTAATCGACCCAACCTAGAAATAAACATAAGAGTTTCGTTGCTTGTGCCTTCCGCTAATTGATGTTTACTTATTATAACATTGTTGACTCTAAAATAAACACCGCAAGCGCAGTTACAAAGTACATACGTACAGGACATCAATTAGCTTACCAGTGCAACACCTTATGCCCTCGACATCTTAAAAAATCATAGTACCTAACTCAAATTACGCTACTATGATTAAGTATAAATACAATGACCATCGTAGTCAACAATGTCTCGTTATCATCGGATCATATTCCACAGATCAATCAATATTTTCCAATAATATCGATCAACACGCCAAAATGGCCGACTCAGCTGTTACATAATCTTTAACTGTTTACAATTTTCGCGCGGAAATGCTCTATTTTTCTCACTATGTAATTTCTACGTAATAATACAATATTATTATGAAATGTTTTGTTTGATTACAACAGTCAGCATCCGTAGCATCGTAGAATAAACTAAATCAGCGTTATTAATAGGTAAATATTTACTACATGATAGAAAATAATAGAATCTGCGTCTTATCTGGAGAAGGTCGTGTGGCAAAATATAAAAGAAATGTGTCGTTTTATTTATTAGGTACATAAATTGTTGAGGTAGGTCAAAACAAACAAAATGTATGTCATACTTATACAAGGCTGTATGACAAAAAAAAAACAATTAATACCAATGATATTCTAGTATTACATACGGTATGATTTCACCAGGAGTATCGTGTTTCTATATTCAAATATTTTTTAATAGATTAATGTACAAACATTTACTAGACAGAGGTATGGGCTATCGACCGGGTCAAGCCCACATACGACCAACGGTACCCTAATATAATATGTACCTATCTAGTACCTATCTACATACATAAAAAAGCCAAGAATGTCATTGGGAGGAAGACATGACATAGTATGTAGGTGTAAAGATGCGTGATCTTTTTATCCACAAGCTTTCAAGCTGAAATGTTCTAAATAAAACCTTGTGTTAAAAACGCCTTGAAAAAAATGCCCCTGAAATCTGAAATAGTTGAAGATTTCTGAAGTCTTAATCTAGGTTTTAAGATTTCTACTTATCTCACGACGAATTACAAAATTATCTGATAGAGCCATCCGAGATAAATCGATCGGTATAAAAAGGTTTTCCGTTACTCCATAGGCGCCAAAACAAACCTCATTTTCAATTTACAAGTCTGCTGACCCCGATTCGCGACATTATTTTTGAACTAGAGTTACCGTGACCACCATCTTTTGAACTTTTGTTCTCCAACAGGCTTTCACCACAGTAGGTATATATCTTTCACCGAGGCAAAGGAGATGTGTATTGTGAGCCTAACGGTCCGACCTACTTGCACAAGGATCACAGTTGAAAGAATCCGTGCGGTGTAAATGAGATACGCAAATTAATTTACCGTTGGTCTTAGTAAGATTGGATTCCATTAACATTCTCTACGACCTTAGTGTAACGTGTAAGAACAGATGATGACGGACCTTCGTAACTTCTACGTATTGCGGAAAACCTAAAATAATAATATTTTCCTGTTTTCACATTGTAGCCAATATTAATTAATCATTGCATAATGTATTGCCTACATAAATAGCATTTCATCGACCTGTCACGTAAGGTTTTACCACAACAAAGCGATTTCATCAGTTACCTACCATAAACATTGGAAGCTTTTTGTTTAAAATTCGAAAAATGTGACGCATTTTCTGTACGAGCACTGGAATAAATTCGTACAGCCTGTCATGTACACTCGTTTTTTCCGTTGCGTTGCGGTAGCTTCACCCAAAGCCCAAAGTGAGGTCTGTCCTTTTTTTAATTTATGGTGGTCCACAAACAATGTCCACACTGGTTATAAGCTAAAGGTATCATGAAAAAAAATGAGTATACCTACATCAGAGCATCAATCACATAATAAGTAGGTAAACACCGCATGCTTAAGGAAGTTGTACCTACTTGTACATCATGTTCCTGCCCTCGTCCCATACTAATTGAGGTCGGCGCAACACTTTTTCTTCTTACATTCTCCCCTGTCAGACGCCACGGCATCCTTGCTCATTTTTAGGGTTCCGTACAAAAAATGAAAAAAACGGACGGAACCCTTATAGGATCACTCGTGCGTCTGTCTGTCTGTCCATCCGTCTGTCACAGACAATTTGCTCCGAATCTACTGGACCAAATCAGGTTAAATTTGGTATGATGGTGGAATCCTATGACCCAAACACAAATGTGCAAAGGAAATAAATATATTTTTTTTAAATAAGGGTCATTTTCGGGTGCAAATTAGGAAATTATGCTCATGTTACTCAAGTTGTCTTGTACTCGTACGTCATTGTCAATGATTAATAATAATATAACAATAATATTGACATTAAAATATTTTTCAAAAGCCTTCCTCGAAAACTGGCTATCTTACTTACTTCAATATGCAATGTATTTCACACACGTGGATTTTTTTCATTTATCACAAACGTGTGCGGAAATAAAAATTTCCACAGATAACTCTATACCTATAGATAACTCTAGTCGGCTTACAGTGAGGCGGTGATTATTTTTTTTTAATCTCGGCAAAGAGATATGCATCTTTATGACGTAAATATTTGTTAAGCAAAGCGCAGAAAAAAACGCAAATTGAATCATAGTTTGTTATTATTATTAATTATAAAAATACTTTTCGTTCTATTATTTTATTACTACGAAAGTGTATTGAAAAACGTCGTTTACGTCGTCGTTCTTTGTGTGCCGTCGTCGTTTCGTCGTGGGCATTTGTTACTGCAGTTCTCGGTTTCATAACAACCTCGCCTGCTGCTCGGGTGTGAATTCTGCCTCGAATGCAATAACAAAATTTCCCCACTAATATCAAAATGAACTAACTATATTTTCATGAATTATCCCTGCTATACAATAATATGATGTTGTTTGTGCTGTTATTATATTTAACAGCTTAGAATACTGAATAAGTGCAAAGCACCTGAATCTGACCTGTGTAAATAGCATTGTACTTATTTATCCAGCTCATCTTTGATCTTCAGGGTCTTGAGTGACGATCTGATTTAATTGTACACAGATAGGACTGGCAGGTACCTAATGCGAACACAAGTGCTTTGGCGACGACTTCCGACATTTGTCGAATATTTGTCATAATGGTGACCTACCTTGAAAATGTTAAAATTATTGTAAACCTCTAAGCACTCAAACACTGAAAAGCGAATCGCTTGATAATAATTGTAGTAATTGGTAACTTATATTGGGGTCAATTTCTGCCTAAGTTAAGACGCTGCTACATTTCCTTGCTTACGTTACCTACGGGATGCAACGTTTCTTGAGGGACTGACAAGTGGAAATCGCTTTCAATCCGTTTCGTATTTCTACAGTACTTTTCATTCCCATGTATTTTTGAGTTTCGCATCATCGTAATCGCTGGTATACATAATCATCATCACTGTCCTAATGGGGGCTATCGTTTTTGAGCTCACCAGATGGCGCCACTGTCGAGTAAGGTCCTGTCAATAATGCTATTTTATACTTTAAAGTACCAATAACGTCATAAAAGGTTATTTTATTAAGTATAACAACATAGTGTAAACTTCAGATACATATTTACAATATTCTCCCTAAAATTAGCAAGCATGAGACATTTAAAAATCATTCTACCTCCAAGTACTAACAATTATGATCCTAAGTTGCTACTTAAAATCTTCAAGTCATAATTAATCAGGAATGGCTCAGTCTAGAACACAATAGTAAGTATTAGTATAAATACGTGATAAAAAAGCACGCAACGCGCGAACACTGTATGACATCTGACATTTCGGAAAACCTTACTCTACACAAACGCCTCTAGCGGCGAATTCATGCGCGATAGCCCCCATTCATTTGGGATCGGCGCAGCATGTCTTCTTCTTCCTTGACATATCATCCTTCACTCAATCCATCCATCGTTATTGCTGGACAATGTTACTTTAATATTTTATAAAATAAGAAATAAGTACATTCAGTGCATATTATGTACAAAGCATCAGCCTTTGCATCACAGGTATGGCCACCGTAGGCGCGGGCCTATGGGCTATGGGCTAGCTCGCCGTCGCGTCCGTCCGTCTCATGACGACAGGCCGTGTCGACGGCGCGTTCGTGTTCAACGCGCGCCACAAAAAGAGTCAGCAATAGGAAGGGGTCCGCAAGGACCGATGCCTGCCGGGGTTGCGGGACTGTTCGAAAGAGATACCGTGACCCCGGAACAAAAAGGGCGATAAAGGAATATGGATGGGTTTTAGTCAATAAAAGTCTGACACTCCCTCCTGCTCCGCCCAGAGCGGGAGAAGTCATTTGATGATTTCCCATCCGAAAAAAAAAAATAGGTATGGCGCTTATGTGGGTCAAGTATGTAGTCACCTAGGCACATATTTATTCTGTAATTTGAGTAACAAGAATGATTTAGTTAGCTAAGATAAAATATACGACTTCAAGATAATACTTTTATCTGAGGAAATTACGATGCTCTGAGCAATCCTGGTTGGCATAGCCGAGATGAAAACTAAGTAAGGAGGTCCTGAAAGAATGTTATGAAGTTTTTTATTTAAGTACTTGTAAGAATACTGTCATTCATCTATCCATGGCAGACATTAATACTTTATACTTTCTAAGGAAGCATGGGCTGTAGCCGTAGCTTTCATGAAAGGAAATGAAAATTACTGAATGTTGCTTACTCGTACGTTCGGCGAAATTTCCCACAAGTCCTTATATTGAATTTGTAGGAATAGATTTTCCGGCGCCTGATACGCAACGGTGTTGGTCGTTTGTCAAGTAGGGCTGCCATTCCTCTGCAATCCTTTCAAACAGAAGCAGAAGATACAACAAAGTCGAGATTACAGAGATGTTCTAATTTGAATCAGTAAGATCTTCCATGTTTCAGCGGTTTAGGACCCCAGTTGACGTGCAAACAACAAGGATAGCATTGTATCCAGGACAGGAGAGGTTCACAATTTCACTCCATGCATACCTCAATCAATTAAAATAGTACGCCAACATTGGCCACACAGTAGCCAACCTATTCGCGTTCCATCGCACAAACTATCACGTAGGGCAAAGGCCTACATGACTAAGATACCGTTTACTTTTCAGAAAACTCCTCGATCAACAGTTTTGTTCATTCAACTCTTTTTTTCTCGTATCTGACTCACGGGCCACTATGCAAACTTGTAGATGCCGCTATTCCGTAATGAGTAACATTGTTTGTTACTAAATCGTATGAATCTAGCTGAAGGAATTTGCTGAAATGCGTTTCCTTTGAGCGTTACGCAGCGGATGTCACATAGGCGCCGTGTGACCAAAAGACAGTTTATTCATCATCATCATCAGCCTATTAATGTTCCCACTGCTGGGACACAGGCCTCCTCTCTATGAGGGAATGGGCTATAATCTAACACGCGGGCCCAGTGCGGATCGGTAGATGTCACATGTCTTTGAATTTTTGGTTCTAGGACATGCCGGTTTCCTCACGATGTTTTCCTTCACCGTTTTGAGAGCAGTGGCAGACAAAGACAAAGACAGTTTATTACTACTATTTATCGTGTGGTTAGTGTCTAACCTGGTGACAGAGTTTTTATGCCGCCCATGGGCCTCTGACCTGGCCAGACAGACAGACAGTTACAGTGACAGTTTATTGAAGTGTAAAGCTTTTAATACTAGGGATCTGAAAAAAAACCCTGTCCTTTGTTCCTGGCTCTAGGGTATCTGGGTAGATTGTCAAAGAATAATCGCGGAAATTTACCAGGTTTCTTTTTTATACCGCTATTTTTTTTTTCATTTTGTTGGTTAGAAAAAAAATCACCTTAAATAGTCTAGACTTATAACTTACAAGAAAGCATGATAGATCTACGATCTACCTACGTGGGACATCATTGAAAGTTCCATTTTAGGTAGGTTTCGTTTCGCTTCAGTTTCGTGCCATGGGGGGCGGCGAGGGTGCGGTTTTTCGAAAATCTGTTTTTTGGCCATAACTATTTCCTATGGAAAATTTACGGACAACTTTTAAATATAAACTTTTTTTGATGCAACCCCTAACTTGGGGAGGGGTTTGAAATTTCCAAAGTTTTTGGAAAATAGTACATTTTGATACAAGTGGAGAAGCACCCGAGGCGAAATTAACTCCCGAGCCGTAGGCGAGGGTGTTTTTGAGCCGAGAATTGCAATAACAAATGTGCACGTGTATCAAACGGCGTTTTTCAATACACTTCTGAAGAAATAAAATAAAAGAACGAAAAATATTTTTGTCATGAATTATTAGGAAACTGAATTGGACAGAAATAGCACAGAATAGTGACCGTTGGAGGGAATGGAGGGAGGCCTTTGCCCAGCAGTGGGACAATACAGGCTAGCTATAATAATAATAATACTAACAAACTATGATTTTAATTTTCTTTTTTTCCTTGGCCACCCAATGCTGAGTGCAGGTCTCTTCCAAATCTCTCCACTTTTGGCGGTTTAGTCTCATGGCTATCCAGTTTCTCCCGGCCACTTTAGTGAGATCGTCAGTCCACCTAGTCGGTTGTCTTCCCACATTCCTCCGTCTCGTCCGTGGTCTCCACTCCAGCACTTTCTTCTCCCATCTTCCATCCAGTCTACGGCATATTTGGCCCGCCCACTTCCACTTTCTTTTTGCTATCAGTACCGCTATGTCCTGTGACTCTGTGAGTCTCGTTCGTCTCCGTATTTTATACCCGGTCATAGATTGAGATGCCCAACATGGCTCGTTCCATAGCTCTCTGAGTGTTTGCATGCGGTGGATAGTGTGTTTGGCGAGCGTCCATGTTTCAGCCCCGTACGTCATGACTGGGAGGACACACTGCTCGAACATGCGACGCTTTAGGTTCATGTAATTGTGTTACACGAGCGCACAATAATGAGGTCAACTTAAAAGTAAAAAAAAACTTTACAAATCCAGGACACAAACTGCAATAAACGTCTAGGCAATCAATCCAAACCTATGTATCTAATCGACAACACTGATAGATCGATAACTTTATAAATCAGTACTAAAAAATGAAATCACATCAAAGAAAAAGTGGTTTATAAAATTAAACAGAACTCTCTAAAGTCATGACTGATAACGTTAAATATTTGAGGATCAAACGGAACTCTCTATCAGTAATCGTGGTTGATTAATCTAAGTAGGTGAGCACGTATCTCCATGGGAATGCCGTGTCAACATTGCCGTAACAGGAATGTAGGGCAATGGCAGACGGACATCGGAACTAAAACAACTGCTAGCCAGGAAACTGGCCAGTACGCAGATGCTGCCGTACTTTTAAAAATAAAACATTTTTTTTTAATATTGCAGCATTGGTAAAGAAAGTTACATCTGCCTGCTTGCTGATACCGTTATTTTTAACTGTGAATCTGTGAATGTTCGAAAATCGAAAGTGTTGACTAGGTATGTACAGAACTTATGTACCTATTTATAAATATAAAAAAATACTATTTTAATATCAGCTGATGTTTGAAATATCACTAGCAAGCATTTTTTTTATTGCTTAGCTTGGCTTTTTTATTTATTTACTTATTAAATTGATGGTAATTTAACACAGGTGCATAACGACGAGGTTCGGCCTACGAGTAAATTGTTCACAACACCAAGAGGGCAATAACGTCTATGGCTGCGACTGGACTCTTAAAATTCAATGCTCTATTTGCGGGTATTTTTGACAAACTTTTAGAATCTGCCCGAATGAGACCATAACTGGAGCGTATTAAGTTGTACCAAATAGACAAGTAATTATTGTTCACGGCCACGGAAACATTTCCGAGATTTGTTCGTTGTTATTACCGAAAACAAAAGAGGTCAGTGTAACAAAGCATTGCAGGCAGCAGTTCTTTATTGGAATAATGACTGTAAGCATAGTGCAGTAGATGCGTGAGACGTGAGTCAAGGCAGACGATCCCCACTTCCCCAGTGACTCACGCACGAGCTCCAATTTCTTCACCAAACATACACTCATTAATTATTCTAAGTAATTATATATAGCGAATGTGATCAAAACAATCGTTTGTTAATTAGCTGACGCTTCATCTTTATTACGGGCGGCGACTTAATTTACTAACGACTGCTTTCTTTCTAAAAGAATTTTGCCCTCTTTGGAACTCAGAATGAAATCCTGGAATTTTTGGGTGACATAAATTAACCTAAATTGTAAATAACTTGATGGAATTGCCTTATTGAAAATTGAACTTACTATGGGTCCAAAACCGAAAATTTGGTCAACCATTCCTGTTAAATACCGTACAAGGTGCCAATCATCACGGCATAAAGTTAACCGCCCTTTTATAGAACGAATTGCTGAAGTTTTCCCCATTTCGTGGTTGGGCAAATAACCAACACTCATTCATATCTAAGTACTGTTAACCTTTTAAGGGGCTCCCCCATGCAGACTAGCGCCACTTTAGTAAAAAAATCAGAACTCATTAAATACACAATTAATATAAAAGCTGATTGACAAAATCAATGCTTTAGAGTTCTAGATTATTGACGTCTATTTAATTCATTAAAATATTTCTTCACTGTAGTTACAGTTAGAAAAATTGCTAAAAACGGCCGTTTTTTTCCATTTTGTATCTGTAACGACAGCGAGCTATGTTTCAATGAGTTAAGCAGACGTAAATAATTTAGAAGACCAAAAGATTGATTTTGTCAATCAGATTTTATATTAATTGTGTATTTAACGAGTTCTGATTTTTTTACTAAAGTGGCGCTAGTGTGCCCCTTAATTTAACCACGAGTACAACTACCTGCGATTTCGATGGAGGTAGAAAATTGTCCATGGTTCACATGGGTGCAATTTTATCATAAAACGTGTAGCCGTTAGGGCGCGGGCGTGAAATAGTACATTGTGTATTATGGACGGTAAGTAAGGAATTACGAATTTACGATCGAGGCTCTAGTAGAAGCCCGAAGTCGAAGACTGAGGGTTTTCTGAGTCGAGGTTCGCAATTCCCGTACCGCCCGTGATACATACAATGTTTTTCATCACATTTGCGAGTAAATAAATGAAATGCAGAAAAAGTAATATGTGGCGAGATTGCAATAAAATTCTTGTTTACATAACATTTTTGACAATTTTGTAAACTCCTTGCTTGAACTTGAATCTGCATGACCTGTGTGCAGTGCTACAAATTAAACAAAAATTACTTACCGACCTTGAGCTTCATGGGAAGAAAAAGGGTCGAGGGTTTTATACGGGGCATTGCGGCCAAGTTAACCTGCATGTTATGATACTGTTTACGTGTAGGTAAGTGTGATAGAAGGT
Source organism: Xestia sexstrigata (assembly GCA_941918905.2). Taxonomy (NCBI): domain Eukaryota; kingdom Metazoa; phylum Arthropoda; class Insecta; order Lepidoptera; family Noctuidae; genus Xestia; species Xestia sexstrigata. The sequence goes on from OW799201.2 coordinate 20,513,773, forward strand.
AATAAACGGACAGAGAGTTACTTTCGCATTTAGGTATAATATTAGTATGGATATTTATGAATAGAAGTAATCACCATTTTCTATGGTATTATTTGATAGCAAGAGTGCCGCATTTTCTATACAAAATCATAGTTTATCATTAGCAACGGACCAAAAAAATCATATAGGTATGTAGGTGGCCAAAAAGGTCTCAGCAATTTAATTATTACACTATTTAGAGAGAGAAGGGAGCCTCAAAATAAGGAATCAGTTTTAGAACCCATACCTACTGCATACAAAAGTATGGACTTGTACATCATACTTTTAACCAACATATACACACATCAACACGGTCTAGGGATATTTTTAAAAAAGCGAATTACTATCAATGTGTTAATTATTTATATGACATGTATATATTTAAAAGATACGTTATTTAATATTCTACCATTTTTTAATAATGGTTAAGGTATAGATTAAAATTTCAGGATTTTATGGAAAAAAAATGAAGCATAGACGGAAACCGTATATGAATGAACTTTTAATTTGTGAGTAAAAACTGAAAAAAATAGAAAAATCATTTAATTTGTGTTTATAAACTTGAAGTTAGTAGTCTGAGAAAGCGCCCATGATGTTCATAACACATCGGCAACGATTCGGCATGCTCAGAACAAGGTTGTCAATGTCTTGCTGCGGAATATTGTCCCATGTCCTTCTGAGGTGCGCAAAAAGTTGATCTTCTGTAGCCAGATTTTCAGGAACTTCCTTCAGAGCTCTTCTTTGCAGCATATCCCACGCATGCTCAATGGGATTTAGATCTGGCGATTGAGCAGGCCAGTCCAAGGCCCTAACATTATGTGTATGTAACCAAGCTGCTACCGTTCTCGCCGTGTGTGCCCGGGCATTGTCGTGCATGAGCAGGAAATCTTGCCCCATTTGTGTTCTGTGGGGCAAGAATACGGGCCCCAGCACCTGTTGGACGTATCGTTCTGCCGTCATATTGCCCCGCACCCAAACGAGATCCGTCCGTCCTCCAAGACGAATTCCTGCCCAAACCATAATTGTTCCTCCTTGGTATGGGTGAACTTCCTGAGGGTTCTGGAGACGGCTCCATCGTCCAGGAACTCGCCAAACACGCGTCCTTCGTGAATCTGGATGGAAGCCGAACCTGGATTCATCCGTGAACAGCACATTGGACCATTGGTCACGGCCCCAGTCCACGTGGTTCCGAACCCATTCTAATCGTCGTCCACGATTGCCTCTCCGTAAAGGTAAAGGTGGGACCCGGAGTGGTCTACGAGAGCGTAGATTGCTTTCATGCAGTCGCCTTCTTACAGTTTGGTCACTCACAAGCACTTGGTGTTCCACTCGCAGCCTTTGGACCAATTGAGTCGCCGTTGCATTTGGTTGTGCTCGCGCAGTAACTTGCAAAAATCGGTCTTGTCTGGGGGTAGTGATGCGACTTGGCCCCCGGTGCCTCTCCGCTACTTCACCTGTGGCACGATAGCGTGTCCACAATCTTGAAATTACATTTTGATGGGTCCCTATGGCCTCAGCAACATTACGCTGAACAGATCCAGCTTCCAGCATTCCCACAGCTCGTAACATCTCCGCCCTCGTCAAATGTCGGCGTTGCATGGCTACAATACCTCAATTTTAACTTTATCTTTCGTTTAAAAATGAAAAAAAACTGTAACTAAACGTAATTCGTATTGTTTTCTAAATTTCGCACAAATAAAAATTCCCTCTCCTATACATCAAGACATTTTTATGCCACCGAAACAAAAGAATTTTCAAAAATTTGAATTTGGAATTAGTCTGAGATAAATTACAAACAAATCGGTGTATAAAAGATTCCAATGCGGCCAGTACTTTTCGAGTTATTTAATTGAGTATGAAATATCCCTAGACCGTGTTGATGTGTGTATTATGTATACTTACAATAACTAAACGCATAGTAAACGAATACGTGAACCCCATATCCAGTAAATCCAGTGAAATCTGAGTCTATTCTCGCCATAGTTGTAAAAACATGGCTGGTATGTACATAACTTTGCGAAATCTTATGGTGTTTGTGTCGTGCAGAAATAGAACGGGCCTTCAGGGCTGGAACTAACAGTAACACGGTGTGGGGGTAATGTTTCAGATTAATAAAGTGACGGTTTGGATACAGTACAATAAACCTACTTTGCTGTACAAGCAAGCAAAACTAGGTAAATTACGTAAATTTTGTTTTTTTTATTCTTAAAATATTTTTCCGTCCTGTTCTTGATAGCTTTTGTAGTTTGTCGCAGCTGTGATCGGTGAAAGTTGAAACTTCGGCAATAAATATTATTGTCTTGGCTTTGCTTTTATTTTCCTATGGCTAGTTACCTAACCCTATGAATATCGAAGTATACCGGCCAATAACGGGAAGTTTTTTACGCCATTTCTTCTCAGCTAGAACACAACTGTGGTGAAGGGCGACGGGCGTTTTATAGGACTGTCTTATAATGTTTGACATTTAAGTAAAAAGCGCTAAATCAGACTAATTTGAATTAATGAGGCTTCTACGCAGCTTTTATTATCCCACGTGTCATTGCCTATTGGCTCATAAAGAAATGCCTCTGGACCATGTTTATTTTTCCAATAAACTCCACCCACCATTTCCTCCACGTGGCCACATAAGCAGTTGTGTTTGCGATGTTTTTTATCATCCTGCGATAGGTACTTAATTACGGAAAATTATAATTTACTTAATAATACCTGTCTATGTAAATTGCTACTTAATATAGACCCTCCTGAGAGGGTTGTATGACTGATCATTTTGGCACACTGAATTGGACGCTTAAGTATCAGTGCCCAGCATTACCCGTCCCTTTTTTCCCCATTCTTCTTTGTAAAATTGGTCAAGTAATGCAGGGCATGAGAGCACTGACTACATTCAAATGGAAAGCCATGCAAAAAGAAGAGAAGGAAGTTCAAAAAGAGCGGTCGACACTTCTGGTCAAAAATGCCATGCATACCATACACACAGGCACAAGATAAGATCTAAAACGGATGCAACATCCCTAAAACAGACTATATCCGTCCCAGCCGAAATAACTAAGTCTGAGACGCGAGCTGCTGGTCCCGCATACCAGCGCGGATTCGCGACAATGTTTCTCAATACACAACACTATACGACAGCTTCCCAAAACCCGCGTTTGTTTAAAGAGCCAAGCACGTATAAGTTACATTTAACTACCATTCGGGTAATTACCTGGCGAGATAAGGGTTTCGAGAATCAAACAAGGTTACCTACCACAAAGGTACAATTCAGGTAAAGGACGCTCCATTTTTTATGTTTGAGATTTCAAGTCGCTGATTTTTATTGTTTTCTTTATTCTGAAACTGTTACCAAAAAAAAGTGGTACAAATTTTACACAGCGTAAGAAAATACCTACATAGCTTATATTAGGCTATTTTAGGCTATTTATTTATTGATATATCTAATGAACAGCCCTGACCCGTTTTTCAAACTTATCATTAGTAGGTAAAAGGAAATCCCCGGCTTAAAAATAATTGCTTGAATCGTGCCCTCTTTTATGAATCTTACGTTGGTTTTGATAGAAGGAAACAACCTTATTGGTGAATTTGGCGACCAATATTAGGCAAACGAAGTTGGACCATTTTCATAGTATTTTATTCGTCAGCGTCGTATATTTGCTGAATTGGTTCAAATTCAGTGTGTTCTACGAATGAAAACCGATATAAGCATTAAGCATGCACGCCTGAACCATTTCTAAAAGTTAGGTACTCGTCGTCCACACTGTCCACCGGTGAATATATCCCAGCGTGCTAATCGCGGTCATTCCGCATTCACTCGCTAGCATCGCATCGCTGTACGCAAGTTCGCACGCTCAGTTCGAATTTGGCGCGCAACCGGTACCGGCCAGACAGCCAGCGACGAGCGCGCCTTTGCCCAACGAAGTTGTATCGAAACGAAGTGAAGGAGCGAAAACTTTTTGTTTGTTGTGTTGTGTGTGTTGACTTTTTGTTGGAAGTCATCGAACTGGTTTTACTTTATAAAATGAAATATTTCAGTGTTAGTGTAAGCCTTATTGTGGAATTATAATAAACTAATAATAGCAAATACGCTGCCAACGGATATATACATGGTATGTAAAGTGTGTTGTGTTTTTTATCAACTCGCGGTTATCACAGCGGTCAGTGCGAACTTATTTGATTGAGCTTTACATCCTTTGTTTAGGTATCACCGGCGACGCGTACGCTTACGCCCGAATAGTAGTAGTACCTCGTAAAACCAAACAAGTTACCGTAGTATTTAATAATGGACGGCGAAAGAAAAATCCACATGAGCGAAGGTGTCCCATTGAACTCGACAGGTGCGGCCAACATTTTTCTGAATACTGGTAAAAATACCAAAGTTAATTCACCCGAAGGGACCGTCATACATCTCAATACAGGTGACTTAAAACTTTTTACAATGAAATATAATCTAAGACACGAACATGTAAATAACGTGGTATTTTATTGATTGCAGAGAAACCGTCAGACCTCGGCGTGCATATAAATACGACGTTCTCAATAGCGTCTTCCAAGAAAATAAAGCTTTTGTTCGTGTTGAATTTTTTGTTGAGCGTGATTTGTATGGTGTTGAGTTGTTCGATAGCGTTCTACTACTGGAACGAGATGGTATCGATGAGGAGACAGCTGGACATGATAAACGATCACTTTATAATTCACAACGGGAACCAGGATAGAGGGGTGCAGAGTGCGCTGGTGGCGCGGCCGAGGTCGCCGGCCGCGAACGAGCCGCGCGAACCTCGAACCAGGACCTTTCAGGACGACGACGACGAGCTCCAACAAAACGCCAGAAAATACTATGTCCAGGACCTGGGAGACGAAGACATGCTACTTGTAGACTCTAAGAAAAAGAACGCCAGCAAGGACAATGCTCCTGTTTATGACCTAACGGTGCTACAAAAAGGTTACTATGAACCTTCAGCATTTATTTTAAGTTATAAATATATATATGTGTGTCTTAGTCATCACAATAATGTTTGTTTATTATTAATTACAGAGTTGGTGGTGGCGCACTTCAATGGTGCTCATAAAGAATTGAATATGGGGATGCAATGTGAGTATTAAAATATTTATTGTAAATTCTTTCTTTATTCCAGTAAAGTCAATTATTATAATAATACCAGCCGCATAAAGTCCCACTGCAGGGCAAAAGCATCTTCTCATAAAGAGAAGAACATATCATATAAAGCAGAAATAAACAGCTGCTGATGCCAGTGACTAAGAAACAACTATTACGTAGTTGTACATACTTTGTTACATAATAATAATTATTTTATAGCAGATAAATCCTTGATTATTATACCAATCTCAACTATAAATAGTTCTTATTGCAAGGTTTTAAGCTTGGTATTAGTTTGATAATCAATTACTAGGCAACGGAGAGATAAAGGAAACTGTATAACTGCCATAGACCGCATTAATCACAGATAGATACTCTTTACTGAAACAAACTCTTTATTTGTGTACTTGTTTCATGCCAATCAATATATTACAAACCTGAAGCTACCAAAATACTACTACTACAATTTCAACCATGTTTTAATTTAAAAAAAAAAGTTAAAAGAATGTATAAAACTTTATGGTCTTCTGATTTCAAATAACTTGCTACCTATCTAAGCATTGATTTTTATTGGCACACTGGAAGCTGTAAAACTAAGTAAGTAAACAAAAGAACAATACAATTTTTTATAATTGTAGATTGAATACTACCGCAAATATGTGATTAAAATGATAATTTATGTTTAAGTGACACACACAGGATATGCCTAGATATTTGCATTGTGTACACACTATTTTCATCCTTACACGGAAGTTATAGGGTTGATCATCCTAAGTACAGATAGTTACTTGACATAGTTACTTTGTGTTAAAGAAACTTGGCTCACAGCTTATATGGGATGGATGTGTTGTCGTAATTAATCTGCTCATAATAATTAAGCTTCCAGACAAAGTTACATAAGTCCTTTTGTATCATCTGCATTCATTAATTATGGCTACCAATTTATAGCTCTCTGTTAATTAATAGTTATTTATGGACTTAGATTTGAACCACGTTCTCCAACGGTTTTACAAGAGCACGTGTTTATGTTTCTTCTTGACCTTTATATATAAGAGGAATCAAGTAGGTATGGTCGACTTCACTGAGAATTGATCTGACCTAGTATAATATGGAGTTTCAATCAAATGTGAGACTAGATTAAGTATACTGGTCTTGTTACCACTGTCATGTGGCTTTCTGGTCCTAATATTTCCTTTGTAATTAGAAAATTTTGAGTCTATTGATCCAAGTACATAAACTTGTGTTATAGATTCGACCTATTCTTTGAAACTAATTGACCCCATTCAGTCAAACTTGGCTAGTTATTACATGTAGCTGTACCTATTCTAATAAAGCTAGTCAAAACTTTAATAATATGCTTTATTTGTGCTGAATAACTTCGAATGTTGTTTTGATACTTAGTCCGATTAAAAAATAAATTCAAATCTAATTATAAATATTTTCATGACTTCTATTCAATTATAGGGGATTCCCCTGTTTTGTAGGAAGTTATAATTAGACATAGCATTCCATTTTTTTGTTTATCTGCGTTATCAGTTTATGTAACAATCATATAGATCGATGGTAATCCCACAAAAATATAAATTATTTTCAATGTTGCCACATTTTTTTCTCTATGTATTATAATAAAGATTGCACAACGATTTTATTAAAACGTAATAATGAAGTTGAATGCAAACTTTTTGAGCATAATGACTTTAGATAACAGTAATAAGTGGAAATTGTTATCAAACTCGCTTATGTCAATAGTTTGAACAACTTACGATAGTGAGACCTCCATAATATGTTAGTTGTTTTTTTTCTTTTCAGATGTTTTGTCGCATTATCATCTAAAATCACAGTTAAGAGTGTTGCAACTGTACAGTGTACACTATGACTTTGTTACTGTCTAATTTACTATATATGACTTATCATAGACTAGCTGATGCACGCGGCTTCGCCCGCGTGGATGTCGGTTATCGCGACCAAAAAGTAAAGCTCCCAGACGACTTATTTTATTCCGACACCTCCAACAAATATAATTAGGTATATTTTAGCAAATGTATACAAAAACTTGACAAACTATATACTAAAATCTTCCCCGTGAACCACTCTATCCATTGGTGAATAGAGCACAAATAGAGGTACAACAGCATGAAATCGGTGCAGTAGTTTTTGAGTTTATCGCAAACAGACATACAGACGCGGCGGAGGACTTTGGTAGTGATATTTTGATCAGAATAAAAAATCAGGATATACTGATGTTTTTTTTTTGTTTTTATTAAACAACTTCAAAAAAGAAAATTAAAAAAAAATCAGCAGTAACACTACATAAATGGTGACACTCGCAAAAAGGTCGGACAAACCGAGACCTGGGTTAAGACTTAGGAACAGGACATTTATCCCGAAAGGGACGTTCCTTGTGGGATAATTTACCGCCGCTAAATCAAACCCCCGGACAAAAACTACTTTATTATAAACCCAAGTGTCTCTGACTCTGTTTGTTTGTATGTTACTTCTTCACGCTTCAAATACTAGACTGATTTCAACAAACATTGGCTCTAAGCTCAAAAACACAGGATACTTTTTACCATAGCCTATTTTGAAGTAGTCCTGAAGCTACGACTGAAACCACAAGCTACAGCTAGGTGGCTTTATAAGTTAAGGCGATTACATGAGCTAAATAAGCATCTGTATTTGTGTTGGTTCAAACTTCGTTTGAAATTCTGTTAGAATAAAGTTCTAATCGGCTTGCACGACAAAGTGGTTGTTACGTCAGTCACTGCGGCCGAATAGTGCGAAATGAGTGGTTTTTTGCGATTTACAAAAAATCTATTGATTGGACTAAAAAAGTAAAACTATGATACTAGTATTTTGCTTGTAGAATTATTTGCCAAAAAATCAGAATGATCGCATATATTTTAGTATGGTTTTTACTCATTAAAAGAAATTTTTAGAGATAAGTTCGTGATTTTTTTCTATCGAATAAAATTTGTTGTATTATGTTTTCAAAACACTATCGTACTAGCATATATCCTGAAGAATATCATATATTTTTTTGGTTTTGTGTATTGCAGTGAATCATATGCTTTTTTGCATTATAAAACTCGCGGTAAGCTCATGTAATCGCCTGAAACTTGGTACAGTTCTCGCGGGGATTAAACACAGTATCCAACTTCTAACTAGGTATAAGTAACTGCATTCATATTGTTTGAAACCACAGCAAACAAAGTCCGTGAGAATTAGACGTAATCTTGCCGTGTCGAAAGTATAAGGTTCTCTCGAAGTTCAGATAGTCGTGAAAAAAGGCAAAATAAAATGAGCGAACTGCCTCATTGATCTACCTAGTCGCAAGGTAACTAACTGCTGAGCGTGACGTCCTGGGTTCGATTCCCCGGTCGGGCAAAATGTTATTGGGTTTTTCCATCACGAATTTCTCAGTAGCCAGTTACGGAGTCTGCTTTGTGCCCGGTTGACGACAAAAGGCTCGCCCCTATTACATGGGACTTAAACATAACTGGCGAAATGTGGGAGTACTATTAGTTAAACTTCTGCCGAACTCTTCGGGGATTACTGGCGTGATGTTTTGAAATGAACGGAAGTTTACGCCCTTTTTATTGAACTTTGCTGTGCCAGGTAAGTCTGTTATTCTTGCCTTTGTTTCATGAACATGTAGGTATTTGGTAGAGTAAATAATTGATTTATTTTAATCAAGAATTTTACTAAGGGCATTAGAGATTCAATGTACATATTTATTTTAGTTATCATAATTCTATTCTATTGTTATGTTACTACTACTTATGTACGTAATTATATACTCGATATACACTTTGTTATTAAAGTTTATTATTTTATGGAAAATACGAAAAATTTATTAAGTCATGAATTTTATACGTTGGGAACTTTGGTTTAGTGGTAGGTAGGTAAACTTAGGTTTTTAACCACGATTGGTTTCCTGACGATTAGGTTTCTGTAAATATGACACAACCTAATATGTTAGGATACCTAATTTGAATTTGATTTAATATTTTCCTTGTACTTTATCCAAAAACAGTTAAAGTCACTGGTGCCTATTCATTAATTAGGTTAAATAATGTTTCCTTTTAAAAATATCTTCTAAAACCTACAATGACAATCGCGCTTCCATTTTAAGGCTCGCTTGCTACACAAGTTTACTACAACTCACGGCTAAACATAACCAATTTCAATTACTTACTGTTCGGTTTCGGTAGGTTGCTATCTCTGTCTGTTTGACATTTTACTTACAGACCGTTAGAAACAAAACGTCACAGAAAATCTTTCTTTGATATTTCTATGAATCAAGTGACAGGTAGGTGACGCGGTTAGGATATTTCAAGCTAACTTTGTTTATAGAAACACCGATAGTTGCGACACGTGGCATATTAACTGACAGTTATAATATTATTTAAGTAAGTTATAGAAAAGGGGCATAAGACATTAACTGCCTCTTTAATTTCAAATGATTAGTGAAAACAGAATGTTTTTTTAAAGCTAGCGCTAAACGTATTGGTGTTCTGTGTAAACAGGCCTAGAAATTGTCTTGTTGATCAAAACTAAAATAAAATGCTGAACTTTAATCAATAATACCAAATTAATTCTGCAACTTGGTACGTTACTGAACTAAGAACTAAGGAACGGAACGTAAAAAAAACTGATTTTAACAAAGCGCCAAAGCGCGAGAAAACTAGGTTATATTCGGAAGCTTAAGCAAACGAAAGTGTCAATCAACGAGCGTATGTTAACCGTTTTGGCTTTGGCACCAACTGACGTAGTCAGTTCAACGCCATCTAGAGAGTTCTTGGAAACTATTTTTTTTTAATCCCTCAAAAAGAAAACCTCTCATTTCAACTACTTACATTTTTACTCTCAGAGTAGGCGTATAGGAAAAGAGGTTTCATTACATAGGTAATTTAGGTACACAAGCAGAAATTAATCGACTTTGTAGAGTACTTACTGAAAAATACAAACAAAACGCAGTTTAATTAGCATTTTATTATTATTCAAAGTTTTAAAAGTAAATTGGGTCGCGTACATGTGTTATAAACGTAATTGAATTAGGTACCCTTAAATTTTAAGGTGGCTTTTAATGTTGTGTAACATTTATTCTCGTTTTCAAGTGAACTAAGCGACATTTAATTGCATGGCTAAAACAAAACGAAAGTTGATAGTACAACAGTGGGCTTTTGTTTAGGCATTTAATTGGGCATAAAAGTTGCATTATTTTAAAAAATTGGGTGGCTGTTGAATTGCGTTAAGTGGTTGGTGGGTGGTCGTTAAGTGGTGGCGTAATTTTCTTAAATTCCTGAAGATACAAAAACAATAAGTATCTAATAATCCAAAATGCTAAAAGAACGTGACATTATTTTTATTACGAAACGAAATAAATTAATACTTTTATTCGTGCATTTATTGCTCAAAGACGCAAAAATGTTCTAAAAAGCACACCAAAATTCGACTGTGTAATAAACGACACAGTCATTTTTGGTTATTCATGCAAGAACATTTTACGAGTCGCACTTATATTTTGTGAAGCACCATTGAACGATTGTACCGTAAGACTATACAACTTAAAATCCCCTTTAGAATTCGTGGCAATGTTCTGAGGCAGTAATTTAAAATGTTTAAAAGCCTTCGTCTTGAGCTTTTGAACCTTACGACTGACGTATTAAGATAAACAAACGAAGTTGAATTAATTTGATATTCCTGAATGTTTGACGAAGTTTATTTTTCTTAATCTCAATCGGTTTTAGGGTTATGTACCAACATTGGGAAAAAAGAAACCCAGTTTGAGTTTGAATGCCTGACCTGCTTAGATGCGGGTCCGAAACTGATACAGGGTCCTAGTCTGAGGATTATTATTTCACTAAAGTAATACAATATGGGTAGACAGGACAGCAGTCTCTACCACGAGTTGCAACAGAAAATTTAAAAAACCTACTCAACCACTTTTTACATTTTGTTTCACGTGTCACGTAGACTTTGACTAAAATCTCGAATCAACCTGAATACCTGCATATCATTATAATTATGCGTATATTTTTAAAACAACAAACAGATAGGAATAATACCAAAATATTAGCTGCTTATCGTTCTGCGTCTGCGCACATTACAAAGATCAAGAACTATGTCAGTAGGCTATGACTGTGTCACATTTATTATCGTTACTATCGTAACCGCGATAATTTTTAAAAATATTTTATATTATGCGATATGATAACGTACACTTCTGGTTTGTTGATAAGCAAAAGAAAGTATAATGCAAGCGCAACATACATCATGGAAATACAGGTTAAGCAAAAGATTTAATCAGCCAGCTCATCTTTCGATCCTTCGCCAAACATATGCCTCTCCCAGACTGCTCTAGAACATCCTAATCCTACGACTCCCGTATCCAGTCTGTCCCAGCCACATTTCTAGGGAAGTCTAAAACTGTGCTTTCCGATACACTATCGTCGTCGCCATAGATTCCTATGACCTCATTAGGGGCTAACATTCCAAGGTCACGTCGTTGGAATGCACACACCATTAGGACTTTAGGACTAGATATTATTTAATTGCGTACCATTTCGAATACTGAACTGCAAATAAGCGCGGGGCTCCTAAAATATTTTGAGCATTCTTTAAAAATTCAGAAGTTCTCTAAATTGAATGCTATTCTGCTGGTCAGTTGACACTAATGTGATCGATGTATCAAATTCCTCATGCAACATGACAGTTTTTAAATGTCTGAATTTTAAGCCTGACCAAGTTTTTCAGCTTTCTACCAATTTAAACTTATCTCCAATTTCTTGTCCTCAGCCATCATGGGTCCTTGGGTTCGCGACGAGGAGGTCTCTTCTAAGAACAGCGAAGACAAGATTGAACTGAACAGCAGCTACGTCACCATCAAAGAGGGTGGCCTGTACTTAATATATTCTCAGGTATGCATCTACTTGTCGTGATTGGCCGTTGGTCCATTGGTCGCAAGACCGACTGCTGAGCATGTGGCCCTGGGTTCGATTCCCTGGTCGGGCAAAGTGTTATTGGGTTTTTCCACCAGGAATTTCAGTAGCAGCCACGGAGTCTGGATTTGTGCCCGTTGATGGCAATAGGTTCGCCCCCTATTACATGGGACTTAAACATAACTGGAGAAATTGTTGTAGGTACTATTAGGTACACCTCTGCCTAATCCTTAGGATTATAGACGTAATGTTATGTTATTTATTAGGTGGTTCTGTAGGATAGGTAGAACTGAAAACACCATGCATGGGCCCCAGTTCATTGATAACATTAAAATGCTTATTATTCTGTTATACGATAGGATCATAGCCATGGCATCGTGTTCCAGGGACGACCTTATCATTACTTTCCGGTTTCCGGGTACAATTTAAACCCCGGGACGACAAACGGAAATTTTTGTTATTGTAGTTTTGATGGTGAATCTTACATTGATTATAAGTATGTGTATGAACGTGGGGCACAAGCAAAGAGAGGCCTATATCCAGTAGTGGGTGAAGTTGGACTGTGATTGATGATGATGATGTATATTTTAGACTTGAAAGACTAGGATAATAGTACATTATGGTACAAGTGTGTAATGTTGGTGATTACCGCTGAGGCGCCATTGAGACCCGAGCCGTTAGGTGAGGGTCTTAAGAGAGCCGAGGACATCATCAATACACACGTGTATCATACGATGTTTTTCAACACACTTGTGAAGAAAATAATACTAAAAAATAATTTTACTGTCGAAACTGTTTTTAAGAACAAAGCAACTCAACCAATAAAATAAAAAAAAAAACCCTATTGCTCACTTGTGAATAATAGCAATAAAAAAGTCACAGTTTGATTTACGAAGTTGCATGAAATGAGCAAGCAATAGGTACGGTCGAACAAGCTATTTGGTTTACACTTTACAATGCAATTTGTTGGTTAAACTGTTAACCAAATAGCTTGTTCGACCGTACATTAATTTATTTGTACTATTGAACACGATTTTTTTATAAGTATCGAAACTTTTTAAGAACAAAGCAACTCAACCAATAAAATTAAAAAAAAAACACTATAACTAGCTTGTGAATAATAGCAATGAAAAAGTCACAGTTTGATTACAGGTGTCATTATGTGCCTAATTGCGGTGAAATAAGAGCCATTTTATGAGCAAAGTGTGTTGAAAAAAATATAACTCTGTCTTTACAGTCCCACAGTTGAAAAATAAAGCTATTGCTATCAGCAATATTTCAGTTTTTCTTTGCAAACTTGGTTGACATTCTACCGCTTGTCTGTTACAAATATCCAAGGAAGATGCGCCTAGGTAGCCTAATTCTAGCTCTCGCTGTTGTCACAAAGGGACAGACGGTTGTAGTAGCGTCTGTCGTACACATATAGTACGTCGATGAGTGTTTACGTTCCACATGATAAAGTTTACTTATCGTTCTTTGTCGGACACTATAGGCACAGTACGACTGATAACCAGTAGTAATAATAATAATACTGGGTTATTTAAAAAAACTGGGATTTTCTAACCATAGAGTTTGAAATTCTATGAGATACTATGTTGGCTGGCCTTTGATCGTTCCACAAATTGATGTCACGAAATAAATTAATATTCTAGACACTACAAATAGGCCATTTGGTCATCCCTCTGCTTCCTTTGAGTGGGGAATAGCCGCTTAGGGATTCAGGGTGAAATCACATTTCCACTCACGATTCAGCGTTTTCGATTCGAGTATCTCGTATCTCATTCTAACACGTAACACCGTCATTTGATGTAGCGAGACGTCTGGTCGCAAGCATTCGCATTAGAAACACTTTAACGTGTCCTGGATTGGACTTTCCACTTTAATGTGTTGCAAATCGACGCAATCGTGTGTGATAGAAGAGGAAAAAGATTTAAAAAGCCTTTTTTTTTTTCTTCAATTTGATATCATCGTCTGTGCAGGTAAATATGACTTCACCCTTAGTTGAAAGAGTAACTGTGTTACTTACTAGGTCAGCAAAAACGGTGGAGACTACTGATAGTGTTGTGACTGCCCATTCCTGGCAGCTACTCAAACATTTAATGATATAGTAATACAAACAAATACTAGGTAAATAATAAGCATAACATCATACATACCATATACAGAACATAATTTATCAGAGGATATACAAAACCACTTGTTCTATAGCCGTTCATTCCAGACTTGGTATTTATTTAATTGATAATTATGACTCACTTTTATTGCAAACGTAGCAATATGCGGCTTACGTTACTATAACATACAAATAATATGTTATATTCCTTATTTGTAAGCAATGTATCGTAAGAACATTGACAGTGAAAAGTAGGCCTTTTCGACCGCAAAATATAGGGATTTTATTGAATATAACTAGACTGACGTAATATCCTGTGGTTGTGTACGTCATTAATGAAAATACGTAGTTTTTAAGGCATAGTTAATTAATGAGGGCACTGCTCTTTCCCCCTCCTATATCTCCTTCGAGCTTCTAAAAGAAAAATCGTTTATTATTCATAAATAAACACTAATGTTTTCAAAGAAGCCAAAAGTCGAATTCGTGAAAAAAAATACCTCTACCACTTCCTTGTACTCCTCTGCTACCAAAAATAATGATACCATGAATGTGCATGATTCAAAGAATTTATAAAAAAAGACTAAATTCCACTTATTATTCTCCCCAGGTGGTGTACCTAACACGATCACCGAACTGCTACTTCGTATGGGCGCGACAAACCAACAAGGAGCCTCGTTTACTCTCTACTTGTGCGACCGGCGACGACTCGAGCCAGCGGCCTCTGAACAAATCCCAGATGTCATGCTCCGTTCAGACCGTCGCGAGGCTATACAAAGGAGACATCGTGAACATCGCTCAAAGAGAACCTAACAGAACGGTATGGCTCAGACCAGGGTACAGCTACTTCGGTTTTGTAAAACTTAGTTCCTAAACGGCTGTGAATTAGTTAAGGATGTAGGTAAAATGGAAGTTTTGAATGAGCTCCGAGCATTCAACTGTGAGTCAGAGAGAATGTTATGCAAACAATGAAAAACCTTAGCAGTGTGGTGAGGGATTTTTTAATTTCATAACAAGGTCAGAATGTTAGATGTCATTTTTGTTATTCAGCTCGGGAATAGACCAGTTTAAATCCCCGTTATTCATACAAATCAAGTTAACTGCTTTAATGAAGTAGGTTTCAGCAACAAGCGATCATTAACGTACAGAATTGAGTGTACCCTATTTTTCAAATTGAAAATTAACTTAAATTTTGACTAGAACGTATTGGAGAAACATTCACGTTACCAGCTCTAATATTCAGTCCAACAATAAATCATTAACTGTTTTGTAAGTCACTGTTTGCATAACTTTTGCGTAGTAGTGGGGTGTGACAAATATATCACTTCCAGTGAAAGAATTGGTGCTAGATAGATACGTATAAGGAATATCCTCGGTACACTTGGTAACGAAGCAAGGTTCGCTAAAGAAAAAGGGGTAAAAGTGTACGTATGTTTTTAGGTGATAGCGCGTGCCATAATGTACATAATGAATTACGAAAACATCACACTTCGCGTGTATTGTACTTTTAATTCATAATATTGATGTATGAAATTAATGATTCGGATTTCGATATCTTCCATTCAATACGGGTCCTACGTATTGGCAATTATTACCAGTTTTTGATCTCCTACATAATTGGTAAGAATAATCCCACTTTTCGTACCAAATTCTCGTGTTAAAAATGAAAAAAGTTTATTTCTCGGTTATAATGATTATTGACAGTCAGTTAGTATTGTACATATTATAGTTAAGTTGGAATAATGTCGTAGTGTCGACTACGTTTGTTGCTCAAGAGCATTTTTGCATTGACTCATATTTTTATGTGTTGGTACAGTCACGAGCGCCAATATCTATAGACTTAAGGCCGTTTTCTATAACTTACTTACGTATGTCAGTTAATATGCCACGTCGCGCAGCTATCAGTGTTTCTATAAAGAAAGTTAGCTTTAAATATCCTATCCGCATGGTAGGTGACCTGTCACTTGATTCATAGAAAGATTTTCTGTGACGTTTTGTTTCTAACCGTCTGTAAGCAAAATGTCAAACAGACAGAGATAGCAAGGAGCAACCTTCCGAAACCGAACAGTAAGTTATTGAAAATTGCCGTTAAAGTAGGGCCAATTTAATAGATCACATTTGGCATCTGTCACTTCAAAGTAAAAGTTACTTTCTTTTGTCATTATTACAATATTAGGTAATCGTAATTGAAAAAAGGTAGGCAATTGGCAGTTCTAATTCGAAAAAATAAATAATATTTTATGCAAGCCGTTACAAGGTAACGTTGTTGTATTTTGATGAAGTGTCAAGTGTGATCTATTAAATTGGCCCTACTGTAGTTGGTTCAAACAAAACAGATTATCTTGTGGAATAAGGATTGCAACTTTGAGATAAGACCTATTTCATAACAATTGGGTTCCAAAGTTTCTAAACATAATGGCGCTCATGACTGTACATGTTATTAATTATACATTTTGTTAGGTTTTTTTTTGTATGCAATATTAATGCTATACCACTGCTGAGTACTAGGTTAGTTTAGTTGTAAGTTACCATTAGGTATTTGGTATTTACCTTGTAGTATTTGTTAAGACTGTTTTGGACTGACATAGAATGCCGGCAACAAATAATATACCATACCGCTTTTCTGGATATTGCAATTAATATACCCTTGACTTGAAAAAAGTTTTGTATGTTGCTTAAAAAAACAGATTGGACTCAAATACTGTAATAATTTTACCGGCATACAAAACTTACACCACCGTTCAGTCATGATGAATATTAATACACAAATAGATAGTCGCCTTTAAAAGACATGTGTTTAGCCAGATGGGGTATCAAATGGTGTATTTATATGTACCACGGGAATTTGCCATGTATGGCATTTATAACATGTCCATTACTTTGCAGTAGGTGCTATTTCAATTAAACCTTTTTCTTTCCTTTTCATAATAAAACGTGGTTTCACTGTAGTTTTTATGTATGCCTAGATCTTGGTTTGTGACACAAACGAAAGATAAACGTTGTTTTCTTATAACCCCTTAATTAAGTCTATGTTTAGCAAATGTATACAGTCAGTTAAATAAAAGTAGCTCCTATTTATTGTGCCTTAAAACCATTTAGTTGTTCTTATATTAAAATATTCGTGTTGGTAGAAAAAGAGAAACATATATGTACCAATATCGTTGATAAACACAAGCATTGCTTTATATTTTATAGAACACGTGTTTGTTTGTGTAGTTTAAGCCAAACCTACACGAGCGGACTAAAATATTACTAAACTGTATATATACTAGAATTTCGAAACTGTTTCGAAGATTCGAAGTTCAAATATCCATGAAAAGCAAGTTCAAAGTTCGTTTCCGCTCGTGTAGACTCGGCTTGATGTAGAAACCCAGTCAGTATGCAAATTACATTTCCAGCGTAGTTTTTAAAAATAGAGACTTCGCGCATTTATGTTAAGCCTTAACTAAGTAAGGATTCAGGCACACGAACGATTTCTGAACAAATGAAAACAAGATCAATCGCTTGATACGATACAGAGCTTCCATAGAAGTACGTACTACGAGACCAGTGTCTCTTCAAAAATCTTCAACTCGTAGCTACAAAATGTACGAGATGAACATGTCTATCTCGTACTTTTTCTACCTACATTGACGATTAACGGATCTAGCCGACAAAGTCAGTTGTTGCATTGATCGATCGTCTGCACGAACCCATATAGGAATATTAATCATCGATTCTTAGCTGAGTCGAAAAAGGAAACGTAAAAAATAAAACTTAGTTTTATTTCGCGTTCAAATTATAAATAATTATTGAAAAATGTGATATCTTTAGGATAAAATTTAATTTGTATGATTTCGTGAAATTCTAAATGTTCATTGTCTTCTTAAAATTATTTGGAAAACATGTTAAGTGTTTCTTTGTATAATATTTTTGGAGATGACTCCCGTCCACAAATAAAATATGTGCCTTACAATACAAGTAAAATCTGTTCCCTTTTATTTTTGCATGCCAGTCACCATATTGTTTTCTTAAGCCTGTGACTACTATGATTCGACAATATCCAGTCATAATTTAGTGAGAATGTGATATTATTTAGAACCTTCCCATCCCATAATAGGTATCAGATAAACGTATTTCTACTTCAATTATTAGGGCCTGCACAGACGAGGGACTCTTGTCCGCCGGATAGAAATAACCTTTTCATTTGTTGTTGTGTTGTTTTTCATCTATGGGTGTTGCAAATTGTCCCTTGTTTGCGCAGGCCTTTATTATCTTTAGCCTACAGCAGTCCACTGCTGGATATAGGCCCCTCTTGAGACAGCTGCACGCTACTACTGTGCGGCAAGCTAAACACTGACACTATTGATGGGAACATTGGTAACCCACTATTATCGTACTGGCTGATAGTGATAGTAAACCAAAATGACTCGGGCACTCAGCCTCGGTCACACAGCGAAAACTCACTGCGAGTGCATTCGCTGCATTTAATGATCGCAGCGACAAATTCGCTGCCTGCCTGTCACACACAGCGAGTTCTACACGAGAATTTCAACAGTCTGTTGGTGCGCAAATTCAAAATGTCGTTTGCTCGTCGCATACGTCAGTGTACATTTAATTGGCATGTGCAGAGTTAGCAAACCGAATGCTGATTAAGCTCACAATTCACAAGAAGAAGAAGCGAAAATGCGAATGCGCATTCGCGGAGAGTAAAATTGGACATGCTCAATTCAAATCGCGGCGACTGAATCTATTCGCAGCGAATAGCCTGTCACTAACAGCGAATACTCGCGGCGAGTAGGCAGTCGCCGCTGTGTGTGACCGAGGCCCGAGGCTGTACGTTGCGCGTTTTTTCCGTTTACGGAGAGGCGGCGCGTGCAGCGGCCCGTATTATCACACGCCCAAACACAAACATATGGCGATGCATAGATTCAATGTACCTTGTTGTTTACGAAGACGCGGGCGCTCGCATTGAAAATGCCGCGTGCACCGCGGCCCCGCGGCAGCGTCATCTGCGGGCAACGCTACATTTCAAGCAAACGCGCGTAAAATCACTTCACCGTAAACGCTCTCATACATCATCATTATGTTTGAATTGAAAGCGGGCCGCGCCGCACAACGCGTCGCGCGACGAGCCGCGTTTCCGTAAATAGCCCTTATTCTTAGCCAATCGGCTACCGCTATTAAGGCCCTTCTAACCCTAAAATTAGTAACTCTATTTGTGGTGGTTCAAACTTCGTTTGAAAAACTGTTAGAATAAAGTTCTAATCAGCTTGCACTACAAACCGGTTGTTACGTCAGTTACGAGTACTGCGGCCGAATAGTGCGGAATGAGTGGTTTTTTGCGATTTACAAAAAATCTATTGGTTGGACTAAAAAAAAACACCTATGACCTGCTATAAAGTTAGTTCAAGTTTCATGACCTAATTTCAAGTACTTTAAAAACCAGCGGTTTATTGTTCGATTTGGAGGTAACTTTGGTTTTTTTTTCTATCGAGATATGGTGATACGGTATTTTCGTCACACATAGGACTTAGCATTAATCCTCAACTTTACCATATATTTATTTCAAAATTAATGCTGCAGTATTTTAGGAGTAACGGAGGATCATGCTAGCCATTTGAGGGATATATATAGCACTTATGACGATGAGGCCCGTACTGTGGTCAACTAGGAATGTCTAGCACAAGCCATATGCTGCAGTTGCTACTAGCACGGGATAGGGCTTGTTTTATCCGAAACGTAAATTCTTCACATTGGAATTGAAATCGTGACAGAACCGGAGTCTTGAATGATATATCAATATGGCTTGGTGCAGTTCACAACTGAACATTAGGTTTTATCGTACGTAACATTCTGACCACCGTTAATACGGCAGGCCCAATATGGCTCATGGGGATTTCACGAAGAAGGTTTAAAGAGTCAGAGGGATATTACCGTTTCCACATCACCCATGGAAGACGAGAAACGAGATAGAAATATGACCATGTTTTGTTGTTGACAATTCTTCGTCATTGTCGCTTGCGGAAGTTTTGGTAGACGTTTCGTTTTACTTCAAAGTTTAAAAACTAAACATTTCCAAATGTCATTTACGTTGAAACTTGAAACGGAACGCAGATATTTTATAACCTCAAAAAATCTACAAATAATTGTGTTAAAATTTTAGTCTAAATACACTTGAATTAGATTAAAAAAAATGCTGACCAGGTACCACATTATAAATTAAACTACTGATTCCATAGTGGGTATGTAACCTATCACTCAAACATTTTGTTTATTCCGACCCATTTTATTTCAGGCTCCGATTTAGACGAGACTTTCGGCATATAGTCAGATGTTTATCCGACAAGCCCTCAGATGACATGATGCCCGGCGATGGCAAACTACCAGAATCCAAGACTAAAGCCGCAGGACCACAGAAGTCCTCAGATAATGCCACAGAAAAGATTCAGGAACTTCTTAAGTTAATGATGGCTGAGCCCAAAATAAAAGAGAGTGAATACAAGGATAAGTTTGCCACTGCACCAGTGATACAAAGAAAAAAGAAGGGAGATGAAATTGAAGTCAAAACAGAAAAAATAGGTATGATTACATACATACTGTTTATTAGAATTAAAATTCAGTTTTGGTCATGTAATCATAGCACCAGTACTGATCAATCTACAAATCATAATATTAGGTAGTTGTTTTTTACCTATCAAGTATGTATTTGGTTTGAAATCGGAACAATTCCTAAGCATTCAAATCCAGACCGTGTGTTACCCCAATTACTGGTTTGTGGAGGTCAGATAGACTCCATGTAATGAACTGGTATTTAGCTATATATACCAGTTAAACTTGTAGCTAGTAGTCTATAACATAGCTGAGAAAAGGGATGCAGAGGTTGGAATAGATAAGTTTAAAGCAAATTAATAATGTTGGTGAAACTTCAGATTATCTAGCATAAGCTTGCTTGAATGTAAGACCATGAATAAATATTTTTTCAGAGGAAAGTATCGCAAAAGCGGCAGGTGATGTGGCACAAGCACTTGGTGGAGATGTGAAGCAGACTGAAGCTGAACTACTGTCCAGGGTGCTGGGTAAGATCAACCAGTCATCTACTACCCTCAGGTAAACTATTAGTTCAGCAAAACTATTTTTTATTTATTAATCATAATGTGCCTACAATAAGGCCACATGCCTCGTCTCTATGAGAGGAGAGAAAATTCCCTGTACTTACTCCTTGAACTATTTATTATCCATAGGTACTGGGTATTCCATGATCCATGGGTATTTAGTATTTAATTTGATTTTTATTTTTCTAACCTGCTCTGTCCCACTCCTGGGCAAAGGCTCCACTCCTACCATTTCCATTTCCTGCAAAAAGACTGAAGACTGAATTTTTTTTACTATTATCCATAGGCACATATTTCCATTTTAACTTGGGTTACATAATTAAAATCTTATTTAACTTGAATGAATAACCAAAATAAATGAACATTTGACTTTCCAGTGACCTCCTAGTGGGCATGAAGATAGACCGCACAAAAGAGGCCGAAGACATGAAAAAGACAGAGACGAGAGGACAGCAAGTAAAGCGCTTTGTCAGCAAGACTATGGTGGAAACACAGCAGACCAGATACTCTCAGAGGAAAGCCAGGCCGGCAGACGGAGAGCAGCGAGGTGAAGGAAGAGAGGAAAGGAGAAGACCGTAAGTTAAACAGTCTTTTTACTATGCTATCTGATGCCCGTGGCTACACCCTGGTTATCGCGACCAAAAGTAAAGCTCCCAGACGGCTATTTTTTTCTGACACCTCCAACAAATATCATTATATTTTAGCCAATGTTTTAGTTTATTGCAAACAGACAGACAGACATGGCGGAGGACTTTATAATATGTAGTGATGTTGCTTTAATGCCTTCAAATTAGTTTCCATTGTAATGCTAATCTTATCTAGTGCTACAACCTGCTCATACTAGACATAACCAACTCACAAAATATTGTGGATTTATCTTAAAGCCATCAACACTTTACACTGCAATAAGTAGAAGCATGTGTGCACAATCTATGCACGGTAAAGTAGTAAATGTAGCCTATAACACTCGGGGATAATGCTGCTTCCCGTTAGTGAAAGAATTTTCGGAATCGAATCAGTAGATCCGAAGACATACGAACTTTACAAACATACAAACAAATTTTACCTCTAATATTAGTATGGATTGTGAGTTGTGACTGGTTGCCGTAAGATATTTAAAGTACTGGCTACACATACCCATACCAGCTAAACCCAACCCAGTAACTCATAAACTCCATGTTTCCCAAGATTCTGATATAAAATAATTTCTCTTACAGACCCTCTCAACTACAACCAACCTCAGTAACATCAGTGAACATATTCAGTGGTGAACCGTTAGGTATCTTCAAATCCAAAGAGTCCAACTACGGCACGAAACTAGATGTGTGGGAGAACCTGCAACAGCGCGAACTGACGCTGGCCACGTCGCAGCCGCCTGGTAACTACTTCCAGAAAATGGTGCTGTGGACCGAACAGGGGAAGGTCTGGAAGTTTCCTATTAATAATGAGCAAGGTGAGTTTTGTTGGAATATTAATCTGTCAGGGTTGTCCAAAAGTGCGTTGAGTTGACGATATCGTCAAAATGAAAACAGATGTATGAGAGATGCACTGAACAGAGAAGAATGGCAGAAGAAAGGGGAGGTTCAAAAATACCCACAGTGGGTGATTCTGGGGTGTAATGATGATGATTAATTTATTCAGTCATTGACTTCTTTATGATAAGAAATTTGACGATACCATGACTTCACCACATGATTCTTCCACTCACGAGCGTATTAAATTTCTAAAGATTCAAAAAATATAATGCCTACAAAAGAGTAATACCTATACGCCTATACGTCAGAATGAATGGCAACAGTTCGCGCGTCGATGTCTCTTATACTGTTTTTCTGATCTATCCTTTGAAAGGATAGACAAATTAATAAGTCACTTAATGAAATCGCTCTAGTTACTAAAAAAGAAGCTAACATTTCATCACACTTATCTAATCTTAACACTAAAGTAACTATTTCTTTTTCAGGTTTAGAAGAAGAGCAGAATGTCCACTTCTCAGAGCACATATTCCTTGACTCCCACCTCGAAGGCTGGTGCCCCAAAAAGGGCCCCATCAGACATTTCATGGAGCTTGTATGCGTAGGATTGTCCAAAAACGCATTCTACACGGCCAAGGAAAAGAAAGATCATATTTTGTGGTATCGGGAGTATTTTGAGTCAAAGAAGGATTTACTCACAGAAGTTGGTGCTTGGGAACACCAAGCAACGAGTGCTGAAGCCACACAGAGTTAATTATTGTAGTTTATTATTTGTATGAAATATAATTTAGTGTTACAGTTACCATTAGTTTTAATTGATCTAAATTTCAACACATAATTTTAGAGACCCTAGCATAACCGTCGGTTATTGAAAATAAATCAGCTGCATCAGCTCTTGCTGCCAAACTAAAATAAATATAAAAATCGCTGCACATTACACAAAGCGCCATCTAGTGCCACACTAAGCAACGACTTGTGTCGTGGACACCATATGGTTGCTATACTACATAGATAGATACTTTTTGTTTGTAAATACATACTTATTAAATATATGAACATCCATGACTCCGAAACAAATGTCCATGCTCATCACACAAACATTTGCTCCTACCGGGGTTCGAACCCGAGACCCTAGTGTGACTGACACTGGCAGAGCCACCATCAGGGATTTTAATTTTTCTGATATTTGGCGACTAATTTCGACTAATTAGCGAGTAAATATGGGAGAAACCAGATCTTCGCTAGGTGCCCTAGTTTTTGAGATATTAATGTGGCTCTGCTGGGGTAGGCTCTCTCCAGCAGGGCCACCTATAAACCCTTATATCTTTTGAACCAGTGACCGACCAAATCTGATATTTGGCGACTAATTTCGACTAAATTTTTGTGTTATCAAAATTAAAATCCCTGATGGTGGCTCTGCCAGTGTCAGCCACACCAATCCTAGTACCTACTGTAAAAATTATTTTGACGCATTATTAAAATAGATACATAAAAGTGTCAGTAAGGTCGTCTATAGTACTAAAATCGTTTTTCTCATTTCTATAAGTGCAACACTTTAAAGATTCTTTTGTATGGTCCTGTAAGAGTTCTAAAAGCTAAATTATAGAATTTAAATGCTCTTTTTTTGGACGCCTTGGATGGCTTTCTCACCAATAGGCGAGGACAGCGGGATTTGATCGTGGTTCATTTTTATCGAGAAAAATGAGCGTTAGCCTGTACACCTCTGCTCCGGTCTAGCCAGTACGCATCTCCGAAAATTGCTATAATTGCTATTCGTCCAACATAGATTACGAGAAGTCATTTTCAACATGGCTAGAGTACGCGCAACGCGCAATAAAGGTCACTTTCAATGCTTTACTATGAGTCTTGTCGGAGTGGAGTCGGCGTCGATTCTGTGTAATATGTGATGATCTTTATGAATCCTATGGCCCCAGCGCACACGGCTGGAGGCGCAGCGGAGCGCATTTGAAGACAACAATTTGATATAAACCTTAACTACCTTGATAAAAGGTCAATATAAGAATAAATACGTTCTCGAAGCGCCCTTAAGCTACTACAAGAGCCTGCACGCGACCGTATATCAATGTAGTTAGGGTTTATATTAAATTGTTGTCTTCAAATGCGCTCCGCTGCGCCTCCAGCGGTGTGCGCTGGGCCTATTGCAGCATTCTGAAAATTGTAGTGCTAGGTTGCACGAAATAAAACACACATTTCATTTTTCTTCACTTTATTGCACCTAAGGAAGTACACTTCGTTGTATATTTCGTTGATTCTGGTCACTATTGTTAGCAACACATCAAGTTAGTTTACAAATTACAAATATTATCATTACGAAAGTCCTACGACTCGCTTGGCATTATATTGGACATTAAAAAGTCAAAATTGACTTAAAACTATGAATCAAATACTTTAAAGAACGGATATTTTAATCTTAACTCTACCTCTACGTTGAGAGAGCATCAAGACACTACAAAATGTATAATATACATAATAACAATTACCTTTACAACATCATGTCGATAACGACACAATACAAAGTTATTTTAGTACAAAAAACCTACCCAATCGTTTGTATTTAAAAACAAGGAACTCGTTATATCTAAGTACATATTCTTACGTTAAACTTCGTATACTTTAAAAGCCTCCAAAAACGTTCCAATATTTAGAGAAGTAAAAAACAAAATGTACAAATTAAATGTACTTAAAAAATCTCATAATTTTGTACAATGTGCGTGTACACTGAGAATTTCCGGTTCAACCTAATACTATTAGTTAACAGAATATAATCAGGAACTACGAATTGTAAAGAAATGGAAATGTTTTTGAAGTCTCATGAAGAGAAAAACCTAACTGATTTTGTCAATTCTAATGTAATATGTTAATGATACCAGAGAACACTACTTGCGACTACCATGCGATATGAACAAAGGTGTTAGTATTACACTAAATAGTTAACCTGTTTACGTAACTGTTACAACAATAAGTTACTAAAGTGGCCTGAGTATTACTAAAGAGTAAAGAGGAATGTAGATCAGTATCGCATACATCTGAAAGACAAATCAAAATTAAAAAACTACAGTTTAACTCATTAATCGTAGGTATTGTTCAAACTGAAAGGGAATATCTTTTATTTATTTAGTCGAGATGTATCCGGCCCGCAATATTGACAGTTTAAATTATATCGTATACTAAATTAGTTAATAACATCCAAATGGAACGTCTGCAGTTTTTTAGCACCTCCTAAACAAGTAAACATATTTAAAATTTTTAGATCTGCCTTCAAAAAAATTGGCCCAACAAGAATACATTTGTGCACAATTTACGAGGGTGTTACAGCAAAACTGAGGTACCTTACAGTTAAATACTTAGAAAAACAAACAGAACAAAATGACAACAAGTGTAGAAACGGGAAGACAGAAATAAGCTAGTTTAGTCCAAATAGACCTCATGTTACCAATTATTCGCAAATATTTATTAATTTTATAATCGAGGAATTATTTCAACGACTTTATTTCATAATATAAGAACCAAAAAATATTTCAGCGCGTCCAAGACAGACCAAAATAAAAAAATCCTTATTATTCCATTGGTCTGTAATGGACAAAGCGCTAGAAACAAACCTCATTTCGAAGAAAGCATAATAGCCTCTAATAAAGAT
Source organism: Xestia sexstrigata (assembly GCA_941918905.2). NCBI lineage: Eukaryota > Metazoa > Arthropoda > Insecta > Lepidoptera > Noctuidae > Xestia > Xestia sexstrigata. The sequence goes on from OW799201.2 coordinate 20,540,155, forward strand.
TACTTCGAAATATCAACGAAAGAAAAGAACAAGTTTAGACACCATTTGGCAAGATTTAAAGTAAAACAATTTATTAAAAGCTGCAATTAAATACACAATAGAAACCCTTAACTCATTAAACAATAGTTATTATAATAATGTCTTTTTTACTTCGTTTCGATTGTCACCTTAATCCGTAAAAGTTGAGCTCTAAAATACTTGAGTTAACCACCTGTGATTTTACTAAGAAATCGAATATACAACGTGTCGGAATGTGTTATCATTCAGTATCTAGGTACCGTATTACCCAGTACTAATTGGGTTGGAAGTAAGATTGGCAGTCGCTCCATGTAAATACTGGTGTTCAGCTGCATCCGGTTAGACTGGAAATCAATCCCAACCTAGTTGGGAAAAGCTGGGTAGATGATGAAGATTCATTTAAGTCAGGAAACGTGTCATCCGAAAACTGAGCAACCACAGATGCTGCCAATATACGCGTTTATGATTTTTGAAAATTATTTGGCCTTTAAGTCACAAAAGATGTTCGAAACCTTTAGAACTAAATTAACCCAGAGTTGTGAATAACGTAAAACTATAGGAGCATTATTGCGACACTACAAAATAATTGTACATTCGGAATGATTTAGTTAACATAATAGGGGGCTTAGCAGCACTATTTGATTTTGAACCTCCTCTCAGACTAAAAGTGTGTAAAACACCTCTTAACGAAGCCGAACTTCTCCCCGTCATTGCGATTATTTTTTTGTTTTACACCATACCTGGGAACCTTCTAGTTACGGAGATATTGCGGGGCAAAGTTCAAACTTTTTGACAAGCTTTTTTTTAAATAAGTACAATTTTTTAATGTAAGATTTTTACTTTAAACAGCACAATGTTTTGAGTGCGTTACATTGAGTTCTACTACAAAACATGATTTTACACCCCAAAAAAAAAGTCGTTTCCCAGCAATAATTTTTGCGTAAAGTTACTTAGTTTGATGTACAGAATGCTTGGTTGACGGCTTCGTGATGAGGTTGTTTACACCCTGTATTATTAGAAATATGTATAACCAAAATCGTACAAGTATGTAACTAATATTTTACTGAAAATAATATTATTATGAAAAGTATTAAGGTTTCTAAAACCTACGATACATTATAAAATGGACATTCGAACGACTAACAATGATGATTGATGATTATGAAAGCTACAGTATTTCCAAAAGTACAAAATTACTGGGACACTAATCATTACTGGTTTATTATTTAAAGGGTCCTGTACACAATGGGTGACATACCATATCGAATAGTGGAAATATAAGTGACTTTGAGCAGGCTGTTTGATTTTCAACTGTCAGTTCAGAGTCGAAAGTTGAAAATCACTTGAGTACGTCCATATTTCTGCGATCAAATTTGAATAAAAAAAACAAATTCCTACAATTTTGAAAACAGAAACCCCTATGGCTAGCAGTGGACTTCTTTTGGATGAGATGATGAAGCCCGCATATGGAACTCTCTCAAAAACGGACATTTGATTACAAAAACATTTTGCACTGATATTGGACCAGCATCGTTCATTGTGTACAGGAGTAGATATGGGTACAGTTACATCGTAGAGCCCCCGGCTACGTACAGTGTCAGCTATGTGGAATGACGCGAACACCTCAATTGACTTCGCTCCTGTGGACGGCTGCGTTGTGTGTGGTCGCCCGATCTCCTTACATCACCTGAAACCGAAATAAGATCATTCGATTTAATAGAATTTCTCTGGTTTGGAAGTCTATAGATGGTATTTAGTGAGAAGATACGATTTCAATAGACGGAACTATTAAAATACAGTTGTAAACAGACAGCCTGTGTGTTAAGTCTGAATTAAGGAAGAATATTACATTACCACAGATGCGAGTGATAAAACTGGCAATGTGTGACAGTGACACCTAATATAGGGTGTAAAAAGACTCTTAACGAAGCCTAAAGGCACTTGTTCTCCCTATCATTGCGATATTTTTTTTGTTATAGACCTAGAGCAAAAAAAAAATCCAACGTAAGTTCCGACTTTTACGCAAGTTTTTTTTTATTAATACATGTTTTTAATGTAAGATTTTTACTTTAAACAGCTCCACGACCCCCGTACTATTCAATCCATCCATCAGCACAATGTTTTGAGTACGTTACATTGAGTTCTACCGCCAGTCATACCACAAAAAAAAAAGTTGTTTCCCAGCAATAATTATTTTTTGCGTAGAGTTACTTAGTTTGATGTGCAGAATGCTTTGTTGTCAGCTTCGTGAAGGGTCTGTTTACACCCTGTATGATGTTATTGACATATTTGTAAAAAAAAACCGTACAATATTTGTAGTTCTAATTCTTAGACCAGTGTTCACAGTAACATAAAGAAAAAATAAATATTTATTCTCTTTGCAAAAGCTGCTGTCACAGGTAAATAACAGTGAAAGTACTGTAGGAACATCTTATTATTTATTGCACAGACGTATGTTGTATGTACAGACGTCAGCACATCAAGAATTCAAGATACCCGAAACTGTCAAATTTTCCCAATGAATCTTGTACCTAATACTTCAGCGATAAAGTTGAAAATCTATTAAAGAAATTTGAGAGATTGTAGTAGTTTGATGTGCTTGTGTTTTTTTTTATTTCTATACGGAATGTTAAAGTACCTAATATAAAAATAATGACAAAAAGCGAAAACAAAACAAATCGGCCAAACAACACAAAAGTTAAAACCATATAAACTTTTGTTTCTATCTCTTTCTAGATAAACGGAATTTAGTATGGATTTTGTACGTCGCGAATGACGTCATTCGCTGTATCGGATCTTTCTGTCTAATCAGCAGTTTCAAATGCTTATAACTTAGTATTTTTTATAGATATTAAAAAATAGTTGATTGTATGACAAGGGAGCAACACAGTATTTTTAAGGCGAGGGCGCTATTTTGAATACTGAGCGTAGCGAGCGGAGCGAAAGTACATCGCCTGAGGGAAAAATATGTTTGCTCTCGAGTCATATACTCTATTTTTCATCTCGTTCTATGAGAAAATAAATAAGAGACACTTTTAAGTAATTAATGAATAAGTTTAATTAAAAAATGACATGAATGTAAAAAAGGTCAATTACAAATTTATATTTATATCTAATACACTGGCGAAGTTTTGAAAATTTATTGTCACTGGGAGTGTGTTTTATTTGGGATTGATATAGTCGTAGACTTATTTATACAGAATGACAGTTTTATCACTTTCCTAATAAAAAATGGGTATAATAGGTGAACGGAGTAGAAGCAAATGGCATACTTTGTTTTTTATTTTCGTATGATTTGAAATTCGATATTTTAAATTCTCACTTTGTTCTAATATGAAAAGTTTACTTGAAATTTGTAGCGTGTTTTGATGATGGATCAATTCTTTTCTAAGCTGTGGAAAAAGAAAAACAAAACTAACAAATTGTTCATTTTTCTATTGAACCATGTTCCAACTTTCTATACAGCCACGATGTAAAGTCTATATAACATAAAGTTAAATATTAATTAATGAATATATTTTTAAGAAAACTAAAAATAAAAACATGAATCAACTCGAATAAACAAATGAAGATCGGATTGCCGCTTTCCCGCCTTTTTTTTCTGTGGCCGGCCAGCTATTCAGCCATATATTACCTATTTTTTATTTTCGTCATCGAAAAAATGGTATATACACACATCAACAGGGTCTAGGGACATTTTTAAAAAAGCGAATTACTATCAATGTGTTAATTATTTATATGACATGTATATATTTAAAAGATACGTTATTTAATATTCTACCATTTTTTAATAATGGTTAAGGTATAGATTAAAATTTCAGGATTTTATGGAAAAAAAATGAAGCATAGACGGAAACTGTATATGAATGAACTTTTAATTTCTGAGTAAAAACTGAAAAAAATAGAAAAATCATTTAATTTGTGTTTATAAACTTGAAGTTAGTAGTCTGAGAAAGCGCCCATGATGTTCATAACACATCGGCAACGATTCGGCATGCTCAGAACAAGGTTGTCAATGTCTTGCTGCGGAATATTGTCCCATGTCCTTCTGAGGTGCGCAAAAAGTTGATCTTCTGTAGCCAGATTTTCAGGAACTTCCTTCAGAGCTCTTCTTTGCAGCATATCCCACGCATGCTCAATGGGATTTAGATCTGGCGATTGAGCAGGCCAGTCTAAGGCCCTAACATTATGTGTATGTAACCAAGCTGTCACGGCCCCAGTCCACGTAGTTCCGAACCCATTCTAATCGTCGTCCACGATTGCCTCTCCGTAAAGGTAGGACCCGGAGTGGTCTACGAGAGCGTAGATTGCTTTCATGCAGTCGCCTTCTTACAGTTTGGTCACTCACAAGCACTTGGTGTTCCACTCGCAGCCTTTGGACCAATTGAGTCGCCGTTGCATTTGGTTGTGCTCGCGCAGTAATTTGCAAAAATCGGTCTTGTCTGGGGGTAGTGATGCGACTTGGCCCCCGGTGCCTCTCCGCTACTTCACCTGTGGCACGATAGCGTGTCCACAATCTTGAAATTACATTTTGATGGGTCCCTATGGCCTCAGCAACATTACGCTGAACAGATCCAGCTTCCAGCATTCCCACAGCTCGTAACATCTCCGCCCTCGTCAAATGTCGGCGTTGCATGGCTACAATACCTCAATTTTAACTTTATCTTTCGTTAAAAAATGAAAAAAAACTGTAACTAAACGTAATTCGTATTGTTTTCTAAATTTCGCACAAATGAAAATTCCCTCTCCTATACATCAAGACATTTTTATGCCACCGAAACAAAAGAATTTTCAAAAATTTGAATTTGGAATTAGTCTGAGATAAATTACAAACAAATCGATGTATAAAAGATTCCAATGCGGCCAGTACTTTTCGAGTTATTTAATTGAGTATGAAATATCCCTAGACCGTGTTGATGTGTGTATTTTGCCCAAATCTATGTTATTTAAAGAAATAGTTGAAACTTAATTATTATAAAGTTATTTAAAAAATATATTCATTAATTAATATTTAACTTTATGTTATATAGACTTTACATCGTGGCTGTATAGAAAGTTGGAACATGGTTCAATAGAAAAATGAACAATTTTTTTTTTTTTTAATTTGACATCTTTCATTTGAAAACGATTCTCCCTAGGGCTGAAAAGTATTACTTTCAACCCGCTCCTCAGGCAACTGCAGACCTACTTTCGGAGTATGAGTAGTGAAAAATAATTTAACTTTGCTATTTCTGATGTTAATACGCTATGTTTAGAGTGATAAAAAAAATCATGCATATACCCTATTATGATGAATATAAAGTTCTAGGTGTTCGTCATTTCTTTAGGACTGGGACAGGGACAGGAGGTTTTGCTAGGAGCAACAGCGTGAGTGGCCAAGGTACCCCGTGTCCACAAACCTGCAGTATCTGGCTGGCCTCGAAGGCGGTGCCGGGCAGTAGCACGATGGGCGCGGCGACGCGTCCCGCCTCCACGCACACCATGTTCGGGAACTCGTCGTCGCCGAAGTCCGGGATCTCTTTGGCGTACTCCGCCCAGGGGTTCCAGATCACTGTGGAGATTGGTTGTTGATAGTCAATATTATTTAGTCACACATAACCAAGGAGCTTGGCTATATAGCTAGTAGCTATATACAGGGTGTTAACGTAGTCACGTGCCATAGCTTAGGGCCGAGTTCAGTTTCGATAAAAGAACCCGTAAAAATAAACCCAAAAAAAAAAAAACAAAAAATAATTTAAAAAGCAAGATCAACCAAATTTAGTACCTACTAACTTCAAATAGCAATATAAAATAATTTTAATTGTAAACGATTACTATTACTATTTTAAGTTAGCCGGTACTAAATTAGGTTGATCTTGCAATATTTTTTTTATGATTTTATTTTTATTTATTTTTTTGTTTTTATTATTTACGGGTTCCTTTATCGATACTGAACTCACCCCTAAGCTATGGCACGCGACTACTTTAACAGCCTGTATTACGCAGAAGTGACATCATAAAACTTCTCTGCATTAGTCGACAAAGTATTTACATAACTCCTATTTCTGAATGAATTGTCAGAAGAAAATAATAAACTAACGTAGATGGACTGCAAAAAAGTTCTGCATCTATCTACGCAGAATCACGCTTAGAGTCGGCTCGAAACAGTTCGAGCTAAAGCTTCCCGAACAAATATAACCTACTCTTTTTTTAATTTTAATAATAATACGTTTATAAGTACATAAAAACAACACAGTACATAACATAAATGGAAACTGGGTACGAACGGTGGATACTTATGTATGACTGTATGTACGTTTTCGATGTTGTATTATATGTTGGTACATTCTACGCAGTAGACAAACGGAGGCGCTAATCTATTGCTGAGTATATAACTCGATGTGCGTGGTAATTGTTCATTAAGAGCTTTTAATCGTAGAGACGTAATTATCACTCAATCAACAAGGACAAGGACAAGGTCTATTATCAACAAGGAGCTTCGTGCCTCGGAAAGCACATTAAGGTCCCGACTGCCATTGTGGATTTTTGCCAGTCGTTACAGGTAGTCAGTGGCCCAACCAATCTTATCGAGGGGTATCATATAACCCAGTACTAATTGGGTTGTGGAGATCAGATAGGTAGTCGCTCCATGTAAAATACTGGTATTCAGCTGCATCCGGTTAGACGGGAAGCTGACCCCAACATAGTTTGAGAAAAGGCTAGGCAGAATAATGCAACAAAGAGTTAAACATACCGGTATCAGGGAAGTTGTACTTCTGTATCCTCATCTTGCGGCCGCTGACGACGTTGGTGATGATGTGCTCCTGCATGGTGTTCTGGTAGATCCTGTCTGTCCACTCGTTGATCGTCACCACCTCTCTGGTCTCCTGGTAGACAGCGCCCTCTCGCGTCTACAATTAAAATTACATTTTATTCAAAAAGAGAACTCTTTGAAGAAGCCTCTACACTGTAGTAGAGTCTACAGGAATGTCACTTAGGTTCATTAGACACTATTACGTCAGTTTGGGGCTTATAGGTATTGAAATGATACACCGCGTCCTTTTCAGCTGTGAAGAGAATTCGTTTACAGTCAGTGCCCAGCATAACTTAACCGCTCTTCTCGAGGAAGAAGGGCCACGTAATGCGCGGTACCAATTAATAGGGAACGACTTTACTTTCTTTTATCAGCATTTTTTGTGTTAAATGAATTAGGTTCGCTTCGGATTACTGATGTACCTATGAATTTTCATAATTTGCATCAGGCTCAGTTACCAGAGGTTCACCCATGAAAAGGTGTTACGGGGTCAAAAGACTTGCTTCCTTTGGTAAAGCTGAGATATCTATCTCCAATTAAGCCAGGATCTTAATTCCAAGATGTCTTTTTTACACTAAATACTTAAATAGGCTTGCGTTTGGCCGCAACTCGCCTGATGTGAAGCGATGACGCGACCTAGGGTGAAGCAAGCTTGCCTAGAAGAGACCGATTCACTCAAACTTTGAAGAGATCCAGATTATAATAATCGGGAAACAGAGAGGCCGGCAGTGGAATCCACAAAATGGTTAATATGGAATTAATTTATGGGTGGAGTGATTAATGGAATAAATTTGGCCCTCGGCTCAGTAAAATAAGGTTGAGGCGGAACAAAGCTGTTTCTAACATTAATATTTGAGAATAACGCCCCCAATAACATTGACCCCACGGGGGGTCAATCACAGATGTCAGTTTGAAAACTGACATGTATGATTGCTTAAACAATACCCATCTGCCATGACATCAAAACTGAGGTATTTTTGTTATTTAAATTAAATCCTGTAATTTACCAAGATTTTGGCTCTGACGTCATAAGACTGACGCACATTTCAGTACAAAGTGCGGTTCGACCGGCCTGTAGTGTACGTTACTTCATACAAAATAATGTACAGAAAGCGATGTAAATTTTTTGCGTTGCTGTGCAGGCTGCGTCGATTTTAATACTCTTAAGTCTCTGACAAAAATGCCGTTTTATTGTTATGGCTACCTATAATAAATTATAATAACAGCCTTTATTAACAATCTATGTAGTTACATATATTATTTTCTTACTAAGAAAATTTTATTCTTCAGACAGTTTATAAAGATTGTGTTGCTAGTTGTTAGCATAGGCCTATGGCTAGTTGGCTTCACATAGATTAATTTGAATATACACAGTATTTCATTCAATTAACCGTCTTCTCGTCGCTGATCTTAAAAGCGATCAATATGCAACAGAGATCGGTTTTGGCTGATATTATGGTCCTTCACCAGTTCGTTCATCAACGACAGAGATTCATTCAAGGCGAATTTCACCAATAAACGCAACAGCGATCAAAAGCTAACAGTATCAATATTCCATAGTAGTGTCATAAACTCTGACAGGTCTTGTTGAACGCAGTTTATATGTGCAGATCGAGTTTCGTTAATAGCTCACCTTGTCAATAAACATACATCCATGCATGCCGGTGATCTGACAGCGGCGCACGTCGGGCACCTTGAAGTACGTGTGAAGCAGCATCTGGCAACTGAACGTGAGCTCCTTGCTCGGGTTGTAGACGCCGATGTTGAAGTGGAGTTCCTTTTCGCGGAGGATCAGCCTGTATGTCAGTCTGAACCTGGAGGGAGAAAACGGATTATTATGAGGGTTCATTTTATTTATTTGACACTTCAAGCACAAAGTACAGAGGCGGACTTAATGCCATAGACATTTTCTACCAGTCAACCTTTAGCCTTTATTTTCGTGTGCGATAAGCAAGAACTGAAGTCTTAAAGGATGCTGATTTCTTTTCATGACTGCAGGCCTATGAGTAAAACCGAGTAGATTTTTTAAAGATATAAATACTAGTGTTCGAGTTTTCTTGTACGGTAATTTGATAACCAATTGTAATAGTAAGTATAACCATTACAACTGCAGCTTACTGAGCTCCCAATACTGGGAGTGGGATACTTCCAGTACCTACCTATTGGTAGTCCGAAGTCTGTGGGATATGGCTCACAGCGAATGTTTAAGTCTTTGCTTCGACCCACACAAAACAGCGAAATTAATATTCCAACACGAAAAATGTTGTAGTCACGCAGAATGTTCGTGTCTTCTCTTCTAGTCGCTATCATAGCAGTCTCGTACCTAAATGTAACATACGAAACCATACTAACTGGAAATGCCACATGGAGCGAGTGAAGTCGTCATCCATGAGGCTGAAGACGGCCTCCACGTCGCCGCTGGGCAGGCGCTCCGGCATCTTCTCCACGTGCCAGCGCGCTATCCGCGCGAACCCGTGCTGCGGACCGAAGGCCCATTGTCCGAATTGAGCTGCAAAGAAGGTCCACTTTAGTATTATGAAATAACGGGAGTAAGAGAACCTTTAACGAAACTGGGAGTCACGTGTTCTTTCCGCCATTGCGAACATGTTTTTGCACAAAAAAGGAAAGAAAGGAAAGCATGAAAGGTCCAAACATACAGATTACCCTGTTGATATTTTCTCCATGGATTTCGCTTCATACAGACGTGCCGTATTTAAACAATGTGATACATGCATGTCTAAGTAGCTCAAATTGGTTTGTTTTGTAGTGTTCTAGATAAATTTAGTGTTCTACTAGACACACTTTTTATTATTGTTCTCCTTTGTCTCTGATATTCATATTTCAATGTTATGCATTCCTGTTATTTGCATGATTACTGAAATGCCAATATTAGATGTTGTTTGATATGAATTGTAAGTGATTGTGCTGTTGGTGTGCTTATTATAAATAAATAAATAAATACCCAAGTCGGGCAGTGATCAGTGTTCTCACTCAGTAGCACCCCGGCTTCTGGTGCCTTGATGGCAATAGGCTCACCTTCTATTACCATAGGCGTGCGCTACGAAGAGGCAATTAGACAAAGCCTACCCTACCAACTGGGGCAATTATTATAACTAATGAACTATGTAATAAAATAACACTGTACAAAATATTAAAAAAAAAGTTCAAACTCCTGTTCGAATACTTAGAGCAATTTTTCGTACCCGTGTTACGTAACTAACACTGTACTGGAAGTTGCTACGAAGCTCGACGCTCACCCGCAGGACGCATCTTATAGGCAAATAGTTTGCTGGCCTAAAACCCATTGATAAATTTACGCACACAGCGGCACATTGGTGCATATTTTCGTGTGTATGAACCGCACACATGTATAGATTGCAGCCATTTTTCGGCGGTAACTCCTGCGAGTGTAGCTGGGCTATGATTGGCTGCTACAACACAAGGCCAGGATTCAAGGTGGATGTTCTTTAGCCCGCGTAATTCAAATTTCTTTAGGTTTTTTGCAATTTGCAGGCCAGTGCTAGTGTGTATGTTGATTAAAATAATGATTCCTGGGGGTTATTGGCGCGTATTACTATTATAATAATTAATAATATTATTGATATTATATTTTTCTTCATGGGTGTCGTTTTCATGGTTTTTGGGGTTGGTTATAATGAAAATGAGGTCAAAATGAAAATCCAAGATGGCGCCGACGTAAATTTTCAGTTTTTTCTTCATGGGTGTCATTATCGTGGTTTTTGGGGTCGCTGATAATGAAAATGAGGTCAAAATAAAAATCCAAAATGGCGCCGACGAAAATTTTCGGTTTTTTCTTCATGGGTGTCGTTTTCGTAAATCCAAGAAAGCGCAGACGAAAATTTTTTTTGCTATCATTATTTCGTGGAATACCACTGCACGCCACTGTCTATTACATGGGATTGAAATCATTTCTGCTGAAATCAATACCTGAGATGGATAACGAAGGACCGCCAAGTGTGCTACCAAAGATATCCTCTTTGTCAAACAGTGTTAAATTTGATAAGGAAACAATAATTTTGGGTTTACAATTCAAGACCCTGAGGTCCGGATCCGGTTCGAAGGACCAGTTTTCGATAGGTACTCAATGTGTTTAAAAAGAAGAAGTGATACTTCTCACAAAATCTACATACATGTATAAAGTTGTCGTAGGCAAATAATAGGCTTCCAACTACCAGCTAGTTGTTAATTATAATTAAAACTTTAAAAGCATCCATAAAATACCAACTTTATTAACAAACTTACGGAAAACAAACGGTATCCCTCCTCGTATCGCCCTCTTGCCATCAAATACTGCTTGTTTACTGCGAAAAAATAAAAAAAAAACATGTTAGGAATGGCAAACAAATTGCAAAGAGAAATTTGTCATCAAATCGATTCATATCGGGAATACTAATTCGATGCGTAGGTCATTTTCAAAGGAATCGATAAAAAAACGTCTTATAATTACTAAATTGTAATGTCACCTATAATTATGAAGGCTATAATTATTGTTTTATGCGTTTAATTCAATTAACACAACACAAGACAAATGACGAACATTTAATTTCTTTGACAGTTGTTAAAGTTCAATGCAAAGCGTTTCTACAACGCAGATGTTTTAAGCTTACAATTTACTTCGGTATAATGCGAAACTGTCTATTAGCTGGAAATTATTTATTTAGCAGGTTTTATCACGGGGATATTTCATTTTTTGGAGTTCCATGTTATTCATGCCCGAAATCATATTCATAAATAAATGGCATAAAATTATCAGTGGAATAAAGCCAATTTAATGAATATTAAAACCATTTTGCTGTTTTATTTTAATTGAAAACTCTCTGCCTTTAAAAAACACCGTTTATGTAATGTGAAAGTTGAAGTTTGTATGAAAGTTATCGTAATAGAACAAGAGCTAGTCAACGCCAACTTAAGGTTTTCTTTAAGTCTCAAAATTATCTTTCACTTTTAAATATCGACTTATTATTTATTTTCCGAAAACAATCTAGGTAACTAACTTACTAAACAAAAATAATCAAAAAATTGCTCTAAAGTCCCGACCGAAAACTCCCAAGTTTCTAATTGATAAAGAAAATATTTATTCTAAGATATTGCTATGAAACATTCAAAGGGTTCGCTTCATTGTTTTTCATCCATTTGCGAGCCCATCGCTGTAAAAACAATCTCCGAAACAGACCATGATTTCAGCATAATGATATTTACTAGACAAGCAATATTGGCCAGTCATGAGCGTACTAATGTATTCAATGTAAAGTCATGCTTTATACCCAAATAGGTATGTAACTAATGGCAGGCATAGCTAATGCCGCATGCACGTTTCACGAGTCGGATCGAGTGTTACAATACATACATATTACGCGCATGCATTAAGCTGAACCGCAACAGTTTAGCCTGACCGCATTGAACTGGCAGTACCAGCATTACTCCTCCAGCTCACGTTTGAAACATGATCAATTTTAGCGGTTGCATTCCAACGCCGCCGGGGGACGATGCAAAAAGCACCCTTATATTATAAATGCATCAGTGGACAGGTCGGCCGCGACAAAAACAGAGCTCGAGCAAGCCACGTATAAATTATTTATGCCATTTTTAGCATTTCGGAGTTTGTGAAACGAGTGGTCGCGAATGATGACCACGATGCGACGGACTCGTCATTGAAACGCGTCGCGCCGGGAATTTGCACTTTGAGTCACCAAGCTATCGCCAAAATGTTGAACGTGCCATTCCGGAATATGTCTACCACCGAACTTGGAAAGGTGACTTTTTATGTTCATGTACCAGTAGAAATCGTTCAAATTAAAGGAAATTTTCGCTTATTTGCATAAAAAAAAAACAACCATCAGACTGCTAACTTAGAAATACAAAAAACGATCGAGGATTGGCAAATATTGGATTAATTTATATAAAGGAATCAGAGCGAAAGATTCTACACTCGATTGCGTCATTCAAACAAATTAGCTAAATTAAAACGATTTATCTATCGGTTCTAGAAATTAAACCCATAAATCATCACTCCCACGTTACCAGCAACCTGGGTGCATGTATTTCACACGGATTAACTACAGTTGAACAAATAGTACGGCAAGTTCCGGAGAATTCTATGAATATGCATACCAAACATCGATACGGAGAATAGTCCATCGATGATACCCAAACATAATTGTCGAAAGCCCTTAATTAAAGTACTCTAGTTATCCGCAAATTAACTGCTGTGAAAAATGTTAATTGACACACAAATATTAATAAACGTCTTCACCGTAATGTCAGCCACCTTTTTGTTGTCCTCCATATATAGAGTTTTAACCCTTTACAGATGATACAGACCGGTGCACCGTTAACACTCATACGGCTAAGATACGAACCGTTTATTACCTTACAATGTCTTAACGATAATTGCATTTTGACATTGATAATACCCAGCGGTAAACGACTCAGTTGATTAAACTGGAACCAATCAAACAGAATAAAATGTAACGGAGCCAGGCTGGATAGGCGAAACGGAATACCAATGACGCCTTTAATTTAAAATATTTTAATAACTAGTAAGCTCAGTTCGAAATGGCAATTCAATAGTAAGTTTTCCACGAATCCGGAGAGGGACTAGATAAAGTTTTAATTAGAGATTCCGGATGAAATTCCTCCATGAGTCGCCGGGAGCCGATACATTCCCGCTTCGGCACCAGCCGAGTTTTTACCACCACGCAAACTCGTTCCATCCCGCCATTCTCCGGCCAGATAAATAGTGACAATAAATATACTATTGGAGCAAATTGCTTTCTCTATAAAACCGTTATAATAAAATTTCCCAAATCGCGTGATTTTTGAACCAATTAAAGGCTCGGTATTTGTAACGACCCCCATAAATCTACCCACCCCGCAATAAAGTAAATATTTTTGGTCCTTTTGCACACAATATAGCGAATGAGCCAAATCTCTTTTGTCATTATGATGATTTTTACAAAAGGATTTTATATGTGGCTTTCAGCGAGAAAATGGGAAAAACTGCGCATATCTCTTGCTAAGAGGTGAGATTAATGTCAGCTTCATAGACCTGGAACTTCCATTCTCTATCACTTCCAGTGTCTTCAATACCAAATTATGCCGCCGCGGCCTGTTCTCAGTGAATTCAGGTAAAAAGGTTCAATACTTAAATTAACGTGACATTTATAATTAAGTTTTTGCTGACAAGAAAAATGTTAATCAGCATTTTATTGGGGCGCTCAAGCGGCCGCGGAGATCACAATATTGCGCAAAAACGCTATGACCCGCGATAGTTTCTCGCGACTAGCTCTCATAGTCATTGTTCTCGACTTTCAAGTAACTATTGATCACATAAGCTCGTCACGTTTCTCAACATTGTTGTGAGTTCTCGTGAGATGGGCGAGCTCACCCTGCCGCCGCCAGCACCGCGTCACCGCGCCGGGAGCGACACACGCACCCCGCACGATAACATTATAATTAACTAGACGGGCATTTTTATTTGCCGCATCAACCAGTTATGTCCATGAATGGAATTTCATTAATATTGGTTCAACATCGGTCTATTCATTTCACATTTGCAGCCGCAGCAGAGGGTGAGGACGACAAATTATTAAGGTAATTTGAAAAACAAAGTAAGCTTCTATAAAGAAAAAAAATGAACTGGTTTTCATTACCAGCCCCTGGCGATATTAGCGATGGACTAGTAGAAAAAATATTGTTGTGTTATAAAGCAACAAAGCAGTTGCAAAGTTAGTAGCAGCCATGTTTCAATGGGCACCCTTCCTCATAGTTAATGAATCCTCTAATTATTTTAACTAGCGAGCTGCTAAAAAAGTGGCGTAGCTATTAGAAAAAGCGTAGAAAAACCTATTTGAAGCGCTACCAAGTTAATGACTTGGAGCGTGTTACTTTGACATATTAAGAGAAGACAGTAAACTGGTTTAGAGAAAAAACTGTGGATAAAGGCAGGGGCTCCTGTGCATCAACAAATTAAAGGTCGCATAAACGATACGACACTATAGGACGCAATTAGATCTTTTTAGGAGCAGCGATCCGCTAGCCGGCTGGGTATACTCGTATCATTATCTACTGCAAATAACCGGTAGCTGCAATAAAAAAACTCTTAAAAGCAATATGACATTAAGGCGCACTTCATTTTGCGAGTGGACCAGCCACTCAGCTCGCTACTGTATAATGACCAGTATTTAATCCGGCGCAGCGAGTACAGCGGCTCTACTAGAATTAAACACAATTTAGGATAATGATTGTCATATGCTCATTATTGTGAGATATTTTTATGTGCTCAACTTGAAAAGCCATAATAATTAATTGGTTGTATATTTAACGTGGTTACATGGACCTAATATTGGCTTAATGTAGACGTTCGACATTAAAATTGCGAGCAATAAAGTTAACAATTTAATTGGATGGGACAGAAAATACTTCAATAGGTATGGATCTCATTTTATCTATTAGCATCATCGGCGTCAGATTATGCAGAAAAAGTCGCAAGCTGTGGATGTGGAACCAGCGTGGTATGAGAAAACCAGGAAGTCTTTATTTCAAGATATAGAGAATCTGTCATAAGAAGACATTAAATAAATCAAGTTAATATTAGAGTACTAGGACTCGGTGTTTCAATTGATTGTGTTTTATGTGTCCACCTCACAATCCCCGAGGTGTAGTATCGTAACATTACGTTACATCGCCAACGCGTCGACCTAATATAGACACCAAGAAATAGAAGCAGACAAAAGGACCAAATTCAATAGTATGACAAAAACGTAAAATTCGTTCTTATAATAGCAGCTAACTAGATTTATGTAAAAGGCAAAAACCAAGAGGTGCAGGGATCGCGGGCCTGTGGACGGCGGGCTATGGGCTAGCTCGACGTCCGTCCGTCTCATGACGACGTCTCCGCCCAGAGCGGGAGAAGTCATTTGATGATTTCAAATCCGAAAAAAAAAAAAAAAAAAGTGGGTGCAGGGATTTACTTCCGTGGCTGTAGTATAAAAGCCCATTCTCGAGAATCGGCTAGACGCGGGAAGTACAGGACCAGTTCTGGAGATGCTTTGGAGAGGTCCATGTTCAGCAGTAGACGACGAAGACAAAGCCTTTAGCCTGAATTATAAAGACGATGTCAGACAGGTGATGCAATATTTTATCAACAAACTTGGAAAAACCAGCAATACCCGAAAAGAAGTGGACCTTCTATCTTAGCGTTTCATGATAAAACGTAAAGCGCCGTTTATTCTCGCTTGAAACTTAGACATCTGGATTAATGTTAACTGGGGTCAGATTACGTCACCGAGGCTAAGGGCTTCCAAACCATTTAATTTTGTAGTAAGTTTCACTTCCAGACTGATCGAAAAGGTAAGTGAAAATAATTTTATATGATCAATTAAGCTAATGTGACTGACGAGGAGGTCACTTATCTATTTCATATCAAATATGATATGGATCAAATCTGCTCATAAATATAGAAATTACTTTAATTATAAGCAAGTATCTTTGCAGTGATTGATGTGATCCAGTAACTAAGGTATTTAACGTTCAATGATAACCTCCATATTATCAGAGTTATCTACACTGCAGTAAACCGCATTGTTTAGATTTCAATATTGATAGTGAACGTTATCACTCAGTCTAGTCTAGGTTATAGGTGCAGGCCTAGGCATAAAGCATGATTTGACACATGGCTTTAAATGATAATGAATCCTACAGCTCCTTTAAAGAAAATTATGAAATTCTGTGAAAATGGGAGTTCTCATGAGATTTTTAACAACCGCTATAATATCTAACCACAGATGACTATTGATTTCTTAATTGGAAGTGGTATATTTTCGACGATAAGCGCGACTGCTGAGCATGACGGGTAAAATTGTTATTGGGTTTTTCCATCAGAAATTTCCCAGTAGCAGCCACGGAGTTTCGATTTGTGCCCGGTCGACAGCAATAGGCTCGCCCCCTATCACAAGGGACTTAAACATAACTGGTGAAAGGTGGGTGTACTATTAAACTAAGCTAGCCTAGCGAAGCCTAACTCTTCGGAGATTACAAGCGTGATCCTACATTAAGTGGAATCTTTTTTGTAACATAGGAGGCTAAACACTTGAAACCAATCGACTTGCAGTAGTGTAGACACACAGGTTGCAGATGCCAATAAGTCTGAAAACAACAATGAACTTTCTCTTAAATACAGACTCCTGATAAAGATAAAGATAACATCAAGTAGATCGCATAAACACGACCAAAAACAAAAATCCCTTCGTCACGTCAACGTACACTGTATACCACAGTAACATAGAGGTGTTATAACCTTGTGTAGTGGCAGACCAGGGCCGTCCAATGAAAGTGCACGTTGCCGGAACACGCGTGGGTGCCGGAGGCTGCCACGGAGGTACTGAGCATTGAGCACGTGCCACAAGTCAAGTACAGGCTATTGATAACCACCTTTTGTGTTTTCTTACGAATACTAGCCAGTTAAAAAACAGGTAAAAAGAATTCTAGACTCAAGTATTTTTTGGCAGCTGGCGAAAAGATGGATTCCGAGCTAGTATCCATTTTTACTCAGAGAACTCTCTATTAACATTTTTTTAAACGTGACGAAATAAAATAACTTTAGAGAGCTATTTTAACAGGAAAGGGAGCTTGTAACTCTAACTTTTGTTCTGAACCAGCAACCCAATTGCGTTGTGTTTTACGCAATTAGATACCTTGCAGTACGGGATTATAAGGGATTTAGGATTTTCTAAAACTGCCATCACAATACAACTCTCAACCCAAATAACCTGGGTAATCTCTGTTATGAAACCTACTGTTGATCAAAACGCAAATAAAAAACAACAAAACAAAACTCAACTCAATGCAAAATATTTTTGGTCCTTCGGGAGTTTTCCGTTTGGTCCTTCGAGACAAAATTCCAAACTATGAAAATACTGTAGTTTTTGCGCTTCTTCTTTATACTAATTTAACAAAGTCCGACTTTGTGGTATAAAAAAAAAACAAAAAGCTCCACCAATCCTTTTAGATAAAGCAACTAATTATAGATTAATTACGTTCACAAGCTCATTATATTTAGTAAATATTTCATTGGCGAACGCTGATTGATAGCGTGAGTAACTTCCTTGTACCCTATTAGTACAGTTACATGAATAAAATCTAATTACATACACTTTTTGCATTAAAGCAAAGCGGCAACGTGTAATTTGTTAATACAAGATTTAACTTGTGATTACAATCAATTATGTTACGAGTTATATGACCTTAAGTTGAAAATTAACTATTCTATGTTCAGCGTCTGCATTTGGGAAACGGAACTTACCTAAAATAGGTAGTGTTGACTGCTTCTTGTTGTACAAAGCCGTAATTAAAATTATCAAGATAGCTTTAAAATTTTGAGGTGCCATCATTCATTCATTCATTATCCTCTACAAAGATGTTACCAAATAAAAGATTGAAATTTCCCACCTTACACAGTTAGAGAGCTATGCTTACTATTTTATTTTTCAAACCGTGGTCTAGTTTAAGCAGTCATTTTGTAACTAAGGCAGTGAAGCGGAATCCCAACAACTAGTTTAGATGGCTACTGCCTGCCAACGCCGCAGCCTTTTTTTATCAAACTGCACAGCTTCCAATAGTTTCTATGTTACTTGGTCTTTCTGACCATAGAATTTATTCATAAGACTTGGTAAGTAAAGTGTTTGTCTCTAATCTTTGAGGATATAAGAGCTAATTCTACGGTCTACCCTACAAGATACAAAACATTAATCTATATAAACTCTGCCATAAACAGACGTAAGTGACTCAGTTTAATCAATTTACATTTTATGGCTATCCATCATTACAGCTACCGGAACAGAATCAATAAAATTAAACATGAAATGTACCATTAAACTAGCATTAGTACCTGTTACATTACGTAATCATTGAAGGTACGATTTTCATGGTACATTTGATCTCAAATTAAATTAATAGTCTTTAGAAGTTAACTTATGGATCAGATCATAAAACACCAGAAGGATCAGTTTTATTACCACCACGTTTTAAGGACCCGGCCGTGAATTTACTAGGGTATTGGTAATTAAAAGAAAGTAATGGGTCGCAAATTGTCTGCACACCTTTTAATTGAGATAATGCGATGCGTGATGCCGTGAAGCTATTTATAAAAAAAAAAATAAGATCATACTCAATATGTATTGAGAACTGTGAGTGTAGGTTCTTAAAAAGGTCTGTTTGGTCAGCCTGCATACAGTTATACACACTGCACAACTTGATCCTTCTGTCCATATTCGTATCTATTTCCTCTCAAGATTTACGGACCTCACTTAATTAATGTTACGTGTTGTTTGAAAACGGGACAGATACAAACGTTACATACAAGAACTAAGTGGTCTTGCAACAAAACTCCTTTTACCGACAGGGGTCAGCGCTGTAAATAGCGCTAGCAGATGGTCCGGACAGCCGATTAATAAGACAGGGACTCCGCCCCGGGGCTGCGGTGGCGACTTAACAGCGCCAATTTAACAAACACCACCCTACCAGATAAGCCGATTACCCGAATCTGGGAGACAAACAGACGAGCTTACGGTGGAGATAATGTGGCTATGCTAATTGTGGACAGTGGCACTGATAAACGCTTGCATGTTTATGTTATGCTAGTATCTGTTCGCGCAGAGGTCGAGATTAGTGCACCAAATGATCTTGTAACAGTGTCGCTGGCTTTGTAGACCTCAACAGCTAAATGTATTCTAAAGAGGTTTTAAAGATAAGCTAATGTTTTACAGATAGCAAAACTTTCCGGTTTTAATAAAATTGCAGAAAAATTGCAATTAGTGCTCTGTTATTCTGATTAAAATAACCGAGCAGAAATTTTAGGCTACTAATTATATTTTCTTCGCAACACAACTTAAAACCCCTGTGGCCAAATGCCCAATTCCCAAAGGTCCATAAAGACAAACGTACTTACTGCATTTTATAATATGAACTTGTTTTCTTAAACTTGACTTTTAAAGGTTGTTTTATTATAGATAAATGAATATAACAGCAAATAAGGCGCGACAAAAAAAAAAGTTACGTCCAGAAGCACCAGAACAAATTGACTTAAATTATGTGCTCGCAACGCAGCATCTTGCAGACTCAATACATATAAATGCAAAACAATGCATAGTAATAAGAAAACACAAATTAACAGGCTTATCGTCGCCTAATCTTAATTCATATAAAAACATACAAGGTGCAGTGCTGACAAACTATGGAGCAAAAAAATACATTTGACAGCACGCGTCGAATCAATGTGACCATATTTAGCCGGATCCCGAACTAAATATCGCGTCACGATCATTATCAGCTGTTTCAAGTGTGTAGTCAATAGATCATACGCGATGCGACCATGTAAGGCGGCACGAGACATATTCTGATGATGTCATGCTTCGCGCAGACAACAACTAACGCCCGGTCGGTACCCATGACGAGCATTACTCGGTTAAAAAATTGAAGCTGTTTCCAAGCAATGTTTGGTGAAGACCACTTTTAATTCGCTGTCTTTAATAAAAACGTTGACGAAAAATATTTCAAGGATCAATTACATGATCTAGCCCTTCCTCAGTCAAATATGTATAATGCATTCATAGTCCCGAAAGCAGCATTGGACAAATTGCAAACAAATGACACGAATTTGCATCTCAAAGAGTCATGGTGGCAACTACATTCAAACGATATTAAACGGTTTCCCACCGCGTTGTAACAAAGTGGTTGCTTCATAAAACTCACTCCCGTTTCTTTTGAGACAAGTTTAAAATGACTTCCAAAGTTGGGAACTTTCAATTCGCATAGCGACTTGTCGACAATTGAGAGCAAGTTGAGAAACTGCAAGTACTTTATTCAAATGAGTTATTTTAACATCTGGAACGGGTGGAGGGTTAAATATTTTCTTCATGTAGCATTTGAAGTTATATTTTAAAAATAGTCATTATTTTTTATAAAATTGTTTCTCTTTCCTTTGTAACAGATGCTTTGAGTGTTATCCAAGTGGCGTGCACACTCTTACCCAACTTACATAATTAGGTACACCTAAACTAAATCAGGCAGAGCCATCATGAACCGACGAAAATTGTGATCACCACGCAATGTAAGCGTAGGACGATAATAATATAACTAATGATATACACACAGACAACCACACAAAGTAATTTCTTTAATACCATGATCATAACGCGATTTGGATTTACCGTTCTAGCCGAGATCGCTTCGGCTCTCTTGACGTTGATATTCCTTTTTAATAATAAATCTTTGAAAATTCCAA
The DNA here is from genome assembly GCA_941918905.2 of Xestia sexstrigata. NCBI lineage: Eukaryota > Metazoa > Arthropoda > Insecta > Lepidoptera > Noctuidae > Xestia > Xestia sexstrigata. The sequence goes on from OW799201.2 coordinate 20,561,268, forward strand.
CTCATACGTAGTTTGAACAATTCAAAGGTCAAGTTTATTACTTTAAGAATTCACGTCAAAATTTAAAAATGTCTTAATTGTGATAAATCATGTTCGTAACCGTTAATTACAACTCCGGTCTCCGGCTAGATACAGTCACAGTGAGAGATAAATCATGTCCGAGTTAGCAAACCTGCAGGATAATTGTACTAAATCACCGACTAAGCAATCAGACAATGAATATTGTAGGTGGGTGTTGCTTGGATTACTAAATTACATATTGGTCGGCTAAATCTGCCGCGGTGGAAATGACTTGAGCGGTTCGATCCTCTAATATTTCACTGCAGCTGTGTAACGAGTGGAACAATCTTTGTCTTGGGTGTCATTGGAGACGCCAAAAAAAAAGCGCACATGTGTACGCTGTCGGCGGTAATGGAGCAAGCACGTGCAATGGACAGACTTCGTGACGCTTCTACTTTATTAATGACAACATGGCGAAACGACTAGAACTTTATTTCTGAGGATCCAAATAAGAAAAAAGTTGATTCCGAAACGTTCCAGCTTCTATTGGACTCTATCTCGTCGGGGTTAGGTATAATTAGCGTTAGTCGACACCCCGATCGTTCAAATCAAGATTTATCAAGTGAGCCGAAGGCAGGAGATAATGTGACGGTAGCGGAGCGGGCCTGACTATTCAGCGGAGTCAATGGCGTGTGACCGACGGCGGCGGTAGAGAGGTTGCTGGGCGCTGGCCGCTGGGTGACGCTGACATTCTTTACCCACGTCTTATTTCATTTTGTTTTTTTGAAATATTAGACCATTCAGTTGTTAAGCACGTAGCGTCGCCAGTCGCTACCGGTGCAACCGATTAGAAAATGTTTTCAGATATCCAAGTCGATTGCTGTAGTAAAATATAGCAGCGCCATTGTATTTTGCGTAGGAAACATGCAACTGGAGAAAATAATTGCGAGCATCATCAATTTCCACCTAATGGAGCGATAAGCCCGTCTCAGCCATCGCTGATCCGTGAAGCTGAGCATAAAATAATACTTGCACTCATTGACGCGCGTCGACGACGATCGATGGGGTAATCTCGCGGTCATCCCATTCCAGCTTTGTCTGTGCATCGGGAGCGGCATAAAATTATCTGGGCATTAGCGGGCCGGGGAGCGAGCGGGGTGTCCGGGGACCATTTGTCATCGGCGGTGTGCAGGGGAGTGGGGGGCGCGGGAGGGGGCGGGAAGAAAGTGGCGGCGACTCGGGGCGGCTGCAGACGCGACCACAAAAACAAGACGCGGAGAGCAGGGGCGGGCCTCACAGCCACCGCGCTTCCACTGCCACCCGCAGGGATGTGCCGCGCCGTGTCACGATTCTCTTATGTACAACATGCTGTTTGGACACTGCTAACTTTGAATTATGGCCTAACAGTACAACTGTAATATTGCACAGCAACTGTGTTCACCCAGTGGTAACCTGCTATGTGTTGTCTGTAAATTTTCGCGTAGCGGTTATGTTTTTCAACAAACTTATCACTAATGCTGTATCACGACAGCACAACTAAACGTAATTCATACCAAATGACGTAAATGGGGCCCAAGAGACATAAAATTGCCTAATTGAAGGAAAACGTTATGATAGAAGGTGGTAACGAGCATCACGAAGGTTTCAAATGGTTCACTTTAATTGTAAGTTCAATTAAAACTTCGGCGTCGTAATTTTTTTATGAATCCCTATAAAACATGTTGTTTTTTAATTATTTCCTAACCACATCACTACCACACCTTTAGGTACTTGTACGTACCAGACCCGTCCTGAAGTCCTGTTACAAAAAGTAGATGGTCCTTTAAACTGCGAAAATTCTTTGGCCAAAGCTGTCGGTTCCATCCATACGGTATAGTCGTCTGTTCCAAAACTTGGAGCCCTCGAAAAATCCCGCAGTCATAAAAGGGTCAAGCGGTTGCGTCACGTCGGCTCAGCGGAGGCGCAAAAACACCAAGAGTACAAACTATATTGGATATTAGAACAGAAGGCGCGTGCCGACAAGTTTTTGTCGGCGACCAGGGATCCCTTGGACATAGCTTATTTAATTTACTAAATTCCGTGCGAATGACAGATTAAAATGGTTTTTAATCCAACGCATAAAGATTAAAACTGGCCAATAAAACAGACGACATGCGAAGATAAGGCTGTGATTAAGATTTGGTGAAGATCAACAGAAACAAAATCTAAATAGAAATCCGGCAACTGCTAACACCTTTTTTACAAATACTAATTGATAATGATGGATTCAAAGAACTTCAGACATTTGTATGCGTTGAAAACGGTGGTGATTTGGCGGAAAACCCAAACACTATACAAACAAAACTCTAGATTTCTGCTCATAATAATATTATCTCTACACTCCGTACCTAATCAAAAAGTAATTAATATCCAAGGACCACAGCGGTTGTCATTAAACAATCTATCGTCGTTGAAACTCATACCCTAGTTGTAACTAAACTAAATTATCTTTAATGCTAATGATCCTATCAGCTCTGAACTAGTGAAAATTAATACAACGAATCAATTTGTAGGTAATGATACTGGCATCAAATGTGTGGCTACACTGGCTACTGGCTAGCTATATTATGTAGTATATTTATATTGTACATAGAATCATTAGTGGCAGTCGGTCGTTTGTTAGAGCCATTCGCGGCCCGGAGACGGGTTTTTGTCTCAACGCCAAATTGCATCCGCACAATACGTTGTCAGTAAATTGATTTGGAATTAATTGCGGTAACATAAGAGATGGTGTGACTTGTACAACAGTCATGAATTAGGATTTTATTAATGATCTTATCTTCTATAGAATTCGGAATAATAAGACAAAAATAATGATTATTCTACACGAAGATTTAGAAAAATGTTGTGCAGGAAAATCTAATTATTAGAGGCTAAATTAGTTTTTAAATTGTAATCATTTTTAATTCAAAGACTAATTTTAGATATCTTAATGTTCTGCATCGCTAACAAAAGCTTCTGCAATATAATAAGATGTGTAGGTTAGCAATTTGAAATGTCTAGACAAGTACATAAAACATCCTCTAATGATTTTAAGTACTTTCAATCACCGTCTGCTACACTAATATTCCCCATAAAATCTTATAATTATAAAGCTGGGATACTTATGCACCCACGGCCAGAAAACCTAATACAGGAAGTACAATAAATGCACCTAGAATTAGAGAAGAATTTCTTTTTCGAGATGAAACGGGTCTTGATAATGCGGAAGCACAAGAAAATATTATAGCAGAAGTAACTAAGTAGTATGATAATGATAATAAGCAGTGTTAACTAGTTGACTGAAGCTGCAGATACCCACTAACAATATCCATAATCAATGTAAGTATGTACATTCGTTATATAAGCAAGCACTTCCATTGTATTCAATTAACTAACGGATATGGAAGAACTCTGAAACGCATTGTCTTCTTCGTTACGTCGATATTAATATGATTAAATGAATTTCCTATTGCTGTAATCATCGCGGTTCTGAGAGCTTTTTGACTTCAATGAGCCATTTCATAGTCATTAGCTTGAATAAAAGAAACCTTGGGATGAAACTGTATACTCGAGCGTGTTACTTTATAAGGTGTTGGTTACTGGGTTTGTTCACAAGATTTTTCTCAGTGGATGGATTAAAAGCAATTTGTCTAACAAACATTAGGTTTTGATGACAGCGGTTGACCATAATAACAGTGGAAGGGCCTAAAAATCTGGCGAAAATGTAACAGGGTTTTCTAATGAACAGTGGGGGTGTGGTTGTCCGCCAAATAGGTTATTCAAAACCGTTTACAATCAAGCCAGAATAACTGGACCTTACAATCCAGATGAATGGCAGGGTTTGCGAGAGATATTCCGTTTCAAATCTGTTTTCTATGCCGACCATCACAAATTCTATAATGAAAGAAACGAGAAAGAAACTCTTGAAGCCTTCGATCAATAATAGAGACATTTTCAAAGCACTACATGCGTCAGACGGTATTATTCAAAATTCAGGTTCCATTTTCCTGCAATAAACTAGCCGGGGACTGCCGAGCAAAGATCCCCACTAATCGAGCAAGGATCATTAGCAAAAGACGCTTGTTCAACGCGGATACACTTACGTATGGAGAGTGTTTTTAATGTTCTCCCTAACTGGGGAAACGTTTAATTGTTAGGCTGTTACGTTTACAGTTGTTGTTGATTAATGGAGATAGGGTTTAAAATGTTAATTACTTATTTATAAGACGATATTGTGGGCTAAGTATCTCTACTAAGTAAGTTTGGATGTAGGAGAGGAGGTCATTCCCGAAACTGCTCATACGAGTAAAAAAATATTTCACAAATAGAAAGCTACCCTTTTACCGAGTAACAATATACTAGCGGACGAAGTCGCCGGAAGAAGATATAGTTAAATATAAATGAATAACTATCATCACACATTAATATGACTAAAGTGTATCTACCTAGAGACAATTGATATAAATTAAGATCTCTGTTGAAATCTTTATATGATAAAATTCGAAAAGCTTCGCACTTAAAAAGTCTACGGGTTATCCATTACAAGACTTATTTAATTATATAACACTTCAAGCACAAAGTACAGAGGCGGACTTAGTGCCATAGGCATTTTCTACCAATCAACCTTAACGGGCTTTAAGTTTTATAAATGAATTTTAAATTATCCGTGCGCAATGTATTTTATTCTACAGCCACTTATAACACTAACTAAAGCCTATCGCTATTTCCGAGTACTTTTCATGTGACTGGGAACTGTGAATTGGGATAACATTGGTCACAGTTAAATTTTATCAGCTATGCTTTTGTTCCTTATTTCTAATGGCATTTTGAAAACACTACTTTACTTCTTGAAGTAATTGTACTTACATAGTAATAGTAATAAAATAAAAACAATAAAACATAGTAATTGTCTTTACATAATACACTCATAATGCATAATGTATATCATCATAATTAAATCACTTCATTTAGTATTAAGTAAATTTCATTTTATTTTCGTTTATATTGTATTCAAATTTTATTATTAAGATTTGCAAAATTAAAATTATGTTGTTGTCTTGTAGTGAATGCTGCGTATAGGTACCTATAATAGGCATACATACCAGCACTTTTATGTTATTTTTCATTGTTTCACATTAATTCTTAGTATGTATTGCTGTTGGTGTACCAAATAAATAAATAAATAAATAAATTGTGCAACCACGTTTTTTTTTACACCACCTAGACCTTAGCTAATTTCGCAAAGACGTAAATCTAAATAGGAGATTTATACATCCACATTCGGACGTCATTCCGTCCATTCTCTAGTCGTCATTGAACAGACATCTTCATGGGCGAGCTATTGTCTACGATCTAACCTTACTCATTCCGAAAGTCGCTCTTTGTTCATGTACTTATCTAGGATTTAAATAGCTGTCTAGAGATCTAAACCAGATTCATGGTAATGTTAGCTAGGTTATAAGCTAATCTAATAATACTAGACGGGTAGATATTGATGGGAAAATAAAGTAGTTTAGATTTTATTATTATGGAATCCGCAAAACATTTTGTGATTTTTTAGGACATTGTTCCTTTGCGCTTAGTTTAGTTCTAGCTACCGTTCTAACGGTTAACCGTTTAGAACCCGTTCAGAACAGATCGTCACGACGCTTCAAAGTTCTTCAATCAAAATTTTGTCATCGTGCAGGCATAAATCAAAATTGATGATGTAATAAAATGAACAGGAATCGAGATTTCGAAATATCTGATTTTTCGAACCCTAAATACTTTCGACTGGTGATAACGCTTTATTGTTGGCACGGCATGATAATGTGTGTAGATAAATATACTATAGTCATGTTTCTTGACTTGCAGAATTAACAAAACAACGAGGATTGGAAAATCGTAGGTACTCCTTATACCTAAGCAACATGACTGTACAATAAAAGAGAGGGGTTCCTCAAGGGTTCGTACTAGGTCCTGCGTTTTTTTTTAACTCTCGGAAATTAACAGCACAAATCTTGTTAGTTAAAGAGATGATCTATTACGCTGTTTTAAGTAATCGGAATTATGATTAACTGATTTTGTGTACATCACGTGTTGACAAGTAGTTAAAGCATTACCTCAAATGATTAAATATTGTCATACAGTTTGTATTTGTTCTTCTATGGCGCTATTATTGCGGACCGTAGAAGTAAAACGGCGATATTAGCCAATGTCTTACGATTTGCTAAAGATCCGAATCGGAAAATACATCTTTACGGAAATCTTTAAAAAACTACGTGGGTGGAATGTACGAGCTTGACCACATTAATTAAATGTGATTTAATAACAAATGGCACTTCACGAAAAGTTTAATTAAATTGACCAAAACCACCATCAATCAAATGGCCATGCCCATTCAATTGACATTTTGAATATTATAATTGATTATGTTTGCATGCCGGAAGAGCGGGGGGCCGTAAAACTCAAGAATAGTAGACAAAACCGCGAGAACCGTGGTAGACCAAGAAAAAGACGGTGGGAAGACTTCGATGTTCCATAGGAATTGAAAAATGGCGTATAACCAAGAGCCAGCAGCAGCTGCAGCATTGCCCAGCAGTGGGACCGTAAAGGCTAGCTAGTGGCTATATGTTTGCAAAAGCTCCTAAGAATGAGATGTTTTAAACTTCCCTAAAGTAAATAAATTGTAAGTCTTAGAGGAGTTGTACCTAAATAAAATATAGGGTGTAAACGGACCCTTCTCGAAGCCGACAACCAAGCATTCTGTTCACAAAAACAAACTAAGTAACTTTACACAAAAATTATCACTGAGAAACGACTTTTTTTTTGGGTGAAAACACTCAACACATTGTGTTAATGATGAGATGGATTGAATAGTACGGGGGTCGTGCAGATGTTTACAATAAAAATCATAGGTAGGTACATTATAAACATGTAAGTATTAAAAAAAACTTTTGAAAAAGTTGTAACTTTGACCCCTAATATTTCCGTAACTAGAAGGTTCCCAGGTATGGTCTAGAACAAAAAAAATGACCGCAATGACGGGAAGAACAAGTGCCTCTATAGGGGTCTTTAACGCTTTACAACTTTTATAGCACTTAGTTCACATAATGAAATTAAGAAAAATATATCAGAAACTAATCAAGAATCATTAAAGTTGTGAATTATGACTACTTTGTTGTCAGTATCCTAAAGCATATTAATACATGCAAATACAAATGGCAAATGCAATGGCAATTATGAGCACAAATACTAATTACACAGTGTCAAAGATGAATTAATCAGTCAACGGTAATTATTAGTTACATTGCTTAAAATGTTATATGTGCATGTATGTGGATGATAATTGTTTTCTTAAGTATTTTTGATAGCTATAACAATTTGCTGCTGTTTTTAATTATTATAGAATAGTAGTAGTTCCTTGTAATGTGTTGTGTTTTTTGTTACCAATTTGCAGATGGCTATTCAAACATTCCTTGCATAAAATAACTATGTCAGAACTGGTAAATAATATTTTATTCTTACAAAATCTATAGATGTAGTTGGTATTTGTTTGGGAGTGTAGTTTTTAGGATGTTTTTCTGAATTCAAATTTATATGATAAATTTGTTGATCTGTCTATCTGTAGGTGTCATAAGAAATTGTGTATTTGAAACTTACCTTACAAATAACTGTTCTTGATTGTTTACTCTCCATGATACTACCGTTGCACCTAAAACAAGACAAAAGTTTTGTAACATTTTTGTCTCCAAAACATTTTATAGAAAGGTATTTTAATTTTCACAGTTTGTGCATTGATTTGGAAACAATGTTGAACATTGATTACCAATAAAACTACTTGATTTTTTTATTAGTAAAACTATATTTTTTTGTTGTAAAGTATTATGTTCAACAAATAAATAAACATCAAATCTTATTTTAGAGTTAATCTCACACTGATGATCTTCCTCATTTCCTAATGTATTAGCCAAATTATAGCTAGAGTATGTACCTATGATTATTTTTTGTGAGTACATCAAATACCAACCTACAATTTAAAAGCAAGTATCTACAGTTTACTTCCTACAATCCAATAGCCAAGGTCAGAGCCGCCGCAGACAACTTATTCTATTCAATGTAAAAAAACTAGTTACCTATCAACTAAACACCACTACGCTACGTACTCCTTACACAAACACTTTCCGTGTACTTTACACTCATATCAATGCAATGATATTTTAATTTATGTCCATTAAAGCTAAATTAAATACAATATTTTTTTCAAGTTACGCGCCTCCAATTTCAAAAATAAATAGAGAAGTTAGGGTTATGCGGCCGCTACTTAAAAAGCTCTGATAATGTGGGAAATCATAGAAATTTGATAATAATACATAGCAGTTAACTTGAAAAATAATTAAAAACATTACTTACCGAAAAGATTTACGGTACAAGTTGTATTGTTGCCTCTGTCGAGAACGACAACACTCGTCGCTGCCATTTTCCGTTTGACAGCGAAGCCAACTGACAAAAAGCCAAGATGTTTGTGTTACCACAGGCAGAAGTAAAGTTCTACTAATGAATAAAACTACCATGAGATTTTAATTTTTACTGTAGTGCATTTTTTCAATTTCGTAGACAGTAAAAAAAAAATATGAGATAGAACTAACCTAAGAACCCAAATTAATAAACAAAAATACCAAACTTGACAAAAAAAAAACATAAAAAAAGATTAAAAGTCAGTCAGAAGTTGTGTCAGTTTCACTGAACAACAAGAGAATGCAACTGTGCTAATCCCAAAAGACTAAAATTGCTGGTATCAATGAAGGATTTTATTTTTAACTCTTCCCTAGTCGCTGGATAGATGGCGATGAACTTGGTACATTACTGCAATGAAGGGAACGTAAACTGATTTTAACAAAGTGCGAGAAAACTAGGTTATATTCGGAAGCTTAAGCAAACGAAAATGTCAGTCAATAAGCGTATGTGACGTGACGCAATGTTTTTTTCCAAGCGTTTTGGCTTTGGCACCAACTAACGTAGTCAGTTCAACGCCATCTAGAGAGTTCTTGGAAACTATTTTTTTTCTAATCCCTCAAAAAGAAAACCTCTCGTTGGCTGCAATTTTTGTGAAAAAAAGAAGAAATCAGGGGCGGATAATCTATTTATGGGCTTTTTGGGCTGCAGCCCAGGGCCCTATGAATATAAAGGACCCCCAGTCACCTTTTTTCTGGATCTGGATTTACACTCATATTGGATTTACGCATGATCGACTGGTAAATAGACAGAGGTTGAAATAAATTAGTAGTCTGCCTCGACGCCTTATTGATAAGCAATCATGTGGCATACATACACACAAGGCTGCAAAAAATGCAGCATGTGGACATTTTGATCTCAAGATCTCTTTTCTGAGGAAAGAACGCTTTTCCATCGCTTTCTGTTAGGCGTGATCGAGGTCAAGAGCAGGCCCATTTTGTGATAAAGAAAAAGATGTAATATTTTCGAGCTCACTTCGCTCGCTAGGCTGCTAGAAGCCTAGTTTGTTTTGAATCTTAATTTTGTCTCTATGTCACCCAAGTGACTCCACCCAAGTAGTTCGAAACAATTCTAAACTGTTCAAGGTAGGTAAACTGTTAAATCAAACTCGCTTCGCTCGCTCTTCAGACTACTTTATCTAGACTTTTTCTAAAAGTCGACCAAGTAATTCCTGTATGAAGGACAATTCAAACTTGTCCAAAGAAAGATGTCAAAAAAAATTCGAGCTCGCTACGCTTGCTTATGCGGCCAAGTTCCTCTTGAATCTTAACTTTGTAAGTCGACCAAGTAAACAATTCTAACCTGTCCAAGGTAGGGTGTTAATATTTTCGAGTCCCTAAATCGATTCGTACTATAAACTTATTAAAAAAAACTGGCATCCGCATTTGGTAGAAATAAGGTGCATAGTAGTTTTCCATATTTGTAGGATTCAAAAATAAAGGACTAGATTTGAAAAAAATAATAACTATTCTTATTTTATTTTTTTATTTATAATTGAATGTTATATTTTGTAGAGTGCAATATTTTTTTAGCCAAAACCTTATTTTTTAAGCTATCGAAGTTCATTTCAGAACGCATCGAAAATAGACCAATCAGAATCAGCCAACGCTGTACCGGCAAGTGTCATCATCGGCATCATACGTGTATTTTTCCGGTCCTTGTCCTCTCTTGGCTCTGCATACTTTCCTCAGCTCGACTTGGACGGTGAAGAATCGCGCACGGTTTTATAAAAGTGGCGATATAAATTTAAACATGATGGGATCACTGAAAACCGTATTATTGTTAGGTGTAATTTATTTATGTAGAGCAGCCGAAGAAGATGTGTTGGACCTTACAGATTCCGACTTTTCGTCGGTATTAGCGCAACATGATACAGCGCTGGTCATGTTTTACGCACCATGGTAAGTACTTAATGATTTAACGTAACTATAAACTTATGAATGGCGTTTAATGAGCTGGTTATTTGATTTGCGTGTGTAATTGTTTGTTAGGTGCGGTCATTGTAAGAGATTAAAGCCTGAGTACGCGGTTGCGGCTGGCTTGCTAAAGAACGATGACCCCCCTGTTGCTCTGGCAAAGGTGGACTGTACCGAGGGCGGCAAGAGCACTTGCGAGCAGTTCTCGGTGTCGGGATACCCCACGCTGAAGATCTTCAGAAAGGGAGAGGTCTCTCAAGACTACAATGGCCCCAGGGAAGCAAGTAAGTTCTAGAACAACTAGTCGAAATTCGACATGACAACAACTTTTTTATAATCAGCATTGTTTCTGAAGGTAGATTAATAAAATAAAAAGACACTATTGCACAGTTATGAAAATCCTAACAGAAACTTTTTTCCAATCTTAAACTAAAACTAAACAGTATTTAATTCATTTTACAAATGTAGTGTGTAGTTAGTATTGTAAGGAACATTGACTACAACTGTTATTCAAGCAAATGCAGTAACTTCACATAAAATTATTCTATTGGATAAAGATTTAAAAATGTTGTAGTAAATAAGTTTAAAACTTGACCCTCATTCATGATTATTGTTAGATAAAAAGAAAAAGAATTATATTATTACATGTTGGACAAGCTGTATAATGAATTTAATTGTAGAATAATCTAACATCATTATCCTGTCCATATCAGAATTTTATTAGTGTGGGGTCTTTTCTCTGCACTAATAGACCCCAAAAGGAGAGTAATATTTCTAGCAATATCCATTTGCACATTATAAAACACAGTACAATATAATCAATAATACACAAGACTCTGTAGTTAAAAATAGGATTCAATTATATGATGTGACCTAATGAAAGGCCACCATGACTATTAATTCAGAAACCATAAAGTAAGCCTTTCCTCACATAGCAGGAAAGTGAAATACAAAAAAAAAACCCAATTAATTGTATAAATGTTGTCAGCACTGATAACGCAGTTGTTTTTCCTGCCATATTGATAACTTCCACTGATAGGGATAGTTTTAATGGAATTAAGTAAAATGGTTTTGTCAGTATTACATCAGATCATTCTGTTAAAAAAAGTTTTAAAATTAATTTAAAAAAAAGTTTAAAGTTTATAAATTATTTTTATCTTTCATGTAATTAAATAAAAGAAAATTCAAAACTGGTTTATCAATAATGGTGTTACCAGGGTAATTTTCTGGGCTGAGAGTGTTTCATTCAAGCCATAATTAACTGAACTACTTCCCACTCATTACACTATACTCTTTTACGGTTAATTAAAAAAGAAATAACAATTATGGAAACTTGAGCTGTATGAATCGTAGAAGAAGCAGAGTACTCACTTTCTTATTTAATCAATACTTGAAGAAACTAGATATTTGTTTTATTTCATTTTTCTGCTCTTTGAAACACCACCTATCACTTTTTTTTTCTTTTTTTTTTTTTAAAAAAAAAAACGTTGCCCCACACTAGGAATTTCTCCTGTATCGTGGGTGCGTTTACAAACATTTAAACTCACATACACAAACAGCCAGACCCGGAACAACTATCTGTAGGCCATACAAATATTTGTACCGTGCGGGGATCGAACCCGCGACACGCAGCGCAGCAGCCAATCGCTCAACCACTGTGCCAATCGTGTCGTCACTGTTTGTTTGCATCACCCAAAGGTGGTCAATGACTGGTAAAAAATGTCCAGTTATAAGTTTGCTTCTGTAAATTAGAGAGCATGAAATGTTAAATCATTAAATTCCTCATTGGCCAGTGCAAAGAGCACTAAGTTCTCTATCACTAAAAACCTTCCTTAATAACTGACCAAACTTTTTCGTCACAGATGGCCTTGTCAAGTACATGCGTGCCCAAGTTGGCCCCAGCTCCAAGGAACTCAAGACTGTTGAGGAATACGAAGCATTCCTAAACAAGGATGAGGTGGTCGTCATTGGCTTCTTTGAGAAGGAGACGGACCTCAAGGGTGACTTTGTCAAGTCCGCTGACAAGATGCGTGAAGAGGTCACCTTTGGACACACTTCCTCTAAGGAGGTGCTTGAAAAAGCTGGATACAAGTTAGTTAACTTTTTGGTATTCTTATTTTTTGCAGATATTGCATCCCATAAAAGTACTCCAGAATTCTCTTTATCAGGTTACCTTTGTATTTATGAATTTTCGCTAGGCGAATTAACAAATGAATAAGATCTAGTTTTTGAATCGGCAGATGAATATTATCTAATAATAAATATGGCGGTTTGACACATCCTTAGTTAAAAGTTATCTGACAAATGAATTACTAGGCCTTAAGTTTGTTTAACATAACTTTCTCATAAAAAATATTAAAGACCAACAAATGACAAGAAATAAATTCATGGATAGCAACAAATACTTTTTACATGTCTTTATTTGAAGTGCACTTTTATCTATGGTAATTATAGCATTCTCCATGGTCTACCCCATTATTTGTGGTATCTACTGATATCTTGCATGGAGTGATGTTTATAACTAGTAATTATACTGCGTTTCCGTGACCGAGTACTTTAAATACGTGTATTATTAAATGCCACAATTAATACAAATGTTGTAAAAACTATGAATTCGAAATGCATGCATACATCCTCATTCTCATTAGAAATTATTATTTGAAGTTGATTATTAAGTAAGTTCTAGCTGTTGCCCTCGACTTCGTTCGCATGAAAATTTGGATGTGTAAGTGAGTCAGAAAAAAAAACAGTAGCCTAATTGCTATTCCAGAATTTAATCTATCTCTGTGTCAAATTTCATCCATCTGTTCATCCGGTTGGACGTGATTGAGTAACAAACATCCTTTCTTCCAAAACTTGGCATTTATAATATTAGTAAGATTCTTCGTAGGCTGAACAGGCAAACTGTTCTTCATATCATTCCCACTGCTGGGACACAGAGGCCTCTCTGTATGAGAGACAAAGTGGTCTACTGCAACAAAAAAGCGATCTAGGGACAAAAAGGTGAAAAGAAATAATCCTACTTCCTACTAATATTATAAATGTGAAAGTTTGTGAGTATGGATGTCTGGATGTTTGTTACTCTTTCACGCAAAACCTACTGAACGGATTTGGAAAATGAAATTCTGCACACAGAGTTTTATAACCTGGATTAAAATAGGATACTTTTATCCCGGCAGTAAGATCCCATGGGACAAATTATCAGACTTCACGCGTGCGAAGCCGCTCGCAGAAGTTGGTAGTTAATATAGGTTCCTAATACATTTATTTATTTATCGTCATGATCATTATCAATCCCAATTCATTTGTGGTCGACCCCATCGTGTCTTCTTCCATACTTCTCTATTACTCGTCATCTCAGCAGTCACTTCCCTTCTAGCCATATCATCCTTCACACAGTTTAATTAATATTCGAAACGAATAAACATAAATCGTCCATTATTATTTCATTAGAAGGTAATAGTATTGAAACAGCTGTCCACAATTGAATGTCAGTAATAATATTACTGAATAAACACCATTGTACCTATATATACACAAAAATGTTACTTATCCAAGTTATTTTGTAACCTTGGAAGTCTTAAGGAATTCAGGTGACATTTCTTATTGATAAAAATATCGATGTTTTTATTATCAGTAGTGAAATGCCTTTTCAAGGTAATATTTTTATAGCTGTGCAGTTTTACTGAATAGTTTAAATGCCTTTTAAGGGCGAATATACTCTCGTAGAACTAGTTTACTACAGGAAATATAAATTGTCTCTATTTAATAGTTGCAAGCCCAATTTTATTGGTATGGCTTCCCCTGTACCCAATTATTTAGATGAAATCACGTGAGTGTACTATAGGTACCGCTGTACTGTACCTAACCCTTTGGGAAACTAATATATTATAGGTATAAATATCTATACTACTTATATATAATAATCTATAGGTCATATTATAAACAGGAAAGATTTGTATTTTTGAATTTTTGCATGTAACGAATAACCTTTTATATTCTAAACTACTGGACCGATTTGAAAAAAAAATTCTAATGCAATGCAATGGATAGCTACGCGCGATCCGCGTGACGTCTGCTATTGTTAGATAAAATGGCATCAAATCATCCCTGGTACTTTTTCACTTAATAAATAGAAGGCTTATTTATTTACAAAACTAATCACTTTCCAGTAAAAAAGAATCGGAAACGTAATCGACAAAAACACAAGAAGTTGCCAAATCGCAAACAATACATCCTTTCAAATGTACTTAATTATATTAACAAGTGTGAAACTGCGGAAAATTGCATCAACGGTGAAACGGCAGTAAATCATCCTCATCCGTGACTTGACACGTCATGTATTGGTACGAGCATGGTAGTTAGGTATCTCCACACATAATAATGTTAGAAGGCTGACGAGCAAGTATCGGACGAATTTCACTAATGAAAGTAAATGTAAACAACACATCTATAAACGAAGTTCAAGTGATGTCTGTGTCAATAACCCGTATAGGCTATATTGAATCTGTGGTTGTTGACAGCGTCCTCGCTATCGCGATAGCTTCTGGCGTGGTGGTCACTTGATGTAGACATATTGCACCAGTCCAACGCTGGCAAATAGCACTGCATCGAATAGAGAAGTTCAGAAGAAGAAAATTACCATTGATATCAAACTAAAAAAAAAAAACTAAAAAAAAGAGACAAATGAAACTTCATGTTCTGATGCTATTAAGATAATTATATATTTCAAACGTTTTACCGGTCGTTATTTTTAAAAACCACGTACTATCCTGACTGGCTCTAACAGACAACAGGTTTACACGCACGACATAATTTACATTTATTTTACGGTCTATATCGTATTCAATATCTTGTATACTTATGGACGTACTGAATAATTAACACCGGCTTAAAACGTAGCACATTAACTACCTATTTCTTTTATTCGTCGAATTCAGAATTCGAAAATTAAATTCGTCAAGAATTGAACTGCTTTGTTGGTTTTTTTTTCCGAAATGGCATCTCTCAGTTCAACCTAGGGAAGTTGTCTGCTTAACCGGACAATGCGAAACTGCTTCGTAGGTCTAGTGCGGCTGCTGGACGGTAGGTGCGTTCGATGGTTCGGGATGGGTTCGATTCCCAAACGGGCAGTTTCGGGATTTCCGATCAGGAATTTTCTCAATAGCAGGAAAGTGGATTTGTGCCCTGTTACGGGCCTAATACTGCCTGCTCACGTAACTGGCGAGATGAGGGTGTACGTATACGTCTGCCTACACCTTCTTTTAGAAGGTTTTATTCGCCCAGTTAGTAGACAGGCAATCACACAACCACTTCTGTTTAGTAAACTGTTTCTCGGAAAACTCAATAACCGTGACGCGGTTTAATCAATTTTCCGCGTTTCACGTTAATCTGGAACCGTTAATAAGCTAACTATATGACCTTAGTACACATTGTTATGAAGCGAATGCGTGCACAGGTGTCAAAGTACTTGGACAATGTCTTTATGTCACTTGCTTTAAGATCGGAAACAGCTGATATAACAGTGTTAATCATCAGCCTTTTAAGGCTTATGTAAGGGGTATTAAGTTCTACTTATGTTGAAGTATAAATTACTAAATACATACTACATAGGCTCAGGCGCAAAAGGCCCCTTTCGAAGAATGACTCGTTCTCAAAATGTCGCTTTTTTTTCTCCTGGATGTACCGTTTAGGCAAAGCTACAAAAAACTTGTTACGATAATTTTATTAATACTAATAGACATCGTCATCTTTATACTTTTCAATTAAAAAGTTCATGCACATGTTTTCTTAGAAGATAGAATAACGGCTAATACTAACAGACGGTATGGTAGACAGAATTATAACGTAAAAGAGGGAAATAACAAAAAACCTGCCGTCGTGAAGGCATTGAACGTTCACAAATTTACACCTTATTCGTAGTCCATGTTTGTTTTACAATTTATTGAGTTATCTTAATGCTATTAGAAAAACTAAACCCAAGTTTCAAGTGTTAATTGAAACAAGACTAGTCCATGTAGACTATACATACATAAAACTAAAGTAACATATTATAATTGTTAACAGGAACGACGTGGTATTGTTCCGCCCCAAACGCCTGCAGAACAAGTTCGAAGACTCGTCTGTCGTGTACAAGGGAGAACCCGAGACGTACTCGCTCAAGGCTTTCATCAAGGAGAACTTGTAAGTTTATTATATTTGTACTATTTCGTTCCGGTGCTTCAAAAATTTTGGTTGAATGAAATGGCTTCACACTTAATGAGGTCATACAGGTTTTGTTTCGGATAAAAAGTTGAGTTTCGCTACAAATTAATTAGACCCCGGTCTAATTAATTTGGTAGTGTATCTAAAAATGATAAACCGAAAAGTAATTATTGAGTAGTTTATTTATTGTTCTTGTTAGTTTGTGTAATTTCGCTACTTAATTCAATTAGACCTTGTCGATTGTGATTGGTTGGTAAGGGTGTGACGAATGTTAGGTTAACTACTACCTTCAAGCAGTATTGTAACTAAGCAAGCGGTATCTAGAACCACAGTGAAGCCGTCAGTCGGCTAACAATGATTTAGCTTAGATATTATTCCTGTCACTGTCACCCGAATGCATCAAAATCGGGTCTTTTAAAAACAGTTTTTCTAATAAAAGAACAAGCAAGGAAAACATCCAGATGTTAGACCGGGCGCTAGAGGTAAGTGAGTATGCAAAATCCGAGTACCGAATTTCGCCAACGGATTTGAGTGAAGAAAAGGTCAAAGAGATCACGATCCACACCACCTAGAATGTGGACCTTGCTGGTCAATTTTTTGGTCCAATTTTTTTACCCCCTCTACTCCTTCGTAAAGGAAATGTATTGAGTACATGATATAAAATCATTTTAATGATTGTTTCCGTAATAATTTATAGTTTTTTCTATTGGAAAAAGTGAGGATGGATTCTTAAATACTTAATAAAAAATACTAAAATGTGTTGTAAATATATACTATTCTATAAAATGATTGACAGTTTATTATGTAAAACATTAAAATATATAATACAAAAAGTAGGTGACTTGTGGCGGGCGTAATAGCCTAGTCAGCGAATGTAAATAAATCGGTGAATTTAGCAACTGCTAGTTCAGGTAAAAACTAAAACAATAAATATCATGAGGCGATGCTCGTACACCTATTAAACCTCTGTAATAAGCTAAAGAAGAAAATACTAGTTTAAAATTTGTTATTTTTTCTATCTTTTGTTATATCAACTCTCAAATAAATTTGCCGTAGTTTTCCTAGAAATTACAATAAAATAAAAGTAAATCTTTTTGAAATGAAAACTTTAGGCGCGTTAGCAATTTTGGGTGAAGGAAAAACATTGAACTCATTGTCACTTGACGTAACGTGCAGTCACGCTTCGTAGCCGTTCGTAGCACTCGTAGGCGATCCGCTACGGCGTAGCACTACATAGGCATGCGCGGTGCATAACCAGTGCTACGACTGGGGGCCTGTGTACTTTTTGTTTTCACTTCTATCGGCAGTCCCCAAGGCCTGCCGTGATTTTTTTTTTGTTTTACCTTTTACTTCACTCCCTCGATATGTATATAAAAACACGACTTAAGAAAGCAATATCTTTACGTCAACAGTGAACAGATGTAGAGACACTAAACGCGTACGCGCGCTATGTTTACTGTATGGGCGAAGAGGGGATGTGACACCTGGCGGCAAGATTTGTTTTGTTATTATTTAGGGTCTCAGGTAAAAGAATCCGGTCATAGTTGCCATCACTCGGATTTTGCAGACTCAAATACCTCTAGCGCCTGCACTATGTTGAAAGACCAGCCCTATTAGCAATTAAAAAATATATAATAACAGCAGATATTGTTGGGTTCTCAACACATTACCGATGCAGTACTGAACTACTCCCGAGCGCACCTTGTGATCGCCTGGAGGCTATATAGACTTCTACACCTGCATAGTAATCATTGTAAATTTAGTTTTTAATAACTATATTTGTAGACAAAACTGGTCTAATATGTTTTAGCGAAACAGCTGTATGTTGGTAACCACGCTTTCGTAATAGTGTGGAAGTAAACCAGGTAGTTTTGCGTGAGATTGTTTTCCACGCTCTAAAGCTTAAAATTTCGATCAGTTCTGGGGAAAATTTTAAAAGTTATTTAGCAACGAGTATATTTTTACCAAAAAATCTTAGTTGTCTAGGGCCAGATAGGCTGGAATAAAATTTCATACGTATCCAAGAAGATGGATTTAACCAATTTTTTCTAACAATGTCTTGATTTGGAAGTGTGTCGCATGGAGTTTCCTATCCGTTCTTCTCCCTAAAGATCTACACGGTTTGGAATGTACAATCAAATTTATTATTCTGACTACCAACTTCTTGACAATTCAAAAGACTGACTGACTACTTATTTAATTTCAAATTCAAGTTTACCATACATGTGAAAGTTGAATGCAAATCTAACTAAAGAATAATTTCTCAGCCACGGTCTGGTCGGAATCCGTCAGAAAGACAACGCACGCGACTTCGTCGACCCCCTGGTCGTCGCCTTCTACGATGTGGACTACGTCAAGAACGCCAAGGGAACCAATTACTGGAGGAACCGTGTGCTCAAGGTACGTGTCTACCCCCCATTGCTTTATTATCGTTCAATGCTATATCATCATTGGCTTTAGGGTTAAGCAGACGACAACCTTTTTTATTTTTTATTTTCGGATGGGAAATCATCAAATGACTTCTCCCGCTCTGGGCGGAGCAGGAGGGAGTCTCAGACTTTTACTGATTAAAACCCATCCAGGTTCCTTCATCGCCCTTTGTGTTCCGGGGTCACGGTATCTCTTTCGAACAGTCCCGCAACCCCGGCATGCATCGGTCCTTGCGGACCCCTTCCAAGCAGACGACAACCTCTAAGGTTGATCAGCAAAATGCCATTCATATTAAAAAAAAATTGGTCTGCCTAGTACCACCCATTGCTCCAAACGTGTGTTTTAACAAGTTTTATCTTTCGTCGTTTTGTGGAATATTTTGCAATGAATTGACAGTAATCGTGCTTTTATTTTAAATTACCTATAGGGTAGAACTACATAAGTCTATTAACAATGTAAAATGTTTTTAAATAATGTCTAAGAATAAATTATGAATAATAAACTTCATTACAATATCGTAATTAGCGATTTCATGGTTTATTTTCCACAGTTAACTTCTTAAAGCAAGAAGAATACATGTAAAAAGTTAGTTAGCTTCGAAGTTTCGAGCATTAGCTGTAAATACTAGGAAATAAATAAATAAAAATATTACAATTTCTTAACTCAAACCTATAGAAATGTGTTTCTAAATGATGTCAACATCTTAGAATACAGTTTATTCAACACCATAGAAAATACGAAACAACATTTCGTGTCGTGAAAAATCGATTCCAATAGCACTTAGTAAGTAAGTACTTAACCTAATAAACTTAACGATGACGTGTGTATGTTTTAGCCTCAAAACGAATTAGATACCTATTTCTATAAACTTATAATTGTAAATATTAACTGTATCCAATCACCCTAAATAGCGATAGGAACCAAACATCGTCTGGCTAATATAGCAGTCCACTGTTAGGTCGTCCTTCTATTGAACCTATACATTTCTCTCTATTATTAATCTTGTTGTGTTAGTAAGAACATAACTAGGTCACGTTGATAACATTGTCGCTGGTCTAGCACAAGCACTAAGACTGCTGTCGAAGCTGGAAAACATCGTGAGGAAACCGGCATGTGCTTTTCAGCGTTTCGTACTCAAAGGGTAACCAACGGGACTCTATTACTAAGCCTCCGCCGCCGTTCGTCCATCTGTTTGTGAGCGGACTGTGTCTCATGATCCGTAATAGGTAGAGGTAGACTGTTGAAATTTTCGCAGAATAATAAAAATAAATTAATAATTAAAGATCCTACGATCCCGACTCGCACTTGGCCGGTTTTACTCAATGCTTTTATTGTGAAACACTAAACAATAGTTTTATCTTGAAACTTTCAAAATAAAATAATAACTACAGTACTGTCAAATTATAAAACAATCTCATTTATTTATTATTTCAATCGGCATATTCTCAGTTCGTTGACCGTATCCACATCATTCTTGGCAAGGTAGGATTGCTCCATCATCGAAGCCGAATAACTTGGCTATTCGCACGGATTATTGAGATGATCATTACTACGCTAAAGGATCTATTCCAGCGGTCAGCGATTGTCAGAGATGTTTTACGAAGGTAGACATTTGTGGAGCGAAGGCTCCGTCAACGGATGCAATAAGGGGGGTGAATATTATATGTCATTATACAGGCTGATTGTGATTAGAGATGTACCGAAAAGTCGCCGATTATTCGGCCATATTTGTAATCAGCGACCGGTCGGCAGAAAGCGCCCACTTGTTGGCTTTTGAAATAGGGTGATTGAAATTAAATGGTTACCGTTGTTAATATTTTGTTCAGCCTTACAATTTGTTATATTATAACTGAAAATCGAAAATCAGATTTTTATTAGTTGAATATATTTTTTTTTTAAATATAAGTAATTTTTAACAGAAAATAAATTTGGAAGGACAATTTCTGTGACCGCACGGTGAGTGCAAGTGGGAGCATTGTATAATATACTCAATGCAAACGACTCAGCTGTACACGAAGCGCCACAGACATTGTCGATGCCATTCCGAACTCCACCGAAAGCAATGATCGACTTGGCCGCATAATCGACCTTTTTGCAACCGACAGTCGGCCCATCTCTATACTGATTATACTATGTTTAAGATTACATCTAAACCCTATCTAATAACCTTAATTCCTTCTACAGGTCGCCAAGGAACTATCGGGAGTCAACTTCGCAGTGAGCGACAAAGACGACTTCACGCACGAACTGAATGAGTACGGCATTGACTACGCTAAGGGTGACAAGCCTGTCGTCGCCGGCCGTGATGCCGATGGCAACAAGTTTGTCATGACTACTGAGTTCAGGTAAATACAAGACAACTTTTACTTAGGGTGGCTGAATCGGCTTATGCTGGTCAAAAATAGTTTAAAAACTCTATTGTGTCTTTAAAATAGACGAAAAACCTGATAATCTATGATTTTGATCAGGTTTTCTAAACTTGACCTATCTATTATTCTAAAATCAGAGTCATTAAATTTAATAAAACCGTTATTCATTTACAGTTAATGTATCACAATGACTCCATTTCCTCTAGTACTTACAATAAATAGAAAGTATGTCTATGACAAACCAAAATTTAACGTAGGTACTAAAGAAAATGTATGAGTAGATTTGTTCAAAATTCTGGCTAACTACTTTATCAAATTCAAAATAAACTAACACCTCATATGTACAAGAATGCGTGTAACCGAAAACATGCAAACACCACCTCACCGCGATCCTAAATTGAATTATCAAAAGGTTGGACTCAAGCCAACTCTCCAAAATAACACACAATAAAACTCTTTCCACGTAAAATGCGTAAACAAAAATATATTGATAAGGAATTTCTAAGTAGCAGCGAGCGTGTCGTAATGATACAAGATTGATTCCTGAAAAATTGTTTACAAAAAGTTACATAAAGGACACTAACTATAGGAAACATCCTATCTAGTCGGATAGGATGTTTCCTTTTTGTTCCCTAACCAACTACTCTGTAAAGAAAAATACTTCTTAAAAGTCCCGACTTAATCTTGGTCAGGTCAGTAGTGGCTTGCGACTTAAGGAGGATAGTCTAAGGTACCCCGGCGTTCCCACCTGAAACATAACTGAAGAAAAGATACAGTATAAGTACGGGAGGTACCGTTAATCCGACGCAGTCTTTATAAACAGGCTGAAAATCATATAAAATAATAGTTGAACTGTGTCACAGCAAGTGAGGGAATCTAAAGTTACAGCAAGTCTCAAAGTTGTAAAAAAAAATTATAAGAGAGGAATTTCATGCTTAGGGGTAATTTTTGGGTTCACCTTCAATCTAAACAAATGGTCAGCTGCATATAAGTGGGGGGAGGCGGGGGGAATATACGTCAGCTGCGTAAGTAAACTAGAGTTTTCGATAGCACATTAATTGACTAAATTCGAAACTGACTTTCATTTGAATGATCATTAAACAACTACATGTAATGCATTTCATTCGGTGTAAAGGTGACCATAACATCCGTGTATACTTTAGAACACACACCTCTGCCTTGCATTTAAAAACTTGAAAACAAAGATATAATTCCATTGCTTATGGAACTGAATACTTTTATGTTCATGTTATCGCATTGCCGTTGTTTCTTGCGATTGCTGTACGCTCAGTTAACTTGTTTAAAGCATTACCATGCAGTAATGATAAGCAGGCGATGAAATTAAACTCCTTTTCTATTCATTATTGCCTTTCGATGTTATTTAAATACAATCGTGGCAGGAAATTCGTTGAATTTTGTCTGCATTGTATACATTAGGGACAGTTTTATCTTTTAAACTGGTTTGGAAAATTGCTTTGTTAATTTGTCTCGCCTTTGTGTCTGTGAATAAACCGTTGGTTAATCCAAAATTTACCTGTTTAAAATATTTATATCAAAGTTGTGAGCGCAATTACACAACATAACCGTTTGAGATATACGTACTATCGAGGACACTCCCGCCTGATCATCACTAAGCTAATTTTTGCTTGCACTTACACCATAGAAACGCTCTCTAGCCCCGCCCCGTTGACTTTGTATAGAAATAATGAATGAAAAGGTACTGATCGGCCGAGCGCACTGACGACGCACGCCAAACGAGAGTTATTGTTATTTTACGCGCCAAAGTTGACGCTTTCCTAATAGGCCTAAACTTTAAGGGGGCGTGGCTCGGCACCTCCGCATGATTTAAGCGAATTTTTTTTTAACTGGTCGGGCGGAAAAGACCACGACTGTACATACATAACTAAAGCCGAAACAAGAATAAATAAAATATTCGGGCGTCATGTGTTATCCGGTCTGTCTCCTTCAAGTAAAAATAAGTTCTTTAACACTTTTTTTCCACTCTTTACAGCATCGACAACCTGTTAGCCTTCACAAGGGACATGGTTGACGGCAAACTGGAGCCCTTCGTCAAGTCTGAAGCCATTCCTGAGAACAACGACGGCCCAGTCAAGGTTGCTGTGGGCAAGAACTTCAAGGAACTGGTTACTGATAGCGGACGTGATGCCCTCATCGAGTTCTACGCTCCGTGGTGCGGACATTGCCAGAAACTAGCCCCCATCTGGGAGGAGCTTGGTGATAAGGTAAGCTAACTGTTATTCTGTTCATCCTATTCAAGTCACAGCCAGTCTTACTATTTACAAAGTATCTAGGTTGTGGTGGTCAGATAGGAGGTTGCTCCATGTAAAATACTGATAATCAGCCGCATCTAGTTAGACTAGAAGTCGATCTAAACATAGCTGGAGAAAAGTAGATGATCGATTGATGATTGATTGTTTTTTGAGGTGGTTGATTCTTCAATTTAATAAAAAATTGAAAATAACGTGTGAGGTGGCAACAAAATAAATAGCTTGACAACAGTATGTTCTAATTTGATTGCTGTCCTGATAATTAAACATATCTTTGTGTCAGCTCATATCGCATCGGCTTCTTCATTAAATTGAAACGGTGTTCAAATTGATAATTATAACATTATTTTTAATAAGGTTACGCCGGTTCTTTCCCGTATATGAAAGTGATTAGTATTTCCTTTCGTATTTTGTATGGAGTAGAAAACCACGCCAGCCAGTTTCTCAATAGCTATAACCCTACAAGTTAAAAGGCTTTTAGACAAATATGATCCATCCTTGGCCTCATTGTCGTTTACCATGTACGTGTAGTTGAGATAGTGGTCAAACGCGAGCCTACCCTACCCTACTACTACCGTACCGGTTTATAATAGTAATGAAATACTAGCTTCGTATGTTCTAGAATACATCGGTAATTCTTGAAAACTCACAAAATAATAAATATATTGTCTAACAGCTGAAGGCCGAGGCTGTTGACATCGTGAAGATTGACGCCACCGCCAACGACTGGCCCAAGTCGCAGTACGACGTGTCCGGATTCCCCACCATCTTTTGGAAACCCGCTGATAGCACCCAGAAGCCCGTCAGATACAACGTAAGTTTCAACTAAGAAGCTCAGTGAAAACGCCTGTTTTTTTAGATTTGCTTGATTTGATTTTCATTCTTTTTTAAAAAAAAACAACCAAAATTTATTGGTTAAATAATGCCTACTGTACATGGATGTTTTTGCGCGTGCCCAAAGTCGAAACTAAACCATCTTGTTTCTTAGATTTACTCACATACTTACCAACAGTGCCCAAACCCCTACCAGCGCTAAAAGATCCATCCATCACTAATGCCATTATTGCATTAAAATTGGCGTAAATATCAGTGACAGTTCCAAATTGTATTCAGTATGTACAACCGAAGACACTGACGGTCGACCACTTTTCAGTTTTCAGCCTTATCGCGGGCATAAGGGTGAAAAGTGACAAATAAACGCGATAGTACCGTAATATCTCATCTAATAACACAACAATATTTTTTCAGGGTGGCCGCGCTCTCGAAGACTTCGTGAAGTACGTAGCCGAGCAGGCCTCCAGCGAGCTCAAGGGCTGGGACAGAAAGGGTACGCCCAAGAAGGAAGAGCTCTAAGGAGTTGTGATGTAAAACTTTCCATGAAAAGATCTGTGTGTGAGTGAGCGTGCGAGTGAGAGTGACCGTGTAATAGAACCACTGACATGTCCACCTGCAGTTCTTAATCCATCCAGTAGATGCAGAGGCGTGTTGGTTTTATAAATCTATTTTAGATTGATCTAAATACAGTAATTTTGAATGCATTTCTTTATATAGTGTCGGTGGAATAACAAATAAATTAGGTTGTATTTATAATTTTTGTTGTTTTATTTTATTATTGCCAGAAACATTACTTGGATAACATAATTCATTATCATGAATTATGTTATCATTCAAAATCAAGTTCATGATAGTATCTCACCCACTTTTTATTTGTGGTAATTTTCCAATAGTTGCTGCCAGATAGGATCGCAATAGCGGTCACTGACCCACCTACGTTTATTAAAGTTCCTAACTTTGCAATCCAAAAATAAGCCTGTTCAAGTCTTGAATCGTTAACTATCGTGATCTTCAACATTTTTTCTAATGAAAAACGATACATAGTTCATTTGTGTTGGTTCGTACGAAGAGATATTAGGGAAAGAGCAATGACCGCTATTGCGATGACCTTTAGGAAATGAGGTACATCTCTATTAAAATTTGTTTCATGACGTCATTCTTTGACTTCATTTCAAGTCCTTGGCGCTCAGAGCACGTTAAATTCAATTCTGATTAGTGATGTGGTCTATGGTCTTTCTTCTATTTTTGTCTACTAGGTACCGTGTTTTCTTAACTACTTCAGAAACCATTTCAACATTGTTAAATTCGCACTCCAGAGCCACAAGATCCTCCATCCAAGACCTACAAGCAACGCGCGACGCTTAGTTTGTACCGAACATTTCACTTATTAAATTAAATTCTTACTTTTTGATGAATAAACGTTATTCAGAAATCAGAATCATCTTCTAGTTCAACGTTCTCCACAGAATACTCCGACCCCGTTTCCACACCTTGTAAAATGTATAAAAGCTGATCCTACCTAATCCAGTTCTTCATTAATTTCACTACCTATTTGTTTACTTAATACTTTTAGTAAAATAGAATAGTACCTATTGTTATAAGCAAAGTGAAAGAATCCGATTAGTACCTGCAGTCTGCACTATGCCAAAGTGACCTTGACAGCCGTACGTTTATGACGTCACAGAATGACTTCTATAATAGTCCGTGGCGCCCGGGGCACAGACAAATTGTTTTGTAGAGATGGGAATATAAGTTATCGACAAGGATTGCTAACAACTATTTAATTCCGAGTCTGCACCCATCTGAAGGACGAAATTAGTCTATTTTCCTTTTGTGATTAAGTAGTTAACTAAGTTCATATTTTACTGACCTCAAATTGTTTTCGGTAATAATATTTATAAATATTTCAATGGGAGAAATCAAACAATGACAACTTTCGCGTCACATCACTGGCCGACTATATTTAGATTTAGAATCCTTGGCGTTCTGGGGACATTAAAAATGTTCGGAGTTTTTGATTTTGCCAATTTTACGACAATTATGGGCTTGTTTGGTGTGGAAAAATATAAAACAGGGTACTAGACAGTGCTATTATTAAATAGTAAAATGAAAAATACCTATTCAATACAGCAAATTTAATTTTATAACATAGTTAGAACAAAGAGCGCTGGTGGCACGAAAATCTGGAACTTCTATTGAAGTCCGTGGCGGTGAAAAGGTAACTGGCAGCAACTATACCTTCATTTCTAATCCAACAACAACAGCCCATATAGTCCACTACTGGACATAAGCCTCTCCCGTGATGGGAGGAAACTGCCGTAATCTCCACGCTTGGCAGGCGGATTGGAGATCGCAGTGATGAAAGACTAGGTAGCAGAAAACGCTGCTGCCCATTCTCTGGTCTACGGAGGCGCAAGGAGGAGGTTTCTAATCCATGCTAACATTATATGCACAAGTAACTGAGATTGTTTAATCATGCAAAAAAAAGGTTATTATGCAATAGATACGTGCTATCCCAGTTCCTACATTCCCATTGGATATCAACCTCCATGCGGGCAGGAGCTATTTGATAAAAAAAAAAAATCACAAAAATTAATAATGTATCACTAAAAAATTATTAATTTCTGTAAATTTTAAATAAAACCAAGTGAAATAATGAAGTAAACTATATATTCTCCTCCTTCCATCTCTCTATCCACTCAGCGATGCTCTCAACATTGCTCTGCAGCTGATCCTCCGAGTCGTTCTGTACCTCCATCACAATCTCTGGCTTGTATGAGGACTGTGCCTCTTCTAACAATGTCTCAAATATCTCACATTGAACATTATCCTCTAGTTTCTTTCCTGTGTAGCCTCTGGAATTAAAAAAAAACATAACTTCAATCATTCTGAGTATGTTAGTAATGACAGTTCTGGCTGATCCATCACCCACAGCCCCACTGCTGGGTATTGGCCTCTCTTTGCTTGTGCCAAGCGCCACTTCCTTGTGCCAGCCTCATCCGGGATAAAGCCGTGATGGCTAAAATGTCGTCGGCCCGTTTTGCCGCCGAACGACTAACAGTTCTTTTTCCAGTCCTTGAACGTTCAAGGACTGGAAAGACACTCGGTGACAGCTTTACCCCGTCAGAACTCATGGCCCATCTGCCATCACCGCGCTACCGAGTTTTGGCTCAATATATTTAGCCTTTTGACCGCCAGAGCATAAACGCACGCGCGCACACCAAGCCACAATTTTACCTATCACTTTGTCACATGTTTGTGTGGTTTGGCGTACAGGGCACGCGCTTGCTTGTCACGTGTATGTGACAGTGGCGGTCCAAAGGTTAATTTTCTACCCATTTCCCAGAACTTCACGTAAAATAAACAAACTAATAGCTCATCACCTGCCTAGCCTTTTTCCAACTTTGTTGGGGTCAGCTTCCAGTTTAACCGGATGCAGCTGAATACCAGTATTTTACATGGAGCGACTGCCTATCTGACCTCCACAACCCAGTTAGTACTGGGTAATACGATACCCCTTGGTAAGACTGGTTGTCAGACTTTTTGGGCCACTGACTAACTGTAACAACTGTCAAAGATCTACAAATGACAGCCAGGACCAACAGCTTAACGTGCTTTCCGAGGCATGGAGGAAACTCGGTATGTAAGGGTGGTCACCCATCCACAGGCAAGCACGGCTTAACCTAAAGATCGACCCGAGCGGCTGTTATTATTTAGTAACAAGCTCCTCAAACAAACTAATAGCTAACTAACTAAATAACAATAATAATAGTTATGGTAGGTAATAATAGGTATAGGCCCTATGATATTCAAAGACTCCAAAAGCACTACTGGTTGCTGTGCTGCCATAAGCAGGTACTTTATTTTCGAGAAACTGGTTTTAAAAAAATATTGCCATGCTTGAATAATTCTATTGATGATGACTTACTTATGTACTTGTAAATCACATAAAATAATTGAGATAACTTTTAGGTTCATGGTGGTTGGTCTTTAGCTTCTCCAAATAACGACTCTGGTAGACGATTCTAAGCAATTGAAAAGACACCCAGCTTTTAAAAACTATAGTCATAAAATAAGTTTTTTGTTTACTGCCAGTTAGACCTTTTTTCTTTCAATGTTATAAAGATTTTAAAACTTAAAATCAAAGATTGAGATTGTCTCATTGGTCTTAGTGGTCGCAAGCAGCAAGCATGAGGTCCCCCTATTACATGGACTTAATCATAACTGGCGAAATATGGGTATAATATTAGGAACACTTGTGCTTTACCCTTGGGGTATAGATGGATGGGGTAATGTTAAATCATAGACTGAAATCCTTAGATTTGCTCAACCACATTTAAAACAATTACCATATTTCTGTTTTGATGACAATATAATTTTTTTTTTGTATAAGCTTAAATTAATATCTATTGTTTCTTTCGGGATGTGAGCCCATTTTTTTCAGTGTGGACACTTTTTAGCACAAACCGAGAATGGGTGAGGGCAAATTTTATTTAAATCTTAGCTGACTGACCTGGCAGTTAGCCTATCAAACAGTGTTGTGTTGTTGGTCCTGACAACGAACACACCGTCAAACCACCTCTCCGGGAAGAATTCACAGCCGTGGTAGTCCACTATGTTGCCACCTTTAGCCATCATGCCTTCCATGATGTCCAGTAGCTGAAATCATGTTTGATCAGTAGCATTACAAGAATAACTAGTATTTGCGTTGTGCGCGAGCTGCACGCAGATTTCGTCGTGTTTTTGAGAAGTATTCCTTACCCTTATAAAATTTTGTGAATCCATAGGAATCCGTAAATGAATTGGAAAATCCGTTAGAAGTTTTTTTTAAATATTATTGAATTTCTTAAACATTTTAAAAACCTTTATGAGCTCCCTTACAGGGGTACAAAAACCCTTACGAACCCCTAAAACATTCTAAGAAAAAATTCAATAAAAAAAAATCTCATTAAAAAAAACGTTACCCTAAAGCTTGTCGTCACCCCTGAGTTACAATTCAGCCACTTCGCTCCAATCAGGACCTACCTACCACCGGACAGGTTTCAACGCCTACTATAATATTTGTTCAAATACCTAATGGCTATCTGTAACCGTTATGAAGTTACAGCCCTTTCAATTTTAGGGGAGGTTCGGGAGGAGAGGGGAGGGTATACAAATTTTACACTCCTCAATAATTTTAGGTAAGAATAAAAAAAAAGTAATAAAAAGGGGGGGGAAGGGGGGAGTTTTGAACGATGATTTTGACTAACACATTGCCCCTTTTTAGGAATCTGAGAAAAAAATGTTTCAAGTCTCTCAACTTCCGAGATCCGCCGTAAGAACCCGTAAAAAATATATATAATAGGACCTTTCATAGAAACTGCCTCAATATCAATAAATATAAGAGGACAGTGCTCAAAGCTCAAAAATTCCGGAGTATTCGATGCTAAGAGGCGGTGCTACGAGCGCGTATAAAAGAAGTATTTAATTCACCTTATCCTCGTTCAAGAATGGGCACTGATACTCTGGGTCATACTCATCCAAACAACTGTATTCCTCAGCTAACTTGGACACTTCGCGCCAAGTAAACTTTGTCCTGTCTGCTACCAGACGAGAAAGAGTAGATTTGCCGACACCTGGCGTACCTAGAAGTAGAAATATTCAACATGCACTTATTCTTAAAAAGATATTCACGTGGGTCGATTCAACAAAACACATGACATAATTTTAGTAGTTTACCTGTTAAGAGTATATTAGGCACCACTCTTCTGGTGTTAGCCATTTTAACTTGATTGATTAGTCTAAATGCTACTTATTTATTTTGTAGTTAACTAAAAATAGGTTTGTATATTTCTAGGTTATCCCGTTGTTTTGACAGACAATTTATTTACTAAACAAATGTCATCGAGACGCCAGTCTCCAGTCTCCACCACTCTCCAATAATAGTGTAATGCCGCTCCTATACATTAAGCGAATTTCAATCTTAGTCGAGATTTTCTCGAGGTTTTAATAAATTTTGTTTTCATGTATTATTATTGAATCTTCCAAAACAAACATATTGTTTTTTCTTACCATCAGTAATCAGTACAAAACTTTCGAAAAACGTGTGTGGAAATGTGAAAGTCTCGACTACAACCAAATAACGAAAATTGAGGGAAGTTCACCTCTAGTTGTGCTCACAATGCTAAACAACTTCAACACAAGTAGATAGATTCGGAACGCGATATGACATAACATTATCCTATCCTAACCTTAAAAAATTTTAGAGAAAAGTGAACAAAAACTAAAATGAAATCTTGTTTACTCAGGCATTTCTGTTATTTTTACTAATATATAATGCGAATTTATAGACCCAAGGGAATTACAAGAGGACAGATTGTTTTAGTGTCAGTTTTAGGTGTTTTTAGCGGAGTTTATATTTGGAGGCCTCTATTTGACGATTATTTCAGAAAACCTAAAGTTGCAAAAGCTGAGGTAGCCAGTGAAGCTGAATAATGGACCGTGTTAAAACATGGATAAAAACTTCCAGCCCGTTGGCGAAGATGTTAATGGCTATATCCCTAACTTCAGCAGCAGTCGTTTTTCATAGGACTGTGTATGCTCCTTACGTCAAGAGGCAAAGGTACAGGCAGGCTGAGGAGTGGGCCAACATGATAATAGAGCAAGAAGAGTCCGGAGAAGGCGGCACCAACAATATCTCGTATTAATTCATATATAATGTAAATATTAGAATAAAAAATAGATTAACTATAAAGTCAACACTCATTTATTTTCTCCACCTACCTACACATGAAAATGATTTATTAATAGGTACTTATTAAATAACAAAACAATAACCAAATTAAATAATGAGCAATAATTCGACGTAACAAGCATAGAAATAGGTAGATCAGAAGAATTGGTTATGATGCCTATATAGGCTGGAAGCTCCCGCCCATCATCGAAATTTCACATGGTACCCACAATTTAAAAAAAGTCAGCTGTTCCGTACATTTTGAGTTTTGTTTGACGTGTGTAGTGTGCCTATTGTGCTTGTGTAGGAAACAAGCAGATTTTTTACGATAACCGTTTGTGGGTCGGTGTCCCTTGTTAGGCCGGTTTCCACCAAAGCGGCGACGAGCAGAGCTGAGATGAGAAGTGCAAGCTCAACCAATCACAGGATGGACGAGAGACCTGATGTAGATTTCAACTACATGTGATTGATGGGTTTCGCACATCTCTCCGCTCCGCTTTGGTGGAAACCGGGCCTTATCGCCTCTTTCCCCTAGCAACAGCGACTCGTGTTCCTCACTCCTACTTACGTACTTTGCGGATGACTTGCGCGACAGAGGAGGGAGGGATGAGGGAAAATGTGATTCCTTTTACATTATATAATTTACAGCTTTGGACCTACGTCATCGTCACAGATTAGTATTTCTTTACAATATTAAGTACCTACTTAGCGCAATTTCTGAACATATTATCGCCACCTATGCCGCGATTGTCGGGGAAACCTGCTGGGCTAAATACTTTTACCATCATCGTTTCTAAAAAAACAAGGTAACGTTAGGTACTCAAGATGTTGCGACTGTTGCTTAGAGATTTTTGCCTGTGCCCGTGCCTCTCTAAGTGCAAAAAAAAGTCTTGCTAGATTTTTTGCTGGTAGTCTTGAACTGGGAACCAAATATGACCTGGCGCAGTGCCACCAATGGGTATTTTTGCATAACTGCACTAAGTAGGTATGTTGTGTAATAGTCTAGTAACCCGGAACTAAAGAGCTGCACTATATTGTGAAATAGTCTTGTAATCTGGAACTGAAGAGCTCGTGGAGTCTTTGTCTGAGCGTTATAAATAGATTTTAAGTATTTGCCTTATCTTTTATCGAGATACCCTATGTGCTGGCCCAACAGGCTCGATTTATTAAACCGAGCCTTTGAATTAGGTACCTAAACTTTAAGGAAAATCTCACTTGGGGCGGTTCCGATTGCGAGTGTGTTACGCAACACCTTAGCGGTCATGTAAGAATAAAAACGGTCGTGGTAATTTTCACGTAGCATAATTATGTTGATTTACATAAATAACTACCTAAATAACGTTCGCGTCTAACTCTTGAAGGTCGCGGTCATCTACCTGCTATCGCCCAGTTGCGGAGGATTTCATGTAAAGGGCATTGACCCGGCCTCGAGATTAAACGGTAACTTGGGGAATAGGATCAATACATGTAACGACCTACCAAAAGATAATAAATAAAAACTTGGTTCTTGTCTAAGAAATATTGCGCAAGGGTAAGGTTTCGCATTCATAGAAATACTCGTTTCATATGTAGGTATATTATACTTAGGCCTAACATGTTTTTGGATAAGATTATCTTATTTGTAATGGTCTTGGCCGTTTTCGGTCATGGTGGCCAATTCAGACCAGCCATCGACGATGGAAATATTTTGTGGGCAAACTAGGTACTAGCTCTCTCTTACCTCACTTACAATAGTCCTCCGCACTCACTGAAAATAATTGGAATAATTTCACAAAGGGAAACAAAGAACACAAATGTTGGTCCATAACACGTAGGTTCGTCTGCGAATAGGTGCCGCCGACTTGAGGTTGAAGCAAGTCATCAAACGCAGGAGTAGAGGTTATGCATGAGCACAACAGCTAGTCATAGACACTCGCATATTTAAAGTAGGTATTAAAATAATAGTGACCTAACTACATTAAAAAAAAAATATCTTGTCGCATCAATAGGAGGCCATTGACCGCTCTGCCAACAGTCCAGCACCCAAGCTTGTAGAAGTCAAAGAAAGTCAGCTGCAACGGTACCAGCGCCTAGAGAAGATACAGCAAAATTTTTATAAAAGGTGGCCTGAAATTCTGAAACTTACGTGGGTTGTAGGGACAAAAGGACGTGGGCGCGTGACCGGTGACCTTTTCCCAAGCCAAAAGTTCGTGACGCAAAATATGTATTATGTACCTATCTAGGTAGGTACCTACAGCCACGATCTATCTTATGTTTATAAATGTAGACTGTAGTCTAGACGAAAAATACAATCTGTATGTACCTATAGTAGGTACCTACCTAATAAAAAAAATACAAAATGCAGGCAAGCACATTTTGAAGTTCTTCTCTATTTACCTATCCCCTCATCTGGGTAGACCCTGATGAATATTATGAAATAATAATATAATGACTAAAGATTTATATTGGAAGGTAGAGTTGAAACAGGTCCCTCCTACTTTCTTACTCAGTTTTTTACTTTTTTTAGGTATTTATAGTAAACAATATTGTGTAACATTAATTATATCACTTGCGGGGGTTGTGATGTGTGTGACTAATAAAATAAGATGCTCATGTTTTCCGATTGCACAATGAATGAAAATCATATAATCCGAACTAAAAACTACAGCTTAACGCATAATGAATGAAATAAATTTCACTAAAATTCCAAGGTTAAATGAAATAGAAATAATGTTGTTACTTAAGTCTTTAGACGGTGAAATATTGGAAAGAAGTCAAAGATCCCTTTTGCAATAAGTTTTTTCCTTGTTACTGGATTGAACTTTTGCTATAACTTTATTATTAGGCACGTTGTAAGCAACGTTGCGCCACGTGAGATCACAAGAGCGAGACTTCAATGACACGTGTTCATGACGTTGGCACGTCGCGGTCGTGTAACATTATTGCGAGAATATTGAAATACTTATCAAATAGAATGCAATCAATAATAATTCCCATAACTAATCAAAATTCACCAGGCATTGTACAAAACATCCTGAGGAGATCCTGACCTACAAATTTTATTTTCTTATTAAATATAGTCATTTAAACACAAACCTAATTAATTCTCGTAAATATGACGCACTTATAAGACATGACTGTAACGTGACGTTACTTAGTGCACCTCACCTCAAACTGAGTCTAGTCAGAAATAGGGAATTTTCCAGTGATTTTTATGAACGAACTAGATGGCGCTGGTCAACCTTGGGAATAATAAAATGGCTCGTTTTTATGTCTACAAAGCCCTTACTGAAGTACGGAGAAACCTAAGCTCGACTCGACGCACCAGGAGTTTAGACGTAACGCAAAAACACCCAGAAGATCAATAGCAAAAACTTGTAGTTCAGTTCAGTGATGCAAAAGAAAGAAGAAAGAAATATTACTAAACAATGAGTTTGACATGTGTTTAGGAGTTTTTTTTGCCCTGATAGAAGATTTTACCATTGACCTATATTAGAATATGTAGTAAATTCTTTTTTCATTGGATTTTAGTAGCACGTCGCTTAAAAAAAATCCCAAAGCTGATCAGCGCCATCTATTGATATATACTGAAGCGTTGTGACAAACATCAGTGGAAAATTATTCATTAGGATTGGTTCAAATTATACTTTCAAAGTACCTATATTTATTTAATGGCCTAGCTAGTCAAAATAATGTGTCCTAACTTGGACCACGATTTACCTACAGTATTTATTTGAAGTTGTAATAGTGTCTAAAAAGTACCTACATACATATGTGAACAGTATTAAAAGTGAGAGTGGGATTAAAATAGTATAGAGTTGTTGACCGTTGAAATTGACGAATAGTTTTGTGAGTCACCTTAATCACGATGCACTTTTATAAGGTACAAGGATAACCTATAAACTTGTATTATTACCATAAAAACCTAAAATAGGTAGTCATGAGATATCATATCAGCCACACTATCTAATGCTATCATTTAACTTCAATCTGTTCACGTCCCGAGAGTGCAATTTTAAAACGTTAGGTATTATTTTCTATAATAAAACCGGCTAAAAAAATCTGCATGATGAGACCAATGAAGCTGAAGCAGAGAATGATGCGTATCAGGCACATAAGTACTCTTGAATGCAGTTTTATTAGACCATTTAGTTAGAGCTTTAGTAGCCGGTTTTACCCATATAGAAATAGGAACATGCGATTTATATTATTTTTTTACCTGGACCCCAAAGAAAATGTATAGTTTATGAAGGCTCAGCCTGACATAATTAGTCAAAATATATTATTAGGAAAACCCATTAATTTTCAGAACCGACGTGCACCCACTAATTATAAGAATGCAAATATTTTTAGTCATCTTGTCGTTTCCTGCTTTCGTAAATAGTTCAGAGTTCATTCACCTTTTGGTTTTGGAACATATTGCATGGGAAATAACCTTTCACCAAAATGGACAGACCAGTCTGTACTTCAGCGGCGTTTTCATTTTCTGTTTGAAAGATGGAACTGAATAGGTGGTGTGTTGCATGTGTACTTGTAGGTAGTGTGAGTACCTACCTAGGTGTGTACTTGCGTTTTGTGACTTGTTACTTATAATTGATTTCTTGCTATGGTTATCAGGTTAAATGAAAATACTAAGTAATTTTTACTGGAGGCTACCTTTATTCTTCTATGAATTTACACATTAGTTTGCAGTTATAACAAAATAGTTCAGATATAACCTTATATAAATTATAAAATAATGTTACAGTATAAGCCTTGTAAAAAATATAGAAAAGGAATGAGTTTGTAGCCCTTCTTTCCTTCGGAACACCTTGCGGTGAATGAAGTATCGCAGTTGAATGAAAAATTGTGCTGTTAACAGCGCTAGCTACTTCTTGCCCTTGGTGGCCTTCTCGGCGGCTTTGGTCACCTTACCACCACCAATTTCCTTGAAGTTGACAGCCTTGATGACACCCACAGCGACCGTCTGCCTCATGTCACGCACGGCGAAACGACCGAGGGGAGGGAATTCCTGGAAGGACTCAACACACAGAGGCTTGGAGGGGACCAGGTTGACGATGGCGGCATCTCCAGATTTGATAGACTTGGGGTTGTCTTCAGTGGATTTACCCGTACGACGGTCCACTTTCTCTTTGATTTCGGCGAATTTGCAGGCAATGTGAGCTGTGTGGCAATCCAGAACAGGTGTGTATCCGTTTGAGATTTGACCAGGGTGATTGAGCACGATGACCTGTGCTGTGAAATCGGCGGCGCCCTTGGGTGGGTTGTTCTTGGAGTCGCCAGCGACGTATCCACGACGCAACTCCTTGACGGACACGTTCTTTACGTTGAAACCAACGTTGTCTCCGGGGACGGCCTCTTGGAGAGCTTCGTGGTGCATCTCCACGGACTTGACTTCAGTGGTTATGTTAGCGGGGGCGAAGACGACGATGGTACCAGGCTTGAGGATACCAGTTTCAACTCTGCCTACGGGCACCGTACCAATACCACCGATTTTGTATACGTCCTGGAGGGGAAGACGCAGGGCCTTGTCTGTGGGGCGAGCAGGGGGCAGGATGGCGTCGAGGGCCTCAATGAGGCATTTACCTTCAGCCTTGCCTTCCTTACGCTCAACGTTCCATCCCTTGAACCAGGGCATTTTGGTTGAGGGCTCCAACATGTTGTCTCCGTGCCAGCCAGAAATGGGTACGAAAGCGACAGCAGCTGGGTTGTAACCAATCTTCTTGATGTAAGAGGACACTTCCTTCTTGATTTCCTCGAAACGGGGTTCGCTGTATGGGGGCTCAGTGGAGTCCATTTTGTTGACGCCCACAATCAGCTGCTTGACACCGAGTGTGAAAGCGAGCAGAGCGTGCTCACGAGTCTGTCCGTTCTTGGAGATACCAGCCTCGAACTCACCGGTACCGGCGGCGACGATCAGCACGGCGCAGTCAGCTTGAGAGGTTCCAGTGATCATGTTCTTGATGAAATCTCTGTGTCCGGGAGCGTCGATGATGGTGACATAGTACCTAGCGGTCTCGAACTTCCACAGAGCAATATCGATGGTGATACCACGTTCACGCTCAGCCTTCAGTTTGTCCAATACCCAGGCGTATTTGAAGGAACCCTTACCCATTTCCTGGGCCTCCTTCTCGAACTTCTCGATGGTACGTTTGTCGATACCACCGCATTTGTAGATCAAGTGACCAGTGGTGGTGGACTTGCCGGAGTCGACGTGTCCAATGACGACAATGTTAATATGAATCTTTTCCTTGCCCATTTTTGGTTAGTCTAGAACAAAAGAAAATAATCTATTATAAATATGTTATTGATAAGAACAGTGTAAGGGGTAGTGTGATCTGAGCCGGCATCTGCAAGGTCGCAACCTCATGTATCGTGCGGCCGGCAATATGGCGGCCGCATGGCCGCCTCGCCCTATCTTGACATTTCACAATGGATGTCAGCCATTACGGCAAATGAACAAAAATTTACAATTTATTGGCATTACATACATTCCAATTCCTTTATAACTAGTTATATTTGAGCGAACAAACTAATAACAGTTTTGGAAAAGAGAAAACAAGTTGCATCAACCACGTGGTGGCGAGCCGGTCGGTGAACAAGTGTGACGCGTAAGCAAACGAGAACTGTGTTTAATTCGACAGTTGATTAAAACAATGCACAATTAAATAAACAAATGAAGTAATATAATCTTTTCTTATGTTAACGTAACCATACGTTGGATGTAAAACGTAATTTGTAGGTTTAGAGTTACACCACAGTAAGGATAGAGTTAATTGATACGAAATTAACATGAACTCTTGCCGATATTATCGAGAAACACAATCGTTTATGCTTACGGTAAACTAATATCACTTTTTAACACTGCACTAAACAATTTCTTCTGACACTCACCACGGATTACAATCCACGTGTAATATCCGAGATAGACTCCAACAGAATGGACGAGAAATGGTTGCTCTTTCAGCTGGCTGGAATGAGTAGAGTCACTTCCGGCACTAGGTGTGGCAACGCTTTATTTCAAAAGTCCCAATTTAAAATTTAACGCTGGTAATTCTTAAGAGAAAGGAACGATTATTTATTCATTAAGTATAATTTTATAGGTAATGTGTCACGGTCCGTAACTCACGGCATACAAACAACAAACTAACAAAGCGCGCGCATGAAAATATGGGCGCCGCCGGCTGGTTCACAAAGCGATTTTTTTTTGTACCGGGCCTTGGTTAAGTGTTCTAGTTTGTCCTATTCACATTGGAGTATTATCTTTAACATTTTTTTACAGAAAAGTTTACCAATAATAATTATGACAATGCACTTAATGCAGCAAAAGCTTTAATTATTTATAGATGATCATGCATTTTAACTTCGAAAGTTAACCACATCCAAAGTGAGCTTGAACTAAATATTGAATAGGTTATGTAGGTTATCTACTGCAAAAGGTTTTTTTGTATATTTGAATCATTTTTTTTGTGCTATTTCTCATTTTAAAGCGTTGGGACTGCAACCGCAATGGTATCTTCACACCTCCTGGCACACCTGCCTGAAGATAATTTCACTACCTACCACAAAGTCTTTAGGTCAGTAAATTACATCAGATTTTCCACTACGATTTGAAAATCGAAAAACAAAAACCCAATAAAATTTAAATGTTCATAAATTATCAAGGTATATAAAATAAAATAACAAGGTTCTGGATTTTACTCGGCTGTAATTCATTGCATATTCGTATATCCTATTTCTGCATATTATCTAGAGATGTAGTGGTGGAGCTCTACCAGACAAAATAGTACAATTTCTTTATGGCAACGGAACGGAATATTTTTTTCCAGTTAAAGAATAAAATAATATACCAATAGTTTGAGGTAAATTTATCAAGTCTGGCAACTTTAGACTTAAAACGGATATGATGGCTAAAATTGAAAATTCGTTCAGTAATAAAAATGAATTAATTTTAAACAATGACAACACCACACTGGCTGGTAAAGCAAGATGTTTTAGAAAATAAATACCTTTCTATTAAATCTGGTTAAATTCTGACTTAAAAATGTGGACATGGAGTTCATTTCAAAATAATGATGTTTTAAGAAATTAAGAATTTATTGCAGCTGTTGTTGAGGATGATGAACATTATTTCGAAATTGGTTCAATAATAAGTTTGCTTATCTTAGTTCTTTAAATTCTAAAATGCAATTAAACATTAGGTAAGTAAGAAATCACGATCAGGTATTTCTTTTTTCTTTTATATACTAAACGTAGGAAATGTCAAATTTTCTCTCCCCCGCACCGCACTGTCCGCACCCCATTCAGGTTCCTGTGTCGAAATCGAAATGAAACAAATGAAAATTTGAATGAACTCATTTACGGAACCAAAATTAGTTAGCAATGCGTTATTTAATTAAAATGTTGCATTGTTAGGAATATTTAACGTGATATTGTGGTAAACAAATAGTAGGCAGCATGTTCAAAAGTCGCGGAGATATTGTTTATAAATGTACAGTGAGACTGCTAGAAGATACAGAAATATTAGAATGTGAATTTCACGTGAGTATATTTGTAAATAATTAATTGTTCTTTTTCGTATGAATGTTTAACGAATGATGTTTGTTTTCAGCCAAGTTACAAGGGCAAGTTTCTATTGGAGCATGTATGTCAACAGTTGAATCTCACTGAGACTGATTATTTTGGGCTTCGATATGTGGACGCCGGTGGTCAAAGGGTGAGCCGATATGTAGTAGCTTTTTACCAAGTACAAATACTCTTAGTAACCCTGAAATGTTTGGGGGTCACTATGTCCGTTAATGAATTGAAGAAAAAGTATCTTACACTGACAGTGAATGACAGTGAAAAAAATCTAAAACTACAATATGTCTTGGGAACAAGAAGTGTAAAACTATTGAAAACATAAATAATGCTAAAACAGCCATGGCCGGTTATCTAAATTATTCAGTCAAAGGTAAAAAATGTTTTCTTACTAAATTCTCTATTCAAAATTTGAACCACTTTAATGATAATCTCTTCGTAACACCTGCCAAGATTTTATTTCACTCCATTTAAAAAAAAAACGCTACTAACCTCTTTCCTTTACTGTTTAAAGACTCACTGAAAATGTCTTGATATTACCAATTAATTCAAACATTAAGATGAGCAGATATTTATCAATCCAATTAGTTAAAAAAACATCTTGAAATTGCACTACAAATTAATAA
The DNA here is from genome assembly GCA_941918905.2 of Xestia sexstrigata. Lineage (NCBI taxonomy): Eukaryota > Metazoa > Arthropoda > Insecta > Lepidoptera > Noctuidae > Xestia > Xestia sexstrigata. Next base: position 20,601,720 of record OW799201.2, read on the forward strand.
TTTGAGATCTACTGCCACTCTACATTCAAGTGAACTACAATATTTAACTTGTTAATCAAAAATTCAGTTGGAGTGTGTCCAACTGAAGTTATCATTTTGTTGGATGAAAACCTTATGAAAACTTCACTCCTACTACCAAAGTAGTAGGAGTGAAGTTTTCGTAAGGAAGCTAATCATTGCAAAAGGCATGTTATTTCAGCTGAAATTACATACATAAAAATGTAGAATAATAATGTAAAAACTTGACTGAATTTTCTGAAGGTTAAGGACTACACCCAATTCAACAGTTTGTATAAGTCGTTTGTCATAGAGGATAAGGCGATGCCCAATTACTTGGCCACTAAACAAGCAGCTTCTGAAAAAATCCAAAAGAAAATACCCGATAACCCTTGCACCTGGGAATTTTTATGTGACCTGTTTCTGATTTCCATCCAGCTTTCTAAGCTCTGCATATGACTAAAATTGATTGTTTATTAAACAATCAGTGAAGTTGTTCATTCTGTTTTCAGCATTGGCTGCATTTGGCAAAATTAATATTGAAACAAGTCAAAGGTATGTGTGATAAATTTTACCACCCACATCTGTTGTTTTGTCTGCCATTCTTAATTGACTAAAACACTGTTTTAATTGATAGTATTAATTTATAAAGCCTACACATTCATTATTACAATTGATGAATGAGTCTGTTGTAAGTACATAATTGTTATCTGTTGAAATTTATTTATTTTCATTACAAATGAGTCTGACTGCCCACCATGGCAATTAAAATAATACTTAAAAGCTTTCCTAAAGTTAATAAAACAGTAACATAACATCACCCCTGGTTATTTTTAAGTCCCATGTAATAGGGGTGAGCCTATTGCGATCAACGGGGCACAAATCCAGACAACGTGGCTGCTACTGAAATATGCAATGCAATTAGATAGTACTGGTTTTAATTTAACTTAATATGAGTCCCTACCAAATCTCTATCTAACACCCAGTTTCCTTTCCAGATGCATCACCAATACTGTTTAGTTTCCGAGTAAAGTTCTATCCGCCAAATCCTCTACTCCTGAAGGAAGATGTGACTAGGTTCCAGATATATTTGCAGCTTAAGAGAGACCTCCTTCATGGGAGGTTGTACTGCACATCCAATGAGGCAGCTATGTTAGGAGCGCTTATTATACAAAGTAAGAATAAACAGATTTTTTTTTAAACATTGTCACATTTGTGTTGTTTGAAAAGCTTGCTACGCAGTTGTTAGGGTAGTTGCAGCGGCCTTTGTGCCGACCCGAAGCAATGACTAGAACCGACTAATATCGACCCAAAAAAGTGTGTAGCACATGCACACCTCAGTAATTAATTATTGGCAAATTGGTAATAAAAGTGATTGGTCTGATCTTACTCCATGTAATCTTCATACAATCACAAATATGTATTACCTATTCTAAATATTTCCTATACGTACCCAAGGTCACAATGCCAACAATATAAAAAAAAATAAACATGTTTACACTTCAGAATACAAATGAATGATCTTGACATTGAAATAATTTGTACAAGTACATGTAAAAGCCAACTCATGCACAAAAACACGTGTTCAGTAAGAGTTTCTGATATCACGATAATTATCTATCACAGTTACTGATAACTGATATAAAAATCCCATAGACCTTTCAATGGGTTTTTTTTATAGTATATGAGCTAGCATTGTTCTTCATCACTTCCACGCTTACATCACTGATATGGTCACAGGAAGTGACTGATTTTTCCCATATCAGTTTGCAACTACATGCTCCTAATACTACATAGTACATACAGTATATAAGTGGATGGACATTGTACTGCACCCCATATTGGTAATTGCGGGCTATTGATACTGCACACATTTGTATCTAATTGAAAATGATTATCAACTAGCTCGTGGCTAAATTCCTGTATAAAATGTTTGAAGTGATTGCTGCAGGTTGTAGGCTATTGATGCATTCCACGTGAATTTATTGTGGGCTTGTCTACACTAATATTCTAAAGAGGAAAGATTTGTATTTTTGGTTTTTGTGTGTGTGTGTGTGTATGTTTGTAATGAATAAACTCAAAAACAACTACTGCGCCGATTTCGAATTCTTTCACCATTAGAAAGCTACATTCACCCTGAGTAACATAGGCTATATTTTATCCCCGTACTTCCACGGGAACGGGAACTACGCGGGTGAAACCGCTCGACGACGTCCGCTAGTCTCTTACAATCTTTTATCGGTTTTGGGGAAATGGATACCCTTATTACCCTCTGCCTGTGGAGAATGGAGGGTAATGTACTACTATGTACCATGAGTCGGAAGTACGGAAGATAATCGTACTGCCATCCAATCGAATGGTGGTTTCGAATGGTTTAAAGCCTCATCTTCCTGTTCTTGTGTTACTTGAGGTTGGTGCAACCGGTTCTTTCTTCCATTCTCCTCATTCATTGAGTAAAAAGTATTAATTTAAAGAGTATTGAAGTAGTTTTAAATATTATTACGAGCATCCCTTCGATTAGCTATTTAATTAATTTACCATTGCTCACAAATCTTGTTTCTTTCTCAGTTGAACTAGGCGACTACGACCCGAACATTCACGTTGGCAACTATGTTACGGAGATGAGGCTGTTACTGAGACAAACAGACACCATTGAAGCAAGGATACAGGTGACTATGAACTTCAATATCAGCTTTAGGCTCCCTACACCATATAAATCAGACTAGTGAAATCTAAGCGCGTGGTTTTGTGTTAAAAAAAGAAACAGTCGGGGCAGTCTTTGGGGACATAATAATATGGGGGCCGATAGAAGTGAAAACAAAAAGTACACAGGTCCCCAGTCGTAGCACTGGTTATGGCCCCGCGCATGCTAATGTGGTGCTACGCCGTAGGGGATCCGCTACGAGTGCTACGAACGGCTACGAAGCGTGACCGCACGTTACGTCAAGTGACGATGAGTTCAATGTTTTTCCTTCACCCAAAAAGTGAGCAACGCGCCTAAAGAAGTTTTCACTTCAAAAAAACTAGCATACATTTTTTATGAACTTCAAGTTCAAGGGCTTCGTACACATAATATTGGACGATTTCAAATTAAATTTTCACACACCTGAACACCGCATTCGTTCTTAGAACGGAGTATTTATTATGAAATGGCAATTACGAAATGTTCAAATAGTATTGCCCGTTTACACTAACTCTAAGGGGCGCTTATAAGAATGCCTAAGCATAAAAAGCTCTGAATAATGAAGATCATTAGAATAAAAATAAATAACACAGAGAGTGCCAGTGCTACCAATACGTTATCAAGTCAACTTGTAACGTTTTCTATGTTAAAAGTTCACAGCACGAGGGAGCAAAGTTGACGCAGTTAAGATAAATAATATACAATGTTGACTCTAACACATTCCGATTAACGTATGTTGGTATTGGTTTATCGAATCTAAACAAAATATGTTTATTAATATTCCACATTATTATTCGGGTCCATTATGTGGAGTAGACAAAACACTAAACAATATCAATAAGGAATTAAGGTTGGCGTGTTAGTATATTTATAAAAAGTCCGTGTTTGTCTTCCACTGTAGAGCAAAATTCTTCAGTTTTTCACCGATCGCTAGCGTCCATTAGTTTCTGCAACATGCAGCGAATAGGCACGCAAGATACTTTACACCCCGCATCAAGGCAAGGAGATGAATAATAATATTATAGCCTTTTAATCAGATCTAATTACTACATAACTATTACAATTAAAATTTGCTTCTTAGAATGATACCTACTGTCTGCAGATCTGTTTGCTAAGGGGATGGATAATGTTAAGAGCGGCCAACCAGCCATACTTTTCGCGAGAATTTTGACAAACGCTCGTTCGTGATTATGCCGTTGTTACAAATACACATATATCTTTGATTTTGTTGAGCTAATAGGTATCTTTTGCACTATATCTAGGCTTCTATCAAAGCAAAAAATAAAAAATTGTAGAAACAAATACAGTATAAGCCTCCAAAAATTGCTGTTTTGCACAAATTTTACCTCAACTTTGGCAGTTCATAATGTACTCATAAATTGTAAAAGTAAAGAAAGCATCCCGATAGAAGCCTTGCAAATGTGCAAATGGACAAATATTTATTTGACATACTTGTAAAACTTATTCAAAAACACGTATTTCCTGGAACAAGTTTTATAAATTTTCGAACACTATTTTTCGTTCAAACGCGTTAGGCGGTATGAGGTGCGCGGGAGACGAGTAGTGCGGCTCTGGATGAAACAACAAGCTTTTCGACCATGCTCGCGTTGACGATAGACCTAACTCTTGATGGTGTGGTTAAGGAATTACACAGAGAGCCGGTAGAAGGTACCCCGGGCGGCAGTGGCGGAGTGAAAGGAATGTCCACGCAGGAGGCCGAGCGGGCCTTCGTGAAGATCGCCTGCCAACTCGACACGTACGGGGTGGATCCCCATCCTGTCAAGGTTTGGGTATATGTGTTGCCTTCCTTTATTGGGTATTTATATCTATGTACGCTTTTAGATAATATATTCGAAACTAATAAAGTTACGTACTACATACTTACACTAGATTTATTCTCAATTATTTGCTGTTTTCAAGAATTTTATTCTTCTATGACTCCAGAACACCATACTTAACGTGTCTACCTTTATATGAATACAGGACCACAGAGGCAACCAACTATACCTGGGCATCAACCACAGCGGTATCCTAACGTTCCAGGGTAGTCGGAAGACGCATCACTTCAAGTGGTCTGAAGTTCAGAAGATCAACTTCGAGGGACGCATGTTTATTGTACATCTAAACTATCCTGAGGTGAGGTATTCACATTGATATAAAAGATGCGCAAGAGTGTCTGTCTGTTATGCGGAGGAATGAGGAACATGTTGTGAGGAAAGTTTTGAGTATGAATGTGGATGGGTATAAGAGTAGAGGAAGACCAAAGAAACGTTGGATGGTCTGAAGGATGATATGGCAAAGTCCAAGTCAAAGATCTTTATTGTGAGACAGTGGTTACAGAGTTGTTATCAAGTTATTTGTGTGTGCGTTTGCACTGCTCTACCATGTTCGGCATACAATAGTTTCAACAATTTTGTTTGTTTAATATTGAGTCTTAGACCTAAGTTTAAGTGATATAATTACATTAAATCAAATAGATATTTTAATTTGAAATAAGAGGTATATTTTGCATCGAAACATAAAAACAGTTTGGCAGTAACTCATCACGAATCTGTCGGACAAAAATGTATGTACTTTATGGCATGAAAAGAGGTGTCTGATGAATTGACGAGTAATAGAGAAGTTTGGAAGAAGACAATCATGCTGCGCCGACCTCAAATGAATTGAGATAAGGGCAAGTGAATGATGACCCAAAAAGGATTATTTCGAAAATTCTTAAATTAAATTAGTAACACAAGTTTTTAACCCGATAAAAGTTTGTAGGGAATCTATGTGGCGTACCACACTTATCAGTTACCAAAAATATGCAAATATAGAAACAACCACTAAAATAAAAGCTGATTAAATTAACTAAGTACTATTCGTAGTTATTTTTCACACAGACTTATGTGCGAATTATTCGCGGCATGCGGCTCTACAGCTAATCATTTTACAATCTTGACTCTTTTTCCTCAACATTTTCAACAAAGAGACATTTGACCATTTATACAACTACACACATCAACACGGTCTAGGGATATTTCATACTCAATTAAATAACTCGAAAAGTACTGGCCGCATTGGAATCTTTTATACACCGATTTGTTTGTAATTTATCTCAGACTAATTCCAAATTCAAATTTTTGAAAATTCTTTTGTTTCGGTGGCATAAAAATGTCTTGATGTATAGGAGAGGGAATTTTCATTTGTGCGAAATTTAGAAAACAATACGAATTACGTTTAGTTACAGTTTTTTTTTCATTTTTAATGAAAGATAAAGTTAAAATTGAGGTATTGTAGCCATGCAACTGAATGCAATGAAAAAACATGAATGCTGGAAGCTGGATCTGTTCAGCGTAATGTTGCTGAGGCCATAGGGACCCATCAAAATGTAATTTCAAGATTGTGGACACGCTATCGTGCCACAGGTGAAGTAGCGGAGAGGCACCGGGGGCCAAGTCGCATCACTACCCCCAGACAAGACCGATTTTTGCAAATTACTGCGCGAGCACAACCAAATGCAACGGCGACTCAATTGGTCCAAAGGCTGCGAGTGGAACACCAAGTGCTTGTGAGTGACCAAACTGTAAGAAGGCGACTGCATGAAAGCAATCTACGCTCTCGTAGACCACTCCGGGTCCCACCTTTACGGAGAGGCAATCGTGGACGACGATTAGAATGGGTTCGGAACCACGTGGACTGGGGCCGTGACCAATGGTCCAATGTGCTGTTCACGGATGAATCCAGGTTCGGCTTCCATCCAGATTCACGAAGGACGCGTGTTTGGCGAGTTCCTGGACGATGGAGCCGTCTCCAGAACCCTCAGGAAGTTCACCCATACCAAGGAGGAACAATTATGGTTTGGGCAGGAATTAGTCTTGGCGGACGGACGGATCTCGTTTGGGTGCGGGGCAATATGACGGCAGAACGATACGTCCAACAGGTGCTGGGGCCCGTAATCTTGCCCCACAGAACACAAATGGGGCAAGATTTCCTGCTCATGCACGACAATGCCCGGGCACACACGGCGAGAACGGTAGCAGCTTGGTTACATACACATAATGTTAGGGCCTTAGACTGGCCTGCTCAATCGCCAGATCTAAATCCCATTGAGCATGCGTGGGATATGCTGCAAAGAAGAGCTCTGAAGGAAGTTCCTGAAAATCTGGCTACAGAAGATCAACTTTTTGCGCACCTCAGAAGGACATGGGACAATATTCCGCAGCAAGACATTGACAACCTTGTTCTGAGCATGCCGAATCGTTGCCGATGTGTTATGAACATCATGGGCGCTTTCTCAGACTACTGACTTCAAGTTTATAAACACAAATTAAATGATTTTTCTATTGTTTTCAGTTTTTACTCACAAATTAAAAGTTTATTCATATACGGTTTCCGTCTATGCTTCATTTTTTTCCATAAAATCCTGAAATTTTAATCTATACCTTAACCATTATTAAAAAATGGTAGAATATTAAATAACGTATCTTTTAAATATATACATGTCATATAAATAATTAACACATTGATAGTAATTCGCTTTTTTAAAAATATCCCTAGACCGTGTTGATGTGTGTAGTATGTACCTACCCCTTTAGCACTATAATCTGGATCCTATATAGTATGTAACAAGAGCCCACGGTATTGAATTCAAATAAATTGCACTCGGCTGCAGAGAGGTTAGTATAAAGACATCACATCTGCGCCGTTACCTTGAATTCTGCTCTCATATTTAGGGCGTCTGGGGCATTAACAAAACAAACTGGTAATTCTGAATCAAATGACCAGTACTTAAGTCAGATTCTTTGTTAAGAAAACACGTGTCTTCAAAAAATTGGCGCACTGAATAGCTCTATAAACTTGACCCCATTTAGGTACGTCTTGGACGTAACGGTCAATGCATATAATGGGGATTTTGAAGAGCTATTATGTTGAGTAAAACCCGGTATAATTATTTGTTTCGTGAGTGTAATGCGTAGATTATGATCTCACGCGGTATAAAGTAGTTATTTTTGAAGCGAAATATTTGGCCAATTAACTCATTTGTAGCTAAGTACAGCTGCTTTGCTACCAAATAAAAATTTGTATAACTTCGGCATGAAAATCAGACTTGCGTGACTTAAGAATCCTGCTTTAAATGCCTGTAATATTTTCAAAGAAAATATACTTATTTACTACTATTTATATTAGTATTAAATAGTTGCAATTTTATACGTAAATGAACGGAATCATAAATGTGTATTAATTAGTCTTCTTAGCGTGTCGTTGACAAATATTGTTTGTAAAGAAGTTTAATTTCATTAGTAGCGTTAATTTAGTCGTAGTGGTGGGGACTGCTAAAAAATATAAATGGTGAAGTTCAATAAGTACTTATTGGCTTTGCAAATATGTGCGAATCGAAGTCGTCATCCTGTGAACAGCACATGGATGCCCCGGCGTTGTCATCACATCACAGCATTTCATTTATACTGGTGAATCAAATATTAATGTCTTCGTGTGTTCGTACCCTCTAACAAACTCCTAAACTACTGAACCAATTTTGATGAAATTTTGCACAGTTCTTCTACATACACAAAGGAAGGTTTCTGAAAATGGCATTGCAACGCATGTCTGGCACAACTAGTACCTGGTTTATAAAAAATGCCATTACAGGTCTGTTTGCGTGTAACTGCTTAGATCATCTAAACTACACAATTTTATTGATGTTCATGCGGATTTCGCCATCAGGGCGTTTTATCCAGAAACTGTATAATGCGTTACATTTGTTACATTTAACACTAAGATATAGCATACCATCCTGTAGAAGACCTACTATTTTACCAGTGCGGAGCAAATGCCGCCAGATTACTTGATAAAACCCACTGAGATACAGGCTTTATAATATGTGTTCTATCGATAATTGCGAAATTAAAATAAGGGCTTAGAAGGATAACAACATGACATCACGCTTGTTTTATAAAAGGGTAAAGCTGAGGTGACTTACAGACATACAGGGTGTAAACAACCTCATCACGAAACCGTCAACCAAGAATTCTGTACATCAACCTAAGTAACTTTACGCAAACATTATTGCTGGGACTTTTCTTTTTGGGGTAAAAATCATGTTTTGTGGTAGAACTTAATGTAACGCACTCAAAACATTATGCTGATGGAAGGATTGAATAGTACGGGGGTCGTGGAGGTGTTTTATGTAAAAAACTTAGAATAAATAAAAAAAAAAGTTTGTAACGTTGACCCCCAATATCTCCGTAACTAGGAGGTTCCCAGGTATGGTGTAGAACAAAAACATGATCGCAATGACGGGGAGAATCTTTTTTACACCCTTCGCCAGTTATGTAAAGGGGGAAGGGGGTAAAATGTGTTGATTGTTGTTTTTATTGTACTAATGATTTATTTCAGAAGAAACACACGGTGGGTTTCAAGTGTCCGAACGGGCCTGCCTGCCGCCACGTGTGGTGCTGTGCCATCGAACAGATGCTGTTTTTTACGTGAGTACACCTTCCTTCGTCTACCTCTTCATTTCAGTCGAAAGAGGTCGACTGCTGGACATAGGCCTCCCCCAAGTGTCGCCACATTGACCGGTCCCGTGCGACTCGCATCTAGCGGATTTCCGCAACCTTCACCAGGTCATCGGTCCACCTAGCGGGAGGCCTTCCTTCGTACAATCATAGTTTTTTACTCGTAGTCTACTTTTTGTTCATCAATGAGTCAATGCCCGACATGGCCTCAACCTGTTCCAATTTTAATTGCTTTATCATAAATGTGTTGTAGAAAAACATACATAATATCACGCCTGTAATTGCTGAAGCGTTAGACAGAGGTGTAGGACCTACCTAATAGTAAACTCACATTTCCCTAGTTATGTTTAAGTTTAAAATAATTATAGGGGGCAAGCCTATTAATATCAACCGGGCACAAATCCAGACCCCGTGGCTGCTACTGAGAAAGTCCTGATGGAACAAACCGAAAACATTTTGCCTGATCCGGGAATCGAACCTAGGACCTCGACGAGGCGGTTCTATATCCATACTAATGTTATAACTGCGAAAGCAACTGTCTTGTGCCTTTTCGCGCCTGGGCGAATTTTGATGTTTGGTAGTTTGGCAGAACATAACTTGGGTAAGGTAGATACGACCGATACGGTTTGGTAGGATAGACCAATATGTCATTACATATTATACAGTTATGCTGGTTTTATTTAAAAACCAGCATAACTTTCTCGTGGGATAATTCCACACGTCATTGCGAGCGAAACTGCGTACAAAGCTTGTAGAAAACACGTGTCTCAAAGGATTGGCAAACTGAATAGCTCCATATACTTGACCCCTTTAAATACTAAAGCTAAGTCTTTCATATACTTAACGGTTAATGCTAATAAAGGACATTTGAATAAATGTTATGCTTTAAGGAAAATGGGAGGCCGAATTTAAAAAGTCCTTTTATTTATTTGGCTAAGTGGCGATGTATCCGGTTCTTTATAATAATCTACCTATACTGGACTCTTTCTTGTGAACTGACTGTCTTTGGTTAGCATCCCGTTATAACAAACAGTTGTTCTGAGATACAGGGGGATGAGTGTCTGTAAAATTACTATTTTTTATGGCACAGTACAGAGATAAAAAATAACACGTATGAGCACTTTAACCGGTACAAAGTAACAGCGCCTTTCAGATGTTTACTGTACTATACTAATAATTTGAAATACAGAAAATGAGGTACTTATTTAGTTTAACGTTCAATACGTATTGTAGTTTTTTTCCTTCCTAACTTGGGAGCTATCAGGAGTATGTAACATTTGGAAGGGGTCTCAGTACAGTTCTTTCAAACTAAGTCCGGGTTCCCACTTTGTCGTGACGACAGATAATCGTAGCTTTAAGTGTCGTGGCTTGTGTATTTAAATTAAGGCGTTCACATAAAGGACGACGCGATTACTTTCGTCTAGAGTTTTGCCAACTAAAAACCAACGATAAATTAATCGTCACGAAATAGTGGGAACGCGGCCTATGACGGCAGCAACTCCACAGAAACTTTATAACAACGATTACGCCAACAGCACCTTTCTTGAATTAAGATTTTGACACTTTTTGTGTGTGTTTTACCTCAGGTTACCGTCGTCGTCGGACGCGTGCGTGTACTCGGGCGGCGGGCTGTTCTCGTGGGGCACCAAGTTCAAGTACTTTGGCCGCACCGAGCGGGAGATTCTGGAGAGGGATGGCCTACTCGCGCCTAGGGATTCTCAGGTACGATCAGCCTACTATGTTCCCATTGCTGAGAGACACTTCTCCCCACTTTGTATTTGGACCCTTCCAATAGAGCAAAAATACTTATATTAAAAAGGGGCATGGGTTTTTTTCATTCACCAGGCGGGCCCAGTGCGTGTTGGTAGATGTCACGTGTTTTCGATTTTTTAGTTCCAGTACATACCGGTGTCCTCTGTTTTGAGTGCAGTGGTGATGAAATTAGTTACATAAAGGAACGCGCACGATCTATCTTTAACTTGTACGTCAGGCCGTTACAAGTGGGCTTCTACTGTGGTCTTCTTCATTTACTTTAGAGCAATCTCTAAAACAATAACGTTAGTTAGGTAACTGTCCAAACATACAAATGTCTATTTTTACGAATTAACAATTCAAATCAGCCCTCGTATTCACAAGTCCTTCGATTCGGGAAGTCGTATTACCTATGTGTATTTCGCGGAAAAAAAATCCAAGTAACCAGCGGGGATATGTTAGTAGGGATATATGGAACGGGGGTATTTCGCTAGCTTTCGTTGTGTCAAAAAAGCATACTACACTACTACAACAGCCCATAAACGTCCACTGCTAGACATAAACCTCTCCCATGATGGGAGGAATTTGCCGTAATCTCCACGCTAAGCAGGCGGATTGGAGATCGCAGTGATGAAAGACTAACAGAAAACGCTGCTGCCCATTCTCTGGTCTACGGAGGCGCAAGGTGTTCTGCCTCAGACATTAGTCGCCTTATATGACACCCGTCAGTGTAATGGGTTGGTTCTATTCTACTCTGCCGGATACCACACGGCAAAAAAGCATACGAGATACGATTTCCCGAATCGAAGCGTCTGTGAATACGGGGGTATGGGTGCTATACACATTTTCGGGTCGGCCTGCGTCGGCAGGACGGCACAGGCCGAGCGGAAAAATCTCAGGCATATTTTACAGCACGGCTGAGCCGTATCTTGCTAATCTGAACATATTGTACTTCAAAAATGGAGGTTTCTTTTCTTTGGAACTTCATAATTAAGATAGGATAGAATACTACATACTATTTAACAGCTCTAGAATAATAAGCTACACTGTACTATTGCAGAAGGAAGGTTCGAGCACAGGTGGTAAGAGGAAAGCGTCGAGTGTGCCGGCCACCCCGTCCACTCCCATGACCGGAGACTTCGGTATTTATCGTACATATCTATTTCATTACACTACTATACCTTAGGGAACCATTCTACAGTGCGTTTTTCTTTACTTGTTTAATTTCGAATTCGAACGTATTTAAAAACAAAATTGTCGGTCCAAACTTTCCAACTATAAAAAATGAAACTGTTCTTATGGACATCTTAAATTTTCTCGCTTCAATCAAAAATATCAAGTAAAGACAAATCCACCGGACTTATCGCTCCACACTATAGCCGAATGCAATTACACAAAAAATACTCAAAAGGTGGAACGAAGTTTATAGTGGTCGGATTTTCATGGGACTTTTTTTATGAAGTTCCTAGAGGAGTGGAGAAGAAATTAAAAAAAAAAAATGGCGACGCTCGCGACTTGTTTTTTTTTTTTAATTTTCTTTAGAATATTTTTTTTTCGTTTATGACTAACTTCAAATTCGACGAATTCATATTGTAGCGTAATAGTGTGACCTGCGTGCATCCATTAAATGCTAATTTGGTCTGTTTCTTTGTTCATTGTTGTCGATGTAATGCAATATTTCAAGTATTTTTTGAAATTTTCAGCAATTATTTTTAAAATTTCGAATTTTAAGACCAAAATTTCTTTTAAAATTGGTAACTGATAGGTACTTTTTCACAGATAATTGGATGTAAAAATATTCAAGAAAACCGTTTACGAGTGAAGAGATATTTTAGAAATAATTGCTGAAAATAGGAAAATTCAAAAGATACTTGAAATATAATAATACATTTCAAGTATCTTTTAAATTTTCGCGGAATATTTTTTTTTTGTGCGTCCATTAAACGATTTTAATGGACGCACGTTGGTCACACTATAACGCTACAATATTAATTCGTCGAATTTGAAGTTATTCATAAATAAAAAATAAATTAGAAAAAAAAAGTTGCGAACGGCGAATTTTTTTTTAAACCTTTTTTTTCTACTCCTCTAGGAACTCAATAAAAAAAGTCCCATGAAAATCCGACCACTATTATTATTATTAAACGTTTATTTCAGATTAAATAATCCATATAAAAATTATAGTTACATAATTACACGTTAACTATAAACTTCGTTCCACCTTATTGTCTAATTGTACTCGACTACTAGTTTAGGAGCTAAATTGAATATTTTTCTAAAATCATCCCCCCATGCACAGGTTACAGCAGCCTGCCCCGCTCGACGCACAGCGCGCCGCTGGAGGAGAGCGGCGCGGACGACGCGTGTAACGGCGCCTGCCTGCTCAGCGGGCCCGCCGTGGACATCGCGCTGGCCTGCGCCGACCATAACCTCAGGACTGTGCACGAGGAAGCCAAGCCACCCGGTATAGTAATCATAATAAATGCCTTTATAGCCATACAAACAGGTTACAGTACCTGTATTTCAGGAGCCAAAGGACGTACCTATATTGAGCTAATAATATCATTGTGAAGTGACGAGTGACGTTTTGTTACGCTTATGGAGCTGGAACAGTTTGTTATTAATAATTTGATCTTTTTAGCGCGTTTCTTAGCGTGCAATCTATATTCAGACGGCCCAAAACTTGGCCATGAGCTTGGCGCCTTTAGTAATGTTCCTGTGATGATATCAATTGCCTCATCTTTTGTGGTACAAAGTCAAATTTACTCTCTTAGAGTGGAGTCATCATATTGTATATTGTATAACGGGCTGGTGTCCGCAACTCCACGTCTTTTAGTGGAGTCATCATGTATATAATAATAATAACAAATCTTTACTTGATCCGTAAAACTGCTACAACATCTGCTACTTTTATTACTAGCATAATGTAATTACTACCTACTCTTAATTTATTATGTGCTATTACCATTTGAACCAAAAATGTATTTAGATGAGCGCTAATCCCGCCGAAAAACTGTTACGCAGTTTGGTGGGTGCATAAAATTTACAAAATGTTTGGTCCTAATTAAATGAGTTATTTTTATTTTATTTTTTATACCCTCGAACCATTTCAAATTCTGTTGTTATTGTTGCAGCGATCCCAGCGGAGTACAGTCTGCGCGAGTCGTTCGAGCACTCGTCGTCGGAGTCGGGCGTGACGTCGGCCACGCTGGGCCCCGGCGGCGCGGAGTGGGCCCCGGCCGCGCTGGGGCCCGCGCCGCGCCCCTTCTCGCTGCTGCGCGCCTTCGTGCCGTCCTTCGTGGTGGTGTGGCTGTGCCTGGCGCTGCTGGCGCTGCTGCTGTTCGAGACGGAGTGGGCGCCGCTGCGCGAGCTGAAGCGCAAGCCGGAGCTGGTGGCGCTGCGCCGCCACTACTACGCGCCGCTGAAGGAGTACCTGAAGCGCAAGGTGGTGGAGCTCTTCTGATTCGCACGCCGGCCGCGGCGGCCCGAGCTTGTCCACTTCCCGAGTGTCAAATTTTTCCGGCGCGTACCGTTAAGTTTTTAGTGGTAAAGTGATTGATCTCGCCCGACAGACGTAAGTCAGCCTCAGCCAAAACTTCTGTCTAACATTACTGAAAATTACGCTTTCAGTGCTGTACTATTTCTACAAAATGCTTCCTTTTCTATTTTCTGAAACTCTTGTTCTGTCCTACTATCACGAGCTGTGTTTATGTATGTCCGGCGAGGACGTTTCAAAGAGTCTTATTTGTACAAACTCTCCGCGTACCTAGACGTAAGTCACCCGCTATACGCTTTCTTATAGTACAATTAATTTATAAGCTATCACTCTCGCACGGCACAAGGATTTGTGGGGTTTCTACGTTCCTAATTGTTTTTCATACATGGGCCTACTGCTTAGATCGGCCTGACGAACGTTACACGTACGGACGACGTCGTCCACACTTACAAAATATTAGATCTGTTAATATACATTTATAATGTTCTGCTTACAAACTGCGATATTACGAATCTCATAATTTTATACAACAATTTTCACGTAACATTCCACTTAATAATTTAGTCTTCCAGAAGTATTGTTTGTAGTGTTTTAAATAATTATTTTTATAGTACCTATTTAATGAATTGTTAAGTATTCGCGCACAAAGTATTTAATGATTTTATCCTTTAGATGTGCCATAACATTATATTTTAAACCTAGTCATAAACAGCTGGTTCTATACTTTCTGCACAATTATTGTATAAGTTTATGAATAATATGTTGTCTAAGTGTTATTTATAATATTTTTTATTAAGAACACATTGATTAAAAAATATTTATTTATTATCACACAATTCAATGTTGTTAATGCCTTACTAGAGTGTGTTAGACTTAAGTACTTAATTAGACGCTTCATTTTGCCTAGTCACTATGTATGTAAATGATTCTCAAACATTAATAAATATTAGCACCATTCGTAAGGTACATGACAATTGTAAATCATGGCGATTTGAATATTTTTTACAAAAAAATATGTATACTAAGAAATTGCCAGAGTGGTGGCCACTTAAATGCATTTTTACGACTAGAAAGGTTGAGTACATATTTCCGGTAATTAAAACGTATTTGGTAGTTAACACAAAATACTTAAAAGACCCTTACTTTATTACAATATGTTCTAAATAACGGGTAATAAGTTCTCGAAATCAAAGAGGCTATGTAATTTAAACAATTTTGTAAATTGCAACAAACTGTTGTGGCCAGCACGAGAGAGGTACCGTGAATTGAATAAAATTTTCAAAAAATACTCTGTAGCTATTTCTTACTGAAGTAACAGCTCTGCTTACCTTCACATCACGTCGCTTGATCATAATTTATTGAAATTGTCAATTAAAGAAACTGTCTAAAAGTAAACAAATATGGACTGCATCGCATTTAACTAGAATAACTTGTAAAATTGACAGTAAACCTTCGTTGTGGTAGTCTAATATTCGTAGCCAATAAAATAGAACTTTTAATTTTTGTTTGTGGACCAACAACATGCTATGGAGTTAAGTTTGTATGTACCTAAAAACTTATTTTTATACCGTTATTGCTTTTTCAACTCTTATTACGCTTAGAATTAAGAATCTCTTTATAATGTTATGAACAGGAACGAAAGTTGGTAACGTTTGGAATGTTATAGATGGTTTATTTCGACAATGTTTAGATGCCAAACTGAGTTTTTACAGATACATATTTGTTTCACTCACTGCGCAGTCTGCTGTTACTGTGGGCTAGCGACGGAGTCGGAACCACTCGTAACAGAAAGCAGAATGCCAGTACTCTACCACCTTCGTGAAATTGTTATAAAATAATGTAATTGTAGTCTAAGAACAAACATAGCTTTTAGTTAACATTTTTGAAAAGTCATAGAGGTTTTAATAAAAACATCCTGCCGAAATCGATTTCATCTTTTATTATTAAAATACTTCCAAAATAAGCAACAAACAAATAACAATGTAAAAAGAACATTCTATGGTGCTTTATAGACCTGCTATTAAAAATTAACACTGTAATGATTATTATTATATGCAATTTTATCACTGTCAAACTTACAGTATACATTTTTATCCATTCATATTTTAAAAATATGGCACTTGGAAGTTGTTAAAAAGTAATAAAAATTACAAATATAGGTAGCTTTTTATTACAAACAAGTATAATACGCTAAAAAGTGCTATCTTACATGTTGGATGTGTTCAGTACGCCTGCGCAAACTATTGGCATTCATTGTCATTATATGTATAGCGTTGCGAAATTTGCGAATGTGGCTCCTAATCGATTACAGTGTTGGAAAGCAGCAAAATTGACACGGTACGATCACAAAAAATACTCTTATAAATTCAGATTCACCCTTATAATCATAATGTAAAATATACATTCATTTGAGCTACGCGGCGATAGTTTTCGTACACAGACGACTCTTAGCGCGCAGCAGAGGACAGGCGGGGCGAGGGGAGTACACAGACTACGGCCGCGCGGCCGGAATCGCCCGCCCGCGCCATCCGTCCACAAAAATCACCACCGCATAAACGGTATACAACTAATATAATTCCATATCCACCCATAAAATACGTAGGAGGTACCTAAGCATACGTAACTAGGTCGCCGGGCGGTCAGTCCACGATGGAGATCTGCGCGAAGCCCAGCAGGCTCTGCTCGTCCTCGGGCTCGGGCGGCGCCGAGCGCAGGCGGAAGGTGAGCGAGCGCGGCGGCGGCGCCTGCGCCGGGAACAGGAACTCGTCCACCAGGCGCTGCAGCTGCCGCGCCGTGACGTCAGCGTCGCGCGCGTCCAGCAGCCCCGCGCCCACCAGCTCCGTGGCGATTCCGTCGGCCGAGTCCTTGCCGGGCGCGAACTCGAAACGGATATCGTTGAGCTCGTTGCGCGCGTTGCGCATGCGCAGCACGAGGTTGATCTGCGGCGCTTCGGCGCCGGCGCCCAGCGAGCCGATGGTGAAGGCGGCTGTGGCGCGGTCGTCGCTGTCGCTGTCGGAGCTGTCGGCGCGCTCCAGCGTGTTCATGGGCCGGTCGCGCGCCGCGTCGTCCTCGTCGTCGTCGTCGTCCTCCTCGCTCTCCCACACCCACTCGCCCGTCTCCATGCGGTGCAGTCTCCCGGACGCGCCGGGCTGTCGCCGGCTGGCCTTGTGCACGCGCGTCTCCATGCTGGGCCCGATGGTCACCAGCGTCGACACGAGGTACTTGCGATCGCGCGCCTTTTTGAAGAATGAGTGCTTTAGAAGCTCCGTGGCCGTAGGGCGCTTCGCAGGGTCCTTCTGCAGACATTCGAATATCATTTTTCTGAACGTCTTGCCGTACGCCTTGTACTGGTCCTTCTCTTCGGCGCCGGTGTCGAGCGTCGGCGGATCGTTCTGTAGCGTGAGCATGAGCACCTTCATCGGAGGATACTTGTGGTACGGTGCGGTGCCGGTCGCCATCTCGATGGCCGTAATTCCAAAAGACCAGATATCGGCTTTGAAATCATATCCGTGGTTTTGCTCCATCACTTCGGGCGCCATCCAGCACGGGGTGCCTACGAACGTGTGCCGCACCTTTTGCCGCGAGATGTCGCGACCGGTGGCTAGCCAAGCCGACACGCCGAAGTCGGCGATTTGAACAATGCCGTCATCTCCGAGTAGGATATTACCAGCTTTAATGTCTCTGTGTATCTGACCGTTCTGGTGAAAATACTCGAGTCCTTTCAATACTTCTTTTAATACAGTAGCGATGGTCGCCTCGTCGAACACGCCATGTTTACAGTTGGATATCCTCATTTTGTGTTTGATGATATCGAGCAAGCTGCCGCCCTCGAGCAGGCGCAGCACGAGCCACAGCTCCTCCTTGACCACGAAGCTGGTGTAGTAGGTGACCACATTCTCGTGGTTGCAGCTGGACATAGCCTGGATCTCCTTGAGCAGCTCGTCCATGGAGGTGTTCCACTTCTCAAGGTTGATGCGCTTGATGGCGCACTTCTCGCCGCGCGGGCGGCAGAAGGCGGCGTGCACGACGGCCGTGGCGCCCACGCCGATTACATCCAGCAGCTCGTAGTCGTCCTGGCTGTTGGGCCACGTGTGCCCGGAACCCGCCATCTTTACCAATGCCTAATAAATTTACCTACACCGGAAATATCTCTACCAATACTACTTGTTCTTATTTGTACTGCTAATAAGGCCAAGCTTTAAGGCATGAACTGAACTACAAACTGTTTTTTAAACTACAGAAAAACCTGGGTAGGTCTTGTCTTCCATGTTGATGTGATGTGTAGGTTTGTAATTCCGTATTACTAATTGCTTTTTCTCCTTATCTGTTTCAACTCTATGAATGATTTTAGAAGCTTCTCTTAACTCTAATATAGTTTGGTCTATATAGTTTACTGTATTGTCATTATAGTCTACACCTGAAGGGTATAAGTCATCACCTGAGGACAAAAAATAAAATTAGTACTATTGAACATTTGAAAAAAGAAAGAAAATAATTGCGGAATAATTACCCGGGAACAGAAACAAGCCGCCATTTTTAACTTTAACAAAGACTGGATACGTTAAGTCAGTACCATGACCACTCCTGTCTCGGGCGAATTTGACAAGCTCTTCAATGTCCGTCACATGGGTCAGACGGCTAAGTTCATAAACTTGTGGTGGCTGTAGCTTCTTGTCACTGTGCAGTACTTCAGAAGGGCTCAACCACTGAAATAAAAATTGATAAACCATGAAAACTTGGAACTACCAACATCCAGCTGAGATATTTTCTATTAATTTTATCCTCTGGCCAAGGTAAAAGCCAGCCCTTGGATCACGGGAAGCGTCAAATAGGCGTTTTGAAAAAAAATGTTTTTTGCCGCCTGTCGCTTGAGCACATTACCAGCTGACAGCATTGAGGAGGAGATTTTCGATGCCTTTGTAATAGTTTGTTGTTAGTTTATTTATTTCATAGTTTTTAATTTTGACGACCAGAATGGCGCAGAGGTACTGAGGCTGGCTTACGTTCTTAGGGTCCGGGTTTCGAATCCCGGTAGTAGCAAATGTTTGTGTGATGAGCATGGACATTTCGTTTCCGAGTCATGGATGTTTATATGTATAATAAGTATGTATTTACAAACAAAAAGTATCTATGTAGTATATCAACTATCTGGTCTCCACAACACAAGCCTCGTAGCTTAGTGTGGCACTAGATGGCGCTGTGTGTAATGTCCAGCTATTTATTTTATTTATATTATTTATGTATAATATAGTTAGTTTATGATTCAATAAATATAACAACTTTTAGTTTATGATCCTCAATTTATAAACTTTTTCTTTTCAATTGTTAAATTGCCAATACAGAAAATGATAATGAATTTTTAGATGAGTTGATTTCTTAAACAGACAAGACTGAAGACAGCATGTTTGCAAATTATCAAGTAATCTGTAGATTGCCAAGCAGGGACCAATTCCAAGATCATTTTGGGAATATGACCAATATGGTTACATCACCAATCAATTGAGATAATAAGTTTGTTAATGCGGTTCCCCGTATGTTTTGTATAGTAATATCAACCTGTGACACTAATTTACCAATTCAATGACTCAACTATTCATTGATTTCAAAGCAAATAAAAATCAAATTTGACAGTAAATTGAAAATTAATCAGGTTTTCACAACTAAAATGTTTTTAAGAGAGTTGAATTGCTTATAAAAATTGTAGATGGTTTGCAAAAATACTGTTTTATGAGTCTTATTCACAACATGGAAACCCACCAGCAAAAACAAGCATTGTAAAACATTTACCTCAACATCAACTACTTCAGGGCTGCTGCCAATGGTTTTCGGCTTATGTTCTAAGGCAGTGACAAAGAAAGCAGTGTCGAACCGCTTAGGGAGGTAGATGGGAGTCAGCCAGTTGCTCCAGTAGTGCAGGGACCAGATGTCAGGGTAGCACTGGTGCTCTTCACACAGCCTAAACCAGTCCCCTGGGTCTTTGCTTACCTGAAAGTGTTGTAAAGTTCACATATGTAAGTAACATGAAAATGTACTAGACTTCACAATGTCAATTATAAGAATAAGGTATGTGATATGGCAGCAAAATAATGACTTTATAAGAAGTCGGAATATTAGACAATTCTACTAATTAATTATACTGTCCATGTTGGTGCCAAAATGATTTATTTTAAAGGAAGGCATTTGCATAATATTGCCGTATTCATGTACAATTTTCTAGAAGTTTTGTTTTTCCGTTAAGTTGTGGTTACATGTTTTTCTAGAAAGACACGTTGGTTCTTAATAAACCCCCAACCAAAACAGAGGGGTGTTATAAGTTTAAAGTGTGTATCTGTCTGTGCCATCATAGCTCTGGAACGGATGAAATATTTTTTTATTTGAAAGGTGTCTATCTATCTATCATGGGGTTTAGGTTTCCGCACTTAGTCCTTGAAGTGGACCATTGTGCGTGATTTGAAAGGTGTCTTCGAGATTGTTTTTATCTATGTTTCAAGAAAACAGCTCAGCTGTTTAAGGGGCTCCCCCATGCACACTAGCGCCACTTTAGTAAAAAAATCAGAACTCGTTAAATACACAATTAATATAAAATCTGATTGATAAAATCAATCTTTTGGTCTTCTAAATTATTTACGTCTGCTTAACTCATTGTAACATAGCTCGCTGTCGTTACAGATACAAAATGAAAAAAAAACGGCCGTTTTTAGCAATTTTTCTAACTGTAACTACAGTGAAGTATATTTTAATGAATTAAATAGACGTCAATAATCTAGAACTCTAAAGCATTGATTTTGTCAATCAGATTTTATATTGATTGTGTATTTAACGAGTTCTGATTTTTTTACTAAAGTGGCGCTAGTGTGCATGGGGGAGCCCCTTAAATATCATCACTTTTCTTCTACTTGATGAAGATTCCGATTCGAAATCCTGTCACTTCTCAATGATATTATTAAAGTATGATAACCTTCATCATATTATCAAATTTTTTTTTTTTGAATTTTCTTTGAGTACTGTTTATCTGGTAGAACCAACCAGATGAAATTATTGATCTTTCAAATTAAAACCCAGGAAACCGGGCCTTGAGAGATTTAGCACAATTTTCACCATTTAATTAGTAAACACTTTGCTAACTGATTAGTACTTAATCCGATTTTGAATTTAAAATTTTAAATAAAAACAGTAGGTACCTGAAAAAGCAATTAATGAAACATTCACTCATTTATGTATTATGCAAATTGCATTTGAGCTCTTGTTTCTTAATGAATCATGTTTAAATATACCTCACACTAAATATTGACACAACTGCAAGTTATACAATCCAAAGATAATGAACTCACCCGACTTTGCCAATGCTTGACATCAATATCCTCTATGGTATCTGCCCATAGCCCAGTCTTCTGCTCCTTCCTATTCCGACTGCAGATCAACAGGCCCAACTCCTCAAAAGTTTCTCTGATTGCTGTTATCCTCAGTTGTAAATGTCTATAAACACAAATAATATTCATGAGCACAATTGGAAAAAGTTCCTTAGGGAATGGCCAATGTTGGCCACACAATCAAACACATTTCTTGTTTTGTACACAATCATTTCATTTAGGTAGTTGTAATCTCTCAATGAATGCTAAATTTGCACCAACATTAGTACATTGGAGTTGTAATTGAGCATATTACGGGGCATTGTTAGAGGCCAATGTATTTAGCTAGTACATGAGATATTTTATGATTGTATTGATAAAATTGCTGTTGGCTCAATTAGAAATCAAATGTCTTGATTCAGTTGCGGTTTGTTCTCCTTGTGGTTTGGGATAGCATAAAACCTCTATGAAGGCAAATTTACTATTAGCAAAACAGAAAATCTTGCTGAGAAGTAGAAGATTCCAATAGAGGCTGACTTTCTAAAAATTGAGTAGCATTTTTCTATAAACTGAAGTGCTTAAAGATTAGAGCACTTTATATAAAAAATATTACCAACTTGTGGCTAACCATTAACATACCAAATATAGTTTAATTAGTGCTCTGGCATTTATGTATGTTTTGCATAACCAGTTTACTGTTAGAGAAGACTTAATTTATGTAAAAAATAAGGAAAACACTCACACTTATGCTATAATATTTAAGATAATTTAGAAAGTACAAGTCAAGAAACAATATGAAGACAAACACAGTAAAGTATCAATGCAAAACATAAATATACAAGTTAGCTAATGTACACAACACATAAAAATGATTGCAACAGCACTTCACTTGGTGTTAAATATAAAGTGATACACAAGTGTACAAGCATTAGTGTTTACTGTCGTTATCATTTAGTGTGTGACTGACGAAAACGTCAGGAGAGATGTCAAGGTCCACAAATATTACCTTTGTTTAGGATTATTTTGGAAAATCTGGGTGATAACACTATCAGGGCGGTGAAATGCTTCCAAATCTTGTTTAGAGTAGCCGAAGGTTTTGAGGAGCTCCAGCCAGCGGGGGCTCCCGTCCACGGACTCGCTGACTCCGCCGGGAAACACCACGCTGTTGGCAAAAGAAGCACTGCGCGTCCGCGTCTGCAACAATATGTCGTAATTAACACCGCCACGAGCCTCAACGCGCGATAACAACTCGCTATTCCGCTTTGTGAGCACTATTAACGAAGCAGAGTCACGCCAACTTTTTCCGATAGTATTTTTCATGACTGATTTTTAACAGCGACAAACAGCAACTAGTAGGGTTTAAAATACAAGGTCGACTTACGCGTACTACGTTACGAGGAGCTCTATGAGTGATAATCAAGTTTTTGTGTCTTATCGCTGGTGATAAACTGTTTTGCGACACCACAAAATGGAATTATAAATACAAAAATAGCACAAAATTGACATTCACTGCACTCACATTTTTTTCTGTGTCAGGCCGTAGTAGTGTTGCGAAGTAAAATCGATAGACTCTAAAATAATGACTAGAAACTCTCAGTCTTGTCCAATTTTTAGAACAACAGGCTATTATTTTCTTAAAATAATTATGCTCTTTTTTCTTTTGTCATTTAAATTTGTAAACTGGTATTCCTCAGAAAAAGAATAATGTTTATAATAAATCGACTAACAACTTTGTGTGCTATGAAGTATTTTCGAAAATGTGGGCATCACTACTGCAGCTGTTTTTTTTAAAGATTGAACACAAGCCTTTCGAGATTTACGCCATTTTTTAATTAACTATTGAAAAAAGGTTTTCTTGTAATGTAAGTTCCTGTAATACGATTCGAAAGTGATTTTGGCTGATTTCTTGTGGATGCTCCAGGGTAGCCCGCGAAATTCAATTTTTTTTACATTTTTTGCAATTTGCAGGCCAGTGATATGTTTTATATTGATTAAAATATGATTCGCGGCTGTAAGACGTATGCTCAGACCAAATAAAAAGGTTGTATATGTAGTTAGGAACGGTTAGGAATGACTGACCACTACTTAGTTACTTTTTAACTGACTTCCAAAAAGAGGAGGTTATCAATTCGTCTGATTTTTTTTTATTTCGTTTTACCAGCTTTCGTAGTCCGCCTGTCTTATAATTACATTATTGGTCCCTACACAGGGAGAGTAGTATTCATATAAAAGTCTGTGCACTTTGCCTTACAAAACCATCATTTGTGATCATAGTCTGAAAATCCTGCACCTATACCAGCATATTCTTGAAAAATTTTTTGATCTTGGTATTTCTACTCTAAACCACGTGCAAAAGTGTGCAAAACCAAGGTCTGCAATATAGGTATATTGGTTAGGGTATTTATGTTAGGTACCTTGCTATTTGGATTCTTTTTCTATGTCGAAGAGTAAGTAATAACAAATGGGTAGCACCTACCTACGAAAAATAAACAAAAAAAAGTTGTCTTGTCATCAACATTAATTATTTTGTGGGCAAAAGCTAAAATATCTAGGTAACAATTTTGCAAGCGACGCACGCTCGCTGCTACGCTTCTCGCCTGCGTTACAATCAAAGAGACATTCAAATGTCTTTTTAAATCTCTTTGGTTGCAATTTATTTCAAGCGCAATCCATTCCTTTAAGGAATGGATTGCGCTTTGTTTCATGGATTACTTTAAGATTAAGCATGTACCTAAATAGATTGCTGAAATTACATTTTACTTTTCGGATTTAAGTCTACTGGGGTTTCGTTTACTTATGTTTTCTGACGAGCAGTGTTTTGCTAACATATTGCTAGACGCTGAACGCCGATAGGTACCTGCTGTAATAAATCCCGTCCGTTGGTTGCAACGTTGATTTCTCTTCCATTGGTATTGGGATAATCATTATCCGTTGACCAATTGACCATCGTCAGCTCAGTGCTATAATAAGTCTTTTATCAGTGATGTAAAATGTCATTTTTACAGACTGTTCCATTATTATTGGGACAATACATAGTGTGCAATATCTTGCACGACATTATCAGTAGCACGATAAATCTTTCAGATTTATCGTGCTACTGATAATGTCGTAAGTAAGTAAGTAATGTCGTAAGTAAGTCGTCGGTAAGTAAGTAGGTTTTATCTCATCAGCATTTGCCTAGCCTTTCCCCAACCATGTTGGGTCGGCTTCCTGTCTAACCGGATGCAGTAGAATACCAATAATTTACATGGAGCGACTGCTTATGTGACCTCCACAACCAGTTGGCAGTTAGTAAATATGAGTACCTACTTACTACAGTACAATACCCCTTGGTAAGACTGGTTGTCAGATTTTCGGGCCACGGGTCAAAGATCTAAATGACAGCCGGGGGCCGGGTCGAACGGCAATCTACCTAGTTGGGTACTGTCGCGTCGCCTGATGACTACATGGTACTGCGAGCTTAGGTATACTCGGGTACACTACGCATGGGTTTGGGATGACGAGAAATGGTCTCGTAAGTATATAGGTAGTGCATGTGTGTAAATCTAACAAAAGTTCTTCTTGTAGCAGCCTTAGAAGGCATAATAGGCCTTTGTTGCTGGGTCTTTGAAGATAGGACCACATTCATAGGGCATAGGGCGGTATTCGCCGAACTGTTTCAGTGGGAGATGATGAGCGATGGAGCTAGACGTCCTGTTTAGCTCCATCTCCTTCCACACCGAAGTGATTCCCCGAATACCACCAATGTGGCCCTAGCATGAGACGACGCGCGACGATGTTCGCAAGATGATGGCAGCTGGATGCTCCATCCAGCTGCCATCAGCTTGCGAACATCGTCGTCTCATATGTCCAGCAGAGGACTGCTGTACACGTAGGATGTAGGTGCCCATGGAACAGATAAAAGGGTGTAATCCGTAAAGCAAACAAATAATGTTCACACTTGAATATGTTGTTAAGGTTTTTATGTACCTTTTTCAAATTGCTTGCTTTTACGCTGATTTTACCTATTATATAGGTACCTACAATAGGTTTACATAAATAATTACACTAAGTAGCAGTTGTTACAATACTAGCTTTTAGTTGTTTTCATATCCAATCAACATTATTTTCCTACAGGCCGTGCCCTACTTTTTGTAAATTGATGTTGAACTTGTGTAAAATCCATAAACTACGGTGTAGGTAGGTACTTAAATAAATACTAAAAGTATACGAAGCTTTTTTTTACATTTTATAGCGCTCTTCTTCGCATAGGAAAATGCATTTCCGACTAACATAATTAAACTGAATAAAATTGAAGGAAATTTTAAAGAAGGCTGAAAACTTTTAAATGTAAAGTCGGCTAAAAGCCGTCCGCCTAGCAGAGATAAAACTGCTTTTCACTTTTTAATAAAAGTGCTTTATGGCGTTAGTTTTAGAAAATCGAAGAGATATTTGTTTTTTTGCTAAGGCTATGACACACCAATCAATTGAGATACTTTTTAAGAGCTGTCAAAACGCGGTTCTCTCATAGATTTTGTATGGCAATAGCCAACTGTGACGTCACTGTTTATTCAACTCAATGACTAAACTATTTATTGATTTCAAAGCAACTAAAAATCGAATTTGGGAATTAATTGAAAATAAATCGGGTTTTCAGGCCCGAAATAAAGTGTTTTTTTTTAGAGATAGGTGTCTGGGAATTATTGTTTTATGGTGTCATCTACCCTATTAAGAGAATGGGTGGAAATCACATCAAGTTATAAACGAAGGCAACAGACCATGTGCGGTGTGGTTGGTGTAGCTTTAATTACTGCAACATTTTTTTTTTTTGAAAAAATGGGGCGTTTAAATATGTGATCCGTGGATTGTACCTAGGTACCTGTGATACATAGCACAGCAGCCAATTATACTGCGCCAAATGTGGTGTTTCCAAAAGAATTCTTTTAAGTTTTGTTCAAACTGACACCTCCATACAAATACTACCAAAGTAGGTACCTATCTATCAGTGTCTGCAGTCAGTCTGAAAATTTGTCCCAGTTCGACTGATCCTTAGGAAAAACATGGGAATCTAAAAACAAGTGAATTTATAGAACCCTCCTCTTCATACCCCCGATTTTATCCGTGGTAAACTGTCAGAATGAATCGATATGCACTCGGCTGGTTACGTGCGAAGGGTACCTATTCCTCCTTACTCGTAACGTTGTGATCTTCTAAGCCGATATGATATACGTTCGAGACTCCGCTCGATAGCTACTCGTACATGCCTCATACGAGAGCTTATCTGGCGCTTATCTGTTAAGGGTGAAGTCTTTAAGAACAACAACAACGCTTATTTAACTTTGTTTCAAGAAATCTTTTTAAACAACTTTGTGTTGTGTGAAAAGAGTGTGTGTCTTATGTTTAAAATGATGACATAATAAAATAATGCACGACTTCTTGATGGACTAGCTGGATCTTCAAGGCGGAACTAATGGACACAGGAGAATAGTTTCCAATGAGTAGTTTGATTTAGAAATAACTATCAAACTTTATTTATTGTAACTAGCTAAAATTACCAAGTTATCCTGTAAATATTAAAAAAATAGAAAATGTTTCCAGATACTGATGGTACAGAAAGAAAGAAAGAAAGAACGACCTTAATTATGAATATCGCAATAACTGCAAGGATCTGTTGGCGCTTGAATGACATTGACAGGAGGGCCCGAAAAAACAAAATGGCGGCGTTAGTTTTGACTATGGCGACGCGCATATTTATTGTGTGTCTTAAGAGTACCATGTCATGAAATAAAAACACACAATGTAGGTGTCATTCAATCTTCGTTGCAAACCGAATCTTCATTTACAAATGTCAAACCATGTTATGCATGCATGTCCGTTCATCAATCAGTGTTCAGTATTGGGTTCTCAATGTTACAGGGCGCGGCCAAGCGAGGACTGAATTCCAATCACGGGCTATAATTGTCAATTTGCAAACAGGAAGATCCAATTAGAGTACTGTGGGGAATCAGACTTGGGACCTAAGATGCGTGCTGAGCAATGATTGTTTGATTTGACAAAGGTAGGATAGTAAAACGAAGTGAATAGAAATGCAGGGGTGAATGGAAAGTGGAAACAAACTTTCAAAGGGGTTTTTAAAGCTGAATTAATATTGTATATTGCCAACAAGGTAATCTAATTAATTAAGTATAATTTAGTTAATAAATATAGTTTTTGTTGGTACCTAATATATTCATCATCATCAGCCTATAATATTCCCACTGCTGGGACACAGGCCTCCTCTCTATGAGAGGGGATGGGCTATATAATCCACCACGCGAGCCCAGTGCGGATTGGTAGATGTCACATGTCTTCGAATTTTTTGGTTCTAATACATGCCGGTTTCCTTACGATGTTTTCACCGTTTTGAGAGCAGCGGGTATGAAATAAATTACAAAGTAATGCGCCTGCCTGGGTTCGAACCCACGACTTACTGTTCGTAAGTCCGGGCCGCCACCACTGGGCCACCGATATTTTACGTGAATTCAATTTTAAAATCCATTTCAAAGTTTTGTTTCCATTCACCCCTGCATTTCTATTCACTCCGTTTTACCCGGTATATAATGTATATTTATTATTAGCGACTTGACTTACGTAACTGTATTTTGACAGTTAGTCAGTTTACTAAAGACTTTGTATCACTGTCAAAATAGTAGTGAGATTTAGGTATTCTTGCTACAATAAGGTTGCTGCTACTATAAAGCCTGTCAAAATAACAGTGATCTTTATTCCGTATCAATAGGGTTGCGGTTGCGTTGCTGCGGTCTATTGTTGTCTAGGTCGACTTGGGGCCTGAAAAAGGTGAAATTCTATCTGCAATAAAGATGATGGAAGAGTGACCTGTTGGATTTACACAAAAGCAACAGAAAGAATTATGTCAACCCATATCCTGTAGAAGAAACGTTATTAAAGCTATTGCCATTTGTCAAGTTCCTGTGGTACCTCTACATACTTAGTTTAAACTAAAACTCAAAGCATTTATTTCAATTAGACCATTACGGCACTTTCTAATGTCAAAATTACAAATAAAAAACAAAGCTACAGTCCCAGTCACAAGGCATAATAACTTGAGAAAGTACTGTAGTTGCCCATTCCCTAGCGTAGATCTCTATTTAGAAGAACGGGCCAGAAACTCCATGGGCACTCTTTTAATAATAATAATAATATATGTATTCATATTTAGAATTCGCACGAAAAATACAAATTAAACCTTAAAAATAATGTTGGTATAACAGAGTTCGATGCCTGTACTAGGTTAAACCTGTATCACAGGCGGCATGTTTCTAATAAATACTATTTGGACAATGGATTTCTTAACAATATAAAACATAATAGTGAAATAAGTTAGTGTGGGTTAATATATTATGATATACCTAATGTACTTAAACGCTATTATAAGATACGAACAACAAATAATAATTAGGGTCACACATGTAAATAAATCTAAGGAAAACAGTTTGTAGCACTTATTTGCTAATACTAATATGATTGTCAGCAGTATTAAACAAGTAAACATTGCAAATAACACCGTCAAGGTATTTTTGTTGCGGGTGACAATTTGCTTAGACAGCGAAAGATCACGGATGCCTGGCTTGAAGTATGACGCACTAGGTGCCCTCATAATCGACGGAGTTTATATATCTATGTTCCGCTATTTTTCTAGCAGGGCATTCAGCGTCTCCCGTATTGTGGTCACTTGGCTTTTTAAAGCGGGAGCAAGTCGCGCATCTCGGAGTGTCAGCTTTCTTCGCGCATTCGGACATCGTATGACCTACGTCACCGCAGTGACAACATGCGGAAAATAGTTCTCTGCAAGATTTGGCTGCATGGCCATACTGCTGGCATTTATAGCACCTCGTAACTAACGTGAAGTCCCTGACAGGACATGATGACCAATTTATAAAAATCCTAGTTTGAGGTATTAAAATTTTTCGTATGTTGGCCTCAACTTCAATAACGAAGTTACAGATCGCAGCCTCTCTCTTCCCAGATTTGTGGCTTAATTTTATCAAGGTCAAAAAGGATTCTAGGGACATCGCTGGTAACTTGTCGGCTATATTTTGCTCGAAAATGCACTTGAAAACCTCATTTTCAGCCAAAGAATTCGGCACTCCTACAACCACGATCCGAGGTTTGCGCTTGTTGGGTTCGTCGGCGGTAAGTCCAGATGTAGAGAGCTGGACTGCGTTCTTCAGCTTATCGGCGTCTTGTTTCGTCTCGGTACTTATTATTACGCCACCATTTTTCGTTTTTCGGACACCACGTACTTGCAGTTTCATTTGCTCGGGCCGTATGATTTTTGCACCAGTTCTTTGGTTTCGTCACTGGTTTTCAACATATCATTTGGATAGATGGCGACAGAACTTAAGTTATTGGGTCGAACAAAATGGTTTGATCCCCTTTTTACCATATCGGCAAAAGAAGGTTCTGTAAGGTCGCGCTGATGTTTAAGGGCATCGATCGTGTTTTCCGCGTGAATAGCTTTTTGTTTTAGCGACTGGTATAGGACTGCCATTTGTGACGTACCAGATTCGACTTTACGGCAAAGGTTTGAAAATTGACATCTTCTGCTCGCTGTGAAGTTTCCCATCCATGGCAATAGAGCAAACATCATCCAGGTACTGCTGGATCTTGGCCATCCATCCTTGGATTTCGGGCGTTGAAGCAATGACAACGGCCGTGGTCAACTGTGACGGTGAGCAGGAGGGTTGCACTGGCCCCTTTGGATTACAGGGGCTGTTTTCCATTTTGTTAGTTTTATTAAACTTCACTATTTCGTGACCATTATTCACTAAAACTACACACTAAGCAAGAATATATGCATTACGATAGTAATACCTGCACGAAAGGAGATAAATTTTACTAAAGTAAGTATTAATTAAATATTGCTAATGAGCACGTCTGTCCGCTGCGAATGCGCGAATGATAATCAAAATATTTTTACGAAATCTTGGTTACATCATTAATTTTGAAATTATACATATTATATGTGAGAACAATGTAGAAAGACGTGCACATTAAGAGCGTTCAGAGTAAAAAAAGACAACAATTTAACAATAAACGAATTGAAAGTAAACCTGGCAGCTAAGAGATAACCAGTCCCAACTGACAGCGCCGGTTCACGAACATGACGCGTGTATCGGCTCCATTCAACTCAACCATATTGAAGGGAACTAAATGACCCGACACATCCGCCACCATCAGCGAGACATTTGAGTGAGCATGACATTCTCTCAGCCACCAAGGCATATTAAAGTCAATGAAGGATAACTAAATGTAAATGGTAGCTGAACAATACAAAGTACTCACACATGTGCTATGCAATTATATAATACTAAGAACTGGAATCTACACAATGCAAGTATATTTTTACAATCTTCTGCAACTTCCACAATACATCAACATGGGAATCAATTCTTCTTTTTCTTCTTTGCGTGTCGATAGACTCAAATAATGCCCGACCAGTACAATCAATTAGTTTGCCCCTATGGTTGTGGAGCATGACCAGCATTTTTATCATCAATGTAATCCCCCAACTTATAATATGCTTGCCTACATAGTGTGTGTTTTATACAAGATTTAAATTTCGTCTCATTCAGTTGAAGATTGGGGAGGTATTTTATTGTAACATTTCAAACAGTACCCCATGAAAGATGAATCTATTTTAGCAAGCCTGAAACTTGGCTGAACTAGTTGGTCCCTATTTCTAGTGTTATAGTGGTGTCTGTCACCTCTTCTACTGAATAAATGCCGATTTTTCTTAACGTACATGATGTTTTCATAGATGTATTGACAAGGTACTGTCATGATATTAATTTCCTTAAACAGTTCTCTTAGAGAATCGCGTCTACGTAATTCATAAATGGCTCTGATGGCTCTTTTCTGCAGAATAAATACAGACTCGATGTCTGCAGCCCGTCCCCATAGTAAAATACCGTATGACATAATGCTATTAAAATAACTAAAATAGACTAGCCTCGCGGTATCAATATCAGTAAATTGACGGATTTTTCTAACAGCATACGCTGCGGAGCTCAGCCGTCCTGCAAGAGATGTTAAATGAGGACCCCATTGTAACCTTGAGTCGAGCGTGATTCCCAAGAAAACCGTTTTATCGACAAAATCTAGTTTCTCTTGATTCAATATTATGTCACAATCACTACTTTTGACATTTGGTAGAGCAAATCTAATGCACTTAGTTTTTTTCCCATTTAGTACTAAATTATTGGCGGTAAACCAATTGTGGACCTGCAGTAGGGCGTTATTTACGTCGTCAAGATTAGTGGCACGTCTGTTTATCCTAAATATTAAAGAAGTATCGTCAGCAAACAACACCATATGTGGATGGTTATTAAATAAATGGGGTAGGTCATTAATATACACTCAAAAGAAGAAGGGACCCAATATCGAACCTTGTGGTACACCCATTTTTACTTTAAAACCCATTGAGTTGACACCATTTATTTGTACCTGCTGCTGTCTATCATTCAAATACGATTTTACTAAACTGAGCGCAAGTTTACCTAAAACGTAATGCTCAAGTTTCAAGATCAGGGTTTCGTGATTTACGCAATCAAATGCCTTCGAAAGGTCACAGAAGATTCCTATGGCATCTTGTCCCTCTTCCTACGCAGTAAATATGTATTTTAATAAAGTGACACCGGCGTCAGTTGTATACAACGTCCTTTGGTGAAACCATACTGTTGCTCGTGTAATATTTTATTGGTGTTAAAATGGTTAAGCATTTGATTGAGCATTATCTTTTCAAACACCTTGCTGAAAACTGGCAACACGGATACGGGACTATAGTTATTGGTGTCCTTACTGTCCCCGGATTTAAAAAGCGGTAAGCGTTAAGGTAATAACCTTACTGAATTTCATTAGATCCGGGAAGACCCCTTGATTCACGCACAAATTAAATATTGAGGCTAAATACGGTGTCTCACAATTGAGGTACAAGCTTTGATAGACATACCCCATAGATCTTCCGTTAATTTGATCTTGATTTGCTTGAAACCTTTAAGACTGTTATGGGGTTTATATGCTGAAATTTAAATTCATTTGGACAGGCTGCAACGTTCGCTTTCAATAAATCAATTGAGAGCAAAGGGAGATGAATTTAAGGTTTCTGTAGTTTTAAGTGGGATACTGGTAAAGAAATTTACAAATTCTTGAGCAACTTCATTGTTGGAGCTTACAAGGCCACGTGATGTCTAGTGTGAAGTCATTACTTTGTTTTTTATTTCTATTTGTTTCACTGTTGATAATTTTCCAAACCGTCTTTATTTTGTTATCGGCTGATTTAATCTTGTTGCTAATGAATAAGGATTTGGCTACATTGCAAGTGTTTTTAAAAACTTACGAGTAAGTAGCAACATATTTATTAAAAGATTTATGGTTCAGCACTAATATAAGTTGTAGATTTAGACTTTTCAAAAGGTAGGTTAGGAACTTTATATGTTAGATTTATTTATTAATTATTTATTTAAGCTTTATTTATCCATACTAGTACATACTTAATTACAAAAAAAAAAATATATTATTGTATGGTAAAAAGCCTCCTCGATATTTTTCCATTTTTGTTTGTCTTGGGCGGTGCACATCCAGTATGCTAGATAATTAGATATGATAATCAATCGTTCTTTTTATAATCAATCGTTGTTCTTTCTACCTGAAAAATCATTTAATTTTCATTAAATATTCTCATTTAGTTTACAAAATAGTTTGCTCCTTCCGGAGTGGCTCCGCTGGCGGCCTCGACGGCCTAAGTCCCCAGCACTTAAAGGACCTAATTTGTTCAGGCGCCGGGGAGGCTGGTGAGTCGCTCTTGAAGGAGCTTACGGCTCTGATTAACCTTCTACTCTCCGGCAAGGTGAACGAAGCCGTCATCGGTGTCTTGTACGGGGCCAATTTATGTGCCCTGCGCAAGAGGGATGGCGGCATTCGTCCCATTGCTGTGGGCCAAATGTAATAAAAAAATAAAAAAATGAAAGGGTGAGATGATCCCGGAGGATATCAATACTAAAAATGAATATTATAACACATGTGTGTGCTCCACAAGAGATAAAATTTAAGAAAGTTCGGGCGCCAGGCGCACACTACATGATAACAAAAACTATGCCTTGGATAAACTCACCTGCGGAAGCTGGTACTTTTAATCTTCAAGTCCCCGGCATCAATAAAAATCAACCATAAATTTAAAGGTCTATTTTATTACCCGTAGGTAGCGTTGAGGTACAAATTTTCTAATAAAAGAAACCTATTCTATTGGTAAACTTAAAATAAATGGTCATGTCATCTTAGTCAATATTGCACTTTTTTAAGTTTTAAAGTTAATAAAAAATACCAATAGAATTTTGGTCATGATACCAAAGTAGAAAGGGCTCCTGTCGGATCACCAACGTGTAGCGCCTCGCATCCACGACGACGTCATAATCCACGTGTCAATTCCATTTAGGGAATGTAAATGAAGAAAATTTAGAAAAACTAAAGTTGGTTAGAAAAACTAATAGTAGGGAAAAAAAAATCTTACCGTCGGTCGTATGGCAGCCAAGATTTGTTGTAAATTTTATGGTGAGGCTGTTTCGAAAAAAAATCAGCCCCTGCAGCTAGGTTTTGGGTCTAAAGGGGGCTGTGAGGCTGCCGTACACGGTTTGTCGACCTACCTAAATTCTGGCAAAGGTGAGGTCATCCTGAAGGTTGATATTAAGAATGCCTTCAATTCAGTTAATAGGGACACCTTGTTAACAGAAATTAAAAAAGAATTACCTCAAATTTATAGTTTTCTTTGGCAGTGCTACAGACACCCGTCTAAATTACTGTATCGTGACAAACTTTTGGAATCTGCTGTTGGCTGTCAACAAGGTGACCCCCTCGGGCCTGTGATATTTAGTTTAGTGATTCACCCAATTGTTAGACAGCTAAATTCAAAATTTAACGTTTGGTATCTTGACGATGGAACCTTGGGCGGCGATGTAGAAACAGTTTTAGATGATTTAATTTTCTTAAAAAATAATCTTTACTCCATTGGCCTTGACCTAAACCTTGCAAAATGTGAACTATACATTCAGTCAAAAAAGTATCGGGAATGGATGATTTGTTTATGGTTCCAAATTCAAATTTTAGTTTTTTTGTAGTTGTTAGATTGGCACAACTGTTTTCCATTTTGGCGCGGAGTTTGAGTTGCATCTGTTATTTATATTAAATACAGTGCTGGTTTTAGTAATATCATATATAGTGTGTATTGCGAATTTCATAATGGACAAAAATATCGAACAAAGAGTTTGTCTTAAATTTTGCATCGCCAATGGAATTTCGTGTTCGGAGTCACTGAAAATGTTACAGAAGGCTTACGGTGAATCGACTTTATCAAAAACTCGTGCTTATGAGTGGTTCAAAGCGTTCAAAAGCGGTCGAGATGTGATGGAAGATTTGCCTCGCTCTGGTAGGCCGTCAACGTCTGCAACTAAAGTTAACATCGCAAAAGTGAAGAAAATAGTGACTGAAAATCCCCATTCAACTCTGAGAGAGATAGCCGCCGAACTTTCTGTATCTCACGAGTCGATCCGTACCATTTTAACTAATCATTTGGGTATGAAACATGTTGCTGCTCGGCTAGTCCCAAAAGATCTGAATTTTCTCCAAAAACTCAATCGCATGAAAGTCGCTGAGGACATGCTAGAACGAGTCAGTTCGGACCCAACATTCATGAAACGCATTGTTACTGGTGACGAGACGTGGGTTTACGAGTTTGACATGCAAACTAGTCAACAAGCTTCGGAGTGGCGCCTTCCAACTGAACCGAAACCGAAAAAACCACGCCAAAGTCGATCAAAGTCATATTGGCTGTTTTCTTTGACTATCGCGGTGTTGTGCACTCTGAATTCTTACCGGAAGGTCTAACGATAAATAAAGAATATTATTTGAGCGTTATGCCGCGTTTAAGAGAGCAAATTCGACGAAAAAGGCCAGATTTGTGGAAAGAAAATTCTTGGATTTTGCACCACGACAATGCGCCTTCGCACAAGGCTATCATTGTGAACGAATTTTTTACCAAACACTCAACAAATACCATCCAGCAAGCAACCACCATATTCACCAGATATGGCTCCTGCTGACTTTTTTCTTTTTCCTAAACTCAAATTACCACTTCGTGGCACC
The DNA here is from genome assembly GCA_941918905.2 of Xestia sexstrigata. NCBI lineage: Eukaryota > Metazoa > Arthropoda > Insecta > Lepidoptera > Noctuidae > Xestia > Xestia sexstrigata. The sequence goes on from OW799201.2 coordinate 20,637,669, forward strand.
CGTTTTCAATCGATAGAAGACATAAAGGAGAATTCGCGGCGAGAACTGAACTCAATTCCGGAAGCAGCGTTTAAAAAATGTTTTGATGAATGGATTATTCGTTGGCGCAAGTGTATCGTTTCTAAAGGAGCATACTTTGAAGGTGATAAAATAAATTTGGATGAATAACAGACATTTTGTGTATTATTGATCTTTTCCCGGTACTTTCTTGACAGAGTAGTATTTAGCAGACTGTACCGACAGACAACTGACAATTCCTAAATTTAACGCAATAGCCCCTAACATCAAAATTATTGAAAAATGTTCTCTTCGTCTCCTTGGGTCTCCAATCTTCGAAAATTCCTTTCCCGATTTCATCGAGGAAAAAATTCAAAATTTCAATGATATTTCGGAAAGGTTCTCCAAATTAACATGCATTCGGCCATCACCATTATCCATTACTGCTGTTTCGGCCCTAAATTAACATATTTCCTACGTGCTTCTCCTTTATGGAAGCACACTCATCTTTTAGACAAAATGGATCAAATTATCAGAAATGCTTTATCATCCATTTTAAATGGGGCCTTGGAAGACCGAGCCTGGACCCAAGCTACTCTTCCCATTCGTATGGGAGGGCTCGGCGTCCGCAAAATTTCTAGTATTAGTTTACCGGCTTACATATCCTCGGTCCACGGCACTGAGAAATTAATCAGGAAAATCCTGGCTTCCACACTGATCGATTTTGATGTGCCGTGTTTCTCCGAGGCTATCAACGCCTGGAAACTCGCTTGCCCGAATTCTGACGACGGACGAGCCGCTCTGCAGAGTAGTTCAGATCAATCTACTAAACACGTCTGTTACTACTGCTGAGCGAGCGCGCCTGCTGGCTGTGGGTGAGTGGGAGTCGGGTCTTTGGCTTCACGCACTACCGTCGTCGAGCATAGGTAGGTCGTTGCTCGACGACACCACTTTCCGCCTCGCTGTTGCTCTACTCCTAGGCGCCCCATGTTGCTCTCCTCATCACTGTCACTGTGGTGAAGTTGTCAACAGCCTTGGACACCACGGCCTGTCATGCAGCCGAAGTGCGGGCCGTTTTGCACGGCACGCGAATTTAAATGACATCATCCGTCGGTCTCTTGTCACCGTCGGCGTTCCAGCTTTATTAGAACCCAATGGCTTGGCACGCGACGATGGCAAGAGACCGGACGGCATGTCTTTGTTTCCATGGAGGATGGGTAGGCCTTTAGTGTGGGATGCTACATGTGTCGATACTCTTGCGCCTTCCCATCTTCCTAATTCGTCGTGCTGTGCAGGGGCTGCTGCTTTGGCTGCGGAGAACCTCAAGCGGCGAAAATATAGTAACGTTATTGGTAACTATATTTTCGAGCCGTTTGGGGTTGAAACTCTAGGACCGTGGGGTCCGAGCGCTCACAGCCTTTTCAAGGATATTTCAAAACGTGACCCTAGGGCTGGCTTTTACCTTGGCCAAAAGCTTAGCATTGCCATACAGCGTGGTAACGCCGCCAGTCTCTTGGGGACATTACCAGTTGACAGTGTTGAGGAGGAGTTTTTTGACGCCATTTTTTAGTTAAGTTAGTTAGTTTAGTTTATTTGAATAAATTTGTAAATTGTTACTTTATTAAATAATTAGTTAACAAAATACAACTCTCTTTTAAAATGCACCTTTCATTTAAGTTAGTTAGTTTAGTTTATTTGAATAAATTTGTAAATTGTTACTTTATTAAATAATTAGTTTACAAAATACAACTCCCTTTTAAAATGCACCTTTCATTTCAAAATAATTTATTGGGAAACTGCTTCACAGGAAAATAAATCGTTGGCACTCCGAGTAAATTTAATTCTATTATTTTAATACGGGCGCTCGTTTACACTTTAATGAGCGCATTCCGTATTAAATGCATGAAAAAGTATGATGTATCGGTCATTCGAATTTCAGCAGAACACGAGCTTCGCAATGTTTTGTACCGTGATTGGTTTAATTTTTTTTTTTGTAACTCTTAGTTTTCGTAATCAACCGGGCGGACTTTTATGTTACCTGTAGGTGTTCGTGGGATGAAGCTGCTCAGTGTTGATGATGGTACGTAAATGATAGCATACCTCTTGTTAAGGGACTACTCACACTTATTCAGCTACATACACGAAACAGTTCTACAGTCGGTTGTGAAACCATTGGGACGTCAGTTAGAGTGGGAGTCGGCATCCTGTACCGGGCGATTGAGTATCAACCTCTCATCGCTGCCCCGTGTGATAGGACACATAATAAACCCATGTTCAACAAAAGCTATAGCATACAAACAACTGAGGAATTAAGGGATCAGTCAGGAGTTAATGAAGAACGCATCTACACAGATGGCTCTAAAACTCAAAACGGCTCAGGGGCTTGCGTACACTCCCTAGACCTCAATATTAACTTTCACCTACCACTAGGCGAACACAGCTCGATATTCCAATGCGAGTGTGTCGCCCTAACACAAGCTGCAACAGCCGTAAAGCGTCTGGGGATTCACAAATACGCAATCAGATTCGTATCTGATAGCCTAGCTGTGCTTAAAGCCCTAGAAAACAAACAAACCAACAGTAAATTCCACCACCCATGCCCACCTCGCCATGGAGAGTATATCGCTGTCTAACAGAATCACCCTCCAGTGGATTAAGGGGCACAGTGGATCCCTAGGCAATGACGCCGCAGACGAACTTGCTAAAAGAGGTTCCGAAATGGCAGTGCTAGGCCCGTACCCTCCTTCCCTTACCTTTCTCACATTTCCGTACGTGGATTCGCCAGAGATCAACTGAACTTAATAACAAGAAATGGTCACGGTCTACAGACTGTAGGCAGTCAAAAATAGCGATGCCAAGTCTACACTCACGACTAACAAAACGACTGCTCAGCTTAAGCAGAAATAACCTCAGAATAATAATAGGGACAATAACGGGCCATTGCCCCCTTAACAAACATCTCTTCAACATAGGCGCCACGGACAGCCCACTCTGCAGGAGCTGCCCACGTCATCCTGGAATGCGAGGCCGTGGCTACCCAACGCAAACAAATCCTCGGAACGGTGAGGTCGCTCCGCGAAGCCTGTGAAGATCCCAGGAAACTTCTGTGCTTCTGGACGGAGCTAGGCTAGCTAACTTAGCCAGGACACCAACGCACAACGGACCGAATGAGAGTCTAAGTGCGGAAAATGGAGTCCCTACTCCACTAGAGAGGAAGTAAAAAAAAATACGTTTTTTTGATAGCGCATCCATGTGCCACCATGGCGTTCCAGTGGAATATAAACCATGAGTTCTCACAAAAATCTCTTGTATATGGGCCTGCTCTATCAATCTAATAAAAATGTAAAGAAGCTTTCAACTTAATATCTAAGCGTGATACTGGGAGTATTACCACGCTTCCCAGTCCTCCGATGACATCAGTAGGTCTTTGATTTCAGCGAGATGAGATGTGACGCGAATTCCAATTCAGAGCCTTATCTACATGAGAGTTCTCGAACGGCATCATCCAATTCTACCAGACCTTTGAATCAAAATAGATATTTTTCAAACTTGTTGCATTTATAAAAAGAAGGCATAACATGAAGGTATCCACGCAAACTATTTTTATAACTGGCAACCTCCTCTATCTGGAAATAATACCAACCTTAAAACTATTTTCATATCCACGAGAACTTGAGCCCCTACTCTGAATTGTAAAAGCATTTGAAATACTTTTCATTCGCTCCGTATACATTTTTAATTGATTCCGATGCTACGGCAAAAGATATCAAAATGTTGAACAATCCTGAATTTATGTTCGCATGATTTTACAATGGAGTATAATTGCTGCCTCATATTTTTCTACGTATAAAGCCTTTTGGCGCCTTTGTCCCGCTTTGCATAAAGCCGGTGAGGATCGGAAAATATTCCTTTGACTAGCTTCCACTATTTGTATTCCAATAAAAGTTGTTGATTAATTTTCATAGAAGAATTTTGTCAACCAGGGTGTTTTTGGTTTGGCTTGTGAAAATAAAATAGTTCTTCCTGGAACTTTTGGCTTAATCTGGTTTATGACATCATAATATGTCGCAACTTAGTCAGGTTTAGCTTAAAACTTACCTTAGGTTGAGTTCATTGATCAGGCTCTTAGGTCTTAAATGTATTTTAAGGTATACCTTTACCACTGCATAGATGTACCCACCTATTAAAGTTGACTCGATATAGAATCACGAAACCGGACATGAGAAGCACATTGTTCGTGGTAGTAAGATCACACCGGCTGGTTTACGTCTACCGGACGTCTCAAGATCTTTTAAAGAACAACTACAACTTTTACTCTACAAGTGCCTGAACGTGTGTAAATCTGCACTCACAGTCTTAAACGACAACCTCGGCAAACTAAGTATAGTGGTCTATTTTTAGCCGCCAGACGACCACAGTTCTAGACCACACGAATATCTAATTACAAGATCAACTGCGACGCTCAATCTATTCTTAACAATGGGAAAGTTGAATAGCGTCCTTGAATTTTGCCGCTTGATGACACATCTAGTCTTACTCCTACCCTACCTTTGTTAAAGTTATGTGCCAAAGATATCGGTAGCGCTAAAAGGTACAGGAGCGAACAAAAGGGTGCATAATGGCTTGGTCATCATCGTATCTTTATCGCCGCTACTTTTATGGGAGCCTGGCACTAACGCGCCTGATCGCACCCTCACCTCGGAGACATACAGCCAGATATTACCTAATAAATGTTGAGCACACTTCAGGAAACAATGCAACGTTATATGCGCGGCCATTATAGAACTAATTGGGGAAGGAATAAGGGCGGGAATGGTGTTCGGGTGGGCTTGCATTTGTTTGAATCGTGCGCGCAACAAGTGCGGCGCAGGTGGTGGTGCGGGGAGCAGGGCGCGGGGGATGCTCATTGATCAGCCGGCGCCTGTTGCTCGACCTGATACCCCCCACCCCCCACTGACCTGCCCCCCCCCACCCCTCAATGGGCTCGACGTGTGTAATCAAACTGACATGTGGGGAATAAGGGTAGAAATAGATTGCTCATCATCATATTTTGAAACAAATATATAAGCCGCGCAGAATTTTGATTTAGGTATGAAAAATCGGATCCAATATGCATGAGTGACTGAAACAAAGAGATATTCGAATATATGCCTTTGGTGGGAGAGGTTGCTCGGCTAATTAATGATCCCCTTTGGTCCGATATTAACTTATTAACACAGTGTAACAGAACAGCCCAAACGAGTAATTGTCGGTGCGTAAACAAGGCTTTGATGAGCTGCTAAATCAACAGTTGACTGGGGATAATCGCCGAGCCAAATGTGTGGTTCGGTTGAGTGTTTGTTGGTAAATAATAGCATGCCCCATTAATTACGCTTGGCACATGTACGAGTATTTTATATACATAACCATTTTCTTCTTTTGATAAAAATGCGTGGGAATCCGATTCGCGTGTATCTGAATATAGTCACAATATTGTCATGTTTCGGCAAACCATACTCATGAAACTTTTCACGCTTTCGTATTTTTCTATGCTAATTCGAGAGGCAAAGGTATTATCCCGCGTCTATTTTCCCGCGCAACTTTCGAAGAGAAGCCGCGAAGGAGGTAAATCTTTGAAGTAACGTTGTGGATACAACAGACGTATACCCATTGTACTCAACATGTCCCAATAAACATTGTTTTGGAGATTTACTGAATCTTAATTAAGCTTATTTACTGTTATGTACAACAATGAACCTCACTTAGGAACCGATTTATATGAAAATTTCAGTATTCGACAATGGAGCGATTGAGAAAATTGGGCAAATTGTACTTATTTCACACTGTTCTACTTCTGTTTATTCGTTGTCTTTGTCTTTAGAATTAAAGTAATTTAAGTGACAAATATCGCGGCTGTGATACTGTAGGTAAATCTTATTGAAAATTCACTAAGAGCCAAGGAGAATGAAATAACGTTAAAAACATTTTCAACGTAATTAGTTTTCCACTGTGCAGTGCAGAGGCTAAGCTAATTGCATTTAGATTAAAAGAAAGTAAACTGCATATTGTATCGGGTTTACGCAGTGCTCGCACAGCAGAGAGAGAGCCCTCACTAATAGGCCGTTATGGCGCGCGCGGGAAAATGGCGCGAAACAATACTGATAAATATTACTAATGGACCGTATCACTATCGAAACCAGCCTGCCTGTAGCTCCTGCCTGCCTGCCTGTAACATGGCTCCTGATGAATTAATGTTTGTTCATACATATTTATACTTCACTAACCATCGGAAATGAATGTGTCGCCGTAACGGACCCTACGGCGATACTATACAAAGACCTGTGAATCCCTGATTTATTTCTGTCATGTCCCCGCTTCCGACAAAATGAGGAATAAAAAACGTCACACAAGGATACTTAAGCGTGGTCTCGACGTATCTTATTATATTTCGACCCCAAATTTATCATTGCGACGGAGAAAATGGCACAGAAAATGAATTTTCTTTTCTATTCAAATGTAATAAAATAACGCCTGTGTATTTTACGACCGTCTTAGAATAGAATCCACGTGAAGTCATTTTAAACGAGCTCATCTTACTTTACATTCGCAGTAATCTCAAATTTCCTGAAGGCACGTTACGAGCATTTAAATTATATTACAGTCATAAGCTGCGTCCTAAAAAATCTCGTAAACAATACTGACTAGCTACTTACATTTTTTCGGACGCCATTTTTCCCGAAGCCCTGTTGACCGCAGTGTTCTAAATAACCTCACTAAGACGTAGGGTAGCCGGTACTTAAGGCATTCAATCTAGACAAAAAAGGGATACAACAGACCTCAGGGCACTGCAGGGGGCAAGGGATGAGGCAAAAGGCAATTAGGGAGGGACGTGCCGAGCGGAAGGATACGTAAAGTACATACAATATGACGAGACACGGACTAGAAGATTCATTGCCGGTGGAATTAATTAAGTCGAGGCAATAGGGATGATGAGTGACTAAAAAAATATGATTCTGTTTAGTCCGTCAGTTAGATTATCGAAAAAAATTGGATACGTGTTTTTTGTTTTATCAAATTAATAAAAATTGACGAAGATAAAACGTTTCAAAGATCATGAGTGGGGGCTTGTGATGTCACATTTGAGTAAAAAATGTACTCAAATGTGACGTCACACGAGTTTTCGACGCACTGTATCGTCTTCATTTTTTGTTTACGTAAAAAAAGAAAAAAATATTTGTCCAATATTTTTTGGATATCTATCTGACGGACTAATTAGATTTTTTTGTCATCTACCATAATAGCTTCTTAACCTAAAGATAACCTAGGAATTTATTAAAACTGTCTATATTTCTTTCTGTAAAAATAAAGTAAAAGAGACTTCAAAATTAATAAGATTTTCCTCGAGAAAACCAAAGGAAAGCGGATTACAAAATTGCCTAATCACCGCGCCTATAGCAAATAGCCACACCGAAAGCATCTAAATTGCGTTCCCTTGAACAGGTGCGAAATGTCACTAGTTAGTAGGTAGCTAGTTCAATATTGGTGGAGGTAGTATCTGTAATTACAACGTACTGTAGGTGCAACGACGTCTGGGTCAAAAGGACGTCTCTGGCCGGCCGCAGCCATCCAGACAAGTAAGACGTCCAGAGACAACGAATGTTCACAATTTATGGGACCTAAACAGCCTGGTCCTTATTTACCAAAATTAATGGGTTACAATGAATGAACAGGTACGTTTGGCTCAAGACGTTTGTTACAAGTGCTAGTGACACCCACCCTCGTTAAGTTTGTATAGGTTTATTCATTTTGTGGGCTCAAATATTTAGTTACAGGTGTTTGGGACTTAATTTATTTGCGTCGCAACGGTTTATGCCCAAAGTGACACGTGGAAGTTGGAACAAATGTCCTTGGGGTATTACTAGTATATACAAAGCTATACGTTATATGTTTTTACGTGGGACTCTTTCAAGATGTTGTTGTCTACTTTTTAAATGAAAAACGTATTGCCACGTCGAGGATCGAAGTATTGACGTTGCAATATCACGTTTCTCTACAATGAACTACGTGAAGGAGTTAGAACTTCAGTTTTCTTTTACACTTAACTGTTATTTATAGCCGAAGAACGAACTCGTCCATTTGAAGAAGATGTTTAAGAGTCGTTTTTTCAGTCCAAAAATAAAGTCGCGACCTCGCCTACTTTCAGAGCTAGTTTAAAACTTTGGGAGAGAAAAAAAGCTGACTTGCCGACTTCTCGAGATGAGTCCAATATTCTCGCATTTTCAACATACTTTTCGCCGCAAATTCCAAAGTTTTCAAACTGCATTGCAGTTTCGTCTTGTCGCTGAATTTGGATTTCAATCTGTTGGTAATACAATCAAAACTTTTTACTACTGTTGTTCCTATCGTTCCAATCTTTATGATAGGACACGAGTCAAGTCTGTAAACTACAGCTTGAGTGGCATATAAAAGGAAGTTCTTTGTGTCCTAGAAGACGTTTATTTCCTGGATAGCTCGTAACATGCTGTGTTATTTTCTCCGTTGCGGAACGAGCGCTTTTCTCGTGTGACATTTCCTTATTATATCACGTTAAAGGAAAAAGCTTTGTGGAATAACTTTGTACGGATTTAATGGAGCTTCTTGAGGGTGGCAATTAAAACTAATAGGAACCTTTTACCTGTTACATTCTATACTTCTGTGGTTGAAAAGGTTTAGGGGTCTATCACGGCGACATATTTTAAAATCAAACGGTTTCTGCCCAACAATTGCTAAATTAGATACTATTGCAAAATCGTACTGATCGGATTTCTCCTTGCATGGGGGGTCGTTACTTGGCAAATATATAGCGTGCAATTCATTTGACATAATCTCAATGCGATTTCGACTGCAGTATGGGCTCTAGATATTTTCAGAAATATTTTTTATATATAATTAGTGTACGATAGTTATCCTAGGATTAAGGCAGCCCTCCGCAACCTCTCTAACGCACCGTAATGGATACCACACCATTACTGTCGTGCACCCAACCCCGGTCCCTAAAGCTAGGTTTTTTCAATGCCAATGGCATGGGAGGGCAACGCGACGAGATCGCGTCCTTCCTTCGCGATCATCAAGTGGACATATTTCTCATTCAAGAGACCTTCCTTAACTTAGTTCGCAACGATAGGACACGATGTTTCAAGGGCGGTACGCTCATTTATTATCGCAAGGAACTGCATTGCATTGCATCCCAATCGATCCCCCTTATAATCCCTACAGAGGTTTCAATCTGTCGGCTAGCCATGACAGGTCATCAACCGATTCATATAATGTCTGCCTATTATAGTATTTATGCCATACTTACACTTTATCATTCATAATACTATTTATCATCCTTTTTTATTTATTTCTATGTTTACACTCAGCAAATCGATCTAAATACGATTATAAATAGCTGAAATAAAATATTATTACTCATAATTTTCAAGTGACACTTACGTCAAATTTTCTGGCTTAGTCTATGATGGTTACTTTTTGGTTTAGATAATTTAAATTATTTTTATCAATATGTGCAGCTGAAATCTACACTACTACACTTGTCAAATGAGATGGCCACAAGAAGAAAAACTAGTATTTGAAAATTGGAAAAAAGACTACTTTGAAAACGAGCTTACTAACCGCTGGAAGCAGTCTACCATGGGATCTCAGATGAGAGGCTTGAGAAAGCAGCTTAGTTTTTGCTGTCACGTACATATACTTCCCAGGGGATCTAACTAACGATTCACCTGGGTCCGATCTTCAGAAGCTGTCTTCGTGCCTGCCACTAGCGCTTGTCTCGCAGAGCTACCCTGACGTCTGGCCCTAAGAACTATACCGGTGCCTTCCTACAGAGCTGGCCTGGTGCGTGACTGAAAACCGCACGACACCCTTCCAGCAGAGTTTTCCCTGAAGCTTGATCCTGTTCCTGTCTCTCCTACAGTGCTGAACGAATTTATCACCATCGCGTGCGTGATCTATAAACTTCCTACTCTAAAACTTCATACTTTCCATAATCCGTCTTTTTATAATTAGCTGTATTTTTTTATCTAATCTGTAAATTATTCATCTCTTTCACTTATTAAATTTCAATTGTACAAGTCTGCTTATATCCTTTTATTTTGATAGGATCAAGTAGATTTGTTACACTATATGCCCCCTACCAACACGTCTGAGGATCATAACCTCTTAGTCAATGATCTCACTAACCTCTTCGGCATGAGTGGTTCCGTTATCATAGCGGGCGATCTCAATGCCAAACATCCCGCCTGGAACAGTAGACTGACAAACCCGAGAGGGAGAGTCGTCTACGATCTAGGTCAGACCATTAACTTTGACCCTATTCTGACTCCTATGGAGCACACTTATTATCCTGGCACCGCCGACTATAATCCTGACGTGCTCGATATAGCGCTGCTCAAGAATGTCAGCCTCAGGTTGTATTTGATTGAGACGCTACATGAACTCAATTCTGACCACCGCCCAGTGCTCATGCACCTAGTTTCTCGCTCGGGTATCTCAGATCTCAGCCAACCCCCACCTACTACCCTAATAACTGAATGGCGGAAAGTAAGCGATATGCTGGAATCCGACACGTCACTACTTCTGGACGGTATACCCGACCACATTGTCTCAGTCGCAGACACCGAGGCTGCTATCGACTCGTTTACAGAACACGTACAATCCGTGCTGAAGGATTGTTCTCGGGAGGTCTCAGTGATGAGTGATCACCGCTGGAGACTGCCCGACGACATCCGTGATCTGATAAACGAGAAGAACGCGGCCATACGGTGCCTATAGCGGTTGCGAGTTTCGTTGAAATCAATGGGACAAAACGCTCAGCGAACTTTAGCCAAATCACCAAGCCTTTTGGCAGCTACAGCTGAAATTGCGTACCTCTGAGGAGGTCTCTTTTCCACCTCTCATTCGTCCTGATAAGAGCGTCGCCTATGACGACTCTGAAAAGGCAGAATGCCTGACCGACAGCTTAGAATCACAATGTTCCCCAAGCACTCTACCAGTAGACAAGCAGCACCTTGATAAGGTGGATGCAGAAGTTGAACGTAGAGCCTCCCTTCCTCCTATAGAAGACCCCGATGATCCTCTCCTCTCCCTCCTGTTACTCCTGAAGAGGTCAAGGATATTATAGATAAGCTTAAGCCTCGGAAAACCCCTGGCGCCGATGGCTTCACCAATAGGGTATTCAAAACCCTCCCCACTCGGCTCATAGTCCTTTTGGCAGCCATCTTCAATGGCGCTTTGAGCAATAACATTTTCCCACAAGCGTGGAAAGACGCCACTGTCATCGGTATTCCCAAAACCGGGAAACGGAAAGCCCAGCCTTCGAGCTATAGGCCAATCAGTCTCCTGAGTGCACTCGGCAAAATCTATGAGAGACTTATTTATAAGCGACTCAGAGATCATGCCGAAACTAAAGGCTTCATACCCAAAGAACAATTCGGGTTCAGGACCGAACATTCTTGTATACACCAATTTCACCGCATTGTTGAACACTTGAGCGCTGGTTCCCAGCGTGGAGCGATGACGGGGGTGTTGTATTTCGATATAGCGAAAGCCTTCGACAAGGTCTGGCACAGCGGTTTATTGTATAAGCTGTACAAACTGGGAGTGCCTGACCGTCTCGTGCTCACCTTACGAGACTTTTTGTCGGATCGCACCTTCCGCTACCGTGTGGGGAAGACCTTATCCTCTCCCCACCCCATCCGAGCCGGAGTCTCCCAGAGCTCCGTACTCTCTCCCCTGGTTTTCACGCTGTTTACCAGCGACATTCCAAAGAACAAGAAAGTTCAGGTAGCTCTATTTGCCGATGACCCGGCTTTTTATTATTCCGGCCACTCTCAGGCTTACATCCACCGAGCCTTCCAACAAGCAACCGATTCCCTCGGCGTTTGGTTCCGTAAGTGGAGAATCGAGGTAAACCCAGATAAGAGCCAGGAGGTTCTTTACATAAAGTCACGCCTTCAGCGACCGCCTCCAACCCCCATCACCATGTTCGGCAAGTCTATCCCTTGGGAAAAGCAAGCCAAGTACCTTGGAGTCATACTTGACGAACACCTGTCCTTGCGGCTCACATCAAGGCAGCTCGTAGCCGAGCAGCTTTTGCTATGAGTAGACTCCATTTCATGTTAACAAAAAAGAGCAAGTTGTCACTTAAGTGCAAGTTGTGTCTTTATACAGCAGTTATCCGACCCATTATGACATACGCTTGTGTCGTATTTGCCCATACCCTTCCCCGTCACATCCATAAGATGCAGACCTTGCAGAACCGTTTTCTCCGGAAAATCACCGGTGCGCCCCCTTATGTCCGTAATGACAGTCTTGGACCTCCGAGACTACACCTACTCGTACTTAATTTACCTTGTTTTGTTTTTAGGAAAATACCCCACATGCACTAATTAGATAAAAACATGTTTACTTTTAATATTAAATTGGTTTTTCCGGTTTGCATTGAGCTATCAAATATGTGCACCGTATGATTATATTGTTAGAGTTCCTTATCCCAATGGCAAAAAAAAAATTGTAAGGGTTCCGCCCTTACAATTCTTAAATGTCCGTCTGTATGAGGCCATGAGAACATATTTTTATAATTTTGCACAAACTAACTTTTTCATGTTATTCATGAAAAAGTTAGTTGGTGAAAGAATACTTACAAAACAGGAAATAGAATTCAAACTGACACGCTTCAAAGTTGACCTAAAATTCGAAGTGAAAGTGCTTTAATTTTCCGTGTACCGACTACTGGCCAAGTTTGCATTAAATTATGTAGGTAATATCATTACATTAATCATCATCACATACGCGTGGAATGCTGGCCATAGAGTTCTCCATTCTCGACATCTCTCAGTCAGCAACGATGCAAATATCGTAAATACTGTCATTCCACCTGCCTGAGAGCATCCTACCGAGAATGGGTAGCGTAGCCGCAGCGCCAGCACAGCACTCTAAGTTAGGAAGACCTACCCATCTTTCATGGAAACAGAGTTATGCCGTCCAATCTTTTGCCATCATTGCGTGCGAAGCCTTAATAGTTGTAAGCCTGTTGGATGATGTTGTTTTTTCATTCGTGTGCCGCGGAAAACACGTGGTATCCAAAGCTGTTGACAACTTCAACACAGTGACAGCATTGAGCACCACACACGAGGCTTCTAGACATAGAGAATCAGCGAGGCAGAAGGTAGTGTCGTTAAAGAAATTGCCCAAGCTAAATATTAATTAATTTAGCTGTCCAAATAGGTACGGTACCGCGGTACTTAAGTTATCTGTGCCATGAAAAAAGGAAAACACGCGCTTTGGTCCTGGAGTTGCTGACACCAACCCCTTATCCTACAATACAATACTAGGGAAAACACACTTGTTATTATGAGCTCTTATCAGAGAGCCTTATCATCAGTGGTTCCGGCTAAAAGTTCTATATATTTTGAGAAGCGACAGCGGTTTATTTCAACTGTTCAATCTCCAGGGCAGGAGCCTCGTCGACTCCCATCGAAACACCTTTATATTTCTGAAGTTTAAAATGTGTAGAACGCAGAGTGTACTGACGTTGCTATCGCTGTTCGTGGGGTTGGCGCACTCCTGGGGTAAGATGGAGGGGCTTGTATATATTTTCTCATTATCAATGTTGTATATACATGGAGTTTGTGTATTTGTATGTAGGGGGTAATCTTCGGAACTACCGATCTGATTACGAAAATTCTTTCACTAAAGGGAAGCTACGTATCCCCGAGTGTGACATTTAAAACATTCCCGTGGGTTATTTTTTTGAACGCAACGGGAGCAAAACCGCGAGCAAAAGCTATCACAACTCATCACCCATTCTCCTGCCCTTATCCCAATCCATTCTTCCATACTTCTCTATTACTCGTCATCTCATCAGACACCTCCTTTCTAGCCATATCAACCTTCACACAGTCCATCCATCGTTTCTTTGGTCTTCCTCTACTCTTATACCAATCCATGTTTATACTCAAAACTTTCCTTACGACATTTTCCTCATTCCACTGCATCACATGCCCGTACCATGATAACCGATTTCCACACTACTTTTCAGTCACCGACGCCATGTTCAGACTGCCTCATAAGTACTTATTTCTTATTTTATCCATTCTCGTAACACGTCACATTCCCCTTAGCATTCTCACTCTTTCATTCATCTCTTTTGTGGCCCAATATTATGATCCATACAAGACAGCAGGTCTAACCATTGTTTTATAAAAGGGGAATGCGGGAGTTGGAATCCTTACATTACCTAGGACCAATAACGAGTCTAAATCGTCACGCCAGTGATTCTTGAGCCTGCCAAATTGACGAAAACCATCTTCAGAGTTCTTTAAAGATATTAAATACTTATTGGTTTGTATCAGCGTTTAGATTAACGATTTGCTTTTGTTTCAGATATTGTCCTTAGTAAAGGAGATCCCCTACCTACCCACCACCTACCGACCTAGTTCTCCTAGAATTTTATTTCAATTCGACAAAAACGGACACCGTACGCTTTGAGAACCAAAACCTCGCCACATTAGCGTATGATGAAGTTCACAACATGATGCTCTACGTCGATAAGCAGAGCCACGGCGACGCTGTATGTGGTCATGTCTTCCTCGCAATTTAAATGTTTCACAGAGAGAAATGGCCGGAATTTCCAGGGTCTCGCCGTCGACCCCGCCACGGAATTATGCTTCTTTTCTGATACTAATGAAAGAAGTATTAATTGGCTTTCATTCAAACCTGGGTCTGATTACAATGTTTACGGCAACATCAAGTTTAATAAAAGTACCCCCTGCTGACATTGCCATGGATAGCTGTAGAGGGTACGATACCATGACTGTTTAATGTGTTACATGTTTTCCTACGTTATATTTTAGTACGTGAAAATCAATTGCGGTTTTTATTTACAGGTATATTTACTATCTCAACACGGAGAAATGCCATTTGAACCCTTCAATTGAGAGACTTTGATTTGACGGATCCGAGAGTAAGCTTTTTACTTATGTTAGAACATATACACCCTATGGCAACAAAACTCACAAAATACAGCCACACAGCCTAGTTATCGATCAACTGGCACAGAGAATATATTGGGTCCAGCACCAGCCTATGCGACGCGCGAAATACGATCTCATCAGTGCAGATTTGAATGGAAAAAACAGACGCTATGAAATTCGGTAGGTACACAATTAGTTAGACAAACTAACAAATACCTTAACGTACAAAATGCAGTGACCGTGTCAAAAAAATCCATCTAGTGGAGTGGTGTGAAGATTGCTTCGCTTGGGAATTTACAAAGACCGAAATTGAAATGAAAGGCAAGACTTTCAAACCATTATTTGCGTTGAATAATGAAGTTCCTGTAGGTAAAATAATACTAATAATCTCTTTATTTCAGAATAAAATTCCATAATTATAAGTTAAGTAAATACAAAGATGTTAGTAACATACAAACTTAACAACTATGTTAGTTATAATTATAAGTTAAGTAAATACAAAGATGTTAGTAACATAAAAACTTAAATCGAAATCTGCTATCTTGAAAGTATTATTGTTCTTCGCAACTTCTCCCTTTACTTGTGCCCAAATTAGTTCTATTGAGTTATATTGAGAGTGATATGGAGGGAGCCGTATTACTTCATGGCCTCGTTCATTTGCCAGATGGTCTAAAGCGTAGACCTTCTGCGGGTTACTGGCTTTTCATTGAGATTGAGTAACAGGAATACGTTGTGAACCACTGTTCGAGTTTGAGGGCTAATATCGTCATGTAATTTCTTTCACGTGAATGTATTTATTTAATTGCAGTAAACACATTTATAGCAAAAAAACACGCAATTACATTTGAAACCGACCAATCAGAATCGTACAGATCATTAGTGACTCATCGTTAGCACGTGCGCAGGTAGCCGTTTATCGATAACTAGGGTCCGGCGCGCTGCACATTCCTATAGACTTTTATGATTTGGCGACTCAGATGATAAGGTGCGTACTATAGTTATAAATATAAGTTAAGTAAATACAAAGATGTTAGTAACATAAAAACTTAACAACTATGATAGTAGACATTGGTGTCGATTCTGTTGTGCACAAACTAAACTTAATTTAGGCTATTGCTATCTTTTTCTCTCTAATAAAACGAATAAGAGACGGGCGTAATTTAGAGCTGTCAAATTTAGTTGGAACTAATATTTCTATACAAATGAAGGGTGCACGTAAAAACATGTCAACTAAAAACACGCTGAAGCGCAAGGCATAAACTAGTTTGACATCTCTAATTTAGTTCACAGCTATAGGCGTCCTTTTCTTGCACGGCCTTTTAGTAAAAGATAGCAATAGCCTAAATTAAGTTTAGTTTGTGCACAACAGAATCGACACCATTAACAATATTTACGGGAGCATGAAGCTGACTTAAATACCATAAGAAAGGACAATCCAGTTTGTTGGCAATGACACAGCCGCAAACTATAACATTTCTAAACAAATCCAAGGAATCGACGACTGTAGCACACTAACAGCTCTGATACAAAATGATTCCTACGACTCATTCAAAGTCGCTACAGAATATGTGGGGCCGTTTTGCGTTTATGGTGTGAAAGTTGATTGCCACACACATGGTTACACCGGGGAGCGATGCGAAGTTTCTGTCTGTGAGAAGCATTGTATCCAGGGTAACTGCAGTTCAAATGATGATGGACTTCCTAAATGCAGGTAAAACAAATTCTACTTTTTGTGTTGGTTTCCTTGTTTAATTAATTATGTCTAATTTCACATTGCCGTTATTTCAGATGCAATGCGGGGGGGGGGAGAGGTGCGAAGTCTATGCGTGTCATGATTACTGTCTGAACAACGGTGACTGTACCTTGAATGAGATGAGTGAGCCAGTCTGCCAATGCCAAGGAGATTATGGAGGTGACAGATGTTGGAGGTTGATACCTTCATGGTATATAATCTGTCACATAGTGACTTTGTACGTAAGCATGACAACAGTTCTCAATAAAATGTCTGACGACTGAAACGTGTTTTCTGTGAATAATAATTTATGCTATCGCAAGTAACGCACTGCTAACTCTGCTAGACACTTTCCATCAGGTTATGGGCCCAGGAATTGCCCAGGGTGTTGTGTGCGCAGTAATTGCACGATATCGTAAATTTTAAAATTTGGAAATACGCACTTTCGATAATGACGGATGACAATAGTTCGTCAGGTTCTATTTTTGGAATCGGGAAGCTCAGGGTTCAGAGAACTTTGAAGTTTGGAAGTTCCAAGTCCAAAACTACCTGGAATGTAAAAACTGGTGGGTGGCCGTAGAAGCCACAGAAGTCTCTGCAGAACTCAAAGATGCTGATCGACAGGCGCGTACTACCATGTGTCTACTATTGGAGCCTTCATGTTTTTCAAATGTCTACAATTTGAAGACTGCACATGAGGTATGGCACAAGCTGTGTGGTGCATACGAGGATAAGGCTGGGGTAGGCATGATTACAAAATTCAGTACCATTATCAGATCTGAGGCATTTTATCGACTTACCAGTCTCTCTCTCTACTTCGGCCTTATATTCACGAAATTTGTCGAAAGTTTGACTCTTATTTCTCAAGAAATAAACGTGCGTCTTGCGCGTGTAATCGTCGATAAATAGCAACATGTACAAGGAACCAACAAACGATGGCTCTTCCATTGGACCGCAAATATCCGTGTGTACTAATTCAAGAATCTTTTGTGCTCGTGTGCCTTTATTTTTGAACGGACTTTTACATGTCTTACCTTGAATGCATGGAATACATGGCTCAATGTTCTGTTTAGTATCGAATTTCATACCAGTTGCCAGATCTTTTAATATTAGTATGTTATTTTGACCTAAATGCGCCAATCTTCTATGCCATAAGTTTGACAGAGATACATTTGACAACATCGCGTTGACATAATTTTGTTTTTCATTTAATTTGAAAATTCCGTCAACTTCTTTGCACGTCGCAACTATTTGGTCGGATTTATTCCTTTTAATGCAACCTCCTTTGTCAAAATTAACTTTTTTGGCCGATTTATGTCTTGTTTTCGCTTTGTCATTATTTCTAAAGTACACACATCAAAAATGTCTAGGGATCAAGCATTTTTATGCGGATTTCTTGAGATTGAGATGTGGCTTTGTAATAAATTTATGATTTTATAAATTTATATGGATCCTTTTTGGTGCATTTCATAATTTGAATCAGGAACTCTCAATCAAATTCGAGTAAAAGATGAAAATAAGCTGTCAATATTTTCCCTATAAAAACATACAACGCATTGAAGACATTATTAGTGCTACTGTTTCCCTACTACTGATTAAAACCAACGTTATTATGGAGCGGCGACGTCATTTAAGCAGGGAAGAAATGCTCAGAGCCGTGGGAATGATAGAAGCTGGTTCCCGGCAACGTACTGTAGCTTTAGCTCTGAATACAAGTCAGAGTGTTATCAGTCGACTTTGGACACGTTACCGAAGCACTGGTACCGTGGCTGAGCGCCATGGAGGACGGTATCGCTGCACCACACGGAGACAAGACCGATACATTCAAATCTTAACTCGAAGAGCTCCAACAATAACCGCCATGATGTTAGCCGTGAGGCTTCATCACTCTTCAGGGAACTTAATTAGCGACCAAACAGTCAGAAACCGCTTGCATGAAGTGAACCTTCATTCCCGAAGACCGCTACGGGTACCACCTATAGCAATGCACAATCGTAGGATTCGATATCAATGGGCTCTTGAACACAGAAATTGGGCAGAAGAACAATGGCGTTTCGTGTGCTTTTCTGATGAGTCTCGTTTTGGTATGAGACCGGATACAAGACGTATACGACACTGGAGAACCCCTGGACGCCAACAGCGATTAAAATCCTGCCAGGAAGTCCATCCTTATAGTGGTGGAACCATCATGGTATGGGCGGGTATTTGGATCGGCGGAAGAACTGAGTTGATTTGGATCAGAGGCAACCTCAACGCTCAAATTTATGCTGAGACGATTGTATCAGACGTCATCGTTCCTCTACAAGTGCAAATCGGTCCCTTATTTCAGTTAATGCATGATAATGCACGACCGCACACCGCAAGAGTTGTAAGACAGACTCTCGCCGCAGCTAACATCAATGTCCTGCCCTGGCCTGCTCAGTCGCCAGACTTGAACCCGATTGAGCATGCATGGGATATGCTACAGAGAAGAGCTCTGCCGAATATGGAGGGTATCCAGTCGCAAGAAGACCTTTTTTTGTTGTTGCAACGAACATGGGCGGCCATTCCACAGCGTGATTTGGATGAACTCATTTTGAGTATGCCAAACCGATGTTCTTGTGTTGTTAGTGTTCGCGGTAGAAACACGGATTATTAATTGTTTAAGTTACCCAATAAAATTTTAAAGAAAACTGTTATTTCAGTCTTTTTTTCGAACTTTAATGTTAGTGGTTCAAATGTCAAAAATCCCTTTATTAGGAAAATGGCAAATTTCTTTATTAATGCAAAGGTGACTTGGTTTATCGTTACTGTGACAAACGAAAACACTTTATTTGATGAATCCTTAAAGAAAATTTTAATTAATATCAATCAGGAGAAAAGTTATTGCAAAAATATATGTTGATCCCTAGGTACTTTTGATGTGTGTACTTTAACATTGCGTATCAAAATAGAATTTTCTATTATTTTCACATCAATGCAGTCTTTAAAATTCGACAAAGTGTCCTGCTGAATTATCGACGATACTGTTAGTTGGGTAATATGTGAACCGATTGACGGGTGTCGTTGACTTCACACTAGTTGTGGGCACTGCGGGTGTCGCGGCTGACGGGTCCGACACGCGACTCCTGCGACACGTGTCGGTGTGTAAAGTACCTAATCGAAAGCTCTCGACCCCTCAGTAAACACGAGTCGGCTCTGTTGACCTGACACGCTATAATAAATTCAAAACTTTTGACACGGCCTTCCCGACAATCTGAGAAAGCACCAACACCCTAATTACTCCGAGGGCGCCTGATATCCGGGTATTCCTATACTTCCAACATTTTAACGAGATCACAAAATTATATTAGCTTAATTATGATTTTTTCGTGCTTCCGACAGTAAACAGCCGCCATCTCGGCACCCCAACCGAATTACGGAACGAAATATGGAATTGAAACGTCCGGCAGACTCGCAGCCAGAATGAATGGAATATGGAAGTAATCTCTGATTTTATATCTGCAGTATTTTTTAAAATACGAAACGACCTACGTAGCTGTCCCAATTTCCCGCACTTTATTTTATTTAAGCGTCGACGACAGAGTTAAGTGGCTTAATATTCATTCATTCATTCTTTTTGCTATGAAATGTTAAACTTGGTTTACTAGTGCTGCGCAGATTTAATTAAATAAAAGTAATTATAGTCTGAACACTCTTTTCGAGTATTAAAAGTAACAGTTGACGAGGAGATGACTAATACTTAAGTCTAAATAAAATGAATAATTCAAGCGAGTTTTTTGAATTTTCTATGTTTTACGAATATGGACGGGCAACATAAGTATTTGGTAGTTTCTTGCACTATGAAAAACTTTAATCGCTGTAACGCTCTAGCTAGGGTATAGACGCCAGCACATCAAACTATTACAATCTGTCAAAAGAATTGTTCCAGAAATGTATGGAGACTGGGCCAGCACTTTTTAAAATATAATATGTCAATATCGTTATTTAATACAGTAACCGTTTTCTAATGTTAATTTTCTTTAATTTCACTTCTAAATTCAAATTAACTTGGTCAAAGAGAGCAACACAACATATAATTAAAAATGGTGGATGAGCAGCAGTATGCGAAAAATGTCATTCCAATCCAAACTCAAAGACGTCGCTTCTTAAAATTCAAACAAAGTCGTCAAACGTCATGTCACACAACTGTCATGGCTGCTCTAAGAATAGGGTTTTCTTATTAAAAAAACTTCTCAAAAGAAAAGGGAATATGGTACCGAACTATCCAGCCAAAGATTTCTCGGGCTCCGTGGATTGATGGTGATCTGAACAGGAAACTAATAACCATAGCCTTAAGACTTCGTTCCGGCCATATTCCTTCAAATAAGTTCTATTATTTAATGAAGAAAGTTTTGTCTCCAAATTGTGATGACTGTGGAGTAATTGATGATGTTTTTCATATCCTGATGGAGTGTGTCCGGAATGAAAATAGTAGGATAAATGTTTTTGGACGATATAAATCGTATAATATTGGCACTTGTAATACCATCCTTGCTTTTCCAGTGTCCGAGAAAGCAAAAGAATTGTATGAGCTAGTAATAAGTAGATCGTAAGTTAGTGTTAATAGGAGCGTAAGTAATTTGTTTTCCTGCACTGGGCGATGTGGTCGCTAAGCGACAAAGCCCTTTAATCAAATAAAAATAAAAAATTCAAATTATTTTTTAAGATTTTTTATGAAATTTCCCTATTTTTTCATTAGTGTACATAGTGGTAGCCCAAAATCAAACATCTCCTTTCTTTAATAGATTTCCAACATTATCGTATTTATAACAGTTTCAGGTAGTTTGATGTGCTGGCGTCTGTACAATCATCATCATCATCATGGTGGCCTTTTGGTTATCCAATCTCTCATACTGCATGTTTGTTTGTATGTTTGCATGCTTGTTTACATGTTTGCATACTGAATGCTTGCTGCATGCATGATTTATGTTTGTTTGCATGTTTTCCTGCTTCTTACAGGGAAATAAAAACCACATGATCACAATCAACTGTTATAATGAAATTTCTGTGAAGTGATAATGAGTCTTTCCATTATTATGCATAATGAAATGTATGCCAAAACATGATTATAACTGTAAACTTTCTGAGATATGATAGTTCTGTCTTTTAATGACTATTGATATGAATTTTATACCAAAAGATGATTCTGACTGTGAACTTTCTGCGATAAGATGGTTCTACTTTTTATTCTTAAGCATAATTATGAAATTTATGCCTAAAGATGATTCGCTCAGTCTAGCTTTTTCATTTGTTATTTGTCTCCCGAAAGCATAACCTACCAATATTAATAGTGCAAGATAAGTTCTTTGGTGATCAATCAATTTGACACAATGTTATCAATGACAAATTGGGCTCTTGTTATAAGAAAATTTCTAAATTAATTTTGAAAATGTTTTCTAAAAATATACGCAACAGAATGCATTTTGTTTAAAAAGCTATTTTACTTTTCAGTTTATTGTTTTTAAATTGAACGCTTGCGCTGAATTAAAACTGAATGTACGAGTAACTTACGTTCGTACACCTATAATACATTCTTAGTCTGCTAATTCCATTGAATGACTACGCGTAGCGACTCCTCCCTGCAACAAACCCCTGTAAAGGTATAGTACATTACTGCAGAATCCAGTAAAAAGCCTTCCTGGCCAAGTAACCCGACCGAACCGCAGGTGAGGTCCGGTCACATACGAGGCCAGGATGGCTTTCTTACTGGTTGAGGTTTGTATAATGCTTTTCTCAAAAATGAAAGAAAGTTTAACAACAAATTTGTTTAATTAATATTGAAGGTTACATTCATATTAGGGCAATTACTGATAGATTTATAAACTGAAATGACTAAATACAAACATAAAATCCCACACTATACTTCTACAACATTATTAAGTACAAAACGCAACGTGCATACTTTTTCTGCGTCGCGTTAAATGTCACAGACTATAAAATGGCTGTATAAGGCTCCAGAAATACATGTATCTCATAAAATGTCATACCAAAAAGAGATATAGATATATATTTGGAGCCTCCCTCCTATAACCATGTTATAATGGCTAAACTCTAATCTGTGTCTGGTACTGTTTTGTTTTCTAAGCAGATCTAAAGAGGATGACCTACTGTCCAGTAAGTAAATGACATACTTACTTACTGGACAGTAGGAGATTCCAAACTTAAAATCTCGCTTCTTACTGGACAGTTGTGAATAAGTCTCCGGTAGAGTTCACTTTCTGAACACTTTTTAGAGATGTTATGGCAACATTACATACCATTTTTGAGAAAAATCATTTAAACAGTATACGAAGTCTTCACTGTAGCACTGTTCGGCATAGCAACAATCCTTACCCAGTCTTGTCAGTCAGTGAGTCTTGTATCCTTACCCGAGCACAAACTGATAAATATTAAACTCCAAACAAATAGTTACCCACCTACGTATTTCAAGTGTCGCCGTCGGCAGGTGGCGTATCTGCCTGCCTAGTACGAGCAGTATCTTGTAAGGGAGGACTGTTTACTTATGCATGGAAGCCATCCTTCATTGCGTACTATTCGTGGCTTTATAGAACACAAACTTCCTTTATCATGTCTGTAACTTCGTTTACCCCGTAAAAGCAAATGGAGGTTAAGAAAATCTGAAAACGGACGCTTTCAGATTTTCTTAACCTCCATTTATGTATTCATAGTATTACAGTGAAATAAACAAAAGAACTCCGTGAAACTGTCCGGTATTTATAGTCAGGCTCTGTTAGTCATACATAGTCCAATTAGCATTGTATCGATTTAGGCTAACAGGATTATTTTCGTACGACTAAAGGTTATGTACATATTTGTAACTTAATTTAAAACGTGTATGGAGGTAGTACAAGATGAATATGCGAATATACGAAGTAATTTACATGTAAATAAGTAATTTACTATACTTCTCTAGCGGAGGAGTTTAGAAGACTAGCAATTTAAATAAAATGTAATTTCTGGCAACTCTGAGATGTGATGTGGAGGATTTTATTACAAGACATATAGCACAGAATATATTATCTCGTCTCTAGATTTTAGTATCCTCCTAGGTAAATGTTTAAAGCTGTGCGTTTCAACGAAATAATTTTTATTTTGACTAGATATTGCCCGCGGCACAAACTGCGGTGTACCTACTACCTACCGCATGACATTCGGGATTTGGAGGACAGGGTGGTTCTTACGGATCTGGCTGTTTGTGTATGTGAGTTTATAAATGTATGTAAAAGCACCCATAATACAGGATATAGTCCTAGTGTGGTAAAAGGCAGCAAGGGCAGAGTAGCAAGGTTTAAAAAAACAAATTGTCCACGGTCATGGTGGCGAATCTCAGTGGTCGCTAGCCCTCGACGCAGCAAATGATTATAGTGCACAAGTGTGTGCGTTAGGTGAAGTTTTTCTTCCTAAACTCTTATAGTAGGATGGGACGGTAACCCTACACGACTGAAGGTAACAATGGCGACAGGTGCTTTACAAGCCACAGGAGTATCATACCGCCACCTTCCGAGTTCCGGGCTGACTCTGAGAAATTCCTAAAAACAAAAAGCATTAACACTGATTGACTTGGCAATCGAATTCAGGACCTAACACACTACGATACCAACGACCACCGGTGACGCAGATTGTTCCGTTAGAATTAAGACTATTTTATTGTTAGTAGTTTAATTAATCTATAAATTGATGAAAAAAATGATTAATTCACCAAACCAACCAAAATTTACCAATCGCCTACAGTGTCCTGCGCACGCATTAAGGATGCGGTTGGGACTGCCATGGCGCTGTAGGACAGTTCACGGAGGCTCGCACAGATGGCTTCCTCGCTATCATGCGAAAGAAAGCGGCCTCCTTACTGCAGAGCCTGCATGGAAGTGCCAACAGCAGTTTGAAGATGATTGCTGCCAGAAAGGACTGCCCCTTCCAGACACACTGGGTGGGGACAGTCATAGGTCTAAATAAATAATTTAGTTGTAAACACTAAAATACTATTAAACTATGGACTGTAGTCTGAAAATAAAGATTTATTTATTTAATTGGTATCCTAAAATTGAGTTTATATTTTAACTAAAACAAGACACTTAAAGTGTTAAATACACTCGAAACAAACTTTCTTGTTCAATTAATCTTAGATTACAAGTAACAATTACTTAGTTCTTTGATTCCACGATTTCAAAACGAATTTGAACTTTTTATTAAATCAGATAAATGTAGCGCCATTTATCAAACTATTGTCAAACTCGAATAATCTCTGATATGTTATTTTCTCGTGTGATAGATCTCAGTTTCATAAAAAATCTTATTAATCGATATATTCTGGCTTCAAGCACTGTATATCAATTTAATTATAAACTCCACATAGACAGGATACCTATACTTGACTAGCGACCCAACGGTTTTAACAAACAACTCTTATTTTGTTCTATGTTGAAATTATCGAAATCAGAAAATAATTACGTACCCAAGTACCTGAGTAACCAATGGCATAGTATTTATAATTTGTTCCTAACTATCTATACATTTGACAATGACATCCTCCTGACCGAGGTCAGTTGGGGAGAGACCCAACGGAGATTAGCTAAATACGCAGGAGATATTAGAGTACACAAGTGTGTGTTCAAAGATAGGTATACCTACACTTCCTGTTGTTTTACTCTCATAGCCCTATGGGGCCAACCAGAACACAATGAGGGCTACCGTTTTTGAGCTCACGAGATGGCGCGATTGTCGAGTAAGGTCCTGTCATTAATTCTATTTTATACTTAATTAACAGTAGTAAGTAACTTCCGGTAAGCCGTGTGGTATCCGGCAGAGTAGAATAGAACCAACCCATTACATTCACGGGTGTCGTATAAGGCGACTAATGTCTGAGGCAGAACACCTTGCGCCTCCGTAGACCAGAGAATGGGCAGCAGCATTTTCTGTTAGTATTTCGTCACTGCGATCTCCAATCCGCCTGCCAAGCGTGGAGATTAAGGCAAATTCCTCCCATCATGGGAGAGGCTTATGTCCAGCAGTGGACGTTATGGGCTGTTGTTGTGTAAGTAACTTCAAATAAAAGCTAAGTTTATTCCTTCATGTGTAAATGTAAACTTCAGATACATACTTACAATATTCTCCCTAAAATTGGCAAACATGAAACATTTAAAAATCATTATATCTTCAAGAAATGAGATCCTAAGTTGCTACTTAAAATCTTCAAGTCATAATTAATCAGGAATGGGTCAGTCTAGAACACAATCGTGATTATTAGTATAAATACGTGATAAAAAAGCACGCAACGCGCGAACACTGTGTGACAGTGACATCTGACTTTTCGGAAGACCTTACTCTACACGAACGCCTCTAGTGGCGAATCCATGCAAGATAGCCCCCATTCGACACGCCATGGGAGAGATCTGGCGCAGGATCAGGTTTACGTGCTGTCCGAGGCCAGGAGGTGTCATGCCACCAACTTCCTAACTCCGTGTCATCATTTTCGTCTGCGTAGCCTTTTCCCAACTACGTTGGGGTCGGGTTCCAGTCTAACCGGAAGCAGCTGTATACCAGTATTTTACATGGAGCGACTGCCTATCTGACCTCCACAACCCATCTAGTACTGGGTAATACGATACCCTTGGTAGGACTGGTTGTCAGACTTTCGGGCCACTGACCACAAGTAACGACTGTCAGAGATCTACAAATGACATCCGGGACCAACGGCTTAACGTGCTTTCCGAGGCACGGAGGGATGTAACGGATCCCATCCACAGACCAACCTAGGCAAGCGCAACTTAAACTGAAGATTAACGTGCGGCTGTTATTAAAATCAAAAATCAAAATCAAAGCATTTATTTCAAGTAGGCCAGTTACAGGCACTTTTGAATTGTCGAAACAAAGATGAAAATTAAATGTAGCTACAGTCCCAGTCACAAGACATAAAAACTGTGAAAGTACTGTAGTTGCCCATTCCCTAGCGTAGATCTCTATGGAGAAGAACGGGCAAAAACTCCATGGACACTCTTTTAAATCAAAATATTGTTACAAAATCTTTGTTACATCATTCATGTTGAGATGGTATATTATGTGAGAACAATGTAGCAAGATGTGCACATTAAAAGTGTCCATAGTAAAAACAAAAAATAAAATTCAAAAATAAACATACAAATAAGTCATGGCAACTAAGAGATGACCAGTCACAACTGACAGCGCCCGTTCACGAACATGACGCATGGATCAGCACCATTCAACTCAACCATTTTGAAGGGAACTGAATGATCCGACACACGCGCCACCATCAGCGAGACATTAGAGTGAGCGTGACATACTCTCAACCGCCAGGGCACATTCAAGTCAAGAAAAGACGTAGGATTTCAGTGAATGATAGCTTTCTAGTACATAGTACTCACACAATATGGGCTATGCGATTATATAATACTAGAGATTGATTCTATACAATGCAAAGACAGTTGTACAATCTTCAGCAGCTCCAACAATTCTATTTAATACTATCAATTTAAGCGCCCCTGTCCATGTGGAGCAGGACCAGCATTGAGCCACGCATTTTTATCAGCGATATAATCGCCCAACTTGTAATAAGCTTGCTTACATAGTGTGCGTTTGATGCATGTTTTAAATTTCGTCTCATTCAGTTCAAGAATACTTTGTGGAATTTTATTATAGCATCTCAAACAGTACCCCATGAAAGATGAGTCCACTTTAGCGAGTCTGAAGCCTGGCTGAACTAGTTGGTCCCTATTTCTAGTACTGTAATTATGTCTATCACCTCTTTTACCAAAAAGATGCAGATTTTTTCTGACGTACATTATGTTTTCGTAGATGTACTGACAATGTACCGTCATGATGCCAATATCCTTAAACAGTTCCCTTAGAGAATCGCGCCTACGAAGATTATATATGGCTCTGATGGCTCTTTTTTGCAGAATAAATATAGACTCAATATCTGCAGCCCGTCCCCATAGCAAAATGCCATAAGACATTATACTATGAAAGTAACTAAAATAGACCAGTCTAGCGGTATCTACATCGGTAAATTGACGAATTTTTCTAATAGCATATGCTGCTGAACTTAGACGCGCCGCAAGAGATGTTAAATGAGAACCCCATTGTAGCCTTGAATCAAGCGTAATCCCCAGGAAAACCGTTTTATCTACGAATTCAAGTTTCTCTTTATTTAATATTATTTCACAATCACTACTTTTAACATTGGGTAAAGCAAATCTTATGCATTTAGTTTTTTTTTCATTTAATACTAAATTGTTTGCTGTGAACCAATTATGGACCTGAAGTAGGGCATCATTCACGTCATCTAGATTCTGGGCCCGTCTATTTATCTTAAAAATAAGGGAAGTGTCATCAGCAAACAACACCATATTTTGAGGTTGGTTTTTCAACGAATAGGGTAGATCATTTATATACACGAGAAAGAGGAAAGGACCCAATATTGAGCCTTGTGGAACCCCCATTTTTACTTTTAAACCTTGTGAATTAACACCATTTATTTGAACACGTTGTTGTATTACTTAGCCACGAGCTCCTTTCTAAACTCCGGACTACCACTGAGAAATTCCTAATGCACGAACACTTTGCACGACCCGGGAATCAAACTCAGGACCCCACGCTCAACAGTTGCATATTGTAACTAAATATAACACGAAAGCCCGCAAATTGTGAAAATTGTGAAAACTCTGACCATACTCGTACAGTTACCGGTGGAAGATATCCTAACCCACAGGGAATAATTTTACGAAAATTGCCCGGAGTTATAGTTATTTCTAACTACATACTTAGGTGTTCGTGAATCGATAGTTGGAGCCGTATTCGAAAATGTGAGCTACGAGCCCACGACTTGGATGACACCATGTTTATATTCCCAACAAATACACCAACAAATCTGCATTGTTTTGCTTTTGGAAAGAAACAACTATCACGCAGTAAGAGATAACTTGGATGACCCAATGTTCATATTTCTAACTAAATACACCTACTTAATCTAGAATGTTTTGCTTTTGGAAAATATAACTGTCACGCAGTAAGTAGATTTTACATTTTACTTTAATATTACATAGGATTTTCCGAATGGCTACGGGTCCTTTTTGAAAGTAGCGATCAAAATTGTTCAAAATAAGTTAATTTCCTGCAGTTTAGTCATATTGGGAAACTATTTTAGTTTTGTTGAAATAAAGCAAATAAAATGTTTATTGCCGCTCAGCTCAGCTCAGCTCGTGATAATAAAGGGTCAAGAAGTCATCTGTGCTAAGGATACAGGGAAAAACCCATTTGTTAGTGTGAGCTCTTATCAGAGAGTCTTATCATCGGTAGGTACGGCTCAAAATCCTATATATTTCGGAAGCGTCTACGATTTGATTTAAGTATCCAAGAGCGCTCATCAGGGCAGGACGCATCATCGACCTCTTTGTAGTTCTGAAGTCAATGTGTAGAACGCAATGTGTGCTGACGTTGGTAACGTTGTTCGTGGGGTTGGCTCACGCCTGGGGTTAGTATAGGGGGCTGTTCGTGTTTTCTCATTATCAATGTTGTTTACAGCAGTAGTATGTGTCTCCAATGTCTAGGAATTAGTTGTGCATGACGTCTCACTGCCCCTAACTCTGTTTATTAGAAGCTGGCTCACCCAGACTTCTTCTCCTTTGTATCTCTACTGCTCACTTCTAGCTGTCATATTAAGTTGCTCTATTACTGCTGCCGAGTCTTTACTAAGGGAAAACGTTTCAGTCTGTGATTCCGAATTTAATTTTCAATATGTCACCTGTAAAGATATAATTAAAACTTTTCACACCTTAAATGTTAAAAAGACTGCCGATCTATGGGGTCATTCTGTAGACGTTGCTAAATCCATTATAAACATTGTAGCTCCTTCATTAGCTGTAATATTTAACGATTGTATTGACCATGGTGAGTTTCCTGATCTAATGAAATATAGTAAAATAATACCATTGTTTAAATCGGGTAGCACATCAGACCCCACTAATTATAGACCCATTTCAGTACTACCCACCTTTAGTAAAATTTTTGAAAAATTAATTTTGGCACAAATGCAAAGTTTTTTCAATAAACATAAGTTATTACATAAAAAACAGTTCGGTTTCACAAAGGGTCGTTCAACTACTGGTGTTGAACTTTTAGGACACATTTATAATGCCTGGGAGGACAAATGCGATGCTTTGTGTATTTTTTGCGATTTATCTAAAGCTTTCGATTGCGTTCTTCATGAAACATTAATCAGGAAACTACACCACTACGGAATCCGTAACGCCTCTCTGGATCTTCTTATTTCATATTTGAGTGATAGGATTCAGAGAGTTGATGTCAACGGGAAAAGATCTCCCGGATCCGTAGTAAGAATAGGGGTACCCCAGGGCTCAATTCTTGGTCCATTTTTGTTTCTTATTTACATAAATGACTTGCCTTACCTCATAAAGGATAATCATGACATAGTATTGTTTGCAGACGACACTTCTCTTTTATTTAAACTCAAACGTCAGCAGTTAGTTACGGATGATGTTACTAGCGCCCTGGCAAAAGTCGTTAATTGGTTTAATGTTAATAATTTACTCCTAAATGAGAAAAAAACTAAATGTATTAAGTTTACGATACCCCATGTAAGACAAGTGGAAACCACTGTACTAATTAAGAATGAAGAGTTGAAACCGGAAGATAGCACAGTGTTCCTAGGCATAACTTTGGATGCCAAGCTTCAGTGGGGCCAGCATATAGACAAATTGTCGAAAAAACTTAGCTCTGCAGCATACGCCGTTAGAAGAATTCGTGAGTTAACTGATTTAGAGACAGCCCGTTTAGTTTACTTTAGTTATTTCCATAGCGTGATGTCGTACGGTATTCTCTTGTGGGGCAATGCCGCCGATATTCAGACAATATTTGTTTTGCAAAAAAGGGCAATTCGTTCAATTTATAAATTAAGACCCAGATACTCCCTCAGAGAAAAATTTAAAGAGATTAATATTCTTACTGTGCCTTCTCAGTTTATTTATGAAAACCTTTTGTACGCACACAAAAATATTAATTTGTTTAAAAAATACAGTGATATCCACAACATAAATACGAGGAACAAACACAAATTTGTTGTTCCTGTAACGAGGCTCAAAAAAATAGGGGGTACGTTCAGATGCCAATGTATACGTTTTTACAATAAACTTCCGAGCCAAATTCAAGCACTAAGCCTAAATAAATTCAAATCGTTTATAAAACGGAAGCTGTGCTTGAAAGCCTACTATCATGTTAACAACTATCTCGAAGATAAAAAGGCTTGGGATTAAGCTGCTCCAATGAAATTTGCTCTGTGAATGTTGAAATTTCGGACTTCGCTTGTTTATTATTAATTCCTTTCTTTTATACACTCTGACATTGAATGATTTGACATGAATACTTATTTCAGTATTTTTATTATTTTTTTACTTTTTTATTTTATTTTGTTACATTTACCTACTGACTTGACAGGAATATTTACGTATCTTACTTTTTTATTATTATTGACATTTATGATTTTTATTGACATTGATTTTGTAAATTATTATTAATTTTATTTGATTATTGTGAATGTGGGGACCATGTGGGTTTCATTTTTATATATTTTTGTTTGTTTTCTTTTTGTTTTTCTCCCACAACTGTGTGGCAGTTTGAGTACTATAAGCGACCTACCCAAATGTCCTTTCTTTGGTATTGTTCGTCGTTTCGTTGAGCTCCTTGAGTTATAAGTCGAGCTACACGATAACTGACAAATGCTTGCACTGACTGGACAGGTCCACTCAAATCTGTGTGGTTCTTTCTTCAAAAGACCATCTCAGACACTATTCTGCATAGTCCTTATGTGAATTAAGCAAAATTATGTCTGGACTTCAAAAGAGACTATGACCTCTGAGTTTGTTTCGGCTGTTTCTTCTCAGAGTAGTCAGGTACGAAACACCGGCCCCATCTAGTTTTAAAAAAAAACATGACGTGTAAAAGTGTTTGTAAAAACCTACTTGCAAAATAAACATCATTTATCATTTATCATTTACAATACAACCGTCTTAAAAATACCCACCTAGTCAGCTAGTCGGTGGTTTTCCTACATACCTCCATCCTGTCCGTGTTCTCCACTCCAGTACTTTTGTCCCAAATCTTCCAAATCTCAGCATCATCATATAAGCTCGGAATCTCCCACTGCCGGGTATAGGCCTCCCCTTTTTTCAGCGTAATCTTCCATCTAGTCTTCAGAATATGACGACAAACACGACGACGACGAATATGGCGATGCCCGCCCATTTCCACTTTGATGTTGTCCGTTGATCTCTCCAGTCTCCGTATTTCGGTGTATCTTACCCGGTCGTAGGCCGAGATGCTCAACATCGCTCGTTCCGTATAGCTCTCTGAGTGACTTGCATGTGGTTGATAGTCTGTTTTGTTGTGTTTGGTGAGCATCCAAGGGCACTGTACGTCATGACTGGGAGGACAAACTGCTCGAACATGCGACTTTTCAGGTTTTATTTTGACTGGAGTACCCACGTCGGACAGCTTACTGAAAGCCCTAGTTGAATACGACACTTGATTTTGCGGTCTTGAACGTTTATCACTATATTCAAAGTCTTTCCTAAGTCTATGTACCTACTCCTTGACTTTTTCGGTTCGCTGGCCATGCCCTGAAATGTCATCATCACAGCACATTATTTTTGTTTTGTGAGGCATTCATTTTTAGACCGACATTGAGTGACACGTCATGTAGCTTACGTTTTTCATGGCATGCTCGACGTGCTGGCGAAGGTGATCATATCATCGGCAGAGCGCAGAGGGGTCGAGAATTTTCAATACATTCTTCAAGAAAGCTGTGAAGAGGTTTTGATTTTGCTTTCGTGTCAGACCTAAGAAAAGGAGATCTCCTAGAATTTTATATCAACGTGACAAACACCGTACGTTTTGAGAAACAAATCCTCGCTGCGTTAGCGTATGATGAAGTTCACAACAAGATGCTGTACATTGATAAGCAGAGCCACGGAGACGCTGTATGTGGTTACGACATATCCTTCATGGAAAACAGATGTTTCACAGAGAGAAATGGCCGGAATATCCAGGGTCTCGCCTTCGACCCCGCCACGGAATCATGTTACTTTTCAGACACTAATGAAAGAAGTATAAATTGGTTTTCATTAAAATGTCGATCTAAACACAAGGTTAACGGAAATATTTTAATCAAGATGGATAACGGGATCCCCACCGACATTGCCGTGGATAGCTGTAGAGGGTAAGTAAACAATGACAGTTTCATTTTTTTTTTTTTTAATCCTATTTCACTGCGTGAAAATGAACCGCGGTCTTTCAAATTACAGGTACATTTACTGGATCAACACAGGCATCTCAACGCCTACAGTAGAGAGATCTCGATTTAACGGATACGAGAGAGAAGTTGTCATCAATTCTACTTCAGTGTTTATCAACACAACTTACAAACTGAAGCCATCCAGCTTAGCTATCGATCAACAAACAAAGAAAATATACTGGCTTGAACCTGAGACTCGTTTAATGTACCACATTTATAGCACAGATTTATATGGAAAAAACAAGAATAAAGAACATTGGCATAAACCTGGTTATAAAGAAACCTTCCCCAAACGACCAAATTCATTGACCATTTAAAAAAAAACCGTTTATATGGTGAGCCCGAGAGCAAAAGCGACGCCTGGGAACTTCCAAAGATTGCCGTAAAGGCTCTGTTTACAAACCGTTATTTGTGTTGAATAATGAAGCCCCTGTCGGTATAGCCGCAAACTATACAATTTCAGAGCAAATACAAGGAATTCAGGAATGCAATAAACTAACTGGTCTGGTACGAAACTTGCGATGCGATCTTTCAGTCTGCGATAATTATTGTAAACAAGGCAAGTGTAGTTTAAACCATGAGGGACTTCCTGAATGCAGGTAAAATTAAATTCTACTTCTTGTAATTAACACAAGATCCTTTTAGCCCAATTTGACATTTTGTTTATTTCAGATGCAATGCCGGATATTCTGGAAATTAGTGCAAAGTCTACGTGTGCCACGGTTACTGTCTGAACAATGGCGTCTGTTCGCTTGAAGAGGAGGACCAGCCAGTCTGTCAATGTGATGGTAATCACGAAGGTTTAAGATGTGAAGCTGTGGCGAAGAAGTGGCGCTTACCTCTTTCGAAAAATTTTACACAATATCAACACCATTCTCTTGCCCCAATTCATTTGGGGTCGGCGCCGCATTTCTTCGTCTTCCATACTTCTCTATTACTCGTCATCTCATCAGACACCTCCTTTCGTGCCATATCATTCTTCACACAGTCCATCAATCGTTTTCTTTGGTTTTCTACTCTTATACTTAACATAACTTGAACTTTACACAATATCTGCCTTTTTATTTCATCTTCTAATCTGTCTATAATGAACTTTGTTACCAATTATTATTTTTTAGTTTGTTATTGTTACTTTCTGTGTTTTATTTCATTCAATCATTTTATTAGACTCGATTTTTGCATAAATGGATCAGTCTGTAATAAAAATAACAAAGTAACATTGCGCATTATTAACCTTTAAGTGGCAATTAACGTCGTACTATGTTCGCTAGCTAATGAGTCTACGAAAGAGCCACAATTCAGAAAAGACTGACAATACGCCGGGAAAACGCAAAAAAGAATTACGCGTAGGCAAGTAGCGTCAGCGTGCCATTATGGCCCATTGTGTACAAGCAGCACAACAACTCACTCGCCTCACTTAACTCCTACTACTGCACCAGACGACTAGCAGATTTTTATTATATTCAAGGAGCGACACAGCCAGTGGTGTCGATTCTGTTGTACACAAACTAAACTTATATTAGGCTATCACTAACTTTTTCTCTATAATAAAACGAGAAAGAGACGGACGAAATTTAGAGCTGTCAATTTTAGTTGGAACTAATATTTCCATACAAATGAAGAGTGCACGTAAAAACATGTCGACTAAAAACACGGTGAAGCGCAAGGAATAAACTAGTTTGACATCTCTAACTTAGTTCATAGCTATAGCCGTCCTTTTCTCGTACTGCCTTTTAGTAAAAGATAGCAATAGCCTAAATTCAGTTTAGTTTGTGAACAACAGAATCGACACCAGTATTTTGATTATTAAACTAAAACTAGAATAATAACATGGCAGTTTGGTAGTCAGTTTGTTCGCACAGAATTCAATAGTGCCTCAGTTAGGTATTTGTGGTTGCCGGATATAAAAAAAACATTACGACGAATTAATTTTATTTGACAAGCTTTTGATCTTTCAATTTATTTTTAATGCGTTGTTGGACTGTACATTGTATATTCGATGTTACGTATCGCGGGTTCGACCGGCGACTGCCCGGAAAGAAATTAATTTGTGCACAACCCCCTGCGCGGTAGTATGTTTTATGGGCCCTCGGGAACGGGAGGGTTATCTTTGCGGATCCGTTTTAAACCGAAAGATTTCCCAAGTATTTTTGGAAACCGCAGAATTTTTTTGTATAAACGGACGTCCCTATTTTTAAATATATGATGGATTTTATAATATCACATTTAGTAGTCTTTCCGTCACTTAATCAAAACGACAACGCTTCGTGTTGACGCATGTCTGAACTCCATTAACGGATTACTACCGACTTTGGGAGGACCACTCGGGTGCTATATTGGCCACACTTCGACACTACTATTACACTCAAGTGGCGGATGATTTAAAGCTTATTAAAATAGACCATCGTTTGAAGATTCAAACGCAGTAATCTCTGTGATCTCATTTGATTATTGCACATGCTCGCCTGTTCAGTACTATCTTGAACTAAACACAATCTTTTTTTTTCTGGAAAAGGTACGGGCTCAACCACACGCACGTCAAATCAAATTTGAGAATGTATTAGTGTTTTGAAGAAAGGTAGAATTTTAAAATAAATTACTTTGATATAGTCAGGTATTAAATGTCAAGTCAAGTTGTAACTGGGTAGTTAAACAAACTTTGTGAAAAAAGTTTCGAATATCTCACAAAAGCATGGGTCAACATTTTGTTAAGTCAGAAATACGTACAATGACCATAACTCTAGCTGTTTTCTCAAGCCTCAGCTTGCGGTCTAACCAGACACTGAATATATTAGAATTTCACGGAGCGACTGCCATCTGACCTCCGACCATAATAGCCTGCATAGCTAACTTGACGTAGAGTGTGATCTATCTTGTCTATGCGTACATATTACGGCGGTCATAACCTCTCACGTGGAAAAATTGCCCGGCCCTTTATAGCCTTGCTGGCCCACGGCAGTTCCACCAATATTACGGCTGAAAGCCAATATTAATAACTTACCTAAGTTTTCTAAGAAAAAATAAGTAAGTAGTAGCATTATTTCACAAAGGTCAGTTTGGTGTCAAATATTTTTTCATAACAACATCGGGTCAGTGGGGTCACGCAAAACAAAGAGGTTTAATGCGAGGTATTAATATTATGTTACCATAAACACGCAAGGGTAATGCTGAGTTATTTTAGTCGTGATATGATCGTAATCTTACTATTAAATGTCGTTTTAGTGTTTCAGACCCGTGAAAGCGTCGTCGCCGTCCGCCAGCCGATGGACTGAAACAACCGAATCTAGGCGGTTAGATTAGTTGATCCTTTGTGTTTGCCAATAAAAGGGGTTTTGTTTGCTTCTCGTTAGATCTTATAAAATAAGGCTTCAAAGCCTTTTTAGGGATGAAAGGATTTAATAAAGTTATAAGGATTATTTGTATAATGTACCTTACATTATATAATTTTCAACGTGGGTAGTTTAAAGGATCAACAATATCATTTTGCTAAACATATTCCAGATAGGAAATAGCAAATGTGCATAATAGAATATAGAAAAAAACGCAGAGCTATTGTAATACAGGTACCTAATACAGTTTGTCATAAAATCGTAATAAAGTCACAGCGCGAATTTTCCAAGCAAACAGTTTTCTCATGGCTTACCTATAAACAACAAATGAAACATGAAACCCGGGAGTTCACAACCTTTTACTAAGTTATGGCTTAACAAATTGTACGATTAAACTAATTGAACCGTTTGGGTGAGTCGGACATAATGTACGCTTGTAGCTAGCCCTCAGGAGCTAAGTGTTATTTTCCGTAACCGACCTTTTGTACGTTTCCTCGTAGTTAATATTATAACACGTGCCATACTCAATCCGAACTTCCGTACCAAGAGGCTGTATAATTCGATGCCTTGTTGTTACGATTCTTTTTTTTCCTTCACGGTTTTGAGTGGCTGTCCAAACTTCGTCCATTCTAAACTTGAAATCTTTGCTTGTTCTTGTTCAACGACTAGGGAATTAACCATATTCAGTAAATTAGTCCAACGACCCCCAAAAGTAAGCGAATAGCAAATTTTTTAAAGTTCTATGCTCTATTTTCTTATGAAATCGAAGTCGATTTTTTAGATACTTTTAGGCGAAAGAGCAGAGTCACAAATAGGTTCGAATTCTCAAATCATTTTTCAATTTCCATGTTGATGTTTGAATATAAAATCGTTTGCTGGACGTGTTTGCACTGTTGACAGGACTCATAAAAGAAATAACAAATGTAACACATGTGTGTGTGCATGTTTGAGTAACAAATGTTCCGTGCAAAAGATAAAAACAAAAGCGGATCCTTGTTTATATACGGACCCTCTGTTGCCGGGGCATGATTCACACAAACGAATGACATATAATCGGGGAAATTGGAATATGAATTAGTGTTTGTGATCGTCAGAAATTATGGACGAAAAACAGAAAGTTTGGAACAGATTACATGAAAATTACACTGATTCTATCGGAAAATTCGGAAAGTGGATAATTTAAAGCTCGGAGCTCAATGGGGATCGAGCTAGAGTGAAATTAAATGTGATAAAGCGAAGAGGATTCGAACTAAGACGTTTTACATTCCAACATGTTTGGCGGGATTGTTCGGATATCTGATCTCAATATAAGGCACTGGATGGACGTAGATTTAGTGCCTACATTTATTTGCGACGAACAGGAATGGTTGAACTATATTCCGTTCGGTGCTCAGGTAAAGCAGAAGGATATACTTTGCGTCAGTCCTAAAGATATAATCCTGTGAGCTTTTCCTTTCGTTGACTTATACGATTTGCGGCGTAGCAGACATCTGTTATGGACGATTTAACAAAACTTCCTCGACACATACCTACAACTGACTTGGGGCTTGGAAAAATATCTGGTGAATACCATAATTTCTATGAAAAATGATAACTAAAGATGATACCAAATGGCTTTATAAGGTTCGAGTCGGGATCCAAAATTATCCTTTATCGCTATGCCATCGCACCTGAGTATGCGGAGGGGACTTTATCAAAGATTATAAAATTTCTACTCAAAATTTCAGAAAGGTGATGGGGCCACCTGATGTTGAGTGGCCACCCATGGGTAGCGAACCTTCCCTAATTGTTGAGTGATACTTGCAATTTTTTAAGGGACTTCCAAAAATAGTACGACCTTCCGACGCATCTCTTAGGTTGTCTATTTTAAGTAACGGGCTCACCTTGGTTTTCGATACAATCTGCGTCTGCGTCCACATCGATAATATAGGTACAAGGTGTGTGTGCTTGTCGATTACTGTAGATTCAGTACGTTCCTGACTTTATTTTATCTCGATTCTCATTGTCTGCTCAAAGCATTCAGTAGTCTAGAATATCTAAAATAGTCGCCGGCTATCAGAATTTAATATTCCGTTGCTATACTAGTTTGGCATGCCTACCAGGTCGTTAAGATGACATGGTCTAGACAAGGCCACAAGCTTTCAGTCAAATAGCTAAGCTTCCAGAGTTTCAGTTAAGATGATTTATTAGGAACGGGAGGAATAGGTAGGACTCTCGGGGTCTGTTAATGGTAACGTTGCCCATTACCGCGCTGAATGAACTTGAGATTGCATTTTGGGGTTTTAATTTAGTATATCAACATTCGTTAAGATTATAGAACGACAGGAGTTCGGGAAATTATATTGATATTAGTTCAGTTATTCAGTACAGTTATAGGTAATAATTGCATATAACATGTGAAATACCAAAATAGTAGTACCGAAAAGGAAACTTAAAATGTCACAAGTCTAGTAACACACTACGTATACCTCAGATAGTTTTATTTTACTTTATTGTTTACCTTTATATAACTAAACAGCTCACATAAGAATGACTTCATCTAAATCCACAGAATAAAAGTTTAAAAGTTTCGCAAGTGTTTAGCTTTATCGAGTTTCAGTTCCGTTCCGGGTATTATCGGCTGAAAGATGAAACAAAAATGGCATGCAACTTTTAATTTTCCACGAAAATTCGAACTATGAAAATGCTCTGTTGATATTTCACGGTCAATTTAAGAGACGCCAGCTGCAGCCCTTTCGCCTCGTTTCACCCTACTACGTAAAATGTTCTATAGGAAACATTTTGTTTTCGAATGAAATTTTATTTGCTAGGGTGGATCGCTGGATCCTTGCTTCGCTTTTGTTTCAAAGATTATAGAAATATAGGTCGACAGTGAACTGGGGTGCAGTGCAAAGTGGATTGTATGCGCTGGTTTTGAATGCAGTTAGCGCTGCTCGGAATTTCGGGCGCCACAACGATGGATATACATAGTGACGAGGATAATTTATATGACTTTGCCCATCTGAGTTGCAAACGTTTTGAGAGATTTATCTCTCTACTCGTCTTTAGAATGTGACGTTATTATACTTTCACAAAGCCGCTAAACTGTGCTGTAATAGATTGGTGACCACGAAGTATTTTTAATAGGAGCTTAGGTAGATGCTGAGTCATGTTCTTGTCATAATCCCTTTATCGTCTTTGGGACACTCTTGAAAGACGGAGGGCTTATCCTTGACTTTGGGATACTTTTTACGCAAATATCTAGGTGACAGACAAAAAAAAACTTATATTTCCTCCCATTTATGACTTAAAAAAAATGAAGCTATAAAATAAGAATTACGTCATAAAAAAAAAACAAATGAGAGAACTTCAAGTGTCACGGGACATAGTTTGAAATAAACTGTTCTTTCTTTCCAAGTTCGCCGGGAACCACGAGAGAGTAGTTAGCACAATCTATCGCCTCTCTCTGATAGTGAACAATTAAAGTGAGGCAGTTCTCTTTCAGTTCCAATTAAAGTGTGTCCAACATCGGCCATTACTGTGTAGCCGGCTGCGCGACATTCATAGAGAGTATCTCACGGAGATTTATCTTGGTATTTCAGACGAACAACGTCAGCCATTTTTAATGTGGAGTATACAAACTGTGTTCGTAAACAAACTGAGCTCAACTACTAAATGTTAGTTCGTGATAACTTTAGTATGATGCGTTTATATTTTTAATTTTGTTAATTTCGCTAGTTTGTAGTTCATTCTGCAGATTTTACACACATTTTTCTGTTTTATCTCGAGACTTGATTAAATTCCAGTTCAAGCAAAAGAAAAATGGGAGTTTTATGAGAAATATCTCAGTTGTAAAACTTGAGACTGAAATATTACGTTTAATGTGACATGAGATTCTATAGACCCCCTAGTGTAATAAATAAGTTTCGTACTTAAACGGCGGGATATCCTTTGCATTTATGCACCGAGAAATCTTTTTGGTTTGACTCACGTATTTGTTACGGGTTACCCCAACTACTCGTAGTTACTCCTGAAAGTTAAACATTAATTAAAACAAAGCTGAGCTTTAAAAACATTGTAGATAAACCCGAGACAGTACTCATTTTAATTAATTAATTTTGGAGCTTGTTTAATTTTCATTGAGCTGTGTCACCATTACCAACACAATGCGCAGTAAGTTTCGGCGACATCCGTCAAATGCCACTTTACCAGTCAGCACCACTTACACAAACCATATAACATGACATTTCACGTAATGTTGTTGTTCATAATTCCGGCCGTTTTGTCGTAATTACGCGCCGAATGTGGCGATAAACGTCGGAACGGCCAAAGTACGGATAAACCAATTATATACGTACTCCGGTTGACGTAGGGTTAGGTTGTACAACGCCGAGGACTTGGGACTTTAAGCTACAGTCTAGCACCGTGTTGTATTGGACTTTTTAATTTTCAATTTTAACAAAAAATATGAAAACTAAGGTGCTTGAAGTAAAAAGATCTATATAAGGTTTTCAAGTATATCGGGACAAAAAACCTGTTTCTTTGTTACTGTTTTCATTCATGCAGCTGTTTATTTATGATTGACCGCATATATACAGAAAGTAAGGGGCTATTTTACCTGCACCGATCTGTACCGGAGACCTGTATCTAAGCCTAAAAAAGACAAAGCTAGATTTACTCTTTGTTTCAGCAATTCTTCTTTTGTTTTGTGAAGTGCAGCAGCTAATTCAATTTATTATTCCGTGCTTCGGTTGGCGTAGGGTAGACTAATAGGGTCAGTCGAGGGCGGGCGCGAAAGTGCGAGTACCTACCTCCCGTTCCCCCGATTCCTGGTAATAGTGAAAACCGTGGCAAGTAAGAGCCTGACATAAGTCCTGTGGCCCTAGCAGGGCCCGCAGTGTAAACGTAACGTAAATACGTCGATTCGAATACCCATTTTACATACTTATAGTATTTTCATAATTTTAAGAATGTATTCATATATAAGAATGTTACTGATTTATCATCAACTCATCTCATTAACCGCGGCGCCGCGTGCAAGTAGGTACTACGCACTTGACCTTTTTGAAGAATATAATTCAATGGGGCTACTTCCCCATTCAAAAAATAGAAACTACATAAGTATTATCAAGAAACGCTGGCGTAAAGGTTTGTACTCTTTGTTGGCCGGAGGAGGGAAAACATAAGGAAGATTGGCAAGGTATGGACGAGCAGTGGGGCAGAATAGGCTTAACAAATATATTATACCGCATATTTTTTTTTGTTAAGCCTATTCTGCCCCACTGGGGGCGTCTGAGACTTTCCAACCTCATCGTAGCGCAATTTTGCACATAGCTCAACAGTTTTAGTAGTTCTTCGTTCTAGCGATTTGTCGTTCTTTCGCTGGCTGAAAAGTGCGACGGCTAATCCAATTATTTCCGTACGCTCAAGTTTGTATAGGATAAATTGAGTCGCAATGTTGCACCGGATTTGAAACTTTTTTAGTTTTAGAATTCATTCGTTCCATATTTCATTTTCCCGTAAGTGTTTTTGTTTACCTAGAACTTACGTTTCATGTTCTATTTATGTCAGATTTAATAAAAAAAAAAA
This sequence comes from Xestia sexstrigata, assembly GCA_941918905.2. Lineage (NCBI taxonomy): Eukaryota > Metazoa > Arthropoda > Insecta > Lepidoptera > Noctuidae > Xestia > Xestia sexstrigata. The sequence goes on from OW799201.2 coordinate 20,679,630, forward strand.
TCTTTAATACATTATGGGACAATTAGGTTATTCAAATTATTCATGTAAGTACACACATCAACACGGTCTAGGGATATTTTTAAAAAAGCGAATTACTATCAATGTGTTAATTATTTATATATGACATGTATATATTTAAAAGATACGTTATTTAATATTCTACCATTTTTTAATAATGGTTAAGGTATAGATTAAAATTTCAGGATTTTATGGAAAAAAAATGAAGCATAGACGGAAACCGTATATGAATGAACTTTTAATTTGTGAGTAAAAACTGAAAAAAATAGAAAAATCATTTAATTTGTGTTTATAAACTTGAAGTTAGTAGTCTGAGAAAGCGCCCATGATGTTCATAACACATCGGCAACGATTCGGCATGCTCAGAACAAGGTTGTCAATGTCTTGCTGCGGAATATTGTCCCATGTCCTTCTGAGGTGCGCAAAAAGTTGATCTTCTGTAGCCAGATTTTCAGGAACTTCCTTCAGAGCTCTTCTTTGCAGCATATCCCACGCATGTTCAATGGGATTTAGATCTGGCGATTGAGCAGGCCAGTCTAAGGCCCTAACATTATGTGTATGTAACCAAGCTGCTACCGTTCTCGCCGTGTGTGCCCGGGCATTGTCGTGCATGAGCAGGAAATCTTGCCCCATTTGTGTTCTGTGGGGCAAGATTACGGGCCCCAGCACCTGTTGGACGTTTCGTTCTGCCGTCATATTGCCCCGCACCCAAACGAGATCCGTCCATCCTCCAAGACGAATTCCTGCCCAAACCATAATTGTTCCTCCTTGGTATGGGTGAACTTCCTGAGGGTTCTGGAGACGGCTCCATCGTCCAGGAACTCGCCAAACACGCGTCCTTCGTGAATCTGGATTGAAGCCGAACCTGGATTCATCTGTGAACAGCACATTGGACCATTGGTCACGGCCCCAGTCCACGTGGTTCCGAACCCATTCTAATCGTCGTCCACGATTGCCTCTCCGTAAAGGTGGGACCCGGAGTGGTCTACGAGAGCGTAGATTGCTTTCATGCAGTCGCCTTCTTACAGTTTGGTCACTCACAAGCACTTGGTGTTCCACTCGCAGCCTTTGGACCAATTGAGTCGTTGAATTTGGAATTAGTCTGAGATAAATTACAAACAAATCGGTGTATAAAAGATTCCAATGCGGCCAGTACTTTTCGAGTTATTTAATTGAGTATGAAATATCCCTAGACCGTGTTGATGTGTGTATATTCAAACAGGATTAAAAAGTTAAATTATGTGCAGCAAGATTTAGCTCAGTTATGGCTGAGTGAATATTGTTTTTCAGCTGAAACCTAGAAATATTACTACTTTAGGTAGAATTCTGAAAATCTGAAAATACACACCGTGGCAAAGCCGATACAATGGGGAAGGCAACTGTGAAAATAATGGCGCTAGGATAGCTGGTTCCAAGTATCCTCATTGGTTGAAAATCTGGTTATGTCATTTTGTATTTCAAAACAACTTGACCTCGTTGGTCAGACTGAGACCTAGCTATGGTCATATCTATCTACCTACGTATTATGTCATGCTTAGATTCAAAATTTATGTATGTTACAACGCTCACACTTAAGTCTCAATGTAGTAGGTAGGTACTTATCCTGAAAGCTCGACACTCCGAGCATGAAAAACCTATTTTCTCTTTTGCTCTTTTTGGGGGAGACATAGTAGAATGCACCACGCCTGGGGCTTTTTCAGCTTCACTGAAAGCAAGCCCTAATTTCCTTGAAGCGTTTATTTCTATACTCTCTATAACCTAGCCATTTTCGAATAACTTTTTTAGGGTTGACGATCGAAAAGCTTAATCTCACCAAAATGGGATCATAATTGTCACGTCCGCGTCATTTAACGGGAGCTAAATTGAAGGTGTTGAAATAGGCCCTCACTCAGTCTTATAATTCGATTAAAACTGTGTCCCAACGATTGTGAACCAATATCAATATTTTCCACAAAGCTATTTGGCGCCGCCTGGTTTTCGCGCCAACTGAGAACTGCCGTGCCGTGTCGGGGCGATTAGCGCATCTTGGGAGCCGACGCGACGGGCGCGACAAATGCCTATTTCCTCCCCTTATACGAATAGTCTAGTCAGACTTTATCTGTGTTCATTCAAGGGAAAGAATAGCGACTAAATTATCCTAAGAATTAGATCGTTCAAGTTTCCTAAATAATTAATGAACAGGTATTGTTTTGGCTTAAAAATTGACGCTCAAATTACATAAAGGTCGATCAATCAACGTACAATATAAACGCTTTTTGATAAAATCTCCAAAAAAGGTTTCTGCTCAATTTACTCCTCATTAACTTAATTTAAAAAAAGAAACGGAAACACAGCACGTAGTCTATGTTTACAATTTTATTATCTGTTAAAGCGGGAGCGTCGTTTTATGGACCATCCCTGCTTGGAGAATTTGTAATTAGCAAAATTAAATCAGCTCCGTAGACTAACATTTAATTAAGAAGCTGACGTACCAATACAAATAGGTCTAACTATAACCGTTTATAAGTGCACTGAGAACAAATAAACTAGAATGATACATTTATAAAAATCTCACGTGATTTACCTTAAAAACTCCTTTCGACAGAGTAATTTATTGTTTCCGAAAGAAAATAAAGGGGTGCAGAAAAGGAAAAAAATGTTAAAAAAAATACGCTGTTCACGATTATGAACTTCTCCCCCTTTCCACACTTGTAACATTGTTATAGATAATAAAAGTTGGTTGGCATTTTCATTTCGGATTGTAGCCATGCTTGAAACAAAGAGCACGCCGTCAAGCGCCCTCTTCGACGGCACACACAACCGACACAATGAAAATTTGAAAAGTTTCTCACTGCATATCTTCAAGTTTTCAGAAGTTAAAGTTTAATTTCATCTAGATTTATTACTTGCTTTTATTTACTACTTCTCCTTTTGTGTGTAGACTTGGAAAGTTATGTAGTGGACCCATTTGTTCATGTCTGTTAGTAATTGAGCAGAAAATTGATATCTATAGCTTAATGAAAAGGACAAAACCTATCTGACCTCGTTTCAAGAGCGAGAGTCTCGTAACACTTCGTTAAACTCCCAAAATCTGTTGCTAAGCCGTAGAGAATTCGCTAACTATTTGGATTGCGTATTGATACCACATTTGCCGATGATACAACTTAAAATTGGCTTGCTGCTCCCAGAGCGAACGGTCCCGCGAAAATAGATTTAGATTTCGGAGCATTTTCCAATAATATCCCCTCGCATATCTGAAATATTTGAATATGTTACGATCGTGCATTACTTTGCAGCAATAACGATCTTGTATCGAGATGGAGTGCCCTGAGAAAAAGTATAAAAAACCCTTGCTAACATTTATGCTAATAACATGGAGCCGTAAAACAAACTATGAGCGGCGCGAGTACTGGAGAGGATCCTCCCTCATGTTCCATAAAAAAATGCAATAAAACAAAATTATGGTCCGCTCCAATAAAACTGCGTGAAATTCTTTTTCTTAGCGTTCATTGTTCGCATCGTTTGCACATGGCTATGTTTGGGAAGTTGAGAAAGGGTGCAAGTCAGGGCGTCGGATCCGGCAGCGTGGCCCGTCTATCCGGCACGGGCCGGTATCTTCCGGCATCTCCCCGCTACACAATCTCTTTTCCCCCTGCTTCATTATTCGGCGCCCGCCCGGGTCGGAGGGGTGCGGGCGGGCACAGTGTTGCCAACTTACTGCCCCGCTCTGTCTCCCTAACTTATCGGTAGACTTGTCAATATTTTTGACTACATTTTTTCTTTGATAAACAGCTGTTTCACCGCGAAACCATGTCCACTTTCCGGTAAGTAAATAATATCAAAAATGACCAAAATAAGCTCAGCTAACAAAAGCAATGTCTGAACTGCTAGTTTCCTCAAGTTTTTCAAAAATGATTGAAGTCATTTCAGTAATATTTTCCTTTTTCAGTGACGGATTGACGGAGAAATGGGTGTTTAGCGTGGCAACCCTGGCTTACGCCGAGGAGCGATGTTGGCGGCGCGCGGGTGCGTTAGTCCGCGTGGAGCGGCGCGCTGGCTTGGCTCGCCAGTCTAGGGAGCCTCGGTCCTCCCGCACCCGGCGCCCGCCTCAGGTACGCTCGCATGCATGACGCGCCACCCTGTTGCGCACTGCACTACAATGTTTACCCTAATGCACCTTCTGATCTTTCTTAATCTACACTCGGCTAATTTGGCGGGAACGCACCGTCTCTTCTCTCTATCTACCGCTGCTGAACTTCTCTCAAAATTTGATATAGCGATAGATTTATTTGCTCTCGCACTTTCAACTTACCTGGATCGATTCGCTCCTCGAAACTTGAAGATTTACACTAGGTAAAATAATAATGAATAGGTTGGTTACTAGTTGCTCCGAACACCTTCTGTACCTATAAATAATAGGGTATTTGTTGCCTACGCACGCTTTGTGTTCGAAAACAAGGAGCCTGTCTGTGAGAATGTAATTATTGTATAGATAGGGTGGGTGTCTCAGTTTCCCGCCTAATTTCATGACATACAAGCTGAGAGGCGGCCTGGAAAACAATCTGTTATTTAGAAAAACAACATATTTTCTTCGCCAATATTTTTCTTTTTGCACCGCCTGAATTTGATAATAGAATTTGGAACTTTTAAATCAGTGCGTCGTAAATATACAGTGAAGGAGAACAAAAACAGGACGTTTGTAACTTTTCGATCAAAATAAATTCAGTTGTTATAAATTGGATTTGTTTGTTGACGCAATATGGACTCATCATAAATCAACCTGGATCGATGTTCGTTATCTATAATAATTGACGTCAATTTGTCGTACAAATTCATATTTTAATATTTCCTGGGAGCGGCTGATCGCTTTTTAATCATTTTGAGCCTTAACTTATTTATGACCATTTGTAATCCTCGTCATTTGTTACAATGTCTCTACGTAATTAATGTTCAGTTGGAAAACCTTTCAGAACAACAACATTAAGGCTTTATAAATATTAATCGAATTCCTAAAAGAGAATACAAAAGACAATTCAATTTTAGAGACGTCAAAGTTGAATGTGTAGTGGTAGTTAAAAGAAAGAAAGAAAGAAATAGCCTATTATTATCACGTCGCTGAGCACAAGTCTTTCTTGAAGTTTGTCGTTAACTGAACATTGTGAAGCATGAAAGGCGAGACTTTTCTCTTTTAGCATTTCTTAAAAAATTCCTCAGATTACAATAGTAGGTAGGAAGTTCATTCTGCAATCGCGTCCAGCCAATGATTTCTTGATTAAAATCTCAGAAATAATCTTTGGAAAACAGTATAGGTACTTTTCATGACTGTGCTTCGTTGGTTTTTAATACTTGGGAAAATTTTGGTTTACTGGTTGACTTTGAAATGTTTGGCAATTTTTCATGGGGGTAAAAATGTACCTATAATATTACGAATTAACTAAAAATGAAATGGATTGAGTTTTACTTGTTCATACCTATCCATTAAAGATCAAAAAGTCAAATTTATTTACAGCTATATACATAGAATCACTTGTAGTAGGTATTTTGGAATTCGTACTGCGAATATGCATATTATCATCCTAGTACTAATCGCACTAGGTATTTATGATTTTCTTCTTTTCTTATTTTGTAATCCTATTTATTGGCGGTAAAAAGGGACATTTATGACGCAAAATAGAAATAAAACTAACTTCACAATAACTACCGTGAATACTAGGTATTCTTTTGTTTTTTCCAAATACATTTTTCATTCATTTAAACCTGTGACAGAAAGTATTGACGGCTGAGTTCAATCTCGAATATTACGTTATAGCAGTTAAAAATCCGTATTAGAAAGGTGGAAGCGGGGGAAGTGGGACATTATGTATTTTTGTCGTAAATTGAAGAAAACAAATTTTGAAGGGGCGCGGCGTGCGTTCACACTGTATAAACCGTATTTAGGGAAGTGAGAGGAGTTCCTTTGTGGATGGAAATATGCATAATGGGTACTTGTATGTGTTGTTTGTGGGATATTAGTCACTTTAATAGGTACTTGTAAACTGCTGATAGTGTGGCGCTTTGGGGACATTTACGATAAAAACCAATACATTTTTGTCCTAATAACTGCGTTTATCATAGATTGCTATTATAATATGTATCTTTTTGGTTATTTTACATAACATCACGCCTGTCATCCCCGAAGGGTTAGGCAGACGTGTAAGATGTAGTTATTTTAGAAAGCAAGAGTACGACACCAAGATGAAATAGGTAAACTTTATAAAATATTTTAAGTAATTACTCGGGCAGCAATTTCAAAGGAAAATTACAATCTTGTCACGTGACTGTGTCGTAAGTAGTGCTTGGCATACTATTAATATTCTAATGTTACAATTAAGGCGAAGTAGTTCAGGTCGTAAACTGAAGACATAAATGAGTGTTTTAACAGTCATGTAGTGTTGTTGTACACGGTATAAGCACGTTCACCATTAACGTTCCCACTGCTGGGACAAAGGATTCTGTCTGTGAGAGGGAGTGGGTTGTAAACTACCACGCAGGTCCAGTACATATATTTGAATTTCGCATTTTGTGTCTCGCATGAATTCGATCTTTTGGTCTAGAACCAAAAAAATTAATACATGGCTTCTAATAGACTTCTTCGCGATTTTTGAAGCACAGTTTATACTTCGATTCAAATATCAATAAAAAGCGAAATCACTATTGTTTATTAAAACTGACGAACAAATTTTTCAATTCTAATGTTGAGGCTCATAATTAATAAGACTTTCTAGTTCATACTCCCCTTATATTATGACAAAATTTAGTACTTAGTACTTCCACAGCCTGATACTGACAGTTCTAGTTCCCACGTGACTATTGCCATTTATCGGACACATTTCCAATTCCCGACCATAATTGAAAATGTTAGTGACAGATATTCCAATTATACTATGGCCTCTGAGATCGGGGACTTAGAATCACAGCTGTTGTGGTTCCTTGAGGATTGATAAGGTGATGTCTACTAGTGTTTGTGTTACAAATTGGTTGGCAATTAATTTGTACTAACAGCTATTTGGTCGGAAATGTTTTTCTTCTTACAAGGATGGCTGTTTTTGGTCGTGTTTGTAGTTCAGGCCGTTTTATGCATCGCTGTTCATAAAAAGAGTGGCTTGTAAAAATTTTTGAATCATAGCAAAAAATTTCACGTCACCTTTTTTAATCTGAAGAAAAGTACTCAAAATATGAAGTATGGTAAACATCAGTGTCAGGTCACAATCAGCGTTCAGGTATTCAGTTACAACATTGCCAATTTGTAATAATATAGTTGAAGATAGAATTGGACGGTAAACTGACAAATGGCAACATTCGACCTTACAAATTACGCGGCCAAGTAACTAGCACACATTAGGTACAAAGAAAATCTGCGACTCCTGAAAATTTTCCACGAAAATCTTTAACAAAATGTTTTCAGGACTAATTTAAAAACGCCAATCTCAATCTCACCGAACAGAAACGTGAAATGGACATAAAATACTCGAAGTATCCATTTTCATCTTAGGGTCGAATGGTCGAAGTTAAGGTTGTGAAGTGAGTTAGCTTATTTATTTATTTCTTAGATAGATCATCATCATCTGCCTAGCTTTTTCCCAAATATGTTAAGGCAGCTTCCAGTCTAACCAGTATGTTAAGGGTGTAACTAGACCCTTAACGAAGCCGAAAGGCACTTGTTCTCTCCGTCATTGCGATAATTTTTTTGTTCTGGACCATACCTGGGAACCTACTAGTTACGGAGATATTTGAGATTAAAGTTCCAACTTTGCCACAGATTTTTTTTCAAATAAGTACTAGTTTTTAAGGTCATTACTTTACTTGAAATAGGTACTTCCATAGCCCGTTTACTATTAAATGCGTCCATCAGGATAATGTTTTGAGTGCGTTACATTGAGTTTTACGAAGAAACGTGATTTTTAACCCCAAAAAAAAATTCGTTTCCCAGCAACAATTTTTGCGTAGAGTGACTTAGTTTGATGTACAGAATACTTGGTTGATGGCTTCGTGAAAGGTCCGTTTACACCCTGTAGGTATATGTATTAGAAATTAAAGATACTTTACGTGTCTGTCTTTGAAATCGCGTTTTTCTTCTTACATTCGCAACTAATTTTGGTGTGGTGTACTCCATTATTTAGAGAATTTATTCTGGAAAGTTTATGTGTTGATCATTGATTTAAAACCTTCTAATAATGAAGGAATCTTGATGTTTCGTCATGTCGTAAAAACTGCACGAGACAGGGACGTATCGCTTTTAAAGTTATAAATAATACAGAGACAATAATATTGCTATAAATCGAAGAGTCGGAAGAACTCGGAAGTATTCGGAAAACTTCGTCAACTCAGGCGTTATTAAGAAAGTTCGTCGGCTTCGAAATTATATTTAGAGAGACAATAGCAAGAAAACAAATGATTAATGTTTATTTATTAGTGAGTAGAAATTGATATCGTATAATTAACTGAAAGTAATTGTTGTGGTCGCAGTGTTGTGATACAGAGCTAAGTGATTGTTGTTTGGATGTTTGTAGTGTAAGTCTCTTACTGTAATTTAGATATTGGTTAAGCTTCTAAAGTTGACCGCAAGAAGGCCGCAACGGCAATCCGCAGCGTCAACAGGACAAATGTCTATGTTACTCTATAAAAACCCTTCCGTACGTGGCGACATTGTCGCTTCTCACCGTTTCTGTAGAAACCAGTGGTGCTGCTGCGGTCATTATTGCGGTTGGGCTACATTACGGCTTACAGCGCGGCGAAGCGGTGGTACAGATTGAAGGATCAATGCTTTGTAACTGGGAAACACACTCACTTGTTTCGAAAGCTACAATATAAGTAAGTTAGCCCTCACACAAAACTCCAAAGAGTCTGTTTGAGCTTATCTGAGAATAGATGTTTGTTCCTTGTTACGAGATAGTGTTCCAACAAAGAAAATAGACAAGTCTTTGACTTAGCTCAAGATACTTCTGGATTATTAACTTTGTCGGTGACTGCTTTATTTGATGTTCTGGACAAACCGGGTTCATAATGTTATTTCAAAGCTCCATGCACGGTCCTCTCTTAAACCTAATAATGTGACATTAAGCCCCAACTCACTCAAAAAGCTATAACATTTTAATTTAACGTGTCTAAAACGATCTCCCTTTAAATAAATTCACAAAAAGATCTTTCATTCCGTCGTTAAGTAATTCATGCGAATGCACGGTAGGTATGTATGTATGATTTGAATTAAAACGCCCAATTACTTTGGTCGGGGGTATTTAAACCCTGCTAATCTCTGGGGGTAAAAACGCGGGTGATTCGTTAACCCTGACAATGCTTAGTAGTTTTTTTACGTTCGGACAAAATCTCTGCTTGTCCGTCGCGGTTCTTTTGTTTTTTTTTCAGCCACTGTTTGAATGAGGTTTTAAGCATCAACTTATCTATTTTTGGTGTAGACTCGTAAGTGTCCTAACAATTATTCAAAAAAATCACTTTTTAACACTTTCAGTTAACAAAATGGTTGAATATTCTGCTGAAAATTAATAAAAGCACCTATTTCTAAAAGCCGGTTTCAGAAACTTTAATTGCGGTATCAAATCTAATTTAAAACGTCGTTGTTTAAGACGATCATTTACAATACGTTGGCTGTATCTAATAGAAAACTTGACAGCAGCTTTACTGATCAGACATTTGACCGCGAATAAGTTGGTTTGTAGCATTCCCTCGAGGATTTACTTTGTAAAAATTACTTCAGAAAAATCGTGAACGTATTGAGGAAAATTTCGCCGCAAAGCTAACGACAACATATATTATGTATGTGGTAGTAAGTTCATTTGCTTTTCGTACTGTAGCAGAAATAAACCTAAAATACAATGTTTGTACAAAAATAAAAAGAACTTATATGTAGTTTGTTCTGAAACCGAGACTTTTATGTTTTAAGTATCCTTACCTATACCTACGAAAGTAGGTACTACGAAAAATGCAAGAAACTTGAACCTCGACACACAAAGTTATTCCAGTAGCACTTGAATTTTATTGTACGAAAGCTCTCAACAACAACAAGAACGAAATTTTGTATTTTAATTGTATAAAAATGTTGCAATGTTGACTTCGTGACAAAGGCTATTCTGAAACTTGAGTTAATTAACCGCCTGCTAACTTTTTAATGATGCGGTATGAGGTAAAAACGCCAACACAATACCTGTAACATATCTCTGCTTTTTTATGATAAAACAAAAAGCTTTATAATTTGAATATAAAAAAAAAAAAACTTGAGCACAGATTAACTTGAGTAAAAATGCGCATAAAATCAGATTATGGAGGTATTTGTTTTTATTATAAGCCATTTTCAAATCGTAGGCGGGAAATAAGCTCCTAATTTAAAATATCTTTTGCAAACTCCAAAGAAAGGCCCTCTTTGGTTGATTTTCACTTCCATCGCTTTAATCGTACACTTTACTTACCTAGCTTCAACGATCCATCAATCCCGTCATAATACATCATACGAAATTAAAATTATGCCAACGTGTACTAAAGAATAACAGAAAAGGATTTAATATAGTTCTTCTTAAGAAAAAAAAATCACTGTTATTTTTTGAAAGCTCAATTTTTTTTTCGAATTACAAACAATGTCACTGGCTGGCGAGAACCGCGCGAGAACTATTTATGAATGTTGTACAGCTATTCCAAAAGTAATTTTTTTTTCATCTGTTCTAAAATGAAATAATTAAATAACTGGCACCATGTGGCCAGTCTATCGGAGCAAACTTTTTTTTTAAATTAAACTTTAATAAGTCCGTCCCTTTTTAACTTCACACGTGTTATACAAAAATGAGCCTATTTACTCTACGGGTTTATCTAGTTAAACATTATTTTTAATCAAACTTCACCATATAATCGTTGAATAAAATCCGAGCAATATTTCTCTTTCATGAATTTTGTAACAGCTGCTGACAAATTACATACTTTTAGTATGCTTTCAGTACGATATTTTTTTATATTCTGCCTAGTTTACTTTTTTTGTAGCATTCAGACTTTAAGAGCATTAATATTAAATTTTCTTGAGTGACAAATTATATGTACTTTTTATTTGTTGGCGAGGTAATATATTACATTTATAAATTCATCTACTATAAATTCGAGCTAATATCGTCGCATTTGAGATATTTTTTATTACATGCGATTATTGAGGTATCATAAAAGGGTTTTATAAATTCGGTCTTATACTAGTTAAGTGATCATGTCTCGTCTAAGCTGGTTTTCCAGGAAAATATAATAATATCTCTTTTCTTGCGTGCAAGATTAGAGCCAGATTTTGTCGTTTATTATTTTGCCAATAACAATATTTGCATTTTGTGCGCGGAGGGACATATTACTTAACAAGCGCCTAATATATATAAGCGTGCGTGCTCAATGACACTCAAATCCTACTGATATTATATATGTGAAAGTTTATAAGGGTGGATGGATGTTCGCGGGCCTGTGGACGGTGGGCTATGGGCTAGCTCGCCGTTTGTCCGTCTCATGACGACAGGCCGTGTCGACGGCGCGTTCGTGTTCCACGCGCGCCTCAAAGAGAGTCAGCAATAGGAAGGAGTCCGCAAGGGCCGATGCCTGCCGGGGTTGCGGGACTGTTCGAAAGAGATACCGTGGCCCCGGAACACAAAGGGCGATGAAGGAACATGGATGGGTTTTAGTCAGTAAAAGTCTGACACTCCCTCCTGCTCCGCCCAGAGCGAGAGGAGTCATTTGATGATTTCCCATCCGAAAAACAAAAAAGGGAGGCTGGATGTTTGTTACTCTTTCACGAAAAGACTACTAAACGGATTTGGATAAAATTTAGCACACACATAATTTATAACTTGGATTAACACATAGGATACTTTTTATCCCGAGTATGATCTCGTGGGACTATTATCGAACTACACACGGGCGAAGCCGCGGGCATAAGTTGGTCCTCCATAAATAATATTCTAGACATTACAAGAATGGTTTGCTTTAGGTAATATAATGATGAAATGAAATGATGTTAATTTTTGCAAGTAGGTTCTTACAAACACTTTTACACGTCATTTTTTAAAAATAGATGGGGCCGGTGTTTCGTACCTGACTACTCTGAGAAGAAACAGCAGAAACAAACTCAGAGGTCATAGTCTCTTTTGAAGTCTAGACATAATCTTGTTCAATTCACATGAGGACTATGCAGATTATTGTCTGAGATGGTCTTTTGAAGAACCAAACACACAGATTTGAGTGGACCTGTCCAGTCAGTGCCAGCATTTGTCTGTTATCGTGTAGCTCGACTTATAACTCAAGGAGCTCAACGAAACGACGAAAGAAAGGACATTTGGGTAGGTCGCTTATAGTACTCAAACTGCCAGACAGTCGTGGGGAAAAAAATAAAATAAAATATGTGACCCACATGGTCCTCACATTCACAATAATTAAATAAAATTAACAATAATTTACAAAACGAATGTCAAAAACAAAAAATAAAGTAAAATAAAACATTAAATGTCACAATAATAATAAAAAAGTAAAATACTTAACTTATAAATTTTTAGCTAAACAGATATCTAACCTCCTTGCATAAAAAGCAGCTTAATTAGTCACTGTCAAAGTCGGTTAGGTGTGGTTAGGTATATGTGGTAGAAAAACCAAGCGTAGGTATGTCAGTGTTAAACCATGTAACAGACGTACCGGTATTCCAAACAGGACATTACCTGCAGCATTTTTTGAACATTCACCTAAATTATAGGGATTTAGTTAACCTGAAACAAAAAGCTTGTACTACGTACTACCGGAGAAACTAATTAAAAGCGAGTTTTTTATAGCCTATTCTGTGGCTCCCATTTTATGCTCATTTTCATTGGTAATAAAACAAATTTTGGGTCACGAACATCAAGTGAAAAAAATACTAATGAATAATGTATTCTTCGAAGTTGATTTAAATATGGACTCGTTACAAGTCCTTGATTCTAAGAATCAGAGAGTTTGGCAACCATAGGTAGGTACGTTAATATTATGTAGTTCCAGGTAGTTTCTGGGAAAGTTTTCCCACCCTCTTACCTGTAGGTTTCCCCCGGTTTCTGGAAGCCAGATAAAGTTAGTTCTGTGAATCTGCAGTGAAATGTTATGCTGATCTTGTAGGATGTTTATTGGTATTTGGTTGCCTGAAATCACGTAACATTAACAAATTATTAAAAAAATATTTTTAATTAAATTGCAAATTTCAAATAAAAAAAAAAAAATTTTACATGAATTTGTTTTTATAAATTAGTTATTTAATAATTAATATTTTTTTTATCAATTTAATTTTCATTTTTTTTTAATTTTTAAAATTAAAAAAATGGAAAATTCCAAATTCCAGAAGTCAGATCAATAGTGAACAGTATTCAATAATCTGTGTAATACACTGTAAACCTGGGATTACCCGGGTTTAATAATACTTATAGTTAGTACAGCATACAAGCTGTCAGAAAAACAAATATTTTTTGTACAAATATAAAAAAGGGACAGAGCTCATAGGGCATCAAAAAATTCGTCCGCGTCGCTGTCAATGGGAAAATTGAATAAACAGCTGGCAGCATATTGCCACTCTAGGGGTCCATAAACAGGGTGTAAAGAACATCTACGGGAAAACTGTTACCATGAATTGTACCTACATGGCTTTAGACTCAGAAGACTAGAGGGTTTTCGTAGGTTTAAAAAAAATAAAGGTGGATTTTATTTTATCTTTTATATTTTAGAAAAGCATTCAAGACTAATAAATAACCTTATGATAACAATAATACATAACTAAATTACTAATTACAAACCTCCATAGATAAATACAAAATTATTACTTTCATAAAGTACAAGTTACTTCCTCAAACTTGGTTCATTTAATTTAATAGGTACTTCATGTATGGTCATTGTACGATCACGTTATTTGCTAACACCGCGACCTACTTTACTTTTCGTTATTAATTTTATTTTCATTTGTTATTAGTATTACTAAACGTTAGAACTTGACCAACCGCTACCTTAGCGATTAAACCACAGATAGCATCAACATAAGTTCGTGTAATTTTTGCAATAAACTTGGGACCGTAAACTCTGTGGTTTTCGTCAACTCACCTTACTCACTACAATTTGAGAATTTTGAGTCATTCATAAAAAGTGGTCCTTCGACCCGGATATGAACCAGCGGGCAGCGGCCTATGGATCTACAGTCCACACTGAATCTTGTCTGGAATCATATGCTGAGCGTGTGGCTATAGTGTGCTCTCCGATGTTCTTTACACCATGTAGGTACCTATATGCATGCAGGTACCTATATAATGCATCCAGCACGATAGTTAGTGAAATAGGTGTTAGATAACCGTTTAATTTCCCCTTCATGATCGACAGATGGATGTACAGGTACTAGATAGCCATCAGTGGATTGATTGGCACCTCTAATTTCCTAGGCGATTTGATCGGGACTCTGTACATTTGCCTAATGTAGTAACGAATTCGAACTTGGATAATTTTCCTAATAGAAATGATATTAGGTAAAGACTAGCTTATTTCAATTTGGATTTATGACTGACTTTGATAAAAGTCTCACATTTTTAGACCTGAAATCTTTATTCAAATTTAGTTTTACGCTTGTCTTATTTTAGAATACTTCTACGAGCTATTTTTTGAAGGTATTCCTCGAAGCGCTCCCGTTTTGAAACGCTCCCATCTAAGCGCTCCCGTTTTGTTCCGCTTGGAGGAACGATTAAAAATATTTAAATTTATTTCCTCGAAGCGCTCCCATGATTAACTTTCGGATAGAGATGGGACTATACTAACTGAAATTATCGATAATAACAAGGTAATAAGTTTTATTTATAACATCCTCTTTGAATACACAATAACATTGGTCCTTGTATACACTTAAGAGTGCCGAAAGCAAAAAGATATTATTCTCTCAATTTCGTAATTTGGTTAAGCAACTTCGATGTCGATGATGCACACATGAGTTTTTAAAGTGGGAGCGCTTCGAGGAAATAACTTTAAATATTAACAAAACGGGAGCGCTTAGATGGGAGCGTTTCAAAACGGGAGCGCTTCGAGGAATACCTCATTTTTTGCGAATACCTCATAAGGGGAAGCTGTACTTATCATTAAGAAGAACCATTATTGCTACAACTAGATTTTGCTGTTCTATATGTTATCAAGTTCCCTATACGATGTATATGGAGCCGCTGATTTTGTGTTTATTCAGTAGTAAAAGTTGCAAAAGAAGGTTTCAGGTATTTCAATTACATAAATAAACTGACACCTTTTTCACATGGGGGTAGGCAGAAACCACAGAACGCCACTTGCTACGATCCTTACTCCTTAATCCTCGTTCACGTTCATACATCTGGTCTTACACGATGTATTTCAATTAAACCTAGTACTTGTACTGACTTCAGTCTTCAGTCTGTATTGTACTTAAACCTATTAGATAGGTTAGGTATACAAATTAGTCTATCTTAAAGCTCTTCTCGATGTTTTTGCTTCGTTTTTCAGAACTACATTTGAGTAGTATTCGTTCAGTCTCGTTCGGTATCCATTAGCAAACACGTTGCCTTTGTTTCTCCTTTTCGGAATATTTTATCAGGGTTGGAACCATTTCACAGTTCGATAGCTCTCTGAGGGATATATGTATTGTTTACGTGTGATTACCACTACTTACAGGTTAACAGATGTTAGGGCAATTTGCCCGGTTACGTATTTAACGGTACTGTTATAAGTTGGCTAAAGAGGCTCGTTAGAAAGTGTTTTATCAGTCTAAGACTAAGGCAAGACTCTAAGACTGTCTTTCTCTAGACTCTCTCTCTCTCTCTCTGGTCTAAGACTTATACATGCACTGTAAATTGCATATCAGACTGAACGAATTTGAAGTTTCCATGAAAAAATCCATCTAATTGCTTCTAATGTTTGAAAAATTCGTTGGATCGACAAGGCATTTAGCGCAATAAATGTTGATGACTGTCAAAATAATTTTACTCCGCCGATTAATATAATGTTTGAAGTTTTTTGATTTACAATGTCTCGTCAGTGAAAATACAGTAACTTAAATTAGGTACTATCAGATTTCCTCCATGCCTCGGAAAAAAACGTTAAGCAGTTGGTCCCGGCTGTCATTTGTAGATATTTGACAATCGTTACAGGTAGTCAGTGGCCCAAAAAGTCTGACAACCAGTCTTACCAAGGAGTATCATATTACCCAGTACTAACAGGGTTGTGGAAATCATATAGGCAGTCGCTCCATGTAAAATACTGGTATTCAGCTGCATCCGGTTAGACTGCTGGAAGCCGACCCTAACATAGTTCGGAAAAAGGCTAGGCAGATGAGATGAGATTGTGGGTAATCTGTTTATAATTAAATAAAGTACTACACTACTTAGCTTTCACATGAGTTAACATAATTCGAGAGCAATTTTAAAAGGTTCTTATTCCTAATTAGTTGAACTCAAGAGACGAAGACGTGAGCGAGTTTACGTTGTAATCAAACACGGATCCAGAAGAAATGGCCGCTTTCATTCCATATTATGTGTTTTAGAACAAAGTCCACGATTTATTTTTATTATCTTTTCCTTAAAAGTATCCTATGTCCCTTGTGTGTCAAATTTCATCGAAATGAGTGAAAGTTTTTCAGGCAGAGATTAGAGTATATTTATAACATTAGTATGGATTTATGAAGTTCATATTTTGGAATAGGACTACAAAATACTACATGAGCCTCATTACTTATTCAAATGGGCCGAGTAGTTTAGACATCACGTGAATTCATACATACAGAGACTTTTGAATAAATAACTCTGTCTCTGATATCTTTAATATTTTACTGTTGTTACTTAGACGAAAACATTATATTATCTACCTACATACATAACCAATAAGGGAGTTAAAAATAAAATATAAATATTAAGTATGTTTATTATTCAGAAAATAATAAAAGCTGAAAGTCTGACAACCAGTTACCGCTAGACTGGTATATTTTAGTTATTTTCATAGTAAAATGTCTTATGGCATTTTGCTATGGGGACGGGCTGCAGATATTGAGTCTATATTTATTCTGCAAAAAAGAGCCATCAGAGCCATATATAATCTTCGTAGGCGCGATTCTCTAAGGGAACTGCTTAAGGATATTGGCATCATGACGATACATTGTCAGTACATCTACGAAAACGTGTACGTCAGAAAAAATGTGCACCTTTTTGGTAAAAGAGGTGACAGACATAATTACAGTACTAGAAATAGGGACAAACGCATGCATCAAACGCACACTATGTAAGCAAGCTTATTACAAGTTGGGCGATTATATCGCTGATAAAAATGCATGGCTCAATGCTGGTCCTGCTCCACATGGACAGGGGCGCATAAATTGATAGCATTAAATAGAATTGTTGGAGCTGATGAAGATTGTACAACTGTCTTTGCATTGTATAGAATCAATCTCTAGTATTATATAATCGCATAGCCCCTAATGTGTGAGTACTATGCACTAGAAAGCTATCATTCACTGAAATCCTACGTCTTTTCTTGACTTGAATGTGCCCTGGTGGTTGAGAGTATGTCATGCTCACTCTAATGTCTCGCTGATGGTGGCGCGTGTGTCGGATCATTCAGTTCCCTTCAAAATGGTTGAGTTGAATGGTGTTGATCCATGCGTCATGTTCGTGAACGGGCGCTGTCAGTTCTGACTGGTCATCTCTTAGTTGCCATGGCTTATTTGAATGTTTATTTTTGAATTGTATTTTTTGTCACTTTTAACGTGCACATCTTGCTACATTGTTCTCACATAATATCCCATCTCAACATGAATGATGTAACCAAGATTTTGTAACAATATTTTGATTAAAAAGAGTGTCCATGGAGTTTCTTGCCCATTCTTCTCCATAGAGATCTACGCTAGGGAATGTGCAACTACAGTATTTTCACAGTTTTTTGTCTTGTGACTGGGACTGTAGCTACATTTAATATTCATCTCTGTTTCGACAATTCACAAGTGCCTGTAACTGGCCTACTTGAAATAAATGCTTTGATTTTGATTTTGAGTCTTACCATTGGGTAACCGCGTTGTGGAGGTCAGCTAGGCAGTCGCTGTAAATAAAATATTGGTTTTCAGCTGCATCCGGTTTTACTGGGAGCCGACCCCAACATAGTTGGGAAAAGGCTAGGCATGATGATTCAGAAAATATTAACATATGCCTGAATTTCCTCGATGAGATAGGCAGTGGACTGCGGGTTGGATCCACATTTCGCCAGTTACGTTTTGAAGTCATTGGTAATCCAGAAATCACCCTCCGGAATGTCTTCTCGAATCATCATCGGTCTACTGCCCTTATCCCAATTTATTTGAGTCGGCGCAGCATATCTTCTTCTTCCATACTTCTCTCAACAGACTTTTTTGCTATAATCATCCTTAACACAGCCCATTCATCTTTCTTTCTCGAAAATAAATCGATCTTTATTTGAGATTCTTACAAAGTAGCTGACGTTTCATGAATGGAAAATGTTTATTGAATTTGTAGCTGTAAGCCGTGTTGTTTACGTTCTTCACACACACTTGTACAAACATTGAGATTTTCTTGCTTTATTTATTATGGTATATGTAAAAGATTACACATAAACCTTTCGGAATCAATTTTCTAAGTAAAGGTGAAAATCTCATCAAAATCCTTTCTGAAGTTTCGAAGAAATAAGCGATCACAACAGCGAAACGAAAAGCAACTTTGCTTTAGAGTTTAGACTTTGTATAGATAAATACATACAATACACAACGCGGGTACTTTATACTTAAAACTTTATCAAGTGATAAAAAAAAATCTTATGGACTCTTATTTCAGCAAGCGTATACAACTGAAATGGCGTAATATATTGTGTAAAAACCCCTCATCAAAGCCGAAAGGCACGTGTTCTTTACGTCGTTACGATTTTTTAAGTGAAAACTTCTTTAGGCGCGTTGAGCACTTTTTGGGTGAACAAACATCATGGAACTCCGCGTGACCATCACGTACGCCTTTCGTAGCACTCGCAGCCGATCCACTACGGCGTAGCACCACTTAGTCGTGCACAGGGCACAACACAATCCTTAGCAGTGCTACGACTGGGACGGGGTCTGAGGGGGGGAGGGGGAGGGGGAGGGAGGGCAAAAAAATAGAAAATGAACACTCATTAAAAAAAAAATTGCACACACACACAGAGCTTGACGATGCAATTCACAAGTTACTTAGTTTTCACTTCTATCGGCAGTCCCCAGAGACTGTCTGACTGTCTTTTTTTTGTTCTGAACCGTTCTGGAAACCTTCTAGTTTTGGAAATATTGAGGGTCAAAATTCCAACTTTTTCACGTTTAAAAATACAACCGACCGTGATTTTCCACACAAAAAAAAATCGTTTCCCAGAAATATTTTTGCGCAGTTTCTTTTAGTTTGATGTACTGAATGTTTGGTTGATGGCTTCGTGTAGGGTCTGTTTACACTTTTGGCATATTCACACGGCACACCAACATTGACTATTGGATTGGTGTATTGGACATTTATCTAAATTCTCACAATTCCGGGGTCACGGGTGCCCCATACGTCACAGCAGAATGCAGCGCATGCCCCGCGGTTACCCCTTTTCACGGTCCATGAATTTTCAGGCTCTAGTACCTACACAATATTGGGCTCACTCTGACGTGTAATAGCGAAATGGTTGGGAATTTTAGTACTCGTAGTGGAATGAAAATGATACGGTACGCAATCAAATGGCGGATACAAATTAGGTTTGTTAGTTTAGTAGTAGATGCGAGGTGAGTAATGAGTTCAAATTTGGAGAGTGTCTTCTATCAACCGCTACACAAAAGTGATATGAAATAATGAAAAAAAACCGGCCAGGTGCGAGTCGGACTCGTGCATGAAGGGTTCCGTACTAATTCGCACCATTGTCGTAGGAGAGTCCCCTTTAATTTTTAATTGAATTTTCTTACCTGTTGTCATAGTGATAGCCTACCTTTCTATGGGTATGGAACCCTAAAAAGGGGTGACCCTCCATACCTGTAACCGAGGGTTGAAAAAAAAAATTAAATGTATATAACTGTGTGGGGAGTTTATCAACAGCTCATAATAAATGATATCGACGTTCACACTTTTTTTCTTTAGTCAATGGTTAATGAGATATTTGCTTCCAAACCCGTAAAACGTTTTATGCGTAATAAGGGACATCCTATTTACCATGCGACATTTGAAACTCCCATCGTCCCGAAAAGAAACGTTATCTACCTACAGGGTGTAAACAACCTTATTAGGAAGCCGTCAACCAAGCATGCTGTACATCAAACTAAGTAACTTTACGCAAAAATTATTGCTGGGACACGAAATTTTTTTTTTTGGGTGAATAGGTACTAATTTTTGTGGTAGAACTCAATGTAACGCACTTAAAACATTGTGCTGATAGATGAATTGAATAGTACTGGGGTCGTGGAGGTGTTTAAAGTAAAAATATTATAATAAATGGTGACTATGGTATCCTTTTTTTATTATTCCGTTTTTATTAGCTGTAAGTCCTCCATGTACTAAATAAATAAACAAATAAAAACTTGTCAAAAATTTGGAACTTTGACCCCCGGTATCTCCGTAACTAGAAGGTTCCCAGGTATGGCGTAGAATTAAAAATGATCGCAATGACGGGGAGAACAAGTGCCTTTCGGTTTCGTTAAGAGGTTTTTTACACCCTATGATATTTTCAAGAGAACAGACAATCACCCTTCTAACAAATAACCGTTATTCCCGTTCGTAGCAATCAACAAAATTGTACCTGTTGTAACAAAAAAGAGTACCATGCATATTTCATAGCACAATAAATTCAGCGATGAATATTAGTCTCTTGGACACGTCGTTTATCCTATCGGACTTTTTTTGTGTTCGTTTACATACCCAATTTTATTGTGTACGGGAATTTGGGCAGTGCCTAACACACAGTGGACTGTCGACGGTTTTTATTTATAGCGAATGTACCTGACCATTGTTTGTTTAATAGATTTTTTATGAGCCAGTCCGACAAATTATCCAAAACGTTTTGGGTATATTTAGGAATTTGTTCAGGCTGTAAAAAAATGCAATATTAACCTCTAATTCACAAAATGGTAATGGTAATGGTAATTGTTTTATAACTTATAACCAACCTTAAATTAGGCAGGCTGCTTATAGCTGCATTTGGATTCTCAAAGGAGTTTGAATGGGGAATTTTCCAATGTTTTTTTATGACCGAACTGGATGGCGCTGATCAACCTTGGGAATAATAAAATGGCTCGTTTTTATGTCCACAAAGCCTTAACTGAAGTACGAAGGAACCTAAGCTCGAATCGACGCACCAGGAGTTTAGGCGTAAAGCAAAAACACAGAAGAACAATAGCAAAACCATGCAAAAACTTGTAGCTCAGTTCAGTGATGCAAAAGAACAGTAGACTTTTAGGTTAAAAATGTATGACAGAAAAATAGTAGGTAGATTATTAACCAAGGGGATAAAGTAGTGTCTTCTGTCGCGGGTGACGATTTAAATCGCCAGCGTAACGAAGGACTCGAGGTTTACTCCCGAGCGTAGCGAGGGTGTTAAAAACCTTAATCACGATCGAAGCGAGGGATTTAAGTTTTTAACCCAAGACTAAGACAGCTTTATCACCGAGGAAAATACTCTACTTTACGTACCTTTTCTGAAAAAATTAACACAATAACATAATATGAGATAAGCATTTATTAAAAATAATGACAATTAAAAGTAAAAGTTAACATTCGGAACATTGGTCCAATTATTGATAGAGAGAGTTACATTTTTGTTTGGTACATTTATTGTTGATGAGTTGATTTGAGTATTTCTCTGTTTTTGCGTCTGAGGAACTTGCGTTTCATTGTAGATAGTATACGTCGGAGATAGTGGTGGTGGTACATCGTGAGTTACGGACGAAGATAAGATGCCGGAAGTTGATGGTTGTGGCTCTGATGGATTAAGTTTTATATTTTTGTTAATTTGACTGCTTAATATGGTTTTATTCGCCATTGAGCTTTCGATATAACCCTCAGCTACTCTATCAGAGCTCCAACCACCGTGTCTTCTTATTGACGTAATATCCGCCCCTGAATCCGCCAAGAAAGTCGCCGAAGTTCTTCTAAAGCAGTGACCGGTGTAGAGTTCAACATCCTTAAGTTTTAAATATTTAGCCATTTCCTTTGGCATATTGCTAATTTTATTTTTGCCGATGGCTTGTCGAGTACATTTCCCATTCCGATAGTTTATAAAAAATCTATTGTTTTCCATGTTGGTGGGACGTAATGCTTGGTATTTATGAATGATTTTAGTATATTGTCCCTGTACAATGAATGACCGATTTTTCTTTGTCTTAGTTTCCTTTACATTAATCAGCAGTAACTCATTGGAATGATTTTCAACGTCCTCCACCTTTAAATTTACAAGTTCACATCCGCGGCAAGCAACATTGAGTCCAAAAATTAAGGCCACCTATAACAAAGATAAAAAACAGGTAAATATATAGAATAATTACCATTACTAAGATACGAAATATTCATAGTTAAATCATGTATACTTGTGTGGCCAGAAAAATTTCGTCAGGAGCTTCATTAAGAAATTTTTCCACATTTTGAGTCGTAAAAATGTTAGACTTCTTTGCGCAATGCCCTTCTGATTTTCTTTTTAAAAAAGCCAGTAATTTCGTGAATCTATTTATTTCAATGTTGTGTTTGATGCTTATTGTAGCTTTCAGTTTTGAGTATATGCACCAAAGTGTATTCGGATTCTTTGTCTTGGATAAATAATCAAAATAGACAAGAAGTACTGATTCTGAAATTGATAGGCCTTTCGTACTTCTCCACGTTGAAAATTCTTCATAAGTTTTTAAATATTTTTTCTTGAAAATTTGTTGGAAGCAAATTATTTATAATTGCGGCAGCATTTGCATTGATGGAATCCGACAATACACTGTCACTGTCGCTTTGATTTAACAACGTAACGTATTTTTAGAACATTAACTTATTTATAAAAATAAATTAAAATAAACTGAACGTTTATGTATTTGAAGAAAACAAAAACGCGGCAAATTCCTAGACTAATATTTTTTTGTCGGAAAAGCAAAGGCATGAAGCTCATACGGCTTCGTCGGTTTTCGTAATTTTATATAATAATCATAACTGCATAATAAATGCGTATTCCTTTTTCAAAAAGATGTATAATGCTTTATATACAAACTCAATGGTGTAAACACAGATGTAGTTCAGTATAAATTTCGGTAAGTATTCCAAATTTAAATCACATTCTCCCCCTAGAGGATGAATGAAATTCAGTACAATTTTCTTTCCCTGTTTTTAACAGATTAAAAAGGACTATTGTTATGTTCGCTTTTTGTGGCATAGAATGTCACTTTTTTGAGCAAGTGGTACGAAAAGGTTCTTTAAAGTTATCACTTTATATACAACAATTAATAATAAATAAATTTTACGATACAATGTTTTTGACATGTGTCTAGGAGAGTTTTTTTTTGCCCTGCTAACGTATTTTACCATTGACCTATAATATAATACGTAAAAAATTCTTTTTTCACGCCGCTTAAAAAAATATTGCCAAAGCTGATCAGCGCCATCTATTGATATAAAAGGTGTAAAACACCTCTTAACGAAGCCGAAATGCACTTGTTCTCCTCGTCATTGCGATCATTTTTTTGTTCTACACCATACCTGAGAACCTTCTAGTTACGGAGATATTGATATTTAAACACCTCCACGACCCCAGTACTATTCAATCCATCCATCAGCACAATGTTTTGAGTGCGTTACATTGAGTTCTACCCCAAAAAAAAAAGTCGTTTCCCAGCAATAATTTTTGCGTAAAGTTACTTAGTTTGGTGTACAGAATGCTTGGTTGACGGCTTCGTGATTAGGGTCTTTTACACCCTGTATACTGAAGCGTTGTGACAAACGTCAGTGGAAATTCCTCATTAAAAGTAATTTAGAAAAATAACATACACACATCAACACGGTCTAGGGATATTTCATACTCAATTAAATAACTCGAAAAGTACTGGCCGCATTGGAATCTTTTATACACCGATTTGTTTGTAATTTATCTCAGACTAATTCCAAATTCAAATTTTTGAAAATTCTTTTGTTTCGGTGGCATAAAAATGTCTTGATGTATAGGAGAGGGAATTTTCATTTGTGCGAAATTTAGAAAACAATACGAATTACGTTTAGTTACAGTTTTTTTTCCTTTTTTAACGAAAGATAAAGTTAAAATTGAGGTATTGTAGCCATGCAACGCCGACATTTGACGAGGGCGGAGATGTTAAGAGCTGTGGGAATGCTGGAAGCTGGATCTGTTCAGCGTAATGTTGCTGAGGCCATAGGGACCCATCAAAATGTAATTTCAAGATTGTGGACACGCTATCGTGCCACAGGTGAAGTAGCGGAGAGGCACCGGGGGCCAAGTCGCATCACTACCCCCAGACAAGACCGATTTTTGCAAATTACTGCGCGAGCACAACCAAATGCAACGGCGACTCAATTGGTCCAAAGGCTGCGAGTGGAACACCAAGTGCTTGTGAGTGACCAAACTGTAAGAAGGCGACTGCATGAAAGCAATCTACGCTCTCGTAGACCACTCCGGGTCCCACCTTTACGGAGAGGCAATCGTGGACGACGATTAGAATGGGTTCGGAACCACGTGGACTGGGGCCGTGACCAATGGTCCAATGTGCTGTTCACGGATGAATCCAGGTTCGGCTTCCATCCAGATTCACGAAGGACGCGTGTTTGGCGAGTTCCTGGACGATGGAGCCGTCTCCAGAACCCTCAGGAAGTTCACCCATACCAAGGAGGAACAATTATGGTTTGGGCAGGAATTCGTCTTGGAGGACGGACGGATCTCGTTTGGGTGTGGGGCAATATGACGGCAGAACGATACGTCCAACAGGTGCTGGGGCCCGTAATCTTGCCCCACAGAACACAAATGGGGCAAGATTTCCTGCTCATGCACGACAATGCCCGGGCACACACGGCGAGAAGGGTAGCAGCTTGGTTACATACACATAATGTTAGGGCCTTAGACTGGCCTGCTCAATCGCCAGATCTAAATCCCATTGAGCATGCGTGGGATATGCTGCAAAGAAGAGCTCTGAAGGAAGTTCCTGAAAATCTGGCTACAGAAGATCAACTTTTTGCGCACCTCAGAAGGACATGGGACAATATTCCGCAGCAAGACATTGACAACCTTGTTCTGAGCATGCCGAATCGTTGCCGATGTGTTATGAACATCATGGGCGCTTTCTCAGACTACTAACTTCCAAGTTTATAAACACAAATTAAATGATTTTTCTATTTTTTTCAGTTTTTACTCACTAATTAAAAGTTCATTCATATACGGTTTCCGTCTATGCTTCATTTTGTTTCCATAAAATCCTGAAATTTTAATCTATACCTTAACCATTATTAAAAAATGGTTGAATATTAAATAACGTATCTTTTAAATATATACATGTCATATAAATAATTAACACATTGATAGTAATTCGCTTTTTTAAAAATATCCCTAGACCGTGTTGATGTGTGTATTTTGTCCTTGCACGAAAGAACAACCTGGTGATGTTGGTTATTTTTTTTCAGTACACGTCTCGTAGTATACAGTTTTCAAATCATTATTATCATTCAATATCAAACTATACCTACTGCCTCATTGGTCTAGAATCTAGATAGTGATCGTGCGTGAGAGCTAAGCATGAGGTCCCGAGTTCGATTCCCGGGTCGGGCAAAGTGTTATTGGAATTTCCCATCAGGAATTTCTCAGTAGCAGCCACGGAATCTGGATTTGTACCCGGTTGATGGCAATAGGCTCACCCCATAATAAATGGGACGTAAACATAACTGGGTTACTGCCTAAATCCTCGGGGATTACAGGCGCGATGTTATGTTATGATATAATAACAAAACAAAGCATAAACATAAGGCGCGCCTCGCTCCAGAAATATCTCTGTAGAGTTGCTAATTTTAACGATATTTTATTTATTGTAATTAGGTCCCTTGCCGTGTTACGTGTTATGTACAGGTGTTTCTTCCTGCCGGTGCTTTGTTATAGAGGAGTCAGATTTTATGAAGAGGACACGTATACTTACATCGATCTTCTATTTTTTTTCTTTCTTTCTATAATACAATCAACTAGTTCTTTCCAAGTGTGAAGAGGTAGCAGGTTAGGTAGGTAGATTAGGACATAACACATCAGACTTACTTATGAATGTATTGTACCTCCACAGAAACCTTCCAATATAAATTCTATAAATAACTAGATGTTGTCCACGACCTTCGTTCGCGTGAAATTATTAGAAAAAAATATTACTTTCAATTTCACGGTTTTTATTTTTTTGCACGGAACCCCGATTATTTTTCTAAAATAAAAGTTGCCTAATTCAGACCTAATAACACCAGCTATCTGTCACTAAAAGTCCCGTCAAAATCGGTCCAGCCGTTTCGGAGATTAGCCGGAACAAATAGACAGACAGACAAGAATTAAATTAAATGTTTTACTGTTAAAAGTCCGTATAAATAAATACTCTCAAATGCATTTAGTAAAAAGCTGTTATTTACACTTAAATTTTATTTACTTGTATAGTATATGTACGTATACGTGCCTACAAAGAAACCTTCCAAGAATAATTTTCTAAATTATCACATCAGGATCCGTTGTACCTAAATCTTTGGAGAACACATTAAAGTAAGATTCGGTAGTCTACGAGTACTATTTCGAAATAAACTTAGGTTACGAAATAGCCAAGGTGTGTTATATTAGTCATTCATGTATCTATTTCTATTTGTTTCTGCAAAATAAAGTAGACTTGTACCTACTATTATGTATTCTGTGGTAAAGATAACGTTTTACTGCCTCTAAGAGAAATAATAGATAAACATTAACGGTTGTGTACTTTTACTTCACCAAAACTTTTAACGACAACATTATCGTAGAACAGAAACAATAATCTAAGTTAATGTTATCATTATTCCTTTCACGGAACATAGAACTAAATCCGTAGACAAGTATGGAGGCGTTATGTAAAAAATATGATATATCTTTGATGCCCAAGTAATGCTATTCCGCCCTGTGGGCCCAACGTAATCAACCGAGGTGGTTACCTCGCGTATGCCTTCTCAAATTTAAATGCATTAATATTTTTGGGATTCACATCAAAAAGAGATTGAAGTGGATCACGATTTGAATAATTTTACATACCTACCAAAGTTCTATGCAAATGGGATGTTGACTTAGTACGAAACGATATAGCTAACTACAGGATACTATGAGGTTATGTTCTAGACGTGCCGTATAAATTCCTATCGTCCAATTCAACCTTGGCTTCGCCTGACATTGTTCTTGTTATTAAGCACTCACAAACACATACACGAGACGTATCTATAGATCTGTATATCTCCGTTACCAAGTAGGAGCTCGGGAATATTCGGAGAGCCGAATTCCGAAATTAAACCAGATGTTTGTCTATTAAGTATTAGTGCTCTCCCTGACTTGCCAGCAGATGCGGTTCCCAAGCTAGTGAAGTATCGACGCAAATATCCGACACGTTTCCGCAAACGTCTTTACATTTTTAATACTCGCTACGTTCCCAACGAATAAGGATGTAACATTTGTCGACTGTGAGATAAAATCTAGCGGACCGAACTACCTTTCAGATTTTTCTCCTTTGTATGTCGTAAACAGCTTCGTATCTTGAAAATTTCATGTCGAACCGTGTTTCGGTAACAACTGTGTACCGAGTTGAAAGAGTTTCTAGAATTGTGGTACACTGTTTTGTGAGCTATATTTTTATTTCTTTTTTTTTCGACATGACATTTCGGAGGTCAACCTTTTGAACCGGACTATGAGTTACATTTTATGGATCCCATGATTGTTCTCAAAACGGTGAATGAAAACATCATGAGGAAACCTCATAATGTCCTAGAACTATAAATTCGAAGACATTTTCGTCCCCCGCACTGGCCCTCGTACAGATTTCCCTCTAACAGAGATTAGGCCTGTATCCCAGCTGTGGGAACTATGCATATGCTATCAAATTCATACACTGGTTTACTTAGCAACTCATTATGTTTGGTAAACATAGTTTAACTGACAATAGCTCACAGCCAATTATCAATTAGCAAGCCTAATGCCATCGGCCTTGTTAACTTGTTGCCATATTGGTTGTTATGTAGCTAGTTATGTATCTATGTACATAAATATCGATTCCACTGAACGTTACATATGCATGTATGGTTTCACCGTACATTTGGAGCTATAGATTGCAATCTCCAATGGTGAATTAGTCGAAGCGTGTAATTATAATATGCTGTGCCGAGGTATTATGTTCAAGCTTCACTGTAAGGCTCAGCTTGGTTAATTAACTTTATATATTCACGCTTTTCAATTACGGAGACTGTATTGCCTTCCGTGGTTTTGTTTTGATGTTAAAATCAATCGTTGACTTTTATCTAAGGGTGTAAAAAGACGCCTGCCGAGGTTGCGGGACTGTTCGAAAGAGATACCGTGGCCCCGGAACACAAAGAGCGATGAAGGAAAATTTATGGGTCTTAGGTTTTAGTCAGTAAAAGTCTGACACTCTCTCCTGCTCCGCCCAGAGCGGGAGAAGTCATTTGATGATTTCCCATCCGAAAAAAAAAGGGTGTAAAAAGACCCTTAACAAAGCCGAAAGGCACTTGTTCTCCCCGTCATTGCGATTATTTTTTTGTTCTACACCATACCTGGGAACCTTCTAGTTACGGAGATATTGGGGGTCAAAGTAACAACTTTTTCATAAGTTTTTTTTATACTGGGAGTTAAAAGGTTACAACTTTAATTACCTCCATGGCCCCTACAATATCCAATGCATCCATCAAACAGCACAATGTTTTGAGTGCGGTAAATTGAGTTTTACCGTAAAACGTAATTTTTCACCCAAAATAAAAAGTCGTTCCTAGCAATAATTTTTGCGTAGGGTTACTTAGTTTGAAGTACAGAATGCTTGGCTGATGGCTGCGTGAAGGCCTGAAGGGTCTGTTAATCCGTTTACATCCTGTATAAACTTCAATAATTTATTATACTATCCATGGTAATATTATTAAACCGAAAGTAACTCTGTTTGTCTGTCTACCTTTTCACATTTGTAAAGTACAAGGATGCACCATGACCTAGTTAGGACTTATTTTATTCCAGTAGTTTAATCTCACGGAATTCTACCGACCACTATGCGGGCGAAGCCGCGGGCGAAATCTCTATCTCTGTTTTTCTAACAGCACGTTCGTTCCACAATTCATTAGATAGATTGCATCAGAATTCTCGAAAGCTGGTATTTTATTTATAAACACGAGTACCTAACTACCCAACTAGCAAAATTTTAACTTACAAGTGTCCTATATTTTATTACTCTTTTAGCATACTTACAAACAACTGTAAGTGTCGATTTAGGCGCACTTTATAAGAGAATTCTCGCTTAGAGTCAACTTATAACGCTCTTATTGAAGATTACTTTACACTTACAATAATCTTGTTAATGCTGTTGTAATACCAAAATAACTTATAATGTTCTCTGGAAGCTCAATAAAGGAGTATTTATCACAACGGCCGAAAGAGTGTGCGCGAGAGCTGCTGGAAAAAATAAAATTAAAAAAAAGTTTAATTTTGAACTCATGTATTATTTGTATTACTAGTATTTTTATTTCTTGTAACCATTTAGTTCATTTGCTTGATAGTTATGTGTCTATGAACTTAAATAACATGCGGTGTACATTTCTTCGAATGTTTTGTGGAGTAAAGTGAAATATTTTCACAGGCCCACTTGGTTATGTATTTAGAAAATTAGTAAAAAATATTAATTAATTGTAAAAATAAAAACTGACGCCATTAGAGATCGATAAGACCAAATACTCTTCTCTAAGATAAGTTTAATACTAAAATGTCTTATTTCACACTACCTAAGTTAATTTTAATCCTTTTGGTCTTATTGAGCACTTACATAAGGTAACTACTTGCAGCCATTTAATAAATTTAGGGTTCCTTTGCAAACCATGGCATTCAAATTCCATTTTGTGGTAGGTATAATGTTAGGTGAGCCAAAACATGCATAAGTAAAGCACTCTTTAAAACGCACTCGATATTTTTATTAACTCTTTTTAGGGTTCCGTACAAAGAATCTACTGGACCAAATCAGGTGAAATTTGGTAAGATGGTTTAATCCTATGACCCAAACACAGATGTGCAAAGTAAATATTATTTTTTTTTAAATAAGGGTCATTTTCGGGAGAAAATTTGGAAATTAAAAACAAAATTGCAAACCTTTCTCTGTCATAATATATTAAATGAAAGGGCTCGTTATGAGGATCTCAAATATAGTTTTGTTAATTCTGATGACATTCCCTGATTTCCGAAACTACTTCAAGGCCAAAATTTTGAAAAAAATACAAAATATAGTTAATTGCTTGTAGATTACAGGCAAACCTATAAGAATTCTATCAAAACATGCCACAATTGAATAAAAACATTGATTGGTATTGTACGGAACCCTCTCCACGCGAGTTCAACTCGCACTTGGCCGATTTTATTTATAGTGGTTATTGACCGCCGGCCGTGACATTTTTTATTAAGGTGTTCACAAGTCTTTTAAAAGTCAAAATATTCTGATAGAGCTCTACCAGTATTCGTCTTCTCTTTAATTTGACTCAGAGAAGACAATTCACACTTACAACTTGTTGGGTGTTATAGTAGTTTTATGCAAAAGTTTATTAAGGTCATAAGTGTTATAAACCACTCAATGCAGACTCTACTAAGAAATACTGTACTTTTAAGATGCTTTTTTAAGTGCAAATAATATTCAAGAGCAACTGCTCTTTAAAAATGCACTTGTAAGACAACTGTGCTAATAAATGTCTTACAACGATTCTTTATACACATCTATAAGAACACGTACTAAGTGTTTTATTCTTTTAGTACAAAACGCCTTAAATCATGCTTTTATAAGATGTACTGTCATAGTCTAGACACATGTAAGTCTGCTGTAACACCTTAGTTCTTAAATCAGCATATCCGCAAGACAAAATTGCTAGTTGGGTAGTCTATTTTGATTATTTTTACCCACTTGCGACTGTTACACAGTAAAGTCAGGGTTGTGTTTTTTTCCCTCAAGTCCTGAACTTTTTCATTTAATTAATAAATTAGCTACCTTAGAACTTTTACGGCGCAAAACTAAAACAGGTGCAGATTTATGTGCACTGAAATAATTTTATGAATCATCTCAGTGTGAAAACTTCAGCCGGGACGAATGGACCTAACTTAATAAAAACTTTAGGGGTGGTACACACCTGTTCAGCTCGATTCGGCAGTATTTTTTGAACAACAAAGCCGACCAGAAGTAATTACTAGATCTACTCCGCTTTTTTTGCGAAATGTGCCGATCGGTAAATTTCGTTACGCATCTACCATCGTTGAAGCTTGTTCAGTAGGGCTATTACGTATCTCTGTTGACAGCTCGAAATGATAGCAACTGGGCTCAGTGTCCATCAATTAACTGTCAAAAGGTTAGTTTCGTATTATATGTGACCAGTCGCGATCAAATATGACGTCATTGGTTGTCATCGTGGCTGATAGTCACCGTAACTCATTTTGACAGACGCTTTCGTATCGATACCTAAATTATTGCGATAATGTAAGCATAGTGGACAACAAAAATTGATGACAACTGAGTTTGAAGTGGCTTTCGTGGAAGACGTTACACCGTACCCGGGCACCAGCAGTCACCGTAAAGTGACATCCACTCAGTGCGATACGTAATACCAATAATATGACATTCTCGGTTGTCATTAAAGTTTGGTGTACAACCGAAGCTTGATAGTCACTGGATATCAGAAAGATACGTAATAGGCCTACGGGTCGGGTCGGCCATTTGAGCTAAGACATGTGACATCTACCTATACGCCATAGATATAATAAAGAATTTTTTATATTACTATGCAATACGCAATGGGCCCGCGTGATAGATTGCCTAAAGCCAACACTCTCTCACAAAGAACAGGCCTAGTTCCCATCAGTGGGAAGATTATGTTCTGTCTACATAATAGACTCGCTTTTGTCACCCGAATGTGCCAAAGCATGCCGACCGGCCTGACATCGTGTGTAGGAACCCTTACTAAGGACGCCGCCGTACCGCCTTTTTCCACTCACAGTGATTTACGGAATTCCTGAAAATCCAAGACGTCACGTAGACGAAATATACTTGGAATTGAGGCCAGACGAAACACTAGATAGAGTAAGCTAGAAATTACTTGGACATATCTCTAAATGTAATTGCTCAGTTCTGTAGGTATACAAATCTAATAAGGTTGTAGGCTAGTAACTATACCATATGTGTATCAGGGACGGTGAAGCATGCGACAGAATATTTTGGAAACGACATTGATTTTAGAACGTAATAAAAAAAAAAGATAAATATTGAGATATTATACCATATTATTATAATATTTATACTACTTATTCTTTTTTTGCAATACTCTAGAATACCGATAAATCTGGAATCATAGATTCATTTATGTGAGCTTCAGTATGAGACAGCCCAGGAGCATTTAAATAAGGTATTAAGTTGTGATGGTTCGGTTGAAAATGTTCGTCATAATTATCATACGTGACTTAACTAGCATTTCGTCTCCAGGGCTATGGTTTAGTGATTAGACCAGATTGCACGGTAATGCACCTTCGGTCCCAAACCTCGGCAGAGTGACTACGCTTCATTTACCTGATGCGCTTCAATCTAGCCTCCATGCCACATTCTATAATTCAGGTCTGAAAGTTACATGGAACTACTGTACAGGAAGTCTCTTTTTCCGTCGCGGAGCAAGGAACAACTTTGTAAAGACATATTCCGAGGTAGAAGTTTCCGAAATGCTTTCGTTGTTTTAAGTGATTGAAGATTTTGAATTTTAGAAGTTTTCAGTATGTAAAGTGTTTGAATGTTCAGGTAGATTTAACCTGGTTGTAAAGTTTAGAAATGATGACGTGCTTTTGAGATTTTGCTATGAAGTGGTACTGGTAGTTTTCATAGGTGCAGTGTCAGTATCTTTTTACTCTCTAAGGTCCGTAGTACTAGGAAAGCTTAAACTTATATTGTCACTTACGGGATATCTTCCGTGGTTGTTCAATCACGGAAGATATCCCGGTGAAAGCTTAAAACAGTGTAGAAAAGTTTGATTGGTGTATTTAGTATAAAAATATCCAATGGTGACAAATGAGGACGAGTGGATAACGACTGCTTTCAACTAGGTTAGATTGGAAGCCAACATCAGTCTAGCTCTCTCCAACTAGTATTACATATTTATAGTATTTGGGATGATGACGATGTATGATTGTTTTGACATTCAAAAGTGCCGTAATGGTCTAATTGAAATAAATACTTTGAGTTTGAGTTTGTCGGCAGGCGCTTGCGCAGGCGGGGCCCCGGGGGGCGGTGCGCGCGGCGCAGGCGCATGGCGCTGCTGTACCGCGCAACGCGGCTCAAGGACCGCGCCGACACCCACGTGTTCACCTTCGTGGTGACGCGCTCCGCCACGCGCGAGCCCGATCGCGATGTCACCTCCAAGGACTTCTGCTGCGCCCACCAGCGCTGGGCCGTCGCCTTCAGCCGCACAGATGCGTCGCTCGGTCAGTACCTAGCCTTCACCAGTCTCTAACCTCGTAATGGAGCTTGCCAGAAACGTCTGAACTAATAAATAAAACTTAATTTTAAACAGTAAGAATATTCCATATTGTTGCAGGTGTGTACTTGGTGTGGCGTGGCGCTTGCGAAGGCATGCGGGTGTACGTGGACTTCACATTTACGCTCCTCAGTCGTGACCACTTTACGGCTAACGAGGGCTTTTCCGGAAAACAGGTGCGCTTCAGCGCAGGGTGCGCAGCGCAAGGGCGCGGCCGCTGCGTGTCCATCCCAGAACTCAACACCAAATACGCGGATGCGCGCGGTGAGTTCCAGCTGGAGCTCAGCATGTCAAAAGTGCGCACGCTATACTCTTGTGAACTGCGCGCGCCTCGCCTTGACACACCACCCATAGCATTCGCCGGCTTCGATTGGCAGGTCTCAGCCACCGGTGGCGGTGGCAAAGAGCCGCTGACTCTAAGACTAATGAGATTATCAGGCGAAGGACAACGCTGTCGTGTTCGATATGCTCTTGCACTCGGCGAGGGCGAGAGAAGACTACACTCGGGGCCACTAGAGTGCGTATGTGACGCCGATGGTCGCACGCCGCCTTGGAACCCGCGGCCGCCGTCGCGGCTACTAACTAAAGGAGTCCGACTGACAGTGGAACTGGTGTGGGCACGCGCACTGGCCGAGCTGGCGGTGCCGTCGGCGGGGCGTGCGGCCACGTGCTACGACCGCGACAAGCAGGCGTGGGCGGTGCGCTGCGACATGCACTCGGAGATGGTGCGGCTGCACATGTTGTACCGGGACGTGCACCACGTGCCGCGCAACCACCTGCGCTACGTGAGCTGGTCGGCGTGGCTGGTACGCACGGGCGCCGCGGCCGGCGAGCCCGACGCCGAGGAGCTGCCCGGCGCTCCCTTCGAGCATTACTATGCGCAGGACAGCGCCGACGAGGGGCTCATGATGGAGACGGCCCTACGCGTCGAAGACATGTCACGCCCCGGCAGCGCCTTCTTGCACCCGGGCGGTGAACTTCGTGTACGCCTCGAATGGGGCGATACTTATCTACTCTTTCAAGCTACTTATCATGTCTATGATGACCTTTGTCGGCTACACGCGCATCAGATGAGGTAGGTGTGATTGCTGCTGGTGCAACTGCCTCGTTGATGTTTTTCATAAATAATGACATACTAAATGTTTTCAGGCGCGAGATTGCCGTTCTTCAGGCGGAGAACTATTCTCTGGAGCGACAACTGTTCAGCTACCAGAAAAGCCTGGCGTACGCGCAGGCGCAGGCAGGCGAGCCGGCGGTGGCGGAGACGAGCGGGCGCCGCTCGCCCGCGGAGCGATCGCTCTCCACCGACACGGAGTACGCGTGAGAAGGGCCTGAGGACCTACCCTCGTCGTCGCCTTTGACGTCGCCCGTTCTCTACTCTTCTATCTTTTCGACTGATTCTGACGTTTTTGAGCGATTTATCTATTTTTCTAGACGTTTTATGGCGAGGTGCGCCCTCGTCCGCACCGCTTTCCGCCGGTCGCCTGCACTCTCGCCGCTCGATTCTATCGATAGCCGATAATTATACTCGACTACTTTTCTATTTGTCTGTACATAAAATATATTTAGAAGATATTATATATTATGTATATTTCTTAACTTGAAACTCGAATTCATATACTGCAACAGTCGATTAATGAATAATAAAAAAAGTCCGTAAAATAAATACCAATTTTGTCTCTTTATTTGTATCTTCATTCA
This sequence comes from Xestia sexstrigata, assembly GCA_941918905.2. Taxonomy (NCBI): domain Eukaryota; kingdom Metazoa; phylum Arthropoda; class Insecta; order Lepidoptera; family Noctuidae; genus Xestia; species Xestia sexstrigata. The sequence goes on from OW799201.2 coordinate 20,715,086, forward strand.
TTACCCCTTACAACTTAACCTATTATCAAAAAGTACAAAAAAACGCTTTTATTACCAATTAAACATTTTTCCCATTACTAAAAAATTGCATGAGAAAAAACAAAATCTTTACCCTTCACTCAGGCGCGCTACTCCTATAGACAAACCTGAGTCTACAGCAAACCACGCTTACGGAACGCCTAGCGTTAGCTGTCATCTGTCATTAATGTAATGTCAAAATTGTCAAACCAATTGACATCAAAACCACGTTGTTGTGTTTTGTGTTTGTGCAAAAATAAGTCCATTAAAACGCAGCAATGGCTCAAGGCAAAACCAAAGTAAAAAGTAAATTGCCTGCAGGCGCAAAAACAAAGAAAAACAAGGGTAAAGCAGGCAAGGCAGTGGCTAAGCGTCCTAACGCGCCAGTAAAGAGCAAGAGTGCCGTGCAACGGAATAAGATGAAGACAAATGTTACAAAGATGGTGAATGCTGCAGCCGAACAGCAGTTGCGAGCACTGGCTACGACCACACCGCAACTGTCTGCAGCACAGCAACGCGTTGCTTCGGCCCCTACCGCTCCAGCACCTGCCAAGTAACCTCATTTTAATAGAGACAGTTAGATGGTCTAATTGAAGACGCTCGCCTCGTGTTGACCATTGATCGGTACAGGTAACTTTGTGATCAATGTTCTTAGAAGTATATAAATCAGCATAATGTTCTCCCCGCTGCTTGTACCGCTTCCAGACCTAGCCCTCTACTCTGTAAGAAGCAGTGGGCTTTAATCACGGCCCACTAGGTCCACTGTATCAGGCAGGTTTCTTGTACAAGATTATATTATATTAGAACAATGTGTTGATCATAAACTGTCTATAAGTGTACTGATCATTTACTCTATGAATTCAAGTGTTCATACCGAAATTGACTGTAAAAATCTTAGCGGTAAGTTTAAATTGTGTCTAATAATTGAAATGTTTTCTAGCACAACAGTTAAAAGAATTATTTTGATTGCAAACCTATTTATCCTCAACATGCTATGTTTTTTTTGTTTCATGTTTTCATGACCATTTTTTGTTTAAGCACCTGTCAATCGCCTGACTAATGGCAATGAGGTAATGTGGCCCATTATTAACAATCAATTATATCTAAGATAATACAAAATGGTATTTCAAACAAAAGTTAAGCTAAAAGATAAACTTGTAAGATAAATAGCAGTCTTATAAAATATTTTCTATAGTCTATGTAAAAACAGATATTTCTCACCTTTTGTAAAACTGTTTATGATCCTTTCCTGTTCTTACTTTCAATGTGTCTTAATTATTACTTATTGTAATTATAAACTTGTTAAATATAAGTAAGAAAAACTTAGTCTAAAAATAAATTATTTTATTTTATTTGTTTTCTTTTCTTTATTTACGTCTTCTCCTTTTACTATGATAAAAGAATAATAAACTATTATTTCCTTCAGGATTTTGCTTTGCTTGATTAATTACCAGTACCTAAAATACAAAATAAGTGCTTTGGATTTGGAGTTGCGAACACCAGCCCGTAATATACAATATAAGCCTAAAATACAATACAGGCGTTGCCAGGTTTAGTTTTCTTTTATTCTGAACTTAGTTCCAAACCAACATACCAATTAAAGTATTTCGAATTTTCTTCAGTCGCTATTCATAAAGTAATAAATAAAAGCTATGTTCAAGTTCTTGTGTACACACAATGTTGTGTAATAAGTCACTGTGTGTTACAAAAAGTAGCACTTAAAGAACACAATAAAACCAAGATTTCAAAAAGATAACATCACAGTTCTCTCTTTGCAAAAAATTTTTATTTCCAAGTCTAGTTTTATGATACCAGTTTCTGTACCATTTTATAGCTTATGTTAATTAAATATTGATATTGAAAATGCATTATTGTTGCTTTATTAACAGACGATAGGTAGTTAAAATTTAAAGCTAAATGGTTTTTGCCTCATTAATAATTCAAGGATTGGATTATGTTATCTGAACATAAAATTTATACATCTCAGTCGAAATATAACATAATTTAGATGCTTAATTTTTTAAATTTATTGCGGGGACTGTGCGTAAAATAGGTGCCTAATGAATAAAATAAAGATATGAGAATTAAATAATATAGTGCCCACATCACTATATTTCTTTATTCAAAACTTAAAATATTATGAAAGTTGTGACAGTAACTGCGTACATTTCATAAGATAAAATGCCTTAGTGAAATAAATTGTGCACAATATTTAATACTTTGTCGAAATTGTTAGGTAATTGTTTTGTAGAGATTCTAAAATTAAATACTACAATACTGATGTTAATAGCTCTCTGAAACAAGGGCCTATTCATTTGAATGATTCTACATCAATGGGTTATTATTAGTAAGATTGTACGAAAGACTTCAATTAGAAATTATTGTTTTCGTGTGAAACTTTTGGAAATAGAATTATGATTTTAAAGCTTCATGCAAGTAGGTACCTACCTACCTAGAACACAGAATGAATTATTTTTGACTGGTAATCAGCTATATAACTTACAACCAATAGTTTAGGAATCGAGTTTCAAAACGTCATGAATAAGAACAAAAAACCTACATCCGGTAATTATGATTTGTAGGTGTCTAGTCGATAACGGAAGTGCTGACATGTCAAAAGCCAGACGACCTTGAAAGTCCTGTTTCTAGGCAAGACTTGAATACGATAGAACAACATGTAACCAGTAATCACCTTCGCAGCTTCGTAGCTGCAGAAGACGTTTTAAGGCGACTCTGACCCATTTCATTTAGAACATATATCAGGGCGAAGGGAAGCTGACCTCAGCATAGGTAAGGCAATTGGTGATAGTTTATCTTTCTTCGGTCAGAAAGCGCAACTTAGATCAATCTAATCATAAAGGCATTTTTTGTTAGTAGCCCAGGGCACACCAGGGCAGCAACTCTTCTGAGTCAAACATGATATTTGGCAAAACACCCAGGTAATTTCGTTAACATAGACAAGCTCGATTTCTAGTTTGTCGCTATGGGCTTATGTGCCGGTGTACTAATAGGTCACCTCTGCTTAACCTCTCTGGGAAACAGGCATGATGTCATACACTGTGGGTTCATTGGATTGGTAGAAATAAATCAGTTACTAAAGCACTTTATGATTAAAACATTAACGTTATCATTGCAAACGAATTCGAAGAAGTCCTTTACCAGTTTAGCGCGTTCAAAAGTCGGTTTGGTGTAAAAATAAGTGGTGTAGGCACATAAGGCCAGAAATCGATTATATATAGGTGCCTATAAATAAATACATATGTATCAATTCAAGGCGATGTCGCACGGTGAGTGAACGGGCGTACCGGACACTGAGGTGTCCATGAATTGGGACGATCTGTGCCCGTATCGAGATTTGGTACTTGTTAAATTTAAATAAAATTGGTTTGACGAAAGAACTATAAATCAACACCACTGCTCTCAAAACGGTGAAGGAAAAGATCGTGAGGAAACCGGCGGCGGCCTGCTCTCTAACGGAAAATTAGAAGACAGTGCCTACTGCCACAAAGGACGATGAAACTATTTTCCCCATCTGCCTGTTGACAGCAGAGGGGCAGCAGGGTGGATGGGGACCAAGTCCAATTACGGCCCACTCAGAGAGGAGGTCATTCCTTATTTAAAAGCTGATAATGCAATGCAACTTAAATATTTTAGCTTTATAAACGGAGATGGGTACATCCAAAATTCTAGTGAATTGGCATATATACAAAAACCTAATTTTATTTTAAGTTAAACCTATTTACGTAGCAATTTCTAAAAATGCGTTATTCTCCGACAAAACACATTCATTGGTGAACTTGTAAACCAATAAAAAGTAGTTGACCTCTGATTCTGAATACCTATCTAATTAGGCACTTATGCCAGGACACATAACCAAACATCTCTAGCTCCTAGAAAAAAGATTGTTTAGTTGATCAAGAATCTTTTCGCCCGTGGTCTGAATCGGAACTAATGCCGCCATTTTGTAATTTCAAACTAATTTCCGTAGATAATTAACTAGATTTCTCCTCGATTTCTCAAATGTTGACTGACAGCAATTTTTCTGCCAATGTCAATAAACGCCAATAGAACCAAAGCACTGTATCTATACACGATCTAACATAAAATACCAATTTCGCGTAATCTCCTGCCAATATCCTTCTGAACTTTTGGTATCCTCTCGGCGAGGCGGCGGGGAGCGGGGCAGTCTTGTGATGCGTCGATTTCTCCGAATAAGATTAATAAATGCAGGCGGGGGCAGCACGGGGCGAAGGGAGGGGACATCGCGGCTAATGACACGCGCCGCTGCAGATATTTTTTTATCGCGAATTTAAAACATAAACTGGTTGCGGTAGCTAAAAGAAGTGGACGAACAGAAGGTTGAGTTTGACCAAATTCTAATAAGAAACTGACTTTAATCCAATTACAACCTAACCCAACTGCAAAGCCTAACATAAATAACATAACATCACGCTTGTTATCTCAAAGGGTAGGCACTAGGCAGAGGTGCACTATAGTAAACCCATATTATATGTCAAAGTATTTTCACAAATGCGGACTTCATGCTGCTACTGAGTATTTTTAGTGGAAAAACCCAAGAAAACCCGACCTGGGAATCGAAACCAGGATCTACTCCTCGGTAGCGCTTGTAATCACTAACAACGAAACACTTACGTCCTTATTAGAAATCGTCTCTAATACAAATTGGTACAAGCTTAGTACTTATGTAGCTAAGGAGTTTTATTCAAGGAAAACATTCTGTTTCGTACAGAAGAGGTTTCCTTCTCAGAAGAACGCTTTTCTCCGATCATTCGAAGCTCACAATAGTTTCAATCCAAGTATCCTTTGTTTGGAATACCTAGTGCTTTCATATACATTGTAGTAACTGCTTTTACACGATTGTTAGTGAGGAAATCTATGTACACTATTTTCAGTTTCGTATTTCATTCATTCTTACAACTTTTAAATACAAACATACCTCCTTTACTCGTTAGCTTACTACTGTGCGTCATGACAAGCTTGTCTAAACTATTTGATGATCCCCTCAATTTGTGACCATCTTTGGCTTGTTGTAGTGCATTGGAAATCTTGGTATCGAGGTGTTGATTCACTTGTTTAGACCATCATAATTAGGGATCAGTTTTCTACGGTGAACGCAAGTTTTTCCAGGTTACCTGATCAAACTTATGCTTCAGTTTACATGCAGAGTGAAAACTATCAAGAATCGCGGAACGTACATGGGGTATCTAACTATCTACCTGTCTATCATGGGGTTTAGGCATACATGGGGTATTAACGGATACCTGATATAGGTATATCGACGTAACGTCATAAAAAAATAGATTCCTCACGCCTTATCAGGTGATAAGGCGTGAGGAATCTATTTTTTTATGACGTCAGGTTTTGGACCACCCAGTTCAAAGAATTGTTCCTTAGTCTCTCTTATTTAAGATTCTGTAGTGGGCCTTCTCTCCTTTCGTACAGCGGTAGCGGTCCGCACCGCAGCCTCCGCCCGCGCCCTACGCCCTGCAGCCTGCAACTCTGCATAGTTCACCGCTCTGCGCTCGCGCATCGATACTCAACACCGCACTAATCACGAGTTAACACCTATTGTTAATACTTCAGACCACTCGCCATTTGTATTTAGATGAATGTTGTAGTTTCTGATTGGAGTCTTAGAATAAACTTCGTAATCACTAACTGGCTTTATGTTGCAATTTATTTCAATTACGCTATTCAAAAAAATACGAGTGGAGGGAGGCCTTTACCCAGGAGTGGGACAGAGTAGACTAGAAAAAATGGCAATTTTGAATGTTCCAATTTTACAGGAATTAATTCTCGTTGTCTATGCGTGAATATAGTTTCGCATGTAGAAGAAGAAACGAGTAAGAAACTCCATAGTTACTCTTTTAAAATGATTTGTAATAAGTTTGTGAACTGTGCAGTCGATGTACCCGAATTTTAATAACTTTACTGTAATAGGTGTCAAATATTAAATATTGGGGAAGTATAGATAGATCAAATAAATTGTTAGGTACACGGAGAACGAACACATTATTTACAAATATGTATTGTAACGATCTCGATGATCAATTTTTATTGTTTATTTAAAATGCGAAACCTTGTCCTGCAACGGACATCAGCGTCGAGAATGACTGTCAGATTTATCGAATCGATTCCTACGTACTTGCACGGCTGTAGCGATAATGATAATATTATTCACAAATACCGTTAAACAATTACATATCCTGAATCACATCATTTGAACCCAATCACTTGTCACCGGATATGCACAGTTAATCTTTTCATCTTAAATGTTAACCTTTGTAAGATTTTATCTAGAGGTAGCAATGTTATGTGGCATATCTATTAATTCTCCAGCAGGAGACTCGTAATAGCAGGAATTACTTGTTAATATTTAATTATACAAAAGAGCCAATTTGTTCATGTCTTAGCGAAGCACATAACTGCTACCTAGCGATAAGAAATACATTCACTATCAATAAAGGAAAATTCTAGAAGTCTACACAAAGATACAAGTAATACAAGCAAATGTAAACATAAAATGAATGTTATATTGAAGTAAGGAACGATAATGAGACAATTTTCTCACTTTAAACAGAGTTAAATAGTTGTGTGTGTGTCCAATGTCTTCATATAAAGGGTCTCGTGTTACAGCGCGCGCGTTGATGTCTTTTACAAGTGCGTCAACGCCTACGAATGTCACTCTTGCGCAGGTCGCAATTCCAGCCATACCCGACACTTAGGGCTGTCAATAACAGTTGCAGTCTTTCAACAGCTAATTAAGCCAAGCCTAGGACAACCGGTTACGGGCCGTTTACGGAACCCTGGTCGATTTCTGTGGTTTCTCATCAAAGTAGAGGTGATATCGACCGGGAGACAATAAATCCGGTTCTGCTGCAGCGGACGGGTTGCAATTAAACTAGTGTCGCGACGGGGTTCGCGGACCGTGCGAAAGTGAAGCACGTGGGGGGCGAGAGGTGGGGGGGAGGGCGAAAGCAGGGGCGAAGGCTCCGTCTGCACACGCACACAGAGTAGGAACTACAGTGCGATCAGCAGAGTTCCCTGAAAGCTCCCGGTGAGCTTTCGTTGCGCTTTGTGGATCGTATGCAAACAGAGTAAGAATTTCTTTGTCGTTTATGTAACTATGTATGTGTTTCTCTCAACATGTTTACAATTTTAGTTATGAAAACATCGATAAAATATTTTTTATATTCTGCAGCAACTGTGTACCATTTGAGATGACTCTTGAAATCGAATCCCTACGTGTCGGTACATCAAACCCCAAAAGTATCAAACTCGAAGTAGGTGGTCGAAGCACTCAGGGTTTATTTGAGAAAAAGGGGTTCTTGTTGATCCCCATATAGGAATACATATTAATTCCTTATACACACTGGTTATTCTACTCTGTGTCTGTTGAGATTCTGCGTGTGTGTCAGCGTGTAGGTGTTTGTGAGTGTATTCAGTCCGCGCGCGCCGGCCGACGCAGACGCACGCGCCGCTGCCGAGTGCCATGTCGCGCTAGGCGCGCCCCCATGGTGTACCCCGAGGCGTCCCGCTGGGGCGCGCCAGACGCCGCGCTCGCCCCCCTCTACGATGACGTCTACAGAGGTCAGCTGATATTTGCAACCTCACCTATTTTTAACACATTCCCGCTGTGACTACCAGACAAAGTGACTTTCTGCAATCGTAAAGTGCCCCAACAGCCTGATTTCTTCATCTCAGCCTGCCGTCATTAATCCCCGGCTTTTGCCAGACTGATTTACCAGATGATAATTGTCTGGTGCGACGCTTATTGTCCCGCGATGAAATGTTGCAAACGAATACCGGTAGACTTATTATCATCAGATAAATCAGACTTTGCATTGTGTTATTTAACGTAAAGAAACATCAACGAAATGTTTGGAATTGACATAAGCTTTCGGAAAGGTACGTCATTGTCAACTCCATTCTCTTTATTGAAGTTTCTGTTCGTTATCTATTGTTAGAAGTCACTTTTTCTATAAGATGCTGAAAACCTGGATCTGGGATTACCAAAGATAAACGCGGAGGAAATTATTTAAGTGTTTTAGAACGAAACGTAATGCAACCTCCGGCTCCGCTATGCGAATCTTCTTTGTGTGTAACCGGTGTGTCTCTCCGGCAACCTGTCGACGTCCTGTACCACTTGAGCTTCGGCACAATCCAGCGACCCTTACGCGTGAATATAATTATTAAGTTGATTAACATTTAAAATTTAAAACCGGTGCTTAATGACTCTTTTATTAGTTCTCCTTTTTTATTTGACCCTAATCACGTTGTACTTTTAGCGCGATTTAACTTTTCAACATTGCAACCCCGGCTTTCAAATACATTTCTTTGTTCGGTTGTGCTTGTTTTAAAAGCTTGTTTTAAAAATTCACACTTGGTGCGACTGGTCGGTCGCTGATGACTCAGGCGGCAGACATCTTACTAAATCATTATATTTACATTTCAACAGAGCCAGCTCATAATTGTAATGGTTATTTCATATTTGCCGCAGTGTTCACCGTGAAGGGAGTGTTCAATAATTTAAATCTAGTTCAGTAAGTTTTGTATCAGAAATAATAACATATCCAATTCAACTGTAATAAAGTTCACAGATGAGAACTAAATTCCAAAAGCCTTTTTACGATATTAAGTACATAGAATCGTACAATTACCTGACTAAAGTTCAACTTTTATGAAGTAATGCTCTAACAAAATCCTTTTATTTGCCGAGAAGTTTATTCTTCGCACGTATGTTTCCTAATAAGATTGGTTTGAAAACATTTTCTTTGTTTGGATCTAGTAGAGGTTTAGCCGCCCGATCAAATTATAAATGACCATTCTCATTGCAGTTAATAGAAGAGAAATGTAGACAATGATCTGTAAAATCTGTTGGTGTTGGTAATAGAGTGAGTAACACCACAACAGAACAACAGGGAGAGTATTCTGAAACACATCCTTATTGTGAACTTACGAATATAAAATTCGCGAGCGTATCCTCAACCTGCGTCCGACCTCGTCTCGGCTCATTTTATAATGACATTGCAGTAATTCCATACAACAAGCGTAGGAGTATTATGTTCATAATGTTTCGACGTAGCCGGCTCGTGTTGAACGGTTGTTTTATTGATAATTGGGACCTACAGCTCAAGTCGGTGCTTTAAAGCTCAATTAAACCTTGAAAATTGAACTGTCTTAAGGAAATTCAAATTGTGATTTTATAGTAGGTATCTCGTTTACGATCGTCTATAAAGTTTCTATGCTGGTTGGGTACGACCCGTACTATGCGAGATGAGAAATGCAAGAAGGCCTCTAACGTAAGGTACAAGTTATAAAATGACCTGCGACTTTCGAATCGGCCTACATCGCGATCGCGTGTTCTATCTCGCGATTTCTCGTTATCGTTTATCGCATGTGGTTTGACGGTTTTTATGTCAATTATTAGTTTTAATTGGTCGTTAATATTTATAATTCGATGGTCTCATGTGATTAGCGACGTGGGTAGCTGTTAATTGCGTGTTTATGGGCTTCTTCACAATTTCGTGAATATTTTCCCTTTTTATCGTCGTGTTAGAGAAATTTTGGCAAATAGGTATTTTAATGATGTTTTGATTACCGTATTTTTTTGCACACATAATTGTTATTATTAAAACATTAAACTGTCGTTAGACTACGTCTGTTCTATTTGAATAATAAAACTTCAGTTTTTCCTGCTCATTGTGTGAATGTTTGATTTGGGTGAAATGTAAATTGGACATATTTTTGGAATTTCTCCAAAATACTACAATTTACATAATGAACCCCAGGGTGACGGAATCTGTCCCTAACATTTACATTTGCTTGGACCGTGATAAACTTTAGAAAATAAATTGCAGAAATAATATGTTTTAAGACTAAAAGAATAATTTATAACATACTAGGGAGGGGAATTATTGGCACTTTGTTAAAATTGACGCATTTTCGCGACTAACTTAACTGAACAGATTGTCGCCTGTCGGTTTTATTAAATAGGCCCCAAGTTCAGGGCGCATTATTCACAATTGTTTTAAATTCCAGTTAGGTACTGAACTTTGCAAACCTACTCAAGTTTTCAAAACACTTAAACAGTGAACTCGCAAAATTCTACATTCTCTGATGCTTCTAAGGCGCGGTTCATTCGAAAATGCTGCTACTGCGACCGTTAGCGGCGTCTGCGCACGTGGGGGTGGGTCCCCACACGGCGCGACATGCACGGGACAGTTTCAGATGCAATCGCTACTATTCTAGAAACTGCACCTCAAGTGCAACAGCACTTTATGCTGTACGCAAGTTGTCTTGACACTATCCCGATTAATGGAGCAACCATGTTACTTTATGGATATCCGAATATGTGAGTATTTAATCAATTCTTTTAATTTAATCATCTATCAACATAACCTTGGATTGTTAAAAATTGCAACCGTTTATTTTTGTTGCAAACTAATTAAGTAATGCCTGTTAACAATAACTGATAGCAAAATGAACTCCTATATACATCTTTTGATCTTTTCCCGGTACTTTCTTGACAGAGCAGTAATTATTGCTCTTTTAGAATTTCTGAAGTGAGCGAAATCCGATAGTACGTTTTTAATCCGGAATTTATTTAGACAAGGCCTAAGGCCTTTAAATACTAAACATAAATTATTGATTTGGTACCATGCACCAACTGCAAGTCCCAGTAGAAAGCTTTGAGCTAGATACGGAATTAAACACCGTGGAAATAGAAAATGGTCATAGAATTGGATACCTTCGAAGGGAGAAAGTGTTAATAACAACATTTGATCTTAGTTAGGTACGTACTTATCAGATCGAATGAGGTTTCTGTATCTACTCGTGCGGTTAACTTCATTCCTCCTCTCAATTTCCTATTGAACAATCCTAAAGTACACATTTAGTTCAGAACGTTGCCGCGTTGTAGCGAATAAATATTCTTTAGTCTTATTTAAAGGCTATCGAACAAAAGAATAACAATCCATCGTTGATTTTAACTCGAATCTATTATTTTTGTTGAAGAAAACTTATCTTTTTAATGGTACGTAGGGAAAATGGACATTATGTAGGTTTATTTTAACATTATTATTTCAACGTTTTACGTACCTATTCGATATAATACAGACCTATATATTTTTTCTGGTGCTTGTTCAGGCTGTTAATAAGACACCTACGTACAGATAGAATCGGAAAACATAATATAATGTATGTTTTGTTATCTTTTTGTTCATCTTTATTTTCGTTTTTTTTTTACTAAAGTTGGGATCGGCTTCCAGTCTAACCGGATGCACTATATTTTTTATTATTTTAATCAAAACCACAACTAGAGCCCTGCATCAGACATGAAAGTGGTCAATAAGGGGTGTCATCCTGTATTGGTTCGCTTCGTGCTTATATTATTGTAGTTCCCTACGAATCCGAATATTACAGTTATAGGTAAAAACACTTCAGATTAAATAAAACTGTTTTGAGCGAATCTCAGACATAAGACGTCGTGAGCTATAAACAATAATCAGGAAATTACATAATAAACAGTGATAACTGTCAGATAATATGGTTTTATTGATAGCGTTCCGTTAGCCGGCTGTATCCTCGCAAAATCACGAAACGACAAAGGCAAATTATCGACTGTATTAGGTTTATGATTTTATTATCAATACAAAAAACTTAATGAACACAGATGAGCTCCATTTTGAATACTGCACTAACAAAAACTGCAAGGGCAAATCACTTTTTTATCTTATAAGATTTTAAAGAAATTTGTAAGGACTTTGAGTGTGATACCTTATTCCCAGCAGTCAAATTTGAGTGTAGTGTGACTTACCATGCAGTGTGACTTACCATACAGTATTCATTGATATACCTCTCAAGTTGCAGTAGAAAACTTCTCTTCGTATTGGTGATTCTGCAACCCTATAGTATTTTTGTGATGTCCGTTCTTCAACACAAAATCTCATTGCGGATCCTCCAAAAAACCTTTTAACATAGTCCGCTCCAAGGCTTTTCTGTTCCCTTAACTTTCTGTCGAGCTATAAGGACGTAATTTAAGTTATAATTACATTTCGGAAACAAGTATTTTGGACAAAATACTTTTACCAAACTGTTTGTAATACTGTGATCCATTTCACGGAGATATTCCTCTGAAAATACTTCAATGATGTCACCCTCTTCTCGTAAGGATTATTTCAGATGTCTCCTGTCTGCTGACAGCCTTAATCTTTTCCATTTTCTGCACTCAATAGGATCCATTGGTCGTTGAAAAGTTTTTCTCTTTTCTTTGTAAGCCAGTTAATTTGAGAATTGTACCCATTGGATTGAGATTATGTTGAAGGTTATAGGTACTTATGCCAAGATCGATGATGACCAATTTCAAAGAATTTTTCTAACTCCTTTTTATGTCTAACGAACTAACGACTGTAAAGGTAAATGATTCGTTTCGTTTGAATATTTGACCCAGACATTGCTAGTTAAAACTTAACAAGATAATACTGTAAAGTTAACATTTGACCTTGTGTACATATGATCACTTAAGATAGTATCTACTCGATGCAAAAGCTTTCAGCTTATCAGTTTTCCTGAGAAAGCGATTGTTTTGTACCTTATTAAGATAATTAATAAGATAACACTTACCGTACAAGTTCAAACATCTTTTAAGGTAAACGTCTCTATTATCAGCTTTGTGTGCGCGTTCAATAGGATCCTGAGTTATGATGCCAGTTATTGTGCCGTTTACCCTAATTTGTTGAACTTGTATTAATTTTGCTTGTAATTAATTTTGTCTTGTTATTTCTAAGAGTACCGACCTGTTGTTTTGTTTTGTTCTGAAACAGCTATTCTTGGAATAGGTAATAGGTTGGGTATTTAGTTTCTGCAATTCTGGAGTGATTGTTAAATGCTTAAATTATGACGTAAATGAAACCATCCAAATTAGCGTAAGCGAATCCATCCGAAATTTACACTTTTTTCACATTTTCCGTTCGCTTCTTACATACTCGTTTTACTAATGAAACTTTTGTTAATTAATGCAACCATCATATTATTGTCAATTATGTTTGGTATAACTTTTGCTAAACAATTCATCAATTTGTAACACGTCAAACAATGTAAAATAATCATCGCGTGTTGACGAGGACCTCCAATTAACATGAATGTAATTACGAGCACTGCTAATGAACTTTATTAATTTCATACGTTTTTTTGACAAGTTCCGAAATTAATTGTCACTTTTGTGATATTTATTAAATAAGTATAGTATACAGTCCCGTTTTTAGGACAAGAGCTCGTGGCTAAATAATAACAACCACTCGGGTCGATCTTTAGGTTATTCCGTGCTTGCCTAGGTTGGGTTCATTTTAATTACTTTATTCGTAAACTGTTGATCTAATCTTTTACTCTGGACGCTCTTAGTGTGCACGTCTTTCTACATCGTTCTCACATATATGTATAATCTCAAAATTAAAGATGTAACCAAGATTTTGTAACAATATTTTGATTTTAAAAGAGTGTCCATGGAGTTTCTTGCCCGTTCTTCTCCATAGAGATCTACGCTAGGGAATGGGCAACTACAGTACTTTCTCAAGTTATTATGCCTTGTGACTGGGACTGTAGCTTTGATTTTCTTTTTTGTATTTTTGACATTCAAAAGTGCCGTAATGGTCTAATTGAAATAAATGCTTTGAGTTTGAGTTTGAGTTTGAGTTGGTCTGTGGATGGGTGACCACCCTTACTTACATATCGAGTTTTGCTCCATGCATCGGAAATCACGTTCAGCTGTTGGTCCCGTCTATCATTTGTCCATCTTTGACAGTCGTTACAGGTAGTCAGTGGCCCAAAAAGTCTGACAACCAGTCTTACCAAGTGGTATCGTATTACCCAGTATTAACTGAGTTGTGGAGGTCAGATAGGCTGTCGCTCCATGTAAAATACTGGTATTTAGCTGCATCCGGTTAGACTGGAAGCCGACCCCAACATAGTTAAGGCTAGGCATATGATGATACAGTACCGTTTTTACTTGATAGTCTGTTTTCACATTTTTTGTGACTGTTTAAAGGAAAACATCGTGGAGGAGCAAAAATTCTAAGACGTGATGAGTCATCTACTAACTCGCTCTAGGCTGCGAAGTCTGAACACGGAAGGTTGATCTTCTATCTTCTTCTCTTTCAGCAATAAAGTAATCGAATTCAAAGTACAGATAGACCAACCCCGGTTTTAACTACCAATAGTGCGAATCCATACGGGTCGTTTATAATGCGCTTGTGTTTTTAGGGTTCCGTACCTCAAAAGGTTTAAAAAAGGAACCCTTATAAGATCACTTTCTTGTTCGTCTGTCACCACAGATTTTCTCAGAAACGGGTGGACCTAGTAAGTTGAAATTTATACCAGATTCTGAGGTCTATAGTCCCTATTAGTTGTATAAAAATCAAGGTCCTGAGTCAACACGATAAAAATATATGGGCAAATTTAGATTTTCGCGAAAACTTGTAAGTACCAAAATTTACCTTAATTTTCTACTTTTTTATTTTTCGGAATTTTCCCTTTACTTGTGCTGTAAGACCTTGCTTTTTGCAAAACCGTAAATATGTAGTTTAATAACAAAAATAGCGATTTTACTATTACAAACTTATTATTTGCGGTTGATGCAATAGCCGTTTCTAAAGATCGAACAGCAAAGTTAAGTTTGTCCTTTAAAACATTTGTACGGAACCCTCGGTGCGCGAGTCTGACTCACTCTTGGCCGGTTTTTCATCTTCGTTGTATCTATGAAAGACATTTTTTCTACTGCTCGATGTATTCGTCTGTCTGTCTGTCTCGTATCGCTGTTTCATCTTCATCATTATTTCGAATACAGAAGCTAGTCCATATACCGGATGAATTTTTTATCACTTTCCAAAAAAATGGGTATATTAGGTGAACGGAGTAGAAGCTTATGGCATTCCTAGTTTTTTTTCTTTTTTCCACAGCTTAGTAAAAAATTGATCCATCATCAAAAAACGCTACAAATTTCAAGCAAACTTTTCATATTAGAACAAAGAAAGAGAAGTTTTGAAAAAAATATATCGAATCTCAAATCATATGGCTATTATCATCTTATGGCCAACATTAAAACAGCCAGTGTCATAATAATCATTATAACACCCAAACGGGTGTTATAATGTACTAAATTTCATTATGCAACTCGTTTTAAAAAAAGAACATTGTCTAGCACGTGCGATTCACCACCACAGCGCCGTAATTAAAAAAAAACTTATAGGTTAATTCGAATTCAAGTCGAATCCCGCCATTTTTGTTCGATATTAGTATTGCATTACTTTGTTGTTTACAAAAATGAAAGATATAAGCTTTGTGTATTTTAATAATTGTACAATCCAAAATGTAAATAATTATATTATTACCTATACATGGTTTGTTTGTATTAAATACTCAGCAATTCAACTTTCCATGAATTTACATAGACTTCTTACAACACTACAACAACCTATGGTTTCAGAACCTTTTATATTTTCAATACGCGTATGATTTGAATTTCGATGTTTTTTTTTTTTTTCGTATAAAAAAGAAAAAAAAAACTAAGTAGGTATGCCATTTGCTTCTACTCCGTTTACCTATTATACCCTTTTTTTTTGGAAAGTGATAAAAAAGTCACCTGTGTAATATTGTAGTAGGCAGAAACAACAGAACGTCACCCGCTACGATCCGTTTTTTATTCCTTAAGCCTCATCTACGCTTATAAATCATTGTCTTATAAGCTAGTGCAACAGTTAGTATAACATTGTATTTATTTATTATGTCGTCTATTCTTATCATCCCAACAGTCTGTAGAGTGCCAGAGCTCAATGAATTCCCTTCCCCTGCAGAGGGTCACAGAGGGCCACAGTGGGGCACAAAGCAACCCTGATAATGACATAATTACTGCTCGGCAGGTGGGTATCGCAGGGTGACGCAAATAACTGTCCATCCCCCTGTTATGATCTTATGATCCTTTTGTAGGGCTGTGCTAGGCGTCTTTTGTTTGACGGATAGTTTGACAATATGTAACTATTTCAAAATATTCGGTGTTGATTATCAATGCTGTTTTAAATGTTCAATATCTTGATGATTAAGAATTTTACGTAATATTGACATTGGTTGACATTCAGGTGATGATTTGAAGTCAATCGTTTTTGGTTTGAATTGGTTTCCGACATGCGGGGTTGGTTATTATTATGAAAGGAATCGTTGACATCACACAAACAGACTGGCCCTTTTTGAGCACGTTCTTTTGTTTGTTAAGATTAAAGAATCGGGACCCGGCCATACTTAAAAAAGAATAATTCAACGAAAGTCGCAATTTCATAACAGCGACAATCAATGTCAAAAACTTAACAAATAAGTTTAAGTAAATATGAAGAGATATTTTTGACAGATGAGGCTGACTTTAGATAGCGAACGTTCTTTAAATTACGGAAATTGCTGCTCATTGGACGACAATCAATTTCCCGATTGTCCTTGAAAGCTCTGGAACGACAATCTTTCACTACAACCTCTTTGCCCTTTCCGAGACAACTAAATGTAAACAGTAAATAGAAATCACATTGCGGACTCAGGAAAACAATAAAACAGTGAAAACGAGTCCATAAATTGAGTTTCGCGATAAACTATCTTACGATGTATCCCCCGACATGATACGCTGACTCACAAACTCACGAATTCCACGGGCATACAGAGCTGGTATTACATTATCTGTGATACGGAGTGTGCCACAGATCTACCGCCCAATGGCACACCACTAGTAATCGCTGAATATCGATAGTACTAACACAAGGCTCGTAGTGGCTATTTTGCGAACATTATACTGCGATTATGTCGCATTGTGTCGTAAGTAGGATGCATGGTATGCGTTGCGACTAAGTGCTTTTTTTTAGCTAAACAAATAAGTCACAATAATTTATTTGCCTGATTGCGTGTCTATTATTAATAATTCTGCAACTCAAACCATTTGCATATCCCAATGCATAGGTATTAGGTAATGAAATATAACAAAAAATATAAATTAAATAATTACTGGATCATTGAGCTAATTTCACCGACATAA
Organism: Xestia sexstrigata; assembly: GCA_941918905.2. Classification (NCBI taxonomy): domain Eukaryota; kingdom Metazoa; phylum Arthropoda; class Insecta; order Lepidoptera; family Noctuidae; genus Xestia; species Xestia sexstrigata. The sequence goes on from OW799201.2 coordinate 20,732,190, forward strand.
TTACATAACAAAATTATTTGCGGTTCTATATAACAGATTTTCAACCTTCCAATACTGAGTATAATACAACCCAAAGAACGAACCTACAAAAACTCCATCATTGCAATTGGACTTATCAGCACAAAATCGCACGACCAAGTCGCAAGCATACCAACCTTACAACACTACTTCATTATTCCAAACGCGCGTCGCGCGTCGTACGATTATTTCGCATAATAATTCACGGATTATTTTGGGTGTTAATACTACTAACCTAGCGTAAGGGTATGCGATGCACGTCCGACCTCGACTTCCTTCCAGACTTCGAGGATTAAAGCCTTAATATGGAGATGTATGAGGTGTTGTACTGTCAAGTTTTAGAGTACGAATTTGAATATGAATAAGCCGTTCCAGGGGTTACGGGTTTGGGAGTAAGAACAAGTAACATTAACCCAACCTGACTCGTTTGAAGTTGGAGTTATGAGGTAACCTATATTGAGCTATTACTACTACTTATAGAGAAGACAGCGCGAACAAAATCTGTGCAACAAGCGCGGCAGTGCGGGGCGCGCGGGGGGCGGCTAACCCCGTATATATAGATGCTGTGTAGCGACTGAGTGAACTCCCTACCATACAGCAATTCATGAAACGTCTTGCAAAGCGTTTTTTCGACTCAGCTATTAAGCATAGAAACCCCCTGATCGCATCGGCCGCCCGATACGACCCATCGCGTATCAGCTCAGTCCGCCGTCCAAGGCATACTCTTGTCACCCCCGATGATGCTATAACCCTCTTACAGGAAAGTAGTAAAGACACCAGTACCGTTCGTAGGAAATACAAATACAGACCGGCAACATTCCGACCTCGCCGCCGAGGTCCGGCGCGACGTTCCCGTTCAACCCCACGGGCCACGGTATCCCTTTCGAATAGTCCCGCAACCCCGGCAGGCATCGGTCCTTTCGGACCCCTTCCTTTTTGCTGACTCTCTTTGAGGCGCGCGTGGAACACGAACGCGCCGTCGACACGGCCTGTCGTCATGAGACGGACGGACGGCGAGCTAGCCCATAGCCCACCGTCCAAAGGCCCGCGCCTACGGTGGCCGGGGGCCACGTGGTGGCCACCGATGCCCGGGGCGTCTCCCGCGGCGGCCGGGACGCTGTGAGGTTCTCTCCCTCTCACGTTCCGCCACCTCCTTCTCTAGCATTACTGCTTCGCAGAAGGAGGTGACGGCGTCCCATTCCGTCTCGCTCCGGACCATGGCTTGCACCAGGGCCGGACGCGAGAGGTCGCCGCCGCCAATCTCCGCATCGAGGACACGGCGGTGCTCCGCCCACGCGGGGCACACCTCCACCGTGTGCTCCACCGTGTCCTCCGGTCGATCCTCGCAGTGGAAACACCCGGACGTTTCCTCCCGCCCGATTCGGTGCAGGAACCTCCCGAAAACACCGTGTCCGGTGAGGACCTGCGTCAGGTGGAAGGTGAGGACGCCGTGGCGTCTCTCAAGCCACTCCTCAAAGAGGGGACTTACCGCCACTATTGTGGCGTGCCCTGCACGGGGTTGCGACAGTCGCTCTCTCCATGTCGCCATGAGATCACGCCGGAAGTCTGTCCGCTGAGCGACAATTTGTCGCGGCAGCGGAGTTTCCCCCCGGCGTAGCACCTCCGCGCGCCATTCATGCAGGCGCGCGAGGACTATCGCCTCCAGATCCCATGGCGGCAATCCGGCAACCCCCCCCCCGACCCTTGCTTGAGCCAGCCCGCGATGCTGAGCCAGTAGTACTAAACCAGCCCAAAATTAATTTTAATTTAGATCCAGCCTGTCCCCTTGCTGCCCCCCCAGCGACGCCCTAAGCCGAGGTTCGTACCCCAGGGGGTGCCCTTAGTGCGTAGTCGCTTAGTTTTTAGTTATGCCCCTGGCTGGAGGCCTTACATTCAAGGCATCCACAGGACTAGCCCGGTTAAGCAGTAGCCAGTCTCCTGATTGAACTGCGAGATGCCATTCTTAAGAAAAAAAAAAAAAAATAGTGAACTGCAGCTAGCCGACAGCAGTTGAACGGAGCGCAGATTTTGGTTCGCGCCGTCTTCTCTTTAAGTAGTAGTAGTAGCTCAATGGTAACTTAAGGATATGGATTATGTTGGATTTGTGTGTTATCAAGAGTTCAACACCTCTTCTATTAACTAATCAATTATAATAGAAACACGCACCTCTGATTTTTTGGATATCATGTGCGGATTGTATAATTATCACTTACTTCAGTGAAGGACAACATCGCGAGGAATAAAACCAGCATGCTTGAGAGATATTACTCGACGGCTTGTAAAGTCAAGTCTCCTGTGGGATAATATGTCTATAATAGTCTATATGTCCTATGGGCGGCATAAAAAATCTCAGATGACGCACATTACCATATGAAAAAGAAGAAGAATAGAAATAATAATTAGGTACATTCTGTTTTCAATGGGCCAATAACCCCGGTTATTGGCCCAGGTTGATACAATTATAGAATTTCACTAAATACATCATTCATTTTATGGATGACGATAAACCATTAGGTATCTACTTAAAATTTGTAGCAGACATCGTGACAATGAAAAATGGTGATATCTCTGAGTGATATTATTGAAACAAGCGATTTGATCTGGCTGATGGAGCGTTAACGATGACGGGAAAGTGAAAAATGCATAAATATGTCAATCCTGTTGTACGTCAATAAAGAAACGAATGAAAAATCTGGTTCAACAACAAACTTTTAGGAAAATGTTCTTTAACTTTGTCCCCCAATGTGGTGGTAGGTACACAAAATGTGCTTAGTTGTAGTAATATATTTATGTTATCCTCTGTGACAAAAAATATTCATTGTATATTATTTATTTATTACACACTTAGAAACGCCCATTTAATAGAATAACATTATTTATTTACACCTACTACCCTCATCCGTGTGTCACTGCGGGGGCCTACTGAAAACCAGCGCTGAGTGTTTTACACCCAGCGTATGCTGAGTTGGTTACCCTTTCGTTATGGGCATGCTCAGCGCAGTTGAGCTGTTTAATTCATTGTTCTGTTTGTTGTTATATGTATGTGTATGTGTTGCTCTATTGTGTTGCTGCTATCCATTAACGAATAAATGATTATTCTATTCTATTCTATTCTTAGTTTAAGAGATATAAGCGAAAAACTAATAAAACTAAAAAAATACATTACTGCTGGACTACGTATACATAATATAGACATTAAAAACAGATCATTGACTACCACAATCCCCACAACAATAAAATTCACGACTAACATTAAACTGCTAGCACCAATTTACCTGTAATCCATCGAATTGTTTAATGTCTTTCAAAGATCCTTGGTAGTCGTAATCTATTGGTTATAGCCGGTTCCTTGGGAGGCATACACGATAGTAACTATGTATTTACGAATTACGAATCGTTACCACATTCATTTGTGGTTTTTAATACAAGGTTCAAGTAGAATGAGCTCGTGGCTAAAACTAATGACAACCGCGCAAATCTTTTAGGTTAAGCAACGCTTGCCTAGGTCAGTCTGTGGATGGGTGACCGTTCATTAAACGAAACCCTTCCGTGCCTCGTTTAGCACGTTAACCCGTTGATCCCAGCTGTCACTTGCAGATCTTAAACAGTCGTTACTGGTACACAACAACCCGAATGTTGTAACAACAGTCTTTCTAAGGAGTAGTAACATGTTACCCCAGAAACTGTGTCGTAGAGGTCAGATAGCAGTCAGAGCAGTTGATCCATGCAAAATACTGGAGTTCAGCTGCATCCGAGTAGACTGGAAGTCGACCCCAAGAAAGTTATAAAAAGGCTAGGAAGATACAAACTTCAAAAACAACCTGAATAAGCGTCTGTATAGGTATCACTATTTTTCTCTTGGGAGTGCCAGACGCGCGACAATACAAAGTCCAAATATTAATATGCGTAGTGACTGTGTTGTCTTTTTAATCGACAGGTATTGAAGAATTCAAGAGCTTATGAAGTCTATTTAGACAGAGACATGCCTTTTTAGGGTTCCGTACCCAAAGGGTAAAAACGGGACCCTATTACTAAGACTCCACTGTCCGTCTGTCCGTCTGTCTGTCACCAGGCCGTATCTCATGAACCGTTATAGCTAGACAGTTGAAATTTTCACAGATGAACTATTTCTATTGCCGCTATAAAAACAAAAAAACTAAAAAGAGAATAAAAATAATATTTAAGGGGGGCGGGCTCCTATACAACAAACGTGAGTTTTTTTTGCCGTTTTTGGTTTGATATTAATAACGGCAACAGGTAGACGCTTGAAATATTCACAGAGTATTTAGTTGTGTTTCATTTAAAAAACAAATATTTAAAATAAAATAAATATCTAAGGGGGGCTCCCATCCGGGGTTGCGGGGCTGTTCGAAAGAGATACCGTGGCCCCGGAACACAAAGGGCGATGAAGGAACATGGATGGGTTTTAGTCAGTAAAAGTCTGACACTCCCTCCTGCTCCGCCCAGAGCGGGAGAAGTCATTTGATGATTTCCCATCCGAAAAAAAAAAAAGAAAAAAAAAGGGGGGCTTTTGTCTAATGTTGTATAGATAATGGTACGGAACCCTTAGTGCGCGAGTCCGACTCGCACTTGTCCGGTTTTTTGCTGTTCTTTTTTCTCGTTTACCTTTCTTATTTTCGTGAAAAACGCTAGCAGTTATCGGTAAAAATGTGTCAGGTTGATAAATTATTCAGGAACGAAGTAATAGCATAAGGAAAACGCGCCTAAAACTGTTCGTAGTCATGTATTTAAACCGCTTACAAGTGTGCCTACAATCTACATCATTATATACGTGTTCCAAAGAGTTCAACTTCGATGATTATACTTCGGTATAATTATGTTCATACATGAGCCCGCAATATTGGCACTTTGTTTGCTACCACATAGTCAATTTAGAACTTTATTGCTCGGAATTTAAGAGGCTATTTGCGTTGGGTTATGGATGGATTGATCTGGCTTTCATGTGATATTAAAACTAGTTGCATCGCTGGTTTTGTATGCTCGTATTTTGTAGCTATAAACTAGTCCATAAGCTGTAGCAAGCTGTGGTTTCTACGTTTTGTGTTTTAATTGATAGTCCATAAATTTAAAAATAGAATGTGCTGCAAAAAAAATAGGTTTCAATTTATGATTTAACAAAGAAGAAGATCTTCAATGGTATCGACAGTTAAAAGATAAGTTTTTGAAAACAATCACTTCTTCTTTATCGTGTGGTTAGTGCCTAAGTGTCAGGATCGCTATGGCAGATAGATTAAATGTTTGAGACGAAAGACTTTTAATAACATGACGTCCATAAAGAGTCCTTCGAATGAAGCTAGGTACCACCGATTTCACTGAGGGTCGACCAATTTTCAATCTTATTACTTAGGTCATAAGTGTGAAAAGTGGCAGTCCGTCAGTGAACTCGGTAGTAAATGCCAAGTTTCATAAAATGTGTATCTTATCTATCTTGACACAAAGAAAACTTTGCTTTAGTAGTTTATAGCTCAAAAAATATAAATGTCTTATTACTTTAGTATTTAGTATTTGAATAACAAGAGTCGGCCAGACTAAAATGTTAAAAGGTCAGCGAGGTGTAATGTAACTGGCCTTTAATACTTTTTTTTTTGGTTTTAATTGTCAAATCCTAGGCTTTTAGCTACTTTAGAAAAGTGTGTGTATTTAGGCCTGAATTCCTGCTACGCTGACGTCGGTCGCGCAAGGTCGGTCGTTTACGTCAGCGAGAAGTATGAAGCGACATACGCTCTGCGGACGTCAGCGTCGCAGTATGATGCTATATAGAACACGATGTATACTGACCGGCGACGTACGCGACCGACATCAGCGTAGCAGGAACTCAGGCCTTAATGTTTTTTGATATTATGTGTTATATGTGTGCAGAATAAACAAATTTTCTTTAACAAAACTCTGAAAACAACTGAGATATCTTCTCTTCATTTAATTTCCCCATCGACAGTGTAACCGCCGCGCCGTTGTCATCGGAGTATTTGATTAGTCGAGAATTGCTGATTGCGACTTGCGAGGGTCGGCAGTCGGCTTGGGGTCGATACTGATAAGGTCACGTCAAGGGGTAGGAGTTTACGGAATAGGTACGTAACTAACTTGGCGTAGTAAGGTTTACTTACGTTTGACTTTACTGCATCAATAATCAAATATTTATGAATCTATTTCGTAATCAAATCCAGATTATTTATGCATAAGTTGTGTTACATCTCTAAAAGGGGAGTGATATGAAGATTCGATTGACGTTATTGCGACGCACGCTATTTCGAAAAATTGTTTATTCAAACAGTTTCTTTGAGTAAGAGTTTATCACTGATCACAGGGTCGCGAATTTGATCCTCAGACAAATTCAGATTAGAATATTCTATTTGCAACAGACTTTCGTACTAGCGTAACAATCAAACATTTTTTCGAAATAGCGTGCGTCGAAATAACGTCATTCGAATCTTTATATCACTCCCCTCTAAAAGACACGTATCTGTGTAGAATGAAAGATTCAAGATTCACACTGTACCCGTAGTTTAGGTACCTAGTTACAAATTTAACAAAACATTTAAGAAACAATAAATATTATCTTAGACAATAATATTATTTAATAATTAAAAATACTCGTGTGTGTAAGAGGAGTACGTATGACGTATCTGTGTGTAGAATAAAATGAGGAGCTCCTGGCTAAATAATAACAGCCGCTCGTGTCGATCTTTAGGTTAAGCTGTGCTTGCCTAGGTTGGTCTGTGGATGGGTGACCACCCATTACATACCTAGTTCCTAGTTACATCCGTGCCTCGGAAAGCACGTTAAGCAGTTGGTCTCGGCTGTCATTTGTAGATTTTTGACAGTCGTTACATCTGTAACGACTGTCAAAAATCTTTGCTGGTAGCTTTGACTGGTTGTCAGACTTTTTGGGCCACTGACTATCTAGTCAGTGGCCCAAAAAGTCTGACAACCAGTCTTACCAAGGGGTATCGTATTACCCAGTACAACCTGGGTTGTGGAGGTCAGATAGGCAGTCGCTCCATGTTAAATACTGGTATTCAGCTGCATCCAGTTAGACTGGAAGCCGACCCCAACATAGTTGGGAAAATGCTAGGCAGAGGCTGTGTGGAATAAATATCACTGATCTATCTTAATGTAAAATGTTGTCCTTTTTAGTTATAACAGCTTTTTACTGAATGCATTTACGATACATAAAACTAAAAAAATATTTTTTTTTTATCTGTCTGTCTGTCTGTTCCGGCTAATCTCCGAAACGGCTAGATCGATTCTGACGGGACTTTTACTGATAGATAGCTGATGTTAAAAGGAGTAACTTGAGAGTACTTTTATTTTAGTAAGGAACTAGTGTTCCGTGCAAACAAACCTTGAAATTGTTAATAAAATCCGATCCGAGCGAAGTATTTTTATAATATTTTTCACGCGGACGAAGGTCGCGGGGCACAGCTTGAACTTAAATAAATATCTCTATAGCTACAAAATACTACTAATTAATTTCTTTTCCCGGAAAGCTCAATGAAAATTGATTATAACTCGTCCGTACTCACGTGCTCCAGAAATGTCAAATTGTGACCTTTCATTGACGCTGGCGTCGCTGGCTTCGTAAGCAATAACATGAAATACGGTAAATAAAGTACCTAGTTATTTTGGGAAACAGACCATTTGCTGATGAAAAAATTAACCTATACAGCATGTAAACCGATACTTCACGAAGCCGTCAACCAAGCTTTCTGTACTTACATCAAACTCTACGCAAAAATTATTGCTGGGAAATGACTTCTTTTTTTGAAGTGAATAATCACGTTTTACGGTGAAATTCAAACGCACTCAAAACATTGTACTTATGGATGCATCTAATAGTAAACGGGTTATAGAGGTAGGTATTTAAAGTAAAGTTATGACCTTAAAAACTAGTATTTGAAAAAAAAACTTGTGAAAAAGTTGGAACTTTGGCCTTCAATATCTCTGTAACTAGTAGGTTCCCAGGTATGGTCCAGAACAAATAAATGACCGCAATGACGGGGAGTACAGGTGGCTTTCGGCTTCGTTATGGGTCTATTTACACCCTTTATGTACAGATGAGTCGATCAATGACTTTATTTCGACCACGAGTTAATCCACCCGGGTCTCATCAAAACAAAAGCTTTAATGAACTCGGGCGTATAGTTAGCTTGTCTTACGATTAAACTAGAAGGTAATAGTTTAGACTACCTCGTTAGTCCAGTGGTCGCAAGCAAGAACACGCTGAGCCTGAGGTCTTGGGTTCGATTCCCAGGTCGGACAAAGTGTTATTGGGTTTTTCCATCAGGAATTTCTCAGTAGCAGCCACAGGGTCAGGATTTGCGCCCGGGTAAATAGGGTCGCCCCCTATTTTATGGGACTTAACTTAACTGGCGAAATGTGGGTGTTCTATTAGGTACACCTCTGCCTATCCTTTCAGGGATTGCAGGTATGATACGAACGAACGTGATGCTACTAAAATGTATAGACATTTTTACTAACTAAACGTAACAACAATGTTTAGATACTAAAAATGTCTATGCATTTTTGTTGCTTCAAGATTAATTTATCTTTTGCTGAGAACTTGTTAGGTAACACAAAAATAAACTCATAAATATTGGGTATTCGTATTTTGTAAAAAAGTTGTATGCACAATCAACCCGCAGAAAGTATTCGCTTAGAAACAATAGTGACGGTTCAAAAAGCCCATCCGTTAATGAGTACGGCGCATCAGCTGATTTCCCTCAAGTCACTCGGTGACTGTATTTGGACCACAACATATAAGCTGTGGTTTTAGCTCCCGGCATTCCCGCCTGAAAGTCGGGAAGTACCCCACGGGAATGACGATAAAAAGTACCCTTAGTCTTAACCGAGGTCATGGTCTACCTGTATGCCTTAAATCGGAATCCGTTTAGTTTTAGCGTGAAAAGGTAACAGACAAAGCTGTTCCAGATTTTCTTTCGTATTCATATGTAATGGGACTAGCTTATGGCTTCGCCTGCGTGGTGTACCGGAATTGCCCCACAGAATCGTACTACCGGGATAAAAAATATCTCATTTGTTAATCCAGGTTATAAACTATCTGTTTGCCAAATTTCATCCAAATCAGTCAGTTTTTGCGTGAAAGACCAACAAACATCCATCCATCCTCGCCGACTTGTGCAATGCACAAGTTTTATAAGTTTTATCTTAATAAGATATCAGTATGGGTGACAAATTGCGAAGCATTTATAAGCCGTCTAGAACATAAATGTGTGATGTGTCCCAGCAACTTTGATACAATAGAGGGGTAATCTAAATTAATGTCTGACATTCAGACGTAGGTACAGGGAGTAGAAGTGTAAACTGTAAGGGGATATCATGGCGTCATTAAGTTTCAATTTCATTACAGCTGTTAGTTTGATTGATATTCTATTAATAGTATAATTTGACATACCAATAAATTGAAAATAATAAAAATTACGTCTAGTATACAGGAAATCAAAATGTTATTTTGCGTCCACTTTTTCTTACAGAATCTATTTTCTCCAAAAATATTGCAGTATCATGGAATAAGTACTAGCACAATAGACACTAGCCATTAAAAATATAAAGAGGTAAAAACACTGTTAATCCAATAAAAAAAAACCTGCACCACCTCAATAATTCGACTTCCTTTCAAATCCTCAGCGTTACACTTCGTCTACACGACCTTATTTTTTACCAACATAAAAAAATAATATCACGCTGTCAGTAAGTCCAGTTAAATAATAAAAACCGCGATGTCGGCGAATGATTGGATGAATATAATTATTTATTGATGTCGTAAAGTGATCAATACAAAATTAAACGTACATAATGATCGGTCGACTAATTCTTTAAAATGATTGGCTGGAGTTTTGTTTCCTCGTGAACAACTGGTTCTTGTAATGTGAAGCAGTTTCGGCCAGTGTTGTTATTTTTGGTCGATTGAGGTGAAGTTGGATTATGAATTTATGGTTTTAAAAAAGTGTGGTGGTGAGTCATAGACGAATTTAAATTGAGAATCCTTTTGAGGTTGTTGACTTTTATTCAACCATTTTTTTTCGATGATAAACTTAGTTAAAAAAATTCCAATCATTTCAACAGTCGAATCATTTACAAAGAACACTTACAGCTCTTTCACAATAACATAAAACTTACGACAAAGTTCATAAAGTTCATTGAGGTACTGCAAAATTGAAAGGACACTGGCGCGTAAATAAAAACGGTAAGTATAGGCAAACAAAACACGGAAGCGTCACTTTGTGATGAACATTTGGTACGAGATGTATCCAACTGTCCGTGTGCACTGTCCAGTAGTGTCCATGTCCGCTTCACGCGTCTGTTCACACGATGTGTCTATTCCGCGGGCGACAGACAGACGTCCCATTTCACATCCGACACGACAGACGCGCCATCTGTTGCCGTTTTCATGCCACATTTTCGTTTTACTTATTTTTGACACTCGGCTGTTTCCTCGGTTCCGACCGTGCGAATTTTCCTCGGTTTTCCGGGATAGAAAGTAATGAAAATTTACGTTGTGAGTAAAATTTCTGGGCGTGCTTATTTCGTTTCTTTAAAAGCTTATTTTAAGCTCAGTTTTGATTCATTGAGTGTTTCTTTTGAAATGTAGACCTCTCGTATTCTGATTTTAACGAGCTTAGTTTAACGCTGCTGATTCTGATGTCCGTTAAAAAAAAACCTCGCCAATGTAGTACTAAAAAAGTCAATTACTCGCTTTCTAGATCCAGTCAATCCCACCCAGTTACCCTAAGTATAGGTACCTACCTAGTTATTCAGGTTAAACCTTTAATTAGGTTTTCCTTAATACTTCACCGGTAGCAGGGCTGGGGTCATAAATTTAAGCCTCCAATGGACCTAAGATGCCCAAACGCTTACCTACCATTTTCATTATTAAACCGAACAGTTACTGTATCGTACAGTCCTTATATCTGCCTCCCTAGGGCCATAATCATCATATTCGACAATTACATAGTCAATACAATAGTTCGGCATTCGGTTTCGTCCTAATATCCCCCTAACCGCAACGCTCTGGTATGGCTTTTAAATAATTAATTTGGCTTCATTAATTGAATTGGTATTAGACTAATTGATTTTGCCATGAAACTATTATTAAAGCGTATTTGTAATTAGTAAAATATACTTGAATTTAAGTTATTTGCTCCTTTTCGGATTGATAGCGTTACTAAATTCTAAAATGTTAGATAAAAAAGACAAACAAACCGTGTTTGTCCAGTTGTAGACAACTGTCTTACTTTACGAGTCGCGTAGGCAGACTTTATTTTGAGCAATTTGTTTCAATAAGTTTCTCCACTAACGTTCAAGGAAAACATCTTGCGGAAACTACCGTGTCTTACTTTACTTCTAACTGTGCGATCGCACTGCCCAAGCATTCACATAAAACATGTCGAAATCTCTATTTCTCTCTTCCCTTGTTTTATTTATTAACTTCTATGTTAGTACACACAAAACATTGAATACAGAAAATTATATAAAGTTAGAGAAGTACCTACATTAGAAATTACTTCCAGCAGGCCTGCGATAGGGGAGTGAGTCTAGAGACGAAGACACAGTGTGTAAACAGATCGACAACATGATCATCAATATCTCATCAGACAACATGTTTTATCTGAACGTTTTGTCGGAGTGAACGCACAGTTAGACGCAGTAATTCGTCATGACACATCCAACAGTGGAGTATGCTTCTCAGGTCTGGAACTCCAATTAAAATGTCTACATAAATCATATTGAGAGCATACAGAAAAGGTTTCTAAGGCACATTAAATATCGGTCTAAAACGTTTTCAACGAATTATACATACCGTTGCAAAAAAATTCACATCCTTCCACTATACGAAAGGCGAAAAATATCAATCTTGTGTTTCTTTTCAAGATCGCCAATGGAACAACTGGTGTTACCGAGTTGCTGCACAAAATCGGGCTGCGAGTGCCGTCTGTGTTCTTACGTAGACCTCATTTATTACACACCCCAGTGGTAGCCACAACGTACAGACGGAACTCTTACATGGTCGCATGTACAACGCAACCTGCCAGGATGCTGAGATCGACATTTTCAATACTAGTACCGCTAAATTGAAGAAAACGTTACGCAATAGCTTCTTCGACCGAATTTATACTGTATATAGTCTTATTTATTTTTGACATATTTTTTATGTCATATTATTTATATACTACATGTGGAAATTTTTAATTGGCCATATTTTGTTTAGCTATAAGTTTTCCTAAAAATAAAATAAATAAACACGGACTGTGCCCACGTGGTGAACTGGTGACAAATGGATTACTTCTACTCACTGTTCTGCAATTTTTTTTGCAGTGCACTTAAATTACTTCTCACTGGAAACTGATAGGATACTCTGTAAGAACTTTCAGTGGTTAACATCAATTATGCTACTTGACGAGCGAGAGAACGAAACGTTATCACGAATCCTACTTTATCGAACAGACAGAATTGCTAACTACTTTCAATGACTAGCGACATCCAGCATACTCTGACAAGCGGTAAAAAGTGAAACTAAATTCAAATGTACTACTTTTGACAGTTGTCTTTGACAAACAGCGCGCGCATAAAAACCAAGATATACTGGTCTCTTCTATTTTTCTCATAATCGATGCAAATTACATTTAAAATTACTATAACGTTTAAAAATCATTTCAAACTATTCGTTTTAGGTATTTATTGGTTCGAAAGCTAATTATTCGATTATAATATGTTGACCCTATACGGTCACTACCATAAACTAGTTTTTTTTATCCTTTTCTTTTAATGTAAGCGAAGTATAATGAAAATGTCGATTTATGGCAATAATGATGTGTTTGTGTCAAAATTAATAGAAGCTATTAATTAACTTTTACTTTATATTTTGTAGGAAACCACGAGCCACTGACTATAGTACATATTTAAAAGATTTTTGACTTAATATATTTTTGTTCACTAAGCACTATAAAAATAGCATTGGATAGCGACTTTAGAAAACAATATTAACATAACATAATTATCACACGCACATTCACACACATATTACACCTGTGACCCCCGAAGAGTTAAGTATTGGACACCTCCAACATTCCTCTATTCTAAAATATTCTATTCTTATCGTCTATATCTCAGAACATGAATTTTGTCTACATTAGTATGTTCTTTGAATACACTCGTTTTCTATTTACAGGCGCTTCCAAGTTTGAATTTCGACCCTTAAACTTTTCTATTTGGGTCATTGGTCAATTTTATTAGATAAATAGAGTTGTTCACCCCTTGACCTTTAGTTTACGGCTCCGACCTTTGGATTCGGATTCCGTAAGTTTTCACTCGTCCTTTATTACGAATCCCTTTTTGACATATGACGTTGTGATATGGGAATTATGATTACTTCCCTGCGTGTTTCATGCGAAGGGGGAACGATGCGAGGTATAAAATTATAAGTATGTGGAGTTTATCGGTAGGCCTTTGTTCTCCGGTAAACAAAGGTATAATAGCGGTGTTTCCATAACCGCAATTATGGCAGAAGGGATGGCATCATGCTGTCCTTGGAGTAATTAAAATACTATGAAAGAAAATACAACCCTACTTGCAAAGTAGACCATTAGGTGAGTAACGGCTTTGATCCCATCCCTCATTTGTCCGGCAGGATGTTCGTGAGGCAAAGGATATCATTAAAAAACATTATTCAGTCGAGCAACATAGAAGATTTGGGTACAGGGTAAAGGGTCGTAAATCGTCATTGCCTAAGTTTTAACCTTAAACCCCCTATCAGATATTTATTATTTAAAAAAAATACGGCCTGATAATCTTCCACGCAATTAAACTTAATCAATGGTGTCGATTCTGTTGTGCACAAACTAAACTTAATTTAGGCTGTTGCTATCTTTTTCTCTCTAATAAATCGAGAAAGAGATGGACGTAATTTAGAGCTGTCAAATTTAGTTGGAACTAATATTTCTATACAAATGAAGGGTGCACGTAAAACACGTCGACTAAAAACACGGTAAAACGCAAGGCATAAACTAGTTTCACATCTCTAACTTAGTTCATAGCTATAGCCGTCCTTTTCTCGCACTGCCTTTTAGTAACAGATAGCAATAGCCTGAATGAAGTTTAGTTTGTGCACAACAGAATCGACACCACTATCTACCAAACTTAGGTTTAGGACGAGCTAGCAATAATTTTAGTTGTAGTAGTAGTATTTTTTCTGACTGAGCTCGATCGGGAAAGCACCACCCCTATACCTATTTCTGCCATGCTGCGTTGCAGACAAAAGCTAGAATGTCCACTACATTACAGGTTTTTCTCTGGGACTGCAACGTTTCTGGTAATTAATATACACATGTCTAAAGTAGAAAGAAGGTACCACATCTTATTTTTGGTGAGAAAATCAGGTGGACTATCAGGTCGTTTACCATCCAAAAACATAATTATCTTAAAAGCTTAGGTCTTAACTCGCCACATATTTATGTATGTCATAGTTTCATTTGTATACTGCCTCGTCACTGCGCCTCTGAGCCAACTCAATCGACAATTTACGGGCCTGTCGAGTGTCGACATCTGTATTCCCTCAAGAGTTCAGACTCAATTGTTGCTTCGACAATACAGTCCTGTACTAGGTATGTAGGTATTCAGTTGTATTAACATACAAGTTATGTGTCTACAAATATCTGTGCATAACAGAACATCACGTTTGTTATCCTTGGAGGGTTAGGCACAGGTGTGCTTATGGTACATCCATATTTTTAAGCTACTTCTAAAAAAGGAGGAGATTATGTGTTTCGATTTGGCGAACAAGTCAATGAAAATGTCAAAAGTCACCGACTTCCGACAATAAAGTTTTTTATTGTTTTTGTCAATTATGTATAAGTCCCAGTCCCCAGTGTAATAGGATGCGAGACTATTGCCATCTTCTGGAAAAAAATATTCCGGTCTGCAATTAAGAACTGAAAGAAAAAACCCAATAACAGTTTGCCCGACCGACGAAACCAAAACCTCAGCATACTCGGCAGTAGCTTTTGAAATCACTAGACTAACAAGGCAGTCAATCTCCGTGTTTCTTCCCAAATATTTCGGTTTAGAATTTCCGCAACACAAACAAAGCTAAAGTGAAAAGTTTTGTTAACAAACTGTCACGCTAATAAATTAACGAGTTGACCTTTCTCTCTGAAATAATCTATGTGGGCGCGAAACCCACTTTAATGTCTCAGAAACTCGCAGAATTATCGGTGCACAGATTAAATCTGCACGTTAGCGAGATGACTTGCAAAAAACGAAGGTAAATCATAATGAAAAAAACGTGTTAAAATCCCATACATGGCTTTCAACACATTGTTGAAGTATTCTTCATTAATTTCCCACGAACTTTCACAGAATAAATTGTCATAACTGAACAGTATTCTCGTGAGAAAAGTATCAACTGACGGCCTCCAAGTAATTATTGTGTGTGATATGAAATGTTCGTCAATTATAGTCGGTCGCCATTTACTGGTCTATAGACGCAGTCGGCTGATTGATTGGTCCAACGGTAGTTTGGCTGGCACTCGATGACTGCGGCTTCAGAATCAATACTGTTCGACATGAAACTAGCGGTGAGTGTAACTGTGGGGTTATCTCTAAATGGCCACAACATCGTAGTTATAAATACTGTGTTTCACACTTAAGTTTCCATGAACATGTGAACAAATACAAATGTGTTATTGAAAAAACAATTTTAAAACTCGCACATGGAGTTTCGTTTGTGCTACAGTTTCAAACCTTTTAGATTCTTTTACACCAGCTTGAAGTTGACATTCGTTTAAATGGAAATAAGAGTTTCAGTAGACTTAACGTAAACAAATGATAACTTTTAATGTTTTGTATCACTACAACGACTTTCAGCTTTTCGGTAGCTTCAGTCAATCCAATATACATATTTTTGTTTTTCCCATCATTGTTATTGCATAATGCCATGTTGTAAGGGGTGTTTAGTCTGAACGGACCAAAATGGGGGGTATAATCTGGTCACCACTGTCAATCCGTGTGTATAAACGGTGTAAAACACCTCTTCACGAAGCTGAAAGGCACTTGTTCTCCCCATCATTGCGATCGTTTTTTTGTTCTACACCATACCTGGGAACCTTCTAGTTATGGAGATATTGGGGGTCAAAGTTCCAACTTTTTGACAAGTTTTTTTTTTTAAATACAAGTATTTATTGTAAGATTTTTACTTTAAACATCTGCACGACCCCCGTACTGCTCAATCCATCCATCAGCACAATGTTTTTAGTCCGTTACATTAAGTTCTACAACAAAACATGATTTTTCACCTCAAAAAAAAAAAGTCGTTTCCCAGCAATAATTTTTGCGTAAAGTTACTTAGTTTGATGTACAGAATGCTTGGTTGACGGCTTCGTGATGAGGTCTTTTACACCTTGTATAATGTATCACTGTTGCAATGGATGTCTCTAGTTTACTCAATAAACCCCTTTCTTCTTCGAAGAGCACGTCCAGGTCGTGCCCGAGAATATTCATAGCAGCCGTCACGGCCAAACTTGCAGCCTTTCAACACGGTTTATATTTGAAGGTCAGTCAGAAGTTCAAATCAAAGTTCAGAAACTTTACTGGGAGCTTTTCAGCCACATCTGGGTAACTGAGATGGAAACTTAAACAAGCTTGGTCTAGTTTAAATCTTAAACTAGATTTTGTTCTCGTTTTTGTTAGCATGAGTTTTGGAAAAACAGAGAATCATATAATTTATACACTTTTTAAATTTACGGTTTTCAGATTTTTCCCTTTACATGTACTAAATTGCTACTAAATTTCGTGATTCTAGGTCAACAGAAACTACCATATAGGTTTTCGACCCAAAACCTATAAGGTACTTCCGGTCAGTTCCGGTTGACCTAGAATTGTCAATTTTGGTTAAAAGACCACAGCACATGTAAAGGAAAAATTCCGAAAAATAAAAAAAGTTGAAAATTAAGGTAAATTTTGGTACTTACAAGTTTTCGCGAAAATCTAAATTTGCCCATATCTTTTTTTTATACAGATTTTTAGACACCTAATAGGGACTATAGTCTTTAGTAACTGGTATAAATTACAACTTGCTAGGTCCACCCGTTCCGTCCGAGAAAATCGGTGGTGACAGACAGACAGAAGGACAGACATAATGATCGTATAACCTTTTGAGGTACGGAACCCTAAAAACGAAGAAGAAAGAGGGTAAACCAATTTGTCTGCTTATAAACACCCAACCACGATAACTTCAGTTTATCCGTGATCATGGTGCTTGCAACAGCGCCGAAATATCGGAAAGTCAAAACAAATAGTAAACATTGTAAATATCACGTTTTGTCTGTCTTGGTTCTGCTGGTATAGCTTGCACCAATAGTCTTCACTGGTTTAAGCCCTATTTTATCTGCGACTCAGACGATCTATAATAACAATGGCTACTGCTTACTTTATTTTATAAAGTCACGTTAAACCTCACATTCACATTCCGATCAAAAACTCAAATAAAATAAATAAAACCGACTTCAATATCAGTGCTCCAACGATCTCTATTAAACGGACAATTTTCCTTTAAATGACGTCGATACTGGCACAATAACCGTTCAGTCGCTCAACCTCATATAAAATGAAGCTAAATAAATACGTACGACTATTGCAGAAATCTCCTCTGGTAGTGAATGAATGAATGGATGCCGTATGTCCCTTGCCTGTGAGTGAATGAGTGAATGCTTTGTTTTCCCTGGCAGAAGCAACGCGGTAACCACTGGACGAACTACCCCGGTTAGTGTGTACGCTTTGCCAAGCTAACGTTCAATGTTTTCCCCATATTCAACGTGATACATTTTCTTTGCATCCTGTTTTATAACGAAGTAGTTTTTACTCTCTTTTGTAAGTCGTTGAGGGGATTTTCTATGTCGTATTCGATATTTGATTTGAGATTTCCACTGCACATTTTTCTTTAGCTTCATTATAGCTACAAGATAATTTAAGTCTTTTTTTTTATTATTTTTAAAGATTTCTCTTCGAAATCTGAACGCGTTTATAAGAGCTATGATAAAAGAGGTAACTAGAATTCTGGGAAAAACTTATAACACCCTTCTTTTTCCGTCGGGATTTAAAAAGTAAAAATGCACGGTAAAGTAAGAAAGTTTCTATTGTGTGGGGGAGGTATTCAAGAATACTTCTCACAGCGTTACCCCTGAAACTCAGTAAACGTCAGTTTCATAAGTTTTTTGTTGAATCTCTTTGACCTCAATATTTATGTAAGAGAGATTCCTGTAAAAAAGTTTGCTTTTATAATTTTCAGCTTTTATAAAGTTATCAATTTCAAGTTACAATCTAAACTTCAATCTACCTACGTGTGGTTGTTGGCTTTAAAATGTTCTCTTTTATATTCTAGAGGTAAACAGGAATAATACTGGAAACTGTTTGCACAAAATAACATTCTGTTATCCAGTACAAATTAAGAGTACAGGCAGAAATAAAAATAAGCATCAAGCGTAGTGTTTTAGAAATGTGCATTTAAGCTTCAAATCAAATCAAATCATTTTATTCTTTGCAAACATGGGTAATAGGTACATAGATGTTCATTTATGATAAAGTTCTCCACATTTTGCCGTCACATGGGCATGCAAATAATTGGTTTACAATAAAATAATAAATTTAACATTAAGTGGCATGTCATTGGAATTAGGTACTTACATATAATAAAAAAATAATAAAAAATGTCAACATGGTAATAATTGGTTTACAATAAAATAATAAATTAAAGCTAAGCTTGAGCATGCCTCTTGAATGAATCCTGCACAGTTTTGCAACATACTCGCTCCGGTTTACCACCGCATAATTGATAAGCCAATGTTTTTGTAATCGTCACTAATTACTCGAATCCCCCCTAACGTGTGACTTTACTTGACACGAATCTAAACTAAAATGTAACCATCAGTAAATCAATAACCGGGATATTGCATGTATGTTTAAGTTGTTTTTTCACGATAGGAAAGTTACAGCGCTTTAGTTTTCCTTGGCGACACTAGCCATGACCTTATTGTTGATGGTTTGTTTAATTTCTGAGATAATTATAATAGTGGAAAATTTTCAAGGCGGCGCGGTGCAAACTAACTACTTACTAATGTAACATTTGGTACCTGCATTGTGTTAAATGATAAATGTGTGGTAATTTTCCCCATAAGACTCTCATAAATAAAACACCTAAAAACATACCTTAAATGAACGCACCATTTCGCAATATTTGCATCATTTTTCACTCCACTCCTTAATAATGAAACTCAGAATCCATCTGTGTCTTGAAAATGTCTTTAAAATTGCCTTCCCCCGGAAATTTCGCAGTCGTTCAAAGGGGAAAAATCCTGTGAAATCGTAACGGACAACAGGGGAAGCTGGCGGAGAGCCCTCGCTTCAGTCGCTTTTCAGAAACAGTCGTCTCATTGTGAGATAATAATGTCTACGGGGGAAAAGCCGAGGAAGCGAACCGCAGAGTGCTTTAATTTTTACTTCTGTTTGTACCCTCATTAATTGAAATAAGAGAGTGCTCTATTAAACTAGTTGTGTTACGGAAATAGAGTACATTTGTAATAGAGTTTTTGTCAGTAAGGAATCGTTGATTCTTCAAGTTTTCAACTGTGTTGTGATGTTTAAATATCCTTTAACCTTCTCCTTGATATTTGGAAACCAAGTACCTAGAGAAGTTTTTCATTGAAAGCGAGCATAAATACGATCATTTCCAGAGAAAAAAGTTAACCCAAGGCTATCCTAAACATTTTGTAAACTGAAAAACCCAATTATACTTCGCCCAAACATCTTTTAACGAAATGCCGAAAGCCACGCTTGCAATGAAGCGAAGTTTTAAAACTTCTGACTTTCTCTCTCTCTCTTCTGTATTGCTCGTTCAAAAGCAATAATTATTCTGGGCGAATGCTCGCGGATTTGACGTTTGCAAAGTGATGAATTTTATACGAGCGAGCGATTCATAAATTAAGCTCGTCGGCGATTTGCATATTTTCTTCGTCACAAAGCGAGTTGAAAGCCGAAGTCATTCATTTATGTAACAATGCTGACCCTTTATTATAAATAATATTTTGTTTGTAGGGCATTACGGTTAAAGTAGAAGACTTTGAAACCCTTTAGTAGTCTTTAAACAAAATCATACACATCATCATTATCCCATAAATCTCTACTTAGAGCTGAACATGACCCTTCCAATTACTGTTATAAATACCACCTTTGTAGTTTTGGTGATAATAATCATAAACTAGATCACATAATCGCAAGAGTAGAAATTGTTGTTGCTCGTCCTCTTTACACCATCGTCACGGAAAATGGTCCATGGTCTTCATAAAATTTACCACTTTTGTATATTAACGGAGAAGAACAACAATATTGGCAGTCGGAACCGTGAGTTTATATCAACTACAATACCGCTTGTTTACCATACCTCGACTTTACGCGGCATTTCCCACAGGCTACTAATGGACAATCATGGAGGACAACGCTATAATCGCCTTGTGGGAGACGCGGCTCAAACGGATTAGTGATAACGAAGATAATTTACTTTGCATCGGTGCACTCCCAACACCACGCTGTAATGCGATTCTATACCAACCGGATGAGGCATTAAAAGCGAATTACCTATAACAGGAATCCTTTATGATAAGCCAATAATAAAAGCTAGACTCAATAAGGATGGCAGTAACATGAAACAACTAACATCCTTATTAACAGAACCAGTTTAATGAACTCATCTGACGTATGATAGTCCAAAGGCTGGAATAGTTGTATTTCCACCTTATCCTGGCGTTATTAAAGCCATAACCATTACGACGAAGCCGACGGAAATATTCATAAAGCTGAGGCTTTTACAAATAAATTGCCTGCACTGATTGTGGGGAAAATGGCGAGACAAATTGGATGTCTTATTTAAAACGGGAAGTGCTTGATGCTTTGACATTAGGGGCTCAGACGCTAACGATTTTTGCGTAAACGACGGTTGAATGTACAGGTTTCTGTTCTGATGCGGGTGTGTTTGATCCTGAATTGTCCTTTGGCCTTTACGTTGCCCAATTGCGGAATGTTTGCAGTACGCTGACAGGGAATGTGGGTCATATCCGAAATTCCCTTGTCAACAACTTTAGGCTCTGTTGAAAAGTTCGCAAAAATAGAATGATTAAGGGTCTCCTTCCCGTATTAGGGTTCTCTACAGAAGTTTTTATATTGAAGTTTACCTTTTCGTTGTTTGATTTCCTATCCCTTCGTGATACCTTCTCTGTTCCTATGTTAATTTCTGTCCTTGCATTATGCTGAGCTGGAGCTTGTCCTTAAAGCTACTTTTCTACCATATCAAGATATGCAAAAATGCGTAGCGAGGGATATGATTGTGTGGAACTAACCAATTATATCGTTTCTATTCACAATTAAGTTAAGCATTCTATGTGATCCGATCCCTCGCTGCACATCCTCGAACATCTCTGGTGGAAACGCAGCTTAATAACTCGAAGTAAAGTAAGAAACCCGAAGCGGTAACATTTGGTGCAATGCATTTGAAATATTCTGAAATCCCCTTTTTCCCACCAGCTGACGGAGTCCTATCAACAGTGAACGTGGTGGAAGCATTGCAAGAGTTCTGGCAGGTGAAGGCGGCGCGGGGCGGGGGCGCGGGGGGCGGGGGCGGTGCCCTCGTCATCTACGAGTCCGTGCCGGCCGCGCACCCGCCCTACGTGTGCTACGTCACACTGCCCGGAGGAGCATGCTTTGGGAGCTTTCAGGTAACTTTGAGATTCAGTAACTTGCTAATTGATCTTCATCATCATTATTTTAGATCGAAATCACCAGCTGTTGGGCATCTTTCTTCTGCTATACTTAGCGGTTGCATGCATCCGCCACACAGAGGTTTCCTGTGACGGCTTCGATGATGATGAGAGTAAACAAGGATACCTTCAAAAACTTTATGAAGTTGGTTGATGGTTAAAAAAGTAAATGCTTTGAATTTGAAAACTTAAAGTTACACAATACCCATGTAGCCGTGAGTCTTCACGGTATCTGATAGTTTAGAAAACTCTTCTAAACTATCAGATACCGTGAAGACTCTCACGGCTAGGGTTGCACTTACATACCGTCCAAAACTTTCAGGGTAGGGTAGGTATACTACAGATATACTGCAACGCAATCTATATGATAAACACACAGTATTTATGTTAATATATACACATTTAATTACACAAAATAAACCACACGCTTTAAAAGTGTTGATTTTCCGTAGCAGAACTGGCAGAAACGGTACGGCGAGAGTCAACAGCGGTGGATGTATCTCAGTATTTTGTATTGACATTTCGGATTGGATTTCACACATAACAAACATTTATAATCAACCTGTAACGTTTCAATAGACTCAGAGAGCCTCCATGTAAAAAGGAATGGGCGGTTTCCATGTGGGTCCAATGGATGCCCGATGGAACATGTTTGGTTCTTAGACCCGATTTCCACCAAAGTGGAAACGAGCGGAACAGATAAAAAGACGTGTGGCGTCTCCTAGTCTCACCTATGATTGGTCGAATCTTACACGACTCCTTGCCGCTCCGCTCGTGGAAACTGGACTTTAGTCATGTCAGTTTCCTAAAGATTTCGTCACCTTTTTAAAAAATAACTGATGTGTGTCGATCTAATATTTCTTCTAGCATGCCTCTTCCCTTGTACAGAATTGTCCGACAAAGGCCGAAGCCCGCCGAAGTGCAGCGAAGATCGCGCTCATGAACAGCGTGTTCAACGAGCATGAGTCCCGGCGCATCTCAGAGCACTTCATAGAGAAGGCGGTGGCGGAGGCACGTGCCTCCTTCGCAGGAGACGCCGCCGCCCATCATCAGGACCCCAGCGCTGGGATTGCGGCCTTTAGGTGAGCTTGCAATTTAAATAATAATCAACCTTTAAATGTTCCCACCGCTGGGCCACAGACCTCCGCCCTATGAGAGGGAGCGGGCTGTAGTCCACCACGCGGGTCTTGTCCATATTGGTGGATGTCACATTTCTTTAAATTTTTGGGCATGCTAGTTGTCATGCGATGTTTTCCTTCACCTCAAACCACAGCTCACAGTTCAATCCCACGACCCACTGGTCCATAACTGGTTGAAAATCTGTTACAAGTATTAGTTTGTTTGTTTGCAGAACGGCACACATTATGTGCCCAAATTCTAAGTTAATGTCTTGGTAAAAATAGCAAGATGTCATACAGTGTGTGAGATTTAAGAAAAACTGTAAACGTTTACCTTATATATTTTGAATAAAATTTTATAATTATTATTAGTGTAAGTGTAACTAAGTGCTGGGAGTGCCAATCGAACATTTAAGTATCATGGCTCATTAAGGCTACTTTAATTAACGCCATTTTGATTGATCATTGAGCTAACGAAGCGGTCAGCTTACAATGAAGTTAAACCAACACTCATTAGTACCTAGTCGATGCGAAATTACATTGTTTCATGATCTATTGTTATACAACCAGACTGAATGATTAAGTCGGATTCAAAGAAGGATTATTCTTTTATCTGCCTGTCCGAGATCCGTCCAACTTGGAAGACAAAGAAACCGGGGCGAGCTTTCTTTTCTTTGTTAGGATTATAGTCTGTATGTTCTAGATTTTACACATTGTTACCGACCATCAGAATCAACATGATTATTTGTGCCAGGTTTATGCTGGAAGCAAACAAGGGCCGCACGATGCTGGAGTTCCAGGAGCTGATGACAGTATTCCAGTTGCTGCACTGGAATGGTTCGCTACGAGCGATGCGCGAGCGGCAGTGCTCGCGGCAAGAGGTGGTCGCGCACTACTCTGCGCGCGCGCTGGATGACGCGATGCGCGAGCAGATGGCGCGGGAGTGGGCCGCGAGGGAGCGCGACGCGGCGGCGACGGGGGGCGGGGTGCTGCGCGCGGAGCTGGCCCGGGCCGAGCGCGAGCTGCGCGCCGCTCGCCTGGCTGCGCGGGAGTTGCGCTTCCCCAAGGAGAAGCGCGATATCCTGCACCTAGCCGCGCGGTTGGCGCCGCCGCAGCAGCAACAGTGATCTCATCGCGCGCCACACGCGTCCTCGCCACACTTTTGTTATTTAAGTATAGGTATATAGTCTAAGATGTGCGTGTTTTATTTTATACAATCCCCCTTTACTGTGCGTTTCTGATGGCGAAGCATTTACATAAGATAAATTGAAATCTCTGTTTCACTCTCTACCAGACTTGTTTCAGTTGAAATGTTTTATTTCATCAGATAACAATTTTTATGAGAATGTTTCGCCATTAAGAACGCTCAGTTACACTCCTCCTCGTCGTCTGGGAAATCACTGACAATAACAAGCGAAAGTTTCAGTTTACCTGTATCGTTATGTACACGAATACGACGTCTGTAACAATTTACTTACTACATACATAAACCTCTCTTACTGAGTGGCGCAGTCACAAACAGCTATACATTGTCAACGCTTGTCACCAGCCGGGAAAATTCGGAATTTCACGTCACAATTTTCAAGTTACCCCACAATTAATATCCGCGAAAACATCGTGTACTTTGTGCGAGTATTTCGGCGAAATCACAACAAAAACTGTTGCTAATTTGCTCACATAATAGAATAATTAAAACATGTGCTGGACTGTTGGTAAAACATTGAGCGAAGCACGCACGTGCGCTATTACGATTCGATGGCCCCGCCACAACGCATCGAGCAATTAGTCCGTAATCGTTTTAAACGCATGAGCGCATTCATCAATTATTCCATATAATTACGTGAATTAGATTCACAATCAGTAATCGGTAATTCTAGTTTCGTTCAACCGGCATTGCGTCATTGCAGTGATGTCACCGTTTGAATGATAAAGCAGGATTTAGCTTAATCCCCAGTGACCTAGTTCGTACTCATAAATAACCTATGTTTTATCAAGTCTCGGGGATATTCCACTACATTTTTATTTAAAACTTGTTACCGCTATATTCCAGCACTTGTTTGTAAAAACAGTCGAAACATCTGCTACAATTTGTAGTGCACGTTGCAACACTGAATCCTGGGTTTATGATAAATCTCCGTGTTGACGTACTAATGCATATACATTACAACAATGCTGCAGTGAACTTAATACAAAGCAAAATATTGTAAGGTAGGACAGTTTCATCCATCAGAATCTACAAACTCAAAATTAACTTTACTGGTGCATTAATCAGTCCTATTCTTCTCTTCTTCTGTTCTCTATAAATCACCCAGAGCTTTATCAAAATGAAATATATAGGTACATTACTGTCGATTTACATGGCATACAATTATGCCTGTTGTCCCCGATGGAAGCAGATGGGGGTGAGCCTGTTATATCGCCATCATTTGAGCACAAATCAGCCTCCGGGCTACTACTGAGAATTCTTAAAAAAAAACCCAATGACACTTTGCCCAACCGAGGAATTGATCCCAGGACTTCCTCCCAAGCAGTTATGTTTGCGATCACAAGACCAACGAGCGTACTGTCTGTTTAGACAAGTTCTAAATCCAATACACGATATTGCTAATTAGCTGCCGAAGTCTACATGCCTTCCCTTTGTTCGTGCACACGGGAATCGAGACGCGTGATTATTGCTGCCACGTGTGACACATACATGCGGGCTGTTTCTGTGATGTACTCGTGGAACTGCCTTTATCCATATTAACATAGCACCCACCAAATGAATACCTTCACAAAAACGAATCATTGGATTTTCAACGACGAGAGTTGTAAATCTAGCTTCGAGTTGCTATTGAAAAACCGTATTAAGAAGAACCGATGAATTGGTTCAGCAGTTACTAAACATTCTTGACAACTAGTAACATAATTGGGTATCACGTTTTCTATTACAAACTTATTGAAGGAATCCATTGCTTTCAAAGACATAAAAATATTTACGAGCGATAGACGGACAAGATGACGGGAATCGTAATCCAATACTTGTGACTATACACGCCTGCTTATCAGGTAGCATTCGTGTGTCAAAATAGAAAATGTTTAGGATCAAAAGTTTTGTAGGTATGAAAATTTTCCCTATGTCCGTTTTTAAGTCTTTTAAATCTCTTTGATTGGTCCTCTTGTTTTTACAAAATTCGTCTACTCTACAGCTTAAAAAATATCGTAATGAATATTGCTAAATGGGCAAACAAAGACATTGATATGATGCATTACGCGAACATCTAGAACCTAAAGGATATCTTTCAGGAAACTAAATTTAGTAGTTGTTCTAAGAAACAGTGAGTGAGGTTGTAGAATAGATAGTAGTATCGAGAGATGTATCATCCGGCGAGATATCAATCAATCTCTCTCTGATTGATTGGACAGACCTTTACACAAAAGTACAAGTCCTCAGTTGCCGTGCCGAACAAATGGATTGGTTTCCGGAAAGCTACTGACTGCCCAGATTTTGACCCTTTGCCAGTATATCGTCAAGGAAGTCCAAACACCACGTAGGTATGTCATAAATTGCAAATTTACAGGAGAGTTTAAAAACTGCGTAATTATATCTATGTAACAGTACAAAACCATCTTTTTTTTATTTGTGTTCACCTCAAAATAAATAGAGAGTTGTTTATTTCTGTTTGGCTGAAACTGCGTCTTCCGATTCTCTCTTCGCGGTTTAGACATTTTGGTGCCGTTTGCTAGAGTCTACAGGCAAACGGCAACAAAATGTCTAAACCAAAAACTTAATAATATGTAGGTTATTAGGAAGGGTTTTGAAAGAGATGAACCTATCCAGGACGTCTAGGTCCATCTCGTTCCTATTCTGAAATAAGAATTAAACAATACTTAAAGCAGTATTGTGTGGACGTCACCTGTTGGGCCTAAACAATGGTACATTCTGTCGGCGCAAACGTTGATGGAAAAACCTCTGATGGTTTTTTCAAGCACATTTACCATGAAGCTTGCCTATATTAGTTTAAAGGGCGATTTGTTAGTCTTACAGTACTACAAAATGATACATATGAAGTAAACATTTAAATGCGACCTTTTTTGAGTAACTCTTATCAAAACACCGGCCATTGGATGTCAAAAATCTGGGATGCCATTAAGTGTTTTTCTTAATGTTTTTCTTTTTGTTACATAATGGCTTTCGATACAAGTTTTTAGATGAAAATAGGTCAGTATTGTATAAAATTAATTGAATGTAACCTTTTTACCCACGAACTATGCTTCGCGGTTCTACTTAGTAGATGCGCGGAGCACAGCTAATGGATACACAGCTTTATGCGGTTTCCCTACATTCTAAATTCAAAATTCCGCCATTGTTCGAAACTTCGGAAACATGACATCGAGTTATGGCAGCGGACAGGTGACATGTATATGAACGTTTAAATACTATTAATAGTTTGGTGTCACATCTATCCGATCTAATTTGGCGGTTCTCTGTACTGTTTGAATATTTCATTAGGCTTGCTCCAATGTTATTTATTGCTGTTAGCTAGTGCCTGTTTTCAGTTACGCTGATGGCGATGCCTAAATTAATGTTGTGGTTATTTCAACTATCGTCGTTGAACCCAGCGTAGAAAATGCAATGGACCGAATACTGTTTTAAGCTTTCACGGTTCATAACTATACTTAAAATGTCACTTACGGGATATCTTCCGTGATTATGGTTTATTTTTGAACTCCCGATACGGAAGAACGGAAGACGGAAGATATCCCGTAAGGGACATTTTAAGTATTGCAATGGAGCGTTTTTGTTTTTATTTAGGTGTCGCGTAATTTTAGATAAAACGGGCATTAGATTTGTATTTAGTTATTGTTGAGCTCCATAAGGATATACATATAATACCCACGCAGTGGTTTTAGTTGTCAGTTTCACTGGCGATTGCAGACCCACAGATTTTGAAATTACTAAACCTCTGTGAGAACGTGAGATTTTGAAATCGATGTCGGCTCAAGTCGATGCGTATGTAGTACACACGACGACTAATCAAGTTATGCAAAACCAGTAGAAGCTGATCTCTCATTGTCCAGAAAGCTTATACAAAGCGAGGCAGGTTATAGGTAGATGATGGTTATTTGAGTTGATATGATTATGTCGCCTTGTGTACCATACGCCGTTTGGAATTAGCTAAACGCTCAAGTGACATGCGTGATTAGACAGCTAATACGGAGAACAATAATAAAATAAATTGCTTAGATTTACCGCGAAGGACGGGCCTCACGCGAAGCGAAGCACAAGCGTACCACTCTTGGTCGCAAGTCGCGTCGCCAGAGGTCGACAACGGGGCGTAAGACAACGTTGATAGACACGATTACTTTGTCCACGGTCTCTATACACTATATGGTATACTATACAAGTTTATGACTCACTCTTCAAAAGTCGTCCTGAGTCACTAGTCTACAAAGTCATTTATTCAAATTAGGCTGATCATCAGCACTTTTTGAACGTCAAAGTTTACAAGAGACAGTCCCCAAAAACTTCCCTAAAACGCCGTCACTTTTCCACTTCCTAATGTTTTAGCCGGGAAGAAGAAGTGGCGGAACAAACTCCCCAGCAACAAACATCTCTATTAGGTTAGACTAGCGGACGTCACGCGGTTTCACCCACGTAGTTCCCGTTCACGTGGGAGTATGGGGATAAAATATAGCCTATGTTACTCGCTGATAATGTAGCTATCCATTGCTGAAAGAATTTTTCAGTAGTTTCAGTTTCACAAAAATACAAATCTTTCCTCTTTGTAATATAGGTATTAGTATAGTTAGGCAATATTTTCTAATAACAATCTTATCCTAATAAGAAACGTTTTGGACCCGCACGTCTATAATAAGAGACACGAAACAATAATAAAAAGACCTTGACCTATAAGATGAGAATGTCTGTTAGTCTGTCTGTCTGTGCTGAGTCTGTGTTTACTCGCAATCGCAGGGGTCATCTGATAGAAACCATAGACTGCGTCTAGACATGAGACGAAAAACGGTTACAAATGACTGATAAAAGATCTTTCATCCGCTTTGTTTTTTTTAAAGGACGCTTTGATAGAACTGTCATAGTTTTAGTTTAGTTCTGGTTTTACCACTGGGCGCTTTAGATAAAAACAGGAATATTGAATCGCGTTAATCTTATTTATTTAATAGAACATGATTAATTACGCAGCGTCGTTGCTAAAAATATGTAGGCTAATTTTGAAATAAAAATAACACCTATTGCAAATTAGAAGCAAAGGTATTTGTTTCGAAAAAACAAATTAGGAAGAGATAGAAATTGTTTTCTTTCTCTTATACCGTCAAGCGATCTCCAACTAAAACATGTGGTACCTACGTTATTTGTAGGTGTATGAAAGATGACCGAACCTGTGCCTGCTTCTCTGCTTATCCGCATAAATGTGATGATGTTTTTACCATTATCGTTACCTAGTCAAATGGCAGTACAGTGTATCAGTTAACGACAGGGAAATTGGTGTCTGCTTCCCTGTAGCTAAGCGCACATCAGCGCCCAGCGGGTTGTATTTCAATACGAAACACTGCGTTGCCATCCGCCTGTAGAGTTCGATCTTCTTCTTTTCGTGTAGCGTGCACTCACTTTTTATGCAACCAGTGTAAAGCCCCCTTTACAGCTTTATTCTTGGCTTCGTTTAAATCCTGTAAGATGCACCATATTTTGATTCAAAAGAGTGTCCATGGAGTTTCTTGCCCGTTCTTCTCCATAGAGATCTACGCTAGGGAATGGGCAACTACAGTACTTTCTCAAGTTATTATGCCTTGTGACTGGGACTGTAGCTTTGTTTTTTATTTGTAATTTTGACATTCAAAAGTGCCGTAATGGTCTAATTGAAATAAATGATGTGAGTTTTTTTTTAAGTTTTGCACGTGGGGCATATCCTGCAAAGGGACGTTTCTACATTGTCTTTGTATTTATTTGTAGTCTTGTAAATGTGCGAAAGTTATGCAGGAGTAGCGGCCCGACCAAATCTGCGTGAGCCTTTACTTTGATGCGTAGGGGTAACGATCATCCTTTGTTCGATATTTCGGAAACTCCATGATTGCGTGAACGTGTCAAACGTACTGATTCGAACTACCGGTACGGAATAAAGTTGACAGCAGCGAGGAGTGGCAACAATCTTCAATTCATCAGCGTGTAGCAATCCACTGCTGCGAATATAGGGTTCTCCAAATAAGCTCTATGGTCGACCATACTTCACTTTTAAACTACGTGGTGCTTCCTTGGTGCTTCCTTGGTGCTTCCTAGGGTGAGCCCGCATTGCATGCGGTTGGTTTTAATATTCCTTCTCGGGTGTAAGGACAAATTAAGTACCTTCATCTATAACACTTTAGTTATAGCTTTTGTGGATGAGACAAGAGACATTTAGGATTTCGGAATCTGGAATTAAGCCCCTTTGCTGGCAATAGAATCGCTCCCATTTAAATGGCACTTAAACATGACTGGCGAACGGGATGGCTTTACTATAAATTACCTACTCTGCAAGTACTCTGCCCAAACATACAGGAATTTTATGCGTGATTTTATGTGTTAAATTATGATTTTTTATTGGACGATCAATAACAGATTGAGCATGATAACAGTACTGTAGTATCAACATATTACTGCATTAGGCCGAAAATCGAAAGAGACATCTTAGATAGCGTAATCTTTTAGTCCCTCCGTCTCCAAATAAATACGTTCCAGAGGCTAACGATCACCTTTTATCCGACGTTTCAGGATCGCTATGAACTAAGTATGATTGTGCGAACGTGGCCAACGTACTAAGCTGGAATAACACCCACACAGTTTTTAGATAGCCCATCGCTGGAAATAGGTGATTATATGAGCATTCAAGACTGGATTTCAGACTAAAACGACAAGATGTTATGATCATTGCGCTTCCAAATGTCGTAATGCGATTGAAGTCAATGTCGTGTTGTTAACATTCAAGGAATCGTGATGTATAGGATGTTAAGTTTTAAGAGACATATATACTTAGGTTCGTTACAGTGGTACAGACAAATTCCGGACGCCGCTCCGGATATGGACACCTGCATGCAAATACTTACTGCAATATCTTTCAGTGCCTGGAACAATTTTTCGTGCCAGTTTGAATGTACTACTACATCCTTTTCCAAGTATTTTGGGGTCGGCTACCACTCAACCGAATGCATCTGAATACCAGTATTTACCATGGAGCGACTGAATGTCGTGACCTTCGAGCTTCTGAGTACCCGTAACGACTGTCAAAGATCTACTATTGACAGTCGGTACCAAAGGCACGGAGGGAACTTGAAATGTAATGATGGTCACCCATCCCTGGACGGAACGACCTTGGCAAGCACCAAACCTCGAAGATCGACCCGAGCGGCTGCTATTATTGCGCCAAGATTTCCTACTGTGTTTCGATCTGAAAATAATTAATACTCGCAGCTATACGAGTAATAACGTCCCTTTGTTCGGAATTTCGGAAACAGATGCCATGATAGCGTGAACGTGTCGCCCATACATGTACAAGCGGGTTATTGTGCCGTGTATCTGATCTAATACGTAATGCATATACGGCCGCTAATGGAGGCGTCGGGGCGCGTGTCACGCGTGTCACGTAAAGGGCGCATTTACGCGAGGAGAGTTTCTCGCCCGTCGACATGCGAGAATAAACTTGCGAGACCCCAGGCGAGAATTGACTGCTGACAATTGCAATTATTTTGTTATGTTTGTGTATTTATGAGTTACAATATTTGTAAACGCACCCACCCTTGCTACCCTCCCTCAATGACGCAGTAAGCCGAGGCCCGAACCCCACAGGGGGTGCCCTTAGTGTCGCTCATTTAATGAAAATCCATAGTTTGTAAGCCCTGGCTGGGGGCCTTAGAGTAATTTTTGGCCGGATAGTCCGGTTAAGCAGTTTGACAACCTTAACGTGTTGAGTCTGCGAGTGGTCCCTTCTAAAAAAAATAAAAAAAAAAGTAAACGCACCCACGTTACTGGAGAAATTCCTAGTGTGGGCAACGAAAAAACTTACCAGTTGTTTATCCTATACGTCCAATTTTGAAAAGCGAACCGTTCCCCTAGTTTGGGATGGATGCGAGTATCTTTCCGTGGCACAATAATTTACACGAGCCAATGTTTTTTAACACCTATCAATAATCTTCTACGGAGCCAGAATCATTCCTCGTGTAAATGAGCCTTTGTACTCAGTCGACTATTGACGTGAACGTGAACCACCGCAGAATGCGTTACTAGTAACACTGACTACAATGAATACGTATTACGAAGCCAATTATTTGTGGGTAGATATTGAATATGACGCCAATTAGGTGGGCTGTGTTCCATGAAATAATTAGATACTAGCATCGGTATTATGTCGTGATATCTGATAGGTATTTATAGACATATTCAGGTAGTATTTTGATAAATATAACACACAACAAAACATCACGTTTGTAATCGTCTAAGGGATATGCAGAGGTGTACCTATCCGTACAGCCATATTTCGCTAGTTATGTATAAGGCCCATGTAATATGGGCCTATTGCCATCAAATGGGCGCAAATCTAGACTAGGTGGCTACTACTGAAAAAATTATAATGGAAAAACCCAATACCACTTTGGCTGACCTTGGAATCGTACCCAGGACCTCATGATCAGTAGTACCTAAGTAGCGCTTGGGACCACCACACCTACAAGTCGGTTTCTAAAAACCTATAAGTCTTTTCACTGAGAATGTCCTAGTTTTCACTAAAGGATGACTTTCACTTGGATTTACAGATTTAGAGGGATGTTTGCATATAAAAGGTGGAGTTTTGAGATGGGTCAGTAAGTGTAGGTACTTTACCCGTGTAGCTACATGAAAACGGTCTCAGTAGACCTATAACTTTTTGAGAAATATCGATCTGCATTCACATGTTTTGGAAAAAGTGTACAGTCAGTAAGAAAATACCTAATTTTCATAAATACTTTTTCTGGCGCCAATCGTTCCTGTTGTTTATACGGAGAAAAAGTATCTGTTGGACCAACTGAGGTACCTAACTAGTTGATTGCGCACTAATCAGTTTGCTAAGCAGAGTGGTTGTAGTTAACTGCATACAGGAACGCTTTAATTACATAGTCGCTGTTTACGTCATCAACGCTTAGTTGAGGTTTAGATATATTAAGTTACACGAGCATGTTCTGTAGAGATCGATTGAAAACGGGTTTACCGAATAACAATGAAGAAAACGCCAACAAAAGAATTAAAGACAAGTGCGAGTTGGAGACGCGCACCGAGGGTTCTGTACAAACTTCATTATGCAGGCTGGTTTTTTTTTTATTATTATTAAATTTATACATATTTACAGTATTCAGATTTCCTTCTTTTCTTCTAAGACATGCTTCTTGCTAAATTTCTTGATTCTAGGTCAGCGGGAAGTAGGTATCCTATAGGTTTTGATTCCCTTGTGAAATCTCTAAATACACGCGATTCGCAACATAAACGGATATTTTTACAGCTGAAAGAGACCGTAGACTCGAGAATTTGTTATACCTAAATTCAACTTACTTTTACGCGTTTCTGAAAAAAGGGTCTTGACAGACAGACAGACGGACAACAAAGTGATCCTATAAGGTTAAGGGTTCCTTTTTCCTTTTGAGGTACTTACTTCCGTACTTAAAAGTATTTGAGAAAATCCAAATTATTATTATAAATGTTGCATTTGAAGTATTTAATTAGAGCATTCATTTTCGTAATATAGGTAATTCGCAGAAATTTGCTGAAAATAGAATACAGAAATTCGATTGCATTTCAGGATTTAAAAGACTGCTTTCCAAGAAATAATTAGTGAGCATAACGCCCCAGGTGCTCAGGACATTCGATATTTTGTTATGTTAGTACTAATGATGTTGGGGAGCCATTTGCAACTCTCTGTGTAACTGAATACTATTGTTGGATGAAATTCAACAGAATTTCAACGAAAATTGCATTGTCTAAACTTGAACATCATGAGAGGTTATTGTAATGTTTTAGTGCAGGTTGGGTTGGATTTATTTCCAATACTAATTCGTGGCTAAACGATGACAAAATTTTGTACGCGGTTCCACTCGCGTGGAGTTCGGAAACTGTCTCTGGGAAACGTACTACCGCGATAAGATTACTCAGGTTATGGTCTAGATCTGTGTGCCAAATTTCATCGAAATTCGTTGACCCGTTGAGGCGTGAAATGGTTAGAGACAGAATTACTTTCGCATTTACAGATTTATGGATTTAATACACTGGCCTGCAAAAATAAGTACACACAAACACACTTTTAAAATTTCAATTTATTCTAAAATAAAGAAGTTAGAAATTTAAAATAAAAAAAGTTTTATAGCATTTTTTATCAGCTTTATTAGTTTTCATGTACATAATTAAACTCTTTTTCGAGTCCTTTTTGTTTCGAAAGTATATCTTGTGTACTTAAAAAGTTATTGCAATTTTAAAAGCGTGATACTTAGTTTTGCAGGCCAGTGTATATTACCTACCACGGGTTTCATACTAGGTATTTATTATATTTCATTCTGGAAGTTTCTGATTCTCATTGTGAGCTCAAAATAAACCCAGATTTTATGATTCCACGAATTTAGGTATTCCGGTAAAATATAATGAAATATGTTAACTTGGTCTGCTAAATAGATTTATGTTACTAGAAATTGGGATGTTTACTCAAAATAAGTCCTGAAAACAATATTTCAGCATATTGAAACTAAAGATCAACTTTTGAAGTGAACTCCTTAACACCTAAAGTTCATTCTGCTAACTTAGAAGATAACTTAACGATAACTTAACATCAACTTGAAAACAATATAAATATCAGTAGTCATATTTCACTGACCTATCACGTTACCATGCTATCAAAATAACTAGGGGCGTATTAACTTCGGCAACATATTCATTGCCAGGGCAAAGAATCAGTAGAGGTCGTGGACGCGTTTGCCTAGGTTGGTCCGTGGATGGGTGGGCCTTGGAAAAGGCAATCTCACTACCCAGTACTAACTGGGTTGTGGGGGTCAAACAGGCAGTCGTTCCATGTAAAATTTTACTATTCAGCTGCATCCGGTTAGACTTTTTTTTTTTTTTTGGGACAAGCCCGCCACACTGTTCCCAAACCACTGTAACTCCTGAAAGCCAGAATCAACAGTGGCGACCACCAGAAAAGCGCCGAGACAATGAAGCTCGACGAAGTCCCAGAGAATGAATTTAACTGTCTTGGATCCCGCAACGAAATTAATCAGAAAAGTATAGCGGAGGAGAAGGAAAAAACCGTAATTTCCACTATTTAATAGTAAAGAATAGGATTGGTTCCTCGCCAAAACTCTCACATTGACTGCATCGCTGGTCTAGTGCTCCCAAGTCCTAAGGTCCGGGTTGGACCCCAAAGTCAGGCAAAGCGTTAGAGGATCTTTCCATGAGGAATATCTCAGTAGTAGCCCATAATTTTGAATTTGTTTACAATAGACTCGCCCCATAATACTATACACGCGATTTTATGATAACTGACAAAAGGTATGGGTGCAATAGGCAGATCTCTACCTAATTGACCAGGGGGCCTACTGAAAACCAGCGCTGAGTGTTTTACACCCAGCATATGCTAAGTTGGTTACCCTTTCGTTGTGCTCAGCGCAGTTGAGCTGTTTAATTCATTGTTCTGTTTGTTGTTTTAAGTATGTGTATGTGTTGCTCTATTGTGTTGCTTCTGTCCATTAACGAATAAATGATTATTCTATTCTATCCTAATTCTTTGGGGAAACCAGGGGTAGTGTTCTTTGTTGTATTTTTTTTTTATTCTTTGATCATCATCATCTGCCTAGCCTTTTCCCAACTATGTTGGGGTCGGCTTCCCGTCTAACCGGAGTGGAAATTAGGGTTTTTTCCTACTCCTCCGCTATACTTTTCTGATTAATTTCGTTGCGGGATCCAAGACAGTTAAATTCATTCTCTGGGACTTCGTCGAGCTTCATTATCTCGGCGCTTTTCTGGTGGTCGCCACTGTTGATTCTGGCTTTCAGGAGTTACAGTGGTTTGGGAGTAGTGTGGCGGGTGCGTCCCAAAAAACAAAATACTATTAAAAAAGCAATATTTGTATGTATATTTGTACATTCTCGAAAACGGCTCTAACGATTTCGATGAAAATTGCAATATAGGAGTTTACGGAGGCGAAAAATCGACCTAGCTAGGTTTCATACATTCAGTCAAAAAAGTATCGGGAATGGATGATTTGTTTATGGTTCCAAATTTTTTTTTGTTTTTTTTTTTTGTTGTTAGATTAGCACAACTGTTTTCCATTTTGGCGCGGAGTTTGAATTACATCTGTTAATTAGATTAAATACAGTACTGATTTTAGTTATATCATATCTAGTGTGTATTGCGAATTTCTTAATGGACAAAAATATCGGACAAAAAGTTTGTCTTAAATTTTGCATCGCCAATGGAATTTCGAGTTCGGAGTCTCTGAAAATGTTACAGAAGGCTTACAGTGAATCGACTTTATCAAAAACACGCGCTTATGAGTGGTACAAAGCGTTCAAAAGCAGTCAAGGTGTGATGGAAAATTTGCCTCGTTCTGGTAGGCCATCAACGTCTGCAACTAAAGTTAACATCGCAAAAGTGAAGGAAATAGTGACTGACAATCTTGCCGGAAGGTCAAACGGTAAATAAAAAATATTATTCGGACGTTATGCAGCGTTTAAGAGAGCAAATTAGATAAAAGGGCCAGATTTGTGGAAAGAAAATTCTTGGATTTTGCACCACGATAATGCGCCTTCGCACAGTTGTGAACGATTTTTTGACCAAAACTCAACAAATATCATCGAGCAACCACCTTATTCACCAGATATGGCTCCAGCCGACTTCTTTATTTTTCCTAAACTCAAATTACCACTTCGTGGCACCCGTTTTCATTCAGTAGAAGACATAAAGGAAAATTCGCGGCGAGAACTGAACTCAATTCTGGAATAAGCATTTAAAAAATATTTTTATGATTGGATTATTAGTTGGCGTAAGTGTGTCGGTTCTGAAGGAGCATACTTTGAAGGTGATAAAATAAATTTGGATAAATAACTAATATTTTGTGTTTTATTGATCTTTTCCCGGTACTTTCTTGACAGAGTAGTATATGTTGAATAATTCGTTTTCTCTTTTTTCACCCAAGCAGAGCTTACTTATGACGGTACATTGTCAGTACATCTACGAAAACATAATGTACGTCAGAAAAAGTTTTTGGAAAAAGAGGTGACAGACATAATTACAGTACTAGAAATAGGGACCAACTAGTTTAGCCAGGCTTCAGACTCGCTAAAGTGGACTCATCTTTCATGGGGTACTGTTTGAGATGCTATAATAAAATTCCACAAAGTATTCTTGAACTGAATGAGACGAAATTTAAAACATGCATCAAAAGCACACTATGTAAGCAAGCTTATTACAAGTTGGGCGATTATATCGCTGATAAAAATGCGTGGCTCAATGCTGGTCCTGCTCCACATGGACAGGGGCGCATAAATTGATAGCATTAAATAGAATTGTTGGAGCTGCTGAAGATTGTACAACTGTCTTTGCATTGTATAGAATCAATCTCTAGTATTATATAATCGCATAGCCCATATTGTTTGAGTACTATGTACTAGAAAGCTATCATTCACTGAAATCCTACGTCTTTTCTTGACTTGAATGTGCCCTGGCGGTTGAGAGTACGTCACGCTCACTCTAATGTCTCGCTGATGGTGGCGCGTGTGTCGGATCATTCAGTTCCCTTCAAAATGGTTGAGTTGAATGGTGCTGATCCATGCGTCATGTTCGTGAACGGGCGCTGTCAGTTGTGACTGGTCATCTCTTAGTTGCCATGGCTTTTTTTGAATTGCATTTCGTTGTTTTTACTATGGACACTTTTAACGTGCACATCTTGCTACATTGTTCTCACATAATATACCATCTCAACATGAATGATGTAACCAAGATTTTGTAACAATATTTTGATTTAAAAGAGTGTCCATGGAGTTTCTTGCCCGTTCTTCTCCATAGAGATCTACGCTAGGGAATGGGCAACTACAGTACTTTCACAGTTTTTATGTCTTGTGATTGGGACTGTAGCTACATTTAATTTTCATCTTTGTTTCGACAATTCAAAAGTGCCTGTAACTGGCCTACTTGAAATAAATGCTTTGATTTTGATTTTGATTTTTATACGCCGGGTACGTTACTTCTACGAAGAAAGATATTTATTTAAATGTCTTCGAAGAAATCCACATTCACACAAATCCGCAAAGAACACCTCTTACTTCAAGGAAATCAAGTCATTAAATTTAAAAACATGCACAAAACATTCACACCGGCCGGCATCTGAGCTTTTAAAAACATTATCTTACACTGCTGCATCCATATCGTAAGATAATATTCCGTGTGCGGTGTGTGTGATCAGGTGGTGTCCGGAGAACGTCGCACGCGCAGCGGCTAAATATTGACATGACCTGTCCCGGACACGAGGGGGGAAGTGTCAGAAGAACCACTAAAAACTACATTGTGTAGGTAGAATAGGGGTCTGTTACACAGTAGGCCGCATTACAGTGGTAAAATAACCGGTATATAATTTGGCTTCTTCTTTTGAAACTACATACTACGCTAGGTCAGTTCAGGCTGTTTGCACCGACGTGCAGTACGTGCGTAACAGTGCAATAGGCATGACGACAGTATCAAAAAATTGCAAATCTATTTAGTCCGTCAGTTAGAGTATTGGAAATTAATGACACGTATTTTTTGTTTTTGTAAATCAATGAATATTGACAAAGATAAAACGCATCAAAACTCGGGAGTGGGGGCTCGTGACGTCAGAACTAGCTAAAAATTATACCTAGGCGTGACGTATTGAGAATTTTAAAAGCGTCATATCTTCGTCAATTTTGATTTACGTAACAAAAGAAAAAACACGGGTTAAATATTTTCTGATTAACTAACTGACGGACTAATTAGTTTTTTTTTTCGTCTCGCCTATTGGAGGTCAAACCAAGTTGTCTCACACAGAAAAAGAATGAGCATTATGGACGGACGATTCATCAATCAAGCAGAACCTAGCTTAACTTTCCCCAATCAGTGTGTACCCTTTTCATCATATTGTGAATTATTCGATTCTAGCCTGCGGCTTCACCCGCGTGGACTTGGGTAATGTCCTACGGGATCGTACTACCGGGATAAAAAGTATCCTAAGTGTTATTAGTATGTTGTATCGAGGTTATACAAATAATCTATCTGTGTGCCAAATTTCATTCAAATCCGGTCATTAGTTTTTGCGTGAAAGAGTCTCTCTCTCTCTGTTTTTCTCTCTTCTTCAACCCTTGGCCACCCAATGCTGAGTGTAGGTCTCTTCCAAATCTCTCCACTTTTGGTGGTTTTGTGTCATGGCTATCAGGTATCTACCGGCCACTTTAGTGAGATCGTCTGTCCACCTAGTCGGTTGTCTTCCACATTCCTCCGTCCCGTCCGTGGTCTCCACTCCAACATTTTCTTCCCCCATCTTCCATCCAGTCTACGGCATATATGGCCCGACCACTTCCGCTTTCTCTTTGCTACCGCTGCCGCTATGTTCGGGAAATAGTAACAAACATCAAACCATCCATCCTCACGAACTTTACTTTCGCATTAATAATATTAGTACGATCTTCGGTCAGCGAACTGATGAACTAGGTACCTACACGTCCAGTTACTTCTACAACTGGCTCAAACATATCTTTGAGCACTGTTTTTCTTGAATTTAGAGGTTGTTGTGCCTGTAAAGTGAACCTTCTGAATATATTCCTTGCTCCCCTTCCCCCCCCCCCCGCCACGTCTGGTTGAGCTTTGTTTTCTTTAAGCTTAAAGCAGGTAGTTATTGTTGGATTACATGTCATTTACCTAAAAGTTCCGGCACCAATACTTGGCGCATGATCATGTGTGGACACTATTGTGATGATTGGCTCAAGTGTTGATGAACTTGATGTATTGGGAAAATTTGGTGGCGCATCTTTTAATGTTGTTAAAGGTGCAGCTAAACCGAGAGGACAGGAGACCGGATAATGTATTGAAATACATGTCTGACAAAGTCCTCTGTCCGGTCCTTTCGGTTTGCACTGCACTTTGACGCCTGAACAGTCGAGGGACCTCTGTCTACGGAGGACAAAAATCCCCGAAACAAAACTGGTGAAATGTGGGTGTACTAAAGTTCATCTTTGCCTAGCTTTTCGAGGAAAACCGACGAGCTGTCGTGAATTTATTTTATAATTTTTGTAATAAGCATCCGCAAAACGCATACATGACGCAACAAATCAGCACACCGTCGCGTGAAGTCCCGCACACTCAAAAGTCACTAGTCTGTCGTCGCAAATTACAAGGTAACGTGTCTGTTTAAAAAAATAACACACGGAATATTTTTAAAACGATTGAATAGCTATAACTAGAGTAGAAGGTAGATCCCGCGTTTGTTCTTCAAAATGGGACTTGATTAAGTCGATCTTAATCAAAATTGACCGAAGAAAGCAAAATTATTTATCAGAATATACGTAAATAATGCGACACTGCATAGAAGTTTCGAGACCACACCATAAACCGTAGAATCTGAACTTAATTAATAAACCGGAACCACTGAAGCTGAAGTTCAGAAAGTTGAATGACTGCAAAAGTACATCACAAAATTAAATATGACTCTACTACGTAGTACGAAATACTTTTGGAATACCTACGCCCCCGGGACCCAGCATCAAACTGAAGCGTCTATTCATAAATACTAGATTTTAATTAGCAAACTAAAAAAACCAAAACAACTTGAACTTTAAACACCCTGTATAAAGGGTGTAAAACATGTCTTCACGAAGCCGAAAGGCACTGGTTCTCTCCGTCATTGCGATCATTTGTTAGTTCTACACCATACCTGGAAACCCTAGATGACTGGCAATTGTTTTAGAGCTTAACGTATTTTTATAACGGCTTTCAATAAGATAACCTTTTCGGTATTTTAAATAAAGGGTCTAAAAAACCTCTTAACGAAGCTGAAAGGCACTTGTTCTCCCCATCATTGCGCTATTTTTTTTGTTCTACACCATAACTGGGAAGCTGGAACTCTCTAGGTACGGAGATATTGAGAGTCAAAGTTTATGACAAGTTTTTTTTTTTTAATACAAGTTTTTAATGTAAGATTTTTACTGTAAACACCTCCACGACCCTCGTACTATTCAGTCCATCCACCAGCACAATTTTGAGTGCGTTACATTGAGTTCTACCACAAAACAGGATTTTTCACCCCAAAAAAAAAAGTCGTTTCCCAGCAATAATTTTTGCGTAAAGTTACTTAGTTTGATGTACAGAATGCTTGGTTGACGGCTTCTGTCTTTTACACCCTGTATTATCTGCATGGCTTGTCAAATAAGTTGTAAACTTTAATATAACCACAGTAAATGACAATTAAGCTCTAACATTTACTAATACAATAATTACATTTTGCAAATTAAAAACTCTTTGGAGATAAAAATGGCGTTTGTATAGAAACTTTTAATTAGGGGACTCTTTTTTAAAAGGTGATTAAAAAAGTTGTGTTCTTTTTTCTTTCTTTTTTTGTGTTGTGCCAGTGGTATATCTGGGTTCGTTATGAGGTGCTTAAAAATGAGGAGCGGATTATTAAGACTTCTTAGTAAGTTGCGCAGCAGGGCTGTAAGCACTTAGCAGTTACCGACGGGTAGTAATCAAAGAAATATATGGACCGTGTAAGATTATTACTGCAAGTAGGTACGTCCAAGTACAGTCGTTGAGCCAAACGAGTTCGGAACTTGCAGCTACATTGTTGCAGTGGAAACTAGGCAGTGTTTGTCATCATCATGTTAGTCTATTAGTGCTGAGTGGTGGCACTACTGAATATTTACATTAAATATACTTATGGTTGTTGCCATTGGTAACGGTTGTTAGCCTTAAGCGATGCAATAATCACCTCGTAAAATCCATAGAGCGGGACGTAGACATGTAATAACAAATCATGCAATTATTAATTGTAATAAAATATAATGGTATAATAATGCGTAAACCTATTTCGTTAAAGCTTGATTGATTTGACTAAACTGTTAAAGAATTTGCAGATTGTGTGAAAACTGCGGTATTCACTAAGGAGCAACGGGTTAGTTGTGCAACATATTCTCAATTCCGATGCTATTTGTTTAGACAATTCTGCTACATTTATTGTGTTATTGATGTGGTGGGACCCACAGACGATTTTTTCAAACATAAGAAGCAATGGTTTATAAATTTCTTTCAAAATTGTTGAGATGCTATGCTATAGTCTGCGCCAGATAATTAGGAATTAAAGGTCATTGCTCTTTCCTTAATTTATCTGCGTAGGTACCCCGACAACACATTATGAATCGTTTTTTATTACTAGAAAAAGTCAAGGATAGAAGATAAAGGTCGTTTCGGGACAAGTTTATGTCATTTTTTCTGTTTTCGGAATAGGGTAGATGACACCATAAAAAATAATTCCTAGACACCTATCTCTAAAAAACACTTTATTTTTGGCCTGAAAACCCGATTTATTTTCAATTAATTGCCAAAAACGATTTTTAGTTGCTTTGAAATCAATAAATAGTTGAGTCATTGAGTTGAATAAACAGTGACGTCACAGTTGGCTATTGCCATACAAAATCTATGAAAGAACCGCGTTTTGACAGCTCTTAAAAAGTTTCTCAATTGATTGGTGTGTCATCTACACCATTATGTATTTGAATAAATGTATGCGGGTTAATGACCTTTAATTCCTACTTATCTGGCGCATACTATAGTCATCTCTATAAAAATGAAGACCTGTCACCATAGGCTAGCCCGGTTAAGCCAAAAACAACCTTCTAGTGTTGAAATGCGAGTGGCCCTGGCCATGTATAGAAAAAAAAACTTGACATACTTAATGATAATTGTGATCAGAAACATACCTACTATACCAAAACATGTGGTACCAAGAAACCATAAACGATTTTCAGTTCTGCTAAGGTAAGGCTTTGTTTCTGCTTCAGTGTTTATGTACATCACTCCATTAACCTGTGTGCTCGTAATTAATTCGCCAACTAAAATGTTTGCAGCTAGCAGAAACTCGGGTTAAATCTAGCGATGTATACCTAAGGTTGCAGCAGTTGAAGGTTATTGCAGTATTTTGCACAGGTGTTAACGTTAAAGGGTGTTCGTTAGTGTCTGAACATGCAATTTACGGTTACAGCTATTTTCTTGAAAAGATCTTTAAAGAAATTAGCACTTTGAGGTGCTGGTTTTTCTATTATTTATATTATTTTATATTATCAAAGAAAACCTGGATGAAATGTGTTTTAAAAGCTCAAAATTATTGTAACGTTAGGTAGTGATCGAAATTAGTAATTTCATTACGTACTTGTATATTTCTTTGAAAAGACAGAGATGATTTCATCAATATTTTTCAAACGAATATGATTAAAAAACGGAAAGTCAAAAATAATTGAATTGAGATTAAGCTACCGAAAAGCTTATTATGTCGATCTTCGTGAAAGTCAGCAGTGATAGCTCAGTGGTGTGACAGACGGACTGCCAAGTCATAGGTCTTGAGTTCGAAGGTTCGAACCCACCTCCGATTTTTCGGATTCATGTGCGTATTGTATAATTATCACTTGCTACGGTGAAGGAAAACATCGTGAGGAAGCCAAACCATGCATGCCTCTTTTCATCCATGTTCCTTCATCGCCCTTTGTGTTCCGGGGTCACGGTATCTCTTTCGAACAGTCCCGCAACATGCATGCCTGAGAAATATTTCTCGGCGTGTAAAGCCAAGTCAAAGGCCCATGAGCGGCATACAAACTCTCCACCTCCAAGGCACTCATCATCATCATCATCATCAGCCTATAATGTTCCCACTGCCGGGACACGGCCTCTCTCAATGAGAGGGAGAGGTTAGGCACTAACCACACGAAAAGATGGAGTTGAATGTCATTTTAATAAAAAAAACGTAAACGGTTTGAAATCAATGGCTTCTTGTCTAATTCCTCAGATTTGATCTCAATCCCAAAAAGGAAACCAACATTCCACATCTGTACCTACTTACATACAAGTGTTAATATTGTAGTCCCAGATACTAATTAAGATTAAAGCCTTAATAAAATCACTGGCGCCAACTAATTAGATATGAATCAAGCCTGTTCATACGGAGATTAATGAGTGCGATAGGACGAATGCGAACATTTATTCCACTATAGGTTTTTAACACCGCAATCGGATTTAAATGTGATTGGATTTCAATAGAGTTATATGTAGGTATACTAGGTCTATTGGGCCTTTTGAGGGATTTAAATGTATCATTATGTTAATTAACGCTGTCCTTTATCCTGTGGTTATTGTCTCATCAAAGAGATTTAAAAGACTCGGGCATTGGAAATATTTTCATACGAACATTTTGATCCCGAACATTGTCGATTTCGACTATCTGACAACCTAGGCAGTCCGAATTGTTACTAAGTAGTAAGTAACAAGTATTGGATTACGATTTTCTTTTACTTCGTCTTGTCGTCTATTATAGCAAATATTTGAATGCCTCATATATTCTCAATCCCTTTCATGCCAATGAGAGTTTTAGTAGGTGCTTTTCTTAGTCACCTTGACTAAAGTGTAGATCAGTGCTTATTCCTTCTTTCCAGGAGATGTTGCCCTGTAGTGGGACAACAATGGTAACTAACCAACAATATGAACCGGGATGCTAAGACTGTTGGCTTGCTTAAAATG
Organism: Xestia sexstrigata; assembly: GCA_941918905.2. NCBI lineage: Eukaryota > Metazoa > Arthropoda > Insecta > Lepidoptera > Noctuidae > Xestia > Xestia sexstrigata. Next base: position 20,776,925 of record OW799201.2, read on the forward strand.
AAACTTACGAACCACTGTTCTCTACTGTCCAATGCCCAACTGCCCATAGATTATAATTTATCTCTCAAAACACCTATGCCAATATACCAATATGCTTTTTAAAAAGCCAAAAAAATCCTCCAAAACTCTAAAATAAAGTTTCCATCACTCCATTTCTCATGTCATTTTTTCAAATTCCATGTAAAAATATGATCTTGTTTAACACCTTTTTAATATAAAATTATGCACGCGTTTAGCATTAAAGCAGTTAATGTAATTATTTACGACCTGCTTCCAGTTTAGCCTAGAGGAAGTTACCTGAAACTAGGGTAAACTAGAAGTTGACCATTACGTAGAACCACAGGCTGGAAGCGTTTTAAATGTGCAGCTAAATGAGCTAAATTCAAAAAAAGCTAAATATTTTATGGAACGAATGTGTTTATTTAGTACTAGCTGTGCCCCGCGACCTTCGTCTAAAAAAACTATTAGGTACTTTTGAATCGGATTTTGCTAACAATTTCAAAGGTTTTATTTTTTTTTCACAGAACCCTGATCCTTTTTCTTAAATAAAAGTAGCCTATACATCAGCTATCTGACAGTAAAACTCCTATCAAAATCGCTCCGTTTGTGCCGCCCCGGAGATTAGCCGGAAAAAACAGGCAGACAGACAAAACATTTAAAAATGTATTTTTGTTATAAGTACATAGTTTCTTATGGATTCAATAAAAAGTTGTTATTTTGAAATTACAAACAGATACTTAAATTTGTTACAAATTAATAAAATTTAAGTGTATGTTTGTAATTTAAGAAAATCATTTTTATTGGAATTGAAACAGTCGATGCGGGTGAAACCGGAAAGACAGACGTGCACCAGCTATGCCTAGATTTAGGTTCATTCTCACTAGTTCTTTATTGTATTGTCGAGTAACTAAGTTGTGTAGGTCAGATATCCTGTCGCTCTATGTAAAATATTAATATTCAGCTGCAGCCGGTTCGACAGGAAGCCGTCCCAAATACTCATAGTTAGGCTGGGCAGTTGAAGAAGTATGTCTTGCTACATGGCCATTCAAATGTTGGGATTCGCTTTCGTTTACTGTTATTTACCACTGTTTGAAACACTTTGCTGACAAAAACAGGATCATTATATAGTATTTATTTGTCAATATTTCTGAATATAAATCCGCAAGAAACACACCTCGGCAGATTATAAAACCAAACATGAGAATCCTATCCTTGTAAAGTACAGTAATTCTATTCTTACGACGCCATTTCCGACATAACAGCTCCACAGACTTACTGAGAAAAAATATACGAGGTATTAGCTACCTATATCTCTTTATCTTTCCGCGGAAGTAGTAAAAGTCTCGTGAAAATAATGTATGGCATGTAAGCGGATAAGGAGCGGCTTAGAATGCGGGCAGCGCCGCGGGGCAAGCGTAGTGCATTACGGGGCAAACTGATAAGAGACATTGCACTGATAGCGCTGAAAGTTTGCGTAAGGTGAGTGTTACAGGCAGATTCGTGTTGAATATACCGTACCTCAATTACCATTGTAAGCAATGTAAATGGAAGTTTTGATTTAAATTCATAAACATTACTATTTCTTACACATTACACATTTTTTTTGCCACAGTATGTGCTTCTAAATACAAAAGAAAATACGGACAAATCGTTTTCGCAAAAAATACAATTTGAGAGTTACAGATCAACTCGCCAGAATTGACTTCTGAAGTTCTGACCCGACGATATAACTGCGCGATGATTGGACAAGAGTATGACGTATAACGATGACGGAAAAGTACATAATGTATTGGATTGACATACAGGGTGTAAACAACCTCATCACGAAGTCGTCAACCAAGCATTCTGTACATCAAACTAAGTAACTTTACGCAAAAAATATTACTGACAAACGTATTTTTTTTTGGGTGAAAAATCATTTTTTATGGTAAAATACAATGTAACGCACTGAAAACATTGTGCTGATGGATGGATTGAATAGTACGGGGGTCGTGGAGGTGTTTATGATAAAAATCTTTCATTAAAAACTGGTATTTAAAAAAAAGGTGGAAATTTGACCCCCAATATCTCCGTAACTAGAGAGTTCCCACTTCCCAGGTATGGTGTAGAATAAAAAAAATATCGCAATGACGGGGAGAACAAGTGCCTTTCAGCTTCGTTAAGAGGTTTTTTAGGCCCTTTATTTAAAATACCGAAAAGGTTATCTTATTGAAAGCCGTTATAGAAATACGTTAAGCTCTAAAACGATTGCCACTCATCTAGGTAGGCCCAGACAACTGCTACTGTTGGCCTGTGTCATCTCACTGCTGGGCAAATGGCTTCGAAATCTTTCGATCTAGGGTTAATGTGGACCACTGGCCGTTGGTTCTGTCCAGCTCGTCCCGCCGTCTCCTACGAGCTTTACCGCGATGTTCAACTAGCTATGACTTATATCTAATAATTTAAAAACATGAAAGAAACCGAGTGGATATCCAGCGATGTCGTCTGATTTCCCGGATTTGATAGAACGATACGATAATGTTATAATTTATTTTTCAGGAAAGGTTAAACGATTTCCTCTGGAAAATAGCGGCTTTTAAATAAAACACAGCCTTTAACATCAATGCACGAAAACGTGGCGAACATTACGCGTACCGGGTGATGGTTTATGCTACGAATATTGCCTTTACTTTATGTTATGTAAAGATAAAAGTAGATATAGATATAATATCTCAAGTTTCCCAACCATTTATCATAAATAAGGTTAAGGTCACACTCGATAACACACGAGGTAATAAGAAGCGATTAGGACTAATATAAAGTGAACATCGCCCCCACAAGGCACACGAGTGAGCGAGCTCGGCATTGATGTGATTACCGCGTCACCCCCAAACGGACCCGTTCTACCGATCAATGGGCTTCTATAGACCCCTGTGTGTAGGAATTGACGCCTGCGGGCTGTCATAATGCGTTTATAATGGAACCAATCGTTGATTGATGCAGCAATATGGTTTTGACATTTACTTCCTACGAGTTTGTCTATAAGAGTTATAGAGGAAGAAGGAGGTGGGAGAAGTTATACAGCAGTGATAGTCTATGGTGTGCCGTGTTACCGTCGGAGTGCCAAGTCATAGGTCTCGAGTTCGAACCCAAGACGCGCAACTCTGATTTTTCGGATTCATGTCCGTACTTATTGTATAATTATCACTTGCTTCGGTGAAAGAAAACATCGTGAGGAAACCAGCATGCCTGAGAGATATTTCTTGACGCCATGTAAAGCCAAGTCAGAGGCCCATGGGCGGCATTAAAACTCTGACACCAGGTTAGGCACCAATCACACGAAAGAAGAAAGTTAGAGGAAGACCAAAGAAGGATTGTGTGAATGATTATATGACTAGAAGGGAGAAGGGAGGTGACTGCTGAGATGACGAGAAAAGTATGGAAGTAGGAGACATGCTGCGCCAACCCCAAATAAATTGGTATAAGGGCAGAATTAATGACGATCATGAATGATTATTTACTTCCTACGAGTTTACAGTCACTGCGCACTAAGCATCGTGACATTATGGCCATTTGACGACCCGAATGGCGCAGCGGTGGTGAGGCTGCCTTACGTTCTTAGGGTCCTGGGTTCGAATCCCGATAGGAGCAAATGTTTGTGTGATGAGCATGGACATTTGTTTCCGAGTCATGGATGTTATATGTATAATAAGTATGTATTTACAAACAAAAAGTATCTATGGAGTATATCAACTATCTGGTGTCCACGACACAAGCATCGTTGCTTAATGTGGCACTAGATGCTGTGTGTTAATGTCCAGCGATATTTTAATTTTATTTGCTTTATCTCTTTTAAGGAATTGTCATTGAAAATATCTATGGATGTATGAGACCTAGCCAAAGGTTATCGTGTTATCCAATAAATGGATTATGGAGGTCACAGTGGAGGTAGACAGTCACATAACATCACGCCTGTAATCCCCGAAACGTTAGGCAGAGGTATACCTAAGGGTACCCCCACATGGGGTGCGATGTCAGAAGTCCTCCACGTGTGTCTGGCGGTTGCTGGTCCCTCTCGATACGTCTGGAGGGAAGAGCAGCTGCTGGGCCGGTGCACCCTGGGCGCGGCAGTATCCTTCTCCGGGGAATGAGAGGAAATGAGAATTTCCTTTTTTCCCTCGGGGAGAGTTACTGCCGCGGCTAATTATTCTGACATGGGTGGGGTCCTGCCAGGACCACCGGTGCGTTCCTCTGCGTGACCCTCTGTACAGCAGAGGGCATAGCAGAGGAGTGAGGGCGGGCTCGGTGTGCACTCACCCTGCCTCCGAGCAGACAGAGTAGGATGCGTCCTTCTTTGTCACCGTCAGTCTCGTAATCCCATTGTCGAAGTGCTGTGGATCACGTCTCGCGGCTTCGATAGGGACCGAGGGTCTTGGCTTAACCGCCCGGACTGCGAGGTAGAAAACCTCTATAAAAAGTTACCCCGAATCCCAAGCGGCGGCGCACCGCGAGGGGATGTATGGCTGACGGGTGTTCCCATGGAACGAATCAGTCGCTAGTGCTCACCCTCGCCAGGGTACCTGCAGACCCTCTGGCGAGTAATAAATACTCAAAATCTGCCCTTCTAGGTACAGGGGTCTCTGCCTAGATTGAGAATACTTCCCCCATACTCGTGGGAACAATTATGGAAAAATCTATTAAACCCAAAAACACCGCCGGTAACGGCAAGGAAGAGGAGAGGAGGGATGCGGGGTCGGAGTCCGACCTCGTATCCAGCGATGCGAGCGCGGGAGGCTCAGAGAGCTCCCGCCGCGTGAGGGCCGGGACTGCTGCGGAGAACGGCAAGTTCTTCCGCAAGCGGTCCAGGAAGGATGGCGACCAAGCGTCATCATCCGGGGAGGAGGAGGCCTCGGCCAGAAAGATCCCCACCAACAAGCGTGGTGGGATCAGAGGCAGAGGGAGGGGGTTGTCCGCCTCCGAAAGGTCGGTGAGACTGGCCGAAGAGGAGCGCCACCCGGGCATGACTGCTCCCGGGTCGGGCGACGAGGCGGGTGCACCTGGCGGCTCCGATGCGGAGCGTAAGGCCAGGTTCGCAAAGGAGGTGGAAGCCGCAATAAGGGGCGTGGCCTTGAAGGTGAAGACATCTTCAAAACTCAAGGCCATACCCGCGGCTTCCGCCTCCATCATGGCGGCTGCAGAAGCCAACTTTGCGGGGCCTTCCCCTCCTCCTCCTCCTCCGATAGGTGGAGAGGAGGTGGCTAAACTGCGGGTGGAGTTAGCCCGCCTGACGGCTGCCATGGAGGTTCTCCAAAAAGAGAACGCTAAGCTCCACGCAGACCTGGCCAGTCTACGTGAGGTTGGCTCCCGCACGGCACCTTCAAATAGGGGCCAGCAGCAGCAGCGACAAGCCCAGCCCATGCCGGTGGAGAACCAGGTTCTAAACTTGGTTCGGCAGGAGTTGGCTTCCTTCCAGGCGCGGTTTTCCGTCCTGGAGGGAATTGTACTGCGCCCCGCCCTGGGTGCAAACAGGGTAGCCGCGGGCCCAAGCACGATGCCGAGCACGGTGTCGTACGCGGCTGCTGCGGCTACCGCACCCGCACCGGGGCCGTCCAGCCAGCCCTCCGGCAGGGCTGTGGCACCCCCCCCCTCCGAAAAGCCGGCTCCGGCGAAACCGGCGACGAGTAAAAAGGCGGCCAAAAAAGGGAAGGGCAAGGCAGCTGCACAAGTGGACACTGTGCCAACGCCAGTGCCCACGGCGAATGGGCCAGTGCCTGCGGCACGGCAGCTGCCGCCGCCACCACCGCCCCCCCAGCCCCCTACACCTCCCTCGGCTGAAGCCGGATGGCAGGTGGTCGGGGAGGAAAAGAAGGGGCGAAAGGCGGCCAAAAAGGCCCGGAATGAGGAGCGGCAGCGCCAGCATAGGGCGAGAAAGATCGCGGCTAGGCTCCGCGCCCCGAAGACCGCGGCTGTAGTGATTACACTACAGCCGGAAGCGGAAAAGAGGGGCGTGTCTTACCGCGATTTGCTGGCGAAGGCGAAGGAGACGGTGGATCTCGGGGAGCTCGGGATCACCGGGGGCCTCCGGCTTAAGGTCACCGCGACGGGGGCACGCATGCTGGAGATCCCCGGTGAAACCAGCGGCTCGTCCGCTGACGCTCTGGCGGAAAAGCTCAGAGCGTCCCTAAACGCGGACGAGGCCCGAGTGTCCAGGCCCGTGAGATGCGCAGACCTGCGCATTCTGGGTCTGGACGACTCGGTGACCAAGGAGGAGGTGGTGGCCGTCGTCGCCAGGTCCGGTGGGTGTCCTGCTGAGCAGGTCAGGGCAGGCGCCCTACGCCCGGACCTCACGGGTATGCATACCGTTACGGTATGCTGCCCTGTGACGGCGGCCAAAGCTATAGTGGAGGGCCGTAGGCTACTGGTGGGCTGGGTTTCAGCGCAGGTGAAGCTGCTGGAGCCCAGACCTCTGAGGTGCTATCGCTGCCACGTGGGACACCACGTGTCAGTACAGTGCGCCTCGGAGGTTGACCGCAGCGGCCTCTGCTTCCGCTGCAGCCAGCCGGGTCACATGTCCGCAGCTTGCTGCGCCACGCCGCACTGCGGTGCATGTGCGGCGGCTGGCAAGCCGGTCGATCACCGGGCTGGGAGCAAGGCCTGCGTTCCACCCACCAAAGCCACCAGAGGCAAGGGTAGGCCCTCCGCCGCCACCGCCACCGTCGCCACCGCCGCAGCCGCAACTGCCGCCGCTGCCGCTGTCGCCGCCACAGTGGGGCCCTCACAAGGGCCCAGGGAGGAGGAAGCGGCAATGGAGTGCCAATAACGGCCCCATTACGCTTCCTCCAAGCGAATATCAACCACTGCGCCTGTGCTCAGGATCTGTTGCTCCAGAGCATGGCGCAGTGGTCGATAAACATCGCTGTGGTCGCTGAGCCGTATTTTGTCCTGCCCAGGGAAGACTGGGTGGCGGACCTTAGCGGCTCAGTGACCATTGTGTCGTCGGCCGCCGCCGGCACCCCGACCCTTGAAAGTGTCAGAAGGGGTCGGGGATGCGTAGCAGCACGGTTCGGGGAGATTGTCGTGGTGGGAGTCTACTTCTCCCCGAGCCGAACTCTCGCCGAGTTCCACAACTCCCTTGCGGAGTTGAGTGTCGTCGTCGGAAACCAATCCCTCCCCGTACTTGTCCTCGGGGACTTCAACGCCAAGAACTTGGCTTGGGGTTCCCGTTGCACAGACGTGCGGGGAAGAATGGTGGAGGACTGGGCCCTGGAGAAGGGCCTGGACGTCCTAAATCGGGGTTCTGTCCCCACGTGTGTGCGGATGCGGGGCGAGTCGGTGGTGGACATTTCGTTCGCTAGCCCCGCTCTGTCGCCGCGTGTCATTGACTGGCGTGTCATGGAGGGGGTGGAGACCTATTCCGACCACCGGTACATCCGGTTCGACGTCTCCACCCAGACCTCAAGCGCGCCGGTCCAACAGGCCCCGAGTGGTCCGCGTTGGGCGCTAATGCAGCTGGACCGGGAGCTCCTCCTGGAAGCCTCGATCGTGCAGGCCTGGGTGACATCACCGGACAGGCCTGCCGACATTAATAATGAGGCAGGGTGGTTCCAGGAGGCCATGTCCGATATATGCGACGTGGCAATGCCCCGAGTCCGGCCAGGAAGCGCCCGACGTCAGGTGTACTGGTGGTCGCGAGAGCTGACGTCTCTGCGCGAGGCGTGCGTGGCTGCGCGACACCTGTACGCCAGGCATCGCAGGCTCCGCATTCGCCCACCGAATGCGGCAGCCATCGAGGCGGAGCTTTATGAGGGGTACAGAGCGGCGAAGACCGCCCTCCGCGAGGCTGTCCTGCGGGCCAGGGATCTGGCCCGCGAGGAGTTGCTGGGGGTTGCTCTTAAGCGCATGCTTGGAGAGAGGCCAGTTCCCGCTTCGTTGGAAGACGGGGAAGCTGGTCCTCATTCGGAAGCCGGGGCGCCCTGCGGACTCTCCGTCCGCATACCGGCCCGTGGTGCTGCTCGACGAGGTGGGCAAGCTCTTTGAAAGAGTCATTGCAAACCGCCTCGCCGAGCACCTTACGGGGACGGGGCCGGATCTTGCGGAACACCAATTTGGTTTCCGCAAGGGGCGCTCTACGGTGGACGCCATCATGCGCGTGAGAACCCTCACGACGGGGGATGCGGTGTGCAGGGGTGGGGTTGTCTTGGCGGTGTCTCTCGACATCGCCAACGCCTTCAACTCCATGCCCTGGAGCTGCATAAGGGAGGCACTCCGGTATCACCGGGTGCCGACCTACCTCCGTCGAGTGGTCGGGGACTACCTGACGGACAGGGCAGTCATTTACCCCAGTCGCAGTGGAGAATGGAACCGGCGAGAGATGTCGTGCGGTGTTCCACAGGGATCGGTTCTAGGGCCTTCCTTGTGGAACATCGGGTACGACTGGGTGCTGCGCGCCGACCTCCCTAGTGGTGTCAGCGTAGTTTGCTACGCTGACGACACGCTGGTGCTGGCACAGGGGGGGTCGCACGAGGCGGCGGCCGAAGCTATGACACGCGGGGTTGCGATAGTCGTTGAGAGGATCCGGCAACTGGGTCTCGAGGTGGCATTGCACAAGTCCGAGGCCATGTGCTTTCATGGGCCTCGGAATGCGCCACCTCCGGGATCCTTACTCACGGTAGGAGGGGTATCCATCGGTGTCGAGTCGACTTTGAAGTACCTAGGACTCGTCCTCGACAGCCGGTGGAACTTCGTGGAGCACTTCCGACGTTTGGCCCCCAAACTGGAACGGACTGGGGCTGCCTTCAGGCGGCTCCTGCCCAACCTGGGGGGGCCGAACGCCTCCTGCCGGAGGCTCTACGCGGGAGTCGTGCGGTCCATGGCCCTTTACGGGGCCCCTGTGTGGGCGCGTTCCTTGAGGCTGCGTGCAGCCCACTACCTGAACGCGCCCCAAAAGGTGGTAGCCGTAAGGCTGGCCCGTGGGTACCGCACGATCGCCCGCGAGGCGGCGTGCCTCCTTGCCGGATTGCCGCCATGGGATCTGGAGGCGATAGTCCTCGCGCGCCTGCATGAATGGCGCGCGGAGGCGCTTCGCCGGGGGGAAACTCCGCTGCCGCGACAAATTGTCGCTCAGCGGACAGACTTCCGGCGGGATCTCATGGCGACATGGAGAGAGCGACTGTCGCAACCCCGTGCAGGGCACGCCACGATAGTGGCGATAAGTCCCCTCTTTGAGGAGTGGCTAGAGAGACGCCACGGCGTCCTCACCTTCCGCCTGACGCAGGTCCTCACCGGACACGGTGTTTTCGGGAGGTTCCTGCACCGAATCGGGCGGGAGGAAACGCCCGGGTGTTTCCATTGCGAGGATCGACCGGAGGACACGGTGGAGCACACGGTGGAGGTGTGCCCCGCGTGGGCGGAGCACCGCCGTGTCCTCGAAGCGGCGATTGGCGGCGGCGACCTCTCGCGTCCGGCCCTGGTGCAAGCCATGGTCCGGAGCGAGACGGAATGGGACGCCGTCACCTCCTTCTGCGAAGCAGTAATGCTAGAGAAGGAGGTGGCGGAACGTGAGAGGGAGAGAACCTCACAGCGTCCCGGCCGCCGCGGGAGACGCCCCGGGCGTCGGGTGCCACCACGTGGCCCCCGGCCACCGTAGGCGCGGGCCTGTGGACGGTGGGCTATGGGCTAGCTCGCCGTCCGTCCGTCTCATGACGACAGGCCGTGTCGACGGCGCGTTCGTGTTCCACGCGCGCCTCAAAGAGAGTCAGCAAAAAGGAAGGGGTCCGAAAGGACCGATGCCTGCCGGGGTTGCGGGACTATTCGAAAGAGATACCGTGGCCCCGGAACACAAAGGGCGATGAAGGAACATGGATGGGTTTTAGTCAGTAAAAGTCTGACACTCCCTCCTGCTCCGCCCAGAGCGGGAGAAGTCATTTGATGATTTCCCATCCGAAAAAAAAAAAAAAAAAAAAAGGGTACCCCCACATTTCGCGAGTTACATTTTTTTAAGACCCTAATCCTAATGGAAAAATACAATAACACTTTGCCTGACCATGTGACCTGCAGGCCTAGCCAAGTTACAAACGTTTCGTATCGATTCTAAATTGCTAAATTGGTAGCCAAGTTGACACGACTGAGTCGATCGCTCGTTCTCTAATCCTACACTTTAGTCTATGGTGAGCGTTCCTACCAAAGAGTTTAGCGATCAACATTGTAGAAACGATAACATTCTATTCTATCATTTTGAACGATGTAAACTTGTCTACGAATTTTCTATTCGTTTGTGTTGATCACGTGATTTAACGTTGAGATGATGTCATTCCCATTCATTTGAATAGTTTTCTACTAGCGTTAACGATTGTAGATTGTCAACTTGGCTAGGGGTGCTGTCCATTTAAAATACTGTAATTCAACTGCATCCGGTTAGTCTGGAAGATACAGCCTTTTCTCAACTATGATATCTATAGGCGTAGACGGCGTAGCCCCATAGGAATTTTCGCTTTCAGAAAACGTTTGTAGAGTCGAGGACTTTATTGATAAGCCACTTTCACTACTTTGAAATTTTTCAACTTTACACATTCACGAGTACTTACGAATATTACCGACTAAACCCGATTTGTATTAAACGGCTAAAATACGAATAGTGGCAAGTGGCTCATTAACTATAGTCCTTCACTGTACAACAGTTTGTAAGGTAGTAACGTCAACTTCTACAACAAATAGGTGTAAAGGTCAGATAGCATGGCAGTCTGACCTGTTAGTAGGTGCGTAATGTTTAAACTTGACCCATAACTATGATTCAGATACGTTACCTTTCAAGTTCTTCGTAACTTTTGAGTCGTTCATCAACTGGCCCCACATGCCTACGGCCCATTTGGTACGAGTTGATGAAAATCAATTCTTTCTTACCCAAAGAAACACCATTTAGCGAACTTATAGAATATTTGTTTTTAACTTGCGACTTCACCGGTCTGGAGGGTAGATATTGTCCCAGGAAAGTAGTACCGGGAAAATAAGTCTCTCTCTCTATGTCCTAATCCTATGCCCAATTGTCATCTAAATTCCTTCAGCTCATAAGGCGTGAAAAGGTAATAAACAAACAGGCATACAGAGTTACTGTCGCATTTATGATGTACGGTCGAACAAGCTATTTGGTTTATATTTTACAATGTAATTTGTTGGTTAAACTGTAAACCAAATACACACATCAAAAATGTCTAGGGATCAAGCATTTTTATGCGGATTTCTTGAGATTGAGATGTGGCTTTGTAATAAATTTATGATTTTATAAATTTATATGGATCCTTTTTGGTGCATTTCATAATTTGAATCAGGAACTCTCAATCAAATTCGATTAAAAGATGAAAATAAGCTGTCAATATTTTCCCTATAAAAACATACAACGCATTGAAGACATTATTAGTGCTACTGTTTCCCTACTACTGATTAAAACCAACGTTATTATGGAGCGGCGACGTCATTTAAGCAGGGAAGAAATGCTCAGAGCCGTGGGAATGATAGAAGCTGGTTCCCGGCAACGTACTGTAGCTTTAGCTCTGAATACAAGTCAGAGTGTTATCAGTCGACTTTGGACACGTTACCGAAGCACTGGTACCGTGGCTGAGCGCCATGGAGGACGGTATCGCTGCACCACACGGAGACAAGACCGATACATTCAAATCTTAACTCGAAGAGCTCCAACAATAACCGCCATGATGTTAGCCGTGAGGCTTCATCACTCTTCAGGGAACTTAATTAGCGACCAAACAGTCAGAAACCGCTTGCATGAAGTGAACCTTCATTCCCGAAGACCGCTACGGGTACCACCTATAGCAATGCACAATCGTAGGATTCGATATCAATGGGCTCTTGAACACAGAAATTGGGCAGAAGAACAATGGCGTTTCGTGTGCTTTTCTGATGAGTCTCGTTTTGGTATGAGACCGGATACAAGACGTATACGACACTGGAGAACCCCTGGACGCCAACAGCGATTAAAATCCTGCCAGGAAGTCCATCCTTATAGTGGTGGAACCATCATGGTATGGGCGGGTATTTGGATCGGCGGAAGAACTGAGTTGATTTGGATCAGAGGCAACCTCAACGCTCAAATTTATGCTGAGACGATTGTATCAGACGTCATCGTTCCTCTACAAGTGCAAATCGGTCCCTTATTTCAGTTAATGCATGATAATGCACGACCGCACACCGCAAGAGTTGTAAGACAGACTCTCGCCGCAGCTAACATCAATGTCCTGCCCTGGCCTGCTCAGTCGCCAGACTTGAACCCGATTGAGCATGCATGGGATATGCTACAGAGAAGAGCTCTGCCGAATATGGAGGGTATCCAGTCGCAAGAAGACCTTTTTTTGTTGTTGCAACGAACATGGGCGGCCATTCCACAGCGTGATTTGGATGAACTCATTTTGAGTATGCCAAACCGATGTTCTTGTGTTGTTAGTGTTCGTGGTAGAAACACGGATTATTAATTGTTTAAGTTACCCAATAAAATTTTAAAGAAAACTGTTATTTCAGTCTTTTTTTCGAACTTTAATGTTAGTGGTTCAAATGTCAAAAATCCCTTTATTAGGAAAATGGCAAATTTCTTTATTAATGCAAAGGTGACTTGGTTTATCGTTACTGTGACAAACGAAAACACTTTATTTGATGAATCCTTAAAGAAAATTTTAATTAATATCAATCAGGAGAAAAGTTATTGCAAAAATATATGTTGATCCCTAGATACTTTTGATGTGTGTAGCTTGTTCGACCGTAATAGCTTCTGCCCGCGGCTTCGCCCGCGTGTAGTTTGCCAATTGTCACATGGAAACGTATTTACGGGATAAACAGTATCCTATGATTTAATCCAGGTTATAAACTATCTATGTGCCAAATTTCATTGAAATCCTTTTAGTAGTTTTCGCGTGAAAGAGTAACAAACACCCATCCATCCATCCTCACGAACTTTCGCGTTTATAAAATTTAGAAAATTAGTACCTATATATGGATTTTGTCTCCCCGATACTCATAATATATTTAATGGTTAACCATGTACTACCTACTCGTTTTATATTTCCCATCTAAGCCCACACTATACCATGGCCAAGGATATGTGCTCAAGGGGAAAATTGAGCCTTACGCCGCGCGCCATTGTGTCGTGGGACACAGGGAACTAATATTTATTGCCCCCTGTAGCCTCACTGTGTTTACATGATATTGAACGTAATTGTGTTGCGTGGGGATAAAATAATAAATTAAATGGGTTTTTCTTGGGTAGAAGAAAAGTGGATATATAGGTAAGTGCTTGTGTCAAATATTAAATTCCTTCACTGACAGACAATGAATAGCCACTGGATCTGAAGCATGAAATTTTGCACTAGTGTGTAGAGTTCCTTTCTTTACGAACTTGAGCACTAAAGAATTATTTGAATTAGACATTCATCCCCTAACGGGTTTAGGGGATTTTTTTATGATGGAAGTTCGTAATTTTTGTCAATGGGGAAACGCTTCGCAAATTTTAAAACGGTTGCCAACGCCCTAAAATGATAGGTCCCAAAATATGTCAAAGTTCAAAGACTTTTAGTAACAGCTTCAACCTTCTAACTTATTTACTCTCTTAAGCCTCGTTCAATTCTTGTTAACTTCAGCCAGTCTTAACAGAATCAAACCCATTATAAATGTAAACCACTCAACTAAACAAAAACGAGTTCGAAAATGAATGAAACCATCAAATATGGCGCTTAGTCCATTAAGTGGTCTTCTACAAAATTAAATACTGGTCCCAAACTAAAATAAACCACAAATACACGAAAGTAAATACCAGTAAGTGCACGAAGCAATATTTAAATAAACGTTTGTTTAAATTTAAAAGGAAACTCGGTTCCGGATCCGTAAGATCCGTTTTATTGCATATCTTGCAACCTCGGAGTCCAAGCTCTTGAAATAGAAACAGATTCCTGCTTCCCGTGTCTGAATTTGCATGAGAAAAGGCTAGTTCTGTGTCCTCCCAGTTCTAGTTGTTCCAGTTTTCAAAAGGATAATAGACGTTATAAATGTACTGAGAATGATTTTGATTTTTCGTTTTCTTCAGATTTTATATTGATTGCAATTTGCAAACAGAACCTTAATTTAGTTAGAAATGATATTTTGTATGCTGCCTATAACTTTTCTACTTACACATAGAATTAATTAGAATAGAATAATCTTTACTATGTAGGTTGTACACCATGTATTACAGATATTAATGCAGTAACTACACAATACCCATATTAATCGTCCCCCAACCTGTACAACTCTGTATCTACCTATATCATATACCCATAAATATCCCAAAGGTACAACATTCAAAGATGGGTAGTCTCAAAGTGGTTTGTCATGTCAGGAGCGACGCAATTACCACGACATTCGACGGATCCGGCTCCCGGCCCCGGCTCGCAAAAACGAGCCTCCGACCGAAAATTGCAACGGCCATCTTTGGCACAATTACCACTTTTTATCCGTTACACAGTAACTGCATTTTTGAAGGCGAAAAAAATTGTTTCATCAGACTATACATCAAGAACTTGTATGATGGAATTTGAGCTCAAAAACTTTTCGCCAGATTGGTGTTTTATTTTTTTGGAGGTTTGCTTTTGCGCCGTATTTTTCGTTTTCTTTTTAGTTTGGCGGTTGATGTGATTATGGTTTTAATGACATTTTTATTTTTAGGCAAAAAGTATTTTGAAATTGATGTGAGTAGCCACCCCCTCCCGTCGGGAATATTTGAGACTGAACATTTTATTTGTTATCGGCGCAACGTGTTATAGTCTTTATAATAATATTACATCCCAAATACATAAAATATGAAGGTACCGAACTAAGTGATTGATCCCTAGCTACTTGTCCATTTATCTCTACGAAAATAACGTTGTATTCAGTCCCAAATGCCAGGGACGAAGTTGTTTCAAAACAAATAGACAAATGTATATGCATAGACTTATGTATGTATGGCAGCATCGGTTTAGTAACTAAACGAAACTTGTACAACTTCGGCGATTAATTACATAATTAGATGCTCACTACACCTAAAGCTGCTAGCTAAATTGTCTTTACGTAAAACTTGGTGAGTTAGGGGTGCGGCCAAACAACCGTTATTATGTGAGTCGCGTAATTCGTTTGTATAAAAGTATGGGCTTATTTTTCGTCGTCGCGTGACATAAACCAGACTTTAGCATAGCGTAAATTACGCGATCGCTCATACTCATATTACGTCCGTTTGGCCTCACCCTTAGTGCGTAAGCTCGAGTCCACACGTTAACAGTTTACAAAACGTTTGCCTTCTACTGGCGATGGCGTGCACTGAGCGAGTTTGCTTTGCGCCCGGCTGACTGGCTTAAAAGGTCGGAATGAAAACATTTAGGCGCCTAAGTAAATAAAAGTGAAAACGACTTCACTTGCGTGTACCTACCATTATTGTGGACTAAACCTGACATCCGTTTACTGCTTTAAACGTCACGTTGACTTCAAAAAGGTGTAAGTTTGTTGTTTTGTTTTTATAGAGAACCTCTTTTATGCAAGTAGATTAGAAGCGTTTAGCGTTTTCTCTGCTAAGCATGAGGATTTGATTCCCAGGTTAGGCAAAGTGTCATTGGGTTTGCCAATCAGGAAATTCTCAGTAGCAGCCACGGTCTGGATTTCTGCCAGTTGATGGCAATAAACTCGCCCCCTAAGTATTACATTAACGAAATATGGAAGTAGGTACTATTAGGGTCATCTCCCGGGGATTACAGGCGTGATGTTTATTATGGATCAGGGTTTTGAATAAAAAATAATCACCATACATTTAATTCCCCAAAGGGACCCACGAAGGGTACCTTCGATCGATTATGGTATCTACATTCGAGGTCGTTGACAGCCGATACAGGGCGAGGCACACGTGAGTTTGAAATAAATGAAAATGTGGAGGAAAAATCTATCTAGAACGTGGTTCCGAAACACTTAAGCACCTAGCTGCCAGTGCTCGGGACTGCCATCATTAGTTTAATGAAACAGCAACTTTCAAACGTCTCGGGTTTAATTTACATTAAATCAGGATTTTACTGTACTAAAATAGAAGCAGGTACTTATTATGTTAATTGCAAGTTTAAAATAATATCGTAATGTGAAAATTAAGACATTCGGTCACCAAAGTAGACGTGAAACCTAAGAAGACCGACAAGTTTGTCAATAACAGCAAAGCTAGGTAATTATTTAGTTTAAAAATATATTTGCTTCTAGAAGTACAGACCTCAGTTCAGCACCACAATTGTACCACACAGCATTGTAGAACACATTTTCTATCACAATCCTAAGGATTTTGAAATAAATTCCAAACCCATTGCTTCATAGATGTTTGTACTGACTATACAGGGTGTAAACGGACCCATCACGAAGCCGTCAACAAAGCATTCTGTACATCAAACTAAGTAACTTTACGCAAAAATTATTGCTGGGAAACGAGTTTTTTTTTGGGGTTCAAAATCATGTTTTGTGGTAGAACTCAATGTAACGCACTCAAAACATTGTGCTGATGGTGGGATTGAAAAGTACGGGGGTCGTGGAGGTGTTTAAAGTAAAAATTTTACATTAAAAACTTGTCAAAAAGTTGGAAGTTTGACCCCCAATATCTCCGTAACTAGAAGGTTCCGGGTCTGGTGTAGAACAAAAAAAAAATTGCAATGACGGGGAGAACAAGTGCCTTTCGGCTTCGTTAAGAGTCTTTTTACACCCTTTATATATCCTCCATTTCAGGGATCTCCTAAGTCTATAGCAACAATTTAAATGACGTTGCCTAGTATAAGCGTAGGTGCTTGTAAACGACGTCATGAACATGATAACCGCGTAGTGAACAACATTTGACATGCCTGTCGCACGCAATGTGCCAGCTAGCCAGCTTGGCAATTGATCTGCTGCCATACGCCACTCGACCAAGCTCTGAGGTTCTAAAACGGCTGGAATAAGGTTTTAACAGATAACATGATATCACGCTTGTTCTCTTTGATGGGTTAGGCAAACGTCTGCGTTCCATTTAAAGAGTGAGCCAAGGAAGGAAGGTCAAGGAAGGTCCTAACTTCGGATTGCTACAGACTAGTTCCTGCTAGTAAAACCAACTTTGCCAGATCTGGAAATCGACTCCAGGACACGGTATCTCATGTGGCCACTGGACTAACGAGGTAGTAGTCTGAAGAAGAATTCAAACGGATTTGTATGAAAATAGTTGCTGCACAATGTTGTGATAGCTAATTACGTTGATTATTGTCAAAGATGAGATCATACACCTTTTTTGCACAGAAGCTTTAATTATTATGCAAGGAACTCCTCTTGGATAAACAGTTACCCATCGGCAGCCGGAAAAATTTAAATAAAAGAAAATTCTTCGTGAAATTTTAACCATCGTCGAAGAAATGGCGGCGGAAATGACAATATTATTTTATAATTAAAACAGCAGAAAGAATTGCAGATTATTATTTCTTAATTAACCTTCAAAAGATGACATAACACAAGTTATTTTAATCATAGAAACAGGCTTTTTTCGCCCATTAAAGAATTACTCACAGGGGTTATAAAAAAAAAGCGTTGCAAATTCATAAATAACGCGCACTATGGTTATCTAAAAACTAAAACATAGACTATCTATATTGGATCTGTAAACAGATGAAGGTAGATAAAAAACAGACCTATACACATGAATAAAATAAACTAGTTTTTTCTCTATCCTACTTTGCGTAGAATTTCGTTTTAAGTATAGGAATTGCATTTCAGAGTAAATCTAAACAGACCAGTTTTAGATTATTAGATTAATTTTAATTGGGATACCTAATTTTGAATGGATACCATAAAAAATAAACAGTAAAACCATTACCTCAGTCATGTAGACGGCTAGTACATATATAAGCATGTGATCGAGAGAGAGAGAGTAGTCACCATATCAAGGCCACATAGGGTTAATGACCAAATAAGCTATTGAAATAAATGAATCAATCGGTTAATTACATCATTCAAAATTTACAACAATCAAACAAAAACCCCCGACTCACATAATATACATAGCCGGTATCGTTTAGCGTTCGAAATTCGCGTAGAGTTGGCGTCGTTATCACACTAGTCAATATTCGTCAAATTAGCATTGATGCAAGGCGGCGAGGTCGACGACCCTGTTCGGCGAGCGTGGGAGCGTGCGCGGGCGCTGTTTTTGCAACTACCCGACTAACTACCCGAGTGGCCGAGCGCGGGCCGACAGGTAGCCCGCACCCGAATCTTAAGTATTCCTTCCACACTGGTCCTGTTTCGGGAATTATTCATTGGAACCCTGAGAATATTGTTACATCTCTTTGTTCGGAAACCAAGATGAAGAAAGACTATCAAAAGAAATGTTACAGAAAGTAAAGTCTCAGTGACGCGGACGTCTTGAAGGTTTGACACCTAGAACTAGACGAGAGAGCAATGACCAGTTTGGCTCTTGCAAGCCAAGATTACGATTTCATTTGAGTTACCTCGTCTATTGTAACTATATGTATCTTTGGCAGAAACATACTATGTACTGCGATAAACCACTAAAGAAATAGCGGTCTATTTTCACCTAGTTTCTGAAAGCACAATCTTGCTTCCATAAAATATGAACGCAGAAATTTCTGAAAATTAAATACCCATTTCACACAGGATCCTTTATATAAACGAGCATGTGATGTATTACCTAAGCACTTAAGTGATGCCTATCTGAAGCCTCTCCTATGGTGAGTGTGCTCAACATCCGTTTTAAAAGTCCTGATTAGTTCAGTCGTTCAGTGCGGGGCTTGGAGGCAAGCCAAATGGGATGAAACGTCAGACAAACTGCGCATTTGATATAACCAGTACAACACAGGTTTAGTAATGAGTTGTGAGTTGGTTTTTCTGCTATTATTAATGCTTTATTTGGTGTTTTTAATTAGGTGTTGCTTGATTTGATGACTGTAGTTGAGAGAGATTTTTTACGTTTGGTATTTGCGATACGTGACGCTTGTTAAGTTTTATTCGGGATTTTTGGTCTATTTTTGTTTTAGCTGACCCGAGAGACGTCTTGTCCTGTAAAGTTTCCCAATTTTCCTTTAAAGTTTTTAAATTTTCTTACTCTCAAATGATTAATTAATCTTTAATTAAATATAGATTTTGATATAATATGTATTTGAGAGAGATGGAAGAAGGAAACGGGGGAGGCTTTGCCACTAATTTAAAAAAAATGTATTCGGTTTAGATATCTCTACCTCTAGCTGTACCTATGGTTGTACTGTTGTAATAACACTCCTATTTATAAAAAAAAATATTAGTTCTTCTGAATAATTACCCTAGAGATTTGATCAAGTCATTCGAGCTACTTAGCTTACATTTATTTTACGTACCTACTTCACACTTTCATAAACCTTACTACAAGTTACGAAAAATGCATCGTAGAAAAAAGCTTCCATCACTAAAACGTCTGTTCACGAACGAATAAGTCGAGACTTGTAGAAACTTGTTCAGGCTGCACAGTGCACAAGCTCTTCTCACTCACTACCTAGAATTAAATCAAAAATGACCTCGAGACAGCCTTCCTGAGATAGGGTTACTCTTAGAGTTTTCAGAAGTTGAAGTAGAGAGACTAATAATTCAAACTGATGTTTACCTAAATATTTTTATCAGCTTGCATTTCTCCTACTCGATCCATCTACTTATCTATATTATCTTCTATCTATCTAGGATCAATTAACCCTATTTAAAGAGGTAACACAATCTTAACAAAACTTATTTTAACCTAAGAAAGACGAAAAGAGAACTATTTAAAATTAATCACATTTTTCAGGTAGCTTTATCTTTCGAATCTTTATTCCCGTGCATTATTTACACAAATGAAGTAAAACGAAGACATAGCCAGTTATGCGTCATGTTTGTTATAAACAAAATCGTTATAAACTAAAAGAAAAGAAAAAGAACAAGGATCTAAATTGCGAAGTGCAGTTTCTCGGGACTCATGCGCAGCGCGACACACTTGGTTGCGGCGACGACGTCTACACTTTCATGCCAAACCTGTTTATGTGCAAACACACACACAAGTACAACAGAGCCCCGCGAGTGTGTGCGCAGCCTTTGTCGTTCCTAAATCAAATTGCACTCGAACGTTTAAAACTAATACATTTGAATAAGTCAAGAAACCGATTAAGGATCATTCAGCCAGTTTCGCGTGATGGCGGTCGGTCCAGTAAAACATTAGTTTTAATACTTTCTAACAGGTATACTTCAATGTTTCTAACTGTTAAACAACATAAAACATTATTTAAGCGTAACAACGTGTTTATTATGTATCGACAAACCGTGACTAAACTAATAAAATTGTTCGTGAGAACCAAACGTTTTTTAATTGCTGATTGATAGTAATTTGAACAAAAAAGATTTTACTCTGATGTCATTCGGTAAAATAACTAAACGTTGCGTATTCCATCGTTTTCATGTAACTAACATTGCCTGTAGGTAAACTAATTTTCAAAATAATGTTTTTATTAACTCACTACGTGAAACTCTTTGGTTGCTTTGCTTCACTCCGCTTACTTTTAAAGGCCTCTCCACATGATCTCAGTTCTTTCGATCCAGCTCGTCCCTTGATCTTCTACGAGGTTTGCCGCGTCGCCTTCTTAGTGTCAGGGCTCCCTAAAGTGGTCATTTTGGCCTACAGTAATGAATTGATGTAAAATAAGTTCAATATTATGTATTTTATTTCCTCACTAACTAAAACTGTTTGTAACTCACTCCGGTATTTATGAAAATGCCTCCAACTAAAGTGTTGTAAACAATAAAATCTCCATTACATTAAGTAACACAATGAGCTAGTTTTTCATTGTCCTACTTAAAAACTTTGTATTGTAATAACGGCATTACAATGGAAAAGCTTCAACTTCCTCTTTTACAGGTGCGACAATGGAATACTAAAACAAAAGCTCTTTTTTTTCTAACATTATGTAACTGGCTGCAGAACGCCTCTAGTAGTGCTTAAAAAGAGAAGAGAACTGTCAGAATTTAAAACGTCAATCTTTTTCCCGCCAATAATTTGCACCACAGATTATTGAAGCCAATTATAACGAGTCCAATACACTGTCAGATCGTTTAGCCGTGTGTATTCGCGGTATTTACATAAATGCCAGCTACGCTAAATGATTTTATCTAGCAACGACATGGTTCTTTAAATGCTGTGCATTGCTGACGGCCCGCCATTTCCAATGATCCCGGGCCTCATATAGACGTTTTTACTTCGCGTTTCGCTGTTAACAAGGCCATAGATTAGCTTATCGTGAACGTGATATTGCAGAGAAGGGAGTGTTGGATGATATTGGGAGATGTTAATGGAATGGCAGGGACTAAATATACATATACGTAGCTCGTTATACTGAATGGGGGTTTCGCTCAAGCATGATCATATAGATGTGGGTTGTGATATTATCATTGCAGAAAAGTGTCTTTGGCTTAAGAGACCACAACAATAATGAGCTTGATTTAAATAAAAGGCCACTAATATTTTATTCCAAAGTAAAAGGAATAATGTAATTGAACAAAAACCTTCCTTCTGAATAAACAATTGCTGTCCTTTTTAGCGAGTTTACGAAAACACAAAAACAAAAGAACGTTTGTTCAAACGAAAACTTATTCAATGAAAATTGATTCGGTATTCCAGAGATTAGACAACCATTTACAAGGCGGCAGATAAACATCGAACAACAAACGTTTTACATCAAAGGAAAAGATCTTTCCTCAACAATAGGGATGTATAACCGGAATTATTAAATTAACTAAGTCATGAAAGTTACCAACGCGAATTTGAAGATAATCTCATCAAATCGTCATTTTTCTGCCCTTGTCCCATGTTACTTGAGGTGGGCAACACTGTTTTCTTGTATTCTCTCCTGTTAGCCGTCACACCATCATTTACTCCTTTTTTCATATCATTCCACACATAATCCACCCATCTTTCCTTTGGTCTTACTCTCCCTCTCCACCCACCAATTTTATATTCATCACTCTTTCACTCACATGCGATTCGATTCGAAGAAAAAAGTAAAGAAAATTCTCTAAGTGACAAAGGAACTAATACACTTACTTGTTCACATAAAACATAAGATGTAGCAAAAAGGAAATAGCAAGGAGCTCGTATGTTAGCCTTAGTACACATGGTGTATTTATTGAGTCATCCATCTAAATCCCTCGGTGCGCACCTGACCTAGCCAATCTTTCTACATTTTTTCCACGTTTTTATCTATCGAGTGTGACAGCAGTCCTCCAGAGCTTACTTGGCGTTTACACGAGGCTTACCTACTTAAAGTAATCCATTCGATCTACTAAGAAAATACATACCTTTCTTTCTTTCTATGTTTTAACCTTTTGCGAGTACATTGAGTTTTAGTTGACTGTTGGGTCGCGAACGTGATTTCTAAGATGAGGTCCTGAGTTCTATTGACAGGGTGGACAAAGTGTTATTGGGTTTTTCCATCAGGTAGCAGCCACTGAGTCCGAATTTGGTTCGCCTCCTGGGACTTGAACATAACTGCCGAAATAAGGGAGTAGGTACTGTTAGCTATACCTCTGCCTTAACCTTCGAGAATTACAGACGTGATGTTATGTAAGTCAGACTTGCTCGTTTGTGGCTGAAATGGTGCAATGGTTATTAAACTGAAGTGTGAAACTTTGTGAGTGCAATGCAATTCTGGAACTATTCTATACGGGTTGACTAAGTCGTTATTACGGTCGTGTAGCTAGATGTAATTGTTCTTGTGGTATTTAGATTGATAAAGTTTTCCACAATATTTGGTGGTGAAAGTAATTAAAGACCACGAAAATATCACCGAAATTAATTAAGGTTACCTACATTAAGTTTAATTTTAATAAAATAATATCATTGATAAAGATGAGTACCTCAATTGCGTAATATACTGTCAATCTCAATCCGAAGAATTTTGGAGGAAATTCTTAATCCTCTGTCACAGAAAAGTTCGTCTGCTCATCATCTGCCTAGCCTTTTCCCAACTATGTTGGGGTCGGCTTCCAGTCTGACCGGATGCAGCTGAATACCAGTATTTTACATGGAGCGACTGCCTATCTGACCTCCACAACCCAGTTAGTACTGGATAATACGATACCCTTGGTAAGACTGGTTGTCAGACTTTTTGGGCTACTGACTACCAGTAACGACTGTCAAAGATCACAAACGACAGCCGGGACCAACTGCTTAACGTGCTTTCCGAGGCACGGAGGAAACTCGGTATGTAATGGGTGGTCACCCATCCACAGACCAACCTAGGCAAGCACGGCTTAACCTAAAGATCGACCCGAGCGGCTGTTATAATTTAGCCACAAGCTCCTCCAAAAGTTCGACAGTTCGAAAAGTTCGTATGCTAAACGAATAATATCAATCAAAATTAATAGCATTGGGAATTATTGGGAATGGGATTGTAGGAGAGTTACGCATTTATTCAGCTGGTCTTCGTAAAACCATGTAAGTTAACAAAAAGACTTTCATACTCGTACTTAATAATAATGGTTTTGTAGTTCACAATTTCAGAGTACGAACACAGTAATCAGATTCAAAATCCACAAATTATAAGTACTTACATACATAAACTCAAGCCTTTTCTCAAGGGGGTAGGTAGATAGAAACAACAGAAACCCAAAAAGACAAATGTACAAATACAAATTATACAAACTAATTAACAGAATAACATTAGAATTCTGAACTAACTCTCATAGGACCACTAGTTGCACTTCGCAACCTGTAGCGTCACAGTTCAGACTCTAACGAATATAAAACTACGCAAAGTCAGAGAAACAAAACAATTTAACAACTGGGAAACGTAATTACTTACGTAAACGTATTTACTAAAGCCGTAGTAGTGGCAAAGGCGAGCTTGCACACAGCCAAGCAAGATTAATTTAGCACGTGGATCTTTTCGCGAGCAGCTATAATCACTGTAAACCAGGAAACATAAGTACTAAAGGCATTATTTGTTGTAGAGGCGAACATGCATTCTGACAAGCAAGGTTCATAGAGCCAAAGTTAAGCTAAATAAATTCAAATTCTTAATAGTTCTCTTCACATAAACTTACTTATGATATGATGCCGTGAAACGTCAAAACATAGATAGATACGAGGAGGACCAGCAAGAAACTTCATGGTTACGTTTCGTTTTACGCTAAAGTTGCAATCTCAACTAATTGAATTTGAGTGGACGCCTCACACAATCGGGGTGGAGCGAGGTGCATGCCACATAAAGATGTTTTATTATGCACGTGTGTGCTGTGTGACAAGTGCAGCGAACGAATGCTGTGGGGTTGGGACATGGTGGTGGGTTGAAGCGGATGAATCTGAAGCGGCGTTCGTATCGATGACAAAAAGTCCAAAATTACGCTACGCGAACTCCACTCGCGTTGAGCAGAAGACGGGGCATGTGGTACAAGATGGAAGGTGGGCGGATGTCTGTGGAGAGACACCGCATATGTTCATGAGACCTGAGCCGCAGATATGGACATCCGATGGTAAGACCAGTCAAAGAACTGTCCGTTGCTCTAGTGGTCCCAAGGGGACGGAACATCACGGTCATGGGTTGTTTTCAGGTCAAGGAAAGTGATAATGTATTGGTTGTATTGTTATTTTCCTTCATGAATTTCTCAGTGGCAGTTTGACATCTGGATTTGTACCCAGTTGAAGGTAGTGGGCTGACCTGATTAAATCCCATGTAGTAGGCTTCATGCGACTTTCTTTACTCAATCATAATAGAAAGCTTAACGTAACCTAAGTGTGCATACAATTTGATTTAACTGAAAAATGAGCAAATTAAAAAAAAACACGGTTTGAGACCTAATAGGGTAAAGTAGAAAATACTGTTTTTCTAAAGAAAAAGTTGTAAGTATATTGGCGATTTTGAGCCTAAGTGAGATTATTTTGAAGGTAGGGCAAAACGATTTCGCGTTCATTAAAATTTCTTGTTGGTGAAATTTTACTAAACTATTATGATTAAGAAAAAAAGTAAATTGGCTATTTTTTACCCCTGTTATAGCGAATTTTATTAAAACTAACCTGAAAAAAGTTCGTAGCATGGTTTCAACAAAGAAAAGCATTATACAGTAAGATTAAATTCCTACCTTCGTTACTCTTGCAATCAATATTTAATTTTACCAGATTAGCAGCCTGTTGTCTCGGGAATTAACTAGATTAAAACAATGAGCTTTGTAAAACTGTGTTAAAATAAAGCGGCGCCATCTTGGATTTTCATTTTGACCGACGACACCTATGATGAAAAAGTTTTTCTCTGTCTTTTCGCGCAAGTGGGTTCGCGCAAGTGTCCTTTCGCGCAAAAGTCCATTCGCGCAAGTGTCTTTTGCGCAAATGTCTTTCGCGCAAGTGTCTTGATACCATTACACTTTGATGAAGGCAATCGATTTTATGCCGCGATCTTATGCCGCAACAAATAGAGAGTTCCTGACATGTTTCTCCAAATCTCTCCTCCACCCTTTTTTCCCCGCTCCCGCTTCACTCTTCCACCATGCCCGCAACCTTGCAAGCGCAGGCGCACCGGAGACAACAATGGCGGGAGTCGGGAGGTCGCGACACAGCGTCACGCAGCCCGCCGTGTTTGCTCGAGAACCCGCCGCTGCCGCCGCGCGCTGCTCAAACAACGCCACAAGAAGCTGTTTCACATACTACTTCACTTTTTTATCTACTTTACAGCCCCGTGATACACGGGTGGTGATCTGATTTTTGGGTATTAGTAGCTGTGAGCTGCGGTTTTGCCTGCATAGAGATTTTGACGCAGGAACTGCATTTTTGGCGCAGAAAAATATATTCGCATCGACTTGAGAACCTTCTCCTTTTTTATTCTGATCCAAACTAGCATTTGTCACTCGGAAATTGTGTGCTTTACTATCAGCGAATTAAATAACGTTAAGGGATCAGAATTTCTCCAGAGAAACTTCCTTTACAAAAAAACAAACTCAGAAAAATACCAAAGCGAATAACTTAATGCTTCGTTGCTTAGACATGACTTAAACAGTGCAATTCTATAAACTTTTAAACGTTAACCTTTCTTTAAAAAGCTTGGAGGAAACTCTCGGCTGTCAGGACAAATACTGCAGCACTTTTTCAAATTCAGTAGCAGTAAGTACGGAGGAAACCGGCATGTCCTAGAACCAAAAATTCGAAGACATGTGACATCTACCAAACCGCACTGGGCCCTCGTGGTGGATTATAGCCCATTCCCTCTCATAGAGGGGAGGCCGTGTCCCAGCAGTGGGAACATTAATAGGCTGATGATGATGATGATGATGAAGTACGGCAAAGGGAATAATAAATCTGTAATGTGAATGGAAAAATATAAATCTTGCTTTTCATGAGTTATTTCTTCTAAAGCCATAATGTAACTTTCCATTATCTAAAGCATGGTATTATATACCCTATAGATATCTATCTCTTTGATTTCATTTAGATGTCTTTAATTTCGGTTTAAAGTCGATATTGTCTCTTTATTCTCATTAAAATGTGTTCAAACTTTGTCAACACATCAAAACTTTTGAAACGCGACAAATCATAAACACTTTCAAACTTTGAAAGCGTTTCAACACTTTCTGAAAAGCCTGCTGCCTTACTGAAAAGATACAAAATCGAGAAAATCGTCTTACTCTTTTCATCTAGTCTTAATGGCCTGTGCATCACATGGTTAGGGCCGGTATACATCAAAGCAGAGACGAGCTGCATGGTGCAAGATTCGACCAACCAAAGGAGACTTTGTACTCGATAGGGATTTAAAAAAATCACAACACTACAATTCCCAAACGTCTCCTCTCCGTTCCGCTCGGTGGAAACCGGGCCTTAGGACCCTGTCGACAAAATAACGACCGATCCACAGGCGAAACAGCGAGGTGTGTGGTCACACTTCACACTTACCTAGTTGGGCGGTTGAACAAATGTTCCAGGGGGCCTTTAAGTCGTTCCCATTAATGGTCCTTCTCGCCTTAAGCCCAGCCCTGCTCGTCCATTTACAATAAAATCGCGAAGTCAATGAACTAATTATTTCTCTGTTATTTGCGTTTGTTCAGACAATAGTCTGGGAAAGAAAGCGAATATCAACGAAATTGTAGAGGCTGTCAAGACCTTTGCATCATATTAGGAATGTTTCTCGGAAAAAATCCTAACGCTCCATTTTATTGGACGTCGCTATTCTATTCTAAGACACCTTACTGGACTATGAAACTGTTTGAAATGTGATTCTGCATTGTGATGTAAATCAGGCATCACAAAGCACTACGAAAACAGACTGTAACTTCACTATGTAAGCAGTTGGGGTGCGCTGAAGAGCCTTTATTATGTTAGGTGTCGTACTGTCGCGTCACGGCATTGTGCGGCCGTATCTATCAGGAAGTTACACGACATTCCCGACGCGCACAATGCCGAGCGCGCGTGTGCGATGTACCGCCAGCCTGACATCTATTGAAAAGAAAATTCACTCTAACAGATAATATCCAATCGATATTAGAAAACCATCAGTCCAAATAAAAGAGCTCGATTGTTATCAAGTCTAGACGATGCCGACGTTAATGAAGCGAGCCGATTGGTTCGTTTTTACCTTTCGGCGCGACGTCGTCGAATCTTGACCGTATCAATCATAATTGGCCGCTTTTTGCGATTTCGAGAATCGCAGCGCTGCGTGCACGCATGGTGACGGCGGGGGCGCGCCCGGCTCGCGGGGGGGTGTCACTGTGCAAATGCACTCGTAAACCTGGCCCGAGGTCAACGCACCCCCTCACCGCGGGGCCGGCCCCGCCCCGCGCACCCCCGGGCCTATAAAACGTTTACCGCTACAATATATTTATTTTATTATAGACGTTGCAGGTCTACGGCTGCGGGTGGGTCGCGAGCAAACCGCATCATGCACTTTTGTCTGTTTCTACACTATTGTTCTAATGTAATTGGCAAACGAATTCCTCTCGCCACCTCCAACACTCCAACATAATTATATACTTTTTTGACAATTTTTTACTTTATGCTATCTATTTATACAATAGCCAAGTATGAATATTTATAGCGTTGCCTAATCTATGATTAATGGTCTGTTTTACAACCAGCTTGATCATTAGTGATACCTATCTTAATATCAGCGTATAATTCTCCAAAGAGACTGTGGAATCGTGCTTGTGTTATGTGAAAATGATCAGTTAATCGCTCAAACATGAGTTTAGCACTATTAGACACAATCCATGCGATTAAGGCGTCAATTGGCTTGGATAACGTCGTCGTTTACTTCGGTTGAGCGAGAAGATGCCATTCCATTACATGCCGATTGTAATTTGGATCGATCGCTTTGTGGATACGAATTTAAAGTGTTTTTGATTTTGTTATCAGTTATACATATAAACGTTAATTATTTTTTCCTAAATTTCCTGATGTTGATAGCTTTTATAAGTTAAAAAATAGAATCTAACGAAGTTTTTTTTAAGGTAAGAGATGTTTTTAATGAGGAAGGAAACTGTGGAACTAATGGCGCTAGCATAGCTGGTTCCCAACATCGTCATTGGTTGAAAATGTGGTAATGTCGTTTTATATTTCAAAATAGCTTAACCTCATTGGTCAGATTGAGACCAGCCATCTTAGATTATCTTTGCCTGTGTCTCCCCATTAGAAAAGAGTTTTGGATTGGCAATTGTTTTATGGAAAACGAATTTATTAAACCTACTAACTAATGTCCATTTTCACACTATGCGTTAGCACAAAGGCGATAACCGCCACTCTAGAGGTAAATATGATTACACTGTTAGAATGTTAACTCTCGGAAAAGCTCTGTTATACTTATTTTAACATAACATAACATCACACCTGTAATCTGCGAATCGTTAGGCAGAGTTGTATCTAATAGTACGCCCATTGTAATAGGGGACGAGCCTATTGCCATCAATCGGGCACAAATCCTAACTCCGTGGGTTTTACTGAGAAATTTCAGATGGAAAAACCGAATAACACGTTGCCCTCTCCAGGAATCGAACCCAGGACCACAATACTCAGCAGTCACGCTTATGACTACTAGACTACAAGGCAATCAAAAAGCCCTTTTGTTCATGCATTGATTTAGGTGTCGTCTTTTGTTAGTAATAAAGGGCATTTTTCATCTAGATTTCTAGAGAAAAAACAGACCCTAGCCTTTAAAATGACATAACGAAAAGATTTCGGCTTTGTAGACCGTCAACGTCCCTCCTACTCATTCCTATATCCCATTCAAAAAGCTCGATCGATCTTCCTTTACCTACCAAAGAGAAAATTCAAAAGAGGTTTACCCAATGTATCATCCTAACAGGTGACAGGGAACACGTAATTGAGCAGGATCATGCGGACCATATTCTAGCTAGTTCCATCGCTACCCACTGCATTGGCTTCCCGAGGGAACTCAAGCTGACCTCCACAATAAAACACCAACTTTAGAACTCGTTAACTATTCCAGAACCATTTTATTTCCACGTATAAAAGTTCATTTCCTATGACTTCCGTACACAAGGACCAGAGTAAGTGATAGTTAGGCGAGTTTAAAAGCCAATGCAGCTTATAACTACTTCGGTTTTCAGGATTAAGTATTTAAACCTGAAGGCCGAGATAGAGTGAAATTCTTTATAGCGATTGCGATAATGTTAATAGAAAATTCAATAAAAATGTAATGGAAGCTGCCGAAAATCTTATGTTAATCCTATTGTAGATATACGAAACACTGAAAGCAATTGCCACTTCTTAGGTCCACCGGTTCTTCTTCCTACTGTTAGGCCTAGCGCACACCGCTGGAGGCGCAGCGGAGCGCATTTGAAGACAACAATTTATTATAAACCTTAACTACCTTGATATACGGTCAATATAAGAATAAATTCGCACGCGGTACTCGGAGCGCCCTCAAGCTACTACAAGAGCATGCGCGCGACCGTATATCAAGGTAGTTAAGGTTTATATTAAATTGTTGTCTTCAAATGCGCTCCGCTGCGCCTCCAGCGGTGTGCGCTGGGCCTTAGACTACGGATAATAGCAATTAACTGTATAACGTAGGAAAATATTGTCCCATAACAGTAATGTATTTTATCTAGTTTACCAGTCCTCTACAATATGACGGCTATGATGCCCCAAATGACTTTTCCATAATGAACGACCGTAAGGGATAGTCACATTATCATAAAGTACGCTTATATAGCAAATGATTTGGTTTAGTTAGCAAACTGGAGGATGCGGCTCCTTATCCAATGTGTTTCGTTTAACACCTTTGGATAAGGAGTTTTGATGGTTGGTTTATTCGTGTTTCGTTTAAATATGAAAAAACTTTTTCTTTCTAACACACATTAGAGTTCGCATTCTCTGCCAGGAAACGGACTGTACGGTTATGAAATTAATCTCAGGAATGACGTTGATATCCTAAAAGTAAATAATATGGATAAACAGTTCCATCATTGTCATGGCTAAATGAAGGATGAATGGTGATTTTCCTACAAAGCCGTAAAGCCAGCATGGGCCATTGTATAACCTCCCTAGATCCTCCAACATCACTCAGGAATGTCAATACAGCGTCAAAAGTACAAGCTTCCTAAAAGCTTTCCATTTTTGTGTCAAGTGCTGCCCAATCGGGCAGAAGTAATCGCTTCACATTAAATTTAAGAAGGTACAAAGTTAGCCTTTTTACATAAAAACTTGTACTCCGTGATCGAAATTTAATAAAGAAAAAATATGCGACAATCTTGACGAGGGTGCTTCATTGTAACTTATAAATAAAGATGGCGGAGTTTTCTGTTTTTAAAATTTGTTCCAGGTTTTCTTTTGGACCAGAATGAATTTGAACCGGAGAAATAATTGGCTTAAAAGTGTTTTTGTGTATTTAATTAGGGTCTTACGAGGTATTTAGACAGTGTGGCGTCGAAATAGGTCTGTCTTTTGGCCCAATTTTCTTTTGATAATTTTCTTTGGTTTATTGTAAAATTACATTTTGTTTGTCGTTTCCATATTGTATATATACAGAAGATCACGCTTGCAATCCCCGAAAGATTAGTCAGAGGCGTACCTAATACTTAGTACCTACACCCACATTTCGCTATAGTTATGGTTTTAGCCCCATCTTCTTCGTATCGATGTTCCTTTTGGGCCCAGTAGGTGGCCACGTTTATTGCAGCGGTAGAGGCGCTGTACAGGTTGTCAAGAGTGCAGGTAGACGGACACCTGGGACACTCCAGCAGGTGGGGCATTGTTTGGTCCGGAGCGCCGCAGTCGCACTCGGTGTTGGAAGAACCAACAATATCCCATTTTGCCAGGTTATGTTTGTAGCGGCCTACTTGGGTACGCAATCTTTTCAGAGCTTTCCAAATAGGCCACTGTAGTTCATTGCCGGGAGCCAGGTGTTCTTGGGGCTTTAAGAAGTGGTGTGGTGGTGGACACTTCTCTTGCCAGACCTTTAGCCCCATGTAATTAGGAGGACAAGCCTATTGTCATCAATCGGCCACGCATCCAGACACCGTGGCTGCTAGTGAGAAATTCCAGATGGAAAAACCCAATAACATATTCTCCGACCTGGGAATCGAACCTAGGACCTTTTGCTCAGCAGTCGCGCTTGCCACCACTAGACCCACGAGTGCTATCCTTTCCATTTAAACTTGAATACTAAAAAGTCTCGATAAGCTTTGCGACTATTGTTTTCATAATTTTATTAATAGGGAGACACTTTCATTCCTATAGGCTTTTACAAGTGCCTAGGTAAATTTACTTACAGCCAGAATATTTTCAAAGGACCAAATTAATTATTAAGCACGATCAAGTATCCTTTCTAAGATAAACGTTCCTAAAGAGGGCGAAAATACTCCTTTTGCATACTAATAAGGCCTTAATTAATTCATCCGAGAACGAGAAGAACGAGAACTGCTATTTAATGCATAGGTCAGTATGAAGGTGACGTAAGCCTTTCTGTCCGTTACGTTATTTTCCCAGGAAATAATGCAGGTGAAGCAAAAGCTATAATTCCTAGTTTATTATAAAACAAATTGCGTACAGCTAACTAAATACAAACATTATATTACTAGTTATCTACTCACTTATCTAGTTGTCGCTGCAACGACTAGGAATCCTAATTTAAAACCGTTATGGTCAAGACGTTGTTATTTCATTCAGACAAGTTTAGAAATGAATAGACGTGTTCGTCAGTCGTCCTATGAAAATGGTAACTAAACATAAATAGGTAAAAATACGAAAGTTAAGAGCCGTATGCCGTACTCGATGAACCACGCAAAAATTGCAATTAATTAGCAGCATGAGAAATTATTACCTACAATCATTAGTCTAGTTTACTGGTCCTCTACAATAGGCGAGACGACAAAAAAACTAATTAGTCCGTCAGGTAGATTATCAAAAAATATTTGACCCGTGTTTTTTCTTTTGTAACGTAAACCAAAATGACGAAGATATGACGCTTTTAAAATTCTCAATACCTCACGCGTAGGTATAATATTTACCTAGTTCTGACGTCACGAGCCCCCACTCCCGAGTTTTAATGCGTTTTATCTTTGTCAATATTCATTGATTTACAAAAGCCAAAAATACGTGTCCATTACTTGCAAATACTCTAACTGACGGACTAAATAGGTTTGCGATTTTTTGATACTGTCGTCATGCCTATTCTACATGATGGCCGTGAACAGCCTTAAAGTAGTCTCTTTCATCATCATTATCCTGCCTATCCCAATTTATTTGGGGTCGGCGCAGCATGTCTTAGCGAAATGCGTGTCTAAAAACTTAAATACGTCCGTCCGGTCGGCCTATGAAAATGTTACCTATACCTACTTAAATACTTTAGTAGTCACTGTAGTCATGAAAATGAAGCCGTATTCTGGATCAATGAACCAAAAATGACGATTCTAAACTAGATTTGAGTGTCGATTAGAATGAATCCGTCAGTTTTTATTCAAAATTCATGTTTGTCAAGGCTAGTCAAAGCTAATTGTAGATGGCGCGTCCATAGCTTAGACCCAATCTGACCAATGAGGTCAAACTATTTTGATATATAAAATGACATTGACAGATTTTCAACCAATGACGATGTTTGGTACAAGCGATGCTAGCGCCATTAGTTCCACAGTTGCCATCCCCATTGATTTGAAATAAGTTTTTTTTCTAACCGTTTTTGTTTAATTTGTGCTGGCCTTAATAATTGACGTAGAAATGAAACTGACTAAACCTGCTTAACAAAACAAAATGCTTTTTAAACACGGCAATGGTGTCGATTCTGTTGTGCACAAACTAAACCTAATTTAGACTATTGCTATCTTTTTCTCTCTAATAAAACGAGAAAGACGGACGCAATTTAGAGCTGTCAAATTTAGCTGGAACTAATATTTCCATACAAATAAAGGGTGCACATAAAATATGTCGACTAAAAACACGGTGAAGCGCAGAGCATAAACTGGTTTGACATCTCTAACTTAGTTCATAGCTATAGCCGTCCTTTTCTCGCACTGGCTTTTAGTAAAAGATAGCAATAGCTTAAATTAAGTTAAGTTTGTGCACAACAGAATCGACACCATTTTATTACTTTGCTTTTCATTTAACTAGCAGTTGGCAAAAATACCACGAACAGACATAAAACACAAGAAATAACACAAAGGATTTGTTATTTCGTTTCGTTTCCTCGTCTGCCAATAACCCACATTTCACGTGCCAATCCAAACTGAAACAAGCGTAGAATTTTGATTACCCATCAACGCCCTTTCTGCTAACTTTCGTATACGGGTGAACAATTTTTCCATAGGAACAACGTGGAAAATTTACACAACTCGTGCGTGCTGACTGTCCTCCTTAAATTATGCGATTTTAGGGCTTCGAAACGTGCAGCAGTGTTGCGTACGTATTTAGGTATAAGTGCTTACACCATTTAAGTATTTTAATGTCAATGTTGAAAATGTAGGCACAATCTTTTCATAGTTATTGTACAACATAATTCTTATGACAACTAGAATGAATGCCAATATAAAAATAACAATGAAGGACAGTAGAGCTTTTTCAGTTAAAATAACACACTTACAAAGTCAAAAGTAGGTAGTTAAAGTTAGGGATATGAAAATAGTAGCAAATTTTAGGTGGTAGTAAATCAGAATAGTTAAAAACAACTTTGTTATAAACTAAGAGAACTTGTAACATTATTAATAACACAAACTTTAATTCTTGGAACAAATTTATTTCTGTACACTCTAGAGTTTCATCATCTGCCTAGCCTTTTCCCAACTATGTTGGGGTCGGATTCCAGTCTAACCGGATGCAGCTGAATACCAGTATTTTATATGGAGCAACTGCCTATCTGACCTCCACAACCCAGTTAGTACCGGGTAATACGATACCCCTTGGTAAGACTGGTTGGGCCACTGACTACCAGTAACGACTGTCAAAGATCACAAATGACAGCCGGGACCATTCCGAGGCTCGGAGGATACTCGGTATGTAATGGGTGGTCACCCATCCACAGACCAACATAGGCAAGCACGGCTTAACCTAAAGATCGAGCCGAGCGGCTGTTATTATTTAGCCACGAGCTCCTAGAGACTAGTAGAGACTCTAGAGTTTCTTTGGAGAAAAAAAAACCGTCACAGAAACTTCTAACTCGGTTTCTCTTTACGTTGCCAACAGAAATAGAACTGCCTATAGTTACCAACTCAGGTCAAAGTGTAGTAGAAATAATAAAAGGTTTATTGTTTGTCGCTGGTGCGTTCGCCCCGACACGCGATACTGCACACCGTGTGACCGACGACGCCTTGGGTCGCCGGTCGCCGGTCACCGTACCTACAAACTAACAATAGAAATTGCCTCAAACGCTTCCACTAACTATTATAGCTCTTAGAAAATATGCATTCCTGGTACCTTTATTGGAATTTTCCATATTGCTTGCAGTATTTATTGCACTTTGAAAGTGGAATTGAATGAGAGCAAAAATTGGTACGTGAGAAATGCAGCTGTACCGACGACAACGGTGATGTGACAAACGAAAGCGCTGTATATTATGGAGATACGTTTATATATGGCTTAAAGAAGAGGTCCCAAATTTTGCAAGAAAATAAATAGACCGAAGGACCGAAAGACGGTCCTTCGGTACGCGTACGATTCCATTCATTCTGATTGTGAATGTTTTACTTAACGATTCTTTACGTTCTAACTAGGTCTGTTTTATAAAATGTTTTATTTGGCTGAAGCAAAATTGAAATATTTCTTTTTGGAGCAGCTGCCATTTATTTCTCTATAAGTCCTCGGTTTGTTGTGTGCTGCTAAAACATATATGTCTCATAATAGAGAATAGGTAGGTACTCAAGAAATTCAAAACTATTTTTATTCCATTTAAATACCTTGTATTGGCCCTTATAAACATTGTGGTACACTCAATAATATTCTAATAAACAGATATGTTGTGAGCACGCAATCGTGAAGACTCGAAAACGGGCCAATAGGCATGACGAGTATCAAAAAATTGCAAATCTATTTAGTCCGTCAGTTAGAGTATTGGAAATCTTGAACACGTATTTTTTGTTTTTGTAAATCAATGAATATTGACAAAGATAAAACGCATCAAAACTCGGGACTTCGGGAGTGGGGGCTCGTGACGTCAGAACTAGCTAAAAATTATACCTAGGCGTGACGTATTGAGAATTTTAAAAGCGTCATATCTTCGTCAATTTTGATTTACGAAACAAAAGAAAAAACACGGGTCAAATATTTTCTGATAATCTAACTGACAGCCTAATTTTTTTTTTTGTCGTCTTGCCTATTGACTCGTTTTGCCCTAATTCTGCGTCATTGCGTGTATGTGAGGCTCTGCCCCGCGGAACACTTTTTTCGGTGTTTTTGTAGGTGTATAACATATCTGTTTATTAGAATATCATTGGGTACACTTGTTTAACTTTCTAATGGGTACAACACATTTTTACAACTTAATATTTTATATAGCGTGTTTTTGGTGAATCGGAAGCCAAAGGAACATTTTTATTTGAAGACTCAAAGATGTTATTAATATCACTAATATTAAAAAGAGGAAAGATTTGTATTTTAGTATTTTTGTGTGTGTAATGAATAAAATCGGAAAACTACTGCCCCGATTTCAAAAATTCTTTCACCATTAGAAAGCTACATTCACCCTGTGTAACATAGGCTATATTTTATCCCCGTACTCTTACGGGAACGGGAACTACGCGGTTGAAACCGTGTGACGCGTAATATCTATATTGTAATTGCAATGTTTGCTTGAATAAAGCAAATACATTTAGTAAAATAATTGTTATTATATTATGGGTAAAAAATTAGATCTAAATAAACGATTTTAATGGAAGATTTACGTTACGAGATTTACTTTAAACACCTCCTCGTTCACCAATGTTTTGATTGCGTTACATTGAGTCCCAACTTATAACATGATTTTTCACATAAAAAAAAAACAACATCTCCCAGCAATAATTTTTGCGTAAACTTTACTTAGTTTGATGTACATAATGCTTATTTGTCGGCTTCGTGAAGGGTCTGTGTACACCCCGTATGTGTCCAATCCAGCTCACGAAATATTTTCTCTAGAACTGCAGAAAATAACTTTGGGGCATTGGGTCAGCCTGCCTCACTTAACTGCAATTAAAATAGTTAAAGATACCTAATATTTACAGAAAACCTTCAGTCATTGGGCATTCAAAAGTTCATCCCCTTCGCTGACAAAAGGCATCTTAATTAATACAAAAATACCAATACCTAGTACGCAAGAATGGGGTGGGCAACTGGTGGAACTAATGGCGCTAGCAGCGCATGAACCAAACATCGTCATTGGTTGAAAATCTGTCAATGTCATTTTATATTTCAAAATAGATTGACCTCATTGGTCAGATTGGGTCTAAGCTATGGACGCGCCATCTACAATCTTTAAAGCTTTGACCAGCCTTCCCCATTAATCCCACTAAACGCGCACCATAGTCCATTACCTATAAACCATAGACAACTCGCTATCTATTAGAATCTCCCTCGCACACGTCTCGAGCCGGCTTTAGCTCCGGTGTCAAAATGCCATTTGCGGCATTAGGACACGGACGGGTTGCAACCTACTTACTAAATTATCAGTCGGTGTAAAACTTGGCAATACTACAGCCCCCCTCAGTTAAGCTACGTCTGACAGTAATCAAACCGCAGCCTTATGCACACTAGAATAAAGTTCACTGTGATTTAAAATCAGAGGTAAAATAATCATAAAAGGACTGTAGCCACAGCATGTACGCTTTTACTGCTATCACAAGGTGTCATAAAATTGAAATTGGAAACTTGAAAGGAGTCCTCATTATCAACTACCTTTACCATGGCACCACCCAAAATCAGCTATTCCATTAAGCTTGTGGAGCTACGAGAGCAATGATGGACCATCATGACTATCGTATGACTATAGTATTTCAACGACTTTATCTCAGTAAAGCCATATTTGCTGTCGCGAATCATTTTTAAATCAACAAACGTAAAACCTGACACTGACCTGTATTTTTATTTTTTGCGTTACTCCTTTTGACACGAATGCAAAATGTATTAGTACATAAAGCACCTAAACACACAGAAAAACTCTTCATTCCAGAAACGCAATAAACTGTCCGAATCAATCATTGGGCGCTCATCGGATCGCGATCAGCTATGCACGACACGTAATCAATTTCCGACTCCTCTCTCGATCCATTTCATCCATTTACTAAACCAGTGAATGATAGAACACACTTAGGAGCGTTTAGTGGCTGGCAGGCAAACCCGCTAAATACATTAGACTCCTCAGTCTTTGCCATCGTCGAGACAGGTCATACTGTCTAAGAACTGTCACTGTATAATGCGCCTGGGTAAACAACCTCATCACGAAGCCGTCAACCAAGCATTCTGTACATCAAACTAAGTAACTTTACGCAAAAATTAAGTCCCATTGTAATAGAGGGCGAGCCATTAACCGGGCACAAATCCAGACACCGTGGAAGCTACTGAGAAGTTCTTGATGGGAGAAAGAAGTTCTTGATCACTTTGCCCGACCCGGGAATCGAACCCAACGACGATTAGAACAACGTAGCAGTGTTGTCTAGCCAATATGAAGGGTAGCGATAGTCTAGTAGCTAGTTGTTGTGGAGGACTTGAGAAATCTTCCAGGGGTCAGCGTGTTTGTATTAGAAATACTCTAATAGATCGTTTTACGATTGTTATTTAGTATCGAGCAGATGGCTGGCAGTGTACTTACTATTTTCTGTTTAAAGAAAGGAATTAGTGTTTACCTTTAAATATCTTTGCCATTCACCTATATTTCTTCAAAAGGCCATGTAAACAGTACATATACGTGAGGTGCGCACACGGCGCTTGTTTGCTACTAGCTGTTGTAAATCTAACGCTGGCTCGCACGCACCCCTTCATCGCTTGGTTGAGACTTACAATAATGAGTTTAGCGTAATCGACATACTTTTCCTCAGTAAAAACGTATTCAGGAAGCAAATCCGTACAATTGTTAAGGATCGGCAGTCGACCATTGTGATGTAATGTGTGTTTATATACTTGTGTATGATATGTATTGTGTGGTAGCCAACTAATGTATCTTTTTGTATATTGTGCATCGCGTATTGCTTATTGTAAAACTTATTATAATAACTGTTATTTTAGTTTACTTCATAAACAGTTTACAGTCTTTCTAGTTGTATAATTACATATTTATAGTAATCTGTGGAAAACGTAGTGGGTAGCATATTTATAATAGTTTAGTATGTAATCCTTATTAGAAACCTGTAATATGTTACTGTTTGTTTTTCCTAAATAAATAAAATAAAATAAAAATAGAATTAACCTCTATAGTACAATAAGCTACTATTCCTCTATTCTGACCCCTATAACACAGGTTTTACCTTTTTTTTTTTTCGGATGGGAAATCATCAAATGACTTCTCCCGCTCTGGGAAGAGCAGGTGGGAATGTCAGACTTTTACTGACTAAAACCCATCCGTGTTCCTTCATCGCCCTCTGTGTTCCGGGGCCACGGTATCTCTTTCGAAAAGTCCCGCAACCCCGGCAGGCATCGGTCCTTGCGGACCCTTTCCTTTTTGCTGACTCTCTTTGAGGCGCGCGTGGAACACGAACGCGCCGCCGACACGGCCTGTCGTCTTGAGACGGACGAACGGCGAGCTAGCCGTCCGTCCGTCCCACCGTCCACAGGCCCGCGCTCCCGCGGCGGCCGAGACGCTGTACGGTTCTCTCCCTTTCACGTTCTGCCACCTCCTTCTCTAGCATTACTGCTTCGCAGAAGGAGGTGACGGCGTCCCATTCCGTCTCGCCCCGGACCATGACTTACACCAGGGCCGGACGCGAGAGGTCGCCGCCGCCAATCGCCGCTTCGAGGACACGGCGGTGCTCCGCCCACGCGGGGCAAACCTCCACCGTGTGCTCCACCGTGTCCTCCGGTCGATCCTCGCAGTGGAAACACCCTGGCGTTTCCTCCCGCCCGATTCGGTGCAGGAACCTCCCGAAAACACCGTGTCCGGCAAGGACCTGCGTCAGGCGGAAGGTGAGGACGCCGTGGCGTCTCTCAAGCCACTCCTCCAAGAGGGGACTTATCGCCACTATCGTGGCGTGCCCTGCACGGGGTTGCGACAGTCGCTCTCTCCATATCGCCATGAGATCCCACCAGAAGTCTGTCCGCTGAGCGACAATTTGTCGCGGCAGCGGAGTTTCCCCCGACGTAGCGCCTCCGCGCGCCATTCATGCAGGCGCGCGAGGACTGTCGCCTCCAGATCCCATGGCGGCAATCCGGCAAGGAGGCACGCCGCCTCGCAGGCGATCGTGCGGTACCCACGGGCCAGCCTTACGGCTACCACCTTTTGGGGCGCGTTCAGGTAGTGGGCTGCACGCAGCCTCAAGGAACGCGCCCACACCGGGGCCCCGTAAAGGGCAATGGACCGCACGACTCCCACGTAGAGCCTCCGGCAGGAGGCGTTTCGCCCCCCCCAGGTTGGGCAGGAGCCGCCTGAAGGCAGCCCCGGTCCGTTCCAGTTTGGGGGCCAAACGTCGGAAGTGCTCCATGAAGTTCCACCGGCTGTCGAGGACAAGTCCTACGTACTTCAAAGTCGACTCGACGCCGATGGATACCCCTCCTACCGTGAGTAGGGATCCCGTCGGTGGCGCATTCCGAGGCCCATGAAAGCACATGGCCTCGGACTTGTGCAGTGCCACCTCGAGACCCAGCTGCCGGATCCTCTCAACGACTACCGCAACCCCGCGTGTCATAGCTTCGGCCGCCGCCTCATGCGAGTGCCAGCACCAGCGTGTCGTCTGCATAGCAGACCACGCTGACGCCGCTATGGAGGTCCTCGCACAGCACCCAGTCGTACCCGATGTTCCACAAGAACCGATCCCTGTGGAACACCGCACGACCGCACAGGCCTGCACGATCGAGGCTTCCAGGAGGAGCTCCCGGTCCAGCTGCTTCAGCGCCTAGCGCGGACCACTCGGGGCCTGTTGGACCGGCGCGCTTGAGGTCTGGGTGGAGACGTCGAACCGGATATACCGGTGGTCGGAATAGGTCCCCCCCCGTGACACGCCAGTCAACGACACGTGGTGACAGAGCGGGGCTAGCGAACGAAATGTCCACCACCGACTCACCCCGCATCCGCACGCACGTGGGGACAGAACCCCGATTTAGGACGACCAGGCCCTTCGCCAGAGCCCAGTCCTCCACCATCCATCCCCGCACATCTGTGCAACGAGAACCCCAAGTCAAGTTTTTGGCATTGAAGTCCCCGAGGACAAGCACGGGGAGGGAATGGTTCCCGACGACGACACTCAACTCTGCAAGAGAGTTGTGGAACTCGGCGAGAGTTCGGTTCGGGGAGAAGTAGACTCCCACCACTACAATCTCCCCGAACTGTGCTGCTACGCACCCCCGACCTCTCCTGACATTTTCAAGGGTCGGGATACCGGCGGCGGCCGACGACACTATGGTCACTGAGCCGCTAAGGTCCGCCACCCAGTCTTCCCTAGGCAGGACAAAATACGGCTCAGCGACCACAGCGATGTTAAACAACCACTGCGCCATGCTCTGGAGCAACAGATCCTGAGCGCAGGCGCAGTGGTTGATGTTCGCTTGGAGGAAGCGTAATGGAGCCGTTATTGGCATTCCATTACCGCTTCCTCCACTCGGCTCCCCTGTGAGGGCCCCTCTGCAGGCGCAACTGTCGCGACGGCGGTGGCAGCGACAGCGGCAGCGGCGGCGGTTGCGGCTGCGGCGGTGGCGACGGTGACGGTGGTGGTGGCGGTGGAGGGCCCTCCCCTGCCTCTGGCCTTGGCCTTGGCGGGTGCAGCGCCGGCCTTGCTGCCAGCCCGGTGATCAGCCGGCTTGTCAGACGCCGCGCATGCGGCGCAGTGCGGCCTGGCGCAGCACGTCGCGGATGTGTGACCGGGCTGACTGCAACGGAAGCAGAGGCCGCTGCGGTCGACCTCCGAGGCGCATTGCACCGACACATGGTGTCCCACATGGCAGCGGTAGCACCTCAGAGGTCTGGGCTTCAGCAGCTTCACCTGCACTGACACCCAGCCCACCTACTGGTGGGCTGGAGGGCCGTAGGCTACTGTCTACGGCCCTTTACAATTGCCTTTGCCGCCGTTACAGGGCAGCTTACCGTAACGGTTCGCATGCCCGTGGAGTCCGGACGAAGAGCGCCTGCCCTGACCTGATCGGCAGGGCACCCTCCGGACCTGGCAAAGGCGGCCACCACCTCCTCTTCGGTCACTGAGTCGTCCAGACCCAGGACGCGCAGGTCTGCGCACCTGACGGGCCTGGACACTCGGGCCTCGTCCGCGTTTAGGGACGCTCTGAGCTTTTCAGCCAGAGCGTCAGCGGACGAGCCACTGGTTTCACCGGGGATCTCCAGCAACCGAGCTCCCGTCGCATTGACTTTAAGCCGGAGGCCCCCGGTGACCCCGAGCTCTTCGAGATCCACCGTCTCCTTTGCCTTCGCCAGCAGGTCGCGGTAGGACACGCCCCTC
Source organism: Xestia sexstrigata (assembly GCA_941918905.2). Taxonomy (NCBI): domain Eukaryota; kingdom Metazoa; phylum Arthropoda; class Insecta; order Lepidoptera; family Noctuidae; genus Xestia; species Xestia sexstrigata. The sequence goes on from OW799201.2 coordinate 20,818,955, forward strand.
TTTTCCGCGTCCGGCTGTAGTGTAATCACTACAGCTGCGGTCAGCGGGGCGCGGAGCCTAGCCGCGATCTTTCGCGCCATGCGCTGGCACTGCCGCTCCTCATTTCGGCCCTTTTTGGCCGCCTTTCGCCCCTTCCGCTTCTCCCCGACCACCTGCCATCCGGCTTCAGCCGCGGGAGGGGAAGGGGGCTGGGGGGGCGGTCGCGGTGGCGGCAGCTGACATGCCGCAGGCGCTGGCCCACTCGTCACTGGCACTAGCGCTCACAGGCACAGTCACCGCCTGGGCAGCTGCCTTGCCTTTCCCCCTCTTGCGGGCGTTCTTGACCGGCGCCGTTTTTGCTGGAGCCGGCTTTTCGGGGGAGGCCACCACAGCCCTGTTGGATGGCTGGTTGGACGGCCCCGGTCCGGGTGCGGCTGCAGCAGCCGCATACGAGGCCGCCTTCGGGCCCGTGGTGGCCTTATTTGCCGCCAGGGGGGAGCGCAGTACAATTCCCTCCAGGACGGAGAACCGCGCCTGAAAGGAAGCCAGCTCCTGCCGGACCAGGTTCAGGACCTGGTTCTCCACCGGCGCAGGCTGGCTCTGTCGCTTCTGCCGGCCCCCATTTTGAGACGCCACGCGAGAGCCAGGCTCACGCAGACTGGCCAGGTCTGCTTGGAGCTTGGCTTTCTCCTTTTGGAGGACTTCCGTGGCGGCCGTCAGGCGGGCCATCTCCACCCGGAGTTTGACCACCTCCTCTCCATCAATTGGAGGAGGAGAAGAAGCAGCAAAGCTCCGCAAGCCCCGCAAAGCTTGCCTCCGCTGCCGCCATGATGGAGGCGGAAGCCGCGGGTATGGCCTTGAGTTTAGACGATGTCCTTATAGCGGCTTCCACCTCCTTTGCGAACCTGGCATTACGCTCCGCCTCGGAGCCGCCAGTCGCACCCGCCTCGTCGCCCGACCCGGGAGCAATATTGCCCGGGTGGCGCCCCTCCTCGGCCAGCTTTGCTGCCCTCTCGGACCTCACGGAGGCAGAGAGCCCCCTCCCCTTGCCCCGGATCCCACCACGCTTGTTGGTGGGGATCTTTCGGGCCGAGGCCTCCTCATCTCCGGATGACGACCCCCGGTTGCCATCCCGCCTGGGCCGCTTGCGGAAAAACTTACTGTTCTCCGCGGGCGTCCCGGCCCTCAAGCGGCGGGAGCTCTCTGAGCCTCCCGCGCTCACATCGCTGGATGCGACGTCGGACTCCGACCCCGCATCCCTCCTCTCCTCTTCTGTGCCGTTACCGGCGTTGGTTTTTTGGTTTTTAATAACATTTTCCATACTTAAACCCTCGAGTACTTATGGAGGAAATATTCTCAATCTAGACAGAGACCCCTGTACCTAGAAGGGCAGATTTTGAGTATTTATAACTCGCCAGGGGGTCTACAGGTACCCTGGCGAGGAGCGCACTAACAACTGATTTGTTTTATGGAACACCCGTCAGCCATACATCCCCTCGCGGTGCGTCGCCGCTTGGGATTTGGGGTAACTTTTTATAGAGGTTTTCTACCTCGCGATCCGGGCAGTTAAGCCAAGACGCTCGGTCCCTATCGAAGCCGCGAGACGTGATCCACAGCATTCGATAGTGGAATTACGAGATTGGCGGTGACAGAGGAGGACGCATCCTTCTCTGTCTGCTCGGAGGCAGGGTGAGTGCACACCGAGCCCGCCCTTACTCCTCTGCTATGCCCTCTTCCTCACAGAGGGTCACGCAGAGGAACGCACCGGTGGTCCTGGTAGGACCCCACCCATGTCAGAATAATTAGCCGCGGCAGTAACACTCCCCGAGGGATAAAAGGAAATTCTCATTTCCTCTCATTCCCCGGAGAGGTACTGCCGCGCCCAGGGTGCACCGGCCCCGCAGCTGCTCTTTCCTCCAGACGTATCGAGAGGGACCAGCAGCCGCCAGACACACGTGGAGGACTTCTGACATCGCACCCCAACACAGGTTTTACCTAGCATGGGGGTCATTGATCATTTATTTGCTTTTTGTACGCTTAAATTAAGTTTCGCCCTGTTATCTGTGTACGTTTTTTGTGTCAAATAAATATTATTATTATTATTATTGTCCTAACTCTATTTGTCTAACTCTACAGCTTCAGGTTCTGAAAAAACACAGCTGAAATTAGGATTATCGTTGATGTATTCGTCGAAAATTGAGATTCGGATCAGCTGAAAACCGTCCTCCACAAGAAGCTGTACAAGTACCTAGACATCGCTTTGCCACAATGTAACCGTAATATAAAAAAAAACTAAATTACAAAATAAGTAGGTACCTAATAGGAAATTCCATAAAACGTTTATTAACTAACCTACGTGCACTTCCGCCACGACGACACCTCATTTACCAGAAGTGTTTATTTTCTGTAGAAGAGCAAGCGACGGTGTTTGTCGTACGAAATTAATTTTTCCCCACGTTGCGTTAACTTGAACGAGCGCTCTCGATTACCGTAATGAAATCGTACCTACTAAGTGATGACAATCTAATGACTTACCCGCGATCTTGGGACTTTATTGAAGATTCTTGGAGAGTTTTGGTAGAATTTTATCTTTCAGAAGCGATATTTAGGGGCAATTACGGAAAGACTATCCACGGTATCCACCGCATGCAAGTCACTCGGAGAGGTAGCTATAGAACGGGCCGTGTTAGGAATCTCCGAAAGGATGAAAAACACCAAAAAAAGGAGACGAACGAGAATTACGGATATAGCAAAAGCGATAGACTGAATCCAAGATGGGGGAAGAAAGTGCTGAGTGGAGACCACGGACGGAACGGAGCAATGTGTAGGTAAAGAACCGATTTGGTGGACAGACGATCTCGCTAAAGTGGCCGGAAGATACTGGATAGCCATGACACAAAACCGCAAAAACTGGATAGATTTGGAAGAGATCTACACGTAGCGTCTCTATCTCTAGCGCTATCTTCGAAGACGGTAAGACTGAAAATTCCTTTTATGAGTTGAGGTTAGCAAAGACGCAAGCGATATCTGTTTGTTGTCTATCTCTACGATACGAGTTTTCTTGCAGTCAATAACTAAGAAGGTAAAACGGCTGACACTAAAACAGTTCAGTTTATGGTAGGCACTATGCTGAAATTAGGATATTAGCCACCAAAAGAAAAGAAAGTGTGAGAAATACCTACTTGCCTGCCTACTTACTTAGCTTAGCTAGATTGGCTATAGGACAGTTGTTCGAAAACCATGATGTCGAAAATAAATAGACGTATCCAATGTTACATGGGTTGACAAGCATAAACAATTAATATTTATTTTATCGGAGAGTACGGACTCTGGGTTTTTATAAAATCTAGACTCAATAAATGATCGAAAGATGCCAAAATTACCTACCTAGTAAGTAGTAGATATTAAGGTATGAACTTTGCTAAAATTCTACTAGTCTAGATTTATACTTCTCCATCATAGAAACGTCTACTATTAGGTACTGTTTTTTTAGTGATAGGTTAACATACCGACTTCGACATCCAATTACACAAATTAAAACGCTTCCCGTACCGTCTTCATACAGCCTTAAGTAAGTATACAGATAGTACAAACAGACAACTGTCATTAGAAGACGCCGCGGGCTATACTCAAATCAATGAGTCACGGATACCGTCCACCTGGGCCTTGGGCACTAGTCACACTGATGACGACTATCGAAAAGCGAGTCGAACATGTGCAACTAGAAAATAGTTTGCGAGCAGCGAGTGTATGTGCGAGTGCACGAGTTTCGACTTCGATCTCTCGATTTCACGAACAGTTACTTACTGGTATGTAGGTACTTTCCAAACGAGGGTTCCCCCAGCGAGTATTCTGCCCGTCAAGCGATCGTCGCTGAACGAGTTGTTTCTTTGATGGCTCTTGTCGCTGTCGAAAAACTCTACGCTACGCAATGGGGGCCTGAGGAAGGACATCGCTGCCGCCGCCGATAAAACAAGTTCTTGTAACTGCGACAAAAAGTCTTTTACTCGTACTGATCTAAGTATCTTTTGTACTTTTCTTGGGCGAGAAAATAGTCGATAGTTTTAGTCGCTTCAGCGTCTGCGGTGGGACATTTGCCTTATCAACCTCTTAGCTGGCTCACAATAATTTGAATTGCATGTCTCTTTGTATAACACAGGCACAAAACATAACTTAAGTAGTGCTGTTTTACTAATAACTTGTGTCATTAAAAACGAATATTAGCAACAATAAAGAAACCTGTTTCTGTAAATTACAATTAGGTAGGTATATACAAGCAGTTATCTTGCCATTTCTTGCGTTTTGTTTTAGGATTGTATCAAATAAACACCAACACCACCGAACATTCCTGTTAGGGTTCATTATTAATCCGTGAAGTACATAATATATTGTATCTTGACTCTACTCCCCATGTATATTCTTCTTGAGGCTTCAATTTGCTCTACCCACATCCATCCAATACCACGTCCTTGGTAACTTTTTTGCAATACAGTCAGTGCAAGTGCTATAAAATATTTTGTATAACAATTGGAAACTCTGCTGCCATCTGTGACCATTGAGCACATTTTTAATAATTTCATAAATCGCCATCTGTTATAAAAAGTAAGTACCAAGTACAAAGCCACTGCTTGAGTTTGTTCTCATTTTGTAACTCAATTTTACTATATTGAAGTGGCGCTAGTAACGCGCAGAAGTGTGTTGCCAAGTTTTAAATAATCTACCGCAGTAGAAGTTAACACGATATTGACAAATGCCCTAGAATAAAATTCAGTCACGTCCTTCTTACACTCTTTTTAGACCAACCGTTGTTGTGCAGTTCAAAAGTGCCATTTGGTGAACCAAATTAAATTGAATAATATTAAATATCATGATACTGATACCAGATTATCAGGTAACAATAATTATTGATGTTATTATTTACGTAAGGAAATAGACAATTTATGCACGAAAAAATCTAGACAATTAAACATCGATGTTTCAAAATTTGATGTTAAGGTTTTGCGGATTAGTTTTGATATTCTTAAGCCGATAAACATCTGTGGCTCTAACTGATTACAATACAGTTCATAAAGGTGTAGGAATGACTGAAAAAGTTATTCCAACACCTTTATGAACTTGGAGGGTTGTATTGATGATTTTGATGAATTTATTTCTGTAACTACATACGTCTTACAGTCGCGAACAATATTTTGATCAACATAAAACTTAGCACTGGCCTGCAGCTGGAGCATCCACCTTAACTTAGTAGCCGCCTTCGTAGCCAGAAGAAATAATAAACGTAAACTTTCAGTTTGTGATTGTCATGATAACAGAAGAAAAAGAAACCTCTTGTGGCAACACAGTTCATTGCTGTCAAAATGACGTTTCACCATACGTTCCGTATCGTTTGTTTTGTCAAGCACCCGAATCAGTTGTCAAATGTATTTTTGTGAGCGTTCGCGAGTGGCAAACGGCGCTGCTGCATAATTACCGTTTTAGTTAAAATACGATTGTTTATAACTCATTTACAAGCCACGCGTATGAACAGTGCGCTGGCAAATAATGAAAACTTCTCTCGATAGCTACTAAAAGGCAAGAAGTAAGTGAGCACAACAATAAAATCAGTTTAATCTATCCACAATGGTGAAAGATGGACGTAAATATCGGTCGTTTTCGGTTTAACTTGTCGTTTTGATGCCGACGCTCTATGAAATGTGATATAGTGCAACGGAAATTAAGGATTTTTTAAACCGCAGTAAGTATTGCTTGGTATAATATTTTTATGACATTGCGTTAATTGCAGATGTAGCGTGTTTTCTTATCATCTTTCTCTGTAAGATAGTCAGTCGATAAATGGGTCTAGGTGGGATTGAATGCTTGAATAGATATTGTGTACGCCTATTTTATCTATTTCTAATCTAGGCATTGTTCTAAGTACTCTAAGTTCATTATAAGCCATCCCATTGGTATGTTACACTTATTTTGATTATTATCCCATACATGTACATATTGCAATAAACATAATAATGTCTTTAATTTATTGCAATATTTCCATATTTCCCTAAAATAGTCTATGGTGTTATTGTAATCTGTAAAGTTTACTTACAACACAAGCACAGGCAGGATGTATTCAGCCTGCTATGTTAATGCTGTTTGTTATTATGTAAATAAATGCACAAATGTTCGCATGTTTACATTGCAATGTAGGGAAACAGTCATTGTTTATTATCATTTTTAAAACAAGCAGGAACACATTTTTTTATCAAATCTGGTTCAATGGTTCTTGAGATTACTAAGATTAAACAAACTAACAGATAAGACTAAGTCATAATGTAACAATACCATGTTATACAGATGTCAACTCCCTTTTTATTATCATATTAAGTAGATTCTATTTCTTACAGGTAGATGTTTTAAATATTAATTTATTCTTAATTTGAATAAGAAGAATTTTTTAGAGTCTGGTTTAAGGATATTATTTATATTAATATTCATGGTCCTAATTAATTATCTAATGAGATTACTCTGTTTACTAGTCACTAAGGACTGAGATAGCTCATCTATGGTAAATTTATCCTGCAGCTATGTAAATCCTGTTAAAAGTGTGTAAGTAAAAAGGAAGTGTTATTGAGGAGTATATAATGTAGTTCTTCTCTCTGAAAGATTATTTTACTGAAGTTATCAAGATAACCATTAGTTAGTCAAAATACTACAAGATTAAAGCATAGAGAATATTGTTCTACGTAAATTATATGCTAAAGATAAGATAGTCATATCAAGAAAATAATAAATAAAACATTTAATGTTAGAAAAATAAATTAAACACATGAAATAACATGTATTGTGTATGTTTATGACATGTTTATTGAAATTAGTTTTTTTAGGCTAAGTGTTGTGAAAAAGGATTTTAAAATGTCTTTTGCCTGTCACTTAGTATTTTAATTATTTAAATTTTAGAAAATCAAATAGGTACTCAGAAGATTTAAATTTAAAACAAACTGAAAATACGAAAAACTTCTCTGGTTTTTTATTGTAACAAACAAAAAGTAAATTCAATGATGAACAAGCAAACTTGCAATTCCTTTGTTAGTTTGTGAATCAATCAATTTTGTTATTATTGCGCACCTTGATTAACCATTGAGTTTAGTAAAAACATCATTTGACACAACATTGTATTATTTAAATGGTTTCATTCAATAAATTGTATTGAAAAGACATAAGAATTATTTATTGAAAGGCTTAAGCTATAATTTATTGCTGGCCACCAAACTACAAAGATTAACTGTTCCTAATTTATATTGAAGCATTTAAAATCTTGTGTTGACAGGATATATAATATGCAACCTGATTTAAATTAATTAAAGTTATAAAATGTTGCTATGTATAAGCAACATTTTATAACTTTCGGAGCGGAAGATATCAGTTACCTACCATTGATAAAATTCATTATAAATTTTGGTTCTTTTCTCTGGAAGTTTGGTAGTAAACAGCTTATTTGTAGCAGGGAAAACCAGCAAAAAGGAATGATTTTATGTGTTTAAATAACCATGCTACTTAGGTATTTTTTTTTGCGTCTAGTTTTTTTATGTGAAAAGGGTACCTAGGCTTGAATTTGCAGTTTGAGCCCAGGCGATCGTAACTGAGTCCATAAATTACGATTTTCAAAGTGAGTGTCCTAAATTAAAGACTCAAAACTCAAGAGTCATAATTCTCGACTAATTTTGAGCGTCGCAAAGTTAGACGACAAATAGAAATCTAAATTAGACGAGAAATAATGGCTCTTGGAGGAATCCTAAGGATTAATTTTATGATTCTGAGCGCTCAGTGTCGCAATGGGCACAAACTAAAAACAATCTTAATTAAACGTCAGCAAACAATATAATTTCTTTGCTTTTCAGCTTAATGTGCTGGCGTCTGTATCTATGTAGGTATATTGTTTTAGCTTTAAAACAATCATGAAACGAAGTTGTCTTTGCGCAGGTGCACCGCGCAGCCATGGCTGACGAGTCCAGCGTGCGAGTAGCTGTCAGGTATGTTAATATTTAAATACAGAACACCTACATTGCTAACAATCCAGCACCATAATGATTTCGAGAGAATATCTTATCCAAAGCTGTTGCTTCTTGTAGATAAGAACTAACTGGCTTCCCAGACGAAAACCCGCTTAACAATCTGTTGTCCATACTATTGTTGTTTCCGATCGGGAATCTATCCTTCTCGCAGAAGCTGATTCTTCAGTCACTGGCAGAGAATACCATCCCGAGCATGTTTTTCAATCCTGGGATTACGGGATTTTTGAAACGTAATCCTGGGATCCCGGGGCTATCCCGGGATTAGACTATGTGGTTTCTAATTGTGCTCAAATGAAAAAAAACTTGAGTAATTAATAAAAAAAATGTTTTGCAAGAAATCAAAAACACAACACAAAAAATCTATTTAGAATTTCGAAAATGTATTCGCAGAAACATCAAAGCATCCAATGTTTGACTGCTGTTTGATGTTTGCCAACATAAGCAGCAGCAGAAAACGCTCACTCAGGTTCTACGCTGGTACCCGAGTGGGGAAGTCCCTTCTAAGTTCTACAACAAACATATTATCTAAGGGTTGTTTTTTGTATTGGCGGCGGCGACCTCTCGCGTCCGGCCCTGGTGCAAGCCATGGTCCGGAGCGAGACGGAATGGGACGCCGTCACCTCCTTCTGCGAAGCAGTAATGCTAGAGAAGGAGGTGGCGGAACGTGAGAGGGAGAGAACCTCACAGCGTCCCGGCCGCCGCGGGAGACGTCCCGGGCGTCGGGGGCCACCACGTAGCCCCCGGCCACCATAGGCGCGGGCCTGTGGACGGTGGGCTATGGGCTAGCTCGCCGTCCGTCCGTCTCATGACGACAGGCCGTGTCGACGGCACGTTCGTGTTCCACGCGCGCCTCAAAGAGAGTCAGCAATAGGAAGAGGTCCGCAAGGACCGATGCCTGCCGGGGTTGCGGGACTGTTCGAAAGAGATACCGTGACTCCGGAACACAAAGGGCGATGAAGGAACATGGATGGGTTTTAGTCAGTAAAAGTCTGACACTCCCTCCTGCTCCGCCCAGAGCGGGAGAAGTCATTTGATGATTTCCCATCCGAAAAAAAAAATTAAAAAAAAAAAGTGTTGTTTTTGTCGTTATGTAAGAAATGCTATTAATATTATCTAGGCATGGTTATTGTCAAGGCGCAACGGACTACGGAATACAAACAAGACTTGTTTGTGGCAATCCCGAAAAACCCGAGATAAGCCAAGTAGAGTCCCGGGATTTTCGGGGCCAGAAAACAGTCGGGATTCAGCGATCCCGAGATTTAGGATCCCGGGATTGTATTCTCTCACAGCATCAATCGGCAAGATGGACAAAGGGTCTATAGCAAAACAATGTGATAATTCTAAAACATTTCGAGCTACGTAAGATGATAAACAACGAAAACCACAGTCTCACTCCATTCATAGTTTCCGACAGAAACAGACCCAACGATCTGTAACGTGTGTTGGGACTTGGGAGACTGCAACCACTAACCAGCAACCACACAACACGTAACTTTGTAGATATTTACTCGATTCTCCGGAACCGACAATAGGCAATTGCAAATCTATTGAATCCGTCAGTTAGAGTATTGGAAATTAATGGACACGTATTTTTTGTTTTTGTAAATCATGAATATTGACAGAGATAAAACGCATTAAAACTCGGGAGTGACGTCAGAACTAGCTAAAAATTATACCTAGGCGTGACGTATTGAGAATTTTAAAAGCGTCATATCTTCGTCAATTTTGATTTACGTAACAAAAGAAAAAACACGGGTCAAATATTTTCTGATAATCTAACTGACGGACTAATTCGTTTTTTTTTGTCGTCTCGCCTATATTCTTTTTTTAGCGTCGACGTCAATGTAAAAAGAGTCCCTAGATTTTGGCTACGAGTTAGGTACTTTCAGTATCGACCACCAGTTCCTATCACATATAGGCAACAGGACACTCAGGACACAACATAGTGCTCAAGGCAGTGGGAAGAGTAGAGTTATCGCTTCTTCAAATTATTAAAATAAATGTTACACCTGACTGACATGTGTTCACGGAAAAGTTAAATCAACCGTGAATTTTAACAATGTTTCATACACAACATATTTCCAAATCATAAAATTCTCTGTAATTATTCTCGCGTAAATATTGCTAATTGAATAGTTCTGAAAATTGCACGCTTCACTCGTTCGCATCATTGCAATAACTAAACGTGTGGTGAGGCGGCGTGTAAATAGCCGACAACACGCGGGGAGCTCAATTAAGAAAAAGTTATGGTTTGAGACTATTGTTTGATTCCTATGAAACCCATCCCGTGAACTGAAAAATATGAAATGGTTTCGACGTCAGCACTGAAGACTATTGGCCCACTAACCTTCAGACCAGCTCAGGGACGCCTCACCAGCAACTATCCGCAGCTCACCCCGTGAAGCACTTTCACGAAACAGATTGTCAAATCACTGCTGGGTATTTACTACGAGTTTGTTGACACCTTTAGCTGTCCATCACGGTGAAAAAACGTATTAACTCCTCAAAATTGCACGAGAAGCACCGACCGAGATTTTGAAAAACTCAGGAATGTTCTTATTGGTCGGCGCTCGGTGAGCGGTAGCCAAAACTATGGCGCTAGTGTCGCCAGGTTCGGCGAATCCCAGCGCGCGATCGTTATGGCGCGCGAACCAAATAGCCTCAGATACTAACTTATAGAAACCATTTGAAATGAATTAATTATTGCCAAAGAAATGACCTAATACTTAGGTTTAACAGAAATAACTGTTAAAAAATCAATTTGGGTCACTTAAGGTGCCCAACCATGCTGCCCGGTTTGGAAGTTCGCAGAACTTTCAAAAGAAGACAAATTAATAAAGGTAAATGAATTATCGTTGTTAGAATGTATGTTTATTAAATTAATTACATTATACTAAATAATATGAGAAAAGAGATAATGTTATTATTGCGTTGGTATGGGATACAGTTTTACAACCGGACGCTTGAAAATTCCACATTTCGTTTTAACAGTCGCAACACGAACGACTTTATCAGAACCGGGATGAATTTCTGTGATTACACCTAATGGCCATCTTAAAGGAGGGCAATCATCCTGTCCAACAAGTACGACAGTTCCGATTTCTATAGGACGGTCAGGAGAGGTCCACTTCTGCCTGACTTGCAGCGTGTGCAGATATTCCAGACGCCACTTTTTCCAGTAAGACTGAACCATGCTATCTAGTAATTGCTTGCGTTGAATAAGATTAATACGCACGTCTTTCAAGTCCACGGCAGGCAAGTACTGCAATGGGGTTGACATTAAGAAATGCGCAGGGGTTATAACTTCTGGTGAAGGATCAGAAGACACAACAGTAAGTGGACGAGAATTCATAATGCACTCTATCTGAACCAACACTGTCTGCAACTCCTCGTAAGTGAGAAGCTGATCTCCTATCACACGGTGTAGGTGAGTTTTCAAGCTCTTAATGTTCCCCTCCCAAATACCACCGAAGTGTGGGCTCCGAGGTGGGATCATCTTCCACTCTATTCGGCGGGTACTAAGCTCCTGCTTTAGAGCAGTTTGAAACTCTGAGTCAATCAAAACTTTGAAGATATTGTCCAATTGTGCCTTTGCACCCACAAAATTGGTGCCATTGTCAGAATATAGGCATGAGACAGGGCCACGACGAGAGATAAACCGCTTAAATGCAGCTAAAAAGGCATCCGAAGTTAGCTCCGAGACTAACTCGATATGGATGGCCTTAGTTACAAGGCAGACAAATAGGCAGATATATGCCTTTTGTGAATGCTGACCTCTCCTACGAGTAAGCGTTATACGGACTGGGCCTGCGTAATCAACGCCTGTATGAACAAAGGCTTTAGCTTCCGACACACGATATGATGGTAAATCTGCCATCATGGGCTTTGGGTGTGATGGATTTACTCTGAAGCAGTAATTGCATTTCCGCACCCTAGCCCTTACAACGGTCCTGGCGTCCAATATCCAGACACGTTGGCGCAAAATGGAAATAAGCAGGCCTGGGCCTGTATGACAGTTCATTACATGGAAATGATCAATTAAAAGATCCACCACGGGGTCATGCTTAGGGAGCAAAAGAGGATGCTTAGCCTCAAATGGCAAGTCCGAATTAGAGAGCCTACCTCCTATGCGCAACAGCCCATCTTCGTCAAGAAACACGAATAAGCTTTGCAGCTTTTTTGAAGGCAATTTATCTTTATTAAGAGCTTTGATATCTTCTGCAAAGTGAACTCTTTGAACAGAACGAATCACAGCCTTTTCTGCAGTCATAAGATTATTGACCATGCCAGGAGAAGAAACCTTCTTTATAAAACGAAGGATATAAACGACAATTCTAAGAAGCTTATCCCAAGAGGATATACGCTGAGCTAATTCATTTAGGATCAATGGTTCACACTGAACTGTCGCAGTAAGTACCTTTGCCCTGTGTTCAGGCAATTGACCTGCATTGGAAGGAGTAAAAGATTTTACGGGCCATTTCGAAGGTGGGTTCCGAATCCACGATGGGCCGTTCCACCACAAGTCATGCGACATGAGCTGCGAAGGTAACATACCACGCGAAAGACAATCGCTCGGGTTTTCACACCCGGCGACGTGATAATAATTTTCAGGAGGTAAGTTCTCCTGACACTGGGCAACGCGGTTGCTGACAAATACTGACCACCGATGCGGTGAAGAATGTATCCACGAAAGAGCGATGGTAGAATCCGAGAACGCGAAAGTTCCTGCAATAGGAATACGCGCACGATAAGTTTCATGAACTGTACGTATCAGCTTAGTCATAAGAACCGCAGCGCAAAGTTCCAAGCGAGCAAGTGTGGTCACTTTGGTAGGGGAAACCTTTGATTTCGCACACAACAATCTTACTGTGATATTCCCAGCAGGATCAGTGGTGTGTAGGTATATGACACATCCATACCCATTCATACTGGCGTCACAGAAGGCAACGATCAGCACGGTGCTATCACGCAAAACGCCTACATGTCGAGGAATTTTCAGAGATGAAATTAATGGAAATTCTTGTATGAACGCCGAGAACTTTTGAATAATGCTTTTGGGTGGAGTGTCATCCCAACCAATATTGGACAGCCACAGCTCTCTGATAAGCAGCTTGGCATATAAAATTATAGGGGCTACTAAGCCGAGGACATCAAATAATCGGGCGACTACGGACAGTATGCTCCGCTTAGTACACTTCTCTTCTACATTAAGAGTCTTGAAGAAAAAGCTGTCATCGGCCGTTGCCCATGAAAGGCCTAATACCTTCGAAGCATTGTTAGAAGAATCATCACAAAAGTCTACCGTACTGCGATGCGAATCCGGAAGATCATCAAGTAGCACTTGAGAATTACTCGTCCACTTTACTAAATCAAAGGCACCAGACTTAAACAACGAGATCAATTCTCGTGAAAGAAGAATGGCGCAGGATTCATCTGGAATAGAATGAACCAAATCGTCCATATAAAGTTTAGACTCTGCCACAGTGGCAGCATCCGGGAAATGTGGCCTCATATCCTGGGCTAATTGGCGAACGGTCCGCATTGCCAAATACGGGCTTGACTTGAGTCCAAAAGGGACCCGATTAAATTGAAAGGTTCGTATTAAATCATCAGGACTGAACCTATATAAGATCCTCAAATATTTACGATGTTCACCAGGGACATTAATCTGCAAATACATTTGCTTTATATCCGCAGTCATAGCGACAGGGAAAAGCCGGAAATCTAGCAATAGCAAGAATAAATCTGCCTGCAAGTTAGGACCGGTATGTAGCACGTCGTTCAATGACAATCCGGTGTGAGTTGTGGCACTAGCATCAAGTACGATCCGAGGCATCGGCTTATCCGGACGGGTAACAGCGTGATGCGGGATGTAGTATCCCTCGTCAGTAATATCGGACTCGACGACTTGTGACAAGTAACCCTTATCGACATACTCATTTATTACGTTATTATAGTTTGTTCGTAAGTCAGGCGATTGTTTGAACTTGCGTTCCAAGGCCATCAGTCGACGTTGAGCAGCAACGCGAGAACTACCCAGTGCACTCGGGTCTTTAGAAAAAGGTAACGCGACAGAATACCGCCCATCATCAGCGCGAGTGATCGACGATGCAAACAAGTTCTCACATTCAGTCTCTTCTGGACTTAAAAATCGCATATTAGGTATTTCTTCCAGTTGCCAGAATTTTTGAACTAAATCATTAAGTGCGAGTGCAGAAAAAGAAGTCTTATTAATTTTATTTTGAGACTCATAACAGGGATAGTCACCCATCAACACGAAACCGAACGCGGTCAATAAAGCGGGGGGCGCGTTAGTGCCCGACTCAACTTTGTTACCTAAGTAAATGTACGGAAACAGTTGCGCACCTAGTACGACATCCACGTTCCCAGGAATATTCCACGTCAAATCCGCAAGGGGCAATCCCTCTAAGTAGCCGACATCACCCTTGGTTAAATAGTGAGTAGGCAGCTGATCCGTAATACCGTCAACGACAAGTGCGTGTATCGTGTATTTATTATTTGGGTATACGCGAGACTCAATGTCCAAATTAACGTACCCCAATATCGGCTGAGACGCAGAGCCAATTCCCTTAACGAAAGAATTACTCAAGGGAATTATAACTAAGTTAAGCGCCTTGCAACAATCAACGGTTATCAAGTTATTTTGAGAGCCATTATCAATAAGGCAACGTATTATTATTTTATTACCATTCTTAGATTTCGCGTAAACTTGCGCGGTTGACAATAAAATAGAAGAATTAGGTCTAACTTCAGCACTTAATGACAGCGAGGGAATACCTGAGGAAACATCAACACTATGATTCGAGTTATCAATGCGCAACGCAGCCGTAATAGGTGCGCTGTTATCAGCTGAGCAATTTTTCATAACGCGCGAGTCTATGTTTATGTCGCACTGTCCGGACGACGCGCGCGACGGAACCACAGGTGATGTCAATGACTCTTGACCGGTAGGGAATTGAGACACTTGAACGTAATTATTTGATCTAATATTATGATCTTTTTTATCATCAAAGTGTAAGTAAGTGTGATGTTTTTTCTTGCATGCATCGCAAACATGCGTAGATTTACAAGACGTAACTGTGTGTGACCCACTTAAACAATTAACACAACCATGTTTTGATTTAATGAATTCAAATCGCGCTCGCGGAGAACTCAAGTTCTTGAACTGAGAACAAGCGTAAATTAAATGATCGGTTTTGTTACAAAATTCGCACGATTTCGTCGGCGAAGTAGTAGGCATACTCTCATTACTCGCGACGAACGACTTGTAGGTATGAGGACGGGACGACTGATTAATGGACGGCTTACTTGCGCTCGCGCCAGTGTTCGATGTCCGCGTCGAGTTATTGTTTGAACGTTGCAATATTTTTGCTTGATCTTGTACGAAAGACACCAAGTCATTATAAGACGGAATTTCTTTATTACGAAACGCTAACTCAAACGCTTGTACTGTTTGTGAATCGATTTTCCTAAGTGCGCAATGAGATAAGATGAAATCGGACAAATCCTCGATACCTAATTGTTTCAATGCCGCCACGGAGGAGGTATACATACCAATAAATGTATCAAGACTATTAGACGTGTTGACGCAACCCTTAGAGTCAAGAATATTATTTAAGTAATGTGTGCCTAACGCACGTTTATCTTGAAACTTTTTTACTAAACTTTCCCAGATAATAATATAGGTTTCACCCGTAGGCACAATGCCTGCCGTGACCTTGAGTGCGTCATGCGTAAGTTTACCTACTAAATACTGTACGCGCTGCGAGTCAGTCAGCTGGCTGTTGTTATGAATGTTGGATTTAAAACTTTCGTAAAACTTAGGCCAATTTTGTGTTTTGCCATCAAAACTTGGCAATTCTATTGGTGGCAACTTAATGGTGCATGTGACATTAGAATTAGACGAGTCATTTCGCGAGGATGATTCATGTGATCGCAACGCCTGAATAATATTATTTCGGGTGTGCTTTACTCGAAGGTATAGATCATCAAACGCATCTAAAGGCTTGTAATCTGGCTTATACGTCAAATCAAGTGATAACTGGAGACCATTTAAATCATCTAACAACGTTTCGAACTGACTACGCATCTCATCAATTGGTTCAGACTTAGCTATGAAAGTTTCATTACTTCTTGACGCGTAATTAGAAATGTTTTTTGAAAGATCAAATAAATCATTCATCCGCGAAAAAAGTCGTTCTTTTTTAGCCGTCAAAAGGACGAACTGTTTATCAATCGAACTAGACGTATTGTCTTTATCCGTAGGCATTTTTAAAGCAAGAATTCACAATGAATTTAAGAAAAAAATTAAATTATAATTACGTGAAATTATTATTGACGTAAAGTATGTGGAATTTGCAAATGGCGTAACCGGCGCACAATGGCGGTACTCTGTAGGTACTTCGAGAACTTTACCAAAAATTACGTAAATCTGCGAACATCCAAGCATTTATATGGAAATAATACTTGTAATAAGTATTTTGAATGAAAATATAATATGCTAGTGTACAATATCCGAGCTAGAAGGACCAATAAAAATGGTGAGGCGGCGTGTAAATAGCCGACAACACGCGGGGAGCTCAATTAAGAAAAAGTTATGGTTTGAGACTATTGTTTGATTCCTATGAAACCCATCCCGTGAACTGAAAAATATGAAATGGTTTCGACGTCAGCACTGAAGACTATTGGCCCACTAACCTTCAGACCAGCTCAGGGACGCCTCACCAGCAACTATCCGCAGCTCACCCCGTGAAGCACTTTCACGAAACAGATTGTCAAATCACTGCTGGGTATTTACTACGAGTTTCTTGACACCTTTAGCTGTCCATCACGGTGAAAAAACGTATTTCTCCTCAAAATTGCACGAGAAGCACCGACCGAGATTTTGAAAAACTCAGGAATGTTCTTATTGGTCGGCGCTCGGTGAGCGGTAGCCAAAACTATGGCGCTAGTGTCGCCAGGTTCGGCGAATCCCAGCGCGCGATCGTTATGGCGCGCGAACCAAATAGCCTCAGATACTAACTTATAGAAACCATTTGAAATGAATTAATTATTGCCAAAGAAATGACCTAATACTTAGGTTTAACAGAAATAACTGTTAAAAAATCAATTTGGGTCACTTAAGGTGCCCAACCAACGTGACTGAAAATACAATAATTTATGCAAATGTCTGACCCAAAGACCTAGCTAGGCTAAAGTGTTAAGTATTAACTAATATGTGTCTATGGGTGTGTTGGTACCTACACAGATTGTTTCATTGTATGCGTACACAATAGCATTGCTACTACAAGACATTTTGTATTCAAACATAACGTGGTTTTGACACTTTCTTACTTAATAGTTAGGTAGTGTTTGGGCATTATGACACTTTAGTCTGTAATATCCTTGCATTGTGTCTTTTCAAAGACATGGCCCCGTATACTGAAAACCTGACCCAGCTGTAAAATCTGTTGTTAACTAATATATTCAACTCGGTCTATCGTAGTAAGTCTAGCAGTAGTGCTTGCCCGGTGGAGGACTGACCTTGTGACAAAGATTAGGAGATCTATGCAGACTTTAGCCTCCAGCCTGTCCCAGCTACCTTTTTAAGTTCATGGGTCCATTTAGCTGGGGACCTTACTACGCCATTAAGATTAGCCATTATGATTTGTTGATCAAAATACCTAGCAACAGTCATTCATAGATTTTGACAATTCGAATAGCACGTTAAGACGTTGGTCCGGCTGTCAATTGTAGATCACAGATCTATCTCTGTAAGAGTAGTCAGTCAGTGGCCTGAATGTCAATCAGTCTCACCAAGGGGTATTACACCCAGTACTAACTAACTGGTCATGGAATTCAGATAGGCAGTCGCTCCATGTAAAATACTGGTATTCAGCTGCAAGCCGACCCCAACATAGTGGCAAAAGGCTAGGCAGACAACGACGAAGCGAATACGAACCACGTTGATTGCCATAAGTAAACAAAGCTTATAGCACAGACTAAGTTAGGGTGCTAAAATATTGGCAAATTGAGACCCAGCCCCAAGCGATCCTAACTTAAATCAAGTAGCAAGCACGTCTAGTCCCTTACTGATTATAGAGTCAAGTACGCACTGGGGCGCGTATGAATATTAATAACAACCCTAGGAACCGAAACTCACTCCACGAACGACGGCCGGATTGAAGTGCACCCTTTTGTACCTTTGTAGGGTTGGATACCCACCCCCGACCCTATCTATAAGATTTAAACAATTCTCGAAACATAGTACAAGGAAAACAGTACGGAAAAGGAAATTGTCTCGACGGGAAATCGGCAATTTATTGACCATACGACTTGATTAAAAACTGCCATACGTAAGTTTATTAAGTTCTTTTCTGCGCACTGACTCTGCGATGCTATGCTGTAATGATTGCGATAACTGACTTGAAAGTGTTACATTACCTGAGTTACATATAAATGTATTACTTCATGTATGTATCTCAGGCCCATCTGCCATGGTCGAGAGATTCTCGTGGGTGCTCAGGCGTTATTGTGTGAATACCAAAAAGAAGGCATGCTTTGTATCAGATCCTAATTACAATGTAGTCTGATTGAACAAGCACATTGCTGCTTGATGGTAGAAAGAAAAGCCTCATCTTACTGGTCTCCTCTGCAGGATTAACTGGACTGCCTGGACTGGAAGGTCACCAAATTGAACAAAATGGGCAAAGCTTTCTGTGACAAACCTACATCAGCTACAATCACAAATTTAAGTATTTCCTCTCCTCTGCTTTATGACTGTACCTAGACTAGACTAATTAGCTTTTAGGCAGATTTGTGTCCGAGTTCTGGTGGCCTACCATGACATCTTAAAGCAGGATCGTTTTAATCTTGTTCTAGACGTCCTCTATAGCTCCGTCTCTTATCCACACTGGAACAAGATTAAAACGATCCTGCTCTAAGATGTCATGGTAGGCCACCTGAACTTCTGATTGATGTGTAATGCGATAATATTCAAGATCTTCCAAGAAAAAACTAGAGAACAAAACTTTCCTCAATAAAATAGGCATCTAAAACAAGACGCTTTGAAGCAGCAATATTGAAATTAATATCTTAATTTATGATTAACTACCGGTAATAACTCCGTAAACAAAAATAACGGCCTTTCATAAAAATTAAGATGTTCATAATAAATCACTCCTCACATCATGGCTGTCTAAATCGGGCATATGATGGTCTTAGCACGTCGTAATACATTTTATATGTATCTTCAGTTCATCTTGACAGAGGTCGGATCGTTTACGGCTTAACGGGCTGCAATACAAATGATCTGATGGCAAAAGGTTTTATACAAATAATGGAAGCGCCTCATTATTATAAACGCCGACAACAGGAAGGAACTGCATAATTCACAGGGGGTGCCCCGCTCGTAAAAAAATCGTTGCATTCAAAAATAAAACCGACTTAAAAAAAAACAAAATAGAAAACGAAAAAAAAAACAAAAGTAAAGCTTCGGAAGTCGGTGACAAAAACATTAAATCAATCAAACAAAGGTCACCGGCTTCTGAAACTGAAGTAATTTTTTATTTTTTTTGTTTTTTTCTCGTAGTGTTTTTTTTTTAAGTCGGTTTTCATTTTGCAAAAAAGTTTTTTATTAATTTTCCATTTTTAGTTGTTCCCAAACAAGTCGCCATGAACTAAAAAAAAAAAAAAAAAATTTAACAACGTTTATGTATTTATTTCATTACAACGATTATATTTAAACCAAGAGGAGGAGCTCGTGGCTAAATAATAACAGCCGCTCGGGTCGATTTTTAGGTTAAGCCGTGCTTGCCTAGGTTGGTCTGTGGATGTGTGACCACCCATTACATACCGAGTATCCTCCGTGCCTCGGAAAGCACGTTAAGCAGTTGGTCCCGGCTGTTAATTGAAGATCGTTGACAATCGTTACAGGAAGTCAGTAGCCCAAAAAGTCTGACAACCAGTCTTACCAAGGGATATCGTATTACCCAGTACTAACTGGGCTGTGAAGGTCAGATAGGCAGTCGCTCCATGTAAAATACTGGTATTCAGCTGCATCCGGTTAGACTGGAGGCCGACCCCAACATAGTTGAGAAAAGGCTAGGCAGATGATATTTAAACCAATTACTGTAACTAAAACTAGAACTAAAAGAGTAAGAGATAACATAAAATTAAAATATACAAATTATCAAAGTAAAGGTTCACACATTCATAAACTCCTCTCACAATACCTTAATTCTGACATGCCAATAAAATCTTTTTCCATCCATCCGCAAACGTACCTAACTGTCGAAATCTGGGTGTATTGTACACATCTGCATACCCCCTCAGAGCACACAGGCGTGATGTTACGTCATGATGTTGTATAAACAATAAACATACAAGCGATTGCAGCTATCACGATAGATTTGCCGTCTATTTTTGAAGACTTCCATTGTATATCTCCAAAGATCAGCATCAGATCTTCACCAAATTTAAATGGGGCCACCTCAGGAGTATACTCTTTCAAATAAAAAAAGAATTTTGAGAATCGGTCCACAAATGGTAGAGAAATAACAGGTAAGTAACATACATAAAAAAAAATACAAACACGAAGTCAGAAACATATAACCACCTCCTTTTTGAAGTCGGTTAAAAATACACCTCACTTAAAACTGTCCCGATTTTCGAAGGCTTGCACGCAGGCCTCCTTTTACGAATATTGCGTGACGCAGAAAGATATAGACGAAACTGCGTTGCGTTGACGTGGACACAATGTGATTTATGACCTTACACTAACGAGCATAAAAAAGTTCAATTCCCGACTCATTCATTTCCACCATAAGACTGTGTTTATGTGAATCATGTTGCTTTATTTTGGGCTTGGAAAATTAGGGGTGACGGCAACATGACAGCAAAATACGATGGAATATCAAATATTCTCATAACCCCAATCTTTTGATAAATATGCTCTCAAACATGCACAGCGTGAAGTTAAATTCGTGATATATTTAAAGTGTGTGTAATGTTTACGGCTATTACATGACATGGAGCTCTGTCCATGACATCACGGCCTTAGCTAGCTTTAAAAATATCATCGTCATCATCCTTCGCACAATCAGACATTGACTCAAATTCTGTTACTAGCGCTAGTTGTCTAAATCTGGGAGATGACAGATACCTAAGTTCGTTGGACCAGGTATTATTTTGGGAAACTATTTATTTTTAGGAAGAATCACTCAGGTGATGAACAGAGGCTAGATATTAATAGAGCTTCGTTATTAGAAAGCTCAATGAAGCTTTCATCGAAGCTAAACGCAGACGCTTATTCAATAAAGAGTCATATTGATCAAATAGAAAGGAACGACAATCCGCCATTACAAATATTAGAAGAACTTACGAAAGTAAAAGTCAACAGCCGACAAGTAGCGATCAAAAACGAATTAATGTCGTACATGAGATCAAAACAAATACAAATCTATGTACGCAATGTCTGCAATATTGACGACGCACTGTAATCATAGGAGTCCTCGACATCAATGAACAACGAGAGGCGGTACTTGGGTAAACTGCGTTCGCGGTTTGTTTCTAAACCTGTAAACAAACATGTAGTTTTAAAAACCGAGACGTACAGTTCAGTATGCAATGCAATACAAATAATGAGTATTTCATTTGCATCCGATGAGACTGGAAGCCGACCTCAACACAGTTGAGAAAAGGCTTGGCAGATGATGATATAGAAATTCAGTATGTACTGCAACTTAAAACATTTATGTCCTTTTCTATAGTACTTATCATTCTAAAATCAACCTAATGAACACTAGCTTTAAGGGCTTTATATCCCTCAAATGACACACGATCCTCCGTTACTTCTAAAATACTGCAGCCTTAATTTTGAAATAAATATATGGTAAAGTTGAGGATTAATCCTGTGTGACGAAAACACGATTCCATAAACTTTTCTCGACAGAAAAAAAATCCAAAGTAACCTCCAAATCGAACAATAAACCGCTGGTATTCAAAAAGTACTTGAAATTAGGTCATGAAACTTTGCATACTAACTGAACTAACTATAAAGCGGGTCTTGTGTTTTATTTTTTTAGTCAAATCAATAGATTTTTTGTAAATCGCAAAAAACCACTCATTTCGCACTATTCGGCCGCAGTGACTGACGTAACAACGGCTTTGTAGTGCAAGCTGATTAGAACTTTATTCTAACAGTATTTCAAACGAAGTTTGAACCGCCACAAATAGAGTTGCTAATTTTAGGGTTAGAAGGGCCATAAGTTGACATTATTAGTGGAAATAACAACAATTGGAAACAAGGATTTCAGCAGACTTTAGTACTGTACTTTTTGTATTCTACCGGATCTCATCTAATAGAGATGTGATTATAATGATTGATGAGTTGCCCATGATTACTGTCATAGTTTTTGTGATCGCTTGGTTGAACTAGGCAAGAATTCTCAATAATTTGATATTCAACAAGACTCCTGCTGTGATGCTTATTAGTGTCAGATTTACTTTGTTGTTCTTTAAAACGTCTATTATAATAATCTGTAGGGTTCCGTTCCCGTACCTGAAAGGTAACCGGCCCCTATTACTAAGCCCCCGCTGTCCGTCCGTATGTCTGTCAGCGTGCTGTATCTCATGATCCGTAATAGGTAGACAGTTGAAATTTTCACAGATTGTATATTTCTGTTGTTATACAACAAATAATAAAAATAAATTGAAGGGAGCTCACCTACTACGATGGTACGAAACCCTTCATGCGCGAGTCCGAGAAGCTCGTGGCTAAATAATATTAGACGCACAGGTCGATCTTCGAAGTTAACCCAACTTACTTACCATTCGTTTCATCGTTACATACCGAAACCTTGCCTCAGACAGCACATTAAGCCATTTGTTCCCGACTATTATTTGTGGATCTTTTACAGTATTTACGGGTAGACAGAAGCCCGAAAGTCTAACAACCAGTCTTAAAGGTGTATCGTGTTTCTTAGGAACTGAATTGTTGAGGATAGATAGGCAGTAGCTCCATGTAAAATACTCAAATAGAGCTGCATCTGGTGAAATTGGAAGCCGACTCCAACATAGTAAGGTAAAAGACTTCTATATAGATGATGAATGTTTTGCATTCAGTTAAATAGGCGAGCCGACAAAAAAAATCGAATTAAGTCCGTCAGTTAGATTATCAAAAAATATTTGACCCGTGTTTTTTATTCTGTTACGTAAAACCAAAATTGACGAAGATATGACGCTTTTAAAATTCTCAATACGTCACGCCTTGGTATAATTTTTAGCTATTTCTGACTCCCGAGTTTTGATGCGTTTTATCTTTGTCAATATTCATTGATTCACAAAAACAAAAAATACGTGTCCATTAATTTCCAATACTCTAAGTGACAGACTAAATAGATTTGCAATTTTTTGATACTGTCGTCATGCCCTGACCGCAGGCCCAGTGCTCTAGATGAATGAATTTGAACAATATAAAGTGAATCGGCGGTTTATCAAACCGCGCTAGTCGTGAATTATATTAGTAGAGGCGAAAGATTATTGTTACACTAATTGATACGCGACGAACTTTTGATCCTCCGTATTTAGCCATACTCGGTTAGAACAAAAAAAACAGATAAACACACATAATTATGGTGTATATTTGTCAACAAACAGCAACAGCAGATAGTCAACAGCAACAGATAGTCTAGCAATTGGATTAGGAACATTTATTTCGTTATTTATTTCATTAACAATATTGTGGTTTCTCTTCCACAAAAACCATTTTAATGAATAGTTGAAGTTGACCATCAACTTAATTATCAAAAGTACCAAACTCGCAATGTAAACTGAGAATATTCGTGCCTATCTATACAAGCAAATTTAGTTGCACGAATAGCCTAAGATTTCTAGCAAATGTTTCTCATCTGGTTGTTTTATTTTATTCAAGTTTAATAAAGAAAAATAATTGAATTTAGTTAAGTAACCTGTTTGACCCTCCTCATTGTCAAAATCGCTGCCCACAATAAAAACGTTGCTAAACTTTAGCCGACTCCTTTAACAGAGCCATCTCAAATATAAAGCCGGGTACAAACTGCTGCAACGTTACATGCAAGGTAACATGCAATGAAAGAATTTGCCGTCCACATTGTCGCAACGCATCATGCAATGAAACAGAATTCTCATAGCGTGGACGCCTTGCGCGCACGAACCGCGCACACTACGCGCGCGAACAGAGCATTACAACTCGTGCGCGCCGCGATCCGCCGTTTGTCGGTTTTTTTGACGAACACAAAGGGGCGCGCAGAGTGCACGGAGCGCCATTGTGGACGGGTTGCGTGTGTCTGTACGGCGTAACGCGCGCGAACAATGGAGGAAAAAGACGAAGCTACTTTTGAATCATGGAGTGAATAAAAAGTAATGCAGTTAATTGAGGCGTACAGAACAAGAGAAATTTTGTTGAATCCTCAAAATGAATATTTTTATCAAAAAAGGCCACATTTGCGTGTTCTCGCGCAGACTGAGCTATGTTCGCCGCGCGCTTGCCGCAGTAGGTACATGCCTGGTTCGTGCGCGCGCTGCGTCTACACTTATGAAATGCTCCTTTCATGTTATATTACATGTTACGTTGCAGCAGTCTGTACCCGGCTTTAGACCCGCGTAACCTTCGCCCACTGCAACCAAAGGGGTGTCACCAACAAAAAAAAAAGCCATATTAAACATGATTGTGAGGAACCACATTGGAGTTGGGAACGACAAAAAACACCGGTATAACATTATAAGAAAATAGCTTATGCCCGCGGCTTCGCCCGCGTGGTGTTCCGTAATTGTCCCACGGGATCGTACTACCGGTATAAAAGTATTATATGTGTTAATCCAGGTTATAAACTATCTGTGTGCTAAATTTCATCCAAATCAATTCCGTAGTTTGTGCGTGAAAGAGTAACAAACATCCATCCATCCGTCCATCCTTTTTATCAAATGTCTTCTCCCGCTCTGGGCGGAGCAGGAGGGAGTGTCAGACTTTTACTGACTAAAACCCATCCATGTTCCTTCATCGCCCTTTGTGTTCCGGGGTCACGGTATCTCTTTCGAACAGTCCTGCAACCCCGGCAGGCATCGGTCCTTGCGGACGGACCCCTTCCTTTTTGCTGACTCTCTTTGAGGCGCGCGTGGAACACGAACGCGCCGTCGACACGGCCTGTCGTCATGAGGCGGACGGAAGGCGGGCTAGCCCATAGCCCACCGTCCACAGGCCCGTGCCTACGGTGGCCGGGGGCCACGTGGTGGTCCCCGACGCCCGGGGCGTCTCCCGCGGCATCCGTCCATCCTCACAAACTTTCGCATTCATAATATTAGTAGAGATTCATTTCGTAACAATGTTGAACCGTCCCCATTATCAAAATCACCGTCACCTCCTAATCCTGCTATGAGATAACTGACAAGAAAAACGTTGCTAAATAACTAGCCGGCTCCTTGAACCGCGCCATGTCAAATCTGAGACAATCGCCTTTGAGGACAAGCCACGACCTATCCTCGGCTTGATTTGAGATGTCTATCACACCGGAGCGTGGCCAGGAGTCATGAGTCAGATTTTACCTTCCTACGCTTTTGATTGCATGTAGTGTTCGTTGTCTTATAACTGGTTGATACTTTCAAAGAGTGTCTTAGAAGAAATCTGTAAAATGCACGTGGGAAATGTAAAGAAAGAGAAACGCTTTCCTGGATTACCCTCAAACATCCTCATGTTTTGAATTGCGGCGAACTTTCGGCAACTTTTCCGAGAAACATTAGTAAACTTTAACAGAACTTAGATTAGAACGTTTATAATCATGGGCATTCATTTCTAATTTAAATCAATCAGAGACGTCAACCAAATGTTAACATTCCGTGAGGTTTTCAACAGAATTTTATTCCAAACTATGAGCCATTAGTATCAAGCAATTATACTGTCGAAAGGGCGAGGGTGGAACACTGCTTCTTGGTAAAGCACATCGATTTTACTTCCCCTAAGAACCCTGCCCTAGCCCTCTGACATTATGTTCCTATACAAATCGGGGTTCATGTCTGGATAAAACGATCCCATTTGTCAAATCTGTCATTGATGGAGATTTTGGAGGTATAAGATTCACTTTAACAAACTAATGTTGTTTGAATAATAGAGTAAACACAATTTAATTTAATGACCGACTAATCTTACTGTTTTCTACGGTAAATAATGTAGTTTTCGTTAACAATAAGAATTTAAATTAACATGATTATGCTACACAGAATCGGGAAGTGTGGCCAAAGGGGAGGCCTATACCCAGCAGTCGGTGATTCCGAGCTGAAATGATGATGCTATACAAATAAGACTTATGATTGTAGCTTACATAATGAACCATAAAATAAATATGGTAATTTCCTTTTGCGATTGCCATACGTTGTGAAATGTATTAGTTCAGATTTCCTGATTATTTCAAGGTTACCTAAATTACGTTAAACTGTACAGTCTAACCTTATCCAGGTCAATTCAAAGTGTTGATTGTTAGATTTTCCTTCGAAATTAACGATGTTGATTTTATTTTGAAAAATTATAAGTACAGTGGACAACTAAGATCAGAAAAAAAACATCAAAAAGGCATGAAATGAATTCTAGGTTACTGCTCAAATAGTAAAGATCGAATATACAGGAAACCCTACTCGAGGGTCCTAATTAACAATGAGAAAAGTTGGCTACAGGCAAATAAGAAAGTACAAACAATATAAGGTTAATCATGACAACGAAACGAAATAAGATAATGATACATCTAGAAAGATAAACATGATCACACAGTCCCAAAAAAAAGAACTCACAATCTAGACAAATTAGACTGCGTAGAATTACGCAACGGGCAAGTGTCAAAACCAAGATTTCGCACTGTGTCGCACTGCGTACAAAAGTTGAGGTGCTATAGACCTAGTTCGAATCGAAAAGCTACAGTCAGATATTCTAGTGTCTGTTGCAGACAGAAAAGTGAACAGTCAATTTCTTCGCATGCTCGTTCCATTGTTAGACGTCATCCGTCAATTTCCATTTTGCATCGCAGACTCATGAGGCAATAAAAAATAAATAGCGCATAGCATTAGCATAAATTAATAATAACAACAACGAGACAAGGCAGAGACTACTTACAACAGTCCTGTAGTAAGAGAAAACTAGACGCTAATATATTTTCACCATCTCTTTTTGTTTTTGGTGTTAAGTCAAAATTACTACGAACTGTCAAAATTTATTATTCAATTTAGAACTTACCTATCAACATTTTATGGTTTAAAATCATTTGGAGAAAGATGGTTTGTGGTAACTGTACAATTGAGGCAGAACCAAGACCAGGTTACAAGAACTGTCAGAGACTATCGCTATCTCATAAGACATACGCTAGGTACGCTGAGAGCTAATCTTATAATCTATACAATACTCTATGAATGCCCAGGCCCAAATAGGACGGTGGGTTACGCAACCGTGTGACAGGCGGCCAGAGATAATCAGTTTATAGTCATTAAATTGTTCTCCCGTCTCACAGACTCCAGCCTGTTACTGTAATAGTGTTTATCTTGTATCTATTGTTTTTCAAGTCCTCTGTGTGGCTGTGTGGGCTGACCTGATTCTCGCTTCTATATTAATGTGTGTGAATTCAGATCTTTATTAGGTGTTATAAATCTGAATGTGTTGAACAACTCATTCTTTTCACTGATTTTTTTCTTGGCACGACGACGGAATTGTTACAGAATGCAGAATTTCGTGTAGGTCGTGGGTTAGAATTTGAAACCCAGGGAGGCATTTTACTCTGTGTGATTTGTTTCATCACCCACCACTGCTCTCGATATGGTGCAGGAAAACATCCTGTGTAAACCGACATGTCCTAGACACAAACATTTGAAGACATTAATCCACACTGGGCCCACGTGACGTGATAGATTAGAGACGTCTCTCTCTCATGAGAGTAGACCTGTTTCATATCAGTGGCAATTTTAATTTGATATCTTCTTCCGGGTTATTCAGGATGGAAAGATTGAAGGAGGTCTATCAGATTCGATCATGCTCAACACGAGGTTTCTGCACAGCGCGGCGGTAACAGAATTGAAACACCCACTTCTCCCACAAAAGTCGTCTATCAAACCGCCAGTACTTACCTCAACATGGGCCATCCATCGTGTAGAACTGTAGACGCACCATTACAATTTATAGTACGAGTACATACTAGGAACTCTATAAGGAACATAACGGCACCCTGCCGTACTACGGTACATTATTACCGGCCCGCTGGTGTGTCCACTAAGTTTTTACGAAATCAATTTATTTTTTACCGAGATTGTGTTCTGGTATTGATGTTACACGACGTATCGGAGGTAATTATTTCAATGAACTGGACCTAAGCTTCCGTTAGTCTAACATTCCAAGGCATTTTTTGCGAAGCAGTATGGTTACTTGTTAATTTCTTCGCGGAGAACCGATCTGCGGATTAGATTAGATCCTCTTCATCCTGCAGAATATTCTTATACTTACATATGTATTATCTTATCTTCACTACCTAAGTGTAACTATATACGGTCTACTGTTTTATCTACACTATCTACACAAATATAAAGAGGAATGATTTGTATTTTTGTGTATGTATGTTTGTAACGAATAAACTCAAAAACTTCTGCGCCGATTTCAAAAATTCTTTCACCATTAGAAAGCTACATTCACCCTGAGTAACATATGCTATATTTTATCCCCATATTTTATCTTTTGACTCCCACGGGAACGAGAAATACGCGGGTGAAACCGCGTGACGTCCGCTAGTATTTTAATAAGGTTGAGTTGTGTACCAGTTCATATATATTTTAAAATTATTACCACCCTTGAGAATAGGGTCAAGGGTATCAAAATAATTTTAATGGTTTCGGTCGTTAATCAAAACTAGATCTGAACATGAACCTCCTTATACGGGAACAAATCCAGCTGCTACCAAACCCACTAGGCATTTGAACAGATTTTTATCGTCCACGATAACACATCTGTTACTTAAGATAACTATGTAGATGCATTCTTTGACCGCAATATGCACTGAGATAAAAGAAGTAACGCTTGGCCGAGCAAATATTAATTACACACGTTACAATGAAGTGACTCATTGTTGATACCGAATCGGGTTATTGTATCAACTGTATCTAGGCCTAGGATAGAGTATTTACTAGCGGAAAAAATCGCAGGTTTCTCAGCTAGCATTCGTTGGCTTATAAAACGCGTGAAGCACAAAAATCTGACGAATTGACGATCTAACTTTTCTTTGAAAACGTTAAAGCTCACTAAAGAATACAGCATTTCCTTCTTCCATTATGCCCTCAAGACTAACAGGTCTAAAACACTTAAAAGCTGACCGCAATCAACAGCCCAATTTGTAACCCAGCGATTAGTTGTTCCGGTGACTACTTCCTTTTCCGACCAATTGAAATATTATATGTTAATTGTTTTATTATACGAAGAATTTACATTTTCTAACACTGAAAACTTTGTTGAATGGGATCGGAAAAAGAAGGCTTGTAAGAAGTTATCCTTCACCAGCTGCCATCATATCCTGTCCTTCTCTCGATGTATTTGGGGTCGGCACAACGTGCTTTCTCCATACATCTCGATCTGCCTTCATTTCAGCATTCATCCTTCGTACATTCCATTGCCATTGTTGCTTTTCCCGCCTATATTATATACTCTAACTTTCGTCATATCATTTCAACAGCTGCCAATACCAATGCTTCAACTTACTGAACAGAATTCCGAATTTAGCATACGGTCATTATTACGTCTCGCCAATGCATATCAGAGAGACGATCCTTTGATGAGCGTATTAAGCCCTACATCGCCGTCATTCCTCGCCTAGGTCGACTAGACTATCAATCAACATAATATTCTATGTTCAACATAGTAGGTAATCATTCCTGCAATCAACCGATTAACATCCAATGCAATTAACATCAATGTTATTCCTTCTATTTATTCCGTCCAGTTTTCGTTGTCCCTTGCCAAAATGGAATTTAAATCAGCTGCTAGTTTGGAAAGCCACATGTGCAGCGGCGTTATATTTCATTGCCAAGTTTTCACTCCGAATTTCACTTTAGTAAGTGTTTGTTATATGTGAAAAGTGTGTAGCATTAGTCAGTTTAACCAATGTTTTCTTTGACCATGGTACACAATCCGAGTATTTTTCTTCAGTTCCATGAGTAGTAAGAAAGACGACACTGGTATCCAGTCTAATTGATGAGTCAAGCCCTCCTGGGTTTCAATTAAGCGATAAGCAATCAAGCAACAGCCAAAATTTTTTTTTTTATGAACAACTTAGTTGTCTTGTTTTTTTTTCTAATGATCGGAATCGCCTCGTTAGCTTTGCTGCCTTCATTCGACACTTCTTCAAACATTTGCGTATAAATTATGCTCCAACCATGGTAACCAGTGCCACAATAATTCATAGGCCGCATTAACTACTTGTCATTTCGCCGTACCGAGTTACTTGACTCAAACAGTCGAACCGGTTGATGCTTATCTCGTTAACGTCAGGCAAATCTCTTCTAATTATGATAAATTGTGATCTTTAGCCCGAAACTCGCGGAAGTACGAGCTTTGAGTTGCCGACGAACTAAATCTTGATACTGACTTTAGTGTAGTCGCTTCTCTAAATGTTTCTTTGGTATTGTTCTTTCTTTTTCGTGTGGTTAGTGCCTAACCTGGTGTCGGAGTTTTTATTCCGCCCATGGGCCTCTGACTTGGCTTTACATGCCGTCGAGAAATATATCTCAGGCATGCTGGTTTGGTTTCTTCACGATGTTTTCCTTCACCGTAGCAAGTGATAATAAATACAATTCGCGAATGAATCAGAAAAGTCAGAGGTGCGTGTCTTGGGTTCGAACTCAAGACCTATTTGCCTTTGCAGTCCTAATGCTTTCTTTGATTGCAATATTTTCACTCATTTCGACCGACTCAGCCTATCTATCTACTGCTAGACATCTTCCTATAAGGTGAGCCACAACACACTTGCCCGCCTGCCGCATCTAGTGTGTCTCAGCAATTATTTTTATTGCACACAAAATAACAAATATACATATAAATTGCAATGATACATATAGCTTATTTACAATGGCGAGTTTAACCCAGAATTGGGTTTTCTTACAGCAAACCTAATTTTTAAGTATCACGCATTTACCGAACCATATTTAGTAGTTGTTGGCACATAGGAAACTTGGTATCCGTTGAAGACCATTAGGTTCTTTGAATCTTGGAAAACTAAGAATTCATAAGCAGTGTGGACGAAGGCAGAAAACAATTTCGTCTCGAGCAAGTGACGTTCGTGTCAAGGCTATGAACATAAAAGTAGTAATTACTACTCACAATCCGAAGACAATCATAAAATGTTTATTTATTTACTTGACGATCGATGACGGGATCTAGTAAGGTCGCGACACCTACTTGCGTCCAGTCAGTTATTTTAAATATTTTATTAGTGTGTTCAGACGTGGGAGGTGAATGTCAATTGGAACATGTGTCGTATCGATTTAACACCACAAGTTCGACTGGTCTACGTCATACATGGCTAAATTATCTATTATTGCTCCAGTTTTTGGATGTTATGACGGTCTTGCTTTATAAGGAGTGGCAGTTATGAAATCGTTAGCAGTTAGCTGAATCGGATTAAGGATATCGCGGATGCCTTGAACTGGTATTTTGCAATCTGGTTTGTAGTAAAGCTATATTCTTGTATACTCAGACCAAAAAAAAAGTTAAGACGGAACTCTGCGAACAGAGAAGTGAGGCCGGTTTCGTAAACATGTTGTGCATTTATTGAGGCATAGTTTTGTAGTTTGATGTAAATGTGTGCGTGTGAACGTGTATGAACAGAGCGAGACGTAATTTGACGGGCCTCACTTTGCTTTTTATTTGGTCTGAGCTTGTATAGCGATGAAATATTAATCTATATTTCCATACTAATACTATGAATGCAAACGTTTTCCTGTGTGTCTGTCTGACTGATCACATCTTAACGGCTGAAACCGATTTTAATGAAAGACAAACAGTAAACCATGACTAAGCCATTGAATACATTTTAATCCCTATAACATGTTCTCGTGGCATAATTTCCGACCACGCACGTAAAACAGCGTAACTTTATTTGGAATGTTTCTGCCTTAACTTAAACAAAGTTGGCACAAACTAAAAGGATTTCAACTAACGTGCATTAATTGCCTCACCCAACACGAAATTAAGTATGTGCGATTAACATTTCAGCCCAGAAATTTACGATTACATGTTGCTCACGCTTTTCCGTAGAGATAATAGCGAAAAGCGCAATTGCATTATGTTAACGGCAGGTTGTTGGCCCTTTACCAACACCTCACTGACCCACTTGCTTCGGTTGATGGTGTAGGATGATAACTAGCGCATTCACCCTAGCATAAAATGTTCCTTTATTGGTTATAATTTTGCAAAGATTTATATTTTTAAGTAATTCTTGTTTTAATAAAGGTACTTTATATTCTGCGATAGTTGAAAAAGACGACTGTAGGCATACTGTTTGTGACTGAAAAGGATCCATGTCTGCCAAGTTTCATCATAATTATCGTCGCACAGATGTTGAAATGGATTTATGTAGGTAATAGTCTTCTGTCATCTTGCCCGTAGTAATCAAGAGTTAGAGCAAGATTCATAGACCGCACATCACGTCTTTGATGCTAGAAGCCGATCTCAACACAATTGGGAAAAAGCAAACAGAAGATGGTGATTAGTATGGAAAACAAAAAAATTGTAAAGTGCAATCGGTGAATTTTGCGCTTACAGTAGGGCCAATTTAATAGACCACATTTGACATCTGTCAGTTTAGTACTACTACATTTTAAAGTTACCTTATTTTGTCAATGTTAAATATGTAATCCTAATTGAAAAAAGTTAAGCAACCGTGTAGTTCTAACTTCGAAGAAATAAATAATATTTTATGCCAGCCGTTACAAGGTTACGTTGTTGTATTTTGATGAAGTGTGCCCTACTGTAGACGCTCGCTGCACATCGACTATTGTTATAAGTAGTCGAGGTGCAGCCTGTCTACAAATAGTATGACTTGCTGAAGTAATTGCACAATTTGCCAGAGATCAATGTCCATCAGAAAATGGCTATTGTAATGATGTTGTAGAAATGGTTGTTTACATCAAACCAAAGATTACTTTCTATTGCGAACATCATTATCTCGGCAAGCTGACGCAACCAGACATTACCTTTCTATATCGCAACGAGATATAAGAAAATACTAAACATTTCACTTACCGTTAGGTGCAGACAGTCGACCATGTTAATGTGTTACCAGTTTTTGCAAACACTCTCACTTAATTGACGTCGATGAATCTTCAATAACGTTAAAACTATTTAACTGTTTTTTGGCCGTAGGGGACCGAAGCTGAATATTCGGTCGGACACTGGTGTCGATTTTGTTGTGCACAAACTAAACTTAATTTAGGCTATTGCTTTCTTTTTCTAAAAGACAGTGCGAGAAAAGGACGGCTATAGCTATGAACTAAGTTAGAGATGTCAAACTAGTTTAAGTATTGCGCTTCACTGTGTTTTTAGTCGACATGTTTTTACGTGCACCCTTCATTTGTATGTAAATATTAGTTCCAACTAAATTTGACAACTCTAAATTACGTCCGTCTCTTTCTCTTTTATTAGAGAGAAAAAGATAGCAATAACCTTAATTAAGTTTAGATTGTGCACAACAGAATCGACACCAATGTCTAGTAACCTAGTAAGTGTTAAAAAAATTATACATATGTTTATAAAAAATATAGTAAACCTTTGGCACTCGGTTTCGATCGGACACTACCCTATAAAGTCTTAAGGACAAAAATATCCTGAGAGCCTAGAGAAGGGGTAATTATTGCTCTTCAAATGTTTCAAATTTCTACAACAGTGTTGATATAAGCTTTTCTGTAGCTTATATATCAATCAAATAATTATGGTTTGACTTTCCCATCATCGTTATCACTGATAAAATGACACTTTGTCTACGGTTCTTGGCGCTCTTTACGTTTTAAGACGTGCAAGTTATATGGAACCTTAGAGCGCGAACGCAATTACGTGGTCGACTATACGTTCAGTTTTATTGCTTATCTCTGCTCTGTTTGTAAGGATGTGGTTGCCGTATGTTCCAGAGATTGCTGTCTCGACCGCATTTGCCGACGCCAGCTGGGCTTTCCTAATTTAAGTTAATATTACAGGAGATAACTCTTGCAACATCGTCTTAATATAACTAGATCTTTTTTTTTAGCCTATACTGTCCCACTTCTGGGCAACGGCCCCCAATTCCTTCCATATGCTCTTTATCCCTGGCCACCTCGGACCAGCCCTCACACACAGTACGCATCCAGATCGTCTCGCCACCTCTTTCTGGGCTGACCTCGGCATCGCCGTCCGTCTTCCGGTAACCATTGTGTCTTTGCGCTTGGAGACTTTTGCCCAGCGGTCATCGTGCATGCGGTTGACGTGACATAAAGTCATATGTATTGTATTAGATAATGTGTATTATTCCGAATGTTCATTTATAAATTTTTAGTCTTAAAACATTTGCTAAAAGTTAGGTTTTTGTGACAGAAACGAATCGCTGTAAATCCGACTCCACGCTGTCTTGTCTGCCCAACCCCTAGAGTGTAATTTAGAATCGCGTAGGCGCGGAGGGGCGAAGCGGCCCGCGATTTGAGGAGCAGGTGGTTGTAACACTCACCGCCGCTGCTGAGGCTGGCCGAAGCTGGCCAGCAAGCCGAAGCTGCGACGATAAACTCGCGTAGGACCGCCGGAGCCCCGCACCGCCGGAGCCGTGACAAAAACCATGCCTGCTGAATGTTGCTTGCATGCTGCATGGTTGCTTGCATACTGTATGCGTGCTTGCATGCTGCATGCTTGCTGCATGCTTGATGCATGCTTGCTGCACGGTTGCTGTATGCTTGCTGCATGCTTGCTGCATGCATGGTGTATGTTTGGCTTGCTGCATGCTTGCTGCATGCATGGTGTATGTTTGTTTGCATGCTTTTTAGAAATAAAATCCACATAAATGTTCATAATCAACTGTTTTATAACGATTGACGCTTTTATAATATATTTTCTGCCTTTTAGTGACTATCGATATGAAATATAGGCTTGTGGGACGAGTTGATGAACGACTCGCCGCAAGAAGATTCTAACTGTGAACTTTCAGCGATATGATGATCTACTTTTTAATTCTTATAAAATTAATTAGAGCAATATTGTATAAAAATGTGTTGTGTTGAGAGAAGTTCATAGCAAAATCAATACAATATTTTCTTTTTTAAATATTATTCGGATCGAAACATTAAATAATTTAAATTTAGGATTAAAACTATTATTGAAAACGGTTTTAAGTCTTTTGTATATTATTGATTGTAATATTTATGACAAACGGGCTTAGAGCATATTGTATTTAGGGATTTCAATTTTATGGCATGTGATATTTTGTGATATAAAGTTCGGGTAAGTTAAAAAAGTTAAAGTTCGGACAAATGATGATTAGGACAAAAAAAAATGGCACTTTAGATTATGGATAAAAAAGTTAGGTAACACGATAGAGAACCGTATAGCGGACTGGCTGCGGACACTGGACAGTGACAGATCATGTAGGTACTAAAGAGTTCACTGACGGTCGGTCACTTTTCACGCTTTGCCCTAAGATTGAAAAGTGATTGACCTTCAGTGAACTCGGTACATTGTACAGAGATGTCATGTCAGTGGTGGTTACCGCAACCGCAATCTGTTCGCACGGGTGTAAAAGACCTCATCACGAAGCCGTCAACCAAGCATTCTGTACATCAAAATAAACAACTTTACGCAAAAATGATGGGGAAACGACTTTTTTTTT
The DNA here is from genome assembly GCA_941918905.2 of Xestia sexstrigata. NCBI lineage: Eukaryota > Metazoa > Arthropoda > Insecta > Lepidoptera > Noctuidae > Xestia > Xestia sexstrigata. The sequence continues at coordinate 20,854,875 of OW799201.2, forward strand.
GGGGTGAAAAATCATGTTTTGTGGTAGAACTCAATGTAACACACTCAAAAAGTTGCCGTAGGGTTAATGTGTATCTATGACTGTTATCTGCACAGGCTACACTATGCGGGCAAGTGTATAAAATAATGTATTATTATGTAGGCGTAACACCTTAGATAATGTTGTAAATATTCAGTAGCTGGTCTCCAAATGTAAAGAATGTTCGGTAATATCCCCATTTGTGTGTACGACGCTGTCTCAATATATCCGTCTATTGTTATACAGCGTGTAGTTTAAACGATAAACCGACATGTTTATTGTTTTTTCCGCCGCATGCATCCCACAAATTCGTGCATTCGAAAGCGAGTCAAGTGTGTTTCGATCTATGCACAGGGAAGGGTTCCGTAGTCGAGTATTTACGCAAGCACATTATTGATTTTGTCTGCCACAAAAGTAACTTTGCATTTCATAGATTCTAGAAAAAAACGGAAAAATACTGTGTTTTTTCGGCAATTGTAACCGCAATAATATTATAGGCATTTTTTTTATTTCCACCATGTTTTGCTGTGTACGGAATAGTGCAATTATTCTCGATATAGTGCCCGAATAGCATCCGAGTAAAATGGATGTGTGAAATCACCACAGACGGTCAGACGAGACAGGCAGTCGCCACTCGCCAAGAAGCAGTCGACAGTCGCGTGGTTTTGCCATTTAGCTACGAAACCTTTAAAAATATACACCTCATGAATTCTCATCGAAAATTCGTATCGTTCCATCACACCTTAATTTAGTACCGGCAAGTTTTATTTGGTTTATTATGCATGCAGTACGTGATTTGAAAACCCGTACCTTCATTTTAATGACCCAGTCCATATTTCGAGGCACTACGACCTATGATGCTATAATTGTTCTCATACTAATTTTGAATATGGCACTATTGGTGGTTGTATTCAAAATTGCATTGATGCAAGTGAGCCACCCTCGCACTACTGACGAGAATGTGGTTCAATTTATTCAACCTGTTTCTAGCTTTGGCGCGAAAATGTCAATGGACACGGAACTCTATTGATTTAATAGGTTTTAATCCCAGCTCACGCTGATTGTTTTTTTTATTGCAAAAAATAATTACTTTGGGGATTTTTACTTTTCATAAAGCTTGGTATCATCAGATATGTAGGTACATTCTGATTGGTCAAAACATAATTTAATTACCTACTTGCTTACAATTTTTGATTATAATTACTTATTTCTATCAATAAATTCATCAGACGAGGCATATCATCAAAACAATACAGATATGGCACATATTTCAATAACGAAATTACACATAACGCGATATTTTGCGTCAATATTAATTCAATATTGGATCTTCCCGACCTAATTTAGGCTATTTTATTGTTCGAGAGCTGAGGATCCTCCTGAATTGTTCATTTTTCTATCGTTATAAAACTAGGTAGTTTAAAACAAGATGATGTTACTTTCAAACAAGACATATTCAAGTAGCTCTCGTCATATTGAAGACACTAACAACTAAAATATTGTGTTTGTTTCCTCTTACACACTGTTGCAAGTGTTGCAACACAGTGAATATCATTACGAAGTACTAAATTACTAATGTATTCAAAGGTTATAGTTTTCAATCTGCCCACACCACGCCAATGGGAAGTGGGTGCTACTCGCTAAATATTTGGGCTCTGATCAACCCACGGCCGTTCTACATTGCCCTAATGCACTTGGCAAATATTCGCAGATAGATAATATTTAAGGAGATGTTTTATTTTATCAAAGTCTTCTCGTCTTGGGCTCTTGGTCAAAAAGACGATGCTGTAATGTAATACTTACTCATAATGTGTGAAATTACAGCTTTGTTTGTTTTTTGCAATATGACAAAAAAGGCAGCTTTGCTCAAAGGATAAAACTACAATGTTTTCACCGCTGGAACTAGGGACTTCCCTGTGAGAACAAACGAGCAGTTATCCACTACGTCTTACAATAAGTTATGAAAGGCGGCTTACAGGATCAAACTACAATGTTTCTCCTGCTGGGACTAAGGTACTCCCTGTGAGAGCCAGCGAGCTTTAATCCTACACGCGGGTCCGTCCCACCACATGGGCCTAGGTGTGAATAATAGGCAGTAAGTACTGCTCGTTGGAGCTAAATCGTATCTTCTAGAACACCTAAGAACTAGACACAAGTCTTTATTGATTTCAATTACTTAATAAATTGAACAAGAACATGTAGGTACCATCAATCAACTAAACAAAGAAACATCCGTCAAACCTTGACGAAAACTGACACAATGAACTCGTGAGAAATGCAAGAACGTCTTGATTAAACTCATTTCCCGTTGTTTAACATAACAGTTACACTCAGCCTTTGTGAAAAACCAGCTGACTCATACGAAATTAAATGACAAATTGCGATACAAAAAGGCTGATAGCACAATGTGTAGTGATATCCGTTTATAAGCTGAACGGGGATTAATAACAGCGAGTGGTGCCATTGTGGTTCCACATAAAGTATAATGGTTACTACTACGTACAATAGACGTCTCACATTCATCTACAACTACCAAGGCTCTAAATAGTGATGTTTTCTTAGAACCTGCGACTGATTGCTTTTCGTCTAGTGACTCTTGTGTGCTATTTTCACTGCGTATTTGCTTGCGTGTTCGGGGTTGATGTATCATTATTACTACTTAGCAGCATTTGATTATCCACTTAGTACTTTCATCTTACACTTAAAGTTTTCTCTGCTTTAAGTGCTTCTTAAGTATTGAGAAGTGATGTTTAATGTACTCGTGTTTAGCCTGAAAGTAGATAAAACGAATCTGCTGACTGTAAACAAACCTTTTACTTAGATTTCCTTTGCCCAATGTATTTGGGTCAAGTGTTTACTACCTACGGCGTTTTCCAGAGTGTTCTGAAATGTTTTCTTTCACCATCTAATCTTGTTACAAAACTAAACTCGTAGATTGTTCACGGACCGTCTAACTTTGTCCATATTATTTGTTTAACTCTTTTCAATTTCTATGTAGCGCGTCCTAACTTAGACCTCTCAGGAAAGCTTCAGAACCCACTCAATCAACGCTGAATAGCAACAAAAGCAAAGCACTTCAGTCTACAACAAAACGTAAACGTTCTTCAAACAAAAACAAATGACTAAACTCAAGAAACACCGCATAACAACTGCAATACCTAAAACAGAATAAACAAAAGTGCAACTCCACGTAATACTAAGGACTAGTACACCTCATGTAGAACATAATACCACGCCTGAAATACCTGAAAGGTTAGACAGAGGTGTATCTAAAGCACACCCACAATTCTCCAGTTAGTAAAATCCTGAGTAATAAAGGACTGGTCTATTATGCAGTACCTATTAAATTAAGAAGAAGTATACCTTGAAATCCTTGAAGTAGGTGTTGAAAGTCTTAACAACAAAGGTATTAGGAAGATGGCGTGCCGCGAGCCCGCGTCGTCGGTGTTCCACTCGGACGCTCGCGTGCCCCATTGTGTAACGCAGTACAATAGCCCCTGTGTGCTGCACACACAATATAAGTGCACGGAATTTTGCACTGGGTGGTATAGGTACGGAATTAGAAGGCGCATTTGAAATGGATGTGTACGGAAATAAGGAACTCACAAAATAGACGCTACGGTAAAGTGTCATAAGAAGTAAATTTAAGTCTAGCTAGAGCATTCTACAGTCCAAGAATATCTACACTTTCGATTCGTTAAACGACTTCAGGGTATGTATCTTCTGAGAAAGAAACTGTGTTTTAAACTTTACGCAGGCCAAAGACAAAGCAGGAAAAAATATAAAATTATTAATCATCAAACGAAATCTAAATTAAGCAGAATTAGGAACCAAGACAAAGATGAAAGTACTTCCCATTATGTCTCGTGTCCTGAATTCGACAGAAAAAGGCGGTGATTACAATGAAAAGAAGCAACATAACCAACTTGATCCTAATTACGACTCATCATCGTAATAATCTTGGCAAATGACACGCCGCGCCGGGCAGAAAAAAAAGTGAATCATGTTCGAAATATGAATATAACAACGCTTCAATTTTTTTAACTGTCACTCTGTGTACGCGTTCAACGTCCGTTTTGAACTGTTAATTGGTACTTCCGTCTCTCATTGAATTGCGGTGGTCTAGCTGCAATGCAGCGGTGCAATAACAGGGCATAATAAGCTGTCGACTTTATATTACCCTGTATTCTCTACGGGCATTGTGCAATAATGGGCACTGGAGTTAGTTCATTCGACTTTATGACTCTGAATAATGATCCTACGACGTCTATAAAGTGTGTAGTAAAAAGAAATAACTAGCGTATTGTGTCATAGCTAATTGCTTTGGATGAGCAAATCTTGTTGAAGACTATAATTTCACGTAGCAACAGAAATCTTGAAATTAAGAAAAGGGTCTGACTTACTAATGAACAAAATGCTCTGGCTTAAAGTGGAATGCTAATGAACACAACAGTAAACAAGGCGTAAACAGACAGCCTATTTATGAGTCAATACCATATAGAATCCTGCATGGCAACCACAGAATACAAAACCAGATCACTCATCATCACTACTTAGCCTTTTCAGTACAATGTTTTTATTCGCTACCAGTCTCATTTGCATACAGCTGAATATTCGCGTTTTTCCTGGAGCACCTGTCATCCACACACCATTGTCTGGCCTATTCACAACTATGTTGAAGTCGTCTTCCACTCTAACCGAATGTAGCTGAATACTAGTATTTTTCATAGAGCGATTGCCTGTCTGACTTTCACAACCTGATGACTGGGTAATACACCTAGGAAGACTGGATATCTGGCTTTCAGGCTTCATCCTATCCGTTAAAACTAGCAATGACCTATGAACGATAGCCAAGACCAACAACTTAATGTGCTTCGACAAGCGTTGCCTTACCTTGAAGACCGACCTGTGCGGCGTTAATTACTTAGCCACGACTCCCTCACAGTATGGCAACTACAGACTCCAAAATCTAATCTCGCATTCTTTATTATCCTTAAAACTTACATAATTCTTATCTCCGCCATCGATCAGTCAGCTGGGGAGCACAAACATACACAAAGATAACCTTGGAAGGTATAAGTAGACCTTCGCAAGATCCAGTTTTGTTTCTATGACTTGCCTTGATGAGACGCACCTTAGCGTGATGTAGTTGCGTTTATGAATTAGGATTCTGTTATGTTGTGTTCTTTGAGGTTCTGCGGATTCCGTTGAATCGCATGGGCTAGTTTAATATTGATTGGTTATTTGTCAAATTTGTTTTTAAAATACTGTTCCCATTGATGTTTTTGTCACTAATGAATCCTATGGTAGTGCAAATTAAGTTAATTTCAGAATGACTACGAGTACTTACAATTGAAAAAGTTTTAAGAACGTCTGTAATTGCAAACTCAATTTTATGAGTGGAGCATATTGATACTTTTAGCCTGCGTCATCCCACTGCTGGGCAAAAAAGTGGATCGTATTACTCGTATTTGTTTACTTGTTTGAAAACGAAATCGCGAATGCAGTAGGTATACTTAAAAGTTTTATTGGTTTTCACACTGAGTTTGTTTTTCTTCTACATGATGTCACGTTTTATTCGTGGAAATGGAGGATACGGATTTGAGTCCGGTATTAGCTACTAGTAATAAGTTGATACTAGAAGATACACACATAATTCTTATTGGTAGATTGTAACTTTGTTCACGTTTACTTGTCGATGTAAAGCAATAAACTGTACGTGACCGATATGTTAAAACAGAGGACGTTTCGGAATTTATGGGTATAACACGAGCGGTTTTATGCCTTGCGAATATATTGCATAAGGTCCACTACTTATCAAAAAGGTTATGATGGCTACCCTTTTGGCTAGAAACAGTTCTAGAGAAGACTATTGCCAATAAATCTTTGCCGTCAACCTTTTTGTTGATCTAGTGTCCAAATGTTCAAATCTCGTAATTTCAAGAACTTTATAAAAATAGCACACGTTTCTAAGTATTATCCCAGCGGTTCATTGTTACTAATACTACTAACAAAACTATGGACATCAGTCTGAAATAAAGTTTAATTTATTTATTTTATTTATAAGTTGTGGCCGGTTGAAAACAAAAGGCTCGCAGTTGCTGCCTTTCACGTGGGGTTCAAACAAAACTCGAAATGCGAGTGTACTATGGGTACTTGCTCCTCTGCTCAAACCTTTCGGGGATTTAAGGTGTTTTGCTCTAAAAAGGTTGTTTCACAAGCCATGTTTCTAAGCGCACTAACTATTAAATTCAAAGGAAAACAATAGACTAATCATTCTAATAGCCAATCCTTCGATAAGAAGCGCCACTTGTCCCGATGTTGAGTGCAAACAGCACGTTCGAAGTATCAAGTGTCTAAACAAGTGCGCCTCTTTGATTTCACACGCGATCATGCGCCTAGATAACTTAATGGCTACAAGAAAGACCTACATTCTCCGATCATCATCATCTTTAGCCTAGCCTTTGCCCAACTACCATGCGGTCGGCTTCTAGTCTAATCAGATGTAGCAGAATACCAATACGTTACATGGCGTGACATCCTATCTGCCCAATAGAACCCTGTTACAGGTTGGGGTGCCCCTTGATTAAACTATCGGGTTTCTGAACCAAAAGCTTTTTTACTCTGCAATGTTCCCTTAATGTATCACATGCCATACGTGAAACATCCTTGAATACATCACGAATTCTGTCATGCATCTGAAGTTTCGATGTAACCCTTTAAAATTATCTTATTCACCTTTATTAAAATGTCAGCCTTCGATAGCTAGCGCCATGTTACATCACGTTTTGAGTATCAAGTGCGAACACCCAAACTAGTGCGCCACTTTAGTTCACACGCGATCGTAAAGATATTAGTTTGTTTTCTAAATTCAGTCCGAACAGTTTAATTTTACGGTATTTTATTTTCATCAAGTCGGTTCTAGTTTTTGCTTTCACATTTGTGGAGTATTCGTTATCTACATTAGTTATATCTGGGACGCTCTTATAATTTGAGAAATGCATTCATTCATTTTCCGCCATCGATATCATCAGATTGTTAGTATGAGATCATTCGTTTCCCGCCTTCAATTTGACTGATTTATCTTAGAAATGTTTTGATTTAGCAACAATTGTCGGAGACTTGTCCAGCAGTGAACGTCATTCGGCTAAAGTAATGATGTTGCTGACAAAGATAAGGACCATTAGTGGGTTCACTTCTGTAATAGGTGATTGTTTATCATAATAATAGTCCAAGAATAAGAAAATAAGTAAGGTCTGGTGGCCTTAGGATCCTGCTCTATAATTTTATATGGCTTCCTTCCTCACTGTAACCCCCATCATCGTATTCCTGCCCTGGTCCCATTTGACATCCGACGGTCGGTGCAATGCGTTTTTTTCTTCATGAAACCTCTTTTACCTATGCATTTCTTTCTATACCTTCTAACCTAGCTTTGCGTCTTTTCAGGATCCGTCCGCAGACACCGGGCGAGGTGGTAGAAGGATGCGGTATCTGCGCCCGCGCTGGTGGCGCGGCGGGCGAAGGTGGGGTCGCCCTGGGGTCAGAGCGCGCGTTTACCTTCGACTATGCCTTCGAGCCGTCTTCGTGCCAGCAGATCGTCTATGATACCTGCGTCAGAAAGCTGGTGGAGGCAGCCTTGGATGGATATAATGCTACCGTACTTGCGTATGGACAGGTTAGTGCATCTTTATCAAAATCACCTGGACGGTTTGTTGTGTCCTATGTATTGGTTCCCCACTAAATGATACCTTCTTCTTTCTTACCTTCTTCACTTGTAGAGACTGTTCGGTTAGATAGAATGACCAAAAAATGTACACCAAAATTGCTACATAATTCTTTTCCAATAATGATAATTAGGGGTACAATCGAAGCAGATGGCGATGTCTTCTAGGCACCCACGGGGCCTTATTTAGCTATAAGGCTTCCCATTGCCTCTTAGATAAAAACATACTAAACAATTATCCTACGGATATTTGTAGAGAAAGTCTATACTTGGCCAAATGGTACCCATTAACCTTTCGGTGATAGGGCATTGCGCCGATGTCTATCGTTTCAAATCGTTAACAATGTTGCTGTCTACCCTAAAATCAATTTGGTCTGGATAACCTTTTAAGATAGCTAACAATAAACTGACGATTTCTATAAATCTTCTGCGAACGCAAAAAATAATTTAAAGATAAATGTTTCAATATAAAACGACAGTCTTCAATAAAATAAAATTCAATTCCGAAAGTGCGACGACCTGAAAACTAACCGCAAAAGAAAGTTATCGCTTCGTGCATTTTATTAGTTCGTGTCTTTCAAAAGTGTTTAGAATCATGCGAACTTTCAGTCTGTAAGTTCTTTGTTTCGAAAAACTCATCCACGGCTGACTATTGACCTAGTTTAGCTAAAAATATGGCGAAGAACACTGCAGTGTGTAGTGCAATTGTTGCATTTGACGAATGTGTTGGCGCGTCGTCGGCTCCGCTTCTGAAGCATTGTGTTGTCAGTGGCTACGGCTGACGGTACGGTACCTGTGTAGATGGGGTTTTGTTCGTTGTTGACTTGTGGTCATGCACTTTTTAATTCTCTTGATTTTGATCCGTTCATAGACATTTAAAAATTATACAATAAGGCAACGCTAACAAAATTGAAATCTGTTTGTCAGATTCAACTGAATTCTGTCGGTACAAGTGGAACTTGTCAAACATGGCAATTATGGTCATTTTGCTTTCAAGTATTACTGAGATATGGCTTCACATTTTTTCTGACAGCCTCTGTATCTTCTACGTCTTTCAATCCATCTAATGTTAGAATAACATTTAACCCGAAAACATAATTAAAGTGAAAACTTGTCCTACACGTCTTATCAGCGCTGCACTGCCTGGTTTCCCAAAATAATTCCATTAAGCAAATAGTTTTGCCAAACCCCATTAAAATGCCCACAACCTACTCCGGTAGTAATTCCACTCATTTAAATTACCATGGGCTAACCCCATGAATCACTGGCGGTGGGCTTGGCAAGGTGACAGGACTCGACTAATACACTGCTAAAATTGAGTCTTCTGTCTCCTGCTTCGTAGGCATTTGACATTTCATTCAATTAACCGTCTGGAACATATTTGTAGAATGCAATTAGTAACGAGAACTATCCGATGTTTATATCTAACTAAATAACTGGTAATTAACATGGCTTTTAGTTAGACATCTGCTATTGGTAGGGATATCAGTTATTAGTTAGTTAGTTAGTTGGCTGAAGACTTGGGAGATAGTAATTATACCAACATACTTAATATTCAACATAACCAGTACATAGGTTATATTAGAATACTTTTATTATGTACACCATATAAATAGAAGTTCACCATCTTCATGTTCCTGCCCTTGGCCCATGTTAGGGGCCGTCCATTAATCAAGTGAGGCTCGAAAGGGGGGGAGGGGGTTTGACAAAAATCAAGAAATATCACAAGAGGGGAGGGGGGTGTAGTAAGATATCACGTGTAAGTATTTAATTTTTCGTCAAACGTGCGATTTCTTAACCGAAAATCGGCGTGTAGTGTGACTTAAAAACTACACGTGATTTTGGTGGCGGGGGTTTGTCTTAAACCTCACCACGTATTACCAAGGGGGAGGGGGCTTAAAAAAAATTCTAAAATAACATCACGTGATTAATGGACGGCCCCTTACTTGGGGTCGGCGCAACACGTTTTTTTCTTTCATTCTCCTCTGTCAACTGTCACGTTATCATTTACTCTTGATTCTTTAAACCATATGAATTACAGTTACGAAATATAAATATAACAAATGATATATGATTCTATATTATTTTTTATCTTAACCACTAGTCTCTATATTATATCAGAATGTTAGATACTAGTGGTTAAGATACAATCATGTTATATCACAAGCTGAGCAGGTTCTACATTGCTAGTCAATCCACCCACGGAATACCTTTGTCACTTTTTGCATCGCCCACAAACATAGTAATCCTAATCAGAGCTACGTACGGCACATATCTCAAGACCAGTGCAACATACTTTTAACTGCGCCAAATGCAAACACTACTTGGAAAAATGTGGGAAGTCTCAGTCACGCTCCTTGACCGCATTGTACTAGAGAAGGTCGGTAGAAAAAATCGTAGGCACAGTCAGCGCCCTGCATCGAATCACATGTGACTAAAAGAGTGATGACTGATGAATATGTTGATAGATGGATAGGAAGAGGAAGACCAAGGGAACGATAGATGGAATGTGTGAGTAGTGATATGAAAGAAAAAGATGTAAATGATTTCGTATCAGTGGCGAAGGTTCCATACAACTCGATTCCTACCGGATTTCCTTTGAAAAATGGTAGTCAGTATTCTATAAACAAATAATATAATCACATTAATGATATATTATGCGTATGATATATATTGCGTATCGATTGACAGGGAATGGAAGACGAAACGTGTTGTGCCCCAAGTAACATGCGACAAGGGCAGGAAAATCATGATGAATCAGCGCCCTGAATTACCTGACCCATCCTACAAAGAAGAAAAGAGGTACTGTAGTATTGCAGGGCACTGATTGTACAATAAAATACTGTCTGTTGGACGGGTCGTGTTGAAAGAGTTTCCGAAGACGATACGTATCGCCAATCGCGACAGTTCAAGTCAGTATAGTGTGTTTGATAAGGAACAAATCCATTATTACGAATAGGCTATTCTTTTGAATGATATTAAATGTGAATGCAGTAGGGATAATGAGTATCAGATTTAAGGCTGCAGAAGAGTTAATTGCAATGTCAATAATAACCCACAGTCCCAAAAATTGACCGTTATTCCAAAATCTCGAAGTTATTTTCAGAAGATTCTAGTTTTATATAACAGTAAACAAGTAAACATACAATAAAATTGATATCATTAGCATCCTTGGAGGTAATGATATCAATTGTCCTCCACGGTACAACCGTGGTCACTTATCCCTACAACTTGGCTCTTAGCTAGCTAAGTAGGCCGCTCAGCCCATGCTCATATAGAGTTACCACAAGTCCAACACAATTTAATTAAAACACCGTGAAGGCCACGACTCCTGACATTAATTACTCGACACACATACAGAACACTATGGTTTTAACATATCATTTTATACCTGCAAGCATAAAACGCCACGTGTTTGCTCTAGTTTTCTGGAGGCAGCTAGTTACCTTTATGGTACCGTGATCGCAAGGCTACCGCTAAGCATATGTCTTGGGCTAGATTCCCTGAATGACCAAATGTTCACTCAGGAACAGCCCTAATGTTGAAGGCTACACAGTCTCGCCCTCTATTACAGGGAGATGGGACTGAAACATAACTGGCGAAATATGATTGTGCTACAAGTGCACCTCTGCCTAACCGTTCAGGGATTATTGGCGTGATGTTTGGTTACTTCTCGACAAAAAAGTGTAAAGATTTTCTATTAGTTAAGCTTTCTTCTAGAAATCAGTAAACACGTCCGTTATTTTGGTTACAACCATTAGAACTTTCGTTGAAATAGATTACACGCGCTTTTTCAAATACAACACAGCTAGACTGCTACAGTAATATTTACGACTGTTTTGTCGAGAAGTTTGCTGGCTGTCTATAGTGCGTTTATGGCCTTATTAAGTAAACAATACAATGAGTATTGTTGAATTGACAAAGGAATAGCATTACCCCTTAGATCGAGTATCACAAACACCAGTACTTAGCCGTACCTGCACTATAACCTATTATTTAATGGCATAATAAACTAAGACTTCGTGTAGGTACTCATAGGGCTATAATAAACTTTAATAGACTTGTATTTAATGACCATTCGGAGCTTGGGGTGAACACCAGGAAAAGAAGCCATACTCGAACGAAGTAAGTCCGATTTGTAGCGATCGAGTGGTAAGCTGACTTAGAACCTTTGTTATGTGAACAAAAACTGTAGTGTGGAGTAACTGAGGAATCCTCGGGTCAAAGGTGTAATATCATACTGCACACACACCCATACCACCCATACTAAGTCATATTAAAAATGCAAAAGTAACTCTGCCTGTCTGTAACATCTTCACGTCCTAACAGCTGAACGGATCTGGCACACGAGTTGACCATGACCTAGGTTAGGCCTCTTTTTTTTGTCCTAATTATAGTACTTTCCCGTGGAAGAATGGTGGATGGAGAGGGAGAGGAAGGCCAAAGATGGGTGGATTGTGTGAGAAATGATACGAAAGAGAATGAAGTAAATGATGACGTCATGTCAGATAGCGAAGAATGGAAGAACTCCAAGTAGAATGGAACATGAGTAGGAAGATGGTGAGTTCCCCTGGAAGAAATTCCGAAATCCAGAAATCTTATTGTGGTATTTCCAGTAGCCCGAAACCAATCTTGTTCTAGTATTTTCAATTCTTCTTATTTCTACTTATGCTCATTATAAAACCGATTGACCTACAATTACATAAATATTTGCCCTAGTAAGGCCATCATTAATTGCACGGTGACATAATTTGGGCTAACATTTTTACGCAACCAATATTATAATTAGAGATTATTAGGTCAAGTACGTAAATACTTACTGAAAGGTTACGTTACGTGGAAATTGAGGACAGCGAGGCCTGTACGTATTGTTCAGAACGTTCATTATAAAATGCATTGATCAGTTTTCCAGTTTTTTCTATTACTCCATGACCAACTCTGCAGTGTTGAGGTGATAGTTGGGAATGTCCAAAAGTTGACGATTTTCGAGTTTTCTTCCTCCTACCATGTTACTACGAGATTTGTGAGAAGCCTAAGTTGATACAGTACCGGGGCTGACTGTCCAGGGTGCGCTGGTTCAGGGTGCTAGACGTATTTAAGTCTCGTCAGTATGTTGTAAATAATCTTTAAATACAACCAACGTCTTTGGAGTGACGTTGATGATGAAACTTCAAGAAATTACCAACTCGGTACGAATTTATCCTAGCTTATCCCAGCTAAGAAATACAGGGTAGGTACCTACATTGTTTCTTCCTTTAAAGTGGGCAGACAATGTCTTGCCAACCTGTCATTCCTCTATTGTATTACATTTCTGTTCACCATTCATTTCAAACGCAGTCTGTCCATTAAGCTATAGTTTTGCTAATGATCAGTTAACCTCATTAGAGATTACCATACTCATGTCTGAGTTGAAACCCTTGGAATATTCCTATTGTAATCTAGAAGTACCCCGTCTGTAAAGCTATTTAGTCTTTAAAATAAACACAAGAGTTTAATATTTCGCGAATTTCCCCAACTTCGCTGGCCATTTTATACTCTTCGGGTGGTGGTTAAACAATGTTGTTGCTTAGTGTTTATCTTCTATCGCTAAAACCTCATTTGATCATTCAGAAACTACGCTGAATCTAATGCCAATGTTTAATCTGTTCTAAACTGAAAAACCGTGTAGGTACGATCGCAAAAAACCCACCATTGCGTGTGTAGATCCAATTTGCTGAGCTACAGTAGCCCAATTGCACATTAAAACTTGTACAATATACATGCTATCTAAATCTATGGGAGTATCTTAATAAGTATTGACAAGGATCGAAAAGTTTGCAACAAAAGCTTTTTGTAAAATTGGTTCTTAAACTTTATCTGATTGAAAATCGGCCGCAAGTGAGTTCCTTGACTCAAACTCACATTTTCATGATACTTTTATATTTATTTTAAAACCGTACCAAACTGCTGATGATATTGATAAAGACTTAAAACTTCAGTGCCATCAGCGAATACAATCGATAACTATACCACTTAGATATTAGGCAGCATCAGTCTACAGAAGTCGATGAACCGTAAAAACTTAATTGTAGCTAAACTTTTTTTAGCACTTTTTGTTATTAAACTTTTTGGTCTTGCTTACTAGGCACTAATCGGTAGGCCGTAGATGTTTAAGTTTGTTTGGTAGTATTTATAAATAACCGTCGAAGCACGGTGAAGATGTAAACTAATGTTTCCGTCTTGTTTTTTCAATACCACGAAACCAACAGCACGCTCCTGTCAATGTCATTCAAGCGCCAAAACATCCTTGTATCAATACCCGATAAAGAGAGCTATCGACGACCCGAATGGCGCAGCGGTAATGAGGCTGCCTTACGTTCTTAGGGTCCCGGGTTCGAATCCCGGTTAGAGCAAATGTTTGTGTGATGAGCATGGACATTTGTTTCCGAGTCATGGATGTTTATATGTATAATAAGTATGTATTTACAAACAAAAAGTATCTATGTTAATATATCAACTATCTGGTGTCCACGACACAAGCCTCGATGCTTTGTGTGGCACTAGATGGCGCTGTGTGTATTGTCCAGCGATATTTATTTTATCTTGGTTCAGCGTCTTATCAGTCAAGTATTGGACTAAGTTCTCCAGAAGATTCATATTACACGGCTGAAGTTAGCAGCATCATTTCAAATCGAGTTAGCAGGCCTAAGTATCGCTGCACCACGGACAATTTGTACCCGTTCCGACCCATTTGGTTCAAACACAGGCGGTGTTAAACCGACACACATGTTAATATCGGCCGATTGTACACCCACACTCGGACCACATAAATTACGCTCGCCCCTTTCAATATATTACGTGTAACGCCAACATTCATAGGGATAAATTGACAGGAAGTTTGCGTAAAAGTGCCGAGGGGAAAGGGCTTCTGTTATTTATTACTTCAGCCTGTGGGTTGGGAAATATTGTCGCGATAACGTTTTGTGAGAATTACCTATTCATCGGCTATTTGCCATGAGTCACTTCCAACATGATAAGGAAACCGGCATGTCCTAAGTAGAGCAAATATTCGAAGACGTGGGACATCTACCAATCCGCACTGGGCCCGCATAGTGGATTACAGCTACAGCCCACTATCTCAAAGAGCATCTGCATGTGTGCCAGCAGTGGGAACAAAGCATCGGTGTCGGCAAATCGGTTATGGTGACCAGGACGACCCTGCAATCTACATATCGCATGCAAGGCATATATATTAAAGCCAATCTTTACAAAACTTAGATTGATGGTCAGAATATTAATTATTACTTAATTGCGTCCTCCAGTGTGAGTGACAATTTCTCACCAGCTCAACTTTACTCACTTCAGAAAATGTTTCCACAAACAAAATCCTTCAGCCATTAATCTAAGACTCGTTACGTCACACTCATGATCAAGCATAACAGATTTGATCTACGTTCAATGTGGTCTTTATCTAACGTGCAAAGTGGTCTCACCATATATGCTCGTAGTAACTCGGCTCCTCGACTGGCAGCCCACGTGCGTCCACTAATTATGTTACGTTATAAAAACTCAATGACAGAACATATTTATGATTTGCATGCCGTGTTAACAATAAAAGTTTAACGCCGAGTAGGGATGTACGCGATACTTGCAAGTGTCAATATTTTCGACCGATCCAGATCGATCTAGGATTGTATCGAATAGCGTCGATTCAAACCTCTAAATATCGAATCGTATTGTATCATTATTTGGGATGCACGATACTTGCAGTGCAGATACTTGCATTGCAGTAATCCTTTGTTTCTTCCTTTTGTTTTCTTTTAAATTGACTTATTATGCAATGTAGGACAATGTCTATACGATTCGTTCATTCCAATACACCTTTGAATCAATCCAAGAACTTGTACACATGTATAGCATCCTGTATCGATACTGTAAAGTATCGAATTGGATCGTGCATCACTATCGCTGAGTTGCGCAGGCGGCGGTCCTTGCCGCCTCAGCCCGCCCACGGCGACCTGCTTGCTGTACAGTGAGCCACACCGCTAATTATGTGCCTGAGCAAAACATGATTGCTTTATATTAAGCACTTAGCCGATAAAGAATGTCTCGATAAGGTAATTCATAATTGTCCAATTTACAGCACAGATTATATCTTTCACTCTGTTCAGAATTAATTTTACGTTTTGTCGCTGTGTAATGGCGTAGTCAATAATAATGTGTCTTGTTTAAACTCGACTGTTTAACTTTCATTAGTGCCTCACGTGGAAACTGTTATTTACCTTAACCTGAAGCTACTGCAATATACAATTACGGAAAGTGTTTTTATTCCCCTTGAAGTGCATTAAACCAATCAGCTCTAGTATTGATTTGTTTAGACAATATGGTCGTTCATACGGTTCCTCTTTTGTTCTGGGATGCCCATCGTTTGCCGGAACAAATATTTACACTGGTTTAGAATATTTTTAGTCTTAGCCACTTGTAATGCCACCCAGAGTATTGTTAGTGTTACTCTTAGCTGTACGACTTCCTGATTTGTCGTCATGCCCTTTAAATCCTTTAATGTTGTCTAAAAATATACCTATATACTGAAGTTAGGGATAAAATTACATCAATATATTCAGCAAGACCTTTCGCAGGTGTCTGTTCAGCTCTAAATATAACCACTTATCCTGTTTTTATCTTCAAAAGCATTAAGCCAAAAATATCAAAGGAAGGTAACTATAGACTTCTAAAGAGTCGCTCGTTTGTCCCGGAATAACCTGAAAAATACACAGAGTAGATTCAGCTTCACCTCCCGTGAATTGTCACTTAACCTACTTACAATTCGTAAGCATGCATTTCCGAAACAATTTTCGCTCAGCTGTTCCTGAAATATCTATGACCAGTCCGTAGATACATGGTTATTACTCGTAGTCATGAGTAGGGTTTCCAGTCTGTCATAATTGTCAAGACTTTCCGACTTTGGGGATTTTTAGAAGAAAATAAGGTGCGATCACCTGAAAGAGCACCGGTGGCCCAGAGGTGACGGCTCCGACTTACGAACAGTAAGTTGTGGGTTCGAACCCAGACAGGCGCATTACTTTGTGTAATTTATTTCATCACCGCTGCTCTCAAAAACGGTGAAGGAAAACATCGTGAGGAAACCGGCATGTCCTAGAACCAAAAAATTCGAAAACATGTGACATCTACCAATCCGCACTGGGCCCGCGTGGTGGATTATAGCTCATTCCCTCTGATAGAAAGGAGGCCTGTGTCCCAGCAGTGGGAACATTAATAGGCTGATGATGATGATGATGAAGGTGCGATCAAACCGAGCTGACTGGCTCCTGATACCGGACTTGGACAGATATTTCAATACATTATTTACCAGTCTTATGTCGGCAATCCGATTCGCTCGACAATCCACTCGGTTTGAATAAATCTTTAGAGCGTTGAGAAAAAATGAAAAATAAAATAGTAAAATGTCAGCACCTTTTGCACATGTCTACCTTTTTGTCAGGACTTTTCAAATTTCAAAATGGTAACACTATTCATGAGTGAAGTCAGACTGAGCGTCAATTGAGCGGATTAGCCATTACTTCGCACATGAGAGTGTCGACCTTGTACGTGAACTTGGATAGAGATGTTACAACTAGGTTATCTTATCTTGACGTTAAACTGTTTGTAATTGCTATTATAAACCTGTTTGCTTTAATTTATTGGCGGTGGTGAATTTTTTTAGGCGTTATTGAACCGTTAGGTGGAGAATTGGTGTTAGGAGGTGGCGAAATTATTGTGATTAAGGTGATATGCAAAGTTGATGAGGAATCTAATATAAGATAGTGTTTATTTTATATACATAGGCATTACTATACAGTTGTTGTTCGTTTGGAAAAGATAGATTTTTCTTTGGCAGCTGGCAACGGCCATAACATAATAAAAACCTCTTGGGTCAAGATCTTCGAAAACAAAAAATCGTGATTATTCTCAAGATTATAAAACCAATTATACCGAAGAAACCTTCCGAAAAACAAACACAAATGCTAATGATAATAATTTAACAAATACTACGCACGATGATTTCACAATTCCACACAACGATGACGGTAAAACGATTTTCCACAGACAATTTTGATGAATGATTCTTCAAATAGAACATCGGTTCCTTGTTGTCTTTGTCTAGCTGTTATCGACGGATATCCGGGCCTTTGACAGGGCCCTTTTATACTGATAAAGGGCTGACACACTTACTAAATTACCAATTGAATGTAATATCTAATCTATGAATGAACGGGTAAGGTAATAATGGAGTTTTTGGGTGAAACCATAGATAAAGTAAGTTAGTTTAATCTATTGAATCTTAGAGCAACATATTCATTCAAATGATAAGGTTGATCATGACTGTGAATAAACTACCAATAGAGACTAAATCAGGATGAAAAGGTGGCGCAAAGCAGAAATGATATTCAACCGTGGGTAGTGTAGTGACCCAGATTAAATAATAGTACAGTATATAAATGTGGGCTTCACTGGTTACAATTTTGCTCTGTAATACCTAAAGGATTAAATAGTCCAAGCAAACAGAATCAGCAAAAATTTGAAGCGTAATAAGTTGTTGAGCCTACTAATTAATTAGTTATAATTACCTTCCAATAACCTGATCTATCAAGTCGTCGGAATGTCGTTCAAAGTAGCTACTTAGATGAATATTAATTACATAAAACCGGCCAAGTGCGAGTCGGACTCGCGCACGAAGGGTTCCGTACCATTATCTATACAACATTAGACAAAACTGCAAAAAAACACGTTTGTTGTATGGGAGCCCCCCTTAAATATTTATTTTATTCTGGTTTTAGTATTTGTTGTTATAGCGGCAACAGAAATACATCATCTGTGAAAACTTCAACTGTCTAGCTATCACGGTTTATGAGATACAGCCTGGTGACAGACAGACGGACAGTGGAGTCTTAGTAATAGGGCCCCGTTTTAACCCTTTGGGTACGGAACCCTAAAAAAACATCCATTCCTTCTGATGATAAACATGTCCGGAAAACCCGAATATAACGACACAAAACCGCTCCATCCAAAATAAAGATATAAACCGTCGTAAGATATAATATAACCGTCGAACACGCATTTTTTCCTAATGGACCATAAAATGCGTGGTGCTATTGACCTGCAGCTATATGCCTAGGAAGGTCGAATATGAAACTGGCCTCCAAACGACCATAGAAATGACAAACCAGTTCGGAGTTCAAGCTATTATCTAATCAATGGACGGTGTAGTATAAGAATTTTGATTTCAAGGCGTTCTCAATTTGGTAACTAGAAATATGAATGGAGAGACGGGTGTTGATGAAACAATTTCCGTTTCGCGACTGCTGCTTGCGGTTTTTCGCCTACTGCTTTCCGAATTTGGATTATTTGAGGCTTAGGTGTTTCGCAAAGCCATTTTTTATCCTTGGATTCATTCGGAAAATGGAAACATGATTTATTGATGTAAAAGGACATTGGCAAAAATAAATCTACGCTAAATTCGCGTATTTTGTAATCACTGTCCCATTCCAAGAAGGTTTGAACATTAAAGGGTAAAAACGAAGAAATTAATAAGGTAGTTTAGTTTATGTCCCAACTACAAGACAGCAAAGAAAAAAATAACCGAATCCTTGGCAAAGTTTAAACTATAAGCTACGTAGATTAAAGAATCCACATGAATCAGAAGTGTGGAAACCCAGATAACCTAGCAGCAGAGCAAATTATATTTAAATATTCAAAGGCTATGACCAAGTATCTAAAGTTTACCGCCGCGCTTGTAAGTTTATGCAAGAGTCTAAAAAGATTCATGCCACAAAGTTTTTCTTTAAACGGATATAAAGTATGATTTAATAAAACTTTTGAAACAGTTCAAACAATTCATTAAGCCATTATGAGTCTGATTTGATATAATAACCTATGGCTCATTTAATTATACAAAATGATAAAGAAGCTACATAATTTATATTTCGAACTTTAAGTCTTGTTTAATTGCTAATAAATTCCCAATTATTATCAACAATATTATTCGAAATGAATCATTACTTCCACTTAGCTTATATATCACAGTTCAGTCGAGGGCAAAGTATTCTCCCTAGAAAATTCCTCACTGAGAAATCGGCAAAAAAAAAACATCTCGCATCTATTCATCATCATCATTATCTTGCACTTATCCCAATTCATTTGGGGTCGGCTCAGCATGTCTTTTTTTTCCATATAGTACTCTATTACTCGTCATCTCATCAGACACCTCCTTTCATCTCGCATCTATTACGGGTGTGTAAAGGCTTACCAAGCTACAGTTCCACGTATATTTCCCTTTGTGTGGTTAGAAACACAGCCTATTGAAAACAGTATCAAACGTTTAAGGGCAGCGGGTGACGACATTAGCGCCTGTGCCGTAAATGGGCGGGCGGCACGCGCTTGTGATCTATATCTGTGCGTCCGCGCATACCACGCCGTTTCCTACATATAAAGCGTTAGGACGACCATACACTTGTTGCTAGATACTTCTACCGTTTCTTCGGAGTTAAAGCCCATGTGTATTTGGACTCTATAACCTTTCCCAGAAAGGGATTAAGTACGCTCCTACCATACATAAAAACGAGGACACAGTATCTCCGACACTACTGCAGTCTTCAGTAAGTATGTTCTGTAATGAGCAGTTTCTATAATTTCCTTGTCTTGTCTGAATTTCCAAAGCCGGATTACTGCCGACTAAAGGACTTAGCCCACATAAACGTAACTGGGCTAAGACATTAACACTGCATGGTGGTCTTCTTCAGTAGCAGTTTTGGCTTTGTGGTCGTTCTGATAGGCTCTTTCCTCACTCAATAAATTACACTCATTACAATTCATTGCTCGTGTACCTATATCTCTTTATACACGACGTTTACTGCTGTGTGTGGTCCACCTTATTGTTTATGTTGATTCATTCTCTAAATATGTAAATGCCGTGGTGGTTCCATTTCATGCCTTTTAGAGTAGCACGCTCTTTGTCTAGTATTGCACGTAATAGGGAGAAAAATGCTCCGGCAGTTAGCATAATGGGCTTGTTAACGCCACTTATAGCTCAATTTATTCAGTAATCAATACAAATTGAGAAATGATTGAAAAGATGTTGACCTTGAAGTGAGCTGCCATTGCATAGAAATGTGGCATTGTCTTGCGTTTTTTGTTGTGGGTGCTACCGAGAAAAACGTTAGTGACGAAATCCATACATTCATATTCAAATGATAGTCGAATTGAGCATTGTATTGGAATTCAAAAATGCAGTAATGTTCCTTTTGATACCTGTAATTCAGGTGTGAATCTGAGCTTCGTTTACCGTCGACATCACAGTGTTTGAGATAAAACCGGACGTGTATAAGCGGCCTGAAAGGGCAACGAATGGTAATGCCATTTCCATTTGTCACGCTGGGCATTTACTATCTTGCCGTATCGGATGCACCGCGTGTCATGAATCCCCATCTATTATGAAAGCACGCGTTTTAGAGAAGACCAAATGACGGGTCGGCAACTTTCCTTCGTTGGCTGTACATAAATCAAGACCATAACCGAAAGCGTTCAGGAGGACTATTATAAATCAGAAAAACAGCTTTATTTCTTCCATTTACGTCGCCGTCGTCGGTCCGTTTTTAGAGACAACCATCTTTACCCGAAACTTACCGCTTGGTCTTTATGTTTTGCAAGATATAATTATAATCAGGAAACGATGATTGCTACTATTCGTTCATTATTAAAGTGTCATAAAGATAATGCATGTCAATTTATGATTCGATGTTACTTATCGATTATAAATTAATAATATACATACTATATATAATATACTATACAGGGTGTAAACAACCTCATCACGAAGCCGTCAACCAAGCATTCTGTACATTAAACGAAGTAACTTTACGCAAACATTTATATTGCTGGGAAGCGACTTTTTTTTGGGGTGAAAAATATTGTTTTTTAGTAGAACTCAATGTAACGCACTCAAAACATTCTGCTGGTGCATGGATTGAATAGTACGGGGGTCGTGGAGGTGTTTAAAAATCTTACAATAAAAACTAGTATTAAAAAAAAAAAAACTTGTCAAAAAGTTGGAAGTTTGACCCCCAATATCTCCGTAACTAGAAGGTTCCCAGGTATGGTGTAGAGCAAAAAAATTATCGCAATGACGGGGAGAACAAGTGCCTTTCGGCTTCGGTAAGAGGTTTTTTACACCCTTTATATAATAAAAGAAATTACTCGGAAGACCGATCGAATATCACCCTGATAAATATTTGCGTTGTAGTGTAAGAAACAGCTCAATATAAAGTGTCCGGAATAAAGTAGGCCCAAACATAAGACTGAACTTTAACTTCCAGTTCATTAAAACAGAAAATTTAAAGAAAGCCCCACTTCGGAAAATCAGGCAAGGATACTCGTACGATACTGCCAATCTCCAACTGACTTCTACATACCCATCCACCAGACATATTCATTAAATCCTCAATTACGTCACCAGCAGGAAAGTAGGTCGTCTATTCTAAACTCAGGACTAGACATCATAACAGTTTGCATAAGTACTAACGAACACAAACAGGTCCACATCATAATCAAAACAACTCGACTACATGACTCACTGCAGGCGCCAAATAGATAACATCAAATTTTCGTCAGCATAGCCTGTAATCCTGCCAGATAAGACCAAGATAACGATAACAACTATAGCTTTTAGCACAAAGTGATAAAGTCCACATTTCCGTGTTCGTCTCTCAGGGACAATGGTGGTCCGTTAACAGGAGACTCACGGCTGCACCTGACCAAATACTTGTTGGTAATGTATTTGCTTTGCGGAACCTTGGGTTTTAAGTTACTGGTTAATTGTTGGTTTCACGCTTGTTAGTTGATGAGGCTTTTAGTCAGAACTCTTTGAGGCCATTAGGGTCGGAAAAATGATAAATTTGAGGAGAATCTACATGTTTGTATGTTTATTTTTTGTCTAATCATGATTGAAAAGGACTTACCAATCAGCACTTGCATAGGTATCGCTTATTCCAAGTGCCCACATTTCATCAAGGTTCATTACATTTAATATGCATATTGTTATTTAACTCGAGAAAATCATCTGAATGCAATCCCTACGGTAGCTGATTGAATATCGTCTTACTTTACGTTATCAATACAATCTTAGAAACTTAGATACGGCGATTACAGACCGTTCTAAAAAGATACTTGAATGCAATGATTTAAATTTGAAATCTGATATGAGAGGCCTGACCATGCAATTGTTAGAATACTTAATTTAAGAAAGAAAATTCTACTGGGATCGAAATCGTTCCCGAGAAATCAGGCAACAGATACAGAACATTTTGGCTCACTGAAAATATCATGAAAACGTTAAACGTCAACCGAGCATCGAAACAGCTGCTACATGCGTATAATTCATGTTTGTACCCTTGATCTTCATCTACTTTTTTCGTATTTATAGAAGAAGAAGATCTGACATGATCTGACTCCCGAAGCTATGGCGATAAATCTATGGTCAGGCCTCTCATATCAATTTTGAAATTCAAATCACTGAATTCAAGTGTTTCAAGTATGTACTACTCAAACATGCAAAACCTTTGAGACCACAACGCCTGATCATACCAAACTACTTATATGTAAACTATATAAACCCAAGTGTTCCAAGTACTAGCTAGAATATAAATGTAATTATCATATTAAACAGGTCTACCAACTACATGGACATTCGCTATGTCCATATTGTTGTAAGTCGTGTGCCTAGTCAATATGTATAATTGCATATTTAAGCACGCGTTACTCCGTATAATTAAGGTAAGTATAAGTATAGGACATATAGTTATACACACATGTTTCCGCATCATACAGTCTTGTTTCGCGCAGGTGACATCAGAGTGAACAGAACACTTGTGAGCGAACCGTTCGATTTATTAAAGAATTTGGTACAAGGCATAAGCGACGGCGATTTAGTATCACTTATTATCGATTACTGTTGGTTGTCATCCAATGTTTAGAATATGAGTCTATTTGGTACGATCCAAAGTAGTATTCGATGTCTTGCTAGGTTCTTGTTTTACCTGTTAAAGGGAACTTCATCTAGCATGATACAAAATGCCTGCTATTTTTCACATCTTTGGGGTAATTTAATCTGATCATGACAAAACAAAGATTCTGTTTTGTATTCAAAAGAAAATAGGTAGGTTGACTGGTAGAGAATGCCTTGTGGCATTAAGTCCGCCTATGTACCACTCTTGTACATGAAGTTCAAATAAATTAATTAATACAGCAGTGATAGTCTAGTGGTGTGACCGTCGGACTGCCAAGTCACAGGTCTCGAGTTCGAACCCGTCTTGGGTTCGAACTCTTCATCAATTTTGGTTTACGTAACAAAAGAAAAAACACGAAAGAAAGAACGAAAAGCACAAAAGATTTACTTACTGAAAGCTTATAACTTGCACAATAGACAATTATGTAAGAGAGCACTTCAAAAGGAACTGCTAGAAACGGGTTATAAAAGTGTTGATTTATACTTTAAGTGATATACCAATCAATTAAATAAGCACCTACGATTTACGTGTGTTGCGTGACAAATTAGTTAGTTTCATTAAAAAGACAGAGATGAATTGGGAACATCGACAAAATATCGGTTGGCCCCTTTACCCATTTGGAAATCATAGGCATGGCAATAATGTTGTTACATAAAATTCAAATGTTATGTATTGACTATAATTTATTGTACTTTATGAATACAATAATCTATTATATTTTTAATACAGGCCATCAATTTGCTTGCTTACTTATACAACACATTCAAGTTGTGCCAAAAACGATGCATGCAAAAACTGTGCTGATGCTCCTTAAACAACTTTATGAAAATGTCTTACAAGCTAAATACAAATTTTGACGTAAAAGGCGTATTTATGGCTATAACCAAACGTTCCTCCGCCTACATACAGCCGCGCCTTGTTTTCAAAGCGGCACTCGCTCCATGAGCCATGACCTATATGTTTATCCTACATCTTAAGCAACATCATCGATTCATCATCCTCATCTGCATCGCCTTACCCCAACAATGGTGAAGACGGCTTCCAGTCTAACCGAAAGCAGCTGATTACCAGTATTTTACATGGAGCGACTGCCTATCTGACTTCCACAACCGAGCTGATAGGTGACGGGCTCCACTGTACCCGTTACGACTATCAAATATCTACAAACGAGAGCTTGGACCAACGGCTTAACGTGCTCTTTTCCAAAGCCCGGAGGAGCCTAGATAATAAATAAAGGTTGGTCACCCATCAACATATAGGTATACCAACCCGTGCGACTGTTATTATTTAGATATAACCAACATTATCTCGTGCGTCCTTGTAAACGTTAGTTTGACGTGTATTCACATACATTTGATAATTGTTTAGCAAACATACGTACGGAATCCGTTTGCTCAAGTCGTTAAACCGACACAATAGAGTTACTTAACTTCGCTATGATCGGTGTTGTTAGTTTCTCCGAAGTGATGACATACTTTATATGACATAGTTTTTGTATAATTTGAGACCTAAATGATGGTGCAACTCGATATTCCCTAAGGAATTCGGGAATTCTGACGCTTAATCGATTTTGGCTTACCTAATCGTTTGGTCCCATCTGGCGTCATGCAGACAGGTCTAAGTTTAAACAAAACCAAACAGGCTTCAAATTTGGCTGAGAATCACAACATCAAAATGACAGAAAAACCCCTTAAAAACCACCTTTCTTATATTTTAGTTAGTGAAAAGAAGTGGCATAACAAACCGAGGATAGTTAATTTCCAGTTTTACCGAGTTTCCCTACAGATCGTTACAAAGAGCCCGTGAAAGGGAAAGGTAGCTAGTTCTCGTTTCAAGCTCACTGCGCTGCCAGATCTATCATTGCCGATGCACATACAATATAGTTGCTTATACCAGCCTTAATTAGGGAAAGACTACACCTTATCGTCGCGTAAATCGGTTTGAGCCGGTCAGTAAGAGCTTCACGTCAGTGTAATAAAAACAAAAAATACGTCATTCGCTCGTATCGATGCCGAACTTAAATGCGACAAATGTGATGTACAGACAGACAAATGTGATGCCAGCACATCAAGCTACTACAATCTGTCAAATTTCTTTAAAAGATTTTCAACTTTATCGCTAAAGCGTTAGGTTCAAGGTTGATTGGGAAAATTTGACAGTTTCGGCTAGCTTGATGTGCTGGCGCCTGTACATGATTGACTCAGGCCGATTCCACGACGTTAAGTGTTACACGATAAATATTTTGTTTTATATTAAGAATTTGAGACCTTACCTTATGTCTGCAAAGCTACAACCCAAGTTATTCTGCCAAAAAGGTCAAAGCTAAAAAAAGCCGTCTGGATAAAATAGAAGAACCTTTAACATCGAACCTTTTCGGTATAAAACGATTCCGATTTAGGATTGCGTCACGACAATGCCCTATCCTTACCTGGTGGTATGACGCAACTGATTGGAGCTATAGTGAAGATAAGAACAATAAGACTTACACTTACTGCAAACCAATGTGTGTATGCTTGAACCTATACACTGTAAAGGTCATGCGCCCGTTTTTCACCCACACCCAATGGCTCCCAAATGAATGCCTGAATATTATTGCGCTGTTTACTTTACCCAGGCATCCATTAAGTATCGCTTAGTTTTAGAGAACTCGGGCATATGACCTATATTCTTGCACAGACCTAAAATTCTGGTGACAGAGCTCCTTCGCTCTTTGTCGGGACGTGTCATGCGTGAAATTACGAGTTCTGCTGTTATATAAGATTTGATTTAGAAGAGAAATAAAGATCCTTTCGATAGGAACTCCTTTCTTATTCCTAAACATAACATACATATGTACATACTTACGCTTTTTTCCCATGGAGGTAGACAGAAAATCTCATAACTTCCGACGAAAGCAATAACAAGGAAGAAATTTGCTACCTGTAGATATCGCCAACACAATGCGATAGACAAGGAAATTCTTAGCCGCCTGGGATTAGCATGTCCATTGTCTGCCACTTACCGAATGCCTGCCAAGAAATCGTCTCACCCTCTAATTAAGCGGTGTCCGTTTACCAAGTTTTATCTCACAATTATCAGCATATGTGATTAGAGACGCATCACTGCGCACTTTCTCTCTTTGTTACACCTCATCCTCCACTTATCTGATTGGCTTAACTATTCTCTGACACGTCAAGAGATTTTTTCGATAAATTATATAATTGTAAAGCTATATAGTCGGTGTGTCTCACGGAGATCTTGTGGGTCTAGTCTAGTACGAGCGCGCGGAATAAACGTGAAGTGAATTGGAACGGTTTTAAATTTGATAAACCTCGTTTCTTACGTATTACTTTGCCTAATTTAAAATTAAAGTGATACTAAGCCATCAGGTCATGTAAGCGCCACTACATCCAAGAACGTATAAGAATATTTTAGCGCATTGTCATAATCGGAAAGCAATCTTGCTCCTTGGATATTATATAGGTACTATATTCAATGCATGCATCAGCAGTCAGCACAATGTTTTGAGTGCGTTACATTGATTGAGTCCTACCGTAAAACGTGATTTTTCACCTCAAAAGGAAAGTCGTTTCCCAGCAAGAATTTTTTCGTAAAGTTACTTAGTTTGATGTACAGAATGCTTGGTTGACGGCTCTGTGAACGTTCATCTTTTTCTCGTCGATTAAAAACCGTTCGAATTCGCGTTACGTTTATTCCACGCGTTCGTGCCAAGACCTCTGTATTCCAGTCACACGTTTGTCGGCTGTCGCGGACCGCGGCAGACATACAGACGCCTCGTGCGAAGCGCAAAACATGTGTAACAATGGCTATTAATGTCTTCTTATATGTCATTCAATGATTTGATAGGCATCTCTGTTTAATTCAGTAGTTTGTACTAACATCCGCCTAAGGCAGAAACCACACTTATTGAGCCGGAATCGGCTTGAGCCCATAAGAATATAAGCTTTATGTCCATCCAAAAAAGCGATAAACTCACAGAAATATTACAGTACACACACTGAAATCATAATACTCTATTAATTCGACCCAGCCTGTCTCTAGCCGCCCTCCCTTCAATAACGCCCCAAGCCGAGGTCCGAATCGCACAGGGGGTACCCTTAGCGAGCGGTCGTTTAATTGTATATCCTAGTTTATAAACTCTGACCTTAATTTTATTTGATGTCACCACAGGATAGTCCGGTTGAGCAGTATTGCAACCTTATAGAGTTGAACGACGAGTAGCTCTACCTAAAAAAATTGCTCAATCTAGCAAATGAATGGCTAACAAGCTCTTGTCTGTTGAAAGGAAATTGAGTTTACCTTATCCGACTTTCCATGAATGAATAATCAAATCGCAACGATAATCATACTTTCGATTTCTGTTTTACTAACACTCATACACTTGCCAATGTTGTGTACTCGGAATGAATAAGTTATTTACTTTACTGTTAGTCTGGATAGGCCGGTTGGCACAATTGTTTATTTTTTCTTCTGGTTTAATTTGGAACTTACGCCAGAGATGTAGCAACTCAACTTTTTCTGGGGAGAACGGTTATGTCGAGTCCCTAAAGAGTAAAACCCCGTGGTTTCTACACCACTGCCATAAGTAATGGTCGATAATGCACGCACATTTGCGTAGGTACACTGAGCTGAAGTAGAAGCATTTGGCGATCTTTTGCAGCATTAGATCCCTGTGGACAATCAGAAAATTAATTACGGCAGTAGGTTATCGTATAGACCGTTGCCACAGCTAATGTTGACCTCGTCTTGTGTGGAAAGTCCCTCACTTGTGTCGTATACACGACCATAATAATTGTGAACTATAAAGGCTTACAGTTCATAATTATGGTCGATGCTTAAAATATATAGGTATCCAGGTTTTTTATTAGTGATCGACGGTGTCCAGGCAAATTGTCGGTTTGCGTAGGTCGATCTTTGGCAATTTACTCACATTCCTGTTTTGTGTATGCAAGATTCACAAGAGCACTTCTAAGTCAAGAGTTTAGAAAGTGAATTTGTTGGTCGCACAGCGCGACCGTGGGAACTTGATATCGTACGCCCATCCGTTTATGAAGTAATTAATGTACCCAACGGCAACGGTTCCGTCCGTTTATATTTCCGGGGTACAGTTTAAATAGACAGCTGTAGAAGCATCTGGTCCCTGACATCTTTTTAAAACGTTACCATAAAGTACAAGTGTTATTATTATTTCAATAAAACTAAATGTTTAAGATGAAAAGAAGAGAATTGGGAAATCTTTCAAAATTAAACGCTACACGTGTTTTTTCAAAGTTTCGAGTCAGTGCTATGAACCGTTGAAGAGTTCTCTCGTAAGGAGGCGATCCATGGCCGCAGGATCAAGTCACCATGACTTGATCCTGCAGCCATGGATAGTCTCGATGTCATAAAAGTGTTTTCACGAGATCCAAAGTATCCGATTGAGCAATCGAATACCAACAAATGGTCGAAAAATGGTTTGCAAATTTTGAAGCGTTTACGTCTTGCAGTCGCAGTTTACGGAAGCGTTTTCATACAGTTTACTATAGAAACCAGGCATATAGCTGCGGTCTGATATAGCTAATGGGCGCAAAAAACTTTCGGAAGTGCACCTTACAGTTTACAGAATAAGTCGCTAAATTCTATTCAAAGAAGTAACACCTTTATTACGAAATCTTGATATTCGTTATCTATTCATTCATCTCAAAGCTGTGTCATTCATTCCGTGGCCTTTAACGCCTATTAAAGATTTATTAGCGTTCGAGGTCAGGTTGTTTCCGGCTATAGCGAAATCCGCTGTTTGATGAAAACGCTTTATAACTTTATCAACACCTCCTACCTACTACGTAACTACCGTTTCAGTTCCGTGAACAGGTCCTACATACCCATGCCAATCCCCTTTTGTATTATCTTCCTTAGTCTTGAATAGAAAACCGCATTATTTAAGGCCCTTCTAACCCTAAAATTAGCAACTCTATTTGTGGTGGTTCAAACTTCGTTTGAGATTCTGTTAGAATAAAGTTCTAATCAGCTTGCACTACAAAGCGGTTGTTACGTCAGTCACTGCGAAAAGAGTAGTTTTTGGCGATTTAAAAAAAATCGATTGATTGGACTAAAAAAATAAAACACATAAGACCTGCTTTATAGTTAGTTCAGTTAGTATGCAAAGTTTCATGATCTAATTTCAAGTACTTTTTGAATACCAGCGGTTTATTGTTCGATTTGGAGGTAACTTTGGATTTTTTTTCTATCGAGAAAAGTTTATGGAATCGTGTTTTCGTCACACATAGGACTTAGCATTAATCCTCAACTTTACCATATATTTATTTCAAAATTAATGCTGCAGTATTTTAGGAGTAACGGAGGATCATGCTAAGCCATTTGAGGGATATATAGCCCTTAAGCAGGAAAACTTCTTATTTTGCTAGTTTCTTATTTTTAAGTTACACTTCTACAAGCTAACATCTGAATCGGCCGTCAATCACTTTCTTTAACATTTCGGAAGACTTACATATTTTTAGCGTCTTCATCAAACGCAGGAAAGTGATCCTGCATTTATCCCTATTCATTTAGGGGCGCAGCACGTGTCGTACATACTTTATCATATCATATTAAAAACAAAAACTTTCTATGGAGTTTAATTTATATCTTTCTTGCTTTCCAGACTGGCTCCGGCAAGACTTACACAATGGGCAGCGGCTGGGAAGGCGAGGGGGACGGCGACGAGGAACGTCGCGGGATCATCCCGCGCGCAATCCGCGACCTATTCGCCGGCGCGGAAGCTCGCGCGGATGACGCTCGGGCGCAGGGCCAGCTGCCGCCCGAGTTCTCTGTGCAGGCGCAGTTCATAGAGCTCTACAATGAAGATATTGTAGACCTGCTTGATCCTGCTAAAGATCCTTTTGCTAAGGTTTGTTGTCATTTTAAACATTAAATATTTCTGTTAAGTGTCTGTCTATCTAGGTTCTGCTCATTCTGGATGTGGGCAACTTCTTTTGTACCTATGCGCAACAATATGCGAATAACTCAGGCGTGATAAAAATATCAACCGGCCAACATGGTGATAACGCGTCTAACTGACCAGGGAGAACCAGACTTAGTTTAAGTATTACTCCTGAACACTGAGTATTTTACACAAAACTGAGCCCAGCAGACCAGAGTTGGCCTTAGATCTGGAGATCTAGATCGTGGTATGGCCCACACGAATACAATGCCATTAGTTGACTGATTTCTTAAAAAACGCACCTAATATTACCTAATGCAACAATTTACTTACTACCTTGAACTTTCTACGGTTGTTCATAGAATTGGGCTCCGGAAAGTAAGAAAGGTGATGCTAAGTCAAGAGCACCATGCTTCTTTGTCAGTCAGTCTGTTAAATTATTGTTGCTCTTAATTTTTCTCAACTTTGCCTTTAAACACACAGTTTAAAGGCAAAGATAACATGAATTTGTTTTGCAGTAGGTACTACAATTATTCATAAGTACAGAGAGTCATTTATTTGCTGATACTTTTAGTTAAAGAGATTCGAGGTTTGTTGTTGCAATTATTAAGAAAGAAGTTGACAGTTGTTCAAATGATGACGACGGCATCGGACGACACACCATTGAGCAAAATGCCACTAACCAAGCAATGCTATTAAATTTTAAGGCTCATTTAAAAAGACAAACACTTCAAAACAAGAAAAGATTAACAATTATTGGTAAACCGGCCTCTGATTTATTACCAAGATGTCCGAATTACAAATACTTACCTAATGCCTGCTTCCACTAACACTAAGAGACAGTTAAATAAATGCCTAAACAAAAGGCCGCTTTAGGACTTTCAACTTGCGCCGTTACGCTGAGAGTAGAAAATCCAACAACAAAGAGTTCTACTGAATTTTAGCGTAAATGTTGCAAGTCAGGACAGCCGATGGCTCCATACTTGCCGTGTCACCTCTATTACGGAAGCGTTTGGTCATTTGTGCAAAAAATTACAGAAACACAACTTTATTTGCTCGCACTTGTTATGTAACATTGAGCTGTCCAAATATTAGCACTTTGGCACCAGCTGTTATGAAAGGTTATGCGGTTTTACGAAATTTATGTTTGCATTATTTTGACATTCAATTAAAAGATATTTAGTATTGGTATTGTTGATAATAATGACCTTGACTTAATACATAATAAATTATGTACGCACATTCATATAAATTCAAGCCTTCCCTGGACTCTTTTTTACTCTCTTCGTCCGCCAAAATTATGATAGCTCGGCTAATAATATAAATATAGTTTATAGCACTATAGGACCCACTATAGGACCAATAATGTAGCTTTCTTTTAGTGAAAGAATTTTTAGAATTGAATCATTAGGTCCGGGAATTACCCCCTCTTTTTTTCGTATGGGATATCATCAATTCACTTTTCCAGCTCTGGGCGGAGCAGGAGGGAGTGTCAGACTTTTACTGACTAAAACCCATCCATGTTCCTTCACCGCCCTTTGTGTTCCGGCGCCACGGTATCTCTTTCGAACAGTCCCGCAACCCCGGCAGGCATCGGTCCTTGCGGACCCCTTCCTTTTTGCTGACTCTCTTTGAGGCGCGCGTGGAACACGAACGCGCCGTCGACACGGCCTGTCGTCATGAGACGGACGGACGGCGAGCTAGCCCATAGCCCACCGTCCAACGGCCCGCGCCTACGGTGGCCGGCGCCCGGGGCATCTCCCGCGGTGGCCGGGACGCTGTGAGGTTCTCTCCCTCTCACGTTCCCCTAGACACAAGCTCACAAACAAATTGTATCTCTTTATAATATTAGTATAGAGAAGTGCAATGTAAATAATGGCAACATTTTGTGTATGAAAAGTCAAGAATCTATCCTTGCGATCCAAGTACACTTCATTAACGAAAGCTCTACACAAGAAGATTCCTTTCTGTCGTCTTAATATACGTTTCTCTATTTATCATTCCGAATAAGACCTCTAACGATCCTCACATACACTCGTAAAGCTGCCGAACCACTGAACCATACACATCGTGCGACAAATCAGTGCCTCGCAGAACCAATAAAGGCATAATCTAATTGTGTTGCTGAAGCGCACTCGAGCGTGCTATCTGTACACGCCCGCATGTTTCATATTCATTTATCGGGCACGTGGGTACACTTAGCTCTATGAATGTGTGGAAATAGAAAGTGCGGGAAATTGGTTATTGGGAAACTGTCCCTCCAGTGGCGTGTAATAGTTTAATTTTCCGGGATCAGGGATGATACCCGGAACCCTGTGTCCTACTGATGCGTATTAACATTCTGATAATACAACTACCCAATCCAAATAATTGATTATTAATATTGGTTCGGTAAAATCACCATTATAGTTGGGTAAACTCTGATGGATAAAATTTTGCATTAACAATAATTAATTAAATTCCACGAAAATTAAAATTCTAGCTAAAGTCAAGCTATACATAAGCGTATTTTTAATTCACAATTTTTTCGGTTAAACCGGTACGGACAAATTGCTGACGCAGCTCCGGACATACTTTCATTCAAGTAGGTACTTACTGAACTATCTGTCGGTGTCCGAAAATCTGCGCCATTTTGAATGATTCTGTAGCACAATATTTTCAACTGTAATATTTTTCAGGGCGCCCTCAGGATAACAGAAGACGGCTGTGGCGGCGTCAGAATAGTAGGAGCTTCAATGCGAGCAGTCAGGGGTGCCCCCGAAGCCCTAGGAGCCCTGCGAGCGGGTGCCTTAGCAAGAACCACGGCAGCTACCAACATGAACTCGTCGTCCTCCCGATCACATGCAGTATTTACCTTACTACTCCGACAGAGAAGGCTAGCACCAGACCAAGACGCTACGATAGAAAGGGACGCCGAATCAGAAGCCCCTGAACAGTATGAAACTCTTACTGCCAAGTTCCATTTTGTTGATTTGGCTGGGTCGGAGAGGTTAAAACGAACAGGTGAGGCGCTAGAACTTTTTGAATGAACTGTTTAATTTGTTTCATAGGGTCAAAATAGACGTCAATTCATCGTTGAATTTTATTATAAACCATCGAGCTTTTACATTATGAAAGTCACATTAAAATAAAAATAAAATTTACGGCAATACCTTAAAATAATCATCGACAAATTCAGCCTTCTCATGGGCTATACTGGTTACCTATCTCTTCTATCGACCATTGTCCTATTCCATATAACAAATGTGTTCCTCTTGATTAACCCCATTTTCTATGACACCTAGGTGCAACCGGCGAACGCGCAAAAGAAGGTATCTCAATAAACTGCGGACTCCTGGCACTAGGCAACGTAATATCAGCTCTAGGAGATCGATCCCGCAAAGTACTACACGTCCCATACCGGGACTCGAAGCTCACCAGATTACTCCAAGACTCTCTCGGGGGAAACAGTAACACTGTAATGATAGCCTGCGTATCACCTAGTGATAGAGACTTTATGGAAACCCTGAATACGCTGAAGTATGCAAACCGGGCGAGGAATATCAAGAACAGGTGTGTGGTGAACCAGGATCTGACTTCGAGGACTATTCATCAGTTGAGGCAGGAGGTGGCCAGGTTGCAGCTGGAACTTGCTGAGTATAAACAGGTAAGATTTTATTTGTTTACAGAACTAGTCCTTATTAGTTACTCAACGTTTAAGGCAGTATTTCGCTTGTTACTTTTTTTTTACTTCCTTCGAATCCAATCAAGCTTTATCCTTCTTACTATATGAAATAGCCCTTAATAGCTATAATTTTTAAATCCTTTGTTTAACTTCATCGCTAAAGTTTACTTTGGGAAGCTAAATATTGTGAGCTCTATTTCACTCCATAAGAGAATGTAATGTTTGCTGTGTGATAGATGCCGTCGCCTTGGGGGTCGTCCATTAATCACGTTAGGCTCGAAACGGGGGGAGGGGTTTTGGAAAAAATCACGAAATATCACTGGGGTGGAGAGGGGGGTGTAGTGAGATTTCACGTGTATTTATTTTTTCTTTGAACGCGCGATTTCTAAATTTTCTGCCTGGACATTTTTATCACGGTGCCTAATTTTACAGGATTAAATTAAATTCCTGCCTATATTAAAAGATAATATTCAGATTTTTTTAAGAGAGAAAGTGGAAAGAACACGAAGTAAGTAGTATTAGTCTAAAGCCTCACCACGTATCACAATGAGGGAGGGGGGGTATAAGTTGCTAAAAAACATCACGTGATTAATGGACGACCCCTTGTACGCCGCATAGTGTTAAAGGAGTTAAATTTTATAAAATTGAATAAAAGATTTCAACGGATACACTATTGGTCTAAAATACTTTCCAGGGCAAACGCGTAATATCAGAAAACGGCGAAGAGGGCTGGAGCGACGTGGTCCAAGAGAATGCCATCCTCACCGGCGAGGCGGAGTCCCTGCGGCGGAGGGTCACGGCCATGCAGGGCACCATCCAGCAGCTGTCCGCCAGGAACAGCGAGCTCGTCGCGGAGAAGGCGCTCGGGAACTGGGGGCCGAAGGACGGCAGTCCTGATGCCAATGATTGTTCCTTGACGTCGCTGGTGCAGGTGAGGAAACGGTGGAATATCCTTTATGCAGTGAATTTGAATGGCTTTCTGTCCTGAGGATCCAGACTTGTTGCGGGACTGTTCGAAAGAGATACCGTGGCCCCGGAACACAAAGGGCGATGAAGGAACATGGATGGGTTTTAGTCAGTAAAAGTCTGACACTCCCTCCTGCTCCGCCCAGAGCGGGAGAAGTCATTTGATGATTTCCCATCCGAAAAAAAAAAAAAAAAAAAAAGGATCCAGACTTTCTATCAGATAACTTGAAGTAAATGTTAAAAAAAATTATGGTACTCACATAAGCTACCTAAAGCTTACTTACACATGTCTATTTTATTGAAACACTTTATGACTTACGGTAGTGATTAGTGTATTTGGTCGCTTTCTACAGGCTTTGTCGTATTGCTCGTCAATAAAACTGCTTTGACAGTAATTCGTGACAGGTGATATGATCGATTACCTACACTTAACAAATCAAATCCATCAGTTTGCCGAGTGATTTGATGACAAAATAATTTTTAATAGGTTTTCTATAGCGCGAGTCTTGTTTTCCACGACTACGGACCAATGCTATATAAAAACCTTTATAAATTAAATCATAAATGTTATTCGTTCCAGGGTTACGTGAGCGAGATAGAAGACCTCAGAGCTCAACTATTGGAATCTAACGCGATGTACGACGCGAGTCGCAAGCGCGAGGCGACTGTCGCGCGCACACGACACGACTCCGTGCAAGACCCCTCGCTGATCATCGATGATGCGAAGCGGGAGCTGTACAAGGTATGTCAACCCTTACTCCCTACATATATAGCCTATCATCATCATTTCAGCCTTTAGACGTCCACTGCTGGACATAGGCCTCCCCAAGTGTCGCTACACCGGACCGATCGCCGGTCCCGTGCATCTTGCATCAAGGAGATCCCCGCAACCTTCACCAGGTCATCATCTATTCTTCAAAAAGAAGAATTTTGAATTTTGAAGCCGAAGATGTAGCAAGTTGACGAAATCGACCGCATTTAGAAACCGTGTTTCTGAACACTT
Source organism: Xestia sexstrigata (assembly GCA_941918905.2). Taxonomy (NCBI): domain Eukaryota; kingdom Metazoa; phylum Arthropoda; class Insecta; order Lepidoptera; family Noctuidae; genus Xestia; species Xestia sexstrigata. Next base: position 20,891,208 of record OW799201.2, read on the forward strand.
TAAATAACTGGCGCCACTGGCCACTGGCCACTGGCTTCCTACATAAACGACTCCGCTCCCACCCTGCAAAAAGACTAATTCAAAAATGGGCTTCATGTATTTCTCTTTAGATATACTTTACATTGGCATTGACGGCGGTAAGCCCACTGACAGCGAGCTGTCTGCTAATTTATGTTGCCAATGTAAAGTATATCTAAAGAGAAATAAGCCCATTTGAATTGTATTAATTTTGACGGGTGGGAGCGGAATCCTGTAACCGAGTTTAAGACCTTTATACTCCTTCAATCAGGTCCTGATCGAACTCTTCTCTACTGTCCTTCCAATTATTCACACTGATTATTCACTCGAATGTGTGTGACAGACATTTCTCACACGTATATACGAGTACCATGACCTGGGTTAGGACATATTTTTTATCCCCGACACAGCCCCTGTCCTGTGGGATAATATCCGACTGGCAAGCGGGTGAACCTGCGGACAGACTAGTAGAAAACAAAACGTCAAACACCTAATAGAATAGGGATGATTCCTGATTAAAAAAATATGATAAAACGCGTCAAAGATCATGAGCGGAGGGTTATGACGTCACTGTCCGGTAAAAAATGTACTCAAATGTGACGTCACACGAGTTTTCGACGCACAGTATCGTCTTCATTTTTTATTTACGTAAAAAAGAAAAAATATGTGTCCAATATTTTTTGGAAATTTATCTGACGGATTAATTGGATTTTTTTGTTATCTACCATATTTAATTGTTTTCCAGGAAAAAGAACTCCTGGCTAGAAGTATGGGCGAGCTCGAGTTCCAGCGCAAACTGAACATGAGCGAGAGCATCACCAGCGCAGTGGACGACGCGCACATCGGGGAGAGGGAGCGCGCGGAGGGAGAGAGTGCCGACGACTCCGAGCCCTCCGACGGAGACCCCGACGTGGAGCCCAGCGACTCGGACGAGGAAGACGAGGAGGCTAAAGGTAAGTAAGATGAGAAAGGAGATCATTCACTTTGGGATCATTTTTTTTTAGCGGACATCAGTAATAACTACACATTTTTAAAGCACACATGTAACGCCTTTTTGAGGTAGATTTCGTCAGAAAAAATTCTACCTAGTGTCTTGCACCTAAAGTCGACTTTTTCGAAAATTTCACCATAGGGAGTCTAATTATGACTCCTGGAGCCCAAATCAACCGCCGGTTAAAAAGTTATATAAATATAGGTATTTGTATACGTATGTATGAAGGGCGCCAAGTATTAAGCCACACCCTGTAGAGTGTGGCTGAATACTTGACCTGTAGGTCGTAATTATGCACCGATTGCTTTCAATCATCATCATCATCATCAGCCTATAATCTTCCCACTGCTGGGACACAGGCCTCCTCTCAATGAGAGGGAATGGGCTATAATCCACCACGCGGGCCCAGTGCAGGTTGGAACATATGTCTTCGAATTTTTTATTCTAGGACATGCCGGTTTCCTCACGATGTTTTCCTTCACCGAACTTAATTGAAAGGGTCAAAACTTAGGTTAAGTTCGTGAATGGGCGGAATTTGTCCATGGGGGGGCGGTTTTTAGAAAATCAGTTTTTTGGCCATAACTTTTTTCCTATGGAAATTTTTTGAACCATTTAACATTTTTATCATTTCGAGTAAGAATACGGACAACTTTAAAATTTAAACTTTTTTGATGCCACCCCTAACTTGGGGATAGAGAAATTTTTAACAGAATTACCTTGGGATATCGTGTTATGCAATAACTGGGTGTTGGAGGTCAGATATAGGCAGTCCATGAAAAATACTGGTTTACAAATTTTTATTCAGTAGCAAAGAATTTTGTAAAAAGAGATGTGTAACAGTTTTGATGTACTGTAAAATTATACTCGTATCTACAATCTCCAGGTCAACGCGTCCTCTCAGCGCAGCTAGCAGCTTTAAGCGAAGACATCGACACGAAGGCCCGTCTGATCGAACAGCTGGAAATGTCCCAACGTCGCCTCGCCGCGCTCAAGTCGCACTACGAGACCCGCCTGGATACCTTACATCACCAGATCAAGGCCACCAATGATGAGAAGGATAAGGTGCTGGCTTCGCTTGGTAAGTAAAACTGCTTGTTTTATATCTATTACATATAAATGGCAACAACGGGAGAAGACGCCCTAGAAAGACATACTCTGGCTTTGTTGATGATATAAATAAATAAATGTAAGCACTTGTTCTGACGACCCGAATGGCGCAGCGGTAGTGAGGCTGCCTTACGTTCTTAGGGTCCCGGGTTCGAATCCCGGTAGGAGCAAATATTTGTGTGATGAGCATGGACATTTATTTCCGAGTCATGGATGTTTATATACGTATAATAAGTATGTATTTACAAACAAAAAGTATCTATGTAATATATCAACTATCTGGTGTCCACGACACAAGCCTCGTTGCTTAGAGTGGCACTAGATGGCGCTGTGTGAAATATTCAGACATATTTGTTATTCTTATTATTTATTATGCTAAACTTGGCGAGCAGTTCGCAGCGCTAAAGTTTCCATAAAATCATTTAAGACCTTCTTAAAGGTTTTGTCGATCCACCTGGGAAGTGTCCCACAATACGCTTACCGATACGAGATCTCCACTCCAGAACCTGTTTGTTCCATCAGCCATCAGTCCTTCGACAAACATGGCCGTCCTACTGCCACTTCCGCTTGCTTACTCTACTAGCTATGTCGGTAACTCCAGGTCTTTACCGGATAATTCCTTTCGGATATTTTCCTTCAAAGAAACTCTGAACATAGCTAACTGAGTGACTTTACTGTTTATTAACTACCTTCCTTTTACCCTTCAGCGACACAAGCATCCCCTCCAAGCGAGAAACTAAAGCGCGTGAAGGACGAGTACGAGCGTCGTGTAGCGGGCATGTCGCGGGAACTGAAGCGGCTTCAAGCGGCGCAGCGGGAACACACGCGCCTGCAGCGCTCGCAGCAGCAGACAGCGCAACAGATCAACACTTTGCGGTCGGAGCTGCAGAATATGAAGAGGGATAAGGTAATAGAGCTGACATTTTATTTAACGAAGAGCATTTAGAACATCGACGGTTCATCGAGATGTTGTTGTCGATTTCCTATTAAGGGTTCTTACTTACGAGCGGCACCGGCACCGGCAGATTAACTGCAGCCGTCGACGGGTGGCGACGCTTGCAGTTGTGGCATGCCGCGTAAATGTATGTCGACGGCAGCCGTCGACAGGTGGCCACGGCTGCAGTTTATCTGCAGCTGGCAACGTGCCGCTCGTCTGGTAGAACCCTAAAACGTTTGTATAATTGCACCACGTTCAAACATCAGATATTTTCGTTTTTTTTTTATTATGTTTTAGACACTCAAGTGTTGTTTGTTACGTTGTTAATCATTCGAAAATAAATAATTTCTTCACAGGTGAAGTTAGTACAACGCATGCGCGAGGAGGCTAAACGACACGCGCAAGCGGAAGCGGCGCGAGCTAAAGAGGTTGGTTCTTTCTATATTATACGATCCGTGATGCAATAAAAAATCATTTAATTAAATTTGGCTAAGAATAACCACTATTTGAACTTCAAAATTTGACCCTCAAAACGGTTTTTCTTTCATTTTTCTTTACATTTGTGCACCAAGATCTTATTTAGTAATTCAATTTAATATATTTTCTTAGGTGGCACAACTGCGCAAAGAATCTCGTAAGAACGCCAACTTGATACGATCGCTAGAAGCTGAGACCAAGTTGAAAGAAGCGGTAAGTAAAGTTTAATCAAAAACATAATAATAATTTCGTGATAAAATATTATCAAAATATAGACCGTGTTATAAATGATATTTCTGTGTAGGTGTTAAAACGTAAACAAGAAGAAGTGTCGTTACTGAGGCGAGGACATCGCGACAAGCTCAGCAGTCGGGCGGCGGGCAGGCTGCATGGTAAGTGCGATTAGTTGGACTGGGAGCACAGTATATTATGTATATTTCTTACGTTCGATCAACACAGGCATTTTAGTAGAACAGTTTTGTGGGAAGAAAGGACGAACGGCAGACCTATTATTATCTTGCATTATTAATTTAGTCTTAATGTCATCAACGCCACCTACCAGCAAACGATACAAATACTTAGTCAGACAATCAACCATCTGTCAATCACTATCGGCAATCACATTTAAACTCTGTGTTATGCTCACAAGAGGGCACCACCTGTATGAAAACGAAGATCTTTTCTTGGAATCATCATTTACTTCATAAATCCTAGAGAAATATAACAATGGAAGAAATAATGGCAACCCTACGTTGTAATTCAGCAAGATCTTGAAGACCAAAAACTCGCAATAAAGGAAAACGGTATAGAAGTTGCAAAAACAGTTACGGATAATATGAATTTGATTTTAGACGAAAAACTAAATCATCTCGTACAAAAATACAAAACCCTAGAAGAACAATGTGGAAGACCAAAGACTAAATATAAAGGGTGTAAAACACCTCTTATCGAAGCCGAAAGGCACTCATTCTCCTCGTCATTGCGATCATTTCTTTGTTCTACACCATACCTGGGAACCTTCTAGTTACGGAGATATTGGGGGTCAAAGTTCTAACTTTTTTTTTAATGCAAGATTTTAATGTATATTTTTACTTTAAACACCTCCACGATCCCCGTACTATTCAATCCATCCATCAGCACAATGTTTTGAGTTCGTTACATTGAGTTCTACCACAAAACATGATTTTTCACCCCCAAAAAAAATTCGTTTCCCAGCAATAATTTTTGCAAAAAGTTAATTAGTTAGATGGACAGAATGCTTGGTTGACGGCTTCGTGATGAGATCTTTTACACCCTGTATTGGAGAAACAGGCAAGAAACCGAAACATCGTATTTTTTGGAATTGAAGAATGTAACTCTTACTCGGGTTTAGAAATGCAAATTATTAATTTCATATCGGAATTGAACTAGATCTGAAAGAAATTCAAGAAATCAGAAAAATAGGGAAAAATACAGAAAAACCAAGGCCCATTGTGATGACACTGACCACGGTTGGTATGAAAATTGAAATTTTCAAACAAAAGAAGCTATAAAGGATACAAACTACATTAAGGATGATTACCCACAACACATTTTAGAGAAAAGGAGAATGCTACAGGAACAAGTAAACATTGAAAGAGAGAAGGCTATAATAAAGTACGATAAATTAGTTATAATAGGAAAACAATAAATAAATAATACATCAGGAAACAACAAACGATCTCTCCCGACATCGCCTCAAGAAATCTATGATCGCAATGAATCATCACCTAGAACTCAACCAAAAAAGAAAAACAAACCTGCATCAAGCACCTCACAAAAGTCACACAACACAACTAGTTGTTCTAGTGAAAACATAGTCAAGACGGGGATCCTCAACTATCTGGTGAATAAAAATCCAACTAACCAAGATAAGCCAAGAAAGAGTTGGTGCTGATTGCAATTGGTTCAGATTAACCAATAGCAATCGGCACCCCCTCTCATAAACAAAATAGATAATAAATACAACACAGAAAACCATCTTCCAAGCCGACTGGTCACCGTGGAAGAGATTGACCACTACCCTCCAAGGAAACAATTAGAAATCAGCCCAAAACCCGGAAATCTATCAACAAACAAGTTATAGATAGCAACATACAACGAGAAAAAACTCTTCATTCGAAAGACTATTAGAACTCGAAGAAGCCCTGAAAGATATAAAGTATGACGTCATCGGTCTGTCAGAAGTAAGAAGAATGGGCAGCCAAATAGAAGAATATGAGAGCACGATATTATGTTAAATAGGCCACACGCCAGGACTTTATGACGTTGTTTCTTAATAAAGAAATCCTTACAACCGTATATTGAACGATTTATAGGCTTCACAGAAAGAATGCCCTGCTTAACCTCAACATTCAAGGATATATTATAAGCATTATACAAGCATATGCTCCCACAACTCTTTCAAGTGAAGAAGAGATTACAGAATTCTATCGAATTTTGGACACAGCAATCCAGATATCCTCAAAAAATCTTATAATAATGGGAGATTTTAATGCAAAAATAGGTCAACCACAAAAAGATGAACATATCATTACATTAATATATGGATATGGAGATAGAAATGACAGAGGTCAAAGACTAATAGATTTTGCTTTTGAAAATAGACTTTCAGTGATCAATACTTATTTAAAAAAAAAACAAGTCGCAGGTGTACTTGGCGTTCACCCAGTGGAGTATACAAGAATGAAATCGATTATATACTGTCAAACCAACCTAAGCTATTCCAAAATATGGAAACACTAAACCTTAACTTCTCCACAGACAATAGAATGGTAAGAGCTACAATAACTTTAAAAGTAGCAAATAAAGCCGAATCAAATTCACCAACAACCAAAATAGCACTTTAAAAACGAGAGAAGAAATTCAAAATTGATGCATCAAATATCAAACTTAGTTGATTATCAAATGGAGACGACAGTGCAGGATTTTTGTAACAAATTACTGCATGCTATCAACATCAGTCTACAACAAGCAAGACAAGTTAAGAATACCCGTATTAGACACAAAATTCTTTCAGAGAGGACAATGATATTACTAAATAGGAGACAAATATTACAAAAAAACGCCGGACAAGTCCCAATCAGAAAAAAACGAACTTAGTGCACTATATAAGCTAACGAGTAGATACATAAAATATGACTATAAAAACTACAGGAATCAGAAAATACAAACTTACCTTACACAAGGAAATAGTTTCAAAAAAAGCTATAAAAGAACTCCGAACAAATAAGCCTTGGATCGAGGGATTAAACCAATCAGAACAAACAACACACAACCGTAAAGAAATAATAAACATTGCTACAGAATTCTATAAAAACCTATACAGTGCGAATACACAGCAGACAAATAACAACAAACAGGAAGCATACAACAACTACGAAAGCCTAGAAAATAATATAAACTATATTGACGAACTGGAAATTATACAAGCAGCTAATAAGTTAAAATTAGATAAGGAGCCCAGGCCCAGACTTCATTACTAATGAAGTAATTAAACATGGATGTGAAATACTAGCATCACCACTGGCCGCATTATTTAATTTAATACTCAAAACTGCGAGCACACCTGCACAATAGAGTCAGAATACATTATAATCTTGCTCTATAAAAAAGGAAATCCTAATGAAATCGGCAATTACAGGCCAATAAGCCTTCTAACAACTGTTTACAAACTATTCTCTTCCATAATTAATCGAAGTATATCTGAAACTTTAGAAAAGAGACAGCTCATAGAGCAAGCTGACTCGAAAGGGATATTCAACACCACATACACACTCTGGAACTTATTATTGAAAAATATCAAGAGAACCGAAGACCGCTTTACATAGCCTTCATAGATTACCAGAAGGCTTTTGACACAATTTCACACACAAGTATATGGGAAGCATTAAGTAAACAAGGAGTAGAAAATGAGTATATACAAGTAATAAAAAATATATACAATAACAGCGTCAGTAAAGTCAAACTGGAATCACCTGGCCCCGATTTCAACATCAATAGAGGAGTGAGACAAGGGGACCCACTATCTCCAAAACTATTTATTGCAGTATTGGAATCAATTATAAATCAATTAGACTGGAAAAAGTACGGCTTGGATATCAAAAGAGAATACCTGAGTCATTTAAGGTTCGCAGATGACTTGGTACTGCTATCTGAATCCGGTGGCAACTTAGAGCACATAATACAGTCATTACACGAAGCTAGCAGACAAGTCTGATTAGAAATAAATTTGACAAAAACAAACACCATTACAAACAGTTATAAAAGAACCATCTCCCTAGAACATAAACCATTATGGTACGTGGATCAATATATCTACTTGGGAAAGCAGATAACATTGGACAGCAATAGCAACGAACTGGAGGTGGAGCGCAGAACAAGAATTACGTGGAATAAGTTCTGGAGTTACAGAGAAGTAATGAAAAGTAACATGCCAACAGAAATGAAAAAGAAAATGATGGACACTTGCATTTTGCCATGTCTTACATATGCTTGCCAGACGTGGAAATTTACGAATAACATCAAGAATACAATAATAACGTGACAGAGGGTAATGGAACGTAGCATGCTTAATATAAGAAAAACACACAGAATCCGTCATACAAATATAAGAAGCATAACCAAAACAGTAGATGCGCTAAATATGCTCAAAGACTGAAATTCAAGTGGGCTGGACATGTAGCACGACTTAAAGATAAGAGATGGACATCTAAAGTAACTACATGGGACGGTCCACAGGGCAAGCGGCGCGTCAGTAGACCGCACACGCGCTGGGAGGACGACATTAGAAAAGTCGCTGGACCGCACTGGATTTATGTCGCCAGAGACAGAGGCAAATGGAAATCCTCGGAGGAGGCCTTCACTTGAGAGAGGTCCATGCATATAAAAAAAATTATAATAATAATAACTTGAATATCCTAAAAATAATAATAATTTACATATATTTGATTATTAAAATTTTTCTATTTGATACATATATCTGAATTGATAATTTTTTTTTTTATTTATCTTTTTCTATTTTTTGTAATATTTCAAAGGATGATAATAATAATCAAGCATGAAATTTTAATTCAATATTGTAAAATTATTTTGTAAATGCATGGAATAAAAGGCTTTTTTTATTTATTAATTTAGTCAAATCATGAATTTCTCAAGTCATCTCGATACAAATCCTGATCCGCGGTATTTGACGGTTGGTTGCGATTCGCCGTTAAAGACTCCAAGCTTTATGTTATATTAAACCAATCGACGACGGCTAAGTTTACTACTGAGCCGTTGATTGGTATAACAGACAAAAATCGCGATCATGATTGGGATGCATTATTTATTTCGGGCGTTATTCATAAACATCATTTTGGTCGCACTGTCCTTCTCCTTCATTTAAAAGTGTCGAGTGCATTTATGAAGAACTGAGAATTTCCAGAACTCTATACACAAAATATAATATTTTGTTTGACTCAGATCGTACCCGCTCCCGCAAGAGCAGCTCGTACCGCGAGGCGTGGTCGCGCCTGCAGTGCTGGGTGTCGCGCGCATGCGCCGCGCGCTGCACGCTGGGCGAGCTGGAGGCGGCGCTGGAGCGCTTGCTGCAGCAGCGCGAGCGGGCGCGCGGCTCCCACCTGGAGCCTGACGCCAAGCATCTGCTGCGCTACTTGAGAGAGGCCATCGCGGACACGCAGGCGCAGATCATGCAGATAGAGGTATGAAGTTTCTCTAACAAATTACTTGGCAACACTTCTTCAGACTTGATCGATATCAATATCAAAGGCCGAATTTGAAGATGTAATGTAATCTCGTGAAATGAGACGACAGAGTGTGGATACTATGGAGCTGCATTATGAATTATGTTTCGCTGCCTATGACGACGCTCTGTGCCCTAAAGCCTGAAACTGCGTGCTTTACGCAGTTTCAGGCCTAAAAGATAAAATCAACATGACCTCTGCGCTGCCACCGACGACGCTGTGGAACAGTGGAAGTGACATAATTTTGGGCTAAGCCAATTCACAACAATGTCGTGGCAGCGATATCGTCCCAGCAACACAAAAACAAATGATGAATCAAATTAGTACATTATTCACCGAGAGGAGAAAGTGACCGATTACCGTCGAGGGTGTCGTTTGAAGCCCGAGCCGTAGGCGAGGGCTTTAAAACACCCGAGATCGGGAATCGCACTTTCTGTCGAGTGATACATAGTGCTTTATACTACACCTACGAGGAAAAATAAAAAACGAAATCTTTACTAATTGAAATTTATATTGAAATTGTTGCAGTTAGTGAAGCTTAATGTAACACTTTTTCCATTAATGTTTGTTTGAGATGTTTGCGACAATGTAGGAGGAATTTCACATGTTCTTTTTTCAAATTGTTTATCCTGCCGCCGCAGGGTTGCACTGCCAGCCCGACACCATCCAACACACAGCTAGTGGCCAGTGTCATTTTGCGAACTTGGAGATAAAAACTCACAAAGTTCTTCACTTCACAAAAAAGTTTTTACACTTTTTGGCTTTTGATATTTAGGTTACCGGCGCATAGTCTTACCCAAAATTAAAAAAGAAAAACCACGTAAGAAATGGATTTTCATACACTTTTCTCTCCCGCTCAGATGCGTTTTCTCCCCGCATATTTGTTCGATATGCAATGACGTACTTTCTACCGTAAATTTGATAAAGTATCAAGGTACTTTCCAAGCAGGTGTAGTATAAATTTGATTTTAAAACTCGTCATTTCCCATTGATCTCGCGGCCGTGATCCCCTGCAATAAAAGTGACTAGAAATTGAATAATAATCTGTATAACGTGCGCCTCGTAATGCAAAATCCCACTTCTGTTCAATGGCGTGCAGTGGTATTCCACGAAGGGTAGGCCACGAAATTATGATATTCCACGAAGGGTAGGCCACGAAATTATGATAGCAAAAAAAATTTCGTTTGCGCCATCTTGGATTTTCATATTGACCTCATTTCATTATTAGCGACCCCAAAAACCTAGAAAACGACACCCATGAAGAAAGAACCAAAAATTTTCGTCGGCGCCATCTTGGATTTTCATTTTGACCTCATTTTCATTATCAGCGACCGCAAAAACCTCGCAAACGACACCCATGAAGAAAAAACTGAAAATTTTTGTTGGCGCCATCTCGTATTTTCATTTTGACCTAATTTTCATTATCAGCGACCCCAAAAACCTCGAAAACGACACCCATGTAGAACATTTTCATCGGCGCCATCATGGATTTTCATTTTGCAAAAATCGTAAGAAAATTTGAATTTCGTGGGCTACCGTGGAGCTTCCAGCTTAACCTAAATGTTCTTTCCCCAGGAGGAGAATGACGAGAACATGCTTCCTCGTCTGCTGGACCACATTGACAGTGCGGAGGCAGGTCGCTACTCGCTGGAGCGCCTGGCCGCGCTGACGCTGCAGCACGCGCAGGACGCCGCCCGGAACCTCAAGATGTTGCAGGACACGCGCGCGCAACTCAAGGAGGTAACTATGAGTATTAATGTGAAATATTGTGTCAGCAACATCTTTTTTACCGGTTACATTACATGTTGCTGACAAAATTTAATGTTTCTAGTAATGGAAACTTGTAAAAACCTCAAAATAGTGATAAATAAATTTCTGCGTTTAATGTTGAGAAAATAGGCTTGTGTACTGAAAAAATCTAATTAGTCTGTTACGTAAACCAAAATTGATGAAGTTACGACGCTTTTAAAATTCTCAATACGTCACGCCGCGGTATAATTTTTAATGCGTTCTCACGTCACGAGCCCCCACTCCCGAGTTTTGATGCGTTTTATCTTTGTCAATATTCATTGATATACGAAAACAAAAAAACTGTGTCCATTATTTTCCAATACTCTAACTGACGGACTAAATAGATTTGCAATTTATTGATGGTGGAAACTAGCCTATTATTGTTCAGCAACAATTATATGGCAAAATTACTGATACTTTTTTTATGTTTATGTGGTGTTTTTTTAATCTCTTTTTTTTTTCTTACAGCTAGAAGAAAGTTCAGAGCGTACAGCGAGTGCACTCCGGATAGCGGGCACGGAAGACCAGAACCTGAACCCTTGGGGCGGAGTGCCGGCCGCTCTACACGCTCTACTGGCGCATGTGTCCTCCGGCACCTCTACGCGATCCGTATCGCCTGTGGACAGGTAACAGATTACACACAGACGAACATACATGAAAAAAAAAACAATATCTTATTATTTACGCCTTAAAAGACTATCAATCACATAAGGTTTCCACCAAGACGACCCGAACGGAAATGATTCCGATCCGACTCCTGTGATTGGCCGAATCTTACACGTCTCCTCTCTGCTCGTTTGGGTAGAAACCGAACATAATGCTACGACACGTGCGTTAAATTACACCCATCGATATAAACGCGATCAGACCGTCCAAACTGCGTTTAAGTTGTCACTGTTATCGTTGCTATGGAATATTAATATTGACAGCTTTTGACCGTCGTTAACATGTACTGATCGCGTTCAGTTATATTAGTAATATTCACCCTAGTTTAAATATATAACCTATCTTCTAAAATCATGAGTTCTTATAAATAATAATTGTGGAATTACACCTGTAGTTATTGGCACAGTGCGCAGCATGAGACGCGACCTAACGGCGTCCGCGAGCCCAGCACGGCGCCCACCTCGCCGCCCGACGATAACACCTACTCGCCCTTCCAGCGGAACACGTTAGTATACACTATTTGATTTGTGCTAGCCTAGGTTGGTCTGTGAATGGGTGGCCACCCGTTACATACCGAGTTTCCTCCGTGCCTCGAACAGCACGTTAAGTTTGGTCCCGGTTGTTAATTGTAAATCTTTGACACTGTTTGACATGAAGGGGTATCGTATTACTCAGTACTAACTGGGTTGTGGAGGTCAGAAAGACAGTTGCTCCCTGTAAGGTACTGGTATTCAGCTGCATCCGGTTAGATTGGGAGCCAAACCCAATATAGTTGTTAAAAGGCCAGGCATATGTGTAGGTATGTATGTTTAACCGTCGTCCCCCTGTCCGTCAGTCCCCGTCGCGGCTCGGTCCGGCTGCGCGACCTGGGCGTGGTCGGTCGCGAGGAGGACCCCATGACGCAGTCCATGGTGGAGCCCAACTCCCCGCGCCCCATACCGCTCAGCCGCGTCCCCAGCGCGCCCGGCAGTCTCAGGTACACTCTCACCTCATACCTTGTAAACAGAAGCATTTCGTTCATTATTAATCTTAAAATTCAACTTTTATGAAACACAATAGGCTAGTTTTCACCATCAATAAATTGAAAATTTTGGTTTACGTAACAAAAGAAAAAATAGGGGTAAAATATTTACTGATAATCTAACTGACGGACTAATTAGTTTTTTTTTCAGTTGACAAGCCTATTATCAACCCCATAATTCAACTTTTATGAAACTTAGTTACATCTAAACCTACAAAAACTGAATTTGTGTTGCATTTAAGTTTTTTTACGCCATTGTCACATACACATATACGTAACAAGCAAGCGCGTGCCCTGTACGCCAACGACATAAATATCACACGTAATAAATAATTAAATAGTTTTGGAATCCCAATTGTTTTTAAAGGTAGGTATGTATTCGACGTGTTTCCGGACGATATCGATAAACTTCGACCGGTCAATGTACTCATTACTATTATTAGCCATTTGTGGCCCACTGCAGGGCAAAGGCCTCCTCGTACCCATCATTATGAACTACTTTTACTATGGGATCAAACCCTGAATCGCGAAAATTTTCAGCTGTTTGCCATACCTACATTTTGACGAGATGAGATGATTTTTGATGATGATGAGTACAATGACCGGTCGAAGTTTATCGATATCGTCCGAAAACACGGTGTATATGTAAAAGATGAATCCTACCCCCCCTCCCACAGAGGTCTCCAGCCGCTGAGCAGCCCAGCGGGCGCCCTGTCCCCGGTAGCGGGGCGCCGCCCCCCCGCCCCGCCGGAGTCCCCGCGGCCCCCCCGCCGGCACCAGCAGCTCAGCAAGCCCGCCTCCTTGTACGTATACAACACCCCGCTCTACATACCCTAGGGAGAGAATACAATCGTTATGATCGCGTACACGAACGGAATGAAAAGGTTCCATTAAGCTTATAGCCCACATAAATTAGCAGACAGCTCGCTGTCAGTAGGCTTACCGCCGTCAATGCCAATGTAAAGTATAACTAAAGAGAAATACTTAAAGCCCATATTTGAATTATATTTTTTTTGCCGGGTGGGAGCGGAGTCGTGTAACTGGACCCAGACCTTTACAGGCCTGTTCAGTACCTCTAATTTTGCATCACTCTAAATGGCACATACACTGACCTTATTGGTGAGGTTCTTCAGAAAGGTCAGGTGCGTAGTACTCGCAATCGGCGTGTGTGTATGACCAGATGTATGAACGTGGACGAGGCAAAAGGAGTATGGAAAGATGGTAGCAGGTGGCGTTCTGTGGTTTCTGCCTACCCTCGTGGGAAAAAGGCTTGAGTTTATGGATGTCTAAATGGTAATGTGTTTTATGTTGCTGTAAGACTACTAACTTGTCAGTCAAAATCAAAGTTATCTTTTTTTTCGTAACAATAACATTGTTATTGAGTTACTGCTGTCACCCTCTCGTGTTATAATTTTTATTGTCATAAATATAATAAGTGCCTTTACAAATGTACCCTACTTTTGTCAAGCAGTACTTATTTAACCTTTTCATTCCGTAACTGTACACATAACGCAGATTTATGACGTATCATGTTTTTCTGTTTTTATTTAAGATATTCGCTTAGGATTGATCATCTTTAAACTTTATCACTGAAATATTTAGTTGTTCGTTGTAAGCGTTTCAAAAGTGTTGTCAATGTTTTGTATGTTTTATTTGTATTAAGAAATCAGATCAATATTATTTTATTACGTTTGGGAATTGGTTATTTCTTTATTTTATATTTTATTGTTTTTAAGGCTGATTTTTCATTCGTCTTAATATCTTGATTTAACAAATTCATTTAACAAAAAATAATCATATGTCAATATTTTTCCTGAAATAAAAGATATCTGTCAATGAAAAATTAGCCTAAAGTAATTTATTTAACAATCAAATTAAAGCTTCAGTAGTTAGAAATATATCTGTCTCTTTCACTCTGGTATATGTGCGGTATCGCCGTCCCTTTCTGCATGGTACACTGCTTGGGTATATGTGCTACACTCTAATTGGTGTGAGGTAGACATTTCTGTAGTTTTATTTAGAACTGGAACATCTATCTGTACGTTTATAATAGAAAGAATAAAGTTTACTACAGGTTTACTTAAAAAGAAAAAAGAATTTGATATTTTTATCTCTTTCGCTCGCACTCATTTCGAATGAAAGAGATGGTAAATTAAACACAAGACTTGTAGCATTGACGGTCACAAAATAAACAGGGCGACTTTGAAAGTGAATTTCTTCGCATTGTCTCGCTCCCACGTTTTATGACAACACTACGTATATTGGCGTTCATAACATTATGTCAAAGTCAATTTTAAGTAAACCTGTAGTACTCTGTACCGTCTAGTTATATGTGCAAATTATTAAAAATGTTGATGTATTCAATTACCACCCGTCTTAATCCGCATTTCTTAAACAAAGTAGAAAGTTTGTTGAACTAAAATAGAAAGTTTAATAAAAATAAATATTAATAAATTTTATTTTCTCCCACAAAGTAACGTTACAATATAGAGGTGTTACAATTAAATTAAAAGTTCTCTTAAAGTTTGACCCCCGAATGTATTTAATTTATTTAATCCCAGTTCTGGCAAAGTTCTATCAGTGTTTTCCATTAAAAACTCATTAGCAGCCCGGAACCTGAACTTATTCCCGGTTGATGGCAATGATTCGCCTCTCGTTGCATAGAAAGCTCAGTCCACAAGATCAGTTTGCACATATAGTGGGTGGGTGGGCCGGGCCCGCTTGACGCCAGTTTGTCCCGCAGCCTGCTGACCGAGCTGTCCATAGTGGAGGACTGACCCCCCCCCCGCCCCCGCCGCGCCGCCCGCCCAACTCACACGACGCTCTGCATGCTTAGCTATTATTTATGGCTTCTTCTTCGTATTTATAACTCTTTATCGACGCCTTTTTTCATGGTTTTGGAGGTGAATATGAAATTTTCAAGTAGATATTATTTGAAACTTGCCAAGTGAGGTTCTAATTTAAGCACAAAATATTAATGTGTTAGAATTTTGTATGACATTTATTTATATTAGTAACAATGGTCGTAATAATACTTGTAAACTAATCACGCATAATTTCTAAAACCATGAATAGTAGGGTTGTACTAAATACTAAAAAGTCGGCGAGACAGTGTTATAAAAAAGCTATGCAATTATTTACAGATGTGTACGTATTATACGTACGTACACATCCATATTTACGCTGAAAATATATTATATAACTATGTGAATAAACACTAGGATTAAAAGCTAAAATATTAACTGTTTGACTCGAAACTTTGAAATGTAAAAAAGTACAATATTTTAGGCACTAAATGTAGGTACGGGTATCGAACCAAAAATGTCTAAAGACGCTTGATACCGCAGCTGCGATTTGAACTTTTCTGTGATGATCTTATGATCTAATTTTGTATAACTAAATTATCTTCCAAGCTTCAGTGTAGTTTTAAGGAAACTTTTGCATTTTAAAAGTGCATAAAATGTTAATTAATAATACTAATCCAAAGGAATTGTTTAGCTTCATGCATTTTTACTGTATTATATCGAAGTAGTTTGTAAGTATATCGTCACAAGTGTAACGTAAGCTTTAACTCGGCAATTGGTTATAAAACACATTACTTATTATACAGATGCTTCTCTTATTAATATTCACCAGAAGTGCACGCATACAGTCGCGGACTAAAAATGTTGATCAGAATTAAACTATGAACAATGAGTTTGATTTCTGTGTTACTTTTTTTAATTGAAGAATACATCTTCCAAAAGTAAACTTTGGCACTATAATTTTTTTTTCCGAAAGATCGTGTCATTTGTTAATAATTTTTTTATATCACTTCTCTGAATAGAAATTATCATGCCATCAGCTAAATATACATACTCATACATTTCTTTTTGCAAGATTTTTATTTAAACAGAAATGTGCTAACTATTGGAACTTGGGGTGATGAACATTTTATTCTTTGACTGCACATGTGCCATTCCAGTTGACTTAACGAACAGTTCAATAAATTATCAAGTCAAGTATTCGTATAGTTTGTAATTTATGAGTACAGTGTATGTACCAAGTATATGTATATTATGTAGGCACAATAAATAGATGCAATTCAGCTTGTGTTTTGTTTGTTACCGGCATGACGCACCCCCGCTATGTACTGCATGATGAAGCATTAGCTACAATATACGCGGTGGAAACGGCATCGCGAGTTCGCGACACAAAGATTTACTGTGGCTTCAGTACATGGCTTCAGTCAGGCCCAGTTTTTTTTCAACGGTTATCTAAAAAGCACTAGCTGCCCTTTTGACATTTTGACCCTGTAGGTATAAATATAATTTGCCTTTGTTCATTAGTTATAGCACTTTTATATCATGTGACATGTGCTGAATCTTTGGTAAAAAGCCCTTCCATCGTGTATTGATATTAAATTAGACAAAAGTTTGACAAAATTGCAAATAGGCTAAAAAGATAATTTATAGCCCATGAACTGTAAGATAAATATTTTCGGTTAATTTCTAAATATAAATGAAAACAACAACAAATGAACCATACCATAAACACAACTACAAGGATTTTTGGCGCTCTAGAGCCTTGACAGGGCGCGAAAAACAAAATGGCGATATTAGTTCCGATTTTCGCCACGCGGACAAAGTTCCTTGTACAGCTATAAAATAAAAAGAAAACAAGTCGTTTGTATTCCGTGCATGGGTTTTAATCAATCCGTATTCTTATAAATTCTTCCATATTTTTTTGTGCTAGTAAAACAGAATGAATATGTTATTTTTGTAAACTAACTTCTATTATAATCTAGCTAGAGTTTATAGACAAGCATAGAAATTGCACCAGATTTTTATAAGTGGCACTAGCAAAGAGTTTAGTTACACCCAATCCACGTGCACTTGAATTGTTTTTAACAATTATTATAGCATTTTATCCTAAAACACTAGAAAAACACATGACAATCAAGTAACAAGTAGACGAAAATTCATATCAAGAATAGTTTTGCGCTTCAAACCAAAGACATTGTAAGTATCTTTTTTTGTGTTGTAGTCCATGTTCTCATTTGTAATCCATCTCCATGGCATGGCTACGATTGTGCCCCATCATGGCCCATTGACCCATTCGTTTTGTTGCTACATTTGATGTTGTGATGTCCTATTAATAGTCTAAAACTCCTAGCTTTTGAAATTCCTTAACGAAAATTCCATTTCAAAAATTCATAATTGTTTGTTGACAAGGGGAATAATCAAAATGTGGTCATTTTAATTCAATCCTGCCTCTCACAGTCCATTTCAGGACAAATGCATCCCCAAGTTACGCCATAATGTTCAGCTATAATATTCTTCAAAATTCCATGTATCATCTAAAACCAAATAAATTGATCTAATAAATTAATTGAAACATCATCGTCATCTCTAATAAAATCGAAAATAATAAAACATAAACTTCTTAATACCAAGCGAAAGACAAACTTGACTTGAATGCCATTTCAGTTAACTTGAGCACAATCGGACAATTACAGGTAGGAAGAAATTGGAAATGCCAGAAGGGATATTGATTTTCAACGGTTGGTGCTGAGCCAAACCTTGCAGATCTAATACCTTAGGGCATTTCAAATTTCCACCGTCAATATGTTTTAAATTGGGCTTAAAGCACGTCTCACAGGTACTAACTACTTCACAATGTTCACGCTAAGCCGGCCACGGCTTCTTCATGTACCATCCTAAGTCCCATGTTCCCGCTTGCTAACTGGCTCACTAACGCAGAGAGCCGAGCGCGACGGTGGGCACGCCGCCCGCGTCGCCGGGCGCGTCGCGACGTGCGCGGGACGACGACGTGTTCCTCAGGCTAGCGGGCGCAGGAAATGACAACACACCGCAAGGAGTTGTCAAGGAAATTCTTTTGAAGGTGGGTAGTGTGACTTCTGATGTTTCCTTGTTAGTGTCTTTAACCCAATTTATTTTGGGTCGCCTATTAGGCGCTATCCCTAAATTCATTACTTCTAAGTCATAGTATAATCTACCGCAAAAATCGTCCATCAACTCTTTGGCCTTCCCCTTTTCTATCAATGGTAATACCATCAACATTGACTTTCAGTCATAATAAAGTCTACCACACAATGATTTTTTATGGATGGCAATACTTTAAGTTTTACTTTAAAAGGGGTGTGTTAATAGTTGTGTATGTTGTTTAGCGGGTTAGCGGCAGTGGCGGCAGCAACACAGGCGCGTGGCTGTCGTGCACGCACGTGGCCGAGGGACACGCGGGCGCCGCACTCGCGCTCGCAGCCACCACGAACATGCTGTACAGCGGCGGAGTCGGTAAGCGGAAAGATAGCCTCGCTAAAAATACTTTCTTGGGGATACGCTCACAATTTTGGCTTATCCCAGTTGTAAACGTCACTGTTTTGTTTGTCTAGCACTCTGCTGTCTTCTGCTTTAAGTGTAACTTTGAATTATAAATAATATCGCTGGACATTACACACAGCGCCATCTAATGCCACACTAAGCAACAAGGCTTGTGTCGTGGACACCATCAGATTGTTGATATACTACATAGATACTTTTTGTTTGTAAATACATACTTATTATACATATAAACATCCATGACTCGGAAACAAATGTCCATGCTCATCACACAAACATTTGCTCCTACCGGGATTCTATCGCGGGACCCTAAGAACGTATGGCAGCCTCACTACCGCTGCGCCATTCGGGTCGTCAATTATTGAAACATTAAATTTTCAGTGTCATATTTTGTCACATCAAAAACAACCAATACTACACGTTTTTATTCAGTTATTAAGTGTCATAAGTGTTCATAGCTTGCCGTAACCAACTTACACCTGCAACCATTGCTCTCTCTCCTGTCGTCTAGACCGCACAGTACGCGGCTGGGACTTCACAGCCGGCACGGAGGCGTGGCGCGGCTGGTGCGGCGGCAGTGTGGGAGCCCTAGCGGCCGGCGAGCCCGATGCTAGGGGTTCACGGCTTGTGCTGGCGGCCGCGGGAGCTGCTGTCAGGATGTTTGATACCAGGTCCAGGACGCCCGTCACTACGCTGTGGTAAGGAGAACTCTGGTTTTTATCTCCGGCTTAAATTCACCAACAGAGTACGGAGATACCTCGGCAGCCGCTGTTCTATCTACGCTGTCACTGTTTATGAAATGCGCAACGCTCACCTTTTTTTCTCATGTCCGTAGGTGAACTCACACAAATGGGTCACTTTAGGGTCAGTTCACACTGAGCCGCGACACGACGGTACTGAAAGAGGCCAGTGATTTCGCGCTGCGCTGCGCGTCGCCTCGAGACGCATTGCAATGAAATATGTATCTTTTCGTGTAGTAAATAAAGTTATATTTTGAGTCGCTCTATTAAAATGTGCGCGCAGCGTCGCATCGCGACGCGTCTTGGTATGAATTGACTCTTGGACTAATTTAATAATTAATCTTTTTCTTTCGTCTACTTTAAACTAATAATCAAAAGTAAATAGTCACCGAGGATCTTCTTTGGTTGTTGATCTATCTGCCTCTATCTACCAGGTCGTCAGGCGCGACGGGTCCTTGTCCCGCCAACCGCGGCGTGGGCGGCGAGGTAGCCGTCACGGCGCTGGCACTCTCACAGAACCATCGGCTGTACACCGCTGCAGGAGACAAACTGAGGCTATGGGATTTGCGCATGTAATATTTAACATACTTCTGGAATGTTATTATTTTTAGGAGCTATAATAACAGCCGCTCGGGTCGATCTTTAGGTTAAGCCGTGCTTGCCTAGGTTGGTCTGTGAATAGGTGACCACTCATTACGTACCGATTTTCCTACGTGCCTCGGAAAACACGTTAAGCAGTCGTTACAGGTAGTCAGTGGCCCAAAAAGTTTGACAACCAGTCTTGCCAAGGGGTATAGTATTTAATAAAAAAAAAATTATGGGTCAGTAGCTTATGATTATGATAAATCTACAATACACACACATGATATATCTTCTGACACTTTATTAATGAGTCAGACCGGAATTGGCTTCCTGAAGTTGTCATTCGACTAATCTGCCAAAATGAAAACTGGAACGTATAAATTCGATATATGAATGTCATATTTATTTATTCTGTATATTTTGTCAAGAGTTTTAAATTGTTACCTCATCATCAAAACGTTACTGTGCTGACGAAACCTTCAAGGTGCAAATGGGTCCTGATTCTAGCGTCTTCTTTGCACTGTTGATTTAGAAGATCCACTAGGGTTTAAACTTTGAACCCTTCATATCCTTAAATACGTGGTATTATGATGCAGGATGGAGTGCGTGTGCAAGCTGTGGACGGGTCACGCGGCGGCGGTGATGTGCCTGAGCGTGGGCCGCGCGGCCGGCGGGGACCTGGTGGCCACCGGCTCCAAGGACCACTATGTGCGGACCCTGGACATGCTGCCACAAGATACTGGTACGTTTATTGTTGAGGATAGAGGGCATAAATGCTAATGAAACAATCTGGCCTGTATGCAATATAAAGGGTTTAAATAGACCCCAAAGGCACTTGTGGAGAACAAGTGTCTTTCGGCTTCGTTAAGTTATTGCGATCGGTTGATCGATTTGACGGCTTCGTAAAGGTCCATTACACCCTCTATTGACAATAACTTATTATACCTGGCTCTTTCAATTTCAAGACCATTCGCTGTTAGTACAGTGCAATGCAATCTCTCAAACTTGTCTTCGTCGCTATGGTCGACTGCGACATGACGTAAAGACGTCCACTGTTGACCGATCTCATCATCAAATTAAATTCAATTTAGGACGGTTTCAGTTCTGATATCGTCTGTTTTCGAGATCAACCCTTCGCAATGTTTGCTCAAATCTATCTTTATTTTACATCTGACTGATATTAACATGTCATGTCCTGATATTGCAGGTAGCTGGGAAGCAAGTAACCGCTGGCTGCTAGAGCCGCCGCACTACGACGGAGTGCAAGCTCTAGCGCTGTGCCACGACGACGCAGCGCTGTACAGCGCTTCACGAGACACCAGCCTCAAGCGCTGGAGTCTGACAGACCACACGCTCACACATGTAAGTTGTACTGAAGTTATAGCTGTCTACAGATAACTATAGTTATCTGTGGCAATTTATATTCTTGCACACGGTGTTGGAAAATGAAAAAAAAAACGCACGGGTGTGAAAAACATTTGCATGTTGAACCTAATCGTAGTGCGAAATGAAGCAGTTTTCGAGGAAGTGTATTGAAAAGGGCATTTTTGTTCATCGGTAACAGTGAATAAAACTCTTTTACTCACTGTTGATAACAGTGAATAAAACTCACTGAGTGAATAAAAACATTTCGAATTTGGAACAATAAAACGTGCCGACAACAATATCACACTGAATTTCGAAAATTGCTTTGAGAGATTGACCGAGGGCTTTACGTACTTTCCGACGCATGGAGGAAATTCGGTATGTAATGAATTAGTAGTCACCGATCCACAGACTGACCTTGGTAAGCGTGGCTTAACTTTGAAGATCGACCGGATTGGCTGTTATTACTAACCCATAAGAAAAATGTATACTATACTTCTATTTATTTTCTCGCAGTCAATGGTAAACATTAGAGTAAACAACTCGTGGAAAAATTAATAATATTATTATTATTATGTTATAATTATCAGCGCTATCTTGGTTTTTCATTTTGATTATCAGCGAACCCAAAAACCACGAAAGCGACACCCATGAAGAAAAAACCGAAAATTTTCGTTGGCGCCATCTTGGCTTTTCATTTTGACCTCATTTTCATTATCAGCGATCCCAAAAACCACGAAAACGACACCCATGAAGAAAAAACCGAAAATTTTCTTCGTCGCCATCTTGGATTTTCATTTTGACGTAATTTTCATTATCACCAACCCCAAAAACCACGAAAACGACACCCATGAATAAAAATATAATAATAATAATAGTTATCATTTCCTTTATTTATTTCTTTACAAATTAATTACATTTTTAAATATTCCTTACAAAAAACATTAAAAAATATAAAAAATTGAAGCCCACCGGTATCGGGAACAGGTTCCAAGCTACCGGCGGTCAGGGCTCCAGAGAGAGGAACCTCCTAACAATACTCCCCGTGTCCAGGAGTACCGCGCACTGAAGCAAGCCCTTGATCCAGCTGCCTAACGAGAGCCTCCTCAGGTGTTGGTCAAGGCTCTTGGCAATGCGGGGAAAGATGGTGGAGGACAGGGCTCTGGAGAAGGTCCTGGTCGTCCTAAATCGGGGTTCAGTCCCCACGAGTGTGCGGATGCGGGGCGAGTCGGTGGTGGAAATTTCGTTCGCTAGCCCTGCTCTGTCGCCGCGAGTCGTTGACTGGCGTGTCATGGAGGGGGTGGAGACCTATTCCGACCACCGGTACATCCGGTTCGACGTCACCACCCACACCACAAGCGTGCCGGTCCAACAGGCCCCGAGTGGCCCGCGTTGGGCGCTGAAGCAGTTGGACCGGGAGCTCCTCCTGGAAGCCTCGATCGTGCAGGCCTCGGTGACACCACCGGGCAGGCCTGCCGACGTTGACAATGAGGCAGGATGGTTCCAGGAGGCCATTTCCGACATCAGTGACGTGACAATGTCCCGTGTTCGGCCAGGAAGCGCCCAAGCGCGCAAGGTGTACTGGTGGTCGCGTGAGCTGACGTCTCTTCGCGAGGCGTGCGTGGCTGCGCGACACCTGTACGCCAGGCATCGCAGGCTCCGCATTCGCCCACCGGATGCGGCAGCCATTGAGGCGCAGCTTTATGACGGGTTCAAAGCGGCGAAGATCGCCCTCCGCGAGAGGCTGTCCTGCGGGCCAGAGATGGGGTCCACGAGGAGATGCTGGAGACTCTCTACAGACACTGACACTGACACTGTAGCACTTTAAACTATTTATATTGCTGTGCCGTAGCAGGGTTCATGTATGAAACGTATATTATGCCTTGTAACAACTTTAAACTACATGAATGCAATAAATAATGATTATGATTATAAGATCCGTGGGGGCGCCCTTACAAGATAGTACGGGATAAACTCCGCACCTGGGCGGTTGTCTTGGCGGTGTCTCCCGACATCGCCAATGCCTTCAACACCATGCCCTGGAGCTGCATTAGGGAGGCACTCCGGTATCACCGGGTGCCGACCTACCTTCGTCGTGTGCTCGGGGACTTCCTGACGGACAGGGCCGTCGGTCGCAGCGAAGAATGGAACTGGCGAGAGATGTCGTGTGGTGTTCCGCAGGGATCGGTTCTAGGGCCGTCCTTGTGGAACATCGGTTACGACTGGGTGCTGCGCGCCGACCACCGTAGCGGCATCAGCGTGGTTTGCTATGCAGACGACACGCTGGTGCTGGCACAGGGGGGTCGCACGAGGCGGCGGCCGAAATCATGACACGCGGGGTTGAGATAGTCGTTGAGAGGATCCGGCAACTGGGTCTCGAGATGGCATTGCACAAGTCCCATGCCTGGCCGTGTGCTTTCATGGGCCTCGAAATGTGCCACCCGGAGGTGGCACATTCCGAGGTGGCACATTCAGGCTCACTGATGGTAGGAGGGGTATCCATCGGCGTCGAGTCAACGCTGAAGTACCTGGGACTCGTCCTCGACAGCCGATGGAACTTCGTGGAGCATTTCCGACGTTTGGCCCCCAAACTAGAACGGACCGGGGCTGCCTTCAAGCCTGCCTCCAAACGCCTCCTGCCGGAGGCTCTACGGTTGTTTCGGGAGGTTCCCGCACCGAATCGGGCGGGAGGAAACGCCCGGGTGTTTACACTGCGAAGATCGACTGGTGGACACGGTGGAGGTGTGCCCCGCGTGGGCGGAGCACCGCCGTGTCCTCGTAGCGGCGATCGGCGGCGGCGACCTCTCGCGTCCGGCCCTGGTTCAATCCATGGTCTGGAGCGAGACGGAATGGGACGCCGTCACCTTCTTCTGCGAAGCGGTCATACTAGCGAAGGAGGTGGCGGAACGTGAGAGGGAGAGAACCTCACGTCCCGGCCGCCGCGGGAGACAGGGCGCGGCCACCGTAGGCGCGGGCCTGTGGACGGAGAGCTATGGGCTAGCTCTCCGTCCGTCCGTCTCATGACGGCAGGCCGTGTCGACGGTGCGTTCGTGTTCCACGCGCGCCTCAAAGAGAGTCTGCAAAAGGAGGACCCCTTCCTTCTACTGACTCTCTTTGAGGCGCGCGCAAGGGCCGATGCCTGCCGGGGCTGTAGGACTGTTCGAAAGAGATACCATGGCCCCGGAACACAAATGGCGGTGAAGGAACATGGATGGATTTTAGTCTGTAAAAGTCTGACACTCCTCCTGCTCCGCCCAGAGCGGGAGGAGTCATTTGATGATTATCCATCCGAAAAAAAAATGACTTTTGGCAATAAAGCCATGCGCTGATACGACTATCGGCACAATGATCGCTGAGTCCACATCCCACATGTCGACAACCTCGCGAGCCAAATCAAGATACTTATTATAGATTATAATTAACCACTGGTAGTACTAGTTCCTCCTACTACACACACACACACACACATAGCATACGGCATTTTCTTACGTGGCGATTTCTACTAAATTGCTCTCCTAGTAAGCCGCATTAAGGAACTACGTTCCAAAAATCATCTCGGTTCTTGTATCCCTCGTCTCGCTCAGGATTCTACTCTAGAATCTCTTGCTACGCTTGGGATTCTGCTCTAAAATTCTTCGCTGCTCTTGGGATTCTACTCTAAAATCCTTCGCTGCTCTCGGGATCCAACTTAATCCCTCGAATTAAATTGCCTTTTTATGGTTCCATACCTCAAAAGGAAAAAACGGAACCCTTACAAGATTACTTTATTGTCCGTCTGTCCGTCAGTCACCACCGATTTTCTCAGGAACGGGTGGACCTAGCAAGTTGAAATTTATATCAGATACTAAGGTCCAAGGTCCGGAGCGAAACGGAATGGGACGCCGTCACTTCCTTCTGCAAAGCAGTCATGCTAGCGAAGTCTATTAGGTGTATAAAAATCAAGGCCCTCAGTCAACATGATAAAAAGATATGGGCAAATTTAGATTTTCGCGAAAACTTGTAAGTACCCATTTACCCAAATTTTTTTTTTTTTTTATTTTTCGTAATTTTTCCTTACCTTGCTTTTAACAAAAATTGACAATTCTAGGTCAACCGGAAGTACCCTATAGGTTTTGGCTCGAAGACCTATATGGTAGTTCCCGTTGACCTAGAATCACGAAATTTGGCGAGAAGCAATGTCAGCACATGTAAAGGGAAACATCCTGAAAACCGTAAATATGTAGTTTAATAACAAAAAAAGCGATTTTACTATCACAAACTTATTATTTGCGGTTGGTACAATAGCCGTTTCATGGAATCGAACAGCAAAGATAAGTTTCTCTTTTAAAAAGTTTGTACGGAACCCTCGGTGCGCGAGGCCGATTCGCTCTTGGCCGGTTATTTTTCATTTGTTGTATAATCTTTTATTTTATGTCAGTACTTAAAATCGACCCTTTCATGAACTACTTTGACAGAGACTAACTATTGTTGACACAACAATAAATATAAAATAACCGGTGTATTGTTGTGTAAGTTCCTTGTACGATATTTTGTTCCGTGTAAATCTCAGAATCGAACACCTGTTGTTATTATACTGTGTTTGTTTACCCCAGGGCGTAATGAACGCGCACAAGGGTTGGGTGACAGGCGTGTGTGTAGTGGGCACCGGGCAGAGCACCCTGCTGGCGAGCTGCGGGCGGGACGCCGGCCTGCGCCTGTGGAGCGCGGCGCTGCGCCCCGCCGCGCCGCCCGCGCAGCTGCCCGACCTGCCGCACGCCCTGCGCGCGCATCCTGATCCCAACCTCAGGGCGCTGTACACGGCCGGCAAGTGAGTATACTGTTCAGGCTTCAAGGGGATACGCAGTCGTTACACAGAAGTGTCCAAATTACTGTAAACTTTATTGTTATAACTTACTTTTATATCATTTTAGGACGGGTTACATCAACTTTAAGACTGGCTGTTGTATTTTGGTCAACCAATAACATTCATTTGGATCCAGTAATATAACAAGGCCCTTGCACCATAATTTACTAAATACGCTAAATGGTTTTACAACTTGTTTTCATTCTGTTAATCGTTTGAAGATGACAGAGAAAAAAGGTGGTTTTAAACACGTTTAGTCACGGTACATGTGTTCCCTGAAAATATTTTTTTTCTACCCAAAGTATTTATATCACTAATGGTCACTAATAATAAATGAAAATTAGGTTTTAATTATTATAATATTTTGTTCGGGGTTTTGTAATCGTAACTGACCATTCTTGTAACTGTAGAAAACGGTTGTGAAGCTAAAAAAAAGATATTTTGATTAATGAAAATCGGAATGAACGTCATCTTCTTATTATGATTACCAACAAAAATCCTTGCGACCTTGGATAGTGCTACAAAGACCTTTGGCGCTCAAATGACGTCAACGGGATGACGTTAGTTCCGATAAAGGCTACGATCAACACTAATTGGAATAGTTAGTATGTCGTTATGTAAGAGTTGTTATGTTGGTAACCCGTGAGTGTGTTGCAGCGGCGGCGAAGTGCGCGCCTGGCGGGTCACCGTCGAGCAGTGAGCGACCACAGGTGCATACACACACACAAACATACATACATTTTATATAACTATCAATAGAGATACATGTGTCACATACAACACATAATTAGGGCTGGCAGGTCTAGCCTAGCACGGTTTTCATTCAAATATTCACAGTTTAGTTATCAAACGTAAACAAAAACATGTTTTTGGAAAACCAATAATGACTTTTAATTGGGGGAAAATATAATGACCATCAAAAATAACTTTGTGACCCCTAACATCTATCACCTAAAATATGAATTGATCACCAAATTTAGTAAATTGAGCACCAAATTCTAATGAGGTGGCTGATGACAAACTAGTTTTGCCTAGGCCGACTTGGGGCACCCCGACACGGATAGATTAGGTTAGGGTTGTTTTTATAAACCATTCAGAGGAAGTAGCCCCGCCAAGCGGGTCTCCGTCGACCGTGTCTCCCTCGACTCGAATGCAAGAGCATAACAGTTCAATGTCTGGGAGTCATTAAACAAAAAAAATTTTTTTTGGTTTTAATTTCACGATAAAATTAATCCCCATTTTATCGTTTTATGTCTCTGTTGGTGATCATTTACTAATTTTGGCAATCAAAAGTGATTTTTTTGCCGTTGTATTTTGCTAAATCTGGTGGTTCGTTAATTGTATGCCCTTTTAATTTCCACTAATAAAATTCAGTTTGCTCTACAACTTTCAGCATTTATTTTAACTCTTTCAATAAGTACTAGTCAATCACAATCGCCTAATTTACGCCTTTTTTTAATTTATATTCGTTAATTTGGAATGATACCAATTGGAAACTAGGATTTGACAAGAATGGACACAGTTGGCGTTAAAATAAAGTCGACATAAAATTATAATTCTTCTAGATAACTTTTGAAAATGTGTATTTGTGTTTGCCTTTTTTATTTATTTTAGTTTGAAAGACTATTCCACCTCAACCCACACACAAATGGTAGGTATCTACATAACCAAGCACCCATTATACATAATTCCACAACCAACACTTTGTACCATAGCTTTAGATGTCGCTAAATTATCACTAACCAGAGCAAACCCGAGTGTAATACTTGTTACATTTACGTATTTTATGTATCAAACTTCATATTCACGTATTTGTATCAAATACTATTATCATTTCTTCAATAAGAGGCTAGGTAATAGTTTCATTACTGTGTTGGACAGGATGGCCACTAATATACTTAGCTTGTTCATGTAGTTTTGATTTTCATTCATCAGCGCTAAGTTGAGAGGCTCTTTCGCTAACTTTATAGGAAATATCCTTTATTTGGTAGTATTCCAAGATCTTTAAGAAACTATATCATACTGTATGCTGTATAAGATACTAAACATAGAATAGTCTTTGGTAGTATTAGGCAGGTGGCGTTCTGTAATTTTACACCTTCACGGGGGAATGGAGTGATTTTTAATGTAGCATTAGACAAAAAACACTGTATTAACTCCGTAAATGTAGTAAACAGGTGTTTTCTTACTAATTAAGTATTTGTAGACAATATTATAGTTCTGTGTTCCCCTAAGAATCTCGCATTCTTGTTTAACAGTCGTATTCATAGCCAAAACTGAATGATTATTTACTACAGGCAGCAAGTCTGTCTGTACGCATTAGGTAGCAATGCGTAGTGTGACCTGTAGGAGTGTCGCACCGCCCGCTTGCGCACGCGCCGCCGCTTCACCCTCACTCACACAGGCAAAACTGCGCTTCACTCTTTACTATTACTATTTTAAACGAGCTGAATTGGAATATGAGGGTAAATCGAGAGAAACTATGATAGGATTTTCAATGTTGAATTAATTGCAATTAACAAGGTATTAAAATTGATCATTTGAATTTATTTAAAAAATTAAAGTCCGTAGTTAAAGGCAACAAACAACTATTACAATTAATTTATTTAACATAAAAATCTCTTTCAATGTTCCTCTCGATTCACCTCTGATTCCCTATACCCCATTTTAACTAAACTTTATAGTGGCATACATATCCAAAAGCCCTGATAAGCAGTATTATTTACACCAACTCAAAATAATATAGTTAGTGTAAAACTTCAACTGGCCGCGTAGCAGTACCACCGTAGAAACAAATTTTTTTTGTTCATCTGTCATTTTGTCGATTCAATGACAGATGAAGAAAAGATTTGTCGATTCTCTTTCGTGTCTACGGTGGTCATGCTAAGCGGGCTACTGTTAAAAGAGTATATTCTTTCAATTTATCAACCGATGCTTTTCCTGTGAGTGTTTTCCTGTTCTAACCGTATTCAATTGTTGTACAGCTTTCCTTTTAGTTACTAACAATTTTCTACCATTTCTGATGTTTATAACATGTAACTGGTTGTACAGACGCCAACACATCAAGCTACTATAATCTGTCAAATTTTTTTAATAGACTTTCAACTTGATTGCTAAAGCATTAGGTTCAAGATTGATTGGGAAAATTTGACAGTTTCGGAGAGCTCGATTGATATGCTGGCGTCTGTACAATAATTATTTCATTTACTAACCTAAGCTTTAAATGTTGTGAGTAGTTTTTTTAGATGTTTTCATCCTGAATCTTACCCCCTTACTCAATGTAAATAGTTATTTAAAATATGTAATAATTATTAATTTATTGCAACTTGCCAACTTACGGTGGACAAGCTATTTTTTTTCTGTGTGTCAAACCGTATTTCTGTCTTACTTTTTTCTATAAAATATGTTGTCAGCAAATGGTGGACGCACAATATTGCAATAACGCGCTTTATTTTTTTATTTCTGCCATTATCAAAGAATAAACACAAAAGATTTAAAAATATATTTTGTAAATTACTTCGTCTGCACTAATACGCTCACGAAAAACCTGAACTCGAATTGTGCTTCCATTCCACTTTATGAGGAAGTCACCACACTTATCGACGCAGAATCAGCATGTGCCAATCAGAAAGAACTTGATTTCCATTCAATAAAAGCGAAAAGATCCACGCGGGGTCGTGTCAAACAACGATAATGACATCTTTTTTGCTTTTGTTACATGGACGGCTTGGCTTAAATGGCTCTTTGTGACCGGCTCAAGCCAAACCCGCATCGATAAGTGTAGTTACCACCTTACTAACAACATTCACCAGCAACCACAGCAACCAAACACCGTCTATAACCCGCATCCCCTCCTCAGTGACGGGCGCATCCGCTGCTGGGTGGTCCGCAAGAGATGACCAGGCGGGGCGTGGCCGGCCGCCACAGTGTACCCGGCGCGACCACAGCGCAGGGCTTGGAGGTGACACTACCGCCCGACACATGCTTGTAGATGACAATATGCTTATGAAGGTACAATTTAAACTGGATTTGTGAAAATAAACTGAACCTTTGGTAGTCTATTGTATGTACAGATGCCTGCATTATATGGGATTCTTTTACATAAACATTTAATACTCGTACTATAGAAAGGAGGTCTAAAGATCAATAGTGAAAACCAACGTTCAGGGGCAGTCGCGGCTATTTGTGATTAATCTCGTGTCGTCTTACATTTTATAACTGCGACTTCTCCAAACCTTGTCTTTTAGTATGCAGGCGTACGTATTAAGAGTCAAATTATACATTCATAAGAAAGTCATATGTACCTATTACAATGATGTAAGTGCAAGGATCATTTAGCTCTTGAATGATATCAATGTGTCGTTTGTGAATTTTAATGAAATACGAAGATCGTTCGTTCCAATTTTAGCCACGCGCCAATAGATCCTTGTACAGTAGTTACTCGATTGTTCGTCAAATTAATGACTGTTGTGACTCGTGATAGTTTAACAATTCAGTTGAGTTATAGCGTAGGTAAGCAGAGTCGTAGTTTCTACGACTCTGCTGAAGGAGGAAGGAGGAAGGAAGGAGGGAAAGGAGGCATGAATCTGTTTCTCGTCCAGTAGAGTAGATAGCTGTGTAGATTGTTGCAGAGTTTGATGGGCTAGGCGACTGCAAACGGAATGATGAAAATATAAAAATACGTTTTTAAAAGACAACTTATCTCGATAGTATCTAGTTAGCGAATGTTTTTGATCTCTAAAATGTATAAATATACTGAAAAGAACAAATTGTTTAAGAGATAATAAATAATACAACGATTCTTCACAAAAACGAAAGATGGCAGCACTATAATAGGATTTATTTTCTAAATTCATATCTTGAATGTTATTATTACGTTAAATACTTTAAATATTTTATTATTTTCGAATCAAATTGCATTTTAAATTACGACCTAAATGTTGTACCTGGATTATTTTAACTATGAGAAAATCGACTGGAATAAAAACATGGACATTCCATTACTGAATCCAAAATACATTGTCAAAGTTATATCAACTATATTCTACAGGTAGGCCTAACACAAAATTAAATGTAGGTGAACTACAGGCCTACGTTTAACTAAAGTCTTAGCTTGCTGCGTGGTGCGGGACGGGGGATTGTAATGTGATTTTTCTAAATTACCTTAGTCTGATAAATATTAGTTTATCCTAAATCACGTTTATATTAGTATTAAGGTCGGTTTATCCTAAAAATTGCGTAGGGATTGTTGGCGCACATTTCCGAGAGTGGGGGTAGGCTTCTCCTCACATGTTCATAAAAAAATTGTCCCAAGCTAATAAAATTTTCGTTAATCATGTTAATTTAGGAATAATCAAATTAAGAATGTCACCTCGTCCAACACCGCGGAGCTACCTCGGGTACCATCTCAATTAAACTGTAGGCCTTTAGTATATAACTTAAGTAGTTATTAATAGTAATATGAAAATCACTCATCTTATGCAATGATTATGAAGTATTAAGTAATGAAACATAGATTTTATCGTAAAAGACACGTAGTGTGTAGCTTCACGGAGTTTTAAGATTAGTTCGGGAATTCGTGGTAGCTGTTAAATGGCGCTAGTGAGCGTAATTGGGTACAAGATGCAGTTTGCATAGAAGAGACCCAATTTTGTTATGTTTTTAGCTATTTTATTCAAATCTTGGCTAGATTTTTATTTCTGTAAGTTTTCGCCACTTTTGTTCCAGCGACTTGGCAGTTTTAAAATGGTCACAAAATAAGTTTGGCGGTTAGGCTCACTAGCGCTAAAGGTAGACCAATGAACAAACTACGATAGTTGTGTGATAGTGTGAGTATACTGCTAGAAGATGGCCTTCATGTAATAACATAGTACTGTTATTGTTGTAACCGAATTTATTTCTACAGTTACGTGATGAGACGGGGATTTAATTTACTTAAATTATATCCCAACGTGTGTCAATGTTAATTTTTCTAAACTTCAAAAAACGTGATTCTTTAAAATCATTGGATAAAAATGACACCGTTCTTTTGAAACTTAATTCACATTTATTTTGTAAATTAATTTCTTTTTAAAAACTTCCCCTTTAAAATAAGTTTTAATCTTAGATTCACTTGTTAAATCCACGTTTCATCTCGTAAGCTTCTCTTAGAGATTTTATTCCTAATCATTAGGAACAGCCTTAGCTTAGCTTAAATTCCTATAAATGACTTTAAAAAGGCGTACCGAACTATTTAGTATTGTCACGCGTATAGGTATGAATACGGGGATGACATAGACAATTTTAAGTGTAATTGTATTATTATTTAGTGGAATGTTACCGAGATTTCGGGTAGAAGTAGTGCCATCCCCTTAGATTGCCAAGGAGTGTAAACTACTCGTTAATAGAACTTTCAACAACGTATAAAAACTTACTATAGATTGAGTTTGAGTTTTAATGATTCATTGAAACTTTTCACTGCCACACTGTCTGAAAGTTATATTGACGACTAGTATGAAATGTCCGTAAATGATTAAATGGTCATTTAGTAGCCAATGCATGCCAAATTGTCCGCACAATCCCTGGCCATTATTATGGAAGCCAACATTTTTAACCCAATTTAGCCAACTTGACGTCATCCATGGCAAGACTAATTCTGTTTGATTTTATAATGGTGCACATCTGTGTTTAATCTACTTGGACACTCGACCAATTTTTAATAGCCCTTGAAACTACATTTTTTGTTTCTTACATCGGGGGACCAAAACTTTATAGTATTTCTTCTTGAAGCATCCAAAACAGTCACTTTTCATTATTTAATTTGAGAGAAAAAAAAAACATGGAATCAATATAAAATACTTGCAGAACTAGACTTTTGCCACCAAATAATCTGCCAGTTCCCATCAGGTTATGTATCAGCTATATACTTGATTCAACACGTCCATAACCACATCGTAGAGATAGATACACACACATTATTTAAGCGTAAGTATATAGCTAAAGATACATAACCTGTGGGAATCAGTTTTAAGGTTGTACATTCTGGAATTTGGCAACCTCGCAAATAACTGTCAAATATTTTGCTGCTTTGATTAATTTTGCGACGTTGTCAACTTTCATAATGCTAAAGTCTGTTGAGATAATAAAACTATGAGATTAGTCTCCATTACTCAATCTAGAACTGAATACATCAATTATTATAGTCTGTGATTATTCGAATAATTATATTTTTGTACATTCCTGTGCTACGGGTACACATAGCGAACATAACCATGTAATCATTAGACAAATAGGTCGACGTCAAATTATGTAGAAGTAACGTTTTTAACATTGTATACTCAAAATATACCTTATCTTAAGTACACTAAAGGCTATGATTTTCAAACAAATATCTCTTTTATTTACAATAGTTGAAGGTTTATTTTGTGTTATCTCTCCCCAATGCGTTTTTCAGTATTATATTTTATAGGCCTTGTGTATGTGTATATTATTTTAAGTCGTATTGAGTAAGAATCACAAATCATGAATTTAAATAAATAATCAAAGTTATTATGTATACAATTTGTATGAAATGCAGTTGAATGCTTGCGGGGCTATCAGGAATGCTAGTAGCTTTATTAACATACAAACATATATTAACCTGAATAGTATAATGTATGCCTTACGAGAATACTTGCAATAATTACTTGTAAAAGCTATATTCTGCGTTCTATGAACACGTACAAGCAGACAAAATCATACTTCGTCTGGCCTCGTCTTCATTTAGATTTACTATTAGGGACGGGAGAAAACAAGTGATTTTCGTCGCTCAAAATGAGTCGAGTTAGTTCGGCTAAGTTTTCCTACTAAGGGAGTGACCACACTGTCTTTTAGATGCGGATTCGGCTTGAGCCGGTCAAATAGAGCCCAAGCCGCTTTCACGTGTGTGGTCACACCTTAAGCCTATGAAATCCTACGCCATTTCAGTGTCATTTTCAACGACGTAAATTACGTTCGTTTTAGTTACCAAGTGGATACGTCTGCGCGAGTACTGTGTTTAGGTGGCTTGGGTACCAGCGAGCAGCTAGTCATGTAGGGTACGCGTCTTATGTGTACTGTCAATGTGTAATATGTTAGTTTGCTAGGCTGTTTGTAAACTGAACCATTATCATATATAAATATAAAGAAACTTACTAAAAAGGTCATCTTAATTTGAGCCTAGCTTTTTCCCAACTATTTTGAGGTCGACTTCCAGTCTGACTAGATGCAGCTAGTTTAACCTTTTGAACGCCATTGTCACAAATACGTGACAAGCAAGCGCGTGCTCTGTACGCCAACGACACAAATATGTGACAAAATGGTAGGTGAAATTGTGTCTTGACGTGGAGGGCATGCCTGTGCGTTTATGCTCTGGCGTTCAAAAGGTTAAGTAAATTAAGTTTTGAGTATTAAATTGGGTGGCAAACTAACTTCCGAGTCAAGTTATTTTTTCTCTCATACAAATTCAGAAACATTGGTTAAATTCAGTTTACAAACATCCTAAAAATCCAATTGACAAAATCAATTTTCATTGACAATGTATGAAAATCTTTTACATTATTTTCTTTTTATAATGATTATTTTAGTTACTATTGCATCAGGGAGTAATAAAATATATGAGATTATTATTATTCTAAATAAATTATAATTTGTGTTCTCAATTAATTTGTATCAGAATGTTTTGTACTGTTTATATAATGATATTAGCTGTTTGATGATTTTTATTATAATTTTATTTCGATGTGAATGAAATGTTTATTAAATAAAATTATACAATACTAAATGACTTCTTTTTAAAATAGCAAAATGTAGCCTCAATTATTTTGAATTTAGTACGACCGAGCTAAAGCAATACACATCATCATCTGCCTAGCCTTTTCCCAACTATGTTGGGGTCGGCTTCCAGTTTTACCGGATGCAGCTGAATACCAGTATTTCACATGGAGTGACTGCCTATCTGACCTCCACAACCCAGTTAGTACCGGGTAATACGATACCCCTTGGTAAGACTGGTATTCAGACTTTTTGGGCCTCTGACTACCTAACGACTGTCAAAGATCTACAAATGACAGCCGGGACCAACGGCTTAATGTGCTTTCCGAGGCAGGGAGGAAACTCGGTATGTAATGGGCGGTCACCCATCCTACCTAGGCAAGCACGGCCTCTGCTTCAGCATCATTTGGTAATCGGCGTCCACGGATTTGAAAAAAAAAACTACACCGTCTCGGTCAAACCCGGCTTCATACTTATGATACCAGCCCACATTGTTAAAATTTAAACTCTATGAGTAAAATCATAACATAACATCGCGCCTGTAATCCTCGACGGGTTAGGCAGGGGGTACTAATAGTACCCACATTTCGCCAGTTATGTTTAAGTCCCATGTAATAGGGGGCGAGCCTATTGGCATCAACCGGGCACAAATCCAGACTCGTGGCTGCTACTGAGAAATTCCTGATGGAAAAATCCAATAACACTACACAACCTAGGCGTAGAACCCAGGACCCCATGATCACTAGGACTAGACCAACGAGGCACAAAGCTACTTGAAAATCTCATGACCAGTCCATACATCTGAAAAGCTTTTTTTACTATATTGTCAATATGAGTATCAAAATACAGACTAGAGTCAAGCGTAACACCCAAGTCCCGGACAGACTGAACTTCATTAAGACTTATTCTGTTTAATGAATAATTAAATTTGACTTGATTTTTATTTTTATTGAATGAAATTGTGTAACATTTGGGAAGACTTAAAGAGGGTTTATTTTTGGGGCAGTATTTGTAGTGACCTACATAAAAGCATGCGTGCTGCCGGGACGGAGCGCGGCCGCTTACTGAGGCGCCGACCACAAGACCATGCTATTTACGGCGCGCGCGCCACCCGTCTCACCGCACCGACAACATACCTACGTGGAGTCGAGCTGCGCACTGAGGCAAGGCTACACGGGGAAACAGTTTTATTCAACGTAGCACTCCGCGCGCTAGCCTCGATAGATTTGCGCTACACTGTGATTGGCTAATAAATAATGGTGGACGGCAGAGGAGCCCACTAAGCCACCTACATGTTTTAGTATGTAAGGAATCACATTTTTGGATTAAATATGTAAAAACCTATTTGAGTTTAATTTCTTAACTCTAAACTCTAAATATTCATAAAATCTATCAAGGTCCTGTTGTAAATAATGGCAGTCGTGGATATTTTTACAGGTGATATAAATTAATCATATCGTCTGCATACATCAGGAAATGTGAGTTGAAAAAACAATGTTTAATGTCATTAATAAACAATATAAATAGAAAAGGACCCAATACTGACCCCTGAGGAACCCCGGATTTAACAACTATAGAGTCAGATTCATGCCCATTAATGACGATCTTTTGAGTCCTATTGAAAATGTATGAAGCAAACCATCTGAGTAAATTACCGCGTATACCATTAAAGGCAATTTTTTCCATGAGCAGGGTGTGGTCCACCTTGTCAAAAGCCTTCTAAAAATCCGTGTAAACAGCGTCAACCTGTACCCGGCGGTCCATATTTTCGAAGAGATAGTTTACAAAGGTCATTAGTTAGTGGTGGTAGACCGACGTTTGACAAAACCATCTTGTTCGGGTATGATAAGATGACGGATATGTGGACATAGCGCGCCGTGCACAAGTCGTTCAAAAAACTTGACAAAGTGGAAAGAATGGAAATGGGCCGATAATTCTCGACATTATTTTTATCGCCACTCTTGTACACAGGGGTGATAGAGGCTCGTTTCCAAACTGTAGGAAAGACCCCCTCCCTCAAACATTTGTTAAAAATTAAATGTAAGGCGGAAGACAAGTGGTCAGCTGTACTTATGAATGAAGAAGGAGGGTGGTGCCATCGGGTCCAGCTCCTTTAGAAGAATCCAGTGACTTCAATGCTGTACGTATTGATTCCTTTGATAAGTAGATGTCAGAGATACATGGTGAATTGTCTTCACAGGAATTAGACGGTTGCCAGATGTCTGGGTCAAAGGTAGAGGGTTCATATACCGAACAAAAGAAAGTTGAGAACAAATTGCATATTTCCTTGGGGTCATCGGAAGAAATATTTTTGTAAAACATGTTTGCAGGGTACTTAGCTTTGCCATTCTTGGAAGAGACATACGACCAAATATACTTAATAAATTTGGGGATACTGTGCTCAACTGATGTCATATATCTCTTATAACATTTAGCGGTCCAACTATGAAACAATTTGCGATAATTTGAAAAATGCACATAATCAGAGTAATTGCCATATTTCTTCCACTTAATCCAAGCATGTTCTTTCTATTTCATATATCATATATGTCATGGCTTCCCAGGTACTGTGTACATACATTACAATTTTATTAATATAGAAGAAAATCACTATAGAAGTTGCTATTGCTCATGAATGCACGTCGGATATCAGTCAGATACAGAATTGAGCATTATTAATTTAGAAATACCCCGCGAAAATAACTCACTTTATTCCCACGGTCGATAGTTTCTTCTGATTTCGACCTTTTAAAAACTGTAATGACAAAAATTTTACAGAGTGCTGAAGACGGTTTGGTCATATTGAGAGAATTAATTAAAGGCGACTGAAAAAAGGTTTGTCCATGGCAAATGTGAGTGGTAACGCCGGGAGACGCCCTTGAAGAATATACGAGTACACCAACTTTATTGGTGAGGTTCTTCAGAAAGGTCAAGTACGTATTACTCACAAGCGGCGTGCGTGTATGATCAGATCACAGATGACTGTATGAACGACATTGAACGTGACGAGGCCAAACCAGAGATAGCAGGTGGCGCTCTGTAGTTTCTACAGTTCGATTTTTAAATGGGTTATACAAGAAACAACCAAAAACTATTAAGGTCGTTAATCATGTGAGAATTGTGAGATTGAATGGGCGTAAATATATGAAACTTGTTTATTATAAGTATATTTATTTGCTTAAATACATTAGTCAGTACATTTCACGTCTCTCACTCAGTACTTATACTTGGCGTGTTTGCTATGTTTCCGGTGGTGATGAGGGGGCGTGGCTGGCGACCGTGGGCGCCGCCTACTCTCCCGATCCCTGTCTCGGTCCCTCTCCCTTTCTCTTTCTCGCTCTCTCTCGCGGGACCGCTCTCTTTCCCTTTCGCGCGATCTTGAGCGTGATCTTGACTTGCGATCACTGAGGAATGATAAAATGAAAATTATAGAACTACTGTACACAGGCTGAAAACGTAAGTATGTACAGCCTGAAACTTTTATAGTCTTGTCGACTGAAAAAATCGAATTAGTTTTTTCTTTTGTTACGTAAACCAAAATTGACGAAGATACGACGCTTTTAAAATTCTCAATGCGCCACGCCGCGGGATAATTTTTAGTGCGTTCTGACGTTACTAGCCCCCGCTCCCGAGTTTTGATGCGTTTTATCTTCGTCAATATTCATTGATTTACAAAAACAAAAAATACGTATCCATTATTTTCCAATACTGACGACGGACTGAATAGATTTGCAATTTTTTGATACTGTCGTCAAACCTATTGTAATACAAAAAAACTATTTGTTTAAGATTGACAACCTAAGACCCGCTTGTACCAAAAAGTACCTAAATGCGTTAGCGCTAAACACATTTTGATAGAAACAGAACAATTTTTCATATTTATTCAGAAACGCATTTAGTGATTTGTGGTGTGGCCTTAACAACCTGTAATTTACTCAAACTGTTACAACAGAATAGCTCAAAAAGCCATCATTAAAAAACATAGTTACCTGTAACGGTTACGCTTCGACAGCGGTGGTGATAATGAAGGTTCCCGAGATTTCTTCGACTTCTTCGATGATGCTCTGTAAAACAAAAACCTTTCAATTAGCTCTTTTTCAAAGTTTACACAAGACTAGTCCTTAATTAGGATTCAACTATGGACTTACAATAATGCCCGTTACACTAAGTGACACCTAAACGAATGCTTAACCTTTTGAACGCCATTCGTCACATATACGTGACAAGCAAGAGAGTGCCCTGTACACTAACGACACAAATATGTGACATAAAATGCGCGGTGCACAATACACGAAATAAACAATAAAATAGTTTTGGAAAGCCACAATTTCACCACAAATAAAAATTTGGTTAAATTTTGTTAACTAGTGGCTTGGTGTGGCGGGCACACGCGTGCGTTTATGCTCTGGCGTACAAAAGGTCAAAATTATTGCACTGTTGATAAATCCAATACAGCGCTTTGTTTTACTTTATTTAATTATCGCTTTGTGTTGGAGAAAACAGGCATAAGTGCGAGAGAAGATAATGTGAAGGCAGTTTCTACATTCTACATGTAGGCAATGGATTTTGTTTTGATCTTCTTCCAAACGAATTTATTTAATTCTCTGCCTAGCCGGTTTCTAGATAATTTTACACCAAGCGACCCTTTGACTTCTAACACCCGATTGTATTAGAATAATTCTGGTTTTCGGACCTTGTGGCTTTTTCTGTAAATTTGGGGGCACTATTTGAATAGTATAGTAGTCATTTACGATGTGACCTATATATTGAGAAATCGTTAATCGAAATCGGTAATCTTGAGTTGAGATCGGCAACTCGGATCCCATGTTTTAAGTCTGAGTTTGGTCGAGACTTACGAGACCAAGATTTCGCCTATTTTTAATAATAATGTGTATACTTCCTACAATCTCGAAAAATTACTCGAGTTCTCGTAAGATCTCTTGTAAGTTTTCGAGATTACATTCCTTACCTATAACTACCGATGTGTTTCTAACGTAGTAAACCTAGGAGATTCAAGTAATTATCAGTGGAGGTTAACGTTTGGTTATGTATGCAAAAATCACCTCTCCGTAGCAACCGTGGCGGAGGATCTTGAGGTCCTGGGTGTGAGCCCCAGCGCGGGCAAAGCTTGTTGGGTTTTTCTGTTAGAAAATTGACAATTATAGTCTAGGATTTAATTGTTCTTATACGGGGACGTAGACTCGCCTATTCTTCGGGACCTAGTAGTTCTTTACTAGGTCATTGGAGCTGGTGTACAAAGGTACACCTTTACCGAACATCGTTGTATTTGGTGAACAAATGTACGCCTATCAACATCGTTGTAGATTTCATGGGAGGTATATGTAATATACGTATAGTGTATATCTATATAGCATTGTTTACTTACGTGGAATAGGTGTCGTCTTCGACGGGTGATCTCCGCCTCGGTTCTGGAGATTCTCTCACTTCTTCAACGGCTTCTTTTGCTTCTCGGGACGCCTGACGAGAAATATATAATTTAATAAACAAAAAAAAAATTACTTTTATTTCGGACAAGTAACATCCATAGGAGGTTAGTAAAATGAAACTTATAAACTATGTTAGTTACAACTAATTACTTATTTATTTAGACACAAGCTTGTTGTTCGTAATGCGTCTACGAACAATAGCCAAATATCCGGGAGTCGTACCTCCCTGCTATAGTCTTCAGGATGGAGTTGGAGCTGGCCCGCACTCTGCAGAGTAACGACACAGACTTATTACTAATGATCGCATGAAAGTCGTCGACGTGTGCCTGCGCGAACATACCAGATGCACTGCAGAAACGGGACAGCCCCATCAACATCCTGAACCCATTATTATACTGGACCCGTAGGACGCTGATGGTGTAGTGTGTAAGTAACAGTAAGCATGTATGTAGACAGCCTTATTTAAAGTGCATCTTCAGCAATACTGATTTACAATAAATTGTAACTATTTTTAACACACATTAAACCCGACCATGAAACCAACCAGACGTATCATTTCAACTCTTCCAACCTAGCGACCTGATCACACTACATGGCGACCCTGCCAGTCCTCATGCCACTGTAATTATCATTCTGCAACGACCCTGCGAGTCCTCATGTCACTCTAACATACTGCAACGACTCTGCCAGTCCACGTGCCACTCAAATTACCGTACTGCAACGACCCTGCCAGTCCTCGTGTCACACAACAACAACCTTCAACCTTCATCTATTTTTGGAACGTCGCACCGAGCTTCGAGATATTAGAGACATCGAAAGACTATGGGAACTACGAAAAGCAAGGAGCAAGTGGTTATTGCGCAGTCTGCAGCTGGAAGCAACCACGCACAAGCGACGGCGGAACACCTTTAGGCTAACAACATTCTCCTGTCCATAATATGCGCCTGTATGCTGTTGGCGGTACTGATCGGATTCTTCTGCCTGTACAAGCGATGCCACACTAACTGGATGCAGAAGCAGCTGAGGAGTGATGCTTTGGAGCGAGTCCTGTCCCATGTCAGCTACCGACGTCGCAAGGAACTCAGAGAGCGCGAGAATCCAGAAACTAATGCGTAAGCAAGCGTGACCAACAAGTAAGTTGTAACTAATACCCACGCGCCGCGCGTCTTAATCTCTTTTATAAATGAATTATTGAGTAAATTTACCAACTTGAATTGTGTAATTTTGGTGTAAAGTTGAGGAATCTAATATCTAATTATTGGATTGGATTATGAGTATAGAATTAGAATTATCAGATATTTATAAGCATTTAAAACATTGTACGGATTCTATTTCTAAGTTAGGTCCTGCAAGAAGAGTGGGTAGTAATTATGAGAATAAGATTATAGAAGCTAAGAGCTTATATGTGTCGTTTAAAAATATTTTAAGTAGTTTGCCTAAAGAAGTATCTAAAGAATTATTATTTCTGTGTTCATGCATAAACAAATGCTATGATAAAATTT
This sequence comes from Xestia sexstrigata, assembly GCA_941918905.2. NCBI lineage: Eukaryota > Metazoa > Arthropoda > Insecta > Lepidoptera > Noctuidae > Xestia > Xestia sexstrigata. The sequence goes on from OW799201.2 coordinate 20,933,567, forward strand.
TGAAATTTGAGTTGGAATCTGGCACGAGTAGTGGTCAAAGTGAAAATAAATTAATAAAAATGCCAGTAACAGGTGAAAAGTTTAATTTAAAGACGGCTGTAAGCCTATTGCCAAAAATGACTGGTGATGAAGAGGTAACCAACGAATTAATGTCTGCGATTGAATTGTATGACTCAATGCTTGATGATGGTGATAAGGCGACTTTAATAAATTTTGTTTTAAAGAGTCGATTAACAAGTGGAGCAAAAATGCGGTTAGCGACTTCTTATACTTCTGTTGAGTTGCTTTTAGAAGATATGCGTAAATATTTACTTACTCGTAAGTCAGATACTGCTTTGCAGTCTAGGTTACAAAAAGCTAGGCAAGGTGAAAAGTCAGTTACAGAGTTTGGCCAAGAACTAGAAAAGTTGTTTGTAAATTTAACAATTTCCCAGGCCAATGGCGATGATAAAGCGTACGAAGTGTTGCGTCCACTCAATGAAAGGAACGCTATTAGATGTTTTTCCGAGGGTTTAAAAAGCCAAAAGATAGGGACAATTATTTCAGCACGAAATTTGACCTCATTAAAGGATGCTATTAGAGTAGCCGAAGATGAAACTAGCTCATCATCGGAGCGTCAGGCCGTAATGTCATATAATCGCCAGCCTACTCGAAACAATAAATTTGCTCATCTTGGATTTCGTAGTCGAAATACATTGAGATATTTTCGAGGTAGTAACCACAATGGTAGGCAACCACATGGTGCGCATCAAAATTCTGCTGCGCCAAGGAACACGTGGCGAGACAGCCGCGGCGCCCATGTACATCGCCGTGGAGCGTCAAGTTACGGTGCCAGGAATGTTCGCGGATATCGCGGCTATTGCGCAAACCATTCTAATAATAGAAATTTAAATCATTTTATTGCGAATGAACAACATGGTTTACCTACATCGCAAAATAGTCGTAATGATCTTTCTTCGGATCAGAATTTGGGACAATTTTTTCGTTCCTAATCAAGTTTTTACTTGTGATAGCATTAATTGGGTAAATTTAAGTTTAAATAAGATACAACTTAAGATACTTTAGTAGATACAGGGGCCTCTTTATCATGTATTGATTATGAAATTTTAAATATAGCTAAGCTAGAGTTGCATAAATGCGATTTAACTATCCATGGTATCGGTGGAAGTTCAAAGTCTATAGGATTTGTTTACTTGACTCTAGAATCCAATAATATAATTATTAAACATAAGTTTTACGTATTTAGGAAGTTACCATGTAAGTCGATAGGAATATTAGGTCAAGATTTTATCAAACTTTACTGTGGTGTTATAGATTATGACACAAATACTTTATCTCTAAAAGTAGGAGACTGTAAAGTTAAATTACCCTTACATTGTTATAACTATAATTTAACCATCGCACCGCGATGTGAAGTTATTAAATATATACCTACGCATATTAATTATGATTGTGTAATTTATCCAAAGGAAATGATTCCAGGTATTTTTTTGGCTAGTATAGTAGCTAGACCAAAAAATGGAAAGATTCCAGTGAGACTTTTGAATACCACAGACGAGGAAGTGTCTCTATGTTTGAATGAGATCGAGGTTGATAGATTAGAAAACTACGAATTTTGTAATTTTGAGAGGCCAGATGTGAATGTGGAGAGAATTCGAACTTTATTTTCGTTACTTAATCTAGGTTCATACTTAAATAAGGAGGAAGAACTGTCTATCGAGCAAATTTGTGCCAAATATTCGGACATATTTCATTTACCAGGTGATAAATTAAGTGTTACTAACGTTTATGAGCAATCGATTCATTTGAAAGACAATGCAACGCCTGTGTATAGAAAACAATACAGAATTCCGTTCATGCAGAAAGAAGAACTTAATAGGCAGATCGATGACATGTTACAAGATGGTATTATAAAAAAAACTAGCAGTGAGTGGTCCAGCCCCTTGTTGCTAGTGCCTAAGAAGTTAGATAGGAGCGGTAAACGTCAATGGAGAGTAGTAATAGACTACAGACAATTAAATGAGAGAGTACAGGATGACAAATTTCCTCTCCCGAATATTACAGATATTTTAGAGTCTTTATCAGGTGCTTTTTATTTTAGTCATTGCGATTTAAGTCGTAGTTATTATCAGTGTAATTTATCAAAAGAATCTAGAAAGTATACTGCATTCACTACTGATAAAGGACAGTTCCAAATGTGTAGATTACCTATGGGATTAAAAATTAGTCCATCAGCATTTAGTAGATTAATGACAGTAGCAATGTCAGGTCTGAATTACGAAAAATGCATTATTTATTTGGATGATTTAATTATATTTGGTCGAAATTTAGCAGAACATAATAAAAATCTAATGTCAGTTTTTGAAAGATTACGAAAAGTTAAATTAAAGTTAAATCCTTCTAAATGTGAATTTTTAAAGCGACAAATTCTTTACTTAGGGCATGTAATATCATCCTCAGGTATTTTGCCTGACCCTGAAAAGATCCGAGTAATTGAAAGTTATCCGACACCGACATGTGCGGATGACGTCAAGCGTTTTGTTGCATTTAGTAATTACTATAGGAAATTTATTCGCAACTTTGCAGCAATTGTTTTACCACTAAACAAGTTATGTAGAAAGAAGGTTCAATTTGAATGGACAACAGAATGTCAGAATGCCTTTGAAACTCTTAAACAGTTACTTTCTAGTCCACCTGTCTTGGATTATCCAAATTTTGCAACAGAAAATGAGTTTATTTTACAAACAGATAGTTCAGGTTTTGATATTGGCAGTGTTTTAAGTAATTCTAACGGAAAACCTGTCGCATACGCTAGTAGAGGTTTAAATAAAGCAGAGTTAAATTATGCAACAATAGAAAAGGAACTTCTGGCAATAGTTTGGTCAATAAAGTATTTTAGGCCATATCTATATGGAAAGAAATTTTTAATTAGAACAGATCATAGACCTTTACTTTATCTTTTTAACATGTCAAATCCATCTAGTCGTTTAACAAAATTTCGTCTTTTATTAGAGGAATACGACTTTAAAGTAGAATACGTCAGAGGAAAGGTAAATGTAGTTGCTGACGCCCTTTCTAGAGTTATTATAACTTCAGACGAGTTGAAACAAATGAGTAACAATTTGGTAAATGTAATGACTAGAGCGCAATTCAGAAAAGCTCAGGAATTATCTGATTTGACAACTAGTACTGAGACTTCGAACGATAACAATAGGTCTGATCAACCTAAAGTCGTTGAAGTACTAAAAAAATGTGATATGGATGTGGAATTAATTATTTTACCGGAAAGAAATCTGCGCAGATTACTAAAATCATTGAATAATAACGATTTGTTATTTTACTCAAGAAATAGGACTTTTGTTTATTGTAAAAGTAAAAATAATTTGTTTGCAAGTTCATCTTCTTTATCAGTAAACTCGCGAGACGATTTATTGGAAGAGATGGCATTATTTTGCAAAAAATTAAATATAGAAGAAATAATAATTATGAAAACGCGTACAAATAAAGAACTTATCGAAAGTATAGCTAAGTATATTGCTAAAAATAAATCGAGTGATTTTCCTCGAATATGTGTTGTAAAGGACGTCCAGAGAATTAATGATGATGACGAAAAAAAAGTAATAATGAATGACTTTCACTTATTACCTAGTAGTGGTCATGTAGGAGTTAGGAGAATGATAAGTAAAATTAAAAAATATTATTATTGGCCATCAATAGAAAAAGACGTTATGGGCTATGTACAAAAATGCGGCAAGTGTCAAAAACAAAAATATACTAAGATCCATAAGGAACCATTAACAATTACATCAACAGCATCTTCATCCTTTGAGAAAATTTTCTTAGATATTGTAGGTCCATTAGATAGAGATGATTTAGGCTATAGTTACATTCTAACATTACAGTGCGAGCTCAGCAAATATGTTGAAGCATACCCTTTAAGAACTAAAACTACAACCGAAGTTGCTAAAGCATTCGCTGAAAACTTTATTTTACGATATGGAATTCCGAAAGAAATAGCAACCGATAGAGGTACTGAATTTATTTCTAAATTAATGTCAGAATTATGCAAAATTTTAAATATAAAACAAACAATTGCGACTGCTTACCACCATCAAAGTATCGGGTCATTAGAAAATTCACATAAAGTGTTAGGTAGTTATTTGCGAATCCAAACAGATAATCATCCCTCAAGTTGGAGTTCATGGTTACAGTATTGGTGTTTTTCATATAACACTACTGTACACTCAGAGACCAAATATACACCTTACGAGTTAGTGTTTGGACAAATGTGTAGATTGCCTAATAATCTATGTAATATTGTAGAACCACTGTATAACTTTGAAAATTATGTTTTGGAATTTAAATACAGATTACAAAAAGCACAAAGAGATGCAAGAAATAATTTAATTGTAAACAAAGAACGTAGAAAAATAAATTATGATAAGTCAATAAATCCTATTATATACGAATCAGGTGATGCACTGTTGTTGAAAAATGAGATAGGAAATAAATTGGATACTTTGTACACCGGCCCATATATTGTTATAGAAGACCTTACACCTAATGTTAAAATAAATATTAATGGCAAAAATGTCATAGTTCATAAGAATAGAACAAAATTGTATACGGAACCATAGTTAAGTTAATTTTAAGAGGGTTGAATAAAAAAAAAAAAAAAAACAAAAAAAAAAAAAAAATGTTTAATCTGTTCATTTTTTTTTTTTCAAATAACGGGGATGATGTAGTGTGTAAGTAACAGTAAGCCTGTATGTAGACAGCCTTATTTAAAGTGCATCTTCAGCAATACTGATTTACAATAAATTGTAACTATTTTTAACACACATTAAACCCGACCATGAAACCAACCAGACGTATCATTTCAACTCTTCCAACCTAGCGACCTGATCACACTACAATGGTTCGCTGAGTATAATTGGTTAATGACTTTTTATTTTCGATAACCGATAGCTTCCTGAAATTTTTGCTGGATTACGATCACGAATCAAACTTCGATCCTTTTCGTCGTCAAAATAATTTTGAATTTTACACCGCTTTATTTTCAAAGAATACCTTTGAAGAAAAAAGGAGTAAAAAATAAGAAAAAAAAAGTCCTTGATAAGTTTAAAGCGAATTCTTCCGCGTTCGCGATTAATAAAAGCATGTGATACGCACCTTCTTGATAAGTTTCCTACGATAGTGATGTATCTGTTGCGTGGCAGTCAACCCAGTGCGTTTCGCTCGCACGCCGGCTTCCAGTTCGTCCGCGTACTTCAACACGCGCACCTCGATGTCGCGTAGTGTTTCACGTTTTAGAGCTTGCTCCTCACTGTGAAAAACGTAGGATTTTGATTGCACAATAATATAACGGATTCTACAATTAGTCGAATGATATGTCATTCAAATCAGTAGACATAAGTTTTTTCAGTCTGTTACAGAGCAAGATCCCAGGGCCAAAGCTTGCGTGCTGATTTTTTTATATGTTGTAAGATACTTTCCGACGGAAATTTCTGCCAGACACTTTAAAGCACGGAAAGAATAGTGAGGTAAAGTCAGGTGTGTAGTACTTGCAATCGGCGTCCGTGTTTGCTAGATGTATGAATGTGGACGTACAGTAAGTAGAGATCGTAGCAGGTGAGGTTCTGTGGTTTCTGCTTACCCCCATGGGAAAGGCGTGAGTGTGACAGTGAGTGTGACAGTGAGTGTGACAGTGAGTGTGACGCTCTCCCAGCGCGACGGCACGAGGCTCACGCCCTTACACAGCGGATGTGCAGGGTTGTGTGGCAGTGAGGTTACCTGTCGTGCTGCTGCTGCGACACGGGCGTGGTGGGCGCGGGCGTGTCGTCGTCGCTGTGCGCTCGCAGCGCGGCGGCGTCCTCGGCGGCGTCCGTGTCCACGCTCTCCCAGCGCGACGGCACGAAGGTGCCGCCCGAGAGGGCGCGACCCGCCGAGCTGTCCGCGTCCAGGGGGATGCCGTCAATGTCTTCGTCCACTGGAATACAATGGATTGCATTATTTACTGACGATTGTTTTATCCTCATACTCATATTTGTTTACAAGATCTGACATGGCTTGAAGCTAAACACAATTATGGACTTTGTAGAGCATAGCCCACTCGTCTTTAATCATCACATCACGTTTGTAATCCGTAAATTAGTCAGTGCGTTGCAGGGCCGAAGGCACCTAACTAGCCGATTCCTGCCGGCTTCCCTTCGGGAACAAGGCGCTGTACGTAGTGTCTACGTGTCTACTGTAGTCAAATAGAATATTACATACACATGTGTGGCTATCACATCATAATACAGAGTCAGAAATGTCATTTACATCGATCATTCTCAGAAGATCCATTGGCCAAATCCAAAGATCCATCATGGATCTAGTGAGAATTGTTTTTCTCATTAGGTCTATTTATATAAAAAAAAAGTAAAATGAATCTAATGAGAATTTTTGACGTGACAGAAAAAATGAATGTTACAAAAGCAAATAAATATCAATAAAACAAGTGAATATCACTAATTTCAACAAATTACTATCCTGACTCCTGTAATGTAACGCCAGAGACTAGTGCGTTTTTTATAAATAACATGCTTGTGGAATCTGTAGCCTTCGCATAATAGTACATTACCACGTCCACTTTCAATTCTTCGTTCACACTCATTTTCCTTAAAAATTATAATGCACTAAACTCCAATGTCAATAATATGACAGATATATTTATTTATTACACATAATATTTGCCTTTTTCAAAAAAAATCATCATGAAGGTCGAATAAGATCCATCATGGGTCTGGCTAATGGGTCTTTTGAGAAAAAAAAAAATCTCAGTAGATCCATATCTTGAAATCGGGATCCATTGAGAAAGACAATTCTCACTAGATCCATCATGGATCTGGCCAACGGATCTTCTGAGAATGATCCTTCTCAGTAGATCCATCATGGATCTGGCCAATGGATCTTCTGAATATCATCGATTTACATCACAGGATTGAAAACATTACCTTCGCCACTGGATGTTGTTAAGCGTGGTTCGTGTTTTTTTTAAACTTTGATGTTGTTTTTTGTTTGTGTTTTTCTGAGACGCCATTTTAACGTCTTCATCAGAATAATATTAGGGGTTAAAGTATGAAATTGCCGATTGGTACTAAAAAATGTAAACTTATTTTTTTCTAAGATTTAACATATTTATTTAATCAAAATATTTACCCTGATTATCTATACATTGCTGCCATCTAAACGGAAGTTCATTTATGCCTTTACGATAGAACTCTGAGGATCTAGATTTGACAAACTGTGTGAAAGCATTTTGTTCTGCCTCCTGGGAAGAATTTTTTTATCACGTAGAAAATTGTCCAAATCACGAAAAAAATGGTAGTCCGTTGGAGCAAGGTCTGGCGAGTACGGAGGATGACGTATAGTTTCTAACTGCAGCTCCTGTAGAGTTACAACGGTGTCTCGTCTCGGAGGTCTTGCGTTATCATGGAGCAATAATGGTGAAGATCGATTCACGAGTCGGGGCTGTTTCAGTGCCAGTTTCACCATCATTGTTCGAAGTTCGGCACAGTAAACATCTGCTGTTATTGCCTGAGAAAGCTATAGTGAATAACACCATGAAGAGACCACCAAACAGTTACCATTACCTTTTTATTTGTGAGCTTTGATTTAGGGCTTACTGTTGCGGCGTTTGACCTGGGGTCAGCCATTGCATTTTTCGCTTACGGTTATCGTAAACAATCCACTTTTCATCACATGTCAAAATTCGATCCAATATTCAACCGATTCAACAAGGCAACACAAGTTTCAACACGCATTTCTTTGAGCCAAATCATGGGGCACTCATTTTTCATACTTTTTTATCTTATTAATTTGATGCAAATGAGTCAATATTGTAGGTAGGGTAACGTTAAACCATGCCGCTAATTCCTGGGTAGTTTGATTCGGATCGGCTTCTACCATCTCCTCCAATTCAGCGTTATTCACCTGTGTGGGCGGTCTACCACGTGTTTCGTTTTTCAAGTCGAAGTTTCCATTACGAAAGCGTTTAAACTAAAAACGCACGGTGCGTTCATTAGCAGTCTCCTCCCCAAACGCAAAGTTGATATTGCGAGCCGTTTCTGCCGCGTTCGTTCTGCGTCTGAACTCGTATTAAAAAATAACTCGGATTTTCGAAGTATCCATCTTTACGTCTAAGCTGAATAAAAAAACAATTGAAAGTCGAAAATCGAATGTTGCACATTTTTTAAAAGAAGAAACATCTTAAGTGTCACGTGAAAAAAGTTTCACACAGAAATGTCACCATGAAGATTTTATGTCAATTCGAAGTGTCTATTACTATACAACGACAATTTCATACTTTAACCCCTAATATGACAAGGTTCTAAGTACGGTTAAAGTTATCCTAGCTCACATACATACCGGGTATGCCGTCGATATCATCGTGCACCGCTTGCGGCCTGGCCCGGGGCGTGAGGGGCTGGCGGGCGTGCGGGGCGTGCGGGGCGTGCGGGGCGTGGGGCGGGGGCGGCGGGGGCGGCAGGTCGGGGCTGCGGCCGGCGCGCTCGGCGGCCAGGCGGCGCAGGGCGGCCCCGTCCAGGGGGCCCCCCGCCGCGTTGTCCCAGGACCCCTCTGACGCTGACGAGTGCGCGGGAGACGCGCCCGACTCTGACCCGTTACCCTCCTCGCCCTCTGCGGGAACGAGCCCCGGGACTATGTCAGTCTCCTGTAATATAGATAAACAGTTTTAAGTTAGTCAGTTGCCATAGAGGTCCTTGACTGACAACTTTGCAACAAGATACCGCTAAGTGCTTTTCGTTGTCGATTGGTCGGTTCATTCAAGATGACTCAGACAAGTGGCACACACAGGCTCTCTCGCGATGAAAAATCCAGCTTGTACAAAATCGTGTTCAATAGTACAAATAAACTAATATACCTATTGCTTGCTCATTTCATGCAACTTCGTAAGTCAAAGTGTGACTTTTTCATTGCTATTGTTACGTCGTACCCGTACCTACAATTACGGTAGTAGGTACCTACAAGTAGATAGGTAGGTAGTAATAGGTAGATACCTACTCTAAAGAAGGTTCGAGGAAGTCGTGGATCTTTCTCGAACATTCGGTCGCCATATTAATAGTCGACGTGTTTGCGGGAGCAGGCAGTCTGATTTTTATTTTCTTTTCTATTCGAAGTGAACTAGAAGTGCGATATCTAAGCGAATAGTGATCAGTAGTGTATTTGTGATGGAGTTTTAAGTGTTTTGTGATAAGTTATTTATTATTATTATTTGTTTAATCGGTAGTCATTAATTTATCCCATACCCAGCTCGTAACATAATTCACAAGTGAGCTATAGGGTTTTTTTTATTTTATTAAAATAAATAATATCTTTATTTTCAGACCAGAGATAATAAAACAAACTTGGCACTTACTACTTTATTGGTTGAGTTGCTTTGTTCTTAAAAAAGTTGGATGATAAAATGATTTTTTAGTATTTTTTCTTCACAAGTGTGTTGAAAAACGTCGTATGATACACGTGTGTATTGATGATTACCGTCCTCGGCTCTCTTAAGACCCTCACCTAACGACTCGGGTCTCAAGTGCGCCTCAGCGGTAATCACAAACATTACACACTTGTACCATAATGTAGTATAAAACTATATATATTATGAAAATCGGGAAATAGATTAGATAGAATAGATTAGAGATAGATAGAATTTCGGGAATTAAATTAAACAGTAGATTATACAACAAGTGAAAAAAAAAGGGAATTTAATTCAAGAGACTAAAGTTGGATGACTTGGATCGCGAGAGCAGCGAAGGATTTTTGAGTAGAATCCTGAGCGTAGCAAGGGATTCTTGAGTAGAATCCTGAGCGTAGCAAGGGATTCTAGACTAGAATCCTGAGCGGAGCGAGGGATACAAGAACCGAGATGATTTCTTTTTCGCGAGTTGTGTACTCTACTTTTTACCATTGACTGCGAAAAAATAATAAAAATATAGTATTTATTTTTCTCGTGGGTTAATAATAACAGCCAATCGGGTCGATCTTCGAGGTTAAACTACGCTTACCAAGGTCGGTCTATGGATGGGTGACCTCTAATTATAACATACCAAGTTTCCTCCGTGCGTCGGAAAGTAAATAAAGCTCTTGGTCAATCTATCAAAGCAATTTCCGAAATTCTGTGTTATAGTCTTGTCAGCACGTTTTTGTTCCAAATTCAAAATGTTTTTATTCACAAAGTAAATAAAAGAGCGTTATATTCACTGTTATCGTCAGTAAGTAAAAGAGTGTTTTATTCACTGTTATCGATGAATAAAATGCCCTTTTTCGAGTGGCGATGGTAAAAATTGTATTGCAAGTTTTTAAAATGTGGCTTAATGAAACCAGCTTTCCTACTAGCTAGGATATCGTTAAAATGACCCACCTTATCGTGACCCAGGAAGACATCGTTAATGTGCAGCAGGAAGTCGGTCGGGTACACGGCCCAGTCTGCCCACGCCTGCAGGATGCGCGTCACTCGCGCACGGAACCCTTCCTGCTGGATGCGCGAGGGCATGCGCGTGTATGCGAGGTGACAGTTGCGCATTATCTCTGTTAGGCGCTGTTGGAAACTGGAGGAAACAGATAGATTTATGATAACTATACATATTTTGAGACGTACTTAGATTACAGATCACCCAGAAAAAGTATGCACTTCGGTAAACATCGTACATCTTCGGAAATACGAAGAATATCAAAGAGCATACCTTTCCTGGTTTAACTGTACCTAGTTTTAAACGTAGGGTATGTCGGTGGTCTGTATTTCAGTTTTGGGCACACGTATACACTATGGAATTGTTCCTTTGTTCAATAATGCTGTCCGTATAGACAGCATTATTGAACAAAGGTTGGTAAACAAACAGATGGCCTCTTTTCCAAGTATAAATCTTTTTTAGGTTGACTACACTCAACACTATATGAAGACACTCACGCGCTCCTATAGGCGCTGGCATTAGTGAGCTTGGCGCCCGCGTTGTGCAGAATGTCCGACAGCAGGTACAGCCGCGCCACGCGACGCTGCGGCGGTGTGTGCTGGCCCGCCAGAGATTCTGCCAGGCAGTTTGACACCTACGATACAAACACGTTTACTGTGGCATATACAATATCGTTGACGGATAATAGGATTAGACAAGTCACTAAATAATAATAAAAATGTAATGGATATGCAGAAAGGATGAATAAAGGAAATACCAATTGGACAAGAGCACGCTAGTTAGACCCAGTAGTAAGAGTAAATCAGCCTTTCCCAAAGTGGGCGATAACGCCTAGTGGGCGCTGCAGGCCTAAAGGGTGGCAGTGAACATGAAAAATGGGGGCGTTATATAAAGGCTTGGGTTGCGATTTGTAATTTCATCTAGGAGGACTCTTAGACCCTACACCGACTAAGCTCTCGACTCTCGACTACAACTTGTGAACATCAACTAATATTAATTAAAAGATTACTCAAACTAACTCTGTTTGATGTTACTCTCCATGTAGTTCATATATCTGTCCTGTTTTATTGAATAAATAAAATAAAAATCATGTCAATCGGTCGCTCCGTTTCGAAATAAAAGGAGACGCAAACAAACAAATAAAAGGCAACAGACACACTTTCCCATTTTAAAAGTTATTAGTATTCTATATAACTTGTCACCTGAGCGCCGTCATCTCCGCCAATACAGCTCACAATAATTAATTTAATTTGAAGTTATAGTGGTTTTTAAGTAGGTGAAAAAATGGGGGCGCTAAAAAGAATTTATTCACAAAGTGGGCAGTGTACTAAATAAGTTTGGGAACCCCTGGAGTAAATAAAAATATATTTCTATTCTCTAAGTTCTTCGCGTATGTAAACTTGTTAGGGTCCAGCTGTTAGCCGATAACGTGCCAACAATGGAGGCCCAACAAAACAGTTGCTGTTAGGAAGCTAGTCTAACTATAAACTAAAGTAGTTAGTACCAAATTACAATGTCTGCCCAAGATTAGCTATGTCATAATAAAGATATGCTAATAATGAATGTAGGCATTCTCTATCTGCACATAGGACAGTATGACATACCTCAGGCGCCGCCTCTGCATGCTCTAGACACCACGCCATGGCCGCGCCGATGCTGCAGCGCGCGGGACTGAGGCCTCGGATCAGTTCCTCTAAGCGGTCGCGTTGGCTAACATGGAGACAGAACTGTTAGATAAATTGGGTACATCAGGCCTTCCCACCACTGTTTCATGACTTGTCAAACTACGCGTAGATTACATCCGCGAAGCTGAATTTCAGATTGTTGAATCCAAAACCACACGCGCTAAATTTTATTGGCAAAACCTTCTCACTATAGTAAAAGGTATTTATGAAAATACAACTATTATATACAGGGTGTAAACGGATCTTTAACGAAACCGTCAACTAAGTATTCTGTAACTTTCATCTGTTAGCGAAGTAGACACAATAGTTAAACAATGGGGTCAGACCGATTCGGACGGGTTTCACAGAAGAAGAGTTGTCTGTACATCAAATCAAGTAACCCTACGCAGAAATGATTGCTGGGAAATAACTTTTTTATAATCTTAAAAACTAGTACTTATTTTTATTTTACTTGTGAAAGTTTTGGAACATTGACCTCCAATATTGTACTATCTGTAACTAGAAGGTTCCCAGGTTCCCAGGTACAGACCAAAAGATACAATGACCGCAATGACGAGGAGAACAGAGGCCCTACTCTCTAACGTTTCGTCCGTATATTCGGATCTATCCGTCTCTCTCGCGCACGTCTGTAGATGAGTGCGAGTGACAGAAACGGATAGATCCGAATATACGGACGAAACGTTAGAGAGGAGGGCCTCAGGTGTGCCTTTCGTTTCGTTTCGTTAAGGGTCTTATTACACCCTTTAATAACAGATTTGACGAGGGAATTTCATGTTTCGTCCCAAAATATTTGCGAGAATGTGAGGATAGAATCTACCAGTAATATAAGTTTAAAAGCAATAAATAAAATTTAATTAAAAGTTTAAAGAAACCCACGACACAAAAGGGCTGTATAAAGGAAAAAGAAATCTGAATAATATCACTTTACATATATAAGTAGAATATTTTAATCCAAGCATAGTTTCATCGGGGGACAGCAAACTAAATTAAATAGTATACTTGTACCATGTATACATACTTGTTAGACAGCGTTCCTCTGATGTTTTCTTTGGCGTCTTCTTCCTCCACCAGCTCGTCGGGCATGCCGGCCGTGTACAGGTTCATGACGGGAGGACGCCATACTGAACCGCCTAAAGAATACTACATCTTTAAGAGAGTGCATTCGGAAAGTTGGCAACGTCGCCAATAACTGTCAAATATATCGCTGTTCTGATGAATTTCTCTATACTTACTTAATGAAAATGCAATATCGCTCTGTATTGCACTTAAATATTGATTATAAATTGCAATAACTAATACAGTTACAATGAATGATGGTTTTAGGTGCAAAAAGCACTTGGAAATCTTCCTAATGCTTTTTTTTTACATCTGAAACTGTTACTTGCAACACCTTATCCTCCGTATCCAGTGTTACTATTTTTTATTACCTATAATAATTAGTCAACATTTTAGTTCAACACGAAGCAATATTTCATAATTTCATTTAGTAATATTAATTAAATAATAAAAACAGCGAAATATTTTACCGCTATTTGCCACGCATTTATTTATTAACAGGAGAACCAACAAATACAACAGATGGATAACATTTAAATATGTAAACACCGGGCCAATTACAGGCTCGCGCGGGTAAAAACAGAAAAAGTAGTAGAAATCTTAGGATCATTAACAAGCACGATAAAAAAGAAATATAAAATTGCAATTAATTCAAAGTCTTAGGCCGCGTCCCCATTATGTCGTGACGATTAATTTAACGTTGGTTTTTAGTTGGCAAAAGTCATGGACGACAGTAATCACGTCGTCCTATATGTGAACACCTCCATTTAAATACACAAGCCCCGACACTTAAAACTACACGATTATCTATCGTCACGACAATGTGGGAACGCGGCCTTAGTATCGATCACTCGACATGGAAGAATCTAATCATCGAATGGAAGAAGAAAACGTGTTGCTCTGTCTCCAAGAAGAATGGAACGAGACCAGGAATATGATGACTGATGTTTATGTGAAAAATTGGCATGTTTACTTTCTGCCGTTTTACGAGCGAGGTCAATGCAAACTAGTGGTCTCGCTCCTTACTTTATGATCCACATGATTGATTTTTCGAAATTACAAGTTTAATTAAAAACCCGACTGCGTAAAAAATAACTAAAAACTTTAAATAAAAACTGAAAAGAAAAAAACAAGTTCAGGAAACAGGCGCTCGAAACAGCTGAACGCCGAACGGGCGGGCACTCGGGGTCATCGACCGCGCCGCAGTCAGCTGTCGCTAGTAGGCGTAACTCTTTACGGAACCGACTCACTGATCCGGATCATTGAAGTGATTCAAAAGATTGGTTCAGTAACAACGTTTCAAACGCATCATTTGGATCTGAAACATTACTTTGCTTTTTCTCATTCCGCGCGACGTGTCGCTCGCGAGACGACTGAGCAGTGAGCGAGCGAGAGAGGGAAACTGAGACACACTGATTTACTTAAGTATTATTATAAAGACTCGCGAGATACGAGTGAGCGGGCGACATAATTACAATCTATACAAGTCAGAAAGAGATACCAAATAAGATGTGTATCACTCATACTCTCACAGATTTTCGTTATCGTTATCCTTAAGCACGTAAAAATGACCACTAAGCCACTTAACGTATCAAATACTATACGGTCGTTTTTTGCATAAAATGTTTGCACTAACAAGTTATCGTTTTACGTTGATTTTATATCCTTTGAACCGATGATCCAAATGAGTCAAATGAAACATATCAGTGATTCGGATCATTTCAATGATCGTGATGCAAATGTTCTAATCTCAAAAATGATACACTTTGCCCACCTCTAGTCGCTAGAGCGCACCGTGCGCCGAGCCGTTTGTTTCTCGCGCGTAAATTGAGTGTACTTAAACAAATGAACGTGGACCGAAATGGTACGGCTTTACGCCATCGCGGGTGATAACCTACAACACGTTCGATAGTAGGTAAGTAATTAAAGCATTTAAACAAATATTTTTTTTTTAATTCTTAACGATTGCTATTTTAAGTTAGTAGACCGTACTAAATTAGGTTGATCTTGCAATAATATTTTTGTTTAATTTTTTTATTCTTTTTTTTATTTTTCCTGGGTTCCTTTAACGATACTGAACCTACCCACGACACGCGACACACGACGCGGCACACGACTACTTTAACACCCTGTATATTAGTTATTTTTTAGGCAGTCGGGTTTTTTTATTTTTTTTTTCGTTTACACTCTTTAGTTACTTAGATATACCATTTATCGAGCCATTCAGGCTGCAGAGCGTGTCAAACATTTGAATTTGGCGCCAAAATCCGCCATTTTGTTTATTTTTCTATTTTGATATACCCAGTGTCACTCTCACAGTAAATACGAATCTAACGACACCTCTCAAGCTAAAATCCATCGAGCCGTTCAGGCCACAGAGCGTGCCAAACAATTATACATACTCTCGAAAAACATAACCCTCCTTCTGGCGGGTAAAAAGGCACGCGATCTCTTCATATACGGACCGTTACTAAAATACCAGAGTTACTTCAAAACATTCTCAATTACCTTTAAACATCCTAAAATCGTCAAGCGACCACTGTTTCGGAGAGTCCCCCTGGAGCATAGAGAACAGCTTCCATCGATAGTAGACGTGCGCAGGCGACTGGTTTTCGAACAGGAACCGGAAGAATGGGTTGTTCATCTCCTTGTTCATGATTATGGCCTCGAACATCGGACCTTCACGGATTACGAACTCGACCATGCGGTGGATTAGCATGAGGATGTTTCTGTAGATTGGGAATAGATAATTTGATTCAACATCGGAGAATGGAACATAGACACATCTTCTTTGGCATTGGAATAAAAACACACGACAACATTCTATGTAGTATATCAACTATCTGTAGGGCTATTACGTATCTCTGTTGACAGCTCGATATAATAGTAACTGGGCTCCAGTGGCTGGGCAGTGTCCATCAATTAACTGTCAAAAGACCTGACCAGTCGCGATCAAAAATGAGTCATTGGTTAGTTTTTTTGAAGTTTGAGTTTAGTTTAGTTTGAAGTGGCTTTCGTGAAAGACGTTACACCGTACCCGGGCTGTTAGTCACCGTAAAGTGATATCCACTCAGTGCGATACGTAATACCAATATTATGACATTCTCGGTTGTCATCAAAGTTCGGTGTACAACCGAAGCTTGATAGTCACTAGATATCAGAAAGATACGTAATAGGCGTAATAAGGCATTAGATGGCGCTGTGTGTAATGTCCAGCGATATTTATTTATTTACATTAGTACATGTATAGGTATCATGTGGCCTACCATGAACTTAAGAGCGGCCAACCCGCCATACTTTTCGCGAGAATTTTGACAAACGCTCGTGCGTGATTATGCCGTTGTTACACATTATATCTTTAAATTTTTTGAACTGATAGGTATTTCGTGCATTATATCTAGGCTTCTATCAAAATAAAAAATTGTAGGAACAAATTCAGTATAAGCTTCCAAAAATTGCTGTTTTGCACAAATTTTACCTCAACTTTGGCCGTTCATAATGTACTCATAAATTGTAAAAATAAAGAAAATATCCTGATAGAAGCCTTGCAAATGTAGTGGAGATTCTAAATGACAAATATTTATTTTACAAACTTGTAAGACTTATTCAAAAACACGTATTTCCTGGAACAAGTTTTATAAATTTTCGAACACTATTTTTCGTTCGATGTCCTCGCGTTAGGTAAAATAATAAAAAAGATCAAGAAATGGAATTGACAATTAATTACTACAACTGATTCAAAGCTAGTCGGCTAGATTTCGCTGTTTTATATTATTTGGTTAAAAAAAATATTATAATTTTAGTGACTGTCGTATAGTCACTTAACTTTCTCTGCAACCTTATTTTTCTTTGATATTTTTTTTAAATTATGATAAGTATTTTCGTGGAGCCCCCCTACAGAGGCTCCACGGAGCCCTAGGGTTCCGCGGAGCACACTTTGAGTAAGGCTGCTCTAAATTCATTTAATCCCATTTAATTACGATTTCATGAAAAACTGTGTGGAATGTTTATATGACAAATATGAATGCTTACCTTTCTGTCGGAACTACAACTTTAACTATAGATTGCGATAAGATCTGTAACAAAACATGAATAGTTAATAACAATCTTGCTTATTAACAGTGCTAAAAGTATATTTTGGTGCTTGAATGACATCGAATAGCATTGTTGATAAACATTATGATAGTTTTTCATGAAATTATACTGGAAACTAGTTCCGACGCGCCAAAAGATACATGTGATTTACCTGTTCATAATCTTTCCTATCGTCTGGGTCACTCGGGTAGTACTCTCCGGGTCGCACTCGGGGAATCTAAAAATAATTTGAATTCATATAACAAGGTTTCCTTGTGAAACGTTTTAACTTAAAGGATATATGAGCAAAACTCTGCTCAACATTCCGCAATAGATCTGCTCATCAGCAACAGATATATTCACTTGACCCTGAACATAAAGCTGGCAACATTAGCGCAGTAAACATCGCCCGCGTAAATAAAATTAATAAATAACAAACAAAAGTTTGAATGGTGAATACTATGATTATACTAAATTGCAAATATAGGAATACATAAGTGACAGTGTTGGTGACTTTGTAATTAAATTTCAAATGACTATACGCAATGAAATGTAATTTATAAACCTACAAAATTTGTACGCCGTTATTGGCAAAGCATGGACGCTCACAACATAGTATTTAATACCTTGCATGTCTGATTACTCAGTTTATGTAAATGCATGTTTGACAAATAAATGATCTTTCTTTCTTTCTTTCTAAACACTGTTCAGAAAGAAATTGCCAACTTCAGTAAACAGTACTAGACTGTTCAGACACGTTAATTTATTAGCGTCAAGGTTAGAAGGCACTGGAAGTGCTCAATACTTTCGTTTGAAGATACATACCGTTCCTGCCCTAGCCCTGGGGGCCTAAAATGGCTGCTTTATCAGTACCATAATATGAAACACGTTAAAAATTTAAAATTCTTAAAATGGTCTTTAAAGTCATGACAATAAAGACCATTATAAGAATTTTAAAGTTTTAACGTAATTCATATTATGATTCTGACAAAGCAGCCATTTTAGGCCCCCAGGGAAGCTTTTTGAAGATCCTATTTGAGACGCTTTTATCTAATAAACAAATGACCCATTGTGTTTTTCACATAGGAAAATTTTAAAAGAGGAAAAACTGTCTGATTGCGTACTACTCTGTCAAGAAAGTACCGGGAAAAGATCAATAATACACAAAATGTCTGTTATTCATCCAAATTTATTTTATCACCTTCAAAGTATGCTCCTTTAGAAACGATACACTTGCGCCAACGAATAATCCATTCATCAAAACATTTTTTAAACGCTGCGTCCGGAATTGAGTTTAGTTCTCGCCGCGAATTCTCCTTTATGTCTTCTATCGATTGAAAACGGGTGCCACGAAGTGGTAATTTGAGTTTAGGAAAAAGAAAAAAGTCAGCAGGAGCCATATCTGATGAATATGGTGGTTGCTGGATGGTATTTGTTGAGTGTTTGGTCAAAAATTCGTTCACAATGATAGCCTTGTGCGAAGGCGCATTGTCGTGGTGCAAAATCCAAGAATTTTCTTTCCACAAATCTGGCCTTTTTCATCGAATTTGCTCTCTTAAACGCCGCATAACGCTCAAATAATATTCTTTATTTACCGTTAGACCTTCCGGTAAGAATTCAGAGTGCACAACACCGCGATAGTCAAAGAAAACAGTCAACATGACTTTGACTTTTGATCGACTTTGGCGTGGTTTTTTCGTTTTCGGTTCAATTGGAAGGCGCCACTCCGAAGCTTGTTGACTAGTTTGCATGTCAAACTCGTAAACCCACGTCTCGTCACCAGTAACAATGCGTTTCATGAATGTTGGGTCCGAACTGACTCGTTATAGCATATCCTCAGCGACTTTCATGCGATTGAGTTTTTGGAGAAAATTCAGATCTTTTGGGACTAGCCGAGCAGCAACATGTTTCATACCCAAATGATTAGTTAAAATGGTACGGATCGACTCATGAGATACAGAAAGTTCGGCGGCTATCTCTCTCAGAGTTGAATGGGGATTTTCAGTCACTATTTTCTTCACTTTTGCGATGTTAACTTCAGTTGCAGACGTTGACGGCCTACCAGAGCGAGGCAAATCTTCCATCACATCTCGACCGCTTTTGAACGCTTTGAACCACTCATAAGCACGAGTTTTTGATAAAGTCGATTCACAGTAAGCCTTCTGTAACATTTTCAGTGACTCCGAACACGAAATTCCATTGGCGATGCAAAATTTAAGATAAACTCTTTGTTCGATATTTTTGTCCATTATGAAATTCGCAATACACACTTGTATATGATATTACTAAAACCAGCACTGTATTTAATATAAATAACAGATGCAACTCAAACTCCGCGCCAAAATGGAAAACAGTTGTGCCAATCTAACAACTACAAAAAAACAAAAATTTGAATTTGGAACCATAAACAAATCATCCATTCCCGATACTTTTTTGACTGAATGTATACCGTTTTTCCTCTTTTAAAATTTTATTGTATTAATGTATATTAATACAATGTCACTTATCGGAGATATGGCCGATCTATTATCTGCCATATTTTGAACGGCTTGTGCATGCGCGTGGCGGACGCCTAATCACAGCTTCAATCTGTCAAAAATTCCTTTTGACAATGTTTATTGGCGAAGGCAACTGCATAACTAATGGCGCTAGCATCGCTTGTACCAAACATCGTCATTCGTTGAAAATCTGTCAATGTAATCTTATATTTCAAAATAGTTTGACCTTATTGGTCAGATTGGGACTAAGCTATAGACGCGCCATCTACAATCAGCTTTGACCAGCCTTCTCCTTTGCGGGAGTTGTTCGGAGTCGTGAATGAGCGCGCAATTTTTAAATAAGACGATATTTTGTAAGTTAGGAATCCACGTTGAGTAGGTAATCACTAAAACTTCTATTACCTTATTGGCGAGATGTTTGGGAGGTTGCGCGTTGAACGGCAGTCCGGAGGGCGGGGGCGGCTTGCTGGGCTGCTGCAGGGCGGGCGGAATGTAGATGGGCACCGGTGGGATCACTACCGCCTTGCCCCAGCCCAGCTTCATCTCGTAACTCATTATCTCTTTACCTGGAGGACAAATAACAAAGTTTTTACCGTGAGCACAGTTTTTTAACTGTTTCTTGTAGTGCTGTGTCACGCTAAACAGTCAGTTATTCAATCTGCCTTTACTGTCTATATTGGGCCACCAAGATCCTGTGCCTAGTCTGGGGCCCACGGCTTCTTCTAGTTTTATACTTTTTTTAACTATGCTCACTGTTTTTGTTTTCTTGTTTGCATAATTTGTAATTTGTGTGTGTCAATAAATTGATTTATTTTATTTTATTTACAGTAAATCGAATATCATTGGTGACGATTTGGCTTCGACAACGCTTTTTATTTCGTAACCGTGAGGACGATTTGTGACTGTTTAGTACTTTCAGTGCAATACGCTCTGTGTCCACTTGGTATGAGCTATTTTCATTTAATTACTGACGGCACGAGAAAAATATATGTATTGTCAAAGACTGAAAGCTGACCCTAACATAGTTGAGAAAAATCTATGCAGATGGTCTTTACCATTGATACACCGGAGCGCTCTCTCGCCGTCCTTGCGCGACATGAAGGCGACGAAGCCACAGTTCCTGCCGCGCGCCTTCTCCTCGTCCGAACGCGGCCACATGATCTTGATGCTGGCCAGCGGACCGTAGCGGCCGAAGATCTCCATCAGCTGCTGTTCTGTTATCTGTTGGGAGTTAAGGTGCTTGTCTAGATCATTAAACTCCTTTTCAAGGTATAGATCTACTGTCAAATAGGAAGATAGCTGTTATGATTTGTTGACTAATATAATATCAATAAGGACATTAGTTGTGTGTCCTGTTGCCAGCATGGCCAAACTCGTAGGCTTGTTGTTTAGATTGCCATCAACAAGCTAACTAGACATTACACCGGGCATCTAATTTTTCATCTGTGGAATATTGCTGATAATGGCAAATCAAGAAGAATTTCAATGACTGGAAATGATGACAGATTAGGATTATTTTATTTAGAACTATTGCAGAACGGTTTTTTAATGTAGCAATATTGCCTAAAGAAACACGCAAAGATCTGTAAGTTAAATATACCTTAGGATTAAGATTGCCGAGGTACAAATTAGTGGTATTTGGGTCTCCAGTATCATACGATCCAACGTCAGGGATAATATCCAGCGATGGCTCCACCCCCACCACACCGCGCTCACGTAACACATTCTTATATTTATGACGCTCTGATCTTTCCTCCTGTATCCTGTAATACAATAAACAATATACTTAACAATAAATAGTTTTCACTAAAGTCTGGCTTAAAACAAGTAAAAACACGCCTATAAAAATACCCGAATGGTTTGGCAAATGTGGACCTATGGCACAACCAGATCACATCAGTTAGGTTGACGGCAATAGACTTACCCCTATTACATGGAATAGGGGTAAGTCTATTGCCGTCAACCATGCACAATTCGGGACTCCAGGCTCCTACTGAGAAATTTAAAATGGTATCTATATTACAGACTAGCAGACGTCACGCGGTTTCACCCGCGTAGTTCCCGTTCCCGTGGGAGGACGGGGATAAAATATAGCCTATGTTACTCAGGGTGAATGTAGCTTTCTAATGGTGAAAGAAATTTTAAATCGGCGCAGTAGTTTTTGAATTTATTCATTAAAACATACATACACAAACACACAAAAATACAAATCTTTCCTCTTTATAATATTATATAAACATTCAGTCAAAAAAGTATCGGGAATGGATGATTTGTTTATGGTTCCAAATTCAAAATTTTAGTTTTTTTGTAGTTGTTAGATTGGCACAACTGTTTTCCATTTTGGCGCGGAGTCTGAGTTGCATCTGTTATTTATGTTAAATACAGTGCTGGTTTTAGTAATATCATAATATAGTGTGTATTGCGAATTTCATAATGGACAAAAATATCGAACAAAGAGTTTGTCTTAAATTTTGCATCGCCAATGGAATTTCGTGTTCGGAGTCACTGAAAATGTTACAGAAGGCTTACGGTGAATCGACTTTATCAAAAACTCGTGCTTATGAGTGGTTCAAAGCGTTCAAAAGCGGTCGAGATGTGATGGAAGATTTGCCTCGCTCTGGTAGGCCGTCAACGTCTGCAACTGAAGTTAACATCGCAAAAGTGAAGAAAATAGTGACTGAAAATCCCCATTCAACTCTGAGAGAGATAGCCGCCGAACTTTCTGTATCTCACGAGTCGATCCGTACCATTTTAACTAATCATTTGGGTATGAAACATGTTGCTGCTCGGCTAGTCCCAAAAGATCTGAATTTTCTCCAAAAACTCAATCGCATGAAAGTCGCTGAGGACATGCTAGAACGAGTCAGTTCGGACCCAACATTCATGAAACGCATTGTTACTGGTGACGAGACGTGGGTTTACGAGTTTGACATGCAAACTAGTCAACAAGCTTCGGAGTGGCGCCTTCCAACTGAACCGAAACCGAAAAAACCACGCCAAAGTCGATCAAAAGTCAAAGTCATGTTGACTGTTTTCTTTGACTATCGCGGTGTTGTGCACTCTGAATTCTTACCGGAAGGTCTAACGGTAAATAAAGAATATTATTTGAGCGTTATGCGGCGTTTAAGAGAGCAAATTCGACGAAAAAGGTCAGATTTGTGGAAAGAAAATTCTTGGATTTTGCACCACGACAATGCGCCTTCGCACAAGGCTATCATTGTGAACGAATTTTTGACCAAACACTCAACAAATACCATCCAGCAACCACCATATTCACCAGATATGGCTCCTGCTGACTTTTTTCTTTTTCCTAAACTCAAATTACCACTTCGTGGCACCCGTTTTCAATCGATAGAAGACATAAAGGAGAATTCGCGGCGAGAACTGAACTCAATTCCGGAAGCAGCGTTTAAAAAATGTTTTGATAAATGGATTATTCGTTGGCGCAAGTGTATCGTTTATAAAGGAGCATACTTTGAAGGTGATAAAATAAATTTGGATGAATAACAGACATTTTGTGTATTATTGATCTTTTCCCGGTACTTTCTTGACAGAGTAGTATAGTGTACATACAGGAGAGCGACATCCTGACCAACTCCTGCTGAAACCTAATTACACAGCCCAATTACTGTAAGACTCATCGACATGTAGATCCTACCGGCCCTAAACTACATTTGAACCATATCATTCTCACATTCCATCTGAACAGTTTTTTATTCTTCATTGTACACATTTACAACTATGTACATGTAATAGACACAATTGAACTTTCTTGTAAATAACAACATGTTACAATTACACTCACTGTCTCAACTCCTCCTTGAACAGTTCCAGGTTACTCTTCTTCTTATCCTGACCCTTCTTTTTGGCATGAGGTCGTCCGGGGGGCTCGGGCCTCGGTATAAGAGCGCGGACCACATCAGCTTCGGAAACACTGCGCTTTTCGTCCAACCGGGAGATGGGCTTGTAAAGCTTGCCCCTCTCTGATGTATCTTCCTCTGGAAAATGTGAGTATTGTAATATTAGAACATGCATGCATTGATTGGTCCACTCAAATCTATATGGTAATTCCTCAAAAGACTGTCGCAAACACTAAACTACAAGATCCCTTCTTGACTCTGACCAAGAAAATGTCTGGACTTTAGAAAAGACTGCAAATTAGGATTTTGATTATTTTTTGCTTCACAGCGAGTCCGAAAGAAAATAGTGAAGTCAATAGTATTTTTAAATTTGGCATGTTTTTGTATAAACTTACACCAACATCATAAATTATAATACTTTTTGCTCTGTTTTTCTTGTTCAAATGAACAACAAAAACTGAGAGCCCATAAAAGTTAAGCAAATAAAATGCCAACCAAAGTTAGAGATAACCACTTCTAAATTGAAAATGCATTGACAATGTTTGTCCGAGATTGATATTTACAAATACAACAAGAAAAAAACAGTTTCTGGCTACTTAAAATTGGTTTCTACAATTTAATTGTTAATATGTTTATCTATTAAGCTAGCAGTGGACAGAAAAACATTTATTTTGTCAGTTAAACAGCTACAGTAACATAAGTTTTCAATAGAGAATATCCACGTAATTTTTTCTTTACCAATAAAATCATCATCAATAAAACACAGTACTATCAACCCAAGAAAAGTATTAAAAGTTAAGTTCAACCACTGCTTGTCGCACAAAAATAATATTAAACTCCTGCAATTTTCTAAGACAGTTCAAACGTCCGTAGCTGTTGTTGGTCATGATGTGACGTAATTATCCACAATCTGCCTTGTTTACATCTAATTTTTTTGGGCTTAATAAAATAATTTTAGTAATTGTATGTGCTTGTTCAAGTAAAAATTGCAATAACAATATTATAATAAAATTTTAGTGAAACTTTAAGCACTTTTCAAGTGTTTTTGTAACTTTGACGTCAATACCGGCGTTATCGAGGACGACGCGTTTTGAGAGTGCATTCTGTTTTACCAAAAACATGCCATATAAAACAGTAAATTGTAAAATAAGTGATGCATTAGAAACTTAAACAAGTGTACCACAATGTTTGTAGACGCATCATCAAGGCATTTTTCATACCTATATTGTTCCATTGCAGGGCGAAGGCCTCCCTTCCCTCCTTCAACTTTTTGCAATCTAGTGCAATTTTGACAAAGAGTTCAACTTATTTTAGTTAATAGCAGTAAAAGGATAAAAATGTTACTTACTTCTAGCTCCTGCATCATATGTGCCAGCTTTGACCCAAACCTTGCTTGTAGTGCTGGGGACCTCTTGGAAGGTCTCTACAAACTCTTTGAAGACCTTTAGGGATCAAAAACTGGTAAGTAGTTCATTTATTTACAGTAATTTGAGTAGCTGGAGAAGCAATCTATAAATGCATTGGCAGAGTTGATTGACACAGTTTTTTATAGCAGCCTTCTCTGCAGGGTGGCTACTATAAGCTGGATGAGTTTAACCAGAGATGGTACCTACACTAGTAATTGGTGAAGCAATTAAAATTCAAATATTACGATGCGTGTATACACTGTCAAACTCCACCGATATTATTACAATTTAATTGCTAAATTACGATTTTTCATAAGTTTTGTTTGTTGATAATTAGTTGGGTGAGACACATTGATAAATACTTACATGAGCGGCCGCTTCTTCTTCTTCTTTCTTTTTCAACTCCTCTATTTCCTTCTTAGAAAGTCCTCGAGAACTCATATTGCCGATAATCTCCAAAAAGCTTCTTAGAGTACAGTTTTTGTTTTTTGTCAATGGATAGAATCATGGATCATTAATATAAGATATGTACCACTTTGTATTTTTTTCTAACACATCAACAATGTTATTTAAACGTCCGCGAACGTTAATTCTCCATAGAAACTCATAATTTCATATTTTACACTCAATTAAATAATATAACCTACAATACAACACAGCTTGACAAGACAGCGTTACGTTTAATTATTTTATTCGTTCTGTTCGTTCATTCCTTTTGCTTTTTAGTCATTTTCACGCACACACTCTGAATTTTGGCCCATTTGGTAATTTATTCTTGTTGTTAAATACATCGTGGTAAAAATCATTAAAACAAAATATAAAAACGAGACCTTTATTTATTTACTTTTAGAAAAACTGTTTCAGGATTAGGAGAGTCATTACTAAACGTTTCGCTTCGGAAAATAACTTGCCAGAAAAAAAAAGCATGTCCGATATTTTGTATTGTGCATCTGTGTGAATAAATGGGCCAAGCGAAATTTTCTCTGTCTACGGCCAAGCGTTATTGGGTTTTTCCACCAGGAATTTCTCAGTAGCAGCCACGGAGTCTGGATTTCTGCCCGATTGATGGCAATAGGCTCGCCCTCCTATTACATGGGACTGAAGCATAACTGGCGAAACGTGGGTGTACTGTAGGTACACTTCTGCATAATCCTTCGGGGATTACAGGCGTGATGTTGTGTTATGTAACTGGGCCCAGTGCAGTGGTGCCCTTTTTTTAGCCATAAAATGTGGCACTAATTATTTGACGATTATCGTTCGTCTACACTTAGGTGGAAGCGCCAGGGTATCCCATGAAATTCAAACGTTTTTCTTACGTTTTTTTGCAGTGTCAGGTTGTATGTTGAGGAAAATATGAATCGCGCAAGTAACACATAATTTTGTAGTTACAGAATAATGTTAATGTTATCTCCTTTCCGTGTTTGAAGCACTGTGCGGTAAATACACACATCAAAAGTATCTAGGGATCAACATATATTTTTGCAATAACTTTTCTCCTGATTGATATTAATTAAAATTTTCTTTAAGGATTCATCAAATAAAGTGTTTTCGTTTGTCACAGTAACGATAAACCAAGTCACCTTTGCATTAATAAAGAAATTTGCCATTTTCCTAATAAAGGGATTTTTGACATTTGAACCACTAACATTAAAGTTCGAAAAAAAGACTGAAATAACAGTTTTCTTTAAAATTTTATTGGGTAACTTAAACAATTAATAATCCGTGTTTCTACCGCGAACACTAACAACACAAGAACATCGGTTTGGCATACTCAAAATGAGTTCATCCAAATCACGCTGTGGAATGGCCGCCCATGTTCGTTGCAACAACAAAAAAAGGTCTTCTTGCGACTGGATACCCTCCATATTCGGCAGAGCTCTTCTCTGTAGCATATCCCATGCATGCTCAATCGGGTTCAAGTCTGGCGACTGAGCAGGCCAGGGCAGGACATTGATGTTAGCTGCGGCGAGAGTCTGTCTTACAACTCTTGCGGTGTGCGGTCGTGCATTATCATGCATTAACTGAAATAAGGGACCGATTTGCACTTGTAGAGGAACGATGACGTCTGATACAATCGTCTCAGCATAAATTTGAGCGTTGAGGTTGCCTCTGATCCAAATCAACTCAGTTCTTCCGCCGATCCAAATACCCGCCCATACCATGATGGTTCCACCACTATAAGGATGGACTTCCTGGCAGGATTTTAATCGCTGTTGGCGTCCAGGGGTTCTCCAGTGTCGTATACGTCTTGTATCCGGTCTCATACCAAAACGAGACTCATCAGAAAAGCACACGAAACGCCATTGTTCTTCTGCCCAATTTCTGTGTTCAAGAGCCCATTGATATCGAATCCTACGATTGTGCATTGCTATAGGTGGTACCCGTAGCGGTCTTCGGGAATGAAGGTTCACTTCATGCAAGCGGTTTCTGACTGTTTGGTCGCTAATTAAGTTCCCTGAAGAGTGATGAAGCCTCACGGCTAACATCATGGCGGTTATTGTTGGAGCTCTTCGAGTTAAGATTTGAATGTATCGGTCTTGTCTCCGTGTGGTGCAGCGATACCGTCCTCCATGGCGCTCAGCCACGGTACCAGTGCTTCGGTAACGTGTCCAAAGTCGACTGATAACACTCTGACTTGTATTCAGAGCTAAAGCTACAGTACGTTGCCGGGAACCAGCTTCTATCATTCCCACGGCTCTGAGCATTTCTTCCCTGCTTAAATGACGTCGCCGCTCCATAATAACGTTGGTTTTAATCAGTAGTAGGGAAACAGTAGCACTAATAATGTCTTCAATGCGTTGTATGTTTTTATAGGGAAAATATTGACAACTTATTTTCATCTTTTACTCGAATTTGATTGAGAGTTCCTGATTCAAATTATGAAATGCACCAAAAAGGATCCATATAAATTTATAAAATCATAAATTTATTACAAAGCCACATCTCAATCTCAAGAAATCCGCATAAAAATGCTTGATCCCTAGACATTTTTGATGTGTGTATAACGGGTAGTACCTTAGCGTCACGTCAGTTCACACCACCGAGACGCCACGGTACTGAAAGAGGCTAGTGATTTCGCCTCCCTTATTATTATTATACTCTTTGGATTTCGCGCTGCGCCGCGCGCCGCCGCGAGACGCATCGCAATGAAATGTGTATCTTTTCGTGTAATAAATAAAGTTGAGTATGTTAATTTTGGGTAGCTCTATTATAAAATGTGCGCGCAGCGTCGAGTCGTGTCGCGTCTCGGCATGAAAAAAAACGGAATCGGTAAGCGACTATTACACACAGTTTAATAATCTGTAGTGTACACTATTTTGTAAAAATTAAACAGGTTTGACGATTGCTAAACAGAGTTGAAATGATGCAAAATGAATACGTTTTGGTGGGGCATTTAAGTACCACCTAGGGTGCTACAAAAGCGTGATGAATTCAAAGTACCTATTTGACGCAACTCATCATTAGGGTATAACACAATTTAGGGCTAGAAATAAAAAACTTCATTGGTTACATATTATTTATTGAAAAAAGTATACATCAAAAACATTTCGATGTAAAATTAAAAAAAAAATAACGTGTGCGATTTGACATTAGTGAATGAATTCTGCACAGGACTACGGTGTAATACCAGCCACAGATGAAACCTTCTAAACTGAACTTTATTAGGATAAACATAAAGTTGCAACTGTATATGCAAGGGTTTCACCGTGGCTAGTACTTACATCGAAAATATTGGGTATTGGATAAAGTACTAGCTAAGGATTTATCATACAGAGTTATCTTTACAGCCAAGTGGTATACAAGTAGAAAAGTTCATTTCTTATGTGTAAATTACATTTGTGCAAGGAAAGTAAAAAAGTTAGCCTCTGATAAGTATAAATTATGTATATTAAAAATGGCTAATTGTACTTAGAGTATTGTGCCAGCATAGGCCACGCTATAATTACCTATTGGCTGTAAATTCCACTGTTTCGTCTTTTTTATTTTGTTCCTACTATCAATATTACATATCTTTATTTTCACTTAATACTTACATTTAAAATACATAAATAATACAACTTGATTGTAACCGAAACACCAAATAATTTAATGCATTGAAACGTTATTTTCGTGAAATTAAATTGATAATAAAACAAGCTGTGAGACATAAGCCACCAGAGAGCGCTGTAATCGCGACCCAGACGATTAACTCGTAGCTCAAATTTAAGGAAATAGTAGAAACAATAAACTCGTAAAAATATAAACAAGTAATTGCTCGTATCATTCGAAAAAGAGCGAGCAAAGTGGCCTGTCTGTACTACGGCCTGTCTGAATGTTAACGAATAAAATACTTTTGTGCATCATAATAAAGCTTATTATACAATGAAACATATTGCCACGTAATATAGATAACTATTTTACTGTACACAGCGAAACTAATGTACATAGTCACAGAACGCATATCATAAGACGTTAGTGTGTACTCGCCGCTAGCTGACGTCATCACAGGTTTCATACCATAGATTACTTCTTTTTTTTTATTTTACTCAATGGCCCACCTGATGTTGAAGTGCGGTATAACCGAGCTGACTGGCTACGGAAATCGGACATGAAAGATAATCTACTGAAATATCTAAGTCCCGTGTCCGCATCAAGTCTGTTCGGTTTGACCACACTAATCGCCCATGGACAAGAAATCCCTATGAAAAACTGAAATTTCAAGTGCCAAGAGATCTTTAGTATAAAACCTATGACGTAACGTCGTGACCGCGCCATTTACACAGACGGAGTCAATCTATAACATAAATATATACTAAAAAATATACTTTTACATAATTTATTTGTTAACGTTTTTATACATTGGTGGTATACGAAGCTGCATTTTATTAGTCAAGTAGATATGCAATTAAAATCTTATTGGCAATAAAACGTTTATGATACAAAGGAGTTGGTAAACTATTGTGGGCAATGATGGCTTCTATTGTACACATGGCGACACATCAACCTATACATATCCAGTACAACCTGACCTCGTTTTGTATGAGCTTCCCGTACAATGAGATATCTGCTTAATTAGGTTTTGCATAGTTTATTGGTCGTCGAGCGTACAGATAATATATTAGCCCTGCATGGTGCTTTTAGCGTGTGGCATTAATCGGAACTAACGCTGCCATCTTGTTTTTCCAACAGCACAGTCAGTTTCTATCACTATTTAACCGATTTCATAGTTACATCTTATTTTATGGATATACATGCCATATGCCTGCCATCTATGCATATACATTCTAATTTGCTTTACTTTACCTTATGAATGACATTTAGGCGGTAAAAGAACCATGCAACACTTGACAACGCACTATGACAGCTCCGTTACAGCAGTCAATAACACGAATTGTTAAATGACGCAATCGTTCCTGATTGGCTGATACAGTTTGGTTGCTTTAACCGGATTGGCTACCACTGGTTTAGCTGTATTTTCTTCTGTAGTGCATTATCGGTCAGATACAAATTAAACGTAGGTTATCTATGAATATTTACATAATAGTCCCATTGTTACGTTCGTTTAGCTTGGCGGTGAAGCTGCAAGGTATAATGAAGATAAAGACAAGCAAATTATGTATTGTTTTACTTTTTGTGTGATACAAATTAGAGGTTTCCGAATATATTGACGTTCGACTGAATTAATGTTTCGTCTTTGTTTCGCTTTATATAAATGAAATATAATCTCTTATCTCGAATATGCATTCACGCGACGGTCCTCTATATTAGGACACCGGGAAAAACATTCCAACAATTCGGTCGTGAATGGTGTAGATAATAACAATAATAAATTCCACAATGAGTAATATTTAGACCGCAGATCAAAATAGACTCTAATTTGTATGACACACAAGTGTAAATACGATAAATCAACAATCACTACACTTGTATTAAGTGTCGACAAAGGCCACATGGGTCCAAACCGCGAGCCACACACTGCGATGACTTTGTGAACACAAGCTATAACAGACCGTTCTACCTCTCACCTACGTGCTAGAATAGCAAATCAGATATATTTGTCAACATTAACACGAAACCAGAATACAGAACGGATAGCGGAAGGTAAATTAACTAATGGTTTGAGTATTCGTTGCAAGGAGGGCAACCGAAGAGCTTGTTTCTGTTTAAAAAGTACCATAAATATATTTCCACCCAACCACTGCTATACAGAAATGCTCGAACGGTCACAGTACAGTTCTAGAGGCAAAAGGACCATTATCCCATCGCACAAGGTATCATCAACCTTATGTTAATAATTTTAGTGCACAAATACAATTACATCATACACCTACATGTTTATCTCGGCTCTCATCCTCCACAAAGTCAACTCAAACATATTATTTTCAACATCAACAATAACACATACAACGCTACCGTTGAAAACGCTACGTTACAGAGGTATAACACTTCTTTTACACTATTAAATGCATTCGTCGAACATTGTACTACTCCTAAAACACAATGGCCAATGATAGTAAAAATAAATGTAATTAAAAATTGTACTCGCTTATTTGATCAATAGACATCTATTAAAATAATTTTTCACATACAATATACATCGAATATAATATAAAATTCTTTATTATATAACGCTAGTTGTTTTGTGTGCGTGTGTCGGATATAAGTGACGTGAATTTCGGATATTGTAGAAGCTTGTGCATTGAACTGCTATCGTCATTTATATCAGACAGGCGCGCACTATATTGTGAATAGTCAAATCCTCTCGATTATACACTGTACAGGGATTGAAAATGTTCATGGACAGATTGTATAAATTGCGTTTGTATTCGATTGTTCCGCGAGTCAAGATATTGACGTAATTATGAGTTATAGACAACGGCATTTGTCCGATACCACCTGACTTCTGTTTTATGTAACTAGCGATTTTGCTAGTTCACTTATTCAAATCCCGCATTTGGTTTCTACGGGGATAATTAAAAAAATGTTGTTTGACGGTTTCCCACGTCGAACATGAACAATAATTCAAAAATTTTAATTCATATTTGACTTCGCTTTATACTTTGAGAGATTTCGTAATTATCCTCTACATGCCACTCAATTCGAGTAGGCATAACATCAAATAGTTCTCGTAGGTCGGCATTTCATTCGCGAACAGTATGCCGAATACTCAAGCGACTAATAGGGGGCCGGTGTCCACAGGGCTGTTATGTTTGGTGCGTCGGGGTCGAGCATACCGAGGAGATGTCCCGGCGGGTCGGGACCGGTGCAGCGGTGGGGCGAGCACAATCTGAGTTCCAAATATACGAGTCACGCGCATCTCGCGGCGCGGGATCTAGTTGGAGGGCCACCCGTTGTCGAGCTGGCGGTAGCTGCGCGCCCGGTACTGCGTGCGCTCGTACGGGCGCGCGGCGTGCGGGCGGGCGGGGCGGGGGCGGAGCTGGGGGTGCGGGGAGGGGTACGAGGGGGAGGGGGGCGAGGGGGAGGGGGACGAGGGGGAGGGGGACGAGGGGGAGGGCGGAGCTGAATCTCAGGCATCCGCGTCACCTTTCAGTCTGAGCCGGGCGAAGTCCTCGAATATTATGTCGTCGTCCTGCTCCTGGCCATTCTCGTCGCTGTGGGGGAAAGAGATAGGGTTAGATTGATGTCATTGTGATTTTCATAAATTAATCATTTACCTACTAAATAAATTGGTTACTAATAGACAAAGTCAATTTAAATCAGCAAGGAAAACTTTAGTAACAGTTATGCATTGACCACAAAAAAAACGATTGCAGCAATCGCAGCCGCCAAAACTCTTTGTCAAATCGTAACCCAATCAATATGAGACAACACTATCAAATACAAGACTTTTGAGTTTTACCTGTGTGTTCATGTGTATTTAATCTAGAGAGAAGCTCATATAAATTGCATAATGTAATAAATAGAACGGCAGCTCCGCGCTCAGGTCGCTGCAGCACAAGTAAGTAAGAGATGGTGTACATACGGGTGCGGGTCGAGCTGTATGAGGTCATGGTCCACGCGCGGCGCGTCGGGCGGCCCGCGCGGCTCCTCCTCGGGCTTCGGGTGCATCAGGATGAACGGCAGCTCCGCGCTCAGGTCGCTACACCACAAGGAAACTAATCAAGTACCAACATGACACAGATTCGAACAGGTAAACTGATAGTTTGGTACACTACAAGAAACCCTAATGGATAGGACAGAACAATTCCCCAAATGTTTACCAACAACCCGTTAATATCATTCAAGCGCCAAAACATCCTTGTAGCCAATGTACAGGAAACGAATTCAAATCTGACAGATAACAGCCGGCTATTACCTGTCAGATTTGAATTCGTTTACACATGAATAGCTTCTAGGAAACAGCTTTTGTCCGGATAAAAGCTGTTTCCTTGAAGCTATTTTGTGTATTTATTTATTTTATTTATTTATTTAATTAGACAGGTGTGAGCAAAAAAAACACCCTGTATTATTATTTTGTACTCAGTGATAGCATCGCCGCGCGCCCGTTACTTTGAAGAATTCGTAACTTTCACATCGTGCAAAGGAATGACATTGGCTAAATCAAAACAAATAACTTTGACATAATTATTATAAACTGTGTTCTTAGCGAAATACTGTAAATTTACAATCTATGATATTAAGTTGGTCTTACCCGCCAAGTGGACCAAGACACAGCTTCACTTTGACCTTGTATTGCACTATGATACCTAGGTTCTCTCGCTGCGATGGGTCCGCGATTCTGAAACAGATTTACATATTTAGAGCACCTTCAATTTTTTACTTATCATGTTAAAGAGTCGTTTTTAAAGGTGACAAAAATAAGCAATAACTTCGTATAATTCAAAAACGATTGCCCTCATTTAAGCATTGATTAAAATATGAGGCGTCGCGTCGTGCTGACTTCTAACTTCTGACTTCGTCCTAAGGTTAATTTTATCATATTTCCACAATTAAACCGAAGTTCTTGAAGATAGACACTATTAATAAATACTCTTTATAGTAAATAATAACAAACTATAAAAGTAACGAAAACGTACATAAGTTTTTTTTTAGAACCTACATATTTATGTTCTTGATTGTACAGTGGGGCAAATACTGGTGTGTCATACTCACAGGGTGCTGGAAGCGAGGTTAGTGTCCTCGTGTTTGAGCTGTCCGTCCAGCGCGAGCCCCCACTTGTCCTTATTGTTGGCCAGCAGCGGCGTCACCGTGAACACCTTGCTCAGCGTGAACCCGGGCCCCACGGGACAGCCCTCCCTGGACACAACACACATACATGTTTACACTATTTTGGAATAAAAGAAGAGGACTTAAGGGTGCACAAGTCGACGGCACGAACTCGTTGGCGGGCGTGGCTAATATGCATGCTATTTATTAGAGTTTTTAATTTATTTAGTATTCATTTATACATGTTATTGGTGTCGATTCTGTTGTGCACAAACTAAACTAATTTAGGCTATTGCTATCTTTCTCTCTCTAATAAAACGAGAAAGAGAAGGACGTAATTTAGAGCTGTCAAATTTAGGTGGAACTAATATTTCCATACAAATGAAGGGAGCACGTAAAAACATGTTGACTAAAAACACGGTGAAGCGCAAGGCATAAACTAGTTTGACATCTCTAACTTAGATCATAGCTATAGCCGTCCTTTTCTCGCACTTCCTTTTAGTAAAAGATAGCAATAGCCTAAATTAAGTTCAGTTTGTGCACAACAGATTCGACACCTTTATTTATTAAAATGAACGCGAAAAATTTAGTAAATTGACCTTTGGGCGTATAGATATTATGGAAAAACTACTGGATGTATGTACTCAAAATAAATTATTTGAACTTTAGAATAAATTATCTATCCCTGGTTGGGTGGTGTCCATGGTTTCACTTTTTCCATTTTCATCATACCTACATAAGTTATTTATTTACGCCCAAAGATGAGTTAAAATTAATGTTGAAATTGAAAGTTTGGACGCTCATAACTTCCAAACCATTTTTTTTTTTCAATTCTGTTTCCATACAGGGCTAGATAATGTACCAATAGGGAATATGCATGAAATACAACTCTTTTTAATAATTAAAAATGCCTTGTGTTAGCCCATAAAAACATTGTGGTACACGTCTTGTTTAAGTTGCTAATACATCACTTATTTTACAATTTACTGTTTTATGTAGCATGTTTTTGGTGAAATGGAACGCACTCTTAAAACGCGTCGTCCTCGATAACTCCGGTAGTGATGTCAAAGTCTATGTGTCAAAAAAACACTTATATTTGAAAAGTGCTTAAAGTTTCACTAAGATTTTATTATAATATTGTTATTGTTTTTTTTACTTGACTAGAGCACATACAATTAGTAAAACTATTCTATTAAGGCCAAAAAAATGTATGTATACAAGGCAGATTGTGGTAAATGACGTCACATCATGGCCGCGACAGCTACGGACGTTTGAACTGTCAAAGAAAATTGCAGGAGTTTAATATTATTTTTAAACGACAAGCAGTAGTTTAACTTATTTATTTATTTATTACAAAATCCACAGCTCTTTACAATCTAAATCTAAACTATATAACATTTTTTTTTTTCTAATTATTTAACTTAACTTTTAATACTTTTCTTGGGTGGATAGTACTGTATTTTATTGATTTAAGTGATGAAAAAATTACGTGCATATTCCCTATTGATACAATTTTTAGCTTTGAACCTAAACCTTCAAACAGTCGAGTAATCACCATACTACGTTTGTATGGCAGTATGACCGACTTGTGTAACCTAACACGGCGGTGAGGCTATAACATTACACAATCAACCGTTCCCACTGCTGGGACACAAGCTTCCCCTATATGTGAAGGGTGTACTGTAATTCACCACAACTTTAATAGACATGACGACATTATCAAAAAAATTCAAATCTTTTTAGTCCGTCAGTTAGAGTATTGGAAAATAATGGACACGTATTTTTTGTTTTTGTAAATCAATGAATATTGAGAAAGATAAAACGCATCAAAATTCGAGAGTGGGGGCTCTTGATGTCAGAACGCACTAAAAATTATACCACGGCGTGACGTATTGAGAATTTTAAAAGCGTCGTATCTTTGTCAATTTTGGTTGACGTAACAAAAGAAAAAATAGAGTCAAATATTATTTGATAATTGAACTGACGGATTAATTATATTTTTTCAGTTGACAACCCTTTTGCTCACTACAGGTGGTTCTACGACATAACAATGTCTTCATGATATTTTCCAGCAGTCAGGCTATGTTAAGGCTGATTTCATTTAGAAATGGAAAAGGGATCTACGCACGACAACCGATAGAGCTATGCCAAACCAGTATAAGTGGATCTGTGAATCTGTCATTGTACGGGAAATTTATACAAAGCGAGTCTATGTTATACTGGGAATGAATAACTTGATATGTCGCCATGTGTACTTGAAAATAGTTGAACTTTTTAATTCCGCGAGAGTAAAAATCGTCTTCATTGGTTAGATATCATCACACGCATACAATATTACGTCCACGTCGTAAGTTATGGGGTATTGTCGTATTTCCTTTTACCTTATTAATATAAAACCCAAACCACGTGCATTACAAATCATACATTTTCCTCGTAAATTATAAAACCATCGATCTGTCGTAGTTTCGTCGTTCGTTGCAGTTTTCATGTGATAACTTAGGGAATATGAAATCAGGCTGTCTTTTGGAATAATAATTACAGTAAAAAACCAAAAATCTAGAGCAGTTAGTAAGTAGTCAATTCACCACAACCGTTAATGTACAATTTTCACTCGAATTATTTCCGAAAACAAGTTTGTATTAGATATTTGGGATAATTATGTGGACCTTAAAACCTTACACAGTATTTCGAAGACAGCAGCAGTTTGTGTATGATAATAGCAGGATTTGCAGGTCTTTTTCATATATTACTTTCTTGTGGTTAAAGTTGGGAGTTTCAAAAGAGAATTGAAACATTTCACGAATATCAATGTGATATGACAACTGTTCCCATCAGCGACTTAGGAGAAAACGTAAAACCTTTTCGAACAGAGAGATAACTCTTATGCTCCCAAAATGAAGTGAACGAACCACTTCAGTTGAAAAACACAATCTTATGTGTAGAAATTTCAAAGTTTTAAAAATTCTGTGTGTATAATATCAGTGTATCAAACTCCAGGCATTCTGTAGGAAGCTAGTGGGGGGCGGACGAGGGGAGGGGGGGGCAAACAATTCATGTGTCATGCAGGATACACGCTGTACTTACGCGGACTGCATAGATAGTTTCTTAGTGAATATCCCGATAAAGGGGAATTTAAATAGTCGCGCCGACATCGATTTGGGCTCCCTGAATAAGAAACGGACATAACTCAGCTCTCTGGATGGTAAGACATTGAACATGGTAGGAAGTTATAGAGAGAAATAATTGTACTCCTGGTTTGAAACTGGATGTTGCCATGTGCAATCAATCACAGCAGTGATCAGCTTTCAATCATGTCAGAGGCAATAAAATGGAAACTTATGTTGTGTTTTACTTTTTACCTTCTATACCTACTTTTGGTATAATTTTGTCAAGCTTACAGTGCAGTTTAAGAAAAACAACATACATTTATCTTATTTAGATTTATAATTATAAGATCGTGACTTACTCGTTCTCGTTGCCGGCGACGATGAAATACGTCAGAGACCTGTCGTTGGGACACCTTGCTACAATTTACTGATATTGTATTCTATGGATATAGCTATAAGGTCGTTACTCACTCGATAAATGCAAACTGACACACAAGCCTTCCTGCGTATTACTTGAAACCTTTATGACTTTAGTAATAAGGTCGACACTCACTTGCTTTTGACGCTCTAACACCTTGCTGCGCTGACTTAGCAAATAAATTCTATGACTATAGTAATAAGGTTGAAACTCACTCGCTCTCGGTCTCAGCAACAGTGCACTTGTATTGCGCAGTGGAAAACAGACAGATGTCGGCAAACTGACGCACGGACACTTTGATACGCTTCACTGATCTGTTGGAGTTGTTCGCTATGTGCACGTTTACTGCTATGTTCTCGCCGTGGTGATATAACTCCTTAAAACATACAAATGTTATATGTTAATGATGTATGAGGATCTTACAAAAAATTGTTTAGAAGTTTCTCTATAGGCTACAAAAAATATAGGGATTGTCAATAATGAGGGCCAGTCATGTAGCTTTTATTCATATTGACACAAGGTTTAAATTACAAACAATGATAAAAGAGCACTCGTGAGAAATGCAAAAATAATCAAGCTAAACTAATTAGGTTAAGGACTAGGGAAAAACCGATCGAAACAGAGGGTTTAGAAAAATACTGTCACCAAGGTATGAGCAACAGAGACTGCATTACCTACGTACAATGCCGATCTTTCTCAACTTTGATGTGCCAATAAGGTCGCTTACTGGAAATAAAATTGAATGAAGGTTACCTTATCTAAGGAAGCTTCAAGATACAGTTTGTTAGGGCTCATCATAAACTCTTTGGACACCTCAACAGAGGGCTGCTCTCCTTGCTTACTCGGCGCATACATAATCTTCCTGATAGCTAACCGCACTGAATTTCTGCAAACCACCAAAAACATGATAAATAAAACATGAAGACTGATAGATTTTTAAGTTCTCTAGTAAAGCTTTTCACACATTTTCGAGCGCCGCGCATGCCTTTAAAACTATTCACCCATACAAGGTGACCAGCTCATTCAGCAAAGCTAAAGGCGTTAGCACAATGACGCTTACCGCTGCGTTTTAGTAGCGCTACGCGATACATTTTCGAACAGTTTTTCCTGCTTCCGCAGTGCCGTCGCAGCCGGCTGCGTTGGTGTGCTAACGGCGTAAAGTAGAAGAGGTGTGTGTCAGCAAAATTGGGCAAAGACGGGCACTCTAAGAACTATAATGTCATCTTAAGGGGATATCAGATAATCGTTATGGACTTTTATTTTTCATACTCATTGGTGGCTTCGTGTAGTCTTTTGACTACGAGTGAATGTTCATTTGTTTCTGTTCAGTCATCTATTCAGGCTGTGCTGCAAGAAAAAGTAATGTTTTGGTGCTAGCAGAACGCGGTCGATCGACTGCGTCATTACTAATTAGAGGCGATGATCAACGTCGACCCCTTCGTGGCTTGTTAAGTAGTTGGTCCCAGCTGTCACTTGTAGATCATGAATCCCGAATGCCAGACAACCAGTCTTGTCGAGATGTACCGTGCTCCCAGTTACTGTGCTATGGATGGATGTGAGATAAGCGATCGCTTCATGTAAAATACTGGTATTCAGCTGCATCCAACTAGACTGGACCCGACGTGTAAGGCTAGGCAGATGATGAGTGGACGTCGATCGACCGCAGTGAAGCTGCACGCTAAGAAAAACGAACATCCACTCGAACGGGCCGTCTACTACCCAATCTGATATCACCTTCACACACACATCATTGTTAGTGCACGTACCTCTTGTGCGGCTTATCGTCCTGCGAGTCGGCGACGAAGGCCTTGAGCTCGTAGTCCACCCCGCACGGCTTGCCGGTCTCGCCGGGCGCGGGCTGCAGCGTGACGGAGGCGGGGCAGTGCGGCGGCAGCTCGAAGTAGAACGGGTGCGCCGCCGCGCCCAGCTTGCGGACCAGGCGCTCCTGCAGCCGGGTCAGGGGTCGCTTTGTTGTGTTTATTGCTGGGTATATCTGTGGTAGTTACGATCATAAATTAGTTAACTTTTATTAATAGACCTGTGTGGTTATTATCAAAGAATAAATAGAGCTTAATAGTGTAAGGGTGAACTTAAAGGTCAAAATTAGGAAAGGCGATGCCGATCTAGTGCAATGCCTATATGTCGCATGTATGCTATGAGCTTAACTCAAGTTGTAAAGCAAATATTAGGATATTTTTCAATGAAATCTTTACGACTCATATATTGTATAATGGGCTGGTGTCCGCAACTCCACGTCAAAGCGCGTATTTTGCGTATGGGCTATAATCCACCACGCGGGCCCAGTGCGGATTGGTAGATGTCACATGTCTTCGAATTTTTGGTTCTAAGACATGCCGGTTTCCTCACGATGTTTTCCTTCACCGTTTTGAGAGCAGTGGTGATGAAATAAATTACACAAAGTAATGCGCCTGTCTGGGTTCGAACCCACAACTTACTGTTCGTAAGTCGGGGCCACCACCACTGGGCCACCGCTACTCTTTACGACTGATATAAATTGTTTTCTTACAATTTATACCTGTCACACAAAACATTCATTTCAAATTTAAATGAGACAGGCAATTATTTAAAGACCAAATGGAAAGTAACAAATCTTTTTCTTGGTCAGAATTTATACGCGAAAGAAACACGAATTGACAATTTTATAGCCATAAATAATACTGATTCTTCAGCACGAATAAGTATTTCCCTTCGATTCGCAATTAGAGAGCTCAAACGCAAATCAAGACGTTCATTTGGCACTGATTGAAGAGTTGATTGCTCATTCAAAACGGTGTGAAGAATCTCGGATAATCTGTTTACTATCAAAACGTGACTCATTCGAAACACGATTTGTGGTGTGATATTTTAAACCTTATCGTTATGTGATAAATGAAATATATGAAATAGCTGGAAATACAGGATCAATTTTAGATTAGGGCAGGAGTACCTAAACTGCAGAAATTTCAACCGTTAGACATTCGCCTTCTTTGTTTTTCTAACGTTCAAAAGTGCCTGTTATGGTATAATTGAAATAAATGCTTTCAAATTTAGGTTTTAGGAACATTCTATGTGTGAAGTTCATCTAGACTGTTATTCAAGAAGATTAGAATTCCTAAAAGCTGACACTGACCCGCAAATTACAAAAAACGTAAGACAATTTGAATTTTACCGGCTACCCTGGAGTCCACATTAACGTTAGAAACGTTTTAAAACATGGTTCTGTTTCTGCCAATAATTTAAAGGTGTCGGAGAAAAAATTCAGGACATGACTCCTAAGAAAAAAACTGGAGTTTTTAAATCAAATCATGAAGGTTAGGTTACCTGTTCAGCGGCCAGGTATAAATCCTTCCGGAAGGTAAGGCCCAGCACGTCCAGGTCTTCTCTCCCGTACCTGAAGGCGGCCAGCACATGGCCGAACACCTTCCTGTCTTTGACATATTCTGGGTCGATTAGGACAACGCCGTCTGAAAAGAGTTAGAAACGTCATCATTGATAGATAGAATTGATCTTTCTGAAAAAAATTAAGTTTGATGCAGTATTTTTATCAGTCGTTTATTTTACTGAGGAGGGACGAATCGCAAGTGACTAAAAGAGTGATGAATATAAATGTTGATGGATAGAGAGGGAGACGAAGACCCAAAAAAAAATGGATGGATTGTGTGAGGAATCATATGAAGGAAAATTGAGTAAATGATAGCGTGACGAATGGCAGGGGAGAAAAGAAGAAAAAAATGTGTTGCGCCGGCGCCGACCCCAATTAACATGGGACAAGGGCAGGAAGATTACGATGAAACTGAATTATTTATGACATAACGTCACCGTAAACAAAAGGGGCGGGAGAAAATGTAAAGAAGATAAGCGAAACTGGACAGAAAACCGCTTCTAGTAGGCTCATCCTTCCCTATTCTCTTCAGGCGAGCCCCTTTTGGGTTTATACTACTGAATTTTAAAGATTTCAATTATCCGGTTGGACTGGAGGCCGACCCTAACATAGTTGGGAAAAAGGCTAAGCAGATGATGATGGATCGGTTTTTAAGTAGGTAGGTACAAAAGCTAACAGATTTGATGATCTTCATCAGAGTGTCGTTGGTTGATAGAGGCATACACCACTGGCAGGTGAAGGAACCAGCATGCCTGAGAGATATTTCTTAACGGCATGTAAAGCCAAGTCAGAGGCCCAGGTTAGGCACTAACCACACGATAAAGAAGAAGAATTGGTAAGTGAGTGTATTGCGTATACCAGTCATTACCCACGCCCTAACCAAGCATATCGACCAACTACCAACTAAGCTAACATAACAATTAGCGATTCGATACAGTGTTTCACTACCATAATTACACGCTATGATCCAAATCGTGTAGAACTACAACCGCTAATCCGAATCCGTGATCGCATGAAGATCTGATTAGTACGCGGAATAGACGCCAGATGCCTTCCGGGCTTATGACGGCATCGATGCAACATTCCTTAATCAATTCCGGGCTTATGACGGCATCGATGCAGCATTCCTTAATCAATTCGTATGACACTACGCTTTAGTCACACGAAGAGGAAGGATTGAATACAATGTATCGACGCGGAAGCTAGAACCGAACAGAAAGAGCTTATGTGCATGCAATAAAAGCGAAGAAGACGACATGCCTCGTTTCGGTTCGGGCGTCGCAGCGAACTATTCGATTTTATTGTGTTGACATAAG
The DNA here is from genome assembly GCA_941918905.2 of Xestia sexstrigata. Taxonomy (NCBI): domain Eukaryota; kingdom Metazoa; phylum Arthropoda; class Insecta; order Lepidoptera; family Noctuidae; genus Xestia; species Xestia sexstrigata. Next base: position 20,975,979 of record OW799201.2, read on the forward strand.
CATGGCTCTATCCGACAGTGTCAGGAAGATTTCGCGTCCAATAAGTGTGGTCCCTCTCCTTGCGTGATTACATTTGCCTTGTACCCGCCGACGCTCAGTAAGAAGCTACATTGCAGTTTACGATTGCAGCTAAGATCAAACGTCATTGGTAGAAGGTAAATAACCTCCTCTAAACACAGGAAAAGTCAATGGAAAACACTGACGTATTTATAATTCTAGTATTTACCCCAATTAGTGGAACTATACGCGCGTTTCTTAAAGCGTGTTGTAAACAGTAGTAAACACTTACTCATAGTAAATTACAATCTGTGCCGAGTCTTTCGTTCCATTGAGAAAATTATTCGCGCGTCATTATGAATCATTGATAAATAATTGCATGGATTAATTTGTTATCCTCTATGTTTATCATAGAATTAGCCTGATATATTATACATACTTGTGCTGTGTGAGGGTGTGCCAAATAGTTGGTAGCGATCTAACGTTGAAAAAACCCTGGTTACGCGTGCATCATAAACATTTGGCAATAATAACACAACAGTTATCACTATTTTCGTAACTATTTAATTAGAATCTCAAATTCATTAAACCATTTCATTTCACGAGAGTTCCATAACATCGAAAGCGAACATTAAGTAAATAATTTAAGAAAATCATCGCATCATCATCTGCTTAGCCATTTTTCCAACTGTGTTAGGGTCGGCTTCCAGTCTAACCGGATAAATACTAGTATTTTACATAGAGCAACTGCCTTTCTGACCTCCACACTCAGTTAGTACTGGGTAGTAAGATACCCTTTGGGGTAAGGCTGGTTAAAGTGGTTGTCAGACTTTCAGGCCACTGACTACTTGCAACGACTGTCAAAGATCTACAAATGACCAACGGCTAAACGTGCTTTCCACGGCTGAACCTAAAGATCAACCGGAGTGGCTGTTACTAATTAGTCGCGAGATCCTCAAAAAAAAATCATCATTAATAAAAGAGGATGAAAAATCATCATTTCGGCTATTGGAAAATCAATTCTAAGCGCACGGCTTGTTCAGTAAAGCAATATCTAATCGCAACGTAATTGAGCTGCTAGATAACTTCGTAGCTGAACTACCAAACAGAACCTAGGTGGGGCGGGATTGGCAATTTATTATACAAAGATCGGCACTCCCTTTACGACCAGCGCGGGCCCCACTTTAGACAACTCGATTCAAGTGTTCAAATACTCTGCAACTTTGATCAATTGGAACAATGAGGTCTTTGTACAAGATTGAGCGTTAAAGCTACTGCGTGTATCAGAAATGTGTGGTTTTATTCTAAAGATGGAATATAGACCATCATACTTAACAATTTTTTCCATGGGACCAAGATGTCAATCGCAAAAAAATATTCAGCTGTCCCATATAAAATTTCAATGCACACTCAACCTAAATGTACGGAACAGATATTTTGTCGCGATTACGATGATGATCAAAGTAAAGTATGAAATTGCCGTTGTATAGTATTAGACACTACGAATTGACATAAAATCTTCATGGTGTGAGATTTTCGTGTAAAACTTTTATCACGTGTTACCTATATATTCATCTTTTAAAAAATGTGCAACATTCGATTTTCGACTTTCAATTGTTTTTTTTATTCAGCTTAGACGTAAAGATGGATACTTTGAAAATCCGAGTTATTTTTGAATACGAGTTCAGACGCGGAACCAACGCGGCAGAAACGGCTCGCAATATCAACGTTGCGTTTGGAGAGGAGACTGCTAATGAACGCACCGTACGTTTTTTGTTTAAACGCTTTCGTAATGAAAACTTCGACTTAAAGAACGAACCACGTGGTAGACCGCCCACACAGGTGAATAACGCTGAATTGAAGGAGATGGTAGAAGCCGATCCGAGTCAAACTACCCAGGAATTAGCGGCATGGTTTAACGCTACCCTACCTACAATATTGACTCATTTGCATCAAATCAAAAAGATTTAAAAAAATGAAAAATGGGTGGCTCATGATTTGACTGATCTGCAGAAAGAAATGCGTGTTGAAACTTGTGTTGCCTTGTTGAATCGGTATAGAAATTAAGGAAAATTGGATCAAATTGTGACATGTGACGAAAAGTGGATTGTTTACGATAATTGTAAGCGAAAAATGCAATGGCTGACCCCAGGCCAAACGCCGCAACAGTGGGCACTGTTGCGGCGTTTGGCCTGGGGTAAAAAGCAAAGCTTACCAATAAAAGGTAATGGTAACTGTTTGGTGGTCTCTTCATGGTGTTATTCACTATAGCTTTCTCAGGTCTAGTCAGGCATAGGCAATAACAGCAGATGTTTACTGTGCCGAACTTCGAACAATGATGGTGAAACTGGCACTGAAACAGCCCCGACTCGTGAATCGATCTTCACCATTATTGCTCCATGATAACGCAAGACCTCACACTGCACGAGAAACTGTTGTAACTGTGCAGGAGCTGCAGTTAGAAACTATACGTCATCCTCCGTACTCGCCAGACCTTGCTCCAACGGACTACCATATGTTTCGTGATTTGGACAATTTTCTACGTGTTAAAAAAAAAATATCCCAGGAGGCAGTACAAAATGCTTTGACACCTTTTGTCGATCTAGATCCTCAGAGTTCTATCGTAAAGGCATAAATAACCTTCCGTTTAGATAGCAGCAATGTATAGATAATGAGGGTAAAAATTTTGATTAAATAAATATGTTATAATTATCTTAGAAAAAACGAGTTTCAATTTTTTTGTACAAATCGGCAATTTCATACTTTAACCCCTAATATTAGAGAAAGTTGATCAAGTTGGATCAAGTCGGTCACACTTAAATATGACTAACGCTGTTTAAAAGAAAGACGTACTTACCAATCGGGTCTACATGTGTGATGTGGTCTACGAAGTCTCTTTTACCTAAGTATACTGTAATCTGAAAGGAAAAAAACACAAATTATTTCTAAATTCGACCTCAAAAATGAATAACTAATTATTTCAAGTGTGTCGTTTGGCACACTAAGGCAAATTAAGTTGAAGAAATATTTGGGAAGTTGTCACAAGATTTGGCAGAGTCGGCAACTTGGCACACAATGCACGGAGTTATTAAATGATCAGTCGAAGATCGCACGTCTCATTGTTATTAAACGCTCTTACGTCAACAATGGGATGCAGCAAATTCGTGATGAGGAATTAAAAGATCTGTATGCAACGCGTCACAGCGGATAACGCATTAGGGATCTGGGTAACAGCATGCTTCTCTGTTTTTCCCTCTCTCCCTTGTAATACATGTAAATCTATGCTTGCCAAGAAAGTGGTCAGTAAATTGGTGGATTATGTTTATAACTTATTCGTTGATAAAGAATTTAATTCTCATGAATCGGTTGAAGACGGAGAATGAATTTACTTGCACTGACGCAAATGATGTTGGTCACAAATAATCAGTAAGGGGTCGGTAAGGTCGTTGGGTCTGAACTAAAGACTACAGAACAATGAACAAAAACACTCTGATTGTGATTAAAAAACGCCAACTTGAAATGTAACAAAAGACAAATGAAACCACCTCAGGGGCTTCTTGAAATTCTATTTGAAAAAGCGTTTGATTAAAATTGGCCAGATTGATTTTCCTTAATTACAATTTCGACGAAATTAGAAGGTTCTTGACCGGATTATGTTACAGTTTCAACAAAGCCTTTTGTTGAATTTGATGGCTTCCTGAAAGGGAAGTAAAGCACGCCCTGAGGCGCTTTGCTTGTCAATTAACCTTATATTCTGATCAAATTATTTTTTAACCTACTAACCTGACAAATTTAACTTTAAGAAATGAAATTAATGTGGAATTTACGAAAGTAAATTAAATACAGGTCGAACACAGTTATTAGTTCTCTTTTTCAACACATATACACACATCAACACGGTCTAGGGATATTTTAAAAAAAGCGAATTACTATCAATGTGTTAATTATTTATATGACATGTATATATTTAAAAGATACGTTATTTAATATTCTACCATTTTTTAATAATGGTTAAGGTATAGATTAAAATTTCAGGATTTTATGGAAAAAAAATGAAGCATAGACGGAAACCGTATATGAATGAACTTTTAATTTGTGAGTAAAAACTGAATAAAATAGAAAAATCATTTAATTTGTGTTTATAAACTTGAAGTTAGTAGTCTGAGAAAGCGCCCATGATGTTCATAACACATCGGCAACGATTCGGCATGCTCAGAACAAGGTTGTCAATGTCTTGCTGCGGAATATTGTCCCATGTCCTTCTTTGGTGCGCAAAAAGTTGATCTTCTGTAGCCAGATTTTCAGGAACTTCCTTCAGAGCTCTTCTTTGCAGCATATCCCACGCATGCTCAATGGGATTTAGATCTGGCGATTGAGCAGGCCAGTCTAAGGCCCTAACATTATGTGTATGTAACCAAGCTGCTACCGTTCTCGCCGTGTGTGCCCGGGCATTGTCGTGCATGAGCAGGAAATCTTGCCCCATTTGTGTTCTGTGGGGCAAGATTACGGGCCCCAGCACCTGTTGGACGTATCGTTCTGCCGTCATATTGCCCCGCACCCAAACGAGATCCGTCCGTCCTCCAAGACGAATTCCTGCCCAAACCATAATTGTTCCTCCTTGGTATGGGTGAACTTTCTGAGGGTTCTGGAGACGGCTCCATCGTCCAGGAACTCGCCAAACACGCGTCCTTCGTGAATCTGGATGGAAGCCGAACCTGGATTCATCCGTGAACAGCACATTGGACCATTGGTCACGGCCCCAGTCCACGTGGTTCCGAACCCATTCTAATCGTCGTCCACGATTGCCTCTCCGTAAAGGTGGGACCCGGAGTGGTCTACGAGAGCGTAGATTGCTTTCATGCAGTCGCCTTCTTACAGTTTGGTCACTCACAAGCACTTGGTGTTCCACTCGCAGCCTTTGGACCAATTGAGTCGCCGTTGCATTTGGTTGTACTCGCGCAGTAATTTGCAAAAATCGGTCTTGTCTGGGGGTAGTGATGCGACTTGGCCCCCGGTGCCTCTCCGCTACTTCACCTGTGGCACGATAGCGTGTCCACAATCTTGAAATTACATTTTGATGGGTCCCTATGGCCTCAGCAACATTACGCTGAACAGATCCAGCTTCCAGCATTCCCACAGCTCGTAACATCTCCGCCCTCGTCAAATGTCGGCGTTGCATGGCTACAATACCTCAATTTTAACTTTATCTTTCGTTTAAAAATGAAAAAAAACTGTAACTAAACGTAATTCGTATTGTTTTCTAAATTTCGCACAAATGAAAATTCCCTCTCCTATACATCAAGACATTTTTATGCCACCGAAACAAACGAATTTTCAAAAATTTGAATTTGGAATTAGTCTGAGATAAATTACAAACAAATCGGTGTATAAAAGATTCCAATGCGGCCAGTACTTTTCGAGTTATTTAATTGAGTATGAAATATCCCTAGACCGTGTTGATGTGTGTAGTATTTCACTGTTAGAATTTCAACTCTCAAGCGCAATTTAGAGGTCTTTTCCCCCTAGTGTTAGTAAATACAGGATATTAATTAATTATTTAGCTAACTAATTAGTCTCTAAGCATACCTTGCCATTCGGCGAGCTCTTCTTGAAGACTCGCGTGGCCTGTCGCTGCTTGTTGCTGCCGGCGTCTTCCATTCTGCCGCCGCGCCCTCCTCAACACTGGAAAATACAACGTTTATGTTAAACCTTACTCCATAGATCCTAATTAATCATGGTTTTTAAGACTGCTGGGACAGACTAGGTTGTGGAGGTCAGATAGACAGTCGCTCTATGTAAAATATTGGTATTCAGCGGCATCCAGTTAGACTGGAAGTCGACTCCGACATTATTGGGAAAAGGCTCAGAAAATTATGATGGTTTTTAAAACAGCTGGCGGTCGGTTTGTCTCTCGGAAACAAATGTTAGACGAGGGAAAAATTTCTGACGTATGCCACATTGGTACAATCCATCCGAGTACTTTTCTAACTAACCTAGAACAGTCTCTGCAGAATGATGGAAGGTGCTTGTTTCCTAAGCTATACGAGAACAGCTTAGTGTTTACGATGTCGTGTTGAAAAGCGGACTAACAAAAAAGGTTTGGTAGTAAAAGACCTGCAAGGTTCACTGCACGAGTGCGGAAAACACACTGATGTATCATGTATCAAATTATGATGGTTTTTAAAACAGCTGGCGGTCAAGGACAGAGAAGTATTGGTAATCCGGCGCCGAAACGGGCAGACGATATTATTGCCATCTAGGATAAAACCTGGACGAAGCTGCCAACATGAACGTGGAGTCAGTGAATAATGACTACGAAGTAAGTTGGCCAAATATGGTGTGAAATACAATTATAACGACGTCTATAGAGAACCAGTTGACTAACCCTGTAGACATTAACTAAAAGTAGTGCTGCCATATTAGGATAACGTAAATATTATGAATCGTCATTATTTACCATAACACGGGTGACGCCGACTATGACTACGATTTACTACGAAGTGTGCGCATTTGTATACTAAGTAGGTAGCTATATTTCTCATCAATGACTTATCAGGAAGTGGTTATAAAAGGATAAAACACATAATTATAGCTGACAAACCGACCAGGTATGAATATATCGCATATTCTTGAAGGAAAAAGTTTATCCATAATGAGCTCATGACGTGGGGCACTGCCAGGACGCAGGCTGTAATCCACCAGGCGGGCCCAGTGAGGGTTGGTTGATGTCACATGTCTTCGAATTTGTGGAATTAGAATTTTCTTTTTAGAAAAACATTGGCTATTCAATTTGATTATTACATTAGAAAAAGTTCCTGACTAAGTCTAAGAGTAGATAACTTTAAATACTTTGGCAAACATAGGTTGTAAAAATTCGCACACAAGCATAACATTAAAGTTTGTCACCGAGAATCCGCGAAGATTTGAAAGACAAACGGTAGAAAACGGAAGCAAGTTTGTTTCTCGGGAACAAATGTTAGACGAGGGAAAATTTTCTTACAATCCATCCGAGTACTTTTCTAACTAACCTAGAACAGTCTCTGCAGAATGATGGAAGGTGCTTGTTTCCTAAGCTATACGAGAACAGCTTAGTATTTGCGATGTCGTGTTGAAAAGCGGACCAACAAAAAAGGTTTGGTAGTAAAAGGCCTGCAAGGTTCACTGCACGAGTGCGGAAAACACACTGATGTATCACCACTCGTAGACGCTTTATATATTAAAGTTTAAAACTACCTATATACCTACTAACTTAGTCACAGCCATGGGTTGTTTTCGAAAACCGAGAGACTACGTCAATGTTATTACGTTACAATATTAGGATACCTCCTATAATCAAAATTTTAATATCATCACATCAGCATCATGAGGAAAACACTAACTACGAGGAAAATATCAGATACCTATCGACACAGGGATACCAACACCCAACGTACAAAATTACAATAAAATGAAATTAACACCCGGCTTCCGGTCTCCTCGTCCACGGGTACTCCTAAACATAGGCCTCGTAATTACAGCCAAAGTGAACGGCCACGGGTCATTGTAAAACGTTTTTGGCTCTTGAGTTTTATGGAACACTTGAAGACTAAATCCGTGGGTTATCGAGGCATTTCCCCGCGATATAATGATGTGAAAGTCGGGTATAAATGACCAGAGAAGGTGCTAGTGATACAGCTACAATAGGCATGACGACAGTATCAAAAAATTGTAAATCTATTTAGTCCGTCAGTTTAAAGTATTGGAAATTAATGGACAAGTATTTTTTGTTTTTGTAAATCAATGAATATTGACAAAGATAAAACGCATCAAAACTCGGGAGTGGGGGTTCGTGACGTCAGACTTAGGTAAAAATTATACCTAGGCGTGACGTATTGAGAATTTTAAAAGCGTCATATCTTCGTCAATTTTGGTTTACATAACAAAAGAAAAAACACGGGTCAAATATTTTTTGATAATCTAATTGATGGACTAATTAGTTTTTTTTTGTCGTCTCGCCTATTCTGTACAAGTCCTTAGTTAAGTAGTTGAGAACATTTTTCGTGGGAGCAAGAATAACCCCTATCATCACTGAACGCACAAACAAATCTATTTAGTTTCAAGTGCGCTGTTCCATAATCTAAAACAAGACACACACCCAAGTGGTGCTAATCATCGGATGTGTATCTGAAGTACAATACACATTCTGATAATTCACCAGAACATTTCCTCTACGTAATCCGCATGATAGCGTATTATTTGAAATGACAACGGAACCCCGCGGGGGTACGAGCGCAGACATCTTTAATATCGCGAATATTTCCCTCCCATACATACATGATATTATGTAATCATATTCGGAGACAAAATTGACTTTGGATAACATTGAAATGTACGTGAAAAACGTGATATTGTCATATTGTATCTACTTGGATCGGCGAAGACGGTTTGACGCGACGACCTTAGGATTCTAGGTCACGTTTGGGGCTGTCTAGCTTAGCTGAGATTAGGGTTACATCACAAAATAAACAAAAGTCTAAACGTACAAAGGGTAATAAATAGGTATACCTACTCAAGAATTTGTCCTTGTCGGGCAGTAGACTGATCACCACGTCCATCACGTGGCGACTGTATGAAGTTTCACCAAGTACTGTATACTTTGCTGAACTTCCAAGCAGACGCAGTTACCAATTCGATAGCCGGAAAACACCATGTATGACGCAAAATTCAACTATCACGATGAAACGCACACTAGCATCGCCGACCGACCACAACATCCAACCTAATGACCGGCGACGCACTCGGCCGTCCAGAAAGGGAGTTGTATGAAGGTAGATTTCGTTAAATAAAGGGTGTAAAAAACCCTTAATGAAGCCAAGAGGTTCTTCCCGTCATTGCGATCATTTTTTTTATTCTGGACCATACATGGAGAACCTTCTAGTTACGTAGACATTGAAGGTCAAACCTCCAACTATTTCAGAAGTTTATCTTTAAATACTTCCATGACTTTACAATGCTTCCATCAGCACAATGTTTTGAGTGCGTTACATTGAGCGCTACCGGAAATAGTGATTTTTCATACTAAAAAATAAAAATCTTTTGCCATCAGCAATAATTTTTGCGCAGCATATTACTTAGTGAAGGGAATATATATTCGTGAGTTAACTGATTTAGAGACAGCCCGTTTAGTTTACTTTAGTTATTTTCATAGCGTGATGTCGTACGGTATTCTCTTGTGGGGCAATGCCATTGATATTCAGACAATATTTGTTTTGCAAAAAAGGGCAATTTGTTAATAATTATAATATTATAACCAAAAAATTTAAAGAGATTAATATTCTTACTGTGCCTTCTCCGTTTATTTATGAAAACCTTTTGTACGCACACAAAAATATTAATTTGTTTAAAAAAATACAGTGATATCCACAACATAAATACGAGGAACAAACACAAATTTATTGTTCCTGCAACGAGGCTCAAAAAAAAGGGGGTACGTTCAGATGCCAATGTATACGTTTTTACAATAAACTTCCGAGCCAAATTCAAGCACTAAGCCTAAGTAATTCAAATCGTTTATAAAACGGAAGCTGTGCCTAAAACCCTACTATCATGTTAATCACTATCTCGATGATAAAAAGGCTTGGGATTAAGCTGCTCCAATGAAATTTGCTCTCTGAATGTCGAAATTTCGGACTTCGCTTGTTTATTATTTATTCCTTTGTTTTATACACTCTGACATTGAATGATTTGACATGAATACTTAGTTCAGTATTTTATTATTTTTTACTTTTTTTTATTTTATGTTATATTTACCTACTGATTTGACAGGAATATTTACTTTGTTAAGCATTCTACTTCTTCATTATTATTGTGACATTTAATGATTTTTATTGACATTGATTTTGTAAATAATTATTAATTTTATTTGATTATTGTGAATGTGGGGACCATGTGGGTCACATTTTTATTCTTTGTTTGCTTTTTTTTCCCACAACTGTCTGGCAGTTTGAGTACTATAAGCGACCTACCCAAATGTCCTTTCTTTGGTATTGTTCGTCGTTTCGTTGAGCTCCTTGAGTTATAAGTCGAGTTACACAATAACCGACAAATGCTTGCACTGACTGGACAGGTCCACTCAAATCTGTGTGGTTCTTTCTTCAAAAGACCATCTCAGACGCATAGTCCTCATGTCAATTGAGCAAGATTGTCTGGACTTCAAAAGAGACTATGACCTCTGAGTTTGTTTCGGCTGTTTCTTCTCAGAGTAGTCAGGTACGAAACACCGGCCCCAACTAGTTTAAAAAAAAACACATTACTACCAACCTATCCTTGAAACTTTTAATTCATCCATTATGTCTAAGGAATTAAATTTACGCAAATCATAATATTATATTTATTTCGAGGAACATGACATTGAAAACAGGCCCTTAAATTTGATTACATAAAGGGGTTTCGCCAAATTGGGTCGTAACTGAAAACTTCGAAGCTCGTTACAGCTACATCGAAGTGGCCTAGATAACTAGATCATGTACTTAGAACAGGTGTCAGCATCAGTTTTGTTCCCAGGGTCATGTTACACGTATCGAGCCAAAGCGAACAAAACCGAAAGCGTTTCTTACCCACTAGATTGGAGAATCGGAGCTTGAACGAGGTATCGATGTTTTTGGACACTTAGCGCAAGTGGCGTATCGTGTACTGATTTCTGTTTTATTATTATTGTGTTCATTTATGTGTTGGTTTTTGTAGATTCAATGATATTGAGAATGAAGGGTTCTGGTTGAATGAACTGGTTCGGATAAGCAGCAAAATATGTGGAAGGAGTACAATACAGTACTGGTTAGATAGATGGGATCTTCTAAGATAGAAAAAATACTGTCGTGAAGTGGGTAATTGTGTATGCCTTGAGTTTTCTTTCACAGTTTTTTCAGGAATACTAGCATATTCATCCATGATTTTATTGAATGACTACTTTCTGAGCAATCAGGCTTTCATAAAAAACCGGCCAAGTGCGTGTCGGGCCACGCGCAGTATAGGGTTCCGTAGAGTAGCCCGTTATCACAATATAGAACGATTTATTCTATTTTGTATTTGGTACAAAATTATCCAACACCCAAGTTCAACGACTATTACTGCTAAACTAATAAAGTTATCTGAACCACTATAATATTCCTTTAAAGTTTATGAAATGCACTATCATCATGAATTTTTCCAGATATTTCAAGACCGCAGTTTAGCTTTTAGAGGGGGGGGGTCTACCGGAACAAAAATTTTCACTTTAGTTTAATATTTCGTAAATGGAGCATTAAATCGAAAAATAGTATTAGCAACCCCTAAGTCATTTTAAAAGACCTATTCAACGACACCTCACACGATGAGGTAGACGACGAAAAAAAAATTTCATCTCTACTTCACATGTAGCGGAGCTACCCTAAAAAAAATATTTTCCAAAATTTTACTTTACCATTTTGTCGGCGTAATTGATACGTACTTACACACCCCTAGTAAATTACAGTTTTCTAGTACTAACCGTCTTTTAGCAAAATCTCGGACGGACGGACCAACAGCCATGACGAAACTATAAGGGTTCCTAGTCAGGACTACGGAACCTTAGAAAGGTATGCTTAGGTCGATTTTACAGGAGACCGGTAACTGAAAATTCGTGACGTAGGTAGAAATATAACAATTAATTCTTGTTAGGAACCGCTTCAAAAGCCCCGTACGCTCTAATAACAATATGTTCTTAATAATATAGATACGAGATACCTTCTACTACCTCATAGTTAATATTAATGATGATGAACGTTCGAAAATTATAATTTCTGCGCTTGAGAAACAATAAGCTTAGTTCATGTTGTTTGAGTGATGCTAGAATTTATGTTTTGAACAACTTTACATTTGCAATCATAGTTCTGGTAAGATATTTCATTATTTACAGGCTTTACTTTGCTGGTCGGGTCCAAGGACAGGAGAGATTGATTCTAGGGTGCCTGATCCTGGATAGTCCATTTTCCAACGGTTGATAGGGAACAGAGCTTTAAGATCTAGCCCTACCCGAAATGTCATGGCACGATCGGATTCCTGTCTAACTGGACAGCTGAATACAATAACAAGGTTTTATGAACCGAAGATCTAGACTTTTTCCAACAATGATAGAGTCGGCTTCCAGTCAAATAGGTACCATGTCAGGCCAGAAGATGAATGAGTTTAAAAACTATAGGTAAGTTAGTACAGACGCTATCACATCAAGCTATCCGTAACTATAAAATTTTCCCAATCAACCTTGAACCTCATGCATCAGCGATAAAGTTGAAAACCTATTAAATAAATTTGACGGTTTAGAAGCTTGATGTGCTGGCGTCTTTACATATACGAAAATATGTTTATAATGTTTCTCGCAACAACAAAAACAAAGTTTTATCTATCCGTTTTGGGTTTTTCAGGTGTCAGATGTCAGTGGGCGGATTTCATTGGGATTTCCCCCGATATAGTTAGACTGATAGACGGATGAGGCTACAGAGCAGACGTCATGCCAAGAGTGTCAACCGTGTATTGAATGCGTATTCAATTTGATGTGTAGTCAAATCTTGTGTCATTTTGGATGGTTTGTTTAGAATTCTTTTGTCCATAAATTACATTTTTGACCAGAAAGTTTCATAGCTTCAGTAGTACAAGGATCTTTTGACACTCGAATATCTTTAGACACACAGCGCTCTCACTCACACAATTTGAAAGGAGGAGGTGCTGTGTGAATGAAAATTTATGAAATATTTTTTTTTATAATCATGTAAGAATGTCTTGAAAAAACCGAATGGCAGTGTTGCTTGGTGCATTTTGATCACTTGAAAGCTCCTTGTACAGCTACAGTTTACTTATTTATTAGAAATCATGATAACTTTCAGTGTGAGTATCGCAGGGAGACTATTCTTATATTTTTATAAAGAGGAGGAGCTCAATTTAAAATCCGACACCACTTACACGTGCAGGTAGTTCTATTTCAAGGGTTTCGTCTCATAATTATATACTGAGTACGATGTCCATGATTGCGTTTTAAACACACTTTCTTGTAAGACAGAACCTTTCATTTACGTCCAATTACTTTGAGGAAACAAAAATCTGGCACGAAGCCACGGAAATAGGAGAAAGGAAGACAAGAGCAACACAGACGAATTATATAACAAGGTCAATTGAATCCCTCCTTAAAGGTTCATTCGTTTATATAAATTGTGTTCATTATTTTATTCAATGGCATTCTAATAAATGAAACTGCGCTGCCAGCCCTGAGCCACTTCATTACGAATCGTAATACTCCGCCGAACGTATTCTGTTCCCGTTTACAATTTAATTTTAAGAAATTAACTTCCATACTTCTTAGTATGGATTCATGATAAAGTAACAAGGTATTACAACTTTACTTGTTTTCTTAAATGAGCCAGTCGGTTTTACGTTTATGAACGTATGTATTTTATAATTTCGAGTCGAAGGAATCTTGTGAAGTTAAGCGCGTCACTTCGAAAACATGATAGATCAGTATCTTCAACTTACTGCGCATCGTTTTTTTTTCTATGGTATACAAGCAAGCCAAGGCACGCGGGCAACAAAATCATGTGATTATTTTGCAGCACCAATGGTTTGGCAGGCGCTGCCGTCCCAGAAACAACGCAAAAAGGACTTACTCCGTCTACGAGAATTCAGCACATGGATAAGTTTCTCATTTCACCGTACACATGTCATTCAAACCGGAGCTAGACAGATAGTATAGGTATGGTGGAAGTATAACAAAGTTAGCGTAATTGTTTTACTCACGTGGAACCCAGTGAGGCTCCAGTGTGTGCGTTCCCGCTCCACCCTAACCCTGCGCTGCCACGCCGCCCTGTAACAAACACAAGTACACCTTTATACTGGCCTCTTAACAACACAACTATGTCATTATAGTGTAGGTTCTTTTAAGATGGACGCGCTAAGGCAGACCGCGAGAATCTCCTTGTCCAAGTTTTTGGATATTTTCAAGAAACCTTTAATTTCCTTGAGGTTGCATGTTGATCAAAATATGATTTGCAACCGTAACATAATTTAATAATTTCGTAAACACATGTTGTGTTCACAAAATTATAAAAATCTTTAGAACCAGAACCTAGAATCATCTCCCATTTGAAGCCCTTTTGAAAAACTTCGTCTTTCATGAAATCATGACATGCGGGCTTATCTAAGCTTTTTTCTTGCTTCTATTTTGATGATTCTAATGAGTTTAATTCTGTAAATACAAGTTTTATTTCGGTGGCAAATCAAACTTTGATCAACAAGCAACTAGATTCTGACCTGCGAATAGCAGAAAATTTATATTTTAATTTTGCGGGCTACCTCAGCACTTCGCCCTTGACAACACAAGATACATCTACAATGTTCTACAGTAATCTGATTACCACACGAGTAGTACTCTGACGAGCGGTCGCTAATGGGAACAACATCACCCATTACCGCTCGGAAACATTGTTTCAGGGAACTTTAACTCTTGACATTTTGAAAAATGTAGGCAAATAGAACACATTTCAATTTAGGTAGAGCTCAAAATGGTAAGGTATTGAGAGCTACCCTACTCCAAGTCCAATGCTTTTGTTGCCGATACACTATTGTTACAGAAAATGTTTCCCATATTTTTCCGAAGCTTGGATATAAAACAAAGCTTGCGTCCCAATAGAGTTAAAACATGAACAACAATGAAACGAGAGACACGAAATATATGTAGATAGTTAAAAACAACAATTTATCCAAACTGAAATTAAATGAAAACGTCAACAGACGTCAAATAAACATTGGAATTGGAACAAACTTGCTAGAGACGGCACTGTCCGTCTCCTGTGAATAAATAAGCGTTATTGTGCCCTTCTACTTCGCGTCACCTGGCTGAAATAAGGCCGTAACTTATAAACACAATTAATCGTCCGTCTATTATTCAGCCTGAACTTTAAGATAGACTCTATAATAGAGGTTATTTGGTATTATGAAAACAATATTGTGGTAATTTTACCTTATAATTATTCGTACCGGGGCGATCCAAATAGAGAAATCAAATTTTCCCAGATATGAGACCTAGCTAGATCGATTTTTCGGACCCGTAAACCGATATAATTATAGCAACTTTCCTCGAAATCGTTAAAGCCGTTTTCGAGAATGTGATAACAAATACACAAATATGGCTCATTTAGTGGTACAGGATAGGAAACTCCTAAAAGTCCTAAATATAAGTACGTCAGTCATAATTTAGTGGGTTCTCCCAGCGGAGATGCCAACAAGGATAATGAGATGTCACGTCATACATTTTATACCCACTGACACTGGGAAACATTAACACATGTAGACATCTAGGTGGACCCTCGGACATGGTATCTAGGGAGCGCGTTTAACGAGCTAATTCCACTTTACAATGCTCTTGTTTATTTTAGAAATAGCTTTACAAAAAAGCTAAAAGCTTTAAGCAGCAGCAGCAGCTTTAAGCTAAAAAAAGCTTTTAGCTTTAAAATACGCTTTTATATTCGCAGATGTTATTACATCTAAACAACAATGAACAAACTTCTTTACAGTTTGGCAGAATTAATAATATATGTATTTGTAAACAATGATAATCATTATGAATATAAACATTTTTTCATTATAATTTTTCAACCCTTCGTGGATTACAATCATTATGTAATTATGTTAAGAGAAATAACGCTTTGCGGTATTTCAATTATATATGTAAAACGTCCTCTACATTTTATTTCGTACAATTCACATCGTCGGCGTCGTTCACGTGCGCACATCGAAACATTCCGCCTAAGAAACCACAAACATACGGAAAATGTTATGTACAAGATGTATGACGTCAGATATCCGGAATCAGGCCCGAGGCACACCTTTCTGTAACGTTGTGAGAGCGTTTGAACATTTCTAGCCCATAAATTTTCTTGTAAGAGGTCGAACATAGCCTTATAACTTGAAAGCTATGTGTACTGAAAACTTAAGTAACCAGTTACTTAAAGAAAATGTCACTGAAGCTTGGTACCTTCAGACTCTGAAAACTAGGTCTAATTAACATAGGATTTTTGGGAACTCGACCTGAGATGAAGATATAAAAGGGGGAAGAATTACCTAACCACGCGAATAAAAGCGAATACTAGTTTAATAATAAGGCACTTACTATTCATTTATATTCCTAAGGGCCTTAAAGGATCGAATGTCAATTAAATTCCTTGGAGTTTTAATTATAAATTGGATGGGGAGAAAGAGCGTAAAATTCTTTATAACTAGGCCGGGTTCGGGTTACTGCCCATGAAAATGGTTTAACTCTTTTCAATCAAGCTTTTCAATGCTGACCAAGTTTCGTTTTCTAAAGCGTCATGTATATTGATTATTTTCAGTGGAATTCACTAAACAAAACGAAATTCGAGCTTTATGAAGCACTAGCATATGCTCGCGGCTTCGCCCGCCTGGAGTTCGGTAATGTCCCACGGGATATTATGTTGTTGTTGTTGTTATCCTATGTTATAAACTGTGTGCCTTTCATCCAAATCCGGCCAGTGGCTTTGGCGTGAACGAGTAACAAACATCCATCCATCCATCCTGACTTTCGCATAATTATAGTATTTGTAAGATTAGTAGGATTGCAAAACGTAATCAGAATCAGGTTTTCACTAAAGAACTGTCCCTCCCGTCCATGTCCCCACATACCGTTGTAGCTAGGTAATAATTTCAGGTATGCAAATTGGTGATCGAAGCAAGGATTACAACCAGCCATCAATATACAAGTTAATTGAGCCCTTTGCAGAGGAAGATACCTTCGCATTCATAGGTGAATCTTAATTGTTATTTGGGGCCGAGTGAGCCCCAACAAGTGTGTAATTGAGTGGGCGGTCAGCAGGTACCTGTGCCGAGATCTACAGTATATTGCTTGACCAACATAACTTGTGACGCGATGGAATTTAGAACTACATTCAAAATGACAGATGGATGACGTTTTTCTTAACAAGCAGCGCCGGCATGATGTCTCAAGTAATGTTGGTCAAGTAATACATATACGTCTTTCATTTGGTAACCCAACAATGGAAATTTTTATGACTGTTCAGCTGTCGGATACAAAAGATATTTTTCTTAACAATACTTGAAAAGAAAACGATTTTGATGTTTGATTTAGTAGAAGACTAAAAAGGGTAAGTACAAATAATGAAACCATTATTGTGGAGGGCGGTGAAAGGGCGTACATAAGTAGACAATACATAAGCCTTCCAATAGAGAGCAACAGTAAATAACTAAGAAATAATAGAAACAACATTCGGATTATTTTCGTCAGAACTAATTGATCGGTAAAACTATCTATAATAATAATAACCGATACTTGTGTCGAACAGTTCAGCACAATGAGAAAACTCGTTAGCAAACTTCGCTAAACGATGATATAGGAAAACGAGAGCCTTTCCCAAAGTATTCTTTTATTTCAAGCGTTGAAGCTGCTTTTATGTTCAAGCTGTACATAAAGGCAGTGTTCTTGGTATATCGCCTCATATAATTTACGCAAAGCAGTTTAACAAGTCGTTATAAAGGGGCGTTGGACGTTATATGACGGAACTAACGGTCTGAGGAACGTTTCGTAAACAATAACTTCTATCATGTTTTATTATGATTATACTACAATAATGTTCAGACGGTACTCGGGTACATACAAAACTAGGCTCTGGGTTATTAATTCTTGAATATTTACGTCTATAATTTTCCAATGTCGATCGTATTGAATTATATGGAGTAAGTACCGGTACCGGTAGGCTCTTTAGCTAGTACAATCTGTCAAACTTTAATAGATTTCCAACTTTATCGCTAAAGCGTTAGGTTCAAGGTTGATTGGGAAAATTTGACAGTTTCGGGTAGCTTGATGTGCTGGCGACTGTACCGTCAAAACTTCGAATGATAATGGGTTTTGTTACTCGCGTTGTTTGAAACGTTTTCGAGTAGAATAACCAACAAATAATATTTATTTTACGCTTCTAAGGGCTATGTTCACCGAAAAGATAACGGTCTGATTATCTAAAAACAGCTGTTTAAAACACATTTTCATGTTCACCAAAGCAAATCAACCGATTAAACACGCTAATCAACTGTTTTTTCTAACCGAGGTGGGAGAGGTTGTTTAAAGTCCTGGTTAGTAGTTAATCGGTGTATTTTGACGTTTGTAAACTGCAAATAATAACAAATTTTAAGGTTACACCCAGATATTATTGTGAGAAATTAAGATGCAGTCTGCTTTGAATTATATTTTGGAAGAGGATGACGTTTTGGCCGAGTTTGAAACCGTTGAAAGACTTTTGCGAACTCCTCGTTTGTATTCCACCAGACGACACTACTTCACGGAGTTCGGTGCGTTTGTTTTTAATTACGCCTTGGTGCTTTCACTAAATTAGTGACAATTTCTTTTTCGTCATGCGTAAAATTAGCAATGCGTTTCTTATTAATTGTATTTAATTATATAGATCGGACTAACTTACCTAGTGACGTCCGATCCTTAATTATGTGAAGTAATCTCGTCCTCATTTAGTACTTGTAGTTTGCACTTCTTGCTAACTCGCTATCACATTTTTTTAAAGATGAATCGATTTCATCAAAACGAATATGTTATCTGTGGTCCGGTCTTGGCGCGGTTGTCTGGACATCTGTCAACTCATTCTTTCAAAGCATATGATCGAGACTTCAAGATGACCGATACGGTTATCTATCGTAGTCCCGATACATAAGTCAACACAACTTTAAAAAGGGGTGTAGATAAGACACTTTAAAACACATATAAGTAGGCTGATCTTCTGGGAAGGGTTGGGATACAATGAGGACGAGATTACTTCACATAATTAAGGATCGGACGTCACTAGGTAAGTTAGTCCGATCTATATAATTATGCTCCGTAATCTCGTCCTCATTTAGTACTTGTAGATGTTCAAATAAGAAAGTTGTGTTGGTAATCTAGTCAACATCTGATAATCATTGAACAATTCAACCTAACATACTATTCTGACTTTCATTACTTATGTACTAACTACACATTTATTTAAATAAAAGGTAACATAACATAAATCTTCTCTAACTCAACAACCTGTGTCATGATAATCTTATAAAGAGCTTAATTACTTTAATCAGACAGTTACCATTGACATTAAATTTAATCAACCAACAAAAACAAGCAGTGTGCTCTATATTACAGAGACTATAGAACACACTGCTTGTGCAAAAGCACTAGAATTTAGAAACACTCCTCATAGAGAGGAGGCCTGTGTCCCAGCAGTGGGAACATTAATAGGCTGATGATGATGATGATGAACTATCTCATCTCATATATCTAGGTCTCATAATAAAAGCAAGCAAAGTTGAGGAATTTGTGGTCCAACCAGCTTCTTGTCTTATAACTTCAATATTAAAACCCACTTCAGAGGTTTTTTTTTTTTTTTTTTTATGCAGAAGCTTGTCTTGAGCTGTGTGATGTGAATTTGGGAGTATTTATTCCACTATTAGTTAGAATTTGTTTCATCCACCTACTAATAGTTGCAGTAGTGGCGGCACGATACGGTTTTCTTATAGTTATAATTGGTGATTTACAATCTTGTCTTATAGGTATTTTTTGTAATATCTAGATAGAACAAAAGGGTAGTAGCAGAACACACAGACAAATTCCCCTTAAAAGATGGTAGTATCAAATTGGGTTGATATCTACCAGGTTCAAAGGTTTTAATAATTTCTGGAATTTTATGTTAATAATTATCCTGATTACAAGAAATGTTATCAGTATACTTATGAGAGACAAGGTTCGAATTCTGTGTGCAGTTACAAGGGCTATTATGGTAACTTAATTTTTGGTAATTAGTTCTAAACTAAGGGTTTCATTAGGAAATAGTTTAGACAAATAATTCAAAACGATACTGAGATTCCATACTACTTCATATTTGGGGTTCTTAGGTCTTAACCTAAATATATCCCTGAAGAACCTTGACAGTCGGTCATATAGGCCAGTTTGGGGCCCTAGAACTAGAGAAATAGCTAACTTAATGGTGTTGAGTGAGCTATTTATGATAGTCCCTCATTAAAATTGTTGTCAGAAAAGATATCACAGTGGGAACTGAGTCTAGGAGAGGGTCAATATCTTGGTTCTGACAATAAGAAATCCCTGATTCAGAGCAGATTCGTATCACTTTTATGATAGGGTTCCATTATTATTCTTTCAGAAAAAACCTTGGGTTCACATAAGGGAAACCATGGTTGTGAGGGCCACCAAGGTTACAACAATGCCTGTTGCCCCTTCCTTTTTTATTATCTGTAACATCTTACTAATAAGTGCAAATGGTGGGAATGTATAAAAGAAATCACCTTACCATTTGGACAGTGCATTCTGACAATTAGTGTTAAACTTGTTTGCAAACAAGTCAATCTGAGGTTTAACAATAATAGTCTTGTAAGCTACATCACATAACTTCCATTAAATTTTTGTGTTTCGATGCCTAGATCCAAATGTGTCTTTCCTCACACCGTTGCCACAACTTTCTGGCTAAATTATTACGGTGGGGAAAACAAGTGCCACCCATTTTATTGATGTAGGCTATGGCAGTTGTGTTATCTATTTAATTCTAAGTAAAACTTCACAGTGTCTGAGTGTGCTTGCAAATGTTTTCAGCCCTCTAAATGCTGTTAAATGCTGGTAAATAGTTCAAGGTAATTTATACGAAACTTTTTATCATCAGTTGTCCAGTGCCCATGGCTTCTGACATCATTATATACCAGACCCCAGCCAGTTTGTCAAGCATCAGAAAATATTTCTAGAACAAAGTCAAATAGTTTTATACTGTTGTAGGTTGTTGGAATGTGAGACAACCACTAATCTAGTCCTATCCAAATTCCTTTTGTGATAGGTAGCAGAGCCTTGTAATTTTCATTGTTGTTTTGTTACTTTCCATAACTTTGGTGTAAGGCCAACCATATTCCACTGTTGGGCATGCAGCAACAAGTATACCTAGCAACTGAGCAAATTCTACTATTTTGCATAAATATTTTAGATTTAAAATTATTTAATAAGTTAGGGATGAAATTTTATCTATCTTCTTCTGATGAAGCGAGATATTACTGAACTGTATCTAACAGAAAACCTATATAAATTGACAGCGCTGTCTGGGTTCTAAGGCACTCTTTTTAGTATTGATAACGAACACTAGTTTTTTTTTTTTTTTTTAGAAAATTTGAGTTGTCGACACATTTTTCAAACACTTATCATATGAATCACCAAGGCACAAAATATCACCCAGACATAATATAGAAAAGCAACCCCATTGACCTCAGGTGACACATAACTGGCTTCATAATCTTTGTGAATACAAATGGTGCTATGCTAAGCCCAAATGTAAACTCAAACAATGTATCTTGAAACTGAAACCGGAGAAATCTATCATATTTTGTATGGGTAAGAAGTATTTAAGCATTTTTCAAATCTATAGTTGCCATAAAACAACCTGGGTTCATGAGTTTGGTTGCTGTCCTTAAGTCTTCTATTAATATATTTATTAAGTTTTTTGAAATTTAATATAAATCCAAGTACCATCTGATTTTGGATGCAAAACTATGCTGGATAAAAATTGATTGATAAACATCATTCAATAGCACCATAACTGTAGGAGTTTATTAATTTCCGTTAAATAAGATTGCTTTCTTTCTGACTGAAGTTATTGTTTTTAGGAATGCAAGTTTGAACTGGAATTTCAAAAAAGTGTAGTTTATAACCCTTGATCCAATCGTTGTATTGTTGGATAGGTGATAACATTATTCCAGACTTCAGTGAAATACTGCAATGTACCAGTCTACCTGAGCTAGACGCATTCCTGCCCCCCGACGTCGTGGCTGGCGCCTCTGTGGTGAGTGTAACTTGTCGTGTAGCTTATCCCTGAACAGATATTGGAGTCTGCCCCATTAGCTCCTTCTTTTCGTTACTGAGGCCAGGCAGGATTAGGGAGCGTCTGGTGATGCATTTGCATGATAAATGTGACAAAGTAGTCTGGCTGCATCACTTAAGAGTTAAAATTTGATCATTACTCTCTTAGTTGGTGATTAGATTGTTTAACAATAAAAAAAATAAAAACTTTGCCTATTGGTGTAATGACAGCAGCCGAGGTGATCTGCTGCCCCCTGATTCGTTGGTCCCTTTTTACTCCACCATCCTCAGTGCGGCTGCCACTTCTTCATTTAGTTTTTAAATAATTCTTTCATTAGGTGATACAGGACAACTGTCTGTAGTCAGAAGTGGCGGAATAGGTGATAATTGATGGCAAGGAGTCAATGGTATGTGGCGTTATGGGGATTAGCTGTCGCGGCGAGTCAGGCTGCGACGGAATTTATCACGTGTCTCACAACTTCGGTCGCGATACCCACGGCTTCTCGAGCGTGTTCGACTGGAGCGGGTTTCATACTCGTCTAGAAAGAATAGTTAGAGTTAGGCCTCTGACTGGTCGAGTTTAAATCCACGGCTAAGTGAAAGCTCTTGTGATATCATTCTACTGTAGGATGGCTTAGATCATCGGCTAAACTCTCGTGAAAGCTCTAGCGATGTCTTACTAATTGTTGGCACAATTGGTGTTCTCATGGCTAACCTCTCTTGAAAACTCTAGAGACATGTGCGAACAACTGAACGTGTACACCATCGGCTGACCTCTCGTGAAAGCTCTTGTGATGTCGTTCTATTGTTAGATGGCTAAGATCATCGGCTAACCTCTCGTGAAAGCTCTAGCGATGTCTTACTAATTGTTGGCACAGTTGGTGTTCTCATGGTTAACCTCTCGTGAAAACTCTAGAGACATGTGCGAACAACTGAACGTGTACACCATCGGCTGACCTCTCGTGAAAGCTCTTGTGATGTCGTTCTATTGTTAGATGGCTAAGATCATCGGCTAACCTCTCGTGAAAGCTCTAATGATGTCGTAATAATAGGTTGGCACAAGTGGTGTTCTCATGGTTAACCACTCGTGAAAACTCTAGAGACATGTGCATCTTAAGCCAGGGTGCCAGGTACTTCTAGGAAAAGACGAGTGGGTAGGTACTTAAACAAAAAAAAGCTTACCAGATTTTCGCTGACGACTCCGTTTTCGCTTGTTCGACCGATTTTCTAGTTCTCGCAGACGTTCGTTGAGTTCTCTCATATTTTCGTCTCGTTTTCTTCGATGTTTTCCCATCTCGGTTTGGTAATTACAAAATTATCGGAACTTTATTATCGGATACGTGACCTGCGCGCTTCACAAAAAAGTACAATGAGTTGACAGATGTCCAGACAACCGCGCCAAGACCGGACCACAGATAACATATTCGTTTTGATGAAATCGATTCATCTTTAAAAAAATGTGATAGCGAGTTAGCAAGAAGTGCAAACTACAAGTACTAAATGAGGACGAGATTACGGAGCATAATTTAAAAACTGTTTCAAACAAACAAAACTTCAAACACAACAGATAATTTGATGCCATGGTTATAAAGAAGATTCTCTGATGAAATCTCAGGTATAATGCAACCATTTTAAGATGTTTCGCATTTGTACGGTTTTTACGTGTTAGTTACTCACCCTATTTGACTGTATTATAATCATTCGGTCTTTCATTCCTAAAACGCTCGTTTACTTAACCGAGCTAGAATAAGTTGTGGTGAACACCAAAATTCCCACGTCATGTTTAAACAACTGATTACGTTTAGCGGGCCGATTATGAAACAGTCGGTTATTTTACTGTTGGTGAACATGGCCCTAAAACCTGTATGATTCGTTTGTCTTCACGTCAAAAGAAAATACCGTATAATTATTTTGATATTTCCTTTACCTAAGTACCTACTGTCGGTAGATCGTGTTTATATCTAGCCGGTACATGTTACTGTGGAAATAGGTACTTGATAAGAATTGACACTGCCATGATTACCGAGATCCGGGCTCCATTTGGCATTGAACTGGTGACGGGGGATCGTATAATCGGATTGCCAACCATCCGTCCTAGTGCCGGGGTCGCCACCGAACACGATAAATCGAGACTTGGCTTCAAAACTTTCGCATTCCGTTTACGTCGAAGGCAGAGGTAACTCCCTAATCGATTACGTATTTCGATTTCGATTTCTAGACCCGAATATCGGGACGACCTTGACCGTTGATAACTCGATTGATATTGAAGATAAGGTAATTTAAACTTGGTGAAAGCATCATCTGCCTAGCCTTTTCCCAACTATGTTGGGGTCGGCTTTCAGTCTAACCGGCTGCAGCTGAATAAGTGAATACCAGTATATTACATGGAGCGACTGCCTGTCTGACCTCCACAACCCAGTTAGTACTGGGTATTACGATACCACCTTTTTGGGCCACTGACTACCTATAATGACTGTCAAAGATCTACAAATGACAGCCTGGACCAACTGCTTTACGTGCTTTCCGAGGCACGGAGGAAACTCGCAGGTATGCAAGGGTGGTCACCCATCCACAGACCAACCTAGGCAAGCATGGCTCCTTAAACTTGGTGAAAACAGGAGGGGCAAAGTTCTGTTATAATTAAACTATGAAACGTGGTGAGAATGGCATTTTTGCCGTGTCTGTTGGCTAGGTAGGGACACCACTCCATTAGGGCCACCGTATCGCGCCGGGTAGAGACTGACCGTCATTGCCTTGTTTACTTTTCCATTATAACCTCATTCCCTCGGATTCTACGTCACCCTACCGACCTCAGCTTGATTGGAGTTTTCCCGATTTACTTTACTACTCCCCGTGCTCAATGTTTGTGTTAGAAACTGATAATCATTAGGTTGGATTACTGAATTAATTCCGTGGCAACTCAGCGTTATAAGCTTACAACATCTGTGCCAAATATTAACACAGTTGAATGATAAATATTAGTTGTAATGGTGACCATAGTGTGAATACAGATAGCGTAAAGATAAGATAAACACCCAGCGCAATGAGCGCAAGTACATTCAATGAGCAGATACCTAATAAGATTTACTTAACCATTGACGTCAAATTAATACGTTTCCAATAAATTCCATAAAACGTGCATCCAATGTTTTATACATGTTTTAAAATAGCACGCTGCAATTGTCGATTCAGAAAGATTTCAATTCATGATCTATGCAATAAATATTAAAGACGCGGTCGCGTTTACCTAAGACATTTCTGGAATACTTCACAAAACATGCCAGAAACTGCCCGATATTACATTTGTTTTTCAATCGGTATGTGGAGCAAATATTGCCCAGACATTTTTTCATTACGTTCGAGAAAGAAAACACATAACTCGAGCATGACAAATATTTACTCACGCGCGCACGTTACAAATGAAAATAGACCGTAATATACGTCGTAAAATGTTATAAAACATGAAACCTATTGTAGACATGTTCTAAGAATCGTAATAGTTGTACTATTTGGGGAACATGCGCCGTATCCATTGTACAAAAACATTTGCACTATTAATTAAACAAACTGTTTACGTGCGTTTACAAACTGTTTACGTGCGTACGAATTACGGCGTTTTCCGTGACTAACGACTTGCAATAAATTGATGAGAAAAATTCCGCAGGGTGGCGTGAAACCGGTGGAACATCCATCTCATTGTGTCAGTGAAGCGTTTTTAATACACTCAAGATGCGCAAGTCACGGGCCCGAGAGGCCCAGGTGAGGGTGGTACCGCGGGGATGGGTGTGAGACATTTTCAATAAACAACACTTCCTCCCGTTCCACAAATGCAAACAATGCCTTATCGACGCGTAATTATGTCAATATTCTATGCAAACACGGCGGGGATGTGACAGATCACCCTCTCTCCCTTGGCGCTAAAGTAATGTCATCAGAGCTGCGGCTACAGTGGCAGTAACTTGAGCGAAATAAAAGCGACTGACAGAAATGTCGATGGGTATCCAAAGTTTTATAACAAAATTATAATCACTCCATTCAAGTGAATCCATTGTTGTCATAAGTTTTCCGATAACTTATTTGAAATATTACTATTCATTTATATTCATTTATTTGCGTTCCACAAGGTAACACGTGGTGTTAACAAAAGGCTTAAAGCTAAGAGCCGTTGTAGACCCTGCCAGGGCACAGCTAAATCTAAATCTTACAAGCTAAAAATTAAAAATATAAATGAAACCAAATAATTAGATACATTCGCAAAAAACTTCTACGAGTCATCTCCTTACCACAAAACCAATGACGAGAGCGTCAGGATTAGTCTGAGGGTCGGAGTCAAAGGTGTAAGCTATCCATATCAGTCACAGTTCGCTGATAACTCTATTACGTGCAATCTGATAGGGAACGTGCCTGGCATTTACCAATTTCCAGCTCACACTGAAATGGACTTCCATAGAGGTACAATGATAATTTGCTTGAGGATCGTCATGAGAATCAACAGCCGAATGCCAAATTGTCAACTAGTAGACCAACCAGCCAGACAGTATCCTTGAAAAGTACCTTTAGTGGTCAAATATGCAAAAAAAAACTAGTTCAAATTTTGATGGACACAGCCACCAGACCAGATACCACCAGATGTATAATTTAGAAGTAAGTGTCGGTTGTCGTCACCCGTGACTGGGTGAGGTCGCCTGTTCAAAAGGTATGAATAATGTCAACGAAAGTGACGACCACATTCATTAGCTACTCAATGTTTTAAGGAGTGCAAAACCACTAAATACAATTTAAAGGTCAGGTTGAAACACAATCCGTCAATCTTGATGACGTGAAATGACGTCGACAAAATTTTATTCGCTTGGGTTTTTCAATCACGTAACAAAGTTACTTATTAATCAACTACTAATCGGTTGAAAGGTCACGACGTCCAACAAATGACGTAAAACACTGAACTGAAGTACATATTTGTGTGTGCTTACTAATATTTGAACAACTAATCGTTTTTTAACAGGAAAAGTGTTTAGTTTTCCTGTTTAACATCGTTGCGCATCTTATCACAGATCAAATATTTCGGTCAGTGATATGAATGTCATTGCTATTAATTCAATAGCAAACAGTCTCGATTATCTAACGTGGTCACGAGACCGATCTGACAGAGCACAAACAAATTCAAACAATTAACTACTTATTTATTCAAAGGCGTATGTCTGATAGCCCCGATATCGATTTTGTCGATTCGGTATCAAGACGAAATGACTATCTATTAGGACTTGAGCGTTGTCCTTCAACTATGAATTATGAATTGGAATATCAGTTACGCATAGCATAATCTCCGTCATTACAGTGGGGTTGGCGGGGCAAGTCGGAAGTGTCAGCTTCGTGTCAAGAGCGGCTTGTATACGGGTCAGGTCCGCACTACGTCATAACGAGCACGTTTGCCAGACCCCGGGCCACGTGCACAACTCACAACCGTCAAACTCAAACTCCATTCAAACGTTTCTTTTACATTTTAACAAAACTTGCCCCTTTTTTTTCAATAAAAAGGTCAAATAAAGGAGGAAAATCTGCTGGAATCACGTTTTTCTGAAATGTCAGAAGTACGAGTGACTCGTTGCCTTTTCGAAGGATTTCGTTTTTTTGTTGGGGCTGAGTTGGAATTGGTATTGTATTAAGTAAACAATGTTATTTTGAAAATACAGTCAAAGTTCTTGGACGGTTACTTTTCCTCTTTTTACTTTTTTTCTTCGAGATGTAAAACCCCAACGAAATTAACATTTCCTTATAGTTACAAAGCATCACTATTAGACTGTACTCGACTATATGCGAAACCAAACATTAGCAAAGCTATTGGCGCAGCACATAGTCCATGTAAACTAAACATTCCATGGGGTATAGCGTGGAGTGCATGTCGGTACATATATGTGCGAGGTCACGAAGTGTAGTCGACAGTGTCGACACCTCTCACAACACTCTCGCATCTGAAATACACACATCAAAAGTATCTAGGGATCAACATATATTTTTGCAATAACTTTTCTCCTGATTGATATTAATTAAAATTTTCTTTAAGGATTCATCAAATAAAGTGTTTTCGTTTGTCACAGTAACGATAAACCAAGTCACCTTTGCATTAATAAAGAAATTTGCCATTTTCCTAATAAAGGGATTTTTGACATTTGAACCACTAACATTAAAGTTCGAAAAAAAGACTGAAATAACAGTTTTCTTTAAAATTTTATTGGGTAACTTAAACAATTAATAATCCGTGTTTCTACCGCGAACACTAACAACACAAGAACATCGGTTTGGCATACTCAAAATGAGTTCATCCAAATCACGCTGTGGAATGGCCGCCCATGTTCGTTGCAACAACAAAAAAAGGTCTTCTTGCGACTGGATACCCTCCATATTCGGCAGAGCTCTTCTCTGTAGCATATCCCATGCATGCTCAATCGGGTTCAAGTCTGGCGACTGAGCAGGCCAGGGCAGGACATTGATGTTAGCTGCGGCGAGAGTCTGTCTTACAACTCTTGCGGTGTGCGGTCGTGCATTATCATGCATTAACTGAAATAAGGGACCGATTTGCACTTGTAGAGGAACGATGACGTCTGATACAATCGTCTCAGCATAAATTTGAGCGTTGAGGTTGCCTCTGATCCAAATCAACTCAGTTCTTCCGCCGATCCAAATACCCGCCCATACCATGATGGTTCCACCACTATAAGGATGGACTTCCTGGCAGGATTTTAATCGCTGTTGGCGTCCAGGGGTTCTCCAGTGTCGTATACGTCTTGTATCCGGTCTCATACCAAAACGAGACTCATCAGAAAAGCACACGAAACGCCATTGTTCTTCTGCCCAATTTCTGTGTTCAAGAGCCCATTGATATCGAATCCTACGATTGTGCATTGCTATAGGTGGTACCCGTAGCGGTCTTCGGGAATGAAGGTTCACTTCATGCAAGCGGTTTCTGACTGTTTGGTCGCTAATTAAGTTCCCTGAAGAGTGATGAAGCCTCACGGCTAACATCATGGCGGTTATTGTTGGAGCTCTTCGAGTTAAGATTTGAATGTATCGGTCTTGTCTCCGTGTGGTGCAGCGATACCGTCCTCCATGGCGCTCAGCCACGGTACCAGTGCTTCGGTAACGTGTCCAAAGTCGACTGATAACACTCTGACTTGTATTCAGAGCTAAAGCTACAGTACGTTGCCGGGAACCAGCTTCTATCATTCCCACGGCTCTGAGCATTTCTTCCCTGCTTAAATGACGTCGCCGCCCCATAATAACGTTGGTTTTAATCAGTAGTAGGGAAACAGTAGCACTAATAATGTCTTCAATGCGTTGTATGTTTTTATAGGGAAAATATTGACAGCTTATTTTCATCTTTTACTCGAATTTGATTGAGAGTTCCTGATTCAAATTATGAAATGCACCAAAAAGGATCCATATAAATTTATAAAATCATAAATTTATTACAAAGCCACATCTCAATCTCAAGAAATCCGCATAAAAATGCTTGATCCCTAGACATTTTTGATGTGTGTAGGTTACCGTGCAACTAGACGCGCTACGATGGGAAAGTTACGAGATGGGCTGGAGCCGTTCAAACGATCAACGCTTTCAGCTTTGTTAATCAATTTGTGTAAGTAACTTTATCCCAAAGTGTTTTTGCAGAATTTTCTCCAAGAGTAAGGTATATCCTTTTATTTTCTTGTTTAGATTTTAAAACTAAACCTGAAAATTTAGCACTAGCAACAAAGACGTTGGTGTTCTCGCTTGAGATAGCGCTTAACCAATGAGGCGTGTTTAAGTAACGACTTGGGATCACGGCAGTAATTGTTTCTGCTCAAATTCCTCACACTTCAAGCGCACAGCTACAAGCGTTTTTCCTCATTTTTTTTCATATTTTCAGAGAAAATTTAAGAAGAAGCTTTCAAGGGAACACGGAATTGGCTGCTGCCGACAGCTAATTAATTTTTATTGCAAAAAGCTTAATTAGCAAACGCTCAACATTGGGGATTCCTGTGGGCGTTTCAAATCTCGTTTTATGGACACTCTTGGGTCAGGCGAAGCAGAATTAGTGGTATAGTGAGAGTAACATCTCCTGAGGCCAAGGTTTAATATCCAATTCTTTGTAAAGCAATAATAACGTTATGGCGCTCATAAAAAGTGCGAAAATATCAAGAGTGACTTTTATAACGAATGTGTTTCTGGTTTCTGTCAGTCATACTGTCTGAATGTGTTGTTATTATTAGATTTAAGATGTGTGCTCGTACGAATATCCTGATACATTTTCCACTGGAACAATTTCCAATCTGCTCATAAAATATCATCCGATTTTGAGAGTAAAAATATTATATAAACGAAAAACAGGTTAAAGCTTCTGCTTTATTTGCTTTTCTCATAAATTCTTTGAAAAAACACCGTTGTATCCCAACGCCAGTTGATGATTGATGGGAGTTTTATTTTTAAAACTTTTTCATGAGTATCGTTTCACGTTTGGAATTTTAAAAGCTTCATACATCATAATTATACCGTTTCGGTTCCCAATGAAATGTACACAGTATTATGTCAACACAGGATACTGGCACTTACAGTAAAATTTAAAAAAAAACATTACTATCCGTTATATCAGCGAGAGGCAACTTCCGACATACATAGAAAACAGTATTAAAAAAATACATTTTACGTATAATAGGACTCTTCCTCGCTCGGGAAACTAATACCATTATTATGGTAGCAGTGGTGTTTTAACACAGTAAATAACCTGTTACTAAGTTTGTCTGACAGTATCATTAACATTGTTGTAACCTTATTTTACTACACAGAGTGGGTACCCCGTTCTCAGCAGAGCCACAGAATAAAACAGTTTGTGACAGAACGATTTCTAACTTATAGGAGGCGCGGTATGACAGTATTATTTTGGGACGCCTTTTTGAAAACTTGAACGCTTTAAATTATCCTTTTCTAATGGCGAGAACGCAAGTGTATTATCCGCAGGTCCGCAGCTATATAGTTTGCTGGTGACAAACCAATAATTTTTAGGTCGGTGGTCAACAAGGTGGTTGGGTTACACTCGTTGAGGAAACCAAGGACCGGGTGCTGTGCCTGTGGCACACCTTGGGGAGGCCAAGTCCAACAGTAGACTTACAATAGGCTGTGTTTGATTGATTGAGTGGCGATAAATAACAACATCACGCCTGTAATCCCCGAAGAGTTAGGCAGGGATGTACCTAATAGTACACCCACCACCCACATTTCGCCAGTTATGTTTAAGTAAGTTTAGTCTCGCCCCCTAATAGATGGGGTATTAGGGGGCGAGTCTATTGCCATCATCGGGCACAAATCCAGACTCCGTGGCTGCTACTGAAAAGTTCCCGATGGAAAAACCCAACGACACTTTGCCCGATCCGGGAATCGAACCCAGGACTCCAAGCTCGGCAGTCCCGCTTGCCACAACTAGACCAACGAGGCAGTCAAAGTGATGATAAATTTACGTCCGAAACACGCTGATCTGTTAAAATATTTACCACGGCAAGAATCCACTTACAACGTGCCAATATACGAGATAACTTCGTTTTCACGATCGTCTATATAATCCAAAGCCAGTTTATCACAACACATAAAGTGGAATTCCATTAATTTCCTTTGTATTGAGAAATATATTGCTAAACGGATTTTAATTGCTTATTGATCTGATATAAAATGGGACGATGAAATTGGGGGCCAATTCTTAACCGACGTGACGGGCTCGCCTAAATTTGAACGGAGCCACGATAAACTGCGGCGTTAATAATTATTTCATGCTATTGTAATTATTAAACGCTTTTCACTTGACAAATTGATGGGATAAGAAATTATTTTCACATTCAAATATTCGGAAATGCGAAATAATCGTCATACTTGGGCGCGGTTGATGGGTTTTTCCATCAGGAATTTTCCGGAGTCAGTCTTATAGGTTAATTAATAGGGTCACCGTCTATTACATGACACTTAAACATAACTGGCGAAATGTGTCGATAATAGGGTATTTTACTCTATATGAGAAAAAATCTAAAAATATATTATTGAGATAGCATAAGCAAAAAGCAGTCGGAAAACGTTAGTTTTAGTTCATAAAATAGCCAACAAAATTATAAAATTCAATTCAAAGGTTTCAGCTTTTTTAATCTGTTTCATAACACCAATACAGTAGACGCCATGTTATTACGTCATACGGCTTAGCCGAGGGCAATTAGACAAAAAATACTCAAAAGGTGGAAATAGGTTTATAGTGGTCGGATTTTCATGGGACTTTTTTATTGAGTTCCCAGAAGAGTGGAGAAGAAAGTTAAAAAAATAAATTTCGACGCTCGGGACGTATTTTTTTTTTTTTTTAATTTTCTTTGGAATATTTTTTTTTGTATACGTTACCAATTTCACAAGATAAAATTTCTTGTGAAATTGTTAACTGATGCTTTTCGTCTTCAAATTTGATATGTTGGAATTAATTGCTGAAAATAGGAAAATTTCAAAAGATACTTGAAATATACATTACATTGACAACCATGAATAAGAAACAGACCAAATTAGCGTTTAATGGATGCAAGTTTTTCACACTATTACGCTACAATATGAATTCGTCGAATTTGAAGTTATTCATAAATGAAAAAAAAAAAATTCAAAGTAAATTAAAAATAAAAATAAAAGTTGCAAGTGGCGGATTTTTTTGTACTTTCTTCTCTACTCCTCTAGGAACTCAATAAAAAAAGTCTCATGAAAATCCGACCACTATAAACTTCGTTCCACCTTGTTGTCTAATGAAGAGACACAGGCAAAGATAATCTAAGATGGCGCCACCATAGCTGGTCTCAATCTGACCAATGAGGTTAAGCTATTTTGAAATATAAAATGATATTACCACATTTTCAACCAATGACGATGTTGGGAACCAGCTATGCTAGCGCCATTAGTTCCACAGTGTGTCTCCCCATTGCACTCGACTAGCTGGTGTAAACTTAGAAGTGTCAACTGCCAACTTCAAATAGCACTGCATTTGTTTACACAGCCAATTGACGTCATGACCACAGAGCAATATGGCGTCCACTGCATCCAGCGTTCGCGCAAAATTTGAAAATGCAAAATTTTAATGCATTTTTATGGCACTTAGCGATTGAATAAAAATTTTGTGATTTTTTTAGTGTTTCATTGGCACTGTAGAATCTAATTGAGACACTTTTCAAAAATTGGTGTAATACCCTATTGAATAACCGAATATTCTGGTAGAATTTGAATATCTGGTGGGCTGGACCCACAAAGTATTTGGATTTGACGGACCCAATAACCCATTGGAAATATAGCGTCAGCTTTATCAATGTTTAAAGTGAAAAGCTTCTTCTAACATAAGACTTTTCCTGGCAAAAAGCATCGGTAGCAAGAACACCGTTAAAACTGCTGTATTACCTTAAAGATTAACCATTTTCTTGAATAGATTTATCGGTAGACTTGTAAGAAGATGACTATTCTCTTTATTCTAATAATGTTATAACCATTTTGCGGATTTTTTCTCTTTCATCGAAAGTTGGTTATTCGGTCCTGTTTACGCAAATTAGCAAATGCGCACTCATTGTACGTCAGAACCTGAATTCGCGGTTGGAATATGGGTCGAGAATCTGTTTCGCGAACGTCAGTGAACGTAAGTTTAACTGTAATGCCGCTAGCATGCAACAGGCAGTTTCATTTGTTTGACGTCATAAAACGCGTCACGCCATGTTATACCGTCAAAACACGGCTTTAGAATTTTGTTTTGCATATTTCTGAAAACATTGGGAAAACACGTTAAACCGATCCCGGCTGTCGTTCACAGATTTTTGATAGTCTTTACCCGGGTACCTAGTCAGATGCGAAGTCAGACAACCAGTCTTACTAAGGCGCCAACTCCCGGGCAAGAGTATCGCGGCAATAGTCTTGTCATGCCATCAAATTCAATAGAAACTCTATGAACCGGTGGGTCTACAAGCCGATATTATCACGGCGATAATTTGTAGGCACGGCGCGGCATGACTATTACCGCGGTTCTCTCGCCCGTTGAGGTGGCACCTAAGGAATATCGCGTTACTCACTAACTTGGCTGTGGAGGTCAGATAGGCAGTCGCAGGTCGCTCCGTGTAAAATACTGATATTCAACTGCATCCAGCTGTATTGGAAGCCGACCACACCATAGTTGGGTAAAGGCTAGGCAGATGATATTTCCACATCCACTAATTTCGTTATTTGTAATATGGATTAATCTTTTACCCTTTTGGAAGTGCTGAAAGTTATCTCTCTAGTCACGTTTTCTTGAAGAGAAAATGACAATGACTGATAAGTGTTATCAGGTGTATATGGGTTGTTTTTCATTAGCATTAGTTTGGGCTTTGCTCACGCTTTGACTATTCTAGTGTCATTACTGGTTGTTAGATTAGCGCGTGCTGAAAGTAATAAATGTATTCTTAGTTTACTTTGACAAAATTCTATGTATAATATTGTGTAGGTGTAAGTAAGTTGAAAACTCAACCTCGTTGAATAAAAGTACAGAACAGTGACAGAAAAAAAAGATTATTCCATTCCGAAGCAAGTCTTTTCCGCCTTTAGAAAAATCCAGGTTTGGAACTTTGTATGTAGTTGAGAAATTAAGAAGTCTTGTGAACTGTGTGCGTCTGTATGAATGGCCCTCCAGATAGGGCTACCTTTTCATCTTGATTGTACATACTCTGATTACCTTTATTGTGACAGGATTCCAATAGAAAATTGTAGACGATACAAGAAACTAACTAGAATGCTCGATTGTTAGCGCCGGATAAGACAATTTGTCGTAGGCCCGACGGCGACCGGAACTCGCACAATGGACCATTTCAACGACTGATGTTGGGTCCCGCACTGTACGTCTTTCGCTCATTGGTGCCGCCGGTAGAAGGCTATCTATAATTTCTATCTCTATTCTTCGTTATATCAAAGAGTACTGTTACAATATTGAAGGGTAAGTGACGAGTGACGACATAATTTTATGAATAGATAAGAAATAACGAAAATAGTGTTTGGTTTATTTCTTGTAGTAAAAAAGATAAAAGTGTTCTCGCATATGCTAGCGAGAGCACTTTTATTCTGAAATTCTGAATATATTAAAAATGCCTCCAATTTTAGCGGCAGAGGATTGCGAATTTTCTTTAGCAATTATATAAATAAACCGTTCTTTACACA
Organism: Xestia sexstrigata; assembly: GCA_941918905.2. Taxonomy (NCBI): domain Eukaryota; kingdom Metazoa; phylum Arthropoda; class Insecta; order Lepidoptera; family Noctuidae; genus Xestia; species Xestia sexstrigata. The sequence goes on from OW799201.2 coordinate 21,011,083, forward strand.
ATATCATTTCTTTTATTAGATAAAAGTTCGATAGATGGACAATGATTATGAATATAAAGTATATTGTATCTATCTTTATCTACAACATCTAAATAAGAACCCAATCCAAAAGACAGGACTACATGAAAACACTTTAATAACCACGAAAAAATCGTAAATCATATGTCGCTATTAATAATATTGATTAAAACACTTTAATTAAAAAGCTCGGTGATTTACCGGCACTGAATAAACTTTTATTATCGCAAGAGATCATTAAAAATGTTCAATGTGTCATAAAACTGCGGAGCGTATGTTTTACCCCCTCGACACACGGTGCATGTCGCAGGCAAAGAGCGAAAAACAAACGCTAGATTATATCGTTCATTTTGCTTAAAATTTGAGAAAACTATCTGATAAGTAGACAAGTGTTCTCAGAATGTTGGAGATATAGAGATTATCATGGTAAAGATTATCGATATCGACGTATGAGGAAAAAGGTAGATATAAAATGCCTCATCCTCCATTGATAAGCAAGGATCCTCCGACCGGCCGGTATTGTGTCCGAGCTCAAAGGTTGCTGTCTGGGTGTTCCTCCTAATCTCGCGGATAGCTTTGCATGCTTCCGCGATGCAGGATTTTTGTGTTACGTCAGCTACACTACAACGTTTAGAAACTTTTTGACTACACTATATTATTTACGACGACGATATTTATTGTTTAATTGTTTAGAATTAGAAGCTAGTAATAAATGAGGAGACCAAATATGATTTGCATAATCTTTGGGTTCTAAAATTGATTAAATTCTAAAGTTTCCGTCAAGATTCTCAGGAGTTTCCAAAACTGTCCGATGGCCTGGCTACAGTGACTGCAGCACATAAGGACGTTCGTTTCGTTCCTGTTGATACAGCGCGCCATATGTTCTACAACACGGTATAGATAATGCGAACGAGGTCAGTTTATAAAAGACGTGTTTGTTTTGTTTCGACTCAAACAGTACGGCAGTTCTCACGTTTTGCGTAAATCGTGCCCCTTGAGGGCTTGCGTAGACACAGGTCAAAGAATTTTAAGTTGTATTTCCTTCACAATAATTTATTGTTCTCACATCACAAAAAAAGTCGTACTATCAAATGCACCCTAAAATTGAATGTCACTTGCGTTGCATGTATGGCTTTTGACAGGTTAAAAGTGTGGCATACGCCCGCTATGAGGGAACGGAATGTGGTCCTCGACAGTACATATTCGAAGGCTAACTTTAACCAAATAATGCATTATATACAGAATTTGCATTGAAGACACACGCTGATAACTTTAATCATGAATCCACTTTGTTTCAATGGTATTCATCGCGTATATGTAGCCAATTGTCAAAGTAAAAAATACAGTCGGCTTATCTTATTGAGTATTTTGTAAGTGGCCTACTCAAATATTCTGCAGACCTGGCAGTGTCGTGTGACAGGTCTTGAGCTCCCTAAAACGTGGTTGAGCTACACGATAACTGATGCATGCGTTCCGTCAACTCAAACCTGCTATGGCTCTTCCCTCAAAAGACCATACCAGACAATGCCTACATGATCACACTCACATAGGTTTAAAGATATTTATTAGATACAAAGTTACTCCTTAATTACTTATATAATAATTGCCTCTGGGGCGATGGTGACGTTATTGGGTAGAAACATGTTTCTTTAATTTACTTTTAAATATGTTAATATTATTGCATTTCTTTATGTCTTCCTGTAAATCATTGAACAGCTGCAAATAATAATGTCTGGACTTTAAGAGTCCACGATCCCCGAGTTTGTTTCAGTATTTCTTCTCAGGGGTAGTCAGTTAGGAAATGCCGGCGCCAAAGTTCTCCTAAAACAAAATATTGACGTGTAAAAGTGATTTAATATCCTATTTGCAAAATAAATAATTTCATTTCATTTCATAGTTATTATCAGTAATAAGAGTTATAGATCAAAATGAAACTCCGTGAACTGATATTAACAAATAATTAATTAAACCCTAAACTTTCTTCGACCAACTTATATGTTACCTTCTCAGAAATATAGTTCAGTTAGGGCAAACTACTTTGACTTGTAAAACTGAATTATTAATTAATTAAGGGTAAATGAATACGAAGTTTGCATTGGAAGTCTATATAGTAAATTGTAGTTGATTTGACTAGTTATTTTCAAATAAATAGCTTCAGAGTCGTCTATCACAGGGGAAAAAAGACCAAATACCATCAGTGCCGAAAATTAGATATATGGCACCCGCCTAACCCTGAGGGAATGAAAGGCGTGTCCATTATGATTGACACCAATGACAGTCACACAAAAAGGTCCATTTGTTGTTTAATCTTTAATGTCACCCTAGTTTTGGTTATTACGCGTATTTTTGTGGTCAATTTTTCCATGTAAATTTCTGATTTAACGCTAAACCAATATCATAAATAATTTTAAAATGTTTAAACCTTTCCTCAAGGAAAGTCATTCAATAATACGGTAACACCAAATGTCAGTGTCCTAAACTAGTTGCCATGCAGATAATGAATCGTCAATACAAAACGGGACTGACCTAAAGCCAGCATTTGATTTAACTGCACGTATGTAAAATAATAAATAGTTTGCGTCATGAGTCATCACATTATCTATATGGTTAAATGATGTGGTTAGCGTCAGTGGCGCTATAACTACCCGCGTCATACAAGGCACGACGAACGTTTAAATGTAACTGCTTTTAGCCGTGCCCAAGTTTGGAACTACTTATACAACTATAATGTTAGGGAAATCCATGTACCATGTAGCTTTGGATGATTATCTAATCAACAATCAATTCGTGGGGCTACGTGACTATTTGACGTTCAATTAATGAGTAGAATTTATCCTCATGCGTCTACCCCGTGCTAGCTATAGTTTCCTGGTTTACCAATCCAAGTGCTTATATTGTAACACGATATTTCAAAAGAAGCCGATGTATCCGACGCGACGTTTCGATTCTATCTCACGCAATTTTCTGCCAATAAATCTGTAGGCTCGTTTCGCATCGGCAATCTTTCAATCAGGCCATCAATTAAGACTGACGTGTGACGTCACGAGAGTGCGCCATAGTTCTCTCCCGCTCATCGAACGTTCGAAACATCTGTTCAGTCTGTCAGCACCTCAACAAGTTACCTTCATGCATGTAAACATGTTTGAAGCGATTTATTTTTACGAGCGCTAAAATGTGGAAAAAAATTATGGGAGCTATAAAATATGGGTAAGATAACTATTACTTTATGTAAGCCTATGTGTTGTAGATATTTCGTATTGTAAACTGAATGTCTGAGTTGGCAAATGTAAAGAATCAAGTACGAGGCCGTTTTGAACAGCTTGATGAAATACCTTTGGAACAATCAAGGGTAACCCAAATTTTAATTCGCCATAAATATTTCAGACGCGGCACCTACAACTATTTACCATTCAACTATTTCAGTTCTCATTCAACTTAATTTCAATACAAATATTCCATTCAATGAATTGGCTCAATGGACAACAGATTCGTTTTATGAACAGTGATACATTACATTACAATATACATAATTAATCCATACATATTTCTATACTAAATTTATAGAGAAGCATTTGTTTGTAAGTTTTTATTGAAGGTAGTAATCTTCTAAATTACTGATCCGATTTCGAAAATTTCTTTCACTAACGGGAAGCTACATTATACCCGAGTGTCAAAGGATACATTTAAAACGTTCCCGTGGGATAATTTCCCTACATAACGGGAGCGAAGAAGGAAAAGCAATTATAAAAAATTCAGGCTGGTCGCAACCGGCTTGCGTGTATGACCAGACGTTCTGTACTTTCTGCCTACCCCTATTGGAAAAAGGCGTGAACTTATGTAATAAACGAGAAGCTAGAAATTTGAATTATACTATTCAAATATCTAGCTTCTCTCCTCTGCTGAGCGTATGTGAAGGAGTGTTCAGTTAGAGATAAAATAAAAATTAATTTGCAAGGAATTTATGTACATTTAATTAAGCATACCATCGAACGGAAAGCCGCCATCAACGCTTCTATTTGCACAAATATCAACGATGAATAGGTATTAAAGAAAATTCCACCGAGTGATGAGTTACTACGAGAACTCGAAGTGAATTCTAATCTCACTCACTTTACCGTCCATAAAGTAAAGAGTACCTCCCTACTTTCTTCAGCCTCGTGTTTTTATTTATATTTTAAGTGTAATTAAATTAGGTTAGATATTTATGTAGTACCGTATATAAAAAGAGGGTCGCGATTATGTAGATGAGACAAATAGAATAAAAACAGGGTGGTCGTTAGAGGTTAGCCCTAGGGAGGAGAAACTCTGAGTGCTTATAAAGCATTAAAATAAGTTCTCAGTCTTACGGGTCTTACGGATGCTTTTCCAAGACCTTGGTTTTAAATAACATTTAAATACTCTAGTCTAATTGCTTGTTTTTATTCTGAAACGCTCCGAGCGTTCAGTATAAATTTTGCTTAGAAAGTAAGCTTTGAGTTTTTCTATTTTAATTATAAGAAGCACGTATTTGTGCCAGGGCAGCTTTAACAATTCTTTTTCTATAGGATCAAAACAGATATTTCTTTTTACCATCTCTGCCTAGCCTTTTCCCAACTATGTTGGGGTCGGCTTCCAGTCTAACCGGATGCAGCTGAATACCAGTATTTTACATGGAGCGACCTATCTGACCTCCACAACCCACCCAACTAGCAAAATTTTAACTTACAAGTGTCCCAAGACCTATATTTTATTAATCTTGTATCATACTTACAAACAACTGTAAGTGTCGATTTAGGCGCACTTTATAAGAGAATTCTCGCTTAGAGTCAACTTATAACGCTCTTATTGAAGATAAGTTTACACTAACAATAATCTTGTTACTGCTGTTGTAATACCAAAATAACTTATAAAATTCTCTGGAAGCTCAATAAAGGAGTATTTATCACAACGGCCGAAAATCTGTGCGCGAGAGCTGCTTTAAAAAAATAAAATAAAAAAAAGTTTAATTGTGAACTCATGTATTATTTTTATTACTAGTATTTTTATTTCTTGTAATCATTTAGTTCATTTGCTTGATAGTTATGTGTCTATGAACTTAAATAACTTGCGCTGTACATTTCTTCGAATGTTTTGTGGAATAAAGTGAAATATTTTCACAGGCCCACTTACTTGGTTATGTATTTAGAAAATTAGTAAAAAATATTAATTAATTGTAAAAATAAAAACTGACGCCATTAGAGATTGGTAACACAAAATACTCTTCTCTAAGATAAGCTTAATACTAAAATGTCTTATTCCACACTACCTAAGTTAATTTTAAACCTTTTGGTCTTATTGAGCACTTACATAAGGTAACTACTTGCAGCCATTTAATAAATTTAGGGTTCCTTCGTAAACCATGGCATTCAAATTCCATTTTGTGGTAGGTATAATGTTAGGTGAGCCAAACATGCATAAGTAAATTATGTACTATTATGTGAGTGCGTTTTAAAATATTTTTATTAACTCTTTTTAGGGTTCCGTACAAAGAATCTACTGGACCAAATCAGGTGAAATTTGGTAGGATGGTTTAATCCTAAGACCCAAACACAGATGTGTAAAGTAAATAAATATTTTTTTAAAAATAAGGGTCATTTTCTGGGGACAAATTAGGAAATTAAAAAAAATATTGCAAACTTTGCTCTGTCATAATATATTAAATGAAAGGGCTCGTTATGAGGATCTCAAATATAGTTTTGTTAATAATTTAAAATAAATAGTTTTGATTTTATTCATAAGGAAAGACGAAAATTAACCATTTCTGATCATTTCATCATCATCATCATCATTCTGATGACATTCCCTGATCTCCGAAACTACTTCGAGCCTAAAATTTTGAAAAAAATACAAAATATAGTTAATTGCTTGTAGATTACAGGCAAACATAAGAATTCTATCAAAACATGCCACAATTGAATAAAAACATTTGATTAGCATTGTACGGAACCCTCTCCACGCGAGTTCAACTCGCACTTGGCCGATTTTATTTATAGTGGTTATTGACCCCCGGCTGTGACATTTTTAATAAAGTGTTCACAAGTCTTTTAAAAGCCAAAATATTCTGATAGAGCTCTACCAGTACCTATTCGTCTTCTCTTTAATTTGACTCAGAGAAGACAATTCACACTTACAACTTGTTGGTTTTTATAGTAGTTTTATGCAAAAGTTTATTAAGGTCATAAGTGTTATAAAACACTCAATGCAGACTCTACTAAGAAATACTGTACTTTTAAGATGCTTTTTTAAGTGCAAATAATATTCAAGAGCAACTGCTCTTTATAAATGCACTTGTAAGACAACTGTGCTAATAAATGTCTTACAACGATTATTTATACACATCTATAAGAACACGTACTAAGTGTTTTATTCTTTTAGTACAAAACGCCTTAAATCATGCTTTTATAAGATGTACTGTCATAGTCTAGACACATGTAAGTCTGCTGTAACACCTTAGTTCTTAAATCAGCATATCCGCAAAACAAAATTGCTAGTTGGGCAGTTAGTACTGGGTAATACGATACCACTTGATAAGACTGGTTGTCAGACTTTTAGGGCCACTGACCTGACCTGTAACGGCAGTCAAAGACCTACAAATGACAGCCGGGACCAACAGCTTAACGTGCTTTCCGAGGCATACAGGAAACTCGGTATGTAAGGGTGGTCACCCATCCACAGACCAACCTAGGCAAGCACGGCTTAACATAAAGATCGACCCCGAGCGGCTGTTATTATTTAGCCACGAGCTCCAGATATCTCTTTTTACCGTTAAATTTAAACAAGAATTTGTGTGGTATATGTACTAGAACTAAAAAACCCGGCCACTGCAAAATCATGCTCTAATTATGTTCGGGGTTTACAAGGTAAAATCGAATCCTATTGTTGAAGTCGGTGAAAATGCCCGGGCCATAATAACGAATCGATTTACACCTTATTCTTCAAAATCTGGTGAATAGTTTAGGCGCTACGGAGGAACATACAAACACACATACATAGACAGCTAAAATCATAACCCTTTCTTTTGGCTTCGCCGTAATCGGGTAAGAAACAAGAACGTTTTTTATTAAAAAAATATCCATACACAGCACACATAAAGGGTGTAAATAGACTCTTAACGAAAACGAAAGGCACTTGTTCTCCTCGTCAATGCGATCATTTTTTTGTTCTACACCATACCTGGGAACCTTCTAGTTACGGAGATATTTGGGGTCAAAGTTCCAGCTTTTTGACGTTTTTTTTTTAAATACAAGTTTTTAATGTACGATTTTTACTCGACCCCCGTATTATTAAATCCATCCATCAGCACAACGTTTTGAGTGCGTTACATTGAGTTCTACCACAAAATATGATTTTTGACCCCAAAAAAAAAAGTCGTTTCCCAGCAATAATTTTTGCGTAAAGTTACTTGGTTTGATGTACAGAGTGCTTGGTTAACGGCTTCGTGATGAGGTGTTTTACACCCTGTATAATTTTACAACCTTAGTTTCTACGTCAAGAAAGAATAAAAACTAGTGAAAGCAAAACTGATAACCGTGCTACGCGTCTACGTCGTAGCGCTACGTTATTAAGCACCTACGCTACGGAACGTTGCTGGGTAATGCATGCGAGATAATTAACGTCAGAAAGTAGGTTACCCATAACTACATTACCTGTCCGGGTAACTGCATTATTATTGGAACGTAATTATGAAGTTTATGGTTAAAGAGGTATTTGTTGGTGACGAATATACGACCATAGGAGTATTAAAGAGGGTCTAGGTACGAGCATTTGTCAGTGAACCATTTTTTTTCCAAATAATAACGAACTCTAGATCAACATAACATTTTAATAATAGTTGTTCAACATAACAATATTTATGATAGTTTAATGACACATACTTTCACCACTATGCACGTTACTGTAATTCAGTTTCTATGTATATTTCCTAATTGTTCCATCAATGTCGCAGTGTGACCCAACGTAGAATTTTAATTGCAATTGCGTTTCCATTTTCAGCATTGTGCAGTGTGTATTTTCAGTTAATAGCCAAGCCCGACACTTAACACGGATGTTCGAAGAAGGGAACCATGCAATAGTTCTAATAATATTATGAAATATTTTCGGTTCAAAATCTACACCTTGAAATGCTTTGAACTTTGAAGGTTTTGATACAAAAATATTAACAAGAGTGAACAGGCATCTTCCGGGCACGCTCGTTCGATCATAGACCTCATCCATCGCTTTCCATCAGGCGTGATCGAGGTCAAGAGCAGTCCCATTTTGTAATAAAAAAACAATAGCGTTTCAAAATATGTACCACTTTACGATAATATAACAAACACACTTTACGATAACTCACAACTAACCAAATTTTTGTAAAGGCATTTTATTTCACAAAACAAAACATTGGCCTTTGAAACTATTTTCCCAAAGAAAACTAATTACGTAGATAAAACAATAATAAAAATTATAACAACTGAATACTTAAATCTGGTTTCACAATGTTCTAGCCACAAAGCCGAGGTCAGGCAATAGACAAAATAATAAAGCCGGGGGATAGAGCAATTTTATGCGAATAAAAACAAACGAAACGAGAGCATACTGGTTAGAACAAGCGGGATATTATTTTTGTGTTAGTTTTACTATTATTGTATTCAATAGACCGATTGATTTTTTTAACGTAACAGCCCACAAGATACACGCTAAAGCCACACGCGTCTTGCGAAAAGCCGCGGGTTACCGTGACGATATACTCGAGCGAGACAAACAAGCGCACACTTGTATCTTGACGCGCTTCGGATCGGCTGAGGCCGTGAACGGAACGTAAGCTCCAAGCAGAGATGTTATGGAGCTCCGTACCCGTAACTGGAACTATCGGATATCCGAAATGAAAAACTATCCGTAACCATAACCGAATACAACAAGTTTCGAACAATACCGGATCGGGGCGGAGCCTAAATGAGACAAGTTATGATTATGACAGTTTTTTGTTTTAACCCGGCCGAGCCGACACACTATCGCGCACGTCCCTTGCATTGTTTCCAAATCATTACTGTAAAAGTAAAATATAATTAATTGTACAATTCCTTAAAAACCTAATGTTCGTAACCGAAACTAACGCATAATCCGAAACAATTGCATATCGGTAACCGTACCTGCAGCCGTTATAATATTATTCCTATATATCTGTATCCGAACTTCATATCCATAAACATCCCTGGTTCCAAGCTTTGGTCAGAAACATCAAACGAATATTGTTGTTGACACAACTAAAAACTAAAGGTTTTCCCACGAACTTCAGATCAGCACTCAGACCCTTGGATCAAAAAGGCGTTTAACGCTCTTGAGCGTAAGTCAATACCTATTACTTGAAAGCTTTGATCCTATTGCAGGCGTAGTACTAAGAAATCTGTCGGCTATGGAACAAACATGAAGCGCACATCAATACTTTCAGAATAGCCCATTAAAATCGGTGAAATAAAAACAGATATGGTACTGAAAGGTTTATGTACTCTATTCAATTCAATTCAATTTATTTATTCAATAACGACTTTTACATCGTGTCTGTATGTCTGTAAATTATGTATCTATGATCATCAAACAAAACATCAAACAATATACATGCAATTCATATTAAAATAATTACAATCAAATTAACCAAATTAAATTAAAATAAGATCGGAATAATAATAAGAATAATAAATAAAAAAAAGAATTATAAAAAAAATAAAATTAATGTCATGTCACATGTGTCAATTCATAAAATACAATAAAAATTTCCATTTCAAGTCATTACACGTCAGTCACAAGTATTTTCTACAATAGAAAGAAAATAAGTGAAGAAATATTGGTATCATTTCTTACAGTGACCACGAGTTTGTCCAAACCAAAATAAGGCAAATGATGTCGCCTCATTTACGCTTTATTTGATATAAAGGTCTTTCAGAACGCCTCAATATATATCCCGATATGTTGAGGCGTTCTGAAAGACCTATATAGAGCCGATAACGCACTTCCCAGGTTAACACACACTTCGTATTGCTACCAAAGAAAGTGAGGTACACTAAGCCACATGCCGAATTCAATAACCCTTATGGCTTTTCATTTCGTCGAGTGCTACGTATTAAGTTATAACAGAGAAACGCTACGACCAATTACTTACCCGCACATTGGATGTTTTACACAAATTAAAACGAATGTATATATTGTTTTACACGCGAATGGAAAGGTTGAAGTAACACAGAAAGAAAATGGAAATAAAAGGAATACTTACCAAGTCGACGTTTTTTTTTTTTGTTGTGCGCCTGTCAAATGCCAGGGCGTTTTATTTAAAGGAATAACTAGTTGTGCGGTGAAACCAAGGAAAACGGTTTTAACCACAGACTGTATGCAGTCGAGAAAAAATCGACTTAGTTCGTGTTGGACCACGCGCAGTAATGGGTTCCGTAGTTGGTCCATTTAGTCCATTTAGCGGCCGCAAAGAGATGTTTGTATTAATGAAATACAACATTGGGCGAAAAAAACTATAAATATTTTTTCAAACTTCAGCACACCAATCTTTACCGGTTTACAGAATACGTCTCCTTCTCAATTTTCATCGATTTAGTGTAAATAGTCTATACTGAGTAAAATGACGGTGAACGGACATCTATCCAGATGGCTGCGGAACCCTAAAAAAGGCGCGGCATCTAAATGTATTGTCCAGGCATGAATCAACACACCACAATTGTATGAATACTACCCATGTAGACTCGCACATGTTAGGTAACATTAATATTTCATTGACGTAAAGAGCATTGTTGCTCATGAATAGAACAAGGATAAATAAATAATGGAATTATTTACTATAATTAAGAAGGTTTATTGCTTCGGAATGCACGTTAAGCCGTTGATCCCGGTTGTCATTTATAGATCTTTTGACAGTCGTTACGGGTAGTCAGTGGCCCGAAAGTCTGACAACCGGTTTTACCAAGAGGTATCATACTACCCTACCCAGTACTAACTGGGTGGAGGTCCGATAGGAAGTAGCTCCATGTAAAATTCCTTATAACAACCACATACGGTATCAGTATTTCACCCACAAAAAAGTCTACTTCGTTATTAAAAATATATTTCGTTTTTAATTAATCCTGATCCAAGTACTTCCATTACAACGGATGTGAGAATTAAAGCCTCGAGCATAATGTGTGCGTGTCCATATTAAATAACGAGATTTCATAATTACGGAGATTATTTCAGTGTTAATATAGACCCGAGAATATTAGTAGGTAAAATTATGTTCGAAAATGGTAACAATATCTGAAAATTTTTATACTGAGAAGAAAGAATTGGTGTAGTAAAAAACCCGACAACTGAAAAATCACGCTCTAATTAAATTCGGGGCTTACAAGGTAAAATCGATTCCTCCTATTGTTGAAGTCCGTTAAAATGTACCCTATGTTACCCAATGCCGTCTTTACCATAAGGGCACACGGGGCACGTGCCCAGGGGCCCAAGCGACCCAAGAGGCCCCCAAGTTCCTGTAACTTATATCCCAGGCAGGACCGCAGGATACTAACATTTTCGAGCTCGCTCCGCTTGCTTTTGCACTAGATGCAAAAGCAAGCGGAGCGAGCTCGGAAATGTCTTTTTAGCATAAATCAATATTTTTAAGACAAATATTTTAAGTATAGGATTATTTTTGTCAAGAAAACCTAAAATATCCGAGGCGGGGTGCAAAAAAAATCCAGCGAGCGAAGGGCCCCCTTATTCTCAAGTGTCCATGACCTTCAAATGGTTAAAGACGGCCCTGATGTTACCCGAGCAATACCGAATCGATTGACACCTTATTCATCAAAATGGGATGAATATTTTAGGCGCTACGGAGGAATATACGTAAATACAAACATACATACGTACATACATAGACTGCTAAAATCATAACCCTTCCTTTTAGATTCGCCGTAGTCGGGTAAAAACTGTGATAGGTAAGTTTTAAGTGTGGTTTTTAGGTTAGAATCGGGATAAAAGCTAAAAGCTTCAAGTTATTTTATCTAGACGCGTAAGTGTTAACATAATGTAACAGCAACATAAAAATGTTGTCTACATTTTCATTCACTTTTTCAGGCACTTCATTTGATATATTATCAGGTTCTTATCTGCCGAAATTCCCTGCAATGCATTGATTTAAGTGCTAAAACAATGAATACTTATTTAATACAAGCTGTGCGCCAGATGTCCCCTAAGCAAAAGTTAACAAATTCCAATACCTACTTTCATCATATTGGGCCTATGTACGGTCGAACAAGCTATTTGGTTTACAGTTTATCCCACAAATTACATTGTAAAATGTAAACCAAATAGCTTGTTCGACCGTACTCGTACCCCTACATGAGCCAAATACGATGAAAGTATTGTCAAAAATCCTTCTTTACCTTTTTTAGGGTTCCGTACAAAAATTAAAAAAAAAACCGGTACCCTTATAGGATCACTCGTGCGTCTGTCTGTCTGTCCGTTCAATTTGCTCCGAATCTACTGGACCAAATCAGGTGAAATTTATGAGGATCTCAAATATATTTTTGTTATTATTGTAAAATAAATAGTTTTGATTTTATTCATGAAAGAAGACGAAAATTGACCCCCCCCCCTGATCTCCGAAACTACTGAGCCTAAAATTTTGAAAAAAAAATACAAAATATAGTTCATTGCTTGTAGATTACAGAAAAACCTATAAGAATTCTATCAATTGAAAATAAAGTGGTAAACTCAATATAAGACTGGCATTGTATGGAACCCTCTCGACGCGAGTTCAACTCGCACTTGGCCGGTTTTTTCTTATAAGAGAAAGTCAGTGGCGTACCTAGAGGCCTAAGGCAAGCGGGCTAAGTTAAAAGGCCAAGCAAAGCTTATAGGCTTGTATGAAAGTACCGCCACAGTTCGGCTACAGATGTTAAATTCTTTTGCGTTGTGAAAAATATAGCCTAAAAGATATTTGTAAAATTCTGTGACTAGTGATGTGTGACATCATCTTGAATAAAACATATTGTTATTATAATGTTATATGGAGATGGGCCTAGACGCATATAAATGTTTTGCAAATTTTTGTGATTCAGTGCTTTCCAAATCTACTAAATAAAAATCCTTTATGCGCTGAAAACCAGGTACTTAAACCGCTTTTTCAGGACACGTAAAATTTTACGTGTCCAGAAATTTGCAAAACATTTATATGCGTCTAGGCCCATTTCCATATAACATTATAATAATAATAATATGTTTTATTCAAGAAAATGTCACAGAATTTTACAAATATCTTTTAGGCTATATTTTTCACAACGCAAAAGAATTTAACATCTGTAGCTGAACTAGGCAAAAGCCTGTATTTCGGCTATCAGTGCCAATTATTAACTCTATTCAATAAAGGCGAAAGTACCAATGTTACACAGACCAGTTCAGATTCTACACTCGTCTAAATAAGGTCGTAATTCGCTTATACTGAAGCCTGAAAGCCTGTTACGACGGCTGTAAAATTTTACTAAATCTTAATTGAGCCTCAACATAATTAAGCTGGGCATTTCGTCGGCAATTTTTCCCATTTAACTAAGTACTAGTTAAAAGGGGAGAGGGGTGATTAAATGATTAAGATTACATTTTAATTATGCGAAACTAAATCGCCTTTAGGTAAGTTGTTTGATGAAAATTAAACGAATTTAGCAGTCTTCTAATTTCTGAACAATATGAAATTAAAATAATGAACCTTAATCTTGAAAAGCTACTGCAGGCGATTTGGCGATTTCAGTCTGCGAATAAAATGCAAAAAAAAAATATTTACACAATACTGTATAAATTAATTGTATAACTTTTAAAAAATAAATTGGCTAATAGGGATGCCCATCAATCCGCACTGGGCCCACGAGGTGGATTAAAGCCCATTCCCTCTCATTGAGAGGAGGCCGTGTCCCAGCAGTGGGAACATTATAGGCTGATGATGATGATGACTGACCAAAAAAATATGATTCTGTTTAGTCCGCACGTCAGTTAGATTTTCGAAAAATATTGCATACGTGTTTTTTGTTTTATTTTTATCAAAAAAAAATAAAAAGTAACGAAGATAAAACGTGTCAAAGATCATGACTGCGGGCTTGTGACGTCACATTTGAGTAAAAAATGTACTCAAATGTGTCACACGAGTTTTTGACGCACTGTACCATCTTCATTTTTTGTTTACGCGAAAAAAGAAAAAATATGTGTGTAATATTTTTTCGAAATCTATCTAACGGACTAATTGGTTTTTTTTTGTCATCTATTCTATTCTATTATAAATTACTTTGTAATTCTCATTCTTTGTAATTACTTTTCTCTTCGTCATAAAATCTAGCCGTCAGAGCTTTACGAAAAGATAACGATCATTGAAAAGTCAAAAATGTATTGGATTGACATCTTCGATATTGACATGAACCGTTACCGTCAATTCTTTCTGTTAGTTTGGAAGTAATAAGAATTGACGGTAGTCAATTCTTCCTGTTGGATTGGAAGCCGTTGTAGATATGAAACAATTTCATGGAGATTGTCATTTGTCTAGGACTCGAGGTCTGGTCGTTCGTCCGAATTCGATTGCCTTTGGAATTCGGGCAAACGACCAACGTACATGAACGACGACGACGACACGATGTAAATGGCCGAGTGCACTAGTCTTCGGAAAAGTCCAGCTTCATCGTTTCTGGTAACCAAATTAGAAGATCCGATGCAAGCAAAAGGAAAATTGTTCCTTTATTACGGTCAGGGCTTTGGTAGTCGTCACAATGACTTTATTCAAACATCTGCAAGTTGTTAGCAAGTTGCATTGATTATTACACTGGTGATCGCAATGGCATACGACATTGCGATCACCAGTGTAATCAATGCATCGGGTGCCCGAATTCGAGAACTCATTCGAATACACAAATTTGGGCTAACGACCAAGTGTAATCGCGCCAATAGGGCTTAATTAGGTCACGTGGACACCCTATAAGTCTCAAACTTCGATGACCAAGCGTTAAAAGGTCAAGGAGGATCGTTTTTGCCTCGTAAGCGACGCTGCCCTCTCGACTCCTGTCTTAAGCGCCTCCCTTAAATGCAAATCAACTTATCTTACCAAACACGTATAATAAATGCGCAAGCTTGGATGTTCGAGACGTCGTAAGCTTGTATGTATGTTACTCAATCACGTGTTAACTGCTGATGCGGATTAGAATGTAGCGTAAGTTTTACGAATGACAGTCGGGACCAAATGCTTTTCGCCAATCAACGGACTGACCTATGTATGTACGGTCGAACAAGCTATTTGGTTTACATTTTACTATGTAATTTGTGGGTTAAACTGTAAACCAAATAGCTTGTTCGACCGTACGTTGTTTACTTGGCTTAAAATATGGAATACTTTTAATCCAGCCAGATACAGTGGTTTCCCAATGATAAAAGTGACCAACAGCTAGTCTATTACAATTTGCTACATTCCTCTCCGATAACGGCTGCCCCACTTCCCAGTTTGATTTCCGTTCCATATGTTTTATCGCATTGCTTTGTTAAAGTTCAGCAAGTTAGTAGACAAAGTTGCATTCACCCCGGAGTCACCCCATCTCGCTTCGTGAGTTAGCTCAATAAATCTCAAAACTGCATGAGTACCTATACGAACACGGTTCGCCCGTTTGAGCTACGAATTTCTAATGATATGTTTTTCCACGAATAAAATGTAAACAATTTAATGGAGCCAATATTTATAATATTAATTACAGTTTTGACGTCTATAAATGACGTATTTCCGCACTTAAAAATATAGCTTATCGGTTTGTTTTTGTTCAGTATTTTCCTCTGAAAGCAGTGGATCGTTGGTGCGTTTCGTCCGGTACTCGATGTTTGGCGACACTATTTGCACGAGTTTACCTCGACCTCTATTTGCTTTTAGGAATTGCTGTTTCGTACGGAACCACTAACACTGCAATCCTGCATCCTAGAGTAAACTCTAATATTTAACCAGGAAAACAGTATCCTATGTTAATCCAGGTCTAAGGTTAAGTTACACAATCAGGCGTTACTTTGCAGAAATCCATGACAAAACGTTATGCAAAATATTTAGTTTTAATTCCGCGAAAACAAAAACCATACTCAAGAATAAAAGGCCCTGGCCCATCTCATAACTTTCCCATTTCGACAACTAAACAAAATAGCATCACAAAAGTCCCATTTCGTAACTATTTTGATCTTCATACATTGAATCCCATTTCGTAACTACTTGTTTATTTTTATTGGTGATTTATTCTTCATGTGCATGCACTTTATTGTTGCTTTTCCGGCACGTGCATATTTTTGCGGTCGGGCGGGCGGTGCTGCAACCTACATCCAGGCCTGGATCGTTTTCGTGGAATTAACACAAAATATTATTTATAATATTCCAGGTCTTAGGTTTCATAATTCTGTAAAATTTCATCAAAATCCATCATAGTCTTCAAAGCGTACTAGAGTAACAAACATCCAAAAAACATTATTCAACCTTTCACATTTATAGTAAGCAGCGTACCGTGCTTGGTTCCTATAAACCTTGTTTGTTGAAGCAACATATTCATGCATTGTGTTAGCTTTATACCAGGTTTTCATATCTGCCAAGGAGATCAGTACGGTGTAACTACACAAAGTAGGTGGTGAGGAGCGCGATTGTGAGTCAATAATTTTACACCTACATTCCTAATTAATTGGAGAGATAACGGTGATATGTAGGACGACCACACATTGCGATTATGTGGTCGGTATACATACAGGAATTTAATATTTGATAAACTTATAGTTTGTAGTATAATTATATGTGATATAATTATACTCTCTCCTCCAAGGCAAGGGAAAAGTAACTAAGAAATTATAAAGGGAAATGTACGCCCGTGCGTTGGACTGTGTAGACAAGTATGGAAGAAGAAAACATGCTGCGCAGACACCAAATAAATTGGGCTAAGGGCAGGAGAATCATATTGATGTACGCCCATTTTCACAACACTAACCAACGCCCAAATAATGCCTTTATTTTATGGGTTCCTTCTATCTGGCAGAATCTTGATGCTCCGAAATTTATTTGGCATAACACACTTAGTATAATCTTCTTATAACAAATATTTTTAAGGCATAAAAAATATTAAATATAGTCATTGTTTGACCGAACATTTGTGTGTCCGAATTTACAGTGGCATACTTTTGAGATGGAAGAATTTTATTTGGCATAATTACCTTTGGCAATATTCAAATTTAGCATAATTTCGTTTAGAATACCGTTTATTTAGAGCGACGATTATTTGGTACAATTTCACTTGGCATACTGTGAAGATGGCAGAATTTTATTTGGAATAATTTTATTTGGCATTATTGCAATTTATATAAAATAGCATTATTAACCTTAAATTAGAATTAAAATATTGTCTTAAAAAGACAATATTATGTTGCGCTAAAAAAGTTAGTGACAGAAACGAATCGCTCTAAAACCGACTCCACGTAGTCTTGTCTGCCCTACCCGTAGAGTGTAATTTAAATCCGCGTAGGCGCGAATGGGTGAGGCGGCCCGCGAGCTGAGGAGCAGGTGGTTTTAACGCTCGCCGCCGTATTCGCCGGCAAGCCGGCCAAGCAAGCCGAAGCTGCGGTGGTGAGCGTAAAACAAATCTGCGACGATAAGCTGGCGGTCCCCGCCAGAGCCCCACAGCGCCGGAGCTGTGGCAGAAACCATGCCTGCTGCATGTTGCATACTTGCTTGCATGCTGCATGCTGGCTGCATGCATGGTGTATGCTGGTTTGCATACTGCATGCTTGTTTGAATGTTTGCATACTGCATGCTTGCTGCATGCATGATGTATGCTTGCCTGATCAGAAATATGCAGCAATTAACATTATCGTCGTATGTGTGTGGCGAAAAAAAAATATGTTCAATCAATTTTATTATTATGGTAAGAAATACAAAATTGTTGTATCTAAAAATTTTTTGTAATGTGATAGATGAGGCTTTCCATTATTATGCATTATGAAATGTATGCCAAAAGATGATTCTAACTGTAAACTTTCTGAAATATGATAGTTCTGCCTTTTAATGACTATCGATTTGAAATGTGTGCCAAAAGATGATTCTAACTGTAAACTTTCTGAAATATGATAGTTCTGCCTTTTAATGACTATCCGATTTGAAATGTATGCCAAAAGATGATTCTAACTGTAAACTTTCTGAAATATGATAGTTCTGCCTTTTAATGATTATCGATTTGAAATGTATGCCAAAAGATGATTCTAACTGTAAACTTTCTGAAATATGATAGTTCTGCCTTTTAATGACTATCGATTTGAAATGTATGCCAAAAGATGATTCTAACTGTAAACTTTCTGAAATATGATAGTTCTGCCTTTTAATGACTATCGATTTGAAATGTATGCCAAAAGATGATTCTAACTGTAAAGTTTCTGAAATATGATAGTTCTGCCTTTTAATGACTATCGATTTGAAATGTATGCCAAAAGATGATTCTAACTGTAAACTTTCTGAAATATGATAGTTCTGCCTTTTAATGACTATCGATTTGAAATGTATGCCAAAAGATGATTCTGACTGTGAACTTTCTGCGATAAGATGGTTCTACATTTAATTCTTATGCATAATTATGAAATTTATGCCTAAAGATGATTCTGACTTAAAAAGTTATGGGGTTTGAATGTATGATAAATGAGTGTGCCAAATGATTTTCTGCGAAATGTAGTTTATGCTATCCGCTGTTATCCAAAATAATGTTATGACATAAAAAATTCTGCTATAAAGGGTAGACCCATATTTTATTGCCCATCCAAGCTAGATAAAAGACGTAAAGACATTGTGGCTCACTCCCCTCGGGTCCGTACGGTTTTTGCCAGGCGTCAGTTTAACACTCAATCCCCTTATATTTATAAAAATTGAACCTCATATTGAATATTTACCCCATGTTGCGGTATGAATGCAAAAATACTTTATCGGAATGGTTAAAATCACAAACGTACGATAAAATTGAACTTTTATTAACCAGAATTTGCTAAAGTAAAACTTGTAACCAATTATAACATACATAAAACGATCAATCATTTACATACACCTACTCACACCCACACGCTGCATATCCACCTTCCACACACGCACACATACTCACACACCCACAAACACTACACATACCTGAACTTGCTAAAATAATTTTGTTACATTCTTGAACCTAAAAATAGCCTTTATTAATTATTAATTTTAATTATGTCTCAACATTGCAAACTGTAACCCATGGGAAGTTGCGAGGTAACCCCAACACAATTATCCTTATAACTTAAAGGGGCTGCCTCAATTTTGTGTTGTAGAAAAAATTGTATGAGAAACAATAAAAACTTTTTAATTTTTTTTTCACTGCTGAAATTTCGCCTTTAAACGAGCATTAACCCAGCCGAGCAGCACCCCTAACAGCACGCATTCCTTATAAGATCTAGGCCCTAGTTCTTGTGAAAACGAGTATCAAGAAATTCTAATTATGAGCAGTCGTTTATGCAATTATTTGGGGTGCGTCGCATAACATATAAAGTTATTTGGTATATTTTCATTTCAAGAACGTTCACAAGATATAACAAAACAACAAGTGAATTATACCAACTGTTGATATAATTTCTTTAGATATATAACATTTATATACTCTAAAACTTATTTCGTATAACGTTATTGGATATAACGTTTGTTTAATCTAAAATCATTAGGCCTATCCTTTAAAATATATAATATTGATATTTATTTATTAAAACTTTATGCACAGGTAAAAAAAAACTGTACAAAGGCGGACTTAATGCCTGATATAACGTTTATTTAATCGAAAAGCGTGACAGAAACGAATCGCTGCAAAACCGACTCCACGTAGTCTTGTCTGCCCTACCATTAGGCCTATCCTTTAAAATATATATTATTGATATTTATTTATTTATTTATTAAAACTTTATGCACAGGTAAAAAAAAACTATACAAAGGCGGACTTAATGCCTGATATAACGTTTATTTAATCAAAAAGCGTGACAGAAACGAATCGCTGCAAAACCGACTCCACGTAGTCTTGTCTGCCCTACCCCTAGAGTGTTATTTAAAATCGCGTAGGCGCGGAGGGGCGAGGCGGCCCGCGAGCTGCGGAGCAGGTGGTTCTAACACTCGCACGGTGGTGAGCGTGAACCACATCTGCGACGATAAGTTCGCATGGGACCGCCAGAGCCCCACAGCGCCGGAGCCGTGACAGAAACCATGCCTGCTGCTGTTGCATGCTTGCTGCATACTTGTTTGTATGCTGCATGCTTAATTGCATGCTTGCTTGCATGCTGCATGTATGGTGTATGCTTGTTTGCATGTTTTTTACAGGGAAATAAAAACCACATATGTGTCAAATCAACCGTTTTATCATATTAGACTAAATAAGTTTTATGTCTTTTGAGTGGTATATCAAACGATTTTATATTAAATGTAGGTTAGGCTTATAAAAATTAGTAACTTTAAAATTATATCAATCGTTTATTATATTAACTGATCGTTATATCGAATAAAATTATAGATTCAGTTGTTATGTCTTGTAAATATCAGAGATTTTGTAATTATATCCTATATTACTTACCCAATTATTTGTCGCCAAGACCTAAGTAACACTGATCAGAATTAGATATCTAAAAGCCAATTATATGTTTTCATCAAATATACATATATCACACTCAATAACCATCAGATACAACATTTCCATATCGATAATAGTGCTGTTTCGACAGATTCGATTACCACCGACTTCTGTGTGAACTAATTATTTGATTCGGCCAGTTAAATTCAATTAAACACTGATAACTGCCGATCGGATTCGATACAGATTGGGCCGGCTCATAATTTTCACTGTCGATGATATAACAAACAATAAAACTTTGTATTATCTATAATCAACAACTGATTTCGTATTTTATGAGCACTTGTTATCTGACGGTGTATTTGCGGTATTCTTGAATCGGTATTGATTACTTTTGGGGAATGTTGGTCCTGTATTTTCGCAAGCCGCAATTCAGCTTTCAGCTGTTACGTTTTTGAGGTGATAACTTCTTATGGGAGAATGACTCGATTCGGAACCATAACGGATGAGTTCGGGAACGAAGTAGTTCCTGAATGACTGACTGACGGATCAACGCACAGCCTAAACCACTGATTGTAGAGACTTGTAACTTGGAGGGTGTGTTCTTTGTATGACGTAGACATCCGACAAGGAAGGATTTTCCGAAATCCTACCCCTAAGGGGGTGAAAAAGGCGGGCAAAGTTTGTATGGGACAACTTGATTCCTTTTTCCAATCTACTTCAAATTTTGCATAAACCTTTTTTTAACAGAATTAATGGAAGACGTGTTTCGTATTTTATTGAGAATTTCAATCCCTTATCGGAGTTAAAAAGGGGTAGAAAATTATTTTGGTGGTGATTTGCTTCGAAGTTGATTTAAATACTCCTTCGTGCTTTTGATTTAAAGTATTTTTTATTTTGACACAAATGTCTAAAAACTCAATCCGATGTTATTCAAAAAAGGTTGAACTCACATAAAATCTTTAAATTTTATTGTAAAAATATCTGCGTTTGATTTGTGTTATATATACTATAGTGTTATACGGATCTTTTGACTGTACAAGGATCTTTTGGCGCGTGGCCAAAATCTGAACTAACGCAACTATTTAGTTCATTTTTAAACAATTTCAATATTAAATAGTTCAACTTAGATTAGTATTAGTTATTACTTCTGTCGAGCGTCCCGAGACGCACAGGTATTTGTTTTATGGTTTCTGTAGGCGTGGTCCAGCAGTGCTAACACTATAGGCTGATTACGTTATGTGAGAAAATCCTTATGGATACCCTCCGACTCAGGCGAACGCAGGGTTATTTCAGACTCCTACTGACTAATACATCAGGGTTCCTCCATAAGATGGAGGCCCGAGAGATGCACGTAGATTTGCGCGCACTCCCGAAGTTAAGTCATACCTTGAAGTTATTCTGGGTATGACATGGCTGAAAGCTGAATAGAGTCTTTTCTTAGATTTAGTCAACTGAAAATAAATGCAGCCATGCGCAATTACTAAAATAGGTACCTACTGAAACAAGCTTTTCCTTGTTCGAATGGTTTAAAAATGCCCCGTTGTAATTGGTAGGTATAGTAGGTACCTAATTGTCTATTCCCTGTCGTCAAGTTACTTGTATTTGTGTTGCCAAGACTACGCCTAGGTTCAGTCGCGTGGAGATCAATCTCAACTGAAATACAAAGATTGAACTGATGAACTTTCTTAACTAAGTTTAAAGCTCTTGTTCTGGAACGGTGCTCATCGCTCAAGCTTTAACTTCGATTTCTACTGACAAATCGTGTGCCAATATTCTCCCAAGTTAAACTTTAATTGAGATTCATAAATGTTCACCAATTTCAACGAATTCCGTTCAGCCGGTTAGGCGTGAAAAGGTAACAGATAAACAGACACAAATTATTTTCGCATTTTATCTTACTACTATTACAAATGCGAAATTTTGTATTTATGGAACAATGGATGCACGTTTTTTACTGTTTCACGCAAAAACTCCTGAACGGATTTGGATGGCACATTTATAATAACCTTATACTTATAAAAGAAAGAAAGAAAAAAACATTTATTAGCCCGCACAGGACAAAACACAAATTAAAATGGTTAAATTAACAGTACAGCTAATAAAAAAAAAATAACACATAGGATACTTTTTATCCCGGATGGCGTGGGGCGATAACCAAACTCCAAGCGGGCGAAGCCGCGGGCCTAAGCTTGTTTATAACATAAGTATGGATGGTTGTGATTAGCTGAAATTCCAAGACGAATGTATTGTGTGTGGTGCATGTCGCAAGCCTTGTGACAGTTCAAATAAAACGCTCGTTTCCGTCACATCGCTTGATGTCTGACCTAGTCTTATTGTGCTCTGGGTGATGCGCGCTGAAAGCTTTCCCGTTATATAGTGGTAATAAAAATACATATATCCTCATGGTGTAATGGAAACTTTTATCGAGTTTTCATATTTGATATTAGTAGCACAAAGCTGTAAACTTTGAAATAGGTTCTTTGTGAATTTAATATCAAAGGACCAATTTAAGATAGGTAAAGAGTGAGTCTTACTTATTGAAGATAGTTTCAGTAGCAGCACAGAATCTGCCTTAGAGACAATGGTTGATGGCAATGGACTGGTTCCCTATTTAATGAGATTTAAACATAACATGTGGGTAAACCTTCGGGTAGTACAGGGGGCTACTTTAAAATTAGTAAATGGTCACAGACGCAGTTAATGGTATGAATTGTCACTTTGTGGTCATTTTAAACGTAATTTATATTATTATCCTATTATGATTCTGCCAAAGAGGCCATTTTAGGCCCCCAGGTGTGATATTATGTCAAATAGAGGGAGAATTTCAATTGAACACCCATCCATCATGAGCACAAGACATATCCCTTAACACGGGTTTTAAAAAGGATGTTTGGTAACCTGTCCAACATCAGAACATTAATAACAATTAAATGTTAGAGCTCTGTTTACACAATTCGGCACAGAATCGTAAATCGATTCCTATGAAACATACGCATACATTAAAAATTGTAGTTTATTATGCACAAGACATTAACATCCTCGTACTGATGGTAAATCAGTTATGTGCGGTAAATCAACTCGCTCTGTCTTTCAATAAAACCGTTTACTCGATTGGCAACATGCCGAGATTTACGTAACAATATTTGGGGCTTTAGTAACGTTCTGTTTAGGTAAAAAAGATAATCTTATGTATGTGTTTATGTACTTATGGTACCTATATATAAATGATACATACACCACAGAGTCTTTTGTCTGAATGGCAAGGTAGGTGGGATAATTCCATCAAGGGCCGACACCTCCACCAGTTCTTTCCATCCATTCGTGAGCGGCTGGCCAGGACATGGTTGGATGTTGATCACTGTGTTGCCCAATTTCTCACCGGTCATGGTAACTTTAAGAGTAAATTATTTTCCTTCAAGCTTGTTGACTCGCCTTTTTGTCAATGTTCCACATCTGACTGCGAATATGAACAATCAGCACATCACATTTTATGGGAGTGCAGTCTTTGGCAGAATGAACGCAACATTATGTTGGATAGTGTACAGGTTACATCCGGAGTTATTTACTATACAGACCTTGTGGAAACTAGAACAAATTTCCGTGCGTTCAAGCGTTTTTGCCATACCTATTATTGGAATCAAATATAACAGCTCACAACTTAGGACCCATTAATGTTAATATTTATCCGTGGTGCTAGGCAACTGGGCCTATCCCAGTTGTAAACGTCCCTTTGTGCCTATTGGCCTTGTTTCGTTCTGTCTCCTGCTGAAATGGAGGGAAGTGGAAATTACGGTTTTTTCCTACTCCTCCACTATACTTTTCTGATTAATTTCGTTGCGGGATCCAAGACAGTTAAATTCATTCTCTGGGACTTCGTCGAGCTTCATTGTCTCGGCGCTTTTCTGGTGGTCGCCACTGTTGATTCTGGCTTTCAGGAGTTACAGTGGTTTGGGAACAGTGTGGCGGGCTTGTCCCAAAAAAAAAAAAAAAAAAAAAAAAAAAAAAACACCACAGAGTAACTACAGTTTTAAATCTTCTTTATTTATTGTTTATCTCTTTATTTATTGTCCATAAAAGATCTTGAGAATTTTTGCGCAGTGAGAACAGAACACAGAATCGATCGATCGATTGTTTTTTTTTTTTTGTTTCCTTATACACCTTGTATAGATATACAGGGTGTAAAAGCTGCAAGTCTAGATAGACTGGGTGCGCAGCCAAGTAAAACGGTATATAGAGCTAAGTCTAAAGCGGTAGGAAATGAAATGCTAAAAGGACCAAGTTTAAATTCAAAAAGTTTTGACAATTTTAATAAATTTGAGCCGTGACAATGCTGGTATAAAGCCGGCAAATGTCAACGTCTGAGTAAGAATAACAATATTAATATAAAGTTCGGAATATACTAGCATGACTCCGGTCAAAATATTGCGAAGTCGCATATGACGGGTGGATTAACTCGGTCGGAACGATCCGAGTTGTTCTAGCGCAGACGAAACTTGCTACCGAAGTGCCGAATGAATATTCAACGGTAGCTATAAAACAAACAAAGTAATCTACCACAATCTGTTGTGTTCCAACTAGACTCTGAAACTAGATTCATATTTTGTAATAAAAGAAAGAATACGGCACTAATCAAGCCGAAAGAAACGCTTGAAGCTTCAACTATAATTTCTTAGTAAGATCTTCTGTAAAATAATAAAACTAAAATTGGTAGAGCGATCTTTTTGAATTTTATCCATTCTTTCATACTTTTAAGGAACCTTAATATGAACGCGAAAATAGCTCTGTCTGTTAGTTTTGACGCCTTAAAGAGGGAACGAATAATTATGAGCCCACAAATCTCCGTTTAGGACCATAGGACAATTTTTATCCTGCTAGTACGATCCAGAAGCTATAGTATAACATTTTAACAATTCTGTAAAGTCCAAATTTAAGCACAATTTAATACCTTTTCTCATACCCCAATATTTGTTCTTTTAATCCTTGGTATGTCCCCAAAAAATCGGACCGAATCGTCAATAATTCTAGAAAATAAAGAAGTGATTATTGTTCGCCATTCCTGTAAATAATCCGCGTAGAAAGGTCTCAAAATACCCAACAAGGGAAAAACAATTTGATGAAATAAACGCAAAGTAATCATAAAAGTTTTACCTTGATGAATAAGAATCGATTTCGCAAATTTCAGGGAAACTTATTATTATGTAAGCGGGATCGTGTTTACAGTACAATGTTTTAATATACAACCTTTAGGTAGACTATTTAGTAAAATAGCTAATCCAGTGAGGCCTGTACTGGAGAAATAATATTGCCATGGTTTGCAACAGTTAACAGCAGACAAGCATTTTATATTTTTAAAGTTCTTGGAATCTAAATACTGGAGTAAGTACCTATTCATATTATTCGTTTACAATGTGATGGGTTTTCCACGAACACACCTTTACGAAAACAGACACATCCAGAGGAAAACCGACCATTCCGACGTAGTTTTGAATATTTTGCATAAAAACCTTCCTCACAGCGTCAATGACAAGGTCGTACGTAAACCTTACACATAACCACTATGCTACGTGCCTAGTTGCAGTCACTGCATTCAAAGTTTCGAATTAAAAGACCATCTAAGTTCCAAACACGTTGGAGCACTTCTAACGATGCAGTAAGGCAGCATGATGAATAGCGCACATGGCTTCGATCACATTTGCACGTTGTGTAAACGCTGTTCGTGCATTAATAACAGACCACTACATCATGTGATTATGTTTTGCGACTCAACTGTAAACATCGACGTACATATGCAAGGTAAGTACCAAAGTCTATGAATAACGTTACACATTCGACTCCACCCTTGAGATTACGTACCGTGGATGCTACGTTCAAATCTTATGCAAAAACATCCAGAGGCGGAAGATTTAACTTTCAAAATATTTGTTCAGAACGAGATCAGTGCAGTGAGGGTAAATGTCAAAACAAGTCAATTAGCCTTTAAATTTTTCAGGTTTTGTCATCTTATCAATGTGATCCGCATATTGAATTTTTTGCAGCAATACCAATATGTATAATAGGCGAGACGACAAAAAAAAACTAAGTAGTGCGTCAGTTAGATTATCAAAAAATATTTGACCCGTGTTTTTTCTTTTGTTACGTAAACCAAAATTGACGAAGATATAACGCTTTTAAAATTCTCAATACGTCACGCCTTGGTATAATTTTTAGCTAGTTCTGACGTCACGAGCCCCCATTCCCGAGTTTTGATGCGTTTTATCTTTGTCAATATTTATTGATTTACAATACCAAAAAAATACGTGTCCATTAATTTCCAATACTTTAACTGACGGACTAAATATATTTGCAATTTTTTGATACTGTCGTCATGCCTATTGTAGGTGAACTGCAAACGCAGTTCTTTCAAGAAAACCGCAAGAAAATGTAGTAAATAGAGTGCACTTACGTTTTAAGGAGCGGCTAGGCGGCGCGGTCTTTGCGCAAGATACTCGTGTGAGGATCCTGCATCAAACTGGGAACAAAGACAACAGTCTCACTTTAATAAAGTTTATAATTAAAGAATTTTATCATTGAATTCTTAAGGAGCTCGTGGCTAAATAATAACAGCCACTCTGGTCGATCTTTAGGTTAAGCCGTGCTTGCCTAGGTTGGTCTGTGGATGGGTGACCACCCTTACACACCGAGTTTCTTCCGTGCCTCGGAAAGCACGTTAAGCTGTTGGTCCTGGCTGTCATTTGTAGATCCTTGACAGCCGTTACAGGTAGGCAGTGGCCCAAAATGTCTGACAACCAGCCTTACCAAGGGGTATCGTGTTACCCAGTACTTGCGGTTGTGGAGGTCAGATAGGCAGTCTCCATATTAAATACTGGTATTCAGCTGCATCCGGTTAGACTGGAAGCCGACCCCAACATAGTTGGGAAAAGGCTAGGCAGATGATGATGATGAGATAAAGAATGTCATCGCACTGCTTGAAGAGTGCGTACGTCAGCACTCAGTTCCTTGGGCAGTTGGCCACGTTTTCGACCTTGCTGACTGGTCTTATCTATTCATTAGGAAATGAGCTATTTTCGTACAGCTTTCGACTGAAGAAAACAAGTATATCCAATCTGGGTCACAGTATAAAGAAGACTCCAACTAGGCCCTTTTTGTGACAACAAATGACACACTCCAACGGGTGCACTTAGGATTGTCAACCTGAAGTATGTTCTGTTTATATTTTATTTTCTTGTAAAAGCTTATAAATGTGTGAGAGCAAAAAGCTGATTTCAAAGATTTGTTCCTAGTTGAAATACAGCTGTATTTATACAAATATGCCTGCTTTCTGCGTCTATGACAGTTCAGTCAATACAAACCTGTTTTGCATTTTACGATATACGATTATAGCCACATTTGACGCACAAAACAACCATTAAATGTAAATAAGTGGAAATAAATTTAATGTATTTCTATTCACATGATACCTATTAGCATACCCGCATGCCACCTGAAGATAGGTATCATGGATGACCTTAGCATACCTAATGGTTTTCCACAATATCTGATAAAATGTTTACAATGTTAAGCTGCAGTAACGTCGAAATGACAACTCTACGTTAAATTCTTAGGGATGCTTAAGCTAAGTGAGCTGAAACTGATCTCTGCGATTAACATGGGCTCATTGGCTTGCATTTAGATAGGCTGATGACCAAGCGTGGATTTTCGACTGAAATTTGGATAGCGGGTATGTAATCCTTTAACTGTGTTGTGAAAGGCAGGTAAGCAGAACCTCCATGAAAAAAAAAAACAGATATTCAAATGCATGCAATGGTAAGACAGGAAGCCGACCGGAACATAGTTGGAAAAGGCTAGGCAAATGATGAAGTCCAGCAATGGACTTGCATATACGTTAATGTTAATCATATTGATCAACATAACAGGTTAGCAGATTTAGGCACAATAAAGAGAGTATTTAAAATTCTCGTTTAAAATAGAAAAAAAAAAAAAATACATTTGTATGAAACCGCTCACGGTTCGTGGAGGCGTCAAAATCATGCTTAATTGTATTATTTCTGAGAAAAACAACAAACAGAAAGTTAGCTTTAGTCACGCCCTTTGCCAGCTCCCTTTATGTGATTAAAATATTATAATATAAGTACTCAAACAAGGCTTTATAAGCGGATGTGACAATAATTAACCTCCGACTAGCTTCAGCCCACGACATCTTCCGCGCCAAAGAAAGTCCAATAACACTCCGGGATAATGTAGCTTCCCATCAATGAAAGCATTTTCGGAAATGGTCACAGATGCAGTTAATATTATAAATAGTCACGTAGTGACCATTCATAATATTAACGTAATTCATATTATTATCCTATTACGATTCTGCTAAAGCGGCCATTTTAGGCCCCAAGTAGTTCCGACGATTACCCCCTACATTGAAGAAACTTACTAATAAAGAGGTACTCTTTAATATTAGTGTAGACTTGTGTAGATTTTATTTCAGTCTGGATATGGCCTCGGTTGACGACAATCGGCTCATCGACATAGGACCTAATCATTACTGCTACACGGTTGCTACTGAGAAGTTCCTGTTGGAAAAACAGAATAACACTTTTACCCGACCTGGGAATCGAACCCGGGACCTCGTGCTCAACAGTCGCGCTTGCGGCTACCAGACCAACGAGGCAGTCAAAAATAAACAATAATATAAAATAAATATAAACGATGACGAAATAGGGCGCATTAACTTTGCCGAGGAATGCCCGAGACCCCTAAAAAGGCAAACCTTAAATTCTCATACGACGCTAATAAGCGTTATTAGACGTTTAAAATGGGCAAGCTCCATATAATAGCCCCAGTATAAGTCACTTCAACTATACGGACAGGTTTTTGCAGAAACTTGGATCGCGCAAAGATTACTATGACTTG
This sequence comes from Xestia sexstrigata, assembly GCA_941918905.2. Taxonomy (NCBI): domain Eukaryota; kingdom Metazoa; phylum Arthropoda; class Insecta; order Lepidoptera; family Noctuidae; genus Xestia; species Xestia sexstrigata. The sequence continues at coordinate 21,040,626 of OW799201.2, forward strand.
GAAATTGCATTATTACACGACTGCCCAAAAAAAGGAGTGTTATGTTTTCAGGGTTCATGTATGTATGTATGTTTGTGAGTTTCTTTGTTCCACCATAACTTCTAAACGCCAAAACCGGAACTTTTAAGTGATAAATGTACACCAAAATAAATAAAATGCGGAACTCTCCATCTTATTATAATTGTAACTAAAAAGTAAAAATAAAAAATAAATTAAAAAAAACCCGACTGCGTGAAAAATAACTAATAACTATAAATAAAAACTGAAAAGAATAAAACAAGTTCAGGAGACAGGACATTTTGACTGCAACAGTCGGGACCCATTATATAATCTAGACTAATATCATTACATTGAATATGGGTAACGTCTGTTGCAGTCAATATGCAGTCTCCTGAACTTATTTTACTTTTTCCAGTTTTTATTTATAGTTATTAGTTATTTTTACGCAGTTGGGTTTTTAATTTTTTTAAATTAATATTTTTCAGTACTGTGTTCATAACACATACAAAGGCCGACGTGTTTCAGCTTAAAATATTCAGGTGCCCGCTGTGTTCCAAAGTAACACGGTAATTAATTTCAGAATTATCATCAATTATTCAATTAAAACTTCACAGGTCGTGAGCTTACCCGATTTGGGCAGCTTTGCACGTTTTTCCAGAGGTCAACGTACTATCTGGTCGGTAATAAATACCTCGGTATATATTACCAATATATGTCACCTCTTATTATTAGATTTCCTTTACATCAATACAGGGTGGCTTTTACCGGGAAAACCAATAACCGACCTTCCCGAAGATAAGGGCCGCCATAAACGTCCCTATGCCGCGGTCGGCACGTTTCGGGAACCGTATAAATAATATTATTATGATGACAAACGTGCGAAACGTAATAACTTTTATAGGTTTTTACGTATAAATTGGGAAAAGTGTTCATTAAGTACGCGAAGTGTAGCTTTTAATAAGAAACTAGCTTTTGCCGAGTAATACAGGGTGTAAACAACCTCATCACGAAGCCGTCAACCAAGCATTCTGTACATCAAACTAAGTAACTTTACGCAAAAATTATTGCTGGGAAACGACTTTTTTTTTGGGTGAAAAATCATGTTTTGCGGTAGAACTCGATGTAACGCACTCAAAACATTGTGCTGGTGGGTGCATTGTATAGTACGGGGTCGTGGAGGTATTTAAAGTAATTGGAACTTTGACCCCCAATATCTCCGTAACTAGAAGGTTCCCAGGTAGCATCTAGTTTAAAAAAATGATCGTAATGACGGGGAGAACAAGTGCCTCTCGGCTTCGTTAAGGGTCTATTTACACCCTTTATTGTTATTATAACAAGCCTATATTGTCCCACTGCTGGGCAAAGGCCTCCCTCCATTTCTTCCAACGGTCACGATTCTGTGCTACTTCTTTCCAATTCTCAAGGAAGACATCCAATTCGCCCGCCGTCTCTTTCGTGGTCAGCCGCGACGCCCGCGACCCCGTGTCACTGTTTAAGGGAACCAATCCTGAAACGTACAACCGGAGTTAAAAGTACCCTGTCTCCTAAACTTCTAACCTAGGTCATCGTCTACCTGTGTGCCAAATTTTATCGAAATCCATGCAGCCGTTAAGGCGTGAAAGGTAACAAGCAGACAGATTTACTTGCGCATAAATAATATTAGTTATTGTGTACGGTACGGATACACGGAGTCTGGCGGCATTTAATTACTACATCAGCCCATAACGTCCACTGCTGGACATAAGCCTCTCCCATGATGGGAGGAATTTGCCGTAATCTCCACGCTTGGCAGGCGGATTGGAGATCGCAGTTATAAAAAACTAACAGAAAACGCTGCTGCCCATTCTCTGGTCTACGGAGGCGCAAGGTGTTCTGCCTCAGACATTAGTCGCCTTATACGACACCCGTGAGTGTTATGGGTTTGTTCTATTCTACTCTACCGGATACCACACGGCTATCTACCGGATACCACACGGCTAACCACCACGGCATTTAATTACGTTGGAATAATTTTTATGATGAGGAGTGTTCACTAGACTGTAAAGAGTTTGAATTAAGTCTAAGTGAAAGAGCACAAAGAAAAAAATATTGAAAAGATAACTTGGAAAATGTGTGTTAACAAGACAATTTTCGTATAAGATAGCTATAATACTAGGAAGATTGACTTGTACACTACCAAAAGGGATACAGGTTTACAAAACGAGACACTTCTTGGTCCTTTGGGACACAAAACCCTCCTCAGGACTCGACCAGATGGTCGAGTCCTGAGGGTCTAGTGGGAGACATTTAGGAGGTAGATACCTCCTAAATGTCTCCCCACTAGAGGACTTATTTGTTCTCCCTTGAGACAAAATAATGCCTTATTTTTTGTGTGTTCGAGGTAAACAGTATCGGAATTCGGAATCTAATATTGGCGCCAACTTGTAGCCTTGAAAACCTGAATACAGCCAGCTTCGTTTTAAAACTTCCCTACGCATTGACGTCAGTACAGATTCGAAATTTAAATAACCGGTTACAAGGTCGAAAGAAATACCTACATAGTTTAATTAAAAAAAGTAAGTACCTACACAAAGTGTGGCCAGTACCTATGTAGTTGGAAACTTCGAACATGCAAAGAAAATTTTGATGCATGTTATGATTTGCCCCAGGGAAATTATAACTGAAAGGTTAACTATCTAGAGAGGTATTAGAACTCGACCTCCCACGTATTGACCGTTCGCTCTACACGCAGTTCACGCACAACAAACGCATAAGAACGACCTCGTGAGATAAACATCAGTGACGCAAACAACTTGTGAGATGATTTATATTGTATGCACACTGTACGCGACGCAGATCAATCCATACATAGAGGACGCCATTTTTCTTAGAAAGTCGGAACAGGTAGAACTTGTATCTATTGTGCACTTCACACAAAATATGTCATATTTAGTTTAAACTTTTAAAGAAACTGGTTTGGCCACATTATCCAAGGAGATTAGGTGGACAAATGTTTTAAGACTTTCCTTGGTCTATCAATGTCTATTTTACGTACATTAAACGTACATCAACCCTGTTTCGTAATTCGAAATGTCAAACTCCCGACAAATGTTCATTACACAGATGATTAATTGTTCTAGAACTTGATGTTTCAGAATTTGGGATATTTGAACAAACGTCAAACGGATATTAATTTTAAAAGGGGATTAGAAACATACTTCGGGTGGAAGTAATTTGTGGATAAGGCCTGTACAAAGATGGATGGGATCTCTCAAAAGGATTAAATAATTCGAAATCACGTTTACCCACTTTTCGCGTTTAATTTTCATTTTAAATTTTGAAATATGAATGTCATCGAACTTACCAAAACGGATTGGTCTATGATTGAGTACAGTTGTACTGGCTCGGGTCCAAAGTTGGTCCTCGGGTCCGCAAAATAATTATCGTTAAGGCACTGGTTAAGGTATCAATAGCGAACAATCAAAGAGCTATGAAGCCATAGTGGGCGCGTATTGGCGGCGTAACTGCGCAGCATGCGCATGCATTTATCAACAACCGGCCGTATGCACTGCATCGCGCAGATAACGATACTGAATACTCTATGAATATGCATTACGATACTTAGATATTTTTAGGTCATCTGTTAGTATTCTGTTTTATTACAAAAGGAGAGCTGTTAGTTTCACGTGCTTAGAATCATCTGTAGTAGGTACAGTTATTCTTAGAAACCGTTTGAAAATTTTGAATAACCCATTAATATTTTGGCTGTAAAAAAATAAAACAGGAAAAACAGATACTGAACGACACGTACACAATTTAGTTATTTCTAATTCATTAAATAACAATTATTTAAAAAGCGCTGATTGGCAAATAATGTACGAAAGTACCAGTTTCAACGCCGGAGGCACATAAAACGGGATCGCCATTATATTGAAAGGCTCGAATTTCAAAGAGGACTCAACAATACCTTTACATTTATAAACAAGTTCCCGTACTTGATAATACCGTTTCTAAAAACAATAAGAGATAATATTACTGAACGGCGACCGTTAATAAAATTCGGAAGGGTAAACAACGGGACTGAAATGAATTCCCGGACCCCGTAGGGTGAGCGCCCCAAATAAGTAATACGCGTGGAGTTACAGTGAGCACTGGTCTTAATTCAATATGAATAATGAATTAAAGCGAAGGCCGGCGCCACTACATTGTTGTGTACCTTACTATTGTTTAGACCTGTGTTTACCAGACCATTAATTGTTCAAAGGACTCTAAATGAGGACGAATTCTGACATCTACTTCACTTCTTTAGATTGAAATTATTGTTTCGTAGTTCAGTTACTTGCTGGTCCCCCTAGAATTGTTTTGTAAATAACAGTGTTAACAGTGTGTAATAGTTTGTAGTTGTACAACAATTAGGCAAGTAATTTACGAGATTGTCCTTCAGGGCCTTAAAACTAATTGTAAATTTATTTCAGCGTTAGACGTGCTCTGACTAGGGTACAACGGAATCCGAAGTCGCTACATATTTTCATAAAACACAGCGGTATGTCGCCAGTACGTCTACACACGAGCACGGTTAGATTAATTATGTAGTCAAATTCCGTCAAACTTCGCACTGGGGCTACCTCCAAAGACAACCGCAATCTCGCACTCATAGGGATGCGGCGGAGGGACCTTCATTATAAAATTCTGGTGAAAGCTTATTCCATTTGCGAAAAACATTCCGCAAATACACGACTACGAGACAGAGTGCAGATGGTTCGCATGGAGTACACACTACACTTTGCAGTTATCGCACAAGACCTCTTGGTTATTATTATAATATATTAGTTGTACTGCGGTTGTATACTTGTATTGTACACCATGCCATATTTAAGTCATTCACCATTGCAAACTTTTGCAATGCTCTGCAGGAGTCATGTTTGCTAAACGGTTTTTTTTTGCAAACTTTATTGAAATGATAGCTTAGTACACTTTTTAATTACTATCCGAAGTATTCTAGACGCAAGTTCTGATAAAATCGGCTGATCGACAACTTACAAAATACAATGAAACTTGTTAAATTGAAAACAAGAATAACGATGCTACGCAATTACTCCGCAGAAGCTTGATTTGGTGTTTTTGTCACAGGCTTCTGAACCAGGTAATTTTTCACTTTTTTTTTTTTTTTTTTGAAGTCGGTTTTTTACATGGGGCGACTGCCTATCTGACCTCCACAACCCAGTTAGTACTGGGTAACATAATACGCTTCGGTAAAACTGGCTGTCAATCCCATCATACATCAAATAAAAAGAACACCCAAAAAACTATTTAGCAAGTTTTTAATTAACCAAAGACTTTATTGTATGTAGATTCGTTGACAATGTGTATTCAGATTTCAGAATTCAGAGGACGATTCGATTCCGGTCAATCGTGTCTGTACATGAATAATGTATAGCTATATAAAGGGTGTAAAACACCCCTTAACGAAGCCGAGAAGCACTTGTTCTCCCCATCATTGCGATCATTTTTTTGTTCTACACCATACCTGGGAACCTTCTAGTTACGGAGATATTGCGGGTCAAAGTTCCAACTTCTTGATATATATTTTGTTAATATAACTTTTTAATGTAAGATTTTTACTTTTAACACCTCCACGACTCCCGTACTATTCAATCCATCCATCAGCACAATGTTTTGAGTGCGTTACATTGAGTTCTACCACAAAACATGATTTTTCACCCCAAAAAAAAAAGTTGTTTCTCAGCAATAATTTTTGCGTAAAGTTACTTAGTTTGATGTACAGAATGCTTGGTTGACGGCTTCGTGATGAGATCTTTTACACCCTGTATACAGTGCAATCAGTGGCGTCGGTATATGACAAATTACTACACGTATATCTGGACAATGGTATCGGCGGTATCGCAAATGTATAATGTAGGTGCCCGCCTCTGATAACAATGTGCATCTCTGTTGATTTAGTCCCGCCAACATTTAAATAGCGATAAAACTGTCGTTGATTTGTGATTGTAGGGAAGAGGATATTGTGTAATAGCATGACATAACATCACGCTTGCAATACCCGAAGGGATAGACAGAGGTGTACCTAACAGTACACCCACATTTCGCCAGTTATGTTTTAAGTCCCATGTTATAGGGGGCGAGCCTAGTGCCATCAACCAGACTCCGCCGTTAATGCTGGACTGGCTACTGAAAAATTCCTGATGGAAAAACCCAATAACTCTTTGCCCAGCATTGCCGGCATTTTGTAATAGGTGCTGTACTATTATTGTCAGTTATAAACGTCATCAGTCACGTCGAACTGCTTGAATACGCATTTGGTAAAGAAAATAAAGATATGCAAATGTATTCAAATTGTGACAGAAATAGGTGGATTTAACCTTCTTAACCAATCGATCATTATTATTTTTTCAGTTACTTCTAATAGGCATGACGACAGTATCAAAAAATTGCAAATCTATTTAGTCCGTCAGTTAGAGTATTGGAAATTAATGGACACGTATTTTGTGTTTTTGTAAATCAATGAATATTGACAAAGATAAAACGCATCAAAACTCGGGAGTGGGGGTCGTGACGACAGAACTAGCTAAGAATTATACTTAGGCGTGACGTATTGAGAATTTAAAAAGCGTCGTAACTTCGTCAATTTTGGTTTACGTAACAAAAGAAAAAACACGGGTCAAATATTTTGATAATCTAACTGACGGACTAATTAGATTTTTTTGTCGTCTCGCCTATTTATTCTGAAAAATCTAAACCTTTTCACACTATTCGAACAAAATTGGGGCCGGATAACATTCTGCCATTTACTAATATTATTATCCACAATTAATTAATTGAGGAAAAGTGTTTTATTTAACTTACCGCGTTGGAGGTTTTGCAGTCATTGATTTTCCCATCACCGTCAAACTGTTGGGTTAACCAACATTTTAGGGATAGAAAAGTTATTTTATATGTGGGTCGTGGTGTAGCGAGGAAAACAAACAAAATTATATATCAAAAACATGTTATATGTCAAAATGTTTGACGTATTACCATAGGTTTTGCGCATAACGAAGTGGTTTAGAGTGTTTATAAAACATATATATATACCTATATAAAAATAAAAAATAAAATATTATGTCTGAGGACCCGGTAAAATAAACTGTTATGTCATGTTCAATTAAAGAATTGCGATCAAAATTAAACTATCTTAGTAATTACTAATAATTAACCTTTAGCCAAAACTGAAAGGCAATCGATTTCTCATAATTTCGTCGATGGTTCCAAACAAAAATAATAATATCAATCGATGGTATCTTTTGTTATAGAATAGACTAGTTGTCAATATTGGAAGCTTTCTACGAAAACACTGCATACATGCCTACTGCGGTACTGCCTAGTTCAAAGGAATTATTTGAAGTGAGGACGTGTGTAGGTCAGACTAGCAAAAAAAATGCCGTAAATATTAATAACGACGCGCGACGCTCTACCCAAAGGAATACATTAAAAATAATTACCAAAGGAAATTCCACAGACGTGCAGTGAATTACGCTAGCTAATTTCATTTGACCTTATGGTATGGAACATCTGTCTTCTAATAAATCTACCTATAGACATTGATATTTTTATGGTACCATCATGAAACCTTCATAATCCATCGGCGCCCAACGTGATCACTATAATCCGGGTGTCTATTATCACAGCCGATGTTTGCACGACCGACTGGACGAAACGAATACTCTATTAACATTAGGGAGGGTTAATCCTACCTTTTTAGCAATTTTTTTTTTCGTTTATTCGCTTATCTTGTCTGTTTGGATGTTCAGTATTTGCCAGTGTCTTTGTAACATGCTCAGCAGGTTTGGTATTAAACTTACATTGTAAAATGTGTCGCCGCCGTCTCGCATTTGGCTTCTTCGGATTTGGAACAGTGACAATGACCGCCCTTTAAAGGGCCTATCCTACCTCAATGGTTTAGCATGATCCTCCGTTACGCCTAAAATACTGCAGCATTAATTTTGAAATAAATATATGGTAAAGTAGAGGATTAATGTTAAGTCCTATGTTTGGCGAAAACACTATCCCATAAAATTTTATCGATAGAATAAAATCCCAAAGTTACCTCTAAACTGAACAATAAACCGCTGGCAATCATAAAATACTTCAAATTAGATCATGAAACTTTTTATACTAACTGAACTAACTATAAAGCAGGTCTTATGTTATTAATTTTTTTAGTCCAATCAATAGGTTTTTTTGTAAATCGCAAAAAACCACTCATTTCGCACTATTCGGCCGCAGTGACTGACGTAACAACCACTCTGAAGTGCAAGCTGATTAGAACTTTATTCTTACAGCATTTAAAACGAAGTTTGAACCACCACAAATAGAGTTGCTAATTTTAGGGTTAGATAGGGCCTTAATAACACATCCTGTTAATGTTCATAGAAGTATATCAAGTTTCATTCACGTTCAGGTTCACTTCACTTTTTAAAAACAGATGACGTACCATAGGCTCGTCCCGCCTAGTCTATGGGACTTAAATAACTGGCGAAATTTGTGTATACTAAAAGCACACTTCTGCCTAACTCTTCGGGGAAAACAGGCGCCATGTTATGTCATACTGAGTTTAATAGGTTTTAAATTTTACGAAGAAATTATTAGGGCCTCTTAATAAACAAGATCTATTTTTATTGGTTCCGACTGACTCATCACTCGCAAAACCGCAAACCCAGTGCAATGACTTCTTGATACCTTCCTTATCCCAAAATAGATATAAAACGTATTTTTAGAAAAGGACACCGACTCAGGGCATTATGAAGTTCAAGAATTAAAAGCGCACTCAGATAAAAATAGCGTCGACAGATGGCGCTAAATGGGCAGGTGTGCGCGCGCTGGTCGTGGTGTCAAGGCTCATCTTTTTATGGTCAAGGTTTGTCCCCATAGATGTTTTATGAGCGCTTATTTGACTCAATTAGTTGCTCTGTTGTTATTCTTAATAATTATAATTGTGAATACTCGTAGTGTTCACATACCTGACACATGATACTGGTTAATTGGATGGGTTTATATTAATTAGTTTTAATTGTCTATGCTGTTTCTCTTCTAAGCGGAGGGGTATCGTTTTGGTATGATAGTTTGGATACTAAAATACTGATGTTTTTTCTATCTCACCTTTAAAATAAAACAGTGAATTTTATAAAAACCATGATTTTGAGGCCAAGGAAATTGGCCTCTCAAGGGACAGTATTTTTTTTATAATATTTAACGACCCCTCTCGACGGCAGCTAGTAGTATGTTTTTTTTACAAAAACAAACTTTCCACCAAAAATAAATAAAAACTATTCATAAAAATCTACATAGAAACTGCGAAAGGCGAATCTCAACGGAAGTCTTTGAATGAGAGACCGCTGAGGACTTCCTCAGTAATGACACGAATTCTCTATGAATAAAAATAATGAACTACGTCAAAGAAAATCAAAGACTGAGTGAGCGTCCGTCAGGGTTACCAATGGCTCTATAACACTACTGTTTGTAAAGCATAGAGTGAAGACAACGCAAAAGCAAGGCTTTAACATCAGTCAACAGAATAGCCAAAACAACCTTTCAAAAGAGGACGATGCTATATTATAGAATACGACAAAACAACAACCAGCTCGTATCATACAGCTGTAAGCAGTAGTAAGCACGTATTCACTAGTTTGTCACAGATACAAGTATGACAAGTCCACTCGGAACGAATTCAAGTGGAACAGGTCGCGAGCAATTTGCGGACTCCTTCCTTACTGACTTGCTCTTTTTGCTTTATATCGAATTCTGCGCCGATGATTGAACTTTGAAAGGGATGTATGGAACTCGGGTGGAAGGTTTAGCGTTCTGTAACCTTTAGCCGGATAGTAAATAAAACACTTTAGTTTCAAAAGTAGGCTGTCTGATAAATAAAAAAATAACTAGTTTAACTACCACAGCAACTGAAACAGGATTTCTGTGTTTGCTTTCCACAAAAAAACCACTACTCTAGTAGATGTAACAACTGGAAAGACTGCAGCAATCAAGTACTACTCGCAATAACAAATATCTACATTGTGAGAGAACTAAAGAACTTCAGTAGCAACATTGTTTGAAGTGCACTTAAATGGCTGCGGAAAAAAGAACTAGAACGATGTCTACTGAACAAGCAACATTTTAGAAGGCATCATAAGGACCATTAAAATAAAGCTTTAGCAAAATAGGGACGAAGACTGACTAAAAAAAATATGATTCTGTTTAGTCCGTCAGTTAGATTATCGAAAAATATTGGATACGTGTTTTTTGTTTTATCAAATTAATAAAAATTGACGAAGATAAAACGTGTCAACGATCATGTGACGTCACATTTGAGTAAAAAATGTACTGAAATGTGACGTCACACGAGTTTTCGACGCACTGTATCGTCTTCATTTTTTGTTTACGTGAAAAAAGAAAAAAATATGTGTCCAATATTTTTTGGAAATCTATCTGACGGACTAATTAGATTTTTTTTTGTCATCTACCCTATTGTCTTGGGGATGTAAAAGAAGACAACTTATAATAATGAAGATACTTGCTGGTAAATGAGGCAGCGTTCATCAGGGAACTGTACTTTCTTGCGATTATTTAGTATCTTCAACAATGTTACCTCATCATGTTGACTAAGATTTAGCTCACAGCACTTGTGACAAGTGACGCTAAACGGTGAAGGAAAATATGGTGAGGAAACCAGCATGTCCTAGAACTAAAAATGGAAGACAATGTGATATCCATCAACTTGCAGTAGGCTTCACCGTTTCACAGATAGGAGGGTCTGTGTCCCAGCAGTGATAGATATATTTATGCTGATTATTATTATGTTAAACTTGTGCCAAATATCAGATCCAAATTTATCTACATCAATCCGGACAAAATAATAACGATAATCTGAGCACATTGGATGCCATAGCCACAATTTGCCAAATTTTTCCTTTTATTGTTGCTCAAAACAGCTTTGGGAAGGAAAACTCAAATTCGCTTATCACATTTAAATTTAACGAGATTGAACAGCATAATACAGCCACGACAAAAAGTGAAAAGATTGAACAAAAACAGTGAAAATGTAGGAAATGGATTTTAACAAGAGAAATGTGGCAGGTTTCCGTTATGGAATTTCAATTTCCTGTCGTATGAAAAAAACAAGGAACACGACAATCATTATGAGAATATACTGCGTGAAGGTACCGTAGGTACGTAAGCTATAGGTATTACAAATGTGTGGCTGTTGTAATGTGTGTTGTCGGGTCAGGTGCGATCAATACGAGGTACCATCCCGAATCCTAAGTACATAAAGGAACTTGCCCCAATTTTTCATATGATATCCGAGTATCTGCTACCTGAGAGCTTAATTACTGTCTGACAAGACTTACAATACGCGAGACGACAAAAAAAAACTAATTAGTCCGTCAATTTAATAAAACAAAAAAAAAAGCAACATTATCAAAAAATATTTGACCCCTGTTTTTCTTTTGTTACGTAAACCAAAATTGACGAAGATGATGACGCTTTTAAAATTCTCAATACGTCACGCCTAGGTATAATTTTTAGCTAGTTCTGACGTCACGAGCCCCCACTCCCGAGTTTTGATGCGTTTTATCTTTGTCAATTTTCATTGATTCACAAAAACAAAAAATACGTGTTCACTAATTTCCAAAACTCTAACTGACGGAATAAATAGATTTGCATTTTTTTGATACTGTCGTCATGCCTATTAGGTACGCTTAAAAAGTAGCATAAGTAAGTAACGACCATTGGATTCATCAATGATTTTAAAGAGTTAAACGTTCTTACAGTAAAAGTGTTCCTGAAAGACCATAACAAAAGATTACTCGGTATTCATTATCACCATTCTCTTCCCATATCCCAATTCATTTGTTGTCGGCGCAGCATGTCTTCTTGCATACTTCTCTATTACTCGTCATCTCATCTGACACCTCGTTTTTTGCCGTATCGTCTTTCACACAGATGTAAGTAAGTACCGCACACTATAGAAAAGACTGTCTTTAGACAGACAATTACCCTACTAGTGCGAGCGAGAATACATAGTATTGTCTATAGTGTTTGGTAGCCGTAATTCCTTCCTTACTTTCAAAATAATGAAGAGTAAAAAAAATCCAATGTCATATTATCTTAGAACACTGTAACAATTTATACGATGGTTGTAAGAAACAAAACTGCTTTCGTACAACAAACGATTTAGGGGGATCCAATGTGCCGTAATACATTATGTTGTCGGTTTATGTACAGAAAGGGTGATAAAATACATTTTGTGTCACTTTCATCCTTACAAACATTTAGTAAAGAAAAAGAGAGACGAATAATTCTATTTCGGGACAGCTTTGAGACTATTTTGACCGTGAATGATCGAGTAAAGTGAAGGAAAATTAAATTTTATAGGGGATGCCAGTAAATAACGTCTTCGAGGTTTAGGAGATTAACAAGTATAAATAAAGGTCGTTATCAGAATTCCGAAGGGTTCGCGCAAGTACCGAGCTAAGTTGTTTTTACTTCATTAAGTAAACGTCAAATAAAAGTCGTTTTCTGGAAGAATTTATGATGAAAACTCGAGGAAAATCGGCATTATTAACGGTTCGCTCGCTGCTCAAATTATACGCACTACGAGCCTTGGCTCCTTTCAGAATCAGATGGCATTAGTGATATCTAAGAAAGTTATTTGATTATGACGTGATATTATTTACTTCATATTTCTGGGTTTCATTTTGAAGGCTCAAGTTGTAACGCGAAATTGAACATTTAACGTAAAATCCTAAGTATTACGTATGTAGGCGCTAGATACTAATGTTGAAAATAATAGAATTCAACTCCATTAGTGTCTTCGTAATAAAATTCCCTTTAAGTTGATAAAATAAGTAAACAGTGTGTATTTTATTTGGAAGGAGTTTTAGCATCGTGAAAGAGCGGTTTTTGAATAGAAGCCCCAATTCAAAATTTACCTCCAGTTTTATCTCCTATCCGGATGTATCCTATTCTACACTCTTCTAAAACATCGTTATCAGTACTCCACATAACGCAGCGGAGTGTTTGTAATAATGGCTGTTATCTGCTGGTCATTATCGAAGTGATAGAAAATGTTATGTACAAGCTCACATTACTAAAACATGCGCAATTGTCGGTACTCGAGTGCTGAAGTTTACAGAAGTAAGTTAGTCAGAAAATCTAGGGAAAATGGCAATAGACAATGAGGGAAAGAGAAACACATAAATTATTAGTAAAGTTTTTTTTTAGAATGGCGAGCATTATAAATTGCTCTTTTAGGGGCACCGGCACCCTATACCTACCTGAATGACTTTTCTACGATTATCTATCACTTAGCCACGATTATAATAAAAACAAATAAAGAAGAGAACGACGAAGTTTCTAGGTGAAAGGGTAAAACAGAACTGTCATAAAAATATTTAAGCAAATTCAGATGTTGCAAGCTTTGCGGGAGAAAGCTTTTAAAAGCATTGTAGAAGATAATATAATTTTTTCTTTTCACAAAAGAATAATTTGCTCTCAAACTGTTGTCCATAAGCAGCAGTAATTCAGACAGAAGTTGTTTTGAAATATAAAGAGAACAGCCAAAAACTTAATCGGTAAACTTCACGTCTTCGCCAATAGATTCGTTATCATCAAGATCTTAGCCCCGTCATGACTAACACAAATTTGTGGAAACTGTGTCAGTCGGATCAAACTGTAGATTCTGCAACGAGGATATACATATACGTAGACAAGCTACGGTTTGCGCCCACAACAAACACACATCCCAAGGCACGCCCTCCACTGACGTGCACAGAGAAAGCGCAAAGTTTGCCACCCTAAACAAACTTGGGAAGCTCCCTACATGTCGGTAACGGGGCTAAGGTTCTACGACGAAAAGAGGGTTTTAAGAAGGTAAAACTACAGGAACGATGTGGGAAGCTTTAAGGCCTCAGGTTACACCATAGAGAATAGGATGAGACAGCCGGTATTAGTATTATTACAGCCAGTATCCACCATGAAAATTCCAAATCAATCGATCCATTGTTAATAATGATAGTTTGAACTGTCAAAATGACTCCGGTAATCTGTCTAGGGAGCCAATTTTCGTCAAAAGAAATAGGATAAATAAGCGAAGGGTCAGTTCTGTCGACAGTTAATCTTTGTATCATATCACTCATACCAATTCAATTCGTTCGCTCCGCCGCGTCTTCACAACTGTGTGAGTGGCTCTAGATCGTATTATAAGACGTATATCTTGTCTCTTTCGTCGAACAATTTATCTTCCTCATTCCTCCATGTCATATAGCACGCCCTGATTTAATAACGTGGTAAATGTTATTTCCAATTCGCGTTTACAGTTCTGATCCGATACTGTGATGAATTTGTGAAGAGTCTTGAAGATCTGAGAATTTCAGTATGAAATTAGTACGAGTACTCATGTAATAATGTCATGTATGCATCATGTGTGTATGTATACAGGGTGTTCACAACCTCATCACGAAGCCGTCAACCAAGCATTCTGTACATCAAACTAAGTAACTTTACGCAAAAATTATTGCTGGGAAACGACTTTTTTTCGGGGTGAAAAATCATGTTGTGTGGTTGAACTCAATGTAACGCACTCAAAACATTGTGCTGAAGGATGGATTGAATAGTACGGGGTCGTGGAGGTGTTAAAGTAAAAATCTTACAATAACAACTTGTTTTAAAAAAAGAAAAATGTCAAGAAGTTGGAACTTTGACCCCCAATACGAGTATCTCCGTAACTACAAAGTTCCCAGGTATGGTGTAGAACAAAAAAATAATCGCAATGACGGGGAGGAAAAGTGGCTTTCGGCTTCGTTATGAGGTTTTTTACACCCTTTTTATTGTCAGTAAAATGGTAGGATACTGTTATTATCTACTTTTTTAACTTTCATTGATATAACATCACCGTATTAGGTAGGATCTAGTACACAAATCGATAGCAAAAAAGCAGAGAACGATGTGGACGTACTTTTAAAACATAAGTAATATCATTGAAGATAACTCGAAATTCATTTAAAAAAGAATCGAGATCTCGGAAGGCTTAATCATTATGAGATCACGTTCACCGTCGTAGGCAGATGAGGCTGTCAGAGCTACTCAGATTAATACGACAAACATTTGACTCAAATTCAGGCGAAGAAGATTTACGTACAGCCTCTGCATAACAAATAGAACCTTGGAACTAACTTTTTTATGTTGTTTCTCTATTTTTCGAGAATCGTGAGTGACACGCCAATGTTACATTGAGTGACGCACATGCCGCTGAGTTGTGTCAGCTTGTCGAGGTGGGTGCGTGTGTTAATGTTTTTATCTAATCTAAGCATGGACCACCTAATGTAGGATCGTCCACATTACAGAAAAAAAAAACTTGTTTTTAGTGGGCAAAAAAACCTATTTTCTTTTATGGCAGAAAGTTTGAGAAGCCCTAATAGTGGTAGTTTCAAAGCGAAAATCATCATCTGCATAGTATTTTCCTAACTATGTTGGAGTCAGCTATCAGTCTAACCGAATAATGCAGCTGAATACCAGTATTTTACATAAAACGACTACCGACCTGCCCGCGTAGCATGAACATTGAACACCGTAGAGACGAAAGAGAATCGACAAATCCTTTGTTTATCTGTCATTTTGCCGATTCAATGATAGATGGACAAAACATTTGTCGATGCTCTTTCGTTTCTACGGTGGTCATGCTACGCGGGCAGACCTCCAAAGCCCAGTAACTTCGTAACACGATACTACGCGTGGTGGTTCAACACCTAGTTAAAATTAATTTCTATTTTTGCAGTCACTAAAAGTATTTCTTGATAAAATAGGCAAGTATGTCGTATCTAATCTAGACAATCCGTACTACATCATAAAGTGCGCACTACGCATAAAATGGACACTCATTTGCATAATCATAGCCTTCATTCATCTTATGCTAAAATCCGGACGCGGTCTTTATGAATATTGTCAAGTAGAGCAAAAAAAACGTACAAAAGCAGAGCTTGGAAGGTTTATTCATTTGTTAAGCGTCCCGTTCTTGCTAGCCAGAACTAAAAAAGGTTATAAAAACTTTCATTAAGTTTCATTTCCTGCGTTGTTTTTTCTGGTCAAAGAGCTTCGCGTTCAGGATGCAATAATGAAAATACATGGTTTAAGCTACGGGCGAACAAATGGGGAAGGCTGGTCAAAGCTGATTGTAGATGGCGCGTTCATAGCTTAGACCCAATCTGACCAATGAGGTCAAACGATTTTGAAATATAAAATGACATTGACAGATTTTCAACCAATGACGATGTTTGGTTCATGCGATGCTAGCGCCATTAGTTCCACCACTTGCCCACCCCATTCCGAAGTGATGGATCCACTTTTTACTTTATATCGTTAAATTCGTTTGTTTTATCTTTGGATCGTTGTTATATTATGTTGTAGTTGTTTATTATCCCTAAATAATTTTTTTTCACTTTCTTTTTTAACACTTTCTTTCCTAAACACGATTAAAGTAACTACACTACCTGCGGTCATTATTAAATTATCAAACCTTTATTGTTGCATTACTATATTATTTAGATAGCATTTTACCCATGACTTCTGCAGTTTCTCTAGCGAATTCAATTTGACCTTATATTTAGAAAAGGACTAAACTATTACGCTCGCGCTTGATGTTACTTAAACCGCAGATTCGACCGGGCCAAAACGGAAACAGATAAAAGTACGCAACGAAGCTGTTTAAAAATATTTTTTTATGCGTCGCTAACAATGTTGTGAACAGATCTAGATATCATCCGAGGTTAACGATGACAATGGAGGACAATCCTTTTTATACTTCGTAGGCGGCTCACAAACTCACAACACCTACGGATCAATTTCACTTTGTCCTTTTTGCACGAATATCAAAACAGACACTTTTCCACCATATTTTAACATCATGGATGTAATCTTATTCCCCGAAGTGACCGAGGTTTACCTTTCGCATCGCTTACCCGCATTTCGCCACTTTGCGTCCCATGAAATAGGGAGCGACCCTATTGCCATCAACCGGTACAAAAATCCAGACTGGGTTTTAATTTGCAACTGAGAAATATGGTACCTATGCATCTGTAAATGCTTGCAACAAATACACCTAGTTCTATAAATGATGATAACAATTTAAGAAAAAAAAATTAAGTCCGTTTTTTTGTGTTTTGACATTTAACCAACACCAAGGTTGATAGAAAAATGGGTTTTTCTATAAAAAGATATAAAAGCGCGTTTTTATTAAGGACTGAAAGCGAGAAACCTCGGCTGCCTTCGGAGCATTGTACAAACACAAAACGATTGATGGGCGGATGAATAATAAAACGGTTTCTAGCGAATCGTAGCCCACCATCATAATAATGTAGACGAATACGTCACTTTGACACATATTAATAGCTGCCACGAAATTTAATTTTTACCTGCTAGAACAAGTTAATATAAGGAAATATACAATGACACTCAGAATTCAACTTTTTCAAGGCTAGCTATTATTATTTTAGACTCAATTAGTAAGACGCAGTCTATGAATAAAACCGGCACCATTCAATAGATTCCCTTACAGATTAGAATCTTGGGTAACGAAACTAACGAAGAAGCAGATATGGCAGCCTAACAAGCATCTTATGAGGGCATTAACACATGCACACCGTCATACTAAGATTATTTTGGTCATGTCAAAGAATAATATTTTAAGGACGAATTTCACCAAATTGAACTCGATCAAACACATCTACGCGTTAAAGACCTTCTGAGAGTCATCATTGTTGTGGAATATTGACATTGACAGTTCTTGAACGCAGTTTAGACTGTGGTGATTGTTCAGCTTCATTCTTAAAAATATATGAGGGTGAAATTCGCCTTAAGGAACTCCTTTTAAATGAGTCCGTACGTTTCAAAACATACCGTCCTGTAGGCCTGCACAATCCACGCGTATCAAGAACATCTAATAATATCAAGTCCGGTGGACGTCAGAAGTGGAGTACTCTCAAACATTACGGATATGGAGAGCATCAGTGCAAACTGTACAACAGTGACGTCATCGGTCATGTGGAGAGTTCCACGGATTGATTTATCTGTTTTCAGATGCATTCTTGCGGTAAACACTCCATACCATGACTGTATTAATTTATAGCTGTTGAAAACAATTAGAGATGAACGAACATGGTTTTAATCAAAGGACCAACTTTCTTACGCAAAAATGTCTAAAATTTTGTTTTGATCTTTCACATTTTTTTTTGTCTCGGATCTTCTTTAACGTTTCAGCTTAGCAATTGAGCATAGCTTCTTTTTTGGTGGTAAACTCTTCGAGTAGTATGCGTCGTCAAACAAAAACCGAAAAAGCCAAAACAATGGTCCATAAACGAAATATCTCAACATCACGGCAAGGTATTTTTATCAGTTTGGATTCATGCACGTCGCCGTAACGGAAACCGACGTTCATGCATACTTGATGACCCGAGTCTGAGTCCCCTCCATCCGAGCGACTTCGGGCTTGGCTTCTCACCCGGGACCAATTGTCGGCTTTCAAATATATTCATACGCCACCATCAATAGCTTTTTTCAACCATTTTGTCCAAAGTTTTTCAATATTCATTGGACGTGATCCAAGTTAACACGCATTAAGGAAACACATTTACTGCCCTTATTTATTCCCTTGAAGTTTGTCAGCTAAAGCAGGACGAATTCTCACGATGGACGCCAACTTCTTTTTATAAGTCTTTAACTTTCTTTCAAGTGTTAAGTTTATCTTGAACATTAAATAAGTGCTTGAAAGAAAATCTAAGATAACATTGTAGCTATTGGGTTAACGACTGTAGCACACGATGTTAAACTGTAACTACTATGTCATTCTCAGTTTAGTTTGCTACAATCTGCGTCATCACGGGATGCCTGTAGTTGTAGTGGAATATTATATCATGGAATCTTGCATAGTCTCCGGACGGTATTGTTTGGCTTAACATAAATTACACGCTAATTACACGTTACAATGAGTCCAGGCATGTTAACTCTACAAATTAATGCTAACGCTTTCTGCTGACCGATCGTGCCTCTATTTTGCTTTTGAATAGAGTATCCGTCCGAAATGATGACTGCGTGAGTGGTTTTGAAGAGTGCTTTCAAACAATCGTTGCTGAGAGATACAAATAGGGACAACGGGTAGACAGGCAAGCATCTGTTCCTGCGCACTGAGGTGTCTCGTGTGTCGGTAGTGCGCTCTGTGTACTGACGGCGACCGACTGGCGCCAGGTGGATGTAAACAAAAAATAAAAGGAAGCGCCGCGCCGTTTAGCAGCTCACTTGAATATTTGAATGCAACCATGTCTTGGAGAAAGATCAAAGGTGACACACACAATAGTTGCTAAACCACCAGTCGCAAACACAGCAAAGGTTATTTGGATCAAACGGAATTCGAAGAAAAGGTCTATCCCAAAAAATAAATCCAAACATTACATTGAACAAATGGTTTATATTGGGTAAAGTACTCTTGAAGTCATCGTCGAAAATAAAAACTCAAGTGTTTACGTGTTCCGCGGAGTTCGTGAGTTTTATCGTTCAAAGAATAATGCCATAACTGTAATAGTGATCGTTGTACGTTGGCAAATAAAGCGGAACAAATTATTGTGGCCGCCGCCGTCGATGTGGGTACAGGGAACGGCGCAAAGCAATCACAAACCAATCAGATCCTTAATCCTTGGAGCGAAGGGATAAATTAGTTTGTATTGCCCGTGGGAATGGCCGGCACGATATGCGATGACGCAGCACACGACTGAATACTTTAAATACTTGGCTTCTTCAAACTGCACTAAACTGCTCTTACAGTTAGCAGACTAAGTTGTGAAACCATCTTGCGTTCGAGGCGTGAACTTTTGAATTATTTCGCCGTCAAAAGCTGCTGAAATATAAAAGTTTCTGTACTATGTTTATTATTTTATCTATTTTTAACACATTCCTAGGCCTGTGTGAACTGCGGACGCGGCTGTGACTAATCACTTAACGATGAAATCTCGTTCGAAAACCAAACAGGACCCAGTGACTCATAGATCAGATAGCCGCCTGGACTGTGAGTTTTAATGGTGCCTCCTTGAGTAACCAGTGACTTTCTTAGAAGTTACGTTATGTTACTTAGCACAAGTTTAGGCAAACAAACAAGAATAACGAATGCCTGGGTTTAAGTAGATTTTTGGACCTTTTTATCTGTTTACTTCTGAAGATTTATTGTCGCATAGAAAACGACAACGCAAAAAAAGAACTATCTGGATTCGGAATAGTTTATGGACGTAACACGTAACGTAACCCTTTTGTGCTCTAATGAAAGGAGTAAAGAAATAATCTTTCGCTTGTGTCCTCTATGCTCAAAAGAAAAAAGATCAAAGCAGAAAGGACGATTACACACGTCTGCCAAGCCTGATCCAATTACCCGAGCGAGGATGTTAACTAACCCACTTGTTACCCATCCATTGCATAACGAAGTAATCCGAATTGGTACCCGTTAGCTTCGTGTTTATGACGTAGTGTTATATCAATGTTGCGTGTTTTCAATGCATCGCTTGGCTCGGAAAGTACACTTCAAATGCTTTATTTTAGTACCTTTCGGTGAAAAAACATGTTTAAAAGTCTGGTACGGAATCTATGACCTTGCTTTTATGGATGCTTTTGATAGTACAACATTTCAATTGCCAGAGTTTCTAAAATAGTTACGTGCACAGATAGGTTCTCCTCCTCGGATAGGTTTCCTCGCTGAAAGTAGACTTGCACAATTTGTTGAACAGGGTAAACATTTCCCCGTGTGCTCGGGGTTTTAGCACCTCTTTTATAGGATTACGTTCGTGAGATCCCAAACACAATGAAAGCCCTTGCGTTCCAGGGAAATCACGACTGGTTAACGAAGGGCTTAAAACGTGGTTAAAGCATTGAGGTTTAGTAAATTAAACATGATTTGAGGATGTACAGGAATAGATGAAATTAAGGTTTTAGAGAGTATTTTGAAGGTTTTTGATGGTGGTGGTTTTTGGTGCTGCCTTCCATAAGTTTCATCTCCAGATCGTCATTGCTGACGCTCCCTATACTCGTATGTATACGGTATTTAATAAGCAAAAGTTTTTGCAGTTGCAAAAACTAAAAAAAAAAAAAAAACCACGACCACGGACCACGGGTACATCATAATTATCCTGGAATAGGATACATTTCATCCAGGGGCGGCAGTCCCGACAGAGAAAATGTCAAAATCGCCAACTTTCGATTGCTAATTACTAACGAATAAATTCGGTTGCAATAATTATGCTTGCGAGAAACACATCTTGGATGTAGAGACTTGCTTTACTCGCAAGCATCATGCTGTAATCAGCGATCGAAAGTTAGCGAGTTTGCCCTGGTAAGTAGTACGTTTCTGGATGTGATGAGGAGGGAAGAATCACATATGACCAACAGGGTGATGAATATAAATGTTGATGGATAGAGAGGAAAACCAAAGAAACGATGGATGGATTGTGTGAGGAATGATATGAAGGAAAAAGGTGTAAATGATTGTTTGACGGTTGACAGAGGAAAATGGAAGAAAAAAATGTGTTGCGCCGACCCCAAGTAACATGGGATAAGGGCAAGAAGATGATGAAGTAGTACGTTTCTGGGGAATAACTAATTAATTATCGACCTCCCCGCGGACAAAACCGCAGGCATAAGCTAGTAGGTACAATAAAAATTACACGCAGATACTAAAATAGGTATTCTAAGTTTCGCACTTAACCCATTTTATGGTCGCGGTGACGAGCTGGTGTAGGTAGCATAAGTACGTACTCGTACATACACGATCCGAGGCACGAAAGGCGTCGAGCGATGACGAGCGTCATGCAGTCGTGTCCTATGCGATGTAAATTTTAATTACGATAGTCGCTACTCGGCGCCGGCACTTTATACGGCTGCAAAATAAAACAGCACCACATACAATAACTATGTGACCACGACTGTACTTCGCTCTTTGTATGTTTCAATGCTTTGGATATGTATGAATGCCATATTACTATGTTTATTTTTTACCGTAAGCGGCATTTCCTTTATCTTATGTACGTAGAAACTCACGCCTCTTCGCCATGAGGGTAGGCAGAAAATCCGATCCGATCCTTACATAATCCTGTTGCCTCATCCACGTTCATACATCTGGTCACGTTCACCAGTGCTGGCGCCGGTTGAGAGTTCCACAATCGTTTAAGTATATTATTTACGCAAATATTTACGAGTATTTATTACTTGATTAGGACAAATCTATTATCTGGATATTGTAATGTGATGGGCAATATGGCCATGTGTTTGTTTGATAGATGTTTAGTCTGGCGCATGTTCAGATTTTTGCACACAAAACAATAGCAAACATGTGATGGGTTTTACGATTCTGTAGGCAGATTTACGTTTTTGTTTATGGCAAGGTTTTTTTTTTAAATAGAAAGTAAACAGGTTTGGATAAAATGGGTTTAAAAGAAGATTTGTAAAAAAAGCATATTTTGGGCAAACTAGTCAGGTAGACAAGACTAAAAATCAAGTTTTGTTTTTGTTAGATAAAATTATAAAACAGAGTAAAACTAATAAGAAATGAATGTTACCTAATGTTATTTTGTCATAATGAGTGACCCTCTGACCTTCATTGATTTTTATTTTCTTGTAATAGCAAATCTCTTTTTTAACTTTATCATTAAAACATGTTTCTTACTGATAATATTATTATCATATTATTATTATCAGTATTTTTCAATTAAGTGTTGATTGTAGACATCCATAGAAGCTGTCAAATAATTGTTTTGATGATCTCACATAATGTTAAAAATTATTCAATATCAGTTTTTAGATAATGCAAAAACTTTAAGGAAGTTTAAAAAATTTTAAATGCCTTTTAATTTAGAATTTCAGTTATTTCCTCAAACTTTTAATTGGTTGATTTACACATTCCTGTACACTGATAGAGATCAATGTTCAACAATATTATTAAGCGGCAATTGATATGTTTAGGCTATCAAAACAAAATATTGGATTGACAATTATTTATTGATGATCCAAACTATGGTTCTAGTGCTACTACACAGCTAAATATCAGTAGAAAGCATCTAATAACTTGTTGCTGATTCTAATAATAATAGCAAAATAAAATAATTTTAGGAGCCTTTAATTGGCAGGTAAATATAAAAAAAACAAACCAATAAAAAAAATTGGAAAAGAATTATATTTCAGAAAAGTGCACTTAAGTATGAACTATTATATATCCCTTGTGTTAACCTCTGACCTAAGTCCACTATACCAACATTGAACTTCCAAGGAATGTTCAAAAAATATAATATCTTGTACATAGAACTTCATGAATAATGTATCAAAGATAATCAACAAGGTAAGTATTTGTGCTCTGAACCTACAGTATGAAGTCTGCCAAAATTATTGGGTTAACCTTACTTGATTTAGGAAATTCTACTCATTCATTGAAACGAAGGCGTGACGCACTTTATTATGGCATTTTACCAAAACCAACATTATAATCGCAAAGATAACATTACGATTGCCCTCTGCAGTCCGGCAGGAAATTATTATAACCACATAAAAAAACATCATCAAAAAAATAAACCGGAGATACGATGCAGGAAACAAAGTAAACTACAATTATTTCTATAGGAATACTTACATACAACCGGTCGAGAAGAGTTGTGCGTAGGCTTCGCTTTATTTACCACTAGTCCGACATGGAACACATCGTATTGTATCCAGTAAAAATCTGTGAATTACTGATTTGTCTACAGCTGACTCTGTGGTTAAACCGTTTATTTAGCGATAAATACTACACAACACTAGAAAATAATACTGCACAGCGTCACAGGAATATATACTGTCCTATAAAAATCAACTTTGAATCGTGAATGTTCACTCTACGATCCTATACCACCCAAATTCACATCACCATTATTTGCGCACGCAGTACCCAGTCATTCGACGTTCACATCGGCCATTCGGCTAACGAAACGACTGACATAAGGAATGTTACCAGCTAACGAAAACTATTTTATCTAAGTACATTAAAATGTCAAAAAACGTTAAAAAATAACTAAATACTAAATAAGTCAAAGTTGTGATCTTCACAGAGTAACATAACGCATTATGATTGATGAAACTTCTTGCGAACACATCTTTTTAGTGGCAAACGGCGTTTAATAAACAATAGTTCACACTACACATAACACAGATTTAAATCAACGCGTGCAATGCAATGCATTTATTCCGGTGATACCAAATGTTATTAGAAATAATGTAGTGTTTATTCATAATGAGTTGAAACGCATTATCAGTTTTTCATAACTGACAACATTACCGATTTTATGTCGATTTGTGACAATTTGAATTGAAATCGCCTAAAAGTAAGAAGAGTGAGTAGCATGTAGGCTAGCAACTGATCGAGCTACTGATCGACTGAGTTGCAGCATCTCTATTATATCTACTCGTCTACTCAAAAAAAATCAGGAAGCGATCAATGATCAAAGTCAAAAATGTCAAAACAAATTAAGTCAACAAACTGACGTGTACTTTAATAATACAAATGAAAAAGGGTTAATAATTTGTCAACATTAAAAATGTCGGAGTCGGAGAGACTTGTGCAAAATGGTGCAGGGCCTGTCGAGGGCGCAGAGATAAGAGCTCATGGAGACGCGCCCCCGACCGTGCCTGTATCTGAACGGGAAGCATATTTTCAAGCTCTTCGATTATGGATCCAGCAAGCGCAGATGTATCAGAACCTATCGACATGTTTTCCCTATTATATGATGACATTTCAAGGCCTACAGAATAACGCTACGAATGTACCACTGTTGAATAACAACTATCAGTTCCAAGTGCCCTTTCAGGTTCCTAATGCGCCTCGGAACCCTGCAGATACTCCAGCCCAACCTGAAACACTCACGCCCGTTGAAGGTATTCAATAAAATGATTGTTGTGTAATGTCAAATAGAAAGTGGCATAATCAGGCTTTAGATATTGTAACAATGAAATTGGTAAAGAGCTCTGTGTATTGTGCAATTAATTTGAGATATTACTGTCTGAGAATGTTATATATAGAGATACAAACATATAAATGTTTTCTAAAGTGCTTTGGTAAATAAAGCCACAAAATTTGCACACAATTTTTTTTTCCTAGATAATCCAGTAGGTATTCCATGTTTTACACACTTTTTATATTTTCAGTGATAGCCCGTCACGGTGGGTATGAATATGTCATACCACCGCTACACAAGCGCCTCGTTGCTGAGTTTATTGACTTTATGCTTCTGTTCATCGTAAAACTTATAGTAACATTCATGGCAGTGGATATGTTTGAATTGATGTGAGTAGTAATATTTGTACTGTATTCCCAGACTTAAATAGAATTTTCTAGTCCCAAGGGTTAGATAAGCAAATGATATCTTTGCATTTCCTGAATATCACCCATACATTCATAGTCAAATGTGAATATTCAATTGACATTATGGTATAAATACACAGAAAAACATGATGAAAAACAAAAGCTTATTAATTTGCTCTTAATCTACTGTAGTTAACATTGAAAGTAAATCTTAAAATGAATCCCTAATGTCCAATATACTAACCACATTTTTGCCTTAATGTATGTGTGATTATTTCACATTTTAAAACATATTTATTGAAATTATTACAGTGACCTAGACAAGTTTGATTTCTACAAGTTCAGTGAGCATTACGATGACTACAAGTACGCTATGGAGCTGACTTCCGAGATTCTGTTCCTTGAAATTATCTACAGGATACTTGTGTGCATATTTGAGGTAAGAATTAGATAATAAAACCTTATTTCCATTTAAGGAACAAAACACAATACCAAAATTATTTTTAGCGTGTCGATGGCAATCTAAATTGATTCAGCCCAAAATTCGGCATTTAATTTGGCACTTTCAGTAGTATCCATCAGCCAAATTAATGCCTTAGCATCATTACACTATTGGAAATCACTTTTTAGTGCTCAGCTGTGCATTTTGCAACAAAGCTCTTTCTTATATGCCTGCCTTCATTGAGATGTAACTAACTTAGTTTTATTCCAAACAGTTACAAATAAAAAAAAAAACTGTTTAGTCATTATTCTTCTTTACGTGTCAATGCACTCATATTGTGTTAGACCAGTATATAGCCAATAGGCCTACAGGTGGCTACATACTGGTCTTGATAGTCACTGGATATCAGAAAGATACGTAATAACGTATTTTTCTGATATCCAGTGACTATCAAGCTTCGGTTGTACACCGAACTTTGATGACAACCGAGAATGTCATAATATTGGTATTACGTATCGCATTGAGTGGATATCACTTTAGGGTGACTAACAGCCCGGGTATGGTGTAAAGTCTTTCACGAAAGCCACTTCAAACTCAGTTGTCATCAATTTGTTGTCCAATAAGCTTACCTAATCGAAATAATATAAATAACGATACGAAAGCGTCTGTCAAAATGAGTTACGGTGACTATCAGCCACAATGACAACCAATGACGTCATTATTTGATCGCGACTGGTCATACATAATACGAAACTAACCTTTTGACAGTTAATTGATAGACACTGAGCCCAGTTACTATAATTTCGTGCTGTCAACAGAGATACGTAATAGCCCTACTAGGACTATTACGTATCTCTGTTAAGTTAGCGATTTGGTCGTTAACTCTGTCGAGAATGCCCTGCACAACCTGTTCAATATACCGTAACAAGTGGTTGACATGGTATTATCAGGACTATATTTCAAAATTTAAAAACTATGTGAACACAAGCATAATTTTTGCTTGTCTATGTAGCTGTGTTGTTATAACTGGCCACAATCGTGTACAATTAAGTAGATAGGTATGTGTGTGTGTACCTATCACACTCAAGGCCAGGATTTAATCTATTTACTGTTTTTTTTTTCAACTTCGTATTTTCCGTAGACTGTTTAAATATAGCAGTAATATTTTAAACCTTTCGTTTTGAAATGTGTGTAGTAAACAATTGTTATAGTCACATAATTTATCAATATTTTTGTTGTGTTCGTCATAGTTGTATGACTGTCACGATAAAAGCTGGTTTGGAATACTTCTCGACAATCATTTTAATTATTGTTACAGGCCTTCTGCTTATCCAGCAGCGTGGGAAGAACAGGCGGTGCGACTCCCGGCAAAGCATTACTTGGTATCCGCGTAGTCACAGCTTCTGCCGTCGTCCTAGTCGAGGGGCGGCCGAGGGAAACTGTCCTATTATACCCTGGTCGAACACTCTCCTTCAACGTCGCGTTATTCAGGTCCCTGTTGAAGAACTTCCTCATCTCCCTACTGTTTCCTTTATGCGTGGTACTGTTCGTCTTTCGACACAACCGCACTGGGTATGACTTACTTTGTGGAGTGATTGTAGTTGAAGAAAATATGTTTCCTCCGAGAAGACATGCTCCGTGACTTGTGAGGTAACTTTGTATTCAGAATGTTTGTAATAGTATTGATTTAAAATGATTGATGACTGTGCTTTAGTTAGTCGAATGCACGACGTGTTTGGAGTCCCTCCTTGATTTGTTGGCGAAATCTTTTTATTTTCTTTGGTTTTTTCCTATCCCAACTTGTTATTGCTCCGTTTAAGACAGACCTGATGAGTAATTGGTTCCAAAAATACGAAAAAACATCTCACCAACAAACTTGAAGCATTCTATTATTCTAAGCCTTGCTAACAGACAAACTTTTTTCTATTTCTATTATACATACAAATTACAAATTATTAAACCTTGAAATGAAATTAATAATGTCATTAGAATGAACTGAATGGTATTTTGTCAAAAGATTGACTGTTTACTCCAATCATGTTCTGTTTTCTTCTTTGACCGTAAAACGTGTTGTATTGTTGGTGGGATCCAAAGTGGCCCCATTATTATTGTTTTGGGATAATTTATCTTTGTGTGTATTTAACAGTTATAAGTTATGCTGTTCAAATGAAATATTATCCATTATGAAATACTCTTAGCATCAGTGTGATATGATGAATTGGCGACATTTTACCGATTTCAAAAATAAATGTACATTAAAAATGTAATAATGCTTGAACTGATGTCATTACCTATGTTAAATATTTCACCAAAGAATCGGAATAAACCTAGATGCGTTACCCGGTATCCTAATTCCTGCGATCATCACGCGAATACGAAAAGCGGCCTCTGTCGGCGTGACAACACGTTCAGGGTTCGGGCGTTTGCTTTCGTATTGCCAAAAAAAGATAGACATAATATGACTTGTCGAATCGAATCTAAGTGTTTCGTAAATAGCTATGCAGGTTCGGGTGGTTCGGCCATCAAACAAAATAAACGCAGCGGCCGCTGCTTATATTAGGACAACCTTTGATGACAAAGTTTTTTTAACGTGCTGTCGAAGCGCTTTGAACGCAAATAAATAGAGTTTGCGAAGTCCACATGTGTGCTATGTTTTCTTTTTACTTTAACTGTACCTATCAAGGATCTTACGGCGCGTTTCCAAAATCGAAACTAAAACCACCATCTTTTTTAAAATAAATTTCACAATTTTTTTATATTTTTTTTGATATTATCAAGACACTTATTAACATTACGATTGACAAACTATGCGTTCCAGAAAACCACAGAGGTTTGTTAAGAACGTTGATTCAGCTCATCATAGGTCATAAAAATAGAACACAATATTAAATGTTCCAACTAACAGCATCCTAAAGACCTGTATATACATTACACACATTAGCAATACATACATTTGGCGTTCTGAAGACGCTCCGTGTCCGGCATACGGGTAAAACGCACCAGTATAATACTAAAAGTGTGGTGGAAGCTCTACGGTGGCCCGCGAAATTCAAATTTTATCACGTTTTTTTGCAATTTGCAGGTCAGCGTCAGGTTGCATGTTGATTGAAATATGATTCGCGGCTGTAACACGTATGTAGTTACAGAATTATAATCACTAAATCATCAATACAACCCTATAGGTAAAAGTCATTCAATACAGTTACAAAGTTACTGCAAATTGCAAGAGACGTAAGAAAATTTGAATTTCGCGGGCTACCGTGGAGCTTCCGCCTTACGCAGTGAAATAATGGGATTTTTATTTGAGGAATATATAAACGCACTTTAAAAATAATGGTTTCCACTATAAATATGCTTAGCTTTAAAATTAATTGAATGAACTATAAAAATAATGGATGGCAATATTGCCAGAAAAACAGACTTAGGATGCAAAAGCGAACTCTGTAGGCCTATTACGTACCTTTCTGATATCCAGTGACTATCAAGCTTCGGTTGTACACCGAACTTTGATGTCAACCGAGAATGTCATAAAATTGGTATTACGTATCGCACTGAGTGGATATCACTTTACGGTGACTAACAGCCCGGGTACGGTGTAACGTCTTTCACGAAAGTCACTTCAAACTCAGTTGTCATCAATTTGTTGTCTAATAAGCTTACCTAATCGAAATAATATAAATAACGATACGAAAGCGTCTGTCAAAATGAGTTACGGTGACTATCAGCTACGATGACAACCAATGACGTCATATTTGATCGCGACTGGTCATACATAATACGAAACTAACCTTTTGACAGTTAATTGATGGACACTGAGCTCAGTTACTATCATTTCGAGCTGTCAACAGAGATACGTAATAGCCCTACTGGACTTGGGGCACCCCGACGTTAGGTTAGTTATGTTCCTTTAAACCCTGCAGACAGAAATAGGAGTCCCGCGTAGCGGGGCTCCGTCGACTACGCCTTTGACTACGCTTTTTAGGCAACTATAAAGTGTTTTGAAGTTCCTTACCTCAAAAGGTAAAAAAGGAACCCTATAAGATCACTTTCTTGTCCGTCTGTCACCACCAATTTTCTCAGGAACGGCTGGACCTAGCAAGTTGAAATTTATACCAGATACTGAAGTCTATAGTCCCTTTTAGGTGTGTAAAAATCAAGGCTCTGAGTCATCATGATAAAAAGATATGGGAAAATTTCGATTTTGGCGAAAACTTGTAAGTAAGTACCAAAATTTACCTTAATTTTTAACTTTTTTTTATTTTTCGGAATTTTCCCTTTACTTGTGCTGTAAGACCTTGCTTTGAACCAAAATTGACAATTCTAGGTCAACCAGAAGTACCCTATAGGTTTTGGGTCGAAAACCTAGTAGTTCCCGTTGACCTAGAATCACGAAATTTGGCCAGAAGCTTAGTTTGTCTTATAGCACATATATAGGGAAAAATCTGAAAACCGTATAATATAGTGTAATAACAAAAAAAAAAAAAAATTTGCAGTTGGTGCAATAGCCGTTTCATGGGATCGAACAGTAAAGTCAAGTTTGTCCTTTAAAAAGTTTGTACGGAACCAACTAACTGATTTCGGAGTTGGTTTCGATACAGTTATAGTGCAAACCATTATTTTTGTAGTTCATTCACTTAATTTTAAAGCTAAGCATATTTATAATGGAAACCATTATTTTATAGTTCATTAATTAATAATATATATAGTTCATTTAAACTGTGAAACATTATTTTTAAAATGCTATTAAATAGACATCCCTTTTTATTTTTACAAGTTGCAGTTTTGGGATAAAGTTGTGCATTCTGAAAGTTGGCAACATCGCAAATTGCGGTCAAATATTTTGCTGTTTTGATTATTTCTTAAATAAATAAATAAATATCGCTGGACATTACTGAACAATCTAAACTAATATTATAAAGAGGAAAGATTTGATTTTTGTTTGTTTGTTACGATTTAACTCAAGAACTACTCAACCGATTTTAAAAATTCTATATAAAATTCTATATCTTCTGTCCTTTTCATAATGAAATAGAAAGAAAAAGATGCATTCAACTTAAATTTAGTTTAGTTTGTGAACAAGGGAATCGGCACCATTATAAGATTTTATGTTCGTATTTGGTACCTATTTCTTGGATGCTAAGTTTATTTATAAATAGAAGCACCTTTAGATAATAATCAGTGGAGTGAGAGAGTAGTGGTATTTTGTGTGAAATGTACAAAAATATTATCTACCCAATATTATGTGTAAAACGGAAAAAAATTACCTAGTTACTTTCAAAGATATAGGTTTCTAATGTTACGCTACGGGAAAATATATGCTGTTCTATGTATTTTGACCGTGTAGGTAATGCATTTGTATGAAACATTATACATATGATCGGGGTTTTCCGATCAGCACGAGCCGAATATGTATATCGTTGAGAGTAGACTTTGTTGTTTAACCAATTCTGCCAAATCGTTGGCGATGCTCCATTCCGCAACATTCAGTGAAACATACACAACATGTGTGTGACCATGTCACAATTTTTACAAGCTTTTCATGAACTCTAAAAAATTCAGTAAGTACCGACTAAAATAAGAGATCATGCTTTCTAGTGCGCAAGATCTACTTTGTATAAGTAATTGTTGTGTAATCAACACAAAATCTATTTTTTTTTTGCCCATTTGTACCTACATTTTACCGATTTAAAATCCCGAGTTACAAAATTGTGATATTTATTTTTGTGTAAGTACCTATTATACCTACTGTAAATATTAAAATAAAATGTAAAAATCAAAGTTGTTGTTTAATTTTAATTATAAGTTAAGTTATGATCAGGCTGACCGGCCTTTCAGGATAAAAGCCTCGAACAAAATATAAGAAAAAAATAGTATAAGTATTTCATTACAAGTGCGGAAAGGCTGTCATTGCAAAGAGTTCCGACAAATGTCTACTCGAGCCGAGGCGCAGCCAAAGGCGAGGGTTGACAGTCGGAACAAGTTGCAATGACGGTTCCGCAGGTGTACTGAACGACTATTTTTAATACAGTTGCGAAAAAATGAAGCAATTTAATAAAATAATAAAAACAATAAACTAAACTCGCAAAGAAAATTTCTGGAAAATGGCGCCAACCGTAGAAAATAAGCAGAGTTTTTTTTTTCTTCACCCATTTTGGTAGGCAAAGGGAACTATCCATACAGCTTAGTCTTCAGTAGATTTTTTTTTATTGCTACGAAATGAAAATGAAATTTAATGAGATGAAATGAAATGAAGCCTAACCTAACTCATTCAATAAAATCATTAAATCTGATATTGAAATAAATTAGTAGATTCTTTTTAGAAATCTAGGTATTTGTATGGATCACAAAAACTCTATATTAAAAACTTAATGGTTGGTTTTTCTTAGACATTATTTTGACAGATGGGAAAGAGAACGCACGAGTTCGGGAAAGGTAAAAAAAAAGCACTAGTATGTAATAGCCCACATCCCGAACGCTATATGTCCCTGCAATACACCACTTTTTGAGCAATTACTGTATTAAAATAGTACATTTTTATACAAGTGGAGATTTTTTTTATTGCATTCGTGGCAGGTATGAAGCCGTTAGACAGCATATTTAAAAAAAATATAATTTTTCACACACACACAATTAAACACGATTAAATGTTAATTTGTTCATAAAAGTAAATATTAGTTTAAAATAATCATGTTTACAAAATCTTTGATATTCTATAAAGAAACTCAATTTGAATATTTTTTTTAAAGTATTTACTCCTTATAGACGCATATTGCCATAATCCGACTATAAGCATTGAACCGATTTGAACTTCGTTTAGGTAGGTAGGTACTTATAGTTATCTGTGGATTTTTTTTTCCGCAGGGTGCGGACCAATGAAAAAACGTACGTGTGTGAAATGCAAAGAGTAACCAATCTTTGCACAAGCACTTAATTGGAGGGTCAATGGACAGGTAGTTGGGTGCAAAACCGAGTCAGTCAAAACCGTTAATGGTGAAACGCCGTACCACCATCTGTTAGCACAATATGTCGACATTACTCGCCTTGATGGGACTATGCAGAAAACGGTCAAACACAATACTCAACACCACATAATTGTAACACCCGGTCAACCGGTTGCGCAGAAGCCTCCACTAGTCAGCGCGCGGCTCCTTTGGGAGCCGCGCGCGCATGTCGTCGAACCGCGCGAGGATTCATTGGGAGCCGC
Organism: Xestia sexstrigata; assembly: GCA_941918905.2. Taxonomy (NCBI): domain Eukaryota; kingdom Metazoa; phylum Arthropoda; class Insecta; order Lepidoptera; family Noctuidae; genus Xestia; species Xestia sexstrigata. The sequence continues at coordinate 21,073,653 of OW799201.2, forward strand.
GCGCTGTCAGAATAAATTGTCCGAAACTTTTAATAAAAAATCGACTAAACGTGCTCTGTCCACGAATTCAATGTTTTATTTCCCATCTTTAAAACATTTTAAACTCCGTACCAAAAATCACAGCTCTAATCCATCGACAAGTTGTCAAGTAATATAAACAAACTTACGTCAACACACCGCGCCATTTCTTGCGTCATGTCATCGTGTTAGCGTTAGTGTCACATTTCAAGTGATTACGAGCTACGTTTTTGTTATTGTATTAAAGTGTTAATATACCTTTAAATGTTCGTGAGAAGTTGTACTATCGTGTTATGATAACGCAAATTAGTTTATCTGTGGAGGCTTGTAATTAGCAATTTAGTTATATAATTTTGTTACTATTTCAAATTCAAATTCAAATTCAAAAATAATTTATTTCAATCCATATAAGATCATAATTGCACACACACTTGAAATACAAATTAACAATTATAAAATAACAATTACAGTATTAAAATAATATAAATTAAAACTAAAATTCCAAAATTAAAATGTCCAAGACTAAATAAAAATTAACAATTATTATAAAAAATAAAATTTGAAACATATTATGTAGATACAACAATAATTAATTAAATAGACAATACAAATTTAAACTTGTGACTAATAACACACCTGCCTCTGAGTCATTTGTTTATTTGTCATTACATTAACCATATAACAATGGTTAATGTACCGCCAATCAAACCTGTTCGCAAATATGCTCAGGATGGTGTTGGAGGTAGCGCGGAGCCTGCGCCCCAGAGATGCGCACCGCTTTCGCATCGTCGTGTAGAAACAGTCGACACGGGCGTCGGCGAACATTCCCGAGGCGCTGCAGTGCCGGGGCAGCCCCAACAGCACCCTGAACGCATTATTATACTGAACACGGAGAGCGTTGTACTGCTTTTGGGTATATGACCCCCACAGGCTGGCCGTGTCAGGGACAGGGACGTACAAAACGCTCTGAAAAGAGTTATTTTGACGGCCCCCGGGCAACGAACAAATCTCCTGGCGATCATATTGGCCCTCACAGACAACGCCCTCCGCTCCCTATCGATGTCTGCATCGTCCTTCAGGGCCGAGGTCACGATATGCCCGAGATATTTAAATTGTTGAACTCTTTTTAACTCGACACCGTTCAATTTGATAGGTGGAACAGAATCCGGGCAGCTCCGACCCCTGGCCTGAAAGACCATGCATTCGCTTTTCTTTGCGTTATAGAGCAAACCGTGATTAAGTACGTAACGCTCGCAGATGCCCAGCAACCTGGACAGGCCACACACTGAGGCGCTCAGCAGAACCATGTCGTCTGCATAACTAATATTGTTGACACAAACACCGTCAATTTGGCAGCCGACACGCGTACTACTGAGCTCCTCTATCAGTGCGTTCACGTACAGGTTGAAGAGCTTTGGGGAGGTCAGTCCTCCCTGCCTCACCCCGCACTCCAACCTGTACGGCTTCGACTGAGCACTGGACCATCGAACGACGTTGATCTGGATAAGATACCAGTACTTGAAAATTTCTATCAGTTCGAGAGGCATTGAGATGTTACTGAATTTTTGCCATAAGATGTCATAACTAACCAGGTCGAACGCCTTCGAGAGGTCGAGAAAACAGGCATAAATAGGTGTGCTCCTATCTGAGTAGTACTTGACAGTTTGCTTCAAACACAAGATAGCTGACTCAGTGGACAGTCCCGGTTTAAAACCAAATTGATTATCATGCGTACTTACATACCGCGCAAGCTGTGTATTAAGCAAACTGTCAAGAACCTTAGCAAGCACTGTGGCTAGTGAGATTGGCCTATAGTTGCTCGTGTCGCCTAGGTCACCGGTTTTACTCTTCACAATTGGTACCACCACGGTCTTCATCATTTCTGCTGGTAAGTACGCATGTCCCATACAAAATGTATATAACATGGCAAGAACTCTGGGCAGGTGGACACCGGCATGCTTTAAATGCTCAATACTCAGGCTGTCATGACCAGGAGACTTACCACGTGACATTGACTTTATAGCTCCCCGAACATCCTTAGCTGTAAACCTAGTGTTTATCTCCTGTCCATGTGACCCATCCACACTGAATGACCGTGGTGGTCCCAATGGCGATTTTACCATAAAGTGATCCTTAAACATGTCCGCAATACATTTCGGTTCACTCACACCGTTAACGCTCACGGATAAGCCCGGCTTATTATTTAGCCTACTAGTGGTTTTCCAAAAATTCCGAAAGTCACCTTTCGAATGGTGAGTAGCAAAGATATCCATCTTTATCTGCTCCCTATTATTTTGGCACCACTTTAGGCGTGATTTAAAGATTTTGCGAGTCTCCCGCATCTCTACTATTGTTATTAGTCTGTAAGCTTTGAAAAAAAAAAAAAGAATTTGTTTCGAATCGCAAAGTTGCAGTATTTCGCCTCTGAAAATGCAGTAGGTATGTATACCTACAGTGATTGTGAAGTGTGAAGAAATAAGTGATTTTGTGATTAAAACGTGTGTGAAAACGTACAAATAGTGTTTAATTAGTGTGGTGATTAGATTTTTCAACTATCTACACCAAAAAAACAAGTGGTTTTATGTTTTTTTTTTGTTTTTTCGTCCAACCGCGGCTGGTAAAATTAGTTACCAGATGTAAACAAACAGTGAGTATCTAGGTTGTAATGATTGTTTTGATATGATGCTAATGAGATATTAATGAGATTGTGGTCTTGTTGGAAAGGAAATATAATCTAGTTTATTTTGATATAAAAAGAAATACATAAATAGTTAATAGTTTTTGAGCAAATTAATATTTTATTAGCAAAATATCCGTTTTTATCACTGTTTTTCAAGTTCTACATTATTGTTTGAGTATCAATTTATATTAGTATATCTTGTTTTTGGTTTAATAGATTCCTTATATATTCTGCAATTCACTGTTAATTTTATATAGCTATAACTCTTGTATTTTGCGATCGCCAAGTGTTTTTGAAAACGTGTCAAATTACGTGCAAAGACTTCGCGAGCATGCGCGGGTCGACGCGCTTCATCTTTTGACATATAGCGGTCGACGCAGATGAGAGGTTATATTGTTTACTCAACATTCCATTTATACAACAATATATTTCCGTGAGAATATTCCGCAAGTTCACTGAAACAATTTAGAATTGGCTTTTAAATAGAGCACTTTGACGTAATCCCACTCATGTACAGACGCCAGCGCATCTAGCTACCCAACCCGAAACAAATGCCAATCAACCTTGAACCACTTTAAAGTTGAAAATCTATTAAAGAAATTTGACAGATTGTAGTAGCTTGATGTGCTGGCGTCTACTAAAAGTATTGTAGATTTGTTCTGTTCGTTATTTGAGGTAATCAGGCAAACTTACCGTCTTTTACTATGCCTCTTGCATGGCATCTTGCTATTCTCTTAGCTGTTTTATTTCCTTGATAAACAGAGCAGATTAGATCTTATATAATCAACTATATTATAAAATTAGTATTCTTTTATATTCTTTAGTCGATTTTGTTTAGCAACATCCTTTTGGTCCCACCCACATCACTCAAAGTTACGTTCAGAAACGAAATTGACATTATTTAGTAACAACATTAAAATATTAATATTAAATTTCTATACTGTTACAAATATAAAACTAATTGTATTTGCTGTAAGTTCTGAAAATAAAGTCTTGTAAGCTCTGTTAGAAAACAAAACATTTTTTTACATGAAAGTAATTTTGCTGAGTTGGCTTGCGCGTCGCACCGTCAGTCTGCCGTAACGTGGCGGCGCTACGCTCGTGTGTGTGCTGCAGGAGTGGCTCAGTGACTCGAACTGTCATTGTTCATGTAGTTTTCTGTGATAAAAATTACTGTGAAATTATAGTTTAGCTAACTAATTTACACAATCACGATGTCCGCCTCGGGTGAATTCGGTAATCCTTTACGCAAGTTCAAGCTGGTTTTCCTAGGGGAACAGAGCGGTGAGTTTAGGCGAATTATCGCCCCTCCGTCGTACATTTTTAATATATAGTTTTGAATTTAGGATGTAGTATAGATTCGTCTAGACTTTATCGAATTACTGACCTACATAGGCCCGGAGAGGCGTAAGTTGCGGGTTTTGATCACGGTTAAGTGTCATTACTTTGCAGCCGTAACGTCTGCCGCGTCTGTGCCGAATTACGTTATGCTGAGATGTAGGTTACACTCTCTGAGTACATTGTGAGCGTTGAACCGCTTCTATAGTATGTTCTCACGCGTATCTGCCGTTATCAATCACTGTATTTGATTAGAAACGTTCCGCGGTAATGAGATGGTGTACTGACATGCAGATTTGTTTTTTTTTCAGTGGGGAAGACGTCGCTCATCACTAGATTCATGTATGATAGCTTTGACAACACTTATCAGGTGAGTCATCAAGTTCCCATGGCAGGTGAATGCTAGACTGTCACTATTCTACTAGAAACCTAGGCTGGCTGTGTGTCGTTATAGATTACATCACTGGTTAGTCAGAAACTCATGAATATGTATATGGAGAACAATGTTGTATCTGCATAACATCTGAACAAGGTAATGCTCATAATTTTGCTCTAAATGAGAAGTGCAATGAAAGTGACTGAGCTCAAAACTGAAAGTATTTCTGCCTGTTAACACCAAAAATGTACATGACAGAGAAGTATTTCTTGTTGCAGAATTGCTACAAGGTTTTGTAACTCTAGTGGGATAAGTTATTCATTATTTAATAACAGTCCCTCATAAATATCTAATGTGTTTTGTGTTGCCTTCTCTATGTCATTACTTACTCAAATGACTTCCCTGACCTTTTATGACCTGTCAAAAGTTGAATGACCTTTACATGTCATACTTTGTAAATGCTCAGATAGGCATCTGGAAAGAGCAATAAACACAACATACCATTGAAAATACAGTAGTCAATCTTTCTTACAAAGTTCTGGTATTGCCACACCTTTTGGTTTTTACAAAAGTAATACAATATTGATTAGCTAAACCTAATTGGTCAAAGTTGACCTTTAGAAAACAAAATGCATTAAAAAAAAAAGTTAAACATTTATTACCATAAATCCCTGTATTATGGTGGTCATGTTGTAAAAGATGTAGTAAAATGTAAAGCTTAATATAGACTTTTCAAGATAGAATTTGTAATCCTGGAATAAAACTAACACAAATACAGGTTGTTACATATTAATTTATATAAAACTAATGCTATATAGTTTATCTTAAATAGTTAAAGTTGACTTTTAGAATAATACAGTGTTTAGGGATGATCAGAGTTTACAAATCAAAAGGTTTCTTGATCCCTCAATTAAAAGTAATCAATATTAGTCATATATATAATCTAATTTAAAACACTTGACTGATGAGTGGAACTGTGGAAGATTAAATATTTCTATTACATTAATCATCAGAAATTGCATTATGTATTAAGTAGAGTTTATTTATCCTAAACTTTAAGGAAGTAAGTTACTTGTGGATAATACTTTCCATCCAATTTAACTTTATTTAGGAACCTAAAAAAATTTCCTGGATTTTATAGGGAGGTATTTATCCACATAATACTTACTTTCTATTTGGATCTCTGTTAAACACCCATAAGTAATCAGTCAGCCTTACCAAGCCAGGCTTACCAAGGTGTATTGTATTAACCCAATACTAACTGTGTTGTGGCGGTCAGATAGGCAGTCGCTCCATGTAAAATACTGGTATTCAGATGTTAGACTGGAAGCTGACCCCAACATATTTGGGAAAAGGCTGGGCAGATGATGAAATGAAGTAATCAAAGCTATAAATAAATGTAAGTCATGGAATTTAAATGATTCAGCAGTTTAGCAACCTTAGATAGTTAAACTGTAAGCGGCCAAGTAAAAAAATAAAAAATAAATGTAAACATGATTTTGTGCAGTCCATAGACAAATCTAATAGGAAAACTATTTTTGGGCAAGGGATCTTGTTGTTCCTAGGGTCTCCTCGCGAATCTTGGTAATTCCTGTGCACTCAAAGAGCGGTCTATCTAAAGCTATCTATCTAAACTATCTAAAGCGCCTGGTCAGCTTTGTGTCCAGAGATCTTTAACCAGCCGAGGCCTTTAACCAGCTTCTTAGTTGCTTGAAAGGAATGGGCACAATGGGCTCGGGACAGCAGGGTTTTATGCTGGATACTCTTCTGGCAAGTTCATCAGCCGCATTGTTCCCAAGTGATCCACTGTGACCTTTGATCCATTGTAGTGTTACCGTGTTGTGGTTTAGTACCTTGATTCGTTTTAGGGCATTATGGCATTCTAGTATTAGTCTCGACGTTATCTGATTACTCTTTAAGGATTGTAGGACTGAGGCACTGTCGGAGAGTATTCGAATATTGGTATCCGTAACCTCCCTGGCCTCTATAGCGTGTGCCGCTTGGATAATACCTACACACTCGCTTGGTAAACAGAGTTGAGTATTCCAAGGGGTTTGGATATTTTAATGTTTAGGTCGTCGGAGAAAACCCTGACCCGTCGTCGGTTCAGTGTAGATTCTTAGCTCTTTTTTGGACCTGAGAAGTCACACAACTCTGCTGTGAGCTCTATGTTGTAGTGTTTTGGGAAGCAGTGGGTCTTCAGGGATCTCTCGCTGGGTGATGCCATCATGGGCTGCTGTTTGATTGCATCTTCTCTGATGCGTGTGTGTTTGATTCTGGAATCGTTACTTAGGGTGCCAGATACTTCGAGTCTGAAAGTCGCTATGGACGCCTCCTCTCTTATGACGAGGTGTAGGGGTGGTAGCCCCAGCATCACCTGTAAGGCAGCAGTGGGGGAGGGGGGTTCTTCTTTCAATAATGATATTAGTTTTTAAACTGCAAGGTCATTAGCATTTTTATTAACACTGAAAACTGAATATTTACCATGTTTTCTATTTGTTTTGAGATCCACATTTTTTTTTTCTTCAAATGTGAAAAAAAGTTGTGTGGTTGGATTTTGGTATGGTTTCCACCATTATTCCAGACAACTGATTAGAGTCTAATCAGTTGATTTGAGTGGTTCCCAACCTGTGGTCCGCAGGAGCCTCGAATATGGTAAGCGAAAGGTTAAATGTTATTCTTACTTTTTAACTTGCACAGAAAATGCAAGCTCGACCCGACCTAATTGAACCTATCAGAGGCAAGGTTCTAAAATTTTTTGAGAATATATTAATTTTTTCGAGCTTACTTTATCATCCCTATCTTAATTCTAAAGGTTTTCATCCCATTTTACAATTTTTGCATTGTGTGAGTTAAAGATTCATCACCTTTTTTTTTTTTTATTTTTTTTTTTTTTCGGATGGGAAATCATTAAATGACTTCTCCCGCTCTGGGTGGAGCAGGAGGGAGTGTCAGACTTTTACTGACTAAAACCCATCCATGTTCCTTCATCGCCCTTTGTGTTCCGGGGCCGCGGTATCTCTTTCGAACAGTCCCGCAACCCCGGCAAGATTCATCCCCCCTTAGATATAATCCTGTCGGTGTCCATGTATATCTAGGACCTTATAGTCCCTGCTAACAATAAAGACACCAAAGTGGTCCCTGGTCCAAGTAAGGTTGGGAACCACTGGATTAGACAGTCTAGATTCTAGACTGTCTAATCAGTTGATTTTATTCTAACTCTTCTAGACTCTGAAAGAGTTAGAATAAAATTTTAAAGTTGTATCCCATAAGGAAATTATTGAGTAATCAGCTGACTGCGATCAGGAGCTCAAATGAAAAGTAGTTTTATCTTCTTAAGATAATTAAATTTATGGCTGACAACAGCTTGGTTTAGATCTTTAATCTCGTGATTTAGTACTCATTTATTATCCCTTATAAAACTTTATATGTTACTGATAGAGAAATAGTGTTACTGGTTTAAATTTAAACAGCTGTATTGAAGTAAATAGTAAGTAGTATACTATAAATAACGTTTGTCGTATGTCATTACGTCGTTGGCACTATCAAATGGTTTAAAATAAAGTGTCTTATTTTTCCAAAATCAACGGGGTCGATTTCTGTATAGTCATGTTGATTTTTCAAAAATCAAATATGTAATTCAGTTTCAATTATCAAAATCGGACTTGAATCATTTCAGATTTTGCCTTCCGCACCCGCTTGTAAAATTCAGCCTGTATAGGGTCAAATAAATTTTACTAGGTAGCTGAACTCCCTAGACTTGATGGGGGAACAAAAAAGTTTTTTTTTCATCTCACATATCGTCAAGTGGTTGGCCCCATGAGTTTTACTAGCTACTTTAATTGGTATGTCTAACAGCTTAATTGCATTATTTCTGTTAATAACTGTGTGAAATGTTGAAACAAAAAATATGTGTTTTTTTGTGAATCATGGTGTCTGATCTAACATTATAACTTTTTAAGTCATCAAAAATATCACAGTAGTACCAGATTTATTCTTGTATCAAATCAAATTTATGGATTTAACTATTCATGGCTCCCAGACCCCTAGCCCCCCCCCCCCCCCTAACCCCTGTATTCAGAAAGATACGATAAACTTTCTGCACGCGTAGCATGACCACCGTAGAAACGGGTTTTGTCGACGGAAGAATCGACAAAATGATGGATTTCTTGTCACAATCAGTCATTTTGTCGATTCTTCCGTCCGGTGGTCATGCTACGCGTGTTGGTGTTCATTAAACTCATTCTGATTTTTGCTAGAATATTGTAATAGCAGATAAACAGAGTAGGGAAGTAGGTTTTATTATTCAAATAAATAACCTTGACTGACTTTGAACAGATCCAATTGTGAAGATAGTACAGTAAAAAGCACATACATGGTGACATTTTGTCCTTGCGCTGGTCCAGTGTAGTACAGCGTAACAAAAGAACAAGAGACAATGCAGCTTACTAGTTTGGTTTGGTTTAATAGCAGTGATAGTCAAGTAGTGTGACCGCCGGCGTCGGACTGCTAAGGGTTCTTACAGACGAGCAGCACGTTGCCAACTGCAGATAAACTACAGCCGTCGACGCTTGCAGTTGTGGCGTCGGCGGCTGCCGCCGGCGCGTCAACGGCAGCCGTCGACACACATTTACACGGCATGCCCCAACTGCAAGCGTCGCCACCCGTCGACGCTTCGGCGGCTGCCGCCCGGCGCGTCGACGGCAGCAGTCGACAGGTGGCGACGGCTGCAGTTCATCTGCTGTTGGCAACGTGCCGCTCGTCTGTAAGAACCCTAAGTCATACGTCTCGAGTTCGAACCCATGCTCAAGGTACGCACATGACATCTGAATTTTCGGATTCATGTGGGTATTGTATAATTATCACTTGCTTAGGTGAAGGAAAATATCGTGAGAAAACAGTATGCCAGATAGATATTTCTCGAGGGCTTGTAAAATCAAGTCTGAGGCCAATGGGCGGCTCACAGCGTCCCGGCCGCCGCGGGAGACGCCCCGGGCGTCGGGGGCCACCACGTGGCCCCCGGCCACCGTAGGCGCGGGCCTGTGGACGGTGGGCTATGGGCTAGCTCGCCGTCCGTCCGTCTCATGACGACAGGCCGTGTCGACGGCGCGTTCGTGTTCCACGCGCGCCTCAAAGAGAGTCAGCAAAAAGGAAGGGGTCCGAAAGGACCGATGCCTGGCCGGGGTTGCGGGACTATTCGAAAGAGATACCGTGGCCCCGGAACACAAAGGGCGATGAAGGAACATGGATGGGTTTTAGTCAGTAAAAGTCTGACACTCCCTCCTGCTCCGCCCAGAGCGGGAGAAGTCATTTGATGATTTCCCATCCGAAAAAAAAAAAAAAAAAAAAAAAAGGCCAATGGGCGGCATAAAAACTCTGACACCAGGTTAGGCACTAACCACACGATAAAGAAAGAGAAGACTGCTTTGGTTACCACTGATGAGTGGCCTTCTACACACGCGGTTTCCGGTTTATTAATTTTATTGAAATCTGGCAATATTAGGCGAAAACCCCAAAATAATAATGTGTTTAAATAAAAACATTATTAACGTTATCATTTATCAAAACCGGCAAAACAAGCCCGATCGAAAGGCGCGATAATATTGTGTAATCTATATTAGTTTTTATCTATAACATACAAGTGTAATTAAATTGTAGTTATGTGCATATCGAGAGTCATAAACCATAAGGAAATAGTGCCAAGTACATGGTAAAGGTGTTTCCGTTGTTTGAAAAATCTTGTAATAGAGAGATATTAGATTGATGAAAAGTACCTATGTCACTATTAACTAAAACAATAAAGACTTTTTACAACAATAACATGCCAAGATAACATAAAACAAGCTATTTTTATTTTGATACCTAAACTAGTGTCTCCAAAGGAGGAGCTCGTGGCTAAATAATAACAGCCGCTCGGTCGATCTTTAGGTTAAGCCGTGCTTGCCTATGTCGGTCTGTGGATGGGTGACTATCCTTACATACCGAGTTTCCTCCGTGCCTCGGAAAGCACGTTAAGCTGTTGGTCCCGGCTGTCATTTGTAGATCTTTGACAGTCGTTATAGGTAGTCAGTGGCCCAAAAAGTCTGACAACACGTCTTACCAAGGGGTATCGTATTACCCAGTACTAACTGGGTTGTAGAGGTCAGATAGGCAGTCGCTCCATGTAAATTACTGGTGTTCAGCTGCATCCGGTTAGACTGGAAGCCGACCCCAATATAGTTGGGAAAAGGCTAGGCAGAGGACTATATTGTGTCGCCAAAGAAACGATGGATGGACTGTGTGAAGGATATGGCAGAATATGACTAGAAAGGAGATGACTGCTGAGATGACTAGTTACGAGTAATAGAGAAGTATGGAAGAAGAAGACATGTTGCGCTGACCACAAATAAATTGGGATAAGGGCAAGAGACTGATGATGAAGAAACTTGTTGTCGCCCAATGGTCGAATTTCGACCGATATTAATTTAGAATGGATTTCTTAAGGCCCTTCTAACCCTAAAATTCGCAACTCTATCTGTAGTGGTTCAAACTTCGTTTGAAATACTGTTAGAATAAAGTTCTAATCAGCTTGCACTACAAAGCGGTTGTTACGTCAGTCACTGCGGCCGAATAGTGTGAAATGAGTGATTTTTTGCGATTTACAAAAAATCTATTGATTGGACTAAAAAAATAAAACACATAAGACCTGCTTTATAGTTAGTTCAGTTAGAATGCAAAGTTTCATGATCGAGAAAAGTTTATGGAATCGTGTTTTCGTCACACATAGGACTTAGCATTAATCCTCAACTTTACCATATATTTATTTCAAAATTAATGCTGCAGTATTGTAGGAGTAACGGAGGATCATGCTAAGCCATTTGAGGGATATATAGCCCTTAAGTCGGAAGTAGAACGTACGAAGAACGAACGCTTTTAGGATAATGACCAGTGACTGCTACTCTTAATTATGCAAGCAAATGCAATAATTATGCTTATTTTGGTGTATAAGAAAGTACTTATCTTAAATTTTCAATGAAAAGACAAATTTTGGCACGACGGTTATTTTACGGCCTGATAATCTACACAATATGAGCTATTTCACGACAAAGAAAAACATTGAGCAAAGACTTGAAGAAATAAAACCGACTTCAAAAAACACAAAAAAGAGATAAATAACTTTAGCTTCAGAAGTCGCTGACTTGTTTGTTTGGTTCAGTTTTTTTTGCCACCGAATTCTGAAGCTAAAGTTATTTTTCTTTTTTTGTGTTTTTTGAAGTTGGTTTTTTTGTTTTTGCAAAAAAGTTTTTTTATTTCTCCATTTTTAGTTGTTTTCAAACAAATATTTGCCATGAATTTATTTTACTTTGTTAACAATACATGTCATGGTAATGGCTTATAGCCAATAAATGGAACTTAACATACCTAACTGTCTAAATCTGGGTGTATTGTACACATCTGAGTACCCCCTCGGAGCATACAGGCGTGATGTTACATCATGATTTTGTATAAACAATAAACATCCAAGCGATTGCAGCAATCATGGCAGATTTGCCGTCTATTTTAAAGAGTTCCATTGTATATCTACGAAGGACCACCTCAGGAGCGAACTCTTTCAAATAAAATAATAACCATCAAAATCCATTCATAATTTGCGGAGTAATCGCGTAACAAACATACAAAAAAAACATACCTACAGTCGAATTGATAACCTCATTCTTTTTGAAGTCGGTTAAAAATACAAAAGAATGATCAGAGGCCTTTAGCACAAGCGCGCGGTGTAAACGCAACGTAAATACGACGATTTTGAAATAAAAAACGTTTCAAATAATTTAATATTTTCATTATTTTAAGAATTTATTCAAATCAAAATTCAAAATGGATGATACTGATTGTGCTTGTGGCAAACAATTCAACTGAAATGGCTACAGGATAATTGTATTTCCAATTAAATAATCGACGTATTTAACGACAACTGGCGAAATGTGGGCGTACTAAGGGGTACACCTCTGCCTAACATTTAACGGATTACAAGCGTGATGTTATGGGTGAAATCGACGTATTTACGATACGTTTACACCGCGCACTCAAGCTCGTGCGTGCCTCTGAAAATGCCAACCTTCGCGGGGACGGGGGATCAATCCTGTTTGAAACAATAACATAACATCACGCCTGTAATCCGTTAAGGGTTAGGCAGAGATGTATCTAATAGAACACCCACATTTCACCAGTTATGTTTAATTCCCATGTAATAGGGGGTGAACGTATTGCCATCAACCGGGCACAAATCTAAACAGTAACACATTTAATAAAAAGGCCTTTCTACGCTGGGTGTAGATTCGTAAAACAAACAACTCGTCTTGTCGGTCATCGGTTCAGACGCTACCGTATAATTGGGCATCCATCTGTGAAAGGAAACCTTCCACTAACATTGTATTGAACACGAATAAAAATACTTACACTAGGTTCACACTGCCGGTATAATTTCAGTAATATGCTAGGATCGGTAGGATCTTGGAGTTTCAATAAAAACCGTGACAATATTGCCTTGTGATCTCAGCAATATAAGTACTACAGTAAAGTTCATAATCGGCCTGAAAAAATCTAATTAGTCCGTCAGTTAGATTATCAAAAATATTTGACACGTATTTTTTCTTTTGTTACGTAAACCAAAATTGACGAAGATACGACGCTTTTAAAATTCTCAATACGTCACGCCGTAATAATTTTAGTGCGTTGTGACGTCACGAGCCCCGACTCCCAAATTTTGATACGTTTTATCTTTGTCAATATTCATTGATTTACAAAAACAAAAAATACGTGTCCATTATTTTCCAATACTCTTAACTGACGGACTAAATAGATTTGCAATTTATTGATGGTGGAAACTAGCTTATTCTCTTGCGATTATCCCAATTTCAGGTCAGCACCGCATACTTTTCATACTCCTATTAGTCTTCTGCAACTTATATCCATCTTCCTCAAAAATTTTCCCACAGTTTCCTCTTTTACTCCAGAAAAATGCCGTAGCCAAAACAAAAAAAACGGTTCTGTGCAATGCCGTGTGCCATAGCAACTAACAAATCGTTAAATACCCGTAACTATGTCCGAGAAGATTTTATTTGCTTTCAATCTGAAATCATGAAATTGCAAGTAAAACTTTGTTGTAGCAATTTTTGCCAGATTTCACTGGCTATTACTTACAAATTTACTTCAAGCATGCTTGTACTTCCGTCCATTTACTTATCTGTTAGATTCCGTAATAACTAGAACTGTTTTAATTTATTTGTATTGTAGCAACAGTTCGTGCATCAAATATTCCTTTATTACTGTTTTTTGGGCAGTGTTTTTATGAGTATCAGTAAAAGTTGTCTCGAATCAACCATGCGTTGAACACTTACTTCAGCTTGCGTGGACTCCAAATTAAAAACGACAACATTTTCGGTTTGTGTTTTTATTTTATTAACGTTGTTGTGTCTGTCTGTCGTGCAGTTATCTGTCTAAGAACTAATAAATGGCTTTGAAAATCTTTGCTATACCATTGATTCAATAGGTCTTCATATTTATCTACACAGCCTGACTTCATCAACTGCTGGGTATTGGCCTCTCTTTGCTTGTGCCAAGCTCCACGCTCTTGTGCCAGATGACAGAGATGGCCAGATGACATTGTTGTCATTGCGGGAATATGCTGGAAATAGGTCTTATCTATTTACCTAATTTAAAATTCAACAACAACAACAACAGCCCATAACGTCCACTGCTGGACATAAGCCTCTTCCATGATGGGAGGAATTTGCCGTAATCTCCACGCTTGGCAGGCGGATTGGAGATCGCAGTGATGAAAGACTAACAGAAAACGCTGCTGCCCATTCTCTGGTCTACGGGGGCGCAAGGTGTTCTGCCTCAGACATTAGTCGCCTTATACGACACCCGTCAGTGTATTGGGTTGGTTCTATTCTACTCTGCCGGATACCACACGGCTATTTAAATTTCATCAGTGTAAAATAACCGTCCTCCCGTCCGCCGAATGACTATCTTGGCTAAAATTTGAAGTTGATATGTACCTCAACATCAAAAATACAAGGCTAATGAGATTTTCAAGGAAAACATCGAGAGTAGAATCAATACATAGGGCACTCATTTCAGCTTATTTAAGTCCAGTGCTGGTACCAGACCACCAAATGTAAGATCAGAAAATTGGGTGGAATGTTAGACTTTTTGTTCCTTACCTGCTCTGGAAGTAACGGGGAAATCTAATATGAACCTAGTAAACAGCAATCTTCTCTAAAAACTGGGATACGTGCAATTGGGAGCACGTTTAATAGGTCTTAGCCAATTAGGCATCGTGGAACGACACTGTCCTAGATCTTGTAGGTGTATGAGGGAGGTAATAAAGATTTTGACGGTATGTTATTTTGAAGCAGACCCATATTACCCTGTTTCTTGAAACCTGATCACATCTAGGCTTATCAGAAAGTTTGTAGTCACAACTATCATTGTTTTAAATCAGATGATTCGATCATTTTGCCTAGAGAGTTGTGGCTTTCTTTGGAGCAATAACATCGTAATCCAACTACAGCTACACAATTTTTGGATCATCCGATTTGGTCGTGATTAGTAAACCTAGATATCAACTACTACCAAAAGGTATTAATTATATTCTTTGGCTTTGAACTGACCCACCAAATTGATGGCTTAATTGACGTTCTTAATTGAACCCCACAATAGATTTTATTTCGCTTTACATGTTTCACGACTTAAATACTATTTAGCTGTCCTTGGAATTGCATTGTTAATTAAACATTATTATTTTATACAGGTACTGCTATCATAATAATGGCGTGATGATTGATTCTTTACTATCTAAATAACTAATTTAAATAGTGCCTTGTATGTAAGATCATAATCTATTATCATATTAAAAAAAACTATTATTTGCCATTGTTGTCCCTTATTGTGCAGTTTCTGGTCTTTTAGTCAAGAAAGTATACATAGGTTGTTTGGAACTGACCAGCTCAACTGGACAGACTATAGTTTCCTTTCAAAGATGTCAATATTACCTCAGCTAAATGAACCTTTACATGTATACACATTATAGCCGAGTTTCCCTTTTTTACTTCAGGAGTAGACACATTATAACTGGACACCAGGACGGACTTTCATTGTTCTTGAAACAGTTTTTACAGCCATATTTTCAGAGTTCTAAATTCACTTTTCATAGCCATAACATCTTTCACACCAACTAGTCAAGAGAGATCAAACCTCTAAAGAATGTGTTTTTCGCAGGCAACGATCGGTATTGACTTCTTGTCGAAAACTATGTACTTGGAAGACCGTACGGTGAGACTGCAGCTCTGGGACACCGCCGGTCAGGAGAGGTTCCGCTCCCTCATACCCTCGTACATCAGGGACTCTACGGTTGCTGTTGTGGTTTACGATATTACCAGTAAGTATTGCTTTTTCTTATTTTTGTAAGAGCTAGATGGACCGAGCACCTTTAAAAGGTGGCTAGGACATACTGGATGCGGGAGACGAAGAACAGAGTGCTGTGGCTCAGATTGGTGTGTGTTTGTTTGGGTGTGAGTTATCTATGTCTAGCAGTGTCCTTCAATAGGCTGATTTAATTGATGTTTGTAAGAAATGGAAGGCGGTCATATAAAGCGAGCCAGTTTCGTGTGACGAATCTTTGAAACAGCCTGAGTGATGAAACAGAAGAACTCTTTCTTCTTCTTTATATGACTGAATTATTGTTACTAGCCTGGGGCCGATCAATAGTGCACCCAGAGAAATAATCATTTAATATTTCATGGGAATTCTTGCTAGGTTACCGTCGTTGGCCTTCGCAATCGCAATCGATCCGTAGATGTATGTATGTATGTTTAAGTAGTGCATTTCTGTCGAAGTGCTGACCTCTTCGAGAATACTTACTGCTTACTAGTAAGTTCGGAGAGTATTATCAATTCCGAAAAGCTTTAGGCTGATAAGCAATGTGGATGCATCATTCATTTGGGATCCGCACCATAGTAATATTATAGATGTGAAAGTAATTCTGCCTGTCTAAGCACATGGGAATACCATTTATACCTGGGTTAGGGCGTATTGATACCTTTCACCCTGGTAATTCCGTGAAAATTCCCATCCTCTACTCGAGCAAAGCCGCAGCGAAACGCTAGTATCTTGTGTTGTTAAACTCATACCAGCTGTTGATAATTTTTTTCGCCAAATCTTTGACCTAAATAAAGTAGATTGATTCCGTTATCATAATAATACTCTCAGACTAGACGATGCAATTACCCAAACGAGATATTTAAGAACTGGTTTCTCAATTTAGCTTACAAGAACTTGGAGATACGAAAAGAAATTGGGTACACAAGTTTGTTCTTGAAGAAGTTGAAGTAGGTCCATAAAATATTGGCCGCGTCCAACTGTTACGCGAATTGAATCCCGAGGTAACGATATCTTAAACCCTCGGGCTTCGCTCGCAGCTGGCTAAAAAATAACTCCATTATATTTTACTGGCGGCACACAAAGTAACAGATATGTTGTCATGCAGTGAGAAAGGGTGTGTCCTCTTGATCTTAACTTAACGGTTCTCGGGCATTTTCGTATGGTCCACTTTGGTTGAAGGAACTCGTCGTGTTTGTTAGCAAGCGTTCGTGCCAACGATACGGTCTTTAAACTATGAAATTTCAAGTTTCCGGATTTTACCTGCCTTGTCTCATTAGTATGCTGGATGCTGTTGCCATGTTCTGCTATATTTCTGTCAGATTGTCGAGGCAACAGCTACAAAGTTACGAGTAACGTTGATCGAATTTTACGAAAGTTGCAAACGGTTTCAATAACGCCCTTTGAATGATCCATAATTATTTTATTGTGTGTGGTTGAGATGATTAATAATGAAGCATCTGTGTGTGGTCTTAAATTACACGGTGTGAAACGTATAAGCGAGCGACTGAAAATGATAGCCTTCTCAAAGACCATGTCATCTAACATTGACATTTGGCGTACATTTCAAACCACAACACCTTGATTTTCTAGACGTATTGCGTCCTTAAGTTTGTATAGTTTTTTCTGTGTGTTTTATAAATTTGAGCAACCGGGAAATGTAAAGACGCCATTACAGCTGTGTTGCACGTAGCGTGGTTCTGAAAGGCCGAAACTGGGCCAATGGCCCGACGGTCAGCGCCTCAGGTTACAATTTACGCGCGATCGTATATCGGGTTTAGTATCGTGAGCTTACCTAGATGCTCCTCATCATTTTATTTGTCAAGATACCTATGAGACATTTGCAAAACGCTCGCGCTATGAAGTAATTCAACTTTATTATTAATCTTTTTTATGACTGTCTCCGCTCGTAAAGTTATACTCGTTACTGTACGAGTAAGCACCTTGAGAATGTAATAAGCTGTTTGCTCTCTTATTCGCGTTACATATTAGCGAAATGATGTGGAGGAACACAGTCATTCAGATTTCATAGCAGTCACAAAACAATTTGAAATCTTTAATTAAGTCAATTGTACGTGAGTGGTGTGCGAGCAAATATAGGCTTTATACTGTGGTTTGAAGGTTAATATTTAGTTTGGGGGTTGTCTGCCGTCTGTAACAAATATTTGCTTGCTCCACCCCACTGCGAACCTTGGGCCTGGCTGTTTAAGTCTAAGTACATGATATATGTGAGTCTAGTCTAATGTTCTTTCGTTTTCTGGTTCTAGATCAATTAAATGTACTTAATTAGAACCCCGCAGTGCTTCGCTTGCAGTAATTGTAGCCCGTTTTGCATCTGCTTTCCTGACTCGTATCATCACTCGAATCATCATGACGAGTAATAACATAGTAATAAATAGGTAGTTCTTTTTTGCATCGCGTCAGATCTGAATTTAGGTGCGACGTTAACGAGACATTATTTGTCGTATCACTCCACACATTGGTCCCAGTTTATACACATACACATTCTGCGTCAATCTCCTCAGCATCATTTTCACTAATCTAACGATCCTAATGTTTATACATACATTCTTACGAGTATGTTCTGTTTAAAGCATATTCAGGCCGCTTCAATATCGATTGAAAATTACAGCTACCGATTGGCACAAATTGAGTTTCATATTGTTCAAGGTTCGACTTCAGAATATTCATAATTGTTGTATGTACTTCTACTTAATTAAGGTTATTGTGGATTGATATTATATTGTATTTGAATTTTAAGAGAGTGATTCAAGTTTTTGTAAAGAATATGAAGAACAGGGTTTAAAGTTCTTTATCCCCTACTTTAGCAAAGAGAGGATCCTCCGACCAGACGGGTGTTATGTCTGGTGGGCCACTGCCCCACAGTTGTTGTCGGGTTTTTCTATATAGTCTTAAGTCGCGGATAACTCTGCTTGCGCGATGTAGGAATTCTGACGTGTTTCGCAGTTAGTTCATCATCTGTGTCATAGATGGCGATGTAGTACTTTTTGTTCCATGTGGCGTAATACTTTTTGTAGTGCCGCTCGCGCTACAGATTTAATGTATTTGTTTTACTGCTATGAGATTGGATAGTTGGAAGCTGGGTGATGGAAAAGTCCTCTGACATCTTATTACGATTCTACCGCACTAACTCTTACGGCTCTTTCTTATTCCCAATCTTAATTAGGAATACTAATAGTAACTTGGTATACCGGCCTTCTACTAATAGGCCGTAAATGACGTCGGTATCATCAGCCCATTACTAAAAGACAAGCCTTTATAGGCCTGCATAACATGTTCGTAAATACTATTCTTTCCTTTACAAACTGCCAAATAATTGAGTTATGTTTAAATAATCCTGTTAAGGTTTATGCTCCAGGGTAGCCTGCGAAATTCAAATTTTCTTACGTTTTTTGCAATTCGCACAGCCGCGAATAATATTGTAATCAACATACAACCTAGCACTGGCCTGTAAAATGAAAAAAAAAAAACGTAAGCAAATTTGAATTTCGCGGGGTGGTTGGAGCATTCACCTTAACTCGCTCACTGATCAATAGGTACGTCTGTATTGATCAGCTAGTTTTGCTAGATGTACGAGTATCATATGTGCTTGCTGCTTGGCAACAGCTAGAATTATTGTACCACAGTTAAAAAGTTACAACGTCGTGAGGTATAAAATTTGTCTTGGTCGATACCGCCTCACCACTTCGGTTTCACGTTTCCTGCGAGAATTTTAAACTTTCATGTAGAATTGTAGAATGTCTGACGTGTGATGACACCAACTTGTTAATAGTAGGTAATGCATGACACAAGGCTATTATAATTACTGACCGACTTCCGGACGTATGCGGCCTATAAATATTAATTATAAATTCCATTTGATTGTCTTATTTATATACAAGGTCGCGACAAAATACGGAATTATTTCTATACTATCAAATACTATTTGCACAAATATTGACAGTTTCTTTATTTTTGAAAACTACACATTTGCATATGTAGTAGGACAAACAAAGAGTGTTACTATGCAGATTATTACACAGATTTAACGATTGCTAGGATTCTGTAGAAAAGGCGATAAACCCAGCTAATTGCTCGTAAAGCTGGTTGGAAACTATAAAGAAAAGAATTGATGTTTAGCGAACTCTTTCGCCTATAAACATAGCCATAAGGCCAGAGCGTGGGACACAGTTCAGTGGCATGACAGTAGCACAGTATGTATACTGTTGTCTTGAGTACTTATAGAAAATACAACGTATGTGTGCAACATAGTTTCTGCCTTTGTGGAACACGTGTGGAAGAAGTTTGCCCTATCTTGCCACATTAATTTCTGAATCAAACTCGCATGTCGATTTGAAGAGGCGAGAACTGACAACACGCAAGAGACTAAATAGGTACCTACCAATAATAGGCGAGACGACAAAAAAAAACTAATTAGTCCGTCAGTTAGATTATCAACAAAATATTTGACCCGTGTTTTTTCTTTTGTTACGTAAACCAAAATTGACGAAGATAGGACGCTTTTAAAATTTTCAATACGTCACGCCTAGGTATAATTTTTAGCTAGTTCTGACGTCACGAACACCCACTCCCGAGTTTTGATGCGTTTTATCTTGTGTCAATATTCATTGATTTACAAAAACAAAAAATACGTGTCCATTAATTTCCAATTAACTGACGGACTAAATAGATTTTAATTTTTTTGATACTGTCGTCATGCCTATTGCAAGAAAACGGCTTTATTAATTTACAGATTGATAATACAGGTGACAGTGCATAGATAGGTCGATGACATCATCACAAGTTCGTGAGTCATACATAGTAGATGTGAATATGTATAGCCATGTCCGGCTTACGATTAAAAACTTTTTTTTTGTATGTTGGCATTTGGCGTTTCTGTGTACTTTTAGGTAGCCATCAATGAACTTGATGAATCACCGTTTCCCATCTTTGTTTTGGTCATTTTATTTATTATAAATGAAGTCGCTTTTGTCGCCTATCTCTTGCGCTGTTCTTCTTAATTAAGCAAAGGTTTTTGATGGTGTTTTTGCCATCATTTAGAATGTTAAAAAACTTGCATGATGTGGCAATTGTAAGGGTTCACAAGTTAAACTACGTTTTCCATTTTTGTTTTGGCAATTGTCATAATAAAAAAAAACTACCTAGTGATATTAGATGTAATATGTAGTAAGCTAGGTCGAAAGCATTACAAATTCACCTGCGCAAGCTGGTACACCCACACGAAAAAGGTCGCTATGCGCAAATATAGTCATCCATTGCCGTTGGTTATGAACGACAATCTGTTTATGGGTTCGAAACTAATGAATGAAGTAGCTGTAGCGCTGGTTCTGTATATTTTAAATAAGATTACATAATTTTATTTTGCTTAGTTTTTATGACTGGTTGAGGATGTTGTGCCCGGCAAAAGGGCTAGTCTTTGACAGCTTCATCATCTGCCTAGCCTTTTTCCAACTATGTTGGGATCGGCTTCCATTATAACCGGATGCAGCTGAATACCAGTATTTTACATGGAGCGACTGCCTGTCTGACCTCCACAACCCAGTTAGTACTGGGTAATACGATACCTCTTGGTAAGACTGGTTCTCAGACTTTTTGGGCCACTGACTACCTGTAACGACTGACTGACAGACGAACGTCTGACTGTAGTCTTTGACAGCCATAGGTGTATTTAATAGTGTCAAGAGAAAAAGCTGCAATTTCCTTCTCACGTTTGTTCTTTTTAACTGACTTATAAAAAGCAGTTTTTTAATTCGGTTGTATTTTTTTATTTTATTAATATTCATTACATCATAACTCCGTCATTTATAAACCGATTTTTGACTATGTTGACGACATGATAGTTTCTTAATAACTTCTTGTTACAATGTAAAAAATTGTTTCGTGACAAGAATTTGTGTGAAACTAAAAAGGGTAACCTACGACCACTAATTCATCCAACTAGGTACTTGCGCCTATCATCAAATCAAACTAGAAATAACACTAATCATTGTTTGTAGGAACCCAAGCAAGTTTGTACGTAGGAAGTTATATCCGAAAATAATCATCCGATATGAGAAATTCCTTCTCTGATGAAACGTTAACGCAGCTATGATTTTTCGATGCGAATGAAGATGTACGTCAGGCTGGCCCGGCCCCATGGAATTTAATAATGAGATTGTTATCAATCCAATGTACCCGGGTATACTAATATATGTAACACCTTCATTTTCAATGTAACTCTTTTTAAAAGAAATTACGTGCACTTCTTAGTGGCCGGGCCAGCCTGACGTTTTCAGCCCGGCCACCTTGTTTCCCACTAATCTACAAAAAATACTGGCAATATTGTGCTACAGATGAAATGTACCCTATAATTTATGCATATGTAACACAAAATCGAATCCTAAAATGCAATAGCATACGAAATATTAGCGGTTGCAGGTGGCCGGGCTGAAATTATTTCGTTAATATAAAACAGTAAAACTGCAACACCTACCAAAAACTAATACCAGTACATAATGAGATATAGAGATATAGAATACATGTAACGTTTTCATTTTAAATTATAATACATATTTAGAAAGAATAATCACTTGAAATTATATTTCAGCCCGGCCACCTAAAAGCGGTAATATTCCCTAATATACTTATGCAATTTGTACAGTAAAACCTGATACAGCTATGAAATGAAAGTTACATTCGTTTCGTTTTAGTCGTATACCTTTAAGCCTTCTGTTTGACTAGATTATCAAAATCTGAGAAACTTGCCGAAGAGTGACTATCATTTATTAACTAATTTCAGGACATTTGGTTTGTTGAGTGAAACAAAATGCGTTACTATGATATTTTTATTAATAAACTAAGTAGTATAAATCACACATAATAATTGTTGGATACATAATACCTAAACCTATATATATTTTCTCCGTTTTTGGCTTCACAACATACCATACAAAGATAATAGTTCACAGACGCTACCACCGATTTTTAGACGGCGCCTGTGTCGCGTCCCAACCTAAGTCGTAAGATATTTTCCCCGAGTAGACAGAATAGATGCGCAAGAGCCGTGTAGTTATCAACACTTCTGACATAATATTTTACGTTTTAATATTACTGTGAGTGTAAAATTTGATCAGTTGTTGCAGTGTAGTTGTTTGTGATGTGATGTTTTTAAGGTAAGTCATAGTTTTGATAAATTAAAATATATCGACAAACAATGTTAATGGGTAGCTAAGTAATTATTTAAAAAAAATATACAGGTAAAGTAAAGTAAATCTAAACACTCATTTACTTAATAATAAAACTCCATACAATGCCATCAACTAAATATATTTTATCCTTTCGTTTATAGTCAATAGGTAATAATTTTGGTGATTTACTAACAGTAAGTGTTTAGTTTTTGTGAATCTTATTGTTGTGTACCTACCCTATGTATTTACTTATTATTATTGTGTACTTATTTATTTCGTGAAATCAATAATTAATCAGTTTCTTATTAATTACTGTAAGATTTATATATTGGATTTTAGTGAATAATTAAATAAATAATTATAATAATTATTATTATTATTATATAATTAAATAATTATCTAAGAAATTAAAATTTGATTCAGCAACAATAGTTAGAAAACAAATAGCGAGTCATGATATGATATTTCAAGATAAGGAACCACCTGTATTGCCATCAGTCGGAGCATTACGCCAAATACGTCATGAAACAAGGAAGCAGAAATGGTACCATACCAATCAAATATTATCTGTTGTCATTATGGCAAATACTTCAACATACTCTTCCGTAATTCAGGAAATTTTAATGAAACCAACTTTTCATATTTACTACTGGTTAGAAGAACAAATAAAATATTACAAACAATATGTTCAAGAGTATGGTCGACCAACCATATCATTAGATGCCACAGGCTCTATAATTAACCAATTGTGTTACCTAATGGGACTAAATTTACTAAAAGATTATTCTTATATGTTATATTAATAACTGCTGATAGCTTTTTAAAATCTATTCCAATTTCACAAATGCTTAGTGATTCTCACACTAAAAATAGCATTGCGGATTGGTTGGGTAAATGGGCCAGTAATGGAATTATCCCTCCTGCAGAAATAATCACGGACGATTCCTCAGCTTTGATTGCTGCTACAATCCAATGCTTTACTTCATATAAATCTACAAAAGATTACTTAGAAGCTTCTTACAGTGCATTGGAGGGACATACAAATAGTTTGCCTGTAGTATATATGCGAATAGATACAAGTCACTTTGTCAAAACTATTCATAATCTTTCGTGCTTCAATAATACAACAGAAAATGTAAAATTTTTCTTTGTTCGTTGTATTCTTTACATTAAAACAGCAGAGTGTATCGTAGTCATAAGAGAGATAATTGAAAATATGTTAACTGTTATTTTAACTAAATTTTATTCAAAAATTTGCTTTGATGCCCACTGTAATTTGAAAAGAAGAATTCAAGGTATTACAATTGATAAAAAAGATTCTAACAACGCACACAATTACGTAGATGAAGAAAGATTCCTAAATGAGGAGAATGTTTAAGATGTAAGCAATTTTATGGTATGGTTTGATAATATTGTTGCTTGTAAAAATAAACAAGAAGAGGAATCTTGTGAACGCCCCAACAAATTATATTATCCGCCTCTAATATCTACTCTAAAACGTTTATTGGGAAAATTGCCCATGTGGTCAAACGTTATGGCTCCATTATACAATTCAAAAAACAAAAATCCATCGTCTAGTGCATCAGAGGATTATTTTAAAACAATAAAACATTTATTACTCAAAACTAAAGTAAGAAAATACAGGATTGACGAATTTCTAAACATACATATTAATCATTTAAATGGAGAGCTTAATATCGCTGCTAGTGAACTACAAAATAATGAGGCACCGCCCCTTCAAGAGCGAAAGATTAAAATCAAAAAGAATCGTCAAAAAAGAACACACCAAAAACGGTTATTTCCTCAAGATTCTATTTTCAGTGATATGCCAAGTTTTGTAGAAAATTGGAAAGGACAAGCTGAAGAGCCAGTTACCGTACCGATTTATAAAATGTTAAAATTTATAAAAAATGGAAATCATTGTAACTGGTTCCACTTTAACAAATACATGTGGTTTTGATGCTGTTACATATTTAATAGCTTATGGTTATATTGCATTTAATAACTTTAAATTAGAAATAGATCAGACTGAAAATAATAATAATATGTTATGTAATTATATACAATTTATAGGTAACAAAAACATATCTGAAGCCGCAGTATACGAACTAAGAAATACCATATGTAAAAAGTACTACAAACTATCCTCGAAAAATACAATAGATATAAATTGTGAATGCAATGTCGCAAATTTGTTTGAACAAATGATTTTAGAATTATTTTATAGCGCTCTATTTACAAAAATATGTACCGAAGAAAAATGTGCATTTCAACTTCAAAGAACAGTACCATTTTTACCCATTAATATGAACGTAATTAAAACATTTGGATTATCAGCCCTAGAAGACTCAATTTGTATAGACGTTATTTCGAAGGATTGTGAACACGATTGCCCGGGCACTGTTTTGTCCAGCTATAATGTAAAGATTATTATATCTTTTGATTTAAATGGAACAGATCAAATAATATTGAACGATATACCTTTATCTATCAAAGTTAGAACTAATATTTATGTGATTGTAGGTGCTATTGAATATGTAGTATTGGGGGAAAATCTAGGACATTATAAATGCCATTTATTTAATCAAGATCTGTGGATGTGTTATGACGATTTACAGTCTAGTGTTAAAAAAAGTAATTTGGATTAATATTTTTACATTCCTTGACGTACATTTAGCTTGATTAAATAACATAATCAAGTGATTAGTACGTTTTTATCGATTCTAATAAGCAATATATTTAAATTTGAATTAGTCAAAATACTTATAGTACAAATGCCAGATATAGGCTAGCAATGATTATTATATTAGCATACGTTTAATTATACAAGTTAACATTGTGATTTTTAGCTGTGATTTTAATATTATGTTAAATTATATATACTACATAGCTATATTTCCATTAGCTGCCACTGAAAGAACTATGGTTCTCTCTTTATTTAAGAATTGTTGTAATAATTATATTAGCATAATTTTAATTGAAAGTTTTCAAAACTTTAAATTCAAAGTTGATGTAAAAATCATTATGAAAATCTGTGATTTTTTACCAAGGTATAATAAGTATTTAACCAAAAATTATCTTCTAATATTCTGAATGAATGAATGTTCGATGTTAAGGTAATATTGATATTACTATAATTTTTTGATAACTGTGTTATTATCAATGTGTAACCTTTTTTTACATTATTTATAATTAACAATTGTTATAGTACCTAATTAATATAAGTACAAATGTTGTCTAACTAATTTCAAAAATGATTATTAAAAAAATATGACAATTACCAATTTTGTTTCACTCAACAAACCAAATGTCCTGAAATTAGTTAATAAATGATAGTCACTCTTCGGCAAGTTTCTCAGATTTTGATAATCTAGTCAAACAGAAGGCTTAAAGGTATACGACTAAAACGAAACGAATGTAACTTTCATTTCATAGCTGTATCAGGTTTTACTGTACAAATTGGCATAAGATTTTAGGGAATATTACCGCTTTTAGGTGGCCGGGCTGAAATATAATTTCAAGTGATTATTCTTTCTAAATATGTATTATAATTTAAAATGAAAGCGTTACATGTATTCTATATCTCTATATCTCATTATGTACTGGTATTATTTTTTGGTAGGTGTTGCAGTTTTACTGTTTTATAGTAACGAAATAATTTCAGCCCGGCCACCTGCAACCGCTAATATTTCGTATGCTATTGCATTTTAGGATTCGATTTTGTGTTACATATGCATAAATTATAGGGTATATTTCATCTGTAGCACAATATTGCCAGTATTTTTTGTAGATTAGTGGGAAACAAGGTGGCCGGGCTGAAAACGTCAGGCTGGCCCGGCCACTAAGAAGTGCACGTAATTTCTTTTAAAAAGAGTTACATTGAAAATGAAGGTGTTACATATATTAGTATACCCGGGTACATTGGATTGATAACAATCTCATTATTAAATTCCATGGGGCCGGGCCAGCCTGACGTACATGAATGAAGTCGCGGACAGAAGGTAGTTTGATGTCTAATTTTGACTATCCGTGCCCCGTGACCGCCTTACGCGTGAATTTATTATGAAAATATTACTTCAAGGGTTTAAATATTTTTGCACGGAACCCTAATTGTTTTCTTAAAATACATAAGTTGCCTAAGTTACTTCTTATAACATCAGCTATATGACAGTAAAAGCCTCGTCAAAATCGGTCCAGCCGTTTCGGAGATTAGTTGGAACAAACAGAGAGAAAAAATTAAATTTATAAAATTATAACCGTATTTTCATATGCATTCAAAATTACAAGTCAAGACACATCAATTGTATATATTTGTATAGGTGTATAAATAAGAATAAGAATAAGAATAATTTATTTAAAAAAGTATTACAAAAATGAATGAATGAATGAATGAATAAATAAGTTTGACATGTTCCTGCAATGGCGCCATGGCGGGTCCTTATATCTTTTACCATAAGTTTTAACATTTAACGTTTACCTCTTTCTTATACAACTTCCACAGACGCAAACTCATTCCACCAGACATCGAAATGGATCGACGACGTGCGCACGGAGCGCGGGTCGGACGTGATCATCATGTTGGTGGGCAACAAGACCGACTTGTCGGACAAGCGCCAGGTCTCCACCGAGGACGGCGACCGGAAGGCGAAGGAGCTCAACGTCATGTTCATTGAGACTAGCGCTAAAGCGGGATATAATGTTAAACAGGTAATTTTTATCTCTAATTGTATAATGGCCGGAATGCCAGATGATTCAAAATCAAAATATTTTATTTCACATACCTATGCCTACATGGGCACTTATAAAACGTCGACAAAAGGTGCTCGGTTCGGGTTGGTCGTTTACATGGAGAAGAACCGACAAGAAACTCCATGGTTACTCTTTTCAAATCATTTGAGTATTACAATATAATCATGTTACAGCATTAGTACTTAAGTATGGGGGGACAGCTTAGGCCCGACAATAAGTCGTTGCACTCGTTGCTTACTACACAAAAAAGGTAAAACAAGATTTTCTACTCTGGACGCTCTTAATGTGCACGTCTTTCTACATCGTTCTCACATATATGTATAATTTCAAAATTAATGATGTAATGTAACCAAGATTTTGTAACAATATTTTGATTCAAAAGAGTGTCCATGGAGTTTCTTGCCCGTTCTTCTCCATAGAGATCTACGCTAGGGAATGGGCAACAACAGTACTTTCTCAAGTTATTATGCCTTGTGACTGGGACTGTAGCTTTGTTTTTTATTTGTAATTTTGACATTCAAAAGTGCCGTAATGGTCTAATTGAAATAAATGCTTTGAGTTTGAGTTTAAAAAGTTAACAAGCATCTGAGAATCTATTATAATCAATTCCTGCGGGTCTGCTGCCTGCTTGCTCCTGACTTATCCCAATTAATTTGTGATCGGCGCAGCATGACTTCTTCTTCCATACTTCACTATTACTCGTCATCTCAGCAGTCACCTCCTTTCTAGTCTTACTCTCCTTTGCTGCTGTCTGTTCAACTCAACTCAATTTATTTGAAATTAGCTCAGAGTGCGGATTTTTCTACCAAATATCTCGCAAAAGACTCCTAAGTTGGTCTAGTGGTAAGGCTACCGCTAAACATTAGATACTCATTTGAGCAATATGTAATTGGGATATTCCATCGGAAATTAGTCATTACAATAACATTTCCCCGCAAATCCCAGGCGAATATAAAAATTTTACAACACACCTCTTTTTACAACTCAACTCAATCCCGAACCATTAACGAGTTGATTGTAAAATAAAATTGGGACTTGCCCTGCAGTGGCACAACACAAGCTGATAATAACACCACAGGCTGAGTGAAGGTCGCCTTTGAAAGTAAGCTGTAATAATATGTAACAGTATCTATGAAAAGTGTTTATTTGTGGTGACATTCTAAGCATTACTTACAAAAAATGTTACTTTTGCCAAACTGTAAAGCAGTTTGTTGGCAGATGTAGCTCCCATATAAAATATTATATTTTTACTAGCTGTTGCTCGCGACTTAGTTCGCGTGGTAATTTTGATGTGCACGTGTGAGACAAAAAAATAGCCTACGATCTATTCTCAGACCTACCAAATATACACAAAAAAAAAACATAATTATCGGTCCAGCCGTTTCGGAGGAGTTCGATAACAAACACTGTGACACAAGAGTTTTATATACAGGGTGTAAAAGACCTCATCACGAAGCCGTCAACCAAGCATTCTGTACATCAAACTAAGTAACTTTACGCAAAAATTATTGCTGGGAAACGATTTTTTTTGTGGTAAAAAAACATGTTTTGTAGTAGAACTCAATGTAACGCACTCAAAACATTATGTTGATGGATGGATTGAATAGTACGGTCGTGGAGGTGGTTAAAGTAAAAATATTGCAATAAAACTTGTATTTAAAAAAAAACTTGTCAAAATGTTGGAACTTTGACCCCCAATATCTCCGTAACTAGAAGGTTCCCAGGTATGGTGTAGAGCAAAAAAATTATCGCAATGACGAGGAGAACAAGTGACTTTCGGCTTCGTTAAGAGGTGTTTTACACCCTTTATATTAGATGTAACTGCTCGCAGGTATACTTTTCCATCAATAACAAGGATACATTAACCGGTAATCATTAATTAAAACTAAACACAAATATTTTAAATTACCACGAAAGGCTGACTAGTAGTGAATTGAAATGCCACACGCAATTCAAAATGCTATCAGCTTTAGCCTATATAAAACATCCTAAACTGCGCAAGGCATTTCACGCATGTAATAAGTATATAAAAATAATTAGAAGACAGCCTAGGCAACAATATCATGAGCCCATAACCTTGAACCCTTACCCCGATATCACACAAACAAAGGTCAAACCTCATTACCAAAATCAATGTAATCATTCAGGTGAGAATGGACACATTAACAGTTAACGAGTGTTTATCACGTCTGGCTGTAGGGCTATTGATGACGTCACTGATCGATAGAGGTCGTATAACGCGACCTTCACCTTGGCTGAGGATAACATATGGTCCAATGAGACGAGTCGGCTTGGGTTATTTGAATGAGTATCATTGATATAACGGAAAACTTTTTAAGGAATCGTTTTATTTCATCAAAAAGATTTAGTATGGTACCAACTGAATAGGCGAGACGACAAAAAAATCTAATTAGTCCGTCAGATAGATTTCCAAAAAATACATATTTTTTCTTTTGTTACGTAAACCAAAATTGACGAAGATATGACGCTTTTAAAATTCTCGAAACGTCCTTGGTATAATTTTTAGCTAGTTCTGACGTCACGAGCCCCCACTGCCGACTTTTGATGCGTTTTGTCTTTGTCAATATTCATTGATTTACAAAAACAAAAAATATCTGTCCATTATTTTCCAATACTCTAACTGACGGACTAAATAGATTTGCAATTTTTTGATCCTGTCGTCATGCCTATTATAAATTTTTATAATTTTATTGCTTAGACCGCCAAAAATTGTTGCCTCTAAGTATTTTGAGAAAAATAGAAGAAGAAAAGTTTACATGTACTACAACTTACAAGTAACTCCATCTTAAAAAAAAAGTCTGATAAATATTAATTTAGAAACATATTTCACACTTGATTTACATATATTCTGTATTTAAATCAAGTGCGAAATGTAATTTGTCTCTTCCATTTTATTTCTTTTATAATTGTGACATAATCTTAAAACATTTCAGTTGTTCCGGCGGGTTGCAGCCGCACTGCCCGGCATGGATTCTGCCGAGAACAAGCCACCAGAAGACAGTATCCTTTGCCAAAGACGAACCAACATGACCCGAGTACAGTCAGCGACAGCCGCTGGTTAACAACACCCACGGCTCCTGAACAAAATCTTGAATGATTGAAGGAAAGTCTCTTAAAGAATGGTGACCAATTGTTGTCGCTGATTGTACCTAAAAACCGGACCGTGTGTTAAAGCGATCATTCCATACGGCATGCATTGGTGATTTGTTTGCATGTGCGGTATATCTGGGACTTGCATCGGGGTGGAAAGAGGTTTATTAAGTGTGCAGTCCGTCTTTTTAATACGTGTTGTTTTTAACTTGGTAGCTCGATAGTGATAGAAAAATAATATCTGTCAAGTTGGACAGCGACGCCAAAGAGTTTTTATTTACCACGCTTATCGACGCGAAATTGAATTGAGCCGATCAGAAAGAACTTTATAAAAGCAAATCAGAACACATTGAAAAAATAAAACAAGTTTTGTTAAAATGATCAGAAAAAATTTAAGTCTATCTATTGAAATTGAAAGCTTATACAAAGTTTTGTGTTATGTGGTACGCGAGGAGACAATCCTGGCTGCAGGATTAAGTAATGTCTGTTATAAAAACGTATTGTCACCAGAACCTAAAGTGTATGCAAAATTTCAGCTCAATCGGTTGGGGGGAAATGAATTGAAATTCAGTTGCAAGATTTGACGAATACAAGCCAGGTTAAATAAAAGCATGTAAAAATTCGCCTCGTTTCAGTTCCGACGACACGACAAACATGGTTCGTCCAATAATTCGTTCCAATCATGTTACGACATCGGTTCCAACCGATTCCACGTCGATATGTGTGGTCACTCAACTGTTTAAAAAGTCGTGTTAGTCTAAACTCAAGTAAAAAAGTCATTATTAATCAAATCGAGTTGCCAAGTTAACCCAACTGCCCAACATGGAGCCAACCTTTGGCCAACAATGAAGAACTAATGTTTTTTTACTCACTCTAAAATCCACGCTCGTTCATACACGCACGTATATATGACGTATTTAAGTAATATATTTAGGGACCTGGCGCACTACACAGCCACGACCACGACTTTTGGCCGCAGAATCGACTTTTGGTCGAAAATTTGGTCGTAAAACAGGCTTCCGACCAGGCCGGGCCTAAAATGGCCGCTTTGACAGAATCATAATAGGATAATAATATGAATGACAATTGATAATGTTAACTGCGTCTGTGATCATTTTAAGAATTGTAACGCAATTCATATTATTACTAGCTACTGTGGCTTCGCCCGCATGAAGTTCAATAATTGTCCCATGGGATCTTACTACCGGGATAAAAAGTAGCCTATCCAGGTTATAAACTATCTGTGTGCAAAATTTCATCCAATTCCGTTCAGTACTTTTTGCGTGAAAGAGTAACAAACATTACACACACTCACACACAAAAAAACATTCGCCTTTATAATATTAGTGCGATCCTATTACGATTCTGTTACAGCGGCCATTTTAAGCCCCCAGTTTTGTTCAAGATGGCGGCCGGTCATGCGACAAGACGTGGTCTTGGCCGAATAATGCACGAGCTCCCTTGGTGTGTACACGGACCATATTATAATTGCTAGAATATGTTTTTGTTTCGATACGGCAGGACATTCGCGGATTATTTAAATGGAATTTATTGTTATATTGTGTGGAATCAGCTGCGTTTCTGTTTACAAAAAAATATGTAGGACTTGTTAATGCTGAATTATTTTGTATGGTGTGTTACCGATTCAGACACGATTGCTTATCGACAATACTGCTGTTAACATACGAATTATTTACAAAAAAAATATTTTATCAAGCAACGAATGCTTCATAAAATAATTTCGTATAATTACAACGGAATAAATATTGCATAGTTTAAAAAAAGTGAAATTATGTAATTCAATGCAGGTCAAAACTTAAAAGAACACTACAGTTTAAAACAAAACTATTCCTATTTTTTAACCGATTGTTTCTGTTGCGGAAGTCTGCAATTTCATCGAAATTGAAACTGAAAAAAACTAATCCAATAGGCAAGACGACAAAAAAAAACTAATTAGTCCGTCAGTTAGATTATCAAAAAATATTTGACCCGTGTTTTTTCTTTTGTTACGTAAACCAAAATTGACGAAGATATGACGCTTTTAAAATTCTCAATACGTCACGCCTATGTATAATTTTTTTTGATACTGTCGTCATGCCTATTATCTAAAATAGTTTTATGGGATTTTTGTCAACAATTCAGTTTCAGTTTATTTATATACGCTCAGCTGATTTCACACATCGTTTTGAAAGACGTTCCACAAACAAAGTGACGTGTTCCCGACGAGTGTGTTACGGTGGTGGTTATAACAGTCTAACGTCTGTGTTGTAAGTAAACTTAACGTTACTAATATTATACGTGTCTATTTACTGTCACGTCAGGGAAAATAATTGTTTGACAGCAATTTGACACATCTTGCCGTGTCGAACTGTCAAAGAATGACAGTTGTGAGTTCAGATTAAACGAACTGTTCAAGTAGGTAGTAAATTTGTTGGTAATAATTAATTTCCTTGACTGTATCTGTGCCCATCTACTTGTCTAAACCATCGCTTGGTAACGCCGCGTTTTACTTGTTTTACAAATACTTAACTTTTTACGTTTTTACCATACATGTCTCGATGCTATATTGTGAGCCAATACTCGCGGTAGTCATGGTCAGGAAATGTGCGAGTGGGATCGTGAGTTACTTTACAAAACACGTGTCGTCTCGCTCCCACGTTTTATGACAACGTTTACTTTGAACGTTGGCGTTTAGCGTTTATAATAGCGTTGTGTTTTTGTGTGCCTGTATTAAGTATCTGTAAATTACGTAACTTGTGGTCAGGCTTGTTCACATGCACACATGGCACTCGTGCAGTGCCCGTGAGCAGACTTTTATAAATTATATTATTATATACTTCTATGTATTCGAATTAATATCGCTTTATAACCATGCATATTGATAACTTACTGTGTATAGTCGGCAACATAAGTATATATTTAAACTTTTTGCAGTAAAGAAAAATACAAAGGCGGATTAAAGCGTTAAGTTCTTGTATTCGAATTTATTTTAATAATTACTAGAAGTTGTAATGAACAAAAAATGTTTGTATGTAATTTGTTTGTTTTGGTATAAGTAAACGAACGCAAAACTGTTTTCAGACACCAAATATTCTAAAATATGACATTTTGCAATTTTCCAATAAAATCAAAAATGTGACTGTCACATAGACAAATAAATCAAATGTTTATTCCTGATGTTAATGAGAAAACACTTGGAGAGTCAGTTTGATTAGTAAGAATTTAATAAAAGTTTGAGTTGCCGACTGTACATGCTTTCATTGTTTATGACACACACGATGTCCTGCTTTATATTTATTTTTTGTTGCTATGTTTTTATAATTTCCGCTTTCTAGGGCTCCTCAATGACAAAAAACATTAGTTTTCTTGCTTAGAAACCGCATGTCGAATGCATGGTCCGGACATATCGGTGTTTAACCAAAGATTTATACCTTAGATTGGCACACCTAACTTAGGTTGCGTAAAAGATAAAATTGAGAAGAGTGAGCTTACACTCCCCGATAGATACGAGTCACGTTATGAGTGAGCGAGGCAATGCTATTTAAATGTCAATGAACCAGACTCGTGACCATTTTTAAACGTGGTCGGGCTTATCTACCGAGTTAAATCTTTGTGTTTTAATATTTCTTTCTTTCTTTCTTTCTTAATGTGAACTGACTTCACATTGGCATTGTTTCTAAGTGAAACGACTTGTTGTTGTACTCTTCTGTTGAAGCCTGTTCTCTTTCTACAAGTCCGTTGCTTAGGTTTTAAAGGGCGTTAGTAAGTTGAATAAACTGCTTTCAAACTAAGCAATGGTCTTGTGGAAAATAATAGGCGTAACTAGGTGTCGGTAAACTTAATGGGGAAACTTACTAGTAAACTACGATATTTACTGCATATTGCTGCCATTAAAGCTGGCAAAAGTTTTGTGTTTATGTATGTTAATTAATGCGTCGTACTCGCATCGGCGTGTATGACAAAATGTATGAACGTGATGAAGCGAAAGGAGTATATAAAGATCAGGTACTATCGAGGCTATCCCGCCTGATCACCACTAAGCTAATTTTTGCTTGCACTTACACCATAGAAACGCTCTCTAGCCCCGCCCCGTTGACTTTGTATAGAAATAATGAATGAAAAGATACCGATCGGCCGAGCGCACTGACGACGCACGCCAAACGAGAGTTATTGTTATGTGAGTAGTAGTACATGTGAGTAGGTATTGAAGTTTTGCACTGGACAGCTGGTTTTTTTTTCGCGATTTCGATGGTGGTCCCTTTGAGAAAATTCTTCAGTTTGAAGGTCTGAATCATACCCTGAAATATGACATACATGCCTTTCTGGTACCCGCTGTATATTCTAGAACAATTATTAAAGTTTAATCGGTTGCTTTGATAGTATTCATATTTTTTTGTTGATAAGGAGCAATTTCGATATGATGTATCGATATCGCTAATACGTATGATTTATGAGGTACAGTAATATTGTATGATTGGATAGCGATTGAGTTTTGACTACAGGTAATTATGGAAAAGGATGACTATGATGATTTGTTAGTATCCACGGTTTTAATGAAGTGAATAGGTATCAGGGGGTGAGATCGAGATAATCTTTCAAGGGTTTTCAACATAGATACTTAGGTAATGTTATGGGATACATTCCAGCTTAGCTTTTGCCGATAATAAACCCACAAGAACGTTTTAAATATAGCCTTTGACACTCGGGGATAATCTAGCTTCCCATTAGTGAATGATTTTCCGGCGTCGGATCAGTAGTTCCAAAGATTACCCCCCTACATCCAAACTCACAAACTTTACCGATTTATAATATTGGTAGCTTCAGTAAGATTTCTCCAGTCTGCCGACACCTCGCTTCCTTCGCCCTATATCTTAGTACCGTTTAATTTTCCTTAATGTGATTGTACAGTGCACGAGGTGATTCTGAGGCAAGCGCCCGGCGACAACAAGGAGCCAGACAGCGGGTGCGCGTGCTAGAGCCCGGAGCGGTCGGACAGCCAGCCCGGTGCCACACTGTCGCCCGGCCAGCGCACCGACAGACGCGCCGCGCCGTATATTCTCCGACATCTTACTGTTCGCAAGGCTCGATACATACTGGCCGTTGTTACGTCATTCGACCATAGACAAACGTGTTTCGATTGTGATTATTACAGCTGTCAAAGTCAATTTAAAAAGACTGGTCAACAGTACAATCGTTAAACAGTGTTTTACCAATGACTTTGAATTTTAGTCAAATTGTGGCTCCCTCAATATTATAGTGACCTTTATTCTTGTGGCAATTAGGTTACTGAGTTCATAGTACAGGCTCAAATTTACAGAGCCATTATTAGCATTTGCACTCCAGAATACTTTGAAGGAAAATACGAGTTTTTTTTTGTTGATATTGAAGGCATTACCTTAACAGCAGAACTCAAAGACGTAGCATAAGCTCAACCATTTGAAATATCATGGAGACACAAAAAATACCTTCGAAAATATATTAATTTGTTAAGCTAGTAAGTCGCTTGGAGAGCAAACGAGAATTATGACCCCTGCAGTGTGCCTTGCAAGCAGTTTTACTCAAGTAAAAAATAGATAACACAATTTTATCACGCTTGAAACAGTCTAATTACTTAAAAAGGAAAAAGAAAATTAAATCCTTCAATATTGTCGAATTCTAAAAAGAGCGATAATGTAAGTCGGATAGTATACGCCGCAGACAGTAGACGTGCCCGGGCAAGGGACGAAGTGTTTCAGATCTCTCACAGTTATTTTACCTCTAATATAAACCCTATGACAACGAGAATAAAGCTCAATGTCCCAAATCAGAGGTAAAATCGCAATGAAAGAACTGTAGAACCGATCTGATACGTGCTAGCGTGCTTTTGTGTGTTTGTCTACGGTGATATTAGGTTGTATTGTACATTCAACTAGTTTTCAAATTATAACGAATTAAGGCATAATATTTATATGATCAACTGTTCTATTTAGACCTTCGTTCATATAGTTAACTAAATCTGACAATGCCATATTGAGAAGGACGGGTTGCACCAGCATCGGTTATCGTGTCACGTAAGCGACGGTTTAAGTAGTGAAAGGATAGCAGTTGTAGCAAAGCTTCTTGTGCATTGACGCTCGTTAGTGCCATATTTAACGTTTACGTTCCTGTGAAGTAAGTTGGTGCAACCCGCCTTTGTAAGAATTGCTACAATTTTGTGTTCTGGAGGACAGGTTGTCGAGTAAGCGTAAAGCGAAAATATCAGACCGTAGCTCTTTGCAACAAGCTTACGCTGTCGCAAACGAAAAGCGACTTTGTTTTTCATGCAATTTGATTGGTTTTCCCTCGCGTTACTACTTACATAGGACGACTGGTAAATCTGAGATATTTATGAATCAAGGGTCTATTTAAGACAGCGCTGTGCTACTTCGACTACGCATTTACACAAAAGCACTATGTATAAGCCGCACTAGGAAAATGAGTACTTATGTGGGAATTAATTTACTCACGCTCTGCGCTTCGTTCTAGAACAAACTATGTTAAATGCTGAAAATAGCTTGTGATAGCGATTGATAGCATTGCAGGTCTAATCTAGAGTTCTAATGTTAATTTTTACCATATAACTCATCCGCAAGAGAACAATATTTCCGGTATTCGTGGCACAGAAAGTGGCAAATAAGTTCCCCCATTATTTTATCCCTTTGATAACCTATTTGTATAAAATATCGACGTTCGAAGTTTGAAATGTCGTAAAGGACATTGAGCTTGTTGTTGATTTTCAAATTTGGGCTTAGGGCCGAAAGCTTAAAATCAAACGGCACGCTCGATTATTACAGCTTTTCAAATTTCCACCGTCGATATATTATTCTAAGCAAGATTTTATATTTAAGTTCTGTATGAGACTGAGACTGCATGCACGCCCTCTATTGTCACCTTAACGCTTGAGAATTAGTTTGGGTAGTAAGCAGGACTTCTTATACGAAACTGCCCGCGTAGCATGACTACCGTAGAAACGGGTTTCTTTAAAGAAAGAATCGACAAAATTTTTGTTCCTTTGTCATTGAATCGACAAAATGACATGAACAAAAGAGTTATCGATTTTTTCTTCGAAGAAACCCGTTTCTTCGTGGTCATGCTACGCGGGCTGAACTGACAAGAATATTGTTACTGACAGAGAATTAATGTGTTTATTACGATGTGTGGATGAGGCGTTTGTGAACGTAACGTTTTTTACATGTGACGTCACTGAGGTGTTTCTAGAACAGTTTCAAAATCTTCAATGAAATTTCTGGAGAACCGGCACTCGCTTGGTTTCTACTATTTCTTTAGTTCTAGATACCACCGGTATGGCGCTGTTTTAAATAAATAAATAATAAACTATTTTCTTTACAAATAAGATGGCGACGTCGATACGTTTGGTGATGGTTCGCGGTTTTCTAGTCCAGCAACCGTTTTCGTCAATCCATCCCTTCACGTTCCATACTACAAGTTCCTTACTGATTTTACCAAACAAATTACTCATTTTAAGATAAAAATTGAATAGTTAGAATTTGGGATAAAATCAGACTCGAAAATCGAAACTATTTTATAAACGGTGGCGAAGCATATGGTTTTAATGTTACGTTCACAAGTCTCTATTTAATTTTATGATATAAGAGCTGCGCTGTATTTGTACATAGCGTGTGGCGGCGAGACTCCGATCTTCTCTTGTCTTTAAAATCACGGTTCCTAATATTTTTGAGCGGAAAGTTAGTAGTCTATTTATTTAGGGTGAAATGAAATTGAACGCGATCAGTATATCTAAACCGCGTTTATGAGCTGTCAGTGTCAATATTCTAAAGCAATGATGATTCTGACAGCTATTTGACGAGGTTTGAAGCTTCATTTGTGGAAGTCGCCTTCAGAGAAGTTAGACGATTGAAAATTGTTCGACTTCTTTCATACAGATAGATAGATATCAGTTTATTATTATTTTTATTAGAGAAGTGGGAGTCCCGCGGTCTCTGTACATTAGTATTATTTATTTACTTAGTGCTTAAGTGCATAAACTTATGATTCTTATATCTAAAACGATTTTAGTGAGATTTTCAGCTGGCTTTCATGAAATGTGTCGAGAGCGGATAACCTACAGATAAAGTTTAACACTATTTTATAAATTTATCATTCCAATGGGCTTTGTTAATGATATAATCAATACATATTAGCAATATAAACAATAATTTTTAACAACGTTTGGCCTCGTAAAGGATATTTAATAACTTTAAAGCTTATTTATAATTATTATAAAATTATTTTTATAATTTATTTTAGGTGCAATATTTTTTGTACTATTTTATTGATGCAGCTGTTTGATAAAGAACTTGAGATTTCTACTGTATATTGTGAAATAATGTTTTAATCATAGTTGGGATCATTTATATTGATTAAATACTCAGGATTTTGTTTTCCGACATTTATCTGTGTCCCGTGACAATTAATTCATTCTTAAATTAGAACGCACTGGATTTTCAACGCTAGGCTTAGCGTCGAAAGTTGATATCACAGTGCAAGTATTTCAGGCGTTTTCATGTGTGGCATAATTATGTCTTTATAATGCATATTTATTTCACGTATACAGTTGAATTATTCTTGTTAAACCTAGACCATACTCAGTGTTACACGTAAAACGACCGCATCATGTCACAGTCGTAGGTGCACTCAATTTTTTGTCATAAAGTTTAAAATAAGTGAATGGTTTAATTCGTATAACAGTAGAAGTTCTATGTTATTATTATTCGGAATATACTAATTTGTAACTTGTGTAGTCAACATAAGGTCGAATGTCACTTGCACTTCATAAAACAGTAAGACCTCTTTGTGTATGTGATAAATAATTTTTAACTTACTGACGTTTCAAGTTACTTACTGGCTGTCAAAAGTGGTAATTATGAGGGCGACTGTACAACTGTTTAAACATAAGGTAGAGTCGAAACTTTAAATCATTTATTAAAACATTACCCTCCTTTTGGAGCAGTCGGGCAAAAACAGATTAAGTAAACAGTATTTTCTTTAGAAGTAAAATATTGAGTGCAACCCACGGCTGTTATATTTGTCTTGAAATTGTAAATATCCATATCACGCTGGTTTATTTTGAATAAAATATATAAAACACTAATCTTGCTTTTATTTAGGTCCTTGAAATATATCCTGGTATCTTTGGTATGTATCTTAACATAATGATGCCAAAAAATACTTTTTGGAAATACGCTAGAGAATTACTTTGAAGTTGAAACATAATTACAAACGTAACTCAAAATATTTATCGCTCAGTTTTTGAACAAATGGCGAAAAATTCAACGCTTTGGAGTGTAGAATGTTTTTCTTTATAAGTTTGTGCAATCTGATTTTTGGTATAAGCTTGCATAAGGATGTCTCTTACTCCACATTCCAATAGATTAGACACAAGAATCAAAGCGTTGGACCTATTGCACTGTCAAGGAAATCAATTGTTGAACAGATTACAGCATACTTCGTCAATTGGCCTCGATATAGCTGATTCAAGTTCAAAACAAGGATATTGCTTCAACTGTCACAGTGACAGTGATTTAATTTACGGACAGTATAAATTGATAGTCAATTTGCTAATCATTAATTTTCCTTGACTACACATGCGAAGTGGTTGTTAACCGGGTGTTAACCTAGGACTTAGGTATCTGAAATTCAGTAGTAACATTACGCGTTATACTAGAGAGACTAAGTAAATATGGGTTTACTCGGGTTATCTTAACATTATCCGAGTTAACTAAACATTATCCGAGTTAACTAAACATTATCCGAGTTAACTTAACATTATCCGAGTTAACTTAACATTATCCGAGTTTGTTGGGTAGAGTTCGAATGTAACTATGTTACGGGTTAAAGCCGAAGTACGGTTATACGTAGTTCTAGCCGGCTATATCTAATGCGGCCGGTAGCATTTGGTTAAACTTAGGCGTATCCTGTTTATTGCTAGGGCACACTGGCCAAACGGGTTAGGCTAGAACTGCGACCAAACGCGCGCGAGCCGAGCGAGCACAACGAGCGCCGAGCAGCCGGACGCCGGTGAATGCTATACCCAAGCTGGTTGCATCGAATCGCCAGTAAAAAAAAGAAGGCTAGACTTCCAAATTTAAATTTATTTTAGTGATTATAAGCATTACCCGCAACAGAATAATTGGCAGCAAAGAACACTACTCAATGATTTGTCGCGAAAGAATCATGCAGACTATAAGCTGCTCTAGCTTATAGTTTTGTGTGTTAAGCTGCTGTATGCTTTTGGTCTATGTTTTGACTAGACGAAAAAATAATGTCCCGTTGACATCGAAAACTATGGAATCGATGTCGTGTGACCTCTTTGGGCACGTATTGAAATACATTTTTTCTCAAACATGTTTGGAAATTTGAGCATTATTTTGACAACATTCTTCGAGATAAATCGAAATTGCTGTACTGGCCAGATACATGCGACCAGCGTCCGGCAAAAGTTGTATGAAAATCCATATCTGTCGTGTTTAGCGGCCAAATAAATTACTTATTAAACTCATATCTGTCGTGTTATTTAAAAATGGAATTATCTTTTACTCTGAAACATGGCAACCAAGGACTTATCAAAGGTTTTATTTAAATTTCGAATTGGCTTGCAAATAGGAAGCGGTTTTCGTACGGTTTACACGTTCGTCCATCAATGCCTCTGTTGCTGGCCGCTGCAGTAATGTACTATTACCAAGTGTCACGTAGCTTCGAAATAAACTTAATGGTTTAATTAAGATGGAGAGTCTATGATATCCTTAACTCGTGGTACAGCGGTGGACCTTCAGACGCAGTCCCCCATGGGCTCGGAGCAGGAAGGTAACGACAGCGGCTGTGTGTGCTGAACCCCGCGCGCCCATCACCCCGCACCGCTTCACGCACGTGTATCGATACCTCGGACACAATCTATCGGTAATTCGGTACATTCTATCCAAATATTTTTACGTATGTATTTTTTTATTTAAATTTAATAAAAAACGAAAGAGTTTTGAGAAAAGCGCAACGTTTAGAAATGGCATGTGACTTTAATGTTTGCCTGTTACGCTTATGTACTACGGACTTGGGTGGGACATTGGTGAAGCATTTAAATAAAACTCTGCTGATGAGATAAAATATTGCAAGAGTGAAGGGAGAGATAAATAAGATTTGAACATAGTTTTTGTAAATGTTTCGCCAGTGGGACTGCACAATGCCTTAGATAGCACGCGAAATTCGGGATTTCTGTTTCTTTTATTTTTGCAAGTCTGTATCTAACTTAATTGTCACTAATGGAATATCTTCCATTATTAGGTACTTATTATTTGTTTACCTTAAAACAGTGTCTGTATCTAACTGAATTCCGCGGACTAGGTACCCGTACCCTGGCATTTCTACTTTTCTTAAGACTTGTAACAGACTGTCGAATAGTGAAACAGCACAAATTTAATGTAAAGTCAAGTTTCTTTAACTACAAGTCAAGTCTATAGAAAGTAGTATTCGTATCAGTGGTTCAAGTACTTACGTAGTACATAAATGTTGCGGCTCTTATTCAATCTTTGTGATTAGAGGAAAGTCTTTCAAAACGTTCCTATGACATTTCAATGATTTAATAATATATCGGCAGAGGAAAGACTGGAAAAAAACGTTTAATGTTCGTTTTGCTGAAGTTGTGATTAACTTGGTTTCTGATGTTTTGCGTCTACCAAGGTGCTTCATCAAATACTAAGAAATCTTTTATTGATCAGTGTTACTGCGTTCGCTTAAATCTGTAGAAAAAACGCAAACTGAGTTATAAAAACGATAGCCAATATGAGTCAACAAAAGAGTCAGGTATGCAGGCTAGCAATCTCCGTACTACTATTATAAATACGAAACGGTTATTATCAATCTGTTTGCAATTTCATCCAAATCCGTTCAGAAGTTTCTTCGTGAAAGAATAATAAAAATCGATACTTACAAACTTTCGCATTTCTAATAGTAGTAAGAACATTGCTGGCCTGCATACCTAACTCTTTTGTTGACTGTACATGAAAGCAAATGTGACAAGTGTCGCAAATCGCAATTCATTTTATTTTCGATCTCATTTGGTTGCCCCAAACGAAATCTCAAAATATCAATGTGTGTTTTTGTCAGCTTTCGTTTAAGCTCAGGTTGAAAACTGTCGTAAATTGCACCAAGTTCCAACTTCGTATTTGTATTGTACATAGTTTATTGTATTTGATTATATTTAAATAAACGTGTTTAATTATATTATTTAATGTATCGTCTCAATCGAGCTTATCACAAATACAATACTTAAAAAAAACTCACAGCCAAAATTATGAATTATCAAAGCATCGAGACCGTGGAAACTTTTAAAATAGATGCCGTAAGAGATATCAGAGCGCTTTGGAATTTGCAACTGTCGGTTTAGCCCATAATGTCGAAAATTCAACAGCATGCGCAATGCACGTTACTTCAATTCTATTTTACTATCGACATCAAAGAATGTAGGTGCTCAGTGGATATTATATTATCTGCATGTAAAGATAATGAGTATTAAAGCAATACAACATAGAACTGGTTTGAAGAAAAACAATACAACGCTTCTATGAATGTCATAAAAACCTTTCATTGTATTCTTGTATAGGTATTGTCTGTAATATTAAAAAGACTTGGAAATTAGAATATTGGGAGTGGGATATTCATTTTGTTTGGCGCTGAACAGCACGCTATACCCGACTTGTTTTGATGGATTTTTGTTTCACTTCAGAATAAAGGAAAATGATCAGCGTTATCTGGTGGTATCGAATGTCCTGCGTCCCAAAGAACTTGATTAATAAACAAATTGACATTCATTCATGTGAAATGTA
Source organism: Xestia sexstrigata (assembly GCA_941918905.2). Taxonomy (NCBI): domain Eukaryota; kingdom Metazoa; phylum Arthropoda; class Insecta; order Lepidoptera; family Noctuidae; genus Xestia; species Xestia sexstrigata. The sequence goes on from OW799201.2 coordinate 21,117,387, forward strand.
TCTAAGTACCAAATAACAGCATTTAGACGGAGTTTGTCAATCTGCTTATCAATCAAGTTTTGTGACTGAACGTGGGTCAAGAGAGTTGGCGAGCCTACCGTTTCAGAGGTTTAATGTTAGAAACTCATTTGATAATTTTGATATGTAAAGTATTTCATAATAAAATGTTATAATAACGCTCTCGATTGTTATTTTTAAGCACAACATGTGAACGTTTCAGTATTTTTAGTGACGTATGTTTTGACAAAGGAAATGCTTAATGAGGTTGCAATTTAATTTCCATTTTATACCTTGCTCCGCATTTTTCAAATACGAGATAAGTCTTTAATAGCAAGCAAGGTGATAAAGGTACCTACTACCTAATGTAGATTCAAAAGCTTCGCCTAGACTTAAACGTGTTTAGTTCTAATTTATTTAATTAACGTTTTATTATTATTAATTTCATTGTTATAATATTATGATAAAACTGTAATTTATACAAAGTACACGCGCATAAAATACCAAGTGACTAAATTGTTAATAAAGCTTCAGAAAAGCGATTATAAAAGTGACTGCATTTACCATCCGAAAAAAAAAGGGTTGTTAGGGCGCCTGTCACACCGATTGCGAGAAGCGAGTAGAACTAGCAACTAAAAACGAGTTGGTTGTTTGTGTGAATTGTCAGCGATCAACTACTTATTAATATGTCTATCTCTTTTTCTGAGACGAAACCTAAGGTTAGTTACAGATTAACGTATTTTCGTATAGGTACATATGTCTATCTCTTTTTCTGAGACGAAACCTAAGGTTAGTTACAGATTAGCGTATTTTCGTATAGGTACATATGTCTATCTCTTTTTCTGAGACGAAACCTAAGGTTAGTTACAGATTAACGTATTTTCGTATAGGTACATATGTCTATCTCTTTTTCTGAGACGAAACCTAAGGTTAGTTACAGATTAGCGTATTTTCGTATAGGTACATATGTCTATCTCTTTTTCTGAGACGAAACCTAAGGTTGGTTACAGATTAGCGTATTTTCGTATAGGTACGCGCGCGGCGCGCCCCTTTGCTACACACGCAACCGGCAACTCGTACGTTGACGCGCTCAAAGCTCGTATAAACGCGAGCCGCGAGATACTGACATACTGTTTCTGACTGAACCCATCGGTTTGATAAAGCGAGTGTACCTATGCGCGTACCGTTTTTTTCAGTGCGCAATAAGACGCGCACGTAAAAATACTCTAGTCAGAAACCGCTGTAAATCTTTTGTAATTTTCTTGAACGAGAAATTGTTTGTTAGATAGACGTTTTCTCGGTGTTGGGACAGGTAGGTGCTTTAACTCGTGTTTTTGGTGTGTCGAAGTACTGCTGTGATTAGCTTTGTAAAATCCTCAATGCGGATATTATACTAGTAGGCCTATTACGTATCTTTCTGATAACCAGTGACTATCAAGCTTCGGTTTTACACCGAACTTTGATGACAACCGAGAATGTCATAATATTGGTATTACGTATCGCACCGAGTGGATATCACATTACGGTGACTAACAGTCCGGGTACGATGACGTCTTTCACGAAAGCCACTTCAAACTCGGTTGTCATCAATTTGTTGTCCACTATGCTTACATAATCTAAATAATATAAGTATCGATACGAAAGCGTCTGTCAAAGTGAGTTACGGTGACTATCAGCCACGATGACAACCAATGACGTAATATTTGATCGCGACTGGTCATACATAATATGAAACTAACCTTTTGACAGTTAATTGATGGACACTGAGCCCAGTTACTATTATTTCGAGCTGTCAGCAGAGATACGTAATAGCCCTACTGTGCGTGTTAGCTCATAGTCTTATTAATTCAAAAGAAAAACAGCAAGGTATGTTAACTCCCTGTAAGTCTACTGGTAACATGTACCGTAGCGTAGGTACCCACAGAGTCACGGACGATTCAGATTTTTCTGTATCTTTGTCTCCTTGGCCTCATCAGCAGTGGTAGAAACGGCCGCAACTTACGACTTTACGAGTTGTCAGTCGTATCTGACAGCTGTCAAAAGGAATATTTTTGTTATTGTGTACGCATTTGGCGTCAGAAAAAACTGTGAATAAACACGCGTTGGTGCGGAGGATATTATATATATATGAAACAATTTTCTATCGACTTACCGAAATTAGAGCTCAATTTTTATTCCATTGTCGGGACGTACTAGTTGGTGTTAATTATTTATAAATGTTGCTGGATATGGGATTGCTGGATATATTAAAAGACTCGTAAAACTACTATGTATTTATGAAAAAAGTGCATGACAACGCATGCACTTTTTTCATAAATACATAGTAGTTTTAAGAGTCTTTTAAAAGCCTTAAATACACAGAATGTCAGTCTATGAGAAATGTTGACGACTACTGATGCGCATTTTATACAAAACCTGTCTTGCCTTCTATAAGTTAATTTGGAAAAAAGTTATATAGCAACATTTATATGTAATAAATGGATCATAATATGAAAACTACCTATTTTACAACTACATAAGTAGATATTTCGGCTTAAGCTAACCAGAAACAAGAATTTGTACTTTTATTAGACTTGATATCGCAATGTGGATTAAAAATATGCTTTATTGCCGTTTAGAAGAAGTTTTGTTTTGTAAAAAAAACTTTAAATTAGCATGATGTTCTAAATATTATATGCGTTTTGATTACAATAAGATATTGTGTTTTTTTTTAACATTGGTTTATTTTCGCCTCGTTTCGAGTTTTTTTCAACATGTAAGTACATGTTAAAAAAAAACCCTGAATTCAACCTAATTATTAATGAGTTTAGAACATATTTGTCGTAGTAATGCTGTTCTAGATTAATTTGAGAAGTTAATAAAATATCTGAACATCAAAAATAAAACGGCAAAGTGTGGGACAGACTTGTACACCGAGGCACACATAATATATAATAGGTACTACACCGAGGGTTCCGTACTTTGAGTAGAAACGATAAAAAATTCTTTAATATGGGGACCGAAGTTTGTAAAGGGTTTTGCTGATTTCTATTTGTTAGAAAAAATAGAAATCAGCAAAACCGTTTAACTAGTTAGAGACGTAATTAACTTGTATAAACTTAAATCTATCTAATTATTTTCGCTTTGCGTACTTTGCGAGGTAAGAAGGAACCGGATACGTGCTATTTGACAGACAAATAAAATAAAACAAAAAGATACAATAATACATGTTTAATTCAGGCACTTAAAAATTATTTTTTTTAATACAAATTAATTAAAAAGTAATTATTATTCTATAAAATTATTAATAGTAGGTACTTACTTATAAAGAATCTACCGTATAAATTATGGTCGTGATCGTTAAACAACAATTATTAAAATGTACAGAACAAGTTGATTTTCGGGTGATCTTGTTGTATAAAAGGTCCTAAAAAGTTTTTTATTGCAATGGAACTTAAACTTAGTCACGAGGGTAGAGGGTCAGCGATTCTTTATGAAATGTATTTTCTTTTTCTTCCTGAATAATGCCTCTAGAGAAATACAGAGTTAGTTTTCAATGACCGGCCAAATTTTCAGAGATGGTTTAGAATCGATATAGGTACCTAATGAAAAAAATAACCACATTTTTTAAATATAATTTCATTCCTGTCCACCACTAAAAAGCGAACGTGTGGATATTGCAACAGAACAATTCAGTTGAACAATCTAGATAGGTAGCAGTCAGCACACACATACATTTAGCGGTGCATGCGCGCACACAAGTGCATTGATTCCCACTAAGTTTATGATTTAGGACATTTTTAAATTAATGCTATTGTTTTATTTTATATTTTTCGACAATAATATTTAAAATGCACTTTTGGTTTGATATCTAGATCTTAATTTTAAATTTTTACTGGTCATTGAAAACTAACCCTGTATTTTTTTTCATAATGTCATGGTCTTGAAAGCACGTCCCTGTCATTTACTTTTTTCAGCAACTAATAAGTAAAGAAAATATGAACCTCCAAAAACGACAAAAAAATGCCCCCGTTTTTACTGCCGTGATTAGAGCACTACCAGACAAAGCGAAAAGTTTTAACATAAAAGAAATTGATGAACCTAAACATATTCTTTTTTAAAGTGTTTGTGAGTTTCAGTATTTTTGCTGTCCGAAGAGGTCAATTTGGGGCTCTGGTGTGACTGCAAGTCCTTCGTTCCATGTTCGCTCGACGGATTTTTAAACGCGACGTTTATTACCGCTCACAGGATTTTTAACGCTCAACTCGACTCAGCGCCTAGAGTTGGTAATTCAACAGTGCGCTTTCTAACTCGATGTTGGATTCTCAACGCTAGGTCGATGCACGAGAGTTTAAAATCTAGTCCGTGGTAATAAAAATGTTGCGCTACAAATTCAGCAAGTGCGTGGTGCACGTAATTATTGGTTTTTATACGCCGCGTCGATCGTCTGTAACCATGAAAAAAATAGGTGGGTTTAGTATTTATGACCAGTTGGAAAGGAATGGCGGAGGCCTTTACCCAGCAGTGGGACAGCATATGCTAATATTTATTTATTTATTCAGTAGTATACATACATTTTAAACATTTAAGTTGGTGCCAACATAAACTCATTAGAGTTTTTCCGTGCACCAAGATCATCGACTACATAATTTAGAATTAGATCCACTTAGTTAAAAATAAAGAAACAACTACAAAAGAAAAAAATAAAAAAATGTATTAATAAGGAGTTTTCAGAGATGTCTCCATTTAGGTCCTTTTCTTTAAGTATGTATGTCAGTTTTTATAGGATTGCTCTAGATTTGGTATTTTATAAGATTAGTGTGGACTTACCTAGGGCTATCAAAGCGTTTTTATTAAATTGCGCGTACGTTTGCAAAATTTTCTCCCTGAAAACGTGTCAAAGCTAAAAAGATGAAAGTAAAGTAAATCACGGTACCTTAAGAAGATCTTGATAGTATGTGTCATCCGTATATTCAGTGCCACGCCGCCTTTTCTTAAACACATCTACCGCGTCACGCTTACAACGTTCGTGGTCATTTTGGCTGGGCTTCCAAGTCTCTTTCTTCGCAAAGAGACCGATGATCTGTGCTATAAAGTTCCCCGATGGCTGGGGCTCTCTGATCTTGGCCATCCTCATCGAGTAATACCAGACAGCTTGCTCCACTGCTCGGTCATTGTTGTACTCGTTCACCGTAATCAGTTCCTTGAAACGTTTTTCAAGCGCCTGTGAAATATAGATAGATATACTTAGTTAATGTTGGTACGGCGGGTGGTACTTAGGTACTACTTACGTCTAAAAATATATTATTGACATAGCATAGGCAAAAAGCAGTCGGAAAATGTTAATTTTAGTTCATAAAATAGCAAACTAAATTTTAAAATTCAATTCAAAGGTTTATTTATTTATTTATTTAAGGAAAAACAAAAAGTAGCACAATAATTTAAATATTAAATTAAACAAATAGGCTACCCACAACGTTTTCCACAGATTACAATTTAAAGTATTTAAAAACTAGCTGCCAAAAACTAACTAATAACTAAGATTTTTAAATGTGTGTGATTATACATATTATAAAGAAAAAAAGGTAGGTAGGTTGCTTTAATTGTTGCTTTAAAGGCTTTATAATCTCTTTCATGACACTATTACAGACTTAGAAGTGTCAACTGTCAACTTCAAATATCACTGCATTTGTTTACACAGCCAACTGACGTCTTGACCACAGAGCAATATGGCGTCCACTCCGTCCAGCGTTTTCGTCAAATTACGCGCGAAATTTGAAAATGCAAAATTTAAATGCATTTTTATGGCACTTGAATTGAACACGATTGAATGAAATTTTTGTTAATTTTTTAGCGATTCATTAGCATTATAGAATCTAATTGAGACACTTTTCAAAAATGGGTGTAATACCATAATATTGTGAAGTGAAAAGCGACATCGTCGAAACACGCCTATGCCTAAGCTTTAATGATGAACTAAGCTTTTAATGATAACTGGATAAGTCAATGTAGGTAACCAATTCCCTGCAGGAATTATTCCTGTCTGTCCCAGCAATTTGTCGCATTTGTGGGATTCGGACAATTTGGTGGAGCGAGTCGAATAATCAAAAAGAGTGCGATAGTGGAAACCTGTTGTTCAATTTCAAACAAAAAGTATGTGAGAAGACAAAATGAGTAGAGAGAGAAATTAGGACTTGCCTCAAGCACCTCTTCTTTGTATTCGTCGTCCTCATCATGTTCATCTCTCTCTGCGAGGCAGTCTGCGAGCGTCTCCTTCACACCTTCGTCATGTAAATCTTTGAGCGCTCGCGGGTGGAAGCAGCACATCTGCGGGCCCCACGCCGACGTTATGTAGTTGTTGTAGTAGTGCTCTGCCGCTTGCATGGCCATTTTCTTGCTGTTTTTATTCGCCCTCTCGAATTCCTCAAAGCAACTTTCGATTTCCTGAAAGTTATAAGAAGTAAAGCAAACAGGAATGGAAACTGAGATCAAAGCAAAGATGATAAATATAAATTTTCCTCAAAGTATGGAGCTATGATGACGATAGCAGACGAAGATTTGAACTGAAGACTTGAATTGACACCTAGTTTTCCAAGTGTATATTTTTTTTTCATGTTTTCGTAAAAAAACTATTATATAGGTATTTGTTGGAAAAAGATGAAACCTCAAATAATGATATTAATAACAGTTAAGTTTCAGTTGCATTTCTTTTAGCGAGTTCAGATATAAAAAGAGGTGAAACTAAAATTGTCTATTAAAAAAAATACGCAAAGATAGGTGATAAAGATTTTTATTTAAATACTGACGGAAATTATAAAAATATACAAAATAGAACGTTTTACACAAAGTCGCCCGAACATAATAACAATTAGTGGCCTAAAATAAATAAAAATTATTTATTTTACGTGGCTGCGGGAACCCCTTACGTAATGCTACTACATCCTCCCAACTAAAGCCTAAACGAGTGAACGGATCCATTTAATAAGATATGAAAGTTCGTCTTGATCTTGTGATTAAGTGATCGTGTCTTTAAGAAAGAAATCGACATCACATAATTATGTTAGTCTATTCCACACCACATGCAAGACGAAAGAGAAAGTATAGAATTTTTAGGGAGGCAAGTAAGATGGAAATTGTAAAATAGGCATAATATTAGAGTGCTTTTGCTAAGATGTATCGGGAGCCATTCGAGTCCTTTGCAAATGTCGGAAACATGAACAAACTTCTTGACCAATCAAAATTATTATTGTTTTAAAAAACTCGATTCCATGAATCGGAAACCGGGAAGAAGATTAAATTAGATTTCCAAGTTTTTTTTTCAGTTGGTACAGCTGAAGGTAATGAAAGCATGCTAAAAACATAAATAGAACAAAACAGTACAAAAGGATTAGGTAAGCTAATGTCAGAAATCAGCCGATAATTTACTTCACTGATTTGCGAACATCCTTCAATAGATCGATGAAATAATTTACACAGGAAAAGTAGAAACAGAAAATTAAAATTAGGGTGTGCGATAACAATTTTGATCCACAAGCTCACTTATCTCTGAAATACCGGAGATGTTAGAATCCCAGCTTGCGTCCAAATCTCCGGGCCTCTTTACGCACGGAGCGCTCGGTGGCTTTAAGCACATGTTCAATGCGTACTGGCGGAGCTACAGCGCCTACAGTTATAGGGGAACCTACTTCCAGCAGTTGCTGCACGAAGGGGTCACCGCCGTGGCACGAGGGGCGGTTCCTGTGCTCGTCCAGACGTGCCTTTGCATTACGTTGTGCCTCTTCATGGTGTGCGCGAAGCTTCTCGGAGCTGACGCCCGCCTGATCCATCTCGCTCTTCATCTTGGCCACGTAGCACTCTCGCGCCGCTAACACAGCGCTCTTGTTATTCCGATCGTTGACGGCGCTTATGTACTCGTATTTCTGTTGCAAACTCTGCAATGTTCGTGATGTTCATTATTATTGCTGTTACTGAACTACTATTAAGTATTAGATACTCTTTAATTATGTAGACTTTGTGGGTACGTATAGCATTAGTCTGAATGTTGGACATAGAGCATAGGCACTGAAGCATATAATTTATGCTCACATGTAACAAATAAAATAATAATGTTAAGGATGGGAGATTCCTAAGCTGGGCATTATTGCTTAAAACAGGCAAAAATGCTTATGCATATATGTGATGCGGACAACTTTTGTTCTAAGTATTGCATGACTGACATAATCATAGTATTTGAAACGAGAACTGAATGAACTAAACGAGCTCACCTTCTCTAAATCTTCTCTTTGGTCATCCTCTTCATCTTCCGGCACATCTCTCGCCGCGTCGAAGAGTGAGAATGCCGTTAGACTGGCCTCAGCGTGAAGATCCCTTAGTTCTTGCGGGTGTAGGCAGATACAAGCGAAATCCCCACACACGCTGCTCACGGCGGCGTCGTAAGTGGTACTAGCGAGAGACATCGTTTCTCGAACCTTCTTTTCGTTTTCCAATATGTATTGAGATAGACGTCCGTCCAGCTCCTGCCAATAAGTGAACATAGCTATGAGCGTTAAGCATTTCTGCTATGACTGAATTTAAAGGAGGCGTCGCATTTATAGTTTTTTTTTTGTGTTATAAATGATGACGACACACTTCTGACGTTTACAACTAATGTTCTAACTTTTTTATTTTTGGGAGTTTCACATTATTATATTTGGCAATGCGCTTTGACTGAAACATTACAATGATATAGGTACAAAGGCGCTTTAAGAGTGTGCATCATTCGCTGAAGTTGGGGCAAGAAAATTCAACCTAACTGTATAAATCCAAACGTGATACCATGAGTCATCGTCGAAGTCATACCTCGATAAGTTCATGTAGTCTCGTGTCAGCGTCTTGCTGCGAGCCCAGCTTCTTCTTCTGCGTGTAGCAGCGCTCGGCGTCGGCGCGCGCGGCTGCGTGCGCGGCGGCCAGCCTGCTGGTCGACAAGCTCCGCTCGCCGCTCACGCGCTCCTGCATGCGCGCCGCGTACAGCGAGCGTGCCGCGCGCGTCGCCGCTAGCAGGCATGCGTCCGCTGTCGCCTGTCGACCGACTGCTATGATATACTGCACGCCGACTGTTAGACCACGGACCATTTCTTGTCGCGCTGACGGTCGGTCGGCACGGTCGGTCGCGTACGAGTATATCTACATTGTGTTCCTTAAAGCACCTTACTGCGACACTGACGTCAGCGGCGACCGACAGCCGTCTTTTGTTTTCGCTGACGTCACGACCGACCGTCAGCGCGACAAGAATTCCGGCCTAAAATAACCATCGTGAATTCGTGATTATTAAGCGTAGGTGAACTTTTTGCAGAAAAATAATCACGGTAATAGATTATAATGTAATAGCTTGCTACAGAATGACAGTTAATCACAAAAATGTAAGTAGGTAAGTAAAAGGTATAGGTAGTTTCTAAGAAAAGAAAAATGAAGAAGGAATGGGGGTACACTGTTAGTTCACCGGATTCGGTAAGGCGTTGGATCTTGTCGATCACAGTTTTGTTCTGCGTAAGACACTGTTCACTGGGCATGAGTATTTATAAGCCATTATTACAACGTTTGTGCGAATCTTATTTGAAGAATCGGACACATTAAGTTAGTAGTAGTTGTCCAAGGATTTATATCTAAGTCAATAAACCGTCATCAGGAGTGCCACAGGGCTTGCATATGGGGCCCTCGTTTGTATTAATTATTATCAATGATTAGCAAATGAATTGTCAACCGAGTTCAAAACCTAGCAAATTGGAAACTGAATGATTATTGTTAGGAGCAAGCAATTTTTTTCTATCTTTCCGAGTAGGTACCTTAAAAATGGTGACTGCTTCGGGCACATCATCGCTGTTGAAGATATCGACGTACTTCTGGAAGTATTCGAACAAGTCTTGAGCCCGGACTCGCTCGCCATTAATGAGTTTCGGAGTGAGGTGCTCCGGATCGAAGAGTGCAGGTACCAGCTCTAGAAGTTTTGATCTGAACTCCTCTGTCAAGTCTACGTAAAAAAACGAACACATTACTCAGGTCGCGTTGCATCTTTTGTATACCCACATTTCGTCAGATAGATACCGTTATGGAAGTGTTTCAACAAAACATACTTATTCATCATTAATATATCATAGTAACTCACCACAAATGCATCCAGCAAAGTTTAGCCTGGAAACACTTAAGCCTGGATGCGGCATTAGGAAGCACATTATCTGATTGAAAATTGAGTTGATGTGCTCACGAACCTCGCGCAGTTCCGCATTCTGGTTCGGATTGGACTGGTGACATAAAAATAGATTAAAACACAAACAGAATCATTGACTTAGTACCTACTTCACTCATTGACAGAAAACGCACAACCTACCAACTGCTGGGTCAAGTAAGAAGTATGAAATGCACAAGATTACCGTATGAGCAACGAAAGTAAGCTTTAAAGGAGGATTTTTGAAAAAATATCCTCTAAAGCTATAACTATGGAGATGAAAGTTTGTGTGAAAGCTGCGGCCCGCACGACGCTATATACGCGTCGCATTGATAATTTTGGTTACTCAGTACAAAAAGGCATATAAGCATGGCCAGCCTCATAAATAAAGAAAAACTACCCGACCCGACAGACAGCTAGAACGTCACGGGGCAGAAAAATTAGGAGAGCCGACCCCACTTAATGTGGGATGGAGCAAAGAAGAAAAAGTACAAAAAGCCCTATACTATAGTAAATAAAGTCTACCTTTACCTAATAGAAAGTAATTATTACCTGAAGCCTCCTGTTAAGCAGTGCGGCGCCACCGTCGAAGCCGTGTGCGTGCTCGTGTGGATGCATCCAGTCCCTCACCAAGAACAAGAGCGTCTGGAACGCCTTGCCCTGCGCATCGCTCGCCAGCCTGCCGTACTCCGTGAACAGCTGCCAGACACCAACAACAGACAACGTTTGTTTAGTCAGAATACTCAGTTTTTCGTACCTAAAATCTCTTCAACTGTAAAAACAAAAGTAAGCAAAGAAAAAGAAAGCAAAGTAAGCTGAGAATCAATACTGTCTTTTTAACGTCAAAAAATAACATTGGACAGTTCTCCCAGAAGCCCGCCCTTTTGCCACTTCTTAGTATTTTAGCCAGGGAGAAGAAGTGTCGGGACAATAGTATTTCTAGAAAGAAAGAAAGTAAAGTAAACATTAACATGACCACCATAATTCATGGTTGCACAGCTGTTTAGCTTAGACAACTGATGAACACGGTTTTAAGTGGTCTTATATAAGTGATTAACCTGTAAGTGTTGTAGATCATCTTCTTTAATGTTACCGGACAAGTTGTAGATCTGCACGGACGAGATGAGCGTCGACAGCGCGAAGATGGCGGAGTTCTGTCCGATGGTGCTCTCAGAGTCGAAGGTGCCCTGTGTGTCCATTAGTAGCACGGCCACCTGCAACCACATAGCTAAGTAGGTACCTGAAGACTGAATAAGTGGTCAGCAGGCTCATGAAATTCAGTCGTACCTATCTACTGACGGTAAGCAGAAGTACAGTGAGACATCAAGCGTTGTGAGCTAATGTGCAAAAGAGCACTAAAACATAACATAATACATTGCCCGTAGATGCATAAAATGTTGCGTAGGAATGCATGTCTGCATGGTGTTACGACTGTTACGGTGTTACGTAATAATAAGTATAAAAGAGCGATCGACTCGCATGTGTTTTGCACTCCTTGACACATGTTGAATATAAATTGGCAGACAGTCGCAGGCTTGGTTACTATAAACGGTAAAGTTGAGCCAACTAATAAACTTTTCAGTATGACTTCAACTTCAAGGGACTAAATGTGCCACCCACCTTCTCACCGGTGTCCATGGTGGTGATGATGGGCTCCGGCCACAGGTGGATGCCAGTGGTATCCCGCTCGCCGCCGCCTCTCCAGTGGAATCCTTTCAGTGTCTCATCCTCTTTGCCTAGCCATTCGCCACTCAGCTGACTGGAACGCTAATAAATGGAATCATTTAGTAAATATATTTATATTGACTAATGAAATAACCTCGATAACGGCTGATGGAAAGCGATGGATGAGGTCTACGATGGATAGAGCCTGCCCAGAAAATGCCTGTTCACACTTGGTTTGAAAGCTGACGGGTAATAGGAAGAAAGGAACACAGACGCTGGCACAGAGTTCTATACCTAGGTACGTTGGCTGTGCACACAACAAATAAAGAAGGGGAAGACCTGAGTACGACTAGTCGGGATCCCAATTAAGTGTAGAATACCCTGCAGTGTCCAGTCGGGTAGTCCGGTAGGTAGTGAAGAGGCCATGGTGGGATTAGGTCATGGAGCTCATGCGCGCACTTTCTGAGGTTGCAAATCAGTGTGGTGACAATACTCACAGGTGCGTTGAGGTACCGGAGGAAGAAGTCGAGGATGAAGGATTTGCCGCCGCGGTAGGCGCCGGCCACGCTGAGCACGACGGCGGGCAGGTCGCGGACGTCGGGGCGCAGAAGCAAGCGCTGCAGTGCCTCCTCGTCCAGCTCGTAGCGCTTGGTGCCCGCGCCCCCCGCAATCAGCCGCACCACCTGTACGCCCGCGCTTCCCGCGCCTTCATCCACATTGCCGCTCATCGCGCTAGCTAGACACTGCAGTGATAATTTATGTTATTCTATAAATACATATATGAGGGAAAATATAATGACCAAAAAAATAACTTTGTGACCACTAACATCTATCACCTAAAATATCAATTGATCACCAAATTTAGTAAATTGAGCACCAAATTTTAATGAGGTGGTTGATGGATGACAAACTAGTTTTGCCTAGGTCGACTTGGGGCACCCCGACACGGATAGATTAGGTTAGAAGGTGGTTATTTTTTATAAACCATTCAGAAGTAGGAGCCCCGCGATGCGGGACTCCGTCGACCGGGTCTCCCCCTCGACTCGGATGCAAGAGCATAACATTAAATTTCTGGTGGTCATGAACTAAAAAAAATTTTTGGTTCTAATTTCACGATAAAATAGGAATTAATTTTAGTGATCATTTAATAATTTTGGCATTCAAGTGTTTTTATTTTCCGTTACATTTTGCTAAATCTGGTGGTTCGTTAATTGTATGCCAATACATATTAGGCCAGTAGAAATTAACATTAAAATCGCAAAGCATGATGTAGTTCTGCACTTTTGATATGTTGTTTAGATCAGTTATGATAATGTGAACCCAAATTTGCAATTTCAAAAAACTTGATACCACGCGATAAACTGTGAAATTTTGGGACTTTTTATAATTTTAGCTCTAAAACTCAAAAACTATGCATTTTCGACAGACAACGTTCAGTATTTTATTTAATTTAAAAAGTGAATAAAGTCCCAAAGTTTTGCAGGTTATCGCGTGGTGCGCAGCGAGCACAATTTTTTTAAGTTGCAAATTTGGATTCGCAAATAAAGATATCTGAATCTGAATCTGAATCACATCACCATATAAACACGCCTAACATATAAAAATGCACGCTTTGCGATTTTATAGTTAAATTCTTTAATCTCAATTCTTTAAAAATCCATTTTTATTTAGGTAGGTACTTATCGTTTTTCAAGATTGTGAATGAATTCTTAGTCTCACAGAGTTCGTTCTATGCTCACATGAAAGAGAATTCGATGTGCTAAGACTTTTTCATTGTTGACTTGTCTCACTCATAGGACGAGCGATTTGCCAATATTTATCTTCGGATGGGAACAAAGCTTAAAATTGTCAACTGTCGAGATTGAGATTGAGAGAATTACCATTTTTGAAGGGACATACATCTTGGTTTAGATAAGGTTTATAGAGATGCCTTTGGTCTTAAATTGTAGCAAATTCAGTTAACATTAAACAACTCTTGGATGTTATTTGTTAAAAATGCATAATTTCAAGCAACAAGTAAAAAAAGGTGGTGCGCAGCGAGCACAAGTTTTTCGAGGTTGCAAATTTGAATTCACATCACCCTGACTGATCTATATGTATAACATATCAAACATGCAGAATTACATCATGCTTTGCGATTTTAGCCTTTTTTACCTTTAATACAACCTGAAAATTGCAAAAACTAATATATATAATTAATATTTCGCGGGCTATTTCGCGCTTTCTCCCAGAACTAGAAGGAAGTTACTGTGCAAAATGCCTGTGACTTAGTGGCAATCCTACTTAAAATCCTTGTTAACGTTTCGATGCAAATTTTCACATAGCAATAGTTGATGATCCGGAAATGACGTAGATAATATGAATTACCCGCACGGGACTCGGGACGGAAACTAAGATAAAATCCAGTCAAAACTTCGTTTTTTATAATTTCATAAATATTTACGTCAGGCAACACTTTCAAACTAAAACCGGCTATCATGTACTGTAATATAAAGTGTTTATCTTATCTACAACATCACTTTCTAGTAGTAGTATATTCATGTAAATACTTCACATAATAATTATAATGACATAAGACTTCAGTTGAATTGCTTGGCTAACGTTGCGTCAATGGGAAGTGGGAACAAGCCTTATCAAACAAAGAAAACACTTCGTAAATACACCAACTAATACATACGTACGTCATACAAAATAAAACTAAAATAAATACAATAACATTTTATGTAGCAAGTTTTTCCAGGGGTAGGCAAATATAATTATTATGTAGGTAGTTATGTACTTATGTACTTACCTCAAAATTGGTTCTTTCTCTTTGGTTCGTTCTCTCTCTCTCTTTTGGTATTTTCTTACGGATTTAGGTGTAGTGTATGTTAGGAAGTATCATTAGCATTATTGTGTGTGTGTGTAACCATACCTTATTTGGGATTAGCCAAGTAAGCAATATACCTACTAAGATCATGAACGCTGTATCTATGTGAACGAAGAATAAATCGAGACTTTATACAGAGCGGATGTCTTTCATTTACCACGACACTTCATGGTGACCCTGCCAGGATGTGTGGATGTGTGCCACGACACTTCAAGGTACCACCTACTTACTTAGGTACTTTTCACAATTTACTACCCACATTTTGACAAACATGTTAATGAACAATGGGGCTAGGCGAGTCCTACTGCGATATTCCTAATTGAAAACGCGCAATGATACGATACGTGCCCGATCTGTGGATGGGATTGAACCCCAGACCCCATGCTCTGTACTCAGCAAGGCACACCACATTTGACAAAGAGGCTGTAGGCTTGTGAAAGTTGAGTTAGTTAAATAATAATATGCAGAATATTTGTAAGTATGTACCTAAGTTAAACTCTACTAATGTGCCATAATTGCATTTGGGCTTCAAGAAATCGTGATGAAATAATGACCCGACTATTCTGTACCTATTTCACATTCTCATAAGGGCTGTCAACTCATTTCATCATCATTGAAGTAATTTTGAATGATGCAAATCACCGAAACATTTTTCGTTTTGTGCATCAACATTGTGTAAACCGGTTACATTTTGTTGAGCAACATTTTGCAGCATGATAACTTTAGGTCCCTAACTTGCGGCTTTTGCTGTTACTTTTTGGTACTTATCCGTTGGGGCCCACCAAATAGTAAATTATGTACTTATGCTTTGTTCCCACTAACACTTCATGCAAACGTTTCTCTACAAAAAGTAACTTCGGTGTGCGTGCACCTGTTCAAACATTAGATTTATTCAAATAAACATAGTTCGAAATAACTCACCCAATAAGAAATGAGAATAAGATATAAAATCACTGTTTATAAGCGAGGATTTTGATTTATTTAGTGAACCACCACGCCACTGTCCAAATGAATACCAACTGAATTCTGTGTGATCGCGAATTATAGAAGATACGAACAGACGGAGAACCATTGATTGAGTCACTCTGACTACTCCTTAGTAAAAACCGCGAATTTGATAATATGTGTTTGTAAACAGTTATGTCCGTTCATCATTGACTAGTCATTTGCAACCGTAATAACTAAAACGCAAAGTCTTTATTTTAATGTTATCGTATGAGTCATAAGGCATTCAGTATTGTGAACTTCTGGTAATAAAAATAGAACCAATAATGATAGCGGGCATTTTGCAGTCAGTAATGTTGCCAGAAATTTGTTTTCTTACTATCTTGGTAAGATTTTAAATATTTTATGTTGTATTGTATCCAAGTGTTCCTATAAAGTTTTAATTTAAAAAATTGTTTGTAGAGTGGCACCCCCGGGCGTTGAAGATCACGCGACGCTGCTGCGTGTGAACTCTCCAGCCGAGTAATACTCGTGTCGAAATTCCGCTGCCGACCTATCGGACTGAGTCTACAAATAAAATTTCGTTTCCAGTTTGTACACGCTTGAGCTTCAAGGTTAAATTAAACTAGCTAGATATAATCGACAGACAGGACAGGTAGGTATAGATGGAATAATACGAAAAAAAAAATGATATTTTTGTAAAGTTTACACAAAATAAAACAATATTGTTTCAAGTAACCTGCGGTAATTGACCAAATTTTTTTATCAAATCACATATTTTTCAGGTTACAAAACTTTCTAAATCATGTGAAAATCAAATCACCAACAACCCAGTACATTACAGTAGGGACTAAACTAGTAATGTATGTTTAACGCAAGTATGACCAATTTTGCTACAAAAACTCAGAAATTACTTTAAATTTCTACCAAATGGTAGAAATTAAAATAAGTGTATGGCGACACAGGATATATATTTAGGTATGATATCGGGCCTTCCCCTATAGTTTATTGTGACGTTGTTCAAACCAGTGAGCAATGCGTCGTATGATCGTGTTTTAATGAAACACAAATAAAAAAAATTACAATATGGCGAATAATGACGCAAATACTTAATATGGCTACAAATAAGCGCTTTAACTTTCTTTTCACTTATCGTTCTTTCTGGATTTTATTCTTTTTGCTGGCCTCTTATGGGTCGTAGTGTAAAATTTGGTTATCAAAAGCAAATTGTTCCGTAAGGACACTAGTAAGCTGAATGAACTGCTCCAAACCTGGCATGACAACACTCTAGAAGCCCAGCTTGAATCACTCACTCTTTCGGCTTCAGCCGTTGCTCCCTATGGAGGTTCACAAAGCAATATACCAGACTGGGGTCAACCTTGGCTTCTTCGGAGAGATGGTACAGCTACCTGGGGGTAGCTGTACCATCTCTCCGAAGAAGCCAAGGTTGAGCAAGAACACATCAAGAAGAGGTTGATTCATTTGCTGAGCATCTAGCAAAAGTATGGTAAAGTAAGGCGACAAAAATAAAACAAATAGCGTAACATAAATTTATACACCGCTGAGTATAGCTGCTCTCGTTGGAGAGAACACTCAACTGTCAAAGTGACTATCACATCTGCTTATGTACTACTAGCTGTTGCCCGCGGCTTCGCCCGCGTGAATTCGGTAACCATCTCACTGGATCATACTAAAGAGATAAATAGTGTCTTACGTGTTAATTCAGGTTATGAACTGTCTATGTGCCAAAATTCATAATCATCACAACCACCACTATTATTACAATCATTATCACAATCACCATCACTATCACAATTACCATCATTATGACTATCACAATTACCATCATTATCACAATCACCATCACTATCACAATTACCATCATTATCACAATCACAATCACAATCACCATCACAATCACAATCACCGTCACAATCATCATCATCATTATCATCGTGATCACAACCTTTATCATTGTAATCACAATCATCATCATTATCACAATCTCCATCCTCGTTATCACAATCATCATTATCGTTATCACAATCATTATCATCATCATTATCACAACTACCATCACTGTCACAATCACAATCACAATCACCATCACTATCACAGTCACAATCACTATCAGCATCACAATAACCATCACCATCGCTATCACAGTTACCATCACTATCACAATTACCATCACAGTCACAATCACTAACACCATCACAATCTCAATCACCATCACAATCACCATCACCATCACAATCACCATCATCATCGCTATCACCATCACAATCACCGTCACTATCACCATCACAATCACAATCACCATCATCGTTAGCGCAATCACTATCATCATTATCACAATCATTATCATCGTAATCACAGCCATTATCATCGTAATCACAATTATTATCATCACAATATCCATCCTCGTTATCAAAATCATCATTGTAGTTATCACGCGCATCATCATTATTATCACAAACACCATCACTGTCACAATCACCATCACAATCACAATTACTATCACAATCACCATCACTATCACAATCACCATCACATTCACAATCACCATCATCTACATTATCACAATCACCATCATTATCACAATCATCATTATCACAATCGTCATCATCTACATTATCACAATCACTTATCACAGTCACTATCACCATCACCATCACAATCACCATCACTATCACAATCACCATCACCATCACCATCACAATCACAATCACCATCATCGTTATCACAATTACTATCATCATTATCACAATCATCATCATCGTTATCACAATCATCACAATAAATCAACAATACCCCTGTATAGAAGTCGAATCCGCCATCTTCTGGATCTCAAAATAAATGCCATTTTCGTAATCTGCATCCCTGGTAATCTCGGTATCGACACCCATACTGATTTTTAGACTTCAACCCCATCGCAACCCAACAGGGGATGATGATGGTATTTCAGGTCCACCACATTAAATCTTAAAATCGTTGTTTTTGTAACACACCTGACCCAAAACACCATACAGACAATACCGATGTTGATTTTCAGACTTTGTTACCCCATTTCCCTCTTTAGGGGTTGAATTCTGAAAAAATCTGAAACACAAATGTTAACTCATTAATCGATAGGAACTCCTGTGAAGTTTCGAATAAAACAGCCTTACCTGATCTTGTTTCCCCATACAAACTTTTGACTCCCGTTTCATTCCCTTAGGGGTACATTTTGAAAAATCCTTTCTTATTGCACCCCTTAACCTCATAAGGAACGTATGTGACAAATTTGGAATCTCTAGACTCAGCGGTTTGGGCTGTGCATTGATTTTTAGACTTTGTTACCCCATTTCCCCCTCTGAGGGGTTGAATTCTGAAAAAACTTGAAACTCATGTCTACTCATTTATCAATAGGAGTAGTCCTGTGAAGTTTTTAATAAAATAGTCTAATTAATCTTGTTTCCCCATACAAACTTTAAAGCCCCGTTTAACCCCCTTAGGGGGTGACTTTTGAAGAAGCCTTTCTTAGTGTACCCCTAGACCACTTCAGGAACATATGTGCCAAATTTGGGGTCTCTAGACTCAGCGGTTTAGGCTGTGCATTGATTTTTAGACTATGTCACCCCATTTCCCCCTCTTAGGGGTTGAATTCTGAAAAAACCTGAAACTCATGTCTACTCATTTATCAATAGGAGTAGTCCTGTGAAGTTTTTAATAAAATAGTCTAATTAATCTTGTTTCCCCATACAAACTTTAGAGCCCCGTTTAAACCCCCTTAGGGGGTGAATTTTGAAAAATCCTTTCTTAGTGCACCCCTAGACCACATAAGGAACCTACTTGCCAAATTTGGAATCTGTAGACCCAGCGGTTTGGGCTGTGCGTTGATAGATGAGTCAGTCAGTCAGTCAGTCAGTTTTTTCTTTTATATATTTAGATATGACTGATTGCCCAAAAAAAACAACATTGTTAAAATCCGACTCCAAGTAATTCCGGAGATGACCGCTTTCAAAAAAACAAATGAACCTCTGTCCCTATGTATGCATATATCTTTAAAACTACGCAACGGATTTTGATGCAGGTTTTTTTAACAGATAGAGTGATTCAAGAGGAAGGTTTTAGTTATACCTATACTAATTTGCGGGCGGGCGAAGCCTTGGGCATCATATTTAGTCAATATATTTATGCAGATACTTAAAACAATTGTTTATGGAAAATGCCAGGAACTAGGCACAAGCTTAGGCACTACTAACTAGTAAAGCAGTGTTGGATTTTTGTCGGTCGTTCAGCACAGAACAATATTTGGGCATTTGGGTGTCTTGGTGTTTGTGAAAACGGACATAGATATTGATACATTGCTAAAGAATGAATTGTTATTTTTATTTCATCATCATTATCATCCACATACATCCTGAATTCACCCACTGCTGGGTCCAATCTCCACGTTCCTGTGCCAGTCTCATCCAGATCCCCCGATGGCAACGATGTCGTCTGCCCATCTCGCCGCCGGCCGGACGATACACATTTTCATTTAGTTACATATTATTTCGTTTTCACTACGATGATGTCTTCAAAAGGTCTCGGATAAATATTATGCGCTCACAAATAGGTCGGTAGGTACTTATATAATGTAAATATGATAAGGGCATAAAATACGTATGGTATAGGTACTTAGTCAGTAGAATAAAACAATTTTATTATTGTTAACAAACAAAGACTTCATTTTAAAAACGTGTAAAGGAATTTCTTTTTTGTTTGAAACACTGTTTTTGATAATAGAGGCTATTTACAACAATATATTCTTTCCCGAAAAAGGTCCCTAAACAGATAATTTAAGTACTTACCTACATTCATAAAATAATTGGAGAAGATATGACTTAATAACTATCCTCATGTTTATACAGACTCAGCACTTGTATTATTATGTATTTTGTGACTTGACTCATACTACACATAATACCTACACGATTGCGCATCAAATACCCATTTGAAAAGATAAAAACTATCTACTCTTATATTTACTTGACTAGCTGTTGCCCGCGACCGTCGCCGTCGTCGACCGCGTGAAATTACTATAAAAAAATATTATTACTTACCCATTTCAATCGAATTTTGTTAACAGTTTCAAGGGTTTGAATTGTTTTGCACGGAACCCTAGTTCTTTTTCCAAAATAAAAGTCATCTAACTTACTCTATAAAACATCAGCTAGCCAGTAAAAGTCAAAATCGGTCCAGCCATTTTAAAGAATATCCGGAACAAACAGACAGACAAATATAAAAAAAAACAATGTTTATTTGTTTTATGTATAATTTCGTTGGCGTTTAGTAAAAAGCTGTTACAAACAGATTATTTAATTATATTTATTTGTATAGATAAAATACTTAAATTCGTAAATTTATTTGACATAAATCCTGCTTAATTAAAGGTCAAGGTCTAGCAACATGACATTTCTCTAATTGTGAAAGTGGAGGAAACTCTTTTAAAAATTCTACGCTTGGAAATAAATAGGAAATAAAGGTCTGAATGAAAGATTAATATAAAGATAAAAGAAGAAAAATAAGAGAGATAGAAAAGTAGGAACGTGCTTTATTTAATCTAGATTGATATGATAGTGAATCATTTTAGGCAATCGAGAATCGTGAGTCTTAACTTTCGTCAGCCTGTGTGCTAGGGGAATACCCGACGACAATATATGAAATAAAATAATGTTGCCATACACAAATGCTAATTTCTACCATTTTGAATTAAAAATAACTCACACTTTTCTGATTCGCTTTTTTTACTTTTTTGGTACTACTTTTAATGCCAGTTTATGTATGTAAGACAATGGTTGGTTTTTAAAACAAGTGTTGTTCAGTAATTCAGTAGATTAACTACAGGTTGTAAACGACCTCATCACGAAGCCGTCAACCAAGCATTCTGTACATCAAACTAAGTAACTTTACGCAAAAATAATGCTGGGAAACGACTTTTTTTTGGGGTGAAAAATCGTGTTTTGTTGTAGAACTCAATGTAACGCACTCAAAACATTGTGCTGAGGATGGATTGAATAGTACGAGGGTCGTGGAGGTGTTTATAGTAAAAATCTTACAATAAAAACTTGTACTTATTTAAATAAATACTTGTCAAAAAGTTTGAACTTTGACCCCCAATATCTCCGTAACTAGAAGGCATGGTGTAGAACAAAAAAAATATCGCAATGATCCCCATCATTGCGATATTTTTTTTGTAGAACAAGTGCTTGGCTTGCTTGCAAGGCTTCGTTAAGAGGTTTTTTACACCCTTTATGTATGGAAATAAGTAGACAAACAAAGCATTTCCACTTGCTGCAGTTGTTCCTGTTTTATTGTCAAAATATACTTTGCGTCTTTTTACATGGGCCTAAAACATAGCTGGCAAAAGTGGTTGTTCTATGGGTTCTCTGCCCAACCCTTCATTAATTACAGGTGTTATGGTGTTTGTGAATGCTGTTGTAACGTTTACTAATCTTACCGCGATGGTAAGAACACAATTATTCTGGTAACATTCACTCATTGCAAAATGCCCACTATCTCTTTGTTCTATTTATATTTTCATTGAATTCGCGCCGCTAAACGTTGTAAGAGGCAAGCGTACACAATAAAATACAGACTCTATATTTTAGTTAGTAAGATTGAAAATAGCCTGGATTGAAAAGTTCCTCACACATTTTATTTTTCCATCCACGATAGGCTGCGATTTTTTAAGGACTGGCTAGTGGCTACAACTCGGGCACTGGGCAGTCTGTTATTCAGTCTTGGTATATGCCTTGTATTTGCACGTCTGCCATCACAATCAGTCAGTGTTTCAGCAAAGTGATTTACCTTTAATTTCGCCTTTTTTTATAAATCAGGTGAGTACCGAAGTTTTAGTGAAGTACGTCTGTTTAAAACACCGGCCAAGAGCGAGTCGGACTCGCGCACCGATTGTTCCGTAATAACTTTTTAAAGGCCAAACTTAACTTTGCTGTTCGATCCCATGAAACGGCTATTGCACCAACCGCAAATAATAAGTTTGTAATAGTAAAACGCTTTCTTTTATTAAATTACATATTTACGGTTTTTAGATTTTTTTCCTTTACATGTGCTCTAAGACATTGCTTCTCGCCAAATTTCGTGATTCTAGGTCACGGTAACTACCTACTATAAAGGTTTTCGACCCAAAACTTATAAGGTACTTCCGGTTGACCTAGAATTGACAATATTTTTTCAAAGCAAGGTCTTACAGCACAAGTAAAGGAAAAGTTCGGAAAAATAAAAAAAGTTGAAAATTAAGGGAAATTGTCTGTTGTCGAAAATCTAAATTTGCCCATATCTTTTTATCATGTTGACTCAGGACCTTGATTTTTATACACCTAGGCTGCATTCCGTATTACAAAATAATCGCTCACAGCGCTCACATCTATATTTTGCGTTCCGATTTAAATATCACGATTATGACAGCTAAGAGCTGTCATCAATTCGGAACGCTCGTGAACGCGTTGACAGTGAACATAATCCCAAACCAAAACCTTTCACAAGACCTGTTTTTGAAAATGGAAGTTATGTTGGTTGACACTATCGACTCTGATTAATAACTTAGATTTTGATACTTTAGATTTTTTGATAGAGAACGACGATTCGTCCAGTGATGAAAAGGATGACTGAAGTGTTTTTATTAGCGTATTTTGCTCCCAGAAAAGATTTACCCCTTCAAAAAATCCTACAAATTACATAGATACAACGATAATTAAATGTAATGTTCATGAGTTTAAAACTCATTTCAATTTTTTTGAATCAAACAAAACAACATAACCTGTGAAAACAACTGTCATTTTTGACAGCGCTCACGGTGATATTTATTTGGGGCATGGTCGCTGTAATCGCAAGATGGAGCATGTCATGACGTCATCTATGACGAAGGGACATCGATATCGCGCTCTCGGTAATTCGGAACGGGTTTATGGACGCTCACATCGATTACAGCGTAATTCGGAACGCAGCCCTATTAGGGACTATAGACTTCAGTATCTGGTATAAATTTCAACTTGTTATGTCCACCCGTTCCTGAGAAAATCGGTGGTGACCGACGGACGGACAGACGGACAAGAAAGTGATCTTATAAAGGTTCCTTTTTTTACCTTGAGGTACGGAACCCTAAAAATGAATGTACCTATCAAATATGTACTTATTACATCGTCATTTATGTAGTAATTTTGACATTCCCTAAGTTATCACTATGTCATACATCTAAATGAATGCCTACCTAGTTGCTAGGTAAGCAACTAAAAATAAAAACATAATAAAAGCACACTGTTTAGGTTTGAAATTATATTATGGAGTCCATATTTTATCCGAGCAAATTTCAATTTGATTAATCAAACAAAAATAACAATGGCTACATTGACATAACAAAATACTGACAGCTGTTACATCTATACAGATATGTACCTACATACGTAATTACATATCGTGAACGAGTTTTTTTTTAATATTTTTGAATTTGTGATACCATTCATCGGAAACCGTAGGTGGTTGAATGTGTGTTTTGCCTTGTTTTCTTCAATTAAGTTATATTAATTTAATAATTAAGTTATATTATTTAGAGCTACGCGCTCTTGGAGGTCGGTAAATTTATCCCGCGAGATCGAATTTGGTTTAATAGTTCTGTTAAAAAAGCAATGCAACTTGAATGGTAATTCAATCATCGCGTAATCTTGCCAAGAATAGGTAATTAGGGACATATCTAAAGATACTTATTAGATAAGATAAACGATGTCCGGTGCAAATGAAAATTTGCAGTTGTGTTTATTTTTTATTATCTATGAAAAATTTCCATGTGGATGTTCTGAATAAGAAGTGTTATCCGTCTGTGCGCTGGTCCGGTGTCTCTTCCACGGACTTCCTGTATACTATTTGAAGCATCTGACCTGCAGTGTTTCCTTGTTCTTCATTTAATGATTTATTTTTATTAAGATTTCGAACTTTATTCAAAGTTAATAGGATAAGTTCCTGCCGGGGTTGCGGGACTGTTCGAAAGAGATACCGTGCATGACCCCGGGACACAAAGGGCGATAAAGGAACATGGATAGGTTTTAGTCAGTAAAAGTCTGACAATCCCTCCTGCTCCGCCTAGAGCGGAAGAAGTCATTTGATGATTTCCAATCCGAAAAAAAAAAAAAAAGTTAATAGGAAGTTTATTAACATACTTTGGTTATTTTTTTATACACCTGCTGGCAAAGGCGCCCCACGTTGAGGCCCGTCGATATTTCTTTTGTTTATTTTCGTGTCCTGATTATTATCTTTGATTGTTCATTCGCCGGAAATTAATTCACATAATATGTAAACATAATATTGTAAGTAAACCGTTTAACATAATTATTGTACGCAATTTCGTAAGATTTAAACTCAATAAATAGCCAAAAGGATATTTTTAATAACAAAAATTTAAGATGCAATAGCGAGTGAAGCGAGCACTACTCGTAGACTTGCTTGGGGCACCTGACGGACAGGTTAGGTTCGGTTAGGTAACACGAAGGGAATGGCGAAGTCATAGTTCGCTCGCTTCAAGCAAAAACCAAAATTAAAGCATTTTTTCAAGTAGCCCAGTTACAGGCACTTTTAGATTACCGAAGCAAAGACAAAAAGAAAATGAAGCTATAGTCCCAGTCACAAGGCATAATAACTGTGAAAGTACTGTAGATTCCCACTCCAAATAGTAAATCTCTATGGAGAAGAACGGGCAAGAAACTCCATGGACACTCTTTTAAATCAGAATATTGTTACAAAAACCTGGTTACATCATTCCTGTTGAGGTGATACATTATGTGAGAACTTTGTAGCAAGATGTGCACATGTGCACGTTAAAAGTGTCCAGTAAAACAAAAAAAAATGCAGAAATAAAATAATTAATTCAAAATAAGCCGTGGCCGTGGCAATTATGAGATTATCGACTCCGATTGTTCACAACTGACGGAGTGCCCGGTTTAACGAACATGACGCATGGATCAGATTATCGACTCCGATGAGTCACAACTGACGGAGTGCCGGGTTTAACGAACATGACGCATGGATCAGCACCATTTAACTAGCATCCATTTTGAAGGGAACTAAAATGATCCGACATACGCGCCATTAGCTAGACATTTGAGTGACCATGACTTGACAATTTGACATGCTATCAACCGCCAGGGCACATTCAAGTCAAGAAAAGAGTAGGTTTCCAGTGAATGATAGCTTTCTAGATAAATACTCAGACAATATGGGCTATGCGATTATACAATATTAAAGAGATTGAATTTATTCAATGCAAAGATTTCGCTCGCTCAGTTGTCCTGCTATTCCCTTCATGTTAGGTTACTTTTAACCAAAACCCAAAAATAAATATTGATCGAAGCAAAACCCTGAAAATAGAAATGGGAGCCTCTCGCAGCAGGGCGTCGACTACGCCTATTTACAAAATATTGATATTTACAACGAACTTGAACTTTAGATGAATTTACACTAAAAAGCATCGAAACTGCCCAACAAAAAATTACTACAACACACGCCATCAAAAAACGTAAAGTGCTTCCCTTCATGTAATCAACCGGCAGCGCAAGGTCATTGCAGGCATTTTGCTCTTTGACATTATAACAACTGTCAACATAATAAGAGTCAGCCGTTTAGTTTTAGATATTCTTGTACCTACGCTACGTACTCATGATCAGTTTGTGGCTGGCTAAGTTTTTTTTTATGAAATGATATTTAGCTTAAACGTGATTTTGTGATGCGAATCATTTGTAGAGAGAAGCATTTGCCAAATGAAAGTTTGTAAAGTGAGTTTAAAAAATAAAACATTTTCGGAATAAGTTGTTTGTGAATTAAATAGTAGATCACCGGGTAAACGGTGAGTCAGTTTGGTTGGGTACAGTGGGTATCGCATATATTGACGAAACCACCTGGAACCCCTGGAAGTGTGCCTGGGAAGTGTGTGCAGTTGACCCGTGTGATTTGCAGTCCATGCAGTACCCTAGTTCGATCTACAGGGGGTACTACCGCGGCCAGCTTCTAATGTGGCTGTCGGCTTGCATCGAGTGTCGGTCCTCTGGTCACGTCAGACATCCAGGAAGAGGCACCATGGTGACTGCTGTTTGGCAATGGGATCGTGCAAGTTTCCGAGAGCGGCCAAGAGGTCCAGAGCATGTAAAAATTGGTGAACCTTGGCCTGAAATTGAGTAGAACCAAAACGGAGTACTTGTATTGCGATTGCGGCGATGTGTCCAGTCCTGTACGTCGTACTGTATGGATCAGAACTCTGGGCTGTTAAAGAGATGGATGAAAAACGATTGCATGTAGCGGAGATGAGAATGTTGAGATGTATTTGTGGGAGTGACAGGAAAGGATAAAGAAAGAATTAAGTATATTAGAGGAAGTTTGAAAGCGGCGCCTGTTACAGAAAAATTGAAAGGAAGTCGTCTATCTTGGAACATGTAATGAGGAGGGATGAAACACACATGTTACTAAAAAAGTGATGGTTATTAATGTTGATGGAGAGGAAGGCCAAAGAAAAGATAGATGGATTGTGTCAAGAATGACGTGAAAGATCGAGAAAGGAGTAAACGATGCTGTGACTTCTGACCGGGGAGAACGGAAGAAGAAAACGTGTTGCGCTGACCACAAGTAGAATGAGACAAGGGCAGGAAGAGGTGGTGTAGAGGTAACGCGGCCGTTTGTACGAACACAAACGCCTTTGCTTTAATGTATGGTGAGTGAATATGTAATAGTTATCCGACATCGTGTGCCCACTTACATAGAGTGTTAAATTCTTTTTGTATCATGTTTTCTGCAGTTGCAAGGTTTCGGTTTGCTACAATTAAACATGTATCATCAGCAAACTAGTACACAGAGCCATTCTGAAATTTCTTACACATGTCATTTACGTAAAGTAGGTATTCTGTAGGCCCTAAAATTGAACTTTGTGCCGTTCCGTATAAGGCTGATATTTCGTTGCTTAGTTGCCCTGCTATATTAACTGTGTTGTATCTGTTTGAATGACAGTTTTGGAACCATTCCAGCAGTGGGCCCTGTATACCATTCTGCTGCATTTTTTCAAAAAGCGTTTTGTAATCAAGCACAACAAATGCTTTGCTAAAATCAACCATAACAACCAGAAGATGTTTTTTTCATCCAGATAATTACAAATTTCATCAGTGAACAATGACAGTAATAGGTACTAAGTTGCTACTTAAAATCTTCAAGTCATAATTAATCAGGAATGGCTCAGTCTAGAACAATCGTGAGTATTAGTATAAATACGTGATAAAAAAGCACGCAACGTGCGAACACTGTTTGACATCTGACATTTCGGAAGACCTTACTCTACACGAACGCCTCTAGCGGCGAATTCATGCGCGATAGCCCCCATTGTGTCAGAATGGTCTATCATTGATTTCATAATTTGTTGATTTTGACAAGTTTGGTAATCTACTAATATGACCACGAACCACTGACACTCCATTAAAAGAAATGGCATAGAATGGCAATCTCGTACATAATGACAAATGAATGACTGGTGCTATTTACGAACTTCTTACTACTTCAGATTTCCTAAAACACTAATATGTAAATAATATTTATAAAAATATTAATAAATGGAATCTCGCGGGTTTTATGAAAATGGCAATACGACAAGGTCAAGGACGAATTTATAAAAATAGCAGTCTTGGGCCCTTGTTCCCGCGCGGCTGTGCTCACCTGACGAGGTGCGCCGGCGCGCGGCGCCTCCCGATTTTGCTATGATGCTGTCAAAATATTTTGAAATGTGAGTTGATATTTTGTTTAAAATGACTATAGCTACCGATAAAATTGTATCACACTTTGACCTTGTTAGTACGCTGTAAAATATCATTATACGGTAAAACATCATCATCTGCCTCAATCATTTTATTATCAGGCATCCTAAGGCCCACAGATAAAATACACAAAATTCACAAAGTAACTATGTTGGGGTCGGATTCCAGTCTAACCAGATGCAGCTGAATATCAGTATTTTACATGGAGCGACTGCCTGTCTGACCTTCACGACCCAGTTAGTACCGGGTAATATGATACCATTAAAAATTAAACTTTTTTTGGGCCACTACCTGTAACGACTGTTAAAGTTCTAAAACTCAATGTAACGCACTCAAAACATTGTGCTGACGGACGCATTTAATAGTAAAAGGGTTTAGGAGGTATTTAAAATAAAGTTATGACCTTAAAAACTAGCAGGTACTTATTTGAAAAAAATAAATAAAAAAAAGTTTGAACTTTGACCTCTAATATCTATACTATGTGGCTTTGTGGTAACTAGTAGGTTCCTAGCTATGGTCCAGAATAAAAAAATGATCGCAATGACGATGACGGGGAGAACAAGTGCCTTTCAGATTCGTTATGTTATTTACACCCTTTAGGACACATCTATTCCTACTTTTGCTCATTGCCTTATTAAACAAAGGAACTTTTTAACAAAACATTACCCGACTTTGGTATACTGCGGAATATAATTCTCTAAACAAGTACCTACTTATGTTTGTTATTAAATATGAATACATATTTTGATTCTCGAAAACCGCAAATCTACTCTTTAAATTACTCATTGCGGTTTTTGATTGTTTATTGAATATAGTTACATTACGTAAAGTAGTAGGTCCGTACACTATATTGTAGGTATAGTGCGCCATGGTTCTTTTTTGTCAGGAGGTGAAATAGGTTAGTTTCCACCATCAATAAATTGCAAATCTAGGTATTTAGTCCGTTAGTAGATTTAGAGAGTTAGATTATTGGAAAATAATGGACACCTAATTTTTGTTTTTTCATATCAATGAATATTGACAAAGATAAAACGCATCAAAACTCGGAAGGCTCGAGGGGCTCGTGACGTCATAACGCACTAAAAATGCTAGCACGGCGTGACGTATTGAGAATTTTAAAAGCGTCTTAAGTATCTTCGTCAATTTTGGTTTACGTAACAATAGAAACAATACGTGTCCAATATTTTTTGATAATCTAACTGACGGACTAATTAGATTTTTTCAGGACACAAGCCTATTGTCTGTGGAAAGAGTATTGAAAAATCAAGATGGCGGCTTTAGTACCGACTATGGCCACGCGCCAAAATAATCATGATGCGCTCTACTTAATTAATATTGGAACTTCTTGCAAAACAATGCAACCGTCTTATTCTCTACTCAAGTAACGGTCAAATCTGCAAGGAAACATTGCGGACCGTTGCGGACTCGAACACACAACGAATTTTGACAGCGAAAGAAAGAAAGAAAAGAACATTCGACGGATACACTATTAAGTATTCCTCATGCTTGGAGGGGGTTAACCCTGCAAACAGGATAGTGTTATCTTCGCTGATGTATTACTCAATGGCGGTTTTGATATTTGGTAGGTACCGGGTTATTCCCTGGCATCGGGTCAGCGGCCGATGCAAAGTTGGCGAACATTCTCCTATAATATAATACATTATAGGTAATATTATTATTTTATAATAATTGAAGTATTATAACATGACTAACAAATAATGAGTCATGTTTTAAAACACCAAGTTTATTATTTCGATTTGCTTGCGTAATTGTTGTTTTGCTAGTTTATACAAATAAATCAAATTAAAGTGTAACCCAACACCACCCTGGGACTGCCGGTCACCCTCTCGGAAATAAAGCAGGTTGCCGGATTTCAGGATTATCGTGTCCTTCCCCTCTCTTCGGATTTCTGATAATCCCACAGTACTCCATCGCAGCCTGCTCGATTCCTCTTCGAGTTCCGCTATCTTCTCGTCGGTCCGGAGTGTGCGTGCGTTATACGTTGCCAGGTCCAGTCGTTGGTATAGGCAGCCGGATCCCATCCGGGGATTCTTCTCACCCCTTGCCACGCCGTAACCTCGACCGCTGCCGTAGTCGAGGGTAGACGGGCTGCCGGGCACTAGGGGCTATTTTTGTAATGCGGTATCCATTTTGGGGGGTTTTGTCATAATCGCCACGCTTGGCAGGCGGGTTGGCGATCGCAGTACAGTTCTGAGAACGCTGCTGCCCATTCTCTGGTATTACACGTACTTGATAATAATTACGCCGATAATATAATATATCAATTTTGTGTTTACAGATTTCTAGTACTAACGGTCTCTTAGCAAAACCTCGGACAGACAAACAGACAGACAGACGGACATGTCGAAACTTTAGGGGTTCCTTGTCAGGACTACGGAACCCTAAAAAGGATTAGGGTTCCGTGCAAAAAAATTACAACCCTTGATATTGTTAACAAAATCCGATTCAACTAGAGAAGTTTTAATTTTAAAATAAATTTCAGGCGGACGAAGGTCGCTGGGTTCGCGGTCAACAGCTAGTTGACGATAACATTACATGGATTCTAAATGTGCGTCTGTCTATTATTACTATTTATCGATCCAAATAGGCTAATAGTATTGTCTCAGACAAAATGTTCTAAATTGAGTTTCCGAAGTAGGTATATAGCATAGAGCACTAGCTTCAGCCAGCGTGAAGTTTGATAATTGTCCCATGGGATCTTACTACCGGAATAAAAAGTATCCTATGTGTTACCTAATTCAGGTTATAAACTATCTGCCAAATTTCTTTCAAATCTATTCAGTAGTTTTTGCGTAAAAGAGTAACAAACATTCTCACAAACTTTCTCATTTATTATCATATTAGTAGGATTGTGGTCGATAACAGCATATTGTTATTATCTTTGATAGCTTAAATCTAGGAAACGTGATGGTTTAGAAGATTTTGTTACAGTAATCACTTGTTTTATTGATGCCAGCCATCGATTGATTGGAGTTTTTTTCTCATACAAAACTTGTTTGTATTGATACCAGCTATCGATTAATATACGTTTTGCGTGGCCGCTACTTTGAAAACAAATCAAAATGACGAAAGTTAGGCCGGCCAAAAATTTCCAAGCCCTTTCTTATGCTCCGTATAAAATACGGGTGTTGTCTGGTGGGCTATAGTAACTGTCTGACGGTTCACGGTTGTTGTCGGGTTCCGCGACATTGAACATAAATGCATAATACAATAACCCTATTGATATGTATTTATGTTCAATGTCGCGGATAACTTTGCTTGCGCGATTTAGAGTTTAGTTCGTTTGTGATTACTGGATTGAATGGATCACTGTAACCTTCTAATTGCGGAGTACATATATTTTACTACTCACACTGACGAATGTAAGAGAGTTTTTTGGTATACGTGCAGTATCAGGCGTGATGAGCGGTGGCGCAGAGAGTAAGGCGGACGTGGCGGATGAGGCGGGCGCGGAGTGCTCGGGCGTGCAGGTGGCGCGGCACGGTGCGGGGGGCGCGAGCGTGCAGGTGGCGCGGCACGGTGTGGGAGGTGCGGACGTGCAGGTGGTGCGGCTGGGCGCGGGGGGCGCGGGTGTGCATGTGGTGCGGCTGGGTTCGGAGGGCGCGGGCACCAAGCGCTACGAGCTGGACGAGGAGGCACTGCAGCGCCTGCTGCTGCGTCCCGAAGTCCGCGACCTGCCCGCCGTCGTGGTCAGCGTGGCCGGCGCCTACCGCGGTGGCAAGTCCTTCATTCTCGACTACTTTCTCAGATACCTCAACGCACCTGTGAGTATTGTCACCACATCATGTGTAGCAAAAAAATAAAAATATTTAAATCAATCCAAACTTAGAGAGTGTGCGCAGGAGCTTTACGATCTGATCCCATCATCATCGTTTCACAACCGGATTACAAGACTAGCCGCATTTGGTTGGTATCCCGACTCGAGCTCGTTCTCAGCTTTTTTCGTCCACATTTATTAAGCGCGCTGCCAAAGTTTGGAAATCTCTACCAACCTCTATGTTCCTTTCCTTCTATAACCCGACAGCTTTCAAACCAAGAGTGAACACGCATGTTCTGGGAACGCTATTAGTTTCATTTAAAACTCGTTCTTTCATGGGGCGAGCTCGAGGTGAGGATCAAGCATTCAAGCCCATAAGCTAATAAAAAACAACTGTACCTACTAAAGAGTTTCATTTGTTAGCGTTCCAGTCAGCTGAGTGGCGAATGGCTGGGCAAAGAGGACGAGACATTGAAAGGATTCTACTGGAGAGGCGGCGCCGAGCGTCATACCACTGGCATCCACCTGTGGTCGGAGCCCATCATCACCACCATGAGTACCGGTGAAAAGGTGGGTGACTCGAATACATCTTTCAATCTAAAATCCGTCATCAAATTATCAGTTGGCCCACCTCAACCTTACACACCTACACGATAGTGCCTGGTTTGTCAACCAATAGTGCTGTCTATTCTATTCAAGAAGGCGGTTGTAAAATTTTGCGTAGGTTCTGTGCAGTGGAGTGCAGACACCTCTTCAAACAGAGTCATACGTAATCATAGTTTCTGTTCCTCTGTAGAGCTGTATATTCTGTTCATTCGTTTGCTCACGCTTGATGTCTCACTGTGCTTCTGCTAACTGTCGCGGTAAGTACTTAGCTATGTGGTTGCAGGTGGCCGTGCTGCTGATGGACACACAGGGCACCTTCGACTCTGAGAGCACTATCGGACAGAACTCCACCATTTTCGCGCTGTCGACCCTCATCTCGTCCGTGCACATCTACAACTTGTCCAGCAACATACGGGAAGACGACCTACAACACTTACAGGTTAGAATCTTGATTGATTTAATCCTCGCAAGAAATTAAGAGGGTGATAGTCCTAATAATTCTTAGTCCCAATATTGAACCGTGTTTGTGAAAAATCTCTGAAGACGCTGAGAAATGATTATAATGACTGTAGTAAACATTTTTATTGGTGTCTGGCAGCTGTTCACGGAGTACGGCAGACTGGCGAGTGATGCGCAAGGCAAGGCATTTCAGACGCTCTTGTTTTTGGTTAGGGACTGGATGAACCACTTCGACTACGCACACGGCTTCAACGGCGGCGAAGAGCTGCTTAACAAGAGGCTCCAGGTAATACTATAAACTATTTGATATTCATCCATAACCTTACGCTTTTTCCCGTGGGTGTAGAAACTATTACTCGCATCTGTTACGATCCTTACATCGTCATCTCCTTTTACTTCGTCCATGTTCATCGTCATTTACATAAGCCGGTTGGGCCTTACCGGTACTTGCAGGTGTACTTCCAGTTGATCTTGAAGTGCAGCGACGGGCTGCAATGTACTATAACGCACGTGAGACCGCGGACGCAGACTTTTTAACCCTACGTGACCGTGTTAAGATTGCTAGATTATTCAAACCACAGACCGACGTCTGGGAGGAACTTTTGTCTGAATGGCAAGGTAGGTGGGATAATTCCATCAAGGGCCGACACCTCCACCAGTTCTTTCCATCCGTTCGTGAACGGCTGGCCAGGACATGGTTGGAGGTTGATCACTGTGTTGCCCAATTTCTCACCGGTCATGGTAACTTTAAGAGTAAATTATTTTCCTTCAAGCTTGTTGACTCGCCTTTTTGTCAATGTTCCACATCTGACTGCGAATATGAACAATCAGCACATCACATTTTATGGGAGTGCAGTCTTTGGCAGAATGAACGCAACATTATGTTGGATAGTGTACAGGTTACATCCGGAGTTATTTACTATACAGACCTTGTGGAAACTAGAACAAATTTCCGTGCGTTCAAGCGTTTTTGCCATACCTATTATTGGAATCAAATATAACAGCTCACAACTTAGGAACCATTAATGTTAATATTTATCCGTGGTGCTAGGCAACTGGGCCTATCCCAGTTGTAAACGTCCCTTTGTGCCTATTGGCCTTGTTTCGTTCTGTCTCCTGCTGAAATGGAGGGAAGTGGAAATTACGGATTTTTCCTACTCCTCCACTATACTTTTCTGATTAATTTCGTTGCGGGATCCAAGACAGTTAAATTCATTCTCTGGGACTTCGTCGAGCTTCATTGTCTCGGCGCTTTTCTGGTGGTCGCCACTGTTGATTCTGGCTTTCAGGAGTTGCAGTGGTTTGGGAACAGTGTGGCGGGCTTGTCCCAAATTAAAAAAAAAAGCCGGTTGGGATTACTACCTGACCTGATCCTTGTAGGGCCTAAGGCGTTCCCTTCGGGTTTTTAGTCATATCTGCCTTGTTATAAGTACCTAAGGTATCTTTTGAAGCCTTTTTATTGTAATATTAATTATGTTACCAGACTAATCCGAACCAAAAGGCAGAGTTGCGTGAGGTTCGTGAGCACATTCGCTCGTGTTTCGACCAGATAAAGTGCTTCCTGATGCCGCACCCCGGCCTTGCCGTTGGGGATCAAAGTTTTGCTGGATGCCTTCGAGGTCAGTATCATGCTAGCATTTTCAGTCGATGTAACATTAACTAACAACAACTTAAAGAAATCGCCAATCGGTACAATAAACTACGTATTATTAAATTGCAGACCTGACAGAGAAGTTCAGGTTAGCACTTCTGGAGTTGGTACCCTCACTCTTCGCTCCGGAGCACCTCACTCCAAAGCTCATCAATGGCGAGCGAGTCCGAGCTCAAGACTTGTTCGACTACTTCCAGAAGTACGTTGATATCTTCAACAGTGATGATGTGCCCGAGGCGAACACCATTTTTAAGGTACTTTGCTTAACTCAACACAGGTTACCATTTCGAGTCATTTCAGTTGTTGGAGTACAAACATACTGAATCTACATTCAATTTTCTTGTCAAATGATTGTTGAAGATAAAGAACAACGAGGGCCCCATGTGCGAGCCCTGTGATACTACTGTCGGATTAAAATTTGACAGATTTGATGATTTAGAACCTTGGACAACAACCATTTGTTTTCGATTCTTCAAATAGGACTTACACAAATGCTGTAATGACCTATGAATACTCAATACCCAATTACCCATGCCTAGTATCATACTCTGAAAAATATTGTAATTAACGGTATCAAATGCCTTCTTGTATCTAGTGAACTCACCGTGTACCTCTTTCCCTTTCTTTTCGTTTTACATGCCTTGTCAAGTTCACATTCCTCTTAATAATTATTAATAAATATTTGTGATAAACTGTCATGCTGCTATCAGAGTAAAAGCCAATAATATGTTTGATTTTCTGCATAAAGTGCATAAAGTGGACCTACGCGTAATAATCACAATGGTTGTATATAGAATATATTATGTGGTCTAACACTCGGCGTGCAGTATATCATAGCAGTCGGTCGACAGGCGACAGCGGACGCATGCCTGCTAGCGGCGACGCGCGCGGCACGCTCGCTGTACGCGGCGCGCATGCAGGAGCGCGTGAGCGGCGAGCGGAGCTTGTCGACCAGCAGGCTGGCCGCCGCGCACGCAGCCGCGCGCGCCGACGCCGAGCGCTGCTACACGCAGAAGAAGAAGCTGGGCTCGCAGCAAGACGCTGACGCTCAGCTCAAAGAACTTATCAAGGTATAACTTAAGTCTTAGACGATAGCCGTCTAAACTAAACCGCATGTGCGGTACTCGAATGGTTTTTTATTAAAATATGCTGACCGAACGAATTCTGTTATAACGATACATTCTAGCTAGACAAAGAGTTACTCAATTTGCTAGATTGATTTACTTTATGATGGATTAGGCAAACACAAAAATTATGCCACTTTCTGGCCTTGCACTTTGTGCAAATGTTTGTTTTTTTTAGATCATACATTTTAATAAGTATCACCAAAACTGCAGAACTGGCTCGCATATCTTAACATTTGCAGGAGCTGGACGCAAGTCTGTCACTATACGTTTTGAACAACGACGCGATGGTTCGAGAAACGATGTCTCTCGCTAGGCGGGCTTACGACGCCGCCGTGAGCATTGTGTGTGTAGAACATACACGTCTCTGTCTACACCCACGTGACCTGGAAAAGCTTCACGCTGAGGCTCTAGGGGAAGCGCTCACGCTTTTCGACGCAGCGAGAGATATACCTGAAGATGAGGAAGATGACCAGGGAACGGCTTTAGCGCAGGTGAGACTTGTTATGTACGGGCACACAAAAGTGGTGCGTCGGAAATACTTGGTATAGTAAATAATTGAAAATACTTACGTATATCTAAACTGAAACTTGCGGAGGCCACGTCGTAGATTTTATTTTACCTCTGACTGTAGCAACAGATTTTTGTATATCCCAAGTAAAAAGCTGAGCCATGAAATATTAATATTGTTGTTTTATATTGTTCGTTATCAGAGTTTAGAGCACCAGTACGAATGCTTGTGCGCCATCAATGATCAGAACAACAAGAACGCCTTGTTAGAAGCACGCGACTTCTACGTGACGAGCATGAAGCTTAAAATGGATTTCGCAGGCGTCAGCTCCTTCAAACTAGAAGAACAAAATCATCAAGCAGTTGAGCAAGCTAAAGCATTCTTTGACAAACAGCGGAACCGCTCCACGGAACAAGAAGACGACCCCTTCGTCCAAAAACTACTTCAAGTACGTTACACTGTAGCTTGTACAGCGCGCCGCGGCGTCCACCCTACGATGCTTAACCAATTCGGTGACCTGCTTACGCGGGTGGACGCTTAGATGACGGCACACCGATGTGTCGTATCGATACTGAATCGATGCAGTTCATAAAAGTAAGCCTACTTTGACCTTTAATGCCTTTTTCCGTGACTTAGCACGCCCGTTTTGTTTTCCAGGAAATCAGCATTTGCTTTGCGGATTTTGAAAAGGCGAATGTAAGCAGCAACAGGATCGCAATGCAGGCGGCGGAGTTCACTTACAACAACTTCATAACGTCGGCGTGGGGCCCGCAGATGTGCTGCTTCCACCCGCGAGCGCTCAAAGATTTACATAAGGAAGGTGTGGACGTGGCTGTCAAACAGTTCTTGGCCAACAGAGCAGAGTGTCAAGCTGATGATTACCAGGCAGCGGTGGTAAAGGTAAGTAGTATCGACGTTTATGTCAGATTCTTTCATACGAATAATGAGTCTGAAATTGAAAAAAATACTGCTAATAATGACATAAACGCGATCTGTTCAACTCTATCACGAAAATTAGCACGCCTACACCGCATAACTAAGAACCATTTATTTTCCAGAACCTTGGAATCCGTTTTTACGACCTGGAGGCAATTAACAAGTTCAACAACGAGCAGACAGTGGAGCAAGCCTTCTTGATTTACACGATGAAGATGGATAAGCACACGCGACCGTCAGTCTTGTCTATTCTGGTGGTGCCATTCTTCGTCAAGCTTCTAGCGTTACTGCCGGGATACCACGAGACCTCTAAGAGACTCGCGATAAGTGAGTTTAACAGCAGACGTCGAAGTTCCAGCTACGGCAACGACGCATATTTTGAGGATCTTAAGCAGGTTTGTTAGATGTTTGATGTCTCGTCGTGACGGCGCGTAGATTGTAACAAAACTTAACCTCCTCTTCCTTTTTAGAGGTTATTCTTTCGATGGCTCCGGCCCATCTCGTAACCTTAACGTTTATCGATTTGTTCCATCTGTGCGTCATTTTGGTAACATTAACCTTTATACCGGATGGTTACGATCATTCATTTCACTTTCAGTTTTTCATAAATTATGTATTTGTCTCAATGATATGCTTCAGTAGTACTTTTAAATGGCCTCTAACTTTCCAATCACTTGATCCTGAAAAGACAGTTTAAAAAAAACTATTTCTTAAAACTTACTTGCAATAAACTTCCGAATCGGACGTCGCAGTTGATGAGGTTTATTTTTACGACTATGAATTAGTTTGAATTGTTGATGCTATTATAGATGTGGAGAAATGTATAAAATAACGTCCAAATGCCAGACACGAATGATTTGGCGTGTATAAATAAGTATAAACCCCTCGTTAGAAACGTCTAACGAATGGTTTATACTTATTTGTACACGCCAAAAACAGCCGCCGCAGCCGCCGCAGGTGTAAATGACAGCTGTCAGTAAAAGAGATAACATAACTTTTTAGTAACGTCTACAAAGTTATGTTATCACTTTTGCTGACAGCTGTCATTTTAATAACGCTCTAATTTATGTACTTTAGAGGTACAGACAACATTCCCGTTAAAGTTATAAAAACCTCCCGAGTTACAATGAAATGTTTTGTCCACAGAAAATGGAGACTGCTTACGCTAACTACAGGAATCCTGTCCTTTCTGTTTTACGGGAGTTGGGCGTTAATACTGACTAAGGACCTAAGTACTCAGATGCCAGCATTATCGGCGCAGGCAGCACATCAAGCTACCCGAAACTGTCAAAGAACACTGGCAGCCACCCCTACATTAATTTAGCTAAGATTAAATTATTGCGTCTTTAAATAAAAAAATATCTTGTATAACTCTGCGTCAACTTCTGAATTAGTTTGTGCAAGAAATTTTGTTTGAGAAGGCCGAGATAAATAGAAATTCAGTCATGAACTTTTGTAGGTTATGTCTATGGTAATTCCAATTCGAGGAAGATAAGGCGCAAACCCACCGCAGCGCGTGCTGTGCGGGCACGCGGCGCATTATAGCTACGTGGATTCATTTATTTTACTTTTTTTCTGCACAATGTGCAAGCGTCTGTGACATGAGTATCACTAACAAACAACCCACAGGGTAAAAACACTATTATTCAAAATCTAAAAAAAAAACTCTGACAACTGTTGTCAAACCAAGTTATATGTTTTTTAGATTTGGGATAATGGTATATTTTCATTAATTGAAAGAAATTCATTTATTTTTACACTACATTATTTTTACCTCCCTGTAAGGAACACTTCCACTTAAACAGTATTGTTAATTCATTTACTCCATTTAATTACAATAACAAACTAAAACTGATTATAATACAATAATGCTGTACTTACTGTCACTTGGCAGAATAAATATAAAATGGCAACGTGTGGCTGACACTGGCAGAGCCACCATCAGGGATTTTAATTTTGATAACACAAAAATTTAATCGCTAATTAGTCGAAATTAATCGCCAAATATCAGATTTGGTCGGTCACTGGTTCAAAAGATATAAGGGTTTATAGGTGGCCCTTCTGGAGCGAGCCTACCCTAGCAGAGCCACATTAATTTCTCAAAAACTAGGGCACCTAGCGAAGATCTGTTTTCTCCCATATTTACTCGCTAATTAGTCGAAATTAGTCGCCAAATATCAGAATTGGTCGGTCACTGGTTCAAAAGATATAAGGGTTTATAGGTGGCCCTGCTGGAGAGAGCTTACCCCAGCAGGGCCACATTTATATCTCAAAAACTAGGGCACTTAGCGAATATCTGTTTTCTCCCATATTTACTCGCTAATTAGTCGAAATTAGTCGCCAAATATCAGAATTGGTCGGTCACTGGTTCAAAAGATATAAGGGTTTATAGGTGGCCCTGCTGGAGAGAGCTTACCCCAGCAGGGCCACATTAATATCTCAAAAACTAGGGCACCTAGCGAAGATCTGTTTTCTCCCATATTTACTCGCTAATTAGTCGAAATTAGTCGCCAAGTTACAGATTTAATCGGGTCCTAGTTCAGAAGATATAATGAGTTCAATTATTAAGGTATAGTCCAAGAGCTAGATCGAAGAGTTCACGAAAATTTGCCAAGAAAAAATATTTCTATTAATATGTGTAATATACTTCTAGTTTTATCGGTCTAAAGTCCTTAGAAATGACCGAGAGAGATAAATTCTCTATTAAATACATGTTTAATGTTTTTAATTATTAAGTTAGAGTGGCTTAAACTTCTTTGAAACCATTAAAGCTTGCTCTTGGTCTATTTAGTGTCAAGATGTACAGTCGCATACAACTGTTTTACTAATTTACAATGTTGAGCTCTAATTTACGTTAGAATAATAAATACGTAAAATTATCGTATCTTTAGTAAAATGTAATACTTAAACGTTGAAAACGTATTGTAAGTATGTAGGTAAGTATCAACCCATTGCTTGAAATACACTACAAAAAAATACATACTTAACTTAAATCAAAGATGTAAATACTTACTATACCTAATATGAGCATTAACGGCTCTAATAAAGGTTTAATAGGTAAGTTTATTTATTGTTCCTTAGAAATACAACATGTTGAACTGTATATAAATGCCGGAAATAATATATAAATCTAAATCAAATTATTTTATAAAAAAGAATTTTCAAAAAGTTGGTTTGATGTTTGTATTTACCTATATAATAACGTTTAAGTTAAAGTTTAATAATTACATATATTTATTGTAGATCTTGTTTTTAGGTAATGAATACTGCTTTCCTTTGGTGGGTTGACGTTATAGAATTCCTCCAGACGTCGTAGATACACCTGTCTAAAAACTACTTTAAGTATTTTGTACTTGGTTGTACCACTGTATGAGGAAATTGAATTCTTTAATATCTTTTTAATGACACACCGACTGAATCTGTAACTTGGCGAATAATTTCAACTAATTAGCGAGTAAATATGGGAGAAAACAGATCTTCGCTAGGTGCTTTAGTTTTTGAGATATTAATGTGGCCCTGCTGGGGTAAGCTCTCTCCAGCAGGGCCACCTATAAACCCTTATATCTTTTGAACCAGTGACCGACCAATTCTGATATTTGGCGACTAATTTCGACTAATTAGCGAGTAAATATGGGAGAAAACAGATCTTCGCTAGGTGCCCTAGTTTTTGAGATATTAATGTGGCTCTGCTAGGGTAGGCTCGCTCCAGAAGGGCCACCTATAAACCCTTATATCTTTTGAACCAGTGACCGACCAAATCTGATATTTGGCGACTAATTTCGACTAATTAGCGACAATTTTTTTGTGTTATCAAAATTAAAATCCCTGATGGTGGCTCTGCCAGTGTCAGCCACACAATGGCAACACTAAACCTCAATGAAAAAATCAAATAACTTTTCAATTAACATATCTTTTAATCCGGCCTTAGCTAGTTAATGTGAAACTTTGAAAAAACGTAGAAAAACAATAGAACTGCCTTCGTATATAAGTCACTTTTAGACGCTCAAATAAAATTCAGCTAAGATCTCGCCATTGTCCTTTTTCCAATCAATCTTGAACGTAATGCTGTAGCGATAAAGTTGAATATCTATTAAAGAAATTTGACAGATTGTGGTGGCTTTATGTGCTGGCGTCTTTATTACACCATTAAAAGATTGCTGTTGGATTACGGCCACTGGCAACTCTGTCAAAATTTCAGTTTACTGATTTAGAACGCTATAATAATGTTGCTGCGTTGCTGTGCAGCCAGAGTTAAAATGATTTGGAAAGAATCTAAACCACTACTACGGGACTGAAATATTGGACTCAGTAATGTGCTATCCTATTTTAGAAGGCCACCTTTGCTCTCATCTTACAGCGGAAAATGAGCTTCGGTGAAGGAAAACATTGTGAAGAAACTAGCATGCCTGAGACATGTTATTCGACGGTATGTAAAGCCAAGTCAGAGGCCCATGGGCGACATAAAACTCTGACGGTTAGGTACTAACCACACGATAAAGAAAGAAAGCGAAAAATAACAAAAAGAGGGCTCTACTTCTCTTTT
This sequence comes from Xestia sexstrigata, assembly GCA_941918905.2. Classification (NCBI taxonomy): domain Eukaryota; kingdom Metazoa; phylum Arthropoda; class Insecta; order Lepidoptera; family Noctuidae; genus Xestia; species Xestia sexstrigata. The sequence goes on from OW799201.2 coordinate 21,159,475, forward strand.
AAATTTTCATGTTCGTTTTTATTTTAAATTAAGTGATATAATATGTAAGTGTAACTGTACCTAGGATTAAGTTACTGTTTATAATTTTAGTGTAATTAAATATATTTTATTAACACTTTCATAACCTTTTTGGATCGAAATGCTTTACTAAATATGTCTTATTTTTGTATGTGTTTTTAGGAACATTTGTTTTTCCCCAAGTAAAGAAAAACGTAATGTTTATTTAGCTGAATCTCAAGTACAGTATCTACTACCACATTGTTGAGCAGTACAAGATGGCGCTGCTTGTCAAGAAACGATGCATTAGTTTGTCAAACTAGGTACATTTGTTTTAGTTCTGTGTGCCTGCACATACTCGTATTACTTGGTTGAAGTGTTACCCTTATTCATAAAAAATCCTTAATTGAGGTTTGATGGGTCTGCTAGCAGTCAGCTAGCAGACTGTTGATGGGTCTGTTAACTAGCAGACTGACGCGTTATGTTGGCCATCTTGACAAATCAAATGACAAAAAAGTTCCGTAGCAGCAAGTAACATAATATAAAAGTTCTTGTAGTTCGTTGTAACTTTGATCGATGTTTTAATAATAGTGTTTTTTTTTTAATTAAGTTAAAACCATTTTTCGGTGGAAGTTTACATGGTAATGTACATCATATATTTTTTTTAGTTTTATCATTCTATTATTTTAGAAGTTACAGGTAAAATGTAGGAGGATGTATGTTGGAGGTGTCTCTCGCGCAAACTATTCAGTTTAGAAAAAAATGATATCAGAAACCTCAATATCATTTTTGAAGACCCATCCATAGAAACCTAGACACACACGTATGGGTTTGATGAAAAAAAAAGTTTAGTTTCAGTTTTAAGTATGGGGAACCACCAAAATTTATTGTTTTGTTTTTTCTATTTTTGTGTGAAAATCTTAATGCGGTTCACAGAATACATCTACCTTACCAAAGAGAAAAGATAAAATTTGTCGATACAACCCCAAGATCAACTTTTATAAAAAGCGAGATGTTTGTTTTCCCGCCATTTCCGATCCGCATGTTTATGTTGTACCTAAGTGCAAAAAGCTGTAACTATGTTAATCATCGTAATTTTATTTTTTTTTCATATTTATTGTTAGTACACGTATCATCTTAAAAACCTAATTTAGAGGATTTTTAAATACAAATTTCTGAAAATAAATTTTCCTGGTTTTTTTTTTTAATCTGCGTAGCCCTCCCTTCACTAAAATTATCTTTGGTATGGTTTTTTGCTCTTGTCAAAGTCAGCTGTTCAAATTTCCGGCGGCCATTTTGTGACTTAGCAGGGAAATAAAGGAGGGTCAACGGTCCTCTAACGTTAGCAGAGCCTTGATGGACTGATTAGCGTTAATAGACGTTTATGAATCATGTTTTTTAGCATCGGGCCTTCAAAGAGCCTTCAAGGAGGCTCTAACTTTTTATGAATAAGGCTGTTAGTACCTACATCCACCAACAAAACCTAACATAAACGTTGATAGATGTCAAACAATACCTAATTTCAATTAAAAACGGAATCGATTGATTGAAGTCGTCGATACTTAATCCTGGAATCTAGTTAACATAGTAACTTCTACTTTTGGCAACGTTTCACAATTGGTAGAGGCACTTAAAAAAAAAAAAAAACTTTAGTACATAATTATGAGATTATTTTATGCAATCAATGGTGTCGATTCTGTTGTGCACAAACTAAACTTAATTTGGGCTATTGCTATCTTTTTCTCTCTAATAAAACGAGAAAGAGGCGGACGTAATTTAGAGATGTCAAATTTATTTGGAACTAATATTTCCTTAAAAATGAAGGGTGCACGTAAAAACATGTCGACTAAAAACACGGTAAAGCGCAAGGCATAAACTAGTTTGACATCTCTAACTTAGTTCATAGCTATGGCCGTCCTTTTCTCGCACAGCCTTTTAGTAAAATATAGCAATAGTAAATTAAGTTTAGTTTGTGCACAACAGTGTCGACACCAATATGCGTCTGTACTCTGGAAAAAAACAACAACATGAGCGATGAATGAAATGAATAACTTTAAAATAATCGATAGAAATAATAAAGATTTTAGCCCAATTCCAAGGAGAAGCTGGCAGGACGCCTGGGGTGGCTCCCTCACAAATTGGCGGGAAGTGGTACAACACTGAGAGAAGTTAAAGGAATAGTGGAAGGCATGGGCGTAGCCAGCCATGGGCTCAGAGTGGGGCAGCAGTCTAAAATAATATGTAACTAGCAAACTATACCCGTGATCTTACCCCGGTTAATTTTTTCATACAAAAAGGGTACATCCTGTATATTCTGTATGTATAACAATGAAATTTGACAAAGATAAAACGCATCAAAACTCGGGAGTAGGGGCTCGTGACGTCAGAACTAGCTAAAAATTATACCCAGGCGTGACGTATTGAGAATTTTAAAAGCGTCATATCTTCGTCAATATTGGTTTACGTAAGAAAAGAAAAAACACGGGTGAAATATTTTTTGATAATTTAATTGACGGACTAATTAGTTTTTTTTTTTGTCGTCTCGCCTATTATCCAAAATACTTTCTTATTGCTCATCTACCTACACCACGAAATCTTCCATTCAAAAATGTGTCCCTAACTTCAGTTGTTTGGGCTCTGGGCGTAAGCCAATTTGGTAATCAGTCAAATTATATAGGTTTCTATCTAATAATAATAATAATAAATCAATTTATTGACACACACAAGTTACAAATTATACAAACCAGAAAACAAAAACAATGAGCCTAAAGGAGTTCAAAACTACTAAGACAAAACCGTGGGCCCCAAACTAGGCGCAGCCTGTATCTTGGTGGCCCAATACGGACAGTAAAGGCAGGTTGAGTAACTGACTCTTCAGCGTGACACAGCACAACAAGACACAAGTGACAGTTAATTTTGAAAATTATTAATTAAAAATAAATATATATAAATACAGGTATATATTTACATTATTATAATATCAATCTATCTAAATCAATAAATGATTATAAAATAAAATAAACAAGAAGATGAACAAACATAATTCAAATAATTGAAATTAAAATTATCTAAAATCAATAAATAATAACAAATTAAAATCAATCACCATTAATAATTCAAATTATAATTAATAATAATAAAAAACAAAACATTAAAAAACCATTAAAAATTGTTTAATTCATTCAATAATTCTAACTAAAATCATCCAAATCACAAATTCAAATCAATCATCATTGCAAACATGATGGCAAGTATGTGTACCAGAGTGAGCGTGCGTGTGCGCGCGTGTGTGTGTGTGTGTGTGTGTGTTGGCTAGTTTAAGACAGGGGCAGGGAAAGGTCTTGACTATGTGAGTGCCGTTTGAGTGCTAGTTATTTCAAGGGGCACAAGAGATTTTCTGTCTCATCGTAGGTCAGGTCCTGAAGCCATGTCTTTATAGTAATTTTGGCTTCGAGTATATTACCAGGGATCTTTAGTGTGGATTTGTTGACAGTGTTAAAGACTCGAATAGGGAGAAAGAGTGAAAAGCGCGTAGCAAAAACCGTTCTAATTCTTGGGATTGGTAGTCTATCAGCTCCTATCCTACCTCTTTGGATGTATGTGAATTGACTCCCTGATGCACCAATCAGTTTAAGAAGGGACTTTTGGATATAAAGCTGTCGGACACGCAAGACGCCTGCTTCTTTGTATAGTTCGTCTGTTGGGTAACGACGCGGTTTTCCAAGGAAAACTTTAAGAACAGCCCGTTGAGCACGTTCTAGTTCAAGCATATAGGACTTGGCCGCGCTACCCCAAACGCCTACACAGTACTGCAGCAGCGATTGACAAAGTGCTTGGTAAACTTTCCTGCATATGTCTTTCGGGGCACTAGCACGTAGGGATTTAAATATATAAATGAACTTACGGATTTTTTTAGAGAGTGACGAGATATGTTCCTTAAAAGACAAATTCTGATCAATTGTGACACCTAAATATTTGGTTGATTTGACTCTGCCTATATTGTTACAGCAGCAAGTTGTTGCATTACAGTGGATGTTATGAATTTTGATATGATCGATCTCCGGACAGCAGGAACGACTGATGGAAAACGTTATAAAATTAGTTTTTATCTATAGATATGACCTATGTTTAGTAATATCAACGTCATGTCAGTTGTCAAAACTAAATATGAACCTGGCAACACTGGCTCCGCCCTTCTATCTTCGCGCGATGAACAGAGCACACACGTCTCTTGTGATCTTTATTATAATAAAATATTTTTAAAGTGCTTATTATCTCCTAACAATGTACAATAGTGTAACAGAACAGTGTCAATAAACGACTAAGTACAGTGCATAGTGGTTTCCATCAAGATTCCCAACAACCTACTTTCAGGGGCAGTAAATAAACAATAGGGAATATGCAAGTAATTTTTTCTTCATTTAAATTAATAAAATACAGTACTATCAACCCATTAAAAGTATTCAAAGTTAAGTTCAACAACTGCTTGTCGCACAAAAATAATATTAAACTCCTGCAATTTTCTACGACAGTTCTGTTAGGGAGTATGTTATACTAGAACCTTATTATTTTTGTTAACCTTTTAAACTTATGTCAGATGTATTGCCTAGGAACCGCTGTTATTAATGAAATTATATTTTTACATGTCACAACCACGAGTTTTATTTTATAATGATAAAATCGTTTTATCATGGTAGCAGAGCGTGGTTACAAGTGATAGTAACTAGAGAAGTCATCAACCAAGTTTAAAACAATCCGGTAAGACAAATATTCATAATGCAATCACCAAGTTGTAAAATTGACATTGGTTACCTGGAGGGTGTGAAAAACTTGTTGACTTGCCACATTACTACTAAGAGGTATGCCCGGTGGATTGGACGCGGTAAACGGTGCTCTAATAAAACCCGTGAAACCTATTACCAACAATGTCGACAAAATATGTCGCAAAAATACCGCAAATATGTCAGATGAAACTCTTCAGAAAATCATGCGTTTTAACTCGTCTAAAGAAGTTTGGGATGAACTACATCGTCTATTCGATGGCACGCCTGAAGACAAAAGTTATGATCTATGTATGAGGTTTTTCAGCTATTCAAAAGATCCGTCACACGACATCACAACTCATATCTCCAAAATAAAAACCATTTGGTCAGATTTGATAAATGAATTAATGAAGCTAGATAAGTCTGAATTACCAGATATCCTATTAATCTGTAAAATTCTGGATACTCTACCTGAACCATATTTGTCATTCAAATCAAGCAGGATGTTGATGTCAAAGACAGATAGAACAATAGAAAATCTGACTACACAACTCTGTGCCTATGAGCGCTCTATGTCTTTGAAAAATAAAGGTCCTGCAGAAGCTCTAGCCTTACAGAATTATAATAAAGCAAAGAAAAAATGTAGATATTGTGGAAAAGTCGGTCACAAAGTCAAGCCACAACGGCAACACACAAGACAACAGCCAAGCCTGAAAGTAAACAGACCCCAACAAATTTGAACTTAATGCTCATGCAAGTCAATACAGATGTTAATTCAATGCATACACACTGATACTTCGAGTTGGTTCGTCGACAATGGTGCAACTAATCATGTCACCTGCCGGAACGACAATTTTTCAAGTTTTCAGCATTTTGAAGATAATCGTATAGTGACTACTGCTAATGGAGCTACTGTCAAAGCAATTGGCAAAGGTACTGTTGACTTGAAAACATTTACCAATGGCAAGGAATCCAGAGTAACACTCTGTGATGTATGGTATGTACCTGATATTATGCGAAACCTATTCTCTGTACTGGCCACTCAAGACAGACTAAATAAAAGTGTTTTCATGTCTGAAAGGGAACACTGCTCGCTGAAAGTTGATGGACAAGTTAGACTGACTGGCAAAAGGATCAAGAATGGTGGCTTATACAAGCTCAATGTAGAGACTATTATAAAGTCAACACCTAATGTAAGCATTTTGTCAACAGAAAACATACTACAACTGTATCACGAAAGGTTAGCCCATCAGAATAAAAAACACGTTAAAGGTGTTAAAGAACGAGAACTAGGAATTAAAGTTCGACTAGATTCAGAATTGTGTACTGGCTGTATTTATGGTAAAACACACAGACAGTCTTTCGGAACAAGAGTACGAGCTAAATTACCTGCAGAAATTTTACACGCTGATGTATGCGGTCCATTCCCTCCTTCTTTTAACAAATTTAGCTACTTCGTTTTATTCAAAGATGACTACAGCAAGTACAGACACATTTATTTTGTTCGACATAAATCGGAAGTTTACCTGAAACTCCGACAAATGTTACAAGAATGTAAAGTAGCTGGATACTCTGTTAAAGAATTTCTTAGCGATAACGGAGGTGAATTTGATAATCAGAACGTCAGGTGCATTCTACAAGAAGCTGGAATTAGACAAAGGCTCACGATGCCCTATAGGTACACCCCAACAAAATGGTCTTAGTGAACGTGAGAATAGAACCTTAGTTGAAGCCGCTCGTACAATGATGCATGCTCACGAAGACTTACCGTTTGCTACATGGGCAGAATTGATAAATACCGCTGCGTACGTGTTAAACAGAACTGGTCCAACTTCAGAAAATGGAAAATCACCATTTGAATTGTGGTTTAAGAAGAAGCCAGCAATCAGTCACCTAAAAATAATTGGATGTGAATGTTATGCTCATATTCCTCAACAAAAAAGGAAAAAGCTATCTAAAAAGGCTGAAAAATGCATTCTTATTGGATATGAGGGTGATGAAGGCTTACTGAATAAACATGGTAAACTCATAAGGTCAAGAGACGTTACATTTAATGAATCAGTATTGACTCCATTTGGTCAAAGTGATTTGGAAGAACAGCCTAGTCGAAATACACTTTCCACTTTCAGTACCACCGATGTGTGATGCAAGGGAGGATGATTGTGTCGAAAATAGCTTGGATCGCGCTGCAAGTAGCTCTGATGAGCTTAGTTCGACTTTGCCCCCCACATCGCCGGATTTGGTTGTGAGTCAGGAAATAGAAAGCCAAGATGACTTTACTAAACCATTACAAACGTCTTCAGAAGCATCTATGCCAGAATCACCTCATTATGAAGACGCCTTAGATGATGGTGATGATACTGAACGACCAAGAATCTCAGATGATATAGCTGAGATAGCCACTAGAATGACTCTACGAGATAGAAGTCGAATACGACTGCCTATTAGATTCGGAGATTACGTCATGATGTCAGATGAAATTTTTAATCAGATAAATGAACCTAAAACCTACAAAGAAGCAATGACTAGTACGCATAAAGATCAGTGGGTCAAAGCAATGGAAAGGGAGGTGAAGTCTTTAAAGGAAAACAAAACCTGGATAATGGTGGACCTTCCAAAAGACAGGAAGCCTATATCCTGTAAATGGATTTATAAGATCAAAACCAATGCTGATGGCTCTCTAGATAAATTCAAAGCAAGACTAGTTGCTAGAGGATATACACAGAAAAAGGGCATCGACTATGATGAGACTTTCAGCCCAGTTGCTAAGATGTCAACAATAAGATCAGTCTTAAGCGTTGCTGCAAATGAAGGCCTAAAACTCACACAGTTTGATGTATTAACTGCTTTTCTCTATGGTTCACTGAGTGAAGAAATATATATGAATCAACCTGATGGCTACTCTGATGGATCTAACAAGGTCTGTAAACTCAAGAAAAGTTTGTATGGTCTCAAGCAAGCGCCTCAGTGTTGGAATAAATGTATGATGGATTATTTAAAAACCATTGGATTGAAACAATGCGATACCGACCCCTGCCTATTTATAAGAAACCGTGCAAGCAACAAAATTATTCTTGCTCTCTATGTAGATCACGGTTTGGTCGCTGCAACAAATCAGGAAGATTCTGAAAAGTTAATGAGAGAATTGAAGAGAAGATTTAAAATCACGATAAAAGATGCATCCTATTTTCTAGGACTAGAAATAGAGGACCATGATGGTAATATAAAAGTGTCACAAAAGCACTACGCTTAGAAAGTTTTAGATCGCTTTGGTATGAGTGATTGCAAACCTGTTACCACTCCTATACAAAAAGATGGACTGCCGGATCTGGATAAAGAAGTGGTAGACCCTGCTTTATTTCCGTATAGAGAAGCTGTGGGAGCACTCGCATATCTGACCGTTGGAACCAGACCGGACTTCGCATATGCTGTAAGCGTTGTATCCCGGAGTCTAGAAAACCCTTCTAAAGAAGACATCCAGAGGCTGAAACGTATCCTAAGATACATCAAAGGAACTTTCAACTATGGAATTGTTTTTAAGAAGAGCTGCAATGCTGGAATTCTAGAATGCTACAGTTATTCTGACCACGGTGGAGACCAAAGTACCGGACGTTCGACATCAGGCATATTATGCTTATACTCTGGAGGAGCAATTTCTTGGACAAGTCGACGACAAACATGTGTTGCAATATCAAGCACCGAAGCCGAATTGGTTGCTGCCAGTGAAGCGTCTAGAGAGATTGTCGGATCAAAAGACTCTTTGGTGAAATATCTAAATTGAAAGAAATACCTATGCTAAAGGTCGATAATGATGCAGCCATAAAGATCTCACACAATCCAGAACTGCACAGAACAACCAAGCATATTGCTATTCGACATTTCTATGTGAGAGAACTCGTTTCTAATGGAGAAATACGTGTAGAATACGTTCCCAGCGAGTTCCAACTAGCGGATTTACTGACCAAAGCATTACATAAGCCACGGATTGTATCAATCGCAAAACAAATTGGCTTGGTATAGTAATAAGGTTGCCAAAAAGGGAGGATGTTAAGGAGTATGTTATACTAGAACCTTATTATTTTTGTTAACCATTTAAACTTATGTCAGATGTATTGCCTAGGAACCGCTGTTATTAATGAAATTATATTTTTACATGTCACAACCACGAGTCTTATTTTATAATGATAAAATAGTTTTATCAAGTTCAAATGTCCATAGCTGTCGCGCTATGATGTGATGTTATTATCCACAATCTGCCTTGTTTAGGTCTAATTTTTTTGGCGTAATAAAATAAATTTTGTAATTGTATGTATCAAGTAAAAATTGCAATAACAGTATTATAATAAAATGTTAGTGAAAATTAAGCATTTTTCAAATAATAAGTGTTTTTTTGACACAATGAACTTTGACGTCAATACCAGCTGGTTACAGGTCGCGGCAAGTAACTCTAGCGCTGACCGTTATTGCGCAGAAGTAAAAAATAAGAATGTCTTGGGGCATGCGTTGTGTAGGACGGTACGGTTGACATAATGTCGGGCATGCGACCGTCGCGTCCGGACGAATTAATCCGTCACATTATCTCCGGGTGTTCTCGTCTAGCACACGGTGAGTACTTGCATATACACAACCTTGTAGCCAGGATTCATTAGCAACTTGCTCTATAAAGCAGCCTGTTGAATCGGAATTACCATACTTTAGTTAAGTGCCCGTCCCAGTTCTTTAAAATTATAAAATCACTGTGTACTGAATCGACTCATAATCACTGATAGGACTACTGTAGCCAATAAGCCTGTTATAGTGGTGGAGCAGCGCACAATGATTGACATAACGGTCTTGCATGATGAGAACCTCGTAAAAGCCGAGAAAGCTATATCAAATCAAGTATAGCTTACCAACAGCTTATTTTTGTAATGCACTGCCTTGCCTAGTTATCGCCTTGAACGGATTATCGAGGTTTATTTTATCTGCTTAAGTTATGGAATAGGGAAGGAATTAATAAATAAATGAAAAGCCTAAAACTTTAAGTGAATTTATTTTTAATTATTTACAAAATTTTTGTAGACCTGGTTATATTACGCAAGTATAGTATTTATTTTAACATTATAATAATCAATGAATTTACTTGTAGATCATAATATTGTGTAACTGTATTATTTATTAGCTTTTTAATTAGAAAACAATTTTACGACTAATATAAGACAGAGTGTTGTTATGGAATTTCACACAGTAGAGGCCAACGCAGACCGGGGACGGCAGGGAAGAGCATTTTAACTTTACCAAATGTTAATTCATACGTAGCTGTATCCTGTTACATTGCATCTGTATCCTGTTACATTGTATCTGTATCTTGTTACATTGCATCTGTATCTTGTTACATTGCATCTGTATCCTGTTACATTGTATCTGTATCTTGTTACATCGCATCTGTATCCTGTTACATTGCATCTGTATCCTGTTACATTGTATCTGTATCTTGTTACATTGCATCTGTATCTTGTTACATTGTATCTGTATCTCGATACGAATTTACATTGGGTAAAGATAAAATGATGTGCCCTGTCGTGCTAGAACAGGACTAGGCGCATGGTTGTCAGCCAAGTACGCACAAACATGCGTTTAGTGTTACATTTCCAAAATCCAATATAAGCATCTTATAACTACACCTTTTTAAAACCTGTTAGGTACTATACGTAGGTATTAGTAGACATTACTTTACAATTAGTGAGACCCGTTATAGTTTAATCAATAACAGATATAATATGTTACTTCGTTTTGGCAATATCATTTGAAAATGTTCTATCTATAATATAATTATGGTATTATTTACATTAATACGATACTTACCTAAGCTATTAAGTCTTTTAACATTAGCTAGATTTTAATTAACAGTAGTAAGTATTTTACAACAATATGGGAAAGGAAGTAAAAAATTTAGTTTATATGGCACTTTATACCTTTTATTAATAATGAAAGATTTTGTAAATAACTCATATTTGGCAATGATTTGGTCCGCTTAGCCAAACGAGTGTTACCTACTTATACATACTTCTATTAATCGATGCTGCCTCGTCTGAGAAAATACTTATAGCAAATAATACTTTTTTTTAAGTATTTTCTCCATAAGGTATTCAATGTTGTGGTGGATACGCTCGGTAGTAAAATTTTTTTTTGGTGCCATTCCGAGGAAGTACTTACTTATACTCGTACGCGCGACCGACGTACGCAACCAACATCAGCGTAGCAGGAATTCAGGCCTTACAAATTATTTACGGTGACATGACCGTTTCTACTATCATAGTTTTTAGTTGATAACATGTTCTAAATCCTGATACAAGACAGCACATTAAATGATTATCAGTTTTTATCGAGAAATTTGTATATAGTAAGTATAATTATGTATTTAAGACCGTAATGATATTTATTGTAATTTGGAATCATTACATTACAAAGACTATAATTAAATGACTCTTCTTAATAGTTCATGTAACAATATATTTTTAGATATTGGTTTAGGTACATTTAGCACGCACCCAAATTATTGTTATAATTAATAACTTACATCTCCGAACAGTTCAAATAATCTATGTAACAGAGCTGTTTATCGTTTACATAAATGGATCATATACGTCATTTTAGAGTACTATTGTATTTTAAATTCGTAACTACTATTGTTCAACACTCATGAAGTGTTTCGTCACACTCAGGGATCTGTCCACATGTCACGCGAGTGGCGGCACGAGACGCGTTCACGGTCACCGCGGTCGGTAGGGATAGTACTAGGTCCGGCGTTTCAAACGTCGAAGAGCAGCGCAATGTTGTGCTGCTCGGCGCGTCGCTAGTAGTGGTCAGACAGTGCGTGCGGGGACGTGGGGTGCGCGGCGTGCGCGGCGTGCGCCCCGAGTGCAGCGCGGTAGTGCGGCGCGCGCGCATACGTGCCGTACGCGTCGTCGCGCCGCGCGCCTCCCACGCCAACCGCACTCGCGCCGCCCACACTTCCGCTGTACACCGACTCGCGACGCTCGTTCACTGCTGCTCCTGCGCACACAAGTTAAACACTCATTGTCATAGGTGTGTGATGTGGAGGAATGAGAACATGAATGCATCAGCATGAATGTTGTTTGTGGTTCTTACATTAGAAAAAGAGAGACTAAGACAATTATGATGGATCAAGTGGAGAAGATCAAGGCAGGTGTAGAGTGACAGATGAGGCAGGTGTAGTGTGACAGATGAGACAGGTGTAGTGTGTCAGATGAGGCAGGTGTAGTGTGACAGATGAGGCAGGTGTAGTGTGACAGATGAGGCAGGTGTAGTGGACGGGAGCGCGACTGCTGAGCATGAGGTCCTGGATTCCATTCTCAGTAAAGCTTTCAAATGTGGGTCCCGTAAGCTGGAACTCACCGGCAGGTCCAGGTCGGATGCCGTTGGCCGTGCCGTAGGGAGGGTCCCGCTGTGCGTTGTGCGCGTTCTGGTTGTGCGCGAGCGCATGGTGCGCGTGCGCGGGGGGCCGCAGCACGAGCGAGGAGGCCGCCACTAGTGGGCCCCCCGCCCCACTCGCCGGGGCCGTCGCGCTGGTCGCACCGCTCGTCGCGGAACTGCCCTTACTGTACACCGACTGAGACCTGCAAATTTGAATTTTACATTTGATTAGGGAATTTGAGCACAAATGTTAATGCAAAACCTACGGCGCCTTGACCGTTCATTTATTTAGGTTCCTTAATTTGTACTTTATGTGGTGGATACACAGGTGGACTTAATGCCACAATGCATTTTCTGAACTTCTTTGTTAGGCATTTTAATACTATAATGGCCTTCCTGTTGACCACGATCTTGCTTGATGGAAAGCGAAAGATAAGGTCAACATTGGTGTGTCTTGGTCTGAAGGTACTGGGTGCCAGTGTTGTACAGCAGGAGCATAAGTCATAAGATGCCTTTGTGACCACCTTGAGGTAAACCGTCGGCTCCTGAATGATGAAAAGAAGTAGGAGAACAAGAAAATTAGAAGGTACCTATGCAAGCCATGTCGGGCTGGCGGCGGTGAGCGGCAGTAGAGCGACTTGGTGCCGGAGTACAGCGGCTCGGCAGTGTCGGGGCGCGGCGCGGCGGCGCAGTAGGTCGGCGCGTGGCGGTAGTGGTGGTGCGACGGGAACGCCGGCTTGTCCAGCTCGTCCAGGTCCCGCGGGGACGAGGCGCGGGACGAGCCCCCCCGCGAGCGTCTCCCCCCCCACTCGTGCAGCAGTGCTGAAGCCACCCCGCCACCCAGCCCGCCTACCCAGCACACCCAGTGGCTCTCCCAGCGGGACAGCACGAACGATGGACCCAGGGACCGCGCGGGGTTTAGTGAAGGCATCTGTGAAATGATTCAATACTTTATTAGCATAGTTACCGTGTCGTATGGTTTCGCAGCATTATGTTGAGCGATAGTCGTTTGGCGTGGTTGTGGCGCATATTTTTCTCTTGTTTATTTTTTCTATCCCTGTGAGAGGGAGCCGGTCATGAAGCGCTACCTACACCCAGTAGTGATTGGTACATGGCGGTGCTTCATTACGTAATTGCATTTATTGCAATGCAGGGCGATTTACGTAGATTCAGTTCAATTTGGTGCATTTGCGAGCTGATCGAAACCTAGAGTGACGGTTTCAATGACACATCGCTTAGGCCTGAATTCTTGACGGTCGGTCGCGTACGTCAGCGAGAAAAACAGTTCTTTACTGTCGCGCTGACGGTCGGTCGCGTACGACTATACATTGTGTTCTTTAAGGCACCATACTACGCGGACGTCAGCGGCAACCGGCAGCCGTATTTTGTACCCGCTAACGTCACGGTCGACCGTACGCGACCGTCAGCGCGACAAGAATTCAGGCCTAGCAAATACGTGCTGCTGATATCAGCGTCGCAGTATGGTGCCTATATAGCAGTACCATACTGCGACGCTGTACTGTAACACAATGTATACTCGTACGCGCGACCGATGCACGCGACCGACGTCAGTGCGTCAGGTATTCAGGCCATCCTAAGCGGAAATGAATTAGAATTGGCAGCAGATAAAGAGGATGCCCAAGGCAGCCCGCGAAACTCAAATTTTCTCACGTTTTTGCAATTTAAAGGTCAGTCCCATTTATTGTTTTTTTAAAGAAATAGTAATTCAACGAGATTAAATGAACTTAGAGGGTTGTATTGATGATTTTAATGATTATAACTCGGTAAAGCCACATTCGTAACGGTAGCGAATTATTTTTTAATACAACCTGACGCTGATCTGCAAAATTTTAAAACCGGCCAAGTGCGAGTCGGACTCGCGCATGAAGGGTTCCGTACCATCGTAGTACCCCGGGAGCCACCTTTAATTTTAATTTTATTTTTATTATTTGTTGAAATAGCGGGAACACAAATACATCATCTGTGAAAATTTCAACTGTCCTGCAATCGCGGTTCATGAGATACAGCCTGCTGACAGACATACAGACAGACAGTGTGAGTGGAGACAGTGGAGTCGAATAGGGTCGTGTTTTTATCCTTTGGGTACGGAATCCTAAAAAGATTTTTTTATTTTTACGGCCTACCCTGGCGCTTCCACCTTAAAAGGCCTGAAAAAATAATTATGTCGACTTTGCGTTGCGCGTTTTTCTATTAGAACTCGTAACAAAATTTAATATAACATGTAAGATGTAGAATTATAGAGCATTTAAACTGAATAGTTGCCTTGATTTGCCCGATGGGAGGCTCTAGTTTTATTATTTAACTCTATTGCCATCAACATTCTAAGAAAATAATACCATTCGCATTGATAGGCACAAAAACACTACGTACTTATAGTCTGTTATTCACAGACATTTCAATCGGCACATCGAAGGTATTGCGTAGGTAGTTATTTTTTTACGTACACACTTTGTTCCGGGCGGACAGATGGGCACGCCACCAGCTGTCCTTATGGATGCTGGGCACAAAAGGCAGGTAGCTCGCTGTAATACATTCCACATAATAGCACAGACGGCGAACAATGCGCCATCTTGTCTTGCTACTCGCCTGGTACCTGATACCAGATTTAACGTAATGTAACTTTTGCGAATAGGCAATAAGTAGATTCAATTCTATTTACGTATTTGTCGTTCAATAATGTCTTTTAATGGCTTTTTAGCCATACGCCTAACCATCACCGGGCCAACTTTTCCCATTCAGAGAGGAGTCAAGCAAGGCGACCCGCTATCTCCCAAACTCTTCACAGCTACGCTGGAAGAGGTTTTTCAAGAGATAAACCCTTACTGGCAGGACAAAGGTGTTGTCGTCGGCGGAAAAAGATTAACTACTCTTCGTTTCGCCGACGACATTGTCCGTTTTTCTTCCTCAGCAGCTGAGCTAGGCCTTATGCTCGATCAACTGAGTCACGCCAGTCTCCAAGTCGGGCTTTCAATGAACATGTCTAAAACAAAACTGATGACGAACAGTACAGAGCGTAACATAGAGGTTGGGGGTGTGGTGATTAAATATGTCCATGAGTACTTATACCTCGGCCAGATGGTCTCTTTCCAGGCAAGACAAAATAAAGAAGTTGCTCGACGCACCGAGAATGCCTGGAAGAGCTACTGGTCGGGTCGATGAAACATCTCATGAAGGGATCTCTCCCTCTCGCACTAAAGCGGAAGCTCATGGACATGTTTCTCCCCACCCTCACCTATGGAGTGCAGACGTGGTCGCTTACAAATCGTCAGAAGTCCGCACTTGGGGTCTGCCAACGAGCTATGGAGCGAAGTATACTGGGTGTCAAACTTACGGACCGCGTCAGAAACTCCATACTTCGCTCCAAAACCCAAATAGCTGATGTTGGCCTTACAGCTGCTAGATTGAAGTGGAACTGGGCTGGTCACATCTGCCGCATGTCGGAGGAGCAATGGGCAAAAATTACCACTGAGTGGATACCAAGTAGTAGTAGTAGATGCCCAGAAGGAGATGGCGGGATGAGCTGGACTCTTTCGCAAAGGATTGGCCTACAATCGCACTAGATCACGAAATGTGGAAGGAGGGGAGGGAGGCCTTTGCCCTGCAGTGAGACAATATAGGCCTATAATAATAATAATAAATGGCTTTTTAAAATAAATGGTTTGACTTTGACTTTGTGTAGAATTTTCTTAGTGGTGAGCAAACTTGGCTGAATCACTGCCTTTTAAGGGCCGATTTCACCATTGAAATTGAATAGAAGACGGCTTGAAACATACATAGTACGGTCAGGTTTTAAGTTACCTATATGCCAAAGTGGTGTCAGATATGTACTACTCTGTCAAGAAAGTACCGGGAAAAGATCAATAATACACAAAATGTCTGTTATTCATCCAAATTTATTTTATCACCTTCGAAGTATGCTCCTTTAGAAACGATACACTTGCGCCAACGAATAATCCATTCATCAAAACATTTTTTAAACGCTGCTTCCGGAATTGAGTTCAGTTCTCGCCGCGAATTCTCCTTTATGTCTTCTATCGATTGAAAACGGGTGCCACGAAGTGGTAATTTGAGTTTAGGAAAAAGAAAAAAGTCAGCAGGAGCCATATCTGGTGAATATGGTGGTTGCTGGATGGTATTTGTTGAGTGTTTGGTCAAAAATTCGTTCACAATGATAGCCTTGTGCGAAGGCGCATTGTCGTGGTGCAAAATCCAAGAATTTCCTTTCCACAAATCTGGCTTTTTTCGTCGAATTTGCTCTCTTAAACGCCGCATAACGCTCAAATAATATTCTTTATTTACCGTTAGACCTTCCGGTAAGTTCAGAGTGCACAACACCGCGATAGTCAAAGAAAACAGTCAACATGACTTTGACTTTTGATCGACTTTGGCGTGGTTTTTTCGGTTTCGGTTCAGTTGGAAGGCGCCACTCCGAAGCTTGTTGACTAGTTTGCATGTCAAACTCGTATACCCACGTCTCGTCACCAGTAACAATGCGTTTCATGAATGTTGGGTCCGAAATGACTCGTTCTAGCATGTCCTCAGCGACTTTCATGCGATTGAGTTTTTGGAGAAAATTCAGATCTTTTGGGACTAGCCGAGCAGCAACATGTTTCATACCCAAATGATTAGTTAAAATGGTACGGATCGACTCGTGAGATACAGAAAGTTCGGCGGCTATCTCTCTCAGAGTTGAATGGGGATTTTCAGTCACTATTTTCTTCACTTTTGCGATGTTAACTTCAGTTGCAGACGTTGACGGCCTACCAGAGCGAGGCAAATCTTCCATCACATCTCGACCGCTTTTGAACGCTTTGAACCACTCATAAGCACGAGTTTTTGATAAAGTCGATTCACCGTAAGCCTTCTGTAACATTTTCAGTGACTCCGAACACGAAATTCCATTGGCGATGCAAAATTTAAGACAAACTCTTTGTTCGATATTTTTGTCCATTATGAAATTCGCAATACACACTATATATGATATTACTAAAACCAGCACTGTATTTAATATAAATAACAGATGCAACTCAAACTCCGCGCCAAAATGGAAAACAGTTGTGCCAATCTAACAACTACAAAAAAACAAAAATTTGAATTTGGAACCATAAACAAATCATCCATTCCCGATACTTTTTTGACTGAATGTATGCTGCTAGTGCAAGTGCATATGAACGGAATTGTAGGCAAAGAATACTAACGGAGACAAAGCTAGCGGCACAATAGGCGGCGCCGAGAAGCGCCGGGGCGGCTCCGGTCCACCGGCGCTCCATAGCAGCAAAGTGAGCTGCTGCCACCAGCGCTGACAGCACCAGCTCAGCCCCCAGCCGCTCCCACGCCGCGCCGGTCACCCCGCCGCCACCCGGCAGCGACGCCGACAACCCACCCGCGTAGCCCGGCACGCTCACACTGGAACAAACAAAACATACATATATGAACATTTTGAAGGGAAAATGTTAACAATTTTGATAAAGAAAAATATCAGCATCTAATCAGCCTTTTTCCTAAGTTGGGGTCGGCTTCCAGTCTAACTAGATGCAGCGGAATACCAGTATTTGCCATGGAGCAACTGCCTATTGACCTCCACAACCCAGTTAGTAGGTACTGGCTATGGGTAAAACGATACCCCTTGGTTAGACTGGTTGTCAGACATCTGCAGAGTTTCGGGCCACTAACTACCTGTTACGACTGTCAAAGATCTACAAAAGACAGCCGGGAACAAGGGCCTAAGGTGCTTTCCGAGACATGCGCTGGTTGATGACCGAGAGATGTCTTAATAATTTGCTATTCAGCAAGTGCCATGAGCTGAATTGCTATAAATCTCAAATACCAAGTTGTGTTGTGGGCTGTATTTTAATCAGGATCGAAGTGTCTTGACCTTTAGTTACTTATTATTAGATCTGGCTACGCACTCGGAGTATCGCTTCCATTCACTGGGCCCTATAGATGATTATTAAGACATTTGCAAGATCGTGGACCAACATGAAACCTCTTACTAAAGTGCTAGGCGACACATTAAAGATTGCCTTAAAAACGCATTTTATTTTCAAGGATAGGTTTAGCACCGCCCAGAGAAAGATGAAGATTCGATATCCTGGATGCTGTTGACTAATCAGTCATACTTATTTAGTATTCGTCATATTAAACAATTCTCCTTACAGAATATCTAAAATCATCGGACCGATGTGGAGGTGTGTTGAGGGCTTGTTTACAGCAGTCTGGCCCAAAGACGGCCATTTGCTGGATTACGTATAAGATAAGATAAGATATATTTATTTGCATAAACATGTGTACACATACAATAATAAAAAGTGCATGTAGAATGACATAAAATAAACATTTGTTCAGACATGTTTGCCACATATTATGGCGTGCAAATGTTTTGAGTACTAATTAAAATAAAATTTAAAATATATTAAATGGCAAAATTAAAAAAAAAAATAACAAACATGATGAAAAAGAATAGCGTCGATTAATAAATGTCAAAAGTAAAAAAATAAAAAATGATAATAAAAATAGTAAGCCCATAATAATAAATGTCAAAATATAGGTACACAATCATGTCAAATGCAGGTCGTTAATAAAATTATAATTTAATCGATGTCACAGTAAATGGTTCTGTCAAAAATTCATCAATATTTATAGTAAGCTTTGTTAGATATAAATGATTTTAGTTGTTTCTTCAATTGTACGTTATTAAGCTCTCTCCAACTTTTAGGCAATTTATTATAAATAATGGGAGTCATGCAGAAAACACTTTTGCGTATAAGTGCAGTCAGTCAGTCCTGTGCAAACACAACTGATTTTGATCACGCCTGTTTCTGGGGAATTTATCGGTAATTCGCGGAAATAAGTTATTGTTATTCCTAATAAACATTAAAATTTCTAGAATATAAAGGGAGGTCAGAGTCAATATTTTATAACGTAAGAAATAGGGCTTACAACTATCGGTGGTTTTCAACTTAAACATGGCTCTGAGACATCTCTTCTGTGCTTTGAATGCGGCTTCTTTGTCGGTTGAGTTACCCCAAAAGATAACCCCATATCTGAGAACAGATTCAGTTAACCCGTAGTAAGCAGTTAATAAGGCATTTAGGTTGACTTTACGAGACAAAATGTAAAGGGCAAATGCACTACTGCTTATTCTTTTAGTCAGGGCCTCTACATGCGCTTTCCAATTTAAACTTCGATCTATCGTGACTCCCAAGAACTTGGTTGTATTAACTGTGTCAATTTTGTTATTATTGTATATTACGTCAAGATTTGGAAGAGTCAATGCGCGCTGGCTAAAATGCATAATTAAAGTCTTTTCTAAATTATTTTTTAAATTATTATTATCTAACCACGCTACAGTTTCCTTTAATGCGTTATTTATGTCCTCTTTATATACATATTTTTGATTACATGGAATAGTAATCGTACTGTCATCCGCAAACAGTGTCATAGGATGCTTGATTGCCCTTGGAAAGTCATTAATATATGTATAATGTACAAACCGGTGGTCCTAGAATACTTCCTTGTGGAACTCCGTACACAACATTACGTTCCTCCGAAAGAAAGATTTCTTCTCTTTTGGTGCTTAAATTTATTCTGTTAATTTGTTTTCTGTCATGTAGGTATGATTTTAATAGTTCCAGGACATTACCTCTTATACCGTACGCTTCAAGCTTTTTTAGTAAAATATTATGTTGTACATAATCGAATGCCTGTGTCATGTCACAAAATATAGCGCACACTGGATTGTTTTTATCCATATTTGTCATGACCGTGTGCAAAAAATCATAAATGGCCATGTTAATTGATTTGTTTTTTCTAAAGCCTTTTTGTTCGTTGCAAAGAATATGATTTGCTTCTAGATATAAATTGAGTTCTCTATAAATATACTTTTCAAATATTTTCGAAAACATTGGTATTAACGAAACAGGTCTATAGTATTCCATTAACTCTGTATCTTGTTTTTTGAACAATGGCTTTATTACCGATTTTTTCAGGGCATCCGGAAAAATCCCTTAGCTTATACATAGATTATACATATATTGATTGATTGTATACAATTGGTTTCCGGAATGCAAATAACATTGTCATGGTATGGAGAAAGGCTTTCAGGTACCTAAATAATTTAATCGTTTGGATTGAGCGTAGAGAAAAGCTTCGGACCACGTGTAGCGTTCCCATAGCTGGGACTCAAACTCTGTAAGTTAACAACAACCATGTGACCATTTCAACCTAATACTTATTTAATTGCATAATCTACCACTCTATAAAATCTGTTTCAAAGCGAATAATATAAATGATTGGCATAAGTCGTGCACGGGCTTTAAAGCCAAAAGTTTTCGGTCAATCAAGCTGCGGTCACATTGAGCAATAAAGCCGGGTTCGATTGATGTCAACAATTGTGCAGTGTGCACGGCATACTACGACGTTAAGTCAGCCGTCCACTAAGGGCCCGTTCCTGAGGCCCTACACTCTAACGTTTCGTCCGTATATTCGGATCTATCTGTTTCCCTCACTCGCACTCATCTGCAGACGTGCGCGAGAAAGACGGATAGATCCGAATATACGGACGAAACGTTAGAGTGTAGGGCCCCTGACGCATTGAGTATGAGTGTGGTCATAGAGAATAGTTTTTTTTCTGATAATGTTTTAAAATATTTTTCTCTCGATTTAAATTCAATTTAAATAAAAAAAGAGCTCACTAGAAGTCTCTATTGGACTTGATTAAAAATTATTATAAAAAAAGTACTAATACCTATAATATCATTCCAATCACTTCAGCCGTTTTTTGCCGTCTATAGTCACCGACTACAAATATGGCCGGATAGTCGGCTTTCCCGACTGGTCGCTACATCCCTACTATTTTCTCACTCAAAAAACGTAGGCTCGAAACATTTTAGCTCCCGTGCCAGTAAGAGCTGTAAGAGATATAGGTACCTACTTTGCTTTTAAGTTGCTAAATCTTCTCGCTTCTCGCTAATCGCTGGCGGTGGGACAGGTTCCTTAGTCGTGTGGGCTGCTGTGTAGCCGCGCCGTTAAGGCCATGATCGATGAGGTGCCAACTCATATTCATAGTATTAAGAGCACTAAAGGGCGTAAGTTAGTTTTGCTCGTAATACGTCACGTATCTCTGGGACGTTTTTGTCGTCGCTATAACAATGATTATGAAGCTTCTACCTGTGAAGGTTGTATTTCAGTAGACGTATAATATATCTATTATTTATATTTTAACGATATCCCTAAACTACGATCCTTAAATTTTTTGGTTACGGGTTAAGTACTTTGTTGTACTTTGCTTTGGTTTATTTGATATTACTTATTTAATAGTTACTTATAACCTTATTTCTTCGCATATTTTTTACGAATTTACAAGACACCGATATTTCCTTGTTATGATATCTAAGTTTAATAAATTAATGTATTTTACAAATAAACCTTCAAGAATAAATGCTCTAAAAGTCTGAAGAATGGTGAAAACTGCATCAACATTCATTGTGTTGTATGGAAGATCTGATGGGACACTGATGATTACGAAAATTTACATTGTTTTATAATATTTATAAAACGAACTTTTTTCCTTAGATGATACTCAATGGTCATGAATAGTTTACCAAGCAAATGTAATACCATTATGTCTATTTAAGACATTTTATAGGAACTATTCAAAAAGCGAACTTGGCCGTGCCTCTAGCCTCTACCGTGTACGGACACGTCGAAGCGTATGGCAGTATCTGATGGTATATTGTCCGATTTCAAACTGTAACGGTCGCGATATCTTGTGCCGACTTTTGGATCAGTTTAAAAGTTACCAACTTTAACGGAACGGGAAATGTGCTCCAGAATCGAGAGTATACGATTGTGAACTCATTTTATTTTATGAATCTAAACCACAACGTGTGTAAAGATTTCTCGAATTTCACCCGAAATTCTGACTGCGAAGATAGTACAGTTACTTGAATTATTGAGAATAAAAACTTTTTTTGTTATTTATCGTGTTTAGATAATCCGGTACCATTTGTGTGGTATGAAACAAGAACTGATTTTTAACGGTTAGATATCAAAATACATAACATCGTTATTTTGCTTTAAAAGTAATTAAATTCAAGGTTTATTAGCTAGCAAAACTTCATGTAGGTAATATGACAGTTTTTTCTCGTCCTGTTTTGACTCAGTAGGTTATTCCAGTATTCCGCTAAAAAAGTAAAAAGGCACAACTGGCAGTCTGCTACTGCAGAGCCGACTGCAACGCATAATTGTGGATATAGACGTAACTAAGTGCCGTCCCAGAAATGGGCATTTTAACCATAAACGCCGTTATCTTACACACACGTCGACAAGCAAGCAAGCACATACTGAAAGTAAGAAAGCAAATTATGTTTATTAACTTCACGTGGAATTAAGGATAGAATGCCTCTGGAGTACTCTTATACATTAGCAGCTGTTACGCTCTCGGTAAATGTAACAATTTAACAAACAAATAAGCACGAAGAAAAAAAAACCTGGAGAAAACGCCCGGGTTTTGGCAATTTGCAGGTCAGTGTCAGGTTGTATCATCAACATCTGCCTAGCCTCTTCCAAACTATGTTGGGATCGGCTTCCAGTCTAACCTGATGCAGCTGAATACCAGTATTTTACATGGAGCGACTGTATATGTTGTATGTTGATTGTACCTGAAATATGTATGTATTTACAAAATTCGAATCATTATTAAAATCATCAATACAACCTCTCAGTTCATTTAATCCCATTGAATGACTATTTTATGAAAAACTACTATTTTATTCAAGATACAGCCTAAATCTGACTCGCATACTGCAAAAAACGTATGCTACTCGGGCTCGGGCTACTCTGTCGTTTCCACATTAACATGGTTATCAATCAATCCTAGCATTTTGGTAAATGTCTTTGTCTTTGAAGAAAGAAGGTCATAAATAGATAAAAGACTTACAGCTATAAGCCACAATATGGTCTATGGTATTCTGTCTGTACTGAAATGTCCGCTTTGTGCTCTTAGTTTTTCGCCCAAAATAGCTTTTGCTAGTCACTTTTTTTTTTTTTTTTATTTTTTTTTTTCGGATGGGAAATCATCAAATGACTTCTCCCGCTCTGGGCGGAGCAGGAGGGAGTGTCAGACTTTTACTGACTAAAACCCATCCATGTTCCTTCATCGCCCTTTGTGTTCCGGGGCCACGGTATCTCTTTCGAATAGTCCCGCAACCCCGGCAGGCATCGGTCCTTTCGGACCCCTTCCTTTTTGCTGACTCTCTTTGAGGCGCGCGTGGAACACGAACGCGCCGTCGACACGGCCTGTCGTCATGAGACGGACGGACGGCGAGCTAGCCCATAGCCCACCGTCCACAGGCCCGCGCCTACGATGTGGTGGCCCCCGACGCCCGGGGCGTCTCCCGCGGCGGCCGGGACGCTGTGAGGTTCTCTCCCTCTCACGTTCCGCCACCTCCTTCTCTAGCATTACTGCTTCGCAGAAGGAGGTGACGGCGTCCCATTCCGTCTCGCTCCGGACCATGGCTTGCACCAGGGCCGGACGCGAGAGGTCGCCGCCGCCAATCGCCGCTTCGAGGACACGGCGGTGCTCCGCCCACGCGGGGCACACCTCCACCGTGTGCTCCACCGTGTCCTCCGGTCGATCCTCGCAGTGGAAACACCCGGGCGTTTCCTCCCGCCCGATTCGGTGCAGGAACCTCCCGAAAACACCGTGTCCGGTGAGGACCTGCGTCTGCGAAGGTGAGGACGCCGTGGCGTCTCTCAAGCCACTCCTCAAAGAGGGGACTTACCGCCACTATTGTGGCGTGCCCTTTTGCTAGTCACTTGAGGAAACATAAAATGGCAACACACTACATGATACAAACCCACTCTAAAAGTCAGTTAGTTTCATCAGTAAACACAACACCTCCTTTAAGTGACATGGGTCGGTTAACAGACAGTGTCCATCCGTGTACTATTCTCCCGATATATCTGTCGGGAACTCAATAGCTATTGTCGGGCGCGCACCACTTCAAAGTTGTGCTACGCTACACAGTGGAGCAGTATAGTGACCACATCAACGCGATGTCCTACTTGCTGCTGACCCGAATTTAAGTGCTTAGTATGTACTCTAGCAGTAGGAAAAAGAGCGGCTATGTACTTTGAAAACAAAGTACTTATACTTATACGGTACATCGTGAAAAATTTTTAAAAAGCAGTACAAGGCTCTCGACGAAAAAAAAATACACCTACACGGTCAAAATGAATGGAACAGCTGCTTTTTAGGGTTCCGTGCCCAAAGGGTAAAAACGGGACCCTATTACTAAGACTCCGCTGTCCGTCTGTGCGTCTGTGCGTCTGTCCGTCACCAGGCTGTATATCATGAACCGTGGTAGCCAGACAGTTGAAATTTTCACAGATGATGTATTTCTGTTGTCGCTATAACAACAAATACGCCATAAAAACAGAATAAAATAAATATTTAATGGGGGCTATACTACAAACGTGTTTTTTGCTGTTTTGTCTAATATTGTATAGATAATGGTACGGAACCCTTCGTGCGCGAGTCCGACTCGCACTTAGCCGGTTTTTTATCTTCGGAAGCTATGTTCCAGTAGTGTAAAAGGTTTTTTTTTGAATAGCTTTGTATGTCACTGCTGGCAAAAGCCTCCCCTATACTTCCAAGTACTCTTCTCCTGCGCCACCTTGAACCAGCCTTCTTGATGCGCGTCTAGATTATCTCGCCACCTCTTTCTAGGCCGATCACGGCGGCCGGATGGACGGTAAAAGGTTAAAAAATCTAAATAAGTATATTTTAGGGGGCTTTTCATGATGCAGGTCAGATTTTGCATAATTTTAGGGGGCTTTTCATGATGTAGGTCAGATTTTGCATAATTGAATCTTGTTATAATTAAATTCATTGTTATATAAGTGGCTAATGAGGTATTAGGTAACACATAAATTCTAAATTTAAATCCAAAATCATGTCTGACCATCATTCTAGCTAGAATACAGTCTGTATCAATACCTAAAGAGTATCGAACAGTGTGTTTACTTTATTATCCGCTACGTTGACTCATTATCGGATGAAAAGAAACCGAGGCTGAACAATTTGGCGGTTTTTAATTAAAATGAGAAGTGCGGCGCCGCCCACAGCTTGTTTATCGGAACTGGAAATTAGAAGCCTTTTTTTATTCTTTCATTAACATTTTAGTATTGAGGTTTTTATTGCCTAATTTAAAACGGTGATAAACCTAAGCCATCCAGCCACCGCTGAAAACCCTGAAACTTAGTTAAGAATGGAATTTCATTTAAAAAGAATTAAGTTTGTATACCTATAACTACCCGAAGCTGTCAAATTTTCCGTATCAACTTTGGACCTAACGCTTTGGCGATAAAGTTGGGTATCCTTTGACAGATTGAAGTAGTAGTGTTGATGTGCTGGCGTCTGTACTTAAATTACGATCACTTTAGGATTACGATGAAGTTGAACCGCAAAAAGGTGCACTCGAATCAAACCTAAGTAGACACTTCCCGTGACCCAAGAGCTTTATACAAGCTTTTACCTTGACCAGAGGTTAAACGTTGCCGTACAACGTGGCAACACCTCCAGCCTCCAGTCTCTTGGGGACATTACCCGTTTACAGCGTCGAGGAGTTTTTTGACGCCATTTTTGAGTTAATTGTTGAGTTAGTTACTTTAGGTTATTTTAATATTAGGTAATAAGTGTTAGCCGTGTGGTATCCGGCAGAGTAGAATAGAACCAACCCATTACACTCACGGGTGTCGTATAAGGCGACTAATGTCTGAGGCAGAACACCTTGCGCCTCCGTAGACCAGAGAACGGGCAGCAGCGTTTTCTGTTAGTCTTTCATCACTGCGATCTCCAATCCGCCTGCCAAGCGTGGAGATCACGACAAATTCCTCCCATCATGGGAGAGGCTTATGTCCAGCAGTGGACGTTACGGGCTGTTGTAGTAGTAATAAGTGTATATAATATCTATGGTTTTATTCAAACAAATATTGTCTTGTCATCAAACTTTACTTGAATAACCCTCCATTTGGGCTTCATCGCAGTCGGGTAAAAAGGTTACTCTTGATTTTATTTTAATTTAACCCTACAAATACCGTGTTACTCAAAACTGTCCTAACGATGGTTTAAAACTTTCATTAAAGAGCTTACTAACATTTAATCGGGTATTCAGGGCTCACAAAATGTATGCAAAACATGCACCTGGGTGCTAGGGCAGATATATATCTATCGGTAAACAAATTCTAACGTCGATTCTAATGCCCTTGCAACACGATTACGCATTTTTATCCAGCTTTATGTATCGTGGATATATGCGTAAAAAAGATTTTGGGGGAAAAATTGAGATTTTTTGGACGATAAAACGATTTAGAGAGCTCTAATTTGTATTTAGCAAGTATTTACTTATCTAACGGTTTGTTAATCTAAATAATCGTGATAGAATCAATTAAAATACAGTTCATGGATTTATAAAGCGGTTTGGTTTTGGTGAGCGTAATTTTTTTTTTAATTTCAGTAAAATAATTAGGTAGTATTTCTCTAATTGTGGCTGTAGCCTATTATAAAAAATGCGACAAATTTTTGCGCCATCTTTTTTAAATATGAAGACGTTTACAATTTGAAGCTTAAGTGTCGTCTTCGTCTTCCTATTTTAAAAAAGGTTGACGTTTAAATTTAATACTTAAGTAGTTCGACTTTTTGTAATTTAGTACTTATTTTTCTCAAACAAGTGCAAAGTATGGAGCGTTTATTAAACTACACAATTACACGGCGGGCCTTAAGTCCACATAATTCAGTGAACTCACTCGATATGCTGATGATTATGCATAATTTATGCTCCCGAGGGGGTCAAGTGGGCCAAATGGGACACGCGGGTTTATAGGGGCCGTCTTTTATACTTGTTGTCAATGGCCAGTAAATTGGAGAACATTCACACCTTATGTTGCGACCGGACCCAGAGTTTTTTTGCCTTTTGTCAGTTTAGGAAATATTTGCTTATCACTGTAGGACAATAGGCTTATTAGCTTACCAAATGCGTACTGCTCATAAAAAAAATATTCTCTTTTTTTGTACTGCAGTTTTGCCGCACTCTCTTTTATTATTAATGTTTTCATTTTCATTTCGCTAATGGAATTGATAAATAAAATGTGTTGCAAGTTTCCTTTGTTTCAGTAATGTTTCAGTCGAATGGCGCAATTAAAGCTCATGTATAATGCAAAAGACAAACACCTCGGAGACCTCGGAGATACTACGTGGTGAAGTAATCAGCGTCTCCTAATTACAGCATCTTCGTTAATGATTATAAAACTGCATCTTTTTATATTTCGGTTAACGACCGGTTTTTACAATGTCTGTAATAAAGACCCTGATTTAATGAACTTGTCTGCGACCATCAATTTATTGACCCAAAGCGTAATAAAGTTAGTAATAAAATGTTATCTTTGTAAGTTAAAATCTAATTATTTGTTTACGTTGAGCTTTAATATTTTCAGTAATAATTTAAAATAAGATGTATATTTACGAGGCGATTAGCACAGAAACGTTTTTGTTAAGAAAAGTTTTGTACAACACAATACAACGATAATTTAATTTCCAGTTGGATGTTTTCTTTGAGTTTGAGCTATTTTGTTGTTATTTTGCGATTGATTGATTGATTAAGGTAACATTTTTCTGAAAGAAAATCATTAGGTACATACCTAAATACAAAGCTTAACTTGACTTAACGTTTCATTTTCACTATTATTTTACCAATTTAACATAAAATCTCCACATTTACTAACATAAAATCTATTCCAAATCATTAGTAACAAAGTACACACGAAAAAGTAATAAAAAAATATATAAAAAGCATAGAGTCCCCTTCCGAGCGGTTAACAAGCGAACAATTACATTTAATTTACGGATGAGTTTTTAAAGTGCCCCAATATGGCCTTCTGGGGCACCCCGCGATATTAAACCGCTATCATTTTGTATTCGGATAATCTACCGCGACATTTGTTAAAAAATAAATTTCGAGAGGGTATCACGAACTGTTACTAAAAATTCAATTGTCCCCAACTTCCCCAAGTGCCACTTGTTATTCTACACTGTATAATCTGACAATTTCACCAATCAATACGATTGTTGCAAATTTTACCCTACTGTGCTCGCATAAGGATCAGTTTAGTATCTATTGTCTGAGGAAATGTAAATGTATAGCGTTTGTCGAACTTAATGTGCGGCGAAACAAGTGAGTGCATTATACGGCTTCAAGTACGATTTAATTTACTATTCAAGAGTTTCGTCAAATAGATGAATTTCAAAATGGAGGTTTTCAGATTTTCTAAGCTGATAATTTATTGTATTGAGACACTCTTTGGTGATCGAGCTCAACGAAACAATTAAGTAGTTACTTAATAAAAATACAGTTAAGTATTAAAAGGATTATTGTCACCATAATTCAACAATATAACAAACGAAAGGACTCTAAATAAAGACATCAACCATTTTTCCGACAATAATCGGTTTTTAGCCAAAAAAAGTACAACGGCTCAGCGGGCGGCGCGGCGGGCGCGAACTTGTTACCCTTTGCCCTTTGTTTAGCTAACCCATAAAGAAAACAACAGTGTTTTAACCCTTAAGTTAACCCTTTGCGCCACATGTCGTCACACAGTGGTCGTGCGAAACCGCGAATCAACTCAATGGGAAGAAGAACTCATGCTGTGCGAAAGATAGTTACCATTACAATTCCAACCTTATCCCAAAGACCTAAAGTTTATGTGTAGATCGTTGTACTCATTTAGAATAGGCACAATAATCGTTGCGCGAAAACGGTGAAATATATGGAGTGTATTTTTACGTGTATTGTGCCCGCAATGGGGTTTTTATTGCAAATGTCTGCGCGCGCATTAGCCGGATTGTTAGCCGAGGATGCTGCATATGGTGCGTCTGTTATTATTTTTGTGGGCTTGATATTGTTTTGTATTATTGTTATAAATAATCCCGGTCGCAAACGATGAGGTCCTGGGTTCGATTCCCAGATCGGGCAATGTATTAGTGGGTTTTACCATCAGGATTTTCTCAGTAGCAGCCTGGGTTTATGCTCGGGTGATGTCAATAAGCTATTACATGGATGAAATGTGGGTCTATTATTAGGTACACCTCTGCCTGACCCTTGACCTTTGGAGATTACAGGCGTGGTGTTAAGTTTGTTTTATTGTTCCCACCAGCATTCCCGTTCTTCTTTAAACGTAAATCTAATTTCTGCATGAATTCTAAAAGGTCGGCTAATCCGAAAAGGTATTGAAACAACGGAATCTATACAGCACTCGCTGGAGAGTTGAATTAAAAGTTTCTTTTTGTAGCCAAATGGAATGTTCGCAGTCTCGCTGAGCAATCCATCTGTTTTACAGTTGAGGAACAAAGTTTCCCAGCCTCGGATCCCCTCAAGTGCCAGTGTCCATTCTGTTTTATAGATCGTTACTTGTAACGTTGAATCTTGAGGTATTAGGGAAAAGGTTTTAGTGCCGAAACCCTTTAATTTCCTACTTTTAATTAGGGTCCGGCGTGATAACGTCCTCCGGTCCAGAACGCGTGCCGATAAGTGCCGGAGAGGTACTCTCTTCCATATCGTTAGTGACAATTCAACGCGAAATGTGGCTTTTGTTTTAGTTACTCGTGAAAGTTCTCATTGGTGTGATAAATTGGATTTTCCTGAAAGGAGCAGCGAACATGGACATTTTAGAATTTCAAAACGTATTACGTAATCGTTTCAGATTTTGAAAAATATTATGTTTATGTTTTTGTCCAGGTCCAGTTGAAAACCAGCGTCGGGCACTCTTTGTCCGGCATTTTGCTGAACTGGGCCCGAGGCTTTTTTGTTTATTTTTTACACTGTGTGTACTTGTGGCGTGTGCCAAATAAATGTATTTTCATTCTTTATTTTGACTATCTTTTTTGTTGCACCTCAAAATCATAATATTTTATTTCACATAGGCCTAGATGGGCGCTTATAAAACGTCGAAACAGATGCACGGTTCGGGTTGGTCGTTTCCTATGGAGAAGAACCGGCAAGAAACTACATGGTTACTCTTTTTAAAACATTTGGTATTACAATATAATCATGTTACAGCATTAGTACTTAAGTATGGAGGGACAGCTTAGGCCCGACAATCAGTCGTTGCACTCGTTGCTTACTACACAAAAAATGAAAAACAAGATAAAAGTTAAGGGCCTATACTACCTCAAATGGCTTAGCATGATCCTCCGTTACGCCTAAAATAATGCAGCATTAATTTTGAAATAAATATATGGTAAAGTTGAGGATTAATGCTAAGTACTATGTGTGACGAAAACACGATTCCATAAACTTTTCTCGATAGAAAAAAAAACCAAAGTTACCTCTAAATCGAACAATAAACCGCTGGTATTCAAAAAGTACTTCAAATTA
This sequence comes from Xestia sexstrigata, assembly GCA_941918905.2. Lineage (NCBI taxonomy): Eukaryota > Metazoa > Arthropoda > Insecta > Lepidoptera > Noctuidae > Xestia > Xestia sexstrigata. Next base: position 21,190,103 of record OW799201.2, read on the forward strand.
GATCATGAAACTTTGCATACTAACTGAACTAACTATTAAGCAGGTCTTACGTGTTTTATTGTTTAGTCCAATCAATAGTTTTTTTGTAAATCGCAAAAAAACACTCATTTCGCACTATTCGGCCGCAGTGACTGACGTAACAACCACTTTGTAGTGCAAGCTGATTAGAACTTTATTCTAACAGTATTTCAAACGAAGTTTGCACCACAAATAGAGTTGCTAATTTATCTGCTGTAGTCGCCTTAACAAGCATTTAGGAATCTACAAGGCCTATAGTGTACATACTTTCATAAACAATCGGAAAAAGGAATCTATTCAAAGGTAAGAAAATATTATGAAAAGACTAAATTAGCTGGCATGTTTAGTCTTCGGATCATCCTACTACTGGTAGGAAATGCCTCAGGCATAAAGTCGGTCCGTGTACAACAGTTTTTCTACGTGTGCCAACGCACAGTTTTAATAAATACGTAAATTTTATTTCTTAATTCTATTCTTCTTTGTATACAATAATAAACACATTATATGTAGGTACTTTCTTAGACCCTGAGCCTACTTTATAAAAAAAATTAAACTAGCCTACTAAGTAGCTTTTTAAAGGCAAATAATTTATTTAATCTCCATCAGGAAAATTCTTAAAATTCAGCAGCCCAGTTAAAATATGAGAGTTTCAAACAAGTCGAGGAATGTTTTCATTCTATTAAGCCCGAGATTTTTTACAAACTCCGCACTTTGCTACTTTGCTAATAAGATTCTCGGGCATTTTTTTTGTTAGGTCTAGATGTAGGTAGAACTTGATAGAAGAGAAGAAACTTAGACTTCCACGTCGTGTAATAAAATATGTTTTCGAAAAAAAACTCGTCATGAAATTATTTTTGAATAAATAAAGATCTAGTTGTGTAGGAATTTAACAAAACAAGAAACAGAACAACAACAACAGCAGGCAGAGTTTGAAGAGCAAAGACATTCATCAAAAAATAACAGTGTTCTAGGCAACAGAAAAATAACACACATATTTAGAGACAACATGACCAATTAAAAAAGAATAATACGGTAATCAAATATAAATAGAAAATAACATAAATGAATCAACAAAAACAACGCACCTATTGTTACAGTTGACTAAATATTTATGTTGATTTATGCTACATACTAGCAAAAAGCGCATGAAATTCATAGTTCCATAATTACCACAGTGACAGTTTGCCAGAGCTGCCAGTCTACTAATTGCCGCCGTAATCACTTCGCTTGGCAGGTAGATTAGTGATGGCAACATGGCAACACTATCTACGTGCTCAAAAAGGCGGCCCACGTACCGATAATGATATAAATAAATAAGCCAGTAAAATTGGCTCAATTAAAGAAAATTTAATATTCGAGAACTTATTCCTAACAGAAAGGTCAACAGTTACGAAGTTACAGTTATTACTGACAGAGACGAAATAAAACTGAAACATAATAAAGCTCGTAAAGTAAAATTTACACTTAGCATAAAAAAGACGATCGGCAGCTGTGTTACTTGCATTATGAGTTCCGTCAATCATACTTCTTATTATTAATACCAGATATCGACACCCATAACCGCTGTAAAGTTTCGCCTGTGTTTATTAATAATCCTAATTAAAATACTATATAAAGCTCGCTTACCACTCACTCACTGACTGACTCATTGACATAATAGTTCTCCCAGATGGTGGATGGGGAGGAAGGGTATATTTTGACAGGTTGGTTAACAGGTAACTCTTAACAAAGAGTAAGGAAAAAGTGCCAAACCTCCCCTTTTCGCCCCTCTTCCTCCCTCTCCCTATCGTATCTCGGAAACTAAGAGACCCATGTTTTTTTTTTTTTTTACGGATTCGTACTGAGGAGGCTTGGAAAAGTAAAAACCTGTTTACAAAGGTGCCCCTCTTGCCCCCTTTCTCCCCCCTTTAGGCGTATCTCGGAAGTTAAGAGACTTGGAACATTTTTTTTTTCAGATTCATATAAAGGGGCAATGCTTTAGCCAAAAACATTTTTCAAAACTTCCCCCTCTCGCCCTTCACCCCTTTTTTACCACTGAAAAATCTATTGAGGGGCGTTGAAATTTGTATACCCTCCCCTCCCCGACCTCCCCTAAAATTGAAAGGGCTGTAACTTCATAACGGTAAACAATAATGACGTTATTAGGATAATAAGTGGCGCCATCACGTGTCTCTAGAATTATGATTAAATAATATTGTTACAAGCAAAGTACAGCCCTAATTCATTGCTTATAGAAAGAAATCGGCTGTATAAATAACATAGCCTATGTTAGTCCCTACATAATAACTGAAACCAGATAATGGTGTCGATTCTGTTGTGCACAAACTAAACTTAATTTAGGCTATTGCTATCTTTTTCTCTCTAATAAAACGAGAAAGAGACGGACGCAATTTAGAGCTGTCAAGTTTAGTTGGAACTAATATTTCCATACAAATTCCAAATTCCATTCAAATGAAGGGTGCACATAAAAACATGTCGACTAAAACACGGTGAAGCGCAAGGCATTTTCATTGATTTTATGCATGCTATACAGAATAATTTAAAAACTAAATTCAAAAGCTTAAAAAATATTACCAAAATAGTCGTGGCTTACGAACCCATGATTTCTATCGGAATCTATGTTGTAACGACTTTGATGTAATTATATTGTCAGAGACTTGGCTTAATAGTTCTGTTCTGAGCAGCGAGCTGTTCGACGACAGGTACGTAGTCTATAGAAAGGACAGGGAAAGTACTTCAGCTTGCGGGAAAAAAGAGGGCGGAGGAGTTCTTATAGCTCTTAAGAAGAACATCAAGTCCAAACGCGTAAAATACTGGGAAAGTAATTGTGAAGATCTTTGGGTTTCTATAGAACTACCTTGGACACGAACAGTCAGTCGAATAGCTCTCTGCGCGGTATACTTAACCCCGCCAGTGCGTCGTTGTACTTTCGAGCATTTTGTGGATTACAAGAATCCACAAAATGCTCGAAAGTACAACGACGGTGCGGTCTTTACAATTATCTGTAGGCTAATTCACGCAGTTGCAGTTAAGTTTCGATCATAACAACGCTTTTCGTATTCTCTACCGCTGTCAGACACGCTCGCGTCAAGTTCGCGTCACGCGAGCGCAATAACGGCATTCTACTGTTGCGCGTCTTTGGTGCGTGCTTCGGAACGCAACATTATCGGTATTCTACTAAGTAAGAAAAAACACTAAAATCTGTGCTGGGGTATTATTTTAATATTTGAATAACGTCATATTCATTGAAATGTAATCGATTCTATTCGATTATTTAGTGAGTAATATTTTTTCTCTCATATGGCCACACCATAAGTAAGTTTGGTTGTCGTACAGTTGACGTGCAGTTCACGCGCAGCTTACGCGCAGTTCAAAGATTACAAAAATACCGTTTATTACTCGAACTTGAACTTAACTGCAGCTGGACTACAACTTCATCGGTGCGTCATAAAATTACGTGAATTAGCCCTCAGTGGACCGAACAATATTACTGAACTTTTGATAGATTTTACTTGTGTTAACGTGTTGAAACAATGTAACTTTATTACTAATGCCGCTGGTCGTATATTAGATCTTGTGCTCTCGACAATATCACTATGTTCTGTAAATGAAAGCATGTGTCCTTTAAGTAATGTGGATCAACATCACCCCCCTCTAGACATTGTTATTTCATTTGATAGGGTAGCAAGTCTTCCCTACAACATAGGAAAAGCGACTCCTGACATAGGGCTGATTATCATACAATTCGAAATTTCTTAAAAGAGTTGGACTGGAATTCATTATTTGGTGAACAGAGTGATGTTAATGAGATGCTAGAAGTATTCTACGACACTCTTGGCGCTGCGATACAACAACTTTTGCCATTACGTAAACCAAAAAACCGAAAATACCCATCATGGTTTAGTCGTAAACTTATTAAAATGTTGAATGAAAAGAACAAGATTCGAAAGTGTTTTAAGAACCCAATAGATGCAATAGAGCTCAAATTAATTAGTAAACGATGTGAAAATCTCGCATCTATTTGTTACAAGGATTACGCAAAACATCTAGAGAACGAATTGGCATCTAACCCTAAGTTACTCTGGACTTATCTAAAAGCTAAACGAGGAGGTTCAAGTGCTTACCCCTTAACCATGACTGATGGAACTACCGTTACTTCTGACGGGTCAAAAGTACCTATGTGACCTTTTTGCAAGCTATTTCTCGTCAGTTTACAGCCCTGATGACAGTAATGGTGCTGAATACAATTCCGAATTTATGCAGTTGTTTGAAAATACGTCTGTCTAGTGAGCCTCACTAGACAGACGTAGACACTTAATGGATGCAATGTTTGCTTACAACATTTTTAAGCATAAAATAAACAGTCCCAGTTTACTCGCACTTTTTAGTTTTAGTGCACCCTCTAGAATCCCGCGTATAGTGCCATAACACCTCTTTGTACGCCATTTAGAAGAACAGTTTTGGGATCCAATTCGCCTGTTTCAAGAATGTGTAAGGCCGTAAACGGCTACAGTGATGCTATTGATCTCCACTTTGACTCTCTTGCTAAACAAAAATCCATCCTTAATCGTTCACCAAGCAACCCCTAGTCAAAGTCAGTTATTATTTCATTCTGTCAATTTTACCGTAATCTATTGTTTCATTGTGTCAATTTTACCACTATTATTAATTGTTTTTTTATTTCTTTTTTCTCTTTAATGTTTAATAATTAACCAATCTATCAATTGTATTCAATATTGTTCAATGTTATTCCATGTTTTTCAATTTTAATCAATCTTATTCAATGAATTTTAATTTAATTTTGTGTCGATCTTTATTTATAACTTATTAATTTTATCAATTCGCCTATTTAATATAATTTTTACTAATGTTGCTATTTGGATAAATTAATCGATTTTGTCATAATTCTGTTTTCACTGTTTCAAATTTAATTTAATTTAATTGAATGTTGGCGCTTAGTAATTACCAAGTTAGCTTATCTTCCGAATTTATTGTTTTGTGCATGTGGTGTACCTATAATTGTTGCGCTGTTATTTAATTTTAAGAATGAATTATGTCGCTGTATCCAGTGTGAACAATCGTTGGTAGTCCTATAATAAATAAATAAAAATAAAATAAACTAGTTTGACATCACTAACTTAGTTCATAGCTATAGCCGTCCTTTTCTCGCTCTGCCTTTTAGTAAAAGATAGCAATAGCCTAAATTAAGTTTAGTTTGTGCACAACAGAATCGACACCAGTGTACGATTTGTAAGTATTATGAAACAAAAAAAAATTGCAGACAAAACAAACCTCTGAAGTGAAAACAAACATGTCGTCGGCACACTGTCACATCCATATCCTCACTCGATTAACTGGAGTGTAAGATATTCCCAGCCAGCGCTTTGTAGCTGTGTACCCTCAAATCCTTTTAGGACGGTAACTTATAGCATTAAAAGACATTCAAAGACTGAAATAAACGCCAAGAGTACAACTTCTGGAGTCGCGCCGCAACGTCAATTTCAAGGCGTTTGTGCTGGTGCGTATCCCAACGTGTATGCTCCATCTGGTGTTGGAAGAAAGTTTTTGGCCGCAGGATGTGGTGTTCCGTCGCTTCCGCGGACAAATTCCTCGAGTATGCACAAAACATCGTGCAAGTGAAGTGCTACTAACATAGTTTTTAAGTTGCTACTAACAATTTTTTTTTAATTAATAAGTATTTTTAGGTTAAGGTATTTATCTATCGGTCTTTGTTACCTGAAATAAATGGTTTATTATTATTAATGAAAATTGAGTATCGAGATAAAGTGCTTACCAATGTTTTTGAAGTTAATTCATGGTTTTAAAAGTTTATAAAAAGAGAGGACTGCGAAAGTTGATAACAGTGCAATAGGTTGATTCGGGTTAAATAGATGATGTGTTCATAGTTCAGTGTTTACGGAGTTCACACAATGCATTTGTCTATAAGTAGTTACTTGTTCTAGATTGATATTCCTCTTTCCATACTTAAGATGACCGGTGGGTTCCATAATAGACAACATAGCATTATAAAATGTTATTGTATCGGTAAATAACATCCTTTGCAAACTGAATTGAATTTGTAATAATTGTGATGCATCAATTTACGGCTGCCAACATTATAGATCGGTTGTCTAACTCTAGAGGGTAGCATGTGGAACCCTTCCCATGTTGATATTATAAATAAATATAATAAATCGTATTTGCTTTAAGAATGTGTCTTGTGTTGCTTTTAAATAAAAGCATGATTGTTATATAAATCACTGAATAAAATCAGGTAAATAGTTACTATTCTTTGGCCGAAGCTCATAAAAAAATATAAATCTAACTCTATTTGTTCCATACCACCGAAATTTCGTTGGTGATGCACTTATTTCAACTTGTTTTTATGTTACAGAACATCAACATCTTGTAGCTATATATCCCATGGTGTCAGCCAGGGTCCTTAGATCTTCATCGCTAGAAAGAAGAAGAAGAAGAAGAAAGAAAGAAAAAATATTTATTTGCCGCAGGCACATGACGTGCAAAACATAGGTACAAAGCATATAAGACGTTTAACATATAACAGAACGGAACAGAAACAAGAAAAAAAGAAAGAAGTTGACAGCTAGCACGTCGTGAGTGCGACAAACAGGTTAAACCACTCAGCATGATACTGTGCTATGGGGAGCCCACAGCACAGCGCTGATATTCAGTGGTCACCCTTGAAAAAACGTACGGAAGCCAATACAGGCAAGAAGCTAAGGTAAGTGTTTCATAGGAGGTGATTAACAAATGAGTAATTATGGATTATAACGAACGGGCGACCGTCAGCGTCCACCTGTGCACTGTTATAACGATATTACCTATACTATACCAGTATCGCCTGCTAGGAGTACGTTAGATAGTTACGAGTTAGATCATTAAACCGTGCACCAGGATATATTATTAATTCATGACTTTGTTAATAAATGGTTCTTATACCGTAGGACACATCGTTTTGGTCGTTGATATTTTAGAATTCATCTTCCGTTGAGTGCTCTAGGACACTCAGACAAAATGTTAGTGTATTAGTCTAGTTTCCATCCATAGTAGGTGATACAAGCAAACATGGTTATGTAAGCAAGCAGGTTACATAGGTTACCAAAAGTTGAGTTGATATGAGTAGCTTACAATATTATTGTCCAGTTAGCCCCTAACTAAATAGTATTATCTTAGGGCTTCAGGTATATATGATTTCCAAAGTAGATATGCGAGTTGTGAGATGTTGTTGTTGCTGATGTGTTGTTGTTGTTTGTTGTTGTTGTGGGGTGTGAGTTGTTAATGTGATGTGTGTGATGTTGATAAGTGTGGATGCTGTGGGTGTGTATTAATGTGCTGCGTGTGGTTATAGTTGTGATCTTCCAAACTTTCAATTTATTTAACAATTCCAGCACAAAGTACAGAGGCGGAATGTATCTAGCATAACAACAAAACATAGTAGGTACATAGGCAGCTATTTAATTACAAAGAACACAAAATGAATACATTTTTAAATCAGTGGTACTCGCAGCGATTTGATTTTAATAACGTTTCGACCGCGGGGCTTTGGTACATGTGAACCCAGAATTAATTTACAGCGATAACAGTTTCCGTATTATTTAAAGTCGTTCCCAACCCGCATGGGAACAGACAAATGAAATATTGGAGCTTACTCGTAATTGAAATATCCTGTTAAATCTAAGGGTCAAGCAAATGAACGTTAATTTAAAACCGTTCATTACTCGACTGAATGCAGCTAGCTCAGTTTTATGTTAATTCTGTTTGTTTTAAATCTCCGGAGGATTTCGTGTTTCATTGCATTTAAATTATTATAACGGATTTTCGATGAAGCTGTAATATGTTGTTATGGGCGATAGTAACACATTGTACATAATATTAAATTGGCTATATCAAGGGCGGGAAAAATGGTAGATTTAAATAGAGTTTATGAAACTCTTAGTGAATTGTAATACATTTGATTTTACTGATTGGCTGATAGCCAAATAAATTATAATGCGAATAACATACACATGTATAACATCACGCCTTTCCCCTAAGGGTTAGGCAGAGGTACACCCACATTTCGCCAGTTATGTTTAAGTCCCATGTAATAGGTAGCGAGCCTATTACCATCAACCGGGCTTAAATCCAGACTCCGTGGCTGCTACTGATAAAAACCTGATGGAAAAACCCAATAGCACTTTGTCCGACCCGAGATTCGAACCCAGGTCCACACCCTCAGTAGTAATGCTTGCGACCACTCGACCAACGAGGCAGTACCTAATCCGAATAAGTTTTTCCGAAAATCCGTAAATCTATAAATCGTAGTAACAAAGGGCTACGTCGTAGCACTCGTAGCACCTGCGTAGCATTCATTTAATATTTTTATGGCGATGACATTGTTGGGTTTCAATATCGATAACCGTTATTTCAATTGACATAAGGAATATTTTGACGACGATTAGTCATGGTATATCTCATCAGATTCAGTCAATAGGGATGATTACGGACAAAAAAAATGATTCTGTTTAGTCCGTCAGTTAGATTATCGAAAAATATTGGATACGTGTTTTTTGTTTTATCAAATTAATAAAAATTGACGAAGATAAAAAGTGTCAGAGATGAGTGGGGGCTTGTGTCGTCACATTTACTTAAGTAAAAAAATTACTAAAATGTGACGTCACACGAGTTTTCGACGCACTTTATCGTCTTCTATGTTTTTTTTTACCACCTGTAATTGATTATGGATTAGCAATACAACAATTTTGACTTTGACTTTGATTTCATTTTTTGTTTACGTGAAAAAAGAAAAATATGTGTCCAATATGTTTTGGAAATCTATCTGACGGACTAATTAGAGTTTTTTTGTCATCTACCCTATTATGAGCTCTATCGGCTTGTTAATACGATCTCAGGTTAATTAAACCATTTAAAAAGACATACAGTGAATAAAATCATTGTGTATTTGGAATTTTGTAAAGCTATTTAATTAATATTATAAAAAGATGGATGGATGTTTGTTACTCTTTCACGCAAAAACTATAATACTAAACGGAGTTGGATGATAATTGGCACATAGATAGTTTAACCTAGATTAAATCATATGATACTTTTTATCCCGGTAGTTGATCCCGTGGGACAATTACTGAACTCCACGCGAGCGAAGCCGCGGCGCATAAGATAGTATTAGTAGTATCTGAGATGAAATAATTGTTTGCCATCTACGTACTGCGGTCTTCATGGAAAATGTCCCAGGAATGATATGGGTTACATTAGTGGAGTCGTAACTACTTTGTAAGATATACAGGGTGTCCGGCAACGAATGGATAACCTTGAAATGGCCCATAGCAGAACCCATGACCATTCAGTTATTATATTTTGGTTTACGTTACAAAAGAAAAAATTTGTGTCAAATATTTTTTGATAATCTAACTGACAGACTAATTAGATTTTTTCAGGACACAAGCCTATAGTATCTACCTTAAATAGTGAATTATTGCTATTAACGTAGGCAAGGAGAAAAAGTTACTGAAGCAAAAAAATGTAATATGTAGACCCTACATCTGCGGATGAAATTTTTTTATAAGATAGATTTTTTTTCGTATTTTTAAATGGCCATAAGCTCTACTATAAGCCATTTCAAGGTTATCCATTAATTATCGGACACCCTGTATACATATTATGTGCAAAACTATACATAATAGATATGTTTGGGAACGTTTCCACTAACTAAAATAGGTTTATCGTAACTCAAAATCATTCTTCATGTCTTGTATTCAAACCAATACCAGCTTATATCGAAGTTTAGTCTATATTCATTGATTAAACCAATCCGGCGATCCAATATTGCGATTTTAAATCCAATTCGTCTGAATATTCTTGCAGTGGAATGAAAAATTTCAACTTCAGCATCCACATCCAATGAATATCATTTTCGTTAACGCGAGTTCTTCGAAACGTCGTTATTTTAATACTTCGTTATAATCTGGTAGAATATCAAAGGGGAAAACCTGTTTTAAATGTGAGATTCATTGATGATGATAACATTTAACTGCCAAAGCCTAGTTTCGGAGTCAGGGATACTTATTACTTATTTTGCCTAATAAAAGCCCTAGCTACAGTACCCAATGAAATTGTAATCCAATGTCCATTCTCCTATTTTAAGTCATTATGATGTACACCTTCTTTTTTTTTTTTTTACGGATGGGAAATCATCAAATGACTTCTCCCGCTCTGGGCGGAGCAGGAGGGAGTGTCAGACTTTTACTGACTAAAACCCTTCCATGTTCCTTCATCGCCCTTTGTGTTCCGGGGCCACGGTATCTCTTTCGAACAGTCCCGCGACCCCGGCAGGGCCCGCGACCCCGGCAGGATGTTGTACACCTTAGAATAAGACCAATTGTAAGAAGGGTTGCAAATAAAACATTTATTATTAACTAAACTACATACCACCTTGAGCTCATGCCAGCCTGGTACTTTTTGGGGATAAAATGTGTCATATGCCTCAAACGGTGGGGGGGGTGACAACGTTATGATGTTATGATGAACATTGGACATTTTTAGACCGCTGGATATTTTGCGAATCAGACATTTTCGAATTGGACATTCTGCGCATAAACGATTGTTAATGACATAAATGAAATGAAATTCACTAAGGCTTGTTTTCTATAACTTACTAACGTACAACTGTCAGGTAAAATGCCACGTCTCGCAGCTATCGGTGTTTCTATAAACAAAGAATATCCTATCCGTATCACCTACCTGTCACTTGATTCATAGAAAAATCAAAGAAAGCTTTTCTGTGACGTTTTGTTTCTAACCGGTCAGTAAGCAAAATGTCAAACAGATACAGTTAGCAACCAACCGAAACTGACCAGTAAGTTATTGAAAATGGCTGTAAGATAACAACTGACTTATGGTTGTTATATTTTATGACGATCGTACATTGTAATGTCGTGATCGTTCGCTCTTGACATCATGGCTACCTTTACGACTTCTACAAGATGGGATGACCAAGTCTTTCCCGGTTGCTGACAAACGGCTTATCATTGTTAGGGAGCATTTATGGGATCTTTCTTTCAACGTCCGTAAACGAACCGTATATTACTCGTATATCAGGTGCGGACTTATTGCTTAGCAAGCTATTTCTTTGTGTGAATTTATCTCTCATCGTCTGTCAACTGGTGTTTGTTTTCGATGCTTGTTAGACGTCAATTGAAGGCGGAATACACGATCTTTATCTTTATGGGATGGGGGGACAAGGAAGTCGTTCGCTGACCTTTTTGTCAGTAACTTTTAAGAAGGTGAGCTAAGTAATTGAATATTTTGCTTTTAAAACAAGCCGTGTCCGATGGGAATTTATTATCGGAAAATGATGGATTCCGTACAAAATTCTACCATTTATTTAACATCTTCAGGGACAGAATAAGAAAAACCTCTTCCTTAGTGCTTCTTGTCGTTATAAATAATGGGATCCATTTCAAGCTTATTAAAACCAACAGTTTATTCGAAGATTTTATTGTCGTCATGTTGGTAATATTATTGTAACACAATAACAATATGTATGAGTATGTACTTACTAGAATGTAAGAACAAATTGGGTAAATATTCTCATATTGTAGCCCCACTTCATATCGCCGAGTGTATCAGGCATGTGTTGCGGACTTGAGATCTGCTTCTTGTCAGCGTGGTTTAAATGTATTCATTGTTTTTGTACTGTGTGGCGATTTTCTTATTTTATTTAATACTACTTTTTTCCACGGCTTCGCCTGTTTTGATGTCGGAGATTCATGATTATGCTACACCCCTACGAGAACTTACTACTGGAGTAAAAAGTTTTATGTTCCTAACCTAACCTAACCTAGGTAGAGTAGTTAGATTATGAATCCAAGTGCCAATTTTCTTTTTCGTACAAATTCGTTCATCCATTACGGGGTGAAAATGTGAGAGGAAGAGTTACTTTAGCATATTATATAACATGGCTTTTTTAATGCAAATTCTTTTATCTATTATGGGGTGAAAATGTGAAAGGGAGAGTTAAACTTTAGCACTTATAATACGGTTTTAAAGAAGATGTAGTGACAAAAATTGAAAAGAGTATGCTTAGATGTTTGGTCATGTGGAGAGGATGAGTGAAAGGCGAATAACAAAAGGTATTGACAAGGCAGATGTGAGTGGCAACGCCGGGAGGGAACGCCCTAGAAGTATATACACTGACCTTTTTGGTGAGGTTCTTCAGAAAGGTCAGGTCCGTAGTACTCGCAACCACTTGGACGAGGCAAAATGAGTGTGTCACGATTTTAGCAGTTGGCGTTCTGTGGTTTCTGTCTACCCTCTTTATGTATATGTAAGTACCAATGATTTGATGATTTTACATAATATCAAGATAATTTAATCTATCTAGTTTGATCGATTAAGTTTTCCTGCTTGTAGGTACATTTGGCAAGTTTCCAAAGTAACACTGCACATATACGTCGACAAAAGCCATTAAACTCTACAAGTTGGCTCTCAGTCCAGCTGGACCCAAAGTTCCAGGTCATTACAATTTCACTTTACAACTTGTTGGCTTTATATCTGTTCATTAAGTTATTTCGTCCGATGTGTCCAATTGCATGTGGAAACGGAATTTGGTAAAGTGCGGCATCAATACTTTGTTTGCAAAAGAAGGGTAGTTAGTTTAATGTTGCTTTTTTATCGGTTGGTTGTCATCTTGCATTTTTTTAGGTATTTGTTAGTCCTACCTAGACTCTACTGAAAGTTAATATGACGTCACTAACCTGTCTGCTTTTTAATATGACGTCACTAACCTGTCTGCCTTTTAATATGACGTCACTAACCTGTCTGCCTTTTAATATGACGTCACTAACCTGTCTGCCTTTTAATATGACGTTACTAACCTGTCTGCCTTTTAATACGACGTCACTAACCTGTCAGCCTTTTAATATGACGTCAATAAACATCTGCCTTTTAATATGACGTCACTAACCTGTTTGCCTTTTAATATGACGTCACTAACCTGTCTGCCTTTTAATATGACGACACTAACCTGTCTGCCTTTTAATATGACGTCACTTACCTGTCTGCCTTTGTGTTTCATGACATCTGAAAATGTCCACTTAATTCATTGTGTATTACCGTTCAATTTTCTTTGTCCAACAGTGTTGGGTAATCCATGACAAATTCTCAACAGAAGTCGTCAATTGTTTTTATGTAAATGTATTCCTTATACTCCTTGTTATTGTGGAAGGAAAAACGACGCCATTACTTACCATGCCAGCTAAAATACAAATTACGGCGAACTTCAGAACGAGGTCCCTGATAAGAAGTCATAAAAAGCCAAACGTAAACTTCAAGAACGTCTGGGTATCAACATTTATCTCGAGTATAAAGAGACACCAGCCCTCCTACACTATAAATGAGACTTAAAAGATTTTTTCCCTGTAAATTGTAAAGTTTAGAAGTTTTCCCAGCATCAGAGAGCGTCGTTGAATAAATATCACGGTACATAGCTTCCTGCCTTTGTCTCTCAGCCTCACAAAGTGCGCATCCTACCTTTTTAAGACAATTTGCTTTAAAAATTCAGCAGTAGGTACTCGTGGTAATTGAAGTCAGGCCAGGGTCTCGCCCAAATATACTTTGTTAAGGCACCTTCCTAATTTGTGAAATAAAAAAATAAGAACGAATTTACGCGGAGATTTTCTGGTTACGCTGAAACATTACGGCGCAATGTTTTGTTTGAATTTTAATTGTAAATGGAGCTGAAGTATTTAAATTTTTAATCTTTTGTTCTCAAGAGAAACAAAACGAAGTAAATGTCGCTCGTGAAAGTTAATTATCACACTTGTTATCCCACTGCTAATAGGGACCTAAAAGATTTAAGATACCGTACCGCAGATAGGCTATCAGATGAAAAGTTACAGAAAAAACTGGTTGTCTGTAAACCCGGTTTACGGACGATAATTTTACGTGATAACGTCACTTAACGTCATGATATTAGTGATTTTAACTTAAAAAACAATATTACATCCCCCTTTTCACCCCCTTAAGGATTGAAATTCTAACAACACCGTTGCGATAGCTTCCAACCATAGACGGTAGATAATAAAATTTGTGATTTTTACTTCGAAAATTAAAGACTCCATATACAACTTCATCCCCTTTTTTAACCCTTTGGGTGTGAAATTATCAAAAACTCTGAGACACGTATAAATTAATTTTCAATCGTCAGTCTAAACACAAAATTTTAATATTCTAACTTTAAAACTGACGGACTTTCATACAAACTTTCATCCCCTTTATTAACCCTTTGGGGGTGAAATTATCAAAAACGCTGAGACACGTATAAATTAATTTTCAATCGTCAGTCTAAACACAAAATTTTAATATCCTAACTTTTGTGTTGTGTGTGTGGGTTTGGGCTGGGAGTTGATCGACTGGCGCGCAAAACGGTGTGACACTTTTTCGTGCGTGCAGCCAGTGTTCATTGATTTATAAGACGTTATCACGTCAAAAGTGTGATCCCAGGTCTTAGTGACACCTAAAAGCAAAATGCCATAATTTGCGTATTAAAAAAAAAGCATATTTAAATGCATTTGTATTTTGCTTGAGTAAATAGAAATGTCATAACTAATTCCATTAAAAACGTTGGTTGACCAAACCCCTTTCCATCTATGATCAAATTCGGTTTTCGAATAAAATCGAGTCACATTTGCCTGAACGCGCCGGATTTTACCGGTGCGTGTATAACTAGTTAAATGCGGATATAAGCGAGTTCGCTCCGGTTCAAACTGGATTACGTCTGGTGATGCACATGAAAATAATGTAGTTACTGCGTTGCTCCGGACACCGTGTTTGTTAATTTACTAACGAACATACATGCATACGCGTTTTGATAATGTTTATCTGCTATATTTCTGATGTATTGATAAAAGATCCCTACCGCTGCTATCGAAAAAACCGATCATTCTCAGAAGATCCATTGGCCAGATCCATGATAAATCTAGTGAGAATTGTCGTGTGACCTTGAAACAGCTGAATCGATTTTGATAAACGATGACTAAGAACCACCGCTAGAACACCTGCACCGGTTTACCTGTCCAAATCAAATCGTTCCAAGTCGGTTCACCCGTTTAAGAGCTACGTTGCCACAGACAGGGCAGACACACAGACAGACACACACACATAGCGGTCAAACTTATAAAACCTTTCTTTTTTCGTTGAGGGTTAATAAAATAGTACAGCAAAATTGTTAAGCAGGTCTTTTACAATATTTTTAGATCTATGTTATGGGCATTATAGCGGACATTGGCTGATAGCGAAATCTAAGGTCTATCTAAGATAATGTGTTAAGTGTATGTTTCTAACTTAGGTAATCTCGCTTTCACAGTTCAAGGAGTTTAAATGAAATGTATACAGGGCATTCATCTCTGAAAGCTGAAACTTTCACGTTTAACTTACAATGTTTATAGAACTTGATCTAAGCTATCAGTAGTTTTATAGTTCGGAAGTGAGATTTCGCTCGGTATCCTAAGTACTAAAGTTTTTGCCATAGAGGGTTCATAGAATGGCTACACACTGTTGGTGTCAAAGATTAAAATCGTTAGAATGGGTGAACTGAAAATTGATATGGCACAAAAGGAGGTGTCTGAATGAGATGATGAGTAATGGAGAAATATAGAAGAAGATTAATACATTCATTGGGATGAAAATGAACTCAGAGGGTTGTATCGATGATTTTAATCATTATTATTCTGTAAATACATACTTGTTACGGTCGCAAATCATATTTTGTTCAACATACAGCCTGAAACTGACCTGCAAATTGCAAAAAACTAAAGAAAATTTTAATTTCTCGGGCTACCCTGGCTTTCCACCTGTGGAAATCGTATTTGTCATTCTATTTAAAGAATGTGAGCTCACTCGCTTCACAGTTTAGCTCAAACTATGACGATTTACTTTCTATTAAGGTAGGTACGGTGAGGAGACATCTAACAAATTAATTATTTCGTTGGTGCTCCGTGATACATATGCTTATGACTCCTACTAAGTTTTAAATATTATAACTCTTCATCAATGCATATACACAAATAAACGGTATTCAAACGTATTGAAAAACATCCAATTGAGACGAACATTATTAAGATGAGTTGGACCGGATGCTCGATATTAAAGCAAGGAGCTGTAACGAACATATCCAGGGTCACGTGTTACATATGTTTGTACTATCGTGTTTGTAATTCGCAATGTTTGACGGCCATAGGGTTCCATTTTAAATGTGGAAAGTCCGAAAATAAACCGGACATTTAAGTGACCTTCTTTCTCTCTTTGTCCTGTATTAATTTATCTTTTTTAAAATAAATCGCTATAATTCATCGCATTATTGCATCGGAAAACATGTTTTGATTGATTTAAGAATAGTGATACTCGTAGCAGAGACAAACCTAAGAGTAGTATTAACTCGAAGAAGCACAGAGACAAAGCGACGTTTTATTAGCAGTAAAAATGATGAAAAAGTTTTTTTTCGTGTTTTGCTAACCTACATGGTGTCCACTGCTGGGCAAAGGCATCCAGTATAAAAAAGTATGAAAAAGTTGAAAACGTTTTTTTTTTAATTTTGCCCTCACTTGGTATTTCTCGTACGGTGGTACCGTGTTTACAAACATTTAAACTCACTAACTGCCATACCCGGAACAACAACCTGTAGGCTATATAGTTTTTTGTTCTATGCAACGAACCCGCGACACGCAGTTCAACAGCCAATCGCTCAGCCACTGCGCCAACCGTACAGTCGTGGGACTCACAATACTCACATAGGCAAAGTTGACATTGGTTGCCTGTTGGAAGTCGTTGAAGAAATACGAAACGTTTTGTAAACGAGATCGTACGATCGGACGAACGTATCCTCAGGGCCTAGGTAAGTAGCTGTCCACTTGCCAAGGCCCTGAGGAAACCCTCGTGAGTCCTGACAAACTCTCAGTCGCCATTCATAACCACTATGGATGAGTAGGGTCCGCCTATTCTCAGCCGGGACACCCAGCATCATATCAAAGCAGAATATTAGTAACTACATATGATTTGTTAAGCCAATTTCTGCCAAATACAGTATCAAATATGTACTAAAAAAAGGTTGAATACAATCTATGGAGAATCCCCTGACCCTCGTCACTGTCCGACAAAACTGCTGAGCACAGATATTTTATCATAAAAGTGGCTGAAAAGTGTTATCGTGCACAATTTCTAGCTACTCTCTACTCTACAGGGCGTTTCCTGGAAAGACCCACACGATATTTTGAAGGTGTCAGTCGCAAACACAGAAAACATAATTTTTAACCTAAACTCAATATTAAAATTTTGTACGTTGTGTACCTGTAACAACAAAAATATAAAAAAATGATGATTCGAAGATGAGATTTCGCGATTTTTTTATATCTTAATTACCGGGACACTTACGACATAGGTTTTGAGGGTGATAACTAGGATAAATGAGTCCCACTGTCCTTTAAATTTGTCTGAAAGCCTTCCAAACTCCCTGTATACTCTGGCCGGTTCACTGTCCGACTTCAAAGTTGTCTTTAATAAATTGAGTTTTGAAGAAGATAATTAAACGGACACAAAAACGAAACGATTGTAGCTACTTCCTAGCTTGTTCAATTTGATGAATTTTGCAAGTTTACAAAGTGGAAGCTTCGAACAATTGTTTGTTAGAACTTTTTAGTTGGACTGGCTGCGCAGAATAGTTAATAGAAGGGAGGTATTACTACGTAGCACCCATGTACTGTAGATCAACGAGGGATAATTATTCTACTCTATATAAAAGTGCTTTCAGCGACTTAAGTATTTTAGAAAATGGACTACGACTTTTCACTATGATAAAACTCAATTGACACTTAGTAGGAGTAATTTAAAAAAAAAAAGAATAGTCTTTATGAGGGCATCATAAAGACTATTCTTTTTTTTTTTTAAATTACTCCGAATTCAAAATCCTTTGAAAATCCGAATACAGCTTATAAGCAGCCAGTCGTAATTTGTTGGTTGTGGGCTTGTGGGTTATAAAACTTAACAGTACCTACTTACCTATAAGTGTACTTATTTATTTGTGTTGATAGAACATAGAAAGTATCATATAGTATATTAATTAGTTTACTTGAATACCACCTAATCTTTTCATCGCTTTTGTCACTTACTCAATTATTTCCTCCAGCATTTTGTCGTCTAACTTCATTTTTGATTGACTAGGATAGTGTAATTAGTGTAGCCTAAAAGTGTGAATGAAGTACCCTCTCTTTTTGTTATGGGTCAAACAGTAAGTAAGCTTATTGTTGTAAAAGTGAACCATATCATCACGCTTGTAAACTCGAAGGGTTAGGCAGAAATGTATGTAATAGAACATCACCCACATTTCGCCAGTTATTATGTAATAGGTGACAAGCCTATTGCCACCGAGTTAAGTGAATCCCGAACCATAATCCCAATATCTTTAGGGAGATTTAGATTTGATGAATATTTAAATTAAATGAGCTAACTTAAGGTCGACAACAACAACTAGACTGACTGACGAATAGGTACAGCTTAGATACAAAATCTAAATCAAAGTCAGTATTCATTACAATAGAAATTTCATATAAGTACACAATAAATAGGCTATTGCATGATTTTTTTTTCACCACTCTAAACAATGCGTAAGTAATGATTTTATAATATCTATAAAAAATACTAAATTATAAGCATTTCAAACTGCTGACTACACAGAGAGATCCGATACAGCGAATGACGTCATTCGCTGCATCGACGTACAAAATCAATACTATATTCCGTTTATCTAGAAAGAGATAGAAACAAAAAAGTTTAAATGGTTATAAATTTCGTGTTGTTTGGCCGATTTATGTCTTGTTTTCACTTTTTGTCACTATTTTTATAGTAATTTAACATTCCGTATCGAAATAAAAATAAAATTGTGCATATTCCCTATTCTTACGTTGTCGCAACAATAGAGCTGTGGAACGCGCCACCACGCGCTCGCGCTCTTTGGCATTAAACAATCTGAAAGCAAATTTACTTTTAAAAGAAAAGTTCGTAACCACTTTTTAAGTCAGACTAAATACCTCTCAACTAGTCTAGTCAACTTTCTCCTTTGTTTTTTTATTCGTTAAAATATTTGTTAGTTTATTATATTTGATGTGTGATAATGGTATCTGTAAAGTAAACTTATTTTCGAAAACAAGGTGATTATTTAAATATTTTTTTTACCACAATTGAACCTAAAAATGTCTGGTAGAGAATACCTTGTGGCATTAAGTCCGCCTATGTACCACTATTGTACATGAAGTTTAAACAAATAAGCAAAATAATGTTAGCAATGTAAAATTTCTTTATATTATTCTCTGTCCAAACCACAATTTTGAATTAAGCTTCGTTTACTTTCTATATTTCTGTTACGAATTAATTTAAAAACTTTTTTTATTCATTTAGGTACATGTACACAAACGTTGTTTTTGTATATTTTTAAACATAATTTTGTGTGTGATTTGTATTTTTTGGAATATTTACGGTTCTCTGTAACATTTCATTTGTCGATAATTGTTGGGAGAGAATATTTTGCCAGTGCCAATACGCTCCGTCCGTGGACGCGACGGTGTCGGTCGGTGACGGAAGGGTCTAGTGTGGGCTAGTCTCATACTTTTCAATACACAGAATACAAGGTAATAACCGCGGAACGAGTTTGATACGCTGTTGATATGTTTTAGTGGTCATAGTTAGTTGTCATGTTTATTTCGACTTTTGATTTCGAGTATATTTCACGGTCATGGTTTGTTAGGATGTAGTGGGTACACTCCTTAATGATGTACAATTTTTTTTTTTTCAATACACTTCTCATCTTCTAGATGGCTGGATTGTTAACACAAATTAAACCTGTGCATCAACGAAAACCCAGCTCAGTGCTGACAGTGCTAAAGTACATTTTATTTGGTCATGAAGAAAGTAATAAAGCTTGAGTGATGGCTCCTTAATGGCCGCTCCTCATCAAGGACTTGACCGCGGCCAGGGTGCCACACCGCACAATAGATTGCTCTGTGCGGTCAACCTACCTATGTAGTACGGTCCACCTACAATTCCAATTATCCCATAACGTACACTGTGTGACACATTTAAAAAGGACACATTCAATTCATGCACTAGCGTCTAGCGTCTTGTCTAGTCTAGACGGCCAGTGTTGTAAAACAAAACAACTGTTCCATAGCAAGTCACAAAACTTAAAAATAAACAACAAAAATGGTGGTCAGTCTAGAATCATATACCTACTGAAAACGTGGTAACAGTTGCGTGCTTAAAACCCTTTCGTCTTAGACCGTATCCATGCTTGTACTCGTAGCCACAGCAAACCAAATGCTTCATCTCTTACGAAAAATCACCATTATAACGGTGTGTTGCTGATTTCAAATATAAAATGTCGTACAACATTGAAAACACACTTGTCTGTTGCTAAGTTCAGCACTAAGTTTCCAAGAACCGCGTCACTTTAGTCAAAACAATGCGACAACAGCAGCCTAGCTCATAATCCAATCTCCAAGCGTTCATACGTAAATTGCACGGTAACTGGCAAACAAAGTGACGTATTCGGGCTATATTAGTAGCTTCGTTAGGTAGTACGAGACCCCGAGAGCTGAAAGTTAGTCTCAACCAATCAAATGGCTTCAAACATCTTTTAAATAATAATCGAGTAGTCGGTGACGTTCTGTATTATGGCGCTTAAGACCTCGTTCCGTTCGAAAATCGAGCATAAAGGACCGTTTACTCTCTGGTTGTTGCTGGTTTCAAACTAAAAATGTTTTCCAAGATTGACTTGAAATATTGAAAACACACTTAGTTGTTACTAAGTATCACAGAACGTCACTTTGTCAAAACAATGCGACAAACAGCAGTCTGGCTCTTAATCCAATACCCAAGCGTTTATAGTTTCATACGTTAGTTGCACGGTAAGTCGCGAACTAAGTGACGTATTCGGGCCATATTAGTTGCCTTAGAACCGACCCGAGCTAATATAGTTATGACGGGCATCAAAACTTTCCCAACATATTGCTATTGTTCGGATGTATGCAATATTAATTCAAATAGTTTGCAAACGGCCTACGCTTATACACTAGTTTGTTTGTTTGTTTGACTTTCGTAAATTCAATGGGCTGATGGAAGCTATTTTGCTATGAAATATGAACGCGTTTATATTGGTTTTGTAGTGAGTAAATATGGTTTGATAATGTGGGCTTAATTAAGCTAAATATAATGTTAATTAAACAAATTTATCTGTGTTAATTTTGCAGAAGTTAGCACATGCAAATACGCTGGCTATTGCGTGATCGACGACTCTATCATAATTATCATAGATTATGAAGACGCTAGGATGGTGATGAGTTCTTACATCTAAAAACCAAAGAAAAACAACCAATAGTCCACGATGATTGACTTCTGATTCTTTACAAACAAAACACGACAACTTAAAGTAAAAAAGGGTAGGTACCGTTGGATTTACAATTTTACAACTCCTTGCTCGTAAATTCAACAGGATTTTATTAGGTGTCGCGTAAGAAAACGGGAATTATACTCTTGCACCACCAGAACACAAAGCGCTGTTGTTGTCGACGGTACACAGTACACTCGCAAGTTGTTGACGTATTGCCCCGTTGTCGTCCCGCGTCTCAAGCGACAACACTCTCTTATCGCGCAAACTTTTAAGGTCTCTGCATATTTTATACCAAAGCTCCGCAATCTTCCTTTGTCTCCTACTTTTAGAGCTACGCTAACACGTTACATTAGAATACTCGTATGCTAAGAATCTCTAAATGAAACCACATTATGAATGCTTGCGTAACTTTTATTGTGCTTCACTGGAATTTGGCTGAAAGGTATGTAAGTACTCCTATCTGCTGAACAATTCCGCTTTCTAAGGAAAGTTTCTTATTACCCGTTGATTTCAATGTTAAGTAAGTATTTTTATAAAGTAAGTAAACTTTTGTCAATGAAAAAAACACTGGAAAAAAATGTGGTTAGTAATTTTATAACACCTGTTTCCAAAAACAAGAACGACCACCTTGCAGTCTTGTTTTACTAATTTACTGTTAAATTCTTGACCGTATTTTCGTCCAAAACATCAAAATTACAGTTTAAAATGATCCTCCATAAACTTTTTCTTCTAAAATTCTAATAAGGGTGGAGCTCACCCTCTACATTTTTTGCATTTTTTTGTCGACGCGAGCAGCTGATGACCTCTTTTCAACATTCCACGTCGTTACTAAATTTAGAAAGCTTTAAAGCAAAAACTGCGTAATATGACTTGATTGAAGCTGGGGAATTTTGAGCGGAACGACGGCCACGGCCGGAAACTACAGTGCTGCTTATATATCATCCCCTTTAAATAATAAAATGGAAAGCCAAGGGCTAAGACCCTTATTTGTAATTACGTCTAAATTAAAATGAGTGTACATTGCGTAAGCTCCTCACCAATCGTAACTCTAGCAGTTATTAAATCTGATATCAGACGCTTCAATCGAGTGAATTCACTCGGGAGACTGATTCAGTTTTTTTACTTTTGATTCCTAGTGAAAGATGCTAAATTAACGAAAAGTGAAGCTTCTTATATCGGTTTAATTCTTTCGGTGAATTTTACAATGATATTTTCATAAAGGAAATCGAATCCTGGTAATATCGGTGGATGACAAGCGAGCGCCCGCCAGCACACGGGACCGCCATGTATCATAGTGTGGCAGCAGCTGCGTGCAACTGCGGATATTATAGGAGAATATCCGCGCTGCCGCTTTGCGGATATAACGTAGAATATCCGCAGGTCGCAGACTCGCAGCTATAGCAAGTGACACTTAGGAAGTATTATAATTATCTGTGACTTAGGTGACGAATTAGATGTCGTTATGGAGGGTTACAATTCTAAGGTAAAAAACATCTAAGTGTAAAGGAGAGTTTTGTTCGACTCGTCACTGTTCCTACTCGTCATCAAAAAACAAAAGATCACGATTCACAAACTAGTCATCTGCCTAGCCTTTTCTCAACTATGTTGGGGTCGGCCTCCAGTCTAACCGGATGCAGCTGGATACCTGTATTTTACATGGAGCGACTGCCTATCTGACCTCCACAACCAAATTAGTACTGGGTAATACGATACCCCTTGGTAAGACTGGTTGTCAGACTTTTTGGGTCACTGACTACCTGTAACGACTGTCAAAGATCTGCAAATGACAGCCGGGACCAACGGCTTAGCGTGCTTTCTGAGGCACTGAGGAAACCCGGTATAAAAAGGGTGGTCACCCATCCACAGACCAACCTAGGCAAGCACGGCTTAACCCAAAGATCGAGCGGCTGTTATTATTTAGCCACGGGCTATCACGATTCACAACTGATTCAACAATTTTTGTTTTTGTAGAACCGATTCGTCATCGATGCTAAAGTATCATCAAATTAACAACTATACAATTCATTTTTACCCGACTGCCAAGAAAGGGTTATGTTTTATTATAAGGTAGGCCAGAATTGATCCATGTACTTTTCACTCCTATTTAAAAAAAAACATCGTTTTGATAAATACCAAAGGTGCACCATTAAAACGTCGTTAAGATTTCGTCATAAAAGATAACAGAGAAGGAATGCCGTGAGTGATTTATGATACAGACAGCAGCAAATCAAGCAACTACAACTACACTGTCTTTCTGTCTTTTTTAAATAGAATTTCAACTGTACCGCTAAAGCATTAGGTTAAAAGTTGATTGGGAAAAATTTGACAAAATCAAAATCAAAGCATTTATTTCAAGTAAGCCAGTTGCAGGCACTTTTGAATTGTCGAAACAAAGATGAAAAATAAATGTAGCTACAGTCCCAGTCATAAGACATAATAACTGTGAAAGTACTGTAGTTGCCCATTCCCTAGCGTAGATCTCTATGGAGAAGAACGGGCAAGAAACTCCATGGACACATTTTTTTTTAAATCAAATAATTGTTACAAAATCTCGGTTACATCATTCATGTTGAGATGGTATATTATGTGAGAACAATGTAGCAAGATGTGCACGTTAAAAGTGTCCATAGTAAAATCAAAAAATACAATTCAAAAATAAACATTAACGGCAACTAAGAGATGACCAGTCACAACTGATAGCGCCCGTTCACGAACATGACGCATGGATCAGCACCATTAAACTCAACCATTTTGTAGGGAATTTAATGATCCGACACACCCGCCACCATCAGCGAGACATTAGAGTGAGCATGACATACTCTCAACTGCCAGGGCATATTCAAGTCAAGAAAAGAAAAGACGTAGGATTCCAGTGAATGATAGCTTTACATAGTACTCACACAATACGGGCTACGACAGTTTCGGGAAGCTTGATGTGCTAGCGTCATACCTTAAAATAAAAACATCATTTTTCGTATTATCAAGATTGCGTCCTATGACATCATCGAGGCAAGAGAAGTCTGAACCTGCATTGTTACTCTTTGTTACAAATTCTAAAAAGTGGCGTGTTAGTGACATGGTCGTGTCTCCCTAATCATCCACAATGATAAAAATAAAGGAGAGGTGGAATAACAGTGAGCTCAGGGTTATCGCGCCCCTGATATGAACGCGCCCAGAGGTTCATGCGCTTGACTTACCAGCTTGCCACAGATTAAATAATGCGGGACTGAATTACTTTAGCTCACTGCTTTTACATAGTAACGTTGGAAATTTGAAATGACGTAAAAGATATGAACGTGGTGTTGGATTTGCAACGCTCTGTTCAACGCTGAAAGTTAAAATCCAATATTAGCACGCTTTAAGTCAATACGCTATTGACGCTATTAGTGTGGCTTCACTCAACTGAACAAACATATCTGGAATATATTTATATCCTAGAAATAGCAGTTGACACACCAATCAATTGACATACTTTTTAAGAGCTGTCAAAACGCGATTCTCTCATAGATTTTGTATGGCAATAGCACGCTATGACGTCACTGGTTGGTTAACTCATGACTCAACTATTTATTGAATTCAAAGCAATTTAAAATCGAATTTGGCAATTAAATGAAAATAAATCGGGTTTTCAGGCCCAAAATAAAGTTTATTTTTAGAGATTGATGTCTTGGAATTATTGTTTTATGGTGTCAACTACCCTATTATTTGGACTAAGAACATAAAGTAACTACATAATTATTATTTTTTTCAACACAATCAAAGTACATACACAAACTTTACCGGAGCAATGTATCGACATTACACATTGCTCTTGGGCGTAATATCCTACAATTTGTCCTACGAGTATCAGCTCAAGAAAATATGTGCGAAAATATGTGGCATTTGAGTAGATTTATTCAGAACATATAAATTGGGCGTGATGAAGGCAGGGTACTCTCTCTGATCTGTCTGAGATAAAACGAATTTTCACAGACCAGTGGCTTTCCTTACTACGTTAGGTACAAACACACTAAACTCATTATAATATCACACCTGTATTGCCAGAAAGGTTAGCCAGAATTGTAAGTACCTATGGTAGGTATATGCAGGATCCACGAGTTAAGTTTATACCTACATAATATAAAGGGTGTAAAACACCTCTTAACGAAAACGAAAGGTACTTATTCTCCTCGTCCGCGTCATTGCGATCATTTTTTTGTTCTACCCATACCTGGGAACCTTCTAGTTACGGAGATATTGGGGGTCAAAGTTCCAACTTTTTGACAAGTTTTTTTTTTAAATACAAGTTTTTAATAAAATATTTTTACTTTAAACACCTCCACGACCCCCGTACTATTCAATCCATCCATTAGCACAATTTTTTGAGTGCGTTACATTGAGTTCTACCACAAAACATGATTTTTCACCCCAAAAAAAAAAGTCATTTCCCAGCAATATTTTTTGCGTAAAGTTACTTAGTTTGATGTACAGAATGCTTGGTTGACGGCTTCGTGATGAGGTCTTTTACACCCTATATATACTTTTTCGATTTCAATATTTTGTACATGGGACTATGTTTGTCGCTATCCTCACTTTAACACCCGGTGCAACTGTAACCATCAATTTGAATAGCTTTGCTTTTCAAAAAAAAATACTTGATAAATCTGAACACGGTTTACCGACCGAATGATCAATATTACTTTTAGAATATTTCCGAAGTTGGCTTATTATGTACTAATAGCTTTGACTTGGATGTGGCGAAACAAAAGATATTTATCAAACATCCTGACAGTTTGAGTTAAAAGTTAGATTTTACGAGAATTACCTCAAAATCCTGCCAAACGTATCTTTCTATCTTTGTAGTTTTAAAACAGACATCGTAACATTAAGTGCTTTACAAAAGTCGACTTTGAACACTTGACTTTGGGTGTATGTTCTATGACTCAAAAAATCTTTTCTAGTCAAATAAAACGGTCAGTAAGACGAGGAAATCTTAGTGTCGCAGTGCGGATTAATTAAGTGTCAATATTAAATGCTATTTATTCACTTATATTTCCGGCGTCGTTTATAAGGAATTTGCCCCATAGCCGACGGGGAACCGACTTACAATCGAATATTTTCTCGCTTAAGTTTTCAAAAGACAAAAATAGTTGATCGCTAACTCGCCGATTGCATACACACTGCCGGCGAGCACTCTTGAACACACAACTCGTTTTCAGTTGCTGATTCTATTCGTACTGAGGATGGCTTTAGGAGTAGGCGAAGACTAAAGAATCGATGGATGCACTGTATGAAAGATAAGACTAGAAAGGTGACTCATGAGAGGAGCATGGAAGAAGAAGTTACGTGCTGCTTCGACCCTAAATAAATTGAGATAAAGACAGGCATATGTTAATGATTATGTTCATGATGAGTTCTTCCCGCTTACCGCCGGCAGTAGGACAGATGCCAAAGCTTGGAAATGGCTAGGTATAAGGTACAGACGACGAATAACAAGTGCCAAGCGCCAAGCCTTTGTCACTGCCGAAAAGCCAGCGATGAAAGCCCATCACGTTTTAATTTACGTAGCTATACGGAAGAGTGATGTTAATTAAAAGCCAAAGTGCCAAGTAAGTTAGTACTTATTTCGATGGAGATAATATTTCCTGGCTGATTTAGCTGAGCTTAGTAAGGTATCATGGGAAACATATCTCAAGCGAAGAGCTGTCTCCAGGCTGTACCAATGATGACCGGTAGGGTAATTACGTAATGCACTCATATTCCCAATGTTATTCTGACAATTCAACTTTTTTCATAGCGTTATCTTCCACGTTGTTGAGGAGCCGAAATTTCCAAACATTATGAAGAAATGGCATACGACTTTCTTTAAAAAAATCCTTCGGTTTGTGATAGAAAAGTGTGACAAGCAATGCTGCAATAAAGTGCAAGATTAACTTGAAAATCTGACTAATAAAGCTCTCATTTCAATTGAAACAGCTAGCAATTAAAACCGAATTGTGAATTCTTAATCGAAACTCACCATTACGGGCGCGATGCAAATGAACGAATATTCTGGGAAATTTGCACTAGTTATACGATAATGATTATGACATCGTAATTAAAACGAGTTACTTCGCAGAAGCGTTATTCAAATTAAGTGCCGTTTCATTGAAATCAGTTCAATTTGGACTCGGCAACTAAACTTCTAGAATTCAAATTTAACATCAAACTTAGCCATTGATCCGAACTCCCTCCATCTTTCTTTGGAACTACTTAGACATTGAATTATTCAGACACTACAAAAAGGAATGAAGAAATGTCGTTAATTCAAAACAAGGCATTACTCAGCGAAGTTCTGCTGTAGGAAAACATTTTGTTAGGTAATCAGCAAAAATAAATATATATATATATGAATACGTAACGAGTAAAAATGTGTCCTAAATGAGGTGGCCCGAGGCCCCGTGAATAGCGGCCGCCATGAATACTGGCTGAAAGGACGCGGCAACCCCGGCGTATCCTAGTTCCTCGGTCGCGTTGCCAGAATGACATATATTTGTGCCAGTCGCCGGCCGGGAGAAGCAAAAAAATAAGTTATCAAAATTAGAATGCAGCGTTAATGATGATGAGACATAAAGAAAGGAGGTTTTGGACTTGGACACGCTTTCAAAAGACAAATGACAGAAAGAACTTAGTGAACTTACCTACTCGTAATGGCTGAAATGGAAGATTTCTGATTTCTATTTGTGACTAGGGTTTTTCACCAAAACACGAAAGTAAATTAAAAAAATAAAATAAGAGCTTTTTTACCTACTTACAAAGCACTCAGACTTGTAATAAATATTTGCAGATCATTAATTTCAACCCAGCATTGCAGAGAACGCAGAAGGCGAAAAATTCATCACAGCGCGTTCCCAATAAGAATTGTAATAAAATATTCGAATAAAACTGAAAACCTTTGGAACAACTGAAATTAGAATTAGAATTATTCAACTCCGTCCAATAAATCAGTCGTAGCGTAGTGGACGTTTAACTCTGGAATATTGAAACGGAATCATTGAAAGCACGCCATTAACATTTTTAATTAGAGTAATTTGTAATTTAATTAAAAGTTGGTCAGGGTTGCCATAGCCATCGCCGTTCAATTTGTTCTGGACCACTTCACCGTAACTCTTAGCATTCTATCGAGGACTTTTACAACCGCTTCAGTGAAACGTGCAAATAGAGAGAAAACTTTGTTTTTATTACCTTTGCCAAGGGTAGTAAGAGTTGGCTAGGGAGTTATTATAAGCTTATCCGTGTGTAAGTAGAAGTACGAATACGTTGGATGTATAGATGTTAAATGTACCTACTGACATTTGCAGTTTTATTGAAGTTGAAAAAAATATTTGGCTTGATTTTATAGGTTTGAAAAGCTATGTCAATCCCGGTGACAGTCGTTACAGAAATACAAAGCCCTTTGACAACGATGGCCTCCTGTCTAAGCCCTCTGGTTTATCTTATAATACTTAAAAGTTGTTAAACTTACTAAGTATCAAACTAAAAGGATTCATATATAATTAATAAATTGACACTTTACTCATGAATCCTTTCAAGAGTGGTTTACCACAGAACACAGTAGGTAGAGAAAAACAGAATAAATTCTAGTTCAAAAACATCTCAGTACCAGGCAAACATAGAACATAGAAGATCTCTATCCCCAACAGTAACGAGCGTAAGAATCGCTCGATCAGCCGAAGCTTAACCACAGTTAATCTCGCCGACGTTTAGAAGAACCACCGACTTTGTTCCGTGCATTTTAAGTCGGTATCTCTTCAATCCGGTTTATCTATGGATATCAAAGGTTTTCGAGTAGGTACCTACTGTGTTGTTTTTTTTTGCAAAATCATCAGAACCAGCCTGTGTTTTTATTGTTCATGCAAATATGTACATTGCTACTAGAATCTTTTGGCTCTTTAGGCATTGCCACGCGGGCGGCAGTTAGGAAACTGTTTTGGAATTCCGAGTAGAAATTGAACTGATAAAATAAGATGGCAACGTTCGGTTACGTTTTTAGTGATTCACGCACCAACAAATCCATGTACAACTATAATGCAGGGCACAGTTAGTGCCTTTGTGGCAACGTGCCTAAAATAAACTGAAGAATGGTTATTTGATTACCGACATTTTGAAATTGAGAGCAACACAATGACATAATGTGCATGCTCATTGTAACGGTCATTGTGGCTACAACTGAGGATGTTTACTGGCCGATGCGACGTGGAAGTGAACATCAGAATGACTGGCCAAAATCACCGATCAGCTTTAAGATATTACTAAAATCTAATACCTATTTGCCAGTATTTGATACCTTTGTGTAAATAAATGGTACCTAATTAATAACTGGGAAAATGAATTTAAAAATTGGGCAGTCATTCTGATGTCAGGATGATGATGATGCCCACATTTAGAATCTCCACGTAAGGGCTCCAATAGCTCGCCGTCCGGCCGTCTCATGACGACAGGCCGTGTCGACGGCGCGTTCGTGTTCCACGCGCGCCTCAAAGAGAGTCAGCAATAGGAAGGGGTCCGCAAGGACCGATGCCTGCCGGGGTTTGCGGGACTGTTCGAAAGAGATACCGTGACCCCGGAACACAAAGGGCGATGAAGTAACATGGATGGGTTTTAGTCAGTAAAAGTCTGACACTCCCTCCTGCGCCGCCCCGAGGAAGGGGAAGACTTCTCCCCCGGGAGAAGTCATTTGATGATTACCCATCCAAAAAAAAAAAAAAAAAAAAAAGGGCTCCAAAATTTTATTTCCCCTTTACAAAAATTTAGTACCTATTTGATACCTAAAAATATATTTTGTCTAGATTTTTAGGGCAAATAATAAAGATTTTATTAGAGATTTTTTTTTACTAGGTTAAATAATCCAGAAAGTGAAGTGATTTTTTTTCAATTCTTTGCAATTATGTTCAATTTACATGATTATTAATAATATTATACCACTAATCAATAACAATTTCCGACTGCAAGATACTGATAAAAGCTAACATGTGAATAGAACTATTTTTTTTTTAAATATCGTCATCAATAGAACGTTGCTCTATAAAAAATCTTCGCACGGGACCGGTCTAAGTGGCGACACTTGGGGGAGGCCTATTTCCAACAGTGGACGTGTTTTGGCTGAAATGATGATGATGATGAAAAAATCATTATTCTTTGCCCTAAAAATCTAGAAAAAATATATGTATAGGTATCAAATAGGTACTAAATTTTCGTAAACGCTAATTGATATTTTGGAGCCCTTACGTGGAGATTCTAAATGTGGGCAGTCAACCTGACATCAGAATGACTGCCCAATTTTTTAATTCATTTTCTCAGTTATTAATTATTTACCAATTATTTACACAAAGGTATCAAATAGTGGCAAATAGGTATTAGATTTTAGTAATATTTTAAAGCTGATTTTTTATTTTGGTCAGTCATTCTAATGTTCACACGTGGAATACCGTACCGTACAAAGACATTAAAATATCCCAACTATATACTGAAACAAACGAACAAAATCTTGATTTGTTTGTAAAACCTAAACTAGCCATTTGCTCGCTCGTCCGGTTTTAGTATAAGGTGTCAAACTCTGCAATTAGGTAAATAGGTCATGTCACCTTACTTTAAATCGTCATTTGAAAATGCGAAAGTTTGTGAGGATGGATGGATGATGTTTGTGACTGTTTCACGCATCAACTACTGAACAGATTTAAGTGTTTACCACACAAATAGTTTTTAACCTGGATTAATAAATAGGACACTTTTTATTCTGGTAGTATGATCCTGTGGGACAATTATCGAACTCCACGCAGGCGAAACCGCGGGAATAAGCTAGTATCTTATAATAATCTCCCCTTGGTATAGTGTTCGCAAGCTTGACTGCTGAGCATGAGGTCCTGGGTTCGATTCCTAGGTCGGGTAAAGTGTTATTGGGTTTTTTCATCAGGAATTTCTCAGTAGCAACCACGAAGTCTGTGCCCGGTTGAGCACAATAGGCTAGCCCCCTATTACATGGGACATTAACATAACTGAAATCTGGGGGTAAACCTCTGCCTAAGCCTTCGGGGATTACAGGCGTGATGTTATGTTATGTTATCTACTTGATTCCGAATGACAATTTACGACCCTTTGTTTGGTCTTGAAGAATGCAATCAATTTGGACAGCCTTTTGAACGCCAGAGTTTAAACGCACGCGCGCGCGCCCTCCACGCCAAGCCACAATTTTATCTACCATTTTGTCACATATTTGTGTTGTTTGGCGTACAGGGCACGCGCTTGCTTGTCACGTATATGTGACACTGGCGGTCAAAAGGTTAAGATAATATACTCATCTCTCGTTCTGTCTCCTATTTACTATGTTGCCACAGTTCCCCTTTTCTTGTCAAACTAAAAGCTATAGTTTATCAAGAATTTAATTATTTGCTGATGACATAACAAATGTCTAACAAATTGGAGTTTAAACCTAAATATTAACATTATATTTTGCAGTAGCATGCACAGAACAGATGTTCACAATTATAATATTTAACAAGTCTTGTGTGCTACCGAGCACTGCAACCGCAGTTAGTTAATTAACTTTCAAACTATATGTACTTAGTGTTACCACATGTTAAACAGAAGTATACTACCTACTGTAAAATTATCAAAAATATACCCAAGTAACTCACAATAGTTTTAACATTCTGCCTGTTTTCACCGACATCCCCTAAGTTTATGGGATCCCCTAAGCATAGATAGGGGACCGATAGGGGATGGTTTCTGTTTCACCAACATTTAGGGGTTAGTTAAACGCTAAAAGGTCCCCTAAATTTAGGTGGTAAAAAAATAAACCGGCACATAGGTACATTAGTGATCTTTCAAAACACGACTATGCATGCTGTGGTCTCCTATAAGAGTGAAGGAGTACACCTACCGAATATCTTATGTTTCCATTATCTCATTATATTTTGTATATAGATTTTGTTGGACATCCTAAATTAACCTCCTGAAATTCACTACACTTTGACCGCCACGAAAACAGCATCTCAAATTCACGCCTCCAAAAGTCGCCAAAACCTCAATTCATGGCGCATTGTTGATCAAGTTTTAAGCTAAACTACTCCATAAACTTGTACAGTGACAAGTGCGCAAGGGTCTACTTAGCTGCATCAAAGTTCATTAAGAGAGCCCTTTTCTCGTAACATGTTTAGTTTAGTCAGGCCACCGCAACGTCTTCACACATTGTTTAGATAGTAGTTCGCAGTTCCCGCTGTGTAGATAGTAGTTTTGCGGTGTCTGTCATAGTCACACTTTCAGTAATTAACGAGAAGAGTTGAGAGGAGTTCATATGCATACGTCGAAACAGAATGCTATCAGCATACTTAAAAGGGGCCAGGGCCAGCTTCCTGAATAATGACTCTAGAGCACTCATTTTTTTCTTCATACTAATTTTTTTCGTCTACTGTGGACACTTCCCTGTAATTTCCTTTTTTTCAGCAACTAATAAATAAAGAAAATATAACCCAATTTTACACGGCCGTGATTAAAGGACTACCAGACAAATTCGAAAAGCTTTTAACAGCAAAGAAATTGATAGGAACCTAGAATCTCAAAAAATGTAATTCAATCATCTAATCTTTCTTAAAATTTAAATGTCAAAAATAATTGAATCAGTTAGTTTTCGAGGAGAAAAAGGGGGAATACGAAACGTCGATCTCGCAAAAAAATGATTTTTGTGATATAATCGGTCTGAGCTGCAGCTGTCCCTTCCCTGTCGCACTCTACGAGAGCAGGTCTGACGCAGCACAACGGCAATAGTTTCTTCAAATACCTACTGTTTACCAAATTCATCCATGCCATGCACCCTCTTAACCAGCGTTCTGCAGCTGTCAGTATCAAGAATCCGTAGCAATAATGATACTGACATCTCTTGAACGCGGTTTAGATGTGCAGATCGCATTCAGTTTCATTGATGTTTGCCCTAACAGGAGAATCTATATCATATCGAAGCATTTATTACGTTGCCTCTTTATTTACTAAAGGTTTCCGTGAAAAAATCTTACTCGTGTTTTGTAAAATCATTACACAAATGTTGGTGTCAAAATTGCAAGATATTTTGAGAATTTAGTGTCGAAATTCAGCTTCACTTTACTCGAAAAACATTTCGGAAATAACATTTTGTTTGAAACATGACAAGCATTCATCCGTTTTCAGCACTCGATCCACCCTATGCAAGCTGAACAAATAACAAAACTAACAAGGACAATGTATAACCTAGACAAAACTAACGCAACATGAATAGGAAAAAAAATGTTTTGTTCCATGACTTTGAAAATGTGTTCCGCCCATCCTTTACCATAAGCATAAAGGAGCATTCCCATACTGGTGTGATCCATTTATAACTCGGTCACCATGTAATACGTTTCATTTGTAAACAACTGCTACAATAAATTAATTGGACTTATTGGTTGCCGAGATCTACACTAAGATTGCACTCCGACCGACTTAATTTCAGCACATCGTTCTGTCTGAGATAGCACGAACTATATAGTGGTTTTTCTCGCTACCCATGTTGTGTTGCGAAGCAGTAACAATTTGCGACGCAGTGAGGCAGTTAACCGCGTGGTTTTGGCTCCCAGCCCCCGGGTACAGCAACGCCCGGTCAACACATTTTCACACAACTTTTATTCATTTTATTCGGTCCAGTTTACCCCCAAAAAAACATTTTCCAACCTCACCCGTCCCTTCACCGCAGTCACAGTGAAAAGTTGTTATGTTATTATTCTTTTCCGTTTCACATTCCACTTTTTTCATAACATCGTAAGAGTAAAAAAGTAAAATCGTAAGGAAACCTCAACCAATAATGTATGTTGATAAAAAACGATTATTAGCTACTTTCAGAGTTTCATTCACAAAGAAAATCACGCTTCATTGGGTTCGTCAATATCTTGTAACAAGTCGAATATTGGTAACCAAAACCTTATTGAATTTTTATAGATACTTTGAGTAAGGTACATTGCGTTTAAAAAATACACCAAGGTCGGGAACTCCGCCTTTGGAGGTGTCCGAATAGTTTCACTTTGATCTAGTAGTGAGGTGGTGGACCTCGGCTAATTAATGCGGTTACCTGAGCAGGGAACGGATCAAATTCTCGAAGGCCGACTCATTTATAAAATTGTGCCGGCTAACGGCTTGCCACAAATGAGCCGAGGTAAAGTCACTAGCGTGGGCAGAAAGCCTTTTTTCTAACCTTTCAGACTATTTCGATCGTCAGCTATTATACCAGGGAACATAGTCATTTGGGCATACAGGACTAATTTGGGAACTATGCCTAATTTAACAAATTCGTATCGGTCAGACATTAGAGGTATCCCATTCAGTAACCAAAAGGACTTAATGACCGAATGTAAACGACCTTTCGGGTGGTCCACATTTATTTGATCCGCGTCCGCCGATGCCGCTAACGATCAAGTGTTATGGAACCCCAACATATCCTCGTATTCAGGGTAATCGTGCGTGGGCTTCTTTTGTTTACAGTTCACTGAATATTGTATCGCCCTTTATTAGGTGTGTGGAGTTTTTCCGTCCACATCCTAGCTATGTTTTTGTAGTTACTAATAACAAGCCATGTAAGGACCGCCGACATTATTTTTCCTGTAAATACACGTATTTCCTGTTGCCGAAATCGTACGTGCGTGGCTCGAAGGATCTTTTCTTTACTTTTTCTTTCTCGTCTAGGCCGGGAAAATGTTTTCTGTTTATCCTAACAAAAGAGTTACATATTTATACCGCATGACTTCTTAACAAAGGTTACAATTTGAACTATGACCAGTTTAGAAGATTATGTCATCAAAAAGTATCTCTTTTAACCGCACTTGAAGCTGTGTACACAGTTAGTCCATAAACAAATAAATAGGTACTAGAAGTCTGCAGTTGGTTAGTTTTACGGCTTATGTTACAGACACATGTGGGCAGATGACGGAGAAAAATAATCACAGCCAACCTTGTTTATGGTCGACCATATAGTCAACACGTGGGGATTCTAACGAGAAGACTTTTAATTAAGTAATTCCAGAGTGTTGTTAAGATTAAGGCACCGCTCTTTGTTTTTTGTTGATAACTCTTTGTTGTATCTACAAACAAAACTAAGTACCGTCCCTATCAAGATTTTCGTCTATAAAATGGAAGTGATCTGCAGTCAAATAGTATTCTAGTGTACATAGGTAAATTCAAATGTCAAATACTATACTATACTATTCTTCTTTCTGACCTTACCTTTGATAATAAATTGCCTTTGTAATAAGGTTTAAATAATAGTGAAAGTACTGTAACTCTTATATTCAAGTTCCAAACTTAAAAGAAAAACGAAAGTCACGTGTCACTTTTTAACAAGTGCTCAGTTTGTGTCATCATCATTAAAAACGTAAATAACAGTGGTAGTCGAAAATATAAAATAATATGAAACGGCAGATTTACCGTACTCGTTATCTTCGGATTATTTCTGTCAATAATGTCAAACGGTGGACGACACTTTTATCGAAATTGGAAACCACTGGCAACTTGACAGCCATTTTTGACGTGGCGATATCAGAAAAAAGAATATCTCATTCTATTTTTGAAAACCAAAGACAAAGAGGTAGCATACTCCTTGTTGGTTCTTCAGAGGGTTTTGGTGACGTCATTTGGCCTTTATAACATGTAGGCAGGGTTCCTTTCAAGGCAGACGCTATAAGATTACAAGAGCCGTCGGCGACATGATAAAGTGAATGCCTAAAGACTGCTACTCGACCAAGTAATCTACTAAATGAAAGAAATCTCGCTTCGGCTTTTAAACGGACTTTTTTTAAAAGTGTGGATATAAATAAGTAATTAGGTTTGCTCATCAGCACCGTGTCGTTAAATTATTTAGCGAGTGAGCTGGGATGCTGTTTTGTCGTTTAATACGATTTGGGTCACATTAGGAGCAGTTGCTTAGACTTTTAACTTCTAAAAAAGAAGGTTGGACATAATGGTAGTTAGTCGGCTTATTGGGTAAGCCTACTGTCAGTTGTCAGTGTCACATTGTCAATGTACGTTTGCCTGGCTAGGCCCCCCAGACTTTGCATTTTAAGTGTATCAATGCAATGTACTCGCCTCTAGGAGTATATGTACTGGTTTCTTTTTCGATGTACCTCTGTACTATTGAAGAAATATGCAAAAAAAAGGGGACCTAGCCAGGCAAACGTATCATTGTCAGAGCATTCAGACTAGTCGTAGTCAGTCGTTTCTAGGTTAACTACCACAAAAGCGTGCAATTTTTAGTGTTTTTGGTGTTTTACCCCTCCCTCCCTCTTCATCCCCTTTCAGCCACTTTCACACAACCCACTGTAATTACCACATTTATGACGTCACAACAAACTACAATCGACGAGCAGGCGCCATTATTTTTAACGATAATTTATATTGTTTGAAGCGATATCGTGAAAAGCTATTTGCTATACGCGATTCCATTGTTGTGATACTTTTAATATGTATGGAGTCGCAAACATATAAAATATTTCACCCATTCATATTAGCATGTATTATTTTCCATTTGTGTTCCAGTGAAAAGTATGATAATAACGAAATAGTGGGCGTAAAAACAACTTATCATACATTTCAGGAATGTGTTGGTTTCAGAACTTTCAGATGTCACTTCACTTATGTTATGTATGACGATATCTTAGGTCCCTTTTAATATTGGATATTCTCGAGACAAGTCGCTTTTTTATCTGATGTTAAGTGATTACAAAAGTAATCGCAAAAAGAAATAGAATGTATATACATGATTATATAAACACACGTCTTTCTCCAAGGGGCCTACCCTTGGAGAAAGACCCTAAACAAAACTACAGAACACTACCTGCAACGATTCTTACAAACTCTTTGCTGCGTTCACGTTTGTACATCTGGTCATACACGCACACCGGTAAATAAGAACATAGAATGTTACGTTCAAGTTATTAAACGAAATTTTGGTATACTTAACCAATTTTAGACGATCCAAAAATACCTCATAGAATCATCTACCCAATGATAACCCCGTCTGACTAATTGTGATGCAGGTACTTGTCGACATTCACAGACACACTCATTGATAGTTCCCTAAAGTGCAACATTTCATGTAAACCCAGTTACGATACAGTTCATCAATTATAACATCGCACAGAAAGTACCTACTGCTGCTAACAGAAATTCTAAAGACACCAATAAATGAGAACTAAATAGTCTTCAAGAGCGCACATCCTGGACAGTCAGACTCAGCCCTGCTGGAGCACCTCTTTTGTAGCATGTGCCAAACAAACATACGAACTTTATTTTTAAGGTTCCGTACCTCAAAAGAAAAAAGGATCACTTTGATGTCCGTCCGTCTGTCACGACCTTTTTCTCAGGAACGCGTATCCTATTGTAAGTCACCGCGATCATAAGAAATAACCGTATATGTCGCATATTTAGCGGTTTCGCAAGGGAATCATATAGTATAACTATAAGGTCCACCATCCTACACTTCTGAAGAAACTCGAAGCTTATGGTATAAGGGGTAATATTCTAGAATAGGCGAGACGACAAAAAAAAATAATTAGTCCGTCAGTTAGATTATCAAAAAATATTTGACCCGTGTTTTTTCTTTTGTTACGTAAACCAAAATTGACGAAGATATGACGCTTTTAAAATTCTCAATACGTCACGCCTAGGTATAATTTTTAGCTAGTTCTGACGTCACGAGCCCCCACTCCCGAGTTTTGATGCGTTTTATCTTTGTCAATATTCATTGATTTACAAAAACAAAAAATACGTGTCCATTAATTTCCAATACTCTAACTGACGGACTAAATAGATTTGCAATTTTTTTGATACTGTCGTCATGCCTATTGTTCTAGTCTTATTATTTACATAATAGAAGACAAATAACTAAAATTAATAAAATTAATTTAACTAATAAATAAGACGAAATATTTAGATCAGACGAGCGAATAGTTAGTTACAAAAATACCGCAAGGGAGTGTGTTGGGTCCTTTACTGTTTATATTAAGTATTAATGACTTACCGGAATGCATGGAACAACCATTGACCCTATTTGCAGATGGTAGTACCGTGATAATACCTTCCAAAAGTGTAGATACATACGAAAATAAATATTAATATTTTTTTAAAATCGATTATAAAATGGTTGGACGAAAATAACTTAAGAATAAATATAAGCAAAACAAAGATAATGCATTTTACCCAACGCATGCCAGATAGGAACAATCTGCATGTTCAATACAATAATGATAGGGTAAAACGATGTGGTAAGCACTAAATTTCTAGGGCTAGAGATGGACAAAAACTTAGTTGGAACTTTGAGCAACACATAGAGTCACTTTGCAAAAAACTAAGCACATCCGCTTACGCTTTATATACCTTGTCGTCTATTGTAAGTCTAGCCGACCTCCTGACTGCTTATCATGGTTTAGTCGAATGTCACCTACGATACGGCGTTATCTTTTGGGGCAACTCCACCGATAAAGTAAGTACTTTCAAAGCTCAGAAATGATGCATACGGTCCTTTTTAAAACTGCAAACTACTGATAGCTACGTGTCATATTTTAAACAGCATAAAATATTAACTTTACCATGTATATATATTTTAGAAATGGCAGTGTTTGTAAAGTTGAACCCTGGTGGCCTACCATGACGTCTTAAGGCAGGATCGTTTTAATCTTGTTCCAGTGTGGGAAAGAGATGGCGCTAGACGTCCTCTATAGCTCCGTCTCTTACGCACAGTGGAACAAGATTAAAACGATCCTGCTTTAAGACGTCATGGTAGGCCACTTGATCGTTTTGACCGCATAGGTGACATCTTTCCACGAAATAGGTGTGATAATAGTAGGCTGTGTCTAGGTGCGAGAACGACTTTACTTTTTTTTTTACTTTGTCTGCTACATGGCGCCAGTATAGCCAGTGCCAGTTATATATAATAAAATACCGAGGACTTGGAAAGAACTAAACTTGACGTTAGGTGGGTATTTAAAAGAAAACTTCGAAATTTTTAAGTAGACAAAGCGTATTATAGTGTAGCGGAATTTGTAATTTCTTGATTAGGTACTTTATTATAACGACTGGACATTTAATTTTTTTTTTTTTAATTCGTACTTCCCGTTGACCTAGAATCATAAAATTAGGCAAGAAGCAATGTAAAAGAAAACATTTGAAAACCGCAAATATGTACTTAGTTTAATAATTACCTACAAGTTTGTACAGAACCCTCGGTGTGCGAGTCTCTTCGTATCAATAGGTGTAGTACGCCGCATGCCAGTGGTAACACTTTAATTTGAGCTGGCCTATCGGAACTTAAATAGGACTCTCACACTCGCTGCGTCCTGTAAAGTTCAGCTCAGAAAAGAAGAAGCAACATAAAATTTTTAAAGCGATCCTTCACAGCGAACTCACGCGATAAAGCGTTACGTACCTAAGTAGGAACAGCTGTTTTTCTAACCCGCTTTTCCTTAACAGCTACTCAAACGAAGAGAGCACTTAATAAAAATCCGTCTTTTCTTTATTATTAATAGCTGTCGTCCCTGTCAACCGGTTGTGAGCAAAGCGCCTTCTGTCCTCTAACAAAGATTCAGTATTCCTTCGAGTGTTGGCCTATATTGCTCAACACCTTGTTATTAATTCTAATTTTAATTTATTTTGACAGACAAAGAAATTACAATTGATTACACTTCTCACTTTCTCACTCAATACAAATAAAAGTTTTGATAGCTTATTTGAATATGGAACTGGAAATTGGCGCGAACAAAAGATCTGTTTTTAAAATATATTTAAATTGTGCTGTCAGGCAGTTATCTGTGGTATAATAACGGAATGAAAATCGACTAACGAACAAACTTTTTTTAAATATGTATTTTAATCGTTCAATAACCTCGTTATCTGATAATGTGACCTTTTTTATTAAATAAAATGTCCAAGACAGACATATTTCCGATAGCCGTGCAATGCGGGTTGTTGATATCTGATAACCATCTTACTGGGTCACGGATAGGATTCAATCAAATCAACGACGTCAACTGGAAATGAACTGCCTCAAGCTTTAGCAAAAATGTTTAGCTTAAATAAGAATATTTTCCTGACGTTTTTTTATCATAGCTAATGGAAAACACGTTGCAAGCGAGTTTTTCAGACTTTCTCGAGGAGTAAACTACTAATTAGAGCAAAGGAAAACTTGTAGACAGCATTTAATGAACAGTAACAGGAGACGCTGAGATATCCTTATTATATTTTACAGGGTGTAAAGAGACTCTTCACGAAGCCGTCAACCAAGCATTCTGTACATCAAACTGAGTAACTCTGCGCAAATTTTTTTGCTGGGAAACTAGAAAAATCACATTTTAAGGTAAAACTCAATGTAACGCATTCAACACATTGCGCTGATGGATGCGTAAAGTAGTAAACGGGTCATGGAGGTATTTAAAGTAAAGTCATAACTATAAAAAAAATCGCCTATATTGTCCCACTGCAGGGCAAAGGCCTCCCTCCCTTCCCTCCTTAAAAACTTGTATTAAAAAAAAAACTTGTGAAAAAGTTGGCACTTTGACCCCAATATCTCCGTAACTAAAAGGTATGGTCTAGAACAAAAAAAATGATCGCAGTGACGAGGAGAACAAGTGCCTTTCGGCTTCGTTAAGGGTCTATTTACACCCTATAAAGTTGAAAAGAAATAGCTCAGTCAATTTTACTAAGAATGAAATAAACAAAATATAACACCAACAATTTTTTTAGAAGGGCGCTATTGGTTTTCGTTTGTGAAATTGTTCGTGGAAATAGTAGTGAAAAAACAAGATGGCGTCGTTAGTTCCTAACTTCCTATTAACGCAACTACGTGTATGCCAAATAAATGTTGCCTTTCTTTCTTATATCGGGAGCTAAAAATATGATGAACAATTAAATATTAAACCCTTATATCATATATTTTTAACACTTCACTGAGCATTAATAATGACAACACGCCACCTGCCGGGATTAACATAAGCTAAAACTATGGCCTCTAAGTGAAACACCATTAAATATTTATCGCGACAAA
This sequence comes from Xestia sexstrigata, assembly GCA_941918905.2. NCBI lineage: Eukaryota > Metazoa > Arthropoda > Insecta > Lepidoptera > Noctuidae > Xestia > Xestia sexstrigata. The sequence continues at coordinate 21,231,619 of OW799201.2, forward strand.
TGATTTTGGTTAAGTGTCCTTGCTTGTCACTTAAGGTTTGGATGTCAGCGTGGAATTTGTTAAAATAGATATCATTTGACTTTATTGCTCTTGATTTTCGAATTTCATACATTGGGAAAATCAGAAACGGAGATAAGTAAGTATGACCATTTTATAATAGCGTGCAAACAATAAACAGATAAGAAGAAAATAGCAATGGGCAAGCAGGTAAGCAGTGGACTGTGAAAGGATGAGTTGATGCTAATGATTAATATTGCAAACTTTAATAAAATCAAATTAACAATGGTGTCGATTCTGTTGTGCACAAACTTAACTTAATTTAGGCTATTGCTATCTTTTACTAAAAGGCAGTGCGAGAAAAGGACGGCTATAGCTATGAACTAAGTTAGAGATGTCAAACTAGTTTAAGCCTTGCGCTTCACCGTGTTTTTAGTTGACATGTTTTTACGTGCACCCTTCATTTTGTATAGAATTATTAGTTCCAACTAAGTTTGACAGCTCTAAAATACGTCCGTCTCTTTCTTGTTTCATTAAAGAAAAAAATATAACAATAGCTTAAATTAAATTTAGTTTGTGCACAACAATATCGACACCAATGTATAAAATTTTATTTCATTCAGTTAAAACTATAAATCGTAGACAAAAAGGGCTACGGCGTAGCACCTGCGTAGCACTCATACATTATTTTCATGTCAATTTTTCGATTTAAATATGAATACAATGCTCAAAACATACATTTTTTTCAGTAAATATGACGGATTCATGAACAAAATACATACATAATTTATGTAACACGTATGTTTTTCAATCACATAAAACACGTTTACTGCCGAATTTCTCGAAAATCCCGCGGAGAATCATCGGACATGTAAAAATATTTTTATATGAAACATAAAACAAATAGCCATGTTTTCATGTGCCCGTCGAACAGATACCAACATACCCCCGTTTTGCTAGTTGAAATTCTACCCCGGTTTGTTATTCGGTGTTCCATTTTATTTATTTTGTATCTCTTTTGATTCCATGCCGGTTTTGTGACACCGCTCTCTAGGTTTTGTAAACTAATTACTAAAGTGTTTGCCTTTGCTGTTGCCATTTCTAGGATAGTGTTTGTACGAGTTGCTAGTCTTACGTCTACACACGGCATTTAATTTCCTTTTTAAGGGATACAATTTTTTGTAGTAAAGTTTATTTAAAGTATTAAAAAATGCCGGCTAAAAAACGGACTATGATAATATAAAAAGTTGACGCTTTCGGTATTTCGGTGAAAATAAATTAATTGGAAAGTTTTTCATCAGAAATAATTAAGTTTTTTTTCTAACCAATGAGGTCGGTAAGTTCATCTCCAAGAAGTAACGCTACTCTCATCTCAAAAGACCCCCTCTCTTAATTTACAGACTACTAGCTTTAAAAACTAGATATTCCTCCTAACACACTGTCAAACAAAGAACAATGAAGATAGTGACCGAGAAACGAATACCTACCAACCCATCCATAGTAGACTAGGAAGTGCTTATTCATTCATTCATTCAGTCGGTCATTAAAGTTTCATAATAGAAGCAATTAGTGTGAATAATTGATGGTTGTAATCTTCACCTCATATAACTGTGTCAACTCGTGGTTTCGGCGCATATTGTGGAATAATGTTCTATATGATACAATGAGGTATGTGTCACACGCAAGCCCACTGAAGACTCCCGAGAAATAACGTTCACACATTCTATTCGTTCCAGGCTTATTAGTGTCGTGTGTCGTGTTCGCTTTGACAAAGGTTGAATAAAAATGACGACATGGTTCACTCACTCACTTGACAGATCAAATAATTGTATTTTGAAACTTTGCGTCGTACGCTGTATTTGGTTCTTTTTCCGAGTATGTTTATAAACAAATCAAGCTGAGCACAGGTTTGATCAAACTTTTACAGACAAATCGTGGACACGGATACGGACACCTCCACACTGTTAGATTTAAATAACTTTGATAATATTGGATAGGTACTTTAATTTTAAGGACATTATTTGAGAATTGCAGAATACCTTATTTACACAGAGGTGTCACCGAATAGAGCACAGACCAAATATTTATTTTGGTCTGTGCAATTTTAATTTATTTTTTAATAAATTAAAATTGCACAGATAATTTATGTTACTTCAACATACACCTACGTACAAACGCTTACTGACATGCGGCTTACCGTTACCGAAAAAAAAAACACAAATATCGTGCAGCTGTAACTGCTAATTGCAGTAATTAAGAACATAAAGCTAGCAAAGGAATTCCTTGCCTGCATTGTGCCGTAAACGTGCAATTATTTATGTAAATGTAGTAATTTCCCCGAAGTTTGCAGTTTCCCCGAATCAGTTTTATCACTGCAATATTTGTGTGAGTTGAGAGAAATGGAGGTGGTTACGGGTGTTACGGCTCCGACTTACGTGTCGTAGGTCGGAAATTATCCCATGCTTGCACTGTACTTATCCTATCACCACTGCTTTCAAAACGGCGAAAGAAAATATCATGAAGAAACCGACATGTCTTAGAGCCAAAAATTAGAAGACATCTGACATCTATCACTAAGAACTGAGCCGGCGCGGTCGACTACGGCATACATCTCCACACAAAGAGGAGCCCTGTCCCAGCCGTTTGTGCGTTTATAACATCCTTTACAACCATTTTTTAAGTTTTAACAACCCGTAACACTCTTGATTACGTACCTACAACTCCTAAGGTAGGTAATCAACGGAACGCTTGGTCTAAAGTTCTAAACTTAAATTTACGAGCAAAACCATGCTAATACTGCACCTGCTCATCCAATTACAATGAATTGAGAACACATTTTATGAAAAAACTAAAGACTAGGTAGGTGGTGGTTACACCTACTGGCAGATTTTAAAAATCACTAAGGAGTGTAAAATTAACAGTACTTCTGCCATCCATAATTATCTGCCTAGACATTTCCTTACTACGTTGGGGTCGGCTTCCAGTCTTACCGGATTCAACTGAATACCAGTTTAAAGCGACTGCCTATCCGACCTCCATAACCCAGTTAGTACTGGGCAAAACGATACCCCTTGGTATGACTGGTTGTCCGACTTTCGGACCATGGAGCCATATAAAAGTCTTCATTATGAAAATTAAAAACTAGGCCATGCATTCTCCATTATTCCTATTTCCTAAATTGCGTACGCAATCTATCGAGATCTATATTTAAAGCAATCAACGACTGAAAGTGTTTGGTTCCCGCCAATTAAGAACTTTTTCTTGCGTCGTGCAAATGAAACTTAATTTAACTGAAACAAAACCTCTTTTAATTAAAGCACACAGACAAAGGACGAGTTACCCCACTTTGGACCTTAGAATTTATTCGTAGACAGCCTTCACAGCCACGTATTTTACATAAACACCTACTTTATTCAAGAAAAATGGTTCTGTAATCTTGTTTGTACCTTCACAATTATGTTACAAGTTTTTTTATTAAGGAGATAATAAATACTGAACTTAAAAGAAAACCTGCGTACAACATTGACTCCATTAAAACTGAAATTAAATTAATATAATAAAGCCACAAAGATTCTCGTACTCGAGGAAACTTAATTATGTAAAGCTATAGCTGTTGCCCGCGGCTCCGCCCGTGTGTAGGTTGGAAATTGTCCCAAAGGAACGTAATACCTGGATAATAAATAACAGAATAAAAATTATTATACAGAGTGGATTTTTCCAGTGGTCGTGGAAGGCCAAATCCAAAACTATAAGAAATAGCGAAAACTAGGTACTTAAACCAGTCTCGAGCCTGGATTTGATGCGGCGGCGACCTCTCGCGTCCGGCCCTGGTGCAAGCCATGGTCCGGAGCGAGACGGAATGGGACGCCGTCACCTCCTTCTGCGAAGCAGTAATGCTAGAGAAGGAGGTGGCGGAACGTGAAAGGGAGAGAACCTCACAGCGTCCCGGCCGCCGCGGGAGACGCCCCGGGCGTTGGGGGCCCCCGCGTGGCTCCCGGCCACCGTAGGTGCGTGCCTGTGTACGGTGGGCTATGGGCTAGCTCGCCGTCCGTCCGTCTCATGACGACAGGCCGTGTCGACGGCGCGTTCGTGTTCCACGCGCGCCTCAAAGAGAGTCAGCAAAAAGGAAGGGGTCCGCAAGGACCGATGCCTGCCGGGGTTGCGGGACTGTTCGAAAGAGTTACCGTGGCCCCGGAACACAAAGGGCGATGAAGGAACATGGATGGGTTTTAGTCAGTAAAAGTCTGCCACTCCCTCCTGCTCCGCCCAGAGCGGGAGAAGTCATTTGACGATTTCTCATCCGAAAAAAAAAAGCCTGGATTTGATGAAAACTAAAACTGCATCATTCGATTATAGAAAAATTCAGATTCTGAGCTAAGATGCGAACCCGTTGTTCGTAAGCATGTTTATGTGCCGAATGTCATCAAAATTCATTCAACCGCTAAGGCATGATATAATACATATTAGTGTGGATGAAGAGTACTCACTACATCTACATAACTACATGGAACTTAAACATAGACCAACTGGCGAAATGTTGGTGAACTATAGATACACCTATGACTAACCCTTCGGGGATTAGGTACAAGCGTCTTATGTGTGGGGAGTAGAATCGCGTAGGCATAAAGCTCGGTCACACATCGGCGTCGTATCTGTGTGAGCATGGTGTTTGTAGTCGAGCGAGCGGAGCTAATGGCCGAGTTTATTATTGTTTGTTTAGAGTAAGTTCGCGGCTGCATACATCGCCCCATATCGTGGGAACCATCTCGCCGACTGCATCGTTACACATAACAGGCAGATTTGTACCTGCAGGATACCCAGTATAGTTATGCCAATAAAGTCGTGACGTTTTTTCATACATTTTTCGTAGTCCGTTACATTTTAAAACGAGAAAAAATCAATACACTGTCTTGTTAGTCCAGTGGTTGCAAGACTGACAAGCGTTTCTAAGTATGAGGTCGTGGGTTTAATTTCCCTGGTCAGGCAAAATGTTAAAGGATTTTCCCATTATTGGGTCATTTCTCAGTTACAACTCGAAGTCTTAATTTCTGCCCGGTTTGTGCAGGCCATAGGCTCACTTTTAAGCCCTTCATTAGACTTAAACATAAGTGGCGAAATTAGGGTGTACTAAAGATACACCTCTGCCTAACCGTTCGTAAATGACAGGCGTGATGTTAGGAATAGGAATATACAATTATTCGCCCTTTTTCCCTTTTATGGACTTCATTAGCGAAGATAGAGGCGCTCTTGTTTATCCAATAAACCGAGGCAAACAAAATTGTTTTCTTAATAGAAATACTTTTCTCTTTGGTACTTACGTCTAGTTTATTTATCGTTTACTTCATTCCTTTCGTTGGCCTAGCTTATTGTAAGTACAGTCACCACCATAAGTATGTAAACACTGTGCTGGATTAAAATGCAATTTTCTCGTGTAATAAAAATAAATAAATATCGCTGGACATTACACACAGCGCAATCTAGTGTCACACTAACGAGGCTTGTGTCGTGGACACCAGATAGTTGATATACTACGTAGATACTTCTATGCTCATCACACAGACATTGCTCCTACCGGGATTCGAACCCGGGGCCCTAAGAACGTAAGGCAGCCTCATTACCGCTGCGCCATTCGGGTCGTCAACGATTGGAACTTTGAGATAAGACTTATTTCATTTGCGGGATCCAAGACAGTTAAATTCATTCTCTGGGACTTCGTCGAGCTTCATTGTCTCGGCGCTTTTCTGGTGGTCGCCACTGTTGATTCTGGCTTTAAGAAGTTACAATGGTTTGGGAACAGTGTGGCGGGCTTGTCCCAAGACTTATTTCATAAGTTCTAAATGTTGCCCGCGTTCTTCGTCCGTGTGAAGTTATTATAAAAAATACAATTTTCCCCGTTTTCTTAACATTTTTCATTGATGTTCCACGCCTATTGGTCGTATCGTGATGTTAAATAGCTATAGCCTTCCTCGATAAATGGGCTAACCAACATTAAACTCGCAAAATAGATTAACGCGTTCAACCAAACAAACTCTTCAGCTTTATAATATTAGCATAGATAGGTGTACCAAAGTACTAACCAAAAAAAAAAAAGAAAAATGGACATAAAATTACTGTAAATGCTGTTGGAGAAAATCACTGTTGAAAGTGGCTCAGTGGATACATATGCGTGTTCACGACTGTACAATGTAATAAACAACACTAATTCGTTTCGCTTCGTTGTTCTAATTTGGCGGTAAAGAAAGATAAATTACACACAGATTCCTTCTGATTGCATGCAAATTTACTAAGTATCATAATAAATCTTCAGTGCTCGACGAATCCATGCTTACATTGTAAATGCCAAAGTGATTGTCTATCTGTCTTTTAAATTGCATCTCTTTATTGTCTTTCTCTTGATCGGATTATGATAAAAATTGCCCCATAAGCAGACCAGGACTGGTCTATCTATGGGGCAATAAGGACCTAAACGTCTTAGCATACTTTTCATCGCGGTAATACGTTACAGTGGGACAATTTCCGACCTAAACGCGGGTGATGTCGCGGGGAAAAGCTTGTGTACTATAAAAAGTACACGTTACAGGCCGCTTCAAGTGCTGAAATTAAGTTTTTGTCGACGGAAATAGATTAAACGTCACTCGGGCTCTGTCGCTGACGGGGGAGCAAATTTTTATATTAAAAATTCAATGTAGAGTAAAAATGTGAAATCACTCGCCATCGCTAAACAAGGACAAAAGAACTCATAGGTAGGTACCACCCTCGTCGTCGAAACAAGGAAGATATCACGGGTAGGGTAGGGTTACCACTCCTACTAATAAATGAGAAGGCTATTAGACACAGGACTCTGTCCAGCCTTGTCTTTTTTTCGGATTTTTTGGTTTAGGTGCGGTCAAACCGATCGGTCCGTAGTCCGAACACTGGACTTTGACCGAAAAATGTCCGCAGCCAGTCCGGAGTCCAGTCCAGTCGGTTTGTATGGGTTTTTTTTTAAATAACAAGGACTGTATGAATACTGAAAAAAGAAATATTTAATCGTGAAGTACCTCTCCGGACTTTTTTGAAAACGAGCGGGTTTTTGTGGAGACCTCTAAGCTTAGGGATGGTGACCTTAATCACAACACAAGAACCCGAGTAGAAAGAGAGCAGCCGACTGCCGAGTAGCCCCGTCACGCTGAAAACTCACGCTCTCTATAAACTTTGCTCGCATAACATTCAAAATGTATTAAGAACAATTAAGAAGTTTCGATCCCTTACAGATTTAACATAATTAGCCATGGAAGAAACTGACACCATCGTCTGTTCATTAGCTCTAAATTAAAAACTTTGTTCTCTACAAACTTATTCGTGGAAAAAATTTCGAACTTCTAAACAAACTCATCCTTAATTCAACCTCTTTGGGGAATGAATTTTGTCAAAATTTGTGCAATATTACTATGGGTAACAAAACATAATATGTCTGTATATTTACCAGCCTCGACTCAGTGCTTTAGGCTGTTTTATATTATGTTTTGTTGCGTCGTTGGTCTCACTATTGTATTGTATTGTATAGCGGGCTTGTGTCCGCAACTCCACGTCAAAGCGCGTATTTTGCGTACAACTGTTGGTCTCACTATCATGGGTTCGACTCCCAGCGCGGGCAAAGGGTTTATGGGTTTTTCCATCAGGTATTTCTTTGAATTAGCCTCGCAATATGCATTTGTTGCACATTGCTTGCAAAATGCTCGCCCTCTATTGCATGGGACTTAAACATATATGACGAAATGAGTGGGTACTATTGGGTACACATCTGCCTAACTCTTCGGGGATAACAGGCGTGATGTTATGTTATTTGTATTGTGGTCCGTTAGTTCCAAAAACCGTTCTAATACAGTTTATGGTTTGATTCTATTTTGAACTTTAAAGTCCCGTTATTCTTACTTTGGAGTGATAAGTTCCCAAGTCAATGCAAGCCCACGCTCCTCCCACATTTAGTTCAACACTGCGTTATGTTCACATGCACATAGTTCACACGAACATCCCACAGGGGCACACAAACCGAAACTTTTAATTATCGTCAAAATAAACACGATACCACGCATGCATGCACGAGATAACATTTTAATTGGAAAACTTCATTTATTGCTCACCACTTGGATGATAAATACCAAGCACGCTCTACGATCAACAAAATGTTTTGTTCCACGGTAAAAACGCGAACAAACGTAGCGTTAAATTCTGTAAAAACAATAAAAATCCAAGACTGTCCATTTAAAGTTAGTTTCCCGCATTTTATAAATTCGAAATACAGCGGAAAGCAAGTCCTCTGTAAAATATTGCTTACTCGAGCAATCGAATCAAATAAGACGATCGGCGGTCGGGCGGGCGATTTCATCGCAGCAAATGCAGAAATTCTGCAATACCGATTCGTGCATTACGCTGGAGTAAATTACAAGGGTTGCAGTAGACGAGGAAATCGTTGCAAATGTATAAATAAATATAACGCAATCTTATTACTACGAGCGAGAGTCGGTCGCCATCGACACATTATTTAGAGAGTTAATGAAGGCGCGCGTCACCGCTCCAGCGCTCGCAGGGCCTCGTTAAGGTTATTCATTACTGTTGAAAATGTACGTTTCATCCGAATTAAGCTTAAACTGGGCTATGCAAGCGTTGCAGCGAGAGTGCAAACGACAAGCTACACCCAAACATAAACTTATTTAAACTCATATTAGAGCAATGCATGAACCCTCGAGCATACGAGTAGTTTAACAGCAAACCCAAAGCATTGTTGCGAAGTTATTTTCTTAAATAATTAATTTATTCTGAACGAGAACCTCGCTCTACTTCGCTGAATTACCCGCATTGATTGTAGAATAAAGCAAACGTTGTAATTCGTACATATAAAGGATAACTCGATGAACAAAAGCAAAAATAATTTCGAGGAACCCTCGATAACGTATGTTTTTTTTTTCTCATTTTCCGTAACAACGTTTTCCAATACATAAACAAAAGAGTCGTCCATGAAAATTGGAAGCAAGATCGTTTTCTGGGATAAGTAAATATTAGGGTTAGGTACGTGTTCATGATTCGGTGGCGACCAAAGCCAATATTATCCCCTAACTAGGATTTTCCGGGGAAACGAAGTCGTAAGCGGCTAATAAGTTTCTGAAATTATTATGTTTTAGACAACAAGATTAAGTGCCAATCATCAGCTTTGCCTGTGTAAAAATACAGGCAAAGCTGACGATTGGCAAAATTGTTTTGTGTTCCATCAACCCCATGTGGGTTGATGATAACTGAAGTAGGTACTTATAAAGTTAACGAAAACAAAAGTACCTATAAAGCTTTCAAAGTACTTTACCTAAGTATAATGTACTCGACGAAACTCAAGCGATTAAAAGTCGATCGTGAGTGTCAGTCCTAAGATTTATAAAGGCTCCAGACTTCGCTTGATTCGCTAGGATGTTAACTTCCAAACAAAGGTCTCGTCAAGTTTCGTGTAGTTAGCACAAAGGCTTGCCTCGAAACTCAGAAGGTTTTGGAAACTGAAGACATTTCAGTGCGACAGCCATTTATCACTGCTGGTGACGTACAAACAGATATATCGTCGTCACTGCTGGGGCGCAGATTGCCGCGGGCTGGCAGAAATATTCCTCAGATGTGTACGTTTGAGTATAAAAGCCACCCGTTATATTTCTACTTTAGGTAAACGTATTTTGTTTTATATAAAAATAAATCCGGTTTTAAAACAATCTTGATTTTCAATCTAGTCTTAGTACAGCGTCCACGCGACGCAGACGTCCCGGGGGCGTGTCCGGAATGCGAAAAAAGCAATTCTCTTCCAGAACTGAGTATATTTTTAAAAGAAAAAAAGTAAAGAAAAGCTGCTAATGTAGTAAGTGGCTCTGCAGAGACAATTGAATGTAGGAATAGTTCTAGAAAGGTAGTTAATATTCTGGACGAAGGTACCGCCCACCTGACTTCTCCGTACGGCGCGATTTCTTAATCGGGGCCATTAAGCACGACATTTATTTATTTCCGCTCCCTTTGTAGCGCAATGAACAAAGGATTTGCAAAGCATTGGAGTACCACCGCCATAAATAGGACTATTGAATAAATCACTGGCTCAGTGGCTCCACAGGTTACACAATATTTCTATGAGCGCATACTGAAATTCGAACAATTGGTGAACATAAGGGGGCGTGCAGCGTGCTGTATCGATCCCCCCCCCCCCCTCTTCACCATGTCACGTGATACCTCCACCTGCAACTGTATTTAGCTGCACATCGAGCGAGCTCCTGCGAAATTATTTTGCCACTTTATTAAAAATAACGCTGCCGCGCCACAGATTAAGGGATTTGGCGCGCAAGGTGAACGTTAAATAAAGAATGCTTATAGACTGAGTTGAGCTCAGTTTATCATAGTTTTTTCATGAAATCCTTAACAAAAAAAGCAGAATATTAACGGAAAATTGTACTGTGAATACTGTACTGTGAGTCTTTATTCGCAGTGTTTCCACGCCGGGCCGGCTGTCAAAATGTCCTTCAAGAGAAAGGATATTTTGTTTTCCAGCGAGGCGCTTGAAAGCGCTGCCTCGCCGAAAGGTGATTGTTACAGCAAAAACAAAGAACCGCTGACGTTCAGCAAAACAGCGTTAAAGCTTCTGTCTACATCCAATATCTTTATGGACAGGTAATAAATTGAGAAATACCGTCCGTTTTAATGTCCGCGTTTTATATTTGCTTCAACGGATGTTTGTTTTGGTGGATATTACTGTATACTGGTACTTAGCAGGTGGATTGGTGCTCGAAAACATTTAAGTCCTCACTGTATTACTTACAGGCTGCTGTACTTAACCTCGACATAGCTTCGACCGCAAATCAACAACAGTATATGTATTATCAGTACCTAATAGGTCCCAATGACAGGCTGACCCACACCGCAGGTGGCTCTCTAACACAATTGATTTGCCCGATCAAACTTTCATTACGGCGGCAAATGGAATCACCCACCTGTAAATGCAACTTGGAACCCCACCTCCCTCTCTCTCAATCCCCTCTACGAATTTAGACTCCCGAAATTACCATGGAAACGCGGCCACGTCTTTATAGCCTTACCACTAACAAATTAAAAATTAAATTATTATTTTTGCGGACGCTGTTTTGCGAAATTAACGATACGGGTGGAGAAATCACTTGAGAGAAAATTTCGGAGAACGGGGTTGGATTTTTGTTTAGATTTTTTTTTGTGGTAACTTTTCCCTTTTCAGCTTATTATATTTTTGTATGCTAAGAGCATTAAACCGAGAAAATAACAAAGCAGCCATTGTCAGCGATTGTCAAATGTTTTTGTCTTGTTGCGGAATATTGCTCCATACGAAAAGCGTCCAGTAAAGAGTTTTATATGCTTCGTGGCTGTGTGAAAATCTATCCAAAAGCTAGCTTTGAGGCGTCAGGGAACAGTAACAAAAAGCCGCTCATATATCAACTGCTTTTGGAATGCAACACTATATTTACTCTGTAGTTTGTGGTCGTTTTAGTACTAACTTTAATGCATTATCAACTTATGTTGGGTTTGGAGGTTTCGTCTGATGTTACTAATGGAAGACGAAAATATGGTCGGGTGTTATACGTATGAAATTTGTTTTTGATCTAGAGTCTAGAAATAACGTGTTGCAATTATATTTTCTGTTTTTTAAAAATCTAAAAGATAAAATAATTTATTTTTATTATTATTTGATAATAAGCTTTTGGGTATAAGAGTCGAGGAAGACCAAAGAAACGATGGATGAACTGTGTGAAGGGTGATATGGCAAGAAAGGTGGTGTCTGATGAGATGACGAGTAATAGCGAGAATAAGACATGCTGTGTCGGCCCCAAATGAATTGGGATAAGGCCGGGATAGTGATGATTTGATATTAGCATCTCTCCTCTGAGGTACCGACCGTCATTGTATCTCAATACAAATGTTAAGTAACTATACATTAATTAAACATCCCTTACTCAATTCCAACCCAACTGCTTACCTACATAGTTTACCTGGTACTATTTGGCGGTAACTATTGGAATTTAAACTAAAAGCCAATGCGCAGACTTCCCTTGTTCGATTGTTCAGTGGTTGTGCAAATACTAGCCCGTTAAACTAATGCCTAATGTTGTGTTATTAATATGCATACTTTGACTAAGTAACACGGCGAAATGGTTACTGTCATAACATTGTTTTTTTTCTACTAGCGAGTTAGCTACCCGCCTCTGCTACGTCCGGTTTTTATGACTTGACTAAGCATCGACGTTTCTTTACATTTTTTTTTTTCAAAATGTCGCTTTGCTGACGCAATTAGTTTCAAGAGTCGAATTTTTCGACCCATGTTCTCTAGAAAAACTTGTCCACTGTGATAGTCTAAATCACCACATATTCTGTTACACCCTGTATTTAATACTTATGTAGTTATTATACTAATAAACCCCCTGAATAAATTATGTAAAAGATAGTGAAAACCGCATCAAAATCGAGTTATTCGTTTAGAAGAATTACTCGAAAATACAGACAGACGAAAAGTGACTTTACATAATACCTATGTTTAGATATAAATGAGATCGTTACTTCTGTACCCAAAATCAGCGGAACAGGTTGGTTCTATAGATTTATTTCTACTGTAACTTTTTAATTAACATGCAAGCCATGAAAGATTACTTCCTGCTAGCAAATGAAACATCGCGCCAAATTACAGTAGCATACATGATACATCAAAACTTGCTTCCTTATTTAAAATTTTAATCCCAACACACAAAGTAATAAACTTCCTCATACACGGCGCCATATTTTCTTCTTTTATTTGTATAAAAATCAGTTTGACTTCGGGAAGGCGAGAAATGAAAACAAATGTGCAACGTGCGCCGCGCCACAGACTAGCTAGTAACTGATACATCGGACTTCAAATGTGTGGAAATACTGTAACGTGTTTATGTGTAAGTATACTGTGACATTTGTAGTGCTAACGGAACTTTTTTGTGGATTTGTATAGTCATTTTGTAAAATGTTGAAGAAAAACATCGTGTGGAAACAGACATGTCCTAGAACAAAAAATCGAAGACATTTAACATTTACCAACTCGCTCTGGGCCCACGTGGTGTATAATAACCTCTCATAGAGAGGAGCCCTGTGTCCCTGTGGTAGTGGATACATTTAACATGTAGATTTATTTGAGTTTTCGGGAACTAAATTGTTATTGCATATTTTTGCTAATTCTCATCACATTTGAATGTAATGCTAACTGCTAGTAAATACGGGCTACCATTACTACTAATCTCAGGAGTAGACGAGACATTCTATATCGGGATTACTGTTTCAAAGCGCTCAGTCCGTCCGGTCCTACCACACATAGATACCACATCCTCGTATGCAAGTGTGGCGATATTCGATAACGTTACGTGCACAGCCGGTGAATGAGCCAGCCGGTTCCACCTGGAAATTAGTAGATGATTGATGGTACACATAATATACGTTTAATATCGTACCACATCTCTTAGCGGAAAATCACTTTATTAAGGGCCTATACCCCCTCAAATGGCTTAGCATGATAAAATACTGCAGCATTAATTTTGAAATAAATATATGGTAAAGTTGAGGATTAATGCTAAGTACTATGTGTGACGAAAACACGATTCCATTAACTATTCTTGATAGAAAAAAAAAACAAAGTTACCTCCAAATCGAACAATAAACCGCTGGTATTCAAAAAATACTTTAAATTAGATCATGAAACTTTGCATACTAACTGAACTAACTATAAAGCAGGTCTTAAATGTTTTACTTTTTTAGTCCAATCAATAGTTTTTTTGTAAATCGCAAATAACCACTCATTTCGCACTATTCGGCCGCAGTGACTGACGTAACAACCGCTTTGTAGTGCAAACTGATTAGAACTTTATTCCACCACACATAGAGTTGCTAGTTTTAGGGTTAGAAGGGCCTTAAAGACTTCTTATGTCTTAAGACTTGTTTATTATTTCTTTATTAATGTTTCTTACATACTATTTAATTTTTGAATTTTTTTTTTTATTAATAAAAATTATATAAAAACATTTTAATTAACATACAAAATAAAACTAATAGCCCAACGGCATCGGGAACAGGGTCTGTGCTACCGGTGGTCGGGGCTGTTGAGAGAGGAATCTCCTAACAATACGCGCCGTCGTGTCCAAAAGTCCTACTTTCTGAATCAAGCCCTCAGAGAGCCGAAAGCCTCTTCAAATGTTGAACTTTATGTAATAAATTCTCTAAATGGTCTTGAAAAAATATTTTGTTGTGTAGTTTACAAAAAAATATGAAAATAGGTGTAGATGCGAATTAAATGCAGTACAGACACAGAAGTATGTTTACGTTAACTATTTGTTATAGTTCAAATCAGCGACATGCAATAAAACAATGTGTAGAAGATTAGAAAAAATATTACCCTCCTACTGGGTTAGTCGGGTAAAAACAGTGACGCGTAGCTGCTCTGCGTAGCAGCGTAGCACTCGTAGCAATAGCTACGCTTTGTATTTGTCTACGCAACTATGCTACGATTTAATTTTACTGGCTTACTAGCACTAAATAAACAGTAAATTGTGGCATTGTGTAATTCTAGTCTATGTGGTTATGCCAATATTCAAATCAGTAATACTGTGGTATTATCGGCGTATAAACGTTTATTGAATGTTGTACCGCGCCACTGGGGTGACATTTGGCAAGGATATGATGACGTTTTATAGGCGAACTACACTATAATGTAATTTATTGGATCAACAAACATGAAACTGACATAATGCAGATAGCATTAAATGTCAGTTTCAAGTTTGTTGATCGCAAGTTTTTTGTTGCTTGTGTCGTGAGTTACATTTTTATTGAGACATTAGTACGTGGTTATCATTACAGTGAGGAGTTTATTATTGTTTATTCCCCGTCATGTTTTATTGTTATTAAAAAATATATTTGTAAACTTCATGTACCTACATATTGGTCGTACATAGGGGAACTTATTCCACAAGGCATTCTCTACCAGTCAAGCCTTGGCTCAAATAGACGGAATATTAACGGATATTGTCATAAGGGTAAGATTTTGAAGGTGACTGCACCAGCAAACCGCAACAACAAAGTCCAACGCTACGACAGACAACGCACAGAAACCAGTCTATGAAAACGCTTCCACAGATGGTGACATAGTCTGTTGCCTATCTAATAGAGTTATGTTGAATAGAAACTAGTATTGCTGCTGCGTTATGTGTTCTAATCTTTATCACTTATCACTTAGGTCGTTCAGAGAGAATGCTCAAAAAAATCTGATGCAAAGATAGGCCCACAAACTAAACTGGTTATTTACTTCGTGGTTAGGACTATAAAACCTTCGCCAGCATACGAGAAATGAAAACGCTAATGTATCGCTTGTGTAATGAGTCGTTAAGTCAGGAGAAAGGAAGGAGCTTTCAAGTAAAAACAGTCGTCTTTACTCATGTGTGTGAGGTGAGATATAACTCTTACAAACCTACAAATATTTTAGTAGATAACGGAACAAACGTATTTTCCCTCACAGCTGTAAATACATCTACATTATTATAGCTATTTTGTTAGTCCACTATAACGGCAACATGTTAAACTTAATATTTGTCAAAGAAATGAATGGCACAGTGGGGAAAAGTTGTAACATACATATCTACTTAGCTGTTTGAGGAATATAGTACGTGAGATTAAGTTAGGCGATTCCCACAGGCGGTGAACCGGATTTCACATCGTATTAGCTTATTTGAAAGCTGTTGATGCCTAGCACACCGCCAAACCGCGCGGACGAGCGATGCTCACCGCCTCTCCGCGCGGACGAGCGGAGTCGTGTGAGAACTACCTAAATATTAACTAATTCTAAAATAGACAATGAGAACTATTACACAGCTGATTAATGAGTGACCCAGCGAACAGTTATCATAATATTGTACGGCACTTATCTAGATGCTGTCAGCTGACTTGCGGCAATTAATTGTTACCGCTGCTATCATGATTATCAGCGTCCATCAATTAAGATATTACACTGTGCATGACACGACAGATGTATAATTGTGACCAACGTAAGCTAAACATATTTAGATAAGTCGTTTTTCCGGGTTTCCGTTTAGACTGATTTTCGTGAAGAACGTGTGGCGTCTCCTAATGGGGTGGCCCATTAGGAGACCATACGTTCTTCACCATTTCCACATTTGAAATCCTGCATGTCTCAATTACTTTCTAAAGAATAAAACGTAAAGGTTTCATTAATTATTTAAATCATTACTCACTTTCAAGAATCGAAGTTGACGAAGAGCTTCAAATGTAATCCGTCCAACTTTGTCTGTACTCAAATAATGCTAATTTCTCAAATACATCTAACATCAAAGCGACTAAAGAAACTCTTTGATCATTTGAGAACTACATTATTAATGTTGTAAAGCCGGTAAAGCTTTTATATTTATGTAATTGGGTTATTATAAAGTGAGTTGCGACTCGCGACACGATTTGTGTGAGCGCGCTTCTGTTGTTTCACGTGGATATAACGTTTCACCGCAAGTTGCGTCTTTTCTTTAATTGTTTTTCTTCACAGTCGATCTAACAAGCGGGTCGCTTGAGCGTTTCGATCGTGGCCAAGAGGTAAGAACAAAAAAGCATAAAGCGGTAATCATATTAGTAGAACATAATTATTTGCCAAACGCAACTACAGCAGGATAACATGATATAGGAAAAGCCATGTCCAGCAATGAACATCCGTAGGCTTTGTTGATGATGGTTTTAAAACGATTCCCAACTTCGTGGCTAATTTTAGGATCGGGTTAATATAATAAAGTCTTTATTAACTATCTAGAATTCTAGCCCAAGACTAGACTAGACCAAAGCTTTTCCTAAACAGCCAAGCCAGTTTCAGTCCTCACCTAAGTTTCTAATTAGTTTAATGGCCGTTTCTAACACAAGACAACACCTAACCTAATAGTGTGGATTTTCAATTCTCCGTGCTGGGCCGTTCGTTGAAATTCAACTGTGTGCTTTTATATAGGCATTAAATTTATGTAGTAATAGCCTAAAGATTGTTCCCTAAGGTAGTGAAAACAGACCTCAAGGTGTCCTTTTCATAAACAAATAGGTTTCGTCTAGCCAATACATCTTCAATTCTTCAGGGAAAGAGAAATATAACTTACGTACGCACAACACAAGGGAATGGCCACCGGGGTTTTATTTCATTCAAATCACATCGGCGGAATATTATGTTTTATGAATAATATAACAGAATATCCACAGCCCGCGAGTTACGGTGTTATAGACAAATAAATTGTTTGCTGTAAAAAGAAGGATGTGCTTTTGCAAATGTATTTAGTTTGTACCTACATTAATGTGTTTTGATTTACATTATTTGGACAAATATAAAGATCTCCTGAAGAGATACTGGGTTCGATTCCAGGGTCGGGCAAATTGATATTGGGTTTTGCATCAGGAATTTCTCAGTAGGTCAAGAAGTCTGGACTTGTGCCCGGTTGATGGCAATAGGCTAGCCCACATGAGACAAACATACCTTTCGAAACGTGGGTGTACTATAATAGGTACACCTCTGCTTAACCCTTCGGGGAATACAGGTGTGATGTTATGTATGTTAAAAAGATCTATAATCTTATATTTCAAAAAAAAAAAAAATTTTAGGACTATTCCCAAACTCTTCAACCCTTGAAAGCCAGAATTAACAGTGGTGGAGCTCGACAAGACCCGGAGAACGTTTCAACTGTCTTGAATCACGCAAAATAAAAATAAACACATATTTTGCACTATCATAATGTAAATAATTCACTTATGTACCTACACATTGTATCATTCATCATACATGAGCTACGACAGTGTAAAGCTCGCAGCAAACATGGTATTTATGACCGTAAGCCTAAGAAACGATCCTAAACTGCGTACAATCACAGAAGAGAATTATGATAAGCCTAACAACCTACACTATTATTAATGATGAAGGCGGTATAGATATGCACATGATCGAATCAGTCATCCACTTCGTTAGGTCGAACTCCATCATGAAGTTTAAGAATACACCTAATTCATTTTATTCTGATATTATGGAGTTATACAGGGTTAGTTTTCAATGACCAGCCAAAATTTAAAATTAGGATCTAGATATCTAACCAAAAGTGCATTTTCAATATTATTGTCGAAAAATATAAAATAAAATAATAGCATTCATTTGAAAATGTCCTAAAAATTTCCTAAATCATAAACCGTGTGGGAATCAATGCACTTGTGTGCGTGCATGCACCGCCAAATATATGTGTGTGCTAACTGCTACCCATCTAGTTTGTTGTGCTGTTGCAATATCCACACGTTCGCTTTTTAGTGGTGGACTGGAACGAAATTATTTATAAAAAAAAAAACATACTAACGAAAATATTATCGTTTCTAAACCATCTCTGAAAATTTGGAATCACACCACCAAACTCCAAGGTGGTTTTTCCCAAAAGTGTAAGCAAAGGTGTGTGTTCTTGTTCACCCATTTTTTGCCAGATGATTATATTATAAGTCCAGTAAAAGGGGTGCTACTCATTCGGGATGACCTGACCGAATCATGCCGAATCGGGATGACTCGACATGTGTTGAACACACCTAATTCCTATTTAAAGTTTGGCTAACTGGCGAATCGATTGATATCATTTGGACTCAGGACTTCAACTGAAAAAAATTTAACCTAAAAATCAATAACATGACTGATAATTTCCCCCCATATTTCAGATAACCCATCAACAAAAACCCATTACGAATAAATCGAGTAATAACAAAAGAGGCGGGAAATCCTTTTCGGGAAACATTCGGGGAATGATGGGAACAAGCCTACATCCATCACGGGAGATGTATCGACGCTAGCGCGATACGTTACCTTATCACACTAGGTGTGTAATGTGTATTGTAGGTGAAGTATCTAAGTAAGGGTATGCTCATCAATTATGTACTCTCAGAAACGTGAGTAACAATGGTTTTGTTTGAAGATTTTCGGTAATTTTATGTTCAGATCACGAGTGATTGGGTTCCTACAAAGATTTAACAGTACCCCTAGGTAGGACTGGTTGGTACACGCACAATGGTCCACTTCAAGGACTAAGTGCGGAAACCTATACCCCATGATAGATAGGACTGGTTGTCAGAGTTTCGGGCCACTGATTACCTGTAACGACTGTCGAAGATCTACTGAAAATGACAGCCGGGACCAACGGCTTAACGTGCTCTCCGAGGCACGGAGGAAACTCGCTACGTAATGATGGTTAGTTGGTCACCCATCCACAGACCGAGCTTGGTAAGCCCGGCTTAAACTTGAAGAGCCTCGTACAACAACAGTATAACAGTATTACATTTAAAAGAAGGATAGACTTTTGCGCTTTTCATTACATGTACTTAGGTAAATACAAAACTGATTTGCCAATTCATTAGTACAGCTTAATTATAAAGCTATGTGAATCACAATATATGTATTATAGATAAATAATACCGCAATTAATTAGCTTATTATTCATTGCTTGATTTAAAACCATATCAGTACAGCCGTCACGCAATTAAAGGTATTTAATTATTCAATTAGTTTTTAAATAGTACTTTTGATGATTTATTTCCATTCAATTTAGACGATATTCGATATTAAGCACAAAACAACACCACGCCTACGATCCCCTAAGGGTTAGGCAAACGTGTACCTACACTTTTACATTTCGCCAGTCCACTAATATCACACTACTATTACAAATAGTAGGTATTACAAATGCGAAAGTTTGTGAGTACGGATGGATGGATGGATGGATGTTTGTTACTCTTTCACGCAAAAACTACTTACCGGATACGGATGAAATTTGGCACATAGATAGTTTATGACGTTAGAATACTTTTTATAGTAGTTGGTAGTTGGATCCCGTGGAACCGTTATGGAATTCCACACGGGCGAAGCCGCGGACATCAGCTAGTTATGTATAAGACCTATGTATTAGTGTGAACCTAATTACCTATTGCCACAAACCTGCCCAAAGCCAGGTTTCTGGGCTGCTGCTGAGACATCGATATTTATATGAACATGAACAAACATGTCTGTAATAAATTCTCTTTATAAAACATTATAGGTAAGTTCTTTATTCAGATGTTCCACTATTCCTTTAATTAATATCCTGCATCGCGACAACTGGCTTCCTTCAAGCAAAGAAAAACTTCACCCTCTCATATCCATTCAATTTTAGCCCATAAACTTAAAGCATATGACTCTTACAAACTGCACTTGTAAGTTTGTAAAACTTTTAATTTATCACTGGACTTAGAGCTATATTTTTGAGGCAGTAAGGTGTATCTCAAGTTGATAAGTAAGTGGAACGGTATCCTGCACGTGCTGTGACGTCAGACGAGTGCACGTGCACCGGCGCCCGCGCATCTGCTGGCTAAAGTTCACTGCACCGCTCCCCGAAGGATCTCAAGATGTTGAGGACTGTTGATGATCTTTTGTGTCATGTTACGAATATTTTTAAGTAGTGTAGTGTATCTGTGTAGTGTAGTGTATTTGTAAGTAGTTTATGATTTCCAGGAACTTTTTGACTTAAATGGTTGTTTTGGTGCGAACTTTACCAAAAAGTTAAAGTTATTTATTTAAAGCATTTGAGGATCTTTTGAATTGTCAAGGAGTCGGTTGGTTTGAAAGTTATAGTACGTAGATCGAGTGAGATGTGAGTAAGACAACCATGGTGTTCTTCTATCTTGGTGTTTAAGGCTGGGGTATCTGCTAAAATTAGCAACTCTATTTGTGGTAGTTCAAACTTGGTTTGAAATACTGTTGAATAAAGTTCTAATCAGCTTGCACTACAAAGTGGTTGTTACGTCAGTCACTGCGGGCCGACTAGTGCGAAATGAGTGGTTTTTATTTAATAGGCTTGTGTCTTGAAAAAATCTAATTAGTCCGTCAGTTAGATTTTCAAAAAATATTTGACACGTATTTTTTCTTTTGTTACGTAGACCAAAATTGACGAAGATACGACGCTTTTAAAATTCTCAAAACGTCACGCCGTGCTTTAATGTTTAGTGCGTTGTGACGTCACGAGCCCCCACTCCCGAAGTTTGATGCGTTTTATCTTTGTCAATATTCATTGATATACAAAAACAAAAAATACGTGTCCATTATTTTCCAATACTCTAACTGACGGACTAAATAGATTTGCAATTTATTGATGGTGCAAACTAGCCTATTGTAGCCGAATAAATAATTAGATCAAAATGCTAATTATACATTATGTGAAGAAAAAAGTGACAAATATTTGTGTGAAAAAAACATACTAAAACTAATTAATGCCTTCTAAAAGTACTTTGAATGTTTTTTTCATAGAGTAATAATAAAGTTAGAATTAGTTCAATTGTACCAATTAAAGTTTAGAGTATAAACAACATATAAAGAATGTAAAACACCTCTTAACGAAGCCGAAAGGCACTTGTTCTCCTCGTCATTGCGATCATTTTTTTGTTCTACACCTAACTTTCTAGTTACGGAGATATTGGGGGTCAAAGTTCCAACTTTTTGACAAGTTTTTTTTAAAATACAAGTTTTTAATGTAAGATTTTTACTTTAAACACCTCCACGACCCCCGTACTATTCAATCCATCCATCAGCACAATGTTTTGAGTGCGTTACATTGAGTTCTACCACGAAACATGATTTTTCACCCGAAAAAAGAAAGTTGTTTCCCAGCAATAATTTTTGCGTAAAGTTACTCAGTTTGATGTACAGAATGCTTGGTTGACGGCTTCGTGATGAAGTCTTTTACACCCTGTATATTTTTTTCACATTTATATTCACTCATCAAAGGAGTTTCATGGAGAAAACCTCTCGTTAGCAGATACCACGCCTTAAGTTCTGATTTATATAGAACCCGACTACATATTTTATATAAACCTAATATATATTAAAATAATTTTTGCTTGTATTGTATGCGCTGCCAAACCGTTTATCCGATTACGATAGAACTTTGTCAACTTATTGCTTCTAGTAAATCTATCTCTCTCTGGAAAAAATCAAATCTAGTTATTAATAAATTCACAAAATTCAATTAGGTCTATAGTCCCTATTAGGTGTATAAAAATCAAGGTCCTGAGTCAACACGATAAAAAGATATAGGCAAATTTTGATTTTCGCGAAAATTGCAAGTACCAAAATTTACCTTAATTTTCAACTTTTTTTATTTTTCGGAATTTTCCCTTTACTTGTGCTGCTTTACCTTGCTTTTAACCAAAATTGACAATTCTAAGTCAACCGGAAGTATCCTTCTGAAAACCGTTAATATGTAGTTTAATAACAAAAAAAAAGCGATTTGACTATTACAAACTTATTTTTTGCGGTTGGTGCAATAGCCGTTTTATGGTATCGAACAGCTAAGTTAAGTTTGTCCTTTAAAAAGTTTTTTCGGAACCCTCGGTGCGCGACTCGCTCTTGGCTGGTTTTTCATAAAAACTTTTACAGAGACAATATAATATAATACCTAAACGCGTTAGAACTTCACAAAACAAAACAAAACAACTACTTTTATTCAAATTTCTGAACTTGTTTTGATCAATCTCGGAACGAAAACAGTACAGTTACCGAGAAATATAAAACTAAAGGAAAGCCGTAACAATTCCGTTACCAGCGACAACTTATATGAGAAAAAGAAAACGTTCTTAGAAAAGGTTTTTATTCGTAAAGTTTGCATAACTCATAGCTAAAGTTTTGCATCAGCGATAAGAATGGAAACTTTTATAAAAAATACTGTTTTGCATTCAAAATTCGCATAGTATAGTTTTTAAATTGTTACGTTTGCTTCTTAAAGAAGTTTTTGACAGTAAAGTGGAAGCGCCAAGGTAGCAAGTGTAAAAAGAAACTCCTAAAAACTCCTCCTCAAACCTGTCAGCTGGTCATTTTTTTTTATTTATTTGTTTAGGTAACCAAAAGCGATACATAAAAATATTTTACAAAATATGCTTTTTACAATAATTATGGCCAATTATAGGTTTCCCTGTTGTTATATTTGTTGGAATGAAAGATACTTGTTGAGTAGACTTGGTTTATTAAGACGAGGAACACATTAAATACAGATACAGTTTAGTAGGAGTATCACAGACGGGATCAGACATAACAGTGCCGGAGTGACAGGTATAAACCGGAACCATAGATTATATTTAGTGGTGTACACACTAATTACTAAATAAATAGTGATGTTACAACACCTGTATAACTGGGATATAAAGGGTGTAAAACACCTCTTAACGAAGCCGAAAGGCACTTGTTCTCCCCGTCATGGCGATCATTTTTTTAGTCTACACCATTCCTGGGAACCTTTTAGTTACGGAGATATTGGGGGTCAAAGTTCCAACTTTTTGACAAGTTTTTTTTTAAATACAAGTTTTTAATGGATGATTTTTACATTAAACATCTCCACGACCCCCGTACTATTCAATCCATCCATCAGCACAATGTTTTGAGTGCGTTACATTGAGTTCTACCACAAAACATGATTTTTAACCCCAAAAAAAAAAGTCGTTTCCCAGCAATAATTTTCGCGTAAAGTTACTTAGTTTTATGTACAGAATGCTTGGTTGACGGCTTCGTGATGAGGTCTTTTACACCCTGTATGTATAACACAATTCATGCAAACGGACTAATGCCAGATATTTCCAAAAATTAAATTACATTATAATACAAAATAAGTTTTAAGTTAAATTTAGATTACATTTTTTTTTAATTAAAACAAAAAGGCGGCGTTCCTACGTTGTATAGTTTCTTTACTAACATCAATATGGTCAAAATTTCCTTAAAAAGCTGACTAACGAAAACGAAACGGTTCGAAAGTATAGTTTCCACAAAGGTGTAGTACACTATTTACGCCGCTTGAACGAATAAAACATCGTAATCACTGAAAGAACGTCATTTTTTGTCCAAAGAGTTGCATTTAAAATGTAAAAATCTAAGGATTTAAAGCTTTTGCCAAGTATCTTGTCTACTTGTTATTACTCTAGTCTACAAGATAATATTCAGGTTACCTATAGTAACATTGAAATCAACTTTTTGTAGCATCGTTTAACCAAAAATCAAAATTATGTTCTCATTCCTAGTTCCTACGAATGAGTCAGTTAAAAAGAATCCACCATTTTGTTCTCCATCAAAAATTATTGAAGCGCGCAAATTGGATGCAGGTAAAAATCCGTTGTTGCGCTACAAAGGAATTCTTTTAAACGAGGTTGGAAACCAAAGTGCTTATTGTATAAACCTTCTTTGTTGTATAACGTCGTATATCAGGATGGAGGTGTAGTTGCGTGGGACACAAACAGGACAGAATAGTTTTAGGGACAAATGTCCGTGTGACAAGGTATCAATCCTCTTTTGTTATTCTGTCTTAAAAGATATGTCTTGCGTATATTATGTTGGTACTGTTGGAGTGATTTGTGTTGATTTTATTATTAAAACGTCTATAGTTGCATTGGCTACCATAGTTTCCTCTTCCAAGTTTGTACTTTGCTCAATTAATAAAATATTTTACACCTTTGCGGTGTCAAACACCGCAAAGGCGTTTCATATTAAAATATGAAACGTCACCTTTTGTTTCTGTTTTAATAGTAAAATGGTTTGTTGTTACTATGGTTAATGATAATATTTCCTTCATAAGTTTCACATTGAGGACTTCGAGTGAGATAATATGAAATAAAAATCGACAGATAAAGTAGCTACAAATTTATTTATTTATTAAACTTACACACAAATGCACAAAGCACTCGATTTCTCAAAGACTATTTGATTTCACATCATTTTACTTCATCGGTGAAAAAGGCACGTTCTTCAAAGTTCGCAAATAAAAAAGGTTCCTTTTTTACACGTTCAAAGTAACAATAATAATTCACATAAAACTTTTCGCCCTACTTCATGTGAATGGGAAACGGCGCGATTTTCTTTTATTTTAGCCTATTGATAGCATCCGCTTTCCTTGAAGGAAATGACTGGTTTGAATTTATACATGAACAGCATAAAAATACTATTCATCTTTAGTTCATTTACTAACATATCTCATAAAGTACTGGCTTATGCCCGCGGATTCGCCCGCGTGGGTTTCGGTATTGTTCCACGGGTTCGTACTACAGGCATAAAAAGAATCCTATGTGTTAATCCAGGTTATAATCTATCTGTGTGCCAAATTTCATCCAAATCCTGTCAGTAGAGTATGCGTATAAGAGTAACAAACATCCATCCATCAATCCATTCTCACAAACAATAATAACAAAACAACATAATAGTAGGTATCAAAAAACAGTATACCATCCTTACCATAGTAAAAAACTATCAGTGACACTGATAGTTTTGACTGTCAACTGATAATATAATGTATATTGTAATGGCAATGTTAGTGTCAGGACAAGGTAAAAACCAGCAGGCTTAGCCAAGTTGACAATCTACAATCGTTAACGCTATTCATCTCAACGTTAAATCACGTGATCAACACAAACAAATAGAAAATCCGTAGACAAGTTTACATAGTTCAAAATAATAGAATAGAATGTTATCGTTTCTATAATGTTGATAGCTATACTATTTGGTAGGAACGCTAGACATAGACTAACTAAAGTATAACTTTTTTCTATAGACATTAGAGAACGAGCGATCGACTCAGTCGTGTCAACTTGTCTACCAATTTAACGCTTTCTACAATCGCTTACGCCGAGGCGTTTACGATTGTAGAAAGAGAATCGATACGAAACGTTTGTAACTTGGCTAGGGGGGCAGTTCTTTGATCACAGGAAGCTTCAACCAGACGTTTCAGGAAGTCTTCAAAAATGATGAAAAAAGCCAAAGGTGTGCTGCAAAAAAGTATCTAAATGTTTATGTATAACAACAAGATATACTCAGAAATGAAAACGCAAGGAGCACTGGGTCATTCATTATAGCCGTTATACGTATATTCATGTTCTGGAAACGACACAGGTCGCTCTTTCAACTTTGTCAGTCCTTTGTGAATAGTGAGATCCTTTTCGAACCAGTCCAGCATGAGATTACAGATTCTATTATAATTATCAATGTCCACAGATTCTGCACGACATTAGGTTTTTTTTTCTATATTAGGCAATGAAAGATTGGAGAGGCAGAACATGGAAATAATCAAAAGGCCATTTTCCGTAGGTAGGTACTCTAAATAAAAACGTTTCAAGCCACAGTGTCATTTTAGCAACAATAACAATCAAAAATAAAGGTAATTTCGATGTTTGTTGATTGACGATGAGTTTAAAATGCAGAACATGAACGAAGACAGTAGTAGTGCTTTGCAAGAACAAGACTAACTAACGAGGTAGTTCATACAAATATTTCTGTAAACTAATACTTTTACTTCTGTTTTGACAAACTCAGCTTGACAAGTACAACCCTGTATCATCATCACCATCATCATCATCATCATCACCATCATCATCATCATCATCACCATTTATTTTTAAATTGTTGATCTAATCTTTTACTCTGGACGCTGTTAATGTGCACGTTTTTCTACATCGTTCTCACATATATGTATGTATAATCTCAAACAAAATCAATGATGTAACCAAGACTTTGTAAGATTTTTTTGATTTAAAAGAGTGTCCATGGAGTTTCTTGCCCGTTCTTCTCCATAGAGATCAACGCTAGGGAATGCGCAACTACAGTACTTTCTCAAGTTATTATGCCTTGTTACTGGGACTGTAGGTTTGTTTTTTATTTGTATTTTTGACATTCAAAAGTGCCGTAATGGTTTAATTGAAATAAATGCTTTGAGTTTGATTTACCTGTGCCTATTCCAATTTATTTAGGGTCGGCGCAGCATGTCTTCTTCTTCCACACTTATCTATTACTCGTCATCTCATCAGACACCTCCTTTCGTGCCATATCATCCTTCACACAGTTCGTCCACGTTTCTTTGGTCTTCCTCTACTCTTATAGCCAATACTTATGACGACAGTATCAAAAAAATTGCAAATTTATTTAGTCCGTCAGTTAGTGTATTGGAAATTAATGGACACGTATTTTTTGTTTTTGTTAATCAATGAATATTGACAAAGATAAAACGCTTCAAAACTCGGGAGTGGGGGCTCGTGACGTCAGAACTAGCTAAAAATTACACCAAAGCATGACGTATTGAGAATTTTAAAAGCGTCATATCTGCGTTAATTTTGGTTTACGTAACAAAAGAAAAAACACGGGTCAAATATTTTTTGATAATCTAACTGACGGACTAATTCGATTTTTTTTGTCGTCTCGCCCATTAGCCCTCTACATTTAAACTCAGCATTTTCTTCATTACATTTGCCTCATTCCTTCGCATCACATGTCCATACCATAACCGATTACCACCCAACTTTTCAGTCATTCCTTATAATTTATAATAATAGTATACAACCCAACTGTATATCTGTCAATATGTTTATTGTCAAACGATATGCAGTATACAACCAGTTTGAAATTCCTATCTGACGGATAGTAAACACAATTCGAGCTGGGGGTATCAGTCGTGAACTGTATCAATATGTCAATTTAAACAAACATGTCACCGTGTTGGTATACTCTACGAATTCTACGATACTGCACGATACGATAGTGTCGAATAACTTTATCTTTGAGGATTTCACTGGAAATCGGTTTCAATTTCTCAAAAGCTATTTTCTTTGTAAATATTTAAAAGGAATCAAGATAGGTAGATGTATTTTTATCTGAAATGCTGGGCAGACCTCTGTTTGATGTCTTAGTTCGTATGTGCAATTGTTGTTTTAGGAGGGTTTGTGCCTGGAGAGCTGTGTTACAGGTCCCAGACCCATTATAAACTTCAGCTCTAACTGCAAATTGTATATTTTAGAGAGAAATTAATAACTATCTATAGTTATCTTGCTCCTGAGTCCTGACAAGTTCTATCTATTCTTAAGTTGTCTGGCAGTAAACACACTGTTCAGAGATTTTTTAATAACGCCAAGTCTGATTTTTATAATTCTGACTGTATTTTCTTAAAATTGAACTGTGAATTGTTTTGTAATCTGAAAAGCTTTAACTTTTTGGTAGTTGAGCATATTGGATTGCTGTCCTCTGTGTATATCCAATGCGTTGACCCGTATTTGTGTGTCGTCGTGTCCTCGCATTACAACCCAGCCAACCGTTCTTGCGTGTTTGGGTAGCTAACATCACACTCGAATATATACAGTCATTCTGTCTGTTTGTGGAATATAATTAGTCAATGAGGATTTTTGACAAAGATTGTACGGTGATTTCAGTGGGATTTTCAATGTTTCTGTACATAATGTTGTCATTGTTTGTTGTGTATTGACATAATATAACCATGGTCTAAATTTGTTCGTATTACAAAACTTAAAAAAACCGTGGTCTTCTTAGTACCGTCATTTGAACCATAGTTTAAATTTCAACCACAGATTAATACAAATATCATTCGTTTACCATGTCATTCTATTGCGACGTTCCGTATGCCCAGAGAAGAAAACGTTTTGATAATACGCTAACGATTAGATAATGTTTAGGAGTGTTTAAAATATTAAGACCTGGTTATTTTGCATGGATACAAACATTTTTTAGTGATTTCGTCGATGGCACATTATTTATTGTCATATAATTTCTAACCATACATCTAAGTTCGTGTATCGAAACGTAACATTCTCGCGCGTTTTATGAAACCATAACATTAAACAAAGCCATCGCAAGTTAAACAAAGTTAATTTAGCTTTGGAATTTGGAAGTCTCTAATAGTAAAACGATTATTACTGCATCTTTTTTTACCTTGTTTAGTACCTAATTTTAATAATGTAATATGATGGACGAACAAAAACAAAACGATCTGAGAATTGGAGTGCCGAGGAAAAGTAAGTAAACATAAATTACTTAGATGAACTTTAAATCCGTCTCTTATTTATTGATTTTAACCTAAAACAACACAACACAATGCAAAAGATGTTAATTAATCTAAAAGGGGAACTGGCAGATCCGATTTAGTGATTTAGTCCATCGTTAAACTAGGGGTCGTCGAGGTTTAGCGTTAGACCATGGTTTAGTCTATGTTTTATCGCAAAACCACGATTTGTAATACCATTTTTGTGTAAACCGTGGTTTAAAGAAGTTTAAACCAGGTTTATTAGTTAAACCGCGTTTTGTAATAAGACTGAAATGTCTATCTATCTCGTACATGTGTAACAAGTATATCTAGGTAAATGTTTTAATTTGTGAAGTGTCAATTTATTGAGAACTCGAGTTTGCTCTAACAGTTTAAACTATTTTATGTTTACAACGATCGTCTACCACTCCTTATTGCAGCCAAGTAAGCGCTTATATAAGAGCAATCACACCAAACTAATAAGAAAAGAAAGATCGCACCCGATGCACCCGTATACAGCCACAGTACTGCGCAATCCATTTTCCCTCTCAACTACACTACTATACCGAAGAAAGATAAGAGAATAAAACGTTTGTTTTGTATTATTCATTAATTTTCCGAGAAGTAGGTACCCGTACTGGCAACTCAACATGGATGGGTGATCTTAAGGACCGTAGGCAAGACTTGGGGGCCTAGACAAAGAGACACTGAATGTACGATAATGATGACGGAAAAAGTACACAAGTTTAAGAACTGAAAACCGACGAAGTACGAAACAAAGAGTATCAACTTAACGATAAGTTTATTATCGAAACGAAGATCGGAAGATCATTTATACAATGCATGCACCTCTCATTTTTTACACACATAACCAGTCACCAAGACGCATTTGCGGAATTATATGATAAGTCGTAGCTATATGGGAACAGATGAACATACGGGCAGAAATCACCCTCCGCTGAAGTTGGATATAAAGTATTGACCTTCCATAAGCTAACGATTAGTTTAATGTCAATCCTGTTGAAGGTCGTAATGGAAATATGAAGTGCATTGAAAGCCATATCCAGTGGTCTAGACCCTCCGGATGGAACTTGCACGTACCAGGCAAGCATAGCACAACGGGAGAATGCCTTCACCTATGGTTTGGGTAAAACATAATGATCAATGAGGGTCAATAATAATTATGCTGGCAATTAAAGTAATAACAACTCTTTTTCTGTTTAATAATGACATATTTGACTACAAACCAGACGTTGTTTTTCATAAATCCTCATTTTAAAATATTCATCAACTCCAATAATAACTTGTCACATTCACATAAAGCTCACGAAATATATTGCCAGGATTTAAATAAATGAATTACTTTGTGCTTGCTGAAAAAAAAGACCGCAAATTAATACAACACTGTTTTGGCCAAAGAAATTCATGTATTCATCCCAGGGGATGCTGAATAAATTATTACAGTTCGAAATATTATTGGACGCTCGAAAGCCTTTTGATAATCGATTAAGGTGCCTAAACGTGAAATTATAATAAACCGTAATTTGTACTTTTCTAATCGCTGTACTGAAATCTAAAATTGCTTCTAGAATAAATTATTGAGGTGTTGTTTTTTACGCAATAATTCACGTTATTATGACTGTTTGGACTGTGAGAACAAATTAATTTTTCTCAAAAATGGTATGTAATGTTGCCATAACATCTCTAAAAAGTATCCAGCAAGTGAACTCTACCGGAGACTTATTCACAACTGTCCAGTAAGAAGCGAAATTTTAAATTTACAATCTCCTACTGTCCAGTAAGTAAACTGTATGTAATTTACTTACTGGACCGTAGGTCATCCTCTTTAGATCTGCAAAAAAACATAGTACCAGACACAGATTAGAGTTTAGCCATTATAACATGGTTATAAGAGGGAGGCTCCAAATATATCTATCTCTCTTTTTGGTATGACATTTTATGAGATACATATATTTTTGGAGCCCTAAACAGCCATTCTATAGTTTGTGACACTTAACGCGACGCAGAAAAAGTATGCATGTTGCGTTTTGTACTTAGTAATGTTGTAGAAGTATAGTGTGAGATTTTATGATTGTATTTAGTAATTTCAGTTTATAAATCATGTTGGATTAAAACTTTCCATTCTAAAATTAACATGGAGTTTCAAAAACAATAATATAAATGCCCCAATAAATAAATGTAAATTGATCACAATATCTATCAGTAATTGCCCTAATAAGATTGTAACCTTTAATATTAATTAAACGAATTTGTTGTTAAACTTTCTTTCATTTTTGAGAAAAGCATTATACAAACCTCAACCAATAAGAAAGCCATCCTGGCCTCGTAAATAAATCCGCGGTTTTGATGGTCTGAATCTGGTACACGCTGTATACAACTCATGAACTCAGGCAGACTCGTATGTTTATAGTACATTACTGCAGAATCCAGTAAGTAAGCCTTCCTGACCAAGTATGAGTTAACCGGACCGAACCGCAGGTGAGGTCCGGTTATCATACGGTCCGTCATACGAGTCTGCCTGAGTTCATGAGTTGTATACAGCGTGTACCAGATTCAGACCATCAAAACCGCGATTTTGAGGGGTCGGTCTGATGGTCTGGACCATACCCAAAAATATGACCCCACCTTTCTGGTACACACTGTCTGTTTGTACTTATATTAAGAACCGAAAGATTCTTGTACGGTATGATAAAAACAATGGATGTCATGTCTTTGAGAGGGGCTTTACATGAATATGAATTACTCGGTAACACACCGTTTTCCCCATCAACTAGATACTAATTGTGACGTAAACACGTCCTCATGATAATTTTTTTGTTCGTATGGGAAATCATCAAATGACTTCTCCCGCTCTGGGCGGAGCAGGAGGGAGTGTCAGACTTTTACTGACTAAAACCCATCCATGTTCCTTCATCGCCCTTTGTGTTCCGGGGCCACGGTATCTCTTTCGAACAGTCCCGCAACCCCGGCAGACTAGATTTGCCTGCGGCTCCTTCTCGTTTTAAAGTTGTTTAATATAGCAGTATTTTATAAGTAAAAAATATTTATATCGTATGTACGGTCGACCAAGCTATTTGATTTAATTTTAACATCCAAATTACATTGTAAAATGTAAACCAAATGCCTGGTCGACCGTACATACAATATGAATAATTTTTTCAATGGGCAGAATACAAATAATTCTCGAATCAAAAGCGAGCTTTCAGACGTACAAATTGACGTCGCGTTTTATCATAATTGAATAATTTTATCAAGGATTGATAAAACAATTTTAAAAGGTTTTTAGGTTATGATTATCAAATTCAGCAGTGATTAGTCTTTGGTGAACGCATGACGTTTTAATGCCGAAATAGTGGCGTAGCTTTGGAACGGGATGTGTGGTACTAGAAGAGTAATTCCGCAAATGTCATCTCGCAAATACAGTGCTACAAAATTTTTATTGCATTCTGGGAAAATCGGATAGACATGTATTTCGGAATCCACGTCTAATGCCGCTACGGCGTACGCTACGACCTACGCCGCGTAGCAGTCTACGATCATTTCTATCTACATTTTTTTATAGAACTTAATTATTATACATTCCGAAAGAAATCATATTGTAAACTTCTCTCTAATCTTAATTATATAAGACGTCATCACTTTAACTGGCGCTGATAACTGTCCCAATTAGATGCCTTATTTGGGGACCTCCTTCATAGGACATGGTATCTACAGTTTTTTCACAGTCACTTTACTTCAGATTTAATCTTTATTTCATTACAATAAGGTTGATATTGGGTTGCTACCACTGCACTGCCAAGTCTGTCAAAATTGCAGTGATCTCTCTGTTCAATAATGTTGCTTTTGACAGAAATAAAATGTCTCTGAAATAGAACTCTAGGTTCGTAATTTAAGTTAAGAAAAACAATCCGTCTTAAGGAGTAGACTCACCCATAGATAGCAGCTGCGCCGGCGATGGCCCCGCCGCACTGCGCAGCGACGTAGAGCGCGGCGCGCAGCGGCGACACACGTCTGCGCACGCACAGCGCCGCCGATACCGCCGGGTTCACGTGCGCACCTGTGCCGCATGTAATGTTTGTTTATTTATTTATACGCATATTATATATAAAATGGCTGTACATAAAAGTGTAAAACCAGGTTCTTGTGACCTAAGCAACAGATGTGTTGCTGGAGAGTTTGTTCCGCCACTTCTAATCTCGGCTAAACCGTTTGGGGGACTGTCTTGTGTAAGTTGTAGGCCTCAGCCTAATTTGAATAAATTAACTTTGGTTACCGCAAGTAGTCCTAGACAGCGACAACGATGATGATAGTCAAAAATAACTAACATAAAGTATCGAAAAGCTTATCAGCAGTAGCTCATGACAATTTCAATGGAAATCTTTGTTGGAATACAAAACGCATTGAAAGTGATTGCCCCTGTGTGCCTTAAAGGCTACACAGATTCTTAATCATAATCTGAGCATTAGACTATAGTTAAAGGAAGTAGGTGCTCAAACTCCACAGTTATAAGATTTTGTACTGGTTTAGCTCGTTTATACAAAGCCCTGTTTTGGCAACATAAGTTAACCTAGTCAATGCTATTATTAAGATCTTACAAGAATCTAAAAACACGTTCCCACGGATACCACACTATGTTCCTACAAAGATGCTTACATATTATTAAAACACCTACCTAGTGCCTACATCATGCAGTCGTGGTCTTTTCCGCTTGATCAGTTAAAAATATTTTCGCCTACATCATGCGGAGGCGCCGACTCACACCCCCTTAAAGTTAAGGCCTATTAGGAAAGCGTCAACTTTGGCGCGCAATAGTACATTGTTACTCTAGGCATGAAAGTAACTTATTTAGTCCCGAGATGGGGTTTGGTGCCCGAGCGCAGCGAGGGCGCTAATGGTTCGAGGGACTAAATAAGTCTTTTACCCGAGGTAAACACTGTGCTTTTCATTACGAATACAAGGAAAGTAAAAATAAAACATGAATCAGCTCGAAAAAACAAATGAAGATCGAAGTGCCGCACAGAAAAAAGAAGCAAAATAGGCGAGAACTTTGTTTTTTTTTTCTGTGGCCGGCCAGCTATTCAGCCATTACCTATTTTTCATTTTCATCATCGAAAAAATGGTAAATATTTTGCCCAAATCTGTGATTTCAAAGAAATAGTTGAAACTTAATAATAATAAAGTTATTTAAAAAATACATATTCTTTAATTAATACTTAACTTTATGTTATTTTAATTTTACATCGTGGCTGTACAGAAAGTTGGATTATGGTTCAATAGAAAATGAACTTTTTTTTTTCTATGATTTGACAGCTGTCAGTTGAAAACGATTCCCCCTAGGGCTAAAGTATTACTTTCAACCCGCTCCTCAAACAACTTCAGACCTACTTTCCGAGTATGACTATAAAAAATAACAATAACTCTCATTTGGCGTGCGTCGTCAGTGCGCTCGGCCGATCGGTATCTTTTCATTCATTATTTCTATTTCCAATTCAACGGGGCGGGGCTAGAGAGCGTTTCTATGTTGTTGTATGTGTAGTTCTATGGCATTAAGCCCGCCTCTGTACTTTGTGCTTGAAGTGTTAAATAAATAAATAAGTGCAAGCAAAGTTAGCTTAGAGGTGATCAGGCGGGAGTGTCCTCGATAGTACATAAGTCGACACATCACCTCGATTAGTCCATCATCAACTTCCTGGCATTACCCAAAGTTACTTGGAGCCGGCACAACGCGTCTTTTTCTTTCATTCTTCCCTGTCAACCGCCACCATATCATTTACTTCTTGTTCTTTCATGACATTCCTGACATAATCCATCCATCTTTAGTTTGGCCTTTCTCTCTCTCCCAATTTTATTCATCATTATTTTAGTACCTATACTAAGTTTGAATTACTCCAGCCAACTAAAATTCAACAAGCGTGTTTTCTATTAGCAATATTTATACATTGAATGAAAACTTCCAAGAAAATTGAATAAACAAGAACTGACGCAAAAACAGTTGTTTAAAGTCTCAGGATCAACGAAATGATAAAGTTGAAACGGTCGTGATCAGCATTGAAATCTAGGACAAATTTTCCAAACAACAATAAGACCTTTTTGTTCAAACTCTACAAATTGTACAGAAAGGTAAGCTAAGCCTTACAAATGGCGATTCATTTATTTAGAAAAGTATTGCTAAATCACACAATGAATGACCCTTTTACGCCCTGTTCACGACCTCCGGCGATACTACCTGTTTCAACTTGTCAAGCAACATGTGTGTGTGCCACTTGTTTTTTTTTTGTCTGAATATTTATTTATTTATTAAAACTTTATGCACATAATGTACAAAGGCGGACTTAATGCCTAACCCTATGCCTTAATGACTTAATAGTGTCGCGTCGTCGCGCGTCGGTCGCGTAAGTCGTGTCGTTGCCGTCGCGGTGATTCCTGGCATGCACTAAGCAGGTCTTTTTCTTGGTTTTTTCAGTTGTTATGGCGCATTTTCACTTTGTCGTTAGCCCGAATTCGATTGTATAAACTTGCCATTACTGTCGCAACACGTGCGTATCGTTTGAGCACCAACTAATCGTATACATACAAAAAACAAGGAAACAATGAATGATACTTTACGCCCCGTTCACGACCTCAGCAAGTGTGACTCGTGACGCTACTTGCTTCATGCAACACGCGTGTGTATGTTTTGTTTTTTTTTGGTTGAGGACCGCCGGCCGCCGCGCCGCGTCTTTGTTGTGACACTTGTGACTCGTAGCATGATAAGCAAATTCTTTCATTTGTTTAACATATCTGTCGCGAATCATACAATAACCCTTTACAGGATTAGAATGCTGGAGGACCATTTCACTTTGTCATTAAGGGAGACAAATCAGGCACACTGGGCCGGTGACGCGTGGCTGTGATCCAAATAGACGCACGGATCGATCCCGTAGCTACGCGACTCTTAAATATCTCCGTCATTAAAATTAAATGGCCTTCTTTGACATGGTTCTTGTTTGATATGAATGATCTACTTAGCAGTTAGCTTTCAGTTCATAGTCAGAAATATTAAATGTACCTATTAATATTTTATTGGCATACTTGGTTTTATTACCAGATTAATTTACTCTGCCCTATTTATTTGTTACGGATTTAGGTATAGGTACTAATTTGTTTTCAGGTTCTACAAATGTATACTTACATAGTAAATTTTATTTATTGATTACCTTTTGGCTTCATTTGAAAGAATTTATTTCAAAATGAAATATTTTTTTGAGTTCGAATTGTACCTACTGCATGCTTCAGAAGTTTTCAAAATTGTGGATCTTTCGTTAACAAGCACCATTCGTTATAAATTTATGATTGGCCGAAAGAGCCACGTGCCTGTGCTAACCTCCTACCCTTTACCTTCCAATTTCCCACGCATTCTACCCTTGTTTTTTATAACCATAGAAAATTTCCAAACCGACGTAATTTAGTGTTAAAGAAATTCTGACCTTTGTTCGGCTTTTAAATAGAAAGGAGCGGGCCATTTAAGAGTTTTCGAAACAAAAAGCACCATCATACCTTAATCGAAATAAAACATGTTATTGTATGTCTACAGTGCAATCAGCGTCAGTGTACGTAATGAATTCCGAGCCGCCAGCTGTTACGAGGCTGACTAAGTACTTTACGATTATTCCCTCCGACATTATAATATTGTTTTCATAAAATCTGACTT
This sequence comes from Xestia sexstrigata, assembly GCA_941918905.2. NCBI lineage: Eukaryota > Metazoa > Arthropoda > Insecta > Lepidoptera > Noctuidae > Xestia > Xestia sexstrigata. The sequence goes on from OW799201.2 coordinate 21,268,216, forward strand.
ATCTTCAAAGGGTACGTTTGGAATAACAAATTCTGCGACTAGATAAAATCATGTCACCTTAGTATTCTCGCCGAATATTCGTTGGTCCCATGCCGGGAGAAATCACCATAGTGGCTTGCGATAATGGTTGGCCGGATGTTTACCTGCGATCGAGGTAATATAATAGCTAAGATACAAAAGATAGCCTTGAGGTGTGCCACCCCTGGGTATTGCAGAGAAATGCGATATCATAACGTTACCATAGTGTGCCGAGTACGTGATATGTCAATACGAATTTGAAACGAACAATGCGTAGGCCGGAACATTATTGTGTCATCTTTGGGTACGATCATACAGGTTTCAGGTTAATCAATATTCAGAATCAATTTGCACGTTAAACAAACAAACCTGACGGTCACAAAGTGGCGTATGTACGTACCTATGTATGTAGGAAACCTACCTGCCAATTGCCTACCTACTCCGTACGGAGAGAGAGAAACGCAAAAAACATAAAATCGAACAGGTGGATTAACCCATGCGAGGCGACGCAGATATTTCGAGTGCAAAGTCGAACTACTACGCCTATCGATTATTCAGATTGTGTTAGCTACCTATAAGCGAGATAGAGAATATTACCAGCTGTTTATACAAGCCGCGAGCGTGATACGATACGACCTACAAAACGAACAAAGGTGTTGTTACATCTGATGTTTTATAAAGTTACGACTCCGTACGCTACCACTTCTTACATTCAAGTTCTCTGAGACACAATATCTTTCACAAAGAACTTTTATGACGTTCTCTCTTGAGATTCAAGATAGCAAGTCATTTCTCAGAAAAATCTGATTTAAAATAAAGCTTTCCTCCTCCTCTAACATCGCAATAAAAGGCGAATAATTTATCGTTCTTTAAAAACTTCGGGCAAGTTTTAAAGGAAGCTCCGTTGACAATACAACTCCGTGCAGTTCTACTTCCTGAGTACGCATTGATAAATGAATACAACATCGAGCGTCCAAAATAAAAAGAAAACGCACAAAACAATTATTTCAAGTTGTAAGAAGACTTGAAAAGGAGTCTTGACAATAGTGCCTTACTTAAATGTGAACGCTGACCACATTTATTCGTGAAATGTTGTGTAGTGGATTAATCTAAATCCCATTATAATTTATGCATCGTTTAAAGCTTGATATAGTCCGCGCTCGAAACAGGGTTGTCAACTTGTCCAGCCATTAGTGAAAATTAGGGCGATCGCGGTCGGGGGTGTATTCTAAAAATTCACCACGGTAACATTGTAGATGCAAGAATTGCCGCCTGATTGTGAACGAGAGAGCTTTCTCCGGGTTATTGTTATGATATCATTTAAAATGTCATTGTCCCTACGTCATGTGATCGCCATTATAGAGTTGTGTCGAAGGGACAAAGGGTGAAGGGTGCACGTGTTAGCTTATAATAATCCCGCCTAACGTGCTTATGTCGTCTAGTTTTATGGGAAGTGACATCGAACTTTGTGCATCCGTGGTTAATTTTGTAATTGTTTGTGTTGTTAGTTTAATTTTAGAAAATAAAGTTACATAATACTTAATCGTTCTCCTGCCATTGTGCCTTCCATACCTACTCCTACTTTTTATTAGACGACTGAGGAGGGTAATTTGTTTATCAGCCTACCTTTGTGGCGCTCGCGCTCTAGAGACCAAACGCGTGGGCCTATGTTGATGATTATTACGTCAATCGATTTGTATTAATCTTGCGAGTGTAAGTAAAGCCATGACAGTCATCAAAATTCAACCAGACGCCAAATTGTGAAAAATAAGTCGACAAACTATGTTAAGTGAGGTAGTTATCATTGAATAGATACCTACCTACCTATTTGAGAGCCACGTAATTTAGATTTTTCACATAATTTTTATTTCGAATTTTATTTATTCTATTTATTTTCGAAACGCAAGAAGTCATTGAGGTAATGGCTGGCCGAGAAATGGGCATTTCTCGGCCAGCCATTACCTCAATGACTTCTTGCGTTTTTTTACTAACCTACTTTTTGCAAATCCAAATTTGCATATACTCTTGCAAATTTTTTTACGTACTTTTTGCAAATCCAAATAAGCCTAGGCTTTTAAAACCATCAATACGGCAAAACGTTTCTCAAAGAAACAAAAAAGCAACGTTAAGAACCTACTTGACAAGAAAAAACTGAAGACTTTCGCCTCGCAGCCGCCCGATCCTTTTTGAAAAAAAAAAGCGGATAATTGTGAACATCTGCACGCTGCGGCCGCGCGGGTCGACGCGGGTCGGTAACTCATCCGAGCGACGGCCGCTATCAAACGCGTATAAATTACCATACGGTGCTGGGTTAATTGGACCCACGACATGGGCCATTTCGACCCCAACTATGAGCGTACAGCACTTCTTCTTCTTTTGAAATCGATGAGTAAATACTAATGACAATGCAATGATTACATTACGCGATTGTAGCAGGTGGTTCCGTAGTTTCTGCCTGTGAAAAAGTTGTGAGCTTATTGTTGAACTTATCGCGATTAATAACGATTTTAGGTTTTTAGAAGTTCTGTTGTTTGGGCAGTTTAAACACTCTCAACATTTAGGTAAGTTATGGTTTGGTCAGGTGCACTGTATTGTGTCGGTGTGGTCTGTGATACCTACCATATTTCGATAGATTGTGCATTGCAGCAGTCTACTTAGGCCCGCGATTGTAGGATTCGTAAGTACAGCACTAAAAATACAGAAAACATACCGATACTATGAAGGTCTTTTACTTTTTTTTATACCCTTTATTCCAAATTCACCCACAAACTGAATCGTAAAAGAAAACACCTGCTGCCGTTACGGGCTGATAGTGAATGTACGAAAAAGATTTATACAGAAGCTTATGTAGGAATATATCAATACTAAATCCTGGCTTACGTACTGAAATATTTTGTAGCTCATAATAAGACCCACGTAAATGTGAAGGTAGGTAGAAACATATCCTAATAAAAATATGTTTCGTGACTGTAATAATTTAAGCAAATAAAGGGTGAAAGATGACGCAAAAGTACCATCTGCAGTAAAATTAACAAAGGACTTTTTACATCGCGGTTACCGTTGTAAACCTGAGCTGAACGTGAAATCACTTTTTATAAAAAAGAAGAAATAAAAATGCAAATGAGGACAACCCTGTACGAGCTATCCCACGTTACATGGAGCATTAAAAGTTGAAATAACATTAAAACACGTGGGCGTTTAGCTCTTTTATTTTTCTTGCCAATTACGGTTGCGCATTCCTCGTACCCAGCTAGTTAATTTCGAGTTCTCACAGTATCGGTGGTTTTTTTTTTTTGTTTTAGTGCTATTTTGAGGGCTTGTCCTATTTTATTTGCGGCGTCGAGCGGTCCTTGCTGTCAGCAAGAGTATCGAGAATCTAAGTGTTATACGCTCCATAATAGTTTTATGGCCACACCGTGAGCGATTTGGAAGAAGAATAGTGCTGTTTTGAAAATAGCCAGTGTTACGAACTTTACGAAACTGACTTGTCAAAGATTTATCTAAAGATGCATTTTGGGAGCATTTTTCTAAAGCTCGTAAAAAACTCAAAGAATTATTCAAAGTAGGGAGAGAAAGGGTTACCAGAACATGAAATTAAGTACCTAAGTACTTGACAACAACAAAGGCAGGCGTGGCGAATCTCAAAGCGAACCAAAATACACATAACACTGCTAGAACAAATAATTGGTTTTCATCGGGAGAACTCCAAAAGTTGACATTTTTACCAAGTTAGCTTATTATTGTTCTTGAAGAAAGTTTAAAAACAATTTGGTAGATAAAGTAGAGTTGAGAGTGCGATACTCGGATCAAGTACTCATTAGGTAGGTACATATTCCTTCACGGAAACTGTATCTTACCAGATATGTTAGCAAAGCACAGAGTGAGGGTGGCGATGGCACAGCCGGAAGCGAGCGCGGTGGACAGCAGCACGGCTGAGGCCGACGCGCCCACGCCCGCTCCGCCCGCCGCTCCGCACACGATGAACACATACAGAAACGAGGCCGCGCACTCCGCCACCACGGCCTTCCACAACGACAGCGTCCGCACTTCCACCCGCGCCGGAACTCGCCCTGACAAACCCCCATCACCCGAGTTCGCATCCCTTCGTAAACACTCCAATTTTTCAAACAAAGTAACTATATGCTGCTCCAAGTTCTCATCCGAAATATTAAAAGCCTGTTCCCCCATTTTGAAAAAGTAGAAAAAAAACAAACACTTTATGCTCTATGCATTTTTGAAATTTCGAATTCGCGCGCGATTTACTTACGGACGCGTTCGGAATAAAGTCCGGTTAGAGACGACGTGAACGGGTCGGCCGTCGGTCTCGCAATGCCGGCGAGCCAGTGAATGAACAGCGAGTGAATGGGAGGAAAGCGGGGGCGCCGCACATGTCTCGGGCGCCGACACTTGTTACACCCCGCCCCCGAAACCTGCAGTTTCAGCGAGGGTGTAATCAAATCGCCAACTTGGCACCGAACTATCACAATAGCACTAATTTAATAAAAGTTTTTTGTATTTAATTTTTTAACCCCCGAAGGGTGTTCTTGTTCCATTTTATTTAATGGGCCTGGGGTTATGTTTTAACGAAACACGAATGTACTTTGTTACTGAATGTTTTATTTTATTTTATTTTATACTGTTCGGGAACCTTACAGCTAAACAATGTTCTTAAACTATACGAATTCGAAGGCCATTTACAAGTTTCCTTAGATAAAAAACACTCGAAAAAAAAAAACAACAAAAGAAAGAGGTATAGGTACAAAATACGTATAAACACATAACATAAGTTATGCAACAAAACAACAAGAAAAAACAAAGAATTAAAAAAAATCTATTATTTTTCAGCACGTTTCATGTTTGTTTAGGTAGTTTAGTAGCACTTTCTTGATTAACACCGATAGCTATCCACACATAATATAATACTTCGTAATTAGGTACCTGACGCAAGCCTAAGTAAATGGAAGTAGAAAGGGAACTTTTGAGCAACAACATCTATATTCTAGATCTAGACGCACTACATATTATTATGCACTCTCTGTGCATCTGCATTCTAAAAGTTGGCAACGTCAAAAATAGCCTAAAGCAAATATTTCGTTGTTTTGGTTTTTAGAACATTGATATTTAACATTGCGAAAACTTTAAGTAAGTAGGTAAGTAAGTTACCACTATGTACCTATTCTATCCATCTCTTATCTCAACATAGATACATGTGACAGCATAATGGGCCCTTCAGAGAAGTGCTTACATTACACTTCGGTTACTCCTAGTTAGCGTGAGAGTCTCGTCGTAAATACTCCACAACGCGAACGGAGCCAGCTTCGAGGGTGACTTGAACGATGTAATCCGCCGAGATCCTAATCCACGCCTCTGTTAAGTCCCTAAAGCTGCAAGATTCGAATAAGGACGGAAACAAGATTATATGCCTGAATCCAGTTAGGAGTTGGTGAAATTGAAAAATGGCGACTTAAATACTTCTTTTGGTAAGTCTTTCTATAGATCAACTGTCTCTTTGGCTAACACGAATGTTGAGCGGGACGTTTTGATTTTCAAAATGCCTACAAAAAGCGGCATTCTAAGCGATAAGCATGGAGCTTAGCCATAACACTGTTGGAATAGTCTAAAAAGTATGAAATTCCCGACATAAGGCCCAACTAGGGAACTCAGTTATAGCAGTCCGGATCTTTCAATCTCTCTCCTCTCTCTTCTTCAAAAAATGGCCACCCAATTTTGGCGGTATTGCATGGTTAACGTTATTATGTAAGTAAGTACTACTGTACTAGGTAAGGTAGGCACGACCACTATTACATACCTAAAGGGTGTAAAACACCTCTTAGCGAATCCGAAAGGCACTTGTTCTCCCCGTCATTGCAATCATTTTTTTGTTCCTACACCATACCTGGGAACCTTCTAGTTACGGAGATGTTGGGGGTTTTAAATACAAGTTTTTAACGTAAGATTTATATTTTAAACACCTCCACGACCCCTGTACTATTCAATCCATCCATCAGCACAATGTTTTGAGTGCGTTACTTACATTGAGTTCTACCACAAAACATGATTTTTCACCCAAAAAAAAAGTCGTTTCCCAGCAATAATTTTTGCGAAAAGTTACTTAGGTTGATGTACAGAATGCTTGGTTGACGGCTTCGTGATTAGGACTTTTACACCCTGTATAGGGCCTGTATAGGGCTGTGTACCTTACTGGTGAAATGTAGGCGTCCCATAAACGCCATCCAGCCTTACCCTTCCAGAAATCCAAATGTGACAATATATTATGTAATTCTAAATACGGTGAGTCACAAGTTTCTTGACGAAAAGGAGGTCAGTGTCCAATCAAGCGCAGGCAAGCTCGCATCACAATTTGATCAGCCCGTCCACCGCATCGGTCAGGGGCGCTCGTAAATCCACTAATCATTTAATTTATGTCCCTATAGGTACTAAGTCTTACTAAAGGTTCAGACTGAGTCATTGGTCTTTTGTTTGACTGAAGATTTAAAAACAGTTGTTGTACAGAATAACTAAGCTGTAGTGGCAATGGGCCGATCATATATGGCATAGGTACAATTAACGAACCACCAGATTTAGTAAAATGTAACGGCAAAAAAATCACTTTTGATTGCCAAAATTAGTAAATGATCACCAAAATTAATCCCCATTTTAGCGTGAAATTACAACCTTAAATTTTACCAACCAACTCCAAATTATCATAATTTGGAGTTGGTTGGTAAAATTTTTGTTAAAAGTTTTGTTTTTGTTAAATTTTTGTTTAATCCAAAATAGTTAATGACCTCTAAAAATTGAACAGAATTTTAATATAAAATGACTTTTAAATATGTAACATCGTTTTATGCTATAAAAGTAAATTATTTCCAAATAAATCATTATTATACCTAAAATAGAAAATAAACCCCTAAAGTTTGACCCTATGATATTGCAAAATCGTAACTGTCTGAGCTTTCTGTAACTCTAATTATTAACCACTTCTAACTAAAGCTATTTCCTATTTCGCGTTTATTCACTAAGGTTAAAAAATAAACAACTAGTATAATTAAAATAACCCTTTTATTAAAATTTAAACAAACTTAAAAATCAGACTCTGTAATTAACATTGGCATGTAATTAAATCGATGTCTGTATATTCCCTTTAATCGAACAAAATATTTAAAAGTTAAACCAAAAATACTGACTTGCACACAAATTATGCACACTAAATAAATCTAATTAAATTATACTGTTTAACGGTATTTGCAGAACTGTTTTTTTTTGTTATTTTAGAACCTGCTACGACTCCATGACGCCGCTTCGCCCGCTCTATAATAAATAGCACTCTCTGACTTCTTTCCCCGAAGTCCCGGACCTCCTCCGCTGGCTTCATTCGTCGGCCTACGGCCCGGTGCCCATGCCGCCTTTTAAAGATATTTGGTAGTATAACAACATTTTATGGCAATCAAACGATGTATTTAGGTAGAAATAGCGCAATAATTTACTCATAAAACTTTGGTGATCTATTGACTAAATTTGGGTTCATAGTACAATTTAAAGTGCAGTCATGACTAAAATAAGTTGTACCATTGTAATTTTAGATTTTCCTTTTTTGGTTAAGGTTTTTTTTTTTTGCTGATTGTCAGTAGCGAAGGGTCAATTTTTGTAAGAAGTAAGCCGGAGTACATATTATCTCTAATGTTATATGATTATATTTGCCTAAACAATACTGACTGTGCCATTTTTCAAAGGGAATCGAGTTGTATGGAACCTTCGCCACTGCTGATTGGTATTATTTTAGGTAATAGATGTCACAAAGTTAATTTTGGTGGTCATTATACAGGGTGTAAAAGACCTCATCACGAAGCCGTCAACCAAGCATTCTGTACATCAAACTAAGTAACTTTACGCAAAAATTATTGCTGGGAAACAACTTTTTTTTTTGGGGTGAAAAATCATGTTTTGTGGTAGAACTCAATGTAACGCACTCAAAACATTGTGCTGATGGATGGATTGAATAGTACGGGACTCGTGGAGGTGTTTAAAGTAAAAATCTTACAATAAAAAGTTATATTAAAAAAAAATACTTGTCAAAAAGTTGGAATTTTGACCCCCAATATCTCCGTAACTAGAAGGTTCCCAGGTATGGTGTAGAACAAAAAAATGATCGCAATGACGGGGAGAACAAGTGCCTTTCGGCTTCGTTAAGAGGTGTTTTACATCCTTTATTTGTCCCCTAAATATATTAGCCGTAGAACCGATAACTTTTGGGGGTTGGGGTAGACCGTAGACGTCTTCTTGAGTGGGTATCGCGAATCGGCAAGGTTTAGGTGGGAGATACCCTTAGGCTAGGTGGAACGAAGATTTCCGCAACCCTGCGAGAATCTAGCGAAATGGCGAGTGCTTGAAGATGCCTGATGATGGTGATGATAACAAGACACAGTTCTTTAGCAAACCTCAGTTTACTCAACTTAATATAACTTCTTGTCAGTTCTTCTCCATGGAAACGACCTACCCGAACCGAGCACATTTATCGACGTTTTTAAGTGCCCATCTAGGCCTATGTGAAATAAAATATATTTTGATTTTGCAAAAATAATTGAGCAATGACGTAATAGGTAAGTACTCGTACGTACTAACATAGAGGAGAATTCTCGTGCAGCAGTAACGAACATGATTCTTTTGTTTACTGGTAGTCGTTTAACACGCTGCAATCGTGTGAAGAATGTCTTTAAGTAAGTAACACGATGTTAAACGGTTCTCGTTATCTAGTCATGTACTGCGTCTGCGTGGACTTCAGAATTGAGTTAACCCTAAATGACTATCTGTGTGCCTATCCAAACATGTTCAGCCGGTTTTGCGTGATTGAATATACCTTACCATTCAAACAACTCTCGCATTTTCATTTATATTATTAGTAGGTTTTTTTAAGCGTACTGGACTAGATAAGCTAGGCTGGTTATAAGCGAACCAACAGTTTTAACACAAGAATAACGGTCGTATAAGTAACAGAGAACCAATTCATTGTCTACCTAGCCTTTTCCCAACTATGTTGGGGTCGACTTCCAGTCTAACCGGATGCAGCTGAATACCAGTATTTTACATGGGGCGACTGCCTATCTGACCTCCACAACCCAGTTAGTACTAGATAATCCGACACCCCTTGGTAAGACTGGTTGTCCAGATCTTTTTGGGTCACTGACTACCTGTAACGACTGTCAAAGATCTACAAATGACAGCCGGGACCAACTGCTTAACGTGCTTTCCGAGGCACGGAGCAAACTCGGTATGTAATGGGTGGTCACCCATCCACAGACCAACCTAGGCAAGCACGGCTTGACCTAAAGATCAACCCGAGCGGGTGTTATTATTTAGCCACTAGATCCCTCAGAAAAACAAATGCAGAGAGATTATGTACTCTACCAATTAAACGAATTAACTCGATACATATTACCACGCATACACATACACATACAAGTACCTTAATATTGGTATCTATGTAGTATATCAACTATCTGGTGTCCATGACACAAGCCTCGTTGCTTAATGTGGCACTAGATAGCGCTGTGTGTAATGTCCAGCGATATTTATTTATTTAATTTTATTACACCTGGAAGGACGCTCAGAACCGGGAAGCGTGGCGGAAGAAAGGAGAGGCCTATTCCCAGCAGTGGGTGATTCCGGGCTGAAATGATGATAATGAAACCTACTTAGGTTCTACCGAGTTCACTGACGGCCGACCACTTTGCAACCTAACTAGGTACTTACGGCTGTTCGGCTTCGGTAAGTTGCTAACTCCGTCTGTTTGACATTTTGCTTAAAGACGGTTAGAAACAAAACAAACCGTCACAGAAAAGCTTTCTTTGATTTTTCTATAATTCAAGAGACAGGTTGGTGACGCGGATCGGATATTTCAAGCTAACTTTGTTTATAGAAACACCACTGACGAGAAACACCGATGGCTGCGAGACGTGACATATTAACTGATAGTTATACGTACTTAAGTAAGTTATAAAAAACGGCCCTTAGGACATAAGGGTCTGCCGGGGTTGCGGGACTGTTCGAAAGAGATACCGTGGCCCCGGAACACAAAGGGCGATGAAGGCAGGAAAGGATGGGTTTTAGTCAGTAAAAGTCTGACACTCCCTCCTGCTCCGCCCAAAGCGGGAGAAGAAATTTGATGATTTCCCATCCGAAAAAAAAAAAACAAAAAAAAAAAGGATTAAGGGTGCAAAACCATCAGTGAACTCGGTAGTAGGTACCTACCTACATTAAGTACGTCTGCATTCTACAGGTAGGTTTGGGAGCTTCGCGCCTCTCTATGAATCGTTTCGGTTTCACTACACTTGGGCATTGAGCCAAAAATGTAAAAGAAAACATAAGAGGCAAATCGTAATTTAAGTATGTGTTGTATGAATTCCAATAAGATCAACATCTGTTCTGTCTGACCGAGATTTATAAACGTTACTTAGCACGCGCTTTGATTTAGACATGCTCTTTTTATGCAGTTTGTAGTTTGGGCGAAGGTGACGACAATAACGCTAAACCAATAATCGTCATTCGCCCTTATCCCAATAGGGATGATGACTGACTAAAAAAATATGATTCTGTTTAGTCCGTCAGTTAGATTATCGAAAAATATTGAATACGTGTTTTTTGTTTTATCAAATTAATAAAAATTGACGAAGATAAAACGTTTTAATGATCACGACGGCAAAAGCGCCACGCGCGTGTTAAAATAAAGAAATAAAAGCAACATTAAAGAGCAATTAATTAGTTCTACATTAAATACACATACTTATATACTCAAAGAATATTATTATTTTAGAACAAAATAGTGAAATGAAAGTACTTTGTTCAAGAAACATATATTTTATTATTTCATAACAACTAGGTATATATTATATTATTATACATATAACTACACATTTATTTATTGATTAAAAAAAATATAGCCTTTATACATTACACCATAGTTATACTTATCTATTATTTTCTTCGGGAGCTCCGTACCAGTCAACGTTCCAAGCGAAAGTGACCCAATGAAGTCGGAACACTCGCTTTTATAAGCGGCAACAAACAAGTATGATTCATGTTTCCATAAACGATGACAAGCAAACATGATTCATACTTATTTGCTACACAAAATTTAAACACCTTAAAATTATGTTATTTACTATACTTTAACTGCATTTAACTAGAAATTAATTATTACTTTATATTACAATATGAAATACGTTGTTATGTATTAATTACATCGGTATAAATCTAACACGGCCATACTGATAAGTACTTCGCTCTCGAAGTACAAACACAATATTCTTATTATATAGGTACATTTTATTTACATAATATAATCGTTTCATAGTAATCATGCTATAATCAATAATCAGACCTTACTGGGCAGACCAAACACCCGCAGCCAGTGAATGTCATACCACAGCTAAGGTTTTAATCCGTAATACAATCTTATCTTAAATTAATATTATAATAAACCTTCTACTACAGCGTTTTGCTCAGTCCACTCTCCGGGCCATAGGCGAATTTTTTCTTTTGCAACTATTATATTCCTTAAATTTCCAATACCCCTTAATGAGAATCTGTCATTATCTAATATGTTCATAATTTCGTAAGGTCCCTTAAATTTTGCTGTTAGTTTGTCATGTCGCCTATGGTCTTGATTTACATAAACGGTGTCACCTACGCTATAACTTATGTTATCTCTACGCGTTTGGTCAAAGCGGTCTTTGAATTTATCGGCAACAATTTTAAGACGTTGATGTGCTAACTGACGATCGGCCGTTACGTCAATAATTATATTATCATCTTGTATTACCTCATCTAATCTAGCTTGTATACACGGGATGTTAGAGTTTCTGCCAATAAGCAGCCTAATAGGTGAAAAGCCAGTTGATTGTTGTACAGTAGTGTTTAAGGACAATTGGACCTTCCACAAAACGCTCGGCCAGTCTGACACATCAGTACAAGAAGTGCTTATCATGTTTGTTATTGTGGATACGTATCGTTCGACTTGGCCGTTCCCCCGGGGGGTACCGGTTGCTATCATGTGATGCCTAGTTTGCCATTCATCAAATAATTGTCGCAACTGTCTTGAACAAAAATTTGTTCCACGATCGGTTATTATTAAGGATGGTGTGCCGTAGTCCGTAAGAGAACTTCGTAAAATCTCGACTAGTTCCTCAGCACCCATTGTTTTTAAAGGTTTTAATATACAAAATTTTGTAAACCCGTCAATTATGATGAGCAAATGTTTATGACCATTGTTAGACTGCGGAAAAGGGCCTGTACAGTCCAAATGTACTGTATGAAAAGGTACTGGGGTTTTTTCCATTGGATGCAGCATTCCTTGTTTTGGTCCATGATGAGTTTTCTTTTCGACACAAACTAGGCAATGTGCTATGTATTTTTTGATAAATTTTGACATGCCAGGAAACCAAAAGTACTCTGATAATTTATGGTATGTTTTCCCAAAACCCACATGGCAATTCTCATCATGGAATAAACGAAGAATGTCGAGCCTACTCCCTTTTGGTACAAACAACTTAGTCGCAGACATTGAGTCGCTTTTGTAATATAATAAATTATTTTGAACTATATATTGATTACGATCCAAGTCGCCCGTCCGAACCTTTTCTATAAGGGTTTGGGTTTCAGAATCCCTATCTTGAGCTACCTCTAACCAAGATCGTGGCAAGTCTATTGGGTTGATTGAAACATTTTGGGGAGGGTTGGATAAAACAGCTACATCTTGGGAAGAACTTAAACTTGGTTCTGGGTTTCTACTAAGGTAATCTACGTGACCAACGTATTGGCCTTTCCTATATATAATTTCAAAAGAAAAGTCTTGCATGTAGGTCCACCATCGTGCTACTCGAGGTGAAATGTCCTTTTTAGTTACTGTGGACTTTATAGCATTACAATCAGTAATTATCTTAAAGCTAATACCCAATAGGTAAACACGAAAATGTTTTAATGCATTATAAACAGCAAGCGTCTCCAATTCATAGGAGTGGTAACGGGATTCGCAGGGACTTGTTCTCTTACTATAATATGCAACTACCCTATTTAACGAGTCATTTTTTTGTAATAGTATAGCACCAAACCCTATAGCACTGGCATCTGTATGTAATTCTGTTTGTAAGTCTGGGTTAAAGATTGATAATAAAGGTTCCCTTGTCAAATGATTCAAAACATAATCACGAGCCATTTCTTGTTCCGGTCCCCATTCCCAATTTTGGTTATTTCTAACAAGTTTTGTAATAGAAGCAGTCCGGGAAGCAAATTCTGGTATAAAACGCCTAAAATAACTGGCAAGCCCCATAAATTGCCTAACCTGTCTTACGTTGGTTGGGATTGGAGCGTTTACTAAAGCAGATACTTTTCTATGACTGGGTTTTACTCCTTCCTGCGAGATAATACGGCCTAGGTATTCAATGCTGGTTTCGAAAAAGTTACATTTGCCAAGATTAATAGTAAATCCGGCATTAGTTAAAGCGTTAAGGGTTTGATCTAAATAATCGAGCCCTTCTGGTATTGTGCTAAAAGGGATTAACAGGTCATCAATATAAACTAATATGAATTTAAGGTGCTTAACTGCTTTAGTAATAGCTTTTTGAAAAACTGAGGGACCATTACATATACCAAAAGGCATTTTCAAAAATTCAAAATGTCCATCAGGTGTAACAAAAGCCGTGTATTTTGTGGACTGTGGCTCAATGCCAATCTGATAAAACCCATTTTTCATGTCGATAGCAATGTAATATTTAGCCTTCCCTAGTCGATCTATTTGGTCTTCGATGAGAGGGAGGGGATATCGTTCTTTTTCAATAATTTGATTTAATGCTCTATAATCTATGCAAAGCCTGTCACTTCCATCCTTCTTTTTTACAAGCAGGATAGGGCTTGCATATTCAGATTCACTTTCCTGTACGATTCCTTTTTCAAGTAAATCGTCAATTATTTGTTTAACCTTCTCCCTCTCAATCGGGGCCAAACGGTACGGACGGTAGTTTATAATTTTATTAGACTTTAATCGAATTTTAAGCTGACCTGTTGTTACTGTACTTATATTATTGTCTGTTGGTAAAATATGAGGATACTTTTGAAAGATATTAATTATACTATTTTGTAGGGATGTGTCTAGATGGGCAAGAGCAATAGTGAGAGAGTTTATATCTATACTAGAATTTATCTGCGTTTGAAGTGATCCAATTACCAATTGAGGCGTAAAAGTATTAATGTTAACTAACTTGGTACTTAAGGAATCTAATACAATCGCTACATTAGGGTGTTTAACAGCGTTACGGCCGATTATACAATCGTAATGGAAATCTTTATCTGCTGCTACATAAAATTCTATATCAATACACAAGTCTCGACATTGAACGGGAACGCTTATTTTTGCAAAAACATGAAGTTTACCATGACCTATGCCGTTTAAATATAATGAACATGGTACTAAGTTACATTTTAGGCGCCTTGCTACACATTCTCTTATTAAACTACAGTCAGCCCCAGTGTCTAACAAAGAATGAATTTCGATACCGTTTATGTGAATCTTAGTAAATTTGCTAGATAGTCATTTGGTTTCTGCGGTATTGATGTTTTTATTTTGCTCAATTCTATGAAAACACCTGTCGGGTGAATGACCCATCTTGTTACAAACCGTGCAAGCTACTCGATGAAAGCATTTTTCAAAGGAATGACCCTCTTTCTTACAAAAAGAACAAGTAATTTTAATGGTTCGCAAAGTTTTTGAAGAATTTGACTCTTTGTTACTGGAGTGGGCTTCAAGCTTTGGACAACGAGCCATCAGATGACCACTATTTCCACATGAGTAACATGTTTTTGCTTCTTTGTGCCCGACCTCCATGTTAGGTTTAAAACGTTTAGTACCGTTTTGTCCAGAGTTTGCAGCTATCTCCAAAGGTCTCTTTTTGGGGGCTTTTTCATAGGTAGAGAATAGCGTTATTAAGTCTGGTACGGAACCTATCGAACTATTTAAGCTTGCCATTCTTACGTTAACTTCACTAATGCCACCACAAATAAGTTCAATCAACTGCAATTCCGTAAAAGATACCTTTGTGCCTCGTAATAGCCTGACTTTCTCCCTCGCATATTCACAATATGTGTCAGTAAGTTCAGATGTATATAAAATGGCCTTTGACATCTTTTCGGTTAAATTCTTCTTTGCTGGATATAAATCAATTATATCCTTACGCAAAGCTTCCCAAGACGGTTCGGTGTCTGGTTCCCATGTTTCGAACCATTTTTATGCAGAACCCCGTAGGGCCTTACCTGCTGTGGCAGCTTGCTGGATGCTGGTCCACTTGAATTCAGCGCCAAGTTTCTCTATACTCCGACACCATCCTTCAGCACCATTATCGTTTTTCTCTGGGTCGAAGATAGGCAAAGCGATGTCATCAGAGCGCCGATTTGAGGTTATTGCTTCCTGAATGGCTTTCACCAGACCTTCCAGTAGTTGAGACGGCTCCATGACCTGTACATAAACATAGATATGTTATTATGGGCAAATTAGGCCGATATCCCACTTCTGATGTTAAAATAAAGAAATAAAAGCAACATTAAAGAGCAATTAATTAGTTCTACATTAAATACACATACTTATATACTCAAAGAATATTATTATTTTAGAACAAAATAGTGAAATGAAAGTACTTTGTTCAAGAAACATATATTTTATTATTTCATAACAACTAGGTATATATTATATTATTATACATATAACTACACATTTATTTATTGATTAAAAAAAATATAGCCTTTATACATTACACCATAGTTATACTTATCTATTATTTTCTTCGGGAGCTCCGTACCAGTCAACGGTCCAAGCGAAAGTGACCCAATGAAGTCGGAACACTCGCTTTTATAAGCGGCAACAAACAAGTATGATTCATGTTTCCATAAACGATGACAAGCAAACATGATTCATACTTATTTGCTACACAAAATTTAAACACCTTAAAATTATGTTATTTACTATACTTTAACTGCATTTAACTAGAAATTAATTATTACTTTATATTACAATATGAAATACGTTGTTATGTATTAATTACATCGGTATAAATCTAACACGCGCGCGTCTCGTCATTTGAGTAAAAAGTGTACTCAAATGTGATGTCACATGAGTTTTCGATACACTGAATCATTTCATTTTTAGTTTACATGAAAAAAGCAAAAAAATGTGTCCAAAAATTTTTGGAAATCCGTCTGACGGATTACTTAGTTTTTTTTTAAAGGTCGTCGCAGCTACTCTTCTTTTTCCATACTACTCTATTACTCGTCATCTCAGCAGTCACCTCCTTTCTAGCCATATCATCCTTCACACAGTCCATCCATCGTTTCTTTGGTCTTCCTCTACCCTTATAGGTACCCATCCACAGTCGTACTCAAAACTTTCCTGACTAACGCTTAAGTATGTTACGTTTATAAATCTCGGCGTCAGTCTCTGGGGATTCTGCAATGGCTTTATAGGCCGGATTAAATTACTTGAAACCAAAATTTTAATCCCTATACGGTTTTAGCTTAGTCATAGATATAGCTGCTAACAAGTAAGACCTACTCTTTAAATACCTAAGCAGTAATTGAAACACGATTAATATTATTAACGCACCTCTGATCCTTTGAATTACATAATAATACTAAGTGATCCGCGGTGCAAGTAATAAATCTGACAGACATTCTCGACAAAATGAGTTTATAACAAAGACAAAAACTCATTTTGTCGAGAATAACTGTCAGATTTATCGAATCGATTCCTACGTACTTGCACTACCGTTCCAAAACCTAATTTTAACTCGGGATCCTAAACCCTATACTTGGCAAGTTTTTTTTTGAATTTTGTTAAAGGACCATGGGCAAAAATGTATGAAGCCTGGGCTAACCCACCAACAGAGATGAGAACACTAGGACGAAGTCGAGGGCTTACCATAGTCACGAGTTTGTAAATACCAATTTCTGCACGTGTGTCATACAATGTTTTTCAACACATTTGCGAGAAAACAGTACAATATGTTATGAAACAAACAGCGCCCCAAAACCACGAAAACGACACCCATGAAGAAAAAACCGAAAATATTCATCAGCGCTTCTTGGATTTTCATTTTGACCTCATTTTCATTATCAGCGACCCCAAAAACCACGAAAACGACACCCTTAAAGAAAAACCGAAAATTTTCGTCGGCGCCATCTTGGATTTTTATTTTGACCTCATTTTCATTATCAGCGACCCCAAAAACCACGAAAACAACACCTATGAAGAAAAATCCGAAAATTTTCCTCGGCACCATCTTGAATTTTCATTTTGACCTCATTTTCATTATCAGCGACCCCAAAAACCACGAAAACGACCCGAATGGCGCAGCGGTACTGAGATCCCTCTCAGCAACCGAAACGTACAACGACGTCGACGTCGTCGTATTTAGGTATGTGGGAAGCGCTAAGCATCAATGTTGTTGACATGAAGCTATCGTTCAAGGAGCGTTTCTTTGGCGGCCTGAGAAAAGTATTTATTAGTTTTTATCAGGCGCTAATAAGGTGCGCGCGTTCAACGGTTGGGTAACACCGGTTTTGATGACTCTTACAATGTACGTTTTTTGCAATTTGCAGGCCAGTGCTAGGTCGTATGTTGATTAAAATATTATTCGCGGCTGTTGACCTATGTAGTTTCAGAATTATAATCATCAAAATCATCAATACAACCCTCCAAGTTCATGTAACTCGATTGAATGAGTTCAAAATTGAAAAAAACGTAAAAAAATTTGAATTTCGCGGGCGACCCTGGAGCATCGGGTATGATTCCCAGTTCATGCAAATTTAAGTGAATGTACTTATGCCATGAATTTCCTAGAAAGCCCAGATTTGCGTCCGAATTCCAAGTACAATTGGCAAAGTGAGTAGAGATTGTGGTATTACGATACAGGCTACACTAATGTACCTACTCAAGTACTCACTCTGTAGCTATAACTTAAAAAATAATGCTTTGATCGCCATCTATTGCATCAGTTAAGAACTTATATTCTTTGAAATATATTAAATTGCACTAGATGTCGCTTTATTGAGTTCCCGTTTTAGTGTGGCTAGTTTTTGAAATAACATAATCGTCAACAAAAAAATGGTCACCCGTGGAATCTCGTGGTATTTATAAAAATGAAGCTTTTACATTTTTGGGGTCACACCTAAAAATGTAGACGCACCGCATAGTTTAGAAAAATCCGAGAATAATCCGAAAAATCGCATTCTCTACATCTCTGAAAATGAACGTACCTTTTCTTTTTTTTGACGTTGCGTGCAATTTTGACATTCGTGTTTACATGTGCGCCCCCTATCAATAAAATTGTAAAACTCATTAATGGTGGTGATTCTAGTAAACTACCGACTGATTGCTTCTATTTTTATTTGTATTTTCTAATTAATAAGCATTAATCATAATATTTAGTGCTGTGGCTGCGGCCATATGATGCTTTCTTATGTCGGGCATAGCTAAAACGCCAGTTTTGGCCGAGGAGGGTGGAAACAATCAGAGTAGAAAACGATCTCTCCACACCAGCAGTGAACAGTGCAATATTAAAAGAACAAAATCCGACGAAATGAGTGCCAATGAGAAGAAATCAAACTTTTCTATGCTGACTCCCAACACCAATGGGACGGTTAAGTTGACGTCGTCATCAATGAACAAGCCTGGTGCAACGACGAAGAAATTGGTTATAAAGAATTTTAAAAGTGTGTTTACGCTTTTATCATAGTCGTCATGATTATAACCTATTTGACATCTGCAGAAGTAATGGCTGGGTATTGTTTTTAGGTAAGCCGAACCTTCCAGAAAACTATCAGGAGACGACATGGAGCAAGTTACGCGAGGCGGTGATCGCCATCCAGACGTCGAAGGCGATTGCGTACTCGCTGGAGGAGCTGTACCAGGCGGTGGAGAACATGTGTAGTCATAAGGTGAAGTTTGAACACACGCCGGAACCCCAACTAGTGAGACGATTGCTACCAACCATCTGTGTGCATGCTAGATGAAATTTTATTATCATTTGGCAGTCAGCATTATTTTTGTTGAGTAGCACAACGTCAACATCATCACAGAATTATCAAAACAACACTTTATCAGCTTTAAACTCTGCTTCTTATTAGCAACACAATTTTGTTAAAATAATGCACTCATTTAAATATTTAAATGAGTGCATTATTTTATTAATTATCTTTTCCTGGGCATGCCAATATTGAAAACCATCCACAATAGTCTGGCCATCTTTTCTATTTCCATTCTGGTCAAATGCTTAGGACCCACAATCCACACAGGCCTCTAGTTCCTGTAAGTGTTGTTGCTAGGGTTTGTCAAGAAGAAAGCCTATATTATCCATGGTGGGATTCTAAAGCTCAGTAACTCACTCTTGCATTATCGGGCCCCCAAAAGGTCATAGATGTCCCTGACAATAGCATCAAAATTTGGTAAATCTTGGCACAAACAAGTAATGTGTGCTGCACTAACATTTGCTCTAAAAAGACAAATAAAATAATAAGACCATCACAAATTCTTGGATGTAGCAGAAACAAAGCCCACAAACAAATCATAAGCTTTAACACATACCAGGACAGTTCGCCCTTAATATATTCACTTCTTTTTTTTAAAACATTGGCCCACACTAGGAATTTCTTATGTATCATGGGTGCGTTTACAATCATTTAAATTCACATACACTAAAAGCCAACCACTTAATTTATTAACTGGATAATAGGTAACCTCAACAAATAGAAATGGACAAAAGGATTATATCTAGCTAGAGCATGGATGAGCAGTTACAGCAATCTTATAGCATCTTAAACTCATCCTATAAACCATAAGTTGGGGTTGTACAGGCATTTTACGCCTAACTCAGACACCAGCTCCTCACATTGTTAAAAAAAAAAAACAAATAATATGTGCAACCTAGAATAAGTTTTTCATTGTGAGGAGAAATAAAGAACATTATTATTATTAGTACTTAGCCAATTCAATGAACCTAGCAACCAGTGATATTACTAGATACACTAGAATCAGCTCTGGTAATTTTCTCCACCTGTGAATTCCCAATACTATGAAAATTTCAAAACATTGGCCTTATTCCTCGTCTACATCATTAAGAGAACCCCTGTACATAATTTCATCGTTCTTAGCCTACGGGTTTGAGCTGGACATTGATGAGTCAGTGAGTTTGTAAGTCAGGTATTTTTATGAAAGTATCAGTAGTGCTGATCATGAGGTCCTGGGTTCGATTTCCAGTTCGGGCTTAGTGTTATTAGGTGCTTCCATCAGAAATTTCTCAGTAGCAGAGTCTGAATTTGTGCTTGGTTGATGGCTATAGTCTCGCCTATTACATGGGACTTAAACAACTGGCGAAATGTCAGTGTACTATTAGGTATGCCTCTGCCTAACACTTCGGGAATTAGAGGCGTGATAATTATGTTATGTCGTAGTAATAATAAAATTACAGCATTTCATTGAAATGCTGTAATTTTATTCAAGGGAGCACCTTGGGCTTTAAATTTAATTACTAAAACAACTCTGCATCTGGTTAGACTGGAAGACGACCCAACGTAACGGCAATAAAGCTGGGAAATGGCTAGGCAGATGATGATCATGAATTCATGATGACTGTCAGTTAATATTCCACATCTCATAGCTATCGGTATTTCTAAAAACAAATTTAGCTTGAAATATCCTATCTGCGTTACCTACCTGTCACTTGATTCATAGAAAAATTGCCCTGTCACTTGATTCAAAGAAAGCTTTTTTGTGAAGTTTTGTTTCTATCGGTCCATAAGCTAAATGTCGAACAGACACAGATATAGCAACATACCGATACCTGTAAGTTATTGAAAATGGCCGTTAAACAACTGCACATCATATTATTCCAAGTGCATGTAATTCTTATCTTTTTATGAATCATATCAACACCCATTCTTTAGTGAATTGTTTAAATACCTCTTCTATAGGCTATTATAAACCTGCTATTACATTAGTACTGAGTACTAACCATATCTTTCTTAAGGTACTTGTGACTGTATGATCTTGAAAAGTAGGGCTGCAGCAGCTTTAATGCACTAATCACACTTCAATTATGAATGGTTGGTAGGCAATATTTTATCTTCAGTATTACTTTTCTAGTGTCTGGATTCGAGCCTGATTGATGGCAAAAGGCTCGCAGTCTATTACATGGGACTTAATCATAACTGGCGAAATGTGTGTGTACTATTAGGTAGACCTCTACCTAACCCTTCGTATATATAATAGTATAAGAAACAACATCACGCCTGTAGTCCCCCTACAGGCGTGATGTTGTTTCTTATACTATTCACGCTCGCGCTTGTTAGCGACTTATGTAAAAATAATAGATTTTTCGATTCTGTTTGTAGTTTAATATAAAATTAACGAAAGTAAGTATGCAATTAGGTAACGAAATACGTAAAATAAACTTTTTATCTTTTCTAAAAATATATTGCCAATATAATGATAATTTTTTTAAATATAATTTAAAAAAAAAACGTATTTTTTTCTTATTTTACTAAGAGCATGAAATGATAAATGATAATGAAAATGCTTTAGAAAATGTAATAAACTAGGAATCCATTCGTGGTTCCCACAGTCTGTTGCAATTTACATATTGCTTGTCAAAGTCAAAACATTGAGATTTTTATGCTATATTTTAGTTAAACACTAGGAAAATTACCATTATTATTATTATTTATATATTTTAATATAATATTATCTTTCTAAAAAAAATATGAAAATGATGGAGAAACTGGAAACATTGATTCTCCTAATGCACCCAGCATGTGTATATGTTTAAATCACAACACCAACACCATCTCTAATATGTACAAGACTGTCCCTATCCAGATGGCGTCACAACTGTACGTAAACCTCACAAACTTGGTGGAGGCCCACGTAAAGGCCAACATCGAGCAGTTCCTGTCCGAGAGCATGGACCGGCAGGTGTTCCTCAAAAGGATGGACGACTGCTGGCGCGCGCACTGCCGTCAGATGATCATGATCCGCAGTATCTTCCTCTACCTCGACCGCACCTATGTACTGCAGAATCCTAGCATACATTCTATATGGTGAGACCTTTTTACTTTTAATGTGAAACATCTATGGACACGGGTAAACAAAAAAAACGAATGAAAAATTTGTGGCGAGCGTGGCGATCGAACCCGGCCCGAACATTACCGACCTGTTGAAGCAGCAGATCTACATATTCGCCACGATTTACAACAAGCCAGCTGGTCTCGGGGCACAGAGCGCTGGGTTACAATGTGTGTGTAAAACTCGTGACTTCAAGTTCGATTCCAGCATAAGGATTTTCTTTTTGTGAATCGAGTCATTTTATTTGATGTTTGTTTTTTATATTGACTTTTGTTTAAGCACACATCACGTTTCACATCTGCCAGGCGTCCCGCGACGGCTCACTTTTCTTATGTCCTTCTTCGTCAATGCCTTCATGCTGAGGACTGCTCTGTATATGCTACCTCAAACAGCCTTCCTTGTCGCATCTGACCATCTTGCCGGTGCTTTATCATGAGCGTTATTACCTTCCACCCAATATCATGAGCAGTAGGTACTTTTATGTTACCTGTACACAAAATCAGGGGTGGCTCGTAGCCACAGCAACAGCAGCTTCAATCACCTTCGGTCAAAAAAACCACCTTCGGCCAAAAAAAAAACTCGTTAGCAGTCCACGGATTGTGTGAATGTGTACTCGATTCGTGGCAATAGGATCTTCCCTTATTTCATAGGACTTTACTCGCGGGAGTGAAACGGTGATGCCGTGGAGTTCTCGATGATCAATACTGGGTTCGATCCCCAAGTCGGTCGTGCTAATTTAAATTGTGTCTTTCATAAGGCTAAGATAAAAAGGCCAATCGTGACTTATCATCCCAGGATCACAAGTTGCGACATAAAATAATAATGAATCAAGAAAATCAATAAAGCTCTTTCCGTCTGGCTCAAGCCAATTCTGCGTCAATAAGTGTGGTCACTCTTTTAATGTTGCAATGAGCATGCACTCAAACTGGCTCACCTCCTGTCGTGCATTATGTGCGTGTCCACCTGCACTTTGAGGGACCTGTCCGACGCCATCACCAACGCCGTGGTGGCAGAGTTCTGGTCAAAACTAATTATATTACAAAAAAGAGGATCATCGACACCCCTACCCAAGCTTTCGCTGTATTAAGTCGTAATTCTCTAAAATATAATAAATGTATAATTATATTAATTCTCTAAATATAATTCCAGGGACATGGGTCTAGACCTATTCCGGCACCACATAGCAATGAACACTCTAGTCCAGACGCGCACAGTAGACGGGCTACTCACACTGATCGAGCGCGAACGAGGCGGAGACGCCGTCGACATATCGCTGCTCAAGTCGTTGCTACGGATGCTCTCCGATCTGCAGATCTATCAGGATGCTTTTGAACACAAGTTAGTATTTATTTAGTACTTTTACTGCACCAATATGATGTCGTGAAGTCATATTCATTTATTTGCATAAGTACGTTTTAGTCTTTTGAAACTATTTTAATATTGTAATTTCATGTTATTACTCGGAACCCAAATTTTATGACGTGGAGAACCTTAGATATGTTGTAGACAAGTAGTCTTACTACAAGCTACAGGAAAACATTCTTAGGTGACATTGTAAAATCAACCAAAAAGGGTAGTTTTCATATTTCTAACGGCCATTTTCTATAAATTACTTACAACAGACTGTTGGTTAATGTGCCTTCTTCCGTAGCTATCGGTGTTTCTATAAACAAAGAATATCCTATCCGTGTCATATACCTGTCACTTGATTCAAAGAAAAATCAAAGAAAGCTTTGCTGTGACGTTTTGTTTCTTACCGTCCAGTAAGAAAAATGTCATCATCTATTCTTTTACTCTGGACGCTCTTAATGTGCACGTCTTTCTACATCGTTCTCACATATGTGTCATAATCTCAAAATTAATGATGTAACCAAGATTTTGTAACAACATTTTGATTTAAAAGAGTGTCCATGGAGTTTCTTGCCCGTTCTTCTCCATTGAGATCTACGCTAGGGAATGGGCAACTACAGTACTTTCTCAAGTTATTATGCCTTGTGACTGGGACTGTAGTTTTTTTTTTTATTTTTGACATTCAAAAGTGCCGTAATGGTCTAATTGAAATAAATGCTTTGAGTTTGATTCAAACAGACCGGGAAAGCGACTATTGAAAATGGCCGTAAGACAAGTTAATTCAGTGTCATACAAAATTGCCTGCAACAACGTATAACGGTAGTCTATTTAACCTATCATTTATTAGAACTCGTGGCTCTACCATTAAACACGTGCTAGTTTCAAACTACACAAATAGCTTCAAAACTACAGAACCCTTATTCATGCATCGATCACGCGGCTACGTCACGAGATACGTCGCCCACCCACCACGTGATCAACAAACGTAGTTCTTAGCTATAATTACCGTAAACGATCGATTAAACTACGAACTTATGTGATGAAAGCCATTGGTAATAAGAATAACATAACCGCAAGAGTTTTTCGAGAAAAGATTTAAGATCTGTAAAAAATATTTATATTGTGTATTTATTTAAGTAAGCTTATGTTGTTTTTAATACGTATTATTTTTTTATCAGCGAAACTAAATTAATATACAATACCGAAGATGTATAATACAACCGCTAGCCGCTGCAGTAATCACAATAACACCACAGGTTTCTAGATGGCGAATAAATGATTTAAATGCGTGTTATAATCAAGCTAATGGACCTCCCATGGAGTAATAATGGATTGCCCATTGTGTCACACTATTTATAAGTTCTATATTGTGTACCTATAATTTGTATGGTGTACATAGTAAAGAGTATTCTATCTATCTATGGGCACCCATTTTGTCTGATAGAAGTAGCCTAATTGTAAGATCTTGATTTACAAATTGTAGGTCTTGAATGACCCGTACTGGTGGATTACACTTACAGCCCACTCTCAAATAGAGAAGTACAGCATACAACAGTGGGAACATTATAGACTGACTTGATCTGTTTTATCTTAAGACCAGGGGGCCTAAAATGGCTGCTTTATCAGAATCATAATATGAATCACGTTAAAAATTTAAAATTCTTAAAATGGTCTTTATGGTCACAACCATAGAGATTTTTTTTTTATAAAGCAGCCATTTTAGGCCCCCAGTCCATAAGCACAACCTTTAAACCTTAGGTTCCTCCAAGCGACGGAGCGGCTGTACGCGGCGGAGGGCCAGCGGCTGATGCGCGAGCTGGCCGTGCCGCAGTACCTCGCACACGTTGAGAAGAGGCTTAAAGAGGAGAACGAGAGATTGCTGCACTACCTAGACCCATCTACTAAGTAAGTTATAGATATAACTAGCTGGTGCCCGCGGCTTCGCCCGCGTGGATGTCGGTTATCGCGACCCAAAAATAAAGCTCCCAGACGGCTCATTTTTTTCCGACACGTCCAACAAATATCATTCTATTTTAACCAATGTAAACAAAAACTTATATACTTAAACCTTCCTCGAGAACCACTCTGTCTATTGGTGAAAATAGCACGAAAATCGCTGCAGTCGTTTTTGAGTTTATCGTGAACAGACAGACACGCGGCAGAGGACTTTGTTTTATATATGTAGTGATATGTCACTTTCAGAACAAATAAATGATTTTTCTATCTGGTTTTTGCATACTAAAAGAGTATTCTCCGCCAGATGGCAGTTAATCCACACGATAGAGCGGCAGCTGCTGAGCGAGCACCTGGCGGGCATCCTGGGCAAGGGGCTGGAGGCGCTCATGGACGGCCCGCGACTCGCTGACCTCACCACGCTCTATGCGCTCTTCAGCCGCGTCAAGGACGGGCTCACGGAACTTTGTAACCACTTCAATGCTTATATTAAGGTCAGTATGCCCAAATTTGGGAAAGACAAGGTTCTTGTAGCGAAAATTAGTTTGGTTTTAAACGGGGTGAAATTAAATTAGCTAACGAAACACCGCAGTTATTGACTTTAGAAAAAGATTTAAATAAAAAATTGAGGTTAAGGACTGCAGGTAGTGTAATAATAATTACTAGAATATTATCAGGACTATTGTAGCCAATAGGCCTGATATAGTGGTGGTGGATCGATCAGAGAGGCGCGTAATGATTGTTGACATAACGGTCCCGCATGATGGGAACCTCCTGGAAGCTGAGAAAGATAAACAAATCAAGTATCTTGACTTTGCTCGCGAGGTTGTCGACATGTGGGATGTGGACTCAGCGATCATTGTGCCGATAGTCGTATTAGCCCATGGCTTAATTGCCAAGAACCTCGATCAATACCTGAGGAGGCTCTCGTTGGCAGCTGGATCAAGGGCTTGATTCAGTGCGCGGTACTCCTGGACACGGGGAGTATTGTGAGGAGGTTCCTCTCTCTGGAGCCCTGACCGCCAGTACCTTGAACCCTGTTCCCGATACCGGTGGGCTACAATAAAAATGTAATATTTTTGTACAGAAATGAATAAAGTAATTACTAGAAGTATGAGCTACGAAGTCCGTTGTAAAGTTTGTAGAAAGAAGAACTGATTTATAAACGAATGTTTCAAGTAACTGAACTACCTATTGTCACTGAACCCAAATATTAGCGCCCCAGAATTATTTCCTTATTTTTTAATTCTGTTACCCAATGCTTTTTGTGCTTAAAAAAAATTAAGACTATTGGAAGTCAGTTGTCAAAGTATGTTTTCATCCCATCTATTCGAAAAGGACGATTTGGTTCGCCTTTAGGTGCACCCAAAGATGGTGTTTGCTATAATAAACTTTTAGCGGGCAGTAATGAGTTTTTAATCCTCTTTATAAGTGCGCCGTAATTATCTTTTTATATCACACTTTTTGAATTTGAAACATCTTAGTGTTTAGCGCCAAAGAAATCGAACGCAAATATTGTTTGAATGAAGACTGGCTGGTACGACGGCCCATAGTCGCGCCGCCTTGCGCCGGCTAAATAAAAAAAAAAACAAATTAAAAACGCGCGAACTACGGCCGGCGTTTTCGTCTATTTTCACGGATTGTTAGATATTCATGGGTTTGTTTTGAAAAATGAGTTCTTCTTGGGTGATGAAAAGTAGAGTGTATCACTCGGGCGCAAAATATATTTTTGGCTCGGACGACGTACTTTGAATCCTTCGCTACGTTCAGGATTCTACTACTCTAGAATCCCTCACTTCGCCCTGGACTCAAAAAAGCGCCCTCGCTGTAAAAATATTATTTTACTCCCTTATGATACAATCTACTATTGTATACAGACCCTATCCTCCAGAAAATACATGCGGAATGTTATGTTGTTGTACAGAAAAAAGGTCGTACGATAGTAATAGAGCCGGAGCGCGATAAGACGATGGTGGGCGAACTGCTGGAGTTCAAGGAGCAGCTGGACCACGTGGTCAACACCTGCTTCCAGAGAAACGACAAGTTCCTCTACTCTATGCGGGAAGCCTTCGAGTTCTTCATCAACCAGAGACAGAACAAACCGGCCGAACTTATTGGTGAGTAGAAAATAGGACAGACTGTGCTTCGTTTTAGGGTTCCGTACCCGAAGGGTAACCAACGGGACCCTATTACTAAGCCTCCGCTGTCCGTCTGTCTGTCAGCGGGCTGTATCTTATGATCCGTAATAGGTAGACAGTTGAAATATTCACAGAATGTGTATTTCTGTTGCCGCTATAACAACAAATAACAATTAATTAAAAATTAAAGGGGGCTCCCCTACTACGATGGTGCGGAACCCTTCATGCGCCAGTCTGACTGGTTCTAGACATAGGCGCTTTTGTTTGAATTTTATTGATGCCGAACTAAAGCCGAATGTGTGTAGTAATTGCGCCGGGTCGACATTGTTGTCCAACAAAACACTGCCGAATCGAATGTCCCGACCATAAGAAGTTTGTAGCACAACATAATAATGTCCTTGGATACTTAGATTTACTTTCTTTTTTTTCAGCCAAATTCGTGGACGTGAAACTCCGCGCGGGCAACAAGGAGGCCACCGAGGAAGAGCTGGAGCGTCTGCTTGACAAGATAATGGTGTTGTTCCGGTTTATACACGGCAAGGACGTGTTCGAGGCTTTCTACAAGAAGGTACAATCATCTTCATTTTTAACTAACTTCCAAAACAAGGAGGTTATCAATTCGTTTGTTTTTTTTTTGTATGTATGTTCAGCGATATCTTCGCCAATTGTGAACCGATTTTGATGGTGTTTTTTTTGTTTGGAAGAATATTATTTCGCGGTGGTCCCGTTTAAGTTTGGTGAAGATGTGATGCTGATTTTCGGAGATATAAAGTAAAGTAAACAAAACACTTTTCTTTTGTTTTTGATGTTGGTTTAATTTTCGTGCCATCTTTTCGAGGGTTGATACAACTTAGGTGTTCGCCGAAAGTTTACGCTTTGTGACAACTAAGCTGACACTACGTATTTTCGCCATTTCAATCCTTTCGATGGACGAAAGCACAACGCGGAGATATTCTTTCGGGTCTAAAAAATAATATTCTTTGAATAGAAGAAGCTTGAATTTTGTCATGCTTCACTAAGCAATTAAGTTTTAATTTCGAGTTTATCACAGTATCATCCGGAAAACTTAATCTACTTTTCTTTTTGTAGGACCTCGCCAAAAGGTTGTTAGTCGGCAAATCAGCGTCCGTAGACGCAGAGAAGTCGATGTTAAGTAAACTGAAGCAGGAATGCGGCGGTGGCTTCACCTGCAAACTAGAAGGCATGTTTAAGGACATGGAACTTTCCAAGGATATTAATATTACCTATAAGCAAGTATGTATGAACCACCACGTAAGTTGTGACAGTTTATCTTATTAATTATCCCAGTTATTTCAGAGATTTTTGGAGGCAAGCAAATCAATTTTACACGTCATATTCCATACATAAGCTAGATGTTTATCTGACTACCCTAAGAAGAAATGGCAAAACAAACTCAGGGGTCAAGGTCTCTTTTAAAGTCCAGACATGCTTAAAACAAAATGCAGCATCCAGAGAAAAGGATAGCCAGCAAGCAGACGTCACGGACGGAGCAGATTGCAGCGCGTACGGAATAGTGTCTCCCCATAACTGTGTAGTGTCCGACATAATAAATGTTTGTGTAGCACTTAGCGGCGTCGCAGGAGGGCGGCGGGCTGGAGCTGAGCGTGTACATCCTGACGATGGGCTTCTGGCCCACCTACCCGCCCGTGGACGTGCGTCTGCCGGCCGAGCTCACCCGCCACCAGGACCACTTCACCAAGTTCTACCTGGCCAAGCACTCGGGCCGCAAGCTGCAGTGGCAGGCCACGCTGGGCCACTGTGTGCTGCGCGCGCACTTCACACAGGTACAGAATACTCTTTATATCTATTTTTGTGACACTGACTATCGGATCTACCTCTTTATAAAACTAGTTTCGGTTACTACAGTCCTTTCACAGTTTTTTTTACCTGTAACAGCAGCAACCAAATAGCAACCTTATTGGAAAAATTATAAAGATCACTGTGATTTTTATAATAACATCAAATGCCTAGCCTTTTCCAAACTATTTTGGGATCAACTTTCAGTCTAACCGAATACAACTGAATACGAGGATTTTACATGGAGTGACTACCTATCTGACCTCCACAACCATGTTACCTAATTACCCCCCGGCGAGACTGATGGTCAGATTTTCGGACCCCTGACTACCTATTACCACTGTCAAAGATCTACAAATGACAGCTTACGTACTTCCGAAACATGGAGGGAATTTGATATGAAATGGATGTTCACCTCAAAAGTTAGAGCAAATACTCCCGTTTTCATCAATAATATATTTAATAAACTTGTAACATTTCAGGGTAACAAAGAGCTCCAGGTGTCGCTGTTTCAAGCGCTCTGCTTGCTGCTCTTCAACGACGGAGATAATCTCTCTTTCGAAGATATCAAGACTGCTACTAATATTGAGGTGAGGATATAATCATCAAGTAAATATTTTGGTCATACTGAAAATATTAACTTTTAGTCTGAGACTCGCTAATAACTAGACGCAATAGGGTACATGACAAAAAAACGAATTAGTCCGTCAGATAAATTTCCAAAAAATATTGGACAAATATTTTTTAAAAATGAAGACGATACAGAGCGTCGAAAACTCGTGTGACGTCACGTTTGAGTACATTTTTTACTCAAATGTGACGTCACAACCTCACTCATGATCTTTTTATCTTTGACACGTTTTATCTTCGTCAATTTTTATTAATTTGATAAAACAAAAAACACCAATATTATAATTAACTGACGGACTAAACAGAATCATATTTTTTTTAGTCAGTCATCATCCCTATTGAATTTCTAACAAAATACTGAAACTTTTTGTAATAATTTGATTTGTGTGAAAGTATTTCAATATTTCTGAAGTTGTTGTCTTGTTTATTTTGGATATAAATAAATCAGTGGCCGATAAATCTTGAAGCTTTATTGTAATTATTATAAACGAGCACAAAACAAATTGGTAATTTACTTTCAAGGCGCACCATAGACAACTACGAAACAAAAGACAACACCTCAGTAGTGATGTTCTACAACCTCACTAAATACTAGGGATGTGCAGGGAATCTGATTCAGTCAGTGTTACCATGAGTGATTATTCCCAACAGAAATCGAGGGAAAATTTTCTCGACCTAGCGATTTATAGTTCTTATATGTTTAAGCATCAATTACACTATTACAAAGTTTTTATGTCCTTTTTCACGTATACTGGGTGACACCTCAATTAATGTCTAAAAAATAAAGCACTATTTGATTTTCGACGCAGTGCAGCACCGAAAGTTGCTCAGTTGATACTAAGCTCGCTCGCTAAGTTTTTGCCCTGCAACAGTTTGGTTGAACTGTAACAGGATGGAATTATTATTTACTTTATTCGGAAACTAGCCGTGCCCGAGAATGGGCAGCACCGTTTTCTGTTAGTCTTTCATCACTACGATCTCCAATCCGCTTGCCAAGCGTGGAGATTACGGCAAATTCCTCCCATCATGGGAGAGGCTTATGTCCAGCAGTGGACGTTATGGGCTGTTGTAGTAGTGTAGTGTAGCCGTGCCCCACGATGTTACCCGCCGTCTCTGATCCTTCTCTTTTTGAACGGCCGTGGCGTGATGTTAGCCTATAACCTTCCTCAAGAACTGGGGGCTATCAAATGCAAAGATAATTTGTCAAATCCGACGATGGTAGTTCTAGATAATTATTAGCACGTTGAAACGAACAAACAAACTCTTCAGATTGATTATATTAGTTGATGATGAATAAACATAATCTTTTATTATCCGTGTGGTGCAGGAAGGCGAGCTCCGGCGCACCCTGCAGTCGCTGGCGTGCGGCAAGGCGCGGGTACTCACCAAGTCGCCGCGCGGCCGCGAGGTGGACGACGCCGACCACTTCGCCTTCAACGGCGACTTCACCAACAAGCTGTTCCGCATCAAGATCAATCAGATACAGATGAAGGAGACGGTCAGTATACTCATCGTCTTTCTGACCTTGCTCCGTGACGCTTTTATTTACTCATTTTTATTTTAGACGATCAGCATACTATAGTTATTTGTGCAACAAGAGAGCAAAGTGGGTTTTTGCTGCGAGTGTTTATTTTGGATGGTGGTGGATTTAAAGACACGAGATGCAAATAACTTTGGTCCCGTGTAACACATACAACTTGTCATCTCAGCAGCGAGAACGTATATTATGTAAAGGTAAAAAAAACAACATAATAAAAATTAAACCAGTTACTGGTTATCCGCTAAAGTTATAGCAGATAACCAGTACGGCTTCCAGTCTGGTGTCTCCACTGAAGACTCAGTATTGGATCTAAAGCAATCTATTGCTAAGTCCCTGGACAGTAGAACAAAGTGCCTTGGAATATTCTTGGACCTCTCAAAAGCCTTCGACACAGTTTCTGTTCCCTAACTAATCTCCAAGCGTAAAGCGTAAAGGAGTATCTTGGTGTACATGGCATAGCTCTGGAAATTTTCAAAGACTACTTGAGGAATCGCACCCAGCTGATAAAGATTGGCTCTAGCTACAGAAATGAAGAGGTTGTGCTATACGGTGTCCCCCAAGGAAGCATTCTGTTCCCCACACTTTTCCAAATATACATTACCTCTGTAGAATGTCATTGCCAGCTTGTAGGATCTATGCATATGCTGATGACACAGCGATTCTGGTTGATGAGATCTCGTAGGAAGATGTGAAACAGAAGGCGGAATTTGCACTGTTTTCAATGATGAACTGACTTGACATAAATCTGCTAACATTAAATCTAAAAAAATTCTATTACTTACCCTTTGCAATCCGGTGCAACACCAAACCTACAAGTAGTTTTACGATAACGGCTCACTCATGCCAGAATCCGCTAATATCGTGCTCATGACCCGCCATTGCTAGAGCTGTTAGTGTTAAATACTAGACAAACAACTCGATACACTGACTACTGAAACACTTCGTCGTATTCACATTTTCAAATCTCTCCGAGAATCCGCCAGTACTGCACATTTACATTTACATTTTCAAAATGATATACTTCACACTATGCTAATCGATTATTGGCTACTGTATAACTGAATGGGGTGGAGCAGCAAAGAATTATCTTCTGCGAGCAGAAAGGTTACAAAGGGCTGTACTTAAAGTTATGTTGAGGACACCCTACAGATACCCTACAACGCAGCTTTACGCTGATTGCAAAGTACTGACGGTCCGGCAGCTCTTACATGCCCGTTTAGCTCCATCTGATCCAAGCAAGCGTACATATGTTCCCCCAGGTGTACAGTACAAAACCTCATTTGCACGACGCCAATTCTATGTCTTAAGCCATCAAGTCTTTAAAAAAAATTCAGAACGAACTAGACATAATAGACCTAAATAAATTTAATGTCAAATCAAAAACATCGGACTGGCTCATACTGCAGGACTATATGAAAACAGAATCTTTGCTATCATACATCGTTTGACTTATCAACCTGTTCAAAAAAAAAAAAAAAACACAAATACTCAAATACACATACACACATACATCGGCACACACTTACACTCCCTTCCCACACACACACTCAGGTTACACACACCTCAACACGCACACATATTTCATTAAGACACATTAATATAGGTACATTTAGAATTGTAAATCGACACACTTTCACTCTTGTAAACTTTAGTTCTATTAAATTTCAATTCTGGCCGATCACTGTCTCTTAAGATACAGGTCTCCTAGTTTAAGAGACATGGTTCATTATTATTTTGTATGCATGGACTTATTTTGTAGACATAAATTTTCTGTGCATAAAACTAAATTATATGCTTATTGTATTGTATTTTTGTCACCTTGTTCTGTACTATGTCTGTGTCTATTATTCGGATAAATAAACAATTTATTATTATTATTATTATATTGTAACCACCACACCACCATGTATATTTACTGTGGTGAAGGTCATAAGATGTCCGAATGCACGATGAAAATAGACACGTTGAATGTCCTGCTACGAAAATTGCAAAGCAAAGATATATAAACTCTATTGATTATGAGGGCGTTTAGTACGTCATACAAGACATCAAAATATTTACCCTCATTATCATTGCTGCCATCTAAACGGAAGTTCATTTATGCCTTTACGATAGAACTCTGAGGATCTAGATTCAACAAACTGTGTGAAAGCATTTTGTACTGCCTCTTTTGAAGAATTTTTTTTATCGCATAGAAAATTGTTCAAATCACGAAAAATATGGTAGTCCGTTGGAGCAAGGTCTGGCGAGTACGGAGGATGACGTATAGTTTCTTACTGCAGCTCCTGCAGAGTTACAACGGTTTCTCGTGCAGTGTGAGGTCTTGCGTTATCATGGAGCAATAATGGTGAAGATCGATTCACGAATCGGAGTTCGGCACAGTAAACATCTGTTGTTATTGCCTGACTAGACCTGAGAAAGCTATAGTTAATAACACCATGAAGAGACCACCAAACAGTTACCATTACCTTTTTATTGGTAAGCTTTACTTTAGGGCACTGTTGCGGCGTTTGACCTGGGGTCAGCCATTGCATTTTTCGCTTACGGTTATCGTAAACAATCCACTTTTCGTCACATGTCACAATTCGATCCAAAATTCCTTCATTTCTGTACCGATTCAACAAGGCAACACAAGTTTCAACACGCATTTCTTTCTGCAGATCAGTCAAATCATTTATCATGGGGCAACCACTTTTAATTTTTTTTTATCTTATTGATTTGATGCAAATGAGTCAATATTGTAGGTAGGGTGGGTAACTTTAAACCATGCCGCTAATTCCTGGGTAGTTTGACTCGGATCAGCTTCTACCATCTCCTTAAATTCAGCCTGTGTGGTCGGTCCACCACGTGGTTCATTCTTCAAGTCGAAGTTTCCATTACGAAAGCGTTTAAATCAAAAACGCACGGTGCGTTTAATAGCAGTCTCCTCTCCAAACGCAACGTTGATATTGCGAGCCGTTTCTGCCGCGTTAGTTCCGCGTCTGAACTCGTATTAAAAAATAACTCGGATTTTTGAAGTATCCATCTTTACGTCGTATGAATAAAAAACCAATTAAAAGTCTAAAATCTAATGTTACACATTTTTTAAAAGAAGAACCTCACAAGTGTCACGTGAAAAAAGTTTCACACAAAAATAACACACCATGAAGATTTCATGTCAATTAGAGTGTCTATTACTATACAACGGCAATTTCATACTTTAACCCCTATTAGTTTCGACTTACTTACTTGTGGATTGTGACGGGAAGATAGTAAAAGTAGGTGACTCAGCGGCGGTATTCATGACTCTAGAAGTAGACGGACGAGACCAAGGATCTGAGATCTGTTTCAAGCTTATGGTCTGTACTATACGCTTACAGATTTTAGATTTATTTATTATTATTTTAGATTTACAGACTTCGTCACTGGACTCACTCATATTTATTTATTATTAATGTTTTATTATCCAAATTTTATTGTACTTTGTAGCTAGCGTACGGTCGAACAAGCTATTTGAGATACACTTTTTCAATGTAATTTGTGTGTTAAACTGTAAACCAAATAGCTTGTTCGACCGTACATTGACCTAATCATTGCTAGCGTAACAGAGAATAAAATAAGTAGATACATGATAAACTTGGTATTTTTTCTTCAGCATTCTTCATCTTGATTTAATTATACTTAAAAAATATAATTCGATTATTCGAAATATAACATTTTTTCATTTAAAACACGTGATTTACAATATTACGGTTATCGATTTACAATATCGGTATCCGAACGTTTTGTTGTTTGATTCTTTTTTGGGCCTACTAGATATGGAATTAGAAAATCGAATTTCAAATCGACTTGTTTCTTTCTATCTCTCGCTTTTTTCGTATCGAAGTGAAAGTGACAGAACAAAGTGAAGTTGAAATCTTTCGATTTTTGTGAGTAGACCTAAACAGTTCTCGGTATTAAACAAAAAAAAATAACAAGTTACTTTGTCTCACGCTGGCAGCAAAATCTAAATTTTGCTCGCTGTCTGAAACAGCAAAACCTGCTTTTTTGAGGTGCTGAGGTGAAAAGATATTTTTATTTTTTGCTGAATCTTCAGTCATGATGAATGCAATAAAATAAATAAATAAATATCGCTGGACATTGCACACAGCGCCATCTAGTGCCACACTAAGCAACGAGGCTTGTATCGTGGAAACCAGATAGTTGATATACTACATAGATACTTTTTTGTTTGTAAATACAAACTATTTATACATATAAACATCCATGACTCGGAAACAAATGTCCATGCTCATCACACAAACATTTGCTTCTACCGGGATTCGAACACGGGACCCTAAGAACGTAAGGCAGCCTCACTACCGCTGCGCCATTCGGGTCGTCAGACACGTCAAATACTGTCTTCATTGTTTTATTTATTTAAACTTCATGTACAATAGTAACACATAGGCG
This sequence comes from Xestia sexstrigata, assembly GCA_941918905.2. Classification (NCBI taxonomy): domain Eukaryota; kingdom Metazoa; phylum Arthropoda; class Insecta; order Lepidoptera; family Noctuidae; genus Xestia; species Xestia sexstrigata. The sequence continues at coordinate 21,304,250 of OW799201.2, forward strand.
TTATTCATGTTAGAATGATAGTTGTTGTAAGCTGTGCTTGTTGGAAAACACAACAAATAATTCCCAATGAACACAGTTTCATTGCGATAAAGTTTAATTAAGTAATTTCAAAATAACAAAAAAAATATTGTTTAAGTTTCTCAAATCAGTGTAAACAGCCTATTACACCGCATTGTAAAGCTGACTGTGTATTGTGTAATATTTCTTTTTATCTAATGTTGATAACTGAAATTGGTGCCACAGTAAAAACTTGTTTTATTAATATTACAGAGCGAGGAACAGAAAGCAACGGAAGAGCGAGTGTTCCAGGACAGACAGTACCAGATCGACGCCGCCATCGTGCGAGTCATGAAGATGCGCAAGGCGCTCTCACACAACCTGCTCATATCTGAACTGTACAACCAGCTCAAGTTCCCCGTCAAGGTACCTCATATACAGTCATCATCATCATATTGGAAAAGTAGATATCAGGCTACAAAATTCCACCGCTAGAAAATAAATAAGCCTCCAATCGCACGCCAGTCATGGCGCCTTTCGGTATTTCTCATCCACCTGTAACCCTGTTCGTATCGGCGATCCACTTAGACTGAGGGCGTCCCAACTTACATTTGCCAATTCGTGGTCTACACTCAAGAACACGTTTTTACTAACAGTTCTAGTTAGGTTCTAGTCAGGTTATTTTAATATAAGCTGCGTAAATATGACACATCGAGCTTAAGAAAGGGTCAGTCTTATCGAGGACGCTCAATTTACACGTAGACGACGCCCTACTTTTTTTTTCACAACTCGATTTCACACATTAGCAACAATTTCCTGGTATGTTAGCCACAAGTACGAACACTATGTGTATGTCTTGAGTGACATATTATATCCCGCCGTGACAAAATGTTATCGGATTCAATTCCCATCAAGAATTTCACAGTAGCAGCCGAGTTATTGACATAGGCCATCATATCGCCCTATTACATAACTGGCGAATAACAAGCATAATGCTATATTTGTTTTTATTCCAGCCGGCAGACCTGAAGAAGCGCATCGAATCCCTAATCGACCGCGACTACATGGAGCGCGACAAAGATAACCCGAACCAGTACAACTACGTCGCGTAATAGTAGCCCACTAGCGGCCATGCTGGCCCACCCGCGGCCACGCCGGCCCACTCGCGGCCACGCCCGCCCGACCGCGTTCTCACTACGACACCAACAATGTTCACTAATAAATGTCTCATGATGATACGATGTTTGAACGATAGGCGAGCCTATCATGTGGACCTCGTGGTACATGCGCTTACGTGACAGCTTACCATCTGGGAAACAGGAGTTCTGAGGGACTGTGTCACCAACTTTGAGTAAATAAGCATTAAAAGGCATAAAACCGAAGTGTTATATATGTATTTTTCTTCAAAGTTGCGGTGCGCGATGATACTGGCATTTATGGCACACTTACACGTATAGTGCACTTACGGCCATTTTCAATAACTTACTAACAGGTATCGTTAGGTTGCTATCTCTGTCTGTTTGACATTTAGCTTACGGACCTATAGAAACAAAACGTCACAGAATAGGTTTCTTTGATTTTTTTAATGAATCAAGTGACAACGACGACCTACCCAAATGTCCTTTCTTTGGTATTGTTCGTCGTTTCGTTGAGCTCCTTGAGTTATAAGTCGAGCTACACGATAACTGACAAATGCTTGCACTGACTGGACCACTCAAATCTGTGTGGTTCTTTCTTCAAAAGACCATCTCAGACACTATTCTGCATAGTCCTCATGTGAATTGAGCAAAATTATGTCTGGACTTCAAAAGAGACTATGACCTCTGAGTTTGTTTCGGCTGTTTCTTCTCAGAGTAGTCAGGTACGAAACACCGGCCCCATCTAGTTTAAAAAAAAAAAATGACGTGTAAAAGTGTTTGTAAAAACCTACTTGCAAAATAAACATCATTTATCATTTATACAAGTAGGTGACGAGCTAACTTTGTTTATAGAAACACCGATAGCTACGAGAAGTAGGCATATTAATTGACAGTTATACGTCAGTAAGTTATAGAAAACGGCCTTCAAAAGAAACAAATAATAACTAGAGAAAGATATTGTGCCCCAAAGTGACGCGTTGCTGAGTTATTTGGTGGTATTTTTTTTTAGATCTTTACCTCCAAATAAACGGCGATGGTGTGGCTACGCCAGTTTCAACATTTCAAAAATAAAACGCTTTACTTTGCATATATTTTCATATAAAGTGTCTATTCGGACATTGAAACAGGCCCTAAGGGTAGGAATAGACAGTCTGTTTAAACAGTCGATATAGACCGTAAGTCAATGTAACATTTTCTATGACAAATGTATTTGACGTGCAGTCGGGCTGCTGCAAGTATTCCGTCTGTTCCTGTCCTCTTGGTATGTCGGAGGTCAGACTAGAAAAGCGGACAGGTCAGCAAAGAGTAGGTACTGATTGAATCGCATCGTTAGACTATCAGAAGGATCTAGCTTGGGTACAAGATAATTTGGTAACTGAATGGGCTGCGAACCACTGCTCTGGGCATTAAAATCCGTAAAATATTTTGCGATGGCTTAAAATGTTACACAATATGTTCGGGTGGACAGATTTGAACAACATAGCAGACCCGTATTTGAACAACATAGCAGACCCGTATTTGAACAACATAGCACATTAAAATCCGTAAAATATTTTGCGATGGCTTAAAATGTTACACAATATGTTCGGGTGGACAGATTTGAACAACATAGCAGACCCGTATTTGAACAACATAGCAGACCCGTATTTGAACAACATAGCAGACCCGTATTTGAACAACATAGCAGACCCGTATTTGAACAACATAGCAGACCCGTATTTGAACAACATAGCAGACCCGTATTTGAACAACATAGCAGACCCGTATTTTCAATTTTTGTTTTTCATTTGGCTCGTGCCGATCAGCAAACTCCGTTTGTCATAATTGGCGGTATTGACGAGCATTTTTCGGAACACATGTCCATCCGATTACCATGCCCGACTTTCAGGCTATCTTTCGGTATCGCCGGTTATGTGTGCCGGTCGCGCGTTTCGATATCCATAGACTTGGATAGCATTCGCTGTTCAACGTGCGATTTTAACGACCGGCGCACCCTTGACAGTCGCTTAATTAACTTGGTTAGCTAGTAGACTGACCAACCACCACGCGTAGCCTAATGCCGTGTGTGTCAATGCCCGCGCCACACCGACCTGCCCGCCTAGCATGACCACCGAAGAAATTAAAGAGAATTGACAAATCTTTTGTTCATCTGTCATTTTGTCGATTCAATGACAGCAAAATGACAGATGAACAAAAGATTTGTCGATTCTCCCGTGCAAGTACGTAGAATCGATTCGATAAATCTGACAGTCATTCTCAACAAAATGAGTTTATAACAAAGATAAAAACTCATTTTGTCGAGAATAACTGTCAGATTGATCGAATCGATTCCTACGTACTTGCACTGCTCTTTCGTTTATTCGTTGGTCATGCTCAGCGGGCAGGCATCTGTCCCACCGCTGACGAGAAAGCGACATTCCTAAAGAAGAAATAGTCGTTATTTCTTCTCTAGGAATGTACAAAATATTGTAAAACTCGTGTCAGTAAAGAGATACATTTGTTAATAGTTGATGCAGATTGTTCACTCCGTTGAGAACTCTGTCAAACAAATAACGCGTTTTTAGTTGCTAGCTGTACGCGCTTATCGCTAAACGTCAGCAGTGGGGCATGTGCCTTACCTTTGTACAAGACACCGCCGGCAACGTACGGTCGAACAAGCTATTTGGTTTACATTTTACGATGTAATTTGTTGGTTAAACTGTAAACCAAATAGCTTGTTCGACCGTACGTAGATCGAGTAACTTACAGGAACACTGCCGATAACAATTTCCGCATAGATAGCGCAGGTTATTTCATAATACCGTTAAGGCTGATGTTCCAGGGTAGCCCGCGAAATTCAAATTTTCTTACGTTTTTTTTGCAATTTGCAGGTCAGTGCTAGGTTGTATGTTGACTAAAATATAATTCGCGGCTGTAAGACGTATGTAGTTACAGAATTATAATCATCAAAATCATCAATACAACCCTTCAAGTTCATAAAGGTGCAGGAATAGCTTTGACCTTGAAAAAGTAATTTTTCCACCTTTATTCCTATTTTTAGGGAGTAACTACACTTACCGACGTGGAATTGGCTCGAGCTTTATGTCCGCGCGATAAAAGCGAAATATACGTCATTCACCTCATTTCGATTCGGTCAACGCGACTCGACACTGCGCTACTAAATCCAACAAATACAGCATCGGCTCAAGCTATTTCCACGTCGGCTAGTTTGGTTACTCCCTTAACCTGCGCATCAAGTTTAATCTGCAGAGTACTGCAATCATAGTGACTTATTGGAACAAATGATAGATTCGTTAGATAGTGGTGAATTCCAAGAATGTGTTTCCGAATAGAACGCGGCACTTTCAGATTTATTTCCAGACAGGCTGATAGTTTATTTCGTAGCTCGTAAGTAAATCGTTTTAACGACCCAGAGTGCCTGCACACAAAGCGACTAATAATTTATAAGAAAACTGGAATTAAGCCCATTTTCACTGTCGCTAAGACTTGAATGAATCTCGAAATGTTATTGTACAGTTGCCAGTGCATCAAGTTACAAACTGTCAAACTTTCTCATTCGATTTTGAACTTAACCATCAACATTTTATGGTTTGAAATCATTTGGAGAAATTTCAGTTTGTTGTGATGTGCTGGCGACTGTACTATTGGAATTTCAACTCTCGGCACCGACTACAGCGTTGAAAATCAAACATTGCGCTTTTATATAAGGTACTCCTAGATTTCGTCTAGTGTGAAATCGGAACATAAATGTAACAAAATCTGAAGACACCAAAGTAAACAAATTGTAATAAAACAATATTCCTTGAGAGTAGAAAAGCTATTCTTTTTTCCGAGCTGACGGTCGGAGGGCAACAAGAGGTACCGCTCAGTACCCGACTCCTGCGCATATTTAAATATAAAATAATTACACCTTAGAAATATAACGTGTGATATTAGAGAATCGAGTACCCTCCGCTTGAAACACCAGACCAGTGAATAATACAGGAAATAACAATTTAAGTTGCATTATTTCAATAATACAAAGGTCAAGTTAAGTTTGCTAGCGGAACTCCGCGAATGAGTAACGATTTTAAAAGATGATAAAACAAAAAAAATGCTGTGATGATTGTATGGCTGAAAATAAAACGGTATGACTATACTTTCTGTTATTAATATTGCAGTGCTTATTTATACCCATCATAAAAACGTTATGATCAAAACTTAAACTGTCACGTAAGAAATTCCGTAAGTGACAGTTTAAGTTTAGTATAAACCGTGAAATCTTAAAACAGTTATAAAATGGTTATAAACATATGAAATGATTTATTGTTGTCAATTTGAACGTCACATTGTGTGCATTCTGAAAGTAGACACCGTCGCAAATACTTGTCAAATATTTCGCTGTTTTGATTATTTAATTTTACTGACTATGTTACACTAAAGTATTGACCAAGTCATCGTCATCTCCTTGGCCGTGTTATTGCAACTTCTAATCAATATTTTAGTGATACACAGCGCGATATTCTATTCCATTGTAATGTTAAAGAAAATGATCAGAGTAGCGATTTTGGAACAGTTTTTTTTCGAACAGTTTTGGCAACCTTGACAACTATCAGAATGCAGCCTCTTGTTTATTTCGTTTCAATCTCAGATCAGTCAGCTTCGCTGTACCGTGACGCTTGTTCCCCGTTTTAACCAACACTAAGCAATACCTAACGTTTGAAACTCCAATACAGTGCTTTTATTAAGGCATCAAGACAGGTATTGCCCAGTGGTCGTGCAAACGGGGATTAGGTTTACTTATATTAATAATTCCTATAATACGTTACATTTAGATTGGAACTTAAATAGGATAAGGACGTTAAGTGACTAGGAAAATCATGCGCATGACAAAGATTTTTATGGTTGCTGTTTCACGTGCCAAAGCGAGACATGGATATGCGTCCCTTTTTCAGGTCTCGATTAAGCCGTTGATAATCCTGTGAGAAGATTTTGTCGAACTGCGCATGTTATATCGCGTATTAATTGGAAACTGTTGCGCAACATCAAACATAGCTGGCAACAAATTGGGATTCTTTTGTTTATCATAAATACGGATAATGACTAATTTCACCAGCAACACATTGTGTTGCTGAAGTTGTTGCATTGCGCAACAGTTTCCCAATAAATACACGGTCTTAGCTTGACTTATGTCAGAGGTACAGCGAAGTTGACCAACTCATTTTATCTCCACGTATCGTATCGTTTTCATGAACTATCGCAATTCGTGTTAGCATTGTGTTTGTCGTGATGTCCGGGTTGTGTTTTCTGTCAGTTTCAGGAGGGATCACTAATTAAACTATTTATAATTTTCCGTCATTGTTTTATTTGTCTTTCTCGTGTATGTACAGTGGGCAAGAATTGTCTATTTATCAGTGATGTATACATACTTACAGAAATTAAATTAGACATTTTCTAAAGCAGAGTAAACTTTTTTTTATTGTCACAATTTTGTATTATTCTGTTTATGAGCTGAGAAATGAGGTAGCCGTGTGGTATCCGGCAGAGTAGAATAGAACCAACCCACTAAACTCACGGGTGTCGTATAAGGCGACTAATGTCTGAGGCAGAACACCTTGCGCCTCCGTAGACCAGAGAATGGGCAGCAGCGTTTTCTGTTAGTCTTTCATCACTGCGATCTCCAATCCGCCTGCCAAGCGTGGAGATTACGGCAAATTCCTCCCATCATGGGAGAGGTTTATGTCCAGCAGTGGACGTTACGGGCTGTTTTTGTTGAGCTGAGAAAACCTCTTACTTGAAATATCGTCAGATTAGAGTTATAAATAAAAATTCGCTACAATATAATACTGAAGAGAAGTTCCACCCAACAATATAAACTAAAAATAATTTATTTTACATTTAAATATGTACAATAATTACATTTGCAACACAAATAAGTTAAACAATTTCAATCAGGAAGACACTGCACGAAATCTAAACCTTTTTTTTACTGTGTAGGTACTTAAAAAACGTACACTTTCACTACCACAAAGCAACACCCAAAATAATTGCTAAATAAATAGAGTTACTGTTGAAATTTCAACTCTAAGCGCTGCGCTGAGTAGAGCTTTGAAAATTCAACAGAACGATTTTGTGTCGCCTAATGTTGAAGATAACCGGCATCATGGCTAATGCCCGCTTGACAAATTAAATTCAGTACTAAATTCATTTATTCGTGCATAAAATCGTCATTTTAAAGTTGACAGACAAAATGTTTAGCGATAACAGGCCCCAGCACGAGCGCGCGCGTTAAGTAAATACGTCGACTTTTGAATCGAAAATACAATAACATCCATAAATATGAATACATTCTTAAAATTATGAAAATAAACGATGAGAAACGCGTATTTTTTATTTTAAAATCGACGTATTAACGTTTCGTTTACACCGCTAGGGCCTCAGATTAAGAATTTCTAGTGCAGGCGGACGTATTTAAAGTTGCCTGCAACTGCTGGCCAGTCACAAATTATTGTAAAAATACAGATCAGATATCAGTCAACAGTTGATATTATATGATAGAAGCATTTGATGACGTACTACAATAAATGCATCACAATAATTCTTCTAATTCTCTAGTTCAAAAGCCACTTATTACCAAATTTCAATATCCGGATGAAGGATTGGCACACCAGGCTGGTTGGTTTAGAAAGGCGAATTTTTCGAAAACACCCGTTTTCAGTGAAACTAGACGCCACCTCAAAATATGCGCTTTGGACGTGGAGTTGCAGACAGCCCGTTATACAATACAATAGATTACCAACGCTCAGTTAAGCGCAGAAACTTAAAAATCCAAAATCACGCTTTTATTTAGTGTTAGTTAAAACGGATACGTGCCAAATTTCCGGTCTCATGTCAAATAAATAATTCAAGTTAGTGGCGTGCAAGTAGATCATTTCTGTAGTATTTTGAACACGGTGTCCAGGTGATCCTTGTGATGGTCCAGCTCTTCGGCCAGAGCGTTCGCGAGCGTGGTCGGCGTCACATCCTCTTGTAAGTACTCGCGGAGTAACATCTGAGGGAATGACGAGAAAATGATATAACTGGTGAAATGGTGCCATTGTCACGTCTCTGCCTGTCCCTTTGAGGAATACCAGCGTGATGTGTTAATGTTATAGTGTAGAACATAAGTCAATGGTAAAATTACTTTTGTAGAAACCATTTTTTTTACTATGTAAATGACTAGATGTAAGAGAAAGTGTGCGATTGCAGAAGACCAAATAAAAAGACGATATAACATCACGCTGTAATCCCCAAAGGGTTAGGCAGAGGTGTACCTAATAGTACACTCACACTTCGCCTGTTATATTTAAAGCCCATGTAATAGAGGGCGAGCCTATTCCCATCAACCAGACAAAAATCCAGACTGGCTGCTACTGAGAAATTCCCGATGGAAAACCCCAATAATAACGCCCGACCTGGGAATCGACTCTAGAACCTCAAGCTCAACAGAATACTATCTTCTTAGCGTGTCGTGTCGTGTAGAATACTATAAAAATAAGGCGTGTGCGTACCTGTGGCGGCACAGCGCCGCCATGGCGCAGCAGGCCGTGCCGCAAGCTGTCTCCGGCCGCGCGGCACAGCGGCTGCTCCTGGAAGTGCTTGTGCCAGACCGACCACGCGATGCCGCGCGAGATCAGGTACGAGTAGTACTTGGCGCCGTAACCGATCAGGTGGCTGAAGCGGTGCTGCCATGCCTGCTGACAGTATCGGTTTAGCTCGGAGGAATTAAACAAACTTACAGACTGGTAAAAAGGTAGATTGTTCTGCATTGGCTCACCAATTTCACCATCAGTGAAAATTTTGGTATTCACTTTGTCTTACTTATCGATATTATTGCGCTTGGGCTTGGTAGTCTTATTAATGGCATGAATAATATTAAAATATATACATTTTTAGCAAAAATGTGTATGACTGTAACGGACTTTTCTTATATTTAGACTATTTCCTCCTAACATTGTTTATAATTTCTAAGGTTTTTTTTGTTTTTTTCATTTCACTTTTAAGTAGCAAATCAATATCGATGTCAAAAATGTAGATCAATTCGATGTTTTTTTAATAGATTGTGACTAGAATTCTTTTAATAAAAATACGGTAATTGCTCCCTAGGACAATTAAACTCACCGTATTCTCAACGTAGGGCAGGCCGTAGTACTGTTTCTGCACTCGCTGCAGCACCTCTGTCGTGGAGCCGCGCTGCGACGCGTCGGGCCCGTGGTAGTGCTGGTCTAGCGCTGAGTAGAACACCTGGGTGCCGGAATACCTTCAGTAAATCATTGCTAATGGGACAGGTCGGTCAAAGGTCTTTGTGACGGCGTGTCCATAACTAGATCCCAAGCTATTTTGAAATATAGTAAATACATTAAGAAATTTAGCTAATGACAATGTTTGGACCTATAGTCTTCGCCAGATAAGTAAGAATTAAAGGTCATTAACCCGCATACATTTATTCAAATACATAATTCCGAAAACAGAAATATTGACAAAAACTTGTCCCGAAACGACCTTTATCCTCTTTACCTCCGACCTTAATCCGTGATCCTTGACTTTTTCTAGTAATAGAAAACGGTTCATAATGTATTGTCGGAGTACCTACGCAGAGAAATTAAGGAAAGAGCAATCTCCTTTAATTCTTACTTATCTGGCGGAGACTATAGCTATATCTATTTTTACGGAAATCTTCCCCATTAATCCGAAGCAAAAAGACTTAAAAAATTGTGCGCGTTTAGACCGCGCGGCCACGGCGTTTTTTTTAAAGAAAAACTATGCCAAGATTATTTTAAAAATTTGTAAAAGTTGATTCCCCAAAACCATAAATTTGTCAAAGTTATGGTTAAAAAGTTATAAGGGTTTGAACGTGGCCGCGCCATCGAAACGCGGAGAACCGCGCGGCGACGGAGATCTTTATAACTAAGCGTTGCAGAGACCTGAAACTTAGGTAAATAACAGATTGAATTTGTAAAAATATAGAAAAAAATCCTAGGGTTATATTTTAGGAGCTGTAAGACGAAAACCCCATGGCCGCGCCATCGAAACGGTGAATAAAACGTTATAGCCGATATCTCGCTGAAAAGGCATCGCAGAGGTCTGAAGTTTTTTGTAAAACATAGATTTGAATTTGTCAAATATTGTAAAAATACACAAAAAAATCCTAGCTTTATATTTCAGGAGCTGTAGTACGATATCGCTTAGAAATAAGTCGCGATTATTTACCGAAGAAATTAAGTATTAGGTAGATCTTTTTTGTAAAAACACCGATGAATAAGTAGAAATACCGATAATACGCAAAAATTTTCATTTTTTTTATAATTTAAGACCTTTTAATACGTTTTGAATGTTTCGATAGACCATGATTTATTGTTTACAGAAAGCTTTCATATTGTATTAGAAATTATTTCTCAAGGATTCTAAATTATATTAAAATGATGAGTCGTATGTCTATTTCGACATAATTATGTTTTTGTATTTTATCGTTTGATTTTAGTTTATTTATTTTTAATTATAAAAGATTGCTGATTGGTTACACGATACTGATAACGTTGAACGTCCGAAAGTGAAGTATACCTGGAGTTGCATCTCGCTGGCTCCAAACAGATGTTTAGACGCGCAGAGCCGGTGCAGCATATCATCGGGCATCGGCTCGCGAGTCTGGAAGTGACGAGCGAAGCGACGGATCACCTGCAAGTTAATTATTACGGTAATTAGTGCCTGTGCCAACCGCTCGGGTGGGTCTTAAATTTGTTGATTTTATATTTTACTCTGGACGCTCTTAATGTGCACGTCTTTCTACAACTACAACGTACTCACATAATGAATAATCTCAACATGAATGATGTAACGAAAATTTTGTAACAGTTTTTTGATTTAAAAGAGTGTCCATGGAGTTTCTTGCCCATTCTTCTCCATAGAGATCTACGCTAGGGAATGTGCAACTACAGTACTTTCATAAGTTATTATGCGTTGTGAATGTGACTGTAGCTTGGCTTTTTATTTGTTTTTTTTTTTTTGTCATTCAAAAGTGCCGTAATGGTCTAATTGAAATAAATGCTTTTGAGTTTAAGTTTTTTCAAGGATAAACGACGCCTGCCGAGGTCGGATCGCGGATGGCTGATCACATAGCAAGAATCCTCCGAACCTCGGAAGCACGTTGAGCTGTTGGTCCCGGCTGCGATTTGTAGATCTTAGACAGTCATCACAGGTTTTCAGAAGTCCAAAAATCTGACAGCTAATTGGATTGTGGAGCTCAAATAGGTAGTCCCTTCATGTAAAATACAGGAATTGACACTCCAGCATGGAGTGTAGTGGTCGACTGTGGAACAGTTACCTGCGGGCTACTGGCGAAGTACTCCATCAGCACGGAGGGCACCTCGGCGAGGTCGGTGGCACAGCGGGTGCCGGACACATGTTGGTGCGTGGCGCGGCCTAGCATCGAGTGGAGAGCGTGGCCCATCTCATGGAACAGGTTGTCTACACCACCCGCTGATAGTAGGGCCGGCCCTGACCGGTGCCCGCCGCTTAGCGATAACATCACTACGACGATTGGATTCTGGAAAAATGTGTGTGTTTTGTAAATCTTGAAATTTGTAAGACCCTATTCTTCTTAGCGTGTCGATGGCAATCTGAATAGTGTCGGCCCAGAACTGAGCTACTAGGTTGGCGCTTTCGGTAGCGTCCATCAGTTCCTGTAGTGAACAAACAGGACACGCAGGACACGATAATAAGTGCCCCATCGTTTATGGAACAGCACCACATTTACACTCCAGCGAATTCATTAATGAATCGCCAGACCCTATTAAAGTTAAACCATTCGGGCTCTCCCTATAATTTAAAATATAACTGAAGGTAAAACCGTATACTTCCATCAACATCAACAAGAAATTTACCTACTTATGAATTAGGCACATAAAATCAGACCATCATCCCAGGAAGGCAGGCAAAGGCATACCTATTAATAGCACAACCACAAACAATCATGAATTAAGCTTCTTGATTAGCCTATAAGGGGCAACTATAAAAAGTAACGGATTTCACACCAAAGATAAGATACAAGAATACGAGTTAAGATTGAATTTCGCCAATACCACTATGGGAGTATGACGAAAAAGTTGTAAAATTTTTCATCCCCCATAGAAAAGGGAGGATCCTACGATCAGATGGCAGATGGGTGTTGTGTCTTGTGAGCTAATGGCCGACAGTTCCTCTCGGGTTTTCCTAGCTAGTATTAAGACGTGGATAACTTTAAAAGCCCGATTTAGAATGTTTGACGTTAGTTCTTGCTTTGTGGCATAGATACTTTTTGTACTATGCTGCTGTTTTCGATCAACAATTAGCAACTAGATACCGTGTCACGTACGGTCGAACAAGCTATTTGGTTTACATTTTACAATGTAATTTGTGGGTTAAACTGTAAACCACTTGTTCGACCGTACAAAATCAAAGCTAAATGCTGTCCGCGTGGCAGCTACATTTGTTTACTAACAAAGGGAGAAAAAAAGTATTAATTTCAACATAATTACAACCATGGCACTTAGTAATAAAGTCACAAATCTTCAAAATATTATCTAATACTTACGGTCATTCGTCACAAAAAACGAGCAAAGCAATACATTACTCCTGTCACTTAGAAATGAAAAGAAATAAGTTGAACAACATTTAGTGTGAAATTAACCTTAAGTGGTAACAAATAATAGTATATTATGATACAAGTGAGCAAAGTTGCTCATTATACACGAGATTTAGGCGTCTCTCCAGCCACTCCTCAAAGAGGGGACTTATCGCCACTATCGTGGCGTGCCCTGCACGGGGTTGCGACAGTCGCTCTCTCCCTGTCGCCATGAGATCCCGCCAGAAGTCTGTCCGCTGAGCGACAATTTGTCGCGGCAGCGGAGTTTCCCCCCGGCGAAGCGCCTCCGCGCGCCATTCATGCAGGCGCGCGAGGACTATCGCCTCCAGATCTCATGGCGGCAATCCGGCAAGGAGGCACGCCACGGCCCTCGCGGGCAATCGTGCGGTACCCACGGGCCAGCCTTACGGCTACCACCTTTTGGGGCGCGTTCAGGTAGTGGGCTGCACGCAGCCTCAAGGAACGCGCCCACACCGAGGCCCCGTAAAGGGCCATGGACCGCACGACTCCCGCGTAGAGCCTCCGGCAGGAGGCGTTCGGCCCCCCAGGGTTGGGCAGGAGCCGCCTGAAGGCAGCCCCAGTCCGTTCCAGTTTGGGGACCAAACGTCAGAAGTGCTCCACGAAGTTCCACCGGCTGTCGAGGACGAGTCCTAGGTACTTCAAAGTCGACTCGACACCGATGAATACCCCTCCTACCGTGAGTAAGGATCCCGGAGGTGGCGCATTCCGAGGCCCATGAAAGCACATGGCCTCGGACTTGTGCAATGCCACCTCGAGACCCAGTTGCCGGATCCTCTCAACGACTATCGCAACCCCGCGAGTCATAGCTTCGGCCGCCGCCTCGTGCGACCCCCCCTGTGCCAGCACCAGCGTGTCGTCAGCGTAGCAAACTACGCTGATACCGCTAGGGAGGTCGGCGCGCAGCACCCAGTCGTACCCGATGTTCCACAAGGATGGCCCTAGAACCGATCCCTGCGGAACACCGCACGACATCTCTCGCCGGTTCCATTCTCCACTGCGACCGGGGTAAATGACTGCCCTGTCCGTCAGGTAGTCCCCGACCACTCGACGGAGGTAGGTCGGCACCTGGTGATACCGGAGTGCCTCCCTTATGCAGCTCCAGGGCATGGAGTTGAAGGCGTTGACGATGTCGAGAGACACCGCCAAGACAACCCCAAACAAAATAAGATCTCAGTTTTCAAGTGAGTTGTTATTTACCGAGACGAATTTTTTGCGCCGACCCGATATCTAGTTGCTAATTGTTGATCGAAGGTTGCTGTAGTACTATTTGTACTGCCTGCTACACCACTAAATGCAATTATCAGCGCATCCAAACCGCGTTCAAGAGCTCAGAAATTCGCTCGAAGTGTCCACGCACCTGATAACTGCCATCTGGCAGCAGCTTCCCGCCCTGTATGGTGAAGTGGCAGTCCTGATGCGGCTTGCCGGGCCGCTCGTACAGGTCGCAGTAGATATAGCCCAGCAGGCCTTCCGACTCGTGCACCACGCCCAGCTTGTACACGTCCGGGGACCACGACTCGCCTGGGGTAACGAGAAGTCTAGGTTTATGGGTGGGGTAGTACTTAATGCTACTGTGCAAAAACATTTAGATTTTTCGAACCCGTCAATAAAATACTGAAAATGTAAATGTTTCGACATGTTTTTGATGTATGTTATTAGGTGGAAGATTATACAGAGTGGAGACGATAATACGACAATAAATGAAAACACGGATAATACTAGTTCATAGGAATAATTCTAAACCATCAAAAAAATCCTAACAAAAAAATAAAAATAAAAAAAACTAACAGACTAAATGGCATAAAACTGGAAACAAAATAGAACACCAATTTTAAGTAGCGAGTTGGCATCGTGTCTTTAATGTTTTGATGTTACCGATGCGGGGGTCGTTAACCTGTCAGTGCTTCCTTATTAACAGATACATCATGTAGCAAATGTTAAAAATGAAAAATAATCTCCTGTGACTAAACTACTGGATATTTTCAAATGATTTTTTGTATGTAGACTGGTAATGTCCTAAGGTATACGAAGTTTAATTTATTGTCGTATTGAAATCTCCACGCTGTATGTATTAAGTTACGTATTTAAGTAGGAAATAAGTTCGATAAAGGTAAATTTAATTAGTTGGCGAAACTGCTGCTGTTTACTTATCGATACTCTCAAACATCATGACATCACGACTGTGGAATTTTAATACCGAATTAAATTTGATCACAAAAACAATTTTATTATAGTGTATTCTATCTATCTTGTTTATTGTAAAACTTAGCTATCTTATCAGGTCTCTTTTCGCTGTGATCTGACTCTAAAGTTAAACGTAACTTTAACGTAGTACTAAATGTAGTCATGAGCGTACGTTATAGCTCTAATCTAATACAATACTACCACAGACGACCAATGCCAGCAATACTATTCAGGAAGTAAAGAATAAAAGTAGTAAGAAATAAGTTAAAGGAAACACCTGGCAACATTTCTTCAGCCTTCAAACTGATCCCATACAGTTCCTCACAGAGCATATTGAGGCCTTCCATGCACCCACCCAGCGAGAAGTACGGACTAAAGTCTGAGTTGGCAACATTCAGCAGTTGCGTCTTCGCCTTATGTGTGAAGTAGGGGGTGTCCCAGCACATCAGACTGTCCTGGTAAGAGGTTTCTTGCTTCTTCATTTTGAGCATAGCATCAAAGTCTATTTTAGCTCGGTCGTAGAGATTATCTGAGAGAATGTCGAGGAATTGTCGCACGTTTGCTGATGTTTCCATTGTACTCGCTTTTATCGCTCTGTGGGGGCAAAATAATGTTACTTACAGATGTAGAATTTCCGTTGAATGTGAATAAGTGTCTTGAATCTTTACTTTCTGTGGGGTCATTAGACAGTTCGGTACTTGATTTCAAGCATAATTTAGGAAACTTTCATGTAAACATGTACTTACATTTTTTGATGATTTAATCAACAATGTCGTAAATAAAGATTTTGTGTATGAATGTGGATGATTGAAGCAGTAGGAGCAGACCAAAGAAAGAACGGATTAACTATGTAAAATATCAAAAATGATATGGCCTGAAAGGGGGTGACTAAGATGACCTCAAATACATTGGGAAAAGGGCAGGAGCTCCCACACACTTATTTAATTTTTCGTTGTTTTATTATTACCTATCTGCGTAGCTCTGGAAGCCACATATGGAGGCCATCTCATGCCGTGCCTCGAGCGTGGTGGACAGTAGCTGGTGCTGTGACTTGTCGGGCGCGAGGTACAGCCGGTACGCCGCCTCGCGTGCCGCCGCCTCCCCGCACTCCGCGTATACCCCGCTCACTATTATATCGTCGCCTTCACTGCTAAAGCTGATGACCAAAGAATACACGGTGTAAGGTGTAAAAAAGTGAGCCGTCGCGGGGCGCCTGGCAGATGTCAAACATCGAAATTATTTGTACAAGTAATGTGCTTAAAAAAAAGACAATATAAAAAACACACACATAAAATAAAATAAAAACAAAATGTCTCGATTCACAAAAATAATATCCTTATGCTGGAATCGAACTCGAAGTCACGAGATTGTAACCCAGCGCTCTGTGCTTCGACACCCAGCTGTCTTGTTTTAAATCATGGCGAATATGTAGATCTTATGCTGCTTCAACAGGTCGGTATTGTTCGGGATTGTTCGGGCTGGGTTCGATCGCCACATTCGCCACGAATTTTTTGTTTGTTTTTTTGGTTTACCCGCGCCTATAGATGTTTCACATCAAAAGATCCATGTGGATTAGTAATGTTGAGCAAAAACGATTGCTGGCCTGCATTCATAAATACACCTGTATTCTTTTAGATTTAGGTACAAATAAAGCTGAAATGGTTTGCACTTCAGCAATCTTCGTGTTTCCGAATTAATACGAACGTTGCGCTACAGAGTAATCATCCAAATAGATAAAGCTTCTAAGCGTTATACTGCATTTACAGATAAATTACATAAAAGCACGGCAGCATTGCGTGTTTGTATAAAGTTTTCTCATGGTTTTCTCTTTGTCGGGTTACCTACTCTGAACACAAGTCGTCACCTACCTACCTCTACAATGTTTTGAAATGTTTTTGGAAGAGCTCCCAAGTGATTAAAATTTCTAAACATTTGAATTAAGGAAATGTTTTCATGGTATTCGTATTTCTGAAGACAGACGACGATTGCCGATGCGCATACTTTTCCTAGTGCGATCTGTAGATATAGGTAGGCAACATTAATTTTATCTACTCACAATTGTCGGACGTTAGCAGGCACAGCAGACCGTGGTACCCTCCTAGGTTTTGCAGCCCCTGCCATGAACCTCTGCCCAGTCTGCAGGATGATGTCATTGAGAGCCACCACTCTTCGCCTGCGTTCCTCGGCCAACTGTATGCCGCTCTGTTCGAAGTCAAATAGGAACAACTCTGCTAGATGCTGGTCTCCCGATGTGCCGCGCCTTACGGAGTCCCGTAAAGCTTCATAGAGGCCCTTGTGTGTGTTTAATCTGGATACAAGAAAGATAAGAATTAATTGTGTTGGCTTGTAAAAACGGGTAAGTCAAAAAAATAGGGATGACGACTGCCTAAAAAAAACATGATTCTGTTTAGTCCGTCAGTTAGATTTTCGAAAAATATTGGATACGTGTTTTTGGTTTTATCAAATTAATAAAAATTGACGAAGATAAAACGCGTCAAAGATCATGAGTGGGGGCTTGTGACAACACTTTCCGGTAAAAAAATGTACTCAAATGTGACGTCACACAAGTTTTCGACGCACTGCATAGTCTTCATTTTTTGTTTACATGAAAAAAGAAAAACAATGTGTCCAATATTTTTGGAAATCTATCTCACGGACTAATTCGATTTTTTTGTCATCTACCCTATTATTGGCACTTGTCCCACCACCGACGATAAGCGAAAAGCGAGTATAGATGTTAATCAGTGTGTAGCACTAAACTGGAGTGGGGGTAGATAAAGAACACCTACATGAAACTGTTTGTTTTTTGAGCAAGAAAATAGGAGTCGCTTCCTCGTCGGCAGTGGGCCACACTTAGTCAAAATGTCATGATATCACAAACACATACAATTTCACCAATGGCCACTTACTTCTCGACAACACCGCTAACACTAATACAGGCATCTTCAGCAGCACTTGCAAAATGTGACTGTGGATGAGCAATCCTGACAAACTCTGCCAGGTCAGCGACCTTACACAGGGTGTCCGACAACTCGTCGAAGATCTCCACCATAGGCCGAGAGGGGTTGGATGTAGCTTCCTCTATTAACTGGTCTGTAGCTGTGATTGCCTGCTCTTTTAGGTTGGAGAATCCTTCGAAGCTAACCAGTTCTGGTTTATTAAACAGTCCCTGGAATGATGTGAATAATTAGCACCAGCAAATCAAAACACAGTGAAGGAAAACATTGTGAGCAAACTAGTTAACTGGCTTGAATTAGACACAAAATTTTTAAGATGTAATATCCCTCTTACTATACCTCTTACTTGTTTTAAGATAAATGTGTTTTCAGCCTACCTATTACACCTCACATCACACCCATCACATCACATCACACCACACCACCATACCACACCACACCACTCCACTCCACATCAACCACATCACACTACACCACACCACTCCACACCACACCACACTATATTTTAATAATATACTTTACTAGTTCTTTAGCAATAATATTTATAGTTTTGTTAATATTGTTTTTACTTTTGTCTGTTTACTATGTTCTTCTACTACAGGCTACCAATAATTTGTTATTATAAGATTTAATACTAAAACACTGTTTTGGGGGGGCCTGGTAATCTGTGTGACAGGGTTTTCCTAGTGCAGATACCAGTCTCCCACAAAGGATTTATCTGATGTAGTATAGATACATATTTTTAAGGCGCCTTTGTGGAAGAGAAATTAAAATGTTATTATTATTATTATTATTATTATCCGCCAACCCACAGTGGGGCCATAATTATAGTGCATTATGGCCCACTCACTCTTACAGAGAGGAGCTTGTGTCTCAGCAGTGTAAACAGCACAGGTTTATTGAAAACAACAGCTGCCTGACACCGAGAGGTTCCAGAACTGTCAAGCAGGCCTGAGTGCCTTGGAGTGTTTTTTTGAGACCAGTAAATTAAATAAATAACCACTTTTTGAAGCTCTGACACAGCCAAAAGTTGTCATGGCAGACCTCGTAGAAGATGGTGGGACAAGCTGGACAATAGATGGGAGGCCTTTGCCCAGCATTGGGATGATGCAGACTAACAGTAACAGTATTCAAAAAGATTTATTTTTTGGTTTAGGCCACTCACTTTGGCTTGTTTGTTGCTGTGCCGCTGTGTGTATCAAATGACAGAAAGTATTTTTGGAAATTTGTAACTGGGAGATATTTCTGTGTTAATTACATGAAGCAAATAAAAATAAAGTCACAGTCCTGATCAGTCTATGGCCTTTAGTTTTGTTGCAATAAGGTTGCTGCTGTTGCAGATAAAATATTTGGGAAACAACTGTATTCTCCTTTCTCCTTACAATAATAGATGCAATAATAGTCAGAGGAAGACTTCAGGTTAATCCAAAAAAAAAATAACATTCTAGTTGTAACCATTGATTTTCTTTTTAAACTATATTGTCCACACCTCTAGGAACTCCACAAAAAAGTCCCATAAAATGCGACCACCAAACATTGTTCCACTTTTTTGTCTTAATGCAGTTGGCTATATACAATGAAGTGTGTAATACTTACAGTCCTTTCTCTCATTGAGTCAAACATGGGTCTAGATGTTGGTCGGGTGTTGAAGGCAGTTGCCAGTGGAGACCATGTACTGACACTGCGGTGTGCTTTCTTCCTATGTCCAAACCGGAAAGGCCATGTTTGTCTAATAAGCTTCATTTTGAATTAGTTTGTGGCTGTAAAGAAATATGTTTGAATTACAAGTCATGGTTATAGGATCATCTGGGATTTAGACTAGCCGTTTATGGATCGGGTTGTCAGATGGGGTATTCATGACCCATCATTCAAAATTTGTCAGTCATTTGCATGGCTATCATAGAATTATAACTAAACTAGCATGTAATTCAATCAGTGAAAAGTCTAGATTATTATAGACAACATTGAGACACGAAATCTATTAGTTCCAAAACATTCCATGAACTGACTGCTGAATTATCTTCCGATAGCTAGAGGGTTTATTATTGCATGCTGAACAACTTTCACATGCAATAATACATTGTATTGCGTACTCTTTTAAGCTAAACTAAAAAGGCCAATAAAGTTAACGGTACAACTTTATAATTTCCTCGTAATATAATTACATTATTTTTAACTTTATATGAATCCATGCAATAGCGAAATTTTCCAGTAAGGTCATTTAGAAGTTTTACGAATTACGATAGTGATTTCTTTTCAATTATCGTACCTATTCAAAAACAAAAAAACATAGGTTGTAATAGATCCATACCAAATATGTAGAATAAATCCTTGCACAAATCAAATTTTGTAATAAAGTGTAGAAAATATAAACAACATAAAAAAAATAAACACCTTTCAATTCAAAATTAACATTTTATTTTCTGAAATCACCTTTCGAAATTCTGTTTCAATTTTTTCATTTATTTGTTATCTGTGAAACTAGTGGTGATAGCGGGTGGAAAATCACAGACTTCAAAGTTTAATTCATAATTAGTCGATTTATCCTTATACTCCAAACTCATTAATTAAACAAACTTCAAATTTGAAGTTTGTTGTATGAGTTTGACATATGTCGCAGAGATCAAGCTATCTTTTAGGAAGTTATAAAAACTTCTAGCCGTAGGTTTCCCACGGGCACGAGGTCGTGGTCAGTTAAAAAGTGAAAAAGTACGTATAAATCGTAGAATGACTTACTTTCACATTTGAGGCGTCTAATTTCAAAACCCGCTATAACAATTTTGCTTATAAATTGTCTTTTTGTTGTCTTTGAAAGCTCTTTCAATTCTCTACAAAGTGAGCAACTCATTTTCGATCAAATCCCTCTCAAACAGTATTAGATGAGGAATTTCCCACTGACGTTTTTCACAACGCTTCATTATATATCATTAGATGGCGCTCATCAGCTTTGGGAATATTTTGTTAAGCAGCGGTATAGTGAAATCAAATGAAAAAATAATTTACTACCTACGTATTATATTATAGGTCAATGCAATGATATTTTAATAAACTGCTAAGCTAGACACCTACAAATCAACCAAGAAAAGCGTTCCGCGCGGCAGCGGCAGCTCACATACACGCAGTGACGCAAAATAAAGGCAATACGACCCAATTGGATCGTTTTCGAGTCATCACGATTGCACGCTCACAACATATCTGTTTATTATACTATCATTGGATCAATGGTAAAATCTTTTAGCAAGGCAAAAAAAAACTCTCCTAGACACATGTCAAACTCATTTGATAGTAAAATTTCTTTACTGTTCATTGTTGTATTTAAAGTGACAACTGTAAATAACCTTTTTTCTATCAAACATTTTTAACCTAAAAAGTCTACTGTTCTTTTGCATCACTGAACTGAACTACAAGTTTTTGCATGGTTTTTGCTATTGTTCTTCTGCGTATTTTTGCGTTACGTCTAAACTCCTGGTGCATCGAGTCGAGCTTAGGTTCCTCCGTACTTCAGTTAAGGCTTTGTGGACATAAAAAAATGGCTCGTGCCATTTTATTATTCCCAAGGTTGATCAGTGCCATCTAGTTCGCTCATAAGAGCACTGGAAAAATCCCCATTGAGCCTTCAATCCTATGCTTGGAAACAAAATCCGCTAAAATGGTATGGGTGAAATTCAAATTCCTCTTTATCGGAATTGACCAATCACAGCGCTTGGTTCGCACCACGTGACCTTACAAACAGTATGGAAACCTAAGGCGTCTTGTGTTTTTCACTTGTGCGTCCTGTCCCATAAACTTGTTTTTTTTTTATTTCAATAATTAGTTATTATTTATTTTTAGGGTTTTTTATTTTTTATTTTTATTTTACACTTTAAAAGAAGCTTGACTTGACTTGTTTTTATCACCGACTTGAGACTAGTTATTTTTCACTTTTTTGTGTTTTCTTTTTGTTGGGTTTTTTTTTTTAAGTTGGTTTTATTTTTTGATATTTTTATTTTTTATTTTCCCCTTTTTAGTGGTTCACGTGCTTACCCCTTCACAGCATACCGGCGTGATGTTATGTTATGAACTGGTGTAAACAATAGACAGACATGAGATTTCAGCAATCCCAGAACAATGGACAGACACACTAGACAGATTTTAACAATCCCATGTCCATTTGCTATCATTTTATTGAGGAGTTCCGTTGCCTATCTCTGAAGTTCTTCATCAGATCTTCACCAAATAAATTGAAATGGGGCCACTCCGAGAAAGTACTCTTCCAAAAACTACCCAAGTGTGCCTAAAAATTTAAAGAGTTCTCTCTATTTCTCCAGGATCACATCATCAGATCTTGACTTGATGATCATTGGACCACCTGGGAAGTATACCTACTCTTTAAAAAAAATCCAAATCGTTCCAGCCTTCTTCGAGTAATCGGGGAACATACTTAAAAAATAAAAAGTTCCGACGAATTGAGAACCTCCTTCTTTTTGAACTCGGAGATGAATTGATGCAGTTGGTGCGTAGACAGAGAATAGCATGCTATTCTCTATCTACTAATTGGTGACGAAATGTGATCCTAAACACTCGAGGAAACGAACAATAATTAAGGCTGATGCTCCAGGATAGCCCGCGAAATTCAAATTTTCTTACGTTTTTTGCAATTTGCAGGCCAGTGCTAGGTTGTATGTTGATTAAAATATTATTCGCGGCTGTAAGACGTATGTAGTTCCAGAATTATATTCATCAAAATCATCAATACAACCCTCCAAGTTCATAATAAGAAATTGTTTCAATGGATAAGAAAACCAATAGTCGAGTTCTATTCAGTTATGTCTTAACCCTCTATGGTTTGAACTGCATAACCAAATAAAACCGTGACATCCAAAGAATTTATATAAAAATTCCTTGGTGACGCATCTGGTTGATCAGTGTGAACTGTCAAAGTCAAATGGAAATTTAAAGTCACACTGGTTGGCACTGCGATTTTTTGGGCACCGATAGAAATACAGCAATTCAATGTGTAATGTTGTGATTGCTACTTACCACTACTGACAATGACCACGTAATTAGCGGCTACTTTTAGTGACTGTGAAATTTTTCGTGAACTATCACTTGTTTCATTGATATAATAATGGTGAGGTTAAAAACTTTTTCGTGTATATTTTAGAGTTTAGACTTGGCGCGCTATCGAGCGTGGAAGTTTGCTAGATGATATTGGTGTGATGTTTTAGTCGACCCCACCGCCGCTGCAGCCGCGCCGTTCGTCTGGAGACAGTAAAAAGGTGACTCCGCCTGCTTCGAGTATTGTGACCAGAAATGGTGCTCGCAAGGCCAAGATACAGACTCGCGCAATGTCAGCTGGGGCTAAGGTAATAAATTAGCGTATTTAGTGCGGCGCCGCCTACACCTAGGTCCGTGACATGACACATTTTATGGCGTATCTACAGAAAACTACTACAGTCTACAGCTAAATGCCATAATGATTAATTGTAGGTTCTGCATGGCTATTCAAGAGAATGATTTTAGTGTGAAAAGTGATTGTTTTATAAAAATCTATCAGTAATTTAGCAGACTTGTAACCTGTTTTTTTTTCCATTCAATGTATATGTATTAAATTGTTTCTGTTTATAGTAAAAGTTCTATTAAGAAAAAGAAAAATTAAGAATGCTAAAAGAACTTATACACAGATGTACACTGAAGTATTGTAATGATAAAACAGGATCGAACCTGGAACACTGCACTCTAACTGCAGAACTATTAACCATTTGGAGAATACCTGTTTATAAGATAATATATAAAACATCCATATAAATGATATCTACGGTTGTAAAGATAGCACAGTGTTATCTTTATGGCAAAATGAGAGCACATTATCTTTTAATACTATTTATATCATTGTTTTGTTCACACAATCTTGTAACAATTCGTGAAAATTAGTGTAATATTCAGAAATATACATTCAGATTTTGAAATTAGTTGAACTAAAATGAGAGTTCCTTACATGGTTAATTAAAATAGGTATATTTATTTATTTTTATAATCATAGTACTTTGTTTACAATCTAAATTAGTATCTTATTGATGTGTTATTTGTTTGTGATGCACGCATTTATACCTAGTAAATAAGTACCTTTTCAGTAGTTTCTGCAAACCCCTATGGGAAAACTGCTTGAGTTTATTTATGTTTATGTAAATAGTACCAATTTACTTTGAAATTAGTATGAGAAGTCATTTAAAACGCTAAAAATAATAAAGCAAACACAATACAAAGATCTTTTGTATAAAGATTTCCCATTTACATAAATTTGCTTGTAGTAAAACAAAAGTTAATAAATGTTTTTTTTTAACTCTTGAGCAATTGGAATAATTCAAACCTTTTTGGTATGTCTTGAGCTTGTTGAAGAAAAGGTTTTTATATTTTTTGTTTATGGTCTTCCACTGAGTTTTTTTAATTTGTTATTCTGTCAGTTTCTAAAGTGTTTATGAATGAACTTAATTATATATTTTATTCTAATATTTCTTTGAACCTTATTTTGTTACATTGATCAGTATAATCCGAAATACTGAAAATCATTGTTTTGAATTTGTATTTTGAACTATAAAGTGGTTATCATGTTTCAATTAAATATATGTGTGTTGCAGCCATCTGAATTAGTGGTTGCTGCAAAGCGGAAAGCACAGCAGAAGAAGAAGCACGGCTTCCACATCGAACTGAGGGATCATTATCAAATTGTAAGTATCACAACAGTATTATTTATTAAAAATGAAGTAACTTATATTTCATGAAGAACTCTCTATGTTTTACGTATCGCCATTGCAAACTTGTGAAGCAGAAGAAACCCTGGGTTACTTTTCAATTAATATCCATCATAACAATTAATTCTGGTCTTACTTTAATTAAAAGTCATACTAATATGTATAATGCGAGAGTATCTCTGTCTGTCTGTTACCTGTTCACAGTACTTAACGACTGATCAGATTTAAATAAGGGTGAAATCACATTTTCGCACATAGATCAGCCGTGTAGTATATTTCGTACATATCTATCTCATTTGATATTTAAGGGTTCATTTGAACTAGACCACTCACTATAATGAGTTACTATTCTATGTGACAGATAGAGAGAAAAATGAAAGAAAATGCTGGCCTGAGCGTGTACATGTGTATTCATTTGGTCTGTTTTTTTTTTGTTTCTTCTCAATCATCAATTAAACTTAACTCTTGACTAACAGTATATTATTACGTAACTGAAATACAATTGTACCTATCATTAACATAGACAATGTCGATTACACGCGTCGTATTTTATGGCTCTAAATGAATGATGAACATGTTTATGACTGTTAGCTTGCTTCACTGTGTAATTTAGATTATAATTTAATTACCTTTATTATCTAAACATACTAATTTTAAATGACTCAAAGAAACTGTTAAAGGTAAACGTTATAATTTGTTCTCTCTGAAATATTTCTCAATTTTAAGTACAGTCATCTGTACACACATCAAGCTATCCGAAACTGTCAAATTTTGTCAATCAACCTTGAACCTAATGCTTTAGCATTAAAGTTGGAAATCTATTAAAGAAATTTGACAGATTGTAGTAGGTTGATGTACTGGCGTAGCCCGCAACCGCAAAATGAAGCGACTCAACGCCCAATCGCAGTGACAGAACGCAGCATAACTGAAAATAATAAAATAAATGTAGTTTCTTGTGTGAAAACACACACGGCATGGCACGGGTGGCGCAGTGGCTGAGCGATCGACTGTTGCGCTGCGTGACGCGGGTTTGATTCCCGCACGGAATAAATACGTATATTTGTATGGACTAAAGTAGTTTTTCCGGGTCTGGTTTTTTGTGTACGTGAGTTTAAACGTTTGTAAATGCACCCA
Organism: Xestia sexstrigata; assembly: GCA_941918905.2. Lineage (NCBI taxonomy): Eukaryota > Metazoa > Arthropoda > Insecta > Lepidoptera > Noctuidae > Xestia > Xestia sexstrigata. Next base: position 21,330,051 of record OW799201.2, read on the forward strand.
CAATACAGGAGAAATTCCTACAGAGGGCCAAAGTTTAAAAAAAAACGTTGTATGCGACATAGCCGCCTATGGCCGTTCGCCATCGTGTTATATAAAAACTGATAGTGACGCTGCGGTCTTGCATTGCGATTGGGCTTTGCCGTTGCAGTTATCGCCTTTGTAATTGTACCTTTAGTCTTATTATTTTTATTCACATCTAACTGTCCCTGGTTCCGCCTCGGCGCTCACCTAGACTAAATATACATATATAAGCTTCGTTTTTACATACATATGTACGTTAAACCTCTTTTGGGGTCATTGTCCTGATAACTTTTTTTCAATGTTCTATAGGCCATGGATTCTAAGACGAAAGTGAAAGGTGAAACAGGGCTGGTGACGGAGCCTCGCATGGCGGAGCACCGGTGTCTGTGGGACGACCAGTACCCCGAGTGTCCGGAGCGACTGACTAGTGTTATAGAGAGGTGAATAACACATTTACTCTGTCCTTTTCCCAACTATGTTTGGGTCGGCATCCAGTCTATCCGGATGCAGTTAAATGATGCTCAACTAAAATTCGATGCCCTTTTAGGGTTCCGGACCCGAAGGATAACCAATGGGACCCTCTTACTAAACCTCTACTGTCCGTCTGTCCGTTCATCTGTCTGTCAGCGGGCTGTATCTCATGATCCATAATAGGTAAACTGTTAAATGTTTACAGAATGTGTATTTCTGTTGCTACTATAACAACAAATAATAATAATAAATTAAAAGTTAAACGGAGCTCCCCTACTACGATGGTACGGAACCGTTAATGCGCGAGTTCGACTCGCACTCGGTCGGTTTTATTTATTTATTTATTTATAACAATCTTACCTACACTATCATTACAGATCTATGATCCAATGCGACAGAGTGGCCTTACTAACTAAATCCTAAATCTACACCTTATACCTAGTTAAAAAATATCTTAATCTAAATAAGTTATTACATATAGTGTAACTTTTGCGAATTCACTCAAGTTGCACCACAATACATCAACGCTCCCGTGAACCTCATTCACCACACGTATGGCTCTAGTGAGAGGAGTTCCCGCCAGTAGGTTGGTCCTGGCTGCAGGCACAGCGAGCAGGGGCGGGCGGCGCCGCCTCCACACGTACCGGTCGGGCACGTACAGCTGTAGTGGCGCAGCACTCCCTGGGTATGGTAGGGTATAACACTCTAAGAGTACGACGGGAGTTTTCTTCGGGCTTGTATTACAAGCTGTATGGGGTATATCCATTATACCCATTGGGGTATAATGGATATACCCCATACAGCTTGTAATACAAGTGTCGCGTGAACTTATTTTGGATACGTTCCAACATAACACTATATTTCGCCTCATGAGGAGCCCAAATGAATGCGCTATGTTCGAGGTGACTTCTGACTAATGCATCATATAGTACCCTTAGTGTCGTGATGTTGGTGCATCCTTGGGACTGCCTGAGTACGAAACCTAGGTTTCTGTATGCCTTCTTACATATCTTATTGATATGCTCACGGAAGGTTAGTTCCCGAGAGAAGACTACCCCTAAGTCTCGTACCTGAGACACTCGTTGCATCGGCACATCCTCAACCTTGTACTGATAACTTAAGGGAGTTCGCGCGCGAGTGAACGACATCACCGAACATTTAGCAACATTAAAATGCAGTTTGTTGTCATTGCTCCATTCGACCACTCTGTCAATGTCCTCCTGTAGGCGTTCACAATCCGAGTGATCCCGAACCTCGAGCAGCAATTTCAGGTCATCCGCAAACAATAAACAAGTCCCATGCATGTCTGACGACTTCCGGCAAGTCATTTATCATTACAATAAACTCGAGAGGCCCTACATTGCTGCCCTGGCTCACGCCCGATCTCGTGTAATACGGTTGAGATACACAGACATTGTAGTCGACATATTGCTAGCGATCCTTCATATAGCTAGCGAAGAACTGTATCAGAGGTAGTGTACATCCAAATTATATTTTTATAATTTATACACTACTCACGGCCGGAAAATAAACACAATTATGAGGTACAGGGTGCAAAGTTCCTAATCCTTTATTTAAAAGGGAGTATCCTCCGATTGTTGTTGTTGGATATCTGAATGTTAATTGCGATAGGTCTGCTGTGTTATCCTATTATTATTTATTTTCTTCTTTAATTTCAGGTGCCATGAATTAAACTTAATAGAGCAATGCAAACTGTACCCACCTAGAGCGGCGACTAAAGAGGAGTTGTGTGTTTTGCACTGTCCGTCTGTCTACGACATGTTGGAGAAGACGCATCAAAACGACAACCTGGAGTATCTGGAAGAGATCTCCGCGAAGTACGACGCGGTCTACATACATCCAGTGAGTGGGCAATATTTACTCTTTGTTTTTTCATTCATGGGCAAAACGATTTGAATGGTGGGCCTTTTGCCCAATAGTGGGATGATGCAGGTTAACAGTATCAGTATTATCTCATACTCTCATCTATACCTCAAACATGACACCTCAAACGTGTCGTGAACCGACAATAGGTACATCCACATTCCGCCAGTTATGTTTTAAGACCCATGCAATAGGAGACAAACGAATGCGTCTTCATAAAAACAACCCACCAAGTGTGTTGATACTTAAGGTAGCACTAGTTGCGGGCTCGAACTCATTGGTGGGCGTGGCCAAAAAGCACGCTGTCTCACCTGGCATCGTGCCCGACAGAGTAAGATGCACGATAATTCATAGTAAAAAGCGCGTAAAAAAATACGAAAAGGCCTTTGGAAAATCGAGTATTATGAAAAAATCACTGCAAAAATCAATTACAAATAAATTTTATAGAATTCTTCGATAGTTGTGCTTTGTCGGTACCGACTTTGTTTTGGAAATTTGACACTTCTTTTATTATTAATTTACGCCCAAACTTGCGTCAAAATTGGCAATAAAAACGAATCTTTGGTAGCTCGTAACTTTTTAATGGCTTTTTATTTTACTATTCTTTTTCCGCACAGCAAAATTAATAATGAGATAAAACGATATCATTGAAAATTTTGGATCTACAGAGTCAAACAGTGGAGTAATACCCTTCCGAAATTTCTATGGAAAAAATGTCGACTAGTGTCATGTGCAGAATTTAAGTATCAGTGAGCTTCACTGGGCTGTCAGTCCCAGACCCAGGCCATGGTTAATTCCTTATTATCCCTTTTACATCATAATCATCTTTTCCAGACGACCCACGAACTAGCCCTGCTAGCAGCGGGCTCCACCATCGACCTAGTGGACAGTATAGTGTCCGGACAGGTCCAGAACGGCGCGGCGTTCGTCCGGCCGCCCGGACACCACGCCATGGCGGCGGAGCCCTGCGGCTACTGCTTCTACAACAACGTGGCGCTGGCTGCCAGGCATGCCATCGACCAGCGAGGTGTCAACAGGTGAGGGACCTCTCCTAGAGGTCAGGATGGATGTTGCTGGGAGTTTGTTCCGCTACTTCTTTTCAGCTGAAACACTAGGATGTGGCGCAGGGTGCGCGTTTTGGGGATTGTCTGATTTTATATGACTTGATTTGATAAACATTCAAGACCCGTTATCGTAGCACAAGCCAATAAACATACAGATCTCATGTAAAGGTATCAATCAATGAATTCAGCGGATCGCAGCCTACTACTTGGAATACCGGATAGGCTGCTACGCCTCAGCTCCGCCCCCGCACCCGTCACCCCATCGCCCTTCCCCCGTCCCCCCTTCTCTTCGTCTAACTTTTCTCCGTCCTCTTTCCCCCGTACCCCTTCCCACAGTCCCCCTTCTCACCGTCTACCGTCACACATCCCATTTCCCCCCGTCCCTCTACTCCCCGTCCCCTTTCCCCCGTCCTCCTTACCCCTGTCCCCCCTTCCACCACGTCCGCTTTCCCCCGTATCCCTTCCTCCCGTCCCCCTTAGCTCCTAACCCCCTTTACCCCATCCCCTCGTCCCACTTCTCCCCATCCTCCTTCCCATGTCCCCCTTCCCCGTAGACGTGCTCGGTCCATCTAGGGGAGGGGAGGGGCTACGATGCGCTTCCCGATACACGAAAATTTTAAGGACGACCTTTTCTGGTTTAGCTGTAGGACGAAACGCTCTGGCATAAAGTCTGTGTGTCACAGCAAATATTATAATTTCTCCCGCGATGAAACCTTTAAATGTGATAACTTTTCAGGATACTAATAGTGGACTGGGATGTGCATCACGGACAAGCCACGCAACAGATGTTCTACAACGACCCTAGGTAAGTAAGGTGTTCTTGACTTAGGCACAGAATAGATAATAGTACTAGCGTACAGAAGTTGCACTCCTGATCTTGAAGAAAGCCGACATTTTAAATACCTAAACTGGGCGCACTCGATCTAAATTGTGCCTTGACGCCACGCGTTAGCGTATTTTATTCGGCTTCCCACTGCTTAATGGTCAATCGGTAGGGTTGCCTCAAGTACTAAAAATAACATACTACCAACATTTTTGTATTTTAATTTATTATTATTAAATTTTAATTAAAACTTATATATAATTTAATAAATTATAATTACAATTGTTTTACTCTATTATAATGTCTCATATATTTCTTGCCTTCTCTAAAATAACGGTTACCTACTTATTAAATTTAATAGCAGCACAAATGCTAAATCTAACAAATAATTTAAAATAAACTCTGATGGGGAGCATGGACATGGAGCAGTGAAAAAAAAAAAAAAAGATTTTTTTCCTACATTAACAGCAACAGTTTATCCGGCTTGTCATTTTCACTAATAATGATTAATGATCAATAAATCAGTCAATAACAAACACGAAGAACGAATAGGTACGCGACGCAAGCGACCAGTCGAAAGAGCGCGAAAAATTAACGCGCCAAACGTACCCACAACTGGAGCACGAGCAGTCGCACTTCGTCCGAAAACAATCCTAAATTACCACAAAGTTAATGTGAATATTCCTACAAGCGACTGCGATCAAACGTATCATACGAATAAAAACATTAACTTTATGCAAATATGGGTCATTTTCGGATAAAGCGCAGCTGAGCTAAGTCAAAGTTTTCCGCTCTATAGATCTAGGCCTTATATGCCTTATTTGTGGCTCAGTCTGATTCGATACAAAATAAACGGTTCGGTTTTGCCGCCGATCAGACGAAAACCGATTGCAATTATTGGTTAAATGTATGTATAGAAATAGTTTGACATTGTATAAATCCCAGGGTAGTATACTTTTCCATCCACCGCTACGAGCATGGCGCGTTCTGGCCCAACCTGCGCCAGTCCAACTTCCAGTACGTGGGCGCCGGCGCAGGGAGGGGCTACAACTGCAATGTGCCGCTCAATAACACCGGCATGACCGACGGGGACTACCTGGCTATATGGCATCAGCTATTGCTGCCTATGGCGTTGGAAGTAAGCGCTAATCCATACTTATAAATGAAAATAGGATTATTTTTATCAATAGTATTAGGTACTATGAGCTCGGACGAAATCTCACCACCAATACGACTCTTTTTGCTTGCAGCATTCGGCCGCTATTGAAGCGCTTATTTAAGCTCATCAACCAATAGCATCGCAGCATCTGATCCCTTGTTTTTGTTAATGAAAAAAAGGGTCGAAAGAAAAAAAAAAATTAAAAAGAAATAAAAAAATATATATATATATGAGAAATATTAGGGGTTAAAGTATGAAATTGCCGATTTGTACTGAAAAATTGAAACTCGTTTTTTTCTAAGATACTCGTATAACATATTTATTTAATCAAAATATTTACCCTCATTATCTATACATTGCTGCCATCTAAACGGAAGTTCATTTATGGCTTTACAATAGAACTTTGCTGATCTAGATTCGACAAACTGTGTTAAAGCATTTTGTACTGCCTCCTGGGAAGAAATTTTTTTATCACGTAGAAAATTGTCCAAATCACGAAACATATGGTAGTCCGTTGGAGCAAGGTCTGGCGAGTACGGAGAATGACGTATAGTTTCTAACTGCAGCTCCTGCAGAGTTACAACGGTTTCTCGTGCAGTGTGAGGTCTTGCGTTATCATGGAGCAATAATGGTGAAGATCGATTCACGAGTCGGGGCTGTTTCACTGCCAGTTTCACCATCATTGTTCGAAGTTTGGCACAGTAAACATCTGCTGTTATTGCCTGACCAGACCTGAGGAAGATATAGTGAATAACACCATGAAGAAACCACCAAACAGTTACCATTACCTTTTTATTGGTAAGCTTTGCTTTAGGGCACTGTGTTTGACCTGGGGTCAGCCATTGCATTTTTCGCTTACGGTTATCGTAAACAATCCACGTTTCGTCACATGACACAATTAGATCCAATTTTCTTTCATTTCTGTACCGATTCAACAAGGCAACACAAGTTTCAACACGCATTTCTTTCTGCAGATCACTCAAATCATGGGTCACCCATTTTTTCATATTTTTTTATCTTATTGATTTAAGGCAGTATTGTAGGTAAGGTAACGTTAAATCATGCCGCTAATTCTCTAATCTCGCTAATTCTTCATGTCGCTGTTTCTGCCGCGTTAGTTCGGCATCTGAACTCGTATTCAAAAATAACTCGGATTTTCGAAAGTATCTTTACGTCTAAGATGAGAGATAAAAAAAACAATTGAAATCGAAAATCGAATTGCACATTTTTTTAAAGAAGAACCTCAAAGGTGTCACTTGAAAATAGTTTCACACAAAAATCTCACATCATAAAGATTTCATGTCAATTCGAAGTGTCTATTACTATACAACGGCAATTTCATACTTTAACCCCTATTATTAGTTCTTCTTCTTCGTCGTGTCGATGATTCGTTATGGGGGGTGGTAAACAGATGTTGAGATCGTGTGCACGGGATTTTGTTTTAAAAATGAGTAAATTTCGTCCGAGCTCATGGTACATGTATCACGGTCAACAAAAAAGTCGATTAAAGTTTTTTTTAATAATTAATTGACAAAAATAATTAAGAAAAAAATGTAATCTAATTATGATAAAAAATTGTATCCAACATAGGAAATGCTGATAATTTAATAATTGACTAATTGTGTCTATTTTGATGATACTTCAAAGTAGCAAAAAAGAGGAATTGATGAACGCTAGTAGTTGAGTGCAGTAAGTCCCACGAAAATACGGCCACTATAATCTTTGTTTCAAATTTTGTAAATTTTTGATGTGAAACATATAATGGCGCGGGTAAAACCATGGCGACGCGTTGCCAACTGTCAAGTTGCCCCAACAATCCTGAACATTACCGACCTGTTGAAGCAGCATAATATCTACATATTCGCCACGGTTTACAACAAGCCAGCTGGTCTCGGGGCACAGCGCTGGGTTACAATTTCGTGACTTCGAGTTCGATCCCAGCGTTCAGATTTTCTTTTTGTGAATCGAGTTATTTTAAATATTTTATCTCTCATCTCTTTCTCCCTAATAACTAATATCCCTCATAAATTGTTTCTGTTACTACAGTACCAACCGGAGCTCATCATAATATCAGCTGGCTACGACGCGGCGTACGGCTGTCCCGAGGTACATATACCCGTCCCTTTCTAATACTAGCGTTTTATATCTCTCTGTCTCTTTCAGTTCGTCCCCGAACTCGTTATCGTGTCGGCTGGGTTCGACTCGGCATTGGGCGACGAAAAGGTTGGAAATTAATAAGAATTAATGATTGTGTTGTCTCGTTTGGCAATGTCGTTTCATAAAATAAAATAACCTAGAGGTGTTTATTTTTTCCTTCTCGTTGGTCGAGTGAGATAAGTGTTTGGGTTGGGTGATTGGGTTTTTCCACCCAGAATTTCCCAGTAACAGCCGGAGTCTGGAAACGAGCCCCGTTAATGGCAATATAGGCTCGCCCCCCCTATTACATGGGACTTAAACATAACTGGAGAAATGTGTGTGTACTATGGGGCACAACTTCTGCCTTACCTTTCGGAGTGTTTTATGTGTTATGCTATGTTTTATGGATGCTTATATTCGTTGAGAAATATAATATGATAATTCTAACCAATGAATATGTGGTGTACACATAGACTTTGACGTCTCTACCGGCTTTATCGAGGACGACGTGTTTTGAGGATGCGTTCCGTTTCACCAAAAACATGCTACATAAAACAGTAAATTGTAAATAAGTGATGTATTAGCAACTTAAACAAGTGTACCACAATGTTTTTATGGGGCAATACAAGGCATTTTTAATAAATAAAAAGAGTTTTGTATTTCATGCATATTCCCTATTATTGTCACTTACAGGATATTTCCGTGATAATTTATTGTTTTGAGCTCCCGATATTTCGACGCTGTTGCAAGCGCCACGATCGCAGGTTGACTGGAGAATAATAACAATAATAATATCGCTGGACATTACACACAGCCCCATCTAGTGCCACACTAAGCAACGAGGCTTGTGTTGTGGACACAAGATAGTTGATATACTGCATAGATACTTTTTGTTTGTAAATACATACTTACTATACATATAAACATCCATGACTCGGAAACAAATGTCCATGCTCATCACACAAACATTTGCTTTTACCGGGATTCGAACCTGGGACCCTAAGAACGTAAGGCAGCCTCAGTACCCCTGCGCCATTCGGGTCGTCAAAGAATGCGGGTGGATGGAAAATAAATTGTTAGGAGTAGACAAATCTGTCTACCCTCTTTCTTTATCTTTTGCTACGCACACTACTGGAATTCGACACGTCACGCAAAAGACACAGTATCTTGCAACAGCGTCGAAATATCGGGAGCTCAAAACAATAAATTATCACGGAAGATATCCCGTAAGTGACAATATAAGTTTACGTTTTAAACCGTGAAAGCTTAAAACAGTGTTTATTGGTTAGTGGTGTAAACTTCCCAATTATGTATGGGATAGCATATGTATGGGTAACCTTAACATAATTCCTTCTATAATAGGGTGAAATGGAGCTAACCCCAGCAGTGTACGGCCACCTGACGCACTCGCTGATGTCGGTGTGTGGGCGCGTGTGCGCTGTGCTGGAGGGCGGCTACTGCCTCGCCTCGCTGGCGGACGGCGCCGCCCTCACGCTGCGGGCTCTGCTGGGACATCCGCCGCCCCAGTTACAAGACGTTCCGGAGCCTAGTGACGAGTTAGTAACACATTTTTGGTGTACCAAGAATTTAGGCGGTTGTCTACTGATGTCGGTGGTGTCTGTGTTGGTTGTATCTCTGCTAATAAATTGATCTTTATCTCATTGCAAGCAGACTTTAGGCGTCGTCTATACACGGTCAACTTCAAACATTGTTATGACTTTCCAATAAATAATTCTAAAGTATATTCGTTAAGTGGAATTAACAAGAACGTGAGTAGAGCATATGTTGGGTCAGTCCTAAAGAAAAGATAAGTACAAAAATCTCCTTAAATCGGGGTTGATGACTGACTAAAAAAATATGATTTGGTTTAGTCCGTCAGTTAGTTTATCGAAAAATATTGGATACCTACGGGTTTTTTGTTTTATCAAATTAATAAAAATTGACGAAGATAAAACGTTTTAAAGATAATGAGCGGGGGCTTGTGACGTCACATTTGAGTAAAAAATGTACTCAAATGTGACGTCACACGAGTTTTCGACGCACTGTATTGTCTTCATTTTTTGTGTACGTGAAAAAATAAAAATTATGTGTATAATATTTTTTGGAAATCTATCTGACGACTAATTTGATTTTTTTGTCATCTAGGGTAGATGACAAAAAAATCAAATTACTAATGTACTACTAGTAACTAGTAGCTAGTAACTAGTACTTGAAAACAAAACAGAATCCTTTCCTTTACTACAAAACAGAATCCTTTCCTCCACAGAATAAGAAACACAATCCTAAACTGCATATACGCACAAAAGCCCTTTTGGAACTGCTACAACTTCCAGCCAACGTACTCGACGAGCGGCCCGCCGAACGTGTGCGACGAACAGAAAGAGAAGCATACAGTCACGGTGAGGTGGGAGGGAGATGAGACAAGGCCTGACACCTTCGCCACGAGGGACTGTTACCCTCTGCAGGATACTGAGACCAAGATGAGGATCGCTGAGAGATTGGACCATCTTAGATTAGGTGAATGAAACAAAATTGTTCAACAAGATGATCTAAAAAATCTAACCAACGGGACCCTATTACTAATCCTCCGCTGTCCGTCCGTCCGTCCGTCTGTCTGTAAGCGGGCTGTATCCCATGATCCGTAATAGGTAGACAATTGAAATTTTTACACAATATGTATTTATGTTGCCGCTATAAAAACAAATAATAAAAATTAAAGTGGGCTTCCCTACTACAATGGTACGGAACCCTTCATGTGCGAGTCCGACTTGCACTTGGTCGGTTTTTTATCGTCAAAAACATTAAGATTTTTAAGATCTACTGAGGCAACAGTCCCAGTGACACTAAATATACGGTCCGGATGGTGTCAAGTATGGATAGTTTGGTTGCTGGGGCAGTCTGGATGTGGACGGCGGGTGTCGGGTTGTTATTGCACTAACTCGGATGGACCTAGGCTTATTGCGCTAGAAATGCACAAGAAAAGCGTATCGGGGGCCTTATTAATATTTGTATTATATTGTTACAGTGACTGATCTGTCGTTACCGCAGCACGCAGTGGGCTACATCTACGACCAGGCGATGTTGAAGCACAAAAACATATGCGAACCGTGAGTGTTAACATAATATTTCACATGTCTAGCTGATCATCTGAACGAAATGCAACTTTAAAATACAAATTGAAGCGTCCACACAAATTTCATCAAATTCCTTACCAAGAATATTTTTGAAACATACAAATAATTTTTAAAGCTTAGTTCACTTACGATAGAGTACAAATTCAACTAAAGACTCTTCACAAATTGCAAACGACATTCATGTTAACTGGCTGGCTGAAACAACAGCAGCTTCTATTTTCAGAGACATTTTCTCGTGCTATATAAATAGAACCTTACACTCGTAACATTAGCGCCCACATTGCAGCGGCCACGTGGAGTGCCCGGAGCGAATCCTGCGCATACACGAGCGACACCGCGACTTCGGTCTGTTGGACAGACTACATCAGTTGAAAGCTAGAACTGCTACGGATCAAGAGATATTGGCTGTACATACTGAGAAGCATTTGAACAGGTACAATTATTATTTAGATATATTACTAGCCTATAAGCCGTGACCGCTGGCAGAATAAAATGGAAGAAAAAAAATACCGGCTAAGTGCGAGTCGGACTCGCGCACGAAAGGTTCCGTACCGTTATCTATACATCATTTGACAAAACGGCAAAAAAATCACGTTTGTTGTATGGGAGCCCCCCTTAAATAAATATTTATTTTATTCTGTTTTTAGTAGTTGTTGTTATAGCGGGAACCAAAATACATCATCTGTGAAAATTTCAACTGTCTAGCTATCACGGTTCATGAGATACAGCCCGGTGACAGTGGAGTGTTAGTCAGTCCCGTCCGTCCCGTTTTTACCCTTTGGGTACGGAACCCTAAAAACGTGTTGTGGCCGCCCCAAGTTATATGAGACAAACGTAGGCAAAATGAGAGATGAAATCATCTTAATTATCTTGGGCGCTGTTTCATTTTGACGCGTCGATCATTTTCATTAACCGGGCATGATTCCGGCGAGTCATCGTGTAGTTCATTTCTAGTATGCACAGTGCACAGATTACATTCTCAGACGCTAACATTTATGTGTATAATAATGTCTTCCTACACAGACTAAAAGAGCTGGCCTCGACGAATCTAAGAAGTCTACACATACAGAAGAATGCGTACGATTCCGTGTACTTTCACCCTGACTCGCTAGAAAGCGCGGCTGTGGCTACGGGCTGCGTGTTGCAGGTAACGGCAAAAAATACAAACCTCTATACAAATTTTCATCTCCTATTTATCTCCTCTAGGGACCAATTTAAAAAAGACGTTTTTTAAAAGGGCCACTTCTAAAATAACGCTAGATCGTTTTACATGAACTATGGGAAACTTGAAAATATGGATCAGTTTCATCATCATCTGCCGTGCCTTTTCCTAACTGTGTTGGGCTCGACGTCCAGTCTTACCGGATTCAGCTGACCAGTATTTTACATGGAGCGAGTGCCTATCTGACCTACACAACCCAGTTAGTACTAGGTAATACATACCCCTTGGTAAGACCTGTTGTCAGACTTTCGGCCCACTGACTACCTGTAACGACTGTCAAAGATCTATAAATGACAGCCGGGACCAACAGCATAACGTGCTTTACAATGCACGGAGTAAACACGGTATGTAATGATGGGTGGTCGATACAAATTTTTATTTTGGGAATATAGTTTTGTTTTTTTTTCCCAGGCAATATTTTAAATTTTGTCTCCGTAAGAACCATCCGTACTTCCAGGAATATTATAAAAAAAGAATTAGCGAAATCGGTTCAGCCGTGCAAGTACGTAGGAATCGATTCGATAAATCTGACAGTCATTCTCGACAAAATGAGTTTATAACAAAGATAAAAAGTCATTTTGTCGAGAATAACTGTCAGATTTATCGAATCGATTCCTACGTACTTGCACTGCAGCTGCTCTCGAGATTTGCGCTTAGCAACACAGTCAGCGATTCATTTTTATATTATAGATTATTAGCAATACATGTCATGGTAATAGTCTTATCCCCAATAAATGGAATTTAACGTTTATTTATTTATTTAATTACAACGGTTATATTTAAACCAAAAGGAGGAGCTCGTGGCTAAATAATAACAGCCGTTCGGGTCGATCTTAAGGTTAAGCCGTGCTTGCCTAGGTTGGTCTGTGGATGGGTGACCACCCATTACATACCAAGTTTCCTCCGTTCCTCGGAAAGCACGTTAAGCAGTTGGTCCCGGCTGTCAGTTGAAGATCTTTGACAGTCGTTACAGGTAGTCAGTGGCTCAAAAAATCTGACAACCAGTCTTACCAAAGGGTATCATATTACCCAGTACTAACTGGGTTGTAGAGGTCAAATAGGCAGTCGCTTCATGTAAAATATTGGTATTCAGCTGCATCCGATTAGACTGGTGGCCGACCCCAACATAGTTGGGAAAACGCTAGGCAGATGATATTTAAACCAATTACTGTAACTAAAACTAGAACTAAAAGAGTAAGAGATAACATAAAATTAAAATATACAAATAACAAAGTAAAGCTTCACACATTCATAAATTCCTCTCACAATACTTCTGACATGCCAATAAAATCTTTTTCCATCCATCCGCAAACATACCTACCAACTGTCGAAATCTGGGTGTACTGTACACATCTGCGTACCCCCTCAGAGTATACAGGCGTGAGGTTATGTTCTTGTAAATAAACATCCAAGCGGTTGCAGCTATGACGACAGATTTGCTGTCTATTTTTGAAGAGTTCCATTGTATCTCCGAAGATCAGCATCGGGTCTTTACCAAATTTAAATGAGACTACCTCAGGAGAATTTTAAGAATCGGTCCACAAATGGGAGAGAAATCAGAATACATACACACGAACATAAAACCTCCTCCTTTTTTGAAGTCGGTTAAAAAGGCTTCTAAAATTCAAACGCCAAGACCGCCTTACATCAACTATGGGAAATTTAAAATTATGGATCAGTTTAACAAAACTAAGGTGACACTAGTCAACATTTTTGCCATAGAAATTTCGGGAGGGTATTACTCTACTGTTTGACACTGTATATCCAAAGTTAAACATGATATCGATTTGTCTGATTATTAATTTTGTCTGTTCGGAAACAGAATAGTAAAATAAAAAGCTATTCTAAAGTTACGAGCTACTAAAGATTCGTTTTTATTGCCAATTTTAACATAACTTTGGGCGTAAATTTGTAATAAAAGAAGTGTCAAATTTCCAAAACAAAGTCGGTACCGACAAAGCACAACTATAGAAAAATTAAATAAAAATTATTTGTAAATGATTTATGTAGTGGTTTTTTCATAAAACTTGATTTTCCAAAGGCCTTTTCGTATCGTTTTACGCAACCTTTTTACTATGAATATCACACTATCGTGCATCTCACTGAACTCACTCTGTCGGGCACGATGCCAAGTGAGACAGCGTGCTTTTTTGGTCATGTCCACTAATGAGTTCGAGCCCGCAACTAGTGCTACTTTTTTTTTTCGGATGGGAAATCACCAAATGTCTCCTTCCGCTCTGGGTGGAGCAGGAGGGAGTGTCAGACTTTTACTGACTAAAACCCATCCATGTTCCTTCATCGCCCTTTGTGTTCCGGGGCCACGGTATCTCTTTCGAACAGTCCCGCAGCCCCGGCAGGGACTAGTGCTACCTTAAAGCAAGACTACTATCCGGTGCATTTAGGCATTATTGTGTCCAAAATAACACATTCTAAAACGAACCTTATCTCCACAGATGGTAGAGTCAGTTCTGTCGCACGAGGTCGGCAGCGGGGTGTGCGTGGTCCGTCCGCCCGGCCACCACGCCGACCGGGACAGTCCGAGCGGGTTCTGTCTGCTGAACAACGCGGCCGCAGCTGCCAACTACGCCATACACCAGCACGGCCTCACCAGGGTCCTCATACTGGACTGGGATGTACACCATGGCAATGGCACGCAGAGGATCACGTATGACGACGATAGAGTAAGTTGTAAACAGATTGTATAGAAACCTAAGGTCATACTATAGAAGGTGTAGTTTTGCATCCTAGTCAAAATTCAGGAGCTTGTCACAAAAGACAAATAATCAATTTAAATTACGATACCCGGTCAATAATTATTAGAGCTGCTATTTTAAATTGTTAAAGTATTTCAGAATAACACGTGCGTTTATTTGTGTGTGAAGGCGCGGTTATAGGGCTAGTAACAGACGGGCTGCGATTAAATACGGGTGATTTACACTTACCGACTTCCGAAATAAAAAATCTACCCATTTTATTATTGATTCGGGTTGAGAATCATTAGTATAGACACCTTCTTGAATTTGACCAGCATGCAAAGCGACACCTTGTATAAGAAAAAAATATCAACTGTCACAAAACTTCAATTACTCGACCCAAATGTAAATCGTAAATCGTTTATTGAACTCATTAAAATATAGCCTAATACAATGTCATCTATTATGGGTCGTACAACAAAAGGCTGCAAAAAACTAAGAGGACGCCTGACTTCCAAACTAGGTAAAGAACCTGTATCTTGGAAATCAGTACACTTCCATGGACAAAATTTCGTTATTATAATTATAGAATTAATTGATGACAATTCCAAGACTGGTAGTCTACAAAATTTAGATATTTAACATTATACGATAATTACATTAAAACTGACTAAGAAATAGAGAAAATTAAAAATCTTGCAATAATTAAACAAGGAATTTAAGTGTAGTTGTAGTAGTAGTAGTAGTATTTTGTGTTTGGTGTGGGGTGTGATAGTGTGTATGGGTGCTTTGGTGAGTGTGTTACTGGTGTAAAATGAGTGTGAGTGTCTTGGTGTGTACGCAATTTTTCTGTATGTTAGTTCAGAGAATGAAGATGATGATGTTAGTTCTGGCCTGATTTTACTTCGGGACATTTATGATTTTTTCCGTTTGAGAATAATCAAGGTTAAGGAGCCATCGAGTGACAGTTTGTTTGCATTTTTGTTTAGTTAGGGGATAAATTGTCAGTGCCTGATTCATTTAAAATATATATGGCCACCTAAAAATGTGAAAAATCTCTGCGCAAATTGAGTACGGCAGGCTTTGGACTCGCAAACTGTATGTTTCCTACGTTTATGTAGGAGAGCAATAGGCTCATAAGTCAGACGACCATGCAATTTGATGATGGTGAACAGCGGTGCATTTTGATGGTGGTGGTGGTGGTTTGGGTGGTGGTGTTTTGGTGGTATGAAAAGTTGCCTCACTGTTAGAACTTCACAGGTTTGGTAAAGGGTGATGGTGGGATGATGGAACGGAAGAAAAGCACTAACTTTAAGTAACACTCTCTGGGCACGCTCAAGTTTCAGCATTACGGTTTTACATGCCCCACCCCAAGACGTTATACAATAAACTAAAAGAGATTGGCATAAAGCGAAGTAGATTGTTTTTAAGACTTTCGTGTTTGCTATATGTCTGAGATTTTTAAAAATATATATTAATTTACGAACTCTAGATGAAACAAGGTCGATGTGGGGTGCAAAATTTAGCCTGTTATCAAGTAGTACGCCAAGGTATTTTATTTTGTTAGTTTGCTGCTTATATGACAGCTGATCATTTTGCCGCGAACACGATGTGGGTCCCATGCAGAAAGTTGGTCAGTTGTATCGTCTGTACCACCTTGGTGATACAGCTTTAAAAAGAAAAAGTCAAAAAAAAAACATTCTCCAAATGTTCCGGTATATATTAAAAAAAGGTGTGAAAAAATGTAAACCACATAGATTTTTATGTTCAGTAGGGCTAGCTTCATCCTAATGTTCCGTATTCATTGTAAACAAGATAATATAAATATCTCAACATCTAAAATTGTGTGCATCAATAGCCTCTATCTCTCTCTTACAATGTCGTTCTCCCTCAGATCCTATACATGTCGATCCACCGCTACGACCACGGCCAGTTCTTCCCGAACTCGAAGGACGCGAACCATACCGCGGTCGGCGCGGGGAGGGGGGAGGGGTACAACGTCAACGTGGCCTGGAACACGGTAAGTGATGACATTCTATTATAAACTTTATCTACACCCATGCTATAAATCCTATAGAAAAGTATCTGAAACAGTTAGCTCATTGCAAACATTAAAACAGCCAATGTCATAATAACCATTATAACATCCAAACGGGTGGTATGCAACTCGTTCTAAAAAATGAACATTGTCATGCACGCGCGTTTTACTACCACACCGCAGTAATAAAAAAAAACTCATATGTTAATTCGAATTTCAAATTCACGTCGAATCCCGCCATTTTTGTTCGATATTAATATTGCATTAAGTACCTACTTTGTTGTTTACAAAAATGAGTGATACAAGCTTTGTGCATTTTAATAATTGTACAATCCAAAATGTAAAAGTACATTATGATTTATGTGCGGTAAGTCGAAAACTACAGCCGTGGCGATATTGCTAGCCCGAGCCGTAGGCGAGGGCTACAAGAAAGCAGAGGCTCTAATTATGAAAGCGCACGTATGTCATACGACGTTTTATAACATATTTGCGAGGAAATTAATAAAACTCGGACTTCTTAAACGAATAAATCTTTAATCACTTGTTAAAGCAGTTATAAAAATTTGAACAATTTGTAAAATGACAATTACGCGGCCAGTTGCCATTTTTAATGTTGTCAAATTATTATTATTATATTTTATCTCCCAAAGTTAATTTTATTCAAAAAATGTTGACTACTTTTCTGACATAAAAAACTCTTTGATTTAAACAAGATTTAAAAAAGTACCGTTCGTTTTAGACGGAGCATCTTGATAAACCGTGTGTTTTACATTACAATAACGCACAAGTACGTAATGAGATACAATACGATATTGAAATTGGTAAAATAAGAGATGTGCATTACCACAGCCAGATATTGTCGAAAATCGTCATCTAAGTGCGATAGATAATTAGAAATACAGCTTCTTCGACATAATGGTTAAACGTAGGTAGGTAGATATATGAAGAATGGCATAGTGGACACTTACTTTGAGCAATTTAAAGTTTATTCAAACATTTAGCATGGTAGGTTTAATTTTTCAATCAAACTAATTTTATTCGTGTCTGTACCAACTTTTAAGGACACTTATGCCAATAATTTTGGAAGGTTGGTATAATGTATGGCGCGGCCGCTTTTTCATAACATTCTAGATTTGGTCGAGTTACCACCACACGCATGTACATTTTTTTTTTCGATTATCTCATTAATTAATTACTTTAGAAGTCTGAAATTTCACATGTATATAATTGAACTGTATTTCTAATTATACTATATAAAGCTCGATTACCACTCACTGACTCACTGACAGAATTGTTCTCCCAGATGGTGGATGGGGAGGTGGATATATTTTGACAGATTCGTAAACAAGTAACTCCCGCGAGTATGGGAAAAGTGCCAAACCTCCCCTTTTCACCCCCTTCCTCCCCCCCCCCCCCTATCGTATCTCGGAAACCAAGAGACTTGGAACATTTTTTTTTTCAGATTCGTGTAGAGGAGGCTCGGAAAAGTAAAAACCAGTTTTCAAAAGTTGACCCACTTGTCCCGCTTCTCCCCCCTTTAGGCGGATCTCGGAAGTTGAGAGACTTGGATTTTTTTTTTGCAGATTCGTAAGGAGTTAGAGTTGGTCAAAATCATTTGTATACCCTCCTCTCCCCAACCTCCCCTAAAATTGAAAGGGCTGTAACTTCATAACGGTTAGAGATAGCCATTGGGTGTTTGAACAAATATTATAGTAGGCGTCGAAACCT
The DNA here is from genome assembly GCA_941918905.2 of Xestia sexstrigata. Classification (NCBI taxonomy): domain Eukaryota; kingdom Metazoa; phylum Arthropoda; class Insecta; order Lepidoptera; family Noctuidae; genus Xestia; species Xestia sexstrigata. The sequence goes on from OW799201.2 coordinate 21,348,424, forward strand.
GTCCGGTGATAGGAAGGTCCTGAGCGGAGCGAACCTGCGAGACCGAGTGGAGCGAAGGTTGAGTGGGTGAAGCGTAACTCAGGGGCGACGACAAGCAAACTTTATCGTAATGTTTTTTTAATGGGAAAAGGTCTGAGTTTTTAATTAAGGTTTTTATTTTAATTTTATTAGGATTTTCAGGTAGTTTTTTTTTAATTACTTTTTAGAGTTTTTTAGGAGTTCTTAAGGGTTTTCAAAATATTTAAAAGATTTTATAAAATTTACAAAATCTTTTAAGGACTTTAATGGATTTTCCAATTCGTTTAAGGATTCTTATGGATTCTCAAAATTTTATATGGGTAAGGACTACTTCTCAAAAACACGTCGACACGCGAGCTGCGCGCAGCTCGCGCACCCACGCAAATACTAGTTATTTATATAATATTCAGTTACCATTACTACAGTAAACTCGGTTAATCAGTCGTCAAATAAATCAGCTGCGCGCCGTGGCCGGAAAATCATCATAACTTTTAATTACGTATAGGATACTAATGAAACTTCATTACCATTTATAGACAGTAATTACCTATATAATAACGTTTAAGTTTAGTCTTTGGAGCGCTTATTGGAAGTACTAGGACCTATTAAAGCATATTTTCTATTTACTAAAATAACTTCAAAACGGTGCATTATAGTGGAATCGTTTATTGCGTAACTAATTATAACTAATTAGCCAGATCTCATGTGCAAATATTACAATCATCCGTATAGTCAATTCCGAGATACAGCAATCGTGCAAACGTTACTCCAGCAGGATTTTAAATATCTTCGCAACCATAGCAAATACAAATACAAATTAAGTTATACCATTTATTTCTAATTATTTAGATAAGATTTATTTCAAAAAATCATTTTTTTACAAAAGATCTGGTTGGGGTAATGTTACTCCAGCCAGAAGTGTTTTTATCAAATAATTAAAAAACTATCTATCTATATATTATAATTAATAACCAAATTTAAAAATGCGCTTACCAATTACAGAAGCTGTATTTCTAATTATTTAGTGCACTTAGATGACGATTTTCGACAATATCTGGCTGGGGTAACGCACACGCCCTTTACAAACGTGTTATAAATAACTATTATGATCGTTTACATAAACTGCACTGCTGAATGACGACATATGAATAAAGAAAACGCGCTCACATAGTCCGGCTTAGGATTTTCTAATCAAGTTGAATTATAAACTTTATGACTACTTTGACAAAGTTTTATGAAAATTGACATTTAAACACGTATGTCACGTTTTGCACTAAATTAAAGAAAATTGTGGATTTTTGGACCAAGATAGATAGATAGATTATTCTTTATTATGTACACCATACAAATTAAGAAGAGTATACAGTACAAGATTATGGACGCCGTTTTAACTTTTCGTCGGTTTATAAAAAAGAAAGTTCCTTAGTGTAATGTGTGAATTATGCCGGATCGTTCGTATTTAAATTTATTTCTCGTTTAAAAAGTAAATCACTATTTAATTATCAAATGAACAGATTTATTTCCTATCAAATTTCGCTAAAACCCATTTATATCCAAATTTTGTTATGTACAGCGCGGCGTCGGCGACCCGGAGTACCTGACGGCGTTCACAAAGGTGATCCTGCCGATAGCGTACGCGTACAACCCGCAGCTCGTCATCGTGTCCGCCGGGTTCGATGCCTGCGTCGGGGACCCGCTTGGAGGTAACTTTACATAACATCCCGACTGTTATCTCCCAAGGCGTATCGGTGGTGCATCTAATAAAGTAGCGGTACATTCATACAAGCCTACATACATGCTCGTTTTGTCCTCATAACTTAGTACTCTTCATAATTTTAGGGTTTCTGAACAGTCGGCTTGCCGTATTGTTGGCCCCTAGGCACGCTACATATAGTACGTACACACACATTTCGCCAGTTATGTTTGCGCATTAGGGCCGAGTCTATTTCCATCAATTGGACACGAATTTAGGCTCCGTGGCTGCTACTGAAAAAAAAAATTAAATAATAAAATTCATTTAATTCTAGGATGCAAAGTAACACCAGAGTGCTACGGTAGGATGACACACTTACTGCGCGGCCTCGCCGGAGGTCGCGTGATCCTGTGTCTCGAGGGAGGCTACAACATTACCAGCATCGCCTACTCCATGACCATGTGCACTAAGGCCCTGCTAGGAGACCCCATACACCACCACTACGACCCCAAAGCCCCCTGCAATTGGTCCGCCTACGATTCCATACAAGACGTCATCAACACACACAAGAAATACTGGAAATGTCTCAAATTCCTAGTCGCTTTACCAACAGACAACGTACTAGAACCTCCCCTACCGTCCAGAGGACTCGTCATAGAACAGAATGATCTAGAAATATCAGCCTGCAGCGAGGATACCGAACTACACAACGATTCCGCTAAATCAAGCGCGAGTAACCTAGAAACATCGCTTGAAGCGAGCATGAGAAACCTGAATATAGAAAATAAGTGTTCCGACGGTATTCATTGTGGCACAGATGACGAAAACGACGGAAAAGATGAAAAACCAAAAAGCTCTAAGACCAACGAAGGCGCTGCCGGCGGAAGCAGTAGCAACGAACCAACGAGTTCTAAAAAGGACACACAAACTTGCGAACAAGCTATTGGTACGGGGAAAAAGACAACTCTAGTCGAGTATTTGGCGGACAATATGCAATCGATTGTCGATGGTGATATGTTCGCGGTGATACCTCTGCAGTGGTGTCCGCATTTGGACTCGCTGTTCACATTACCAGATGAAGTGAAGTTCGAGCAGGGTGTCAAGTGCGTTGACTGTGATTCCACTGAAGAAAACTGGGTGTGCTTGCATTGCTATGTGGTGAGTATTAATAGACTTACAAAACCATCTTTCTGATGGAAGTTATCTGGCTTGAACTTACAAATACAATTGGTACCAACCATAGTGTACAAGAGCTTAATCCTCACCAAACATTAAAAAGCAATATAGGTTATGGTGTGTATCATACAGGATGTAACCGCACCCTTTACGAAGCCGTCAACCAAGCATTCCGTACATCAAACTAAGAAACTCTGCGCAAAAATTATTGCTGGCATACGACTTTATTTTTGGGGTGAAGTCTCGTTTTACCGTAAAACTCAATGTACCGCACTCGAAACATTGTTATGATGGACGCTTTTAATAGTAAACGGGTTTGAAGGTATTTAAAGTAAAGTTATGACCTTAAAAACTAGTATTTGAAAAAAAAAAAACTTGTGAAAAAGTTGGAACTTTGGCCTTCAATATCTCTGTAACTAGTAGGTTCCCAGGTATGGTCCAGAACAAATAAATGATCGCAATGACGGGGAGTACAGGTGGCTTTCGGCTTCGTTTAGAGTCTATTTACACAGGTTCCATAATATTAAACAAGCTAGACAGAGGCTCTTGGCTAAATAATAACAGACCCGCCTTCCATCTATTACACATCGAGGGCCCTCCGCACATCGGAAAACTTGTTCGCTGTTCATCCCGGTGGTCCGATCTTTTACAGTCGTTACGAGTTTAGAAGCCCGAAACTCTGAAAATCAATCTTACCAAAGAGTATCGTCTTATTCAATAACTGAGTATGAGTAATGGAGTCAGATAAGTAGTCGCACAGGAAATGTGCTGGTTTTCAGCTGTATCCAGGTAGACTGCAGACCCATTTTTGATAGTCCCAAAAATGTTTTTTTTTTTTCTTTTCAGACTGCCTGCGCGCGAAGCGTCAACGGGCACATGCAAACTCACTTCACTGCCACGGAACACGCACTAGTGTTGTCCTTAGTCGATTTGTCGGTGTGGTGTAACGTCTGCGATGCCTACGTCGACAACTCGCTGCTGTACGACGCTAAGAATAACGCACACAGGTGCAAGTTCGGAGAAGACATGCCCTGGTGTTATAAGACTGATATACATATGCAATAATGATATTTACAGGAGTAGGAAAGTATATAACATTTAGGAAGGTGTAAAGGGATGCGCAGAATGTTTAATACAAGTTTGTTGTTTAAAGGAGACTTGTGAGACTTGTCCATTTTGCCGACGAATAATTTTGTCTCGATTGCAAAGATCTTCATATTATCGATATCCGATGTCCTAAACAAGTCGTAATACCTACCACTCTTTTATCATTAGAAAAAGCCATTTGATTGCATTAAAAAACGGGCAGTTAATTTTTATTTTATTCAAACTTACAATATTGTAAGAATTTTATACTTTAATAGTCTTATATATAATAATAATGATCGGTCGATCGTTAATGTACTAATGTATGTTATTAATTTTACTTTTGTTAGACCTAAAATTAGTAATAGTGTTGTTTTTAACATTCCACTCAACTAGAAACAAACTCAACAGGTTTTTAATTGTATAGTTTGCTTCAATTCAAATTTAATGAAATGCTGGACATGAAAGCAGTATCAATGCATATCTCGCCTACTTACACCGCTTAGGGTATAAACACATCCCAGTAAGGCCACATAGGGCATAGGCCTACTAAGTGCTATCTGTGCAGCACCCTTGTATATTTATGTAAATAACCTTTATTTATCTTCTATACATTTTTATATTTGTTCTAAGTACCTTAGAATAATCGGCCAGTTTTTATTATATGTTTGTCAATAGTACTAACATTCTCGTAGTGAAAACCAGTGTTTTAATGTCTGCATTACTAACTTGCATGTTGATAATCTGACTGCATTTGATATTAACCAGCAGTTTTTTGTGTAAATGGTTTTTGACTTAAATGCACACTTAAATCTTACAAATATAAATGTTGCCATATATAGTTCCAATCATATAGCAAATCAATCAGCTCTAGGAGGAAAAGAAAAGAAAACAAGCTTTCAGATTTCTTCCTAAACTATTACACATATTAATACAATTATAATCCATGAATCTACGAATGTGGCAGTTCATTACCAAAAGTACTAATCTACTTTATGTTATCTCATATAAAAATAAAATTGTAAGACGTTTATTAATTTTGACATTCTTGATTATTGGCAGTGTGCCAAAAAGTTGCTCATAACTAAAACCAACGATGTATTAACAAAACAACAATAAAATCATATCATATTACTCATTCGTTTTCTTCCTTATCCAACAGTTACAAATCCAAGTGGTGCAGCCTGCAGCGTATTCATATACTAGCGACCCGCCCCGGCTTAGCACGGGTGCGATGTAGCATATAAACCTTCCTCTTGAATCACTCTATTGCTGAACACTGCATTCAAATCCGTTGCGTAGTTTAAAAGATCTAAGCGAACAGAGAACAGATAAGCATGTACCGGCGCCACTCAACTCTACCATATTGAAGAAAATTAAATGACCCGACACACCCGCCACCATCAGCGAGACATTTGAGTGAGCATGACATTCTCTCAGCCACCAAGGCATATTCAAGTCACTGAAAGATAACTAAATTTAAATGGTGGCTGAACAATACAAAGTACTCCACACTAAGAACTGGAATCTATACAATGCAATGCAAGTATATTTTTACAATCTTCTGCAGCTTCCACAACACATCAACATGGGAATCAATACTTCTTCTTCTTCTTTGCGTGTCGATAGACTCAAATAATGCCCGACTAGTACAATCAATCAGTTTGCCCCTATGGTTATGGAGCAGGACCAGCTAGCCTTGATGATAAAAATGCTTGGCTAAATGCCAAGCATTTTTATCATCAATGTAATCCCCCAACTTATATTATGCTTGTCTACATATTGTGCGTTTTAAACAAGATTTAAATTTCGTCTCATGCAGTTGAAGAATGTGGAGAGGTATTTGTAACATTTCAAACAGTACCCCATGAAATATAAATCTACTTTAGCAAGCCTGAAACCTGGCTGAACTAGTTGGTCCCAATTTCTTGTGATAAAGTGGTGTCTGTCACCTCTTTTACTGAATAAATGCCGATTTTTTCTAACGTACATGATGTTTTCCTAAACAGTTCTCTTAAAGAATCACGTCTACGTAATTCATAAACGGCTCTGATGGCTCTTTTCTGCAGAATAAATATAGACTCGATGTCTGCAGCCCGTCCCCATAGTAAAATACCGTATGACATAATACTATGAAAATAACTAAAATAGCCTAGCCTAGCCTCGCGGTATCAATAGGTATCAGTAAATTGATGGATTTTTCTAACAGCTTAAGCTGCTGAGCTCTGCCATCCTGCAAGAGTTGTTAAATGAGGACCCCATTGTAACCTTGAGTCATTGTAAACTATTAGCGGTAAACCAATTATGGACCTGCAGTAGGGCGTTATTTACGTCGTCAAAATTAGTGTTCCTGTGTCTGTTACTAAATATTAAAGAAGTATCATCAGCAAACAACACCATTTATGCGGATTATGCGGATGGTTGTTAATAAATAAACCTACATAAATAGACTTTGTTTATGTAAAGATTCTGGCTTTAGACGAAACTTATTATTACATATAAAACCAATCAGTACGAGTCGCTGCTCAGTTATTTTACATTTGCCAGCATGGCAACGAAAATAAGGCCCCAACTCCAACAAAGCAGAGACGAGAGGAGAGGATAATTATGTGACATTTTAGTTTAGGCCAGCCGGTGAGCATCTTTCGTGGTAAATCGCTAAACGGCGGCTTGAATAGCCTAAAGCCACATTTTGCTCCGGTCTAGTCAGGTCAGTACGCATCTCCGTAAACTCCGCTTAATACGTCTCCGCTTTGGAAACGTAAGTAAATTTCGCGGGCTACCTAAGCGCATACAAAACGCTTATTTATACAAAAGTGGAGGAAGGAAAGATACCTGTGTATAAAAGCTCCAAGTTAATGTCTCTATTTTCTAAATTAGTTGATTAATCGACTTGATTCTTCGATAATAATGCCAATCCCTTCTGACATCTGAAGATAAAAAAAAAACTGTCTGACGTCAGTGAACCGCTAGGTTATTAGTGTTCTGTGCGTCAGTGTCAAAAATACATCAACAGGAGGAGAAGTGCCTGTCCGTCCCAAAAATGTTTTTTTTTACAATATTAAAATAACGACAAAGTATCTAACGAAGTTACATAGAATATATACCCGATTGGAGCAAGATTAACATGTTTCTAAAGACCGAGATACTCAAAGCAATTTCATTTAGGAATCCTATAAAATTACCTTTTTCGTACTGGGTGTTGGTATTTCTTAGATTTGCGCTCACGATCCTGCCACAAAGCGGTTATATACACCCAGACGAGTTCTTTCAAAATGTTGAGGTCATTGCTGGTGAGTTATTCGTATTTATAATATTCTACATTTATTATTTTTTGATAGTACATTTTTTATCATTTTTACCGGCGAGACAACTGCTTTGTATAATTTCACGAAATCGTATTTTTCATAATAAAGGTCAGACGGTCATCTTGGACACAATTCATGTATATTGCGAGAAATAATAGTATTTAAATAAACTTCAAAAACGTGATTTTCTCCCAACATTCAAGAAAATATTTGTTAATTGCTATTTAAAATCCATGGAATAAGCAAAAAAGGCCCTAAAAACTTGATACACAGTACAAGGTTTGGAAGGGGTCAACAGAAGAATCCTTATTTTCACCACAATAATTAATTTCTAGTTTGCAAGCAATGTTCCATTCCACTTGAAACATTTAAAAGTCATAAGTTTATCTAAGAAATGCTTTTTATTGATGTTGTAAGTTCTTCATTAATAATATTTCTTTTGAAGATAAACCAATAAGATGACCTTGTGATCAAGTAATGTTATTTTTATAATAACTGTGGGCCTCATTCTACAATCATCAAATAAACTACTACTTGGTATGAGTATCTAGGTCTACCTACAATATGTCGGTTATTCTGAATAGTTGATTGAACTGTAAACAATGATGCCAATAATACTGAGTAATCACTGCATAACTAAATTTGAGATACACGGGACCGGTCAATGTGGCAACACTTGGGGGAGGTTTATGTCCAGCAGTGGACATCTTTTGGCTAAAATGATGATGATAATGATTGTGTTATTGAATTGTATTAATATATCCACCTTTAAGTTCCACACAATAATTGGATTATTATAAGAGTGTAAGTTAATTTGTTATGGTGCTAGTGACTGCAACACCTACTTACAGAAAACACGGTAACCATTTAGTGCGTTTATGTCCCTTGGACACTGCCTAGGTACACCTCTGCCTAAACTGTTGGGCTTAAGCATGTTGTTATGTGACAATAAATAATAATCTATCTATCTCCTCATAAGTTAAGAACTATTGAATCTTTAATCATACCTAGATTATGTCAATACATCATTGGCTAAAAAGTACACTTCAAGTGAAAGATTGTTAGATTTCCATTATCGTGAAGTAATAAATAAATAAAATAATAAATTCTTACTGTGCCCACTCAGTTTATTTATGATAACCTTTTGTACGCACATAAAAATATTAATTTGTTTAAAAAATACAGTGATATCCACAACATAAATACGAGGAACAAACACAAATTTGTTGTTCCTGCAAAGAGGCTCAAGAAAATAGGGGGTATGTTTAGATGCCAATGTATACGTTTTTACAATAAACTTCCGAGCCATATTCAAACACTAAGCCTAAATAAATTCAAATCGTTTATAAAACGGAAGTTATGCCTGAAAGCCCACTATCATGTTAATCACTATCTCGAAGATAAAAAGGCTTGGGATTAAGCTGCTCCAATGAAATTTGCTCTGTGAATGTTGAAATTTCGGACTTCGCTTGTTTATTATTAATTCCTTTCTTTTACACTTACAATATACACTATACACTTTGACATTGAATAATTTGACATAACACACTAAGTTCAGTATTTTATTATGTTTTTTTACTTTATTTTACACTATTTTATGTGACATGTATTGATTTGACATGAATACTTATTTTGTTAAGTATTTTACTTTTTTATTATTATTGTGACATTTAATGTTTATTTTTACTTTTTTTTTTGACATTCGTTTTGTAGATTATTGTTAATTTTATTTAATTATTGTGAATGTGAGGACCATGTGGGTCACATATTTTATTTTATTTTTTTCCCCACGACCTTCTGGCAGTTTGAGTACCTACTATAAGCGACCCACCCAAATGTCCTTTCTTTGGTATTGTTCGTCGTTTCGTTGAGCTCCTTGAGTCGAGCTACACGATAACTGACGAATGCTTGCACTGACTGGACAGGTCCACTCAAATCTGTGTGGTTCTTTCTTCAAAAGACCATCTCAGACACTAATCTGCATAGTCCTCATCTGTATTGAACAAGACTATGTCTGGACTTCAAAAGAGACTATGACCTCTGAGTTTGTTTCGGCTGTTTCTTCTCAGAGTAGTCAGGTACGAAACACCGGCCCCATCTAGTTTCATAAAAATGACGTGTAAAAGTGTTTGTAAGAACCTACTTGCAAAAATAAACATCATTTCATTTCATCAATATAAAAAAGTAACTAGCTTTACAAGATAGTTACTTTGAACATAATATATTATACTATAGACAAAATCCATGGCTTCACTCTTCTTGAAACATTCTACTGGGATAAAAAATATCCCAAATCCGTTAAACCTTTAAGGAGTGAAAAGGTTAAACCAGACAAACCGACAGCGACAGATAGTTACTTTCGCATTTAGTCATATAATCCTACTCTATACTATATGTATAAAACTCGATTACCACTGACTCACTCACTGACTGACTGACTCACGGACATAATTTGTTCTCCCAGATGTTGGAGGGGTAGGGGAGGTATATTTTGACAGATTCGTTAAAAAGTAACTCTCACGAGTAGGGGAAAAGTGCCAAAGCTCCCCTTTTTGCCCCTTCCTCCCCCTCACTGTCGTATCTTAGAAACTAAGAGAACCGTGTTTTGTTTTTTTTACGGATTCATAAAAATAGACGAGGCTCGGGAAAGTAAAAACCATTTTTCAAAGTTGTCTCCCTTGCCCCCTACCTTTAGGCGGATTTCGGAAATTGAGAGACTTCGAACATTTTTTTTCAGATTCATATAAAGGAGCAACGCGTTAGTCAAAATCATTTGTCAAAACTCCGCCTCTCCCCCCCTCTTCACCCCTTTTTTTACTACTGAAAAAAACTTTAGATTCTTACCTAAAACTATTGAGGAGCATAAAAAATTAGATTAGCCGCTTGCAAAAACTTGTAAAAGAAACACGTAAAATAAAGTTATAGTACGCCGGATGAAAAACAAAGTGATTGTTTAAATTATTAAAAGTACGAAAACAACAATCAGCTGCGTGGGTAGCGGTGGAAAGACCGTCAGCTGACGCAGTAAAAGTTAAAAATATTGGAGCATTGCTACTACGCTGTCTCCTTTTAAACTGTAACGGAAAGGGTAAGGGAAATAATTACTAGACATAGTCTAGTAATTACGAGTATTATGATAGGGGTAGGTAGGTCTATGGTCACCATTATTTTTTCTTTTTTTCACCTCTCCACCCACCGCGGGTGCGTCAGCTGACTCTGGGTTCACTTATCAGTCATTCAAGATCGACGAAGATGGCAAACGATCAGCGTGAATACACTACCTAAAATGCAATGCTAGCTCCCGGACTATCCCGGCCAGTGCGCGGACTGCAAGCTTACGCCTCGCGGACGGCGCGCGGCCCGCGGGTGGACGCCGAGCGGCCCGCGGGTGGACGCCGAGCGGACCGCGGGTGGACGCCGCGCGGCCCTCGGGTGGACGCCGCGCCGTAGCCTAAATTCGAGGCAACAGCTGTGCTGGCGCGGTGCTTGTGTAGTGTGCCATGACCTTTATTCAGCTCTATTCAGCTTATTCCCATAGAAAACAACGATTTTGAATAAGACGCGTACGCTTCGCGCGCGCCGAACGGATGCGTACGCGTCTCATATAATTTGGCACACAAATAGTTTAAATCTGGATAAAAAATATCCTGTGTCAACATAGGATATTTTTTATCGCGGTAGTACGATCAATTACCGAACTCCACGCAGGCGAAGCCGCGGGCATTAGTTAGTATTATTATAGATTTCAAAACCTTACCTTTGCTCTGAAACTGCCGAGCCCTACTCAGTAATGGTAATAGTAGAGCAATTGTCATCCTTACTATATCATTTAACAATCCTTTTTATTTCAGGTGACATTTTCGCGATCGACATCGCAAGAACATGGGAGTTCAACCCAAAATTTCCAATCAGGAACATCTTCGTACCCAAAATGATACTCGGTCCACCTCTCCACTTCATACGGCTAATCAACCCTTACACCAGATACTATCTTGACGTGGATCTCAGGACCCCATACTATCTCCTGGTCATTCCGCGACTATTTATATGTTTTCTGTCGCTCATAAATGACTACTGTTTATACAGAATTTGCGTCCTATACGGACAAAACTTCAGAAACAGACTCACAATCTTCGCAAGCTCTTACGTAGTTTTCGCCTACTGCTGCAGAAGTTTCTCGAACTCATTTGAAATGATCTTCTTCTCTATGATCCTGCTAATAGTTGCCGAGTGCATGCTGAAATCTGATAAAGTGATTTATCACAAAGAGTTTCTTAAAGAGAAATATGAGAAAGCAGAGTCTACAGTAGAAAGAGTGAAGATTTATAAATTAGCCACACACTTGCCCAGTCATTCCTTGAACAAAGTGATTGTTTTGTCTACTATTGTAGTCATAGGGATATTTAATCGTCCTACTTTCGTAGGTTTTGCGTTTCCGCCTGTTTTCTTCTGGCTCCACAGAGGGCTGGGTTCCAAAGTTGTGGGATTTAAAGATTTTCACTATCGCATATTTATGTTTATAATGTGCTGTGTTCCGACGGCGTTGCTGCTGATTTTGGTGGACTCTGGATATTACGGGTACATCACGATGGCGGACATTGAGTCGCTGAAGATGTCATGGGACAATTGGGTGGTGACGCCGCTGAACTTCCTGCGGTATAACTCGGATATGCGGAATCTGACGGAGCATGGGCTGCATCCGCGCTGGCTGCACCTCGCCGTCAATGTGCCGCTGCTGTTCAACGTGTTGGGGGTCATCGCAGTCGTCACACTGGCCGTCAACACTTACAGGTGAGTTAAAACATGTTGTGTGTTGTTACGTTGTTAGGGAGTGAGTTTGTTTCGCCATTTCTGCTCTCCAGCGAAAACGCTAGGGCATTTAAAATTGACTGTACTAACTGTTGACGTTCGTTCACTAAAAATAGTGTTTAAATAAATAAATTAAAAGCATGACAAGAACAATACTATTTCCATTTGTATGAGTTTTACAATAGTTATGACAACCGTTCTTTAAACAATAGGCCATTATTCGTTTTGACTTGAAAGTAGCATTATTCTTTAAGTTGCATTGTGTGTTTGCACAATTTGTAAACGCCCACCGATATGTCTATGATCTTCTGTAGGTTCATATAAATAATAACACATTGTTTCAGGTTTGTTCGCGGCCAGTATAGCAAGTTACCGCAAATCCAAAGCATCACAGGACTTATGCTGTTCTCTCTGGTCATCCCTATCGCTGTGCTGTCACTGTTCCCTCACCAAGAGGCGCGCTTCATTATCCCAGTGCTTGTTCCCCTGATATATCTGTTCGGAAATCATCTGCATACCAACGAAAGCGATGGACCAAAAACAAGAAGATTCAAAACGACACTTCGTTATACTTGGTATGCGCTGAACGCTTTATTTACTTTATTCTTCGGGTTCATCCACCAGGGCGGCATATTCCCCTTCGCCAATAGCCTCTATTACGAGATCAAAAACAACTACGGAGTCCATACCCACGTTATAACTACGCACAGTTACAGCATACCAACGTTTTTGCTTCAACTGGAGAGCACAACCAAAGTGTACCGGGACAGGCAGACGGGACATAAATATAGACTTGCTCCCACCACATTTTTACATAAATATGGATCAAAGCCAATGCAGAATTTATTTTTAACAGTCGATGACGTCTTGACAAACGCTGAGAAGTTACTGCATGCTTACAAAAAGAAGTACAGGTTTTATATTGCGTCCCCGTGCTCTCTGGAGCGAGACCTTCGGCTTGCAGCTGCAAAGTACCCCTACTTTGAACTAATCGAAGAGTTTTCCTACTACCCTCATTTTTGTACAGAAGCATTCCCAAACTTCCCTTCGCGCCACGACCAATATTGTCTCGAGAATACCTCGAGAGTACGAACGAACGAATCTCGCGCTGTAGATCTAAATATGTTACAAAGAATCTCATGCTTTTTGAAAAAGTTTTGTCTTAGAATTTATAGGGTCAAACCGGATACGAAATTTCGAATCTAAGTTATTTTAGTCAATTTTACAATTTCGATAAGCAATATCTAATTAAGTACCTACCTACAAGGTATTAATTAAAGTCGCGTACTTACCGCCTAATTATAATTATTTGATAACATAGTGCTCAATTAAGTTTATCATCAAAGACATATTATTAAAATAAATGTGTAAATCCGCCGCATTTTATACAGGCTGTATGCTTGAATCAGTAACTTACCTCGTCAAGGGATATGATAGATATCTGGTTTCTGATAGGAATGATGGATGACAAACTAAAAAAAATATGATTCTGTTTAGTCCGTCAGTTAGATTGTCGAAAAATATGATTCTGTTTAGTCCGTCAGTTAGATTGTCGAAAAATATGATTCTGTTTAGTCCTTCAGTTAGATTGTCGAAAAACATGATTCTGTTTAGTCCGTCAGTTAGATTGTCGAAAAATATGATTCTGTTTAGTCCGTCAGTTAGATTGTCGAAAAATATGATTCTGTTTAGTCCGTCAGTTAGATTGTCGAAAAATATGATTCTGTTTAGTCCGTCAGTTAGATTGTCGAAAAATATGATTCTGTTTAGTCCGTCAGTTAGATTGTCGAAAAATATGATTCTGTTTAGTGCGTCAGTTAGATTGTCGAAAAATATTGGATACCTACGTGTTTTTTGTGTTATCAAATTAATAAAAATTGACAAAGATAAAACGTGTCAAAGATCATGAGTGGGGGCTTGTGACGTCAAATTTGAGTCAAAAATGTACTCAAATGACACACAAGTTTTCGACGCACTGTATTGTCTACATGTTTTGTTTACGTAAAAAAGAAAAATATATTTGTCTAATATTCTTTGGAAATCTATCTGACGGACTAATTCGTTTTTTTTTTTTGTCATCTACCCTATTTGACACTAGCGATCAAACACCCCACGAATCCTTTAGTTTAAAAGGATTGTGTTAGCTAAGCCTATTTTTATAACTTTAGGATTAAAATAAGATATTGAACCACCTCATTCCGGTTAAATGCTTATAATAATTTATACTTTAGGTATCATGTTATGTTATGTTGTCCTAAGAAAACCCGGCGAAAATAATGTACGAGTACTACCGCACTCCGTGACGATCGACCGATTTTCTACCTTATAAACTCAGGGCTTAAAAGTGGTCGACCACCAGTGTTTGGATATTACCTGGCATTAGATAAAACTTTGCTTTTAGAGGAATATGCGAAAACGATGTTCGTTTTTAACCGACTTCAAAAAGGAGGAGGTTCTCAATTCGATTGGTATTATTTTGATGAATCACGTAAATCTGATCATAAATCTCAGCGTAATCGGTGTACATACACACCGATTACGCTGAGATTTATGATCAGATTTACGTGATTCTTCTTTAGTTTGATGCGGAATAGTTGCAATTTGGTCCCATAAAAATTTAACATAGTTTGGCCCAGTAGTTTTTTTGATATGAACATTTTTACTTCAGTCGTGTGGTCTTATTTTATGTATGTTCACCGATTCCTCCCCCATTTGTGGAGCGATTCTTAAAATTCTTTTTTTAATTGAAAGAGTTATACTCCTGAGGTGTTCCCATTTAAATTTGGTGAAGATCTGATGCTGATCTTGGGAGATATATAATGGAACTCTTCAAAAATAGACGGTAAATCGGTCGTGATTGCTGCAATCGCTTGGATGTTTATTGTTTACAAAATCATGACGTAACATCACGCCTGTTCTGAGGGGTACGCAGATGTGTACAACACACCCAGATTTCGACAGTCTAAATACAGTTTAGGTTCCATTTATTGGGGATAAGATGTAAAATAAACACATAGCAAATATTTGTATAGGATATTACAACTAAAAATGGAAAAATATTTTTTTTGCAAAAATAAAACCGACTTAAAAAAAAACACAAATAAGTGAAAAAAACTTTGGCTTCACAAGCCGGTGACAAAAACACTAAATCAATCAAACAAAGGTCAAGCTTCGAAGTCGGTGACAAAAACACTAAATCAATCAAACAAAGGTCAAGCTTCGAAGTCGGTGACAAAAACACTAAATCAATCAAACAAAGGTCAACAACTTCGAAGCTTGCCCTGTGTTTGATTGATTTGGTGTTTTTAATAATATTTTGGAGATGTTCATCTAATTCAAAAGGATGGGTGACAGAGCCAAAGCACCAAACACCATTGAGTTTTTATGTATTCCAGTACGTTTGTGGTTAGGTACTTACAATCACATGCATTTTACTTAATATATTTACTTTTACATAGATTTATTTATTTAAGTTTTGTATAGTTTTGGCCACTTGGCAACGAAACCCTAAAAAGTACTTACTTATTATTTAGTACTTATAATTTCTGTTCTGTTACATTTAAATTGTTAGCAGCTTATGAAACCATGCATTGTCTTTTGCAAACACTAGTAGGGATTCATCAAGTACGTTACGTTTCACTTGCGACTCTAGGAAGCGGGAATAAGGTTCAATATTGATAAATGATATGAATTGTAACTTGTAAGATTATTTCTGTACATCTCGTTGTTATACATCACAGGCACTAAAATTGTAATTAAAAATGGCATTTGTGTGTTGTGTGTTGAAATGGAATTCGTTAAATTAACTATTTTTTAAGTGACTTAATATAGTACAATATCTTTTCACATGTTCTGTGAAAACAATGAACATTTTAACATTTTGGAAATCTCCAACATAAATCTGGTAATAGTTCTGCATGTCATGTGTGTTCAACATAAATCTGGTAATAGTTCTGCATGTCATGTGTGTTTTTTTTTGGCGCGTGGTCGAGATCATAGTCGGAACTAACACCGCCATTTTGTTTTTCAGTAAGTACAATTTTCACAAATTACCAACAGCGCTCTCGTGTTATCGTGTATTATTATATATCATTCATAATCCAAAAGTACCATGCAGCACTATTAAAGTAATATTTACATAAATGGACTGCTTATTGCTATGTAAAAACATAGGATTTAGTGTTTTAGTGTTTACCTACCAATAAAGACATCTTTGTTAAATACGCTGTAATTTTTGTTTTCCTTTTTTTGGGTATCGTAGTGAACTTAACGCCTGTTTTCCCCAAGTGGATAGGCAGTCTGCCTCGTTAGTCGAATGGTCGCAAGTGCGACTGCTGAGCATGAGGTCCTAGGTTCGATTCCCGGGTCGGGCAGTGTTATTGGGTTTTTTCATCAGAAATTTCTCAGTAGCAGCCACGGAGTATTACATGGGACTTAAACATAACCCAACTAGCAATTTTGTCTTGCGGATATGCTGATTTGAGAACTAAGGTGTTACAGCAGACTTACATGTGTCTAGACTATGACAGTACATCTTATAAAAGCATGATTTAAGGCGTTTTGTACTAAAAGAATAAAACACTTAGTACGTGTTCTTATAGATGTGTATAAAGAATCGTTGTAAGACATTTATTAGCACAGTTATCTTACAAGTGCATTTTTAAAGAGCAGTTGCTCTTGAATATTTTTTGCACTTAAAAAAGCATCTTAAAAGTACAGTATTTCTTAGTAGAGTCTGCATTGAGTGTTTTATAACACTTATGACCTTAATAAACTTTTGCATAAAACTACTATAACACCCAACAAGTTGTAAGTGTGAATTGTCTTCTCTGAGTCAAATTAAATAGAAGACGAATACTGGTAAGTAGAGCTCTATCAGAATACTTTTAAAAGACTTGTGAACACCTTAATAAAAAATGTCACGGCCGGGGGTTAATAACCACTATAAATAAAATCGGCCAAGTGCGAGTTGAACTCGCGTGGAGAGGC
Organism: Xestia sexstrigata; assembly: GCA_941918905.2. Classification (NCBI taxonomy): domain Eukaryota; kingdom Metazoa; phylum Arthropoda; class Insecta; order Lepidoptera; family Noctuidae; genus Xestia; species Xestia sexstrigata. The sequence continues at coordinate 21,365,503 of OW799201.2, forward strand.
TTCCGTACAATACCAATCAATGTTTTTATTCAACTGTGGCATGTTTTGATAGAATTCTTATAGGTTTGCCTGTAATCTACAAGCAATTAACTATATTTTGTATTTTTTTTCAAAATTTTGGGCTCGAAGTAGTTTCGGAAATCAGGGAATGTCATCAGAATTAACAAAACTATATTTGAGATCCTCATAACGAGCCCTTTCATTTAATATATTATGACAGAGAAAGGTTTGCAATATTTTTTTTAATTTCCAAATTGTCTCCTGAAAATGACCCTTATTTAAAAAAAAATATTTATTTACTTTGCACATCTGTGTTTGGGTCATAGGATTAAACCATCTTACCAAATTTCACCTGATTTGGTCCAGTAGATTCTTTGTACGGAACCCTAAAAAGAATTAATAAAAATATCGAGTGCGTTTTAAAGAGTGCTTTACTTATGCATGTTTTGGCTTACCTAACATTATACCTACCACAAAATGGAATTTGAATGCCATGGTTTACAAAGGGACCCTAAATTTATTAAATGGCTGCAAGTAGTTACCTTATGTAAGTGCTCAATAAGACCAAAAGGATTAAAATTAACTTAGGTAGTGTGAAATAAGACATTTTAGTATTAAACTTATCTTAGAGAAGAGTATTTGGTCTTATCGATATCTAATGGCGTTAGTTTTTATTTTTACAATTAATTAATGTTTTTTACTAATTTTCTAAATACATAACCAAGTGGGCCTGTGAAAATATTTCACTTTACTCCACAAAACATTCGAAGAAATGTACACCGCAAGTTATTTAAGTTCATAGACACCTAACTATCAAGAAAATGAACTAAATGGTTACAAGAAATAAAAATACTAGTAATACAAATAATACATGAGTTCAAAATTAAACTTTTTTTACTTTATTTTTTCCAGCAGCTCTCGCGCACACTCTTTCGGCCGTTGTGATAAATTAGTACATTACGATATTAGTGCGTTAAGATGGTTATAACATGCGAGGCGGAATTTCAGTCCGAGCCGAAGGCGAGGGCGTAATTGAGCCGAGCATGTTATAACCAATACGCACGTATATCGTACGACGTTTTTTAACACATTTGCGAGGAAACAGAAAAAAAAAGATATTTACAATACAAGTACAAAGAAAAGACAATTTGAGAAAAATGGCGCGAGGATTATTTTCTGCCGTGGCTGCGTGAACATGTTGGCAAAGACGCTAGAGCATGCAGCCAAGTTTTTAAATTACCGAATAAACTGTTTTTATTTTATTTTAAATAAACTACCTACTGACTGGCGCCGCGCGGCGATTAGTTCGAAATTTGAATAGCAACAGCGCGCTGATCACTAGCTGGAGTCGTGCGGCGGCGATCAGTTCCATATTTGAAATGGCAAATAATATTGTTATGGAATTTCTATGGACTATAACTTAACTATTTGCTTTGGTAACACACGCGTATTTTATGACCCGCTTTACATATTTAAAACCGGTGGAATTACATCAGCTTTACGAGCAAGGGTGTTAAAATAGTACATTACGATATTAGTGCGTTAAGATGGTTATAACATGCGAGGCGGAATTTCAGCCCGAGCCGAAGGCGAGGGCGTAATTGAGCCGAGCATGTTATAACCAATACGCACGTATATCGTACGACGTTTTTTAACACATTTGCGAGGAAACAGAAAAAAAAAGATATTCACAATACAAGTACAAAGAAAAGAAAATTTGAGAAAAATGGCGCGAGGATTATTTTCTGCCGTGGCTGCGTGAAAATGTTGGCAAAGACGCTAGAGCATGCAACCAAGTTTTTAAATTACCGAATAAACTGTTTTTTATTTTATTTTAAATAAACTCAATCTGTGAATGCACACTGTTGCTTTCCCGCCATTTCAACAGCGCGCTAGCGCTGCCTACTGACTGGCGCCAGTTCGAAATTTGAATAGCAACAGCGCGCTGCTCACTAGCTGGAGTCGTGCGGCGGCGATCAGTTCCATATTTAAAATGGCAAATAATACTGTTATGGAATTTGTATGGACTATAACTTAACTATTTGCTTTGGTAACACACGCGTTTTTTATGACCCGCTTTACATATTTAAAACCGGTGGAATTACATCAGCTTTACGAGCAAGGGTGTTAAAAACTCCTTTATTGAGCTTCCAGAGAACATTATAAGTTATTTTGGTATTACAACAGCATTAACAAGATTATTGTAAGTGTAAAGTAATCTTCAATAAGAGCGTTATAAGTTGACTCTAAGCGAGAATTCTCTTATAAAGTGCGCCTAAATCGACACTTACAGGTGTTGTAAGTATGCTAAAAGAGTAATAAAATATAGGTCTTGGGACACTTGTAAGTTAAAATTTTGCTAGTTGGGAACTGGCGAAACGAGGGTGTACTGTTAGGTACACGTCTGCCTGACGCTTCGGATATTACAGTCGTAATGTTATGTTATGTGGATAGGCACGCGAGCCTATTGCTATCAACTGTATCAAACGACCGGACACAAAATAAAAACTTGGTTACCTAAAAATCCTGATAGAAGAACCTATATGTAACACTTAGCCCGAGATGAGCCAGAAATGGCTAAGCGAAGCAGACATCGTTTTCATGAAATAGGTTTGTGTTTCCACCAAGAAAGAGTTTAGTCGTCTGATTACCACCGCAAAAGACAAAATAAAACAAGAATGAGCAGAGCGAGCTCATTTTTACTCTTTTGGCCCGCTGAGTCATTTCCGCTCGACTCTTTGTTGGTAGAAACACATGTGAGCAGTTTTCTCTTGCGAGGTAAAAAAAGTCATTAATGGGGCCGGCCGCTCTGCTTGCGGTGGAAACCGGGCTTTAAACCCAGGACCTCATAGCAGCGCCGTGATTAGCGCTGCTGATGCATTAGACCAAGGAAACTATAAAAAAAACTATAGTAGACTCGTAAAAAAATAGGGTTAACAAATTCTGTGTCATGTCAACCGCTGGGCAGTGATAACACTTGAACTACATAATTGGCCCTATTTTTCATAGACATACGCCGCCACGGGTAAGAATAATTCTCTAGAATCAATCTAAAGTTACACCCCTACATAATTGTGTTGGAGTCTGATGGCTGTGGGGCGGGGTACTCAAAGATAATTAAAGAAGCAACATTTCTAGTGCCAGTTATGGGATGAGCAAAGGTCAATTGTTGTTAATTAATTTGGGGACTTCAATAATTTCGATGCACTAATTAGGTGAACCCTGTTAAGAGAATGCGGTATTTTCTTATTAAACTCTTCCTTAGTAGTTGGATAGATGGCGCTGAACTTGGTAAGTTACTGCAAGGAACGGAACGTCACATCATTTCACTTGGGTGTAATGGTTATTTATATTCGGAAGCTCAAGCAAATGAATGAAAGTGTCAGTCAACGAGCGTATGTGACGTGACGCAATGTTTTTTTTCCAAGCAATGAATATGAATCGACTACCTACCGGTGTTCCAAAGGTTTACTTACCATAACTTCGTATTGGAATAGACCTGTCATTTGCATTTGCTATTTTGATACTTGACATTTGCTGTCATAACAAAAACTTTTCAAAAACGTGGGTCTGTTGTTGATTATTTGAAAATTGTAATCTTTAAAAATTTATTTCTCATGTCTTCGCAAAAAGAATGTGTGGAATCTACTCTTGAGATGTCTCTAAAAGTAATACGAATGTACGACTGGCTGTTGGATTTGTTTGTACTGGTAAGATTAATTTTAGAAAATAAATAATGTCATTCAGCTATAACATTAGTTTGGGCTGATGTGATGCATCTCCAATCCAACATAAAAGGCCAATTATTGTCATCATTAGTTCTCTATGCTATTTCTTTTTAGGACTTCTTTGTTGACGATCATTGGGATAAATTGCCGGATTCGTGGCGACATACTTTCGAACATATGGATCCCCAGCACTTAGGAAACATTCTCTCCAACAGGCCATCAAACCAGTTACTACCGCTATCATTCTTAGCCTTAATAAAGACTGTACAGGCACTCACCTTACCAAGAGAAAGGAACTTTAAGAAAGAAAATAATAAAAAAGAATCAACAAACTTAGACACATGTAAATATCACCCAAAGTTAAAGAATTTGTTTTTAAAACATGTGAAGTTAAAGAAGAGACATGAAATAAGCCTGATGGCTGATGTGGTGGTGGATACTGCCTTTCAAACTGGTTGTAACTCTGTGTTAGACTTTGGCTCAGGCCTGGGACATTTAGTACGAGTCCTGGCTTACAGGGATGACATACATGCTGCAGGGATTGAGTGCCAGACACAGCTGACTGAGGAGGCTAGGTCTGTACCCTTGGTATGTATAAGTGGGAAGGGTATATTGAGTGCAAGGACTTATGAATCTGACTACACGTTTTATAAATCAAACCTTTGTAAAAAGAAATCAATTTGTCTATAGTAAAGTTTTAATTTTTCAGGAAACTTGACTTGCAATTGGAATACACAGTCAGAAAGCATCTTTCTTCTAAAGCCATAGCCAAACTGAGGCGCCCGTTACACTTCAACGTGACCTTATCAAGCCACCAACAACTAATGTCACTGCCTCTACCAGACAGTATGCAGAACTATGGTTTAATAGGCCTCCATCCTTGTGGAGACTTGGGACCGCTATTACTGAAACACTTTGTTGAATCTCCTAACATAAAGTTTATTTGTGTGGTTGGTTGTTGTTATATGAAGCTGACCTGTGATGGTCCAGACCAAGGGTATCCCATGAGTAACTTTGTGAAGAGTTTGAATAGTAAGCTATCATTTCCGAGTAGAGAAATATCTTGCCATGCTATTGAGGTATACTGTGAGAGGCTTCGTAAAGGAAATTATGGAGATCTAAAGGTAAGAAGAAGAAAAAGTATTAATTAAATTAATCAAGTCAACAACTTGATTAATCTAATTATTTTTAATTTGCTTTGTGTTATTGAGTTTTTCCATTAAAAATTTCGCAGTGGTAGACTCGCCCCCATTACTTAAAGATAGCTGGTGAAATGTGGGATCATGTACTGTAGGTACCTAATCCTCTGCCTAAGCCTTTGGGGGTTGCAGGCGTGATGTTATTATGTATGGCATGATTTTAATTTTTACTTTGTATTTCTCATTTACAGATACATGCATACAGGGCAGCCTTGGAGAGAATATTAGTGGAACATGACTCTAAACTACGACATGCTCCTGTCAGGAGCATCAAACATTCAGATACCATGACTTTCGAAAAGTAAGATATTCTAATAATTTCTATCAACAAACAGTGATTCTCACTTCAGTGTACTTTGTATATATAGTCACTCCTTTCATTCACAATTAAATATAACTATAATAAATTACATGTATTTAATACAGGTACTGCTCCCAAGCCATAGAGCGCGTGCACCTTCCCCTACCAACATCATCCACTGTGTGGTCGCGTGGCCTCGCCGACCTGGCGCAATGGCGTCGTGTGGTCGTAGTATACACACTGCGGCTGGCACTGGCGCCTCTCGTGGAGACTGTGCTGCTGCTAGATAGAGTGCTGTATGTTTTGGAGAGAGGTAAGTGTTAAAAGTATCTTTTCGAGTTCCCTACCAACATGGCCCACTGTGTGGTCGCGTGTCCAAGCTGGCCTGGCGCAATAGCGGCGCTTGGTCGTGGAGTAGCTACACATGGCTGAAGAACAAGGGTATACAGGATGTAACATAATGAACGCAAGACCTCGAAAAGAAACAATAAGTTCTCTTAACTAAATTAATTTAATGGTGGAGACAAAAATACACTTATTTGACATTGAATTACTTTACAGTTTTACACATCATACAACTTGTATGTACAGACATCGCATCATAGGAATACACAAGTGAAAGGAAGCAACAAATCAAACTTAGACTAGATTTTTTTCTTTGGCACTTTATAACTAGTAATATTTGTGCAAGGGGTATCGATAACATTACTTGGAGTCAAGTGCACTATAGGAGCCACGGTCATAAGTTTCTTATTTACATATTTTCGACTTTTATTCAAGAAAAGCAATATGGATATATTGTTTGGCAGTGAAACCTTGCTGAGCCTTGTTTAGGCCTAACACGAATGTTGGGAGATACGTCTTGAAGATGCGTAATGAAATTTTTCATTGAAGAGCTGAATTTCAACAAAATTGCATTGGGCATCATTTTCGCATTTCCAATACAATTCCGATTTTTTCTTCAGAACTGTGGTCTCCATTGTGCGTTTTTTAAACTGTACTGTAGGTAGTTCCTATCATAAACAAATTTAAGGCGTACCAAATTATATTTTGTATAATTATATTGCGACTTATGTAGCTGTTATGAGTATACATTCCTAATGATAATTAAAGTACTTACTATTAAATAAATACCTATCTTTTGGCAATGTAAAGTCAGGGTACATAATTAATATTGCTTAGCAAATTCACTGCCAAACTTAAATATTCTGTCATACTCTGACAAAGAGCAGCGGTCCCAGTGGTGGTGGCCCCGACTTACGAACAGAAAGTCATGGGTTCGAACCCAGACAGGCGCATTACTTTGTGTAATTTAATTCATCACCACTGCTGTCAAAACGGTGAAGGAAAACATCGTGAGGAAACCGGCATGTCATAGAACCAAAAATTCGAAGACATTGTGACATCTACCAATCCGCACTGGGCCCGCGTGGTGGATTATAGCCCATTCGCTCTCATTGAGAGGAGCTGTAAACCGAATGGCGTTAGCATAGCTTGTACCAAGCATCGTCATTGGTTGAAAAATATGTCAATGTTATTTTAAATGTCAAAATAGCTTGTCTTCATTGGACAGATTGGGCCTAAGCTATGGACACGCCATCTACAATCAGCTTTGACCAGCCTTTACCCATTGTATGAAACAGCTATAGCACGTCAAATTCACGATTAAACAATTTCATTGACTTATCACGAAGGGGCCGCCTCCACGAGCGAGAGAATCGCGGCGATATTATCGTCCTTGGCACGTTTTTCTATACACTCTCTTTTAGGCTGACTCCGTCGCGACAGAGACAGCCCAAAAGAGTGTGTCGTCGTCGTATAGAAATACGTTGTATCGCCGCGATTCGCTTGCTCGTGGAGGCGGCCCCTCAGGCACACCTAGAAAATGTTAGGGTGCCAGCCAATTGTGACGGAAAAAGCGAAGAAGTGCAGAGCTAGAAAAACATTAATCAATAGGGTTCTAAAAAGAATAGTATTCATTAATGTTTATACACTTTTCCGCTCCGCTCCAATGTATAGACAGTCCTAATGGACAATTTTTAATTAAACTTACTTAATCCTATATTTAGACTATTAAATGTTTGATTATGTAAAACATCAATCCCGTCCGTTAGTGGTCAGTGGCATGTGGGTGTACTATTAGGTACACCTCAGCCTAACCCTTCGGGAATTACCGGCGTGATTGTATGGTATCGTTACGCACCTATGTCAGTATTGACTTTTCCAGAAACTTACCTTTTTTCATCTGACTGGGTGCGGTAGTTTAGGCCTTAACAAAAATTATGGTAAATAAATAATCATAATGTCTTGTTTCAGGTCTGTCGTGTGAGATTCGACCAGTGTTCGATCCAAAATTGTCGCCCAGAAATCATATTATAATAGCAAAAAGATTGTAGTGTTTGTTACACTCAAATATTTATATTGTTATTTTGAATTTAATGAATAAATAAACTTAGGTGCCTATGTGGTTGCAATACTTGCAATGTTGACTTAAATAAATGTGGCATATAGTCCTATTTAATGAAAAGTTTTTTTTTCAAATGTCTTAGGGTACATTCGTCTTAAGCTGTAAAATAATTGATAAAGTTCTCTATCTTCGAATCATCAGAATAGGCCTGTCTGAAGAACCTTTAGGACCTATTTTCTTACGTAATATTATATATTACGTACACAATACCAAGAGTAATAATAAAATGCACACGTTCACAGTTTCAATAAATAATATTAATACCTACATTGCATGCTTGTATAACAGGTTGGACTAACAAAATGCAACGTCATTGTTATTATACAAAGTCTTTTTGTTTTGTTTCCTCATGTTTAGATATATCACGTCTGCGGAGTTTCTCTAGCCAGTTTTATTTAACCTCTGAATAATTTAAAATATCTTATACATCCACTCAAAGCTCGTATTTATTAGACTAGTTAGATACTAGTCTATTATAATTGTACGACAGAGCTTACATTTTGTTTTTCAATTTAATTTACAATTTTACAAACGTACAAGTTAGTGTCATAAAGTATTTTATAACACATTTGCTCGTAAAGGGTCTCTTATTTCACCAATTTCAATATCGTATTTATCTCATTACGTACTTGTGCGTTATTGTAATGTAAAACGCACGGTTTATCAAGATGCTCCGTCTAAAATGAACGGTACTTTTTAAAATCTTAGCAAAAAGTTTTTACGTCAGAAAAGTGGTCAACATTTTATGAATAAAATTAACTTTGGGAGATAAAATACAATAATAATAACTTCACAACATTAAAAATGCCAAAGGGCAACGTAATAATCAATTTTACAAATTGTTCAAATTTTTATAACTGCTTTAACAAGTGATTATAGATTTATTCAGTTATTATTAAAGATGAAAGATTTATTCGTTTAAGAAAGTTCGAGTTTTATTTATTTCCTCGCAAATATGTTATAAAACGTCGTATGACACGTGCGCTTTGATAATTACAGCCTCTGCTTTCTTGTAGCAATATCGCATCGGCTGTAATTTTCAACTTACCGCACTTATATTATCTAATGTACTATTTTTTTTAAACTATATTAGAATTGTGCAGGAACTGGAAGGGATTTTCTGTCTGATAATGTGATGTTTATGCACGTCTAAAATGCGTTCAAGAAATCATGTTTTTTAAGTTAATAGTTAAAATAACGCATTTTGCGGGAAAAAGAGACCGACAAAAGTTGTGGACAATAAAAAATACTTGAAACAGACTCAGACCTCCACAAACAGTCTCTTTTATTACGTAGGTAACGTGGTTCAACGTGTCTTGGTTTAATTGTGACAACACCCGGTTGTTGAAATGCTAATCAACCCCCAAAAGCAACTAGGACACTGAAATCTCACAACTGTATGCAGCTGTTTTTGGTTAATCCAAATGAGCATCAGCCAATCATATCGCTCGGATTGTGATTCAGTATAATCATTCTCCTGCCCTAATCCCAATTTATCTGGGATCGGCGCAGCATGTCTTCTTCTACCATACTTCTCCATTACTTGTCATCTCATCAGACACCTCTTTTCTTGTCGAATTGTGATTGACTACAGATAGTATTCATCAGGATTTAAGAGGCCGAAGTAGTCGTATACCAGAGTTGAACCACGTTTTGGAATAGATAGACTAATTTACACGGTGCAATTTAACTGCCTGTTGAATAAACTCATTTGGAGCAACAATAAGTTCCACCGTCCGAACAATGTTGAGATTACCATTTAACTGTAAGCGGTACGCAGCGGTAGTTGCTTCAATGTTATTCATTCCACGGGTATGAATTGTATCGTGTAAATAGCGCTTATAGGGTCGATCTCACCATTGAAACTGAACGCGTTCAGCACATGAAAACCGCGCTCAAAAACGACCAGTTGTCATTGTTACGGGATATTGACATTGACCGCTATCGGACGCGGTTTTGGGCTTCCGGTAAAAAAGCCGAAGGTGTGGGTGCACGCTCTCGAGTCCTTATTGAAAAATTGTATGAGCATCGCTAAAATACACGGGCGCGGGGGCTGGTTATCTATGGACATTTTGAAAGCGTACACCCGCCCCGTACAACCGCGCCAGTATTACCCGAATCTTTAATATGCCGACCGCGTTCAGTTTCTATTGGTGAAACTCGCCTTCAAGGGTCGGGTCCGTTCTCGCTTGGTTCACATATAGCATTGATTGTCGCGGCGCTCGCATGGGCATCATGCGTTAGCGGGGACGGTCTGCGGCAGCATGGGCGCCGGCTCTTCGTCCGAGTCATCGGAGTGTACGCGGGTAAACCGGCGGCGCTCAAGCAGACGACGTAGCTTGAACTCGCCGTGCCCGTACTCCCAGCGGCGACGGGTCACGCCCTTGCGACCTACCAATGTGTTAAACTTACTGACTGATATCATTTTAAATAACTGTTGAAATTCGACCATTCGGCCACTTAGCGCAAATTCTGGTCTAATTCAGATAAACATGACAGATCCTGTGGTGGTATTCTAAAGATCAATAGAAAAATGGAAATTTCACATCACACATCACATCAAAATGGCGTAAATTAGGCAGCTCAAAAAATGCAAATCCCTTCCTTTTAACCCAGGGCGTCTAGTTCTTGAGATATTTGCAAAAACAGGATTCCAAGTTACAATAATTGTTTAACATGTTCTTGGAACTCTCATAGAAAATCATGTTACGACACAAATAACCGTTTTTGCACTGATTCGACTGCCATGCCGTTGGTTTCATCAAATTTAAAAGGCTTTCGACATTTTTGATTTTCTATAGTTAAGAATGGACAGCTGTGTGGCGTCACATTGTTTGCTACATTTTTTACATGTTCGAAGGTATAAATTAGGTGGATGCAGAACCCTGTATTTAAAAAATATTTTGCATGATTAATTACGAAGTGCAAACATGGCGTTTTGCACGCGATTCCGAATTCACAGACCCTTAATGAGTAGTAAAGAAGAGAAACAGAAGTGACACAAACGATTCTCATATCATACTTCCAAAAACTACATCAATGAACAAAATTAGCTTAGTGTGCTTTACTATGAAAAGTTACCATAATACTGAAAGCCGAACTAAAAAGGTGTAGCATGCATCGGTGTGTAAATAAAAATTCAAGAAGCTGCTTCCAATAAATATATTTTAACAAACCAACGATAAAATTGCACATCACAACTCTTTACAATCACAATATTTGAAAGCGCAAAATAATATAAAAGTGAGTTTGTGTAAAAGTAAATAACAAAATGGAATAGTGAGATAAATAGACTAGCAATAATTCTGCAAGGATGTTTTGGCGCTCGAATGACGTTGACGTTGTTAGTTCTGATTTTGGCCACGCGCTAAAAGATTCTTGTACAGCTAAAGTGACGAGTAAAGGGGAGGCCGCACTAGTAAAATTGCGTTGAGTCAGAACAAAATAATTATGTATGTCGCTTATGGTGCGACTATTGTGTATTATGTGTTTGTTTACAAGAATTAATTTAAACGCTTTACCAGTGCAGCCGCTGCCTTATTCTTATCACCCACCGCCAACCAAATAATTAAACATTATAAAAAAATCATCAATTATTTTCAGTTTATTACGCAGTAATGTTAATTGATAGATTTGTTTTTCTATAGATTTTTCATTTGACTGGCGGCGAAAAGTAACTATGTTTATACCCTTGAAAGAAGTGGTTTGATGTAATGTTCATTTAATTATGACTAAAAGGAAGGATATACTGTTAAAATATAGTAAGAACCTCTTGGCTAGTTTTAAGGAACTATTTTACACCAATTATTATAGGAGAATGGGCGTTTGTTTATGGGCTAGCTCAACTTGATCTAGCACTGGGGATAAATCGCCCATTCTCTTTTGCAACTACATCATAATCTCTTGAAGGTATCGAACTTAAAACTAATACAGAGCAAAATATACAGAAATAAATAAAAACAAAATTGTATTCGAGCTACGAGGAAAATAAATAGCAAGTAAAAAGTAACAATATTAGATCAATTGTGATTAGAGAGATCACTAAATAGGCACTGATAAAAATGATTTCATCATAAAAACGTTTTTATTCTTATAATTAATATAAAAAAGCATCAGATCGTAACCAAGAGATAGTTTGGCTATTTATTATTATTACTGTTTATAATCATTTCCTTTAAGGATATATTGTAAAATTTTCTACTCCAGCCTTGTATATTTTCGTAACATTCATCACAGGAAAAACCATTAAAATAATTGGTTATATTATATGATATTTTTATCATTTAATATCTCATCTATTCAATATATTTTTTGTAATAATATTTTGTAATACTTAGTCCTTTTTCTATCGCTTGGGGTTACCCACACTTTATAAAACAATTTTCACAAAATCAGTATTTTTTAAATCTTAAAATATAAAACTATGATATCTACGGTAAAAATATAAGCATGCCAATTTGCGCTGTTTCTATCGGTGTTATACCAAAGCATTATTCTATAATGTTATGGAATGTATAATTTGAGAAAATGCTTTTAAAAAACATTACCTAGTGGCGAAATTTCGGCGAACTATTAGGTACGCCTATGCATATCCATTGGGGGATTACAGGCGTGATGTTATATTGTTTTAAAAAAATGGTTAAGTAATTATAGTTTCATTAGAATTATTAGAGAATAATATAATATGATAAAGATAAGTAATAAGTCTTTTGAGCTAATATAGCCTTAGTAAGCAGAATTTAAAGAATCTCAGCATTAATACGAAACTACCCATTGTAGAAAATAAAAGTTATTGGTGTTGTGAACAAAATAAAACAAAATTGAAGTAAATTAGGTCCGATATTCAGTATTTATACTAACGGTGCACAGTGGCGATATGTTATCCTCTTATTATTAAACCAGAAAGTCATGCCAAACATAAATCTAATTAGGATACACTGAACTTAAGAGGCCGGCGATGGATGAGTAGTTCATACAAACGCAATCCCAAAATAATTTGTAAATCAAACATATTCTTAAGGTCAGTGGCGTGACGCTAGGTCCGAATATAGGCAACCCCGTTTAGTCAACTACCGATGTTTTAGGAAATAATTTAATAAATTAGTGTTTTGCTATTTTTTATAGTCTCATTATTGTAATACGCATGCATAATTGACATACGCGCCATCTATACGTACGTATCACGACAACAAAGTAAGATTGCCAACTGTTTACAAATCAGACGTGCAAAATATGTATTTCAAACGAAGGCCACTAGATGGCATTAAAATTATTGATTTGTTGTTATAATGCCGTACATTTTATTACCTAATGCAATTTAATGTCGATAAAAATATCGATATTTGATATTACTAAATCTCAAAAAATCACTTATAGATTAATATTAGCCAACTTTATTGTACTTTCATAGTTCAGAGATATGTATTGTGTATTATTTTGTTTATGTATATATGATGATGGTTCTAAAAGAACTTTACCAAATAACCGCAAAATGATAATTATGCGAAATATGAATTAAGTACCTATCACTATTCATGTGCACGAACTTTGATGTAAAAAACAAACTACAAAACTTTGTCATAGCTAAGTACCTACTAACTTCAGACTATACAATCGAATACTTAAACATAATTACGAGCGATGAAAATATGTATATTTCCGAGAAAAAGTATCATTATTAGGACTTGTACAGTGAAGATAAGAGCTTACTCAACGTATTTACATAGCTTTTTGACGGCAATATTCGAATTCACATTTTACTAATATTATCCACTAAGATAATTATGATTAGAAGATAGACCACTATTATTAATCAATTATGGAATCACTTGCAAAAACATAGGTAATCGCGATCGTGCCAAAACCTTTCACACAATTTTAAATAACAAAACTAAACCATAACTTTAAAATATTGTTCTCAAAATCACAAAACTTTAAATCACAATCAATCAAAGCAAAATATATGGGACTAATTTGAAATCGACCGTTCCTATCAAAAATCACGCAAATGACGCAACGCGCCGCTTCTTGCTTGCGCATTGGTTCTCGCCAACACACATTCTCTCAAGCAAACTTACACGGACTTTCACGCACCTATTCAAAAAAAAGCCCAGCATTAATTTCAATACAAATTTCCAACTAGAACCTAATATTGTTATCAAAAACACAGACCATTTCCTAGCAAAAACTGAGAGGTCCGACTGGTCCGAGAAGCCGAATGCAAGCCAGCGAGTGTCAAAGAGAAAACGCTAGAACTACGTCACTGATAGCGGACTAACCTTGAACTCTTCTTTTGTATAGTGTTAGAGCGAGCTAGAAGAGAACATTTTGACAACGTCGCGATTCGTGTTGCGCGCGAATTTATAATAATTTATGTGAAGGATGATGCCTACAGTTCAGTGAGGGCGTAAACCTGACAACCTCGCATCAAATTACGTTGCGTTTGGCGCGTGGCACGGTGGCACGCGGAATTGGATGTTATTATTATTTACGTTGAGTTAAATATTGTTTGACATAAACTTTTGTTTTTTTTGGAATGTTTATTTTTCGTATTAGTTGAGTTTGATTGTAAGGCAAGCCTGGCTTTTCAGCTTGTAGGAAAATACCGCCACTGCTTAAGGTAGGTAGTGTCTTTATTCCGATTGGAACACAGAATATCTAGGTTCCCAAATGTAATTTTGAATGGATACTGATTTAAACAAGAGTTTATGAGAAAAAAGTTTTCTATAGAAATTTTAAATTCCTCATATCTCGTCTTTATATCATTGTCCTTTCAAAATATATTATATTTGGGAACATAGATATTCTGTAATCCAATTGAAATAAATACACACTACCTTATGAATTTGTTTGATTTACAAATTATTTTGGTAGGTATTACGTTTGTATGAACTACGCATGCGCCGCCGGTCTCTTAATACACGTTGTACTGTACTTTACTCGCTTGCCTTGATTGTGTCTATTGATTTGTATGGAGGTGTTCAAAAAGGTGCTAATGTTCGTGGGATTTCTTAAGGAATGACCACGTTCGACGATATATAATAGTGAATAGTCCCACGCGGTATCAAGTCGCGTTGACTGAACCGTAACAAGGTGGGTGACGCCTTCTTTGCTTTTATTGCATGGACATAAAGCACTTTCTGACCTGTTTTGCGTTGATAAGTTTGGTCACTTTCTCAATTATTGTGACAGTCGATGTGCACAGTCGTGTCCTTCGAGGATTTACCTCAGTTTGACCAATCCTTAGGGGTGAGAGTTTAGTACCATGTATATACTAGGTGATTTGTTAAACGTGGGCAATAGTTTAGGGGCGTATAGTATAGTGAATATGAACAATTTTTAGAATGGGACCAACCATGAAATCGCGAAAAAAATATCAGTTGGTCCATACAAGGTCGCTGTAAAAAAATTTATGTACAGTCCATGCCACGAAAGATGAGACCTGTTACACTACTTGAAACGAGTGAAACTTTGTA
Source organism: Xestia sexstrigata (assembly GCA_941918905.2). Classification (NCBI taxonomy): domain Eukaryota; kingdom Metazoa; phylum Arthropoda; class Insecta; order Lepidoptera; family Noctuidae; genus Xestia; species Xestia sexstrigata. Next base: position 21,380,673 of record OW799201.2, read on the forward strand.
AAATCTTGATTATGCCTCGAGGTAAAACATTAAGAAGGCAAAGTAGGAAGATGGTTTAAGACGTGAACTTAAATGTCAAAAGAATAAATAAATAAATAAATATCGCTGGACATGAACACACAGCGCCATCTAGTGCCACATTAAGCAACGAGGCTTGTGTCGTGGACACCAGATAGAAAAGAAGTATTTCGTTACACAATAGAGAATATGCACGTAATTTTTTCTTCTCTTAGATTAATAAAATACAGTACTAACAACCAAGAAAAACCCAAGAAAAGTATTAAAAGTTAAGTTCAACTACTGCTTGTCGCTCAAAAATAATATAAAACTGCTGCAATTTTCTATGACAGTTCAAACGTCCGTAGCTGTCGCGACCATGATGTGACGTCATTTACCACAATCTGCCTTGTTTACATTTTTTTTTTTGCCCTTAATAGAATAATTTTACTAATTGTATGTGCTCTAATTAAGTAAAAATTGCAATAACAATATTGTAGTAAAATCTTAGTAAAACTTTAAGCACTAAAGTTTTTTTTCGACACAGACTTTAACGTCACTACCGGCATTATCGAGGACGACGCGTTTTGAGAGTGCGTTCCGATTCACCAAAAGCATAAAACAGTAAATTGTAAAATAAGTGATGTATTAGCAATTATTATTATTAACTTAAACAAGTGTACCACAATGTTTTTATGGACCAATACAAGGCATTTTTAATAAATAAATAGAGTTTTGTATTTCATGCATATTCCCTATTAACTCGTATACAAGTGGTGTGACAGGTCTCATCTTTTGTGGCACGAGTTGTACAGCTGTTTTTTTCATATTTCGGAGTCCCATAGTAAAACTTGTGCATATTTATGAGTACTTAAAGAATTGCCTACGTTTAATCAATCAGCCTGTTTAATGTAATTATATGATGTAGGTGTGTTGTGTCAATGCACGAGCGGCTCGGCCTCGTACCCCTTACCGGTGTTGCGCGCGCGCAGCAGCGCCAGCGCGGCCAGCGCCAGCAGCGCGGCGGCGGCGGCGCCCCCCGCGCCCCCCAGCGCGCCGCTCCACCACTCCCACGCGCCCCCCCCGGCCCCGCCTCCGCCCCCGCCACCCCCGCCCGCGCCCGACACGTGCGAGCTGCCTACCACTTCTGTAATCAAGTTTATTTCTCTGTGATCTGTTGTGTGGCATAGAGATAAGGCTACAAGACTTATAGCTTCATCTCTTTCCACCTTTTGTTTATGAAGTAAGATTGCAATAATATTGCTTTGAAAGGTGGTACGGTACAGTCGCTGTCTATAACTTATGGTTATAAGACAATATTTATAAAGCCTATACGAACAGAACTACACTTGCTAAGGTTCAGTCCAAATGGTACGGTCTGATAGCAGACCGGATGCGGACACCAGGGGGTCTAAAATGGCCGCTTTAGAAGAACCGTAATATGAATCACGTTAAAAATTTAAAATTATTAAAATGGACTTTATGTTTATGACCATAAAGTCCATGTTTATGATCTTATAGTCCATTTTAAAATTTTGAATTTTTTAACGTGATTCATATTACGATTCTTCCAAAGCGGCCATTTTAGACCTCCAGATGCTTCAGTAAATCAGTACATTATCCGACTCCCTGAGTCTGGTGCACAATTTATTATTTATCCGAAGTGACCGAATCATTACTTGGATGAAAAACATAGAAAGTTTTATAAATAAATTTAAGTAACTTTAAACAAGTGTAAATTATCTTCCTTCTAAAAATGACATAATTTCCTATAAAATATACATTACTGTGAGCACCCAAATAATTTTAAGCTAAACAGAACAAGTTATTTATGATGCAATTTAACAACAATAATATAAGCAGGAAAACATAAAACATTATTGCATAAATTGGAATTAATAAACATTACTGATAAGATTGGCTTTAACTATTAGAATTCTTTACTCTATTAGAAGCTTTACTTGCATGCGAATTGCGAACAAAAAATATGTATAAACACGAGATGTGACGATTAGGCAATGTTCAAGTTCTTGCTCGAACATGTTTCTACCTGTTTAACATAACTTTTGCATTACTAAACTAAGCAGTTAGTCTTTAGAAAAATCACAACTTCACAAGTCAAATTCATGTTTTCATCGCGACTGCACCTTTAACTGTTGCGCTGGGAAATGGGAAGTTTATTCCGCCATTTTTTTTTCCTATAGTTTGTGCTGGTAGGCGTTTTGGGGGAGTAAGACCGTCAATTTAAACCTTTGATTTTAAAATCATGCGCATAAAAACAAACAAAAGCAAAACAAAACGAACAGACACAAACCTACTCACCGACAGTCGCGGTAGGCTTCACATGAGACGTCACATTCTTCTCCAACCGGCTTTCATTCCTGAGCGTCTCATCCACGAACTTGTACACCCTGAACGGGTTCAACTCAGCAACATAGATCTTGGAGCCGTCAGCTGAGGTGACGATGTCGTGGGGGTTCTGTAGACCTTCGTCCGGGGCGAAGGTTTGGATCAGTCGGCCGGTGGCGAAGTCGATCACGAAGCCGCGGACTGGTACGGGATTTGGTAAAGGACTATCGGGTCCGTTTACTACGTAGAGACGGCCGCCTGCGGATTAAGTTAGTCCTGTAAGCGCTGGTGGCAACTCGCTACAGCCACTGTTGAATATGAGGTCCTGGGTTCCATTCGCAGGTCGAGCAGTGTTATTGAGTTATTCCATTAGGAATTTCTCAGTAGCAGCTACGGAAGATTTGTGCCCTGTTGATGGCAATACGCTTGCCCCATATTAACTTAACTTACTTAACGATAACTGGCGAAATATGGGTGTATCTGTATAGTTACCCCGCTAAAAGTATGTGACTAAAGGAGTGATGAATATCGGATGACTTTTTTATCACTTTCCACAAAAAAAAGGGGTAGGTACTTAAGTATATTAGGTGAACGGAGTAGAAGAAGATTATGGCATACCTAGTCTTTTTTTTTTCATTTTTCCTCAGCTTAGAAAAAGATCTATCATTAAAAAACGCTGCAAATTTCAAGTAAACTTTTCATATTAGAACAAAGAAAGAGAAATTTTGAAAGTAATAATGAAAAATATTGAATTTTTAATTTTTTTGAATTTTCTTTTTTCGTAAAAAAAAACTAAGTAAGTAGGTATGCCATTCTCCGTTCACCTAATATACTCATTTTTTTTGGAAAGTGATATAAAAGTCAACTGTATAAATGTTGATGGATAAAGACAGCGAAGAAGACCAAACAAAAGGCAGATGGATTGTGTGAAGAAAGATATGACTGGATGAAAGGTTGGTGACAAAGGAAATGAAAACGTGATGCGCAGAGTCGTAGACGTCAAGTAATATGGAACAAGGTCTAGAAGATGATGAGTTTTACGGTGAAAGACCGGCCATTGTAAGAAATGATTCTGTGAAGGCAAGCGGTCGACAGCTGGAAAATCGTTACCTTTGCTAATTGATAGGAACTTGCACACTAAGGGCGTACGCTATTAGCGTGGGTGCACGGAACGGATGTCCATTCCGGACGTCCTGTTAAATTATCCTTAGAAAACCCGTCAGCCACGACCGCGCTGCTCATACAATTTTTCAATACAGACGTGCGCAACACGAGCTTTAACATACGCCCTGAAGGCTTACAGACCTGATAATTTACGCACGAAGATTCGTCATACTCCTACCTAATTTTATTGGTAAATCGGCAATTTCACAGTTGTCGATTCGTCTTAGATAGATAGCTAAATTTTTCTGCAAACTGTTATTTTATTTTAAAAAATTGCAAAATAAAATTAAAGCGCGCTATTGGATTTTGAACTTTCGGCTAAACGCTAAATGTTGAAAATTCAACACAGCGCGCTTATATTAGCACAAGCCGTAAAAACAAATTCTGCGTATTTTTTAGGGAATAAAAAGTACCTGTATGGAGCCGCCATGACTGTTTATGGCGACTTTTCTTTACTTTAACGATATTGTCAATCCAACGCGCTTTTCCCCACTATTCGGTCAAAGCTTTGCTCCATTGACCATCTCCGCGGCTGGCTAGAAAATCTAAGGAAGTCTCACCATGCACAGGAGCATATGCAACACTAAACAGCCTGCCTCCCATCAGCCAGCTGCTGAAGCTCCCCTCATAGGTGCCGTTGTCGTGTCGGAAGCAAGCCACGCGGCCTCGCTCGCGGTCGGCCACGCAGACCAGGCCGCGGTCTTCCGCTAGTGTGAGCGCGTGGGGCACGTTGAACGCGAACGGAGAGTTGCCGTGACCTGAGCGATGGTGCATTGATATTGTATAGTCTGGCACGAATTGGTAAATCCAGTCAGGAATTCAGAATAAGGGGAAATGTCGTGATCAACTCGAAAATGCAACGACGCTTCACTTGTCGGAGGACTTGTCACACGCTTGTCGGAGGGTCATCCCTTTTCTATGGAGGATGTGGAATTGAGGAACATTCTACTCTGTGTAACAATTAAATAGAAAAAAAAACTACTTAAAAATAATAATACACCAGTTAAACGAGTACAAACTAAGTAGGTACACAGATACTCACTGATCCCCCACTGCAGTATAATTTTCCCGTCTGGAGAAAACTTGAGGATCCTGTGGTTGCAATAGCCGTCTGCCACGAAGAAGTCGCCATTAGACAAGACAGCCACAGCACTTGGTTTGCAGAAGTGCTTGTCATCATTGCCGGGTATAAACCTATAACAGAAGAGCGAGGGTTTACCGCACTTATTGACAAAAAATAGACTTCAACCGATTCAGTATCTTCTCATTCAGTTCAACGCGGGGGTCGGGTCAGTTAGTCAAAGTTCGTCAAAAAGCGATTGCAATTATTTTCGAAAATAAAGCTTTTTCTGACGGCAGCAATTCGATTCCCCGTCGATATGTGTGGTCTATTCTCAGGCGATATTGATTCAAAGTTGCTATACCATACCTATATACATACTTGAGTAGTTACAAAGATACATGACAATAAGATATGAGTTGAGCTGTGTCGATTTTTCTGACGGCAGCAATTCGATTCCCCGTCGATATGTGTGGTCTATTCTCAGGCGATATTGATTCAAAGTTGCTATACCATACCTATATACATACTTGAGTAGTTACAAAGATACATGACAATAAGATATGAGTTGAGCTGTGTCGATTGCAACTATCATGAATTCATGAATATTATATACTTAACTATCAAGTTACATTAGCATACAAACTATCATTTAACATGCATTTTATGACATCAATGTGAATGTGAGCACTGACTGAACACATTCACTCAAATCTTTGTGGTTCTACCTGTCCTCTTTTTAGACTTAAAATGAGAATGTGACCTTTGAATTTGGTCGATGTCGCATATAAAACACTGACCTCCAAAAATATAAAAAATATTGTCACATGTTAAAACAAACGAATGAATCCTTTTTAATATATCATTTATTTACTTGTTTGGATTTGGTTCAATAATAAAATTTGAGAAACAATAACATATAATTATGTTCTTTTGTAATTGTGATCCAAAGATAAATATGGTACACTTATACAAATGAATGTTTTCATTCATTCAAATTGAACAATTATTTATGTTATTAATGTAGTAACAATGAGCTCATGGCATCATAAGGAAATGACTTATAAGACGACGATCCATTCTTCTAAAACGAGAGTCGGCAATTTATATCAAATGCAATTTCTTTTAACTGATATCATGCATTAGGAACAATTAATTAATTAATTATTATTGGTCCAAGATAAGACCCCTGCGGAATCACTGGACAAATTTCAGAAATAATTTTCTTACTATACAGATTTGTAAAGAAGCAAAATTATCAATTGTAATATAATATTGACAAATTAAAAACTTCATTAAGTACCTATCTCTTACTTACTTACCATTTTAAAACAATTTAATTATGGAATATTGTGGAATACTCTGTCAAAAGCATTGAATCAATTAATATATTGATGTAGTAGATAGTGTTAAATTTTTCAGTATAATTTAAAGGCTAATGTTTAGATTTGTTTGAATGATCCAACAAGTTTTTTTTATGAACTATTCTCAAAGAATAATACACAGGCACCTGAAGTGCCTTTGAATAATATTCATATTTAAATTAAAAAGGTAAGAAAGAAAACTTACTTCTCCCCCAAGGTGATGTTTGGCTTCTGTCTGTCATAAGGAGTAAACTTGAAGACCTGATGCATGGCCACATCCGTCACCCACACATTGCCTTCATAATCCACTGTTATACCATGCGGGATATAGAACCTAACAGGAAGTTGTTTCAATTTAATGAAGTTTTAGTATAGTTCATATACAGGATGATTTGTTAAACATGACAATACTTTAGAGGAGTGAAGTACTCATAAATATGAGCAACATTTTTTATGGGACTCACTCTGCAATATGAAAATAAAAACAGGTGGTTCCTAAATTTTTCAAGTTATGTGACCATGAATGTATGGAGCAATTGATATTTACAATGCCATTTTCATGGTTGGCCCTATAGTAATAGTTGTTAATTTTCATGGGTACTACACAATCACATCCCCAATTCACCCCATATAACTTTATTAGACAAGGTTTCAAATTTCTGTAAGATTTTTTTTAGAAAGGGATGTTTTACAAAAGGAGTGTTTTAGAAGTGCTCAGTTGATCTAAAATCAGGTACATTACACACCAAGTATAGTTTCAAGAGCGATTGAATAATTAGGAAGGGTAACAAGAAACAGAGGACTGCCCTGTTCTTCATTACTTATCAACGGAAAATTAAAAATACTCACAGTTTCTGCCCCCAACTGTCAACCAGCTCCCCTGTATCATTCAGCACTAATATAGTGGGTTCTAGTATAGGATCCTCCCCAATACCCTGGTACACATCTCTATTGTTAAACGTGGTTGCATCCCACACATTGTGCGAGCGGTGGAACACCAGCACCTGGCCAGAGTTGTCAATGGCCACGCCTGATACCTGGCCCATTCTGATCGACGGGTCTGGCCAGTCATTCACCCATTGTGGGGCTGGAGAAAAATTAAGGTTTGAATTTGACAGTCATCAGATCTATCATTTTATTGTGGGTATAAATTAGGGAAAACTAATAGAGGACCACTATTTCTAATTACAGATAGGTTCATACAGTATCAAAACCATTGGATATTAGTTTGATTACGAAATTAAATGTTCGAAGCAAATAGAAATAGTTTTTCACAATCAATGGTTTTCATTTGCTGTTGGGGAATACCCAAGGGAAATTACCTGTACCTACCACAAATTATTAAGATATTTTCAAGTTGAATGTAAATTCGTATATTTATTATGTACTTGTCGTCGTAATATAGAATAACAACAAATTATACAGAAACCGTGTGAATAATAATTACCTACTGTAATTATGTTTATTCGCTGCGCTAGATTCAATCAAATACATACCGTGAACTTCTAGTTTCGTGAGCGCAGTTTTTATTTTTTCAAACTGAGCTTGCTGACTGTCGTAATATCCGGCTGGATAGTACCCTTCTTCACCAAACTGCACGCAATAAAAAGCTCTTTTAATTTCCTGTATTTATTGAATATTTATAAAATGTTGCCGATTTCTTACCATTCGTCCGCAAATCGAATCTATGATGCACATTAGGACAAATAACTGGAAGTTTGGTAGAACAATAAACCTAAAGGACTTCATTATCTATTTTGTGAGCAGTGTGAGCACGAACTAAAAAGTTTTGTTTTGCTATTGATCAAAATGATTTTTAACAAATCAACAAGTACAAAGCTTATCAATTATCACGAATGACGTACGGCCGCGGTATCAGGTATGGATGGATGGTATTGGTATGGTTTGGTTTTGTTTGATGACGTAGACGTATCCACTCTAGGGATGTGCCTTAATATCTTTGAAACTTACTAAATCACTCTGTTTACATTTTTATTGAAAACTGTAGCGTATATTTTAATCAAATCACAAAAATGTATTGCCAAGCCTGACTGTGTCAACTGTGTGGTTTCGAATGAAAAGTTAGTTATTTATTGTAGCGAAATGGCCTCGTACTGGGTCACATTGTAAGAGTCAATTGAGAATTCAATAGGTGCAAAATGATGTTCCTTATAATAAAACTTGCCGAAGTCAATTGGATAATCTGATGCATACAAGGGGATAGAAAATCTTCGTTACGATTCAATTAGGGTCACTGCGTTTTAGATCTAGAAAAGTTCTAAGTCAGGTTGATCCATCAGAGTAGGACTGATTGGGGAAACATGCCATTACAAGATTATATTTTTTGCTTGTATTTGTGAGATTGGTTTCCGGTCACAAAATTAATTTTACTATCATGTAATAATAACAACCGGCCGTGTTATAACTAGATTTAGCAAGTCAGTGGGTCGTCTTGGGAGCGGGTATCACGCTTAGCCCTTAGCCATGGACTAACTTAGGGTAGCAGATATCTGACAAGTCTTTTAATTTTGTTTGAATTGAAAAGGTATGCATAAAGTAAACAAAGGAATGGTTTACACTAAGAACTTTAATAATTCACATGCACGATTAAGTGCCATTACACCAAACCGGCAAGTTAAGACGAACATAAAAGTGATCCCAGTCGGGGAGCACACGTAGTACATCGTCGCTCGTCTTATGCCGAGCACGCCTCTGATTGGCGCCAACATAAAATATTTATCTCCTAATTTTATTTTATACATTAGACAAGAACAGCTGCACCTGTTTTTGCAGCTTTTTGACCTTCTTCATGGTCTTTGAAGACATTTTGCCGTTCGTGTATAGCGAGGCGATGAAGCTGTGCAGTCTCCTCACGAAGTCGGTACGCGTCTTCTTGGCAGAGGGCGCGGGCCCGAGGCGCGCGCTCATCAGGCGTCGGTGGTAGTACGTGAGCTTCTGCAGCATGAGCGGGTCGCTGCACGGACCCGTATGCTTGTCCTTTTTGTCCTTCATACCGTTTTGTATAGGTTGTGTTGGAATGCTGTTTGCTTTTATCTTCAATCTATTTATTTTAGGATTGAGTTTCAACGCCTTCTTTTTCTTCCTCCTCATCACCTGTTTCGACACGTGGTACATTTTCAGTAGATCTGAATAGTCGTCCCGGGGAAGCGCGGTAAATATAAGAGCGTAATGCTGTGCGATCTCCTTTCGTAGGTTGTTAGATATAGTCTTCTGTCTGGAATTCATAAGTTTCTCTTGAAATGAGTACAGTTCAGTGACGTGTGCAGTCCCGTCGGCAAGGCCAGCCTGGCCAATGAGTACCATGTTTAGCTTCTTAAGCATTTCGTTAATGTTGCCTCGGTTGTTGTCCAACTGTTGAGGGCTGATGACATTTTGTTTCAGAAGTTTAAGGTGACGGTTCTGTAGATACGTCAACTCCTTGTATAGCGCGTCAGGGTCGCCATAGTCTTCTTTTAAAGCGTTAAGCGCGTTGCTGAGTTGCCGCAACAGGTTGTTCCTGTTCTTGGGTAAAATGTGCCACGCATTTTGCTCGTGTTGTGTGTCGCCCTCATTGCTCGGTTTGGGCCTATCGTCGTGCGAGTTAGGCTTGAACCAGTCACGAAGCTCCGCTTGGAAAGCCTCCTGGTCTTCAAGCCTGCCCTTAATACTTAAAAAAGAATTAATTTCTGCGTTCTCCACTTCTATGCAGTGTTTATCCGTGGTTGCCTTCAACCAGGCCTTGCCCTCTTCAGTTTTGAGCTTGTCAATAATTTCGTTGGTAATGTATATCCTGGCGGAAGCGAAAAGTTCATTTGAGTCTGAAGAGATTTCATTGTCTTGAATAATGTTACCTTTCTTGTCATGGTTAGTGGAGGAGATTGGAATGAAGTCTGGTGCTTTTTCTGTGTCACCCTGATTCTTATCATTCTGGTCATTTCTCTTCGCTTCCATCGTCTTGTTGGTGTCCTCCACAGCATCTTTGCTGAGGGAGGTCTTTCGCGGCGCGGGGCTTTTAGTGTTGCGTCGTTCATGTTCGTCACCCGCTGAGAGGTTCCTCTTCTTGTTGACGTGTGTCTCGTGCGTGGCGAGGGACTTGGACTGGCGCTTGTTGCGCGGGGCGGGGGGCGCGGTAGCGGGGGCGGGGGCGGGAGTGGGGCCGGGGCCCGGGGCGGGGCCGGGGGCGTGATGGTGCAGGGGGCGGTACAGACACACGTAGGGCGAGTTGACGGGCAGGCCGGAGAAGGGCAGCGTGACGCGACACGTGTGTACGAGGTGGCCCTTCCGAGTGCAGCCGCTGCAGTACAGCTGAAGGTGGTTCTTGTATTGGTTGCAGCGTTCCAAGGGAGAGTTGTTATCAATCTGTAAAAGGAATGATGTTTTTTTTCAGATTGTTATCATTTCAGATCGCCTTTTCCATCGAAACACAGAATAGCTCTTTTCTAATGTGGGGAGACCCACGGCTATACGAACATACTAAGCTGCATCGTTTTGTTACAATAGACGTAAAGTAGCCGAATTGGTTGCCGCGATTCAAACACGGAAAAAAGCAACGGTCGAAATGTATGGAGCAATGGTGCTTCTCTCTTTCGGCGGTAAAGCTCAAAAATTAGTCTAGACTGGTAATGATAGTTCACCAAAGCTAAATCCGAAACTATAGCAAAGTGGTCAAAGGAACTATGACCTTTATTTTGGAGGAAAAATAGAACTTCTTTTGTAGTTTTTAGGCAAGCTTCTGCCTGAGGCAGTCGGTGTCTGACAAGCTGTATGGGGCGGGAGAGGGCGAAGGGCGTGATGTGACGACGCGACGTTCTCCCGCCTCGAGCAGCTACATCAGGTACCGTCTCAATGACGGCTCAGTGTTGTACTCACAGTGTTATGGTACCGGCGCCAGGTGTCGGGGCAGTGGCTGGCGGGGTGCCCGTTCTGTCCGCACTCGGCGCATCGCAACAAGCCCCAGTTGCAGCAGTTGCGGCACATGTTCGAGTACATCTGGTTCGGGGAACCGCACTGTGGATAGAAAACATTCAGGTAAATATAATGTTCATCATCTGCCTAGCCTTTCCCAACTATGTTGGGTTCGGCTTCCAGTCTTACCGGATTGCAGCTGAATACCTGTATTTTACATGGAGCGACTGCCTATTTGACCTCCACAACCCAGTTAGTACTGGGTAATATCATACCCCTTGGTAAGACTGGTTTTGGCAGGGGGTCACTACCTGTAACGACTGTCAAAGATCTACAAATGACAGCCGGGACCAACGCCTTAACGTGCTTTCCGAGGCACGGAGGTAACCCGGTTTGTAATGGGTGGTCACCCATCCACAGACCAACCTAGGCAAGCACAAGATCGACCCAAGCGGCTGTTATTATTTAGCCACGGGCTCCTCCAAGGGCAGGTAAATATAATGTTATAATATTGCATATTTACATTCCAACTGTGGCATTATTCGTAGAGGGTCTACAATAATCTTATCAATCTATATCTTCTTATTTATAAAATCGTTTGTCCTGACTGATTTTTCAATGCAGAGTTCAAACCACGGATCGGGTTAAAAATTGTTATTTAGAACCAAGGTTACCGACGTAGCCCGAAGAATTGCCAAACATAAGTGGCAGTAGGCAGAGCACATTGCTCGCAGAAGGATGGCCGATGGGGCCGAAAAGGAAGACGTTGCTTTGGAAAGCCTCCCACTAGGTGGATCGATGACCTGGTGAAGTTTGCGGGAATCCACTATGCGAGTCGCACGGGACCGGTCAATGTGGCGACACTTGGGGGAGGCCTATGTTCAGCAGTGGACGTCTTTCGACTGAAATGATGATAGTTATTTGGGCATCCGCTAAGAAAGGATTTTGGAAAATTCAACTCCTGAGTTGGTGAAAGGGGGCTGAAAGTTTGTATGGAAATTCACCAGGCGAAGTTAGTGCGGGTCGGCTGATCAGTTCAACTTATTGTGAAACGAACGAGGTTTATATTTTAAAGCAAAAAAAAAAATTTCTAGGTTTATATTTAGAAGCAAATGATCGATTCATATTAAGTATTAGATTTAGAAGTTTAATTCAACTAGGTTCTATGTGCAAAAGGTCAATCCCAAGTCTATGTAGTTAGCTATAAATAAATGATTTTACGGCTGTCGGAATACAGTTCAAACTCCATGAGTGGCTCGGCTCGAATGTTTGGGTACAACTGTAGATTCCGTGGCTGCTACTAAGAAATCCCGTATGAAAAAACTCAATAACATTTTGCCAGACCTGGGAATCGAACCCAAGATCTTAAGCTCAAAGGCCGCGCTTGCGATTACTAGACCAGCGAGAACATGCTTTCTCAAGATTCTCAATATTATTGCATCATATTTTGGTATGCGTTGTTTTTAAATATCTGGGAAAAGATTATGAAATATCTTTAGAGAATAAAAAAAAATGGGTTGCTATTTATTGCGAAAACTATGGCAAGAAGTAATTATTACTATGGTCACAAATGTCGCTCTGCCTTGTAGAAACTCAAATAAACAAGAAAGTGCTAAACTATTACGGAGGCATGGCTTTGAATTCGGATAAAACACACTAGTACGAAAGCGTGACGTAAACGTCACGTAAATTTGGTCATAGATATAATAAACTAATAGGTATTATAAAGGAGTACTGCTTGTGAGTTTGAATTTAGTGGGTATTCTTCGAAACTACTGATCCGATTCCGAAAATTATTTCATGGGAAGTTACATTAATTATCACCGAGTAATACCAGCCGTTACTGTCCCACTGCTTGGCAAAGGCCTCTTCTCAAGTTCTCATACAGAGAAGACACGAGCATTGAAATGTATGTAAACAAAAACACCAAACAAACGTAACTCAAGCGAAAACTCTGAGTTTTTCTTTTATAATCACATGTTTATTATTCATCAAAATATTGCTGGACTTCTAAACAAATCTGATATCTTAACATTAAATATTCAAGAAGAACTATTACGCAGACAAATAAATGTCGACATAATATGCCTAACAGAACATTTTGTTATCTCTGGTCAGGAAAGTCTAATCAATATACCAAATTATAAATTTGCTGCCTCCTACTCTAGGAAACACCAAAGTCGAGGAGGTTCGTGTATTCTAATTAAGAGTTGTTACGAATATAAAGACCTTCACGATGTAATGAAACTTTCTATAACAGGAGTTTTTGAATGTAGTGCAATAGAACTAATCCAACAAAAAATTATAATTGTATGTGTATTAGACCACCAAATATATTGTTACGTCGTACCCGTACTTACCTACAGTTACGGTAGTAGGTATCTACAAATATGTAGGTAGGTAGTAGTAGGTATAACGAGTCTCGAATAATGTAGGTACAAATTCGCAAACTACCTACAAAAGAACATGAGGAATTGTCATTGTAATTTCGACCGTACGCCGAGGGCATAAAGTACCTATTTCTTGTGGAAGTTTCTCGAAGGACAATGACCCACTATGGAATTGTCTAGAAGATTCTAGGAAGTCGTGGATATTTATCGAACGTTCGATCGCCATATAAATAGTCGACGTGTTTGCGGGAGCAGGCAGTCTGATTTTGGCTACACAACGAAGCGAATCCAAGTGAACTAGAAGTGCGATATCTAAGCGAATAGTGATCAGTAGTGTATTTGAGATTAAGTTTTATGTGTTTTGTGATTATTAAAGTTATTTGTTGTTTCGGTAGTAATTAATTTATCGCATACCTAGCTCGTAACAACAATATCTAATATTAGTGTATTTTTTGAGCTATGGACTCTGTATTAAAAAAAGTGTGCTATAAATCTAATGTAAGGGTAGTGTTATGCGGAGACTTTAACATAGATATCCTCAAACGTAACAGAATCACCCTGGACTTTAACATAGATATCCTCAAACGTAACAGAATCACCCTGGACTTTAACATAGATATCCTCAAACGTAACAGAATCACCCTGGACTTTAACATAGATATCCTCAAACGTAACAGAATCACCCTGGACTTTAACATAGATATCCTCAAACGTAACAGAATCACCCTGGACTTTAACATAGATATCCTCAAACGTAACATAATCACCCTGGACTTTAACATAGATATCCTCAAACGTAACAGAATCACCCTGGACTTTAACATAGATATCCTCAAACGTAACAGAATCACCCTGGACTTTAACATAGATATCCTCAAACGTAACAGAATCACCCTGGACTTTAACATAGATATCCTCAAACGTAACATAATCACCCTGGACTTTAACATAGATATCCTCAAACGTAACAGAATCACCCTGGACTTTAACATAGATATCCTCAAACGTAACAGAATCACCCTGGACTTTAACATAGATATCCTCAAACGTAACAGAATCACCCTGGACTTTAACATAGATATCCTCAAACGTAACATAATCACCCTGGACTTTAACATAGATATCCTCAAACGTAACAGAATCACCCTGGACTTTAACATAGATATCCTCAAACGTAACAGAATCACCCTGGACTTTAACATAGATATCCTCAAACGTAACAGAATCACCCTGGACTTTAACATAGATATCCTCAAACGTAACAGAATCACCCTGGACTTTGAATTTCTTCTTATAAACTATAACCTTAAGCTACAGATACGGGAACCAACGAGACCAAAAAGTCAAACATATTTGGATAATTTTGCTTATAACTCTCATTTAAAGTGTACAAGTGAGGTTGTTGATTTTGCTTTGTCTGATCACTCATCGGTAATACTAAAATCCAAGTCAGTAAAACTTGCAAATTAAATTACTGGCGCACTCAAAAACGGGATTACTCAAGGGAAAATCGTAATGCACTTCTACCAAAGGATAAGCGCTGATGATGTAAATGTTAGTTAAAATGGTCAAAAAGTTACAAAAAGTCAAAATACAACTTCTGTAGCGAAATTTCTAGGTATCCTGATTGACAATAATTTGACTTGGAAACCGCATGCCGATGACGTATGTAAGAAGTTAAATAAATCAGCCTACGTACTGCATAACCTATCACACAAAGTTAGCAATGATACACTTATAATAGCTTATAATGGATTGGTTGCGTCAGTGTTAAGATTTGGAATCATATTTTGGGGTAACTGTAGTGAGAGGGAGGAGATTTTTAAGGCCCAGAAACGGTGTATTAGATCAAAATCAATGTCAAACCTCAAAAGCACAGACAGCTGTGAACATGTGTTTCGGTCTCTGAGGATACTGACTTTTCCATGTTTGTACATATTGGAGGTGGCAATTTTTGTAAAAACCAATTTAAACTTATTTCCTTCACTGGCCAATATTAGAACACGCAATGGCCCCTTGAGATCCCAATACAAGAGCTTGCTACATTCGGGTAATTACAAAACAGCACTGTTAAGGAAAAGTATTATGACAATGGGTCCTGTCATTTATAATAAAATACCTCATGGTTTTAAGGGCTGTTCTATAAACGTTTTTAAATCTAAGGTAACTGCACTACTTTTAGACAAATGTTACTACTCTGTGAAAGACTTTTTAAATGACATGAATTTATCCAGATTATAATTGTTTTTAATAGCAAATTTGACCATGCACCTGACTGTAATATTATTAATTGACTTGATTTTAATTTCTGTTTTGTTGACATTGTTTTGTTTTTATTAATATTTTTAATTATGTAATAATTTGCATGCCGTAAGGTAGCCGATCTCATTAATTTATGTACAAGATCTTATACCTGTACCTACATTCTAAGCAAATAAACATCTGATTCTGATTGATCACCACGCTAGCTCATCATCATCCCGTCTTGAGACGGGATGATGATTTCAGGCTTACATTAATTATAAGTCCAGGTTTCCTCACAATATTTTCCTTCACTGTTTGGTGTTTGTAATGTCCAAGATTAGTTTTGAAAGCACATATGAACTGAAATAAACAACCGGCCAAGTGAGTTAAAGTTGCGTGGAAAGGGTTCCCTTACAATGCCAAAGTCAAATTTTCCGTAAGTGAACGTATTATGTTGAGTTTACCACTTTATTTTCAATTGATAGAATTCTTATAGGTTTTCCTGAAATCTACAAGCAATTAACTATATTTTGTATTTTTAATTTTAAGCTCAGTAGTTTCGAAGATCAGGCGGTGTCAATCTTTCATGAATAAAATCAAAACTATTTATTTTACAATAATAACAAAAATATATATGAAATCTTCATAACGAGCCCTTTCATTTGATATATACACACAGTACACACACAGTAAGGTTTGCAAAACTTTATTTCCTAATTTGTAACCCGAAAATGACCCTTATTTAAAAAAAAACATTTACTTTTTGGGTCATAGATAGGATTGATTATTCCTATGAAATTTAAGATTATGAAAAATGATTTATGAAAACCTGATTTGGTCCAGTAGATTCGGAGCAAATTGGCTGTGACAGGCGGAAGTACAGACAGACAGACGCACGAGTGATCCTATAAGGGCTCCGTTTTTTTCATTTTTTGTACGGAACCCTAAAAATCACAATGGTACTTGCCCGGATGAATGATGTGAACCTCATGCATCAGAGGTGAGGTCTTAAAACAAAGTACTTACGTTAACACAGATCTTCCTAGGACACCTGGGTTCGAAGTGTCCCGTAGAGCCGCACATGTAGCACACAGGCGGCTTCAGGCGACACGTGTCGTCTCGGTGGCCCGGGCGGTTGCAGTAGTTGCAGCTGTAATGTAACATGGACCGTGTAATGTAGCATGTTATGCAACAAGAATAGTTTGAGAGAAATTGATGTATGAAAACTTGCTAATGTTTACTGGCACGAAATCTTAAGAACTGTATTATGAATTTCAATATTAAATTATTTCATTAATGATTTCGTTTTTATTTTTGCTGACTATCATATTTTTTTTATACTAAATTTAAAATGTCCTGTGTGTAATGTGTAATCTTGTCCAGAATTATAGTTAGTCTACTTACGTGACTTTTCTTTTAGCCAGTGAAGGTACCCTGTCCTTAGGGTCAATCACCCACAAACTCTTATCACCTAAAAATTAAGTAATTTTAATAACTTAAGTATTACAACAATCTGGTTCTTGAATAGGGTAGATGACAAAAAAAAATCTAATTAGTTCGGCAGAAACAATTCCAAAAAATAATGAACTAATTTTTCTTTTTTCACATAAACAAAAAACGAAGACGATACAGTGCGTCGAAAACTCGTGTGACATCTCATTTGAGAGTGCATTTTATACCGGAAAGTGACGTCACAAGCTCCCACTCATGATCTTTAACGCGTATCCAATATTTTTAGTTTATTCCGAACCTGACTCGAAATCACAACCCGGTCGCATATCGCAATTCGGGTTAGTTATAGCACAGATAATAATACTTCTTGTATATATATAGGAACGATACGTCGGGTCAGAGGCTCTCTAACGTTTTGAGCGTATATTCGGATCTATCCGTCTCTCTCGCGCACGTCTGCAGATTAGTGCGAGTGAGAGAAAGAGGTTAGGAAGAGGGTTACGTTCGAAACAATTTTCTTTTTTTTTTTAAATTCCTAACTTAACCCGCGATCTGAATTGGTGACAAATGATGGTGAATAGTTTTTATATTTAGTAATTTACCTTTTGACATTAAATATTTATTCAAGACATTATTTGATTTTTTGCATTTTAGAGAATAGATTTATAAGTATTTGGCATTATAATATTTATAATAATTTATTTAATTACTATTTACATTCTATTGACAC
Organism: Xestia sexstrigata; assembly: GCA_941918905.2. Classification (NCBI taxonomy): domain Eukaryota; kingdom Metazoa; phylum Arthropoda; class Insecta; order Lepidoptera; family Noctuidae; genus Xestia; species Xestia sexstrigata. The sequence goes on from OW799201.2 coordinate 21,398,328, forward strand.
AATATTTATCATATGTTATTTTAGATTTTAAATTGAGTGAATTTTACTGTTTTTATATTCATAATTTGTTGTTTAGCTATAAAATATGAAGTTATGTACAATCTAATTCAAACAGAATTGTTATATGAATAAATAAATAAATGATCGGGTTAGGATTTCGGGTCAGGTTCGGAATAAACCATATTTTTAGATAAACATAACTGACGGACTAAACAGAATCATAGTCAGGAATCATCCCTATTGTGTATTTAATGATGATATAATGAGTAATGTTAATCTCATTTTAATGTGTATAAAAGAATAGGTTATTGAGAATGTCCATAATTAATAAATAGACTACTAATGTGAAATAATGTTTTAGTGTGAACAACATACATTATAATATTATGCAAGTTAAATAATTACTACAGGTGCTGTTTAGTTTTCAGCAACTTGGAATAAGCTGTAATTCTTTAATTCAAATTTAATGTAATTCAAATTATGTTATTCTTATAAAAAATAACTTAAAATAGTGAGATTCTACAGGTAACACTTACGTGACATGCTTTTCTGTATCTCCCTGTGGTTAAAATTCTCTCCGCCCCAGCTCTCATTATAGAATTTCTCCATTTCAGCACGAAGAGTTGTCAGAGAGTATCTTCGTCTTTTGCAAACCTTGCCTTGGCCTTTTAAATTGTCAAAATCGAGATTCTCGTTCAAAATCGAAGGTATATTTGTCGAGCCAAATTTGGAAATGTCATCAGACAGGCTAACATCTCCGTAGTCTTCATATTCTGTGAATCCAGATACGTTTCCCATAACAATGCTTTCTTCGATAGTTGAGTCACCAAGACCCACAAAACTTTCATTGCCCGTCAAATCAATTGAAACGGTGTCCAGGTCCAGTGTATCGTTAGAGATACTGGATTCATTCTTTTTTGATGTTTTTGAGGGTTGCTCACTTGTTTTATTCTCAGACATGCTAACATCTGAACTCTTAACACCATTTTTCTGTTCTTGCTTTGAAATTTCTTTAGCAAATTCAGACAGGTTAGAATCAGATTCATACACATCACTGCTAGGTAGACTTATCTCTGTAACTATGTATGAGTTCCTGTTTTTATTTGTGTCTATTGACTGGTTGCTATCAGAATCATACACATCCGCACTCGGAATACTTTTTTCTGTCACAGCATACAATTTGGTTTTCTGCCTTTTGTTCTTGGCTTTACTTTTTGGTGTCGCAAAACATTCATCATTAGGGGTGGCCTTACTTGGTGTCACTGCAACAACTGGAGTAGATGTTACAGCTTCCTTAGTTTTCTTCTTTTTCTTTTTTTTTGATGGAGTACCTTGTCCAAGTAGATCTGACCCATGGAGACTGAAATCAAAGCTAGGATTGTCCTGACGGCGGGATGAGATGTTCAATGCTATACAATCACCACGGATGAATTCATCAGACACTGACGATACTGCTGAGGGAGCCGGACTTGCTGAAACATCTCTTTCCCCACTAGTAGTTGACTTTTCCACATTAACTTGGGTTTTCGTTGGGGAGATCGGGTTGATAATGGTGAGTTCATCTTCATCTGAGCTTTCAATAGTAATGGTAGGTTTGGGAGGTAATGCCACTTCAATGACCTCATCATCTTCATCACTAGATTGAAGCACAACTTGTACATCATCCTCTTCAATAATTTCAATGGTTCTCTTCATATTATGTGGTACAGGAGACTGGAATATAGACAGATCGGTAGCAGAAGGCTTGGGGGTTGATTCACGTTTTTCTTCTTTGGGCTTTGGTGTTTGGTTTGTTTGGTTCACATCAGCTTGTTTGTTGTTGTTTGATGGTGTAGCGGGGTCTTTCTGAGTGTTCACCTTTTGATACGGAGTAGTGGGTTCATTCGTGCGCCAGTATCGACGCACCGTGCTCCTGGGCGCGCTCTCCACGATGTTCAACCCATCGCTGTGGTTCGATGCTAAGTTACCCTCTGTCTCGTCCACATGATGTAGCATAGCATATAGCCGATCCTCCAAATCATGCTCGTTAAGTTCCTAAAAAAAAAAAATAATTATTGCAAAATAACCACACAATAACTTCGCTGTATTGTGACACAACAAAAATATGGTAACATTGGTAACCTCTCACCTCTTCCATGTTTCAGCAGCGAATTTGAACTAAACAAAACTCCACACGAACTTAACATAATCGTAAATGGTATTTGGAATAACTGTTAAAATGGTGACAGCATTACAAATAAATAAAAAGGATTTTTTGTTATTACGGACACGTCCAATAATCCATTGCGAGAGGTGACAGATTCATTCAGTGTTGCCACAAATAATAATGAAAAAGAAGCATGGTGGATTTATATTTTCAAGTTGGTCATTTTTAAAATAGAGATGTCTAAGTTACTAATAAGTTAATCGCCTAAAATGTAATCTGAATTCGAATGGGGAAGGCTGGTCAAAGCTGATTGTAGATGGCGCGTCCATAGCTTAGACCCAATCTGACCAATGAGGTCAATCTATTTTGAAATATAAAATGACATTGACAGATTTTCTACCAATGACGATGTTTGGTTCATGCGCTGCTAGCGCTATTAGTTCCACCAGTTGCCCACCCCATTGCAAGAATATAATAAAAACCGGTCAAATGCAAATCGGACTAGCACACACAAGAGTTCTGTAGCATTAAACAATAATAAAAATAGTTTTAATGCTCATTCATACGTCAATTTTAAATGCAAGGTTACTGCTGCAGTTTGATGAAAAAGTCCAATTTGTCAAAAAGTGAAAGTATAAATCTAATTCAAACCAATTTTCGTTGAAAGTTTTTTTTACGTTTTACATACAGAAATTTCCTCCTTTTCCTTTAGAAATTAGAGGGAACACCAAAAAAACCATGTGAAGAACCTCGATTTAATTTGTAAAGAGCTGTCAATAGACACCTGTCAATAGACACTACACTCATTAATGTTGTCAGGAAACTGCCTCTTAACAAATCATAAGGTGAAGATAAAATATCTAATCGGATGATAATAGAAGCGTGTAAAACAGCGGGCGACGCCATTCTATCTGTTTTCAACCGATGTATTGCGGACGGCGTTTTCCCTCGCGTATGGCGACGTGGCTTTATACGAATAATTCCAACAAAGTGGTGGCCACCGGACGACCCTAAGTCGTACAGGCCCATAACCCTACTGCCATCTTTAGGAAAACTCCTGGAGCGCCTTATCGTTCCACATTTGCTGCCAGACGGGCCAAAGTTTCATAACAACCAATTCGGTTTCACCGTGGGAAAATCTACCGTAGACGCGGCATTTTCTGTTAGAAAAATTGTTAATAACTCGGAACACAAGTACGTGGTTGGAATCTTTTTAGATATTTCCGGGGCCTTTGATAACGCATGGTGGCCGATGCTACTACTTAAACTGAAGAATCGTGGCTGCTATAAAAACATATATAATCTTGTTCATTCATACTTTTTAAATGGTTCCGCGAAACTCAAACTCGGTCATTATTCTATGTCAAAGCCCCTTACCATGGGATGTCCTTAGGGGTCGGTAATCGCTCCGTATGTATGGAATTTAGGTTTTGATGATTTTCTCGCGATTCCCCTTCCTCCCGGCTGTTCATTAACCGGTTACGCGGACGACGGCCTGCTGCTCATTCAGTCGAGTACTCGGGCTGGTCTCGAAAATTTAGCTGACACTTGCCTACGATTAATATCTCAGTGGGGCGATCGAAACCGTCTGACCTTAGCACCGCAAAAAACTTATCAACTAATTTTAAAAGGTAATCTTAAATCGTGGCCTAGTATTAAATTTAATAACGTTCCCGTGAAAAGAAAGCAATCCGTGTGCTACCTTGGTTTGGTCTTAGAGAGAAATTTTTCATTCATAGATCATATATAAACTGTCGGTGAAAAAGCTAAAAAGAAATTTTATGCCTTAACGAGAATATCAAAATCTACGTGGGGTCTGTCATTTATAACTTTAAAGACCATTTATGGGGCTACTTACTTGGGGTGTATGTGCTACGGGGCATCTGTTTGGGCCGATAGGGCCACCATAGGAGCGGCACGACGTAAATTGCTTCAAAGCCAGCGTTTGGCTTTGATATTCTTATGCAAAGCGTATATGACGGTTAGTACTGAAGCCTTACCGGTACTTGCAGGTGTACTTCCAGTTGATCTTGAAGTGCAGCGACGGGCTGCAATGTACTATAACGCACGTGATTTCACGGACGCAGACTTTTTAACCCTACGTGACCGTGTTAAGATTGCTAGATTATTCAAACCACAGACCGACGTCTGGGAGGAACTTTTGTCTGAATGGCAAGGTAGGTGGGATAATTCCATCAAGGGCCGACACCTCCACCAGTTCTTTCCATCCGTTCGTGAACGGCTGGCCAGGACATGGTTGGAGGTTGATCACTGTGTTGCCCAATTTCTCACCGGTCATGGTAACTTTAAGAGTAAATTATTTTCCTTCAAGCTGGTTGACTCGCCTTTTTGTCAATGTTCCACATCTGACTGCGAATATGAACAATCAGCACATCACATTTTATGGGAGTGCAGTCTTTGGCAGAATGAACGCAACATTATGTTGGATAGTGTACAGGTTACATCCGGAGTTATTTACTATACAGACCTTGTGGAAACTAGAACAAATTTCCGTGCGTTCAAGCGTTTTTGCCGTACCTATTATTGGAATCAAATATAACAGCTCACAACTTAGGACCCATTAATGTTAATATTTATCCGTGGTGCTAGGCAACTGGGCCTATCCCAGTTGTAAACGTCCCTTTGTGCCTATTGGCCTTGTTTCGTTCTGTCTCCTGCTGAAATGGAGGGAAATGGAAATTACGGCTTTTTCCTACTCCTCCACTATACTTTTCTGATTAATTTCGTTGCGGGATCCAAGACAGTTAAATTCATTCTCTGGGACTTCGTCGAGCTTCATTGTCTCGGCGCTTTTCTGGTGGTCGCCACTGTTGATTCTGGCTTTCAGGAGTTACAGTGGTTTGGGAACAGTGTGGCGGGCTTGTCCCAAAAAAAAAAAGACCCTACACGCAGTAATATTGAAATATTTTTTCAACCTTAAGTTACATGTATAGAGAGCCACCCCTATTTTTACTGTTTTTCATTATTTCAGATCACTTTTGGTGTGTGGTATCCGGCAGAGTAGAATAGAACCAACCCATTACACTCACGGGTGTCGTATAAGGCGACTAATGTCTGAGGCAGAACACCTTGCGCCTCCGTAGACCAGAGAACGGGCAGCAGCGTTTTCTGTTAGTCTTTCATCACTGCGATCTCCAATCCGCCTGCCAAGCGTGGAGATTACGGCAAATTCCTCCCATCATGGGAGAGGCTTATGTCCAGCAGTGGACGTTATGGGCTGTTGTAGTGTAGTGTAGTTGTATAGCGGTTCATAGAAGACACCTTCGCCAAAATGGCTGTTACATACGTCCCTGTTTTAAGCACCTAAAATCTTATCGAGTCACATAGCACTGCTGCATAGCGGTATTATACATTTAGTTTATTGCAGTGCCTTGGATTTGATTAGGAATTGTTTTTGAAGTGAAAACTTGTTTAGGCGCATTGAGCACATTTCGGGTGAAGGAACATTGAACTCATCGTCACTTGACGTAACGTAACGTGCGGTCACGCTTCGTAGCACTCGTAGGCGATCCGCTACAGCATAGCACCACATAGGCATGCGCGGGGCACCAGTGCTACGACTGGGGCGGGGACGAATGGTTAAGGGGGGAAGGGGAAGGTGTGGGGATGGAGAGTGGAAGGGGGAGCATGGAGAGGTAGGGGTATAGAGGGAAGAGGGGGCGAAGGCGAGGGCAGAAGGGAAGTGGTGGAGAGGGGGAGAGGGGAGGGGAAAGGCGAGGATGAAGGGGAGAATGGACCGAAAGAGGAGGGAGAGTGGGGAAAATTGAGGGAGAGAGGGGCCCACGAAATATGCCTACTACTCCCCCCCTTCCCAATCCCAACGAAATCCCCTTCTCCTCATCGATACTTCACCCCCCCGCGGCCTAACTTTTTTTCGACGTCGCTCGTTTAATGAAAAAGTACAGTCATAAGTATTACGATACATAATTTATTTAATTTACAAAATACATTTTGTTCACATGCAAACTAACAATAAAGCTTTACAAAGAGTTCATTTCATCGTACAAGGTGGAGAGGTAGAAGTATCACGAAACTATTTTCAGCCACCTGTACAAGCATTCTCCCATTCGATGAGCAGCGTTTCTGTAAAATAGGATTGAATATTGTTAATATTCATAAACTAAATCGTATGTATTTAGATTGTTTAGCTTTACACGGATCTTTTGGCGCGTGGCCATATTTGGAACCAACTATTTCACAAATGTTCACTGGCAGCGGCCCTCTTTAAACGTAATTCGAACGCCAAAAGATTCTTGTATCACAATGTGTGTGCACAGTACAGTACACAGATTTTCAGTTTCATGCTGGTAGTTGCGATTACTTCAATCAGCAAGATTCCGTCTGACAATTTATTATTCTAACTCGAATAGAGTTGGAATCTGATCATACTAACTCGAATGAAATCTGAAAATATCAGAAATAAACCAGCATGTCATGTATTTTATATTCCATTGCAAGGATCTTTTAACTTGTGGAAAAAATAGAAACTAATAATTTCACAAATCTGTGAAAACTCACCTGACAGAAAACCTAGAAGTTAGTGGCGCGTCGTCACTAGTGAGTAGCGAGGCGACCACTCGCTCGGCCGCCTGCTCCGCTCCCTCACACCGACCTACCCAGATAGGTTCACAGTGAGAACTGAAACACAATATAATACACATTAGATATAAAATAGGTTCCGACTACTTCAGGCAAAGGTGACAATACATTGGGCGTGATGTCAAGTTTTAAATTCCTTCACTATTCGGATACTTCATTCAGATTTTTAGAAAACCTCTCGAAGTGTTTTAACTTTCAATATTCATTGCGTTTCTTACAAAACTTCGAGCAGATGATGTTTTACAACTAACGAAGTAATGAATTATGATTTTTTTCCAACATTCTTTGCGCTAAGGAATATTGGGTGGAGATTAGCTGTTAGCTATAGGAATAATGGCTGCTAGCGGGAGGTACTAACGAGGACACTCCCGCCTGATCACCACTAAGCTAATTTTTGCTTGCACTTACAGGCCTACAACATAGAAACGCTCTCTAGCCCCGCCCCGTTGACTTTGTATAGAAATGATGAATAAAAAAATACCGATCGGCCGAACGCACTGACGACTCACGCCAAAGAGAGTTATTGTCGGTTTGCTCGCCAAAGTTGACGCTTTCTTAATAGGCCTAAACTTTAAGGGGGCGTGGCTCGGCGCCTTCGCATTATTTAAGCGAAAAAATGTTTAACTGATCAGGCGGAACAGACTACGACTGTACATGAGGTTTATCTCTTCTCTAGCTTCTTTGGGGGTTTGACCATAAAGGTACTGTATTCTACTATCAGTGTAGTCATTATTTATAATACATTTTGTTTGTTTTTTTTTTAGTAACAATGGAGCGTTTTATTAAATTATTATACTCTATGATGGAAGCGTTTCACGGGGGAACAATGTGCGTTCAGTGTGAAACAGTTTTACAAAAACAACCGTTCTTACACGATATCACAAGGCATGTATGGTGAACATTACCAAATAAGCAACTCGAAACAATGTCCAAGTGTAGATCATTTTAATTAAGGTTGGGTCAAAAATTTCGCGGAAACCGGTTCAACCCAAGATTAGATACGATATAAACTTGATTCACAGTTTGTATTACTTGTATTCTTTCAGCAAGCAAGAATAGTGCATAGACTGTTTCAGTGTTGCAACATAAAACCGTTTCGGTTTGCAATATGTAAAGTTACGAAAATCAGTGAAAACTACACTACTACTACTACTGCGGTTGAAACTTGTTCAGCACAAGTACAATTTAGATAAAGCTGGTTGAACAATTATCATTAGGTTTACTAATGTTTGCATTAATTTAAAATGCAATAATTTTATATAGCATAATTATATTTGCCATAATTTCATTAGAAATAACGCTTTAGTTGCCATAATCGTGAAATTACATAAAATAATTTTCACTAATTTCATTGGTCATAATCCTTACAATGCCATAATTATTTTAATCCATAAATTTATTTGCTATATTTTTCATTTTCAATTACTTATGTCGTTTTCCATAACTATACCTAGATTACATACTAGCACAACAATGCTAGTTCAGTACAAGCGCAATGCAAATTGACAGTCCGAATTTTCTTTTGGCATACATTTCACATCGATATAGTCATCAAAAGGCAGAAAATCAATCAATCAAAGCGTCAATCATTATAAAACAGTTAATTATGAACATAATGTGGTTGTTATTTCCCCGTAAGAAGCATGCAAAAACATGCAAACAAGCATACACCATGCATGCAGCAAGCATGAAGCAAGCATGCAGCATGCAAGCGACCAAGCAACATGCAGCAGGCATGGTTTCTGTCATGGCTCCGGCGCTGCGGGGCTCTGGCGGTCCAATAATATTTGAAAACAATAATAGTACAAATTATTTTATGGAAAACAAGGTAGGTGCCTATTACCTTCCTGCCTTGATGCCTTATATAAAGATTAAATAAAACATTTACTATCTATCTATAGGATTAGTGTTTTATTTTATTCAATATATTTGCAATTTTTACAACGACTGTGATGTTTGAATAGCACCGACCGGTTGACTATCCAATTTATCAACTCAACTACCTAAACACTTCACTTTGGTTCGCATCGGTATGAACACGCTGGCTTCCTTTTGCCTTATCTTAAATTTAGGCGGCGTCCTAACCAAAACGAGCGTTGCACAAACACGTAAAACTGTTGCCTTCATAAAGAATATTTTACGTTGGCGGGCGTGCCAACAGAGAGCGCCTTTCGGTATTCCGAACAACGGTCGCGAATTCGCGCCGCCGCCGATCGCTTAGGAGTGTAGGATGCGGGGTTGAAGAGTACCTACAGGTAATACTAATAATCTAATGGCATAGTTACACTTTAGCGACATATTGCAGAGTGGCCTGCAGCACGGTGTCGAAGGCTGCGCCGGCGTCGCTGAAGGCCCCCGCCACCCCCCCCGCGTCTCCCGCGCACGCCCAGGCGATGCTCCCGCCGGAACGGACACGGGACGACAGCGATTCAAGGAGCTGAAATAGTTTGTAGTTGAAACGATTTGTGTCTGAAACTATTCAACAGCACTGAAGAAGATTTTTATTTGTATTATACATGAAATGGTCAAAATCAAGTTCAGATTGTACTAGTGTTTATAGACGATTCAAATTAAGACAATTTAAAAATATATATTACATAGGTCGGTACGGTCAATCTTTTACGGATAAATTGCAGACACGACTCCACTCTGTGTCCAAGTTTGTGCATCTACTGTCTCTACATAATTAAGTGGTTGTTTATTTTACTTATTACCTAACGAGAAACCAATTACGCACGCACTCAAACACGCTCATGAATTTTTTGACCCAAATTAAAAAGACAACTTAACTTTAGTCTCTCTTTTTTTTAAAACAAGTATCGAAAATTTTTGACTTTTCTATTGGTCCACGTAATCAACATACAGAGATGTGAAAAAATAGTTTTGTAAAAGTATTTAAATGCAAAATGCAAATACATTGTTACTTTACTATTTCAAATAGAAATACAAAATGGTTTTAAATGAAAGTATTTAAATACAAAATGCAAAATACGTATTTTCAAAATAGGTTTTCCAAATAAAATACCTCGTTAATTACTTATTTAATAATACTAGTATTTGTTCAAAGAGTTCATCTTTCATGTTCCGTCTATGGGGCCTCATAATCAATCCACCAAATGAAAATAGTCGTTAAACAGAACTTGGTAAGCAGGTATTATATTTAAGGTGAATGCTCCAGGGTAGCCCGCGAAATTCAGAAATTTTTAATTTCGCGAGCTGGTTGGAGAATTCACCTTAAGGAAGAGTTTTTTTACATTTGGATATCTGTTCAAGGATTCTAAAGTCTTGTCTTCATCTTTTAAATAGGTATTGTAGTGTTTCCAGATCTATTGTAGCATTGGCATTAACACTGGCTGCTGAAGAATCACAGTCCTCAACAAACATATAATAAGGTTCAGCCCTTTTCTTGTTTTACTAGAGTAATTTTGGATATAAAGAATGAAAAATAAAAAAAATGAATTAAAAAATGTAACAAAAGTATTTTGTATTTTACAAATACATAATATTTATATAAAGTATTTCAAATAAAATACAAAATACATTTTAAAAAAAGTATTTGAAATGTAAAATAAAAATAGGTATTTTGCATTTTGTATTTGCATTTCAAATATATGTATTTCAAATACTGTCATCATAGATACGCAAACACTGTAATTACCAATTGTAACAATTTCAAAACAAGAACGAAGGCATTGGCCCCATCCCGACCAATGACCCATCTCAATCTGTCAATATCGGAAATGTGAGACATACTCAGTACTCGTTTGTTAAAAAAACGGACTATAGCAAAGATGCAAAACATTCCGTCAACCTTAATAAACTCTCGTCTTATTATAAAACTTCCAATAAGTACCAGGTTTAAACCAGGACTAAAATGTCTAGGTTTGTTACGGTACTAACGTTAGTTCTTTCATTCGTATTACAAATCGTAGACCGAAAAAGGACTACTTAGTACCAAAGATAGTCCCTGGTCTAAACATTATACACAGATTATAAGCAACAAACTCTCTGCAACGTTCCTTTTTACAAAATGTTGTTACGTAATTTAAAGAAAAAATATTTTATAAATTGTTATTTGTAGTGGCAAAATATAAAGTTTGGTTATTTAAAGGTATTTAAATATTCCGACTTGTATTTTTTTGAATGCATCCAATTGTTCTGTTTTAGAACAACTATCGAGCTAGCGCGTTAATTGGTAATTCGAGTAATGTTATCGAAATGTTTATGTTACATCTTAAAGTAAATTGTATGTCCGGTTTCCTTTCAAGAGTAATAATACAAGTAAAGGCACAGTTCTTTGGGCACAGTATTCTTTGTGGTGAGATCGTGTGTGCATTCAATTTAAAAAAAATGGAACAAACAAAGAAAAAAGAAAGAGGTGAAAATTGGAGTTCAGAAGAAAAGGTTAGTGATAACTGACAACTTAGATTACGTACACAACTACACACAGTATATGATGCAATAAGCTAAACTATGTACCTATGCCACATTACTTACATAAATACGAATTTCATTCCAGGATTTATACTGCGTCAACTTATTGCCGAGGCGGCTAAAATACTTGAAGATAAGTCGACGAAAACCAATATAATATGTTAAAAACGAGTTAACAATTTAGTACCATAGTTAAACTAGGGGTCACGATGGTCTAACTTTGGTATCATAGATAGTTCTAGGACTAGCGATAAACTTTGTTTTGTAATAACGTTTATACAAGTTCATGGTTTAAACCTAGTACAAAAGCCGGTACTTTTTTAAGACCACGTTTTATAACAAGAGGGTATAAAACTCCGAAGCAATTAATCAGTAGCCAGGATCAGTAGGTATACCTACATAGTTATTAAGCAGTAATTACAATTGTTTTATAGCTGTAATTACGTTTTAAATACCTTTAAGTTATCGTAAACATCTTCGGTGACGAGGGCGGCCATGCCGTCTAGGCCATCTGCCTTGGGTTCTGCCCCTACGACAACAATCGCGTCGACTTCTGCTGCGTTCCCTCTGCTCACTCCGTTGTTCACCCCGCTTACCGCATCGTTGTTCACTCCGCTTGCCGCTACGTTGCTCGCTCGGCTCGTGCCTTGGTTTATTGTGAACACCTCACAGCCACGCTCCTCCAGTCGTTTCTTCAGTTCTCTTCCTAATAAGTTAGTCGTGTTTGTTACCTGGAATGATCTTTGCTAATAAAAACTGCCTACCGGATGAGACTCACCATAATGACTATTGAATGACGACATTCTGCGAAGGCCATTTCAGGGTATTATCATAAAAAATAGGCAAAGAAAAATAGTTACCCAAGTACCATTTTCTCTTCTGTTTGTGAATTATATTTTCACTACCTAGATTTTGACGAGCATTACCCTTCGACATTATGAAATCTATTGATAAATGAATTTCTGTCGAATTTCACCCATTGGGCGACCACTACTTAGTTTATTATGGTAATACCTGAAAATACTGTGCAGTAGGTTCAAACAATGAAGTCGTGAGTGAATTATTAAGTCTTCATTTATTTACGTTCACGATGTAATCATTTACCTACAAGCACTACAAGAAATCGTAATTATGACAAGTTCACTACAGTGTTTAAAGCGAAATAATTACCTACCTACTTCTGAGAAACCTGCATCATCTAATAATACGTTAGTTTTTCTCACAATAGTCATTGCAGTTTGGTATTGAAGACTGAGTAATGAAAATGAGGCTTAGGTGATGGGATCTTGGTTTAATTATAGTTAGATAGAAATAAGGCCCAGTTTTCACCAAAATGCGAGCGGATCAGAGAGGAGACGGCCAGAACTTGGCTCGAATCTTGCAATTCTCCACACCGCAGGTCTCTGTATTGGGGCAACCGCAACCTGGCATAAGGTTGCTCCGTAGGACTTACAAGCTTACAGCTCTGTAATCCGTAGGTACTAAGGTTGAAGTTTCCATACACATCCGATTACCGACGAGGTTTCAAAGACTTTCTGCCCAAGGACTATATTTACCAAAACGCGTCGTATATTCCTGCCCGTCCGTTGCGGTCCAGCGATCTTCTTCCTCACGGTGTAAGCCAGGAGCGCAGAGGTGGCGATGAGCAACGAGCCTCCTTCGAGCGTCGCGAGCAATCGCCACGCTATAGTCGCGCCACCTTCCACGGCCTCTGACATACCCTCTGAAACATAAATACGAACCAAGTATAAGATTTGGAGATTGTGGTTGACGAGGTCACATGTAATACTGGTATTAATAAAGATGATCAACATATTAAGTAGTTGAAAAAAGGGTTAAGCCGCGTTCCCATTACGCCGGACATTTACCGGCATGGTAAAACTGCCGGAAGAGCTAGTGGCTAAAGAATTTAAATGAAGCTGTTCACATTATGTCGGATCCGGCAAAGACACCGAGCTCGGCATTTTAACCGAGCGTTTTGTCACTGCGAACGCGCCGGTAGAACACCCGGACCGGAGTAATGGTGTGCGTTACCCCAGCTAGATATTGTCGAAAATCGTCATCTAAGTGCAATAGATAATTAGAAATACAGCTTCTGTAATTGGTAAGCACATTTTTAAATTGGGTAAGCTGATAGTTTTTTAATTATTTGATAAAAACACTTCCGACTGGAGTAACGTTACCCCAGCCAGATCTTTTGTTAAAAAATGGATATTTTGAAATAAATCTTATCTAAATAATTAGAAATGAATTTGAAATAAATGGTGTAACTTAATTTGTATTTGTATTTGCTATGGTTGCGAAGATATTTAAAATCCTGCTGGGGTAACGTTTGCACGATTGCTGTATCTCGGAATTGACTATACGGATGATTGTAATATTTGTACATGAGATCAGGCTAATTTGTTACGCAATAAACGAATCCACTATATTGCACCGTTTTGAAGTTATTTTAGTAAATAGAAAATATGCTTTAATAGGTCCTAGCACTTCCAATAAGCTCTCCAAAGACTAAAATTAAACGTTATTATATAGGTAATTACTGTCTATAAATGGTACTGAAGTTTCATTAGAATCCTATACGTAATTAAAAAGTTATGATGATTTTCCAGCCAAGGCACGCAGCTGAGTTATTTGACGACCGATTAACTGAGTTTACTGTAGTAGTGTTACCACGCATACATCATTTTTTTCGATTATCTCATTAATTAATTAGTGTACAAGTCTGAAATTTCACATGTATATAATTGAACAGTAATTCTAATTATTGATATAAGATTCAGTTCCCACTAAAGTTCTATACAAACTAATATGTTGGTCCATTATGCTAAGACTAGTATGGTGTGAACAGGATTTTAATTTAGCAAATATGTACTAATTTATATTTTTTTATGACCAGAGATATAGATGTAGAAGGGTCATCGACGCACAAACAATTCCGTATGAGTCAGAGATGAGCTCTTACATAATTTAAAACTACGATTCCCTCCGATAATCCAATTAAACATAACCGTAATCATTTACTGTAAAAATTGGATAATTAACGAGCAGTCTATTAATAGACGTAAGCAAATAAACCTGATTCTTGAGGGACCTTAATCTCCGATCTCAAGTTAGTAAACGCAACGTCAAGTTCAATATTACAATGTGACCCTGAGTTAACCGCGGTCAAGTTTTTTGTTATGTAACAGACGATTTGATATTTTGTTTCTTGTTCACTTACTGACGTACATATTTCCTTGTGACTGTGTGAATCTGGCATTAACTAAGTGTGAAAATAATGGGGACTGAGACCTTGTTAGTTTCTTACAATGAGATGTATAGGTAAATAGTTTCTTATGAAAAAGTTCTTGCGTGATTCGGTCAGATTCTGTTAGATAAGTCCTGCTTTTAGATAAGTCTTGTTTTTTGCCATCTTTACTTGATAAGTAGGTACCTACATTTATTCACTTAAACGTTTTTCATTTTGTGGTTTCTCTACATAGATTAAAATTACCTATCCTGTTTTCTTTTACACGTTGTTGTAACATCCTGATTTATTTATTATCTGTGGCTTTGTCTTGTTTGTTATGGATAATCATTGACTCCTAAGACACAGGTAGGTGCATACACCTAGTTTAGGAGTCAGGAAATTAAAATTATTGTGTCCTAGTTACAAGCCTTATTAAATATACTCTTAGTTTTTGGTCCTTGTACTATGATGGCTTTTGGTGAAATAAAGAATTATTTAATTTATTTATTTACCTACCCCATGTAGAGACGAGTGGTTAAATAAGGGATTTCCAATATCATATTTGAGTCAGATGTGTATGGTTTGAGTCACGTTGATACCTACTCGCTAAAACAACTCAAGTTACTGCTTCTCATACTCCGCTTAGAATGTGTAATGCCTGTAAGAATCGTGGCAGACAGATTGCCGATTGCCATAGTGTTTATGTACATATGTAGGTATAAATGAAATCTGTTTGATTATAGCAATAAACATAAACTAGAATGCTAGCAGCCAATAAATCTGTAGAAACACCAATAGCGTTAAATTAATTCAATGTAATTGTATAGGAAAGTACACAATTTACTAGTACGGGTACTGGAAACTCGATCTAACAATTATATTGACGACAGTTCGAAGCTGTGCGTAGTGACAGTCTATAAATCAGTGAGCCAACAGAATGATTTATGGGCATCATCGACCTTGGGCACTTTTCTACACAGGGACGGAATGGACTTTATGGTCATAACCGTAAAGTCCATTTTAAGTATTTTAAATTTTTAACGTGATTCATATTACGATTCTGCTAAGGCGGCTATTTTAGGCCCGCAGCACAGACAAATTGCGTGGAGCGGCAAAAGGTGTTGTTGGCAAAAACTGTTTATAGATACAAGTTAGATACCACAAAAACATATCTTCAACCTTCAGCCTAGCGCCGACAATTGAATATCAAACAGAAAGCTCAATCGTCACATGCCTGAGAGATATTTCTCGACGGTATGTTAAGCCAAGTCAGAGGCCAATGGGCGGCTTAAAACTCTGACACCAGGTTAGGCGCTAACCACACGATTAAGATGATAAAAAGATCGTCCCTTGCGGAATTTCAAATTTCCAGTCGTCGCATGAAATACCTAGATGAACAACAAAAAAACCCAGAAGATTAGTTTGTGTGTTCTGAAGATTTATGTACCTACATAGACCACACGATATTGCGTGGGTTGTATTCTATTTTAATAATAATGCACGCAAGTACGCGCTCTTTAGATACTAATGTTCTTACATAGTAATTTTGACATCTGACAACACTATACCTAAGTTTAATTCAGCTTTATATATTCATGTATACTTAAGTATGAAAAATTACAAAATGTACTCACAAAGTTTTGAAATTATTTAAATATAAATACTATTATGGTAACAATAAAGTTTCCAAACATACATCGATGCCTGCTTATACTCGTACCTATTGCGAATGTTTAGATTCAAGATTTATGTATAATGAAACCTTTTATCCTGTCGTAGAACCTAGTACCTACTTCTAATAGAACCTTAGAGCCCTCTTGATATTTAGATTTTAATCGGTTAACTGATGGTAATTAGACCTCCGTGCGTCCTTAGCCTAACTGCAACAGCCAATGAGAAGTAAAATTGCTCTATCATTAACTTTATCACCTGCTGGTTTTTCCTCTTTATATTTCGATTTACGTTCCATTAGCCTGGCATTGGTGTCGATTCTGTTGTGCACAAACTAAACTTAATTTAGGCTATTGCCATCTTTTTCTTTCTAAAAAAACGAGAAAGAGACGGGCGTAATTTAGAGCTGTCAAATTTGGTTGGAACTAATATTTCCATACAAATGAAGGGTGCACGTAAAAACATGTCAACTAAAAACACGGTGAAGCGCAAGGAATAAACTAGTTTGATATCTCTAACTTAGTTCATAGCTATAGCCGTCCTTTTCTCGCACTGCCTTTTAGTAAAAGATAGCAATAGCCTACATTAAGTTTAGTTTGTGCACAACAGAATCGACACCATTGTCTTTATTTTATACGATTTATATAGTAGATTCTGCATAGTAATTAGTAACTATTCTAAGACTGAATGCACTAATTATGTGAAGGTTTGGGCATAACCATGCTTGTATACCTAGTTACATTAAATTTCACAGCTGCATCATAATGCAGTCTAGTTATACAAATACCTACTAGCACTCCTGGTTTATGCGGTTTTTACGATTTGACAAAACATCAAGATAACTTTTAGTTTATAAATTCTCAAAAAAAAATCAAACCACATCAAAATCCATTGTGCGGTGAATAGTGAACACAGAGAACTATATTTTTGTCTAACAAAATTTGCTTTTTGTATACGAAACATAGCGACATAAACTGTCAATTTGTTGTAATAATTAATTAAATTCCATTGAACACAAAGAAAATGTAGTGCGCGTTGATGTCTTTTTAATTGCCTTTAGCAAAAAATATTATATTCCAGTAGTTTGCATAATATCAGTGAAATAACGTAAAATTAAAAGGATATTGATCTTTGTCCTCGTAATACTTCGCAGCCTAATGTTCTAAAAGGCTTTTTTATGTATTTATTTAAACTCACATGAGTCCATGAGTTATCACGAATGAGTGGAACGCTCAATATTTACTATGAAAGGATATTTGCTTATCTTGCAATGTTTATATGCATGATGCTTTTTTTCATTGCGTACTTATGGTAGTTTAACCCCGAAATGTTTAATACTTGTGTACTTTTGAATGCATAATTTATAATGGCACCTTTGTCGGTTAACATGAATAATATCTTTTAGGCTCGGTGAAACCGGTACTGAAAATTGTTGGCGCAATTCTACCTGGCAAATAATGTACTGAAATATCTTTTATCTTTGTATCTTTGTTTTTTTTTTCATCCGGTATCCTCAAAAGGTCCACAATCTGTTTGTACCGGTTTGGCCGTACATCGATACGAATTGCCCTATTTGTAAGTACACACATCAAAAATGTCTAGGGATCAAGCATTTTTATGCGGATTTCTTGAGATTGAGATGTGGCTTTGTAATAAATTTATGATTTTATAAATTTATATGGATCCTTTTTGGTGCATTTCATAATTTGAATCAGGAACTCTCAATCAAATTCGAGTAAAAGATGAAAATAAGCTGTCAATATTTTCCCTATAAAAACATACAACGCATTGAAGACATTATTAGTGCTACTGTTTCCCTACTACTGATTAAAACCAACGTTATTATGGAGCGGCGACGTCATTTAAGCAGGGAAGAAATGCTCAGAGCCGTGGGAATGATAGAAGCTGGTTCCCGGCAACGTACTGTAGCTTTAGCTCTGAATACAAGTCAGAGTGTTATCAGTCGACTTTGGACACGTTACCGAAGCACTGGTACCGTGGCTGAGCGCCATGGAGGACGGTATCGCTGCACCACACGGAGACAAGACCGATACATTCAAATCTTAACTCGAAGAGCTCCAACAATAACCGCCATGATGTTAGCCGTGAGGCTTCATCACTCTTCAGGGAACTTAATTAGCGACCAAACAGTCAGAAACCGCTTGCATGAAGTGAACCTTCATTCCCGAAGACCGCTACGGGTACCACCTATAGCAATGCACAATCGTAGGATTCGATATCAATGGGCTCTTGAACACAGAAATTGGGCAGAAGAACAATGGCGTTTCGTGTGCTTTTCTGATGAGTCTCGTTTTGGTATGAGACCGGATACAAGACGTATACGACACTGGAGAACCCTTGGACGCCAACAGCGATTAAAATCCTGCCAGGAAGTCCATCCTTATAGTGGTGGAACCATCATGGTATGGGCGGGTATTTGGATCGGCGGAAGAACTGAGTTGATTTGGATCAGAGGCAACCTCAACGCTCAAATTTATGCTGAGACGATTGTATCAGACGTCATCGTTCCTCTACAAGTGCAAATCGGTCCCTTATTTCAGTTAATGCATGATAATGCACGACCGCACACCGCAAGAGTTGTAAGACAGACTCTCGCCGCAGCTAACATCAATGTCCTGCCCTGGCCTGCTCAGTCGCCAGACTTGAACCCGATTGAGCATGCATGGGATATGCTACAGAGAAGAGCTCTGCCGAATATGGAGGGTATCCAGTCGCAAGAAGACCTTTTTTTGTTGTTGCAACGAACATGGGCGGCCATTCCACAGCGTGATTTGGATGAACTCATTTTGAGTATGCCAAACCGATGTTCTTGTGTTGTTAGTGTTCGCGGTAGAAACACGGATTATTAATTGTTTAAGTTACCCAATAAAATTTTAAAGAAAACTGTTATTTCAGTCTTTTTTTCGAACTTTAATGTTAGTGGTTCAAATGTCAAAAATCCCTTTATTAGGAAAATGGCAAATTTCTTTATTAATGCAAAGGTGACTTGGTTTATCGTTACTGTGACAAACGAAAACACTTTATTTGATGAATCCTTAAAGAGAATTTTAATTAATATCAATCAGGAGAAAAGTTATTGCAAAAATATATGTTGATCCCTAGATACTTTTGATGTGTGTATATTATAAAACAAATGAATACCTAATTAGTGACCAGTGACGGCCACAAAAATGACTAGGTATCAGACTGTGACTAATTATTAAATAAATATAATGCGTTTGATATGGTTATTTTTAACTAACCAGAGTTACACATTCTTGTGGAAAGTTACCTAAAATTAACGAATAGTAAGTAATAATAAGCAGTGATAGCTTAGTGGTGTGACCGTCATCGGACTGCCAAGTCATAGGTCTCCAGTTCGAACCCAAGGCACGCACCTCTGGGGTTGCGGGACTGGTCGAAAGAAACACCGTGGTCCCGGAACATAAAGGGCGATGAAGGAACATGGATGGGTTTTAGTCAGTAAAAGTCCGACACTCCCTCCTGCTCCGCCCAGAGCTGGAGGAGTCATTATGATGATTTCACATCCGAAAAAAAAAAAAATAAAGGCACGCACCTCTGATTTTTCGGATTCATGTACGTATTATATAATTATAACTTGCTTCGGTGAAACAAAACATCGTGAGGAAATCAGAATGGCTGAGATATATTTCTCGACGGCATGTTAAGCCAAGTCAGAGGCCCATGGGCGGAATAAAAACTCCGACATCAGGTTAGGCACTAATCACACGATAAAGAAAGAACGAATAATAAAACAAATAACGCCGTAATACTCATTGACTAAATGCATACAGTTTTTTGTTAAAAAAGTGTGTATTTATTTACTTTGAGAGCGGTGGAGTCGAGTGGTTTTCAAGTAGATCAAGGTTTAGTAAGTAAGTACCTAAGTAGTATAGATATTCCGGTTGGGCAGTAACTGGTTAACAAGGATTGCCTTCAAGGATGTCTGAGACCGCATCAAAACTAGCCCAGCCTTCAAGTTGTGACCTGTCGGTGTAACCTGTACTTGATTACTTCATTCGCATCTTTATTTAAGGTTTTGTAAAACCCGTATGGACAAATTAATGGCTGAGGATACCAGAGTCTCACAGAATATGTACTGAGGATCAGTTACACCTGTATCCATAGTCAAGTAAAAGTAATAATATGAGTTTAAGTAGCTATTACCCGTGTGGTATCCGGCAGAGTAGAATAGAACCAACCCATTACACTCACGGGTGTCGTATAAGGCGACTAACGTCTGAAGCAGAATACCTTGCGCCTCCGTAGACCAGAGAATGGGCAGCAGCGTTTTCTGTTAGTCTTTCATCACTGCGATCTCCAATCCGCCTGCCAAGCGTGGAGATTACGGCAAATTCCTCCCATCATGGGAGAGGCTTATGTCCAGCAGTGGACGTTATGGGCCGTTGTAGTAGTGTAGTATAGTAAGTAGCTATTTGAATTTTATTAATCTTTACCCACTACAGTACTTTGGCCAAAAAATAATTCGGTGGTTACTTATTTTAATAATTTTAAAATCCTTAAAGGATGTAGACTACTATTTACTCAAATGGAGGGAACCAAGTACGAACAATGGGCTCTGGGCCCAGTCTATTGTTTGCTCACCCTTTTAGTAAATAGAGCATGGAAATACATAGTATAAGTTTAATGTAAGGCCATATTAATATTCATTATATTTTTATTACATTCTCTTTATGAAAAGCATAATGGACACGAATGATGCAAAACATAAACATGACTTCATAAATCAGCGATGATTTTATACCATTATGTAGAGAGTTCCATTTTCTTAGGTTCAACAAAATGCAAATATAGCAGTGTAAACAATCTCGGTGTACAATAAAGTATAATTACTATCAATCTATGCTGCTGGTTGAATTTATAACAGTACTTAAATACAATTATGAATTTCTATTACATAGTGTATTTACAGAAAGTGCCATTCACTTGGACAAAATAATAGTCTTATTACGATAGAACTCTATGAGCGATATCTTAAGGGCAATAAAATGGGACGTGTCCAAACTAAATGTAGTGTAGTGGTCACATTACTTTACCATCACGTGTTATTATGCCACATTTCTGCCAGATAATGTGTAAAAGATAAAAAAAAACGTGTAGCGGCAACAGTGTTACTTTTATTGTGCCTGTTTTGTTTTGCAACAAAGTTTCAAGAGGTACGTTGCCTGTACTCGATCAGGTTTGAGTAACATAAGTATTGCTAAGTAATTAATCGAATGAAGGGACGCTTTTGACTATAAACTGTTAGATTTAAATCTTACAATGTTTTTATTTACCTCTAGGCCAAGCTGAAACGAAGATAGAGTCAGGCGATGGACTGAGTCGATTGGGTCGGATACGACTAGGATAAACTTCGTCTTGATTTGTCCTGAAATATTCGTGAAATCAGTTCATTCCAGTCACAAGCACAGAGATAAACCCATAAAATAAAACTGAGATGCTGAATGTCATCATGCAGCAATCATGAAAACTGCTTTTCAGTCATTCATTACAATTTCCACAGCCTCTCACTACTTCATCTAAAAATGATTTCCACAGATTTCGCACAACTAAAAAGTCTGACGTCTCACAAAAAATTAACACAAAAGAATGGATAGCAAGAGTTAAACAGCACCTTTGTCGAGTGATTGCGACCGTTGCCTCACAACTAGGTAGTTACAACAGATTGTTTTGGAACTAAAATAAAATTAAAAGAAACCCTAAACCAGATTGCGTCGCGAACGTAATAAGACTGCGTTAATACGAATAGTTAGGTACAGTCACGAGCACCAATTAATATTGGTGCTCGTGACTGTACCTAACTATTCGTATTGACTTAGCTACGTTCAAAGCTGCATGATTTTTGATTGCATATTGTTAAAAAGCTTCATTTATAGAACCTATATACTCGTATTATCTAAAAAATGTCGGCTTGTCTGATGTGGATTCGTAATATTTCTCCTAAACGGCTTGACCGATTTTTTTTGTTGTTTCACCTGGATGATTTTTACGGTGTGCGTTTACCCCAGCCAGATGTTGTCGAAAATGGTCATTTGAATCTTATAGATAATTAGTTTTTACGGCTTCTATAATTGTTGCGCACATTTTTAAATTTGTTGCGCTTATAGTTTTTTAATTATTTCACAAAAACATTTCCTGCTGGGGTAACGTTACCCCAGCCAGACCTTTTTCTTTCTAATGGGAATATTTAAATAAATACTAGCTATAAAATTAGTTGTCTAGTTGAAGTAAATGTTGTGCCTTATTTTGTATTTGTTCTTTCATCGGTTGCGAAGTTATTCGAGATTTTGCTGAGGTAACGTTTTTGGTTTTGCTAGATCTTTGAAATGGTTAAGCGGATTCTTATCATATTTTGTACATGACTTTTTAGGAATTAGTTTAAATTTGTTCTGCAATAAAAACACCAAAATAATGCATAGCTTAAAGGTTATTTCAATAAATAGAAAAACAGTTCAATTGGTCCCAGCACTCTCAATAAGAAGTCTAAAGACTTACTTTAAACGTTATTTTAAAGCTTGTAACTGCCTTCAAATGTATGTGAAGTTTCATTAGTATCCTGTAAGTATTTAACAAGTTATGATGATATTCAGTTCTTCACGAGCACCGTCTTGTTACGCGCGGTGTTATTTGGCCACTGGATTGGATATATGAACTGAATGTTATGTCAATTATTAGTTTCTTAGTTCAGTTGTATATCAGTAAAATTTCAGCTCAGTACATTGGATAATTAATGAGATAATACGATTAAAGTCATTAGGAAGTGAATGACCGTGGTAACCCGACCAAGTTTAGGTGGTTACGAAAAAGCGAAAACGCAGAACATTATACTATCTTTTGAAATGTTTAGTATAATACACCTTACAATTTCGGTACAGACGCGTACACTGTTAAATACACAATAATATCTGTACTATGAAAACATTATTATTATCTTCCAGTTGCACAAACTTATCAAAAATCACCGATATAACATGTCGTTCGGTGGGACGCAGGAGGGGTGGGGTGAAGGGGTAATACATTGTTTGCAATTACATAACGCACTAAGCATGCTCCATAATCACATAATTCATCTTGTAGAGTGCGCGTGCGCTTCGGCAGTTCCGTTTCCTGTTTTTGCAAATATTTATCGAGTGCGTGAGAGCTATTATATAATAATAAGTGTGGTGAATTACTGCTAATGTGGAGTGCTTCTATTGATGATCATAATTATGGTGCGGGCTGCTTGATGAATTCACGAACAAGGTAAGCTTGCATAATGTAACTACAGAAATAGTAGCAAAATTATTATTAATATGTACATGTTGTTAGGTACTTATCTAAAACTGTATTTTTTTTAAGGCTTAAATATTTGAATTTAGGAACTTACTTATAATTTTTTTTTTTCGTACTTAGTTATTACCTGGACTGGAATTCTCAACAATGATAACGACATATTTATCCTTCGCTACATATAGTACCCATAAAACAAAGTCGCTTCCCGTTTGTCTGTCCCTGTTTGCTTAGATCTTTAAAACTACGCAACGGATTCTGAAGCAGTTTTTTTTAATAGATAGATTGATTCAAGTGGAAGGTTTTTGTGTATACATTGTCAACATATGACTTGAAACTTGATTCATGAAATTCATGACTTAGCGACCGATTTAAAAAAAAATACTATCTGTAATTTTAATCTGTGATTGTTTTTAAGTATAAGTTTATTAATACTTTAAAAGTTCTATTGAAATGATTATTTTACCTATCAATAAAAATTCTTTAATAATCATGTAGTTTTTTTTTAAACTTGTGTACATGTCTGTACTAAATTTGTAACACTATCCTACATATTTTAGAAAGTACCGTAATGTTCTGCGTTTTCGCTTTTTCGTAACCACCTAAACTTGGTCGGGTTACCACGGTCATTCACTTCCTAATGACTTTAATCGTATTATCTCATTAATTATCCAATGTACTGAGCTGAAATTTTACCGATATACAACTGAACTAAGAAACTAATAATTGACATAACATTCAGTTCATATATCCCATCCAGTGGCCAAATAACACCGCGCGCATCAAGACCGTGCTCGTGAAGAACTGATTATCATCATAACTTGTTAAATACTTACAGGATACTAATAAAACTTCACATACATTTGAAGGCAGTTACAAGCTTCCAAATAATGTTTAAAGTAAGTCTTTAGACCTCTTATTGAGAGTGCTGGGACTAATTGAAGTGTTTTTCTATTTAATAAAATAACCTTTAAGCTATGTATTATTTTGGTTTTTTTATTGCAGAACAAATTAAAACTAATTCCTAAGAAGTCTTGTACAAAATATGATAAGAATCCGCTTAACCATTTCAAAGATCTAGCAAAACCAAAAACGTTACCCCAGCAAAATCTCGAATAACTTCGCAACCGAAGACAGAACAAATACTAAATAAGGCACAACATTTACTTCATCTAGACAACTAATTTTATAGCTAGTATTTATTTAAATATTCCCATTAGAAAGAAAAAGGTCTGGCTGGGGTAACGTTACCCCAGCAGGAAATGTTTTTGTGAAATAATTAAAAAACTATAAGCGCAACAAATTTAAAAATGTGCGCAACAATTACAGAAGCCGCAAAACTAATTATCTATAAGATTCAAATGTCCATTTTCGACAACATCTGGCTGGGGTAACGCACACATTTTTACGTTGAGAATGAAAATTGGACGAGGATATTAATGCTTGTGACTGTACTATAGTTGTAGTAAGATAGTGTAAATAAGTAGATGCAATTTCGAGATGCATTTCTTAAGTTATGAATTTATGATTGATGTAACGTTTGCAATCTTTAGAAGCCTAATTGTTTTATTTTGACTTAATTACAGGTACAGCAACCAAGAGCTATGGAATGATTGTATGTCGTAATTGATAAAATATATGACTGCATTATGTAATTATGTACAAGTTACGGCGGACTTCTGGTTTCAAGAAAACAGACTAAGAAACAAGATACCTATCAACCTTTTTTTTTTTTCCATCCATGTTCCTTCATCGCCCTTTGTGTTCCGGTGTCACGGTATCTCTTTCGAACAGTCCCGCAGCCCCGGCAGGCATCGGTCCTTGCGGACCCCTTCCTATTGCTGACTCTCTTTGAGGCGCGCGTGGAACACTCCTGCGCCGTCGAAACGGCCTGTCGTCATGAGACGGACGGACGGCGAGCTAACCCATAGCCCACCGTCCACAGGCCGGCGGCGGCGGGCGGCCGGGACGCTGTGAGGTTCTCTCCCTCTCCCGTTCCGCCACCTCCTTCTCTAGCATGACTGCTTCGCAGAAGGAGGTGACGGCGTCCCATTCCATCTCGCTCCGGACCATGGCTTGCACTAGGGCCGGACGCGAGAGGTCGCCACCGCCGATCGCGGCGGGTGCTCCGCCCACGCGGATCATACTTAAGTATCATATTTTGTTTGTAAGTTAATTAAAACTAAACTGCGATTAACAAGCTAAAGTAATTCTTGTAATTTTTAAATAAAAACTCATTGAATAGACAATCCTGGTAATTCTCAACTATTGTTTTCATGCGCGCACCATTATCATGACGGTTTCCCATGGAAAACGACATTTCCATATTGTTCTACGATTATTTGAATTCAAGGAAACGTGCATACAGGTTACGCATATATGGGGACAATGCTTGTCAGTTTCGCTCCTTTTCCTCTAGATTGGCTAACTCTGTGTAGGTAAGCATATCCGTAACTACTTTTTATTACGGTGAGAATACCGAGACACGAATAAAACACTTTGTAGTTGGTTCAATCAAACTGACATTGTATGTTTGTTTTTTTTTTTTAATACTTCGGTTTAGAAGCAAAATCGACACTTCACGAGAGATCTCTGAAAGCTCTTCGACATCAGACATGCGATATTGTAGGTAATTTAAAGACTGAACATCTTGGCTGCCAAAGAGGTAAACAGGATGTTGATGTTTATTCATTAATCCAATTAAACTTTGAATTTCGATAAAAAATCTCACAGACATCTGCTAAAACCGCGTCCAAAATAGCTAACATTCGCATCACATGAGTATACATTGACCACAACATTATATGTTGCTTTTTCACACCTGCCTTAAGCCATTTTCACAAACACCTTGCGCTGCTTAAATATGAATGCCTAAAGCAGAAATTGCAGATTATATAATTATGAAAATAAAAAAACAAGTGATTTCCGCGTAGATCATGAACATCTTTATATTCGTTTAGTACCGTCCCGCCTATCTAAACAACCCTAACACAATAAGTTAACTTTTAAAATTACCCAGTACATTTAGTGGAGACAAAAGAAACTTCCTACACCAACAAAAAAACATTATCTTTTTAGTCTTGTTTCAACATTGTACAAGTTTCACCACTGCATCTATCTCGGGGACATCGTGTTTTCATTTCTTTAACTACATAAACTGTAAATTGTGAAATATAAGTACATTTTTGTCCAGTCAACAGTGTCGAGTAGGTCGTCTATGTTCAAGGCTGCTTTTTATTTATTATGTTTTAGCTTTATTTTTAATTTTCTAAAAATGTTGCGTTTGTTCGTCAAGTCCAGCTGTTGGCCCAGATTACATCAAAGCGGAGACGAGCGGAGCAGAGGTGAGATATGCAGGATTCTACCAACCACAATAGAGACAAGAGACGCGGTCAAGATTTCAACCAATGTGGTTGGTCGGTTTCCGAATGTTTACTCTCCGCTTCATTCATCATGATCTCTGCTTTGGTGGAGTCCGGGCTTTAGGAACAGTTGCTGCGTGAAGGTACAATTCCCAACGCAACTGCAAATGCACACCGCAGCAGCATAGCCAACCAAAACCAACTCAATGACAGACCACATGGCTGGTTTCCATGAAACTATATGAAAACGGGAACAGGCGGCAATGTCCCCATTAAGGATTGCACTCAGCAAAGTTGGATCCCTCAATCCAGCTGGATCTCTCTTCTCACACGTTTCTGTCATTAAGACTATATCAAAGTTATAATCATCTTGCCATTCTCTTGCCCAAGGATTTGGGGTCGGCGGAGCATATAACAGAAATATATATGTTGATCTAATCTTTTACTCTGGACGCTCTTAGTGTGCACGTCTTTCTACATCGTTCTCACATATATGTATAATCTCAAAATTAATGATGTAACCAAAATTTTGTAACAATATTTTGATTTTAAAAGAGTGTCCATGGAGTTTGTTGCCCGTTCTTCTCTATAGAGATCTACGCTAGGGAATGGGCAACTACAGTACTTTCTCAAGTTATTATGCCTTGTGGTTGTGACTGGGACTGTAGCTTGATTTTCTTTTTTGTATTTTTGACATTCAAAAGTGCTGTAATGGTCTAATTGGAATAAATGCTTTGAGTTTGAGTTTTTGAGTTATAATAATTAAGTACTTAGGTATATATTAAATTAGGACCTTGACACCCGATATGGATCAAACGTTAAAGAAACAAAGACCTGTATAATAATAAGTACTGTCCTTTTGTTGTTATTTTAGCCCTGATTTTGCAGTTCCTTTTCTCTTTAGTTTTGACCTTTATTCTTATTGGTATAAGGTTTATTTCTTTGTTAATATCTTTGAAAGGATTGTAGATCATAAATTCATGAGACACAGTTCCACGACTGAACGTGTAGGTTGAATTGGTTTTTTTCATTAACAAGTCCATAGTGCAAACTGTTTGTACAAACCGTACATTAGAGGTTTTGCTACAACACGTAATCCTATGTAACTTTTTGCGTCTTAACTTAACTTCCTCGTCAATTATGCAATGTTATATTGCTAAGTAATTGTTCGAAAAAATACTTTAAATTTCGTCGTATTTTTAATAAATCAAAATACTCGTACCTATAGGAATCATCATCTGCTTAGGCTTTTCTCCCATTATGTTGGAGTCGGCTTCCAGTCTAACCGGATGCAGCTGAAATCTGAATACCAGTATTTTACATGGAACGACTGTTTATCTGCTGATCTTCATAACCCAATTAGTACTGGGTGATATTGTACCCCTTGGAAAGATTGATGTCAAACTTTTGGACCACTGACTAATTTTAACCTACCTCCTACCCTCCCTTATCTCTACAAATGGCAGCAGGGACCAACGGCTTACCGCGCATTCTGATGCCAAGTAACACTGTCTTAACAGCTAAACGGATTGAGATGAGATTGGTACAGGGATAGACTATGACCTGGGGTAGGACCATAGAAATATAAAACTTTTTATGTGTGGCTAAGACGTATAACTATAACATGAATAATATAGGAAACTTCTTATCCGTAATCCCGTACTATAATCTTCGAGCACCGGCAAAGTTGCCGGACTAGTCATTTATAATGATTTCGTACACCTGTCTTAGTCTTACCGTTTATTCTAGCTACAAGTCTGTGATAAATATCAAAAAGGCCAGCTTGCATCGTAGGGCTTTAATTCTCTGTGTAAAGGTTCCTATTATACTACGCTCAGCTCAGTGGTATATTAAGTAATGGCCGATATAATCGATAACCGCTTGGTATGGAATTAAATGCGCGACGAGCCATTACAACCATTGTTTTTGCTATGAAAATGCGAGAACAATGTCTACTTTATGTTTTGTTTATGGATTTTTCACTCTGACTCAGTGACGCCTAAATTAGAATTTTATTAAGCACATTTCACTTTCACTTTTCACACACAGCTTTTTTTACACCCTAGCAGTGACTGATTAATAGGGTTACAAGGTTACCCGGTTGGACCTATAACAGATATGGTTTATTAACCATTAAACGGGTTAACCCTTATAATATATGGGTTAACCGTTAAAATATTGCTGGTTAATCAAAATAAAACATAACCCTTCCTTGGCAGTCGGGTAAAAGAGACAAAGCATCGACCAGAGCCAACACCGTCACTTTCTTGCATATTTTTGATGTACAAAAATTAACTCTGTGCATGTACCGGTTATTAAAGGCTGATTAACCCTATCATACGGGTTAACCTTTACTCTAGGGTAGCGTTTGCCATTTGCCGGGTCGCGAACTGGTTCCGGGCCATCAAAATAAAATACCGGGTCGCAACATTCCTGCCTTGTTTTAACAATAATTGGGGATATATTCGACACAAGACCATTGATTGATTTTTATTATCTTGTCATGAAGAGTAGGTACACAAAATAAGCTCATCAAGCAATAACTTTTTTATGCATTTTGTAGCAACATATAAACTGTGAAGCTGGGTTTTCAACACTAGTTTACTTGCTAATTATAGAAACCGACTTGAAGTGGAACAGACCTCAGGATAAAACTTTCATCATTTCTCGCAATCTTGAATTTTCTTTTCCAAAGAATCCAAAAACATTTTTACTGTATAAATACTTAATTTAACCAGCGGGGGAGGAAGGGGTATAAATTAAGTAACCTGCTGGTTAAATTAAGTAACTATTGAGTGGGTCACGAAGGGGCAGTGTGAAAAATACCGGCATGGCAGAATAATGTTTGGGAAACACTGCTCTAGGGTGTTACACGTAACCCCTTAAAATAACCAGATAAGAACCCATAAACGGGTAACCTTTTCGGTCCCCGTCTATGAATAACTATTTATACAAGTTTTTGCTCGTGACTGTACATGCAACTCTTTTTGGGCAGTCGCGCACAAAAGATTTTCATCCCCATTTGGCTGGACCGTTTATCATGTACAGGTGATACAGTTATTGGTTTAGTGTTGCTTTCTACATATTTTTAAAGTTTAGTTTTTTAAGTATTAGCCGTAAGTTGTTTTACTATTTATCTGGTGTGTGTTTTCAAACCACTATTGTATTGGGGTCATCCTGTAAAGATAGTGTGTGTAAGTTTAATAAATAAATACAGATTACCCGACAAAAAGGCTAAATGGATAGATTGACGCAGTATCTATTAAAAAGCATACAATTAATAATAACAAGTATGACACACACTGTGGTTTTCCAGTGGGTTTTTGTTAACTCGCTACACAAGCCGCAGTTGTTGTTTACGTCTTATTACAATATTGTGGGGTTTTTAATTGAGCACTAAGTAAGTTTTTCTTTTGTTCCTTATTCATATTTTCTATATGTACCTACTGTTACTAAATTACGGCTGAAGTGTGAATGGTTTGGTCAGTAGTCTAGAGGTGTATAAATAATATATAGGTAAATATGTGGGTCTTATCACGAACTCACGAAGTGGTTCATATTTAGGTAAATATTGAAATATTTACAACTGTCAAGTAATAAGGTAGGTATTTGACATGATACAAAATGGTATTGGTATTATTTTTGTTATTATAATGAGTAATAAAATTGCAATATTAGTAAATCTTTTGCAAAAATAAGAAGAAATCTAGGTTTCGAATTTGTTTCGAAAGTATTTTATACGTTGTTCTAAGATAAATGTACCTAATAAAAATTTAAATTTTTTAATCGTCTTTCTACCACTATTCACAACGTAACTATATCATAGCAATCATTTTAACCGAGATAGACACGCAAAAACCACGTCATAACCTTGAACCTTGTATCTTTGTATGATGCACTATAGAAACGTCACGGTACACTATAAAATGGCTTCTTGATTGTGTGTGTAGTTAATGGAGGCAGGACAGGAAGGTGTATTTCTCGAGATACAGTGGAAAAAAGCGGTTCTTACTTACCAGTAGTAAGTATAATATGTAAACACTCAACAACTTTTAAAAGTGTTTTTCTCCTTCTGTTCTGCTTAAAATTTTATGTTGTTACGAAAATAGTACCTACTATTTTGGAACTCATATTTTTATGATAAATATCCTATCTTCAAGTTACAATTGTTACACGGACAGAATGTATTCATATTGATACACTTTAATGTGAAGAATTTAATAAGACCAGCGGGCCTGAAATGGCCGCTTTAGAAGAATCGTAACATAAATCAAGTAAAAATTTTAAAATTCTTAAAATGGACTTTATGGTTATGACCGTAAAGTCCGTTATGAATCATGTAATTTTTTTTTAACGTGATTCATAACGGATTCATATTACGATTCTTCTAAAGCGGCCATTTTAGGCCCCCAGGAACTTGATGATTCATTATTTTATGACTTGGCTAATTCGCACGGTTTTTATGACTTGACAAAATGTCAAGTAGCGTATGCAAGTTATATCATGTAATACAGATAAACCTTCCAGAATTAAAAAAAATCTCTAAATGTCAGTGAAAACCGGACTATAATAATTCTTCTCCCTCTCCCTTCTCCTACTTTAAAGTTCAAAAGAACAACGCGGTCAGACAGAGTTTATCTTTTTGTCACTATTTTATTTTTGAATGCTAATTTTGATCTGTTTATCTTTTTGCACTAGATAACCTTGCTTATATATCTATATAGGTAATACAAATCATTACCAATTTAAAATTCACGAACAAACTAATCACAACAATCACAAACAAAATCAATTGTAATAAGTAGCATGTTTAATTAAAATTTAATATCTATCGAGTTGGCACGGTGAACGAACCCTTTGCCTTGAAAAGTGAGAGTCAAATGCACGTGCACCTAAATAAGGTCGCCGGTTATACACATAAATTCGCTATTTACTGATGTTAATTGGATTTTTCCTGTTATTTTGGGAAATGTAGCTAAATAATAACAGCCGCTCGAATCGATCTTTAGGTTAAGCTGTGCTTGCCTAGGCTGGTCCGTGGATGGGTTACCACCCATTACATACAAACCAAGTTTCCTCTGTGCGTCGGAACCCGTTGATCCCGGCTGTCACTGTCAAAGATCTACATCTTTGACAGTTGTTACAGTTAGTGGCCCGAAAGTCTGAAAACCCGTCTTACCAAGGGTTATCGTATTACCCAGTACTCATTGGGTTGTGGAGGTCAGATAGGCAGTAGCTCCATGTTAAATACTGGTACTCAGCTGCATCCGGTTAGACTGGCAGCCGACCCCAACACAGTAGGATAAGGCCCGGCAGAGGGCCATTTGGGAAATGTATTTTTTTTTCAAATTTTTGTATCAAAAAATGATAACAGATATAGTTAAACAGAATACCAGTATTTTCCATGAATTGGTTGCCTATCTGAGCTCCACAACCGTTACTGGATATTCTTGGCAAGACTGGTTATCAGACTTTCCGGCTTCTGAAGTTCTGACTACCTGTAACGACTGCCTATGATCTATATTATAATGAGTGCCTGGACCAAACGCTTAACGTGCTCTTCGCTTCGAGACACGGTGGAAAAAACATGTGAATGTCAACTTAAGGTCTTTGTAATGGGAACCTAAATACAGATGCACAATCAAATACATATCTATTTAGATGTTTACATCCTCCGCAGGTTTTACGGGTAATTTTCCAGCCATTATTAAGTAACTACGTCATTCCAAATCTGCCATATTTTTTTTCTTTTTAAAAGTACCTATACTAAAATCTTCTCTTGTTCGTGAACAAGTGTTACCAGCATCAGAGGTCAGACATAGGAGGCTTAGGTTGGTCTGTGGATGGGTGACCACCCATTACATACCGCCTCGGAAAGCACGTTAAGCCGTTGGTCCCGGCTGTCATTTGCAGATCTTTGACAGTCGTTACAGGTAGTCAGTGGCCAAAAATGTCTGACTACCAGCCTTACCAAAGGTACAAACTGGGTTGTGGAGGTCAGATAGGCAGTCGCTCCATCTACATCTACACTAATATTATAAACAGGAAAGATTTGTATTTTTGTGTGTGTATGTATGTTTGTAATGAATAAACTCAAAAACTACTGCGTCGATTTCAAAAATTCTTTCACCATTAGAAAGCTACATTCACCCTGAGTAACATAGGCTAGGCATATATTTTATCCCCCTACTCCTACGGGAACGGGTACTACGCGGGTGAAACCGCGTTACCTCCGCTAGTGTAAAATAAAGGTAATCAGCTGCATCCGGTTAGACTGAGGCCGAGCCCAACATAGTTGGGAAAAGGCTAGGCAGAATGATGATGATGATTAACATTTTTGTTTTACCAGGTACTGAGAGCGAGTCACTAATCCTCATTAAACTATTGTGCCTCTTTACACACATTTAATGTCAATTGATTATTTTGTAAAAAGTAGTAGGTATAACTAAGAAGTAAATTAAAATAATTTAATTTATACGATAATGGTGTTTATTCTGTTGTGCACAAACTAAACTTAATGTAGGCTATTACTATCTTTTTCTCTCTAATAAAACAAGAAAGAGACATAAAAAATTTAGTGCTGTCTAATTTAATTTGGAACTAATATTTCCGTACAAATGAAGGGTGCACGTAAAAACATGTCGACTAAAAACACGGTGAATCGCAGAGCATAAACTAGTTTGACATCTATAACTTAGTTCATAGCTGTAGCCGTCCTTTTCTCGCACTGCCTTTCAGTAAAAGATAGCAATAGCCTAAATTAAGTTTAGTTTATAGACAACAGAATCGACACCAATATAAAACCATCAAAAACATTTGTCGCTCTAACTGTACCCTATTGAATTTAGTTTAGTAACAAGTCCTAGAAACGGAAGGCCGAGTACAGACAGGTAGTAAGCAAATTCAATGGGACAAATTTATTTATTTCTAATGTAGGAAGTTGCATTGAAACGATCCACTAATTATCTATGTAACAGTTGTCGACCTTAAATGCAGCCTGTAATAATTTGCAGTTGCATTATGCAAAGTAGTTTATAATAATAAATCTACATGAGCCAATTATGTTATCAGGTGGCCTACAATGACGTCTTAAAGCAGGATCGTTTTAATCTTGTTCCAGTGTGGATAAGAGACGGAGCTATAGAGGACGTCTAGCGCCATCTCTTTCCCACAATGGAACAAGATTAAAACGATCCTGCTTTAAGACGTCATGGTAGGCTACCTGCGCGACTGTAGGTACTGCCCACTGTAATATATTTTGTTTGAGGTGCTATTATTACAATCTAGATTTTAGAATTGTTATTTCTAAATCTACTTTCTACTTTGAATTTCGTTGTAACTAATAATACCTATGTATAATAATATAACCTTCATAGTAATACAGTTAAGAATCAGTATTGACTGGGGAAATATCAATTTTCCACTAACATATTGGCTTCTTGGCTTCTGCACAAATGCGCTCCTCTTTAACTTTATAATACTTTAACTTAATTGTTAACATCAATCTTTGAATTTTTAATAACTTCTTTTATTTTTATGTTGTGTTCAATTGCATTATAATGTTAATGTTAATGCGGAAGAGCGGAGTCACCTAACAGAAGCATATCTTTGCTTAAAAGGTGATCTCCAAATCCTGTTTCTTTAAGCCTTATGTGATTGAAATAAACATTTTATTTATTTTATTTTAATTTTATATTATGATGTAGTTACATCATAAGTTTTCTGCTGCTATTTATTTTATGTGGGTACATAATGTGCTGTATTGAATTAATACTTTACATAACACAATCAGGCCGGTTTTTCATCGAAGGGTTATAGTAAAAGTTTCCCCAAGAAGTAAACGAAACAATGATTTTATGAAATTTTTGGCCAAGAACTGACGTATTGATAATTGCTTACTGACAAATTATCATTGTTGGGGAATGTTTTTTTTGTTTTTTCGGAAGAACCAGCACACACACACATTATTGTATTACAAAAAAAAATTGAATATAAGTTATACAAATGTGCAACCAACACCATTCTCCACAGATAAACAAAAAGACAAACCCAATGTTGACGAAGTAACCCAGTGTTGCATGAAAAAAAACGCATAAATTATATGTTAATAAGGAACAATAGAGATATTATACAAAATAAGTGTTGGGCCTAAAACCTGTGTCAAGGAGATAAGTACTTATAAAAGTTATACGTTTTCCTTGGAGTTGATTATAACAATGTATAATTTCTCTATTATTATGCAAGTAAGCAAACCATGGGCGGGCATTACAATGTCGCAAAAATAAAAATGAATAATAAGAGGAATCAAGTATGTTAAATATTTTGTGGTCATGTAAGCTTTTAAGGTAATATTTACTGTGCGTCATATTTAAGTAGGTAAGTATCTTACCTTAGATACTTTGCAAATTCTTCAAAAAACCACAGACATACCTATTTCGGTGCAGGAAGTAGAAAAATGTCGATAAACAAACATCCGATGTCTGGGTGTTTCTCTGCTTTTTGGAAAATCGTCCATACAAGACTGTCCTAAGCAAATTTTATTAAATATTGAGAAAGTTTGTTAATAAAATGGAGGGCATTAGTAAATTAAATATATATCCTAGATAAGCCGACACATTTTCCTTTTAGTTTTTGAGTTATGGACGATTTTATGCAAATTCGTGACAGGGGACTGTTGTCTGTCATCCATGAAAAAAAAACAAGTACATATTTTTGTTGATAAGTAATCAAAGTCTTTATTTTACTTTGTTGTTCTTAAAATATGTAATTTTTTGGAATAAATCAACAGTATTAACACAAATTTTACTTATTACCTATATTACATTTCTGTTAAACTTAACAAAATCAACTGGGAGTCTGAAAAATACTGATGAACTATCTTAGATTAAAATAATAAAAATTTAAATATTATTTTAACCACCTGTGCGATGAAATGACAGGGGGACTGTTGGCCAGGGGAATGTCATTTTTAAATGAATATTGAATACTAGCGGACGTCTCGCGGTTTCACCCGCGTAGTTCACCCGTGGAAGTACGGGAATAAAATATAGCCTATGTTACTCAGGGTGAATGTAGCTGTCTAATGGTGAAAGAATTTTTAAAATCGGCGCAGTAGTTCTTGAGTTAATTCATTACAAACATACACACAAAAATACTTAAATACAAATCTTTCCTCTTTATAATATTAGTGTAGATGTAGATAGTGTAGATATAGAAAACAAAATCATTTAAACATATCAGATTAACCAAACAATTGTGGCACTAGATGGCGCTGTGTGTAATGTCCAGCGATATTTATTTATTTATTTTATACAAATTGTCATTATTAAAACTTAAAATATTTACAAAAAGGCTTACCAGGGGACTGTTGCTACTAAAGGCCGAGACGCGTAGTTCGTAGCACAAAAAAAAAATTGCGGCTGCCCGCTTATCTCCACAACCAAATGACATTCACATCTACAAATATGCTTACTGTTTTTATGTATTGATATATTGTTTATTTAGTTATCAACGGCAAAAAAATAAATATTGGTAACAAGATTTGTAATTCTGGAAAAGGGACTACCATGGGACTGTTTTTTGAGGTGTTTGAGGTTCAATTATTTAAATACTACGTTATTAAATTACTAACTAAGCTGTGGCGTGGCAAGAATACGTAATACTTTGTCGGTATTGATACAAAAAACTGAGAAATATTAAGATTTACTTCATAAAATTAGCGTGGGACAGCGATTTTCCATTTAGTGGAGAATAGCCCATCAATGTACGGGCTATGCGCAAGGTGCACTTTTAAAATTGTTTATTTTTGTGTCGTTTTATTTTAAGAAATACTTAAAAATGTAATTACCTAGATAAGAATATAAATGAATAAATTAAATTAAAATAAAAAAAATATAAAGTAAAAAATATAATTATTGTATAGGATTATGGGTGGGAATCCATTGTGTATACCTTTGACTATGTTTACGTGACGGTAATCATCAAAATCAGTTAATTATCATGCGCAGAAAAAAACAGCTGGACATAGTCTTACTTCTGTTTCACGCACAATGGTCCATTTTAAGGATTAAGTGCGGAAACCAAAACCCCATGATAGATAGTCTTACTTCAAGTATCGAGGAAAAGTAGGTAAAAAGTAAAATCAATTTGGGTTTTCGGTAAAAAGTAGAAGACACGGCGCGTCATTCAGGATTCTCAATACTTCGACCCCCAAGGAGTAAAACAGGTTAAAAAAGTTAGTTTGGGAAAATCCCAAACTAACTCTTATGGGCTAGCTCGCCGTCCATCCGTCTTATGACGATAGGCCGTGTCGACGGCGCAGGAGTGTTCCACGCGCGCCTCAAAGAGATGTCAGCAAAGGCCGATGCTGCCAGGGCTGCAGGACTGTTCAAAAGCGATATTTTAACCGTGGCCCCGGAACAAAAAGGGTGAGGAAGGAACATGGATGGGTTTTAGTCAGTAAAAGTCTGACACTCCCTCCCGCTCCGCCCAGAGCGGGAGGAGTCATTTGATGATTTCCTATCCGAAATTTATGTTCCACAAATATAATCATAAGATTTAATTCAATAACCACTTTTAAAAGTGTATTTTTGTTGTTACTGGCTGTACCTACCTAGGCAGAGATCATCGGGTTTTTATTTTAGGGATCTATTAGTATAGGTACATAATATAATTATGTAGAAACTAAAAACCCTAGTTTAATACAAATTGAGAAACTGAGCATTTTCATTCGGGCTAATGGGTCAAGGTTTATACAAAAAGGTCAATCAGGGCAATCGAAAATATGAAATTCCCTCCTTTTTTAGCGTCCTGGATTTGTGATTTGTACACTTTCGTTCAAATGCGCACCCAAATGTTCGAGTGGGCGCTCATTCGGTGAGGACATTTTTTGTCACTGATTGTGTATCTAGTTTTTTATTAGTGATCGATGTTCATTACAAACATTAAGATTTACCTACTAAGATACTTGGCTTATAAAGAATGGACCAAAAAGAAAGAAACAAAGACCGCTATACTTCGCATGGCTTAAGGTAGATTACTTGTTTTTCTTTTATACTAAGTAGCGGCCTGTTCCGGCTTCGCAAGGGTGGACATTTATTTTCCTCTAATTGCCCCCCCTCTTGTTTTTTCTAGTAATAAATATAGCCTTTGACACTCACAAATAGGGCTTTCTATTGGTAAAAGAATTGTCTAAATCGGTTCAGTAGATCCAGAGATTACCCCCTACAACCTCACAAACTTTACCTCTTTATAATATTAGTACCTAAAGAAAACGAATAAGAATATTACATTCAAGGTAAGACCCTGTTACCCAACTTTATAGTTTCTTTTAAGTTCATAGCTAGGTGTGCAACAAAGTTTGATCTCTTTGTGTCTCAAAATGCGGTCGGCTTTTCCCCGTAACATCTGATAACCGGATAAACTTGCTCCTCCACACTGACCCTAACGTATAGATCTGATAATAACAGATTGATCTTAGAACTCCCACACAAAAAAATACATACTTACGCACGATCACCCTCCTCCTTTTTTGAAGTCGGTTAAAAATTGGTTTATTCTACCTACGAATCCCATGAATGGTATGCCCCATGCAAGAAGGTAATTCAAGTCGAGTTTCAATGAAGTAGATTTACGTCGTCCTAGTTAGGAACCTATTTTTGCTCTTACCGTTTAAGATAACGATATACTAAATAATATTCAGCGAAATATTAATGAGAACCGAAATATTAGAGTTTTTGTGAACAGCTCCATTATCACCATCCGTAATTAATATAATATTTAATATAGTATAATTGGTGCCTGTTTCCAGTATCAAAATATCCTCTTAGCCAAATGATAAACTTAGGCACTTTTTAGAGTACTTTCAGCGATGTTTGTTTCAGCATCCAGTAATTGAATTATCTACTACTTTGGCGTTATCATAATAATCTAGGTAATACTCGTAACATAAAAACATCACATTTTAGAAAAAAATACCTTTGCCAATTTAAGGATTAACATTCAGTGAGAAATTTATCAACAGAAAATAACAAAAATAACAAACCTTCAATCCTGATTTCCTTTCCGAACCACATCACACACTTACTAAAATTATTTGAACAATTTTACTGTAAATAGTCATTATTCTTTATCAAAGAATTTTCCCGCCACTAATTTTCACAACTCGAACCTTTTATTTTTTTATGCCGGCCGGTGCGTTCCGTTTCGCGTTCGATTAACGAATGTAGCATGTAGCCAACATTTTCTTTTGGCGAAGGCGCGCGCGGAACAGTCACTCACCTTGATTTTCCTGAACGCAGATGTATTTAGGACGTAAGGTGTAATTTAACTTATCAAATTGCAATTTAAAGCAGGTTTACGTTACCTTTGCGCAATGTAGTGTCAATGCAAAGTAGAGGACAGGAATATGATATGACTTACGAGATTTTCAGGTCAGAAAATTATATGCAGAAATAATAATTTGAAAGAAAATTCATTCGTTTCTGTTTAATATTTCAAGGTTGATTATCAAGTATTATTATAAAAAAATGCATAATTCAAAATAAAGCTGCCCAACTAATATTAAAATAATTATGATGTTTCAAGTTTCCGTGTTTATTTTATTTTTAGAACCGATTGTAAAATGCGGTACAAGGCCGTTATGTATTGCATATTTTTAATTATAATTTTACAGCTGCTGTTTCTAGAAATTAAATATTTTGTATGCTGTTTCAGTAAGTACCTTTCTATCCCATCTAAAGGTAGTAATGTTGATCGAAGGATAAGCTACGTTTGCCGAGTTCCACTGACTAACCTGCAGACTCCTCAGTGCCTCAGAAAACACTTTAAGCTATGTTTTGTAGATCTTTTAGATGTGTCACGGGTGGTCTGAGACCCGAAAGTCTGACAATCAGTGTACTTAACCAAAAAATAGTAGATTATTAACCAAGGGGATAAAGCAGTGTCTTCTGTCGCGGGTGACGATTTAAATCGCGAGCGTAACGAAGGACTCGAGGTTTACTCCCGAGCGTAGCGAGGGTGTTAAAAACTTAATTCACGAGCGAAGCGAGGGATTTAAGACGACTCCTGAGTGTAGCGAGGGATTTAATTTCACCCAAGACTAAGACAGCTTTATCACCGAGGAAAATACTCTACTTTTCGTACCATTTGCGAAAAAAATAACACAATAATAATAGCTGTCTTAGTCTTGGGTGAACTTAAATCCCTCGCTACACTCAGGACTCGTCTTAAATCCTTTGCTTGGCTCGTGATTTATGTTTTTAACACCCTCGCTACGCTCGGGAGTAAACCTCGAGTCCTTCGTTACGCTCGCGATTTAAATCGTCACCTGCGTCAGAAGACACGCTTTATCCCCTTGGTTAATGATCTACTATTTTGCAAAAAATAAAACCGACTTCAAAAAACACAAAAAAAAGAGAAAAATAACTTCAGAATTCGGTGACTTGTTTGTTCGTTTTTTTTGTTTTAGTTTTTTTTTGCCACCGACTTCTTAAGCTAAAGTTATTTTTTCTTTTTTGTGTTTTTTGAAGTCGGTTTTATCTTTTGCAAAAAAAGTATTTAATTTT
The DNA here is from genome assembly GCA_941918905.2 of Xestia sexstrigata. Taxonomy (NCBI): domain Eukaryota; kingdom Metazoa; phylum Arthropoda; class Insecta; order Lepidoptera; family Noctuidae; genus Xestia; species Xestia sexstrigata. Next base: position 21,438,669 of record OW799201.2, read on the forward strand.
TTCATTTTTAGTTGTTCCCAAACACATATTTCCATGAATTTATTTTACATTGTTAACAATAGGTACATGTCATGGTAATAGGCTTATCCCTAATAAATGGAACTTAACATACCTAAACCTGTCGAAACCTGGGTGTATTTTTTTTTTTTTGGGACAAGCCCGCCACACTATGATAAATGATAAATGATAAATGATGTTTATTTTGCAAGTAGGTTTTTACAAACACTTTTACACGTCACTTTTTAAAACTAGATGGGGCCGGTGTTTCGTACCTGACTACTCTGAGAAGAAACAGCCGAAACAAACTCAGAGGTCATAGTCTCTTTTGAAGTCCAGACATAATCTTGCTCAATTCACATGAGGACTATGCAGATTAGTGTCTGAGATGGTCTTTTGAAGAAAGAACCACACAGATTTGAGTGGACCTGTCCAGTCATTGCAAGCATTTGTCAGTTATCGTGTAGCTCGACTTATAACTCAAGGAGCTCAACGAAACGACGAACAATACCAAAGAAAGGACATTTGGGTAGGTCGCTTATAGTACTCAAACTGCCAGACAGTTGTGGGAAAAAAATAAACAAAAAATACAAATGTGACCCACATGGTCCCCACATTCACAATAATCAAATAAAATTAATAACAAGTTCTTTTCAAAATGAATGTAAATAAAAATCACAAAAATCATTAAATGTCACAATGATAATAAAAAGTAAAATACTTAATGAAATAAGTATTCATGTCAAATCAGTAAATGTCACATAAAATAATAAAGTAAAAAATAATAAAATACATGTCAAATCATAAAATGTCAGAGTGTATACAAGAAAGGAATCAACAATAAACAAGCGAAGTCCGAAATTTCGCCATTCACAGAGCAAATTTAATTGGAGCAGCTTAATCCCAAGCCTTTTTATCTTCGAGATAGTGATTAACATGATAGTAGGCTTTCAGGCATAACTTCCGTTTTATGAACGATTTGAATTTATTTAGACTTAGTGCTTGAATATGGTTTGGAAGTTTATTGTAAAAACGTATACATTGGCATCTAAACGTACCCCCTATTTTTTTGAGCCTCGTTGCAGGAACAACAAATTTGTGTTTGTTCCTCGTATTTATGTTGTGGATATCACTGTATTTTTTAAACAAATTAATATTTTTGTGTGCGTACAAAAGGTTTTCATAAATAAACTGAGAGGGCACAGTAAGAATATTAATCTCTTTAAATTTTTCTCTGAGGGAGTATCTGGGTCTTAATTTATAAATTGAACGAATTGCCCTTTTTTGCAAAACAAATATTGTCTGAATATCGGCGGCATTGCCCCACAAGAGAATACCGTACGACATCACGCTATGGAAATAACTAAAGTAAACTAAACGGGCTGTCTCTAAATCAGTTAAATCACGAATTTTTCTAACGGCGTATGCTGCAGAGCTAAGTTTCTTCGACAATTTGTCTATATGCGGGCCCCACTGAAGCTTGGCATCCAAAGTTATGCCTAAGAACACTGTGCTCTCTTCCGGTTTCAACTCTTCATCCTTAATTAGTACAGTAGTTTCCACTTTTCTTACATGGGGTATCGTAAACTTAATACATTTTGTTTTTTTCTCATTTAGAAGTAGATTATTAACATTAAACCAATGAACGACTTTTGCCAGGGCGCTATTAACATCATCCGTAACTAACTGGTGACGTTTGAGTTTAAATAAAAGAGAAGTGTCGTCTGCAAACAATACTATGTCATGATTATCCTTTATGAGGTAAGGTAAGTCATTTATATAAATAAGAAACAAAAAAGGACCAAGAATTGAGCCCTGGGGTACCCCCATTCTTACTACGGATCCGGGAGATCTTTTCCCGTTAACATCAACTCTCTGAATCCTATCACTCAAATATGAAATAAGAATATCCAGAGAGGCGTTACGGATTCCGTAGTGGTGTAGTTTCCTGATTAATGTTTCATGAAGAACACAATCGAAGGCTTTAGATAAATCGCAAAAAATGCCCAAAGCGTCGCATTTGTCCTCCCAGGCATTATAAATGTGACCTAAAAGTTCAACACCGGCATCAGTAGTTGAACGACCCCTTGTAAAACCGAACTGTTTTTTATGTAATAACTTATGATTATTGAAAAAACTTTGCATTTGTGCCAAAATTAATTTTTCAAAAATTTTACTAAAGGTGGGTAGTACTGAAATGGGTCTATAATTAGTGGGGTCTAATGTACTACCCGATTTAAACAATGGTATTATTTTACTATATTTCATTAGATCAGGAAACTCACCACGGTCAATACAATCGTTAAATATTACAGCTAATGAAGGAGCTACAATGTTTATAATGGATTTAGCAACGTCTACAGAATGACCCCATAGATCGGCGGTCTTTTTAACATTTATGGTGTGAAAAGTTTTAATTATATCTTTACAGGTGACATATTGAAAATTAAATTCGGAATCACAGACTGAAACGTTTTCCCTTAGTAAAGACTCAGCAGCAGTAGGTGACGAGTTTAGCGATTTAGTAGTCGATACGGGAATATCCGCAAAGAAATTTTCAAAGGCTGTGGCAACTTGAGTATCTGAATTTAAAATATTATCGCCAATAGCAAGGCTGTAGTCACTATTTCGGTTGCAAGACCTTCCCGTTTCGCTATTAATAATGTTCCATGTCATTTTAATTACATTACTACTATTTTTAATTTTTGAACTCAAGTAACGTGACTTTGCTATAAAACAAACTTTTTTAAATAATTTTGAATAATTCTTAACATACAAATTAAATTCTACAGTTTTTACATAAGTCCGCTCTTCATACAGCTCATATAGTCGTTTTCGACTCTTATGAATACCAATGGTGGCCCAGTCGTTGAAAGAAGCGTTACTATTTACAGATATTGTCTTAGGGACAAATGTGTTTTCAAATTGTGTGCAATACATACTGAAAAAATCGTTATATTGTTGATTTGGATCATCATTATCTGACAAAAGTGGTAGTTTGGATAAAAGTTTAGTTTTAAAAGTTTCTAGGCGATTTTTACTTTTTGGATTAACAATGATATCCTTTTTAGTTATTTTCTTGTTTACATTTGGAATTGTGATCAATTGCCCACAATGATCTGAATCTATTAAGTTAATAATTGCTTTTTGGGTGGGTATAATATCAGTGTAAATATTATCTAGGCAAGTAGCACTAGTTGGGGTTATTCTGGTGGGCTCGAGAAATTTGTTTTCAAGATTGTATGACTGAAAGAGGCTTATAATTTTAGTACCTAACCCAGAATTGTCTAACAAATTAATATTGAAATCACCACAAATGATTATTGACTTCTTAGAACTACAGATTTTATGCAACACTTCATCCATTACCTTTTCAAAACAATCATACAACCCTGAAGGAGGTCTATACACACTTAATATAATAAACTGCTCCAATTCTATACAGGCTATTTCAACTGTTCGCTCAACAGATAGGCTGACAATATCCTTGCGGTCTTTAAATTTAAGGTGATTATTTACTAAGATTAATGCGCCGCCATGTATAGCATTTACCCTGCTGAATGAACTACCAACCTGGTGATTACTGTAATTGAAAATTAATTGATGACATTTGAGCCAATGCTCCGTTATACAAAGAATATCTATATTGTTACAATTCAGGAAAAGTTCTACTTCTAATTCTTTGTTCAAAAATCCTTGAATATTTTGATGAACCAGGTTGATACTATTAAAACTTTCAAAACATTCGCTTAATTTACTATCTGGCTTCCTTATAATATTGCAAGAGGTCGCCTCCGTTGTCAAAATTTCTAATTTAAATGATTGACTGATTCATTAATTGTGATCAAACTATTGGCAGAGTAATTTAATTGAGTATTGCATTGGTCAACAGAGGCGACTTGATTAGCCAAGTTCTTGGCTGTAATAGAAAAAAAGTATGATAGCGACACAGCTACTTGTCTTTTCCAATAGTTTGAAAGATAGAACCTGTCCACAAGATATCTATCTTTTGTCAAATAAAAATTGTCACCAATAAAATTATTAATGTCAATTAAATGAAATACATTACTATTAAATGTCAAATTATGCAATGTTCTGTTAATATTATATCTAAAGTGATTTTCTTTCACTGTTCCCAAACCACTGTAACTCCTGAAAGCCAGAATCAACAGTGGCGACCACCAGAAAAGCGCCGAGACAATGAAGCTCGACGAAGTCCCAGAGAATGAATTTAACTGTCTTGGATCCCGCAACGAAATTAATCAGAAAAGTATAGTGGAGGAGTAGGAAAAATTTCCACTTCCCTCCATTTCAGCAGGAGACAGAACGAAACAAGGCCAATAGGCACAAAGGGACGTTTACAACTGGGATAGGCCCAGTTGCCTAGCACCACGGATAAATATTAACATTAATGGGTCCTAAGTTGTGAGCTGTTATATTTGATTCCAATAATAGGTATGGCAAAAACGCTTGAACGCACGGAACTTTGTTCTAGTTTCCACAAGGTCTGTATAGTAAATAACTCCGGATGTAACCTGTACACTATCCAACATATTGTGCGTTCATTCTGCCAAAGACTACACTCCCATAAAATGTGAAGTGCTGATTGTTCATATTCGCAGTCAGATGTGGAACATTGACAAAAAGGCGAGTCAACAAGCTTGAAGGAGACCTGGGTGTATTGTACACATCTGCGTACCCCCTTAGAGCATACAGGCGTGATGTTACGTCATGATGTTGTATAAACATCCAAGCGATTCCAGCAATCACTGTAGATTTGCCATCTATTTTTGAAAAGTTTTATTGTATATCTCCGAAGATCAGCATCAGATCTTCACCAAATTGAAATGGGACCACACGGGAAGCACCAGCTTTCAAATAAAAAAGAATCATCAAAATTGGTTAACCCAGTCAGAAGTTCTGAGGTAACAAACACAAAAAAAAAAAAACAGTTGAATTGAGAACCTCATCTTTTTGGAAGTCGGTTGAAAAAGCGGGTATTGTGTAACCCAGAATTTAATTGAGGCAGTTAAAAAGGCAGTTGCTTCTTAGAAAATACAACAGTGGTATTCAACTGCAAGACTATAGGAACTAAACTCAAAATGTAGTTGGAAAAACTAAAGGGACGTCCTTTTAAAGTTTAAACACATCCTGCAAGCAACTATCTGGAAGGTTTCTACCAAAGAGTTTCTAATAATCAGTTTTATCTCCTAGTTACTTGTTCATTTCCACACGAGACGTTACGCTATGGCTGTCGTAAAACACTTAGGTATGCACTAAAACGCGGCCGGTAACTTAGCTGGGTATTACGTGTTCCTAATCGAAGCAGGAATTGCTATTACAAGGCTTACGTAAGTATCCCTGCTACCTTCAGGTTGTTGAGAAAGCGTAATTGTATAATAAGTGAGTATTTATCTGTTTCTGACACATAAATAAACTAGTTTTGTACCTGAGATTTCTACCTGTTGCCTGCGACTTCATCTGAACACCTACCCAGAGTCACGAGTGGTGCAAGCTTGGATCTTTTATCCATCTAGTTATATCGACGGATTTAACGGTAAATATGACGTAGGTAAAATAACTGTCCCTTGATGGTTTTGATTATTGCTCGGAAGTTAGAAAAATATTTTAGTACTGCAACTTCTTGTTTCAACTCTCAGTTCGGTTCTAAGGATTTGTGGTGTAGTAGCACTGCTTCATGTGTTTTTTTTTTGGTGTTTGGCATTTTGAAGGTCAACGCTTAACCAGCCAATGCTGTGTGGTGCCTTACGAGTAAGGGCTCCATCCAGGACGTAGAACTTATAAACTAATGGATTACACGCCAAGAGCACCCTCTGTGCGGTATGAACCTCGGCTTAGGGCGTCGCTGGAGAAGAACAGCGAGGGATAGCCAGGATCGGATCTAGACTATTTAGAGATGAATATAAAGCTATACTGGCTCAGAGGCGTGTGGGCTGGCTCGAGCAAAGGTCGAGGTGGGCTTAAAATGGGACTTCGTAACGGTCCCCGGTAGAAGACGCAAGACGCAAGGACAGTGATGTGAGCCTGTATGCTTTTTACACTGTACTAGTGACGCATCTTCTCTCCAGGAGGAGGAAGGTTATAGCGTCATCGGGAGTGTAGAGTATGCCTTGGTCTGCGAACCTAGCTGATGCGAGGGGGTTCGTATCGGGCAGCCGATGCGTTAAGTAGACTTGAAGAGACGTTTTAAAAGGCATTACATAAACTGTGGGACGGTATAGGTATTTTGTAGTGTAAAGTTCAAATATTAGAATGCCGAAGGTGACCTTTCTTCGGAAAGTTTTTTCTTTCTTTAGATTTTATTTAATCATTTCGAAAGTTCTTGCATCTCTGCATCCCATTTGCTCAATTTTATATCTCTGAAATTTATGAAATTATTAACTAATTCTAATCTTTGATTTATAGTCATGTCTAGCGAGCTACCTAATAAGAGAGAGCTGAGAGCAACTTATACTTTATTTTGAGCAACTTATACTTTACGATCCAATTAAAAAATCCAATAACATTTGTAATAATAACTGTAATAACATGTAATCCCATTCTTAGAGTTCCGTAGGACCATTATTAATCTGCGTTTTTCAGTATAATCTCCCTCAATCACACTTTTAAAATCAACACTTTTCATCCCATGTATTCAACAAACTTCACAGACAGATCTTTCGGGAACTGCCATGCACAGATAATCATTATAGTTGCGGCACATTTACTTAAATATTAAGATTTTAATCATAACTATTTATTATCTTCGGCACCTTTCTTACACCAATACACTAAAGTAATAATCATGGAACGAAATACTTTGAAACACGAAGCAATAGTTGTATATAATATAATAATTTACTGCTATAATATAATTGCATGTAATCCAACCTATCATTACTAACCGTCTCATATATTCCATATAGATTCAGTATATCCTACAATTTTTTTAAATGTAAATGTTTTATGATCCGTTACTCAATCCCGCAAAAAAAGCTGAACGTATTTGGATGAAAGGCATAGAAAAATTTAATAACCTGGGTGAAAAAAAAGGGAATCCGTGTTTATACACGGATTCCCTTTTTTTTTTAAATTGGGCAATTGGGCAACACAGTGATCAACCTCCAACCATGTCCTGGCCAGCCGTTCACGAACGGATGGAAAGAACTGGTGGAGGTGTCGGCCCTTGATGGAATTATCCCACCTACCTTGCCATTCAGACAAAAGTTCCTGCCAGACGTCGGTCTGAGGTTTGAATAATCTAGCAATCTTAACACGGTCACGTAGGGTTAAAAAGTCTGCGTCCGTGAAATCACGTGCGTTATAGTACATTGCAACCCGTCGCTGCACTTCAAGATCAACTGGAAGTACACCTGCAAGTACCGGTAAGGCTTCAGTACTAACCGTCCTATACGCTTTAAAAAAATCAAATCAATCGAAAATCATCAAAACCTAAATTCCATACATACGGAGCGATTACCGACCCCTGAGGACATCCCATGGTAAGGGGCTTTGACATAGAATAATGACCGAGTTTGAATTTCGCGGAACCATTTAAAAAGTAAGAATAAACAAGATTATATATGTTTTTATAGCAGCCACGATTCTTCAGTTTAAGTAGTAGCATCGGCCACCATGCGTTATCAAAGGCCCCGGAAATATCTAAAAAGATTCCAACCACGTACTTGTGTTCCGAGTTATTAACAATTTTTCTAACAGAAAGTGCCGCGTCTACGGTAGGTTTTCCCACGGTGAAACCGAATTGGTTGTTATGAAACTTTGGCCCGTCTGGCAGCAAACGTGGAACGATAAGGCGCTCCAGGAGTTTTCCTAAAGATGGCAGTAGGGTTATGGGCCTGTACGACTTAGGGTCGTCCGGTGGCTTATCACCACTTTTTGGAATTATTCGTATAAAGCCACGTCGCCATACGCGAGGGAAAACCCCGTCCGCAATACATCGGTTGAAAACAGATAGAATGGCGGCGCCCGCTGTTTTACACGCTTCTATTATCATCCGATTAGATATTTTATCTTCACCTGATGATTTGTTAAGAGGCAGTTTCCTGACAACATTAATGAATTCGTCAATGGATGGAAGGTCTGACGCTGGTGATTCAGGTGGCACAGCAGCCCACGCTCTGATCTGTTGATGGTAGTCATTGTCATTTACCGGCGAATCATCAGGTATCAGACTATTTAATAGAACTTCGGTTGTTTCCTCAATACCGGTGGTGTGTTTATTATTTACTTTAATGTTCTGGACAAACGCCAGTTCGACTGATCGATTAGCTTTGAATTCGTGATACAAAGGAGACCACGGACCTTCTTTATCTAATTTTTCTACTATTTATGGCAGTAAATTAACCTTGGATTTTTCCACCGATGCTCTGTAGCGGGATTTGGCAACTCTAAACGCATTTAAAGCAAAGTTGAGTGGGTCTCCGGTGACCTTTTCTTTTTTAAGCTTGTTTAAATGCCTACGCGCTCGGCGATAGCTTTTACGTTGTTCAATTAAGTAGTCACACCACCAATCACATCTATGGATGTTGGTCATAAATGCGCGACCAATGACGATGTCAGCACAGTAAGTGAAGGTGTCTGACATAATTTCAGCACTTTCTTCAGCTGACAGCCCATCACGAGTGAAGTCTTTGGCGTGACACGCAAAAAGCGAGCTAAAGAATTCCCAATTCGCGCCTTTACTTTTATATCTAAAATTACCAGTGATATGAGATGGACCTTGAGAAGACACCGGAACAAATTCGTACACGATCAGGCGATGATCACTACAAGACGCATCTGGTAGGACACGCCACCTATCCAAGCGTACGTCTGCACTAGAAAGTGTGACGTCAATACAAGATTCGCCCATTGGGCTGCAAAAAGTAGGTGGTGCATCTGGGGTATTATGAATTGATAGGTTCATTTCAGCTATAAAATCTTCAACAGCACAACGTCGGTCGAAATCCGTAGACCTAACCTTGCCATACCACAGAGACGATGACGCGTTAACATCAGCGCCAACGATAACTTTACAGCCCGCGAGTGACTGTAAGACATGACGGAGGTTATGTATATGAGGAGCAACAGGGTCTGAGTATTGAAAGTAACAGCTCACAACGTAAACTTTAAAAGAAGCTGATGAGACTTCCGCAACGGCACAGTGGGGCGTCATGAGGTTACGCAAAGACGTTACTGTAAAGTTAGAAGAACGCGCCACGTAAATTCCGGCTCGTGCTTTGCTGTCCAGCTGAACTACTTTGTGACGTAAGCGAGCGTTCTGGTATTGTTCTTGAACAAGTACTATGTCTAAGTTATAATCGATAATTAATTCGTCTAATTCAGAGGTCGCCACCCTATCGTTGTGGAGATTTAATTGTCCTATAGTAAAACTATCCATTATTTTAGTAAGTAGTTGGTGTTGAGGATTAACTGTTCGAGCTTAAGTTTGTACGTGGTACACTCGGGAGACCCGCAACGATGGTCAAACGGTTTTTTAAAACGTTTACACGCCACGCAAGTCGGTATAAAATTTAAATTATCCTTGTGCGGGCAGTTATTTGTTTCATGTGCTTCGGAGCAGTTAGCACAGGTAGGTGATTTATTAGCGCAGTGTTTCTTAACGTGACCAAACTGTTGGCAATGTAAACAACGAACTACTTCGACATCATCGATGAAACGACAAGTCGCCCAATCAATAAATAATTTATCTTTGGTGGACACTATAAATGTTTACGAACTGTGGACTCGATTTCAACGCCTATCCACTTGCGACCGTTATCTAAGGAACGCCTACGAATAATTTTAGTTGACTTAATAAAATCATCCTCATTAACATGGATTCTGTTTATCTCGGTAAATGGACGATAACATTTCTTAACTTAATGACCGTTTTTCTAAGCGTATCGATGACAATTTAAATTGAGTCAGCCCAAAATTTGGCGACGCTCTTGGCACTTCATTTTTAACCGACTTCAAATCGTGTGTGTATTTTTTTTTAATGTACCTATGTTACCTGATTTCTCTCCCATTTGTGGAGCGATGGCCCAGTGCCGGCGGCCCCAACTTACGATCAGTAAGTCGTGGGTTCGAACCCAGACAGGCGCATTACTTTGTGTAATTTATTTCATCACCACTGCTCTCAAAACGGTAAAGGAAAACATCGTGAGAAAACCGGCATGTCCTAGAACCAAAAATTCGAAGACATGTGACCTCTACCAATCCACACTGGGCCCGCGTGGTGGATTATAGCCCATTCCCTCTCATTGAGAGGAGGCCGTGTCCCAGCAGTGAGAACATTATAGGCTGATGATAATGATGATGATTTGGAGCGATTCTCAAAATTCCTGAGGTGGTCCCATTTAAATTTTGTGAAGATCGAATGCTGATCTTTGGAGATATACAATGGAACTTCACAAATAGACGGCAAATCTGTCGTGATAGCTGCAATCGCTTGGATGTTTATTGTTTATACACCATCATGACGTAACATCACGCCTCTGAGAATATAATACAATACACCCAGATTTCGACAGTTAGGTATGTTTGCGGATGGATGGAATAGTAGATTATTAACCAAGGGGATAAAGCAGTGTCTTCTGTCGCGGGTGGCGATTTAAATCGCGAGCGTAACGAAGGACTCGAGGTTTACTCCCGAGCGTAGCGAGGGTGTTAAAAACTTAAATCACGAGCGAAGTAGCTTGTACATGGTGTAAACACAGATGTAGTTCAGTATAAATTTCGGTAAGTATTCCAAATTTAAATCACATTCTCCCCCTAGAGGATGAATGAAATTCAGTACAATTTTCTTCCCCTGTTTTTAACAGATTAAAAATGACTATTGTTATGTTCGCTTTTTGTGGCATAGAATGTCACTTTTTTGAGTAAGTGGTACGAAAAAAGATTTTATTGGCATGTCAGAAGTATTGTGAGAGGAATTTATGAATGTGTGAACCTTTACTTTGTTATTTGGTTTAAATATCATCTGCCTAGCCTTTTCCCAACTATGTTGGGGTCGGCCTCCAGTTTAACCGGATGAAACCGGAACCTCCACAACCCAGTTAGTACTGGGTAATACGATACCCCTTGGTAAGACTGGTTGTCAAACTTTTTGGGCCACTGACTACCTGTAACGACTGTCACAGATCTTTAATTGACAGTCGGGACCAACTGCTTAACGTGCTTTCCGAGGCACGGAGGAAACTCGGTATGTAATGGGTGGTCACCCATCCACAGACCAACCTAGGCAAGCATAGCTTAACGTATAGATCCAGCCGAGCGGCTGTTATTTTTTAGCCACGAAGTCCTCCTCATGGTTTAAATAAAGGGTGTAAAACACCTCTTAACGAAGCCGAAAAGCACTGACTTGTCCTCCCCGTCATTGCGATCATTTTTTTGTTCTACACTATGGTGTAGAACAAAAAGGTTATAAGGCTATAAGGTTCCCAGGTATGCCTGGGAACCTTATAGTTACGGAGATATTGGGGGTCAAAGTTCCAACTTTTTGACAAGTTTTTTTTTAAATACAAGTTTTAATGTAGGATTTTTACTTTAAACACCTCCACGACCCCCGTACTATTCAATCCATTCATCAGCGCAATGTTTTGAGTGCGTTACATTGAATTCTACCACAAAACATGATTTTTCACCCCAAAAAAAAAGTTGTTTCCCAGCAATAATTTTTGCGTAAAGTTACTTGGTTTGATATACAGAATACTTGGTTGACGGCTTCGTGATGAGGTCTTTTACACCCTGTATAATCGTTTTAATTAAATAAATAAATATATGTTAAGTTCCATTTATTGGTGAAAAGCCTATTACCATGACATATTGTTAATAATGTAAAATAAATTCATGGCGATTTGTTTGAGAACAACTAAAAATGGAAAAATAAATAAAAACCTTTTTTGCAAAAAATAAAACTGACTTCAAAAAAAAAACAAACAAAAAGAAAAAACAAAATATTGAAAAATAACTTTAGTTGTAGTTTAGAAACTAAAGTTATTTTTCACTTTTTGGTATTTTTCTTTTTGTTTTTTTTTTGAAGTCGGTTTTTTTTTTTTAATGTCGCAAATATTTTATTTTGAAAGCAAATTGTTTACTCTACAATTTCTAATTTAAAGTTTAGCAATAAAGTTATAGTTTTTGAAATAAAAAATATAACGGAAAAATTGAGGGTGTTTCCATGCTAAAGGGAGGATTTTAAAATTTATGATAACCATTTTTCAGCTGTAAAACCATCATTTGCCCGTTTATTAAAGATTTTAAACATGACCAAAAAAATTTGGGTGGGAGCGGATTCGAAATCTATCTCCTCCTGCGGTTTGCCGAAGGGATTTTATATTTACTCACACGTTTTGTAACTCTGTCTAAACTCATTTGTGCAGGCAGACGAAGTCGCGGGTAGAAGCTAGTATTGCATAATACATATGTACCGGTATCAGTATATATTTTGTACTTAGGTCTGTTAAGAAAGCGGTGCGGGTTGCGTTTCGATCAGTTACAAAACGCGACGTTACACAAATAGGCGGAAATTCTTACAATTAACTCGCCTTGTCTTAGAATTATGCGTGGACTATGCAAAAATATTATTATGTACATTGTAGGCGGACTCGTGGCTAAATAATAACAGCCGTTCGGGTCGATCTTCAGGTTGCCGCTTGCCTAGGTTGGTCCGTGGATGGGTGACCACCAATTACATACCAAGTTTCCTCCGTGCCTCGGAAAACACGTTAAGCCGTTGTTCGCGGTTGTCATTTGAAGATCTTTCACAGCCGTGGCAGGTAGTCAGTGGCCCGAAAGTCTGACAACAAGTCTTGTTAAGTGTATAATATTATGCAGTACTAATTGGGTTGTGGAGGTCAGATAGGCAGTCGCTCCATGTAAAATACTGGTATTCAGCTGCATCCGGTTAGTCTAAAAGCCGACCCGAACATAATTTGGAAAAGGCTAGGCAGATAATAATGTTTATACTATACTACTCATGAGAAAATCGCTTTTGAATTTTTACTGTGACTCTTCAAAGGTAATTTAATATAGAATAAAATGGATAGAAACTAATCCAAACTACTCAGTCACAAAAAAGCACATTAACAATTTTGATAAAAAATCTAAAACCGGCCAAGTCCGACTCGGACTCGCGCACGAAGGGTTCCGTACCATTATCTATACAACATTAGACAAAACGGCAAAAAATCACGTTTGTTGTATGGGAGCCCCCCTTAAATATTTATTTTATTTTAATTTAATTATTTATAACATAGTTGGCAAAGGCGACGCAGATCATGAGGCAAACTTACATTGTAAACAATTGTGTCTATTGTAACGCGTGTTGTTAAAAGTACTAGCGTGCAGAACGAAACAGTTTATTACCATCTACTTACGGATGGACGATAGTGGCTGGGATAGGCTGAATGCAGAAGATCTTGGTCTTCCAGGTCCAAGTCTTGCGCAGCTTGAAAGAGGCCTATATAAAGCTGGAACTAAAATAGTCTGTGTTAAATGAGGGATGGGAAAGTAGGAATGCTTTTCCCAAAAATAACTCTTGGATATTGCAGATTGCAGTCGATGCATTTTGCTGTAGGAACAAAAAGTCTACACAAGTGGCAGTCGCATTGGGCCTGTGGACGGAGAGCTATGGGCTAGTTCGCCGTCCGTCCGTCTCATGACGACAGGCCATGTCGACGGCGCAGGAGTGTACCACGCGCACCCCAAAGAGATGTCAGCAAAAGGAAGGGCAGTTGCTGACGCAAGGGCCGATGCTTGCCGGGGCTGCGGGACTGTTCGAAAGAGATACCGTGGCCCCGGAACACAAAGGGCGATGAAGGAAAATGGATGGGTTTTAGTCAGTATAATAAGTCTGACACTCTCTCCTGCCCGCGTATCATGACCACCGTAGGAAACGAAAGAGAATCGACAAATCTTTTGTTCATCTGTTATTTTGTCGATTCAATGACAGATGAAAAAAAGATTTGTCGATTTTCCGTTTTTTCCGATTTGACGTTGGTCAAGCGGGCTGCTCCGCCCAGAGCGGGAGGGGTCATTTGATGATTTCCCATCCGAAAAAAAAAAAAAAAGTGGCAGTCGCTTTCAAGACGTCTCGTATTTCTACGATTTAATTTGTAAATTTCGGCCGGAGCAAAGACAATCTCTGCAGATGTTCATGGACGGCTCAGACCTCAAGTGCGTAGGTAGGTATGCGGCGTCTCCCCACAGACAATGCCCACCTTCCATCTTGCACCGCATTCCCTAACACCTGCGCTTGTGATGAATTTACTGCATGAGTGAGCGGAGTTCGCGTGGCTGAGTTTTGGGCTAACTAAACACATTTTTTTTTTTGGCATCGCTACGCTATGAAGGAAAACAATTTGAAACGGGGTTGACGTATGTAGGTAAACTTTTCCGTAGCTTGTGTCATAGGTACCCATACATTTTTATTTTTACGTTATCGATTATATGTACAATCCTGATAGTGTTACGTGTACAGTATCTGCATTATTTAACCCGAATTTAGGTAAGTATGTCAAGTTTACACCAATACATCATTGAGACTTACTTTGTTACTTTGTTTATTTTTTTTTGCCCATGGCCGTGAGCGCTGCCGCAGGCTCAAAGTTTATTAAACCATAGAGACCTGCACTGCAAGTACGTAGCAATCGATAACGATCGAATCGATACGATTCGATAAATCCGACTTGTCGATTGGTTAAAAACTCACTTTATCGAGAATAACTGTCAGATTTATCGAATCGTATCGAATCGAGTTCTACGGACTTGCACTGCTGTTTCGATTGTTTTTAAAAAAAAACGCGGAACCGGTTTTTATATACGTTCTAGGAAAATATTTGCATTCTTTGCATCTGAAAAATATAGCTTCTTGCAAAATTAATACCACTTTTGTTCTATGACTTTTGGACATTCATAACTTTTCTTTAGCTTTCCACACAGGTTTACCAGCTGATCGGGTCAATTCCTATAGAGTCCAATTAAAAAAAAATGTGAATTTCAAGAAATCATATAATATTATCATATCAATAATTGTTCAGTTTGATGGTCCGAGACATATATATCACGCGAGAGGGGTTGCTTTTATTATGTTACACCTTGTATAATTATGGTTGCGGTTTTTCCATCAGGCATTTCTCAGTAGCACCCCACAATCTGGATTTGTGCACTGTTGATTGCAAGAAGCTCGTCCCCATTACATGGTACGCAGTTACATATATCATAGACC
Source organism: Xestia sexstrigata (assembly GCA_941918905.2). NCBI lineage: Eukaryota > Metazoa > Arthropoda > Insecta > Lepidoptera > Noctuidae > Xestia > Xestia sexstrigata. The sequence goes on from OW799201.2 coordinate 21,453,898, forward strand.
AGCTGTTGCCCGCGGCTTCACCCGCGTGAAGTTCGGTAGCTGTCCCACGGGATCATATTAAAGGGATAAATAGTATCCTACATGTTAATCCAGGTTATGAACTATCTACCACTACTACTAACTACAATTATAATCATCACAATCACTATCACAATCACCATCATTATCACAATCACCATCACTATCACCATCACTGTCACAATCACCATCACTATCACAATCGCCATCACTATCACCATCATTATCACTGTCACTATCACTGTCACAATCACCACCATCGTTATCACAATCATTATCATCGTAATCACAAACATTATCATCGTAATCACAAACATTATCATCGTAATCACAATCATCGTTATCACAATCATCATCATTTTTATCACTTTCACCATCACTATCACCATCACTGTCACAATCACTATCACCATCATTATCACTATCACATTCACAATCACAATCATAATCATCGTTATTTCAATCATTATCATCGTAACCACAATCATTATCATCGTAATCACAATCATTATCATCGTAATCACAATCATTATCATCGTAATCACAATAATTATCATCGTTATCACAATCATTATCATCGTAATCACAATCATTATCATCGTAATCACAATCATTATCATCGTAATCACAATCATTATCATCGTAATCACAATCATTATCATCGTTATCACAAACATTATCATCGTAATCACAAACATTATCATCGTAATCACAATCATCGTTATCACAATCATCACATCACTATCACAATCATCATCATTTTTATCACTTTCACCATCACTATCACCATCACTGTCACAATCACTATCACCATCATTATCACTATCACATTCACAATCACAATCATAATCATCGTTATTTCAATCATTATCATCGTAACCACAATCATTATCATCGTAATCACAATCATTATCATCGTAATCACAATCATTATCATCGTAATCACAATCATAATCATCATTATCATTATCACTATCATCATCATCGTTATCACAATCATTACAATAAATCAACCATATACCGTATAGAAGTCGAATCTTCTGGATCTCAAAATAAATGCCATATTCGTAATCAGCAACCCTGACAATCTCGGAATTGGCCCCATATTGATTTTTAGACATTTTAACCCCATCGCACTAACACCGCCCAATCGAACAACTTCAACACAAAACTTCATCCCCTTCCACCACCTTGTGGGTTGAAATGAAAAAACAAAAAACAACAACAATGTACGTTGTGTTTAGTTTCTAACCATAAGTCGAAATATTAACTTTAACTAAAAACAAAATTTCATCCCCCTTTTCACCCACTTAAGGATTTAAATTCTAACAACATCGTTGCTTTGGCTTCCAACCATACGCCTAGATAATAAATTTTATGATTTTTACTTCGAAAATTAAGGACTACACAAGTTCATCCCCCTTTTTAACCCTTTGGGGGTAGAATAACCGAACACTAAGACACGTATAAATTAATTTTTAATTGTCAGCCTAAACACAAAATTTAAAGATCCTAGCTTTAAAACTGACGGACTTTCATACAAACTTTCATCCCCTATTTAACTGCCTTAGGGGTTGAATTTCGAAAAAACCTTCCATACTCCTTGTCATTATAAAGAGAACCTCAGAGCAAAGTTTCAGCTTTCTAGGTCCAAGGGTTTGGGCTGGGCGTTGATGAGTCAGTCAGTCAGTCAGTCAGGCCTTTTGTTTTTATTTATGTAGATAGATAGATGTGGGTCTACAACGCATTTGCCTAACCATTCTCTGGGACTTCGTCGAGCTTCATTGTCTCGGCGCTTTTCTGGTGGTCGCCACTGTTGATTCTGGCTTTCAGGAGTTACAGTGGTTTGGGAACAGTGTGGCGGGCTAACCTTTTGGAGAAAACCACCGTGACGTTTTGTTATCTATGTAGGTATATACATATATGTTTATAAAAATATGTTATGATGATATCATGTAAGTTATTTATAGCTTTTAAACGGTACAGACCCATTATTGTGATCAATTTAATATATCTAACGGATTAAGTTTTTAAACTGACATGGTCACTAAAAAAAAACCGGCCAAGAGCGAGTCGGACTCGCGCACCGAGGATTCCGTACAAAATTTTGTAAAGGACAAACTTAACTTTGCTGTTTGATCCCTAGAAACGGCTATTGCACCAACTTCAAATAATAAGTTTGTAATAGTAAAATCGCTTTTTTTTTTTTATTAAACAACATATTTACGGTTTTCAGATTTTTCCCTTTACGTCATGTGCTGTAAGACCTTGCTTTTTGCCAAATTTCGTGATTCTAGGTCAACGGGAACTACCATATAGGTTTTCGACCCAAAACCTATAGAGTACTTCCGGTTGACCTAGAATTGTCAATTTTGGTTAAAAGCAACGTTTTACAGCACAAGTAAAGGTAAAAGCCCGAAAAATAAAAAAAGTTGAAAATTAAGGTAAGTTTTGGTACTTACAGGTTTTCGCGAAAATCTAAATTTGCCCATATCTTTATATCGTGCTGACTCAGGACCTTGATTTTTACACACCTAATAAGGACTATAGACTTCAGTATCTGGTATAAATTTCAACTTGCTAGGTCCACCCGTACCTAAGAAAACCGGTGGTGACAGACGGACGGACCGACGGACGGACCGACGGACAGACTGACAGACGGACAGACGGACAAGAAAGTGATCTTATAAGGGTTCCTTTTTTACCTTTTGAGGTACGGAACCCTAAAAAAAAAGGCGTGTTCCGCCGACCACAAGTAACATGGGAGAAGGGCAGGAAGATGATGAGATGGTGGTCACTAACATTATGTTTTTTTTTTTTAAATTATCATAAACACTAGAAAACAATCAGTAAACATGGTAAATATCCCGTTTCTAGTGTTAATGATAATAATATGGTCCTGATGGTTAAGTTACCTAGGTCTAATGTCTGAACTGATGTTGTCTTTGTTGATGTTGTTACTCGGGCTGCTTGTTTTTGACGCAGCACATCTCCATTTTTCATCCTCACTTGTCAACCTTCACGCAGTCCGCTCATCTTTTCTTTGACCTTCTTGTCTATCTGATGGATTGAGCATCACAATTCATATTGTTGATAAAAAACCTTGTTGCAAAATTAAAACAGACTTCAAAAAAAAAACAAAGAAAAAAAAACAAAACGAAAAACACAAAAAAAAAAGAAAAATAACATTCAAATGTTATTTTTCTTTTGTGTTTTTCGTTAAAAAATTAAAACCGACTTCAAAGTCGGTTTTATTTTTGCAAACAAGTTTGTTAAGTATTTATTTTTCCATTTTTAGTTGTTCCCAAACAAGTCGCCATAAATTTGTTTTAAATTAATAACAATACATGTCAGGCCTATCCCCAATAAATGGAACTTAACATTTATTAAATTATAACAGTTGTATTTAAACCAATAAAATTACTGTAACTAAAACTATAACTAAAAAAGGAAGAGATAACATAAAATTAAAATATACAAAATAACAAAGTAAAGTTTCACACATTCATAAATTCTTCTCACAATACTACTGACATGCCAATAAAATATTTGTCCATTCATCCGCAAACAAAACTAACTTTCGAAATCTGGGTGTATTGTACACATCTGCCGTTATCAGCGTACCCCCTCAGAGCATACAGGCGTGATGTTACATCATGATGTTGTATAAACTATAAACATCCAAGCGATTGCAGCAATACCGACAGATTTGCCGTCTATTTTTGAAGAGTTCCATTGTATATTTCGAAGATCAACATCAGATCTTCACCAAATTTAAATGGGACCACCTCAAAAGTATACTCTTTCAAATAAAAAAGAATTTTTAAAAATCGGTCCACAAATGGGGGAGAAATCGGGTAACATACATACACACGAACATATAACCTCTTCCTTTTTTGTAGTCGGTTAAAAATACCTACTTAATATGAGAATAACGCTCGGCTAGATGGGTGTTAGGCCTATCGACATCGGCGAGGCGATACGGTCTAGCGTGCACTGCACAACTGTCTGTGCAGTCATGCAAGACTTGATCGATATGTTTCTCAACTAATTAGAATTTATAAATTAATCTGTCTTTATCAATCACTCTTACTTAATCGTCATGTATCTTCTCGTCTCTCTTTACTGGGTTACCATCCATCCGAATTTGTCCGGCTTTTTAGCTCTCTGTTTGGATTTTGTCCAGCCTTGATATTTGCTTGTCCGTCTATCTGATTTCACAAACCATTGCATCGGCATAATCACTACACATTGGCAAATGAATTTCTACACTTAGCGTATATCCACTCGCTATAAATGTACCAACGTCATCATCAACCACACACTGATTTCACCCACAGCATAGGCCTCGCGTAGCTTGTGCAGCTTGTGCTCCACGTTCTTGTGCCAGCCTCATCCAGGATATTCCCGCGATGGCAACAATGTCGTGCCAATCTCGCCGCCGCGCCTTGTAAATGAACCAGGTGGCCTACCATGACGTCTTAAAGCAGGATCGTTTTATTCTTGTTCCAGTGTGGGAAAGAGATGGCGCTAGCCGTCCTCTATAGCTCTGTCTCTTACCCACACTGGAATTAGATTAAAACGATCCTGCTTTAAGACGTCATGGTAGGCCACCAGGTACCTATAATAAATAAATGTACGTAAGCACCAAAAACTGTCCAGAATGAACTATCTGTACGATGGCAAACTGTTGTACGGTGTATGCTTTTCATTTCACCTCCTCGCATACAGCATGCACACCCTACATACAACGACAACATTGTTGCTAATGCTTCTATTATAAGTAATTAAATATCTTGTCTAACTGCGTACATTTGTCGCTAGAAATGTTTCGTGTTGTTGTGTAGCGCGTCAATTACGAGGTGCATCCACCATTGTTCGATGCTCGTCACTAATTTGTGCCACATTATAGTTTCACATGTTGCTGCGTTTACGTATGTAGTTGCTACCTACCTAACTGACCGTTTCTGATTAGAGTAGGTAATTGACTAAGTAACTAAGTAAACTCTACATATAAGGTGATTCCTTAAAAGTGGACGAGCGGCACATTGCCAACTGCAGATAAACTGCAGTTGTCGCCACCTGTCGACGGCTGCCGTAGACGCTTGCAGTTGTGGCGTCGCGGTCGCCGGCGACGGCACCCGTCGACACACATTTACGCGGCATGCCACAACTGCAAGCGTCGCCACCCGTCGACGGCAGTCGTCGACAGGTGGCGACGGCTGCAGTTTATCTGCCGTTGGCGACGTGGCACTCGTTCGTAATAACCCTTAAATAAGACCGGTGCACTGGAGCATGTTTTTCATTAACTCGTTTCAATGTCAAAACTTCCGTATAATAATCGATGTAATTCTTACATACAATTTTAAAATGTTCTAAATATACACACATACATAGGTGCTAGGCACAAAGTAAATATTCATACAAAGCTAGAGGTAAAACTGTAATCTTATACTTCCCTTTTTTCAAAAGTTAACGTAACAATATGCGGCAAAATACTGTCACTCATATCTTGAGGTCAAACCGTACAATTTAAACTTGACCTCTATTTTGAACCACAAAGAGAATACGTTTATTTAATTTTGACTAGCCGCAGCTGCTTCGCAGGGTTTTATTTTGATGAAACATCAAGTTTTATTTATGTAATTATGTAAGTTTAAATAAAATTATATCCGGAATAAATACCCTATGGGCCTGCACAGACGACAGACTTTTTGTGCGGATGAGTCTGAGGCGCAAAAAATGTCTGCATGACATACTAAAAGTCCGTTGCGGAATTTACGCAGACTCAACGCGCACGACGCACATCTTCGATCATTCTATTCGAGTGCTGATTGCATACTAAAAGTGTGCGCCGTCTGCGTTAGCACGCGTTGAAGCAAACGTTCAGTTTTTTTCGCGCACTTTGTGCGGCGCGGGCGGCGCGGCGCGGCCTGATCTGCCAGAATAACACGGAATTTTTGGCCGCCGGACTTTTTGCGCGTCGTATACGTTATGCATATAATTGCTTAGGTTCTATTTTCGCAGACTAAAAAGTGCGTTACAGATAGTCTGTCGTCTGCGCAGGCCCTTAGTTCGAGAAAACCGATACCGACAGACGGTCGTTCGGTCAGATCGGTTGTGACACCGGACAATGACATTAAGTAGTCTAATTCAGTAGATTTCCGAGCCACAAGATGCAAGCGAAATACTTACTTAGTTTGTGGCTCATCGATTATTTATTAAATATGACACAACTGTTTTGTTGTTTCTATTGAATATTAAACTTCTTTTGGTTTTTTGATTATGTGCCAGATTCCAGTGCCCAGATAAATTTTTCCGGACCGTTTCCCTGAATCATGGTGGAAACCGTATCCACATCCGTTGCAGATTCCAAGAACTACGTTGTCGCACAGATTGACAAGAAATGCAAGTTTAGTTATTTAAAATATGCACCTATCATATTAGTTTCCTGAATACTTAACCTCACCTATTCACGGTCTTTTAACCATTGCACAACACAGATACAGATGTTTTGATAAAAATATTCCAATTTAATTATGTAAGCTGAACTGTTCTAATCCGCCGAGGTCTTGTCTAGAGGCCGGACTTTCGTCTAAATATAGCAAGTCGGTACCGTCTAATATTACATTGGATATCAATCGTTATGCTGTAATAATTATGATTTGCTGTCTATTAAAATTCAACACAACAACTTTCAGTGAATTATGAATTTTTCGGTACAGGTGTATAATTATGTCTGTGGCTCCATTGCTCCACCCGTATATAAAGAGTGTAAACAACCTCTTAACGAAGCCGAAAGGCACTTGTTCTCCCCGTCATTGCCATCATTTTTTTGTTCTACACCATACCTGGGAACGTTCTAGTTACGGAGATATTGGGGGTCAAAGTTCCAACTTTTTGACAAGTTTTTTTTAGTAGTACATTTTAATACAAGTGGAGAAAGTTTGTTATTGTATTCGAGGCGGAATTAACACTCGAGCTGCAGGCGAGGGTTGTTATTAAGCCGAGAACTGCAATAACAAATGTCCACGTGTATCAAACGACGTTTTTCAATACACTTTTGAAGAAATAAAATAACAAAACGACAAATATTTTTGTCATGAATTATTAGGAAACTATGATTTAAATTTTCTTTTTTTTCCGAGCTTTGCTTTCGCCAGGTTGAAGGAGAAGCAAAGGTATAAAGTCGTTATACAGCCTAATATGAAAAATTGAAAATTCAAATATTTTTGGGTTTAGAACACAAATAAATGTTGATTTGTTCATAAACGTTTATTTTATTTTAATAATCATGGTTTTTGATGATATTCTATTTATAAACATAATTTAAATATTCAAAAAATATAACGCCGTAAAGGACGTTTGGACTATTGTATTGTATTGTATAGCGGGCTGGTGTCCGTAACTCCACGTCAAAGCGCGTATTTTGCGTACGGCCAATTTGGACTAAGTATAGGTATAGTTATCTGTGGCAATTTTCATTCCCGCACACGTGTTGGAAATTAAGAAAAAACGCACGCTTGTGAAATACATTGCATGTTGAACCTAATTGTAGTGCGAAAAGAACCAGTTTTCGAGGAAGTGTATTGAAAATATAATTTTATTTTATTACCAGGTCAAAAATAACAAAACTTATGCAAAAAAAAAATAAACTGGCTTTCGCCAATTTCATATTTCTACAAACTATTTCAAAAAGCGACTGGGTTCGATGTCTGGGTTGGGCAAATTGCTATTTTGTTTTTCCATCAGGATTTTTTCAGTAGCAGTCACGGAGATTGGATTTGTGCCCGGTTGATGGTAATAGGCTCACCCCCTATTACATGGGACTTAAAAACAGGGACATAACTAGTGAAAAGTGGCCGTATCTCTGCCTAACTCTTCGGGAATTACAGGCGTGGTGTTATGTTATTTATGACTTTCTAAAGGCTGATAGAATATAATAGAAATAGAAAGACAGTAGTTACTAATAGTACTATTAAAGAAAGTTAAAAAATGTAAGCGCATTCCAATGTGTTTCTGCTGGCAATATAAGTTCGTATCGGAAACTGTGCTTACCTAAGTTTCTCCAACTAATACACTGAGGCCCTAGCACGTACGAGTACGCTGAGATTTATGATCCGATTTACGTGATTCTTCTTTAGTCTGATGCGGAATAGTTGCCATTTGTCCCATAAAAATATGGCCCAGTAGTTTTTATTTTATTAACATTTTTTTTACTTCAGTCGTGTGGTCTAACCTGTATAATAATAACGAAGAAAGGGAATTCAAAAAGACATCAACGCGGTATCATTTTTTTGTGTTATTTTATTACTTCAGTCGTGTGGTCACATATCACATGCTAATATTATGTATGTTCACCGATTTCTCCCCCATTTGTAGAGCGATTCTCAAAATTATTTTTATATTTGAAAGATTTTGACAGTTTAGGTATGTTAAGTTTAATTTATTATGGATAAGCCTATTACCATGACATGTATTGTTAACAATGTAAAATAAATGCAATGTATAGGACAACAACTTACAACTAAAAATGGAAAAATAAAACCATTATCATCATCAGCCTATAATGTTCCCACTGCTGGGACACGGCCTCCTCATGAGAGGGATCAAACCGACTTAAAAAAATAACTAAACCTTATGATTGATTTGTTTTTGTCTCCGACTTCTGAAGCTTGACCTTTGTTTGATTGATTTGGTGGTTTTGTCACCGGCTTTTCAAGCCTTTTATTGTGTTTTTGCTTTTTTTTTTCAAGTTGGTTTTATTTTTTGCAAAAAAGTTTTATTTTTATTTTTCCATTTTTATATACCAATTTATTCGTATCGACCTATTTACGTTATGTTTACACCGCACGCTGGTGCTAGGCCCTCTGAACATTTGAAAGTATAGGACCATTACTTGACTTAGCCATCCATAAAGCAAGGTCCTCAATTGATGTCAGATGTCGTGAACGCTATATCAGAGAAGTTAACTGCTAACCAATGATTTGAGGTTAAACTGCGGTTAGGATTTACCACTGGATTTAACCGTGGCAAGATGAAGCTACATTTAGTTTTGTTTGGTTAACAGGTAGATATTACATACCATGTTCTAGTAGACACTTTCGTAGAATGTATAAAATGTCAGCTTTGCCTCAAGTTAATAAGTTTTGCGGTTAGCCTTGGTTTGGAACAAAGGATTTCCAATATTGACAATCGCTCAGCTTAAGATAATTTGGCCATTGGGTTAGTGAAACAGGGTGGAATCACCGACGCTAAAACGGTTGTCAGCAAAACGGTTACAGCTACACCCTGCCGAATTTTTTCAACGGTAATTTAAAAAAAAATACACCTGTAAAAATACATTTTGACCGTGTTGGTATCGCAGTTTTGTAGGAAACAGCTAGTTTTTAACCGACTTCAAAAAAAGAGGAGGTTATAATGTTCGTGTGTATGTATTTTATCTTGTTACCTAATTTCTCTCCCTTTTGTGGACCGATTCTCAAAATTATATTTCCTTTTTTATTTGAAAGAGCTACTAGATACTCCTGAGGTAGTCCCATTTAAATTTGGTGAAGATCTGATGCTGATCTTCGGAGATGTATAATGGAACTCTTCAAAAATAGATGGCAAATTTGTCGTGATAGCTGCAATCGCTTGGATGTTTATTGTTTATACAACATCATGACGTAACATCACGCCTGTATGTTCTGAGAATATAATACAATGCACCCAGATTTCGACAGTTAGGTATGTTTGCGAATGGATGGAAAAAGATTTTATTAACATGTCAGAAGTATTGAGAGAGTAATTTATGAATGTTTGAACCTTTATTTTGTTATTTACTTGTTTAAATATCATCTGCTTAGCCTTTTTCCAACTATGTTGGGGTCGGCCTCCAGTCTAACCGGCTGCAGCTGAATACCAGTATTTTACATAGAGCGACTGCCTATCTGACTTCCACAACCCAGTTAGTACTGGGTAATACGATACCCCTTGGTAAGACTGATTGTCAGACTTTTTGTGCCACTGACTACCTGTAACGACTGTCAAAGATCATCAATTAACAGCCGAGACCACATTTAGTTTCTTTTTGTTTGTTTTTTTATTGTGTTTTTTTTTTAATAACCAACGAATTGTGTAAGTGTCCTAATACCTTCAGTCACTAGTAGGTAAAAGAAGTACCATGAAACAAGTTAAAAAAAAAATTTTTTTTTTTTTTTTACCATGTTATCTTATACGTCTTACTTCACTATTCTTAATATGAAAATTTGTGAGAATCGATGGAGGATTGGAGGATGTTTGTTACTCTTTCACGCCTAAACTTCTGAACGGATATGAATGAAATGGGCGAAACCGATATAAGTTTATTATTTACCTGGATTACACATAGGATACTGTTTATCCCTGTAGTACAATCACGTGGGACAACTATTAAAGTCCAATAATTTATAATAATAAGACATTTTTTTCAGCAGCCATTAGTAAACCGACTTAAAGATGAAAGAACATACTTAGGTACAGACCTATTAAATTTATAAACGTTTGCACCGCGCACACACCATATTTCATAAGAAAAGCTTATTATAATATACATACACCGTACCTAAGCGAGCCTACATGACTTTTTCTCAATTGCTTAATTTTTAAACAAATATTTATTACGGTGCAAACTTGGCCCCAATTAGTACATAAGAGCAAATATATTGGAAATACGAGGCGCAGTACTTAGTTTATTTTAACACTGGTATTATATTATCTGTCACACTCATACGTTCTTGTTTAAATCTACAATAATATTGTAAAGAGGAAAGATTTGTATGCTTGTAATGAATAAACTCAAAAACTACTGCGCCGATTTCAAAAATTCTTTCACCATTAGAAAGCTACATTCACCCTGAGTAACATAGGCTATATTTTATCCCCGTACTCCCACGGGAACGGGAACTACGCGGGTGAAACGGGTTTTTTTTATTTTTATATGACTATATTTTAAAATCAATAGGTACAGTTTGTATTAGTTTACTGCCTCATTATTAAACTATTACAAAATCAATGAGACATTGGTCTAGTAGTTGCTAGTACAGCTGCTTAGTACAGGGTCCTAGGTTCGATTCCCGTCGAGGACAAAGAAATTCTCAGTAAAAGCTTGGAGAACAGAATCTTGGAGTCTGAATTTGTGTCTTTACTAGTAGTTACTTTGTGTTTGTTATATGCTCGTCCTATTTCAATACATAGGACTATGTATAGGGTGGAAATATATCTGCTTTTTTCTACTGATTGTAAAAGTGTTGTTACGACAATTGAAAGATAGTTTTTCGGATTATTTTACTGTTATTATGTTATGATATAGGTCTTATCTCACCGAAAATCGCTTTTGAATTTTGCTAAGGCCCGTTTTCTATAACATACTTACTTTACTTACGTATAACTGTCAGTTAATATGCCAACGTCTTGCAGCTATCAGTCACTATCGGTGTTTCTATAAACAAAGTAAGCTTGAAATATTCTATCCGCGTCACTTACCTACCTGTCACTTCATTTATAGAAAAATCAAAGAAATATTTTCTGTGACGTTTGGTTTCTAACCGTGCGTCTGTAAGTAAAATGTCAAACAGACAGAGATAGCCACCTACCGAAATCGAACAGTAAATTATTGGAAAGTCCGTAAGTTTACCTATATTTGTGCTCATGACTGTAGTCCGAACTTACGTCATTTATTACGTACATTACTTACGTTTTTAGACACGGTCACAACACTAACGAGGAAGTTCTTAAATCTTAAAATAATCTAAATTATAATTTAGATTAGTATAATAATTAATTAATAGATTTTTGTGTGTCATGGTTGCTGCACCTTCCGCACCTACATGTGCAACAAAGCAATGCCAACGTCAAAGATAATTTCATTATTCATCAATGCAAACTTTAGTCTATTAAATTATTATTTGTCATGTATCAGAAAAGTGTGGACAAGTTTAAGGATATGGTTTAGACCAGGGTTGTCTAACTTAATTTTATGGAGGGCCAAGTTTAGTATTTTAGTAACTGCAGCGGACCAAAAAAAAAAGTAAAGTGACCTCTAAATCGTTTTTAATCAATTTTCGCTTTGATGTCTTTAAGTTTTAAATCACTTGACACTTCTTGAGGAAGACCTATGCGGGCCGCTAGGTGGCCCGGGAGCCGTATCTTGGGCGAGCGTGGTTTAGGCCGCCAATCTCAGATTTGGTACGAGCAGGTATTGAAATGTTTCATGGGGCAACTGAATAATTTTCCGCGACTGCGATTCCTTTGGAGAAAATTGTTTAAATTATGACCACATCTTTATGTATCGTGGAGTTGCGGAGACCAGCCCGTTATACAATACAATACAAGAAGAGGTAATTAATATTCACCTTTAAAAACTTGTAAAAAACATACGACTTTTTACCGTTTGCAATGAGTTGTGTAGATAGAATTACAGAAATAAATATATTTTAGAGGATGACTTTTTTATCACTTTCCAAAAAAAAATCTAAATTCAAATCATACGCAGTGCGCGTATGATTGATGACGCGTAATCGCATGGAAATCGCGCGAGTCTTATTTGTATGAGTTATTAAGTAATCGTTCAGACATAACCGCGCGGTTAATCAAGCCGCGCGGTTACAGCAACCCAACCGCCAGAAAATAGAATCGCGCTGCTCCCGCGCGTTTCTATTACTAAGTATGGATGGAGTCTTTACTTCGCGTTCAGTTGCGTTGCGGATACCGCACGGTTAGCACGTCACAGCTCGTGAGTTCGCCATGGATCGTTTCGACAACTATTTATTGATGAAGTAGAGAAGAGACCTGCAATATGGGATATTCAGTGTGAGGATTAATGAAATAAAATTATTAAGAACCAAACTTGGCAAGAGTTAGTGGAGATATTTGGAAATTGTGAAGACACGTTGGAAAAAAAGAATATTTTAAGTAAGTAGGTTTATTCACCAAAATGAACTGACAGAATTATTACATTACTCGTATAATTATTATTATGATGCGCTAGTATTATATTATACTCTCGGTATACTTTAGGTACTTAACTAAATATAAAAAACGAAAATCGCATAATAACCGCCGGCCGGTGTCTGAATATTTCACAATTTTGTGGTTTCAAACCGCGCGATTCGTGAACGCGCGGTTCCCCCATGTCTGAACTAGCCCTACATGACCTACATGATGCTGCTTTGAAAATATACATAGCATGATTTCCGTGCATTATATTGAGAAGCTCGTGGCTAAATAATAACAGCCGCTCGGGTCGATCGTTAGGTTAAGCCGTGCTTGCCTAGGTTGGTCTGTGGATGGGTGACCACCCATTACATTCCGAGTTTCCTCCGTGCCTCGGAAAGCACGTTAAGCCGTTGGTCCAGGCTGTCATTTGTAGATCTATGACAGTCGTTAGGTATAATAGTCAGAGGCACAAAAAGTCTGACAACCAGTCTTGCCAAGGGGTATCGTATATCCCGGTACTAACTGGGTTGTGGGAGGTCAGATAGGCAGTCGCTCCATGTTAAATACTGGTATTAAGCTGCATCCGGTAAAACTGGAAGCCGACCCCAACATAGTTGGAAAAAGGCTAGGCAGATGATATTTTAGCAGTTTAACATCTTGGTCGATAGATGGCGTTGTTCATTTCACTCTCACATTTTCTGAATCTCGGTGTTAAGAATGACACTCGCCCGTGTCAGTTGCCTCAAGTTTGGCTTCTCTCTCTCATGTGACGCAGACGAAGTTGCGCGGGTCAGTTATTTATAGTTCGAGTATTATATTAAACTTCCTACCTCCAGTAAAGGTAAACAAGGCTAATTATATAGTAAAGCACTTATTTACAACTAGGATTAATTCTAGAATTATTGTTATATGCATGTTATACATAAAAAGAGAGAGAGATTGCACCGAATAGAGAGGTTTGGAAGGAGAAAGGGGAGCCGTGGGACACTCAATAGGCCGACAAAAAAAAAAAAGAATATTAGTACCTACTTAGGTAAAATAATTATAGTAAAAAAAACGCTACAAATTTCTAGTAAACTTTTCATATTAGAACAAAGAAAGAGAAATTTTGAAATAAAAATGAAAACCATCAAATTTGAAATCTTACGCAACACGCGTATGATATGAATTTCTAAATATAATGAATTGAATTATAATTATAATGAAAGATAATGAATTAAAAAAAAAAAAAACTAAAATAAATAAAAACTAAGTAAGTATGCCATTTGCTTCTACTCCGTTCACCTATTATACTTATTTTTTTTTGGAAAGTGATAAAAAAGTCATTCTGTATTTGTTTATATTGTTACTAATTCAGCTGCAAAATGTAAATACCTGCCCGTACTGCCTCATCATAATAATACATCATGTAAGTATTTTATTCACTGACCAAACAAAATTTATACGTGAAAATGTACAATTTGATTTGTCTCATACTTAAGGGGCCCTTTTCTAAAATTTATGTTTCTAGATCGAGTTTTTTCCAGAGAAATCACCATATTTAAATTCGGAAAAAAATATATTGTACAGATACATGTCTGATCCTAGTAACTTTTGTGCTTAAAAACACAATATTTAACATTTTACTCGAAAAAAAAAATCAGAAGTAGTTGTATGAGACTTGCGGGAACGCAATTTTTATGAAAATTTAACATTTCATTTACTACTCGGGTTTGTCAGTGATATTATTGGATAGATTTATAATATGGTACTTATTTTTTTATATTAAATAAATACGTGAAAATGAGCCCGCGCGCGCACCGCGCCCATGTCCTGCCGGATGTCATCGATTCATCGTAGGACCTATGCAATTGTTGCTCGCGACCACAATAATATTTCGTGGTTTCATTTTCGATATAAATAAACAGGTAGTCCTTTGACCTACAAGGCAACACTCGCACGCTTTTAAGTTATTTTCAATTATAAAAACGAATCGATTTCTTTTTAAATAATGATCGATTAAAGTATCGACTCGTCTACGCCACACGGTGACAACACTCATTCTTTTTCCGTGCGAGGCAACGAGCATTACGGGATAAGCACCGTCACAAACGACGACGTCGAGAAGATTCTTTCTCATGTTCGGACGACGATAACCAACAAGATTAGTTACTGTTAATCTCCGTTATTCCTACCGTACAAGTACTGGTCTAAGCGACAGATTTGATACTGGTAATTTGCCATAGATTCAAATTTGAACACGGCAAATATTCTGACCGCCATAGATTCCATAAGCGAACGAGGCGTGACAAGTAAAATAGTAATAGATTCAAATTTAGAACTGTTACTTTTTAACGTACCTCCTACCTACGTTTATTATTATGTTTTTTAGGAGATGAATCGATGATGTGGGACGTGCCAGAACTGAGAAACTGAGCCGCACCACGGTCTTGGGGTGGAAGACGCAGTTGTTATACCCGACCCCGATGGACCTCGGCCTGAGATTTTGCTGGAGTCTGTTCCGACTCAACAGGATGATCCGAAGTCGTTGCCACCGGCACCGCCGCCGGCGCTTCCTGAACCTCCATTGGATCCAGATATCCTGTCCGCTCTTGGCGAGGCAACTGATGAAGGTCCTATATGGGGCCAGGAAATAAACAATATTTTAACCTAATTATGGTACCATTGCTCAAAAAGGGAATGGTAAAAGAGGTAAGAGACAAAATATTAAAACATTATCTCATACCCAGTAATTGTACGCTACTTCAAGCGCCAAAATTAAACATTGAGATCTCAGCCGCTGTTCCAGAAATGGTCAAGTTGCGACAAAAAAGTTGAGACATCTCAACAACAATTGGGTGTAGGCATTAGTGATATTAGTAAGGCAATGACGTCACTAATAACCAGTGATAACAAGCTCGAAGCTATAAAAACACTTAGTGATGGCTGTCGCTTATTATGCGATTTAAATCATTCCGAAACCCAGGGTCGAATCAAAATGGTTACACCCGGACTGGCGAAGCCATTCCTCAATGTCATACAGGGTAGCGAGCGAAATGAGACGTTGTTTGGTTCCACTTTACCGGATAAAATAAAGGCGTCAAAAACCATTGAAAAACAGGGACTACAGATAAAGAAGACTTTGCAGCCGCTGCTGGCAAAATCTAACACAAATGTCCAGTCCCAAAATATATCTGCGCGCCATCAGTTCCAGGGAAACTGGGCCGGACCTTCTCGTTACCAAACGAACAGGGGGGGCGAGGGGGTCAGAGGAGATTCCCCACGTCAGCGCGTCGATCAGCAGCGGCGACGGCGACAGCGACGTCGCTGAGCAAGGCGAACCAGAACCGGTCTCGTGCCCCTGCACGCCAGTAACACAGGTACATGCAGGAAGGGTACAACTTTTTTATAATTGTTGGACCCTTATTACTAATAATACCACTATTCTTGATTGGATCATGAATGGAATACCTATTCCGTTTTATGCGAGCCGTTTCAAACTTTTATTCCTCAAATTATATATATATATATATATATAGCTATCGAGAATTTAAGCAAACTTGGTGCTATTTCACAAGTCAAGTCCAGTTCAGATCAGTTTATTTCTAGTACCTACTTTTTTAGCTCCAAAGCCTAACGATGGTAAAAGGTTTATTCTGAATTTAAAATCTCTAAATCGATTTATTCCTAAGACACATTTTAAAATGGAAGATACCCTAAACTGCCTGTAAGTTAGTACAATCAAACTGGTACATGGCGACCATAGATATGAAGGAAGCATATCTACTTATCCCAATTGCTAGGCAATTTCGTAAATACCTTTGATTCCTATATCGCGCAAAACTCAAGCGAAACAATAACTTACGAGTTTAACGCACTACCTTACGGGCTCGCTATAGCTCCTAGGTGTTTCACCAAGATTGTCAGAGAGGTTGTAGGTTTTTTACGTAAAAAACCTACAACCTCTCTGACAATCTGATTACGTAATCGCGGGTTTCTATCTGTATCCTATTTAGTTCGATCCCTTTGTTTAGGGAGTAGTTACGAACAATGTCTTCGTATTATAAAGGAAATGGTAGCATTACTAAAATGTTTGGGATTCGTAATTAATTACGATAAAAGCAAATTGCTACCTCAAACATCATGTAAATTTTTAGGTTTTATTTACAAAACGACTGATATGACTTTATTGTTACCTCTAGACAAACGCAACAGGATAGCTTCTTTAGTACAAAAATATTCCAAACTACCCACGATCTCAATTAGAAATTTCTCACAATTAATAGGAGTACTCGTAGAGTCGTAGCAGCATGCCCAGCGGTGCGTTACGGTTGGTTGTATACAAAGATATTAGAAAGAACTAAATATTTGTTTCTACACAACACGGATCATTTTTCGTAAAAGTTAAACTTCCTCGTAGCATATTAAATGATTTAAACTGGTGGTCTCAAAATATTTCCATAGTAAATAATCCAATTAAGCCCCAAAGCTATGCGCTGGAAATTTACACTGATGCGTCACGCACAGGCTGGGGTTTACTAATGGGGTACGAGTCAATGGTGTTTGGAAAGAAAGTGAAATTAGTTTTTATATTAACTATTTGGAACTATTAGCCATATTTTTTGCTATTAAATGTTTTGCTCGGGACCAAACTGAGCGATAATACTACCGCGATTAGTTATATAAATCGCATGGGCGGTATTCAATTCCCACATTTAAGCGCATTTTCTCGTGATATTTGGCAATGGTGCGAGATACGAAAGCTGTGGCTATTCGCTTCGAATATTCGGAGTCACGCAAGGTGAACCCCGACGTCGAATGGGAGTTATCACAACCTGCATTTAATTATATTGTGAAACGATTAGGTCAACCAGAGATTGACTTATTCGCTTCTCGCATCAATGCCAAGTGTTACGGTATGTGTCCTGGAAACAGGACCCAGACGCGATAGCCGTCGGCGCATACACGATAAGTTGGTACCCAAAATTATTTTATGCTTTCCCACCATTTTCTCTAATAATAAATTGCATACAAAAAATTATACAGGATAAAGCTTGGTTTTTCCCATGTGGCCTGCGCAGGCTTGATATCCAATGCTAACTGATTTATTAATTGGAGAAATTGTTGTCTTAGCACCGCACCCAAAATTACTGTTGTCACATTTCAGACAACAGCATCCGCTCCACCAGACGCTTTCCCTGGGGGCAGCGCTGCTCTCAGGCTCGCGTTCTCCCGCCGCGGTACACCGCCAGCTGCCCTACCCTTGATGCTCGCCTCACTATCAGGAAGCAGTACAGCGTTTGTTACAAGTTGTGGTGGCAGTACTGTAAAGATAATAATTGTGATGTGTTTGGAATTCCCATCCCTCAAATAGTCACTTTTTTAACTGAACAATATGATAAAGGTGTGTCCTACGGCACGATTAACAGCCATCGTTCAGCATTATCCTTGCTCATAGGAAATAATTTTGTTCCAACGAGTGCGTAAAGCCTCCTTATAGGAATATTCAAACTGAGACCATCTTTGCCTAAATACTCAACTACTTAGGATCCTAAAATAGTATTAGACCATATTTCGGAATGGTTTCCACATACACAGCTTAATTTAGAAAAAATAACAAAAAAACTTGTTGTTTTACTAACTCTGTGCACTGCACACTAGAATACAAACTTTTTCTTTAATTAAAATTAGTAGTATAAAAACTCATTCAAACAGTATCGAAATTGTTAACACGGATATTATTAAAACCTTGGGTATAGGACGGGACCAGCCGGTTTTGTATTTACCCTATTTCCTGGAAAATCCTTCTATTTGTCCAGCCACAACTCTTATCGACTATTTGCCTTGTAGGTCAAAGGACTACCTGTTTATTTATATCTTCAAATGAAACCACTCATATTATATCGATCGAACTTCACTTAAGAAGTTCGTTTGATCATATATAATATCGTCGCCGCGCGCGTAGTAGTAGGTACCTACTTACTTTATTGTCCTTCTCTACACAGACTAGCGAAGTCAGTATGACTAATATCTTCGCCAATTTTGAACCACTTTCGATGATTCATTTTTGTTTGGAAGATAATTACTTCGCTTCCCTTTGGTGAAGATCTGATGCTGATCTTCGAAGATATATAATGGAATTCTTCAATTATAGACAGCAAATCGCTTGGATGTTTATTGTTTTCACAACATCATAACAACATCACGCCTGTATGCTCTGAGGGGGTTTGCAGAATTGTCTACAGTACACCCACATTTCGACAGTTAGGTATTTTAGATTCCATTTTATTGGGGATAAGCCTATTACCATGACATGTATTATTAACAATATAGAAATTAATGACTGCCTCGTTGGTCTAGTGGTGGCGACTACTGCGTACGATTCCCAGTTCGGGGCAAAGTGTTATTGGGTTTTTCCATCAGGAATTTATCAGTAGCAGCCTCGGAGTCTGGATCTGCACCCGCACTCGTCCCCTATCACATGTGACTAAAACATAACTGGTGAAATTTGGGTGTAGGTGCAGACTATTGGGTATACCTCAGTCCAACCCTTCGGGGATTACAGGCGTGATGTTACTTTATATTAAAAATATGTATAGCTAATATTTGTATAGGATATTACAACTAAAAATGGAAAAATAAAAACCTTTTTTGCAAAAATAAAACCGACTTCAAAAACACAATAAAGTGAAAACGTCACCTTGTTGTGTTTTTGAAGACGATTTTATTGTTTTGGAAAAAAGTTTTTAATGTTTTTATTACGACGTAATAAAGCAAAACAAACATATTATTAATCACCTGACAACTGCCGTTCTTACAGTAGGCCTACGTGAACTTTTATTTGGGGTCACTAGTACCTACTACTTTCATTAGTAAGATTTCTGAATTGGAACGATTCTTAAAAGTGAGTTAATTATCAAGAAAAGATTCATGATAATAACGTAAGTGGTTTTATTGAATAATTTTAAAGGCATTGAACATGGCTATCGGTTACATCGGTACCCTAGAGCACGGTTTACGGTCGCGCTGCGGTTATTGGGTAGAATTTTTTTTATGCTAGTAGAGACCTATATATTTTATTTTATTATAATTAATCACAAATTTGTCTTTCATTATAGTACTCACCGAATCTTCTACCACGATTCTTTAAATTCTATAGAATGATAATCGCCTGCCTCATCATACATTCATTACAATATAAAGTGTATTAGTGTGACATAGTTACATAGTGTTATACGCATCAAGCTATACGTGTTTTTTGCAAACTAGCTCTTATTACCAACACGTAATAAAATTTGAACTACTGATTTAATTTTACTGTGGCGTGCTCGCTCGCCGCCCTAAGACACCGGAGTTCATTTCGCGACGGCTCCTATGCAACGCGGGCGCAAGCCGTCTCGACTCGTAAAATGCCTAAACTGCCGGGAAAAGGAGCCCTTAAATACATTTAAAGATTTAATTTCACGAAAATATGTATTTCTTGGACATCACATGCAGACATCGGTGAAGGAAAACGTAAGGAAACCTGGACTTACCTATCTATCTTCTATATATACATTTAATAAATCTGTAGAAACAGTACGGGGGTCGTAAAGGTGTTTAAAGTAAAAATCTTCTATTAAAAACTTGTATTAAAAATAAAACTTGTCAAAAACTCGGAACTTTGACCCCCAATATCTCCGTAACTAGAAGGTTCCCAGGTATGGTGTAGAACAAAAAAATGATCGCACACTCTTTATAATAAATCTGTAGAAGTGGCGTTTCTGTACATTGAAAATATTTGAAAAAAAAATAGTCGGAGAACCCATTTGTACCATTTTTAGAATTTTTGTATGTGTGTCTGTATGTCCGTGCAGGATGGCAGGATCTTGTTATAGGATCACGTGTGAAATATAAAACCAATACCTATGGTTAGATTCAATGCAAAAATATTGTGCATAAGTATAATAGGTAGGTAGGTATTCTTACTTATATTTCAGTAAAAACCTTGACAATTCCGAGTTCGGCTTCACCTCACGTTATCCTTCGAAATTTCACGAAGTTATTTATGTAGGTACTTGGTCAGATATTACGAGTATAATAATAAGTATTATGTACGCGTTTATGTGCGCGTTATTCACAATCACAATCTGTTATCTGTCTGTCCGTCTGTCTGTCAGCGGCCTGTAGGCTGTATATCATGATCTGTAATAATAAGAGTGTAAAACACCTCTTAACGAAGCCGAAGGGCACTTGTTCTCCCCGTCATTGCGATCATTTTTTTGTTCCACACCATACCTTCTAGTTACAAAGATATTGGAGGTCAAAGTTCCAACATTTTGACAAGTTTTTTAAAAAATACAAGTTTTTAATATTAAATTTTTTACTTGAAACACCTCCACAACCCTGGTACTATTCAATCCATCCATCAGCACAATGTTTCGAGTGCGTTACATTGAGTTCTATGACAAAACATGATTTTTCACCCCAAAAAAAACAGTCGTTTCCCAGCATTTTTTGCGTAAAGTTACTTAGTTTGATGTACAGAATGCTTGGTTGACGGCTTCGAGATGAGGTCTTTTACACCCTGTATGTAGACGTAGGTACAATGTGTATTTTTGATGCCGCTATAAAAACAAATTAAAAGTTAAAGGGGGCTCCACTACTACGTACGGAACAACGGAACCCTTCATGCGCGACTCTCACTTAAAGTTGGTAGATGGTGATCGATGCATTAATAACTTTGTTAGTACCTTAGCTTTAAAGATGGCTTTAATTTTGATCCTCATAACTTGGGGTCCAAATTGGGGAATGTTTTGAAGTTATCGAAATGTTTAGCGTTTATGTATGCCATTTAGAACCAAGTCAGAGGCCCATAGGCGGCATAAAATTGACACTATTTAGGTTAGGCACTAACCACACAATAAAGAAAACAAAGAAGAACGTTTATCAATGAAAAACATAGCTGCTCAGGACGTTATAACTGAATCGAATACCTGTAATACAATGCAATAGTTTATTCGTTATTTGCGTCTCACCATTTTCTGATAGAGAGAAGCAAAACCAACATGTCACACATTTTATGTCCTAGACATATTTAACTGTCAAACAATATTTATTAACACTGGCAAAGTAGAGAACTGCGAAGTGTACAATCATAATTGTGTTAGTCTTTGTACGTACGCAATCCGTAGTGCAAGATGATTGATGATACTGCTAGTCAACCGCAGGATCTTTCGTACTCAGACTGCCTTGCGAAGATCGTAAAAATGATGGGACATGGCAAGTGAAGGAAACGAGTAAGGGTATATGAGAAAACTTTGTTGTTGGGTTTACGCATAACCATTGTGGAGGAACACCACAATGGTTTACGCATCTTCTTCGTGTCCATGGCACGACAATTTTTAGGGTTCCGTAGCCAAATGGCAAAAAACGGAATCCTTATGGATTCGTCATGTCTGTCTGTCTGTCCGTCCGTATGTTACAGCCACTTTTTTCCGAAGCGATAAGAACTATGCTGTTGAAACTTGGTAAGTAGATTTAATCTGTGAACCGCATTAAGATTTTCACACAAAAATAGAAAAAAAAACATTAAATTTTGGGGGTTCCCGATACTTAGAACTGAAATTCGTTTTTTTTTAATCAAACCCATTCGTCTCGGGTACATATGGATAGGTCTTCAAAAATGATATTGAAGTTTCTAAAATCATTATTTTCTAGCGCGAGAGACGCTTCCCAAGTGGTAAAATGTGTGCCCCCCCCCCCCCCCCTTGTAACTTGTATAATAAGAGAATGATAAAACTAAAGAAAATATATGATGTACATTACCATGTAAACTTCCACCGAAAATTGATTTGAACGAAATCTAGTAAGTAGTTTTTTTTAATACGTCATAGATCGTAAACCGCAATTTACCTTTGATTCAATAAATTTGGTGCGAAACCCTCGGTGTGCGAGTCCGACTCGCTCTTGGCCAGTTTTTATATATGTGTGGTTGTGGAGCTGTGTCGCAAACTATGCTCCATATAAGTAGTGTTAAAAATAGTAAACACATACAAAGATTCAACATAGTTACTAAGTGAAGATAATGCTTCGAAAGATTTAATTCAAACGGGATTGTACCGGTTGAACGGTCCCTGCAAATCTTTTAGGTCAAGCGACATTCCTATCGAAAGTCCCACTCAAGTACAGGAATTAGCTCTATGCACTTTTTGGGTATAGGTACTGTGAAGGTGAGCATCGAGAGCCCCTAAAACATCATCCTCTTTCATGTAGTCTGTACATACTTAGGGTTCTTACAGACGAGCGTCGGCATCTCGACGTCGAGCGTCGGCGTCGCGAACGGCAGTCGTCGAAAGGTGGCGACGGCTGCAGTTTATCTGCAGTTGGCAACGTGCCGCTCGTCTGTAAGAACCCTTATTATTACTTGTGAATTAGATTTTGCGGTTAAATCCTCCGTGTAATAAGATTGTGTGTGCATAGTGCATGTGGCATTATTTAAAGAAATTAGGTTTATTTTTGCAACATACGAGTAGGTGTCCGTGTTACATAAGAAAACTTACCTACTTAATGAAATATATGTTCTGTTTATGTAATAATGTTAACACAGTGTGATTCTTTTAAGTGGGACAATGTGGGGAAATTCAATTCCCTCAAAGATAGTTGAAACATTGTTCTGAACTTTAATTCTTAATTATTTTCATTAAAACTTACTTTTATGAAATATCATCGTTTCAAAATCTAATGATTGAATTTCGTTAATCTAGGTAAATGATTATTTATATACTTAATATTAATTAAAAATTTGCAACTTCCAATAGTCCCAATAATTTACACTCCCACTTTCATAATTTAACGATGGATGGATTGCGTGAAGGATGATATGGCAAGATAGGCGGTGTGTGTCTGATGAGGTACAAGTAATAGAGAAATATGGAAGAAGAAGACATGCTGCTCCGACCCCAAATACATCTGGATAAGAGCAGGAGAATGAAGATTATCATAACTTACCGAGGCTATAAAGAAGAGGCCATGAAGTTCCGCCATCCACCAACCCGTTTGAGTGGCTAACGCTACACCTATCTGGATTTACTACGATAAGAGGTGATGAAGACCAATAATTTACATTAGTTGACATGACATCTGATAGAACTGCTGATATCACCTTTCCCAGAAAAACAGTAGGTCAACCGACAGTTGTCCACACACAGTCCCAACCATTATTGCTTAGCTTCGAGAAACACATCAGTTTGCAGTTACAGAGCCGTGACAAATTACACAAGGTAGGTCCCAGATGCCGATTTACGCGTAATGCGTAATTTACATGGCTTTACAAGGTTCGCAATGCGTGATGTGATGATGCCTATACGCCGATTACCGATTAAAAACGAAAACAATCAGCCTATACCTACTGCTTCTACTGCTGGGACACAGCCCTCCTTTTCATGAAATGAGAGGGTGTTGGCCGTAAACCAACACGCTCAGTGCGTGTGGGCTGGTTAGACGTCATGTCATATGGAAATATTTGTACTCCGATGCTTATGGCTAAAATACATTCGGCTGCAGGAGGATGTAAAAGGAAACCAATATAATTTGCTTAAAGCTATTCATTAATAAAAATATTACAATTAAGTCGGTAAAACTAGGATGCGTGACAATTGTTCGATGTGAGAATCAAGAGTGGTCCACGCCATCGAAAATGTTGAGAAGGCGACGGTGTCGGCGACAACGGGCTCTTTGTATTAATCATGGTCTTCAGATTTGAGTGTGCCGCAAGTACGACATAATAGGGCGCTTTGTATTAGTCATGCTCTTCAGATTTCAAGGTGACGCAAGTACTACATAACAGCTATACATTCTGGACTAAAACCATGTAATATCTTGCATGCTCTTGTATGTATACAACGTTTATACAAATAAAGAAATCTTATCTTATCTTAACTTATCTATGTTTTTGATTGATTGGTTCTAGCATTTGTCAGTTGCCTCACGTTGTTTTCCTTCATCAAATTACCGATAGATTCGTCCTAACAACACTAAAGCGGGACGGGCCGGGTGTACGGCAGGTGTAATTAATATAGAAATAATATGATTTTAATATAGCATTAATATGGACGACATCAAACAGAGAGCGTGCGCGGGACGCGAACAGGTCGGGCGACGCGCGGGAGCCGCGCCCTTTGCCCGCCACGCGCCACCACAGACAACGCGCGGGCGAGCGGGTCGGGAGCGGGACTGGAGCGGGTGTAGCGTCATCATTGCATTGCGTCATAATGCATGTGCTCCCGAATAGGCAGTCACACTCAGGGATGTGACATTGAGTGAAAAAAAACGCAGATCTCGTGCTCTACACGACCTTCGGGTACATTGAAAATGCACTTAGGCAGGCTTTTCATTTTGTACGATGCCTAATCTAATAGATTAGACGTAATAGATTTAGTATCGTCTTTGTAATAGAGCTCAAATGCACGATGTAAAAAATTCGTAAGGTAAAAATAATCATTTTTTGCAAACAAACAACATCGCAAAACTGTTCTTTTGTTTGACATTAACTCACTCGGCTTGGAATGGATTTTATTTCTGGGTAACTTTGCGTAAAAAACACAGGCTAACAATTATTTTACTAGAACCGTGTCACGACCGTATGGTTCGTTTGGTCTCAAATTGATGTTTTTGTATCTATAAGGACAATACGCGTTTAACTAGTACTATTAAACCACTATCCTTTCGGGAGCCAAACAATTATTAAGCAATTTGTGAGTCTCTACTGCGTCGGGATCTATTAGTCAGAGAGCAACAATTGTTTGTCTTGCACCACTTTCATTGCTTTTAATATCGGTTTGGCTTCCTTGATTCCTTCTTTTATAGTCACTTTAGCTACAATTTTATTTTTCTAAATTGCAGATGCATTTACTAAGCAACTTTCTACTCCACGTATAGGTATAGGTTTGTATTCTTTAATAAATTATCTTATAACAAATGAAAAAAACAGTCAATACAGTTCTCGTCTTTAAACTACTCTGCGCTGTGAACTATTATTGATTGTGTGATTTTATTTTTCATGCTAACTCAATATAAATTTGTCCTAAGCCATAAAATAATATGCTCTAAGTAAAGAAATATAAAAATCGTGTATGTTCATATTCATAGTGCCCTGGCGGCTGAGAGTACCCTATGTCATGCTCACTCTAATGTCTCGCTGATGGTGGCGCGTGTCCGACACACGCGCATCATTCAGTTCCCTTCAAAATGGTTGAGTTGAATGGTGCTGATCCATGCGTCATGTTCGTGAATGGGCGCTATCACTGTTGTGACTGGTCATCTCTTAGTTGCCATGGCTTATTTGAATGTTTATTTTTGAATTGTATTTTTTGTTTTTACTATGGACACTTTTAACGTGCACATCTTCCTACATTGTTCTCACATAATATACCATCTCAACATGAATGATGTAACCAAGATTTTGTAACAATATTTTGATTTAAAAGAGTGTCCATGGAGTTTCTTGCCCGTTCTTCTCCATAGAGATCTACGTTAGGGAATGGGCAACTACAGTACTTTCACAGTTTTTATGTCTTGTGAGTGGGACTGTAGCTACATTTAATTTTCATCTTTGTTTCGACAATCCAAAAGTGCCTGTAACTGGCCTACTTGAAATAAATGCTTTGATTTTGATTCAACATTTCGATTTGTCAAAGGAAATAATTTCTGTTAAATTCTATTAAATATAAAAATTATTTTGACTCTTATTTGGACCATTTTTTAAGAAAACAATAAAAATTAAAAAAAAAACAGATAACAGTTGCATATCGTATCGATATCTCTCTATTTCTGGAGGTAATTTACCTACGTTTATTAATTAGGAGCCTGTACTGTCCCACTGCAGAGCAAAGGCCTCCCTACCCTTTTTCCAGCACTCTCGTTCTATTGCCTTTTGTTGCCATTCCTTCCCCCACAAAAATAATTTAAAAGAACTAATTTATATTAACATCATTATAAAATTAAATTAAATTACGTATTTACAAATAAATACAAATACATTCCAAGATCACGCCGACCGGCCGGCCGTCCGTACATTTTTGTCTCGGGTTTTACACTAAACACAGACACTCTTTCTTTAAAACTAATCATTTTATCACTTTCTACAATGATATGTGTACGCGTCTGACCTTTTTAGGCAATAACTTACATTATTTACTGAGAACAACAACAGTGAAATCCCGACATAATTTGACACTTCTTTAGTAGTGTGCGTGACTTTTGACAACTATTTGATTAGTAAACCAAAAGCATTGTTTAGACCATCGCACGCTAGATGGCTGCAAACGATCTTAGAACTCTTAAATCAATTTCTTAGGTTCAATTATTGGTTAATAATTTCCTTTCCAACCGTTCAAAAAAAACACTCCATAGAGTACAGTAATATTGAAACACTCCCAGTCAATCAGCGACGCGAAGCGCATTTATGGAGCGCGCTCCCCGAAATTACGCCACACAAAGGGCACCCTCCTGCCTAGATTATTAGTGATACAGAGATCCGGTTTATTTTTTTAATGTAGCCCAACTCAATACCCCGACGGCTTTTTTCATATTTCAATATCACATTTAGTTTTTGAGATACAGTTGATTTTATGCCAAAAGACCCTAAAAATGTATCGCATTTTCCACATTTTTGCGATTTTCAAAAAAAGTTTACGACTTTTTGGTTTTTCTTTTCACCATATTATAGCATTTGTTAATACGCGTCTTTTGAGACATCAAACATTAATGTAGCCCTAAAACTAAACGACATCACCAAGGCGATGTCACACTCTTAGCGAAAATACTGAAGCCATCGAAAAAACATTTTCAATGTTAAAAATTCGCTTTAGTTTGTGAGTTACGTCCGTATGCTGCACACGCGCGCGTATTTCTGCTTACGTAGAGTCGAACTCATAATATTTTAATTGTTTTTGTTTGTTAACTGTTTTGTTGTTTTTTTTTTGTTATTGTTTTGTTAAGTTTTTATGTTATTGTTCCGTTCGTTGTCATAAAATAAATTAAATTTAAAATACATTATTTCTTATAATATTTTTCATAAAACCTATTTTATTTTTCCTTGGACCCTCCCTGTATTTGACTAACTAACAAATAAATACGTACCATGCATACAGCACTAAAACATTCACTAAAGTTTCAGTTATAAAATAATTAAACGAGCCTAAATGATTTTCGACTTGACTGTACATAGGTACGGTCGAACAAGCTATTTGGTTTACAGTATAACCAACAAATTACATTGTAAAAGGTAAACCTTGTTCGACCGTACATGCGCTTGTACCTGCACTCGCAGCAATTAAAATGACAAGTAAGTACTTAGATATAAAACACATTCAAACAAACAACCTTCTTTCTGGTTTCAAAATTTTATTAAAATACAATAGGTACAACTGTTTTCTAGCCGACTTCATTTTAACTTTAAATATTAATTAAAAAATTTCATTAACTTCGTGAACCCAAGTTCTTTTTCTTACAATTCTTCGTCCGTGTCCCAGTGTCCGAAGTTC
The DNA here is from genome assembly GCA_941918905.2 of Xestia sexstrigata. Taxonomy (NCBI): domain Eukaryota; kingdom Metazoa; phylum Arthropoda; class Insecta; order Lepidoptera; family Noctuidae; genus Xestia; species Xestia sexstrigata. The sequence continues at coordinate 21,482,376 of OW799201.2, forward strand.
CGAACCCCGACACCTCACTCAGTGCGTTTTGATATGAATAACCGCGGTTGTTGATGTCTAATACTTGAGTACGCTAGAACCGCGTCCGACATGCGCCTGCTTTGTGCGTAAAGGCAAATGAACAACGCGTCTCACGCGGCGGATCGGATTCGTATCAGTCGCGTGAGACGCGTTGCGTTGACGGTTGGGTTAGGTTAGGTTAGGCTTTCAATACCGGTATTCCGGGATCCCGTAATACCGTGATCACGGATTTTATTTTGGCCTTTTACAATACCGGTATTGTCGCCCAACGTTAAAAATATAACGTTTAAAATTCAGAAATTTGTATTATTGTGTTATTTATATACTTTTACATTTTTTTACTATTTTTCAGAAATTGTTATGAACGCTTGATTTATTTTGTTACTTTTTACTTACTAGTTTTAGATTTTTTGATTGATTTTTTATTACATATTATTGTTAATAATGTTACTGAAATGATTGCTAGCTACTTAGCTAGTACTAACTACACTAGCACTTAGCTATACTTAACTTACTTACATTTTTACAAATAATGATACCTACCTATGTTGATTTTTACATGAGAGTATGAGACATGATGACAATTAGATAATAAAAAGAAATGTATATTTTTGTGAAATGCCTTCCTGCAAAAAGAGTAGATTAAGTTTAAGTTTTCATTATGTTCCCAATTCCTAGTCCTACCGAAATAATCAACCAATACCAAATTATTATATAAGATAGGTATGTATAAAACGTATTTATTTTATTATTTTCAATAACTAAGAACAGTAAAGACAGATTTGAAAATATAAAAAGGCGTATTTTATTGGTTTTATTAATGTCCTAATTGAACTTGCGTTCAATACCGGACTACCGGTATTGATACCGGGATCACGGTATTGACTTTTCCAATACCGGTATTGATACCGGTATTGACAAAATCCGGTATTTGAAAGCCCTAGTCGAGTCCCAACCTGCGCCTACTTTCTGTGTGATTCGGGCCTAAATGTTATTGATTATCTCAGATTCATTAGCTACCTATATTAAGTTTATAGATAAGATAATCAACTTGGCACAACGACACAGTGCACTCGTAGCCTTGTGTAGATATTAGCCGATTATGATTTAGTTGAGCATTTATCTATTAAATCCACAGTTAAAAAACAGTAGCTATGTGGACGGTGTGTGTGCTATTTTTGTGTTTTTCAATTGTTTTGGGTGAACAAGAATGGCGGGAAGTGAAAACCCCGCAAGGCCCGGTGCGTGGCCGCAAGCATCCGGACGGAGATGTCTACGTGTTCTACAATATACCCTACGCCACACCGCCTTTGGGCGAAAACAAATTCAAGGTTAGTTTTTAGCCTTTTTCCAACTACATATTGTGTGGTTCCGCTAAATATTCAGCCTAGTATTTTTTTTCCTATAACGACTGCATATCTGACCACCACAAGTTCCTCAGAAAAAAACCCTTTTTTAGCTACTGGTACGGATCTTTTAGCCCAGCGACCGATACGGACACGCGGACGATCCAATTCTGCGCAGGTGAAGGTCAGTTGTGATGACCCGTGCCGATTATTGTAATTGTAATACTGCCTGTGTCGGCGGTCGGTTTTTCCGAGTTCATTTGACCCTAATCTATTTAAGTCGCGAGTTAATAGGCCTCTTTTAGGTTAGCTCGTTCCACCGTCAACCGCATATCTGTTTTCAGAACAAGTTTGAGGTCAAGACTAGGCCTATTTAGTATTAAAAAAAAACAGTTAAATTATAACATTTTACGATGAGACCTTACGAAATGACTCCATGAGTTCCCGTAACATTCAATTTTTTTTACTTAATTTAAATAATTATTTTTCAGGCACCTCTGCCGCCACCAAAGTGGTCAGATCCGTATGATGCCGTCAACGAGTTTGTCATATGTCCACAATTCAAGGTCGAAATGGGTGACATAATCCCCAAACACTTGGTGCAGCACGAACAATGCCTCATCGCCAACGTCTACGTGCCCAACACTGACAAGAAGAACCTCTCAGTCCTGGTGTATGTTCACGGAGGTGCATTTATAATAGGTTATGGTGAAATGATGAAAGGACTGCACTTAATGGAGAATAAAGACCTGATCATTGTCACGTTCAATTACCGGCTTAGTATTCACGGGTTCCTCTGTCTCGGCACCGAGGACGTACCCGGTAATGCTGGCATGAAGGACCAGGTGGCGCTGCTGCGCTGGGTAAAAGAGAACATCGCTGGCTACGGCGGTAACCCTGATGATGTCACTCTTGCAGGCGGCAGTGCGGGCTCTGCATCAGCCGACCTCATAATGCTCTCTAAGTCAGCCGAAGGCCTGTTCCACCGAGTTATACCAGAAAGCGGCGGAAACCTTGCCGCGTTTGCAGTTCAGAGAGATCCTTTAGAAATTGCTAAAGCTCATGCCCAAAAACTGAATTTCACGAATGTGGACGATATTTATGCATTAGAAAAGTTCTACAAGACTGCTCCAATGAAGTTGTTGACTGCAGATCCATTTTTTGATAAAACTGATGCCACTTTTACGTTTTCACCGTGTGTGGAACGTGATACAGGGGACGGAGCCTTCCTGATAGAATCTCCTCTGAGTATACTAAAGAATGGACACTACAGAAAGTTGCCAATGCTGTACGGTTTCGCAAACATGGAAGGGCAGATGCGTCTTGATCTCTTTGAATTTTGGAAGCAAAAGATGAACGAAAAGTTTTCTGATTTCTTGCCAGCCGACTTAACGTTTGAATCTGATGAAGAAAGAGAAGAAGTAGCCAAGAAGGTTAAGGAATTTTATTTCGGCGACAAACCTGTTAGCAATGACAATATTTTGGGATACGTGGACTTCTTTTCAGATGTCCTATTTACTTATCCCATGCTTTGGGCAGCAAAGTTACACGCGGAGGCTGGGAACGATCAAGTCTATTTGTACGAATTTTCATTTGTGGATGAGGACACTCCAGCAGTGCCACACACTAATACGAAAGGTGCCAACCACTGCGCCCAAACGACGGCAGTGATGGATGGTAACTTTGTAGGAAGAGATGAAAGCAAGATGTCAGATAAAAGCCAAAATATTAAGAGAACTGTCCGCCAACTTTGGCACAACTTCATCAAAACTGGGTATGTGTTGTTAGCGTCCCTACTATTAACTGTTTTTCAGTAATAAACCGAGCCTATTAAGCACCGTTCACGACCTCAGGGTGTCACGTCTGCTTATTTCCAGTCGTAACTAGCGTCGCTGTGGCTGTTGCATGCTCTATAAGCCATTTGTTCCCATTGAGCTTGTACTATTACGTATAGAGAAGACACCGCGAACAAAATCTGTGCTCCGTTCAACTGCTGTCGGCTGCCTGCAGTTCACTCAGTGGCTTGTTTTTTTTTTTTTTTTGTATGGCATCTCGCAGTTCAGTCTAGGAGACTGGCTACTGCTTAACCGGGGTAGTCCTGTGGATGCCTTGAATTTAAGGCCTCCAGCCAGGGGCCAGTCGCTTGCTCGCCACAGCATCTACATATATATACGGGGTTAGCCACCCCCCCGCACTACCGCGCTTGTTGCACAGATTTTGTGCGGGATCAGTCGACCTAATTAATTTTTGAATTGGTCAACTGATTAATAGTTCAATGTTTGTTCCGTTATTTTTTCTGTAGTCGCTGTCGTAACACTCGTGTAGCTCGAAGCCAAGCGGTCAGCGATAATAATCTCCAGTCAGACGATGCAATGCAATTGTGTTAAGATTCATATTTTTATGTTTAAATTTGGTCATTTCAGGAAGCCAGTACCTGAAGGGTCGTCGCATCCTGCGTGGCCGGCAGTACGTGCGGACAGGTCCCCACACATGTCTATCGATGACAAGCTGGAATTGCGTGGGGTACTCTTGCAAGAACGCACTCGCTTCTGGGACGGCATCTACCAGAGATATTACCGGGATTCCATGCCACCACCAGCGCCGTCGCCAAATCGCGTGGAATTGTAAAAAACAATTGCTATTTTATTTAACAAATCTAGATTTTTTTATAAATAGACGAGGTTTTCTACTTGAAATTTGTCATTATTCTTTTCGTATATTATAAATGTTGCATGAGAATTAATTATTATTATCTATGCATCTATCAGCTCCACGTTTTGAGTGCGTCAGATTGAGCGCTACCGTAAACCATTATTTTTCGGATTCCAACCATAAAAGTGACGGGTTCCGTTTACACCTTGCATACCTACTTTATAGGTTCCAAGAAGAAAAGCTGCACATGGGATGGGATGGGATGGGATGATGATGGGATTTTCCGACACTAACCCTAACCCCCCCTAACCCCCCCCCCCCTCCCTAACTGAATAATCCTTTACGTAGGGAATGCTTACGCATACGTACCGGTGCTAATGCGTACCTAACACATTTACGAAAACGGACATAAAACATTTAAATACGCTTAAAAACACGAGGTAACGACCTCGTGTTTTTACAAAATTCAAATTTTGTTGCAAAAATCTAGATTTAGGTCTCAGTTACCAGTTAAAACTTGAAGTTAAATCAAATTTAAACACATCACATGACTGCAGTGATTGCGTCATGGACATTCTGGCTCATGGCTGATACAATCAACAATAATAATTATCTAGGTAGTTAATTAAATGCAATTATTTCAGCAAGTTGTAAATACACACATCAACACGGTCTAGGGATATTTTTATAAAAGCGAATTACTATCAATGTGTTAATTATTTATATGACATATGTATATATTTAAAAGATACGTTTTTTAATATTCTACTATTTTTTAATAATGGTTAAGGTATAGATTAAAATTTCAGGATTTTATGGAAAAAAAATGAAGCATAGACGGAAACCGTATATGAATGAACTTTTAATTTGTGAGTAAAAACTGAAAAAAAAAGAAAAATCATTTAATTTGTGTTTATAAACTTGAAGTTAGTAGTCTGAGAAAGCGCCCATGATGTTCATAACACATCGGCAACGATTCGGCATGCTCAGAACAAGGTTGTCAATGTCTTGCTGCGGAATATTGTCCCATGTCCTTCTGAGGTGCGCAAAAAGTTGATCTTCTGTAGCCAGATTTTCAGGAACTTCCTTCAGAGCTCTTCTTTGCAGCATATCCCACGCATGCTCAATGGGATTTAGATCTGGCGATTGAGCAGGCCAGTCTAAGGCCCTAACATTATGTGTATGTAACCAAGCTGCTACCGTTCTCGCCGTGTGTGCCCGGGCATTGTCGTGCATGAGCAGGAAATCTTGCCCCATTTGTGTTCTGTGGGGCAAGATTACGGGCCCCAGCACCTGTTGGACGTATCGTTCTGCCGTCATATTGCCCCGCACCCAAACGAGATCCGTCCGTCCTCCAAGACGAATTCCTGCCCAAACCATAATTGTTCCTCCTTGGTATGGGTGAACTTCCTGAGGGTTCTGGAGACGGCTCCATCGTCCAGGAACTCGCCAAACACGCGTCCTTCGTGAATCTGGATGGAAGCCGAACCTGGATTCATCCGTGAACAGCACATTGGACCATTGGTCACGGCCCCAGTCCACGTGGTTCCGAACCCATTCTAATCGTCGTCCACGATTGCCTCTCCGTAAAGGTGGGACCCGGAGTGGTCTACGAGAGCGTAGATTGCTTTCATGCAGTCGCCTTCTTACAGTTTGGTCACTCACCAGCACTTGGTGTTCCACTCGCAGCCTTTGGACCAATTGAGTCGCCGTTGCATTTGGTTGTGCTCGCGCAGTAATTTGCAAAAATCGGTCTTGTCTGGGGGTAGTGATGCGACTTGGCCCCCGGTGCCTCTCCGCTACTTCACCTGTGGCACGATAGCGTGTCCACAATCTTGAAATTACATTTTGATGGGTCCCTATGGCCTCAGCAACATTACGCTGAACAGATCCAGCTTCCAGCATTCCCACAGCTCGTAACATCTCCGCCCTCGTCAAATGTCGGCGTTGCATGGCTACAATACCTCAATTTTAACTTTATCTTTCGTTTAAAAATGAAAAAAAAACTGTAACTAAACGTAATTCGTATTGTTTTCTAAATTTCGCACAAATGAAAATTCCCTCTCATATACATCAAGACATTTTTATGCCACCGAAACAAAAGAATTTTCAAAAATTTGAATTTGGAATTAGTCTGAGATAAATTACAAACAAATCGGTTTATAAAAGATTCCAATGCGGCCAGTAGTTTTCGAGTTATTTAATTGAGTATGAAATATCCCTAGACCGTGTTGATGTGTGTAATATAGGTACAGATGTGTTTAGAAAAACATGAAACAGAAATACCTACGGAATTACGGATGGAAGAACATATTATGCTGAACCGACTAGAGCCCAAATAAATTGGGATAACAGCAGCTACCAAGACCCTCCGTGTGCGACCCGTCAATACGGGTAGCAGCCCTACCTACTATTTATAGGTAGGTACCTACTTACCTACAATATAATCACGTAGGTAATGAATTAAAAACAAAGCACGCTTCTTTGTTTCCTTTACTGCAAGGATTATGAAAAAACGTTTAAAACAATTAGATTGTAACCAGCGGAAATGAGTTTGATTCACCGGATGTGGTATTGAGGCTGTTAGTGTAATGTGTTAGCATTGCTCCTATTATAGTAGGTACCTACCTACGTGTAAGGTACATATCTAAGCACGAAGTGACAACTGACAACTGTCAAACAGACCTTTGCCTTGTTCTCAGATGTGACAATTTGGAGGTCGCATGCAGTCTACTATGTACATAACCATGTTTAAATCTCTTGTGGTCAAATAAATTGGTGTCTGTAAGTAGGTACTACCGAGTAGGTACACTGACGGTCGACCACTTTTCAATTCAACCTTATGACTTAAGACATAAGGGTGAAAATTGGCAGACCGTCAGTAACTCAGTACCGTGGTGTGGCCGTAGTAGCGTAGTGGTGTGACTCGGTGGTTGCATATTAAAAAATCAAAACTTTCTCGAGCAAATTTCAAAAGAACAATAAACGAAATAACAAAATTTAAATGACCAAATGTTTTATTTGACAAAATTTTAGAATACCAATGTATGTGACATCAAATGAACGACTGACCAAAAGTTAGGTTAATTTCTTCTTTAAACAAAATGGGTAGGTTAGGTTAGGTTAAAACTGTGACCTCCTACGACCCCAGAAACGACTTGCATTAATATAAAAAAGAGATTGTTTTTAGTAGGTTAATTAATCGAACACGAGTGAAAACGAAAACGCTTCAAACAGTTTGTAACATGCATTCAATTATATTCATATTGAAAAACTAAGTACCTAAGTACTAGGTACAAATTATTTATAATTTATTATTACGTATTACGTACCGTCAAACCTTACAAGATTGCCCAAACACTACTAACTTTGCCCAGCACGGTATTTTTCAATAATATTTAAAAAACTGGCAACATTTTTTAGTAGGTAGACGAATTTTGATTATGTCCCTGGATGGAGTCTGCCTATGTAAAACCGTGTCGAAATTGGCCAAAACTTGTGTGAAAAACTTTCACCAAAACTCGATTTCTAATTACAGCAGAAAATTTAATTTTAAACCACTGGTAATTTGTAATAAATACACAAGGAAGATCGAATATACAAAGCGAAATTCCTCTCAACATCGAAAATATAATGGTGGGCAATGTACTTAAGTTGTATTAGTTTTTTTTTTTTTTAGAAGTAGTTATTACGTCTATGCCCACCAAAATATTACCGTTAGGGTTGTCACCTCGACTAAGGAGGAGGTGGTGGCCGCCGTTGCCAGGTCCGGTGGGTGTCCTGCTGAGCAAGTCAGGGCAGGCGCCCTACGCCCGGACCTCACGGGTATGCATACCGTTACGGTATGCTGCCCTGTGACGGCAGCCAAAACTATTGTGGAGGGCCGAAGGCTACTGGTGGGCTGGGTTTCAGCGTAGGTGAAGCTGCTGGAGCACAGACCTCTGAGGTGCTATCGCTGTCACGTGGGACAGCGATAGCACCGCCGCCGCCGTGCGCCTCGGAGGTTGACCGCAGCTTCCTCTGTTTCCGCTGCAGCCAGCCGGGTCACGTGTCCGCAGCTTGCTGCGCCACGCCGCACTGCGGTGTATGTGCGGCGGCTGGCAAGCCGGCCGATCACCGGGCTGGGAGCAAGGCCTGCGCTCCACCCACCAATGCCATCAAAGGCAAAGGTAGGCCTTCCACCGCCACCGCCACCGTCGCCTCCACCGCCACCGTCGCCTCCGCCGCAGCCGCTGTCGCCGCCACAGTGGGGCCCTCACAAGGGGCCAGGGAGGAGGAAGCGGTAATGGAGTGCCAATAACGGCCCCATTACGCTTCCTCCAAACGAATATCAACCACTGCGCCTGTGCTCAGGATCTGTTACTCCAGAGCATGGCGCAGTGGTCGATTAATATTGCTGTGGTCGCTGAGCCGTATTTTGTCCTGCCCAGGGAAGACTGGGTGGCGGACCTTAACGGCTCAGTGACCGTAGTGTCATCGGCCGCCGCCGGTACCCTGACCCTTGAAGGTGTCAGGAGGGGTCGGGGGTGCGTAGCAGCACGGTTCGGGGAGATTGTAGTGGTGGGAGTCTACTTCTCCCCGAACCGAACTCTCGCCGAGTTCCACAACTCTCTCGCAGAGTTGAGTGTTGTCGTCGGAAACCATTCCCTCCCCGTGCTTGTCCTCGGGGACTTCAATGCCAAGAACTTGGCTTGGGGTTCTCGTTGCACAGACGTGCGGGGAAGGATGGTGGAGGACTGGGCTCTGGAGAAGGGCCTGGTCGTCCTAAATCGGGGTCCTGTTCCCACGTGTGTGCGGATGCGGGGCGAGTCAGTGGTGGACATTTCGTTCGCTAGCCCCACTCTGTCGCCGCGTGTTGTTGACTGGCGTGTCATGGAGGGGGTGGAGACCTATTCCGACCACCGGTACATCCGGTTCGACGTCTCCACCCAGACCTCAAGCGCGCCGTTCCAACAGGCCCCGAGCGGTCCGCGTTGGGCGCTGAAGCAGCTGGACCGGGAGCTCCTCCTGGAAGCCTCGATCGTGCAGGCCTGGGTGACATCACCGGACAGGCCTGCCGACATTAACAACGAGGCAGGGTGGTTCCAGGAGGCCATGTCCGACATCTGCGACGTGGCAATGCCCCGTGTTCGGCCAAGAAGCGCCCGGCGTCAGGTGTACTGGTAGTCGCGCGAGCTGACGTCTCAGCGCGAGGCGTGCGTGGCTGCGCGACACCTGTACGCCAGGCATCGCAGGCTCCGCATCCGCCCACCGGATGCGGCAGCCATTGAGGAGGAGCTATATGAGGGGTACAGAGCGGCGAAGACCGTCCTCCGCGAGGCTGTCCTGCGGGCCAGGGATCAGGCCCGCGAGGAGATGCTGGGGACTCTCGACAGAGATCCGTGGGGGCGCCCTTACAAGATGGTGCGGAATAAACTCCGCACTTGGGCCCCCCCACTGACGCAGAGTCTCCGGCCTGAGCTCGTGGAGGACGTGGTGAGCACTCTGTTCCCTTCGCGAGGGGAACATCCACCCCCGCCTAGGGCTCCGCCGCCTGCGATGCTGGAAGCGGACCAACAGGACGACGACGACAACGCTCCGGAATTGACTGGGGTAGACCTGAGAGTGGCGGTACGCAGGCTCAGTGCCAAAAATACCGCCCCGGGAACCGACGGCTTGCCTGGCAAAGCCTGGGTCCTGGCCTCGGAGGCTCTCGGGCCGCGACTGGAGGGGCTCCTAAGTGCATGCATGGAGAGAGGCCAGTTCCCGCTTCGTTGGAAGACGGGGAAGCTGGTCCTCATCCGGAAGCCGGGGCGCCCTGCGGACTCTTCGTCCGCATACCGGCCCGTGGTGCTGCTCGACGAGGTGGGCAAGCTCTTTGAAAGAGTCATTGCAAACCGCCTCGCCGAGCCCCTTATGGGGACGGGGCCGGATCTTGCGGAACACCAGTTTGGTTTCCGCAAGAGGCGCTCTACGGTGGACGCCATCATGCGCGTGAGAGCCCTCACGACGGGGGATGCGGTGTGCAGGGGTGGGGTTGTCTTGGCGGTGTCTCTCGACATCGCCAACGCCTTCAACTCCATGCCCTGGAGCTGCATAAGGGAGGCACTCCGGTATCACCGGGTGCGGGTCGGGGACTACCTGACGGACAGGGCAGTCATTTACCCCGGTCGCAGTGGAGAATGGAACCGGCGAGAGATGTCGTGCGGTGTTCCGCAGGGATCGGTTCTAGGGCCATCCTTGTGGAACATCGGGTACGACTGGGTGCTGCGCGCCGACCTCCCTAGCGGTGTCAGCGTAGTTTGCTACGCTGACGACACGCTGGTGCTGGCACAGGGGGGGTCGCACGAGGCGGCGGCCGAAGCTATGACACGCGGGGTTGCGATAGTCGTTGAGAGGATCCGGCAACTGGGTCTCGAGGTGGCATTGCACAAGTCCGAGGCCATGTGCTTTCATGGGCCTCGGAATGCGCCACCTCCGGGATCCTCACTGACGGTAGGAGGGGTATCCATCGGCGTCGAGTCGACGCTTAAGTACCTGGGACTCGTCCTCGACAGCCGATGGAACTTCGTGGAGCACTTCCGACGTTTGGCCCCCAAACTGGAACGGACCGGGGCTGCCTTCAGGCGGCTCCTGCCCAACCTGGGGGGGCCAAACGCCTCCTGCCGGAAGCTCTACGCGGGAGTCGTGCGGTCCATTACCCTTTACGGGGCCCCGGTGTGGGCGCGTTCATTGAGGCGGCGAGCCGCCCACTACCTGAACGCGCCCCAAAAGGTGGTAGCCGTAAGGCTGGCCCGTGGGTACCGCACGATCTCCCGTGAGGCGGCGTGCCTCCTTGCCGGTTTGCCGCCATGGGATCTGGAGGCAATAGTACTCGCGCGCCTGCACGAATGGCGCGCGGAGGTGTTACGCCGGGGGGAAACTCCGCTGCCGACATACTTCCGGCGGGATCTCATGGCGACATGGAGAGAGCGACTGTCGCAACCCCGTGCAGGGCACGCCACAATAGTGGCGATAAGTCCCCTCTTTGAGGAGTGGCTGGAGAGACGCCACGGCGTCCTCACCTTCCGCCTGACGCAGGTCCTCACCGGACACGGTGTGTTCGGGAGGTTCCTGCACCGAATCGGGCGGGAGGAAACGCCCGGGTGTTTCCACTGCGAGGATAACCGGAGGACACGGTGGAGCACACGGTGGAGGTGTGCCCCGCGTGGGCGGAGCACCGCCGTGTCCTCGAAGCAGCGATTGGCGGCGGCGACCTCTCGCGTCCGGCCCTGGTGCAAGCCATGGTCCGGAGCGAGACGGAATGGGACGCCGTCACCTCCTTCTGCGAAGCAGTAATGCTAGAGAAGGAGGTGGCGGAACGTGAGAGGGAGAGAACCTCACAGCGTCCCGGCCGCCGCGGGAGACGCCCCGGGCGTCGGGGGCCACCACGTGGCCCCCGGCCACCGTAGGCGCGGGCCTGTGGACGGTGGGCTATGGGCTAGCTCGCCGTCTGTCCGTCTCATGACGACAGGCCGTGTCGACGGCGCGTTCGTGTTCCACGCGCGCCGCAAAGAGAGTCAGCAAAAAGGAAGGGGTCCGCAAGGACCGATGCCTGCCGGGGTCGCGGGACTGTTCGAAAGAGATACCGTGGCCCCGGAACACAAAGGGCGATGAAGGAACATGGATGGGTTTTAGTCAGTAAAAGTCTGACACTCCCTCCTGCTCCGCCCAGAGCGGGAGAAGTCATGAGGATCATTCCCATCCGAAAAAAAAAAAAACAAAAAGGGTTGTCACCTCAACGTCAAATTGCATCACATTAACTGTGATGCAATTTGACGCAGGTACTTTTATTTTAGGTAAATTTAGCAAGTAAAAATAGAAAAAAAAAAAAAAAAAAAAAAAACTTAATATACCAGTAAAGAATATTATGACTGCATAATAATCATAATATAGCATTGTTTGTTCTAAAATACTGCTTAATTCATGACATTTTTATACTAATCTTTAAGAGCGAACTATTTGATCATCACGCACCTGTGTACACCGTACTGATGTACAATAAAAAAAGATACTGGTGGAATACATAAACTCCTCCTTTTTTAGAAGTCGGTTAAAAGTGACAACCCTGGTTTTTCCGTATAATTGAATATAAATAAAATGACGAAAAAATCGTTGCTACTTTGCCCACTTAAATGTGACAGACAATGGTGTCGATTCTGTTGTGCACAAACTAAACTTAATTTAGGCTAATGCTATCTTTTACTAAAAGGCAGTGCGAGAAAAGGACGGCTATAGCTATGAACTAAGTTAGAGATGTCAAACTAGTTTATTTCTTGCGCTTCACCGTGTTTTTAGTCGACATGTTTTTACGTGCACCCTTCATTTGTATGGAAATATTAGTTCCAACTAAATTCGACATCTTTAAAATACGTCCGTCTCTTTCTCGTTTTATTTATTAGAGAGAAAAAGATAGCGACAGCTTAAATTAAGTTTAGTTTGTGCACAACAGAATCGACACCAATATGAACGTTTAAGGTGGATGCTCCAGGGTAGCCCGCGAAATTCAAATTTTCTTACGATTTTTTGCTATTTGTGGTGTCGGTGCAGCAGTGCAAGTACGTAGCACTCGATTCGATAAATCTGACAGTTATTCTCGATAAAATGAGTTTTTAACCAATCGAAAAGTCAGATTTATCGAATCGTATCGATTCGATCGTTATCGATTGCTACGTACTTGCAGTGCAGGAATTACTTTTTCAAGGTCAAAGTCAGTCCTGCACCTTTTAAGCGCTTGGAGGGTTGTATTGATAATTTTGATGATTATAATTCTATAACTACATACGTCATACATTCGCGAACAATAATTTAATCAATATACAACCTAGCACCGCCTACAAATTGCTAAAAACGTAAGAAAATTTGAATTTCGCGGGCTACCCTGGACCATCCACCTTATACGTTTAGTTTTAAGGTCCTATGATAGATTGATTAATTTTCTATAATGATCCCTAAACCATATGTTCATATGGTAGAAGTAAGAGATCTAAATACCGAAGTAACAAAAGTTCCTGCAGAATGGGCAAACTTGTAAAAAGTACAAAAAATTTGGCCCTCTGTACAGTACAAATTGAACTTTTCAGCACATTCACACTTATTTTCTTGATATTTTTATATATCCCATGCAAATAACAGTAGGTACATTTAAATATCGAGTAGCACAATCACACATTTAATACATATTTTTTTTTTAATATTTAAAGTTTAATCAAAAATTTTAAGAAATTTGAGCAAAGTTGTACGGTTTGACCGTACTTAGGTAGGTAGGGGTAGGTACCTATTAATACATATTTAGAAGTAGGTAGGTCCTTGGGTAGCGTCTAGTGCTTAGTACCTACTCGTCATAACCGGTTATATTATATAGTATACTAAATGATAACCGGACCACGCCGCGCCGTGATAGAAGCTGTATGAATTTTAGGGACAATCCCGCCACACTGTTCCCAAACCACTGTAACTCCTGAAAGCCAGAATCAACAGTGGCGACCACCAGAAAAGCGCCGAGACAATGAAGCTCGACGAAGTCCCAGAGAATGAATTTAACTGTCTTGGATCCCGCAACGAAATTAATCAGAAAAGTATAGTGTAGTAGGAAAAAACCGTAATTTCCACTTCCCTCCATTTCAGCAGGAGACAGAACGAAACAAGGCCAATAGGCACAAAGGGACGTTTACAACTGGGATAGGCCCAGTTGCCTAGCACCTCGGATAAATATTAACATTAATGGGTCCTAAGTTGTGAGCTGTTATATTTGATACCAATAATAGGTATGGCAAGCTGTATGAATGTGGACAAAGCAAAGAAATTTGTAAGTACCGGATCAAAGATTCGGAATATATAGATTTAATTCTGCCTACCCCCTAAGGAAATGCCCTGAGTCACTCAACAGAATATTTCATCGGGTCCAATAAATAAACTTGTGCTGCCATCTCTTGGAAATAAAGTACAACCCATAACATGGGCATTGTGCAAGCACCTTCTGCGATTGTGTAGCAAGCACTAAAGTGTGAAGGTACACCGCTAGAGGGCACTATTCCTTATTTTTAAGTACATTTGTCTTGTGGATGAGAAAATTGATTTCACTAAAAATACGAACTTTCAAAACCAATAACATACAAACAAGTGTGTCAAGTTTATTTAATTTGATACAATTAAGCTGCTTTTTACCTACTGCTTAAAAACAATATTTGGCACAAAAAGTATATGAACACGACATTGAGAGCTACTAAAAACACAATTCAATTACACATTAAAATTTCATGATTTCTGTTTCAGATAAAACAATGCTAGTTTACAAAAACAATTTTATTTTGAAAAAAAATATGGATGATTTGATACAAGTTTAAACTTGTTTTTATTCCCCATTACGAGGTTGTCAAAGGATTTGTTTAAAATACTGATTAACATTTCATCCATGTGCACGGTAATACATTGAAATGCCTAGCCTAGATTTATCAATTTAATTTATTAATTCGACCATAGGCACATTGTCCTTAAAACTTCAGCTAAAGTACACAGTACTCATTTATGAATCTTTGATAATTTTCATTTAATGCTTAACAGGCCTGCTCCTGACCTCAATCTCGCCAAATGGAAACTGATGGATGAGGTCCATGACAGAACAAACAAGGACCACAAGATGTATGGATAGGACTAATGGACAGTTAAGTCACAATACATTAGGTCTTCAAACAGGCCATAATTCAACCGGAACACAAATCAAGATTGAATTAATTGAACAAATGAACCTGGAATAATTTGTTTACAGGTAGTCAAGAGTAAAATTAAAGCAATAATACTTCAAATATCCTAAATATAACAGCTACACTTTATGTTTCTTGTTCAATATTATCAGAGCTTTCTTCACTACTGTCCTCCTCACTTGATTCTTCGGTTGTATCATCAGATCTGTTGCTTGCCTTTGCTGCCTTTTTAGACATCATTTCTTTATACTGCCTCACAGTTATCTTCTTAGGCATGATCTCCCGTAGAAAGTCTAACGTATCATCCGATTGGACGACTTGCGCGATGTGTTTATATTCCAAAAAGGAGTTTTTGCTGTTTTTGATTGCTCTTTTGGCCAAGTCTGTGACAAATAACTCCTGCAACGTATGAAAAGTAATGTTTATAATCTGACCAAGTTTGAAAGGCCTTATTTTATGAGAATAAGTCTCTTTTCACCAGTTGTTTAGCAAAAAACGCTATTGTTTGGAGACAATAGGGTAAAAAAGTGGCAAAACATTTACTCACGGTAACTTTTGTGACTAAGTACAGGGGTTCAGCGCCGACTGCTTCGACATCCGGCGAACTTTTCATTATAGTTTTCACTCTAGATAATGGTAAATGCAAGTCCTTCTCGTTTTTTGGAGTAGCCATTTTTTAATGTTTATTTTGTTCGAAAACAATTTAATCGATACTGGTTACCTGGTGCTGGTTGGTTTTCATTTCAACTGACATTAGTGAATGAATAGATAGTGTGACTTATGGAGCAGTGTTGCCATAGGAGTATAAAATTTTACCATATTTCTGAACATTTATTAGGATTGGCCTATATTAGGCCAAGTTCCTCAAGATTCATCATACATTTATGTAAAATCAATCTCAAAAGCAAATGACTATAGTCCTATTGTTGGGATATTTTGGTGCTATGCTAGAGAAGTACGGAAGAAGACATGCTGCGCCGACCCCAAATGAATTATTGAGCTAAGGGCAAGAGAATGATGATGAAGCTATACAATGATCTAGCTAGCGTACCGTAAGCTAGTGTTTGTTGCCTTTGTGAGGGAAATTTCGGAGTATTTGTACTGGCAACATTTACCAGGGGTATATAATAATTCACTTGTGTATTAATTTGGAGGCTTATTTATTTGTGATTTGGGTAGTACCTAGAGTAGAGTGGTGTTATGAATACTTTTGTATAATTTAGCTAAAACAGTGTTTTGTGTAATAGGTAGGGACTATGTATAGAAAGAATAGACATTATTGGTCTTAACGCTAGCTGTCTTTATTTTCCATTTCCTTATAGAAAATACTTTTACGAAAAACAGTATATAGGGCCGCCGTGGCCGGCCACACTCGCGGGGTGCTGACTAGTGCCGTTTGCCGGCCCAACCAATCCGACATCCAATCAATTCTTACGTGAAAACGATAAATAATACAAAAAATACTGATAACGCGAGATCGTTAACCGATTTACAGGGACTTCTCAATCTTGATCAGTTCAGCAATGCCGTCGTACATCTCCTTGACGGCGTCGTACTCGGTGAGTCCCATTCGCCTCTTGTTGGAAATGTCGTAGACGCCGCCCTCAGCCTCGGTGTGCTCGCCGCGGGTGCCGCGCACCTGCAGGTGGTACTTGGACGCGATCTCCTCCAGCTTCGCCTTGTCGGCCGCCAGCTTGGGCAGCTTGATGTGCACGGAGGCGCGCACGGTCGTGCCCAGGTTGGTGGGGCAGAATGTCAGGAAACCGAGCCTGTCATCGTGGGAGAAGGGAACACGCTTCTCGATATCGTTGACAGCGTTCACCAGCCTCTTGTACACCTGCTTCAGGTCACCGCCCATCTGCATGGAGATGAGACGGAGGTGGTCCTCCTCATTGCACCACACCAAGAAGGTCTTGTTCTCGTTGTGGTAGATACCACGGCCGGAGGGCCAGAAGCGGCAAGCGTTGGCAGCCTGCAGGAAACGGTCACCCTCCTTGAACAGGAAGTGGTCATCAATGAGCTGCTGCTGGGTTTCCTTGGACATGCCGGTCAAGGGGTAGAAGGTACCCTTGAGTTCACCCTCGAGTCCGGAGAGGGTAGTGGAGACCTTCTCTTCCATCTCCTTGTACTGGGCCTCAGTCAGGCAGGGGTTGAAGGGGTAGCCCTCCAAGGAGCGACCACAGCGCACGCGGGTTGACACGACGTACTCGCCGGCAGGGTCCAGGTTGCCGAGGGTCTCGACATCACCCCAGTTCTTGGCGGGGTGCTTGTCGGTCTTCTTGAAACCATTGTGGTAGTCCTCGATGATGGGGTTGAATAGGTCGGCGAACACTGTGTACGCCTCAGCGTCAGGAGCGTAGATTCCGACACCAGAGTCCAAGTTCTCAAAACCTGAAAAAGATTACGTAACCTTAGCTTCATGTTCCGGCTTTCGTAAAAATATTATCTAATTATATGACATCGAAAGGTTATTCATTAAGTAACCTGGGTAACTACTTAGAACTGTTGGTATTATCAATATTGCATGTGTATAATCTGATATTTGTTTCTAAGTTATCTATTGACGCCGGTGCCTACGTGCCTATCAAGTACAAAGTACCTCTATGTGAGATTATTTGATAGGAAAACCGTATCAAAGTACTCACCAGACTGGATGACATCCAGAAGAGTTGAGCCGAAGGAGGTCTTCTTGTTCTTGAGAGCGTCGAACACCTCCTTGGTAAGGTACTTCTTCAGCAGTGACTTGGAGTCAGAGGCCTGGAGCTTGCTGAATCCAGCCTCCAACTTCTCGATTGTTGCGGCGTCCACCATTGCTGCGGCTTTTCTGTAACGACACACAATCATCATTTATTAAATCTTAATTTTCTTATAACTGAAAACAAGGGTATAAATAAGATTCTAACGCTTTTAACGCAGCACATGTCGCCCTAGTGCACATTTTTAATAATTTCAATGAAAACACAGAGAAAATATACTAGAAATCCTTGCGACGCAACCGTAGCCAACCCTTTCTAACCGCTTTAATTTTAAAAGTGAAAATAAATAGTGACGTACCCATCGACTCTGGAATCGAGCGGTGGAAGAGTAAACCTAAGTCAACATTCAAAAAGTTTTAAATTGAGATTTATTATTAGTCTTATTTCACTGGTAAGATTATTAAAGAAAATAAATATAACAAAAAATATAGAAAAGAAACAACGAATTGTTATTTTTACAAATATTACGAACCGCCTGATGAGGTAATACGCGAGCACGGCGCCACCGCAAACCACCACAGGGATTGTGACTTTCAGTTTATAATTCATACTGATGGAATTAATTAAAGTCACTAGCTTTGGATAGAAAACTGGGTGCAAGACCTACTGGTACTGGAGATGTTACGCGGACTGGAGCGGATTTGGAATTGTTTTTGACCGAACACACCCAGGGAAACACTCAGTTTTGTGGTGGAATTACGTAATTTAGCTAGAGGTCGCCTTGACCGACACGCGCAAGTCGAACGGATGTGTCAGCTCACTGCGCACCGGTGCTTCTTCGTCGTGCGCAGCCGTACCTCCCACTCGCGACCAACGTACGAACGTGTTATCGCGAGTTTCTTGTTACTTTGCATTCATTTCTATTCGAGAAGGTATTGCAGTAATTAAACATCGTCAGATTACGAAATCCACTTATCGTTCCATGAATTATGCCAATCGTGATATTGGATATGAGTTGATATGATATTGAATGCATGTAGGTAGGTACTTATTTGTGAAAAGGACACTGGGTGACGTGCACGGCACATAGGTGAATCAAGTTTAACACAAATATCCACACTAAACTCGGAGAATTATAGTTATTTTCCTTATGAGGATTTTTGCATATTTAATTTGTACAGTTTGAATTTCGACAACAACACAAAGACAGTGCCTTTTTATCAATTTAGATAATATTATAAAATAATTTAAGTGAAAGAACGACACAACTTTATTTGGTAGGAGTTTACGATCATTTTTCGGCCGGTCAATCCGGAAACGAATTGCCACATCCCGTTTAGGTTCAATGTCCGTCAGTAACATTGTAAAAACGAATAAATTCCAGGGACATAATTTTACGGCACAGGTACCAATATTCAATAAGATGGAGACGATTAAAATATCAATTTATAGCAAAGTAACAGTGAATTGAGCATAGAACAATGGATGTGGATTAGGAACTACGAAATTTGGGAGCGGGCACCGGAGATAAATGCCGGCCGGAATTATACGCACCCGTCGGCTTCGCCAGCCGGTTTGTTTTCCTTGTTTTCTTTCGTTGCACAGCCACCCATTTTCACAAATACTTATTAATCTAGCGGCTAAAACATGCACTAAATCACTAAAACTACTGCAAATAAATAAAAGAAACGCAGGATTCTAAATGCAATGATGGAATGATATTTTGTCCAAATGAATGTATCGGAGCCGGGAGTGGCGAGGGCGAGGGGTGGCCCGATCGATGCGCGGTACGCAGCACGCACGCGGCCTCACGCTTCCCGCCCTTCGGGAACCGCTTTAAAACTTTTTGGAGGGAAAGTTTCCCCCGATCTGCGGCGACACCGGTTACCTTCGCGGGTTAGATTTGAATGCAATTCCGACTTCTTCACACAAGTGCGATAATCATCTTATCGACGAAAAAGAACACTTAACGTTATCGAAGCACATCTTGAATACTTGAATAGGGATTTGGTTATCACACAATAAGCTAGGAACATTTTTTGAGTTCAGGAGCGGCGGTGGTGTGTTGGTGGGACGCGGTCTAGGTGAAAGTTTACGTCGGTAGATTAATAAATGACCACCGCTTACCTTGCGCTTGTACAACCGTCTGAGTCGACTGCGAGGTGCAGAATGGTCGGTGCGGGTTCGAGCGGAGCGTTAAGCCCGCGGCAGCGTCCCGCGCCCCCCCTTTCCAGTCAACCTTGGCCTTGGTGATGCTCGCCTGGCCGGCAGATCGCTAGCCAGTTTAGCATCAAGTCGTGATTTGGACTATTATCATTACAGCAGTTATTTAATCTCATCCCAATCCAAGGATAATTGCCTATCATCTATTGAACCAGGTAAACGTAACGACAATGATTAAAAGAAAATAAATATTATGTTGTATTCGAACGTACAGTCTGACTGCCTTTTAGAGTTAATAGAGAGTAAATATGCAAACATGAATTGGTATGGTGTTGTACCTACTTGAAGAGAGTCAAATCTAAGTGATGAAATTCTATCTAGTTTTAAAGTATTTTGAAATAACTGTCTAATCGATGTCTTGATTTATTTGAAATTTTAGGCACTGGAATATTTACTACCTACCTAGCTACTTTCTCAAACAATACTTGAATGCATGGCTTCAGGAAATGCTTATACATCACTAAATACAGTAGAGTAGGTGTAACGCTTAGGTATAACGTTAGGAATTCAAATCGGCCTCTAGGTACGAATAACTGTCACAAACACAAATCGCAAGTAGGTACGAAGAAAGTTTAATTTTGTTTCTAAAAGTTGTAATAGATAGTAAATTAAATTAACTGCTAATGTGCACTTAAAATAAATTAAAATTATCCATGAGCGCATCTAATCATAATCGATCGATTGTGATTTTGTGCACCTCGCGTCACGCACTATTAGTTACCAACGATTAGGTGGGAAATTTAAAATTAGACCGTTGCTGGTTCAGTCTTTTTCGTGTCTGGATCGTGTCCAACATTTCTTCAACGTTAGCGATCTCAACGATGCCAATGTCAAGTTTGTTATTTTTTCACTTTTATTGCATAATTTCGGTATCGAGAGTACCACTACTCTATTTATTACTCAAAACTATTATTGGTTGCGAGAACTTTTGGATATATTTCAATAAGTACACGTTTTACGAATTATACCTAAAGTTCGAATTTGATTAGTGTGTTTCCCAAAACCGAAAGTCGAGGGTTGTTTTGTAATCGACCTTCGCCGTGGTTTTGGTCCTTGACCTAGAGATAAGAATCGAGTAGGGCGACTCTGCGGTCGATTCGTTCACCTACATTCAAGGAAACCATAAAACTCCCCTGGCTCAAGGTAAACTTATTATTGGCAGGTACAACGATCTTTTTTAATCGATGGTATAACCATCGATCAGTTGTAGTATCAAAATGTTTGAGATTTAAGTAGGTAGGTATTTTATTTTCATTGGCGGATTTTCGTTTTTTTCTGTGCGTGTTTATCTTTACGGAGCTTACTTTTAATTTAATTTTTGACCAAAACAAACCTAACCTTAGTTAGATTACTTATTTAAATTGATTCCGAATTTATTGTAGGTATTTCCAAAAGTTACCTTTGATTTTCCCAGTGTTACAAGTTAGTACAAGAAATACAAAATGTTTGCTGTTGATATTTCTCTTCAAACATCATTTTGTACAGTTTAAAGGCATTCCTGTTTATGAATAGGGTAAAAACATGGGCATATAATTAAGGTACTTAGGTACCTACCCAAACATTACATGCATGTTGAACGAAGGAAAAACTTCTGTGTAACATCAGGAGGAAGGAAGGATGACTGGGTACTTACACAATAGGAATTTTAATTATAGAATAGTATTGTGTCTGGTTCTCTGAAACTCATTGATTCTTAAATTCAAGGAAAATAAATAAATTATTCACGAATGTATGTAATAATATAATTATTTACAAATGTTTCTAGGGAGGTAGGTAGTTACCTAAAACCAAAAAATCTCAGCTCTTCACAATGGCAATTTGGTATCAAAATTGAAAGGCCTCAAAATCTTCTAGAAGTTTTGCTTTGGTTCAGGCCCCGAACGACAAGCTGAAAATCAATGTTGCTGAACAGCCCGTTTTTTTTGTACCTACCTTTTTGAAAACTGAAAGTCCTACCCAAAAGGCTCCGGTCTGAAAATTTTTATAGGTAGTAGATTTAGCGTAGGTACTCGTACTTTCATCACGGCCTACCTACTCACCTGTCAAGTTTTCATCTTGAATATGCATGCTGAAAAACCCCTTGGGCTGTAGGTACCTACTTACCTAAATATCTTAGTGGACTATAAATAGGGATGGTTAGGATTTTCAGATAGATTTTCTAAGACCTATAATTCTTCATGAAGTGCTAGGGAGTTAAGGACCCTTTCTCTACATTGTTTAATTATGTCTTATCTCGTAGGTTATTCTATAATTATGCTCTTGTGAGAAGACGTTAATAATTTATTGAGTAGGTATAATAATGTTATCGGAACAAGAGTCAACATTAGCATTTTCTTTATTTATTAGCTTTCTCATTGATAATAAGAAGTAAAGAAAGAAATAATGTGGCACTAATTCCAATTAATTGTAAAGCGTGGGCCAGACTGTTGTAAACGAGCTCTCATCACACCTCCACATCGGTCTCCACCGGTGGCTTACAACAGTGCGTCAACAGTGCATGCTGTTGTAAACCGCCGGTAGAGACCGATGTGGAGGTGTGTGGAGGGCTCGTTTACAACAGTCTGGCCCACGCTTAAAGTTCCACTCACACGTCACTCAACAATCAGCTGACTGATAGTTTCATCGACTAAACAGTCGTTTGCACATAATTATGATATAAAATGATTGATCTTTACAAGCTCACGAACCAAGTTCAAGGCAGTTTTTGAATTCCGTCAATCGTCGCAAAACTACTGGTTTAAAAAAAATTGCGAACTTTCCAGAAAACCTTGGCAATGACTGCTGAGTGTGGCCTTGTGTTTGGTTCAAGCGTATTTATATAGTTACTAGTACGTCTACGAAACGACGCAGACGCAGTATCGCGATCTTTTGTAATGATCATTATGATATGCGATGTTGAAAGATCCCTATCTAGCTAGCTGGGCTGTTGCGTTTTATAGTCTGTTTATGTTTTTATTTATTTTGTTTATCAATATGGGTTGATTGCCACCGTAAATAAATTTCGCTTCGCATAAAATAAAAATTAAGTAGTTATGCATAGTAAAAATCTACGAAAAAATTTTAAGCTGATAACTTTTTACAATCGTAGAAAACTAAAAGTACCTTAAAGACAAACAGTCTAAGCCGAAAATGATCTAGTAGGATCTACTTTTCATGCGTAACATCAATAAATTGCAAATCTATTTAGCCCGTCAGTTAGAGTATTGGAAAATAATGGACACGTTTTTTTGTTTTTGTAAATCAATGAATATTGACAAAAATAAAACGCATCAAAACTCGGGAGTGTGGGCTCATGACGGCACAACGCACTAAAAATTATAGCACGGCGTGACGTATTGAGAATTTATTATTTTATCGTATGTTCGTCAATTTTGGTTTACGTAACAAAAGAAAAAATACGTGTCAAATATTTTTGATTGATTATTAGATTTTTTGAGGACACAAACCCATTTTTTTTTACTACACTTACTCCTAGACTTACACTCGCACTAAAACGGCGAACAATCAAACATAAAACCCGTTATTTCAAAATCCAGACCACTATACGCGGTACCCCTGACCTACTTTTTTCATAAATGTAAAGAACCTAGGGAGACCTAGCAGCTGGTGCTCTCAGTATCGCGAGAAGGGCCAATTAGCTCAAGGGTCTTTTCAGAACCTTTGAAAATGTTTCGCCTTGAGCTCAATGAGGGGAGGGCTGAAAGCCATAGAGTATAGTAATTGAAAGCTCTAGCCCTCTAGGGAGCTGCTTTGCTACTTACAATCTTAGGTTTGTTATCTCTGTGATAGGAATTTTGAAAGCTTTTGTGCTGAGCTTTCAAAAATAATTTTAATGAAGAATGTAGTATAAGTATAATTATGTTTTGAACTTATGAGGTACATAATAGGTTAGGTACACCTCTGTCTAATGGAGCAGTTTTCATTTTTAATCATTTAAATACGACAGAAACAAAAATGAGAAATCATTAAAATATCTTTAGAAATTAAAAAGTTATGAGACTTTTAAGTTGCTTTTGCAATGAGGTAACTAAGAAATACGTAGGTAGGTACGTCACTTTACCTCATTACGTTATTTATTTTTGATGTGTGGCTAACGAAACAAACCCACAAGCGTAGAAGTTGGTATTTTCTAGGAAAGTTAAACTCCTTTTCTTTTCAGCACTAACTTAAGATGGATTTAAAGAAAAAAACGTCCAATACTGTGTATAATTATATTATGTCATTTTTTATTTAGTTCAACTTATTCTTAATCTAGGTATTTCTCTCAGTCATTTATTTTTCACACTGATATCTAGTTTGATCTATATTTTAGCTCCATTTACTTAGTTAAATATTGTAATATTGTATTTCATTTGTCTATTGTTTTCTTCTTATAAGATTAGATAATTGTAAATTACTTGAACAAACATAATAAGAACCTAGCTATTCCTGATTGATGTCAAGTGCAACAGTCTACATTCACATTGTGTAATATAATTGGTACCTATTTCTTAGTGAAGAGTAGGTAATAGTTATTGAAATAATAGAAAATGTTCTTTCTATTACCTACAAAAGTAGATGATTTCCAGATTTATTGAGCCAACAGTCTGTGGAAATCACTGCCGGCTTTTCTGTTCCCTGATAATTTTAATCTGGATATATTTATCGAGTTAATCAGTTTCTTCTAGGCAAGCGTGCTCCATCCTAGGCTGCATCATCACTTCACATCAGCTGAGTTGCGGCCAAACGCAAGCCTATTTAGTACTTAGGTATGAAAAAAATATGGAAGTCGACCTTGTCGCAATAATACGTTGCTGATAGTTTTATGACCCGATTTGTTTAGAGTAGACACGTGCTGTCGATCGTAACATCATAGTTGCTCATAGTTTTGAACATGTGACTTCAATAAGTCTTGTTTTCATCGATAACTCTGTTGAGGAGCTCGTGACGACAGTATAAACCGGAACATACCTATTGACTAGACAGGAAAGTTTTGTGATTAAAGATTTTTAGGAAAAGGAAACTGGTTTCAAACTCCCAAATCTTCTAGTTTTCCACTAGGCGATTTGGGGGTTTTAAATCAAAATTAAAGAACAATTATATCGTGTTTTTCTATACCACAGAACAACAGCAGGACATTAAAAATAAACTACGTGGGTGTTACGAAATTCGGTGAAAACAAAAGCAGGGGTGAAATGTTTATGATCCCCTATTTTTGTCATCCCACGTGTCGCTCATAATAAAAATACTTTTCAATTTTGTCGTGAAACGAAGCGGAAAAATCCCACCCAAAATTCCAGTGCCGGAAAAGCATTCACGCGACCTTCAAGCATATTAAATTCGGCTCCGCACGCAAATTGAACGATACCGACCCTCAATAATCATAACATTCCTCGGTTCCTCCAACTTTCCATATCTTTCGGATCCTTATACCGTCATTACATAACGATTGAAAAGCTTGGCCTTGCTCTATTTCCGTCATGGTCGGCCAATGTCATTGTCGAGCCTTGGCGAGGACCGTTTAGTTTGTGTTTTTGAAGGTCTGACGTCAGAGCATCAGATGTTCTGTAAAAATTTTACACGTTAATTCCAAATGTTTGGAGGTGGTAATAGGTTTTTGGTGAGACGTGATATAACGTCATGTTATGTACCTAGTTAGCTAGGTACTTAAATAGATTAGGACGAATTTCACCAATGAAACTAATCGAGTTCAGAACATCTGAACCGCGTTGAAGAATTGTCAGCAGCTCTTGAACATAGTTTAAAAGTGCTTGCGTTCTTCATTGGTGAAACATGCCTATTAGTTTCAGTATCCAGTGACAGTAAGTCCCTAAATATTATGCATAAAACTTTCTCAAAAATCGTTTTATTGTGGTGGACCTCCTGACGTTCAGAAAATAAAAGTAACACTTTCTTAGACATTGTTGGACCAAAACTCATCTTCACGCTATTTCACGGTATACATTTTTTCTACCGTATTAAACTTCACGGTGTTTACGGTTCCCGCTTTTATATCTATTGTGGTCATGGACGCTGTAAAAAGCTTGAGTAGATGACGGAAACAAAAACATGGTATGCATTTATTATCATGAACTAAATCAAACTTCGTTAGACAGATAGATAGACACTTTCTAAATAAATAACAGTTCCTAAAAGTTTATAGTCTTCGTCACTTCCTGCCTTGTCCCATGTTACTTAGGGTCGGCGCAATTCCTACGTTTTCTTCTTCCGTTCTCCCATGTCTATCGTCACGTAATCATTCACTCCCTCTTCTTTTATGTCATTTCTCACAATCCATAACATCTTTTCGTCCTTCCTGTCCATCCATCAGCATTTATTTTCTCTTTTAGTCCCATGCGTTTCATCTTAAAAAATAAGGACCCACAATTATTAGACTTTATTTCCAAGAGCATGGAACAGACTTTAGATTAGCACTTGCACATCACAGAACCTTAAAAGGCTGACCTCATAGAGACCGTCAGTCATAAAAAATTTAGCTCAAAATCTTTCTCTGTGAAAAACTCCACAGTGACGACGGAATAATCGCCTGACTCAATATAAACAGCTGATTATGAGTAAGCCATAAACAATTATGCAAATTAAGGATCGTAAAGTCGTTCGCTGTTTACTAGGTTTTACTTGATATAGGTACCTAATATATCGATTATGTGCGACCTAATTCTTTTTTATCGTTATTTATAGCAGGGTTGCATGTACTCGTACGGAGGTTATATGTGCTCGAACATGCAAGTTACCTTGTGTGCAACTGTGCAATGGTGACGCGCGCTGCCGCTCTGTTATCAACTTTTATCAGAAAAGTAGGGTACCTAGTTGTTTACTTTCTTGTTCGTTGTGGCAGGCATCACTAGGAACTTATTGGTAGGCACGAGAAACTAAATTATTCGACAACAAACCACTTTAAAAATATTCCATTACATCAAATCGTAATTTAGCATCGGGAAGTCGATCATATGATGACTACATAAATCCATAGCCTTATCACCTAAAATAATCTATATCGACTTGACAACACGACGAAAACAAAATGTCTATTTTATACTGCAGGCAACATTATCGATACTTAAAGATAAGTTATAATAATAATCCTACGCATGGATTTTTTTCGCACCTAATGGGGGTATTTTTAAATTTTAGAACAGATACTACCCACCTTTTCCACAATAATATTGGATTGCTAAGATAAGTTTCACTTGCGAATACTCAATTTCAGAACAACATTCTGGCAGAGAAACTAAGTAGGTACAGAATTATCGAAGCGAAGAAAATACTGCCATTGTTGACTAACTGCATTTTTTTTGTAACTTGAGGTATTGTGCACTTTGTTTAAATGTATTACTTTGGTATTCATACAAAATATGTTACGTATACCTACGTTAGCTGATACGTCAAGTTATAAAAACGAAAACCTACCTACACTTTGTTCTTGTGCATCTTTTTGCGTCTACGGCTATCGTATCGTGGCACATGCAGCGTCAAACTCGCTCCTTTCCGTATCATAATCAAAAAGAAGGTCAATAACTGTAACTTTTCCAGTTCCCAGACCTTGCTTAGTAATTCAACGTTGACTCACCTGACATCTGTCTGACGAAGAATCAAGAAGATTAAGAAGACCAAGTTCAAAATGTAGAATATTCTGAGCCATTTTCTGGGGAGAGCTTGTACCCATGATGATATCATTGTAGAACTTTCGCGAACGATAAGTAATCGGTCAGTTTGGCGTGGTAGGTACTCGACTGATTGTCGCCGACAATTTTTCTTTATCAGGTGGAATGGTGGATTACGATATTATCAACGTGTATTTGCAGCGTGGTCGATTGAGTTGCCTTACTTTTAGTTTACATAGGTGTGTTCAGCGCAAAAATGTTATTGATCTTTGTAATGTTTTGTCGGTAATTTTGAATGGGAGGTAGATTGACTATCAAGAGTCTTTCTAATAACGGAAATTATCTAATATATAGTACCAAAAAATATAATTTAATAATTATATTAAATTTTAGTTTTTGGTACTTTACCCAACATTTCACCTACCTGCAAATTCATCCAGAAACAAGTCCAGTCTTCAATAACCCATGAATAAAAATTAAATAAAAGTAAGTAGTTAAAACAGTCACGCGGTTTCATGAAAGTCCCCTTCAATCGCAATTCGACTTTAGATCTCAAGTACTTACGGCTCAAACGATGATCAAAATTATCGACAGGTGAATTTCCAAAACACGTATTCTTATCATTAGCTAATCTTTTGCCAGAATGCCGCATGGCGCATGTTCCGCAGTCCGCTAGTGTGATGTTAAGACGTGCGAAGATTGTGAAATACACTGCTACCATACTGGTCTAGTATCATTTTCTTGATAAAAATCTTTATGATATCGATGACACACTATGTCGGATAGGTACACGTAATACGCTAGTATTAATATGACGTCTAAAATAATTAAGTCCAGATCAGAAGGGGATCATTTCTCCGCTAATATGACCGTGAAGATAAAGTAGAATTACATGTATCAGCGGTGGCCCAGTGGTGGCGGCCCCGACTTACGAACAGTAAGTCGTGGGTTCGAACCCAGACAGGCGCATTACTTTGTGTAATTTATTGCATCACCATTGATCTCAAAACGGAGAAGGTGAGGAAACCGGCATGTCCTAGAACCAAAAATTTTGAAGACATGGGACATCTACCAATCCGCACTGGGCCCGCGTGGTGGATTGTAGCCCATTCTCTCTCATTGAGAGGAGGCCGTGTCCCAGCAGTGGGAACATTTATAGGCTGATGATGATGATGACATATTATATCAACGCGAGTCCGCGTAACACTGGTCAGTTTCCCTCACTCGTCAGTTTATTTAATTCGACAGTTTCGTTGATTCGTCACTTAGGCTGATTGGACAGTTGTGTGAATTCGACAGTTGCGTCAACTCGACAGTTTCCATAATTTGCCAGTTTCGTTGACTCGTCACTAGGTACACTCGAGGAAAAAATACAATAAACATTGAATGCGGATAATTTAACCTGCTGTAAGGAGGAACCCCTATCCCAATTGAAACCAAACTTCAACTTGTATTTTTAAAGTAAATTTTATTAATATGCACGTCTAAATCATCTCGCCACCTCTTTCTAGGCCGGCCTCGGCGGCGCCGTTCATCTCCAGGCACCTATCGTGTTGAGACCTTTGCCCAGCGGTCGTCGTGCATGCAGCTCACGTATCCCGCCCAATCCCATTTGAAGAGTACCTGGAAGCATATGGGGGAGGCCTTTACCCAGCAGTGGGACATACAAGGCTCTTAAAATATATATACAGAGTGTAAAAGACCTCATCACGAAGCCGTCAACCAAGCATTCTGTACATCAAACTAAGTAACTTTACGCAAAAATCATTGCTGGGAAACGATGTTTTTTTTTATAGGGTGAAAAATAATATGTTTTGTGGTAGACCTCAATGTAACGCACTCAAAACATTGTGCTGTTGGATGGATTAAATAGTACGGGGATCGTGGAGGTGTTTTAAGTAAAAATCTTACATTAAAAACTTGTCAAAAAGTTGGAACTTTGACCCCCAATATCTCCGTAACTAGAAGGTTTCCAGGTATGGTGTAGAACAAAAAAATGAACGCAATGACGAGGAGAACAAGTGCCTTTCGGCTTCGTTAAGAGGTGTTTTACACCCTTTATAATAGGGGTTAAAGTATGAAATTGTCGTTGTATAGTAATAGACACTTCGAATTGACATAAAATCTTTATGGTGTGAAACTTTTTTCACGTGACACCTACGAGGTTCTGCTTTTAAAAAATGTTGCAACATTCGATTTTCGACTTTCAATTGTTTTTTTTATTCAGCTTAGACGTAAATATGGATAGATACTACGAAAATCCGAGTTATGTTTGAATACGAGTTCAGACGCGGAACTAACGCGGCAGAAACGACTCGCAATATCAACGTTGCGTTTGGAAAGGAGACTGCTATTAAACATACCGTGCGTTTTTGGTTTAAACGCTTTCGTAATGGAAACTTCGACTTGAAGAATGAACCACGTGGTGGACCGCCCACACAGGCTGAATTGAAGGAGATGGTAGAAGCTGATCCGATTCAAACTACCCAGGAATTAGCGGCATGGTTTAACGTTACCCTACCTACAATATTGACTCATTTGCATCAAATCAATAAGATAAAAAAATATGAAAAGTGGGTGCCCCATGATTTGACTGATCTTTAGAAAGAAATGCGTGTTGAAACTTGCGTTGCCTTGTTGAATCGGTACAGAAATGAAGGAAT
Source organism: Xestia sexstrigata (assembly GCA_941918905.2). Lineage (NCBI taxonomy): Eukaryota > Metazoa > Arthropoda > Insecta > Lepidoptera > Noctuidae > Xestia > Xestia sexstrigata. The sequence continues at coordinate 21,512,302 of OW799201.2, forward strand.
ATTGGATCGAATTGTGACATGTGACGAAAAGTGGATTGTTTACGATAACCGTAAGCCAAGGTTAAAACGCCGCAACAGTGCCCTAAAGCAAAGCTTACCAATAAAAAGGTAATGGTAACTGTTTGGTGGTCTCTTCATGGTGTTATTCACTATAGCTTTCTTAGATCTGGTCAGGCAATAACAGCAGATGTTTACTGTGCCGAACTTCGAACAATGATTCACCATTATTGCTCCATGATAACGCAAGACCTCGCACTGCACGAGAAACCGTTGTAACTCTACAGGAGCGGCAGTTAGAAACTATACGTCATCCTCCGTACTCGCCAGACCTTGCTCCAACGGACTACCATTTTTTTCGTGATTTGGACAATTTTCTACGTGATAAAAAACATTTCTTCCCAGGAGGCAGTACAAAATACTTTTACACAGTTTGTCGAATGTAGATCCTCAGAGTTCTATCGTAAAGGCATAAATGAACTTCCGTTTAGATGGCAGCAATCTATAGATAATGAGGGTAAATATTTTGATTAAATAAATATGTTATATCTTAGAAAAAAACGAGTTTCAATTTTTCAGTACAAATCGGCAATTTCATACTTTAACCACTAATATTAATTCAACTTCTTGCTCACTTAAAACTTAGATTAACTGCCATTTATATATTATATAATTAAAAAGTAAAATAAATAAATAGATCTCAATACATATTAAAATTAACAGACAATTTCCTACCGACTGTACTTCGACTGACGAATTGGATAAAAGTGACGAATCGACGAAACTGGCAAATTATGAAAACTGTCGAGTTGACGCAACTGTCGAATTCACACAACTGTCTAATCAGCGAAAGTGACGAATCAACGAAACTGTCGAATTAAATAAACTGACAAGTGAGGGAAACTGACCAGTGTTACGCGGACTCGCCCTATCCATAACCACCATCGTGGGCTGCTGACTGTCATTTCACATAGCCTCAGTTCGTTCTTACGTTAATGTTAAATGTTGGAGGCCTTTCTACTTTTGCAGTGGACTTTAAAAAACATTATATTAGACATTGAAGTAGTTCAAGAGAAAGTCCGTCATTGTCCGCGGTTTTTGCTCAGACCGCACTGGGCACGAATTGATTCCAATGATTCGGTTGATTTGTAAACGTGATGGCTTGGCAGTGTTGGGTTTCATTTGAATAGCAATCATATTTTACATTCTAACTTGACCGACAAACTGCAATTGATCATATTTTACATCTTTTGTTTTAAGCAACCTTACCCAGACCTCCTTAGCCCCTTTCTACGATTACCACACAAATATGGATTGATTTAGAATCTGGCCAGTTTGAATGAGACTTCTTAGAAACCATTGAAATCGACTTTATACTCAACAAAGAATCAACATCGGCGTTATCTAAACTTATTGAACTATGAAATTGCTCGACATGATATCGTTAGGTCAATGTCTAATTAATCATCACTACATACTAATTAATAATATTATAAAACACGGTTCCCCGCCGCGTCTGTCTGTCCCCATGTAGGTTTGCTTAGATCTTAAACTATACGCAAGAGATTTTGATGCGGGTGTTTTTAATAGATAGAGTGATTCAAGAGGAAGGTTTTATTATGTACCTATATAATTTGCGGGCGGGCGAAGCCGCGGGCATCAGCTAGTAAAGTACTAAATCAACTCTAGCTTTCGATAGGAAATGAATAAGGTACCTCGTACGTTAGTGTTTTTTTAACAATGGTTATGTGGGTAAGGCCATTATGCCAAACCATATAAAAGACCTTCGAGATGTCCAGGGAGATGACAATCCAAACTTTTTGCTCCAGATGTCCTGTCAAGGCCAGACGCGCTGCATCCTGCCTACAGATATTGTACTTTGATCTAGATAACAAACATCTGGATATTAACAGCGTTATAACCCTGATCCTGCAAAATTGTACTATTTCAAAATGTTTGCTTTAGCCAATTTCAAAGGTAACGCAACAGAAAATACACTATTCTCGTAACAACCATTCTTCGCATAACAAAAAACAGCAATTTTCCCTTCCATCCTGCATTCATTGTGCTATTATAACTGCGCACTGCAATTCTTGTTATCATTCTTGTGTGTAACTGGACGTCAGAGGGCGCAGTCGCCATTAAAGATGAATACGAGCAATATCCGGCCTCGCCCGCTTGCGATGAATCCACTGCTCCGGGAATGTGATGGCAGACGTTTATGCGAATTTCCTGAGTTTGTGCTAATTGAATGTTCGGCTTATTCCTAGGAGCTCCAAATCTATTGTTCTCCAATCAATTTCTCTCCATACATTGATTGCCAACAGCTCGATAATTTTATTAGTTAAATAATAAAATACTTACTAAAAATTTTCCGGGCGCGGCCGGCGGCTCCAAACCAATTTGCGTAAGGTCAACAAAACACAAATTGCTACCATCAATGTTATAATATCGTGGTAAGTAGTTTCAGTACATAAGGCAGTCACAAATCTGTACTTGCAAACTTTTGGAGCTCATGGGAAAGATTTTATTTATATTGCTTTTTTAATTTGGAATAAAACTATGGAGCGCCTGGGAATAAGCCGAATGTTCTGCAGGTTGGTTGCCAAAATGGATGCTTTTATACAGCTATTTAATATTAAAATGAAAAGATGGTATGGGAGTGACAACTGAGATGACGACTAACGGCCATTTTGAATAACCAGCAGGTATCGGTAGGTTGCTATCTCTGTCTATTTGACATTTTGTTTACCGACCGATAGAAACAAAACGTCACAGAAAAACTTTCTTTAATTTTTCTATGACAAAAGAGACAGGTAGGTGACACGTATTGGACTAACTTTGCTAATAGAAACACCGATAGCTACGAGAGTAGGCATATTAGCCGACAGTTATACGTAAGTAAGTTAGAGTTAGTAGAGGTACGGAACATTGGGCGCAGGATAAAATAATAGAATCTGTTTAGAATTATTGTGAGCATCAATTTGAAACCAATACATCTCTATAGCGTTGGTGAGAGAGTGTATACTGTTTTCCATCAGCATTGTCTTAGGCCTTCGGGTGGCAACTGGCACTCTGGTACTGCTAGACAGCTACTGACCTAAAGAGTACTCATTATACGAGTACGGAAAACACGCAGCCATCGAGATATGGTGGAAGGAGCGGTGGCCGACCAACAGTTAGGTGGGCGACCTAAGACAAACAAGAAAACCAGATCCGCACAGACTAAAAGAAGCGTAGCAGAAAAGAGAGGAGGCCTAGGCCTAGGTAATACTGAGCAGTGGGTGGAGCAAGGATGAATAAATTAACGCAGTCAGCAGCGTTTGGACTTAATTGCAATCAGAGAGCATCGAAACATTCACAGGCAAATGAAGACCTGTAGAAGTAAGTTTTTTTTCTATGGTTGGTCCCTAATTATCATGATTAATAAGTACGTGACCTACTGGGATAAGTGTGATACGGTTTAATAGTTAACCGTATCACACTTATCCCAGTAGGTCTGTGGTGACCTAAGGCTTGCTCATACGTGCTTGCTCAATTTTATTGCTTGGCTATGGAAAACTTTGCATTATAACTATAAGTTATAAAGTTACACATAGGCGCGCTTGGCAAATGAGTCATTATAACATTGATTCACACAAGTGAATGCCAGTCAGTCACATAATACTAGGAACCATAGTAATTTTGAGACTCAGTGATGAAATACGATGGTTTTTTTGGAGTTGGAGGAAAAATACTATATATTATTATCTTCCTGTTTGATCGATAAGATTAAGAGATCAAGTCTGAAGTACCTACCTACTCAAATGATTGTGAACACATAGCTAGTGTGTAAATTGAATAACGTAACCAAATAAATAAAAGTTTAACCTACTTAATTAATACAGTTGATTGTTTTGATGTAGATAAGCAGTGTTAATTACGTTTTTAAAGCCCAATCTCTACGCGTAGGCGCAGCACCTTCGTAGCAATTAAAATTGTAGGTAATCTACGTATTATGTATACTTACTATACATTTGTATAGGTGAAAAGTTTTAATGTTCAGTTTGAATGTCGAAAGTGTCACGAGACAAGTATACGTACGAATAAGTGAAACATTCGTATGACATTAGCAGCCGTTTGCGAGAATTCTTTCGTGGGATGCACTCTAAGATGTAATTTAACCGACTTCAAAAAAGGAGGAGGTTATATATGTTCGTGTGTATGTTTTTTTATTTATTTATGTTACCTGATTCTCTCTCCATTTGTGGACCGATTCTAAAAATTCTTTTTTTATTTGAAAGAGTATACTCCTGAGGTGGACAGATCTTCACCAAATTTAAATGGGACCCCCCCCCCCCCATTTAAATTTGGTGAACATCTGATCCTGATCTTCGGAGATATACAATAGAACTCTTCAAAAATAGACGGCAAATCTGTTGTGATAGTTGCAATCGCTTGAATGTTTATTGTTTATACAACATCATGACGTAACATCACGCCTGTATGCTCTGAGGGGTACGCAGATGTGTACAATACACCCAGATTTCGACAGTTATGTATGTTTGCGGATGGATGGAAAAAGAATTTTATTGGCATGTCAGGAGTATTGTGGGAGAATTTATGAATGTGTGAACTGGGAACCTTTACTTTGTTATTTTGTATATTTTATTTAATCTTTTGTTATTTCTTACTCTTGTAGTTCTAGTTTTAGTTAGTTATTGGTTTAAATATAATCTGCCTAGCCTTTTCCCAACTATGTTGGGGTCGGCTTCCAGTCTAACCGAATGCAGCTGAATACCAGTATTTTACATGGAGCGACTGGATATCTGACCCCCACAACCCAGTTAGTACTTACCCCTTGTTACCCCTTGGTAAGACTGGTTGTAAGTCAGACTTTTTGGGCCACTGACTACCTACCTACCTACCTGTTACGACTGTCAAAGGACTTCAATTGACAGCCGTGACCAACTGCTTAACGTGCTTTCCGAAGCACGGAGGAAACTGTAATGGGTGGTCACCCATCCACAGACCAACCTAGGCAAGCACGGCTTAACCTAAAGATCGGCCCGAGCGGCTGTTATTCTTTAGCCACGAACTCCTATTGGTTTAAATATTTAATAACCGTTGTAATTTAATAAATAAATAAATGTGAAGTTCCATTTATTGGGGATAAGCATAATATTAGCATGACATTATTGTTAATAATGTAAAATAAATTCATGGCGACTTGTTTGGGAACAACTAAAAATGGAAAAAAAAAATAAAAAAACTTTTTTGTAAAAATAAAACCGACAAAAAAAAAAACAAACAAAAAAAACTTTTAGGTTTGTTTTTTTTTTAAGTCGGTTTTATATTTGTCTACGGAACTACTCTTGCAATATCCGAAAGCTTTGCTAATTAAAAAGTGCCTTATTAAGATGTTTCCTCGACAGGGACAAAGTCGCAGACTCAAATAAATAATACCACAGATTCTTGCTTTCAACGATTTATTTTCATCATTTCATTCATTGTACATTATCAGACAGAACTGTTACTGTACTTAAATAATGTGTTCGTTTGCTTTCCGGATCTCCGTTATTTGTATACAAAGGCCACTTGTTTTGGCTATCCCTGGAAACAACACAAAGAGTTTTTGTGCAAGATAGTGCAACTGATAATTATTATTTTCTGTGGAATGATTATTTTCTATGTAACAAGATGTAACATTATGGTAGGTATTTGAATCTGAATACCATTTAGGTATTTTGTACCTACATAGAGCTTTATTCCAAGTCGAAAGGAAACACATTCAAAAAGCTTCTGGTAATTTATATTAGTTTCTTAGAAAATAAGTTTACATTTCATTTACTTAATCAAAGAAAATAATCATTACCCTTTTTTTCTAGAAACGTTTGAAACGCGGGAGCATAAAAACTTATCTCGGTTCGACCTATCAGACTCGAGTGTGATGTCAATCTTAGCTCAGTGTTGCTTAATGTGGTACAATCTAACAAAGTTAAAAGTATTACCTGAATGATTCCGCAATCAAGATTGACGGGGGGCGAGGGGTGTCAGCGCGGGATGGCGGGAGGGGCGATCGACTCCCGCGCAGACATGCGACACCCCAACCGTATTTTGGATGTCGATTAGCGAGATCGAATCGGCATTGCACTTCAACCTTTATAAGGGTTACCTGACCAGAAAAAAACGCGAAAAGTATGTTTAGGGTTGTGGATATGGATAAACCCCCAAAAAACAATAAAGAAAAAAAAAAGTTTACGGTTTCGCACCAATAAAGAAAAAACAACGAAGTGGAAATACGGGAAGGAAAGGAAGGGACTTCGTTACTTTCAGTACATCATTCTGAGCTTACATAGAATGTTTTCACCGGTCATTAAAAAAAAAAACAGCTGTTTCAAACATTTTGACCGTGTAGGACTGTAGGTATTTCACTTTTGTAGGAAACAACAGATTTTTAGGGTTCCGTGCCCAAAGCGTAAAAACGGGATCCTATTACCTACTAAGACTTCACTGTCCGTCTGTCTGCCACCCTACTCTCTAACGTTTCGTCCGTATATTCGGATCTATCAGTCTCTCTCGCGCACGATTGCAGATGAGTGCGAGTGAGAGAGACGGATAGAACCGAATATACGGACGAAGCGTTAAAGAGTAGGGCCTCAGGCTGTATCTCATGAACCGTGATAGCCAGACAGTTGAAATTTTCACAGATTTCGGTATTTTCGCTATAACAACAAATTTACGGTTTCACTTCGACAGATATAAGATAATCTACCGAAAAATAATACGTTATATTGTAAGCAGTACGTTCAGTTGACAATATTTCGACAGTTTCAGGCTCAGAATGACGTACTGAATACGTAGTAACCAATTTCGCATCCGTGTCCGTTCAACCCCGTATAGGATTTTATTTTACCTAAATAGGGTAAAATAAAGCAAAATCATCTAGGAGTTAGCTAGGGGAGGTAGTTAAGAAACTACCTACCAGGCATGCTAATTATTTCTTCTGTCTCGCTCTAATCTTTATTGTTTTTTTGGAGGAGCCGCTAAAAAAAAGGAACCCTCATATAGACTTAAAATGTAAAAAAAAGTAACGTTTTCATTTCTATGTTGAAATAATGTAAATAAAACATTATTATTTATACAGGTGGCGCCGATAAAGCGACAATAAATTAAACTGCAACCTCATGAACATGATGTTTCCAGTCTGCATACAGAAAATCATTCGAATATATCCAGCAGTTTAGTCTCAGGACAGTATTATAAATTTCCATCATTTTCTATTTAATCTGAATCTCTGAAACGGCTCCAACGATTTTCATGAAGTTTAGTAGGTATGCGGGGTTTCGGGGGCGATAAATCGATCCTAGCTAGGTTTCATTCTTAGAAAACGTCGTTTACAAAAAATCGGTCTAACTCTAAACACTACACACGTCATGTTGCCAATTCGCCACTTCAAAAACCTTTGCCAAATTCGTTCCTTTAATTTTATTTCCAAAAGCGAATTAGTGCAAATTATACCTAAATAGTAAACCAATACTTAATTATACAATTTTGTTATTTTTTGTTGGTATTTAGTAAAGTTTTTTTATTTTATTTCAGTTTTAGCTTTTATTTCCAATATTATTCCTATGAACTAATATAAACAGTTTCTTTTCATTTATTGTCGTATTGTCGGCGCCACATTGTATAACAGCCGAAATGGGGGTTTAGAAATAAATAAATTAAGTAGATTAACAAAATTTAAATTAAAAAAAAGTGATACGCTCGAGTGTCAGGAGAGAACTGGAGCCACCAGTTAGGTCTCCAGAGACAGGGACCTCCTAACAATGCAAGTCATGTCGATGATTAAATCAAGAATTCTGAATCAAGCCCTTGATCCAACCGCCTAACGAATGCCTTGACAGATGTTGGGCGAGGCTTTTATTACTGAGCTTATTGTGTCCCACTGCTGGGCAAAGCCTCCCTTCCTCAACATCTTTCTGTTTTCTCTCCTTCCTCCTTTCCTTGGTTTAGGAGTTTTACTCATAGCACCATCTTCTTCTTCCTCGAAGTTTGCAAAGCCAAAAATCTGAAACAAATTGCAGTTATTAATCAAGCTTTATTTTTAAGTAAATATTAGGTACCTACCTACATGAAAAATAAAGCTATTATTTCCAACTAGCACAGTATATCAGAAAAACCCTTAAAAAACAAAGTTAGTGTCGGTTTCCAAAATGAGATTTTAAAGTTTAATACTTAGTTTAAACTTTTTGAATGAGTTACATTCTCTGCATCATCACTCCCTTATCCCAATTCATTTAAGGTCGACCCCAGCATGTCTTCTTCTCTCTCTCATCTCATCATACACCTCCTTTCTTGCCATATCATCTTTCACACAGTCCATCCATCGTTTCTTGGGTCTTCCTCTACTCCCACCCATCGAGTATTACATACTGCACTATATTATAAGAATCGTCTCAAGAGTTTGCCTGCCTAGTTCACTATTGAAATATTTATAAATCGAAAACTGCCAGTTATTTATGTACTTAAATATTAAAAGCTGAACTTTGAAGATAGAATTTATTTTTTTTGTTTTACCTTTCAAGGCTATAGAACCCTCGGTGGGCGATTCCGACTCGCTATTTGCCGGTTGTTGGGAACAGTGTCAGTTTGAACTAAACTTTTATTAAGAGGTTAGGATAGAGGTCAATGGAATATATTCTGTATGATTGTTAAAAGATCCGTGGAATTATACACCTACATGACGGCAATAGAAGATTTACACATAGATCATCATCGCACAAGTACAGAAACAACAAAAGAATGGATAGAACTGTCCCCCGTCTTTAGAAGAGAGCAATTTGAATAATTTCGCTTTGATTGTTTGTCTGACAATCACTTCCCACATTAGCATGGCTGGTTGTTCGAAGTGACGCGGTCACGTGACCGCTGCACCGTAATAGGCGCGCGAGTGACTCAGCCGCCAGGCGCGCGGCCGTTGACCCCACTGCACTTACGCGCACCCGGCTACCAGACTAACCAAGTGTCCAATGCACACCCGAAAATAATACGGATTACATTCCCGATTTAAATGACTCGCATGACTGTAGTGAGAGTTTCAATAAAGAGCACATACATGCTAAAGCGTAAGATGTTCAAATTCAAAACTATTATACTTACAAGGAGTTTATCACAAAAATCGGTTGATCGTCCCAAAACACGAGAGAAGAACGGGCAAGAAACTGCATTTACAAGTTAACTTGTGTGTTACCGTAAGGTAATAATTACAAAATCATAAGTTTCGCGAGGTCTGACCCAAAATAAAATACCAAGATCAGCATTTAAAGTAACGCAAAAAAGAATGCATGTAACAATTAAGCCTCGGATTTTAAGCCAGCTCGGAGCGAAGCCCTAAAGGAGAACTTAAGAAAATTTGACTCAATCCAAGAAGCCAGTACACATCTGCGTATCCCCTCAGAGCATACAGGCGTGATGTTATGTTATGGTGTAGTGTAAACAGAAAACATCCAAGCGATTGCAGCAGTCACGACAGATTTGCTGTCTGTTATTGAAGAGTTGTGTTCCATATATCCGAAGTCCATGACCAGGTCATGACAATATTATGGGACCAAGTTGGTAATATACTCTTTCAAACAAAAAAATAATTTTCCAAAGCGGTTCAGTCGTCTTCGAGTAATCGGTGAACATACAAACATCTCCTTTTTTGGAAGTTGGTAAATTAGTGCATACTGATGTGATCTTGACAGATCGAAGTGTTAGTTTACTCTAAGTTTCTTCTCTGTACCTCACCCTTAGGATAAACCCTGGGATGGTAATAGATGATGCTCTCAGACCGACTCAGATGATAAGACCATAATCTCGATAAAGTATCACAGCTTCTAAAGGACAACTCGGTGAATAGAAAAATTCCAAGAACGATAACCGGTCCGTAGTGACAGGTTGTCCACTTATCACTTATCAGTGGGCACAACAAGGTGTATCCAAGTACGTACCTAAAGGGGCTTGGTTGATAGATAACAAATACTGGATGGTAACCGTGACTTATTTACAGTTGCCCGACATCAATAATTTGTATCATAAAACAAATTATTATTATAAAACAAAGTCACCCGCCGCGTCTGTCCCTGTGTATGCTTAGATCTTTAAAACTACGCAACGGATTTCGATGCGGGTTTCTTTAATAGATAGAGTGATTCAAGAGGAAGGTTTTAGTATTAATTTGCGGGCGGGCGAAGCCGCGGGCATCAGCTAGTAGGTAATCATTATATGTCTTCTTGCATGTCCGCAAACTTGGATATGCTAGTCACTGGAGAGGACATGAAGGAGCATCACACGAAACGAAAGTCTTAATAGTGGTTGTTTCTGGAAAGCCATCAAAGTGGCCGAAATTGGTTAGATGGATCATCATCATGATGTCTTCTTTCAATAGTTTTAATGACGCTGTTGGTGATATAAATTAATCCATGCTCATATCCGTACTCATATTATACATGCCAATGGCAAGCGGTCTACGGAAAGACTAAAGCTGTGGCGAGGCAGTACCTACATCCTTACCTAACCCATTAGTTCCACCTGCTGTAAATCTTCCACCTGGACATGAGTTGCCATGGCTGACCTGGAGGCCTGGCTGGAGGTCTTCGGACCCAGTTGGTCGCAGCAATGAAAATTAGATTAATTAATGACTCTGCCCCGGAGTGTAAATGTGGTGCTGTTCCACAAACGATGGGACACTTAATATTGTGTCCTGCGTGTCCTGTTGTTTGTTCATTACAGGAACTCATGGCAGCTACTGAAGGTGTCAAACTAGTGGCTCAGATCTTTGCCGACACAATTTTAGATGATTGCCATCCACACGCTAAGAAGAAGAACAATGACAAGTAATTCTGTCTGCTGGTCTGAATTTTGATGACTGGAACAATATTACTTTTTTACCCGGTAGTATCAAGTCCAACGATGCTGTGTGGTACAATTTCCGACCGCAGCGCGCGTAGCTAGTGCCGAATGATGTCGTTTATGATTTAGCAAACACCAAAAGGACTCAGGAACAAAGCTTAGAATTGCTAAGCAGTAATTTCACAACCAAATATTGTTTACCATAATGATGTCGACATCATCTTCCTCCCCTGGGTCCCATGTTGCTTGGGGTCGGCGCAACACGGTTTTTTCTTCCATTCTATGACAACCGTGACGCTATCATTTACTCCTTTACCTTTCATATCATTCCTCACACAATCCATCCATCGTTTCTTTGGTTCTCATAATTTTATGTCATTTATTCCCTTGCTAGACTGTTGTAAACAAGCCCTCCACACACCTTCACATCGGTCTCCACCAGCGGTTTACAACAGTGCGTCAACAGTGCGTGCTGTTGTAAACCACCGGTGTAGACCGATGTGGAGGTGTGTGGAAGTCTTGTTTACAACAGTCAGGCCCACCACGCTTTAATTAACTTTATTTATTTATTCATCAGTCAGTTATTACTTATTTATCGCACGAATAGTGAAGCCTGTAAAATTGACAAATGTATAAATTGTTTTGTATCTAATATGGGTCAATGACCTGAAATAAATGAATTTTATTTTTATTTATTTTTATAGCAAAACCACAAACTACATTTTTTCAGTGGTATTCAACGGAAATGTTTGGATATGATAAAATAGAACTTATCTAATATTTAAAGTAGACTAAAAAACTCAATAGGTGGCCACAATACCAATTATGATAACGTTTTTGTGTTTCGATAACGGATGTCCTTGTCATACCTGCCATCAAATCGATGGTAATTTTTTAATTCTTAAGCTTACCTACAAACATTACTATGTGCGTGAGCATGTGCTTTGACTTGTAGTTCGGCAGTTGTGCGACAATGACAGCAAAAACGCCAAGCCCAAGTAACTTAGTAAATCCCGGCCTTACAATGGTCTTCAAAAAAAAATACCCTTCAACTCCACAATGAGTTACTAAAATACTCTAGGAGTTCTAATCTTCGTGTAGCTGAAGAGCTGGTACGACATTATACATTTTTTCTTGTTCCAAAACTCCGCTACTTCCACAGTCCACAGCCTCGTAGAGTGGCAACTGGCAGCGTAGATTGTACTATACCATATTAATACCAAAATATTTGGTCACCTCGTTAACATTCCTAGATTCCTTCAGATATAAATTCTCACAAACACCGTTAGCACAATTGTCTCACGATTTCAGTTATATCCAAGAGCAACGGAGCTGCGCACACGCCGCCCAAACCGCATTCTGTTCTCCGCCATTGCTGTCAGTGAAAGTTCAAGCCTTTCACGAGTCGCCACATTTTTCGAACGATTTCTATTATAGTCACGGAAAATCTTTGCGGTCTATCAACGGTGACGAAATTATCTAGGTTCAAGCTGGTAATCATAATCTCGTTGTGTCGATGATTCTTTTATAGAGCTGTGACCAGAAATCAGCCTCGTCGACAGCGTTGCTGTGAGTTCCTTCGGCCAGGTCCCTCAAAGTAGGTGTACAACATAATTATAGAAGGGTGGAAGGGACTTCAAGGGATACCGGCGCTCAAACGTTATTTAGTGCATCATACTGAACCTCCCATATAGAAATTTGTCATCGGATTTTTTTTTTAATCTGGGTTTCTATGCATTTTAAGTTTAACCGTGCACTTTTGTAGAAAACCAAAACCAGCCGGAAGATGGACCAACGGACGGAAATGGACACGAGGGTATGACACCACCAATTTCTAAAATCCGGGCTGCATGGAAAAACCCAATAACACAGCTCGACCGAAAAACGAATCCAGGAGCTAACCTCAGTAGTAGCGTTTGAGACCACCAGACCAACAAGGCACTCTACAGCAATATTTCGAGAATATAACGATTGTGAAGTCAATCATTGGAACTGTTGACGCTTGACGTGTCGAGCCGTGCCCCTATTGGCTGTGGGCCGGAGCGCTTGCGTCACTGGCTATCCAAGTACTGATGGTATGCGCGCGCGCGCCTCTCAACAACACAATGTTGTTTACTACCGAATTAGCTTCGCTTTTGGCACTCTATTTATGGATACTAGGTCTTGCCTGCGGCTTCGCCAGGGTGGAGATCGGGAATCAGACATCATTCATCAATAATCAATTCTTAAATCTTTCTTCCAATTATCCATCGCAATAACGTTAGAGTTTACTAACGTTATGAATTGAAAACGGCCCAAGGCACGCACCTCTGATTTTTCAGATTCATGGTATAATTATCACCGGCTTCGGTGAAGGAAAACATCGTGAGGAAACCAGCATGCCTGAGAGATATTTATCGAGGGCATGTAAAGCCAAGTCAGAAGCTCATGGGCGACATAAAAACTCTGACACCTGCAGTGCAAGTACGTAGCACTCGATTCGATACGATTCGATAAATCTGACAGTTATTCTCGATAAAATCAGTTTTTAACCAATCGAAAAGTCGGATTTATCGAATCGTATCGATTCGATCGTTATCGATTGCTACGTACTTGCAGTGCAGGTTAGGCACTAACCACACGATAAATAAATGCCTGAATTCTTGTCGCGCTGACGGTCGGTCGCGTACGGTAGGTCGTGACGTCAGCGAGAACAAAATACTACTGTCGGTCGCCGCTGACGTCAGCGTCGCAGTATCGCAGTATGGTGCTATATAGAACACAATGTACTCGTACGCGACAAACCGTGCGCGACCGGCCGGCGACCGTCAGCGCGACAAGAATTCAGGCCTAAGTAATCATCATCATTGTCCTGCCCAGGTCCTTATCCTGCCTTTTTTTGTGGTCGGCGCAGCATGTCTTCTCCTTCCATACTTCTCTGTTACTCGACATCTCAGCAGTACCATATCGTCCTTCACACAGTCCATCCATCGTTTCTTGGGTCTCCCTCTACTCTTATAGCCACCTACAATTATACTCAACATTTCATTTCCCTCACTACATTGTCCTCATTCCTGCGCATCACATGTCCATACCACGATGCCCTAAACAATAAGCTTTGACTGTCGGTGAACTCGGTTGTAGGTACAAGATATTTATCCTTTTTTCTTCTTTTTAAGGGAAGTTAATCTTCAAATCCAAGTCAGAGTCTTCTACGTCTTCTAATTTGGTGAGGACAGACAGACAGTTTCACTTTTGCATTCATAATAATGAGTACCTATATTTTTTCCATTCAAACCACTTTGATGTCCAGAGGAAAAAAATTTAGGAGTTCTTTTTTGGTGTGAAGAATTCTTTTAATACCGAAAAGGTTTGACCGAATTGAAGCACGACCAAATAGAGCGTTTATTTTTAGAATGTAAACATTGTATCTATGTGCTAAGTAATGTTTATAGCCTTACATAATATGTTCGGTAAAACCTACATCAGTGTCAAATAATTTCAGAAACAATAATACTCACATCTCTACAGGAAGAATAATAATTTAATATATAAGTAGTAGTAACTAGTATTTGTTTTCCATTTTACCCTATACAGCGCATAGTCTGTGAGACGCTGTGAAGATCACGTACGCCATAATATTAAAATTGTGGGGATTTTTCAAATTAGAAGAGTGAATAAAAGTGATCTTAAACCGAAATCAGACGCTTTAGTTTTAATTATTCGGTATCTTTCACTAGATGTGAAACGTTTGAACACAAAATGAACCAGTAGTGAGAAATGAAATTAATCAAAAATCAACCGTTCGGTGGCCAAATGAACGGGTCACACTGATTTCGGAATGATCAAGGTTGCATTTGCACTAAACGTAGGAATCCTAAAAAAAATACATAAGGCCCAGTTAAAAACCAGCGTCAGGCACTGTTGTCTGGCGTTTATGTTGCATTGGGCCTATTTGGCGCAGGTTTGAGACACACAACTGTAATGGAGCCCCCATTACACTCTCGACCGAGATGACTGAGACGTCTCGCCAAAAAATTACACTGGTCGGAGAGCAAGCCAGTAACACCGAGGTTAGACGAGCGTTACTCTTGCACTCGCCTTGCCTCGGAATGTCTCGGCGAGAGTGATAGCCATGATTACATTATAACTTAGTTTTGTTTCTGTTTTTACTGTGTGCCGCCTAAGAGTACGGGGTAATAAGAACCAGGGAAAAGGGTAATGATCCACTGGGGTAATGGTAGCCCAAAATATTATATTCTCTTATATAACATTTTACTTATGTGTTTTCTTATACCTGAGGCAATTAAAGTTACTTTATTTCATACTTACGAATACTAACGGGTATCCGGCAGCGGTTCATGTGGCAGTGGTTTGGGAACCACTGGTCTTTCCTTCCCCGGCTCCGTCTGTAGTTGACTGGCCGGCACTGGCAACCAGCCCCTACATCACAAACAAAAAAAAAACAAAAAAACCATTACCAAAATAAACAAAACATGTTTTTTTTTTGGGAAAATACGCGAGCCCTCTGCCATATACCCTGCCAAGTTAATGGTTCTCTTATACCCGTTTTCTCTAACACTAACGCAAGACTTACATAGTACCATTTAATTACCAGTTGTATGCGATGCGATAACTTGAAACAACATTAAAAGTTGCAGCGTCTAAATATTGTTTAGAGTTGATGCGAGTCTTTTGTTGCCACGATTTTAGAAAAAGTATTTATGTCTCACACAGGACAAAACAAAATAAAAAAATTATGTAAAAGTAAATACAAGAAAAGCTTAAAAAATAGACATAGGTACATTAAACAAAAATTGGTCCTGTAAGAGGCCAAAAGGCCCTCCCTATCTCAAAATTTAAAAATAATTGTCAGTGTTGGTAGTCTGATTTTACTGAATGGGATTTCGGACAAAGAAGGGGGTCAGGTACCTACGTCCGTCTTCGGACAACCTTGTCCGGTTTGACAACCTGTCTTACCAAGGGGTATCGTATTACCCAGTACTGGGTAATGGAGGTCAGATAGGAAGTCGCTCCATGTAAAATACATATATTCAGCTGCATCCGGTTTGATCTCCATTCAAATTAAGTACTCGTAGTGCAAAAATGCATGCCGAAAAGGGGTGCCCGAATTCGAGTAAAGTCTTTCGAGCACCCAAATACGGGCTAACTACCAAGTGATGTTTGTACCATAGCCCTTATTGCTGACCACCGTCAAGTCATAATACTGTAGTACCTACTTCTACGGCATCCAATGAAAGAGGTTACTAGGAGGAGGGGGACTAGCAAACTGGATGGGCGCTTGAATTACATTGTCTTTGCTAGTCGTAAACATTTGAGAAATGTCTATGGAAATTGCATTAAAAAACAAGATGGCTGCACTAAGGTCACGTGGCCAAAAGAATAATGCAATAATACCATTGAATAATGAGGTTGTTTTTAATTTCTGTAAATATCGCACATAGCTTGTAACTTTTCTTTGCGAAGTGCGAAAAAATAAATATTTGTTTGGCTGTCTTGCACCGGCTGAGTATATACAAAGTAGTATAGAGCATATACCGTAATACCTAGGTACTGTTTACTGAGTGATTAGCAGCTAGACTGTATCTTTCGAGTCTTCACTTGGAAACCTAAAGTTGTAAACCAGTGAGTTACTGAAGGAAACCTGGCAGATCAGTTTCTCAAAGCGTAACATAGGTTTAATAAGATTTCTCTACAATCTTTGTGCAACAATATTGTATCAATTTGTATGCCCAAAACATATTACACATTGGGTACCATTTGTAGCAACTTTATTGGAACACGAATGAATTCTTGTCGGTGTTTTGAACTTTTGAGGCAGACTGTACTAAACGTAGCTCTTTCACAGCTATTTTACCTCAACCTTCGTATAACTGTGATCTTTATTCGTGTAAAATCGTGTAGCATTATGGTAGCTATGACTTACAATAATACTGTGAAAAATGTATTAATCTTTATTTTTATGATAATTAAGGTTGCTTACGGTTAAGGACTGCCACTGCAAGGGTTAAATTAACCCCGAACTCTATATAAGGTGTTATCTATTCCTACACAAAATATTTTCAGGGAATCATCTAACGGCTATAACGAAGCCATTTCAAGGAAAAAAAAACTGAGTATTATAAAAAAAAAGTACTTGACCCACAAAATAAATACTGTCTCATTATTTTTCAACATCCATTACGCTAGTTTACGCTACGTCGTAGTAAAGGTTTTATGCAACATGTCTCAAGAAATTTTGGAATTATGTAAAAACAAAAAGACATAGATCAATATTTTTTTTCGTTGCTATGGTTTTGTTATAGCCGTTAGTTGTTTCTTTGAAAATATTTCGTGTATGAATAGGTAGACCATAGACACGGTCGAATGGTTAATTTTAGTCCGTTCTGGAGCCGAACGACCTAAATATAATGGTGTATACCAGATGTCCAAGTATATTCTACGTACTATGATAGAACCATACCACATTATGTGATAAGTTATTTGTTATTAATTAACATTTCCCTTGTGTTATAACAGCAGTGTAGGTAAATCATGAAGTATGAGTACAACTAAATGTAGGTAGATTTCGGGCCATGACATTAGCGTAGCTTTGTCATATAAAAGGAAATACCGCAAAAATTCTCTGATTGTTAGTCTGCCTCGTTAGTCGAGCGGTCGCAAGTACGACTGCTGATCATGAGGTCTTGGATTCGATTCCCAGGTCGGGCAAAGTGTTATTTGGTTCTTTCGTCAGGAATTTCTCAGTGGCAGCCACAGAGTCGGGATATGTATTATCGAGGACACTCCCGCCTGATCACCACTAATCTCATTTTTGCTTGCGCTCGCAACATAGAAACGCTCTCTAGCCCCGCCCCGTTGACTTTGTATAGAAATAATGAATGAAAAGATACCGAATCGGCCGAGCGCACTGACGACGCAAGCCAGAGTTATTGTTATTTTGTGCGCAAAAGTTGACGGTTTCCTAATAGTCACAAACTTTAAGGGGGCGTGGCTCGGCTCCTACGCATGCTTTAAGCGAAAAAAAATTAAACTGGTCAGGCGGAAAAGACCACGATAGTACCTGGTTTATGGCAAAAGGCTCGTCCACTATTTCATGGGATTTAAATTATAGGTAACTGCCGAAATGTGGGTATTATTAGGTACACCTCTGCTTAACCCTTCGTGGATTACAGGCGTGATGCTATGTTATGTTTGACGTAACATCAAAATAGGAACACACGTTTGGTCTCTAGAGCGCCAAAAAGGAACAAACATGCATACATGCACAGGCTGATAAACACGTTGGTGTCGATTCTGTTGTGCACAAACTAAACTTATTTTGGCTATTGCTATCTCTTTCTCTCTAATAAAACAAGAAAGAGACGGACGTAATTTAGAGCTGTCAAATTTAGTTGGAACTAATATTTCCATACAAATGAAGGGTGCACGTAAAACATGTCGGCTAAAAACACGGTGAAGCGCAAGGCATAAACTAGTTTGACATCTCTAACTTAGTTCATAGCTATAGCCGTCCTATTCTCGCACAGCCTTTTATTAAAAGATAGCAATAGCCTAAACCTAAATTAAGTTTACCCTACTTTACGTCGCGCAGTCGGATAAAAAATGTCGAAATCGTTTTGTAATCCATGAAATACAAACGAATATCGTATTAAATGCAACATGCATCGTAGTAAATAAGTTGACTGATAGCATTAAATTTCGTTATGTGTTAATTGACTTTGACCGCCAGACAAGCAGACAGTGTTTCTATTTGATTATTTGACTCATCCATCGGGCCAATGTATGAAGTGGCGTGTTTTTCAGTAAAACCTAGGTATAATATTGCATAATGTATGTACGTGTTGCTGGTATAATTCCATATTTTCCAATGGGCGTTGTCATCCAAAACTCCGGGTTTTCATGAAATGTGAATTGGAAAAAATATATGGGAGCCATCTATTTGCGGCCAGTAGTATTTTAATTATCAGATGTTTATTACCGCCGCATTTTCGAGATCGAATTGTATATAAAAGGTGTAAATAACCTCTTGACGAAGCCGAAAGGCAGTTGTTCTCCCCGTCATTGCGATCATTTTTTTGTTCTACACCATACCTGGAAACCTTCTAGTTACGGAGATATTGGGGGTCAAAGTTCCAACTTTTTGACAAGTTTTTTTAAATACAAGTTTTTAATGTAAGATTTTTACTTTAAACACCTCCACGACCCCCGTACTATTCAATTCATCCATCAGCACAATGTTTTAAGTGCGTTATATTGAGTTGTACCACAAAACATATTTTTTCACCCCAAAAACTGTCATTCAATCATTTTTGCCTAGGTTGACGGCTTCCTGATGAGGTTGTTTACAACCTGTATGCGTAAATATTTTTTGATTATTCAAATTGCGTTTACAGATAGAACTAATATTTGCGTTGTGCGCGACCTGCGCGCAGCTCGTGGTGTCGTCATGTTTTTGAGAAGTATTCCCTACCCTTAAAAAAATTTGAGAATCCTTAAATGAATTGGAAAATCCATTAGAATCCTTAAAAGATTTTGTAAATTATGTAAAATCTTTAAATATTTTGAAAACCCATAAGAAACCCTAAAACATTCCAAAAACTAATTCAACAAAAAAAAGTAAAAAAAAAACCCCTACTATATTCTAAAACCTGATTTAACATAACCCTATAGTTTGCTTGTCGTCGCCCCCGAGGCTCGCCGCCTCGCGGGAGATCGTGCGGTACCCCCGGGCCAGCCTTTTGGGGCGCGTTCAGGTAGTGGGCGGCGCGCCGCCTCAATGAACGCGCCCACACCGGGGCCCCGTAAATGGCCATAGACCGCACGACTCCCGCGTAGAGCTTCCGGCAGGAGGCGTTTGGCCCCCCCAGGTTGGGCAGGAGCCGCCTGAAGGCAGCCCCAGTCCGTTCCAGTTTGGGGGCCAAACGTCGGAAGTGCTCCACGAAGTTCCACCGGCTGTCGAGGACGAGTCCTAGGTACTTCAAAGTCGAATCGACACCGATGGATACCTCTCCTACCGTGAGTAAGGATCCCGGAGGTGGCGCATTCCGAGGCCCATGAAAGCACATGGCCTCGGACTTGTGCAATGCCACCTCGAGACCCAGTTGCCGACTATCGCAACCCCGCGTGTCATTATTTCGGCCGCCGCCTCGTGCGACCCCCCTTGTGCCAGCACCAGCGTGTCGTCTGCATAGCAGACCACGCTAAGATGAGTTAAATCATTTTATTCAATTATACGTATGAATGTGGTTTACCTGCATTTAATTTCGCTACAATACCTACTATAAGCAAATGAAACTGTTATTTATTTATTTATTTATTTATTTAAGGACAACCAACAAAGCATACACGAAAAATACATGTTAAGAACTCATGTTGAATTTTACATTTTATGGTGTAGCTTTAATTAAAGGCTGCCACGGCATGCATTAAACATTGGAGAAGAAAATGCAGTTACAAAACAAATCTTACCTTAAAGTAATGTAAAAATACAATTTTTACAATCTTTCAGGACAATGCCATACGCAAGACAGACTTGACTTTACGTAATGAGTAAGACATATCAATCTCAACATTAGGCGAGCGTGACAGGCGACTAAATTGAACTTGCATTCTGTTAATGGTTGAAAAATGACCCAGATTGGTTTTAAAGCCCTTAGCGCGAAGTAGCTGATATCTAGACTTACGAGCAAGTTTATAAGGCACATTTAAGTTTATTTGAGTTAGTAACCGCGGACAATCAAAGTGAGTGTTTATTATTTTGTACAGGAACAGCTGATCTAGGATCATACGGCGATTTTCCAGACTCATAAGTTTGAAATGTTTCAAGCGTGAGTTGTAGCTAGTTAAATTTCTGACCATATTACAGTGATATGACAAATGCCAAAGAAATTTTTTCTGCACGGATTCCAGACGACGTTTATGTATTTCGTAGAATGGGGTCCAAACTATGCTGCAATATTCTAAGCCTGATCTGACAATTGAGTTAAAGATTGCAATTTTAGTTGAGACGCGCTTAAAATCTTTACAGTTACGCAGAATGAAACCCAACATCTTAAACCCTTTAGTAGCAATCTTATCAACATGTATATTAAACCGAAGCTTATTGTCAATATAAACACCCAAATCACGAATTACTTCTTTCTCATAGATAATTTGGCCATTAATTTTATAATTACGAAAATACGGTCCTTTTTTCCTAGAAAAATGTACGTGATTGCATTTGTCAGCATTAAGTAACATATTATTGGCCAAGCACCACTGGGAAAAACGGTCTAAGTCTTCTTGGAGTTTAAATGGATCCTGATTGCACTCCATTCGTTTTATAATTTTCAGATCATCTGCGTATAAATATATCTTTGAGTGTACAAAACAAGACGCCACGTCGTTTATGAATATATTGAAAAACAACGGGCCTAGATGGGAGCCTTGGGGTACGCCCGAGGGTGTCAGAAACAGGTCCGATGAATAACCGTTGACAACAACTTTAGATGTGCGTTTAACAAGGTAAGACTCACACCACTGCAATAAGTTTCCTGCAATTCCGATTGCATGTAATTTGTTAACCAATATTTTGTGATCCACCTTGTCAAACGCCTTGCTAAAATCGGTGTAAATTACATCTACAGGTGATCCTCGGTCTACAGCATCGACTAAATCCGAAATAAAGCACGCAAGATTGGTTCCAGTCGAACGGCCTTTCATGAAACCGTGTTGTTCAGGCATCAATGTCTGTTTCACATGCCATGAAAGTATGGGGTATACTAAAGCTTCGAACACCTTGCCAAAAATAGACAAAATAGATACTGGTCTATAGTTATTCGCGTCGGATTTGTCCCCAGACTTAAAAATCGGTACTACTCGTGCTTCTTTCCAAGCCTTCGGAAAACAACCTGTGCTCAATGATTTATTATAAATCATAGATAGAGGCTCCCCCAACACGTCACAACATTTTATTGCGAAAATGGAAGGCAGTCCGTCAGGCCCTGGCCCTTTATTAGGGTCAAGTCTCTTTAAGGCGTTAATTACAGAATCCGTGTTAAGTGTCAATTGGGTCAGAAAATCAGTATGCTGACATTGCGCAGTCTCGTATTTAGCCGAATCGTCAACAGTATTGCACATATTTGGGTTATAAGCAGATGAAAAACCAGCATAGCGTCAATAATTTCACTAATAAGCGGTTCGCTAGTAACTGAATTAACACCTCGACAGCCCGTGTTAACATACAGACAGACAAGCTACGCTAAATGCGAAATATTGTTAATAGGTATGCTGAAACGATCCAGTCGTATAAAATGAAACTTTAAAAACTAGGGAATGAAGTCTCATTTCAATTGTGGTGGTGTCAAGAAGGTCCTATTAGTTTTAAGTACTTTTAAAGTAAAATTGATATCTGCAGTAGCTACAACAGAGTTCGAATTCAGTTATCGAGCTCAGAGGAATATGTTTATGCTTTCAAAGCCAAAACAACGCGATACGACATTGAGTTTCCTATGTTTGTTTTTAGGGAAACTGCTGTGAAAACTGAACTTAGTAATGTAGGTCAGAAATGAAACGACGCAAACGTAGCAACGATTGTAGATATACAATTTTAATACACATATCAACCCTACATAATAACTGCTAATAAGAACTGTAAAATACTTTATAAAAAAAGCGTAGGCTCCGCTAAAAAGATACACTCGGTTCATAAACACTGGCGGCAGTCACAATATTGCAACATATTTATAAAAAAAGTTAGTTAGTAGGTATAAAACTGTATCTGATATAAAACTACCAGTTTTAATTCGGTTCTTTATTAAAAAAAACACTATTGCAATCCTGGTTCTAGTCTGCGGTAGGTTAGGTTAGGTTAGGAACCAAGATCTTCTGGTTAGACATCCTCGCCATTTTTAGGTGATGGGTTTACCTCATCAGGCGTTTTTTCACCTTCAGGGGTTTTTACCTCTTCAGAGCGGGTTTGCCTCTTCAGGCGTGTTTACCTCATCAGGCGTTTTTACCTCATCAGGCGTTTTTACCTCATCAGGCGTTTTTACCTCATCAGGCGTTTTTACCTCATCAGGCGTTTTTACCTCATCAGGCGTTTTTACCTCATCAGGCGTTTTTTCACCTTCAGGGGTTTTTACCTCTTTAGGCGATTTTACCTCTTCAGGCGTGTTTACCTCATCAGGCGTTTTTACCTCATCAGGCGTTTTTACCTCATCAGGCGTTTTTACCTCATCAGGCGTTTTTACCTCATCAGGCGTTTTTACCTCATCAGGCGTTTTTACCTCATCAGGCGTTTTTACCTCATCAGGCGTTTTTACCTCATCAGGCGTTTTTACCTCATCAGGCGTTTTTACCTCATCAGGCGTTTTTAACTCATCAGGCGTTTTTACCTCATCAGGCGTTTTTTCACCTTCAGGGGTTTTTACCTCTTTAGGCGTTTTTACCTCTTCAGGCGTGTTTAACACATTAGGCGTTTTTTGCTTTTCAGGCGTGTTTAGCTTTTCAGGCATGTTTGGCGTAAAGCATTCCCTGTAAATGCAAAGTTAATTTAAAATTTTGCAATAAGACATTTTTAAGCAAACGTATACTTAGTAAAAAATAAAAAAAAGTTATCAAGATTTGGAATAAAAAAATTACATACCTTTAAAAAAATGCTGTATGAAGTTTGGTAGCAAAAGGATTGATGGTTGGAAAAGAGAAAAATTAAATCACCAAGGCTAAGAAGAAAACAAAAAAAAAAATGCTATTCTATCAATAAACGAATAAAAAGTTTATTCGTTTATTGATAGAATAGCATTCAGATATATATAACGTTGTTTATACTCCGTACAGTGGTAATACGAATCATTCCCTCTACGACGATTCCCTTTACGTCGACTAGTGAAACAAATGACATCTGTTTTAAAAATTTCACGCTTGACCCCGAGGTTACAAAAGTACAGTTAAAACAAAAATTTAAACGCTTTTACAAATAAACTTATATTTATTTTACACTAATTATAAAATTATTCTATCTAATACAGACATCAAGGCTATTCTACAAAATATTGAATGAAAAAGAAATGTCGTCTTTTTGGCCACCAAAAGTACTAGGTTTGCATACGTTCAAGGGAGTCTACCTACATAATTGAAATAAAGGTTATATCAATTATCGAAATACCATCTTCAATAATTCAATTCATGGAAGCTTAGTACTTCTTGTCTGTTTACTGCACAGATCTTGTGCAAAACGTGTACGGAAAAAAAAAAGTCGTTTCCGCAATATCTTTTGCGTAGAGTTACTTAGTTTGATGTACAGAATATTTCGTTGACAGCTTCGTAAAGGGTCCGTTTACACCCTGTATTAAAGATAGTTTTTTACGACACGTTGTGCTAAGTTCTATACCCTAACAAAAGTACTACATCATCAGCCTACAGCAGTCCATTGCTGGACATAGGAATCCTCAATCGCACGGCATTCAACTCGATTATCAGCAACTCTCAGCTAGCAGCCATCATGCCCGCCAGCCTGAGGGCGTTCCCACCTTATGCTTGCTGATTTTCGTTCTCCACTCAACTACACGTCCCCACTACCCCAACGTTTATCGGTTATACGGCCGGTCCATTGCCACTTCAGCTTACTTATTCTGTGAGCTATGTCGACAACTCTGGTTCTCTGACGGATCACCAAATGCGATCCCTCAGAGAGACGCCAAACATAGCCCGTTCTATAGCTCGTCGAGCGACCTTGAATTTATGGACCAGCCGTGCCGTGAGTGTTCTCATTTTGGCCCCGTAAGTTATAACAGGCAGGACGCACTGGTTTAAGACTTTAATCTTTAGGCTGGATTACGTGACGAGAAGACCCGAAGAAGTTTTCCAAATGCTGCCCAGCGGTTCTTCTGTTAGTATCCCTTTTCAAGTTGTTCTTACCAAGGTAATATTCGTCAAAATAATCAATACAACCCTCTAAGTTCATAAAGGTGGAAAAATGACTTTTTCAAGGTCAAAGTCATTCCTGCACCTTTATGAACTCGCGGTTGATTATTTTGATGATTATAATTCTGTAAAAACCTACGTCGCACTACCGCGAGTAATATTCTAATCAACACACAACCTAGCACTGCCCTGCAAATTGCAAAAAACGTAAGTAAATTTGAATTTCGCGGGCTGGTTGGAGCATTCACCTTAAAGGACTCGACCTCGACGCAGGGGGAATGCAGGAATGCAATTTCGGCGGAATGTTTTCTTCACATTTAACATAATACACAGAATTTACTCAAGATAGTACTGTCACTAGTGTACTACGATGCACCGAGTATTATAAACACTATTTTGGTTACTTTTAGATAGAAAAAACATTAAAATTAAATATAAATTTGCGGATCGATGTTGACATTGGCTAGTGTTGCCATCGATTATTCGAACAATAAACCGCTGGTATTCAAAAAGTACTTCAAATTAGATCAGGAAACTTTGTATACTAACTGAACTAACTATAAAGCAGGTCTTATGTGTTTTATTTTTTTAGTCCTATCAATAGATTTTTTCCCTTTACAAGTGCTGTAAGACATTGCTTTTTGCCAAATTTCGTGATTCTAGGTCAACGGGAACTACCATATTATTATAGGTTTTTGACCCAAAACCTATAGGGTACTTCCGGTTGACCTAGAATTGTCAATTTTGGTTAAAAGCAAGGTCTTACAGTACAAGTAAAAAGAAAAGTCCAAAAATAAAACAAGTCGAAAATTAAGGTAAAAATAAATAAATAAAGTAAATTTTGGTAAGCACTTACAAGTTTTCACGAAAATCTAAATTTGCCCATATCTTTTTATCGTGTTGACTCAGGAAAATGCAATTTTTATACACCTAATAGGGACTATATACCTCAGTATATGGTATAAATTTCAACTTGCTAGGTCCACCCGTTTCTGAAAAAAATGGTGGTGACAGACGAACAGACAGACGGACAGACGGACAAGAAAGTGATCTTATAAGGGTTCCGTTTTTTCCTTTTGAGGTACGGAACCCTAAAAACTAGTATTTCTACGTAACTAGAAGGTTCCCAGGTATGGTCCAGAAGGAAAAACGGATCGCAATGGCGGGGAGAACAAGTGCCTTTCGGCTTCGATAAGGGTCTAGTTAAACCTTTTATGTGAGTAAGATGGATACTTATATAGTATCATGAGATTCCAGTAGCTCAATCCACCCAAATAGTCAACAAAACATTTCTGGAAGCTATCAGTGAATGAATATGGTACCAGTCACATGCGCAATTTAAAACGACTAACATATTTATACGTTATATCGCAACGTGCGCAGGAGTGGCAGAAGTCGCGGGCCCATTCGTGCGGCACCGGACGTGCGCCGGCGATTCATTACGTTTCGTGACGTACTGTGCAATTTATTACAATAGAGAAGTACGGATGCAATAAATGCTAGATAACATCGCAGCGGTCCATGGCGAAGATAGTGAGACGAGCTTGACTCCTAACGAAAGACCAAATTGTTTGGAGAAGGATGGACGTGAACGAGGCTAGTTAGGTTAGGAGTACTACGTACGGAGGCATATTGTAAATCCACAGTATATATATAGTATTCTTGGGGAAGAAGCGAGAGATATTGCGCTAAAATGGGGAAGAAAACTGTGGAACTAATGGCGCTAGCATAGCTGGTACCCAAACATTCACCAACTTCATTGGTTGAAAACGTGGTAATGTCATTTTATATTAAAAAAAAAATAGCTTAACCTCTTTCTCAGATTGAGTCCAACTATGGTGGCGCCATCTGAGATTTACTTTGCCTTCGCCACCCCATTGTTTTGCTGACATGATTCAATCTCATTTACGGTTTCCTATTGTATTTTGACAACTCAGTAACCAAAGCTATATAATATGAGCTATACGAATGATTTATTCCTGAACAATCAACTGACATGATAGCTCTTCCTTTTGAAGTGATCAAAGAGAAAACCTCAAAAATAAGAACAGTACACCAGCAACTGCAGTAAATATTCTTTTTTAGTAGACAGGAAAAGCTTGCAAAATGATATTCAACAAGTGAAATTCATACTGGGTAGCACGAAAATTTTACAGAGGCGTCTGATAACACTACACAGAGATCTACTACGACTTTGAGGACGAGTTTATTTAACGTCTTACCCACGAAAAAGTTTCGTCGTCCACAAGATAAAAATTGGAAGAGGCAAAGACAATAAGCTCAGTATTCCTCTACCGGTGTTGGCTATAGGCCAGTTAACCGCCATAGCATCTTTGATGTCAGATCTATATTCAAATCGTAACTCTAAAAACAAGTTATATTTTCAAACAGTTTATTGGCTTTCGTTACAGTTACCTAGAGAAATCGTTTTATTTATTTGAATGGGCAACCATCTTGCGTCAGCTGTTTGGGTTTGAATTTCGAACGGTACAAAGACTAGAGGTGTTATTTGAGTATTCTTTTTTTCGTTGTGGCGTTTTTAGTAGGTGCTGTCTGTATGTGGCCAGTGTTTTATTCAAGGATCACACGAGCACATCAAGCTGCCCGAAACTGTCAAATTTTCCCAATCAACCTTGAACATTAGGTTCAAGGTTGATTGAGAAAATTTTCATTAATAGAATTTCAACTTTAGTCATATAGTAGAAAATCAAGAAAAATAGAAATACTATATAATATAATGGAATTTCACAGAATGTTATAGTAGATTGATGTGCTTCTGCTCTTTGATTGATCCCTTTTGCTTTAATGTCTGTATCAGTCGTATTAAATATGTCTGAGTGTCGTAATAGGGTCGATTTCATGTCACATAATTTTTGGTTTGTTCATTGTGTCTAAAAAATACGCAATCGACAATCTGTATGAGCTAGAGCAAGCAATTTCTACAAAAAAGGAATCGACCTTTACCACACAGTAATACCTAGACAAGAAATGAGGAGAATACATATTCACCAGTAGGCCCTGCTACTTAACAAATATACCTAGTTAAGATACCTAGTTATTTTGACTCTGAAATCTTCGTCTATCGAAAACCAATTTCGTGAGACGAGGAACAGCACCTCTCTCTAGAACCTCTAGATTTATGTCCGGAGGATGACAATAGGCCATTGAGATTTGTGCCCGTTGATAAGCCCGAGCCTATTGTGTGGGTTTATTATGGGACACCTCTGCCATAAGCCCTGTGGATTACAGGCGTAATGTTACGATTAGGGGTTTAGGACCCATGCTTCTGAGATCCACTAAGTCGCAAATCTTCCTCTATCTGCCCATAACAGAGTATCAGCAACTAAAGTACAGTTTCATATTGAGCCAGATGACAAGAAGCGACCAAAACTCTACTAGAACAAAATTGATGACAAAGGCCATCACTAATATAGACAATCGTACTAAGGATCCAGGAAGAGACAACACGGAAGATTTATCTAGCGTAGAGCAGAAACTAAACTTGTCTCCCCGACGGCGACACGAAGTGTCATGGTGTATGTGCATTTATTGCGCTTGTCTATTTGCGTGTGCGCCGCCCGGCGCGATCGGCGCGTAAGTGCAACAACCCCGGGTAAAGTCGCCAGGATAGCGGTGGCTAGCGGGATTTAGAATTATTTTTGATAGTCTTCGGTTTTATTTTAATGCTACACGAATTTAAAACGAGATTGTAACTCTGTCATCTTCATACGATTGTGAATTTTGATGTTTTGCAAGTGAGCATTAGAAGTAGATAGGAACAGGACTCAAATAAATGGAGAAAGACTTTTTTGAGAACACGTTTTTGAGATCAAGAACTTTATACAATCGTTATCAGTATCTTAGTCAATTGCCAGGAGAGTGGTATTTCACTATGAGTTGGATCGATTGAGGATCTGAAAGACCGAAAGAATAAAGCAGGCAAGCCGTGAAAACGTAAACATGTTGTAAAACACCAAACAACACAAAGAAAGTACTTAATCATTAATCTCACTAATGATAGCATTAAAAATGTTAAGGCTTTTAGTCAATGTAAAACACAAAATAATGCTTTTATTGATCCTATCGAACCCGGCGATATTGTAGCTTTTAGTAGATTACAATCTATTTTAGTTATTAGTCGAAGATAAGTATTTATTATTAAAACACGAGCAGTAACAGCGCTCAAAACAAGGTTATTTTTAAAAGAATTAGTGCGTCATAAAACAAATCGTAAGGTATGCCTCAAAACAAACAAGTCTAAGTACAAGAAGACTGAATAACCACTCATACGAATAATCATAAGAAAACGAAACTTAATCAGAACGGTTTAATTAAAGAACTTGAACTTTACTTTTTGAACTTGAATTGACTGGTAGAAAATGCCTATGGCATTAAGTCCGCCTCTGTACTTTGTGCTTGAAGTGTTAAATAAATAAATAAAGCAATAAAAAACAGAGGTTACTAATGTTCGTTCCGTCATTATATGCACCCGCACATACATCCATAAGTGAACCAAGGATACCGACGTAGCCCGAAGAATTGCCAAACTTAAGTAGCATTGAGATTGCTCGCAGAACGGATGGCGGATGGGGCCGAAAAGTTCTGGAGTGGCGACCGCGAACCGGAAGGCGTTACGTTGGAAGGCCTCTCACTAGGTAGACCGATGACCTGGTGAAGGTTGCGGGGATCCGCTGGATGCTAGACGCACGGACCGGTCAATGTGGCGACACTTGGGGGAGACCTATGTCCAGCAGTGGACGTCTTTCGGCTGAAATGATGATGATGATTATATGTACCCCTAAAATGGCGGCATACGCATTAAAAACCACTATATTATTTAGGCCCACGTAAAATGACAAGACAGAAGCATGAAGCCACATTAATTACTAAACGCAAAACGAACTTTTTGATGCCGCGTAGTTATTTTATCTTATGACAATAAATGTGACCTGTTAACTGAATAAGGGCCAAGTTCACTAACAGTAAAATAACCGACTGTTTCGTAATCGGGCCGCTAAACGTAAACAGTTTTGGTGTTCACCAGAACTCCCAGCCACCAGCTCGGTTATGTAAACGAGCGTTTTAGGAATGAAAGACCGAATGATTATAATACAGTCAAATAAGGTGTGTAACTTAACACGTAAAAACCGTACAAATGCGGAACATCTTAAAATGGTTGCGTTATACCCATAGATAATACACTATATAATAAAGCCTCCTCTACACGTCGGCAGATGCATCTGCACTACATCGTCTTCGGATGCGTCCGCCGACGTATAGAAGGGGTAATTTGTGCATCGGTTGTTGGTATTTAACGTCCGCAAGCCAAATCCGCCTCGAATCCGATTGTTGTCGGTTTTTTGGCACAGCTCAAAGGTTTTCGGTCGCATTTGCAGACGTGTAGAGGAGGCTTAATACAAGATTATACCTGAGATGACAGTTCTCTAATCATCAAATTATCTGTTCCGTTCGTAATAGTTTTTAAATTAAATACAATGGATAAGAAGCGCAATGCTACTTTTACGCATGACGAAAAGGAAATTGTCCCTAGTTTAGTGTGAAGTAGTGTCGTCTGGTGGAATACAAACGAGGAGTTCGCAAAAGTCTATCAACGGTTTCAAACTCGGCCAAAACGTCATCCTCTTCCAAAATATAATTCAAAGTAGACTGCATGTTAAATTCTCACAATAATATCTGGATGTAACCTTAAAATTTGTTATATTTGCAGTTTACAAACGTCAAAATACACCGATTAACTACTAACCGGGAGTTTAAACAACCTCTCCGAGGTGGGTTAGAGAAAACAGTTGATTAGCGTGTTTAATCGGTTGATTTGCTTTGGTGAACATGAAAATGTGTTTTAAACAGCTGTTTTTATATAATCAGACTGTTAACTTTTCGGTGAACATGGCCCTAAGTGGACGTTTGAAAAAAGATTTCAACAAGTTGCAAAATAGAAAATTCTCAATCGAAAACCTAGGCTTCGCTTTAAGACTTATTGAATATAATTATAATATTCACAATATTGCACAACAACTTCACTACCATTTGGTAATAGTCCCACAAAGTTGCAAATATTTGGCTGCACTGCCAGCATCCGACATGCAACACATTTACTACAAGTGCTCCGGCACTAACCTATCCCACTACACATATGTCGACGTCTGGATCATTAATAGTCTGGCGATTTTATCATCACGCTCATATTACTGAGGCAACAGCAAAAGTGTAGGTTATACTTTTGACTGTTTCTAAGTCTCATCATCTGCATCCTTGAAACAACTTTGTTGGAGGCGACTTTCAGTCTAACCAGATGAAGCTGAATATCAGTATTTTACATACAGGAACTTATTAGAACATCATAATCCAGTTAGATCCAGGTTCACGATAGGTACCCCTTTTTTGGCGTGTGCCCTCAGGGGTCTGTCAGTTTTACTGACTAAAACCATACGGTGCAGCTCTTCAATTGCTTTTGATCGGGGTTTTAGATTACTTGTGCAGTCCGTAACGCCCCCCAGCCAGGTATTGGCCTACCATGACTTTCATGCGAAACCCGTCGGCTAACATTAATGGTTGGTGGCCTGTGCACGCTTGGTTTGGGATAATTATAATGGAAAAATCTATTGTTTGCCAGACGATGTAACGTGTAACAATCGGACTCGTGACTACGAATACCTAGCCCGCGACAGACAATCATAGACCAACGAGCTATGCAGTTCATGTTTATCTCGTTACGATATTTATAATGTATCATATCATATCCTTGGCGATGACAATGACGTCATTATCAATGTTAGGCATCTTCCACTGCAATGAGTCCTAATGGATTTTAATTAGATAAGAATTAAAATATGGGTCAGCGCGTCGTTCGTGGAAAACATGCATGAAAAATCTTCCACTGTTGATTAATTTGTAAATGTTGGAATAAAGTTACCCGAGTTTGAGTAAGAATACTAATGGCTTTATAAAAGTAGGGAAAATTATGAATGAAAGGTGACATACCTATATGTCTAGAGAGGAGAGGAGAGGACTGCTGACTTGACGAGTGACGACTAACAGAGAAGCATATAGAAGAAGACATGTAAATCGAGATGAGGTCGGAAGAATGATGTGTAAGTAATAAGAATTAATGGTGCATCTGTAGTTTTATAATAAACGTCAAAAAGTATAAATAACGGCCAAGACAGGATACTTCAGGATACCACCCGCCGAATGCAATTTTGAAGATCTCTTAAGTGAGCGAAATTGAAGTGAATTTTCAATGAAAATATAAGAAAGAATACGTAGGCAATTATGTTCAAACTATAAAGTGAAAATACGGTAAGCATCAAGAAAAGAACTCCCGCATTGGAACAACCTCCAACAAGGCTCAATTTAAATTCCGAGACGCTAAGCAACCCGGAATGTTCTCACAAATGACAGATCCGATATAAAATCCCGGCTAACACAAAGTGCTATTATCGTAAAGCGAAAGAAGGTTTATCGTGCAACATACATCAGTGATTAGGATCAAAGCTGCGCCTGCGCCTACTGGAATTCGCGATGTACTCCGTGTACTGAGGAATAATAGGCAGCGAACGAAATAGCCGGTATCGGCGCGCCCACAGCTTTGCGTTTTGTAAATCAGTATAACTGCCATGGAAGTGCATTCAGAAGATCAATACGCAAAATATATCGGCCAAATAAAGATGTAAATGAGCAGACAAAATATCATCGAGTCGCGTTATGGCGTATCGAAGATTTAGATAATACATACGACAGTTCAACAATTGTATCAGATCCTAATCCTCTCTCGGCTTCCAATTCAACGTTGCCTTAAGGTGGATGCTCCAGGGTAGCCCGCGAAATTCAATTTCTTACGTTTTTTGCAATTTGCAGGCCAGTACTAGGGTTAATGTTGATTGCAATATTATTTGCGGCTGCGAGACGTATGTAGTTACACAAGAATTATTATCATCAAAATCATCAATACAACCCTCCAAGTTCAAAAGGTGTAGGAAACAAAAAAAAAGCAGAAACAGTCATTTCTACACCTTTATGAACTTGGAGGGTTGTATTGATGATTTTGGTGATAATAATTCTATAACTACATACGTCTTAAAGCCGCGAATAATATTTTAATCAACATACAACCTAGCACTGGCCTGAAGCCCTTCGCGGGCTACCCTGGAGCATCAGCCTTAAGAAGCAAATCAATCGATCTAAGAGTTTATACATTGCACCAGGGAGAGCACCTGTATTTGCGAGCACACTTCTTGTGCACTATATTATCTTCTGCATCCATAGTTACTCTCTAGAGATTGGTCGCCAATGTCGCCATGGCCGAAATTGGACTAGGAGGAAAATAATATAATGTAGTGTATAACGTAGTGGATCTTCTGTCCACTTCCCAGTGTGATTGGATTTTGTAGTAAATCAGTAACGGACGGGCCTAACGAGTACATTATGCGCATTTGTAACGATATCCGCCCACAAGCCGCAGACAACGGGATGGATGCATTCTGCAACCATTGTGGGATCACTTGAAAAGCTCCCGATTTATTGACTGCGGTATCAAAGGGAATGACTATCTATTTACGGTGGTTAACTGGTTAGTGAAAAATTGGGTTAGAATTTTAGAGATTTACCCATGCCTATGTCTGTCAATAGTGTGCACATGCGGTTTTCTTAATTGTAACTTAGTGTTATTGTGTTTTAGTGGATTTGGCACCATCCATTTCACGGATAACCCGATAGACCACAATATTGATTACATTGAACCATTGCGTATAAAATTATACATGGTTATATACCGACGCCTCGGAATTACATATGGAGCTGTGTCAATTATTTGTTCCAAATAATTATATTCGCTCTAGAAAACATTAATTTAGTCGCACTGTAGCTCGATTCACTTCCCCTATGCTCAACGCGCTCGTGGAGACCTACCCTGAATTGGACTTGTTTGCTGATGAATGGAACACGATAATGTTAGAATGTTTCTGGTTCTGTGAGAAGACCGAGTGCTGTAATAAATAAATAAATTACGTACAAATCTTTGGTACTTAGATCAGAAATTTGAAGAGGCCTGATGTCCTAAGTTTACAGCGATTAAACTATTACTATTGGCGTCTTGGAGAAACAATACTTCTCTCAAGTAAAAAACCTCAGCGAGAGTTAAAACCAGGACCGTCAATATTTCAACAAGGTTATTTTTAAAAATCTTCTAAAACACAAGAATAACCCAGGGTTATTGTATTCGCAAGAATAATAAAGGAGGCGGGAAGCAGCGATTTGTCGCGGCGCGCGGCGGGATAGTCGCGTCTTCCAAATGATATACATTCGCTGTACCCACTCGTACGCCCTCGCCAGCCAAGATAATTGGAGTCTGACTCCGCACGGCTTGGTGGGAGTCCTGACTAGACCCCTAATTATTATTAGGCAGGAATTAACCTTAGTTTGGTTGGTAGGTGAAATAGGCAGAAGGAATGTTTTATTGGTCTGAAAATATACGAAATCAATACTATGCTACATGGTATTTGAAGGAATCGAACTAACTTAAGATTGATAGAAAATATAGTATGATATGAGTATAAAAAATACTACCTAGGTACTTAGGCTTACTAACAATGTTGATAAGGTTAATTTTAAATTAAAAACTACGGGGGATTTCCATTCTTAAAACTATTCTAAACAGATTTCTTTTCAGAATTTATTGAAAATAACCTTTAGGCTCATAAAGTCTACTTTACCAAAAATACCACTTTACCAAAATGACCACTTTACCACTGTCAGCATAGAAAAGCTAATGAGAATTGTTAACGTCAAACGTGACAGCTTTGAAGCAAAACAAGAAGTAGTGGGCGTTCTGGGGCCTAGTAGCTAAGGGCGCAGACATAACACCACCAATATTGAAATATTTCACAGTATACAGCTTAAAACAAACGCAGTTGCTGCCATGAAGCTGCATTTTTCTTCAATGTCTAAATAAATCCACAACATAATATTTTGTCAAACATAAGTCCGAATCTGAGCGCAATATTTAGTAGATTATCAGATTCAAGCAAATCTGGCTACAGCTTTAGCTGTCTCCGGCTTAATTCCAATGTACAGGAAATTGTATAACGTAGGGCCGGGGTTGGCAGCCATCAGCGTTAATGTTATCTGCAGTTGTCCGCATGATTGGAACATCGCAGGAAATCGACTTCACTTGCGACGAAGGCAAGCGTTTATACAGTTAACACGTCGGCTAAGAGAAATTTTAAATCTGTTCTTGGAATATTGTCTAAAGACATTAGGACATTATTTAAAGGTCATCATTCTCTCGCCCTTTTCCCAATTCATTTGGGGTCGGCGCAGCATGTTTTCTTCTTCCTTTCTTGCCATATCATCCTTTACACAGTCCATCCATCGTTACTTTTGAGATATTATCATAAATTAATGATCTAAGATTGAGATGGTTTACGAAAGGTAAACGACATTGTTTGTGTTACACTTCACTTAGAAGATATGGCCTTTAAGTGAAGTGGGCTCCCCGATATTTTATGGCGAATTTCACTTATGAAATTGAACACGATCAGTGCGTTTAAACCGTGTTCAAGAGTCACTGTCACAACTGCTGTGGAATATTGACATAACATCCTGAATATTGACGTGCTGATGCTGATTTGAAATCCGCTCTTGGTACTATCTATCCCCGTGGAAACGACTGCAAAAGTTTCTTACAATAAACTCTGTCTCTCATAATTTTCTAGAATATCAATTCTCGTGACAGTACAATGAAAGAATCGATCCACGGTGTTACTATACAAATAGAATAATTGATGTAATTGGGACCACGAGTGAACGAGGTGGTACCACCGTCCACCGCTTCACAACCAATGCTTGCATGTCTAGACTTTATGATTTAGTAAATAATTCTTTATGAATGTTTGCCTACGGAAAATTTTATCAGATTCCAATTAAAATAACGGAAACAAACTCCTTAATTTATTTTAGCATTTGGCACGAGGCTTCGTCCGCGTGGAGTTCGGAAAATATTCCACGGGAACATACTGCCGTGATAAAAAAGATCCTGTATCGTCGTCCAGGGCATGATCTACATAATTATGTGCCAAGTTTCATCCAGAGCCGTTTACCCGTGAAAATGTTACAGACAGAATTACTTTCGCATTTATAATATAAGCGGGTCCAAAGGTCTACAAACAATCCGATTAGGCAGATTGACGTAAGAAAATATTTTCGACTTCGCAACACGAGGCAGTTAAAAAAGAATTGTTTGAAATATGAAACATTTGGCGCTTGCACTGAAGTGTGACAGACGGCTTGACGAATGGATGTTCAGTGGAATCAGTGGCTGTTACTGTCGTCTAATGACGTCATTTGTCACGAGACTACTCCATATGTCGTTAGAAGCGTCACGGAACGTATTAGTTGATAATATTTTTGTTTCACTTACAATGGTTCAACAATGTTTGTAGCAAAATGTGCGGTTACGTCAGTTTCTGGCAATACACTTTGTAAGAATATGTGTAGGCTTATCTTTATCTTTTTTATTAAGGAACTCAAGAATTCTTAAGGGGTACATGTTATTTGTTACGGCAGTTTGTTACTGATGTGGCCTATGAGCTTAACAAATCGATTCTTTGCTCAATTGTCTGTTCAACTTGGAAACGGTAAACATCTCTTGGTAGAATATCTTACTAGAGAAAAGGTCACTTTAACTTATAATAATAGTAGTGTGATTTGGGTGTAATGATCTACTGGTCATCTGAATCATTAAAATCAAGAAATCCAGTCAAAGCTGCTGGCAACCACAATATGGAAGTACCTAAACCAGATGGTACAGAGATAACTTACTCAATAGATCATAATGACACTTCAAAGCCACAGAATGGTCACACTCACAAAGATACGCAACAAGACACAGGATATTAAAGCAACAATATTCCAAAATAGTTCATCATACTCTAGAACTGCTAGGCAAGCGTCCCGTTACCGAGCAATGTTAAAATTATCAGGCCCTGGGTGGAGACAAAGAGATCTGAGTCTATATCAGGTGTGGCCATATATGGACTCTGTGGGGAAGCGTACTGTCCCGGAATAGGTGGTGCATCCTTACAGGGCTTGCAACGACGAAAATAAAGAGGTTAGTGGCAAAATTCCATGAAACGTAAGTATGGGCGAAAATAATACGAGCTGCAACTTAATTATGAATCTGAGTATGTGAAACACGATGAAAAATTTAGATTACTGACCAAAGATGGTGGTAATGAGGCAAAGGTGAAATAAGATGCATATAAAAAGGAAGATTGTGAAGAAGAAGAATAACAGGTGCGTGGTAAGACTAGACAAATAAATAATAGGTAAGTATAAACGAGTCATGAAACCAAAAGAGACTGCAGAAGTTTTTTAACTTATTATGTCAAAAAATACCAGAGAATAACAAGCACCATCCCGTTTGAGTAATAAAAGTCTATTGAGTGTTGTTAAGGTGTTCCTAGGCAATGAATCGAAGACTATAATGGCCGTCGTTAAAGTAACGACAGGTACTTGCATGATATTGATCTGAAAAGTCCGTGCTTTATCATCAGTATTACACATGATTTCCGTATGCTGTAAAACTCAATAGAGGGTATGGCAATTGTGGGCGATGAAGCGAATGAGTAGAATGATGATCAAGGTGTTATAACTCTTCCAGTTTTTTTTAGGCAGGACACATTGCACAGGCTTGGCCGATGGGTTGAAAAATTCTGGAATTTTGACCGACTATCGGAAGGCCCAGCGTTGGAAGGCTTGTCTGTGAAGGCCACCACCACACATCACACACATCCCATCACGATCCACTGATTGTGAGAAGCACAGGACAGGTCGATATAACAATGCTTGTGGAGGCCTACTTTCAGTAGTGGATGTCTTGCAGCTGAAATAATGATGATAATCGGAATGCTTTGAAAAAGAGAGAGACTTTACGCTCAACAAGACTCGACGTAGTACATTCATTGATTCCATCACGCGTATGATCGATTAGACTGAACTAAATTGACGTTATGGCAATAGCATTCATTTAGCATGCCAGATAAACCGCATACTGTTAAATGCTGCTAATGCTTGTTAAGAGCTGTATGAAACATCAACAGTGATAATGTTCTTGATGAACAAAATCTATGCTGGTCAGTAAATTATATTATTTCCCACGCAGCAGCCCTGATGCACCACGTCCAATGCAAATAAAGTTAAACATGGCGGACGCGGGCGCTGCGAGCGCGCATTTAGAACGAACCGCGCCGTCTCAAAATTAACTACAAAACATTTGATGTTGCCATGCGCGTGTCAACGCTTAGATATGCCCATTATTTCGAAGAAAATAGCTTTCGCTATCTCTTCGCTCAGGACAAACAAGAATATTTTATTTTTGGTAGATGAAAGTGTGTGTGTGTAGGTACTATCGGTGCTATTCAAGCGTATTGGACACCCTGAACATAGATTTTTCATGCATGAGTGGTCTCCTTGGAAGTTAGCTGGCCACCAAGGTTTTAAGGTGTAACGAATTGTGTTGTTTGATTAAGTAAAAAAAATACGTCATTTAAAATTAAAAACTTGGATGAGACTGGCATCGGAACATGAATAATATATAGTTCAAATAAGAGAGGCTTATATCCATAACTTGGTGAATTCAGGCTATGTATGACGATGTTATTTTTTAAACATTTCGTTCAGTTAAACCTTTCTTGCGCCAGTTTTCACACAATAACCAATTATTTTACCAGGGACGATCGATCTTCCTACAAACAAAGGAGGTTTCGCACACATGGTGCGGTCCCATACGATCTTGACATGTGGTGGACAGCGATTAGCGTCTACTGCGTACAATGACGCACTGCAGGTCTATTACTTGCAAGGTTAACTGATGGCTACACAATGCATTCCAGGAACTGATTCAATGAAATGGAATATCGATTTTTCTTTAATTTGATACGATTTTTCCAACAGACATTACGTTCTAAAGGGATCAATTTATTTTAGTAATTAAGTTAAAACAATTTTGAACATCAAAAGATAAAGACTGGCTGTTTTGAGAAATTACCTTTAATGAGTTGACAAAAGTAGGTACAACCTATAGGTTAGAGCTATATTTTTGTCAGCTCGTTATCGGGCTCGGGCTCGTTTTTCGGTGTCGGCTTGGGCCTTTATAAATAAAGGTTTTCATAAGGTTGGTGTATAATATGGGCGCTTAGACATAACTGGCAAAATGTTGTGTCCTATATAGGCACACCGTTTAAAACTTCAGGGAAAAGAGGCATTTTGTTACATAATATTTGTAACACCAAACCGTGAAAGTCCTGAAGCATCTATCCTCGTCAAAGACCCAACTACGCACAACGTTACACGACACGATCAATTTCCCCAGGCTTCAACTAACAAGCATGATTGACATGACAGAGTGGCGTACAAAGGTCCCTCCGTCACGGTGCTTGACCTTTCCCACGTTATCAAGGACGGTACTGATGTGAGGGATGTCATTTAATATGGACTTGACATTTTATAAGTTCGAGGAATTTGCATTTGTCTTCTGAAAGTGTTTCAGAACGTTCAGCTGGATGAAATTGTCATAGGAGCGTGGTAATTGGCACAAGCACAGAAAGGCGTATACCTTGTAGTGGGTTGAGTAGGGTTGTGGGTGATGATGATGTTTCGGCTAGTCTCCGTGGATGTCGGAAATTTTCCCAAGGGAACGTTCACAACCGGGATAAAAAATATCCTACTTCCTTCTGGGGTCCGGGTTCGGCTTCGGGTTACCGGCCGTTGAGGTGTGGAAAGTTAAAGGAAAGACAGAGTTAAGTACCGTTGCATTTATAATAATAATGTGAATGGGATATAATGAGAGTAGAACCTGAATGAGACTGGCACTGGGAAGCGAGGAGATGGGTCATAGCAGAGAAGGCAGTGGATCAAGTCAAGCTGTGAGTGGTGAAGACAATGATGAATCGGTTAGGAAAACCGATGAAGAAAAAGTTATTAAATTTAGTTTTTGATAAAGATAATATTTAAACAAGGAATAATAACAGAAGAATTAGAATAGAAACTCGCAAAGATAAGATGGGAATGACCTTCAAGCAGACTGCAATCTGATACTGTTGGTAATGGACGGAAATAAACGATTAATAAATAAGATGTAATTTATCAATGTTAGCATCAATTGGAATTGCCATCTATAATTAAATAGGGATTGTTCACAACACGTCGGAGTGTCTCTAGAAACAAGCTAGAAATAAATAAATGTATTGGGTATAAAATGTAAATAGAATGGGAGGAGACGTTACTGGTTAAAAATACAAAATAAGACATGGAAAAAATCCGAGGTTTTTGGGAGTGAAATCAATAGAAAACTTGTCATAAACAAAGAAGAGTAAATTGCTAGAAGCAACTGTTGTGAAGCAGCAATGACGGCGTGGCACTGATTTATTTGGCGTAAGTGTCGGTTTCAAACCCGGCCGACACTCGACTTTCATCACCTATGCTCGCAAAACTGGCAAGCAACGACGATTGCAACGTAAGAAATAAGACCTAGAACTCAAAAAGTCTTTGAAGTCATGTGAAATCAACCAACCCGAGCTAGATCAGCGTGGTGGATAAGGGCCCAGTCCATCTTACAGACTCACAGGGAGAAGCCCCTTATCCTAGCAGTGGAAAAATTACAGGCTGATAATGCTTTTGGGATATTTAACAATTAAAAACACAATATTCCAATTCACAGTTCACCAGCCCTAGATAGATAACAACAATACAAGCCAAACATACATAGAACGCTTGCCAATGAACTTGTTACCTAATGGAGGACAATACGCGATGAACTTGCTACATAACATAGTATTTACTATTCAAGGGTACAATGGTACGAAGGTTGACATACGTTTGATACGATATGGGCTTGTGGGAACAATATAATGTTCGAGTATTAAATACCTACAATTCACGATGGAAGATACAGTGTACCGTAAACTTTGAGGGACCTCGCGCACTACGACCACGACTTGTTGTATGACCGGCCGCTATCTTGAACAAGACTGGTCGGACGCCCGATTGTGCGACCAAACTTTCTTCCTGGTTCCGACCAAAAATCACTTCTGCGGCCAAAAGTCTTAGTCGTGGTCCCTTATTGTGCTAGGTTCCTTAAGGTCTCGCAACTCCTGGATTCTGTACATATATTTAGACCCTCAAGAGCAGAAATTGCTAGTCGTTTCAAAAAAAAAAATCATGTAGGTATTGTAGGTAACAGAACCGAGGTATATAAATAAACTATGACTATGATTGGTGTTAGTGTTCTTTGCGTTGCTGTTCAAACCAACGATCAGGAGCCTTAGTCTGCTATTACAATAGTGTCACAATGATCTATCATTGATTTCATAATTGTTGAACGATGCTATTGTTATTTTGTTAAAAGTTCGTAATCTACTAACTACTTCATAATGGTCGATCAATGGTCGATCAATTGTCTCTTATTAGAATTGTGTTGTAATGACATTGTTGTATTGCCATTATTATAAAACCTGTTAATAGAATGATTTTCGAAAAACTAGAATTAAATTTGAACATCTAATCATGCCAGATTTCATTTAAATATATTTTTACATATTATTTAATAGTGTTCTATGCAATCTGAAGTAGTAAGAAGTTCGTAAATAGCAAAAAACATTAAGTTACGTGTAACGCGGATTAATGTGAAACAATACAATTCAATAATATTTTATCTGTTTAGCTGTCAAAGTCAAATGTGACATTACTGCTTACTAACGTTCTATATGTTTTTATTTCTAGCGGCCGGTGTTTTGATTTATTTTAATTTAGGTGTTTTAAATTATCTTTATTAAAGAAGCTTATATTTATTGCAATACAAAATGGTGTTAATTGAGCAAATTTCGGCTGGAACTGTCAAAATTTTAGCAGATTACCGCGTAAGTCAATCATTCATTTGTCATTGTGTACGAGATTACCATTTTATGCTATTTCTTTCAGTGGAGTGTCAGTGATTGATCATTGGAAAGTCATATAATGACGCCATTATATAGTAGATTACCAAACTTGTCAAAATCAACAATTATGAAATCAATGATAGATCATTGTGACACTATTGTAATAGCAAACTAGGCGACCAGTAGAGCGAGGAAGTGACGAACATTGATGATGTATTACGACGATTACGAGCCCTCTGCCAGCTATTACACTGTCATCATGTACCTAAATTACAGATAGTTATATGATAACACTACACTGTCCAGTCTATACGGTCATAGGACTGTAGTTTGTATAGGCAGAAATCATTATAGCATGTTAACTTTTTTATCTAGGTAGAGTTCACTATTAAATATTTACATACGACATGTGTCTTTGTCAATGATTGTATTACTCCGAATAATGATATATCTAGGTTTCCATCGAGGTTGGCAGAATGCATAGAACGCTACCTGTTACGATCCTTACGGCCTTCCCTTGGTCTGTCCGCGCTCTAGAACATCACATGTGGTACAAATAATATTTTCTACAATAAAGACGTGACATTATTGACTGAAACAGAATTCGTCCCGCATATCACTTAAACAACCCATTAAATTGAAGAACAGTGCGCCCGTATCCGTTTAATTGGCCGGTCCGAACCCGTCGGCCATTGCTACATCGTCCCTTTAATCAAATAATTCAATTGTGACGGTATTAGTGAGTTTGCACGTATTAATTTAATTACCAAACGTATCGGTTCGGTCTAGGTCAGGCAACGAGTGCCAATTTGGCCAGTCTTCACTGGATTTAATGAAGTCTTACGAGTTGCGAGGCAATTGGCAGAATAAAGTTGTTTTTGTTGAGTGTGCTTCGGATTCGGTGTTTCAAACTGATTATTTCGTTAGTATAGTCCACCTGGTTATTCTAGAAGAATTATGTCTTATAGGAATTTCTGTTTCGGCAATGTCGGGCTTGTCAATGCAGAAAGTAACATTTTTCATACTTTTCTTCATCATAATTATTTGAATTATCATCGACATGCTAAGAAGAAGATCATCATCACTATTTTCCTGCTCTTGTTACATGTTACTTGGGGACAGCGCAGAAAAAAAAACTATTTAAAAGACAACTTCAGGAAAATCAATGAAGCGTTACTGATTGAACCACAAATAAAATGCGAATCCAATGTTTTAACAGCGAAAATAAATACGCATATCCCTATGGGTAAATTAGACTGATTGTTTCTAATCTCAAGGAAAACAGTAGCCTATTATGTAGTACAAATGTATCTACAATTAGATCCAGCAGACACACGTATGACGAACGATAAAAACTACAGAGCACAATGATTGTTGTTGAGATGACAATGACTCACAAATCATAGGTGGGTTCAAGGTTACTCTGTGGAAAACACTCGGCTAGTTGTATCACGAAATATCTTAGTAATGTTTTGCAATATTTTTAATATATTCTGGTGAGATAAGGTTTGGATATTGATTTGGGAAAGGAGACAGCGTTCATATTTCTAGCTGCACGACACTAATGATGAAGTAGTCGTGTGCTTCGTACATACTTTCAATTGAACTGCAGTTCCCATTGCACGAAGAATCATTCCGGCTAGAGACCAGGCTATCCAATCCATAGAGAATTTAATGGTTTAGAGTCAAAGACAGTCCGTTGAAAACGTGTTTTCTGTTGCGTGGTTGAAAAGGTATGAAAAGAACCAAAAGAGCATCACGTAATTAAAATACTCAATTGCTTCAAGGTCGTCCTGTGAACAACGATCGTTCAACCTGACACTTAAACAAAGTAAGAACCGATGTAATAGCAATTGCCACTTAAGCCTCACACAATACCGTTACATGGCTTCAGGGATTACCTGGTGTCTATTCAAACCATCACGAGGGTGAAAAGGTCAAAGCCACATATAATCCTACAGACTCAGGCAATTTAAATTCGCACGAGTGGATAATTACATAGACTGTCCTCTTAAAATGGGCATTTTGTGTTAGCTTTAAATGAGCATGCCTCCCAAATGGACAGTTTTGGGGCGT
Organism: Xestia sexstrigata; assembly: GCA_941918905.2. Lineage (NCBI taxonomy): Eukaryota > Metazoa > Arthropoda > Insecta > Lepidoptera > Noctuidae > Xestia > Xestia sexstrigata. The sequence continues at coordinate 21,556,107 of OW799201.2, forward strand.
TCAAGGGTTTTTAATCAGGCTGATTGGTCACTTCATATTTAATGCATGGATGACAGGATTTGAGTGTGCTCACCAACTCTGATAGCATTTATGATAAGACCTATCCAGACTGAACAGTATTATTAGTCAAGATCAACGAATCCAAGTAGGCGCTGATACCTGACTGACAAATTAGATAAAGCCCTACACAAATAGTAAAAGGACGTCGATCGTTCAGTTACAAACGAAATTACAACTCCAGGAAGAAACGGAACTTCTACTGAAGTTAAACCCACAGGATTGATAAAGCAAGACTGATATACATATTAATAGTAGACCAAAGTTGTTACAGAGCTCTTTTAAGGGTTCCGTAGTCAACTAGGAACCCTTATAGTTTCGCCATGTCTGTCCGTCCTCGCTTAATCTCTGTGACCGTTAGCACTAGAAAGCTGAAATTTGGTACCAATATGTATATCAATCACGCCAACAAAAGGGTAAAATAAAAATTGGAAAAAAATGTTTTATTAGGGTAGCCCCCCTATATGTAAAGTGGTTTTTAATTTCAACCCTAACGTGTGATATATTGTTGGAAAGGTATTTAAAAATGAATAGGGGTTTCCTAAAATCATTTTTTGATAATGTCAATAATTTCGGAAATAATCGCTCCAAAAGTAAAAAACAATGTGGCCCCCCCCCCTCTAACTTTTGAACCATAAGTTTAGAAAATATGAAAAAAAACTGAAAAGTAGATTCATTTCCATCATTTTGAACTTGATGGAAACAACAGTTTTTGTACAAAAAAGACAAAAAGTTGTACAAAATAATTTCTGGAATAAGTTTTTTTAGTTATCACCGTCCTTTGTGGGCCCGTTTTTAGTGTCCCGTAATTATTAGAGTTCCGTAACACCGTTTCGTGTTTTTTAGTCACCTTTAAACTCATAAGTGGGAACACTTATTGTGACGGACGGGAAACTACGGAACCCTACACTGACACGCTCTTGGCCGGTTTTTTTACAGTATTCTTTAATCTCAAATCAACATCATTCTCTGCCCTTACCCCAATTTATATAAGGGGGTTTATTTTGGCGGCTCAGCATGACTTTTCTTCCGTACGTCTCTTTTACTTGTCACCTCCTTTCAATTCATATCATCCTTCACACAGTCCATCTATCTTGTCCTTGGTCTTGAATCTCATACAGTATTTTGATCAATTCCACCATACGATTATCATCATCATTGAAAAAATGACCATCCTATGGTGAAATTCTATACCTAACAATTGTTATTCTAAATCTAACAATCTTGTACCCCACAGTCCCATAAGTAATGCAATTCAGTCCAGTTGTCCGTCTGTCTGTCCCGATTAGTTCACCACGTTTCCGGTGCCCTGACTCATGTCCTGTTCAGCTTCCTGTCTTAGGGTTCACCGAGAGACGCGAGGCAGACATTGCAAAACTGATTGAGATTTCTTGTTGTTAAAAGATCAAGGTATTAGGGACTGTCCCTTGCAATAAATAAAATGTATGCACGGTTGAGGAGTAATCTCTTTTAGATCATATCATTCATGACCACCGTTACCTTTACTCTGTAGATAATCACATTAGGCGTAAAAAGCCTGTTATACTATAACAGGCTTTTTACGCCTAATGTGATAGTAGCTTGTATATGATAGCCGTAAAATTGGTAAATAAATACGCCAAGACTTTTCCGACTGTGTTGGAGTCGGCTGCCAGTCTAACCATGAATAAATTTTACATGGAGCGACTACCACGATATCTTTTGGTAAGACTCGTTAGACTACACCCTTACTTTTAGACGACTAGGTATATTGTACAAGATGCATGAATATGTGAGGAGATATGACCTTCAATTTAATCCAATGTTGTTTCAAAGCCAAGCAATAAATCCTACAATTTTACTGATAAGCAGGAATGGAAACAATTTTCCTATACATTACGTAACCAACGACCTAATTCACACTTGAACTTGTTTGGCGTAAAATATTAGAAGCCAGTGGAGTGTGAACAGACTGTTATAGTTGATCCAATTAAGGGCACATCACATTATGACTCACAACACAAAGGCTATTAAATAAGATCAAAACATATGGATAGTAGAAATTAGGGAATAGAAATTGGCAACGAAGTTTTAAAAGGCAGTAGAAATGATCAGACTGCTGAAATTATCATTAACAGAATACTTGAAAATAATAATAATAGTTCTCCTGACCGTTTTCGGTCACGGCGGCCAATCTTATCAAAGGTTAGCCATCGGCGCAGGAGATGGATAGTGCACAAGTGTGTGCGCAGGCACAAGTGCACTCTCTGTTTTTTTTTCTCTCATAGTCCGATGGGACGGCAATCCGACACGACTGGAGAGAGATCAGGCGCAGGACCAACGGCTTAACGTGCTTCCCGAGGCACGGGGGTATCATACCGCCAACATACAAACTCCGTTCAAATTTCAAATCGAAAAACCCAATAGCACTTTTTGCCTGACCCGGGAATCAATTCCAGGACCCCACGCTCAGCAGTCGCGCTTGCGACCACAAGACCAATGGAGCAATGATCAAACAGCAAAAGAAGGAGGCTTTTACCCAACAGTGCGGCTGTATCGAATAAAAAAGAAATCTCAATGAGGCATGAAGCTTAGAAAATATTTGAATAGAAACACATGAAATAATAACGAGCTCAGAAACGTATTTTGCCTAGCTGTAGATTAGTGGCCAGCTACACACACACTTGAAATTTCCACCTGCATAACAGTTATTTTGGATCTGCCAAATAAATAAATTATAGATTTTGGAACCATATCCCAAGACCTCAAAGACTGCTTCCTGCATTATGCATTGCTTTTGGATCCACGCCCAACGAGACATCTTAAACTAACTAAATATAAAGCTTTTGCATCTATCCCATTACCCGCCTCTCCCTTTTCCAAGGTGTCAGTTTCCAGTCTAATCGGATGCAGTTGAATACTAGTACTTAACAAAATGACCTTCAGAACCAAGTTACTGAGTTACACGAAAGCCTTTGGAAAAACTGGTTGTCAGACTTTCGGTCTTCTGACTGCCCAAAGATCTACAAATGAAAGCCGGCACCAACGGAACTGTATACCTAATAAGGAGGTTTCCGAGACACGGATCGGTCTCAGACTCTAGTTATGCTATGTTGTCTGTAGATGATCGATTCGAAACAGAGCATTGCGAAAAATGGCGGCTAAAATTCCAAGCGGTCAATTTGTTTGGCTTGGAATGCATCTCCTAATGGGTGTATCCGCTTTAGTTACTCGCATCGCTCTGCTCTGAGTCACAGCTATGTGAATAACTACTTTTATCTGAGTGTCGGCCTGTCTAGATATTATCTTGCTTTGAAAGGTTTATCAGCGGGATGGCAGACAGTCGATAAGTGTCTGAGAGCAAATGATCGGAATTATAAATAGCTCCATCGCACTGTTGAAGATTCGATCTATTTTTTGTGGAATTTACCTAGTTTCAGTTTTTATGGAAAAAGATTAAAGATTATAGTTATGACCTATAAAAAAGCGCATATTTCTTGATTTGTTGAGGTCGCATTTGAATGCTGCTGGCAATTTAGAAATTTCAAACGGAACCTAGGGAATGTAAAAAGTGTCAGAGTGTTTGCCGGGGAGCGATATCTCTCTAAAAGATAGTAAAAAACATTTTGATTTTATCCGTTTCTATGTCGATAACACCTCAAAGAGCATTATGTAAACTTCTAACAAGCCTAGATTAACGTGTTTACACCAATAAATAAATTAGAGCTAACGTACATAAATATTTTGATGTTGTTAACGCAGAAGCAATGTAACGTTCTAGGCCTCCAGTAAATATTTACATACGAAAGATCGAATGGAAATGAAGATTGAAATACATAAAGTACTTGATATATTTTTCATAGTTCCAACACAAACGGAATTTTCATTTTAAGGAGCTCGGGTATGAAGGTGGACGCAACGAGAAAAATTTCGTGGAAAAAGACGGACTGCAAGTAAAATGGGATCAGGAAACGAAAATGATGAAATGCTATTCGTTTTCTCAAGTCCAATCAATTGGAGGAAAGTTACATTTTCATAAACCTCACACATTCTTGATAACCTATGTTAGGTTTGATCTATCCACGTTATCTACTGGTTCACCTGAATAGGTCAATGGTGCAGGAGTATGAGTTTGAACTCGTAAATCAAAGTCCAGTCTAGCACCGAAATAGAAAATTAATTACATTAATTTGTTGATCTAGACTGTGACTCATTACTTTAGTTTTAAATAGCAAAAATAAGTGCATCTATGGTGTATGCTACATAAAACGTGGACACTGACAGACGGATTGTCACAAATTCGCTCACCATGGTGTGGAGCTGGTTATGCTCGGAGCTTCTTTCAAGACCCGAAAAGAATATTTTTCGAAAAAGACTTACCGACATAGTGGCAATTGGCTGGCCATGTCTGTCGAAAGACTGGTGGCTGATGGAGGAAAATGTTTTGGAGTGTAGACTGCGAATCGTCAAGCGTAACATTGGTCACTCCTCAGCTAGAAAAGCCGAGATAGACTGGATGCGAACTACGGAGGGCAGGATGCTATGGCGCGGCTTCCGAGAGGCCTATGTCTGATGCTGAGTTGGTTGATTAAGGCTAACGCAATTTCTATTGTGCATGGTCAGACTTTGGTCAGCCATCCATGAACTATATTTTAGTCTCTTGAGCTGAGATATCTAACACAACAAAGCGTGAGCTATATTTGTGTGTAGGTCTGTGTTATATGAAGTCGGGGCCGGATATAAATCTGTGTTGAGTGGATGGCATACCGTCCAAACTTCTAACCACTGTAAACAGCGAGGTATGGTGTCCATTGCACTATCAGTCACGATAATTCTACAGGATATAATAAATTAGAACACTTAAAAAATAATTTAAATGGCTTGAAAGGGAACTGCTATGATGATAACAGATGGTTAGTAACTTAGTATAAAGGGTGGAGAGGTTAGATGATTTTTATATCAAGGCAGGCTTGCCTAACTTCCGTAAATAAATTGGAACTAGGTCAGGAGAATAATGTTGATAGCATTTTTCAGAAAGAGCGTTGAACGAGAATTAGCTTGAGCCTAAATGAAAACATTTATCTGGGTACAACGTACTTCTATGCGAACGGACACTAACCAAAACTTCAAAAATCGAACAATGTTTTAAGCTTTGTTTATTTTTTATTCATTTAGTCAACCGGCGATCATGGCGCTTGCAACAGCGTCGAAATATCGGGAGCTCAAAATTAATACTAATCACGGAAGATATATCCCGTAAGTGACATTTCAACTTCAGAAATCTCTTCTGCATTTCAATCTTTTTCTTTTGAATGCAAGAATGTTTGCATATTGGAGTAATGTTGACATTGTTGGCGGCTGGAGGAGCTTTTGACTAATAATAACAGCCGCATGGGTCGATCTTCAAAATAGTAGCGCTTGCCATGGTCAAAGTAGCCAAAGTCGGTTCGTGGATGGGTGACCAACCGTTCAGAGTTTCCGCCGTGCCTCGGAAAGCATGAGAAACCGTTGGTCCCATGATTCCCCGCTGACATTTGTGAATATTTGACAATCGTTACACGTACCTAGTCAGTGCCGCGAAAATCTTACAACCAGTCTTATCAAGGGGTATCGTATTACCCAACTAGATTGTTGCGTTCAGAGAGACAGTCGCTCTGTGTAAAATACTGGTATTCAGCACCATCCAACGGAAGCCGACCCCAACATAGTTTGAAAAAGGCTAGGCAGATGATGGTAAACTTGCTGGTTGTAGAACAATTAAATTAAAAAAATGTCGTCCAACATTGGACACGAGTTCCCCAATAAAACAAATATCCGTTCGTTTTGGCACCAGCTGGTGTTGTCTTTATAATTCTGTTATTATTATAAAATAAAGGCCACTGGGTTTTTAAACAGGGGAGAGAGGGTATCTACGATAACAAAATGTCATCTTTAAAAAATTACATTCACTGTAAAAATACAGATAGATAGAAATAAAAACACATGATTGCAAACCATAAGCACCCAGTTCTATCCGAGCGATGAAGAAATGTACCTAATAACAGATCCTTAGTACGCCCAGGATAATATGAGCGGCTGGATACTAGACACTGTGAATAGCTCAGGGTTCACCATATCACCGGATACTATGCTCGGCATACAACTGATAGCCCGAGCTCCGAACGTCGAAATCCGAAGACGTACAACGGATTTCTAAATATATTGAAAATCGCGTTATGAAACTCAAATGGACTTGGCCAATAGGTACATCTGGCAAGTCGCGGTGATTGCAGGTAGAGTGAAGCTGTGCTCAAGCGGCGTCCAAGGACTGGAAAAAGATGCTGGGCATTCGGTGGTGAAGGGAGCAGATGACGTTGATTGTCGCCATTGCGATTCAAACTTGGATGAGGTTGGCACAGGAGCGTGGAGCTCGGCACAAGCAAAGAGAGGCCTACTTGCAGCAGTAGGTGAGTTTGGGCTGTGAATGATGATAAACTATATCAAATGTAGCGCACTTTTGGACTACGTAATCTTCCTTGCTGAGTATTTGACTCCCCTCAGACAAATAGGTATTTTTCCACGAAAACCACCTTCACAGTCCACGGTAACGGTAACTAATCGATTAGCAAAAACAATAGTTAGAATAGCAAAAACACGAACAAAACCTTACTCATTATCTAACAATTAACGATTCAACGCAGCGTGTCGTACAAGGACGCGTGTTTTTATGCAAATCGCTCGTGTTATGAGTTGTCATAGGCTTTTGTATCATAGCAGTTCAAAGAAACTTATTGTGTGCATTATGAGCATTCATTCCAGTTGAAAAGATACCTGACAGAATGAAAATCGAAAAGGTACAGATAATCTTTGTGGTCTTCTACATACAACATGTTCAAAAGATCAACAACGAAATATAATCAAACTGAATTCACGTAACACTTTGAGTGTTGATGAACATAATAGAAGATAAAAGAGAGGGAGAAGTAGATAAAGACAGATATAACACAGACTGAACAGCTAGGCTAATAATTTCAGGCGACAATAACGCTACCATAGAAGTTGAAGAGTTGGAATATAGAGCAATATTGTGATTACTACCAACGACTAGTATTCAAGCACGTAATAACGAATGACTAAATGCAAAAGTATAATAGAAAAATAACAACTGTAACACAGGTTAATCTAGTGTAATAGCATCACATATTGGCACGTATCCTGATGAGAACTATCATGACAAAATAGACTCGAAGCCACACAGCGCGAGCTCCTTGGCATTCAATCGCCAATCGAGATACAAAACAGATGCAACAGAAAATCCACTAAGCATTGCACATTTTCATCGTCAGCCTATATCATCGACAAAGACGTGTAGCTGTTGGTTTTGTGCTTGTTCTCTCTCCAGTCGAGTCGAATTGCCGCCACATGCCATTGGACCATAAGTATGAAGGAAGAGATGTGTGCGCCTTAGGTTGATGACTAGTGATTAGGGGTCCCCCTATCTTATTATGGTCAGCTCTCTGAGTGCATGCCCATTCAACTTGGTCCTTAGCTACTCTCATCTTCTTAGGTTACTATTCCTTATCTTTACTGATGTGATTCCATCACTGTTCACCATTACATTGCTGGAGTGATCCTTTTGTACATCCATCTCTATTTTGTGATAGCATGGTTTGAAATATTTATAGTGGAGACACGCAATTACTCGTATGTCTCGAATGGTATTCATGTTCAGATGAGACTTGTTTATCTACACTCTCAATTTCCTTACATACTGATGACAAACAACAAACAAACAAATTAATTTTCCGACACATGATGCCAGAAAGCATCCAGTAGAATCAAACGTGTAAAAAATCGTGAATTTGCAGTGGAATTTATTGAGAATTTATTGAGATTCCTCCCATAAATGAAAAACTTGCACTTTGCTTGCTGATCTTTCATCAATGGATTATGTAACTCACCCATGTCTGCCATTTTTATAAAGAGCGTCGATATGAACTGAAGTGTTCATGGTTCACATCAATTCATAAATTAAAATGGATTCTGGACTATTCCTACTTAGAAAGAAAGAAAAAAACTACTACTACAACTACTTCAAATCACCAATAAGTAATAAAGTAAGATGTCAGAAAACTGTCAAGATTCTACAATGTCTTCTCGCCACCATTTTCGATTTTTAAGAAAATTACATTGACTTTCACGTTATCTGAGGTCAAAAGATTCAAGTGTGTGAAAACCGCATGTGTTACGTCCAATTTAAATGAGTTCCACTCAATTTAGTGTAACAAACAATTACTAGCGTCACTCGATGTAGCTATTAGAATAAGACTGTAAACCAAGTTCATAGGAAATGGCGGATTTACGGAACATGGTTGGTTGAACCAGAAAAATATTGCATTAGGTGTTTTAACTATTAAGGAAAAGCACCTGATCTTCCTCCTAGATCAGTCTAGTCTAGACTACCAACCAAGGCAATGTAAGCAAGGCAAAGTGTGATAAAATTAACATTATGAAAAGTGTAGGGTACCCCATGTGGTTGTTGCTTTCTAACGGTCATTTTCAATAACCTATCGGTAGCTATCTCTGTATGTTTGACATTTTGTTTACCGACCGATAGAAAAAAAACGTCACAGAAAAGCTTTACTTGATTTTTCCATGAATAAAGTGATAGGTAGGTGACGTGGATAGGACTAACTTTGTTTATAGAAACACCGATTGCTACGAGAGTAGGCATATTAACTGTCAGTTATACGTAAGTAAGTTATAGAAAACGGCCTTTAGACGTGTAAGTGATCTATCTGCAGTTGAGTAAAAAAATGGCCGAAAAGATTAAAAAAAATTGTTAGGGGACTTTCGAGTTCGCACCGTACCGTTTCCATGAAAATGTTTGGTCACAGTTTAACCAAATCTTATTTAGCGAGAGGAGTTCTCTAAACTATTCATAGTCGCAGCTAGCACTCTGTCAAGTCCGTATATCTTGATATTTTGTAAAAAAAAACTTAATATTCAGGTTATCAAAATAGCACCGCTTCCTCTCACAACTTCTACCACACACAATCGCTAATAATTCTAGTATGAGCGCATTCTCGAGCTAACTGTTAGCCGTTATCGTAAACACTGGCAAGCTCGCTGCCTCTGCCTACCCTGGACCAGCGCCAGAGAGATTTTAATGTGTATAGACGACAAGACTCAGTTCTGTTGGTGCTTGTATTGTAGTCTGCATCTAGCATAGCTTCTGCGAGGTTTGTCTATGCGGTGTGACGTCATTCCCGATAAAGATATAAATGATTTTCGAAATCAGTAGTGGCTTTTACTGGTATCGGTTTATTCGATCGTATCGCTTATTTTTGCTTGCATTCATAGTATGTGTAGATTTTAAATATTATATAATTTCGTACGATCGCCAGAGAGATTTTTATGTGCATTGACGGTGAAACTAGCTCTGGTTGTACTTGTTTTGTAGTCTGTTCCTCGCATAGCTGTTTGCAGTCTTTACGGTCTTATTCTGTGTTACAGTGATGACGAATAAGAGCGATTTTTAAAATCTGTCCATTGTGTTGTAAATTGGGATAATGTCTGCAAATCTACGCCTTTTTTTTTTTCCGGATGGGAAATCATCAAATGACTTCTCCCGCTCTGGGCGGAGCAGGAGGGAGTGTCAGACTTTTACTGACTAAAACCCATCCATGTTCCTTCATCGCCCTTTGTGTTCCGGGGCCACGGTATCTCTTTCGAACAGTCCCGCATGCAAATCTACGCCTGAAGTGCGTATTTTGCGTGCGATCTTTTAGTGAGGTGTTTTCATTATGTTTGTAAAAAGTATCAATTGCTTTGCTCATTGGTAATAACAGTAAAAATAGAAAAACTAGCCTTCTCAAACAGAACTCCAACTGCGAAAAATCTAGTTTTTGAGGTTCGTGTTTTCACTTGATGCGTGAAAATCTACTATCCAGAACGAATAAACTGAACACTAATAAAAACGACTGCCAACGTCATAATCCGTCGTTGATCAGGCACATTTCCAAGATGGTGTCAAGATTGACACATCTCATGGTAATTTTGTAAACATGACTTCAAGGCCTGGATAGAAACCAAAATAAAACCAAATGTAGAAAAACAAAAGTGCTCAACCATAGTGGCAAGATGATAGACCTGTACCTAGCCCTGGAGACGTGACCACAAAATGAGCAGTCATAAAATGCAGACAATACTCCACAAACTCATGAAACCTCAGTCTCATTATTCTACACTTAGTACTTGTATATTTGGCCCAGATTCGTGCGTGGAACGCGCAGGCGCGGGTTGCATAACTCGTAACGACCCAGGAAACAAGTTCAGTCCACATCTAGGTTCGTACAGGCTGGAGAAGGTCGCTATCGATCCAGCTTGCGTAACTCAGCGGTTGGGCCGATAGCGGTCCTATGTACTAGGTATTGGACAAATACATAGGATTGAAGTACCTATACATGTATACTTCAGCTTACAGAAAACTTAAGCAGGAATCAAAGATAAGCTCAGATCTAAGCTAAGATCTTTAGACATTGTAGCGATAAGGCTAGTATGATGACGAAGTTTTCAAGCCTAGATCCAAGAAAGTTAAAAAAAAAAAACCCGACTGCGTAAAATATAACCAACAACTTTAAATAAAAAAACTGAAAAGAATAAAACAAGTTCAGGAGACAGGACATATTGACTGCAACAGTCGGGACCCATATTGGATGTAATGATTTTAGTCTAGATAGATTATTTAATGGGTCTCGAATCCTTTGAGGAGTTACGAGGGCACAAAGAAACGGACATACATACATACATACAGGTCAAACCCATTACCCTCCTTTTGGGCTTCGCCGCAGTCGGGTAAAAACGCAAGAATGAAATATTACAAACTAAAGATAGATCATCCCTCAGACGCTGTTGGAAACCCTCTTGATACCAAAATACTATTCCACATTGTTGGATGTTATAGTCCTATGGTATTTTTCCACCATCCCATGGATTTAGTTAAATGGGAAAGCAGGAATTGGCTGGTTATCAAAAATGTAAAAACTTGTGACATCAGCCAAACCACAATGAGCTCGCGTGGAGGATTACAGTCCACCCCTAATAGAGAGGCCTCTGTCCCAGCAGTGGGAACATTTTAGCCTGATTACGCATGGTAATTCACCTGCAACTTTACTTTACACAAAGAAATGTTCAAGAGTAGGTACACAAACGTTTTAAGCTGTTATACTGCTGCTGACATGAACAACTCCCTACCCTTCGAAAAACGGGCTGAAATGTCAGGGTTGAAAGCATTACGTAACAGAGGGTGGTCGGGTGATGCTACGTAGCAAAATGTTGTAGTATGCAAATCGACTGAAGATACGAACGACAGATATACTGAAGTAGGTACAAAACATTCATAGTTCAGAATGAACTACCATAGTATTTCATAGTGGGCTCTGCATGTTACATTACTTACCGGTCTACGAAAAATCAATGGAATTCAAAGACTTTCTTCGTTGTTACGAAATGCTTCAGATTCGAGCGGTAATAAATTTTCTACCAGTTTATGGGCTTGCTATAAATTATCGTCATTCAGGACTTAGGAATGGTTTACATGAACGAATTGGAACGACGTAAAGAATGAGTTTAAGCTGGTTGGTACATGGCGTACAATGGTGTGTTCAATGTTTTACTGAAGGAGTATAAATAAACAACATCGTACCTATTGTAGTTGGTTACTTACTGTAAACTAACAAAACTATCAGTAGGTACCTACCTGCAGGCCGAGTATGGCGTGGAATAAGCTCTATGTGGTCTGCGCGTGGAATGACGCAGATTCAAAGATAACTTGGTTAAATTGCCCTCAGGAGATATGCAGTTTGCATTATAGGTACAATAGTGGGTACAGTAGTGGTAGGTAGCCTTTGAATTTGTGATAAAAATTATGCTTAGGGCAGAAATGTTAAATATGTATGGTAGCCGGAAGATAAATGGTACCTACCTACGGTGTCACGCAGGGCTTTTCATTCTAAATGTTTTAGATAATTCATAATTTAATCTAGTAATATTGATTTATTCATCAAAACAGCGAAATATTTGACAGATATGGATAGTTAAAGGTTGCAGGGACATCGACGCACAAAGGATTATCACGTATTCAGTATTTACCTACATCTTTCCCACTTATTGTTTTTTTTATTGGTAATATTAAAATTCTGCTGTTTCCAACAAAAGTGAAAACTTCCTATTGCTGGGCAAACGCCTCCCCATATCCTTCCAGGTACTCTTCTCCTGCGCTACCTCGGCTGATGAAAACCTACATGATCAAAATGTATAGAATAGCCCTGCATGCGACGTTGCCGACTTTCAGAACGCAATCCCGTAAATGATTATAATAATGAAAATCATGCCTTAGTAAACATACAAGGGGCCCGCCGATCAGTTGATGAGCATACTAAAGGAGCGACGTACCTAAGTACATAATATGTGGGTACATACAAATGGTAAATCGATGAGAAAATAAACCTAATGCCAAGGCCTTTGAAGACATTGTGTGATCATAAAAACTGGTATTTCAGTAAGGTTAGCCCATTTGGGTGAATATTTAGTGTTTCTGAACACCTATTGTTTCATAAAAATGATGCAGTGGGTGATTTTTCGGTTGTTTTCTGTAGTTTTCCTGAGCAGACTGTAATTTTATATGCGAAAGTACCTGAATAACATTTTCTCACTTGGACGGCTGATCAGATTTCGATGAAATTATGGTAAAAAGTAGATCATGACCTGAATAAGGACATTTATAAATATGTTCCCGTGGAATAAAAAAATAATTTTAGCACTCATTGTACCATAGAACCTTACAATATTATAAAATAAATTATGGGGATGTAAAACATCGTAGTTAAAAGACTGGCACCAATACTTGCGGTAAAAATCAATTTCTTCAAAGTCACTAAAGTTAAAGGCGTGGGAATATCTGCAGCTGAATTATTAATATTTCTTTCAATGCTAATGCAGTTAAAAACTATTAACTTGCCTATAGGTACTACCTTTAACAAAGCATCTCTGCGATTTACACACGTGACAATATATTTTTCTTTCAAAGAGAGAACATATTGTTTAACTTTTGTGAACTAACATGAAATTTTAATATTAGATCGGTAATCTCTGTCAAGTCCCTCGGGAAGAAGGCGTGAGTTTATTTGTAGGTACCTATAACTGATTTCTAACACCAAATATGTACTAATACAATAGAGGATAGCCCCACAAACCAAAAACTTATGACCACGTAGTACATCGACATACCTACATAATTATCTAATTGAAGCGCAAAATACAGCATCACTTCAGAAAACCTGAAATACCTACCCTCTAAAATTCCCAAATTTATGTTTCAAAGCACAACGTTATTAAAATTATTTAGACCCAACCGCAAAAGGCACAGGTATGATGTGCCCGATTAATTTAAAAGTTACCACGTAATATACAAATTTTCATCCGTTGGGGGCTAGGGAGCTTAAAACCCGCAGTGATGAAAGGCTGTGTTCCCAAGCCCCCAACCACGACGGGGGTGTGGGGGTATTACATAACATGACCTACATGGACGGACCAGCTCGGAATGAAGTTGGAAAGCACTTGTATTTTTGAAAAGAAGGTTTGTAAACTTATTAAAATTTTTGACTGTTTTACGGAGTCAATTTTCTTTTGGATAAGTGAAGACTTGTTCCTGGAAGCAAGATTAAAATGCGGGCCTAATAGCCCATAACAAGATGGCAGAACGTTAACTAGATGTTGAGAATTGGAAAGAGATACCAGAAAAATATATGATATTCTTCAGGACATATGCTAGTACGATAGTGTTTTGAAAACATAATACAACAAATTTTATTCGATAGAAAAAAATCACGAACTTATCTCTAAGAATGTCTTTTAAAGAGTAAAAACCATACTAAATTATATGCGATCATTCTGATTTTTTGGCAAATAATTCGACAAGCAAAATACTAGTATCATAGTGTTTTACTTTTTTAGTCCAATTAATAGATTTTTTGTAAATCGCAAAAACCACTCATTTCGCACTATTCGGCCGCAGTGACTGACGTAAAAACCACTTTGTCGTGCAAGCTGATTAGAACTTTATTCTAATAGCATTTCAAACGAAGTTTGAACCAACACAAATACAGTTGCTTATTTAGCTCATGTAATCGCCTTGAGTGGCAGTGGGCAGGGCACATTGCTCGCAGAACGGATGGCCGATGGGGCCGAAAGTACTGGAGTGGCGACCGCGAACCGGAAGACGTTGCGTTCGAAGGCCTCCCACTAGGTGGACCGATGACCTGGTGAAGGTTGCGGGAATCCGCTGGATGCGAGTCGCACTGGACCGGTCAATATGGCGACACTTGGGGGAGGCCTATGTCCGGCAGTGGACGTCTTGCGGCTGAAATGATGATGGTGATGATGACCGATGGAAGAGATATGGAGGGAGACCTTTGCCTTTTGGGGCACAACGGGATTTAAGGTATATTCTTCGTATCGCGTCGATGGCAAATGAAGCATAGAACAGATTCTGTATGAAACGATCTGCTATACTATACAGCGTGTACCAGAAAGGTGAGGTCATATTTCAAGGTGAGATTCAGACCAGCAAACTGAGAAACTTTCTCCATGAGACCAACATCGAAATCGCGAAAAAACAAACAGCGCCCTAATGTACTTAACGGACACTATGGTCGAGTATTGAAGTTTTGTACTAGAGAGCTGAAAGTTTATCGAAGCTATTACAAACTTAGTACAAAACTGTCTACAATACTGTCGTCAAGTTGAAACGGAGTCACAATTCTCAGCAGTGAGAGAGCGAATGAGAAGAAGGTACAAAATCATTCACAACACGCTGAGCCAATGAGCCACAAATCTTACAAAATTATTATCTAAGCAAGTATACATAAAACCAGTCAACGACAGACTTCTACCAGACGGTTGGAGCTAATAATAATCAAGGAGCACACATGGTGTTGAGATGATGCTAATGGGTAAGTACCACAACAGTGACCTGGCCTCGCATTGTGTAGGCTTTCGTTATTATGAGAGATCAACTTACATAAGATGTTTGCCGGGCTTACATGGTAGCATGTGAAACAGATTATCGACCTTGTAATTAAATGTAATAATGAATTTAAATTATTATGTTAAAGTTTTTATGATAATAGTGCGTAGAAGTTTATTCGTTTCAGATCTTAAATACGCACGTACATAAATACACGAAAGTATTATATTATAGGCACTCAAAAGTATCGTTATTTTAAGTAGAAATAAAATATTTTTTTTATATAAACTCATTATAAAAATAGGAAGATATTGTATAACGGTTGTAACTGGTAAAGAGTTGGCTGATCTATGACACAGTGCTCACAATGCTGTCCTATTTGACCAAAAGGTTGACTGGTGGAGAATGCCTTGTGGCATTAAGTCCGCCTATGTACCACTCTTGTACATGATTTTTAAATAAATAAATGAGACAGTAACGTAATAAAATAAACTAAATATTGTCAAAATAAAAAATAAAAGTTATGTACCTCACAATAATCTAGAATTTTAGTGAGTTAACAGAATTAGGTAGTAAGTAGCAATATATAAAATTAAAAGATGTACTCACATTGCGTAGTTAATGGCGATAAAGATGTACCACAATGTGAACACGATAATGCCTTGAGGACCGCCGTTGGACATGTTGTCAGCTTACGAACTAAGCCTCCAGAGTGAGTAGATGCTATTGTAGTCCACAGATCCCAGTAACAGTGCCACCTCAGATGCCTTTGGTAACAGTGACGATATCCCTTGCGATTCCACCAAAAATAATACTAATGACACTAACAGTGCCACCAATAACAATACTTATGCTACCAGCGATGTTTTATATGGAGAAGCTACTTAAACTAGAAACTACATACACTGCTAATGTCACCTGCGATGACACTGGAAAAATTACCGAGGCTACTAAAGATACCACTAACAATGCTACTTATTTGACCAGGAATCGCCACTGGCAAAGCTTTAAAGCTACCAGATATACTAGCGCTTCGTGAGAATCTACTAATGCAACTATAGTTGCCACAAGAAACTGCCTAGAACCTAGGATGCCTCTGGTGAAGCCTTAGAAATGCTACTGACGAAAGCGTTAGGGATTTCAAAGAGGCTACTGGTGAAATCGCTCGTGCTAAAGCCTCCAGTTATACGGCTAATGCCACTGATAACACTGCTTTAAAAGCTATCCGATTTGGCAATTTGATTTTGTTTCTGGCTTTTATTATTATTAAAACCGCTGCTATTCTTTGGTTCTTGTTCTAGTTTTAAACTTTGATTCAGCTGTTTTCAAAGTAGTTGCCAGAGCTTCCAATTAAGGTTTTTAGTCAGTTCTAATAGTAGGTTCTGGTATCAATATCGGTTCTCATTTAGGATCGTGGACTGTTTACTGTTTTTTTTCTACTTCGACGTCTTCGATTGCGGGGAAGACACGTCTGTAACATGTTTTTAAATAGAAGTTAGTAAGACATTTAATTTACCCATCTAAGTGCAAATAAATAAAATTTTTGTGTCTGTTTGTAATATCAAAATAACATTTTTTTACTGAAAGCATATATACGGCACTAGAACAAAAAAAAATTGTCCGTCTGTCTGTCTGTTTGTTCCGGCTAATCTCCGAAACGGCCGGACAGGACTTTTACTGGCAGAAAGCTGATGTTATAAGGTCTAACATAGGTTTTATTTTAGAATAAGAATTAAGGTTCGGTGCAAAAAAAAAAAAAACTATAATTTCACGAGAACGAAGGTCACGGAAAACCGTTAGTTATTAATAAACAAGTAAAGTAACAACCTGAACAACCAGGTACTTATATCCTTCTGACTCGTCCACGTTAATCGACTACGGGAATAGTAGGGATATTGTTTATGAATCATAACGAATAAAGACCGGATAATAGTTACAACTGTCTTATGTAACTAATACTCAGATAATTATAATGTGGAACATCCCCAAAAGCTAAGAAATGAGTACGAGGAAGTCTGAAAGTGGTGCCGGTCACCGGTGACTGAAAAGTTGTGTGGTAATCGGTTGTCGTGGTATGGGCATGTGATGCGGAGGGATGAGGAAAATGTTGTGAGGAAAGTTTTGAGTATGAATGTGGATGGGTATAAGAGTAGAGGAAAACCAAAGAAACGATGGATGGAATGTGTTAAGGATGATATGGGTAGAAAGGAGAGGTGTCTCATGATATTGCAAGAGAGGAGGTGTCTGATGAGATGACGAGTAATAGATAAGTGTGGAAGAAGAAGACATGCTGCGCACACCACATGAACTGGCATAAAGGCAAGAGAATGATGTGAGAGAGTGATGACGCAGTGGAAAAGCTACCAAATCTGTATGATTGACTGGTTTCTGTGCAACTCTTAAGAAAACCACAACAGACGGAAACTGAACAGATATTTTTTTTATAGTGAGGGTAAAGTACGATATCGTTAAAATCACGGGAAACATCTGGATGAAGGACTGAACCTGGAAGTGTGGCAGAAGAAAAGGAAGGCCTATATAGTTGGTGCCTGTTAAGATCGCAATAGCGGTCTTTGCCCTTTCCATAATATCTCTTGCTACGAAACAAAACAAATGAACCAGGAATGAAGCAGGTATCGTTTTTCATTAGAAAAAATGTTGATGATCACGATAGATGACGATTCAAGACTTGAACAGGCTTATTTTTGGATTTCATTTTCATTTAATGTATAGGTGGGTCAATGCCCGCTTTTGCGATCTAACTGGCATCAACTATACCTAGAAGTGGGTGATTCCGGACTCATATGATGATGATGATGATGATGAATGAGGGCAAAGTCTGGCTAAAATATTGAACCGAATTTGTTTCGAGTGGGTTCAAGATGATAGAAATAAAAGCAAACCAGTGCCAATCTCCAACTCGGAGGCAGGAGTATTGAATATCCTTTTAAGTTACTTACCTGCTTTAAGTGCTTGCCTATACTATACTAGTTTTATAGTACAGGCCGGAATTGGTTAGATATTTACATTCTTGGTTTTTTGATGAAAATGATGTTGATATTTTTCTAAGCTTTTATTTAATTGTCATCTCTCTTTAAGATTTGTTGAAAAGTATTGATTGTATTTATAAAAAATTGACAATATGGCACTTAGACAGTGTCTATGGAGTTTTTATGTTATTCAATGAGTTTTTATGAAAGTGCAAGTCTGGTTTAGATAACAAAACAGCCACAGGGCTGTTGTGTCTACTGCTGATAGAGATGCCTAAGTTGTAACCTGACCCGCAGCACACAGGGGAGTCCTCAGGAATGCGTTGTGCGGAACCCGTATGTAAGCTTGATTAAAATTCATGTAGGTATTTATTTCTATTACATATTGCGAATTTTTAAAATACGTTCATTTAAAATAAGTTGTGAATTCTATCAAAACTTGTTGATTTTCGGAAGTTTGAATTAAGAAAAATATTAATAATTCTTTATTGTACTATAAATTATGTTAATTTTTATTTATATTTTTATAATAATCTTATATTTTATTTGTAATATTTAATCTTACTGTTATTTTAAATTCGTAGCTTAGCGGTGGCAAAATGTCGTTGGTAGTCAGTTGAGCAGGTAGTGCTGGGAATCTTGAATCCTGAATTCCACGGCAGTTATCTTTGGGCTACGAAGCGAGTTGGTCTAGGTTTTTACTGTGTAATATCAATAAAGTATTTTGAAGAAGTCACGTATTACCTCCACACCTGTGCAACCCCACAAGCCCCCACACTCCCTCCGGCAGTGGACCTTGTCAACGCATATTCGTTGTTATAATGGCGTCCTTAAACCTGAGTACCCCCCTTCCTATTTGCTAAAAGTTGGGTAAGTGGCGACATCTATACCGCCAGAGACTAACTAAACTAACAGGTATCCTACAACGCGGTACTAAAGTTATCCGCGTGATTTACGTAACGCGGAAACTCGACCACAACCGTCTGGTAGGTGGATCTTCGATTTGTAATGGAAGTTGTTAAACTTTCTACCTACTTATTTAAAGGTACGCCCTTATTGGCTTTTCATTCGTTGTAAACATTGGGAGTACCTATAGCCCTTTTTTACTCCTAATAACTTACCAACTTACTTACCTACCACCCGGCGCTGCCGGCCCGCATCATGGACTGTCCGTGTACCTAACCCGGTAGTCTAGCGGTAATGCGCCACTGACCTTGTGAATAAAGAAATGTACACAAAAATTGTGACTTACTTATTGTACCGATGCATTTAAATAATACGTTCGTGTTTGACATAACTATTGAAAAGAAATCTATTTGGCTATGTATGTAAAGACACTTCGCATGAGGTTACGATGGTACGGGTGCAGATGTTATATTTTACTAGCTTTTCCCCGTGGCTTTCCTCGCGTTATCGTCGGTAATGATCGGGGATAATGTCCTATTTGTAATATTTTAGTAGAAACACAACTTATTTGTGTCACAACAGAATGAATAGCGAATCCACTGACAACATATAAATTAATAAAGACTACAAAATGTATACCTAGATACTTACTTATGCAAGAAAAATGGACTTGTAATATTGCTTCTAGCACAAAATTTTGCGTCGGCTGACGCAGTTTGTAGGAAGAGTCCGATTTGTTTCTTTTACGAACCTTGTTTATTAGAAAAAGTCGTCCAGTTTGATGGTTTGATTCACCACCTAACAGGTACCTAAACTGCGCTTATTATGTTAGGTACATCCTGTGTACCTACAAAATATATTTTCGTGATGACTGTATTTCGGTGTGACTAGTTTACTACTACGCGAGACGGTCAACCCACAGCAATCCGCGGAACTTCTAAACCTTCTACGAATGCCCAACAGCCATACCACACCCAAACTGCACTGCGAAGGCTAGCGGTGGAGAAGAATCGCCAAAGACTGTCTGCCCATGGTTCAACCTTCATGACCGCAGAGCTGGAAATGGGTCTCAGAAACTCCAAAAAAGGCCCCCGATCCCGACGGATTAACAGCAAACGTAAGGTAGGACGCCCTATACCGCGGCCGAACAAAAAGAAGGAACAAAGAAGTCAAAGTCAAAGACAAATAGGAGAACAAACACAAAGACATGGTCAAAGACAAACAAAGACAAAGTTAAAGTCTGACACTCCCTTCCGCTCCGCCCAGCGGGAGGGCTCATTTGATGATATCCTATCAGAAAAAAAATAAGCTAAGACGCCCTAAAACTTGGTGTATTGACGATCTTCGCAGGGTGGCCACGACGGCGACCCCCTCACTATGCAATCCATCCACCAGCACAATGTTTTGAGTGCGTTACATTGAGTTTTACCGTAAAACACTTTGGTAAAACGTGATTTTTCACTCCAAAAAAATAAGTAATTTCCCTCTAATTTAATAGAGATAATTTAATTTTCTAAAGTTACTTGTTTGATGCATAGAATGCTTGGTTGACGGCTTCGTGAAGAGTCTATTTACACTCTGAGAGACATTCCTCTACATTCTATATTACTACATTTCTATTCCTTTCCTAATCCTGTAAGTACCGATGGATATGCTATCTATGTTACAATTTTGTAATCATGTTGAGTATGTACCATTGTGATACTGATGCGTGTTTTCTCAATAAATAAACAACGACAAAAGTGCATCCGACTGCCTTGTTGGTCGTAGGCCGGACAGTGTTATTGGGTTTTTACAATATACTTAATAAAAGATAGCTTGATCTCTGCGACTTAAACAAACTCAAACAACAAATTTGAAGTTTGTTGTAGTTTGACATATTATGTCGCAGAGATCAAGCTATCTTTTATGAAATATTGGAATTTCTCAGTAGCAGTCACGGAGTCTGGATGTTGATGGCAATACGCTCGCCCCCTATTACATGGGACTTAAAAATAATTAGCGAAATGTGGGTGTACCTACTATTAGGTACACCTGTGCCCAACCCTTCGGGGATAACAGGCGTGATGTTATGTAACATGCGTGTTTAGTTTGATATTAGAAAAATACATAGATTTTTTAACAATATTTTATTATAACATTTATGTAGATGTATATAACACAGCTGTATAATTATAATCTATTACTAATACATACAATATTATTATATAGAGTAGAGTATATATATAAGGGATATGTATAAAATAACAATATGTATATACATACATCTCACTTATATCAAATGACATTTAAAATGACATAACAAGCTAGGTATAACGTTTTCACTTACTGCAAGTTTTCATTGTTTGAGCAAATGGTATTTTTTTCAAGTGTGTTTTATTCAAATTAATATACAAGGTGTCGCTTTGCTATCTTGGTCAATTTCAAGGAGGTATCTATGCTAATGATTGTCGACCCGAATCGATATTAAAACGGGTAGGTTTTTTTTCTTATTTACTGAAATCGGTAAGTGATCCTTATTAAAACGCAGTCCGTCTGTAACTAGCCCTAAAACCGCGCCTTCACACTGTACACAAATACACGTACACAGCGACAAGTCGCGGGACGGGTAATTCTGTTTATTACTTTCGTATTATTCCGAAATACTGTCAAATTTGAACAATTTCAAATAACAGCTTAATTAATTATTTGACCGGGTATCGTAATTTAAATTGATTATTTATGTCTTTTGTGACAAGCTGAATTTTGACTAGGATGCAAAACTACACCTTGTATAACGAGCTACCATCACTGCAAAGACAAAATGAATAATAATGTGTACCTACATCATTGATATATTAAAAAACCCTTTATATATCAATAACCTACATACTTTAAAAATATAAGGCATTAACAAGCTTGGTGCGGAATATTCGAGTTTCACAAATCAAATGGAAGGTTTTATCAACAGTTTTGTATGATGTTGCTACTTTTAAAATATTATAATAGTAACAGACACTTGTAAGATTCTATAAAATGAACATTGGTGGATAAAAATTCCACTGATGGTGGGTAATTTTGCAAATGTGCATTCAATTTAATGTAGAGGACATTATATTGAATGCACATTTGATTGGAATTTTAATAATATCACATTACTGGTACGGTCTATGATAAAATTTGTAAAGTTTACAGTTTTATCTCATTACAATAAAGATATAGCGGAATTCGGCTTGTATATCAGATTCATTGAGTAGAAAACAAATGGAGTGTTTATTGTATTTTTGCTTTGACTACTGCAGTCGCTAAAAAGTAGGTTAGCTTTCTATGAGAGATCTTTCGGTGCTTGAGTGACCAGCAAAGGACAGGACATTTACAATTTCGCAAGTATTTACATTTTTTTTTTTTAACGATGTGGTGCACTTGTAGTCAGTGGCCCAAAAAGTCAGACAACCAGTCTTACCATGGGGTATCGTACCCAGTACTAACTGGGTTGTGGAGGTCAGATAGGCAGTCGCTCCATGTAAAATACTGGTATTCAGCTGCATCCGGTTAGACTGGAAGCCGACCCCAATAAAACTTGTGAAAAGGCTCGCCAGATGATGATGATGTTGTGGTGCACTTGTGTTGTTAAATATTTACAAAACCGTTTAGTGAAACTATGTAAGTTCAGATTTTGGCCACGTGTCGTAGATCCTCGAGCTATATGTAGTTCTTGCAGTAGATTTAAAGTTTTTTTTCGGATTAACAGAATGGTCACAGAAAGACTGTTTCGGAAGATCACATAGCTTTAACAAACTATATTTACAACAAAACAAGACCTCTTATCTAGCCCACACACATTCTTCACACTCCATTTGCAGTCTACTCCGTGTTTAACATCTAACAAGCGGTGACAGTGAAACCTTTCTCCAGTTTCTCCACGTATTGCTTGCGAGCGTCCGTGTTGTCGGCCGGACGGTTGTGCGGCACCCACACCGGCTTGCCGATGAAGAGGCGTTTCGTTTTTATGTAGTCCTGGAATTGAAGAAAATGGGAATTAATTATATTATTTTTTAACTTTGAGTATTTTGTTGTCTGTTGTTATGGTTAGTAGGGGAAGACCAATAAAGCGATGGATGGTCTGTGTGGAAGATGATAATATGGCTAGAAAGGTGACAACTGAGGAGAAGTCATCATCATCATCATCAGCCTATTAATGTTCCCACTGCTGGGACACAGGCCTCCTCTCTATGAGAGAGAATGGGCTATAATCCACCACACGGGCCCAGTGAGGATTGGGAGATGTCACGTGTCTTCGAATTTTTGGTTCTAGGACATTCACCGTTTTGAGAGCAGTGGTGATGAAATAAATTACACAAAGTAATGCGCCTGTCTGGATTCGAACTCACGACTTACTGTTCGTAAGTCGGGCCACCACTGGGCCACCGCTGCTTTCTGAGGAGTAGTAATAGAGCAGTATGGATTAAGTGCCAGAGGTTGATGAGTATTCTGTTGTCTTTGCAGATGAAGTATTGATATAAAAACTGATTCATTTAAAATACCGGGGGTGTTCATTACGCCGCTTCATCTTCCCCATTGGAACAATAGAAAGTGGTGAAGGGCACTGAAGGGTAGGCGTTTTGGGGAACTAACTGGTGTTAAGGTGATGTGTAGTTCGACATTCAAAAAGTGCTGATTATCAGCTTGATCTGAATGAAATTTAATTTTGAAAAAGAATTTTAGAATATCAAGGTCATAGAATAACTAACCATTGAGCTATTACTACTACGTATAGAGAAGACACCGCGAACAAAATCTGTGCTCCGTTCAACTGCTGTCGGCTGGCTGCAGTTCACTCAGTCGCTTGCTCGCTACAGAACATCTTTATATACGGGGTTACCCGCCCCCCGCACTGCGCACAGATTTTGTTCGCACTGTCTTCTCTATACGTAGTAGTAATAGCTCAATGAGAATAACTTACTTTTTTACATACTGTGTGATTTTTGTCAATTCACGCAAATACGTTCCAGATAATCGTTGCAATCACAATATAATAATTATTTATTTTGAAATTGCAAGCACTAATTCATCCATCCATGAAAGGATGTTCGTTCCATCATAGACCTCATCCATCGCTTTCCATCAGGCGTGATCGAGATCAAGAATAGGCCCATTTTGCAATAAAAAAAACAACCTGTGTGGACTACTCTGAGTTTGCACTAATCTATGTTCGCTCTGAAACAGTAATGCGCTATTCTTGACCTCAGGCAATGATGCGTCAAGAACATGCGCGTGCATCACTCGTTTCCAATGCGTGAGTACAATACGGCCGACGTATTTTGGCGAGTCTGAACATAGGCTTTGCGAACTTTAGCGCATGTACACTCGTGAAGAAAACTGTTATTGTCATTTTTTTTTATAAACCAGTGTACGAATAAAATTACCATAATATGCTTTGGTTGGCATATTTGGCGATCGCGTCATAAATAAAGACTTGTGGCATGCACTAAGCAGATCCTTTCATTTGTTTTCTCCACAAGTGTCGCAACACGAACGTGTAGCTCCTGTAAGCAAAGGGCGATGATACTAACATTAGTGTCAAGTGTGAACCGATGGTAGTTGCCGCTGGGGATGACTATCATGTCTCCACCGCGGACAGCGATGCGGATCCACTGGTCGTTATTGTCGCGCACGTCGAAGTAACCGGAACCGTCCAGTATGAACCTGGAAAATTTATTAGTTTTTATAGAACTTTTTGCACTTTCATATTCAAAAATTGCAATTTCTTACTTTTCCAGTACTCCAACCGGAGTTGGTTCCATAGAAGTTTTTCAGTATTAGAAACAGGATCGATTGGTCAGTATTTCTCCCAAGACCTACTAGTGGGTCCTCTGAGATTTTATTGTCTTTGAAGACCCACTCAGACTAGTAGTTTTGGAGAAAAATGAAAATAAACAAAAAAACATCCTGTCACCCCAAACGCATATACCGTCTCCGTTCCGTTGTGGGTAAAAATAGAAAAGATAGCGTCAAAGATAAGGGTTCGTAAAACCGTACTCGCTTCGCTCGCATTTTAAATAACTCTTTGGCTTCTGTCCTCGAAGTGCCGGGCCTCCGCCAGCCTATTTCGTCGGCCTACGGCCCGGTGTCCAATTTTTAAATCTGTGTATAGGTTCCAAATCTCACGAAAAATAATGGATAGTCTCCTTAGACCATTTTTGTGTAGCTGCAATGGTTAAGGTAAGTAATTCCTCTTACTGCCTTGTTGAAAGTTTCCACTGTATAGAGTATACCTTATCTCCTCATCAGTGTGCAGATGTTCAGTAAAGAATGATTTCAATTTCTCCTCATAGTTGGGTAGGCAATCCTTGGAGCAGGTTATCTCATCTTCATATGTGTATCCACGCTCCTTCTTTAGCTTGTCCAGAACCCCATCTGTTGCATATGTGTCTACGTTGAGCTGTAATTATAGTTGATTATCTGTTTTAGTATTTATTTTAGAAATTAGTCACTGGCCTGAAAATCAGACAGCCAGTCTTACCAAGAGGTTTCGTATTACCCAGTACTAACTGGGTTGTGGAGGTCAGATAGGCAGTCGCCCCATGTAAAATACTGGTATTCAGCTGCATCCAGTTAGACTGAAAGCCCCAACATAACTATGTTGGGGCTTTATCATAATCTGCCTAGCCTTTTCCCAACTGGGAAAAGGCTAGGCAGATTATGATAATGAGCTTGATTAATAAATTATGACAGAAATCATATTTTTTACACTAAAACTGTGTGTTCTTGTGTTAATATGTCCAATGTGTTTCTTCAAATCATTGTTTTAAAATTCAACAATCAAGTTTATGTTACTCAATATCAAATATTGATACGATGGTAGTGTGTGAGCAGACGCACGAAAGTCTGACAACTACTTTTTATAGTAAGAGATCTGGATTGTGGAGAACAGTTAGGCAGTCACTCCATGTAAAATACTGGTCTTTAGCTGTTTCTGGTTAGACTGCCAAGCCAAGTGATGTTTTATGGGGGAAACGGTAAGATAGCCAGCAAAAATATCAAAAACACCAGTAAATAAAAACCTGCTGTGTAATGTGTTTACACAAAACTTATTCTTGTGTCATAAATAAAGTAATAAAATAGATATAATAATTATAACTAATGATGTAACTAATGCCTTCCAACCACAATATTACTTGAAAAACAAATGATTTGCATTTTCTTGCTTATTATCATCGGCCACTTTTAGCAAATAAGATAGATAATAAGCGTTATCTATTAATTGTTTCAAATAGAAAAAAAAATGTTGATAACAAAGTTATTAAAGTAATTCTAGAACTACGCAGAAAACTTGTACTCACTTTGAAATATTCCACGCCAGTTTTCTTGAACAAATCTTCGAGAGAAATGTACTGAGGTGGGTTCGTATGGTGCTCCAAACGCTGGTCGGTCTTTTCTTCATCCATAAACCAAGCTTGAACCATTTTTGAACGATATTATTTGACAGTTTACGTATAAAGTTATTACAGAAATTAAAGTTCCTTCAGTTCCTCTCGTCTCGTCCGCTGTTGATCAAGTGAAGTGTCAGTCAGACAGTCAGTGTCGATTTGACACTGGCATGATAAATTGACATGTGTTTTTAGTTACGTTCCGTTTGACGTAAAGTGATCATCAGTATTGCACCTCTCACTCTCACTCAGTTTATCACATCATAGCTTATCACTCAGTTTTCTAGACACTCTTCGAAGCTGAGAAGCACTTTTTCTTCACTCATAATTTCTCATAATTTGTTTGTTTTGAACCATTCCATATAACCTTATTTATTTATTAAAATCTCCTGTAAAACTATCATTATAGCTGGATGAGCTGGATCCCTAGTGGTTACTAATTGTTGATCGAAGCATATTGCGATAGCTCGGTCTCAAAAGTTCCAATTTTTCATAAGTATAAAAAAGAAATAAGTTTATGTACAACAATTGAAATGGTATACTTTTTCTAGAACCCTCAATGACCATGACCTCATGACCATTCAATCAGCAATACAGCACAATATTTTGAGTGAGCGTTGTATAAACATAAACCGTGATTTTCCTTGCAATACTTAATGGGGATGGCAACTGCTGTGGAACTAATGGCGCTAGCATCGCTTGAACCAAACATCGTCATTGGTTGAAAATCTGTCAATGTCATTTTGTATTTCAAATTAGTTAGACCTCATTGGTCAGAATGGGTCTAAGCTATGACATCTACAACCAGCCTTCCCCAGCGACTTCTAATTCGACGACAACGCCATCTAAACTCGTTTTAAGAACTACTTGGATCCCGGCCCTGACCCTGAGTACGGAACCCTGAAAATAAAAAAATCGTATTGCCCTATAGTCCCTATACCATCCATCTATATCCAGTCTGGATGAGTACTTACCCAAATTTTATTCTTCGTCAACATCACATCGCGATAGAATCAGTCCATGGGCTCAGGGTCAGGGCTGGGATCCAAGCAATCCAAGTTGGTTGTTTTTTTATTATTATTCTTGTGTGCTAGATGACATGTAACAATAATTTAAAGTAGTTCTTTGTTAATATTATCTTTCACACTATTGTACAGAATTTGGTTCTGCTAACTAACCTAACGGACAGATGTATTGCTGGGGTGTTTATTCCGCCACAAGACCAGCTAATATATTGGGAAATCCACACTTTTGGAGGACTGTCTCTTGTAAACTTTGAAGTTCAAAAAGTGCTGATGTTAACAGCCTAATTTGAAAAACTAATTTTTGGTTTGATTTGAATCACTAATTACGATTTACACTCATTGATTGCATCAGTGTCACTTTAAATTATATCAGTTAGTAACATGAGCTCCGTGAATAGTAATAAACTATTTGCTTAGTAACTTATTTCAATGTTTTCTTCCATTTGTCTATGCAGGTGGTCCCTATGAAATAAAAAAAACAGTGTTCCAAGTAAAAATATATTTAATGATACTAAAGTATTACTATATTTTGGCTTATAAACCAATTACACATACTGTGATCTACATAAATTGGGGGTTTTTCTTCTTATGTTTCGTTCTACTGACATAAAATTCTCCTAGCACCTTGTACTGGGAACTTTAAACACTTGAAGGTTACCGCAGGCTGAAAAGAGTGCAGATTCTGATCAAATTCAATAATTAACTCAATAATAGTGACATAACGTTGAAAATCGATGCAATCAACTGAATGGATAACCTCAAGCGTGCTCGTGCGGTCTTATCTGTCTCTTATGACACTAATAATAAGGTTCATTATTCATTGTAATCCGGTAATCCTCTGCACTGCATGCCTTTCGGACTGCGCTGACCTTTAAATTAACTTTTACATTAAAAAAAAAACAAATCATTTATCTATGGCATCTATTATAAGTACCTACAGGTTTCTATGGGTAGTTTCAAAAACTATTGAAAATATGTATCTCACAACACATCAGTATTATTTAAAAATTAAAGTACATTCATATTTTTTCTTACAAGGAAAATTGTTCTGGTAGTTCCAATGCCAGTCTTACTATATTAGACCTAAGCTTTCAATTTTTTTTTTTTACTATTGCAGACATTACCACTTGCTTTCAATACATGATTCTAGGTAAATAGTACAATTACATTCGCGTAGTCCATCAATATTTTTTAATTGTCAGCGATCGGAATTACCAGACTAAATAATGTTAAATATGTTACTAAGACTTCTTGAATATTTCACACAACATTTATATTTATTAAACACATATCAGAAATATTTATTTACAGACAATATTTGATATGACTGACGATGAAAAATTAATAAGTCGCTAATTTGTGGAACTGAACGCAATCAGCGACCTTAAACTGCGTTTAAGAGCTGTCAGTGTCGTCATTGTTATAGAATATTTGATATTAGACAACTCTTGAACGCGGTTTAGATAGCTAATCGCGTACAGTTTCAGTGGTGACATTCGCCCATAACGGTTTATACAATATTTCTGAAATTCTGATTATTTCATGGGTGTTTAAAACATAGCCAATAATAAAAATGTATAAACAAACAAATCTCAATCAATGGACGGACATAGAATCACAATAATAAAATATTCATAAAATAATAAACAGAGAATGAAGAATTTAAAACATGTCAACGTAATATTAGGCATTTAATTAAATTAATACAATTAATAGATTTTTTATATTTATTCTGGAATAAAAATGACAAAAACAAATAAAAAAGTTTTTAAATATTAAAAACGAAATATTAAAATGTGGAAAGCTTTGTTTCATAACCATACAGGATAATAATTATATTGAAAAGGAACTAGTTCAAATATATGCAGTCCGTATACTTGAAATGTATGCTTAGAGTTTATAAATATGAAAGTAAAATGGGAACTTTAAAGCTATCACACACAGACATTCCACGCTTATTTAAAAATGATATATTGAGATCACATCCTTATTTCTAAAGCCACTCATTCACGATAAGACAAATCCTACATAATGTCTCATGATATTTTTCAGAAAATATGCATAATTACATTTGTTTTAGACTGTCTTAACGTGAATGGTGCTTATGTACTATGTTACATGAAATTATTGATGGTGGAATTTTATTTGGAAAAATGTTAAAGAATAGTAATCTTCAATCTTACAATCTACAAGTTTATTACAAACCACTGTATTAGGAACTTAGAAAATGGCCACAATACCAAAAGATCAACTAGCTAAATAATTTTACCGTTTATCTTTAAAGTTATCATTTACTTTTTCCATAAAAACTTAATACAGTGTTCTGTTTTAACTTCACACAAAGGGAATATTACAAAAATATCAAATTTACACATACATACTATAATCTACTGGGACAAGGTGTTCAGTCATTGCGATTAAAATGTCGCAATAAGAATAGTTCAATATTTTCTGCGACATTTTTGTCGCAACGCCTGAACTTTTTAGTCGTTTTTAGCATTTTCTCTTTGATATTTACTTTTTTAGGGCAAGAGCTTCTTAATTTTAAATACTCCTAAAATTATATGTTAAGTAAATACAGTAGGAACATACAGGTATGGTACCCCTACACTGTATATTGTGTTTTAAAACTTTAAAGGTTACCATAGTCTGAGCGAATGCTAAAAACAACTGAATTTTATCTAAAAACAAAGTTTTATCGAAAATTATCACAACAATTATTATGTATTTACAAGTTTAAGACAAAAACATAGAATAAAATCTAATATAAATTAAAAACTACAAGTAGGTATGTATTTATTAAAAATATTAATTATTTTATCTTACTTTAAGATTGCATCCTATGTTACTAGTTAAAATTTACACTCAATCAAAATGTAGAAAAGTCGTTTTCTTGTCATCTCATAATTTAGTACATTTTGTACCCACACGCTGTCATTTCGCTTCTTTACTCTGCCATCAACAGTTTATAAACGTTTAATTAAAAACACAAAAAAATACAGAATTAAAAACAATTGAATTTTCGAAATAAGAAGTAAGACAACCAGCGCCACCTGTATGTCAGAAGATTGATTATTGCTTTATAAACATTACAGGCAACACTTCTATCTATTATAAATATACTCCACGAAATAATTTTGAATTTGGAAAATTAAAAAAAAATGAAGGAACGTCTGTTCCTTTAAATAAATTCGTTATAAACTGCCGATAAAAATTGACTTGTGTGTCTTTTAAAGTCACAGCTAGTCTTAGAACAATCATAGGATGAAGCTGATATTCAGGCATACCGAATAACTTCCTAAAAGGTCAGAGTAAAGTCAATTTTAATTGTCATTCTAAAATCGGGGTTATCATTCAAGTCCCATTTTCTTTAAACCTAGGCCTTTTTGAGGGTTTGACGTAAGTGTTTTCACTAAATCTGTCATTTCTACAGAAGTCTTTATCGTTCATTTTAGTCGTTCTTTGATCAAAATAATTTCAACACTAAAGTATGTAGGTATAATTTTGTCATATTTTCATTTTATGATTTTGTTTTGAAAAAATCATTAAGTAACCTATATGAAACAATCACAAAAAACTTAATCGATCAAACAAAATGTTACATGTCACATAATTATGTTCAGTAATTTAAAAATGGCAAATCAATCAGATCAGATGAAGATCTAATCTAAACCTCTGATGTTAGATATTTCATAGTTTATCGATCTATTATTAGTCATGTCAATTCTTTGCTATCTTTGACAGTACAACATGTCAGTTTCAGAATCAATCCTTGATGACGTCACAAGTTATGTTACAGCTCAAAATTTTGAATTCATTCTTTACAATTGAAGGTCTGTCAAAGCTCACTGTAGATGGCGCGGCGATAGCTAGATCCCAACCTGACCAATGAGGTCAAACTACTATGAAACATAAAATTACAGATTCTTAACCAATGACTTTGCCTGGAACTTGCTATACTAGCGCCATTAGTGTCACAGTTGTCATTGTCATCCCCATTCCTAGTCGTTTTGACAGTACGTAAAGATACATTAGGTTCAGTTCGGTCGTCATCTTGTGGGTAAATGACGTTAAATGTCACGTGATCACAGTTTGGTGTGCTTGACGGTGTCCGTCCAGTAGTTCTGAATGGTCATCGCCTCCAGAGAGTTCAGGAACGAGTCATTGTCCAAGCTGTACATCTCTTCGGAGTTGTCCTGGAATAGAGATAAACGAAATGTTAGAGGAATATATAAGAAAGTAGAATACAATAAGTTAGTGAAAATTAACAGTGTGTAGAAGTGGGTAGGGTACTGCTACTGAGGCATATCATAAGCATATCAGCCTAACCTAACTACTGGGGAACTGACCTCATCTTTGTAAGAGGGAGCGGGCGAAATATATCTCGCGTAGGTATTGATTTATTTACATTTGGCTTTATTGTAACCAACCAGATTTAAGCTTGTCCATTTTAGTAAAGTGCTGGTAAGAAATTGGTACCTATATAAACGTGGATGATGCTGACCAGGACATCATTAAAAATAATTGATGTGTTAATACTCACTCTTATAGTACTGTCATCAAGATATCCACTCGAATCAGGATTCGAACACTTGTCATTCAAAGTTTGTGGCTTGTTCAGGTACCTCCGCCGGTACAGCACGAATGCCGTGCTTCCCGCCAAAGCAGCGAGCACCAGCGCAGCAAACGATATGCCCGCTATCGCTCCAGTGTCCATCCCTCCATCCCCCTGGTCTATCACCCTTCTAGAAGACTCCACGTTCGGTGGTATTCGCGTCTGCAGGAATGTCGTTTCTAATGACAAAGGTTTCTCTGTCACTATCCTGCTTTCTGCCACGTTCCCACCATCGTCTTTAACGAAGTCTGGTCTAGTCAGATTCCGTTTTTTAGACACAAACGTCGTGTTCTGCGTTTCCGTTAGATTCGTGAATGGAGCAACTGTTACGTTTGCGTTTGGGGTTTGAGTTGTGTTTGTCATGTCTGTAATGTTGACGACCGTCCACTGTATCGGCGGGTGTACTTCTTCTGTCTGATTTGTTTCTGTTGTGTTTGTTACTGGGATTGTTTCTTCTGGTATGTCTGTTTGGTTTTCTGTCGTGTTGGAGGTCTGTGTGGTGACTTGTGTCTTCGTGTAGTACATGGCTCGGCCCTGCCGCTCTGAGAGTCGTCGGTCCAGCTCTGTGTCGGAGTTGAAGTGCTGCAGTTCTTCTGACTGGGGCGCCGCGAAGCTTCGCCCGCTGCTCGCTGAAAAAGATAACAAGTCATTGAGTCAAGTGCTTCAATTGATTGGAGTAGAGATTAAAATTGTTTATGATAATAAAATCAATAGATAATAAGTACGTACAATGTGTCCGTGTTTGCATTGTAAATCCACTGATTGTGTCACGTGAATCACGAAACGTATTAGTAATTATAAAAGTGATGAAACAGGCGTTATTATTTGATCATAAATACAATTGCTGCAAGAAACGATATTTAAGTATGAAGGAAGAGTCTACTACGTAGAATAATCCTCTTGTATTTTGTTAGTTTAGGCAGACATTTGTTCTAGACTCTCGCCTTTCAACAGAACACTAGAAAATGCCAAAGACAAATGGTCGTTAGCGAAAAAAAAAAGAATGTTTTAGCAGAAGCAGCTGAAATTAATGAAGGTGGCTATTTACATAAACGTAGGCACTGTAGTCGCCGGCTAAGTACACAGTGCTGAACAAACTCAAATGTTTCACACAGAATTTTAACAAGGCTACTTGGTAATTGGATGGATCGTATAATGATGGTGTGGAAATTTGAAATCTTTTGTACTCGTGACCTTTTATTAGGTTATGTGTGCTTTACTGCTTTTGATATTCAGTCTATATGACCCTTTAACAAGACTGGTTCATCTTGATATGCCCAGAAGTTCTAATCATTCTGGTTAGAACCAGTAGGATTCGTCAATTGACCTTATGGATGTTAACCAGTGATTGTTGATACGTAGCTCAAGACTTTGAATTTATAAAGATATAGACCTCCTTGTGGAGGTTTTAAAAGCAGATAGGTAGTGCCTTTCTGCTACTTTCGGTACCTGCAAATAATATGTGGGTACGCGAGGGTTTCAAGCAAATAACTTGAAAAGCATTTGGACTACTCCTGTGTGATACTATTGTAGTCGGAATGCTTTCACGGAATATGTTTTATTCGGCTAAAATCTGATAGGGCGAATCGGCATATTTCTAGTAAATTCTCAAATGTTAGCTATTATGATGTGGCTTTAAAATATAGCGATAAATAAATAAACAGATATTTATTCAAACATAACATTGGTACAATGCAAGATAAGTTAGACATTAAAAATAAGATAGGTATTATAGAGTCAAAGTATACCTAGCCATGAAGACCAAAGTAACGATGGATGGAGTGTGCGAAAGATTATTATGACTAATACGAAAAAAGTACTTTTCTATAAAAAAAAAATTTCTTTGCTACGATCACCTCGTCGAGTTCAACAAACAGTTCCTAACAATTTTCCAAATTCTTAATCTAATCAAACCCCTGTAACCTTCAACTCCCGAAAACGCTCAAAAGTGTCGCTGATTTCACTTTGTGTGGATATCGATATTCAGGACTGCTACTGTCGTATATTTTATAGGCAAGCTCGAAGCTCGGTACAAAGTAAGTGTCGGATTCGATTAGGATTCGTCTGGCGAGTGCCGCCTTCGTAGATACAAGTAGATAGGTAGGCAGGTCGGTACAGACTGGCGGAAATGAAACGTTGATGACTTTGTAAGTAAATAAAATCAAAGCGGATATGATTTATTTTATTGGGGGATGTTTGGAGTTGTAGAGACTGTTTATTTATGTTTATCGAATCATCTGTGGATAAAAGGTGCATAGAGATAGTGAGTCATTTGAACATAGAGGTAACGTCAGAGTAATAAGTGAATTGGGCCGGACACGTCTGCCGAAACTACAATATAACCGGAAAATATCCAACGACATCAGGGCAGACCTACACGAAGATTGTTGGACTAGCTTTAGGCCTACAGACAGGATGAGTTCGTACTGACTCATGATTGAGATGATTTGAAAGGATTAAGAAAGGCCTTTGCCCATCAGTGGGACGACACAAGCTGAAAATATATCAAATAAGCTTTATCAATAGTTTTAAGATTACAAATGCTTGCAATAACAATCTAAGCTGCAGTAAAACCCATGAAAGCAAATTAACACACTTCACAAGAATGACCTGAGTTATCGCCCTCTAAAGAAACTTAACATTCACAATAATAACGACTCCAACATTTGTGAAATTGAAATTGTGACATTTCGAAATTCAGGTTAGCACACGACCCTAGCCAAACGAGTTGCAAATAGGTTATTAGTATATGTTAGACAGAGACAAAATATTAATATAAATGTAAGAAGAGGACGGAAGACCTAGCCTTTGCAAGGAGCTTGGAGTTTGCCATTTATTTGGCCCGAATTGTCAGGTATTTGTAAGTTAACCTCCGATTGACCTCTTTACCTCTTCCGTGTGAAGTCAGCTCACGACTCACACTGTTGTGCTGTGTCAATAAAGGTAAATGGCATTTTAGGATTCAAATGATAATGCGGTTCTGCCATAAATGCTGCTATTACTGTCTGCTGTACATGTACCATGGTGACCGTTAAAATGGCTGAAGTATTTGTCCACATTCCTGCATAACAAACTGAATCTTTGACTATCTTCCAAAGAATCTATGTCGTAAAAGGTGATTTAGATGGAAAATTATTGGTTTGTTTTCTTTTACACCCTTATTAATGGGATACGATGGTAAAAACGAGGATGAATACAAATGATTATTTGATTAGAATCAACGCCAGGCGATGCGACTTGCCTGGAGTGACACTTGCTTCCTTCGCGTGAGTACCGGACGCGTCGCGGTATGCTCTAAGTAATTTCTTCCATTTATTTCTGTAGTCCAACGCGAACCGCTTGAGCGTGAAGCGCGTGGCCAAATAGATAAGCATGTGTAAAAATTAAAAAAAAAACAACTTTTAACGTTATCTATCAACATTGTACATGTATACAATGTCTCGTGACCGTGCTATTAACTTTTGCGAAGTTCTCGTGTGAGGAGGCGATCCTGGCTGCAAAAAAATGTCTGTCATAAAAATGTATTGTCACCAGAACCAAAGGTGTGTGCAAAATTTCAGCTCAATCGGTTGGAGGGAACTGGTTTGAAATTCAGTTGCAAGATTTGACCAATACATACATACTAACAAACTAACTAACTAAGAAGGCAAGCAAATAAAACCTTATATAATTAAAAATAAAAGCTTTTAAAAAGACGGCAACAGAAAATAAAGAACTCTTTTTTTAAGTTTGTGTAACAAAACCGAACTTCAGTATCGGAATTGATGAACAATTCCGATACAGAAGTTCGTTAAACTATACTATCGCCGAATGAGGGAGAGACCTTGTGCCTTTATTTCAAGTGAGGTTGGGTCACAACAGGTCGAGGACAAACGTCTATCGAAAATGTGCAAAAAACGTACATTCGATACTGATCAATTTATACATTTTGTTCTGTTTTATATGGTAAAACAGTAATGAGAAACAGTTTATTCGTCGATAAAGAAGACTTTGGAACATTATTTCGATCCCCGAGAGTCGTTCGTCTGATAAGTTGTTTAGGGTACGATATTAGGGGCTTAGGAAAGGTCGAAAATTTAGCAAATTGTATTATGTTTCTCTAACTTGTATAGTTTTCCTGCCAACATGGGAGAGGCTTATGTCCAGCAGTGGACGTTTTGGGCTGTTGTTGTTGTTGTTAACTTGTTTAGGGTTTACATATGCTTAAGTTTTGTTGCATGTCTTTAGTTTCTGGGGTTTTTACTTACTCTCCATAGTTAATTATTATTATTAAACGTTTATTTTAGGCTTAAAAAATCGTCCATAGCATAAATTTATATAGTTAATTAAAATCACAATACAATTACATTTAAGTACCTAAATCATGAAAAATTACACAATAATTAATCATTAAAATAATATTAAGTAATACGTCGTTGTATATATGTAGGTAGGGTGTACTTTTAGTTTTAATTTTTGTAATTATACCTACATAGTTCTAGTTATATAATGTAAATATATATATATACGTTTACTGAATACACATCTAGGTTGTTGAACTGAATTGTGCTGTTGCAATATCCACACGTTCGGTTTATAGTGGTGGACAGGAATGAAATTTTATTGAATAAATGTAAATAAATAAATATAATTATACCATTCTAAAATAATATAAAAATAACCTGTTCAGAATTTGGAAGCTGCCAAGCTTTTATCTACGAATGCTTGAATCATCGTCTTAACTTTTTGCTAGTAGAAGCACAGTATACAATATTTCATTACCGAAAAATAACCAAGCACTATAAAAATTAAAGAAGAAAGTTTTCCTACAATTTCGGTATGTTCCAAGATTTTCTTTTTGTTGTCATACAGCCCTATTGTCACAAATAGTTACGGTTTTCTTTCGTGATTTGTTAGAAGCCTTTGATAAACACAACAAAACTTCTAATCTAATAAAGATACTGAAAGGTAAATGTATGTGCGTCTTTGGCATTTATTTATTTTATTACTACGAATGCTTTTTCTTTTTTCCCGAGTTAGGATAGATACAGTAAAGCCTTTGTACGTATTTTATGGCAATACAAAAGATATAAACTTTATTCTACATAAATCAATAAACAATTCATGGAAGGACTGTTTATATCTGTTTGTGTTGAATAACACAAGTGGAGTTCTTGGAACCGTAGAAGCATTTTTTGTTTGTTAAGTTTGATTATTGTATTTGAGCCTACGCCCCAAGTTAGCCCCTCGGGTACAATTTTATTGTGAATTAATCTCAGCAAGGTCAATTCAAGGCAATTCTACTTGTTGGTGAACATTATTGGTTAAATATAAATAAATAAAAACGTTTGTTTGAAACAATTTAGGTTTATTAATTTGACAATAGAAACGATGACAGTAACAATAGTATCTGTTTGTAATTTCAAAATAACAGATTTTTACTGAATGCATATAAAACTATTTAAAGTACTAATAAAAAAAACACATGTATTTTTTAAATTTTGTCCACACTTCGGCTTATCTCCGAAACGGCTGGATGGATTTGGATGGGACTTTACTGGCATCTATCTGTTGTCTTGTGCAAAAACAACAAACAACCTACCGCTTGGGTATTTATGTGACTACTTTCTTTTACCCCAGAAGAAGCAATTATAACCTAAAGCCGAATTATACAAACATTTATCAATATACAGAAACGTATTTACAACACAGTTCCAGTCGGCCGGTGTTTGCCCGGCAGGCTCTCCCGCAAATTGCTGCGGACGCAATTATAACTAAGTTTAAACTAAACAGGGCGCCAGGCCTCTGTGGGCGCGTTTAATTATTTTAGAGGACATCACTCTACTGTGGGATGGTTTGAGTGGAACTTTTGGATATGATAAGCGGGTAGGTTTAGTTAGGGATCACAAGGACATCTCCATACAAATACCTACTTATGGAATTATCTGTCGCTGTTTGTGTCCACAATTTGTCCGTGCAGTTTTGATCTTTGGAGAAAACAGTAACCGTTTAAAAGACTATGGATGGACGTGAGTGTGGTTGTTAAGGCCCATAGTTTGTTTTCGTAATGGAGTAAATTATTTTTATTAAATTATTAAATCATTTATTTTCATACAACATGACCCATATAGTGTTAGCACAAACAAATCCTTGAAACTATGTTAGTACACACGATTATAATTACAATATTAAAACATTATCATTATCATGTCAAAACGGGTAGATTTTTTTTAGGGCTAAGAGAGCTTTTTATGGCAAGTATGATGAAGAGATGTGTGGATGGGTGACCACCCAGTACATACCGAGTTTCCTCCGTGCCTCAGAAAGCACGTTAAGCCGTTGGTCACGGCTGTCATTTGTAGATCTTTGACAGTCGTTACAGGTAGTCAGTGGCCCAAAAAGTACTGACAACCAGTCTTACCAAGAGGTATCGTACGAGTATTCCCCAGTACTAACTGGGTTGTGGAGGACAGATAGGCAGTCGCTTCATGTAAAATACTGGTATTCAGCTGCATCCGGTTAGACTGGAATCCGACCATAGTTGGGAAAAGGCTAGGCAGATGATGAGTATGCATCTTATCAAATTCAGGGAAAACCTGAAGCAGGTACTAAGGTCTACTTATGAGAGCAGGCGACACTTTTTTGACATTATAATAAGTAAAGAACAACAACAACTGGGAATCATGGGGAGAGGGCCTTTACCTAGTGGGATGACCCAAGCAACAGTATCCTTTCACTCTACTAAAGTACGTTTATGCTATGAAAGAAGAGTCATATCATATAAATGTAACCCATTTCTTTTCATAGAATGTGCTTTGGTAACCTCATTTCAAAATGTTACAAAAGCATTAAAATAGACTAGATATATTACAGTCTATTTTTACAGTGTACGCTTCGAAGTCAACAAAAAGCTGTGGTATTTAAAAAGTGACCTAGAAAACCTAATCCACTTGAGTGCATGCGTGAGAACATACGGGGGAGGAATACGAACGGTGACGCTCTTGACGTTTAAGGTATAATAAAAATAATGTCTTTGCCACACTTGCACCACGAAATTACTTCAGCATAAATCCTAAAAGAGTATATGATGTTCCAAACTGTACTACCTATGGCAGTTTGACACAATTTTCCTGTGAAACGCTCGCGTTGATCGACGGGAAGGAGTGATCTGCTACCACAATCTACATACCTTATATGTTGACTGTGATTGCAGATACACTTACACACTTAACACTTACTTAGGTGCACTTTAAACAGTTGTCAGTTTAAACACTTTATATGGTGGTTGCTGAATTTTGACATTTTTGAATCAAAAAAGTAAGAAAAATTATACGTCAAAAAAAATAGGCCGTGTATTAAATACAGCTAATAAATAAAGGCTTATGTTTAACCAACCACCAGATTTAGTCAAATGTAACGGCAAAAAAATCAAGTTTGATTGCCAAACATAGTAAATAATCACCAAAATTAGATCCCCATTTTAGCGTGAAATTAGAACCAAAAATAGTTAATGACCACCAGAAATTGAACTGTTATTCTCTTGCATCCGAGTCGAGGGAGACCAGGTCGACGCGGGGCTCCTACTTCTGAATGGCTTATAAAAAAATAACCACGAAGGGTATGGCGGGGTTTATTCGCTCGCTTCGCTCCTTTCGACCCCGCCATACCCTTCTAACCTAATCTATCCGTGTCGGGGTGCCCCAAGTCGGCCTAGGCAAAACTAGTTTGTCATCAACCACCTCATTAAAATTTGGTGCTCAATTTACCAAATTTGGTGATCAATTGATATTTTAGGTGATAGATGTTAGTGGTCACAAAGTTATATTTGGTGGTCATTATATTTATCCCTATAAATAAATAAAGCTGAAGTCACGTGTCTGTGTGGGTTGAAGGCATATGCAAGAAACGTCATGCTTGACGTAACCTAACTCAGCTATGTAGTAACGAGATTAATTACATGTCCATAGTTATGTATATCTTGTAGCCAGGGATATGCGCTTAATATGCATGTAATGTAACATAACCCTATCATTACACATGCTGATTAAATGCTGTAAAGCTCTTATTATGATATAATTTTAATTGGCAGTGTTGTTTTCATGTTATATTATACAATAACAACGCATCTGTTTACCCACGATTCGATTGTTTTTTGTAAAAGCGGTTTTGTATTATTATGGTCAATAACTTTCGAAATATCACTGTCATTATGATTCAGTTGAACAAATTCGTGAGGAAATGAGTTTTCGTTTAGTCACTGTATCAGTCATGAAAAGTTAGTTTTTCCCATGTGTAACAATGACGCAGGTTTCTGTTACGCTTTCAAAATGATGGCGTTCCCGTCCATATTGGTGTTGTCTTGTGTATATTTCCACATAACTTCTTACAAGAACTGGATCACTAACCAGATTAAAATGTGTGTTAACACAAAAATAGCATTCTTAGTTAGTTGTACTGTAAGGGTTCGCCCACATCTTGACCATTGCACGGAGCGCGTTTTACCACAAAATGAACGAAAAGCGTTGTGTTTGTGTACGCACCTTTGCAGAAGACTTTTGATGTAGGTCAAATGATGAGTTTAAAATAACAAAAAGAAAAGAACTTGGGGATATCGTTCGTTAAAAATATCAGCGTACGTAAAAACATGAATATCTGACGTTAACGACCAAAGTTACTGGAGCATTTGCAATTTAGTGTTATGAGCAAAATAATACACCAACAATGGAAGCATAAGCTAGGTTTGGTAAAAGCTGAATCTTTTATTGCCAATTATCATAAAAATTGCGAAAGAATGCGTGATTTTCATTTACAAAACGCTAGATTACGCGAACGTTACGTGTTTTATGTAAACTCGTGTAAGATGAGTCGTTAATCTTGTAATTTGTCCATTTATATGTCGAATTGCAACACAAAGAGGGTAAACAAACTAATAAAACATGACGTCATATTGTCACTTTCACTTTTAATTGCAAATTAGTGACGTAAAGAAAAGAATTGCTCGAGTTTTACTGATATGGATTGTAAATCATTCTGGTTAGCTGCAAGGCAAGCTCTCTCCTTTTTTTTAAGACCTTTCAGTCTTAAGTCAGACCAATAAGTATTGTGTGGGCCTCGTAATGGATTAGACCTACATTTCCTAAGCTTTGTAAGAGAAAATTATATGGGTTTATTTCTTAAACGTTTCAAGTTGAGAAAAGTACGAACTTACAAAAATCTATGACTAAGCAGACGTTGATCATTTAACTTAATTTAAACAACGTTGATAAACAAACATAAAGATGTGTGTTTTCAGCAAAAGTGACAAAAAAACGTTAAGACACTTGCGAAAACAAGCTGAATGACGTGTGCGGAGAGGAAACGTCTGTTATCGTCTTATTACCGATCGTATTTAACTTTTAGAGCCGTGTGTGCCTGAAGCCCGAAATTTATTATTAAGGAGTTATCAAAGCTACAAACAAAATGTCTTGTGTTGTATTTTAAAAAAGTAGGAGGTTCATAAGGCGACACGTATATTTTTATGAGATAAAACATAACAGCTAATGTACCTATGTATTATGTTTTTAGTATTTATGTTTTTGCCGACGAAAGTTACGAAATGAATGAAAAAAAAAACACTGCATTTGTGTGTTTAACCGTGTATCGGTAGTTAAATTGGAACTACTGTCACTATCACTGGGTATGTCGCAATACGGTTTGGATAAACTACTGTTAGCTATGCCCCTATAGTTTCAAGTACTTACTTTTATTTCAGTATTGAAACCGAGTGATTAACCCAGTTAATTTGATGTTACACGGGGCGTCTGTTACGATATAGTTACTATGTATTACCTACTTTAAAAGCAATACTTTTTTTTTTACCCAAAGAGGTTACTAGTATTTTCAGCTGTCAGATAAAGCCATTTTTTTTTGTTTAGTACAATTTACCAGTATACTTATATATTTTTTTAATAGATGCTGGGAGCCAGGATGTTTGGCCGGTTGACGGCAGTAGGCCTGCTCCCTATTTAACGGGACTACCGAGTACTAGGTACATAACATGCGTTATGTGTAGAATGTAGCTTGTTATCAGAGCCAAGGTGCTGCTAGCAATTCTGATAGGAGCATGAGCTATGTATTTGTAAAGCTCATGTCACACGCTCACGCTCATGTCTATCTCCATGTGGACGTTTCCATCTGTATCGCACATAACCGGCAAAGCATTGTGACAGACATTCGATTAAGACTGCTCACTCCTGGGAAATAAGCGTGATGATACAACACTTTATATGGAAATGGGTGAAAAACATCGTAACGCATTAATATTCATTGTGAATGTCACTTCCTTGTATAAGGATGTTCCATTTACTGGGACATGAAAGAGAGTAGAAAATGTGCTTATGTGAACATGAGAGATGATAAATAAATTGAATGAACATCATCAAAATATGATACAAAATTGAATTTTCATGTAGAAAGAGGGGATCGCTACATAACATGTCATGAAAGATAAAACCACACAGTTGGTTTGGCGGATTGATCAAATATATCACTATGAACATATCAGAATAAGAAAAATTTTGTAAGGAAAATTTTGAATATGATTGTAGAAGAGCAGAGGAGAGCCAAAGAAACGATGGATGGACTGTGTGACGGATGATATGGCTAGAAAGGAGGTGACTGCTGAGATGACGAGTAACAGAGAAGTATGGAACAGGAGACATGCTACGCCGACCCCAAATGAATTGGTATAAGGGCGGGAGAATGATGGCCAGGATGTATAAGTTAGAGGAAACCCAGGTTTTTCAAAGGATAACGTTAGATTATAAATTGAGGTAAAAAAAAATTAAGGACTACACCCTAATGTGGCTAGAAATTGCACTAATATGGAAAGGAGATGCGAGGGTTCTTATAAAAACTTAACTTCATAGCACTATAGAGCCGTAGAAACCGACTAATCAAAAACAAACCCCGCACGATTGTACCTCAATTTACCTGTCTTTCAACAAACATCATTAAGTCCCCCAATATACCTATTAGGCAAAGGTAAACTCGTTTAAACCTTAATGGCCGGCGGAGCTCCGTGACCATTACACCTATCACTGCAGAGGTGATTGCCCTAATTACTGAGCCTAACCAATCAAGGGGGTGACAAGAGTCCTGAGAGGAAAATAGTGATTCGTGCCCTCTAAATTGTTTTTGGCAACATAGAATTAAATAGACGATATTTTGTGGAACTATTTTGAAAATTTATCTTTACCGGATGCAGCTGAATACCAGTATTTTACATGGAGCGACTGTCTATCTGACCTCCACAACCCAGCTAGTACTGGGGATCGATATGCTGATTTAGTATTTTTCGCAATCATAAAATCCAAGATGAGTAACGTTAGCCTAGCCAGATTTATAGTTCGATTCAAACTGTATAGCGGGTCGGAAGTTGGCTGCGATTGACGGTCTGTGCATTATCCAGTCAAGACGATGCGTCTTGTGGGCCCCGCTGATACCTTAAATTGTGTTCTGTGCAGCTTTACGTTAGGTGTTCCGAACCACCATACAATTTGAACCGTTATACCTGCGCTAACTGCCACTCGC
Source organism: Xestia sexstrigata (assembly GCA_941918905.2). Taxonomy (NCBI): domain Eukaryota; kingdom Metazoa; phylum Arthropoda; class Insecta; order Lepidoptera; family Noctuidae; genus Xestia; species Xestia sexstrigata. The sequence goes on from OW799201.2 coordinate 21,599,645, forward strand.
AGCTAACTTCCGAGCCGCCATAAAGTTTGAACCGAACTATACTAAGAAATTACTTGATCAAATTTTCATAATGATAGGTCACATCGGAGTCTGGATTTGTGCCTGGTTGATTGCAATAGGCTGGATCCCTATTACATGCCCACTTAAACATAACTGGCGAAATGTGTGATACACATCTGCCGAACCCTTCGGGGATTACGGGCGTGAAGTTGTGTTAGGTCACTTCAGTGGTTATAATTCTGCCAGAAACGTTCATCAGTGTTGGGCATGATAGTCTTGTTAACATATAAATTAAATATTCGTCGCTTTTAATTAGTTTTGTTGGGAAAATGACAGTGTTTTTCAGTAAGCCGCTAATTGCTTTTGCTGGTTGAATGGGTAACTGCGAAGCAATGTCAGCCTATGTAACTTTTTGTGTAAGTATGACGGAAAGGCTTTTCATTTTAAATAAAATACATTTATAACGACGTAGCCCGAAGAATTGTCAAATTTAAGTGGCAGTGGGCAGGGCACATTGCTCGCAGAACGGATGGCCGATGGGGCCGAAAAGTTCTGGAGTGGCGACCGCGAACCGGAAGACGTTGCGTTGGAAGGCCTCCCACTAGGTGAAGGTTGCGGGAATCCGCTGGATGCGAGTCGCACGGGACTGGTCAATGTGGCGACACTTGGGGGAGGCCTATGTCAAGCAGTGGACGTCTTTCGGCTGAAATGATGATGATGATGACATTTATCTTCATTTAATCAATTTCAAATTTGCGGGGCGTCGAATGCCTTTCTATTAATAATTACAAAAATTTGTGAATATTACGATTGCTTTTGAAACTTTCAAATGTGTAAGCAGGAAAATTAAACACAGTTGTAGGTTCTAGTATAGATATGACGACAAAAACAATATTATCTCATATGCTCATAAATCTGTCGATGACGCGAAATCTAAGCCTACTCGTATTGAAAGCGAGTAATCACTGATAGATGAGCTGATAGTGCTCCACTCTAAGTTATTTCTATGGTGATACATTACATTGACGTCAATGCAGGCTTATAACGGGTGCAAACTGTAAAGCCCTTTCACATAGTTTAGTTGGATGCAATACGCAGCGATTTGTAATAGAATTGAGAATAAGAATAAGTGCATGTTAGCAGTGACATCAGCTCTATGTAGGTATGAGACTATAAAATAATGAAAATGTTACTTAGGAAGTTGTACCTTCTGGATCAGTTTTGGTTTACCTCGAGATTTGACCTTTAAATTAGTGATACCTTTCATAATTCACTCTCCTTGAACCTGATTATGGCATCACCAAGCATGTTTATTGCTCTCATCATCCTGATAAAAATTCAGTTAGAAACAATCGATATTAAACCATTATCTACTACTATTACCATCTACATAAATCCGCAGAGTCTCGGCAAGATACGCATTAATCATGATCAGTATCAGGTCATAACAAATTGCATACATAGAATCGCTGTCAGCTGCTTATTGAATTGCTGACAATTGCTCTTTGTATTGCATTGTCGTAACATGCGAAGATGAAACATGAGGGGTGCTACACAGTTATACATTTGATTCGCCAGTATTTTTTTAACCGAAAAGTCGACCTGAAGTAACTTCTACACGTTTTCGATTTGATTCAGGCTGATCGATAAACTCCGTTCTGCATCAACCATCGCAGAATTATTTTGTTAAGGGTTGGCTTGGTAGAATTATATTTCATTATCTGTCTAACTTTTTTTCTCCAGAAAGTTCGAGTTGGCTTTCAGTCAAATTAGATGTAGCTGAATACCAGTATTTTACTTCGATTAGGCAATCTATCAATCCAGAACCCAATCTGTACCTCGCCATTACGTGTAGCACGGTACCCCCTGGTAAGACTGGTTGTTTTTACCGAGAGCATATCTACCGTAACCATTACGACCCGAACATGTACATGTGTATCACCCCTGACGCGTCAGCCGACACACCTCAATGGCTACAAGATCAACGATCTCCGCAGATTGATCAACTCTTAGCTGATGTTACTGATTGATTCGTTGACACATTGCGTGTAGAGATAGTGTAGAAACAGCTGTTGTTTGAAGAGAAATTGAATGTCGCCGTCATAGATAATGGCAGACAAATGGGACATAGGGAAAAATGTTGCAGGAATATGCATAGAATGGAAATTGCAGGACTAGTAATAGCGATGCTTCGGGAGGCTTTAGTACAGCAGTGGATGTGATTCGACCAACGATGGTGAAGATTCATAGATAAAGTAAAGTTTATTGAGTATAATAGTAGTATGTGAGTTCATAGCTGGCAAACCCACCAATATCAATGACAGCCAACGATACGGTTACCCTTAATCCTGAACCTGACCGCAAAGTTGAGCTTTCCATATCAAATTCCTAATCCATATGAAACCACAAGTAGTGCAATCACATCAAGTTTAAACCTTTACCTACTTTGAAAAAGGTAAGAGATAGAATAACATCATCTACGCCTTAGTTCTTCGAAAATTAGGTAGCGATGTGTCAACAGTATTTGCCAAATATATTTAAGTCCCATATAATAGGCGGCGAGCCTATTAGCAGCAACCGGGCAAAAATGCAGACTTCGGTCTGTTACTTAGAACGCACTTTTATAGTGGTTTTAGCAACATACCGTTGTTAATTTAACAATGTCACATCTCACTTAATTCTGGGTTCTAAGTGGACAATGCACAAGTCTAGTAGTTTATAAATAAACATTAAACAAGTGGCTTAGAGCGGGCGTGAGCAAGCAATGAGCGGAGCATTGACCTACACGACAGACTGCACAGAATTATCTTGGTTCTTAGCATTAACTAAGCACAGGGTTAATGGACACCCACTGAATGGAATAAAAAGATAAAATGGCGGAAATGTGACAAAACACTGCCTTTTTTGTTAAAATCTTTTATGTTTTTGTATTTGTTCAGCTAGACTTGAGTTTAGTGATAATTTTAAGAATGTTTTCAGTGACTCACAGTTCAAGTCACATTCAATAACGACATCCAAATGCAGGATGCATTAAATACAGGTTAAACAGACAACCGCAAAATTGCAACCAACGTGCGTGTATAACCACGGTCATACACGCACGATGGTTGCAATTTTGCGGTTTGTTTTTCACGTTCATACATCACATTCATACACATGTATGTGATGTATGAACGTGAAGCAAAAGGAGCGTAGTTAGTTTCTTCCAACCATATGGAAAAGGGCGTGTGTTACTACTTAACTAAAAGGTGATGGATAAAGGAATCAGTATAGAACAGTGATGCCTTCTAGTTTTAAAGGCCAGGTCTTGAGGTCGTGGTTTGTAGAGCTTGAAGTGAGACCGACGTATGCGCATTGTTTACGCCGCAATTCATTCTAGAGCATTGACTTGGTGATTTACTTAGTTTCAAGGAGGTGAGTTAACAAAGCGTCCACAGTAGGTGTTATTACACGCCGGTGCAGACGAGGTATTTTTGGAGGATTTTTCAGGTTTTTTGTTTTTTTTTTAATGCACGTCATGTCCCTGTGATGAATAAAGATTTTTTCTTTCTTTATTTCTTTCACGCCTGTAGTCCCCGAAGTGTCAGACGAAGGAAACTCGCATTTTAAATTTCGGGGATTTTGTATGTCTAGCGCACCCTAGGCTTGTAGGCTTCGTTTTTGACTTGCTGACTGGCTCATATATTCACCAAGGGCCATTATCATAATAAATCGAACTATACTTACTTATCAATTGAGGAGAATTAAGGATGAAAAGGCATTCGAAATTGACCTGGCTATTAATACAACAGTATCTAACCGAAGACTATAGTGATAACCTATAATTTCCCACACGTGTTACTGTTATGTAAATGATAAAAAAAACTTTCTTTTCACGTGACTACAATAGTCGCAACATAACATATTACCCGTGTGCCCCGATCAGCCGACGCAAGCGCGAAGCCTTTCTCACTAATCTATCATTCCGCTGACTCACAGGTTTCGTATAGACAGGTGACTCCTGACATGCCAAGGTCAGGTCATAGAGTGTGACAGTTTATTGCATTATAGTACTAGCATCGATTGTCATGTCTTTGCAGAAATTATTGGCATTCTAGTTTGAAAAGTTTCAGTGAAGTACTGCAGCCGTACACTATTTGTACGTTTAAACACAAGTACTGCAGCCGTTCACGGCTTTCTTTCGTTGTATTTTTACTGGAACAATCAGTCTTTAGATCTATCTAGATAGATAGAATACTCTTTTAATCTATCTTTTATGTACACCTTATGAACTTACCTATCTTTATTGTACTGCCCTTATCTCAATCTTATAATGGGGTCGGCGCATACCCATCATCAGTGAAATATGTCCATACATGCAGCTTTATAGGTTTAGTCTACAATTAGGTTGAAGTCAGAATCCAGTGTAATAAAACTTCTTAACTAAGTCATGTCCACAACAATATCCCAGAAGACAGAGCTTCAGTTTACCCGATATGAACAACCTGATAGAGCGGGACGTTCTTTAGAACCGTCATATTCAAAGGCTCATAAGTACCCTGGCTTTGGTAACATTATCGATACATTAACTGACATATAACAATGTGAAACCTTCCACGGTAATATCATTTCACCGCGCCACGTGCCACTACCAGGCCAGCGGTACCAAGGTCAAAGCTGTTAGCTAAAATATAAGGTAAAGCTAATTTATTGGTTTTTCTTTTTATTTATACCGGTATCGGTTACAGCGAGTGGTAATATGTATCGATTGGTGTGTGGGTGTCTGTTCGTCGGGGCCACAACCTTAAACCATGCTACTGGCGTCAAGCAACACGCGCGTGCTTCAAGGTGCGGTAAAACCGGGCGGATCGGTCTGCGGTTAGCGGAATTTGACAGAATTTACTGAAATATCTGTCAAAGTGTCGCCGATACTCCGTTTAGTTTCATTTCACTCTTATCATTTATGGTGACTGTACGGAATACTCTCGACCAGACACTCCGAGGCAGGGCAAGTGCGAGAGTGCGGAACCATGTGAGGAACGTCTCCTGTGAGGAACCCTCTTGCACACGCCCTGGCTCCTTTTACTTGATTCCTTCCCGTGAGCACTGGTCGTCGGAAGTCGCATCGCTGTGACTGATGGCTTTATCTAACTAATTTCTTTAATTAATTTTCTCCGCAGTGGCTGTCGCAACACGCATGTCGCTTGAACTGTAACTCGTGGCCAAGCGTTTATGTTGCTGTTTAAACGCGCATTCATTGCGGTCGTTGATTTGTTTGAGTTGTAGAGGTAAGGTTATCATTGGATTTATTGTTGTTGGTAGAAAAGGGTTTTTGTTTCATGACCTTGGACCTAGTGCCTACGTAATAGCTGCTTGATTACAAAGCTATCAATTATTCATAAGTAATACTGACATAGCTCTGTTGGTACTGATGCCCTTGAAAGGCGGTTGGAACAGAGGACTGCGATAGGATAGGTTGCGTTGTATGATTGCCACCCTCATAGTCATCAATCTAAGATGCTGCGTGTGTCTGAATATTAGAATCGTCACATTGTGCTTAACTAAATTTTGGAACTACTAAAATGCAGGATATTCAAACACATTGCTAATTTGCTCGCCAACATGCTAGTTTCGCCTCTGATAATATTCTCAAGGCATGTCTTATTATTTGCTTTGTATAGAATCTTTGCAGTGTACAACGTTATAGACAGACGTGAAAGACTATAGCATGAGGTTCTGCATTCAAACTCAGGGCGGTCAAAGTGTTATTGGGTTTTTTCATCAGGAATTTCTCAGTAGCAGCGACGGAGCCTGAAGTCTGGTTTTATGTTATGTTACTTTGGTTAATATCCGCTTTGTGTAATCATTGGATTGTACAACGTTATTGGTAACATAAATCACTCGTGTTTCGCAAGCCGTTCCCACATTAATGTCAATGCATGACCGCTCAGCAATGTCTTGCTATAATACTGTAATTGGATCCGATGCTTTGATTTATTTTCCTTTATAATTGAGGTTTAAAGTACTGTGAAGCATTTATAATGAGTTGAAAAGAGTTATTAGGATCTTTTGTATATGTACGGTTACATTATCTTTTTAAGGTATTTAAATAAGAATAGTTCTTTGCAAGTCTTAACATCCAAATTGTAGAAACTAGAAATTGGTCAGTTCATCAGTTGATAACTTAAGATGGTATTTACTACTTCGACCCTTTTCCTATTAGAAGCCAATTCAAATCATTCGAATAAAATTGTTTGTTTGCGATACAAGCTCCACTACATACATAAAGAACCTCTTCAAACATGGTCACGACTCACGATTAATTGTGTAAGTGAAGATCAGCTGTACAAATTGCAACATGTAACGCTTAACGAACTGGGACCAGGGATCAAGGAGCTTAAATACTCAATAGTACTTGAAACATTAATGTGTACAGTATCTAATAATTCCATGCTTGGGATATACTTATGGAATACAGGCTGGCTAGATAGCATTTGAAAATCGAATCAACGTTCGAACAATATGTAACGTCGAGGAAAACAATATGGCGTTGTCGCGAATCCTGCAAGGATGCACGTCATTAAAATTGTGGTGGGCTATATTCCTCATTACGCCGGGATTTTTACAATTGCATGTATCATCTTCTTCGTATAAGGACTTTCCTTCATTTTATGACTGACTTAGTTTAAATCCGTAGCCAACGAATGCTTCTGCCACTGTACCACAACCTGTAATTTCAACCTTTAATTTTAGGCTTCAGAATAGCTCTGTTTCTTTCCTTTAAGATTAAAATAATGGTAGTAGACCCCTTGATTCTATATTAATATGTGTGTTGTGAATACAGAGACACTAGTTTGTTTTTACGACTCAACTTAGCACTTAGGCTGTAGTACAGGTAACGATAACGGTGTTGGGAAGTTTAATTTAATTAGACTGTGGGTTTAGGATAAGTTTGCACGTTGAGGTCTCGTATACATTAATGGGGTTAAGTAGTAAGTACGAAAGGTAGAGCACCTTCTGGTATGAACACAAATAATTTGTACGGTAAAGAACCTTTGGTTAGCACTTAATCATTTTAAAATGCACACTAGCGGGCTTACACAAAGTGATGCAGCGATGGAAATGTCAAAAATGTATTTCATTGCTTAATGATACAGAAAAACTGTCGTCAATCCTGTAGGCTAAGAAACACGAAATGCTTTAAAAGCGATTGCGACTTGGGTAGGGCCTCAGCTGGTTGTCGCAACTTTGCGCGTTACCAACTTTACTTTTTCGGAGGTCTATAATAAAATATTCCAAGTTATTTGTGATTTCGATTTAAGGCTGTGTGTTCAATCACGAAAATACTTTAAGAATAGCTTTTATTTTATCCAAAATCTTGAAAACAATCTAAAGTGACCTAAACCAAAGACATGTTTTGTTAATCTCCTCGCAAACGGAAATTAAAAGCTATAAAATTTCCAAGAAGAAAATGCGTGTTATTTTCAGCAAGAATTTAATAAACAAGACCGACATTTATTATTCAACAATAAAGGGCCTTTCCAGATAGCGTTAGACGCGCCTGTGAAAGACTGGAGTAGGGCTTTTAACGTGAGAGTACTGGAGGGATAGAGGGTGTCAGAAAGGCTAATGGTTCTTTGTATATGGACGTAAGGTTGCTGAGCTGTTGAGTAGTCTATACACAGATATAGATATACCTAGATAATGCAAGTATCACGAATCGTGTGAAAACCAAGCGTGTCATTTTTTTTCATATCACGTCATAAGCACTTATTAAGTTACTTACTATACAAAATACACTACGTTTCTGTTCTTTAAATGTCTAGAGTTAAGTTCTTGAGTTGTAACGGCTCCGGCCCATCTCGTAACTTTCCCATTTCGACAACTAAACCAAATAGCATCACAAAAGTCCCATTTCGTAACTATTTTGATCTTCATACATTGAATCCCATTTGGTAAACTTTTTGTTCGGCAAGTACGTTGTTGTTTTAAACAAAATTTGCTTGCTGCGACAGTAGCCAAGTTAAGCATAAAATGCTTAACCCGCACACGCGAAGTAGGGAGCTTTTACGTAATCTAGGTGTAACTATATCTGTGGGTGTACACATATATATGTTTGGCATATACACACAATACAGTTACAATCTAAGTAGTCAAATATAGGTGTAGGTAAACCTACGCATAAACCTTCGGGATAACAGTGGTGTGATTTCGTGTTACGTTAGTGAGAGATTTTTTTGTACATAGGTACGTATCTGACAGAATTTGCAAAAATAGAAAGTATTTCAATGATTGTTCATAGGTGTCTTCAAAAAGAGGTGCTTGTGCCTGTAAAAGATTTGTATAACATCATGCCTGTAATCACTGAAGAGTTAGGCAGAAGTGTATTTAATAGTACACCTACATTTCGCGAGTTATGTTTAAAATCCCATATATTAGGGGGCAAGCCTTTTGCCATCAACCGGTCACAAGTCCAGACTCCGTGGCTGCTACTGATAAATTCCTGACGGAAAAACTCAATAACACTTTGCCCGACCCGGGAATCGAACCCAGGACTTCATGCTCAGAAGTCGCGCTTGCGACCACTATACCAACGAGGCAGGTTTTTTAATTGTCCGCCAATAACGTTTTTACTGCTGAGAAAGGTATGTTTTCCTCTCTGAAAGAAGTAACTAGGAGTAACCTTCCAGGGGCCCAAGCCTGCTATTTTTATAAATTCGTCATTAAAAGATCCCATTCTCATCCCATTGACATTTTGCTCAAAGTTTGTAATCTGCTAAATTCATAATGGTCGATCATTGGTCGGTCAATGGTCTCGTAATAGAGTTGTGTTTTAATGACATTGTCGTATTGACATTATTATGAAATCCGCCAGATTTCATTTATATATATTTTTACATATTATTTATTAGTGCTATAGACAATCTGAAGTAATAGGAAGTTCGTAAATAGCACCAGTCATTCATTTGTCATTATGTACGAGATTAACATTCTATGCCATTTCATTCAATGGAGTGTCAGTGGTTGACCATGGGAAAGTCATAGTGATGCCATCATTTATAGTAGTTTACCAAACTTGTCAAAATCAACAATAATTATGAAATCAATGATAGACCATTCTGACACTATTGTAATAGCAGACTTGAGGCACTTCGCGGGTTGGTATTTGAATAGTTATAAGATTGGTTACTTAAAACAGTTACATTTTTCAAAGAAAATATAACGAGTGATCTCTTTAGCATATACTAAGTGGGTGTTTCAAAGGATCCCCATTTTCATACAAATTACGTTGGTGTTCTTTCTCAAAGAACAGTAAAATCAATAATAAAAAGAAAGCGTATTCTTACTACTTTTACATTTTCACAAAGAAAAGAATGTCCTTTTGTAAGAAACACACTACATTGATTGTTGTTAGGAAAAAGATGACACAAATCACTCTATAAGACTTTTTATAAAAGAAACATTTAGCGTTGGGCGAAAGAAAACTAGTTGGAAAGCAAAAGAGGGATTATTGTACCAAAACTGTTTCTAAGGAAACTTCAGGACAACTTATAATTGAGTTATATTGTAGCGAATTAAAAATAAGTCTGGAACAAAAAGTAGGTCGTAACTATTTATAAAGCTTTAAGTCCAGTAGTACACACATCAACACGGTCTAGGGATATTTCATACTCAATTAAATAACTCGAAAAGTACTGGCCGCATTGGAATCTTTTATACACCGATTTGTTTGTAATTTATCTCAGACTAATTCCAAATTCAAATTTTTAAAAATTCTTTTGTTTCGGTGGCATAAAAATGTCTTGATGTATAGGAGAGGGAATTTTCATTTGTGCGAAATTTAGAAAACAATACGAATTATTATTAGTTACAGTTTTTTTTCATTTTTAAACGAAAGATAAAGTTAAAATTGAGGTATTGTAGCCATGCAACGCCGACATTTGACGAGGGCGGAGATGTTACGAGCTGTGGGAATGCTGGAAGCTGGATCTGTTCAGCGTAATGTTGCTGAGGCCATAGGGACCCATCAAAATGTAATTTCAAGATTGTGGACACGCTATCGTGCCACAGGTGAAGTAGCGGAGAGGCACCGGGGGCCAAGTCGCATCACTACCCCCAGACAAGACCGATTTTTGCAAATTACTGCGCGAGCACAACCAAATGCAACGGCGACTCAATTGGTCCAAAGGCTGCGAGTGGAACACCAAGTGCTTGTGAGTGACCAAACTGTAAGAAGGCGACTGCATGAAAGCAATCTACGCTCTCGTAGACCACTCCGGACCCACTCCCACCTTTACGGAGAGGCAATCGTGGACGACGATTAGAATGGGTTCGGAACCACGTGGACTGGGGCCGTGACCAATGGTCCAATGTGCTGTTCACGGATGAATCCAGGTTCGGCTTCCATCCAGATTCACGAAGGACGCGTGTTTGGCGAGTTCCTGGACGATGGAGCCGTCTCCAGAACCCTCAGGAAGTTCACCCATACCAAGGAGGAACAATTATGGTTTGGGCAGGAATTCGTCTTGGAGGACGGACGGATCTCGTTTGGGTGCGAGGCAATATGACGGCAGAACGATACGTCCAACAGGTGCTGGGGCCCGTAATCTTGCCCCACAGAACACAAATGGGGCAAGATTTCCTGCTCATGCACGACAATGCCCGGGCACACACGGCGAGAACGGTAGCAGCTTGGTTACATACACATAATGTTAGGGCCTTAGACTGGCCTGCTCAATCGCCAGATCTAAATCCCATTGAGCATGCGTGGGATATGCTGCAAAGAAGAGCTCTGAAGGAAGTTCCTGAAAATCTGGCTACAGAAGATCAACTTTTTGCGCACCTCTGAAGGACATGGGACAATATTCCGCAGCAAGACATTGACAACCTTGTTCTGAGCATGCCGAATCGTTGCCGATGTGTTATGAACATCATGGGCGCTTTCTCAGACTACTAACTTCAAGTTTATAAACACAAATTAAATGATTTTTCTATTTTTTTCAGTTTTTACTCACAAATTAAAAGTTCATTCATATACGGTTTCCGTCTATGCTTCATTTTTTTTCCATAAAATCCTGAAATTTTAATCTATACCTTAACCATTATTAAAAAATGGTAGAATATTAAATAACGTATCTTTTAAATATATACATGTCATATAAATAATTAACACATTGATAGTAATTCGCTTTTTTAAAAATATCCCTAGACCGTGTTGATGTGTGTATGTATAAGAGTAGCGAATTATTGGAAAGAGTGAAATTATGTCGTGTGTTTCGTTCATTGAGAAATTGCCACGAACGCACAAATTAAAACGATGACCTATGAAACTTTTAATTCCTAATAAGAGGTTTGAGTAACAGGATATAAGAGTTTCATCCGGCACAACCACCTGCACCTTTAAGCATTTAATCGAAGCAAATGTTACAGCTGTGCAGGTGGCTATATACTGATCAAACACGATTTGAGTTTTATCGACCCGAAAAGAGGAAGGTTACCATTGTAAAGGGAGAATCCTCCGACCAGACAGGTGTTATGTCTGGTGAGCTACTGCACGACAGTTGCGATCAGGCTATTGTTAATATCCTTATCTCTTGGTTCTTCTGCATGTGCGATACAGGATTTTGCGTGAGGTCCGGATCGATGCGTTGTTCGTGATTTTGTGATGATGCTAGGCAAGATGTAATTTATGTTACATCTTGCCTAGTCAGTGGAAACAAAATATTCCAGAATACAGTACGATTAATCTTATTAAATCCACAAACACTGAAGATGAGCCAAAACCAACACCATACAACGCCAAAGATCTATCCACAGATAATGGTCAAACACTTAGAGATGGGCTAAACAATACTCCTCTGTTGGCATTCACATCCATCTTAAATTGCATGTTCAAACTAGTAATGTTTGAAGGTTCCTTATTGTTCGCGAACGTATAATGAATAATTTGCGTATTATTGGCATCTGTGAGCCTTGACCCATTTGCTTCGAAACGGCTTGTCTTTGTGTGCAGTTTAGTTGAAGCCTTTGGTAATGTTTGGCGTATGGTTGTTTAAGTTGAAAAGTTGTATGGGGTCTTCATATCATAGTTGGAAAAAGTAGTGAGAAAAATGGCTATAAGAGTAGAGGAAGACCAAAGAAGCGATGGATGGACTGTGTGAAGGATGATATGGCTAGAAAAGAGGTGACTGCTGAGATGACGAGTAATAGAGAAGAATAGATGAAGAAGACACGCTGCACCGACCCCAAATAAATAGGGATAAGGACAGGAGAACGGTGCTGATGAGTTGGAGCAGGGCCACAAATTATAAACGGTTCAGTAGTCAATTGTCTGTCCAAATACAAAATCAAGAAATCACTGAACTGCTTCGAAATTAGTAAAGTAGTACAGCAAACCATTTGGTTTTGGTTTGCTGTTTATTTTGTGATATTTCTAGAAAAAAAGCCCGCTCCATGTACTTCCTAACATATGTTTTAAAAGGTCATGTTCTGCTTTCCAAGTTTTAAAACTTTTGCGAGATGGGAAGAGCTCGTGCCAACTTTGTTTTATAATTCAAGCTTGCTAAGTTAATTTTCTTGTTGTGAGGATCTACTTTCACTGACATGCGGTTTCATAATGTCTTAAGTTCTTTTATGATCTTCAGGTATACTAGAAACTTGCCCATTTAAATGTCCTAATTTGTATACTAACTTTTGATCGTGACTTCGCTCCCGTTATGTACGGAATGTACTCAAGGGAAGTTTTAAATGTAGCCTATAACAAAAAAAAAGTAGCTTCCCGTAATTGGGAAAAATGTAGCTTCCCGTCAGTAAAAGAATTTTCGGAATCGAATCAGTATAGCTCCAAAGATTACCACCTACATACAAACTTATAGGTATAGATACTCGTATAGTAACCCGTTCCTACAATAATATGTCGTTCCATAACGCTGAAGCAGAAGGAACTTTGATCCCTATACTATTACTTCGTAAAACTCTCCCTGGACCCATTTACCTTTACGATATTATGTAGATTCTGACTTGCCACAGCCCACAGGTAAAGTTCAAAGTTTTATAACTTCTTTTATAACTCCTTGTATCTATAAAAGAGTTGGAAAGTTCTACCTGTCGCCGTCTTTTGGCAATTTGCCCCGATCGAATTTTCTCCTGATTCGACAAATTAAATGAAATGGCTCCAGTGACTTGGCGATATTGCCAATAGATACTTGTAAGTGAATGTTAGTGGAGCCTTGAACTATTGCAGACATCAATCCTTTAGCCAGACGGCGTTAGCACTTATGTTGATGAGTTTAGGTTACATGGAAAAAAAGGGTGTACTGTTTTAAAAATAGACGACGTTTGGACGCCAACATCTCTAACCGGATGGACTGAGGACCTTTGAAACGTGGCAGTTTAGGAGAGGCTTATGTCTAGCAGTGGACTGCGATATGTCGAGTTGATTAACATTAGATGAGTAGAGGCCTTTTTTTATTATATTTTTTTTTTTTCGTATGGGAAATCATCAAATGACTTCTCCCACTCTGGGCGGAGCAGGAGGGAGTGTCAGACTTTGACTGACTAAACCCATCCATGTTCCTTCATCGCCCTTTGTGTTCCGGGGTCACGGTATCTCTTTCGAATAGTCCCGCAACCCCGGCAGGCATCGGACCTTGCGGACCCCTTCCTTTTTGCTGACTCTCTTTGAGGCGCGCGTGGAACACGAACGCGCCGTCGACACGGCCTGTCGTCATGAGACGGACGGACGGCGAGCTAGCCCATAGCCCACCGACCACAGGCCCGCACCTACGGTGGCCGGGGGCCACGTGTCACGGTTGATTAACATTAGATGAGTAGAGGCCTTACACCACAAATTAATAATTTGAATCAATATTTTGATTTAAAAGAGTGTCCATGAAGTTTCTTGCCCGTTCTTCTCCATAGAGATCTACGCTAGGGAATGGGCAACACAGTACTTTCACAGTTTTTATGTCTTGTGACTGGGACTGTAGCTACATTTAATTTTTATCTTTGTTTCGACAATTCAAAAGCGCATGTAACTGGCTTCTTTGAAAAAAATGCGTTGATTTAGATTTTTTTGTATTTGAATTGTTTGATATTGAAAATAAGTAACTCGATAGGTATAATCATAACAATGTCACACACACTTTTCATTATAATATTCAAATTCTATAACAAGAGTTTCTTTATCCGTACAAAATGATATCGCAAGGAAGTAATAATGCATGCTTGAAAGTTCGAAGTTATGGCAAGAAAAGTTGGCTCTTTATTAAACATTTTGTTCCAGAATGTCAACGAGAATATAAAGGAAACAACATGCAGTACGCTGAAGTTTTATCGTCACAAGTATATTGTAGCTGAGAAAACAAACGATATTAATTTCTGTAGTTAAAATAGAAGCAAGTCCCAAGAAAGTCCTTCTCGCTTTTGTGTTTCTCGTAACGAGAAATACAAAAGCGAGAAGGAGCGATGAAGTAGAGATTTCGATTGCGGCAGCCACTGTATTTGTTACAACTGAATATAAATTTAATAGAAATCGCTTGATTCAAACTCTATAGATATAAAATACATACCCTAGCATGAATGCATCTGAAAGAGATATATTTACGGGTATTCAACCTTAACGGCCATCAATCAAGTGCGATAACGAAGCGTCCTTGAAGTTTTCCAAAACTTCAACAGCTTCACAAACTTTTTAACAACATCAGCAATCTACAATATTTTTAATAACGATAGACACTTTCTGTTACCGAAAAACTTGACCTAATAGCTATCGAAGGGCTCAACATTGATCCAAGACTAAGGGCCTGGGATGATCACTCTGTTATAACAGAAGAAGTTGAGTGGAAGCATGCGAACCTTGACCTTTGGGTAAAATTCAATTATGAAGAGGATGAAGTACCCTTCATCGGTTCAGCTGATTGAAGAGGCTTAGAAAGAGCTTAGCCAAGTAATATTATGACAGAAGATTTTCTGTAGAGGTTACTTTACCCCAGCTAGATTTTTTTTCGAAAATGTTGTATTATCTATAAGAATTTTTGTACTCGATGTTTCAAACAATATAAAACATGTATTAAGTTGTAATAACGTTTACTTATGAAATTCAAGACGCATGCTCAGAGCAATTTAATTACTTCTCCTAGTTGAACAGGAGTTCCCAGAGGCAAGAATGCTTCGATGAATTTCCGTGGAAACCTAATTGGTTTGGTTAAAAATATTTATAAATGATTTGCTTACCGTGGATGGTGAGCAGCGTCGTCACCCAGAACCAGTGCATCCACCAGTGTAATGTCATGACGACAGTTTGATAACACCCCTCTGACTTCTCCGACCTGCAACAAAGACAACAGATATGAATTAATATTGTATTCAAAGTAAGAGTAGGAGTTACTCCAGAGTACTTATGGTATCTTGGCTCAAAAGACCATCTAAGTATGAGTATTTTAAATTGATAATTTATTAGTAAAAGTAAACAACAAAGAATCATTTAAAGTCACGTCACATTTCCAAAAAGGTTTCAGGAACAACGAAAATTCAGTTTTTCTTCCCCCAATTACTCAAATAAGCATTTTAAATCAATTTAAAAATACATAAACGACATACGTTGCGCAGTTAACCGTCCCAAAAAATAAAAGAATACAAATTTCATATTGATTCCACATTTGGTGTTTGCAACTGAAACCGTAAATGGATTTCAGTGAAGGGTTCGCAGAACTGACTGGTATACACAAAATGTATGTGTATATGTATGGTAAGTATATGCGGATGGCGGTTATAACAAAGGGTATTAACCATCCGGGCACATCCCCGCGTTCCCGCGAATTCTGGCTCATTAATAAAAGCAATGTGTTAAGTTGTGAGCGGTAGAGTTTTAGGTCGTTTAGGTCTTCGTTTTTTAAATAATGATTTTATTTTCTACGTGGTTAGGCCTTTGGGAAAACTAGCATTTCATAAAGGAGTTACATATTGAGGCTAAAATGTCTCCACAGCTGGGCCAAAGGTTACCTCTCTGCTGTAATTCTTACCACGGATCCAGCGTGGTTGGTGGCGGGCCCACGAATGTTCGGTTCTAAAACGAGCCACATTCCTCAATAGAACACCCTTATTTCACCAGTTAAAGTCCCATGTAATAGGGGGCGAGCCTATTGCCATAAAACGGCTACAGAACCAGACTCCGTGACTGCTACTGATACATTTCTGATGGAAAAACCCAATAACACTTCACTTTGACCCTGGAATCGAACCCAAGACCTCTTGCTCAGCGGTGGCGCTTGCGACCCCTACACCAACGAAGCAGTCACGATTTCTCAAGACCTTTTGCTACATCTTTTCAAGAGCAGTGATGGCGTCGAAATTAATAACCCAAAGTAAAGTGCCTGGCCGAATCCACGATCTAAGAGCTCGTAAATAACAAAGAGAAGTGGTAGCCCAGTAGAACGGTCCCGAATTACCACAGTGTTATCACTGCTCTATGAAGAAACAGTAATGCAGGACAATTGCTGTTTTGAGTAAAAACGCAAAATAGCACCAAACAAATAGCGAATAAAACAAACATTTTGACATGTCTTTGTAAGATTTTAAACCAACGACATCCATAGTTTCACCTGTTTTTGCAACAATTGTACAAGTCAAGTCATTATCTTAGCAAAGATTACAAATTGCTTCATGTTCAACAAAAAACGTCTCCTTAATCTAGTGATTTTATTGCAACCTTGAGACAAACAAAAAGATCGTTACGAAGCAAGAATGGATTTAGCTACTGTTTTGAAACTACACGGACGCTGGGTACAGATTGGTAAGACGTAACATGAAATGTAACTAACATAAGCTTAATCAGCCTATAGCATTCCCACCGCTGGGACCTTTCTGTTACCTACCACACTATTCCCAAACCACTGCAACTCCTGAAAGACAGTATCAACAGTGGCAACCACCAGAAAAGCGCAGAAACAATGAAGCTCGACGAAGTCCCAGAGAAACAATTAAACTGTCTTAGATCCCGCAACGAAATTACTCAGAAAATAATAGCGGAGGAGTCGAAAAAAACATAACTTCCAATTCCCTTATCAGGAGGAGATAGAATCCCTGTTATAGGGAATGGGCTATAATCCACCACACAGGCCTAATGCGGGTTGGTAGATGTCACAGGTTTTCGAATTTTTGGTTCTAGGATATGCCGATTTCCTCACGATGTTTTCCTTCGCCGCTCTAGGAGTTGCTGTGTTACATTTTATGATGCACTGCATAAGTCTTGCAAACTTCTTTGTGTTACATTTCATGTTTCGTTTCATCAACTTTTACCCGGCAGAATGTTTAATACCCCGACGCTTGTACCCGTAACTTACAGAAAGGGATTTGCACAGAACTGGAGCAATTCATATTACCTGAGTTTCTGCTCGTAAATTTTCGTTCATTAGAGAGAGAGATACGGCATTGCCACGGCAACTTTCTAGGGATTTAATTAAAATTTTGGCAAAGTTATTATTTGGCAGAACTTTTTATGAAATGGATTTAAACCTTTTGTGGAAGTTTGAAAAGTGCGTAACTGTATACGTTTTCCGCCTTTGTATTTTTACAAAAATAATTCTCTCTTTTCTCAGAGGAATGTTAAAATACCTTTAATTTTCCGACTTTAAATTTCCCTCTACTCTGCTTATTCAAACTTTTATCGTTTTTCCATTACTTTCAGGTGGTACTTATTTTTGCTAGAACCCCTCCTTATAAACCTTCATTTCCTTTTTTGAACCTTTCATTCATACATTATACAAATGCTCTTTAAAAACTTCCATCATATCAACAATAGGCATGACAACGGTATCAAAAAATTGCAAATCCATTTAGTCCGTCAGTTAGAGTATTGGAAATACGTATTTTTTGTTTTTGTAAATCAATGAATATTGACAAAGATAAAACGCATCAAAACTCGGGAGTGGGGGCTCATGACGTCAGAACTAGCTAAAAATTATACCAAGGCATGACGTATTGAGAATTTTAAAAGCGTCATATCTTCGTCAATTTTGGTTTACGTAACAAAAAAAAAACACGGGTCAAATATTTTTTGATAATCTAACTGACGGACTAATTCGATTTTTTTTGTCGTCTCGCCTATTTACGCTTTCTTCCATCTTACACATATCGTGACAAATGATCGTTAGCACAGCATATTGCTAGAGCCATAGCAAGCTTCGTTACATCCCATTTGCAGCAACAGCTCGTGAATACTCCCTCTGAAAGTAATTTGAGGGAAGACGGCGGAAAATTACTGTCTTTAGAGTCGGTAGCTGATGTTAGTGTTGTGCACTTCGACGGTTTTGTACAAAGATTTGTTTTGTTAGGGGACTAGTGCGGTGACTTTCGGTACTAGATTTTTTTTTTTTAATAATTGAAGCTTTATTAATGTGACAGAAGTCAAAGACAGCAAGTCCTGATTTGTGCAAAAAACAAGGGTGTCCTTCGATACGTAAAACTGGATTTTTCTTAGTTTTCATTCTATGATCATTATAACCAGACATCAGATTTTTAACTTCCGTAAAGGATTTTTTTTTTGTTTTTTTTTCCTTCCATAGTAATTGCAATAAGTATTGTGAAGCCAAAACTCTTCATGTATGAAGTGAGGAAAGCCAGAAAAAAGTGTTTTTGACATTGCAGGCGATTTGGACTTAGACGCCTTTGTACGAAGATTAGGTTTGTTAGAGGAAAGCCAGGGGTGACCTTTGGTACGGGGAAAATGTGTCGTTTATTTTTCCTTTCTTTATGTACGTTGGGCAGTATTTATAGAATCTACTTATATGATGGTAAGTACGTAATGAAGTTATGTACGGTCGAACAAGCTATTTGGTATACAGTTTAACCCACAAATTACATTGTAAAATGTAAACCAAATAGCTTGTTCGACCGTACATCATAATCTGTATACTCTTTTTTATATATGTTGGTTTAAGCATTCGGTTCGACTGGAAGCCTCCAGTCGAACCGAATGCAGCTGGATACCAGCATTTCACAAGAAGTGACTGTCTATCTGACCTCCACAACTCAATATTTAAATGGGTCACACCCATACCCCGTACCTGTACCCTTTGGCAAGATTTTGATCAAGAATGATGTCAAAATTGTTTGCTTCGACTACCACGACTACTTTTCAGGAAGTTATGACTTATATTTGCGGTCCCAGAAAATTTGTAAAGAACATAATGAAGACAGCAATTTTCTACATTTTGTAGGTTCCTAAGCAACCATAAAAATGTTTCGCGATAAATAAAAAGCCATCGTACATTTGACACACTTTCCAACAGCGAAATACAAAGTCTTAACTTTTAAAACGGCTAACGACAGTTTTTTGTTTCAATAAAGTTTTTTTCCCGCAGTGAAAAGTTGTGTGGGAACTGCTATCGACTGCGGAGGCTTTATGTAAAGAACACAGTTTTAAAAAATAAATAATATAAGAGATCTAAGGGCAATAACAGTAAAATGCGAGTTGATGTCATAATTATTCAGTCGAAGGAGTTTGACTTCTTGGCAGAAGACCTAGCACTCCCGAAAATGGCACCAAATATCCCGGTCCTGTGCTATACGAGTTCTTACAGATGTAAAATGTAGCAAAACACTTATGTAAGTCTGTAGCTGATCCACACTGCGTTATTTATTATTTTTCAAAGGATATAAAAAAGAGATTATCTAGCTAAGATTGCTAGAGCATCCACGTTTACCCTCAGATAACTTTTACGACATTCCCAAAAAGATAAGCCTTTGATTTACTATGTCGTTATAATCTGTAACCTTTTCTTTAATAGGATTAACTTCTTGCCAATCCAACGCCCAATTTATGCTTACCACAAATTCTACGTTGTGCCAGATATAAACCAAGTAGTGAGTAATGCCTACAAAAGTTTTATTACATCCAAAGATCTTTTAGAAGACCTAGACACAAATATACAAAACATATTATTTTATACCCTTTCAATTATACCCTAAGAGCCTTATCACACTAGCGGATTGCGAGCGGTTTCAAAGCGGAGAATCCGCTAGTTTGATAAGGCTCAAAGTGTACGTGAAGTATCACAGCGTAGGCGTCGTAAGTGCCAATAACAAACAAGGGAGAATACCTACACCTATGTATAATTGGTACGGGCTGGAAGGGATACCTACGCGAAAACTCTATTATTCCTAAAAGGAAAAGTCAACTCTTCCATACATTTTGATTTCGCGTCGGTGTATTGGACCCCGTATATCGTCAGTGCGAATAAATTATGTCCATTCTGTAAATTGATTTTTACAAACACTATACGTCGTCATTTAAAAAAATATAAATACTAGATGAGGTCGATGTTTCCTTAACTACTTTTTTGTAGGAAACCCGGAAATAAATTCAGTTCATATTCTTTTTTAAAGTTCAGACATTATCTTGGTCATGTCAAAATATGAGGGCTATGCAGTTTTGCGTCTGAGATGGCCATTTTGAGGAAATAACCACACAGATTTGAGTGTCCAGTCAGTGCATGTATTTGCCATAGTGATTGTCTAGCACAACTCAGAATTAAAAAAAAAACTCAATGACTTGAGAACGATACCAAAGAAAGGACATGGTATTGTAAATCCCAGACGTACACATACTCACGACGCATCGCGTTCGGCTGATTGCAAGTACTTCATTAAATGAAACGAAAAATAATACACAAGAATGATTACATCTCTAGCCTTTGAAGATTTTAATTAGTTCTATTATACGTGAAACAGCTTTGAAGACTATTTAAAGATTGGTTGATTTGGCGTTTACAAATTAACTAAACGTTTCTAAAAAGTTTACATAAATAAACACTACCCAACGTATTCAGTATAGAGATCATAAAGTCTTTGTTATTATAAAGAGTCCTTGATAGTAAGAACAGCAGTTAACTTGATCTTATGCAGTACGAAAAGTACGCGCTAAATATTTTTCAAGAATTGAATATGGATACAGAGGTATGGAAGGTAAAAGGGGAGACCTTTGCCAAGCAATGGGACACGATGTAGTAAAAAACAATGACTATGGAGTACGGAGTCGTCTATACTTTTTTTTTTTTCGGATTCGAAATCATCGAATGACTCCTCCCGCTCTGGGCGGAGCAGGAGGGAGTGTCAGACTTTTACTGACCAAAACCCATCCATGTTTCTTTTATTTTATTTAAACTTCATGTACAATAGTGGTGCATAGGTGGACTTAATGCCACAAGGCATTCTTTACCAGTCAACCTTTGGGTTAAATAGGAAAACATAGTGATAGGGTTCAAAGTAATGTCTAAAAAACTTTTTGCTAACGAGAATTTAGATTTAGATTGATACTAATACACATATACAGATAAAATAAACTAACAGATATTTTAACAAATACCAAAAATTAAAAAGAAAATAACAAGAAACCTAATAATAAAATTTATTATGACGACTTCAAATTGAGAGCTATTTATTCTGACTTAAATAGTAGTTACGAACTTTTCTTTTGAAAGTGAATTTGCTTTCAGCTTTTTTAATGCCAAAAGGTAGCGCGTTCCAGAGCTTTATAGTAGAGACAGCGTAAGAATTTGACATGAAGCCTGTACGGTGTGAAGGAATTTGGAGGAGTAGATTCTTTGAAGCTCGAAGGTTACGAGTATGAGAACTGCCTAACACTTTGAAATAAGTCTTTAGATAATCGGGAGCACATGGATCGTTCATAATCGTGTAGAGCATGCAGAGAGATCTGAGGGACCTCCTGAGTCGGATAGGCAGCCATTTAAGCTGAGAACGAAAGGAAGAAATGTGATCGTATTTACGAAGGCCAAAAACAAACCGAATACAATTGTTGAGAAGTCGATCCAATCTATTTAGAAGTACTTGGGAAAGATAAGACAACAAACATCAGCATAGTCTATAATGGAAAGCACAAGTGACTGGACTAAAGTGAGTTTGGTGCTAGATTGGAGGAAATACTTGAATCTATAGAGAGACCGCAGTGAGAACGAGACTTTCTGGCTCACCTGAGCCACGTGTTTATTCCAACTTAAACTGCCGTCAATGTACAGACCTAAGTCTTTTACGTGAGGTGAAAGAGAGATGACGGAGTTCTCGCACATCAGTGGCATAAGTTGGCTAGTGTTCACATTTCTCAGATAGTACGAACTACCAATGAGGATGGCCTGACATTTCCCGATGTAAACAGAAACCCCAAATTTGCCAGAACACTCTTCGATAGTTCGCAGATCAGCATTGAGCGATGAAATGCAATTGTCAAGGTTGGCAATGTCTGACTGAGCGTATGGTTGCAAGTCATCAGCGTACAGATGGTAAGAACATTTGAGGACAGCAGTAATGGAGTTTATAAATAAAGAAAATAAGAGACGAGAGAGTATACCGCCTTGTGGAACACCAGTTGCCAGGTCGCACCAGTCAGAGCAATCCTGATGAGCACGAACCACCTGCTGGCGACCACGAAGATATGAAGAAAACCAATCAAGTGACAATGAAGAGACCCCAATTTGAGACAGTAAGGCCAGAAGAATGTCGTGATCAACAGTGTTAAAAGCATTGGAAAAATCTAGTAGGACCAGGACCGTTAATCTCGAATTCTCCAGGCCATCCCTTATGTCTTCAGTAACTTTAAGCAGAGCTGTGGCTGTGCTGTGGCCAGGCCGAAAACCGGATTGGAAACTAGACAACAGATTATACTTGAACACGTACGAGGATATTTGTTTCAGGGCAACTGCTTCTAGGATCTTGGAAATGAAAGGGAGAATGGAGATCGGTCCGAAGTGATTAGCTAAACTAGGGTTGGAAATTTTAGGGAGAGGGATAATGTAAGCCTTACTCCACATTTCAGGAAACACACCAGTCTATCGCCCTTTGTGTTCCGGGGCCACAGTATCTCTTTCGAACAGTCCCGCAGCCACGGAGTCTTATCCTAAGATAGAGATATCGTATCTAAGTAACACCGTTTCATATCAAGATGAAGAAGACGAAATTGGCAGTGAATAGAAGTGTGAAAGGGCAAAACAAGTCGCTTGCCTTGTGCGGCAGGCAGTTCTATTCTATCAGAGGCGAAAACATAATTTTCAGAGGGAATCGGAAGATAATCATTTCTATAGGTTACATCTATATCCATATCACAAAAGGGTAAACTTTTACCTTACTCATAGATTTTCAGTAAATAACCATCGACCAAATTGTTCTCAAAGCTTAGCACCAACACCGAGACATTTAAAAAGGTGGTTATCACGAAGTATCTTTAAAAGCAATCAACGTGCTTCCACGCCGCTCCTTGAATAATAGATAAACATAGGGTATAGAGTGCTTGCCGTAAGCTTCTTATCGTCCCTCTACACGTGCAACTGGAACCTAAGCTGCAGCGGTTAGTTCGGCGACACTTTTATTTTGTGCTCGTGGAAATTGTATCAGAGAAAGGTAAAGGTAAGTAAATAATAGAGAACATGTCGTCGGTGCGCGTGCAAGATCGCGTAAGTAAAGAGCAGTTTGTAACTACCGAGTATCTATCTGAGTTTTCACAAGAGGAATAAAATGAGGTCTTGGGTTCTATTACCCATATTATAGGTTATTTGGTTTTCCATCAGGAATTTCTTAGTCTGGATTTGTACCCGGTTGATGGCAATAGGCTCGCCCCCTATTACTGGGGACTTAAAACTAACTGGCGAATTGTGGGTGTACTCCTCTGTCTAACCTTTAGGGGGGAACATGCGTGATGTTATGTTATGTTGAAAGAAACACATAATACTCTGGTCATTTAAATATAATTCAAACTGAATTTGTTTGAAACTTCTTTGTGACCTAATCAAAAGCATAATTACGAATGAAGTCACGTTTGAGTCACCTGCGAGTCATCAATTCATCCTCATCTGCCTAGCCTTTTCCCAACTAAGTTAGGAAAAAGCTTCCTATTTAACCGAACGCAGATGAATATTTTTAGGTAAAAGGATCAAATTTTTTTTTTTAAGAAGTTAAAAAAAACTGGTTACAAAATGTTCAAGTCTCTAGATAACTGTTGCTCGGGTGTTTGTACTCGTGAGATTTGTCTCTGTAACAACATTCGCACTGCTGAATAAATCTTATTGCATCGTTACAACGAGGTTTACAAAGGCGGAATAATATAATCTTTCTTTGTTCTTTGATAGCGCCTCTCCCAAGAGAGAGACTGAGACGCTAACGTCTTGCCCACAAGACATACGACCAGCGTGTTGCGACAGCAACTGCGGAAGAAACAAATGAATGAAATATGTTGTATAGAGCTTGCCACGACTCTACGAGTCACCACGAAATGTATCTTGCGGAAGGCGCGCGTATTTTTTTGAATCAAGAGGCGTCGCAAGTTGTATCGCCAGAGTACGTAAACGGGGTCTAAAATAAAATACCGATAGAAACATCCACAACCAGAATTTAAGGATTATTCACGGCAGTTCGCACGTAACCGGATATCGTCCGTCCGGCAAGTTTTCACAAGAATAAATACAGCCTTGTGGTGAACGAATATAAAAGGCTCCTGGAAAATTTACGTGGCGGATTCGGCAAGGATGAACGTGAAATACCCTTTACACGCGGTTGGGTTTAGAGTAGGTACAAATATGTTGTGTACGGGATTTCGCGGATAAAGGTGCGTTTTTTGACGTCAGCGTGGGTGGCTGAGTCAGCATGAGCCGCAAATTCTTTTGTGTGGATTATAACGCGTGTTTGCTCATAATTAATCGTAATTAGGATTGAATCTACCTAATATTCGAAGGATGAAAAGATTGTTCGAAAGAGATACTGTGGCCCCGGAACACAAAGGGCGATGAAGGAAAATGGATAGGTTTTAGTCAGTAAAAGTCTGACACTCCCTCCCGCTCCGCCCAGAGCTGGAGGAGTCATTTGATGATTCCACATCCAAAAAAAAAAAACTATGAAAAGATTGACGTTATACGGTACGCTTTTGTAATTTGTTTGTAGAGAACGGTAAAGGAATGAAACAGACAATAATCTACAACGTCAGGAATATGTACAGGGGTATATAAAATCCCGATTTAAATCAATATGCAGTCCGTGTTAGCCATTAAACGATTAATTGTCCTGCTGTGAATGGAAACAGCGACCATGAGCACAGCAGGTGGCTCCACAAGCTACAGCGCAGTACCACTGCTATTAATTTTCTATTTTATACTAACAGCATTTAAAATAGCATCACGCCTGTAATCTCCGAAGGGTTAAGCAGAGGTGTACCCAAAAATCCGCCAGCAATTTTTAAGTTCGATGTAATAGGGTGAGAGCTTATTGCCATCAACCGGGCACAAATTCGGACTCGTGGCTGTTACTGTGAAATTCTGATGGCAAAACAATAATACTATATTATTGTTTTGCCATCAGACGCCTGACCTGGGAATCGAACCCTCATGATCCGCAATCGCACTTCCGACCATAAGATGGGCTATTCATTATATTTTCATACTCCCCAATGATTTGATTTAGACAAAATTGTATGAGCCTACAGTGAATAGGACGGTTCATTCTTGCTCTTTTAACCTTAAACGTCTTCAGTACATTTTCTATTCAAGGCACTTTATAAGACATTTTTATAAAGCGGTGGTCTTCAGAGCTAAGGTAATTGAAAGTCTAACCTTTTAGTAAAATACCTGTTGAGTAGATAATGGAGAAATTATCTTAAAAGCTCTTTTGATGTTGCGAAATTAACCGAGACAGTTACAAACTGTTATGTTAATGAAGATTTCGTGTTCGTGGATGAAAATTAAACACTTACTAACATGTTAGGTCATGTATAGGTGAATCTGGTGAATGTAATCTATTTGCTGCAAACAAAAAGTCGTTAGATTAAATTCACGTCATCATTCTATCTTACAAAGTACAATATAACTGATAGTACCTACAACTATTTTCAATATTTATAACAAGGTTAAAGAAAGATCCGAATAAATCGAAAAAAATAAAGACTAGGACTTAAAAACAATGTCAATGAAACAACACCACAACTCAAAACTGACAAAGCTTTCAGCCGAAAAAAGGCAAGATCATTTTAATGATGGATGGTGATCAGCTCCAACATAAATAAGAACAAAGCGTAAATACCCTCTATTACAATGATGCACACACTGTATACAATAAGACACCAATCGAGTTCACAATTACAGTGCATTTGTCTGAGGGTATAGACCGTGAAGTGATTATCTTTTTGGGTGTACCTACTCTTACGACATGGCTCGATACGCATGACCTGGCTCGAGAGATGCCTAACCTAACAGCAGGCTAGATTGTAGCTGCCAAATGTCTTGGCAGAATAAAAAAAACAAATGCCATTTATTACATTTTCTTGTTAGCGTGTCGATGGCAATCTAAATTGTGTCGGCCCAGAACTAAGCTTCTAGTTTGGCGCTTTTGGTAGCGTCCATCAGTTCTAGTGCCTGTAGTGAACAAACAACAGGACACGCTGGACACGATATTAAGTGCCGCATCGTTTGTGGAACAGCACTACATTTACACTTCAGGGCAATTATTAATGAATCTCCACCTGAGCAGGTTTTTCTTGTTACGGCCAACCTGGGTTCGGAGTCTATTTAAAAACTTCTAAGTCAGCCATGGCAACTCATGTCCAGGTGGGAGATATTCAGTAGGTGGAACGAATAGGATTGGTAAGGATGCACTATCAATTCATGGGACTTGAACATAACTGGCGTACGATAGGTACCCTCAGAGATTACAAGCACGATTATGGGTAAAAGATATACGTAGAAGTAAGTATAATAAATACAAGTAGTTACAAGTTGCTTGGTATTGTTCGTCGTTTCGTTGAGCTCCTTGAGTTATAAGTCGAGCTACACGATAACTGACAAGTGCTTGCACTGACTGGACAGGTCCACTCAAATCTGTGTGGTTATTTTTTCAAAAGACCATCTCAGACACTAATCTGCATAGTCTTCATGTGAATTGAGTAAGATTATGTCAAAGTCAAAGATCTTTATTGTGAGACAGTGGACGGTGGCGGTGGTGGTGGTGGAGGTGGTGGTAGCGGCGGTGGTGGTGGTGTCTTTATTGTGAGTGGATGTCTGGACTTCAAAAGAGACTATGAGTTCACTGAGTTTGTTTCGGCTGTTTCTTCTTAGAATAGTCAGGTACGAAACACCGGCCTCATCTAGTTTTAAAAATGACGTGTTAAAGTGTTTGTAAAAACCTACTTGCAAAATAAACATCATTTATCAAGATGGTATTGCTAAGGAATGACCCTGAGATGATATGGCTAATAGAGATGTATGAAGAAAAACATAAATTGCGTCGACCCAAATAAAATGGGATAAGGAAGGACAGAATATAAGCAAGATTATGTCGAGTATTGATTTGCCAAATAGCTGTTCTATATTTTATCAAATCGTGCCTACCGAAGAAAATAGCTAACTCTCATTTGGCTTCGGCTATAATTGCCATGGCCGGCCTTGCAAAACAGCATAGAACCGTAGACCCCAACTATCTAGTAATTAAATAACGTATGAAACTTTTACCGTAGAAGGCTTTGATTTTCTTAAATAAGTACCAAATAATGTCTTTCATCGTACTAAACAGTATCCACATGTTACATGTAATTCAAGTTCTGTCTTAGGTATCCCAATTTGCTTTAGCTAGGCCTCGATACACATGACCTATTCTAGGAGAACCGGCCTGAATAGCTGCCTGTCTAGACCGTCAATTATCTAGCAAAAAAGTTATAAGAGACTTGTTTGGAGAATGGATTGATTTCGACCTAGGAGGTGCTGTATTTCTCTTCGAATTATTCGCCTTTTCTGTGAGTTCTCGGTCAATTTAGATCTATTCACTATTCGTATCATTCAACATCTATAGAAATAGTCTTGAATTGTGGTAAATTGGTTCATAAGGATAGGAGTAAATTACTCCATAGTTAATAGTATATTTTTGTTGTTGTAATAACAAATTGTAAAAAAAAACAGGAGCTCTATTTTTTTCTTTTACCACTCTGGGTGTAGTGTATGTATGTAAGTAAGTATTATTATGTTTGTGTGTAGAACAATACCTTATTTAGGATTAGCCAAGTTAGCAATATATTTTAAGATTATTTACGCTGAATCTATGTGAAGACACAAAATCGAGACGTTATTTATTTAGACAGAGCGGATGTCTTTCATTTACCACGACACTTCAGTAATCAAAATTGTACCCTTCAATAGTGTTCGAACCACGTTCTAAATTAATGGTTCCTAGTAATATGCTCTAATTCTGTTGCTATAACTTACCAGCAATAATTGCTCCCAGCTTAATATTACACCGTGCCCGGAATTACAAGCAGTGGGGTGCTGTTGTAATTATCATAAATCCTATCTCTAATATTCCCAAATTACTACACCAGGCTCTACAATAATGGCAAGCAAATCTCGCACGGGTCGAAGTAACCTAGAGGATTTTCGCACGTAAAAATCCTTCGTACCTTCGGTGTTGGGGTCGACAAAATCGAACCTAGATATACGTTCGGGAACTCTTTTTGGCTTGGTTCGAACTATGCAGAGACGAACAGAACATGTTTCAGCGATAACAGAAACCAGATGCTAAACGGAGTATGCTATCGGCATAAGCCGATTAAAAGCCTAATATGTGTAGGAATTGTTTCGGGTCGGCTTTGCTATTCAACAAATACTGTCTAATCAAAAGTCCTGAAAAAGTACATCTTAGGTTATCAAAACTCGACATGTTCGTAGCTATTGTTTCTCCGTGTGAAGAAACTTCACCACTATACCGTAGACTCATCAAAGGTAAGAGCTACAGAAATAGGCGCACTCCACCAGACCGTGAGGCTAGCAAATACAGTGGGAGCGAGGCCCTCAATCTTGTCTTTGAAGCCATGCGGGGTGTATACAACTCTAAATGGGAGTTTTCTTACTACTAGTCTGAACTCGATACAAGAATTTTCTTTAGTTTTTTTCTGTGTAGGGGTAACTGTTTTTATATAAAGGTTTTTGTCGAACAACCCGTTCAGGTTATTCGGGATATCTATATAAATAAAAATAAAAGGCCTGACTGACTGACTCATTAACGCCCAGCCCAAACCCTTGGATCTAGAAAGCTGAAATTTTGCACAGAGGTTTCCTTTATAATGTAGACAAGGAATAAGGAAGGATTTTTATAAATTCAACCCCTACGGGAGTTATTTTATTTTATTGTATTTGGGTGGCTTACAGCGAACAATACAAACAATTATAGTGATACAAACAATGAAAAGCCATTTAGCCTCCAGTGAGAGTGAGAGAGTGTGAGAGTTAAATAGGGGATGAAAGTTTGAATGGAACATCGGCAGTTTTAAAGTTAC
The DNA here is from genome assembly GCA_941918905.2 of Xestia sexstrigata. Classification (NCBI taxonomy): domain Eukaryota; kingdom Metazoa; phylum Arthropoda; class Insecta; order Lepidoptera; family Noctuidae; genus Xestia; species Xestia sexstrigata. The sequence continues at coordinate 21,628,935 of OW799201.2, forward strand.
GATCTTCAAATTTTGTGTTTAGGCTGATGATTAAAAATTAATTTATACGTGTCTTCGCGTTTTTCATAATTCCACCCTCGAAGGGTTAAAAAGGGGGATGAAGTTGTGTATGGAAAGTCCTTCATTTTCGAAGTAAAAATCACTAAATTTATTTTCTAGGCTTATGGTTGAAAGTTAACGTAACGGTGTTGTTAGAATTTCAACCCTTAAGGGGGTCAAAGGGGGTGAAAGATGAAGGGGGGTTTGTTTAATATTTTATAATTAAGGTTCTTTATTTTTTGAGTTAAAATCATGGGTGTAAACAGACTGTGTAACCGTGTAGCCGTGTTACGACTAGGCCCAGAAACGGGTTTCTCCAAATGTATTTAAGTAAAATTAATATAAGTTCACGTGTACCGCTTCTAACTCATCATAGAATGAAGCGACTGGCATGAAACAAAAACTAAATGTAACTCCAACTTATACACAATATTTATTTAAATATAAGGTCACGGACACGAAGATAGAAGGCGCGGGCGGCGGTGGCGTGGTAACGCACCGAGCTAGACTGGTGCATTACCGCGTTAAGCACAAAGATTACTTATTATCCCAGAAGTAAGATATTTCCAAACTCCACGCGGGCGAAGCCGCGGGCATAAGCTAGTATGATATACTCTCAGTTCCAAAAAAAATACGTGGCCTTTGGTATTTGGTATTGCATCTTACCTAACCAAATACTGCAAATCATAATGCACTAGTGCAAATCAATGCATTCAAACATAACCTTGGTTTTGCAACAGTCTCTGTCTCTTCACTCAGTAATATGCAACAACCTGAACAAAGGATTGGTATTGCCAACAGAGATTTAGTACATTTTGACAGTCTTTGCAAAACCTTTATCTTCATCAGAAGCATCATGATCATTGGCAGGTTTGTTTCAGCTACTGAGTAAGGTTCTGTGCGAATTTAATTCGGGTCTAAATAAACCTTTTGGAAATGGACAAATTCTTATTTTATTGTTAAACTATGAACAGAAGTAGTATATAGGCGGACATAGAGCCACAAGGCACTAAGACAACCTGAGGTAATATTTTTCTTCAGGTCAACTCGTTCTTAGTGAGTTCATCCAACGGTAAGGGACGTCTTTTGTTTGTCCAAGTAGTTTCTGCGGCTGTCGTCGCGCTATGATAACGCCCGTAGCTTGAAGATGTGCCGAATATAAGTTCACGAAGAAAGCGTATTGTTGTGTGCCGTGAGCCATCTTTCTTTAAACAGGTGGCTTGGAGGCGAAGTATTCTTCAGACTGTCATATACTTTTGCTGGCTTTGTTGAACATATTTTAGTTAATGAAATAATAGACTTGTCACTTGGCTCTGTATTTTAAAAACATAATGGAGCAGGATAGCATCGATAAAAGCAAGTGAACGTCAAAACTGTATTGATGCGTTTGCAAAGGCTTTTGGCAAAATCTTAACATGCCTTTATAAAACCTTATGAAAACTTTGTTGAAAGTCGTTGCAGCAATACGGAACACTTTAATAGCGATTGCTACTTGTCAGAGCCCTCAGTGTTTCGCTTTGCTTGCTGCATAGTATAAGTAAGAATATTTTCTTATTTCTTGCTTATTTGGTCCTTAGCCCCAACTTCTTTCGTGTTAGGACCTCAATCTAAACCGACTTAAATTCCACTTATCCAAACGGCGAAAAGGGTCGTCGAAATGAGAAAAGGGATTGGGTCCTAATCCGTAAACCGACCAGAAAATACATTTACTCCATTACTAAAGTTAGGATTACATCACCGCAATTATAAGAAACATGGGTAGATCGATATTCCTCTGAGCTCTTATGTCATTGGCTCGTCCGTCAAATGAGGAAGCTCCCGGTGGAGTACTGTCGTTAATCCCGGTATTTTCCATCATTCTAGCTACTAGTTAAAGGCTGGCAATTCGTTTGCTCGGGTTAACTTGGGTAGATTCAGTTTTTCTGTTAGTAAGCCCCTTGCGGGATGACTTCTCGAATGCCAATGGCCTCGGGCGATACGGCCTACTACGTAACTAGAAGCTCTTCTCGTGAGTACCGTCGCACCGCGAGGTGTCTAGCCAAGAGGTACCGGTATAGTTCCATTAAACTTAGGTAGATTCGTTTCTTCAGTTTTACTATCAATTATCCCATCTGGATCAACGCCTAAGTTACTTTTGGCGCGCTTCTTCTAATACATCTATTTCCTTTTTTTTTTTTTTCGGATGGGAAATCATCAAATGACTTCTCCTGCTCTGGGCGGAGCAGGAGGGAGTGTCAGACTTTTACTGACTAAAACCCATCCATGTTCCTTCATCGCCCTTTGTATTCTTTGTACTCTTTCGAGCAGTCCCGCAACATACATCTATTTCCTACGTTCGAAATCTTCCCGATATGTTTCTAAGAAACGTTTATCATTAGTAATTAAAGGCGTGTCAGTAACATGTTAATCCCTAAACGATCCGAATTAAATCACATTTTCTGGAACACGTCCAAGAGTCTAGAGGCAACGAGCTGCTATGGGATTATTCGAAAGCTTTTAGCATATGCATGTACAGTTGGCGTGCACTCCTTGGAGGACCTTGAGCTGGCTGAGTGTAGTAAGAAGTTTTTATACGAGCAGAATAAGAGGCCAGGTTGAATTGGATTTATTACCACAGATGTCAGTCGACTGCTATAGGATACTAAAAATGCATAAGAAAAGACTTTTCGAATTCATGGGCAATTATTTGGGATAGCAAATACTGGTTAACACAATTTTAGGTATGTTTAGTGAATTGGGTTCAAAATAATGTAGAGGATATTTTCAGGTACTGTCTAGAAGTTGAATTGTATTCACCTTGGGAGTCCCTTATCATTTTGGATCTAAACCTGTCATCGGCGGAGTGTGAGTGTTAGGTAGGACCACCTGTGTATTTTATGTCTGAACTACACACATCAAAAATGTCTAGGGATCAAGCATTTTTATGCGGATTTCTTGAGATTGAGATGTGGCTTTGTAATAAATTTATGATTTTATAAATTTATATGGATCCTTTTTGGTGCATTTCATAATTTGAATCAGGAACTCTCAATCAAATTCGAGTAAAAGATGAAAATAAGCTGTCAATATTTTCCCTATAAAAACATACAACGCATTGAAGACATTATTAGTGCTACTGTTTCCCTACTACTGATTAAAACCAACGTTATTATGGAGCGGCGACGTCATTTAAGCAGGGAAAAAATGCTCAGAGCCGTGGGAATGATAGAAGCTGGTTCCCGGCAACGTACTGTAGCTTTAGCTCTGAATACAAGTCAGAGTGTTATCAGTCGACTTTGGACACGTTACCGAAGCACTGGTACCGTGGCTGAGCGCCATGGAGGACGGTATCGCTGCACCACACGGAGACAAGACCGATACATTCAAATCTTAACTCGAAGAGCTCCAACAATAACCGCCATGATGTTAGCCGTGAGGCTTCATCACTCTTCAGGGAACTTAATTAGCGACCAAACAGTCAGAAACCGCTTGCATGAAGTGAACCTTCATTCCCGAAGACCGCTACGGGTACCACCTATAGCAATGCACAATCGTAGGATTCGATATCAATGGGCTCTTGAACACAGAAATTGGGCAGAAGAACAATGGCGTTTCGTGTGCTTTTCTGATGAGTCTCGTTTTGGTATGAGACCGGATACAAGACGTATACGACACTGGAGAACCCCTGGACGCCAACAGCGATTAAAATCCTGCCAGGAAGTCCATCCTTATAGTGGTGGAACCATCATGGTATGGGCGGGTATTTGGATCGGCGGAAGAACTGAGTTGATTTGGATCAGAGGCAACCTCAACGCTCAAATTTATGCTGAGACGATTGTATCAGACGTCATCGTTCCTCTACAAGTGCAAATCGGTCCCTTATTTCAGTTAATGCATGATAATGCACGACCGCACACCGCAAGAGTTGTAAGACAGACTCTCGCCGCAGCTAACATCAATGTCCTGCCCTGGCCTGCTCAGTCGCCAGACTTGAACCCGATTGAGCATGCATGGGATATGCTACAGAGAAGAGCTCTGCCGAATATGGAGGGTATCCAGTCGCAAGAAGACCTTTTTTTGTTGTTGCAACGAACATGGGCGGCCATTCCACAGCGTGATTTGGATGAACTCATTTTGAGTATGCCAAACCGATGTTCTTGTGTTGTTAGTGTTCGCGGTAGAAACACGGATTATTAATTGTTTAAGTTACCCAATAAAATTTTAAAGAAAACTGTTATTTCAGTCTTTTTTTCGAACTTTAATGTTAGTGGTTCAAATGTCAAAAATCCCTTTATTAGGAAAATGGCAAATTTCTTTATTAATGCAAAGGTGACTTGGTTTATCGTTACTGTGACAAACGAAAACACTTTATTTGATGAATCCTTAAAGAAAATTTTAATTAATATCAATCAGGAGAAAAGTTATTGCAAAAATATATGTTGATCCCTAGATACTTTTGATGTGTGTAGTTGCCGACAGATATGTATCTAGTTGAATAAGATATGAAGGGATGACGTGTTGAGTCTTTTAGTCATCGTTACAGTTTTTCGTTTGTTGAGAGCTGTCTTAGATTTGAGCTGTTTTAAGAAAATATTTTTTGAGGCATGTCATCGAGTTAAAACATTCTTTGAAGAAATTAATCATAACTTATACAGCCTTCCACATCTTGTTTGACGCAGCCACCTTTTTAAGGTCTTCAGTCTATCTAGCTGGAGGGCGACCTACACTACCCTTGCCAATATGGGTGTTTACTCCAGCACTCATTTGCTCGTTTGCTCCTTTCGTATTGTAGCGCAACTTGGGAGAACCTTAAGTCTAGCAGTAACTGCGAAAGGCTGAGGCTGCGAGAGGCTTGATTGATTGAATCATTAAGAATCTTTTGTCCGAATTTTTTTTCGGGAAACATAAGAATGTACCAAGAATTAATCAAGAAGTCTTCAGTACTCACCGACTACGATCGGCCGAGTCCCTCACCGCACGATCATGCAGCTGTATCGGAGATGCTCACACCTATAACAAAGAGAACAGCTCATTAATATGTAAAGTGGACTTTAAGGTCTGGGCGTTGCGTGATGAGAAGGTGGACGTGCTTCACGCGATGTTTTGAGTTGTTTGTTAGGTTTCGTTTTGCGTGACGTCGAATAAAATTTTTATGTAGTTTTAATAGCAGTATCTGTCACGTTAGGCTTGATGCTAGAAGAAGTCCTACCTTCGACAGTTATTAATATTTTCTTTAAGTTTTTTTCATTTAAGAAGAATGTAGTTAGCATGATTCAGCCGTGTGGTATCCGGCAGAGTAGAATAGAACCAACCCATTACACTTACGGGTGTCGTATAAGGCGACAAATGTCTGAGGCAGAACACCTTGCGCCTCCGTAGACCAGAGAATGGGCAGCAGCGTTTTCTGTTAGTCTTTCATCACTACGATCTCCAATCCGCCTGCCGAGCGTGGAGATTACGGCAAATGTGGAGATTATGGGCTGTTGTTGTAGCATGATTCTAAACGATTTCGTAATCCAAATCCATATCTTCAATATTATTATTTTGAATGCAAAAATAACTTGTCTTAAAATGTCACCGGGATATTTTGTTTGATATTTGAGCTCCCGATATTTCGACGCTGTTGCAAGCGCCATGATCGCGGGTTAGCTCAAAAATAAACCATAATCACGGAAGATATCCCGTAAGTGACATTTTAAGTATAGTTATGAACCGTGAAAGCTTAAAATAACTTTGTCTGTCAACATTTAAATGCCTCAACAGATTTCCATAACACACACTACGGGTATAACATGACCTGGGTTTGGATAAGAATGCTTTTTATTCCGGTGGTTGTTCACGTGGATAGTTTCTGCCCTCCACGCGGGCGATTCCGCGGGCTTATGCTTAGCTATGTAGAATACTCTTTATTATATTTATATTTTCTGTGTGTTGGAATAAGCATGATAAGGTTGCTCAAGCAGTAGTTCTTAATTACCTGCCGTAATTAATTAATACGTGCAGGATATCCCGAAGGACCAAATTTTGTACCGTAGTAAACGTACGTAACGTGGTGCGAATAAGTTCTATATACATTCCCTTATGTAAATATAACATACATACATACTATAGGTATCTACTGTTTCGCTGAAGTTAAAACAAGTAACAAACAAACAAGGTAACTTGTGTTTGAATTAAGTAGCAAGTTTGTTTAAAAGGCAAACTCTAAACAGTCAGCAACGTAAATTGCTAAACACAAATTAATTGATGAAAAAAAAACCAGCCAAGCGCGAGTTGAACTTGCGTGGAGCGGGTTCCGTACAATGCTAAGGTCTTATATTGAGTTTACCACTTTATTATCAATTGATAGAATTCTTATAGGTTTTCCTGTGATATACAAGCAATGAACTATATTTCGTATTTTTTTTTTTAATTTTAGGGTCAGTAGTTTCGGAGATCAGGGGTGGAATGGTCAATTTTCGTCTTCTTTCATAAATAAAATCAAAACTATTTATTTTACAATAATACCAAATTATATTTGAGATCCTCACATATACTGCGTATAATTTCCGTGCGTTCAAGCGTTTTTGCCATACAATAGGTATGGCAAAAACGCTTGGATTGGAATCAAATATAACAGCTCACAACTTAGGACCCATTAATGTTAATATTTATCCGTGGTGCTAGGCAACTGGGCCTATCCCAGTTGTAAACGTCCCTTTGTGCCTATTGGCCTTGTTTCGTTCTGCCTCCTGCTGAAATGGAGGGAAGTGGAAATTACGGTTTTTTCCTACTCCTCCACTATACTTTTCTGATTAATTTCGTTGCGGGATCCAAGACAGTTAAATTCATTCTCTGGGACTTCGTCGAGCTTCATTGTCTCGGCGCTTTTCTGGTGGTCGCCACTGTTGATTCTGGCTTTCAGGAGTTACAGTGGTTTGGGAACAGTGTGGCGGGCTTGTCCCAAATAAAAAAAAATACTGCGTACACTCAAAATGGTGTCACAACAGATTGACTGCTTCAATTGTACACGGAGTGAATTCACACGGGCCGCATTTGGCAAAATTACTCTTGGTTGTCAAAATAATTCGATTCTTGGTTAACTATTGTAACTTATAACTACTCTATTGTATTAGGTACCTAAACCTGTGATAATAGCTGTATGTGTTATGTAAATTAATAATTAAATATGACACAGTAAGGTTTGCATAACTTTATTTTAAATTTCCGAATTTTGTTCCCCGAAAATGAAACATTTAAAAAAAAAAAAAACTTTACACATCTGTGTTTGGGTCATAGGATTACACCATACTACCAAATTTCACCTGATTTCGGCAGATTCGGAGCAAACTGGCTGTGATAGACGGACGGACAGACAGACAGACGCACGAGTGATCCTATAAGGGTCCCGTTTTTTTTTATTTTTTATACGGAACCCTAAAAACAAAATATTATGAAGTAAGAATTTTTGTGGGGTGTTTAGTCTGAACGGACCGCTGTCAATTAATTTTGGTACGTTCAGACGTAGACAAAAAATGTTTACGTCCAAACGGACCGGTGTTAAAAAAAACAAATGAATAAACACTAATAAGTTTAAAGGGACAGTCGCGTACATTGTTGTTGTTGTCATTGCTCACTCATGTTGTTGTTGTTACTAGAACTTATAGGATAATATATTGAAGCCATTTTTTCACGGCCTGTCGTCATAAGACGGACGGACGGCGAGCCACCATGTGGCCCCCAGCCACGTGATATCTAAGGTCTGACTTGGCTAGTTTTCAAACGAATTAAAAAAAAACCATTATTTATGTACCCTTTTTGTGAACCTAAGTAAAGCATAATCTTATAACTTATAGGAACCTATATGTATACATAGACGAGTTTCTTCGTAAAGTTTATGCCAATCATTTTTATTTTCCGACAGTATTCTTAAAAGGTCAACGACTGAACAACCTTGTGTAGGTGTTAAATAAATAATAATGTGTTTACTTTTAATATTAATTTCATGAATAACTTAACCAACGGTTATGTGAATAAAAGCGAAGGTTTAACGTGAGTTCGTGACTGCTATCGCTATGTCGAGGGTGGCAAATCTTTACGATGGACAGTTGACCGCACGTCAAACATCACGCCTTAAATTCTCCGAAGGTTTAGACATAGCGCACCCACGTATCGCCAGATATGTTTAAGTAACATATGGAACGGGGGTGGGCATAAATAGATACTTGGGACTGCTACTGAAAAAATCCTGGTGGGTATTCTCCCTGTAAACGGACTCTTCTCGAAGCCGTTAACGAAGCATTCTATACATCAAACTAAGTAACACTACGCAAAAATGATTGCTGGGAAATGACTTTTTGTTTTGGGTTAAAAAATCACGTTTTACGATAAATCAATGTAACGCACTCAAAATATTATGCTGAATTGCTGACGGATGGAACTAATAGTGTGGGGGTCGTGGAGGTGTTTAAAGTACGTACAGTTATTACATTAAAAACATGTATTTAAAAAAAAACATGTGTAAGTGTTGGAACTTTGACCCTCAATATCTCCGTAACTAGAGGGTTCCCAGGTATGATCTAGAACAAAAATGATCGCAATCACGGGGAGAAGTTCCTTTCGGCTTCGTTAAGTCTTTTTACACCATTAAGTCTACACTACATCGAACCAAGGAGCTCTTGTTCAGCACTAACGCCGCAAGCGTTTACCATGACACCAACGAGGCAGTTGAAGCACGTCAATGGTAACAAAACTAGTAGGTACAAGTCAACTAGTGCAACTCTTATTTTATTGAAACTGCGTACTACGCCAGGCCGGCTCAAGTGTTTCGTGCCATCGACTGTACTTGTAAGAGAATGTTGAACGAAACGACCATTAATCATAAATGTTTGACATTATTGAAAAGGCTTTATGGCTTCAAATTATCGTTAAACTTTTATGGGTAGTAAAGTAAGGTAGGTCATGTATGTGCTAAATCTATTGTTGAGATTCATTGCGATGCTGAGGTTTTATTGATAGCTTTTAAAAAAAGAAAGTCGGGAATTTTCTTCAAATGTCCGGAATTTTCTCCGATTCATCGATCTGGTTTTTACACTAACCTTCAGCAATATTGAGTAATTTCAGTCATCATTCCGTGTTCAAAGTAGGTACGCGCTGCAAACAAAGCGGATCTAATCTAAGCCACCTATAAAATATTTCAACAAAAAGATTCGAACGAAGGACCAGAGACGAAATTACGAAACACTCCAATACTGACACTTTTACTAAATATTACAAGCTGGCAAGCCTCGCTTCACATCATTGCTCATTGATGTCCCGTCCTTGATCGAGACGCCTCAATCCAATTATAAATTATTACTTATTGTTGTAACAGTAGCAGACAAAATGAAACAATAAATAACTGGGTTTGGCAACTGCTAACTAAATTAGTTGTGGCAGATTTGAAAATTTTGTTACTAAATACATTTCAATTTAAGATTTTCGGTTTGCGTTATGTTGTATTGTCATTGGTTACGGTTGGTTAGTAGATTGTGTTATAATAGGCATGACGACAGTATCAAAAAATTGCAAATCTATTTAGTCCGTCAGTTACAGTATTGGAAATTAATGGACACGTATTTTTTGTTTTTGTAAATCAATGAATATTGACAAAAATAAAACGCATCAAAACTCGGGAGTGGGGGCTAGTGACGTCAGAACTAGGTAAAAATTATACCTAGGCGTGACGTATTGAGAATTTTACAAGCGTCATATCTTCGTCAATTTTGGTTTACGTAACAAAAGAAAAAACACGGGTCTAATATTTTTTGATAATCTAACTGACGGACTAATTAGTTTTTTTTTGTCGTCTCGCCTATTGTACAGACGCCAGCACATCGAGCTACCCGAAACTGTCAAATTTTCCCAATCAACCTTGTACCTAATGATTTAGCGATAAAGTTAAAAATGTATTAAAGAAATTTGACAGATTGTAGTACTAGTGATTGTAAAACTTTGGACGTGTAAAACTTTGGACGTATCTTATCAGTACAGAGAAGAACCTAGTTTATTCCAGTTTAATACTTACTTGAAGTAGCCATTAGTAGAGAAAACAAAAGAAGAGAATGAGTTGGTACTGATCGAAAATAATTAGTTTTTGTATTGTGAAAGTCTGACAACCAGTCTTACCAAGAGGTATCGTATTACCCAGTACTAACTGGGTTGTGGAGGTCAGTTAGGCAGTCGCTCCATGTAAAATACTGGTATTCAGCTGCATTCTTTTAGACTGGAAGCCGACCCCCAGATAGTTAGAAAAAGGCTAGGCACATGATGACTTACTTAAAGTCAAACAAACTTAATTTGTACTACTGTGTTCACTGACGGTCTGCCACTTTCACCCTTATGCCCTAAGTAATAAAATTGTAAGTGGTCGACCGTCACTGAACTCGGTAGTACCTATAGTATGATCATCTATATAACTGCTGGGACCCAGTCCTCGTCCCTGTGAGAGGCCATATGCCTTCATTTATGAATCCAAAGACGTGCCCGGTTTCCTCTCGAAATTATCCTTTACCGTTTTCAGAGCAGTGGTGATGAAAGGTTTATTTTATTATGCCAATGGTCAACTATTTCAAGCGGAGTTTTAAAATTGTTCTTTTTTCAAATAAGTAACTATGTTGAATAGCGGTGAAAAATGTGCTAAAAGTTAAAATATTCGTTTATAACACAAAGAGAGAGGTAATATTTTACGCAGCACAAACAAAAAGTGACCATAAAAGTAATATATTTTCGTGGCCCCAGCCCCTTTACAAACAAAATAGGTATGTTTTCAGACGTCAGTGTAGCGAATAACAAACTCATTTATTAGTTACTGAAGAATAAATAGGTACTGAAATATAGTAGGCTAGGCTCACCCCCTATTACATGGGACTTAAAACATGCCGGCGAAACGTGAGTGTACTATTACCTACACCTCTGCATAACCCTTCGGGGACTACAGGCGTGATGTTATGTTATGTATGTATGAAGTATAAATATAAGAAAAAGTCATATAGCATAGAAATAGGTAGTATTTAGAGTAAGTATCTTCTACTTATACTTCTTACTCTTAGTCATAAAATCCCAAAATATTTAGAGTTTCAAATAATAAATAATTTATAATAAATACTAACTGACCCGCGCAACTTCGCTTGCGTCACATAATATAGCTTATAACCTTCCTCGATAAATGGACTATCCAACACGAAAATAATTTTTAAAATCCAACCAGTAGTTCCTGAGATTAGCGCGTTCAACCAAACAAACAAACTCTTCAGCTTTATAATATTAGTATAGATTTATTAAAAGATAAATAAATTGGTAAAATATGAATAGTTAAGTATTTAATTACAATTCTATTAAAACGTTTATGACCAGAAATATGAACGTGGATAAAGCAAAAGAAGTAAAAGGATCGGTCATGGCGTTCCGTAGTTTCTGCCTACCCCCACGGAAAAAGACTTGACTTCACGTATGCATATAGTATTTCAACAAGTCCATAAACCACACAGCTTTGTCTCCATAAATGACAACAATGTCGCAATAACAAAAGTTTATATCCAGACAAAAAATTAGACAAAACAAAAACGGTTTTAACGACATAACTCAGACCATTCCCTGAGGACTTGCGGTCGATCTACAAATACAATGCCCAATACACACTGAACAACGGATAACTTGTATGTATAATGCCTAGGACATAACAGTCAAAGGAGTTTCAGAAGGTTTGCTAAAAATAGTTTGGATAAGTTAAAATTAATATTCAAGGTTGGATAGGAAACCATGATAGTTTAGCATCGAATTTTGTTACGAGCCATTATATTTAGTTGTTCAACAAGAAATCATCTCTTATAAAACCTTTATAATTGACCAAAAAGCCTGCATTCAAATGCACCATGCATTTCTTGTTCTTTAAACTGACGAAATGCCGCTTATTCGATTAAGCGGCATTTCGTCAGTTGCCCCAGGAACATGAGTATTCCTTTGTTCAGACTTTGTGCATTTTTGTATACAGTGTCCAACAAAGAAACACAAGGAGAGCTCTTCAAACACCGTTGTTTGACCGCCAGTCGGGCAAGGCAACCCACACACAGGTTCCCGGGCAACCGACGAATGTTTACTTACAGTATAGTCACGAATACATTCATTACCCGTGAATACACACTCGATTACTGTCCCTTGGGATTGTAAGCAAGGCTTCTTTTTCTTTGTTGTATCAATGATTGTTACCATTATCATCAGCTTCCTGCCCTTGTTTCTTGGGGTTGGCTTAAGTTAAATGAGCTTCGACTAGAACTCTGCCATTGACGTCTTTCGAATAAAGGATTAGAGAGAGATTGGAGGCAGCCTTAAACTGCAAATTTATAGCACCGTGCTAAGACGAATTGCTAAACCTTATAGCTAGATTAATGCAAAGCTCCTCGTTTACTTGGATGGCTATATCTCTTTCGCCATCAATAGTTTGATCCATTTTGTGACTGTAATCAAGGTGGATTATATAATATTCTTGTGCTACTTTTATTTCGCGCTTACATTACACCTTGCACAATCATTTATAGATACTGTGTGATTCACTGATGTGGTCACTGTGATCTCATATTAGATCAAACTCATGATCTAACATGTCTTAACCATTTACGGTCTTATCCCACTCACTATATACTCGTATGTACAATATATCTTATGTATGGCTATCCCAGCTGTTTACTATGGCAGTCACGACAAAATTGATTTTGGTGTACCTATTTAACATAAATTTTGGTAAGACATTTGTTACTTAACGTGATGTTTTCATCTTTCATGGGGTATCTTTCCCGTTATTTTCCATAAGAACCTACTACGCTTTGAAATGGCCGACTAACTTCAACTTTTTTACTGTCCGAATCCTTGCTTGCCTGTTTGTTTATTGAAGTATGTAGGCTTATGTTTCATTAGGGTCTTGTTCAGTTCGACAGCTTATAATAAACCGCTTGAACAGTTAAAAGACAGCTGCATATAAAGTCTATTTAATTAAGGTTGTCACAAATAAAGCTCTCAAATGTGTGTTGCAGTACAATTACGTCATTGCGTAGGCAGTATGTCTAACTAAAGTAAACATTTGAAGTACAGCGCGCAATTCTCGTACAATATTGAGTATTTGTTCTATGTACATACGAACCTAATTACCTGCCGGGTTAAGGTCGTGTTCGTTCATTAGGTGCTATATTATTATTTGTTTAGTTACGATTGGTTGAGTGATGTACATTACTTGTATGATTTATTGAAGAAAATTGTAATTTACTAATGAGAATAGTTGTAGGTATTTAGGATAAATACTCGAAATTGTTACCGGATACAAGGACCATCAATTTGACATAAAGCCTGGAAGCTGAGCTGAACTATTAACCCAAATAAATTAAAGTAATAAATCTCTGACGCTGTAAAATACGTCCGTCAATATAGAAATAACTTTATTTCTATTAGTTAGCCATTTAACTAGAATGTCTATATTGTAAGACTGGTTGAAAAAGCAACGAACTAAGAGAATGACTGGTCGAGGAGACCTTACAAAACAAACACTGACCATATTGGTGAAGTCCTTCAAAAACTCAGGTGTGGACACCGTGAAGTACGTACTTATATCCGTCACGCAAGTGTGAAGTAAAATGAGGATGGTACAAAAGGTGTTTTTGTACGATTTTGAATAATACGACGAAAGAGGTTTGAACACAAAAAGTTTTTTAAATTTGCGAAGATGAAAATATTTTAATGGGACATATACCCGTTCAGCTCACGATGTTATCAATTTATCTCTAACAATAAAAATAAACATTACAATTGAAATTAATTTCGAAGCTGAGCAGTCAAATATAGTATCCATACTTTTCTTTCGTCGATACATTATTTGCCTACTATGGTCTCTTTCAGTTCCTCAAAGAAAGAGGTTCCTCCAGAGATCTAGATGGATGTTTAGTGTGAAGAACGATATGAAAGAGAAAGGAGTTAATGATGCCGTGACGTCTGACAGGGGCGAACGGAAGAGGAAAACGTGTTGGGCCGACCCCAAATAGAATGGGACAAGAGCAGGGAGATGAGGATGAGATCTTACAGTTCCTCGTACAAATGAACACAATGAGGATTCATTATATGACTGTTTTCAAACTTTAAAAGACAATGTTATGTTATAACAAATGACGCAAGCCAACGCTGGTCCTCTCTGCAAAACAAATCTTCTCAGTGAGCAGTGAATCAGCTTCAATGAGTCACACGGATTCGATGTCATGTTTCAAGGATTACCTACTTGTGTATCATTTTAGTATCTCATTGCCTAAGAAAGACAAATAGAGGAATGAGGTACAGGAGGAAGGAAAGGTTCTTTCTTTGAAAAGAGAGGACCAACCAGACGGGTTTTGTGTCTGGGCGGCTACAGACGCTGGCTGTCGGTCTTGAATCAATCGATTACGATGCATAAAATATTCATCCTTATGTCGCGGATAACACTTGCGAGATGCGGGATTTTGTGTAGTTCTTATGTAGCGTTTTACTAATAGGTACTTTCTAACGTTGCACGTGCCAAATTGTGGAATCAGAACAAAAGAATCAAAACTTAGATTTGGCTTAGGTTGGAGGAGAAAGTTAGCTATGTTGCCAAAAAACAGTCTAAACGGTGTCTCTTAAATGTTCACATAGGTGACCTTTTTCAAATAGAGAGCTGAACGGTTGCCAGACGATATGAGACATAGGTATGCGTACCTTAGAAATGAACAGTTTCGCATATTGTCTACAAACAAATGTTTTTCTCGCTGATAATAAAAAGGTACTCACTGTGCGTTTTTACTAGCGAAACATTTAAATAAGAAATGTGTAATGAGATAAAAAAAAATCAACTAAGAGATAGAGAAATAGAAATTTAAACATGTTTTGCCAGGGATGGAGGGGGGAATGCAAACAAGAAGGATCGCGTACTCACTCACGGTCCTCATCACTGACAATCTGAATATAAAGATGAAGGAGATGATAATAAATATGGTGTCTCCCCGAAAACGACAATATTACTCCTCATATCAAGATGACCACCATTACAGTAAGTAACGAAGCAAAGGACCTCGCCTAGTCTACCCAAGTAAGACAAACGTGCCGAGATAGCCTCGGTATTTGATCAAGAGATTACTTGTGTATATTTAAAGTTAAACTGCCCGGGGCTAGTGGGCGAGGAACTTAATTATTTACTATCCCACGGGAATCCATGAGCTTCCGTTGCAGGAAAAGAGAAGAATACGAAAAGAAGCCTAATGAGCTAAATGTAGAAGTTAAAATTTTGTTTTTAGAATGTAATTAACTACTTAATGCCACGTTTGTTTAGTTTCGATTGCGTTCCCTAGGAAGGGCAAAGCCTAATTGGATATGTTTCTCAGTAGCAGCTTGGAATCTGGGTTTCTGTCAGGTTGATGGCAACAAGCTTGCCGCCTATTACATGGGACTTAATGATTACTGGCTAAATCTAAGTATTATATATGTACTCCTCTGCCTAACCGTTTGGGGATTACAGGCCTGAAGTTATGAGTTAACCAATAAAGCAGCAGAAGAAAAAAGAATAGGCAAAGAAAGAAGATATAAGCATATCTTTCTAGATAAAATACGAGCACTGACACCAAGATTGGTGGAGGCGCCGCAATAAATCTGAATGAATATGCATCCGGCTTTGAAGCGGATGTTTTGTGAAGCAATTCTTTCGTATCTCTCTCCGTTTGCTCGCGCCAGTAACAGTGTAGTAAGAATGGTGTCTGTTTGAGAAGATGAACTGAAGTGTTGATGCAAAAGTTCCGCTCATAATATCTAATGTGAATTATCCCTCATTACTCATAATTATACCGATATCAATGTAGTTATCTAGTTACAAGGTCAAAAAACATTCTTAATACAGCTAGATCTGTCATCCATTTCAAAACATAAAAGGAAGAATTTTGTTAATTTTCTATTTCTGAAGCTTGGCTACGTTGTTTTTGGTTTTTTATTAAATAAGGATTGGGTTGGGATATTTCGGCCTCTAATAAAAAAAATACCACCGTTTTATCCGATCATATATTGATGAAAGGCGTATCACCAGCTCCGGCTAAGTTTCCTTTTCAAGGTTAATCAGTGCTTGTCGTGGTCGCCGACGTTAGGGATGGTCAATTACCGTCTCTATCGTACCGAAAACCATCCGTGCTTCGGACCTTGCAGTCGTTGTTCATGCTTCGAATGTCTGAAGTCTGACAACCAGTTTTACCAAGGGGTATATTGTTAAGTTGTTACTGGGTTGTGGAGGTCAGATCGCTCCAAGTAAAATATTAGTAAACAGCTGCTTCGCGTAGGACTGGAAGCTGACCACAAAATAGTTGGGAAAAAGGTAGGCAGGTTGATTGACAGTAGTTTCTATTGTGTATGGAGTGGCCAATGATCTTTTTCGATGTTTTATTGTCCAAAACGATTTGAACGAGCCATGACTCACGAAAACGTGCGAAAATCACAACATGGAGTTTCCACGCAACGTCAGCAAAACCAGTGTGAGAACAATTGTTTAGTTCAGTATTCAGGCACGCAATGTACACAGATTTCATGGAAATGCTTACGGAAGTTGTTTGGTTGTGATACAATGGACGTCATGATCGGTTCTAAGAAAATTATGGTGTTGGTCGTAGCTATACAAATGTAATAGCTGTCTAATCTTATTAGTGTGAAACAACTGATTGAAGAGAAAATTGGTGTAGCCCAGTAAAGAAGAGTCTGTTTATTTAAATTCATTTTAGAACTACTAGTAAGTACCAAAAAAATTAACACGCTAACTGAACTTTGTAGTTATTTTTCAAAAAAGATGTGTTAAATAAATATTTGTGTACATGCTTGGAAACTAAATTGCAAACGCAAGATATATTTGAGACAAGTTTATGGACCTTAATCCTCTCAGATCCAGTATCAATGGACCGTAAAACTGAAAGTATCGGCCTTCGAGCAATTTGTAAGTTATGGCTACCGGGGACATTCGACTGCAGGCTATATTTGAACTAAGTTATTACTTACAAGGCGGGGGCTATGATTAAACGTATTTTGTTTCGAACCATATCTGGTAACACTCAAAATTAATACTTTAATTTCCTGCAAAATTGCTTTGAAATACCAAAGGGAATTGCAATTAGTCTGCTAGCAGGTAAGGTAAATAAATTGCATGGAAATTGAGAGTAAATACGAAAAGATTATTTAATTACGTGTCAATTAGGTTTTTGTTTGCGTGACGATGACTTTTAAGTAATGATTGTTTCCGATCATTATTAAAAGCAGACATGATAATAGGTTTAGGTAGGCGAGCTTTCTTGTATAAGACCAACTAAAAACAATTTTTTCACGAAAAATCCGAATTTCAACAACTTAACTCAAAAGATTACATAAGTATTGGAACTTACAAAGCCTCATCTCTCTTTCATGAGAGCAACGAGCCCTAGAAAGATATTTGAATTTTATATGAACGCCTTCGAGGATTACCTGAAGTTTTTCACAGATAGGTACTTAACCTACATCGTTTTGCAGAGTGGTTGCCCTAAATCTTGGGACTCGCATACCTGACTTTTCTCTCACTGAAACATATAATTCCGGATCTACAAATTACCATAACACAGACAGAAAGAACAGTCAGTTGGACAGTCGTTACGGGTACGGAAGATATCAGCTTACGTTTCTCGCAAGCATCGTTATTGAAACTGAATTTATTCGTTAGTAATTAGCAATCAAAAGTGAGCGTTTTGTCGTTATCTCTGTCGAGACTGCCGGCCCTGATCAATAAGAAAGTGAGAGAAGTAAGATAACTAGATGACAAAATGCGTTTCCCTGAAACCGAAGCCACGCAAGAAGTTCATAAAATTAAACCAGTTATCCTTCGAAAAAATGGAAACGAATAAAGAAAAAAAACAGTTATCCAACGAAAACGTGATTTAAAACGTCAGCTGTACGGTTTTTTTTTTTTTTTTTTTTTTTTTTTTTTTTTTCGGATGGGAAATCATCAAATGACTTCTCCCGCTCTGGGCGGAGCAGGAGGGAGTGTCAGACTTTTACTGACTAAAACCCATCCATGTTCCTTCATCGCCCTTTGTGTTCCGGGGCCACGGTATCTCTTTCGAATAGTCCCGCAACCCCGGCAGGCATCGGTCCTTTCGGACCCCTTCCTTTTGCTGACTCTCTTTGAGGCGCGCGTGGAACACGAACGCGCCGTCGACACGGCCTGTCGTCATGAGACGGACGGACGGCGAGCTAGCCCATAGCCCACCGTCCACAGGCCCGCGCCTACGGTGGCCGGGGGCCACGTGGTGGCCCCCGACGCCCGGGGCGTCTCCCCAGCTGTACTACTTCACGTTTCTTTATCAATAGGATATTGTGAGAAATTGGTGACAATATAATCATGACAAGGAACCGGCAAAACAATTTAAAAGTTGAAAATACTACTACTACTTATCGTGTGGTTACTGTCTAACCTGGTGTCAGAGTTTTTATGCTGCCCATGGGCCTCTGACCTGGCTTTACATGCCGTCGAGAAAATCTCTCAGGGATGCTGGTTTCCTCACGATGTTTTCCTTCACCGAAGCTAGCGATAATTTTATAATACGCACATGAATCCGAAAAATCAGAGGTGCTTGTCTTGGGTTCGAAATCGAGACCTATGACTTGGCAGTTCCACGGTCACATTGATTACGTAAATACGACTCCGATTTTCGATCGTCGCTATTAAACGGGACTTAAAACAGAACTGGCGAAACGTGACTGTATTTTTAGCTACACCTCTGCAATACCCTTCTGGGTATACAGGCGTGATATCATGTTCATATAGATTTAAAAAAGATAGAATCTAGATAAGAGAGTTACACAGGATACGGATACAAGTTGTCAGGAAACAAGTCTCAGCAGGATGTTTGCCGACATTCAGGTTTGTGTCGAGGAGGTTGAAAAACATAACTTATCTGCGACGGCTTAAGCTTTGGCAGGTCTAGATTATTTATGAAACGATAGTATATCTACATTCATACTAAATGCAAAAATCTAAAAGTTACTTTACCATATTTTAAAGCTGAATTTCGAATTTGTTTACCCGGTAGTAGGTACGTTCCCGAAGAATACTTTCTGAACTTAACGCAGGCGACGCGACGGCGCGCGCGAGCAATAGCTAGTACATAATATGTCAGGCATACATTATTTTAATTTTCAGTTAATTTCGATAGAGAATATGAGGCTTCTGCGATCCAATTATCTCCCTCATAATAGCCTATTCAATTTTAATATCAAACGATATTAACCTACATCCAAAATTGGTACTTATTATAAAATCAAACGGGCCTCTAATATAGTTTGCTCGATATTTTCAAGTCAATGGCTTTGCTCTTTGCAAGAGAATTCTTTTCTTGTCCACAAAGGGCTCTTAACTGCGTAATGGTGTTCCGACTTCTACAATAGAGAGATTTGACGTAATCGGATTTTCGATAAATGTTTCCGTTGCTTTGGTATATTTTGCTTTGTCTCAAAATTGCTGTGTCATTTTCGGCATCATTTTCAAAGGTTAAAGTCTGCCTAGGTTGTATTATCTACTGTCTAAGTCGAGTCGTTAGGAATTAGAATAAGTTTGAACCATTTGCTGGATAAGATTTGAAATCGCTATTATGAAGTCATATTTTACTTTCTCTCAGAGACAGCTTCATACGAAGAAAGTGAAGTTATGCGTTTAATTACAGACCTCCTCTGTTCCTCAATACAATGGTCTACTTCTTTTCCATCAAATGCCTTCGACACCGTGACCTTGATCTAAAACTCTAGCGTTTTGTTTAAAATAACACGGCGATTGCATTGTTACAGTTAGCTTTGACTCCACAATGTGTGGTTACAACTGCTATTATTGCAACCAGCTATCGCATGGCAGCACAACTACGATAACTGGCTTGACGAGAACAACCAACTCTTCACTTTACTCTCAAACAAGGAGCCATGAAATTTCCAACTCTATTCTGTTTCAGACAATGTTGAATAAGATTAATTTTGTGTGCAAACGTAAGTTGGCGAGGGAAGTTCCTCCGTAGCAGTTGAGGGAGCGGTGTCTATAACAGCTTCAAGAACATCCATTGTGTTAAACATAATAATACATAGTAGTTTATTTTTGACATGGTCATTAATGTGTATAGGTTGACGTAGGCAGTGTAATTGGGTGTAACATATACCTCGTCCGCTGTAATTTGGCATGTAGCGAAACAAAAGCATTTGTTATTAGAAGTGGCTTTGCAAATGCAAATAGTGCTTATTTGGTATAGCAAGATTAGTGGAACCGTTCTGGTCGTGTTTGATTTCCAAAACCATTTTGTGAATTAACATTTTTTCTGGTACAATTATTACGGTTGTACTTGTTAAAACAATAGATCTATTGTCACTACAGTACTGTTAATAAGCTTTTCAATTTTGTGAGTTAGAATCAAAACCCGTCTTTGTTTTCGGGAGTATGATTGACATACATTTTGCTGTCACATAATGGTTCATTGTATTCGTTTCAGTTAGTATGCTAATTTGAATAGCATCAGTAATGGACAATTGCACTAGGTAACGGAATATCTTTCGTATATTTACTTCCAAATCCTTTCCAACAGTTAATTTTCTTGAATGAGGAGCAGTATTTCCCTCTCCGTCTCTCCTTGTGAGTATCTTCTCTGTCTATTCGTATATTCAAGATACTTGTAAACTGCTGCTAGGGTGAATATGCTGACTTCATTTTTAATTTTGCCATATTCAATTCTTTCTTCTACTCCTTTATTATGTTTACATAACAAAACATGCTAAAATATGCTTTATTTGTTTACACATACGCCCACGGGTGTCTCGATGACACACAATGATGCAACATGGCAGATTGGCGGTCACGTCACAAAGTTTACTGTTAGGACTACATTACGTTTTTATACCGGCGAACTTTTTGCGTATAACTCCGCATTCAAGTCGTGTTTGATCGTGACTGGTGTTACAATACATTTTGCTGTTTTATTGTACTTGTGAGTCATTGAAAAGAGCTAGTTTTAGTTCTGCATGGGGTGGTGTTCTAAGAATACATGAAGCTGTGTCACCGTCGCCGTTTTGTTTGGTGCCACTGACTACAAAGTCAGTGGCACCAAACAAAACATTCATTAGGGTTTTATTCTAGCATTTGTATGAGTCAAGGGAACCGATGTGGAAGAGGGATATTTTGGTAGAATCGCTTCAGAGGTGATGGTGATGTGTCAAACGATACTGAATTCATTTCTGCAGTTGTTAAATTGAGAATTCAAAAGACTACTCTACCAAAAATGTATACCATGACCATTACAGATTTCGCCAAACCATTGGCAAACTTTAATTACTTTTTCTCAATTGAAAGCAACATTAACACCTTGCTTTCGGTACTTCAACACGAAATACATTACCCTCCTTTTACGTCAAAGTGGAGTAACAACAAACGATAGTAGTAAGATAGAGAGTTTGCGTGCTTACTGACAATTGATACGGATCGCGTGCTGAGAAATATAAAGTAGCATGGAGACAACCGTATGTGCTATCGACCCTGATCGTAAGGGTACGGTGAGCGTAGTATGCGTATGTGTGTAATTTATACTGCGCCATCCAGTCACCCCTTTGCCTATGAAACACGAACGAATTAAGGTGTAGTAAAGGTAGCAGTGATTTATTTAGGGGACGGCCGTACACATATGGATTGTAAATCATAATTCTCTATTCTATTACATGCTAATTGTACCCGGTGGGATTTCCTATCAGCAAAAATATTATAAACTATTATTCAGGAGATGAGTTTTCAAAAATCCTTTCTCGTGGAACTCCCGACGAACCCTTGGACAAATACCCTTGTGTACACCCAGGTCTAGAAGCATGAATTGTCATAACGTCATGGTTGTACACCCATGCATTGTCTATCAGTGAACTTAGGATTTTTATTAAGTAGAAGATTGCTAACTCCCACTAAACATGTTTATGCTATTACCGAAGTCGATTTTAAATTGGCTTGATCAACTGTCAGTAATTGTAGTACTGCGTAGGCGTCGAGTCTGTATGCATCCGTATGTATCCATATCGTTCCACGGAGATACGGTTTCTACATCCTTGTATAAATGGAAAGTTGCGTGTATTTTTGCCTCCATAAAGGTCGTATACAAAACAAGAGATAAGCGTTGATATCGTCATTAATATCGAAAGCAGTAAATGCTTAAAGATCATTAAATTGAAGGAGCGAGAATGAGGCACGTTTTGAAAAAAGCATTTCTTATTTTTCTTCAATTTCACGAGCCTCAATTCTAATTATCAAGAAATATTATCTTAATAGACCCTCATTAATATCGTTTAAAAGGCCGAACTTATTTCAGATCCATCATTTTCCTCCTCCTAATTCTGAGAGCGCGAAGTAATTAAGGCACCATTTTTAGCTCATATTAATTAAAGCTGTGTCAACGAGCGAAGTTCTTTAAGCTAGTGCAAAGTACTTGGGTTACGCTCTTATTAAATGTTGACCTAGATTTGGCTGTTCTTCAAAGGCGCATATTTGAATCCAGGTAAGTGTGAAATGAACCAAAAGCAATTAAATTTGAAGCAAACGCGGTTTCGTCCAGAGTTTTGCTTGAGTCCTTATACTTGGTTGGTGTGGTAAATATTGAATCGGCGTCTTTACTTTAATCAGTGTTTCTTTTAGATGTTGCCTTAAGGGTTATACAGGGTCGGCGGCGACCTCTCGCGTCCGGCCCTGGTGCAAGCCATGGTCCGGAGCGAGACGGAATGGGACGCCGTCACCTCCTTCTGCGAAGCAGTAATGCTAGCGAAGGAGGTGGCGGAACGTGAGAGGGAGAGAACCTCACAGCGTCCCGGCCGCCGCGGGAGACGCCCCGGGTGTCGGAGGCCACCGTAGGCGCGGGCCTGTGGACGGTGGGCTATGGGCTAGCTCGCCGTCCGTCCGTCTCATGACGACAGGCCGTGTCGACGGCGCGTTCGTGTTCCACGCGCGCCTCAAAGAGAGTCAGCAATAGGAAGGGGTCCGCAAGGACCGATGCCTGCCGGGGTTGCGGGACTGTTCGAAAGAGATACCGTGATCCCGGAACACAAAGGGCGATGAAGGAACATGGATGGGTTTTAGTCAGTAAAAGTCTGACACTCCCTCCTGCTCCGCCAAGAGCAGGAGAAGTCATTTGTTGATTTCCAATCCTTAAAAAAAAAAAAAAGGCTTATACAGGGTGTGAGGCATCGACGCACAAACGGTTATCACGTTTCAGTCATTTCGAACATTAAACATAGTTTTTTTTTTTCATATGTATCACATGCTAGTGCCTAGTGCCTAGTGGTGTGACAGTCGGACTACCATAACATAGGTCTCAAGTTCAAACCCAAGGCACGCCTGATTTTTCAGATTCATATGCGTATTGTATAATGATCACTTGCTTCGGTGAAGGAGAACATCGTGAGGAAACTAGCATACCTGAAACTGTAGCTTTGCAGTTACACTATGGTTTCTTTGTGGCTCAGGTGTACATTCTCGTATCCTCAATCCTGAAAAATGCAAAGCAATTAAGGCGCCATTTTTTCAGGTCTATAACCATTAATTAAACTCGGTATTCTTTGCCAAGCCTCGTGCAAATTGCTTTACATATACCCTCACATGCTGACCTACATACGTCAAATACTTTCTATAGACCTTACTATAGGCTTAGCGTCAAAGGCTTAATTTTGAAGTGTGTTTGACAGGAATCCTTATAAGGGAGGATGAAGTTAGAGAAGCGGAAACATAGGATTATATACCTTCGTGGAATATATTTTGGTATCTGAGCTGGTGCAAGGACGCGGACTTTAGTCACATTATTGCATAGAAATTGGTAGTCATGTTAAAATGTTAAAATGTCAAGTAAAACTCACATTAACTGTGGTATTTGACTCTTTGCTTGTCTCTTCTATTAGTCGGTACCAAACAACACTCATGAATGTCAACGGCCTTAGAAAAAACACATCCAAATCACAATCCAAAACACATCTATCGAAAAAATAAATCGCAAATACAATCAAATTCAACATGAAAACAAATTACAAAGAAAACACTACCACAAAACATAACGTGTAATCTTTTGTAATTACTAGTTTTACTAAACGCAATCTTAAATCAAAATGAATCATAGCATGGTTCTTCACTGGTTCACCTTCAAAATTAATAGATCTAATATTTCTGCACTGCCAAACACTAATTTGATTAACGTTGTTTTAATGAAAAAGATCTCGTAAAGATCTTTCAGGTGTTTTTAACATGGAACAGAACGCTGTGTGTAAACTGCTGTTTTATTTATGTTCTGATAAACTGAGTTATTATGAGGTTTTATAACATCGAAAATAATTCGTGTAGGTATATCGTTGAAGATTCTTGTCTAGTCGACTTAAATAAAGACAAGTATCCGTAGACATGTGACTTAAAAGAGTGATGAATATAAATATGGACGGAGATAGAGAGAGAGAAGAAGACCTAGGATAAGACGGAGGGACGGATTGGTTTAGGAGTAATATAAAAAGGAGTGAATGAAAGAGTGACCGAGGAGAATAGCAGAACAGAATGCGCTGCACTTGCACTGGCCCCAAGTAACGTGGAACAAGGGAAGAACGATAATAATATTGTAGCTGTCGAACATAATGAAACATTAGTCTCTCCTTCATCTCAATATGCTATGTTTACAATTACAGTGGAAAGAACCAACAATGATTCCTTCGTCTTGTTTACCAATTTAACTCAAAATTACGTTTTCTTGTTTGCTATTTTAGCTCATTCATTTACGAATACCGCTGTGTTAGAGCTAATGGCGCCTGAAATACTCGTTGATTTGTTATGTTGATAACGTTTGAGGTCAATGCGTTCTCGTATATAAAAATAAATAATTCATCGGGGATTAGTCCTGACCTCAGTCAAGGTTTCTACGCGTTGATCAAAGTTAACATTGTTAAAGGTTAGCCTGTTTAAACAAAGGTGTAGTCATTCAAGTTTTTGATAGTCTACTAATTCGTAGCATTCAATACATCAGGGATTTCGATTTAGAACTACATATTCCCAAGTATTTTGTTTTACCGTTCTGAACTTTTTTCATTCCAAACATTGGTAGGAGGTTTATCGTTCCCAAAATCTTCGTCACGTTTTTCAACTTCAACATTCTCCAGACGAGGAATTCGACCTTCCTTTCATCTAAGACTTAAAAATCGAATATAATCGTTTAAAAAAAACGTTCCAGAATAAATGATCGACAATAACGTCCAATTATTTACACGGGAACAAACACTGTCGAAATAACCAATCACGACAACTCTATTAATATTTCATAAGTTCACATGACTGTGAATCTTTTCGTATCTGTATTATTGCTTGTTAACACAAACATGTAACAGTACTGAATGAATAAAATATAACAACCATGTACAGGAGCATTGCTTGTTTCCTCTCGTAACAACCGGTATCCCTAGGGTCTCCATTGAATCTGCTTGGGATTATATTCCGTGTTCTACGTCAATGGAATCTTTAATATTTACATGATCTGTAGTTTCTCGTTTTGGGATTTTACAAAGAAATGAGGCGTGTTTTTATTTTGTGTAAGAAGGAACTTTCACTGGACTCAAAAGCACCACTTTATCTTTCTCGTAAGGCGCTCAGTTTATGAGTCGCCACTTCATCTAAGTGGCGTTTTCCGGAACCTTAGAGAACAGGGCAAGGCTGTAGGATAAGAAATCATTATCATAGCTCTTCAAATTTTAAATCTCTACGAGATAAATTTATAATTTTATTTATGCTTTTAAGTTTTCCCCAAATGATCAATTTATTGCATTAAGATCTGTATTTAGAGACTTCGCACTATGTAGTGACTGTACCTAAGGCTTGGTGACCAAAAGACACCCAAAGGCTCAAGGCTCAAGGCTGAGTCGATTGGTATGAGTGAGTATGTTGGTTATGTCTACCACGGTTTACGCAATGCCCTAGAAGCCATTTTTCGCGTGCTACCTGACAATGATATTGTGCGACACTAGCCAACGTAACCTTAAATCAAACGCGCTTCTTACACGCGATGTTGTCAGTTATGAAACGTCACAACATAGCTTTGACAGCTAAATAAATATTGACGTTTGGCACAAAACAAATTGTTTACGTTAAAGTTTGTAGATTAGTTATAATATAACTAGTCAAAACAGAATTTGAAATGTTAAGCTTTTGTTTTGCTTTCGTAGACGTTATTATTTCGTCTGAATGTTTAGTATTTCCAAACTTTGTTGTTACTTAAGAATTGAACAATGAAACCTTCACATTTCTTCAATCATTTGTTTGAACATCAAACAGCAAAACTGTTTTAAACAAATATACATACACAGTTGTACCACATAGCGAACGGATGTGCTAAGTTAATATTTAACGTTCAATAAAAACTCGTGAACTATCGCTTATAATTAATTTGCAATACTAATCCTCAAGGCACGTTGTTAAGAAGACGTAGTTTTCCGATAAGTGTATGCATCGTCGGTTAGTTTTAATTTAGATCGCATTACTTGTGAGAAAATGCTCGAGGGGAGCCTTTTAAAAAAGGGGCAAGCGATTTAAATCAAAACGAAATTGATTTACTTAATCCTTTTGTAAACTAGATGGAGAACAACATGAAATTCCGATTCAGACATAACGGGCGAAATGTGGGTGTACTATGATAGCCACCTCTGTCTACTATACTGAGAATAATAATATTGGAAAGAGTTGAAGAAAAATAAATACATTTCTAAAAATAAGCAGTCATTTTAAAAGACCCATAAAAAATACAATGTTACAAAAATCAATGCTGCTAGCATAGCTACCAAAAACGAGCAAAACAAACCAGGGATCCTGTTGCTACCCATACCCAAGCCAGATTTCTACACCACACAATTTATTTGACCGCGGGATCAATGCTATTCAAAGGTCACAGGGGACATAGCAACGAGTAGTTTTAAACCCAAACCATTGGAAAGCGAATCAAAAGACGGACTCCGAACGACCTGTCTTGAATGTAACACAGTTACAAGAGTCCCAGAGGAACGATTGAAGCGAAAATATTTTACACAAGCTCCTTTAAAACTTTCTTCAAGACTTATTTGAATAGCAAGGGAATTTCGCTCTTATTGTGATGTAAAGTTGCTTGTTGTGGGGGCTATTTCGTTTGAAAGCAGGATTTGAAAAGAGCAATTGAATTGAAAATTGTGTGCTTTAATTTTTTTAAAGCTGGTCCGTAACTATAGGTCGAAAATAGAATAGATCTGATACAAAATTCAACGCGTGTTCGTAATTAAATAGTTAATAGATAGTTTGATTATAATAGGCGAACTATTAAATAATAGAGTGTCTTATCTATACATGTATCTAACCTATGATTATGTTTATCGCACTATGCTATGTAATTTGTTCTACTGAATTTTCGATACACCACTTTCCTAACACAGTTAGAGTAATTAATATAATGAGTGAGGTATCTATGCGTATGATTGGTGTGAAGATACTTGAGTGAAGGCTGTTTATGGAGTCTTGAAGAGACATTTTTGATAAACAACAAACAAACCCAGTCTTAACGGGGTTTGTGAATTGTAATAAAAGATTAGTAGTATCAACTGAATGCACCAAATACAGACGAAAAACTTCTAAGCTGGGAAGTCTAGAATCATGTACTGTATCCATGGTAACAGTGTTTACGTCGACATCTGAATACCGTGTATTAAAACTAACCAATAACAGTAAAGCAGCGGAGTAAGACAAGGGGAAAAGAGGCGACAGCTCTGGAAGGTACCGGTGCATTGGGGACTAGGGTGCCTTAGGATAACAACAACAATAAAGAGAAAGAGAAATTAAGGTAATCACAGAAAAATTAGTAAATGATTGCGTGACGACTGACAGGGGAGAATGGAAGAAAAAAACGTGTTTGCGCCGACCCCAAATAACATGAGACAAGGGCAGAAAGATGATGAAGATAATCACGGAAGAGAAGTAACAAAAACTTATGAAACAGGACGAATGATCCAAGAAGCTTCAATAATACCAACAATTTGAATCATAATTGAAGATCTCTCTAACACACAGATTACAAACTTACGGGTACCTTTATTACTTACCCAAGTTTATGTGAAATACAACATGTTACCAAGCACAAAACGTACCGGCATTTGAGCTCCGTTCTCAAATTCATGACGAATTACGCAAAGCGTAGCCTCACTAATACGTAAACTTTAATCCATAAATACTGTTTGACGGTTGAAACAGTCACAACTTTAGGGTTTAATATGCATTAATTAGAACCAGAGACTGGCAGGCATTCGTATATCCGGATAGTACATAGTACGGAGTACGGAGTAGGTACATATTATTACTTGTAAAGGTCACGGTCGTTGTTGTAGCCCGGTGGGCAGTGGGCTGCAGCTATACATATTGTAAAGAGTTGACAGTTTAAAAGCCTTATCTGTGGTTCGGAGGCACGAAAAGTTCACTGCGACGAAGATTTTTTACTTGTGTGTGTGTTTTGTTTTAACACGTGTACCTATCGGGGCCTTTACCGCCACAGCTTATATAAAGAGATGGAAGTATAACTTTTATTTGTAAATTTTTATTTGTCCTGCATAACTTTATCTCCCTCTCTGAAATAAGATTAAAGTTAATTTTCTACCGTTGGAACATTACTTCGGGTCGGCCCAACGCGTTTTATTCTTCTATTCTCATCGTCAGCCATCACGCTATCATTTTACTTATTTGCCTTTTCTATCAATCCTCACACTGTTCATCCATCTTTTCTTTAGTCTTGTTCTACCTCTCCAAGTCTCCATCCATCAACATTCTTATACAACACTCTTGAAAGTAATAATGCTGTTAGAGCAGTTAGTGGTAGACCTGCTGGACTGTGACTTACTTATCTACGGTAAAGTAGTACATACACTAATGGTAAACGTGAACTGAAAAGGACCAGTTAGAAGCTAGTACATCAGAATGAAGCTTCACTATTTGTTGTCTGTGACATTGCCTGATCCTAATGACTAAGTTCCGAACTACCTAATCTATTTATAGAATATAAAATATCATTGATACTTTTATTTCTTTTGGTTGTAGCAGTAATGGCTCAAACCGGTGTCACAGTTCTGTCACTGTCTAAACGAAAATCATTAATGATTTATGATTAATCGTCCAGCGAAAACATAACTTGTGAAACTACCGACACCTACGTTCAAAACGTAAGATAATATGGTAATATGTATAGTTTAGTGTAGGAACTAAACATTATTACGGTGACTAATACACAACTAAACACAGCCAAGGGATATCAGCACGACAACGCAAAAAAAAAACAAACAAGAAGGTTTAACCAAAAACTGCAAACAAGTACAAGGTAAGTAAACTTTTACCTGGCCAGATAACAATAGGTTGACATTGAGTCACAAGTAACAACAGACGTTATCGAAGGAAATCGTTAGTCCCACCCTTGAATTTTAAGGTATTATTCGCGAAAACAATTGTGTAATATATGTCGGAAAGCTGGTGTTATTTAATCTGTTTGTCAGCTGGCCTTAGTTCTAAAACCCAGTTTGCATTGCAAGCGGAGCGGGTTCCCTACGGACCACGTTCGACTAGCAATAAAAAATATACATTTAGTAGCTACCGACAGAACGAGTAAAAATAGGCAAAATCACTGCGAAAGATACTAAAAGAAATGATCACAAAATCTCTTTCTCAGTAGAAGGTCGTGGTGGTGGTAGGTGTCTAGGTGCCTATGTACCACTATTGTACATGAAGTTTAAATAAATAAGGTAAACCTATTTTAGCTTGACTTCATTCTGCTCGGTTATTTTACTACCGTTACCCATTTGCAGTGGAAACAGGACTTAAGGCCCACTAGAGCGGAGCGGTGCGTAGATGTGCAAGATTCATCCAATAACATGAAAGTAGACGCGAAGTGGAGTTCAACCAACGTGATTGGTCAATTCCCGCCGGCGGCTGTTTTTTTCTACCAGAGCGGAAATGAGCTAACTCCACACGTCTCCGTTTTGATGTAGACCGAGCCTAAGAATAAGAAGTTGTATGTGACCTAGTTAGAAAAGGATAATGTTATACTGTGGTCACTGAAGCGAGCATTGGCACTGTGTCTAATGTTTCTATGCTCATTGATCTAGTTGCCAAGTCTGAACATTTTAGGCACGGTCCAGATTTGGAGAAGACTAAAGACAGAAGTAGATACTATCATCGAAGATCATAAACCAAGGTTAAACAGAGAAGTGCTTCAGTCAAACGCAGATGTGACGACAGCAGAAATATGCCGCAAAACTTACATACAAAAGAATTTTAAAATAGTCATCAAAAGAAAAGAGACCCTAAACGCTTAACATTAACATAACAATTCAATAACAGAAACCGTTTAAAGCTAATGACACATCCAATTTAACATTCTTTTGTGCGTTTATGTCCTAAAGTTTCCAAATGAGAAGATTTGCACAATATCGTCAGAATTATTCAGTCAGCGCTATTAATGTCATTGACACGGCGAAATTAATGAGCAGTGCGTTGAACTGGGTGCGTAGGAGTTCGAAATTAACGTGTGCACAAATTTGTTAGCAAAATCAGTTCCCTATTTAAATTACTACGGTTATGTCAATGAATGTTTGTTCATAGTAGGAAATGCTGTCAATTTTGTAGTCGATGCGGACTATGTTCCACTTTGTAGTACTTTGCACTATTTACACGATTAGCTTAGTTGCCATACAAAACACGTCGGTGAAACCTGTTTTAAGAAAGAATACAAATGTTAACATACTATAAAATGGTGAATTGGTGATTGTTGATACTGCGCATTTTATTGTAGTATCGAATGCGTCATTTTGCCGCAAAGGTGGAGAACGTCAAATTGAAATGGAAGAAAAAAAAAAAAATTAACAATGAGTAATCAATTGGGGGTCATCGGCATCTCAGGAATTCTTTATTTGGATATTTAAGCAGTAGCAGTGCCAACTACTAAAACTTCTTTGTTTTGAAGATATGGAGGAACGAAGAAGAAAAGGGGATTGAATGTAGCTTACGACAACGGAGAACTGAAAAGTATACTCAAATCGTAAAAAAACAAAGCCAGAAAAACCAATACATAATCCAAAAATAATAATAACTATAATCAACCAAGTATGTAATAGACTCAACTCGCAGTCACTCTCAATCAACGCAAATACATTTACGTCACTAATACGCTTTCAGCGAATCAGCGATAAACCTAACTACAAAAGCGAAGCGCTTTACCAGCGATAAGCTTTACAGAATTGTCTATAACATAATCAGTAATAATAAACGAGCTATTGTTCGAAGCTAACGTATAATTAAGTTGATAAAGGCAGTTAATCAATTTAATCTTTGTATAGCAATGAAGTATGGGACGAAAATCGGTAAGCTTGCCTAGAATTCAAAAGGACATTTTCAGTTAGGAGGGCTTAAAGTACCCGAGCCAGAGGGATCAAGGGGTAGAATAATCAGCATACGTTGGTAGGGATACGAACGCACAAACGGTTACAACGTTTAGAATTTCTCATCGATAATTAAAAATAAATTGTTGGCTGTTTTCTACTAAAGTGCAATACCTACACGTCGAAATATGACATGATGTCAATATGTATGGGACTGCTGATTTTTGGCTCTCCCACCCTGTATAATGTGCATGTGAATATGACAATAGGCTAGTTGGCCACCATCAATAAATTGCAAATCTATTTAGTCCGTCACTTAGATTATTGGAAAATAATGGAAACGGATTTTTTTTTTTTGTAAATCAATGAATATTGACAAAGATAAAAGATATTAAAACTCGGGAGTGGGGGCTCGTGACGTCACAACGCACTAAAAATTATAGCACGGCCGGCGGCGCGGCGGCGTAACGTATTGAGAGTTTTAAAAGCGTCGTATCTTCGTCAATTTTGGTTTAAGTAACAAAAGAAAAAAAAGCGTGTGAAATATTCTTTAATAATATAAGTGACGGACTAATTACATTTTTTCACAAGCCTATTGTTATCCATGAATTTGTTTGCACCCCAAATACATCACAGCCCAAATAAGAGCTTTACTTAGGTCTAAGAGTTTTATAATTTCGAATTTTATTTCTTCCGCTTCACTCAGAATTTTCACAAGTAAAGTGCGATTCTTGAGTATATGGGTAAAATCACCCACTTCAATGCATAAATCTTTATCTATGTACTTATGTAGATTTGGAGAATCTGGACGTGCAGACGTTGACTATATCAGCCAATCACTTCTATTACATACACTTTACGACAGATTTTCATTCATACATCTGGTGCATGCACTCTAGTCTAAATTGCGTCGTACATATTTTTTCAGTTTCTTAATTAAAGTAAGTAGTACCGTACATTAGATATGCATTAGCTTTACCATGTTAATATACAATACAACACAGACAAAACTCCTGCATTCCATTAAGCAGTTTTTTAGCGTTGAAACTGCATTAAGAAGGTCAAAGAAAACGTAGATCTATTACATAAATTCCATTGAATTCACGATAAAAATTAATGACAAGCCACTATTGCGTTTCAAAAGAAACAATCATTCAATATACTTCTCGAAGACTATAATAGACTATGAAATAAAGAACACAATGCGACTTAAAAAGCAATCAATTTGTTACAACTTGTATTAAATTAGAAACATAACAAACAGTTTGTAACGAAACCAAACAAAATCTTGCATATAATCCTCTTTTGCCGAACCAATTTTTGTATTATCCAGTTCAAACAAAACAAGATTAAAAATGTATAAGGGCTCTGACCAATAAATCACACAACAAACAAAGATAATAATAGTAAATAAAAACAGTAAAAAAGGAATTTTACCGAACAAGGGCTATAATTATTGAATAAATCAATTCAGGCTATTCCATCGGTCACAATACATTTTAATTATGAATCAATATTGGGAGTTGTCAACTTCCAATACTGATTATGACTAAGTATTATAATGTCAATAGAGTCAAAACAAGTAAAAATAAAGGAAATATTACTGCATTTAAATATCTATTGGCCTTTCTCGGTCTTTTAAATGTACTCATAAACCTTATAAACAGTTTCTTCTTAATCAATATTACGGACACTCAAATCAGTTTCTTAACGAAGAACCACCAGCGGATTTCTCTTTCAATTTTTATTTGAAAACTTTTACAGCAAAGATGAAAAAGCTTACATGTCCCAGTGCGGCTGGTTATTGAATAACCAGCCGCACTGAGACATGTAAGCTTTCCAGTTAAGTAATTTAAAAACTCTCAAGATCCGCCACTAACTAACTTCATTAAACTAGTTTTAAGTAGCGAGTTAAAGTAGTTAACAAACTTCTTGGAAATACTTTTAAAGTAGCATCAGTAAGTTTGTGGTTTAGTACTTTAGTAGCCGAATTTACATAGTAGGAAACACTGTCGGTGCTGAGGTTTTAGTAAACTCTGAAGTGAGTGTCCTAGAAGATGAAACAGTTCACATAATATCTCGTATCCGAGTTGCGTGCGAGTAGATACAACTGCAGTTAAGTGTTTGTTTGAGATATTATTTATTTTAATTTAAAGGCAGACTATAAGCTTAAGCTGAAGAGGTAAAAGATAGAGAGTGGTAGAAATTAAAATTGACATGAACAATACCTTTCATGAATTAGAAAAAGATTAAACAACAAATATTAAACCAACTCTCGCAATTCACTTGTATGTTCGTCTTTCCAACTGCTACGTTCGTGAATACTACAAATACCTTCAACTGCAACAAAAACTCCAAGTACATCGTGTACATTTGTATGTATGTCTGTATTGTTGGCAATGACACAGTCTGAATACTAGGCTAACACGACATGAACGATTGTCGCCGCTTTTTCTTTTACACTATAGAGGTCGCGGGAGACGTGATGTGCTGCCGGGAATCCATTATCTCGTAAGGTCAATGCTCCGAGACATTTCTGAACTCCTGGTTCATATAATTGCAGGTTTATTCGTGTTTTTTCCTTAATATTTCGTGGAAATTTATGAGAAAAGGGTTTCGCCCTGTAGATGCAATCAAGTCCAAGCCAGTTGAGTAATTCTTCAATATTTTAAAATATTAGCTTCCCTTTGTTAGATTCGGTCAAGCTTGGGTATATTGGTTCATTCAATGGTGTAGACACGAGGAGAAGTAACGGACGTGCAGCACACAGACGGACGGATGAAGCCTATACCGAGCTACTTATTCGGTAAATATTGCGATAGTACATGGTTGACAGGAAGCTTTAATTTCAAGTATCGATTCCATACCGATTTCTTATCTTTACACTCAGTTTCCAATCTTCATAAAAAGTCTGAGGTTGCGATTGAACAATCTTTATGAATTTGTCATTAAAACTGGTATAATTTTACGTTACTTTTTATGTCTACGAAACAACACATTAAGTGAGTAAGAAACAAAATGCCATAGGACCTAGACCAAGGGATAGACTATTAGCGATAACGATAATGCAGTAAAAATGAGTTAAATTGACATAAGATGTGTACTGAAAAACTTAGTACTACTGTGTAGTCCGTTAAAATTTGTTGTAGAAATACAAAACCTTTTGGACGCGAGTGCTGCTTGTCTAGACCCTCAGACGATAACGATTATGAAGACAGCAAAGGAATTGATTCGATTTTACATCCAATCCGTATCGGTTAACCTAGTTCACAGTAAGACAAAGGTGCCAATATTGCTATACGGACGGAAACGTGTATTTTATCGATAGCCGAAAGCTATTCTGTGATTGTGAATCAAATTACCGTTTACCGCTTACGTCTAGTCTTTTCCATACGGCTACGATTCTCTACAAAGGTTCTGTATTTGGGTAATTGGCAATTCCGCTCCAAATACTGTTACGACTCATCTTCAAATACTCATTTACATGGTAATTTGAAGGACACCTTTTTTTAACGAAATGAGAAGTTCCGGAATTGCCATCCTTTTAGGCCATTTTTCACCGCAGCAACAAGATAATTTAAAAAAACCATTAGGACATTTCTTAATAAGCCAACCGATTAAATGGAGAAGTACCGTATATTTGGACAGGATCCCTGAAAATACCGCTACATTTTTGGTTATAATTTAAGGATTTCGGGCAACGCCCACGTAATGTCACACTCTGTGGTTTCCCGAATTTTGGATCGTATTTCTTCAGTACAAAAGCGATTTTCTTTTGATGTGGTTATTCATTAATTTTGGAAACGGTATCAGAGGCATAAAAAATGTATTTTCGTAAGAGCCGAAAAACCATCAAGAATATATAGGAATTATATAGGAATTTTGGCATAATTTTATTGGAACTCCTTTTCTTAAAAACATTCTGTGCGCCTTATACAGTAAATGTACGGTACTGTAGTGTGCGGGACGTGCTACACTACTAAATAAGAATACCCTTAGGATTTTATATTTATATTTTATAACTTTTATTATTCAATACAAATGATTTTTCATAAGCTATGTCAAGTCTGCTCCTCTGACAATACATCATTCCGATTGTCTTCTCTATTTTCTTAATTCTAGCTGCCAGTGTTAGTTAGTGGCCAGGATGATGTATCACCATAGAACTTCTACAGTACCTATGAATTAATTTCTGGCTATTTTCCGTCTCTATGAGGTAAACCGCATGTCAGTAATTAATTCAAAACATGCGTTGTAGCCTGTCAAGTACTAGCTTAGTTTATGTCACGTGTTTGAGAAGATAATCCTATCCACACAGTTATTGTAGCTTATGACAAACTTCATTAGTAAAAGCTGGCAAATAACTCCACGAAGTTTAGAAGCTAACAATAGTCATAGCGATGCTGAAGGCAATAGAATTACAAATATCTGAAAAGCTTTTACCAGCTAGACTAGAAGCACTAGTTGAATTAGATCAAATCGTGTCTCAAGGTTGCCCACGTTTCTCGGAATCGAAACATCCCTTTCGGTAAGGTCGACGAACGAATAGTCTCACGTTTTTTGTTCATGTTTTAACTGGTACGGGTCTTTGTTTTAAAGTCGAGACATTAATCAACCATGAGCCTGATCCTGAACCTGATCTAGGTATTAACTGACACCTGTTCGGTAAAACCTTGAGACACAATTTGATCTAGTTCTAGTTGAATTAGATCAAATTTTAGAACAAGAACCCGTGATGATTTTAGTAGTGTAAGTAATTAGTACTAATGTGGATAACGTCATTTGCCTCTTTGAGTGCTTTAATGAGAGTAGGGTTTCCTTTCAGAATTCCGAGTGCCAAAAAAGGTTTAGGAACCTGTAAAAGGATAAAAAAGGCACTTTTCAAAAACACCTCGGTTTTATTACTGCGGACTCTCGAAAAGGAAAATCACATAGCAAATGCGGGTACATAAAACCAAGGTCTGTTTTTAAAGGTCTGAGAAAAAATACATTAAAACAAAGAGTACAATTCTTTAAGTGTTATTGAAGTTAATGCATTACGGACAGATCATTTCTTTTAGATGTTTGTATTTACGTAGTGGAACGACCTTTGGATTTAAGAAATCTGTATCGATTAGAATGTAAGTGAACGGAGAGAGATTCACGATAATAAAAAAAAAACAATTGTTTACCTTTGAAAGCGGACGTGAACATTGGAATTGTTTTTTCTATTGAAAGCGAAAACGGAACCTTCATTCAACAATTTAGATAATTTATTCGTTGCGAAAACTTTTTATCCTTAAATAAGAGGATCTCGGGATTAAAGAATACGGTTGACTTGAGAAGTAAGTGAGGAACGTCGTGGTAGAAACAGGTCGTGAGTCGTGACGAGGATTAAGGATGGGCACATACATTAAGCAAAGCCCCGAGAAATCAGTGATTCATTCTGAAATACTCACGCAAATTACCTTGAGGAAGTCCAATTAGATGAACTTAACTTTAACATTAACGACAAGCTAAAGTAAAATAATGCTATCGATTAATTA
The DNA here is from genome assembly GCA_941918905.2 of Xestia sexstrigata. Classification (NCBI taxonomy): domain Eukaryota; kingdom Metazoa; phylum Arthropoda; class Insecta; order Lepidoptera; family Noctuidae; genus Xestia; species Xestia sexstrigata. The sequence continues at coordinate 21,665,939 of OW799201.2, forward strand.
GATACAACCTTCAGCCACAAAGCCATCGTAATTATTGTACGTGTTAATAATGACATAAGACACAAACAAATTACGCCTCACAATAATCTACGTGCTCAATGAATTATGACAACCTTACCACAATATATTACAAATTCTTGCGCTATAACTTCAGACTTAGAAAATTATAAACACATGAAGGCATCTAAAGGGACATAAAGTTCAAATTCACCGCGTGCCCTAGAGAAGGATTCGACTTGAATGCTAAAAAGTTATTCAAGTTTTTTCTCTCCCTTCTAAGGCACACGTTTCTCGGAACATCCCTTTTGGTAACTTCGACGAACGAATTGTCTCACGTTTTTTTTTCGTGTTTTAATATCTCCCGAGGGCCCAAATAGAGGAATAATAAAAACAGGAATTTAATATACGAAAATATCTCGGCGATTTCGATGTTGGCCTTCAAGGATTTGATGTGGGTTTCGCGGATATGGCTTGCGATGTTTAGTCCTGTTTTTTTGGACGCTAGCCATAAGCATCGTACTTATAAATTCTAGTGGCATTGTGTAAAATATGTTTATGAAATCAAAAGTCTCGTTATTTGTTTCTAATTACAAAGCCACTTAGAACACAATTAGTTCTACCTAAAAAGTAGCCGCTACTACAAAAAATACAGCTATAATAATTACCTTTCAACTTTTACGTGAAAAGCCAATTATGTCGACACGCGATTCAGTCAAATCCAATTCACTAATATTGAAATCATTCACACAACACAAAACTCAATCCATATTTTCTAAACCGCGTACCGATGTGAAATACCGCGGCACTAGTCACACGTCCGTTCGGTTTGCGCGCCAAACCGCGACTGGCAGGCTGTGCTCGCAGCAGCTCCGCCGCCACCGGCGACAAGCCTTCACCAATGAACCGTGTGTATTTACCATGGATTATGATAATCCGCATGCATTGCTAATTTATTACATGCAGCAACTCAAATGCGCTTTACGGAAACGGTAATGTATTATGCATAAATTAAGTTGTTAATTTATTCAATGCACAGAACCAAAATGTAATGGGTCTGCCGATTGGTTAACACTTTAATGACAATGAGGAAGAACTAGTTTCGCGGGGACTTAAAATTATAATTTTATCTAGATGACATAATAGTTTCCATAGAACAATGGGGCAAGTCCGTGAATGACTTCTATCTTAGAAAATCTCTTTTAACAATAGCGTATTAAAGCTTAGATCTCGGCACGAATGAATAGTTAAGAAAAAGTAATTAGTAAGGATTTCCCATAACAAGAATCTCATTAAATACGGAAACTAGGTATGACTTCGACGATCTTTAATACAATGCCATTTCAACCAAAACCAAATTGTCATTAGAAACTTGAAAGTCTGCAAGAAATAAAATATCACATTGCGTGGTTGTCTTTATTTCTGTAAGAACCGTATCGTGTTCGAACACTGGAGTAAAAGTGTTTTGGCGCTAACTCTATGCGGTGTCCCTGACCCGATTGTAGAGCCTTCGTGTTTTATGTTCGCCTAGTACTTGACTATGCGGACTGAACCTGAATGATATTATGAATAAAGCATACCGTATGGGGAAAGTCAGTATTATGAGAAATGGGAACAATATATAAAGGCTATAATTTTGCCAGTCCATGAAAATAGACCCGCAATGATTAACCCAAAGATCAAAACAGACAGTAACCAATAATTTATACGAAGAGTACAGTAATTTGATCAGAGGGAAGAAAATTATATTGTACATATTATCTCTCAATAATATTTTTTTTTTGTATGTCAATGTTTGATTGATTTTGGCAGATTATTTCGTGGGAAATTTTCTCCTCCACGACGAACCACAAATATTTAGTTCCATACCGTAGTTCGTTCCGTACCGTAGTTTAGTTCCATACAGTTCCATAATTCATGTAATGGATAAACACGAAACCGACTATGTAATGTTACCTATAGATTTGAGTATGACGTCAAAGGCAACTAATCCGTTCGCCCACTGTCAAGTTCTAAAGGATGAGGCTGTAAACACAAGCGAAGCGATTACTGAATCGCTGAGAATGAGAGAACTGCTTCAACCTGATGACAACCTTTGTAGATTTGCTTCATGAATGAGCCTTTGTAGAATTGCTATGTCATCGTCTGGCTATAACTTCGAACACAATGCGACTTGGAGTACCGGTCAGGGTGAACTCCAGAGGACGATGACTAGCAGTAAGCCCATAATAGAACGTTGTGGTAGGGCTTGTCCAGCGGTCAATTACCGCACATCCAATGCTGTGGCTACGAGCTTTGCCAGTAGGTAAAGTTTTATTTACGGACGGTGTATGTTCCACATTAGTACTAAAGGCAAAATAAATGTATAGCTCGTAACTCCTGTATGGGTAAAGCCTTAAATTCATCATTTACCTTTTTGTATTTACATTCGAAGGTTTCTACTATTATGACTATTCCACAAATCTGTTCTGAATATATGTTGGGCTCTGCGGTTTTCCTTGAGGACAACTGAATTCTAGTTCTATTCTATTCTATTTAAGTAACAATTTTCATAGGAATTGCTTTCAAGTATAAATTGGGCCTGGATTTTAGCAAGCAGTTAATACATTTCTCGCAACCTCACGGAAGACTAAACACCCGATTCTCGGCGAGTGTTTTTATCAATTTGAGAACATAAGTTTAACACTTAGGTACACGAATACGACATTCAGACGGTTTCGAGTTGCTATAACTTCATCAGTGTAATTCGAATAGGGAAAAGTTTAGTCCTCTCATCAGATTCGTCCCTCACACGATAAAGCTCTTGTAATTTTTAGCGAGCCTAGCAATCAAATATTCAGTAGGTTATATGTAATTCGTAATACATAGTTACTTTTCAGTTTTGTTTTTAAACATATTTTTTCCAGTATTATTATGTTGAAGCATACATGACGCGGAAATCATCTCTGATACTGTTGCTCTCTATAGTTTCAACTAAAAATCTTCCCCGCTCTAATTATGACTTTAAATAATAGTCAAAGCAATCTATACAATGTAACCATTGTTTATATCTTCGTTCCACTCAAGTGGTCCTCATAGATCGGTAGCTTCCAGTCTTCTACTACGATTAATTAAGCATTCAGCGACGCTCCAACGGACTCCTGAAACCGTTTGTTTATCGGAGCGGGCGAAAGTTATGCCTGTCTTGTTTTTATGCCTTCCTGGTACCAGCGGCCGTGTGGATGCTTGTGAGTTAACAGTAACCCTCAATCATACCGAATATATTTATGCAGCTATTTCTAATAACATTTCTTTAAACCGTAGGTAGATAGGTACTTGGAAAACTTTATTTAGTAGCGGTTAAAATTACTTAATGTAATTACCAACAAACATGATGTATAAAACTAATCCATCAATCAGTATTTCGGAAATCCCGTAGTTGACCAGGATATGATTACATGATACAGGAAAGGAAATATAGTCAAACGTTCCGTGGTAGGAAGGCAGTACTTACTGTGATAATGTTTCCTTTAAATCTTGTTTAGAAACGTTCACCAAATTATTACCTTAACTAAGTATAAGGAAAACGAGGTAAATGCGACAAAAGAGCGGAAAGAACAAAACACTCTGAGATCATTCAATTAACTCAGTCTATCGTAATTTACAGCTGGATAAAGACCAGGGCCTATTACTATTATTGTTTATGCAACCGAATTTATTCGTTAGTTATTAGTAATCGAAAGTTAGCGATTTTGTCGTTATCTCTGTCGAGACTGCCGGCCCTGCCTCAATCTGCACAACAACACCTTGTCTTCCAGTCCGTTCTGGATACTTTTTAAGTTTGTCCGTCCGTTTATTAACATGGCCAGCTTACTGCAACTCCAGTTTTAAAACACTTAGACCATAAACAGTACGAAACCCTACATTCCTAAAGCTAATATACGTGTAATTAATGTAAATGATAAATATATAACAGATCCTAAAATCATAGCAGAGCAATTTAATGATTATTTTGAGGACTCAGTTCAACCGAATAACAATAATTCTTAGAATAATAATAACATTAATACATCAGGTTCCCATAAATCTATTTTTATGGAACCAACCATACCACAGGACATTATGACTACAATTAATAATCTTAAAAACACGAATAGTACAGGATATGACGTTATAGACACAAGACTAGTTAAAGCAGTGGCTAATCTTATAGCACCGATATTAAGTGACGTAATAAATAGCTGTATTTAAAATGGTATTTTTCCGCAAAAGTTAAAAGTTTCCATTGTCAAGCCACTACATTAAAAAGACGACAAAACAATTTTAAGTAATTATAGACCTCTTATACCGATTTTCTCAAAGATTTTTGAGAAAGTTCTTTATAATGGTATTTACAATTACTTTGAAAAACATAATATTTTCTGCAAGGAACAAATGGGTTTCAGGAAGAAAAAAACTAATAATAAGACCATATACAATTTTCTTGAAAAGTACATCACAATATGGACAATAGGAAGCTAGTAATGGCAATGTATATGCATTTGATTATGTGGACCATAAGGTACTGCTAAATAAGCTAAATAGATACGGCATCAGAGGTAACGTGCTTAATCTCAAACAATCTTATTTGGAGGATAGAAAACAAATTACGCAGATTAGTCAAGTTGATATTAAGTCCAAAACTGAAGTAATACACTCGTCTAGCTCTAGAGTTCTCCGTTACGGTGGTCCGCAGGGTTCTGTGGTGGGACCCTTGCTGTTCATTTGCTATATTAACGATTTTCCCCAAGGGATCATTTACCAAATGTCCTTATTTGCCGACGACAGCACGATTATATATAACACTGGTAGTACCAAAGAAATTGAAGATGACATTAACAATAGTCTTGTTACGATTGTGGACTGCCTGAATGCTAATAACCTCAAAATTAACCTAGCTAAAACTAAATTTATGACTTTTAAAATTAGACAAAACAAACTCTCAGATCTTCAAGTAAACTACAAAGGTGAACAAATACATGAAACTACTGTAACAACATTTTTAGGACTGTATATTGATAGCGACATGTCATGGAGGATGCAGATCGAAAATGTATGTGGGAAGCTCAGTAAGTTTTCATATGCTCTAAATATGCTGGGCAAAATTGCGAATAACACAGCGCTCCTAGCAGCCTATCGTGGTTTTGTCGCCTCTGCTGTGCGATATGGCCTTATTTTTTGGGGCTATGCTAGAAAGGTAGAGGTTTTGATAGCAAAGAAAAAATGCATTCGAGCGATATGTAAAATAAAACGAACAGATTCATGCAAGCCACATTTCCGAAACTTGAAAATATTGACTGTACCATCTCTCTATATCTATGAAGCATGTATCTTTGCAAAAAACAACATGTCTTTATATAAATCTGTCGAAAGTCAACGGCGCTCAAAAAAGCTGCACCCGTTGTTCACTAAAACTAAATTCCTCTACAATAGTATATACATGATGACAAATTAAAATAATATTATAAATTTAAATCTGTCTGTAAAATGTTGTTCCCGATATTGATATTTTTTTTTATTTTTTACTGACATATTTTATTGTATCTTGCATCTACTATTAGGTTTGATTGATTGTGACTAAATAATGAATACTTGTTTGTGCCGTCTTAATTTATTGACATAATTATTATTAGTGTTTAGTGTTTGGCATGAAATTTTTACATCTTCAACTTGGTTATTAACTTTATTTTTTCATTTTGATAATTGACATTTGATTAACTGCACTATTTTGTATGCCTTCTGGCGGGACATAGTATGGACCAACATTTATCTATATAGCATCTGTATTTTTTAACCTATGTTCACAAAATGAATAAATGAATTTGAATTTGAATTTGAACCACTGAGCAGATGAATTCTGCCAAAATACAGCTACTCCTCACCATTGTGTGCAACTCCTCGAGCATATAAGACGACCTTGATACTATTTCTAAGGAAAACAACTCAAAATTTAGTTTCCATCTAAAACCGGTATCGTATGCGATGCATAAAATCGACCATGCGTGATGATCAAACGTTTTGCATACATGAATATTTTGTCGGTCCGGTGAAAACTGCTCGTTACTTCTTCCAATAAAAATGAAACTACAATTTTGAAAAATTCTGTTGAATTTTATGGTGGGATGTTTATTCTGGAATTTGTTTTTGCTGCAGCATTTGCTTTTATATCCAAAGCAGTGAAATGTTATTTTATTTAGGAAATCAGTTTCGTTAATGTTGTAATCAGATTTGACTGAAACATCCTCTACTTTGGCGGGCACATGACAAGATGATTGATGAACCATGTTTGTTTACAAAAACATTTTGTGATTCTCGTCAAGGTATCGACTGCTCGGTTCACATCATCATAACATTATGCTCGTAATACCTGAAAGGTAAGGCAGAGGTGTAAATGTAAATGTAGTAGACCCCGCATTTCACCACCAGTACTTATATCCTTATAACAGAGACAAGCACATTGCCACCAACCGGGCAGGAATTCGGATGTCCTACTACAAATGGAAAAATCCTTGAGGGAAAACCCCATTTACCTGAACTGGAAAATGAGCCCAAGGCCCTAGGCTCATTCCACTGCGAGGATCGACCGGAGGACACGGTGGAGCACACGGTGGTGGTGTGCCCCGCTCGGGCGGAGCACCGCCGTGTCCTCGAAGCGGCGATTGGCGGCGGCGACCTCTTGCGTCCGGCCCTGGTGCAAGCCATGGTCCGGAGCGAGACGAAATGGGACGCCGTCACCTCATTCTGCGAAGCAGTAATGCTAGAGAAGGAGGTGGCGGAACGTGAGAGGGAGAGAACCTCACAGTGTCCCGGCCGCCGCGGGAGACGCCCGGGGCGTCCCCGGCCACCGTAGGCGCGGGCATGTGGACGGTGGGCTATGGGCTAGCTCGCCGTCCGTCCGTCTCATGACGACAGGCCGTGTCGACGGCGCGTTCGTGTTCCACGCGCGCCCCAAAGAGAGTCAGCAAAAAGGAAGGACCGATGCCTGCCGGGGTTGCGGGACTGTTCGAAAGAGATACCGTGGCCCCGGAACACAAAGGGCGATAAACGAACATGGATGGGTTTTAGTCAGTAAAAGTCTGACACTCCCTCCTGCTCCGTCCAAAGCGGGAGAAGTCATTTGATGATTTCTCATCCGAAAAAAAAGGCCCTAGGCTCATTAGTGCTTGCGAGTCACCAACAGGACATCTGATTGATTCCAAGTTTGTACGAAAACCCTACATCAACCACATGTCAAAACACTTCCTCCCCCACTTTGTAAACATGACAATTGACATCAGTTAATGTCTATTAGCGACCTATCTAAATTATTCAGTCCCCAGTCCCCGCGGATGGAACCCTGACACAGTTGGTACTGCGACACTGCGGAAACGACCTAGTTCTCACTATCATCCACGTGTACTAACATTTCTAGAATATTCTTTCCGGTTGTGCTGTTTTGAGGATATAGCTTGAAGTATATTTTATTTTTATGTTAACTTTTCCAGGTTGCTGGGTTTAAACTGAGCTGGGGCACTGGAGTATACACGACTAGAATATATACACGACTGTGTTTTCAGCATGAATTAAAAACTATGTAAATGGTACTGGAGTTCTAAATGCATTAATGGGCAGTCGGAGAGATGTTGTGTTTCATAGATGCGTATAAACTTAGGGATGACAAAATAAAACAAAAGTAGTGGATTGTGGTCTTTGTCTGTAAACACTATCTTTACGAACTAGTTTCTATCAGCTGTCGCTCTTATAGTATTAATATTGCACCTGTGGTTTTGTATTGAAAATAACGAGAAACAATTAACGAGTTACGTTTGCGTACTAAGAATAGAGCACTTGATGTACACGTGCCTGTATTTTAAAGAGGTCTCTACGTTGTTAAGGAGTGTATAAAACAGACAGCTGACATTCTATTTTGCACATAAATACTGCGCCATAACGCAAAATGTAAACGCTACTTTGACTGAAAGGTTGTCCATTCAATGTATAACAAAAAAAACTGAATAATAATGTATACAAAATCTGCAAGAGAAAGATGTTCTGATTTGTTTCACGCAAATGTAAAAGCATGAAATCGATTAGATCCGAGCAATTCACATGGTAACGCGAGTGAAGATATAGATCAGAAGTATCGAACACTGACAACCTAGAATCACGTGTTTCACTGAAAGATCTAGAAAAGGAACTAGCCCATGCAAAAGCGATAAATGAAAGGCGACTAACTAAAGGCATAAATGGAAGATGTGAGTGGAAACTCCGGAAGGGGAAGCCCTCGAAGGTCATACACTGTCCCCGTTGGTGATGTTCTTGAGAAAGGTCTGGCCTACTCCAGACCAGACCGGATGATGAACGTAGACGAAGAAAAACAAATATGTAATTATCGTAGTAGGTGGCGAAAATATCTTGATTTTATGTATGTTTGCGTTGCAAGAGAAACAGCTTGCCAGTTTTATCGATATTTCAAAAATAAACTCTGGTTTACACTTTCATCGATGTTTTTAGGTAAAAATTTAGAAAGACAAGTTTTCGAATATGAAAATATCGAACAAAAATTCGTACAAATACTTGCACACGATTCACTGGCCGACTGCCTACGCAAAGCACGGTCAAAAATCGGTCAGTATAGGTATATCAAAATAGTTTAGTTTATAAAATATCGATCACCTGGCCATGTGCCAAGAATTGAAGTGCAGAATCTAAGTATTTCATCGATATCAATCTACTAGTGACAAGCAGTTTTCAATCAAACTTGGCAGCAGCAGATATTTTAGATAGAACTGATATTTAACAAATAATCAAGTACTTGAGATAACATAACTCTTTTATTGTCCAAAGAGATAAGCAGGGGTGAATCTGTAAACTACACCTCTCTTAGGTTTGTATTTTTTCTTAGTTTCCTATAAGTACTTAGTTACAGTCCCACAGCTGGGCAAACGCTTTTTCAAGTATTCATTTCCTACGCCACCTCGAACCTGCCTTCGTGTCGTCTCCTTCTGTCGGGACGTCCCCCGTTATCGTATTATGGATTAGCTACCAAGAATTTCCTAAAAGAAAACCCAAATATACTTCAATAGCTGCAAAAATGCGTAAGCTAGCAGACATTAATCATATAAATAGTTCATAACAGTTTGTTTACTCAAAAAGGCAAGTCCTTCATACACCGTCGAGTCCACTAAGCGTACGTATAGTAAGCAGTGGCTATCAATCGTAACTATCGACGACTGACATCGATAATTACGTGCCTAGCTCTAATGCACAACTCGGTAATGTTAGCTCATTTGCTCGATCTTATGTGTGTTGCATTGTATGCAATGCGAGTAAGAACTTCAGCAAAAAAACCGAACAAATGCGAGTCGCACTCGCGCACGAACGGTTCTGTACCACCTTACAAACGAAGAATAAATCCATTTAACACTATAGTTGGTGCCAGTTAAGATGAGAATAACGGTCATTGACCCATATTGTATAACGGGCTGGTGTCCGCAACTCCACGTCAAAGCGCGTATTTTGCGTATGGGCTATAATCCACCACGCGGGCCCAGTGCGGCTTGGTAGATGTCACATGTCTTCGAATTTTTGGTTCTAGGACATGCCGGTTTCCTCACGATGTTTTCCTTCACCGTTTTGAGAGCAGTGGTGATGAAATAAATTACACAAAGTAATGCCGCCTGGCTGGGTTTGAACCCACGACTTACTGTTCGTAAGTCGGGCCACCACTGGGCCACCGCTGCTCGTCATTGACCCATTTGCATTTATTAAACTTCTTAACTTTGAAAACCAAAAATAAGCCTGTTCAAGTCTGGAATCGTCATCTACTCGTATCGTGATCTTCAACATTTTTTGTATTGAAAAACGATACATTGTTTATTTGTTTTGGTTCGTAAGAAGATATATTAGGGAAAGGGCAATGACCGCTATTCTCATCTTAACTGGCAATACAATAGTTTAGTAAAAAAACTTTCTGAAGCATTGACACAGCCGAAGGCGTCGCGAAAAACCTCGTAGTAGATGGCGAGACCAGCGACCAGTGGTCCACATTGGCCTTGGATCGAAACAACTGGCAAAAGTCATGGGAGAGGCCTTTGCCCAGCAGTGGGATGTTGCAGGTTAACAGTATCAGTGAAATAAAACACGTTTCTTATATATCTTTGTTTCATTTTCATTATTTGTTGTTTTAGCAACCATAGTATCTACCTAATACACATTCCGTGAATTTTAAGTGATTCCCTATTACGTTTTAAATATACAACCCTGCGACAAACGGACGGACGGATGGACTGATCGCGGCTTGCATCATTAGGTGCGTTGCCACCATTTGGCTACGGAACCCTTAACATACCGATAAGCAACCGATTAAGGCAGTAGGTTACTAAACATTCATTGTGTTGTTTGCGTTCAAGTTTTTTCACAAATCATTTCTCATAGTTGTTCCCGTGTAAGTAATGGGTCTTATTAAAGTAGTGTAAATTCCAAACGATTACAAAGAGATAAAAGTAATTAGTAGTTTGTTTTTCTATGAAATATTTACTGAGAACATTCTATATGCACTGCTGGAATTATTTCTGGAAATTAATTGCGTTCATTTATTTCTTGAACTAGTGGAACTAGTGAACTTGTGGTATGATTGCCAACATAGTAAAATGAACAGTCAGTCAGCATGTTCCTCAAACGATGAGGCATTTAATATCGTGTCCTGTTGTTTGCTCATTACAGGAACTAGTGGAAACTACTAGAGGCGCCAAACTGTCAAACTTCACACAATCACGGGCTCACTCAATTTAATCTGACATCGACGCGCTTAGAAGAAGAAGCACTAGTAAACTAATAAATCAGCATTAAGTATTATAGCCGTTTTATCAACCAATGTGTTAATGCCCATTCCGCCAATAACGGCCACTGTGTGCACGCTACAAGAGCCATCAGTTTCCCTTTTCGCCGTACTTTCCACAATAAATTCGGGCGTTTAGCGCATCAACGCCACCGGTAGAAAATAAAACGCACATAAAAGTGAGAGGCGTGTTATTTGTAGAACGAAACAATCAGAGCAGAGTTTGTAAACTTTATTAAGTGTATGTGGTTACCGTAAACGGTAAACGGAATTATGGAGAAGTAGATTGTTTTCTTTTAAATAATTTTTAGGTCGTAAATAAGGTGCAGGCACAATAAAGAGGTTCAACATAAAAAAGTAAGGTAAGGACATCTAACCCGCATTCAGGAGCTGTCAGTTGTGGAATATTCACGGGTACATTCTTATTAATAAATAAACAAAAACCACGAATCTTAAAAGAGTCTCCGCCTCCGCCTTCTGCGTCCTGCTTCTTAAGAGTACAGCTTCTGGAGTCGCGCCGCAACATCCATTTCAAGGCGTTTGTGGTGCGCATCCCAACGTGTATGCTCCATCTGGTGTTGGAAGAAAGTTTTTGGCCGCAGGATGTGGTGTTCCGTCGCTTCCGCGGACAAATTCCACAAGTAGGTATGCACAAAACATCGTGCAAGTGAAGTGCTACTACCACAGTTTTTTAAACACTGTTTTAAGCTTTCACGGTTCATAACTGTACTTCAAATGTCACTTACGGGATATCTTCCGTGATTAGTGATTATTTTAGCTCAAAAATAATCACTAATCACGGAAGATATCCCGTAAGTGACATTTTAAGTATAGTTTTTTAAGTTGCTTATACTAACAAAAATTTGTTATTAGTATGTATTTTTAGGTTAAGGTAAAGGTATTTTTAGGTTAAGGTAGGTATCTATGGGTCTTTGTTATCTGAAATAAATGGTTGATTATTATTTTTATTCCTTTATTCATTTCTAAACAAATTAGCTACATTTTTTATTATTATTAAATACCACCTAGCGACCTACGGAACTTATTCCCATAAACTCTGCCTTCTTTCTTTGAAGAACTGTCACAAGGAAGACTCCCACCCGCTTCAGTTTATCCGTGATCATGGTGCTTGCAACAGCGCCGAAAAATCGGGAACCCAAAACAAATAAAAAACATGGTAAATATCTCGTTTACTTATAGTATTAGTGATAGTGTTAGTGACCATGTCAGTTTAAAAATTATAGTACCAGGAAGCTTAGTCAAGTGCAGAAGAAGACCCTAAAAAAGAGTCTTTAAAACTTTGTGCTTCCTTGTACTGTAACATTGTACATGCGACCATAATTAGATGCATATTGTATTTATATTATAAACGTAATATGTATGTCCGTATGTCTGCGTCGCTTACATCCGAGAACTAAATGTTTTGTTACGAGTTAATTTCAACTGTCTGCAGGGCTATTAACTGTTTCTATTGTTGCAGTTTTAATTACTATATTGCGAGGAACATTGGTTAAGTTGTAATGTCAGTTTTCGACTTTTTGTGTGTTATTTTTTATACTAAAATCGACTATTACCATGTTTTGGTAATAGTACACAATGGTATGGAGACCGTTTTTGGAGGTCACTGCAAACTAACATGAGGGTTGAAAAAGATTTGGCACTGTTCCAAAATTCTGTTGTACCTGGTAATTTTTAAACTATATAGCAAATGATTGCGTCAAAACAAGGTCAAAAATGAGCGGGATCAGTTGACTAAAAAGCCAATGCTACCTACTTGGGTTTTGCGTGCTCAGAAATTTTGGCGAGATGCCTGATCAGCCCCGGAAAGTCGTAAAGATAGACATACGAATTGTCGAAAACGTCATCTGCCGATGACGCCGTGGAAGTGGCGAAGTTTTGAACCAGCAAAATTTGAAGTTTGTATGTGTGAGAATAATTTTCCTTTAAGGAAAAAAGGTTGAGATAACACAACAAACACCCACTTACGACCTACGTATGTGCTACATGCATAATCAAACATTGAATGTTAAACAAAGGTCTTCCATCATCACGTACTTAACACGATCATTCAAATTACCGTAAATTAGTTGTAGGCTACTAATGTGACCTCTAAACATAACATTTAGTTTTAGTTAGTCTCTTGAGAGCCATTAGTTGTAGTTGTAGTTAGTCACAAACCACTAAGGACCAATAGACTTGCCAGATTTATATGCTGGCTCTTTTAGCAAGTTTCTACATCAGGGCGAGTGTAGGATGCGACTTTAGTGCAACCTTCAGCCGTAAGAAACGGTGTCGCAGACGATTGAGGATCATCAGAATGTGTCCAGATTTCATTCTTTTCTAGCCCTGTTACAAAAAGCAATCAGCAGTTCCATAACCTGTCCATACGGTCCACAACCCTCAATCTAGTTGTTCATCATCTGCCTAGCCTTTTCCCGACTATATTGGGGTCAGCTTACAGTTTACCCGAATGTAGCTGAATGTATTTTAACAGAAGTGACTGCCTATCAGACCAGCTACTGGGTTACACGATAACCATTGACAAGGACCAGCCTTGCCCCCTGACCTGTAAGGAACCGTTGTTCGATATTCTACTTTCAGCCACAACCTTTGCAGACTTCAGGCGTGACGGCTATGTATGCCATGTTACCGGTTTGACACCTGACGTGTCAACTTCTGTCTGTAACAGTTACCAAGTGTGGTGTTACGTTACTGAAATAATATGTGAAAATGTGTTGCAATATGTGTTATTACTGTGTTAGTGGATACGGTCATACGGTGTTGCAAATAACTGGTTATGGTATGCGAATGGTGGCAAATTAGGATGATTGGAGTTTTGTTGATTGAATGTGGAAATGGCAGCAGGTGGCAATTGATACGCCGGCTAATAGATATATGGAGGAGGAAGACTTGTTTCGGTAGCAACAAAGGAGGTAGAATGATGATGAACGGCAGCGAGTGATGGATTTTTATGGAGGGTGGATATGAAACCATTTCTTGGCCGACATAATTAATGAAACGTTTTTTTATCTCTCAATCGATAGACTCAGCCCCAAAATAAATCGTCCGTCCAGAATGATTGATGACATCTGTCATATATGAATCCGAATGCGTTTTAATATTGTGTACCTATCCGAACGCATCTTACCTGTCAAAAGTTCCCGCTAGATTATCTATGCACTACACTATATTGTCTACGCTCTCTCGTACTGAATTATTGTAATCAGAATAGCTTACTTAATAAATATTGATAATAACATACCACAGAGACTTGTTATTATATGGTGCCGAAACTACCGTGATGACGAACTCCGAAGAAGCGAAGGAAGAACCGGTGGGTAGCATAAAACCGCCAAAATACTTCGTGACCTCGAGTACCATAGAAAATGTTGCGGTGGCCTGGAAACTGTGGTTACAGCAATGGGAATGGTACGTTAGAAGAAAGTATACTGCCGCCCAGATTACAAAGAATGTTCTACCAAATCTTACCTTATAATCCAAAAATAGTGTACAAAAAAGGGATTGAGATGTATGTCGCAGATACGCTCAGTAGAGACTGCAAAGATCTTACCTGCGAAGATGAAAATTAATATTTACAAATATGCGCCATAGGTACTCCCATTTTCAAAAACACGCCGGCCGGGAAGAGCTGAAAAAAGAAACAGAAAATAGTGATGAGTTAAGAGAATTAAAAGAAATAATAATGAAGGATGGCCTGAAAAAATTGAAAACATTGATGAAAAATTGAAAAAGTATTGGTACTATAGAGAAACACTTAGTGTGCACAATAACATCATTTTTAAAAATGAAAGAGCTATGATACCAAAAACAATGGTGCCCTTAGTTATGAAGCACTGCCACTTAAGCCACAAAGGAATACAAGGCACATTGAGATTAGCAAGAGACAATGTGTTTTGGCCGGAAATGTCCAAAGACTTAACAAACTATGTCAGAAACTGCAAATCATGCAATAAAATCCAGAAAGACAACCCGATGGAGCCCATAATCTTACAGAACGTACCAGAACGTTCATGGAGTATAGTAGCATCAGATTTATTCCATTTGAAGGGCCAAGACTACATTGTTATTGCAGATGCATATTCAGGATACTTTGACATGCAACCACTCACCAATTTGTCTAGCTCAGCAATAATAGAGTGCATGAAAAGATGGTTTGCAACATTTGGTATACCAGACATACTTCAAACAGATGGAGGAAAACAATACGATTGTGAAGAATTTAGGAATTTCATTAAAGAATGGAAATTTGAACACAGAATTTCTAGCCCCCATTTTCCCAGGTCTAATGGGTTAGCAGAAAGATATGTACAGGAGGCAAAAACTCTGTTGAAAAAATGCAAAGAAGATGATACAGACATTCAGCTAGCACTGTTACACCATAGAAACACTCCTCGATTGGATTTAGGTTCACCAAGTCAAAGACTGATGAACAAAAGAACAAAAACTCTACTACCTATTAATGAAAAGCTTCTAACACCTAAAGTCATAAAAAATGTAACAAAAAAGTTGAAGAAACTAAAAGAGAAAGAAAAAGAATATGCAGATACTGGAAAAAAGGAGAACAAAGAGTTTAGTAAAAGAGAAGAAGTACTGCTAAGGAAAGACCATCATAACTGGATTTCTGCTAAAATAATGAACGAAACACCAGAGAGGCCACGTTCATACAAAGTAAAAACAGAGGATGGAAGCATCTATCACAGAAATGCTTGGCATCTTAAACATGCACCTTCTAGTGAAATGTTGCCAGCAGATAGTCCAACAAAGGAATCGTCTCCACTACTGGAAGAACCACCAGGCCAAGAACAACAGCAAGTACCAAACCCTGAACCAGTACAGCCTGGATCTCCAAGACCTTCTCCTCGAGCAGCGGACACTGCACCTGAAATAAAGACTACTCGCAGCAGTCGACAAGTAATCGTTCCAGAGCGCTATCGCTGAAAAAGGGGGATGTCATATATGTATCCGAATGCGTTTTAATATTGTGTACCTATCCGAACGCATCTTACCTGTCAAAAGTTCCCGCTAGATTATCTATGCACTACACTATATTGTCTACGCTCTCTCGTACTGAATTATTGTAATCAGAATAGCTTACTTAATAAATATTGATAATAACATACCACAGAGACTTGTTATTATAACATCAATCATTGGATGACATTAATAGAATATTGTTTCATGTGAAAATAGGGGGTTAACGTTTTCCATTAATAGAAAGAACTGTATTTTATTAGCATTCGCCCAATTTTATTTCAAAATGTTATGTTATGTTTAATCAAATGCCAGACAAGTTCTTTACACTATATCAATTATTTGATCACCACTGATCTGAAAGCGAAGTTAGAAAACACCGTGAGAAACCCCTTTCCCATCTTTTTGGAAACAAACATTCAAAGACATAGGTACCGCGCCTTACACAAACCCACACTGGGCCCGCGTGGTAATGGCTCCGTAAAAGAGTGGAGGGTCGTGTCCCAGCAGTGGGAACAGTACAAGTGTACGTTGCGACTAGGCCCAGTTCCTTTACTAACTGAAATAGCTGAAAGTTTGTGTAAAACACACATCGCTGACGCAACCTCTGGTATCGTATCAAATCACGTATGCTTTTTTTCTGTGTTAGGTTAGCAAACTGTTTACATTTCCGTTTTGCATAATATTAGCTGTATTCGATACTGTTGGTAATAACTGTCAAATAGTTATTTCGGTGTAACGTTTAATAACAATTGCGTTCGGTTAATCTAGTTTCCCCATAACGTAACTGATGTTATGGGGAAAGTTGGTTTTGTTGTTATTCGTGTTCAAGGTTATTTATACGATAATAGACCATATTCATGTTTATATTTGGCCTATTGTAGTTTACAGTGTAAAGCAATGATTTTCCGTAAGCTCTGTAAAAATTTTACAGTGTGGCCTAGTTTGTAAAAAAAAAAAACGTGATCAGAGGGGGATTCCCGAGGACGTTCTTATTTTAATCTTCGTCTTAATCTGTCAAAAATAATTTGCCTACGTCTTTATATAACTTGTTCTAGACATTGATCGTCTGAGATGAGATTGAGACTGAATATTGGATGGTTTTAATTACGGGAATTGACCTTCAGGTCTCAACAGCCTAGGTACTTGAACATCTAATCCCGCTGAAGGTACACTTCAATTTATTACACTCTCACTTTTAGTAAAACTCCTAAGAGCAATTTTATTAAGTACCAAATTCTGACGTTTCACGCCAAGCTTCAACATAACAGCGTTCTGAGCCAAAGATTTAATTCCTTAGATTCGCGTTGCCGCGTCAAAAGCTGATTGCGTTTCTGTTTCTTTGACATTTTAATTTTATTGTCTCACTGAGTTGTGGACGACAGATAGGCAGTCGCTTCGTGTAAAATACTGGTATTCAGGTGCAACCGGTTAGATTGGAAGGCGATAGGCAGAAGATAACTGATCATTATCATCATCAGCCTACAACAGTCCACTGTTGGACATAGGCCTCTTCAATCGCACGCCATTAATGAACTCGATTCTCGGCAACTCTCATCCAGTTGCTGCCAGCCACCCTGCGATGATCGTCGCTCCAGCGAGCCTGTGGAAGTCCCGGAACCTTACGCTTGCCGTTTCGCGTTCTCTACTCAAGAACACGTTTACCCCAACAGTCATCGGTTCTACGGCTAATTTATGACTGGCCCCACTGGGCCATACCTACCTGTGGACATACCTAGCTCACAGAATAAGTAAGCTGAAGTGGCACTCCACTTCAGCTTACTTATTCTGTGAGCTAGGTACTCGTATGTCCACAACTCAGATCGACAGACGATCCGATCGGCCGATCGGAAATTCCACGTGGGCAGCGCGACTTCACTTCACACTTTTTCGCGCAAACCAAGTACGCTGAGTCACATCCTACGATTCAAATCTTTGTTCTGTACCAAATTAAATAGCTCGTGCCTTCAATTTGGGTTAATTACTACAACGAGCCGAGTAAAAGTAAATCACATGTAGATATACCTTATCACTTTCATCAAACACGCATGCGTACCATACATTTCTCCTTCTAATGCATTATTAATTGATGTCGCCTAAATAAACGATGAAATGGAAAGCGTCGGTGTGAATTGGGTCGTCTTTGTAATATTGTGTCGTGTTTATGTTATGGGCGAGGGTGACGTAAGCCTATTGTGAAGTATTGTGATTATGTACGGGATGGGTGGAGATCTGAACAAAAGAGGTGAATGTCATGGATTGGGTAGGTTGGATATAGGAGCGGTTCTGTAAAATACGTGGCTGTGGTTTACTTTTTTGGCTCACGGTTTATAGAAGAAACCTGGCTTTCAGCAGGGTTATTTGAATTTATTTAAATTAAAGAATGAATTGTCGTTCGATCGTTTTCCCAGCTAGGAAAAGTGTTGATGTTGGGTCTGAGAAACTGACTGATCTGTCTTGTCTGACCACCTACACCAAAACCCATGATACAAGTAACATGACACCCCTTGGTTGACTACCCGTAACGAAGATCTACAAACGACAATCTGGACCAATGTTAGCGTGCTTTCTGAGGCAGGAAGGGATCTCGGTATCTTATGGATGGTTACCGATTCTTCGACTTTGCACAAACATTGCCTAGGTTCCTAGAAGATCGACCCGTGAAGCTGTTATTAGCCACGAGCCACTAATAATTGTCTTACCATACCATACACAAAATTGACTACTTATTATTGTGTAATAGTAACCATTGCTTAAACAATGACTAAATTTTGATGCATTAAAACGATTTGTATTTTCATGCCTCCGAATCAAAATCCATGATTTTGTGGAAAAATCGACAATACGTGATTCTGGTTGCAGGGAAAAGAGAGGTTTCCCATGACAAAAGGGGCTTTGTCATTCCTTTAGACACGAGAAGACTCAGGGTGACCTTTTCCCATTGATGTTAATGCTTCAGTCACCTATATTTCCCTTTATCGGCTTGAACAAAAGGATCTTAGACTACTGATCTAATTACTAATACAATAGAACAAAAGTACTTACCGTCTATTATGCTAGGTGATTGTTCCACCTGTAACAAGAAAAACAACTTTAGTGATACATATACTCGTAGATAGAGGTGGAATAATAATTGAGTAAAAGATAGATACAAAATGGTAGGAAAATATGGATTCTGCTAGATGTGCAGGGCTCTCGTTTAGTTTTGCGATATTATAATGTAGATTTATAGACTCGCGCAAAAAGGAGATGCGTATAAGTCAGCAGTCTGTGGAACAAGGCTAATAGGCGAGACGACAAAAAAAACTAATTAGTCAGTCAGTTAGATTATCAAAAAATATTTGACCCGTGTTTTTTCTTTTGTTACGTAAACCAAAATTGACGAACATATGACGCTTTTAAAATTCTCAATACGTCACGCCTAGGTATAATTTTTACCTAGTTCTGACGTCACAGGCCCCCACTCCCGAGTTTTGGTGCGTTTTATCTTCGTCAATATTCATTGATTTACAAAAACAAAAAATACGTGTCCATTAATTTCCAATAATCTAACTGACGGACTAAATAGATTTGCAATTTTTTGATACTGTCGTCATGCCTATTTGATGCATCGTCTTCAACGTTTTCGTTGTATTCCTTTTTTTGCGGATGGGAATGATTTCCCATCCGCAAAAAAACGGACGGAACGGAACGGGAGGGGGTCATTTGATGATTCAAATGACCCCCTCCCGTTCTGGGCGGAGTGGAAAGGAGTGTCAGACTTTTACTGACTAAAACCCATCCATGTTCCTTCTTAGCCCTTTGTGTTCCAGGGCCGCGGTATCGGCCCTTGCGGACCCCTTCCTTTTGATGACATCTTCATGGAACACGAACGCGCCGCCGACACGATCTGTCGTCATAATACGGACAGACGGCGAGGTAGCCTATTTTGCTCAACGTCCACAGGCCCGTTCCTTTGATACCTACGTTCCAAACTCTGCTATACCGATAATTAGCAATTTTATTATTTCAAGGCATATTGTTTTCAGTAGGTCATACTACTATACGCAATTTTGCACTTCTCCTTTTTAATTCTAACAATTGTCTGTGCACAATTCTTCTCTTCGTTAACTACAGTATGACCACTTTAAATTTGCAGTTCAAGATGGCGCTGCTTGTCAAGAAAAAATGCATCGGTATGTCAACGTTAGTACATTTATTTTAGTTCTGTGTTTTCCCGCCTGCACAGATAAGTTGGTTGTAGTGTACTAACCTACTTTTAAAAGTGTGTTGATTGATATTGATTACATTCACAATAATCTATGATATGTAACATCTGTTGCATTATAAATATGTTTTAGGAGATAGGTAATGACAAAAGCAGTGACAAATTCTTCAGTGGATATTAGAAGTGCCTAACATTCACTTACAACACTCACTGCTTAGTTTTTTGTGTAAATTAGCGTATCATATGTTAATTAGATACATGGAATATTATTATGCATTTTTTATGTAATATAGCTGTAATATTTGCGAACTTGAATAACCGGTTTCAAGATTAGAGTTCGAACATTCACCTTTACGTGGTAGGTATTATTATAATATTGTAGATATTTTTAATGATTACTATTAATTAACAGCTTAGGTATTCATGGAAAAGTTTAAAGGTCAACGCACAGTTATAAGCAGAGTATTTATTTTGACTAGATGGCGTCCGTGGGCGTCCGTCCCCTCGGATCGGGTTCCGAGGGGACGGACGCCCATTGCTCTTGGTTTGAGATTGAAGTTGACTAAAGTTGAAACGACGCGACGGTGTCCCCGTGCAGTGCTTATAACTGTGCGTTGCTCTTATAATTTCCATTTCTATAAACTTATGAATTAACAAAATAATGCCCTCTTAGAAATACTGAACTTTAGAAGTAAATTCCTTGACATAGCAAAGCATTAACGGAATATGTTGAAAACATGAAATGTCTGTGGGTATAT
Organism: Xestia sexstrigata; assembly: GCA_941918905.2. Lineage (NCBI taxonomy): Eukaryota > Metazoa > Arthropoda > Insecta > Lepidoptera > Noctuidae > Xestia > Xestia sexstrigata. Next base: position 21,686,730 of record OW799201.2, read on the forward strand.
CCAATGATAGAAAATCCAGATAGGAAATATGTATTCATTAATACAATAAAAATTCATAATTATTATAATAACATTCAATTGTTTGTTTAAATTTATAAAAAAAAAAACTTTGTAGTAAGTATACAGAAAGTCGAAAGATTAATATTATCAGTAGATCAGTTAAATATTATACGGTCCCGTGAGTACAGTAATGACCGGAGATGTAGAAACTAGATCTACGCTACAAAGGTGAGTATCCTTTGTTACGAAATGGTACAAGAATTGTTAAGCCAGGGAGGAAACATAATAAATTATATCTGGTTTGTCGCCGTTTCAGAACAAAACGATTTATTGGATTGTTGTAGTACCATTTGGATAATATATAAATTTTCGCGGTCAAAACCAAATTTTAAAAGCTATTTCTAGTAATAAAAAAATATAATTAAGACTTTTACGTTTAACATTACTGAACATGATTAATTGTTTTTTCTTTCTAACTTTGAATAAAAAAATTCAGTTTTTTGATTGATCGTAGGTAAACTTTAGGCCAGACCGGATTTTTGATTTAAGGCCCTGGTAACCCTACGCGCGAGGGTCGTTCATCGGCGAAGAATCTTAACACCGCGATTCAGAAAACGGGCCCCACGGTACAATGCCATCTAGTTTCCTTTTCGGAACTAAACATATCTAGCCAATCGCCAGTTGGGGTCTTCTTTATAAGAACCTATGAGGAAAACTAATAATAATCACTTGGTTTAGGCCCGTGCTATCACTAATTTCCAGCTATCCGGTTAGCCGAGCAAAATAAACGAATTGATTTAAATAATTACAACAATAATAATAATCTCTGCAGCCCTAACTACCGGTGGCTTGAACCCTGCTGCCGGGTGTTTAGTCTGAACGGACCGCTGTCAATTCATTTTGGTCCGTTCAGACGTAGACAAAAAATGTTTACGTCCGAACGGACCGTTGTCAAAAAAAAACAAATGAATAAACACTGATAAGTTTAAAAGGACAGTCGCATACATTGTTGTTTTTGTCATTGCTCACACATGTTGTTGTTGTTCTTATAACTTAAAAGATAATATATTGAAGCCATTTTTTCACGGCCTGTCGTCCTAACACGGACCGACGGCGAGCTAGCCCATTGCTCACCGTCCACAGGCCCGCGCCTACGGTAGCCTGGGGCTACCAGGTGGCCCCCGACACATATAATTATTATTACATTTTTTATGAGTGCAAGTTGGTTCGCGCAAATGTCTTTTCCGCAAAAGTCCCAGATCTACCCCAAAAAGTACTAGGCTGGCATGAGTTCAAGGTGGTATTTAAATTAAGAATCGGTCATGTACCCCAAATACACACATCAAAAATGTCTAGGGATCAAGCATTTTTATGCGGATTTCTTGAGATTGAGATGTGGCTTTGTAATAAATTTATGATTTTATAAATTTATATGGATCCTTTTTGGTGCATTTCATAATTTGAATCAGGAACTCTCAATCAAATTCGAGTAAAAGATGAAAATAAGCTGTCAATATTTTCCCTATAAAAACATACAACGCATTGAAGACATTATTAGTGCTACTGTTTCCCTACTACTGATTAAAACCAACGTTATTATGGAGCGGCGACGTCATTTAAGCAGGGAAGAAATGCTCAGAGCCGTGGGAATGATAGAAGCTGGTTCCCGGCAACGTACTGTAGCTTTAGCTCTGAATACAAGTCAGAGTGTTATCAGTCGACTTTGGACACGTTACCGAAGCACTGGTACCGTGGCTGAGCGCCATGGAGGACGGTATCGCTGCACCACACGGAGACAAGACCGATACATTCAAATCTTAACTCGAAGAGCTCCAACAATAACCGCCATGATGTTAGCCGTGAGGCTTCATCACTCTTCAGGGAACTTAATTAGCGACCAAACAGTCAGAAACCGCTTGCATGAAGTGAACCTTCATTCCCGAAGACCGCTACGGGTACCACCTATAGCAATGCACAATCGTAGGATTCGATATCAATGGGCTCTTGAACACAGAAATTGGGCAGAAGAACAATGGCGTTTCGTGTGCTTTTCTGATGAGTCTCGTTTTGGTATGAGACCGGATACAAGACGTATACGACACTGGAGAACCCCTGGACGCCAACAGCGATTAAAATCCTGCCAGGAAGTCCATCCTTATAGTGGTGGAACCATCATGGTATGGGCGGGTATTTGGATCGGCGGAAGAACTGAGTTGATTTGGATCAGAGGCAACCTCAACGCTCAAATTTATGCTGAGACGATTGTATCAGACGTCATCGTTCCTCTACAAGTGCAAATCGGTCCCTTATTTCAGTTAATGCATGATAATGCACGACCACACAGCGCAAGAGTTGTAAGACAGACTCTCGCCGCATCTAACATCAATGTCCTGCCCTGGCCTGCTCAGTCGCCAGACTTGAACCCGATTGAGCATGCATGGGATATGCTACAGAGAAGAGCTCTGCCGAATATGGAGGGTATCCAGTCGCAAGAAGACCTTTTTTTGTTGTTGCAACGAACATGGGCGGCCATTCCACAGCGTGATTTGGATGAACTCATTTTGAGTATGCCAAACCGATGTTCTTGTGTTGTTAGTGTTCGCGGTAGAAACACGGATTATTAATTGTTTAAGTTACCCAATAAAATTTTAAAGAAAACTGTTATTTCAGTCTTTTTTTCGAACTTTAATGTTAGTGGTTCAAATGTCAAAAATCCCTTTATTAGGAAAATGGCAAATTTCTTTATTAATGCAAAGGTGACTTGGTTTATCGTTACTGTGACAAACGAAAACACTTTATTTGATGAATCCTTAAAGAAAATTTTAATTAATATCAATCAGGAGAAAAGTTATTGCAAAAATATATGTTGATCCCTAGATACTTTTGATGTGTGTAGTACTACGCTTAGGTACCCGAAAAAGTACTAGGCTGGCATGAGTTCAAGGCACTGGCAGTTAGACCCACCGTAATAGTGTTGTAACACTAGTTGAAACCACTTCTGACCCTCTAGTAGCAAGACTTTTCGAAATATAAGCAAATTTAGAACCTGCCATGACTCCATGACGCGCGTTCGCTTTGCGAAAACTTCGTAAAATAAATAATAATAACCCGAATGTACTTGATGAAGTTTATTCATTTGTTTTTATTGACACCGGTCCGTTCGGACGTAAACATTTTTTGTCTACGTCTGAACGGACCGGGGTCCATTCGATTTGGTTCGTTTAGACTAAACACCCTGCTGCCGACACCGGCGGACTACTATTTTTTTAAATGTTTTTTTTTTTTTTTAAGATATATTTAAAAAAGTAAATAATAAGATGTTAAGATGAATAAAGGAGATAATAACAATAATGTATTGTTTAGAAAGAGAGAAACAGAAACAACAGAAACTGAAAACATACACAGACAGACAGTTTTTTTTTATTATTCCAGTTTTAGTTGTAATATCCTTTATCAAATGTTTGCTATGCATTTATTTTACATTGTTAACAATACATGTCATGGTAATAGGCTAATCCCCAATAAATGGAACTTAAAATACTCAAACTATCGAAATCTGGGTGTATTGTACACATCTGCGTACCCCTCAGAGCATACAGGCGTGATGTTACATCATGATGTTGTACAAACAATAAACATCCAAGCGATTGCAGAAATCACGACCGATTTACCGTCTATTTTTGAAGAGTTCCATTGTATATCTCCGAAGATTAGCGTCATAAATTCACCAAATTTAAACGGGACCACCGCGAAGTAATTTACTTCCAAACAAAAAAAAATCATCGAAATCGGTTCACAATGGGGTGGGCAACTGGTGGAACTAATGGCGCTAGCAGCGCATGAACCAAACATCGTCATTGGTTGAAAATCTGTCAATGTCATTTTACATTTCAAAATAGATTGACCTCATTGGTCAGATTGGGTCTAAGCTATGGACGCGCCATCTACAATCAGCTTTAACCAGCCTTCCCCATTGGCGAAAAAAAGGCTGAACATACACACAAAAAAATAAAAATTCAGTCGACTTGATAACCTCCTCTTTTTTTTGAAGTCGGTTAAAAATGATAACTACTGGGCCAAACTATGTTAAATTTTTATGGGACCAAATGGCAACTATTTCGCATCATAACTAAAGAAGAATCACTTAAATCGGATCATAAATCTCAGCGTAATCGGTGTACATATTATATTTAAAAAAAAATAGCAATCGCATTGAGAACCTCCTCCTTTTTGAAGTCATTTTTGTCTGTCTCTGTCTGTCACTGTGGAACTGTTAATAGTTTATAAAGCAAATTAATATGTTTTAAATGCGGAGTATAGTATACAGGTAATCGTTTAATGCAATACATACGACGAGGTTTTCTAATATTAGGCGATTAACACACTGCCACGCACCACGCAGCGTAGCGCGTGAATGCGTGTTTTAACGTTGCTTGTAAGTATTTCCGTTTGTATAGAAAACACGCACAGTCCAACACACAGAAAATGCATCCACGCGCGTTCATTCAGATTACGCGCCTATAGCATTCACGCGCTACGCTGCGTGGTGCGTGGCAGTGTGTTAATCGCCTTAGCATTTATATTTTTGGGCACGCTGTGTATTAAACATAAATATGCAGGATTAATGACTACGGATTTTACTTGTTATACGGATTCAGTTAAGCTGGATCCTTTTCAAATTTTTGCGGGCAGCGGGCCACAACGCTAATCTCATGAGGGACCTAAAAATTAATTTATGAACTAGAGTGGGATTCAACCTTTCTTTAAAATATTTTCATTAACTTGCCCGCTGGAGAATTCAGCACACCAACATCTCTAGATTTGTTTTGAAGGAAAAAGCTAAGATTGAAATCAAACGGTCAGATTGGAAATCGAAGGCAATAGTTCCACCGACATTAGCTTTTGTTCAACAGTATACAATTTTGGGGCAAGTAGCATCGAAAAAGTATTGCGAAATTTTCCCAGAAATGAATATGAACAAAACCAATGAGCAACACAAAGGCGTGAATCGACAATATTACGAAACAATATTTTATTAAATAAAGGTGAATTGTAGAGATTAATGTCAAAAGAGGATCATCACGCTTTCGCGAAGCATGCAGCTAAATCACGATTTCATGATGTTCGAATCACGCCCGTATTGCAGCGTGGATCATGATCGACAGTTTTATGAAGCTCTAGTAACTTTGGATTTCAGCGGTGTAATTTCATATCGTACTCAATACCAATCCCGTTTATTTTGACGGTTCAACAATACTCCATTGGGTATTGCGTTATTTATTATGTTGTCGAGCAAGAAAATATTGCAATGAATATTGATGATGATATTTGAGTAATTGGAGTTCCATTTGAGTTGAAGTTCTAGAATAGATTGCTACACCCTGCGACGGTACCAATGGACGGAGAACTTTCTGGTTGAGGAGAGGTAAGTTAAGTTTGAAATATAATAAAAGATATTGATAGAATTAGTGACACAGAAACAAATGATATAGTCACTGATGATGTGACCGTCATCGCCTCAATGACACACTGGTGTCCTTGTGATCGTAGAAAATATATTGATCTTCATTAGTGTGACATCATCAGAAAACGAAGAAATAAATCCCTATGGCAATTTTGTATATGAAATTCTTGTAAACTTAGGCACTTAGGTCTCACTTAGCAATTTGTTGAAGTCTTAAATTAGCAGCTACGGTATTTATTCCAAACGATGTAAGATTGGAAAAGTTGGCATAATGTTTGAAGTGTTCTGAATGGTTTCGACTTTCTTCGGAATAAGTTCAAATATTATTGAGTTCTTCATGATCCGTTTTAGAAAATGATTAGAGACTGGAATTACAATCGTACCTAGAGTTTCCTAATGATGTTAAGAAGTTAAATAAACCGGGTCCGATGGATCTGTATTCGTTGTTATCAGTAAAAGAATAAAATGATGAGGATTTTTGTTTCACAGGGGTTGAAGCTTGGAAGTACGAGTATGTGTTCTGTAGTTCTTGCCTGGCCCCAAGAGAAAAACGCGAGTAGTATGAAGCCTAATTTGATATGTGAGACTGACTGTTACTCTTATAAGGATGCTGACTACATCAAAAACACTACACGTGCAAACTCCAATAACATCGAATGAACCAATCGCAAAACCCTTTGTCGATACACGACACCATACACACAGATAAAGAGAAGACAACAAAGTGGAGGATCAAACGGATATTACACTTTTAGTCATTCAACACGACGTCGAAGCCGGTCCACAAGACCTCTATGAACCACACGATGGTAATAAAAGGGTGGCTTCAGTTAAACTGGTGGAGTAAGCCAATGTCAAGGCGAAATATCGCATTTCTGCTTTTGGAGTAATAAGACGGGTAAGCAGATTAACTTCAATCCAATTAGAGAGTATTTATAACACAATTTGTTTGGTATGTAAATTGAAAGTCTTCAACGACTGCATACAAGCAGCAGCACAGCAGCATGTGTTTAGAATCAACGCAGATAATGATGAACTGTGAGATAATAATATAGGTGGTTTAGCATATTAATTAAAAAAAACAAAAATCATAATTAATCTTATTGTACCCGGATGTCTTGCTTAGGAATTGGCAAGAACTGACCGAGAGGGAAAAATGGAGGGCGGCTATGCCAAGGTCAGTACAGGCTAGCTTAAATATTATAAAAACTAATCCATTGTACGATCATATTGTTATGATTTCTCTTAATAAAACACGGATGCAACAGTGAAACATTGATCTAACAAGAATGTAACCACAAGGCGTTAATCAAAATGTTTTATAATAAAACGATAAACAAGGCTTCATTGAATCACAACTAATCAATCTAATTGTATTACCGCAGAGGCATTAAACTAACAAACCGAATGAAATGACTTCACGATAAACGATATGAAACTCGATTCTTCCGTAATCAGTCACGCGATTATCAATTCGCAAATAGGACCTCGTTCACTAAATTGTACGGCAACTGTGCTATTCAGAATTGTTCCCATTGTGTATGTAATTCCGTACTGTGTTATTTGCAATTTTGCCGAGTGCAATAATTACCAATTATGGTGTCACAATTGGGCCTAGTTATTTCAAATGTGTGTAATCTATGTTTTGTTTTTGTTTCTCTACCATTGTTGTCTGTCTGTCATACTCATAACTAAAACAATAAATTCCGATAATTGTGATGTCAGTCGATTTTAATTGCGTTATCGAAAACGAATTTGCGTTCATTGGAGCGATGATAATTAACCCGGTACTTACAGACAAACGGAACTCACTTCGGGTTTTTTCTGTTTTGTTTTAGTGCCATCTATGGACCAACTTGAGAATTAATTAAAGCTAATTAAGCTAGTAAACAAAAGTGTCTAAGTAACGAACTTGGTCATAAATCACTATTTCATTTAAACTTTTTCAGACCGAATTATTTCTCATTGCCAATTGCTTGCTAACTGTTGCAACGAAAATGTTCTTGAGGCTACAATCAGCAGCAACAACGACTTTGTCTGGTATTAGTTAGTGCAGTACAATGCTCAGACTGAACTACAATAATATGGAAAAACAACTAAATAGCCCTTACTACAGAAATTAGCCGAAACCAACCCGCACTGGGCCCGCGTGGTGGATTATATGCCAAAGACATAAAACTGTCGACTGGTGTTTAACCAAAAAACCAAATTAGATACTACGTTCAGATACATACGAAGCCTATGGCACTATCAAACAGACAGGAAACGCCTTTGAAGAATGGAACAATTTAAAAACAAGACACTGATGTTTTCAAAGCGTAAATGATGTTGGATAACTCTTAAGGCAACATTAGAAAACATTTTAGCATAGCAGCACAATTAATTTGGAAGAGGTAAACACGCACATTTTACAACTTGAATTTCCGAAATTGAATCTGTTAAAGATTTTGAACTTAGATTTTTGAGCTAGAATGAGATTGCGAGTAACTTAGGGCTAATTTTACCAACGAAACTAAACTCCTGAATGCGGTTAAGATTTGCTGATCTTGTTCATTTGCATCGGTGTAATCCGTCCTTAGATTCTTCCAGCAACTTTGCATCCTGAGGCCCATAAACCAATGTTGCCGATTGAAAGAAATATCTTACGGGACTATTACATCTCCTGAAATGCATTTGAGTGAATTTTTTCATTATGATTCACTTCGTGGAGTCAGGAGATCATTACTTTTGATCTTCCATCGTTCTTAGTAGATTGTACTAAGTGAAATTTATTGGACCGTGGCGTCTCCGTGGAACTAACTGATTATTTTCATTAACACCCGTTTGTTTTACGAAGGTTTTTATTTTGATTAGACGGAAGAGTAGCTTCCTTTCTATTTGTTACTCTCTTGACCTTTTTGTAAGCAAGCATTACTGAAGATCTTGTGTTTTGATAAGGTTGAAACGTTATTCCATCAAATACGCAGGGCCTTGATTGGATCCAAGTTTTATGGCCGCAAGGCCTTGTGTTATACAATCTGAATTTGACAGGATTCATATGAATAATTTTCTCGTGGGGAAGCATCAACATTTCCACTTTGGCAATGAGCGTGTTTTTTTTTCAAGGTGTAGGTTTTTATATATGAAGTGGCAGTAAATGCTATGCAAAATAGAATAGAATAAAATACTCTTTATTATGTACACCATTAAAATTACAGTTACAAAATAAAGTAAAACATACAAGGGGTGACACAATGGGCGGTCTTATCGCTAAAAGCGATCTTTTAAAGACAACCTTTGGATGGATTTAAGGGGGAAAGGAGAGACAATACTGCAGGTAGCCTGTGGTGTACCATTTACATATATACAATAAATACATACATACATAAAACATATTACACTTATATAAATATTTTCATTTTTCTATTATCGAGAAATAAGTGCGAAGAACTAAATTAAAATACCTAATAAAAAAGCTTAAGTAGAGAAATACAGGTTTTTTAGCATTAATCAAATATTTAGCATTAATCCCGCCAAAATGATTAATATTTAAAGAAAAGAACGTTTAATGCGCGCGTTTTTTCGCGGAATTAACACTAAATATTTTGCATAACATTTAAATATCGTGAATCATAGAAATCGATGGCATTAGCATTACTAAAGTAACGCCTGATTCCATAACTAATAAGAAATGGTATAGGTGAAGGATACTGCTTTGCTTTGAACATCGACTATCAATATTCTGAAAGACCAAAAGAAGTGTAGATAAACAACAAAAAGTTTTATTTTAGCACTTCATTAAGAAAATAGTGGTTTTTAACTTGTGTATCGCCATCCGCCTGGCACGTACTGTCGACAGATAAAATTACCTCAATTTCACTACCAATGATCTAAATCAGCAAATGCACACTTCATCATTCTTTGAGCACCAAAAATCCTCTAAAACGTGGTGAATCCATGACTAATGGTGGTTAATTAGTGAATAAAAGGCGAGATTCTTCCGATCACGGCTCATCGATTATCTAGTCAAGGGCGTGCGTTGAAAGCTGTGGGTAACTTGGAATCTGTATAACCAAGCAAGACTTTATTTATAGATATAGAGGGAAATAGTTTCAGCTTAGTCAAGTTTGTATGATCTTTGAAGACGATACAGGCAATAAACGGTTTCAAAGTTAGGCCTGCAAAAGGCTTAATAGAACACATCACCAAATTCGGAATATAAACTATTTTGTGAACGAATTTTGAACATAAAGTGATGTTTTTGAGTGTTCCAAATGTGAACATGTAATGTGTTTAGCAAATGTAGATACTTTTGCCAATGTTTAACTTAAAACGGTTAAATTTCATAAGCAGTCTCCTAACATCAATCCCAGGAACGCTAAAACGTGCATTCCGTTTTCAACCAAGCAAAAGTACAACACAATTATTATTAACAATTCAATTCAATCAAATATTAAATTAGTAAGTAACAAGCCAGTTTGGTTACGTAATATTAAACACAACACATGTTGTATTTCATTGATTCCGTTAGCATAAAATACTGCTCATAACCGGTGCAATGTGTTCCTGATCCAATTTGGCATGAAATGTAACGTATAATTTGAATGCTATTGAATTTGTAGCATCTGTGGTGTGTACTAAAGTTGAACTGTTATCAGGATAATGAATTTTCTGGCAGCTAAGAATTTATGATTGCAGAATTTAGAGCTCTGGTTGTCATCAGGATACTCACAAAATGGAATGGAATTTTATACTATACTACAAACCCGCCCTTGCAACGCACGGGTGCCATCTGCTTAAGTGACGACATTTAAAACATTGATAGTTCTGTGGTACACTGAAGTTAAATACTAACGTAGGTATGTACAAATAAACCCGCTCATCTAATTGTTTGTGAAAACCGCATCAAAGTTCATGATGTGATTTAGAAGAACTAGGTGTTCACAGAGACGGACACGAAATTTAGAGATGGCTGGGTTGTAAATAATAACAGACGTACTGAACACATTGGTATTATACGGTATACAAGACGTCACACGAAACAGTCATTTGATTTAAAGGTGCATAAAAAAGATGTTGACTGCTCAGATGACGAGTACTAAAAAGTGTGGAAGCAGAGGACATGCTCTGCCGACCCCAAATGAATCGGGATAAGGGCAGGACAATGATAATGAAGAATGTACCGTACGGTTTAAAGGTGGGGCAAAAAAGTCGATAAACATTCCACAGTTCTAGACGATGAAGATGCAGTGAACAAATACCTAGGTAATAAAGATACTTGTTTAGGTTTGAAGAACAAGTCACTTAGAGTAGCACAAAGTAGATAGGTCTCCCTACAAGTTAAATTAAGTAACTTTGCCTAGACAAATGATGTCGAAACACTTGGGCGACCAACTTTCACAATAAGACCTTATTCTTTGGTAGAGTTAGAAAAGGTTCCATTGGAAAAGTTTTGGGTATACCCCAAAAACAAGCTTAGGTTACCTTATATTTACTTAAGGAATATTTATGTTCACAAAGAAGAAAGGTTCATACATTATTTATTTAGGTGTGCTTTCCAATTTAACTGAATTATATAGCTAATGACGTAACAATCCATACTTGAAATATTCCTGGGAGGTATTTGAGTACAGTTAGGGGGATTGAAGCTTAATTTAACCGGGCATGTTGTAACCAAGTTATTTATATCGGCTAAAACCGAAAATACTTTCATTATTGTTCCAAAGTTATTTATAATGGCTCAACCTTAAAATAGCCGTAGCTAATTAAGCCGATTTGCGTATGTTAGTATAGAAACGCTTTTAAAAGTTCTAAAATTGGACTCATGCTTTTAAAGGACTAATAATAACTGGTGGCCTACCATGACGTCCTAAAAAAAGGATCGTTTTAATCGGTTGTCTATTGTTTGCCCGAAGATTATATGCCATAATCATCATTTTCCCGAATTTCATTTACCCGAATTTCATTTGCCCGAATGTTTCATTTGCCCTAAAAGACATATGACATACTTTTAATTGCCCGAATTTTAGATACCATAAGATACGAATGCCATAAGTATTGTTTGCCTTATTTTTATGTGTCATAATAATTATTAGACATAATATTTAAATGGCATGCATTTAAATGACGCAATGTTTGGTATAATAAGAATAAACTTATTTATTCTGTGCATGGTTTTTTTTTCTGTGCATGGGTTAGGTCGACGGAGCCCCGCTTCGCGGGGCTCCTACTTCTGTGTGGTTTATAAAAAAATAACCACGAAGGGGATGGCGGGGTCTATTCGCTCGCTTCGCTCGCTCACACGACCCCGCCATCCCCTTCTAACCTAACCTGTCCGAGTCGGGGTGCCCTAAAGTCCCAATTGCATCCAATTTCTCTTGATATAAACAACCGTTACACACCCGATGTCGATGGCAAATTATGTTATGGCATTTCATAATTATGGCATGTGATAATTAGGGCATGAGATAATTAGGGCTTACAATGATTATGACAAATGATGTTATGGTAAGTGACTTTATGGGAAACAATGATTCTGGCACGTGACTAATATGGCAAATGAGAGTAGGGCAAATGAGTATTATGTCGTATGATATTATGGCTGTTGACTATTATGGCAAATGATATTAGGGCAAATAAAATTCGGGTAAACGGCGGTATACCGTTTTAATCTTGTACCAGTGTGGGAAAGAGATGGCGCTAGACGTTCTCTTACCCTCACTGGAACAAGATTAAAACGATCCTGCTTTAAGACGTCATGGTAGGCCACCAGGTCGCAAATCCCAGTTACCAGAATATTATCAATATAATTAAATGCACAATTTGGATATTGGATAGCATCCATCAGGTGTCAAACACGCAAGCATCAAAGCAGCTTCTCTAGGCGATTTCATATGATCCTACGGACCTCCTTATTTGTATGAAAACCTTTGAAAACGTTAACAAAGTTTAAATATAAAAGTTTAAGAAGAATGGGAATTTGATATGGGATTTGAATTTGCTCTTGTGCAACTCATTAAAGTAAACAATATTTTTTATCGTGTGACTCGCGGGCTACCGCGAACGTCACGGCATTGTGTTGAAATCGCTGATTAAGCGTTCCACCAATCTTAGATTAGTTCCAGATTCTCGTGTAAAAAAATTATGGCCGTTTCAGGTACCGGCCAGATTTCTCTACGACTATTTCTTTTGTGGGATTTATTCATAATTCCATAAGTATAAGTTCTTGCTGGTCCTTGATGCTTACTTTTATACTTGCACTTTTTCCAATGCGTTTAAATTTTTAAGGTCGGTAATAAAATTCAAGCAAGCATCATAATGTTTCCTACCGGGATCCATAACTCTGCTCACTTTTGATCCGGAAATATTTGATCTGAAGATTTATGTTTCAAGTGCTTCTGGAATACAGGATAAGGAAGCAATATGAAGGTAGTTTGAAAGTTTAAACTAGGTTTAATTATATGGTATGTTATAGTTTATAAATATGTCAGAGCATGGGTATGATAATGAATTTGAAACTGCAGCTTAAAGCTAAGCTGCAGCGTTAAGCGTAGTAAAGTTACGGTCGACTAAGCTATTTGGTTTACATTTTAACATGCAAATTACGTTGTAAAATGTAAACCAAAGAGCTTGGTCGACCGTACATGTCATGAAACTATAATGCGATAGAAAGTCTTTTGCCCAGCAGTGGACGTGTTTCGGCTGAGATGATGATGATATTGATGACGCAACAGTTCTCAAATAATTTAAATCTGACAGTCTTACTAGAAACGGTGACTAAGGTACTTTAAACAACGAAAAAATCAAATCAACTGAAGCCATAGAACATAGCCTATACCAACAGTCAAAGCAACGACAGCAATTGCGTTCCTGGTTCCACAACCGTTTTCAATAACATCAAGAATGGTTAGTATTCTGTGAAACTAGTCGGTTAAAGCAGTTACTACAGATTTATAGATAGTGACGCAACAGATCGTTTATTGTTGGAAATGGTACAGAAAATAGACTAGTCGCTCGACCATGGTATTGAAATAGGCTGAAATGGGCAATAAACGCACAGATTTGTAATCGACGATGACCATGGAACGAAATACTGAAGAAAGGCGGACTCCTGTGAAGAAAAATTGAAGACAGTTCATTTCTAGTGGATAGTAAATGATGTCAAGACAGATAAATAATAAATAAATATCGCTGGACATAGTAGATAAATAATAATATATATTTTTTTAATAAATTTCGCTGGACAATACACACAGCGCCATCTAGTGCCACACTAAGCAACAAGGCTTGTGTCGTGGACACCAGATAGTTGATGTACTACATAGATACTTTTTGTTCGTAAATACATACTTATTATACATATAAACATCCATGACTCGGAAACAAATGTCCATGCTCATCACACAAACATTTGCTCCAACCGGGATTCGAACCCGGGACCCTAAGAACGTAAGGCAGCCTCACCACCGCTGCACCATTCAGGTCGTCAAAGATAATGATGATGTTGGTCATACATAACAAAGATTTTACAATTCTTATGTACACTGGATAATACAATATTTAGTATCAACAGAATGGAATTGTAAGGTATTGGCTAACTTAAAATGAAGCTTATAATAACTTATAAAGTGGACAGAATGAGATCGTCTCAGACATTTGCAATAGGTATAGTGGAAATCGTAATATTCTCATAACTTTAAACTGTTAAATCATTGTTCTAATAGCTAGATATAGAAAGAACGTATTTTAACACCCAATAAAAGATTTGCTATGGAAAAAACTATTTTTTTCTTAATAAAGATAAAATTAAGTTAACAACAGATTTACACTTTGAAAATGGCATGTTATAATACTAATGATCACTAAGCAATCACTGTTTATGCGCTAAGGAAATCCTGCCATAATACGTTGAAGTTATAACCATTTATGGCTCAAACTACGTCCTTAAAGCTCATAATAGTAGGTACTTGAAACGGAAACTTTTATTTGTGAGTAGGTTTCCTGACAAAAACTTCGATTTACTTGCAATGCTGCATTTTTTCAATGCTAAGCGCCGTGTATGCAATAACACTTAGGCATTCATTTAGGTGTCTTCCGTCGCTGAAGTAGCTTTAAATAGTGTGTTTAAGACTGATTTTACCCACTTTTCACAAACGTTTTTATTTTTAAACATCTAAAAAAAGAAGGTTTATGTTAAAGAATTTCATCAGTTTACACGAAAATTAACGTAGGTACCAAAAGAAAAATAATTAAATAGAAGTCAAAACCGTACAAATGTTGAACTTTGATTTTAAAACATTAATTTGATATTCGATTGGGATAAGAGCTGATTGAAATCCCTCAAGCGAAACATTGAAGTTAATTAAAAGTTATTGATGAAAACATAACAAATTCTGACATATCGTCGATGTCGGTCCCTACTCACCGTGTTGTTCTGATTATTTGATGTCATAACTGGACTTGAAAGCTGTTCGTTGTCATCAATAATTTATTTTCAGTTGTTTTGTTGTTTTCACAATTTGGTCAAGGGTCACACTCATACAATACACTTTTAATTAATATTTCACCACCACTTAACGCCATGCAGTATATCCTTATGCTATTATCAATTCAGCTTAATTTGATTAATTAATAGGGACGCGATGAGATATTTCAATAGATAATTATGTTAAGATGTGACAATTCTGTTTAATTAGGTAAAATGTCTCACACAGAAACCTTATTGACAAGTATGCGGTATAAGTAAATACATTGTGAACTCAAGTCTTTTCCACATGGGCCATGGGGGTGCATAAACTATATTACGCCACCTGCTACGATCCTTACAAACTCGTTTTGCCTCGTCCACGTTCGTTTCATTATACATTTATTTGTCTATAGGTTCAAGTAAGCGACATTACATATTTTAATAGACTCAGCAAGTACCAGGAGTGTCCAGGAGTCCATTTGACAGAAAGTCGGTGTTCTTAAAGATCGAAATTAAGTCACAATTACCTTTAAAGGTGTAAAATTTTGGTGTTTTAAACAAAACACCAAAATTTTACACCGGAGCAAAAGAAAATGCGTGGCTTTTTCGCAATAAAATTAGAGTAGGTACTCTCACTCTCACTACAGTAGTTACTCTGAGCCATTTTTTGAGAAAGTGTCCAATTCATGTAGTAGCTTAATTTTTATTTTTAAATAACATGATGGCTTTATTAACTCAATTCAGGAACAATTTCGTTTGGTAACCTTTTAAAGGTGCGAAATCAGCTCAATCACATTGTAGAAAATACTAGGCGCAATGGACTAAGGAGGATAGTCCAGTGTTCCCAGAGCAAATTTGTCAACGGTAATTGATTCTGGAGGGTTCTACAAATGTGTTCCCTTTGGGGTTGATAGTATTAAGGGGTGCAAAGAATTACCTTGAATGTTCGAAAACGTACTAAAGGTAAAATATTAAACCTTGGGGAAAAACCACAGTACAAGAAATTGAGATTTATTGTTAAAAAGGATATGGGAATGTAAATATCAAGTATTTTTGGTTGCCCGTATCATCGGTGAAAATATGCAAACAAGAACAAAACATACACATATTTATAGTCCAACTTTACCCACCTGATAAAAGGAAGGAAGAACAATTAGTGAACTTCGAAGCAACAGTAGAAGAATGGATGCTGGAACAAGAATGTGCCAATAGCATTTGATTTCCCTAGAATTCGATATACTGCGTTGCTCTCGAAATCGTCTAGGAGGATTCCTTAGCGTCCCATAATATATTAAAACGGCACTTTGCACTTGAAATCTTCTAACAGAGTTCCTTATAAGCTTGTCTGCTAGGATTATGGATGTTTGTGTATAATACAAATTCCTTTACATGGGAGCTAAACAAAACGTCTGGCAAATCTTTCGGGAAAATACAGGCGCGACATTTTGTTTTATGTACAAATGTAATCTGTGTTCTGTCTAGATTTTCTTTTAATGAGCATTTTCTTATCAGCAGCGTGACATTGACTTTTAACCTTAAAACTACACGAAGAGCGAGCTACAGAACGGAAGCTGGCATCCGGACCGGTATGACCCGGCTTGCCCGCCCGGTAATGGGCTACTTCATTTTCCGCTTCTTTCTATACACTGAGGACTCCTTCGATAAGTTTATCTACTTTATCTATTTCACCAATATAATTTTCTTCTAGTCAAATCATAGTGGAGTGTAAATCATGATCCCACCTTTTATGGTCCTGGTGGTTGGGTGGCTTTTTTTATGGTCCTGAGATTTTAAATTCTTTTACTTGATAATTTGGGCCGAAAATTATTAGGTAGGTACCTACTTTATTTATTTAAACATCATGTACAGTAGTGGTACATAGGCGGCAGCATTTAGTACCGCAAGACAATCTTTATCAGTCAACCTAAGTTTCACGTGTCTAAGAATATTTTCTGAGTTTGATCAATAACAATTTTACTGAAGTCTTCTTTCATAAAACCTTATTATTTTCAGGGCTTATTACCACAGTGTGATTATTTCCTAGCTTCGTAATATTTCTTGCAATAAACCCTAGCAAGGAGACTTCAGTTAGCTGTCTCGTTGTTTATTACGTCACAAGATGGCTGCCTGCGATGGAACTGAAACGATGCGTGTAATCGAAACTCTATGGGCAATGGGAATGCTACTGACATTTTGATAGCTCCCGGAAGTCAATTGTACTGTGACATTTTTCAAGTTCAATGAAATGGAACACAAAATTGGAATGCTTAAACGAATTAAACGGCAGTTACATTTAATTGAGTAGGGTGTGGAGTTCCGAAATGTTTGCTATTTCGTTTAACTATATGTATAAGTTTAGCCGTGTGGTATCCGGCAGAGTAGAATAGAACCAACCCATTACACTTACGGGTGTCGTATAAGGCGACTAATGTCTGAGGCAGAACACCTTGCGCCTCCGTAGACCAGAGAATGGGCAGCAGCGTTTTCTGTTAGTCTTTCATCACTGCGATCTCCAATCCGCCTGCCAAGCATGGAGATTACGGCAAATTCCTCCCATCATGGGAGAGGCTTATATCCAGCAGTGGACGTTATGGGCTGATGTTGTTGTTGTTGTTGTTATGTGTATAAGTATAGATAAGTTAGCATGGCCAGCGTTTGTTGATACGGCTTCATCGATTGTGGACCTTTGCAACAACAGGTTTTATAAACGAAAGTAATGTTACTAGAAATTATATTAGACTATAACCCTAGCTCATCAGACAGCGATATTTATTCCCGTGTTTTACGTACACTCGAAGATTGCCTGACGCAGAATTATCAACATAAAACAACATTACCTACACATCTTATGGTTTTGTTCCTCCTATCAAAGCAAACTTACCTCATCCAACAAAAAAGCTGTACAATACAAATTAAGCAGTAGACACCATAAAAAGTGTGCAACAGTCGACTTTAGTTAATTATTACGCAGTTACAAGGTGGTTATGAATAAATTAACCATAATTGGCCTGTTAGTGGCACGAGAGGAAACCAAATATAGTGCCGACCAACCACACACGGAATACGAGATATGAGTGCGAAAACATAATTAAGAAAATTTGGTTACGGTCACTTTGGCAAATTAAACATTCATCCAGTAACGAAATGATTAAGGGATTAGGCAAACAGAATCCGGATCCTGTCCTGTCGAACAACTAAGAGCGATGCAATTTGAGACGCGATTTGCGTTATTCGAAACGCGGGCGCTTCACTTGTTCCCTTCGCTATAGTTTACTTTTACTTTAAAGAAGATCGACATAGCGGGAATGATTCCTCTAATTCTAAGATTCTGCTCTCATTTGTTTTCTCGGCAGTCACAAGACGTGTGTCGCTTAATCGTGGCTAAGTATCAACTACACTAGAACATAATGGACTGCTGACCAAAGAAGCAATTACTAAAGCAATTCCATCGGAGTATGTACCCATAAGACAAGTGGTTGAAAATATGGATTGTTTCTGTCAAACGTAATATGATTAGGAACGACATGAACTCTGAGATGACTGACGGCTGGCTGATAGAGACGTACGGAAGAAAAAGATACGCTGAGCCGACCAGAAAAAAAAACAGTTTAGATATGTCAGGACAATGATGGCCTATACCGTATATACGAAACCTTTTAATTTATCAACAAGCAAAGTGGACATGGTTTTTGTCTTGCACTAAGAATGAGCAAAGAAAATTAGATTAACGTTATTTGTGACATGAAACACTCGAGTTTTAGGCTTAAAATAAACCAGTCTTTATCCGTGGGTGGACTTATTACATCACAAGAGTAGGCAGCATCAATTAGCAAAATAATATCAAAACAGAGAAGGTCTAATAAAATTATACCGCGAAAAACTCGTTACGGAAAGGACATGAGGTTACGTAGGTTGCAGAAGAGATCCCAATTTAAAAGCCAACTGTGGAGGGTGGCCACAAATAGAATTTCCTTTTTTATAGAACTGTATAACAATGATATCGTTATGTAAAAAGTTACCAAACCCGTAGGTAGGCGGTAGGTTTCCGAGAAGGATATCATTTTAGGAAAAAAAATTTTTTTTAATAATTTTTGTGTACGTGTTTGTGATGTTATTTTTAGAAGTAACTCGATATAATTAAACTGTCGTCAAGTAAGTTTGCTATTCAACTGCGAGTTGGAATACGAATGGATAAATATTTGGAAGAATGACGTTGTTTAACACTTCCATACTTACCTTGACTGACATATTTTTGCAACCTAATAAATGAACCTTTAGAGGACGATTTTGACTTTCAACTGGATCTTTAAAGACTACTTTTCGCAGGCAGGCACAAACTGCCAATGACGAAACCTCCTGTATGATCCATTACACAAATAAAGCTACATTGACGACAAAATAATGATGTGCGAGTAACATCTGCTATAATAACAATACGAGTCGTTTTTACAAAGTAATTGCTATCGTGTCTAAATAAAATAGTCTATAATGTATCTTTGATTGGCTGGCTGTTTCTAACGCGCATTAAAACACACAACATCGACGACCAAGTATCAAACGACCAAGTGTCAATCGTATGTTATTACTTTATGCATTATTTGTTGCTCTAATGGAAATCTAACACAGCAAGAAAAGAAGAAACGAAAATGAACGTGAATGTGCAAGAAGGTGAAACATGACTAGATACGCTGCTGCCGCGACTCGGAGGCACTGTACTTTGTGTAAATTTTTTCACCACTGCTGCTCTCAAAATTGTAAAAGAAAACATCGAGAGGTAACCAGCATCTCCTAGAACCGAAAAAAATCTAAGACATGTGACATCTACCAACCCGCACTGGGTTCCCGTGGTAGATTACGAGTCTCTGGGTAATTACGACCCATTACCTCTCATAGAAAGTTAATCTGTGTCCCAGCAGTGGAAACATTATGACCTGAGTATGTCTTTACTGCGGATTTTACAAAATCTTCAAAAGAACGACTGAAATCAGATATATACCCTATCATTCTATTTTCTATACTTGTTAATTTACTTATTTTTAGTTTTAAGCCATATTAGATCGTATAGTTAAACATCAACATTTGTTTGTAGTAAGCACATCATAATGTACTATGATGCATAATGTGTACTATTTTATTGTTTCTTTCCTTGGGGACCGGCACTGTACTCCTTAACACAGGTTATCTATTAACCTAGCTAGGAATACAGCACCTCACCCACCATTTTATTGTAGTCTTTGTACACTATTTTATAAGCGATTCTGTTAATTGTGACATGTACTACAATGTTTTTCATGAATAAATTATTATTATTATTATTAAATCTTAAGACATTAATAAGCCAATGTGCAAAAACCGTCCCGTCACCAACTACGTCACCAAAAGAGTCCCGTCTAAGGGAAACATTAAAATGCCGCCACCTCGACCATGACTAGCATATGATGCATAGCAATGAACGATGATATAGTGCGTGACGACCCGACTTCCTTCCTCCTGTTGACATACCAAATTGTGTGGGACGCAGCTCCGAGGAACTGACAATCATGTGGTAATGAAGCTAGAGAGGATGCTAGATCTGTAGCTATAATAATAATAATAATAATATATTTATTCAAATTTAAAATTGGCACGAAAAATACAAGTTAAATCTTAAAAATAATGTTGGTATAACAGAGTTCGATGCCTGTACTAGGTTAAACCTGTATCACAGGCGGCATGTTTCTAATAAATACTATTTGGACAAGGGATTTCTTAACAATATAAAACATAATAGTGAAATAAGTTAGTGTGGGTTAATATATTATGATATACCTAATGTACTTGAACGCTATATCAGTATCACGTAGACTTTGCCAGAATTTACTGTAGGAAGTTGACATATAACTTGTGAAATGAATGGCAACGGAGACACGTGGAAAGGATTTGCGGGTTTCGTCATGCATACGGCCTAGTACGCTTGCTGACGTCAGTTCAATAACTCCAGTATAATCTGGCTGCTTATTCTTGGTTTCCTTTGCGCGACATATTCTATTTAAATTCCGTAATACATCTTATGGTCAATGTGTTAGGACCAGCGATTTGTGGTCGATTGTATTTGGGCGGTGAAATTAAATACACATCTTAAACATACCATTTATTTGATCTGACATTTTCTTGGAACTTTATATCGGAAAGAAGACCTTTGAACTGTCGGAAAAACCCTTCGATAAAGAATTCTCGAGATTCAGGATTAGCGCAAAACTATCAAAACAGCAGGAAATCCACATTTCACCGGTTATGTTTAAAAGACACACGCTATAGACGACCACCGAGTCTATTGCTATTAACCGTTTGAACATTATTTCATGAAAAATACATCAGAGTGTGTTTCCCGTACCTACTCCCAAGGAACCAACTTATCCCGCCTGCAATGCGTACAAGAGAATAAAAGTGAATGATATATGCATATTTAAAGCCACCCACAATGTGCGAGGACGTCGAACCGCAAATATGAAAGAAAAGAGCGAACTAAGTCTAATCTAGAATTCTGAAGATTTGGTGTTTTCTTTTTGTATAGTGTAAAAAAAGATATTGTAGTAGTACGTATGTCAAGCTGGATCCCAACATATTTTTGATTAAAGAGACCAGACCTATACAGAGAAGTCCCCTTCATTACTCATAAATATAAATCTCCGACATTTGGATACTCCATTCTGTAGATTACATTGCTACTTACTTGTATCAAAGAAAGAATGAAAGAAAGAAAAAGTATTTATTAAACTTACGCAGGATATAACAGAAAAAAAAGATAGAATAGACAATAAGACAAACTTATATAAAAAAGTAAACAAGAAAAAAAAAAAAACAATCAAATAGTCCTGTGCAAGGCCAAAAGGATCCTATCAGGAGTAATGGTTGCCCAATGGTAATATCCCCGAATAACAAGTTGTAGGTCTTGGGTTCAAACCCAAGCAGGCGTATTACTTTGTTATTTATTTCATCACCACTGCTCAGAAAATAGTATAGGAAAACATCATCCTAGAACCAAAAATTCGAAGACATTTGTGACATCCAACCGAATCGGGGCCGGCGGCGGCGGCGTGGTGGATTATAGCCCATTCCGTCCAACAGAGAGGAGACCTGTGTCCCAGCAGTGGAAACATTATAATATGCTGATAATGCTATCATTTGTATATTTCAAAGTATTGTAAGAACGAATTTTAAAAAAAACCTAGACATTCAGAGCGAAGTTACAGCAATACCTACCCTATTTAAAACGGATACAATAAGACAACCACGCGAATTGATTATCTGACCTATTTCTCGTCGAAGTATGGAGATTACATTCAAATGAAACGAAAGCTCTGGCTACATTTGACTTTCCTCGGCAACTAATTAAATTGATTGCAAAGAAAGTTATTCAATACGTTTATGGAAGAACCAGCTTTGTTGCAGCTAATCATTCACCATTATAATCGGAATAAATTATAATAATAGACGCCTACGTCTTTAAGAACGATAATTGGATGGAGATGAATGCAATAGATTTCCAAACCTTGGCGAAATTGAGTTGTCTGTAAAGCTGGCTTTTCAATACTAAGATGAGAAGATGCAGCTTCTGTTTATAGTCATATCAATATGACGTCATGTATTAAACTATTCGCTTGCCAAGCCATCCAATATAAATCATGATATTCTTAACAATATTCAGACAGCGATTCTTACTCACAAGAGCTACGAGTACAACATTCCGTCTGCCAAGCGTGTCTTGTATCATCCTTCATTGCAATTGGTTTTGGACTAAAATGTTGTTTGAATATAACCAGTATCTGCTTATGTTCGGTTCTGATGTTATATCATTTGCAACTGCAACTGGAAAATATATCTCTGTCATGTATGTCTGTCTTTCACGCAATTTCGGCTGAATAGATTTGTATGAAAGAAATACGGATGACCTCGAGTAGGTAAGGATTTTACTTAGGATTTTTTATCATGGTATTACGTTCCCGTGGGATAATTTCCGACATCGACGCGTGTGAAGCCGCGGGCGATAGCTCGTCAGTTAATATCTAATATTATAAATGCGAAAGTTTGTTACTCTTTCACGCAAAAACGACTGAACGGAATTTGGATCAGTTAGTTTATAACCTGGATTAAAACATAGGATACTTTTTATCCCGGTAGTAAGATCCCATTTGACAATTATCAAACATCACCCGGGCGAAGCCGCTGGCAGAAGCTAGTTTCTCATAAAGCAACAAAGTTATAATAGTGCACTACAAGTACTTGTAAAGTACCTCGACCTTAGCATCCGGGCATCGGTACTGGACCAGTTTCTAATCCATATCACGTTAGGTACGGTAATTTTACGATAGTTCGCTCCCAATAAATCAATGATGTTATCGTTACCGCATTGAACAAAGACTGCTTTAAAATTACCGTTTTACATGATCCGGAGAGGGATAAGACTGTTGTGGATTTATTGTAAGGTGTACCTATCGTTTTGGGATCGCTGTAATAGTAGGAGAAGACCAAAAAACGATGGATTGAACTACAAATAGAGAGCTAATTTCCTAATTGTATATGAGAAAAAAATATGCAGTGCTAGCCCCAAATAAATTAAAAGAGCAAGAGGATGATGAAACAACAGATCACCAAAGGGTCCTACGATTTGAAACAAGTCTATTGTCATAATTAGACCACAATTTCATGGACACCTGCATAAACAAAAGAAATGCTTGAAGTTTTCAGGCTTTGTAATTACTGCAGAACGAGTCATCTCCAATCAATGATGCTATTGCTGGTTCCATAATTTGTCTGTATTTACAACAGCAAAATCATACATCAGGGGGACTTCAAAGTTACATACTCGTATAATAACATCTAACATGTAGCTTTGGCACTTTTGCTGCTTTTGTCATATTTACCAGTAGATTCAATAGCTCATATAATACCTCATGGTTCACAGCCACGTTTACAGTTATGGCTATCTTACTAATTAGTCTTTAGTCTTTACCCCTAGCTTCCTAGTCAATATAACTTTTAATGCTCTTAGTAATGATTTCGCACGGATCTTGCCGTGGGAGACATTATCTATTCACTATTGGATGAATCTGCTGATGACCTATAAGATTACTTCAATGTCGAGATCATTGTTTTCGTTGTTGACAACTACAACTCTGTGTTGCTTGTAAAGATGAACGGTTGTTAGTTAGTTAGCTCTTTTTTCTTGGAAATAGATGTGGTGATATGAATAATTTAGAGGTTCTTCAACTTTGATCTATTAGGCACATTGTCATTTTCTTGGCAATGTATACGGTTTCTTTTAAAGATGAAACTGTTCAGTCTGGGATATATGGGCAACTTTGTCTTTTATGACATCGTTGTCACAAATTCAACAGCAAAAAAATCAACCCCAAAATTGAAATTTGTCGACTCTGGGAAGCGGATTCCCGGCTCAATTACACAATGTATTTCAATACGCCTTCTGAATTGAAATGATAATCCCTTTCATGCACACAAAAGCGAATCCATACGAGTGTTCAAAATAGCTTCATTCAGTCCAGAAAGCATTTTCGGAGTGTGACGTCATCAGTCAGATCACTATACCCGTTCTAAGAGTTGCTCTCGATGAGGAAAATCTTGAACAGTGGAATTGAAGATACTTTTCGTTGCTATGAATATATTATAATAAGACTAATCGGTGTGAAGAGCCGTTAACTTTCAATAGGACACGGAAAAGAACCGAGATCCTTTAGCCTCGCTTTGAGATATTTTGGAGCAAAGGACGTTTTATTTTTGGAGAAGGTTTTTGGTTTTTCGCTGGTGAAGGTTTTGTCCGAGGATTAATTTAAACAGGAACATTAAATTGTAAGTGATATTTATGTAGACCGATAACGATAAGGGTCACGTTAAAAAAAAATCTCGAGCGAATTTGTAATTTAATTTTAGGTTACTTACTTATTACATTAAGAATTAAAGATCCTGTGCAAAGTCAAGAACTCCTACTAAATCTATTCTACTAAAGCATAGAACCACACCACAACATATTAGCAATAATGTATTCGGGTAATACCAGAAACCTCAAACCATTAATAATCCTTGTGGTTACGTATACAATAGGTTATACTACATACCTTTAAATTAGGGTATGTTATGATTACAAGAGGAGCGAAAAATATGGATTATTTTGAACCTGACCCGAAATCCTAACCCGGTCGCGGGTTAGGTTAGGAACATAGAAAAAATAAGAGAATTTTATTCCGAAAGTAACCCTCTTTCTAACCTGGACCCGAAGTATTGTTCCTAACCTGACCCGAATTGCGATTTAGATAGGTTTTCCGTTTTTCCCTTACCTCTTTCTTAAATAATATGATAATAATGTATTCTCACGGGAACTAGTGAAATATATTATATTTAGGTATATCATGCAGTTTTTTTTTACATTTTGCTTAAAAAGTAAATACAAAGTTTATTATAATTATATTTACTAAAGACAGGTTTTTTTATAATATTTTGACTACTCACAGTAAATATTAAATCTGATTTACACATTGGTACTTTTTATTTTAAGAAAGAGGAGAGGAAAAACCTATCTATACCGCAATTCGGGTTAGGTTAGGAACGATACTTCGGGTCAGGTTAGGAAAGGGGTTACGTTCGGTTTTTTTTTTTATGTTCCTAACCTAACCCGCGACTGGGTTAGGATTTCGGGTCAGGTTCGAAATAAACCAAAAATAGGATAATTAAATACGGATGGAAGCCCTTGAAAAAGACGTACTAAATTGAAGAAAATGAAAGAAAAGAAAAAGCATTTATTAGCCCGCACAGGACACAGGACAACACACACAAATTAAAATGGTGAAATTAACAGTAGGTACAACTAATAAAAATTAAACAGAGAGAAGAAAAGAAGAGAAGGAGGTTGAAGTCGTCTACATTATGCAAATGGGTTGCTAACTTGACAGTTCTTTGGTCCTAGTTGCTTGTTCTTCAACCTATGTGGATATAGGCCATCTTCTTGAATTGTTAATGTTCTTCAATTAGGTATGGTCAGCTTCGTGCAAACACTTTGAAGAAAATGTAGCAACATCAGTTAAAACCACTAAAGGCGCTCAGGAATATTCTGATTTCAGAAATTCTGAGCGTTCTATAATTTTCAAATTTGAGGGTTCACCTGGATGAGGCAGGCACAGAACCAGGAACAAAGGGTAGGCCAGCAGTCGGTGATAGCCCGGAGGCTATAATTATGATAACGAGATTTCTCAAAAGGGGTTTTTTAAGTTTCGCTTATCGCTTCCGCTCCTACTCAGTGCACACCTTTACAACTCTCACAGAACGGTAGGCATATTCTGCCTGGCGACAATTTGTTTGCGGCTAGACTACAATACATTTATGTCAGATTCGGTGTCAAGTATCAGTGTTTGTTCGGCTTTCAGACGTAGTAACTGGCACTGAAGAAAAAAGTACTAAAGAAAAATATTTCTGTTTAGATTTTATCTAAAAGCTGTTTGTGAAATGGAATGTTTTAAGTGCTCATGTCTCGGAGGATAACTTACAGTAAATAGATTTCTAAAAAAGAGACACAATAGAAGTAATAAAAATTGTTCCTTTTATCCCAAAACTAGTACGGACCTCAGTTTTGAATACCTATATTCAAACTTAATTGAATTCGTTTTCGAGGAAAGACGTGATCAATTTTTAGAGGATTCCTGATAGCTATCGATTAGATCTTTAAGCTATCTACTCGACCACTTAACTTTAATCTTATTCTGAAGTACCACAGAAGGTTTCATTACGTGCCGCGCTTGGAGCGAAGACCGGGTATCGGCAAGCACAGTGAGGGACACCAGCCAGCTACATTAACCGAACTAACCTTAAAAGGATTGTTTGGACAGACTGGATGCAAAAGGCGATGGAAGACGGTGTTACGATGCAGCTAAGGAGAACGCTACGTCCTCCAGTAGACTGTGATAGGCTGAGTTGATTAAATGCGCAATAAAAATTAATGGATAATTTCAATTGATTTTACGAGATTTTTGAAGTCAACGATTTTTAAAGGATGAATCCATATTATAATCCTTCCGCAAATACGCTTACGCAGTCGCAGTGCAAACCAACAAAAAGAAGCTCACGTAAGTCGTTATTAAAAGAAAAACTAGGAAACAGCGCGAGCACGTTACTAATCAATTTGGTAACATCAATCATAATCATGACACGCGAGCCGCTTTCATATAACCAGTTACCACCAACATTGGTCGGCAAACATTGAGAATTACATCCTTTGCTGGTTTTGTAGCAAGGTTTTTAAAGTTCTATAGGCAACAAACGCAGCATTGGATGGGCCACTCATGTAGGTTTGGTTATTGGCTTGTGCTGGTGGGTTGGTGTAAAGGATGCGTGTAACTGGTTTGCCATAACATTTGTTCGGTAAGTACTGACTGTTTTAGCATTATACTAAGAGATGGATGTAGTTTAAAAATATTACCTACTGTTACGCTTGGTTGGTCTATAATTAATTTTAGGGTGTAAAAAATTTGTTTGTTCCATATTAAAATACCGCAGTGTAAATTGGGTTCTAAAAACATTACTTATTGGCTCATTTCTCCTATCGTTTTGTAATCGAGATTGATTGATTTGAGATACAATTCGTGCATTTCGGTTTACACAATGTAAATAAACCTTTTTCTTTTTAAGCTTTTAGGAAATTATTACTTCTAAATCATGAGCTAATCAATCGACATATACCAGAATCATCCTCAAAAATCCTCCAATATTTTCCAAAATCCATCAAAATCAAAAGCCTCAATCTTACTTGAACTTAACGGCAGTCACAAACTTCTGTTTCCGAATCGTAATATGGAGTGACAATGATTTATGGCACACAAAGCGAACTAACATCTCTTGAACCGACTAATGCCCGTATTTCAATCACAACCAGTCCATAGCACACCGATTTTCTACAAAATTTACTACGGTTATGAAACTAAATTGCTGAGTCATTTGTGTGGTGTTGCTTTGAGATTTTAGAGATACGTAAATAAAACAGTATACTTTTTTGTATTGCGTTGTTTCTTAAATATGGGAGTCGTCTGTCTTGGTATGGACATGTGATGAGGAGGGAAAGGAACCCATGTGACTAAAAGAGTGTTGAATATAAATGTTGATGGGTGGAGAGGGAGAGGAAGACCAAAGAAAAGATCGAAGGATTGTGTGAGGAATGATATGAATGAAAAAGGAATAAATGATAGCGTGACGATTGACAGAGGAGAATG
Organism: Xestia sexstrigata; assembly: GCA_941918905.2. Taxonomy (NCBI): domain Eukaryota; kingdom Metazoa; phylum Arthropoda; class Insecta; order Lepidoptera; family Noctuidae; genus Xestia; species Xestia sexstrigata. The sequence goes on from OW799201.2 coordinate 21,714,889, forward strand.
AAAAAACACCGGCCAAGAGCGAGTCGGACTCGCACACCGAGGGTTCCGCACAAACTTTAGTGAATGAAAGGTAAATTGCTGTTTACGATTTATGACGTATTAAAAAAAAAACTACTTCCTAGATCTCGTTCAAACCAATTCTCGGTGGAAGTTTACATGGTAATGTACATCATATTTTTTTTTTAGTTTTATCATTCACCTATTTTAGAAGTTACAGGGCGGGGCACACATTTTACCACTTTGGAAGTGTCTCTCGCGCAAGCTATTCAGTTTAGAAATAAATGATATTAGAAACCTCAATATAATTTTTGAAGACCTATCCATAGATACCCCATCAAGTGTGGGTATGATGAAAAAAAAAAAATTGAGTATCAGTTCTTGGTACGGGGAACCTCCTATGTTTGTAGTTTTTTTTTTCTATTTTTGTGTGAAAATATATAAATAAATAAATAAATTCATTTAATTCAGAATGTCACAAGATTCATATAGGTAGCTACATTCATAATTATCCACGTTCACAAAATTCGGTTATTTCGTTTTTTTTATGCGGTTCACAGAATACATCTACTTACCAAGATTCAACAGCATAGTTCTTATAGTTTTGCATAAAACGTGGCTGTGACATACGGACGGACAGACAGACAGACATGACAAATCCACAAGGGTTCTGCCTGTTTTGCCATTTGGCTACGGAACCCTAAAAACGTGTTTGCGCCGACCCTAAATAACATGGGACAAGGGCAGGAAGGTTGTGTTGTTCCATAAATATGACAAAGGCTACAAAACTTTCTCGGCATAATTTATTTATTTATTTAAACTTCATGTACAATAGTGGTACTATAATTAATCGTGTTAGCTTAAGTATCAATCAGTCGTCTACATAAATGCGAACCTTTCTCAGCATCTTGAACACTTGCAGAAAGCCAGAAAATACATATTTCTATAGGCTGTCACTGCCAGTGCAAGTGTCACTAAAGCCGAGGTTTATAAACGTTACTTAGGTATGTCCCGGTAGGACATTTCTCCGAGTCAATCTTTCACTTAAGGTTGACAGTTACGCGACAGCAACTAGAGTCGTCCAAAGTAAAGTAACTGTTATAGAATTCAGACATAGAATGTTGTTATCAAGTAGAATTTCTTTTCAGCTTCAATTATACTCCTAAAACACTGACGACAGCTACGGAGCCCACCTATCTAGAGTTCGTCTGTTTTTACATCAAATTACAACTTATTTTCGTAATGCCTCGTAATGACCCATTGTCTAGGGACCACGGACGTTACCCGCAATCCGTCGGCATCGTGTTGTCTTGAGAACTTCTTTGTTTTACAACAGATTTCAGCAAACAATTTGTCGTGAATCACGTTGGTTTATTGCAGAGCCAGATTTAAATGTGATTGATATGATAAGGATTTTATTAGCTTTGAAGATCTTCTATCTATTACAAAGTATTGGCAATGGACTCTTGGTTACGTAGGAATTTCGGCAATTTTGGCGGGAGAATTATCATCATTTGCATAGACTATTGCCATGTTAGCATGTAGCTAAATGCTAGTTTCTGGATACCCTTTGGAAAGACTGGTTATCAGACTTTCGGGGTTCTGACTAACCGTAAAGACTGTCAAATATTTACTAATGACAGCTGGGACAAGTCATGTGCTTCCCGAGGCACGGAACCGTGCCTTGAGAATATTTTCTGCAAACTGCTTGTTAGACCAAACAGTCAGCATGCTTTTGCATGTATTTTAAGAAATAACGGCAGTCTAGCTTCAGCAAATGGCCACCGAAGAGGCCAATAACTTTTACATTCTCAACAGAATGAAATAAATACAACTAAGTACGTATTCACCGCCGAAGAATTCAGTCACGTTATTATTACTCGTGTCTAGGAATTTGTTACGGTTTGATAAGAAAGAAAACCAGTTACATTTAGAATACCTAGGTCCCAGTCAACTACGTAAAAAAAGTGTAAGAAAAATGAGGTTGCTACGGCTTAAATTAGTTTTTGCCATTTGCACAATACAACCGACAACCGTTTAAACAAGGACAACCGTTTAAAGCAACTTGTCGCGCCATGAAAATTCTGCGATAAAACCTATGAAGTAAAACATGTTTTTCCTCAGGTTCAAAGATTTAAAGAATGCGATGAACTCGTTACATTGAAATATCATCAACATCAAAACATTTTCATTTTAAAAATAACTTTCTCACATAAAACAAGCTGACTCCTCGCAATAAAAGATTTATGCTCAACGCTACCTGAACGCGCGAGATAATGCATTTAAGAGCTACCATTATCTGATCTAACTACCAGCCACCAGGATCGAGAGAGACAGAAATACACATTAAAAGAAGGTTAAAAAGAAACGGAACCCGCAAATTAAACCCCTAACACCGGACGCGATAATTGTAAGACTCGTTTCTCGGAGGATACACATCGTGATTCTGTTGACAAAAAGTCCACTGATGTCGTTCTGATTGCTTAGGATGAAGCTGATGTCAGATTACTTTTTTAATCACTTCCTCTTGAACCATTCCGAAGCAAAAACTGAGTAAATCCTATAATCAACCTCAGGAAACCAGGAAGCTAAAGAGATAATTTGCCTTCAATTCCGAAGTTGGAACGCGAATATAAATGAAATTTTCCTTTTATAAGGAAAAGTTGGCGCAAGCTAACAGCCCTGAACTAATTGAATGATACAAGAAAAGTTTCTCGCGAACGATCCCGCCTGTTGAGTGAACTAGCTGAGCGGAGCATCGCAGCCAATGAGCTAAGTCAGCAAAATATAAAACCCTACGCAAAGCATTTTTCAGTTACCATAACTTTTATGTGTTTTCGCGAGAATTCAGCGAAACGAACATTTGAAAACACATAAGAATATGCATTAGCAGGAATCCTTGACCGCGACAAAGCAGTGCAGGTTAGCAAACAAACAAAAAACTGGGTCAAACTCAGTTTGCTAATGTACGTAGTTATACGTATGTGAGAATTCACAGCAGCCGAAACCCGAACGGGGTCTGAGCCAAACGCGGCTGTAATCAACGAGTCCCGAACTAAGTTAACTTCACTAACGAATTTCAGTTTTAAATTGGAGTCTGCAATTCATATTTTGTTTGTTTAAGGCTTAGGCTGTTGAAGTTCCCTTGTTTTAATATTAAATTGTAAGAGGGAATACAATGTTCGGTAATATTTTAGGTCTCTCTTCAGACAACTGCCCGAAGTGTTTCTAGGAATTTTAAATTACAAAGAATAGCGTTTGTCCTTGTTAACAATACTAGATGCTTGAAAATTTTGTACAGAGCTGGAGAAATTGACAAACAACAATTCTTGTAAAAGACAAAAGCTAAGGAATTGTTATGAGATTCCTTGTTTGTGCAAATATTGCCGGCATTTGTTGATTGTTTCATTGCTCAGCTTGCAATATGCGCGATTGTGGGTTTAGCTTCTATGTTTAATTTGTAGTTTCTGCAAAGTTTAATGGTTTATTTGTGTTATTTGATTTTAAGAATAGGCTGGAGAGAAAATTTTGCCTCTCGCCAAAACTAATGTCATTGTGGCTGCCTACAAACGCCGTCATACATTCAGAACTGTGTTTAAGCAAACTGTCCAAACGCAAAATTTGACTTATCTTTACTATTAACAGGGAACTTCTAATAATGTGGTAAGATTATCAAGAAATTTAATCGACAGAAAAAACATTTCTCTTTTTCTCGAGTATGGTAATATCGAGATCTTAAACCAACGAAGTGTTACGAATGGTAACTTAGCACAGTAAGCTCCAGGTCTTGAGTTTATGAAAGTTCATACAAGTTCAGAATAATTTAACCGTAAAAGAAAATGTTCGCCACAGAAAGAGAAAAAATATGAAATCGAGAGGGAGACGTCTAAACGATACTGAAGTTGGGAAAAAATATAATATATTTGGCACCAAACTGCGGCATCTTTGCCGCCAAGTAGTCAATAAATTATAGCTCAGAAATATATTTATTTGTTGTATTTTAGATGTGTGAAAACTTTAAATTTACGATGTTTTTTCGTAGTTTAATATTATTGCTTTAATACACACATCAACACGGTCTAGGTCTATATTTCATACTCAATTAAATAACTCGAAAAGTACTGGCCGCATTGGAATCTTTTATACACCGATTTGTTTGTAATTTATCTCAGACTAATTCCAAATTCAAATTTTTGAAAATTCTTTTGTTTCGGTGGCATAAAAATGTCTTGATGTATAGGAGAGGGAATTTTCATTTGTGCGAAATTTAGAAAACAATACGAATTACGTTTAGTTACAGTTTTTTTTCATTTTTAAACGAAAGATAAAGTTAAAATTGAGGTATTGTAGCCATGCAACGCCGACATTTGACGAGGGCGGAGATGTTACGAGCTGTGGGAATGCTGGAAGCTGGATCTGTTCAGCGTAATGTTGCTGAGGCCATAGGGACCCATCAAAATGTAATTTCAAGATTGTGGACACGCTATAGTGCCACAGGTGAAGTAGCGGAGAGGCACCGGGGGCCAAGTCGCATCACTACCCCCAGACAAGACCGATTTTTGCAAATTACTGCGCGAGCACAACCAAATGCAACGGCGACTCAATTGGTCCAAAGGCTGCGAGTGGAACACCAAGTGCTTGTGAGTGACCAAACTGTAAGAAGGCGACTGCATGAAAGCAATCTACGCTCTCGTAGACCACTCCGGGTCCCACCTTTACGGAGAGGCAATCGTGGACGACGATTAGAATGGGTTCGGAACCACGTGGACTGGGGCCGTGACCAATGGTCCAATGTGCTGTTCACGGATGAATCCAGGTTCGGCTTCCATCCAGATTCACGAAGGACGCGTGTTTGGCGAGTTCCTGGACGATGGAGCCGTCTCCAGAACCCTCAGGAAGTTCACCCATACCAAGGAGGAACAATTATGGTTTGGGCAGGAATTCGTCTTGGAGGACGGACGGATCTCGTTTGGGTGCGGGGCAATATGACGGCAGAACGATACGTCCAACAGGTGCTGGGGCCCGTAATCTTGCCCCACAGAACACAAATGGGGCAAGATTTCCTGCTCATGCACGACAATGCCCGGGCACACACGGCGAGAACGGTAGCAGCTTGGTTACATACACATAATGTTAGGGCCTTAGACTGGCCTGCTCAATCGCCAGATCTAAATCCCATTGAGCATGCGTGGGATATGCTGCAAAGAAGAGCTCTGAAGGAAGTTCCTGAAAATCTGGCTACAGAAGATCAACTTTTTGCGCACCTCAGAAGGACATGGGACAATATTCCGCAGCAAGACATTGACAACCTTGTTCTGAGCATGCCGAATCGTTGCCGATGTGTTATGAACATCATGGGCGCTTTCTCAGACTACTAACTTCAAGTTTATAAACACAAATTAAATGATTTTTCTATTTTTTTCAGTTTTTACTCACAAATTAAAAGTTCATTCATATACGGTTTCCGTCTATGCTTCATTTTTTTTCCATAAAATCCTGAAATTTTAATCTATACCTTAACCATTATTAAAAAATGGTAGAATATTAAATAACGTATCTTTTAAATATATACATGTCATATAAATAATTAACACATTGATAGTAATTCGCTTTTTTTAAAATATCCCTAGACCGTGTTGATGTGTGTATTAATATAGCTTTAATATTATATTGACCAGCAAATACTCTGAAGATTGAAACGTCTTCTAGCGATTAACTGAATTATGTTTTAAATTAGCTACTGGAATTTACCGCGTAAATTCTTCAATTTGGTATTGCCCTCAGCATTTTAGCGTAGGCCAAGAATTATTAATGTTGTAAAATTTCTAGGAAATATATGTCCCTAAGTTATTTCTTAAGTTCCCGGAAGACAAAATAATGGAACACAAATTTCCTATATTAACAATATTATAATACAGCTCTTGGAACGAAGTACATTCTAGCTTATTTTGTGAGTTTTCAGCAATGTAAAGTACTTATTTAGTTAGCTTTTGCCCGCGGTTTGGCCCGCCTGGATATCGCCAAATCGAAGGGAGTGTACTATTAGGTTAGAAGTATCCTATAACGTAAACGAGGTCATAGTACATATATTTTTCTTTATTTTATTTTATTGTCCGAATCAATCAAGGCTTTACAAATTCCGATAAAGTGGTTAAATTATACAATTCCCAATTACAGGATTGGATCGTTTGCATACGTCAGGGGTCACGCAGAAATGTCAACTTGTAACCGTTTGTGACCACAGGCTGGTGGACGGAATTCGGAATGGGCCACAAAGCATGCGTACATGGCTCTGTTGTGGCGGATCGTAATGTTGTCAAATGCCGGCTGAATTAACGTGCATTGGATCTTTTTTTTTTTTTTTTTTTTTTTTTTTTTTAGGTGGGTCCACTCGCAGTTGCAACGCGCTAAGGTTGCTTAACTGCTTAACCGGACAATCCTGTGGTGGCCAAAAATTACTTTAAGGCCCCCAGCCAGGGCTTACAAACTAAGGATTTAAATTAAATGAACGGTCACTAAGGGCACCCCCTGTGGGGTTCGGGCCTCGGCTGGCTTAGTGCGTCATTGATGAGAGGGCAGCAAGGGACAACAGGCTGGGTCGGATCATACGTGCATTGGATCGAATGTGGTACTTGTTAAATATGTTAGTGAGCTGGTGTTACGTTCATGAAATAAGTGGTTGGATAAATGAGTTTTGGTACGCAATGCTGTTTTTGGAACATGCTAGTAACATTTTGAATGCTAAATAAGTAGTGGTAAGGTGTAAATTTGCTCGATAATTTACTGGTAAAATCGTGACCTCAAAATGTTAAGAACCGCAAAGAAGTTTAATTACTTACTGCAGTACTTTCTGTCGCATGAAGAAATTGGCAAGAAACATTATTTTCGCGTCTACCCGTTCCTGTTACTAAACCAAATTGCTTTAACATAATAATATGATATTATAATACCCAAAAGTTTCGCCAGTTATAACTTCAAACAGTTGCAAACGAGAACCTTCGAATCCTTCAAAGTTTCTGCTCGAACTAAGTCTGCTGCGAACATTCTAGACCTATTCCGGTAATAATTTGCACACAAGTACGGTGTTGTATGGAGGTTCAAGGACCGTTAGTGGCCCCATACCAGTTTATCCAGTGCAGCACTTAGGACAGCCCGTGTAGCCCAGCTGCCCGGTATCGAAAAGGTTCGCCAGATGCTACATAACTATTAGGACTGTCCCAACTATTGAAACTAGGAGTCTTTTTAAGAAACAATGTCTTTTTGTACGTTTTGATTAACATGGACGACATTTTGAAGAACATCTTGGAGACATTTTACAGCTTAATTGTGGCAGTAACCTTCACAAATGCCACAAAGGGTTTTAAGGGTCTGCTCAATAGAAGGATGGCAGTAAAAACTTGACGATCGACTAACAAATTCTTTGTAGACTCGAATAAAATTCGATTTAGCTGGGCTTTTAGTTTTGAAAGGTAGAAATGAGAACTGTCCAAAATGTCCCTATACGGGGCAGGTTGTTCCAAACTTTTCTATTGATAGGAACTTACAAAGGAATAGTTTCAACAGAACACCTAAGCCATTTTTTGGCTTTGATTCGAAATATTGCTGAATGTTTAAAGCATTTCCAAAGGACTCCTTCGAAATAAATATTTTATGATCGGAAAGGGTCGGACCTTCACCGTTATTTTGTCATTACGACTTTGTATGCATATTAGGTACTGCATGGAACTCGGAAGGAAGTTGTGCCTTTTATGTTCAACTAGCTTTGACCGTGGTTTCCTACGCAAGGATGTCGGAAATTATTTCACGGCAACGGGGATTTAATTATCCTATTCTTCTCCGGGTTCCAGGCTAGCTCTCTGTAAAGTTCATAATCATCGGTGCAGTGTTTCAGGTGTGTAAAAGCAATAAATAGACGGCGTCTTTCGCATTAACATTTTTATAGCGACCTGTCCCGGTTTGCACGAGTGCTTGTCCTTGACAATTAAGAACTCTACAAAAAAAATCTGCCAAATCGGTCGAGCCATCCTCAAGTGATGCTTCATCATACACGTGGCAATTGATAGAAGATAGAAGACTATGAAAGTTTGGCATGAGATTAAATTATGCCATGCATCCAAGTTCCAACTATTATTTCTTACACTACTACAACTATGCATACTGTTACGAAGACTTCTTACCAGTTGATTGGTTAACAATAATCAATATTCTATTCATCGAATCATCATTAAGCAAAGAAATGAACGCGAAAGTGTTCTTCTATTTTATATATTTTTTTTAATTTTGCTGCGATGAATATTGTCTCTCATTCTACCGGCCTGCTGGTGAATGAATAAAAACTTGATAAATGTAAGTATATGTATTAGGTACTTAACCGTATGGAAATTTCATATGCCTATTATTTTCTTGAAATGACTACTACCGAATGAAATTTCATCTTACGAAGTTAGAATAACGGGGAGAGAAGAGAGTAAATAATACATGAACTATTTTCCGTGAATACATTCCGCAGTAATATTGGCGAAGCAAAATAGGTTTTCCAATATGCTGTTCATTGACCTATATTCGGCTGTGGATCAGACACACAATACAGTTAACATACTTCATTCTTTCAGACATTTACGATTTTGTGCGTTCAAATAAATAGCGCGACTGCAAAGCGTGGGGTTCTGTATGTGATTCTCAATTCAGGCAGTGTGAATGGATTCAACTATGTAGTGTTTCCAACTTTCCGTCCTTTGTCCTCATATTTTGATAAAACAAAGGACACGTTTTGTTTACACTAGTTAGTCAATCACTTTATCTGTAACAGACCAGTAGGCCTATTACGTATCTTTCTGATATGCAGTGACTATCAAGCTTCGGTTGTACACCAAACTTTGATGACAACCGAGAATGTCATAATATTTGTATTACGTATCACACTGAGTGGATATCACTTTACGATGACTAACAGCCCGGGTACGGTGTAACGTCTTTTACGAAAGCCACTTCAAACTCAGTTGTCATAAATTTGTTGTCCACTATGCTTACATAATCGAAATAATATAAGTATCGATACGAAAGCGTCTGTCAAAATGAGTTACGGTGACTATCAGCCACGATGACAATCAATGACGTCATATTTGATCGCGACTGGTCATACATAATACGAAACAACCTTTTGACAGTTAATTGATGGACACTGAGCCCAGTTACTATCATGTCGAGCTGTCAACAGAGATACATAATAGCCCTAGCCCCTGAATGAAGAATCGAGTAAAGGCTTGTCTCATAACAGCACGCCTGCAATCCACACACCCACATTCGCCAGTTATGTTTAAGTCCCATGTAATAGGGGCAAACCTATTGCCATCAAACGGGCACAAATTCAGACTCCGTGGTACTGAGAAATTCCTGATGGAAAACCCAATAACAATTTGCCCGACCCGAGAATCGAACCAAACACCTCATGCTCAGTAAACCACTAGACCAAAGAGGCAGACCCGTTTTACAAAAAAATGTACTCTTAACGTTGATTAGTTTATGAAACATTCAGTGAATGAATAAAAGCAAGAAAGAAAACGCATGGTCACCCTACCATCTATTGACGTCTCGAGAAGGTAATAACTGAAAGCTAAGTAAATTGTGGCGCAATAAAGTCAACATACAGCTATTTACATTGCTTGTAAGTTTATCGTGAGCTAATGTAACTTATGTATTACATTAAGTTGGTACTCACTTTAATTATGTCCTAACATTACTGCAAATTGCCACGGCATTCGTTCCCTAATCTACGCGAATGTATCTACTTAAAATGTAGTTTCAGTTAAGTCACTTTATGGTCGTTTTTACTCACACTGAGTACCTAACACTTAAACTAATGTTAATTAATTGTATTGGTTTGTTAGAATTTCAACTTTCGATGTTGAGCCTAGCGTTGAAAATCTTACAGTTTGCTGTTATTCAGGCATACAGGTGTAGGAGTGGTAATGAATCTTACTTGGTTCGTACTTTAGCATTTTTGTAAGGAATAGAAGTGCCCTTTCAGAAACATTGGGTGACGAAAGTTGTAAGGAATAGAAGTGCCCTTTCAGAAACATTGGGTGACGAAAGTTGTAAGGAATAGAAGTGCCCTTTCAGAAACATTGGGTGACGAAAGTTGTAAGGAATAGAAGTGCCCTTTCAGAAACATTGGGTGACGAAAGTTGTAAGGAATAGAAGTGCCCTTTCAGAAACATTGGGTGAAGAAAGTTGTAAGGAATAGAAGTGCCCTTTCAGAAACATTGGGTGACGAAAGTTGTAAGGAATAGAAGTGCCCTTTCAGAAACATTGGGTGACGAAAGTTGTAAGGAATAGAAGTGCCCTTTCAGAAACATTGGGTGACGAAAGTTGTAAGGAATAGAAGTGCCCTTTCAGAAACATTGGGTGACGAAAGTTGTAAGGAATAGAAGTGCCCTTTCAGGAACATTGGGTGACGAAAGTTGTAAGGAATAGAAGTGCCCTTTCAGAAACATTGGGTGACGAATTTCCCGACCCGGGAATTGAACCCAGGACCACATGCTCAGCTACCGCGATTGCGACCACTAGACTAACGAGGCAGATAGCATGTAGGTACTTAATACGAAAAAAAGGGTTTCGTGCTTGCCATTTAACCTTAAACCAGTTTGCGGTTACGAAAGTAGCAGTGGTAGTAATAAGTACCGTCGAACAAGCTATTTGGTTTACAGTTTAACCCACAAATTACATTGTAAAATGTAAACCAAATAGCTTGTTCGACCGTACCTAGTTCAAATGATTCCCACGACATGCCGACCTGATAAGGTCTGATAACAGTGTACTTTCGTGTTCTCTTTTGATTCCCATGCTACGATATCAGTCAAGACATGTGGCAAACATGTGTGTCATGCTGTAGAATGTACATAATACAACAATAATAAATTTTCAAGCTTGATTATGCATGAATAAGAACTTAGTTATTTACGTTCTTTTCTTTGCACCTTAAACACATGGAATTTCAACAATAGATAACAATTGCATTATTATTTATTTTTAATATAAAAATCTATAAGTATAACTAATAATACCTAAGTATTTCTAAATACTTACTTGTTTCTAAGATAATAAAAATAAATAAGTATTATGAATGGAAGGGACCTCAATGGACAATAGGAGCATACCTAAACCTATGTACCTACTCAAGTGAATGTTATTTTCCTGTGTTGTCCTGTGTGTACTTAAATATAGTAAATTAAATAAATATACCTTACAATAAATTTTTGACAGAAATAATCTTTACGGACACTACTTATTTATAACTACATTACTATATATTATTCTACCAAGTAAGTAAGTACATCAAACTAACTCTAAGCAAAAATGTTTGCTGGGAAATATCTTTTTTTGGGGTGAAAAATTACGTTTTCCGGTAGAACTCAATGTGACGCACTTAGAACATTGTGCTGATGGATGGATTGAATAGTACAGGGGTCGTGACGGTGTTTAAAGTAAGAATCTTAAATTAAAAACATGTACATAACTATTTTAAAAAAAACTTGTGAAAAAGATGGAACTTTGACCCCCAATATCTCTGTAACTAGGTTCCCAGGTATGGTGTAGAACAAAAAAATGACCGCAATGACGGGGAGAACAAGTGCCTTTCGGCTTCGTTATGAGTCTTTTTACACCCTTTATTTTATTTCTTGTTGAATAACATCAAGATATTTTCTTCATCATTATCAAAATGAAAAGAGAGTTTTCATAACACCACAATAACAACATACAATTGCATAGGTAATGCATGTCATGTACTTAATACTTGTACAGCACCAGTAGCAAAACAATCGAGATAACTACAACATCCTGCAATCAACAAATTACATCAATCTAACGCTATACAGTGTAAATTACCCACATTAGGTACAGACACTGCACAACAATCAATATTGATATAAATTTTTAAACTGACATGTTCATTAACATTATCATAACGAAAAAACAAACAAAAAAGAGGGTAGACCGATTTTTCTGCTCATAAACACCCACCCGTAACTTCTTCCCCTAAGGGGAGCAGCACGTTGTCAACTACAGCTAAACTGCAGCCGTCACAACCTGTCGATAGCTGCCGCTGATGCGCCTGGCGGCAGCCGCCGAAGCGTCGACGACTGCCGTCGACGCTTGCAGATGTGGCATGCCGCGTAAATGTGTGTCGACGGCACAACTGCAAGCGTCGACGGCAGCCGTTGACAGGTGGCGACGGCTGCAGTTTATGTGCAGTTGGCACCGTGCCGCTCGTCTGTAAGAACCCTAACATGGTGCTTGCAACTGAGCCTATAATAACATCCCGTTTTCTGTATTAATGATAATCAACATTGATATCATAACCTCCCTTTATTTTTCTATATTTAACTGCCCCGTTGGTCTCGTGGTCGCAAACGCGCCTGCTGAGCCGGGTAACGTAAGTATGTAAAGTATAAATTGCCTACAATACGCACACTGCGCATCAATCAATATTATTGAAGTTTTACTATCTAAATGTATTAGGTATTGATAAAACAAGTAGTGCTGCAAATAATAACATTAAGATAGCATAATATCTGTTTCAATTACTCACGTTTCTTGGTGATAAGGTGTTAGGGATTAATAAAATTGTAGGATGTTGTTTTAACAGTTATTTTTAGACTTCCTTATTTATGACTAGCGGTCGTCACGCGGTTTCACCTGCGTAGTTCCCGTTCCCGTGGGAGTACGGGGATAAAAGCTTATGTTACTCAGGGTGAATCTAACTTTCTAATGGTGAAAGAATTTTTGAAATCGGCGCAGTAGTTTTTGACTTTATTCATTACAAACATACACACAAAAATACAAATCTTTCCTCTTTATAATATTATAATATTAGTGTAGAAGTGTAGATTGTAATGGTTTTGAGTGGTATGTCTGTGGTTCTGATGGTCATCAACGATTTTTCACCATAATATGGAAGAATCCAAGTTAGGCCACCTAAAGTAAGAAGCAAGTTATGGCAAGAAAAGTGCCCACCAACTCCCGGCATTGAACAACAGTGGCCTATTTGGAAAGCTCTGAATCGATTGCGAACCCAAGTAGGCCGCTGCAAACATAACCTGGCAAAATGGGGTATTATTGGTCCTTCCCACAACAAGTGCGAGTGCGGAGTTCCGGACCAATACCCCACCTGCTGGGGTGTCCCAGGTGTCCATCTACCTGCAATCTTGACGACCTGTACAGCGCCTCTACCGCTGGAATAAACTTGGCCACCTAATGGGCCCACACCATGTAATTGGAAGGAAAATCGATATGATAAGAAGAAGACCATAATATGGTGCATTACGGCCAGAGCGTAGACCGTAAACCACCACCACTCACAGAGATGAGGCATGTGTCCCAGCAGCGGGAACATTATAGGACCACTATTAATCAGCCTATTGATCAGACAAAATTTACAATTACATTTTTATTTAATTCCTTAAGTACAGAAATTTACCCAGGCAGACCTAAGCATTTTCTACCAGTCAACCTTAGGGAAAGAAAAGATACTGTTAGTCTTTTCTCACTTTACAGAATGTCAGAGTTAGCATTTATTATTTTTCACCTTTTTCCGTTAACATTCTGTTAACCGTTAACCAATCAATTAATTAAGAATATCAATAATGATCTATGAAGTATGAACTAATAACATTGAAATTTGAAACATACTTGCATAGCTTTGTGGTGTCAAATTGATTGAAAGGGTTAATAAAGTTTATTGTACTGATTTTTAAGGGCTGATTAAGTATTAGGTACCTACTTTATAGTGATTAAGCAAACTTACTAAAGTATAAGCAATACTTTTTGATTGATAGGTACATAAAGGTGAACAATATTCCTAAAAGATTAAGATTAGATAAAATTCCAATTGCATATTTAATTAATTACTTAAGTATGAACTTAAAAATAACTGTTTAGCTACGTGGCTTACAACCCGGTTACATTATCTCTGGACCTGGCGTCAATGACTTTTTCTTTTATTTTACTTTTTCATCAGTTTGGTTAGCACTTCGTTGCCGATACATGTCGTGATATTTACATACCATCAACTGCTTTATTTTTGAACATTTCATTGTTACGTTTGGAATTTTATTGTAAAAAAAGTCATAATGTTTTGTAACAAACCGGGTTGTAGATTGCAACCAGTGGTGGTTGATGGTGTATTTTGCACTTTGAATTTTCCAATGTCATGCCGCGTTGGAACAAATTCAAATTTTATACGTGTGTTCATCGAAGCGTGAAACTTTATTTGATTTATCTAACACGATATACATATTTTTTCTTTGACCGTATGTCTTCAATCACGTAATACATTACTTCCTTATAAAAGGACTAACAACTTAAAAACAGTTAGACCATGAATGCAATACACAAATAAAAAAATAAAAACAAAAAATACTTACCGATACACGTTGTCGCTTTCTTGTAAATATCCAACACTGGCCTCCACAAAACTTTGAATATATTCTCACTAAACACTCACACTGTTTCTTTGTCCAGTTTTGTTGTATATTTCATTCAAAAGCAAGGATAATCACAACAAAGAAAGATTTTTGAAACGATACACACACTGCCTTTCGTTTGTTGATTTGACATTGGGAAATTTGACAACTGCAAGTTGACACTTGACAATATTTTTTTTTTTTTTTTTTTTTTTCGTTCGCCCTGAAAGGGCAGGCATCGATCTATAGACCATTCAGCCTCGTCATATTTTCGGACACTTGACAATAACAAATTGACTGCTGACGTTTCATTTGTTACTAGCTTCACACACACCACTTGGTCGGTAAAACAGGAGTTAAACGTTTTGTTTTAGCAATTTCTAAATTAACGTTGGCAAATTTTAAGATTAAAAACGAATGTGTTTCATTTTATGTTTTTAATAACTGCTTAAATTGATTGTTTTGTTTGAAACATTTACGAGTGTGTGGTTTACATCACGTTTTTATAGTTCTAAGTATTTATTTTCTTAAAGTCCTAGATGGCGTTAAAAGCGTTTCAGGAATTCGTTTTGCAAACAATCGAAAGATGTCACTAAACGCTGAAATTCATATGGCAATACGAAGTCCAAAACGTTTTTTTTGCGAGTTTCCGTTTTTGTTCGATTCTAAATGAAACCTGAAAAACATTCATAATTTAGATCATTCTAAATTTTAATGAAGGTTGATAATATAGGATTAAGGCCATTAAGCTCAAATATTCTAGATAATACATATATCACATTCCCTTACTCGTTTATACTTAATTATGTAATTGTTTTTAAATTTCAAATAAATAAGCTTTGTCCAAAAATATTTGTGAAGTAGATGTGTTTAAGTAAGTACCTACTTACGCGAACCCCCAGTTACTTTTTGTTCTACCTATTTCCGTTCTTCTACTTCTTCTATTATATACAATACTAGCGACCCGCCCAGGACAAATTTAGAACAAAAAAAAGAAGTGCGCTTATTGTAATTTATTCCAATAAATCCTTTTTTTTTTTGGGTGGTAAAATCATTAAATGAGTCCTCCCGCCCTGGGTGGAGCGGATGGGACTGTCAGAGTTACTGACTAAAACACACTGACTAAGACACCCTGTTCTTTCGGTTGCCCTTGGGTTCCAGGGCCCTGGTACCCTGTTTAGACAGTCCCGCGACCCCGGTATTTGCGATAACTCCTAAGATATAAATTTAAATTGAATAGTGTTTATGGTCAATACGTTCTAAAATAGATATTGAAGATAATCTATATAGATTTACACCATACACCATAAATAAGCTTCTAAAATAATGCATTACTTTTTACGCAAAACATAAAAGATTAAAATGGTTAAAGTGACCAGCTGTTACACCGCGACGCCATTTGTTTCGCTAAGAATGATATTTTTAGTCACGCGTAATTTTAATACTGTGATATCTTCTCAATTATTCATTTAAATGATATCCTGTAAAAGTGCCATATTGATCTATATTAAATGCACAATGTATTTAAGGTACTGAATTGGATAACGATTAATACTGTATTGCTAAAATCGCTTCGTAAATAAGCCATAATTTCTCGTTAAAAGTAAAGGATAAAAAATGGTTATTGTGGGCTATCCCTAAGAGATAGACATATACCAATGTCGACTTTTTTGTAGACCTTTATAAGGTGTACAATACTGTAGTACATTATTTTGATCTATCTCGTAGGGTTCAGCCAGCGTTTGCAATGTAAGCGCAAAAAAATGTGTTTATTTAAGACATCACATTAGAAACCTCTAAAATTAACAGTGTTTCTCTTTTATATTATGCATGTTATAAACATACAAACCTTCCGCTTGAATCACTCTATCTATTAAAAAAAACCCGCATCAAGATCCGTTGCGGAGTTTTAAAGATTTATGCATAAATATGGACAGACAGACAGCGAGAAGTGACTTTGTTTTATACTATGTAGTGATGATGCGACGATGGCCGACATAGGCGGTAGGTACATATGTTCTTAGATAACTAGGTATCTTAAACTTTCTAAACTAGTAGGTAGGTACCTACCTAATTTAAATTTTCCTGTCCGACCAGTATTTTAAAACAAGGCAAGCTAAATTATTATCCTGTTGCCATTGAGCTACTACTACTACATATAGAGAAGACAGCGCGAACAAAATCTGTGCAACAAGCGCGGCAGTGCGGGGCGCGCGGGGTGCGGCTAACCCCGTATATATATATGCTGTGGCGATCAAGCAACTATACAGCAGTTATCCGACCCATTATGACATACGCATGTGTCGTATTTGCCCATACCCATCCCCGCCACATCCATAAAATGCAGACCTTGCAGAACCGTTTCCTCCGGAAAATCACCGGTGCGCCCCCGTATGTCCGCAATGACAGTCTTCACTTAGACCTCCGTATCCCTACCATACAGCAATTCATGAAACGTCTTGCAAAGCGTTTTTTCGACTCAGCTATTAAGCATAGAAACCCCCTGATCGCATCGGCCGCCCGATACGACCCATCGCGTATCAGCTCAGTCCGCCGTCCAAGGCATACTCTTGTCACCCCCGATGATGCTATCACCCTCTTACAGGAAAGTAGCAAAGACACCAGTACCGTTCGTAGAAAATACAAATACAGACCGGCAACATTCCGACCTCGCCGCCGAGGTCCGGCGCGACGTCCCCGGTCAACCCCCCCGGGGCCCGGACCCTTGCTTGAGCCAGCCCGCGATGCTGAGCCAGTAGTTCAAAATCAGCCCCCAATTAATTTTAACTTAGATCCAGCCTGTCCCCTTGCTGCCCCCCCAGCGACGCCCTAAGCCGAGGTTCGTACCCCACAGGGAGTGCCCTTAGTGCGTAGTCGCTTAGTTTTTAGTTTTAGTTATGCCCCTGGCTGGAGGCCTTTATTTCAAGGCATCCACAGGACTAGCCCGGTTAAGCAGTAGCCAGAGAGATGCCATACACAAAAAAAAAAAAAACAAATGACTGAGTGAACTGCGGCCGGCAGACCGCAGTTGAACGGAGCACTGAGTGATGGGGTAGTCTTCTCTATACGTAGTAGTAATAGCTCAATGCCTGTTGCAAACATTTTAATTTAATTTGTCCACATCACGCTTGCTTAGCGTGATGTGGACAAATTAAATGCCACAGTCAAAACTGAAAAAAAGAACAAATTGCTCACTTATTTAAATTGAATTACCTACCTTATCTAATGAATTTTACTATGTAGGTACCTACCTATAGGGTTTTACTGCATAAAAAGAAGAAATCAAAGCTAATAGACAACGTAACGTGTAGGGTGTAAAAATATACTTAGGTAGGTCCGTAGGTAGGTACACATCACAATTTGGTTGCATGTAAGTACGGTACCTACCTGATAACTTCTCTATAGGGAGTTAGGTAGTTCCTTCCTACCCAAGTTGGTACGCATTGTTGGGTGGGATACCCTTCTTAATTAGATATAAGTTAAGGCATTATACCTTTGTACATCCATTCACTGCCGGTGCCTTCTGTATTTATTTTATTGTTGTGAATGCTGGTTAACTTGTAATTGGCGACTGTGTAAGTCCAAGACTGTAAAACCTATGTATTTGTATATCTAAATTCTCTACACCAGTACACAGAAGCTGTAAGTTGGTGGACCTATATTAATAAAGAAATAAATAAATAGAAGAACTAGGTAGGTACCTATAACTATGACCTATTCATACACGAAATCTCGGGGTCATTGTACTCATTATTATGAACAACTTTTACTGCGGGACGAAACCCTGAATCAGGCGTTTCCCTAAAATATGTCCGTCTAACTCGTCAAAATGTATGGAATGGCTGATTTTTTTTTCGCTATTCAGGGTTTGGTGCCATAGCGGGCCTGTGGACGGAGAGATATGGGCTAGCTCGCCGTCCGTCCGTCTCATGAAGACAGGCCGTGTCGACGGCGCGTTCGTGTTTCACGCGCGCTTGAAAGAGAGTCAGCAATAGGAAGGAAGCCTGCCGGGGCTGCGGGACTGTTCGAAAGAGATACCGTGGCCCCGGAACACAAAGGGCGATGAAGGAACATGGATGGGTTTTAGTCAGTAAAAGTCTGACACTCCCTGCTCCGCCCACAGCGGAAGGAGTAATTTGATGATTTTCCATCCAAAAAAAAAGGGTTTGGTCTCATTGTAAAAGTTGTTCATAATGATGAGTACAATGACCCCTTCAGAGATTTCGTTTATGAATAGATTGTATACCTACTTTGCATAAGCAGAGCAGCCTCAGGTTCTTTTTAATTGGTACGTACTCTTTACTGAGGATTTAAGTGGGAGAGTAAGGGTTGCTACAATTTAGGCGCAACCCCTAAGTACCTACCTACTTAAGAAGTTTTTTGAAACGAGGATAGGTAGGAACCTAATTCAAAAATAAGGTAGCCAAGTCGGTTACCTAGGAGTGGTGTTTAAGTCTGAATTTGATAAGGTTTTAAAAGCTGGGCTTAAATCTTGGTACCTACCCGCCTAGTCTTTCAAATACTAGAGAGTATGTTTTAAAAAGTTGTCTATGAAAGCACTAGCTAGTGGACCATGAAAAAAATTGATTTAGTAAACGCTAATTCATTAGTCGTGTCATTTATTCAAACCGTGATTTTCCAAAATACATGATCGTCATTCATTTCTGTCCATATTTTCCCCAATTTACAAAGCTTGCCTATAACTTCATCAATGTCAGAGTAATATATACCCAACCCTTCGCAAGCAAAAAAATCAATGACACGTTCAACCAGAACTCAATACCCGAAAATGTGTAACCAAGCAACGTGCAAACGACACAGTCTATATACCTAAGCGTAACGCACTGTATCTATTATAAATCACATGTTCTGTATGTATGTGTTGTTGTCAGGGGAATAAAGACATAAATCACGAAAGGTCAGTACTGTATACCTAGCTAGTTATGTAGTAAATTGCTTTGTTAGTCTAGGTACTATCGTGTTGGCGCTTGGTCGATTTTTCCAACGTGTTCGGGGAAAGGTGCTTTGTAATCTATGTGAATGAAAACGTGGTTATTGAAATGGGGTATTGTAGGTTTAATTAACGAGTAGAATTTTTGAAAAAATATATTGAGAAATTAAAATGCTTTGTTAAATTCGTCTTTGCGGAGGTAGAGAAAGGGTTTGGTGAACTATTGACCAAATAAAAGGGCGTCTTTCTGGCCCTTCTCATATTATGAGGTGTTTCTAAGTTTTTTTGTTGTTAAAACCTAATTCCTGTTAATCCACATGTGGGTACTTAGTTGTGTACTAACTAGTAAAAAAGTTTTGCATGGTCATACATAAAAAAAATATAGGTACGCGGCGAATTTAAAACCTCCTCCTTTTTTTTCGTCGGTTAATAAACAATTTAGGCATTTTATTAACTAGCTACTTATTCTTTGCCTTGACAGTTTGACAGTTAGACACAAACATTCTCTTAATCCTTTTGTGCAAATAAGAAATAAAAATCATGTTCTTCATTCTGTACCATTTGCCTTCAGATAGCGAGGTATCTTCTGTTTGTATCTGATTCAATTCCGTTACCACAGCGCTATTGTCGGAGACTGTCTACCTTCAGTATACCAACCTTCAATTTTATACCCCAATGCTTCATACCCGTAACCATAAAACTATCATAGAGCCCCCCATAAAATACCCAAAACGTTTAAAAACTATACAAAAATGAATTTATTTGATACCGTATGGGGACGTCGCGCGTCGCGTGCCGTACCCAGCCATACGAATTTCTATGTAAATGTCGACATGCATGGCTCATACATACGTGCATTGATAGCATCAGTAACTGATAAAACGGTTATTTAAATAAAATAACCGGTTTTATCGTTATTTTACCTGTACCGTTACACAAAACGACATTTTACGTAACCATCAATAGATATGCAGATGCCCAAATACTTATTTATGTTTACGTATTATCGTTTTATTTGAACATTAACAACCCTTTGGTTTAGTCTATAAGTATTTGGTTTTGGGGGAACCCTTCTCAAAATCTTGATAGTAAATCAGAAGTTCCGTGTTTTATGAAAATTAGGCAAGTCAGTAGTCACGGTCGGTTTGGCACATGTAACGTGAATTGATCTACAACTACTACTGCTTGATAACTCATTGAATAACCTGGTAATACCATTGATCAAGTTTTAAACCCTTTTGCTTATCGATGCTCTACAGATTTATGTTAGAACCTCAGTCGGCAAAGTTTTGATATAATGTTTACATTTTCTACTGTATATCCTTTGACTCTTGGAACTTTTGTTTACTAATTTGCTTCCACTTTCTTATGTAGGTACATACCTAACACTAAATTTGATTCAAACAATGGGCAGGCTCAGTGGAACTAATGGCGCTAGCATAGTTGGTACCCAAACATCGTCATTGGTTGAAAATGTAGTAATGTCATTTTATATTTCAAAATAGATTAACCTCATTACTTATCTATTATTGGAATCAAATATAACAGCTCACAACTTAGTACCCATTTATTTTAATATTTATCCGTGGTGCTAGGCAACTGGGCCTATCCCAGTTGTAAACGTCCCTTTGTGCCTATTGGCCTTGTTTCGTTCTGTCTCCTGCTGATATGGAGGGACCTCCACTATACTTTTCTGATTAATTTCGTTGCGGGACATTTTCACATTTCGATCCAAGACAGTTAAATTCATTCTCTGGGACTTCGTCAAGCTTCATGGTCTCGGCGCTTTTCTGGTGGTCGCCACTGTTGATTCTGGCTTTCAGGAGTTACAGTGGATTGGGAATAGTTAGGCTTATCTCACTAAAAAAAAAAAATCAAAATAGCTTAACCTCATTGGTCAGATTGAGACCAACTATGGTGGCGCCATCTGAGATTTACTTTGCCTTAGCCACCCCATTCTTACAACATCATTGTCTCAGTCGTGGTCTCTCTATTGGTGTGACCACAAGTTTGACCAAGACACCTCTGGTTTTTCAGATACATGTGCGTGTAATTATCACTTGCTTCAGTGAAGGCAAACATCGTGAGGAAACCAGCTTGCCTGAGAGATATTTCTCGACGGCATGTAAAGCCAACTATGAGGCCCATGGGCGGCATAAAACCTCTGACACCAGGTTAGGCACTAACCACACCATAAAGAAACTGCAAAAAATCACACATTGCATAGTGCTGACAGAAAAGCTGCCTACGAATGACCTCATTGTTTCATTTCCTTCGTTGAATATAAGTAGAAATAAAATCCGTATTTGAACACCCCTCCCTTCAGAGAAACTAACGGCATGCATAACATGGCAACTTTATGTCCTATCTGCCACTATTGCGTGATTTCTTATTCTTTGCCTGACACGTCTGCACAGCCGTATTTTAACGACCTATCAATGTGGAAAATCTAAAGAAATGAAGCGAAACACGTAAAATATAAGCAAGTGCAATATTTTGACAGACATGGAACAGTTTATGGGAAAAAGAATTTAATTAATGGTAACAAGGGGCGGTCTATGAGGAAAAAGGTTTAAGTAATGGGAACTTCAGGTACCTAAATGAGTTTGAGGGGTGCATAAATGTCTTTTTATAACACATTTGCTCGTAAAGGGTCTCTTATTTCACCAATTTGAATATCGTATTGTATATTATTACGTACTTGTGCGTTATAGTAATGTTAAATGCACGGTTTATCGAGAGGCTTCGTCTAAAAGGAACGGTACTTTTTTAAATCTTAGCAAAGAGTTTTTATGTCAGAAAAGTGGTCAACCTAATTTAATTAATTTTGACAGTAAATTACAACCATTTATCTGTAACAAAAAACACAAAAATATAAATTTACTTTAATAATAATACTGGCTGTTTTTGTGTCTTTACCATGAAAATATTAGTTCCTACTAATTTTGACAGCTCTAAATTACGTCCGTCTCTTTCTCGTTTTATTAGAGAGAAAAAGATAGCAATAGCCTAAATTAAGTTTAGTTTGTGCGCAACAGAATCGACACCAATGTCAAGAAGTTCCTAAAAGAAGCTCTGGATGATCGACAAAGGTCAGTTGAAACTAAATTATTGTTATAACTTCTTTCACTTTCGTATTTCTTTACAATATAGGTGTTTTGTACGCTGACCGCTGTTTTTATCTCTTTCCAGGTTGTATTAATATTCGGTATTAATGGTGCATGTAGACGTCAAGAGTTGGCAAACATCACAACTAATGATGTTGAGAACCATGGGCGGGTTCTTCTTGTCCAGGTCAAAAACACAAAAAATAAAATTCCAAGATCGTTCACAATACAGGGGCCTTTTCACGACATAGTGAAGAAATACGAAGCACTTTGTTTAACAAAAGCGATGTCTAACAGATTTTTTCAAAATAACTAAAATGGAAAATGCACTAGCCAACCCATTGGCATAAATAAATTAGGAGCAATGCCGAAACAAATTGCCACTTTCTTAAATTTGGATGATCCACATGAATACACAGGGCACAGTTTCAGAAGGTCCTCGGCTGCATTGCTCGCCGATTCAGGTGCAAACTTATTGACACTAAAACGCCACGGAGGGTGGCGGTCGAACAGGGTAGCCAAGGGCTACATAGATGACTCGATGAGGAATAAAGAAGAAATTAGCTCCCGCATTACAAGGAATATAAATTTTGAGCCAAGTGTTGACTCTCGACCATCTACGAGCACACACGCGTACTTTCGACAATCGTCGCCGCCGCGCCGTGCAGCCGCCTCCGTCGCCGCCACCGACTGCAGGACTCTGTGGTCTTGTTTCTCCTAAGTTCATTACTCTTAATGAAGTTAGGAGAAACACACACAATACAACAACAACAATTCGGAACACAACAAATTTACAATTTCATCAGTCTCTCTCTGACAGACTGATGAAATTGTAACTAATAATAATAACTTGACAACAGTAAAAATGCCAACTGGCAACGTAATAATCAATTTTACAAATTGTTCAAATTTTTATAACTGCTTTAACAAGTGATTAAAGATTTATTCGTTTAAGAAAGTCCGAGTTTTATTAATTTCCTCGCAAATATGTTATAAAACGTCGTATGACATACGTGCGCTTTGATAATTACAGCCCCTGCTTTCTTGTAGCAATCAAAAACTAATCAATATTGCCTCGGCTGTAATTTTCAACTTACCGCACTTATATCATAATGTACCATTATAGTATACTAGTTAGTTTTAATGGAATTTTGGAGTGGAAATTACGATTTTTTTATTCGTCCGCTGTTCTTTTCTGATAATTAATCAGAAAAGAACAGCGGACGAATAAAAAAATCGTAATTTCCACTCCAATCGTCGTCCAATCCATCGTTCCGGGATCCAAAACATTTGAATCGTTTTTCAGGGATTCGTCCAGCTTCATTACCACGGCGGTTTTCTGGTGGTCACTACTGTTGATTCTGGTTTTCAAGAGTTGCAATGGTCAGGAAGAAAGTGGGTGAAGCTTGACTAAAAAAAATGCAATCTATTGGATAAATGAAAGGGAATAGTAGATTTTACAACAAGTGCATTTAATGGTTTTGTGGACGAGTTATAAACTCTGCTTTTCACTTCGATTGCGAGGAAATAAAACAGTAGTATTACATACCTAACATTTTTTTTTAATTAAAATTCAAAGTAAAATTAGTACAGTTTTGAATACCGAAGGAAATTGTTTTTCCCGGCATATCGCCGATTTTTTTTTTTAAATCTTACGACTTGGGCTGCAGACCTATACAGCCTACTATTAAATTAATTTTGTAATAATAATTTTCTTAGATTAATTATATAACCTACCGCACTTGAATTTAAATTTTAATATCTTTTATGACTTAAAAAACACATGAGGCAAATAAATTAAAGTAAATATTATAAAATAACAAATTCTATCTATAAACTTCTTATTGTGTTTGGCTGTATGGCTCATTTTCTTTGCCTTATTATAGATACATTTATGAGTAGATACGTTAATGCCCTTGTGCACAAAATTTGATTTTGTGCAGCCTATATCCTGCACAAATAAGCACTTTCAGAGCATGAGAAGTGAAAAGTACATAAACATTAATGAGGATGGGACAGTTGTCAAAAGCTTTATTCCACAGACAAATGTTCCTTAGACGGACAGGCAATGTACCTATTATACCACTATTTTTCCTTTTTCCATACGACGAATGTCTTTTTGTCATGTCATACATAAGTTACCTAAATTTGGGACACAATAAATCAGCAGCAACAAATCCGATTTCCCACATACGAAACCGAAATTACCTACGCACATGAAATAACTTTAAATAACCTGAAGGAAAACTCCAGAACTATTTTAGCTGAACTTTTAGTCATGTCATGCGTTGCCTGTTCTATTTTTAAAATGAAATCATAAGCGACAAATAGCGTGTTGCCAGACTACCGACATCGATAAAATGAATGTCAGAGTGACTTTAATTTTAATGCTGGCTGTATATTTACTCCTTGCTTTTTGAAAGATTGGTCTCCTGATGAATGCCGTTTGTCATTTGTTCTATCCGGTTATTCGCATTTTAAATCTTTGGAATTTATCAAGTTTTCATGCGAAAGGTCGTTCATTTATTTTGAAACAAAAGGTAATCGCAGTCGCTCTGTGATTAAATTGATAATAGGGGTTAAAGTATGAAATTGCCGTTGTATAGTAATAGACACTTCGAATTGTCATAAAATGTTCATGGTGTGAGATTTTTGTGTGAAACTGTTTTCACGTGACACTTATGAGGTTCTTCTTTTAAAAAATGTGTAACATTAGATTTTCGACTTTTAATTGGTTTTTTTATTCAGCTTAGACGTAAAGATGGATACTTCAAAAATCCGAGTTATTTTTTAATACGAGTTCAGACGCGGAACTAACGCGGCAGAAACGGCTCGCAATATCAACGTTGCGTTTGGAGAGGAGACTGCTATTGAACGCACCGTGCGTTTTTGGTTTAAACGCTTTCGTAATGGAAACTTCGACTTGAAGAATTAATCACGTGGTAGACCGCCCACACAGGTGAATAACGCTGAATTGAAGGAGATGGTAGAAGCTGATCTGAGTAACTACCCAGAAATTAGCGGCATGGTTTAACGTTACCCTACGCGTACTACGTTACTCATTTGCATCAAATCAATAAGATAAAAGTAAATAAGAGAAAATATATAACTAAAAGTGCGTGCCCCATGATTTGACTGATCTGCAGAAAGAAATGCGTGTTGAAACTTGTGTTGCCTTGTTGAATCGGTACAGAAAAGATGGAATATTGGATCGAATTGTGACATGTGACGAAAAGTGGATTGTTTACGATAACCGTAAGCGAAAAAAATAAAAAGGTAATGGTAACTGTTTGGTGGTCTCTTCATGGTGTTATTTACTATATCTTTCTCAGGTCTGGTCAGGCGATAACAGCAGATGTTTACTGTGTCGAACTTGGAACAATGATGGTGAAACTGGCAGTGAAACAGCCCCGACTCGTGAATCGATCTTCGCCATTATTGCTCCATGATAACGCAAGACCTCACACTGCACGAGAAACCGTTGTAACTTTACAGGGGCGGCAGTTAGAAACTATACGTCAAAAATGGTGGTCCGTACTCGCCAGACCTTGCTCTAACGGACCACCATTTTTTTCGTGATTTGGACAATTTTCTACGTGATAAAACATTTTCTTCCCAGGAGGCAGTACAAAATGCTTTCACACAGTTTTTCGAATCTAGATCCTCAGAGTTCTATCGTAAAGGCATAAATGAACTTCCGTTTAGATGGCAGCAATGTATAGATAATGAGCCTGAGGGTAAATATTTTGATTAAATAAATATGTTATTTCTTAGAAAAAAACGAATTTCAATTTTTCAGTACAAATCGGCATTTTCATACTTTAACCCCTAATATTATGTCACAAGTCAATCAAAAAACTTATTGTGGGTTTTCAAATAATTATAAAGAGAAAAGTAAGGGTTTTGACCTATTTGTCAGAGATTTATTCTTCCGAGATTTCAACACTATGGAACCCTTCGACACGCTACCAAGTAAAAAAGAAAAGTCAAGACATTTCAAACTCAAACTCAAAGCATTTATTTCAATTAGACCATTACGGCACTTTTGAATGTCAAAATTACAGTCCCAGTCACAAGGCATAATAACTTGAGAAAGTACTGTAGTTGTCGATTCCCTAGCGTAGATCTCTATGGAGAAGAACGGGCAAGAAACTCCATGGACACTCTTTTGAATCAAAATATTGTTACAAAATCTGGGTTACATCATTAATTTTAAATTAAACATATATGTGAGAACGATGTAGAAAGACGTGCACATTAAGAGCGTCCAGAGTAAAAGATTAAATCAACAATTTAACAATAAAGGAATTAAAATGAACCGTGGCAGCTAAGAGATGATCAGTCCCAACTGACAGCGCCCGTTCACGAACATGACGCGTGTATCTCAAACAACACAATTTACTTCTTAAAAGATTCTGGGGAACAGTATGCATTTTTGAGAACTAGAAACAACGAAACAGTTTTCTTTAACAATAGCACCACCACCATAATTATCCAAATTCTCAAGGTTCTTCCACGTAACACGTCTATCCAATTTTATCTACGTCGGCACTAATGGCAGCAGCAACGAACTTGGTAATTAAGCATTGTATCAGCTCGGTAATCGGCAGTCGACGGTGCCTCGTACCAACTATTTGAACTGGGTTAGCTAGCACGTTACTCTACAGCTATGCATTATCAAGACTAACCGCTTGGCCACAACCTCAATGCCCAAGCGACACGCGTATAGCGTCAGCGACTGATACTTGTTTATCAATGGCGGGAGGTAAAAACTACAAAACGCGTGCTGAGAACTGCGATCCTTTACTCTTTTTGCTTCGTCCACGTGCCAACATCAGGCAAACTTACTGCCATGTGGAAATAGCTTGAGTGGAGTTACCTGCAAGACCTCTTGGCCACGACACGCGTGTTGTCACAGAAGTCTACCACCCACATGTGAAGGCAACGCGATTTGCTGAGTGTCATCGGTGCTCACGAAAAATAAACAAGCGACACACGCGCTTGTTGCTTGAGACTAGTCGCATCGCTCGTGATTGTGGACCGGGCGTTAATGGGGGACGAAAGAATCCGTGGTATGCTACATGGTATGCCAAAAGCTAAGTTGAACGAACGCTTTCATGTGTTGAAGAAATGTTTAACTTAACAATTTATTGTTTTCTTTTTGGGTTCCATAAAGAAAAACCGTTTCTGATTATACTAGGATGTTAGGCTTACGTCCATTAATGGATTCTAAAAATATTATTGAGAGGCTGATTGAGGTGAGGCTTTAAGGCGCTTGCGTTTATTGCGCAGTGTAGTTGAAAAGTATGAAAATTTAAGAACTTCCACTTGCAAAATAAAGGGTGTAAAAAGACCTAATGAAGCCGAAAAGTACTTGTTCTTCCCGTCATTGCGATCGTTTTTTTGTTCTACACCATACCTGGGAACCTTCTAGATATGGAGATATTGTTTTTTAAATAGATGTTTTTAATGTAAGATTTTTACTTTAAACACCTTCACGACCTCCGTACTATTAAATCCATACATCAGCACGTTACGTTGAGTCATACCGAGAAACGTGATTTTTCACCCAAAAAAAAAAACGTAATTTCCCAGCAATTTTTTTTGCGTAGGGTTACTTAGTTTGATGTACAGAATGTTTGGTTAACGGCTTCGTCAAGAGTCTGATTACACTCTGTATAACACATGTCAATATTTCTATCTCTAACTTAGTTATTTAAGGAAAACTAAAAGCTTAAAAAATTTGCCTATAAGTACATGGAATTCCAACAATAGACACATGTTTATTGTTAAAATTCCATGTAATAGGCTCATAAATATGATGATTTACAAAAGGCACCGATTTTTCAACCTTTCCGGAATTACAGGCGTAATTACACTAAACTTATACCTACTCACAATTTGCCAACCAAACCAAGATAGGTTAGTTAATTTTGTGAAAGAACTGAGCAAATTGTTAATTTCCCCGTTAATAATTTATTTTCCACAGATAATGACAAGCAAGCAAGCCACAGATAATGGTAAGCAGATCAGCATGGCAGCCAGTGCGATAGCACTTCGAGGAGTTCGCATTTTCCTGACAGCCGGCAGGCATGCGGCGGAGGGCAAGCAGGCCCAGGGCGCCACCCCTGCCCCCAGGCCGAAGCCCAAGGGGAAGAAGCCGGTGGTGGGAAGCAAGTTGGCACAGAAAGTCCTCGAAGTGCTGTTTAAGACTACAAGGTTCACCAAGTAAGTTTGTGTAATGAATATATTAGTTTCACGGGTTATCGTAAATAGGTAAATTTTCTTCTACTTGGACTAATCTCTTTGCGGAGGGACCGAGGGATATCGCACGATTTCCTACGAGCCGGCTTGCATACTAGCCGGATCCCCAACGTGGGACCTGCTGGCGAAGACACACTCCACACATCATGGTGGCGGAATAGCGGGGAGGCAAGAATTCCCTTCCTTACTCCTCTTAGTTACTCCTTCTTTAACCTCCAAAAATATTCTTCTTCTGCTTCTACTTCATGTCGATGGTACTATCAAATATAAGCCCTCTGCCACTTTTACGGCATATACTTTTAACTTAGCATACGTTTCAGTATATTGGTAATCCCGACGCTCCACCACGATGGGGAATATTATCTTGTTCGTCTTATATTATCCGGCCTCAGATGACATATTTGGAAACATATTTGAATCTTTCAAACCCAATCACAGAAAACCAGATTAAAATTCATTTGAAACAAATGACAGACGAGAGCATATTATGTCATTTGTTTCGAATCAAGTTAAGTCGACAGGTTCTGAGTTGTTAAGCTGTATGTTGAAGAGTAGAGTGAGGTGTGACGCGTGATGGACGTGTCAAAAGTCGGGTTCAGTTGGTAGCACAGGTTGATAGAGTGCTGATTCAATGCGAAAGGCGAAGGTGTTGGTGATATTTGGCACGGTTATACGTGTAAAAATATGGAAAAATCACTGACAGACAAATTTGCACAGAAATTCCTTTAAAAACAATAGTGAGCAGCCAGGAAGGATTTTTTAAATTCATTCTTTATTTGTGTTTCAATATGGAGGAGGAAATAATTTGTATAAAAGTGCTTAATTGTATTGTAGTCGTTTCAAACCTTCTGTTAGAAACTTAATTTCGTTTTTTAAATTATTCAGAATTGTGTTTTTACGGGTTCAAATCATAAAAGAATTCCCGCAACCCATAATCAACAATTCGATGAGCAATAAAAAAATTATAGCTTCGTAAAACCGAAAAGGACGTTTTACATAACATAATCAAGAACCACGTATGTCTATTGTCACGTGTTTAACCCTAAAAGAACCCATTGAATTGGTAAGCTGTCAACGATCGAAGGTTACTATTCAACCCTCAGTTACTCCGGTTACTCGTAGCTCAGTAGGGCAGCCATAGGCGGCCCGGGCAGGTCGCTCCGGTCACAAAATATTACGGGCACGGGAGTATGAAACACGTGCAATGACGCCTCATAAGAAACTAAAGGAGAAACACCTTGATGCGTTGTATAGACTCACTCATTTTAACAAGTGAGTGTGCAGTTTAGTGTTAAAACTTAAAAGTTGGTTTTTGAGTGTTTTGAATTGACGTGAAAAGTTTGGAGTTTTTATTGTGTATTTTAGTTTTTTGATGCTTTTTGTTAAGTTCATTTAGCCAAGTTTACAAAGACTGTTATGTGACTTTCAGTCTCCGTCTCAAACGATTTCATTTAATTTTCTAACTGTAGCATCATCAGTAATAGTGACTACACACAATCACGAAAACTTTTTAGTTTACAAATATTTTTATCCCCGTCTGAAACTGTTTTTCATTTATTTTTTGCGGCCTCATTAGTTGTCTTTTGTAACTCGCTGTTGTAATTTGTTTAGTCTCCTTTTTTCGACGAAGCTTTTTTCTATCGCGTGTACGTTTATGTTTCATAGAGAATAAGCACTAGGTCACCAGTCCCAGGGCCTAGGTTACACAATAAAGTGCGTGATAGCTATCTAGGAGTTTACGAGGGAGCTCCTTCTATTATGTAGGTACAGTTGTAAAACGGACAAATTATTGTGTCTCACTCTGGGATAGGCCCAGACATGTTTTTTACGAGTAGTTGTACTTTTATTGGGGCGTTATTTTTCTTCGTTACTATACTACTAAAGAATCTTACTACTACGTGTTTTAGACCACCGAAGTATGAGTTAAAATTAAAGTGAGGCTTAAGAATTTGAAAAAATTTACACATTTACTGTCAAAAGAGTTAAACGCATACAACGTTTTGTTTGAGTCTGAGTATGACTGTCTGAACATTTAATTAGGCAAATACATCGGCTAATAGCACCAAACTGTACAGGTGAAATAGGGTAGATGACACCATATAACAATAATGCCCAGACACCTATCTCTAAAAAAAAACAATTTATTTTAGGCCTGAAAACCCGATTTTCAATTAATTGCCAAATTCGATTTTTAGTTGCTTTGAAATCAATAAATAGTTGAGTCATTGAGTTGAAAAAACAGTGACGTCACAATTGGCTATTGCCATACAAAATCTATGAGAGAACCGCGTTTTGGCATCTCTTAAAAAGTATCTCAATTGATTGGTGTGTCATCTACTCGTATTTAAAAGAATGCAAAAAGTAAATAATTTATGTAGTGTGTAAATTATGACAAATGGTGGCTTGGTGGAAACAGCTGACTGTTAATATTTTAAAGAAGTGACGCTTATAAAACATCGTAAGGAAACTGGCATGTCCGACAGTCAAAAAGCCAAAATATGGTGAATCACGGCCCACTTCCTCTAGAGAGAGTATGTCCGCCTGTGGCCCACCAGTCGGAAAAATCTATGCTGATTACACTATACGTATGCAAAGGCTGTTTATGAAAGATCTTCCTTCTTCCAGGGCTGAGATCGAAGCCCTGTACAACATGTACCGCCGGCTGGTGATCACCGCTCAAGCTGCGGCACCGGTCACCGCTATCGGACATCCACCCAAAATTGATGTGAGTATTGTGGAATAGCAGTCTATAATATTTTTCTTCTACAGTATATGAAAATAGATCATGCTGTGGTAAAAAATGACAATAGGGAATATGCATGAAATACAAAACTCTTTTTAATTATTAAAAATGCCTTGTATTGGCGCTTAAAAACATTGTGGTACACTTGTTAGAGTTGCTAATACATCACCTATTTTACAATTTACTGTTTTATGTAGCATGTTTTTGGTGAAATGGAACGCACTCTCAAAACGCGTCGTCCTCGATAACGCTGGTAGTGACGTCACACTCTATGTGTCAAAAAAACACTTTTATTTGAAAAGTGCTTAAAGTTTCACTAAGATTTTATTATAATTTTGTTATTGCAATTTTTACTTGATTATAGCACATACAAATAATAGTAAAATTATTCTATTAAGGGCAAACAATGAGATGAAAACAAGGCAGATTGTTGTAAATGACGTCACATCATGGCCGCGACAGCTACGTAGAAAATTGCAGGAGTTTAATATTATTTTTATGCGATAAGCAGTAGTTGAACTTAACTTTTAATACCTTTCTTGGGTTGATAGTACTGTAGTTTGTTGATTTAAGAAAAAAATTACGTGCATATTCCCTATTAGATAGTAGTAGCACGGTAATATTATAATACAGTAGTGTAACTCGGCCGCATGATAGAAATAAATGCCTACAGCCGCGCGGTACGTAAACATGCGTTAGGGCTGCCCGTCTCCAGCATTTTAATTACATTTGCCTACTTTCTGTTTCTATTTAGTTTTGTGATTGTAAATATCCTTTTTATATAAATAAATGAAATACTTTGTATATTGAATAGGAAGTGTTCAATAAAAATGCGTGTTGCTTTTTGATTGGTAGATTTAATTAAAAAAACCTGTTACTCTATTCGCTTTATTTATTAATCCAAACACCTTTTTTTTCGTGAGATAAAAGGAAATACTTATCCATTAAAAAGACACACATTATGTACCTACCTACTAGTAAGTAAAATTATTTTATAGTCTTACCTTTCAGAGTTTCCAGGTAATTAAAAAAAACTCAATGTCTGGATGCGTTATTGACGAATTCATACAACCAAAAACAGCACAATATTTCCTACTCGTCATACATTCAGTCAAAAAAGTATCGGGAATGGATGATTTGTTTATGGTTCCAAATTCAAATTTTTGTTTTTTTGTAGTTGTTATATTGGCACAACTGTTTTCCATTTTGGCGCGGAGTTTGAGTTGCATCTGTTATTTAGATTAAATACAGTGCTGGTTTTAGTAATATCATATATAGTGTGTATTGCGAATTTCATAATGGACAAAAATATCGAACAAAGAGTTTGTCTTAAATTTTGCATCGCCAATGGAATTTCGTGTTCGGAGTCACTGAAAATGTTACAGAAGGCTTACGGTGAATCGACTTTATCAAAAACTCGTGCTTATGAGTGGTTCAAAGCGTTCAAAAGCGGTCGAGATGTGATGGAAGATTTGCCTCGCTCTGGTAGGCCGTCAACGTCTGCAACTGAAGTTAACATCGCAAAAGTGAAGAAAACAGTGACTGAAAATCCCCATTCAACTCTGAGAGAGATAGCCGCCGAACTTTCTGTATCTCACGAGTCGATCCGTACCATTTTAACTAATCATTTGGGTATGAAACATGTTGCTGCTCGGCTAGTCCCAAAAGATCTGAATTTTCTCCAAAAACTCAATCGCATGAAAGTCGCTGAGGACATGCTAGAACGAGTCAGTTCGGACCCAACATTCATGAAACGCATTGTTACTGGTGACGAGACGTGGGTTTACGAGTTTGACATGCAAACTAGTCAACAAGCTTCGGAGTGGCGCCTTCCAACTGAACCGAAACCGAAAAAACCACGCCAAAGTCGATCAAAAGTCGATCAGAGTCATGTTGACTATTTTCTTTGACTATCGCGGTGTTGTGCACTCTGAATTCTTACCGGAAGGTCTAACGGTAAATAAAGAATATTATTTGAGCGTTATGCGGCGTTTAAGAGAGCAAATTCGACGAAAAAGGCCAGATTTGTGGAAAGAAAATTCTTGGATTTTGCACCACGACAATGCGCCTTCGCACAAGGCTATCATTGTGAACGAATTTTTGACCAAACACTCAACAAATACCATCCAGCAACCACCATATTCACCAGATATGGCTCCTGCTGACTTTTTTCTTTTTCCTAAACTCAAATTACCACTTCGTGGCACCCGTTTTCAATCGATAGAAGACATAAAGGAGAATTCGCGGCGAGAACTGAACTCAATTCCGGAAACAGCGTTTAAAAAATGTTTTGATGAATGGATTATTCGTTGGCGCAAGTGTATCGTTTCTAAAGGAGCATACTTTGAAGGTGATAAAATAAATTTGGATGAATAACAGACATTTTGTGTATTATTGATCTTTTCCCGGTACTTTCTTGACAGAGTAGTATTAACTGATTTTTAGAGAAAAAATCGCGCGGTTATTGTTAAAAAAACAACACACCGTCCGTTCGACACTGCGGTACAGCCGTGACCTCCCTTATTATTATTATACTCTTTGGCCGTGACTGCCTGCGCCCCGAGCGCACCCCGAGATCGAGGCGCGTAGGTATAGCTCGCGTTTCGTCCGTTTGTATGAAGTTGGAGTACTGTATTATAATATTACCGTGGTAGTAGAGTAGCTGACTGAGTTCATAGAATCTTTCTTTTTTCTATTTTCTACATTAATACGAGTTTTAGTTTATTCTGTGTAAACTTCTGAAATTTTACGGCACTTCTAAGTAGATGTCATACAAGCCTTATATGATAAGCGCATGCTAGTTTTGAAAACCTGTGCATTTCTCAGCATGGGTCTCTTGTAAAGTATCACTCACCCTCAAACACAATCTTGCAAATGCTGGCTAAGAAAATATTCTGTTGAGAGTTTTCCTGCTATCAGTAAAACACAAATCAGATTATGAAGCAACAAATTTGCCGCACCTCCCCAATGACATAAATCTCATAACTCGACTCAAACCACTAACCATAATAAGTGTCAAAAAAAAGAAACAATCAAACAACTCAACTTGAACCAATACTCATAAAACTTCACAATCTCACTTTTCAAATCCAACTATGTACTTTTCAACATCAAAAACCTATCAATAACAATAAATATTTCAAATAAAGTTTGAATAAAAATTGAAGGGGTTGGTTCACAAGCACCATTATTCTTTATTGGCAATACCATCACGGTTTAGCCATGGGGTACACGGCAGGGAGGCAGTCTTTCGTCGGGTGTATCCTGCATCGCGTGCGTTTATAAGGTTAGGGCAGGAATTAGGCCGCGACTGGTTGTTCTATTATGAAGGTGTAATGGGGCTATGTGAATAGTTGCGGTGTAGCAGGTACATATGTGATTTTTCATGTAAAGAAACTGAACGTAGTACGTATGTCATAAGAGCTAAAGATTATCTGTTCTATGCTTAAAAAGGTAATAGGTGTCTATATAGTATGTACCTACACAAAGATTTGTTTGAAAAAACCGGCCAAGAGCGAGATCGGACTCGTGCACCAAGGGTTCCATACAAACTTTTTAAAGGACAAACTTAACTTTGCTGTTCAATCCCATGAAACGGCTATTGCACCAACTGCAAATAATAAGTTTGTAATAGTAAAATCGCTTTTTTTTTTGTTATTAAACTTCAGATTTTTCCCTTTACATGTGCTGTAAGACACAGCTTCTTTCCAAATTTTGTGATTCTAGGTCAACGGGAACCATATAGGCATTCGACCCAAAACCTATAGGGTACTTCCAGTTGACCTACAAATGTCAATTTTGGTTAAAAGCAAGGTCTTACAGCGCAAATAAAGGAAAAATTCCGAAATTTTGGTAATCTAAATTTGCCCATATCTTTTTATCATATTTAAAAAAAAAAAAAAGGTTTTTATTTCTTAAACTTATGACTTATGTTGACCTTAAAATTATTTGACATTACCCAATTCATTTATTTATTTAAACTTCATGTACAAGGGTGGTACATAGGCGGACTTAATGCCACAAGGCATTCTCTACCAGTCAACCTTTCGGTCAAATAGGATAGCATTGTGATAGAGTACAACAAAAATAAAACAGAAAAATACCATTTTGCAAGCATCAATTAAAAACCCATAAATGGGTACATAAATATTAATACATATAATATTTATGCTAAAATAAACTAATATATACTAAAATACATACAAATAGTCCGAAATACGAGAAACCTTATAATAATTACTACGACACTAGTAATGACTAGAAAGTAATTTAGACTGACTTTAAATAGAACTTCCGAACTGCTCTTTTGAAAGCCAATTAGCCAATTATTATTATTATTTTATTCATCATCTTTTCCCAACTATGTTGGGGTCGGCTTCCAGCAGCTGAATACCGGTTTTTTACACGAAGCGACTGCCTATCTGAAATCCACAACCCAGTTAGTACTAGCAACAAATGTTCTCTCTCTCTGGGAATATACTTTTTCCACAGTACGGAGTTTTGTGATATTAGCATTTATTTTGATAGTTCCACGGAAAACTCGTTCATAATAACATATTGCATGATATTTCATTTAATAAATTCCTATCATTAATTTAATTTCCCTCTGCAATATTCACGGAAATGAAAATGACATTTTAGACAAATTGGTTTCACATTTAACTTAATTAAGGTTCAATTTACTATGACATTGACGATTATTTCCTGTAGCATGAAAACCGGGAAATACGGAAGTAGAACTTTGATAGAATTTTAAACAAAACGAGTTTTAAATTACGTAATTACGGAATAGGGAAATTTGTAAACAAATGCAAGTTTAAATGGAAAATAGTCTGGAAAAATTAGATATACGGTGTTGGTACATCCAAAAATTTTTTTTTAACTTTTTTTTTTTTTTTTTGTGTTTTCTTTGCTGCTCATAGTGCCCCTAAGCGTATACACCAACTCCTACGGTTGGAGTGTAGCCTTAGGGGCACTATGGAGCAAGGACTTTAACTTTGACTTAAAAATTTTCGTGTTTTTTTTTTCGGAAACTTTCCAATTTTTTTGCAGTATTGGATTGTCCTAGTCTGTAACAACCATTTAGGCTCTAAAAAGCATGGCCCTACGATGCACCGTTTTCGAGTTATGAGCCTTTTTATTTTTTTTCTTTTAAATAAAACGATTTATATTTCCGAAATGGTAGCTCGGATGAGTTTGTTTTCGGGAAAGAAATTGTTGCTCTACTCAAAAGCCATGACGTCATATAAAAAAATTAGCAATAACTTCGAAAAAAAAAAAACATCAACAATTTTTTAAGTGTCGGTCGTCGTTTCATCTAGAGTATTCTCGGGGACTTGATTTTTTTTTTGTCGCAGTGGCACCAAGTCCCAAATTTTTTTTTTTAACTAAAAATTTTTTTTTTGTGTTTTCTTTGCTGCTCATAGGCTGAGATTCATAGACCGCACTTTAACTTTACTTTGATGGAAAGATCTACTTTCACCCAAAAATATATTTCTAAGGCTGAGATTCATAGACCGCACTTTAACTTTACTTTGATGGAAAGATCTACTTTCACCCAAAAATATATTTCTTAGTTCTGTCAAGCTCTTCTTTACTTTCCAAAAATTATACTTTGCTTAGTAAAGGCTAAGTAGTCGATAATCATGACTTTGGCCTCAAAGTAAACTTTACATTACTATACGTATAAATAATGTAGTCCTTCATGTAAAACTAATTTCTTAAGAACCGAAGCATATTTTATTTTGGTTGGGTTAAAACGTCAAGTCGATTTGACATTTATAGTGTGTTTGTATTTTGGCGGTTCGTCGTGTCGTTTGTTTTCTTGCCTAACTTTATGATAATATATTTTTCTAACGAATTTTGCTGTGTCTACCGGTTTCTGATATTCCTAATAATCTTCCCGACCCTGGCTTGTTTTAACGGACTTGATACTACTACCTGACTGACAATTGTTGCAAATACTACCTACCTGGTTACCGATCCAACAAGTTAACAGGTGAGGCGGTATCGGAATTCGGGAGTCCTTAGGCAATGCGTAGATCGAATCAAATAAGTAAATTAAATATGAAATTGAATTTTACGTACAAGCAGTAAACAGAACGTCAACGTCAACGATGTTTCGTTTCGTTCCACGTAATACATGTTTTTTTCCAAACACCTAGTTTTGATATAAAATGATAATAATATTAATATAAATCTAAGCAAGAGCACGTTATAAACACTCGTCTTGAATAATATGTTCATAACTATTTTTTTTAGGAAATAAAACTTGATTTAAAAATATGTTCTCCAAAACATTTATGCGTTTAACGTAACAGCCACACGTCTTTCCCTAAACTTTACTTTGGAGCCTTACTTTTCTAAGGAAAGTCAAGCAACTGTCTCTGAAATTAAATAAGTTGAAAGTAAACTTCGGTAATACAAAGCTTACTTTATGAAGACTCCTTTGCTGTAAAGTAAAGTGTGGTCTGTGAATCTCAGCCTTAGTTCTGTCAAGCTCTTCTTTACTTTCCAAAAATTATACTTTGCTTAGTAAAGGCTAAGTAGTCGATAATCATGACTTTGGCCTCAAAGTAAACTTTACATTACTATACGTATAAATAATGTAGTCCTTCATGTAAAACTAATTTCTTAAGAACCGAAGCATATTTTATTTTGGTTGGGTTATAGCTCAAAACGTCATGTCGATTTGACATTTATAGTGTGTTTGTATTTTGGCGGTTCGTCGTGTCGTTTGTTTTCTTGCCTAACTTTATGATAATATATTTTTCTAACGAATTTTGCTGTGTCTACCGGTTTCTGATATTCCTAATAATCTTCCCGACCCTGGCTTGTTTTAACGGACTTGATACTACTACCTGACTGACAATTGTTGCAAATACTACCTACCTGGTTACCGATCCAACAAGTTAACAGGTGAGGCGGTATCGGAATTCGGGAGTCCTTAGGCAATGCGTAGATCGAATCAAATAAGTAAATTAAATATGAAATTGAATTTTACGTACAAGCAGTAAACAGAACGTCAACGTCAACGATGTTTCGTTTCGTTCCACGTAATACATGTTTTTTTCCAAACACCTAGTTTTGATATAAAATGATAATAATATTAATATAAATCTAAGCAAGAGCACGTTATAAACACTCGTCTTGAATAATATGTTAATAACTATTTTTTTTAGGAAATAAAACTTGATTTAAAAATATGTTCTCCAAAACATTTATGCGTTTAACGTAACAGCCACACGTCTTTCCCTAAACTTTACTTTGGAGCCTTACTTTTCTAAGGAAAGTCAAGCAACTGTCTCTGAAATTAAATAAGTTGAAAGTAAACTTCGGTAATACAAAGCTTACTTTATGAAGACTCCTTTGCTGTAAAGTAAAGTGTGGTCTGTGAATCTCAGCCATAGTGCCCCTAAGCGTATACACCAACTCCAACGACCCACTGACCACATTTTCAAATGGTTACTAATGGTTAATGGAATCATGAGGAGCTCGTGGCTAAATATTAACAGTTTCTCGGGTCGATCTTTAGGTTAAGCGGCGCTTGCCTCGGTTGGTCCGTAGATGCACCCATCCACGACCACCACTCATTACATACCGAGTTTCCTCCGTGCCTCCGAAAGCATGTTAAGCCGTTGGTTCATTTGTAGAACTTTGACAGTCGTTACAGGTAGTCAGTGGCCTGAAAGTCTGAGAACCAGTACTGTCTTACCAAGGGGTACCGTATTACCTAGAACTAACTGGGTTGTGGAGGTCAGAGGCAGTCGCTCCATGTAAAATACTGGTATTCTGCTGCATCCGGCTAGACTGGAAGCCGACCCCAATAAAGTTGGGAATCAGACGATGCTAATCAGACGATGACCATCTCTCTCTCTCTCTTCTTCAACCCTTGGCCACCCAATGCTGAGTGTAGGTCTCTTCCAAATCTCTCCACTTTTGGATCTTTTGGATCTCCACTTGACGATGACCATGAATCATTATAATTCGAGACACCCCACCGTCGAAAGTTTTCGCAGATTTTCGTTCCACTCTCTGGATCCCATATACCAAGGAAAACACTAACGTCCAATGCACCCTGAGGAGCCAGCTCCATAATGGAATGGCCAATGGATCTTCAGAGAATGATCGGAATTATGAATTACGAGTATACTACGATAACACCTACATATTCTTATACAGTTTGTTTCATTGCGAGAGAAGAAAACCACACAGCGTTAAACTCAGCGATGTCTCTCAACTCCGACCCTGCATGTATGGCGGTTTTTGTAGAAAGAATTTTTTCGACAGAGTATATTTTTATTGCCCTGTAGTATAGCCAGATTTATTTAAATAATTATGTTGTCTGTTGAGTTATGGTACCATGAACATCTAAACATATTTGTATTCAAAAGTAATACGTGAGTTGGCTGTTCAGAAAACAACACATTTACAAAGTTTTGCTTGGTTTCCTCGGAAAATTATTAATTATGCTGAAACTTTACTACCTCGGAATACTGTGTTTACGTAGTCATCACTGATTTATTATCGAACAGAAGGAAGTTAGGTACCTATAATGTGTTTCTTTGGCAAAAACCGTATTCTATTCTAATTTTGAGTTTTAATCTATTTGTCAAGTAAAGTGAAACGGTAAAGTTTATTCATCACATTGTCTTTGACTGTGGTCGCAAGCGTGACTGCGGAGTATGAGGTTCTGG
The DNA here is from genome assembly GCA_941918905.2 of Xestia sexstrigata. Taxonomy (NCBI): domain Eukaryota; kingdom Metazoa; phylum Arthropoda; class Insecta; order Lepidoptera; family Noctuidae; genus Xestia; species Xestia sexstrigata. The sequence continues at coordinate 21,755,109 of OW799201.2, forward strand.
GTTCGACTCCCGGTCCGGGCAGTGTTATTGGGTTTTTTCATACGGAATTTTTCACTGAGTCTGGATTTGTGCCCGGTTGATGGTAACAGGCGCGCTCCCTGATAAATGGGACTTAAAACATACCTGGCAAAATGTGGATGTACTATTAGGGTACACTTCTGCAGAAATTATCTTGGATGGTGTTATGTTATCTTGGATAATAAAGTGTCAGTAAAACATTTCGTGGACTAGTCGAAAAAATTGAATGCCGAAACAAACCCGACATCACCACACCTTTCACAGTAAAATTCCTTACGTCCTTTCTAAATCCCCAGGGCATAGACCAAAGCACCTTCCGAGACGTGATGCACAACACCTTCGACCTGGTAACCGAGGAAGCTATCCTCGAGCGCATGTGGATGACCTGGGAGCGGGGAGCGGCAGGGGGGGAGGGGTCCTTGCGCTTCGAGTCCTGGGTGAAAGGCCTCAGTGTACTGCTCAGAGGCAACATGGAGGAACGGATCGGATATTGTTTTAAGGTGTATGACCTGAATAATGATGGGTTTATTACGAGGGAAGAGATGTTTTTGTTGTTAAGGTAGGATGTTTTGTGTTCTCATGTCTTTGTCTCATTATTCATCATCATCATTTCAGCCGAAAGACGTCCACTGCCAGCAGTGGACGTCTTTGGAGACACGTGGGGGAGGCCTCTGTCCAGACAGAGGCCTCCCCCAGGTGTCTCCACATTGACCGATCCCGTGCGTCTCACATCCAGTTGATCCGCGCATCCAGGTCATCGGTCCACCTAGTGGGAGGCCTTCCAACGAAACGTCTACCGGTTCGCGATCGCCACTCCAGAACTCTTCGGCCTCAACGGCCATGCGTTCTGCGAGCAATGTCTCATTATTGTTTACTGCTAAACACTATTGGGACTTTCTCCGGGTCTTTGGGATCGTTTTGAAACAGGTTAAACTCAAGAAAAGCCTACCAAAATGGTTGCTACTGTAAGTAATGAAGAGCTGACATAATGCAAAGTCTCTCTAAAAATCCGGCCTACATTTCTAATAGGGACACGAATCCATGAAGTTTTCTAAGCGTCTTTCCAGATAACAGGAATGGATAAATTACTTTTGGTGTATTTTTAGGAACTCCTTACTAAAACAGCCTGGTGACGAAGACCCCGACGAAGGAGTACGCGATTTGGTGGAACTGGTGCTCAGGAAGTTGGACGTCGACAAAGATGGAACTGTGTCGTTGGACGATTACAGGTGATCAGGTTTTGTCAGCTTTTCGTGCAAGAGGAGCCATTTTTAACTCATGAGCTTGCAAAGCTTTCTACCCAATGGTTGCGCATCGAGGAATAATTTAGTCGCTTAAAAATAGGTGCGCTCTGAGGTATACCTCAAATTCGTCGGTTATTAAAAAACTGCAGTTTTCGCACTACGCTAGGCCAGTAAAATAAAGTGTTACCAACCAGCGACGAAGTGGTAATCGTCTGAATGAGAAGAATAAATATACGGCATAAGTAATATAATGTACAGACGCCGGCCGGCATATAATAAGCCACCCGAAACTGCCAAATTTTCCCAATCAACCTTGAATCTAATGCTTCAGCGATGAAGTTCAAAATGTATTAAAGAAATTTGACAGATTATAGTAGCTTGATTTACTGGCGTCTGTACTAACACTAGCGAGATAGATTGAATTTTATTATCCGTTAAATAAATCATTTGATTTGATAAGTGGATACTTGGGTACTGATAAAAAAAATGTATAAACCTTATTTCTCTCTTGTCATCATCATCATCTGCCTAGCCTTTTCCCAACTATGTTGGGGTCGGCTTCCAGTCTAACCGGATGCAGCTGAAAACCAGTATTTTACATGGAGCGACTGCCTATCTGACCTCCACAACCCAGTTAGTACTGGGTAATACGATACCCCTTGGTAAGACTGGTTGTCAGACTTTTTGGGCCACTGACTACCTGTAACGACTGTCAAAGATCTACAAATGACAGTCGGGACCAACAGCTTAACGTGCTTTCCGAGGCACGGAGGACACTCGGCATGTAAGGGTGGTCATCCATCCACAGACTAACCTAGGTAAGCACGGCTTAACCTAAAGATCGACCCAAGCGGCTGTTATTATTTAGCCACGAGCCCTCCTTATTTCTCTCTTGTATTGAAGGTAATAAGATCAGTTTCCTTTCAGACAAGCTGTTGAGCAAGAGCCCCTACTTTTGGAAGCGTTTGGACAGTGCCTGCCTACGAAGAGGCACACCACCACCTTCCTCAAGACCCTTACTAATAAGACATAAACATACTAGTAAATTAAAATAAGGAAACTATAATGTAAGAGTTGAAAATTATAGTTTTAAGACAAAAATTATGTGAATAAGCTTTACCTTGTGCCTAAATCGGTAACCTCTCAGTTTCTAGTCTGCAAGGTGCTGTTTAGTTGGTTTGAGTACCTACTTAAATATTTTTAACTTTTATCTGATTTGTAATAGCAAAGAAGTACCTGGCACCTGATGGTTTCGACAAAATGATAAAACGGTACCTACTATCAGCGAATGCAAAATCTTAATTATTGGATTGACATTTAAACTACCAAAAACTTAACTGACGACGTTGGAACCAGAGTCATTTAGACCACAACAATATGTAAGTGCACCTCGTTACTTAGATCAGTGTGGTGCCTTCACTTTAAAGACCGCACCAATTCTATAGTTACATTTATTTATTACAAAATCCACAGCTCTTTACAATGAGCAATAACGCACTAGCGGCTTGGCCGCAGCGGCCAGGTCGCGGCGGCCATCGAGATAGATACCTTAGTATGAAATCGCCACAGAGCGCGCGCACCTGGTCGCACGCGACCAGCGGCCACACTCAGCCGCAGCGGCCAGCGAGATCGGAGCGGCGCGTTTGCGGCCAGTGTTCAGTCGCTGGTCGCTGCGGCCACTGAGATCTATAGTATTGTAGTAAAATCACCAGTGTGCGCGCACTAGCCGTGGCGGTCGCACGTGTTGTAGAGCTACAGCGTGATTTGTAATTATCGCGATGTCTTTCGACACGGAAAGATTTATAACAGAAATCGAGACGAGGAGGGCGTTGTGGGACATGTCCTGTGAAGACTATGCCAACCGAGATATAAAAAGGATAATGTGGGAAGAAATAATTGAAATATTTGGAAATGAAAACTTAAGGACAACTGAAAAAAACGAACTCGGTAAGTAATGTTTATTTTATTGTGTTCTCAAAGCTACTCGATTTTGCCACGGGAGTTGTCCTTCACCCACGAAGTAGTCAGCAAATAGATCTCTGTTTTGAGTAGATGTTCTATTTCCTCTTGACGGCTGGCAGGGAGGTATTTCTTCAATAGTCGGAGGAATATACAAGGTGTCTTCGAATTTGAACCCATCTCGCTCCCGTACGTAGTTGTGAAGGACGCAACATGCTTTTATGATTGCAACAGCAAATTCTCTGTGTACATCAAGAGGACGATGAAAAATTCGCCACTTGTTGGCTAGTATCCCGAAAGTACATTCTATGTACCGGCGTGCACGGGAAAGGCGGTAGTTAAAAATTCTTTTCTTGTCTGTCAAATTTCTTCCGGCATATGGTCTCATTATATTTTCTGACAAAGAGAATGCTTCATCGCCAACTATGACAAAAGGCAGAGGCACACCTGTTTCAGTTATCGGTCTTTTGTCTGGTATGTCTAAATTATTATTTGTAAGTTTTACATAAAAATGGGAGTTCTTGAATACCGATGAATCGCTGCATTTTCCATATGCGCCGACGTCTATGCATATAAATTTGTAGTTGGCATCGCATATAGCCATCAGCACAATAGAGAAATAGTTTTTGTAGTTATAATATAGTGACCCTGTATGGGTCGGCTGAATGACTCTTATGTGCTTTCCGTCCACAGCTCCAATACAGTTAGGAAACTGCGAACTCTTCCTGAATCCTTCGCTTATTTCTAGCCATTTGTCTCTATTGAGCTGTGGAAAGGCAATGTCTTTTATATTTTGCCATATGGCGACGCAGACCTCAAGTACAATTTCTCGAATAGTTGTGTGTCCAATGCGAAATGAATGATTTAGTTCTCTGAAGGAGCATCCAGATGCTAGGTATCTGGAACAAACAAACACGTTATGATAACTTTTTTTTTATTTCCAGGTAAGTCACTCCAAAAAAAATGGAAAAATATAAGGGACTCATTCCTCAGGGAGCTACGACGTGTCAAAGGCGCAAAAAGTGGTGCTGCAGCGAAACGTAAATCTCCCTATGTATACTTTCAAAACCTGATGTTCCTTAAAGATACGGTAGAACCGAATACAACAGAATCAAACTTAAATGATACGGAAAATATAGTCCTTCCCACCCCCGAATCAGTATCTCAAGGACAACCAAGATCGAAGAAGAAAAAGGAAGACAATAATTTGGAAAAAGAAGACCTTGTTTCGGTTTTAAAAGAAAGCATTAATTCAAGAACTCAACGTGAATCATTTATCGAAGACGAAGACAGATTATTTATGCTTTCCTTAGTAAAGGATTTCAAAAAAATACCCGAATCCGCGAAGCTGACAACTAAGATGGAAATAATTAATCTAATCCACCGAGCACAAAATACAAGATATGATCCAAGCCACTATGAACCTATGACCACTATGACAAGGCACAACCAACCTACTTACCCTCGTAGCAGTTATACCAGCCATCAAGAATTTCAACAGGGATATTTTACTAAGAATTTGGATAATGAACCGCTTGCCACAATGAGCTGCCGCCCTTCTCTGTTACGTCCCAGTGAACCGGCGCCGCCTTTGGATTCACAAAGAGCAGAAAACTATCCAATCACCCGAATCAAACTACTCGCAGGCCTCGCAAGATTCAGAAATAATTGAAACTTTTTTTGATAATTATTGAACAACTGCACTTTTGATTATGATAATTACAGTACTTAAATACTTTTATGTACTTACTAGTTTTACTTTTCTACCTGCATTCTTTTTCATAAAATAGACACAGGGACCGCAAAGAAATGATTTAAATAAAAGTAGATAGGCATAGGCTTACCTTAAAGTTACAACAAGTTTTTCCTCAGACGAAATTTAGTGACGGTGCCGGTGATAGATGGTCTTAATATTCTTAACAGTTCTTCAAACGTAGACTTGCTCATCCGTAAATAATTAAAGAACTTGTCATCATATTGCTGAAGGTCCGTGAAATAAGTATAAAATAATCCTTTTGTTCGCCTTTCACGCAGCAAGGGATGAACCCAATATTTTTTCCTTTTCTCCCGCTTCTTACTTATAAGATACAAAAGCACTGCTATTTCCTCAACGTCCATTTTGAAGCGCGCTGTACGTGCAACTGACGATCGTAGCCGTGGTTTTGGCCGCGTTGCAAATCGATCCCTGCGGCCTGGCCGCGCGACCTGGCCGCTGCGTCCAAGCCGCTAGTGCGCTATTGCTCTTAGGGCCTATACCCCCTCAAATGGCTTAGTATGATCCTCCGTTACGCCTAAAATACTGCAGCATTCATTTTGAAATAAATTTATGGTAAAGTTGTGGATTAAATGCTAAGTACTATGTGTGACGATAACACGATTCCATAAACTTTTCCGATAGAAAAAAAATCCAAAGTTACCTCCAAATCGAACAATAAACCGCTGGTATTCAAAAAGTACTTCAAATTAGATCATGAAACTTTACATACTAACTGAACTAACTATAAAGCTGGTCTTATGTTTTACTATTTTAGTCCAATAAATAGATTTTTGGTAAATCACAAAAAACCACTCATTTCGCACTTTTCAGCCACAGTGACTGACGTAACAACCGCTTTGTAGTGCAAGCTGATAAGAACTTTATTCCAACAGTACTTCAAACGAAGTTTGAACTACCACAATAGAGTTGCTAATTTTAGGGTTAGAAGGGCCTTAACCTAAACTATTTGCATGCTATTTTGTTACATGTTGTTATCCCTCAAGGAAGAAAGCACTGAAGGGCACTTAGATCAGTGTGACATGAAATAATTGTGATTTTGCTATGTCATTGTGCAATAACCTCGAAAGGAGCTCGTGGCTAAATAATAACAGCCACTCGGGTCGATCTTTAGGTTAAGCCGTGCTTGCCTAGGTTGGTCTGTGGATGTATAACCACCCATTATGTACCGAGTTTCCTCCGTGTTGGTCCCAGCTGCAATTTGTAGATCTTTGACAGTCGTTACAGGTAGTCAGTGGCCCAAAAAGTCTGACAATCAGTCTTACCAAGGGGTATCATATTACCCAGTACTAACTGGGTTGTGGAGGTCAGATAGGCAGACGCTCCATGTAAAATACTGGTATTCAGCTGCATCCGGTTAGACTGGAAGCCGACCCCCACATAGTTGGGAAAAGGCTAGGCAGATGATGATTGTGCAATAACCTCATTAATGGTAAAAATATTACTTAAGATAACTCTGGTTCCAACGTCGTCAACTATACCGTTGTAAGTCGTTGTAGGATAGGCTTCGAAAACGATTACGTCTTGTATTAGCAATCTGAACTTTAGGCTTTAAAAAGAAGAAAATCGAGAACATAAATAATACCACTGTATACCAACAAAGTTTTTATTTATTTACAAATGCGTCATGTCATGTTTTGTTGTACTTATATACAATAATGCCCTCGTCTATATACAGTAGGTCAGTCGTGGGGATCCAGGCCTGTTCCGATGAAGTCGGTCAATATCTTGGCTGCAGTTGGAGGGAACAGGTTGAAGAGCTGGAAGAAAAGACAATGTTGATCAAAGTGGCGGAATGTGTACAAGGAAAAATGTTTATACTTACTAATGGTGAGAAGGGTTAATTAACTGTGCGTCATAAAACATGTAACCGTAGTCGGGTAATATCAAGTGTATAGGTAGTAGTTTCCTTAATATATACAGGGTGTTAAAGTAGTCGCGTGACATAGCTTAGGGGTGAGTTCAGTATCGATAAAGGAACCCGAAAAATATAAAAAAATAAAGACAAAAAAATATTGAAAGATCAACCTAATTTAGTACCTACTAACTTAAAATAGCAATCGTTTAGAATTAAAATTATTTTATACTACACCTTCTTGGAAAGTACCTTGTTATTTTATCAAATTTACGGTAGAAAGTACATCATTGCATATCGAACAAATATGCGGGGAGAAAACGCATCTGAGCGGGAGAGAAAAGTGTATGAAAATCCATTTCTTATGTGGTTTTTCTTTTTAATTTTGGGTAAGACTATGCGCCGGTAACCTAAATATCAAAAGCCAAAAAGTTTTTACAGTGAGTTTTTATCTCCAAGTTCGCAAAATGACACTGGCCACTAGCTGTGTGTTGGATGGTGTCGGGCTGGCAGTGCAACCCTGCGGCGGCAGGATAAACAATTTGAAAAAAGAACATGTGAAATTCCTCCTACATTGTCGCAAACATCTCAAACAAACATTAATGGAAAAAGTGTTACATTAAGCTTCACTAACTGCAACAGCTTCAATATAAATTTCAATTGGTAAAGATTTCGTTTTTTATTTTCCTCGTAGGTGTAGTATAAAGCACTATGTATCACTCGAGAGAAAGTGCGATTCCCGATCTCGGGTGTTTTAAAGCCCTTGCCTACGGCTCGGGCTTCAAACGACACCCTCGACGGTAATCGGTCACTTTCTCCTCTCGGTGAACAATGTACTATTATATTGCTATTTGAAGTTAGTAGGTACTAAATTAGGTTAATCATTCAATATATTTTTGCTTTTTTTTATATTTTTCGGGTTCCTTTATCGATACTGAACTCACCCTTGAGCTATGGCACGCCACTACTTTAACACCCTGTATATCTACTAAAAAACCATTCTGCGTCCACAAATTTATCTGTCTGTCTAGCACGATGACAAAAAAAACATTTTGAAAAAAAATATTGACTGTTTGTTTGTTTGACTTTTATGCCACCGACTTCCGAAAGTAAAGTTATTTTAAAAGATTTTTTGTGTTTTTTTTGGAAGTCGTTTTTTTTTCTAAATGTTGTCTTTCTTTGACTTTTTAGTGTTTTTTTTTTTTTTTTTTTTAATAATAATATTTTATTTTACCACAAAAATTTAAACAATTACATATTATATGACTAGATAGGCTTAGTTTACAACTTTTTAATATGGAATCCTCTGTTGCCGAACTAGGACGGATCCTGTATCTCGGCAAACAGCGCCATCCCCTAACAGACTTCACTACAATGATTAAGCCAAACTAGACATACAGGTTTCATCGACTTAGGATAATAATTTCAAAAAATAAATTCTATTCTAACTCACAAAACATTCAATAAAAACAATAATTTATATAAATAAGTAAAATTGGAATTAATAATAATCTAAACAAATAAATAAAATTGGAAGTGTTTATTTTTGTTGTACGAGTATCCCACACAAATTCTTGTCATAAATTAATTTTACATTTTAACTAGAAGTTATTATGAGACCATCATTCATCAACATGTCAAGTAAAAGTAAGTGTCAAGTATGATGGTTAGAAAGCTACTAAATCCTATCATAATCGAGCATTGACCATCAATAACAATTAATATAATGTCTTACCTTGTTCGAATAATACATATCACTAGGGATGGTGATCTCGTGGTACTCTCTGCGGATAGCGTCCACGATCTTGTCAGCAGCATCGCCGGGGTCCACGGTCTTCATGAGCCCTTCGAACCGGATGCGAGGGTTGTGGCACAGCCCGGTGTTCACGATGTATGGGAAGATTGTGGTCAGCTTGATCTGGAAAAGAAATAATTTGTTATGATTATACAGGGTGTAAGAGACCTCATCACGAAGCCGTCAACCAAGCATGCTGTACATCATACTAAGTAACTTTACGCAAAAATTATTGCTGTGATACAACTTTTTTTTTGGGGTGAAAAATCATGTTTTGTGGTAGAACTCAATGTAACGCACTCAAAACATTGTGCTGATGGTTGGTTAGAATAGAACGGGGGTCGTGGAGGTGTTTGAAGTAAAAATGTTACATTAAAAACATGTATTTATAAAAAAAACTTGTCAAAAAGTTAGAACTTCGACCCCCAATATCTCCGTAACTAGAAGGTTCCCAGGTATGTATAAACCCCTGTTTAATAGAATATCATTGCAACTAACACATTAATTTGACTTCTTTGCTGATTTAATAAAATAGGCTTTTGAAAAATGTGAACGTCTAGCTTTGTCCGACAATCTGTTTCTGATTTTTGTAACAATGACACCGGAAAAGGAGAAAACTCTCGTTTTCAACAGATGTCGGTTTAATTGTGTTTAAAGCTTTATACAGTAGTTCCAAACTTTCTGTACTAACAATTTCGACAATTTTGTCTCGTCTTGAGTCTCGTCTCGATCCGAAAGTCCCGGAACTCGAGTCATAAGTCATAAATCATTTCATCATTTGTTAACACAGGTACAATAAATAGTTGTTACAAAAGATTACAAGCGCGCTAAGTTATGCCCGAAGGCGTACAAATATTCATAGAGGTCATTGACATTAAAATTGATAACCTTTAAATTTATATTAATGGAATGCTTTGTATTAATCGAGACAACTAAAATTACGAAAAGTCCCGAGACTGAGACACGAGACGTCCCGGGACCCAAACCCTAGTATAAACCCTTTAATCTCACCAAAGTGTAGTTCACTGGCTGGCCGATTCCATTGTAATTGTGGATAGATAAGGCAGATGATGTTATTATTGGAGGATTTTAGTTTTTCAGCATCTGACATAGCGTAAAGCATAGGATTTAGTTTTTCAAACAGTTGAACAAGACACTTGTTGTACTCTGAACGGTGAACTATAAAGTTTTAAAGGTACGCCATATTGTGAACATCTGCCTGGAGATGTCCCCAGGAAGAATTTAGTCATCTGAATCCGTCAAGGGGGTGACTCTACCTCTCATACATCGACATCATCAAATTCCTTTTATTGCTAAAGTGGTTTAGTATGGTCATTATGTATAGAACGGCTTTCCTAACTTCGAAACGGGCGAAGCCGCTGGAAACATCAGCTACAAAACAAAGGTAATACATACCCCATTAGTATCCCTAGGGTCTTCATGCAGCTCAACTGCAAGCGACTCCATGATGCCCTTCACAGCATACTTGGAGCCGCAGTAAGGCACCAGGTTTCGCAGCCCCATCTTACCGGCCATGGAAGACATGGCTACGATGTGCCCGTTGTTACGCTCCAACATCGCTGGGAGGAACGCTTGGATCATCTAGAAGAAAAGATTTATAGGTAAATATTATTGTTAATGAGTTTAGGAATTTCTCAGTGGCCACCCAGATTTGTGCCCGGTTGGTGGCTATTGGCTTGTCCCCTATTATTAAGGACTTAAAACATTCCTGACGAAATGTGGGTGTACTAGTATTATGTAGGTAGGTACATGTATCCCTATCGTACTTGATGTAAACTGCGTCTAAAACGATGGTCATGGTTTTACATAAATCCCTAACACGAGCGCGGTGTCAACGTACAAAAATATAATGTAAATACGTCGATTTTTGAGTCGAAAATACAATTATCCTTTAACATTCTAGTTAAATTGTTTGCAACAAACACAATGAGTTTCATCTTAAAATCAATTAATCATTCATCATTAATTGTATTATCTTACACTACTATTACAACAGCCCATAACGTCCACTGCTGGACATAAGCCTCTCCCATGATTGGAGGAATTTGCCGTAATCTCCACGCTTGGCAGGCGGATTGGAGATCGCAGTGATGAAAGACTAACAGAAAACGCTGCTGCCCATTCTCTGGTCTACGGAGGCGCAAGGTGTTCTGCCTCAGACATTAGTCGCCTTATACGACACCCGTGAGCGTAATGGGTTGGTTCTATTCTACTCTGCCGGATACCACACGGCTATTATCTTATATCTTAAAATTATGAAAATATTGTATGTGAAATGAGCATTTTTAATGTTAAAATCGACGTACTTATTTACGTTACGTTTCCACCGCGAGCTCGTGCTAGGAGCCTATAGGACCTCTGGTTATCTTAAACGATGGATATTTTCATTAAATTAGTATCTGGTTTTCAAGGATTTCATGTCAGAAGCAGGTGGGTGATGACTATCCGGATATATCACAAAATGTAGGTACTAAAGATCGAGACATTATCCATGACATTGACTGCAGTATGCACATTATCATTAACCAATGAGTTGTCATTTACAGTGCATTAAAGAACCTAGTTGTGTGTTGGTAAAGGTTGCTGTCAAAGTAGATTAAGGTTTTTATTGTCCGGAGAACCTTTACTGGTTAACACACAGGGTTAACTTACATGAACATTTTTAAATGCATTTGTTTGGCATTTTATGCTTATACTGGAATTTTGAAAGCATGATTGCCGCTGTAGACAACAAGTTATAATTTTATAGTGATTCAGAATTTGTTTCTGTTAACGACCGGACTAATTAAAGGTAGGTAGGTATAGGTAGGTATTCAGATTGTCGCAGAAGTCGACGTCAATAGTTTTAAGAAAAATAATATTAAAAAAAAACTCACTCCTGTTGCTACCTTTTTTTTAATACTATACTTTTTAAATAAGTAACTCAGTTTTTTTTTTTAATAACTATTTTGACTTGGCCTGTCATCCAATTCCGGCATGAAGTCGAGTTCTGGGTTCTGTATGTTCATATTTTCCATATACAAGTTTAGAAAGCTACAATATTATCGTAGACTGTCAAAAAAACATAAAATATCATATATAAATCCTATACACCTACATAAATAATTCATTAATAGTTCAGGAGAACAAAATCTCTTTAAAAACGAAGCTTTTGTAGCTAAGCACTAAAAACAAATTCAATGTAGGTACCTACAATAATGATTAATTTGTGAGAAATCCTTGAACTTTAAATTCACGTAATTATTTCTCAAAAATCTGCCTTAAACTCTATAACGTTTTCCTCAAAATTTACTCGAATCGGCGCGAGATTACAAAGGTTGTACGTATAACAATCAGAATTTATATTGCTACGGTCACATGGCCAATACCTACCATCAACTTGTTGAACTTGAAAAAGTTGAATTATATGCTACTTAGCAAGAGCAAGTCTCATTTACTTACATAATAACAGCTGAATGTTAATAAAACAAGTGACAAACTACGACTTTTAGTGATTCACTGCTCGAATGTGCTTTTCGAAAATCATTGCCTACCATGAATTGTGTATAAGAACAGTCGAAGTAATGGGACTTTTTGTTCCCACTAGTTCTACGATTTTGTACCACCTTAAATCGTGCATGAGAACTAGTGGGAATTAACCTGAGTAACACTGGGATTGGAAATCATCAAATGACTCCTCCCGCTCTGGGCGGAGCAGGAGGGAGTGTCAGACTTTTACTGACTAAAACCCATCCATGTTCCTTCATCGCCCTTTGTGTTCCGGGGCCACGGTATCTCTTTCGAACAGTCCCGCAACCCCTTCGGCCCTCCTTTTGCTGACATCTTTTTGAGGCGCGCGTGGAACACGTACGCGCCGTCGACACGCCCTGTCGCCATTAGACGGACGGACGGCGAGCTAGCCCATAGCTCACACTCCACAGGCCCGCGCCTACGGTGCCTGAAGGTCACCATGTGGCCCCCGACGCCGTCTTCCAACGCGTCTTCCGCGGCGGCTGGGACGTGAGGTTCTTTCCCTCTCACGTTCCGCCACCTCCTTCGCTAGCATGACTGCTTCGCAGAAGGAGGTGACGGCGTCCCATTCCGTCTCTCTCCGGACCATGGCTTGCACCAGGGCCGGACGCGAGAGGTCGCCGCCGGCAATCGCCGCTTCGAGGACACGGCGGTGCTCCGCCCACGCGGGGCACACCTCCACCGTGTGCTCCACCGTGTCCTCCGGTCGATCCTCGCAGTGGAAACACCCGGGCGTTTCCTCCCGCCCGATTCGGTGCAGGAACCTCCCGAAACAACCGTGTCCGGTGAGGACCTGCGTCAGGCGGAAGGTGAGGACGCCGCCGTGGCGCCTCTCAAGCCACTGAAGCCACTCCTCAAAGAGGGGACTTCTCGCCACACCTGAGTAACTCCTTCGGTTTTGTTCAGGCTAATCTCCGAAACGGCTAGACTGATTTTGACGGGACTTTTACTGGCAGATAGGTGATATTATAAAGAGTAATTCAGGCTTTTAACTTTTTTTTTTTAAATGGGTCCGTGCAAAATTATATATTATAACACTCACCCAGAGATTGCCATTGACATTGATATCCATAAGCGTCGTGATCTCCTTCTCGCTATGCTTCAGCACCGGCTTGCAGGGCATGATGCCAGCATTGTTGATGAGGATGGTCACCACTCCTACTTCTTTCTCCACCTTTTCTGCCAGTGCGAAGACTGCTGCTCTATTTGTGACGTCACACCTGAAAGATGAACAAGGGACTCAGTTATCAACATTATCTGCTGAACCGGGAGTTGGTAAATACTATGTTGGGGTCGAGTTGCAGTCTGACCGGGTGCAACTGAATGCCAGTATTTCTGATGGAGCGACTGCCTATCTGACCTCCACAACCCAGTAACTTGTATGTTGTTGTTATTAGGTAAAGGTGTAAGGAGGTTGTGATACAAACTGTTACTATGGTCTTCATGATTCTAAAAGTTTGAAGTCTGTAAAAGTGCAAAACCTCACGTGCAATGTATGAAACAGCTGATTTCGATATCAAGGGTTTGTTTCATATTGGTTAATACGAAATAGCACTTTGATTAAATTCTTACTTTACTGGTTTGGTATTTCGGCGATTCTAGATACAAACAGACTATTGTCGAAAAAAAAATTAAGATTTATTGCTTTGTGTAAATTTAACCAGATAATCGCATTAATATTAGAAGCCGGGTATGTTTTATTATGTAAAAAAAGTGGTCATACAACTCACTACGAAAAAATGACTACATAGATAAACAAGATTACCTTATAGTTTTTTTATAGGAAATTCTTCAGAGGATCTAGACTCAACTTCCGTGAGCCTAATAGGTATTTATTGAATAAGAATAAGATGTATTTTCTTTCTCTAATTAGGGGTTTGAATTTAATGGTCGGCCAAACATCCGCCATTTTTATTTTTATTTTTAAGTTGCTGCCACGCTTAAAACCTATATTAAGGGCCTATACTACCTCAAATGGCTTAGCATGATCCTCCGTTACGAATAAAATACTGCAGCATTAATTTTGAAATAAATATATGGTAAAGTTGAGGATTAATGTTAAGTCCTATATTTGGCGAAAACACGATTCCATAAAATTTTGTCGATAGAAAAAAGTCCCAAAGTTACCTCTAAACTGAACAATAAACCGCTGGCAATCATAAAATACTTCAAATTAGATCATGAAACTTTTTATACTAACTGAACTAACTATAAAGCAGGTCTTATATTATTTATTTTTTTAGTCCAATCAATAGATTTTTTGTAAATCGCAAAAAACCACTAATTTCGCACTATTCCGCCCGCAGTGACTGACGTAACAACCACTTTGTAGTGCAAGCTGATTAGAACTTTATTCTAACAGTATTTCAAACGAAGTTTGGACTACCAAATATGTAGTTGCTAATTTGAGGTAGTATAGGCTCTTAATCAATAGCTGGTTTGAATACAAACAGGCTTTGAGTCAAAATGTTCTAAAGTGTCACGTTTCCGAGATATGAGTGATGCTGAAGTTCGAGTTGTGCTGAAGATGCCATCAGTGAATGGTCTTTAACTTTGATAGCATTTACTTTTAATGAAAAAAATAAATAATATAAATATAAATTTTAACTTACATTTAATGGCGGAAGTTAGGCCGGCCACGCTTCATACAAAAAACTGCCAAGCCCTTTCGTTAACATCAAAATGTCGGAAGTTAGGCCGGCCACGCTTCATACAAAAAACTGCCAAGCCCTTTCGTTAACATCAAAATGTCGGAAGTTAGGCCGGCCACGCTTCATACAAAAAACTGCCAAGCCCTTTCGTTAACATCAAAATGTCGGAAGTTAGGCCGGTCACGCTTCATACAAAAAACTGCCAAGCCCTTTCGTTAACATCAAAATGTAGGAAGTTAGGCCGGCCACGCTTCATACAAAAAACTGCCAAGCCCTTTCGTTAACATCAAAATGTCGGAAGTTAGGCCGGCCACGCTTCATACAAAAAACTGCCAAGCCCTTTCGTTAACATCAACACTTCAACACTCAAAATAAAGTTAGTAACTCATGTGAGTTTGGATGTAGGGAGTAATCTCCGGAACTACTAATCCGATTTCTAAAATTAAAATTCTTTCACTACTTAGTGGGAAGCTACATTATCCCCGAGTGTCATAAATTAACCAAGACGATTCCATGTGACGTATGTGTGAGCGAAGCCGACGCCAAGAGCTAGTTGTAACATAAACCTATACACACACATTTCATTAACATAATTATTGTATTAAATTCTCGGTATTCTGCTCTTGGCTTCTTGAAAGTCGGACAAAAGTAAGTACTTACAGATAAGGGTAAGCCTTCCCCTTTTCCTGCTTGATCAAGGTGACGGTTTCCTCATTGCCCTTGGAGTTGATGTCAACGCAAATCACCTTGGCACCCAGACTAGCGAGTCTCTGCGCGACCTCCCTGCCCATGCCATGGCCGGCACCGGTTACCTGAGGAAGAAAAATTCTATTAACATATTTCAGATGTGAACAAATATGGTGGGTGAGTGTTTTGGAATTTGACAGTTCAGAATTTGGATCCTTTCTTTAATTAATTCCAAGGTTTACATTCCTGTGTTATCAACCTAAGTACTTTCATTTCATGATGATTAGGTAGGCAAAATCAGTGATTCTTTGTACTCTATCATCGTAATGATTTCATTACGGTTGTCCAAATGAGCTCAAAGTCCGTGTGGCCTAATTAAGCTGGAGATAAGATATTGCGGCAATAATCAGTATCTGTACATATTACATAAAATCGAAATCAGGCTGACGTACTTAGAATTACATCTGGGGGGTTCATAGAATTTTGAAATCATTTCAATAGTAGGTAATTGGTAGCTTTGACTAAAGAGGAGAGGATGAATGTTAACCCTGTGGGTCTTTTATAAGACGTCTAGCTTTCTCTTTCCCACACTCAAGTAAAAGTAAAGCAGTATAATGTTATAAGAGGTCGTTTTAGGCCATACATTTTTACTTATTTTCGTTTAGGATGCCTCTGTGAGAAGAAATAAAGACGGTTTGAAACTAGACTAACTAGAAAATGAAACGTGGTACCTAATTCAAATTTAAAAAGAGAACACAGCTGCAGTTTAATCCTCTACAAATTGATGTAAAAGACCATTAAGTAGGTATAAAAAAAAAGTTCGATTTATGAATGACGTTAGATCTGACGTAGGTGAATATACTTAGTTTACTAGAATGTAAACCAGTGGCCAATTAATTACAGCAAGAACGCCGATATCATTAATCATTTTTATAATTTATTACCCTTTTTTTAAGACCGTTCAAAAGTCAATGAAATCAGGTTCAAATTGTCGTTTGCAAATAAACAAGGATATCTAGTTTTTGACATTATCCTTCAAAGTATTAAATCATAATAAAAAAACCGGTATTTTTTTAAATTATTATGTTCTTTGTGTTTCATAATATTATGACTTTATAATGATGTGATGAGGACTTTAATTGCTGTAATTTAATTACATGCGTAATAAGAGTTTTACTTTGTTCTTTGCTTATCTTTCGTGATCTATAAGTAGGTTTTTTCAATTAGGGTGTGCAAAGGTCCTAGGCAACAAGTCATTCCATCAGCGAAAACGATTATGGAAAAACAAAATGCATTGTATTGACATATTAAACGCTTCGTAATCGGATAAAACAGAAAGATGAAGATAAGATGTCAAAATGTGCATAAAATAGAATAAGTACTTAGGTACATAAATCTAGAAGTGGCTTAGCGATACAAAGCTTTTTCTGGTATCTGTATTGACTGCTGATCAAATATACTGATTATGAATGACTAGCGGACGTCTCGCGGTTTCACCCGCGTAGTTCCCGTTCCCGTAGGAGTACGGGGATAAAATATAGCATAAGTTACTCAGTAAAGACGTGGCTTTCTAATGGTGAAAGAATTTTTAAAATCGGTCGGGTAGGTTTAGAGTTAAATCGTAAATCATTATGTTTATAATATTAGTATAGATTGATTCATCATCATCATCATCAGCCTATTAATGTTC
Organism: Xestia sexstrigata; assembly: GCA_941918905.2. Classification (NCBI taxonomy): domain Eukaryota; kingdom Metazoa; phylum Arthropoda; class Insecta; order Lepidoptera; family Noctuidae; genus Xestia; species Xestia sexstrigata. Next base: position 21,772,313 of record OW799201.2, read on the forward strand.
CCACTGCTGGGACACAGGCCTCCTCTCTATGAGAGGGAATGGGCTATAATCCACCACGCGGGCCCAGTGCGGATTGGTAGATGTCACATGTCTTCGAATTTTTTGGTTCTAGTCTAGGACATGCCGGTTTCCTCACGATGTTTTCCTTCACCGTTTTGAGAGCAGTGGTGATGAAATAAATTACACAAAGTAATGCGCCTGTCTGGGTTCGAACCCACGACTTACTGTTCGTAAGTCGGGGCCGCCACCACTGGGCTACCGCTGCTCTCTAGTATAGATTGATTAATCATTATTTAGTATTGGAGTGCGACTGTAAGCCGGCACAATATTAATTATTCAGTTCAGACGTGAGACAGATAACAATATAACATCACACGCTTGTAATCCCTAAAGGGTACGCAGATGTGTACTTAATAGTATACCCACATTTTGCCAGATATACCTATTAAGTCTCGTGTAATAGGGGGTGACCCTTTCCCGACCTGGGAATCGAAATCAGGACCTCATGCTTAGTAGTCCTAGTTGCGCTTGCAACCACAGCACCAACGAGGCAGGCAAATAAATAAATATCACTGGACACTACACACAGCGCCATCTAGTGCAACGAGGCAACGAGGCTTGTGTCGTGGACACCAGATAGTTGATAATTAACATAGATACTTTTTTTGTTTGTAAATACATACTTATTATACATCAATGACTCGAAAACAAATGTCCATGCTCATCACACAAACATTTGCTCCTACCGGTATTTGAACCCGGGACCCTAAGAACGTAAGGCAGCCTCTCTACCGCTGCGCCGCGCCATTTAGGCGCTGTAGGGGTTGTCAAACAAAACTACAATACAACTTTATCTTTAAGATTAATATGACTATCAGCTACTTACACTGCAACTACGTAGGTAATATCTTTATCAAAATATTAACTTCTATTTAAATTTAAATAGTTTTAAAGCAAAACAGGTGGTAAACAAAATATTTGAGTTTATTTACCCAATTGACTTAAATTATATAATTTGTTTGCTGATATTATTTTCAACGGAAAATTTTCAACGGAAAATTTTCAAAATATTTGTAAATTATTATTTATCTATGGTTTTCGCGCTTAGTCTTGGCCATTATAACTTGTGCAGCATAGTAAAATTAGACGTGTGATTAAAAATAGAACAAACGAGTTTCTTGCTAGAATAGGCCACCTATAGAACATGCCAGAATTAGTAGCGGAAGAATTCTCGAATTTTTAAGAATTTTGCGAACATTGCAAATAGGTAGGTACTAGAATTGCCAGATTTTAATGGAAGTCTCAATCTGTCAAAGATACTTACCCAATTGACTTAAATTATATAATTTGTTTGCTGATATTATTTTCAACAGAAAATTTCCAAAATATTTGTAAATTATTATTTATCCATGGTTTTCGCGCGTAGTCTTGGCCATTATAACTTGTGCAGCATATTAAAATTAGACGTGTGATTAAAAATAGAACAAACGAGTTTCTCGCTAGAATAGGCCACCTATAGAACATGCCAGAATTAGTAGCGGAAGAATTCTCGAATTTTTAAGAATTTTGCGAACATTGCAAATAGGTAGGTACTAGAATTGCCAGATTTTAATGGAAGTCTCAATCTGTCAAAGATACTTTTACAGGTAGCAAATTTTTTTTTAAGTTGTTAACATTAATTACCGCTGACACGAGTTAGCAATGACATTTAATTCTTAATAAAATATAATTACTTACGACGGACCACGCAAAAAAAAACGTAATCTACATACCTACTTGCAAAAGTCTACTTTTTGCACGCGTAACGTGTAACTAGGAATTTATAATAATTGTTGCTTTTATTTTGGTAAGTGATAAAGTGTTAGATTACTACTAATATTTATGATGATGTTTGACGACAACGTTGGCGCAGTGGTTGAGCGATTGGCTGCTGCGCTGCGTGTCGCGGGTTCGATCCCCGCACGGTACAAATATTTGTATGGCCTACAGATAGTTGTTCCGGGTCTGGCTGTTTGTGTATGTGAGTTTAAATGTTTGTAAACGCACCCACGATACAGGAGAAATTCCTAGTGTAGGGCATTTAAAAAAAAAAAAATGTATTATGATGTACGGTCGAACAAGCTATTTGGTTTACAGTTAAACGCACAAATTACACACATCAAAACGGTCTAGGGATATTTTTAAAAAAGCGAATTACTGTCAATGTGTTAATTATTTATATGACATGTATATATTTAAAAGATACGTTATTTAATATTCTACCATTTTTTAATAATGGTTAAGGTATAGATTAAAATTTCAGGATTTTATGGAAAAAAAATGAAGCATAGACGGAAACCGTATATGAATGAACTTTTAATTTGTGAGTAAAAACTGAAAAAAATAGAAAAATCATTTAATTTGTGTTTATAAGCTTGAAGTTAGTAGTCTGAGAAAGCGCCCATGATGTTCATAACACATCGGCAACGATTCGGCATGCTCAGAACAAGGTTGTCAATGTCTTGCTGCGGAATATTGTCCCATGTCCTTCTGAGGTGCGTAAAAAGTTGATCTTCTGTAGCCAGATTTTCAGGAACTTCCTTCAGAGCTCTTCTTTGCAGCATATCCCACGCATGCTCAATGGGATTTAGATCTGGCGATTGAGCAGGCCAGTCTAAGGCCCTAACATTATGTGTATGTAACCAAGCTGCTACCGTTCTCGCCGTGTGTGCCCGGGCATTGTCGTGCATGAGCAGGAAATCTTGCCCCATTTGTGTTCTGTGGGGCAAGATTACGGGCCCCAGCACCTGTTGGACGTATCGTTCTGCCGTCATATTGCCCCGCACCCAAACGAGATCCGTCCGTCCTCCAAGACGAATTCCTGCCCAAACCATAATTGTTCCTCCTTGGTATGGGTGAACTTCCTGAGGGTTCTGGAGACGGCTCCATCGTCCAGGAACTCGCCAAACACGCGTCCTTCGTGAATCTGGATGGAAGCCGAACCTGGATTCATCCGTGAACAGCACATTGGACCATTGGTCACGGCCCCAGTCCACGTGGTTCCGAACCCATTCTAATCGTTGTCCACGATTGCCTCTCCGTAAAGGTGGGACCCGGAGTGGTCTACAAGAGCGTAGATTGCTTTCATGCAGTCGCCTTCTTACAGTTTGGTCACTCACAAGCACTTGGTGTTCCACTCGCAGCCTTTGGACCAATTGAGTCGCCGTTGCATTTGGTTGTGCTCGCGCAGTAATTTGCAAAAATCGGTCTTGTCTGGGGGTAGTGATGCGACTTGGCCCCTGGTGCCTCTCCGCTACTTCACCTGTGGCACGATAGCGTGTCCACAATCTTGAAATTACATTTTGATGGGTCCCTATGGCCTCAGCAACATTACGCTGAACAGATCCAGCTTCCAGCATTCCCACAGCTCGTAACATCTCCGCCCTCGTCAAATGTCGGCGTTGCATGGCTACAATACCTCAATTTTAACTTTATCTTTCGTTTAAAAATGAAAAAAAACTGTAACTAAACGTAATTCGTATTGTTTTCTAAATTTCGCACAAATGAAAATTCCCTCTCCTATACATCAAGACATTTTTATGCCACCGAAACAAAAGAATTTTCAAAAATTTGAATTTGGAATTAGTCTGAGATAAATTACAAACAAATCGGTGTATAAAAGATTCCAATGTGGCCAGTACTTTTCGAGTTATTTAATTGAGTATGAAATATCCCTAGACCGTGTTGATGTGTGTACATTGTAAAATGTAAACCAAATAGCTTGTTCGACCGTACTATCGTGGACACTCCCATCTGATCACCAGTAAGCTAATTTTTGCTTGCACTCGCAACATAGAAACGCTCTCTTGCCCCGCCCCGTAGAACCCCGGAAAAGACCACAACTGTACAGTGGGAAAAATAAACGTAAATGTGTACTGGTATCGGATCGCAGTTTTTCTAACATTTCTAGTGGTAGGTATTTAAAATCTATTTATAAGATTTCCAACGACTTTAATTACGACAATAAATGGCCGCCAGAACATTCGCCAAGCAGAATAATAAAAAACAACTTACCAATACAATGTCTTCTGTGACATCCTTAGGATCTGGTGGCAGTGCGAACCTGAAGAGTGACTTGACAATCTCGAAGTCAAGACGAAGGATCATCCATACTACTTCGAAGAATATTCTAATCGCGTAAATAATCTGTGGTTCCTCTGCCCTGGAAGTTTTCATCTTATTTAAGTACACTGTCGTTCTAAATTAAATAACTAGTATTTACTAACACTAAAATTAAAATGAGTTCACAAAAGTTATATAGTTATAAATAAAAAAATTGGCACACGGCCAGCGTTAACGAGATCGCAAAAAGAATACAGATTTTGTATAATAAGGTTTTTGCATATGCTTTAGGGTGCGTTCAGACTGTTAATAAAAAATACTAATCTGAATGTATAATGAAACTTCAAATATAGCGTACAGTATAAGAAGAGATGATGACAGATGATGTTTAGGGAAAGACAATAACAACGATAGATGAGCTATGAAAGATGACATGGCTAGAAACTAATGGAGTAATAGAGAAGTATGGAAGAAGATGACATGCTGCTCTGACCGAAAATAAACTGGGATAGGGGAAGGAGAATTATGATGCTGATATTAAACGAAGTTTTTTATAATAGGTTCATACTCGAATGTTCTATTCAAACAAAATATTTACAGAATAGATTTCCATACTTCCATACATTTGGACTACGCTTTGCATGAGTCATAATGGACATCAACAAAAATATATAAGTGATATCAAACAGTGGTGGTATCGTAATAAATATGACCAAACACTACCGTTGAAAACGAAAATAAAATTTGTAGAATTAATTCTACGTTTAAATAACCAACACAGAAATTGAAAACAGGCCTGTGATAAAACTAGTGATTAAACTAATTTGTCATTTATTTATTTTATCTTACCCAGTAATTAGGCTATTATCAAAATATGTTATAATCCTTATAAGAACAGCCTGTAAAAACTATTATCTTTTAATATCTGTGCTATAATCATCCCATGCGTACTGAACATGATTTAATGACTCAGTTTATCTGCACTTATTACACACACACACACATAATACACATTCTTTTTATATGTACACTCCCACATTGTAATTGTTTTTCTAGTTTTAGTTTTTTTTTCATAGTTGAAAGAAGGCAGGAGGCTCTCTTCTTTGTAAGATTATATATTGTAGAAGTTTGTAAAGTTAACTAAAATAAAATTATTTATTCACCAATAAAATCACGCCTTGGGGGGCAGAATCTACAGAACGCCACCTCAATTTATTTTAAGTAATGTTTTAATAACATACAGCATTGCTGTTTTTGTATGAACAAGACTTTATTCAAGCACTTGCAAGTTTGAATGGCGTATGACGTCGCGAAACCTTGATACAATAATAATAAATAATAATAATCAATAATTTTAATCAAGATCTGGTTTAACAGGTTCGGGTTCCTTGAGTTGATAAATTATTTCTAAATTCAACATAATAATTTAAAAAAATACCCACTAAAACTATGTTCATTTCTAGTAATTATAAATGAAAATTAAATGCTGTTCGTTTGTAGAGAACGGATCGACCGATTTGATTCTTTTGTCCATAATGGTCCCGAATAATATTTGTATATAAGAAGTGTTTCTTCCCAAGAGAACCAACAAACTTCAATATAGTGCTTAGAATAATAATCTCGTTTACTGTCATGACTAGATTCTAATCTAGTGGTCATCATGAGGTCTATTTTCTAAAATAATAGGCAGCTGAAGTCTAAAAGCTCCTTTATTTGAAGTAGTGTACCAGCTCGTAGACTGGTATCTAAGGGCGTGGATACATGTCTGCGGTACGGCACCGGCCTCCTGGAAAGGCACGACGACGCCGCCGCTGCTACCGGGAGACGGCGCGCCGCGGCGTCGGTCGTGCCGCGGCACGGTGCCGTGTACGGTGCACCGCGGGCACAAGGCAGCAACCATCATTCAGTTTTTGTCTTGATATGGACCGCGAAAGACGCATTATTCTGCTTGTGTTAAGGCGACGAATGAAAAAAAAACGGAATCAAAGAAAATATTTGTGAATCTTTTTATAATGAACCATGACTCCACCACTCATTTTAAGAGGAAATATGAAGCCCTGAAAATAAGTTGTCATGAAAAATTTTACGAATATTTTAGAATGTCCATATCAAGTTTTGAAGAACTACGAACCGAGATTGAGAACTAAACAACAACAAAACATTAACTACCGAGCGGTTCGCCGTACACGGCACCGTGCCGCGAAACCGTGCACCGTCTCCCGGTAGCGGCGTCGGTCGTGCAGTAACACGGTGGGAGGTGCCGTACCGTAGACATGTGTCCATGCCCTTATTGTACTTAATACAATACAATACAATACAATACCAGTTTTTCAAGGAAGTAGCAGCTAACAATAATATAACAATTCTAGTGAAATGAATAGTTGTTTTTTTTTGTTATTTTATTTTATTTTAGGATTATTGAAATTTATGGAAATAGAATAAGTGATGACTATGTATGATGTAGGCACTTATTGTAATTTAATTCTAAAGTTATTTTGTAATGTTTTAATTTTAAATAATTATGTATTAACATTGGGATTTGATGCCTTTGTGAATAAATAAATATATACAGTACTTTCATTATAAATATAAAATGTTTTAGATCATCAAAATCTGGGCGAGGTCAGGTCCATGGTCAAGCTTAAAAATTATGTTGTAAAAATGTCGTTTATGTTAAGAACACCTTTTCAAAAATGCGTGATAAAGTTTAATGTATGTAGGTAAGTATAATTATTAATTCTCGGAATAACAATAGTGACCTGGATACTTATAACCTGGTATTTATTCACAAGTGGTGTTTTTGGCCCTTTAACCATTTGTGATATTGTTTTCGACAATTCTTGTCAAAAACATGAATCATACACGTATAAAGAAGAAGAAGAAATGCTGCGACGTCCCCACATGGGATAAGGGCAGAATAATGATGTTGAAGATATTGTTTCAGACATGTTTTGTTAACAATTCTTATCACCTTTGTGAGAAATTTTGTTTTCAATTATGACAACTTGTTTTATGTTGAAACTATAAACAAATCTAGTAGACCCAACATGAAGACTTTGGTGTAAACAGGTTTGGTTAGATCTGTTGTTCCCCAGCGTCCAACTAAACATAATTATTTCATGCATCGCGTCGGTTACAGCAGTCGATACCTATACCTACTCGTAATAAAATAATTTGCGTTCCTATGAAGGCAAAGATAAGGAGATGAATGCAAAACAAGCTAATGATATCGAATTGTGCTAGCATAAAATGAGGTGTTAATAAACGGGATTTTGAATGTATATCTGATTCATTTGTTGGTAAGTAGGTGCAGTAGACTGCACATATGTACTTGTAGTAACAGAATAAGTATTCGCTTGCTTTTTGTTGTAATAAAAATTCAGTCAAACGCTAGCCTACTGATCACAATTCATGTACCATGTATTCATGACCTCACGCCGATTATGCAATAAGTACCTATAAGTATATTGAGTTCACAAAGTCGTTCTTTAGCAATATAATAATTAACTATAAGGTCCTAGACTCAGCAATATAGACAAAGGAGTACAGTTTCGAGAGTAAATGTAATCATAGCAAAGTTCAAAGATTATATTTTTGAGAAGTAACGACTGAAATTTGAGATAAGACCTAAGTTTCTAACCTAACCCTGGCGACTGGGTTAGCATTTCGGGTGAGCAGTGCAAGTACGTAGGAATCGATTCGATAAATCTGACAGTCATTCTCGACAAAATGAGTTTATAACAAAGATAAAAACTCATTTTGTCGAGAATGACTGTCAGATTTATCGAATCGATTCCTACATACTTGCACGGCAGGTTCGGAATTAACCCCATTTCATGGTAGCAAGTAACCCCTTATAAATAATTTTATTACTATCACTACTTTGAGAGAAAACAATAAATAACTATGCTAGTATGAAAATACTTTATGCTCGAGCCTGTACATTGACTTTATTGATAAAAATATCTTATCACTACAAGAATAAGAGTTTAAAAACTTACATGTTGTTGCTTCGTGGTCTCTGTTGCTACTAAGTACTAAGTAAAATGTTATTAAACTCTTTAACAGTTGCGTTGATAACGGCTGATAAGGTTCGGTGTACGCCAGATTAGCGGGTCGACTGACTACACACGTGCGACTAAACGGTGCGGGTAACTCGCGATTTTTGTTTTGGATTTTTTTTAATACTTACATATTTCAAAGAAAAACTGACAATATCTTGTGTTGTACTTTCAGGGATACCTCTTAAGGTGGAAGCGGCAGGGTAGTCATTAATATAACCAATACAACCCTCTCAGTTCATTTAGTCCCATTGAATGACTTTTTCATGTAATAAGTAGACAGATTATAATTTTGTAAATACGTACGTGTGACCTGAAAATTGCAAGGCATTACAAGAAAATTTGAACTTCGCGGGCTACCCCGGCGCTTCCCCCTTAATGACTTCCAGGAATTAATTTGGTATCAGAGCAATTTGTATGGGAAATTGAGAACATGGGCATACCCTTTACTTGTGAATATCTTTGTATGTTTCTGGGCTCTCTAATTAGGCTAATTCTGGATACACCTATAATTAGTATCTAATTACGAATATTTTATTAAGTTAAAATCTCTTAAATCTGTTATGTTGTGCTTAATGTTAAAACAATAATTAAATTTGATTTATGTACGTGATGGACCTATTATATTTAACAAAATGAATTCGTCTGGAAACTTGAAATATCTTGACAATGGACGTTTGATATAACTGTAATAAGAAAGAACGGCCTACTACATCGTTTGAAAAATGGATAACTTATTTAAAAAAAAGTTATAGCAAATAAATTGAAAACAATAATCTATTACTTATTTAAACATTGAATAAAGATCTATTTGCTATGTCAAGAGGATAGTCGGTAACTGACTCAAGTGCGTGTAACTTTGAATAGACTTCTTATTACATAATTGTTCCTCTTGCGAGCCTCTTAACTACCGGTCAGTCTTCTAATATAATTTCAACACTAATATTTGTTACGAAAGAAACTAATACATTAGTTTAATTTTGTAAAAAAATGGTTACTAACGAGTTTGAATTTACTGTAGGTAGGTACTTACACCAAAGATGTACTTAGTTTAGTTTTTTTTTTATATTAAGTTCAAATGTAAATATCAAAGACCTTAGTGGAAATGCACAAAAGAAAGATTCCTTAAGTACGACCTCACGAGTAAACTTTACCTAAATTCTATCTAAATTTTGATTTATTTGATGATTGACGCAATTGCCAGTAAATATCTATAGATATGAATGATTAATGATATCAAAACTAAGTAAATAATAAGTGTCAAACGAGTAATTTCAATTTTATAGACTTTTACGTCGTTAAGCCCACAGGTCAAAGGGCTTATTAACATTGTAACCTTTGTCTAGCAACGGAACAATACATTAAGATAAAATGAAGTCTGTTTATTATAAGACAAGGATCGTGTTAAAGAATACCCTATTATTCCCTTTTTATAAAAAAAATATTACTTAACATGGCGCCTGTAATGCTCGAAGGGTTAAACAGGAATGTCTTTACTTATAAGTTTACAGTAAACCAATATTTCGACAGTTATGTTTAACTCATAAGGGATAGACAAGATTATTGCCATCATCGGGCACAAATCTAGATTCAGGGCTGCTGTGCTTCTGAGAATTGCTGATGGTTTAATTAAGTAACACTGCCCGAATTGGGCATATCATTAAAGGATTCCTAGTGTGGTTATCGGACTTATAAAAAGACGTGTCCAAATGATAAGTAGTTTGTTTCGATTCGTTGTCGCACAGCCGTTTAGTCGCAAGTGTGTGGCCGCCCTAAGGATATCTAACAGACTCCAAAAGCGTTATTAGAATGGCTAAAGTTATAGTACAAAGACCAAATGATAATAAATTAGGTGTAAATTCCATTAAAACAAATCTGTTGCTGTCTGGTAGTCATTGAGTTTTAGATAAATAATTAATTGCAAATAATTATGATGACGGCGACGGTATTGAAAACAAGGATGTTTTTGGGCTAAGTAAATATAGTTAGCAGAATATGAAAGATACAGAAGATCTTTCCGCATTTCCCTGTAGTACCTATTGTCAATTTATCAAAAGTCGTCTATTCAAATAAGGCTGAGAAAACATTAAAATCAAAAATAATCCTTTTTACAGTTCAGTTCAGTTTGTAAATCTATATGGATTTTTCTTTCCATTGCTAACAATATTGCCAGTAAACTTCTAGATAAAGCCCTACTCCAAAGTAATGCCTCATCTTACCTATTTCGAAAACTACGGAGCAACATTGATGTGAATCCTAACCTACACACACACACCTAAACATTAAAAAACATCACTTCACAAGTTCACAAAACGCCGCGCCGCTCAAAATCACTATCACGACACCATCAAAAATAAAAAGAACAATTTTAAATTATAGCAAACTTTTTAATAAACATTGTCGCGCGTTATTTTAAAAGTAGAACTACACGCACTGAGATTCTCGTCTCGTCATTACAGGCCGTATACTGACTTGGTGAGTCAAACCAGCCAGTATAATTTTGGGGCTCTGTATTAGGTAATTGTAAAACTATTTGAATGTACCTACATATATTTGAAATTACTTTCATTTTAGTAGCGTGACTTGAGAAGTATTTTGGCCAATTAAAAATTCGAATGTTTGTTCAACTGGCACGTTCAACTGTTGCAATAGTAAATAGTTGGATCTTTAACGCCACAAAGCGTATGGCTGGCACAGCTCGTGCTGATAGGTGTTTTCATTAATCTTTATAAAAAAAAACTCTTCTACCTTTATGGTCACCACTTCTCTTCTACATTTTGTTGAAAAACATTTATTTTTCAGTTAAGTTTACCGCACCGCAAATTTTCTGTTGTTATCTTATAACAAAAACATGCCTATGATGAAGTCTGATAAACATCCTTATTTTAATAAAAAATATCTTTATACACACCACCTAGTCTCTCTGGGGTCACAAACAACTGTATAAAAATAGGTACATTGTCTTGTGCTTAATTACACGGAGATCGGAGATAACGCAAAGATTATCGTGTTTGTTATTTAACGACAGAATACACAGACTGACATGTACAGTTTTCTAGATAATCATCATCTGCCTAGCCTTTTGCCAAGATTTTGGGGAGATTTTGGGGTCGGCTTCCAGTCTAACCGGATGCAGCTGAATACAGTTTTCTAGATAATGCTAAAAATATAACATGCTATTTCAGGTGTTTAACTGTGTTCGAGGTTAATCGTGCATGTATGGTACACATGGTTTGGTACCAAGATGAAAGCACCTCCTCATGGTACCATAGACTTCCTAACCCAAAGATTAGTCTTTAATTTTGAGAACCGTGACACCGATACGTCTCGTCTTCGGAACGAAGAGATGACCACAATATAGCGAGAGGAGCCTAACATAACATGGTTTTACCTCGAAAGGAGTTCCAAATAACCCGGCGTTCTACCCAGACGGAGAATGTCCATACGGTTAAGATTTTTCAACATAACCACCACGGACCAGCGCTGTAAAAATCGAAGATATTCCTGTTTCCATGCTAAAATAAGGAAAATGCACTAGGTGTTTAAAAAGGTGTGAATAAATAGCAGCACGTGTATCCTTGCGTTTTTGTGTTGAACACTTAATACTTAGCTGCAGATTTCACATAAAAATCTTTATGTAAAAACGCAACTAGACCCCTGACATTGGATGGCGTCTCTACCTATATGGTACTGGCTTCTGCTTAACCGGACTATCTTGTAGGTGCCATTGAGTGTTAAGCAGGGTCCAGACGTGTGTAACGCGTAATGTAATGTATCGTGAAATGTAACGCGAATTCTGGCGGCACTACGAGCATTACATGTAACGCTTGCGCCAGCGCTCGCCGTGATCCACCAGATGTCGGTTTTTAGCGCGAGCACAATGCCGCTCGCAGTGCTTGCAAGAATAATATTAGAATCCAAAAAATCCGGATTACTGTATAAATAATCCGAAAAACGATGCTTGGACTGATATTGCTCTTTCATTGGGAATAGATGTAGCATGTAGAAGATCTTCCCCTAGACAATTCAGTTTTCCACCATCGACGCGGCGACGCGCCTCGCACCAAACGTTTCTTCCGGTTTTCAGTTAATAAATACATACAAATAAAAGCAGCACCAGCTATCATGACCTTCCTATTCGTATCATGACCTTCCTATGTTCGTGGCAACTGAGTCGAAACAGCTCTTGAAAAAGATTCGCGTTGAGTTCGCGTGCAGTCCATACTGTTGACGCTAAATTACACGTAATCTTACATTACGCGTTACACACGTCTGGACCCGGCTTTAGGCCTCTAGCCAGGGGCATAAAACTTATAAACCAAGCGATAGCGCGCTGACGGCACCCCCTGTGGAATACGAGCATCGGCGTAAGGCGTCGCTGGGGAGGGCAGCAAAGGGTCAGGCTGGATAGAGTTCATCGACACGTAAAGAAGAATAAAAGTAAAGTTACTTACGAGCTTTTCGAGCTTATTATAATGTATTATGAAAAATATTATAACAAGACGTACCGCCTTATCAAAATTAATCACGATAATTTGTATGAAATTGTCTATTTGTGTGACCCAGAACTCTCAGACAATCAGTGACCGCGGGGTCACCAAGATAAAATCTTATTTTCTACTTTCAGTGGTTTCAAAGTTCAAGACGAGATGATGTTTCAATGTGCTTGCTGCACCCAATGATATTCTAATAAACAGATTTAAATGTTGTGAGCGCGCAATCGTGAAGACTCGAAAACGGGCAAATTGGCTCGTTTTCCCTTTATTCTGCGTCACTGCGTGTATGTGAGCTGGCTCTGCCTCGCGGCACACCTTTTCAGTGGTTTTGTAGGTGTATAACATATCTGTTTATTAGAATATCATTGGCTGCTCCAATAGAGTTTAGAAATTATATTTTTATCAGTTCGTCTGATTTTTTTCCTAGGCAACTGATTTTGACCATAATTTATTATTTGAAAGAGGTTTTCTTTCGCACTGTGGTCTTGTTTATGATTTGGTGAGGATCTAAAACGAAAACTGACCTTTGGTGATATACATTGGAGTGTATTGTTTACACAATTCCATAACACACACGACATCACGCCTTTATGCTCCGAAGGTGCACAGTACACCCAAGGAATAATCAAACAAACAAAAGTCACCGCTGCTGAAGTAATTTTACACTTTTCGGGTTTTTTATGTCAATAGATTTTTTACAAAAAAAGTTTTTTTTTTAATATTTGATACTAAAATGTATGGAAAGTATCTTATAATTATCCGGGCTTTCCCCATATTAAAGCTGGAAAAAGTGTCATAAGTGCCTTTCTCCGAGTTCACAGCATAATGTTCACAGCGCGCGACTCCACTACCGAGTCGCATATATCAATTTTGTATCAGTGTAAAACTAAGCTAATTAAAGTTATCAGGCGGTTTTTAAATTTACATTTTGATAATCATGCCATATTTTACATAAGCGATAACGATGGTGGTAAAGGCATAAATATATGGAATTGACACATATCATGGTTCGGTCAAACATGGTAGAATGTCACCGGTCTTCGGTAAATATTTCAGGGCTCCGGCCCATCTCGTAACTTTCCCATTTCGACAACTAAACAAAAGACGTGCGAAACAAGTGAAAAAGTGTGCCAACTCGTAACTATTTTAATCTTCATACATTGAATCCCATTTCGTCAACCATAAATTTCAACTGTTTTTGTACAGTACAGTCAGCTCCTAAAGTTACAAGGAAACCATTTGTTGATGTTGCTATTTTCTGTCTCTCTTTGGCACACTAAGTTTTGTTACGAGAGAACTCAATTTTGAATTTGAACAGAAAGTACTAGGAGAACAGAATCAAGAAGATTAGTTGTCACTTGTCACAGTTCGTAGGAGCTCGTAGCTAAATAATAACAGTCGCTTGGATACATTTTCAGGTTGAGCCGCGCTTGCCCAGGTTGGTCTGTGGACGGGGGACCACCACCCGTTGGTCCGGGCTGTCATTTGTAGATCTTCGACTGTCGTTACAGGTAGTCAGTTGCTCAAAAGTCTGATAACCAGGCTTACCAAGGGGTATCGTATTACACAGCACTGACTGGGTTGTGGTGGTCAGATAGGCAGTCGCCCCATGTAATTAATACTAGTATTCAGCTGCAACCGGTGTGTGCTATTTCTAGCTATACTAGGATTCAGGGTGACTTCTTCTTTATTTCAATAAAAATGCGGAGATATCAAATTGATCTATTATTGAACAATGCGTAAAATGAAGTAGTACAAAAATGGTAGTTAAATCTTAAAGCTAAACGTATACACGGAGCATTGGAATTGGTTACAAAAAGCAACGCGATTGGCTCTTCATGACGTGATAGGCGGTCATCATTGGTTGATGAAGATGACGTGGTGAAAGGTGCGTTCATAAGCTTGAACAACCGGTTAGACTGGAAGCCGACCCCAAGATGTTTGGGAAAAAGCTAGGCAGATATGAAGATGAGTTGTCACAGTTCGGTGTCCGCAGTCCGGACCGCTCTTCAGTCGCTCGGTTTGCACCATTCCCGTAAAGTTCTGTTGAAAAATGCACTGTGAAAATACGAAAAACTTTGAAAGCAATAATTGTCTAGGTCCTCCGTAGTTTTCTGAAGAAAATCTCTGATCGACAATATATCACCGTAAATCCCAGTCTCCTGAAGTATTTATAAGTTTTCAGAAACCTTTTGAAAACCTTTAGGCATCACTATAGTTCTGGAAACTTGTAATTGATTCTGGTGAATTAAGTCAGATGGCACAATTTCCTTACGCAGTTTTAGTGTACTTAGTTACCGTCATAATACATAGCAGAAGGTAATTATAACGATGCCTAGCTAATATACTCCTATCCTGCGCCGACACATAATCGTAGTTGATATCCGACTTCTCGAATCTGTTTTAAGTAATTTTGTATTTGTTCATGATTTCATTGATTTGGTACTTTATCTTCAAGTGTTCTGTGAATTGTATTTATGACAAGTATCAATGTCCGTGTTCTAGAAGAATTAAATACTCAATCAACCTTAGTTACATCTTTAATGTAGAAGTACATATTTACTCGGCGAAGGGTTTCTTGAATATCAGAGGAAAATAAACAAGAGACAGTGTTTTATGTTTCTAGATGCTCATTTTTTTTTATTGGGCCGGGCCCGCCGCACTGACATACATCTCCCAAACAGTGCCAGATGTCAATCCTAATACTTTTTTGTCGTTTCCATTATCTGTATTTCTGATAGAATAGTAGTTGTCTGGCCCCTCAGGTTTCTAATGACAACTACTTTTGTATGCGCTTTTGATCATGTATTTTTTTCTTCAATCCAATGTAATAGGTCTTTACCTACGAAATTGCCGTTCTGCCGTACTGACTATTTCAAGTCCATTTTTTTCTTTTTTCGTTAAGAGTTCGAAGTTCAAATTATTTTTATTTTTAAAATATGGAATTCTTTTTTGAAAATTAGTCATTGGTTCATCGCATTTGTACGTTTTTCGTCACCATGGATACGTTAAAAATTCGAGTGATTATGGAGTATGAGTACCGTCGTGGCAGCAAAGCGGGAGAAGCGGCACGCAACATCAACGACGTATACGGAGCGAACACTACTAACGATCGCACCACCCTTTATTGGTTTGCCCGCTTCCGTTCTGGAAATTTCTACCTAAGAAATAAACCCCGTGGTCGACCGAAAACTTTAGTCGACAATGACGAATTAAAGGCGATTGTGGAAGCTGATGATTATCAATCTACAACTGAATTAGCAGCAGCTTTCGATGTTGGCATCAAACCAATATTGGTCCATTTGCGTCGGATTGGCAAGGTAAAAAAGCTTGACAAATGTGTGCCCCGCGAATTGAATGATCACCAGCGCGAATTATGCGTCGAGACGAGCCTTGCACTGCTCAACAGGCACACAAACGAATAAATGTAATAAATATTGAATCGCATTGTTACTTGCGACGAAAAATGGATTCTGTTCGATAATCACTGGTTCAGCACCTAAACAATGCCCGAAACGAAAACTGACCCCTAAAAAAGAGTGGTCACTGTTTGGTGGTCTAGCGCCGGTGTCATTCATCACAGCTTCTTACCAAACGGGATGAGCATTACTGCAGATATGTACTGTGAAGAACTGAACATAATGATGGAGAAGCTCGCACATCTCCAACCAGCTTTGGTCAATCGTTCGGCTCAGCTGCTCCTGCACGACAACGCGAGACCTCATACTGCAAAGCAGACGTTCTCCAAGTTACAAGAGCTGGGGTTGGAAGTTCTCCGTCATCCACCGTACTCACCAGACCTTGCCCCTACAGACTTCT
Source organism: Xestia sexstrigata (assembly GCA_941918905.2). Lineage (NCBI taxonomy): Eukaryota > Metazoa > Arthropoda > Insecta > Lepidoptera > Noctuidae > Xestia > Xestia sexstrigata. Next base: position 21,788,790 of record OW799201.2, read on the forward strand.
ACTTTTTCTAGAATTTGGATAAGTTCTTGGCGGGGAAAAAATCGTTTGTATGAAACTAAAATAAACATACTAAAACTACCAAAAGCGACATTTCTCGTAAAGGGCCTCGATACAGATTTAAATTGCAGTACTAAAAATAGTTAGCGAGCAACATTTGTAGGTACCTACATGTAATAAACATGGTGTTCACTTAGACAGTGGTTCACCTTGCACTCGTTAACCGGCTCTAAATGCGCGTTATGTAAGCGAAGCTGATTATAATTTGTTATGTATATGGACTTTTGACTGTATCTTTAAGGAGAATAATAAGGTGACTTAGTCTTATTTTTATTATTTTTCAATTTTCGTTTGTTACTAATTATTAATATCCTGTAGTTCGCTTAATTCACCTGGGATAATTCACCTAGGTGCATTAACTATATTATTCACCCAGTGTATGACTTGAGTGTCTTGGAAGATTTTGAATTGTCATTCCCCATTTGAATTCTGTTTTTTATGTCGATTTTGACCGCACTTTGCTCTCTCTTCATAGTCGGAAATATCCTAAAGGAACGGTACTACTGGGGCAAATAGTATCCTATGCTTTAACCTAGGTCATGGTCTCTTCCTTAGCAGTGTCAATTAACCAAAATCCATTCAGCTTTTTCAGTGTGAAAAGGTAACAGACAGTTTTTAAAATTTCAGTATGGATTCGTCTTTAGTTTAAAAATCGAATGTTCGAGGAACGTAATTTTTTTTTTTTTCATAGAAATACTTGCCGTCTTGTCAATGTAAAACAGCATAGCTATTCAAAACGCTTCGATTCGATTTTCGATTCGGAAAGTCGTATGTCTATCTCGCTCGATTTCGTAATGTCAAAAAAAGATAGACATACGACTTTCCGAATCGAAAATCGAATCGAAGCGTTGTGAATAAGGGCTTATAAGGGGCCTGGATCTCTTTATTAGCGCCAAAATTTCGTTTAAGAAACAGATTTCAATAACTTGAAGACGTTTTTCTATATTGACACATATATATGTATTTTCTGCCGTGATACAACATTCCTACCATTCTTCGTAAGCTCGACAGAATTGTTTTGCCATAACGTTACGCACACATTGGGTATGCAATAAACCATTGATTAAATCGTTTCGAACGATGCTATACTCGTGGACCCACACGTGATCAGTTCTGCGCTTTCATAACAAATCACGAGAAATGGCTCCATTCAAATGTAAACTTACCTTGTAATTTATGCAAAAGTGTGTCTCTCGGTTTGTTTTGGTGCTTTTTATGACTTAATAAATGAACCGATTTGGATTAAAGGTAGAAAGAAAGGTGACATGAATAGGCCTGCCCGCTTAGCATGACCACCGAAGAAACGAAAGAGAATCGACAAATCTTTTATTCATCTGTCATTTTGCTGTCATTGAATCGACAAAATGACAGATTGCAATGACAAAAGATTTCTTCGGTGGTCATGCTAAGCGGGCTGGTCCAAGAAGGACCGACAACTTGGCTGAAATGTGGACAAGTGAAGTGCGACAAACACATGGTCCTAAGTTCTATTTATTAACACATGTTTTGTATTGACTATCTTATGTTAGTTTATAAAGTTGGTGTTCACGAAGCTGTCACCGAACATTCTGGACATCAAACTAAGTAACCCTACGCAAAAATCGTTTAACCGTAAAGCTCAATATTAGAACCTATTATCTTTTAAACATATTTAAAAACAAACTTTAGATAAAGTTGTAACTTTGATCACCAATATCTCCGTAAAGCGCTTATTACACTTTACTGAATTTAGTCGTCTTAATTCAGTCGTTATTGAATTTAGTCAAGTAAAATCAAGTAAAATAGCTTGCTAAATGCGATTATACTTGACTCAATTCAGTAACGAATGAATTAAGACGACTAAATTCAGTAAAGTACAATAAGCGCCAACTCCCAGGTATGTTCTATTTCCACCGTTTATTTTTGGGCCATTTTTGTGGGTTGGGTTTTTGGGTTGTTATGGACTTTGAAAATAGTCGCAGGAGTCTACTGAATTCGTGCGGCACGCGGTCGTTGTGGGATTCTTCCTTGCGACGGCACTTTGTCCAGCAGTGCCTACACCAAAAATATCAGCTAGTACTTGGTGTTGTTATGTGACATAGCTTAGCTTTTTCTTCGTGTGTCTGAACACTAGAAAAAAAAAGTTGAATCAATAATTATGAGGTGGCATGGTAGGTACTTTTTGACCCCCAATATTGAAACCATTTGTTTGTTAGGACCACTCCTAATTCTTTTGAATTAATCGGGGTCAAAGCCTCATGATTTATGAAGTAAGGAGTTAATTCAATGCCTGATGGCGCCAACTTGACTAAAAATGGCGTAAACGTATCTCACGTGTGAGTTTAGTAACGCTGATAAACGACTATGTCTAAGGCACGTGTTGGTTTGAGTAAGGCAAGAGTTTGGTAAGATAGGTCTAGGTTGTGGTCTATGGAAGGCCTGACAATATGAAATTCTATTAGAAATTACGATTATGAAAAGCTCATAATTCCGAATAATTGAAGTAAATGATATTTTTAATAATATTGCATTATTTTTTACTGTTAACAGAAGTCAGACGAAATGTTGCACATAGATCACAGTATTACATTACAATTAACAATATAAATTCGTCGAATTAAAAGTTATTCAGGAATTAAAAGAAGTTATTCAGAAGATTAAAAAAAAAACAAGAGTTTCGTTTGTTTTTACTTTCGTTTTTTGAAAGTCTCATGAAAATCCGATCACTAAAAACTTTTTTATTAATTGCATTCGGCTAATGTCTAAGCTGCAGGTCATCGTCTGTTTATCTGTAGTCACGAGTTGTTGTGAGTTTGGTAAGGTTAGTCTATCGTCTGTGCTTGCGCAGTGCATGCACTCAGTAACTCGTGAAATTATAGATAGTCTGTACATATTGTGCAATTGGAGAGTCTTGGCATTGATTTTTGTCGCGACGCGTTTTAAGAGCATCTTTGAATTACGGTAATCAAAAATGGAATGGTGCACAAGTGGGTTTTCAGGGGGGGCCGGGGCATTGGCAGATAATAATCAATTGAGATACTTTTTAAGAGCTGCCAAAACGCGGTTCTCTCATAGATTTTGTATGGCAATAGCCAACTATGACGTCACTGTTTATTCAACTCAATGACTCCTATTTATTTATTTCAAAGCAACTTAAAACCGAATTTGGCAATTAATTGAAAATAAATAGTTCATAGGGTCCCGGGTTCGAATCCCGGTAGAAGCAAATGTTTGTGTGATGAGCATGGACATTTGTTCCCGAGTCATGGATGTTTATATGTAAACAAAAAGTATCTATGTAGTATATCAACTATCTGGTGTCCACGACACAAGCCCCCGTTGCTTAGTGTGGCACTAGATGGCGCTGTGTGTAATGTCCAGCTATATTTATTTATTTAAATCGGGTTTTCAGGCCCAAAATAAAGTGTTTTTTTAGAGATAGGTGTCTGGGAGTGATTGTTTTATGGTGCCATCTAAGTATAAATAAAATTTTCTACTGCTATCCTAACAGAAACTTTATATTCAAGTATTATTAAAACGATCATTACTAAAACCTGCATTAAGGGGGCTTGGCACTATCCATGATTAACTAACACTGATGCTTTTCATTCAACCGGCGCAGGCTCAATGTTTCACGAGACTATGACAAACTATGTTTCAATCACAATATTATGTGTCGTATTCATTCATTTGTATAGAAGTCAAGCGCCACTTCACAGCGGTGTCACTATAGTTGTATACAAATTAATATGTGATGACCATGGACTAGAAAGGCGTGTGTGTTTCGCCGTTATGTGTAAAGGTGAATGCTCACTGTTTCACGGATATTAAAGTTTAACAAATCCAACTTTACCGAGTTAAAACCATTAAAATCCTCAATACAACCCTCTACGTTCATTTAATCCCGTTGAATATTTTTTTCATGAAGGAATCATATTTTAATTAACATACAAACTAACACTGACCTGCCAATTGCAAAAAAACGTAAAAAAAAACAATTTTTCTGGCTACCCGGGCGCTTCACCATTAAAAAGCGAAACAAAAACTAATAAAATAAAATCTAAATAGTAATAATATGTTTTTAAATAGGTTAGAGGAACAAAATGAATATGTGTTACTATTGGATTGGACATTCTGCGCGTCGATGACAATCTTCTACATTGTGTCGGCCCAGAACTGAACCACAAGTTTGGCGCCTTTAATAGCGTCCAACAGTTCCTGTAATAAACAAACAACAGGACACGCTGTACATGAATTAAGTGCGCCATCGTTTGAAGAAGCACCACATTTACACTCCAGGGTTAGGTTATCAGTCATCAATGAAATTCCACCTGAACAAGTTTACCTTGCTGCGACTACCTTGGGTCCGGAGTCTATTTAAGAAGTTTTGAAAGTGGTGCCGGTGATATGGTATGTGATGCGGACGAATGAGAAAAATGTCGTGAGGAAATTTTGAGTATGAAAGTGGATGGATATAAGAGTAGAGGAAGACCAAAGAAACGATGCAAGGACTGTGTGAAGGATGATATGGCAACACGGAAGGTGTCTGATGAGATGACGAGTAATAGAGAAGTATGGAAGAAGAAGACATGCTGCGCCGACCACAAATGAATGGGGGCTATCGTTTTTTAGCTCACCAGATGGCGCCACTGTCGAGTAAGGTCTTGTCAATAATTCTATTTTATACTTTAAAGTACCAATAAAGTCATAAAAAGTTTATTTTTTTACGTTTAACAACATAGTGTAAATTTCAGATACATATTTACAATGTTTTCCCTAAAATTAGCAAGCACGAAACATATAAAAATCATTCTATCTCCAAGTACTAACAAATAAGATCCTAAGTTGCTACTTAAAATCTTCAAGTCATAATTAATCAGGAATGGCTCAGTCTAGAACATAATCGTGAGTATTAGTATAAATACGTGATAAAAAAGCACGCAACGCGCGAACACTGTATGAAATCTGACATTTCGGAAGACCTTACTCTACACGAACACCTCTAGCGGCGAATTGGAGAAGGGCAAGAGAATAATGATGAATTAAAACAATAGTTCCACCCATTGTGTACAACCCTTAATCTCACACATACTTTTAGCCAATTTAGTGCACATTCTCCGTGAAGGTCGCTGCAAGCGTCTTAATGAGCCGTGCAAGTTGCTCTTGCAGCCATTTGCCGCTATATTTAACAGTTTTGAGCGAATTTAACTTTCAGCGCAACACTTGCACAAGCACTTTGGACCAAAATATGCTTGCAATGTTTACGGGTTTATTATTTGTAATGTGAGAATGGGACGGGGTCATTTCTTTGAGAGTTTTGAAGAAATCTTAATAAAGCCTTAAATTCAAAGAACGAACGATTACTTAACGAACGCGTGAGTTTGACCCGAGTTAGGCATAAACTACAGAAAAATGTGTTTAAAACTTTTCCTGAAGCAGAGAGAAAACAAAGCCATCCATTGAAGATAGAAATATGGGAAAACATTTCGGGCATAGATCACCAAAACTAAACTTTTGGGTTGATTGATTTTTAGGGTTCCGTACCCAAAGGGTAAAAACGGGACCCTATTACTAATACTCCACTGTCCGTCTGTCTATCACCAGGCTGTATCTCATGAACCGTGATAGCTAGACAGTTGAAATTTTCACAGAATGTTTATTTCTGTTGCCGCTAAAACAACAAATAATTAAAAAAATATATACGAAACTACGGAACCCTTCATGCGCGAGTTCACCTGGCAATTGGCCGGTTTTATGATTGCAGTTATACCAAAGTCGCGGGCACACAGCTGTGGTGGCACCGAGGTGATGAGGTCAATCAACTCGTCAGACAGATAATATGAATTACGTACTGACCACAAATACCGCAGTTCCATACATGATAATACTGTTGCCTGCCACAAAAAAATGCTTACAAATGTTATTAAAACCATTCGTTCATTATCTGATGATTCAACTCAATATTGATTGATTGGAAGTGTAGATTTTTAATTATGATCCTTTATTGACCCACTACATGGCACACATGGCACCTTTCCCTCCTACCACTTATCGCGAACTAGAGCGATTTTAGGCCAATCCTAAAAATGCCCTGACAAGTAGTCGTTTCTTGACAGTTGGGACCCCCTGTCAAGATAAAACAGGAACTCAATATCACGATGGCTGGATTCGAAGAACTAGTGTAGTAGATAGTACTAACAGAAATTCACCGTGTTCACAGTTAACTATTACAAAACTACATTTTGGCACCACGCCAAGAAGCCACGCGCATGTGTATCTCAGGTAATCTTGGATAATAATATAATCCTGCCGGGGTTGCGGGACTGTTCGAAAGAGATACCGTGGCCCCGGAACACAAAGGGCGATGAAGGAACATGCATGGGTTTTAGTCAGTAAAAGTCTGACACACCCTCCTGCTCCGCCCAGAGCGGGAGAAGTCATTTGATGATTTCCCATCCGAAAAAAAAAAAAAAAAAAAAAAATGTAATCTTGGATAGCATCGTTTTATGTTGACGGAAAATTTTGGGGGAGTAGCCTGAAATCTTGAACACGTAATGAGAAAAACCTAGGCATATGCACGTTGAAGAATGTTTGTTCCTCACCCGGATGAGAAAAAGACATCATATGGATAGAAGAAGTCATATCTTTTTCTGTAACTATGTGTAGGTATGTCATTTCTGTGGTCTACTTGACCATCTTTATTGTCTATTGTTACTCAATTGTCTTTTTTTATTATGTACTCACAAACAGCAAAATAATAGTGAACAAAAACATTAGTGTGGCAACACTTGCAGCGACACTACTTATCAAAAAGCCGGTAGTTACTGCATAACACGTGCGAGATCGTTGACATTTGTTCTAGGGTTGGCAACACTATAATCACGAGAACAGAAGAAAAGATCCAGATCAAGCAACGCTAATGTTATTACTCGTAAAGAACTTAGGTTTTAGTTGCTGTACGAGGTTTAATATTATTTCATTGACGTAGATGTCTTTAGTAATAGAAGGATATGAGATGACAGTGATCACTTGTATAACCAGTTACTTGGTATATTTTTTTTTTGTTTATTTTCTTTTTTTACATTTGTGTATTTTATCTATGGGCCTTAAGATGCCTGATAATAAAATGATTTATTGATTGATTTGATTGATATTGCGGAAATGAGACTGCAACGTTTTTATCTGCATTTTTCTGGTAAGACAGGAAGTCAACTGCAATATAGTAAATAAAAGATGAGCTATATATGAATACTCACTTTATAAAATACTCTATATAAAGAGTGTATGTGTAATAATTATTGATCATTACAGACGTATTTAAGACGTACCTAATGATTCACTTCAAGACTCGAATTTACTGTTGCCTTCTTTGGGGAAATTATTAAAATCTGCCTAAAATGAGATACTGAATTTGTTAATGTATCTTTCTTTGGTTATTTTTTAACAAAGTGTCCTCCGAGGTACAAAAAAATAGAAGTGTGTCTCATGAAACTAGTGTTTTTAGGTTTTGTACCCGGAATTCAAATCCCGGGAGTCTGAAATACCAGGACTTTTTCTGGTAAACTCCTGATTCTCGAGTCTTTATAAATGATAAATGATGTTTACTTTGCAAGTAGGTTTTTACAAACACTTTTACACGTCACTTTTTAAAACTAGATGGGGCCGGTGTTTCGTACCTGACTACTCTGAGAAGAAACAGCCGAAACAAACTCAGAGGTCATAGTCTCTTTTGAAGTCCAGACATAATCTTGCTCAATTCACATGAGGACTATGCAGATTAGTGTCTGAGATGGTCTTTTGAAGAAAGAACCACACAGATTTGAGTGGACCTGTCCAGTCATTGCAAGCATTTGTCAGTTATCGTGTAGCTCGACTTATAACTCAAGGAGCTCAACGAAACGACGAACAATACCAAAGAAAGGACATTTGGGTAGGTCGCTTATAGTACTCAAACTGCCAGACAGTTGTGGGAAAAACTAAACAAAAAATAAAAATGTGGCCCTAGACACTGGATTCGTGCCCGGCTCATAGCAATAGGCTCTCCCCCTAATAAATGGGACTTGGCAAAATGTGGGTGCAGTTAAGGTACACCTCTGCCGAAACCTTTAGAAATTACAGGTGTGATATTATGTTATGTTATTATGTTCTAGTCAAAGCTTGATATTATGTTAGTGCAATCGCCTAGAATGTGGCATCCCTAAGAATAGAGCAGCGTTCTCAATTAGCGATAAGCCGGCGACCTAATTTAGAACGCATCGCAAACTAACGAGTGGGTTCACATGTAGCTTGTAAATACTTGTAATAATGTTTTATTTAGAACGTTGGACTCTTCACAATAGGTACACCACATAGAACGGTCTCGAGTTCTCCACCCTTTAGATTAAAATGTAACGGCCATTATGTATTCTCGAATATAATGCTTTTTATTATAACTTTTCTTTCTATCTTCTTTTTTCTTCATCTACAACAACAACAACAGCACATAACGTCCACTGCTGGACATAAGCCTTGTGGTATCCGGCAGACCATTAGCCGTGTGGTATCCGGCAGAGCAGAATAGAACCAACCCATTACACTCACGGGTGTCGTAAAAGGCGACTAATGTCTGAGGCAGAACACCTTGCGCCTCCGTAGACCAGAGAATGGGCAGCAGCGTTTTCTGTTAGTCTTTCATCACTGCGATCTCCAATCCGCCTGCCAAGCGTGGAGGTTACGGCAAATTCCTCCCATCATGGGAGAGGCTTTCTTCATCTACGCTTTGCATAATGCAAACTCTTTGGTTTCGTAATCGTAGTGTTTTATTTAATTATGTCAAAGAAGGATTATCATCAGCCCTTAAACTAAGCAGTCCCATGCTGAGTATCGGAAACTGCAGTGGTGCAGGAAGATACTCCACAGAATCCTTTGGTCATCTGAGTTACTCAAATTGCCAAAGGATCGTAATACTACTTATTATTATCTGGGAGATGATGAGTGTAGTCACACCATATTTGTCAGCAGCTAAAAATTATATAAAAAAATGATCAATGTGGCTTATATCTCCATTAATTATACATATTAATTTAGCACAAGAAGAGGGAATCAATTAAAAAAGTTAAAGTCAGAACAATATTATTACAAAATTAATTGAATAACTAAGTGCAAAAAATGTGGTGTCTACAATTCTACATGTACTGACATGTAGAATTGTAGATACCAAAAGTTAACCCGACACTGGTCGGGTTAACTTTTAATTAAATAACTGTAATTGAATTGACTTGCTAATTATTAAGCAACTTAGTAGACTACCAAACTTTTTATAAATTCTCGATGATAATAAAAGTTATACCTATTTAAATAACATTTTCAAAATGAAAACAAAAAAAAAAAAAAAAACAAAAACAATTGACTAAAACTAAATTATGTCAAACAAATCATTAATTAATTCTATGTCGCTCGTCGTTTATGAACTTGTCCGTTTGGCTCAGACTGGCTGAACGTCAGTTACTCTAGTCTCTCGCGACATCCGACCAAGAGCGGACGCGGCCGCCATTGCGAATTATTTCCCGCCTAATTTTGACAGTTATCTGTGAACGAACTTTTTTTTCTCTTTAGAAAATTGTGATAATGTAAGTAGTTTTGTTTTGATTATGTTTTTAATTGTTTTTTAGCAGGGTTAGCTAAGACATAGGATAAATATTTTATGAAACTATAATTATCTCTTGAAGGTAGGACAAAAAGGAATCAAGGTCCAATGTTAATACACGCGCTGTTGAAGAATAATAAACCTATAACTTAATGTATTTTCCAGCAACAATACAGATATTATTAAAATTTTAAAATATGGAAATCATTTAATAAGACTGCACTTTAAATATATCAACACATTTTACATAGGTAACAATAGAATTGAACCAGCGTGCAATGTTAAGTTATGTTAAAAAGTGGAAAGTAATTAAATACAACGTTGCTGTTATTTAAACTACAAAAATAATGAAATCAAAACACCTAAACAATGAAAGAAAAGTGTAGGTAGGCTGATATTTATTTTACAAAAAACACCGATTTTGTGGTCAAAAGTATTTTACAATTTTTTTTTAAATAAATCAAGCATTTTTCAAGATCATTCGGAATATATATAACTGAAAAGGTTTAGACAGTTATTTTTTATCTCAAACATGTTTATTGTTTGGCGCTCTAGCAGATATCGACATAGGTAATGGTCGACCACTTTTCTTTCAACCTTATTACCAAGGGTTATGGGTGTAAAGTGCATGGCAGACCGTCGGTAGTACATTGGCTCAGTTCTTATTGAAAGAATGATAAGGCGGCTATAAATAGAACTGAAACAAAAACAAAACACTAAAAGCAGAATGCCATAAAACACTGTTTACATAGCTGCAAATACTAAAAAGATTATTATTCCAGATAGTGAAAAAACTAATTTGTTTACCAATATTGAGGATATTAGGTACAGATACAGTCGACGTTGTAACTTTACTAGATGTTAAGTACATCTCTATTATTCTCTATAGGTACTATAAACACTAATTATCATGGTTCAAATTATCAAGATAATTATTTTCTTTCATAATTATGATGATAATTTATCCACGCTGATTCATAGCTTGATCGATTATTTTTTTGACTTACAAATGATATTTTGATTACTAAACTATACCTAAGAAAGATATTTACAATAACTAATTGTTTTTTACAAATAATATTTTAATTACTGAACTATAAGATCGTGTTAAGAAAGATATTTATAATTTTAATTGTTTTATTGTTGAGTCATTAAACACAATGTTTTTGACCGTTTTCTTTTAAATAACTGTTAACGCGTTTGAATATGCGTGGATGAAGCGGAAAATCGCGTTCTGACTTCTGATACACGTGAACTTTATTAATTATAGTGTGATGATTTCAACAGGAAAACTTAGTAAAGATCAAAGATCTGCCATTATTGGCCACAGCTTTTATAACAGCCTACACTATTAAAGCCACGAATTTGATGTTTTAATTACTTTTATTGGAAGAATTCATAACATCTCCGTCCCCTTCATGTGATGTGAATTATTATACATAAATTGACAACCTACGTCAACTTATTAACCATTTTATGACGCTGGCAGAATAGTCGCCATACCTACGCTCTGTTGCCAAAGAGGAAAAAAAAATCGGGCAAATGCGAGTCGACACGCGCACGAATGGTTCCGTACCATTATCTATACAACATTATACAAAACGGCAAAATAATCACCTTATATATTTATTATATTTAATTTTGTTTTTTTTTTAAGTGAATTTACCTACAACTAAATATTCTGTGGATAATAATAATAAGCGTTGCCGTTATTAGTATCGAGCAAAAAACGAAGTTTCGTTTGGTTTAAATAAAATCACGTTTGTTGTATGGTAGCACCACTTAAATATTTATTTTATTTTGTTTTTAGTATTTGTTGATAAAACGGCAACAAAAATACATCACCTGTGATATCAACTGTCTAGCTATCACGGTTCATGAGATATAGCCTGATGACAGACAGACAGACGGATAGACATACGGACAGTGGAGTCTTAGTAATAGAGTTCTGTTTTTACCCTTCGGGTACGGACCCTAAAAAAACAATTTCATAAAACTGTCAAAGAATTACCATACAGTGATTTGAAAGTACAAAGATACTTTTTAGTCAATTCCTTAGACAACTAATAACCTAACTTCACATCTTCAGTCATAACGAAGGTTGAGTGTGGGTGAAGCGTAACGTAACTCCGACAAGCAAATTTTAACGTAGTTTTTTTTTATTGGAACAGGTCAGAGTTTTAAATAAGGTTTTAGATTGTTATAGATAGAGGGTCTTAAGGGTTCTTAGACTGCTTCATACTGATTTTGGGCTTCCTGAGTGTTGTCTAGTCAATCAATCACTGTTTTATAAAAAAAAAATGTGCCATAAATGCCAAAATACATTGGAATCTATTAGAAATATCTTCTAGATTAACACAGAAATAGATGGTGCAAAGGTGCCTATAGACAGTTGATGACGGCCTTGACTCCTTTGAGCGTTGGGTCATTACAATCTCGATGTTTTGCCTCGAGCTTCGTCTTGAATTAATTTATTGCAAACATAACTGTTAGACAGGCAACTATTATCAAAATACCTTCCAAAGATTTCGAATACTTAATAAAGGCTCTACAACACAGATGCGTTATTATCGCTCGATAATATCGCATGCGTTATTGCGATATCTGTTTTTAGTACAGTCATGTATTAGGACGGCTACGAAGTTACACACTGCCGCGATAATAACGACGCAATAGAAGTAGAACGCTTGCGTTTCTGCGTCCTGCGATATTCCGATAAGAGTAGAAAATCGGACGATAAAACACACTTATGTGCAAGGAATAGGGACGCATTATCGCAATAACGCATGCGATATTATCGAGCGATAATAACGCGCCTGTGTGGTGGAGCCTTAAAGATGGCAGGTATTAGTTTAGTAATACAAAAACATAACATCAGTTTTCCTTATAAAAGTAGGTGGGTACTTGGTACGCCACAGGGCTATAATATTACCTAAGTATACCTACACTCATTAACATACTATGGCATAGACTCATATTCTAGAATATAATGTAGTCATGAATCTCGACTTAAAATTAGATTCGAGTCGAAATGTGCAGGCAGTAGGTGGTGGTGGGTAGGTAGACATCTATTAAATCGGTCAGCTTCATTCACTCACCAAATTTATTTATGATCTTTAAATAATTTCAAAAGAAGTCTGAAAACCAGTATAAACAAGGGGTATAAACTATCGTATTACCCAGTACTAAGCTAACTGGGTTGTGGAGGTCAGATAGGCAGTCGCTCCATGTAAAATACTGGTATTCAGCTGCTTGCGGAGACTTTAAGGGCTATATATCCCTCAAATGGCTTAGCATGATCCTCCGTTACTCCTAAAATACTGCAGCATTAATTTTGAAATAAATATATGGTAAAGTTGAGGATTATTGCTAAGTCCTATGTGTGACGAAAACACGGTTCCATAATCTTTTCTCGATAGAAAAAAAAAAAAAGTTACCTACAAATCAAACAATAAACCGCTGGTATTCAAAAAGTACTTCAAATTAGATCATGAAACTTTGCATACTAACTGAACTAACTATAAAGCAAGTCTTATGTGTTTTATTTTTTTAGTCCAAACAATAGATTTTTTGTAAATCGCAAAAAACCACTAATTTCGTACTATTCGGCAGCAGTGACTGACGTAACAACCGCTTTGTAGTGCAAGCTGATTAGAATTTTATTCTAACAGTATTTCAAACGAAGTTTGAACCACTACAAATAGAGTTGCTAATTTTAGGGTTAGAAGGGCCATAAGCCGAACCCAACATAATTGGGAAAAGACAGGCAGATGGTGATAGAATTTGGGCGTGAGATGTACCTGACAGCTCTTTGAAATCATGTACAGTCAACAAAAGAGTTAGGTATGCAGGCTAGCAATCTTCTTACTTCATTATAAATGCGAAAGTTTGTGAGTATCGATGTTTGTTGTTCTTTCACGCAGAAACTACTGAACGGATTTGGATGAAGTTGCAAACAGATTGATTATAACTCTTTCGCATTCATAATAGTAGTAAGAAGATTGCAAGCCTGCATACCTAACTCTTTTGATGACTGTACCTTGAAGTAGATGGCCCATGCATCTCTCTTCTCTTCTTCAACCCTTGGTCACCCAATGCTGAGTGTAGGTCTCTTCCAAATCTCTCCACTTTTGGCGGTTTTGTGTCATGGCTATCCGGTTTCTTCCAGCCACTTTAATGAGATCGTCTGTCCTAGTCGGTTGTCTTCCCACATTCCTCCGTCCATGCATTTATTATACCACTAATAGCAAACAACAATCTAGGTTAGTATATCCTCTTCTGCAACAGAAGTAAGGTTTGCTGTAAGAAAACCTAATTCTGGGTTAAGCTCGCCGTTGTACATTAGCTATATATTTTAATTAAGTGTGTTTATTTTTTATATTTTGTGTGCAATAGTGAATAAGATTAGTTTATGTTCGCCTGCATGTCTAACAGCAAAGAAAACACATTTACGTCTCTTTACATTGCTGTCAACAATCATAATGTCTATAAAATAATATGCAGATAAATAATAATAAAGGCTCTCCTACAACAACAATGAGAACCGGCAGGTGTTTGAAAATCGATCAAGTAAATAAATTAATAGTCGATGTAATGAATAGAATTCATTATGTAAAAAAAATTCTTTCTGTCGGCCTGTCTGTGTGTTTGTTCCGTCTAATCTCCGAAACGGTGGGACCGATTTTGACGACATATTGGCAGATAGCTGATGTTATAAGGAGTAACTTCTATTTCAGAAAAAGTATTAGGGTTCTGTGCAAAACAATATAAGAACTCTTAAATTTGTTAACAAAATCCGATTCACATCAATTTACTTTATTCAATTCAATATATTGCTTCCCTGCAATATATTTATAATACGTCGCGGGCTACAGCTAGTTCATAAATATAAATTGAATAAAGTGGGCATTTAATGCTACCATATCTAGGTAACCTATGGCTTTTAGTCGTGTTGTACGTAAACCGTGACATAATACCTCTTATCATCAATTATATCTACCATTATCTACTCAAGTACCATACCTAATCATATACCTACTTAGCTACTTGTATTTCTTGTTAGATGGTAGAAACATCTACTGGTTATTTACTTACGCAACTGCTTTTTTATTGTATTTTCGTACGTCTGGTGTTTCTCATTCACATACAAAAAATATACATACAAATTGCTATAATATTTATAAATAAAAATAAATAAAAAATAAATATTATTATCAAAATAAAGTTTTATACTTTAAAGTATAAAGTTTTTTACAGTTTAAAGTTTTTTACTTTTACCTACTTATCTGCGTAATATGTTCAAACCTAGACAATACTTTGGCAATCTGCTGTACCTAGGCGTTATCCATTCAATTGTTTCCTCTAAATATGGGTTTGTCTCCACCGATCACAGTATCAGATCACGTTAGCCACGGATCACGGCGTGTTGGGTCCACTGATACCGTTATCCGTTACCCTCGTTATCGTGTTACCCACTGATTGGCAGTGTTTGGCTAACTTGTGAATGCAGGAAGACAAAGCAACACTAAACCAAATGTGAGTGTAGGAACTACAGGCACACCTCTGACTAACCCCTCGGGGAATATCGGCGTGATATTACGTCATAATAGAATCAACGTTATTTATTTTGAGTACTTTTTATAATAATAGCTACATATGTTGACCTCTGGCTACAATACAACAACAATGACAATAATACCAAAACAATTCTCATAAATATTTACATTAATTTTTTCATTAGTGGAGGTCTTACAAGTTCAGTGAATATTTAAGATAAATCTTGACTTGCAAATCTCGTGTTCCATGCGTCAGGCCAGCCATTAACAAACCACAAAACAGATAAACTCTTTACCACAAGTAATAAGTCTTGAGGAAGTAATTTTTCAGAAATTTCAGGAAATAATTATTAAAACTGATCTTTTCCACTACCACGGCGGTCCATGAGAAAAATATGTTTAATAATGTTTTAGGTTACATTATTTATAGGTAAATTAAACTAAGTAAAATCGTAAAACCTTTTGCGGGTGTATTGGGAGGATTTACTCGTAAATTTCAGTAATCTTTTCTGGCAGATAATTTCGAGCAAATTCTGTTCCGTCTTCGTATTTATCTGGTGGCTAGTAGTCCCTTCATCAGAAAACAGTGTAGGTACGTACAGGTTATTTTTTACAAACTTACGTTTACCAACAACATACTCGATTCTCCCTGGACAGGGGACTATGGCCGCGTTAAACTCAACAAAGGTCGACGATTTTTTTGAAATCGGACGACCACTTCCAGACATACATCACCTCTTACAGATAAACAATTTATTTTTACTTTTTTAATGGCGCCTCTGACAGAAAACTTCAAATGAAATCAGATTACATTTGCACATGATCAAAAAAGTGATACATGATCAATGAATAGGCATGACGACAGTATCAAAAAATTCTAATCAATTCAAATCTATTTAGTCCGTCAGTTAGAGTATTGGAAATTAATGGACACGTATTTTTTGTTTTTGTAAATCAATGAATATTGACAAAGATAAAACGCATCAAAACTCGGGAGTGGGGGCTCGTGACGTCAGAACTAGCTAAAAATTATACCTAGGCGTGACGTATTGAGAATTTTAAAACCGTCATATCTTCGTCAATTTTGATTTACGTAACAAAAGAATGAAATGAAGGAAACTGATAATCTAACTGACGGACTAATTCGTTTTTTTTTCTCGCCTATTGTGTGAGGAATAACTGTAATTATACATCATTCATTTTAAATTAGATACTTATGGGGCTCAATAAAGAATGTCTTTTAATTATATTTATGTAAAATCTCAACACATAATATTGTTAAACAGCAAAGATATTATCATTTGTTTATATCCCAAAATTTCACTCAATTTTATGGAAATATTGTTTAGGCCATTCATAATAGTATTCATTAGTCGTTTTCGGTCGCTCTGGCCTTCGCGTGGTCATTTTCTAGCAGTAATTGTTATAAATGATTGATTCAATTATGAGTTTACCAATTACTACAAATTTTCGTAGACAATTTTGGGTTTTTTTTTTTTTTACTTTTGACTACATAAATATGATCAGTAAAGGTGTACTACTACTAAATAAAAATTAGTGGTGTATTATAGAAAAGAAAAGGGAGCTAGTGAGTAATAATAATAATAATAGTCAGACGGATGTCTGAGAAAGTGAGAATGGGAGAAGGAAACGTGTTGCTAAGACGTCAGACCCCAAGTAACAAGGAAAAAAATGTTATGAGGAAAAAAATACGTTTCGAGTAGAATTTACTTATTATTTATCATGTGTGTACGCACACTGTATGTCTGTGCAATCAAAAACGGTTAACAATGTGTTAAGTTATACAGCACACATTTAGTTGAATTTTGATAGAGTGCAAATAGCAGAGGTACTTGACATAGAGCTACGACTACTACTAATCATCGATTGTATTATTATTTTTAATCGTGACTACCATAAGGTGTGAAATAGTTAAGGCCCTAAACAATATTTATATTTGCATTCTATTTTTAGGATCTGTTGACTTTGGACTGTTAATTTGTTTCGCTTGGAAACCCATGCTAGGAATCCTTGTGCCTATCAGCTTACTTTACCGATCAGCAAGTTGTTAATACTATTATTCTAAATAGATATCCACTCCTAATGGGATAACAATATTATAATTGACTATTTTTGACTATCTCCGAACTCAGATCCTAACAGTAGTACGTCTAAATACCCAGGTCCATCCATGGTGGGAAAATTTTGCCGATTTCGGTGTATATTACACTTTTAAGCTTCCTGTGCACATGGTATTCACCAACCCGCGTAGGGTAGCACTTTCTCATGTAGAGGAGACCTGTGTCCTAGCAGTGGAAACTTCATTAGCGGACTATGTTTGCTACAGGAGAATGTGGTCGAGAATACTCTAGAACGCATTCTCCTCTTAAATTGTGGGTACATATTGAGTCACACAAGTCAGTAATTAAGACGTTATTGCAGTCAATACACAACACAAACATGTTTCACCGGTCCCAATTGATACATTAAAAATATTCCATAGCTATTTGCAATATACCAGATATTGTTATGTCACATTACATTTCATCGAAGAAACTTTAATAAATAGAAGAGTGTCATACGACATACCGTTTAGAGCGTATCTACGTCCTACGAATTATCTTACTAAACGAAAGGATGCCTTGTTATTGTCTACAACTTAACAATGTCTGAGATTCGTATAATTGTTATCATACAAGAAAAATGTTCCAGGAGTTAAATCAAATCAAAGGTGGAGAGGTCTTGCGTTTATTCTGATACTCTCTGTATAAACTACTCGTAACTAACAAGATAAGTTAAATAAAAGCTTGTAAAAACTAAAGTACCTCTCACGATCGTTCTTGTTTAGCGTGTCAATGGTAATAAAAATATGTTGTGTGTTAAACTGCACTTTGTGTCACACGCTCATTGGCTGTTCATCCAAAGTCCATTTCCTTGTACCAGCACTTAACACTACAAATTAGGTACTAACAATAGTAGGCGTAATTGAAATAAACCTGTCAAAGGTCGTTTTATGTCTTTCTTGTAGTGTATCTATCTATTCATACACGAGTCATTGTACTGATCATTATGAACAACTTTTACTATGGGACCAAACCGTGAATCGCGAAAAAAAATCAGCTGTTCCATACATTTTGACGAGTTATGCGAACATATTATTGTAGGGAAAAGCAGATTATTTTTCCCGAGACAGGGTAAAAGTAAAAGTTGTTCATAATTATGAGCACATAAGAGATTTCGTGTATGAAAAGATACACCTTATAAATGAATAACAAGTACCTAATATAAATAAAAATACAAAAACCGGACTACAAATATTATTCTTAATTAAATTCAAACATATAATTTATATGTCCTTTTAATTTCCTTTATTTTGTTACCCTAGTCGATAGGTTCGGTTATTTTTTTTTAATTAACGTAATTGTTTCTTTTACTATTTCGCCCCAAAAATCATCCGCCATTTTGTTATTTGTTCGAACACATAGGACACTTGGGTTTTTGGGAAACATAAGTTAGGTTAGAACAGTGACCACATACGGTGACATACAGTGACCGCAACTGGCATAAAGATGCAGATCTTTTGTCCATTGACTAAGCAATTGCCTGAATAGTAATGATAAATTGAAAACTGACGATACTAATTAATATTTGGCATATTGTATTTTGCGTAAAATATTTTATACCAACTGAAATATTTGACTACTTACATTAAACTTGGTAAAAGTACTAGGTAGTTGGTAAGCAAGTTATTGTTTAAACGTTCTCTTGCCAAACATTGTGAAGAGTTCATTTGCTAAGTAATAATTTGGCAAATGAAATTATGCGGAAATTTGGGAAGTTATAATTTGCATTGCAAATGCTCAATCATTTTAACACCAACAAAATTTTACATGATCAACAGTATGGTTTCATCAAGGGACGTTGTACGACTGACGCTGGTGTAACCTTATTAAAGCACATATTTACTGCGTGGGAAGAGTCTCAAGACGCCATAGGAATATTTTGTGACCTTTCCAAAGCATTTGATTGCGTAAATCACGACACATTACTTTTGAAACTTGAGCATTACGGATTAGGTCAACTTGCACTTAGTTTGGTAAAATCATATTTGAGTGATAGACAACAACGTGTTCAAATAAATGGTGTTAATTCACAAGGTTTAAAAGTAAAAATGGGGGTTCCACAAGGCTCAATATTGGGTCCTTTCCTCTTTCTCGTGTATATAAATGATCTACCCTATTTATTGAAAAACCAACCTCAAAATATGGTGTTGTTTGCTGATGATACTTCCCTTATTTTTAAGATAAATAGACGGGCCCAGAATCTAGATGACGTGAATGATGCCCTACTTCAGGTCCATAATTGGTTCACAGCAAACAATTTAGTATTAAATGAAAAAAAAACTAAATGCATAAGATTTGCTTTACCCAATGTTAAAAGTAGTGATTGTGAAATAATATTAAATAAAGAGAAACTTGAATTCGTAAATAAAACGGTTTTCCTGGGGATTACGCTTGATTCAAGGCTACAATGGGGTTCTCATTTAACTTCCCTTGCGGCGCGTCTAAGTTCAGCAGCATATGCTATTAGAAAAATTCGTCAATTTACTGATGTAGATACCGCTAGACTGGTCTATTTTAGTTACTTTCATAGTATAATGTCTTATGGCATTTTGCTATGGGGACGGGCTGCAGATATTGAGTCTATATTTATTCTGCAAAAAAGAGCCATCAGAGCTATATATAATCTTCGTAGGCGCGATTCTCTAAGGGAACTGTTTAAGGATATTGGCATCATGACGGTACATTGTCAGTACATCTACGAAAACATAATGTACGTCAGAAAAAATCTGCATCTTTTTGGTAAAAGAGGTGATAGACATAATTACAGTACTAGAAATAGGGACCAACTATTTCAGCCAGGCTTCAGACTCGCTAAAGTGGACTCATCTTTCATGGGGTACTGTTTGAGATGCTATAATAAAATTCCACAAAGTATTCTTGAACTGAATGAGACGAAATTTAAAACATGCATCAAACGCACACTATGTAAGCAAGCTTATTACAAGTTGGGCGATTATATCGCAGATAAAAATGCGTGGCTCAATGCTGGTCCTGCTCCACATGGACAGGGGCGCATAAATTGATAGTATTAAATAGAATTGTTGGAGCTGCTGAAGATTGTACAACTGTCTTTGCATTGTATAGAATCAATCTCTAGTATTATATAATCGCACAGCCCATATTGTGTGAGTACTATGTACTAGAAAGCTATCATTCACTGAAATCCTACGTCTTTTCTTGACTTGAATGTGCCCTGGCGGTTGAGAGTATGTCACGCTCACTCTAATGTCTCGCTGATGGTGGCGCGTGTGTCGGATCATTCAGTTCCCTTCAAAATGGTTGAGTTGAATGGTGCTGATCCATGCGTCATGTTCGTGAACGGGCGCTGTCAGTTGTGACTGGTCAACTCTTAGTTGCCATGGCTTATTTGTATGTTTATTTTAGAATTGTATTTTTTGTTTTTACTATGGACACTTTTAACGTGCACATCTTGCTACATTGTTCTCACATAATATACCATCTCAACATGAATGATGTAACCAAGATTTTGTAACAATATTTTGATTTAAAAGAGTGTCCATGGAGTTTCTTGCCCGTTCTTCTCCATAGAGATCTACGCTAGGGAATGGGCAACTACAGTACTTTCACAGTTTTTATGTCTTGTGACTGGGACTGTAGCTACATTTAACTTTGTTTCGACAATTCAAAAGTGCCTGTAACTGGCCTACTTGAAATAAATGCTTTGATTTTGATTTTGATTTTGATTTTGCATTTTTTTTTTCAATGAATCGTTGGTTACCCATTATTATTATGTAGATCGACAGTACACCACATACACAGAGTATTGTGTCTCCACTCTTGTGATCTATGCAAAGGTTATCTTTTTGAGATCGCTTTTGGCGATAAGTAAGACTGATGCCCATTGTATAACTTGTGTGGTGTACGCAATAAAAATGATTTATTCTATTTCCATGGAAGCTAGGATTCATCATCAACATCTGCCTAGCCTTTTCCCAAGAATAGGCATGACGACAGTATCAAAAAATTGCAAATCTAGTCTGTCAGTTAGAGTATTGGAAATTAATGGACACATATTTTTTGTTTTTGTAAATCAATTAATATTGACAAAGATAAAACGCATCAGAACACGGGAGTGGGGGCTCGTGACGTCAGAACTAGGTAAAAATTATACCTAGGCGTGACGTATTGAGAATTTTAAAAGCGTCATATTTTGGTTTACGTAACAAAAGAAAAAACACGGGTCAAATATTTTTTGATAAACTAACTGACGGACTAATTAGTTCTTTTTTGTCGTCTCGCCCATTATAGGGTCGGTTTCCAGTCTAATCAGACGCAGCTGATTTTATTGGGATTACCAAAGAAAATTATTTCTGTTCAATGACCTTAGCGCTGTCAATGACCTAAAAACACTGAATTTCCGAGTGTCTTGCCCCTTGGTCCCTAATGAATTGTTAACTAATTGTATTATCTGTTAAATATAAACATATCGACGTCACATCACTGAACCGAGTAGGTATTTTAAACTACGAAATACAAATTTACTACCTACCTAATTTAATTTTCTTGCTTTCTTTTTTTTTCAGTAGTAAACATGGCACAAACTGCGGCTTCGGTGGAAACTAATAATAAGAATGGAACCGCACAAAATCTGATGGAAAAAGCGCCATGGTAAGTTCTTTTCTCGACATTAAAACAAAGCTGCTGTAATAAAACGATGACCTATGACTTGGATTACTATGACTTTTAGTGTCACTTAAACGAAATTTTAATTTTTGGTGCTAAGCCCATCGTTGAAAATCTAGCAACTTTATGTAGGCATTCATTTACGTGACACCTTAGAAAACGAGCTATAGAAAGCTTGTATAATAAACTGGTGACCCGCCCCGGCCTCGCACAGGTGCAATGTAGCGTGTACATAAAAACCTTCCTCTTGAATTACTTATCTATTGCTGAAAACTGCATTAATCTGTTGCGTAGTTTAAAAGATCTGAGCGTACAGACAGCGGGAGCGACTTTGTTTTATACTATGTAAAGAATAGGGAATATGCATGTATTGTTTTCTTTACTTAAATGAATAAAAAACAGTACTATCAACCCAATAAAATAATTAAAAGTTAAATTCAACGACTGCTTGTCGCTTCTAAAAAAAATGTTCACTTCTACAATTTTCTACGACAGTTCAAACGTCCGTGATTGTCGCAGACATTCTTGTCATAGCGTTTGTCGTCTATTTCCGTCTATCTGCCTTGTATACATCTAAGTTTTTACCCTTAATATAATCATTTTACTAAATGTATGTGCTTTATTACAAACATTGCAATAACAATATTATAATAACATCTTGGTGAAACTTAAGTAGTTTTCAAATAAAAGTGTTTCTTTGACACGTAACATTTGACGTCACTGCGTTTTGAATTTAACAAAAAACGCTACATAAAAATTAAATTGTAAAATAAGTGTTGTATTAGAACGATATACAAGTGTACCACAATGTTTATAAGGGCCAATACGAGTACAAGGCATTTTTAACGAATAAAAAAAGTTTTAAATTTCTTGTATATTCCTTAATGACGGATTTTCCTACCAAGGTTCAACAGTCTAAGTGTGATTGTGTTTATGATAAACCTTAATGAGCAACTAACAAAATAATGAATAATTCCGCACAACTATGCCAAAGTTCGCACAAATATGCGAAAAACACCTTTTGCCCATAAAAGTAAACTTTACATGTACATGGGTAACTTGGGTTTTACTGGAAATGAGAATGAATGAGTGCCTTTAGCGAATTATTATCTGCCATGAAAATGTGATGTAGGTAGTTGTTATACAGATGTCTACGCACAAATACTTAAAAAAAAAAAAAAAAAAATTCATTCAAAAAAATTCAAAAATTCATCATTCCCAACCCCCCATAGGAGCTCGTGGCTAAATAATAACAGCCCCTCGGGTCGATCTTTAGGTTAAGCCAAGCTTGCCTAGGTTGGACTGTGGATGGGTGACCACCCTTACATACCGAGTTTCCTCCGTGCCTCGGAAAGCACGTTAAGCATGCAGTGGTCCCGGCTATCATTTGTTGATCTTTGACAGTCGTTACAGGTAGTCAGTGGCCCAAAAAGTCTGACAACCAGTCTTACCAAGGGGTATCGTATTACCCAGTGCTAAGTGGGTTGTGTAGGTCTGATAGGCAGTTGCTCCATGTAAAATACTGGTATTTAGCCGCATCCGGTTAGACTGGAAGCCGACCCCAACATAGTTGGGAAAAGGCTAGGTAGATGATGATTCCCCACCCGTCTTACAGATATTTTTAATCGGTTATTTAAAAAAAACTGTTGTTTCCTACAGCCTACACGCTCAAAATGGGAACAGCTGATATTTTTTTAATAACTAATGAAAAATTTAATATTTAGCGTATTAGTCGATAATTTGAAATTGTTAACAATGGCTCTGTAAACAAAGCCATAATCGAAATGGCCAAATTGCACGTCAGAGACATCTTGTGTTGGAAAAATCGAAACAGACACACCAAGTTAGTATCTTTAATATTAAGGATTTTGGATTATTTTATTTCCATCATCATACTTAATGTTTTATTTACAATTGGCCTTTCCGTGTTTATTAATAATAGCACTAACGAATTAAGCTCTTATAAATAATAATAAAATCAAATTGCTAGAACAAACCTGTATTTTGATTATCATCATCAAATCTGGTAAATCTTATTTGCAAAACCGCAGCTATGTTACCTAATTCATAATAGTTTCTTTTCCCAACAAACATTTAAGTTAACCACCAATTTCCAGACATTTCGATTATGCCAGGCTAAAAACGCTCATTACCATATTCAAATGAATGTATCATAATACGAGTACATTACGGCCAGGTTTGAAAGATGCATGCTGTCACAAAATTAATATTAACTGTATACGTCAAATATGCCTAAGGAGAGCAGCGGTGGTTCATTTTTTTTTTTTTTTTTTTTTTTTCGGATCGGAAATCTTCAAATAACTTCTCCCGCTCTGGGCGGAGCAGGAGGGAGTGTCAGACTTTTACTGACTAAAACCCATCCATGTTCCTTCATCGCCCTTTGTGTTCCGGGGCCACGGTATCTCTTGTGACATCTACCAATCCGCACTGGGCCTGCGTGGTGGATTATAGCCCATTCCCTCTCATAGAGAGGAGGCCTGTGTCCCAGCAGTGGGAACATTAATAGGCTGATGATGATGATGACGTCAAATATAACAGCAATATAAATAAAAAAAACTGCCGATCTCATTAGAATCTTCTTATTATATTCTCGGGGCGTACTACATGTTTCTGGAAATAACTACTTGCATTGAAATCGTAAATGAATTTATCTAATCTTTTGCATAATATCAGAATATCCTTCAACTTAACTGTAGCTGAGGCACCTACGGCATAAGTTAGGGCTTTTCGGCTTTTGAAGTACTTACTTAGATACTGGAAACTGGCATACCCTAGAACTAAAAATGCCTTCGCGTAGTGGACTGTGGCCCTCTCCCTCTCAGAAAGGAGGCTCATGTCCCAGTAGTGGTAAAGATAACGTCAAGTTTGGTTTCCAGTCCGAATTCACGTGATAACTCATCTAGTAGTCTCAGTTCACGATACCTCAATCTGTGCTCTCCACCAAAGCGTAGACGAGCGGAGCGGAGAGGTGACGTGCAGAAACCGACGATCAGACACATAAATTAAAATCTTCGATCAATAATTTTGTTAGAAGGTTAAAATTTATATTATAGCGTCTCTCGTCTCTCCGGTGATTGCACCTTGCACATCTCCTTTTTGCTCCGCTTCTCTCCGCTCCTATTTAGTTGAAATCCCAGACTTTTTTCTAGAAACTTCGCTTAATACGATCTCTGTTTATCAAGTTACATCACCCACTTACACAACCACCACATCTACAGCAAAGGAAGGAAACCTTCTGACCCACCAACCGGCTAGGTCCGAGCTAGCTAGTTAGGGCAATTTGTTTGATCGCGCATGCGCTGTTACACAAGCTGCGCGGGCGTCGGATCACGCCGTCACGCGCCGACCATTGACCTTATACGTGACGATGTGCGTGACATTGACTTTCGAGCTTATGGGGGATTTTCAAGGTCAAGCGGTCAACTTTGATGTAGGATAACGGATATTTTGGTTTGGATTAGGTCATTTTCATTTAGATTTTATAGCTAAGTACATAGGTGCAATCATATCAATCATAAATCTTTATTTACTTCGACATCAAGAATTGTTATTCGTGAGTAGTATTCACTTTGGAAATCGGTATGAGCACTTCTACTTAGGTATATGTATTAAAAAACAGTCTTGTAGGTATCATAGTATAAATAGTCTCATTGTTTTTTTTATGGTACTCCTACCCTATCTAAAGCTACATACAATGACAATCTAAAATTGGTCTCACAATTTTATTGTTTGGACAATTTTAGACACTTATTTCCATATGAATTTGGCAATCAAAATAAAAACATATAGGCAAACTGTTAAGTCTACAACCAGCAAGTCAAAACGACTCCTAAAACTAATTAGTGAACAATATAAAAACTTGCCAACATGTAGACGAGGAAGTTGTTTTTGAAACCAGTTCTATAAACAGGGGCCCCGCGCATTCATGTGGCTAAGTATATTAATAAGCTATTAATAAGCTTGTGGCTAAATAATAACAGCCGGGTACGGGTCGATCTTCAAGGTTAAGCTGCACTTGCCTAGGTCGGCCCGCGGATAGATGACCATTCATTACATACCGAGTTTCCTGCGTACCTCGGAACCCGGCTGTCATTTGTAGATCTTTGACAGTCGTTACAGGTAGCTGCTCTCAAAACGGTGAAGGAAAACATCGTGAGGAAACCGGCATGTCCTAGAACCAAAAAATTCTAAGACCTGTGACATCTACCAATCCGCACTGGGCCCGCGTGGTGGATTATAGCCCATTCCCTCTCATAGAGAGGAGGCCTGTGTCCCAGCAGTGGGAACATTAATAGGCTGATGATGATGATGACAGGTAGTCAGTGGTTCGAAAATCTGAAGACCATTTTAAGATTTTTTTTTAAAGTGATTCATATTATGATTCTGATAAAGCAGCCATTTTAGGCCCGCAGGTTTAACGGTATCGTAATACCCAGTACTAAGATGGGAAGGTCAGATAGGCAGTCGCTCCATGTAAATAATATGCGGCGATTGAGCCTCATCCGGTCTATCTGAAAAAACACAGAAAAAAAAAAAAAATGAATTGAATGATTGATTGATTTTTTTTATCGGAACAGGGCAAGCCGTCTTCCACATAGTTGGGAAAAGGCTTGCGCCTGATGTATTTACATTGTTTGGATTGTGCCAAATTGAAAATATGTTGCACAGAAATAGGAGAAGGGCTTGAAGATGATGAGGATGAAAAATGTGCCTCAAATTCTAACAAAACCACTAAAAAGTCATGCTAATAATAAGCGTTTTTTATTTCTGTTAAGGGCCTATACCCGATCAAATGGCTTAGCATGATCCTCCGTTACGCCTTAAATACTGCAGCATTAATTTTGAAATAAATATATGGTAATGTTGAGGATTAATGCTAAGTACTATTTGTGACGAAAATACGATTCCATAAACTTTTCTCAATAGAAAAATATTCCAAAGTTACCTCAAAATCGAACAATAAACCGCTGGTATTCAGAAAGTACTTCAAATTAGATCATGAAACTTTGCATACTAACTGAACTAACTATAAAGCAGGTCTTATGTGTTTTATTTTTTTAGTCCAATCAATAGATTTTTTGTAAATCGCAGAAAACCACTCATTTCGCACTATTCGGCCGCAGTGACTGACGTAACAACCGCTTTGTAGTGCAAGCTGATTAGAACTTTATTCTAACAGTATTTCAAACGAAGTTTGAAGCACCACAAATAGAGTTGCTAACTTTAGGGTTAGAAGGGCCTTAAGTATTTACTTGGTGCAATGCAAGATGGCTGCCCGGTGACTGCACTTTTCTTGAGACGCTTGATTTTGGCGGTAAATTCCAATGTCACACTGTAATTGTCTTTGCTACTTTCTTACCTATGTTTACTTAGATATGTACCTAATACACCACAATTTCCACAACAACTTTCCACAGGACTTATAGATACTGTCCGGTAGGTTAGTTCCTTCTTTATCCTTTATCCAATCCTCAATTTTTGACTTTTCCGTCATCGTATTTGCATAGAATGTTACTTTGTCGAAACCTCAGGGGGACCTCAGAGTTAAGATCACAGCTACTATCCAAACTCAAACTCGGAGCATTTTTTCAATTAGACCATAGCAGGCACTTTTGAATGACAAAAAAGCAAGGCTATAGTCCCAGTCATAGGGCATAATAACTTGTGAAAGTACTGTAGTTGCCCATTCCAAAGCGTCTCTATGGAGAAGAAGGACACTCTTATAAATCAATTGTTAGAAAAACTTAGTTACATCAATCAGATAGATATAATGTGAGAACGATGTAGAAAGACGTGCAAATAAAGAGCGTAGCGTAAAAAGAATAATCAACAATTCAAAACTAAAATAAACCACGGCAGCTAAGAGATTTCCTCTGCAAAAAAAAAAGAAACTCCCAATGGGTTCTCTTGAAATATCTAGTCTGATATCTAGTCTATCTAGTCTTAGCCGTGTGGTATCCGGCAGAGTAGAATAGAACCAACCCATTACACTCACGGGTGTCGTATAAGGCGACTAATGTCTGAGGCAGAACACCTTGCGCCTCCGTACACCAGAGAATGGGCAGCAGCGTTTTCTGTTAGTCTTTCATCACTGCGATCTCCAATCCGCCTGCCAAGCGTGGAGATTACGGCAAATTCCTCCCATCATGGGAGAGGCTTATGTCCAGCAGTGGACGTTATGGGCTGTTGTAGTAGTAGTAGTAGTAGTGTAGTATCTAGTCTGAACCACTCCATGATTGCTTCGAAAGTTTCCTTTATCACTGCAGAGGCCACACAGCCACGTTAAGGATCGGATGCTCGTCGTCATAATATAATGGTCGAAGGTACGATGAAGCACTCATTATCCTTACTAACCGGGGCTAGAGCCGGTAGAATGAGCACTGTGAAGTAACTTTACCGAATACGTTTGCTAAAGAATTGTATCTTTTATCATTTTACCTACCGATCAATTCTATGAAAATCTACAAACTAGTATTATAATAATAAATGGATGAAGAAGGGCATTACCTGAGCTTGGTCATGCCTTTTATCTCGGTAGGACTTTCCGATAGGATCAAATTCCGATCTCGACGCGAGCGAAGCTTCGGGAAAAAGCAGAAATTCATTGGCTTCTAAAAGGATAGGCGGTGCCTTTTGCCTTGCAGATTACCATAGGTGGCGGTGACCACTTAGGTACCACAGGTATACCGCCAGCTTGTTTAGTAATTTAAATACTTACAGATTATATTTATATTTCTTTACTTCTAAATTATCTGAATAATAATGATGATCTTTTGAAACTGGCCACAAAATAACTTTCGAACGGTGAAAATAAATCCGCTAGTGTCAAAAACCGGACTGGCGATCAGAAACTGCAAGGTTGAGAGAGAATTTTGTAAACCACCATAAATATAGAATGTACAACAGCACTCGTAAATTCTAGACGCTAATAAATTTTATTGTATCGTCGTGAAGCAATCGTGCCATGTTTAATGGCACCAGAGTATCAGATAAAAGACATCTAGATATTATTTTGCCATTTTGATATTATCATCACCTCTGAGTCCTCTGACTTAACCCATTTATTAATTTATGTTAAACATGAAAAAAGAAAGCAACTGAAAGTCCTTTCTTCTCGAACTTAGTTTGCTAAGTCTAAGAACATGTCTGATCCCATTACTAACTGGGTTGTAGACGTCAGATAGGCAGTCGCTCTATGTAAAATTCTAGTATTCAGCTGCATGCGGTTAGACTGAAAACCGAACCGAAATACTTGGGAAAAGACTAGAGTTGATGATACCCTAAGAACCCACTCTTGCTTGAAGTAATTTTAGAGATCCCTAAATAAACAACCATCTTTGTGTACTGAAGCCATTACATGCATGTTAGTGTGGCTGCAATTACATATTATCATAAAAGTTAATCGTGAAGTGCCCATATGATGATAAATGATCTATACACATTCGTTCACAAGCATATTTTCAATGAATTTAAATAAAGTCGATAGAAAACAAACAAACATTTTCTCTATGTATATACCTACACAAAGCTGCAACTGAAACCAATATTACATAACATGGCCTATCTACAGCCGGCCGGCTAAAACCGGTACTACACTAGATGCGGATACCACAGACTTTGGTTTAATAAAAACAAAATACGAAGACAACCACAGCCAATAACAACGACCTTTAAAACTTTTTGCGACAGACTTAATTCATAATATTTACATATCAAGGTCGGAGCAATCAAGCGAGTTTCTTCGATATTCTGGAACAACCTAATCACTCGGCCTCCATACACAGACTGCACGAACGATGTACTTAAACCAGTACACACTGCGTGAATAAACGCAGGATGCATCGCAGGATGCACCTCTATTGTGTATTATGCTGATTTTCGAAACGTTTCCTCTAATTATTATGCAATGGACTCCACTGCAACTACAGCTGGCATATTAGTGAAAGCCGTGTTGAGTGTACACCGTATTACAACTAAACAGTTAAATTTTATCCAATAAATTCTGTGTTCATAAAATAAATGGTACACGTCCCTCAATTTCACTTATGCTTTAAGTGATTTTTATGATCGGACTGACCGGTTTTGATAATTTCTGTGTACTATGTGGTTCGACGTTTCGTTCGTTGGAAAGAACGGCGGCAAGCAGAACCTTCTTTTTTTCGAGTGAGTATTATTACAGGATGTCCTTGGTTAAAAGGTCGTGGTGTCAAAAAATCCCTTCGACAGTGAATTTGAGCTCCGCAATAAATTGTACATGGAGTGTCTACGGACTGGTGACCTTGAATAATACTTATGTAGATTAAAGGACGATTATATGCGTAAAATCGCGTGGAGGTCAGAATTAATGATCTCAAAGGCGGAAACGTAGTATCAGGACCAAAATTATCTAAGAACCTATGTCTTCTTACTCCCGTGGGCCAAATTTGATCAAAAACCTTGAAAAGGTCACATGTATTCTCATTTCTTTATATTTTTTGTAATACTAGGTAGTTGTAATGGATGAAGAATTCAAAATTGGTGACCTTAAAACTAATCTGATCTGACAAGGGCAGAAGGCGGAAGATGATATAATGTACACGAATAACCTTACATATATACGAGTATATTTTGTACTCTAAATCTTGAATCTGAAATACTTAGTTACATCCATCGACTTCAGATGAGTCATGATGTTGAGAGGATTTTCAGGAATTTGTTATAACAAAACAACGTTGTAGAAGGTGGGAATAACAATAGAAGAATATTATGTAGATATATTAATTACTACATACTTAAAGTAAGTTTAGTAAATAATCACATAACTGACTCTTGATTTACGTATCTTTTTCTTCAATAATAGGTTTTTAGGGTTCCGTACCCGAAGGGTATAAACGGGACCCTATTACCTTAGTAAACGGACAGACGTTTGTCCGTCTGTCTGTCTGTCACTAGGCTTTATCTCATGAACCGTGATAGCTAGACAGTTGCAATTTTCACAGATGATGTATTTCTGTTGCCACTATAACAAATCATAAATATATGCTATAAAATAAAAAATTAAAGGGGGCTCCCCTACTATGATGGTACGGAACCCTTCATGCGCGAGTCCGAATTGCACTTGGCCGATTTTTTTTCTGTTACTAACCACGTCTGCACGTGAATGAGTAAACTGTTACTTGTAAGGCATCTCAGTTAAAGAAAACCTTTAATTAGATACGAAGGTGTTTTATTAAACGACCTGTATTGTTATGACAAGTAGGTATACCTGATGGGGTTCCCCATTGTCAAAAATTAACTAACTAACCCTTCTTTCATTTCTGTTATAAGATTTCAGGGGATGAATTTTCAAGAATCTTTCCGTCCTGAGCTATTTTCAACCGACTTCCAAGGTTCTCAATTCGACTGTATTTTTTTTTTGTGTTTGTTACCTCAGAACCGATTTTGATGATTCATTTTTTATTCGAAAGCTATCCGTGTGGTCCCATTTCAATTTGGTGAAGATGTGATGCTGATCTTCGGAGATATACAATGGAACTCTTCAAAAATAGACGGCAAATCTGCAGTGTTTGCTGGAATTGCTTGGATGTTTATTATTTATACAACACATCATGACGTAACGTCACGCCTGTATGCTCTAAGGGGGTACGCAGATGTGTACAATACACCCAGATTTCGACAGTTAAGTATGTTAAGTTCCATTTATTGGGGATAAGCCTATTACCATGACGTGTATTGTTAATAATGTAAAATAAATTCATGGCAATTATTTTGGGAACAACTAAAAATGGAAAAATAAAAAACTTTTTTGCAAAAAAAAACTGTATCAAACAAACAAGTCACCGACTTCTGAAGCTAAAGTTATTTTTCTCTTTTTTGTGTTTTTCGAAGTCGGTTTTATTTTTTGCAAAACAGTATTTTGCGTTACTTGCTTCTAGATTAAGGCTAGTAGATTTTTATCTATCAGAGGATGAAATCAGAGTTTACTCACACGTATTAATAACATGGAAGGAACGTATTATGATAAATAAATAAATTATAAATGATGTTTATTTTGCAAGTAGGTTTTTACAAACACTTTTACACGTAACTTTTTAAAACTAGATGGGGCCGGTGTTTCGTACCTGACTACTCTGAGAAGAAACAGCCGAAACAAACTCAGAGGTCATAGTCTCTTTTGAAGTCCAGACATAATCTTGCTCAATTCACATGAGGACCATGCAGATTAGTGTCTGAGATGGTCTTTTGAAGAAAGAACCACACAGATTTGAGTGGACCTGTCCAGTCATTGCAAGCATTTGTCAGTTATCGTGTAGCTCGACTTATAACTCAAGGAGCTCAACGAAACGACGAACAATACCAAAGAAAGGACATTTGGGTAGGTCGCTTATAGTACTCAAACTGCCAGACAGTTGTGGGAAAAACTAAACAAAAAATAAAAATGTGACCCACATGGTCCCCACATTCACAATAATCAAATAAAATTAATAACAAGTTCTTTTCAAATTGAATGTAAATAAATATGTATTTATTACACACAATAATTTAATAAAGTATAGTGTACCTAATAGACTTACGATCATAAAAAGTTCATGGCAAAAAAACGGGCACTGTAGATTTTTTCTCTACTTCAATGAAGAAGAACAAGAAAGAGGTTTTATTAATTTGACTATGTATTGGCATGTTATTTGAAGCATCCTGGCATGATTCTTTACGTTTCAAATTTAAATTTTGTAATTAACAAAAGCAAAATAATGATTATTGTGGATTATTTTAAAATTGCTTTACTAATGGCGCGAATCGCTGAAACGATTTTTTTACTGATTACTAAACTTTTAAAACTTTTTGAATATTTTCTGCAAATTAAACAATTTAATCTTTCTTTTTACATTAAATACCACTTTTTGATATGAGTGATAAAAAGATAAGGGCCGGTAAAATTATAACCCTACTTGAAGAAGGTTGTTCGCAAACTTACGTATCTCAGCGGCTAAATGTGAGTCGTTCAACTGTCCAAAGGACTTGGCAACGGTATCAAGAGACCGGTTTGGTCAAAAGAAGACCCGGTTCGGGAAGAAAACAGAACCAATAGATGACCCCTTTTTGGTGAGTCAAGCGTTGCGGAATCGTAAGGCTTTAAGTGTGGACCCAAGAAGAGCGTTGAAGAAGTAAGAGGAGTAGAAGTAGCTTGTGGACGGTCAGGGGAAGGCTTTTGGCTGCCAATATCAGGAGTTACCGCCCGGCTCAGGGCCCTAAATTACTCCGTGAGCACCATGTTGCTCGACTTCAGTTTGCTCGAAACTGTGTTTCATGGACTCTGGAGGACTGGAATAAAGTATTGTTTTCTGATGAAACTAGAATCTCTTTGTGTGGAGAGGAGCGACGCCGGCCAGTGCTGCAAAGACCACGGGAACGCTATGCGTATAAGTGTGTTTCGCAGAAATCGCTCTTTATGGCGGAGGCTCCGTTATGTTTTGGGTAACAATTAATTCGACGGAGCGTACGGAGTTATTTTTCATAGAAAATGGAACATTAATGCCATTCGGAACAATGGAAGTCCCAATTCCATATGCACAACCCGCATTGACTGCACTTGGGGAAGATTCCATTTTTATGGACGACAATGCTCGCCCACACCGTTCTGGCGACGTGGAAGCGTACATGCAAGAAGTTGGGATCCGTCGTTTAGATTGGCCAGCTCGAAGTCCTGACCTCAATCCAATTGAGCATGTCTGGGATGTTCTAAAGAGACGGGTAAGATCAGTGCAACCTGCTCCACAAGAGCTAAAAATAGTAATTGCAGAAGAGTGGGAACGTATTCCTCAAAACGTTATTAAAAACATCGTGGAAAGCATGCCCAGAAGGATTAGCTGTAATTTTAGCAAGAGGAGATCACACTCGTTATTAGGTTTTTACATTAACTTTATTTAATTAAAAAAAGTAAAAAAAATCTCCTTGTCTTTTTTGCCGACCACTTCTTATTGTTTTGCGGGTACATCGGTTTAAAAGAAATCATCGTTTTTTTTTTTAAATTGCCAGAATTCACTTCACGCGTATTAATATACACGATTATTAGTCGTCTAACAATTAAATTTCATTTAATTAACTGAATTCGACCTTAGAACGTAAATTTCCTTAGGTGCCCGTTTTTTTTGCAAAAGAGTGTATATTATAGAATTTCATTGAACAGTTTTTAATCACGCATCTTCGACACTTTTATAACAAATAAATTAAAATGGTTGAGACATGTTAACTAGTATAATTTGCTATTAACGAAAAAATCTGCTGTTTTCCAGCTGGTCAAAATGAATGGAATAGCAGATTAAAGGAAAAAAAAACCGACGAAAAAGTTTCATGTTGGGGGGCTCAGATTAGTTAGTGAATCCGTGCTAACCGTTTGTGTGTTGGTATTCCTACCACCCTCTATATCCTGCCCTATATTCTAAAAATCTTGACAAACAAACCAGCTTTCCTCTTTATAAAACCAATTACATAATGAAGGTGATAATTGGCTTCAAACCGAAGGCCTTGTGTGGTTTCTTATCAATTAACGCAATTAGTGATATCCTTTGTGGTGTTTATTGATCCGTCTGGTCGACAAGAAGACGTGTTCCATCCTTGGCCTGCTAAAATACCGGTTTAATTGAATGAACTGATTGATTAACCAGTTGAAAACTTCTAGTTCTATTCAAAATATCTGCCGCAAATGTTCGTTCTCACATTGGGCGTGAATATCGTAATCAAAGATTTAACAGTTGGATTCGCCCTATTTCGGCAATGATCACGTTTCAGTTTTGTTGACAATTATATCTTTTTCTTAGCGTGTCGATGGCAAACTAAATTGTGTCGGCCCAGAATTGAGGCACCAGTTTGGCGCCTTTAGTAGCGTTCATCAGTCCCTGTAATGATGAACAAACAACGAGACACGCAGGACACAATATTATGTGCCCCATCGTTTGTGGAACAGCGCCACATTTACACTCCAGGGCAGAGTTATTAACAAATCAAGCATTAGAAAATTATGATCAAACCGAGTGAACAATAATCTCATATACTTATATAATTTCTTTTACGTCTTTTATCCTTGGCTATTGTCAGTTTCTGCAAGGTTATCAAGTTTTGCGTTCAAAACAACAGGTTCCTTTATCCTTGAAACGACTTCTAGTCCACGAATGTAGAGGAATCCAGTTCTAACAGTAATATACCCACTGTATAGCATGAATCCAACAAATAGGAGTAAATAAAGTTAGCTACAAACATTCTTTACCCATTTTTGTTTACTGCTGTAAACTTAAAAAATATTCCTTTTTCCTCTGACTGTTACATCTTACGTGCTTGTTTTTTTATTTTTTTTTGGTAATAGGCCCGTTAGAGTAGAGGCCGCAAGGGCTACTGTTGGGTACGGGGGTTTGATACCCAGGTCGGAAAAACTGATATCGAGTTTCTAAATATATCAAAAGTAGCTCGGAGTCTGAATTTTTGCACGATGAATGGATTGCCATTAATCGTGCAAAAATTCAGACTAAAATTCTAAATTCGAATAGGCTCGCCCCTATTACATTGGCGTTACGTTGGTAATGACGTTTATTATCAAAGATTTTGAAAAGAATTAACTGAACAACTCTCGATCATATCTATTCAGCTTTACAGACTTCATTTCTCCATTTTGTATTCCAAAGTCAACTTAACCTTTTCATAAGAGGACGCTAACCAAATCAGTCAGAGCAAACATATCCAAATCGCAGTTGTTCGTCTCGCAACTCATGCGCATGTCAAGAGTCGTGGGCGCAATGTTGGTGACGCAATCCAACGTTGGCCAAACGTGTTGCAAACAACGGTTTACGGTTATATTATTACTTACCAGTTACTTGGCGATTGTTTAATTAGTGTTTTATGGGCTTAGTAGCAGCTGTTAAGTTTTTGTAACCATTTGGTGGGTTGAATAGCGCCAACTACGAAATTAACTGAAATTATTTGATCGATCATTGGGAAAGAGAATTGTACGAGTATTGCAAGATATTGAGTTTTTTTTTGGAATGCGAAATAGTAGATACATTTGTGTAGTATATAACTTGCGAAGATGGAACATAAGTACATAAGCAGCTGAACGGTTCCCAAGAACCAGTGACCAAGCATAGCGTCAAAGTCAATATTATTATCTGTATGATACTGGGCCGTTGCACTGCACTGAGGCAGATCTCGGCTGAAAGCATAGGTCACAGACCCAGTTAATATTATGAATTGTCACTGTGACCATTTTACGAATTGTAACGTAATTCATTTTACTATCCTATTATGAATTTATGATTCTGCCAAAGCGGCCATTTTAGCCCTCCTGGGACGACACAATAAAGATTGCCATCGACACGCTAAGAAGATTGCACTGCGCTTGGACTTTAAGTACCTATCTAAAATTTAAGTTCGTGTTTCAAAATCTTTAAAGGTTCTACAATACTTATAACTTAACGAAGTAGCACCTACCTGTACTTACCACATTATAGACGCGAAAGTAACTATGTCTGTTACTTATAAGCTAGAGCCACATTGGCGGTAATCAGCGAATTATTTCGATGCGGGATGATGGAGCTAGAGGTACCTACTACCTACTGTAGCTAATCTCTTTCCTACACCGAAATTTATTCGCCGAATCCCACCAACGTGGCCCTAGCATTACAGTTTACATATCTTCAGGGGTCAGCGGATTTTGATAAAAAATGGCATAAAGGCAGACCATGACCTGGATTAGGATATAGGATACCTACTTTTCATCACGGTAGTACAGTCCCGTACGTAAACCTACGTGACTCTAAACCTCTGCAGATTCCACGGTTCCTAATTAAATGGCATCCATCACAAACAAGTAGGAAAACCATTCATTTACCGTGCCGACTTAATCGGCCATTAAATTACAGTGTGGTATCACTAGCACACATTAACCAGCTCGTGTCATGAGCGCCTTGCGTCAGTTAACCTCGAACTTGAACAACCAGTGTACCGTGTCGCCGGTTTGGTTGCACAACCACTGCCGGTTGCTGCAAAGTTGCTGTCGTGTGCGAGCACGAATATGTTGTGAAAAATATTTGGGAAATATTCCTTACAATGTTGTAGAGAAGATAGACACAAACTTGTTTGAAGTCTGGAAAAAAAAATTAAAGAAAGTATTTGAGGTCTGGAAAAGAATTCCTAAAAAGGGGAAGTTTATAAATTCATAGGCGGTTGCCGTTTTTGTCATGGTTCGATTTTTGTTGTCAACTTTTTTCATATAATTATCATCTATACTTAATATTCAACCAAAAATCATTCTTTTCTGTTTCGGACTGTATTTAGGTTGCATGTTGGCAATGAAATTGCTTATCGGGTCTTATCGCCGGTCTGACCAATGAATGAATTGAAACCAGTGTTTATTTATGTTCTCGTTTTGTATGACGTACGAGTATCTACCTTAGAATTTAGGTTATTCTTTAATCTAATGAGTTATTGTATATGTTATCAAGTTATCATCATCATCGTCATCACGACGAGCACCAATATGTACCCTTATTTAAATTTAAATGCAATGTTCGCGAGAAATAACGACACAATCGTTATTTCTCGCGAACATTGCATTTAAATTTGGAGATAGAATCTTTTTCATAAAAACTTGGAAAAAACCTTTCGAACATTGCATTTAAACTTGGAGATTTAAGAGTTCCAAAATACTATGTTTGTAACAACATGAAATTTTAATTAGAACAGTAGGAGAATAACAGTTTTAAAAGTTTTAGTGTGTACAAGAGTGGTACATAAGCGGAATTAATCCCACTAGACATTTTTTTAGCTTAGGGTGTAACGGGACACATTATGATAGAGTACATTAAAAGACTTCTTCACACTTATACCATTAGCACCTCGAATGTCATTAGTTCTTGAGTGATAAGACAATTAACATAAGGTTAATAACCTGCAAGTAAGGTAATTATTTTATTATTCAACACCAACAATAAAATGGATTGTAAAGTTAGAAAAAAACAAACTTTCTCTTAGTTTTTATGTAGCAAAATAGTCTACTTAGATATGACAGATTTTTCTTTTATCAATTTTCTTCTTTCGGGACACTGCCGTCTGTGCGGCCCTGCTGTTGAAGTATTTGATTATGCTTTCGAACAGTCCTTCAGAAAGAAGGAAAACCTAGCACCCCATTTCCAAAAGAAAATACAAGAAAACATTGCAAACCAAAGAGAGTAAGAAGAGAGAGTATAAGAAATTCTTTATCATAATGAAAAGGCAATGTTTATATTTTTAACGTTATTTGCATAATCAGTTAGTTGGGGCAATGATCTGATCTTACCCAACTGCGCTGCGAAATACACACATCAAAAATGTCTAGGGATCAAGCATTTTTATGCGGATTTCTTGAGATTGAGATGTGGCTTTGTAATAAATTTATGATTTTATAAATTTATATGGATCCTTTTTGGTGCATTTCATAATTTGAATCAGGAACTCTCAATCAAATTCGAGTAAAAGATGAAAATAAGCTGTCAATATTTTCCCTATAAAAACATACAACGCATTGAAGACATTATTAGTGCTACTGTTTCCCTACTACTGATTAAAACCAACGTTATTATG
Source organism: Xestia sexstrigata (assembly GCA_941918905.2). NCBI lineage: Eukaryota > Metazoa > Arthropoda > Insecta > Lepidoptera > Noctuidae > Xestia > Xestia sexstrigata. The sequence goes on from OW799201.2 coordinate 21,827,381, forward strand.
GAGCGGCGACGTCATTTAAGCAGGGAAGAAATGCTCAGAGCCGTGGGAATGATAGAAGCTGGTTCCCGGCAACGTACTGTAGCTTTAGCTCTGAATACAAGTCAGAGTGTTATCAGTCGACTTTGGACACGTTACCGAAGCACTGGTACCGTGGCTGAGCGCCATGGAGGACGGTATCGCTGCACCACACGGAGACAAGACCGATACATTCAAATCTTAACTCGAAGAGCTCCAACAATAACCGCCATGATGTTAGCCGTGAGGCTTCATCACTCTTCAGGGAACTTAATTAGCGACCAAACAGTCAGAAACCGCTTGCATGAAGTGAACCTTCATTCCCGAAGACCGCTACGGGTACCACCTATAGCAATGCACAATCGTAGGATTCGATATCAATGGGCTCTTGAACACAGAAATTGGGCAGAAGAACAATGGCGTTTCGTGTGCTTTTCTGATGAGTCTCGTTTTGGTATGAGACCGGATACAAGACGTATACGACACTGGAGAACCCCTGGACGCCAACAGCGATTAAAATCCTGCCAGGAAGTCCATCCTTATAGTGGTGGAACCATCATGGTATGGGCGGGTATTTGGATCGGCGGAAGAACTGAGTTGATTTGGATCAGAGGCAACCTCAACGCTCAAATTTATGCTGAGACGATTGTATCAGACGTCATCGTTCCTCTACAAGTGCAAATCGGTCCCTTATTTCAGTTAATGCATGATAATGCACGACCGCACACCGCAAGAGTTGTAAGACAGACTCTCGCCGCAGCTAACATCAATGTCCTGCCCTGGCCTGCTCAGTCGCCAGACTTGAACCCGATTGAGCATGCATGGGATATGCTACAGAGAAGAGCTCTGCCGAATATGGAGGGTATCCAGTCGCAAGAAGACCTTTTTTTGTTGTTGCAACGAACATGGGCGGCCATTCCACAGCGTGATTTGGATGAACTCATTTTGAGTATGCCAAACCGATGTTCTTGTGTTGTTAGTGTTCGCGGTAGAAACACGGATTATTAATTGTTTAAGTTACCCAATAAAATTTTAAAGAAAACTGTTATTTCAGTCTTTTTTTCGAACTTTAATGTTAGTGGTTCAAATGTCAAAAATCCCTTTATTAGGAAAATGGCAAATTTCTTTATTAATGCAAAGGTGACTTGGTTTATCGTTACTGTGACAAACGAAAACACTTTATTTGATGAATCCTTAAAGAAAATTTTAATTAATATCAATCAGGAGAAAAGTTATTGCAAAAATATATGTTGATCCCTAGATACTTTTGATGTGTGTAGGTGTAATTGCTTCACAAATCTCAATGTCACAAGGTTGCGTTTGTGTTGTTTTCGCGATTTATTATCTTTACTTATTTAGAGATTTGAAATATTTACTTAGTAACCACTAAAAGTTTGACCACATGGGTGTTGAATGATTTGTCCAGAAGAAATGTTTAAAATCTATTAAATAACTTCAAAAAAAAATATTTTCTTCATAGGATTTTCTCCGGACAACAATCATCTGGGGCCGGAACCCCTTTTCTCAACTATATTGGGGTCGGCTTCCAGTCTAACCGAATGCTGCTGAGATCAGTATTTTACACCTCCACACCCAATTAGTGTTGGGTAATAGAGACTCCTTGGGGGGCTGGTTTCGACTGGTGACTGGATTTTCTCCAGACACAATTTTTACCACTTCTAGTGCATTAAATTAATGATAAAATCATTAACCTAGAAATTAATTGTAAAAACTCCCGTTAAGTTGCTGTTTAAATGTAATTTGCATATCATCATGAATCATGAGGTAGGTAGGCATTTCAAATTACGTAATGACAAACTTCCTTTTGTACTCAACCTAGCAATCAAAACTAAACATTTATGAGTGTATATACAATTACATAAAATGCCTAGATAGGCACACAACACAACCATGAATCTTTGTTTCCCTCAATCAGAATAAAATTGTATGTATTTTTCATAATAACTGAGGCGGAAAAATACATAAGTACTTTAAGTGGGTACCCAGTACTAACTGGGTTGTGGAGGTCAGATAGGCAGTCGCTCCATGTAAAATGCTGGTATTCAGCTGCATCCGGTTAGACCGGAAGCCGACCCCAGCATAGTTGGGAAAAGGCAAGGCAGATGATGATGACCTTAACTGGGCAGAAAATTAAAATTTTGCGCGACACTGACCGGTTAGCTTCTCCCCGTGACTTTGCGTAAAAAAACATGTCCTATAGCTCTAACTCCTACCCAAAGACTAACAAAATCTCTTCTTCTCAGGACCGACGAGCAAGGCATAGCTATGAAGGTGTACAACGGCATCGCGCTCGCGCTGGAGATCTTGGTGCTGTACATCAAGATGACGGCCACCTTCCTGCACTGCATCTACCAGTTCTTCGTGCCGCCGGAGCCTAAGAGTGTCAATGGAGAGATTGTGCTGGTGTGTAACTTGAAGTGTTATGGCCACTCGTCCTCCTTTAAGTACGAGGTGTTTGTGTTGGGATGAACCCCTCTGCCTGCCTATTGAGGAAATGTGGATTTACGCACGATGACCAATTAAGCTATACAATACCAGTTTATGCGGATTTCTCGTTGGATGGCCAATCTATACAAAACGAAGCTATATTATGTTATACTGGAAATGTATAGATTGATGTGTCGCCGTATTAACTATGTTACACACGGCGTTAATTTTTTTTTAATGACTATCTTTTTATTATTTTGATAATAATCGTCCTGCAGAGAGTACTAAATGGTAGGACAAACGTCTAGCTATTGCTAACACTACAGCTCTTGGAAAATATAAAAGGCCTAGGGGGATGACATCAGTAAGATGTATAAAAGATAATCAGTTTGCAAACGCATGCTACAGACTATCTAACTAACTTTAAAATAACAAAGCCTTAAATTCTTTCTAAAACATATTCTATACTTCTTCTAGATAACAGGCGCAGGTCACGGCATGGGTCGGGAGACGGCGCTCCGGTTCGGCAAGCTGGGCGGCGTCATCGTCTGCGTGGATATCAACCCCACCGGCAACCAGGAGACTGTCGACCTCATCAAGGAGCACAAGGGGAAGGCTCATCGATATGAGTAAGTATGCCGAACACTCGTCATGGAGGTGTTACGCCAATGATATTACGTCCATATAGGTTTATGTGAAATAAAATATAAAAAATAAATATCGCTGGACAGTACACACACCGCCATCTAGTGCCACACTAAGCAACGAGGTTTGTGTCATAGACACCAGATATTTATTTATACTTAAATAAATATAAATACATATCGCTGGTCATTAACACACAGCGCCATCTAGTGTCACACTAAGCGACGAGGCTTGTGTCGTGGACAGCAGATAGTTAATATCTACATAGATACTTTTTGTTTGTAAACCTACTTATTATACATCTAAACATCCATGACTCGGAAACAATTGTTCACGCTCATCACACAAACATTTGCCCCTATCGGGATTCGAACCCGGGAAGAACGTAAGGCAGCTTCACTACCGCTGCGCCATTTAGGTATTGTATTAAATTGCACCAACGATTCACGAAATATCTTAGTGACTATTTGGAACGATATCATTAGTCATTGTTAAAAAAAAAAACAATGAATTTGCGAACTCGCTTCGTAAACGTGTCGCTGTCATCTGGCCATCTGTTGTTATCTGGCCATCAAATGACAAAACGAATACCAAAATTAAAATTGAATTATAATAGACTGGCCGCTTAAACATTACGCATTCGGCATTCCACATGTTTCCATCTCAGTAAGTACGTGCCACGTGGACCGAGTTCATTGCCAAATTCAATTGTTTTTTTATTGCGGCCTTTAAACCATTAGGTACCGATTGTTTTCTGGAATCAGACATAAAACGACTCCCATCATTTTTTGTGACTGTCAAAATTATGCTGTAGGTACCTATTTACTAAGTGACCTCTACATTAATGCCTATTTAAATATTATTGCCTAGTTTGAATGGCAACTCTCTGCGCTGAGCAAATGGTTATAATAACCGCTTTAATACGTGGCTTAAAACAATAAAACTAAATATAAACTTGTTACAGCGATAGTTTATGACAAAGACTTTGATGCGTCGCTGGCATATTACATTGTTTGAGTTCGTATTTTATTGATTTAATGGACTTTCAAGTAAATTAGTACCATAATTTATTGCTGAATAAAACACCATTCAATTTCAAGAAGTTGTTTCCATTAATTGAACCCATCCCTCCTGAACCATTTAAATCGCAAATTATCAGGAGAGTTGTGGCCAAACGCGCTTCTTATTTAGTGAAAAAATAAACGAGTAGGTAGTTTTGATGGTAAGGTAGGTACTTCAGTAGGGCTATTACGTATCTCTGTTGACAGCTCGAAATGATAGTAACTGGGCTCAGTATCCATCAATTAACTGTCAAAAGGTTAGTTTCGTATTATGTATGATCAGTCGCGATCAAATATGACGTCTTTGGTTGTCATCGTGGCTGATAGTCACCGTAACCCATTTTGACAGATGCTTTCGTATTGATACTTATTTTATTTCGAATATGTAAGCATAGTGGACAACAAATTGATGACAACTGAGTTTGAAGTGGCTTTCGTGAAAGACGTTACACTGTACCCGGGCTGTTAGTCACCGTAAAGTTATATCCACTCAGTGCGATACGTAATACCTAAATTATGACATTCTCGGTTGTCATCAAAGTTCGGTGTACGACCGAAGCTTGATAGTCACTGGATATCAGAAAGATACATAATAGGCCTACTGATCACCCTTGAAATTCTTAAAGACAATACATTGGCAGTTGATGCGCATACGATTACCGTTCAATTAAGTAATGTTTGCAAACACAAACACTTACCTTTTGTACTCTTTGTTGTTTATATACTCATAACCTATCTACACGTAATATGCAGCAAACAAGTGCACCTAGATTAGGACAACATTAAATAATTTTCTTGAATATACTATGACAATCAATCGTTCTCCTGTACTTATCCTAATTTATTTGGGTTCCGCATAGCATGTCTTCTTCTATACCATTCTATTAGTCGTTATGTCATCAGACACCTTCCTACTTGCCATATCGTCCTTTACAGAGTCCATCCATAGTTTCTTTGGTCTTCATAAAAGTAGGTTCTTATACTCCACATCCATACTCAAAACTTTCCTTACGACATTTTCCTCATGAGGAATGACGAAAATGTCGTGAGGAAAGTTCGCATCACATGCCCAGACCACAAAGTTAAAAATAATAATAATAATAAAAGTTAATTTTTTTGTAAACGGTTCTAATCTCAAACTCAACCCCTCAGATGCGACGTAACAGACCGAGAAGCTATAAACGCCCTAGCAGAGAAGATTCGCCGGGAGGTCGGCGAGGTGACCATGCTGGTGAACAACGCAGGCATCATGCCGTGCAAGCCGCTGCTGCAGACCTCTGAGAAGGAGATCCGAAGCGCCTTCGAGATTAATATCATCGCTCATTTATGGGTAAGTGGGAATGAAGACATTGGTTCTAATTCTAACATCGAATTCAGATTGAACTGTTTCGGAAGTGAAAAATTCCAAAGGTTGGCCTACGAGTAATTCCGGGGATCTTCTTCTTAGCGTGTAGATGGCAATCTAAATTGAATGGTCCTAACATTAGGCAAATACTTTGGCACTTTCAGTAGCGTCTACCTCTTTCGATAAGCAGGTCACGACATTAACTAATTGTGCCATTTATATTCAGGACATGGGCTTAAGTAACAGCAAAATGGTTTTTTTAATACAGTTGCTCAAAAAGTGGTGTATTGCAGGGACGTATAGCGTTCCGGATGTGATACTAGTGCTTTTTTTTACCTTTCCCGAACTCGTGCGTTCTCTTTCCCAACTGTCAAAATAATGTCTATTAAAAAGAAAAACCAACCATGAAGTTTTTACTAAAGAGTTTTTGTGATTCATACAAATACGTATATTTCTAAAAAGAAGCTACTAATTTATTTCAATATCAGATTTAATGATTTAATTGAATGAGTTAGGTTAGGTTTCATTTCATTTCATCTCATTAAATTTCATTTTCATTTCATATCAATAAAAAAAATCTACTGAAGAGTAAGCTGTATGGATAGTTCCCTTTGCCTGCCAAAATGGGTGAAGAAAAAAAAACTCTGCTTATATTCTACGTTTGGCGCACAAAGTTGTTTGTTGCACAAAATGAGTAATTTCGACCCTATTTTTTTTTAATTAACACCACCGGAACTCAGTATAATTGCACAAAATGCTTCGGAGAACATTTTACCGGAAAAGTCAAATTATTTTATTAAATTGATTCATTTTTTCGCAACTGTATTAAAAATAGTCGTTCAGTACACCTGCGGAACCGTCATTGCAACTTGTTCCGACTGTGTGACATTTGTCGGAACTCTTTGCAATGACAGCCTGTCCACACTTGTAATGAAATATACTATAGGAGTCAAAGTGCGCTTGCCGCGGTCAATCCGTGGATGTCAGTCCATCTATTTGAAACCGAAACTTTTCCGACTCCTTGGAAAGCAAGTTATTTCTGTCATTCGTAATTCATAAACAGTTATTACGAGAAGTTAGAAGCCCGACGAAGGTTTGACCACCAAGAGTTATCGGGTTACATATCGGCTTGTGGAGGTTCAATTGAGAAGGCACTTAACTACTAGTATTCAGCTACGTCCGGTAAGACTGGAAGTCCCAACAAACGGTTAGGCATCCCTGTCTATGGGTATGAATGTACAATGACTTACTTCATCATAACCAACTTGTTCTTCCAGCTCCTCCAAGCATTCTTACCCTCAATGATGGAACGCAACCACGGCCATATCGTCGCCATGTCCTCAATGGCAGGGGTCGTGGGACTCCGTAACCTGGTTCCCTACTGCGCAACCAAGTTTGCAGTCCGAGGACTGATGGAGGCCCTGCATGAAGAACTGAGGGAAGATAAGGAGAAGGACTACAGTGGTGTAAGTATATATTGCGAGATCAATTGTCTTTGGAGCTTATCTTTGGTCTGGTTTTATAAGTGATCACTCAGATAGAAACGTTGTGCACAGCTTGTAAATATTTTTTCAATACACTTCCTCAAAAACGGGTTCATATCGCACTACGATTAGGTTCAGCATGCAATGTATTTCACACGCGTGCGTTTTCTTCATTTTGCCGCACGTGTATGGGAAAAAAATCCACAGATAACGTAAGTGTATACGAAGTTCAAATTGGTTCAATGCTTATAGTCGGAGGTGAATGTTTTTTTTTTAATTACGGCAAAGCAATGTGCGTCTTTACGGCGTAAATATTTTTTGAATATTCAAATTGTGTTTATAAATAGAAAATCATAGATAAACATGATTACCTATTTAAAACTAAAATTTACTTTTAACAACAATTTAACATTTATTTGTGTTCTAAATAAAAAATACAAAATATTTCTATGTTTTATAAATATTAGGCTGTATATTGGCTTCATACCTTTGCTTCTCATTCTACCTTGCGAAAGCAAAGCGCGGAAAAAAAAGAAAATTAACATCATAGTCTCATATTAATTCATGAAAAAAAAAACTATTTCTTCAAAAGTGTATTGAAAAACGTCGTTTGATACACGTGGACATTTGTTTTTGCAGTTCTCGGCTCAATAACACCCTCGCCTACGGCTCGTACTTATGTTAATTCCGCCTCGAATGCAATAGCAAACTTTCTCCACTTGTATTAAAATGTACTATTGATATTCTAACAAACAGATATGTTATACACATACAAAACCACCGAAAAAAGTGTTCCGCGGGGCAGAGCCAGCTCACATACGCAGTGACGCACAATAAAGGGAAAACAAGCCAACTGACCCGTTTTCGAGTCTTCACGATTGCACGCTCACAACATATCTGTTTATTAGAATATCATTGATTGGAATTGAATCATGTTTCACCACCGCCTAATTAGTTTTATCATAATTACCACCACACATAGTATAATTATCTACTTCTGCTTCACGTGTCGATGTAACTCAAATTGTATTAATTAGATCAATAAGTACCCAGAGCACAGCTCTAACATTTGCTTCGATTTAATCCTGAAAGGTGTAAGTGGTTCTGCAGGATGTTTAGAGCAGGAGGTGGAGCATATCTTGCAAAGGGGCTCCACACTGGCATTCTGTTTGGGATGGATCGCGGATACCCCATTTGATCAGATTACGTTAACGTGTTTTAAGTTTCCGATGTTTTAGCACTGTTGCGAGCTAGAGTTTATCCGTGATCATGTTTCATGTATGAGTTTTATATTAACGGAGTGTTCTTAGGTGTTACTTAGATCACGTTTTAATCTTTGAACCCTTCTGAAATAACGTCATAAAGTCCAAAGTTTAAAATGACGTATAAAACATTGTTTGTACACATGTTTAGGAATCGGCAAAACCCAAGATTTATTTTCTATTTAAATATCATCATGGCACATTGATCAAAGTGGTCGGGTGGATACGTACGAACACATTTAGAAAGATAAAATAAAAAAAAATAAAAAATATCGCTGGACATTAACACACAGCGCCATCTAGTGCCACACTAAGCAACGAGGCTTGTGTCGTGGACACCAGATAGTTGATATACTACATAGATACTTTTTTGTTTGTAAATACATACTTAATATACATATAAACATCCATGACTCGGAAACAAATGTCCATGCTCATCACACAAACATTTGCTCCCACCGGGATTCGAACCCGAGACCCTTAGAACGTAAAGCAGCCTCACTACCGCTACGCCATTCGGGTCGTCAAAATGAAGTTGAATGAGATGAAGTTGTATTGATATATAACTCTATTGAAAAATCAGATCAGGTTCCCAAACGCTGGATTACTGCACATATGACTTTGATGATGATTATGTTGGACAATCGGTATTTACTTTTCATGATTCATTATTCTGATTCAAACTTCTTAAGAATCAATGGGAAACTTAAAATACTTAATAGGATATAAAATAATTCAAACATAACAAGGCGAGGAAAAAAAAAAGCGGTCTTACTCTCACCATTAAAAAAAAAATTGCTGTACCCGACATGGTACACAATTGTTTCTATTTTTTTATTTACCACCTGTAAGTGTACATTATGGATATAGCAATAAACGATTTGAAGATTGTTATACCCTGAATGAACATTTAGGTAGGTTCAAAACTACCTAAATGTTTATTCAGGGTGTAATAGAACAAGCGCAACATCTTTTCAACTGGAAAACTTACCGTAAAGACCAAAAAAAAAATTTTTGTAACAATATTTCTTCTATTTTTCCCAGATAAAATTCACAGTAATCTGCCCGTACATCGTGGACACGGGGCTATGCAAGAACCCCAAGATCAAGTTCCCCTCGCTGATGAAGATCCTCACGCCGCAGGAGGCGGCCGACAGCATCGTCGACGCCGTGAGGAGGAACTACCAGGAGATCACCATACCCAGCTCGCTCTACTACGTCAACATGGTAACGTTCACCTTTTATATTATTTAAGGTTACTTTAGTACTGAATAAAAAGTAACTTAAAACCTACCTTACTAATTTATAATAACAATAAACACACTACAACACAATAACAACTAAAGAACAACCAACAACAACAGTAACAACTTTATAATATTAACATAAGGATGTCTTGATAAGGACATGTGATGAGGAAGGAATCAACACATGTGATTAAAAGAGTGATGAATATTAAGATGAAATGATAAATGTTGATGGATGGGGACAGAGGAAAACCAAAGAAAAGATGAAGGGATAATGTGAGGAATGAAATGAAGAAAAAATGAGATAACGATACCCAAACTAGTTGATCATCACTAGTTTCCTATTTTGATTAATTATTAACTGTAATAAAAATAAATTCGGTCATAAAAATACTATCTCGATAAAAAACAAAACACTAATATTCTTAAGCATGATGTTGTTCACATCATTTTTAGGGTTCCGTATCTAAAGGGTAAAACCGGGATCCTATTACTAAGACTCCACTGTCCGTCAGTCCATCTGTCCGTGTGTTTGTCACCAGGCTGTATCTCATGAACCGTGACAGCTAGACAGTTGAAATTTTCACAGATGATGTATTTCTGTTGCCGCTATAACAACAAATACTAACTAAAACAGAATAAAATAAATATTTATTCCCATACAACAAACGTGATTTTTTGCCGTTTTGTCTAATGTTGTTTAGATAATGGTACAGAACCCTTCGTGCGCGAGTCCGACTCGCACTTGGCCGGTTTTTAATGTTTTCAAGTATGTGTGGGAAACATAGTCAATAGGTCTAGTGTAATAAATAAAATTATAAAATAATTTTGTATCTTCACAAATTTTAAATAATTGTTTTAAATTTACAGATCTGCAGAACTTTCCCAAGGGCAGTGCCACTATATCTAAAGGACTTCTTGGATTCAGGGTTAGAAGCCCATTCTTAATTATACGGAGATGTCTTTCTATTATTCTGTCCTTAGATACTTAATTATCATCCTGACAAAGTTAGGCAAAGATTTGGCTCAAGTCGCAAGGACCAAAAATTATTTTAGGCAATATTTATGCAAGTTATTGCTACAAGCATTTTTAAAAACTTGAATCTTTTTAAAATAATGATATTTCTATACTGAATTAGCTATTTTAAAATACAAAATTATAACTAATACTACAGGGGTCCATAAATATTGAAAAAAAAATAGACTGAAAGTTTTTTTTGCACTCTGGTTAGAAATAAGCCAAATACTGAGACAGAACTGTCTTTGAATAATTACTGCATAATAAAACAGCTATTTTACAACTAGGAAAAAAGCCTTCATTTTAAATGATATTTTGAAAGGTGTGTACGTACATTTTTCTTAAACACGTATATTTTTAATGACACACACACAATGTGTGTTTGCCAATAGATGTATGGATGTAAATAAATTTATGATAAAATCAGGAATATAATTTTCATACAATTATTCTATTAGATTTTCGACGACTCTCAATAGTTTTTCTCTTTGTTACCTAAGCCCAAATTATACAGGTACAGGTTTTTTTTACAATATATGATTTCAACTTTTTTATACGTTAAATTGGTTTAATAAGCAATTTTAATACTAAAAATTCTTAAACAATTAACCGCATATTAGGTACCTACAATAAAAAAATTGAGATACTTTTTTTTTCTAAAGTTTGTACTATTTTCTATTCTAGATTTTATTGATACTGCAATTTATCATAAATATTATTGTTAAATTAATATTTTTAAACTGAGTAAATCCCATTTTCGTCTGTTTTCGTTGTAACAAAAATTGCCCATTTGACCTTATGTATTGAAATATGCTTATTTTTTTATAATATATGTCTAGTTTAACATTTTTAGATTAGATTAGGATATTATTTAAGTGTAAAAGTCAGACAATATGCAAATAAGTGATATGAAGTGCCTAAATGATACTAGTATGAGTGAATATATTATTTTAGTAATCTTGCCTTTAAAAAAATATATTCAACAACAATATTTTATACTACATATACTATTCTTTGAATTAGTATATAATTATGTAATATATTATATTATGTTATACTGTATAGTTTTATTTTATATACCTATGTATAATAACTAATATCGTGTTAATAAATATTTCTCATTATTAAAGTTAAACAGTAATTTTGTAGAAATATAATGGATTAATAACAGACCATAGGATTACATAAAATTGCAAAAACTGTAGTTTTTTTTATGTTTAAATGCTAAATAACGTTAATTGTTAGTTGCAATAGTATCAATTAATGAACAATTATAATTACATGTGTTACTGAATATTAAGTGCCATCATAAATAAACTACTACACTGGATTTAAAACATGATATTATGTATTCTTCGTATATTTTTTATAAAGGTCATGGTTTATCAACTTTGTATTATTTGTAGGTAGGTTTCTATATAATTAAGTTCTGAACAGCTATACGTGTCTAACGTTCCAGTTTAGACGAAAGTTTAACATTAAAAACATAATTTGTTTCTGTCTTCCTCAAACGATTGACAGAAACAAAACACTGTTTTACTTTCGTTTGGCACTAAGCGCAGTCAGGGATTTGCAGTGTCAGTGGCCTTAACCAAAGCCTTTGGAAACTGCTGTTTTTTTTATAGTTTTATCATTTATTTATGTAAATTTTAAAATCTTTCACTGAAGCTGTACTTACTTGAAAGTTTTACTTTGAACTGTTTATGATATAAATAACTGATAAAGTTGGCGACTGTGGCCTACGGTTATCTATATTTACTAAGCTTCTGAAGTGTCTATTGTGTGTTGATCATGTTTGTCAATTTAGAATAAGGTTGTGATGCCAATTAATTGTGATGTTTTAGTTGAATGTGGTACTGAATACATGAAATATAATTTTTATTATTGTTGTTTTTTTACAAAATGTCTTAGTTAAAAATAAATGAACAACGGTCGGCCCGCTGAAGGAAATAGGATAACACTGCCCGGCTTGGAGGCTGGGATCGATGCCAGTTGGTACCTCATTGTCAGCAGTAGTGCTTGTGACTTCTAGACAAACGACACAAATGAAACGCCAAAATAAATTCTCAATCTATTTATTTAAAGTTTACATTTTGATTATTCACATTTAAAATGTACAGGTTCAGCTACATACACATAAGTACTACTGACATTTTTGGCGTATAATCACCTTATTTGGAACGATGCTAACTTTACCTTACATATACTTTAAGCAAAGTACAACAGCATTATAAAAAAAAAAGAAAAATCATAAAAAAATAAAAAAAATGTTGGAAGTCGGAAACCTGTGCTCTGTAGGAACTATTTTTAAAAGCATGCGTTGTTAGAATTATTATTTTTTTATTTACTTAATCAGATGAAAAGTTCATTTTAAGTTAAGGAAAGATTTCATTTTGTAATATTTAATAAAATTAAGATACAATATTTTTCAAATAAATATTTAAATTATAGTTTTACCTTTAAATACTTTATGTACAAAAACACACATAGATACTTATAATTTTATTGCTTTTTTTCCTTAGTCAAGCAAAGCAAAACAATAATGTGCGCATTTACTATTATTTTTCTATAAATGCTACTTTTTTTCAAGGTGATAATAATTCTTTACTAGTTGAAACCAGTTTTCTTAGAAATGGAATCTTAGATTAAATGATTTTTATTATCTATTTAACCATTAAAAAATCTCATCTAACTTCTTTATTTTTCACTCATCCGTAAATATTTTTATACGTAAATATATTTAAGAAACACGATTTTCACTAAAATAACTGACACCTTATCTAATTCAATACTCATTCGAATAACAATGAAATTACGGATAATTTTCTAAAGCATACTAGTAAACCAATTTCTCAAACCTATTTATATAAGTAATATCAACGATTACAGCATTAAATGCTCAATTATAGCGATAACAATTAATTATAATACAATAGGTACTTAGTTACATGAATGTTTATAAATATTAATTTATTAATGCTAAAGCGTGTTACCTATAACACAGAACTAATCTTTATCATTGTGATAGAAATCTTTAATACCTACTGACTTCATGATTTATATGTTTAAGACTTTATAATATTATATATATTTAGCTTATGGCTTTCGTATACAATACACCAATAAAAAAGGTTGATTAATTTATTAAAAAGGTACGAACTTAATACTTACTTTTTTTTATAATATTTTTTATTTCTTGAGAGTACGTGTACATATACATTTAACAAAGTATACGTATATCTACTAAGTCTTTATAAAATAAAAATAAATAAAGAAGGTAGTCCTTACTTTTTAAATAAAATATACCAAGTATGAAAAAATTTCATAATACAAGTATTTTTTTATTTAATAAATGTTGAAATAACATTCTGTCAGGTTGTGTTGCAAGTCAACAAATGCAACACATTTCTTACACATACTTGCAAGCTTTAACAACTACAGTAATATTACAAGGTCTACTATTAGACACAATAATTGTTGTGCCAGAAGGGACAACAATTAATTTATACAAAGTCATATATATTCGTTATTGTTGTGCAGGATATACACAAGTGACAATTGACAAGTTTAGTGACGTATTTTTATAACAAATTTCAGGATTAATATAAGTTTTTATTATTAGCTTTTTTATCTTGCCTTGTTACTGTTAGTTAGGTCTTGGTCAAATCTTGCAACTGAATTTAAAACCTGTTCCTCCTAACCGATTAAGTTGAAATTTTGCTTACACCTTTGGTTCTGGTGACAATATATTTTTATGACAGACTTGACTTGATCCTGCAGCCAGGATCGTCTCCTCACGAGAGAACTCCTTAACAGTTAACAGCACGGACCCCAAACGTTGTACCCATACGCGTTTAATTGTTGTTGATTGTTGTCTGTAGCGGTCTGATCTTCATAGATGGCTCTAATCAAATTCACTTTTGACTGTTCAAGGTTAAATATACGAATGTTATAAGGTCCCTTATGGCACACACATACTAAGTAGATAAGCACATTCATAGACACAGTTATCTAATAGCAATTTTTAACTAATAATTGACTTCACTCTCTTATTACATTGGAAGCAAAGTTAAAAAATCGCACAAATTCATACTCATAACAATATAAATAAACAACATTTTCAAAACAAAAACAATTCAATGCTACATGCTGGTAAACTTACTTAATAATAATAAACATAATGAAAGCCACATTTATGGTAAATACATGCATTTATACAGTTTTATTTTATTTTATTAATATTATGTAGTAGGTATTAATTTATAATTCATGAATATATAATGTCCGATTATCGCTACTAATCGAGGCAAAGACAACATGTTTAACAGGCCCAAGAATAGGATCAAAAGCTTTTTGTGCTTCCCGAGGCAAGGAAGGCTCTCGTCATGTTAGAGATTTTTAATTTCAAAGGACCAATAAGCTGTCAAATCATTTGTCTAACCCCGACAATTTTCCTTTTCTATACTAACTATCATTCCTAACGTAACGTCACGATCGAAAATATTAATCTTTCTTAATAACTCCATTCCGTTCTGGTCCACTACTTTTTATTCTTATTTTTAATTTCATTTATATTATAATTCCAAATCCACTGTATGCTTTGATATCATTCTTATTTACATTTTTTACTTGAGGCCAACACCACCAAAGATTTTAACGACCCTACATTTTAAAACAATAAAAAAAAATATGAGATCGATAGTTAATTTTTGTGAAAATTATACAAATTATATTAAGTTTAATCAATTATTGGACTGAATATAAAAATCAATATGAGTACATTTTAAAAGCGGGTGAGGCCATTTTCTAGTCGTAGCCTAGCCACAATGTTATCGACAGTGAGGTGTCATTAGATTCTATTATCGTCTATACATCTATATCTCTAGGTTAAAAAGAATCTGATTAGGAACATCCTGTAAATTATACTTTGGCACAAAAATATACTTATGCTTGTTTTGCAATGATAGATAAATAACATAGTAATGCAATTAGGACCTCTTTCTCTTCCCCTAGTTATGATCTAGCTAACTTTTGACAGAATGTTAGATTTTCAAAATCGAATGATCACAATTCAAATCTTTACATTTTTCTGCAGGTATTAATGTATTTCTTGAAACTCCTGTCCACACATCTTTGGTAATTCGCTTTTATCTGGTAGAAAGAGCCAGACACACCAAAACAAACCATTAAATATAGCGAAAAGGAAAATAAATAGCTGTATTTTTATAGATTTTTTCTATTCATTTCCAGTCACCAAGTTTGTACGTATAGAGAATGGGCAGAGTCAGACCTACCTAGAGCCTAGAGGTAGGGAGATTAAAATATGTCGATGTCCTTCAAGTGCTGATAGTTGCGGTCCCAGTAGCCGCCGTTGTAGAGCCAGTCCTCCTGCTTGGTGTAGGGGTTTGTGCCTTGGCTGAACCACCTAGAAAGGAAATAAAGGTGGTCTGAACTCTTTGGTCGGTCAATGAAAATGCAAATAAAATAAAATCTGAGAATATTTCTTACATTATAGCAGAATGGGAGGGTTTTTCAAGAATTGGCAAAATTATCGGACTCATTATATTTATCTGACTTAAGAAAAGCCAGCTGGCGTCAGGAAGAAATTGTTAAAAACTGCTTCGCTGTTTAGTGGTCGCAATACATCAGGAATTTCTCAGTAGCAGCCACAGAGTCTAGATTTGTGTTCGCACACAGAGTCCACAGAGTCTATTGTCTTTTTTAAACTTTCATGATCAGAACACATTATAAAACATATGTAAACGGGTATTTTCGCGAATTTTACCTTTAATATAAGCCCGACGTTTCGACCGGATTGCACCAGCCGTGGTCGCGGGAAAACTGATATAGAAGAAGACTGATATGTATTAAAGGTAAAATTCGCGAAAATACCCGTTTACATATGTTTTATGATCCATAGAGTCTAGTTTTAGAATTTTGTCCGGGAAACAAAATATGGGCAATTGTCAAAATATGCGATATTATAACCATCTAGTTAAGTTATTTTACTTAGTTAACTTATGACTACCGTCAAAAGAAGTCGGTGAAAAATCATTTTAACACTCTTACCTCGGCTGCCAGGCCTCAGGCGACTTCTTCAGCAGCTTCCTAGCAGTCCTCTGCTTCTCCTCAAGCCTGGTCTTCTCAGTGGCGGCAGCATCGATGTCTCCTTGCTCCAGCAGCCTGATGTCAGGCCTGAGCCGGCTGTCCGTGGGACAGAGCTGCCCCTTCATATCCCTTTCCATTTCGTTCAGGGACAAAGCGAATTCAGTGAACTGGTAGTACTGGAAATTGGAGACAGGTGTTGTGTTTTATCAGATAAGATGCTCAGCAATATTCATTCTTTCAGCTTTAGGATCGAAACTTAAATTGACTGTTAAAAGAAATACAATTAGGTAAATAAGGCCAGGTAGCCTACCATGACGTCTTAAAGCAGGATCGTTTTAATCTTGTTCCAGTGTGGGAATGAGATGGCGCTAGACGTCCTCTATAGCTCCGTCTCTTATCCACACTGGAACAAGATTAAAACCACCAGTAGTTTGACGCCCACGATAACCACGACGTGGAACAAAGCCAGAAGGCGACGCGGTAGACCTCGCAGGAAATGGCGGGACAAGCTGGACAAAACCAACGACCAGTGGTCCACATTGGCCCTGGATCGAAGAATTCGGAAGTCATGGGGAGAGGCCTTTGCCCAGCAGTGGGATGATACAGGCTAATAGTAACGACCAACGATCACTGTCACTAATATTGCATTTCATAGCCATCTTGCATTTATCATTTAAGTTGAAATCAGTACGTGAGCCAGAAGGTCCTGTAACTATGACTATTAGATGCTAGCAGTTCACGCACCCACAAGATCAATATAGCCCCTCTGCAGGATATGCCCCACCTCCCTGCTTGCCCATCCTGCACAGCCTTGCACCTACCAGGATTTAAACAAAGCTATCCAGGTGGTAATATACTGGTTGGGTATAATTTGAGTCTATCGACACGCAAAGCAGAAGAATATGGAATGTGGGAATGTGGGCTCAGTAAAACCAGTTCATTAATGAACAAACTGAATTTATTTTAAAGTAAAACTCTAACACACGTCTTCGTCGTTTTATAGTCTTCCGCCATCTTTTTTAACATATCACTCTCACTTCAGATATATTCATCCCTTTCGCTCACTCTTAAGGTACGTTTAGACTACGATAGAAATTCCGACATAAATGTCAGACATTAATGTCTGTACTGTTTACACTTGTACGGATTTTTTGTGTCTAAGTAGTGTCTATTAATGTAAGTGTACGGAAATTGTGTCCAAGCTGTTCACACGCAAACTGTTGGTGATGCTCGGTCAGCATGGATTTAAAACGTCGGTCCATAAAGGCAAGAATTATGAGTTTCCCATAGATTGCTGAATGAGTTACGCACAGAAAATCATCAAGGTTATGAAAACTTCTGTCGAAGGAAATATGAAGATTTTGAATATTTATTAGAAAAAGTTATTCCTATAATACAAAAAAAAATCCTTTCGTCAAGCCGCAGGAGGAGGTAGATTTCGGAAGGAAAGGCTAAGGCTTTTTAGGCTTCCGCTATAGCCACAGTTGAGCTGGCCAATTTCTTAAGTGTGGATTTTGTCAGATTTTTTTTTGTTTTTGTTTGCATTACCGGTTTTGTCCTACCTACTGCATAAAAAACAAGTGTGCTTTAGACCACACGACTGAAGTAAAACTTAGTCCGAATTTTTTTTACTCTGAAACGTCCAGGCCTCCAAAGAGACATGTCACGTGACTGCCTCCTTGTTGCGACTAAATACTATTTAAAAGTATCTTCTGACGTATTCATAAACGCCAGTTGCCAAAAGACTTGGTCATCATGGCAACGACTTTGTTGACGTTTGGTTGGCAATTTATCATAAATTTTAAAATCCTCCCTATGAGTTTAGCATGGAAACGCCCTCAATTTTTCAGTTATAATTTTTTATTTCGAAAACTATAAGTTTTATCGCTAAACTTTTAAAATGTTTAAATTGTAGAGTAAACAATTTGCTTTAAAAAAATATATTACCGTTTCAGAGATATAATTTTTTTTTCAAAATATTTGGAATTTCAACCCCCTCCCCAAGTTAGGGGTTGCATCAAAAAAGTTTAAATTTTTAAGTTGTCCGTATTCTTACTCGAAATGATAAAAATGTTAAACGGTTCAGAAAATAGGAAAAAAGTTTTGGCAAAAAAACCGATTTTCGAAAAACCATTATTATTGGGTTATTAATTTTTCTGTTTATTTCTACTGAGGTAGTTTTAAACTCTTCTTCTAAACTTTCCAGCGCCGCATGCTTGTTTACTTTATTTTTATAATCACTGGATAAAACATTCCAAAGCTCTGGTAGCCCTTCTAAAAAAATGCTCGCATGGGACCGCCGGAGCCCCGCAGCGCCGGAGCCGTGACAGAAACCATGCCTGCTGCATGCTTGATTGCATGCTGCATGCTTGCTTGCATGCTGCATGTATGGTGTATGCTTGTTTGCATGCCTGCTGCATGCATGGTGTATGCTTGTTTGCATGTTTTTTATAGGGAAATAAAAACCCACGCGTTTTATCATATTAGACTAAATAAGTTTTATGTCTTCTGAGTGGTATATCAAACAATTTTATATTTAATGTAGGTTATGCTTATGAAAATTAGTAACTTTAAAATTATATCAATCGTTTATTATATTAACTGATCGATTTATCGAACAAAATAAATAAGATTCAGTTGTTATGTCTTGTAAATATTAGAGATTTTGTAATTATATCATATTTTACTTACCCGTATTACATAGTGTCGTTGTTTAAACGTACCTTTACATTCCGTTTCCCACATAGCGATTGTGGAAATTACTTCCTTTGAAACAGCACTTTATCTAGCAATAAGCTAAGAAGAAAAACTTGTACGGGTAGTATTACCTGTGCGCTAGTAGTGGGCCGCGGCCTCGCTTCCCACAGCGTGGTGGAGCCGGCGATCTCAATGTTATTGGTGTCATCAGACTTGGGAACATCTTCTGAGTTCTCTGCATCGTCCGACTAGAAATGACCAAGACAGTTTTAGATGTGGGAAGATCATCTAATGTACGTACTTTTAGAAACCTTTACTATTTTGGAGGTCTGTGTTAGTTTTGCTCATAACGTGGTACTTTGGTTTCCAGGTTTGATTGAACAACTCCATTTAATTACCACCTGTGTGTATAATTGTTTGTGCTACTAAAACCATCAGTTTAATCAAAGTACAAATCGAAAAAATAAATGACCTTTACTTCGATGTTTAAATATAGGGACAGCTGAAGGGCAAGGCAATGGGGTAGATGACACACCAATCAATTGAGATACTTTTTAAGAGCCGTCAAAACGCGGTTCTCTCATAGATTTTGTATGGCAATAGCCAACTGTGACGTCACTGATTTTTCAACTCAATGATTCAATTATTTATTGATTTCAAAGCAACTAAAAATCGAATTTGGCTATTAATTGAAAATAAATCGGGTTTTCAGGCCCAAAATAAAGTGTTTTTTTTTATAGGTGGGTGTCATCTACCCTATTCCCGCGATTGAAAATGGGGCGCTCTGTTCAAGACTAGTGGCTATTGCAATGACTAAAGTCAAACTAATGAGCCTTACTCTTGAACCTTATTATATAAATAGGCGGTAACTTACGTCCTGTATGGACATGGAGCGCAGCGCGCCGACCTTGAAGCTGTTGAGCTTGGCGAGCATCTTCTTGGGCGTGTGCGCGGGGGTCTGCGCGGAGGCCTCCTCGCCGCGCTCCTTGGCCCACTGCTCGTACGCCGCCGCGCTGCAGCACTTGATGAACTCCGTCCATTTGCCGTACAGGAACTTCACGCGCTTTTTGCTGGAATTTAAGAAGAGAAACGTGTAAGGAGATTTTACTTTACTTGGCGAGTAACACGCGCCAGGACTCGCGTCTTTCAAACAAATTAAGGATTTTAAAATGCATGCCACGAGTCACCGCGGTGAGATTTGCCAAGCGGTATAGTTTAGATAGCAGCTGTATAAGAGTTGCTGATAATCGAGCAGTTGAATGGCGTGCGATCGGAGAGACACCTGTCTAGCAGTAGACTGCTGTAGGCTGATGACAATGAATTTGTTACTAAAGTCCGCTAAATACCTTTTTAATAGACGAGAACGAACATACTATCCACGTTTTTGGTCAGCACTTACTTAGCATCAACAATAAATCCGTCAACTCGATGCAGGTCTCTGTTATTGAAGCCAGCGGGCTTGAACACCAGGTTGGCCTTCAACCCAGCGCCGCCATGACAGGTCACCTCCATGGCTCCGAACTGCTCGATCCACAGCTTGCCCACGATCACGTTGTGGACGCAGCAGTTCACGTTGCTCCAGGTGTAGGCTTCACCCCACCTGGGAATGGAGAAAGAGGGACTTAACTTGGTGTGATAACTCCTTGCCTGATAGGATATTGAACAAAGGAAAGATAAAATAACAACTGTCAATAAAATTTAGATACTTACCAGTATGCACCGAAATAATAATGAATATTTTTAATTTATGTAATTTATTTGTTGATTTTATAATTAAGGTTATTTTTAACTATTATCTGATTATTATTAATACTCATTATTATTATTTGATTGTAATTTGATTATTGTCGATTGTGTGGAATGAATAAAGCTTTTTTAATTATTTATATGCCTCGAAAAGCACGTTAACGAGTTGGTCTCAGCTGTCATTCGAGTTGTTCCAGGAACGTTTGGGAAAAGACTAGGTAGATGATCATGATGATTTTGTACCGCCGTAGGCTACCACCTATCCTTAACAATTTGATGATAATTAATGAGTTCAAAGACAATACAAGAGTATGATTGGAGGCAAAATTATCTCTATCTACCAACAAAGAACTAATTTTTTGAATTTAGTAAATTCCGATTTCGTTTTTGAGCTGAATCAACATTTTGTTTTAGGGTTCCATTCGCTTCTGTCCAAAATAAAACTTGTCGAATATAAGAAAACTATTGCTGACGTTGGGTAAAAGATTCTAAAAAGGGTAGCCAAACGTCCGGTTAGTTCTGTAGTGCGTAAAAGGAAACATCCGATTTGCCAAACATCCGATCCCCGGCGGATGTGTAATCTGTCTAGGAGCAGTCTCGAAATAGATACATTTCCGGTCAACCAACCGGCATGCAACATGTTCCATGATACCTTTTCCAGTTGAAATTATTTTATAACTTAGCCTGCCTGAAATAGGATTTGATATTCTAGTGCTAATGCGAAGAAAGATCACATCACAAACATCTTACTAAAATATGAAAACAAAGAAAAATGGTCGAATTTGAAATACTATTTAGTACTCAGTCCTGAAACGCCTGAAAATAGCCAAAAAAATTAATGTTTCGTTATTTTTTACCGCGAGATACTAAAACGTCAGATGTGAAAATCACTCTTTTTGTTTAATTTATTTCTATCTATTATTGTATACCCACTTACAGCAACAATAAAATAATAATTATTCTGTTTAATTCCGATGATTCTTATCTCACCGACTAAGCAAATAAACAGAATATCAATCGTTGTCAGATATTAATCAACCAGGGTTGAAACTTTTCGTAAACCTCTAAATCGATGAAGCGCATAAATTAAATGGGACTTGGAGACGAAAATAATCATTGGATTTAAGTCCTTCAGGTATGATGGAGGGTGATCAATCTTGATTAATGGTACGAAATGTTCGGGCTTATAAATCAAGGTACCTAATCTATGTTAAAAATATTATTTTTTCTCTTTTCTGGGCGATTCCTTTACGGAAAGTATTAAGTAGGTGGATAGGTAATCCACCACGCGGGCCCAGTGCGAGTTGGTAGATGTCACATTTCTTCGAATTTTTGTTTCTACAACATGTTCTTCATTATGTTTTCCTTCACCGTTTTAAGTATCTATGTTAATGAAATATATAATATTAGCTTGAACTAAAAATACTCTGATATCGGAGGTGAAATTTCTCACTTTGCATGTAGGAGGTAATCTCCGAAACTACTATTATTACGATTTCAAAAGTAATTCACTGATGGATAGCTAAACTTTTACCAGTACCATAGGATATTCATATTCCTTTTATATTATTTTTATTTATATTTCTTCGACGCGGACGAAATAAAGGGTACCTAGAAGAATCCAAAAAAAATTTTTTGAAATACAATTTCGAAATAAACGAGACAAATAAAATGTCTAGGACTTTATTATTGGTCGTTATGCCGCTGTATTCCAAAGAAAAATAAGAACGCAATTCTAAACTCAAATAATGTCCCAATCGTACAGTAACGACTGCCGTTTGTTATCCGGACGAGTGGCAATTTACTCTGCAAATATTTGCGTAATTTTTCAATTTAAAATCTAGATACAACATACGGGAATTATTTTAGAAAACGAAACGAAAGATTTGATTGGTGTCATTGTTGTGTGATCCAGTTCTTTTGTCTCATACTTCTTTCTTTTTTGAACTTTTCATCAGAAAAAGTGAATTTTACAGAACAATCTTTACACACTACCAGCCAGTAATGTTCCCACATGCACAGGTTCTCGATGAGAAGAAGTGGGCCAGAATCCATTGCGGCGTGCATGTCACAATGGTGTCGATTCTGTTGTGCACAAACTAAACTTAATTTAGGCTTTTGGGTTTTTCTCTCTAATAAAACGAGAAAGAGCCGGACGTAATTTAGAGCTGTCAAATTGTTTTGGAACTAATATTTCTATACAAATGAAGGGTGCACGTAAAAACATGTCGACTAAAAACACGGTGAAACGCAAGACTTACAGATAAGGCTTACAGACAATTAACAGATGTCAAACTAGTTTGACATCTGTAACTTAGTTCATAGCTGTAGCCGTCCTTTTCTCGCACAGCCTTTTATTAAAATATAGCAATAGCCTAAATTAAGTTTAGTTTGCGCACAACAGAATCGACACCAATGTCTTCTTATTTTAGGTTTAAGGACATGCCGGTTTCCTTACGGTGTTATCGGTTTTGAATGCATGGTGATGAAATAAATTAAACAAAGTAAGTGCCTGACTGGTTGAGACCGACCGGGAAGGGTAGCCTACGTATGTGGTTTATGCTGAGTTAGTATCGATGTGGACTTGAAGAGTTTTATGTAGATCTCTCCAACTTTATGAGATTTCTGATGAAAAATTTCATCTGGAAATCTCATAAAGTGGACATACATAGGCTACCCTTCCCGTATGTCCACTTACCTCGGCAGCTCCACGGTGACGTGTCCCTTAGGCTGTATCTCGACGCTTTTGCCGCAGAACTTCAGCTTGGGGTGCACGGACCCGTGGAAGACGAAGTGGGGGCTATCCGCGTGGAACGCAGACACTGGAGGGTGGTGCGACACCTATAAATACGAGACTATATTTTAATAGCAGTTGGCGTACTGTCGTTTTGCCTACCCATGGGAAAAAGGCGTGGGTTTATGTGTGTTTTATATTTTAGTGCTGATTTAAGAAACACCACACTTGATGTCTGGGTAACTAAGGTCTAGGTTTCATTACATGGTCACCGCACGGTAATCTTTTAGGTAGTTTTCTTTTTATGGGCGAAAAGAAATTGAACCTTTTGTCTGTCTCATGAACGATTCGGTTCATGGTGCTGTGCTTAAAATATATTCTGTTTGTCTGTCTTCGGGTCTTGCAACTTGACAAGACCCGTTCAAAATATTGAACCGGTAGCAAATAAGTATCTCGAACCAAAATTCTCGTTTACTTCCACGCTTCTGCCATCACCTCATGACGTACATCCCGTATATCAGTCACACACAATACATGATACTATACTTCAGTTACATCAATGTAGAGTATTTTTATTAGAAAGCTCTCATTGTTCGTGCTCAGCGAGGGATGCTCAGCGAGGGATGCTCAGCGAGGGATGCTCAGCGAGGGATGCTCAGCGAGGGATGCTCAGCGAGGGATGCTCAGCGAGGGATGCTCAGCGAGGGATGCTCAGCGAATAGCGTTACAGTAAAATGAATGTGGAGCATGTCTGATATCTAGATCAAGTTTACATGAGATGTGCTTTTGTACGTATAAATAACAAAGTAGCAACAACTACTGGCAAACACGTGGAGCCTGTGAGTCTGCTTTAATTAACTATATCCACAAGCATACGGGCGTAGAATAATATGGTTTCGACAGCTGATTTTCTTTTGGGTTAATTTTAATCAAATGAAATCAATCGAATCCACATACCATCATCGTTTGTGATTAAACAGGTATAGACAATTCTTTCGTTGGTCTATCCATGCTAAACTGTCGAGATTATCAAGAAAGAAAATAATGTTCTTGTTCTGGTTTTAAGCCCAGCTTTCCCGTTTGCTCTAAACCCACTTTTAATTAACATTTATATATGATTTCAGAACTCCAAAGTATAAATTAGCACCCCTTTTTTTTTTTGGTTGGGAAATCATCACGTGACTTTTCCCGCTCTGGGCGGAGCAGGAGGGAGTGTCAGACTTTTACTGACTAAAACCCATCCATGTTCCTTCATCGCCATTTGTGTTCCGGGGCCACGGTATCTCTTACGAACAGTCCCACAACCCCGGCAGGCATCGGTCCTTGCGGACCCCTTCCTTTTGCTGACTCTCTTTGAGGCGCGCGTGGAACACGAACGCGCCGTCGACAGGGCCCGTCGTCATGAGACGGACGGACGGCGAGCTAGCCCATAGCTCACCATCCACAGGCCCGCGCCTACGGTGGCCGGGGGCCACGTGGTGACCCCCGACGCCCGGGGCGTCTCCCGCGGCGGCCGGGACGCTGTGAGGTTCTCTCCCTCTCACGTTCCGCCACCTCCTTCTCTAGCATTACTGCTTCGCAGAAGGAGGTGACGGCGTCCCATTCCGTCTCGCTCCGGACAATGGCTTGCACCAGGGCCGGACGCGAGAGGTCGCCGCCGCCAATCGCCGCTTCGAGGACACGGCGGTGCTCCGCCCACGCGGAGCACACCTCCAGCGTGTCCTCCGGTCGATCCTCGCAATGGAAACACCCGGGCGTTTCCTCCCGCCCGATTCGGTGCAGGAACCTCCCGAAAACACCGTGTCCGGTGAGGACCTGCGTCAGGCGGAAGGTGAGGACGCCGTGGCGTCTCTCAAGCCACTCCTCAAAGAAGGGACTTATCGCCACTATCGTGGCGTGCCCTGCTCGGGGTAAATTAGCACCCCTCAATCCTTCAACTTACTCTGAAGCCGGTTACCACTTAAACTTTAGTGAGATACTACTAACTCTTTAGAAACCATCTTACCTGTTCACAAACGGCCCTGAACTCAGGTCGCTCAAGTTCGTACGTCTCTCCAAGCAGAGGGTTGAACGGCTTGCCCAGTCGTTCCCAGTTTGATGCCAACGCACTCACAGCAAATGCTAGATATAAAATAAAAGAATAAGTTTTACTGGTTTAGCTTGAGATGGAGTTCGTTTTCATGCTTTGGTCCATAGAGTTCTTCGATACAGAAATCTAGAAGTCTGGAAGCGCATCTCCAGAGCATTAAGTCCTGTGTTGAATTTCCAGGCAAAGTGTTATTGGGATTTTCCATCAAGAATTTCTCAGTAGCAACCACGGAGTCTGGATTTGTACCCGGTTGATGGCAATAGGGTCGCCCCCTATTACATGGGACTTAAATCATAACTGGCAAAATTTGGGTGGTACTAGGTACATCTCTGCCTAACCCTTCGGGTATTACCGGCGTGATATTATATTTTTTAATGTGGAAGTATTATTTACTTCGTATACGTTAGATAGGTACCATAATAAATGTTTTACTTATTTAACAATTCAAACTTAACATTCAGGTTTCCAGAAGTTACGCAGCTGTCTGCCGTCATTAACATCTGAAATCTACATGTTATCGGCAAATATAACTTAGCGTTCGTATTTCGATCTCTCTACTCTGAGTTGAAATGTTTATATCTACCAGGTTAAATGTCTTTATGTGATTATTCAGTTCGAACACACAATACCATCCAGACAAAGACGGCAGCCTAATCTCATTACCTCAGATCAAATCAAAAACTGACATTTATAACATACTATCAGAAATATGACGAACAGGAAAAACGAAATAATTGAATTCTTTAGATAGGACTATCCTACGAAGACCTTACTCAAAATAATCTTGTCTATCTTAAATAATGGAAGAGCAAAGTACAGTCAACAGCACGTACATCATTAAAATGTGCGATTTATTTGACATTGACAGTAGCGTCTTGATTTTATAAAAGTTCGGTTAAACCGCCACTGACAATTTGTGGACTGAATGCTTCTACTGGAGTCAGTAGCCGGTCTGCAATTTATCCCTACCAGTTTGACAGGTTCTTTACCACTGTAAAGAACCTGTCAAACTGGTAGGGATAAATTAAGACCCACTGGTCTGGGTAATCATAGTTTCATAGTTCAAGTATTACTTCTGCGTGCGTTTGTCTGTACATGCAGGTCGAGATTGGGATACTAAAATATAACAAATGGTTTCGGTTTCATTGGCCAAAACATTGGCTTATTGTTACAAATATTTGTACAGACGAAGATTGGTCTTGACAAAGGATGTTGAAATTGTATTCATTAGTATAAGAAGGTTGGCAGAAATTGATCGGAAGGAAAATTGGAGAGGCAGGTTATCGAATTTATGTGAAAATTACGAGAAAGTTATTGGGCGTTTGTTGTCTTAATCAATTTAGGTTAGAGCTGGATAAAGACTTATCCTAAATTACTCTAAATTGATACTTAACATACCATTATATCACATTTGGTATATCCCGTTGGGTTAGATAATGCTGGTTGCACTATTTTGCTAATTATATTGGAGTACCACGTTACTAGGTGCGAGCCTATTGGCATCAATAAAGGGACAAATAGGGGCATAGGTACTCCGGGAATTTATTGAGAAATTCCTGACGGAAGATCCAAATGCCTAATGCCCGACGATGTCAGAGTCCCAAAAACGCATTAACTGTCCTAAGCAACATAGTACTCTCTTAAATTGGTCAACGTGTTAAAGATGGCGTTAACTCCAACGTAACTTTAGAGGTCAAACAAAAGTTCAACATCAATACCCTTGTCATCAAGCAACTTAATTAAGAAAAGAACACAGCTCTGTTATTAAAACAAGCTTAGTTAATTAAAAAAGAAAAATTTCAGAGCCAAAATCCGAGTACATTTTTAAAATGAAACTATGTTTTCTTTCAGAAGCAATTTACAATTTAAAGCTCTATTCCCACTTGCATATAGCTCAAGTTTATTCAGGTTTTTTTTATTCATGGCTCCTACATTTAAGTGCTCTCCATATTCCAGCGATGTAGAGGAACATAAGTGCCAACTTGTTGACTTGATTTAATTTCCATATGCTGGGAAATTGAGAGGGAAGATGAATCTATCTTGTAATTAGTTTTGCTCGGCTGGAATGTTGGTTGTACTGCAGTAAACTTCAGAGGAAGTTTGTACAATAGAAGAGTTTTATAGAAACACTTCATACGAGTGAAGAGGTGAGTTTATTAATAGGATGTTAAACGAAAGCTTGATGTTACCTATTGTCAATCCAGGTTGATATAGTCTTTTTTTTTTTTGAAATCATCAAATGACTTCTCCCGCTCTGGGCGGAGCAGGAGGGAGTGTCAGACTTTTACTGACTAAAACATCAGACATCCATGTTCCTTCATCGCCCTTTGTGTTCCGCGGTCACGGTATCTCTTTCGAACAGTCCCGCAACCCCGGCAGGCATCGGTCCTTGCAGACCCCTTCCTTTTTGCTGACTCTCTTTGAGGCGCGCGTGGAACACGAACGCGCCGTCGACACGGCCTGTCGTCATGAGACGGACGGACGGCGAGCTAGCCCATAGCCCACCGTCCACAGGCCCGCGCCTACGATGGCCGGGGGCCACGTGGTGGCCGCCGACGCCCGGGGCGTCTCCCGCGGAGGTTGATATAGTTTTCCATCTGCTTTTTACAACAACACTGTAGTATCTTTGGGTTTTATATTTTTTTGCTCACCACAATGACACAAGTGCAATCAATATATCTTCAACGAACAACCAACAATAATGCAAAAGTTCCTCACCAGCAATATACTCCATCCGCGCCACAGGATCGGTTTGCTCCGAGGCCATCCGCAGCAGATGCGCATACTCCAGATACTCCAGCATCCGCTGCAGGAAGGATAGCGGCTCGTTGAACACCACCGGCATGGTGATCTTGGACAGCTCCTTGCCGACGCAGTTCTTTAGCACAGACCACAGGGAGAAGTCGCCGCGGCTGAATTGAGCCACTGGGAGGGAGGTTCTGTGGACAAAGAGAATAGAGAATAATAAGAATATAATGTATTTAAAAAAGTATTACAAGCAGTTGTGTAATTTCTCATACAATGGTATAATTAGTGCTTTTTCAACACACTTGCTCATAAAATGGCTCTAATTTCACCGCAATTAGGCACATAATGACACCTATAATCAAACTGTGACTTTTTCATTACTATTATTCACAAGTGAGTGATAGGGTTTTTTTTTTTGGTTGAGGTGCTTGTTGCTTTCTTCCTACAAAAGTTTCTATATAAAAAAAATCGTGTTCAATAGTACAAATAAATTAATGTACCTATTGCTTGCTCATTTCACTGAAATGTAACTTTTGTTTTCTCTGTCATAAAGAAAACTTTGAATTCCCCCATTTTGTACGTGGATTCGCTATCCGCGAAAAGACAAAAAAACCAACCTCATTATTTTAGTCTATGGCCGATCGCCATTGTTAGATGCGCGCGCATAGGAAAACTGATTAAATTTTCCCGCCATTGCGAAAAACTTTTCATTACTCGTTTTCACTGTTGAATTTATAGTTATTTATAAAAAAAATCACTACAAGTACTAGTTATGAAGAAAATGATTTATGTTGTACACCGCCCGATATAAGATGTGAAACGTTATGGAAAGTTTACTACCTGAAAACTCCAAGGACAAAAATATCTATTTTCTACTAAATAAAATGATTTTTTGGTATTATTTTCTTCACAAGTGTGTTGAAAAACGTCGTGTGACACACGTGTGTATTGATGATTACCGTCCTCGGTACAACATTACACACTTGTACCATAATGTACTACACACATCAACACGGTCTAGGGATATTTCATACTCAATTAAATAACTCGAAAAGTATTGGCCGCATTGGAATCTTTTATACACCGATTTGTTTGTAATTTATCTCAGACTAATTCCAAATTCAAATTTTTGAAAATTCTTTTGTTTCGGTGACATAAAAATGTCTTGATGTATAGGAGAGGGAATTTTCATTTGTGCGAAATTTAGAAAACAATACGAATTACGGTTTTTTTTCATTTTTAAACGAAAGATATAGTTAAAATTGAGGTATTGTAGCCATGCAACGCCGACATTTGACGAGGGCGGAGATGTTACGAGCTGTGGGAATGCTGGAAGCTGGATCTGTTCAGCGTAATGTTGCTGAGGCCATAGGGACCCATCAAAATGTAATTTCAAGATTGTGGACACGCTATCGTGCCACAGGTGAAGTAGCGGAGAGGCACCGGGGGCCAAGTCGCATCACTACCCCCAGACAAGACCGATTTTTGCAAATTACTGCGCGAGCACAACCAAATGCAACGGCGACTCAATTGGTCCAAAGGCTGCGAGTGGAACACCAAGTGCTTGTGAGTGACCAAACTGTAAGAAGGCGACTGCATGAAAGCAATCTACGCTCTCGTAGACCACTCCGGGTCCCACCTTTACGGAGAGGCAATCGTGGACGACGATTAGAATGGGTTCGGAACCACGTGGACTGGGGCCGTGACCAATGGTCCAATGTGCTGTTCACGGATGAATCCAGGTTCGGCTTTCATCCAGATTCACGAAGGACGCGTGTTTAGCGAGTTCCTGGACGATGGAGCCGTCTCCAGAACCCTCAGGAACTTCACCCATACCAAGGAGGAACAATTATGGTTTGGGCAGGAATTCGTCTTGGAGGACGGACGGATCTCGTTTGGGTGCGGGGCAATATGACGGCAGAACGATACGTCCAACAGGTGCTGGGGCCCGTAATCTTGCCCCACAGAACACAAATGGGGCAAGATTTCCTGCTCATGCACGACAATGCCCGGGCACACACGGCGAGAACGGTAGCAGCTTGGTTACATACACATAATGTTAGGGCCTTAGACTGGCCTGCTCAATCGCCAGATCTAAATCCCATTGAGCATGCGTGGGATATGCTGCAAAGAAGAGCTCTGAAGGAAGTTCCTGAAAATCTGGCTACAGAAGATAAACTTTTTGCGCACCTCAGAAGGACATGGGACAATATTCCGCAGCAAGACATTGACAACCTTGTTCTGAGCATGCCGAATCGTTGCCGATGTGTTATGAACATCATGGGCGCTTTCTCAGACTACTAACTTCAAGTTTATAAACACAAATTAAATGATTTTTCTATTTTTTTCAGTTTTTACTCACAAATTAAAAGTTCATTCATATACGGTTTCCGTCTATGCTTCATTTTTTTTCCATAAAATCCTGAAATTTTAATCTATACCTTAACCATTATTAAAAAATGGTAGAATATTAAATAACGTATCTTTTAAATATATACATGTCATATAAATAATTAACACATTGATAGTAATTCGCTTTTTTAAAAATATCCCTAGACCGTGTTGATGTGTGTATTATTTAAACTATAACTAAAATATATTTAACTGTTGCAAGTAATGATGGATTCAAATGTTTGGTAGCAACCTGCCCGATCTAGGTTTATTTAAACCTGTGTTTCAGGCCATTACTTTACATAGAGGGACTTTTACAAGTGACAAATTCACTAACCGGATTGTATGTTTAATATTAGAAAATTGAGAAAACGTATTTTCAAATATTTGAAACCTAGCTAGATTGATTTTTCGCCCCCGTAAACCGCTATATTGCAACTTTAATCGAAATCGTTAAAGCCGTTTTCGAGAACGTGATGTAGTGTACTATAGGGTAACATAAAAAAATAGGATTACAATAGACACTCCACTGTGTGTATAGTCGCCCCTCGCACCGCTATCGCCGCTGTACTTACAACCGTCAAGAATGTAATACATTTCCGATCGCTATTAAGGAAATCTATAGATTTCCTAAGAAAAGTGCATATTACAAAATATATCATAGTTTTCTCATCTATTTTAGGAATTGTACACATTGCCTAGGAATTGTATTCAATGACGGATTACACACTTTTCCGTTAACATTTACAATTCATCATCTTCATCATCATCATCATCATCATCATCATCATTTCAGCCGAAAGACCTCCACTGCTGGACATAGGCCTCCCCCAAGTGTCGCCACATTGACCGGTCCCGTGCGACTCGCATCTAGCGGATTCCCGCAACCTTCACCAGGTCATCGGTCCACCTAGTGGGAGGCCTTCCAACGCAACGTCTTCCGGTTCGCGGTCGCCACTCGAGAATTTTCGGCTCCATCGGCCATCCGTTCTGCGAGCAAACATCACGACATTCGCGACATTTACCTACAATTATTGTTCATTAATTAATATACGTTAGGATTTATAAGTAGACGCTGCTACCGACCACGCCGTAGAAGTCTCGAAGTCTTGGTAGTAGTAAGTAGTTGTTGGAGAATAGTCGTTAACGTTATATATACTTAGTTACAAATACCCATAAAATTTGATTGTGTATTAAAGCGGGCAAGTATTGAAAAGCTTTTATGTTAAAACGATTTCAACATAAAACCTTTTGAATACTTCGTTGTTACAAAAGCCATTTTACTTAGCTACAATACCCTAAAACCGGCCTAAAAGTGCGAGTCGGACTCGCGCATGAAGGGTTCCTTACCATCCGGGGTTGCGGGACTGTTCGAAAGAGATACCGTGACCCCGGAACACAAAAGGCGATGAAGGAACATAGATGGGTTTTAGTCAGTAAAAGTCTGACACTCCCTCCTGCTCCGCCCAGAGCGGGAGAAGTCATTTGATAGTTTCCCATCCGAAAAAAAAAAGGGTTCCTTACCATCGTAGTAGAGATGATTTCAGGTAGATTTCGTCAGAAAACATCTACCTTGCACCTAAAGTCGAGTTTTCCGAAAATTTCACCATAGGGGGTCTAGTTATGACCCTTAGAGCCCAAATCAACCGCTGGTTAAAAAGTTTATATATATTTATATGTATACGTATGTATGTGGGGCGCGAAGCAAAATTTAGCCACACTACAGGTCGCAATTATGCACCGATTGCTTTCAAACTTGGCTCAAAAATCGAAAGGGTCTAAAATTAGGTTAAGTTTGTGAATGGGTGGAATTCGTCCATGAGGGGCGGCGAGGGGGCGGTTTTTCGAAAATCAGTTTTTCAGCCATAACTTTTTTCCTTTGGAAAATGTTTGAACCGTTTAACATTTTTATCATTCAGAGTTAGAATACGGACGATTTAAAATTTAAATATTTTTGATGCAACCCCTTGAGGAGGGGGTTGAAATTTTAGATTATATATATATATATATGTATATATATATTAAAGCAAATTGTTTATTCTACAATTTTTACTTTTAAAGTTTAGCTATAAAACTTATAGTTTTCAAAATAAAAAATAATAACTGAAAAATTAAGGGCGTTTCCATACTAAACTCCTAGGGAAGGATTTTAACATTTATGATAACCATTCATAACCATTAAGACGTTTAATTGTCAAACGTTAGCAAAGTCGTTGCTATGACGACCAAGTCTTTTGGCATCTGACGTTTTAATAAAGGAGGTACTGCAAAATAAAAACAAAAAAATACTGACAAAAAATCGGCCAGCGCAGCTGTGGCTAGCTATATAAAGCATAGTATAAAGCCTCTGAATTTCCAGAACAAATATGGTTGGAACCTTCTTCGAAATCGACCTCCTCCTGCGGTGAACCAATAGAATTTTTTTAATTTATTTTTATTATTTGTTGTTATAGCGGCAACAGAAATACACATTCTGTGAAATATACTGTCTGTCCGGATCATAAGATACAGCCCGCTGACAGACAGACAGACGGACGGACAGCGGAGGCTTAGTAATTGAGGTCCGTTGGTTACCCTTCGGGTACGGAACCTTAAAACTGTTTCTTTCACGACGTCTCTCCTTCGTTAACTTTTCAATTATTCCGTCCAGTTCCCACTTAACTAAAAAGCAAACAATAAAGTCGATCGCTAGCTCGTTAACAGCGCCGTTCCCAACTATCGACAAAGCTGTTATGAATAGCTTTTTTTATGCTACCGCCACCCACAGAGCGTGGAATCACCGAGCCAGCTTGGAGACAGGACTAATAAAAGTCGTGGCGCCAGATATGTTTTTTTTAGTGGGAAAATCCAGTCTGGGGCAAGCGGAGGGTTATGTCTGACACTTACCGACTAAAAACCCATTGTTCATACAAATACCATGTCGGGGGCAGAATTTTACTTGTGTCTGCCGGGAGATTAACTCTGCACAAATAGGTATCCTGGGTATTTTTAAAAAAGTACCTTTTTTAAGTGCTGATTATAAATTATATCAGCCTTGCACTGTTTTAGACTTTCACGGTTTTTCATTACACTAAAAAGTACTTACGGGAATACCCCGCGATCATGATGCTTGCAACGGCGTCGAAATATCGGGAGCTCATAGAAAAAGAAAATCATGGATATTATCCCGTAAGTACTTTAAGTATATCAGCCTTATTTGAATAAATGATTTTGATTTTTCGGCTCATCTCTATAGGTCCTGCAACATTTATATCAATCGCAGAGACGTGTTCGAAACCCGTGCCATCAGCTGTGGATTATGTATATCGTCGACATTATTAAGTCAGCTTGGCGGCTCCCACAGCGCTGCAAAATGCCCTATTAATCCTATTAGTATTCTCGGCTCGTCTGTTACGGCGGTAATAATTACGCTTCTTCTTGTAAAAAAAGTTTTGTTTGAATGGCGTTGTGGTCTTTATTACGTTCTCGCTCATAAAACTTTGTTGGATGAAAGTTGTTGGGATTTGAGACGCGGTCGTGGCTTTCTTTAATGGCCTCTTTTTAGGTCAGATGGACGAGATTAAAAAAGAAACAATGGTGAATTGTTCCAGTATTATTTTGCAAGATTTTGTTTTTAAGTTAATTTAGTAAATTAAAAATAAATAAAAAAAACATCTAGGATTAGAATACATATATCTGAAACTACTTATAGGACCAACTCTGAAACCACGGAAAATAAAGTAGCTGTATCTTGTCATATATTTTTTCGACAAGGTTGAACACTAATCTACTGAACAGCTGATTGTTTGATTGATTTCAGAGATGGTTGCATAGAAAAATAACGATGAGTACAATTACGCGTGTAAGTATCAGCCACTAATTATTATAGTCCAAGATCCCAGGGACGCTAGACCTTACTTATTTTCTGCCTAACAAAATGTTTACCTAGTGTTACTTTAAGTTAGGTATGTATAGTTCGGTTCAAACATAATGGCGGCTCAGAAGTTAGCTGCAAGTGACGGTTTCCGCATTATACAGACAAAACGAGGCATCATCTGCGCCCTGTTGTTACCTAAAATTGTTGTCTGCGCAGCTTTACATTAGATGTTCTGAATCGCCATAAAGTTTAAAGCGTTATTCCTGCGCAGACTGTCACTCGCAGCTAACTTCCGAGCCGCCATTAAGTTTGAACCGAACTATACTGTAAACGTGCATACCTGCTCACTTGTGTCGACGGTCATTTTCAGATGTCGGTGCTAAAATTACGTAAAAATCAGCACTCGGTTTTCTTAAAGCCCGAGAGCTGATTTTTATTTATGTTGAGAGAATATTGTTAAAAAATATAATCAACACTGCCAGATAATTGCCTTACTTAATACTACCTGCTTATTGTGTTTACAGGTAGCTGAAACTCTGATAACGTATTCTTATTCATAAGACAAAATAGGTAAGTAGTGAATGTAGTTATGGACTTGCTTTCTTAGCCCTACCAATTATTTCATTTTACCTGACTTTCCGTGGCGGTGGCGGTCGTGCCAAAACGAGGCCAAGTGCACGTACAGTATAGTTAACGCTCTATGTTTTGCAAATAATCATCTTCATTTTTTTCCAGCCTTTTCCCAACTACATAATGGTTGAGACTACTTTTATACGGTATAGATGTAGCTGAATACCAGATATTTACATGAAGCGACTGCCTATCTGCCCTCTTCAACCCAGTTATTGGGTAACACGATAACCCTTGGTAAGACTGGTAGTGAAACGATTATAAAATATATTCTATACCTAAATATTGCTGGGAGTGGAGCAGAACGGTCCAAGATTGATATAAATGAAAACAGATGGAGGAGGCCTTCATCTAGAGATGGATGACCCCCCCACTCTAAGTTAAGGTAAATAATATTATTATAGAATTATAAATTATAGGGAAATAAAGGTTTTTTTTATTTTAAAGATTGCTGAACTGACACATCCAAAGTTTCAAATTATTAATTAGGTAAAAAGGATACTTCCAATATTTTTTAATTACTCCCCTAATAAATTGGGTAACTTTACTTATCTTTGACAAGCACGAACTTTTGTCTTAACAAAAGTCTCTTCAAAACCTCTGGTTCATTATGTTGGTCATGAAACATTACATTGACGTGACCAAAGTTCGAGAGAGCTTTTCCTAATGTTTTTTTTTTAAAACTTGTCGTTCCCGAAACAAAGCTGGCTTTGAATACCAAATGTTGTTGAACTCATTTAGCTGAGGGAATGAGCGATGGATTTAATGGGTTCAGTTTTATTGAGCTCTCGATTGGAATAATAGAGAATACTAAATTAATAAGAAGTGACATACACTTATCGACGCGAAATTGGCTTGAGCCGAAGAAGTAGAAGTTTATGTGCATGTGAGATCCACCGATTAACACAATGCTCACAATGAGGCGCCCTATCTCTTCATCCTATCACGTTCCAGTATTGGTATATTACAAGCTAATTATAACAAAGACGAATATTCTTAGTTTATTATAAATTCGAAAGTTTGCATGGATAGATGTTTGTCACTCAAGCACGCCAGAACGGCAAAACGGATCTGGATGAAATTTAGCACAAAGATAGATTATTGTCTGGCATAGACTACTTTGTTACTTTGCAAATTCGAACGAAATCGCGGATAACAGCTATAGGTAACTAAAATGTAATCTTTTTACTACACTACGACCATTATGAAAGATGATACATCTCGAAAGAACTTAGGTTGTCTACTGAGATGACAGTTATTAATGTAAGGAACAAAATCACGCTACGCTTGCCATAAATAAGTAGTGCTAGGAATAGCTGGACTTGATGACGATGTTGTCACGTGATGTAAGGTCAACTTAAAAGGATTGACCGTACAGGGTGTGCTAGACTTATAATTATAAGTACTAAAGTACCAGGCAAACTGCACTCGTGGAGGGTTTTAGTTCACAGACTGATAAACTGAAACAGCAGCTGGGTTTAATTGCTTCATTCAGTAAACGTCTGCTGTATACGAGCTTCCAAACTGCCACTTTCATGAAGGTCAACTTTGAAACTGCTGAGTGCTGCTATTATAGGAAGAAAAGTACGAAATTATACTCGGCGTCAGTGACAGACCCTCCAGCGTAGATTTCTTTTAAACGGTTATTAAAAAAGCAAAATCTGTTTAATACAAAAGTGCAATACTTATTAGTCTGGTGGCTTCGCGTTCAACATGTATGAAATGGCAGTATTTCCACAATTTCAGTTCATTTAGGACTAGAATCAGGTATGTACCTACTGAATTCTTGGTAACACTTTGAATCAACATGGCCCTTACACCGTCGTATACAGGTCGCCTTTACACAGTTGAGTAAGCATTCAGTGCAGAACAAAGGTTTACCTTATTAATGCCTTAAACGCGTAGATCATAAAGAAACCCCGTATTCAGCGTTAATTACGCTCCTGAGTAAATTTAAACGCTTTAAATTAACACAAACACGCACGCCAAATTTAGCCGAGTCATTCATAAGGGTTAACATGATGTTTGCTTCCCTTTTTAACACATACGTCATAACAGCACCATCTCCCTCTTTCTAAAATGGGCATATGTTAATATTAATTTAAGTAGGCACATGAAACTAAATCTACATTAGCAAATATACTTACAGCCGTATCTATAGTCAAGTTAAAGTAATTGCTTAAGTTTAAGTAATTATTCTGCAAACATTTTCATGCAATAGACAAGAATTTAAACGAAGTAAGAACCGTCAAAGAAAGCAAAGCTAAGAATTACAACTTTTGACAGTTCCAACTTCGAGCAATTACTAAACTACATAATAAAACTCGTAGGTATCTTAAATAATTACTTTTAATCAAGTTTGACTTTCTTATAGATACGGATGTTAGACTTACCCTTCACGTCTGTGGAAACAAACTGTGTCGGCTGCTTGGCTAACCCCCAAACGCGACACGATAAATTCGTAGGTACTATCGACCCACTGAACTGGGCCAAGGGCGGCTTAACCCAGAGTCGCTAAACCCAGCATTTGTTGCGTGCTGCTCTTAAGAGTTGGTGTGAAACGAAAAGTCGGTG
Organism: Xestia sexstrigata; assembly: GCA_941918905.2. Lineage (NCBI taxonomy): Eukaryota > Metazoa > Arthropoda > Insecta > Lepidoptera > Noctuidae > Xestia > Xestia sexstrigata. The sequence goes on from OW799201.2 coordinate 21,865,479, forward strand.
GAAATTAGAAGTAAGTGTCGGCGCGTGGCACGCAGAGGGTTAGGCTGAAGTTAAAGCTTTTCCGGAAAACGGTTATAAGCTAATAATGGTGGGATGTAGCAGTTAATCTTGTTTAAAAGCGTCGGTTTTGTTCTTTAACTTAAAATAATAGGGGTTAAAGTATGAAATTGCCGTTGTATAGTAATATACACTTCGAATTGACATAAAATCTTCATGGTGTGAGATTTGTGTGAGAAACTTTTTTCACGTGACGCCTATGAGGTTCTTCTTTTAAAAAATGTGTAACATTCGATTTTCGACTTTCAATTGTTTTTTTATTCAGCTTAGACATAAAGATGGATACTTCGAAAATCGAATTACGAATACGAATACGAGTCCAGACGCGGAACTAACGCGGCAGAAACGGCTCGAAATATCAACGTTGCGTTTGGAGAGAAGACTGCTAATGAACGCGCGTTTTTGGTTTAAGCGTTTTTAACGCGAATGATGGTGAAACTGGCAGTGAAACATCCCCGACTCGTAAATCGATCTTCACCATTATTGCTCCATGATAACGCAAGACCTCACACTGCACGAGAAACCGTTGTAACTCTGCAGGAGCGGCAGTTAGAAACTATACGTCATCCTCCGTACTCGCCAGACGTTGCTCCAACAGACTACCATTTTTTTCGTGATTTGGACAATTTTTTACGTGATAAAAAATTTTCTTCCCAGGAGGCAGTACAAAATGCTTCGACACAGTTTGTCGAATCTAGATCCTCAGAGTTCTATCGTAAAGGCATAAATGAACTTCCGTTTAGATGGCAGCAATGTAAAGATTTTGAGGGTAAATATTTTGATTAAATAAATATGTTATATCTTGAAAAAAAACGAGTTTCAATTTTTCAGTACCAATCGGCAATTTCATACACCCCTAATATTAAAGGAAAATCCGGAAAGGAAGTATTATAGTATTATTAGAATTGCGGATCCTGGATTTGTGTACATTAGATGGCAATAAGCTCACCCCCAATTGCATGGAACTACACAGTTGGCCAGACTAGGTGGACAGACGCTCTCATTCAAGTGGCCGGAAGGAACCGGATAGCCACGACACAAAACCATTAAAAGTGGAGAGATTCGGAAGAGACCTACATTCAGCATTGGGTGGCCAAAGTTTGAAAGAGAGAGTGAGACATAACTGGCAAAATGTATGTGTACTGCCTATAAGACACCTCTGCCGGACCCTACAGTGAGAACAAGTGTGATGTTAAATGTTAACGAAAGCAAAATATAGAAGAAAACAATAGCTAAGATTAAACAAAAGATTTAGCCCACCATCTTATCAGAACTAATAACCCGCGGATCACGTAATAAGGAATAATGAATGAATTCTAAAGCAATTATAACTTCCAAAGATGAAACTTGAGCGGAATACCGAAAAACTAATTTACTCGCATTTAATAAAGCTGTTTCTCATTTTATTTTTGCCCTCAAGGCTAACACGATTATGGCAGGATTTCGACGAAATATTGAGGTTTTGATCCCGAAGTATTTAAGCACCCCTGTGGGCCTAGCACCAACGTGCGAAGTAAACGTTACGTTCTTAATGAAAAATACTCGTTTCGCAAATACTATTTATTTAATTTAATCAGTTTATTCATAACTAGCAGCAGTGAAAGCCTAGTTGTGTGACGATCGGACTGCCAAGTCATAAGTCTTAAGTTCGAACCCTAGCTAGACTATGATTTTTCGGATTTATGTGCGTATTGTAAAATGATCACTTGCTTCGGTGATGCAAAACATCGTGAGGAAACCAACATGCCTGAGCCATATTTCTCGACGGGATGTAAAACCAAGTCAGAGGCCCATGAGTTGCATAAAAACCCTGACACCAGGTTAGACACTAACCACACGAAAGAAGAAATCAGAACGTTATAGGAGTATGTTTTCTATTTAAAAATCGTTTGAATATACGAAAACAAAATAAGTACACTTCGCGCGTGTGTGCTGGGGACTATGAATGATGAACGGAGAGTGCGAAATAGGGTGCGCTTCTCAAGGTCGTCGGGACCCGATCAATATGGCGGCGGGCCCGAACCCCAGCTGTTTGCATTCAAGAAACGGTTCAAAATTTAAATATTATAAAAGCCTTGAAACCTCTTGATTGCTATTTGATTGTTATACTTTTCTCATTAGTATAGGAGTGGGGATGCTGAAGAGTTTCAAATTAAGAACTTAAGTTTAGGACTTGTAACATTTAGCTGGTAAACTATATTTTGAAGAAAAGTAACTTACTATCACTTTAATACCGGTAAACAAGTAGATTTTTAAGAAGAAGAAAAGACTTAATTCAAATGCCGAGGATTTGAATTGAGAATTTGAAGTTCTTGTGGAACTTTACTTTATGCATTATAATATGAATAACGAAGGAATCACTTATACTGCTAAAGTAGAGTCTGACACCCGTATCTATAGTCAGGTTAAGGTAATTAATTGAGTTTAAGTAATTACTTATAAATAATAAAATAAATAAACCATTTATTTCAGGTTACAAAGACCCATACATAAATAAATACTTTAACCTAAAAATACATACTAATAACAAATTTTTGTTAGTAGCAACTTAAAAAACTATGTTAGTAGCACTTCACTTGCACGATGTTTTGTGCATACTCGTGGAATTTGTCCGCGGAAGCGACGGAACACCATATCCTGCGGCCAAAAACTTTCTTCCAACACCAGATGGAGCTTACACGTTGGGATTCGCACCACAAACGCCTTGAAATTGACGTTGCGGCGCGACTCCAGAAGCTGTACTCTTGGCGTGTACTTCAGTCCTTGGCGCACGTACTCCTCGATGTCCTCAGCCTCAGCGGTGTAATGTAGGCGAGAGATGTACACCGGGGTGTTCGGCTTCGCGGCGCGCAGTTTAACGTTGGGCTTATACAGCTTCGCTGACGGCGTTTCCTCCTTTGCCGTCACGAAACTATCATCATCAGCCCGGTCCATTGCCTTTGCAGGCACGGGCTTTGCGGGGAGAGCAGCTGGGATGCTCGAAATGACCACCGGCCCAGGTGGTCTCGTCGATCGGGCAGCGCTGCGGGGAGGCGAGCGGGGCTGTGAGGCGCGCTTACTGCACGCAACGCAGACTCAGCAATCGGCGCCGATGACAAAACTGCTGACGCGAAACTCGTAACCGATGCATTGAGGCAGCCGGCTCCTCAGCATGTGTTTACGTTGCTTACACGTGCCGGTGACCCAGTTAATGCCACAGAGTTGCGCAACTCAACTAGTTGTGAGCGAAAGTCTGCAACGGTGCTCTGGGATGTAGCCAGATTTCTCGGCACATCACTAGCCAAACTAGCCTTTAAAAAGACAATGTCCTTCAGCAGGCTTGTCACATCCTTCCTTGTGGAACATCGGGTACGACTGGGTGCTGCGCGCCGACCTCCCTAGCGGCGTCAGCGTGGTCTGCTATGCAGACGACACGCTGGTGCTGGCACAAGGGGGGTCGCACGAAGCGGCGGCTGAAATAATGACACGCGGGGTTGCGATAGTCGTCGAGAGGATCCGGCAACTGGGTCTCGAGGTGGCATTGCACAAGTCCGAGGCCATGTGCTTTCATGGGCCTCGGAATGCGCCACCTCCGGGATCCTCACTGACGGTAGGAGGGGTATCCGTCGGCGTCGAGTCGACGCTGAAGTACCTGGGACTCGTCCTCGACTGCCGATGGAACTTCGTGGAGCATTTCCGACGTTTGGCCCCCAAACTGGAACGGACCGGGGCTGCCTTCAGGCGGCTTCTGCCCAACCTGGGGGGGCAAAACGCCTCCTGCCGCAAGGTCTACGCGGGAGTCGTGCGGTCCATGGCCCTTTACGGGGCCCCGGTGTGCGGTGGGCTTGCCGGATTGCCGCCATGGGATCTGGAGGCAATTGTCCTCGCGCGCCTGGCGGCTGGCGCCTGGCGCCTGGCGCGAATGGCGCGCGGAGGTGCTACGCCGGGGGGAAACTCCGCTGCCGCGGAAAATTGTCGCGCAGCGGACAGACTTCCGGCATGATCTCATGGCGACATGGAGAGAGCGACTGTCGCAACCCCGTGCAGGGCACGCCACAATAGTGGCGGTAAGTCCCCTCTTTGAGGAGTGGCTTGAGAGACGCCACGGCGTTCTCACCTTCCGCCTGAAGCAGGTCCTCACCGGACACGGTTGTTTCGGGAGGTTCCTGCACCGAATCGGGCGGGAGGAAACGCCCGGGTGTTTCCATTGCGAGGATCGACCGGAGGACACGGTGGAGCACACGGTGGAGGCGTGCCACGCGTGCGCGGAGCACCGCCGTGTCCTCGAAGCGGCGATTGGCGGCGGCGACCTCTCGCGTCCGGCCCTGGTGCAAGCCATGGTCCGGAGCGAGACGGAATGGGACGCCGTCACCTCCTTCTGCGAAGCAGTAATGCTAGAGAAGGAGGTGGCGGAACGTGAGGGGAGAGAACCTCACAGCGTCCCGGCCGCCGCGGGAGACGCCCCGGGCGTCGGGGGCCACGTGGTCCCCGGCCACCTTAGGCGCGGGCCTGTGGACGGTGGGCTATGGGCTAGCTCGCCGTCCGTCCGTCTCATGACGACAGGCCGTGTCGACGGCGCGTTCGTGTTCCACGCGCGCCTCAAAGAGAGTCAGCAAAAAGGAAGGGGTCCGCAAGGACCGATGCCTGCCGGGGTTACGGGACTGTTGGAAAGAGATACCGTGGCCCCGGAACACAAAGGGCGATGAAGGAACATGGATGGGTTTTAGTCAGTAAAAGTCTGACACTCCCTCCTGCTCCGCCCAGAGCGGGAGAAGTCATTTGAGGATTTCCCATCCGAAAAAAAAAAAAAAAAAAAAAGGCTTGTCACATCGACGTGCTTGAAAGTTACTGGAGGTAATTTGTTTAAATCCTTCGCCAAAAACGTCGGCACGTCGTCAGGGTCGGTCGCTTTCAGCAGCGTGATGATGTCTTGCACGTTTCTCTTTATCCCGTCACGTCTACGAGACACCATCTGGTCGACTTTATTGAGCGACCGAAACAGCTGCTTGGCAGCAGCAATGTCGTTCCCGCTGAAGTTCGATCCACATATCTGAATGGCGGACACCTCGTCCATCACGTCCAGTTTCTGTTGCAGGAACGCCAGCAGCTCGTTTACCATAGGTGTGTCACTCATGGCAACAAAAGTTTCGAGTGTCGGCTTGCGCCGCGCTATACAATAATAATTAGATTATGACGCGTATCAACTACGTCCGCCTTAGAGCGCGGTGCACACATGACTGACTTATGCAAACATTTTATGCCATAGACAAGAATTTAAACGAAGAAAAAACCGTCATAGAACATATAATAGACCTCATCCATTGCTTTCAATCAGGCGTGTTCGAGGTCAAGAGCAGGGCCATTTTTCAATAACAAAATAGAAAAAATAGCAAATCGAAGAATTCTATCTTTTGACATTTCTAACTTCAAGCAACTACTAAACTACAGAACAAAAATCGTATCTTAAATAATTACTTTTACTCAAGTAATCGTTTTGACTTGTTTGTAGATGATACGGATGTGAGAGACTGCATGGGTATAGTATTTAAAAAAAAAACAGTATTACACCTGTTTTGCCAGTATTTTATTTTGATGCAACCCTTGTCTACGCAGGTGTGACTGCTGACAACGGACGGCTTAAGTAACATACGCCAGAACCCTTTCCAGGTGTTGGATTTAGACAGGTGTGAAGTAACATTCCCAAAGGGTTTCCAAGGTAAGGAACTTACCTTATGTTGTCAAGACACTGTCGTGAGTAGCTTGAAATACGTGACAAAGGTTTATATTAGTTCACGTTTAAGACTAAACGTGAGACTTTCAGTCACAAACAATTACTTTTTATTGTGAAAAGAACAAAATTTTATGCCAATTTTCACTACAATTAATGACATAAAGGAATGCCCAAATAACGGTGCATTGTTTGATTTTAAGCTCTCGACTCAGCACAAATTATAACGTTAAAGTCTCTTACACTTGTATCTATAGTCAAGTTAAAGTAAATACTTAAGTTTAAGTAACTACTTATGGAAAAAAAAACATCTGGAAAGAAACATGACACGGACTACTATGGCGACTAGAACGTGTCACCAACGTATCATATCATTATACAATGGTCATCACACGCGGTTCTTTGAGTTTGTCAACGATGAACGTCACGTGCCATTCGGTGACTTACGGCGTGCGGCGTAGTGGGAAATTGGGCATAGTCCCATACTTTTAAATACAAATAATATTGTTTGCCTGACAGCTTCCTAGCACGGTCATGGTATGATAGGGTGCAGTGGGCAAACTCCTCTAACCGGCGGCCACAAAACGAACGCTTATAGCTTTTTTCGCTCTGCACTTCAAAAGTCAGCTTTAAGCGTTGAAAACAAATTGAACCTACTTTACACAAGGATAACGTTGATATTGTATAATCAACACATCTATTTGTATCACCGAAAGGGATATTTTCGTGGCCCAGGAATTAATGTCTCAAACCGTGAGATTCTAAATAATCGTTTTGTAAAAAGAAAATTTAAGCAAAAAGAGTCCTTGCAATTTTCAAAGCCTCTTTGCTGTTAAAGATAATTTAAATCTAACAAAACGTCAAAACAAGGAGCCAGAATTATGACTCTGTCGGTTGTTAAATATTCATAAATCGTCGAAAATTAAAGGAAACGGAAGACCGATTCTCGTATTTAAAACGTTATATTTGAAGTCACAATCTTATCACAGAGTCAATCGGTATCAACTACCTGGACACGAGTTGCCATGGCTGACCTGGAAGTCATTGAATAGACACCGGACACAGGTTGGCCGAAGCAAGGAGAACCTCCCATAGATGACTCTGTCCTGGAGCGTAAATGTGGTATTGCTTCACAAACGATAGGACACTTGGTATCGTGTCCTGCCTCTCCTGTTGCTTGCACATCACAGGAGCTGATGGACGCTACTGAAAGTGCCAAATTCGTCGCCAAGTTTTGGACTGACTCAATGTAAATTGTCATCGACACGCTAAGAAGGAGAAGAACTATCAACAACTTGTAAACAAGAATTTGTGTGGTATATACTACTTACCACTAAAAACCCGACTATTTGAAAAACGCTCCAATTAAATTCGGGGTTTACATGGTGAAATCGACTTCACCTATTGTTGAAGTCGGTTAAAAGGTAGCCTATGTTACCCTTACCCGGACCATAATAACGAATCGATTGACATCTTATTCATCCAAATCGGATGAATAGTTTAGGCGTTATTATACGGAGGAACATACGAACATACATACATACTTACATTCATAGACTGCTAAAATCATAACCCTTCCTTTTGGATTCGCCATAGTCGGATAAAAAAATAAATTGCGCTTCCGATTTCAGTACCTATCGTATTTATTTATTTCAATAAATTAAATAAAAAGAAACTTGAGGCACGTGCCCCGGTGCAAAGTACTTCGTTTTTAATTAAGTATAAGTTCAATCTGGACTGAACAAAAGACGCTTGAGAGGTCAAATTGCTTGATAATTAATAGAAAAAAAAAACTAGACAAATAATGAATACTTTTATCAAAGGATATTTTTTAAGTAACTGGCTAGCTGTTAATTAGGTGTACTAGCTGTAGCCTGCGTGACCTTCGGCCGCGTGAAATTAAAAAAAATATATTTATTCCCTATTTGAATCTGATTTTTTTAACAATTTCAATGGTTTTTTTTCCTAAAATAAAAGTAGCCTACTCCCTATAATATTACATATCTGGCAGTAAAAGTCCCATTAAATCGGTCTAGCCATTTCGGTGATTAGGCGGAACAAACAAACAGATATTACTGATAGACGAAAATTTTAAAAAATATTTTTGTTATGTAGTAGTTCGGTTCATTCGGTTAAAAGCTGTTACTACTTCTACTAACAACATTTTCTATCAATTTGGACTCAATCCTAAAGTAAACTACGACAAAGTAAAGGATAAAGAAACTTACGAAAGTTCCTAACTTAATGTAAAAGAAATAAAGTTTAAACTGTTGTTATCTAGTTTCCGATTGTTCAGAACACATCTATACTTGTGTTGTTGTCTGAACGTCGAGCGGAGAGGAGAGTGCAACAGTATTGAAATGAATTTATGATGCGCTACTGAACATAGTACAAGTTGTATCATGAATGTGATCCAATGGAATGTTCGATTGAAGGTGATCGGCTTTTGTTCAGCGATTGATAAAATATTGGCATGAAAATGGAGATAAAGAAGAAATTGCACGTGTGTGAGACATTCTTCTTACAAAAGGTCACATCACATCACGCCTGTAATCCCCAAAAGTCGAGAGATGTATCTAAAAGCACACATTTTTTGCCATCATCCGAGCTCAATTTCAGACTCCCTGGCTGCTACTGAGAAATTCCTGATGGAACACCCAATAACAATTTGCCCGACTCGGGAATCGAACCCAAGACTTAATGCTCAGCAGTCGCAATTGTGTGCACTCGGCAATTTAGTAAATACATATTTATCTACACCCACGCTATAAATCCTCTATAAAAAGTATCTGAAACAGTTAGCTTATTGCCAACATTAAAACAACCAGAGTCATAGTAACCATAATATAATATCATCCAAACGGGTGTTATAATGTTGTACTAAATTTCATTTTGCAACTCATTTAAAAAAAAGAACATTGTCATGCACGTGCGTTTCACTACCACAGCGCCGTAATAAAAAAGAAAAAAAATAGGTTAATTCGAATTCACGTCGGATCCCGCCATTTTTGTTCGATATTAGTTTTGCATTATGTACTTTGTTGTTTACAAAAATGAGTGATATAAGCTTTGTGCATTTTAATAATTGTACATACATAGTTTGTTTGTATTAAATACTCAGCAATTTAACTTTCCATGAATTTACATACACTTCTTACAACACTACAACACCCTATGGTTTCAGAACCTTTTATGGAGGATTCATATCATGGATGTAGATAAAGTCTTGTATGCAACTGTACATAATTAGGTATTAAAACACTAATGTGATACTATAAACCCACATATCCCTTATTATACAACTTATCCAATCACTTGGGTCAAATCCAATCATTTCCATTAACTTTTCTAACTTATAAGAAGCTTAAGAAACCTTTCCAATGACTTAAGAAGAAACTATACAATTATCAAGATTACGCCGTTCTAAGGAAAGTTCCGCTTGGAACTAAGAGAAGAAAACTCGGTAAACAATGAAAAACTTCAACCGCAATTCAATTTAAAAGGCTTTATAATGAAATATGAAACGGCAATACAAGCACAGTTGGTGTGAGGTATCTTAAGCTCGAGCACGAACCAATGACGTATGAGAATTAATGTATCGAAAATACACTATCCTGAAATATTTTTGTCAACACTTCTACGACAAGCGTTATGATTATAATACCCGTAGACTCGAATGAATGAATACAGTCTTAAAATAAAATAAATTCTATGTGCTAAATTCAAATGTTTGGCACGCTCTGCAGCCTGAACGGCTCGATAAAGGGCTCATCATGAGGATTTTAAAATGGTATATAGTAACAAGTAACTAAAAAGTGTAAAATAATAAAAAAAAAAAAAAAACCCTACTGCGTAAAGAATAACTATTATCTTTAAATAAAAACTGAAAAGAAAAAAAAAGTTCAGGAAACAGGACATATTCACTGCAACAGTCACACACACCCATTTTGGATGTAATGATTTTAGTCTAGATTATTTAATGGGTCCCGACTGTTGCAGTCAATATGTCCTGTTTCCTAAACTTTTTTTTTCTTTTCAGTTTTTATTTAAAGATAATAGTTATTCTTTACGCAGTAGGGTTTTTTTTTTTTTTATTATTTTACACTTTTTAGTTACTTGTTACTATATACCATTTTAAAATCCTCATGATGAGCCCTTTATCGAGCCGTTCAGGCTGCAGAGCGTGCCAAACATTTGAATTTGGCGCCAAAAATCCGCCATTTTGTTTATTTTTTTATTTTGATATACACAGTGTCACTCTCACAGTAAATACAAATCTAACGACACCTCTCAAGCTAAAATCCATCGAGCCGTTCAGTCTGCAGAGCGTGCCAAACATTTGAATTTGACGCGAAAAATCCGCCATTTTGTTTTATTTATTTTGATATACCCAGTGTCACTCTCACGGTAAATACGAACCTAACGACACCTCTCAAGCTAAAATCCATCGAGCCGTTCAAGCCACAGAGCGTGCGAAACAATTATACATACATACATACATACATACATACTCTCGAAAAACATAACCCTCCTTCTGGCGCAGTCGGGTAAAAATATAGTCGTTCGATTTTATGTTATGTTTAAAGTAACCCCCTCGATCATTATAGGCCATTCCCTCGCTTATGAAGTATTGGACTAGAAATAAATAGTAATAGCCACTCTGGTCTATTTTCAAGGTTAAGCCGCCACGGCCGGTTTGTGGATGGGTGACCATCCAATATTTACCGAGTTTCCTCTGTGCCTCGGAAAGCACGTTAAGCCGTTGGTCTCGGCTGTCATAAGTGGATCTTTGACAGTCGTTACAGGAAGTCAGTGGCCCGAAAGTCTGACAAGCAAAAAAGGGGTACCGTATTATTCAGTAGGCCAGTACAGTACTCACTGGGTTGTGGACGTCAGATAGGCAGGCGCTCCATGTAAAATTCTGATATTCATTCAGCTGCATCCAGTTTGATCAGACTCCATTCAATTTGGGAAAACGCTTGGCAAATAATAATGCAATAAAAACTCCGCATGCTTGAGCTAGGCCCAATTTTATTTAGTATCAAAAAACTGGCACAATTGTTGTTAATTACTCTTGCAGTTTCTGCTTAATTACTCACACAAAAGGTGCAAATTATACACAATGGGTACAGTTAACCGCACGTCTATGTCAAAAATCTGGCATTGACAGCGCCTTTATTTAGTGGGAGTTGGGTGGTGTTCCGGTTCGTATGTAACAATGGCGTGCGGTTGACCATACACTCTAACTATATTTACACAACAATATAAAATACCATCTGGCGTTAATTCGGCACCTACTGTGTATGATTTGGTTTACGGCCTTGGGCATGTCTCGGGTGATGCGACTTGTTTCCTTTGCGTAAGTATCGTCGCGTCGCAACTCGCGTGGCGAAGACTTGTATGTTCTTTTAGAGATTTAGAGAACACGAACAGGATGGAAAGTTCTTCATCCCCAGTTGAAAAGGGACGATCCTCCGATCGGGTGTTGTGTTTGGCGGGCTACAGCCCAACAGTTTTTGTCGGATTTTACTAAGTTCTACATTTCGGAAAATTTTTAGGTCTTCAAATTGCGTCATAGTTATCGCTAGTATTCGATTTGTCGACTTGAATACTGCTGCCACTGCACTCTAAAAAACGCCTTTAATTTGCTTTTCCTACAGTCGTTGTCACAGAACGCGCTTCGCTTGGTCGTGTAGCTCGTGGCCAAGAAGTATGAATATACATAGTGTATTCATAAATTACAGTAGACGGGGAGTGACAAGGGTTTATTCCGGTAAATCGGACCGGACACGGCTCGGAAAGGGACTGTCCGGACTTATCGGACAAAATCACGGAGTCCTTACGCAGGGAATTTCATTTTGATCCCACTTACGGAAGAAAGTAACTGTTTAGCTAGGTACTTGTGGAGGATCTCGAAAGTAGATGTTTGTTTGTTTTTGTTCTGAAAACTTTTACCCTGTGACACTTATATAACCGATATTATTCAAGCCACTATTACTACAAAGACTTTTATTATATAAAAGGATTGTTATGTCTTTTCGGTAGCTCATGTCAATCCAATAAAGTTATGACTTTCCCATCATCATTTTCGCTGATAAAATGACACTTAATGATGTAGATGCAAAAATTGAAAATACGTGGTTTCGTCATGTGGAGAGGATGAGTGAAAGGTGACTAACAGAAGGAATTTACAAAGCATATGTGAGTGGCAACGCCGGGAGGGGACAAATACTGGGCCTTATCAGTGTGGTTCTTCAGAAAGGTCAGGTGCGTAGTTCTCGCAACCGGCGTGCGTGTATGACCAGATGTATGAATGTGGACGAGGCAAAAAAGTATGTAAAGATTTTAGCAGGTGGCGTTCTGTGGTTTCTGCCTACCTCCATGAGAGAAGGCGTAAGTTTTATATAGAATGTCACTTTGTGTAGGCCTCTTGTGAGTCTCATAAAGAGGACTTCTTTACAAACCAAAACCTGCCTTGCTTCTTGCTTCTTTAAAGTTGGTTAAACGGGTACGGGGAAAGTGCGGGTACTGCTCTGAAGTACCTGTGAGTGTGCGATGTCCTCAGCCGGCCTGCCATTAGTCCGTATCGATTAAATGAAACCTTACTCTTCTATCACAATAAAGCCATAAATCCCGCTCAAAATATTACCCTCAAACACGACGTAATCCGGTAAAACCCGCCAGTGATGTGTAAACACCCGATCAAATGATTCATAGCCACGACCTCGAGCCACGGGGCTCGAATGGCTCGATAGCTCGATGGCTCGAAGGCTCGACGTACGACGTCGAGAAAATTCAGTTATCAAGCCCGCTGAGCTAATTTACCCGTTTATAATTGAATTTCATCAAGGTGTCGGAAATTATACAATAATTGACGCCCAGAGGCGAAGTGAAGGTTATTGCAATTTTATAATGTTCGGGAATTTCACAGCTCTGAGAATTAGTAGTTGCTTTAGAGTTGGTGACAACATTTATTTATGTATTTATTTGAGAAAACATGTAAAACATAACAGACTCAAAACCAAGCTTTTCATAGTAGTGATTCTAGGTCATTGGAAAGTATAAATTTTGATTGCCTTGAGAGTGTGGAAATGTATGTTTTTTGCGGCATAAACGGCCTTGTCCTTTTTTACGTTAACTTAGAAGTTTTATTTTTTCACAACTTCAAGAAACTGGACCTGAGTATGTCGTTTTAATTTCAACTCAGTTCCTCGACGCGTTCCCAGACCTAGGTCTGGGAACGCGTGTAAAGGGTCTTGACAGACAGACGGATAACAAAGTGATGCTATAAGGGTTCCGTTTATTCCTGTTGAGGTACGGAACCCTAATAATAAGAAAAAGTCATCTTTCATTCATCCCCTCACAAAATCTCAAACATCTTAATAATAACAGCTAATCGGGTCGACCTCTAGGTTGAGCCGTACTTGCCTAGGTTGGCGTGATGGGTGACCGCCCAATACATACCGAGTTTCCTCCGTACTATCTCGGAATGCATGTTAAATCCGTTATTTTTGCCGTATATTTTGTAGATCTTTGACAGTCGTTACAGTTAGTCAGTGGCCCGAAAGTCTGACAACCTGTCTTACCAAGGGGTATCGTATTACCCAGTTTGCGGAGGTCAAATAGGCCGTCGCTCCATGTAAAATACTGGTATTTAGCTGCATCTTATTAAGACTGGAAGCCGACCCCAACATAGTTGGAAAAAGGCTTGGCAGATGACATTTAGGACAATGATAAAATATGCCTCATTAATCTATTCGAATGTCAGAGACTGGTACATGTGGATGACTAATGGCAAATAAATACGTTTGCTAGACTGTGTAACAGAACCGAACTGTGTTTTGTAGTGTTCACGGAGTATTTGCTTAAATAATTTTGATGTTACGTGACGTTAATTTCCAGTTTAAAAAAACAATTGCAGGGACTTCAACTATATATTTTAATTCACGGATTTTACTTTCTCATTTTCCAAGAAAGAAAGAAAGAAAGAAAGGAAGAAAGGTCCAGTTCAGCAAATTGCCAAGCAGCTAGTGCCCGACGCTGGTTCAACTGGACCTGAGATGGTGATGTCACGGACATAAAACAGTTTTGTGGTGTTCTAATTATATATTTGTATGTATGATGAATAGATACTTAAATAGAATAAAAGTGTGTAAAATAATAACAAATAAACTACATATGAATATAAGGAAAAGTGCAAGACAGGACAAACAACATATGGTACATAAATATATAAAATGGACGAAACCTGTTTCGCACGATCCAACTTGTAAATACTGTGCCATGAAACCATGCACTTCGTCGCTCAGTGCGCTGCAAGCAGCCGAGCGCGGTGGACGAATAATATAAATAAATGAGAATGGAACTTTAAAAATTGCAGATGCGATGGCAAGACAGAAATGACAATACCTTGAAGAACAACTATCAGTCCTTTACTGAATCCTTTTAGTAAAAAATATTTTAAGTTACTAAATCGGTTTAATTCCTAATACTTTGACCATGTGCCTCAAAGTGGCCAGGATTATTAATCAGACAGCCTGCATAATTTAAGGTTGTTTCGAAGGTATACAACTTTACAGTATCTACTTATTTGTCAGGGTAAATAAGAACACACGTCGAGAAATTAAATCTGTTCTACATATTTTAATTCTAAATTCACTTATTAGTGCTACTGATGAATACGGTGTCATTCCACTAATCAATGACATTAACCGCGATCAGCACGTCAAAACCAGGTTCAAGCTGTAACTGGCATATTGACACCGACCGCTCTTGATAAACACTTGAGTTACATTGGGGAAATTGTTCCTAAGTACCTAGGTAGGTAATTACAAGCTCAAATGATTCCAGAACACAACCCCTTTTGACCAAACGGAGATGAATCTTTAATTTAGAGCAATGCAATGTATTAAGAATGAATTATTCATGTATGCATGCTGGTAATATCCTCGCATCATATTCTATTCTGCATTCAGAACTACATGGTAGTTCAAGTTTTATTGCATTGTTAACCAGCATCCTAGAATACGCTTTTTTGCATTCTAAGACTTCCTTAAAATTTATTCATATTAAGTCGTAATATTTTAGTAAAGGCGAAAGTAACTCATTCTGCCTGTCTGTCTGTTACCTTTTCTCGCATTAACAGCTGAACGGATTTTATGTTTGGTACACAGATAGACCATGACCTGTGTTAGCTTTTCCCGTGGTTTCTCTCGGGAGGAGGTTAGAAATTATCCCATAGGAACGTACTACCGGGATAAAAAGTATCCCAGGGGCTAACACATACTACATATGTGTACAATTTATTAAAATGTGGTGTTACCTCAAGATTCACTATGTATCGTTCTAGAAAACGGGCGTTTGGGAAAAAATGTAATTCAAATGTACAAAAGGTAGTATCATGAATAATGAGAAAGGAACAAATGGTTCTATTGGAAACTCATTAATATTGGATTTGATGGGAATACAGAAGCTACCTACTGTTTTTTTTTGTAATAATCTCCTTTGTTTCGGCCCCATATTAACTCTAATTGACAGCATATTGCTATCTTCACGAATCTCTTCTTCTGTCTTGAACTAAACAACCATGTTTATCAAAACTTGGTTGTTTAGTTCGTGACACAAACAATACGAAAATATAATTTACGTACAGCAGGCCACACGTCACTCGTCAGTGATAACAACGCCAGTAAAAAGCTGGCCATCGGTGGCCCAGTGACGGCGGCCCCGACTTACGAACAGTAAGTCGTGGGTTCGAACCCAGGCAGGCGCATTACTTTGTGTATTTTATTTCATTACCGCTGCTCTCCAAACGGTCAAGGAAAACATCGTGAGGAAACCGTCAATCAGAAGCGATATTTTTAAATATAGAGCGCACATATAACACAGAAAATCTATAACTGTCAAAAATTAAATCTCGTTCAATGTGCGTGCGTGTGAGAGTCTGTTTATGACCCGTATCGCTACATAACTCATAACTGTCAAGCGACAATACAGGTTATTTTTTTACACAAATATCCGTCGTAATATATTAACAGGCACGTTTTAAATCGTTAGGCTCACCTGTCAAAACCGAAATCTGTCGTTCCATACGGGATATGTGACCTCACTCTTAGTTATTTTTTTAAACATCATGTACACAAGTGGTACATAGGCGGACTAATGACCGAGGCATTCTCTACCAGTAAACCTTTAGGTTAAATAGGACAACATTACATAGATAGGATAGGATAGTGATAGGATACAAAAAATTATATATAAAATATGAACTTTTTTACCAAAATGAATATACTTAGATAGATACTAATACACATATCCGATTATCTACAGACACCGGACCGTATCATTTGAATCTTTGCTGTCGATATTTATATGTCGTATTCAGTCTCTTATAAATCATATTCAGTATCTTATATCAGTATAGGCTCGAATATTCATAATTTTTCACAATATTTTCTCAATAAAAAGACCAACAGACGTGACAACCTCCGACTCCATATTACATGCTTAGTTTAAAGCTAGGCTGGCTAGGCAGACTGGTTAGACGGCAGACGGTGGATCTAATTTGTGGACTAATCAAATGCCCTGGAGCCTGCCTCGAGGTTGAGACAGGCAAATGTAATACCAAAGTGGAAATTCCCATCAAAGGAAAGTGTGGTTTTATAATCTGCATATTTGGATCTTCTTCATTTATGGAAAAAGATCAAAATGCAGATTATACATTTTTTTTACTAAAAAGCTTAGCTATGGTATTTAGTAATTCCATACAGAGAAAATTTGACACTTAAATAATTTTAGGATAACGGGAGGTCAGTGTAAAAAAAATGTTCTACTCGAATCGTTCCGACCTCAGCTTATCAACTTAATAACTAGAGGTAAAATAACTTAGAAAGGAGCTCACACGTTTAAACAAAACATTTTTAAACAAATATAATGCTAAATACGAGCTTCGGTTCAACTACATAAAATATTCGAGTTCATGAATATTGTCTCGAAGCCCAGCACACCCAAAAACCCAATCAATCACCCTCTACCGTTAAAAACCCTCTATGCCCGAACACCACCTCGGAATAATGTAACATGTTTTAATTATTATTAACTCAGCAGACCGTCCCTTATAAGGTACCGACAGTTTCGGGATCAATACGGTTGAAGTGACCTTGAAAACGGGACCTTTCACCGACGAAAAATTATCTACCAACCTCCTTTATGTATTGAAAACGTAAAAGCTCGGCCACGAACTACACGTTTAAAGCCGGCACGATAGGTTGTGCATGGCAGTTTTAAATTTGCATGCAAAACCGAGTTCCATGGAGGACACACACTTAACGGTGAGCCTGTCGATTAGCTCATTTGCTAGTGTACTATCAACGGCAACACACGACGATATGGTTGCTTTAATGGGTTTATTAATTGTTATAAAAAATTGAAAAGAACTGAGAATTAAGAGCTGTGCTTGCGACCTGTAACACACGATCGGTTCATACATAACCGCAAGTGTACCGCGCAGGCATAACCTAGCCATATTCTCTAAATTCATGCATGCCTGCAGAGTTTGAATGTACAGGCAATACAGCACATGCATTTATGGCCGACATGCATGTAGCGCCAGCCAGAACATTTGACAGAACTCGCGCGTAGGTAAAAAGTCACTGCTTCGCGAATACTTTACTTGCTTCCCTCGTGTGAGTGTCGCTTGAAGCAAGTCTTGTCCCAAGTCGCATCCCCTAAGGAATTGTAAGGGTGTAAAGCAGGTTTTAGTTAAACAAAAGATTGTATGGATGATGATAGATCGTGTAGAGACCCGAGAATTTCAGGCGGAATGTTTCAAAATATTTATTCAGAGCGTGGGTGTTGTAAATGCCCTACTTTTGACGTCGACAAAATATGTACTTATCTATACGTCACATCAAATTTTGAGTGTCAAAAAAGGGGGAACAATGTTTTAAATTGTTGAAATACGACACATCGTGGATCAGTCGGCAAGCAGGCATTACTTTGGGCGCGTTCCTTAAGGCGAGTCGCCCCCTACCTGAACGCGCCCCAAAAGGTTGTAGCAGTAAAGCTAGTCCGTGGGTACCGCACGATCTCCCGCGAGGCGGCGAGCCTCCTTGCCGGATTGCCGCCATGGGATCTGGAGGCGATAGTCCTCGCGCGTCTGCATGAATGGCGCGTGGATTATCTGCCAGGGGGTAACTCCGCTGCCGCGGCAAATTGTCGCTCAGCGGACAGACTTCCGGCGTGATCTCATGGCGACATGGAGAAAGCGACTGTCGCAACCCCGTGCAGGGCACGCCACAATAGTGGCGATAAGTCCTCTTTCTCTTTGAGGAGTGGCTTGAGAGGCGCCACGGCGTCCTCACCTTCCGCCTGACGCAGGTCCTCACTGGACACGGTTGTTTCGGGAGTTTCCTGCACCGAATCGGGCGGGAGGAAACGCCCGGGTGTTACCATTGTGAGGATCGACCGGAGGACACGGTGGAGCACATGGTGGAGGTCTGCCCCGCGTGGGTGGAGCACCGCCGTGTCCTCGTAGCGGCGCCGGCGCGCTCGTAGGCGCGGGCCTGTGGACGGTGAGCTGTGTTAGTTCGCCGTCCGTCCGTCTTATGACGACAGGCCGTGTCGACGGAGCGTTCGTGTTCCACGCGCGCCTCAAAGAGATGTCAGCAAAAGGAAGGGGTCCGCAAGGGCCGATGCCTGCCGGGGCTGCGGGACTGTTCGAAAGAGATACCGTGGCCCCGGAACACAAAGGGCGATGAAGTATCATGGATAAGTTTTAGTCAGTAAAAGTCTGACACTCCCTCCTGCTCCGCCCCCCAGAGCGGGAGGAGTCATTAGCGATTAACCATCCTTCCAAAAAAAAAAAACAGTCAGGCAATACCTAATATGTCACCGACATGCAAATTGTGTTTGCCGAATCATACTGCCCTCATTTTACTGTGTTTAGGAATATCATGATGTAGGAAACAAAGGATGAGACTATCAGTAAGAGCGAGAAGACAATATACCTGATGAAACAATTAGCCTATTTACCAGACTCCATTGTCCCCTAAAATATTATCTTTCTAGACAAAAGGGCACTTTTTATTCCACACTATATTGCAATCAAGCCACACTTTGATAGGTAATTAAGGTTCCTCCAGATCGCGCGTTGAAGGTAATGGTCTATTAGAGGGAACCATTAAATATAACGGCCAATGAAAAGTTACGCGCTGTCCGGATAAGCCAACAGGTAGGGAGATATATGAAAGGCTTGATAGAGAATGATATATAAGGAAAAGTTTCGATCTCCTTCATGTCATGATTGATGGGTTAATTAACGCGAAGAAAATATGTTGCCTCATCGTTTTCTGTTACATTTTGAAGCCGTGGAAACCATGTGATCTTAGTGTGAACTACGGCGCGGCGTAGTGAAAAACATGGCGGAGTCGCTTGTTCTACAGCACAGCACAGCAATTCTTCCATTTTATATCTTACTAGCTGTTGCCCGCGGCTTAGCCCGCGTAATGTTCGGTAACCGTCCCACTGGATCATATTAAAAGCATAAATAGTGTCCTACCTGTTAATCCAGGTTATGAACTATCTACTTGCCAAATTTCATAATCATCACAATTATTATCATCACAACCACCATTATTATCACAATCATTATCACAATCAACGTCACTATCACAATCACCATCACAATCACCATCAACATCACTATCACCATTACAATAACCATCACCATCGCTATCACCGTCACTATCAATATCACAATCACCATCACAATCACAATCACAATCACCATCATCGTTATCACAATCATTACTATCGTTATCACAATCATCATCATCATTGTCACAATCATCATAATCGTTATCACAATCATCACAATAAATCAACAATAACCCTGTATAGAAGTCGAATCCGTCGTCTTCTGGATCTCAAAATAAATGCCATATTCGTAATCAGCACCCCTGATAATCTCGGTATCGACACCCATACTCATTTTTAGACATTTCAACCCCATCGCACCCCAACAGGGGATGATGATGGTATTTCAGGTCCGCCACATTAAATCTTAAAATCGTTGTTTTTGGAACACACCCGACCCGATACACCGTACAAAAAATACCGAAGTTGATTTTGACTTTGTTACCCCATTTCCCCCTTTAGGGGTTGAATTCTGAAAAAACCTGAAACACAAATTGTTAACTCATTTATCGATAGGAGTACTCCTGTGAAGTTTTTAATAAAATAGTCTAATTAATCTTGTTGCCCCATACAAACTTTAGAGCCCCGTTTCACCCCCTTAGGGGGTGACTTAAGAAAAACCGTTTCTTAGTGTACCCCTAGACCACTTAAGGAACATATGTGCTAAATTTGGAATCTCTAGACTGAGCGGTTTAGGCTGTGCATTGATTTTTAGACTTTGTCACCCCATTTCCCCCTCTTAGGGGTTGAATTCTGAAAAACCCAGAAACCCGTTTCTATTCATTTATCAAAAAGAGCACTCCTGTGAAGTATCGAATAAAATAGTCTAACTAATCTTGTTTCCCCATACAAAGTTTGGAGCCCCGTTTAACCCCCTTAGGGGTGAATTTAAAAAAATTATTTCTCAGTGCATCCCTAGACCACATAAGGAACCTACTTGCCAAATTTGGAATCTGTAGACCCAGCGGTTTGGGCGGTGCGTTGATAGATGAGTCAGTCAGTCAGTGAATCAGTCAGACAGTCAGTCAGTCAATCAGTCAGTCAGTCAGTCAATCAGTCAGTCAGTTTCTTCTTTTATATATTTAAGATAAAGTTGGTGTTTAAAATAAACAAACATATAGTTCTCGGAATTAAAAGACACCGAAAGAACTTCCTGACGTTCTCATCCTTCAAAGGGTGATTAATCACCAGCATAATTATGATTAGGTACTTAAGATATTATGTTCCTTAAAAATGGCGAGTTGCCTTACACCAGTCGCCAAAAATTAAAGAAGCAAATGATAACAAGACGACGTACCATTATATCTGAGATCTTCTTACATATTCATAACATCATTTCGTTCGTGTTTGTTGGTAAATTAAAGGAAAACACACATCATAGGGGTATCTGCCTCTGCCCACACAAATTGTGTACCTAATTGAAAGAGTATACATTTTTAGGGTTCCATAGCTCAAAAGGAAAAAGCCGAACCCTTATATCACTTTGTTGTCAGTCTGTCTCTGTGTCTGTTAAGACCCTTTATCTCGAGAACGCGTGGAGGTATCGAGTTGAAATTAAAACTAAATACTCAGTTTTACAGTCCCTTGAAGCTGTGAAAAAACAAACTTCTAAGTTAACGTAAAAAGAACGAAAACAACGTGTATTTTGACATTCAAGGAAATCAAAATGTATAGGGCACTTCCCGTTGACGTAGAATCATAAAATTCAGGTCAAATTGTCTTATAGGACATGTAAGGAAAAAAACCGTAAATATGTAGTTTAATAACAAAATATCAGCAAGTTTAAACGGAAGCCACGGTACGCGAGTCCAACTCGCACTTCTCTCACATCAACTGACCTTTCGCTGGGTAGGAGTAGTATGTTTTTCTTTTTAAACCATTCAGAACATAAGAATCTATACATATAATCAAAATGTAACGGATCACTGTCTGTACATTGAAGATATATGAGAAAAAGTATTATTTGACCTTTATCAACGCAAATAGCATCCAAAACAATGATTGTTAGAATTTTTGTCTGCGCGTTTGTGCACGCTAATCTCAGAAACAGCTTATCCGATTAGATGGAGTTTTCACTAATATATTCGGTAAGTTTCACTTAACATTAAGTGTTTTGTTTCATGTCAATCGGTACATAAATAAAATAGTCATGCAAATTTAAAGAATCACGTCAAACATATGTTGTTCTATAATTTTATCTACTACTCTTTCTCTGTTCAGTAGTACTTTACTAGACTTCATAATATTAACTATAATGCGAAAGTTTGTGAGTATGGATGAACGTTTGTTACTCTTTCACGCAAAAACTACTGAACGGATTTAGATGAAATTTTACATAGTTTATAACCGGGATAAAAATCCTATGTGTTAACATAAGATTTTTATCCCGGTAGTAAGAACCTATGGGACAGTTATTAAACTTCACGCGGGCGAAGCCGCTGGAAGAAGCTAGTATTATATATAATCCGTTTGCCCACGGGTCAGACCTTTTATGGTATTAATCATAGATATCCTACTAATATTATAAATGCGTAAGTTTGTAAAGATGTCTGGATGTTTGTTACTTTTGCAAGCAAAAACTACTGAGAGGGAGATGTTAATGTAACCATATAAACGTGTGTCTTTTGTAAAAAAAAAGAACAGTGCGCGGCAAAATAATCAGTGCGCGGAAATCGTAACCGTTATGTATCAGTGCGTGGTTATTGGTGTTAATTCTTATCAATTCGTAATAAACGTGTAATCGCATAACATAAATATATAAGACATTAAGTTATTGGACTAAGTTAAGTGACAAATGAAAATAAAATAAACACTGGAGCGTATGCAGAGTACAATGATGGTATGTAAATTAATACTAAGAAGACAGAAATATGTTAAATGGCAGAAAAATTAAAAACATTGTATGACAAGTTAGTTGAAATCAGGAAATATTTAATAAAGATCGGCCCAGATAGGAGAAAGGGCAAGATAATAGTCGTAAAATTAGGAGAGGCAGATAACTTAGTAAAAGAGTACAACTTATTTTTAGAATATTATTCTAAAACCAAAAGCTCCATATGTGAGAGTGAATGTTCGCTTATTCACGAGCTTTGCGCAAATTTCGACAGTTTATATGAACAAATATTAGATTTGTGCTCACAGAAACCAATAACGGTAGATACGATGACAACCACTTGTAAATTTGATTTAAAAATTGCTTTAAGTTTATTGCCAGTTTGTACAGACGATGAGGCTAACGTAAAGCAACTTATAGACGGCATAGAGTACTACAAATCAGAGTTAGACGAAAATTCACACGGGAAGCTATTAAATTTTGTGTTAAAAAATAGACTCTCTCAGACCGCGAAATTGAAATTAGCAACGTCATATGACAATATTGACGAATTTATAGCCGACTTAAAAATCCAGTTACTACCTAAAAAATCGGCTACAGCAATACAACGTAAGCTACAAAGTCTTAAGCAAAACGAATTATCAATAGATGATTACGGCAAAAAAATCACGGAATTGTTTGTTGATTTGACGATCTCTCAATCGGAGGGCAACGATGCTAATTTCAAAGTTTTAAAGCCAATTAATGAGAAGCTGGCCATGAAACGATCAAGTCTTAATAAAAAATGAAACTGGAAATAAACTTAAACAATTATATTCTGGACCGTACAATGTGATTAGAGATTTGTCACCTAATGTTGAGGTCGATCATAATGGAAAAACAGACATTATACACAAAAACAGAACGAAACTGTATTATGTTTAGAATAAAAGCAATGTACCTAATAAGCGCATAACAACACTTGTTATACAGGTCAGCAGAAAACGGAGACGCACTAGCGTCAACTATGCGCACATAGGTACCTACATACTTACTTAGTTTGTAACAATTGTCATAATGTATGTACGACAATCATTAATCATATCTCGTATTATAAGTAACTACTTATTATTGTATAACTTCGAGCAACTAAAAACAATAACAAACATGTGCACTACGATTATGTCATATAGGTATATTACACGCGTACGCTTTAGTCTAAGAGCTAAGAGTGTCAATGTTTACTTTTTGCAAGTGTTGACAAAACTGCATATTCATACAATAAAATAAAATTAAACTTTTATTTTATTTTAGTTTTAGGGAGGAGATGAGAGGGAGATGTTAATGTAACCATATAAACGTGTGTCTTTTGTAATAAAGCTCAGTATTGTATCAGCATTCGTTGTGTCATTTACTCATACCATCGCCCATCCGCACACTACTAAACAGATTAAGATTAAATTTAGCATACAGATAGAAAGAAGAAAGAAAAGAAAAGAAAGAAAAAATATTTATTCGTCGCAAGGACATGACGTGCATACAATAGGTATTAACAATATACATACAACGCATATCATGATACGCTTGGAAAGACTAGTTGTCAGTCTTCAAAACGACTTCACATCTTTTATAAAAGTGTTCTTATTTTCTATTAACCACTAGTTCTCGCTAAAATTTTTCTTAGTAGATGTAGCTCATTAATAAGTTAACCAACTTGTACACTGAAACTAGGATAAACTTAGCTAAGCTACTAAAATGTATATGTTTTCTTGAGGACAGAGCAACATATTTACAATGAATATGATGCAACGCAAGATCTACTTTGTGAGCTTTTTGAAAAGAAGTCAGGGTTTGTGTGAGCAGACCACAAGTTTATTAAGGAACGCATGTGTTGGTAACTTGAATAAAAGTTTGCAAGGAGCCTTAAAAATGTATCATTGATGAATGCTTTCCTCTTAGCAAATGCAGCAATCGACCATTATCACGAATTTCTGTTTTTATTAAAACTGCATCTTATGGTTGAAGTTCCATAGAATCCGAACAAAGCGCCGAAAACTATGCCTCTATATTTCTTGTTAAATTCGAACCGCCTGTCTTTATAAATGAACTGTCATCAGAAGAGACTTTACTAAGTAGGTAAACATTAGTATTTTTTGTCAATCATTATTGAATCCTAATCCTAGAATAACAATCACGATCATGGTCTGCTCACACAAACTAAAAGCTACATTTTCGGGAATAATCTCAAAACGTTTTAACAAGTAATCAAAACGGTTGAAATTCGTATTTCACGTCTCAGTCCTAATTCCTGTGAAACGTTTTGAACTCTAGTTCATCAGGAATAGCGATTAGAGTTACTAATTAACTGTTTAATTTCAGCATTGGCGTTGCGAGTATTCGGTTTTCATAATTAGCTGGGTTAGAATTTAATACTAGTTTCAAAAGTGACTGTGTTTAATACGTTTGGTAATATGATATTCGATGGCCAAATATGTAGCTTATTTCAACACAAATATGCAATCTAGTTGAGCGTTAAGTGGGTTAAGTCAGGCTTACCAAGTGGTATAGTGTTTCCCAGTAATTGAGTTTTGGAGAACACATAATTTGTATTTGTCGTCCTGGCCGTTTTCAATCATGGCGGCTAATCTCGACGGAGAGAAGCAATCGAGACAGCAAGTATTGTACTCGTACAGTCGCGAACACATAAATTTACCACAAACGGTCAAATTTCTCCAAATGATTTTATACCATAAAATGTTGATGGTTTAGTTCAAAATCGAATGAGAAAATTTGACATTTTGTGGCTACTTGATGCACTATAGCGACTGTACACAAGTGTTTGCGCAAATACCGATGCATTTTCTCTTCTCTCACTCACCATGTTAAGCCGTTGGTCGCGGCTGTCATTTCTTGATCTTTGATCTTTTTCTTTCTTTTGTCGTCGTCAGTCGTCGGGCTTTCAGTGGCCCGAAAGTCTGACAAGAAGTCTTACCATGAGGTATCGTATTAACTAGTACTAACTGGGTTGTGGAGGTCAGTTAAAATACTGACATTGAGCATATATCCGGTTAGACTGGAAGCCGACCCCAACATAGTTGGGATAAGGCGGGGCAGATGATGAATCTACTCTCATATTCCGATGAAACAGTAAATGTGCTTTCCAAACATCATACCGTCAGTTTCCCAATCAAGAAATTCCTAATGTTGGATGCTAATATTGCCCGACTTAAGAAGCGACAAAACCTCATGTTCTTAGCATAAGGTTTTGTCGTTATCATAATATCCTGGGAATGGAGCAACCATTGTCTCTCATAATATGTCCCTAACCATATAAACAAATACGTTTTTCGTTTACATATGTAATTCTGTGTTATTTCGCTTGTGTGGATACCAAGTGAGCTCTCTGAATAAATATTGAATTTGAAAACATAGGTACTGATGTAAATTATGATGATATTAAACAGTCCGTGTTACTTTAATATTATTACTGTGATGACTTAATTTGATATCTAGAAAAGAAAGAAAGAAATCTGTCTATCCATACTAATCATCTACTACTCGTATAAACGCGAGATTTTGTGAGGAATGGAAGGATGTTTGTTACTGTTTACACAAAAACTAATGAACGGACTTGGATGTATGTATAACCTGAATTAACACATAGAATACTTTATATCCCGGCAGTACAATCGAATAGTGGGACAATTACCGCACTCTCCGTGGGCTTAAGCTAGTAATATAAATGAAAAAGTAACGCTGTCTGCACCACAGATTCGAATGTGGCGTTGTATAGACAAAGGAAGTCTCCAATTTTATTCTGATATTATCCGCATTCCCGAGCAGTACTTTCAACCTCCACGCGAGCAAACCTGCGGGCGAAAGCTAGTAACCACATAAAGGTAGAAGGCCAATTCAAAGTTCGGACCACGGTCGTTATTACTAGCCTGCAATGCGGGTAATGTAGCTAGTTAATTTAGTTATCAACTACTCTGCCACCTCATTTTATACAGAATATTATTATCGTTGGAATGAAGTTAATGACCGTGCAATGAGACATCTAGAAGTCGTTTTCATGAATAAGTATTTAAATAAAATGACATCATCTTTACGTAGGTATAAGAAAATCGTTTGTACTGGCAATATAAAAAAAAGTTTAATTGATATAAGGTATTTTAATAAATTATGTACTTAAATATAATATAATGCTGTAAGCATTGAAGGTCGAACTCGAAATTATTATAATTTTGCTACTCGAAAATATTTAATAAAAGAGAAAATATAAAAGCATGAAATGAAAGTTCAAATAAGTTTTTAAAACAATGAAAATCACTCCAATGCCTGATATAATTGACTCCAGAGTGAAGTATTGAGCCATTCACATTTTATCCCAGCATCGTAATAATAAAGTCACATCACTGTTATTATTTTGTATTTTTTCAGTCTAGTTGGATTGGATACATGACGTATTTATTCCATTTATTTGAGAAGACTCGGTAGCGGTGGTTTATGTAGGTACTATCGATATTATTTTATTATTTGCAGTAGATTACGTAATTATCCAAAACGAGGACAAATACAAAAGTCATGATGGTCTATGGTTCATACTGATATCTACCAGATCATCTCATACAGCGCATGTTTCATATTTATGATCATCAAACTCACATATTTGCAAAAATATTTAATAAATTTCCCTATTTAAAGCCTTACATTTATTTCTGCATTTGTTTTGCCTTGCAAGCTTCAACACATGTCTGCCAAGCTTGTCAATTAATTAGGTCACAGCACAACAGTTTCGTATTCTCCGTATTGTAGACAGGTCATTAAAATGTGACTTGATGAATTTCGTAGTTACAGTGGGCGACTATCTCTCCATTTGTGTTTTGAATGGATACTCGAAATCTAGCAACGAAATGTAACCAGTTGTATTGAAGAATCATTGCACCACGCCAACACCCATTAATATAAAAAGGGTGACAGGGATGCATGGTGCTACAACGTGAACTTAATTCACTACAAGAATATTTTTTGATCTTATCAAATATGTATTTTTAATTGCAAGAAAATCTTCGTTTCCACAGCGTGAAGACTTATGTAGAGAATATCCGATATATAATCAGCTGGGATTTTATATTTAGGTCCTGCTAGTATAGTCCATAAGTCACCTCATACAATATTCCAGAGTCTAGATGTAATCTCACAATATCTGAAGTTCCAAAATTCAGCGTAAATAAATTCACTTTAAATGCAAATACAAGTGCAGCAGCGATATACGTGGCTGATAAATAAATATATAAAACGTGTCATATCCACACGGATGAAGAATGCACATATTGCACGTTCTTCTACATACCCAGCTGTAGTATGAAATCTAATCAAAACAAAATCGTTTATTGCTATATCCATACAGTACACTTACAGGTGGTAAATAAAAAAAAAATTAAAACAATTATGGACCCTGTCGGGCACAGCAAATTTTAAGTAATTTTTAAGTAATACGCATGTATTTGAATTTCGCGGGCTACCTGACGCTTCCACCTTGAGTCGCGTGTTAACGTAAGCTTAAAAATCGGCCCACTATTTTATCCGCAACAACTCAATGGGATCGACATAAGCTTTTCGGTACCTGAACGCAATCCAATATATTTTACCACTTTATCGAGATCATAACCGTGTCACACCATCAAATACTTTTACTCATCAAGTATACTTTTCTTCGCCAATTTTTCCGGTAGATGCGTCGACTTGCTCTAAAATAAAATTCCACTTACCTATATTTACACTGCCTGTCAGCATTATCTTCCATCTTACACCTCCACTCCACTCCGTTGGCTTCGGCTTCGTCCGAACTCTCCCGAAGTTGCACGAGCGCGAACGAAGACACGAAGGACGGTTGGAGTTCAAACACTGGGCACTATTTACTATTGGAACTGTTTTTCAACACTATTTGATATCCATTATTGGT
The DNA here is from genome assembly GCA_941918905.2 of Xestia sexstrigata. Lineage (NCBI taxonomy): Eukaryota > Metazoa > Arthropoda > Insecta > Lepidoptera > Noctuidae > Xestia > Xestia sexstrigata. The sequence goes on from OW799201.2 coordinate 21,893,715, forward strand.
TTAAATGTCACTGGTTTGGTATAGTTTTTTTTTGTGATAGTGTCTTGGTTAGTTACTGGGCAAAAAAGTACAAGGAAAATACACATATTAAGTTAGTACATGTTTTAATTTGAGATGTACTGGCGATTGTATCACAACGATTGGAAGCCATTTTGTAGGCTTTTACTCATTATTTTTTTCAAAATGTTTCAATCTAGAAATGTGTCAATAATACAATTCGTAAATAAGTTTAAATAAATACATAACTTAGATTTTAAACATCTACATCTAATAATACTAAACAAGAGAATTTTCTTTATTTTAATTTCTAGCAATAACATCACATATGTTTGTTCATTTTAAAGTTTCTTTGCCGTAGTAACAAAACTGTTTCTTTGTTAATTTAGTACACACTATAATCTTGTCGATTCAGGCCCTAATGACTTATGTACATAAACATAGTCACGCACTCCTCCCCAGAATCGGAGTGGTGAATTACTAAATTATTACATTACTTAGTAGACTTCTGCTTCCACGAACTTGAGAAGGCTAACAAAGTAATTAGTGGATGTTACTCATTCATTTAGGAAAAGTCAACGCAGAAGTATATCTGTCATAAGTTTTCTTTCCGGTAGTAATTACTCAGGACTACACTGTGTTTGGACGGCAAAACGATGATAATATTTTATCTAAGGCTTAATATCGCTGTCGCATCTCAGCTGAATATTAATCTTAATATACGGTCACCTTTTCTACCCAATAATGCCATAGGAAAACAAATACATACAATATAATATCAACCCTTATGTAAAGATGTTACGATAAGAAGTTACTTTCCAAACGCTAAGCACGTAGAAACTGTATCTTCACTGCTACGCCGCTACGCCGTAGCGATGTGCTACGGCGTAGCGGCTGGGGAAATGAAGTTGTTCAATATTGCTCGCGACATTGAATGACACTTTGTCGTCGATGATAAAAAGTATTTTATTTCCCTATGGTCCACGTCCTGGGTTATTTATCTTGAAACAAAACATTGAAAGTCGGTGTGTAAACAACTTGGAAAGTTTGTAACGTTTGTATGATCACACAGGTGTCTTTGGTTGTACAGTTTTGATGTTTTAGAAATGAAATTCTACTCTTGAGTCTGTTCAGGTACGGTCAGAATCTGGTGTCAATACCGGTTTAAACGAATCTTAAAAAAAAAACGATGCGACGATACGCTGATAGTGTTTGGGTTATCTCGTCGTTGACAGATACCCCGGTAGTTGTTGTAGGAAGATAGTTAGTTCACACCAAACCACTGTTATGTTCAATAGTCTAATTACGTTTAAGTTACGTTTGTTTAGTTATTTGAGCCGCACTTGATGCAATGTTATTATTGATCGACCCGCTTGTGGCTGAGTTTTAGTGACGACTGAATTTATGTTAGAATATAATTAATAAAGTACGTTTAGCGTAATTCATTACGTGCGCAGAAACGTACTTTTGCTGTATGAGCAATATTGGCTCGTACAGATAGATATTAATTAGACTTATGGCAAAATACACGTGTTCTTTGAATAGGCGACTGAAGGTTGTTTTTTTTTAATTATACAAGTTAAATCTTTTACAAAGCAGGTACTTAAGTAAGATAACTACCGTCTAAACATTGAAAATATATGCATAGCTCAAAAATGCTCTCTTACCAACTAATAACGTAAAATAATTTACAAAAATACACAACGAAGACAATTTTATCTAAAAACTCACACAGCACTCAATATTCCCCATTACCCCTTTCGAACAGAGAGGAAACTTTTTACTACAACGGGTTGAAAATTAAAATGGCTCATATTACCTCCTCACTCTTTGATGTAAAGTGTGAACAGGTTCTAAAAGGTGTGAACAATTAGCCGAGCTCAGGGAAACGTCTGTGAACAGTGAATATTTCTTTGGCAAAAAGGCAGCATTTTTGAACTAGTTTTATTGTATGTAGAAAATGGACTGTGTTTAAAAGTAGGAATTGCTACAAGGTTTAAACTTTTTTAAGGTGACTTCATGGGACGTTTGTTAAGGAATAATAAAATTGTGATGCAGAAACAATAGATCAGAAAGGGGCTAAAACAGTGCAGTCTAAATAAGTAGCAATCACTTTTAAAGGGTTTTGGATTTCTATAAATATTTTAAAATGGAGAGAGGGACTGCCTCGTTGGTCTAGTGATGAGGTCCTGAGTTCGATTCCCAGGTCGGGCAAAGTGTTATTGGGTTTTTCCATCAAGAATTTCTTAGTAGCAGTCACGGAGTCTGTATCTGCGCCCGGTTGATGGCAATAAGCTCGCCCCCTATTACATAAGACTTCTACGTAACTGGTGAAATGTGGGTGTACTAATGGGTACAACTCTGCCTACCCTTTCGGGGATTACAAGTGGGATGTTACGTACTTTAAAATATATTGATTGAAAAACAGAAATCATAATAATTGAAATCAGTCTTCAGTAGCCCAAGTCAATCGAACACATTTTTGATTTTCCCTTATCGTTGTCGCTGGCAGAATCTATTTAATATTCTATGTATTCATGTATGTATATAATCTGAATCCCGGAAACGGCTCTAACGATTTTCATGAAATTTAGTATGCAGGTGGTTTCGGGGGCGATAAATCGATCTAGCTTAGTTTTCGGTCATCCAGATATTGTTAATTATTAGTCAAAACCCTTAGATCTCTACACGGTGACTGTGCCATGATCATTTGCAAAATGGGCGATAATCACTGAACATGAATAATTCTTATTACGTATTCACTGAACTGATTGTGTTCAGTTCAGTGAATTCGTGTACCATTCATTTCTTAATTATTAACTGAGTGACAATACCAGTCTATTAATGAAGACCTACTCCGCCATGACTTCTTAGTTTGCTTTAATAGGCTATATAAGGCTGTACACAACAAATGACTAGCAAATGAAAATCCCCCCCTAAATATTTCGAGCCGCTTGCACCACTTTGCTAAACTAATTTAAAACATCGTTCTGTGTCAGTCAATGTCATAATGTATAATGTTACAGTCAAAACTGTTAATAGGTCAAAACCACTTTTGACTGGTGTAAAATGCGTTTTCTGCATAAAAAATACGTTGTTTTAGAACACCTCAGTTGTAATTACCTAGTCCTAGAATAACATGATGTTTTTTGGTCACAAAAAAAAAACCTAACAACATAGGTAATAAGTTTCTAAGTAAATGTTAATTATTGTTAAAATACTTTTGACCGGTCCAAACTACTTTTGACCGGTCAAAATAATAATAATAATAATCATTTATTCAGTTCGCATAACAAGGTACAATATTAAAAGCTAGAAACAAACAATGATCCTTAAGCACTAGATTTTTACAAATTCCCTGGACTCCACACTAGGATACCCTGTGTCGTGGGGTCCAGTCTCTTCCCAAGTAAAGGTATAACTACTAAAAGTAGTTTTAACTGTGACATATGCACAAAACACTAATAAAAGAGTTATCTGATTTATAATGTAATCAAGCGTTACACTGCATGATTCTCAAGGAGGGGTAAAATGGAGTATATATGAACTTTGACTTTTAAGCTTATTGTCACTGATATATTAATATATATATGTAACAACGTATACAAAGCAAGAACTTCCTACAGATACCAGAACTTATTCCTAACATGATATAACTTAGTTCAAAGCAACCGACTTTTAACTGATTACAACTCTGAACACGCAAATTGGGCCAAACCACCGTCCTATACCTAGAATTATTTGTGGGTTCATACGGAGGCAGCCATTTGCAAAATAGCGTAGTAGGTAAAGTTATAAATAAGTAAGCAAACAAATGTTTTGTTAGTTTACCTTTCGTACTCTATTAGGTAAATTAATCTACATCATAATAATATTAGTTTATCTTATGATCATAATGAGGGTTCTGAACCTAACCGTACTTTAGATTTGTAATTGTAAGCCTCATTTAACCTATTTAAGGGCCTACAGTTTTTGTTTACTGTTTAGTTGGTTTAGGCTACATTTAAGATTGTTTTCTCCGCATTTCGCCAACGTGGACGTTAGAATTTATCTGATGCGAACTTAGTCATTATCTTCCTTGCCTTATCCCAACTATGTTGGACAGTATTACATGGAGTGACTGCCTCTCCGACCTCCACAAACCAGTTATTCCCCATAATACGATACCACTGACTACCTGTAACGACTGTCAAGGATCTACGGTGCGTTACGTTACGGCCACTATACCAAATAACCACTGTAAAATAAATAATCCAAACCGAGCAGAACAAGACATTATTATCATATACTAAGCACGTTAGCAATCCTAGCGGTTTTATGACTGTATCTCGCAAACAAACTGGTTCGCATTAATACACAGATTACCATCCCAACGTCCATTAATATCAAAACAGAGCAAAATAAAAAAAAATATGAAACTCAATTTTTATAACTCGTATTTTTCAATTTTTCGAGGTGTTATTAATCTTGTAACACAACACCTTTTTTAGGCAAAAATTTGGTTAACAAACCAAGTTAGGCGCTTTGCACACGGGTGGTTTTCGTATAACCTTCAAAATCAAAATCAAAGCATTTATTTCAAGTAAGCCAGTTACAGGCACTTTTCGAATTGTCGAAACAAAGATGAAAATTAAATGTAGCTACAGTCCCAGTCACAAGACATAAAAACTGTGAAAGTACTGTAGTTGCCCATTCCCTAGCGTAGATCTCTATGGAGAAGAACGGGCAAGAAACTCCATGGACACTCTTTTAAATCAAAATATTGTTACAAAATCTTGGTTACATCATTCATGTTCCTTTCCTTTGCCGTCACAATTTTGTTTCAGGGCATGATTAATACAAGCTATCATACAAACTAACCATGTCGCGTTGTAGTCATGCACAACTGCGTATAACCTTTGCCGTCACAATTTTGTTTCAGGGCATGATTAATACAAGCTATCATACAAACTAACCATGTCGCGTTGTAGTAATGCACAACTGCGTATAACCTTTGCCGTCACAATTTTGTTTCAGGGCATGATTAATACAAGCTATCATACAAACTAACCATGTCGCGTTGTAGTCATGCACAACTGCAAACGTACGAGTTTCCGCCATACGGTCGCATACTTGGTGGTCCAATCAATACAACAACAACAACAACACAATCAATTGGAAATGAATTGCTTCTCAAATTAACACAGTACGCCAATTTGCTGTTTTGTAGGCATTTCATCGAGCTGTCACAAAATAACAGTTGTGATTTGAAAAATAAATTCAGGTTGGTAGTCAACTCGCTAGAGAATAAATCTCCCTGTATTAACAATGTTTTCAGACGGCCAGCCGCCAACCGCACGTCCGTATCTGTGAACGTCATAGCAGTAAAGGCTTCCGTAGTTAAGGGCCGTGCGATTCGCGGGCCTGTGGACGGAGAGCTATGGGCTAGCTCGCCGTCCGTTCATCTCATGACGACAGGCCGTGTCGACGGCGCAGGAGTGTTCCACGCGCGTTCCTCTTTAAAGAGATGTCAGCATAAGAAAGGGGTCCGCAAGGGTCAATGCCTGCGAGGCTGCGGGACTGTTCGAAAGGGCTAAGAAGGAACATAGATGGGTTTTAGTCAGTAAAAGTCTGACACTCCCTTCCGCTCTGCCCAGAGTGGGAGGAGTCATTTGATGATTTTCCATCCAAAAAAAAAAAAACAAAAAGGGCCGTGCGGTTAACTCCGTCTCACTGACGGAAAATCGTGCATGTGAAAAGGACCTTCGGATAGGGTCGTGCTTTCCTTTTCGAAGGTAGGGACGTTTTTTGTTTGTTTTAGTTATTATGAATTACTGTTATTTAAAATTGATAATTAATATTGTACACTAGAATTTATAAGTGTATTTTTACTTCGATTACAGTAATTGGTTCTTGAAAACAGAATTAAGTTAAGTAATTAATTAATGTTACCTAATTACAAGTCTCGTTGCTTAGTGTGGCACTAGATGAGGCTGTGTGTATTCATCATCAGCCTATAATGTTTCCACTGCTGGGACACGGCCTCCTCTCAATGAGAGGGAATGGGCTATAATGTGTGTATTGTCCAGCGATATTTATTATTATTATTAATTCAATTCTGTAGAAACGATAATTCTGCGAAAAAGATGAAAACCTTCGTATAAATTGTCCAGGTAGAATCAGAGCCAGTTACCAACTATTATTCAGTATATGCCTACAGAAATCGCAACGTAGTAAAGTTTCGTGGAAATGGAGTTATCAGAATAAATTGAAATCAGATCTATGTGTCGATGTATTGATCGGCGCATACGTGTTGGGAATATCTAGGTACCGTTTGCGATACGTCCGACCACTGTATCTGTATCATGGATATTTATTTGGAATGAATAATTTGATTACCTGCGTGGTAATTGGGTATGTATTTTTTTACTTTTATTGCATGCCCGTTTCAATATTGTGGACTAGGTTAGGTAGGTCTGGTTATAGTATATGGCTGAATGAAAGGCATTTACATGTTGCTGACATGAGAATGCTAAGGGCGATGTGTGGTGTTACGCGAATGGATAAAATAAGAAATGAGTACAAGATATAAGAGGAAGTCTGAAAGCGGCGCCGGTGACTGAAAAGTTGTGTGGTAATCGGTTGGCTTTGTGTGGGCATATGATGCGGAGGAATGAGGAATGTTTTGTGTATGAATGTGGATGGATATCAGAGTGAGAGAGGAAGACCAAAGAAACTATGGATGGACTCTGTGAAGGATGATATGGCAAGAAAAGAAGTGTCTGATGAGATGACGACACAAGCCTCGTTGCTTAGTGTGGCACTAGATGGCGATGTGTGTATTGTCCAGCGATATTAAATATTTTTTATTATTTATCTACTGCCCAAGACACGTAAGATGAAGGTATAAATTTGCTATCTTTCTTTGCTTACTTATCTTTACTAGCAGTCTCTATAACTGCATTCTAAATATCTTTTAACATAAATTCTTTGATACCATGAAAAAGAAAAACCGGCCAAGTGAGAGTTGAACTCGCGTGGAGAGGGTTCCGTACAATGCCAAAGTCTTATATTGAGTTTACCACTTTATTTTCAATTGATAGAACTCTTATAGTTTCTTTTATAGTTTTGTTTCCCGGTATTCTACAAGCAATGAACTATATTTTGTATATTTTTCAAAATTTTAGGCTCGGAAGTTTCGGAGATCAGGGGGGGGGTCAATTTTCGTCTTCTTCCATGCATAAAATCAAAACTATTTATTTTACAATAATAACAAAAATATATTTGAGATCCTCATAACGACTCCTTCCTTTAAATATATGGCACAATAGGGTTTGCAAAACTTTCAATATCCTAATTTGTCCCACGAAAATGGCCCTTATTTTAAAAAATATTTATTTACTTTGCACATCTGTGTTTGGCTCATAGGATTACACCATCCTACCAAATTTCGCCTGATTTGGTTCAGTAGATTCGGAGCAAATTGGCTGTCACAGACAGACGTACAGAAAGACAGACGCACGAGTGATCCTATAGGGGTTCCGTTTTTTTATTTTTTTGTACGGAACCCTAAAAATTATATTAATAACCAAATTATCTGAGCCAACGAACTGAACCTAATATAACAAGTCAACGCAAACTTTTTTCAAGAAAATCAAAATTTCTGAATAATTTTAACTTTCAAAGAAAAAGACTAGGTACCTAACTGTCTCCAAGAAAATATAACTCCATTGCTTTTTCGTTCCGAGACTTAATAATTTTACATATTCAAACATTTCTTAAATAAAACAAAAAGCCTCAACTTTTATTCTATGAAAAAAATCTAGAATATTATTCTGTTACCAGGAGAACATGAATAAGTGAGATCTACACGTAGGAAACACGGCGGAGGACTCGCAAAATTTCTGCAAATTACATCGCAAGACAAACGTATCTTTGTAATGAATTTGAGGAACAGTAGTAGAAATAATTTATTTTTCCTTCATTTTGTAGAGTATATTGTTTGCAGAATAAATTGTTTTTTTGTTCTTGACATATTCACGAAGGTAGATTATAATATATATTTCCTTGTGTCTACAGAAAGAATCTCTGCACAAGGATCGCAAGTTTAATGGCGGACAAGGAGCAGCCTGAACTACTGAGTCTAGAAGCATCACATTTTGCAATAGAGTTTCTTATATAAAGGAGGATAAGAGAGAGCATTCGTTCTCTAAAGAGGATAAAACATTATTTAAAACATAAATCACGCCTATAATCCGCGAAGGTTAAGGCAGAGGGGTACCTAATAGTACACCCACATTTTGTCAGTTATGTTTTAGGGGGCGAGCCTATTGCCATCAACTGAGCACAAATCCAGACTTAGTTGCTGCTACTGAGAAATTCCAGATGGAAAAACTCAATAGCAATTTGCTCGACCAAGGAATCGAAACTATTGAAGTAAGTGCTAAAAATACCAAGATAAGAAAATACATACAATTACATGTTTGTTGTAGAAAAACGCATTTTTATTTGTTATACCATTGAGGCCAATATATATACCTACTATACAACATTCCTATTAATCAGTGGTCTTCTTCTTAGCATGTCGATGGTAAATATTTATTAAATATGTTTGGCCCAAAATTCAGCTATGCGAACTCCGCTCGCTGATGAAGTCATAAGATCGTCAAGTATACAGGTGTCGTCAGGGCATGCGGCGCAAGATGGAAGATGAACCATTGTCTGTGGAGACACGCTGCACACACATTGGTGATTACCAATTGATTAGTGTTAGTCTGTTTTGATGAACGTCTATTGATTTAACTCAGATTTTGCAAAACAATTTCACCGCTCTCAAAACGGTGAAGGAAAACATCGCGAGGGATCTGGCATGTTAAAGAACAAAAATGTCAAAGACATGTGGCATCCGTGCGTAGTGGATGATAACTAATTTTCTGCCATGGGAGCCTGTGCTTCAGTATAGGAACTTTAGGCTGATTTATGATTTGGCTTTACTGTGCATTTCTTTCCTAAACTCCTTCATTCTTGAATCATCTTCATTTGCCTAGTCTTTTCTCAACTGTGTTTGGGTCAGTTTCCAGTCTAACCAGATGCAGCTGAATACCAGTATTTTACAAGGAGCGACTGCCTATCTGACCTCCATAACTTAGTTAGTATTAGTAAGACTGGTTGTCAGACTATCAGGCCACTGACATGAACTACTTAATTTTTGAATACCAACGTGAAACTCTGCACACAAGCACATTCAACCTCTGATTGTGTCCTACGACACAAACAGCGCCAAAATGTGCTTGTGCAGATTGCCCTACATTCAACCTCTATTTTCAAGTTTCAGTTTTGGAACAGCTTTATTCTTTTAAAAATAAAATTTAATAAAGCTTGGCACCTTTTCTCGCCTGCGGTCGTTTTTTGTCGGAATAATTAAATTAATAAACAGTTGGTTCCAGTGATATAAATCCTGAGATGAGCCCTCGACACATTTTGGTCACGTGAAAAATACACACATCAACACGGTCTAGGGATATTTCATACTCAATTAAATAACTCGAAAAGTACTGGCCGCATTGGAATCTTTTATACACCGATTTGTTTGTAATTTATCTCAGACTAATTCCAAATTCAAATTTTTGAAAATTCTTTTGTTTCGGTGGCATAAAAATGTCTTGATGTATAGGAGAGGGAATTTTCATTTGTGCGAAATTTAGAAAACAATACGAATTACGTTTAGTTACAGTTTTTTTTCATTTTTAAACGAAAGATAAAGTTAAAATTGAGGTATTGTAGCCATGCAACGCCGACATTTGACGAGGGCGGAGATGTTACGAGCTGTGGGAATGCTGGAAGCTGGATCTGTTCAGCGTAATGTTGCTGAGGCCATAGGGACCCATCAAAATGTAATTTCAAGATTGTGGACACGCTATCGTGCCACAGGTGAAGTAGCGGAGAGGCACCGGGGGCCAAGTCGCATCACTACCCCCAGACAAGACCGATTTTTGCAAATTACTGCGCGAGCACAACCAAATGCAACGGCGACTCAAATGGTCCAAAGGCTGCGAGTGGAACACCAAGTGCTTGTGAGTGACCAAACTGTAAGAAGGCGACTGCATGAAAGCAATCTACGCTCTCGTAGACCACTCCGGGTCCCACCTTTACGGAGAGGCAATCGTGGACGACGATTAGAATGGGTTCGGAACCACGTGGACTGGGGCCGTGACCAATGGTCCAGTATGCTGTTCACGGATGAATCCAGGTTCGGCTTCCATCCAGATTCACGAAGGACGCGTGTTTGGCGAGTTCCTGGACGATGGAGCCGTCTCCAGAACCCTCAGGAAGTTCACCCATACCAACGAGGAACAATTATGGTTTGGGCAGGAATTCGTCTTGGAGGACGGACGGATCTCGTTTGGGTGCGGGGCAATATGACGGCAGAACGATACGTCCAACAGGTGCTGGGGCCCGTAATCTTGCCCCACAGAACACAAATGGGGCAAGATTTCCTGCTCATGCACGACAATGCCCGGGCACACACGGCGAGAACGGTAGCAGCTTGGTTACATACACATAATGTTAGGGCCTTAGACTGGCCTGCTCAATCGCCAGATCTAAATCCCATTGAGCATGCGTGGGATATGCTGCAAAGAAGAGCTCTGAAGGAAGTTCCTGAAAATCTGGCTACAGAAGATCAACTTTTTGCGCACCTCAGAAGGACATGGGACAATATTCCGCAGCAAGACATTGACAACCTTGTTCTGAGCATGCCGAATCGTTGCCGATGTGTTATGAACATCATGGGCGCTTTCTCAGACTACTAACTTCAAGTTTATAAACACAAATTAAATGATTTTTCTATTTTTTTCAGTTTTTACTCACAAATTAAAAGTTCATTCATATACGGTTTCCGTCTATGCTTCATTTTTTTTCCATAAAATCCTGAAATTTTAATCTATACCTTAACCATTATTAAAAAATGGTAGAATATTAAATAACGTATCTTTTAAATATATACATGTCACATAAATAATTAACACATTGATAGTAATTCGCTTTTTTTAAAATATCCCTAGACCGTGTTGATGTGTGTACTTTCACTGCGAAGAGTGAATACACATTCCATATGGTACGATAGAAGGGATTTTCAGATGAATAAGTATCAATTTTATTCAAATGTAAACGAGACAAACGTTATGGTTAATTTGTTGATTTATCGAACGATCATTTCTTTATTTATTTGAGAAAAGATGTACAACACAGCAGACAAATTTAAGCTATGTATTGCATGCTTACACGAAACTTATTTACAATAAGGTTATAAAAAAATAGCAAGAAAAACTCGTCTTTCGTGCATCTTCTCACAAAACAAGACGATGATAGACGATCTTATTAGAATATTGAAGCGAAGTCGCATGATAAATGTGTGAGAACCACCTAGTGACATAACTCTTTTCATATATCAACCTGTCGCCTTAAGCCCCTCATGGCAAGAACACACAGTGATGACATAAGAGCCACTCCCCAAGGTAGGACAAACAAACAAACTCCACGGCTTCACTAGGGCTAACGCGTTATAAATTCATGACCGTTCTTGTTCGTAGTGCTGAAGTGCCTGAACTTCAGGCGACCACTTAAGTGCATCAATAGCAATGTCGTATAGGATAGTAGGAATTCACGACATTTGCAAAGTAACTGATTAATTATTGGAAGTAGGAATGATTTTATTAATACGATTTTTTGCAAAGCCAAATAAAGGTATATAGTATAAACGTATATAGTTATACGCAATGATAGCCTAGTGGTGTTCGAACCCAAGACACGCACCTCTGATTTTTCTGATTCATGTATAATTATCACTTGCTTCTGTGAAGAAAAACATCGTGAGGAAACCAGCGTGCCTGAGAGATATTTCTTAACGGCATGTAAAGCCAAGTCAGAGGCCCATGGGCGGCATAAAAACTGACACTAGGTTAGGCACTAACCACACGAATAAGAAAGAATGCACTCGTACATTGCTTGATATAAACGTTATTCACTGACAAATGCGCTGCCTGCACATTCGAGCCAGAACAAAGATTTAATCAATTGACTGTTACGCCCCGTTCACGACCTCAACAAATACAACTTGCGGCAAGCGGCACGCGCGTTCTTGACTGGAGCATGCTTAACAATTTAATTTAGGCAGATTTTATTTTATTTATTTCATTCGAATTTATTGGATTTAATTTTGATTCTATTTAATTTTATCTGATCTTATTGGTTATGTTTTGCATTTATCTATCAATTTAAGTGTGGCAATGGGTGTAATTTAACTGAAATAAAAGAATTAATATTTTTATAATTATATTTAGACAACTTTAATTTGTTTTGCTTGCAGTCACTATCGCTGTAGAGTGTGGCACAGAGGTTAAGTGCATCAATATCACTAAAGGTTGCGTCGCACGAGTGTATTCCTTCAAAAAAAGCCAGTTTAAAACTTAGTTCTCGTCAATCACGAGAGAGAAGTCGCTAAGGTTCTTGCAGATAGAAATAGAGTAATACAAGTTAGAAGAGTAGTGATTTAGTGATTGATGATGATTTGCTTTGTGTTTTATTGTTTGTTTTGGATGAGTAGGCAAAAGTTAGAACACTATATTGTCTGATATTCGTCGAGTGTTTAAGTGAGACTGATCTATCAATACATATCACGGAGAAACGTATTTGTGGTGACTTTTCACTCAAAATTTAAACTCACTTTTTTTTCCCAGGCGTAACCTGGGAGTTTTTATGCTTTGCAAAACCTTTCAAGTCCATCAAAATGAGGTATTATTCACCATATCAAAAATAGAATAGCTCTTTAGACATACATTCGTATTAGATTTTATAGTTATATTTATCGGATTCCATTAAAAGGTCCAGTTTGCCAACAAAATTAACGCCCTTTGAAATAACAATTCCAAACTCCGACCCCAGAAACATAATCCAATCTACGTTTATTTAACCCCTTTTAGATTCCTACTTAATTTACAAAATGGAACGTCAGTTAATTAATTATACTTGAAACCTAAGCAATCGAATCAAGCTTTCCTTATGTAGAAATTTAATATTATACTATATAAGTTTTCAGAAAAATGACTGATGATTGATTTAATTTAATTGAATTTGTTTTGTTATAATTCTATAATTTAATTCTAGTTGATTGAGTCTGATTTTATTTTTTGTAATTATGTTTTTTTTTATCTTTTATTAATTTTTATTTGGCAATGGCTTATTTACCTGAAATAAATGGATTTATTATTTATTATTATTATTATAAGAAACAAAATACTATTCCTGTCATTCCGCCTCGTAAGCCTTCCCCTTAAGGTGGAAGAAACAAATATCATCTAAACTAAACGTTCTTGTTCTTGACGCGAGTGTGTGTGTGTCGCGAGTGTAGCTCGCAGATAGCTTTATTTTCTTTACTAGTGCCATTTACTAGCACGTTTCTTCTGAGAATTGTTGTTTCATCGTGCTCAATCTTTAAAGTTATTAAATGTTTCCATGAACTTGGAAAAAAAAGGAAGACTTACTTGCAGATTTAATAGATAATTTTGATTTTGTAAAAAACATATTTATAACCTGTAATATTGCCTGGTTTCGTCGTTAAATAAATATCAATGGTCTAATTTTGTTTTCCCCGAAATTCAGTGGATCGACGTCAAGGTCTGATGTAATTATGTTGTCTTTCACTGGCACTTCGATCGGACATACAATTTTGGGAAACGCTCGATCTTCTCTAAGTTAATTTATTATGGAGCACGATAGGAATTATGATCCGTTACATGCGCTTAACCTAAGTTACATTACTGCTTAATGCAGTAACAACATTGAGTGAATCACACTACACGATTCACTCAATTATAATTAAGTAAGTAGCACATTAAAACTAACATTTTATTAACTATTTTGTTTGTTTAAGTTTAAGTTTTCAATTTTTCTTGTTTTTGAGTGTTTTAAGAGTCTAGCACTCAAATACAAAAAAAAAAATTTTGAGCGCTTCCTAGAGAAATAATCAAACTTTCTCGGGCATAATCTTGATAGCCCTTATCATCTCCAGGCAGCCAGCCAGCCATCAACTCCTCTCTCTCTCTTTTTAATGTACTTAATTCTGATATTTTAATAATTTATGTGTTTACATTTGGTTTCTATTTTTGTTTGATATGGGTCTCGGACCTGAAAAAATGATTTTATTTTATAATCATCATCATCATCAGCCTATTAATGTTACCACTGCTGGGACGCAGGCCTCCTCTCTATGAGAGGGAATAGCCCTCATAATGTACCATATTATACATCATAAAATAACATCACGCATAGAATCCTTAAAGGTTTAGGCAAAGGTGTACCTATACTACAGCATAATAACTCTAATTGGAATTTCCCGATAGAAAACCCTGTTTAAGTAAAATCAAAGTAGTTAATTACCAACAAAATCCAAATTAGTTACAGGCAGTGAATCAGCTGACCGTTTGGCAGGTCACCAGCGCCGCGGATCGATACAGCCGCGACAACCCGTCTAGTCTAGCCTACGTTCCGACGACTGGTGTTTCCACCCTGCTGGCGACCCCATTCGGTGTTTGTACCCCAGTTGGAGTTTATTGGTAGTTAAATATTGTATTGCTTAGGTGGTGTTATCCATATGTATTAGATACTTTGTACATAGAGAGAAGAAGGAAAATAGTTCTCATTACATATTGACTCCTAATGGTAAACTTATTCGTTACATTATCTAACTAAACTATTCATTACCTAATCCTAAGAAAATCCGATTAGCGTAGGCTAAGTGTTTGGCTTTCTGAGGGTTAATAGCTTAATAGAAAGAAATTAAATCTAAAACCGTTTTAACCAAGAAATATGACCAGTCTGCCTCGTTGATGTAGTGGTTGTAAGCGCGACTGCTGAGCAAGAGGACCTAGGTTCGACTCACGGGTCGGGCAAAATATTATTGGGTTTTTCCATTTGTGCCCAGTTGATGGCTAATAGGCTCGCCCCCAATATGGGACTTAACATCACTGGTGAAATGTGTAGTACATACTAACGGTTTATCCTATTTATGAATTACACATTAAATATTTATATTTGTTTATTATTATTATTTTGTATTATAAATTTATATTCGTTTCTGACCGTGGCATCACTCTGGGCCCTGTCAGAATACCAGCGCTGTGACTTTTTTTTAAGATAAAAATCTTCTTCTTCTTCTTTCTTTTATCTTTTC
Source organism: Xestia sexstrigata (assembly GCA_941918905.2). Lineage (NCBI taxonomy): Eukaryota > Metazoa > Arthropoda > Insecta > Lepidoptera > Noctuidae > Xestia > Xestia sexstrigata. The sequence continues at coordinate 21,908,920 of OW799201.2, forward strand.
TTTTTTTTTCGTTTTTTTTTTCGCTGAGATAGGAGCCTTTTGGCCTTGCACAGGACCATTTTGATTGTTTTTTTAATTTTTTCTCTTGTTTACTTTTTATATATTTTGTCATGTTTATTTTTCTGTTATGTCCTGTGTAAGTTCAATAAATACTTTTCTTTCTTTCTTTCTTTCTTAATCCCTCGGGAATTACAGGCGTGATGTAATGTAATGTGCAATTTATTAGTTTATTTATTTATTTTAATTTATACTGCCCCTAACCCAATCTCCTTCTTGGATACTACTTTATTAGTCGTCATCTCTGTAAGTATGGGTATGCCATCTTTCATTAATGTTCAAAACTAAAACAAAGCAAGTAAAAAAACCGGCCAAGTGCGAGTTGGACTCACGCACGAATGGTTCCGTACCATTATCAAAAAATCATGTTTGTTGTATGGGAGCCACTTAAATATTTATTTTATTCTTATTTTAGTATTTGTTTTTATAGCGGCAACAAAAATACATCAAAGAAAGAAGACAAGGCAACTGTCTAGCTTTCACGGTTCATGAGATACAGCCTGTTGACAGACAGACAAACAGTAACCCTAAAAACTAAATTTTAGATTTGCAAAGCATGGTCAATAAATTATATTGCACTAGTTTTCCAGAACGTGTTACCATTTCGCAATGCCACACGAATCGGAAATTTGATCGAGACATTAGTTACCTGTAGCGAGGTATAAATTGGCATTCAGACAACATTTCGGTGCAGCTGTGACCTTTGACATTTTGAATGAAAACGTAATGTGAGTTTTTCAATTTTAACTTTTTCCGGACATATTCCGACTGCAGGTGGCCTACCATGACATCTTAAAGCAGGATCGTTTTAATCTTGTTCCCGTGTGGGTAAGAGACGGAGCTATAGAGGACGTCTAGCGCCATCTCTTTCCCCACACTGGAACAAGATTAAAACGATCCTGCTTTAAGACGTCATGGTAGGCCACCTGAAACGGATTATCCACGACTTAAGACCATTCAGAAAACCCCGACAATAACTGTAGGGCAATAGCGTACCAGACACAACACCCATCTGGTCGGAGGATCCTCTCTCTTAATATCCCTATAATTATCACTGACAGCTATTGAACGCCGTCTCTCTTCTCTTTCGCTCTCTGAGTCCGCTTAGCATGACCACCGTAGAAACGAAAGAGAATCGACAAATCTTTTGTTTATCTGTCATTGAATGGACAAAATGAAAGACTTGTCGATTCTCTTTGGTTTCTATGGTGGTTATGGTTTGATATCAATAATTTTAAGTTAATGTTCTGTCCGCTGTGAAACTACCTTGAAGAGATAACCAATTTATTATCAATGAAGATAGACACATCTGGAATCGGTTGCCAGTTTCTTCAACCTCTCAGAAACAACGACACAAAATGGCCAGCTTTAACCTACCAGCCAGGCTCTTAAGGTTATTAGAAATACAACACCCATCCCCCGATATACCATTCCATACTATACTAAAAGCTTACGACCATTTGCTATTACCGTGACCAATCCAATGCCCTCAAGTTATCAAGATCGTTTGCTTCAGAAACTCATTTCTAAAGAAACCGAAGAAATAACCACTTAATAGTAAAAAATCTTTGAAAATTCTCGCAAATGAAGGTCTTCTGTTAATAAAGAATAAAAAAACTTTCAATTTATTTGCCTCAAGTTAATTTGTCTCAGCGGTCGGCTAATGTATTTTGTACGCTGTATTTTCAATTAAGTATGAAATAAATAAGATTTTTAGGCGTTTTACGAGGTAGTAGGTAAGTTATTTTTTTCAGCCAAGTCATTTTAATAAAGCTTTGATTTTGTAATATTTTAATTTATACCTACATTTTGTAATAAACGAGCGAGAGATAATAAAGAGTGCCTAAATATTACGTAGGTACAGAATAACGGCCCTTTGCAATAACTTACTGACAGGTATCGGTAGGTTGCTATCTCTGTATGTTTGATATTTAGCTTACGGACGAGAAACAAAACGTCACAATAAAGCTTACTTTGATTTTTCTATGAATCAAGTGACAGGTAGGTGACGCGGATAGGATATTTCAATCTAACTTTGTTTATAGAAACACCGATAGCTACAGACGTAGGCATATTAACCAACAGTTATACGTAAGCAAGTTATAGAAAACGGCCGCAACCGAGTTACTTTATTCTTTGTTTCAATCAAACCACTAACACACACTCTAAACGAAGTGTTTAGGGTATGAACCACTATAACAGTAGAGAAAACCAAAGAAAACATGTGTGGACTGTGTGAAAGATGATATGACTGGAAATAAATTCACTCATGACATGACGATTAATAGAGAACAGTGGAAGATAAGACATGCTGGATTGAGCCCATATAAATTCGTTGGGATAATAATGACATCTGTTTACAAGATAAATGGAATGTAGAATATACATGCACGTACTACATAATGTACACATTTTTCATTGTGAAGATACAAGCAACCTTCACAATGAAAAATGGGTACCTACACATAAATCTTGGTAGATTCATGGAAACAATTTCAACAGCAACGCTATAAATATTCCAACAAAACGTTTCTAACATTAACCAAACTATTTGTAACCTTACGTCAGTTATTCAAACAATCTTAAAGCCCATAACGACATCACGGCATATTTAAATGAATATCGTTCACCATTTTGGCTTAAACGCGGCTCGTTTATGGTCAAGAATTACCTCTTAAACTAGCCGAAGAGCCCAACCAAGCTGTGAACATAGTTTTAGTTAAGAGACTAACTTGGAGTGGTAAAATTATTAGCAGTTTCAAGTAAGTCCTTTATAATTCTATCCGTCTGGTGGGAATTTAGCTTGGGTAGGGTTGGAATTTAAAAGACTAAGGGAAGGTATTCATTATGCAGTTTTCTTGATATTTCTATAGTCTCCGTTAGTAAGTTGGACCAGCAATCACATTCAAATCGGACCAGGTGGCCTACCATGACGTCTTAAAGCAGGATCGTTTTAATCTTGTTCCAGTTTGGGAAAGAGATGGCGCTAGACGTCCTCTATAGCTCCGTCTCTTACCCACACTGGAACAAAATTAAAACGATCTTGCTTTAAGACGTCATGGTAGGCCACCAGTAATCACGGAGACATGAGGTTACAAATATTCAAAATCGAATTAAGAACCTTTTCTTTTTTAGAAGTCGGTTACAAATAAAAAAACTGTTCGCCTGATGCTAGTATCTGCGACCGCGTGTGTATTGATAGAAGGGCTTTTATTTGTTTTGCAATCTTTACGGATAGTGTGCACACAGTGCAAATATGTACCAATAAGAAAGAAATAAAATACATGTATTTAGCATAATAATTATACCACAAGTGCCTACAATACACAAAAATAATAAAAACAAAATAACAGCTGCACCAAATAGGCCCAGTTCAGCAAAATGTCAGGCAACTAGAGCCCGATGTTTTTAACTAGTTACTAGACGTTGTATACTGATTTTTGGGCCCTCTTAAATATCTACAAAAAACGTTTTGTATGAAAGTAAGATCAGCAAAGGTCAATCAAAGGATCGATAAGAGACAAAAAATACCTCTTATTGTTTACTACAGACCTAACACGGACGTCAAAAGCATAAGGTCCTATGTAAAAAAACAGACATCCGACCTTATGCTTCTGATATCAAGAACTATGTAACAGTTTTTACATTTCAACGTCTACAGGAACTGTGCCAGCATGATATTATAATACCCATACAAGGTAAATAAAACAGGGGCCACTGCAAAAATAGAAAGACTCCATTATCATAATCACGGCCTACCTTCATTTTATTTTACTTAACCATTTCGTACACCTGACGCTGTCATGGCGGCCGATCGTACCGTCCTTTCCTTCGTATCAGAGTGACATTTATTGTCCTAGCCATAAGGTTCATTTTAGAAGAAACAAATTATGTAAAAGGACTGTACGGTCAAGGCATTAGGGTCAGGCGACACGTGTGCCAGTGAAGACATAAAACTATGCATCCCTTAGCAACCAGTGAGGGCTGAGGTGTAGTGATGCGTGAAAGTGTGGCACATCTTTTATAGCTTGTGATAATTCTGTTGGAAATTTCTGATATAGATAGTTTAAGTGCTGCAAAGACTTAATGATGATGTAGCCTGGTGTAGGTACCCAAAGAGAATTATTTTATTCTTGTGAAAGTTGTAGCTATTGCTGGAAACGGTTTAAAAATTACTGATTTTACTTAATGCGACAGGCTTTTTTATCCTTACTGCCCCATGTCAAAGTTCCATCTTGTATATGTGGCAAATATAAATGCCAAGAGCTTACTGTTCTCTATCAGTTTACGTAAACATTTTATTGAATAGGTATTGAAAACAGTCTCCGTATTTTTATTTACAAAAAAAGGAAAAAACCTAATTTAATCATCAACTTTACATAAGACAGTCCTAAAAAACCCGTCCTTTGCATAAAATAAAATCAGTAATTTTAATTTTCAAACCGATTCGAAGAATAAAGTGATTTTCTAAAATTACTTGGGTACTTACATCTTCCGAATATTTCAAGCGCAATTCAAGTGAAAGGGTTTCCTCATCATACCTGCTTCACGCACGAGCGACTTTGAAAGGTAAAATATTCGTTTCGAGTACAGTTTGTAACAATTGATTGACAATGTTTTGTACAAATCCTCCTACAATAGGGGAAAGTAATTGAACAAATTATTGTGCTAGCTGCAGAAGATTGTAAAAGTATCTTTGCTTTGTATAGATTCCATCTCCTAGTATTGTATAATTGCATAGCACATGCGTGTGTGTGCTACCATTTGCATTTAGTTATCTTTCATTGACTTGAATATGCCTTGGTGGCTGAGAGAATGTCATGCACACTCAAATGTCTCGCTGATAGTGGCGGGTGGGTCGGGTCATTTAGTTCCTTTTAATATGGTTGAGTTGAATGGCGCCGATACACGCGTCATGTTCGTAATCGGGCGCTGTCAGTTGGGACTGATCATCTCTTAGCTGCCATGGTTCATTTTAATTACTTTATTTTTAAATTGTTGATTTAATCTTTTACTCTGGACGCTCTTAATGTGCACGTCTTCTACATCGTTCTCACATATATGTTTAATCTCAACATGAATGATGTAACCACGATTTTGTAACAATATTTTGATTTAAACGAGTGTCCATGGAGTTTCTTGCCCGTTCTTCTGCATAGAGATCTACGCTAGGGAATGGGCAACTACAGTACTTTCTCAAATTATTATGTTTTGTGTCTGGGACTGTAGCTTTGTTTTTTTTTTTTTGTTTTTTTGTTTGTTTTTTGTATTTTTGACATTCAAAAGAAAAAAAATGTAAAACAAAAAATGAATGAATGGTCTAATTAAAATAAATGCTTTGAGTTTGAGTTTGAGGTGGTTGTGTGGTGTGACAAGAATGGATAAAATAAGGAATGAGTTTATTAGAAGAAGTTTGAAAGTTGCGCCAGTTACAGAAAAGTTGAAAGGGAATCGACTGTCTTGGTATGGGCATGTGATGAGGAGGGAAGAATCGCATGTGACTAAAAGAGTGATGAATATAAATGTTGATGGATGAAGAGGGAGAGGAAGACCAAAGAAACGATGGATGGATTGTGTGAGGAATGATACGAATGAAAAAGGTGTAAATGATTGTTTGACGGTTGACAGAGGAGAATGGAAAAAAAACGTGTTGCGCCGACCCCAAGTAACATGGGACAAGGGCAGAAAGAGGATGACACTTAAAGATTAGACTTGAAAAGGTCGTTTGTGTTGTAGGAAATCATGAAAATTCGAACACGCCATCAGGCACATTGTATGTGACGGAAATATGTGGTATTCATCATCGCTTCATATAATGCCATTAACCTTTTCCAACGTCGTCAAATTGAGAACAAAATACATATATACTAAATGTTCGTATGTCGTGGTCTGCAGAGACTACTTTGCTAAAAGGTTTTACATTTCCACCTCAGTTTTAACTTGGCAAAGTGTTTTCCTGCACTCGTATCTGGAAAATATCATACAGTGCATAGCCTGTCAAAACTAAAAGGAAAAATAACTTTAACATATCAATGTCACGGCAAAAATAAACTATGGTCCCAGGTAAATATTTTTCTCACTAACATTTTAAGAAAGAAAAAGGTTTTTGTGGTGCTGGTGAAAATGTTACATTTTTAACAAAGACAAAACCAAGGAGGCTTTATTTCTTCATAATAAAAATTCGCTCAACGTCGATAAAATTAGAACCTCTACATTGTGTGTAACTATGTGGAAACCATTCACATTCCATCGTAGGCGATATAAATTCATGCTACGTAAAAAGTGCTACGACACTACGCCGTAGCAGCTACGAGCTACGCTGCTACGATCTTTACTTGTAAAGAAAAATAGGTCAAGGGTGACTGGTGAATGGAATGTGGGTTCTGTATTTGTTGTGAGGAAATTAAATTAAACTAGTTTGTTAGATTAGATTGGTTCTGACATTGTTTGGAAACAGGTTGGAACTGATGTGACAAAGGCAGATCTCCCAAGTCAATTAACAGATTATTAATTGAATATCATTTTGCAACCCTTTTAAAAGCAAGCCAAGTTTATGATTTACAGAAACATAAAGTTTTTGGTTTCTGTTTAAAACATTAAGTAAAATCTGCTGTTGTTCTAAACTCCCTTCAAAACAATAACTCACAACAATAATAATTTAACAAATTATTTAAAACATAACGTAAATTGAGTTTTAAAATAGGTTATGAAGCATAAAAATGCTAATATTCCGCCTCGAGTTATAATTCGGAATGGCATTTTTATAGTGGCGTCGTTTCAGTTATTGCTCAGAGCTATATTGTTCAGTTGTAGATATGAATAAATAAATAAATTTTGACTGAAAACCTGTGGAGTATTCCTTTATTTGATTAAGTTCAGTTCTGTCTTTCAACTTTTTTTGATGAATGCAACTTGGAACCTTTTGCACATCTAACCTGAGTTCAAGAACAGTCAGTGGCATAACTGCTAAGGAATACTGACGCTGACAGTTAACAACACCAAAAACAAAAATTACTCCAAATTTTGTACAGCCTAGTCTGGTAAATCGGACCCTTTACTTTAAACGAAAGAATTTGAAGAAATACTTGTTCCTTAAGGTTCTTTAGAAGTCACTTTCTGATTCAAACGTACTTAATAAATTGGCGAAGTGGTGCCGTTAACAGTAGTGGTCGTAAGCTTTTTGTTTGGTTTTAGACACAGTAGGCACTCTCACCAATCACGACCACAAATGTACGTGCAGACAAACTCTGTCATAGTACGTTTTTTTAACTTCTTCTTCTTTTTCGTGTGGTTAGTGCCTAACCTGGTGTCAGAGTTTTATGCTGCCCATGGGCCTCTGACTTGGCTTTACATGCCGTCAAGAAATATCTCTCAGGCATGCTGGTATCCTCACGAAGTTTTCCTTCACTGAAGCAAGTGATAATTATACAAAACGCACATGAATCCTTAAAATCAGAGGTTATTGCTTTGAGTTCGAACTCAAGACCCATGACTTAACAGTCCGACGGTCACACTACACAATTACATCCTGCTCTATATATATCATCATCATTTCAGCCGAAAGACGTCCACTGCTGGACACAGACCTCCCCCAAGTGTCGCCACATTGATCGCTCCCATGCGACTCTCTAAATATGCTGCTTTTTAAACAAGAATTTATTCATACACTTTCCCAGTATATAAATGAGACAGCCATACAAACGACTCCATTCAAAATAACGACTACACTTCCCTGCTAAATTAAATTCCTACCTCACCCTTTGGCATAATCAAGTAAAAAGGAAGGGTAGACCAGTAATACTTATGCAAACTCAAGCCTCAACAAACAAAAGAATAAAAGGTTTTCTTCAACAGAAAAAAGCAATCAATCACTCGAAAGAAACTACCTTCTATAATATTACTTTTGGTAAAGTTTGGGGAAATTCTACAAAGGATTGGAGCAAAATTTGTGATTATTATTGATTTATAGGTGTTTTCCAACTTCTTACTAGTCAGTCAGGTAATATCTTCAAATTAAAGTAGGTAACATTAAAACTAATGAGCGATTTCTAGTGTTACAGAATCAGGACCCGCTGCCAGATATAGTAGGGGTGCTGGTCAGTGCCGATGGAAACAGAAGACACAGAACAAATATTCACTTCTTACATCTTTCACGAGAATCAAACTCTTCTTGCGAAACCGGAACACAACGGCAAAGCCGCGCAATTGCAATAACAGGCCGACACAAATTGTTTTTATGAAAAATCAAAATCAAATCATTTATTTCAAGTAAGCCAGTTACAGGCACTTTTGAATTGTCGAAACAAAGATGAAAATTAGATGTAGCTACAGTCCCAGTCACAAGACATAAAAACTGTGAAAGTACTGTAGTTGCCCATTCCCTAGCGTAGATCTCTATGGAGAAGAACGGGCAAGAAACTCCATGGACACTCTTTTAAATCAGAATATTGTTACAAAATCTTGGTTACATCATTCATGTTGAGATGGTATATTATGTGAGAACAATGTAGCAAGATGTGCACGTTAAAAGTGTCCACAGCAAAAACACAAACAAAAAAATACAATTCAAAATAATTCATTCAAATAAGCCATGGCAACTAAGAGATGACCAGTCACAACTGACAGCGCCCGTTGACGGACATGACGCATGAAACTCTATGAAAATGGCAGCAGGGGATAACTTTTCCATATACGAAAGCTTTTTACTTTCAGAATTGTACCTTTAAGTTATTCAGAAAATTGTACCTTTAAGTTATTTAGAATAAAAACTGCGTGAGACTTGTTTAAGAAAACTTATGTTTAATGTAAAGAATATTATAAAAAGGAGCACTATGAACACCATGACGCCATGACGCGGACGCCATGACGCTAGAAGTTCTAAGTAAAAAAGAAAATGGAATATGTTGCCAGCTCTATTTAGGGATGGATGAGACCTTAAAAATAAAATAAATACTTTCCGGTTAAAGTCACGTCACCAAATTAGTAACCATAGGCAAATTATAATAAATGGTCATAGATTTAACAAAGTTATTTTGAGAAAATTGCTTACACGTGGACCGGGTTTCTAAAATTAATTCATCGCGGTTCTCCTAAGTAATCCAACTTAGTTTGAAGAACTAATACCAACCCAAGTATTTTCTACTCAACTTTAATGGATGAAATCTATAGAGAAACTGAGATGAAGAGATATACGGAGAAGAATGAAGTAGTGCAAATAACACGAACGTTTTAAGACGAATCTGTTTACTCGTCTGTGTGCATTGCAAATTGATTTTTAAACTCAATACTGCCTTGTGTAACTCCGGAAAGTATCACTGAATCTTGAGAATGCTTATGCGATGATATTGTTATTAGCTTTTTGTAGTACTAATACTTTTTGGAGGCCTGAATCCAGCAAAAGACGTATGTCTGCTGAAATGATGATATAGGAAGGCAAATATCTCAAATTGTCACAATATTAGAAAGTGCTTTAAGGATATTTTGGGGCTTTAATGGCACTGAAAGAAACATTTTAAGAAACAAAACATAATATCACGTCTGTATTCCCCGGGGGGTTTCGCAGTGGTGTACGAATTGGTTCACCTACATTCCGCCGGTTATGTATAAGTCCCATGTAATAGGGGACGAGCCTACTGCCATCAACCGGGCACAAATCCAGACTCCGTGGCTGCTACTGAGCAATTCCTGATGGAAAAACCCAACAACTTTGCCCGACCCGGGAATCGAACCCAGGACCTCATTTTAAGAAATTGATTTAAAATAGAAAAGAGCAGGATTAGTTCTAAATTCAGTCACGCGCCGAAAGATACAACTATAAGTAGTCATGTAAAATTATTATAATTACTTCGACACACTTACAGTACCTACCTAAACATAATTATCCAAGAATTTATCCTCACACTTTCGCCTATGAACAGTTTCGTGTATTCAAAAATAATTCAAAACACAGTCCCTTCTAAAGAAGTGACAGTACGCTTACTTAAACGAGCCTTAAATATTGAGAAAGTTTAAAAGTCGGATAAAAATCCGCATCGAAAGCAAAAATGTTGGGAAAAGTTTCCCAAATCTTGAGAATAAATTAAATACCTGTCATCTTTCACACAAAATGGTAAAAATCGGCACAAATGGTTGTGCGACCGCGTGTTTCTTCTAAACCGAGCTGCGGATTTTCATGCGGTTTTAACATCATTCAGATAATTTATTCAGAAAGGATCATGAGTTTAATACATTACCATTAAACTTACAAATAATAAAGAAATCTCAATGTTTTGACTTGTCTTAAAATCCATGCAAAGCAGAGGTGGGTAACTAACTAGTACATTTACAAATCTTTCTAGTCCACACATTTTACCGAAATAAGCAACACCCCTACATAATAGCAACTCCCCTTAATAACTTCTGGAAACAGGCCAAAACCTACACCAGACTAGACACGGCCTGAACCGCAAAAATAATGTACCTATACGAGTAAAACCTAAGTTGGGGCGTAAGTCCACAGATTAAGAATTGGTAATGCCTTAGCACGACACCACCGGATTTTCCACGAAATATTTTCAGAAGTGACTCATGCAAGCCTCATCAATTTTATGACCAACATAAGCAAACTTATGGCATTCGGTTAAGTGGGCATTAAATTGGGAAATAGAGGAGGATTTCCTGAAAATTTTCCAGTTTGTGTCACTAGTTTTGCTTTAAACATGAAGTTTGTAGTCCCCCCCGGGACTACAAACTTCGTGTTTGTTCTCATGTTTGAGCAACATGAGATATTATTTTGGCGTAAATGTGAAAATCGGGAAGCTGTTCTATGTTTGAACTGTTTTGGCACAATTTGTTTTCCTACCCTACGAGTATCTGTGTTGTTTTTCTTATTATGTGTAGCAGCAATTAATTAATGTATCCATTTATTTATTGAAAGTCCAACACAAATTTTATCTGATTTAATGGTGCGCGAGAACCAAGATAAGTTATAATAAACTTATCATACCTTATAATACCTACATCCAAAAAGGCAAAGGTCAACATATTAAACTGAATTTTTATTTTAGTAAAAACATGTCCGAACATGTCACGTTGCTAAAGTAAAACGTACAGAGAAATAAACCCTTTACGTAACGTTGCCATATAACAAAAAAGTTCAACAAAAAATACCAAAACGAATGTTTCGCCTCCAGTCACGAACAGAATTCAAAATTTAAAAAAATAGTGGTACAGATCACAATGGAAGGCTGCTATTGTCTCTCTCGGTATGATATTTGTCACAGGCAAGCCGAGATAAATGCAGCGAGACGGAATAAATGATGCAATATTATGACAGATCGACACACGACATAAGTATGACAGAGAGATATATATGACAAATCGTATGGCTATCTTTTTTTGGCATTATGAACACGAGCGAGATAGACATACGACTTTCCGAATCGAAGCGTTTTGCTATGCTGAAACTGTTACAACACCTGATTCTGCGATATTATTACCTACAAGTACCAGGGCGGCCGAGCTCTGCTCGGGCGATAATGGGGAAAACGAACTTTCTCAGATATGAGACCTAGCTACATTGATTTTTCGCCCCCGTTACAACATGTTGCAACTTTCATCGAAATCCTTAGAGCCGTTTTCGAGACGAACGTGATTACTAATATACAAAATTACAAATATTGCTCATTTAATAGTATAGGACAACACATTTTTAGGGTTCCGTAGGTACCTCAAAAGGTAAAAAAAGGAACCCTTATAAGATCACTTTCTTGTCCGTCTGTCCGTCTAACCGTCTGTCACTACCATTTTTCTCAGGAACGGGTTGACCTAGCAAGAAATTCATACTAGATACTGAGGTGTATATTCCTTATTAGGTGTATAAAAATCAAGGTCCTGAGTCAACACAATAAAAAGATATGAGCAACTTTGATTTTCGCGAAAACTTAATTTACTTACGTAAGTACTAAAATTAACCTTATTATTATTATTATTATTTCGGAATTTTCCCTTTACTTGTGCTGTAAGACCTTGCTTTAACCAAAATTGACAATTCTAGGTCAACCGGAAGTACCCAATAGGTTTTGGGTCGAAAACCTATATGGTAGTTCCCGTTGACCCAGAACCACGAAACTTGGCAAAAAGCAAGGTCTTACAGCACATGTAAAGGGAAACATCTGAAAACCGTAAATATGTTGTTTAGTAACAAAAAAAAGGGATTTTACTATTACAAACTTATTATTTGCGGTTGGTGCAATAGCCGTTTTTAGAGATCGAACAGCAAAGATAAGTTTAACCTTTAAAAAGTTTGTACGGAACCCTCGGTGCGTCCGACTCGCTCTTGTTATATGAGATAATGATTAATGAATTATATCAGCGCAATATTTGACAGCTTTTTGCAACGTTGGCAACGTTCAAAATGAAAAGCCTTGACAAAAAAAAAAAAAAATATGGTATGTAGAACGTAGGTACCGATTATCTTGTACTAGGCGAAATAATTGTCAACTAGGTAGACTCGATATTTGATAGCTAAAACAAATCATACAATCCGGTTATCCTAATTAAATCTCAGAGTAATCTGTTGCCGAATATCATCAGTTGTGATTGGTAAGCCGAAATAATTAAATGATATCCAGGAAATTCGAATTTCCTGGGATGGAAACGTAACGAGAGATTTGAAATTAAATGGGCTCTACGAACCGGGTGTTATATGTACGAGGTAGGGATATGCTAGAGAATGAGGTGGCGGAACGTGAGAGGGAGAGAACCTCACGTCCCGGCCGCCGCGGGAGACGCCCCGGGCGTCGGGGGCCACCACGTGGCCCCCGGCCACCGTAGGCGGTGGACGGTGGGCTATGGGCTAGCTCGCCGTCCGTCCGTCTCTTGACGACAGGCCGTGTCGATGGCGCGTTCGTGTTCCACGCGCGCCTCAAAGAGAGTCAGTAAAAAGGAAGGGATCCGCAAGGACCGATGCCTGCCGGGGCTGCGGGACTGTTCGAAAGAGATACCGTGGCCCCGGAACACAAAGGGCGATGAAAGAACATGGATGGGTTTTAGTCAGTAAGAGTCTGACACTCCCTCCTGCTCCGCCCAGAGCGGGAGGAGTCATTTGATGATTTCGCACCCGAAAAAAAAACGAATTGATTTCGATGTTGCCGCGATTTTTAGTCGAGTGCAGGTAAATTGAATCACCCCTTTTTAGGGTTCCGTATCCGAAGGGTAACCAACGGGACCCTGTTACCTACCAAGCCTTCGCTGTCCGCCCGTCCGTCTGTCTGTCAGCGGGCTGTAATCTCATGATCCGTAATAAAAACAATTGAAATTTTCACAGAATGTGTATTTTTGTTGCCGCTATAACAAAAAAAACTAAATTAAAAATTACTGTGGCTCTCCTACTATTGAATCCTTAATGCGCGAAACCGACTCGCACTTGGCCGGTTTACCCGATTATGGCGAAACTCAAAAGGATGCTAGTGTTTTTAACTGTATGACGTAACAGAAATACTTTTCTCCATATTGTTCGGAATCAACTAATGCGAAAGAACGATAAAAGAGGTTATGGCCCTAACCTACTTAGCTTCGAATGGTAATGACGCACTCAATACAAATGGCGTTAGACGATTTTATTGGCAGGATTACATTACTACATCTACAAATTTCTAAGGATAAGTTAACTTTGATAAACGTATCTACTCATTTCACGTGTCATTCGTTTACATAGTAATTACTCGTTTCACAATTTGTTTTAGAAACTACTCGATATTTATACCGAAACAATAACACGGTTCACAGTGAAACAAATAAAAGACTCAAGTTTTGTATCTGTTCAACGAATGGACAAAAAAAAAACACAAATAAGGTAGGCAAGTAGAAACTTCCCTACCTTTTTTGTTATATTTTGTTAGGCAACAGAATCCATCTCAGTAGAAACTGAGATAGATTCTATTGCCTAACCTGAAAACTCCCGAAAAATGCATCCATTTTATTATTACCCCCAGAACAAAATTAACCGAGTTACCTTTCCAGCGAATATTTAGGTACTTTGGTACACAAAATATGTCCATGAATATAGTAGCGGCAATATTCGACGTAGTTTGTAATCCTCACAGAGAGGAATATTGCAGTGCAAAGCCGCCGAGACTGTAGGTACTCTTTGCACTGAAATATATTCGAATATCTAAGAGGAGCTTATATCAATATTGCGTCACGAACTTCTACAGTGAGAAACAATATTGGTGTTAAAAAGGGTAATACCTATGAACCTAGGTATTCGAGCAACGAACGAAATACGAAGGCAAGTAACTAGTGCAAATACTGACGAAAACAGTGCTGACATTACCTTAATAACCAACCGAGATGGCTGCTGCTGCGAACATGGTAAAAATGAAACATTTTTTAAAAAACGAAACATTCAGAATCAGCCTATCACAAAAATTAGGCTAGCCTCTCACGTTGCAAATAGTTACTACAAACAGGCTCCTCTGCTCGAGATTTGTGAATTACAGAGCATTTGTGTTGTTACTTAGTTTCTGAGTTTCATCCACGACTGTTAAAGCACTTACCTATATTCGACGGAGAATGGATAAAGTTGCACTAATAATCACATTCTTTACGCTCGACTCCGCACACTATAGCTACTACAAAAGCTTTTAACTGCATATTGACGCCGCGTAATCTAATCTGTTCCTCAGTATCAGTAAATGGATAACATATACAGGCAATATGAAGTGTTTATTGGCTATTATTTTGGTGGTATCCCACAATGTGGACCAATAACCTGGTGAAAGATAGAAAACAGATAGAAAGGCACAGATCGGTCGATGTGGCGATTCTTGGGGGACGCCTATGTCCAACTCGTAAATAAAGAGCAAAGCACGAGCAAAGCAGAGCAAGAGCACTTTTATTCAAAATTTGGATAAAGAATTACCTATATTATGACCGTTTCTCCTTTGTGACCTTAAGGGTGAGGCCAAACGAACGTAATTATGAGTTATGAGTCGCGTAATTTACGCCACATTTTCATACGAAAGTCTGGTTTCTGTCACGTGATGACATAAAATGCGCCCAACTATGTATGAAACTGAATTATTGCGACTCACACAATTACGCTCGTTTGGCCTCACTCTTAATGACCTTTTTGCAAAATACAAATGCAAGTTACATCGACGAGTGGATTAATGTTTTCCGAACTTTAAATGTCAAGCCAACCTGCTGGATAATTATGTGCCACATACAAACAACAGCAATGCCTTTCGTTTTGACAGTTTACAGCATTTATTACGTTATTTACGTTATCTACAAAAAATCTATGGATTTACCTTCAAAATACTTCGAATTGTGATTGAACGTGTTACGCAATTGGTGCAGAATCCAATAAAAACTCTAACATATAAACCCAATGACAGATCCAGACCCCCGGAAGCTAGAAGTATACTACATAATATCAGATCCAGAAGCTAGAGGTATTACACAGTCATGACACAACCACCACAACAAAAGCTTAAAGCCTGTACCTATAGTCCAAAAAGACATTAGCTTAATTATACTTCATAGCTCAAAAAGATTCTGTAAAACAATTTCACGGTGATATAGTGCTTGGTAATTAGGCTAGCGTACTATCCGACAGTTGACCCGTGAGCCAAGCTAAGCTGCCTGCACACAGCCAAGCTAGACGTAAAGCCTTCAGCAAAAGGCGCTTTGGTTCGCGATAGTAAAGGAGCAAAAAGAGAACGTTATTTTTTGCAATCTACTGCAACTTTAAACTTGTCTATGATATGAATAATCCGGTTATTATGAAGGTAGCTAAGGGTCGGATGATGATGATGAACAGGTGAAGTTTGGACTGGCAAGGATTTGAAAATTTTGACCAGTTCATATACGCTTCAAATTAGGACAAAAAATAGCAGTGTAAGCTTAATATAACCTTAGGCTGTATACAGAAAGAAAGCTGGAAACTTATAAGCGCTTACCGGCGCTTGACAGCGCTGGTAACCCGCACAGGAAAATATACGAATGCGCGCCGATAAGCACTGAACGGTGCCGACAAGTTCCGACAAGCTTCAACACGCGCTGGTCAGCGCTGGGCGCTGCCATTTAAAATTAATAAACAACTGCGACAACACGTGCAATTACGACAGGCATATTTATTTTGATAAATATATATAATGGGATGTATAGCTTCTTTTCTCATTTTTAAATACACATTTTCTAACAAAACCAAATCATCGTCCGATGAGTCCGACATTTTGCTTGGTCTGCTTCAACCTGCTTCCTTTGTGTAGAACGGACCAGCGCTGTCAAGCGCCGGTAAGCGCTTACAAGTTTCCAGCTTTCTTTCTGTATACGCCTCTAGATGTCATCTAGGAATAAATTCTTCTACTGACACATTCGAAAAGTTAGCGTTGCCATTTGCGAAGAATAAAACCTAAACGACTGCTCAAAAAAAGCAAAAAAGGCGGCTTAACAAAATATTTCCTTTTTGTAAAGCTGCCAAAAAAAAGCGATTGAGGGAAATGAAACAAAAGAGTACAAGGTATAAGACTTTGTCACCAGCTTGCCCTAATTACATTTTATTCCAAAGATAGTGTGTCCATAAATCCAGGTGTTATCAAAGCTGCCGACTTCTCTTTGTCCCTTGAGACCTTTAAACGTGTAATATTTCGAATACCTTCTATTTCAGCTGATTAATTTGGTCCCACCCTCGAGTTTCAAAGGTCTAATGTTTCCCAAAGGACATCCAAGCTTTGATTTATTAGTGAAAAATCGTTATGGACCTGAGGTACCTCGTTTGGTATCTAGCTGATATTATTTTTTGGAGAAAGATTTAATTCGTGGGTCTTAATTAAACAACCTAGAATTATTCTAACAGACAACTTACATAAAGAAATGCTTTTCATCACAACTGGTTACGAAACGTGGAGGAAAATATCGAGATGTACCAAAAAATCCAGGACAAATATCATGGAACAAGCACTGGGCCCGCGTGATGGAATATGGCCCTTTTTCTCTCACAGGGAACCCCGTGCTCCAACGCTGTAGGCTGGCTGAATACGCTTTCTACTTACTTTAGTCCGAATTAGTATGTTTTTCCACGATTTGCCAACTCTAGATTCCCAGAAAGCCTTCAGCAATATGCTATAACTAAGTAGTTCGTAGAACTTGTACTAGAAGCGTATTTATAGCGTACTAGAATCGCACTTCATTACTATTTCTCAAGAACTTTCAATTATCGACTGCTGAGAATTTTGAAAGAACTCCGTAACCAGGAAATAATAGATACAAGATAAAGTAGAAAAAAAGAATTAGCATTAGCCCTATTTGCTTTTCCTTGTATCCTTTCTTTTTTTCTCTATTGGAATCATGTTGTTTTAAGCACAAAATGGCACGATGAACTCCTATCTTTATAGTATTTAAGGAAACCACGTACAACATAAAACGTACACTATAAAATTCACAGACCCTAAGGTACCTAGTTACCTACGGCTCTCATCGAGCCCTACGAATCGTTATAAGCAGACTATAAAATGACGATTTAATCTCGGCAAGCCATCCCTTTTACGATGAAAATCGGTAATCGAATTGGTGGGGAAAACGATTTTGTTCCGAATATAATATCGAATCGAATAAGGTTTTGGTGTTAAATCGATTGATGTATCGATATGAGTTTCACGGATAACGGAAAGGTGAGATAGTGAAGTGGGAGGGGAATGCCAAACGGAATTTTAAAATGTATATTTTTAGCCGTTGTCGGATTGAATAGAAAAGTCTAAATTGATCTGTCACGTCCAGTCGTTGTTCAAAATGAATGGAAACAGATAATATTAAACTTAAATGAAAACATTTCCAATGCCTGTAATTCCAGGGCTCCTAGTACTCCTAACGGATATCTTTGACGACTATCTACGTTCCAGTAATTATAATCACGACCTAATATAGGTAGTTAAAAAGTGATGTGATGAGGGATGGGCAGAGAACATCAATCAATAAATGACGTATCGTCCTATGTAAACCCATTAGCGGTAGGCTGTGTCATGGAACTGAATGTTTGCTTACGAACATCTAACAACTAGGTTAGAATAAGGAGAACTGCCTTCATCATAAATTAAAAAGATTAAAAAATAAAACCATTGCAAGCAGACGTTCCCATCCTCGTCGTCGCAATTTCTAAATTAAGACCCGCTTACATTAAAAATAAACATAATGGATACATTTAGTGCTAACACATTTAAAACATCATTCCGTCTTTGTCAACTCCCAAACTATTGACAGAAATCGAACAATGATTTCAAATCTTTCAGCTGTAAATTACTAAGCGATTTGTGGTGCAATCGAATTTAAGTTTCATTATTTTCGGTCTAAATATTCCAGATTATTCCAGACGACTGTAGCGTCCGTGCTTTAAAGCTATTAGTGATCCCAGATCTGGACTTTCCCAATATTCGTGCTGTACGAACATTCGTAAACATCCCAGGAGTATAATCCTGTTTTTGGAGTGACTCAATAGCGAGAATATAAGCCCCAAAGCTCAGAGGTATAGGGGTAGGTGAGCTTGCGGTGAAACCGCACATTACAAGGTCACTAATACCGGTAGTGGTTCTACTAATATCAAATACTAAAGGTGCCTATTTATTCACAAGACTAGAAGGAATAAGTATCGCCGAATAACCTAACCTAGTGTTTCAATGCGGCTGCTAATGCCAAACCCTACAACTATAGAAATTCTATTTCTAAGTTCAATGTATTAGAATGTCTGCAGTGACTTGAAAAGGCACGCGACCGTCAGGCTTCAAGTAGGTGTATCACGAAAACTAGTTAACACAAATATGCTTAAAACTTCAAATGCAGTGTTTTTAGTGCATGCCCATCAATATTCAATCCGTAGAAATAACTATAAACGAATTAAAGTAACAGTTACATTTAAATTATTGAGATAGGTTTACAGATTTACGGTCTGACATTGAATGCAATCCGGCGTGACAGCCAATCGATGCAGGTTAGCGCGCAGTACACCTCAATAGCTAATATCATAGCAAAACATCTGACAGATATAAGTAAGTTTGCATATAACATCAATAATAAGTAACAATTATGTAACCGCAGACCACTCACGATCAAACCGGTGTCTAGGTCATGTGTGGGCGAAGTGTGCACGGATCGCGGGCGCTTTGCAGACGTGAGCGCGCGGCAAACGCTGCGGCGCAACTGGCAATTATGAGCCGGGCGAGACTGGGTGGCGCCCCCCTCCCGCCGCCCCGAACAGTCCCGCGCCGCCGTAAAGGTATGTTGGCGCACAAGTGGGACCTCGGACACTGTTGCGGCTACCCAAATGTTTGCGTGTTTCCTTTGCTCAAGTAACTTTAAATGAAAACATCGCAAGAGAGGCAAATGTTGACGTTTGAAGCGACATTATTAGAGAGCTTTTACTATTTGTTTAGTGAAATAAAAATGTTCACAAAGTATTCGTAAGGGTAATTTTTTAATAGCGCACACCAAAAGGGTTGAAAATGTTTTTGTATTCAACTTTTGTAAACATCTGTAGGTAGGTGCATAAACAAAAGAAGGGTCATTTTATAGCTACCTCCACGGAAAAAATCATGTTTTTTTTTCGGGTAGCCGTGAATTGAAAGCTAACATTTTGTAACAAACTACCTTCCCTTCGGAAGTTATTGAACATCAATCGGGAATGTTCAGCAAAAATATTTCATTCTGCATTCATAAGAAAAAACAAAGCACAAAATGATAAACCACCTTCGTTTTTTCATACGTGGCCGTGGAGTCAGAAATACAAATAACAGACAATCTCGTCTCGTAAATAATGCTTGGCTCGTAAGTATTATGACATATATTTGAAGAGTAACGTATGGGCGAATAAGCCTCGGCTAGGAAATTAGATCATCCCGTCTCTTGAATGTCGTAAGAGCTGGAAAAAAGAGTACTGATTAAATAGATATAGCCACATTCATCACAGAGGTTCTATTAATGCCGTAAACCGGGAAATTTAAATAGATATGTACCTAAAACCCGTTAGTAGTAGTAGTCTCTACCGTTTCCTTTTCACGCCTAGACGGCTGAACAGATTTGTGTAGGACGTCTCTATGGGACAATTTCCGACCTCAGCTCACAAACTCAGTAGATAAGTATACCGAACCAATTTCGAGTCAAAGCTTTTTAATGTAGGCGGAGCAAATCGAGGGATTAAAACATAACATAACATCACGCATATTAAGTAGGTCTGTTCTGTACACCGAAATTTCACCAGTTATGTTTAAGCCCCATGTAATAGGGGGCGACCCTACTGTTATCAACCGGGCACAAATCCTGACTCCGTGGCTGAGAAATTCCTGATGGAAAATCCCAATACCATTTTGCCCGACCTGGAAATCCAACTTAGGACCTCATGCTCAACAGTCGCGCTTGCGACCACTCGAGTAATGAAGTAGTCTTGACTCTTGAGCGATTAAATAATGAAATGAACGCTAAGAATAATTTTGCGAACTCACACCTGCTTACTAGGATTACAACAAAGTTATGTTTTATGTACTCATACTAGGGTCTCGTGTCTCGAAGTCCCGGGACTTTTCGTAATTTTAGTTGTCTCGAGTCCCGGGACTTTCTGGTCGAGACTCGAGACGAGACAAGATTGTCGAAATTTATAGGTAATCATTTTTATTTTCAAATAATTGAAGGAACCTAGCCTACATATAAAGCCTTAAACACAATTAAAAAGACATCTGTTGAAAACGAGAGAGTGTTATTACAAAAGTCAGAAACAGATTGTCGGACAAAGCTCTTTTTATTTTTTATTAAACTTTATGCACATAATGTACAAAGGCGGACTTAATGCCTTGGGCATTTTCTACCAGTCTACCCTAGGGTGATGCAGAGACAAAACAGTAAGTGCAAGTACAGAAAAGTTTTAAGAAAAAAAAATATATATATATATATATATATTGAAATACTAAAATAAAACAATAAATACATATATACTTACATACAAACAAAATATACAAAGTCAAGAGAGATTAAAATACAACGATAATGAAAAACTACCTAATTAATTATGAGACAAGTCTGCCAACTTCTTATGTAGGTGTTCGCGAGCTTTCACTTTAAATATGAGTCGACTGGTTGCCATCCTGATATTCAGAGGAAGCGCATTCCAAAGGAAAACCGCCTGGACAGGAAAAGAAGACTTAAGAAAACCAGAGCGGTGAGTAGGACATCGTAGAAGACGATTATTGGAAGAACGAAGATTCTTGCTGTGCGCAGAGCATAAATATTGGAAGTGAGAAGTCAGATAAGAAGGAGAAGTGGGTTTATCTAGAAGGGAAAACAAAGTTGTCAATGCCCTTAACGCTCTGCGCTGTCTGTTGGGTAACCATTTTAAGCGTGACCGATGTGCGGACACATGGTCATACTTACGGAGATTAAAAACGAATCGAATGCAGTTATTTAGAAGTCGGTCAAGTTTATTGAGGAGATCTGCATTCAGGTCATAGTAACACACATCGCCATAGTCAAGTATGGGGAAAATAAGGGACTGAACCAGCATTACCTTTATGTGGGACGGGAGAATATTTTTCAACCGATAGAGCGACCGCAGCGTACCGGTGACTTTCTTGCTCACAATCGCAACCTGCTTACGCCAGTCAAGGCAGGTGTCAACATGCAAACCTAGATTCTTGACGTCAGAGCTAAACGGAATCACTGTGTCGTCAAAGGTAACCGGTGGCACCGTTAAACCATTCAGCCTTCTCAAGCTATAGGGGCTCCCTACAATGATAGCCTGGCACTTGGTTGGGTTAACAGCTACACCGAAACGATCAGACCAGTTTTTTACCACTGCTAGATCCCGGTTCAGCACCTCAATCGCATCAGATAAGTTGTCAACACCTGCCTGACTGTAGAGCTGCAAGTCATCAGCGTAAAGATGATACGCACACTGAAGCTCGGCAGTTATGAGATCTATAAAAATAGAGAACAGAAGTGGAGATAAGATACCGCCTTGTGGGACGCCAGCATCAAGATTACACCAGTTGGAAGAGGAGACTCCCGCAAGAACCGACTGCTGACGCCCCCGAAGATAGGAAGAAAACCAATGCAAAACCTCGGGAGAGACCATTCGATAGGAGAGGATGGATAAAAGGACTTCGTGACTGACGGTATTGAAAGCATTAGAAAAATCTATCAGCACTAAAACGGAAACTTTAGTGTCTTCCATTCCCCGCCTAATATCATCAGTCACTTTAAGGAGAGCTGAAACGGTACTGTGGCCAGGCCTGAACCCGGATTGGAAAGGACTAATGAGGGAGTTATGATGAATAAAGTGAGAGAATTGTTTATGGACACAGGCCTCGAGTACTTTAGATAAAAAGGGAAGGATGGAAATCGGACGAAAGTGACTGGGAAGAGTGGGGTTAGGAATTTTAGGCAGTGGTCGCACATAAGCTTTCCGCCAGAGGGAAGGGAACTCACCGGAGTAAAGGGAGAAGTTAACGACATTTTCTATTGTTCTAACACTCTGATTTTTTTTTTAAACCTATTTTATTAAATCAGCAAAGAAGTCCAATTAATGTGTTAGTTGATTATTTTAAAGATTGATTTATATGTCTGTTTTAATATTAATATTATTTAATTATAAAACAAATCTGTGATTATAAGAATTAACAATGTTGTGATTATGACCAATGACGAATTACTAGATAATAGTCAAGTTATTAAGAATTAATATAATTTTTAACTAAGTTCGTTTTATAACTATAAGATTTAACTTAAAACTGAATCTGTGTGTGATTAAAATAAATAAACAAAGCAATTATTAAGACTGAAATTAACGTTAAAGTTATTAAGATTTAATTTTCTTATTAATAAATGTTGATTTTTTACAAAAAAAAACCTTTTTATAATACGTTTCACCAGAAATTAACTCATTTAAAATTCTTCAAAAAAAGTCTTAAACTCCGTGAAAAAAAAAAAAAATCTTATGTCTCGAAGTCCCGGGCATTCCCGAAACTTTGATTGTAGGCTGTCTCGTGTCCCGGGACTTTGAAATTGTCGTGAATTCCCAAACCCTAACTCATTCTGATATCACTAGTGGCTATAAAATTTTACGACCTAAGATATCTCCACCATGTAAAAAACTAACATCGTAAATAAAGTCAGTAGTTCAGTACATTCCCCTTTGCCACCTGTCAGGGCATGAATAACCTCACCCTTCGATAGAATCCTCTAGGCAAAAGGTAGCAACCTACACTCGGGGTCGGGAGGCAACGTAATATAGGTACTACCAACACTGTGTAGGTCTAGTATTACCTTTCTACGAAGTAATCACTCTCTCGTCATTGAGAGAAGCCTTTGATGCAAGATATGCTGTGATTACCGGGTGATCCTGCATGAGGAAGCGTAGAGTACGTAGATTGAGCAGATATCCACATTACGTAATTGATTTCCTGGGACGATGTCATACATTCACAATCATGCGTTTCTAATGTTACTAATATAATACGTAAGCATCAGCCTTGCACAAGCACCCGTGCAAATCATTGCAAGGACGCTTTTTGAACGCGCTTTATAAAATGGCTCGTATAAAACAAATGGGATGCGGTACCTACCAATCTTGCCAGATCCAGTTTTTTTTTAAAAGACCTGACATGTCGCCGAGACATAAATATCTTTAATATCTTACTGATTAGTATTAAAGATATTGATGTATGTAAAATAGTCCAAAAATGTGTAGATCTCCGGAAAAATCCGTAGGTGTGCCCACGTTGTACGGTCCTCGAGAAAGCGCCTAATAAAACTTGTCTCACTCTCCTGTTATAAATATAAAGCACTTAAGGCTGATGCTCCAAGGTAGCCCGCGAAATTCAAATTTTCTTCGGTCATTGCAATTTGCAGGCCAGTGCTAGATTGTATGTTGATCAAAATATTGTTCGCGATTGTAAGACGTATGTATGTATGTATATGTAGTTACAGAATTATAATCATCAAAATCATCAATACAACCCTCCAAGTTCATAAAGGTCGAGGAACGATTTTTTCAAGGTCAAAGTCATTGCTAGACCTTTATGAACTTGGAGGGTTGTATTGATTATTTTGATGATTATAATTCTGTAACTACATACGTCTTACAATCGCGAACAATATTTTAATCAACATACAACCTAGCACTGTCCTGCAAATTGCAAAAGCGTAAGAAAATTTGAATTTCGCGGGCTAGTCGGAGCATTCACCTTAAGTCTTAATATTATAAATGCGAATGTTTGTGAGGACGGATGGATATTTGTTGTTACTATTTCACGCAAAAACTACTGAACGGATTTGGATATTATATGATGTTAAATAAATTATTTGATTATATATTGACGCATGGATTGTTTATAACCTGGATTAACACGTAGGATACTTTTATCCCGGTAGTATGATCCCGTGGGGCGATTACTAGATGATTCCAGAACCCCACGCAGGCAACGCCTTGGGCATAAACTAGTTAAGCATGAGTATTTTGTCTATCCTCTCTGCCACTGTCTAAATTATCAAAAGCCACGTACGGTCGGACAAACTATTTGGTTTACATTTTACAATGTCAGTTGTGGGTTAAACTGTAAACCAAATAGCTTGTTCGACCGTACTACCAAATTCACCGACGACGCTCGATCACTGGTCAATCTTATTACTTGGAGCACTAAGGTGAATTGTGGCAGATCATCAGTTAACTCGGTAGTACATAATCTAGCAAAAGTCATAAACGACTCACCAGCTTCTTTTCTAGGTCATGCTAAGACGAGCATCCCGGGAACCGACCAGGTCAAGAACTCAAGTCAAATTCAAACTCAAAAGCATTTATTTTAATTAGACCATTACGGCACTTTTGAATGTCATAATTACAAATAAAAAAACAAAGCTACAGTCCCAGTCACAAGGCATAATAACTTGAGAAAGTACTGTAGTTGCCCATTCCCTAGCGTAGATCCCTATGGAGAAGAACGGGCAAGAAACTCCATGGACACTATTTTAAATCAAAAAGTTGTTACAAAATCTTGGTTACATCATTAATTTTGAGATTAAACATATATGTGAGAACGATGTAGAAAGACGTGCACATTAAGACCGTCCAGAGTAAAAGATTAGATCGACAATTTAAAATAAGGTAATTAAAATGAACCGTGGCAGCTAAGAGATGACCAGTCCCAACTGACAGCGCCCGTTCACGAACTTGACGCATGTACCGGCGCCATTCAACTCAACCATATTGAAGGGAACTAAATGACCCGACACACCCGCCACCATCAGCGAAACATTTGAGTGAGCATGACATTGACATGACAAGATAGTAGCAAGCCTGGACATACACGACTTAATGTATAATTCACGCTAAATCATCGGGGAGGAATGGCGGTCTAAGTGTGAAACCTTGACGGGTAATGTGTGGAATGGTCAGATTTTGGGCATTTGTGAGATAAGGTTCTAGTTCATGACGTCATCTACGGCTGTATTAGTTAGACGGATTTATTTTAGACCAATGTTCAGTATGAAATAGTCTGTTGTGAATTCACGGTTGGCGCAGTTGCCGAGTTATTGGCTGCTGCGCTGCGTGTCGCGGGTTATATCCTCACACGGAAAACAACATTATTTTGTATGGACTACAGGTTCCGGGTGTGGCTGTTTGTGTACTTGAGTTTGTTTGTAAACGTTCCCACGACACAGGAGAAATTCCTAGTGTGGGGCAACGATTTCTTTTTTTTTTCTTTCTTAGCCTCTCATGTGTCCCACTGCTGGGCAAAGGCCTCCCCTTTCTCCTTCCAAACTTCTCTATCTTGTGCGACATCTGGCCATGTTCGCCCCGCAAACAAGATCAGATCGTCACGCCACCTTCGCCGCGGTCTACGTCGACGGCGATTTCCTCCGTCAGAAAAAAAAAATATGGCATAGACATTTGTCGATTTGCTATATTGGCGAAATTTTCTGTACTTACCTTTGGTTAACTTTTAGCGTTTAGCAACTTAAAAAGGTTAAAGAGACTATGTGGCATATGGTCTTAAATTACCTAATAAAATGACATAGTAAAGAAAATAAAAAATCAAACGAATAAATAATATAAAATAATACATTTATTATTAAAAATTAAATAAAAGTCATATATTGAGCTTAAAATAATATAAACTAAAATATTCTATCACAATTTGTTTGCACTATACACCAATCCTGTCAGGTACCATTCAAATACAAATAAAACAGTAATAAAAACATTTTGTCTGACTTTAACAGGTTATAACATTATTTATTAAAATTTAATATGGCTTGATTTTTGGTAATAGGATATGCGTATTTGGAGTAGTATAAGAGGTTGATTAATTCTAAAAGTGACGTTTGGTTATCTATTTTCGTTTACGGAATGATTACAAAAACATTATCACATACAATCAGTACCATAACTATTTATGGGCTATAGTTGCGGTGTATCAAAGTCTATATAAGCTCATGTAATGTTTACAAAATACAATGCACGATATACGTGATTCTAGACTAAGCAGTTCGTTTTTTCGTCGTTATTGAAAAAATATCTATGCTGGCAGGTTCATAGTAACACTGAACACACAAATCATGTGCGGAATTCATAGTTACACTTTACGCATCGTTGTTCCTTACACAGTGCACATTACATTTATTTCCCAATTATTCCTGCACATTGAAGTGCATCGTCTGTGTCTATTATTAAGTGCGCTATTTGCGTTGCATTTTGTGCAATTTGTTCATATTGTGCAAAACTATGTGTTTAACGTTCACTCTTTAGCTAGAGCAAGTTTGGCGTGGCAATAACTGAGCTTCCATACTGACCAGTAATAATACTCTAAAGGGACCACTGAGAACTGAAACAAAAAAAAACAAATAACATAAAAAATAAAGAAACATTTTTTGCTACATATAAGGTTCAAGTTTTCAAAAAGGTTTTATTAAAGGTTGAGGTAAGAACATAATCTGCAATCGAACAAATTTTTCACCAAAATGTGGTGGAAAAATCCCTTAAATGGCAAGGTACACAAAACCTTCACCGCACCTCCATATGTCGGATCCGGCTCG
Organism: Xestia sexstrigata; assembly: GCA_941918905.2. NCBI lineage: Eukaryota > Metazoa > Arthropoda > Insecta > Lepidoptera > Noctuidae > Xestia > Xestia sexstrigata. Next base: position 21,936,031 of record OW799201.2, read on the forward strand.
AAGGACCAATATTTATTGTAGGATTCTATCGAGGAGAAGTTAAATAAGCCTTTATCCAAAACTGCCATCTTTATCCTAATTAGAACACTTAACCGACACAAGAAAAAAAATAGAACAATACCCTAAAAAATTAAAATCACGAATTTTCAATCGCACATTCGTACGATTGATTAGCTTCTGAAACCACAAATGTAATTCTGGGTAAAGCTCGCCTTTGTACATGAACTTTACTTGTTATAGTTAGATAAAATCAAAAGAATAAGAATATACAAATGTACTTATAATGATTAATAATAAATGATTTCAGCGTCAGAACGTTCATGCAATGGCGTAAACATTTCAGACTGCAAAATAAACCGCACGCGACGCCAAAACGAAATCAAGGTCCGTTCCATGCCTGTTTGCATGCGCTTCGAAATGTCAATACTTTACTTCGAACGTCCGGTGTCTGACACCTTTTTCCGGCAGTCGGAATGAAACTCGTGCTATAATTTAAATTGACTTGCCACAAGCATTTCCTGTTTCTTTAAACGGGACGGTAAATCAAAGGTGGTAATGGAAACGTGCCCTAATGTAGGCAAATTAACATTACTAGGAAAGTAAATTTATTTTTCCTCTTAGTAGAGCAATTAATTGCTGAAAAAATAATGTTTTTTTATTTAAGTGATTTTGCGCAGTTAATGGGTCTTATATTTACGAAACGATTGTGTAACTAATCATTTTAAACTAAATAAAGTCTGAAAATCTCCTGTTTAATTTAATGGCAGCTGTCAAATCCCATTAAATCTTCCAACTCTTATAATGATTTTTAATTTGACAGCTGCTGTCATGACATTTAACAGTCTGTGAAATTACCAATCATAAAAGTTAAAAGATTAAATCGAGTAACCTTTCGAAATTGAGGGGTTAATCCAGTTTCGACCTTTTGACATTGCCTAAGGGACTAATCCAATTGGGTTAGGCAAACTTCAACTTACCAACTTATTTCTTCGTAATATTTTTGTCAAACAAGCCGAAACTCTTGGGACGCGTCGGAAAACCCTTATTTAAAAGTATTCATGTAACTAAAATATTATTTTATGAGTTCATTTTTGTAACCGCCGTAGATTTTTATATTATTTAATAAAAACTTTTAGCAGTTGTTTGACGATCCTGAAATTATGGATTCTTACCAGCCATTTAATTTAAAAGTTCAATTTGGACAGCTATAGAACTGGTAGCTCCCAAAGTCCCAACTGTCGTTGTTAGGGCTTGTAGTACCAAATACCTTGCTTAAGTACAAATCAGGGTGGAAACTTTTGTGTTTTCAGACTTTTTTAATATTCCAACATGAGTTGGTTCTATTGAAGTTTTTGATCAATATTAGAAACAGAATCGGCTGGTAATAATTTTTTTTGGCCATGGTAAAATGGCCATTTGCTTGCTTACTGTAATATTTTTTAAATCTGTGAATGGGGACCATAATTTCACGAAAAATTTATAGATAGTCTCCTTAGATTATTTTCGTATAGCAGCAACGTTTAAGGTAGTTTCCCTTACTGTCCCGCTGAAAGTTTATGTAACAAATTGATCACATACCTCGTGCCTTTAGCCTGAGGAAGTCTTCAGATTTAGATGCGACCGTTTGTTGCGAAACAGGTTTCTATCGTAACAAGCCAAACAACTGCTGGACGGTCACCAAGAAGCGAGACATCAGACCTTAACCCTTAACCTTAGGGTATCTATCTGGTCCTAAAGAAACTGGTATTCGGCAGAACCTAAAACTTCTGGATCATTCACTTACCTACAATGATTCCGCATACAACGGGTGGGCAGATTTGCGATAAGGCCACGCAACTCTAACGCAATAGACATAAGGTTGGCATTGCAGTGCTACATACCTCGGATGAGTAGACTTGCGATAAGGCCGCGCGTTTCGGTACACATGTCCGCCCTGAGAGACCAGCGTGCCGCGCGAACTGGCCGCGCTCACAGCCGTGTGGAGCGACACCGGGGACCCGGATGAACCGGATAGACGCCGGATATAACGTTCTTGTTCCTCGTTTGTGGGGGTTCTGTCACCTGGGGAGTTTGTGGTATTATTTTATGTCTAAAGAGTTCAAAGTAGCTTGGGCCGGGTCAAATCTATCCTGCCTATTTTGGCAATTTATTTTGTGTATTTTAATTCAACACCACTGATCTCAAACCGGTGAAAGAAAACACATTCGTGTGAAAACCACGAATCGAACCGAAAACCGTTCTTAGAACCTAAATTACAAAGACACCTGATATCTTCCAACTTTCCTATCCAGTCCTATTCCTATATTTGCACCAGGAAAGATGAGCCAGGGCCGGCAGTCTCGACATAGATAGCGACAAAATCGCTACCTTTTTATCGCTAATAACTCACGAATGAATTTGGTTGCAATAACGATCCTTGCGTGAAATGCAAGTCTATACATCCAAGATGCGATTCTCGCCAGCATCATTATTGCTACCGAATATATTCGTTAGTAATTAGTAATCAAAAGTTAGCGATTTTGTCGTTATCTCTGTGGATACCGTCATGAAGGGAGGCGTAGGTAGCGCTGGCGTTACCACTTTGTTCAATTTAAAATGGACTTATTTACTAATATTGTCACAAATTTTCGTTTTTTACTGATATACAAGATGTAAAAATACTCCTAACGAAGCCGAAAGGATCTTCCCGTCATTGCGATCTTTTTTTTTTATTCTGGAAGTTACCTGGAAACCTTCTAGTTACGGAGATATTGTAGGTCAAACCAAGCCCCAACTTTTTCATACATTTGAAAACAAATACAAGTTTTAAATGTTTCAATTACTCAAAATACATCAGCGAAATATTTTGAAAAACCAAATTTTTCACACAAAAAAAGTCATTTCCCAGCATTTTTTTATTGCGCAGTGATACTTAGATTGTACAGAATGCTTGGATGACGACTTCGTGAAGGGGTCCGTTTACACCTTGTGTAGAATTGTTTACGGTGGCTAAAGAAGGGATCAGAAAGAGCCCTTTCAGAGGCATAGTTTAAAAATTTTAAAGCATAGAATAATTATTACCATCAAGGCTGCCTATAGGAGTTCGTCTCGTCAGGTCGGGACTGCTGCCCCAAGGACTCAAGGCGCCCAGCGGACTTGAGAGACCAGCCGTCACCAATGTGTCATCCTCATCTTCTGACTCTAGAGGGAAAATATTGATGACAATATTGTATCAATAAACACTATTAAATAAAGGAGAAAGTCCGCACTCGGTGCCTGTCAGCGAGCAATGGAGCGTAGTATCCTTGGAGTTAAGCTTACTGATCGTATAAGGAACTCGATACTGCGTTCCAAAACTCAAATGGTCGATGTAGGTCACACGGCTGCCAAGGTCAAGTGGAACTGGGCTGGCCACATCTGTCGCATGTCGAAGGAGCTATGGGCTAAAATTACCACACAATGGGTCCCAAACAACAGCAAACGGCAACGCGGCAGGCCCAGAAGGAGATGGCGGGACGAAATCGACTCTTTCCACAAGGATTGGCGAACAACAGCACTGGATAGGGATAAGTGGAAAGAGGGAAGGGCGGCCTTTGCCCTGCAGTGGGATACAAATGGCTAATAATAATAAATAAAGGAGGAGCTCGTGGCTAAAGCCGCTTGGATCAATCTTCATGTTAAGCCACGCTTGCCTAGGTTGGTCTGTGGATGGGTAACCACCCACTGCATACCGAGTGTCCTCCGTGCCTCGAAAAGCACGTTAAGCAGTTGGTCCTGGCTGTCATTTGTAGATCTCACAGTCGTAACAGAGGCCCTACTCCCTAACGCTTCTTCCGTATATTCGGATCTATCCGTCTCTCTCACTCGCACTCATCTGCAGACGTGCGCGAGAGAGACGGATAAATCCAAATGTACGGACGAAGCGTTAGAGAGTAGGGGCCCCAGGTAAACAGTGGCCCAAAGGTCTGAAAACCATTCTTGCCAAACGGTATCGTATTACCCCGTACTAACTGGGTTGTGAAGGTCAAATTGGCAGTCCTCCATGTAATATACTCGTATTCAACTGCATCCGGCTAGAAAAAAGACTTGGCAGGTGATGAAACACTATTAAATAAAACAATTAAAATCTTTTATTGAACCCTACCTTCGAAAACGTCAAAGAAGTTTTCCTTTGAATCATTCAATGTTGATGACGACTTCGACTTTTTCTTTCTTTTGCTCTGAAACAAAACAAGTCATATTGTACTTCTATAATACCTATTGGGTGTAAAAATTCCTTTATGAACCTTTTGTACTGGACCATACCTAGGAACCTTCTAGTTACGGAGATATTGGGGTCAGGGTTCCAGCACTTTTACTTAAAAAGAAACTATTATTATACCTGACCCCCGAACTATTCAATGCATTCATCAGGACAATGTTTTGAGTGCCTTACATTGAGTCTTGCCATAAGACGTGATTTATCACTCAAATCAAAAAATTCGTTTCCCAGCAATAATTTTACGTAGTTTCTTAGTCTGATACACAGAATGCTTGGTTGACGGCTTTGTGAAAAGTCCATTAACACCTTGTATGTGTATGTATAATTCAAGAGATCCCACCAAACTGACCATAACAAGATGTAGAAGCACTCTCTTCCAAAAACATTGGTATAGCATGTCGGTCAAAATATTCAATAAAATACCTAAGCAAATCAGAGAAGTACCAATAAAATATTTGAAAAGAAAACTGATGAAGTGGCTCTGTAATAAAGTATTCAGTAAACGAGTTTTTGACTTATAAACCCATATTTTGTAATGGGTAAGTAGCTTATTTTCCTATTTTATTGATTTGACCTAGTCTTTTTTTTTTCTTTTATAATTTTATTACTTTATTTTACAGACGAGTATTTTTAATTCTAAAATAATATTATTGTCAAAGATAATATTTAATGTTTCTTAAATGTTTTGTTAATTTTTTAACTAGTGAAAGAGCGAAGGGATGGTTCTACTGAAGCGCGGGCGCGCGGGGCGAGAGGGGTGCGAGCGTGCCGTCTTGTATCCCTTCCGCACTTCCGCAGTCAGGAAAGGCTACTTGAATCAAGAGCACGTCCGTTTTCGATCCCGACGGTCCGTTTCGCGAGTGCAATACGTAACTTTGATTTGATCATCCTGATTAAACGCGATAGCTATTAATTTGACTTTAATTACTGAGACTCCCTTTCACTAGGTACCTACCTAACCTAAGAGAACAATCAAATGTGTTATGTATTTTAATTTTTAAGTTTGTTTTCTTAAGGGGCTCCCCCATGCACACTAGCGCCACTTTAGTAAAAAAAACAGAACTCGTTAAATACACAATTAATATAAATTCTGATTGACAAAATCAATCATTTGGTCTTCTAAATTATTTACGTCTGCTTAACTCATTGAAACATAGCTCGCTGTCGTTACAGATACAAAATGGAAAAAAACGGCCGTTTTTAACAATTTTTCTAACTGTAACTACAGTGAAATATATTTTAATGAATTAAATAGACGTCAATAATCTAGAACTCTAAAGCATTGATTTTGTCAATCAGATTTTATATTAATTGTGTATTTAACGAGTTCTGATTTTTTTACTAAAGTGGCGCTAGTGTGCCATGGGGGAGCCCCTTAAGACTATCATGTACCATAACAAATTTCATGCAAATATAGAATCTTGAATCTAGATAATTGTTTAAAAAACCTAAAAATATTTATTGTTATTCGAATATCGGCTTAATAATCATGGACCTTAAGTTCAAAATGAAAACTCGTACCTTGGTGAGTTCTTCTGCAACGGACATCTCTAGCGCGTGATGTGTCCTCGCCAACGCTGCCAATGCCTCTTCTAGCACTCGGTTACGTTCTATCTGTTAAAGATAACGAATGTTTTCAAATTTTACTTTTCGTCTCTAGCTGTGATGATTTTAATCGTTAGATTCGCGGTACCGCATCAAAAAATGTTAACATCCGTATTTCTTCTTAGCGTGTCGATGACAATTTAAACTGAGTCAACCGAAAATATAGCGATGAGTTTGGCACTTTCAGTAGCGTCTACCAGGTTCTGTGATGTGCAAACAGCAGGACAGGCAGGACACGATATCAAGTGTGCTATCGTTTGTGGGATAACACCACATTAAAATTTATACTTCAGGGCAGAGTCATCTATGAATCTCCATCTGAACAGGTTTTCCTTGCTTCGTCGAATCGAATAGACTTGTCTATTCAAAGACTTCCAAGTCGGCCACGGGATGTCTGAGGTCATTCTTCTGTGTTAACACATTTTCGCGAATCCTAAGTACGGTGAGGAGGGTACAGTCGTGGTCTTTTCCGCCTGATCAGATAAACTTTTTTTTGCTTAAATTATGCAGCAGCGTCGAGCCACGCCCCTTTAAAGTTTAGGCCTATTTAGAAAGCGTCAACTTTGGCGCGCAAAATAACAATAACTCTCGTTTGGTGTGCGTCGTCAGTGCGCTCGGCCGATCGGTATCTTTTCTATCCTTATTTCTATACAAAGTCAACGGGGCGGGGCTAGAGAGCGTTTCTATGTTGTAAGTGCAAGCAAAAATTAGCTTAGTGATGACCCAACTAGCAAAGTAATCCTATAAAAAAGACTATAAGTCTATCATTACTAATAATGTTCTTATAAAGGCATTGCGGTAGACTATTTAACTTATAATAGAATTTTCAAAGCCTTAACATACTCAAGCGCATTAGGTTTTATATGTAGGTCTTATAGTTAGCTATAAGACTTACCTATAAAACATGTAAAGAACACTTTTACTAGTAATAGCATTTCACAAGCGTAGATATTCTCAGTGCATTTGCTTTTATATCTCAGTCTTATAGTTAGCTTCAAGATTATTTTATAGAACCCTTATAAGATTAAGTCTCTTATAATTGTCTGCAGTAAAACTAAATAAGCCCCATCTACCTCATATATCTATCAATTTGATCCTATAGTAGCTTTTGGTGAGTGTACAAGACATTATAACATACTTAGCTGAGATCACTGTATGTTTGCGCCGTTATAGATTTGCTCAAGACTCTTTTAAATTTAATAGTACTCGATAAGACCGCTTCATGAACAACAAAGCTTAAAAGCTACTACATCAATAACTTTATTAGTTAGCCTACAAGACCAGGAAGTAAATCAAGCGCGTCATGTGTGAACGAAGGTGAACGTAGGTGAAGAAAATGAGACCAAAAAACTATAAAGTACTTACTTACTTGCTACAAGTACTAATTTACTTATGAAATTCTACAAAGTACTTAATGAAGAGCAATTTTAAACTATGGCGAATATTCATAAGAATTGATGAAGTATTTTATTTACAACAATATACTAATGTGCAATTTTTCGGAGGGAATTATAAAAACTAATTAAATTGCTGCACATATTTAAAGTAAAAAAGACTTCCCCACAAGTTCATACACTATATTTACGATATATATTTTATAATTAATATTCTACAATAATACACAATGATAGTAAAATAAACTTATGTTTTTATTAAGTATTTACCACAAAAAATTTGTTACCACAAACCATCTGAACAAAAAAAAATCTTATAACTTACTTACTAAGTACGTTACTAGTGCATTATAAACAAGATTGCTCTAGTAAGATACTCATGTCAGAAACTAATAAGAGCGTTTGTGCATGTAACTGTGTATTCTCAGATCATTATAGAAACTATTGCGCTTCGTCAAGTATATTATGGGGCTCAGTAACATTCAATAAGTTGATTATAAGATAGTTATAGAAATAAACGCTTCTATAACTGCGCCCAAATCCAAGCTTGTAGCGTATTATAAACAATTTATAAGTAAAACTAAAAGTAGTCTTGAAAGCGTTATAAGTACTGATTTTGCTTGTTGGTAATCAGGCGGGAGTGTCCTCGATAGTACATCTATTGATTTAAGCCTGTGGTCAGTAGAGTGTATGTTGCGTCAGTTACCTCTCTGTTGAGCTTGGCGGTGTCAGCGTCCCTCGCCTGCGCCACCAGCGCGGCGCAGTGCCGCAGCGCTGACAGCGCCTCGGAGCCCGTGCCGCACGCGTGCTGGAAGCGCTGGAGGGTAGGCAACACAATTATAACAGAGAGGGATACCCTATACAGGGTGTAAATAGACCCTTGACGAAGCTGAAAGGTACTTCTTCTCCTCGTAATTGCGATAATTTTTTTGGTAATCAACACAGTGTTTTGAGTGCGTTACTTTGAGTCTTTAACGTAAAACGTGATTTTTGACCCAAAAAAAAAGTCGTTTCCCAGCAATCATTTTTGCGTAGAGTTACTTAGTTAGATATACAGAATGCTTGCTTGATGGCTTCGTGAAGCGTCTGTTTACACCCTGTATAGTACACCCATATTTCGCGAGTTATGTTTAAGTCTCATAGGGGCCGACCCTATTCCCATCACCTGGCACTGGGCACAAATCCAGACTCCGTGGCTGCTATTGAGAAATTCCTGATGGAAAAACCCAATAACACTGCCCGACCCGGGAATCGAACCCAAGACCTCATGCTCAGCAGTCGCGCTTGCGGCCACTCGACTAACGAGGTAATACATTACAATTGTCCATTATTATTACTTTAATTTTTTTTTTAAATACCCACCAAGTAGTTTCCTGGATGAGACATCCAAGGAAATAATAAATCCACCAATATCATCAACGGAGACCGCGGTTATGAAGTGTTTACCGTTTAGCAAAATCTTTCGTAATTTTACATATAAACAAAAAATTTAATTACATTACAATAGGGCGGAAATTAGTTTAAACTGAAATAATAATACAAATAAGAAGACACGAATGGCCGCGTGGTTTTATAGTCACACCAATTTAAACCTTATAAAAAAGGCACTAACTACTACAACATATTATGAGAAAAATTCTAGAGTGGCGACCGCGAACCGGAAGACGTTGCGTTGAAAGCAGACCTCTCGCTAGCTGGAGCGATGACCTGGTGAAGGTTGCGGGAATCCGCTGGATGCGAGTCGCACGGGATCGGCCAATGTGGCGACACTTGGGGGAGGCCTATGTCCAGCAGTGGACGTCTTGCGGCTGAAATGATGATAGTGATTATGACATATTGTTCATACCATATACGCAGAATGATGCAGCGAGTTCCCAACATTGACACTTTTGTCCAGAGCTGCGACAATGGCGGCACACTCGCGTAGTTGTGTGTCTAGTAGAGCGAGACTGTTCGTTGCTGCCGTTAACGCGTCTTGCATTGAGCCTGCAACAAATGGGAATATTGTTTTGCATATTTCATTATCTAAAAGTATGTATTTAAGTCAGTATAAACTCAGTAAAGCATATGCATTAGTTCTGGCTACAAAAGCTACTTCAATTTTTTTTTGAGCTAACAATATGAATCTGCTTTTAGCTTTTTTGAACAGTTCATTTGATTTAAAACAAAACACATACGGTGGAAGCGATAGGGAAGCTCGCGAACTTCAAATTTTCTTACGTTTTTTGGCAATTTGCCGATCAGTGACCGGCTGGATGAAGAACAAAATATGATTCCCGGCCGTAACACGCATGTAGTTACAGAATTATAAACATCAAAATCATCAATACAACCCTCCAAGTTCATCAGTTAAACAACTTCTTTAAATCTTAAGTTTCTTACCTAAGGGTTTGCATTCATCTTCCAAATCCTCGGTGGCCTCCCTCGCAGAGTCTGGTGAGGCGCCCGCCCACAGGTAGTGACCGGAGTACGCTATGTGCTCGTTCATTGCTGTTACCCATTGCTGCAACAATATCGCACACATAAATCTCCCATTGGTTGTCCATTATTAGCACATAACTATTAACTGCTCCGATGATAATTATGATTCTAGAAGTATTTTTGCACAGATTTGTACAAAACATACTATGAAGCTGTTACGGTGTCATTAGCGATCAGTGTTTCAAAGAAAAGCTCCCAGGGAGTCACCAACTGTCATGGCCCACCTGGAAGACTCTAAACCGACTTCGAAGCCAGGTTGGCCGCTGCAGGTACAACCTGATCCCGAGTCACTCAGCTTTATCGGAATACCCCCAGGTATTCCGATAAAGCTGAGTGTGACTGCGGAGCCTCATCCCAAACCATGGCCCACCTTCTGACCTGGTCTTAGTGCAACTCCACCTGCACTTTAAGGGACCTGTCCGAAGCCACCACCAACACCGTCGACGTGACTGAGTTCTGGTCGAAACTAAATAACCCTGGGAATCATCGACACGAAGAAGAAGAATGTGTCAAAACATTTGTTGATCCAACTTAAATGGGCTTTGTGGACATTTAATAAAATAAGGTAAGATATTTGTTAGGCCGTCTCCATTAAAAGGGACGAACGGAGCGGAAAGGAAACGTGCAAGAATCAACCAATCATATCAGTTGAAATCCACAATGTACAACGGCGGCGAAGGGTGAAAATTGTGTCAGTTTTGACCTCATTTTCGTTATCAGCGACCCCGAAAACCATGAAAATGACAACCATGACGAAAAGACCGAAAATTTTCGCCGGTACCATCTTTTTTTATTTTTTATTTTTCGGATGAGAAATCATCAAATGACTTCTCCCGCTCTGGACGGAGCAGGAGGGAGTGTCATACTTTTACTGACTAAAACCCATCCATGTTCCTTCATCGCCCTTTGTGTTCCGGGGCCACGGTATCTCTTTCGAACAGTCCCGCAGTCCCGAACAGTTCCGTAGCCCCAGCCGGCACCATCTTGGATTTTCATTTTCATTATCAGCGACCTCAAAAACCACGAAACACTGAAACAACGTGTGCAATGCCTTTTTCCCGAAGGGGAGCCGGTGGGAATCGGCTTCTTAGGTGCCTTCGGCCCCACATCACATCGCTCCTGTGCTTGGTTGGTTCTCGCACGTCTTCTTACCACTCCGCTCGTCTCTGCTTGGTGGAAATCGAGATTTATTTTAAGTTTGCCTAGTTCCACAAACCTGTCTACAGGCAGCTACATCCTTCTCCCCCTGCACGGCCAGTCGGTGCGTGTCTCCGTCACTGAAGCGCAGCACGATGAGCGCGGGCTCGCTCGGGGCGGCGCTGAGCGTGGCGGCGTCCAGGTACTTGCGGCCCCGCCAGTGTGTGCCGCCGCGTGCGGCCTCCGCGCGGGACCCGTAGTACAGCAGTACGCCGCGCTGAAGGACGGCCTGCAAATAAAATAACATGTATAGGTATACTGAGATGTGACAGGATTTTTCGTAACGATCAGGGATACGCTTAGATTTACTTCAATGAGTTGTAGAGTTGTCCCCTAATGTGAATGATGCGCTTACAAGAGGCTTCATTGTTACGAAAAAAAAACGATCAGAGAAATGGTCAGTTTCATTCGGTTTCAATGGTCAGGTCATTCGACCCCGCCATACCCTTCTTGTAGTAGGCTCGATACGCACGATACGCACGCACGCACGTGCGTGTATTGAGTACTACACACACACACACATGATACGGCATTTCGTTACGTGACGCGTGACGATTTCTACTAAATCGCACTACCCGTAAGTCGCGTTAAGGAACGACGTTCCAAAAAAAACGGTCAGAGAAATGGTCAGTTTTAGTACATATTCAAAGTATGGCGTCTCCGCAGATGAAACAAATTGGTTTGGCGGCTCTCAGTGGTTGCATTTCAGAGCTATATGCGCGCAAGTCACTGTATTGTTAGTGGTTTTTTTAATCGCTGATAATGAAAATGAAGAAAATGAAAACCCAAGATGGCGCCGACGTAATTTTTTAGTTTTTTCGTCATGGGTGTCGTTTTCGTGGTTTTTGGGGTTGGTGATAATGAAAATGAGGTCAAATTAAAATCCAAGATGGAACCGACGAAAATTTTCGGTTTTTTCCTCATGGGTGTCGTTTTCTTGGCTTTTGGGGTCGCTGATAATGAAAATAAGGTCAAAATTTAAATCCAAGATGGCGCCAACGAAAAATTTCGGTTTTTTCTTCAGAGGTGTCATTTTTGTGGTTTTTGGGGTCGCTGATAATTAAATTGAAGTCAAAATGAAAATCCAAGATGGCGCCGACGAAAATTGTCGGTTCTTTCTTCATGGTTGTCGTTTCTTGGCTTTTGGGGTCGCTGATAATGAAAATGAAGTCAAAATGAAAATCCGAGATGGCGCCAACGAAAAATTTTGGTTTTTTCTTCAGGGGTGTAATTTTTGTGGTTTTTGGGGTCGCTGATAATTAAATTGAGGTCAAAATGAAAATCCAAGATGGCGCCGACGAAAATTGTCGGTTCTTTCTTCATGGTTGTCGTTTCTTGGCTTTTGGGGTCGCTGATAATGAAAATGAAGTCAAAATGAAAATCCGAGATGGCGCCAACGAAAAATTTTGGTTTTTTCTTCAGGGGTGTCATTTTTGTGGTTTTTGGGGTCGCTGATAATTAAATTGAGGTCAAAATGAAAATCCAAGATGGCGCCGACGAAAATTTTCGATTCTTTCTTCATGGTTGTCGTTTCTTGGCTTTTGGGGTCGCTGATAATGAAAATGAAGTCAAAATGAAAATCCGAGATGGCGCCAACGAAAAATTTTGGTTTTTTCTTCAGGGGTGTCATTTTTGTGGTTTTTGGGGTCGCTGATAATTAAATTGAGGTCAAAATGAAAATCCAAGATGGCGCCGACGAAAATTGTCGGTTCTTTCTTCATGGTTGTCGTTTCTTGGCTTTTGGGGTCGCTGATAATGAAAATGAAGTCAAAATGAAAATCCGAGATGGCGCCAACGAAAAATTTTGGTTTTTTCTTCAGGGGTGTCATTTTTGTGGTTTTTGGGGTCGCTGATAATTAAATTGAGGTCAAAATGAAAATCCAAGATGGCGCCGACGAAAATTGACGGTTCTTTCTTCATAGTTGTCGTTTTATTGGCTTTTGGGGTCGCTGATAATGAAAATGAGGTCAAAATGAAAATCCAAGATGGCGCCGACGAAAATTTTCGATTCTTTCTTCATGGTTGTCGTTTTCTTGGCTTATGGGGTCACTGATTATGAAAATAAGGTCAAAATTAAAATCCAAGATGGCGCCGACGAAAATTTTCGGTTTTTTCTTTATGGGTGTCGTTTTCGTGGTTTTCGGGGTTGGTGATAATGAAAATGAGGTCAAATTAAAATCCAAGATGGCGCCGACGAAAATTTTCGGTTCTTTCTTCATGGTTGTCGTTTTCTTGGCTTTTGGGGTCACTGATAATGAAAATGAGGTCAAAATGAAAATCCAAGATGGCGCCGACGAAAATTTTGGGGTGTCGTTTTCGCGGTTTTTTTTTCGTAACAATGAAGGCTGTTGTAAGCGCTTTATCTCGAAGTTGCAACCACTGAGAGCAGTCAGACCGACATCATTCACATTAGGAGACTACTCTACAACCCACTAAAGTAAATCTAAGCGTATGCCTGATCGTTACGAAAAAATTTGAAGTTTTTAGTGTTTACCTAAGTATACCTAAGAGGTGACTTAGGTATACTTAGGTAAACACTAAAAACTTGTGAATTCGTTCTTGAATTAACTAAAAAAAAGACAGAATGACCTACGTCAGACCTTAAGATCTGGAAGGGTGTCTTATTGCAATCATCACAAAACTTTAGAGAAACGTCGATGCTGATTCGAAATCAATTGATATTCAACTTAATTGACATTTCCATAAGACTGAAATTCACACACTCAAGAGACTATCAGTTACGGTATAAAAACTGGTAATAATTATAGTACTGTGTACTTACCCAAACAGGTCTCCAGCCCAAGAACCGGGACCTCTTCAGCAGTGGACCTTCAAACCTTGCCGCTGTTCTCTGTAACCGTTGCACCGGTCTAACACTTAAAACCTCGCGCATATCGTTGTCCTTAGCCATGTCAATTGCTAACTGACCTGCAAGTTTTTAAACATATTTGAATTAAAAAAAAACGTAATGTGTGCAAAGTGTTATACACAATATGTTCGACAAAATTTGATAGTAACTTAGATCGAATTATGTCGAATCATTTATGACGACCCGAATGGCGCAGCGGTAGTGGGGCTGCCTTACGTTCTTAGGGTCCCGGGTTCGAATCCCGGTAGAAGCAAATGTTTGTGTGATGAGCATGGACAGTTGTTTCCGAGTCATGGATGTTTATATGTATAATAAGTATGTACTTACAAACAAAAAAGTATCTATGTAGTATATCAACTATCTGGTGTCCACGACACAAGCCTCGTTGCTTAGTGTGGCACTAGATGGCGCTGTGTGCAATGTCCAGTGTTAGTAGTAGTAGTAGTATTTGCCGATCGGCACGAGACAAATAAAAACCGAATATTATGTATTGTGTAAGTCATTACTTCAAGCACAATAAAAATACAGCGGTATTATAACATTTAAGGAATGTGGGCATTTGTAGTTTCTAGTACCCCATTCATATTAATACTATACTGAAATTAAAGGAGTTTTGATTCGATACGGCTAAAAAACATCAAAATTGTGATATAGTCAAAAATAGACATTACACCTCTATCCGCTTTGACCCTCGCGCGCTCTGCTGCACTTTGCCAGATGAGAGCCTCCGAAAAGTATTTAAATTTCAGCTACCTAGATGTATAGCGAATATTTGCTATACTTTAAGAGACACCGCGAAATATTTGGAATGCGTCAGAAATGAGACGAGGTGTGATAGTTGCACTTCTGTGAGGAAAATTAAACTAACTCGTGAAACTCCACAGACTCGATTGATATATAAACACGTGAAAACAAAGACAAAACTTATTTCGGGCCCAGTGTTATTGTATTTTTCCACATAGAATTTTCACAGTAGCAACCACAGAGTTTGGACTTGTGCCCGATTACTAGGCTCGCCCTTTATTACATGGGATTAAAACATAACTGGCGAAATGTGGGTGTACTATTAGGTACACCTCTGCCTAACCCTCAGGGATTACAAGCGTGATGTTATAATGTTATGTTATGTTTACATACCACTGTTATTCCTGAGAGTAGTATCGACTCCATTTTGTAGTAATAAGACGGCGAGTCGTGTGTGTCCTCTGTAAGCGGCGCAGTGGAGGCACGTGTTGCCTTGCGCGTCCACGCAGTTTATGTTGGGAGAGTTCGGGCTGCTTAGCTGAAATAGGACAGAATTTATATAATTTGTTAACATTTTGAATGCCATTGTCGCATATACGTGGCAAGCAAGCGCGTGCCCTCTACGCCAACGACAAAAAAGGTGCGGTGAACTATAACACGAAATAAATACTTTTGGAATCCCTATTATTTTCGTTTTGCGGTGAAATTCTGGCTTGGCGTGGAAGGCACGCGCTTGCGTTTATATCTGGCGTTCAAAAGAATAAGCCAGATGGTGATTACTACAACTACTACAACAGCCCATAACGTCCACTTCTTGACATAAGCCTCTCCCATGATGAGAGGAATTTGCCGTAATCTCCACGCTTGGCAGGCAGATTGGAGATCGCAGTGATGAAAGACTATCAGAAAACGCTGCTGCCCATTCTCTGGTCTACGGAGGCGCAAGGTGTTCTGCCTCAGACATTAGTCGCCTTATACGACACCCGTGAGTGTTATGGGTTGGATGATGTCAGATGGTTATTAGAGCAACTAAAACGACGTGATGACCTTAAAGCTAGACCACCTACAGGTTGTGCTACAATGTCGTCAATGTTGTTCTGATATGTCCACTTTGTGCTCAGAATTTTTCGGCCAAAGTTGGATATGCTAGCCAGTTGAGAGCACATAATAAGAGCAGCACACCAAAGCTCTCGACAACCACACTAGAAAGCTATCGAATGGAGTCGATGTGACCGAAATCGGCTAGATGACATAGATGACATTATCATCAGAGCAAGTGACCGATTTAGGTGACAGGAAACTTGCTATGAAAATGATTCTAATATTTTCCTTTACTATAAAACGTGATTTTTTCATAGCGTCACTTTAAGGACACAGTTATAATTTTAAAGTAATCCAGCCTGTTAATTTCCGTAGCAGCTGACCATATTTTGATTGCTCTCATTTTTTAAATACAACTAAATTCTTCTCGTGGATATATTCTGCTATTCTTGAGATATCCGTTCAATAACAAAATCGATCACAAGTTTAGTTACGCAATCAGGTTGCTCGTCCTACCATAAAGTTTTCTTAATACATTCGTGATTAGACCGTATCATCGATAGTCTCGGGCCATGGCGTTGCGTTTTGATACAATTACAAAACGTCACACTACATGCCATATTTGCTAATATGTACTTTAATCTAAAACGATAACATACGAGTGGCTCGTGTTTAAATAACAGGCGCAAGGGTCGGTCGAAGATTAAGCTACGCCAAGGTTAGTCTGCGGATGGGTGACCATCCGTTACATAGGTCTGTACCGAAACCGTCCTCGGAAAGTAATTTAAGCCGTTGGTCCCGGCTGTTGTTACGGGTAGTCAGACGCCCCGAAAGTCTGACAACCAGTCTTACCAATAGGTAACATTTTCCTCAGTAACTGGATTGTAGTATTACACTGTATTCGGTTAGACTGGAAGCCACCAATATCTTGGGAAAATTTAATCGATAGATGATAAACGTATATTTAAAAGAAGTTAAACTTTAGTAAATGTGTGTTATTAACTTACCAACTCCTGTATGTCCTCAATCCTGCCATCCTTAGCGGCGGTAAGTAGTCGCAGCTCCCGTTCATGTCTCTCAGCTCTTCCAGCCGCCTCTAATAGTCTTTGAACATCTCTTGTCTTTGACATGTCACACGGTGTTCGACCTTCGCCGTTCATAATGTTGACGTCGGCTTTGTGTTTGAGAAGGAGGATAACTAGTTCCTGTGGAAGGGAGAGAAAGATATGGATAGATAAACATATTTTTGTAGGCTGTGTGTGCGAGTGGATTTAAGCGTGAATGGACGTGGATGCGCGAACGTAAAGCGACGGTTGCGAGTGTAGCGGGCTATATTTTTCGAGCCGTGTTCATGCGCGAACCGCGGCCGAGTGTAGAGCCCGCATTAGATGTACAATCTGTCAAATTTCTTTAGTAGGCATCCAACTGTATCGCTAGAGCGTATTAGGTTCAAGGTTGATTGAGAAAATTTGACAGTTTCGGGTACCTTGATGGCGTCTGTCCTTAAACCGTTACCTTTCGAAATAGGTAGAAATCAGTATGAACTACAAAATTATGAGAAAAGTTTCTCATAATTTTCTACAAATTAATATCATAAACAACACACATGCTTAGATGTGTGTTGGCACTGTGGGCAGAGGTGAAAGGCAGAGGCACACCCGTATTTCCTTAAATGTGTGTGTCAACAGAAGCTATTGCCACTATTTAACCAAATCGAAAACTAAAACTACTTCCAACCACTAGAGTGAGATCAGATCCGTCGAGTGCTTCAAAAATCTTGACCTATCTCATCGTTAAATTAATTTAAACCACCATCAAAACTAGCAAAGGTTTTTCTTCTTCTTGACAACCTTACCTCATTCCCAATAAAGGATGCCTTATGCAGTGCCGAGTCGCCAGTGTCATTGACTTCGTCAACACTGGCCCCGGCTTCCAATAAGGCTTCCACCACATCGGTGTGCCCAAAGTAAGTAGCCAGGTGCAGCGGTGTCCAGCCTAGGTTGGTTTTGCTTTTGCCTGGAAAAAAAATAACAAGTTATGTTAGAAGAAATGTTAAATAATAATGAGCCCGATGAATAATAATTGTTCAATCCAGAATTTGTCAGTAGCAGCCTCGAAGTCTAGATTTGTGCCTGGTTTTTGGCTCGCCCCCTATTATATGGAACTAGCGAAATGTGGGTTTACTATTATACCTCTGCCTACCCCTTCAGGGATTACAGGAGAGAAAGCATGAGCATTGAACACCATACTTATTAAATGTGGTTTGGCAATTCCAGATTATATCCATTGCAAGCTTAGGCTTCCACAACAATTACTTTCCCTGGCTTCACACATCAATTAAAACTTGCCTTGCCAGTCATATTGATACTTGCCTAGATTTAAAATGTTTGTTTTTTATTTTAGAGAGAAAATTCAAAGTTCCTCTGCCCCTAAAAAAAACACCCGATACATGGCAACATTGTATTATAACCAAATAAAAGTAGACAGGGGTTATAAGCTTGCTTAAAATAACTACTATTGGACTATTGGTATGGTCGTGTTTGAGACAGTCATAATATTGTGACTGCACACAATATTATGACTTAGTAACAGGAAAAACTAATACTTATGTTAATTCAATGCACATACTTGAATATATTATGCACTGATTACATAATGTCTGACTGCTTTTCATTTTAATTTCAAGGGGAATAAAACAATTCTTTAAAATTAAATACCTTTTAAATTCGGTTTTGAAAAATGTGATATTTTGACTCATGAAGTCATGATCATGACTAGTATTATAATCTATGTTATTAAAAAAACTTGCTTGAAATAATGTAACAATCATTAAAATACTCTTACAGTTCAATATTTCACCAGTTATTTCCAGTAATATTAAAATAACAATACAATGACTCAGACTCAGCTGATGACTATGCAGCAATTTAAAACCTATTATAATAGCCAGTAATTACAATTAGCCTCTGTTCAAAGGTCAAAATTATTTTATCCAGGTAGCCAACACAAGAAATGTTATAGAGCACAAGTATGTGTGCGAATACAGCTGAACTGTCTCTTCTTCCTACACTCTCCTAGTCCGATCAGATGCTGAGACCAACAGCGTAACATACCCCATTCTAAACTAATTTCAAAACATTAGGCTAAAGAGATACAACCAGATGTTAACTTAACTAGCCATTTTGTTGTTTCAATATTAACCTGAAATTATAGGTTTTGAGACTCTCACAGCCAGTGTTGCCAGAGGGTATTGTTACCCAGTTACTATTACTGGGTTAAACTGGTCAGATATGACCAGTTTAACCCAGTAATAGTAACTTAACCAGTAATAGTATTGCTCCATATAATTTATGTGGTGGTCAGCTACAAGTTAGACTGGAAGCCAACCCCAATATGATGTGGAAAGGCTGCACAGATGATGAAGTAAAAATCTTCAATAGAATCCCAAAGTACGCCCAGATTGTTGATCATATCAAGTTAAATGTGTACTTGTTTATTGTAATAGCCATGTGTCTTACATTATAAGATAGACCCTTTATTTAGGCAGGAAATGGAGTGTTGACTTTGTTACAAAGTTGATCTTTATACATGCTAGTAAGCTGTACTTGCTACAGCTTACTAGCATGTTACATAGCACATTTCCTCAATTCTATAGATTTTACAGGTGGTATGGAATGTTTGCTATAACTTCTTACAACAACCAGAAATACATTGAAGCATTTTACTCAAATTTTTTGATTATAACACAAAGTTTGCTCAACTACTAACTTTACTGTAAGATCATAGCTTATCCATGACAATCTTACCTTTGCAATTGATATCCAAAGTAAGTTTCCCTTCATTCTTCGCTTCCAGCATAGCCTTGACCACCGATAGCTCTCCATGTCTGGCAGAATATAACAGAGATTCCTGTGCCTCACTCCCGAAATTATTGTCCTTTGACATTCTGGTTTCTGGACTTTCTGGTACCTTAGCGTAAATCAAAGCACTAGCATGAAGGAAAACAAGGTTTAATTACCAACAGCTCTACAGCGTCACTTGTCGCTTTTAATTACGTCAAAACACATCGTTTCGTGTTTTTATTTTAGATTATTCACACTTTCAAGTCCGGTTTGGATAATTTGAATATCGTCACGTTTAACGCTCGCGATTGTACACACGATAAAAATGTAGTTGCAGATCTAATATCGAGCCCGATTTGTAAAAGTAATTAATTAGCATATCTCGATTGGAGGACCTACCCACCTCAAGCCTCAAGGAATTGTCAAACATGAATGTCAAAACTCAAATGTCAGTTAGACTGACAGCGACAGGCGGCTGGACAATCGCAGTGTAGATTTCGAACTTTGGTTCCGTACAAAGGTACGAATTAGAAGATCAAAGAAAGAGAGTGCACATGTCATTGGAGCACGAGTAGCACGACGGATGATCATCTGACCTGCACTGTTATTGCACGAAAGGCCATGGTGTCCGAGGCAGTCGACTGCTTCGCCACATTGACAGTGATATAAGGCCCCGCAAGGAGCACCCAATCGCAGAAAAGTAGCAAGCCGAAACGTGGGGTAGTGCTTATGTTGGGTGATGGTAGTGCCTGAAACCAGAGACCCGACTCCCATTCACCCACAGTTTACATGCGAGCCCGCTCAACAGTGTTGGTTGACGTAATAATTTAATTGTCCCGTACCGAACCTGTAGAGCAGCTCGTCCCACTGTCTCTGAGAAGACGAGTTCACGGGCCGATCCGTACCCGGGCAAGCCACTTTCCAGGCGTTCACTGCGTTGCACGGGAATTCAGAATGAACCAAAGAGGGGGCTAAAATATTCCAGGTAAACTTTTCGGTGCTGTGGACAGAGGACAAAAACGCTGTAAGTTAATACTGGTAATTTTGTGGATGCCGAGGTCACCAAAACGAATGGGTAATGTAATCAAGTGGCTTGCTTGCATCCAAGCTCGATCCTCTAGAGCCACATTTTTGGATGTTAGTGCTACAAATAATACTCGAATGTAAAACTTCTGTAATATGGTTTGTATTGGCGTGATACTTTATGATTTTATAAAATCAGCCTAATCGTGTATTAGATTTTTTATTATTTCACGGATTCCTAATTTCAACGACCTTGACCTCGTGGCCTGATAGCCACAGAGTACGTTATACTTCACAGAGTACACTGATAGCTTCCTCTTCGTTCATAAACAGTGATGAATGAAATGGTTTTCTCAATCGGGTGTAATTACAAATCTTTCTGCTTAAGACAACCAAAAAAAGACCAATAAAGTTTTTAACTTCTGATTTAATATTTAATAATAAATAAATAAAATGGCACAAACATGACTTTGAACGATTTATTACATGTCACAATTAATGATTTGTTGATAATCTGTTGTCAACTTGTCATCGAACCTGTCAAAAATTCAAGATTTATCGGCGTTTCTGTGTATATAGATAAATCCAGATTGTTAACTAGAAATATGTGCGATGACGTCCAAAACTGTTGCCGCATCTGTTTGGACGTCGAGTCGGACCATGTCTCCATACTCGGAGACCCTACCATCAGCCTACACATGAAAGCTTGCTTAGCAGTAACTATATCCTCAAATGACCATCTTCCAAAGACAGTTTGCTTGTCCTGTGTATCATTATTAAACCAATTCTATAATTTTCTACTAAACGCTCGTTGTTCACAAGACTGGCTTGAGTCTTCAGTGCAGGAGAAGACAAAGAAATCAACTGAAAACAAAATGGTGATACAACCTTTACCTGACTCAGAATACAACTCGGATTCGCTTCTAGAATTTCTAAACAACACTGCAAATATAGAAGAGTACTTGAACAACCTTGGTAAGGAAGATATACCTTGTATTGTAAATATGTTGGACAAGAATGAACATTCTTTTGAAATAAGCAAGATCAACAATAAAACTATTAAAGTGCCAAGTCCTAAAAAGAAAGACACAGCAAAGAAGTTTAAAACAGAAAAAGATGTGATGGACACAGACTTCCAGCTAAAAAACCTTTTATCAAAAGAAGCAGATCCAAAAATCAAAGTAAATCAAGTAAAGACTGAAAAAAATGCTTTCATATGTTTTGGCTGCAAAATTAAATATGACACAGTACAAAAATTATTGCAGCACTTAAGCATATGTGATTTAGCACTGCGAACTTGCGTACACTGTGACATGCTATTCAATTCTAAACAACAAATGCAACAACATTCAATTACACACAATACTCCGGGTATCTTCACTTGCAACTGCGGCGAAGAGTTCCCATCTAAAGAGAGACTAATACAACACCACAAAACTTGCCACACCGACTATGCAGCGACAGTAGGCTGTGTGTACCGATGTAAGGGATGCGGAGATACGTTCAGAGAGAGGTTTCAGTTATACAAACACGCCAAGGAACACATTTTGAAGGTTGATGAGAGAGTGTGTGATATTTGTGGTCATAACTTTCATGGCAGTGATGCGCTGAATAAACATAGGAAGGAGGAACATGAGAAACCTGAGAATGTTATGTACAGGTAAGAATTTTGGTTAAAGTGAGATTGTGTTAGGTGATATGGAATTTTTAGAAAAATGTCATGTGGAAAGTTTTGAGTATGAATGTAGATGGATATAAGAGTAAATGAAATTATGAACTGTGTGACAGAGTAGAGTAGAGTAGGGACTCCATTTTCCGCACTTAGACTCTCATTTGGTCCGTTGTGTGTAGGTGTCCTGGCTAAGTTAGCCAGCCTAGCTCCGCCCAGAAACACAGAAGTTTCCTGGGAGCTTTTGATGGAGGATTTGTTTGCGTTGGGTAGGCACGGCCTCGCATTCCAGGATGACGTGGGCGGCTGATTCTTCGGCGTCAAAGCAGCCCCTGCAGAGTGGGCTGTCTGTGGCGCCTATGTTAAAGAGATGTTTGTTTAGGGGGCAATGGCCCATCTTGGAAACTCTCTTATCAAGTTCGTCTGCGGCGTCATTGCCTAGGGATCCACTGTGCCCCTTAATCCACTGGAGGGTGATTCTGTTAGACAGCGATATACACTCCAGGGCGAGGTGACATTCAAATAATAATTTACTGTTTGTTTGTTTTCTAGGGCTTTAAGCACAGCTAGGCTAGCAGATACGAATCTGATTGCGTAGTTGTAAATCCCTAGACGCTTTACGGCGACACACTCGCATTGGAATATCGAGCTATGTTCGCCTAGTGCTAGGTGAAAGTTAATGTTGAGGCCTAGGTAGTGTACGCCAGCCCCTGAGCCTTTTGAGTTTTAGAGCCATCTGTGTAGATGCGTACCTACATCATTGACTCCTGACTGATCCCTTAATTCCTCTGTTGTTTGTATGCTATAGCTTTTGTTGAAAATAGGTTTATTAGGTGTCCTATCACACGGGGCAGCGATGAGAGGTTGATACTCAATCACCCGGTCCAGGATGCCTGCGTGGGGACTGGTGTGGTTCTTGCCCCATATGCCCAAGTGCATAAACCTGATAGCTGCTAGTGCTGCCTCCTGCTGTATGTACAATTCAAGGGGAGTTAATGGTAGGGCTATCTCCATTGCCGCAGTTGGGGTTGTCCGCATACAGCCCGTGATAGCGGAACAGGCCAGCCTTTGGAACCGCTGAAGCCTAGAGACGGTGGGCGAGAATTCAGTTCTCGTCCACCAAACCAAGGCGCCATAAATCAGCATTGGTCTGATCACCGCTGTGTAAAGCCACAGCGTGATTTTTGGAGACAGCCGCCACGTTTTTCCTAACATTTTTTTGCATTGGTACAGTGCGGTTGTGCTTTTGTTAAGTTTGTAGTCAAGATGCCTATTCCAGAGCAATTTGCTATCAAGAATCACTCCTATGCACTTGACTTTTTCTTTAAGTGTTAGTTCGGTCACGTTCGGTGTTGAATAGTTTAGGAAGTTTGTGTGGTCCAAGGACTCTTTTGTTTGTAAACATTATTAGTTCTGTTTTGGTGGGGTTAACCGATAGTTCGTGTTTTGTACACCAATTCTCGATTATTTTGAAGGCTTTTCTCATGAGATCACATAAGACGCCTTCAAATTTCCCCGTGATTAGAATTGCTATGTCATCTGCATAACCCACCGAGTACAGACTGCTAGCGTTGAGCTCTGTAATAAGCTCATTAGCTCACAGTAGTGGTGACAGCACCCCACCCTGTGGGCAGCCCCTACTAACGATACCTCGTGTGGTGGTGTTCACAGTAAATTGAATAGCGCGGTATTTTAACATATTGTGAATCCATTGTATAAGCGTTGGCGCCACACCGTCCACGACTAGTGCCTGGCTGATGCTGGCGAAGTCCGTTTTGCCAAAAGCACCTTCTATGTCTATGAAGGTGCACAGTCTTGGGTTTTTGGTTTTTAGAGCGTTTCCTATGCGTGTGACCACGCAGTGGAGAGCGGATTCAGTTGACTTGACTTCGCAGTAGGCGTGTTGGTTAGGGTTTAAAGGTTTAAGTAGCGAAATTTGATTCCTAATCCTTCTGTCTCCCAGCCTCTCTAGAGTCTTTCAGAAGAACGAGGTGAGGCTAATGGGTCTGAAGGACTTGGGTTAAGTGTAAATGCTCCTACCTGGTTTTGGAATAAAGATTATTTTTACTTCGCGCCATTTCAAGGGGATGTAGCGGTGGGCCAGACAGGCACGGAAATCTTGACAAGGTATTTGGCTAGCGAGTCATCGCTCCATCTGAGCAGAGCCACCTCCCGGTCTAAGTTGCTCGTAGCCCTTCCACTGTACGGTTCCCAGCTCTGTTGGGTCGCAATCCGGCGGCCTGGGAAGTGGGTGGTGAGAAGTAATTCGCTAGTCTCCGCATCGTTAATTGTGTAGGTATTGTCTGGTTCTTCGAGGCATCCTATTGAAAGATCAGTCCCGTCGGCGAGACAAGTTTTGACCCTCATTGGCTGACCCTGGTTGCTATTCTCAATGTTAGTACAAAAACACCTCCAGCCGTTTTTTCCTCTGAGGCGTATTAGTTTTTTATACGTTTTCGGGCAGTTTTGTAACGGTCCCAGTCGCCTGGCGACTGTGTGGCTCTGTTGAAAAGCCTTCGCAACCTGTTTCGGTGTCTTTCTAGTTCTAGACCCCACCAGGACTGCCTTGCCCCCTGTCTTGGTACTATGACTGGGCCAGACTGCTCAAAGCTAGTTAGAAGGATTAATGTGAGGTTGTTTACGTGTTCATCTTTTTTTTTTTCTGATTGGAAATCATCAAATTACTTCTCCCGCTCTGGGCGGAGCAGGAGGGAGTGTCAGACTTTTACTGACTAAAACCCATCCATGTTCCTTCATCGCCCTTTGTGTTCCCGGGTCACGGTATCTCTTTCGAACAGTCCCGCAACCCCGGCAGGCATCGGTCCTTGCGGACCCCTTCCTTTTACGTGTTCATCTAAGTTGATTAAAGGGATTTCAGCTGGAATGGAAGGGAGGGGAGGGTAGATTACCAAACTCTGCCTTGACCAGCCTTATGAACTAAGTTTGGTCAGTGTTACGAGGGATCCTCCTCTGTTGTGGCTTTGGTAGGTTGAAAATTTGAAATTGATGGTGTATCGAATCTATTTGTGATCCGAACATGATACCTATAGTTGATAAAGTTAGGTCTATTACTGTTTTTCTGAACCTTTATTTGAACTGTGTGACAGATGTAAGCAAGAAACGAAGTGACTACTGAGATTATGACTTATAGAGAATTATGTATGGGAGACCAGCTGTTACCCGCGACTTTGTTCACATGGAAATTTTGATAATGTGCTATCCCAAACTATAAAACTATCTCTGTGCCTTTTGGCTTAGGCCTCCTCCAACAGATTCCATTGCGCTCTGTCCAGTGCCTGTGTTAATAATAGTTCATACCGGGCGTCCCTGTTTTCTGGTGTCATCTCTTGGATACCAGGGGGTGACCTGCTAGTTTTAGATAATAGCCAGTTTATTCCGGAAACAGTCATAGGCATTGAGATGCTCATGTTCATAAATCTTTGTTTCAGATGCAAAATATGCAATATAACATCAACAAACCGCCAAGAAATGTACCTCCATGTAAAAAAGCATACCGCAAGACCAGAGCCAACCCGTCACTTATGTGAATCCTGTGGCCGTAGCTTCTCAACAAGAACTTCTTTATTCCGACACTCGTTGTTACATGGAAGTAATATAACAATTTGTCATATTTGTAATAAACAGGTAACGGATACCAAGTTACTTCAACAGCATATCAAGGAGCATATTGATATGGCTATTTGTGAGAAATGCGGACAGAGTGTGAACAGATATAAGCTTGGAATGCATAGTTGTGTGTAGGATGATACGTAAGGACTATGTTTTTTGTACTATTGCCTTATTGTAATGTTGATTGATTGCATTTGGTTTCAAACATGTAATGCATGTATGTTGTGAATATCAGGAAAACAGTGTAATACTGATTTGTTTGGAGATATTCTAAATTACAGCCAAAAGACATTATAGTTCAGCTCTGCCTATTCTTTCGCGGAAAACAGGGTGCTATGGTAGTGTTAAGATATTTTGTAATAAGCGACACCTAAATAAATTGCCTAAATTTATATTATTGCGCTGTTGGAATCTCAACTCTGTTCATAATTTTATAGTGCCCTTTTATTTAGACACCTAGTCAAAAGGGGTATAGCAGGTATCTGTTCAATAGTAATCTTTTTAAATATACCTAGATTAAGGATTCCATAATTAGGATTAATGTTTTATGAATATTGCATCTGTCTGTCCACCATCACTCGATTGTAAGTCTAAGGTGTAGGTGTCCTTCAATTAAATTAACATTATGTGATCAATCAGAACTAAATATTTTTTTCTAAATAAAAACCAAGTCTAAAAGTTCATGATTTATTCAAATAATAACGGGGTGAAGTACACCATTAAAACTAAAGATCAACTCGTCTAAACCGCGTTTAAGAGTAGGTATCAGTCTCAAAATTGCACAAAAATGATGACACTGACACGGTGACACCTTTTGAACGTAGTTCAGACGTGCTTATCGCGTTCACATTCATTGGTGAAAATCACTTTAAGTCCAGTCAAATCATAATTGTAAAAAGTATACAAGATGGATACTATATAGAATACATTACAGATAAAAAACACAATATAAAATAATTAATAACACTACAATTTACTTTTACTATCAATGAGTTTGAAACTTTGCAAAAAAAAAACTGTTCGTTGAAAATATTCTCGCATGAGATAAAGCCGATATTAGACCGTTCACACGATTGAACGGTACAGTCGACAGACATTTTTTTTTAATTCCTTGTTCACACGACACCGATAAAATGACCTAGGATTAAAAGTTTATTTTTCAGTCATTAACATACAGGGGAAAGTACTAGTTCTATATAATTTACTTTTAACCGGCTTGAAAAAAAAACCGGAGATTATTTGCTCGGGCCGGGCGTTACATTTCGAGTGAATGATAATGCCGAATTAAACTCATGGCTTACATTCGACATAGTAAGTGAAGCGTCTATTATCGGTTTTATACGGTGGTTCCCCTATTTGATATTGAATCATGTACGGTCGAAAAACACTTGCTCGAAAACTTTAACACGGTAAAACTTCGAAATCGATAAATTTTAAACGCGACCGTTCTCTGCCTCGGTGCATCAACATTTCGAATAACTGTACGTTCGAATCATCGGTAGCGCGAAAGCTCATTAAATTGAAACGTAATTATCTGTAATTGCCACCAAATCGAATTTACATAAGAGTTAATTCCTCTATTTAGTCGGAGGGTAGTTCAACACGATAATGAGAACAACATAAACGTAGAGTACCTATTTATTTCTTATATTCTTGATGTATAAAGTTTTCATATTTCTATTCCTCTTCGTAAATTAATCATTTCATTAATTAGATTGTTCTCAAATAAGAATTTCTTTGAACCAACTATTACAGTCATTATATTTGGTCATTGGTGGTTGTTAGTTCGTTCAAGAAATCAGATGGGCTTTTGAGCTGTTGGTGATTCCAGATTATGGTAGGTATTTGATAGTATCATGCATCGAGACAATAAACTCGTCATATTCCAGCCCTTGTCCCATGTTATTTGAGATCGGTGCAACAAGTTTTTTTTCTTCCATTCTCCCCTTTCAATCGTCACGCTATCATTTACTTGTTTTTCCTTCATAACATTCCACATACAATCCATTCCATCGATCTTTTCTTTGGTCTTCCTCTCCCTCTCCATCCATCAACATTAATATACATCACTCTTTTCGTCACATGCGCGACGGTATAGTGCCTCACAATACCGTCGCGCTCTTATTTTATCAATTGCATTTTTTTTATCGAAATTAACGTTTTCGAGAAAATCTTATTCGATTTCAAGTAGGTATTAGTAGTAACCAAATCGACGTGTTTGGTGGTAACGCTTAAACCTCGAGCTGACCTAGCGTAATGCGGATTTTCAAAGTGTTATGAGGCCAGCTTATACTAGTTTTCTAACCAAAAGCTAAAAAAACACGAGTATAAAAAGTAAACATAACTGACGAAATACCGGTATAATACGGTATACCCTCTGCCAGCTCTTCGGGGATTAAAGGTGATTCTATGTAAGTAATTCCAAGATATTTTGCTCCCATTTTAAGCGACCAACCTTGGAAGAAATATCTCTCCCTTTGAGCGACCAACTTTGGAAGAATTAAGAGAAACATAATTCTAACTTATCAGTGAGAATTTGCGTCTCTACAATTATTTAATCAGCATCTTCAGTACTCGCTTGAAGTCAAATGAAATTTACTATTATTCATTTACGTATTCATTCAACATTAATAATTATGTGAAAAAGCAATGCACAACAGAAAGTGCTATGTCAATACTGATATCGAGTAATTTTTGGCGCATTTTCTCACCAGGTGTTCAAGTTACCAGAAACGCTTACTTATTTTTACGTTCTAAGCATTCCATCTTAATATTCGGGAGAGCATTAAAGCTCTTGCTTATATCCGTATTAAGGCTTAAAAATTAGCTGAGAATCACCAAAGATTCCCTTAGCAGAAGCAAAACCATCCTCTATGACGGATGTTGAAGAAATCAGTAAAAATAACTCTTATTCTGTACGGCATAAGGTTGTTAAGTTCAATCAGGAACTTCATGAATGAAGGTATGCTGATATCCCGCTGGTTCTTGCGTACCCCTGAAAAAGAAGTAGAAAGCTATATCGAATTTTAGGAATGGCTGGAAATGAAGCCAAGTAATTTACAGCATGAACCGAAACGAAAAGAAAGTCAGTGGTTTTTAGTTAAGTTCAAGATCCTGTCCGATAAAAAAGCATCGATGATTCGGGCAAAACGTCCACGATGATCAAACAGTTTGAATACCACCTGGAAAAGCCCGAAGTAGGTACTGCATTCGTCCTTACCTTTACCTCGAGGAGAAATACGCACAAGTTGTCAGCGCAAGCAGTCTTAAGAACCGAGATCGATCGGCACCGACTGCGATGGCGGGAAACCTCATCAATAGCAAAGTAACTGTCATACCTTCAATAATAGTTTTGGCAGCTTCTTTAGCGGTGATCTCGGAGTACCACGACGTGAACCGATGTGAAGGCATGGGATACATGCCGGTGGCAACGGTTCCTAGGTATACGGAGGTCGTATGAATGTTTTTCGTCCAAGTATCCAAGCGAAGCTCCTCCGATATTGAATCCATAAGCCCTGGTCAAAAAAATTAAGTCTTGATTTTTTGAAGATTATTATGACGTTGCAACGCCTGGAATTATTTGACAGAAATATAACTTATTATTCGTACAACTACCTATATAACTGGTCTAGCGTTAAATGGTGTCAGATTTCCACAGGTTTCCTGTTAAACACCAAAGTGAACATCGGCTGCTTAAAGAATAGTTCTGAATAGGCGTGCCGAATACTTGGGCCATCACTACACCAACACAGTGGTTGAAATAGTGCTACAGGTGTCAAGTAGTGAACTATACCTTAATTATTGGATTTTCCTCACCTTTTAGCCCAAACTTTGCTGTGCAATATGGAATCATGTCGGCACACGGCATTAGTCCTGCGCTCGAGTTGATAGCCACTATATGTCCATGCCGCCTTTCTATCATACTTGGTAAAAAGGCTTGGATTACCTGGTTAGAAAACAGCAATCAAGTCCAGCGCACAGAGCGGCACGGTAGGGCTAAATGCTCTGTGCCGCGCTGTGCGCTGGACCTTTACCCAACGTTAATTCATACGTAGTTAGTGGTATCAAGAAACAAATTTCAACGTTTAGAGATCGACCCCAAGGCATCAAAGTGGATTTCCCTTCGCGGAATGAACATGGAATCTGAATCTTGTTACGACTATCTACGCACGAATTTACGTTGGGTTTAGATACAATTCCTAGCCGTGCCAACCCTGGTTTGCGCTGACTATTTTAACTAAAACTTTAAAGAAGCAATGGAAATATGAACAGTCCATCTGCAATTTTGCACTGCACCTATCGAAACTCGACGAGAAATATTTTCGTATTCTATTAAAACAAGTTGGTAAGGTAAGGTAGGTACAATTTGGCTTGTATAGCTGATGATGACTAGATGGAAGAAGATTATCAGCACCGAAATTTTAGGAACTCGAATGATATTCATTTTAAAAGCCAAAAGATCAATACTCTGTATGAAGATTATAGGGAAGTACATAAATCAGTACACGGTTCAAGAGTTACCCAAAAGTGTGCAAGCAGGTTAGTGTCGATGTGCCTCAATATGGCTTCATGTCGCAGATTGCTGATGGGTGCGCAGGATAGGACTCCCGCGTTGCTCACTACCATGGTCACGTCAGTCAGTTGCCGTCGAATGCGCATCGCTATTGCTACCACTTGCTCGCGAGATGACACATCTATCGTGTAGCCGTAGCACTAGGAAATAAAATAGAAATTAAGGATTGGATTTGTAAAGGAGTTATCAGTTCATGCTTCGTTAGTGCTTGACTGCTGGAATTCTTCTCGTGGCGATAATTTTATAATGTGTGACCAGCTTTTAATGCGACATAAAGCTAATGGGTACCTAGCTTTAGTTTATCGCAAACCAATGCATTTATGAGTTATGGTATTAAGAAAGTGACTTTGTTTATGCCCTCTGGACGGTTCTGTCCTTTGCCTCATGCATTTTTGTCTTGTGATGGAAAGGCACTTTGGCTAGGCCTTCTAGACTGTTGTCCTTTACCTAATTTAAGTCCTGGAGTTCTTTCATTTACGGCAGCAATTGAAGTTAACCATTCAAGGCTTATTGTTTTAAGTGTTACATAACACCTTTGTTCCGCTTGTATATGCTGTTTACTTATTCCAAAGCACTACTAAGCAAGTTTTTTGTTATTCATTGTTATTTTATATGTCAAATTGTTATTTTATATACGCACCTCTGTGCGCTCTGATTATTAATCTTAGTTTTAGTATTGTTTCTCAGTAAGTGAATTATGTATCAAATTCTTTATGAGAAATAAAGTTGTTCTTAAACCAAAAAATAGTATTAGGGAGAATTTACCTCTCCATCTTTACGGCGTATTTCATCCACGACGGCGTTATTTCGCCTAGTGTCTTTGTCCCAGCAAATCACAGTGGCTCCGAGCTCCGCAAACTGAATGGCCAGCTCCCGGCCGATGCCTTGTCCTGCGCCGGTCACCTGTTCCAGAGTTATATGAGTTAAAGACAATATTAATACAAGACAGAGGTTTACGCTCAAAATGCTTCACCGACGTCCGAATGGTTCTACTTATTTGAATAGTTTCGAAAAACCGTCGTTTTGCGCGTTATTCATATTGGGATTATTCTGATGATCTACCTGCATGTCATTCTCAACCACTGAGCAAAGGCATTTTAAGTCATCACTTACCAACACAGTCTCTCCATGCAGACTCTTCAATGTCGCTGGGATAAAAATCTTCGCAAAAGCCACAGTACAGGTGGAACACAGCTTGACAATCAGCACCAGAGTATCTAGGGTCCACAGGGGCAAAGCGGCTAGACCCCCACTGCCCCACCACGGCAGTATCCATACTTCTTGCAAAACCCTAAACTTCCGAGCCACAGTAGCTACACCACTCACGAATACGTTTTTCCTATGCATAGAGGTAAAATAAACCTAAAAATATACTGACAGATGAGATTCAATTGACAGATCCGTTGTTGTTTTTGTGAAAATGGCCAGTTCATTGAGCATGAAGGGAAGTATCGAGTATGCAAAAATTTTGTTGAAAATACTTAGTAAGTATTAGGTTCTGCGATGGCTGATACACACTGGTATTTTATACTTTAGATTAAATTTTGACCGTATCATAACATAATATATTTATCCACCATATTTCATAAACGCGCACGATGGAAATTCTACGGTAGAGAAAAAACTTTTTATCGCGTCTCTACTTTTCTCGTCGAATATACAACTTCAGTGAGACGTCAGTCTTGACATTTAGCAGATTGCTCGAAGTGGAGTACTTACACAAAACACTATATTTTACTATAAATCCTATTGATTTATAATATAAAAAAATGGCGAAACCTTTGCAAAAAGAGCGAGAGAACCGGTCTGCGGAGAAGAAAGACTTGACGTTCCATGCTTATACGATATCTCCAGAAAAAGCACACACATCGATCGTATTGCTAGAGTCAGCAGAACCGGAGATACTATGCCAGGTAACGAGTATTTGACCAGAAAGAGTCGTCATTCTCCTGTCTTCATTTCAATTATTATCCTGCCTATCTACTCTACAAACTAGCACACAGCATCGCTACATGGCGCCAGAAATGGGTTGTAGTCCCTGTAGTGATGGTTGTCTACCCCGAACGCACATCTGGAGAAGTCTACCATCATTAATCACAAATAATTGATTGATGATTTCTTTGTGAAGGATTATGCTTCACAAAGAAACCATCATCCGGCCGGCCGGCCTTTGCCTCCTGGTTTTATCACCACTGACGTACTAAGTCCAATTTATAAGTTTTAAACTGACATGGTCACTAACATTATCATGGTGCTTGCAAAAACGCCGAAATATGCGGGAACTCAAAACAAATAGTAAACATGGTAAAAGTTCCGCGTAATTTTTTTTTCTTGTTACCAGACCCTCAGGGCAATAACAAAGTTCTCGGCACAAGATATGCAGAATCGCATAGTGCTGTTCGACCTCGACGCGATCAAGTACGTCCTGCTGCATGTGGAACATCTAGAGATCAACATTCGAAGGTTTGCGCTAAAGGCCTTAGCACAACTCTGCCAGTTGCCGAGGGGACCAGAGCAGGTTCTGGAAAACCCACAGAATTTGAGAAAGATTGCTAACATGCTTGCCAAGGTGGGTAGATTCAAATTAAAATGATCAAGGGACGGTGTGATACCTTCTTAATGCCCGTGCCAGACTGGTCATCTCTTAGCTGACACCTCCACATCGGTCTACACCGGTGGTTTACAACAGCACGCACTGTTGACGCACTGGAAGGTGTGGAAGGCTTGTTTACAACAGTCTGGCCCACGCTTAAGTGGTGTTGGGTGTAGGTTGTTGTGTAGGTACCTACCTACTCCGCACTATGAGCGAAACTGCTGGTTTAAACGCGTTGCATACGGCCAAGAGTTTACATGTTTAAGCAATGCTTGGTGCGATGTCAAAACGACAGTGGAGAAATCAAATGAAAAAAGCTTAGAAGTTGGAACATGCCAGTACTCACGTGAAGAAAAGAAGTGAGGCACAGACGTGTCGTTTGTCACAAGTCGTATCGCCTGAGGTCGTGGCCGAGATCGGGGTGTACGGCTTCGGACCGTGTGATGCGATACGCCAAATTTGGCAGGATTCCAAGCGGTCGCTATACGAGGTAGCCTTCGTAAATTATTTCCATAAAACTAATTCTCTCGAAATCTTCTTCCCTGCAGTTGGAAGACGTCTTCGTTCTAGAATTTGCATCGTTAGTCCTGGCAGAATTAACAAGAGAACCTCTAGGATGCGAACAGCTGGTATCGGCTAATATATTGAGCACATTATTTTCCAGAATGAAGAACAGCTTAGATCCCGATGTTCAGAAGAATTGTCTTCAGGTAAACCTTCTGGTCGCATGTTATTTTCTTCTTCAGACCGTTTGTTTTGCGTTCTGACGTGATATTAGCGGCCAATGACCTATCTAACCGGCTGGCCGCGAGCTCCGCTCAAGCGACACTTGTGACGCTGTAGCTATTGCGGAAACAATAAGATATTAGTAAAGAGCATGCCGCGAGTCCCCGTGACACGACTTGCAACGACAATACTCACACGAAGGTAACGAGTGACACGCTCGGGGCGTTTATAAGCAAGTCGCGACATCGCGAGGTCGTTAACAGAGGCCAAGAAGCCAAATTTATTAACATTCTTTACTTCATAAACAGAGTCAAAGTCCGTAACATTTTTTCTAATCACTTCCTTACGACAGTTTATTGTTCGTGCTCCTTCAAAGAAATCGTTGGGAAAGGGCACTGACCGCTATTAACATACTAAAACGCAACATCAAGCAATTATAAATCGTGTAGGTCTAACTTATGATTGAAATATACTCTACTCTTTACTCTTCCATCACAAGATTCTAAGCAATCTCTTGGAAGATCCAGTATGCGCGTCAGAAGTGACAAAGAACAACCAGTTCAGTTGGCCATCTCTCCTGGCATTGATGCAGAGCAAGTTCCTAGCTATCCAGCATGCAGCTTTGAGGACCGTAGATCAACTGATCTGTAGGTATAAGGATATCGTTGTGCAGAAGACTTTTAGAGCTTCGACTGGGGTTCTGGATCTTTGTGATATACTTGAGGTGAGTTTAAAAATGCGTTGTGCAAAGCTTGAAATATTTTAAACACGTCAAAACACTCAAACCTGTTTTTCGATCAAATCGGTTTCAAATTGAATATTACAATAAATATTCTGCGCGTGGGTACTCGATCAGGCATCCATGTTCTCTTTTCATTTAAATATAGAGGTGGTAGGTGTAGTAGGTCTTTCCGTAAGTGTACTAGGACCCATAAGGAATACAACGAAATAAAACTAGCACAGAACTGCGAATATTTTTCTATGTCCTATGCTAAGAGAGGCATTGGTCCAGCGGTGTGCGAATCTGACTGTGGATGCTGAAAGACTCGATGTCGTCGCAAATAACAGAATTATTGGTACAGAATCTATCTGTGATCACCATTTATCAATCACGCAAAGTAAACCCACCAGTCTCTCTAAATAATTCGCCATAAAAAAATACAAACCTAAAAATATTTCTAACTCCCCCAGTCCTACGAATTTCGAGACGTCCACACGCTAGTTCTGGGTGTCCTTTGCAACTACGTGGAAACAGAAGAGAACGCTCTTCATCTATACCAGTCGGGGTGTATCCTGCGGCTTATAGCTTACCTTGAGATGGCCCTGCCGGCTATGAAACCCCACTGCCTGGCTGTATTGACGAAAATGTCTTTCACGTCTAATGGGAGAGATGTGAGTCAGAATACTTATACGTCGTAGTTGCCCATTAGATCAGATAACTTCCCGTTTGCACGTTACTAATTTTATTTATTTGGTCGTTAGCCCACCTTCAGTCACGTCTAGAATTCTAGATGGACACCACAAATAATGCCTACTTGTCCGAAAATTCGGACTATTCGAAGACATCGTTAATTAGGGTAGATGACACCAATAACCAACCACTTTATTTTAGAAACACCCGTTAAATAAATTTAAATAGGTACAATGATTTTTAGTTGCATTATACCTACATAGTTGAAGCATTGAGTTGGCTAATTAGTGACGTCACAGGCTATTACCAAACAAAATATCTATGGGGAAATCGAGTTTTGACAGCAATAGACTACAAATAGTCAATAGATTGGTGGTGTCAACTACCCTACAACACAGTGGCGTCGCAAACAATACGGCAAGTAGACTGTTCAGAAACCCTAACACCATGAAAAATATACTTACCTAGTTGGTTATACGGGCAAGCCAAGCTAGCTTGTATTAATAAAGCGCTACTAACAATACTGGTTTTGTTGTCGAGTGGTAAATTGAATGGAACCTGATAAAGATCGCGGGAATCTGCTAAATGCGCTGTCTAAAAGTCTGTTACTCTTTCACGCAAAAACTACTGAAAGGATTTGGATGAAATTTTGCAAACAGATAGTTTATAACCTTGATTACTTTTTATCCCGGTAGTAAGATCAAGAAAATTAAAAGAAAATTATCGAACGCGGGCGAGGCCGCGGGCAGAAGCTAGTTTATAATATTTTAGGAAACATAACACTTGCGTCTCACATTGGACGTCTCACAGCTACGATGATGACGACTCTTTTTCAAAGAGACTTATTCAGAGAGATCCATAACCTACATACTCCATTTCCAGGCACTATTCGCGACGGATACCGACCTGGTCTTCTGCCACCAACTACTCAGCTCGAACGTGGAACTCCTAGCTGATGCAGCAATGGGTGTTGCCAACATGACGAAACTACTGCCTTCAGCCGTGCGCATGTCTGATACCAACATTATAGAAGCTCTGTGTGGTCAGTTTCACATGAAAGGAAATGAGTTTGAATTAGATTTTAGTAGAACTTAACCTCTTTACCATCACCTTAGCCTTTTGTCTTCCAGTTTAAAGCCGGATGCAGCTGTGGAGCATGATCGAGGTTCCGTTCCCGTGGGTTTTAAAAATGGAGCGACTTGCGTGGTTAACATTTGCTAAATTAGATTAAAAAAAAACTAAATTTTACAATGGTCCCGCCATGGCCTTTCTTCATGGCGGGAGGTACGTATAAGACGATGGTTGAGAGGCGAAAAGGGATTAGGGAATGATTCTATACAAACAAAGCCTACTTACTATAGGCGTCGCGAATGAATTTGTGAACGGATAGAATGATTAGAATACCGCATAGGCGCCAGCTGCAGGCGGTGGCGGATGGAGGCGAGAGCTCGCAGCGAAGTTTATTCTCCTCTTGGTGAGCGAAGTTTCTCCTCCCAGGCGGCGGGTGGCGCTGGTGTAGGCGTGGACACAGCAGTACCAGTATTTTACATGGAGAGATTGCCTATCTGATCTCCACCACCCAGTAACTAATACAATATACCCCGGTGTAAAACTGGTTGGCAGACTTCCGGGCTTCTGACTTCTCATAACGACTGTCAAAGATCTATGAAATATGACAGTCGGACCACTGGCTTCACGTGCTTTCTAAAGCACAGAGGCAACTCGGTATGTAATAGATAGGAACCCATCCACGAACCGACGTTGGCAAGCACTGCGTTGCCTTTATTTAGAAACGTATGTAAGTACCTACCTATAATTATTTGTAGCTATCCTGGGCGACGACGCGGCCGTCTGGTTCTACATCAGGATGAACTCGCTCCGAGCACTCGCCGAGCTCTGTCGCATCATTCCGAAGGCTGCCTTCAGTCTCGTCGAGCCGAAGACGTTCATGTCACTCAGGAATATTAACAAGAAATGTTAGTACAGTCAAGTTATTTATTTCTTCGTCATTTTTCAAATTGACGACCTGAATGGGGCGCAGCGGTTGTGAGGCTGCCTTACGTTCTTAGGGTCCCTGGTTCGAATGGTAGGAGCAAATGTTTGTGTGATGAGCATGGACATTGTTTCCGAGTCATGGATGTTTACATATGTATAATAAGAATGTATTTACAAACAAAAAAGTATCTATGTAGTATTTATCAACTATCTGGTATCCACGACACAAGCCTCGTTGCTTAGTGTGGCACTAGATGGCGCTGTGTGTAATGTCCAGCAATAAAAAAATAAAAAATAATCTTTACAAGTTATAAAGTCAGGCAACATACGAGTAATACCGAAAAATATGCGATGGGTTCTTTATATTTAGTTAACGTTTTGCCTTGTTTCATGAAAACGGAGCATGTAATGTATTAGTTTACACAGTCTGTAATTATGGACTCCATAAAACTGTGTTGTGTCGCATAAATCGATTTTTTGTTTTTCTTCCAAAGCATCAGCGTCAAAATCACAATGATCTTTATTTAAGTTGCAGTAAGGGTGCTGTTGAGTTGTTATCACTGATAAGTTTATCAAAATAGCATAATAATCATAATCAGCCTATGTTCTCACTACTGGGACACACGGCTTCCTCTCTATGAGAGGGAATTTGCTATAATCCACCATGCGGGCCCAGTGCGGGTTGGTAGAATGTCACATAATGTCCCCGAATTCTTTGGTTCTAGGACATCCGGGTTTTCTCACGATGTTTTCCTTCGCCGTGTTTAACAGCAGTGGTGATGAAATAAATTACACAAAGTATTGCGCCTGCGTGGGTTCGAACCCACGACTACTGTTCGTAAGTCGGGGCCGCCACCACGGGTCACCGCTGCTTCCAAATTCCGGTTATTATAAAGTTGCCGGTGTCAGAGGTTTATTAACTGCCTGAGCTTGTTTATGATCAAATGTTTGTCAACAGTCAAAGACACGCCGATTGAAGCTCAACGCCTTGCGGTGCAATGTTACATCAACTTACTGAACTACCACGTCAGCACGAAGGCCATGCTCAACGGCGAGTTTATGGCTGAACTGCTCAGTATAATGCAGGTGAAACAGAAAGATATATTGATAGCAAAAAATCATAACCCCATTTTGACTTTGCCGTAGTCGGATAAAAACAATCTGGTGCTCGCATCGCATACGAGTAGCTACTGTTCTCTGACTCGACAACGACGACTCTTTTGATATTTAGATTCACAAAGACTTTTTTTCTGGCCTTTTTAATAGGTCTCTCTGAACTTAATCTTCTAAATATCACAAGAAATACCCAAGGTAAAGATAACGTTCTGCCTAGCCCCACAAAAAAAGGCGTGAGTTAATGTAAGTGTAGGTACCCGAAATTACAAGAGATGGAACTCGAACTTATACCCAAAGCAAATGTTTACTTAGGCCCAGATGCAGCGCAAACTACACCTCCCTAACTAATTATTTATTTAGCACCTTACCAAGTAAAGCAGCTGTTCCAAGATCGTCTGCATTCTGCATCGAGCCTATGTGACAACTATATACTTCCATAATGTCATTTACAGCGCATCGACATCAACTTAAAGATAATGACTTGCACCGTGCTGACTGGACTCATGACGGAGGAGGTCGGGGCAGACTTGTTCACAGCCAAGAAAGGCGAAGTGGTAAGTATCAAAGCGACTCATCATCATGTTTTTGTGAGGACAAGCATATACAGGGTGTAAACAGACCCTTCATGAAGCGTCAACCAAGCATTCTGTACATCGAACTAAGTAACTTCACGTAAAAATTATCGCTGGGAAACGACTTTTTTTTTGGGGTGAAAAATCACGTTTTACTGTAAAACTCACTGTACCGCACTCAAAACATTTTGCTGGTGGATGGATTGAATAGTACGGGGGTTGTGGAGGTGTTTAAAGAAAAAATCTCTCGTTTCCCAGTAATAATTTTTGCGTAAAGTTACTTATTTTGATGTACAGAATGCTTTGTTGACGGCTTCGTGATGAGGTTGTTTACACCCTGTATTTTATGTAAGTTTGGCTGCCTCGTTGCTGTAGTGGTCGTAAACGCGACTGCTGAGCATGAGGTCCCGGGTTTTCCCATCAGGAATTTCTCAGTAGCAGCCACGGAGTTTGGATTTGTGTCCGATTGATGGCAATAGATGATTAAACGTAACCGGCGAAACTTGGTTGTACTATTAGGTACATCTCTGCTTAACCCTTCGGGGATTACAGGCGTGATGTTATGTTAAGTATCAAACTATGCAATCTCCAGGTCTTGTCCAGTAACTTGATGATCGAGCACATTGGCCTGCGCACCGCGCTTTGCACGGTGATCGCGGCTAGTGTCAGCAATGAGGGGGCTGACGTGTATCTGAACCTTGGGACTATACACTAGTGAGTATTAGCGTTTTTCTGTACTTTGGGCTATGTCCACACTTCATTGGTATAGCAGTAGGTATTTGCCGAGCCGATGTTATGGCTACCTCAAACTCAAAGCATTTATTTGAATGTCAGAAAAACAAAGAGAGCGAAGCTACAGGCCCAGTCACAAGGCATAATAACTTGTGAAAGTACTGTAGATACCCATTCCAAAGCGTAGATCCCTATGGAGAAGAATTGGTAAGAAACTCCATGGACACTTTTATGTATTGTTACAAAATCTTGGTTACATAATTATGTTGATGTTTTGCCTATATTATACTTATGTGAGTACGATAGACAGTCGTGCAAGTTATGAGCGTCTACACATATTTGGCTCGCGCCGAACGACGAACTTCATTGGGCATCTATCATTTCTGAATTATGTTCCGGCCGGCTCGTTAGAATAGGCTAGTTTCCACCATCAATAAATTGCAAATCTATTTCGTCCGTCAGTACGAAACGAGTATTTGAAAATAATGGACACGTATTTTTTGTTTTTGTAAATCAATGAATATTGACAATGACAAAGATAAAACGCATCAAAATTCGGGAGTGGGGGCTCGTGACGTCACAAGTTCACAACGCACTAAAAATTATACAACGGCGTGACGTATTGAGAATTTTATAAGCGTCATATCTTTAGTCAATTTTGGTTTACGTAACAAAAGAAAAAATACGTGTCCAATATTTTTTGGAAATATATCTGACGGATTAATTAGATTTTTTTAGTCATCTACTCTAACCGAGCGGATTTTTTCTTTATGTAACTGTATTATATACGATTTTGCGGGCCGGATAAACTGAAATATCGAACATGTGTGTGAATGCAGAATTGTGACACTTAAAACCTCCTAACCCTGTCTTGCAAGGACATGGAAACACCTATATTTTCTAAAGGCCCGAGCCCATTTAATACTGATACTGACAGTACTTAAACTCTTGATTGCTTCACACTCACAGTATGGTAGAGAACAAGCAAGCAAGGTACGTGGTCGGTGCATGGGAGCCGGCGTTGGAAGCCATCTTCCGTCACCATCCATCTGCGAAACTGGCGTACACTGGCAGGCTCGACATCAACGACTTCACTCAGGTAACAAAGAACCTAATGCCTTGCTGACAGGAGACCATGATCCAAAGACTTGGCTGACCTGCCAAAGTTGCCGTTGCCATTTTTCCAAATGTTGTATTTGAGTTCCATCATGTGTTGACATTTCTATTCGAATATCTTCGGCTTTGGGTTCCGTGAGTGCGGTCATGATATGCGACTTCAGAAAGGGAATTTCCTAAAAACTTGTTTAAGAGAAAACATGTCAAAAGAAAGTAACTTCCACATTTCGTCGTCTTCCGCAAATAGCAGAAATGTATCCAGTCTGTTCTCCTGCCCTTACACAAATATCTTTGGGTCTAGCGCAGCATGTTGTCTTCTTCCATACTTCTCTTCTAGTCGTCATTTCCTTTCTAGCCAAATATTTTTTCAATGGACCTTAATTCCAGTATATTTTCCAGGAGGGTTTCTACTGTATTAAGTGCCTCGGCGAGCGTTTTCCTAGCATGCAGACGATAATGACGAACATGAACCGGCCCTACTCGCCGGTGTTCCTGTGCAAGTTCGAACAGCCGCCGGGAGGTTCCGGCTCCAAGATCGAGATCAGGACTCGTGAGTATGACATAACTTAAGTTTGAAAGAGATATTAATCT
Organism: Xestia sexstrigata; assembly: GCA_941918905.2. NCBI lineage: Eukaryota > Metazoa > Arthropoda > Insecta > Lepidoptera > Noctuidae > Xestia > Xestia sexstrigata. The sequence continues at coordinate 21,977,191 of OW799201.2, forward strand.
GCCTGAAACGGTATTTTTACTCTTAATTTGGCATCACTGTCGAAATCATTCTCGTAAAAAAAAAAATACGATAAACTTGAAAAAAATACTATACTAAAATTAAAAGAAAATTAGGTTTATCTAGCGACATTGAACACGTATACAAAGTTTAGTGTCCGTGCTTTTAACTGTTGCGGAGTTCTCTCGTGAGGAGTCGATCATGGCTGCAAGAATCAGGATCAAGTTATGTCTGCCACAAAAATGTCTCTCAAGTCATGTCTGCCATAAGAAAGGGCCGCTACACCGAGACGCGAGGGGATCCCGTAATTTAAGAAAGTTTTCAGTCTCAATTCGTCACGAAACAAATACCTCTAATTTACCCACATCTTAGACAAGTTATTATCATTGATCGTCACTGAAAAGAGACTGTGATTAGATAAAAGATTTTAATTACGTAAGGGAATTAGCTAACGGAACATTTCTTCTTTCATTCTTCCTCGTGTGGTTAGTGCCTAACCTGGTGTCAGAATTTTTATGCTGCCCGTAGGACTTGGCTTAACGTGACGTCGGGAACTATCTCTCAGGCATTCTGATCTGGTATCTTCCCGATGTTTTCCCTCTTTCGAAAGAGTTTGGTACGAAGTCAAGTAAATAACTTGACGTTCCAGAAAGCAATACAGAAGAGCATGGCGCCAGGCTGTTAGCTACCGTATCAGGCCGGCTGCCGCTCCCGGCCGCGCCGGATGACCACGACTTGCGGGACTATCTGCTGAGGCTGAAACTGTGGTTCGGAGACCCGTTAGTCATTTTTCTATTCTCTGAAGAATATTAAAACCATATTTTGAGGGCCTGCGCAGACACACGGACGCACATCTTCGATCATTCTATTCTAGTGCAGATTGCGTACTAAAAATGTGCGCCGTCTGCGTAAGCGCGCTATCGAGCAAACGTTCTAATAAAAAAAAAAATGCTTTATTTCAGAGCTTGATCCATAATGATGTTAGTAATACAGACTACCTACTGATTAAGCTATGTTAGTAACAAACGAAAAACAAGATCTACTCTCTCTCTTATTTACATAATGTGCTGTTTTCAGATCGAAATCTCTGCATTATGTTGAGATAGAAGACGCCCATTATGAAATAAGGTATGACGTACTTTCTATATTTATTATAAATCCTCAAAAAACGAGTACACTTCTCTGTCAGATATTTTAGTGCAATCAGATATTGATCAAAACCAGAACGATTGATCGATGACCTGTATAACTTCGGGAACCTAGGTATCTACATATCTATCTACTCAAACATTGATCATGTTAGTAGCTTCAAGCTTATACCACACACACACATAGACTACCTCGTTGGTCAAGTGGTCTTAAGCGCGACTACCGTGCATGAGGTCTTGGGTTCGATGCCGTGCTATCTAAAAGGTGTAAACAACGTCATCACGAAGCCGTCAACCAAGCATTCTGTACACCAAACGAAGTAACTTTACGAAAAAAATATTGCTGGGAAGCGAGTTTCTTTTTGGGGTGAAAAATCATGTTTGGTGATAGAACTCAATGTAACGCACTCAAAACATTGTGCTGGTGGATGGTTTGAATAGTACGAGGGTTGTGGAGGTGTTTAAAGTAAAAATCTTACAATTAAATAAAACTCGTCAAAAAGTTGGAACTTTGACCCCCAATATCTCCGTAACTAGAAGGTTCCCAGGTATGGTGTAGAACAAAAAAATGATCGCAATGACGGGGAGAACAAGTGCCTTTCGGCTTCGTTAAGAGGTTTTTTTACACCCTTTATAAGAGTGCGCGGTTGCAGAATGGATTTTCACAGCAATAATCCCGAACGCCTCCAGTTGAGGGGATGTTGATCCTGTACAGTGCTTATACCTGTACATTAATCTTATCGTTATCTAGATATCGCAAAAAATGTGACGAAGTATCATCATCACTGAAGGAACGAGCGCAGCTGCTGGCAGAGTACGTCGCTGAACAAATGAGCGGACTATCCCAAGAGAGAGACTGCTCTATGCCTAGCGTAGACTTGCATCTGGCCGACCTGATGGTAAGTTGACGCAACAATTAACATCATCATTGAAGCAGCGAGCGCAGATGGGAGGATCAACGCTAGAGAAATTCAAGACTGTTCCATGCCTAGCGTCGACTTGGTGCATCTGGCCGACCTGATGGTAAGTTGACGCAACAAGTAACATCATCATTGAAGCAGTGAGCGCAGATGGGAGGATTAACGCAAAAGAAATTCAAGACCGTTTCTTTGTGTAGCTTTGTAATTGAGGTGGTAGGCACTGATGAGGTGCTGGTACGTTGGTGCCGAGAAAGAAAAAATAAAACGGCGGACAAGTAAAATTCACGTCTAAATTGGACCCGTGTCACAGATGGAAGGGAAGGGTGTTGCCACAGTTTACATTTATGGCTTGATTAATGCTTGATTAAATTGCATTAATGATTTACATTTTAATGTTGGTTGTTGCAATATTATTAATTAAAATCTCCAACACTGTTCCATGCTTAGCGTCGACTTGGTGCATCTGGCTGACCTGATGGTAAGTTGCCGCTGGAGTGGCATTTAAAATTAAAACCGCTGGTAAAAGTTTTTTGTTAACCTTTCGTGTCTGAATTCGTTTTGTGAGAAAATCCCAAAAAACTAAATAAATTGCTATATTATTATTTTATTATTATTTTAATTGCTATATTATTATATATATAACTATATAATAAACACGTTAGTTTAGATCTTAGAACAACGTAACAGAGTAGGTACATGTTGAGCTTAAATTGACATAGGCATAGTGAACCACCAAATTAATAAAATTAACTTGACAATAATTTAAAAATATATATTCTCCCGCCCGCTGTAGTGTTCGAATTCGAGTCATAGTGAGAATGTATCTTCTATAACTCATTCAAATTATACCTACTGCTGAGACATCTTCAAGGTCATTTAATTTTATCCTCTTGTGCCAACCCTACCAAAATAGGTAAAAATTTTCTGTCTATACTCTGTGGCGGCGAATGCGGCGCTTAAACAGTGTCAAATGCAGTGATACACTTGTTGCACAATCTTTGATACACCGCGGCGTCTTTGTTGGTAAATTATCAAATAAGTAGGTACGTAACACACCGACCGGCCAACGATTTATTCGCGGAACGTCAAATTTTCCCAATCAACCATGAACCTTTGATGAGGAAAATAGCGAAAGGGTACGCAAATGGTCTGTTAATTATAGGAATTTAATAAGTGAATGGACTGTATCGAGAATTAAGTTTTGAGATTATTCTCAAATGATGGTCTCAAACTAGGGAGCTAATGGCTAGCTGAAATGGATTTGGTATAAATATTGTATTTCAGTCAGTGACCAGCAGAAAGGGGTTGGGGCGAAAAAGAAAGGATTGCGAACACTCACGATTGACCAGCTTTCACCTTTAGGTTTGAATTTCTTGAAGTTTCTTGATGTTTCCTTGATGATAGAATCTTCTCCGCGTGCACGCGGTAACAAATCACCAAAATATTGTCCTTGAGGGTTTGCTTGAGTGTCCACCACGGTAATTACGCTTCACAAATATTACACAGTTGCGAGATCACTAATTAAGAGTTAGATTGGGCCAATAACTTAATTATATCGATTTTCTTCCTTTACTGCGCGCGCGCCATGCGACCGGAACGAAAGGGGTCGGCGAAGACGTGTGGAGGAAGGAGTTAGGGATGGGACATGTCACTGACTAACGAATACGAAAAAAATAGTAAGGTGTATCAAACAATATCGAACAACCTTAATGCTTCAACGATAAAGTTGAAAATCTGTTAAAGAAATTTGGCAGATTGTAGTAGCTTGATCCTTGATGTGCTGGCTGGCGTCTGTACCATAACATCGGCTGGCTTAAAAACTGCTACTAGTACTAGACCTACTCGACTCGCTGTTAGTTTTAAATTTTCCTGAATAGAAGAATAATATAAACTTTGAAACATAAGTACCTACTTAATGTTTACCAACCTACTAACGTTATATCTGCACATAAGACTTATACAAGCATAATATAATACTTACTATTGGTAGATCTACCTACAAGGTATGAAATGAACTTTTCTAGAAAGTTATGCTAGGTACATTTTTATCACATGGGAACATATAATTGTAAGTAACACGCTACCTACTTACTAAATAGTCGAAATATATAATAATCAATACAATACCTTTTAGTGTTAGGACGATACGGTTTTGATACTGGGGAACGTCTATCAAAACCGGGATTGAAACCAAATACCTACTCTAAATATCAGTTTGATTTAACTGCGAGACGCAAGTCTTGCAGGCTTAGTCTTGTTCTTGCTCAAGTCTTGCAGGGTTCAGTCTTGGTCTTGGTCTTGCTACAATAAGTCGGTCTTGGTCTTGCAAAAATGCAAGAACAAGACCAAGACTGCAAGACCAAGACCGATTTTGGGCAACTCGTCCACAAATGAACAGTTTCGAGAGCAAAATTTTCTCATTTTCCAGTCGGAGCTGGCATCCCCAGTGATAGGGCTGGGCTTCGTGAAGTGCGGCGGCGGCCTGGAGCGCGCGCTGCTGTACAAGGTGCTGGCCGACCGGAGCGGCCTGCCGTGCGCGCTCTACCGCACCTCCAGCGCCTACGCCTGGTGCGAGATCGCTGTGCCGGAGATGGATCCGGTTAGTAATCTTCTTCTTTGGGTCAGCGCACACCAAGAACAGAGCAGAGCATTTTCTGTGACTACTGAAAAATGAATCTTTTATGACAATTCCATACGTTGCAAAACGCGTACCTACTCGGACATTCATCTTGCAAGCTCGAGCTTGGTCGAGCATCAAGTTTGGACGTGTAATTTTGCAACGTATGGAGTTGTCATAAGATTAATTTTTCAGTAGTCTCAAAAAATGCTCTGCTCTACTCTTGGTGTGCGCTGACGCTTTATCGTGTGGTTAGTTTTAATCTTAAACCGTGAAACCTTACAACAGTGTTTGATTATGTTATAATCTCCAGCAAATATAACTATATAAGTGATCAGACTGAGTTGATCACGCACAATGGTCCACTTTAAGGACTAAGTGCAGAAACCTAAACCCCATGATAGAAGTGATCAGACTTCTAAGAAAAAGAGAAAAGGTATACCTGGGCGCATTCGTTCCATGATAGACCTTATCCATCGCTTTTAATCAGGCACAATAAAAAATAATAAAGGAAATATTATAAACAGGAAATTGTTAAGAGTATGCTTGGGTAGTGACGACAATTAGACCAAAAAAAAAACATTTTTAAACTTTTATTTCTTATGTTTTTTTTTTGGTTAAAAATCCGTTATTTTTTACCTACGGTGTCAAGGTTTGGTTGTTACATAAAGTTCATTTTTAGGGTTCCGTACCTCAAAAGGTAAAAAAAGAACCCTTATAAGATCACTTTCTTGTCCTGCTGTCAGTCTGTCCGTCCGTCTGTCACCACCGATTTTCTCAGGAACGTTCCTGAAAATCGGTGGTGGTAGATCCACACCTAGCAAATTGAAATTTATATCAGATGCTGAGGTCTATGGTCCCATCAGGTGTATAAAAATCAAGGTCCTGAGTCAACATGATAAAAAGATATGGGCAAATTTAAATTTTCGCGAAAACTTGTAAGTATCAAAATTTATCTTGATTTTCAACTTTTTTTATTTTTCGGAATTTTCCCTTTTCTTGTGCTGTAAGACCTTGCTTTTAACCAAAATTGTCAATTCTAGGTCAACCGGAAGTACCCTATAGGTTTTGGGTCGAAAACCTATTATAGTAGTTCCCGTTGACCTAGAATCACGAAATTTGGCGAGAAGCAATGACTCAGCACATGTAAAGGGAAAAATATTAAAACGAAAATCTTAAATTAAAACGGATATATGTAGTTTAATAACAAAATAAAGAGCGATTTTACTATTACGAACTTATTATTTGCGGTTGGTGCAATAGCCGTTTCTAGGGATCGAACAGCAAAGTTAAGTTTGTCCTTTAAAAAGTTTGTACGGAACCCTCGGTGCGTGAGTCCGACTCGCTCATGGCCGGTTTTTTAAGCAGATTTAACATCAGCAGGTTATGATCTACTTTAACTTTAATAGCATTCTAACCCCACAGGAGGAAGACGACGATAAGTCCCAGAACTTCCCAGCAGGCCTCCTCCGTACCAACTACGTGGTAGACCTGATACAGCGGCCGGGGCGTCTGATACCGCGCGGCGGCCGAGAGGCGAGGTTCGTCTGTGGACCTGTGTGCTCTCCGCCTTATACAGCCAGGGAGTTGCCTGACGTTTGTCGCTGTGAGAGACGGGCTTAACAATGAAGTTTTTTTTTAATATTAAAATGTTCCTTGACCTCAATCCTGTCCTGAAGATAGAAATATTTATTTATTTGCCTGAAATATGGTATTTTACAGATCTTATAACATATACAGTTCTTCATATTCCGCCTACTAAATTCGGCATGCAAATGTGACAATAACAATGATTCTAATTAAACAAAATAATTAAATGAGGACAGTGATATCTGTGATGAGGTCGACAATGGAACGAGCTAACCCAAAAGTATGTATGTATTTATTTATGCTGTTATCGGGGGAAACTGACCCTAATAGTAAAATATTAACGTGAATTAGGAGAAAAGAAAATTTTATCAGCCTAGGGTAATTTAGAAACAGTCACCATTGTCCTGCATTTTGAAAGGGTGCAATGGGAAAAGACTAGGCAGATCAGTTTGCTTTTTGTTTTTGTTTCTTTTGCATCTGAAAACTAAAGGGTGTCAAATCATGATTTGCAATTTTTTTAAAGGTCACCTATGATGTGGTCACAGATGCATCATATATTCACATCCAACTACGGTGCAGTTCCTTATGAGATGGAGCCGTTTTGGCTTTTCAAATGTTCCCAATCAACCTTGAACCTAATGCGATAAAGTTGAAAATCTACTAAAGAAATTTGACAGTTTGTAGTATCTTGATGTGCTGACGTCTGTACAAAACACCTTTTTGGATGCTCTACCGAAATTAATCGGTGCCATTTCTATGACGTATTCATGTAGTAATTTCATTTATGTACTTAATTAAATAAATAAAACAAGTTTTCAAATTAATTATTCAATTTATTTCAAACTTTACACAGCATTATTCGTTCGATGCCATGAGAGTACAATTCTATAATAAATATAATATTTAGTATCAAAACTCTTAAGACAAGGCACTATAGTACTTAAGACACATTGCACAAGGTTTAAGATGGACGGACAAACGATCACAAACATTTATTCTTATAAACTAATTATTTTAAAGGTGATACTGCTACTTTTACGAGTCTAAGACAGGCAATTGAACTTCAGAAATCTGAAGAAATGTTAATACTGCTGTTTTTATTCGTAGGAATGGCAATCGGAATGTATGGTGGGTTATTTTAAAGATAAAAATAACTCATTAACAGATTACACAGTACACTTTCCCGCTTGAGTGAGAGATAAAATTCTATCTTTTTATGTGAGTTCACTGTAGCTGGCGCCACTCAAGCTGGAGCCAGATCAAGTTCTCTCTTTTCAAAGCAGTAATGTGTAGATGGCCCTATAAAAGCTTGGCCCAGAATTATTATTTGTCATGTATTGATTGAGTCACGTTAGCTTAAGACATGAAATGATGCATAGTCCAGTTGGCCTCGTAATTGGTAGCACTTTTGACAATTCCTAGTAAATTTAAACTTTACTATGGTTGAAATTATCTAATTATCATAAGGACAAACTTAGATGCCTTGTTTAGTGACCAGAAAAGATTAGAAAAGAATCTTTAGTTTTTATACAATTAAGAAGACATTTAATCAATGTGATGATTCAACGTTATGTATGGTACAGTATAAAATGAGTCTTATTAATATTACTTTACAGTGCAGTATCAACCTTACATCATTACAACATAAAATTTACTTAGTATATAAATAAAAAATAAATAATTTATACCTTTTAGGTAACAATACATTGCGCTGGTGATAAAACTTACCAGTTAATAATAAACCAATCGAATTTGTTCAAATACTAACGAAAATAATCGTTGGAATTAATTGCAACCTAAGTTTACTTGATTTTTGTTGATAATAATGTAAAAATACACAACCTGTATAGGTAAGATAGAATGTATAAATGACTTAAAATAATTCAGTCTAAAATGTGGAAATGGCATCTTAGATAGAAAATATGCATGCATGTAGTGTATTTGCAATAGTTAGCTGGTGAAAGCGATTAAGTAAACCTTAGAGTGCTCACCAACCAAAGCGATCGTCGTGCGAATACGCGGCCATCGCATTAATTATGATCGGCGAACACATCCGTGATTTTCACCGGGCAACGGACACAAGATGATTCCTCTTATCAATTCTGATTTCGAGTCCTTTTAAGCTTACTGCCATAATGAAGGATTGCTCAAAAGAAAAAGTTGCTTTATTAAAAGATGCTCCTACGCGTGTTCGGACTGTAAGCTTGTCGGACTATTTATAGCTGCATACGTAAATTTATATTAGTATATGCCCGGCATATATGGGCAAAGTGATCAATAATTTGATTTATGTGTAGAAGCAAGGTGTGACAAGATTTCCAAGTGCTCAAAGCAGTGAAGAACGTTAAGTTTCATATTTTTCTAACAGATATTAAAGTTTTAAGAACACGCAAAGCGGTTGTGATAATACTAGTACTTAATATTATAAAAGCTGCACTTATATTTTTATAAAATGTTAAAGCTGCCTTTTAACTTCGTTACTTAACCTAAAACGTCATTATAATAGTATCTTGAACATTGCGGTGGTCAGAAATGTCAGAATTATATCTAAATTTATAAAGTTTAGACGTCATTAACAATGTATACGTATCGTACTCTACAACATTAGAAGACAAAAACGACATAATACAAGACGTCTTTATCTCTGTATTATACGAACCACAAAATATATTGATTCTCTTTTAACAGTGGTTTTATAGCAACAGGCCCATATTGCATTTAAAAAAACACTGTCTTTCAGCATACGCTTATAATATACTCATTTCTCCAAAACAGCGGTCTTCATTTTCCAAAAAAAACAGTCTTTCAGCATACGTTTATAATATACTCGTTTCTCCAAAACAGCGGTCTTCATTTTCCCGAGTTACAATAAGGCATCTTGGGAGTTGTAGACGCCTTTTTGTTTTACAATTCCTTGGCAATAACTACTACATTACGAGTCTTTGTGTTTTGTGATTAACATTTTTTAACCATAATTGCAACGCTTTGATAACACTCCTATGACCACCAAAACCAACTTTATAAAGTTAGTTTGACGCTTGTATGTAACGTTACGCTGTTAAAGTGTAACGGCTATCACAGAACACAACTGCAAACTGCTCAAACATTTTTCAAGTTGTAACATAATTATGCTGTTGAATGTTGTAATTAAACTCATTATTCTTTTCATCAATGAAAACTCCAGAAAATGGCAGTTGTAGCCGAGCTCACCCTAAGAGAGATTTCAAGTAGCGTTTTGATAACTCAATAACTATTCTTAATGTTAAAACATAATGATATAGTTAATTCTCTTAAAATATTCTCAGTTACCATATTAAAATTTACATTGATTTTACTGGCCTTAGGTAATCTGTTTAGACAGTAGTCTGTGGCACTCCATGTACTATTTGCGTCCTGGATCTGGCTCGCGGCAGAGGTTCGGGCACGCGGGACACGGAACTTTCTTTGAGAGATAGTGCTGAGCCCGTGGACGTTTCCGAAGGTGGCCGGGACGACTGGAGAGTTGCTGGTTGACTTATCTGTAGATGGGAGGAGAATAATCACGGATAGTGTAAGGAGAAAAGAATCCGGTTGGTCCTTTACAATTTGTGAGGGTCAATGTGCGAGCGATTCATTTTTTTATTAAGCCCCGTCCAGGGAGCCTGTTTGGGTTTGTGGGGCTTGCACCCCCTACAAACCCCCTCCTTCATTGAAGGTAATTAAAACAAAATGTGGGTTCAGACAGATGCCAACCACTACCTGAAAGGACTCTTTAACTGACTAAACAGAGGGCGAAGAATATCCATGAGGATTTCCACACGAATGAAGGAGTTAACAAGAACAATTCGTTTTTAAATTGACATGGTCACTAACATTATCATTAACACTGAATCGAGTTGCGAGTGACTGCGGTAGCGGTACAGTGCGCAAAAAAAACTAAAAAGAAAGAGGGTAGACCGATTTGTCTGCTCATAAACAACACCCACCCGCAATAACTTCAATTTATCCGTGATCATGGTGCTCGGAATAGCGCTGAAATATCAGGAACTCAAAACAAATAGTAAACATGGTAGATATCTCGTTTTCAGTGTTAATGACAATTAGCATTACTAGCATTTTCAAAGCGTGAAAGTATTGTTACTAACATATCAGCTAGCTGATGACAAGTGCACAATATAACCTATAAAGACCAAACGAAACAATTAAATAAATAAGTGCACAATACTTACAGTCCGACTTAAAGGTTGTGGCGTATGAGGTTTCTTGATTGGCACGTCTCTATATTCATAGATATTGTCTCTGGACCGTGTATTATTGTCTATGCCGCTCTCCTCAACTTCCGGGACCATGAATATGTCTCCGTCGTAGTAACGGTCTGTCTCTCTGTAACGCGTTATATTCAGGTTATTAATGTTTTTTTTTTCCGCAGTTAGAAAGTTGTTAAAAAATATTCAAAAACCCAACCCTTTGATTACTTTGACAAATATTAAAACTAAAGTAAGATACGTGTACAAACAGACAACACATTTTTTACAAGCGTTTATGTGAGACAGTTCACAATACGTATTTGAAACTTGAACGAAAAAGTATAATTGAATGTTTAGGGGTGAAAACGGATGTGCCGACCGCATTTTCATTTCGGCTTTTAGGGTTTAACCTCATGTGGCATTTGCTAGAGTAAGAAACAGAGCATCCTGACGAGCGCATTGGACGAGCGTTCCCGCTCTGTTTCTCGCTCTAACAGATGACGGTTCTGAGCAACAGAAAAAACGTGCGACAGCCAGGGTCAGTTCAGCACAAATTTATCAACGCCAGGCGAGAATATATTCGAATTTGCCATGCTGTGTAGCATGCCTACCCGAACCTGTATGTAGCACTCCTTAGAGCGGTTTCAGACCTGCGTATTTTGTCGGGCGTATAAGCCCGTGCCAGCTTACGCGCGCACACGCGCTTACCGCGTATTCGCTTGATTAAAATCTGCCAACAATAGTGACGATTTATCTCGCGAATCGGGCTTGTACGAGTTCCACGAATGGCAAAGGCGCGCGTGAATGCGCCTACACGCGCATTCAAAAACGAGCTTATACACGCATAAAACTCTACCGCCCCCTAAGGGTTAAACCCGTTACGAAGCCGATACTAACAAATTCTAACCGTAATTTTGATGCGAGAGATGAAGAAGACCTTATTTTCCAAATACGCTATAAGTTACACACATAATGTGAACTGACTCACAAGCGTCTACAAGCTTAGATTAAATGTTAGTTTCACCTACTTCACCGGCACCATTTTCCATTTTGGTGGTAAAGCCCTGTCAAAAAGGAATTTCACATATTGTTAGTATACGAAAATATGATACTGTTGTTAGTGATGAACTTATATTAATTAATGGTGGGAAAGCGAAAATTAACTTACTTAGCAAAGAATTTCTACAAAAAAAATGTTTCATGACTTAACAAGTTTTTAATTCGACATTAATATCGATATTGAAGCCTATTTGTTGGTTTTGTGAAAGTAAACAAGAAACTATCAACCTTTTTTTTGTTAGTAACAAATGAAGATATCTAAATTCAATACAATCCTTCTGTACATTTATTTTACTGTCAAAACCATAGTCAGCTTTATTTTCTTAAAGAAAAGGTCCATAATGTCTGTGCAAGGGCTGTACTTTATTACCATCTGTTATATTGTTTAGTATGAAACAGTTGAAAAAAATAGACCTTATAAACAAAGACATAAGAGTACATACCTCTTAGCGTTCCTCCACAACATACAGCACACAACTAACAGCACAATGAGTATGAGGCAGGCGCTCGACACCGACCAGAACGCTATCTGTAGGGGCTGCTTCGGTTCCCACCAATACTAGAAAGCAAAATATATGTTGGCATCTTAGACAATCTTGGAGAATTAGAAGACATTACCAAATATAAGAACTTTAATCGGGACGATAGGTTTCAACTGTCAAGAGCCTGAAATCCCGTGGTTCAACTGTGAAAAAAATGAAAAAGTGGCGAGAAAAGTTCGCGAGCGGACGCAGCGAGTTTCGTGTGTCGGGAACGGAATCGAGTTGTGTGTGAGTGACAGTGGTAACATTACCGAGCGCGAAAATCGAACAAAAAAGAGGGTAGATCGATTTGTTTGCTCATCAACTTCAGTTTATCCGTGATCATGGTGCTTGCAACAGCGCTGAAAAATCGGGAACTCAATCCCAGCAGTGGGAACGTTATAAGCTGATTTAGACATCTTACCTCAGTTATCGGTGGGTAGGTAGGCACAAGTCGTCCTATAACAGTCGGTAGATACATCGTCCAGAAAGCGAGCTCAGTCTGTCTGTAGTTCAGTTGTATGGTGGAGTTGAACGTGGTGTTCAGGTTCAGATAGCGCAGTTGTCCTGCTTGGGCCATTTCAAAGTGTATGCCTAGAACTCGGGAGCGGGTCGGATTGCTAAAAAAAAAGGTTTAAAGTGTTATAAAGTTGTATAGCGTCAGTTTCTTTATGGCCTCAGGAAAGCAGAAAGCTTTTCTCGCAGTCATGAGTGAAATCTACCTTCAGTAATGTGAACAGATTTTAGATATCATAATCTCTTAAGGTCTACGAACAAATTGCTGACACATAAATATGTGTAAAATGATTTTTACACATATTTATGTCATTTTTTTTTTAAATCATTTTCGAACATTTTGTATTAACGATCGCCAACTAAAGGCGGGCCGCAATGCTTGAGCTAACTTCCTTAAGCGTTGAAGAAAACTATATAGTTTCTGACGGCCGATTAATGCGAATTGGTCTTTTCGCTGTGATTTCCCACTGCAGACCCACCGTACCTCTGGTGGTACGTGGGTGTTTTAAAGTTAAACAATACCACCAGGTAATACGGTGGTTCTGAATCCTGATTTCCACTCAACAGTTTCGAATCAAAATTAAGGGAATCTGACTTTTTTAAACACTGCTACAGTATGTTTTATGACTTGATGTTTGATGACGTTGATGCATAATTATCTTTCAAAATGAAAGAAAAACAATGTAATTTAACAAATATCATTACTTACCCAAATCTAGCAAAATCAGCATAAGTCTTCATAAAAAAGTGACTCATATTCCGATCATTGTTCGTCCACACTTGATTATCAATCCTCTGCTTAGTCGGAAAGAACTCTTGATCCATGAAGGGAGCTCCAGTTAGAAAGTAATGTTCCGTATCGTGGGCATATTGTCTCCATTCTGGCCACCTGAAGGCTTCCACAGTGGTGTTCAGGACATACATGTAGACCGGTACGTTTTGTTCTAGGAGAAGTTTTACCATTTTATCTGTTGGTGCGCGGTAGAGGAAGTCTGAAAGGAGCTGTGAAAGAAAAGCAAAGGTCCGTAGTAAGAAAGGACATGTTTTGTAACCTAGACCAATAGGGAATATGCACGTAATTTTTTCTTCACTTGAATCAATAAAATACAGTACTATCAACCCAAGAAAAGTATTAAAAGTTAAGTTCAAGCAGTAGCTTGTTGCACAAAAATAATATTAAACTCCTGCAATTTTCCACGACAGTTCAAACGTCCGTAGCTGTCGCGGCCATGATGTGACGTCAATATCCACAATCTGCTTTGTTTACATCTACTTTTTTTGGCCTTAATAAAATAATTTTATTAATTGTATGTGCTTTAATCAAGTAAAAATTGCAATAACAATATTATAATAAAATTTTAGTGAAACTTTAAGCACTTTTGTTTTTTGACACAATGAACTTTGACGTCAATACCGGCGTTATCGAGGACGATGCGTTTTGAGAGTGCGTTCTGTTTCACCAAAAACATGCTACGTAAAACAGTAAATTGTAAAATAAGTGATGTACTAGAAACTTAAACAAGTGTACCACAATGTTTTTATGCGCCAATACAAGACATTTTTCATAAATAAAAAGAGTTTTGTATTTTATGCATATTCCCTATTGTAACACGGGGCAGATGTAACATGGCTCGGTTATAGTATGGGACAGTTGTAACAATAGTCAGTTGTTACAAGAGATGCTTGTAACACGGATAGCTTAGATTAGCAACAAGGGTCAGATATGCCAAGGGACTGTTGTCATGAGAAGGTTGTCACATACAATGATTGTAACACCGGTCAGTTAAGTTATGATTGTCATTGCAAAAATGGGTCAGTTGTAACAAGGGGTGGTTGGCATAAGTGATGGTTGTAACAGGGGACAGTAGTAACACTACTCACGTGTATGTACTGGTCTCTGATAGCGCTAACGTTGTGTGGCTCGGGGTGGTAGGTGTACATGTAGCGGATAGCTTCGTACACTCCGCGCGGGTTTAACGTGTAGTTGTATCTTTGGACTAATTCGGATACTTTCTGGTTGAACCAATTTTCGGAGATCTCGTAGTTAGGGGCTAAGGATTCGTTGGTATCTGCAAATAAATAAAATTCGGAATTATTTTCGAGCAATAAGATGAAAAAAAAAAAACATAAATGTTTTGTTTAGCAATTTAAAAGGTAAGTGACTTGGCGTCAAGCAGATGGTGTCAACATCACAAATATGTACGTAACTATGTGGTTTTTTTGTGAAATTACTTCTGAATCTATTCTTGTTCTTTAGGGCCTGAGCTGACGACAGACTTTTTGTGCGTATGAGTCTGTGGCGCACAAAATGTTTGCGTGACATACAAAAAGTCCGTCGCGAATTTTACGCAAACTCAACGCACACGACGCACATCTTCGATCAATCTATTCTAGTGCAGATTGCATACTAAAAGTGTGCGCCGTCTGCGTAAGCACGAGTTGAAGCAAAATTTTTTCGCGCACTTTTGTACCTCGTGATCTGCCAGAATGACACGGACTTTTTGAGCGGCGTATGCGTTACTGCATATAATTGCTTAGGTTCTATTTTCACTGACTAAAAAGTGCGTCACGGATAGTCTGTCGTCTGCACAGGCCCTTAATGTACACAAAACTTTAAATATAAATATACACACAAAATTGTAATAAACGGCGAGCTTAACCCAGACCTGGGTTTTAAAAAATATTTAGGATCTAGACAAAGTATTTTTTATTTTATTTTGGAACATAGACAGTTGGCTCAATTACACAGAAAACGATAGTAAGAAAACGCTTGTTCACCATTAAATAAAGTACGTGCTTTAGGATAAAAAATGGTCTTACTGTATTTGATTTACAGCTCAAAATTAAATAGCAAATACTTACACAAATAATAAGCAGCTTCTTGCGTAGTGACTCCCGTCATATACCTCAGCGAGGGATTGAACTGCCTCCTCTTGATCAGTTCCTCAGGCATTACGTCCAAGAAGTGCCAGTCCCTCTCCCTCCAGCCGTCGTACCATTCATCTCCAGGGAATGTGAAGTTGTTCTCTAGGACTGGACCCCAGGGTATGAAGCCTACGTGTGGCTGTGGAAAAATATTATAAAATGAGTGAAAAAAGTGACCTTAGGCACATTGTGTTTGAGTTTAAATTAGATTAAAGTATTAAAGGTTGTTTTAGTAAAATCAATGTTGAGCTCAAAAGTATTAAAGTTTGTTTTTGTAAAATCAATCTTAAGCACATTTGATAATGTTATTTTTTGCTTATTAGATTCATGTGTGATTTGCCGCGTTAAGGTTTCTGACTGGCTAAAGGCCTTTAAGTACGAATAAATAAAAATGTTAATAATAATGTTACGTAAAAATAAATTAAATAAATATCGCTGGACATTACACATAGCGCCATCTAGTCCCAGACTAAGCAACGAGGCTTGTGTCGTGGACACCAGATCGTTGATATACTACTTTTTTTTGTTTTGTAAATATATACTTATTATAAATATAAACATCCATGACTCGGAAACAAATGTCCATGCTCATCACACAAACATTTGCCCCTACCGGGATTCGAACCCGGGAGAGACGAGACATACTTACGAGAACGTAAGGCAGCCTCACTACCGCTGCGTCATTCTGATCGTCATGTGTATGTAATGGGTGTGTGCCATGTTTAGTAAAAATTTATATAAAAACGACACTTTTTATATTCACTTCCTTGTCTTTTGGCCTTAATTTTTTACTAACGTTTTAATGAACTTTGATTTAAGATAGGCAAAACTACTACAAAGCTATTTTCTTGTACTCAATTAGCCACGTACCTGAAACTCAGCATTCCCCAGCTCATAGAAGCTCCTGCCCTGCCTGAGACAGTTGACGAGCTTCCACGACGAGTCGATGGGACAGCCGAGCAGGCGCCCGAAGACTAAAGACGTGTTCTGTACCCTGAACTTGTCTTCGATTACCGCCCAGTCGGCTAGGGCAGATCCGCTCTGGGGAACAACAGATGGAATGTCAAGATATGGAACTTGAGGTGTTCCTGACAAATAAATATCTTTATTGGCTTAGAAATTGTAAAAGAGGTATTGTACATGTTAAAGATGAGGGAGACAATACCACACAGTTTTACCATGCCATAGAATCCGTAGATAAGTTGTTTAGCTGGTGTGAACGTTTTGCTGTGTGGTGAAAGTTACAGTTTCATCATGATTATTGGGGAGATGATCAGACACTGGCCATTGTTAAAGATTTTTGTGCAAACATCATCATATAATTCTCCTGCCTTTATCCCATTTTATTTGGGGTCAGCACAGCATGTCTTCTATGCAGTTTTGTGGAGACATATCCTCCGAATAATTAAAATAAGCAAACAGCCGCTAAGCTGAAGTGGGACTAGTAGACCAAGCTGTGGGCCAAAATAGCTACTTTCTGGAGCCCTGACATAGCCAGAAACCGTCACGGCAGACCTCGTAGAAGATGGCGGGACGAGCTGGATAAAACCAACAACCAGTGGTCCACAGTATCAGTAATTAAAATAAACGGAGCTGTGTGGACTCTGGTGATAATATACCTGGTATACGGCACTATGACCAGACGCAGCTCCAGCTACAGGTCCGAACAGTGTGATAGAAGACCTGGCTCCGCTGAAAGGAGCTATACTGCCCAACTCTTACCTGAGCTATGACCCTGGTGACCATATCCCTGGTCTGCGGCGCTATGGCCAGTAGACCGGCAGAGGCAGCTCCAGCTCCTGGTCCGAACAGTGTGATAGAAGACCGGTCGCCGTTGAAAGGGATGATGTTGTCGTACACCCAGCGGAGAGCCATCGCTTGGTCGAGGATGCCGTAGTTGCCGGGGGAGTTCTCGTCGCCCGTTGAAAGGAAACCTGTTCAATGATAAGGAATGTGAATAATTATGAATGTGCATTGTACACACACATGCACATCAAGCCACGACAATCTGTCAAATTTCTTTAATAGATTTTCAACTTTATCGCTGTATTAGGTTCAAGGTTGATTGGGAAAATTTGATAGTTTCGGGTATCTTGATGTGCTGGCGTCTGTACAAAGTCATCGGGCCTTGAAGAAGATGATTGGCTAATGAGGTACTCTTATTATAGCTCCCGGACAAAGAAATTCTCAAATACCCATAGATATCAAGAGTTGGGTAATAATTTTGGTCTATCTTTGTAAGTTGTCCAAAAGTTACGACAATAGCTTTTGATTTAAATTTTACTAGTGCTTTTATCGTCAAACTGGAATCACATTTAAATAAAAAACAAAATTTGAAGCCTGAAGCGAATGCAAAACTGCACGACGGTTTTTTTGGAGTAAACTAGATAAAATAAGGATAAAGAGAGAAAGGAGTGTATAAGGGGGGTGTATAAGAAAACAACGATGATATTCTCATACAAAATCGTTGTTTTCTACGGGCATAAGCTGAATAAGTGTGAGTAGTCCCTTAGTATCCACTTCATGGTGAGGTTTCACAAAAGTCAGGTGCGTGTACCTAACTACCTACTCGCAACCGGCGTGTGTGTATGTCAGATGTATGAACGTGACGAGGCAGAAGTATGCGGTTTCTGTGGTTTCTGCCCATCCCCATGGGAAAAAGGCGTGAGTTTATGTATGTATCAAGTATCCACTTCAGTTCCACTTACCAAGAGCACCTAGCCTATAATTGATAGACACCACGATTACATTGTAGAACGCAGCCAGCATATGCCCAGGGAACAGGTTAGATGCCCCGGAGTTGTACTGCCCGCCGTGGATGTAGATCATTACTGGGTACCGTTGTGCTGTGGAGCCGGCGTCCGTCTGGAAGTGGAAAATGAAGAGTTGTATAGGTAATGGAATCTGGTATACATAACATAACATTATGCCTGTTATCCCTGAAGGAATAGGCAAAGGTGTACCTAATCCAGACACCGTGGCTGTTACTAAGAAATTCCTGATGGAAAAACCCAGTAACATTGCCCGACCTGAGAATTAAACCCAGGCCCTCGTGCTCAGACCGCGATCGACCACTAGACCAACAAGGGAGTATAGTTGAGGTATCTGGTATCAGGTAATCAAAATCACGAAGAGCTGCGGATCCTGGCATTAACATAAAAGTGTTTTTATAAGGCTGTTATTTTGGTTTTCTCTTTAGAGTTTCGGCTTAAAAAATACGTCGTTTGTCGTTGGTTGAGGTGTTAACTATCGTTTAGTTTAATTATGCACGTAACTTTGAAGAACTCTGTAACTGTCCGCATAATAGTTGTTGTTTAACTCGATCTATCTATCTGCTACTTTGTCACACCATAACGGCTGAATGGATTCCTATGATTAACACATAGGTTGACCATGAATGGGTTTTAGGAGAAAGGACGCACGCGAAGACGTGTATACAAAATTTAAAAATTCGCGGCGTTAGTCTTTTAGAAACTCTATACAACATGTAATCTTTACGTATAAAAATTAAAGCCGAAGCTAGTTCAATTATCGTCCGTAGCCATTGTGCTCAGCATAAAGGTGGTTAATGAAGCAATAAGCCAGCTAATTAATTCAGGACAGCCGGCGCCGACATCAATAGTCAGTTCATTTGCTAATTGAAAGAGCCACTGCTGTACGAAGTTAGGGGACTTTGGAATGCAGTGCGTGACCGTGGTTTGGAATTTGGGTATAATCGGATATCCATACCTAATCCTTGTATCATTTACGATCTCCAACAACGGCCAAACACTAGTACCTATAAATAAAATGGCTGTATACTTGTTCTCCCCGTCACTGCGTTATGTTTTGTTTGTTCTGGACCATATTACCTGGGAACCTTCTATAGTTACAGAGATATTGGACGTCAAAGTTCCAACTTTTCAGTTTTTTTAACTACAAGTGTTTAATGTTATAACTTGACTTTAAATACCTCCATGAGCCCTATATTATTCAATGCATCCATCAGCATGTGAGTGCGTTATATTGAGTAAATAAATAATTATTAAAAACACATATAAAATACGTAAATGCGTAGTTACTTTAATGGCCGGTATAAACTGGATAGATGAAACAAAACCGCCAAAAGTGGAGAGATTTGGAAGAGACCTACACTCAGCATTGGGTGGCCAAAGGTTTGAAGAACGGAGAGAGAGTAAAAGAGTAGAATTACTTAGATTGATGTACGGAATGCTTGTCTGTTTACACGTTGTATGAAGTTAGAAGTATTAGCAATTAATTAACATACTCCCGCGCGATCGAATTTTAGTCACCGCGGCCAATCTTAACCCAGGAGCTTATAGTGCCTATCATATGCGTAGACAAAGGTGCACTTTCTGTTCCTTGACTATTATAGTCAGACGGGACGGAACACGTTACGACCGGGAAGAAATCCGGTGCAGGATGAACGGCTTTTTAATACACCATTAATTACGGGCCCGCGTTTGTGAATTACAGTAACTCCGAGTTGATTTAATTCTGCCAAACAAGGTTGAAGGGCCGATCTTGTTTCATACTGGACTTTAATTCAAGAGGCATAAGGTCCATCGAGTTCCATAGGCGCCGACACAAATCGTACTAATTAGAAACGATTAGTCGGTAGTTAGTGAATCATTGTCGGATGACCTCTGTGATACTAACTGGTTCTATTGCAAACCGTAATGACGTTCAGTGAATTTACAGTCTGTGTGTCATGAAGAACGAGTCAATCTTTAGAATAGGTGACTAAAAATTTTCTAAAGAATAAATGAATGAAAATAATTAAAGATGATGATGAATGTGTATTACGATACCGCTTGTTTCTTGCTTGCTTAGCTACAAATCGACAACAGAATAAACGCGAGTGAAACGTCTTGTCTGACTCTTGCAGTCTGATTTTCTAAGTTATTCTTGTACTTACTATCACGTGTGTCATTGAAATATAAAGTAACTAAGCAATTCCAAAGAACTATGTATTTCTTTGCAATAATATGGAAGTACTTTCTTAAAAAACCCTGGATCCACTCTTGCATACACACATACTACATCATTAAATTAACATACAGTTAAGGGCCCATAATATGCATAATGTTTGATTTTAACAGTGCCCAAAATAGGGACGTCTCACAATAGACTCAAACAAATAGCATTACAAATTGATAACAATTATAATACGATGTCAAATAACCCATTCAAATTCGAGTAGCCAACAAAGACAATGGGGCCCGAATATGTAATGCAGTCATCGAAATAATTTAGAAGCTTAAACAATATCGATAATTATCGTTTAGACAATGTGATGTGCGTTTGCGGATATCTATTGTCGGATCAGCGGGTGAGGGTTGATCCGAAATGGGGTATTTCTTGAATGAATCCTATCCTATCAGGTCCCGTTTCCTTAGTCGATTTACAACGTAGTGAAGCCACAATCTATCAAGTATTAGGTAAGTGAATTGCATCAAGCCAGTCATAGCATTTCAATACAAAAAAAACGCGGCGCATTGTTTTGTTTTTTTGCAATGCGGTGATGCCCGCCAAAATCTGCGCCGGCATTTGTTTTCACTGTTTAGCGATAGCATTAATCACCATCTGCCTCTAGTCTAGCTGGGTGTAACTGAACACTGGTATTGAACAACAAAACAAATGTAAGCTTCGATTAAATGACTCAAAAAACAATTGCAGACGAATTGTTGATATGGCAGTTTTGAGTTAAGTAGAGAGCGAGGTGCTCTTGCGCTCCTACGCGCTTATATAGTCACGTCAGTTTCTGTATGACAACCATGAACCACTGATAGAGAGCGAGTTTCATATTTTGTAAATGGTTTTGTGCAAGACATTTACCCTATCACCCATCACAGATTCTAGTTGGCAGGTCAGACGATTCGCTCTTGAGTTTCAAGCACCTGCATTTTCCAACAAGAATTTCTGATTACACATAGTTACATAACAGAACTGTAACACCCATTGTTCCATAAATAAATTACGTACCTAATCAGATGGGCTGGCTATTCGCAACTATTCGCTAGGGACAAAGGCGATGTTTTGTAATACCATCATTATGCATCCGTCACATGTCAATCTCGTTTGTGAAGGCTTTTTGGTGCAAATGTAACTTGCGTGCAATTTGATGAAATTTTATGCTATGTTTTGTTAATTTGGAATGGGATTGCGCATGGTATATCGGTCTACATGTTACTTGATACTCACAGAATAGCTGTGGCTAAAGCCTGCATTACAGAATGTCACTCATGACTCAAGCATAAAAGAATATTGACGACACGGTTGGTGCAGTGGCTGAGCGACTGGCTGCGCTGCGTGTCACGGGGTCGTTTCCCGCATGGAACAAATTTGTATGGCCTACAGGTAGTTGCTCCGAGACTGGTTGTATTATGTAAGTTAAAATGTTGTCAACGCACCTACGATACAGGAAAGATTCCTAATCCACACTAGAACTTACACCACTTGTAGTTTTAACAAGAATTTGTGTGGTAGGTAGGTATACTACTACTAAAAAAACCTGATTACTGAAAAATCACTCTCTAATTAAATTCGGGGTTTACAAGGTAAAATCGACTCCTCTTATTGTTGAAGTCGGTTAAAATGTAGCCTGTTACCCGGGTCATAATAACGTATCGATTGACACCGTATTCATCAGAATCGGATGAATAGTTTAGGCGCTACGGAGGAACATACGTAAATACAAACATACATACGTACAGGTACATAGACTGCTAAAATCATAACCCTTCCTTTTGGCTTCGGCTTCCAATCAAATGGCTAAGATCTATGCTTGAGTTTTGAGTGAAGCCCTGTAATACGGACCTAAATCCCGGATTGATTCTAACACAACGTCGCGCCTGTATCTCCCTCACGCTGGCGGAGTCCCGCTACCTAGATTAACGTGACCCCGTATAATATTTTTTGTAAGAATAGTGCCTAGAGACGTATCAAATTGTCAACTCATATTTTATAGTGGCACGGGAGTGTCCAAAAACGGGGGAACGACATAGGCGATCGCATCGCAAGTTGCTAATCTCATACTTAGATGAGTTTTAAGTTGGCATTGCGAAAAAAGTGGTTATTGAAACCAGCATGGCACTTTGAAGCCCTTTTATATAAATTACTGCACGCATTTGATGCTTAGCGTATTTAAAACATAATTCAGCCTCTGTCATCTTCAAACGATTGACAGAAATATAGCGCAACTACACTTAATTCAAACGCCTATGGAATTCGGACAAACTACCAAGTGTAAATGATGAAACCGGACAATCTTGTCCGGTTTCATTCAAATTACTTGTAGTGTAATAAATACATCGGGTACGCGAATTCGTGTAGTCTTTCGAGCAACCGAATACAGGCTAACGACCAAGTGTAATAATAGAGCCAATAGAATGCAGTTCAATTCGTTTCGGCCAGTCTTACCAGATCCTTCTGAACATCAGGTGAGACTGGATGCCGACCCCAACATAGTTGGGAAAATGCTAGGCAGATGCTACTCACATTAGGAGAGAATATGTTCAAGTAGAGGCAGTCCTCATCCATGTCTCTGATGCCTTTAGTTGCGCCTGTGTACTTCACCGGTTGGGGGCATGCTGGACCCCAGTCTACTGCTTGCATCAGCTGCCAGCCGGGGTGTTGCCGAGGAGGCTAGAAATTAATGTTTGTTTAAATTTTGTTGTTTCTGAAGCTAAGTGGAGTGACGATCTATGCAAGATCAGCTTCATAAGAGTTGCCGAGAATTGAGATGAATGGCGTGTGGTCGGAGAGTAATGTGGTATTATGCCCAGTAGTGGACTGCTGTAGGCTTGATCATGATGATGATGATGAAGATTTTGTTTATAGGTGAACCAACACCGCTAGAGAAAACATTCACATAAACAGGTGTTTTCCGTAATACATGGGAGAACAAATTTTAGTTGTTGATCATTTGTAGCTGTTTTCTGTTTTGGGTATTGTAAAAATCAAAAGCTTTTACATAATAGGTATAACATCACGCCTGTAATCCCCGAAGGGTAAGGCAGAGGTGTACCTAATAGTATACCCACAGTTCGCCAGTTATGTTTTAGTCCCATGTGTTATGTTCCCATGTAAAAAGGGTTTATTAATCCTTGTAGTTTATCTTAGTGTTAAATTAAAATTATTTTCAGATATAAACCTTCCACTGTTTGTCTCTGCATCACCCAAGAGTTGATTGGTAGAAAATGCCTATGGTAGTAAGTCCGCCCCTGTATTTTGTGGTTAAAGTGTTAAATAAATAAATAGCGAGCGTGGCATTTGCCATTAAACCAGGCACAAATCTTGACTCCGTGCCTGCTACTGAGAAATCTGGCTTTTGTCTTAGCATAATAATAATAATAATAATTTATATTTTTAAGTGTTTTATGTTTTTCGTTCTATGAAATATTTAAAAATGTAAAAATAATAAGATGTTATGATTAATAAAGGAGATAATAATAATAATAAGCCTTTTATTTCTCATCTCACAATATTTAACATTTTTATATTAAGTACTACTTTATTTAAATGCAATAAGTGTTAGTGTTCGTCTTATTCTAGTTAGTAGTGTTATTTGTTTGGGTATCTTTTGGAGATGTAGTCCCATATCGGGTAAAGGCCTCCTCCATCCGTTTCCAAGTCTCCCGATCTTTGGCAAGGGTCCGCCAGTTTGTGCCAGCAGTCTGAGCTATGTCGTTTGCCCATCGTTTGTCTTAGCATAAGCAGCTAAAAAAAATCTGTGTGTGGGCTGTCCGTAATCCTGCACACAGATCAAGCCGACCCTAACAAAATTGATAAAGGCTCCACAAATGATGACATTCAAATAGCTCACCTTGAATCTCCCTTCCAAGACTGGTGGTCTAGCATACGGTATGCCCAAGAAAACGGAAACTTCTCCCTGTATCCTTTCAACTGGTGACAGCCATGGTCTGTACCCCGAATCTGGGTCTGGATTGTCATACAAATACACCTGTTGGACAGAAATATTGAGATGTTATGTGGCATGAGCGAAAAAGTGTGTGGTATTGTTGTTACCATATAGGTAACAACGATACCACACACTTTTTCGCTCACCATTACATTTACCGCAGTTATTGCCTTAATGACTGTATGACATGTGATAAATGAAAGTACTGGCAATTAGTCTCAATATTGATAAGTATTGTAGAAAGTTGTATTTTGCAATTTCTATCTTACAAAAGCTTTTCAAAAACTCAATGATATTTTTAATAGAAATATTAAAAATATGATTAAGTTTCTCACTGTTTGGATCAGATTTTTTTTAAAAGTATGTTTGGGAATTGTATTATCAAGTTTGAAATACCAACAGCATACTTTTATTTAAGCATTCATTGAGATAATAACACAAGTGTTCATGAAAACAGTAACACAACATTTTCTTCACTTCACTAGTCTTTTAGTTTATTAATCAAATTCACAAAGGAATATTAATCAAATTTGATATAAAATTTTCTCACCTTAAACCCTTGCACCTGTCCATAGTTAGTAGTAACAAAGACATCCCTCTTCAGTTGTCGAGAGTCTCTCCTCTCCTTCCCTTGTAGGTCCTCCCTCCATCCTCCGAGCACACCGGGGAATAACGCATCTGGGTTGTTTGGGTCCCGGTTCTAAAATAAGAGAGAATGAATGTGTGTGTGTATGTGTGTTAGTATTCTACCTGTGGCATGCAAATATGGCATGGAAATGCAAAGGTAACCCCTAACCTGTACTGGGCCTGAATGGTGGATTAAGGTGCACTCTCTGTCACAGAGAGAATGCCAGGGGGCCTCTAACATTGCCGCTTTGGCAGTATTAAAATAGGATAATTTTATGACCCTGCCGAAGCGGACATTTTTATCCTTCCGTGTGCTCTGTGGCCCAGCAGTGGAAACATTAAAGGTGGATAATGTGTTCTAGCCATGCCTGTTGAACCTTGGCGACTCACAATTAAGTGAGTCAAAACCAATAAGTTTGGTAATGGGCTTCATTAGCCAAGGTTTGATAAGTTGAATTTAGATAAAGACTTGGCTCACACTAATAGTTCTGATTAAAATTCTTATTAAATAATTTTTTTAGATGTTTCTTTATAACTATTTGGTAATATTTTTATGTTAAATGGCCTCAAAGTTCAGGCTAAAGGGCTGGTCTATAACATAATTGCAAAAATAGCTGTAAATGTATTAAAAACTATTCTTTGAATGGGATGACTAACAGTGTTTACAAAACAAAGAATTTAATCTCTTGAAATCAAAATGAGTCATAGGAAGTTGTGAAATAAGTAGTAGCTAGAAAGATAAAAGTAAGTGTATATAATAGTTTACATAATTAAACAATAATTAATACTCACAAGATTATAATTGAACTGGTTATCCAAAGGGTTTGTATTGATTGGGTTGTATGGAAACCCTCCAGGCTGGTTTATATTAGGGTTGTATGGGTTATACCTTGCTGGATCTGTCCCATACCTCCTGTTATTGTACACATACGTCCTGTAGTCACTGTCTCCCGGGCTAGGCAGTCTTGAGGGTCGAGAACTTTGCTCGCGAGAATTGTAAATATCACTGTTAGCTTGGCCATTATACAGGTCCTTATTCGACTGGCATTTAACGCTAGCATATAGAAACAACGCTAATAAGTAGTTTTTGTACATTTTCACATCACAAAACACACTATATAGTTTTTAAGTTTACGTTTCCGGATGAGTCACCATAGTACACTTTGTGAACAAAACTTTGCAGTTTATCTGCAATATGAACTAACTTTATGAATGAAAACTAGTGTAATTATAAGTTAATTCACTGCGAATCGCAGTAATTAATTGTTACACACTGTGACGAAGAAGTTATGTGAGAAAATTAAGTGAGGACAAAGTTTCGTAAAACACAGTAGCATAGAAAGAATGTATCACATTTTTATCTCAGAAGCCCTAATTTCGATTTAGTACAATGTCGCGAAAGTACACGAGGGCTTATCTGTTTGTAATCAGCGAGTTATCGGTATCAAAACGTACGGCAACGCCCATTGATCACAGTTTGTTTATTTCAACTTTTGTCGAGTGTGATTGAGTTCAACTGATTTCGACATATTGTTAGCACTGATATTCTCGGCTAGTCACCGAACCTATTAATGACTGTTTTTGTTATTATTTTTTTTGTTTTTGTTATTAAAATGTTTCTTAAAAATAGTAAATAACCAATAAACCACATTATTCTTCGCTGTTTTATATTTCTAAACTAAAAAGCACGTGGTTAGAACGATTTTAATAACTGATTCACTATCTGTGGTGTGCCGAGAATACCAGCCCAGTCGTAACGTCTAACGGTCATTGACTTTACGTCGTTCGTAAAAAAAAAAAACAATTTCTGTGTTTTTTTTTTTTATATATGAATCTTCGTAACTGGTTTTGCACAATCTGTTGTTTCTATTTTTAAATATTTCAAATTATGACCGTTGATGAGGTTGATAAGATTTACTTAGCTCATTGGGACCCTATTACTAAGCCTCCGCTGTTCATCCGCGTCCGTCCGCTGTCTGTCATCGGGCTGTATCCCATGACCATCTTATAACAACATCATCTGCCTAGCCTTTTCCCTACAATGTTGGCCGGTGGCGTGGAAACGTTTGATTATTATGAAGAACACAACTTTTTCATCTTTTATTACAGCTATTTATCAGAAATGGTGATTCTTAGGAAAAAGTATAAAATCACAGTTAATATAGATAATTGCACAACCTACAATCTAAACATATATTATATATATTATATCATATTTGAACATATTTATATGATAAAACTTACCGTTTCGCTGAAAAATGCAAAAAACCCATTTACGTGCCCTTTGACCTTGAATATTAGTTGAGTATTATTAGTTTGTATTTCTGCCGCAATATGTAGGTACGGAAGGTCTCAATTCAATGGTAATATGTGCTAGATAGGTAATACTTACGGGCCTTGTAAGTAGTTCGAAATCAAAGATAAGATTACAGGAACACGGGGGAATCGGAGCCACCGGGTAATGAGAACCACCAACCATCCAGATTTGTTTTGCCTTAATACTTATAGAAGGACGCGGGAGACCCACGTGTGACTAGTCGCATCGCTATATTGTGAGTATTAAACCTATTTTATTATTAACTAGCGACCCGCCCCGGCTTCGCTCGGAACCAATTTAAAACAAAAAAAAGAAGCGCGCTTACTGTAAAATTATTTTGTAAAAAGAAAAAATGGAATTATTGGTCAGTGGGTCGTCTTAGGGGCGGGGCGGGGGCCCCCTTTATTTTCCAATAATTCATTTTTTTTATGGGTAGTAAAATCATTAAATGAGTCCTCCCGCCCTGGGTGGAGCGGATGGGACTCACACTGACTAAGACACCCTGTTCTTTCGGTTGCCCTTGGGTTCCAGGACCCCGGTACCCTGTTTAGACAGTCTCGCGACCCCGGCAGTTGCGATAAGCCCTAAGATATTTTCTCCTAAGACATTTAAATTGAATAGTGTTTAGGGTAAATACGTTCTAAAATAGATATTGAAGATAATTTATATAGATTTACACTATACACCATATATAAGCTTCTAAAATAATGCATTACTTTTTACGCAAAACTTAAAAGATGAAAATGGTTAAAGTGATCAACTGTTACACTGCAACTTCATTTGTTTCGCTGAGAATGATATTTTCAGAAGCGCGTAATTTTAATTCTGTGATATCTTCTTAATTATTCATTTAAATGATATACTGCAAAGGGCCATATTGATCTATATTAAATGCACAATGTATTTAAGGTACTGAATTGGATAAGGATTAATACTGTATTGCTTAAAATTGCTTCGTAAATAAGCCATTATTTTACGTAAAAAGTAAAGGATAAAAAATGGTTATTGTGGGTTATCCCTAAGAGATAGACACATACCATCGCGGACTTTTTTGTAGACCTTTAGAAGGTATACAATACTGTAGTACATTATTTTGGTCTATCTCGTAGAGTTCAGCCAGCGTTTACAATGTAAGCGCAAAAAAATGTGTTTATTTAAGACATCACATTAGAAACCTTTACAATTGGCAGTGTTTCTCTACTATATTATGCATGTTACAAACATATAAACCTTCCTCTTGAATAGCCTCTATCTATTAAAAATCCGCATCAAAATCCGATGCGTAGTTTTAAAGATCTAAGCATACATAGGGACAGACAGACAGCGGGAAGTGACTTTGTTTTATACTATGTAGTGATGTTGTCTCTTTTAACCTGTAACTTAATCATTAGAAAATTTGTTAAAAAGGTTAATAAAAGTATTAAGAAAAAACGGTATTTTGAGAATTAAATGATAACTGAAAAAAGAGCATTTGGGGTAATGGGAGCCTAATTGGTTCTCATTACCCTACTTTATAATTCCTACTAGTTTGTTCAGGTGCCTCGAAAACGGGTTAGAATTACGGAGAAGAAGAAAAAACGTCTCATGAAAGAAAATAAAGCACCTAAAGGGAAAGGTTAAAACATTAGAAAAGAAAAGAAAAAAAACTATGAAAAAAAGAAAAAAACATATAACAACTTTATCTTAATTGTTTATGGTTGATTTTGACTAACTGTCATGTCAATAAGCTATTACTACTACGTTTATAGAAGACAACGCGAACAAAATCTGTGCTCCGTTCAACTGACGTCGGCTGGCTGCAGTTCACTCAATCGCTTGCTCGCCACAGCATGGGGTTAGCCGCCCCCCGCGCGCCCGGCACTGCCGTGCTTTTTGCACAGTTTTTTTTCGCGCTGTCTTCTCTATACGTAGTTATAATGACGCGAGTTCCATGATTTTTGTTCACCCAAAAAGTGCTCAATGTGCTTAAAGAAGTTTTTACTTCAACAGAGCAAATGAAGAAGATAAATGAATCGAAAAGTAGTAGGTATTAGCAACCCCTTAGTCATTTTAAAAGATATATTCAACGATACCCCACACGAAGGGGTGGGTAGATACCGCTACCGCTACCGTAAAAATATATTTTCCACAATTTTATTATTATATTACACACACACAATTATATTTACCACTTTGTCGGCGTTATTAATATACATACCTCTACAAAATTACAGCTTTCTAGTACTAACGGTCTTTAAGCAAAACCTCGGACAGACAGACAGACAGACAGGCGGACATGACGAAACTATAAGGGTAAAAAAAAACCGGCCAAGTGCGTGTCGGTGTCGGGCCACGCGCAGTGTAGGGTTCCGAAGTAGCCCGTTATAAAAATATAACGGGCCACTTTGATTGTTTTTCAATGCAAGTCTTCACCCGATAGAAACAAGCAACTACTCCATCTTAGTCACTTTAAAGGATTTATTCTAAGGATTTTGTATTTGGTACAAAATTATCCAAAACCCAAGTTCAACGACTATTACTGCTAAACTAATAAAGTTATCTTAACCGCTATAGTTTTTCTTTAAAGTTCATGAAATGCACTATCATTATGAATTTTTCCAGTTTTTTCAATCAGTTTAGCTTTTAGAGAGGGGGTGCAAATTTTTGTTCCAGTAGTAGGGACTACTGGAACAAAAATTTGCAATATTATATAATATTTCGTAAATGGAGCATTAAATTGAAAAATAGTACTAGCAACCGAAGTCATTTTAAAAGACCTATTCAACGACACCCCACACGACGGGATAGACTACAAAAAAATATTCATGCCCACTTTACATGTAGGGGAGCTTGCTTACCATAAAAAAAAATATTTCCAAAAATTTAATTTTACGATTTTGTCGGCGTAATTGATAAACACATCTCTACAAAAAAAAAAAAAAATACCAATCGAATTGAGAACCTCCTCCTTTTGGTAGTCGGTTAAAATTACAGCTTTCTAGTACTAACAGTCTCTGAGCAAAACCTCGGACGGACGGACAGGCGGACATGAGGAAACTATACCTAAGGGTACCTTGTCAGGACTACGGAAACCTAAAAAGGCAGCTGTTCCATACATTTTGACAGTGTTTTTTTGTTAGTAACCAATCAAAAGTTTCTCCATATGACATCAGCTAGCTGCCAGCAGTCTCGTCAAAATCGGTCCAGGTCCAGCCGTTTCGGAGATAACCCGGAACAGACAAAAATATCAATTAATTTTGACTAAGTACTGTACTGTACTCTCTCATGCATTTAGTACAAAGCTGTTATTTTTGAAATTACAAACATACATTTCATCATCATCATCATCATTTCAGCCGAAAGACGTCCACTGCTGGACATTGGCCTCCCCCAAGTGTCGCCACATTGACCGGTCCCGTGCGACTCGCATCCAACGGATTCCAGCAATCTTCACCAGCACATCGGTCCACCTAGTGGGAGGTCTACCAACGCAACGTTTTCCGGTTCGCGGTCGCCACTCCAGAACATAGACTATTGTCAGACACACAATAATGGCTTCCGGAAAGGGCGCAGTACTGTCTCGGCCCTAACGGCGTTTGCTGACTATGTTAATAAGTGTCTAGATTCTGGTAAACAGCTGATAGCACTGTTCATTGATTACAAAAAAGCATTCGACACACTGGATCACGACATATTACTGTAAGCGATGGATGAATGTGGAATACGCGGTCCCACGAATAAATGGTTTAAAAGCTATTTAACTAACAGGAGAATAAGCACTTTCATAGCTGGTGTGACTGGAAAGGAGGCAGGTGTGAATCTCGGAGTGCCGACCGGATCAGTTTTTGGACCAGTAGGTTATATAAGGACGTGAACAGTGTGTCGAATGTTGTAAACAAATGTCGAGTGTTCATGTATGCAGATGATATGTGTGTAGTTTATGCTTCGAAAGATATACTGGAGGTACAACAGTACGTACAAGAAGACTTCGAAAGCATTACCAAGTGGGCACATGACAATGGAATAATATTAAATTTGTTAAAAACAAAATGCATGCATATACACTCGTCATACAATTTGCGAGCTAAAGCTGTGCTCAGCTCGGACATACATACGAATGCTTGCATGATAACAAGATTAATTGTAGGTGCGTAAAGTTGGAGTATGTTAGTTCATTTAAATATTTAGGTTTAAGTATAGATATAAATTTTAATTGGAAAACGCATGTAACTGATGTCTGTAATAGGGATAATAGATCTGTATTAGGGAAGTTCAATCAATTGAAAAGTGTAGTGAATAAACACACATTATTGATTGTTTATTACGCACTCGCTGACTCACTAATCAGTTATGGACTTATTGTGTATGGACGTACTTTTAAAACATATTTACTAGAAATAAAGAATCTACAGATAAGACTGATCAAGTTCCTAGTTAGCAAACAGGTTAAGATAAAGTGTAACAAAGAGTACGATAAATTGTTCTCCATTTGTAAAATCTTGCCAGTAGATATGAAAGTTGAGTATTTGATAGGGTTAGAACACTATTATAGTGATACATTCAAAGTAAATGTTAAAAATAAGTTTAACTCAAGGAGTGTGAGAGAGAAAAGACTAGTACAACCAACAATAACAAACTATTACGGTAAAAGAACGTCAACATATTTGGTGCCAAAAGTATTTAATAAAATATAATTATTAAGGAATAACTCTAACCTTAGCAAAGGCAAAACTAAAGAATTTATTTCTGGAGGACGCGGACACGTCGTCGTACTGATAGGCGGTGGGTTCTAGACCGGAGTGGCCAGCAGTGGTCACCCCGGTTTGGAATTCATTGTGTTGTATGTTGGTGTCGGTCTGTCGTTGTCGAAAAATAAAATTCACGAGACAGATGAAGCAGTAAGTTTTATATATTCGATTTTAGGTTAAGTTTATAATTTTGAGTTATGTATGTTATACGAGCGCTTCTCGCCATCAAACTGTAAAGTTTGGCAAGTAAAAAACTGTAAAAAATAACTTGTTTTTGTGTAAGAGATTTAATAAAAAAATAAAAAAAAGAACTTTTCGGCCCCATCGGCCATCCGTTCTGCGAGCAACAATAATACTTAAAATACAACATACTCTTCATTTTTATTTATTTGATGGATAAAACAACAACAACAACAGCCCAGAACGTCCACTGCTGGACATAAGCCTCTCCCATGATGGGAGGAATTTGCCGTAATCTCCACGCTTGGCAGGCGGATTGGAGATCGCAGTGATAAAAGACTAACAGAAAACGCTGCTGCCCATTCTCTGGTCTACGGAGGCGCAAGGTGTTCTGCCTCAGACATTAGTCGCCTTGTACAACACCCGTGAGTGTAATGGGTTGGTTCTATTCTACTCTGCCGGATACCACACGGCTTAATTTGATGGATACCTAATCTCAATAGTGATCGGTTAGAATTTTCCATCGATGAACGGAAGCTGAAACAATGTGTGTATGAGGGGACATGAAGAGGCGCCTGCGGTGCCCCCTAACGGTCGCCCCACCGCGCCCTACCCCATCGCCGCTTTCACAATAATAAAAACCAAAAACTAATTTAAAAAGAGACTTTTGTAAAAATATATTGTAGTTTTAGCTTAAGGCTGATGCTCCAGGGTAGCCCGCGAAATTCAAATTTTCTTAAGTTTTTTGCAATTTGCAGGCCAGAGCTAGGTTGTATGTTGATTAAAATATTGTTTGCGATTGTAAGACGTATGTAGTTACAGAATTATAATCATCAAAATCATACAACCCTCCAAGTTCATGAAGGTCTAGCAATGACTTTGACCTTGAAAAAATCGTTTTCATTTCTCATACTCGGAAAGTAGTGTTTGTTTGATCAGAGCAGCGGGTCGAAAACGATGCTTCCCTCCCTTGGGCGGGAAAGACTCATAGTAATTGCTTCCCTCCCTAGGGCGGGAATGAATTTTAAAAATAGAACTTTAATTGGTTATTTAGTCGGCTATATTTTTTTTTACATAATTAAGAAAAATATCGATTAAAAAAAAATGCTGCGGTCTTGTGAGTGTATACGGCCAATGTGAATTAAAAAAAATACCTATTAAAGTGGGATGGCCCGCGGCGGTGACGCGGGCGGTGTGTTCCATATTTGAAATTTAAATTAAAAAAGGCTATTTATGTATAATTTGGCGGGATTTCAAAGAAAATTAAATTTAATAAAAAAAAAAGAATTTCACAAATTGTTCTAACTTCTCAATTAATTTTAAATAGGTACTACTCATGTTATTACTATCATTAAATATTTTAGAAAAACTACTATTTTTTACTTTCCTTATATTTGAAATGATAAGTAGAGTGTTTAACACGGGTGAAAGTCATCAATTCCCACTCGGACTATAGCCGCCCTCGCTTCGCTCGTGCGTCTAAATACCTCGTATGGGAATTGATTTCTTTCCACCCTTGTATAACAATCTACTATTCTCGACCTTTATGAACTTGAAGGGTTGTATGCCATTAATTTCTACTTATCTGACTATAGTGGTGTGCACACTTACACTAAATAGTGATGTTACAGCACGGGTAACCGCGTTCGTCCGTCGGTGTCTCTTCCATCACCCCGTATGACCACTGACGCGAAGCTCGGGGATTCTGGGTAATCCACTTCTGGACTGGCTCCAGCTAGTCCAGTCTAGAAGTAAAAAAACTAAAAAAGTAAAGGTCCAGCTTCACTTTTTTAAACTATGCACCTATTTGGATCCTGGCTCTGGACCTAATATCATGATATTGGATCATCATTATCATTTCAGCCGAAAGACGTCCACTGCTGGACATAGGCCTCCCCCAAGTGTCGCCACATTGATCGGTCCGTGCGGTGCCTGCGATGATGTTGGATGACTAATTTATTTTCAATAGGTTAAAAGTGAACTTGGCGACCCCCTCACTAAGATCGTTTAATTTCTTTGATACTGATGTAACATTTTTATTTATGTACTTGCATTTTCAGAGAAAAAAGTTAAGCAGGAACTCTGCAAACAGAGAAGTGAGGCCGGTTTCGTAAAAATGTGTGCATTTATTGAGACGTATTTCATTGTAGTGTGAGCGTGTATGCACAGAGCAAGACGTAGTTTTACGCCGGCCTCACTTTATTGTTCGCAGAGCTATGTCTTGGTTTTTTATTTGATCTGAGCTTGCATTCTGCTTCACGTTAGATTGTCCACATACTTACTTTGTTTTCTCTATTGTTTCCTCACTTTACAAAGTAGGTGTTAATAAGGTTGTTTCTAAAACTAGTTTTCAAGTATGAAACAACAATGTTTTGTCTAGCTATGCGGTTATTTGCTTGACCCAATTAAACTTATTTGCATTTCCATTACAAAGGGTTCAGAGGCCAGGGAACGGTGACAGTAACCGGTATAAAGCGCAGGCCACACCGCCAGCTAGCGACCGAGCGAGCGAGGCTTACGAGGCATCGTTACACCTCTTTCCATAGTTTGGTTCAAACCGCGCAAGAACTATCGAAAAAGCCGAACGAAGTATGAAGGCTCCACCACACCCCGATAATGTCGCATGCGTTATTGCAATATTGCGTCCCTATTCCTTGCACACAAGTTGCGTTTTTATCGTCTGATATTCTACTCATATCGAAATATCGCAGGACGCAGAAACGCAAGCGTCCTACTTCTATTGCGTCGTTATTATCGCAGCAGTGTGTGGGATCACATGCGTCTCAATACCAAATGTTCTAAGAAATCATATCGCAATATCGCAGGATGCAGAAACGCAAGCGTCCTACTTCTATTGCGTCGTTATTATCGCAGCAGTGTGTTGGATCACATGCGTCCCAATACCAAATGTTCTAAGAAATCATATCGCAATATCGCAGGATGTAGAAACGCAAGCGTCCTACTTCTGTTGCGTCGTTATTATCGCGGCAGTGTGTAACTTCGTAGCCGTCCTAATACATGATGTACTAAAAACAGATATCGCAATAACGCATGCGATATATCGAGCGATAATAACGCGCCTGTGTGGTAGAGCTTTGATAAGGGTCTCGCCTCGTTCGCTCGCTAGCTGGCGGTGTGGCATACGCTTTATTAAACACCGTTACTGAAATATTCACCGAAAGTATTCACTGTTACTAAAATATTTTAGTACCTACCTACCTACTATTTCTTTCATGAATACAGGTTGCGATTTAGTCACCTGTACCTACCTATCCTACAAGGAGGTGATCCTCCCCGGGTTGGAGTGTAGTGTAGTGTAGTAGTGAGTTGAAGGAAATTTACCAATTTTATTGCACTATCGGGGTGAACTTGTTCTATAGAAACCATTTAGCATCCGAGAAACATGGTAGGTAGTACGACGCATCGTTTCCGAGAAAAAGGCCTAGGTTAGGCCTAGGGTTCAAGGTCTCAGGGTGCTTTCTAATAAAAATTAGATTTGTTTTTTTTTTTTAACAAAATTCGCTTACTGCATAAACTGTTACATCCGTAAAAGATCATTAAATTAGATACAAATTTTCCTAAATGATACAAAGATATATATATATATATACAATGGACGAAGTCCCAATCAGCGAGTTTCTCACGAAAAAGTCGTCCAAACATTCCACCGAGAGTTTTCAGACCTTACTCGTAATTCTAGTCACGTGTATGCCTTTGGTTGGTTACACTAAAAGCAGGCACCTGTGAATTTTCACCAAAATCGGTTGCAAATTGAGGCCTTTCTAGGGATGGATGGAGTATTGAGTTAAATGCATTGCATTATTTTCTAGAGAAGATTATATTGAAAAACAAATAGCCTATAAATAATATATAAAATAGCCTGTACTAAGTACCCGAAGGTTTAGGCAGAGGTGTTCCCTAGTAATACATAATACACTCCTATTTCACCAGTTATGTTTTAAGACCCGTGCAATAGGGGGCGAGCCTATTGACGTCAACCGTTATGCCCGGTTGACGTCCAAACTCCAATAAAATTTTGTTAATAGAACACTTTGTCATAACAAAGTATATCGTGCCCCATCATGTAAAATATCGGTATTCAACTGCATCCTGCATCCGATGAGACAGACAGAATAAATTCATAATGTGTGTGTGTGTGTGTGTGAGGCATATGTCCAGCAGTGGACATCTTTCGGCTGAAATGATGATGATGTGTAGGTAGTTATGACTTAACAAAAAATAAAAACATGCGTTGCTTCAAGAAAATTAGTGATTTTTGTTGTATTATTCCTATCAATAACATTATCAAATAATTTTCAAAGCCGAAGATAATAATAGCCTACATAAACACACCTACTGAAACTTCGCGCCAATTTACCTAAGTGCACATGTGCCAAAGTCAAAGTATTTATATGAAAGCGGGCACAGGCAGAACATACTCGTTGCCTGTGCCCGCTTTGAGTATGTTCTGCCTGTGCCCACAGTGTTCAATCTCTTAATTACTCCCCTGTGTTTGGATTATGGATAGTCTCGATGGCCAGTCTAGATCGTTTATGATCTAATAGTCATAAGACGCTCGGGGATGAATATTTGAAGAAGAATACGGCTTTATATGGATGGAGATATACTTAAGTTAGAATTGAGTGATTATACGGCCAGTTTGTAATATTCATGAAAGAAATTATTTTGGTGTTGCCATTTATTTTCAAAACTGTGAATTTTTGGTTTTAGTAGTTACTTAATAGATTTTCCTGTGAAAGTCAAGAGAGACATTACTATCACCCTGATGGACATGGTTTGGTCATTGTCAAACCGATACGGATAGAAACATTGTGGACGCAGGTCTATATAGACATGGACACCTCCATACTAATGCTTACATAAGTTGTAATTGTTGCGTAGGTACCAACCAGTTCGACCGAACTTTTTACTCACTCAGATCGAATGATAAAATAAAACCATTGCTTTTTGAATTTTGTTTCTAAAATCCGCTAAAATCTCCAACGCAGCAACGCATTGGTTCATCCCCTGATGCGTTGCAGGGTATCCAGTTTCATTGCACATGAGTTTCCCGCTGGTCAGTCAACCTTGAATGTAAAAAAAACCAACTCGATTGACAAAACGTGCATTTGATAGGTTATCCCACCCCTGCCGTATTTATTTTTACGAGCAAAAGGGGACTGGACTTTATATAAGAGAAAAGGGTAATATTTATCAGCGAAAAATAAGCAAATAAATAACAAAATAAACTAACAAAGAGCTTACTTAAGTAATATAAAACTTCTAAGGGTTTGCTACAATAACATACCTGTATGAGAGAATTTTCAGAAGGGTCACACTTTTTGATATTGCAATTTGTTCTTCGCAAATAACTTAGACTGTTCTGTTCTGTTCTGATCTTTATCCAATAGCTTCTTCGAGCGTATTTAGTAATGTTTCTGTTTGGTGTTATATGTTTCTTTTTTAGTCTTAAAATATTTTTCTTGTAGGTCATATTATTTATATACTACATGTGGAAACATGTAATTGGCCATATTTTGTTTAAACTATTACACACTGTCTGTTTAGCTGTAAGTTTTCCTAAAAAAATAATAAAAAAAAATTATAATAATAATAATTAAGAAAAAATGAATAATTTAGTAATTATACGTGATCAAGTTCGTATGTTATACGCTAAATCTTCAAAATCAATCTATCGATTTTAATAAAATTTTATGAATGTGTATGGTTTGTTCCAGCTTGAAAGATAGGATATAGGTTTGGACCCGATAGACGGCGCCGTGCGATGAAAAGAACTAAAATATGCAATGCCGCTATAAAATTGCGTTTTATATTCCGCTGTCTATGACCATGTCTTTCCTAAGGAAATTGTGATCATTGCGTAAATTTTTCAATCATTTGTTCGGAAAATCGGAAGGCGCTTTCAGATGGGTAACACAACACATCTTTTTATAATTGTTGTTTTCTGTCGGGAGTCGAAGAATGCGAACTACTCAACTTCTAGACCGAGAAGTTGTCGAATCTCAATTAAGTTAATTACCCTAAAGAAACAAGAAGTCCTGCTCTCTTGACCCCTAGGTGTTTTAGAAATAACTCTTCGCCTATAAGTATTTGGAATTTGTTAGAACAAACCTTCTACAGTAAAATGTTTCTCGACGTAATAATTAATCCAAACGAGTTCTTTGTTTGACATTTATGTCGGTTGAACGTCGATTTTCACTTGATCCTTCTTGTAAAATAAAAGTTTGTTATAGAAGGCTTACATATTCTGGTTCTTGGCCTGTAAGGAAGGTTTTTTCTTATACATTATGGAATACTGAAACATAACGGAGTAATCAAATTGTTTTATTAATAATGTGAAAATTTATTTTATTGATGTGTTAATTTTATCAATGTGAAATTTGATCTGTTTACACATCGATCATTCATTGTTTCACCCTTTTGATTGTGAATATTTTGTAATTAATAGCTTAAGTTACTGTTTTAACTTTTCCATACTTCAGTGCATTTTCTGTGCCAATGGTAAAATTTCCTTATCTTTCACAATGGAACAATAGTGGTTATACACAAGTCCATGAGACAGGTAAATAATTTTGAAGGCTTTATTCTAGTGTCATTTTGAAAACAATTAGGTGGTTTGATAACTGTTCTAAAGAGAACTTGATTAAATCTTTTGCACCACAAATCACAAAAACTGTTTAGCGATAAGAACGTTTCAAACGTCAATCTGTCTCATTTTCATCTTTATACAAAGGCAGAAACAGAACGATGCTCATTCGAGAGAAGAAAGAAAAAATGTTTACCTATTTGTCACATCACATACAACGCATAACAAATAAGTATTTAAAAAGACAACACGACGAAGTAAAACACGTTGACAACTTGCACATCGTGACAGCGACAAGCAGGTTGCTACTCAACATGATGCTGTGCTATGGGGGCCCAGAGCAAAAGTGCTGGTTTTCAGTGGTTACCGAAAAACCGGCTAAGAGCGAGTCGGACTCGCGCACCAAGGGTTACGTACAAAATTTTTAAAGGACAAACTTAACTTTGCTGTTCGATCCCTAGAAACGGCTATTGCTGCAACCGCAAATAATAAGTTTGTAATAGTAAAATCGCTTTTTTTTTGCTATTAAACTACATATTTATGGCTTTCAGACTTCTCCCATTTCATGTGAAACCTTAACCTTGCTTTTTGCCAAATTTCGTGATTCTAGATCAACGGGAACTACCATATATAGGTTTTCGACCCAAAACCTATAGGGTACTTCCGATTGACCTAGAATTGTCAATTTTGGTTAAAAGCAAGGTCTTACAGCACAAGTAAAGGGAAAAGTCCAAAATATAAAAAAAGTTGAAAATTAAGGTAAATTTTGGTACCTACTTACAAGTTTTCACGAAAATTGAAATTTGCCCATATCTTTTTATCATATTGACTTAGGACCTTGATTTTTAAACACCTAATAGAGACTATAGACCTTAGTATATAGGTATAAATTTCAATTTCTTGCTAAGTCCACCCGTTCCTGAGAAAATCGGTGGTGACAAACGGACAGACAGACGAACAGACGGACAAGGAAGTGATCTGATTAGGGTTCCGTTTTTTCCTATTGAGGTGCGGAACCCTAAAAACGTACGCATTTCAACCAACCGACTGTATAATACAATGTCTTCACAATAGAAATAGAATATTTGCCTATTTTCTAGATTACAAAAAGAGAAAGCCGTCGCTTTTGTAATTCTTTTGACACTTAATTTTTAACAAAATTATTCATCTTTACTGTAAATAACCACACTATATTATAAGTAACCTCAAAGAAACACACTCAAATTGTCGGGAGCGACTCAAGTTACTAAAGAATCTTATTAACATAGAATAAGCCTCAGTTCCAGTCGCAAAGAAAGGTAGGTACCTAAATAAATTCAAAGGGAAACCTCGCAAGCTCGCAACACGGAAAAATACTAATTTACCAAATGCATACACAGCGATATCCTCATCTCGGTGAAAATATTCAAAAGGGCAGAAAATGTTTTCATCAGATATTATCCATCTGAGTTTGTACTATGAGGAAATGACAGAAGATTAACTCGTTTTCCATTCCCAAAGGATGCTAACGGGACCCTATTACTTAGGCTCCACTGTTTGTCGTCACAGGCCTTTTGAACCGCAATAGGTACCTAGACACTTTACATTTTTAACAGTAAGTTATAAAAAATATCGTTTTAAAGGTATGAAGATCTCTTAATATTGTGCTTTCGTCAAAACCTTAAGAAGGGTTCTTACCGTAAGGAAGTTCACTAAAATATTTAACACGTAGGTACAAATATGGTATTTATTTAGGTCAGTATGCAAAAATTTAACACGCAAATTAGTTTCCAAAAAACCAATGATATTTATTAGAATATCATTGCAAAAAACGATAAAATTTATGAGATATCCGATTCAAAACCATTATCATAATTATTTAATGTTTCTAGTCCTTGGAGCTAACAATATTATTCATTTTAATTCATTATAACCAAAACATGCATCGTTTATTTTATTACTTCATTGATAATCAAAACCAACTAAATTATTAATTTGACAGTTTTGGCATTAATGTGAAAAACAAATAAGCCAGAATGAATGAAATGTGTGTGGCGCGAAGATTTTAAAATGCGTTCGATTCATTCTACATCGTCACATATTTATGATGTATTTTTATTCTTTACTTTTTATTCCTTTTTCAAACCTGAATCAGGGAGACGTGTTACAGTAACTCGCTCATTCGACTATTGCGGTTATTATTTTTCAATACACTTCCTCGAAAACGGGTTCTTATCGCACTACGATTAGGTTCAACATGCAATGTATTTCACACGTGTGCATTTTCTTTTATTTTTCCTGCTTTTTACTTAAACGATGTTCAAATCGGTTCAATGCCTATAGTCGGAGGTGAATGTTTTTTTAGGGTTCCGTAGTCCTGACAACCCTTATAGTTTCGTCATGTCCGTCTGTCTGTCTGTCTTTCCGAGGTTTTGCTAAGAGACCGTTCGTTAGTACTAAAAAGCTGTAATTTTGTAGGGGTACAAAGTGGTAGAATAAAATTATGGAAAATATTTGATGTTTTTTTTTTTCATCTGCCCCATTGTGTGGGTTATCGTTGAATAGGTCTTTTAAAATGACTTAGGGGTTGCTAATACTCTTTTTCGATTTAATGCTCCATTTACGTAATATTACATTTTAAAGAGCAAATTTTTGTTCCAGTAGGGCGTCCCCCATCATCATCATCATCATCATTCGCGCGTCATTTTGATACAAGTGGAGAAAGTTTGTTATTGTATTCGAGGCGGAATTAACACTCGAGCCGCAGGCGAGGGTTGTTATTGAGCAACAAATGTCCAAGTGTATCAAACGACGTTTTTCAATACACTTTTGAAGAAATAAAATAAAAGAATGAAAAATATTTTTGTCATGAATGATTACGAGACTTTGATTTTAATTTCCTTTTTTTTCCGCGCTTTGCTGTCGCCAGGTTAAAGGAGAAGCCTTTGCTTCTCCTTCAACCTGGCGACAGCAAAGCAAACTATTTTTATATTATTTTTAAGTAAACTATTTTTTATAAGCTGTTTGACGGCTTTGTACCTTTGTACAAAGCCGTCAAACAGCTTATAAAAAATAGTTTTTCTTTTTTTGTATTTTTGAATTTAGAACACAAATGAATGTTAATTTGTCTATACAAGTAAATATTAGTTTTAAATAATCATTTCAGTTCATCTTTGATATATGATATTATACTAAACAGAATGACTTTTTTATCACTTTCCAAAAAAATCCTAATGGATAATAGGTGTATTAGATATACAAACTTTCTGTATATGTGTCTATGGTGTAAATTTGAATTTAAGAAAAGTATGTTCTGTAGTACTTTGGTCAGCTGTGATTCCTTGTCACTTCTGTGTGTGCTTTTCTTATATAAAATGATCTCCTGAATATATTTACAACAAGTTATTATCTCCTCGTTTCTTTTATCCTACATTGGTTATGGGCCCAGACACCCAGTCATCCAGACACCCAATCGCCGAGATCGAAAGAGGGATAAGAATAACGAAGATCCAGTGAAAAGTCTGGAGAGGTACGTCAGGAGAGAAAATTTTATCCAGTAAAGTAATTATTTGTGAAAAAGGAGCGACGATGAGCAGTTTATTTAGGATCGAGCCCCTGAACAAGGAAAATTATGACAGCTGGAGAATCCAGGTCCAAGCGATCCTAATTAAAAATGATGGATGGAAAATTACTAGTGGTAAACTACCGAAACCGTCAGAAATAGGAGAAGCTAAGAATTGGGAAGCAGAGGATGAAAAAGCCAAAGCGGATTTAATTTTGTCGATGTGTGGTTCTGAACTTCGACATATTAGGGGCTGTATCACTTCTAGAGAAGTTTGGCTAAAATTGGAGTCTATTTATGCTTCGAAAGGACCTGCTAAGAAGGCCACACTTCTAAAGCGGCTTATGTTACACAAAATGTCGGAAACAGGTGATGTACGAGATCATTTAAATAGTTTTTTCGACGCTGTTGATAAACTGGCAGAAATGAGTATACATATTAACGACGACTTGCTGTCTATAATGTTATTATATAGTTTACCTAAAAAATTTGAAAGCTTTAGATGTGCCATTGAGTCGAGAGACGAGTTGCCGAAGCCAGAGGCATTGAAGATTAAAATATTAGAAGAGCACGAATCCAGAGAGATAAATAGATCTCAAAATGAAGGCGTCATGCATACATATGTGAAAAATGGTTTTAAGAAATTAAATAAAAGCGCAAAAGTTGGAAACAAAACTAACCCAACTACCAGTAGAGAAGGATTTAAATATAAATGTTTTAAATGTCACGAACATGGACATAAAGCATCAGAATGTCCGAACAAAAAGAAGGTACAAAAGGATGTGGCAGTAGCACATCATGTGGACGTGGACGAAGCACTAATTACTTTTAATGTTTCAGATTTAGAAGTATGTAATGCTGTAAATGCACAAAAAGATGACTGGATTTTTGACAGTGGGTGCACGTCTCACCTTTGTAATGATGCGAGTATGTTCAGGGACACTTTAACTATTATTACCGGAGAACTTAATTTAGCTACGCATGTAAGTACTGAAGTAAAAGGTAAGGGTACTGTAAGGTTGTCGGCATGTAACAAAAACTCGAAGACTGCAATTGAATTACGCGATACACTTTATGTTCCGAACCTAAGAACAAATTTAATATCTGTAGCCAAGTTAACCAACGATGGTTGTGATGTCACATTTAAACACAGTGTAGCAAATGTGATTGACAAAAACGGCAACATTAAATTGAGTGCCCATCGCAAAGGGAACTTGTATTGTTTAAATAGGTCTGAATATTCATTTAGTTTAAGTAATGCAAATGTCGACATACGTAGTTGGCATGAACGCTTAGGACATTTAAATGGTAAGGATGTCGATAAACTTTTAACTAAATTGGGTTTCAAAAATGACACAACCAAAGTACAGAGCTTACTTGATTGCGATATATGTGCTAAAGGAAAAATGACCGCGTTACCTTTTTCTAATTCCGGGAGTCCTTGCGCTGAAAAACTTAAAATAATTCATTCTGACATTGTAGGTCCGATGAGATGTGAGTCTGTAAGAGGTGCGAAATATTTTATTACTTTTATTGATGATTGTACACGTTGGTGTGAGGTATATTTTCTAAGTACGAAAAGTAAAGCTTTAGAAGCTTTCAAGGTGTACAAAAGTCAAGTTGAGAATCTTACCGGATTAAAAATCAAATATCTTCAAAGCGACAATGGAGGTGAATATTGTAACGCTGAGTTCGACGAATATTTGAAACAAGCTGGAATAATGCGAAGACTGACAGTTGCTCGGACACCGCAACAAAATGGAATATCTGAGCGAATGAATCGGACTCTAGTAGAAATGGCTAGGTGTATGTTGCTAAGTTCAGATCTTTCCGCAGGTTTTTGGGCAGATGCAGTGGATACCGCGTGTTATATCAGGAATCGTTGTCCTACAAGCAGTCTACATGGTGATATTCCTTATGAAAGATGGCTAGAGAAACCAGTGAAGATTTATTACCTTCGAAAATTTGGAACCAAGGTACATATTTTAAATAAAGACCCAAATAAGGATAAGTTCACAGAAAGAGGAATTTCTGGTATCTTTGTTGGATATCCAAAGAATGCGAGAGGATATAGAG
Organism: Xestia sexstrigata; assembly: GCA_941918905.2. Lineage (NCBI taxonomy): Eukaryota > Metazoa > Arthropoda > Insecta > Lepidoptera > Noctuidae > Xestia > Xestia sexstrigata. The sequence continues at coordinate 22,021,709 of OW799201.2, forward strand.
TATGGATTCCAGAGCGAAGAAAATTCATGGTTGCAAGAGACGTGAGATTTCACGAAAATGATTATTCATGTCACGAGATCTCGACACAAGAGCCAGGATCGTCGAATGTTAAAGAAGATACGGATAAAGAGTTCATTGAAATCGAATTTTCAAAGTGTACTCCACCGGAAGAACGTGATAATCAAATAGAACAAGTAGACGATGAGATTTGGAGCGAATGTCAAGAATACTCTGTAGAATCGAGAGGATGCGAACAGAATGCTGAGACAAATCCTTCAAATATTGATCATCATCTAGTAGAATCAAGAACGCTTGGAACGCGTGGACAAATTGATCAACAAAGGATGATGAAAAGAGCTCCTGGTAGACCCAAATTATTACGCACAGGTAGTGCAGGCCGTCCAAGGAAAATCTATCGTATGACCGAAGTTGAACAACCAATAAATTTTACTGATTCAAATGATGCTGCAGATTTTGTTGGTTCAGCTGAAATGAGTTTGAAAAATGCTCTGAAATGTGATGATAAACCAGAGTGGGAGGAAGCTATACTATCTGAAATTAGGAGTCTAGTTCAAAAAGGGACATGGGATATCGTTAGAAGACCGAAAAACAGAAACATCATTGGTGGTCGTTACGTTTTAACGACAAAACAGAATGTCGACAAGACTTTTAAGAAGAAAGCTAGGCTTGTGGCTCAAGGTTTTAGCCAGCGATATGGGGTTAACGTTACGAAACGTTTGCGCCTGTAGCTAGACTGGACACCGTCAGATTATTAATGGCTCTCACTGTTGAATTGGACTTGGAAATTCACCAATTAGATATTAATACTGCTTACTTAAATGGTTCATTAGATGAAGAGATTTACATGGAAATTCCAGAACTATTAAGAGAGAGTTTAATTAAGCTTATGAATCGTGAGGGAGAAGATCCTATCGTTAGAAAGCACGCGCAGGACATGCTTAGTAAATTGGATAATGGTTGCGATTCATGCTTATTGCGGAAATCATTATATGGTTTGAAGCAAGCTGGACGTCAATGGAATCTCAGGCTGAACAAGAAACTCACTGAAATGGGATTGAAGCAGAGTCTGAACGAACCATGCCTTTATTTTAAGCAAAATGGGAATACTTTCTTATTTGTATTAATATATGTCGACGATATTTTAATTGGGAGCCAAGAAAGAGATTTAATCATCGATTTTAAAAATGAGCTGTCAAAGGAGTTCGACTTGAAAGATTATGGTCAAGCGAAATATATTTTAGGAATAGACATTATAAGAAATGACAATGTCATTATATTGTCACAAGAAAATTACATTAAAAAATTATTAAAACAATTTTATATGGAAAAATGTAATAAATGTGCAACACCTATGGAAATTAATTCGAAAGTAAAAACCGAAGAAAATTGTGATTCAGAAAATGACGAAATATGGCATTATCGAGAACTAATAGGTTGCTTAAATTATCTGAGCAACGCAACTAGGCCCGATATTGCAAATGCGGTGAGTAAACTAAGCCAAAAATTAACGAAACCGGAAATATGCGACTGGAAATCAGCGAAACGTTTATTACGTTACCTTAAAGGGACAATGCGACACAGTCTTGTATACAAGAGAACTGGTTATTGTGTTCAAGGGTTTTCGGATGCTGATTGGGCTAATTGTGTGTTAGATAGGCGATCATATTCTGGATATGCTTTCATTTTAGGTGGTGCGAGTAATCGTGGCAATCAAGGAAACAACGTAGCGTGGCTACATCGACTTGTGAGGCTGAATACGTAAGTCTATCTGAATGTATGAAAGAAGCAGTTTATTTGAATAGTCTTATGAGGGAGCTAGGAATTGTGAGGTACACTCGAGTAGTTGTTCATGCCGATAATCAAGGAGCAATATGTTTGGCTCAAGACCCAATGTTTCACGCACGCAGTAAACATATTGATATAAAGCATCATTATATTAGGGAAGTGCTACGAGATAACAAAGACATCAAACCGAGACATGTACCCACTGAATCCATGATAGCTGACGTTCTCACTAAACCATTGTGTAGTGTCAAGCACTACAAGTGCATTACTGGTTTAGGTGTTAAAGATTATTGATTTGGATATATTTTAGTGTTTTTAAATTAAAATTTATGAGGGTGTATTAGATATACAAACTTTCTGTATATGTGTCTATGGTGTAAATTTGAATTTAAGAAAAGTATGTTCTGTAGTACTTTGGTCAGCTGTGATTCCTTGTCACTTCTGTGTGTGCTTTTCTTATATAAAATGATCTCCTGAATATATTTACAACAAGTTATTATCTCCTCGTTTCTTTTATCCTACAAGGTGAACTGAGTAGAAGCAAATGGAATACCTAATTTACTTTTTATTTTTTTTGCGAAAAAACAAAAAATACGAAATCATTCTAACCGGTATCACCGGGTGCCGACCTACCTTCGTCGTGTGGTCGTGGACTACCTGACGGATAGAGCCGTCATCTACCCCGGTCGCAGCGGAGAATGTAACCGGCGAGAGATGTCGTGCGGTGTTCCGCAGGGATCGGTCCTAGGGCCGTCCTTGTGGAACATCGGTTACGACTGGGTGCTGCGCGCCGACCTCCCTAGCGGTGTCAGCGTAGTTTGCTACGCTGACGACACGCTGGTGCTGGCACAGGGCAGGTCGCACGAAGCGGCGGCCGAAGCTATGACACGCGGGGTTGCGATAGTCGTTGAGAGGATCCGGCAGCTGTGTCTCGAGGTGGCACTGCACAAGTCCGAGGCCATGTGCTTTCATGGGCCTCGGAATGCGCCACCTCCGGGATCCTTACTCACGGTAGGAGGGGTACCCATCGGCGTCGAGTCGACTTTGAAGTACCTAGGACTCGTCCTCGACAGCCGGTGGAACTTCGTGGAGCACTTCCGACGTTTGGCCCCCAAACTGGAACGGACCGGGCTGCCTTCAGGCGGCTCCTGCCCAACCTGGGGGGGCTAAACGCCTCCTGCTGGAGGCTCGACGCGGGAGTCGTGCGGCCCATGGCCCTTTACGGGGCCCCGGTGTGGGCGCGTTCCTTGCGTGCAGCCCACTACCTGAACGCGCCCCAAAAGGTGGCAGCCGTAAGGCTGGCCCGTGGGTACAGCACGATCGCTCGCGAGGCGGCGTGCCTCCTTGCCGGATTGCCGCCATGGGATCTGGAGGCGATACTCCTCGCGCGCCTGCTTGAATGGCGCGCGGAGGCGCTACGCCGGGGGGAAAGTCCGCTGCCGCGACAAATTGTCGCTCAGTGGACAGACTTCCGGCGGGATCTCATGGCGACAAAGAGAGAGCGACTGTCGCAACCTCCCACCTCGCCACGATAGTGGCGATAAGTCCCGTCTTTGAGGAGTGGCTTGAGAGTCGCCACGACGTCCTCACCTTCCGCCTGACGCAGGTCCTCACCGGACACGGTGTTTTCGGGAGGTTCTGCACCGAATCGGGCGGGAGGAAACGCCCGGGTGTTTCCACTGCGAGGATCGACTGGAGGACACGGTGGAGCACACGGTGGAGGTTTGCCCCGCGTGGGTGGAGCCGGTCACGGACACGGTGGAGGTCGAAGTGGCGATTGGCGGCGGCGACCTCTCGCGTCCGGCCCTGGTGCAAGCCATGGTCCGGAGCGAGACGTAATGGGACGCCGTCACCTTCCTTCTGCGAAGCAGTAATGCTAGAGAAGGAGGTGGCGGAACGTGAGAGGGAGAGAACCTCACAGCGTCCCGGCCGCCGCGTCGGCCGCCTACTGTGGCCGGGGGCCACGTGGTGGCCCCCGGCCACCGTAGGCGCGGGCCTGTGGACGGTGGGCTATGGGCTAGCTCGCCGTCCGTCCGTCTCATGTCGACAGGCCGTGTCGACGGCGCGTTCGTGTTTCACGCGCGCCTCAAAGAGAGTCAGCAAAAAGGAAGGGGTCGGTAAGGACCGATGCCTGTCGGGGTTGCGGGACTGTTCGAAAGAGATACCGTGGCCCCGGAACACAAAGGACGATGAAGGAACATGGATGGGTTTTAGTCAGTAAAAGTCTGACACTCCCTCCTGCTCCGCCCAGAGCTGGAGGAGTCATTTGATTCCCATCCAAAAAAAAAAAAAGTGTATTGAAAAATGTCGTCTGATACGCGTGGACATTTGTTATTGCAGTTCTCGGCTCAAAAACACCCCCGCCTACGGCTCGTGTGTTAATTCAATTCAAAGCAATAACAAGCTTTCTCCACTTGTATCAAAATGTACCATTATTTTACTTTTCTTATGCAATAGGTACTTAAGTAAGATCATTACGGCGCCGTATACTTTGAAATATTGGTCTAAAGATAGATTTATATCTCTAGACCAATTTAATTCAAAGTGTCCAACAGAAGTAGGTCCCTACTGCCGTATACCCGACCCGACCCGTAAACGATGCCAAAATCTTCTACAAGCCGATCATTGAAAATTCATTCTCAAAGCCGGCTGTGGGCCGTCATTCCTTGTCACACTACCCACATATCGGGTAACCCGGTAAATTATCAATGGGCCGGGTGCACCAAAGTCATTGGTTGGTGCATTCGGAATGTGAGCCATCTGGCGCATACCACTTGTATTGAAGCATGCCGGGACAGATTGCGATCCAACTGATCCAACATTGTTTTGGGACGGAGGTAGGAAGTTTCGGAGGAGGTTTGGCGAATGATTGGGTTGTTAATATTGTACTTAAAACGGTGTCTATTGGGTAGATTATTGATTGAACGTTTCTCGTTCAATGGATAGGTTACTGGAAGCTCTAGAAGAATGTGGGTTGCCTTTCTAGCAACAGACAGGTGTCTGTCTGTTGCTAGAAAGGCAACCCACACAAAGTTGCAAATTATGTAAGAATATTGCCGTATTTATTCTTGCATAACCACTAACTTACCTTTCGTACAAGACTTACTCAGTAAATCAAGTAAAAAAATCGAATTGTATACGATTTCTATTCTTACGTAATTTGCTACGATTCATATCTAAGTCGATTTTCATTTTCACTGTTTGGAAACCTATACTTTCCGCATTGAGCTATTACTAATACGTATAGAGAAGACACCGCGAACAAAATCTGTGCTCCGTTCAACTGCTGTCGGCTGGCTGCAGTTCACTCAGTCGCTTGCTCGCTACAGAACATCTATGTATACGGGGTTAGCCGCCCCCCGCGCGCCCCGCACTGCGCATAGATTTAGTTCGCGCTGTCTTCTTTATACGTAGTAGTAATAGCTCAATGCGGAAAGTATAGGTTTCCAATGACTTTCCTGAAGATTTTGTGAAATTCGTCATATTTAATGTCACAAAACCTTTAATTTTAATATGAATCGTAATAAAGCCCCACTACAACAAAAACCTATTGGATTGACATCAAAGCCTATTAATTTAATTTTCATTTTATGATAAAACTGAAAATATTTGAACATGGAAAAGACCCATAAATTGTAATACAATTACAGGGGCTTCGAACGAGGAAAATGGATTTTCACCATCGTAATCAACTTATAAAATAGTATTTTTTTTTATCGAAATACAGAAACCCACAGTACTGGGAGAAAAGATTTTTTGTTCTTTCTAGTATTGTTACGCTAATATTTAAATGCCGTGTTTAAAAAGTTATGGCTGGTAATAAATAGTAATAAAAAAATATTACCGCGTCGGAATGAGAAACTACTGTTTCTTTTTTTAAATGTTAAAATCATTCTAAAGTACGAACCAGAGTTCACAAACATTTAAAAAGAGGACACTATATTTCGGAGGGCAGGGGTAGCAAACCCCCGATCTTATAAGGGTAAACAAGTTTTGCGTTATCTATGACAGATATCCTTCCCATAACATTGAAACTTGAAAGGTTCGACCTCTTTCCAACTCCTGAGTGAACGAACTTTTGATTTAGTAAAGTGTTTCCAACAGTCCTGCGTTTTTCGCATTCCGAATTCCGAACGACGATATATTGGAAGTCGAGTAAAATATATTGAGACTGATCAGAATTGTGATAGTAGGAAATACCTACTTACTTTGTTTTTTACTGTTAAATGGGAACCTTTCAGTTTCCGTTAAGTCATTAGTAAACCTGGGTGCCTCGGGGGCCTAGACAAATGATGGAAACGTCACAAATGTCTTGAATTGACATAAGCTACCGAAAACCCTAGCGTTGTAGAAATACGAAACGCTGTTTAAAAAATTTCTACTACTTTAGATCCTCTGGATGTGGGATGTTACTAAGTCACCACGGGCGGTTATGAACGTAGGTTTACGTAATTTTCCATTGATCACGATATAATACGAGTATTTATACTTAGGTAGAAGCAGACAGGTACTTTCTCCATTCTCCTAGGATGGACGAATGACGTTGTGAATTGAAAATAAAAAAGGAAAAAATGTTTATTTGTTCCAAAATAGTTACATTATAAATGAGACATCCCCAGTAAGTAATTGGTAATACTTGTGTTGGGGCATATCTCGCTCTTTCCCATTAGTATAAACAACATTGAGACTATTACACAATTTTGACAAAAGGTGACTATAAATTAAAAGAAGAAAAATTAACAGTAAATAAACTAATTAGCAGCTCTTTGTGGAACTGTTGTTAACTTTATGTGCGTCGTGTTTTTTAAACTGGGTTTGTATTGTTGCGTGTGTATGTGTTTGTGTGTGAATGTGTATGTGTTTGTGTGTGTGAATGTGTATGTGTATGTCTTCTTTGAAGTGCCGATGTGGTCGAATTTGTTCGAATTTATTTACAGATTATACTCGGGTAGTACTTACATTGTTGATTCGTAGGGAAATAAAAACATAAAAAAAAAAAAAACAAAAAAAGAAATTGTTTATCCAAGTCTGACCAAAATCTGTTCAGTTTCTTCGTATGTTAAAGTTTTAAGCCACTCGGTTATTACCTTTTTGCATACACGTGAGATCTCATGGTGGAATCTTAATTTCTCGTTTAGTTTATTATAAATGTAGGCTGATTGGGTTGCAAACTGACGCCGTGCGAAAACAGTTCGGACCCCCGGGGAGTAAGCCACCATACCCTTTCGTCTGTTCTCCTGTCTGTCATGGTTAAATGGAATAGACTTTTGTAAGTACAGTGTGGTGATTAAAAAGTACCTATAGTTTTCTTACTGTAAGTAAGCCACTGATTCTATACAGATCAACTGTGGGGTATCTGTATTGTTTACAGTACGGTCGAACAAGCTATTTGGTATACATTTTACAATGTAATTTGTGGGTTAAACTGTATACCAAATAGCTTGTTCGACCGTACATTACTTTTATGAGTGACCTTTGGGCTCTTTCTAACTCGAGAAATTTTGTTTTAGTAGCTCCTTCTCAGACTGGTAAACAGTATGCAATAACTGATTGCGTGAGCGCCATATAGATTCTGTTTGATTTATTCTGTGGCATCACATATCTTAGATTTATAAAAATCCATATAAACTTTCGCACCCTTGACGTAACAATCTCAACATGCGAATGCCAAGTTAAGCACTCATCAACTATAACTCCTAGGTATCTTGTGGACGTTACATGATTAATGGCTTGACAGCAACAATTTTGGTTTCTGTGAACCGTACACGAGTGGATTCGAATTCTAAAATTAGTTTTCGGTTTAGACCTGCTACTAGGAGAAAACAAATATAGTTGGTTTTAGGAACACTAAGGGTCAGTAAGTTGGCTTTGAGCCATTTGAATTGTATTTATTTCTTTGCTGGGATGAAAAAAATGACAATGTTTTCTAAAATAAACATAGTCGAATCATAAGAAAACATCCCCTTTTTCGTACTCTTGGTTGTGTTACCTAATGAATGCATAATGGTCCCGTATAGTGCTGCGTCGTCTATTGATATGACTGCTTCAGATATTTGTTTGTTCTAAGCTGTCTGCACTACTTTACCAATGGTGTCAGTCACAAACGATCTTCAGCCAATAATATTAGTACTTTGACTCCGGATTTGAACTGATGAAAAATCTGATAGAAAATATAAATCCGTTTTAATACATAAATGATCACGTTATACTAAAACGTGTCACCAAATAAACACAACGAGCTCCTCAAAAATACAAAAAAATATTGTATCAAGATACAATATTTTTTTGTATTTTTGAGGAGCTCGTTGTGTACCGATTTTATTGAAATCATCAAGATGATTTCAATAAAATCGGTACCACGAGATTCTGAACTTAGTTCTAGGACATCCTCAAATTCTATGGAAGTTGAGTAGGTATCGATGACGTGTGCTTTGATACGACTCTGACCACCGTTGAATCGAGTTCAATGAAAGCAGCCGGACCGTTCCTCTGACGATATTCCATATTCTATCTCTACCAACATGAGTGAAGGCTCGATTGGGAATATCTAGTCGATACTCTGATTAGGGAGTGATATTCTCCAATTTCGGCAGCAAATGTTGGCACTTATCTTTTTAAGTATTTAGACAATGAATACAAGCTTAATCAGCAGTAAGCCGTGGGTTCGAACCCAGACAGGCGCATTACTTTGTGTAATTTATTTCATCACCACTGCTCTCAAAACGGTGAAGGAAAACATCGTGAGGAAACCGGCATGTCCTGGAACCAAAAAACACGAAGACATGTGACATCTACCAACCCGCACTGGGCCCGCGTGGTGGATTATAGCCCATTCCCTCTCATTGAGAGGAGGCCGTGTCCCAGCAGTGGGAACATTATAGGCTGATGATGATGATGATGATTAATCGGCAGTCAAGAGCTTAAAGCAGCCAAGAGTAACAACAGCAGCAAAGAGTAACATAATTAATCTTTTAATTTGGTCTTATTTTCTGGACGAAGGAAACACAAAATCGCAATTGAAATGGTTTTCTTTACCTACATCCTTACTAATGTTATAAATACGAAAGTAAGTTTTGTGTTTTTGTTTGTTACCTTTTCACACCAAAACCACTGAACCGCCTTAACAACAATAACGTTCTTACGATAATAGATGGTGCCACGTGTCTTTCGAATCATGATTGAAGTATAGGTAAATTATATCAAGCAGAGTACAACCCGAAGAATTTGACATTCAGTCAAATTCTAAATTAACGCGAGTGAAGCCGCGGGCATAAGCTACAGCAATGTTCTAAAAAACTGGTTTCTGATTTTTCAGCAGCTTGCTGCTTTATTAAAACAGCACAAGAACACACAGTTCACCCCTGAGATCAGCAAGCTTAATCAAGGTTTAAGACAAACTTACACAACTAGCAACTAGTAAATAATCTAGAACCGTCTGTATTTGAGACGCTTATTCGCAAACTGTAGTTAATGTTGCAAAAGCGATGATTTATTACAACCAGCATAAGATCGTACTTAAGCTATCAGATGCAATGTCACTCAGACTCCATATAGTGACGCCTACGTGCTCAAATCTATATTAATTTTCACTTCATAATAATATTTAGGTATGTATTTATATTAAGTACATAAATCATGTCTTTCGGTTGATGGGTTAAGTGTAAGGTCAGTAAACTATAGAAGTATAAGCACGGTGCAAGGAGGTTTGTTTATGACCTTCGTTTTCGTAGCGATTTGTTCAAAATATATGTTTTTTTTTTGAAAATTATAGTATGTTAAGATGTTAGTATGTTAGTCTAGAGGTTGCAAGCGCGACCGCTGAGCATGACGTCCTGGGTTCGATTCTCAGGTCAGTCAAAGTGTTATCGGATTTTTCCAACAGGAATTTCTCAGTAGCAGCCACGGATTTTGGATTTGCGCCCGGTTGATGGCAATAATCTCGCCCCCTATTACACGGGACTTAAATATAACTGGCGAAATGTGGGTGTACTATTAGATACACCTTCGTGGCTTGTGTTGTGTTTTGCGTGTTAAAATAGAGAAGACTTACTGAGAGTAAAGTAAATGTTTCAGAATGTTCTTGTAGTGAAAAGTGAAACACTTATCATGACAGATGAAGGATCTAAATGCTTGGAAATATCGGGAAGATTTATAAATTGTGAATAAGTAAGCTGACAAGGGTAAGTGGCTTTTTACTGTGGTAACGGAGGGCCTAGCACCAACACACGAAGTTCACATTATTTCGGTAAATGCTGACGAAATTAACATCGAAAATATTATGTATGTATGATTTGCTCAAACCATAGAAATACATGCTTCTATGGTTCGTGTAACAAACACAATAAATAGTAGGTACCAAACCATCTATGAGAATAACTCGAGCTAAACAAAATATAATGTGTAAGACAAGTATTTTCAATTCGTACGAATTTATTAATTTATTTAATCCGATCGTTAGTAGGCTCCACGAGAAGCAAAACAGCCTCTAAGGTACCTAATCGCTAATATGCAGCAGAATATCTCCTTCCTGCATAAACAGGAACTGCAGCGGCCAATCAAGAAATCTCTTAATCTATTGTGGGCCCAGGTTGGCTGCTGTAATAGAAATAATCTGGCCTTATGGGGTTTTCTCGGTCTATTCCAAATAAATAATACCAAGGTGAAGCCCCTTTGCTGTCCATCCTGCACAGCCACCTGCATATTCCAGGATTTAAACGAAGCCAACGATTGAGCAGAGCAAATTATATCCGACTAATAAGTAGCCAAGGTGGGGTACCTTGGCTACTACATACTTAGTCGGACATAATTCGACTCCAACGACACGCAAAGAAGAAGAATAAGATATGCAGCGAGAAAGGGCGTTGATCAATATCTTTACTTACCACTTCTCTGCATGATCTTACGCTGGCCTTTGCATCGAACCAATATTGCAAACTAATTTACATTCCAACTGGCCACTTCTCCCCAGTTCAAACTAATATTTCCCTGAACAAACGAGCGAAGCCGCCGGCAGAACTTAGTTTCGAATACAAACACGTCTCTTGCAAGTCGGTCCTGCGAAGACATAAAGACAAAAGGGTATCATGATAGATGTTCCAAGTTTTGGGGTGAGGGGTGAACAGAAATCTATCATATGGATTTAATTACTGTCTATTGATGTTTCGGGTTACAAGAAAGGTCATTTTCGTTTAACATGGGGTTTGTCAAACTTTTAGTGCAAAGGCAAGCAAGGGATTCAAATTGTCCACACTCTGCAGTGACCCGACTGCTGACCTTATTGGTGAGGTTCTTCAGAGAGGTCAGGTGCGTTGTGCTCGCAACGGCGTCCGTGTATGACCAGATGGATGAACGTGGATGAGGCAAAAGGTGTTCTGTGGTTTCTGCCTATTCACATGGGAAAAAGGTGTGAGTTTATGTATGTATGTTGTTTTCTCAATCATTGGTTCATAATATTCCATTTTTTGTTTAGGTAACAACCCAAATAGTGTACATGATGAACATATTATTTTAAACTGTACTCGTCCTAGTCAGAATACATAAATTCATAATTTTAAAGTCATGTAATCATTTATTTTAGTCATAACTTTATATCATGTACTAAGCCTGAACTCTATGCATACCCTTTCTAGATAAATAATAATCAACCTTAGCTACAATGATTAATGATCAATTCAACTGCAAACTTTTCTATCAATCTTGTCAGTTAATTTCGAAGGCTTCGTTACTAGATTTACGTGAATTTCCTAACTTAATTAACTTCAAATAATTCAATAAACATGCCGAAATAACATGGCTAAATATTCAGATATGGAATCACTGCGTCGTCTGACAAGCTTCGTTTCAACGCGACGCGATTTGTAGAACAATTGTGGAGCTTCTTCGTCGTTCCCTCAATACTGAGGTTCGCGACCACATATTATGATGACACGTCTTCAAGCCATGCGAACTCCTGCCGTGACGACTGATCGGTACAGGCTGCCTCCAACAGCCTGCATGATTGCGTCTGACCATCTTGCCGGGGCTCTGCCTTTGACGCGTTTTCCTTTTACCCGGCCCAGTATCATTATTTGTCTATTCAGACAATACGTAGGCAAACGCATAATTTGTCTGAAAAAGCTGATGGCACGCTCCAGGCATATTGGGATAAAGCTACAAAAGGTACTAATGCGTCTTTTGCGTCTCTGTACTCTGTGGTAAAGTAACTTAACGTAGGTAAGGAGAATGCAGCAAAACTTGCAGTGTAACAACTCACAGTAAAGGAATTTGTATTAGCTAGGTCAGAGTGAGCTAATTAAAGTTGTTAGTCAATAAGCTGTGACTTTATAACTTTGAGTAAGCTTGCTTGAGTTGTAGCGTTTAAGTTACAGCGCTTTAATAATGTGTTTAAGTCACTATTTTGACTTAGCTGAATAACTTAAATGCGTGATATTATTAACACGTATTAAAGTTTTTTTTTTAACTGGCAAGCGTGTCCAGAAATTGCACAAAACAGAGATATTTGGAGGTAGAAAGGCCTTTGCCCATACCTTGTTAATTTAAATGATCCAAAATAACTATACAGTGTATAACGTTGAATGTTGTCATTGATTCACCTTGCCACCAGTTCTCTTCGACGATACGGTCGTTCCATTCAGCACTGATGTAAAGGATCTTGACTTGCACATCGACAGCACTATGAAATGACATACTCAAGTCGCTCGTGTCAGCCAGAAGGTTACTGGTTCGTTGCGGGCTCTGTACCGTTTGAGAAAATTTTTACCCTCAAATACGAAAACAATGGTTGTACAGTCCTTAATTTTTCCTATCATCGATTATGGTGATGTGTGCTACTTTGATCTGAATGCAGATCTAAATAACTGCATTCGATTCGTTTTCAATCTACGTATATATAAATAAATAAATAAATAAATAAATATCGCTGGACATCAACACACAGCGCCATCTAGTGCCACACTAAGCAACGTGGCTTGTGTCGTGGACACCAGACAGTTGATATACTACATAGATACTTTTTGTTTGTAAATACATACTTAATATACATATAAACATCCATGACTCGGAAACAAATGTCCATGCTCATCACACAAACATTTGCTCCAACCGGGATTCGAACCCGGGACCCTATGATCGTAAGGCAGCCTAACTACTGCTGCGCCATTCGGGTATATGATCATGTCTCCGAGCACCGGTCTCTTCATAAGTGGTTGCCCATACGTCAGCGTAGGGAGCAAAGGCCGCTAACCACCTTGTTTTCTTTTCTTGTTTCTGCCACTCTCCCCACTTTCAATACATTTGTGCCAACCATAATTAGGAGTCTGCGATCATCGCAAAACCGTGTTCTTCACTGTCCCTCTCACCGCACTGACTTCATTCACCGTTCATTCTTTGTGCTATCTATTTCTCTGTGGAATGCGCTTCTCCAGGAAATCAGGATGGCTACCAATCGTTTATCTCTCGAAATTAAAGTTCGCGAGTACATTCGCAAGAAGTTGGCAGTTTCATCACAACGGTAATGTTTTCTCTATTGTTTGTCTTTTTATTTAAGTTTATCCTTGTAAATATCTATTTACAGTAATAAATAATTTTATACGTATTTATAGTATTTTATATATCCTAGTAGTTTACATTATTTTTAATTAAATGATTTTCAGATATACACCTGTTTGTCCAGCCCTGCATCAGCCAAAGGGCTGGTAGAAAATGCCTATAGCATTAAGTCCGCCTCTTTACTTTGTGCTTGAAGTGTTAAATAAATAAATAAATTCACTAAAATGCCATGATCTATTGAAATTGACTTTTTTAAACTGAAGGTCTGGCGTTGAAATTAAAATAGGTTTTAAAACCACACCCCTATACAGTTTAAGCTCCACAGACAATATTAGTAGTTATGTTTAAAAAAACGCTAGACGTTGTTAAAATCAAAACACCATTGGACGAATACCTAAGGTTTAATTACATATACATACAGTATAAGTTCTAATAAAATGCTGAAATACAAAAGTGCAATGCCTTCACGGTCAAAATGTTTGGAATAACTGATATTTTTTACGACCAACGCTAAGTTTAAGATCAAAGGCATAGGTCATGTATCCTTGGGTATATGATAGAGTCACGAAGTCTTTTTATAGAGATTGTGTAAACAATACAAAACACAAAGAAATCATTATCAAAATGTAACCTTCTTTTGCACAAAATTCCAAACAAGTCTCCAGTCTTCAGTCAAAACGTGAAGGGCGCTTGTTTATTATTAAATTAACCCTTTAGTGCCGAGGGTAATCTTAGAAGTTGGTCGGAGGGTCCTCAGTTAATCTGTCAGGTTATTGTTTGAGCGCTGCCCTTCTGAGGGTTGAGTCAAGCGAGCCTTGTTTGTTCTCGTATAGTTATGGTAGCAAGGAATTTGATGAGCGGGTGACAAAGTTTATAGGACTTTCTTTAAGTTGTGGTTGGGGTTAAAACCCTTTTTTGAGGGACGGCTTTTTAAAGAAGCGGATAATTAGCAGTGAAGAGATTTCTGCTTAAGAATGAAAGGAAATTAATGATTTCGTTAGTGTGGAACGATTTTGTAAGTGGACCTACTTAGATGTTTACATATATATTTTTTATAAATATAAGGCACCCGCTATATCTTGTTGGGTAAGTTACATCGAATCACAATCCAATCAAGGTTGAAGTCCCACGGATCCGAACAAGCGCCAAACCGCTTACAAAAAACAAACAAAAAAAAAAGCAAACTTCCAGATTTATTGTGCGAACCGCCAGTCTGTGGAATTCACTGCCAGCTTCTTTCCCGATCATTATGATCTGGATCTCTTCAAAGTTCGATTGAATGGGTTTCTTCTAAGCAAGCGTGCTCCCTAGGCCGCATCATCCTATCACATCAGGCGAGTTGCGGTCAAACGCAAGCCTTTTAGTATAAAAAAATGAAAACTACCACTAGATGTGTTTTTAACCATCTAAAAAGGAAGAAGTCGACGCGTACCTATAATTTTTTACTGACGGTTTAGTTCTTAAATCATTAATTTATGTATTTAGTACCTACATGGAGGCCTTAAAGCTAATAAAAACACACAAAAAAAGGAAACCGTAGTCACCAAAAAGCCAATTACAAATCCTCAAAAACAAAAAAAAAAACAAATTCAAATTCTCTTAATTTATTGTGGTACATTACTGTTAATATCATTGCATAACGGTGCGAGGAAGTCGTAAATTTAAAATTAAATCGTACCTACCTCTTGCTAAAAACTATAGTAGGTTGCAAAGATAGTTGTTGTACCTTTCAGATCAAATTCCTTCACAAGTAACTACGACCTAACTTTTACTTAGGTACAATCTAGAAATGTTCTACCGGCCGGTGCACTGAAGTCACTTCCATACCACTGCACTTGCCAATACCATACAATATTTACTCAAACCGAATCTATTTACGAACATCGGTGTAAAATACAAACTTTGTTACCCTCAAGTTTGGTAGAGAAGTCGAATATTGTCGTTCTTTCGGCTAAGCCACGAGCTGCAGTTATTTTACCTCTGATTTTGGATCACTATCAAAATCAAAATGATTTTTATTGTTGTTGTAATAAGATTGCTTTAAGTTGCTACCACTGACAAGTCTCAACTAAAGTAAATCCTATTTCAGAGTGACATCGGCGCGGCGCCAGTTGCGTGCGCCAGGTGCATGCGCCGGTCGGGCGTTTCGTAATGTGCGATTTTGTGACAGTGAAAAGTGAACGCTATCATACAAGTCTAATGGATATCGAAACGACCAACCGGCGCACGCAACCAGCGCCGATCTCGCTCTGAAATAGGTCTAACAGTGATCTTTATGCTTGTTGCAATAAGGATGGTATTGGGTAGTAAAATGTGAATTAATTTTAATCGCTCAAGCAACTTCGAAACAAACAATTGAGCAAGCCACGACCACAAAGTCACCACGACGCGACGTTACCCACGCGTTGGAAACATGTGCCAAATGCGCGTGACGAAAGTCGCATTGCCCGAAGGTATGAACACGGCGTGAAAGATATTTCATGTACCAATACTTGAGATAAAGTGAACAGACACATGCAGCAAGTTTTCTTAGGTAAATGGGTCAATGCGTCGTGTCATCCTGATATTGGCTGTCTGCGGTCTGAAGTTTGTGGGACTTAGCTACGAGTACCTATCTTGTTATGAACGTATATAGTTACATATTGCAATGTTTACCTGAGTAAAAGGAATAGGTATTTTTGCAATATGTATTGTATTCGTACATAGTTAAAAAAAAATGATAAACAAAACGTCTGGAGAGACTGTGTAATATACCAATTTAGTTATTACAGACTTAACTAAGTCAAGTTGAAAAGTTTGTGGCTAAATAATAACAGACCCTCGGGCCGATGTTCAGGTTAAGCCGCGCTTGCCTAGGTTGATCCGTGGATGGGTGACCACCCTTTACATACCGAGTTTCCTCCGTGCCTCGGAAAGCACATTTAGCCGTTGGTCCCGGCTGTCTATTGATCTTTGACAGTCGTTACAGTTAGTCAGTGGCATGCAAGTCTGACAACCAGTATTACCAATGGGTATTGTATTTCTCAGTACTAACTGGGTTGTGGAGGTCAGATAGGCAGTCGCTCCATGTAAAATACTGGTATTTAGCTGCATCTGGTTACACTGGAAGCCGACTAAAAAATACTAGGCAGATGATAAGTTAATACAGACTTAGTTTTCTGGTCTTACGACGAGCTTGCTTTGCATAGTGTGAAGATAGATCATACTCTGATTGTAAGCTCAAAAAGGACAGGTCTAAAGTTTAGTCGCGTTTTTAAGTTGTGATTTCATTGATAGAACACGGAACAGTAATATTTCTAGTACTATGCAAGTCAAAGATTACTTAAAGATGCTCAATCTTTTCATTGCTCAACTTTACAGACGCCAGCACATCAAGCTACCCAAAACTGTAAAATTTTCCCAATCAACCTTGAACCTAATGCTTTAGCGATAAAGTTGGAAATCTATTAAATAAATTTGACAGATTGTAGTGGCTTGGTGTGCCGGCGTCTATACCTAGTGTCGGAGTGGAACTATAAAATGTTTGATGTCCGACACTTGGCCCTTTTGTCAGCTCTCCAGATTTATGGCCGTCAATTTCATTTCATAACAGGACCTTTATAATTCGCTCTCGTTTCTCCGTTCCGCTGCCTGTGACGATATTTATTTTATTGAGACACTAGAAGATGTTAACATAGGGCTAACTTATGGAGCGTGTCCGCTGCGTTTTGAAACACCTTTTTTTATTCTAAATAGGATTGCGTTTGATCGCAACTCGCCTGATGTGAAGCGATGATGCGGCCTGCGGTGGTGCACGCTTGCCTAGTTTACAATTAAAATATTATTATTGTATAACTAGCTTCTGCTCGCGGCTTCACCCTCGTCAACAATTATCTGAGGGGAACATACTAAGGGCACGCCACAATAGTGGCGATAAGTCCCCTCTTTGAGGAGTGGCTTGAGAGACGCCACGGCGTCCTCACCTTCCGCCTGACGCAGGTCCTCACCGGACACGGTTGTTTCGGGAGGTTCCTGCACCGAATCGGGCGGGAAGAAATGCCCGGGTGTTTCCACTGCGAGGATCGACCGGAGGACACGGTGGAGCACACGGTATAGGTGTGCCCTGCGTGGGCGGAGCACCGCCGTGTCCTCGAAGCGGCGATCGGCGGCGGCGACCTCTCGCATCCGGCCCTGGTGCAAGCCATGGTCCGGAGCGAGACGGAATGGGACGCCGTCACCTTCTGCGAAGCAGTCATGCTAGAGAAGGAGGTGGCGGAATGTGAGAAGGAGAGGACCTCACGTCCCGACAGCTGACCCCCCGGGCACGTTCGTGTTCCACGCGTACCTCAAAGGGAGTCAGCAATAGGAAGGGACCCCTTCCTATTGCTGACTCTGCAAGGACCGATGCCTGCCGGGGTTGCAGGACTGTTCGAAAGAGATACCGTGGCCCCGGAACACATTGGGCGATGAAGGAACATGGATGGGTTTTAGTCCGTAAAAGTCTGACACTCCCTCCTGGTCCGCCCAGAGCGGGAGAAGTCATTTGATGATTTCACATCCGAAAAAATAAAATAAACGAGAACATACTAGGCGTGATAAAAAGTATCATATTATGTACTATTTCATGTCATGGTCTACCTATGTGTGCCACGTAGAAATCCGGTCAGGCGTCTTTTCAGTTTAAATTACATAACATAATATTAACAAACCCAGTTTCCGTGGCTGCTACTGAGAAATTCCTGATGAGAAAACCCAATAGCACTTAGCCCAACTCGGGAATCGAACCCAGGACCTCATGCTCAGCAGTCGTTTTTTGTTAATAATAATAATAATCTTCTTTCAGGCGGGAACAAGGTGCGCGCCTTCAATGGTTGGGTCATGCCGGTTTTAATGTACTCTTTCGGCATACTTAAATGGACTCAGACCGAACTCGACGCCCTGGATAGAAGAGTTCGTACACTGCTGACCGAAAGCCGGATGCATCACCCACGATCATCGGTGATGAGACTGTACATCCCGCGGAAGTGCGGAGGTCGAGGCTTTTTAAACGCGAAGACCCTCCACAACCGCGAGGTGTGCAGTCTCAGAGAATATTTTTTAAAAGCCGAGGATGGTATGCACCGAGATGTGGTCGCAGTGGACAAGGGACTCACCCCGCTGTCCATGGCTAAAGAGAACTGGCACAAACCTGAGGTACTTACCACCGATGACCGCAGGCAAGTATGGCAAGGCAAAGAGCTTCACGGGCGCTTCTACCGGGCTCTTTATGGGCCCGATGTAGATTTTCTAGCGTCCGTGTCCTGGTTACGTTTCGGCGACCTCTTTGGGGAAACTGAAGGTTTTGTCTGTGCGATTATGGACGAAGTTATGTTGACGAACAATTACCGGAAATATATTATGAAGGACGGGACGGTTGACGTGTGTCGGGCATGCCACCTTCCGGGTGAGTCCATCAGACATATTATTTCTGGTTGTTCTCGTCTGGCTAACGTCGAGTACTTGCACAGGCATAACCAAGTAGCCAGGATTATACACCAGCAACTTGCCTTGAAATTTAAAACTTGTGGAATCTGAGGTACCGTACTACAAGTATGTGCCCGACCTAGTTCTCGAAAAAGACCATGTCACGCTGTACTGGGATCGGTCCATCATTACTGACAGGACTATTGTCACCAATAAGCCTGACATAGTGATGATGGGCCGATCAGCGCGCCGCGTAATGATAATCGATGTTACCATTCCGCATGACGAGAACCTCGTGAAAGCTGAGAAAGAGAAACAAAAATAAAATATCTCGACTTGGCACACGAGGTTCGCGACATGTGGAAAATGAACTCGGTTATCATTGTGCCGATTGTCGTGACGGCCAATGGCCTTATAGCCAAGAGCTTCGATGACCATCTATCGAAGCTCACTTTAGGCGGTTGGATCAAGGGCCTGATTCAGAAGGCAGTACTCCTCCATACGGCTCGTATTGTGAGGAGGTTCCTGTCTCTGCAGCCCTAACCGCCGGTGGCTTGGACCCTGCTCCCGACACCGGCGGACTACTATTTTTTTAAGTGTTTTATGTTTTTTTTCTATGAAATATTTAAAAATGTAAAAATAATAAGATGTTATGATGAATAAAGGAGATAATAATCTTTTATTTGCTAAAACCATGGTATAAAAGATGGTAAGGTTAATAATATGAACAAATATGTTTTGCTTAATGGGTATCATATAATGTTATGTATGTATGTGTGTGTGTATGTGTATTTGTTATTGTTTGGTTTTGTTCTCGACATTATGGCCCAATCTCACACTCGAGCAGTGTTTCAGTACCAACAGAATAATGTTCCCCGATAGGCCAACGTGGTCCGTTTCCTAGCCATTGTATTGTATAACGGGGACAACAGTCCGTTACTCCACGTCAAAGCGCGTATTTTGCGTATGGGCTGTAATCCACCACGAGGGGCCCAGTGTGGATTGGTAGATGTCACATGTCTTCGAATTTTTAGTTCTAAGACATGCCGGTTTCCTCACGATGTTTTCCTTCACCGTTTTGAGAGCAGTGGTGATGAAATAAATTACACAAAGTAATGCGCCTGTGAGGGTTCGAACCCACGACTTACTGTTCGTAAGTCGGGGCCGCCACCACTGGGCCACCGCTGCTCTCGTTACCTAGCCATTCAAGAACTATGAAATTAATTATTTAATTATCAAAAGTGCGGCCCAGCATGTAAACTAAATCCGTATATTCCAACCGGAAGATAATACAATGAGGTGACCCTTTGGAGGATTACAAAGGTATCCCATAGAAAGTAGGCGAATTTAAGAAGTTATGGTAACTTTTAGCTCTGCTCCAACTTCATTATCATTTTATTTTTTTGTTGGATTCGTGTTGACAAGTTTTCTGGGTGCTTCTTTTCATTTTTCTGTTTGTTCTTGGCTTGGGAACTCGGGTCGATCTTTAGGTTAAGCCGCGCTTACATAAAGGGAATCCATGGGTAACTACCATTACATAACGATTTAGGTTAGATAGGCGGTCGCTTTATGTAAAATACTGATATTCAGCTGCATCTAGTAAGACTGGAAGCAAACCCCAACATATTATGAAAAGATGATGATAGTCAGTTTGGTGCAATATTGTATCGTATATACATCATAATCGTAGTAGTCGTCCTACTAGATGATTAGACTAGCCTCTATTAATCTGGGTATCTGCAAAAATACTGGAGGTATTCCCTCTTCTCTCATTGGTCTATGGGAAGGCAATCCGACACGACCGAAATGAAAATGTTGACTCGCACCCATTTCCGCAGGTAACAGTACATTACTGCAACGGCCAGCAACAGAGGCATTGATGGACGAACGTGTAAATACATACGTAAGTCCATCAATGCCTAGTAGTGGCCAAGGCTTGTATAGTACTTTTCTCAAATAATGCGAGGAAATTAAAACTAAGTATGCACACAAACACCAATAATTTATCTCGCGTTGAAGAGTTAATTTGTTTTTTTTTCAATAGACCGCTTTCTATTTGCAAGCCAATCCGAAATTTAAATAAAACGTTTGATAAGTTACCTCTTTGGTTGCCATGTTTCAGAGTAACAGATCGTTCCATTTTTAAAGAACACGACGGATATGAGTTTACTATGTAATTTATTTGGCCGCTATACACGACCGATATGGATTTTCATTGAACTTTTGCCGGCCGCTGATCGGATATATCTGGCCAGTACAGCAATTTCGATTTATCTCGAAGAAGGTTGTCAAAATAATGCTCAAATTTCCAAGCATGTTTGAGAAATAACTATTTTATAGACACGCTAAACCTTTAGTCTATTTTGGTTACTATTATACCTCTCGAATATACCTCAATCATCGAATCTCTCAAATCTCTAAAGCGGATGACAAGTAGGCGGCAACCTAAGACACTTTATTTTAAAGCATTTCCTCGTCTTCCAGATTTGCGCGCCGAGAATTATACGGATTTAAATACGATTGGCGTTGAGTTCCGGAGTCCTGGCATGTTAAGTTCATTCATGTCATAGAGCATTCAATGAGGTAGAAATGCAGAATTAGATTGTGTCTGTTTATTATTTCATATCAGGGTGAACTTTGTAATGGGTTATTGGGTAAAAATATGCAACGGCAAAAATAAACATTGAAGTTTTTATTTGTTTACCTCATGAAAAACAGTTAAGCTAGCCATTACAACCCTTTTGTTTTGGCATTAAAAACCATTTTGAACTCAACTAAAGTGTTGTTGATAACTATTTACGATTTGCTTAAAGAGTAGCTGATTTTGCATACGAAAACTAATAATTTTTTTAGGCACATAACACTCACTAAATAAGGAGGTCAATTTCTGTCTTTTCTCCCATATTAAACAATCTATGGTCCAGACAACGTGCGAGGGATGTGGGATGGGAGAGTGTTGAACTAAATGCATAATCAATGCATAAGGTGTCCCTGTTTTTAAATCAATGCTCTGCTTCTTATTCTATAAGCTATTTGAAATTCAGGTCGAGAAACGATTATGTATGATGTCGAGGGAAATTACTTTGTAAAGTGAAAAGTGATATTGTTTGTTTTTTTTTTCTTAACTGGTAAATTAACTGGTAAATTATGTGAATAATTATATAAATGTATCACTGTAATTTTTTAGACTGCCTCGTTCGTTGGTCGAGTGGCCGAGTCCTGGGTTTGATTCCCGGGTCGGGCAAAGTGTTATTGGATAATTCCATCAGGAATTTCTCAGTGGCACCCACGGAGTCTAGATTTGTGCCCGGTTGATGGCAATAGGCTCGCCCCCTATTACATGGGAATTAAAACATAACTGGTGAAATGTGGGTGTACTATATTAGGTACAACTCTGTGTGTTTTATCCTGTTCGGGCCAATAAATGCTTTTTCTTTCTTTCTCTGTCTACCCTTCGGGGATCGGGTAATTACAGGTGTGATGTTAGGTTTAAGTTTGTTTTTTAGAATTTTCTACGATACCTGTCTATCTGGTGACCCTGGACTGGTAGTTCTAGAAGTTAGTATGGAATCAAGACGTATTGTACAGGTTGATGAGATGAGATTATGGATTCAGACTCCCAAATTAAAGTAAAGATACTTCTCTAACATACAATACTTCAAAAAACTAATTTAGGTTTCTGTGTTTACTCTCATTTCTAGTCTAATTTAAAGGTCAGTATTTAGTACTTATTTTTTGAGGACACTATGTAAAGGTTAAATGAACGCAAAGTTAGATCTTCTAACTTTACTGTCGCTAAACTGAATACTAAGGGACAAAGGAATAAATCTGAGTTAGGGCCACGTGGTGGCCCCCGGCCACCGTAAGCGCGGGCCTGTGGACAGAAAGCTATGGGCTAGCTCGCCGTCCGTCCGTCTCTTAACGACAGGCCGTGTTCTACGCGCGTTGCAAAGAGAGTCTGCAAAAGGAAGGGGTCCGCAAGGGCCAACGCCTGCCGGAGCTGCGGGACTGTTCGAAAGAGATACCGTGGCTCCGGAACACAAAGGGCAAAGAAGGCACATGGATGGGTTTTAGTCAGTAAAAGTCTGACACTCCCTTCCGATGTTTCACACTTTATACTTATGAGGAAATATAGTTTCTAAATGCTATACTTACACTTTTACTATCAATCATACTCATTTTTTATAAGATGTCCTTTTACAAGTAACATAACATAGTACTGGACAGTAGATAACTATGACAACAAACAAAAAGTATTTTTTCGTCATTATGTGTTACACTCTAGTCAATAAGAGCCTTTTTTTTAGGATAGGAAATCATCAAATGACCCCTCCCACTCTGGGCAGTGTCGTGTTACTTATCCTTTACAAGTAAAGAGGGTAAGTAGATTAATAATTGAATTTAATAAAGATATTATAAAAGGGGAAGAAAATACAGTGGTATTTACAAAACACGGACCTACGTAAGAAGGTCACTTTTGATTTATGTAATTTAATTGATTTTTATGTTAGCTTAAATAATGTAATTTATTGATAATCACTATGGTTTACTGGATAACAGTATCTTATCTTAAGTTTATACAATTAATTAACACGCTCACAGAATTCTTCGAAGAAGTTTTTGACTGAATAATACTGGCCGTTTTATATACAGGCAACTAACAATTTTTGATTTCAAAAACTAAATTCTGGAATGAATAAAGAAAAGAAATGAAACAATTGATGTAAAAAACGCTGAGATTGTCATATAAAAGGGGGATTTCTGAAACATTCCTGGCAGATAATAACTGGATTCTGAACAAGAATCATCACCAAAGTTTATAACTGACTTCTGAAGAAGAGGCATCGCGAAGTCATCTGGTCTCTCTAAAGAGCCAACGCCGTCGCGTAAAGTCCGTTAAGAGTTTCTTTTGAGAACCCTCTCCAACGTGAATGGGAGAGCGCGGATTTCACCTCTAAAGTTGACAGTGTTAAGGTCTGACGTGCTGACGTGACCCAACACTCTTCAGGAGCTCTACTAGCACTGGAGCCACGCCTACTTCATACTTGTACTGCGGGCCTACCCAAAGGACTCGCCCGTGTTCTACTCGCCTGATTGCAGAATCGACTTGACCTGGGAGCTGTTCTTCACGCCTTTCTGCAGAGCTGATTTACATTGGAGCCTGACTCTGAACGTTACCTTTGATTAACGCCTTTCCAAGTACTGTAATACTAAACTTCCTGTAGAGCGTGAGTTAGGTAGGTCCGTGTTTTGTAAATATCACTTTATTTTCTACCCCTTTTAAAACCTCTTTATTAACTTACCAGAGGGTAAGTGAATAAAGAGGTTCAATTGTTAATCTACTTACCCTCTTTACTTGTAAAGGATAAGTAACACGACACCGCCCAGAGTGGGAGGAGTCATTTGATGATTTCCCATCCGAAAAAAAGGCTCTTATTGACACTAATAATGACGAAAAAATACTTTTTGTTTGTTGTCACACTGTCCAGTACTATGTTATGTTACTTGCAAAACGTCTGTTTATTAGTAGTTATTGGACCTGTCCAAGGCATCGTGTAACGGATAAACTCCACGGGATCCAGTTTGTGGTTCTAGCTTTTGCTAGTAGTGGCAGTTTCGTTCCCATTCCATTATGTACGGAAAATACACCCACGTAATATATTACCCACGGTAACGTTTTAAATGTAGCCTATGACACTCAGGGATAATGTAGCTTCGGGTTAAAGAAAGAATTTTCGGAATCGGATCAGGAATTCCTAAGATTACCCCTTCCATACACTGCTGCATTTACATTTTTGCAGGTTACTTTTAGCATACAATCTGTGTTGGTGAACCAATAAATAAATAAAAATAAATACATACAAACAAATTTCACCTCTTTATAATATTAGTACCTATAGGTATTTGGTTATTGAAATAACATTTGCTATGGTACTGGTACTGGTGGTAACCAAGAACTATTTAATGGTAAAAAATCAGCAGTTTCAACACCCAAAAAGATATTAATCGGAAAAGAAAACCAGAGAAGTAAAGGAACAGCTTATTAACCTGTTTAGAAGCCTTTAATACAGTTTTTGTATCGAACTGTTTCTCAAGTGCATTTCACGCTCCCCTACACCATCTGATACGGTTCCCACGTGGCCGTCATGAACACGCGTTCTCCTCGATGTAGCTACCTACCAATATAACCTTTTTAAATTTTGCTATGTGGTACTAGAATATACTAGTAGGTATCGATGATGTTGTAGATTTCTCTCTGATATTGGTGGATTCGTTGGAATGAAAAAGTACCCGTTATCATAATAGTTATTAGTCTTAATAAACTGACAATGTCACAATGCCAATGGATTGAGGTATGGAGAAGTAACACTCGTTATGAAGTAAACGAAGATCGTGTAGCATTCGTAGCAAGTGGCTACGGCGTAGGAACTTGCTACGAATCTGCTACGCCTGATACAATACGAGCTACATTTTTATTGGCGTTCTTCTTTTTGCTCAATAGTTGTATTGATGATAACGTTTTACTCTGAATCGACAAAATATTAAAATGCTGGAGTCTAACGTGTCCAAAACATAAACTCCACCTGTTTTGAAGTCGCTTCTAACATATTTGTTATTTATGTCATACTAGTTTATGGTTACGGCTTCACCCGCGTGAAGTTCAGTAACTGTCCCATGGGATCATACTACCGGGATAAAAAGTATGATTTATGTTGATCCAGGTTATAAACTATCTATGAGCCAAATTTCATCCAAATTCGTACAGTAGTTTTTGTGTGAAAGAGTAACAAACATCCATCCATCCTCACAAACTTTCGCATTTATAATATTGGTAGGATTTATTGTGCACCAACCCTTACAAGTAACATTAAGTCCCGCGGGTTCCACCGTATAATTCAAAAGAGCGGCCGGACAAAAAAACTTTGCAAGGGAAGAACTTCCAAAAGAATAATACGAAAGGATTAAAATATGATAAAAAATGTTTGAAGACACGATTGTTTTAAGGAACAATTGGTCGGAATGAAGTTGTCGAAAATTGGCCCATTGTTGTTCTGAGAGCTTAATTATTTAGATATTGCGTATTTCAAGAATTGTTTCCAAGGATTTAGAATATTTAGGGCTATTATATTCTGGTTTTTGGAAAGGGGTATCAAGTTGGAGTGATCTATTGATGTATAATTGTAGATGAAAGAAACTTTGTCTTCGAGAGATAAATTTATTGCGAGCCTTAAGCACTTACCGATGTATTAACATAACATATACATCTGTTTTACCTCCGTCACCTAACTAGTCGGGCACCATTTTTGGTGAACTGGGCTGGAGCAGTCGAAAGGCCCACAGTGTCAATTTTTTTTTTTTAGATTTAAGTTTGTTTTCTTTTAGATTGTATGCTATATCTTACCGCAATTTTCAATACTTTTGTCAACTGTATCTACTCTGAAAGATGCGTGCCACGCCATGGTTACGAGACCGTCCCTCAAAAGAATTTTAATTGATTTAGCAGTTGGTCAAAATTACATCAAAAAGGTTGGCCTTTTTAATGTCATTTACAGTCCATCTAAATAATATCAGCGATGAGACCGCCATTGTAACCATGAAATTTGCAATATTGTAAAACAGATAATTTTGGTGTTCAATAAAATACAAATATTCTATTCTACACTGTATTATGATAAAACCATGCTTTCAAGCCATTGTCTAATACTAGTTCCCATTACGTCAGATTATGTCAGACTCATACCGAGGTAAGTACATTCTCGTTACGGATAATAGTCCAAGAGCTAACACGCGGAGGTGCTAGGTGATGATGATGAAATCGGCCGAAGTGCCGAATAATTGAACCGGAAGCGACGACAGCCATTGCAACTCCATTAGGGAGGACCGTAGATGTCTTGTTAATGGATGTGACTTGTTTGCTGGTTAAATGAACGACTCGACTAGTGAATACTACTATATTATAATATATAAAGGGTGTAAAACACCTCTTTACGAAGCCGAAAAGCACTTGTTCTCCTCGTCATTGCGATCATTTTTTTGTTCTACACCATAACTGGGAACCTTCGGCCTTCTAGTTACGGAGATATTGGGGGTCAAAGTTTAAACTTTTTGACAAGTTTTTTTTGAAATACACCTTTTTTAATGTAAGATTTTTACTTTAAACACTTCCACGACCCTCGTACTATTCAATCCATCCATCAGCACAATGTTTTGAGTGCGTTACATTGAGTTCTACCACAAAACATGATTTTTCACCCCAAAAAAAAGAAGTCGTTTCCCAGTAATATTTTTTGCATAAAGTTACTTAGTTTGATGTATAGAATACTATAGAATGCTTGGTTGACGGCTTCGTGATGAGGTCTTTTACACCCTGTATAGATATACTTATTTATTGCAATATTCATCATCATCATCATCAGCCTATAATGTTCCCACTGCTGGGACACGGCCTCCTCTCAATGAGAGGGAATGGGCTATAATCCACTACGCGGGCCAGTGCGGATTGGATTGCAATATTATTATTCTATAATTACTTAATTTATTGTTATTTTATGAGAATGTTTTAAATAATAACATTTCTGGACATTTGCACGTCACTTCATGAAGCAAACATGCTGGACCTAATAATGTTGTTCATTTTACCATTTTGCATGCATTTATTTTCTTGTATGTATGACACATGTTTAGCAAATAAAATATTTTCTTATCTTATAGGGTGAACGAGGACGTAGTTCTACAATGTATTTCATAATACACATACACTACATACACTACATACACTACATACACACACACACACACACTTGTATGTTGCTTAAGGTAGTAAACCTATTTTTTAACCCCTCTGTCCAAAAAAAGAGCACCCGTCTTAAGACAGGGGTTAAGAAATAGGCTATAAGTTTGAAGTGTGTATCTGTGTCTGTCTGTGGCATCATAGCTCCTGAACGGAAGAACCGAATTTAGTAAGTTTAATTGGGAGTGTTTTATGTTTTTTTTCTATTATGGAATACACTTTTTTTCAGTGTCGTGTGACTAGTAGCAGCGTACTTAGTCCGTGCTAAAGTATTTTAATTTTCTCTCTTAAACTTCAAACTCAAACAAAAAAATGCCGATCTTGCCAACTCATCATTTATCATCATTTCAGCCGCAAGACCTCCTCTGCTGGACATAGGCCTCCCCCAAGTGTCGCCACATTGACCTGTCCCGTGCGACTCGCATCCAGCGGATTCCAGCGGATTCCGACTATCTGATCTTTATCACAATCTTATTAATAAATAGTGTGTAAAAGAAGTACTGGAAACAGAACAGGCTTAAAAGAATCCAATGCTAGATACATGTGGCCACTACCACACTCTTATTCAGTATTTCGTACTTTTACAACAACAATCTTTTACATGTTTTACTTTTCGTCCTCTAGGTTCCCAGGTGTCATTCTCCACATTGCAGTATGTTAAGATATTATAACTGATATTTGTGAGGGTTTTGGGTCAAACAATACCGTTATAAAAGACTGCTATCGTCAAAGGTCAAGTTGCATCATGTAATATTACAAAAACATCACTTCTGCCACCATTGCAAAATAGCTCTTCCATATATCCTAGGTCTCTGCCCATCACTTCCATGCCGTCCACGCCAATTAGGTAGGAGGGCGACTCGATAAAATAACCAAATTATATCGCCGATCGAACCGTAACAATTTGCTACATTCACTTATATTGTGTGACGGTGCTTCCGCGGTACGAAATGATGGAGGGGATTCTTTCTCTTTGATAGGAAACGAAGATGGATGGAGATTATTTAAAAACTCTTTGTTAACACGATGGATAGGATACTCTTATAAATAAATTAAAAAATATCGCTGGACATTACACACAGCGCCATCTAGTGTCACACTAAGCAACAAGGCTTGTGTCGTGGACACCAGATAGTTGATATACTACATAGATACTTTTTGTTTGTAAATACATACTTATTACACATATAAACATCCATGACTCGGAAACAAATGCCCATGCTCATCACACAAACATTTGCTCTGACCGGGATTCGAACCCGGGACCCTAAGAACGTAAGGCAGCCTCACTACCACTGCGCCATTCGGGTCGTCAATAAAAACAGATATACACTAGAAAATATTTTAAACTAAAAGTCAAAATTGCTTATGTCCTGGTCGAGGATCATTGAAGGGTGGTTGACAGCTGGGTGGTGGGTGAGAGTTACCGAGAATCGAGTTGAATGGCACAAGATCTTTCTTCTTCTTTATTTTGTGGTTTGTGCCTAACCTGGTGTCAGAGTTCTTATGCCGCCCATGGGCCTCTGACTTGTCTTAAGACAAAAAATATCTCTCAGGCAGGCTGGTTTCATCACGATGTTTTTTCTTAACCGAAGCCAGTGATAATTATACAATACGCACATGAATCCGAAAAATTTGAGGTGCGTGGCTTGGGTGCGAACTCGAGATTAATGACTTGGCAGTCCGACAGTCACGCCACTATCACTGTTTGGACTGATGATGTTGAAACTATTTCGTAGTATCCCTATACATTGAGCAAACATATTGACTTATCTAACAATTCACTACAACCTGTTCTAACCAATTTCCTCCCACCTGACACACTACACCTCCTATCAGCGTATATTATCCCCATGCCGATATCTAAACAGCTCTTTTCTATTCAAAACCATGTTTTCGTTTACAAACTAGTGCGATAATAGCGCCGGCTTCGCTCGCGGGCTCGATAGCATCACTGTAAGTGTTTAGCAAGGTTTATTTATAGGTGAGGCATCGATCCTACTGAAAGCAACTAGCGAGAAGCTGTAACTTTTGTTATATTTATCTAGTTTTACGTTTTTTGTATAGTAAGCAACGACCTCGGGCCTACACTGTCCCCCATACTTAATTGCTGTAACACATTAATATTGTAATACCAAATGATTTGAAAAGAGTAACCATGGAGTTTCTTGCCGGTTCTTCTCCGTGGAAACGACCAACCCAAACCGTGCACCTTTTCGACGTTTTTTAAGTGCCCATGTAGGCCTATGTGAAATAAAATATTTTGATTTTGTTGCTTGTATATTGTATGCGTCACGTTCAGTGCGAATAAATGTTTATTCTTTCACTCTTAAGCTTCCTCGTCGGCGGTGGGGCAGATACCTAATAGCGCTGGCTTCGCTCGCGGTGTCGATAGCATCGCTGTAAGTGTTTAGTCAGGTTTATTTATAGCTAAGGGTGGTTCACCAATTTATAGTGAGAGATAAGTTTTAGTTCGTGTAATCTGTGGAGCACTGTTGTTCGCGGTTTACTGTGGGTTGGTTATTTGCTGGTGTAGGAAGCTATTCAACCTTTCCAAACTTATGTTTCACGTCCAATTGTTATTTGAGGTTCAATGCCTTGATGATATTTCTTTCTTTCTTTCATTGAGGTCCAAATTTTTCTCAGAGGAGTTGGACATTGTGATAATGAAACTAAGAAAAACTAATGAGCTTTAATTTTTTTTTTAACCATTTGGGCATTGTGCTTTTGTATATATCAACCCTTTTTTTAATTAAATAATTAACGACATGAATATTTCAATTGTTGTAGCCCACCGGTATCGGGAGCAGGGTCCAAGCTACCGGCGGTCAGGGCTCCAGAGATAAGAACCTCCTAACAATACCAGCCTTGTCCAGGAGTACCGCTTTCTGAATCAAGCCCTTGATCCAGCTGCCTAACGAGAGCCTCCTCAGGTATTGATCGAGGCTCTTGGCAATTAAGCCATGGGCTGATACGACTATCGGCACAATGATCGCTGAGTCCACATCCCACATGTCGACAAACAACCTCGCAATCTTGTTATGAAAGTTTTTGCCGTGATGTTTCATCAAGTTTTTTTCCCTTTTAAACTACAACCTATCAGAATGCAAACTTAAATCTACTCAAAACAGATGGTAGGAACAGTTAACAAAACATTCTCTTATCATAACTTATAAGAGAATGTTTTGTAGGCAAGGTTTACTCTGTAAAAAAGAATTCGCAACGTCGTATAGTAAATACCAACTCATCTGTTTCTGACGCTGTTAGTAACTAAACAGAAACAAGCTAGAAGTGTTGGTTAAGTAAGCTTCAAAAGTTGTTACTTTGAGGCTAAGCTACCGATAGACGTAGTTCAAGTGCTATTCAATTTTAAGTTACTGTTAAGTTGTCTTTGTCACTTAAAGGTGTGTTGGAGCGACATAAATATTTTTTACTACCCGACTACGACGAAACAAAAAGAGGGTCATGATTTTGACCGGTATGTATAACCCCTCATAACTTCTGAACTCCTTATCAGAATTTGAATAATGAGGTATCGTTGGAAGCGTTTTCATCGTCTGCAGGTTATAGGTTATGTGACGTCACTTTAATAAGCCGTGGTCGTATGCCACTTTGCCCTAAAGTTTATGATCCCTTACAGTAGTAAGGGATCATAATCTTAGAATGTATTTTTTTGTTTGATTTTTGTAGTCGGTTTTTACTTTTTGAACTTATTTTGAAGACTGCATTAATTGAGTATCTGAGGTCATAAGTTATGTATGGAATACTACAGAAACGAGCGATCAGTGAGGAAATTGCTAAAATCACCACGCTAGACTGACAAATGGTGATGACAGCTAGTCAGAATTAATTAATCAACACCCTGATTTGATTCCCTTCCTCGCAGTCAAACACAGAACAGGATCTATCATCAGCAACACTTCGAAATCCAATTACGCAAACATCATTGCAGTAGCAATCAAAGTGAC
Source organism: Xestia sexstrigata (assembly GCA_941918905.2). Classification (NCBI taxonomy): domain Eukaryota; kingdom Metazoa; phylum Arthropoda; class Insecta; order Lepidoptera; family Noctuidae; genus Xestia; species Xestia sexstrigata. The sequence continues at coordinate 22,053,263 of OW799201.2, forward strand.
GTTACATTAATTGAAACTCGAAATTCGAAATTCAAATCATAAACCGTCCGATCGCAGGGCCGGCACGAAAGGGCTGGGAAAAATAAACAGGGCTGTACAAACACAGGTTTCAATCGACAGTTGTTTAATCTGTGCGGGGCACTTATTGATTTCACTGGCCTGTCCCTACCGCTCGCTTTATCTGTGGCCTCTGATCGGATAGTTCCCAGTTTGGGGGTCCGTGGAGGTTTTGGTGTGTTTCGTTGTTAAATGGATACGTAGATTTTGTTTGATTGATATGAGGTATTATACAGGGAACCGAGATTGAATACGGGACATGAAGTATTTTTCAAAAAGACGTTTGCCTCGTATTTCTATAGATGGGCGTTGCGAAGTATATTTGAAGAAAGAAAAAGCATTTAAGTATTAGTCCCGCACAGGAAAAAACAAAAAAAACTCTCTCTCTATACAGCAAAGCGCGCTCACGTACTTTCTTCGCATATATAATATTTGTGGTGAATCGTGGGAAGTTTTCAACAACTTCTTTATTTTCTTCACGGATGCTGCCACTCGAGTGAGCAGCTCATAGACAAGAGCTCACCACAAAGACTAACCAAAGTCAAAGTCAAAGTATTTTTTAGTGTGGTTTTTGGTTATAGTTGGTCTTACAGTTAGGTAACTCAAAAAACTACCCATTACATACACTATTTAACATTATAAGAATTTAAAATTGATATTTCATATAATGAACAAAAAATTCAACTTTTAAAATACAATGTTTTTTGTAATAAACCTTTACGAAAAGGGCCGATGCCTGCCGGGGCTGCGGGAGTGTTCGAAACAGATACCGTGGCCCCGGAACACAAAGGGCGATGAAGGAACATGAATGGGTTTTAGTCAGTAAAAGTCTGACACTCCCTCCTGCTCCGCCCAGAGCGGGAGCAGTCATTTGATGATATCCCAACCGAAAAAAAAAAATGGAACGTGGATGGGTTTTAGTCAGTAAAAGTCTGACACTCCCTCCTGCTCCGCCCAGAGCGGGAGGAGTCATTTGATGATTTCTCATCCGTTACCAAAATAATACGCATTGGCCAAGTAAACCTACGGAACTCGTTCATCCACCCACGAGCTGCCTTGTCGACTGTCGTCCAGCCGACCTCATTCCACGACAGGTAATAAATGTTTGCCGCTGTCAGACTGTTTGTAAGCCATCAGTTCTTGTTTGTGCCGCCTCAAATAGTTGAAACATTGCAATTTTCTGCCTTTACTGATGTTCGCTTTTTGCTGTATTCTGCCTTTTTGCTGTTGTTGAACAAAATATTGAACTGTAAATTGGTGCTGGTGTAGTTTTTGAGTGATTGGTCGTTTTTTTTTTGGTGGTCATGCCATGAGCCATGATTTTGTACAGCTTTTTGGTTGGCGTTTTGTGATAACTTTTGATGTTGAACTTATAATATTGGACACCTATCGGACCAATAACGGCAGTCCAATTCATTAACGCATTTATTCATTAGCTCTTGCATGTGCAGACACTGCTTATTTTCGATACAGGCATAAACATTTCAATTCGTTTCTGAGGTATATGCTGGATCCAATTTAATTGGCACGCAAAACTCCGCAGCCTTAAATAAATTATAAATTACTCAAAAATATTTCCTTTAAACCCAAGACGATCTAAAACTGGACACTCCCATTTCCCATAAAGCTTTCAGCTCTATATTAAACCGATTCTTCTCAGATATTAAACTCTATAACTCAATGGTCTGTGGCCGCAAGCAAGCCATCTATCTCTATAATTGCTTTATGTAACCGATATCACATGGACTATGTACGGTCCCTTCACAGATATTTAACCTTTGATACAAAAATAAAATGTTTAAATGAGCTGAACATGGTTAGTTTCATGGGTGAAAGTCACCTTTACTTAACATAACATAACATCACGCCTGTAATTCCCGAAGCGTTAGGCAGGGGTGTACCCATTCCACCCAACTTTATTAAGCCACCGAACATGTTGCCAATTTCATAATAGATCATCATCTGCCTAGCCTTTTCCCAAGTTTTATTGGGGCCGGCTTCCAGTCTAACCGGATGCAGCTGAATAACAGTATTTTACATGGAGCGACTGCCTATCTGACCTCTACAACCCAGTTAGTACTGGGTAATACGATACCCCTTGGTAAGACTGGTTGTCAGACTTTTTGGGCCACTGACTACCTGTAACGACTGTCAAAGATCACAAATGACAGCCGGGACAAACTGCTTAACGTGCTTTCCGAGGCACGGAGGAAACTCGGTATGTAATGGGTGGTCACCCATCCATAGACCAACCTAGGCAAGCACGGCTTAACCTAAAGATCGACCCGAGCTGCTGTTATTATTTAGCCACGAGCTCCTCCTCCAATTTCATAATAGAAATTAATAATAAATAAGTTAATGCAAAGTTAATGGGTTATTTCGAGAAATCGAAATCTTCATTGCCCACAAACTAAAAAAAAAACATTTCAATTAAAACATTGACTGAAAGTTACCGAAACCTTAAGTTTTTTAAATCAAGACGACACCACAACGCCATTCAGGCAACTATTACACACACAAAATCATAAAGCTAGAAAAAAAATCTGAATGGTCTTATAAAACACGTAACTCAGCGCTTCTCCGCAATAATAAGGAGAGATGAAGGTTTTTGGACCCTGCCCGAAGCTCTGACCCTATATTTTTGGACCCTGCCCGAAGCTCTGACCCTATATTGAGTTATTGAGCATAATATAGGAAAATAGCGACGGTAAAGAATCATCATTATTGAAAAGGATAGATCTATACCTCGGATTCTGCTATGTTGGCTTTGTAAGTCAAGGGAGTGTGAATGAGGCTTATTGGTTGTGGAGTATATGAATGAATTGCTTATAGGCCTTTAATCCCCAAAAGGCTAGGCAGAGGTTTACCTATTCATAAAAGTACACCCACATTTCGTCAGTTATGTTTAAGTTCCATGTAATAGGGGGCAAACTTTTTGCGCCTATTGCTATCAATCGCGCACACATCCAGACTCCGTGGCTGCTACTGGCAAATTCCTGATGAAAAAACACACAATACTTTGCCCGACCCGGGAATCGACCTCATGCTCAGCAGAGCTTCAATATATTGAAGCTAATAATAGGTACAATGCGTAGTTTAGACTCCAGATCTTCCACAAATAACAACTTTCTGCCAAACTACGTGTCAACCTATACTAAAACAATGTAACTTGTGGAGATGAATAAACGTTTTTATTATTATTTATTACAATAGCTTGTGTGAGTAACAATTCCGAATTAATAATAATCAAATATTCAGGGAAAGAAGGCGTCTTTGAAGCCGAACATCGCACCTGTTTTTACCTGACTGCGCCATAAGGAGGTTTATATTTTTCGAGAGTATGTATAATTGTTTGGCACGTTCTGTGGCCTGAACGGCTCGATGGATTTTAACTTGAGAGGTGTCTTTAGATTCGTATTGACTGTGAGAGTGACACTGGGTATATCAAAGTTAAAAAAACAAAATAGCGGTTTTTGGCGTCAAATTCAAATGTTTGGCATGCTCTGCAGCCTGAACGGCTCGATGTATTTTCGCTTGAGAGGTGTCATTAGATTCATATTTACTGTGAGAGTGACACTAGGTATACTACTACTACTACTGCTCTGCCTGAACGGTTCGATAAAGAGCTCATCATGAGGATTTTAAAATGGTATTTCTAAGTAACTAAAAAGTGTAAAGTAAAAAATATAATTTAAAAAATTAATAAACCACAAAATTCTTTCTTTTCAGTATTTATTTAAAGTTGTTCTTTACGCAGTCGGGTTTTTAAATTTTTTAAATTATATCTTTCCTAAAGGGTTAGGAATAGCTTCACGTAAAGTATTATTTTAAATACCCTTACAATAACACATACATTTTGTCGGAATGTTTAAATCCGATGTAAAATGGGGTAAACGCTTAGTTGCCATCAAGCGGCCAAAAAATCCAGCCTCTAGGCTACTACTACTGAGAAATTTCTGACGGAAAACTGTTTAGTTGACTATTCAATTGGTTTACCTTAAAGATAGTAAAGAATAAATAATTTTAATTTTTCTATAGTTTTTCCGTCATGACTGTTTGTGACAGACTAAGAAGTGACATAAATTATTACGTTAAAGAGACATAGGTATTGGTACGGTCGAACAAGCTATTTGGTTACCATTTTTCAATGTAATTTATGGGTTAAACTGTAAACCTTTAGAGCTTGTTCGACCGTACTTATCTAAAGGCCCACTCTCCATGAAACTTGATGATCGGCAAGACACCTATCTATCTACCACTTCAAGGAACTGACGCGACACATAAGAGGTAACCAGTTAGAACTCTGATTGGTGATAGAAGTTAGAGCGCAGATCATATGAGACGCTCAACTACCTAGGTAAATGTAGATGTACTTGAAGCGAAGGCTAGAAGGCTTAGGTGAACAAGCCGACAGTTGCTGGAGTAATCTGCAGCAATCTGTTATGGTGTAGGACACGCAATATCAAATTCCGCTATCGGTCTATACTGGGAAACCCGATTGAAGACAAGGAGGCGATTTAGTTACCTGCATCCACCAAGGGGGTGATCCTACACGTAATACAAACTTATCATCACTACTTTAAGGATGCAGGTGACTAAATCCTTGTATGGAACAAAATCAGAAGTCTTTTTATCATCATCATCATCATCATCATCAGCCTATAATGTTCCCACTGCTGGGACACGGCCTCCTCTCTATGAGAGGGAATGGGCTATAATCCACTACGCGGGCCAGTGCGGATTGGTAGATGTCACGTGTCTTCGAATTTTTGGTTCTAGGACATGGCGGTTTCCTCACGATGTTTTCCTTCATCATTTCAGTCCGTTTCTTCAGTCGTGGGTTCGAACCCAGACAGGCGCATTACTTTGTGTAATTTATTTCATCACCACTGCTCTCAAAACGGTGAAGTCTCTATATAAATAAGTATAAATATAACATAACTTTACGCTTGTAATCCTCGAAGGGTTAAACAGAGGTGTACACTCGCATATAATTATTTCGCCAGTTATGTGTAAGTCCCATGTAATAGGGGGCGAGTCTATTACCACCAACCGGGCGCAAATCCAGACTCCGTGGCTGCTACTGAAAATATATAAACCAATAACACTTTGCCCGACCTGGGAATCGAACCCCGGACCTCATGCTCAACAGTCGCGCTTGCGACCCCTAGACCAGCGAGACAGGATATACTTCTATCGATTGACTTTCTCAAATTTCTTAAGAGAAGTTATTTTTGTAAAGAGAAACTGCAGAAAGAAAAGCAAGCAATTCAAAATTTAAAAGCAAAGAATGTTACCCAACTGCAAAAAACAAGAACAGCCAGTAACAAAATTAAAAACAAAATCTAAGCCCATGACGTAAGAAGTGTTCTAAATATAACCCTGTCCCGCTCGTTGGGTGACCTTATAAACGTCATAATTACGCCTTCAAAAGGGTCCCAAAGACTCCTTCATATCTCAAGTTACAGAGATGTAAATGCTTTTATTTTTCACTTCCCCTTCCCTCCATTTTCAGTGAAATAATAAAGGGGGGTTAAACAAAGTCAATCTTCGTTTATAAAAGTAATGAAGAGTTTCGTTGGTAATGAACAAAATAAAAACGTCATCCAAACGTTATGAATTCGCAACGCGCTCCTTGAAATGCGTGATGCTTATTTCTTTTGGGTGTTAACATAGGGGACTGTATTGTGAACGGTTTTGCTACTGTGATGTTTTATTTTGCCTGTAAATTTACTGTTAAAATCGGGTGGTTAGTTTCCTTATAACTAGTTATAGAAAACTGCAATTATCAATATAGCAGTTTTTAGGTGTTCTAAATTGTAACTAAACATTAATTAAGATGACAAATAAGATGCCTGAAATATTAAGAAACAGGTAGGTTTAGTTTAGAAGTTTAGACAATTCAATCATAGGTACTTCTAAACTTAACAATAATAATATTATAAAGAGGAAAGATTTGATTTTTTGTTTGTTTGTTACGATTTAACTCAAGAACTACTCAAGCGATTTTAAAGCTACATCTTTACCAAGTAACATAGGCTATAAATTATAATTAATATCATGCAAATCAGCCGAGCTATCACAATTTTCGCGGACGAAGTCGCGGGCGAAGTGCTAGTTTTTCTACATTTTGGCTTTGGTATCGCCGGTCAGGTCTGCAAGTATCCCATGGGAACGACTAACTGGGAAAAAGTATCCTATATCCTAAACTTCTAGGATAGGATTAATCCTATATCCTATCCTAAATGTCATGGTTTACATTTTACTCGAGACTAGTTAACGCGTGAGAAGGTAACAGACAGCTCGTAGCTATTTTTGCAGTTTTAATACTAGGTAGCTATTATTGTATTATTCTTATTTAACACTTCTTTACTGACTCACTATAAGTAGGGGCCGCCACCACTGGGCCACCGCTGCTCCTCTGGTAAGCCAGAGGAGCAGCGGTGGCCCAGTGGTAGCGGCCCCGAGTTACGAACAGTAAGTCGTGAGTTCGAACCTAGACAGGCGCTTTACTTTGTGTAATTTATTTCATCACCACTGCTCTCAAAACGGTAAAGGAAAACATCGTGAGTGAACCGGCATGTCCTAGAACCAAAAATTAGAAGACATGTGACATCTACCAATCTGCACTGGGCCCGCGTGGTGGATTATAGCCCATTCCTTCTCATTGAGAGGAGGCCGTGTCCCAGCAGTGGGAACATTATACAAACACGAAGATGTTGATGAACACTTCTTAAACCCTCACTAAATAGCCAACCTTTAAGGTTTCTAGAGACCTGAAAATAACGTAACTAAGTGCTGTGACCGCACTTACACGAAGCCTAATGCAATGGTTAGAGCCTATTAACGCGTTGATAATGGTTCAAAGAACAAGTTAATGGAACGGTTTAAGTGTGGCCATGCATTTAATTACTAATGTACCTATTACACGTATTTGCTGGCACCCTTTGATGTGTTGTAGTGTTAGATCGTCTTACATTGCTATATCTGTATGGAGCAGATAATACAGCAGTAATATCCATCAGCCAGATTTCTGTTTTTGATGATTTATCCACAGACGGTAATTTTCATAATTATCAATGTTTATCCTTTGAAATCGATTTGAAACTTAAACGCGTGATGTCGTTTTGTCCTGGATCCGCGTTCCGGCAGTATAGTGGGATTGCGCGGATCCACGTTCCACAAAATGCTAGATAAAAAAAAAAAAAAATTGTAGGTTATGTTAGGTTTTAAAATAGTAGCATAAATAACATGATTGTTTGTTTTTTGTCAAATGTTACACTATCCTGTTTCTGAAAATTGTCATGTTGTTGTCTTCTTCTTCTTGTTAGATCATGTTGGATGTATGAATTTTCATCGTTTAGTTCAGCGTAGAGTTGTAATTCTAACAGTGCAATATTTAGGCTTTCATTTAGGTGTCACTTAATGTTAGTGCGTGTTAGTGAAAACAGTTATAACTTACTTGGGATAAAAGTCTAACACAAATAACTCAAAAGTCAGACGTAACAGCATACAATACACTTCCGTATACACCCCACCTATTTTATATCGCGCACCGAGCAACGTTTTACATCTGTCAAAAGTTGGGACGTGTTCACCATCTGTTCGTAAGTAGGCACAGAATTTACGCGTACCCTGTACTGATTCATACGCAAAGGTATATTATGTAGGTAGGTGAAAACAGCCACGAGCACAAATAATTATGGAAAGGTATTTAGACTTATCAAAATTCAAAACCGATTTTCTTGCTGTGTAACGATTGTGATGTGATAAAAAGAACTTCTTAATGATATGGGTTTAATAGTGGGGGTAAACTATTTTTGTAAAAACATCAATTTGTAATGACTGCCTCGTTGGCCGAGAGGCCGCAAGCGCGACTGCTAATTATGAGGTCCTGGGTTCGATTCCCGGGTCGGGCAAAGTGTTGTTGGGTTTTATCAGTAGCAGCCACGAAGTCTGTATTTCTGCTCGGTTGATGGCAGGAAGGCTTGCCTACAATTACGGCGAAATGTGGGTGTACGAGTATTTGTTAGGTACCTAAACCTCTGCCTTACCTTTCGAGGGTTACATGCGTGATGTTATAATTATAATCAGTAGGATAGAATCTCTTTTGACTCAAGCGATTGCTCGCAATCCTCTCCTCGTAAGTGATCCGTGGTTTTACCGATATTATTTATTGTCGTTTGGAGTACAAACTATTTCTTACGTACTATCTTCGGTTCATAGGAGATTTGTTGGGTTAAAAATGGCGGAGTGTGTGATACATATTACTGCTCGTGACTGTAGTAGGTGCCCTAAATAAGAGAGTGGATTTTATGACGAATCTATCTTTTTTTACGTGGAGAAACAAATGACGATAATGCTGAAGACTTTTTGCCGTTTCGTGTTACATATGTGTGGTTCTGATTCATACAGAGCAATTTATTATGTAGGTACAGTCGCCAGCGGATGAAGTTTTCACAAACTGTCAAATTTTCTCATTCAATTTCGAACTTAACATTCAACATTTTACGGTTTAAAATCATTTGGAGAAATTTGACAACTTGATGTGCGGTGACTACTTGTAAATGACAGAGACGAGTTTATTTTTATTTGGTGAAATCAATATAAAAAGCGCGACATATCTATTGTGTTTTGTGGGGAGGTGAAACAAATGACGGACGAATGTCTTGAATATTTTTTTCTATTGACGATTGATGCTGACTGTCTCGTCTTTTGTTTTCTGTGTCATGTGAGAGATTAATGACGAATATTATTTATTTTCTTTATGTCTAGACTTTTTGTATCAAATCATTGGTGGCCAACGCCGCTAGTCTATTGGTGATATTACCAGTTGACAGTGTTGAGGAGGACTTTGTTTGCCACGCCATTTTTTGTTCATTGTTTAATTAGTTAGGGAGATTATTTAAAATCATTGGTGCCAAATCAAAGCTGTAGTTTTCTCTTCTTACGCAAAGCTTTTTTTTGGTCTAAGTACAAGTAAGAAGATACGTAACACACGACTGAGCTAATTTTACGAGAAATGTGGAGTAATTAAATTGTTATGTAAAGATTTTTTTAGAGCAGCGGTTGCCCAGTGGTGGCGGCCCCGACTTACGAACAGTAAGTCGTGGGTTCGAACCCATATCCCCCCCATTCCCTCTCATTGAGAGTAGGCGTGTCCCAGCAGTGGAAACATTATAGGCTGATTATGTAAAGATTTTAGTGCACTCAAAGTTAAAACCGAGGTTACAATAAATACAAGTTTTGCAACGAACATAGTTTTAATGAATCCCGAGTATTCCCGAGTTATTTAATCTGTGTCAGTATTTCAGTATTGACCACCTTTCAGTATTGGTATTTTATGAAATATTCTGTTAACAACTTGTTCAGCATTTTTGTTAATAAATGGTATAACTGAGCAATATTTGATTTTCATTGCCGATTTCGAATAAACTGTGGAGGTATTTGGTTTTAAAGTGGTGAAATATAAGCTTATAAGCTTTTCTAGGTGTATCATCAATAACTTTAGAATAAACAGAATTATTATTAACTTTATGCCTTATTCTGCTCTTAGAAATTGCTAACTAAATTGGCTGTCCTACTATAGGCTTACACGTGTATCGAATTATCTTTCCTCGTGTTTTAACTCACTAAACAAACAAAATAGAACATTCAGTGTGACAATGGTATAATCCCGTAAATTGTGTTGTATTAGTGTTTGTTGTATGAAAATTCTTACATATTTACCGGACAGTATCCGGACACGATCCATCAATAAATGCCTCCATCACACACAGAATGATGATGATGATTGATGGAAACTTAATCATTTTAAAGAAGTAATTAAAATCTAAACAGATTTACTCGACAGAACATACGCAGGTAAAAAAATACTGGTACTAAATTCTATTAACATAACTAATAAAAAGAGGTCTAAGTACCAACTTCCACGTTTCTGATTTAAAAAATAACATCCCCATCCATGTTCCTTCATCGCCCTTTGTGTTCCGGGGTCACGGTATCTCTTTCGAACAGTCCCGCAACCCCGGCAGGCATCGGTCCTTGCGGACCCCTTCCTTTTTGCTGACTCTCTTTGAGGCGCGCGTGGAACACGAACGCGCCGTCGACACGGCCTGTCGTCATGAGACGGACGGACGGCGAGCTAGCCCATAGCCCACCGTCCACAGGCCCGCGCCTACGGTGGCCGGGGGCCACGTAGTGGCCCCCGACGCCCGGGGCGTCTCCCGCGCCGGCCGGGACGCTGTGAGGTTCTCTCCCTCTCACGTTCACTTTTACCCTGTAATTATCATTTCTGGAGGTTGAATGAGGTTTCAAAAATCTTTCCATAATGCTCTGTTTCGTAATTTTTAAGAAAACTTTGTACTATTAAACATAGGCACACCGGCTAAGTCTTTGCATTGTATCAATAACAGTTGCGGTGAAAGGATTCAAATGCACAAACGTATTCAGTATACATCATTCTGAACATATAAAAATTTTACATCGGTACTTAATTTAAAAAAATGTTGTGATGGCCAAGGTTAAATGGTTAAGGCGTCGCCTCCCATGTTTGAGGTTGTGAGTTCAAATCCGGGCAAGCACCAATGTGACTTTTTCAATTCATATGTACTTTTCTAAGTTTATCTTAAGACGACATCGGTGAAGGAAAACATCGTGAGGAAACCTGGACTTATAATTAATATAAGTCTGAAATCGCGAACCCGTCTTGAACAAGCGTGGTGATCAATGCTCTTGCCTTTCTCTGTATGAGAAGAGGCCTTTGCCCAGCAGTGGGATAATAATAGGCTGGTATTATTAATATTATAATAAAAAAAACGGCTTTTCCATACATGAACATGAAGAATTTCTATGTGTGGTGGTGTAGAATGATGTTCTGAATACATGGTAACCGTTTGTGTTTCATTTCATTCAGTTCCCTTCAAAATGGTTGAGTTGAATAGTGCTGATCCATGCGTCATGTTCGTGAACGGGCGCTGTCAGTTGTGACTGGTCATCTCTTAGTTGCCATGGCTTATTTTGAATGTTTATTTTTGAATTGTATTTTTTGTTTTTACTATGGACACTTTTAACGTACACATTTTGCTACATTGTTCTCACATAATATACCATCTCAACATGAATGATGTAACCAAGATTTTGTAACAATATTTTGATTTAAAAAAGTGTCCATGGAGTTTCTTGCCCGTTCTTTTCCATAGAGATCTACGCTAGGGAATGGGCAACTACAGTACTTTCACAGTTTTTATGTCTTGTGACTGGGACTGTAGCTACATTTAATTTTCATCTTTGTTTCGACAATCTAAAAGTGCCTGTAACTGGCCTACTTGAAATAAATGCTTTGATTTATTCTGAACATACATATTATTTGTTATTCCGTAACACATCGTTACGGTAATGAGAAAGTTTTGGTTTCGTTCACGTGCTCATAGAAGTTCCGCCATTGCGTGGTACCAGTTGTTACATTTCATGTAAAAGCAAAGTTTTTGGTTCGGCAACTGGGACCGGTGTACGTACCGTCTACTTGTGATGTAGGGTAGGAAATAACTTACTTATTGGCGTGACTAGAATGCTTAAGTATTGGGACTTGTACTTGGAGGAAAAACCATTTTGTAGTTCTTTTTCCGGGTTGTGGATGTGTACTATGTTGAAGGTACAAGTTGTAAGTACGTACATACATACATAAACTCACGCCTTTTGCCTGTGGGGGTAGGCAGAAACCACAGAACGCTACCCGCTACGATCATACTCCTTTTGCCTCGTCCACGTTCATACATCTGCTCCCCTAGCCAAGTTACAGACGTTTTGTATCAATTCTCTTTCTACAATCGTAAACGCCTCGGCGTAAGCGATTGTAGAAAGCGTTAAATTGGTAGCCAAGTTGACACGACTGAGTCGATCGCTCGTTCTCTAATGTCTGTAGAAAAAAACCTATACTTTAGTCTATGGTGAGCGTTCCTACCAAAGAGTATAGCGACCAACATTGTAGAAACGATAACATTCTATTCTATCATTTTGAACGATGTAAACTTGTCTACGGATTTTCTATTCGTTTTTGTTGATCACGTGATTTAACGTTGAGATGAATAGCGTAACGATTGTAAATTGTCAACTTGGCTAAGCCGAGTACTACGCACCTGAACTTTCTGGAGAACCTTACCAAAAAGGTCAGTATATGTACTTGTAGTTGTCAGTCTCCAACTAAGATCATCAAATTGGAATTAGTAGTTTGCTTGCGGTTACATTGGAAAAACTATCTTGAGATATTTTAGGGGTCAGTGCGGACAGAATATTAAAATGCATGTAGTTTGCAATATACATGCATTTTACTTCCCGTTGCGAGTTGGTGTAGTGGTTGTAAGCGCGACTGCTGAGCGTGAGGTCTTGGGTTCGATTCCTGGGTAGGGCAAAGTCTTGTTGGGATTATCCATCAGGAATTTCAGGAGTCTGGATTTACGCGCGGTTGGTGGCAATAAGCGCGCCCCCTATTATGTGGGACACATAACTGGCGAAATGTGGGTGTACTATATTTGGTTTTTCTCTGCCTAACTCTTCGGGGATTACAGGCGCGTGTATGTAGATTGCAACTTGAGCATTTTCTTTCTACGTTCCGTATCCAACCTCTGAAATAGGCCAGATCCCGTTTGTCGTTATATTATTATGAATATTTGATTATCGTGTAAGTATGTCAGTCTGTCATGGCGCGAAACATTTATTTATATGCATTTATGTTCACGGATTGCCGAAAATGAACAAAACTAAAACAGTTTTATTAATTCACAATCAACTAAGATAATACCCAGTTTACGGAACTCTAAAACGGCTTGTGTTTCCGCGGCAATGGTTCCGTAGTGGGTGCTTACGACGTATGTTTATGATGCTCATTTTTTAGCTGTCGGCCACATTCATATCGAGCTATTAGCCGGTTTAACTCCGCATGAAAATCAGCTCGCTAGTTTTAGAGATAAGAGTCAACGGATAAATAGATTTACCATAAAATTATTGGCGAGTCATTTGAAGTTTCGGTAAGTTACGAATTTTTACATTTTAGGCCCGGTATGAGTTTATTTTCCCTATTCTGTTCTTTGTTAATATTGTATGGCAACATTGGGGGTACTTTCGACTTTTCGAGTGAAATAAAAAAAAATCCGATCTGTGTGAGTGGGTCCGTGTTGACGAGTAGGGCTTTCTCATGTGACTCTTGTCATAAAAATAGATTGAGGAGGAATATCTGATCAAGAACAAATTATTTTTGGTATTTATTTTTCAGAAAATATCCCTTAAGTTAGTAACAGATCAAAATCACAAAGATAGAAAACAAAGTGATTTATTCTGATTTTCGTACAAAGTTTGTTTAATACAAATGTCATAGTTTATTATCCAATCCAATTACATACTACTTTCCATAATTTTTTAGGGTTCCGTACCAGAATGGTAACCAACGGGACCTTGTTACTAAGCCTCCGCTGTCCGTCCGTCCGTCCGTCCATCCGTCTGTTTATCAGCGGGTTGTATCTCATGATCCGTAATTGTTATATAGGGCTATAACTAGGCTAGCTTATGCTTATAACAACGAATAATAAAAATAAATAAAAAAATTAAAGGCGGCTCCCCTAATACGATGGTACAGAACCCTTCATGCGCGAGTCCGACTCGCACTTGGCCGCCAGTCTTTCCTATATTCTAGATTCACAATAACCTCGTTCAAACTTTAAGCTTCGAACACACCCTGTACATAATTTAACGTATTTCCCTGAATGTTTACCCGTATGGATTTACGTGAAAAACATTACCCTCATTTTAGCTTCGCCGAAGTCAGGCAAAAACTCAGTCGACTTAGAAGATTTATGACTTAGAACCAAGATAAATATGCGGGTAGTAATGTATGAAGGTGTAGATACTTGTGTTTTTAGTTCTTTCCAGAAATGTAAACAAAGGAGAGGTTTCTGTAGAGCGTGTTTTGAAGTGTATTGTTGTGTTCAGAGGCATGAGGCATAAACGTAACGTAGAGAAGTCGATTTTTGAATGGAAAATACAATCAACCCATAGCATTTCAGTTTGGTTTTTTGCAATAAGCAAAATCAGTATCATCTATATATATGAATAATTATTTTAAATTCTGAAAAATATTATACGTGAAACGAGTATTTTTGATTATTTATATATACGATCGACAACAATATAATACATTTTTGCCATTTCCATCATATTTAGAGAGTATTAGAGAGCCTTGTCTAAGCTTATACTGCCAGAAGTGGATGGGTGACCATCATTACATACCGAATTTCCTCCATGTCTCGGAAAGCACGTTGAGTCGTTGGTTACCGGCTATCATTTGTAGATCTATGACAGTGTGAGAAGCCGAAAGTCTGACGTCCAGTCTTACCAAGGCGTACTATCTTATTACCCAGTTACTGGATTGTGGAGGTCAGATAGGCAGTCGCTCTATGTAAAATACTGGTACTCAGCTGCATCCAGTTAGACTGAGAAGCCGATCCCAACTTAGTTTGGGAAAAGGCGGCAGTTGATGAGTTATTTTTAGTCATAGTAAATGGGCCTACTCTTGACCTCGGTCCACCTAGACCGATGACCGACACTTGGGGGAGACCTATGTCCAGCAGTCGACGTCTTTCGGCTGAAATGATGATGATAATGACTCTTGACCTCAATCTATATCCGAGGACAGAGATGAGATCGATGATGGAACGCCTATTAACTCGCGACTTAAATAGAGTGAATGAGTGTTTTATTTGAACAATTTCCCAAGTAAAACTGCATGCAATTTAAACTTTTAAAAATCCATTTGGAACCGCGTCCGACAGTTGTTTAAACAAGAGTCTAGTTCAAATAAGATACGGTACGGAATTATTGATCAGTACTGAGTACGTTTCAATTAGTAACGCGTCGGAGTTAAGGAGAATTCGATAGTTATAGTGATTGGAAATTAATTTGCGAAGAGTTTCTTGTTACTCGTGTTTGTACCGGATATACTTGCTTTGTTGTTTTTTAGGGTTCCGTAGTCCTGACATACTGTCCCTTATAGTTTCGTCATGTCCGTCCGTCCGTCTGAGGTTTTGCTCAGAGACTGTTAGTACTAGCAAGCTGTTATTTTGTAGAGGTGTGTATATAAATTACGCCGACAAATTAAAAAAATATAATAAAAATAAAAATATTTTTTTTTTTTGGGTAGCATCCCTACATGTGAAGTGGGTTTTTTTTTCGTCGTCTATCCCTTCGTGTAGGGTATCGTTGAATATGAATAGGTCTTTTAAAATGACTTAGGGGTTGTTACAACTATCTTTCGATTTAATGCTCCAATTACGAAATATTATATTAAATTTCAAAGTGCAAATATTTGTTCCAGTAGGTCCCCATCTAAAACCTAAACTGCCGGATTGTAAAATCTGGAAAAAATTATGAAGATAGTACATTACACGAACCTTAAAGAAAAATTATAGCGTTTAAGATTACTTTATTAGTTTAGCAGTAATAGTTGTTGAACTTGGGTGTGGGATAATTTAGTACCAAATACAAAATCCATAGAATAAATCCTCTAAAGTGACTAAGATGAAGTATACGCTGTAGTTGCTAAACTGACAGATGTCAAATTTGATCTATTTCATTTTTGTTTATTATTAACGGGCTACTACGGAACCCTACACTGCGCGTGGCGCGACACGCACTTGGCCGGTTTTTTACATTGGTGACACTAAATAACTGAGCTAGATTTTAGCCTATCTATCAATCATCCGACACCTTTGTAGCTAGTTCGTCATCTTTCTGCTCTTGTCTCATGTTACTTGAGGTCGGCGCAACACGTTTGTTTTCTTCGATTCTCCTCTGTCAACTGTCATTCTATAATTTACTCTTCGTATCATTCCTCACACAATCCATCCAGCGTTTCTTTGGTCTTCCTCTCCCTCTCCATCCATCAAGATTTATATTATTCATCACTCTTTTAGTCACATGCGATTCTTCCCTCCTCATTATATGCCCATACCAAGACAGTCGATTCCCTTTCAACTTTTCTGTTACTGGCGCCACTTTCAAACCTCCTCTAATTCACTAATTCCTTACTTTATCCATTCTTGTCTTCAGCTAGTTATGAACCTAATAAAAGTTTAAACCTAATTGCAGTAAATTAAACACGCCTTAACAACATGGCGGGTCATTGGTTCTAAATTCAAATATTAGATTGTTCACCGTCAGCCTCCGACGAAGTTTCTCTAGTTTCAGAACCTGGCTTGCTATTAGCGCATTAAGGAAACGTGCATTTAAATGAGAGTATTGTTAATATAATGAGTTAAAATTGTATATGGGTTAAAAATGTTGACTTGACTATTGAAGGAAAAACGAGTAAAATCTTTAAATATGAATATTCAAACGGTTCAATTATCTAATCTACAATTTCTAGCCCTTATTTCAATTTATTTGGGGTCGGCGCAGCATGTCTTCTTCTTTCATACTTCTCTATTAATTGTCATCTCATCAGACACTTCCTTTCTTGCCATATCGTCCATCACACATACCATCCATCGTTTCTTTGGTCTTCCTTCCAGTCTTTCTCAAAATTTCACGACACTTTCCTCATCTCTCCGCATCACATGCCCATACCACGACAACCGATTACCACACAACTTTTCAGTCACCGCCGCCACTTTCAGACTTCCTCTTGTGTACTCATCCCTTATTTTATCTATTGGCACACGGCTTGTATTGAGTGGTTAATATGAATAGGGAGTGGTTTCAGCTCTATTCCCAAGTCGAAGTTTTAAAAAAGATCCTTTTGTGTCTATTTTAAAAAGATTTTCCTGTGTTGCTTTAAAAAAAGAATGTTACTCTCTACTCCTATTTCTAATACCGACGTAAAATATTAAAAAGTAAAACAAAATATAAAGGCGGGTGTACATTATTGCTCCTGGGAAATCACCGTTCACCACGCAATAACTACGAGGGGTAGTTAACGTTGTCATGGCAACCAAGTCTGTACGTCGCCCTAGAACGGTGTTATCTAGGCTAGCATATGATATGAAGTTATATTGAAGTAGTAATAATATCGAGTACGGGGTCGATACCGACGACGATGATCGATTTGATGCATATTACAGGCGATTTAAACGTAACTGGCGAAGTGTGGGTGTACCATTAGGTACACCTTTGCCTAGCCTTCGGGGAGAGGCGTTGTACAGCGCATTAGCGCATAGTATATCATGCATTAGTATTGCTAACGATAGGAGTAACAAATAAACCTTCATTTGAAACCGCCGTCTTTGGGAGTCCACCATATTGTATTTAGAATGGTGTCTCTTAGCTAATCATGCACTGTCGGATCGTGGGTCATCTTAACTAAACATGTATGCAAAATTGAAGCTCAATCGGGAACCGCGAAGTGGGTCAAATTAACAAAACTTCACACAGAACCCTACAAACACAGATTTCTTTAAATACACACTTCTGAAATACCAACTATTCAATTCCACCTTTACACCGGCAAAAACCGGAAAAACGTCCATTTTCAATCGGCACCGCGTACCAATCAATACACGTGTATCAATCAGTACACCGAGTAACAATCAGAACGGTGTATCAAACCGGACAGATGGCGAGATAACGCATTGATTAATGTATCTGACCTGAGTATTCGCAGGGAAAACAATAGCTTGAACTGTACAGGGTGTAATGACTGGAGCCCAGGGGAAATTGTACCTGATGTTTCATTTTGTAAAAAAATTAATTGAAAAATCATTTAAAGATGCTACGTTCTTGTAATAATGTGGGGATTCATTTTTGTGCACATTCATGTCGACTTTGGGTAGGATATATTAAGGTTTTGTCTCTCGGTAAGTTTAAATTCAGAAACTGAAGGCTGTAAAATACAGTTGGTTTAAAATAGCTTCTTAATTTTTCAGCGACATCATTTTTCTTGATCACCATCTGCCTAACCTTCAATTGGTTTCCAGTCTTATTAATAAATCGTATTATTAAATAATTATCAGCTGCTTTCTGCAGCTGATTACTGAGCCCCAGTGGCTTATCCCAAAGGTAACCTACTACTACAATTTAAGTATGACTTAAAATATATTTGAAAAAAAAAACACAGATAATCAACACAATCCGTGCATCAACAAAAGCAATAAACTGTCATACCTAAGGTAAAAGGATAGGTGGCGACCGAAGCAGAGCTACAACCTTTTTTCGGAGTTTTTTTTTTAAACATTATGTGAGTACCTACCAAGGAGGTAAAATGCAACTGTAAAAAAAAAACACCTCGTAAAATACCACATAACTGTCAAGTAAGGGTGTATTACAGGGTTATTTACATTTCTTATTCAGTCCCCAGTGCGACATAAGAATTGCGTTTTACGTAAGTTCCGACAAGCAAATTGTATATCTCGCAGTTCGATATAAAGTTTAGTCTGTGTAGCGTTTGTCACGGATCAAAGAAGAAAACGATATATTATGATATGCTGTTATTTTAATAATGGGTTTAAAAGTCATGTTTTTATAAGGAGCGAGAATTTGTCACCTGTCGTGGTCCTGAATCACCATACCATGCTCACTGATACTTGGTGATCCTGTTTGTTTTCTAGGTTGTTTACCATATTGTGTGATTAAAAAATATATCTATTAGCGTGTCCTTGAATAAACAGTGACTATCAACTCTTCGACTCTCAAGTTTTTGCACTAAACAAGCGATGACGAATGTAAAATGTTATCGATTAACAAATTAAGTATTAGTTTGTTTTTCAAGACAGTATACTTCAGAATATACCTATACTAAGCTTAAAAATCTATATTTTATAAGCCGTTTCACCAGCGCACCTGGTGATCGACTTACTACAGCATTGAGCGGGGTTCACGTGACTGAGTTTTGTGCTAAACCCATTTAGACTGTTTGTCATCGATACGCTAACAAGAAGATACGAGTAAGTCATCCCAATGCCCATTTTGCGCATACTAAACCGAATAACCTAAACATTAACCCTCTCCATTCTACTCCACAATCTCGCATCCGATATAAAGTTTAGTTGGCGCCGATAAAGGGTCAACGCTAGGCTTGACCCTTTTCACGTTGATTGTACCGTGAGGCCCCGAATTGAGCCTGTAACAATTGTAAGGATAAATACTTAAATTTTGTTAGCTACGCAACGTGTATTGTGTGGACCGGATTAGGTCGTACGTTTTATAGTGAAGGTTGTGCGGGTTAAGTGATAACGTTTGGGTGATAGAGGTCGGTCTTTGTAGCCGTTGTGTTATTTTTCAAACGATATACAACCGTTCTTTGATACAGACAATAGTAAGCGAGGCTTATCCATTTTAGACTATAGGATACTTCTACATATTATTGTATTGTTACAGATAGTCAGACTGGCCTAAAAGTCTGACAACCAGTCTTACCAAGGGGTATCGTATTACCCAGTACTAACTGGGTTGTGGAGGTCAGATAGACAGTCACTCCATGTAAAATACTGGTATACAGCTAAATCCGATGAGACTGGAAGTTGACCCCAACATATTTGGGAAATGGCTAGGCAGATGATGATTAATTTCGGTTTTATTAATTACATAGATACTTGAAGCCTTAAGATAGGTACTTGAAGCCCTACATAGATACTTGAACCTTATTTACTAGGCCCAGTCTTAATAATTCCAGTCACTTACCCTGAACATAACGCTAATAAAATTAGACTAGTACTTACTCAGCAATGTGTAGTTGCTAACAGCTAAACGGACTATCTAACAAACCCTAATGTAATGAAATCAACGACCCAATAATTTGAGGCTTTCCGTACGAAGCCTAGTAATTAGTGGCCATGTAATAATACTGTTATGGTTTGAAGGTTTACAAATTAGCTTTCATTGTGTATGTAAATCGTGTTAGATTGTGTGCTGATAGGTCTATGTATGAGCGAACTGAGACACCGCCATCCCTTTCGTATTAGGTTACTTAAACCTAGGTGCCACAAGTCATAATAATGCGAAATAATTTTACTATGCCCAGTAAAAGTATGAAAATCCTTGTTGATGTCTGTGTTTTCTGAAATATATGACCTGGTGTGTGTTTTTAATCCATAATGCAAGGTAAACTTTCGTTTTGCACTATTGTCGACCGCTTCATCGGTTACCATGACAAGTAAGCCATCGTGGTGCAATGTTTACTAACCTAAATTGCGTTAACGAATAACCTTTATTGTGCAACTGAAAACGCCGTGGAAGTGGCGATTTTTCGGCCAACAAAAGTTTAAGCAGGCGTACCAGCGACATGAAGAAGAAAATCATAGGAGACACGGAGATCAGTCACAAACCTATCCCTTGCTTAAATAAAATGCTCTTTCCTACCCATAATTTCACAATTTACACTAATTATACTGCTCATTCTAATTCGTCAACAGATTTACATGTTAATAGCATTTTTAAAGCCTTTCCTACAGTTTAATGTAGGAGTGTGGTGTTCCATAATTTATATTGACACGCACGCGATCGCGGTGCTGGACTAGCTAGTGGGTAATCAAAACTTCAACTGTAGGCACTGCGATATGCGCTGCGGTGAGTTAATAGGCAATAGGGAATATGTAATTGGATGAACTTGTGTTTAGATAGCTGTAATGGTGGTTAGTTACATCAAGCTCTTTGTGAATTTCTCCACAACTAGTATCAACTAGTGTGATCTGACCAAGATTATGTCTTTTTTTTTTTTTTTTTTCTGATGGGAAATCATCAAATGACTTCTCCCGCTCTGGGCGGAGCAGGAGGGAGTGTCAGACTTTTACTGACTAAAACCCATCCATGTTCCTTCATCGCCCTTTGTGTTCCGGGGCCACGGTATCTCTTTCGAACAGTCCCGCAACCCCGGCAGGCATCGGTCCTTGCGGACCCCTTCCTTTTGCTGACTCTCTTTGAGGCGCGCGTGGAACACGAACGCGCCGTCGACACGGCCTGTCGTCATGAGACGGACGGACGGCGAGCTAGCCCATAGCCCACCGTCCACAGGCCCGCGCCTACGGTGGCCGGGGGCCACGTGGTAGCCCCCGACACCCGGGGCGTCTCCCGCGGCGGCCGGGACGCTGTGAGGTTCTCTCCCTCTCACGTTCAGCCACCTCCTTCTCTAGCATTACTGCTTCGCTGAATGAGGTGACGGCGTCCCATTCCGTCTCGCTCCGGACCATGGCTTGCACCAGGGCCGGACGCGAGAGGTCGCCGCCGACCAAGATTATGTCTGGACTTACCTTTGAGTTTGTGTATTCCGGATACACCGACCGACGTCGAGTTCCGTGTTTCCTATGTACTATAGTGTTAAAACGAAATTTTACAAACATAACAAAGATTAGATTACTAACTTCCTTCAAAGTCCTTCAGATTTTAAAGGAAAAGTGTGTTAAGCAATTTTGTTGCAGGATAGCATCAGAAGTATCCAAAATCATCATATTCGTCTGACCTTGTTCCATTCTACTTGGGGTTGGCGCAACACATTTTTTTCTTCCACTCTCCCCTGTTAGACGTCACGGCATCATTAACTCCTTTCTCTTTCATATCATTCCTCACACAATCCACCCATCTTTTATTTGGCCTTCCTTCCTCTCTCCATCCATCAACATTCATGTCCATCTTTTAGTCACATGCGTTTCAGAAGTATCTAAAGTATATCTAGTCACTAAAATCGTAGAATATCCACGAGCTTGTTTACTTATCAAATATTAACTTTTTTATTAGAAAGAAACTTTCTTACCAACTCTACCCTTTCTACAGTGCTGTAAACAGTTACGGCCGCCGGTTCGTTGACCTCATTTCCCCGGCGATCAATTTCTAATCCTTTCATTGCCTCTCATTATGGTCTTACCAGTGTTATTGCATTCAATAATGTTTTAAGAAGCGTTTTATTTCCTCAATTGCTGCCTTGAGGACGTTTTGGAGTAAGCCCAAGATTTAAAACGGTAGGGGATTATTTGTTCGAAATATGGTGGTAGAAACTTTACCGTTCTATGGTCATTAAATGTGTTTCTGTGTACATCTGTCAAGAGCATGCTGTATGTCATTCTCCTGTCGTAGAAATCGTAGGTTTGATTCCCGCACGCAACAAATTGCCATTACGTTAGGTACCTAAATACATCAATTATTCTTGATCTACATGCATGTGTACACATCACTAACTAACGATGATAAAGACATCAGGTAAGTAAGTTCATAATGAAAAGTTTCATTAAAAGATCAACCATGGAGTTTCCTGTCGGTTCTTCTTTATAGGAACGACAACCGTGCACATTTCTCGGCTTTCATGTGCTCATGTTGGCCTTTCTGAAACAAACTATATTGATTTTGAATTTCTTGCATAATCAGCCTATTTCGTTGCCACTACTGGGACACAGGCCTGCTCTTTATGAAAAGAAATGGGCCATAATCCACCACGGGGGCCCAGTGTGGGTTGGTAGATGTCGCATGTCTTCGAATTTTTGGTTCTAGAGCATGCCGGTTTACCACGATGTTTTCCTTCACCGTTTTAAGAGCCAATGGTGATAAAATAAATAACACAAAGTAATGCGCCTGCCTGGGTTCAAACCCACGACTTACTGCTTGTAAGTCGCTCGTACCTCTGCTCTACTCTTTGAATGAATACAATATTTTTTTATTGAAAACAAATAGTTTTGTAATCCACACGGTCAGTTAATCAAAATCAAAATCAAAGCATTTATTTCAAGTAAGCCAGTTACAGGCACTTTTGAATTGTCGAAACAAAGATGAAAATTAAATGTAGCTACAGTCCCAGTCACAAGACATAAAAACTGTGAAAGTACTGTAGTTGCCCATTCCCTAGCGTAGATCTCTATGGAGAAGAACGGGCAAGAAACTTCATGGACACTCTTTTAAATCAGAATATTGTTACAAAATCTTGGTTACATCATTCATGTTGAGATGGTATATTATGTGAGAACAATGTAGCAAGATGTGCACGTTAAAAGTGTCCACAGAAAAACACAAACAAAAAAAATACAATTCAAAATAATTCATTCAAATAAGCCATGGCAACTAAGAGATGACCAGTCACAACTGACAGCGCCCGTTCACGGACATGACGCATGGATCAGCACCATTCAACTCAACCATTTTGAAGGGAACTAAATGATCCGACACATGCGCCACCATCAGCGAGACATTTGAGTAATAAGTGTGGGTCAACGACCTGTATCCGCTGGTTTATATGCATAGAATAATGACATTATCATAATAATTAATGAAATATTAAATCCAATCAATGTTGTCAGCTCTATTTTGGTCCCACTACGCCACACGTCACTGATGTCGTTATGATTTTGTCGTTGTGCATAGTAAAAAGGGAAAATGCGTCAAGTTTATGTACGTTGCTAATGTCAAGTCAAAAAATTGAAGTATTAACAACAACTTCATTTATTTCCAGGCAACTTTGGCCCATATACCTCATAGACTAACATACATGTGATAAAATACAGACTGTGTTAATATAAAGGACCTTAAAACTACGTTGGTATCAATTCACTTGTGCACTATGTCACCGTGCGTTCATGTGGCACTTGCCCGTGGAAGCGACGGAACACCACTCCTTGCGGCCAAAACTTCCCCTCCAAGACGAGGTGCAGATAACACGTTGGCATTCGCACCACGAACGCCTTAGTTGACGTTGCGGCGCGACTCCAACAGCTGCACTCTCGCGACGTACTTGGTCTTCTGACGCACGTACTCCACGATGTCCTCCGCTGTCACAAAGTCACAAATTCCTGACTCACAATACAGGATTATTTTATTTGCTGCTTGCCCTGATAACAGGTTCGCAAAGTACCGATATAAATCGGTACTTTGCGAACCCCTTATTTCTATATGTTATCTATTAAGTATCTATTTACTGTTCCGAATCTCACCTACCATACAAAACACCTCTATACTATCAAGATTGAAGTTCACTTTAATAAAATGGGTTAAGAAGCCCTGGGACTTAACCTAATTATAAGCTGACTGGTACATAAGGGCCTGAGTAGACGGGCTACTTTGCTATGTTGCTTTATTTTTCATAAGTACTTTAAGCAACAACAATACACGATTTTGTGACTTTTTTGAAGTTCTATAAAATCATTGTCATAAAAAAAATAGATGTCAAACTATCAGAGTGCAGGAAAATTACTTTTCTCATACAGAGAAGGCATGTGGATCAATCAGCTCGCTTAGCAAGACTCATTGGCAATAAGGTATATGCATGATTTTTTTAATCACTCCACTAAACAGCTACCGGTTGACTTAGTGAACCGCTTGTTGAAACTAACAAAGCTACCGGGTGACTAACTGACCCAAAACATTTGATAAATACCCCCGTTAATAAATTAATTAAAAATCGACTAAACGTGCTTTGTTCGTGGATAGGATAGTTTACTTCCCATCTCTATAATATTCCTCAACTCCGTACCAAAAATCATAGCTCTATTCCATCAACAAGTGTCACATTATAGTAACAAATTATTGTCAACAAAGCGCGCCATTTCTTGCGTCATCGTGTTATCGTTAGTCAAGTGGTTCAAGTGTTTACGAGTTACGTATTTGTTATTGTAATATAGTGTTATACCTTTGAATGTTCGTCAGAAGTTGTACTATCGTATTATGATAACACAAATTAGGTTTCGAATCGCAAAGTTGCAGTATTTCGCCTGTGAAAACGCGTAGGTATAAATACCTATAGTGATTGTGAAGTGTGAAGAAATACGTGATTTAGTGATTAAAACGTGTGTGAAAGCTTACAGTGAGTGTTTAATTAGTGTGGTGATTAGATAGTTTAACTATTTACACCAAAAAAACAAGTGGTTTTGTGTTTTTTTTTTTGTTTTTTCGGCCAACCGCGGCTGGCTAAATTAGTACCCAGATGTAAACAAACAGTGAGTATCTAGGTTGTAATGAATGTTTTGATATGATGCTAATAAGATATTAATGAGATTGTGGTCTTGTTGGAAAGGAAATATAATCTAGTTATAATCTAGGCTAGCTAAGCTAAGCTAGGTATAATCTAGTAGTCGATTCAAAAAGCGAAAACAAAACATATGGTTTTCGCTTTTTGTCATTATTTTTAACTTCAACATTCCGTATCGAAATAAAAAAAAAAATTGATATTATATTTCCTTATTCCAGACTTAGGTTTAGAAGTCCAGATTTTACTGCATGAATTTGGATACCGCGCTAGTCTTTGCTGGTTGCCAAAACGCAAAACTCTTAATGAAATTGCAAAGTGGTAGCTCCTAAAAGTAGCATGTCTGCTAGCACCCTTATATTCACTTGGGGGATGGCTAAATTGTATCGTAGGTATGTCCATGCAAACACATGGACACTCGTATCCTAATGTTATGGCTTACCTTTTGGCTTTATAAGGGGTATTTTGTTAATACTTATAGATTAGGACAACCCTTGGGATAAGTTGAGTCTGCTGGTATTGTTATTGAGGTAGCTAAAACAGTGACAAGGACAAAGATAATTTCCAATGAAAAAGTTTGCGTTGCTGATATTAATTTATGAACACAATAACATAAGCATTTATGATAATTTGACGAGATTTGAAATCTAGTCAAAGGTTCGGGCAAATCATCACGAACAGATACTTCAGGGTCACTGTTAGACTTCGGTGCCTTAAAGAGCAAACTGACTAGACCTGACTCCGGACATGGCACTATGATTGGAAAATCAAGGAACAAAAACCTATTTACTTAGCGGTCCGACGATCATAGCTCTAGGCTATCACTGCCATTAGTTATACCATTATACGATCTCATTAAACCTCTTTCAACATTTATTTTGGATTTATTTGGCTCTTGTATAAAAATCTAACTCAGTTTACAAAGTGCTGAGATGCATTATTGTAATGTCCTTACTTTGATGGCAGATAGTGAAGTTTAATGTATTTCCTTAAGTGCCTAGAACATGGTATGTGGGATAACATTGTAAACAAATAGGAAATTAAATCAGAATGTCACTGTTGAGCGAGGAGCTGGGCACTTGACGACATACGCTATCTTTGTTGAGAAGGAAATATGAATTTAGAGAGTTTACTCCTTTTAAGATTGTAAGATGTCCTGTATCCTCATTGCCAACTAAATGATTGCTGAAAACGTAGTTAAATTCATGTGTACTTTAATTATATAAATTCGAAAGTAAATGTCTGTCTGTAACCTTTCTAGCCGTCTTCGACAGTGCATGGTGGCCGGCAATCAGGACCAGACTGGCTGAGGAAAAGTGCCCGGTGAACCTCAGGAGGCTGATAGACAGCTACCTGACTGGTAGGAGCGTCAGAGTTCGTTACGCCGGCTTTGAGTGTCAGAGAGACACGAACAAGGGGTGCGTGCAAGGGTCTATTGGTGGTCCGATCCTATGGAACCTGATCCTCGAACCCCTCTTAAAGGGGCTGGAGGAGAGAGGCGTCCACTGCCAGGCGTTCGCCGATGATCATCGAGTATGCTTGGGAGTGGGGCATCGGAAATGAGCTGAAGTAAGCACCGCAAAAAACTTGTGTAATAGTTATTACCAGGAAGCTGAAGTACGATGTCCCACTCCTGAGCATGGGCGGGGTAGACATTGGCATGTTAAAGGAAATTAAAATACTGGGACTCACCGTCAACCACCAGCTCACTTTTAACTCCCACGTCGCAAACGTTTGCAGAAATGCTGTGAACATATACAAACAACTAGCACGAGCGGCAAAAGTGTGCTGGGGCCTTCAACCGGAGGTCATTCGGAACATATACACGACAGCAGTGGAACCGGTGATTCTGTACGCAGCAAGCGCCTGGGCGCCGGCCGCGAGTAAGATCGGAGTGCAGAAAAGCCTCAACACGGTCCAGCGAGGTTTCGCGCAGAAGCTCTGCAAATCCAACCGCACCGTCTCGCTGAACGCGTCCCTGGTGCTGGCTGGGATACTCCCACTCGACCTCCGAATACAGGAAGCAGTCGCTCTGTACGAGGTAAAGAGGGGGCTACCACAGCCGGTACTAGCGGGCAGGGAAGTGGAGCGGGTGGTAGCATTTGCAGAGACTCCGCACCCGGCGAAGCATATGGCCCTGGAGTTCGTATGCCTGGAAGACCAGTCCCGTGTGGATAGCTACAACACACAAGCAGTAAGGGTTTTCACGGACGGCAGCAAGCTTGAGGGCAAGGTCGGAGCAGCACTGTCCTTTTGGGAGGGTGACGCCGAGACCAAGTCCGTCAAGCTTAGCTTGCCGTCGTACTGCACGGTCTACCAGGCTGAACTTCTGGCCATATGCGTAGCCACGCGCGAAATCCTCAAGCGCAAAGAGGGAACTTTTGGAATCTATAGTGACTCAAAGGCCGCATTACAAACAGTCACAAACCAAGGTTCCCTCCACGCCCTGGCCGTGGAGGCGAGAGCGAATGTTGCCGTGGCTTTATCTCAGAGCAAAGATATATCCTTGTTCTGGATAAAGGCACATGCAGGCTTGGACGGCAATGAGCGCGCAGATCATCTCGCAAAGGAGGCTGCACTTCGGTCCAGAAAAAGGCTGGACTATGACCGCTGCCCGGTTTCATTCGTCAAGCGGCAGATCCGTTTGGGGTCGCTTGACGAATGGAATCGAAGGTACCGGAACGGAGAAACAGCCTCAGTTACAAAAATGTTTCTTCCCGATGCGATCGACGCCCACAAGATCGTGCTAAAAATCAAACCGGCCGGTACATTGACGCAGATCTCCACGGGTCACGGTGGGTTCTCCGAATACTTGCACCGCTTCAAGTGTAATGAGAACCCAACGTGCATCTGTGAACCTGACAAAGTGGAGTCGATCGCGCACATACTGACCGAATGCCCTGTATTCGGAACCGAACGTCTTAACGCCGAGCAAAGACTAGGAACGGCTATCAGTATAGATAACATAAACAAAATAATGGCTGAAACAAAACTGAGGAAGATATTTCTGGAATTCTGCGTTATAGCCGCGACAAAAGTCGTAAAGCGCAACAAGTTAAATTAAAAATCCACGCTTTATTAAATATAGATATTTTTCAAAAGGAAAGGATATTCGATGAAAGCATGGATTTACGCAAGCAGAAATAAATAAAAACAAAGTTGATAATCATAGAGTCTAGGTAGCCGCAGGAATAGCCAGTGAGTGAGAATAAAAAGATAAGCTTATGAATTAAAATCAACAAATGCTAACACTAAAAAATAGAAATAAACATTAACTTTGAAATATGTAAGTAGATAATAAAGGATAAAATAAATATGTAAAAAAAAGTATACAATATATTATTTTGAACAAATAAATAAAATAAAATAAAAAGGTCTCTGTCATAAGTCAGAGGAACACACGACACAAATTAATAAAAAAATAAATAAAAAAACACCTTTCTATGCTTAAAACACTGAATCAATCGTTATGTGATAAATTAGTAGCTCTACAGAAGTGAAGAAGATCATATGCTACCTTGTCCTAGATATTTGTTACGAAATACAAAACACACCGATTAAAGGACTCCTAATGGTTGCAAGCGCGACTGCTGAGCATGGGGTCCCGGGTTCGATTCCTAGGGTGGGCAAAGTGTTATTGGGTTATTCCATCAGGAATTTCTCAGTAACAGCCACGGAGTCTGAATTTGTTTGCCCGGTGGATGGCAATAGGCTCACCCCATATTACATGGGACTTAAAAAACATAACTGGCGAAATGTGGATGTACGGCCCAACAAGCTATTTGGTTTACATTTAACAATGTAATTTGTGGGTTAAACTGTAAACCAAATTGCTTGTTCGACCGAACTATTAGGTACTCCTCCGGGGATTACAGACGTAATGTTCAATGTTATGTTACAAAATACACTCCTACAAAGTTTTACATAAATAATTATCTATAGATTCTAGACTAAACTCAGGGACAGTAACTATTGACCACGATAATTGATTATCCCTAAAAATACATTACTCTATATATCCGCCAAGTCACCGCCAGCACAACTGACCAAAAAGATTTGTCCACGCGTCTGTGGTACCTAGTACGAGTTGACATGGATCATTAACTTGATGGCCAACTAACGAGCTGTGTCCATAGGTATTTGTTTGGGTCACTTTATTTATTAATAACAAAGAGGGATCCGTTCGTTCCGGCTGTCATTTGTAAAAATTTTGCAGTTGTTATGGGAAGTCAGAAGATTATCGGGACAAAAAGTCTTTCCAAGGGGCAGCGCAGACGACAGACTTATTGTGTGCGAAGGACAAAAACTCTGCAACAAATTTTGCGTGACTCGACAAAAAAGTAGTCAAACACATCAAGTGTTTGACTACTTTTTTGTACACCTATAAGGCGATCAGTAGGATCCTTTCTATCAGTAGAACCTTATAGTGGTCAAAAAACTAGTCAAACACATCAATCATGCAAAATTTGTCGCAGAGTTTTTGTCTGTCGCAGACTTGTACACAAAAAGTCTGTCGTCTGCGCTGCCCCAAGTTACTGGTTTGTGGACGGCAGTTACATGTAAAGTGCTGGTGCAGTTACATCCAGTTAGAAGAGACAATATTTATCAATTCTATTTCCTATGTTTTAAAGTTTGGCGTTCAAAGGTGCCTTTTAATGGCCTAATTAAAATCAACGGTTTGAGTTTGACTGAAAAGTAACCCTAACTTAGTGAGCTAAAGTCTAGGCAGATGGTGATAAATGTTTTTATTTGTAGGATATTTGAAGTGGTATAAATACCATAAAAAATCGTGACTAATAATGACTACTGCTGTAGCAGTGTTATTGATAGCTTTAAAAACAAACAGAGTAAAATAATAGAAACGGTCATTTTAACTCCAGAAAACATAATAACTTCATAGAAAATACCTTATCCAGAGTCGACCTACATAAAGCAAAAAGAAAAACGTCCTGAAGGTACAAAACACCCCACTATTTCATGGTGTTAAGTCAGCTCTAGCAAAATTATGACCGACATTCTATTTAACCCTCCAGCTGCGAACGGCCTACAAGTAAAACGGGAATTCCGAAGTGAGCTTTGATTTGCATGAAAGCTATATGGGGCACTTTTGACCGGCGTAGCGTAATCTTTCGTCCCTTTGACACGTCAGCTCGCGTAGGGTTATTTGTGAGTGCTGTGTACTGTACAGGCGGCAAGAGGAGGGTAGAGAAAAAAAGAAAGTTGAAAAATGGGATTTCTTTAATGGTTATTGGAAAGTAGAAGCATGATTGTGTTGCTCTGTCAATCTGTGTTTGGTAAAGGAAGTCAGTGTATCATGTGTCGGTTTGTTATATAACATCACACCTGTTGTGCCCGTAGAGTTAGGCAGAACCGGTAACTAACATAGAAAACCACATTTCGTCAGTTATGTTTAATGTCCCATTTAAAATATGGCAAGCTTACTTTCAACAGGAATAAAAACCGACTCCAGCTTGCTGCTGAGAAATTCTACACTATGTCCGACCCAAAAAAAAAAACAAACTCGAAAAATATGGTAGAGTTCTGACTTTTTTTCTGGAACTGATTTCCGATGTTCATAATAATACCATGTTATTAGCTAACAATCGGTAATTCTGCCTGTCAAGAAAAATGCTACTATAATTCCAATGATGTATACATATTTTACACCACTCGACTTCTACACCCCTTAATTATAGCACCACGCTATAATTCACAATTTCCTGTAGAAAAAAATTGCTCAACGTCTAGATAGCCCCAGGCTGCCCATAATAAAACTTGTTAGTAAGCCTCATAAATTCCTTTATGTTTGCATGTTTTAAGAACCGGGCTATTTATTGGAGCACACCACTGATTTCCCATTGGGGTACACCATTCATTGCCCGTTCCAGGTAGCCGTTTTAGTTTTATTGTTGACGTGTGCGCTATCCAATTGCTTTTTTTTTTATTAAACTGCGGTAGGGAACATAAAAATAGTCGGTAGTTGAAAGGTGGGTATGAAAGCATTTTTACGGGTTTTTGGTTAAAAGTTTTGTGGGCATGGCTTCTGGGTGAATATCGTGCTGTGTCAGTAAGTATGCGTTGTTTGACGCAAAGTTATAGTTTTAAGTATTTTTTGTCACAGTTGAACGGAAACAGACGCCGCGGCAGTTCATTGCAACAATGTCGAGATCATATCGTCGCACTTGCCAGTATACGGAACATGGAAACAGATAAAGACTATCATCTAATGACCCCTTAATAGGTTAAGTTTGAAACATTTATTGGGAAATAAAAAGTATTTTTATTTTATTTGTATGTCACTGTTGTATCAAGAATATTGCGATTGGCTCACGCGTTCAAACGCAAGGGTTTGCCTCAGAGCTAAATGATTAAAATGCTGTACATTCAAATGTGTTTCATTTTGTTCAGCCTCTTTCCTCCTTGATAGTAAGCAACTACAGAATGACTTGCAACCAAACTAAAACGATATGCATTTCCTTAAATCAGACTGCTTGTCAGAATTATAGTGTTTTCATTGAAATGGTGACTGCGGGCCTACTATGCTTTTCCCGCGGCTCCTCCCCTGTGATGGTAAGATTTT
This sequence comes from Xestia sexstrigata, assembly GCA_941918905.2. NCBI lineage: Eukaryota > Metazoa > Arthropoda > Insecta > Lepidoptera > Noctuidae > Xestia > Xestia sexstrigata. The sequence goes on from OW799201.2 coordinate 22,084,819, forward strand.
ATCGAAATAAATAAATACCATAAATAGCAGCCAATAAAAGCCATCACCATCTTACTTCATGTTACTTGGGGTCGGTGCAATATGTTTTTTATTCCATTCTCCCCTGTCAACCGTCATCACACAATCCATCTATCGTTTCTTTGGTCTTCAACATTTCTCTCTTCTCTTTTAGTCACCTGAAATCCGTCCCTCCTCATCACAAGGCCATAACATGACAGTCGAGGCATTTGAAGAATAACTTAGTAGTATAGAATATGACCGGAAATAGTCACACCATGGTTTACAAGATAGTCTGATCCACATCTTGACAGTCTCGTCGGACAACCATCAAAACTTAATCAAGATTCTTTCCCAACTTATCGCACCAAGTCTAAACTCCATAGGATTTCATTCATCCACCGGGTAGTATAATTAATTTCCCGCCCCGCCCCCATAATTACGAGGCATTCGTCTTCATTAAAGGTCGTGGTGTCGTTTCATTAGTTTCTGAGTAAACAGTTGGTAGTTAGGTAGGTACAGCTTTATAAACTGTTGCTTGATGACGTGAGTTTGTATGTACGTGTGTGTGCGCAGATGAGAGATTATTTAATTATTTATTGATTAACGGTTCTCTGTTAATTTGGTTTTAGTTGGCATACTTACTAAATAGGGAAATGGATATTAAATGATATAAAGTAATTGTAGGTATTCTTGCTGGCTGCCAGGCTCATACGGGATCGGGCGAGTCACGTGAGCTGCATGCATAATGACCGCTGGGCAAAGAGCTCAACACGATGGGTGCCTGAGGATGGACGGCGCTGGCGCCGCCGAGCCCCGCCTAGAAAGAGGTGGCGTGATAATCTAGACGCGCATCACAAAGTCTGATTTGAGGAGGCAATGGAGAAGCATTTGTCCAGCAGTGGTACATTAAAAGGCTATTGAAAAAAACATCTGGGTTTCACTTGGTCAGGTTTTTCAGCTAAGTTATATTATGGAAAGGGGCTTTGAAATTGTGGCTATTTGTTAGAAACACAAACACAGTGATATTATCATATTTAGCTTACTGGATTATAATGAAAATTGTCGGGATTTGTGCCTGGTGGGCACAGCTTACACAATAAAAACATGGGGATTAATAAAACACCTGGCTAAATGCTAGATTGCTCACACATTTACAAGTCAGTCGTACTTTTCAGTGAATAATGGCTTGATCATATTAAGTAAGATAGATAGATAGATAAACCATTTATTTAGTGCACACAAAAGACATAGCACAACACACAGAAGTACAATTTACATGATTATAAAAAACAAGTTGCCAATTTACAAAAAGAAAAACATATTTACAAAATTAGTATAGTAACACCATGACATACTTCAATTAAACTATAATAATAAGTATACAAGGTGCGGTGTGCGTCTCAAGGTTGCACCAAATGGGAGTCCAGCTCAGCATGTGTCAGGCATGCACCTGACGCTGATAAAATACCCAGGACCCAGGGCATCGGGTCAGTCAAAATCAAATCATCGTCATCTGCCTAGCCTTTTCCCAACTATGTTTGGCTCGGTTGTCTTACCGGATGCAGCTGAATATCAGTTCCAATTTTAGATGTAGCGACTGTCTACATCCTAGTTACTGAATAACACACTAATTGACAAGACTGGTTGTCAGATTTTCTGGTTTTTATCTACCCATGAGAACTGTCAAAGATCTTCAAAGGACAGCCCAGACTAATGAGGGCTATCGTTTTTGAGCTCACCAGATGGCTCACAGTCGAGTAAGGCCCTGTCGATAATTCTATTTAATACTTAAAAGCACCAATAACTTCATAAAAAAAAATATTTTATCAACGTATAACAACATAGTGTAAGCTTTAGATACATATTTACAATATTCTTACTAAAATTAGCAAACATTTAAAAATCATTCTACCTCCAAGGAGATAAACTCCTACAAATAAGATCCTAAGTTTCTACTTAAAATCGTCAAGTCATAATTAATCAGGAATGGCCCAATCTAGAACACAATCGTGAGTATTAGTATAAATACGTGATAAAAAAGCACGCAATGCGCGAACACTGTATGACATCTGACATTTCGGAAGACCTTAGACTACACAAGCGCCTCTAGCGGCAAATTCACACGCGATAGTTTAGTGTTTCAATAATAAAAATAACATAACATCACGCCTGTAATCCGCGAAGGGTTTGGCAGAAGTGTACCTAATAGTACACCCACATTTCGCCAGTTATGTTTAAGTTCCATATAATAGGGGCGAGCTTATTGCCATCAACCGGGCGCAACTCCAGACTCCGTGGCTGGTATTGAGAAATTCCTGATGGAAAAACCCAATAACACTTTGCTCGACCTGGGAATCGAACCCAGGACCTTATGCTCACCAGTCGCGCTTGCGACCACTACACCAACGAGTTAGTGTGTTAAATTAAAAATGTTCGCTAAATTATGGAACAGTCTGATTTCCTGGTCTCTTTGTTGATAATGAAACAAACCACTACCAAAGATGAAGAATACGTAGAACTTTATTTTCCAACATTGTATCATAAGAGTTGCTTTGTCAGACACCGGTAGTAAAGTATATTTCCGATATAACTGGCCGCGAGGGAAATTATCTAAGAAACGATGCCACGCTTTATGGTATTCGATGTCTGAGCCAATGATGTACCTGGCTGGATCTAGATTTTAAATTATATTTTTATAATCTAGTGGAATGTTGTGGTTTATCCTGTGGTTAGCCTAGAGCGCTTTTTGTGCTCTTGAGGACTTAAACATAGATCGGTTATTAATTAGGTGCATTCCTTGAAAAGGGTGATACATTTCACAATTTGACGGTTCCACTTCGACAGATTATAATCTACTGAAAAATAATACGTCATATTGCAAGCAGTAGGTTCGGTTGACAATATTTCGACAGTTTACAATCTCGCTAGACAGACTACAATTTAACGGGTTTTAAAATTTGACGCCGACATTTATATGTTAAGAATGATATGGCAAAAAAAGAAGTGTCTGATGTGATGATGAAAAATAGAGAAGTATAGAAGAAGAAGACATGCTGCGCCGACCCCAAATGAATTGGGATAAGGGCAAAAGACTGAGGATGACTATGTCTGAAATCACCAACACGCAATGATGATCAAAACTATTTCCATTTCTATCAAAGGCTTCTGTATAACACTCTACCAAAAATACATTTAAATCATTGATTGCTTCGACGGGGTTATGCGCACTTCGTCCTATTCACACTTCACCCCGCGTTCAAAAATCATCCTATTCGCAGTTGGTCCCATTCGCAGATCGTCCCATTCGCAGATCCTCCCGTTCGCAGTTCGTCTCGTTCGCAGTTCGGCCTGTTCGCAGTAAGTCCCGACCTCAAAAAGTCAAATCAAAACAATTTTTCAACGCATCTCTTTGCGAAATTATAAAATCTGTCCGTTAACTATACCAGAGTCACATGAATGATATTTTTGAAGCGCAAAGGCAACAAAGGGCTGCGAAACGAGCCGTATCTTATTTGAATAAGTCGCGGCATGAAAGCTTGCCCGCGCTCACTATGAAACTGGCGAGCCATAGTGCATGGGCGAACAGCAGTACACTGTAAAACAGTTGAACGCCGGAGCAAAAACGCCAAGCCACATATTCACCCACCATTTGTCACATTAATGTGTGTTGGCGTACAGGGTACGCGCTTGCATGTCACTTATATGTGACAATGGCGTTCAAAAGGTTAAGTTTTCACGGTATAAAACTAAACTTATTCTGTCAGAAGATATCCCGTAAGTGACAGTATAAGTTTAATAGTCCGGTAGTCAACCCATTTCGAAAGGTTTTGATTGAAACTGAAATGGAAAATGCAGCAGCCTTGGTTTCTATCTTCAGGTCGAGCAGGGTTCTTTAGGATCACCTAACATACACTCACTCACACTCTGCTCTTGATTATCAAATCAAGAACAGAGTGTAAAGATCCTCAATACGCCATTGAAAAGGGAGTATTGTCTACACCAGACTAGTGCTGCACCGGTGGGCTACGGCCCAACAGTTGTTGTCGGGTTTTTCTATGTGGTCTTAGGTCGCGGATAACTTTAATAGCGCGATTCGGAATTTTGGTTCTGCATATATTGTGTCATATACTAAACTGTAGTACTAAGTATTTGTACTACGAGTATGTTGCCGTAGTAATTTTTCTTATGCCGCCACAGTAATATTGGGTTTTCTCATTAGGAACCTGATCATGGCCTCGGCTGACGCGACTAGCGAGTCGTGCTCATTTCTGGAGACGCGGCGCGTCGGGCAGCGCGTTGCGCGACGCGTTGTTTGTTTTTTTCGTTTACGGAGAGGCGGCGCGTGCAGCGATCCGCGTTATCACACGTCCAAAAACAAACATATGGCAAAGTATGATGTTGTTTATGGAGACGTGGCGCGTGCTGCGGTGCGTTGCCCGCGGCGTCGCACGCCGCGTTAGGTCACCATGTCACGTCGTGACGGATGTCAAACAGCCATAAGCTCTTTGTGTTCTTCTTCTCGCGAATAAATAAAAATACCAGTCTAATTCGAATAACTTTATTGAATAAATACTTCTGTCAGTGCAACTTACGAATAACATTGTTTTCTAGTGTTTATGCCCGCCGCGTTGCCGCTGCAGTGGACGCCACGTTGGACCCCGCGTGCACTGCCACGTCACGCCACGCACGTTAGACGCGGCATTCGACATTGCTATATATTTTAATTTTAAGCGGCCCGTACCGCCCGACGCGCCGCGGCTCCGTAAATGAGCCCTCACGATTAGTGATGTGCGCACGCGTCATCTATATCTGTCAGGTCAAACGAACGCTCCGCAAGTCACGTCGCGATGACTTGTGCTTTAAGTATTTTCTTTCACTTGTATTCTCCTCAGTCATTGTCGCAAGATGTGTGTCGTTTGAGCGTATAGCTCCTGACAAAGGCGTAAGATTTTCTGAGATGCAGTCTGAACTAGGGATTGAGAACAGGCTTGCTACTTACCGGAATTTCACTTAACTGATGATAAGTAGTGATTTCAATAGAGCTTTGAAAATATTCAAAGCTCTATTGAAATCACTACTTATCTAAATAAGATAAAAGTACAAAGGTTATGATAGGTGATGATATGGTTTTAATGACCCGAATGGCGCAGCGGTAGTAAGGCTGCCTTACGTTCTTAGGGTCCCGGGTTCGAAATCCGGTAGGAGCAAATGTTTGTGTGATGAGCATGGACATTTGTTTCCGAGTTATGGATGTTTATATGAATAATAAGTATGTATTTACAAACAAGAAGTATTTCAAACTCAAACTCAAACTCAAAGCATTTATTTCAATTAGACCATTACGGCACTTTTGAATGTCAAAAATACAAAAAAGAAAATCAAAGCTACAGTCCCAGTCACAAGGCATAATAACTTGAGAAAGTACTGTAGTTGCCCATTCCCTAGCGTAGATCTCTATGGAGAAGAACGGGCAAGAAACTCCATGGACACTCTTTTAAAATCAAAATATTGTTACAAAATCTTGGTTACATCTTTAATTTTGAGATTATACATATATGTGAGAACGATGTAGAAAGACGTGCACACTAAGAGCGTCCAGAGTAAAAGATTAGATCAACAATTTACGAATAAAGTAATTAAAATGAACCTTGGCAGCTAAGAGATGACCAGTCCCAACTGACAGCGCCCGTTCACAAACATGACGCATGTACCGGCGCTATTCAACTCAACCATATTGAAGGGAACTAAATGACCCGACACACCCGCCACCATCAGCGAGACATTTAAGTGAGCATGACATTCTCTCAGCCACCAAGGCATATTCAAGTCAATGAAAGATAAATAAATGAAAATGGTGGCTGAACAGTACAAAGTACTCACACATGTGCTATGCAATTATATAATACTAAGAACTGGAATCTATATAATGCAAGTATATTTTTACAATCTTCTGCAGCTTCCACAATACATTAACATGGGAATCAATTCTTCATCTTCTTCTTTACGTGTCGATGGACTCAAATAATGCCCGACCCAAACAATCAATTAATTTGCCCCCCCCCCTATCGTTGTGGAGCAGGACCAGCATTTAGCCAAGCATTTTTATCATCAATGTAATCCCCCAACTTATATTAAGCTTGCCTACATAGTGTGCGTTTTATACAAGATTTAAATTTCGTCTCGTTCAGTTGAAGAATGTGGGGAGGTATTTTATTGTAACATTTCATACAGTACCCCATGAAAGATGAATCTACTTTAGCAAGCCTGAAACCTGGCTTAACTAGTTCGTCCCTATTTCTAGTGTTATAGTGGTGTCTGTCACCTCTTCTACTGAATAAATGCCGATTTTTCCTAACGTACATGATGTTTTCATAGATGTATTGACAAGGTACTGTCATGATATTAATTTCCTTAAACAGTTCTCTTAGAGAATCGCGTCTACGTAATTCATAAATGGCTCTGATGGCTCTTTTCTGCAGAATAAATATAGACTCGATGTCTGCAGCCCGTCCCCATAGTAAAATACCGTATGACATAATACTATGAAAATAACTAAAATAGACTAGCCTCGCGGTATCAATATCAGTAAATTGACGGATTTTTCTAACAGCATATGCTGCTGAGCTTAGCCTTCCTGCAAGAGATGTTAAATGAGGACCCCATTGTAACCTTGAATCGAGCGTGATTCCCAAGAAAACCGTTTTATCGACAAATTCTAGTTTCTCTTGATTCAATATTATGTCACAATCACTACTTTTGACATTTGGTAGAGCAAATCTAATGCACTTAGTTTTTTTTCCATTTAGTACTAAATTATTGGCGGTAAACCAATTGTGGACCTGCAGTAGGGCGTTATTTACGTCGTCAAGATTAGTGGCACGTCTGTTTATCCTAAATATTAAAGAAGTATCGTCAGCAAACAACACCATATGCGGATGGTTGTTAAATAAATGGGGTAGGTCATTAATATACACTAAAAAGAGGAAGGGACCCAATATCGAACCTTGTGGTACACCCATTTTTACTTTTAAACCCATTGAGTTGACTCCATTTATTTGTACCTGCTGCTGTCTATCATTCAAATACGATTTTATTAAACTGAGCGCAAGTTTACCTAAACCGTAATGCTCAAGTTTCAAGATCAGGTTTTCGTGATTTACACAATCAAATGCCTTCGAAAGGTCACAGAAGATTCCTATGGCATCTTGTGCCTCTTCCCACGCAGTAAATATGTATTTTAATAAAGTGACACCGGCGTCAGTTGTACAACGCCCTTTGGTGAAACCATACTGTAGCTCGTGTAATATTTTATTGGTGTTGAAATGGTTAAGCATTTGATTGAGCATTATCTTTTCAAACACCTTGCTGAAAACCGGCAACACGGATACGGGCCTATAGTTATTGGTGTCCTTACTGTCCCCGGATTTAAAAAGCGGTATTACCTTACTGAATTTCATTAGATCTGGGAAGACCCCTTGATCCACACACAAATTAAATATTGAGGCTAAATACGGCGCTACAGTCTCAATAATTGAGGTACAAGCTTTGATAGACATACCCCATAGATCTTCCGTTAATTTGATCTTGATTTGCTTAAAACCTTTTATGACTGTTAAAGGGTTTATATGCTGAAATTTAAATTCATTTGGACAGGCTGAAACGTTCGCTTTCAATAAATCAATAGAAAGCAAGGCAGAGGAATTTAAGGTTTCTGTAGTTTTAAGTGGGATACTGGTAAAGAAATTTACAAATTCTTGAGCAACTTCATTGTTGGAGCTCACAAGGCCACGCGATGTCTTTAGTGTGAAGTCATTACCTTGTTTTTATTTCTATTTGTTTCATTGTTAATAATTTTCCAAACCGTCTTTATTTTGTTGTCGGCTGATTTAATCTTGTTGCTAATGAATAAGGATTTGGCTACCTTGCAAGTGTTTTTAAACATTTTCGAGTAAGTAGCAACATATTAATTATTAAAAGCTTCAGTGTTGATGTAATGGCTTAAGGCCGTACAGCTCAAACAATCGTTCCCTACTTTTCCTAATACCTTGTGTTGCCCAGTCACTGAAAATAAACTTTGGGCCAATAGTTTTAGATTTCTTTTTTAAAGTATTATTAAATTCGGTGTGCACTACCGAAAAGAATTCTTCATAAAATACATTTACATTGTTTCTAATCTGACCCGGTATACTTAACTTGTTAATTAAATTATTATTAAATTTGTCTAGATTGCTGAGTGTTATTTGTCTAGTTTGTATCTGAATTCTTTGTAATTGTAATATATTGTACGCGAAAGTAACGGTCTGACCACTATGATCTGAAGGCAGGTAATTTACGATGGATTTATCTAAGTAATCGCAGCAACAAAAAACATTATCGATACATGTAGCAGTATTTGTAGTAATTCGAGTTGGTTCTGAAAACACATTTGACAAATTAAATGATTTAAAGAGACTTAAGAATCTACTGCTATTCACATTATTCTCTATGATATTAACATTAAAGTCACCACAGATAATTATTGGTTTATTACCAGTTACAAGTTTTGCCAAAGCATCTTCCATTACTGACTCAAAGATAGAATAGTTCAGGTAATTAGGGGGTCTGTAAACGTACACTATTACATGCTTATCCAGCTCAACATAAGACAATTCAATGCTATGTTCAACCGATAGATCGACTATATCATTACGCGACTTAGATTTAATACAATTTTTGACTAGGATTAATGAACCCCCACGCATCTTAGATTTTCGGTTAAAGCAACTGCTCACATTGTAATTCTCATAATTTATTTGCATTACTTCATAATCTTTCATCCAATGTTCAATAAAACAGATAATTTCAAACTTAGTTTTTTCTAAAAATAGTTCTATTTCTAGTAGTTTGGAAGAAAGTCCCTGAATATTCTGGTGAAACAATTTTAAGGAATTCTGCTCAGCCCCTTTTTTACAAATAATTCATTGAGAGCTAGAAGATACCTCGAAGTTGACGAGATTAACTAAATTGTCACTCGTACCTTCTATTGTCTTAGTGACTAGTTTAAATCTATGCTAATATTTGTATAATTACAATTAGTATAATTACTAATTTCTGTAGACCTATTTACAAAAAACTGCGACATACCACTTAAGTCTGAGTTTATAATAAAAGCTAATAGCCGAGCTATTTGACGTCTAAAACTAATAGGCAAGTACGCATTGTTCCTGGTTGACTTCAATTTCTGAACGAAACTGTTAGTGTCGAAAAATATCAACCTGTCACTATAATGACTAACTAAAAAATGCACATGATTGTTTAATTTATGGATATAATGATTTTGCTGGCTAGACAATTTCTTAAAGTACGGGAATGCGCACAGAATAATTTTCTTACATTTTAGTTTTAACAGTTGAGTGACATTGTCAGTGATATCGTCAATTTTTACGTTCGAACTATTACCTACAATTTATTTATGTAGTATATCAACTATCTGGTGTCCACGACGCAAGCCTTGTTGCTTAGTGTGGCACTAGGTGGCGCTGTGTTTAATGTCCAGCGATATTTATGTATAATTTTATTATTTATTTATAATGATGTGACTAGTCCAATTTATCATAGCGTTGTCATTCGATGAGCCAGGGTGATAGATAGTTTGAAATTTTCACAAATATGACCAATCTAGAACGATGCCTATTAACACTGCGGGGGTTGTTTGCAAGCAGAAACCGAACGGGTGTAACTCAAATATAAGACGAAATTTACTGATAGAGTAAACCATTAATTAAACTTTCGTTTGTAAAGTAATATTTTTCGCGCCTATCTTGGACTCAACTCCATGCAAGTTCCAGTCGTATCTCGGGCGACATCTTTGTTTGATGTCTCTCGCTTCTTTTCCCTGAGGGACCACTCTATCACTGTCAAACTTTACCCCATGGATACGGTTTCCTTCCTACGTACTGTTACCGATTTACCTCCTTATATGCTGGCAGGAGGCCAGCATATAAGGAGGTAAATCGGTAACATTTAAACCATGAAACAAAAAAAAAATGGATCTATAATCTGTAGAGCTAAGATTAATAGATATGTCGTTGTGTCGTGTGTATGGTCGTTTGTTGGTTAACTCCCTTGAGGTCTTATAAAAGGCTTCGATCAGAACTTTAGCACCTCGACAACGTTGGTGGTGGTTTCAGACCAGACCCTCAAAGTGCAGGTGGAATCAAACATATGTAGGTCATGCTTGACAGGAGGGGAGCTATGGTTTGTGTTGAGGCAGCGCAGTTGCTTCAACGGAATACACCCACCGGACCAAGGTGTATCTGCAGACGCCTACCTGGGGATTGGCTTAATATTCTTTTAGATATTTCCCTTTCTAACCTACCCGGTCCGAGCGGCCTCTTCGGATGGTGTTTTGTTTTTTTTTTAATCAGTACCATACAATACACGGGTACCATGTCAGAAAACCCGACTGTAACGTAACGAATTGATGTGTTGGCCAAAACGCGTAAGTGACGCGTATTCCACGGCGCTTACGACTTTTGGATCGCGAAGTTTTAAGCGAGCCGCATTATACCGCTTCCATAGCTTTATTCTACTTGACACCACTAGACGCCGCATGCTTGGTGCTCCGCTGAAAGAGCTTTAGTATCTTAATCCGTTTGAATTATACAGACATTTTTTTTTGTTTCGAACTATAGATCATCTTCTAATAACAATTGATTAAAAAAGCATTGCAATGGCTTGCAATGGTTTACTTGCCACAAATGGTATGAACTGTTATTAGAAGATGATAAGGAATTGGGCAAACATAACCGGCAACATAAAGATGTGAGAGTTGCGCACAAATATAGACGTTTCATGTTAAAACCATGGCCAGCGGCCGTGTGCACCGACACGCCACCACCCGATTTTTCTGTCTCTGGTGAGAGGAGGCAACTGACATGGGCTAGGGAGGATATAATTTTGATTCGGGTCGTGTTTTTTAATTCTTATGTTATTCACCTATTTGCTTCATCATCTGCCTAGCCTTTTCCCAACTATGTTGGGGTCGGCTTCCAGTCTAACCGGATGCAGCTGAACACCAGTATTTTACATGGAGCGACTGCCTATCTGACCTCCACAACCCTGTCAGTACTGGGTAATACGATAACCCTTGATAAGACTGGTTGTCAGACTTTTGGGGCCGCTGACTACCTGTAACGACAGTCAAAGATCTACAAATGACAGCCGGGACCAACAGCTTAACGTGCTTTCCGAGGCACGGAGGAAACTCGGTATGTAAGGGTGGTCACCCATCCACAGACCAACCTAGGCAAGCACGGCTTAACCTAAAGATTGACCCGATTGATTGATTATTATTTAGCCACGAGCTCCTCATTTACCTATTTGCTTGTTGTTGATTAAAAATACTTTTCACTACTCATACTCGGAAAGTAGGTCTGAAGTTGCCTGAGGAGCGGGTTGAAAGTAATACTTTTCAGCCCTAGGGAGAATCGTTTTCAATTGACAGCTGTCAAATTATTAAAAAAAATTGATAATTTTTTTAGTGAACCATGTTCCAATTTTCTATACAGCCACGATGTAAAATACGATGTAAAATTGAAATAACCTAAAGTTAAGTATTAATCAAAGAATTTATTTATTTTAAATAACTTTATTATATTTAAGTTTCAACTATTTCTTTAAAATGACAGATTTGGGCAAAATATTTACCATTTTTTGACTGGCTGAATAGCTGATCGGGGTCTCAGAAAAAAAAGCAAAATAGGCGGGAAACCGGCAATCCGATCTTCATTTGTTGATTTAATTGATTCATGTTTTTATTTTTATTTTCCTTGTATTCGTAATAAAAAGCACAGTGTTTACCTCGCGTTAAAGACTTATTTAGTCCCTCGAACTATTAGCGCCCTCGCTGCGGTCGGTCACCAAACCCCGTCTCGGGACTAAATAAGTTCCTTTCACCCCTAGGGTAACAATGTACTATTGTAAGTAACATACCTTTTACGGTAATTTACTGATTTGTCATATTTTAATATATTTCGCTTCTGGTGTCCAAGAATACATAATATTTATGGAACTAAATTTTGCCTAACTGGTCTAAGTAAATGCTAATAAAAGGAAGTTCTTTTTCAAGTTGTCCTACTCCTTTCCCTCAACTACATAGGTTCAACAGTCGTTATTATGAATTTCATTTCACGCTGACCGGCCGTAGACATGTTTTTACATGACTCTGTGCGAACTGCGCCGCCTAGGAACAAGTTATGAGAAAGCCTTTTGCCTCGTGTTTAATCGAATGTCAAAGGAAAATGAGTTTCTTTGATACAACTCTGATACTAAAATGGATTGGTTTTCGTTTAAATTAGTTTTTTTTGTTTTCATTTGATGTTACTTTGTTGATGGGCTGTGGGATTGTATTTTGAGGTTGTGTTTTAAGCAGCAAGACGAAAAAAGGAAGCTGTCTTTTCAGTGGCATTTATTGAAGTTTTACTTATTTAGCAATACAAAATCAAAACCTACTGTAAAAACTACTTCATCATTATAATCCAAAAAAGTAATACAGCGCCATCTATGTTGCAAATAAATGAAGTATAGTACATACTTCATTTATTTGCAACATAGATGGCGCTGTAGTACTTTTTTGTATCATCAAAATTCAGAATCACGCTATTAAAGTTATCCACGACTTATCACTGTTTAGAAAAACCCGACAGCAACTTTCGGGCAATAGCCCGAGACACAATACCCGGCTGTTCGGAGGATCCTCCCTTTTCTATCGCGGATGAAGAACTTTACTCCCTGTTCTTTCTAACCCTTTGTACTACAATTTCATCAACACAGAAAGAACCTGTAACCTTTTGTCCGGCCTTTTGTTCGATTCTATTCTATGCAATAAGCTAGCTCACTGGCGAAGTGTTGCCACCAAAGTACGGTCAACTGGTATGACGGGTCTCCATAAAAACTATCCAATGGGGGAGTTTAATGTGCGAACTATTACCAACTTTTTAAATTAACATTCCCATAGCGCAAACAATCACATACTTTACTAGCTATAAACGCAAAACTCCATACAATCCATTACTTAATGTTGCCACAAAACAATTATCTAAACGGTAACGACTTACAATTTTAAATTAAAACTGACTCGTTTGCAATAAGCGCGCCGGTTTCCATTCTAAGTTTAGTTTACAGGGTTAGGGTGATGTCATATTTGGAACGAGGTTTTTTTCTATCCTTTTATTTCTTGACTCTACTGCCTCGTTAGTCTAGTGATGGGAAGTGCCACTGCTGAGCATGAGGGTTCAATTCCCAGGTTTTGGGGATTACAGGAGTGATGTTATGTTATGTGATGTTATTTCTTGACTTATGAATTAATATGACAAGTGAAAACTAGGAACAGATTAACCATTCAGAAAGGTTGGTTCCGGTTCTGACTTTTCAATGCTCGCCACACGCTCTTTAGTATAGTCAGTCGGGAAAGCGCTTTTGTTGCTTCTAGAGTCTCAAGCTTGAGATTTAAAAGTAAAAAGGAATTTAAAAAAAAATGGAAAAACAGGTATATCGTAGCAGCAGCTGGCAGGCTATTGGCAATTTTATTTATGAATCTTTTGTCGTGGGACGAAAATCGGAACTTAAAACGTTGTGTTTAACGTCATCAACTCTATCATCTATATCTGCCTAGCCTTTTCCTAACTATGTTGGGGTCGGCTTCGAGTCGTACGGGATGCAGCTGAATACCAGTATTTTACATGCAGCAACTGCCTATCTGACCTCCACAACCCAGTTAGAACCGGGTAATACAATACCGGGTAATTCTTTGTTTTGTGTTTGATAAAAATACAAAATAAAAAATTTTGGAATTAAAAGCTCTACTTTGGAATCAAACACAGACCACCACAACCGACTAATGATAACACTCTTCAAAATTACTAATTGCAAGTTTACTTACTCTACAGAGTGTCGTTGCCCTTATCAACGTAATTGATCGCCAGCTGTGCGCGTTCACGACAAAGTCTTAAATTAACATAATAATTTGGTTACACTCTGTATTATTGGTGGGGTTGTGTACGAAAATGTTAGCTTTGAATCCAGGTGGAAAAGTATAATTATGTAATAAGACGAATGAATTTCAGGTCATCAATGTCATTTACCTTAGATGTAACTTAAAACGGTGAAGGAACCTGAACCCGGGAAAACCTGGAATATATAAATGTGGAATCAGTGACAGAAAGCGGATTGGTGATTGCCAAAATGCCAATCACCAATCCGCTTTGTGGTTAACCTGTTTGTCGCACTCACGACGTACTAGCAGTCAACTTATTTTTTTTTATTTTTTCTTTTGTCTGTTTCGTTCTGTTATATTTTAAACGTCTTTTAGCTTTGTATGGTTTGCACGTCATGTGTTTGCGGCAAATAAATATATTTTCTTTCTTTCTTTCTTTGAGTAAGCGTTCATGCTCATGTTTTCTCTGTATGACAAGAGTCCGACAGAGTATTATTTATGGCTAAAACGTCTACAAATCACCAATCTGTCTGTAAAATATAATGATGTGAGTTTGGTGTAATTGAAGGACAAGAAAAATGGCAATTTTTCAGAAAAAAACCCGGCCAAATGCTACTTGTACTCACGCACCGACGGTTCCGTATAAACTTGTAGGTATTTTGTTATTAAACTATATATTTACGATGTTCTTTACATGTGCTGCAAGGCATTGCTTCTTGCCAAATTTTTATTCTAATAGGTTTTGATTCCCTTGTGAAATCGCAAATTATGCGACATAAACGGTCGTATATTTTGATCGCGTTGACTTTCAATTTTTTTACTGCTACAAGGGGGTAGCAGACGTGAGTATTTGATATTAATTTCAGCTGGATACCTCCACGGGTTCCTGAGACGGATAACAAAATGATAAGGGTTCCGTTGTTCCGCCTGAGGTAACGAACCCTAAAAAAATCCTCGCTTCGTGTGTCTACAATGTAAATGAAGCTATCTACCTACCTAGAACCTTTTGAAAAAGATTTAATACATTGCTCATCTTTATTTCTCGCTTTGACCGCAACAAATATAACTTTTTCGAATCCAGATTCCGCACACGAATAATAGCCAATTTAGATATTTCCAATCCTTATTTATGATTCCACCTTTTGCAGGATTAAAAGGGTACTGAATTAAGTTTCAAACCGACCATGTACTTAGATAAAGAGTTTTAGGTATCACGATACGACTACGTAAGGTATTCTACGTGAACACTGAAGTTATAACATTTGTCATGTCGTCCAGGTTGGTTGCAGCAAGTAAACCTGCTCAGGTGGAGATTCATTAATGATTCTACCCTAGAGTGTAAATGTGTGTCCAAAAACAATGGGCACAGGATATCTATCTGCTGCTGGGGTACCTGCAACATTGTTGCCATTGCGCTGGGGCAGGGCTATGTTCAAATGGCTATAACTCTTAAAATAATTGGTGTTGAGTCAATATTTTGATATTATTTTGTAGGTTGACTTAAATACTTTTTATTTATAATAAAAACTTACACAGCATTTTGGGGCTAATTTTGCACTAGAGTAGAAAATGTTAAAAGAATAAGTAATTTTTATGTAAAAATTCGTCGTTTCTTATTTTTTTAGGCTCTTTTTGCTTTATTTTTCAGGAAAAGGATAGCCTCGTCCTTGCAATAATTTGCACGTTAGAGACGTGCAAATTATTGGTCTCTTATATTCAAAGATATTAGCAGTTCATTGAACATGCCCAAGATCAGCCGATTAGAAAAACAAAATGGCTGCCATTCGCGGGGTGTGGGGTTAGGTGTTTTTATATTTATAAACATGTATTTGTCGATATAAATTAGTATATAATATCTTCGTCCTTTATCTCTTCTTCCTTTATATCTTTATCCCTTAAAGTATCGGTAACCAGTAGCCAAACACATTGTATAGGTGCCAACGGTAGAGAGAGGTAGGTCATTGGTTTAAGTTGAACCAATAACGAACGATGCCCTGAATGACAAAACGTCGTAGATAGTAAAGGTCTTTCACATTACGCATAGTAAACGCACGTGTTACGAATGTTAAGTTGGTTTACAACTGCGTCGAAATTTATTGCCATTTACGTTTTACAGTTTATTCAAATTGATTGTTTTTATTTCAGTCAATCTGCTGGATTATGATTGAAAATAATCTGTATAGGTACAAAATATAGATATCCATTTATGATTTATAGTTAGTCTATGTTGGGTGTTAAATATTATAAATTACCTATTTTACAGGTAGATTAAAATAGTGGCTGACAGGCAGAATTAATAGCCACTACATATCCAGTTAATTAATTAATTACAAACTAACATAATGTCTTCCTGTAGGCCTATTACGTATCTTTCTGATATCCAGTGACTATCAAGCTTCGGTACTTTGATGCTTCGGCTTTCGGAACTTTGATGACAAACGAGAATGTCATAATATTGGTATTACGTATCGCACTGAGTGGATATTACTTTACAGTGACAAACAGCCCGGGTACAGTGTAACGTCTTTCACGAAAGGCACTTCAAACTCAGTTGTCATTAATTTGTTGTCCACTACGCTTACATAATCGAAATAATATAAGTATCAATACGAAAGCATCTGTCAAAATGAGTTACGGTGACAACCAATGACGTCATATTTGATCGCGACTGGTACATACATAATACGAAACTAACCTTTTGGCAGTTAATTGATGGACACTGAGCCCAGTTACTGTCATTTCGACCTGTCAACAGAGATACGTAATAGCCCTACTGGTCTATGCACGGCAAGTAAAATTGGGTTTTTCTGTTAGGAATTTCTCAGTAGCAGCCCCGAGATTGAAAGTTGGCGGTACGATGGTAGGCCTACCAGCGTCGGGAACAGGGTCCGAGATTCATATTACGTTCAGCAGTGGAAGTGTTACGGCTGGATTAATGATGATGATAAAACTCATTAACTGTCAACTGATCACACTGAGTCACTGTCACTGAGTCAGTGACTCATGGGTCAGGAGTTTCAAGTATATGTTTCTATTATAACTTTGTTTTTTTTTTTGTAATTCTGAATAAGTGTGACGGCCCGGCCCACAAGCAACATCTGCTACTTTTATTACTAGCATAATTTATTACTACCTACTATTAATAATTGTTATGTGCTATTACAATTTGAACCAAAAATGTAATAAGACGAGTGCTAATCCCGCCGACAAACTGTTACGCAGTTTGGTGGGTGCATAAAATGTACAAAATGTTTGGTCCTATTTCAATGATTTATTTATTTTATTATTATTATACAAAATTGGAAAGAATGTATAAATGTACAGTTTGGTGGCGATAAATGGTGCTGCTAGCTGTCTATGAATATTTATTATGATCCTGAACTCATGAAATGTATCTGAAACAGTCAAAAGTGTTAATCAGTCAAAACTACTTTTAACTAGTCGAAACAATTTTAACAATGCATTTACTTAGAAACCTATTAGGTTGTTAGGTTTTTTTTTGTGACTCTTTGACAAACATGTGATTCTAGGACTAGGTAATTACAACTGAGGCGTTTTCTATCAACATATATAATTTTTTTAATGCAGAAAACGCATTTTAACTTTATAAGGGTTTTGACTGACACCAGTCAAAAGTGGTTTTGACTGATTAAGAGTTTTGACTGTAACACATCCAACACCAATCTTGGACTTCAAAACCCAAACCTACGATTTACAACCTCACTAATATTGCAGTCTCTTTCCCTCGCGCTTCCATAAATTCCAGTGTAATGTACCTAGTGTCAGGGCTTGATAACGAGATTTACACGTAACGTGTGAGCTGACGGGCTACATTATCGTGGACGACGCAGCGACGGCGCGTTATTTACGTGTAGTGTGAAACGTCCTTACCCTTGGGCACGAGCAATACGAACAACAGATACGCCTGTGCTATCTTCTACTTCTGCATGTCTATAATTATATTCTATATTTAACTAGCCGAAACCTTCGCCAATAAATTCGTATTCACATGTTGTGATTATGTTTGAGGAATTTTTTTTTTTTACAAAGTTCGCGGTGAGTCGTGTGATGATCTAGCATGCCGCGAATTACCGTGACACGACTGCGATGGTATGGTACTCACTCGAAGGAAAAACGTGTTACACCAAGTCGCATCGCACCAAGTCGCATCGCAGTCGCGTCACCTGAGATCGTATACGGGCGTTAGGCTGACGGGCGACTTTATCGCGGAGGACGGTTATTTACGTGTAGTGTGAAACGTCCTTACATTGGCAGTGTGATTTGTGTACTGTATTTGTTATGCGGCTTGGGTGTTCTTCTTGTAGTCTACACGAAAAAAAGTATTTCGATTTTATTCTTGCGAAGTACGCGATTCACTCATCCACGTATGTTTTTTTAAGGTAAAGCTGAGAGGTTACTCATCATTGAAGTTTTAGTCTATACTATTTTGATCTTTAAAGAAGGTGAGCAACGGTGGCCAAGTGGTGGCGGCCCCGGCTTAAGAACAGTAAATCGTGGTTTCGAACCCAGACAGGCGCATTACTTTGTGTAATTTATTTCATCACCACTGCTCTCAAAACGGTCAAGGAAGGGAGGCAGTGGCAAGGCAGTGAAAACAGGCGTGAGGTAACCGGCATGTCCTAGAACCAAAAGTTCGAAGACATGTGACATCTACCAATGGCACTGGGCCCGCGTGGTGGATTATAGCCCATACCCTCTCATTGAGAGGAGACCGTGTCCCAGCAGTGGGAACATTACTTGTAGGCTGATGATGATGATGACCCATCACCATTTACTTTTTTATTCTGCCTTCCTACTTATTATAAATGCATTCTTATGTGTAAAGCCATTCTTTGATAATATTTAAACAATTAGGTGTATCTTAGCTACGAGAAGTTCACATTTTCTCTGCAGTTTCGACAATGGTCTTCCGTAATTTGTCGGGAATTACAGATGTCATTGATTTTCGGCCGATTCCTATGAAAGCCCGGTCCCCATCCACATTGTCTTAGCATTCCTTTGATGTCTATCGTTTAATATTTGGCCGTGGATCGCTAAATCAAGAGAGATGTGCTAACCACGATTATATTGACGACTTACAAAGAGCTTTTGCTAGTGGCAAAATCTTAGCAGACGAAATTGATTGTCGCAGTTTGTTTTTTAGTTCAATGTTTATTTTTACTTATTAGTTTGACTTTAGAATTCCTTTTTAAATTATACCTATGGCCCGGATAACATAATTATGCTTGTAATAGGTACTGAAAGTCATTATCATTATTATCCTCCCATCACAATTTATTTGTCGTCGGCGCAGCATGTCTTCTCCTTCCATACTTCCTTATCATTCTTCATACAGTCCACCCATATTTGGTCTAAAAGTAATGAGTTTAAAATTATCAATGGAGAAGGCGAAACGACACTGAGCCTAAAATGTATAGTTGTTAGTTAGGAACATTCTATCAGTTAAACAATAGATTTCGACTTAATTTAAAAACTGATCTATTTAATTTTTATATGAGCACAAGGAGCGAACTATCTTTATCAATGTACATTGATAAAGATAGTTGGCTGCCCGTTAGTGGCCTGTTCTTGTTTGATTTTCCACAACAGACCCGAACTATATTCTTTTTCTATACGATCTTATCCTCCATATTTCTATGATCGAAGCTGTTATTCACGCTGCTGATAGATCCTTTGTTTCAACAAGAATTGTGATTTTTGTGAAGCAAAACAAAAGGCTATCGTTACATTGTCTCAGGGACATCATTAGCGGCGATATTTCTTATGTTTTGTATTGGAGGCACCTTTGTCATTGTATTGGGAATTTAGTATCTGTGTTAATAGTGTGTATAATATAATTCTATAGGGATTCTATAACGAATAATTCAACTGACCCCGTAGTAACTTTAAATTTGAGTATGGAAAATTTAGTTCTTATTTGATTGTGTTTAGATATTGATACCCATAATAATACCCAGTCTTTTCAATAACTGTTTGTAAGATAGATAATCATAAGCAACATAGAAATCCAAATGATATTATAACTCCAAGAAGAGTATAACTCCAAGAAGAGTATAACTCCAAGAAGAGTAAAACTCCAAGAAGAGTATAACTCCAAGAAGAGTATAACTCCAAGAAGAGTAAAACTCCAAGAAGAGTATAACTCCAAGAAGAGTATAACTCCAAGAAGAGTATAACTCCAAGAAGAGTATAACTTCAAGAAGAGTAAAACTCCAAGAAGAGTATAACTCCAAGAAGAGTATAACTCCAAGAAGAGTAAAACTCCAAGAAGAGTATAACTCCAAGAAGAGTATAACTCCAAGAAGAGTAAAACTCCAAGAAGAGTAAAACTCCAAGAAGAGTATAACTCCAAGAAGAGTATAACTCCAAGAAGAGTATAACTCCAAGAAGAGTATAACTTCAAGAAGAGTATAACTCCAAGAAAAGAATAATTCCAAGAAGAGTATAACTCCAAGAAGAGTATAACTCCAAGAATTTTATGGAAAATTTAGTTCTTATTTGATTGTGTTTAGATATTGATACCCATAATAATACCCAGTCTTTTCAATAACTGTTTGTAAGATAGATAATCATAAGCAACATAGAAATCCAAATGATATTATAACTCCAAGAAGAGTAAAACTCCAAGAAGAGTATAACTCCAAGAAGAGTATAACTCCAAGAAGAGTATAACTCCAAGAAGAGTATAACTTCAAGAAGAGTATAACTCCAAGAAAAGTATAACTCCAAGAAGAGTATAACTCCAAGAAGAGTATAACCTCGTTGGTCTTATGGTCGCGGCGACTGTTGAGCATGAGGTTCTGGGTTTGGGTCGGGCTTTTGGGTTTTCCTTTAAGGAATTTCTCAGTAGCAGCCACGGAGTCTGGGCTTATGCCCGGTTGATGGCAATAGGCTCGCCCCTATCACATGGGACATAAACATAACTGGCGAAATGTGGGTTTACTATTAGGTATAACCTTTTTTTTTTTTTTTCGGATGGGAAATCATCAAATGATCTCCCGCTCTAGGCGGAGCAGGAGGAAGTGTCAGACTTTTACTGACTAAAACCCATCCATGTTCCTTCATCGCCCTTTGTGTTCCGGGGCCACGGTATCTCTTTCGAACAGTCCCGCAACCCCGGATTAGGTATAACCGGCGGGTTGTTATATTATGTTAGTATATCATAACTTGTCGATATTTTCATTCAATTTCCTTCACAAAAACTACCACAACCTATTATTGAAACTCAATATTGAATCTAACAAAATTCTATTGATTTAATAAGAAAACGATAACATTCTAACAGAGAGAGGAGGTTTGAAAGCAAAATATTATGTTTGGCAAGTTATTGTGAGTTCAGTAGCCGCTCGACGAATTGCTCTGCATTATCAACCATCTTTTGTTCTAGGGTTGAAAACCGCATTTCAGAAATGAAGATGCCGCATTGTATATTGGTCTTGTGGTCGTAATGGAGCCTACACAACCAACCCGTACACACTGTACGCGTACGAAAGTGTGTTGGCTCCAGCGGCATTGCAGAGCCTGGGATCGATGGCACAGTGTTTTTAAGTTTTCTGTTAGTTTCTCAGTAGCATCTTTTTTTTGGGACTAACCCTCCACACTATTCCCAAACCACTGTAACTCCTGAAAGCCAGAATCAACAGTGGCGACCACCAGAAAAGCGCCGAGACAATGAAGCTCGACGAAGTCCCAGAGAAACAATTTTATAGCTTGGATCCCGCAACGAAATTCATCAGAAAACTATAGCGGAGGAGTAGGAAATAAAGTAATCAGTAGCAGCTTAGAGTCAGAAAGTTATAGAAGCCGACCTCACATGCTTTCCAAGGTACAAGCTTGTTGGCCCTGCACACACTCTCTCCCTGGTCGTGTCAGATTGCTGTGTGAGTTAGAGAAGAGAACTTGCCTTTCTTCGCTAGCTTTGCCGCCTTCACTGGAAACGATCAGGGACTATTTAGAAAGTCATGACAAAGCGAAGAGGTTGAAAAAGCAAATATTATGTTTTAGTTTGTGTGAGTTCGGTCGTAGCCCCACAGATTGCTCAACGCTAGTTTATTTTAACGATTGATCGGCTAGTTTGCTTCATGGCTGGCTTTGACTGGCCTTGACTGGCTCTTCACCAGTTAATCGTTCCACCCCCAAGTGAAACGCGCCTATCGTTTTTATTGTTTTATCAAATAGCGTGGAGTATCGTAAATCTTCCTGGTATTCCTTGGGACTATTAAAAAAATGTCACATAATGTTTAGGTTATTGTCAAAAGCACCCTTTTTGTTACAAAATTCTTTACCAATTTAAACGGTTATTGATATTAAGAGGTATATCTACCTATCTACCAAGTCTTGTATAATTCTACAAAAACATATAAACCAGCACAATCACAAAATAACTAGTCAACCCTAAAGCATAATATCTCTAGGGGTGACGCTTAACGATATCATAAAATAATTTATTGCTCTCTCCGATCGACGATCGAGTTCGCATTGAATGCGCGATATCAGAATAGGTACGTTCAAAGTGAGATTTAACAATAGATTAAATTTAAGCGATAAATCGAATGGCTGGTAATCATTTTAAATCAAATTCATTGCTCCTGTAATGTTGAAATGATACTAAAGTAGCACATTATGTAAATGAGGTAGATAAATTATATATTTATTGTGGAGTGACCGGATTTTATGTTTTATATGAAAACGATCTTCGGTTATTATTTCGTTGGCACAATACGTGTAGTACCAACTTTAAATTTTGCTGGCGCAAAACTTAGTGGTGCAGAGGTTATTCCAGCTGCATGTTTTGATAAAAATGGTGAAACAAAACTTCGTTAGGAAACCGGTGTATCATATATCCAAAACTTTAAGATATTTTTTGTCATCTCGCGATAGGCCCACTTTAGACGACCTCATGAAAGTGGCCGGAAGCGACTGGATAGCCATGACACAAAACCGCCAAAAGGGCATTTAGCGGCCAAAGGTTGAAGAAGAAGAAGAAGAATGGGTCCGCTTAGTGAATTGCGAATCCTTTTCACAGAAAGCCAGCAAGAATCTCTGGGATACTGGGAACTTTATAGGTTGATGATTGTGCTTCGATTATGAAAATCTTAAAACTGTGATAACCCATAGAGAAAGCATCATCTATGCTGATAAGCTGTGGCCATACGTACTGAATATAGCTAGTATATTAAGGCGCTGTCAACACCAAAATCGCGCACACTGTATATTTGTATGGGAGTAAACGAGACGTCACTGTACCTGGGCGGCCAGGTTTTAGAAGAAAATAATGAATTAATATTGAAATTAAAAAAAATATGGATTATTTGTGAAATATGACTCGTTAGCGGTTTAGGTATGAATATGTTGACTTCACGTTTTTAATTGCAGACCCATACGTCAAAAAAATAAAGACATAGAACCGTTAATACCAATCAAAGAAGACCAAGACCAATCTTTGCAATTATTTTCTATCGAGCCGATTTCGTCCAATTATGTATCGAGTCCATCCAAGGTATTTGAAATATGATGAATATTAACATATATTTTTTTTGATGTGCTAGAACAAATAGTTTTTCTTTAAAAACTGCTTAAATAACATCAATTTCAACAAATTTGGTGTTGTCAGCCCCTTAATAAACAAAGGGTTATCGGTAATCGTGAGTATTACAAGCTATCATTAATGTTTTGCTGCAGATATTATCAATTCATCTATTATGTATAGGCTTCAGATTAGTCCTATAATACTAATTGATTATCTCTATACCGAACGTCATACTCATTCTTGCTAAAGATCGCCTAAGAGCGTTATGATAGGACGTTACCCGTTACCTATATACAACAATAACAACAACAACAGCCCATAACATCCACTGCTGGACATAAGCCTCTCCCATGATGGGGGAATTTGCCGTAATCTCCACGCTTGGCAGGTGGATTGGAGATCGCAGTGATGAAAGACTAACAGAAAAAGCTGCTGCCCATTCTCAGGTCTACGGAGGCGCAAGGTGTTCTGCCTCAGACATTAGTCGCCTTATACCGAACGGGAGTGCGTGGGTACCCGTGAGTGTAATGGGTTGGTTCAATTCTACTCTGCCGGATACCACACGGCTATGCCGGATACCACACGGCTATGCCGGATACCACACGGCTAACACCACGCCGGCCACACGTTACCTATATATACAAAATTAATTGAAGAAAAATAAAACACGAAAAATGGATGTTCCCCTAACAACAACAACATTACATCACGACTGTTGTCCCGTAGGGTCTGTGAACGGAGAGCTATGGGCTAGCTCGCCGTCCGTCCGTCTCATGACGACAGGCCGTGTCGACGGCGCTGGAGTGTTCCACGCGCGCCTCAATGAGATGTCAGCAACAGGAAGGGGTCCGCAAGGACCGATGCCTGCCGGGGCTGCGGGACTGTTCGAAAGAGATACTGTGGCTCCGGAACACAAAGAGCGATGAAGGAACATGGATGGGTTTTAGTCAGTAAAAGTCTGACACTCCCTCCTGCTCCGCCCAGAGCGGGAGGAGTCATTTGATGATTTCCCATACGAAAACAAAAAGGTTTCGGCATAAAACATCATTATCTTCCTACTTTCCCAACTAAGTATGTTAGGGCCGGCTTCCCCTTCCAGTCTAACCGGATGCAGATGATTATCAGTATTTTCTATGGAGCGACTGCCTATCTGACCTCCACAACCCAATTAATACTGGGTATTACGATATCCCTTGGTAAGACTGGTGATTAGAATTTCGGGCCACTGATTACTTGTAACGACTGTAAAATATCTATAAATGACAGCCGAGACGTGCTTTCCGAGACACGGAGGAATGAATTCAGTATGTAATGGGTGATCACCCATCCACGGACCAACCTAGGCAAGCGCGGCTTAATCTGAAGATCGACCCAAGCGGCTATTATTAATTAGATTGTATTTAGAAATCACACGTTATTGAATGTCTAAATAAAATAAGACTTTCATCTTAATACATGCCGCATAGTGCCAACGGGGCTTAGACTCATCCCACGAAAAAACTTTACTAATAATCGTTCATTCAATATTCTAAGAGTCATGTCATAAACATATTCCCCACAATTCACCTCCCACAGTTTTGTGTGGGTGTCACTCGAGATACTGAGGTTCTTAATTGACTCTTGGGGTTGGGGCTATTTATACTGCTTATTTATATCCATGTAACACGTGAATATGTTGCCAACATATCGCCCAGTTTATATTATTCCAGTAGCATTCCAGTCCAGCTGTCGAATCTAGCGCTGGAATAATGTGAACCAATAACGGAATGTTCTCGAATGAGCATTTCAGTGAGCGCTCTAGTCCAGTGACTGGATTCGCGGTCTACTTTTTAATCCAGCGCACCTATTCCAGTGTTACTCGAATAGTGTAGACAGCCAATACAGTGCTGGATAAAACGTTAGAAAGGGAAAACGCATTGTTGTTTTTGTGAATACGCACTTCCAGTACAACACTGGACTGGATTAGCTCGCTGAATTTCTGGACTCGAATAATGTGGATCTTAATTAGTTGTTTTTTTTTCGATTTATCTTAATAACTTCCCTCTTTTACTCAAAGAACCTATGATGTACCTATATTTTGATGTTCCAAGTGAACCAAGGGACCTCTTCTTAATTGGCAAGCAAATATTAGTTCTTCCTCTGTTTGTGTTAAATACAGTTTGTATATTTTCTATAAATTCGAAACTCTTAAGTACACAGGTAGAGAACGGTTGTCTTTTCCCAAGAGACAGTTGTCTGAACTTCTGTCTAATTGGAAGATTGTGTTTTCAATGGTAAGTTGTACTGTTACTGGGCTTATATTTATTAAGTACTTACAGATATTTATAAGTATATTTAGTTAAATAAAAATGAATACAAATAAGGGGTTTAAACTGATTTTTGGAAGTTGTTCATTCAAAGTTTAAATTTTTCGCAACTTTCGTTTTGTCAGTTTCTCCGAAAGCCCATCCAAAGATTTAGAATTACAGAGTTTTCAAGGGGATACACTAAGCTAGGGCTTAGTGTAACTTAGGGCTGCGTTAAGCAAGTGTACTAAGCTACCTTTTATGTCAAAATATGGTCGCTATATCGTCCATTGCGACCTAAAGGAAACACATTTGAACTTTTAGCCATCGAAACGCTAAGAACAAGTAAAATGTATGTTATTCTAAAACATACTTTAAGCAATGGTTTACTTAGATTACCAACATTAGCTCAACTCACACTATACCTGCACATAATGTAGGTACTGTGTACATAATAAATAGCTAGCATGCTCGTTAATATTTCAAGTTTAGCTCAACTAGTGGAGCGATTAGACGGCGGTGGACTAAAGACGTTGTAATGGATGCATGCGAGATAATACCAGATTAATGGCTTGATTGTACACGAGATTTTTGGTTGGAGTGGCTTAGAGTTTAGAAGGTTAGTGGTATGCAAATAAAGAAGTGTAATGTTCTGGAAGGGTGAAATGAGACAACCTTCCGTGGCAATGGTTTATTCCGAACTCGCACACAGATATGTAAATCAAATAACATCCGCTACATTTCGAGTCACCCCTCCTTAGTTTCTAAGTAAATAATAATAAATAAATAAATAATAAATATCGCTGGACATTACACACAGTGCCATCCAGTGTCACACAAAGCAACGAGGCTTGTGTCGTGGACACCAGATAGTTGATATACTACATAGACACTTTTTGTTTGTAAATTCATACTTATTATACATATAAACATCTATGACTCGGAAACAAATGCCCATGCTCATCACACAAACATTTGCTCCAACCGGATTCGAACCCGGGACCCAAAAAACGTAAGGCAGCCTCACTACCGCTGCGCCATTCGGATCGTATAAGTACCCACATTACACTCTTCCACACCAATTTATACATACAAACTTAGTTACTTATATAATCAAAACTTAAACCAAACCTTAATCTAAACTTATATAATCCTATGTAACAATATTTATAAAGTTCACATAATGTTATTCGTGTATTCTTAGGCTTGTCATATTTATTTAAATTTGTCTATAGTTTGTAAATTATGTATTTATAAATGTTACTAGAAAAAAAAACAACTGGTGTAATTAAATAGAACCCACTTTACATAAAGCAAAGTGAGCAGAATTTTCTGAATTAGGGACGTAACGGGCCGATGGGGAGAGGCGACTCCAGACCGGAAGGCATAGCGTTGGATAGTCTTCGACCTAGTGCGAGTCCACGGGGTGAACCGATGACCTGGAGAATGCAGGAATCCACAAAAGAACCGCTGGATTTGACAAATAAGGACAGGGGCATGTGGGATGTACGCTTGAGGGGAGCCTATCCATCAGTCTTTAAGCCGATATTTATGATGACGTAATGGGCCTATTTCACAGTATTCGACTATTCGATTATAAACTCAATCTACTCGATAAATCCAAAAATAGAACAGAGTTTGTATGAAGTTGCGTAATAATTTGTAGGTACCTCAAAAGAGAGCGGGCTCTTTCTCAACACGTGAAAAAGATCATAAAATCAAACAAAAACCACAGCCCAAAGATTAGGTACCGTAACTAAAACTACTCCAATCTTCACAACAGCGAACTACAGAAAAACAAAAGGCAATCTATCGAGCACTCCAAGAATTAGTGCTCTTCATTATTTCATTAGACCCCTCCCTCCCCTCCCCATCAGTCAGAAACTTCTCGAAGCTTGGAGGCATACAAAACAGGCCCCGTACAAATACAATTATGTTCGAGTTTACGGAACCCTTTTATTTAGGATACTTTAGCTAATTCGCGAACATTTCTTTTTTTCTTTTCTCTTTTGTAGCCGGTGTCTTGTTTTGATAGGCTATTGGGAGTTGATTAAATCATTATGTTTTGTGTTAGTGAGGGTTTTGCCGAGGATACTGTAAGAATGTTGTTTCTACATTTTAGGAGAATTTTACGAAATGTTTTCATCCCTTTAAAGCATGAAATTCAGAATGTATATTCATTATGTTCAGGTAGTCAGTCGTTCCATGTAAAATACTAGCAGCATCGGAAGCCGACCGACCGAGCCGACATAAGAAAAGATGATGATTTTGATGGTTAAGTATGTTCCTTGAAATATGCTAATGCAACCAATGTAATGATATAGAATCTTCGCATACTGCTGAATATTTTATTGTCTTTCATAGGAAACCGCTACTTTTCACAGTTTGAGGTGTGCTCCAATATTGATCCATACTTTTTCAATTGTGATCAAGAACTATTGCCATTGATAGGCTTTTGATTCTCAAACATCGCAGGAATAAGACAGTGATTAGTAACAATAACTTTCAGTGTTGTGCTCTGAGGGTCCTCTGGAGCTTTCGACTGACTATAGGGTCTTCTTTATCGTGTGTTTAGTGCCTAACCTGGTGTCAGAGTTTTTATGCCGCCCATGGGGCTCTGACTTGGCTTTATATGCTGTCGAGGAATATCTCTCAGGCATGCTGGTTTCACGATGTTTTCCTTCCCCAAGTGAAAATAATCCGAAAAATCAGAGGCGCGTGTCTTGGATTCGAATTTGAGACCTACAACTATTATAGGGCTTACGCAGGCTTTAGCAAGAATTGTGAATGTACGTACATTTTGACTTGCATCTTAACCGAATCCAAGTCATGTAAAAACTTAAAAGTGCAGTAATCCTCGCAAAAACTAGTGAACTGTCGATTAATAAAGTCAAGACGTTTCTGGAAAAGTAATTAAAATAATAATCTAAAGCAAAACGGGAGGAATAAAATGGAGGATAGCGGTTAGTGGATTTTTAATTATTCAACTTTATAATTGAACATTTGATCTTTAAAAGCAGCTGTTGCAGTAATCTTCTGTAGTTTACTCTTAATTACTGGGAAAGGCTTTTGAAATGTAGGTACTCAATGTACTCGTATCAGTCGTTGGGTGTAACGACTTGTTAATTCTGTTGATTCATGATAACATGTGTGTCGGATTCGGTCATTAGTTCAAACATACATAAAATGAATCGCATGTGCGCCAGAGTGACAACACACGAAACCTAGGTACTTACCTACAAGTCTACCCACACCTACAGCGCGCTTCTACAGAGTCGTGATGATTTGAGTTTTAGAAGCACGAAACCCATCTTCTTACCCCTTTCTGCTCAAAAAATCATTCATATAGAGTTTAGAACCACCTTTTTTTTTCGGATAGGAAATCATCAAATGACTCCTCCCGCTCTGGGCGGAGCAGGAGGGAGTGTCAGACTTTTACTGACTAAAACCCATCCATGTTCCTTCATCGCCCTTTATGTTCCGGGGCCACGGTATCTCTTTCGAACAAACTTTTGCCGCAACTTAGAACATACCCTTTTTTTTTTTTTTTTTTTTTCGGATGGGAAATCATCAAATGACTTCTCCCGCTCTGGGCGGAGCAGGAGGGAGTGTCAGACTTTTACTGACTAAAACCCATCCATGTTCCTTCATCGCCCTTTATGTTCCGGGGCCACGGTATCTCTTTCGAACAAACTTTTGCCGCAACTTAGAACATACCCTTTTTTTTTTTTTTTTTTTTTCGGATGGGAAATCATCAAATGACTTCTCCCGCTCTGGGCGGAGCAGGAGGGAGTGTCAGACTTTTACTGACTAAAACCCATCCATGTTCCTTCATCGCCCTTTATGTTCCGGGGCCACGGTATCTCTTTCGAACAAACTTTTCCCGCAACTTAGAACATACCCTTTTTTTTTTTTTTTTTTTTCGGATGGGAAATCATCAAATGACTTCTCCCGCTCTGGGCGGAGCAGGAGGGAGTGTCAGACTTTTACTGACTAAAACCCATCCATGTTCCTTCATCGCCCTTTGTGTTCCGGGGCCACGGTATCTCTTTCGAATAGTCCCGCGACCCCGGCAGGCATCGGTCCTTGCGGACCCCTCCTTTTTGCTGACTCTCTTTGAGGCGCGCGTGGAACACGAACGCGCCGTCGACACGGCCTGTCGTCATGAGACGGACGGACGGCGAGCTAGCCCATAGCCCACCGTCCACAGGCCCGCGCCTACGGTGGCCGCGGGCCACGTGGTGGCCCCCGACGCTTGGGGCGTCTCCCGCGGCGGCCGGGACGCTGTGAGGTTCTCTCCCTAACTTAGAACATACCCTTCAGTTTGTTTCGGTGATTCTTCTCAGAGTAGCCCGATAGTACCTACAATATGAACCACTGAAAAAGTCATCTAGTTTTAAAACTTAATTTATTTAAGATGAGTATAACTGTTTTTTTAAACCTTGACACATACATAAAGGGTACGTATCTTGTTTTGAACCTATCCATATTGAATCGATAAAAACATATTAGATGTTACCTACCTATTAGACTACTAGTAGATCGTATAATTAACGATTACAATTCCTATTGCTTTTAGGTTTCAGTATTTCTGGCACTTTATCGATGATACTTCCTTATTTTGAAGAAGCAACATTAATTTCAGCAAACTTCAAGAAAAACAAGACGAAACGTTATAAAACCATGAAGTTTGACTTGTAGCTCGCATGGAAGTTAAGCAAACTGGGATACAGCGAAGGTAAACATATCGGTGACCGCGTTTCAGCTTGTTTATTTTAGAGATCAACAACCTTGCAGTATGCTGGGTGGATGTAGGGGTGACACTAGCTGTAGCCATTTTATTGTTTTTTGTTTTACTTTTTACATTTATTGTTGGTAGAGTGATCGCAAGCTACGGCTGCTGGAGGTCTTGGTTTCGATTCCCAGGCTGGCCAAAAGTATTTGAGTTTTTCCTTTAGGATTTTCTCAGTAGCAGCCGCAAAGTTCAGATTTGTGCCCGGTTGATGGCAATAGGCTCGCCACCTATTACAAGGGACTTATACGTAATTGACAAAATGTGGGTGTACTATAAGGAACACCTCTGCCTAACCCTTGGGGAATTACAGGCGTGATGTTATGTTGTTAATGGAAAACTTGTAAATACATAGATTGATACCTGAATAAAAGAATTAGATGCAACTACTGCTATATAATTCGCGTTATCATTAAATATCTACTCATACTTATAAATAAAAAATTACACTTTGATTTCAGTTAGAAGATGAAGAAAGTCATCCCTGCTTCGCACGGTTTTCGACTTGTGTTTTATATAACTTCCATAATAAGTTCTCTTGAAGAGCAGGTTTGGCGCAAAGATAACGGCTCTGACTTATGAGTGGAAGGTCGAACCCAGGCTGGCGCATTACTTTGAG
The DNA here is from genome assembly GCA_941918905.2 of Xestia sexstrigata. Classification (NCBI taxonomy): domain Eukaryota; kingdom Metazoa; phylum Arthropoda; class Insecta; order Lepidoptera; family Noctuidae; genus Xestia; species Xestia sexstrigata. The sequence continues at coordinate 22,116,040 of OW799201.2, forward strand.
TAGTTTATTTCAACACCACTGCTCTCAAAACGGCGAAGATAAACTTCGGGCTTGTCCAAGAACCCAAAAATTCGAACACATGTGACATCTACCAACCCACACTAGGCCTATGAACTTGGAGGGTTGTATTGTTTTTTTTGATGATTCTAATTCTGTAACTACATACGTCTTACAGCCGCGAATAATATTTTAATCAACATACAACCTAGCACTGGCCTGCAAATTGCAAAAAACGTAAGAAAATTGTGAATGGTAACCCATTCCCTCTCATAGGGAAGAGGCCTGTGTCTGAGAAGTGGGAACATTAAAAGCTGATCATGCTAATAAGTTCTCTTATTAATGATGAGGAAAACCGCGTTAGGTTGTTTAAAAGACCTAATCGCACACACAGACTGATATGAATATACAGGGTGTGGCGTAAGTAGTGGTCCACCGTTCAGGATTCGATGAACCAGATAATTAACTATACCAATTAAAAATTTAAACCATTTATACCCAAGGGTTCCGAAAATATTTCCTTTTTGTGTTTTGTTTACGAAATTTCTACCTTTTATTACAAATTTGGTTGTAGTTTCAACAAACGTCATTATTCTTTCATTTTGACTTCTGTTAATTACTGCTGAATACTAGAGCTACCATGACAAATTATGATTTTTTATGTAAATTCAGCTCTTTTGAAGAAAAAGTTGGTTCTTCTCTAATTTTAACCCAAATTTTTAACACACCATCAAGTTCAAGAGCGATTTTTGTAAAAAAAACGTACCACATTGTCAGTGCCCATGTATTTAATAATATGCCTACTAAATGCCGATTTCAAAATGATATCATTATAACAGATCCAATAATTTAACAAAAAGATATTCAATTTTAATTTAAGAAAAGAAGATTTTCATTAAACTACTTCTTTAAACTTTATTGCGTTAATACTATTACAAAACGTATTAAAACTTAAAAAAACGGATACAATCTAACTTTTTACATTTCTAATGTGATTTGTGTTGAAGCACCAACATGTCAGGTAAAAAAAACCTGACCCTTTTTTTTTTGCATTTGCATAACTGGCAGCTAGAAAACCCGCATCTCATAAGGCAAGATAGATCACAGTATCAATTTAAAATAAACCTTTGGACCGGTATCACTAACGGACAGATAATCGGTCCACACGAGCTGCCAGAAACATTAAATGCAGAAAGATATTTAAGTTTTTTGCAAATTGACTTGCCCTTGCTTCTGGAAGGTGTCGTTCCTGAAGTCCAAGAAGACATGTGGCTGCAGAACGATGGCTGTCCCGCTCACTATGCTGTTAGAGTACGAGAGCAACTTGATACAACGTATCCAAATAGGTGGATTGGGCGCTTAGGTCCAATATTGTGGCCACCACGCTCGCCAGATCTAAATCCCCTAGATTTCTTTTATTGGGGTTGCCTAAAAGAAAAAGTCTATAGCAAAGAAATCACAAGTATTGACCATTTGAGGACTAGAATCCAGGCAGCAGCTAGAGAAGTCAGCAAAAGCGGGTTTGCCCGACGACTTAAACGGTCGTTTATTCGACGTTGCAGAGCGTGTATTGCTGCAAATGGGGGCCATTTTGAACATTTCGTTTAATTTTAATGATTGTAATCATGACAAAGATTAATAATAAATGATAAATAAAGTTATTTGTTTTTTTTTTTATTCTTTGTTCAAATACCTGAAGTAACAAGTTAGGTCTACATAACTCTGTTATAGTAGTTTTTTTTAAAACAAATGGGCATTGACACTGTAGTGCATTTTTTAGCAAATATCGTAAGTATTAACGCAATAAAGTTTAAAAAAATAGTTTAATGAAAATCTTCTTTTCTTCAATTAAAATTGAATATATTTTTGTTAAATTATTGCATCTGTTATAATGATATCATTTTGAAATCGGCATTTAGTAGGCATATTATTAAATACATGAGCACTGACAATGTGGTACGTTTTTTTTACAAAAATCGCTCTTGAACTTGATGGTGTGTTAAAAATTTGGGTTAAAATTAGAGAAGAACCAACTTTTTCTTCAAAAGAGCTGAATTTACATAAAAAATCATAATTTGTCATGGTAGCTCTAGTATTCAGCAGTAATTAACAGAAGTCAAAATGAAAGAATAATGACTTTTGTTGAAACTACAACCAAATTTGTAATAAAAGGTAGAAATTTCGTAAATAAAAGACTAAAAGGAAATATTTTCGGAACCCATGGGTATAAATGGTTTAAATTTTTAATTGTTATTGTTAATTATCTGGTTCATCGAACCCTGAACGGTGGACCACTACTTACGCCACACCCTGTATATGAAAACTGACTTTACTTTTATTGTATTAAGGGCCTATACTACCTCAAATGGCTTAGCATGATCCTCCGTTACGCCTAAAATACTGCAGCATTAATTTTGAAATAAATATATAGTAAAGTTGAGGATTAATGTTAAGTCCTATATTTGGCGAAAACACGTTTCCATAAAATTTTCTCGATAGAAAAAAATCCCAAAGTTACCTCTAAACTGAACAATATACCGCTGGCAATCATAAAATACTTCAAATTAGATCATGAAACATTTTATACTAACTGAACTAACTATAACGCAGGTCTTATATTATTTATTTTTTTATTCCAATAAATAGATTTTTTGTAAATCGCAAAAAACCACGAATTTTGCACTATTCGGCCCGCAGTGACTGACGTAACAACCACTTTGTAGTGCAAGCTGATTAGAACTTTATTCTAACAGTATTTCATACAAAGTTTGAACTACCAAATATAGAGTTGCTAATTTGAGGTAGTATAGGCTCTTAAGATAAATGTTAGTACATTGTAGTAAAACGCCCAAAGCCGACACGTAAGTCTCACAAAGTTTGCGTGAGGTTTCCAACAGAAACTTTGACATAATCTCTTGTCACGACCACCCCAATTGAAGTTTACTCCCAGTTAAAACATTTTCTTACAAATCTTAAGTAATATTATGTATTTTACGGTAAACATAATTATCCATTAACGTCCATTAACGCAGTGGAAAACTGCTGAGATACCGGCCTCATCTGTGAGTGGGACTGGGATTCCTAATTTTGTTTAATCGACCTCAAACCAGCCACTATTTTTTTAATTTTGCTGTATGAGGTTTAGAATTAACACATCGAATTGTTTTGACGTATAAGGGTTTGAAAAAATGAAGAGAACAAAAGTTTCTTTAATATATCGAAAGAAAAGTCCAATTTAAATCAATAATTTATTCCAAATCTAAATCTCAAATGCTCCAAGCTGACATCTAACAGCAATTCAATATCTCTGAAAATCCTATTACAAAGAAGGCTTTAATTAAAAAAACTCTTCTGTTATCTTTTTTTGAAGCGTCGTCTATCGCTGCAATGTAAATCCAGCTGTTGAGGGTAGTCTGAAATTGGATTTAGAAATGGGAATCGAATGGCGAACCTCGTTCAGCTCTGGCGATAATAGAGGGAGGCTGTTGAGTTATTCTATCCCGATTATAGACCGGGAGCTTGGAATGTGGAAGGACGAGTTATAATGTCAGTTTAGATAAAAAAAAAACATCACAATAAAAAGAAAAAAAAACTTACATTATAATATACTAGCTTAATTAAACCTTCTAACAAACTGTAAATAAATGTCAAAAAACCCTCCGTATACATTAAATAGATTTTTAGTTAAAAAAGACAGAATGCAATTTATTGAAGGCTTTTTTTTTTCGGATGGGAAATCATCAAATGACTCCTGGAGGGAGTGTCAGACTTTTACTGACTAAAACTCATCCATGTTCCTGATTCGCCCTTTATGTTCCGGGGCCACGGTATCTCTTTGGAACAGTCCCGCAGCCCCGGCAGGCATCGGCCCTTGCGGACCCCTTTCTTTCTGCTGACATCTCTTTGAGGTGCGCGTGAAACACGAACGCGCCGTCAACACAATTTATTGAAGCCGAAAATATTTTTTCAAGTAAACCATTTGTATGCTGCAAAATAAACTTCATTTACCTAGTAACTTTTATACACAATATTTTTATCGGAATACTTTTTGTTTCTACATCGAACTGAAAGATTTATCATCTATAATAATTCTAGACTATAGCTCCTATTCATTTATACCTACATTAGAATTGGAAGGTACTGATAACATTACTTAATGCTGAATCTAGTGTAGATGAAATATACTATAATAATGATGTTGACCAACAGGTTATTAGATCAGATTTTAGTATCGATATAATAGATTAAATACAATTCGTGCTATAATTTTAGCTATCAGGATTCTGATAAAATTAATCAAAACAGATTATAAGTCTGTTTTACGGAGAGATATTTCGAAATCGATAACGACATGAATAAATCTTAAATCAAATTTTAGATTAGTTAAATACAAGCAGTTCCTAACAGCCAAACAAGCGGTAAGTAGACGTCACATGTCTTCTAATTTTGGTTCTAGGACATGCCGGTTTTCTCACAATATATTCCTTCTTATTTTGAGAGTAGAGGCGTTGACATATATTACGCAAAGTAAAGTACCTACCTTGTTGGCACTTTATATAACAGCCAATACATAATCTACCTCAAATAAAAAAAGAATTTTAGGAAACAAAATCACATATTTTTATGTTCCCATCTCTCGCTCTACTCCCCAATGTAGAACCATGAGCAGCTAGGCTCTATAAGAGCCAATAGAATATTGACCCGCTGCACAACCTTACCCGAACGAGGTGTGAAAGCTTTACCTACCCACATTTGAATAATGGCGTGATGATTTCACCTTAATGCCTGTGGTTTTGGGTTAAAGCCAAGAGGATTTAATTTTTGTCCCGGTTTAAATAGGTAATGTTTAAATATTTTTAGAATTTTTATTTGATATAGTCGCAAACGTGACAAATTCGATGGCAGGGTTGGTGCAGTCGCGGGCCTGTGGGCGGTGAGCTATGGGCTAGCTCACCGTCCGTCCGTCTTATGACGACAGGCCGTGTCGACGGCGCAGGAGTGTTCCACGCGTGCCTTAAAGAGATGTCAGCAAATGGAAGGGGCCGATGCCTTCCGGGGTTGCGGGACTGTTGGAAAGAGATACTGTGGCCCCGGAACATAAAGGGCGATGAAGGAACATGGATGGGTTTTAGTCAGTAAAAGTCTGACACTCCCTCCTGCTCCGCCCAGAGCGGGAGGAGTCATTTGACGATTTCCCATCTGAAAAAAAAAAAGGTTTGGTGCAGTGGCTGAGCGACCAGCCAGTGTCGCGGGTTCGATCCCCGGACGGAACATATTATTTTGCTTGGCCTTTATTTACTTTTTTCGGGTCTGTTTGTTGTGTGTGTGAGTTTAAATGTTTGTAAAAGCACCCACGATACAGGAGAAATTCCAAGTGCGCACAGATAGCTTATACTAACTTGTATTAATGCATTGGATACCTTTTATTCCTTTAATACGATTCTGCGGGACAGTAACCGAACTCCATGCGGGCGAAGCCGCAGGTATAAGCTAGCATTTTTTAAAAATGCTAAAAAAATACCTAAAATTCCATCCCAATAGTCTATCCTATATTCACTGTACAAATATTCATAGTTTGCATGCTCTCATATTTTACTGTGTATCCGACTGTGCTGTTTTAATTGGATTTGCACCAATCGGATTGAAGCGCAGTGACCTTACCAGTCTAGTCACAAGTTAGCTGTTGTTAGATTAAGTATTTTTCTATCAATTTGATTATTTTGAGTGTGAGATTGCATGGGTCACCGAGAAATCAAGTGGTTACTTGAAAAATTGCTATAATATCCCACGTTTCTGATTTTTCTGAAGGATTTCGCTTATTTCGATTGAAACACATCAATTAAACAGAAATCGTCGACGATCTTCACACCTATGCAAATATTACCCATTAAATTGTTAATGAGTTTATTTCCCTAACGCCAAGCGACACCCTCCCTAACTAGACGTTGTATAAGATAAGTTATAGAACCAGGCATTACTTGGCGGAAATCCATGACATTAAATTTTATGCAAAATATGTAATTTTGATTCCGCGTGTTTGTTGTTTCGCAGAAATAAAACTAGGTACACATTTTTTATAATAAACAATAGACGTTGCGTAATATTATAAAAGTGAAAATTAGTAAAAAGAGGCACATTGTTTCCATTCGGTATTTTGCGGTAAAAAACAAGTGGCAAGCCTATCGTTATTAGCGACCAGTAACACTTGCATCTTACATGGTTATTGAGAGACGTATTCGCAGTTATACATACATCAACACAGCTCCAAGCCATGTCCATCTCTATAACCGTACTAAGACACACGTCGACATTCCAACACAAGTTGCGGTGTCATCGCCACATACCTGCCAGACTGTGGCCTAGCACCTGTACAACTATGTGCAACTATGTTGAATAATGTTGCACATGTTGGATGTTGGACGAGCTTGTGGCACCGCAAGACGGTCTGAGGTTTGTAGTGTGTGGGTTGAGGCGTTATGTAAGGATCACCTTGCAAAACGACTCAACCCACACACTACAAACCTCAGACCGTTACTTTTATCCCGGTCCTATCACAAACTTTCCAACCACAACTCGAGCAATGCCACAGGCAAAACCTAGTCATATCATCTTCATAACTATCAAGTTAGGCAAAACCTAGTCATATCGTGCGTGCGTGCGTGGTGGTGCGTGAGAGTGGCCAGCGATACACTGCCGCCCGTCGCCCATAGCTGCAAGAGCATTTAGAGTACTTTTATTTAATTAATTAAAAATAATAGTAGCTATCAAAAAAAAAAAAAAAAAAATCGTATGGTTAAAGCAAATGTTGAAGAATATTTTGGTATAAATATTACGTCATAATTATGTACAACTTCGGAGATATCGCAGCATGTTTCGAAGCCTTTTCGGTCGATATTTGAATTAGGTCAAGATTTTTTTTTAATTACATAAAAGGCATATAACGAAAATGTATTCTATAATTATTAAAGTATAAGAAATATGTGACATAACAGAATCACATGTAACAGAATCTACAAATTAGAGCCCCCAAATCAGGTCTCCGTGAGTTTTTGCCAAAACATGCCTCGGGAGAATGATGATAACTAAATAAGTATTAAAAAAGTTTTCTAAAATTCGCTTTATGATTATTGTATAAAAATAACGAACTATTTTTAACAAATAATTATTATTTCAAGCAACGAAGCAAAAGCATACAATTTTGACGAGGAAACTTTGCGATTTCGCGTTTTTTTGTAACAGGCCCGTTATAAGAAGGAGATACCGTCGTCCGAATGTTTTTTTTTATCACAAATTAAGCTTGCATTTGGCTGCAACTCACCTGATATAAAACGATGATGTGGCCCAGGGTTGTACGCTTGCCTAGAAGAAACATGACATGACATGTATGTAGGTTCAGTGATATATTCGCCAATTGTAAATCGATTTCGATTATTCTTTCTTTAAAACAATAAGTTTTCCATCAGATAAAGATACGTCTGCGGAGTATCCCTAAGTAATTTAATTTGACCTTTTATTCGAAAGGTCTGTAATTCTCTTCATTCCTAATCATTAAAAAGTAATAAAACAGCAAAATAAATACATCCCAGACAAAACACTTTAATTAAATAATAATTAAACTCATCTGCCTCCAGTGCCAGCTATCATAATTTAAAAAAAAACCTTCGTCCAAATTACAACCAGCTGGATGCAAAACTTAATAAAACAAACTGAAGGGTTTAATAAACGCTACATCTGTTTCTCTCTAACACAATCTCAAAGGAAAGGAGTGAACGAGACGACGGTATCACAATGGGTATCTAAGTGTCTAGCTATTCGTGTAGGGAATTCATGTGTCGGTACAAAGTATTCGTTATTATCTGTGATTACTGAGGTTCTTGTTTCTGCCCGTTCTAAAATGACGCTTGGTCTATGTTATGGGATCGATACCAATAAAGAAAATTACCGGAGTTCGGTTACTGTCCCGCAGAATCGTATTAAAGGGATAAAAAGTATCCAATGTATTAATACAAGTATAAGCTATCTGTGCGCACTTGGAATTTCTCCTGTATCGTAGGTGGTTTCACAAACATTTAAACTCACACACACAACAAACAGACCCGAAAAAAGTAAATGTAGGCCAAGCAAAATAATATGTTCCGTCCGGGGATCGAACCCGCGACACTGGCTGGTCGCTCAGCCACTGCACCAAACCTTTTTTTTTTCCGGATCGGAAATCATCAAATGACTTCTCCCGCTCTGGGCGAAGCAGTAGGGAGTGCCAGACTTTTACTGACTAAAACCCATCCATGTTCCTTCATCGCCCTTTGTGTTCCGGGGCCACGGTATCTCTTTCGAACAGTCCCGCGACCCCGGCAGGCATCGGTCCTGGCGGACCCCTTCCTTTTTGCTGACTCTCTTTGAGGCGCGCGTGGAACACGAACGCGCCGTCGACACGGCCTGTCGTCATGAGACGGACGGACGGCGAGCTAGACCATAGCCTATAGTCCACAGGCCCGCGCCTACGGTGGACCCCGACGCCCGGGGCGTCTCCCGCGGCGGCCGGGACGCTGTGAGGTTCTCTCCCTCTCACGTTCCGCCATCTCCTTCTCTAGCATTACTGCTTCGCAGAAGGAGGTGACGGCGTCCCATTCCGTCTTGCTCCGGACCATGGCTTGCACCAGGGCTAGACGCGAGAGGTCGCCGCACATGGAAAGGCTGCCAGTTTGACCTCTACAACCGGACGAATAACAATATCTCAATTGGAAAGACTGCAGGTTGTCAAACTTCCTGCCGGCCCGAGGCTCGGATTTCGGTTTTTGTATTCTTAACTAAACATATTATTTAATAACACCCTTATCTTGTATTACCACTCCTTAGGGCCAAATATACAAAATTACATTTCTATCAAAGCTAGCGAAAGGTTCAGGTCAATACTGTTTTAAGTGGTTGGAGAAATACGAAACGTGTGGCCATTGTTTTCAAAAGAAAACATTGGCCACTATCTAGAACTCCTTGTATGATAACTTTCTGTCTTTCTGTTTATATAAGCTTGAGTATATTTTTATTATTACTGATGTGTGCTAGCTGGCATGTTGCAATAATTTAATATAATGGATTTTTTGTTTATCCAAACAAAGAATCTATCCACACTATTGTATAAAATGTAGTTCTTCTAACCTAACAGACAGATGTGTTGCTGAAGAGTTTGTTCTGCCAATGGCGAGGCTTACTATGGAACTAATAGCGCTAGCATAGTTGGTACCCAAACATCGTCCTTGGTTGAAAATGTGGTAATGTCATTTTATATTTCAAAATAGATTAACCACATTGGTCAGATTGAGACCAACTATGGTGGCGCCATCTGAGATTTACTTTGGCTTAGCCACCCCATTCTTCCCAGCTAAAACACTAGGAAGTGTCGAAGGTCTCTTGTGAGGCCCCTAGTACACGGAGCATTTTAAACGCGCAGACGACGCGCGTTTCAGGAACGCGCGTTTTCTGCCCCGTAGATGCCGATTTTTCGTTTTTATAGATTCAAACGCGCGTAAAACGCGATACAAACGCGCGTATGAAGCGCGTTCGACACTCATTTGAAGCCCGTACAAAGGGTCAAAGCCAGCATAATCAGTGTTGTCTCATTGTTAGTGTTGTCTAACGAGGAGTCTTTGACCAAAACGCGGAAACTACAAGCGACTACAGCGCGTCTGTATCGCTGTGTAGTAGACGCGCGTTTCACGATCACCCCGTGTGCTTAGGTTACAAGGTTGCGTTCAAATCTCGTTTGAAGCGCCTATACGTTTGTCATCTGGTCGTCTGCGCGTTAAAAGTAAGCCGTGTGCTAGGGGCCTAAGCCTTGACGTTCAAAAAGTAGTGATTTCCAGCTTTTTTAAATTCTATTGAAGCCTTCTTCAGCTTTAATTTTTAAGGCATTATTGTCATTTGCAGGAAGTTCGCAAGCCCGAACAAAATAGATTTTATGTGCATTTGTTAACATCTTTCGGCACAGTAAAATTTACAATGGCAAATGATAATTATGAAATTATTTATTATCTTATGTACGAGAGTAATAGGTACTAGTTTCACTTCAAAACATAATGTAAAATTGGTTTTTAATAAAACATCTTTCGTCTATCCCTTGGACCATACCCTGGACGATACAGAATCTGCCGAGCGTATGTTTAATCAGCACCCTGTGGATATTGCCTAAGCAATAAAACATGCTGTATAAGCCCTTATGGACATTCTTTGTTGGTATCACTCAAATATTTCTCATGAATAAATAGTGGTTTTATTACGTAAGATAAATAAGTCAGCTGAATAAACTTGAAATGACTTTAAGTATCATCAACGGTAGTGGGTGAGTAAGTCACTTTCGGAACTGCCCACAATAAATCTAGTGTAGTAAATACACAAGAACTTTATTTCACACCATCATCTTAAAGGAGGAGCTCGTGGCTAAATAACAACAGCTGCTCTTCTGCTGCTTTAGGTTAAGCCGTGCTTGCCTAGGTTGGTCTGTGGATGGGTGACCACCCATTACATACCGTGTTTCCCCCGTGCCTCGGAAAGCGCGTTAAGCAGTTGGTCCCGGCTGTCATTTGTGATCTTTGACAGTCGTTACAGGTAGTCAGTGGCCCAAAAAGTCTGTCAACCGGTCTTACCAAGAGGTATCGCGTATTACCCAATACTAACTGGGTTGTGGAGGTCAGATAGGCTGCTCGCTCCATGTAAAATAGTGTTATTCAGCTGCATCCGGTTAGACTAGAAGCCGAACCCAATGAAACTTGGGAAAAGGCTAGGCAGATGATGATCATCTTAAAGGGTGTAAAAAGACTCTTAACGAAGCCGAAAGGCACTTGTTTTCTTCGTCTTTGCGATTATTTTGTTGTTCTAGAGTCTACACCATACCTGGGAACCTTTTTGTTTCGGAGATATTGGGGTCAAAGTTCCAACTTTTCCACAAGTTTTTTTTTTAATACATATTTTTAATGTCTGTTTTTTACTTTAAACACCTTCACGACCCCCGTACTATTCAATCCATCCATTAGCACAATGTTTTGAGTGCGGTACATTGAGTTTGACCGTAAAACGTGATTTTTCACCCCACAAAAAAGTAGTTTCCCAGCAATAATTTTTGCGTAAAGTAACTTAGAAAAAAAAAAAGGAAGGTCAAAGGCTGGAAAGAAAGTTACTTATGTAAAGAATGCTTGGTTGACGTCTTCGTGAAGAGTCTGTTTACACCCTGTTTAATAGTCGCAGATCCATATTTGTGTTAATAAGTACATAAGAACTATGTTAGTAAATCAAAATAAATACGAAACATACGCAAACAAACTGACTTGTGTAGTGCAATCCAGTGTTTAACAAAATATAGAGAAAAAGTGTAGGTTAGGTTTCAATATATCCTTACTAATCCGTATTGACTGTCTGTAACTATTACAGGCTTTAACTACTGATTGGATTTCCATAAAAGTTAGCACGCAGGTTCGTCATGACCGAGTGAAGGCGTAGGATTATTTTCATCCCGGTAAAACGTCCCTGTGGGATTGATTTTCGATTAGCAAGCTCTGGTTAAAACTGGCATGCATGTTCCACTTTTGATCTCACACAGGCCACCTAATTCCATCGTAGATTATAAACCTACTTACCTGGAACACCACAGACAACATGTATAGAAGGTTCCCAAATAAAACGTGATTTATTTGCTGTCTTGTAAGCTTACAGCCCACAAGCGAACCAGGCCGCAATGCGTCAGGCTCAAAGCAACCTGTCAATTATAACTACCAACCTTTATTTATTGGGGCACGACTAACAGTTAGTAATTGGAACACGTTAGCTGAATATTAACGACTCGTAGCTGGTAGCCTGTAGGTGCGGAATGATCTGCGAGGTCAAAGGAAAGGAGTAATGGCCAAGGGGGTGATAGCTGGCTGGTTTATGACAGTTTGAAGATCCTACTTCGTACTATCCTACTAATATTGTAAGCGAAAATTTGTGAGGATGTAAGGATGTCTGGATGTATGAATGTTTGTTACTGTTTCACGCAAAAACTACTGACCGTATTTGAATGAAATCTGGCACACAGATAGTTTATAACCTGGATTAAAACAAAGGATACTTTTTATCCCAGTAGTAGGATTCCTTGGGACATTATTACGCAGGCGAATCCGCGGGCATAGGCCAGTTCGACGTAAATCAGTCTGAAATATTTTGGTTTTGGCTGTCAATCATCATCTACCTAGCCTCTTGCCAACTATGTTGGGCTCGGTTTCCATTCGAATATACCAGTATTTTACACGAAGCGATTGGCTATTTGACCTACGATAGATGGTTCACTTTCGCGGGAATCTGCTGGATGTGTGATGCGAAAGGTCGATGTGGTATCGCTAGGGAGTAGCTTACGAGTGGCAGTGGACATTTTTCGGCTGAAATAATGATGATACCAATTATGAATTGTAACTACTAACCAAAAGTCACACGTAAGTATAGTTAAAAGTTTGACATCAGGCACAACTAACTATAATTTTCAAGAGATTTTTCCTAGAAATGATTAAGATCCCTCTAGTCAATACCAAAAAGTATCAAAGGCGAGTCAATAATCCCAGGTCATCGACATTAAGATACCCACGGTGGGTGATTTAGTCACTACAGAGCTGAAATGCACCTCCACCTTCTGCAAGAAATTCTACACAGGCACAAGAACTTTAATGATTTGTGAGCAAAAGAAAAACAAGAAGAAAACGGGGATCAGCTGCTGTTACTTGTAAAACTTGGTCAAGACGAAGGGTTATTGTTGTTAGTACTCAAGTAGATTGGCTATAAATTGGTCACCTTTACAGCTATTTTATTTTGTGCGGTACTTGTAAATTTTATATAAGGATAGAAAAATATTCAAAAACGAATTTTATGAAATTTTTTAATTTAATTCGAATTTTATCAAAATAACAACTTCAGGCTGTTTTCCTGTAGGGTTGAGTTAGTAAGGTAAACGTTATGGGTGCAAAAGTACTCTTAACGAAACCGAAAGGCACTTGTTTTCCCCGTCATTACAATTTTTTTTTTGTTCTACACCATACCAGGGAACCTTCCAGTTAAGGAGATATTGGGGGTTAAAATTCCAAGTTTTTTACATGTTTTTATTTTTAAATACAAGTTTTTTATGTTTTAACTTTACTTTAGACTAGCTGTGCCCACGGCTTTGCTCATGACAGCGCGTATTCTTTTGGCAGTATCAGGGAACATTACCTAAATGGGAACGTGAAGTCGTAGTATATTCGTAACATCCTCTACAAACTAATCTGCTAATAAACTGACTTACTGTTAATTTGAACTGAAACCTGTGGGTACATCTTTGTTTTAGGTACATCTTTGTTTTAGGTAAATCTTTGTTTTACGTACATCTTTGCTTTAGGTACATCTTTGTTTTACGTGCATCTTTGTTTTAGGTACATCTTTGTTTTACGTACATCTTTGTTTTAGGTACATCTTTGTTTTACGTACATCTTTGTTTTAGGTACATCTTTGTTTTAGGTACATCTTTGTTTTACGTACATCTTTGTTCTTTGTATTAAGTACTAAACGAACTCGTCAATTTCTGGGGGGAATCAATTTAGTAACTTTACTTTAGATACCTTCACGACCCCCGTTATACTGTTTAATGCATTAATCAGCACAATGTTTTGAGTGCGTTACATTGTGTCTACCGTAAAATGTGATTTTTCACCCCATAACGAGGCGTTTCAGACGATGAATAAAAAAATAATTCAATCGACTCTCATATAATAATGATTACCTCATAATTATGAATCTTTCGAAATTCTATCATTTCAGAATTACACGATTTTTCACAACGCGTTATAGTTTCAACGTCTTTACTGTAAGCGAATCCGAAACACAAATAAAATAAAATAGTAAATAAACACTGTGACGTCATTAACGTTCAAAGACAAAAAACCTTTCATCAGCTCACGTAAACCTGCACAATATTTCTGCATGTCTTTATAATCTAATCTGCGCTAATTCCTCCAGCCTCGTCGTTTCTATACAAATCGGGATTATAACATTAACCGCTTAACACTGCACCGCATTTATTAAAAACATCCGGCGATTTTAGTGCGTCACTGGATTAATAGATGATAATGTGGTTAGTTTCTAGAAATGTACAAAGATAGGTACTGCAAAGGTCAATGTCACCTTACTGGTAACCTACGCGTGAGCATAGCATAATCGGCCTATAATGTTCCCACTGCTGGGACACAGGCCTCCTCTCTATGAGAGGGAAAGGGCTATAATCCACCACGCGGGCCCAGTGCGGGTTGGTAGAAGTCACATGTCTTCTAGAACATGCCAATTTCCTTACGATGTTTTCCTTCCCCGTTTTGAGAGCAGTGGTGATGTAATAAATAACACAAAGTAATGCGCCTGCCATCCATGCCAATAAGACACCATAGAATTAAAATGGAGATTTTGAGTTTAAAGCTATTTTTGTAGTAAGAAATAACATAAGACTGCCTCATTGGTCCAGTGGTCGTGAGCTCGACTGATGAGTATGGGGTTCTGGATTCGAATTCCCAGGTCGGGCAAAGTCTTGGTTTTCTGCCAGGAGTTTCTCAGTAGCAGCCACGGAGTCTGGATTTGTGCCCGGTTGCTGGAGATAGGTTCGCTTCATATTACATAGGACTTAAACATAACCGGTGAAATGTGGGTGTTATAACTATTACATACACCTTTGCCTACCCTTCGGGGATTACAGGCGTGATGTTATGTTATGAATAACTTATGAATCATATAATGATCATAATGTTATTAAATATTTCATCATTTCCGGTAATAATTTTACATGTATCGCAAATCATAATATTCTTAAATAATTAAGACTTTCTAATAATTAATCATGCCCTAGATAATTAATAGAAAGTCTAAGTCGAAAGTCGTTTTTTCTTTTTTTTTATGCACAAGTACACACACATGAAAGCATTTTTACAATACATATGTACATTACTTACAAATTATAAAAATCCAAAGTAATAATAAAACTTCTTTCTTACCTCTTAAATACTTAATATTTTAATTTATCAGAGATCGTTGGGAAGATGCTGTGACATCACTTAGTAATCTCTTATTCATAGTCTGATGTCTGATTCTAGAACATTTCTTCTCAAGGGTTTATCAAGTTAATTAATCGCTAAAGTCACAAAGCTGAGATTAGCACAAAAATAGTAATCTTATCTTTTACTTATTATTTTGGTTATCCAATTATTGTTTTATATAAATACGCTGAATTGCATATTGAAATCACAGTTCAGCAACTACAACCAATACAACTATTGTTTTGAGAAACAACCCGAAAATCATTTTCAGTGGTAAGTCATAAAAGAATATTATTAATTTATTTTGACTGCATTCAATAATATTCTTGACAAACAAGCCTGGTTTTACGAATTTTCTAATGATTAATTAATTTTTCCGACTTTTAAAACAAAAATTCAATATAAACATATTTTTATACAATGTAAGTAACCAATATTCTAATTCTTACAATTCTCTTACAGCAAAATGAAATACATGCTCATTTTCGCATCTGCCGTGGCTTTTGCCGTCGCCAGCCCCCACCACCGTGGCCTGGTAGACCCTGGCGCTGCCGGACCAGCCCCAGCACCAGTCCCAGAGGTTGAGCCCATTGCAATTGGGCCAGCTATCTTGGAGTTCGAACCCATCGCTTCGGGACCCGCTGTCTTGGACTACGAGCCTATTGCCGTTGGGCCTGCACTTGTGGAAGAACAGCCTGTTATTCCTGCTCCAGCCCCTGTGCTGCCAGAAGGCATACTTCCCCCTGTTGCACCAGCACCCGTCAGTAACCCTCTTGTCCAGATCATTGTGAACATCATTGATCAACAGGTTTCCGAACCCGGTATTGTGGTTCCTCAACCTCCTATTGATGTAGTCCCAGTTGACCCCGTTCACATTGTGGATTCTGCCCCTGAACCAGTAGAAATTGGACCTGTATTTGTTCCGGAGCCTGTGGAAATTGGACCTGCTATTGTTCCGGAGCCAGTGGAAATTGGAGTTCCTATCCTGCCCAATCCAGCTGTGATCCTGCCAGAAGAATTGAACTAAATCATGGCAAGATTAGGGTGTGCGGTAGTAATAAGGTCTAGAATAAGCTAACGATGTGATATGCAAATACAGGAATCTTTTTTTAAACAAATTGTTTTCTTGCTTAATTCTGTAGTAGTGTACTTATATTATAAAGAAATACAGTTTGTAAGTTTGGATGTGGGGTATTCTTCTGAACTTGTGATCCGATTACTTAAATTATTTTTTTAATGGGTAGTACAGTTCAGTTCACTTATGGGAAGGTACATTATCCCCGAGTGTCGTAGGCTATTTTTAAAACATTCCCGTGAGATTGAATTAGTATTATTATAATTACACAGAAAACGAGACTTAACTAATTTAACTTATGGTTTGGATGTGAACCATTCAATTGAGATAAACATTACAGTCCACGCTAGGAAAATTCACTGTGTGCATTCACATGTACTAAAATAGTCTTCAGCATTTTGTAAGTAGTTTAGCCCAACGGGAAAAAGTACACCACGGAGCAGCCACCATAACTTGTTAACTATTATGTTCTTACTTTTTTTTCTTCTTAGCGTGTCGATGACAATACAAATTGAGTCAGCACAAAATTTGTCGACAAATTCAAGATTTGTTAATTGTAACTTAGTTAAATAGTTAGTCTTAAACCAGACTTCGTTTGGTAGATGGACAACATTATGCGTACAAAAAATATAATACGCAATGAACATTATGCATTGGAAATATCTTCGGATGCTTCTCGTATTTTGCAAAGGTGAAAAGACAAGTGGGTTCTGGAATAATACAGAGATTAATTATCACATAAATGAGTGGGAACTGAAAGCTGCCTTTAACGGACTTAAGTGCTTTGATAAACAAATACGCAACAAAGAGATATTGCTGCGCATCGTTATTACAACAGCCATATCTTATATAAATAGATATGGCAGAGTCCAATTTTTGAAAATAAAGGAATCAGCTCGCGAAATCTAGCAATGATGCGAAAAAAGGCAATTGCATTGTATTCGCGTCATATTTAAAGCCCAAAGACAATGTTGAGTCGATGAGAAATCAAGGCGAAAAAATATCGATACCGAATGGAGTTTGTCCCTGTTAGCTTTTAAGAAAGTCGTGAATACGTTATTAATTAGCGCATGATTCATTTATAGGAAGTTTTAATTTAAGAATATTATCATTTGTGATACATGTAAGGGTATTACCGGAAAAAGAAGAAACACAGTCCATTATGATTCCCATTCCTACTTATACGATTTAATAGAGGTAAATCTTCATTTAAATGCGTTGTATTATGTTTGAGCCTCATCGAGGAGTTCGTGGCTAAATAATAACAGCCGCTCGGGTCGATCTTTAGGTTAATCCCTGCTAGTTTGGTCTGTGGATGGGCGACGATCCATTACATACAGAGTTCCCTCGTGCCTCGGAGAGCACGTTTAGCCCGCGGGTCCTGGCTGTCACTTGTACGAGTACATCTTTGACAGTCGTTACATGTAGTAAGTGGCCCGAAAGTCTGACAACCAGTCCTAACAAGGGGTATCGTATTACCCAGTACTAACTGGGTTGTGGACGTCAGATAGGCAGCTGCACCATGTAAAATACTGGTATTCAGCTGCATTCCGTTAGATTGGAAGCTGACCCCAGCATAGTTAGGAAAAGGCTAGGCAGATGCGGAGGTTCTTATTTTTGCTAAAATTTACTGAAACGCGTTGCCAGTAAAGTGACATTGACCTTTGCAGTATTTATTTTTGTATATTTCTAGAAAATAATATAACATTATCTTCTATTAATCCAGTGACGCACTAAAATCGCCGGATGTTTTTTTGAATGAAATGTGAATGTGAAACACCGACGCGAAAACTGATACCAAGTAACGTAATATTTTCAGTACATCATTCCACACCCTTTTACGATGATAATTTTCATAGGTATATTTTTTTTAATCTGCGGTTTCCTATAAAAGCAATACCTACACGGTCACTATGTATGGAAACGTTGATTTCTGGGATGCGCCTCGGTATCTCTTCCACCTTTCTTGTTCTTTGCGTGTCGATAGACTCATATATACCTGACCTGTAAATAATGTATATTGCGACCTGCTCAGCTCTTTATATCCTGGAAGGTGCAGGTGGTTGTGCAGGATGGGCAAGAAAGGAGATGGGGCATATCCTGAAGAGGGGCTCCACACTGACATTGTACAAAATAAGAAGAAGCAAACAGATCGAAACAGATGTGATGGCAAGTCTTCTTTGATAAATTTGGAAATACTTTTATAAGCCTTAAAATCTACGATAGATCCTTTGAAAAAACTCTCAACCTTAAAAGCTTCCGATTCGTCTATTACTGACCAATATAAACCAATCACTGCGTAGGTCTACATTTGACTAATAAAATATTTTCTCCATGTAAAAGGTCAGGCGACGGATAATGTAACCAACTTTGGCAATGTTGCTCAATGAAAAACGATGTTAATATTCGATTGCCCTGCTGGGATCTTAGATAAGTGGTCATTGTGTAAGCTATTGTTATTATTTTGTTTAGATATATTAAGCAATGCTCTCAATTCATTTTATTAATCGTGTATTTCCTTCATATTTTATTTTGTAAGGTTACCATGTGCCCAAGTGAAATAACACTGAATAATTATTATTTAGTTGCTAAACTGACTTTTATCGGTTGACAGCATTCGGCTGTCAAATGATAGATTACTTGTCTATGTTCATTTGGGAGCATGGCAGTTGAGTTGGAGCGCAAGTCGTGTGAAGACATGTTAACTAAACTCAAAACAGTGTAAACAGTATTAATAAAGTGATTATAAAGTTATACCGACTTTGCTTTTCTCGGCAACCGCATAGTGGATTTTTTACAACGTCTTTCAATCTTATTTTTGACTTTTCCACTACCATTATCGCTCATGTCATAATGAAATAGGTTGATATTGAGACACTTTAATACGTGTGCATACAAATTATCTAGTTCTTACAGGTCAGAGGTTACCTCCAGGCTAAAAGTAAATTGAGTACCTATTTTGGGCAACCAAACAACAGCTCGTTATGTCACCTAGCATCAAGATAAAAGAAGAAACAAGAACAAGAAAGAAGAAGAACAAGAACAAGAACCAAGCAAGAACAAGAACCTTATAAACTAAAATTCAGAACCTTTATTTGCCAGAAAATAGGTCTTTCATCATCACAACAGGCACTTATAACCTAGATTTCTTGTCCTAAACGTAAATAAATCTAGACAAATGCTTTATGATGTTTCGAGAGACGGTTGAAGGAGGCCATAATAATCAATGATATTAATATTAACTAATAATATCATAATAATTATCCCTTAGAAAAATAATCCCTTAGTAAGAAGTCCACGTTTAATATGGTGAGACGTTTAAAAGGTAAGAATAATAAAATAAATAAAAATAAAATTTCGGGAACTGACATGGTATAATTAACACATAATATTTACATAGCATGTGGCCGTGTAGATGTTTAACTCAAGTGCGCAGTTCCTCCAGAATCCTTTAGAATGGCTTAGTTGAGTTCGGGCAGTGTAACAACAGGGTTAGGGAGCTGAGGTGCGCCGATAGCAACAGACTCAGGGACCACAACTACGGGCAGAGCAGGGACACCGATGGGAGCGGGGGCAACTTCGACAACTTGAACGGGTTCAGGGGCAACTTCAACAACCTGGACGGGCTCAGGGGCAGCCTCGACGATCTGCACGGGGTCAGCAGCGATGGCGTCAACGGGGGCGACGCTGATGGGAGCATCGATGACGTGAGTGACACCGTTGATGTTCAGGATGATCTGGACGAGGGAAGTTCCAGTAGGAACGTTCACGGCGTCCTCGACGACTTGAACGGGGCTGACGGCAACAGACTCTTCGATGTAAGAGGGTCCAACGGATATAGGCTCGAAGTCAACGAAAGCAGGTCCAACGGAGATAGGTTCTCCCTCAATGATTGCAGGTCCAACAGAGATAGGGTGGGCGTCGATCATGGCGGGTCCAACGGAGATGGGTTCACCTTCGATCACAGCGGGGCCAACGGCAACAGGCTCGAAGTCCATTATAGCCGGGACTGCTACGATGTTACGGTGGGCGGGGCTGGCGACGGCCAGGGCGACAAAAGAGGCGATGATCAACAGAGATCTCATTTTTGCTGAAAGAGAAACAAAGGTTGATTACTACTGAAAGTATTACTAAAAGCGAGGACACTTACTGAGCCTAAATGTGATTTAAAATAAATAAGTGCCATTGACACTTAAAAGAGAAGAAGCTATCCGGAGGTCGTGTTTCTGAAAGTTCTACTATTATTCTTTTCCACAGATTGAGTAAAAAGGTTAGTAAGCCATTATGAAATTTTTTGACATTCAAAGATGGTTCATAATGGTCTAATTGAATTAAATGCTTTAAGTTTGAGTTTGAATAGTAATAGGATATGAATAAGTTAAAAATAGAAAAAAATCTTCTAATTGTTCTTTGAAATAATATTTCTACCCAGTCGTAAAGATCCGAATAATATTTTTTGATCTTACCAAATGTCACAATTCTTACAATTAGAAAACCATTTTGCTTACCTGCTTTGTGTTTGCTAGGTGTTATACAAACTATGCTTTCCAAGAATTTTTCGAACGTTTTTATACAAAATTGTATCATTTTCGGATTGTATCAATACACACCAGATAACATTTTATTGTTGTTAATCTCGCTATTAAGATACAATGTAGATAAACATTTGTTTGGATTATATCGTCTGATTGATTTTATCACGTGTTTCATGTACAATGCTTTATGATAGCACTAAACTATTCTATAGGATGTTTCACGTAATTATCAAAGAAGATTTTGAGGGCGTCTAAGTTATAAACGCTCGTGTTCTTATAAGCTTTATAAGAACACCAGCACAATGTTTTGACAGCATTACATTGAGAACGAAAGTTGTTTTCCAGTTAAATTTTTTGCGCAATGTTACTTAGTTTGATGTACAAACATGCTTGGTTGACGGCTTCGTGAAGGGTTCATTAACACTTTGTATAACCATAAATAAATAATGGCTGGACATTACACACAGCGCCATCTAGTGCCACACAAAGCAGATAGTTTAATTTACATATATATTATTCTACGATAGATACTTTTTTTTTTTAAATACATACCTAATATACATTTAAACATCCATGACTCGGAAACATCATGCACACATGCTCATCACACAAACATTTGCTCCTACCGAGATTCGAACCCGGGACCCTAAGAACGTAAAGCAACCTCACTACCGCTGCGCCATTTGGGTCGTCAAAACCATATATGGTTCCTGCTTTTCTATTGTACTATTAGTTTGTAGGTCTTAGGTTCGAACATAACAGGCATTTTACTTTGTATGATCACTAATTCAAATAAAACGATGAAGAAAAACAGGAAACATTACTGGTAACGTAATAGACTGATATGATCGTTATCACTGATGGATTGCCACTTTATCTAAACCCCATCCGGAATTCTAATCGTGTTTCGAACGAAGAGTACATAGATAGAAAGATAGATAGTAGCTATAGAAACTGCTTTGCCTCAAAATACTTCTGCACTTCTGCAGAAACCCGCTGAAATATCGAAGTATTCGCCAAATCGAGCGCTTACGCTGTGCGGTCAATTCACACAGTCACTGTGAGATTGTGCATCTAATGTAACGATTTATGTAATGCCGTGGCGATTTATGTACTTGCTCCGAAATTGAATTCCTTCTATTTGAGCTAAATCGGTTTTCTTGGCTGTTACAATCTTGAACGATGAGCGGGTCAGGGCTCAGTTGCATTGCACTAATTGGACTGCAAAACTGAAGAGAAACCTATTTTGGCTGAAGGTGCAACGTTGAATTAATGTCAGAAAATATTTTAAAATAAATAACTTTGCTTTTGTTTTTGTCAGTCATTGATGATCTTAAAGGGGTATAAATGAAGAACAGGGTGTAAAGTATTCCCCATTGAAAAGGAGGATTCCTCAGAATGTTATGTCTGGTGGGCTACGTTGTCGGGTTTTTCTATTTCGAAGTTTGATGTTAGTTCTACTTCTACATTTGTGTCATAAATTGCTGTAGTACTTTTTGTATTGCCGTTACAATTCGGAAAAAGGGTCGAGAACACTATATCAATAGGTCTACAACAAAATCAGCACCGAAATTCCTAGTTCATTGCTTTTTTTAGGGTTGCACGACATTTTTCATGTATCGTGGATGCGTTTACAAACATTTAAACTCACATATACATATAGCCAGACTCGGAACAACAACTTATAGGCCATGCAAATATTTTTGTTCCGTGCGGGAATCGAACCCGCGACATGCAGCGCAGCAGCCACAGTCACTCAACGTCTGCGCCAACCGTGACCGAGTTTGAAATATATGTTTGAAAAGCATTATTATTGTGTTACTCAAATTTATCCGCAGATTAGCACCAACCTGTACATTGTACTCTTCTGCGCTAGTGTCAAAATGTTCCTATCTTTATCGATGTTTTATAGTACGTTAATATTTATAATAGGTAATGATATTTTTATTTATAGCTGCTTTGAACTATCTGTTAACCTGAGCTCTGAGCTGTTGTAAATTATGTATTTACAATCTTTATAATGCAGTTTTAAAGTTTTAACTGGAGGTTGTCACGTGGATTCCTGGTTATCTGTTCACCGAAAAATTACATGTGTGCACTCCCATCGGAGATCGGATTATTAGAATAAAATACCAGAGAGTCCGCTTGTGTTTGCGCTCACATGAGTGCACTATAAGGGTTGCGCCACATCTATCAGTACAGAAACGCATTTTTCCATGCTCCTTGTCATTTTTTGTTGCTACGAACCGTCATTTGCTGGACCGAGAAATAGAGCGTTCTGTCGATGCTGTGCTGATAG
The DNA here is from genome assembly GCA_941918905.2 of Xestia sexstrigata. Lineage (NCBI taxonomy): Eukaryota > Metazoa > Arthropoda > Insecta > Lepidoptera > Noctuidae > Xestia > Xestia sexstrigata. Next base: position 22,139,014 of record OW799201.2, read on the forward strand.
ATGAAGTTCAAACCTAATATCTCCTGCCTACTCGAGAGCTCTCTACTCTCTGTTTGTTGTTTAAAAAGCAATCTGTGCCCAAGTACATTCGATCCTCAATTTTCGGTTGTTAATTGCCTATTATTTCTTGTATAAAATTGTGTGTGTGTAATAAACATATAAATCCGTTATCCAAATCCAAAGGGACTTTTAGTAATCATCAAACTAAATTACATCAATTACAGAGAGTTTTAGTAATCTTTAATTTATGACAAAAGATTAATAAATAAAACTTGTACCTATTTATTTTATGATATAACAGCTACTGTGTTTAAATATATAGATATCAGCTGCTTCCTAAGATGATAACGATGTTATCCTTTATTTTGATACTACTACTACAACAGCCCATAACGTCCACTGCTGGACATAAGCCTCTCCCATGATGGGAGGAATTTGCCGTAATCTCCACGCTTGGCAGGCGGATTGGAGATCGCAGTGATGAAAGACTAACCGAAAACGCTGCTGCCCATTCTCTGGTCTACGGAGGCGCAAGGTGTTCTGCCTCAGACATTAGTCGCCGTATACACCCGTGAGTGTAATGGGTTGGTTCTATTCTACTCTGCTGCTCTTATTTTCATAATATAAAAGCAATCTTTTATTTATTTTACGAAATTATATACAGTGTACCATTGGCGGGCAGCAAATAACACGTTTGCTGGTTTATAATATTTTATTTACAGAGATGTAAATAGAACTACCTTAGAGCCCTTAACGCCTTCTGAAGCTACATGAAACTTGGTAACATTTTACATAAATAATGCAAGAAATGAATGCATTCAAAACATTGTGCTGCGGTACAGGGATCAAGGAGGTTTTGAAAGTTATAACATATAATATTTTGACTCTTATGTTTTCATAATATAGAGTCGTTTTTAAAAAGCGTTAACCGACCTGTGATTGTGGTCACCTCACACCTGTATTTGAAGGCTAGGCTTTTTTCTTTATCGTGTGGTATAAGTGCCTAACCTGGTGCCAGAGTTCTTGACGGCCAAGCCAAGGCCAAAGCCAAGTCAGAGACCCATGTCTCTGACTTGGCTTTACATGCCGTGAAGAAATATCTCCTAGGCATGCTGGTTTCCTCAAAATGTTTTCTTTAACCGAATCAAGTGATAATTATATAACAACACGCACATGAATTCGAAAAATCAGAGGTGCGTGTTTTGGATTTGAACTTGAGATCTCTAACTTGGGAGTCCGAACGGTCGCACCACTCGGCTATCGCTGCTTTTAACACTGCTTATTATAAAGGCTTAAGCTAATAACATGAAATACAGACGAGGACTTCCATTTCTCAATAGCGAAAATTAAATGTTTCATGGTTTTAATGTAATATCTTTATTACGCAATTATTTTCCTATCTCATTTTTCCACTTTGTACAGCTGCTAGATACCCCGCATTAGATTACGAAACGGATCCAAAGCCGGGGCAACAATAATTATAGCTTTCTTAATTAGTTTAAAAGATACAGCCGTTACCAAGGATGGGGAAAAATACGAATAATATATAGACAAAAATGGCTCTAAGAGAAAGGGAACACCAAAGAAATGATAGATGGACTGTGTGACGGATGATATGGCTAGAGAGGAGGTGACTGCTGAGGTGACGAGTAACAGAGAAGTATCATGAAAAAATCTTGCTGCATCGACCCCCTTTTGGGATACGGACAAGGAAAACGATGATTTTTCTAGTATTTATGGGAAAGTATAGAGGATTGTTACTCATATAAGCGGAATGCTTCGCGTTTCTTATGGAGTATCTATCTACAGTAACCAAAGGGGGCTATCGCGCATGTATTCGCCGCTAGAGGCGCTCGTGTAGAGTAAGGTCTTCCGAAATGTCAGATGTCATACGTTGCGTGCTTTTTTATCACGTATTTATACTAATACTCACGATTGTGTTCTAGAATGAGCCATTCCTGATTAATTATGACTTGAAGATTTTAAGTAGCAACTTAGGATCTTATTTGTTAGTACTTGGAGGTAGAATGATTTTTAAATGTTTCATGCTTGCTTATTTTAGGGAGAATATTGTAAATATGTATCTGTAGTTTACTCTTTGTTGTTATACGTATTAAAATAAACTTTTTATGACGTTATTGGTACTTTAAAGTATAAAATAGAATTACTGACAAGACCTTACTCGCCAGTGGCGCCATCTGGTGAGCTCAAAAACGATAGCCCCATTAGGTTGTTATCTCGCATTTCCACCTGCCGGTATTCCGCATTACTCTGAAAACGGATTCAAAGCCTCAACAATAATTCCAGCTATTCTTAATTAGTTTAAAAGATGCTTAAAGCCGTTACCCGGGGTGGTAAAAAGTATGAATACTAAATAGGGGCAATGGTGGAGTAATATGGCCGGGTTGCAAGCTGGCGCAGGCCGCCCCTGTACGCTTCGCTCGTATGAACATAGATCAAGAAATGTGTTAATTAAAGCAGACTTAAAAATAGGTAGATTACGTGAAAGTGTAGGACCTTAGTGTCCTGTTATCAAGTTGAACAGGAAGTAAAGGGAATATTTTAGCTTCGACTGTTTGTGCTAACTACTTTGTCAACTTTTTTATTTTTATGGTAACAAGCCTGAGATATCCCGTCTACGATAGCAGTTAGACTGATGGTGGATCAATTGCGAAGAACTTTTGTGTTTTTCTTAAAAATATAAAATATTTCATAATCAGCCTATAATTGTCCCAGTAAGGCTTACGCAGCCCTCCTTCCTGTGAGAGAACCAAGGTTGAGACATGGGCCGTAATCCAACAAGCAGGCCCAGTGCAGCTAGATGGATTTAATGTGACATGACATATCTTTAAAAATTTAGTTTCCTGGCCAGGTCGGTTTTCTCACGATGTTTTCTTTCACCGTTTTGAGAACGGTGGTCATAAAACCATTTATTCTGGATTTTAATCTACACCACACTAAACACAAAAACACAAATTACTGACACCGCTCAAAAAGCCGCTAAGCTGAAGCAGAGCTGGGATGGCTTTGTCAGCCGTATGCCCTTCGAGCTGTGGGCCAAAATAACCACGCTGTGGAGCCCTGACACAGCCCGAAGGCGACGCAGTAGACTTCGCAGGAGATGGCGGGAAGAGCTGGACAGAACCAACGACCAATGGTCCACATTGGCCTGGACCAAAAGATTCGGAGGTCATGGGGGAGGCCTTTGCCCAGCAGTGGGATGACACAGGCCAACAGTAATCGTTGAATTTGCGACCGATAACTTGTAAGTAGTAGCCTTTTCCACAGACCAGAGCCGCTCTAATAGAGACCATCGACCTTGTCGTAGGTCCCTGAAATATATTGCTATAACACCCTTCCCCCGACTATCCCTTCCAATATAAGTGACAAAATAATCGTTATTATCTTACGTGGCCAACATGGCGTAGCTAACAAGCGAACGCGATTGGTCGTAGACGGGTGGTCTGCAGGCCTCGTATGAGGACGTTACGTTTACGCTCCGTTAGTTTTTATTAGTCATTCGGACAAATTATGGTATGGAGGTATTAAATATTGTTTTGATAGTTGGTTGTTTGGATACGTTCTTGTGGTTGCTCAAGTTCAATTAGGTATGTTCTTGTAGTCTTGATATTGTGTCTTTTTCTGTGAAGAATAGTTTAAGTCTATAACTTTGGACCTTAGTACATACTTTGCAATCTTAATTGCAAATCTATGTAACTTCTGGTTCTCTATCCACAGACCGGCCCTGGCAAGCATTGTCTAGCCTAGAAGATCGTTGGCCCCTTCAAAATAACTGTCTCACCTGCAGCTAAATAATCTGTGTTAGGTTGCGGCAAGTTGTGGCGTAGATTAAATCGCACGCAAGCGAATGCACCGATGAGCTAATGGCTCACACAGACGTATTGACAAACGTTTTCATTATTTTATTAACTTTTACTGCCAAATTGTTTGCAAATGTTGAGTTTTGTTGAAGTTTTGACTGTCTCTATGCATGACAGCCAGACTTCAAGCTTTGTTTTCACAGATTATACAGATATATACAAATAAACTAATTAGTCAAACTTCTTAGTGACATCGAGACCCATCACTTCTGTGAAATCTAATTAATTTTATTTCACTTTAAATAGTGTGAACCAGTGCTCAAAGAAAATTAAATTAGCTCTGTGAATGCAAGCAATGAATGAATGAATGATACATTTATTTGCAAGAATATAGGTAATTAACATAAGTACTTAATATCTATTGGTTCCACTATGTTCGGCATTTCGGCCATACAAATATTGAGATTTTACATCTTGGTATACTAATAGTAATTGGGTTATAGTAGCATTAGCATACATTAGCCTCTGTCATGTTAAAGCTTAATGCCTGAAGTACAGGGCTTCTGATTGAATTATAGGCAATAGAGACTTCATAACACCTATGGGCCTAAGCAAAGTGACATTTCATCAGCGATAATGATGATGAAAAAGTCAAAAATGTGTTCGTCATTCAACATTATTCTCTTGCACTTATGCCAATTCATTTGGGATCGTCGCAACATGTTTTCTTCTTCCATACTTCTCTATTACTCGTAATCTCATCAGACACCTTCGTATTGTAAGTATTAACATACGTAACCAAAATGTTAACGTCAATGTTGAATGATTGTTGTAGATACATGGAACACTTTGAAAACGATTACCTACTCCTTGTCATGGCCTCCTGGTATTTCAAAGCATTTGAGTAATATTCGGCTCTTTAGTAAACTGATCCCACACAGGCGGATCTCGCGGGATCAGTCGACCTAATTGTCCCAACTTTCCTTGCATTTGAACTCTACTTGACCATGAGTACTTATTAGCATCAAGCAAGTAACTGTTAGCCGGGCTCATAACTCCTTCAGTTAAGAGCAGTTACGGCAATGCCCTATTATTATTCAGATTAGGCCCACTTCTCTTATTAACCATTGCACAAAGTGGATCTGTAATTACGTCGTCTGTACACATTGATGTATCTACATACCTATAATTCTGTGGAAATAGAATAGAAATAAACAAGATGTCGGCGTTCGTTCCGCATAAAGACACGTGCCAAAATATCCATGCACCACTATACTGGGTGGAAAATTTCAGTGTGGCAGTAAGGGGAACCACCTTAACCATTGCAGCTACACGAAAATGGTCAAGAGACTTTTAGAGATCCATATTTTTATGTGAAATTTTGATTCCCATTCACAGATTTTAAAAAAAAATACACTTAGCCAAAAATTCCCATTTTACACAAAACATTTTATTGTTGCCAATCGATCCTGTTTCTAATATTGATCAAAAAATTCTATGGACTAACCCAGATTGGAGTACCTACTTAAAAAGTCGGAAATTGCAAAAATCTTTTCCAAGAAACATCAATGTGTTGTAAGTAATAATAGGGTTTTTCTTTGGTTACCCTTCGGGTACGGAACCGGTAAAACTAGCCAATAGAACTTCCAATCAAAACTTGTAAAACCTGGCTATGTTACAGCAGAACTATACTCGTCAAGGTGAATGTAGCTTTCTAATGGTGAAAGAATTTTTGAAATCGACGCAGTAGTTTTTGAGTTTATTCATTACAAACATACAAATCTTTCCTCTTTATAATATTATTAGTGTAGACAAAAGCAGCCAATAAATCGTATACATTTAGAAACCACATTGCAATTCTGAACCATAGCTTTCGAAACCGAAATCTTTCCTAGTTCTATCAACAAATAAATTGCCACAATTTCAAATAATAAATCTAGGAGAGGAGCTGGGAAAGTACTGGAAACTAAGCGGAAATGCTTAAAAGCGTCCTTTCTTGATTGATGTTGGTGAAACTCGGAGACTCGGAACAACCATAACCGCTTCGCAGGACAGTTACAAACTCGCCAAGTTCCATCATTTGAACAACTTTGGTCGCGAACGTCATTTGTTTTTGTTGTTGCAGTATTTCTGTTGGTATTTCTACTTGTAATGAAGTAGAGCCTTTAGATTGCGACAGTTATAGCAGTAGTTTCGTAATATTTGTCAAGTTGTTTTTGTGACTGCCTCGTTGGTGTTGTCGTCGCAATCGCGACTGCAGAACATGAGGTACGGGGTTCGATTCCCGGGTCGGGCAAATTTTTATTGGATTTTTCCATCAGGAAATTTTCAATATCATAGCGCATATCTGGTGAAATGTGAGTGTACACCTCTCCCTAAGCCTTTGGGGATTACAGGCGTGATGTTATGTTATTTTTGTGAATTAATCACTGAGAACAGTTCGGTGTGTTGACATTAATTTGCCAACAAATTATAAAGGCTTTTAGTTCCACACATTTTTAATCTAGACAGTTAGGTACTTCTGATCATTACCGTTGTAATAGTCAGAAGATATTCACTACTGGCACACATCACTTCTATTTACTTTTAAGACCATCCTGATTTGGACCACCACACCTTCTAAGGGCTACCCTGTACCTGCTTATCCGTCTGTTGTTCATCGAACAGAGACAGGGTTTCCAGACTTTTTCTGGCCTAAAGATCAATGTCAACACTAAAATTAAATTGTTTACCAACAGTAATTATTCTTGTTACTAGAATTTAAATGTAATTGTGTTAAGTTGTGGACTGATCCCATTGACATTGGAGAGAGTAGGTTTGTGACAAATGTAAAAAATAGAGGGAGGCCATTGCCAAGGAGTCGAACAGGGAAAAAAATGATTTTTATTTTTATTTATTTAAATATCTAAAAAACTTAAACTATTACAGTTTGGTTTTAGCCACACATCGAAAACCTCTCAGGGCTTATCTGTGTGCTGGCGAGCCGTTCGTTTAAATTTTACAAAATGTTACTACTACAGTGATAGGTACAATAAAACTTAGGTACTTTTAAATGATGGTGATAAAAATTTAAAGGTACATACATAATTTAGGAGAAGTTTTGTATAAGGAAACGTTTTGATTTGTATTTATAACTTTTCGAACTCGTTTTGTATAGCGTTTGCAAGTTCTCTGGAAGTTTATTAAGAAAAAAAGGTATTAAATATTCTGCAACCCGCGTCCCGTACACATTATTGAACGTCGGTAGGATGTATTTATTTTTATGTGGTATCGTTCTCAGAAAGTCAGGTCTTGTTCTTTCGGTTAACAGCTCAGGTCTATTGACTTCCGTAAGAGTAAAAAATTCAACTTTATTGAACACATTCATAACTTGACAATATTTAAAGAGGTCGCCGTCATTGTTTTTGTATTTCTTTTTTATATGTTTTGGCGTAATTACTTTTAGTATTCTTAGTTGTAACTTGTAAATATCCGTCAAGTATGTATGATAGGTTCTCCCGTAACTGCTGATTTCGTCAACATTCTCCTACCCTTAACCCAATTCATTTGTGGTCGGCGCAGCATGTCTTCTTCTTCCATACTTCTCTATTACTCGTCATCTCATCAGACACCTCCTTTCTTGCCATATCCTCTTTCACACAGTCCATGCATCGTTTCTTAGGTCTTTCTCTTCTCTTATACTCATCTACATTCAATTCATATTCATAGAGATTTTTTTTTTAAATATGTATATCAATACAATTTTCCTCTATAAAATTTTCCGACGTCACAACACATCACATCACAGAAAATGATCAACAAAGTACTTTAACGACAAAAACATAAAGTTGAAAGCAAAGTGCAGGCAGGCGGTATCGTTGGCCGCAGCTGCGTCTAAGTTAAAGTCGCAGCGTCGAGAAGTAGTCACGACTCACACCTACAGCTTGGGTGGAACGACACGCGAAATTATTTAGCTTTGTTCTGGAGTTGATGGTAATATTTTTTAAGCTGTGTGAAACAAACTGGTTAGACAAAAATAAAGTTTGTACCAACCATATAGGTAATATTATAGCTACTGACAATTCAATCAGCCTATCAATTTTTATATATGAAAACGTTAAAAGCTAAAGTGGGAGTGGGCTGGCTATGTTGCACGGATGCACTCGGAGAGGTGGTCAAAGATCGTCACTCACTGGACGCCAGAGGATGGACATCGCCAACGAGGTCGACCGCGGCGAAGGTGGTGTGACGATCTGATCATGTTCGCGGGGCAAACGTGGGCAAAAATTGCACAGAACATAGAGGTTTGGAGGGAGAAAGGGAAGGCCTTGGCCCAGCAGTGGGACAAAATGTAAGTACTTGTTCTTGATCTATGCACTAGCTCACCATCTGCTAATCTTTTTCCCAGGTATGTTAGGGTCAGATTCCAGTCTAACTGGATGCAGCTGAATACCAGTATTATTCATTAAGCGACTGTCGAAGTGACCTCCACTACCCAGTTAGTACTGGGTAATACGATACCCCTTGGTAACTGTTTGTCAGACTTTTGGGCCACTTTTGGGAAAGTCAAAAATCTACAAATGACAGCCAGGATCAACGGCTTAACGTGCATGTTACATTAAGAGTTTGAACAGGTGCTAATCCTCATTTATTACCTGTAAATGGTTGTAATTATGAGCTTCATTTACTAAGCGATTAAATACGAGTAGATATTGGTTTTATTTTACCTTCAGAATTATTTATTTTATCACTAATGATACTGCATCAGTCCTTCACAAGGCGTATGAATAAAAAGTACACACATACAAGCTCTCATACAAGAATAGATAGCGAATTTTAACGTCCATAGAACGATATACTATTAACAGAGAATTTCAAATATTTATAGAATCCACAATAACATTTTCAGCAGGATTCGTAACAAGAGCGAGTTCAAGTGTACGAATAGCGTCTAATTTTGTAAAGCGCTGAAGCGGCTTTATTTGGCCACTTCACGCGTTTTCACTGAAATTCCAACTAGTTTCTACAATTAATATATTTGTAGGTACAGAAATGTTTTGTTGAAATTCTCTGATGTCTATTTGGTTTGAGTTTTTAACCAAAGTAAAACTAGTAGTAGTAGACTGTGTTGAAAATTGAAAAGTGTCTGGTCTGCATAATTGTCAAGGGTCGCTCAGACTTATAGGTTATACGCGATAAAGATATTATTTGGCTCCACTAAACAAAATAATAATCTTGTAATACAAGTTGACACGACGCGACGTTGGGAACAACGTGACACAAACTTTTATTATGGATTCAGAATAGGTAAAAGATTCATGAACCACCCACCCGTATTAAAAGTTTTCGTAGGTTTGTGCCACGCACACCGTTTTTGACAATAAAACTCAGTTTTTGCCTATAAAGACACCCTTTTTGACTATAAAAACACCGTTTTTGACTATAAAGACACCGTTTTTGACTATAAAGACACCGTTTTTGACTATAAAAATCAAGATAATTTCTATGGACTTTGTTCTACGCTAAGTTGCAGTTTTTACGGAATTATTTGTGAAGTTTGAGCTTACTATGAGAATTTAGTTTACCCTTTTTTTTTCGGATGGGAAATCATCAAATGACTTCTCCCGCTCTGGGCGGAGCAGGAGGGAGTGTCAGACTTTTACTAACTAAAACCCATCCATGTTCCTTCATCGCCCTTTATGTTCCGGGGCCACGGTATCTCTTTCGTCCACACACAACAGTCCCGCAACCCCGGATTTAGTTTACCCTCGTACTGCATTTGAGAGACAGACGATTGATGCTTAGTTCGTAGCTCGGAATACCCTCGAGTATTGAAAGAGATCCCTCAGGCTTCGACAGTCGATGAATCTACGTCGCGCTAGAAAGGTAATAAGTGCCGTTGTTTCTAAGATTTTAACCTTTCTTGTACATAACGGTTTTTTTATGTTTAGCCAGGAAAAAATTGATTAGTAATTGGCAATGTACTCTATTTAATTGTCCTTTTTAGAGGTCAACACTTTTTAATTGTACCGTAGGAACAGTTTACAAAACGATAAAAAAATACAAATTATGGTAGATGCAAAAGATTTTGATTATTATGTGTTTTACCTTATGAGGTAATATTTATATGTGTTAGGGTTCGCAAATTTACATTTTATTTAATTATATTGAAACGCAAAAAGACTAGTTTCCATGCCAGTAACCATTTGATTCGTATATTTTGTACTGGCAACACTTTGGTTTGTCAGTTGGTCGTTTCATGCTTCTGATTGGCTAACCAATCAGAGGCCAGCAGATTGTCATGTGTGATTGGAATTGTATTTGAAACCTGGGAGGTGGGAACTGGGAAAAGGTTGGTTAAACATTCTGACTCGAGCTGTTGGTCGAGAAGGTTGTAAAAAGCATAAAGTTATGTTTCTTGTTACCAGGATTTTCTTCAGTACTTCACCTGGTTATCTTGAAAGTCTAAATTGAATCCTTAGTCTCAGTTATTTTTATATTTGTGGGTACTTAAACAGGATGTCTTACTTATTATTTTACCTGATAAAGAGATCGGATAAAGGATTAAAATAATCATCACGCTTTTGGGTTCGATCTGATTGCCTAAGAAATACATGTAAACAAAAACAACACGGTATGCGCAGGCTTTTCTAAAATCCTGGCTAACGAAGCCAAATCCGAAGCGTAACGGTAGCAGCTCGTAATCAAGTCGAAAGTTTAGCTGCGCTTACTGCCGACCGCGTGTGTACTGTGGTATTTCTCCGCTCCCGTAAATACTGACAACTGTACTGCAGTTAGCTTACTATCCTTTCTGTGTTTAGTTGGCCAAGTAGATATGTAGCAGGTATGTGTGTGAAAATGTTCTTTGTGGGTGAGTGGGGACTCTGTGCGCTCAAGGTGACCTTGAGATGGAGGCGGTAAAGTGGTCACGTGCTGCCGTGCTCACTTGCACAGCGAGGCCTCTGTATCATCACCCCAGAGATGTGCCGTAACAGGCGTTGCACAGAAGGGGTTCCGGACTCTTTTAAGAAGAAACGGTTCCTCCTCTCATGTGTGCATTGTGACCACGGCTGCACCGGGATGGTTTTAGTGAGGTAAAAATCCCAAACTACCCCAGCCCCCCAATATTATAAATAAATATATATATATTAACAACTTACACATTACAAATTAACTTTACAAATTAGCCGTGTGATATCCGGCAGAGTAGAATAGAACCAACCCATTACACTCACGGGTGTCGTATAAGGCGACTAATGTCTGAGGCAGAACACCTTGCGCCTCCGTAGACCAGAGAATGGGCAGCAGCGTTTTCTGTTAGTCTTTCATCACTGCGATCTCCAATCCGCCTGCCAAGCGTGGAGATTACGGCAAATTCCTCCCATCATGGGAGAGGCTTATGTCCAGCAGTGGACGTTATGGGCTGTTGTTGTTGTTGTCATATTAACAACCCCAGTATTATCCCCAAAACCACCTTTTGAAGGTTTCCCCCCGAAAACATAAAAAGGTATGTGTTTTGCTTATAACATGCTGATATCGTAGATTCGTATTAAACTTTCCATCATCTGCTTTCCCATAATTAGACTGTATTCTGGGGTCGGCTTTCATTGTTACTGGATGCAGCTGACCATTAGTATTTTGCATGGCTGCCTATCTGACCTCCACAATCCAGTTACTGGGTAACACGGTATCCCTTGGGAAGACTGGTGGCTCGTATTCAACTTTGATTGAACTATGGCATTGTCTACTATTTAGGAACGATTTTTGACGGCTCTGTTTATATGTTGAAGAATATAACAAATTCAAACATCCGTTTTTAGATGATTAAAACAAAACAATTATGTAATTAAAAATCAAATAACAGGATAATAAACCACTACCTCCATTAGATACGCACCAGAAATTGAAAATCCCTCCTGTTTCATTTCAAACCCGATTTTTTTTTCTTTGTGTTTTCAGTAAATCTTTATAACGGCCAGCACTTTTTGCTTATCCCTTATTAGATAAAGGTTATCTTGCCTTACGTTTTGTGTTTTCCGAAATTAATGTCCGTTCCGAAATCCTTGGAGGCCCTTCCGTTTTTATGAAATCCGCGATTACAAAGTTCTATTTAGCTTTGAATGTTTTCCGGATAAACATGGGTCTGAATTTAATCTAGAAATGTTAGAAATATTGATATACCGATTTTGAATTTTCGATTTTTTAAATTTGTTTTTTCGAAAAAAAAAACGAATGTTATAATCTAAAATCCAATCCAATCCATCCAATCCATTAAAAAATACTATAAAAATACTATGCCATTTGCTTCTACTCCGTTCACCTATTATACCCATTTTTTCTCGAAAGTGATAAAAATGTCAGCCTGTTTAATACATTTTGGTATAAGTGGGAAACTTTGTTATTGCAGTCGAGGCGGAATTCACACCCGAGCTGCAGGCGATGTTAAAGACGCATAATATCTCTTTGCCGAGATTAAAAAAAAGACAATCACCGCTGACTATAGGAATTGGACTAATTTGGAAAAAGTATGTTGTTTTACGGATAGTTTTATTATTAACGCTTTATAATTTAAAATAACTAAGTACGTGAACAAAAGAAAAAAGCGGAAAAATAAATGACATAGAAACTGAATTTTAATTCAAGATTAAGTTTTTTGTTAGGTATAATTTTATCTGTCTCATTCCTTTCCCTTCTCTGAATTATTACGAACCAACTGGAAAAAAACTTTTTAGCTCGTTTTTTAAGTTGAAGAAGGAAGAATTATTTAACTGTGACGACTAAGTTATATTGGTAACGTTTACAGCCTATCAAAGTTTTGAAGATTTTCGTGTTACTTAAGTTCCCGAACTTAAGTTGGAATGGAATTTAGGTACGTCTTTCTGTACCTGCAGATAGCCAAGTAGGGATGGGAAGGCTTTTTACAAGCACAAAGAACACAACGTCATAGAATATAATAAGGTCCCAATAAAATAGGTGGACAAATTTTAACACAGCGTTTAGTACGTCTAACCAAATATATCCAAGCAAAAAAAAAAAAAAAATTTATTATGACCTAAAATAATAAATTTCTGGCACTCTAGAATTAACACATTCATAATGGGCGCGTTCTCGTAAGAGGTACCCAGTCAGTTCTGTTAATATCGTTCTGTATTTAACCATAGTAACTCTTAGTTGATTACACATCACCTTTTTAGGATAGTATTGTTAGGATAAGCAGAAGATAGTAGATAATTACGCGCAAAATAAAATCACTTTTAAATCAGTGTTTTTTTTTGCTTGGATATCTTTGGTTTGACGTAGGTACTGAACGCTGTGTTAAAATTTGTCCATCTATTTTTAAATAAGGCCTTATATAAAATGTCTGAAAAACACTTTTTCGATGATAACTGCAAATAACTGGTCGGTACTGATACTTTAATACCATAAAGAAACTAAAAAAAAAAAATATGTAGATAATAGAAAAAAAGAAAAGCATTAAAGGGCCTCAAAAAATTCGTTCACATCGCCACGTTGAATGCCAATGGTCAGCATTGCCATTCCCATTGCCAATAATTAAAAACTTCAACTTTTCATTATTATTTCCTATCAATAACTTTAAGAATGTGTTACGCTTGTGTATAAGAAAATTCACTTCCAAAAATGGTCAAAATTAAAAAAGAAAAATAACCCAAATTCACACAATCCCCAAATTAAATAACAACAAAAAATAAAGTCTCGGTCATTCCATGATAATAGTGTTCTTTATATTCCCAAGTTTCCACAAATTTTTGCCACAATAAATCTGCGAATCTTAAGTTTTTTTCGTGAAAAAACTGTCTGAAAGCAAAATGAGCGGCTTAAGTGCCTAAACAAAGTCATTTAGTATCAAACAAAGTCGCCTGTACACGAAATCCTGGACGATACAAATTTACGCTATGAATTTTCTTCCTTTGGTTGGATAAAGTGAAAACTTTTGCAACTTTTTTGCGGCCAGTGCGATAAACAACGAAACTTTTTCTGTTAATTTCCTTTGTTTATGAGGTCACATTTAAATAAATGGTGTATATAAGGTTTGGCCAATACTAAAGTTAATCTAGGGAAGAAATAAGCGGATATTTTTTTAATAAATAACAGCCGTTTGTGAAGTAAGATGAGATACTTAATTGAACATCATTTACTTAATAATGTTCAAGCCATCTGGGTATCATTTAGAGGAGTAGTTCAGGGGAAGTTCATTTTACTAGCAGATATTATTTCCGTTATTTTATACGTTCCGAGGTTTTTACGGTAGGTGTTAGGTTAGTTTTTCTTTCTTATAGGCCGTTCCGTTTGTCGTTTTTTAACTAACCATTATTTTAAAATCTAGTTGCTTATAATTTGCGATTGTCTAGTGCTGGAACCTTATCCTGAGTGGCATTAGCCACCGGGAAGCTTAAATGTCAATGAATTTGAATGTCGTAGATATGCGACGCTTTGATAATTATTCTCACTTTAGACTCAGAACCAAAAGAAGTAAGAAATACTCGCAATTATCTTGATAATTATAAATCGTATCGTCGATATTAATTGTGATTTATAAATCACAATCGTTTTCTAAGTGAATCGTTTCAGTCCGATGCAATTACGCATTGTTTTGATCTATTCATTACTATTATACGTAGTACGTGGAGTAGGGTAACAATGTGCAATTGTTCCATTTTCAAATAAAGTCTTCAACTAAGATTCTACAAATTGTCTGTTCAATGTTCAGTTCCAATCCAAAGAATAGTACAATCAAGATAGCTCCAAATATCTCCCAAACAACATTTATCAAGTTTCAAACGGGAAACGAGTCTGTCTCTCAGCAACCGTAGCTTTTCTACAAACTAACAGTGTCCTGACTTCAAGACATCATTAGTTTTGGATCACAGTTTTTGTACCTACATTGAAAACCCCGGAATAAGACTCGAAGATAAATGATGCATGCGATTTTTGCTTTAGACAATCTTTGTGTGAAAATGGGGATGCCAACTGTGAAACTAATGGCGCTAGCATAGCTTGTACCAAGCATCGTCATTGGTTGAAAATCTGTCAATGTCATTTTAAATTTCAAAATAGCTTGTCCTCATTGGACAGATTTGGACTAAGCTATGGACACGCCATCTATAATCAGCTTTGACCAGCTATCCCCATTGGATAGATTTTTGATTTCAAACAGTGACCCGAAAGTCTGAGAACCAGTCTTACCGAGGGGTGTCGTATTAACTGTATGTGGAGGTCAGATAGGCAGTCGCTCCGTGTAAAATACTGGTATATTCAGCTGCAGCCGGTTAGATTGGAAGCCGACCCCAATCATGTTGGGAAAAAGCCAGGTAGATGAGGGTTGAACTGATGTATTAGTTAGTGTGTCATTGATGAGATTTGGAAAACGAGAAGAAGTATCTGATTAATAAATTCGTTGTCAAAATCCCATGACAGATTTCTCATCGGTTGACCAATATGACACTAACAAAACGATTTTGTACGTTCAGTTCAGTAGGAATACGACTCATAATTGAATCGAAGATGATTTAATTATGAGTCCTCCTGTAGTCCTCATCACTAGCTTATGCCCGCGGCTTTGCACGCGTGAAGTTCGATAATTGTCCCACGGGATCTCATACTACCGGGATAAAAAGTATCTTTTATATTAACCCAGGTTATTAACCATCTGTGTGCAAAATTTCATTCAAATCCGTTTAGTAGTTTTTGCGTAAAAGAATATCGAACATCCATCCATCCTCACAAACTTTCACATATAATATTAGTAGGATTCCTCACACAACCCATCCGCGACTAGTTAAATAGGCTTCAAATAATAAGGAATTTTAAACTTAATTTTTAGATACGTCACGTATTTCGATCTAAAAATAAAGAAGCAAAAATAAATACTTCACCCTAAAATCTGAAGGTCATTCGAACGAAATCCATCTAAATATTCAGTTAATCTGACCTTTGGGGCTGACCACAATAGTTCTAGGCGACCACAAGTTCCGAACTTTTGTGAAGTAACCCGAGGAGACCCGAGTCAAAATGTGACGAATTCAATCATGTCGCAACTGAGGGTTGGTTAGGAGTGACGAAAAGAACTTTGAAAAACTTTTTTATTTTCGACAGACTTAAGCTGCGAAAAGCTAAATGTCAAACCAAAAGTTATGTTCATGATACGAGTGTAACATCAAAACTGCATTTCAGGATTTTTCTCTCATTAATTATAATTATCTGTCCAGAGCCTTATCCAACTATCTTGGGATGGGATCGGCTTCCAGTCTAACCAGCGGCAGCAAAATTTACATGGAACTACTGCCTAACTGACTTCTTCAGCCTAGCTGATACTGGATAATAGCACCTGCAACTTACTCGCGCGTTTTCAAGACTGTAACTTAACTGACATGTAACTTTTTCGCGTTTAATATCAAAAGTAAGTGAGCGCGGACTTTGGCGAGGGATCAGTATATAATTGTACAAGTTGTTGGCTGAAAACGTACTGGTGCGAATATGGACAAACCAGTCTTCTTCGTCAATTCTCATCTACACAAATAAATAAAATTGAAGAGAACAAAAGTGGAGGCAAAATTTCGCTTTGAGGAACGTTAGTATCGAGAACACACAAGCTGGAATAAGAGTCTCCTGCTGCCGCCCCCGAAGATAGGAAGAAACCCAACCCAAAACCTGGGGAGAGGTCATTAGATAGGACAGGAATAGGATGGGTAAAAGGACTTCGTGACTAACGGTCACTGACTGCGGTGAATGTTATGTGTATGTAAATTTTCTTTGCCTATTGAGATGATTTGATTCAATACTCAACACGACAGATACACGGCCGTATTTAATTAAATCGCATAATTCAAAATTCGGTAGTTAGAAATAAAAGCACCGTGCCTGGACGTTTTGCCCTCCCGTATATTCCACAGAAGTAGTGCCGCCCTTGTTTCCTTCAGTAAGCCCCAAATATTGAGTATTATATAGATTTATTGTACAGCAAAGCTCATTTATTTTGTTTCGTGTTACTTATAAGAAATATATCGTTAGGCTTCGTAATGTTATTAATTGACTATTAACGTCATGTTCGATTATGAAGTTTTAGAAGTTCATTATGTATTTGAGGGATAATGATTTTTGTTCGAATAGAATTCTGGTATTTTGTATTAGTTGGGCTAAGTTATCTGGTTAGTAGCTAGCCCCGGCTTCGCACGGGTGAGATTTACTAAATTATAATATAAAATTTTCTTTCATAAGTACAAACCTTGAGTACAAACCTTGTCCTGATAAATACTAACACAAAAAATCTGCCAAATCGGTCGAGCCATTCTTAAGTGTTGCTCCGTCATACATGTGGCAATTGATTTTTTTAACCACGCGGCAGCGTGTCAAGCCAAGTTCAAGCCAAAAAGGAATACAGGGTGGAATTTTGTAATGCCACCTGGAGGGAAAGTACTCTTAATACTGCAGATAGAAAATTTTACTCAAAGGAAACATTCCTTTATTTTTGAATAGAAAGCAAACTGCATTCAAAGATTTTCGAAAATTCTCTTCTCCCACACCCGGGAATCGAACCAGCTAAAATCTGAAATACTTTACCCTGTACTTTTATTGCATCGATCGTTAGGGTCAATTATAAGGATGAAATCTCTCTAACAAACATGATAAATTAAATTTTCTATCTGGAGTATTAAGAGTACTTTCCCTCTAGGTGGCATTACAAAATTCCAACCTGTATATTTCAGTAGAGTTCTTTCAAATAAATATTTTATATTCGAAAGTGTTTATTTGTTTGCCATGCATGTATAAGTATAAGTATCATCTGCCCAACCTTTTCGGTCGGCTTCCAGTCTAACCGTACATGACATTACATTTATTTATTAATTATTTATGACATTATGACTTCTATAAATTATTTTATTCGTGATATGTAAACACCACTTGACATGTAATTTTTCTTAATTATTGTAATTATAAGATGCTATTTGTAATAATTATGATTATTGTTAGCTTTTAAGAGTTTTGGTATAAAACTGTTAGCTTAAAATGTATTTCTAAATAAATAAATGCCTTATTGCCTTAACGGCTGAGCGGATTTTAATTTAAGGCGCCCATAGATCAAGACCTGGGATAAGACATAGTGTACTTATAATTCCGGTAGGACGTTTCTGTGGGATAAAACCCGACCCGATATATATATATAATATATGTAATGTGTTAACCCTATCCCTGACAGGTTGCAATAATATTGGTTAGCTCCCATTTCAAAGGTAATTAATGTAATGTTACCCAATTTATGCAGTACTAAAGTATCTCAAAAGTTCTTAGAAATCCATGTTAAAATGATTATTATCATAGTAAGTTATAATAGTTGAACGTTTTGTTCCAGAATATATTAATATTCAAATCCATGTAGATAAATGTTCCGTTGAAATCCTGTCGGCAGCTCCAAGTTATGCTACTCGTACGTTTCTAGCTTAGTTTCAATAGATTCGAAGTAATGGAATTTCGTTACCGTAGTAACATGTATTAATTACACTAATATTATGACGCTCCCTCACCGAGAGCATTCGTCTGTAATGTAACAGTTCTGATTCACTTGTTTCTGTATGAAATCGAATCTTGGATTGTTATATTATAGGCAAATGCTTCCGGTGGTGAGCACCTTTACTGTGTTCTACGGAAATTATTGCTGATGAAATCTGGGTTTATTACATTTACCTGCACTATGTGTAACACTTGGCAAAATACGGGGATGCTGGAAGTTTCTATTCTTTTTTAGATGAGTCAATTTATTGTTTTTTACACTGCATTGACATAAAAATAAAATGGCTAAACTGAGATTATTTATCTTACGTTTCACAACAAAGTAGATTACTGACAAGTTTCTTTTTCTTCTTATTTTTGAACAACATTCTTGCAACGGCAAATACCAGGAATACATAAACAAAACGAGGTTCGCGCACTCCGTTCCTTCCTCACATTATTCAGTAGAATTATTTATCTTCGAATTAGTAACTTTCAACCAAGACAAACTAGTTTTAAACACTAAAATCAAACTGCAAATACCAGGGCAACATGATCAAAAAGAGGTCTCGCTCTACCCCGTTCATTTCTCGTTTATTATTCAGTAGATGTACACCATTAATATGCAAATCAGCTCGTTAACGTCGCATGGTGAGACAAAAGATCTTGTCGACGGTACTATGATGTTTGAGTAACGTCTTTTATAATAGAAATATTGTATCTGGGCTATGATGGGACGTCTTTGATGTTGGGAGTTGAGATTTTTGTTAATGGAGGACGGAATAATAGGCAGATCTATAAGAAGCTGATGAGTGAAACATACACTTGGTCTAAGTTAGGTCTTAAAAATGTATGTTAAATTGTAGAGATTATTTTTATTAATATACATCCTGGACCCCTGGTCACTTAATATTTTGCAGGACAGTTTAAGACAGAACAAGTCACTTAGACGGTTAAATACACAGTATTCTTAATGGCTAGAGAATTGACCCCTTGATACAAAGTATGGTAGCCTCTCCGGGGTGCAAGGCAATTGGGCTTATCCCATCGCAATGCAACTTCGTCTTCTGCTGACCTTGAGGGCAGTGGAAATTATGTTTTTCCTACTCTTCTGCTATTTTTTTCTGATTAATTTCGTTGCGAGATCCCAGACAGACCTTAAACCTTTTCTCTGGGGCTTCGTAAAGCTTCATTTTTTCGGCTGTTGTTTCTGTCTTTCAGGCGTTGAGGTATAGTGTGGCGGGCTTGTCCCAAAAATTGAAAAGCCTCTGCGTACAAACTATGCAATAGAATCAGAGTGAATTCGAATTAATTGAATCCGTGTAAGCGTCTTCCAAAATATAGAACAAGAGAAGAAAAACCTTTTCATCGCACAAGTAAGAGGCAAATATCAAAATAATACAAATAGACTCCAACTGTACTGTTAAGTGCGTTACTGTAAGTAACTGAAAAACTCTTTGTTTAGTAGAACAAAAGACCATCACAATAAAAGCTGTTCTTATCGCTTTGGGGTTCTCTTTAAATGTTTACATTACGTACTGTGCGGGACAATATACCATGGAGGTTAAAGCCTTCCTACATACAAATATTATTTAAATGGTAAATCTCTTGGTAATTCTACAGTCTCACTGTAGCCAAACCAGCTCCTTCTCACACTGTAATTAAGAGCTGAGGAGCTGGACAAGGTTACATTCTATATATATATTTCATCTATACATAAAAAATTGATTTTTATTTTGAGCGCCCCCTAGAGAAATAATCAAACTTCCTCGGGCATATATATTTTTTTCAATTTTGTGGCCATATTTAAACCATAATCACACATCAAAAATCTCAGTTTAGAAGTGTGATAATGGTTTAGATATAGCCTTGATTATTTCTCTAAGGAGCGCTCAAAATAAAAATCATGTTTTTTTCTTGTATTTGAGTGCTAGACTCATAAAACACTCAAATACAAGAAAAATTGTGATAGGGCTCTTAACTGGTCGTCAGACTTTGAGGCCCCTGACTACCAGTAACGACTATCAAAGATCTACAAAATGACTGTCGGGACCGACACTTAACGTGTTTTCCAAGGCACGGAGGAAACTCGGTATGTAATGGGTCCCATCCAAGGACTAACCTAGGTAAGCGCGGCTTAACCTGAAGATTGATATGATATGAGCTGTTATTATTTAGTCCCAGCTCTATAAAAACGCGTATACCAACACTGTTGCAAGTCATTTAATAAGACCCTTTGAGCTTATACAGCCCTGCAAATGATTACGACACGAGCCCTTTACATAAATTTAACAAGCTTAGGTACTCGGTGTCTGTAACACCGAGTAAGCTGCACGCTATTATACGTGCAAGCCACCATCGAGCTTGATATTAAATTTCGAATTGATTGATAGTTCCCTTAGAACCCTGGCCGTCGATGGAGTAATGTGATATGAAGGGAAGATAAGGTTTTGATATTTTGAGTACTTCAGTTTTTAGCCTAAGTGTTTTTTTCGCTGATTAATGGCATAAGCGTTTTTTGTGTACCTTGGTTTTGTTATTTTTCTTCGATTTTTTTTAACACTAACACGACATTTTATAGACAACAAGGATTTTTCTTGCGGCTTCGATCGCGTGGAGTTCGAAGAGAATCCCAAAGGGACGTTTTGGCCTCGATACAAGATATCTTATGTCATGGTCCACTAGTTTATATAATTTATCGAAATCTGATCTGCATTATTATGGTGCAAAAGTCAGAAACAGATAGACAAACAAAGTTCATTGAGAAAACAGTGATTAGAAGTTTTAATGAGGTGGCAAGAACTTTCAGATATTTCAAATATAAATACGACTAACATTCATCTCTCAATTTACAAAAACATTGTAACTTTATCAACACAAAACAAGTCAACCACCTAAAATAATATTAGAATGTCACATAAGACCCGTAACAGCGCAGAAATTCCTGGAAACATGTGAATTTGGTAGCGCAGTTGCGCGTCAGTTTTCATTGTTGGTCGCAGTTGGGCACAGTTTTTGCCACTCGTTCACAAACGGTTCGTCTCGCTAATATAAATTTCAGTGCAGTATGAATGTTAAGGGAATTTTGTGACGTCCTCCGAAGTTTGCCTGTAACTAGTTCGTCAAATTGTAATTTTTTGAAAATGCAATTGCGAGAGATGGAATGGTTAAACAATATGGGATGAATCAAACAAAAGACTGTCGTACTTTGTCTAGAACACATTGTTTGAATTTTTTTTGAGTTTTAAACTTGCTTTTCCTTCTGTTATTGTAATAAAAAATTGTTTAGAGGTGCACCTCTAAACAATATTTTTGTATTTAAAACATACTTGTAACAGTAGTGTACTTAGTTTGATTCAAAGTAAACCTTCGAAAGATACCGCAACGTTTGAGGTTGCGGTGTCCGCAGCAGCAAAGCCACTCCAATCGCTATGATAGACTGCAGTAACTCTATGAAACGCTTCCGTAGATAAGCTACATTGCCGCTTAACATTTTAGAGTGCCTACCGCAGATCGCAGGCCAGTAGTGTAAAAGCCTTTCGTTAAACTATAGGGTAGAGAAATGCCCCTCACATCAAAATGTCGTCGTGTTCGGAATAAAAACTGGAACTGCTTTGTCGCTTGCTATTATTGCCAACATAGTTCTAATTTTAAGTTATTTACATTTATCATTTGATGTGAATTTTATTTCGTGAATTAATAATATATTGAACGCCATATCCAATATTTCATTACTGTACCTTCACATATTCACACTACAGGGGCGATCAATCACGAACGTCGGCAACTTTAAAGCGCTTTCTAAACAAAATAAAATAAATATTCGTATGGTGAGAATATTTTTAGTATTTAGTTTGTAGGTTATTAGAGTAAGTATTAAACTTTTTTCTTTTTGCAGAAGGCTATCTTCATCAATTCAAAGACAAACTTTTCAGTTTGAGAAAATCGTTGGTTGAGTAAGCAATAGACAATAATACATATGTACACATCAAGCTATACGTTTAAAGTATAACATGCTCTGGCTTTGTATAGATTGCCAATACTATGAGAGATCCGCATAAATTGGCAGCAAAACACCTCGACAATGATAAAAATTATTACTTTATCTCGTTCATTGTACAGTATTATCAAGTTTTAAATATGTGTCCCCTTTTTATTTATATAATGTACAATTCAATGTTAGAATAATGAAATATTTGTAATAAATACATAATTTATGTACCAACACCTAATTTCAAAGGCTCAATCTAATGCATTCACACATTTCGAATATCGAGAACGACTGAATTTATAAGTGTACATTCGTGCACACCAATACTATGTAAGTAAGCCGTTACAGTGGCGAGTATCGCCCGTCCATCACTTCAAAATGTTTTAACAACATAGCTATTGTACACACGATGAAACAATAGGTGTGTTTGTATGCATACATACAAACATAGTGCTACAAGGACTTTTGGCTTTTGAATGACATTGAAAAAGAGCGCGACTACTGAGAATGAGGTCCTGGGTTCGACTCCCGGGTGTGGCAAAGTGTAATTGGGTTTATTCATCAGGAATTTCTCAGTAGCCGTAGAGTCTGAATCTGTGCCCGGTTGATGGCAATAGGCTCACGCATGGCAATAGGCTCATAGAACTTAACATAACTGGCGAAAAATGTGGGTGTTCTATTAATTGCACTTATATCTAACACTTATCAGTTTTATTTCAGTCATGATAGTATAGCTTGTGCTAACGGAACTTATTTTTGTGGGGTCACAATGTGATGTCCTTTATTTAGCTACTTGAATGACTGAAATATTTTACACATAAAGAAAGAAAAATATTTCACACGCTAACACAAAACACGCACCAGATACATACCTCATACCTATCTCGTTCACCAACAGTACACATAAGCACATTGGTACAGTCGTGCACAGTACTAAGCTGGTACAATCGCGTGCATCGGTCCATCGGCTCACGGCATGAGTTCTTCTGATTTATCACTGGTTTACGTGGTACAATGTAATTTTCGTGCATTCACAGTTTCATACGTGCGCCGCCGTGCGGTTGTAAGCTGCGATTGTGTTCAGTTTTATAGCGAGAAACGCAATTTTTGGGAAGAGTTTTACAAGTTTGAAATAAATTGAAAAATAACAATGCGACAAACATACATGAAGGTGAAAAACGCATGTCTAAATGTAATGTAACATACTTGTTACTAGGTTTTTCTAATGGCATAGTTTTAACAATATTTGGTTAAGGATTAGTCAAACCCGTACGAAACAAAATTAAAACGTTTTTGCGAAAAAAAAAATCGACTACCAAAAAAACCAATTGTGGTTTTTTTCAATGAATGTGGTGGAATACATAACCCCCTTCTTTTTTAGAATTCGCTTAAAAACATGCCAGCCTTCTGCGGACTATGAGAGATCCTTCAGTTAGTATTTATAGAGGCCTCCGTGTCCAAGACCGCGTCTACAATAGGCATGACGACAGTATCATAAAATTGCAAATCTATTTAGTCCGTCAGTTAGAGTATTGGAAATTAATGGACAGGTATTTTTTGTTTTTGTAAATAAATGAATATTGACAAAGATAAAACGCATCAAAACTCGGGAGTGGGGGCTCGTGACGTTATAACTAGGTAAAAATTATACCTAGGCGTGACGTATTGAGAATTTTAAAAGCGTCATATCTTCGTCAATTTTGGTTTACGTAACAAAAAAAAAACACGGGTCAAATATTTTTTGATAATCTAACTGAAGGACTAATTAGTTTTTTTTTGTCGTCTCGCCTACTTGTCCATGCCGATGTGATCGAGCCGTAGCTGAAACATACATAATAATTAGTTGTTTAGCATATTTCCCATATTAATTTTTGTTCCAGGTATGTAATAGGAGATACAAAAACTTGCAGCTCTATTTACAAGTAAATTACATTAACATTTCCCAGTGTACAAGTAAACGGAATCTAGTTAAAAATCTTCCACACATGTCTGACTGAACAGTACCATGTAAACAGAGCATGCGATTTAAAAACGTCAGTGCGGTTACTTGGAAACTTGTATTTAAATGAAATTCTGCGGAGAGTGTTCGAGAAAGAGCTTGAAAAAATAATTAACTTTTTTGCTGACGACGTTTTTTAACAGTTGAGGTTTTGAAGAAAAACGTTGGTTGAAAAAAATAATGTTGTTTCGAAGTGTTATGTGAGAAATTGTCATGCTACTTATTTTACTTATTATTTTTTTTGATAGCCTTGTGGTGTGAGCGTCGGACTGCCAAGTCGTAGTTCAAGTTCGATCCCAAGACACGCACCTCTGATTTTTCGGATTCATGTACGTAGGTATTGTTTAATGCTCACTTGCTTCGGTGAAGAAAGATATCGTGAGGAAACCAGCATGTCTGAGAGATATTTCTCGACGGCATGAACGGTCGACCAAGCTATTTGGTCTAATACATTTTAACATGCAAATTACATTGTAAAATGTAAACCAAATAGCTTGGTCGACCGTTCCTAAAGCCAAGTCAGAGGCCTATGGGTGGCATAAAAACTCTGGCAGCAGTTTAGACACTAACCACACGATACAGTAGAAAGACTCCTTAAAGGTTTAGGCAGAGCGATACCTGTATTACACCTACCATTTTGCAAGATATTTTTAAATCTCATATAAAAGAGAGCGAGCCAATCAACAAATTCAGCAAAGAAAGTAAAGAGAGAAATTCCTAATAGAATAAGCCAATATCACTTTGCCCGACCCATGAAGACCCCATGCTCTTCCCACCACCAAGATCAAAGTTAAGTAAAATCATACTCTTCCTTTTAAACGTATTAATATAGTACAGAAAGTTAAAGTGTAGGATTGAAGAACGAAAGGTCATGAATTCGAAACTCACTAGAAATATTGACGTAATTACTAAAATAGTATAGACAATATTTTAGTTTTTTCTCATAATTCTAAAACAAGAAAACAAGAAGGCTTATTTTTTCAGTTACTATGACAGCCAGTTAAAATACTACTGTGACCAAATCACAGAGGTAACCCTCTGTGATTTGGTCACAGTAGTATTTAACAAAAAAAAACCGTCTCAAACTTTTATAATCAAGATGATCTTACCATCTTAATTTGGGCTTTGTGATTAAAGGGCATATTTGAAGGGACGGAATAAATGATAAGCCGTCAATCTCGTGACGTCACAAGATGGCCGCCACAATTAAGTCATGTCAAAGGTTTTTAATGCGCTTTCGAAACTTTGAGGCGGAGGGGGAGTTTATAAGTACAGAGGGGATTCTGTGTGGGAACAACTGTTAGATTTCATGAAGTATTATATAATTCTTTGTTGTTCTCCTCTTTTGAAAAAATAAATGCTGTCTGTGGTGTTTGTCTTGTTTTAGAAATATCTGGAAGAAAGTCGGTTCTAGCTAGGTACACATGACTGCATCGGATCTCCGTATGTGATTTAAGGGATGTTACGTGAACGGATAAAAAAAGACGTGAGTTCATAAGAGGAAGTCTGAAAGTGGCACCGGTGACTTTAAAGTTGTGTGGTAATCCGTTGGCTTGGTATGGGCATGTGATGCAGAGAAATGACGAAAATGTCATGAGAAAAGTTTTGAGTATGCATGTGGATGGGTATAAGAGTAGAAGGAGAACAAAGAAACGTTGCAAGGACTGTGTGAAGGATGATATGGCAAGATAGGAGATATTTGATGAGATGACAAGTAATAAATGGGGAAATGAGCAGAAGAATTAGAAATAATTGTATCGGATCATCATCACCACGCCTCATTTTCACTAGTAGATCCCGAACCGAGGGGATGCCATTACGATACTTATAAGTATATTAAGTATCAAGTAAAGAATACGGTGAACGGCTTCATTTAAAGCGACGCTGCTCCGATGAGGTACTTATACATGTGTTGACCTTTAGCCCAGCCTAATAGTGTAAATATAGTTATTCCCGAGGGTTCGACAACATAAACAAACAAAATATTGTGAAAAAATTTCGAGGTTTTTGAATGGAAAACAAGTTTTTACGGCTACGGAACTGGCTGCCATCAAAATTCCTACTTCCTTCCAAAAAAGACAAAAATACTTTTGTCTTTACATTCCCCAGTTTCCATAATTCAGTTTCCGTACTTCGGGAATATTCGTTTTTTCGAATTATCCCGAACTCTGGTCGTATTACGGTGGTTTTTTATTCTTTTAAACTAGATTTTAATTCACCGTTCGAAGCGTGAATAACAAATTGAAATCCGACAATTTAAACACCGTTTTAAATTCGCGTCCATTTGAGTTGGATAAAAATAATGGGTTGTCTCAAGAGAATGGGATGTTTTAATTAATATTTGTAATAAAATGTTGAAATACTGCTTTATTACATGCATAACATTGTTATGTTATGTCACGCTAGTAGACATCAGAAGTGTACCTAAGCGCTAGTCCACACCGAGACGCGACACGCGACGCTACGCGGCGCGACGGTACTGGAAGAGGCCAGTGATTTCTCGCTGCGCCGCGCGCCGCGCGCCCCACCGCGAAACGCATCGCAATGAAATGTATTTCTTTTCGTGTAGTAAATAAAGTTATATTTTGAGTCGCTCTATTAAAATGTGCGTCTCGGTGTGTAGTAGACCTACGAGGTTATTTTTAAATCCCATGGAATAGGGGCCGAGCTTATTGCCATCAACAGAGCACAAAAGAATTTTGCTATATAGAAAATGTATTCAAGTAATATTAAACGTGTGCTGATGTTCTAATTTCATGTTGTTTTTTTTACAAAATTGTTAAGAGCGCACCGAGGAAACGATACGTAATTCCAAAATAATTTCATTTGCTTGATCCCTTGCTGCATTACTTATCCTTTAGTTATGCAATTAATATGTAAGATATATAAGGATTCACTCTATAAATAAGTAGTATACTTTAGAAACACGATTACTTTTAGTTACCTGATAGAAAAAAAATCCAAAGTAATCTCTAAAAAACAAAATAAACCTTAAGTACGGCGTAAATACTTCACGGAAGATCATCAGATTTTGAATAATAACAAAACTACGTTTTCTATAACGCATACATTTTAAATTTTCGAAATGTGTATTTGTTTGAATCAGCCACTGAACTTCAGCTTATGCTTCAAGATCTAAGCGATGCAAGCCTTGAGGTTGGACTGAAGATGAATATGTCGAAGACCAAAGTTATGTGCAATGAAAGACCTAAACTAATAAAAGTAGATGGGGAGACAATACAACATGTCCAGGAGACTTGTACTTGGGCCAAGTAATCTTTTTCCAGGCGAGGCAAGACAAAGAAGTCGCAAGACGAACAGAAAACGCCTGGAAGAACTACTGGTCCATGAAGGAACTATTTAAGGGCGAGTTGCCTATGGCACTGAAACGCAAACTTATGGACATGTGTATTCTCCCCGTCTTAACCTATGGTGCACAGACTTGGTCTTTGACTAACATTCAGAAGTTCAAACTCAAGGTTTGCCAACGAGCAATGGAGCGCCGTAAACTATGTGTTAAATTAACGAATCGTGTTCGAAACACAATACTGCGCTCCAAAACAAATATAGCTCAAAAGGCTCAAAAGGCTGCCCAACTGAAATGGGACTGGGCAGGTCATGTCTGCCGCATGCCAGACAAACTGTGGGCCAAAATTGCAGGAAACTGGTGCCCTGACACAGTGAGGCGGGGTCGCGGCAGGCCACGAAGGAGATGGCGGGACGAACTGGACAAGTTTCGTCCGAACTGAAAGGAGGACGCGCGGGTTCGCGAGAAGTGGAATGTGTTCAGGGAGGCCTTTGCCCAGGAGTGGGACAGAGCAGGCTAGAAAAAAAAATGTGAAGAAAATACCTAAGTTTATAAAATATAAAAATACCTTATAAAAATACCTTAGTTTATTAGCGTGCGTTCCGCTCATTCTAACCAGAGCCACCACGCTTCCCCCTATCCGCTTTAGTCCGGTTCGTCCTGGTTAGTAATAAAAAAATCTATTAGCGCCAGAAGCTCGGTGCGCTCTTAATGTAATAAATTAGCAGTAATCAATATTAAAAAGTGTATCTAAAAAAATGAGAATTCTGGCTTGAAAAAAAAACCAAGCATTCCAAATATGAATTCAATTTAACAAAGAAGTACGAGGAATGTTCCATGTTCAAAACATGAAGGCATAGACTAAACCTTTAGTAGCTAGTGGAGTGCTCAGCGCATAAAACTTAACAACATCGACTGTTCCGCTGTATTTTCCTTTTCATAAAAGGGTAATTCCATTTTTCCGACATAATCGAGTTTTCCTTCTAGGAAATGGCGGTTAAAATAAAAATAAGAAGCCATTTCTCCTTTCACATCATATTATGGGCTAGTGCTTCTTAAGGATTTTATTTTATAGTAATTTATAATTTTATTTTTTATGCAATACTCTTTTATGAAACAATTTCCTGTTTCCTGGTTCGTTATAGTTGTTTATTTCCTTTTGTGATTTTTAAATCGTTTTCGAGATTGAAAGAATTTATGTTTATCTATAAAAAGTGATTTATAAAAACTAACTGACATGCTTCGTATAAATTGGCGATGAACTGAGGAGTTGTTTTGACATTGTTTTAAGAATATGAAAATTTTATTTGATGAACGTGTGACAAATCCCTTCGTATTCAATAATTAGACAAAAGAAAATTGTCGCTCACTCACTAAAAGGGAAATAGTAACACTCTTTATAAATAACATAACGTAACAACATGCCTGTAATCCCCGACGGGGTAGGCAGAAGTGTATCTAATATTACACCCACATTTCACCAGTTTAAGTAATGGGGGTGTATGGAGGTCGCCTATTGCCATCAACCAGGCACAAATGCAGACTCCGTGGCTGCCACTGAGAAATTCCTGATGGAAAAACCCAAAAACCCTGCCCGACCTGGGAATCGAACCCAGGACTTCATGTCGTGCTTGCAAGCACTAGACTAACGTAAACAGTCACATTTATAGCTGTATCTTTATAAATATCACTAGAAATCGCTATCTACAGGTTTTCTGATCCATTGGCTTACACTTTTCACAAATACTTTTGTAACAAACCATGCAGTTTCAAGGGCCAGTCAATGAACGAACAGCTTGACCTCAGTAGTCCACCATTCAAAGTTCAATACCTTTAGCATCGTAAAAACTTGTGTCTGGCGTACCCCAGTTAAATTTTACGGGCCTTTTTAATGTTTCAAGTTCAGATATAAAATTGTGAATGTAATATGGTGATCTCAGTTAGGAGATACCCCATTCTGGGGGTAGCCGCTACAAGCATCAGACATGTACAAAAATAATCGACTATTTTGTTTAATTAAAATCTTAGCCTCAAAGATACCCCATTCTGGGGGTAGCCGCTACAAGCATCAGACATGTACAAAAATAATCGACTATTTTGTTTAATTAAAATCTTAGCCTCAAAGATACCCCATTCTGGGGGTAGCCGCTACACGCATCAGACATGTACAAAAATAATCGACTATTTTGTTTAATTAAAATCTTAGCCTCAATTACAATGGTCAAGAGTTGAAAATAAGCAGTTTTAAACTTCGGACCGGGGACTCAGATGATCGATTGGCAACAGTAACACTTCTGCAAATTCCTAAAACTACTGTAGGTATTCTACTGGGTATCGCTAGAATTCTGTCAACCCTCGAAGCCAGCAATAAAAATCATAATGAAATAAAAATTTCTAGAACGTTAAGTTTAAAAATCTAATCTGGATGAAACAATTTTTACTATATTTCCTAAACTAATGAAGTTATTTAAGTAAATCCTTTTGTGCTATTGGTTTTAAATATAGACCTACCTTTGGGAACCAATTTCGTTAAAATTACTCTATTAATAAAAAAATGTCATTTTCAAGCTACGTGTATCTAAATGAGATGAATTTTCTAATTCAATTTTTTTCTATTAATTTAACATACATCAGTCTGGTAATGACTCAAATAAGAAAACCAACTATAAATAACTCTTTTAAAAGCTAATTAAAAACTATATTACAATAACTGAAATAGTAAAATAACTTAGAATGTAAACTTTGTCTGATTTTACCAATTTTGCCATTGCTGGGAGACGTGAAAATTGGGCTCGTGAAACCTTCCCAAATGCAATTAATTAATTTGGGTCGGGGGGCTTTTGGGACCAGGACCGCGAACCCGGATTCCCCCTAAATATTTTTGAGTGGTATTTTGGGACCACAAGAAAACAAAACAAAGTTATGTCTTGGGAAAGTACGGTCAACCAAACATAATCAACAGGTCCCACATGTCTACGGCCCATTTGGGACGAGTTGATGAAAATCAAAATTAATAATGTTTTCGTTCTGCAACTCGTACCACGTATGAAAAAGGTATAATTAGTAGTAAAAGTGTTAGTGTAGAAAAATTATTGCCTATAAAATATTTTTCAATACACTTCCTCGTTAACAAAAACAAAACTGTTTCTTCTCGCACTACGATTAGGTACAACATGCAATGTATTTCACACGTGTGCGTTTTTTTTCCATTTTCCCGCACTTGTGCGGGAATGAAACAAAATTCTAGCCGTGTAACGCCAGGCCCAAGTTTCTATGGAGTTGGAGCTGGTGAGTTGTGCTTATAAATGTGTAGATGAGATTGAGTGTAGGGTGTTATAATACAAGGTGGAAGCTAGAGATTTCAGGACAATTTTTATGTGGGGAATGATGTGTGCGTCGGTGTTTCTTCTGCCATGCAACGGCGTGCAGTCGTCCACCAGGATGGGTAGGCCACGAAATAATGATAGCAAAAAACGACTCCGCTCCCACCCAGCAAAAAGAATATAATTCAAATATGGGCTTTTTGTATTGCTCTTTAGATATACTTTACATTAGCAACATAAATTAGCAGACAGATCGCTGTCAGCGAGGTTACCGCCGTCAGACTGGTCGGTTGCTAATGTTAAGTATATCTAAAGAGCAATATAAAAAAACCCATATTTGCTTTGGTAACACGACCAATTTTCAGTGGTTACTGGTAAATCGCTCGAGTTTGGGTTTGTTAAGCCAAGGTGAGAAACGTGCTGAGTTTAAGACTTTGTAATTTTTGTGCGTGTTAAAAGCAGTTTTTATTTAAACAACATATTTTATATCTATAGCTTGGAATGGCAATAATCAAACGAGTTTATTATTGAAAAAAAATGTAATACTTTACATTATTTTATAAGCATTAAGTTTTTCTTGTTTTCCTAAAAAAAAAGAAAAGCTCTTTTAATTGATTTTGTAATTCTGTTGTCTTTTCATTTCAAAACAAGTTTTTCCCTTTTTAATGTAACAGAATCGAATAATATATATAAAGATCTCGTGTCACAGTGTTTGTTATCGAACTCCTCCGAAACGGCTTGACTGATTTTTATGACTTTTTTTGTATATATTTGCTAAGTCTGGGTCAAAGATATACATCAAAATTTCCACGCTAGTATAAATATAGTATTTTAACAAACAGCCTGCCTTTAATATAACGTATCAGTAATGTTGCTAATGACACTCTCCGAGTCACCGACAACCTGGTGAGCTACTTCATTAATTATACTTATTATTTAAAGTAATTAATTCTCGACAAATGGATGTGTGTTTAAAGTTTCATACATTAAAGCTTTATCGCTTTGTTTTCGTCTTACTTGATTATATATTATTATATAGCTCTCCAGATATACATTAAAAACAGTTTTGTCCGTCAAAAGTTTGATTTTTCGAGCTATTTAATCTAAACCATTGACGAAATACAATAATTTAATTGGTAATTATGTGTTTGAGCCATTTGGGGTTGAAACACTAGGGCCATGGGGTCCGAGTGCCCACCTAGTATTTCGGGAAATCGGCAAACGGTAGGTCGACTCTTCACGTGACCAGAGGGCGGGCCTATTTTTTGGCCAAAGAATCAGCATTGCCATCCAACGTGGCAATGCTGCCAGCCTTCTGGGCACTTTTCCTGTTGACAGCGATGTGGACGAATTTTTCGACGCCCTGTAAGAGTTAGTGTGTAAATAATGTAAATATTATTAGTCTGTGTTTAATAAAAACTCCTTCATTGGAAACAGGAATTACAAATCATTGACTACCTGTAACGCCTGTCAAAGATTTACAAATGACAGCCGGGACCAACGGCTAAAGCTTGAATCACGGTAGACCGTGTCGAGTCCGAGCCGATTGTCGACCATGCAATTTTGTATGGCACACTCACGCTTCCGAGCCGCTACCGAACAACGGACAATGGATTGTGCTACGGCCGACACTCGGCTCGGACCCGGCACGGTCTAGCGTGCGTCATCCTTTATCGTGCTTTCCGAGGCACGGAGCGAACTCGGCCATCCATCGACAGACCGACCTTGGCAAGTGCTTAACCTTGAAGATCGACCTGTACTGCTGTGATGATTTAGCCACGAAAGCCTCCGAGTTAATATGAAACTCACTCAGATATTATGGGCATCGTAAGTTAGATAGGTACGATCTTACAACTAGAATACATTCAGTATTACGACTTTACACACGATGAAATACCAGCCCAACTTCCAGGAGAACAGAACCACGAAGAGTTCCTTGCTTTTACTTAAGTTTTAAGCAGAAAGTGCAATACAGCCGCTGCCGCGCTGAAGTTAATGCAGAGTTTTCGCAAGCTGACGTCCAAACGTCATGGCATTGAGTTTTATATTAAAGCGCTCATTTTGCTTGCCTCTTTGTGTGTTCAATGTAAGTGGTTAATTTTTCATATTGAAAAGAGATTTGAAACTAGAAAGCAAACTCAAACAAGACGCAGACTTGAATAGCCCTCACTCTTTCCGTGACAATTTTCAATAAGAATTAAGAGATGCGGTTTTCCGTGAAAACAATATTTGAGCGAGATGATTTTGACAAAATCCATATTTATTTTTGATTGGAGAGCTTCCTGATGATGCTTATTGGTTTTTTTTCCGTTTGCTGATTGGTTAATGAAGCTACTATCATACTCGTAAAAAAGATTTAGTATAGACTGAATCCTCAGACGAAATAATTCTATGGAATTCATTCTACATACAGTAAAAGGCCGCCAGTTATTAATTGAAGTTGGCAGTATGTAGACCGTCGTTTTCATCTAAGTGCGATTAATACTTGCTCTGACACAACTGTGAAACTAGTAGTTCAACCAAGATAAGCTCGCGCGTTTATAGTATAAGCATAGCATAGCATAATCAGCCTATATCTATCCCACTGTTGGGACACAGGCCTCTTCTCTCTATCATCTGCCTAGCCTATTCCCAACTATGTTGGGGTCGGCTTCCAGTCTAACCAGATGCAGCTAAATACCTGTATTTTAGATAGAGCGACTGCCTATCTGACGTCCACAACCCAGTTAGAACTGGGTAATACGATACCCCTTAGTAAGACTGGTTGTCAGACTTTTTGGGGGCAGGCCTCCTCTCTATTGGAGGGAATGGGCTATAATAATGGGCCATCTCACGGGCCCAGTGCGGGTTGGTAGATGTCACATACCTATCTTCGAATTTTTGGTTCTAGGACATGCCGGTTTCCTCATGATGTTTTCCTTTACCGTTTTGAGAGCAGTGGTGCTGAAATAAATTACACAAAGTAATGCGCCTGCCTTGGTTTGAACCCATGACTTACTGGTCGTAAGTCGGGGCCGCCAACACTAGGCCCCCGCTGCTCTCCTTTTATAGATCTCAATTTAAATATGTATGTGCCATTATTATTAGCACCTGTCTTTACAACGTGTTAAATTTCCCATTACCAAATTCCGTACGAGAACTTCCCTCTGCATACATAAAAGTGCAAAGATGTTCAGAAGCCTTAAGTCCTAAGCCCACAAAGTTAGGTGCTCATTACAGGCAGTGTTCCCGATAATGAGCCCTGCTAATAAGAGCGCCGTCGAAATATTAATTAGTAGCTTTTGTCGAGACCTGCCATCGGGACACTTCGGAAAAAGGAACATTTTGAGAAAATGGGGTGTAATAAAATGCAGACTTAATATACAATGCAGATTGTAGTTTTAACTATACCATCTCTTTGGCTCTGTTTTAAAGTTTTTTTTGCTACAAAAAAATTGGTCATCAATTACCTGTTTACTGGATAATAGTAATAGGGCCATATTTACTGATTTGTCGTTACAGGTTATCGTATTAACTGGTATTAACTGGGCTGTGGAGATCCGATAGGCAATCGCTCCATTTAAAATAAATAAAATAAAAGAATAATAAATATCACTGGACATTTCACACAACGCCATCTATGTGCCACACTAAGTAACGAGGCTTGTATCGTGGACACCAGATAGTTGAAATACTACATAGATACTTTTTTTGTTTGTAAATACATACTTATTATACATATAAACATTCATGACTCTGAAAAAAATGTCCGTGCTCATCACACAAACATTTGCTCCTGCCGGGATTCAAACCCGGGACCCTAAGAACGTAAGGCAGCCACACTACCGCTGCGCCATTTGGGTCGTCTAAAATACGGATATTCAGCTGTGTCCGGATGGACAATAATCTAACCTAACCTAACATACTTGGGAAAAGGCTAAGCAGATGATGATTTGCTAATTTTCATTGCATCATTCGGTGGGTTGGTTGTGTCTTGGGTCCCATACCAAGGTTGGGCAATGTGATAATGTGTTTTTCGTCTTATATACCTGTTAAAACTTTGATCGCTTAGGCATGTCTTGTATCATATTAGTAGGTACAAAAACATACAGAAACTCTTGCCACCTGTTACGATCCTTCGAATCCTACTCATTTGCTGTCTAAGTACATGCATCATCTTTAGTAAATACTCCGATTATAAACTGGGCATGGCGCCTATGTAATACCAGAAGGAGCTTTCGTAAAAACAATATGGCAGCGTCGACAGCACGGTTGGCGCAGTGGCTGAGCGATTTGCTGCTGAGCTGAGGTGCTTGTCGCGGAGCGATTCCCGCACAGAACCTATATTTGTCTGGCATAAAGGTAGTATATAGTTACGGGTTCGGCTGTTTGTGAATGTGAGTTTTAATGTTTGTATATGCACCCACGATACAGGAGAAATTCCTGAAAGAAAGTGAGGGGCAAAGTTTCCAAAAAAACCCTGCACTTGAAGAAAGAAAAAATATACTCAAACACAGTTTTTTACAAAATTATGCGTCTATATATTTTTGGTCGTCAACAAGTATGTTATAAAAAACAGCAAATGGCCAGAACAAATAAGCCGAGTGTTATTGAAGCAGACGAGGAATCTTAAGAAGAAAGAAGAATACACAATATCTGCCCATCATCGTTAAAATTCTAGACGACGATCTCAGGCCAATCGGGATAAGGGCTCTGTCATACTAGTTAGAGAGTGCGTTTTGATGCGATATTCCAGTAGATACTAGAATAAGTGTCTAATGCGATGACGAGTAATAGAGAAGTATGGAAGAAGAAGATACGAGTATGCTGCGCCGACCTCAAATGAATTGGGATAAGTGCAATGATGATCCTAGTAGATACTATTAATATAGAGAAATGATACTAACTAACTAGCTCGTGGCTAAATACAACAGCTGCTCCTGCTGATCGTTAGGTTAAGCCGTGATTGCTTAGGTTGCTCCGTGGATGGGTGAATACTGAGTTTCCTCCATGCCTCGGAAAGCACGATAAACCGTTGGTACCAGCTACGAATCTCTTTACCTATCCCCTCAGAGTAAAGCGCCCAAGAGTGATGTATCCATGTGTGTAGCTATTAACCACGGCTTTATTTCCATGGAAATGCTACATGTCCGATGCAATAACTCGGGACGTCCATCAATCAATCCAGCGAGATGGATGGGTAGACATCTATCACTATCACAAACAAAGCCAGTTTCGCCAGGTACAAGGATTTTTTTTAATATTTGAAAAAGCTTCACTTCCTGTGTCAATTCAAGAGTTATGCACACATTTATAGATACCGTTACTTTTGCATTAAAATCATCATAAAATTATACCAGTCAGTACTTGCTTCAAAATATTAGTTATTTTGAAGCAAGTACTGATTCAAACGGTACTTGTATTTATATGTTTTGGTTGTTGATTTCCTCAAATAACAAAAACATTATAATTTCTTCCGACCTTGATGTTTATGTAAACCCGAGTCTACGGTAAAAAAGTGCCATAAAAATAAACCCAGCGTCCCATAATGTTCGCACCTTGCCACGGTTCGTAGGACGCTGATCGATTCTCATTTGCCTTTCCGCTTCGCTCATTTTTGTTTTGACCAGACCGCAGCGTAGATTATTCTCTTCTTACGTATTTTCTAAATTCATTTTGCTAATTTTTGTTGATTCTGATTTAGCTTTAGAAATGGTAAAAATACGAATGATCAGAAAATAACTTTGTTTTTGTATGCCCTGCCCATTAACTGTGTTCATATTATAAATAGTTAAAGATGCAATCACTGTTACGCAACATAATCATCAATATCTAATGTTCCTACTGCAGGGACATAGACCTGCTGTCTATGACGTCGTGAAGCGGGCCATTATCCACCATGCGGGCCCAGTATGGGTTGGTAGATGTAGACTCCTATCAACATGGACCGGTACTTTCATAAGAGATTGGCTTGCCCCTATAAACTCTACATGATGTTAGGATTTCTGAAAAGTCTGCTTGGCTAATCGGTTGGCCGTATTAATGGCCCCTGGGTACCCCCTGCTGCAACTGGAACATCCTCACGAAGTTTGCCTATACCGTTTTGAAAACAGTGGTGACGAAAGTAACTCTCTGGATTGGGATTCGAACACGACCTACAATTCGTAAGTCGCGGCTGTTAGTTACCACAGAGCAACAACCGCACCAGGTTCACAATATCCTTCTCATTTTTATTTACAAGCTTTTATTTAACTTGCCTTAGTTAGTATGTTTTGGTCAAATCTTGCAACTGAATTTCAAACCATTTACCTTCAACCGATTGAGCTGAACTTTGGCACACACCTTTGGTTATGGTGAAAATTTATTTTCATGACAGACATGA
Organism: Xestia sexstrigata; assembly: GCA_941918905.2. Taxonomy (NCBI): domain Eukaryota; kingdom Metazoa; phylum Arthropoda; class Insecta; order Lepidoptera; family Noctuidae; genus Xestia; species Xestia sexstrigata. The sequence goes on from OW799201.2 coordinate 22,176,300, forward strand.
CTTGATCCTGCTGCCAGGATTGTCTCTTAATTAGAGAACTCCTCAAAGGTTAATAGCAATGGCTCGAAACTTTGTTTACGCTTTCAATGTTCTTCTTTTCATTATATAAAAAGCTGCTTTTTTTTAAAGGTTAAATTCATTCTTTGTTCTTTTCAGCCCATAGACCACACCCTTACCTTTACAACCACACCTCCTCCACACTCAATACTCCTAACTCAAACTTGCAAGTTTGGAACTACAATCGAGAACTGCTCCAAGAGCGCGCCACCTGTGCTCCTAGTACTTGTACTCGTTGTTACTTCTGAATCTTGTTAAACAAAAAGGAATACTCGTGTGTGAACTTTAGAATTTGTTTTAAATTGAGTGCTGTTCACTTTGGGAGATGTTCTGGGCAAGTTGCGTTTTTAAGACTAATGCTAGCTTTTCTAAAGATTACCTACTTTTTACTTTCTTAAATAATGTTCCATGTGCTTTATTCCGCTTGTAAGACAAGTGACGATTTTGATATTCGAGAACTTAGTATGAGTACATCATAAGTAAAGTAGACAATATTGAGTTATAGTGTGCTATACAAAAGCTTTATTGCATCAGAATTTGAACAAAGCTGACAATGAAAAGTCAGACGATAAATCCTGATCCAAATTCTCGAAAAATTAAAATGCCATTTTTTAATTGAAAAATAAAATCTGTCACCAATCAATGTATGGTCAAAATCTTATCGCGTCGCTTTCACTATACCCAAACCAGCCCAGCACAGATCCGACAACAGATTTATATTTCTGGCTGGCATCGGTCCAGCGTATAGCAACAAGTTAGTGTATTTTAATGCCTACATGACCGCTAAACGGCTCTTAAACACTGCCACAATTACTTTACACGCTCGTTATGTTCGCCTAGTACTTCAGTTTTGATCGGTTGTTATTAGGATTTTAGTTAAAAGTTTTGTACACATTAAAATCACAACACCGCGGACCACTGACCTCTCTTCGGAAGATGAGGAACTTTACACCCTGTTCCTCATCGCTCAATACTGTTAAACCGGTACATACCAACTGCGGACGCGGCTCCAGTTTCGAACGTGGACTGTGACAGATACTGTACTAAACTATCGGTCAGTGCCTGGTGTCTAATACAGTTCGCAAACTGTCAGGTCGGTTTGACTAAACTTTACTTTACTTTACTGGTCGCATATTTTTATTTTCTTAAAGGCTAGAATAGAATATTCTTTATTAAGTGCATAATAGTGTACATTTTGATACAAGTGGAGAAAGTTTGTTGTTGTATTCGAGGTAGAATTGACACCCGAGCCGCAGACGAGGATTGTTATTGAGGCGAGAACTGCAATAACAAATGTCCACGTGTATCAAACGACGTTTTTCAATACACTTTTGAAGAAATAAAATAAAAAACCACAAATATTTTTCACATGAATTATTAGGAAACTATGATTAAAATTTTCTTGTTTTTCCGTTCTATCCTTTCGCCAGGTCGAAGGAGAAGCAAAGGTATAAAGCCGCTAAACAGCCTAATATGAAAAATAGAAAATTTAAATATTTTTGAGTTTAGAACACAAATAAACGTTAATTTGTTCATAAACGTTTATTTTATTTTAATAATCATGGTTTTTGATGATATTCTATTTTTTTTAATAATAATAATAATAATAATAATAAATTTATTTGTTAGAATATTGTTGTTACACAGATGTTACACATAATTCGAAGTCCATAATATTCTGCTGTTTCCAGCGTACAAATATTTCAAAGAATTAAAATTAATAATAAACAATACAAAGTCGAGAATAAGAAAAACGTTAACTACTATCAAATACAATGTCAAGGGTTATCAATTAAAATGTTAAGAATTATTAAATACAATGTCAGGGGTTATCAATTAAAATGTTAAGAATGATTAAATACAATGTCAGGGGTTTCTAGTAATAATGTCAAGAATTATTAAATACAATGGAGAAAAAAGAAAAGTTTCAATACTATGTCAAAGAAATGAAATTTCATTCAATTATTAGGAGGTAATTCATCGTCTAATTTAAATTTTGAATCAAATTTTTCATTTAAAAATTCATTCGTTGAGTAGTAACACTTTTGCAATAGAAACTTAAAAAGTTTGTTTTTAAATGTCATGAGATTAAGACTTTTAAAAACATTAGGTAATTTATTATAAATTTGAATTGCCATACAGTAAACATTATTCGAAAATAGTTTAATTCTTTGTTGGGGTGCACATAATTTGTGGATATTTCGACTTTTCCTTATAAAAACATCATTATGTACTTGAAATAAAGCTAAGTTTTTACGTACAAAGATACAGAGTTCGAATATATATAAAGATGGGAGTGGTAATATTTTTAATTTTTTAAAGATTGGGACACAGCTTTGTAATGGTTGGGCTTTAGTCATTGATCGAATACATTTCTTTTGGGCTCGAAATGCTTTAATAGTATCAACAGAATTTCCCCATATAATGATACCGTAGCGGAGAATTGAAGCTACGTAACCATGATAAGCATAAAGTGCTGCATTGATACCAGCTACGCGAGTTATTCGGTTTAAAACAAATACAAATCTTTGCAGCTTAGTGCATAACTTATCAATGTGCTCTTTCCAGTTGCAGTATTTATCTAATATTATCCCCAAAAAAGTAGCACTTTCAACCTCTTCTACAGCGTTATTTGCATATTTAATTTCCAATTGGTGACGTTTGCTATTGTAAGTTTGGAACTGCATAAGTTTGGTTTTACTAATATTGACATGTAGATTGTTGTCTTTTAGCCATTCTATTATTTTATTTAATGTGTCATTAATCTCTTTTTCGTATTTGCTGATATTGTTATCGGTGAGTTCAATACTAAGAGTTGTATCGTCGGCGTACAAAATGCAAGAATATGGGGTTACGTTGGGCAAATCATTGATATATATCAAGAACAGAAAGGGTCCCAAAATACTGCCCTGGGGGACACCACACGCGTTTCGGCGATAAGCGGATCTATGTATTCGAATTTCATTCTCTGATAAAGCACTCCTCGACACTTCCACGCATTGTTGGTGATTATTTAGATAAGATTCTATCCACTGTAATGCGTTTCCCCTAATACCATAACGATTCAGTTTGAAGAGAAGCAGTTTGTGATCCACGAAGTCAAATGCTTTCGACATATCTAGAAATACCGATGCTATTGGCCTTTTTTCATTCAGACTAGAGGTAATCATTTTCACAAGAGAGAAACATGCCAGAGTTGTTGATTTATTTTTTCTGAAACCGAACTGCTCCTCTTTTAAAACTGAGTGTTTCATTATAAAGGAGTGCAGTTTATCGTACATAATTCTCTCAAAAATCTTGGAAATTACTGGTATTAGAGTAATCGGTCGATAGTTATTCATGTCATTTTTATCTCCTTTTTTGTATAAAGGTTTGACTATCGAAAATTTTAGTCTAGCGGGGAATACACCTTGAAATAATGAAAGATTAATAATGTGGGCGAGTGGATGAGATATGTATTTAGAGCAACGTTTAAGAATTTTCGCATTGATATCGTCATACCCGGTTGAGTTAGTTGAATTTAAAGAATTAATAATTTTATACACAGTGTCTTCATTAGTTGGAGTCAAGAAAATGGTATCCGATATGTCAGTGATTGTATGTTTGTAGTCATTGTGTGTTTCAGAATTAGGGATATTAGGTTTGTTTGTCATGTTTATAAAGAAGTCATTAAATTTATTGGCAATTTTATCGGCATTAGTGTATGTGCTCTGACCATCTGTGATAGAGGTAATTTCAGCGTCATTATCGATATCTACACTATTCTTTTTAATAACATCCCAGGCGGCTTTACATTTATTGTTCGATTGAAGAATATAACGAGTATTATCAATTTTATGAGCATGTAATATACATCGTCTGACGATTCTAGTATAATTTTGGTAGTTCTTTAGGTTTTGATATTTATTAGAATTTAATAGTCTATATTTTAGGTACATACTTCTTTTTTTGACACAACATCTTTTTATTCCTTTTGTTATCCATTTATTTTTTGGCGGTTTGTTTGTAATTTTTACTTTAAGTATGGGAAAACAGAGATTATAAAAAAGGGACAGCGTATCATGAAAGTGATTGAATGCTATGTCAGTATCATCAGACTCGTATATTTCTGAAAAGGAAAGAGACGCTATGCATGATATAAACTTTTCTATGTTGTGTTAACTCAAATCTCTTCTCTTTTGAAACCAATATTGTTTTCTGCATCTTGCAGTATCTACAGACGAATGGAAGCAAATGGACTGACCGGTCTCATGATCAGATAATGCAAGGGTATGTATTTGAGGCTGGGCATTAGGTATGTCGCTTGCGATGAGATCTAAACATGATGATTTTCTTGTGGGTTTAGTAATGTGGTTAGAGATATTATAGTTCTGTAACATACATTCTAATTCTTTATAATTATTGTTACGTTTTAATGCGTCAATAAATAAATAAATAAATTATGCACACCATGTGAGTAACATTTATAATATAAAATATTGTACATAGGGTGACACGATGTCTTATCGCTAAAAACAATGTTTTCTAGACAACCTTTCAAAGCCCAGTTTATTTGGTATAGGCGTATTAGTTTGAAGTGCGTCTGTCTATAATCACACAGAAACGGATCAAGCACCTCTTCCTACACTAGCGCCGTCATCTTTAGACTTCCCGCACTCAAAGGAAGCCCAAAATACACAAACTACCCTAAAACATAATGTAACAAGAAACAAATCATTATTTTACTACCACACTACAATTTACACTCTGTCTCTATCTCACACCCACCTAACGATATTTTCATCCCGTTTTCCCGTCGTTCCGAAGACATTACAAACATAATCCTACCTTATTCAATATTTAAATGAAGTATGATAAAATACAGAAAGGTTTTAATATCCGAACAGGTGCACCTGGCCACCAAATAGATGGTTCCAGAAGGTGAGCTTCGTACAACAAGCAAAACTGCACGCACACACGCTTCACGTACAGCCAGTGCAAGAGCACTTGCGACTGGCATTTGTTTCAGATCTCCTTATGAACACAATCATCAATATGTAAATATGATCTATTATCGCTTAACCGCCAAATATGGCCTTCTATATCTTTTTTCCGAGACCAGGGTATTATTAAAAGTGCCGGAGAAGCAATATTGTACTCTAAAGGTATCTTTAATATCTCTCTAGTCAGTTGAAGATATCACTCTGGGAAAGAATTTTGAGCTTGAGCGATATTTTTTTTCAATTACGACAAAGACTTTTGGTTCCTTTTGTTTTTTTATGAAAAATGGTTTGCTGGGAACGACGGTTTGTTTTTTATCTGGTATCGTGCCCTTGCATACAAAAGTGTCATGTACAAAATCATACGTATACATACATACATAAACTCACGCCTTTTTTTCATGGGGATAGGTAGAAACCACAATACGCCACTTACTACGATCCTTACATACGTATAACCTGTTTCAGTAAGTAAATAAATTTGGTGTAATTACAAAAAATTATAACACGAATCCTCTTACATAATACGAATAAATTAAAAAGGTCTTCCCACATAAAAACGGTACGTTTTACATTACGAAGATAAACGTGTGATAACTGAGCATGGATAATTTCAATCCATACTAATATTAAAAATGCGAAAGTAACTCTGTCTATCCTTTTCAGAACTTAACGGCTGTACGAATCTTGATAGAACGCAAATAGGTAGACCATGACCGGTCATGGTTAGGACGCTTAGGAAGTAAGACATAAGATACATTTTATCCCAGCAGTACTGTTTCATTAGAATCTCCTTTCTTCCGTTTTCAAATTACTGGAACTATCTGAATTCAAAATTCGAATATTGAGTCGAACGTCAAACAGTTATGCGGCCTGAAAAAAAAAATCACTAATACAATCTCATCTCCGAACCGAAGGTTACATTTCTATAAAATCAAGGAACTGTTTAATTTTATTTGTGTGTTGTGACAATTTATGGCCAGTGGGCAAGCCTTTCTCCTAGCAATCGTTCTGATTGTTGCAGCCTCTGAGAAAAGTATTCCTAGGCTGGCCCCAAATATGTGGAGGCATTGTTCCTCGCATAAGTTACTCGTCTACGCCGAGACCGTCGTCGCTGAGAGGGGCCTAGAAAATTCTGGCGTGACGACCTAGCGTTTGTCAGAGGTTGGTCAGAGAAAACCGCACGGAGAGAAGGTAGACTATGGTGGGGGCCTTTGCTCAGCAGTGGGACTTAATAGGCAAAGTAAAAAAAGGAAAAAATGTATCTCTCATGGGATAATAATTATCCCATTAGAGATACATTTTTTTCTTGTCTTAAAATTATTTCCAACCTTCAAGCAGGCGAAGCCGCGTCCAAAAGCCAGTTACATAGATAACTGAGCAAAAATTTATCATTTCAATTAAGTATATGAACATCCCACATTATCTGTAACGTATCCGAATTCATGGCGGCTTTAATATGGACGAGGATTTTCAATATCTCTACGAAAATATGTGTAAAGGGTGAAGCATTTTTTGTTATAATGAAGTGGCTGTTCGTTATTTGACAGTGACTTTTCTGGTTAATAAAATAAGGACTTTAGTCCTTTGTCAATGATTACACCCCTCTAATAGAACCAACCCAGAAACAACCTTCGAGTAACTATAGTAAAATTAATAATTTTTTGTTTAAGTTATAGAAAAAATATGTTTATCTATTAAAATTAAACGCGTATACAAATTTTCGTGTCCTTAATATTAATTACCGTTGAGGAGTTCTCTCGTGAGGAGACAATCCTGGCTGCAGGATCAGGCAATGTCTGTCATAAAATGTATTGTCATCAGAACCAAAGGTGATTGAAAAGTTTCAGCTCAATCGGTTGAGGAGAACTGGTTTTGACAACATTTCGCCAATACATACTAACTAGGTCATTGTTATTTTATGTTTGCAGGCAGTAATCAATTTGTTTAGGCCCTTCTTGGCTTTAATATTTTGTTCAGTCCATGGTTCAATAAAAACTGAACCACCAGTACTATCTATTTTAAATAAACCCATACAATTTCGCAACGCATCTCAATTCTAACCACTAACCACGGCTATATCGGCATAACCCTTGCGGTCCAATAACCCGAGTAGGTATTCTTGTCACGTGGCCATGACGTCACTAATGAACCCTCCTCCAGCGTTTTAATAGCAGTAATAGCACCCTTCAGCGTGTGAAAAATAAGTTTTTTAGATAATGGAAGAACAAAGTTTTACAGGCAGGAGTTTTAATGCTGGCAGAACGTGAGTTTCAACTTTCAGGCGATTTTCAGGCACATGTTTTCCTGTACGTGGTTTTTGGAATACGATTTTAACGAATTTTCCTGTTATAAAAATATTTTGCTTTAGGGTTTACCTAGCATTCGTGCTGACTATTATTCAAATTGACTAACGTAATGTTTAAGTAATTTTATATTTTTGGAACTGCGAATCGTTTTTGGCATAATCTTTCATTTCATTTAAAGCTTTCGAAGTAATCAAAGATTTTACATAGAATTCTATATATTTTGTCCTTGATAAAGACTATTTTTCATAACATAACATTACATCACGCTTGTATTTCCTTGAAGAGTTAGGCAGAGTAACTGGCAAAATATAATTGAACATATGATTTACTCACATTCTGCCAGTTAGGGTGCGAGCCAATAGCCTAGATAAAGCCCATAAATCCAGGGTTTGGGCTGTTACTGCTTTAAAATCACAATGACACTTTGCCCGACCTGGGAATCGAAGTTAGGACCTCATTCTCATGCAACCTTGCGACCACTGAACCCATGAGTTAGTAACTAGTTCAAGGCTAGTTCAATGAGACTATTACTCGCAACGTTAACCAGACATCGAGGTTTGTCCTCGTCACTTTGTGCCTAATCAGCATGGGCGTGAGCTCCTAAGGAGCAATTAGGCAAAGCCTACCCTACCAACTGAGCATTTATTATAACTAATTAACTATGTAATAAAATAACACATTATGTACAATATATATATAAAAAAAAGTTCAAACTCCTGTTAGAATACTTATAGTAATTTGTCGCTCCCGTGTCACGTAACTAACACTTTACTACAAAGGTTGGAGCTCCGCCGGACAGGCAAACACTCGACTAGCCTAAAACCCATTGATAATTTTACGCACACAGCGACACATTGGTGCATATTTTCGTGTGTATGAACCGCACCCATGTATAGATTGCAGTCATTTTAGGGCGGTAACTCCTGCGTGTGTAGCTAGGCTGTGATTGGCTGCTACAACACAAGGCCAGGATTCAAGGTGCATGTTCTTTAGCCCGCGAAATTCAAATTTCCTTACGTTTTTTGCAATTTGCAGGCCAGTGCTAGGGTGTATGTTGATTAAAATAATGATTCCTAGGGGTTATTGGCGCGTATTATTATTTAAAAAATTATTATTATATTTTTCTTCTGGGGGTCGTTTTCGTGGTTTTTGGGGTTTGTGGTAATGAAAATGAGGTCAAAATAAAACTCCAAGATGGCGCCGTTGAAAATTTTCAGTTTTTTCTTCATGGCTGTCGTTTTCGAGGTTTTTGGGGTCGCTGATAATGAAAATGAGGTCAAAATGAAACTCCAAGTCGGCGCCGACGAAAATTTTGTTTTTTCTTCATGGGTGTCGTTTTCGAGGTTTTTGGGGTCGCTGATAATGAAAAAGAGGTCAAAATGAAACTCCAAGATGGCGTCGACGAAAATTTTCAGTTTTTTCTTCATGAGTGTCGTTTTTGTGGTTGTTGGGGTTGCTAATGAAAATGAGGTCAAAATGAAAATCCAAGATGGCGCAGACGAACATTTTTTTTTGCTATCGTTATTTCGTGGCCTTCCCTTCGTGGAATACCACTGCACGCCACTGCCAATCAGTGGAATTAAAATTCATGTTTGAGGTCACAGTAATTAATAATATTCTATTGTGTTTTCATTTAGAGTCCTGATTTATGCGCCCTTTTGTGCTTTTTTTTCACACTTTGTAAAAACAAAACCTTTTGGTAAAACATGAGTATCGTTGATTCGGATTATGGTTTTGAAATCAATGTTGAACTGAGTTTCTTTTAAAAACAAGATTTTAATCGCTTTTTGATTTTACTATTTTACAAAAATATATAAAAATATTGACATATTTTTGCCAAAGTTCGAACAAAATCATGATTCAGCATTCAATTATAGAAAGGTGGATGGTTACTTTTGGAGGATCTTGTGGCTAAATAATAACAGCCGCTCGGTTTGATCTTCAGGTTAAGCTGCGCTTGCTAAGGTTGATCCGTGGATGGGTGACCACCCATTACACACCGAGTGTTTTCCGTGCTAGACTGGAAGCCGACTGCATCATAGTTGGGAAAAGGCTAGGCAGATGACTAGATTGACTTTCATTTAGCCGCAACTCGCCTGATGTGTAGCGATGATGTGGCCTAGCCTGGAGCACGCGTGCCTTGGGCAATTAGTGTATTACGATTTAATACACTTTTGACTTTTTAATAAGCGAGACGACAAAAAAAAACTAATTAGTCCGTCAGTTAGATTATCAAAAAATATTTGACCCGTGTTTTTTCTTTTGTTACGTAAACCAAAATTCACGATGATATGACGCTTTTAAAATTTTCAATACGTCTCGCTTAGGCATAATTTTTACCTAGTTCTGACGTCACGAGCCCCCACTCCCGAGTTTTAATGCATTTTATCTTTGTCAATATTCATTGATTTACAAAAGCAAAAAATACGTGTCCATTAATTTCCAATACTCTAACTGACGGACTAAATAGATTTGCAATTTTTTGATACTGTCGTCATGCCTATTATTGTTATAGCTGACAGAATGATACTTTTCCTAGGCCCTTATTACACAACATCCGACTTGATCTTACAACTAAGGCCCAAAGATTAAATCAGTGTTTATAACTGAAAGTAAAATGTAACGAACAACGTTAACGGATATTGTGTTCTTTTCTTGGAAAAATATAATTATCTTTCTTGTATTATAACCTTTACGGTTGTTATTTTTGATGGGTAAGTTTAGTCAGTACTCAGTTTATTTTTGTTGTAATATTGGAGGAATCAGAAGTAAGTTTTGTGTTAACGATTTTGGAAAGAACAAAGAAACGATGAATGTACTGTGTGAACGATCACAGTCATAGAGAAGTATGGAAGAAGAAGCCATGCTGCGCTGACGCCAAAAGAATAAGGATAAGAGAATAATTTTGACGAGAGTCTCTTCCAACATTGGAAACACTGGTATGGGTTTTGCTTTAATTGTGTGAATTTTGTCTGAAAAAGGTAAGTTTTTTAGTGAGAACTTATTTTTTTGTTAGTTAGCTCATTTTGTCCTACCCCTGAGTAAACCCCCCCCTCCATTCCTTTCACTTCTCATGATGGTGTGCTTCTTCTCGCCAATTAGTGGCGTCCCGCCATCTTCTCTTCGGACCTATTTATATTATTTAAAACCTTTTAAAACCAAATAAATAATTTAAGAAAATTAAATTTAAATGTACATATTGTAGCACTACAACACGTTTTAATTTTCTTAAATTAAGCAATAAATCTTTAAAACCGGCGACATGGCGTCCCGCCATCTTCTCTTCGGACCTATTTATCTTATTTAAAACCTTTTAAAACCAAATAAATAATTTAAGAAAATTAAATTTAAATGTATTGTAGCACTACAACACGTTTTAATTTTCTTAAATTAAGCAATAAATCTTTAAAACCGGCGACATCTGGGCAGCTTTTGGCGCTACTTTTTAGCGCTAGGCCAAAACAACCTAGTTTATCAGATTCTAACCTTGAAGTGGGACCAGCTTCCCCTTTTTATTGGGTCTAGGTAGAAGGGTTAGATATTTATCTTATCATAAAAGAGAAGTTATGGAGGATCCACTGTAATAGAGCTAAGAGAGAAGAGGCTTGATTGCGTTTGGCAATATTTAGAAATAAAATTTCTACCCACAATACTTAAATAGATTTTTAGGTTTTCGTAAACAATATATGCGTTTTATTATATTTTGGGAGACTGGTTCATAAGCTAGACGAAAGGCCTGTAAAATGTTCAAAAGGTGATTTTTAAACAATGTTAGATGGTATTTTTTTTGGTTGATTTTATTTTCCTTAAGTTTTGCGACATCACAGGCATGCATCATGTAAACAAAGCAAGTTACATGTAAAAATATCATGTGAGATGTCGGTTGCATGTAATATTACGCGCAGGAGCTTTAACAATAAAAACAGATTGCAATCGATGTCGCAATTCTACGTGATATGCAAGCAAACGGAATGTTTTTATTTATACCATGAAATTGCATTGGTTTTCCTGTGGTAACGACTAATGAGTTTATGGGAGTAAGTTCGAACCCGAATAGGCAAGTTAATTCTTCATCACTCCTTTCGAAACGGTAAAGGCTCTCCTTTGCTGTTTGGGGAGTGGTGAACGATCGACTTACCTGACCTCTAAAACCCAGTAACTGGGTAAATACGATTGTTCTACATTTCCAATATCCGACATAATTATCCAAAATAATTTTATTTAAACCTCAGCTATCACCAACATATCGCTTATTCCAAACTACGCAATAAATCAAACGAAACGAAATGACTTCATTACAGCAACATGTATACGGCATTAACAGAACACGTTATCACAAACTGACATTAAAGCAATATGACCGCGATTTATCTGAACATTTTCATTTTCTGCCCTATCCCAGAGGGATCTGTTATAATTTTGTTATAGGACACAGTATAAATTATTTTATGGTTATGTCGTTTTGTTGTTATTACGTCGTGGGCATATTTTAATTTGAGTGGGATAGTAGCAGGTACCTGCGTCATGTAATTTGTTTTGTAACAACAGATACCGACAGATGTCCGTGGATGGGTGACCAACATTACATACCGAGTATCCTCCGTGCCTCAGAAAGCACGTTAAGCAGTTGTTCCCAACTGTTATTTGTAGATCTTTGACACTAGTTACAGGTAGTCAGTGGCCCAAAAAGTCTGACAACCAGTCTTACCAAGGAATATCGTATTACCTAGTACTGACTGGGTTGTAGAGGTCAGATTTAGAGTCGTTCCATGTAAAACTGGTATTCAGCTGCATCCGATAAGACTGAAAGCCAACTTCAACATGAAAAGGGAAAAGACTAGGCAGATGATGAGATACCTACAGATAACTGCCAAATAATTGTAGCCTGAAATTCTTCAAATAGACAATGCAATTATTAAATTTATACTTTTTGAATTTATAACCACATGGACTATTATTGCATTATCCTCTACCGAACAATAGACTAATCAAACGGATAGTCATTCGTCAATCGAAATCCCAATACAGTTAATGAGTCGTTCGATGGAATTGCCTGCCGAGACCTAGCCAGCCTTTGTACCAGTTAGCGAACTAGACAGTAGACAGAATTTGCCCACAACATGTGCCGATAATTCGCTTTGTTATGGAAAACAAATAATAGTACACACTGCCTGAAGAAATAAGGTTGTTTCTCGTTAAAACTTTGAGGGTTGTGGTGGGTAGGGTAGGACCAAGCTGTCGCGCCTTTTAAAAGACTTTATTCAGTCGTGTTAGGTTAGACCAGAAACTGACTCCAACATGGCTGAGAAAAGGCAAGACAGATGATCTTCTTGTTTATTCTTCTTTTTAGTGTCTAATCTTGTGTCAGAGTTTTTATGCCGCCCATGGGATGACTTGGATTTACATGAAATTTACAGAAATATCTCTCAGGCATGCTGGTTTGGTTTCCTCGCGAAGGTTTTCTTCACCGAAGCTGTTGATAATAGGGCAGATGACAAAAAAAAAAACTCATTCGTCCGTCAGATAGATTTCCAAAAAATATTGGACACGTATTTTTTTATTTCACGTTAACTTAAAATTAAGACTAAACAGTGTGTCGAAAACTCGTGTGACATTTGAGTACATTTTTTACCGAAAAGTGACGTCACATGCCCCCACTCATGATCTTGGACGCGTTTTTTCTTCGTAATTTTTTATTAATTTGATAAAACAAAAAACACGTTTCCAATATTTTTCGATAATCTTAACAGAATCATATTTTTTTTAGTTAGTCGTCATCCCTATTATACTAGCACATGAATCCGAAAAATCAGAGGTGCGTGCCTTGGGTTTGAACTCGAGACCTATACTTGGCAGTCCGACGTCACTCTACTAGGCTATTACAAGGCAGATAATGATATGCCTGAACAAAAAGTGCCCCCTTTCCTTAAAAAAACTTTTCACATCATCACCAAATACATTAATCAAGATTTTTTATCATAACAAGGAAAACAAAGCAGGAGCGATCCGTCGTTACCTGTCATCGCAATGACAAAGTGCAGTAATTCCTCTCTTCCTAGCCGCAACTAGGGCAAACTAATTTGGGAATCACCTCACAAACAAACCTTTGCGAAGAAACAGGGAGTGTATTTAATGGCGTATTAGTTTCCACTTACTCGAGAAAAGTTTGGCTATTGAGAGAATAAGGAAACATAATATCAAACCAATATGTAATTTATTAGTAGAGTTGAATGGTTATTAAGGCAGTGGGTTTGATTCTAAAGTAGGGAAAGAAAATGTTGAGTTAGAATGAAAATAGAAACCTGAAGCCATAGTTAAACTAAAAACAAAGTGACAACGAATCATGACGAAGCCCTCTGTCTGTAGGTAAATCAAACTAAATAACTCTACGCAAAAGTTATTTTAGGATAAAAAATAACGTTTTACGGTCGGACTCATTGTAACGCACTTCAAACATTGTGCTGATAAATGCATTGAATAGTACGGGGGTCGTGGAGGTATTTTTAGTAATGTTAAAACGTTAAAATTTCGTAAAAAACGTTTGAACTTAGACCCCCAATAACACCGTAGGTAACAAAAAGGTTCCCAGGTATGAACAAAGTAAATGAAGCAATGATTGCCGTTGACCTGTCAAAGAAAGTAATTTTTGGCATTGTCAATTTAATACGTTACGGAATAACATCACTAGTTTATTTTGACGCCATCATTAGTCATCAAAATTGACAAGTGACACACTATTCGAATGTGTCAAACCGAAATATCAACATAATTTCTCCGAATTAACGTCAAGCTGATATTTCACCTCTAATTGCAAGCTCACACAGCACAGATCGTTAGATAAATATTCCCTGTATACATATACATACATACAATGTACAACAAAGTTATATGTATAGAATAGAACATACATGAAATTGTTTGTAGGTACACAATTTCCGCATTAAGTCCCGAGCTCCACGTATTTCTGTGCGAATTATTAATGATCCTGGCTAGTATTTTCCTTCATTTCACTGAATATACCTACTGGCCTATTTTCAGAGAGTGACGGGAGGATTATAAGTAAAACAACCTCTAATTATTTTCCAGCAAGTAGCTTCTGGTTCTGTTGTTTAAATTCTAATCCGGCCGTGTACCTACCAATGTGACTTTTCCGTTTATCTTGTACTTTCTAAGGTTATACACAAACCTGTACTGATCTAATCGAATAAATAAAATTGAAGTATCTGTTTGTAAATTCAAATTAACAGACTATCAGAATTCATAAAGGGTGTAAAAAACCCTTAACGAAGCCGAAAGGCACTAGTTTTCCTCGTCATTGCAATCATTTTTTTGTTCTGGACCACACCTGGGAAGCTTCTAGTTACGGAGATATTGGAGGTCAGAGTTCCAATTTTTTTCTTTTTTTTTTTAATCTGTCGTGATTGCTGCAATCGCTTGGATGTTTATTGTTTACACAACATCATTACATAACTTCACGCCATACTAGTTGTTAAGCTTATTAACTTAACAACTATTAACTTTAATTTAATTACTTCTATGACCCGTTTACTATTCGAAGCATCTACCAACACAATGTTTTGAGTGCGTTACATTGAGTTTTACCATAAAACGTGATTTTTCATCCCAAAAAAAGAAGTCGTTTCCCAGCAATTTTTTTGGCGTAGGGTTACTTAGTTTGATGTACAGAATGCTTGGTTGACGGCTTAGTAAAGGGTCCGTTAACACCCTGTATACGGTACTTATAACAAAAAAAAAAAAAATATTTTTTGTCTTTCTGTCTGCTTGTTTCAGCTAATCTACGAAACGGCCAAACCGATTTTGAAGGGACTTTTACTGGCAAATCGCTGATGTTTTAGGGAGTAATTAAAACTAATCTTTTATTTCAGAAAAAGTTCTGTGCAAAAAAAAAAACAAAGTCTGGAATCGTCAACTTTACTTGTGGAACCTTTGTTGTCAATGCATCAAATGCCTTTATCTGTTTGAGACGAGCTTTATGCTCTGCATTAGGACAGAAAGAGGTTGCTATTATTTGTCAAAAAAATTGACAATCCGCCCTGAGCAAGCCTGGTGAACTGGTGATCCATGGTCGTGCCTTATCTGTATCAGGGCGCCCTACAATGATACAGTACTAAGTAGCAGGTAAAGTTAAATCTGTTCCCTCCTTATTAGTTGGTGAGAAATATACTCCATAAGTACAAGTTTCTCTTTTTTCTAAGCACCTACCAAAGGGTTACGAAAAGCTAAGATGTGTATATTAAAGTAGTAAGTAGATATTTTAGCTTCATAACTCCATGCTAACAACATGTTTACCATAAGGAAAACACCATAAACATGTCTAAATAACGCCTTGAACCTCCTTCTCCAAGTGATGACGGCGCCTAAGTGTTCCTATGGCCGTAGACTTCCATGAGGGTAAAGTGACGTCGTAACATGACGTAAATTATGGTAACTACCGGTTGTGAAGCAACTGTGCAATCGTTGGTATGATGTCGGGTTGTATGTTGAAGTATTACGTTTTATTTCCGCAAGCAAATATTGCGTTTTGAACTATATATTATGTTAAGGGATTTAAAACGAGTCTGAAGTGCTTATTTCATGCTTTGCTGGAGCTATGTAACTAAGTGATTTCAGCTGAATTAAACGGTAAAGCAAGTGGCATCGTCTAGTTTCCTTACCGAATTACTGGAATCACACAAAAGCTGATAACGTAGCGGTTGTCTTTTGGGACGGATCATGTAAAGGAAAACCGCTGTCACAACACGTCCACGATGAACTGCTTCATTCTGGCACAATCTTTATAATATTTAAGCTAGAGAACCAGTACTATTATATATACCTACTTCAGGTAAAGGCCACACATACTTACAGCAGCTTATGTTCAAATGCACACAATGGAATTATAATTATATACGAGTATATACATACACTTTAGTTAAACCTGATAATAGGTGATTACCACCGCATATGGTTGTGTATGCGTGGTGGTAATCAGCAATGCAAAGCAGCAACAGAGACATCTCAGGAGTTTTCCTTTCCCGACCTTTTTGTAAGTTCGAAGAGTAGGTATGGTCTGACCTGGTATGTTCCAGTAATTGCACCTGTATCCGAAACGATGAAACTGATCGAGCTTGACCGAAGACAAGCGTACTGGACTCCGTTCGTTTACCCACACTTGGTCGTTTGCCCGGTTTCCAAAGGCAATCGAATTCGGGCGAACGACCAACACTGAACCGATTCATCACGTAATTTTGCATGATGTCACTTATTTGTTCGGAACATCAGAAAGCCGCCTCAGACGGCATTACCACGTGTTCGGATTCACCAAACTTAATGAACCCGACAGTCGACGGTACGTGGGAGCGAAGAGTTCCGGTGTCCACCTCTGGCTTGTCACCAGTTGTGGCCAGTGTGAATATTTAAAAAAGTCATGTCACTGTCCGCCAGTGGTGGACACTGGGAATCATCGTGCGAAGACACTTTGGTTAGGGTCGCGGCTAGCGCCATACAATATTTCATGTATAACTGCAGCTTTGAACAAGAAAAGTGGCTTGGCAGTATGGTAGGTATTAAAGGTATGGTAGTATTTTCCAGACGACCAACTTACAAAGACTTTTTAAGTAAGTAATACCTATTCGTGCACTAGTACTTTCAATATCCATATATCGGACACTAGCCCCGAGAATCTCAAAAATAACTGGACTGCCAATGTCTATAAACCAAAGGATATTGGGTATAAAAATATGCAAGTTTTTCATTTTGTTCTTTGTTTTTGCAGTGACTGCTTGAAAGAAAATTGTTATTTTCAACTATTTGGTGCAAATGATGAAAGAGCCGTGGCTAAATAATAACAGTCGGTAAGGCCGCGCTTGCTTAGGTTGATCCGTGGATGGGTGACCATCCATTACTCACCGAGTTTCCTCTATACCTCGGAAAGCACGTTAAGCAGTTGGTCCCGGCTGTTATTTGTAAATCTTTGACAGTCATTGCAGGTAATCAGTGGCCCAGTAGGGTTGTGGAGGTCAGATTAACAGTCGCTCCATGTAAAATACTGGTATCCAGCTGCATCATGCATATTATATGCATATTATTTCTTTCTATTAGACTGGAAGCGGACCCCAACATAGTTTGTAAAAAGCTACGCAGACGATGATTAGCTGAATGATACTGCTGATTGTTGGACTATGACAATTAAAAACAAAAATAAATATTCCTTTTTCGAGCCTAAATGTGACAAATCACAGACCCACGAAATTCAAACAACTATTAATGATTTTGCAGAACATAAAACCGGCATCATGCAAACACGGTTCTTTGCAAAAACGTAAAATTTCAAACACAACTCCCTTTTTGTTGAAGCTTTAATAGCTCGGAATTCAATCAATCATCCCTTCACTGAGGCTGACGGGCTACGTTTTTATCCCGTTTAGAATTCAACAAATTTGTGCAGGTTCTCTTTACATTCACTTTAAAATCGTACATTTTTAAAGCTGGCAATGATTGCTGTGTTACGTATGTGTATAGTTTATTTTTAGCACATGTGAACGAAGAGTGCAGCGGTGGCCCAGTGGTGGCGGCCCCGACTTACAAACAGTAAGTCGTGGGTTCGATCCCAGACAGGGATTACTTTGTGTAATTTATTTCATCACCAATGCTCTCAAAACGGTGAAGGAAAACATCGTGCGGAAACCGGCATGTTCTAGAACCAAAAATTCGAAGACATGTGACATCTACCAACCCGCACTGGGCCCGCGTGGTTGATTTATAGCCCATTCACTCTCATTGAGAGGAAGCCGTGTCCCAGCAGTGGTAACATTATAGGCTGATGATGATGATGATGATGATGACATGTGAAAGTATTCATCATTTTTAACCGACTTCAAAACGGAGGATTTTCTCAATTCGTCGGAACCTTTTTTTTATGTATGTTCCCCGATTACTCGAAGATGGCTGGACCAATTTGGTTTTTTTTTTTTTGAAAGGGTATACTTCCCAGGTGGTCCCATGATCATCTCAGGATCTGATGATGGGATCTTGGAGAAATAGAGAGAACTCTTCGAATTTTATAGGCACACTTGAAGCGATTTGAATAGTTTTTGGTAGTACTTAAATGATAGCAAATGGACTGGGATCGCTGAAATCTCATGTCTGTCTCTTGTTTACACCAGTTCATAACATAACATCACGCCGGTACCCTGTGAAGGGGTAAGCACTTGTGAACCACTAAAAAGTGAAAGACAAAAACTTTTTGCAAAAAATAAGTAAGTAAGTAGTAAAAAGTTTTTATTTTTAGTATCTCCTTTTGCAGGTATGCTGGAAGAAAGGACAATGGGCAATTTTGTATGGGCCCCAAATCAATTGTTCTGTGTTTCATCAGAATGATCATTCTTTGTCTCCTTTAGCCAAATGTATTTCAGGGTAGGCGACTAACAGAGATATAGAAGACGAAGGCATGCTCCGCCTTCTTCTGCATTTCTCTGTTAGTCGAGTCTTTTCATGAGTTACCCCCTTTATATCCAAATCATGTTTCACACAGTCCATATATCGTTTCTTATACCCTTCTAAATTCACACCTTAAACTTTTCATCAGAATGGTCAACGGGTTAGTGAGGTGTGTATCGGACACGGGATCCCTTCTTTTTGCGTAATGTTATTTTTCCTAATATACTTTGGCATAACTGTTTTGGCATAATTTGTTTTGCCATAATAATACTTTGCCAATTTTTTTTTTGGCATACAGTTTATTTTAGCATAATCATATTGAAGGCTAATTTGTTTTGGCATAAATTGAATTGGCATAACGTTATAGGCATAATGACTATTAGCATAATAATATTTGGGCATACAATTAATAGAAATACCGGAATCAAATTTGAGTTATTTTTAAGTATTTATTTTGAATTAAAAATTCATTAAGTTGTGCTTCAAAAGTTAGTGACAGAAATGAATCGCTGCAAAACCGACTCCACGTAGTCTTATCTGCCCTACCCCTAGAGTGTAAGTGTGAGGGGCGAGGCGGCCCGCAAGCTGAGGAGCAGGTGGTTTTAACGCTCGCCGCCGTAGCTCATGCTTGTTTGCATGCTGCATGCTTGCTGCATGCATGGTGTGTGCTTGTTTGCATGCTTCTTACAGGGAAAAAACTCACATATGTTCACAATCAACTATGTTCAAATATAAAGATAATTTATTTGTTAAAAACATGCGTTTACACACAAATCGAGCATGCAATCTCTTAGTAAAGTAGGGTAGGTCAGTACAAAACAAATATGTTATGTATTACCTGCTTCAGGACATATGGTTTTTTCCCAATCATCAAAATAAATTTGTATATCCAATTAGGGAATGTCTAACATTTTAGGAGTTAATTATTATGCTTCTTTGTTATACCTATAAAAATATGTTTTAAGTATTAATATCATTATGAGTAAATAAATTTATACCTAAGAATGTTATGCTTAATCATTATTATGTTTAGATAAATTATGCTTAAAAAAAATATGCGTAAGCTGTTATGCGTAAATAATGTTATGCAAAAATATGATTAGGAGTAACAAAAATATACCAAGTTATATAAGGTCTTAAAATTTTATGCGAATGGATAGGGAACCATCGGACACACATGAAGTAAATAAAAGGTAGGTACCTGAAGTTATCGATGTTTATTCGGTAAGGAAACATGCATAGCTCTTATAGATATCGATATTTTGGACACAGCTGCCACTTAAAGTGGCATTCAATAACAATTCATACTGATATAATATACCTGTAACTTTGTCACATATACAATTTATTTTTCTTGTAATTAAGTTTTTTAAGATTTAATTTATGCACAATAGTACATAAATAAAACTAAATTAGGTACGGTAGAACAAGCTATTTGGTTTACAGTTTAACCCACAAATTACATTGTAAAATGTAAACCAAATAGCTTGTTCGACTGTACTTTACATTGGACATCTACTACGTAGATTGATCAAAAATACAACATCACGTCAAAACCACACAGGTGGGTATCTACATCAAATAAATATATTTAATTATTTATATATATACAATACCCACTTACTAATAATTGAAAAGGAGAATGGGCAACTTCATAAGGTAAAGTTAAGTTTGAGTTCCTAATATAGAGACACACAATCATATACTCAATATATCTCAATCTCATTAAAAACATAACAATATGTACAAAAATGCAAGTATCAAAAAAACAGTTCTTCTACTGTAAAAAGTTTTGAGGTCATATATAATACTAGCACTTCGCCCGCGACTTCGTCCGCAAAAGTTGTGATAGCTCGGCTAATTAGCATGATATCAATATAATTTATATCCTATGTTACTCGGTAAAAATGTAGCTTTCTAACGGCAAAAGAATTTTTAAAATCGGTCCAGCAGTTTTTAAGTTTATTCGTTACATACAAAAATACAAATCTTTCCTTTTTATAATATTAGTGTAGAAGTGTAGAAATAGAATGACTTCTCATCATGACAACTCATAATTGAAAAAGCGCTAGCGGGCTAAATTAGGTTTTGTTAACAAGACAAAGACAAAGTTAATTTGTTGGATACGGTAGACACAAAATTGTTAAATAAAAATAACATGGTTCAGGACATATCCACCGCTTGACGCGGCATACGAATATTAACATTGGTTACACTTGATAACACTAAAATAATTATGTACTAACACTTAAAAATATTTTAATTTTTACGCACATATTATACCTAACTTACTTACACTCTAATAAAACAAAACTAAAATGTGCAAACTGTATACTCTAACTTAATATAAATAATATTATTAAAACAGATAATATTAATATATAGTGTGTTTGGCTACCACTTACCGATACTTTAAGGGCATATTATATACTCATTTCTATCGACATATACACGTTTATAAATACTCGTAACCCCGAGAATGGCAGCCATTTTGTTTTATCAATCGGCTGATATAGGAAATGTGCAATGAAATGATAATATTTTTGAATCTAAGAGCTAGAGACGTGCAAATAAATACGAGTAAACGCCGAGGGTATCTAATTATGAAATATTTTTTTCTAAATTTTAGCAAAAAAGACCTTATAAAGTTTCTCATTGGACGGGAAACCTACACAAAACGAAGCCATGTTATACTGGAATTGTATAGCTTGATGTGCCGTGTGTACCCACGTCAAACTAAATTCTTTTAAAAACTAGATTCTTTAATAATTTCATAAGGTTTTTTTCAAGTCATTCAAAACTGATTCCTAATCGATGTTTGTTCATAAGTATTTAATTAAATTTTGAATTTCGTTCTCCTAAATAACCATTAAATAACCAAATATCTCAGTAAAATACGAACAACCATCAAATTTGTTGAGATAACACATAAGTAATTCTTTTAATTCAGTACACTTGTTTACTTGTTAAAATGCTCATAATATGAAATAATGTTGATGTTTTATGTTATCGAAAAACCAAACAAAAAAGCCATGTTTTACACTATGTAATATATTAATAATTATCCTTTCATAAAAATGTGAAGTGAAATTCTCTTTACAGATAAAATGAACTTTAAAACGGTAACTGACTTTCGTAGATCACACTTGCTTAATATTAATTTCACAACAATTTACCTAAACATTTCTTTGTTCTGAATAAAGATATATTTAATTTATTTCTGTCTCGTTTCGTAATACAATTATTTTCCCAGAGATTGAGAATAAAAAATATTAAAATGGTTTTTATTTTATTTATTACCTACTCCTATCATTATACGGTTAACACATAAAAATCAATATAGAGAAAACATGCAGATTTATTTATTTATTATTAATTGACTATGTTAAGTTTTAAAAGGGAAATTCGTACAGTTAACACTTGATTTTACGTATAAAGGGTCACCCTGATTACGTAAAAATGCAAGTCCAAGCTCGTTTTTTTCATTAACGCGTAATAATTTACTTACATATTAATGTCCACACATGTACTCATAATAAGCTGAGAAAAAAACGACAGCTACATATTTTTTTAACTTAAGTAAAAATATGTAGCTCTTCGATACCCGCAATTACAGACACAATTAAAATAACAATGCAACGTACCCATGTGTGTACGGCTGGGGACATACAGGCACAGACACATTAATGAAGTTCAAGTACTCATACAAATTTATTTATCTGTGCGAACGTCATGAAACATTCGAAATCAGTAAGAAACGTTCTGTTTATAAATATCTAAAAAGTCTATTTTTTTATGTAATAAGTTTGCTTTGATTCTGAAAACGCATCGGGTACGCACTAAGTGTTAATAACAAAGGTCGTGACGTTGGGATAATTCGCAGAACTTCCCGCGAAAAATATAACTGCCAATGAAAAGCGGAGGCACATGAGCGCCATTGCTACGCGGCGGCTTGCGGCGGCGTTGCGGCAAACTACACAAAGCTACTACGACTGAAACATCTTGATACTTTACCCGAATAAAATAACTAGTGTAATAAAACTGTTTGAAATCATTGGACTTAGCTACAATGCAGCATCATTCTTTGGTTAGACGCAACTTACGTACGCTGCATGCCTTTTCGTGTTTCACCAAGTTGTCTTTGCGGGTGAAGTGCTTTTTACAGTACCCGCAGTTGTAGAGTGTTTCGGAAGAGTGCTTGCAGCTTTTGTGGCGGTTCAGCCCAGCAAGGCGCTTGAATGTCCACCTGCAGAGTGGCTCGTCACACTTATACGGCTTCAAACCACTGTGCGTCTCCTTGTGCCTTTTAAGGGTACAGCTGTTGGTTAAGGTCTTATTGCAGCCCGGGAAATCGCACTTCTTCGGAATTCTACTTGCCCATGGTTGGCGTGTCTTCGCGAGTGGTTTGATTTGCAGCACTGGCACCGGGATCTTCTTGGGCGCTCTCTCGCTTCCTTCTTCTTGCTGGGGCGGCGGCGTTTGAGGTGAAATTGCTGGTGGTGGAGATGGCGGTAGTGGCGGTAGTTGGGGTGATAGTGGCGGCGATAGCGGGGTTGGTGGTGGTGGTGGAAGTGGAATTGGTGATTGTGATTGCTGTTGTTGGTTATTTGGTGAAATATCAATCACATCTATTGTCCGGGCAAATAATCCAGTGGTTCTCTGTGTTGTACAAGCTTCTACCACTGGCATATCATTCGAATTGCTAATTGCTGGCACGTTTGATGCACTGAGGTTTGTTTGAGTATTGGTGGTATATCTGTCAAGAGATGATGGAAGCAACAGTGCTGACATTGGTCGCACGCACACCCTCAATTGGGGAAGATATGTATATATAGGGTAAATTCTCTCTTGGGAAGGAACGGCACCCTGGGGCTGTTCCTCTTGTGATACATCTTCATACTGGATCGGTTCTGGCTGGTTCTGATTCTGTTTCGGCTCCACTTGTGGCGAAATATCCCACTCGGGCCGCTGGTTATCGATATAATCGTTAGACGAGAGCGATTCCTCTGGAGGTAAATTGCCAAAGCCTTCCTCGACCGTTTCCTCGACGCCGGGGAAACCTAGTGGCTCCTGAGAAAAGTATAACGAAATCGGCGCCCCCCCTATAAATCTCGTACTTTCTTGGCGTGTAAATCGCCAGGACTCATTTAGGAATGGTTCATTAGGGTCATCATAGTAGACTGAGAAATCTACCAACTCACTAATTAGGCTACCACTAGGTAGTGCGTCGAAACGATATCGCTCCATTATCGATCGACTGCAGAATAACGCGCGGTGCGAGTTGCCTCTACACCGGTCACCGAACGACTGAAGTGGTAATATTGAGATGCTGCAACGTATCCGACAAAACAGCGTATGTAGTGCACACTACCTACGCTATTCTGCCGGATTATAATCCGGCCATTTCTTACATAACTTTAAGCATAGAACAAGCAAAAATAGAAATTTATTATTTGAGTTTAATAATAATAAATTTAATTATTATAGTAGTATCTTTAAATGGCAATGGTTTTTATTTTTTTTTATTTTTTATCTTTAAATGACAAAAGAAAGCAAGGAATAAGAAAAATTCACACCCTAAAGGAGAATGCAGTTTGCACGAAAGCTCGTTATTTCTGTAGATGTGAAATCCCCATCGGGTACACGATTTTTTTAAGTTTTTGTTTGTCAGTAAAAAACATGTAGGTAATTAAACACCGATACACGTATTTTAACTTTCACAAAATATGTTCATTAGAAGATTAGGATAAACTTTCCAATGTGGGACAACGATTTCGAAGTTCATTTTTTTTTGTAGATCGTACTCATAAATAGAAAGCTTTTTACAAGCTTTCAATATCAGGATGCCCATAAAAAAAAGTAAGTAGGTATGCCATAAGCTTCTACTCCATTCACCTAATATACCCATTTTTTTTTAAAAGTGATAAAAAGTCATGCGGTATAATTTGCATTTGCAAATTTTTAGGTCGGATAAATTGTCATGGTAGACGTTAAAGTTGACATTTCACGTTCAGTTGACGGTAGATAATGTGCACAGTAATTGATTGCTGTAGGTATTATGCAATTACATTGACTTTTTTACACAAAAAGTAAGGTTTTTTTTTGTGGAACGTCATCGGAAGCTCCCTCTCAGTCGTCAGCGTTAGTCATCGTTTGTTGCCCTGAACTCCTGTAAACTGCTAAAATTGTCCTAAAAGTCTTACTAGCTGGCATGAAGAGCGTAGACCAAAGGCGGAGCGACGACGATATTTGTGACAGAAAGTGGGTGTGTAATGTAAAATGCGAGCGTAGCGAGCGCGTGTCATGGAGTCGTAGCAGGTTCGCTCATATCTCAAAAACGGTGCGTTCTATCACAAAATAATGAAAAATTTCCCCCTCTTGAAAACCTCCCTCACCCCCTGCCGTTGACTACGTGTTTTAGGCAAATATAAAGCGTTTTGAGGTTAGGTTACTATAATTGGTTTTTCTGAAGAACGGTGCGTCACCTTTACATGGGAGTGGTGCCAGGGCACAGCGGGCACCTCCCTCCCTCCTCCTGCCAAACGATACAAAATTTTTACCTGTTTTCATTCTAATAACTAAATAGCGCTATTCTAACCTCAAAACTTTAACCATGGATGTCTCCATATCCATGGGGCTCCCGAGGGTGGGATGGTACAGGGGGTAACCCTCTCCCTCCTCCCCTCCCCTCCCCCTCCACGCCCCTTAAATCGTTGTCCTGCAATGGAAAGTTTGACCTAAGACGTTTCCATCAATCATTTTTACGTAGAGTTACTTAATTTGATGTTTAGAATCTTTGGTTGACGGCTTCGTGTAGAGTATGCTTACACCTTGTATATTATACTAGCTAGTAAAAATTGCACTATCTAATTTAGTCGGGTAATACATGACAAAAGACATCGTTAGTACTTTTGTCTCGTTTACTCTTACTACTGAATCTATTAATGTGTCCTTGTCATACTAGTATTGTTATGTATTGACGTGGCTATTTACGTTATTTTCTTCAACTAGGTGAACTTGAATGTCAAGGCCATCCTGTAACGACTTTCAAAGATCTATAAATGACAATCGGGACCAATGGCTTAATGTGCCTTCTGAGGCACGCAAAAAACTCGGTATCTAATGGATGTTCACCCATCCTCAGACCGACCTTGGCAAGTGCTGCTTAACCCTGAATATTGACCTGTTCGGCTGTTATTATTTACCCCCAAGATCAATACACACTTAAATGATAGGTAGGTATCAAGATCAAACCTTTTAAAAAACAAAAAATATATTATATTGATTTGTTTTCTAATTAGATAGATAGATAAACCATTTATTTAGTGCACACAAAAGACATAGCACAACACACAGAAGTACAATTTACATGATTATAAAAAACAAGGTGCCAATTTACAAAAAGAAAAACTTATTTACAAAATTGGTATAGTAATTAACATACTTCAATTAAACAAGCTCTATGTGGTCTGTGAATTAAACTAAAATAAGAAGTATACAAGGTGCGGTGTGCGTCTCAAGGTTGCACCAAATGGGAGTCCAGCTCAGCATGTGTCAGGCATGCACCTGACGCTGATATTCTGCTGGATCCCTGTAGTGACATACGGACGTCAAGCAGACGAGATAAATTGGTGTTGTGACAAAGTGTTATTCATGCGCGGAGTGAAATTATGTAAGTATACCAACCCTCAACTTAAATTAAGTGTTTTACAGAAAGTTTTCGTCACGTTACGTTCTTGTTCGTTGATGTGTGTAAAATAATAATAATAATAATGTAAAAATAATATAAATGATTTGTAAAATAATATAAATGTTTGAATTAGTCAACGACCGCATGTGCAGATTCGATTTCGGTAGCTAAAATTTAACCCTGTGGATATCGATCACGGTTTCAACTTTCGCACATTTTAAAGTGCCTTGCTTCCAAGTAGGCAGATAATAATATATTTTTTCTCAAACATGCTTGGAAATTTGAGCATTATTTTGACAAGATAAATCGAAATTGCTGTACTGGCCAGATACATGAGACCAGCGCCCGGCAAAAGGTGTATGAAAATCCATATCTGTCGTGTATAGGCGGCCAAATAAATTACATAGTAAACTCATAACTGTCGTGTTATTTAAAAATGGAACGATCTTTTACTCTGAAACATGGCAACCAAGAAAGTAACTTGTCAAAGTTGTTATTTAAATTTCGAATTGGCGTGCAAATAGAAAGCGGTTTATTGAAAAAAAAACCAAATGATCTCTTCAACGCGAGAGTTTTAATTTCCTCGCATTATTTGAGAAAAGTACTATACAAGCCTTGGCCACAACTAGGCATTGATGGGCTTACATGTGTGCCTCGGCCCACATTTACACGTTCGTCTTTCGTCAAAGGCGAAAAATCTTTGGGCATTCTATGTGTATTTCAAATCGTGATAACTTTAACTAATCACAGTTAAATAATAACAAAAAACATTTTGGTATAAGGATCCGTGCTCAGGCTTACTTACAGTTTGTACATAGTGGCTTCTATGAAACTGTCGAAAAGATTGTATTTTTTACAAAATCTCTGGAATTGAGTGTGACCCGTAGTGGTCGCGCTTCTACTTCAATCAACTTGTCTGTGCAGGCGGGAAAACACCGAACTAAAATAAATGTACCAAGTTCGACATATCGATGCGTTTTTGCTTGACAACCAGCGCCACTTTGAACTGCACACTTAAAGTGGTCACATTACAGTATATGGCGACATCTTGAATTCTGTACCAAAAAGTTATGCAGCTACAAAGTCTTAACAAACTTCACTAGATGGCAGATGTCGATGCCTTTCGAAAGAACCGCTAAAATAATCTAAAAATAAAAAGTTAATGGTTCAGTTTTATGATAATCATCGAAGCATACATTCACTATTTTTATTTAAAGCTGTAAATAATATTTAATTTACATTCTTTTGTTAAATCGAACTTTAAAAATCAATTGGCCTGTGGACGGAGAGCAATAGGCTAGCTCACCGTCCGTCCGTCTTATGACGACAGGCCGTGTCAACGGCGTGTTCGTGTTCCACGCACGCCTCAAAGAGAGTCAGCCAAAAGGAAGGGATCCGCAAGGGCCGATGCCTGCCGGGGCTGCGGGACTGTTCGAAAGAGAAACCGTGGCCCCGGAACACAAAGGGCGATGTGAATGGGTTTTAGTCAGTAAAAGTCTGACACATCAAATTATTCCTACCGGTCTGGGCGGAGCAGGAGGGAGCTCCGCCCAGACCGGTAGGAATAATTTGATGATGTCCCATCCGAAAAAAAAAGTTACAGAACCCTAAAAATGGTAAAATTAACAATAAAACAAAATTAAACAAACGAAATTAGCCTAACCGATGCCAATAACTATCTCATAGAACTGTAACATTTAAAAAAAAACGTACGTACGTAACACGTAGTTTTACTGTGACAGAATATAGATGTCGCCACAATTTAATATTAGCAATCAGAATAAATAATAAATAAAATATTTATAGCCACAAAGAAAAAAGTTATACGTTTCCATTTAAAACCTTGACTCCTGTACTAGGTGAGACCTGGGTTACAGGAGTCAGTGTCTTCACCCGGTTTAGTTATTAATTTTCACATCATTTAGCACAAAAAATAATAAAAAAAAAAAAAACATTAAAAATAATTCATGCGTGCTCTTGTGTGGTGTTTGTGTGTATATGCGTAGGTGTAAATGTGTTGTGTCTGTGTGCAAATATTGTGCCATCTTTTCCGTTTGGTATAAGTATACTACTATTTGGTGTGATCCTTGAATTTTGAATGGACCATTTTGTTGCCAAATATTCACTGCTGTAATTTTATTTTTAAACAAATGAATGCCCTGTACATACAAAGTCGGTTTATCCCAGGCATCTTCATTGTGCACAATATGATTGTGAATATTGTACATTCTTTAATATAACCTCATATACCTACATAGGTATGGGTTCGTCATTAATTTTGTAAGCATTTCGCGCCAAACTTCCATGGATCGCAAAGCTGAATACTGGTTGAGTTATTCCTGACATTATCTGTATTGAAATCAAACAGTTGAATGCTGCCGTCATATGCGTGTTTAGGGTTGATACGACGTCTTTGGGTTTTAGTTAACGAAATAAATGAAATAATAAAATGTGTCGTTGTATGGCGTTCTTTGGTTTCTGTCTAACCTCGTGGGAAAAAAGGCGTGAGTTTATGTCATATTACGTCATGCATGTATTAAATTTATTTTATATTTTAATTAGTGTTTGAGGTTACTATAAAAGGTTAATGTTGACGAATTGGCGTGTACTAGTTGATGTGTGGCAAAGAATTTAGTTTAATGGTTTGTATTTAAAGCTTTCGTACCCGAAGAGTAACCAACGGCACCCCATTTACTAAGCCTACGCTGTGCGTCCGTGCGTCTGACTGTCGGCGCGAGCGGGCTGTATCTCATGGTCCGAAATTGATAGACAGTTGAAATTCAATAATTGAATCACAGAATGTGTATTTCTGTTAACGCTATAAAAAAAAACATTAAAGGGGGCTCGCCTACCCGGGGCTGCGGGACTGTTCGGAAGAGATACCGTGGCCCCGGAAAACAAAGGGCGATAAAGGAACATGGATGGGTTTTAGTCAGTAAAAGTCTGACACTCCCTCCTGCTCCGCCCAGAGCGGGAGAAGTCATTTGATGATTTCCCAACCGAATAAAAAAGGGGGCTCCCCTATTACAATGGTACGGAGCCCTTCATGCGCGACCGACACGCACTTGAACGGTTTTGTCATAACTCTTTATTTTTAACGTTGCAGGTTTTATTACACAGAACAGAACGAAATACTTCTAATATAACTGGCAGATGACATGTTGCTGTGAAGTTTTTTAGTCATTTCTCCACATCTTCAACCGACTTCCAGAAGGAGGACAGAACATCATGACGTGCTTTACAATAATGTTGTGTAAACAATAAACATCCAAGCGATTGCAGCAATCACGATAGATTTGCTGACTATTATTGAATAGTTCCGTAAAAATGTAAAAAAAAATCTTTTTTGCAAAAAATAAAACCGACTTCAGAAAAATAATAAATCATTAAATCGTGGAGGGCGCGCATTTTAGTCTTCTTAACTTTAACTTCAAAATTACGTAAGGACCGGAGGAGGAAGTCTTTACGTAATTTTAAAGTTGAATTCCATAGAATCTCAACCGAATCTGAATTAGTAACTATTGATTTGGTTTTGAAATGAAATCAAAAAGAATTTCTACACTACATCCACTAACTTCACAACCAACAACCCTACACCACATCAATTAAAATGTCTATCGCTGGCTCGTCATAGTTTTGAATGCATGAATGTTAGATGGCGGCCACTACGATTATTGGCGGTCAAATCGGATGCATCGGTGTTACGTCACACATTCACACCTGCATATCATATGCATATGCAATTCGTATGCATATTGCATGTGACGTGAAGCGTGGGCTGTGTAAAGCATTGTATCGTGATTTCCTGGTAATGTGCATTGCATTAATTAATATTGTATTGGAGTTTCGTCAGGTATTGGAATGGGTTTTGTAAGGTTTGGTGTTTAATTAATTTTGTGTTAAGAATGGCTGGATATTGAAATGAAGGATTGTTTATCAGAATTTAAAAACAAAATCTTGATTATTCTAAGCTTATTGCTAATTACACCACAAATTAAGAAATGCACTAGAAAATAATCTGACATAGAGAAAGTCAGACCAATTTCATCGTCATCATAACTAGGAAATCATCATGAAAAGTCTCAAATGTATTGAATTGAAATAATGTATATTTATTTGATTTGTTGTGTCTGACCGTGGCATCACTTGGGCCCGATCAGAATACCAGCACTGTGACATTTTTAGATCTTACAGCACCATGCTGAAAAATGGGCCTTTTCACATAGTACAGAACCAATTTAGTTTAATGTACCTATGTCTTTTAAGTATACAATGTGTCGCTTTGCATCCTGGTCAAATTCAAGGGTGTGCTACAGACCATCAAACTGAACAACTTTCTCCATGGGACCACCATCGTAATCGCGAAAAAATAATCAACGGCCCCATACAAAATTCCACTACCAAACACCATAAAATACACCTACCACTGCTTGTCCCTGCGTCACCTAAAGGTTGACTGGTAAATGCCTATGGCATTATTCCGCCTCTGTACTTTGTGCTTGAAGTATTAAAAGTCGACTAAATCTAAGAAGTCCGTTTTGACAGCCGTCAAATCCATAGTAAATTGACACCGCTATCAGAAATTGAACTGTATTACTAAATTACGCTAACAAATGTCAAAACGGGCCTTTTATTTTTTGAATACTTTATAGTTATTTATGCAACTGTTGTATAATAAGGGGTATTAAAACACGAATTTGGGTTTGTAAATGTGTGTTTTACATGTATCACATGAGTGTTTTAATACCTAATTATGTACAGTTGCATACAAGACTTTATCTACATCCATGATATGAATCCTCCATAAAAGGTTCTGAAACCCTAAGGTGTTGTAGTGTTGTAAGAAGTCTGTTTAAATTTATGTAAAGTTTAATTGCTGAGTATTTAATACAAACAAACTATGTGTAGGTAATAATATAATTATTTATTACAATATTTATTTACATTTTGGATCGTACAATTATTAAAAAGCAAAGCTTGTATCACTCATTTTTGTAAACAACAAAGTATACGACGGCGGGATACGACGTGAATTCGAATTAACATATAAGTTTTTTTTAATTACTGCGTTGTGGTAGTGTGTCGCACGTGCATGACAATATTCTTTTTTTGAAATGAGTTGCATAATGAAATTTAGTACAACATTATAACACTCGTTTGGATGATATTATGGTTACTATGACACTGCATTGTTTTAATGTTGGCAATAAACTAACTGTTCCAGATACTTTTATAGTGGATTTATAGCATGGGTGGGCTTTTTTTGTGCTCTTTTTTTTGTCCTGTGCGAGTCTAATAAATACTTTTTCTTTTCTTCATTCTTAAGATTCTTAAGATGGGATTAAACCGGTACGTGAAAATTATGTATGTGACTCTAGTCAGCAGACCCTGACAGACACTGTTGTATCTATCTATGTCCGGTGTCTGTAGCTGATCCGATTGTCCCCTTTATTCGCATAATATTAGATTCTCAAAATATTAGATTCGCTAAATATTACATTCTGAACCTTCATTATGTACTATAATTATAATGTCGTTGTCGAAATACGAAAGCAAGGCCTTACATTCTAAAAGGTTTTGTTGGAACCCTTTCATAAAACTCACCTTAAAAACCGTACAGTCGTTTTCTCAAATAAATAAATAAACCGTCACCTAAAGTGAGGAAACGTGATAACTCTGCCGGGTCTCTTTCAATGCAAAAGGACAGTGGTATTGAAAGCTAATGGTCTACCTAATGTCTCCGGTCGGAAACGCGCCGTCTGATGGATCGTTCAGATTTTTAAACCACGATTAATGTACTGGTCATGGGTGAACATTTATCTTTTGTGCGAGTTAGGGTTTTTTTTTTGGAAAGTGTTAAAACATGTAGCACATCACGTCTGTAACCTACCTATAGAAGTAGTTAAAAGTGGTTCATGCATTTCTCCCGTTATACTTAGTCCCATAGACACAGAGACGAGCCTATATACATATCATTCACAAAAACAATGTTGTATGTGTTATGTTATTTAAAATAGTTATATATAAGATAATTTAATTAAGGACCACGCTAACGCATTAGGATTTCCCTGTAATGTTAGTAGTGTTTGTGATAAATAAAAATAAAAAAATAAAAATAAAACAAAGAATAAATAAATCAAGGTTCCACCACCGAGCTGCTACTGTGTAATTTCTAGTAGAAAACCCAATAACACTTTGTTAAATGCCCTGGAAATCAAACCCACTCGTCTAAAGATGTCGTAGGTAAGTTAGAAAATAGCATGTTAAACTAGCAAAGCATGGCGTGAGGAAAAGTGTAACTTCGACTAATATCTTCTTCCTGATGCTTTTGTTGTTGTGTCTTATTAATGTCCTACCTCCTTCATTTTTCTTATCAGGTGATTGGTACGAAATTTCTCTTGCGTTCCACGCACTGCCCCATCAGGTGGAGCGATGACTGCAAAAAAAAACACGCTTGGAAGATGATTATGTTAAGCAGCAGACGCTATGTAGCCGAGTTCTGAGGATAACTATTTTAAGTGGGTCTGAATTTAGACGAATCCTATAAGCAGTTAAGTCACAAAGGTGTTAATCAAAATTGCCACCGTTGCACAAAATTTCAACCTAAAATAATTTACCAAAACCGCTTATACGTGAAAAAGCTTGATGGCATTAACGGCATTACATAATAAATGCAACAGAATACGGTTCACCGCTCACCAAAGAGTATAATAATAAGGAGCCGCTCACTCTCCACTCGCCACGTCAACCGCAGTGCAACTCGTCATATCGTCCATTTTTTAAACGAAGACGTGTAGGTTGAAACCTTAAATGCTTTTTAATAATCTGCAGGGGAGATTGTTATTTAGACCTAGAATTTGCATTTGCAGTATTACTGATTCTTTGAGGGAACTACATAGTTCAAAACTATTATTCTGCTTTGATCAACTGTCTATTTAGTATTTTAGGTAGACTTGCATTAAAACTGTCTCGTTGGGTTGGGTCGCAATCGTGATTGCTGATCATGAGTTCCTAGGTTCGATTTTCAGGTGGAGCAAATTGTTATTGGGTTTTTCCATCAGGATTTTTATATTACACTTGCATTGCACAAATCCAGACTCCGTGGCAGCCACGGAGTCTGGATTTGTGCCCGGTCGATGGCAATATAGCTCGCCTCCTATTACATGGGACTTAAACGTTTAATTTTAAATTTACTCTTTAAGCATGAGCATGCCATTTGGCAATCAATAGATTTCCCGACATCCCTACTTTTGTAGTGCCCTTCCGGTCTTTTCCAACACGACCAAAAGGTCTTCCTATTTCCAAGTATGATTACTACAACTGAAGGTATCCAGGCTCCCATAGAAACATATTAATATTTCCCAATCACCCATTCAACAAAGGCATTTCCATAAGATTACAAAATCCCGTAATCACAAGCACAACTCAGGAGAATATAATAATTATATTAATCACCGATTCCTGGATTACAAAGGTTCATTGTGAAAGTGTCACCCTTAGGATTAGCGTTATTTATATTATGATACGAGGGTCCCTTTGTTTATGAATAGTGCGATAGGGTAAGCGGTATTTATGTAGGTCAGTAATTGGATGGGTTTCGCGATTATGTTTAGATAAATGGGGAGATAAGATTTAAGATGATGTTGTTAATGAGTTTGGCTCATAAACGGTTAGTTGCGATTGCTTTATCAATGCCAAGTAAGGTTATTATTGTGTTGAGTTATGTGTTTGTGTGTTTTTGTCTAAGACGTAATATTACGATATTTTGTGTGAGCTACCTTTAACCAAAACAGGCCATGTTCTGTAATATTTTTGTCCAAACAACATCTATAGACCGGTGATTATGTCAACTTGAAATATAGCACTGGGCTACTATTGTTTTTGAACTTGAGGATCTAGACAAAGACTCGTTTTATCAGCGATAACGATGACAGAAGTTGTTGTAGATATTCGGAACATTTAGAAAGTCATTGCCTCAAGTGTTGACCCTTAAATCATAAATGGCTTTACACGTCACATTGTGTTATGTTTTAAAAAGAGATGTGTTTCGTACCTGACTACTCAGAGAAGAAACAGTCAGAATACCTTAGGTATTTAACCAAATATTTAATTAAACCAATCACATTCTAGAGGTCTCCAAAGCTTCAACTTAGAAGTTAATTTAACGACCCCAACATGTAAAAAACTAAGCTACTTTAATATATCAGCACAAAACAAAAATCTCAAACTTTATCGGAAAGCAGATACCGAGATGTAACTTTGAGATCTCAATACCAAAATTTGTTACGCACAGGTGGCTATACGACTGCTTTGTTGAGGAAAAGTATTTTTGGTATGGCAAAAGCTATTTTTAACCACATTCATAACATAAAAGAGGAACCCGTAAAAGTGTTCAAAAAAAAGCTAACTGAACTTTTATTAAATAAATGTTATTACTCCGTATCGGATTTCCTAGCTGATAAATTTTAGTTGTATGTCAATGTCCGTATCGGATTTCCGAGCTGATAAATTTTAGTTGTGTGTCAATGTTTGTATGTTTGATAATGAACTGCATCAATGTTTGCATGCCAAAATGGTACAATGTACAAGGTTTCTGTAACATTATTGTAACCATCTTATTGTAATTACCTACATTCTGAGCAAATAAATGACTATTCTATTCTATTCTCAACAATTACTCTCATATCTATCTTCTTACGTTTCACAAATTCCCAATCAAAATAAAACAATAAATATTAACAAGAAAGCCCAGCTGTTGTTCGCTCACGTTTATTTTCGTTCCGACGTTGACAAATACATTTAATTTGCCACTCAAAGGCGCTTAAGATTTAATACTCTCAATCATCAATCATATTTTTTTAAAGAACCAAATTAATTATTATTTTGTTATCGTCTTTATACCCAATTTATTGTAGATTGAATGGAAATAATGGATTCGGTTTTATTTTAGATTTTGTCATTGGTCTTTAAATGTTCGAAGGATCAAAATATTAGATCTAAAAATAGTGGTAAATTATAGGAGATTTTATACATTGAATGGAAAAATTAGAATCGGTTTTATTTTGGGACTTTGTCATCGGTATTTTAGTGTTGAAGAACCAAAATATTATTAGACCTAAAAACGGTGGAGAGATTTTTATTAACTTTCACAGCGTCGCTATCATGGGTCAGTAAGTCAGTCAGTCAGTCAAGTCCGACAGTCTGACAAGGTAAGTCTTTCCAAGGGGTATTTCGTTCCGCGACAAATTGTCGCTCAGCGGACAGACTTCCGGCGGGATCTCATGGCGACATGGAGAGAGCGACTGTCGCAACCCCGTGCAGGGCACGCCACGATAGTGGCGATAAGTCCCCTCTTTGAGGAGTGGCTGGAGAGACGCCACGGCGTCCTCACCTTCCGCCTGACGCAGGTCCTCACCGGACACGGTGTTTTCGGGAGGTTCCTGCACCGAATCGGGCGGGAGGAAACGCCCGGGTGTTTCCACTGCGAGGATCGACCGGAGGACACGGTGGAGCACACGGTGGAGGTGTGCCCCGCGTGGGCAGAGCACCGCCGTGTCCTCGAAGCGGCGATTGGCGGCGGCGACCTCTCGCGTCCGGCCCTGGTGCAAGCCATGGTCCGGAGCGAGACGGAATGGGACGCCGTCACCTCCTTCTGCGAAGCAGTAATGCTAGAGAAGGAGGTGGCGGAACGTGAGAGGGAGAGAACCTCACAGCGTCCCGGCCGCCGCGGGAGACGCCCCGGGCGTCGGGGGCCACCACGTGGCCCCCGGCCACCGTAGGCGCGGGCCTGTGGACGGTGGGCTATGGGCTAGCTCGCCGTCCGTCCGTCTCATGACGACAGGCCGTGTCGACGGCGCGTTCGTGTTCCACGCGCGCCTCAAAGAGAGTCAGCAAAAAGGAAGGGGTCCGCAAGGACCGATGCCTGCCGGGGTTGCGGGACTGTTCGAAAGAGATACCGCGGCCCCGGAACACAAAGGGCGATGAAGGAACATGGATGGGTTTTAGTCAGTAAGAGTCTGACACTCCCTCCTGCTCCGCCCAGAGCGGGAGAAGTCATTTGATGATTTCCCATCCGAAAAAAAAAAAAAAAAAAAAAAAAAGGGGTATTTCGTTATCTACTCAGTTACTGGTTTTACCACGAGCCCCTGTTAACAATGCTAAATCCTTCCCTCAAAATTTAATGCCTGTTTCCACACAGCTTCAGACAAATACATAATGCTAGGTTCTAAATTTCTAGCCAAAAGGAAAACTTTAAACTAAACAAATGCAAAGTTTCCAGCACTTAAGTACTTACAGTAAATAACGTATGTGTACTTAGTAAATAACAAACGGAACGGTTCTTGAGAAACGAACATGTTTGAGGCCCCATCCACGGCTTTTGGTAATACGACTTGTGTCAAGTGACATGCTCACGCTTTTAAAAGACTTCTTTTATTTGTTTTGTCCGCAGTCGATGTCGCAAGATGCATCTCCCTTGAACGTATAGCTCTTGGTCACAAAATAATATTTTTTGTATGAAAATAAAATATCAACTAGAAGTTAAGCGTAAGTACACGTCAGGTGACAGCTAGGTCGGGCCTGTGGACGGAGAGCTATGGGCTAGCTCGCCGTCCGTCCGTCTCATGACGACAGGCCGTGTCGACGGCGCAGGAGTGTTCCACGCGCGCCTCAAAGAGAGTCAGCAAAAAGGAAGGGGTCCGTAACGGCCGGTGCCTGCCGGGGCTGCGGGACTGTTTGAAAGAGATACCGTGGCCCCGGAACACAAAGGGCGATGAAGGAACATGGATGGGTTTTAGTCTGTAAAAGTCTGCCACGGGAGGAGTCATTTGAAGATTTCCCATCCGAAAAAAAAAAGGTGACAGCTAGGTTTCCTACCAGGGCACCTTTTTAAGCTATGGTCCGAATCGGGTCTACGCATAACATATATACCTAATTATACTGTGCTGGTAGTGTGAACTGAAAAACGGGTTCCTTATATCTGGCAGAATCTTGATGCTCCGAAATTTATTTAGCATAACACACTTGGCATAATCTTCTTTATATGAATATTTTTAAGGCTTACAAAATAGTTAATATAGTTATTGCTTGGCCGAATGTTTATATGCCCAAATTTACAATGGCATACTTTTAAGATGGCAGTGTTTTATTTGGCATAATTACCTTTGGCAATGTTCAAATTCCGCATAATTTCGTTTAGAATAACGTTTATTTAGAGCGACGATTATTTGGTACAATTTCACTTGGCATACTATGAAGATGGCAGAATTCCATTTGGAATAATTTTATTTGGCAATATTGCCATTTCTATAAAATAGCATTTTTAACCTTAAATTAGAATTAAAATATTATCTTAAAAAGACAATATGTTACGCTAAAAAAGTTAGTGACAGAAACGAATCACTCCAAAACCGACTCCAAGTAGACTTGTCTGCCCTACCCCTAGAGTGTAATTTAAATTCGCGTAGGTGCGAAGGGGTGAGGCGGCCCGTGAGCTGAGGAGCAGGTGGTTTTAACGCTCGCCGCCGAAGCTGCGACGGTGAGCGTAAAACACATCTGCGACGATAAGATCGCGTGGGACCGCCGGAACCATGCAGCGCCGGAGCCGTGACAGAAACCATGCTTGCTGCATGTTGCATGCTTGCATTCTGCATGCTTGCTTGCATGCTGCATGCTTGCTTGCATGCTGCATGCTTGCTTGCATGCTGCATGCTTGCTTGCATGCTGCATGCTTGCTTGCATTTTTTCATACTGCATGCTTATTGCATGTTTGCATACTGCATGCTTGCTGCATGCATGATGTGTGCTTGCCTGATCAGAAATATACAGCAATTAACATTATCGTCGTATGTTCGTGGCGAAAAAACTAATATTCAATCAATTTTATTATTATGGTAAGAAATACAAAATTATTCTAACTATGAATATTTTGTTATGTGATAGATGAGGCTTTCTATTATTATGCATAATGAAATGTATGCCAAAAGATGATTCTAACTGTAAACTTTCTGTAGATAATTCTGCCTTTTAATGAGTATCGATACAAAATTTATGCCAAAAGATGATTCTGACTGTGAACTTTCTGCGATAAGATGGTTCTACTTTTAATTCTTATGCATTTGAAATTTATGCCTAAAGATGATTCTGACTTACAAAATTATGAGTTTTTAATGTATGATAAATGAGTGTCTGCCAAACGATTTTCTGCGAAATGAAGTTTATGCTATCTATTGTTATGCAAAGTAATATTATGACATAAAAAGTTCTGCTATAAAGGGTAGACCCCTAAAAAACAGCTTTCATTGAATTTCCCCGACGTCGCTGTCGCAAATCGCGTTTCGCTTGAGCGTCTAGGTTGTGGCAAAGAGGTAAGGTAAGTACACATTATTGTGAAGAAGTACCGTTGAATATATTGTCGAGCTGTTAAGGTAGTGATACATTATAGTGAGGAAGTGTGAGCTGTCGGTGGGAACAGGTGCAGCTCAAAGAGCCTCAAATGAAGCTGGTTTTGGAGATGTGAATGTTTGGATGTGGTAATAATGTGGGTACTTATTAATTAATGGTATGGTTGAGAATCAGGTTGCAGTGCTGCCCAGTGGCATATGGTGCCTTTGACAGATCTGCCGTCCTCTAACTAAAAGGCAGCTAAGCGCAAAAAGTAGTTCTCGAGAAAACGCTAAAATAAGCGGGAATTGATGTCTCTTGAAAAGTATGCTACCTAAGACCAAGGTTGCAAGTTATATATGTAGGCATAGTCTTTCTGCACATTATGTGATATATTTCACTCATTTATATTTATCATACTTTATTTAAATTCATTTTCTAACTTTTAGCTAAGCAATTTTGATCATTTTCACATAATATACTGCACTATAAGGCCGCTAAACATACCTTAACTGCTTTATAGCAAAGCAATTTCTTGTAGCCGCTAAGTCTTGTACTTATAGTAAAAGTTAATAAAATATACTTAGTTATAAAGCAGTTAAAGGGTTTTAACAGACTTATAGCCTAGTAACTAACACTTGGAAGAGTAACTTTGCTTACTTAGAAAGCAGTTATGGGATTATAAAAGCTTTTAAGCCCGGTAACGTAAAACGTATTTTTAGACTACTTCTCTTAATGCTTAACTACAAAGCAGTTATAGACATCTCGCTCGCAGTTAACTGCCTTTTAAGTAAGCACTTGCGGGTAAAAAGTTGAGAAGTTAAAAACTATTTTATGAAAATCAGAACTTTATTTACATACTTATTAAAAAATAATAGACAATCAGTACGCCTAATTAAATTGTGTAGGTTATTAAATTAAACGCTGAAACATAATAAATAACTTATTATTAATTAAACAATATAAAATAAAATAAAACAAGTTTAGTGAAACTTTTACAAATCGTATTCAGTATTATAATTATTTTATAAAAATAAACATGTAAGTAGCATTTTTGAAAGCTTTATGGCACATGACACAAATTGGATTAAAATTCTTATGCACTTATGAATAATATCACAATCAGAGATCAATACTTATTGCAAAGTTGAAATAATATAATTATTGTGCGTAACACATAACGTCTTATTCAATTAAATATTAGACTTTTGGCCATTTTATGCTTAAATACTATCTAATTAAAAACTTAAACAAAATGAGTCAAATTAGGTAAATAAGCACTTACCTAGTAACAATTGTGTAGTATCATCAAAATTAAGTAATTATTACGTAAACACAAATAGTTAATAAAGTATTAAAAAAAACATTATTCTAAAGGCACTTTTTCAGTCTTTATGTTTACAGACTACGTATCCTAATTTATAAAAGTAACGTTTCTTTTGTTTTTCTTCTGATTCAATTCAGATATATTATTTCCTTTAACGATCGGTAAATTTTGCCAAAATAACATCTTATATTTAGGTACAATTGGCGATAACTTTGTTAAAAGATTAAGCTTTCTCTCCTCATCTATTCCTTTCGGTTGCGTACGATGTGTTAAAACAAAATGCGGGTTCTTCAAGTATTTATCATTTAAAAATTTAAGAGATACATATTCTTCATCAAAAGCTTCTTTATAATGGAGATCAAAACTTCCTCGTTTAGAACACACTTGAATCATATTTTTAAGATACGCTCTGGGACTTGAATTTTGTATGCGTCGATCTGATACGTTACCCACGTAGTTTATAAAATCTTGAGGCTGCATGGATTTAACCAGAACTTTACCTTTATTTGCTGAGGCCACTACATTTTCAAAGTCTGTGAAATCATAGATGGCCTTTTTCCGCTTCATCGATAATTCGACTTGATGGTGAAATTGATCACAGCTCATAAATGTGTGACCCGGTTCGAAATAAAATAGAGTGATAGTTTTTGTGGCTATTAAGTCACTATTGATGATGTCGATTAGCATAGAAAACAATAACCAGTTTTTTATTTTGAGATGTACAATTATCAAGCCACAAATGGATTGATTGGATATCTCGAAATTTAAGTAAAAAGCTGTAATAAGCACTCATGATATCTTCCTGTTTACGGCCTGCTATACCATCATGCCATATGACGGCTAAAGGTTTCACATCCTTTGTGATTTTCCCTACTGGTGCGAATGTCTGGTTATATACTGTAAGTCTAGGACAAAAAATTATGGATTTAAACGTATCTAGTCGTGGTAACATAATTACCTTTTCTAAGTCACAACTAAAATATATCTGTTGGGTATTCTGTGCCAAAGTTTTGTGTAAATCGTATAATTCTCTTGCCTTTTTATATTTGTCATGGTGTTTTGCCCATGTCGAACATGCATTACAATCGGGTATAGCTTGCGTGCGAACATTGTGGTTTGTATCAAGACTATGCAATCTGTAAGATTCGCATATTTCGCATTCCTCGTTTCCTAGTCGAGTGAACGATATGTTTAGACTCTTTATATGTGTTCGGTATAACTCATAACTCACTTTATATTCTGGATATTGACGCGCCGCACGTCCGTCCGCTAGGACCACCCGAAGTGAAAAGGAAGGAATTATAGCCTGAGCAGCTCAAACGCAAACGCAAGTCACAAGCGTGTAACTGCTTTTTAGTCTAGTATTGTCGTTTAGCTGCTCTCTAGCGATTGATATTTAGCTAATACTAATTTCAATACATAACTTAAAAGTCGCTATTGGCGTATAACTGCTTTCTAGTGTAGTTTTTCTTTATAACTGCTTTATAGTTAAGGTACGATGTTCCGATGGTTATTTGTATGACACAATACATGAAAGTAGTTAAAGAAGCTTAGCTGCTTTTTAGTCAAGCATGAATAGATAACGTACTTTTAGTTAAGTAAATTTTGAAAAAAATATACATCAATTTGTCGTTAAAGTATGTTAACGTCTTTCTAGAGAAGTATTGTGGCTTAGCCGCTTTTTAATTAAGGAAGTAACGAAATTTATGTGGTTTAACTGCTCAGCAATGTACTGTATCTCTAAAACTATTAATCATAGAAAAATGATTCTTAGACCAAAAGATAGAGCATCGAAAGTTGTATAAGACTACATTAAAAAGTGAAAAACGACCAACTGTGGCTTAGCTGCCTTTTAGTTAGAGGACGGCAGAGATATGGCCCCGATTACATGAAGAATAAGGGAAGGTAATCATTTAGTTTTCCAAAACATACACATACATATATGACATGCAAGATGCAGTGATATTGTGTTGTGATTTGAGGTAATTTGAAGTGATGAACTATTAAAAATATTGATAGGCGAAAAAAAAATGTTTATAACTAAAAAGTAGTTTGCTACTTGTCTACGCTTTTTGGTTATAAATATTTTGCGCGCAGCATTAAGCGTTTGCGCTTTCAAAGCATTTCATATTTTTACCGAGGCTTTCGAAATTATTAACCTAAGCTTTCTGGTTACTTATTTATTTATTCAAAGATACATTCTAAGCTTACAGTTAATTTAACCAAAACGCTTAAATGGTAAAACATACTATTTTTAAAATTACATGTTAAACAATAACCATAACTATTGTGTTAATTCAAATTAATTATGGCTTATTCATCATCGTTATCGGTGATCAAATATCATATATAAATACATGTACTTAAATTAAAAGCCTGCAGAATATTCTTAAATAAAGTCTAATACTTTTAACTGAATGTCAAAGAATTTATCGCCCGTAGGACTCAGTAACATTTTTTCACACATAAAGATTGATTATCCCGACAGGACTTGTCTTTTATTTTATTCATTCATTCATTCCGAATTTGCATAAAAGGCCCTTTTTACCCAAAACCAATACAGTAAACTCATCAATCTATCCGCAAATCTGAGGATAGTCCACAAAAAGTCAAAGCCGCCATTTTTTTCAAAGAGAAGTCCAGTCCTTTCGTAGATTTTGTACCTTTCTTGACATTACTGTCAAAATCACAATGATCTTTATTGCTTTAACTATAAGGTTGCTCTTGAGTTGCTTCTACTGACAAGTCCATCAAGTTGATAGTGGTCTTTATTCTCTATGTGATAAGATTTGTTTTGGGTTGCAGCTGTCAGACCTAAAACGTTTCTATAAAAGAACTGTAATTGCCAACATTACCATGATCATTTTTACTTGTCGATTGCCTGACCGACTATTTCCTTAGCCGTTTTTTATCACGATATTCGTTTCCGTGACTGACCTAAGAATCGTTCGGGGAAGAAGAAATATTTCCGTTTGTCTGTTTATGAATAAATTCGACGTTTTTATGTATTGATATTGTTTCTTAAATGTGTCGGTTCTTTGCGTCAAGTGTTGAATGATGGATCATTTCTTGACTCGTGTTATTTTCATTTTACTTATATTTTTTTGATTCGAATTCGAGAAATTTGATAATACACTTGGAAATCGTTCATCTTTAAAAGTAAGAGGTACTAAGTACCTACACAAAGAGCTATGTTGGGCATTGTCAGACATCATTGGGATTCTACCGAATCAAATCATACGGTGCGTGGTTGGGATTGCCAGCAATGTTACGCCGTAGCTAAAAGGTGCTACGCCGTAGCATGGGACAGCTACGCCGTAGGCTCTGCGCCTATCGAATTAAAATATTACTTAGAGCGCCTTTAAATTGTATCTATCGTCACTATTGGACTATAACAATAGGATTAACATTATCGGAACTTTGATGCCCGATCAAAACAAAAATACCACCATGTACCACTCAAGTTTCTGCAATGGTAATTATCTGTGTCAAAGCCAAGTGTCAACCAAACCACTGGCTGATGATAATTCATTTAACCAATCACAGCAGGGTCCGTGGAGCTTGACAATTTGTTCATCTGGGATCGGCGCAGCATGTCTTCTTCTTCCATACTTTGTTAGTTAGTATTTTTATACGACTGCCAAGAAAGTGTTATGTTTTTCGAGCGTATCTACAAGATACGCTCGTGT
This sequence comes from Xestia sexstrigata, assembly GCA_941918905.2. Classification (NCBI taxonomy): domain Eukaryota; kingdom Metazoa; phylum Arthropoda; class Insecta; order Lepidoptera; family Noctuidae; genus Xestia; species Xestia sexstrigata. Next base: position 22,220,171 of record OW799201.2, read on the forward strand.
TTGTTTTTTGTAAATTTCTTTTTTACCAAGATAAAAATATCAACCCACAAAAACCAGTGACGTCAAAACATTTTTATCAAGACACACGTACCTCCCTCGCCTACTCTATTCCCTTCATTACGGCCCCCTGTGTATTGTTTGACCAGAATTCTAAGCGATAATGAGCCTCCTCGAAATCACTGGCAAACGTGTTTGGTTTATAAATCTCTAATAATCTGGTCCTTTTGTGCTTTTTTGGGCTATATTTTTAGATAGTATGTTAGTTTAAGACTGAATCGAAATAGTAGACCAAAATGGGCCAGACAAGCCAAGAGGCGGGACAGGCCTAGAGGACATTTTATAAGCGATAACGATGTTGAAAAATCAAGCGAAAGGCTTTATCTTATAAAATAATATCAGCATTACTGTCCCACTGCTGGGCAAAGACTCCTTCTCATACAGAGGAGGCGCGAGCATTGATCACCAAGCTGGCTCAAGACCAGTTGGCGATTTCATAGCTACGTTTAATTTGAATAAATAGATTTTTTGTGTTTATTTTTTTCTGTTGTTATTTGTCTCTTTCAAATCACTAGTTCCTTTTCAATCAGCCTATCAACAGTCTTGGTCCTACATGACATAATTTTGGCAAACTTGCGACCCCTTGCCACTGACTATTTCAATACCCCACACTAAAACGTCAAGAAACTCGTTATCTAACACGAAACCTACCAAAACATGCCTTCTCCATTAGGACAGCGCACATCAACGCACAAAGACTAATGATTGAAGTTCTCCCGCCGTGTGTAACAAGGATTTGTCAAGGACTGTCTCCACTTAATCTCGGCTTCAAATACTGTACCCTGGGAATGAGCAAGCGTAAATAGTGCTTGGAATTAACATGTGAAGGTGAATTGGTTGGTATTATAATTTTAGGTTGTTAATGAAGCGGGTTTTGTTGTAAGTTTATCAAGGATTGCAAGGTTAAAAGTTAACTATTTCCGTGTTTGTATTCTGAAGATCAATTGGCAGTTGTAAAAATAAATCCACATTTATTCAGAAAACTATGTTCAGTTAAGAAAACTCCGATGCGTACACAATATATTAATGAACTGTGCCTAGTGAAATGTAAAACTGCTCTAATGAAAAAAAGCTTCTTTGGTATTGCACCCCAAATATATTATAAAATACCCGATGAAATAAAATGTATGCCGTTGCAAAAGTTTAAAAAAACGCTTAACGCTTTACTGCTTGAAAAATGTTATTATACTCTAGACGAGTTTCTTAATGACGAATCTCTGTAACTGTTTGACATGAATTTTAATATTTTACATTTATATAATAATTAATCTTAAATTTATCTCTAATCGAATTGAATTGACTTTAAATCTTGACATGAAAAGGAATTGATTATGAATAATGAAATTTTACTTATTTTTGCATGTGTTAATACAATCATATTATGGTACTATAATACTTTCATAATTTTATTTTAGTTTAATTTAATGTAATAATTTAGAATATCATAATAATCGTTGTTTTTTTTGTTATAATAATTTGTATGTCAATTGGCAAAACATAGCGCACTACCTAATTTTTTAAGATCTTTTTGTAATTATTACCTATGTTTACGAATAAATGATTACTTACTTACTTACTAACATGAAAGTACAAAAAAGAAGAAATACAATTTTGCATTGGTGAACGGAAAAACTGCTATAGCTGTCATGCAAGTCTTTATTTATTTACAAAACCGTTGCACTCATTAAAAAGCAGATGGTTTTTTTTACAGAATCAGATTCTAGATAACAGTATTAATAGTTTTACTGTGTCTCAGTTATGTTTCGTTATAACCTTAATCTCAAAAATCTCACAAAAAACACCATGCTTCGAAAAACGGCGAACGACAAACGATAAACGGCATATAACGCCAAAAAAACAGCCAACAAAATCCAGTTCCCATAAAGAGTATCAAAAAGGCCAAAAAATTCTGTTACTCAATTTCCACAAAGGCCACATTCCTGTACTCTATTCCACACTCGACTTCGGTAGTCCATTTTACACAAAAATTGCCGGAGCTATGCACTTCGGTACTTTCGGTAGCCGGTCGATGAGAACTTTTATGGCACAATGCACTTTCTGAAATTTGTTTTAAGCCTTGTAGCGGTTATGTGTTGAGGCATGTGACGTGTCTGTGACATGTCAGCATCACGCCTGAGAATTGGGATGATCACCCCATTTTTGAAGTGTTTTTTTATATGCAGTTCGTTATTAAGACCTGGATCGAAAGAGTTGGAAGTCATGGGACAGGGCCTTTACTCAGCAGCGGCATGTCGCTCTTTCTTCTGTCTTCTTCAACCTTTGGTCACCCAATGCCGAGTGTAGGTCTCTTCCAAATCTCTCGGCTTTTAGAGGTTTTGTGGCATGGCTGGCTAGTTTTGTCCGGCTACTTTAATGAGATCTTCTCCCACCTAGTCGGTTGTGGTTCTCACAATCCTCCGTCCCATTCGCGGTCTCCTCTCCAGCACTTTCAACCCTCGTCTTCGATTCAATTATATGGGACTTAAAATAACTGGCAAAATTTACGTACATGTGCCTAACCTTTCAAGGATTGCAGGGGTGGTAATATGTGGAGTTCTAATATCTTTCAAAACATAACATTTCCTTATATGTTACATTGTCAAGCACCTAATTCTCTTGCGGACAGCACACTTGCCCTCACATTAGTCTCACAGTTTACGAATAAGCCGTCATTTGTTGTTTGACTATGATACTTCATGTGGTGGGTTACAGTCCCAACCAGAAGGTAAATAAATATGTATTTATTTATTTGTTGGAACGCGCCTAGGTTCCTCGACAGAACAGATCAGGTTGCCTGCTGCAGGCTTCTGACATGGCGTAGTTGCATGAGCAAGAAACCCACACACACTCAATCACTAATTGTGTTGCGTTAATTATATCACACGTGTACAAAATACGTTAAGGCGGAAGTAGGTGAAGAGACAGTTTCAGAATGGTGCTCTCACTCTGACGGTTCGTCCAAGACTGTTCATCCGAAATGGCGTACCGCTCACTATAACTCTGCCCACGTGATCTAACCACGTGCTTCACCAACTACCGTTACAATTGAAACTCAAACTAACAACTTTTAATCTAAAATTAATCGGATATCCGACATATTTATTTATTTAACAATGTATGTACACACTAAATATAAAAAAGTAGAAAGGAACAGAAAACAGTACAAAGGTGATGCTTATTTCTTAAGAAATCTCTTTCAGCATACCTGCGAAAGGAGATACTAAAAAGAGATGTAGACATAGTGTGTAAAAAAAAAGAAAAGAAAATGGAATACATAAAACAGATAACTTAAATAATTTAAATATAATATACAATACATACATACCTACTCATAAATACAAAGAAAAACATATAACAATTCTATAAATACAATACAATAACTAATAATAAATACTTATGCTATTATGACGAAGTGGATAGGTAATGTTCTTTCACTCTTTTCTTGAAAACTGCAACAGTTTGGCAGTTCCTAATTCAATTCAATTCAAATATTTTATTTCAGAATTACATCCATATATAGTTAGTAGTAGTATAACTTAGCCTAATATTAGTATTAAATTAAATTTACAATAATAAACAACAAGAATAACAATGAACTGTTCGTTCAATGGAACAACATTTTATTTGGATAAGTGTGTCTGAACACTTACCTACCTTCGTAGGAGAGGAGAGTCCCATGGGCGTGCGCTACGAAGAGGCAATTAGACAAAGCCTACTCTAGCAACTGGGGCAATTATTATAACTAATGAACTATGTAATAAAATAACACTTTGTACAAAATATTAAAAAAGGTCAAACTCCTGTTCGAATACTTAGAGCAATTTTTCGCGCCCGTGTTACGTAACCAACACTGTACTGGAAGTTGCTACGAAGCTCGACGCTCACCCGCCGGACGCATCTTATAGGCAAATCGTCTGCTGGCCTTCAACCCATTGATAAATTAACGCACACAGCGGCAAATTGGTGCATATTTTCGTAAGTATGAACTGCACACATGTATAGATTGCAGCCATAGCCATTTTTGGGCGGTAACTCCTGCGAGTGTAGCTGGGCTATGATTGGCTGCTACAACACAAGGCCAAGATTCAAGGTGAATGTTCTTTGGCCCGCGTAATTTAAATTTCCTTAGGTTTTTTGCAATTTGCAGGCCAGTGCTGGGTGTATGTTGATTAAAATAATGATTCCTGGGGGTTATTGGCGCGTATTATTATTATAATAATTAATAATATTATTTTTCTTCATGAGTGTCGTTTTCGTGGTTTTCGAGTTGGTTATAATGAAAATGAGGTCAAAATGAAAATCCAAGATGGCGCCGATGAAAATTTTCAGTTTTTTTTTCATGGGTGTCGTTTTCGTGGTTTTTGTGGCCGCTGATGATGAAAATGAGGTCAAAATGAAAATCCAAGATGGCGCCGATGTAAATTTTCAGTTTTTTCTTCATGGGTGTCGTTTTCGAGGTTTTTGGGGTAGCTGATAATGAAAATGAGGTCAAAATGAAAATCCAAGATGGCGCCAACGAAAATTTTCAGTTTTTTCATCATGGGTGTCATTTTCGTGGTTTTTGTGGTCGCTGATGATGAAAATGAGGTCAAAAAGAAAATCCAAGATGGCGCCGACGAAAATTTTCAGTTTTTTCTTCATGGGTGTCATTTTCGTGGTTTTTGTGGTCGCTGATGATGAAAATGAGGTCAAAATGAAAATCCAAGATGGCGCCGATGAAAATTTTCAGTTTTTTCTTCATGGGTGTCGTTTTCGAGGTTTTTGGGGTCGCTGATAATGAAAATGAAGTCAAAATGAAAATCCAAGATGGCGCCGACGAAAATTTTCAGTTTTTTCTTCATGGGTGTAAATTTCATGGTTTTTGAGTTGGTTATAATGAAAATGAGGTCAAAATGAAAATCCAAGATGGCGCCGATGAAAATTTTCAGTTTTTTTTTCATGGGTGTCGTTTTCGTGGTTTTTGTGGCCGCTGATGATGAAAATGAGGTCAAAATGAAAATCCAAGATGGCGCCGATGTAAATTTTCAGTTTTTTCTTCATGGGTGTCGTTTTCGAGGTTTTTGGGGTAGCTGATAATGAAAATGAGGTCAAAATGAAAATCCAAGATGGCGCCAACGAAAATTTTCAGTTTTTTCATCATGGGTGTCATTTTCGTGGTTTTTGTGGTCGCTGATGATGAAAATGAGGTCAAAAAGAAAATCCAAGATGGCGCCGACGAAAATTTTCAGTTTTTTCTTCATGGGTGTCATTTTCGTGGTTTTTGTGGTCGCTGATGATGAAAATGAGGTCAAAATGAAAATCCAAGATGGCGCCGATGAAAATTTTCAGTTTTTTCTTCATGGGTGTCGTTTTCGAGGTTTTTGGGGTCGCTGATAATGAAAATGAAGTCAAAATGAAAATCCAAGATGGCGCCGACGAAAATTTTCAGTTTTTTCTTCATGGGTGTAATTTTTGTGGTTTTTGTGGTCGCTGATAATGAAAATGAGGTCAAAATGAAAATCCAAGATGGCGCCGACGAAAATTTTCAGTTTTTCCTTCATGGGTGTAATTTTCGTGGTTTTTGAGTTGGTTATAATGAAAATGAGGTCAAAATGAAAATCCAAGATGGCGCCGATGAAAATTTTCAGTTTTTTTTTCATGGGTGTCGTTTTCGTGGTTTTTGTGGCCGCTGATGATGAAAATGAGGTCAAAATGAAAATCCAAGATGGCGCCGATGTAAATTTTCAGTTTTTTCTTCATGGGTGTCGTTTTCGAGGTTTTTGGGGTAGCTGATAATGAAAATGAGGTCAAAATGAAAATCCAAGATGGCGCCAACGAAAATTTTCAGTTTTTTCATCATGGGTGTCATTTTCGTGGTTTTTGTGGTCGCTGATGATGAAAATGAGGTCAAAAAGAAAATCCAAGATGGCGCCGACGAAAATTTTCAGTTTTTTCTTCATGGGTGTCATTTTCGTGGTTTTTATGGTCGCTGATGATGAAAATGAGGTCAAAATGAAAATCCAAGATGGCGCCGATGAAAATTTTCAGTTTTTTCTTCATGGGTGTCGTTTTCGAGGTTTTTGGGGTCGCTGATAATGAAAATGAAGTCAAAATGAAAATCCAAGATGTTGCCGACGAAAATTTTCAGTTTTTTCTTCATGGGTGTAATTTTTGTGGTTTTTGTGGTCGCTGATGATGAAAATGAGGTCAAAATGAAAATCCAAGATGGCGCCGATGAAAATTTTCAGTTTTTTCTTCATGGGTGTCGTTTTCGAGGTTTTTGGGGTCGCTGATAATGAAAATGAAGTCAAAATGAAAATCCAAGATGGCGCCGACGAAAATTTTCAGTTTTTTCTTCATGGGTGTAATTTTCGTGGTTTTTGAGTTGGTTATAATGAAAATGAGGTCAAAATGAAAATCCAAGATGGCGCCGATGAAAATTTTCAGTTTTTTTTTCATGGGTGTCGTTTTCGTGGTTTTTGTGGCCGCTGATGATGAAAATGAGGTCAAAATGAAAATCCAAGATGGCGCCGATGTAAATTTTCAGTTTTTTCTTCATGGGTGTCGTTTTCGAGGTTTTTGGGGTAGCTGATAATGAAAATGAGGTCAAAATGAAAATCCAAGATGGCGCCAACGAAAATTTTCAGTTTTTTCATCATGGGTGTCATTTTCGTGGTTTTTGTGGTCGCTGATGATGAAAATGAGGTCAAAAAGAAAATCCAAGATGGCGCCGACGAAAATTTTCAGTTTTTTCTTCATGGGTGTCATTTTCGTGGTTTTTGTGGTCGCTGATGATGAAAATGAGGTCAAAATTAAAATCCAAGATGGCGCCGATGAAAATTTTCAGTTTTTTCTTCATGGGTGTCGTTTTCGAGGTTTTTGGGGTCGCTGATAATGAAAATGAAGTCAAAATGAAAATCCAAGATGGCGCCGACGAAAATTTTCAGTTTTTTCTTCATGGGTGTAATTTTTGTGGTTTTTGTGGTCGCTGATGATGAAAATGAGGTCAAAATGAAAATCCAAGATGGCGCCGATGAAAATTTTCAGTTTTTTCTTCATGGGTGTCGTTTTCGAGGTTTTTGGGGTCGCTGATAATGAAAATGAAGTCAAAATGAAAATCCAAGATGGCGCCAACGAAAATTTTCAGCTTTTTCTTCATGGGTGTCATTTTCGTGGTTTTTGTGGTCGCTGATGATGAAAATGAGGTCAAAATGAAAATCCAAGATGGCGCCGATGAAAATTTTCAGTTTTTTCTTCATGGGTGTCGTTTTCGAGGTTTTTGGGGTCACTGATAATGAAAATGAGGTCAAAATAAATATCCAAAATGGCGCCGACGAAAATTTTCAGTTTTTTCTTCATGGGTGTCGTTTTCGAAAATCAAGATGGCGCAGACGAAATTTTTTTTGCTATCATTATTTCGTGGCCTACCCTTCGTGGAATACCGCTGCACGCCACTGGAGAGTCCCACCGGTCTGAAAACACATTCAGGATGCCATCAGGAATGTATGGCCTGGTAATGTCAGGCGGAAGTGAATTCCACAGCCGCGCGTCGTGGACAGTGAAGGAGTAGGAGTAGAAGTCGGTAGAGTGTGGAAGGGATTTGAGGAGGTTCCTAAGATGCGTCCTGCAAGGTGCATCAGAGGGACGAGAGTAGGAAAACTGTTCCCGCAGATAGGATGGCGGTTTAGGGTTGTGAAGGATATTAAATAGCAGACACAATATCCGAGAGTTCCTGCGAAGTCTGCGTTATTATGTTTTTACTACTAGTAATAATGTTCAAACTAGAGGAACTGGGAATACGAGGCCTCCCACTCTAAATTTTTGCTGACTACCTAAACAATAGGACTCAGGATGTAAAAATCTATAATTACTTGAGTGTGGAGCTACCGGTCACTTTTGGGGTTCCACAGGGAAGTGTAGTCGGTCCTACACTCTTTTTGGTGTACGTTTATCAGCTGTGTAATCTGCATCTACGAAATGGGAAAATCTCGTCCTTTGCTGATGACACAGCACATACTTTTATTGGCGATTCCTGGGACGAAGCTTTTGACGCGGCGCAGACCGGACTCAACCAAATTGGCTAAATGACAATAAGCTTACCCTCAATACGGATAAAACAAAAATAATCTGCTTTACCCTACGCCAGTCTACACAGCCGCCGAACACATATTCTCTAATTGCTCACTCAAGCATCTGCCTAGGCGCCGCAGCTTGATCTTGCCCTAAACTCGCTCGTACCCCCACAGTCAAATACCTCGGGGTGACTCTTGCTGACAATCTGAGCTTCTCAGCCCACATAGATTTGCTGACAGCAAGGGTTAGAAACTAATATTCGTCTTTAAGACCCTTCGTTACGTGGCAGAAGCACGGATTGTCAAAAACGTCTACCTTGCTATCTGTCAATCCCTCCTATCATATTGTGTTTCCGCCTGGGGTGGTGCTCCTAAGACCACAATGCTGAAATTGGAGCAGGCTCAAAGAGCCGTGTTAAAGGTAAGCACTTTTCGCACGATACTCTTCCCAACAGAAGAATTATATAAACACTGCAAAGTACTTTCTGTGAGACAAGTCTTTATTCTTAATACAGTCCTATTACAACACAAATATACCCCTTATGTGACCATCACTAAAAGACGCAAAGATATAGTTTGTCACCACTACAGATGTAAATACTCATGTCACCAAACGGTTTCTTTGTTTCCAAGGGCCACAATTATATAATAAACTCATATTACTAATAACTCAATAATAATAATTCATTTATTTTTGATTCATCCTAAGATTACATCCATATTTGTTAGTAAATTGCGAGCTTAAACTAGTGTTAGTAATAAATAATAGATTTGATGGATAATAGATTTGTGGACCTCCCGATAATATGGCGGCAAATCATTAAACGACTGCGACAGCGCGCCAGTATCGGAGAGTCCCACCGGTCCGCCAGCGCGCGCAGGATGGTGTTGGGACTGTCGCGCGTGCGGCGCATGATAGATGCGCACCGTTTGCGCATGATGGCCGCAAAGCCGTCTGTGTCAGCCGCCGCGAACATCGCAGAGGCGCTGCAGTGGCGCGGCAGCCCCATCAGCACCCGGAACGCGTTATTGTATTGAACGCGCAGATCGCTGTATGTCCGCTGGGTATAGTTAACTCACAGGCTGTAGGTGTAAAAGGATTGACAGTACGCTTTAAAAAGCGCAACTTTGACAGTCCCCGTGCACCGTAAAAACCTGCGGGCCAACATGTTGCATCGGACAGACAGCCACCCTAAACCATTTCTTCGAGAACATAACTAACACACATTCTGCACCGACCCAACACACACCTTCACCCACACATTACACACACACTCACAGAAACGCACACTCACCCACACAAACACGAATAATCCAAATGTCAAATAAATAAAATATTTAATAAAATGTATTTTCTGAATTCTCCAATTATGGCTTTATGTTAACTTGGTTTTAAAACACTCTTGCTCTGACTGCAATTATTTTGTGATACTGAAGTATGTATGGGCTTGTACCGCTGCCCTTAATACAAGTTATTTTATAACTTAGTAAGGGTGCCGGTTGCAACACCTACCTATTTTGTCAACTAGCATTAAGTCAAGTGCACATAGATGTTATTACTTTATTTTATGTTAACATTGTTATTTGATTTTATTAATAAAAAGAAGAAAAAAAACTACAATTTAAAATCTCCACTCCATTATTTTTATTTTGTAGACTATAGGTAACCTTTGAAATCCGCAGTTTACACTTTTTTTTCATCAAATGACTTCTCCCGCTCTGGGCGGAGCAGGAGGGAGTGTCAGACTTTTACTGACTAAAACCCATCCATGTTCCTTCATCGCCCTTTGTGTTCCGGGTTCACGGTATCTCTTTCGAACAGTCCCGCAACCCGGGGACAGTCCCGCAACCCCGGATCACCAACTACCTTATGCCCGCGGCTATGCCAGCGTGGAGTTTGGTAATGTCCCAGGGGATCGTTACCGGGATATAAAGTATCCTTTGTGTTAATCCAAGTTATAAACTATTTGTGTGCTAATCATCCTAATTCGGTCAGTATTTCTTGCGTGAAAGAGTAACCAACATCCATCTTCACAAACTTTCACATTTATAATATTAGTAGGATAATCACACAAATACGCGCGTCCCAAATCAAAATTGATGCCCAGATTTAGCTTTTTTTTTCAACATACTGTCTCAACACAATTTATGTAAGTTTGTCAAGCACCTAATTCCTTTGCGGACAGCACAGTGTGCCAAACATTAGTCTCACAGTTTACGAGTGAGCCGTCATTTGTCACCTCCTCAGGTTAGTATCATGTTGAGGGTCACAAGTGTTATACCGCCGCGAAAGTTTGTGGTCGGGTGACGGTTTGTGTTTACGGCTGCATTTGTAAGTGTTACAAGTTATACTGTGTCCTACTTACTTTAGGGTGTAGCTTAAGATGAGTACGTGCTCAACAAATCTTGCCAAGGTCTGCTGAGTATAGGTCGTGCTAAGTGTTATTGGGTTTTTGCTTTTTTAATTTCTCTGGAGTCTGGATTTGTACCTGGTTGTTGACAAAAGACTCGCGCCTTTAATATGGAACTGTTTGTTAGACTCGAGGCTAAACATTTTTGTTATTGTTTGGGGGACGAAGTAAAAGGAGTAGGTATGTAGTGATCGTAGCTGGTAGCGTTCTGGAGTTTCTGCTTATCCTACTAAAAGTCTATTTATGCATTTATGATACTTAAATTCTAATGAAGTTGCAAGAAAATAAACTAAAAAATCTTTTGACTTATGAATTGAAATCGCAGACGTAGGTATTCCCTCAGCCAATAAGCCGATTACTCATTCTTCCCTACCTATTCTCCAAAGCTGAGTTCGTCTCTTTACGAAAACAATAAATCTTCAGTGACTGGATAAAAATCAAAGCTATTGTTACTATCATTTTCTGTCTCAAACAAGTACAATAGGTACCTTTTGATATTGAAATAAATATCAAACCGGTACTCGAACAATGGCCGGACAATTTATCATCGAATTATTTTGAACGAAAGCGATTCGCCATCTTGGGCGACATCCAAAACTTTGTTTGTCCCGACCAGATTTATTGGCGGGGTTATCGTCACTGCAAAGATGAGTAGCAGAAAGTCAATTTCCCAAGTGTTTTAAAAATAAGTTAAGTCTATGTCAGTGAGTGTTTGGAACATAGCTTGGTTTTTTGAAATGTTTGTTGTACGGTGATGCTCCTTCTCTTAATTGATAGAATGAGATACAGAGTTCTACGCTTGTTTTTTCAGCCTAATTGTACAGGTAGAAGTCGGAAATCAACATACTGGAGTTCATAAACATGCTTTACGGTACATTTTGCGTATCAATCTTGAACACGTAATCATTATGCCTAGCCTTTTCCCAACTATGTTGGGGTCGGCTTCCAGTCTCACCGAATGCAGCTGAACACCAGAATTTTATACGGAGTGACTGCCTATCTGACCTCAATAACCCAGTTAGTACAGGGTAATATTGATTGTCAGACTGTCGGGTCACTGACTGGTGGACATTTGTAGATCTTTAATAGTCGTTACACCTGAAAGATCCACAAATGTCCGCCGGGACCACAGCTTATCGTGCGTTTCGAAGCATCGAGGAAACTTAGTCCCTATATATTGGGTGGTCACCCATCCACGAACCAACTTAGTCAAGCGCGGCTTAACCTAGAGATCGACCCAAGCGGCTTTTATAAACTAACCACGAGCTTCTCCAATCTTGAACCTTATACCTACACGAGATACAAAACACAAATTTTAATTCATTGTGATCCTTCTGCAGCTTTGTTGTGATTTATGCGTCCCCTGATGACGGATCGTTGCAAACTATGGGCTATTTGTGGTGACCATAGATATCGGTGCGGTTCCCAACAGACGTTATTACTTCCCTATCGAGTTTCAAACGGTGATTAAGAAATTGTAACAGAAGGCTGGACTGTATTCGGGTGTTTTGATGGTCAGGCCTTTGTTTAGAATTGGTTGTAGCTTTCACTTGGAAAATCCTTGTGTGTTGAAAACGTTTCTATGGAAATCAGGTCTTCTTTTGTATAAATAGAAAAGAAAGACAGGCAGAAAAAATATTTATTGGTCGCATAGTTTATAAAATAACAAAAAAATAAATAAACAATTAACATACAACGCGTAACAAATATTTATGCCTAAATACAACAGGACGGAACAAAAAAACTTTTTTTTGCTAAAATAAAACCGACTTCAAAAACACGAAAAAACTGAAAAATAACTTTATCTTCAGAAGTAAGGTGACTTTTGTTTGTTTGTTTTTTTTTGTCATAGCGCTGGTTTTCATAGATCACCTGAGAAAACGTACGGAAACCAAGACGACATAAATACTTTGAATACATAAATAAGAAATTTAAATAAAGTACGAGCTTCTTCTAATCTTATCCCAACACCCCACACCCCTTATAATAAGAAGCTCAATTATTTAAAACGAAACGCCATGAATTTGCGCCCATAATGGCAATAGGCTACATGGGGCTCAAACATAACTGGCTAAATGTGGGTGTCCTAGTATATACACCTCTGTCTAACCCTTTGGCGATTACAGGCGTGATATTATGTTATGTTATGACACGCCCTAAGGGTTCTACCACTAATCGTTTCTTGTTTTTCAATGTTTCTTTGTTAAAAATAGCACAGAAGGGAAAACTCACAAAGAGCAAATTCAGCTTTATCTAGCAGCTGAATAACTTACATCAAATATGACTCAATCTGCCGAAAACGACAGCTTAATAAGATTACTCCATAAATCTTTAATTCTACATGCCAAGCACTTTTACAGAAGGCTTGGAACTCCCGAAAAAGTAAGATTCGATCAATATAAAGCGCTAAGTAATGTGAAAATTGCGTCTTATTTCAAAGGAAGGTGATTTTTCTCACCAACTTTGCATTTTTCCTTCTAAATTCTTCAGGAATTTATATTTTATGCGGATTTTAGTATAAAAAGGGTTATAAAGGGCTTACGTTGATCACGTTTGCTGTTTTACTTTATGCTGGGTTTTTAGCTGTTTTTAAAGTAAAGGTACTTTACTTAACAAATAAGTTTAAACCTTGAGTGTTTTACGTAAAAAAAACGAGAATATAATGTAATAAGATTTTTAAAAACATCGGCCTGCTATTATCCCAATTTATTTAAAGTCGACGCTTAAAGTATTCTTTTTCTGTATTACTTAATTTATAGCCATTTCAGTATTCACTCGTTTCTAGCTATATCATATATCGCACAGGTCCATCCAATGCTTCTTCAGGATTTCCTTACGCTCGTTGGCGTTGAGCTTAGCGCCAAGAGCTGAAATCTATATTAATAAATACATCCAATTAGATCTTACTTGGTTTATGTGAATACGGGCTTAATTCATCTCTTTAAAAAGTTGTCTGCCTCGTCCTGGGTTCGAATCGCACTATGTGTTTTTTGGATTTTCCATCAGGAATTTCATGACACTAGGCTCTTTCCCTGTTACACGTGACTTAAGAGCGGCCAACCCGCCATACTTTTCGCGAGAATTTTGACAAACGCTCGTGCGTGATTATGCCGTTGTTACACAAATATCTTTAAATTTTTTGAACTGGTAGGTATCTTGTGCATAATATCTAGGCTTCTATCAAAGCAAAAAATAAAAATTTGTAGAAACAAATTCAGTATAGGCCTCCAAAAATTGTTGTTTTGCACAAATTTTACCTCAATTTTGGCCGTTCATAATGTACTCATAAATTGTAAAAGTAAAGAAAATATCCTGATAGAAGCCTTGCAAAAGTAGTGGAGATTCTAAATGGCAAATATTTATTTCACAAACTTTGTAAGATTTATTAAAAAACACGTATTTCCTGCAACAAGTTTTATAAATTTTCGAACACAATTTTTCGATCAATGTCCTCGCGTTAGGCGGTATGAGGTGCGCGGGAGTCGAGTAGTGCGGGTTCGGGGCTAGGTAAGACGTGGGATTGAAAGAATACCACCGCTGTGGCTCTGGATGAAACAACAAGCTTGCGTTGACGATAGACGGGCCGGGAAGGGCCCTCTTAAAAATAATTGGAGAAATGTAGTTGTACTATTAGGTAGACATCCTCCTAACCTGTCTGGGATTACAGGCGTGATGTTATGTTTAAAAAGTAGCGAGCATATTGTTCTTGTTAAACACAAACATAAAATAAGTGCTTACCAATTTTTCGTACAAAACAGTGACAAATTAAAAACTGCAACCAATATCTCGATTTACAGTCACAGAATACAATATCGAACACATAAGCGTCCCAGCCAGAGATATGCCGCGTTGTTACAATTCAATTTTTATTTGATAGCCAAAACGAGGTTCGTAAAATTTAACTGTTTCACTCGCATATCTGGGTAGCAGGCGTGCGATGTATGCAAATCAGGGTGTTACCGTGAAGCTGGGCCGTGGTGGTATTTGCAGAAGTATGATTAGAGATAACGATTTCTGGTTGTTTTATATTGGCATATTGCATGTAAAACGCACGTTGCTAAAAAGTGATTGATATTAATGTTGATAGATGGAGAGAGAGCGGAATGCCAAAAAAAAAGATGGATTGTGTGAGGAATGATATGAAAGAGAGGAGTAAATGATGCCGTGACGTGAGACAGGGGAGAAAGGCAGGAAAATGATGAATGTCCTTGGCAAATACGTGACATTATTCCAAATACTTTGTAACAGGCCGTTTTTCGATTCGAGGTGATACTCACCACAATAAATTAAAAAAAAAAATGTCTAAAGGCACTATCTAAATACAAAAAAGCTCTTTAGAACTGTCATGATTTTCAAATATGTATTAATTGTATTGATCTATCTAAACTAATATTATGTAGGATTTAAAGATTTAAATCATTCTTTTTATTTTTGAGAAATGACAACACTGCCTAACTGTCAATATTGTAGCGGGAAGGGATAGTTTATAAAGCATGGCACTCGGCCGAGAGAGGGGATTTCATTGGAAGAAATTGTCGTATTAAGACTAATAGTCGAATCTATGTCCGATAACTGATAAGTATTGTAATTATTACATTTTGTATAAAACGTGAAGTAATATAGAATTGTGTAATACTAAATAATTTGAAAAGAGTAACCTTGGAGTTTCTTGCCACATGGAAGCGACCAAACCGAACTGTGCACCCTTGTCGACGTTCATAAGTGACCATCGAGGCTTATGTGGAATAAAATACTTGGATTTGAATATACTTAAGAGGTGATTGTGGTTTATTACAAAACCGAATCTTAATCCTACAGTCTTAATCCTGACAGTACGATTACTATTCCATGTAATCAAAAATATGTATATAAAGAGGACATAAATAACGCATAAAAGGAAACTGTAGCATGGTTATATAATAATAATTTAAAAATAAATTTAGAAAAGACTTTAATTATGCATTTTAGCCAGCGCGCATTGACTCTTCCAAATCTTGACGTAATATACAATAATAACATAATTGACACAGTTAATACAACCAAGTTCTTGGGAGTCACGATAGATCAAAGTTTAAATTGGAAAACGCATGTAGAGGCCCTGACTAAAAGAATAAGCAGTAGTGCATTTGCCCTTCACATTTTTTCTCGTAAAGTCAACATAGATGCCTTATTAACTGCTTACTACGGGTTAACTGAATCTGTTCTCAGATATGGGGTTATCTTTTGGGGTAACTCAACCGACAAAGAAGCCGCATTCAAAGCACAAAAGAGATGTCTCAGAGCCATGTTTAAGTTGAAAACCACTGATAGTTGTAAGCCCTATTTCTTACGTTATAAAATATTGACACTGACCTCCCTTTATATTCTGGAAATTTTAATGTTTATTAGGAATAACAATAACTTATTTCCGCGAATGACCGATAAATTCCCCAGAAACAGGCGTGATCAAAATCCACAGGACTGACTGACTGCACTTATACGCAAAAGTGTTTTCTGCATGGCTCCCATTATTTATAATAAATTGCCTAAAAGTTGGAGAGAGCTTAATAACATACAATTGAAGAAACAACTAAAATCATTTCTAACTGACAAAGCTTACTATAATATTGATGAATTTTTGACAGAACCATTTACTGTGACATAGATTAAATTATAATTTTATTAACGACCTGCATTTGACATGATTGTGTACCTATATTTTGACATTTATTATTATGGGCTTACTATTTTTATTATCATTTTTTATTTTTTTACTTTTGACATGTATCATTTTGACATTTATTAATTGACGCTATTCTTTTTCATCATGTTTGTAATTATTTTTTTAATTTTGCCATTTAATATATTTTTTATTTTATTTTAATTAGTACTCAAAACATTTGCACGCCATAGTATGTGGCAAACATGTCTGAACAAATTTTTATTTTATGTCATTCTACATGCATTTTTTATTATTGTATGTGTACACATGTTTATGCAAATAAATATATCTTATCTTATCTTATCTTACACGACACTTCATACAGAACTTCTTTTAGCTAAAAATCCAACATGTTTCCTAAACCCATACAAAATTTAGTAAATATTTTCCTCACTAATTAAGCTATTCTCCTAGCTAAAGCTAATTTAATCCTTCCCGGGTATTAAGTTTAAGTGGTATGGTAAACCGGCTTCGATAGCCTTACTATCGGTCCACGATTAGTATAGAGCTAAAACTTCTTATCGGTTTTGTGTTATCCCATATAAGAGTGTATAGCGGGAAATAACAATAAGAATAATTTATTTAAAAAGTAGATATTACAAAAATGTACATTTAGGTGCAGTAGTGTTATTTCTAAAACAATTGTATAATTAGTGCTTTTAGGTAAAATATAACTACGATATATATAACAGTTGCAAGTTACAAAAATGTCGAACTCAAATTAAAAAAAAATACAGGAAAAACAGGTTATGTTAGTAAAATGTACAGACACTTGTATTTCTTGTAGTAAAGCAATAGTAAAAATACAATCTTTATTTTAGGGTACATTTTTGTTTGTATAATTTAGCATACACGGAGCATGCATCTGCTATCCCAACTCGATTTTGTCATAATATTAATGACACATTGTATATTTTTAATGAATTATAAATTATATATATATATATTATTATATTGAAAAATTGCGACTGAACTGAATCAAACCAATGTAAGTAATTTTTATTTTATGAACTGAGCATATTTTAGTTTAGTCTATTGAAATTGTTTTGAATTAGTTGAGTTTTGATTGATAAAAAGCTCTCGCGCACACTTCTTATCATAAAAACTACACAACACTTGAGAATTTGCTAACATCACCCACGACGTTTAATACAAGGACTGCACCTTCCCACGTTACCAAAAGATATGAAATAAAAACGTAACATCTCTATTCGCAACGGTAGCTACGTCTTAAACTCTTAATAACACTAAAATTTGCATTAACGACCACTACAACTTGCATAGTAAACAATTTAAGTTTTTCTTTGCAAACTTAGTAGGAACTTTGAAGCTATAAAACAGGTATTTTAAAACGAAGTCGCAAGCTATAGCAGTCATTGGCCCGCACCTGTGGCTCACTGATTTTATACCGACTTGTTCCAACTTGAATAAAGTACCGAACGACACAAAAGCCGCTCCCAAGCGACTTGGAAGTCGGCTGCGACGGCTACTTAAGTTGTCAAAATTTTGTGCATTAAAATGCTTATTGTTTACAATGCTTTGGGTGGAAAATACAGGGATTTTTAAATAATGTTAATGTTGTAAATCAGAACGGGTACAATTATTATTTTATCCCAGGAAAACCCGTTATTAAGAACAACAAGTAAACAACGCGTAATGTGTAGACGCTGTCTGGAACATGTGCTTGCTTTTTTTGAAGTTTCATCTTTAAAATAAAATATTTTGAAACTGTAGATTGTTTGACATACTAACATATTACTTTAGGACACACACATGTAGATGGTATAACTACAACGATGAAAATGCTGATGCAAAGACAAAATGAAGTTACTAAAATAATCAAGTTATAAAACATGCTCCACTTACCTGCAGACTTCCTCAGTAGCAGAAATCTCACAACCAGGTGAAACCCTCTCAACCCTCGCATAATCCCTATGTAGCAGAACCACAATTCCCTCCCACAACGAAATCAGACAGAAAATCCAGCGCCATCTGAAAATATAAATGTCTCAGGTAATAATACTGACATGAAGTAGGCAGGGTACAGAAGGCCAGGTCCCATTCAGCGAGCGAAAACAGGCGCTTGCACACATAGACGGGTAAGTACGGCGAAATCAAACAAATGCTAGTTGCGAGTGCGCTTGCACAGTTCCATACAGTTGATTCGCAATCCTATAGAGGATTAGATTTAGTTTGAAAAGTTCATTTTTGAAAAGTTTTTGATATAGAAATTTTGTTTGTAATCATTCCAGTTAGTTTTTAAGTTCCTTGACGTAGACATCATGTATTGTCTACGTGTGCAACTGTTTTTGCTTCTTATATAGAACTGATCTTCTGTTTTTATATTGATGTTACTTTCTTCTCAGACCAAGACTAATTTAATAAAGAAATTAATTAACAAAGGTCTCTGTTTAAAACAGTATTAAAACATGTTTAATTTATCAAGTGGTTGAGTGGTACAATCATCGTGGGGTAAAAGGGTAAGATTCCGTTGTGTTATGTTGATTATAATAATTTTGCTAGTGTTTGACATTTGAACTCGATGAACCGTCATAATTTGTTGTGCTTATTTTAAATGAGAAAAACAGAGAATATGAAGACTCATAATTTTGTATTTGCCCAACAACTTATAAAAACGGTTATAATCGAATCTCCTTCTACACGACTGTGTGTAATCAAAACTTTGTTACAATACCTTTACGGATTTCAAACAAGAAAGCCAGTATTTTTTTCATGAACTTAGAAACTTTCTCATCTATTTACCAAGCAAAAACACTGCCATCATCAACTGAAAAACCACTCCATTAACTCAATTCTCCATTATCACAAAAAACAAGCCATTTCTATAGTTTATAGCCAATACAAAAGATCCATTCATAATTGCCGCTACAAAATTACAAAACATGGAATATTTATGGGTTAATAACTCTCAATGAATTCCGCTTCTGTGTTGTAGAGGAGCGAATAATTTGTTGTAATACTAAGGAAACTATTCAAATGAATCTCACGGCCATTAATCAGCGTGTAACTGTGTCCTGTGGAGCGTTATTGGGTAGTGTTTATTCAGAAGTTGATGTTTTATGTAAAGCTCGTTGGTGTAGTGGCTGAGCTGAGCTCATTGGGTTTTTCCATCAGGAATTTCTCAGTAGAAGCCATGGAGTCTGGATTTGCATCCGGTTCATTGCAATAGGCTCGCCCCCTTTTATGTAAAAGGGGGCGAGCTTTTAGTCCCATGTGGGACTTAAACAGAGGTACAGCTCTGCCGAACCATGTCATGTTTTGTTGATGTTTTATGTCGAGATTTGCTGCTAAGTTAAGCTGTAAGTTAATTGATTACTAACACTAAGTGACACCTAACTGAATGCCTAAAGCCCGTTTTCACTAACACTAAGTGACACCTAATTGAATGCCTAAAGCCCGTTTTCACTAACACTTAGGGATACCTAACTGAATGCGTAAAACCCGTCAACACTAAGTGACCCTTAACTGAATGCCTAACTCCCGCTTTCAGCAACACTAAGAGCTACCTAACTGAATGCCTAATTCCCGTTTTCACTAACACTAAGTGACACCTAACTGAATGCCTAAAGCCCGTTTTCTCTAACACTAAGTGACACCTAACTGAATGCCTAAAGTCCATTTTCACTAACACTAAGTGACACCTAACTGAATGCCTAAAGCCCGTTTTCACTAAAATTAAGTGACACCTAACTGAATGCCTAAAGCCCGTTTTTACTAACACTAAGGAACACCTAACTGAATGCCTAAAGCCCATTTTCACTAACACTTAGGGATACCTAACTGAATGCGTAAAACCCGTCAACACTAAGTGACACCTAACTGAATGCCTAATTCCCGTTTTCACTAAAATTTAGTGACACTTAACTGAATGCCTAAAACCCGTCAACACTAAGTGACACCTAACTGAATGCCTAATTCCCGTTTTCACTAACACTAAGTGACACCTAATTGAATGCCTAAAACCTGTTTTCACTAACACTTAGGGATACCTAACTGAATGCGTAAAACCCGTCAACACTAAGTGACCCTTAACTGAATGCCTAACTCCCGCTTTCACCAACACTAAGAGCTACCTAACTGAATGCCTAATTCCCGCTTTCACTAACACTAAGTGACACCTAACTGAATGCCTAATTCCCGTTTTTACTAACACTAAGTGACACCTAACTGAATGCCTAAAGCCCGTTTTCACTAACACTTAGGGATACCTAACTGAATGCGTTAAACCTGTCAACACTAAGTGACACTTAACTGAATGCCTAAAGCCCGTTTTCACTAACACTAAGTGACACCTAACTGAATGCCTAATTCCCATTTTCACTAACACTAAGTGACACCTAACTGAATGCCTAAAGCCCGATTTTACTAACACTAAGTGACACCTAACTGAATGCCTAATTCCCGTTTTCACTAACACTAAGTGACACCTAACTGAATGCCTAATTCCCGTTTTTACTAAAATTAAGTGACACCTAACTGAATGCCTAAAGCCCGTTTTTACTAACACTAAGTGACACCTAACTGAATGCCTAAAGCCCGTTTTCATTAACACTAAGTGACACCTAACTGAATGCCTAATTCCCGTTTTTACTAAAATTAAGTGACACCTAACTGAATGCCTAAAGCCCGTTTTTACTAACACTAAGGGATACCTAACTGAATGCGTTAAACCTGTCAACACTAAGTGACACCTAACTGAATGCCTAAAGCCCGTTTTCATTAACACTAAGTGACACCTAATTCATGTAGGTTACTGTATCATCGATCAAAGTGGATACGCAAACAATTTCCAGGGCTTTCGCTACAACTATACATCATCATCATCATCATCAGCCTATAATGTTCCCACTGCTGGGACACGGCCTCCTCTCAATGAGAAAGAATGGGCTATAATCCACCACGCGGGTCCAGTGGGGATTGGTAGATGTCACGTCTTCAAATTTTTGGTTCTAGGATATGCCGGTTTTCTCACGATGTTTTCCTTCACTGTTTTGAGAGCAGTGGTGATGAAATAAATTACACAAAGTAATGCGCCTGTCTGGGTTCGAACCCACGACTCGTCGTCCCGTCCCGTCCCGTCGTGTCCCGTCTCGTCGTTCGTAAATCGGGGCCGCCACCACTGGGCCACCGCTGCTCTGCATTCAAACTAATTTGCTAAAAGCTGGAGTGGTAAATGGAACAGACGGATTTAATGGCGTTCCTAGTGTATGTCAAAGCTAATCAAACTAATCTATCGCACTAATACATCAGGTGATAATACTGTTACGAGCTGGGTATGGGATAAATTAATAACTACCGAAGAAACAACAAATAACTTTAATAAACACAAAACACTTGAAACTCAATTACAAATACACTACTGATCACTATTCGCTTAGATATCGCACTTCTAGTTCACTTTGATTCGCTTCGTTGTGTAGCCAAAATCAGACTGACTGCTCCCACTACTGGAATTCGCTGCGCCCCCGCCAGGGGGCGCGGCAGGCGGTATCAGGGCTTTGCCCTCTGACCGCGGCGGCCATACCTGGGTCCGCTACTACGGACCCGTCCCTTGGTCGGACCTGTGTCCTAGACCTGTTGGGCGCATGTAACATGCGCCCATGTGTGTGACTGCTGTATGTGTCCTGTAGGCGCGCCACAGCGCTGTTACACAGCGCTGCTTTCTTCACAGTGCACCGGCGGTCCGTCTCCGCCGGGTGAGACCCCCGGTTACCCGAGGGAGGCCCAGCGGGAGACAACCAGCGACAGAGGCACCGACTTACAGCGCGCCTACAGTGGATGTGTGATTCCCGCCCGCCCCACTAACCAGAGCTAGCCGGCAGTGGTTCGGGCTGCGGAAACGACATGTGTGTGTGGGCGGTATTGTATGTGTAACACCGCCCATGTTTGCGTTTCCCGCGGGCTCGAGAGCCGCGTCCACGCGTGTGTCTACGTGAGTGTAGAGAATGCATGTGTGGTTATAGCTGCGCACCCTGCCTATATTAACTTAGAACAAGTCGCGCAGCTGGGTGTGAGTGGTGTGTGTGGAGTCATATTGTGCAGGTAAGCTGCGTGTAGCGAGGAACAGCTCACCTGGGTCAATCCGGTGGTGAAGGCGGCGGAGGGGGGGCGACCATGCATTGCCGGTCGCGGACGCTCCTGAGTCATCCTTGACGGTCTATCCACTGTACAAGGAGAGTAACGCAGCTAGGCCGTCAAGGACGACCAGTTCCACGTCCTGACCCTGCCTGATGGCACCAATTAGGTCCATCAGCAGCTGGATGGCGCGGGCTGTGAACTCTTTCTTTTCGGCTTCCGAGCCGGCAGCTGGGCCGGCGCTGGTGGTGCCTTTGCTGGCACGGGATTTTTGTGTTTGGGCCGGGGGCCGCGCCATGCCGGCGTCAGCTGTCGGCCCAACGGTCTCCTCTGTCTCGGGCTGCATTGGAGCTGCAGCCGGAGTCACAGCCCGCTCCAGGGTCGGAGGCTGGTCGCCCGGTTGTTCTCCCTCAGGTGCGGTGGGGGGCGCGGGTGCTTTACCCTTGCCCCTCCGCTTCCTCTTCTTTCCCCTCCGCCGCTTCGAGGAGGGGAGAGCTTCTCCCCTGTTGGTGGGCCCGTTGGCCGCCGCCATCAGCGACTCACCTTGGGCCTCTGTGGTGGCCACATCTGTTGGCCCCTCGGGGACCGTTGCCGGTCGGCGTGAGGTGGTAATGGCGGCGACTGTGCCCGCTCGCCTGTTTGCCCTTATCTCTGCCTGGAAAGAAGGGCACTTAATGTTGTTGGCGGGATGCTCGCCCCCGCAGTTGGCGCACGTAGCTGGTGCGTCACGTGGGCGGGGGCAGTCCCGCGCTGAGTGCCCCTCTCCGCAGCGGACACAGGCGAGCGGCCGGTGGCAGTGGTGTGAAGAGTGCCTCCACTTCTGGCACCGGTGGCATTGGGCGGGCCCACGCTTGCCCCGCCAGGCTTCTATCTTGACACCTCTCATGTATAAAAACACGGAGGTGTCAAAGATCCTGCGTACGTCGGGCGTCCTCTTGAGTACGGCGTGGAACACGCAGCCGGGTCGTCCCTGGCTCGCCTTGATGTGGCGAACGTACTCCGGCTCGTATCCCAACGCGCGGAGCTCCTCCTCGATCTCTTGTGGAGTGGTGTCTACGGGCAGCCCCCTGATGGCCACCTTGCAGCTTCTCTCCGCCGGCAGTGAGTAGGCGAACCATGACGTGCCGTCCCTCTTCTCTAGACCAGTCAAATAGCGCTGGACCACCCTATATTCGAGTTCACTCTCCGGAGTGAACCGAATTCCAGCGCCATATGGTTGGGCACTGGGGGGGTGACCCAGCTCTTCTTTGAGGGCCCTGAAGTGAGCGGCCCATCCTGGCAGCCTTTCCACCGTCAGCGGAGGATACCTCGGTCGCTTCTGCGACTTTGGCTTGGGCTGCGTGGCGGCCGTGTCTCGGGGGGCCGCAAGCTGTGAGGGAGAGACAGCGTTGTCTACACTCACCCCATGCTGCGTCCCTGCAATTGTCGGCGTCGGTACTGGTGAGGGGGGAGGCGTGCGGCGGGTGGCCTCCGCGTAGGTAGGCGACCCGATATCGCCCTGACCTCCCCGTGGCGGCGCGTGGTCGCGCCGCGGGGGCGGGTCGAGACAATACCTCTTCGCCTCCTCCTCCTCGGACCCGTCCGTGCTGCGGCGCCGTCTCTGGGGTCGTGACTCCGGCCGGAAGTCGGAGCCATAATCCCTCGACGGCGACGGTGCTGGTCCTGGTGTGCGCCTCCCTTGCGCACTCGGCCCCGAATCATCCGACCTTGCAGACGCGAGCGACATGCTCGAGCCGGCTCGCGACGAGCATGCCGACCGTTATGCTGGTGAGTCGTAGGCCGAGGCACGAGGGGGCGCCGGCGATGCGGGCACTTGGGGCGCCAGTAGAGCCTGGCGCGCTCCCGGTGCCAGCCTAGGGTCCCGGTTGGAGAGCCTCGCCATGGACGCGGCCCCGGAGGGCGCAGTCGACGCGGCGGGGCGTGCAGCCGTGGCGGCCAATAAGGTGCGTGGCAGCGGTGTGGGCGACACGGGCGCGGGCGCGCGCCACGGAATCGCGGGCTCTTGCACGGGTGGCGCGGGATTGCGCTCAACCACATGCGTGGGTGCAGCGGCGCGCAGTTGTGGCGCGCGGCCGGTGTTCACGGCAGCAGTGGGGGGGGCGGGTGTCTGAGATGGAACCGGGCGGGGCGCGGCCGGGCGCACAGACTCGGCGTGCGCTCGGCCCGGCGGTGGCGCCGGCGCAGCCCGCGCAGGCGCCGGCGACGTCGGCGGGCCGCACGCATCGGCAGCCGCACCTCGACTCGTCCCGTCCCCTTCCCTCTCCGCCCGGGCTTCGGCCGATTTCTTCTTCCGTCTGGAGGCGGCGGATCTCTTCTTGCCGGTCGTCTTCCTCTCCTCACTACGAGGGGGGGGGGGACCGGGCGGCGCTGGCTCGGGCAGCACGAAGCCGATGTTCGGCATCGACACCGTCCGCTCCAGCGCCCAAAGACGGGCCTCGTATTCGGCGTCACCGTAACCGCTCGAGTCACGGGCGCCGGACATCTTGTTGATGAGCTTCTACTGGTAGTGGGCTCGCAGGCAGTGCCCGAAGGCACCGGGCAGCATCGGTGATTCCCCCTGTGCTCGCACCAGTGCTAAGCACTTGCGCGAACACAGGGAAAGCAGAGGTGGTGGCGATCCGCGCGAGCGGAAGTCTTCGGCAAGTACCCCCAACTTGGTTCACTTACCGAAAACTTCCTCTGGTAGCCGTGTGCAGCGCTGTAGGTGGCACTCGGCTGACTGCTCCCGCAAACACGTCGACTATTTATATGGCGATCGAACGTTCGAGAAATATCCACGACTTCCTAGAATCTTCTAGACAATTCCACAACTTGTACAGAGGAAAGAAGTAGGGACTTTATGCCCTCGGCGTACGGTCGAAATTACAATGATGTTCTTTTGTAGGTAGTTTGCGAATTTGTACCTACATCATTCGGGACTCGTTTTACCTACCTACCTACTATTACCTACCTACCTACTATTAGGTACCTACTACCGTAACTGTAGGTAAGTACGGGTACGACGTAACAATACGATTGAATCGTTAGAGCGATGCCACACGGGTGTTGACAATGCGTTGTGTTCTCTCAGCGCAGTGATTTCGACGAACGCAGCTTTAGCGCAACGCAGTTTATATTGATGGCTATGTCAGTGAACGACAAACAATGTAACTGAATAAACGTGTTCTGTTGCTGCTTTTAATACGCCACTGTCGAAATAAACGTAAGAGTGCCTGAAGATTCTCTATTCAACGCAGCACCCCTCACCACTTCGTTTCCCTGATACCTTGTCCAATGCACACATCGTTTCAACGCACCGTGTGACATTACGCTCAGATTTATACGTTAAACTATGGAGCGTGCGGCATTGTTCTAGGACTAGTGGACACAAAGGGTCTATATTGGCTCACCTAAAGTTCTTTACCCAAAATTGTTCTTCCTAATGATTTGTAATCCGAATGATCACTCTTCATGAAAAATAATGATTTTATTAATTAAAGTTGTTTTCCGTATTAATTTGTTTTTTTTTTTTTTTTTCATTTGTTCTTTCGGCATTAATTTTTCAATTGTAGTAAAATGACAGGATCAAGATCAGGAAGAGGATTTTATTTCCGTGGAATTAATTTTAGGTGGACCATGGCCAATAGACATTTTCATCCTAAAGTTTTCAGTCATACTATTTGTAGTGCTATCGGCGATGTTCATATCACTCATGTTTACAAAAATTGTAATTAATAATATCATTAATGTAAATATTTTTAAACTCCTACTGTTTTTTATCATAACGCTTTTATCCCTAAACATAATTTCAGGTCAGAGTGTCGTCTTGGGAGCACTATGAAAAAAATACTTAGAAAAATTTCGCGACCAATGTCGAGGTAGCGCTTGCCGGCCGCTGCCGCGGCACCGCTCGCTACGCTCGCTCGGCTCGCGCGTAGTTGGTCACAGTTCTAACCTAACCTAACC
Organism: Xestia sexstrigata; assembly: GCA_941918905.2. Lineage (NCBI taxonomy): Eukaryota > Metazoa > Arthropoda > Insecta > Lepidoptera > Noctuidae > Xestia > Xestia sexstrigata. Next base: position 22,246,432 of record OW799201.2, read on the forward strand.
TATGGATATCTTTGCAGGTACACACCGCTATAAATAAAATTAAAGAAGACGCTTTAATTCATAAAAACAAAAAACCAATATAATTAGTGAGTGCGAAGCAAGCACTTCCTCGTTTTTGTAGCACATGTTTGTCTAATCCTATGTTGACATTAGTATCTAAGCCAAATAAAATGGGAGAGGGCGCTGACTCCTGACATACAGGTACACCTAGTTCGGGAGTCAGAGGCTTCAAACAATTTATGTAACCTATTATATCAATAAAGAATTTGAATTTGAATAGACATCAAGAAAATCCCACTCCCATTACTATTCCATTCAGCTTTCACACTAAGAAAAACATACTAAAAAAAAAGGTCAAAACGCAAATTTTATTATTAATCCGTTTCGCGAGTGCGACACGAAATCGTTCATGAAGGGCTTAATTTCATTGAAATTTAATTTCCATGCGCTGAAAATTTTTCATGCTTCAGACGATATCGAAAATCGTTCCGTTTTTACGGTTCAAAATAAAAATAATGACTAGTTTCATAGCTGGTGGTAACGGGTAATCGGGCCAGTGAATTGGTGTTATGGTACGAGTTGAATGCTGGTTTGAATCAAAATGGTTTTTATGACAACCGTTTTGGTACTAGGGTTTTAGGTATTTTTTGCAGTTTTAGTATTCACGGAAATGAAACCAACAACTTTATTACTATCTAACTGAATATAAAGTAAAACTGTGTTGTTAAGTTTAAAAAGCGTTAAAATTTATGACTAAATGAGTCATTTCCTTCTACAGCTTCAGCTTACTTTCATGGGATTAAGACGTGAGCTTATGTGTGCTTCTTCTCAGTATTATTGTAACAACATGACGTGTTTTTCGGTCTGTTTCACCTATATTATCAGAACAAAGTAACTAAGTAAGCTTTGATCAAATTTCAAACCAACTCCGGACACCTAACCGGTGTGGTGTCCGTGTCCGCAATTTATCCGTCCCAGTTTGACAGAGGTTACAGCTTTCTCAAAACGAAAGAAAGTAGGTATTATAGGGCATTCCTTATAGTACACACTTCATTACTTTGTTCTACATAAAATATAAAAGATCGTCGATTTTCTTATAAACTTAAAACCTTTTTTTCAATTAAACCACTACAGGCACTTTTGAATGTCCAAGTCACACGACATTTTACTTGTGAAAGTACTGTAGTTGCCCATTCCAAAGCGTAGATCTCTATGGAGTATAAAGGACAAGAAAGGTCATTCGTGCTTTACAAGGAAATCTAGCAGGATATCGCAGCATCCTTACAGCTGACGACTGCAGGAATCACGTACTTGTATGATATCGGATCACATCGCCGCCCGCAGATACCGTTATTACTCTATGGCGTGGCCGTATTCCAATAAAAATTCTAATAAATTTTCCTTCCTATTCATTGGTTTATAAATTGTAGTAGGTGTAAATTAATGGGTTTTAATAAACAGTCACATTTTCTGGCACTTTTAGTCATGTTAAGTGATTGAGGGAATAAAAAACCTTACCCTTACAAAGATAAAAAAACCTACCTTTATGGTTTGTGGTATAACATCAATCGAAGGATCAACGCAACTATTAAGGTAAGCGTCCACCTGTCCGCATCGTACGCATCGGAATCTGTTCAATAATACTACGATCCGTCCGATGCGCACGATGCAGACAGGTGGATGCTACCAAAACCATAAAGGTAGTTTTTTTTCATCTATAATTATTACGACAAAACCTTCCTTGTTCATTTTAAAGAACTTCAATCAAGACCAAAAATAATCAGGCTTATAGCAACCAGCGAGCGACCTCGGATGTGCTAGAAGACGGGCGTTAACGCTGAAGGGGGCCTAGGACACAGACACGACGTATCTCCATAATAGATTGGCCGGAAAAAACGGAACTTAAGGACGAATGGAAATCTAGGGGGGAGAATTTTGCCCAGAAGAGGGACAACACAGATCGGAAAAAAATTAACTCCAATCATCCCCATATTTTGTGTCAATATCCCCCTATAGATAACATTACTTTTATACTTTTACTTTCATTAACTTACATAAAAAACCGGTACTCTCCCAAAACCTATCACACCTACCTTTTCCACTACCCCTAAAAGCGCAACACCACGAAGTTAGCTACTAAATGGATTAGTTCAGAATACAGCCGCAAGACGTGATCAGAGTACACAACTTTAAACTTCGAATGCATCTGACGTTTCGTTATTTGCTTTCAATAAACAGATTCGCATTGAACACGTAGATCGGATGGGGTTAGCTTCAGGTCGTAGTGTGAGCGAGTATTAATGAATTTGTTGAGTGTAGTAGGTTGATGGTTGGTTATAGAGTAACTTTGAATAAGAAGTGTAAAGGATGTTCGAGATAGAGTACAGTGGAGAAAGTGGTTATAGGACGTTGAGCTGGCTACCAAACGGGGTTGAATATCGGGACGGAAAAGGTGGTACTTAATGGCGGATAACCAAACTAATGTTATAATTATTATGTTAACCCTTATTAACGGAGACGCGGCGAGTTGTGTCGCGCGGACCGCAATAAATTCAAACATATAGTACATTAGTAGTAGAGTACATTGTCATAATTATGTTTGTGTTTGTGGGCCGCTGCACGTGTCGTGCTCTACGTTAATAGATAAAAACGCGCAACGCGCCACGAGATGCCGCGTCTATGCCACGCTACTTACTTTCCACCATAAAGCTCCCGATTTGTCCAAACCAGGTGTCATTAGCTGCTGGGACACAGGCCATTTTTCTGTGAAAAGGACCAGAGTCAACAGCATGAGACCAGTGCAAATTTGTTTCCTACATCTAAATAGTTGTCAGTTCATACCAAAATACTTCGTTCTTTTTTTCTTGGACTATTCCTAATTTTATTTCAATAATCGTATTCAATCCTTAAACACCAGACACGCGTAAGAGATCCGATAATCCAAAAATACCCAAAGACAAAAGAGCTTCGAGAAAACTGTGTATAAAATCTTTTTACAGCATTTTGTCTTATCCTTTCCAATATGAACCGGATCCTCTTGTACCGTTCGCAACTGAGTCGGTTAATACACGCTTCTGAATGGTCAATGTAAACGGATAAACGGTTGGATCCAGTCCCTGTTGGGACTTGAGACGTATCAATAAAATGCTAACTGTTTTGTAGGCTGTACTTACCGATTTGGTATGTGTATGGTATAAAGAGTTGTAGTTTTTTTGTGGAGAATGTATAAATATAGTGTAATTATACTCAGGTTTTTAACGTAAAGTTTGAATGGCTTCTGTTTGGGTACATTCTTGCTTATGTATGCTTTACGTCATGGTCAGAAACATTGTCAATCAGATTTAGAGAACTTCTTGGCTTCACGTCGCGATTCCCCAGAGTAGTTAAAAATCTGTTGCAGTCCTTGGACTTTAGCAGGAGCTTAGGCATTAGGCACATAAGCAATCTGTGCCAAAATCTGTGCTTTGATGGCAGTTAAAAGTTCAAGGTCGCCTTATAAAATATCTGTCCTAACACAGTTCTCTGACCAAAAACAAATTCCCTAAAATAATTTTGAAACTAACACTTTTCACCACAAAAAAGTTAGGTAAACAAAATGTCACCTTGGCCCTTTGCTGAAATTTCGAGAAAGATCGCATCAATCTAGAACATTAAACTTCATAGTTCACATCGATTCCACATGACCCATCTCATGTGTCAGACGTAATTGATGCCAAGTTACTAGCAAAAATAGAGTAGTAAATAAAATGGAGTGTTAGGGTTATGTAAATTTAAATGTATTTGTACCTACATAAAAAACTTATTAAATGAATGAATTACAAATCTAATTATCTACATTATTTCTAATGCTATTCATTTATGCACTCTTATAGAACCTACCATGCGTATTTTTATTAATCAGTATAAAACCTGTTATGATTATGTTATTTTAGCATTTATCATGCCTGAGAAAGTCTATAATGTCCCGTTAATCATGCGCATACTAAAAAATACCTCCTGATCGTTTTTGATCATGGTGGTTAATCTCGGCGGGGACCAGCTATCGACGGAGGAAACACGTATACAAGTATGTTTAAACAAATTCATGGGAATTGTACGATCACGCACACTACAACGTCGCTAAGCATGGCGTCCGTATTATCACTCCATTTACTCACTTCTCAGTGGCAACTAGGTGTTTCTTAGAAAGTCGTTCCATTGAGAAACTTATTCGTACGTAATCACATTGTTTGTTTGTGAGGTACCTAGGCAGACTAGTTAATTATTATGATACTGTTTACCTGCCAGACATACATTTGGTTTTATTGTTTTTCTATCTAGAACTTTAATAGTATGACAAGGTTAAGTGCTGACCTTGATAGCTTTTGGTTATTCTAGCAACACGTAATTTCTATGCCTACTAGTATCAGCTGGCCTCTCTTTCTATCGATGTGCTACGCTAGACCAGTTCAAGATTAAAATGTTACCACCAAACATACCGTCGGCTGATATACTTTTATCATGCAATGTTATCTAGATAACATGACGAACATGACACGACACATGATGACATGTCATGATGTGGTGGTCTAGAGAAGAATGGGAGACAAAGATTGGGATAAGGGCAGTCGAATGATGCCGACAGGAAATCTCTCTATCTACCATCATTTGGTATCAATTATCCTTCACGCGCGAGTTTGACTCGCACTTGGCCGGTTTTTATTAATTAAAAGGTAACTAAAATAATCCAGTATAGACCTTGTATATTATTATGTAAGCACATAATGACCTAGGTCTTCATTTTGCAGAACTAAGGCTCTATCTGAAGAGCAATCTATCAACTTGCAGCTGTACAAGGATGAGTCATGGTTACAATTTTAATTAACTATTAAAAAATTTAATTACCGCCATTTTTTTTCAGTACATTTCCACAAATGTTTACGAACATATAACTCCAGCCAACGGAGCGCCGAAATACCCCTGTAGCATTGACGTAAGTGAATATTATTTTATTTTATTTAACATAAAAATAAAATTTACTACCAATCTTCACGATATTTTCTCCACGCATAAAACGAATCTCTCTAAGCATACAAAGAATCTGTTGACTGGTTTCCTTCAGAATAAAACTTGGATACCTATACCGATACTTCGCGGATTTGCATCGGGGTCGGCTATGTAAACAATAATGCAGGCTTGCAAACTGGCGGAATAGAAATTGTGCCTACAATGTGAAAAAAAGTTACTTAGTATATTTATCACGTATTGCTGGTCTTTTTTTGGGATTTATGGTAATGATGGAAATAATAAACAATAACAATATTTTTTTGTTCAAGACTTAAACCTATTTCAATTAGACTAACTTAGCGGTAACATGGAATACAAGTGCAAAGGGCTTAAACTAGGAGGACTCCTGTGCTATAAGCACCAGTTACTTCCGTCACCAGTTCACCACATAATCAAGTGTGGTGCGGTGCAAATGTTAGAATATTATCAATTTGTTTATTACTATTGTGCGTGTGTGTAAGAACATATTGTGTGAGTGAGCGTGTGAGTGTGGTGTAGGTGTGTATGTGTGTGTGTATGCGTGTGTGTGTATGTGTGTTTGCGATCATTATTATATTCTTTATTTTTCGGACAACAGTGATCCATCGTGTTAGTAATCAATACAATAAATTATTTCTAGTGTTAGTAGCTTATGAATGGGTAGTTTATGATGAATGGGCCTGAGTGGCTTTTATTTTGTACTTTTTAATATATTTTCAGTATCAACATAATTTGTTTCCATGGAAGATGGGTAGGCCTTTAGTGTGGGATGCTACATGTGTCGATACTCTTGCGCCTTCCCATCTTCCTAATTCATCGTGCTGTGCAGGGGCTGCCACTGCGGCAGCGGAGAACCTCAAGCGGCGAAACCTTATTGGCAACTATATTTTCGAGCCGTTTGGGGTTGAAACTCTAGGACCGTGGGGTCCGAGCGCTCACAGCCTTTTCAAGGAAATTTCAAAACGCTTAATTTACACTTCCCGTGATCCTGGGGCTGGCTTTTACCTTGGCCAAAAGCTTAGCGTTGCCATACATCGTGGTAACGTCGCCAGTCTCTTGGGGCACATTACCAGGTGACAGTGTTAAGGAGGAGTTTTTTGACGCCCTTTTTTAAGTTTTTAGTTTAAGTTAGTTAGTTTAGTTTATTTTAATAGATTTGTAAATTGTAAAAAAATAAATTAAATAACCAATATTTAAAAAAAAATTGAGAGACAAGGAAGTTAGGTATATCTATGTTAGGGTCGGCTTCAGCTGAATACCAGTGTCTTACATGGAGCGACTACCTATCTTCGGTCTGCCCAATCATTGGTTATTTATACCGTGCTGGTGTAACTAAATTCATGGTTCCTTTCACTGTGTATATGCATAGCCTAGTAATTCATTTTATGTTTCAGGAACAAATTTACCCTTGAAACAAAAAATGGCATATCATTTTCTTTACTATCTCTTGTCGACGAGTCAGCGCCCGAAAATACAATTCAAAAGCAAGTAAGCAATCGTACACCAAACAACAGTTTAATTTGCCTCCAGCAAAACTATTGACTGGCAGTACCAATCACGGTCCTCGACCCAGCCAATCACATTCCCAAGAACTGACAGGCAAATTGCATCGAACGCTATTTACTAAATCAAATGCAGACATGCATGATGCGAAGGAGAACGTCTGAAATATTTGGTTTACATCGTAGACAGAGAATGTTATAGACATGTCGCAAAGGACACACTTAGGAGATCGACTGCCCCGTTGGTGATTGTAAGTGGTGGTGCTTGCTGCTAAGTCTCGGGTCCTGAATTTGCTTCTTATAATGGAAAAAGTGATATAAGGTGTAAACTGACCCTTCACGAAGCCGCCAACCAAGCATTAAGTAACTCTGCGGAAAAAATATTGCTGGGAAACGACTTATTGGTTTTTTTTGGGGTGAAAAACCACTTTAGACGGTAGGAAACAATGCAATGCACTCAAAATACTGTGCTGATGGATGCATTGATTAGTGCGGACGTGGAGGTATTTAAAGTAACATTTTAAAGTTCCCAGATAAAGTCTAGAATACAAAAATGATTGCAAAGACGTAGAGAAAGCCTTTCGTGCTCTTAAGGGTACTTTTACACCCAATATTGGTTTGTTTCACCAACAGTTTTTCTGATCGTAGCAACATCTGAATACCAGTCTCACGTCTATATTTGTGCCCAATCTAATCACTAACTCACAAAGGTATACACTATAATGTTTCATGGTTATAATGTACCGTGCAGGTAAAGTGTTACTAACATAGTTTTCAGTTTCATATACTAACATATATGTTATGTTATACCAGATATGTATATAAAAAATAATAATAGTAGCGTTTATCTACACCCTGCTATAAATCCTCTATAAAAGTATCTGAACAGTTAGCTTATTGCCAACATTAAAACAGCCAGTGTCATAATAACCATTATAACATCCAAACGAGTGTTATAATGTTGTACTAAATTTCATTACGCAACTCGTTTTAAAAAAAGAACATTGTCTAGCACATGCGATTCACTACCACAGCGCTGTAATAAAAAAAAACTTATATAGGTTAATTCGAATTCACGTCGTATCCCGCAATTTTTGTTCGATATTAGTATTGCAATAAGTACGTATACTTTGTTGTTTACAAAAATGAATGATACAAGCTTTGTGCATTTTAATAATTGTACAATCCAAAATGTAAATAATTATATTATTACTTAAACATGGTTTGTTTGTATTAAACAATCAGCAATTAAACTTTCCATGAATTTCCATAGACTTCTTACAACACTACAACACCCTATGGTTTCAGAACCTTTTATGGACGATTCATATCATGGATGTAGATAAAGTCTTGTATGCAACTGTACATAATTAGGTATTAACACTCATGTGATACTACTTATTATAAATAAACCCACATTCGTGTTTTAATACTTATAATATAACAGTTGCATAAATAACTATTATTTCAGGCTACGCCCATAGTGTTAGTAACAATGGTCTTAAATACTAGTATTAGTAGACATAAATACACACGCAAACATGTACTAATATGTGTGGAGTTTCATCCAATGTCGCAGCATTGGAGACTCCCATCTATCTGCGAATAAACTCAAGATACTGTCGGTACCGCCACAAAGACGAGCGAGCAGGGAATAATAAAAAATAACAATAATAATAATAATATTTAGGTTAAGGTACTTATCTATGGGTGTATGTTCCCTGAATTAAAAAATGACGGAGTCCGTTTGGACCTGGGCAACTCGTCCAAAGAATCATCTAGACATTCTCTATCTTCGGTTTACATGCAGAGAAAAAATAGCAGGACGTGTAATGTGTTCGACATAAACGTAACTAAATATCTAAGGATTCGATCTACGAAACGAAAGACTATTTGTAGGGTGTAAAGGCTGTTTGTGTTGAGATAAGACTTTTTGTTGCATTTCAAGTGATGTGAAAAGGGGTATAATGATTGTTTCACTAACGCTTTGTAATAGATCTAAATGTAACTTAATTAAAATAATTGATGTAGTTTTCGTATCCCTGCATAATTCATAATATTTGGTTTTTTTTCTTACGGTTTAAAATCAACGGTGTCATCAATTTGTTTCGAGTAATTTCGTTTTAAGTTTTAAATAGACATCCACCACCTAATTAAATGTATCATCCAAACTTCTACCAAAATGTCAACCCAAGTACCATCATGCCTGTTGTCGTTTTGCACAATTGTCAGGCTTTTACAAATTACACTGTCCAAAAAAATACCTCATATAAAAGTGAAAAAATTTTACCATAAACACTAAAAAAACTTGTAGCTGCTAACTACGACGACGACAAACCACCCGCGATTAACGTCACACACAGGTAGCTGTAACCGTGACGTTGGCTCGAAATTTTCCGCACGCATGGACACCCTACATTCGCATCGTGTAGCGAAACACTGAGATGTGTCCCGCTTCTCATAAATCACGAGGCCATCCTACATAACAACTCTGCGAGTTGGGGTACCTAAAATGTTCGTGTGGTATTGCGATGATTAGCTCTTTGTTTTTATGCAACTACATTTGGTTACTGTTTAACCTGTACATCATGTTCTGTATCATCCCACTGTTTGGCAAAGTCCTTTTCAATACACTTTCTCGAAAACTGGTTCATAACGCATTACGATTAAGTAGGTACAACATGCATTGTATTTCACACTCGTGTGTTTTTTTTAATTTTCCCGCACGTGTGCGGGAATGAAAATTGCCACAGATAACTATACCTATACTTAGTCCAAATTAGTTCAATGCTTATAGTCCGAGATGAATTAATTTTTTTTTTAAATTCGGCAAAGCACTATTCGTCTTTACGGCATAAATATTTTTTGAATATTCAAATTGTGTTTATAAATAGAATATCATAATCATGATTATTAAAAACTAATAGTTACTTTTATACACAAATTAACATTTATTTGTGTTCTAAATTCAAAAATATTAAAAAAAAACTATTTTTTATAATAGGCTGTTTAGCGGTTTCATACCTTTGCTTCTCCTTCACCTGGCGAAAGCAAAGCACGGAAGAAAAGAAAGTTAAAATCATAGTTTTCTAATAATTCATGACAAAAATATTTTTCGTTCCTATAATTTATTTCTTCAAAAGTGTATTGTAAAACGTCGTTTGATACAAGTGGACATTTGTTTTTGCAGTTCTCGGCTCAAAAACACCCTCGCTTACAGCTCGGGAGTTAATTCCGGCTCGGATGCAATAACAAACTTTCTCCACTTGAATCAAAATGTACTATTCCATGATCTATGATCTTAGTTTGAACACAAATAAAGAATATCGCAAGATTAATTCTATCAGGAAAATGTGTAATTTCAATTGCTATTGAAATGCAGCAGTTGGTGCGACTGCCTTACTTAATTTTACTTTGCATTCTATTGGATATCTGCGTTTTGCGTCACTCACTCACTCACTTTATTTCGTATGTAGGAAAAAAATGGGATTAATTATTAATCTGAGAATAAAAAAGATGTATCGTTCTCAATTGAAATCATTTCTTACTGACAGGAACTTTCTGTCTTAAAAATGCTTATGGTATAATTTTATTGGTAACTACCTCCACAATCGTAAATCTGTGTAAATGAACGAACAGAGATTATTATGAACTAAAGTAATGTTTCATTAAACCGAGCTTAACCACCCTCGTTATAGCTGAACTTATCTTAGATAAATAAATTGAGGTTACGTTTGAATAAATTTCGTTAATTATAATGCATATTGTGCTAGTGAAAACGCCGGGAAGAGATGGCCTTGAAAGGACGTACACTGACCTCGTTAATGATATCCTTCAGAAAAATCTGGTGCAACTGGCAGGCGTGTGTCATCAGATATATGTTTGAACGTGAACCAGGTAAAACAAGTCCGGAAAGTAAACATTAAGAAGAAATAAGATAATTTGATTTCTGGATGACAAATATTTAGATTTTATTTAAGAAACTCTATGATACACAACTGTCAAACACTGAAAATCTGGTAAAAAAAAAAAGATGTTAACTAACCATAACATGATCTCGTACATCACCAAGCGTCATTTTAGACCACCCGTATTCCGGTGACTTTATTTGACTTTCCTCTGTAAATAAATTTCCCTAGACATTTTGTGAATTAAAAAGCTTAATTTAAGTGGTCCGTCAGTTTCTGAATTAACGCCCTTTGAGATGCTAAAACGAGACCTCGCTAATTTCTTGAGAACTTGCCCATATATTTCAGTTAAACCACAGTAAATAATTGTTACATTTTGTTGTGTATTTGTGCCTTAGAAAGGGAGATACAGATTCCTCTTTTAGTAGAGGTTCGTATATACGTAGCCCAAAAAGTCTGACAACCAGTCTAACAAAGGGATATCGTATTACCCAGTACTAACTGGGTTGTGGAGGTCAGATAGGCAGTCGCTCTATGTGAAATACTGGTATTCAGCCGCATCCGGTTGGACTGGAAGCCGACCCCAACATAGTTGGGAAAAGGCTGGGCAGATGATGATGTTTATACATAGATTCACGCCTATTTGCTGTGACTGTAGGCAGAAACTTAAAAAATACTATATGAGCCTTAGGTACATACTCCTGCGGGATCTCATGGCGACATGGAGAGAGCGACTGTCGCAACCCCGTGCAGGGCACGCCACGATAGTGGTGATAAGTCCCCTCTTTGAGGAGTGGCTGGAGAGACGCCACGGCGTCCTCACCTTCCGCCTGACGCAGGTCCTCACCGGACACGGTGTTTTCGGGAGGTTCCTGCACCGAATCGGGCGGGAGGAAACGCCCGGGTGTTTCCACTGCGAGGATCGACCGGAGGACACGGTGGAGCACACGGTGGAGGTGTGCCCCGCGTGGGCGGAGCACCGCCGTGTCCTCGAAGCGGCGATTGGCGGCGGCGACCTCTCGCGTCCGGTCCTGGTGCAAGCCATGGTCCGGAGCGAGACGGAATGGGACGCCGTCACCTCCTTCTGCGAAGCAGTAATGCTAGAGAAGGAGGTGGCGGAACGTGAGAGGGAGAGAACCTCACAGCGTCCCGGCCGCCGCGGGAGACGCCCCGGGCGTCGGGGGCCACCACGTGGCCCCCGGCCACCGTAGGCGCGGGCCTGTGGACGGTGGGCTATGGGCTAGCTCGCCGTCCGTCCGTCTCATGACGACAGGCCTTGTCGACGGCGCGTTCGTGTTCCACGCGCGCCTCAAAGAGAGTCAGCAAAAAGGAGGGGTCCGCAAGGACCGATGCCTGCCGGGGTTGCGGGACTATTCGAAAGAGATACCGTGGCCCCGGAACACAAAGGGCGATGAAGGAACATGGATGGGTTTTAGTCAGTAAAAGTCTGACACTCCCTCCTGCTCCGCCCAGAGCGGGAGAAGTCATTTGATGATTTCCCATCCGAAAAAAAAAAAAAAAAAAAAAAAAAAAAGGTACATACTCCTTTAACATCGTCCACGTTCATATGTCGGGTCATACACGCACCAACCCAACTTTGACAGACCTGGAAATCGAACCCAGGACCTCATGCTCAGCGGTCGCGCTTCCGACCACTAGACCAACAAAGTCTGAATCGAGACTCGTCTACATCTTCATCGTTTATAAGGAAAGGTATAAAAAAATAATATAGAAAAATTATGCAAACTCTGCCCATTTATTGACACAACAGCCTTACCCTTAAACCCAATCATAAATTAGATATCTCTATCATAACTCACGTCAAACAAAGCCACCACTTCCCTATCTCAGGACCAAAACAGTCGATAATATTTATATGGCACTTAAATTCTCATTTCTTCACTTTCTTAGGCCATAAATGTGCCGATTTGGGCCCGGGCGGCGCTCGAATGCGTTCGAGTAAATATTTCATGTGTTATAGTCGCAATGTCGCGCTCGTGTCGCTGTCGTGTCGTTATGGCGTCGTCGCGTCGTGATTTAGATAAGTACTTATTGTTTATAGTGCGGGAAGTGTGGTGTGAATGAGATGTTCTGGGGTTTCTTCGCGAGGCGTGGTGTATTGTCATTGTCACTTTTAAGGGCTTTCGTTGGGTTTTTATCGGTTACATTTCGGGGAGTGTGGAATTACACAATCTAATTCTCCCATCGCTTTTCTGTCATCAGAGAGAGATACGGCGAAGCGTCACCGTTACATGATTAAAGTTCCACGGACCCGAACAAAGCACTATGCTTCCATATTTATTGGGCGAACCACCAGTCTATCTGCCTGCCTCCTCTCTGTTCCCTGATCATTATAATCTGGATCTATTCAAAGTTTGAGTGAATCGGTTCCTTCTAGGAAAGTGTGCTCCACCGTAGGCCGCATCATCGCTTCTCATCAAGCGAGTTGCGGCCAAATGCAAACCTATTTTGTACAAAAAAAGATGTAACAACATTAATTTTAAATTACATAGATTGGTCAACCTCAAAACATTTACATATATCAATTAGACTATTACAGGCACTTTTTATCCCCATCATGGGAGAGGCTTATGTCCAGCAGTGGACGATATGGGCTGTTGTAGTAGTGTAGTAGGCACTTTTTAATGTCAAAAACAAAACGATGAAATTACAGTCCCAGTCTCAAAGCATAATAACTTGTGAAAGTGATGTGATGAGTTTCCCAGTGCCCATCTTAAAATACACAATTTTACTCAGTTGTTTGAATAGAAAGAAAGTTTATGTTGATGAGCAATATTCAGTATGTCACATACGGTCACATAAGTTGAACAAACGAATTTTGAAATAAATAAAGCAACGGATGTTTTAACCAACGGATTATTATGTATGTTTGTTCCATAATAGCACTCTAGAAAATGAACGCGTATTCCGATTTTGTTTAATCCATAGGATTTTGAAGAACACAACCTCCTCCAGTCGGGTAAAGAGAAACGCGTGTTTGGTGTAGATCCTTTAGTTTATTCATTCTTTTAAAAAACAGGGTAAAGTCGCCCTGAAGTATTTTCCCAACTAAATAGCATCCCATTCTACTTGGGGTCGGCACAACACATAAAAGTATTTTATAACTCGCGAATGCAATATCACACTTAAACATAACAGTGTTATTAAAAAGCATAAACAATCCCAAGTGTGAGCCATTCCTTAACAAAGCAGACAGCTAAAACAGATGGCCCTAAAAACGTATATCTCAACATAATCCGACAGAGGAATTTAATTTGCTCGGTCTATTACGGGTCGATAACGAAAAGGGTAGACTAACCCGTCTGTAGAGCGCCAATTTTAAGATTCCTTCTCTTTAAGGTGATTACATGAGCTAAACGCGAGTTTTATAATGCAAAAAAGCATATGATTCATTGCAATAAACAAAACCAGAAAAATATATGATATTCTTCAGGATATATGCTAGTACGATAGTGTTTTGAAAACATAATACAACAAATTTTATTCGATAGAAAAAAATCACGAACTTATCTCTAAAAATTTCTTTTAACGAGTAAAAACCAAATTAAAATAAATGCGATCATGCTGATTTTTTGGCAACTAATTCTACAAGCAAAATACTAGTATCATAGTGTTTTACTTTTTTAGTCCAATCAATAGACTTTTTGTAAATCACACAAACTCATTTCGCACTATTCGGCCGCAGTGACTTTATTCTAACAGTATTTCAAACGGAGTTTGGACCAACACAAATACAGTTGCTTATTTAGCTCATGTAATCGCCTTAAGTGACTGCCACATGTTGTGTCATGTGGTGGGACTTGCTGTTATTAAATTGGCAAAGTGTGAGTCGGATTTGTCAGACTCAAAAAATGTTTTAACAACAATTTCACATGTAGCGCGTTAAACGTGTTGTATCCCATGCTCCTGCCTAGATTTGTTAAACTCTCATAGTAAGTTTTGTTCAGGGCACGTATTATGTAAGATGCTTGTTTTTTAATCTTTCCTCCACACTAGAAATTTCTCCTATAACATTCATGCGTTTACAAACATTTAAACTACACAAACAGACCCGGATCACATACCTATAGGCCATACAAATATTTGTTTCTTGCAGGGATCGAACCCAGGACGCAGCCCAGCAGCCAGTCGCTCAGCCATTTGCAATTTGCAACTCACAGTTTGTTTTACATGAAAAATTACCCGCAGTATCCTAAAATACCGCCCACAATTTTTGGCACGAGCAATGTACATAAAAACTGACAAAACACTCTTGTACAAAAACAAGGTAACACCCAAACTTCTTTACATTAGCTGAATGCTTATTTATTTCTTAATTGATTAAACCCTGGACCTTGGGCCCCTTTATTTTTACCTGTGCAAGGCAATTGGATTGTCCGGAACTTTCCTGAATTTTATTTCAGGCCACTAGAACCGCGAGAAAGGTGCAAAAGGTAGTCTTATAATGTACCTATGTTTAACACACCAAACTCAAACTCAAAGCATTTATTTCAATTTGACCAAAACAGGCACTTTTGAATGTCAAAAAAACAAAGAACACCAAGCTACAGACACAGACACAAGGCATAACACCTTATGTTTTAGTGTTGGACATCACTATCATCTGATTAGAGAAGTGAAAATCACTTTTAAAGCTATTCGTATTTCTACAACGACTTTTAGCTAGGGTTCAAAGTGATAATGATAATAGTAAAAAGCATTATTAATGTTTTTCACGTGTATGCTGCTTGAACGCGTGAACACGATTTGCCGCTTCAGCGCGTTAGACTTAAAAAACGAGCACAAACATTGTGTTTAATCAACAAACAGAATTTTGAGTACATTTGTTAAGATCCACATGTGTTTAGACTGAATTCGAGTTAAAACCAAAAAAGCGGTTTGAGACAAATTGATTTAGGAGATCTCTAATCAGTATGGATAATTATTGAAGACAATAATTATCTTGTTAATTTCCTGCTTTTAACAGAATTAGCAAACTCGTAAACATTTCCGTTTGGAATGACAAACCGATACTATCATGTTTGGCTTATCAGTCGTTATTCCATAGACAATTTTATCTGAACTGCACTGCATCTTTCCTTTGCTACATTCGCTTCCTATTCGATAATATTAAATCAGAAGGCGCCAAAACTTACAAGTTGCCACCTCAGTGCCTACAACAACTGCAATAGCGAACTTTATTCAAAAGACTTCATGATATATTTCACGAATTGGCAGCCAGCCAGAATATCTTTGTCACCAAAGCTTGTAACTAGATACGTAAGTGAAACCCAGTTTGTGAGCCAAATTGAGACAACGTTTTGTAGTCGGTTGGTATTGAAAGTTGTTTACAATGTGTTTTGTAATAAACAAATGGGCTTTGATGTTTTGTGAACTAGCTGTACCGAATGATAAATAATTTATAACCAGTAGCCAGAGGATATTACAAATACCTTTGATGAAGCCGAAAGGAATGTCTTCTCGACCATACTTTGTAATTACGGATATAAGGATGGAGGTTTCAACTTTTTCACAAGTTTTTAATGTTATAACTTTCCTATAAATACCTTTAAATCATTCGTCTGCACAATGTTTTAAGTGCAAGACATTGGGTGATACCGTAAACCGTGATTTTTCATGAAAAAAAAAGTTGTTCCCCAGCAATAATTTTTGCGTAGAGTTACTTAGTTTGATGACAGAATGCTTGGTTGACGGCTTCGTGAAGGGCCCGCTTACACCTTGTTCACCGTTTTTGGATATGGTGGCCAATTGCAGCGGAGATACACCATCAACTCAGGAAATATTACTCTCAAATGTGTGTGCAATAACAAGTGCACTCCCTCTTCCCTCACTCGTGTTCTTCCGTACTTCTCTATTATTCGTCATCTCAGTAATCACTCCCTTTCCAATTATATCATTTGTCACGCAGTCCATCCGTCGTTCCTTCGGTTTCCCTACAGTTCATTATCATTGTCCTGCCCTTATCCCCATTTCATTCGTGGTCGGCGCAGCATTTCTTCTCCTTCCATACTTCTCTATTACTCCTCATCTCATCAGATACCTCCTTTCTTGCCATATCATCCTTCACACAGTCCATCCATCGTTTCTTTGGCCTTCATCTACTCTTATACCCATCCACATTTATACTCAAAACTGGTTTCCCTACAGTTATCCCTTCATAATCAAAACTTTTCTCACGACATTTTCCTCGCTCTTCTTATGGCCGAAAAATGTTCTCACTATGACCTCACTCCAATTAGGGTGGGTCCGATTTGTGAAATTGACTGAATACTTGAGCGCACAGTCATTACGCTTAAATCAGTTTCACGCTGATTCCGCTCGTTTGCAAGTAAAAAAACTTCGCTTAAATAAGCGAAGATGATGGAATGAGAAAACGTCCGTCTACCTGGCGTTTTATGAAACTTTGTCTAGATTTCAAGATTGTTGTCCTTTGAGAAATGAACAAGAATCTAGATTGAATTTTTAAAGAAACAGGATTTTCTTTTTAGTTCTTGCCATCGTTTACAAGTAGATACTTACGTAGTAAAAGTTTACCGTGGAGCTTTTAGGTGTGCCAGCTCAACCGTCTTAAACATAAACTTTATGAGGATTTTACCTGAGATATAACAATTTTATTATGGTGCCCGGCATAAGTGCTGAGCAAACCCCTTCAAACAATGTGGTGGATTGAAGGAAGACACATAGTTTCAAGGAAGTTGTTATTGGAAGGAATTCTCAATGATTTGATGGCCAAATGCTTGTTTCTACTAATATTTCGAGACATCTAAGTAAATACAGAAAATGTACGATAAACCAGGCGTTGAAAAACCCGTTTTATTTAGGCATTTATTCAAATGTCACATATCGTCAGAAAATCAAGAATAAATAGTGATAAGGCCTAAGGTATAATTACTTTTATTTTTCATTAATTATTGTTTACTCCTGATGTGACAATCCTTAGAGGAGATAATCCTTTGCCTATTAACTACAAAACAGGACCATAATTATAGCCATTTCAATGTATAGTACTCGTGTTTCAGCATACCAGTGCTGCCTGGCCTATTCCAAACTACATGGACTTAGTCAAGTATCACTAATTTCAAGGAATACGCAACCACTAACAATCACTCTGTATCCTGTATGCAAATAAATCTGTATTTTACATGGGAGTTGGCGAAAAAAGGACTCATTTTATTTTATCTTTAAATTTTACTTGTCGCATCTATACAGGACGTGCCCTACGTGATATTGCACTGCACTCGTTCCCTAGAAACAAAATTGAAAACGTGCGTGCAATTTTACCGGTACACGTGTCCACCCTTCAAACCGCAATATAGAGCGATGCGCGGCGACAGGATAAGGTAGATTCCATTTTTCCAGTTGAACAACTTTTGAAAAGAGGTATTAAGGAAAGCTCGCGTTATTTGCCTCTAAATACCTCGACTGCATTGGTCTAGTAGTAGAAAAGACATGAGGTTTTAGATGTGTGGCTAAGACCAAACTGTAATAGATTAAGTTTTTTTATTTAGTAAAACAAATAAATAAATTGATTATTAGAAAAAAAACAAATTCGATTCCCAGGTCAGAAATGTAGGGCACGCCACAATAGTGGCGGTAAGTCCTCTCTTTGAGGAGTGGCTTGAGAGACGCCACGGCGTCCTCACCTTCCACCAGACACAGGTCCTCACCGGACACGGATGTTTCGGGAGGTTCCTGCACCGAATCGGGCGGGAGGAAACGCCCGGGTGTTTCCATTGCGAGGATCGACCGGAGGACACGGTGGAGCACACGGTGGAGGTGTGCCCCGCGTGGGCGGAGCACCGCCGTGTCCTCGAAGCGGCGATTGGCGGCGGCGACCTCTCGCGTCCTGCCCTGGTGCAAGCCATGGTCCGGAGCGAGACGGAATGGGACGCCGTCACCTCCTTCTGCGAAGCAGTAATGCTAGAGAAGGAGGTGGCGGAACGTGAGAGGGAGAGAACCTCACAGCGTCCCGGCCGCCGCGGGAGACGCCTCGGGCGTCGGAGGCCACCACGTGGCCCCCGGCCACCCTAGGCGCGGGCCTTTGGACGGTGGGCTATGGGCTAGCTCGACGTCCGTCCGTCTCATGATGACAGACCGTGTCGACGGCGCGTTCGTGTTCCATGCGCGCCTCAAAGAGAGTCAGCAAAAAGGAAGGGGTCCGCAAGGACCGATGCCTGCCGGGGTTGCGGGACTGTTCGAAAGAGATACCGTGGCCCCGGAACACAAAGGGCGATGAAGGAACATGGATGGGTTTTAGTCAGTAAAAGTCTGACACTCCCTCCTGCTCCGCCCAGAGCGGGAGAAGTTATTTGATGATTTCCCATCCGAAAAAAAAAGGTCAGAAATAGTGTTATTGAGTTTTTAAAACAGATAATTCTCAGTAGAAGCCCGGAGCCTGGATTTGTGTGCTTGACTTGCCCCGTAATACATGGGACTGAAACAGAACTGGCAAAATGTTCGTACACCTCTGCCTAATCCTTTGGGGATTACAGGCGTATTGTTTTGTAATTCTATTCAGAACTATTTATCATGTCTTTGTTTTAATCGTACAGTTTTAAGCTATAAGGGAATAGCTCAATGCCTAGGCTGGTGGATTATCCTGTCAGCATCGCCGACAGTAGGCCGACGCCGGGTATTTTTTGCCTTTATTGTGAACCAGAATTTTGCTTGTTACATATTGAGTTAGCTAGATACTAATTACCTGTGATAGGCTAAATTAACATTCCCACCTTATAAGCTTGACAAAAAACCTGCCCGAATTAAACTTGATTTAGCTTTAAAAGCTGAACTGTAATGAGTTTTGACTTAAAATACTTATCAACTTATGTTAACCATTGTCAGATCAACCTAGTCTTTCTAAACGGCGCAGGAATCAGCAAATCGCGCAGCTCGCTAACGATCACACACAATGACACAACGTTAGCGCCTTGCCTTAATGTAGCACGTTACCGAGATATGTCCGCTCACGGCGAAATATGGACCGTGATTGTGTTGATAATGTGATCTGGTGTGAATTAGTGTGTTAGTAGGCTGGGACTGTTTGGAATGGTAAATGAGTTGTGTGGTGTTAGATAGCTGGTTACTTTATGTGCACTTGCTCAAAATCATTGGGTTTAAAAGCAGTGGTAATTAAAAGTACAGTCCAGTCTCACTAATCCGGCACTGGTAGAAACCAAATCGTGCGGAGTGACTGCCTCGTTGGGTAGTGGTCGCAATAGCGACTGCTGAGCTTGAGGTCCTGGGTTCGATTCCCAGGTCGGGCAAATTGTTATTGGACTTTTGCTCAAGAATTTCTCAGTAGCAGCCATGGAGTTTGGATTTGTGCCCGGTTGGTGGCAATAGGCTCGCCACATGGGACTTAAACATAACTGGCAAAATGTGGGTATAGTATTAGGGAATTCGGTAACTATTTGTACGGATGTGTATTACCCAGTACTAACTGGGTTGTGGAGGTCAGATTGCCTATCCGACCGCTCCATGTAAAATACAGATATTCAGCTGCATCCGGTTAGACTGGAAGCCGACCCCAACATAGTTGGGAAAAGGCTAGGTAGATGATGATTTGTACGGATGTGTCTGTCGTGAGTCTAGTCAACAACTGCACACAATATGCTCTCAGTTCAGTTTCTGCACATTAATTATGATCTGCCGCCGCTGTAAAAATATGTGAAAATCATAACAAGTATTACACAGGTCAAATTTAGCAGGAATTTTACAAGACAAGAAGCACTACTTCCACCCAGTCCAATAACAAAACAGCTCAAGTAACACCAATCCCTAAAAACTCTACGACCCTCTCAGCAAAAAAGGCGCAATATTTTGCCATATTATGACGTTTTATATACGACAAGAGGCGTTCGCAAGTCATAATACCGCCTAATCCTCATCACTTGCACGCCGAGGGTAAGCCAGGGGTAAATCAGGTCGAGGGTGTCGCCACAGCGTAGATAAGTACAAAAGTACGGCTTTGTAAGGATCGAAGATAGTAATCGTACAGTAAATGATATTGTTATGAGCTTGATATAAGATAAATTGAAACAACGCCGATTAAAAACCAAATATTTTTATTTTACACAAAACACTTTTTAATTATTACACAATCATTAATTCCCCACTAACTTTATATGCCGACCGATCCTAGTGGAACATTCTCAAACCTTCTACATATCTCAATAGTGAAATATCCTAGGGGAATTCTCAAACCTTTTACACAGTTTCAGAGTGGAACATTCTAGACTTGGAGGCAGAGTAATCTGGGATGTTCTCGTAATATGGATGGGATGTTCTTTCAATTCCTTGGTAAAGGTGAGATAATTATAATGATTTCGGCAAATCAATATTTTGTATGACTGCTCATACGACGATTCCAAAAACGCCAGTCGCAAGTGCATTTGTTGGCATTAGTAGGTACCTAAAAAAAATATATTATTAAAGTTGATTTCTCACCACACTCACAATTTTGTTAATAAGAAGTTCCAAAACAGCTTGATCGAGTTTACATAGACTCGTGTGTATTTATATTCATGCGTTTGATTTCATTGTGGAGGGAAATCCTTCTGTACTTAACTCTTTTGTGGTGTCGCGACGGAAAAATGTGTTACCTTGTGACTCAGATTATGTGTGGGTCAAGATAAGGCATTGCTGAGTTTAGTAGGGTACGACTTTTTAATGATTAAGGGAACGGAGTGATGGTCTTGACTTTTTATTAATTTAAAGGATGTTGCAGTAGGTATTTCTTGCTTCATCCGAAAACATCATCTGAATAGCCTTTTCCCAACTATGTAGGGGTCAGCTTCAAGTATTAACGGATTCAGCTGAATACCAGTATTTTACATAGAGTGACTGCTTATCTGACCTCCACTACCCAGTTAGTACTGGGTAATACGATACCCCTTGGTAAGATTGGTTGTCAGACTTTTGGGCCACTGACTACCTGTAAGTGTAACGACCGTCAAAGATCTATGAATGACAGCCGGGACCAACAACGGCTTAACAAGCTTTCCGATGCATGGAAGAAAGTCGATACGTAATGGATGGTAACCCATCCACGAACCAAAGGGTGGCAGTCGTTATTTACCCCCTTATTTATTTACTCTCGTATTCTTTAGTTAAACATTTTAAGTTAACAGCGCCCTCTAAACTCAAAAATACCGTTCGCAAATCAATACCGAAACTCTCAGGCTGGAATTTTAAAACTCTCTCAACAGAAAATATTTGAAACAAAGTTTTAACTGTAATTAACCTATTTCCGTAACTTGTTACTGCAGGTTCGGCTGTTGACATATTAACAACTAGTTGGTAGGTGAAGTATATTTTTTGTAGGAAAACAGTCGAATATTTGAGGGATGTGGTGACTTAGATTTGATACGCGAGTTTAGTTTTTCAGCCGTTGGTCACGAGTTTGAATCTAAGCAGGCTTTACTTCATTTCCTCCATTAAGAGCGGCCAACCCGCCATACTTTTCGCGGGAATTTTGACAAACGCTCGTGCGTGATTATGAAGTTGTTACACATATATCTTTATTTTTTTTGAACTGATAGGTATCTTGTGCACTATATCTAGGCTTCTATCGAAGCAAAAAACAAAAGTTTTTAGGAACAAATTCAGTATAAGCTTCCAAAAATTGCTGTTTTTCTTAAATTTTACCTCAACTTTAGCCGTTCATAATGTACTCATAAATTGTAAAAACTAAAGAAAATAGCTTGATAGAAGCCTTGCAAATATAGTGGAGATTTTAAATAACAAATATTTATTTCACAAACTTGAAAGACTTATTCAAAAACACGTATTTCCTGGAACAAGTTTTATAAATTTTCGAACACTATTTTTCGTTCAATGTCCTCGTGTTAGTCGGTATGAGGTGCGCGGGTGACGAGTAGTGCGGGGTCGGAGCTAGGTAAGACAGGGCTGTTGAAAAAATATCGCCGCAATGGCTCTGGATGAAACAACAAGCTTTTCGACCATGCTCGCGTTGACGATAGACGCGCCGGGAAGGGCCCTCTTAAAGGAAAATATCGTTGGATAACCGGTCTTCGAACCAAAAATTTTACGACGGGGACATCACGATTCCGGGGTTGCGGGACTGTTCGAAAGAGATACCGTGACCCCGGAACACAAAGGGCGATGAAGGAACATGGATGGGTTTTAGTCAGTAAAAGTCTGACACTCCCTCCTGCTCTGCCCAGAGCGGGAGAAGTCATTTAATGATTTCGCATACGAAAAAAAAAAAAAAAAGGTGATATCACGAGCTCGCACTGGGATTGCGTGGTAGATTACGGGCCACACCTTCGACTTTATGAGTGTCCCAGCAGTGGGAAAGTCTTGGCCTGATTATGTTATGACGTGCAGACTTTTGAGAACACCATACTTCGTAATAACGATGTTGGACTCACCTATTGCGGCTTTCAGCTTGACCATGCTTCTGTCGTGCTAGCAAGGTGGCTAAATGACTACTCTTGTATAAATTACCGATGCTATCACAAATAATCTTGACATCTTCAACATAAAAGCAGGGCACGCATTGTCATATAAACTGCTTGGACATTTAATAGCCCATACGTACTTCGGTACCCTCTTGGGTCACCCTTCCTTATCATGCTCTTGATCATATTTTACGATCGTCGAAAGTGTGTTTTCAGTTTTCTGCTTAGGACCACACGATATAGTGTTATAAACGGCCTATTTAATAAAGTAACAGTTACCTAATACTGTAAGCTAAAGATAGCTACCCGCGGAATCTCAAACGATGCAGAAAAATATTGATTTTGCGTCACCAACAGATATACTGTCTCTCATAAAAGGTTTTAGTGTATATTTAATGCATATTTTTATATTATTAACGATCGACAATTTGACTGTATCGGTTCACCGAATATTTGCGTGGTTAAAGTCAACGAAATCAAAAAAAACAAAGTGCGAGTCGGACTCGCGCATAAAGGTTCACGTACCTTTTATAATTTATTTTTATTAGTTGTTGCGTAGCGGCAACAGAAATACACATTCTGTGAACAACTGTCTACCTATTACGGTTCATGAGACACACGAGAGGACAGCGGAGGCTTATTAATAGGGCCCTTTGGTTACTCTTCCGTTACGGAACCCTAGAAACGGGTCAGCTAGTACTTAATATATCAACAAACTACATCAAGCTATAAAATATAGCCTAATTAACCATTCCAACCTGATAATCTGTCGTCAGTATAACTTTGAGTAAACAAAATGGAGAATTATAAGTAAAAAGTAGCCTCGTTTAATACTTGGGAGGCGTTGCTAAGTTTTCCTATCCAATTACTTTAATACTTAAGCTGTTTAAGCTGAGAGTAAAAGATCTCTTACATTTAATAAAATGTTTAAGGTATACTTCAGCTTTTGGCTTTATCGGGGAAATACTAATGATTCTAAATGTGTTAAGATCGTGGATTCAGCAGATGGCTGAGTTGATCAACGCCTTATTGCTTCATTGTCAACATAATAACAGCTGATCCACCTTTTTGGACTGAGAAATTCATCCACCACTTAAAGTGGGTCTCATTATAATATTCTCAAACTGTTGGTTTAAAATCTATTTATTTATTTTTCCATTTTGTTTGCCTTTGATAAGTTCCTAGTCATAACACTTTTTCTTCGTTTTCTTTTGTACCTATATTCGCAAATGAATAAATTATTATGATTCTGAGACTTTGTTAGGGGCTTAATATCACGAACTCAATGTTAATTTGTTTTGAGGTGAAAATCAAATATGTAGTACCTAAACATTACTTACGTAGGTCCATGCTCCGTGCCTCACAGTTGGTCCCGGCTGTCATTTGTGGATCTGTGACAGTCGTTACAGATAGTCAGAAGCCCAAAAGTCTGACAGACCAGGCTTACCAAGGCCTATCGTGTTACCCATTCACTAGATTGTGATCCGAAGGCCAGATCGGCAGAAAATCCACGTACAATATTGGTACTATTGTGCATTAGGTAAGACTGGAAGTAAACCCTAAATGGTGACTTAGGTAGAGACCATACATAACAGCACGCCTATAACCCCCAAACAGTTAGGCAGAGGTGAACCATAGTACAGGGTGCATTTCGCCAGTTATGATTAATTTTTATGTAACGGGGAGCGAGCCTATTTCAATCAACAAATCCAGACTCCGCGGCAGATACTGAAAATGTCCTCTTGAAAAAACAGGGAATCGAACCCAGGACCTCATGCTCAGCAGTCGTGCTTGCAACCACTAGACCTATGAGGCAGACTAAAAATAAGAAGGCGGAAAAAAAATCATCATCATCATCATCATTTCAGCCGAAAGACGTCCACTGCTGGACATAGGCCTCCCCCAAGTGCCGCCACATTGACCGGTCCCGTGCGGTTCGCATCCAGCGGATTCCCGCAACCTTTACCAGGTCATCGGTCCACCTAGTGGGAGGCCTTCCAACGCAACGTCTTCCGGTTCGCGGTCGCCACTCCAGAACTTTTCGGCCCCATCGGCCATCCGTTCTGCGAGCAATGTGCCCTGCCCACTGCCACTTAAGTTTGGCAATTCTTCGGGCTACGTCGGTAACCTTGGTTCTCTTGCGGATGTCTTCATTTCTGATTCGATCGCGCAAGGAAACTCCAAGCATAGCCCTCCCCATCGCCCTTTGGGTGACTTTAAGCCTTCTGATGAGGCCCATTGTGAGCGACCACGTTTCGGTCCCGTATGTAATCACTGGCAACACACACTGGTCATAGACTTACTGACTGGAAAAAAAAATGTTATTGTAAATCCAAGCATAAAAGCCACCGTTATTTAAAATGTTCTCCGTTATCAAATTTAAACCTAGATAAAAAAAATACAAAGCTTTACAACGAATTCTTTTTCCACCAAACGCGAATAAAAAGTATTTTGCACACTGCCATTGCTCAAATAGTGAATGCAGTTTGCCTCCAGCAAACGCACCGCCTTGCCGCCCGACTGTTACTGTAGAACCCTTGACGCGTGAAAACGATGCCTAAAGCGCTTTCCAGCGCCGCGCATGTTGAAATGTACATGTTAAGGGTATCTATTTTTTTTCGCTAGAAGTACGAAGTGTCGGGATTTATCTATCAGTTCTTTCCGCCTGTAATCCTTAGAGGGTTTGGCAGGGGTGTACCTAAATAGTACACCCACATTTGGCCAGTTATGTTAAAGTCCTTAAAAAGGGGCGAGCCTATTGCCATCTACCGAGCACAAATCCAGACTCCGTGGCTGCTACTGAAAAAATCCTGATGAAAAACCCAATAACACTTTGCCCGACTTGGGAATCGAACCCAAGACAAACGAGGCTCTCAATTCTTTATAAAAGGAATGTTTTAATACCATATCAATACCATTACACCACGTCTGAAATCCCCATAGGGTTAAGTTGAGGTGTACTTTATTGCTAAACTTTATTGTACACAAAAATAAAATATACTCTATCTACTACTTACTACTTACCTACTGCTGAGCACGAGGTTTTTTGTCGTCCTGGGTTCGATTTCCTAGTCGGGCAAATTGTCAGTTGGTTTTAACAACAACATTGGCTCACCCATGTAGCGGCACTACAGCAACATACTCGTACTACAAAAGTACTACACTCCATATATGCCACAAAGAATGAAGAACTAAATACAGATTCCTAAATGGCGATGTTAAAGTTCTCCGCGACTTATGACCATAATCCGCCAACAACTGTCTTGCAGTAGCCCACCAGATATAACACCTGTCTGGTCGGAGGATCCCTTCTATGAGGGATCAAGAACTTTACACCCTATAATTCTCTACACACCTATATTTTAGGACTATTTCTGTAATATGTAATGTTACATTCACACTTTTTTTTTGTTATGTCCTGTGTGAGTTTAATAAATACTTTTTATTTATTTAATTCTGTACGTTACTCATAATATCACAATCAGACATTACAGCCTGCCAACGTTGCAGACAAATATTAATCCTTTTATCACAGCAGAATACCAATCGCCATATTGCCAACTCAAGCGACGTTTTGTCCCCAATCAAACGTTTTATCTCTAATCTCGATCTCGCATTTCACTGCAGAGATTTCCTTTCCCATTAATTATCTATAAAAGAAAACCAATTAACTAACGATGCTTCTTGGAGTTCGAGAAAAACATTCTAATTAATCTAAAACGTCTGCCGATCGATTCGTGGCGTCTCCGAGCTTTGTATATGTACAGACGCCAGCACATCAAGCAACCCGAAACTGTCAAATTTACCCAATCAGCCTTGAACGATAATGCTTTAGCGATAAAGTTGAAAATCTATTTTAAAGTTCGACAGATTGTAGTAGTTTGATGTCATGGCGTCTGTACATAATACAGGTCTGTTGTCCCCGGAGGATAAGGCTGACGTGAACCTACATTTTGCTAGCTATGTTTTAGTCTTAGAGAAGAGGGGGCAGCCTATTGCCACCAACCGGGAAAAATCTAACTCCAGGATGCTACTGAGAAATCCCTCATAAAAAAACTCAATGACACTTTACCCGTTACGTACATAAGCATACGTCAACATAATTCTCCTGTCCTTATCTCTATTAATATGGGGTCGACGCAACAAGTCTTTTTCATCCATACTTCTCTATTTCTCGCCATCTCTATACCTCCTTTCTAGTCATATCATCCTTGAAACAGTCCATCCACCAATTCTCGGGTCTTCCTCTATATTCGCATTCATGCTCAAAACTTTCCTCACGACATTTCTTTATTTCTCCGCATCACATGAGGACCGATTACCACTCAAGTACGTAAACACAAACCTGGATAAAAATATATGATCAACATGTCTAACCTTTTCATTCATCGACTGTACACATAGATCTACAACAATTTTGGTAGGAACGTATGTCTATTGCAAAGACTTTCTCTCTCAGAATGTAGGGACAATGCGATATAGATGGTTTTGTAAGGATAAAGGATTTTTGTGTCTACTTAGCTTATTGTTCCGAATAATATAAAATGCGTGCTTTTATATTCTGTTGTTTCGGCAAAGAATGGAACACCCTTTTATGAGTCGGTAAGAGGAAAAAGATGTACAGTAGGTACATGGCTGTTACGAAGGAAGATCTATTTTGAGAAAAAATGACATGGCTTGTGACATTATCAGTTTACAGCCCGTTTACCCCAACTCATGCTTAAAAAATATTGCATTTTTGGAATATTAACTTTCGCTGAACGTGTGGGACGTTGAGCATCCAACAGTGTGCCTTTATTTGAACACTAGTTTATGTCCAGGACATCGCTCGTGTGTAGTTCGGTAGTTCTCCCACAGGGTTGATCTACCGGGATATTGTTAATCCAGGTTATAAACTATCTGTGTGCCATATTCCAGATTGCCGAATTTCATCCAAATCCGTTCACCCGTTTTGGCGTGATTGAGTAACAAACTTTCGCATCCTATCCTACTAATTCTATAAATGCAAAAGTTTATGTGGATGTATGGATTCTGGATGTATGCATGTTTGTTACTCTTTCGGGCAAAAGGATATAATAAATAGTTTATAACCTGGATTAACACATAGGATATACAACGATAACTTTTTATCCCGGTAGTATGATCCTGTGGCACAATAGGGTAGATGACAAAAAAAAACTAATTAGTCTGTCAGATAGATTTCCATAAAATATTGGACACATATTTTTTCTTTTTTCATGTAAACAAAAAAATAAGACGATATAGTGGGTAGAAAACTCGTGTGACGACATTTGAGTACATTTTTTACTCAAATGTGACGTCACAAGCCCCCACTCATGATCTTTGACACGTTTTATCTTCGTAAATTTTTATTAATTTGATAAAACAAAAAACACGTATCCAATATTTTTTGATAATCTAACTGACGGACTAAACAGATT
Organism: Xestia sexstrigata; assembly: GCA_941918905.2. Lineage (NCBI taxonomy): Eukaryota > Metazoa > Arthropoda > Insecta > Lepidoptera > Noctuidae > Xestia > Xestia sexstrigata. Next base: position 22,274,751 of record OW799201.2, read on the forward strand.
CATATTTTTTTTTGTCAGTCATCATCTCTATTATCATCTTCATCATCGCTAATCTAAATCTAAACTTCTAAACTAATATTATAAAGAGGAATGATTTGATTTGTTGTTTGTTTGTTACGATTTAACTCAAGAAGACGCCTCAACCGATTTTAAAAATTCTTTCACCATTAGAAAGCTACATCTTTACCGAGTAAAATAGGCTATAAATTATATTTATACCACCCATATTAGCCGAGCTATCACAATTTTCGCAGACGGAGTCGCGTGCGAAGTACTAGTTATAATAAACAGAAATAATATTCACGAAGGTCTGATCTTGTGTTAGTGAAATCGGTTATAAGCCTCCAATAGCGTCTTTATTGTACTAATGTTGCAGGATCTTTTTAATTGATAATAACAATTCCCATTTTTCTATTGAAATCAGTGACTAGGCAATTTATCCCTTAGATCATTTAAGTAATTACTTGCCTATGATTATAGGCAAGCCCATATTAGCATTAGACCTTGTTTTGTTCATAATCATAATATCAGGAATGACTAAAATGCAATACTATTAAGGGGAGTGGCGAGTCTCATCGCTCGTGTAAACTGCACCTATATTTGCTACAGAAGTACATTATAATCTAGCAGAGTATAACGATGTTTGCACGTCAATTAACGTGTAATGGCTTTTTAAATAAACGATCATATTGAACACAGTGTAAAGTCCTCGTGTCACAAGCTTTGACCGTACATTGTAAATAAAAAAATAATGCAAATAAAATGTTTTTTTTTTTTAATGATGCCCCCACACACGGAATTTCTCCTGTATTGTGGGTGCGTTTACAAACATAGAAATACACATACACAAACAGCCAGACCCGGAACAACTATCTGTAGGCCATACAAATATCTGTTCCGTGCGGGGATCAAACCCACGACACGCAGCGCAGCAGTCAATCGCTCAGCCACTGCGCCAACCGTGTCGTTCTCGTTTTAAATTATTCTATCTCTAGAATAATTTAAAATGACGACGACACCATCATTAAAATGATGAATGATCTTATTGCACTTTATAATTGTTGTATCGTATCAAAATTTAATTAAACTTTAACAGTTACACGAGCCTCGTTTAATTTACCAACTTAGCAATAATTTCGATATTCTCGAAAAGAAAGACTATAATTGAAAATTATCTAAACAATATTCATCAATCTTGTATGTGCATAATTATGTGTCAAACTTTTACCCGAAACTAGAATTGTCTGCAAACTTCAAAAACAACTTATCTTACTTAAAGAGCTACCATTATTCAATATTTTAGCTTCATAAATCAATTAATGAAATAATTACGCAAGACTAAAATGTTTTTCTTCGAGAGGATTTCTTTTAAATAAAATAACTAACAGAAAACTGATTTAAGCGTTCACTCATTAATGTTTTTAACAGATAAGGAAGAAATATCCACAAAAAAAATAATAGATGCCGAAAATCAACGTCTTATATCTAACCATATCTTAAAGGTCTGGAAAATAAGAGATCGCGAGTTTAGTTCAAATTAAAAACAAATTAGATTCCATGGAAATATGCTAAGCAACGGGTTTATATCAGTTGTCAACGTCCCTTTTGTGCCTATTGGCCTTGTTTTGTTCTGTCTTCTGCTGATATACGCTATTCTTTTCTGATTAATTTTGTTGCGGGATCCAAGACAGTTAAAATTGTTTCTCTAGGACTTCGTCGAGCTTCCTTGACTCGGCGCTTTTATTATTTAATGTATTTTTAGGTGGTCACTACTGTTGATTTTGGCTTTCAGGAGTTGCAGTGGTTTGGGAATAGTGTGACGGGCTTCTTGACTGATACTTCAGTATAACTTCAGTCTTCAGTAATCGGTCAGTTCCTTTACTCTCAGAGTCTTATTGTAGAAGTAAGCCTTCTGGCAATTATTGTCTTACATGAAGATCGTTACAAAATCTTTGGGGACTTCTAAGAGCTATTACTTTCTGTTTCCCCGTTACTTTTTTAATTTAAATAGCTTTTCTCATTTGCATCTGTCACTTTGACCGTCTTTTAACGAACTTGGAAAAAGGAATGGTTACGGAATTATCTTTCATCATCTGTTTCTTAATTCGGTTTAATGGTTCTGTAAAAAAACCTGCGTAATGTGAGGTTTTGGGTTCGATTCTTGGCTTGAATACTAAAATACATAACAAAATAGGCTTTTTCTCCCCGAACGCTTAGGAAAAGGTGTACCTATAACTCCCACATTTTGCTAGGTATGTTTAAGTCTCATGTAATAGGAGTTGCACTTATTGCCGTCAACAAGGCCCAAATATAGACTCTGGGCTGCTACTGAGAAATTTCTGATAGAAATACTCAATGTCTCTTTATCCGATCTAGTATTGGAGCTAGCCATTTATGCTTGTATATGTTTGGTTATCAATTGTTTATTGGTTTCACAAACTCCTTGCTGCACTTCGATCTTTGTCTACCTCAATTCAAAACAAAAGCGAGATAGCCTGCAGTAAGTAAAGTAGTTAGTAAATTAAGTGTGACCCCTACATAACCAGGATGGTGTCACATTATAACTTGTTGCGCTCTCGGCGAGTTTGCCAAGTTTCTCTAACTGAGGTCGCGGGTTCACATCTCGACTCGTGTAATATTTTATGAGATGAGCCTGCTTTTCGATGACTTCGACCTTCAAATTTTTGCGTTTTGAGTTTACTCTAGGTAAAATAGATAAAACGTTTTGATTTAAATATTTTTCAAGGTGCTAAACCAACATCGAGGTCAAGCGTGATTTTTTTAAAACCGATGTCCTTTGTTTCCCGAATCTACATAGCGGGAATCGAATGATTCCTTGTTACTTACTTTATGACTTTATGTCATTTATTTCATCACCACGTCTCTCAAAACGGTGAAGGAAATCATCGTGAGGAAATCTGCATGTCCCAGAATCAAAAATTTGCAGACATGTGACATCTACCAACCCGCATTGGGCCAGCGTGGTGGGCGGCCCACTCCCTTTCATAGAGAGAAGGCCTGTGGCCCAGCAGTGGGATCTGTACAGGCTTATTATGATGACACTCTTTGTGGTTCTATTACAAAATACATTAAATTCAAGCGTTTACAGTATTTTTCAGTAACGTGTTTTTTGGATATTATTTATTTCTTTTTCCATCGGCTGATCAAGCTCTCAGAGTTGTAAGATCTTTTTACGACTTTTACTACAACATAATTTTATATAGTTCTTCTTATCGTGCCGATGGCAATTTAATTGAAAACCCCCAGAACTTGACCATGAGTTCGTAAAATAAAACCAAACCCAACATGTAGTAAAAACTTTTAGTTTATATTAACAATCAGTAAGTTTATAATTCTGAAGAGTATGTTAAGAATATACTACGACTTCTAGTTCTCATGTGACGTTACCATAAGAATAAGCGAAGCCGCGGGCACAGCTAGCCTTGAAACAAAAGATGGTTTCATTTCATGTCAAATTAACCCAAATCAATTGATGCTCATGAAACGTCGCCGCAAGCCTTCGAGCTGCTGCGACCTACACATACATATACTATACATGTACACATATTAATAAACAGTAGATACAGCCTGTCTGTACACATGTCTTACGTTATCAGCCGCACTGATCTTGATATGGGCAAGACAGCTCTCCCTCTTCATGTACACATGTAGGCGAACAATAATAATATGTATGCGACTGTTGGCTTTGAGATTTTTCACTTGAACATTGAAGGATTACGTCAAAAAGTCGATTATTTTCTGCAATGCTGTACATTAACCTTCCAAGGATTATACTAGAATTGCAGTAATCATCACAGGTGACTAAAATATGAAGTTTTTATAACACAACATAACAACACGCCTCTATTCCCCAAAGGTTTAGGCGGAGGTGGATCTAATAGTACATGCACTTAGCCGGTTATGTTTAAGTCATGTAATAGGGGGCGAGCCTTTTGCCATTAACGGGGCATAAATCCAGACTCTAAAAAGTTTTTTTAATAAAAAAATAATTAAAAAAGGATAAACAAAAAAATAATGCTGTCAAAATGACCTTGGAAAAGGCTTGAGTCCCTAAGTACTGCATGATAAGTCACGCCTTTTACATAGGAGCAGGAAAAATAACAAAAAACTACAGAATAACACATGCTTCAATCCTTACAAACCTACTCGTTTAATTTATTCAGTTCATTACTTACACGAACAACTACACATAGTACCGTAAATGTAAAGCAAATAAAATGTAAATTGGGGAGAAAATTAAGCTAATATTGCCGAAAGGCACAGTTCTATTAATTATGTAATGTAACAGCTACAAGATGTTACATTTCACAGTAAAGGCTAGGTATGTTTTAATAACAAACATAATATGAGATACCAGCTTTAGACTGTTACTTCTGAACGGGTGAATGACAATTATACCATGCAGGACAAGCGCCGGGGCACGAGTGCCTCTTCGTCAACTAGTGGAAACCTATAACACACACTTCATGGACTAGAAAGAGAGAAGATATCTATATATCTTCTCTCTTTCTAGTGACAAATTTAAAACACTGGCTATCAATATTCTTTCACCACAGTCTTAATCTAAAATTAATTAATTAATTCAACAAAATTATCTTTCCGATCTATATTTTTTCATTTATTAATCCGTGGACAATGGTGTGGGTTATATGTTTACCAATTTATGTCACTACTCATAATGTTTAACCTGAACATGTAACTGTTTTTTTTTGTCCGTAATAAATAAAATAAAAATAAAAATGAAACTTTATTTTATTTATATTTTCTTCATTCACAGCCGTTCTTCACCCATTGTTGGATAGGCCTGTCTTTGTTTGTGCCAAACCCCACGCTCCTGAGCCTATTGGCTTGTGGCAACGCTGTATGTTTCTATCATTGAAAGAGTTTTAAAGCAATCAAACTTGATCCAGCAATTCAATTCAATTCCTTTTATTTCAAGGACCATATAATGACATTAGGTACATTAAATAAAAAATATTAGACAAAACACAACACACACCTTCACTACTTATTACTTAAAAATTAAATTGGCTGTCTGTCTGTCAATGGCAGCTGATGATGTGCGGAGTTTGCGGCTGAACTGTTGAACTGAATGAAAGCAGAAAGCCTTTCGTGCCATATCATCCTTCCCACAGACCATGCATCGTAGTTTTGGTCGTCTTCTCCTCTTATATCCACGTCATTCTCAAAACTTTCCTCACGGCAATTAAAATACATTAAGAGCAATTTACAAGAATAAAACGAAAAATACTAAAAACGCATGGGAAATCATTGCCATACTTTTTTACAACCCACAAATACATCTAAAGCGTTTATTCCCAAAAAATCAAATCTTATCACTTTTAGTGAATATTTTCGAAGGTTGTAGACAGAGGGTGACACGCTCTCCCTGGGCGTTGCCATGGCAACCGTCGGGGCTCGTTGCCCGGTCGACGGCCCACGCGTGACCTCGGGACCTAACTAAGGTTGGCTAATCTAATTGAAATGTTTTTCAATTGTTTATATCTGTGTTAAATTGAAGAGATGTACTTGAAAATGCTTAAATTTTGGATGAAAATGCTGTTGTTTGAGATAGGCTATCAATTTCGTGTCTGGGGACAATGCACTTATTTATTACGGTCGCAAATCTTAATTTGATCAACATATAACTTTGTATCAGGTTATATGTTCATCAAATTAAGATTTAAAAGCCTGCAAATTAAAAAAAAGGGTAAAAGTTGGCGGACTAACCTCTAACACTAAATTACGCATGCAGTAACACAAAAACATCTCAAATAAAAAAAAGGGATTCGAAGAAAAAACAATGAAAATAAAAATAAAAAACTCAATTATCTGTGCCATGCATTACTTAACCCTGGTCAAGTTATGTTGAAAGAAAGAAAATAATTTTATGTGTGCACTATTACATTCCACACTTAAATAAATAAATAATCTATCGTTGACTGCAAGTGTTATTCACTCGCCCTCTTTTATCTATGCATGGGTCGACACTTAAGTTTCTTAACAAAAGAAAATCTTCTAAACTTAATACAATTTTGTAAAACTTTTAAGAAAGATAAACATAACGGCAGTTTCAAACTGCGATAAGGCTAAATAAATCTTGCGACCCTGTGTATTTTTTAAATAAAATTACATTGTTAGTGCTTTGCGTACGTTATTTATTATACAGCAAGTTTTTAATACCTAGTACATTTTTATTTTTTATTTTTTTGTGAATCAATCTTGCAGGTTAATCTAGGAGGTTGTCTGCTTAACCGGACTATCCTGCGGGTGCCTTGAGTGTAAGTATAACTGTCTCACAAATAACAGATACACGTCTCGCAAATAACGGTGTGGTGGTGGTTCTATGAACAAAGTTAGCTTAAAATATCCTAATAGTTAGCTTATAATCAAGTGACACGTAGGTGACGCGACACCTACGTGTCACTTGATTCATAGAATAATCAAAGAAATATTTCAGTGACGTTTTGTTTCTAACAGTCTGTAAGCAAACTGTCAAACAGACAGAGATAGCAATCTACCGAAACCGAACAGTATAAACACGCTAAGGGCACTTCTTGTGGGCACCGACCCTCCCGTGATGACAGCAGTTGGAGCAGAGTCTTAACCAACTGGATAGGTTGGCAACAAAGATGGCAAAAGGAGCGTTGGCAGACCGACAATCTGAAAGGTGGACGACCTACAGAAGATCACAGGGCCTGAACAAGACTTGCACAGGTAAGGGAAGCATAGCAAAAAATAGAGGAGGAATACTCAGCAGTGACTGAGCCCTTCGAGTCCGTAGAGTCCGTAGTCCGAGTTGGCCAGCGTTCGCACTTGGACGGTTTTTTTTGTTATTCATCTATAGCTCACCAAAAATGTATAGATAAAAAACATGAGAAATTACCAATTATTCGGAACATTATTCACCGCTTTCAATAAATTCACCTCATACACAAACGAATGAGTGAACGAAAATGAATGGAAGTTTATCCACACAATCGTTCAGTTCTGTATAATTAAAATGTAATCCTTTTTACCCGAATATCAGCATCATGAATCATTATTTTCGACTCTTAACACGATATGTCGGTTTAAATAATAATTATTATTCTGTTCGTGTTTTTATTTTAATGATGACCGATCCTAACGAGAAAGTATCACTGGTTGTCTGGGGTTGAAAATAGGGAAAATAAAATAAAACAACGCCGCAATGCTAAAATCAGCTAAAATCTTTCTACGTTACTTTTACGTACATTTTGTATCAGTATTTGTGCCCGTTTGATACCGACCCTACACCATTTTTTTTTTTTTTTTTTTTTTTTCGGATGGGAAATCATCAAATGACTTCTCCCGCTCTGGGCGGAGCAGGAGGGAGTGTCAGACTTTTACTGACTAAAACCCATCCATGTTCCTTCATCGCCCTTTGTGTTCCGGGGTCACGGTATTTCTTTCGAACAGTCCCGCAACCCCGGCAGGCATCGCTCCTTGCGGACCCCTTCCTATTGCTGACTCTCTTTGAGGCGCGCGTGGAACACGAACGCGCCGTCGACACGGCCTGTCGTCATGAGACGGACGGACGGCGAGCTAGCCCATAGCCCACCGTCCACAGGCCCGCGCCTACGGTGGCCGGGAGCCACGTGGTGGCCCCCGACGCCCGGGGCGTCTCCCGCGGCGGCCGGGCGCTGTGAGGTTCTCTCCCTCTCACGTTCCGCCACCTCCTTCTCTAGCATTACTGCTTCGCAGAAGGAGGTGACGGCGTCCCATTCCGTCTCGCTCCGGACCATGGCTTGCACCAGGGCCGGACGCGAGAGGTCGCCGCCGCCAATCGCCGCTTCGAGGACACGGCGGTGCTCCGCCCACGCGGGGCACACCTCCACCGTGTGCTCCACCGTGTCCTCCGGTCGATCCTCGCAGTGGAAACACCCGGGCGTTTCCTCCCGCCCGATTCGGTGCAGGAACCTCCCGAACCGACCCTACACCCTTACATACCGAGTTTCTTCCGTGCCTCGAAAAACACGTTAAGCCGTTGGTCCCGGTTGTCATTTGTAGATCTTTGACAGTCGTTACAGGTAGTCAGTGGCCCAAAAAGTCCAACAACCAGTCTTACCAAAGGGTATCATATTACCCAGTACTAACTGGAGGTCAGATAGGCAGTCGCTTCATGTAAAATACTGGTATTCAGGTGCATCCGGTTAGACTGGAAGCCGACCCCAACATAGTTGGGAAAAGGCTAGGCAGATGATGATTTGTGCCCGTTTGATGGCAATAGAGGCCGTAATAATAATAATAAATATATCGCTGGACTTTGCACACAGCGCCATACTTTTTTGTTTGTAAATACATACTTATTATACATACAAACATCCATGACTCGAAAACAAATGTCCATGCTCATCACACAAACATTTGCTTCTACCGGGATTCGAACCCGGGACCCTAAGAACGTAAGGCAGCCTCACTACCGCTGCGCCATTTGGGTCGTAATGCTGAAGCATTTAATATTACATTCCATGTAATAGGTGTTACATATAAGCGTTGTTATAGGTAGGTAGGAAAGACTGCTTCTTTGGTCTAGTGGTTAGTTTCAAACGCAACTGCTGAGAATGAGGTCCTGGGATCGATTCCCAGGTTGGGCAAAGTGTTATTGAGTTTTTCCATCAGGAATTTCTCAGAAGCAGCCGTCTGGATCTGTGCCCGGTTGATGGCAATAGGCTCGCCCCCTATTACATGGGGCTTAATTGTAAATGGCAAAATGTGGGCGTTCTATGAATAACAGGCGTGGGCTATGTTATTATTGGCATAAAGGATAACACTCTACTTTTTCTATGGTTCCACATTATTTTAGCCAAATGGTAAAATAGCTTAAACATAACTGATGAAATGTAGGTGTACTATTGGCACAACACTATAGAACCCTTCTTCAAATTATAGTGATGTGTCGTGATATAATGTCACCTCAAAACAAAGTATTAGCAGTCATTTGGCAACATAGTAGAAACATTCGTCTATACTGTCTTAGATAATTACCTGGGGAATTAATGAAGTCATGAAAAACACCATTAAAGGGGTTTTCCGTCGCTTATAAAGTAGCATTTATGACGAAGTCAACGTTAACATTGTGTGGTTTAATTAACGTGGACTGCAGCCAACGGTGGATTCAATCAGTACTCAGCAAACAAATAATAGTATACTTTATTTTTATAATTTTAAAGTTTTAATTAAAGTAAATGAAGCAAAAGTATAGTCTGACAAACCAGTCTGACTAATGGGTAACGTTATTTACTACCCAGTACAAACTGGGCTGTGACCATCACATAAGAAAACGTTTTATGTAAAATACTGGTATCCAGCTGCATTTGGTAAAACTGGAATCCGACCCCAATGGGAAAAGAGTGGGCAGGTGATGATGAAGCAATAGTAACCCCGTCAAATTCACTTTGAATTTCGCAGTATGATGATCTCTATTGAATTTGTTAGACCTTCTTATATTCGGTACAGTTATAACATAACTACAGTTAGGATCGATTTGAGAAAAACCTATTTAATAGTTAAATTTTTTTAAACATTGAGATAAAATTATTTATTTATTTATTTAAACTTCATGTACAATAGGTAGTGGTACATAGGCGGACTTAATGCTACAAGGCATTCTCTACCAGTCAACCTTTGGGTTAAATAGGAAAACATAGTGATAGGGTACAAAGTAATGTCTAAAAAAAAACTTTTTAGTAACGAAAGTTCAGATTTAGATTTCAAACTCAAACTCAAAACTCAGCATTTATTTCAATTAGACCATTACGGCACTTTTGAATGTCAAAAATACAAAAAAGAAAATCAAAGCTACAGTCCCAGTCACAAGGCATAATAACTTGAGAAAGTACTGTAGTTGCCCATTCCCTAGCGTAGATCTCTATGGAGAAGAACGGGCAAGAAACTCCATGGACACTCTTTTAAAATCAAAATATTATTACAAAATCTTAGTTACATCATTAATTTTGAGATTATACATATATGTGAGAACGATGTAGAAAGACGTGCACACTAAGAGCGTCCAGAGTAAAAGATTAGATCAACAATTTACGAATAAAGTAATTAAAATGAACCTTGGCAGCTAAGAGATGACCAGTCCCAACTGACAGCGCCCGTTCACAAACATGACGTATGTACCGGCGCCATTCAACTCAACCATATTGAAGGGAACTAAATGACCCGACACACCCGCCACCATCAGCGAGACATTTAAGTGAGCATGACATTCTCTCCTTTGATACTAATACACTCTAACAGATAAAATAAACTAATAGATATTTTAACAAATACCAAAAATTAAAAAGACAATAACAAGAAACCTGATACTGATACTGATACTGTTAGCCTGCTTCATCCCACTGCTGGGCAAAGGCCTCTCCCCATGACCACAAGAAACCAAGACCAACAAACCAAGAAACCAAGACAAGAAACCCACACGACTCAAGAAACCTAATAATAACTATTATGACGACTTCAAATTGAGAGCTAATGCTAATGATTATAATTATGATTAAAATATTGTTTTTGCTTAAGGTTGAATATTTATGAGCTGTCTGCTACATACAAGGTAAGATAAAATAAATGAAATTATTTGATATATTTTGAGGCAAACGACAGCAGCTATTACAGTTAAATATCAGTACCCATCACGTCTGTGGAGTTTTGATAGGTAATTTAATTTAATCCTGCAGAACAAAGTCATCATTAATTAACTCACTTGTCAATTCCCCACCCCCTATCTACCAAACTCACAAACTCACACAGGTACGTACGGTTCATATAATTGCAACGCGGCTTTAATATCCGCGTCCCCGCGTCCTCGGCAAAATATACGGCCGATGACCTGTCAACCTGTCAGTTTGATATAAAACTATTTCATAGTCATAGCGACTGAATGTGTAAGTCCATGACTGCAGTGAATTATAAGACTCGCTGACAGGATTTGTCAAACAAAAAGTGGTTGGAGTAGGGTTAGTATGATTAGGCCAACTTTTGGGACAAAATGCGCGGTGGTATACGGGTACGGTATGTAAGAATACTGGCTAGCTCCTTAATTATTTAAAATTCACTTTGGAATACATACTATTTAACAAATCTAATTTGAGGTTTCCATCGGAAAGCTACAGCAGATTTTTTATAGTAGAAGGTAGGTTATTAGTTACTTATAGAAGAGCAGTTTTTAACTTAAAGCTTAAATATAAATAAAATGAACACAATGAAACAAAATAATTATGATAACCCAATTTATTAAAAGGATTCATTTATTAGTTTTATTATTCTATCATTTCTATCGTTCTATAAAGTTATCAATTATCAATCTATAATCGTAATAATTAGTATTACCAAGGTGTATCGTTCTACCCAGCAACTGATTGGTAGAGCTCAGATAGCTCCATGTAACTTGTTGATATTGAGTTGCATAGTTGAGATGAGACTAGGCAGTTAAGATAAGATATTTATTTTGCTTGGGTACATATACGCTGACATAATATATGCATATGATACTGATTAATCACATAGGTACTATGGTACCCAGATCGTGTGTGTATGTATGTCAATGAAAGGCATATTGGGTCACATATTCAGATACCTATTAGTATAATAAATAATTATATTTTCGCATGTCACTCAATGTCAGACTCCTAGATCTATCTTGAAAACTTTTTTAAATTTTAATTACAAAGTTAGTGTTTTTTTTTCCATTCCCGTACTATCTATACTTCTATACTAATAATAATGTTATGAAGAAAGATTTGATTTTTTGTTTGTTGTTTGTGTGTTTGTTACGATTTAACTCAAGAACTACTCAACCGATTTTAAAAATTATTTTACCATTAGAAAGCTACAAATATACCGAGTAACATAGGCTATAAATTATATTGATGTCATGCAAATTAGCCGAGCTATCACAATTTTTGCGGACGAAGTCGCGGGCGAAGTGCTAGTTCATAAATAACCATAGAGGTTCACGTCTCTACAGTATACACGAATACTATGTCATCAACCCCCCGTCTGTTTGCATACATACATAATGTGTCACACGTCATCTTAAACAGTGTCAACGGTTACCATTGAAGATTTGTTGACAGCGCTTAACTAGCGCGCATAAATTAATCAACCTTGAACGTAGTATAGTAAACACTCAATGTCATTGCTCGCGTCGTCACCTGCTAGAGAAATAGGTTTGTTTAAAGTAATTTTTATACATTCTGCGACTAAATTAAATTCTAAATCACTATTGACACACAGATTATAATACATAGTAGCAGACAGTTTAACTGTTTAAATTAAATTCGATCCTCTAATATCATCATCATCATAGTCATCGCAGTAAGCCGTGTGGTACCCGGCAGAGTAGAATAGAACCAACCCATTACACTCACGGGTGTCGTATAAGGAGACTAATGTCCGAGGCAGAACACCTTGCACCTCCGTAGACCAGAGAATGGACAGCAGCGTTTTCTGTTAGTCTTTCATCACTGCGGTCTCCAATCCGCCTGCCAAGCGTGGAGATTACGGCAAATTCCTCCCATCATGGGAGAGGCTTATGTCCAGCAGTGGACGTTGTGGGCTGTTGTTGTTGTTTGTTGTTGTTGTCATAGTCATCATCTGCCTAGCGTTTTCCCAACTATGTTGGGGTCGGCTTCCAGTTTTACCGGATGCAGCTGAATATCAGTATTTTACATGGAGCGACTGCCTATCTGACCTCCGCAACCGGCTACAGTACCGGGTAATACGATACCCCTTGTCAGACTCTGACTACCTAACGACTGTCAAAGATCTACAAATGACAGCCGGGACCAACGGCTTAACGTGCATTCCGAGGCACGGAGGAAACTCGGTATGTAATGGGTGGTCACCCATCCACAGACCAACCTAGGCAAGCACGGCTTAACCTAACGATTGACCCGAGCGGCTGTTATTATTTGGCCACGAGCTCATCATCATCATAGTATCAGCCTGGTATCAGCCACTGCTGGGTCCAAGTGTGTCTGAAAAAAGGGTGGGCCAATCTTCCCCTTTTCCAGCCACACTTCCCTGTTCTGTAAGTACCTTATCCAGGTGTTTCTCGCGACTTTGACGATATCGTCAACTCAACGAGCTTTAGGTTGGCCCTAGTTTCTTTGGCCTAACCTTGGCCACTACTCGGTCAAAGCTTTGCTACATCGGCCATCTCCGCGGTTAGCCAGATGTCCTATGGTATACATGTTTACTAAAAACGTAATACGTACACGACTTATACGTACGTTTTTAGGGTTCCGTAGCCAAATGGCAAAAAACGGAACCCTTATAGATTCATCATGTCTGTCTGTCTGTCTGTACGTCCGTAACTGTGGTGTTGAAACTTGGAAAGTAGATGTATTCTGTGAACCGCATTACGATTTTCACACAATAATAGAAAAAAAACAATACATTTTAGGGGTTCGCCATACTTAGAACTGAAACTCAAATGCCTCAATAGGTTTGATGAAAAAAAAAAATTGAGTTTAGCAATATCATTTTTGAAGACCTATCCATATAGGTCTTCAAAAATGATATTGAGGTTTTTTTTTCCTCTGGTCGATCCTCGCAGTGGAAACAACACCCGGGCGTTTGCTCCCGCCCGATTCGGTGCAGGAACCTCTCGAAACAGCCATGTCCGGTGAGGACCTGCGTCAGGCGGAAGGTGAGGACGCCGTGGCGTCTCTCAAGCCACTCTTCAAAGAGGGGACTTATCCCCACGATTGTGGCGTGCCCTGCAATGACACCCCCTTCTGACATACTCGTAGATATTGTTAAATGTCACGTCACCATAACATAGTCTCATACAAAAGCGAAACTATATCTCGGATATCGCTACTGCATCAATCATGCGCTGCTTAAGCCATTGATCACACATGTGTAACCGCATCTTGGCTGTGTTGGAAGCTGATACTAATTTACTAGGACGGTTAAATTAATATTTCCTTCACTCCATTATTTATTGGCAAACTGCCTAGAGATAGATCGAATATGCTTTGTTGTACACCACCATTTTAACAAAGCTTATTTACAAGACCATTATATTAAGAACACAACGGCGTTTATGTTATTTAATGTTATTTATAGCGATATCAATCTGGCAACTGCATCCATCTACACCTAGATTATAAAGAGGAAAGCTTTTTTTGTTTGTACCGAATAAGCTCCGAAACTACAGGACCGATTTTAACAACTTTATCGTCAGTAAAATATTAAATTATTAGGAAGTAATATTATTAATTAAGTTGTAAATTATATTTATATCACGCAAATTAGCCGAGCTGTACCAATTTTCGCGGGCGAAGTCGCAAGCGAAATGCTAGTTGGATATACAGGGAGACATTAGCCTAACTAGAGGGTAGTTAAGATTTTATAAAGAACATATAGCTGTCTAACAATAACTACTAGTCACTATAGCTAGAAAAAAATGAGAGAGAAAGAATAACAATAAATAATTATAGAATAGAAAATTTCCTGAGAATTTTCTTCCTTTGATGTTGTTGTCTTCAATTAAAATAAGCTTTTGAATTGAATTAACAGCACATGTGTAATATAAATTGAAACTAAAATTTAAACTGAATTTTTGGATCCAAAAACACATCTGCCATATTTCTTTGAATATGTACTTCTAAACCAATTTGAAAATTATTCAATAAGAATGCTAAAATATGGGTCGGGGATCGTTTCATTTTTCTTGACGAGTATTAATAACGGCACAGCTGCTAGCTGCGAACATCTGAACCTCGATATCACGCGAAGTGTTAGTCTTCGCAGGAAATAAACAAAGACATTAATTAATGCAAATGTTTGGACTTGTTTGTTTGTATTAATATTTCTGGGTTTGTCCTCAAAGAACAATCAAATAATGTCTATCAATTGAAAACAACAAATGAAGAGTTTTAAAATAGCGGTTATAACATTTTCAAAAAGTGTACTTAATAGGTATATTGGTCACACTTTCCATGTACTTTTCAATCGTACTTGCTTGCGAATATCTTCAGACTAGATGAATGAATATCTGCAACCAAGCATTCTGTACATCAAACTAAGGAACGCTTTTTTTTTTTTTCGGTTGGGGAATCATCAAATGACTTCTCCCGCTCTGGGCGGAGCAGAAGGGAGTGTCAGACTTTTACTGACTAAAACCCATCCATGTTCCTTCATCGCCCTTTATGTTCCGGGGCCACGGTATCTCTTTCGAACAGTCCCGCAACCCTGGAACTAAGGAACCCTATGCCAAAAATTATTGCTGAGAAATAGATAGATAAAACAAAAATATAATTCATTTCTAAATGACCCCAAAATTATCTCTTTTTCAGCGATGTTTGTAGAACCACTTTATTTGTAGTGTACGGTTATGAAACCTAGAATTAGCATTAACCTGTACCTATAAGCAAAGCGACACACATGAAAGTCAGACCCTAAACTAAGCTTCCGCCTATATGATTGTCTAAAGTTTAAATTGCTTACCTGGATCACGACAATAAATTCTAAATACCTGTCTACCTATAATACACAGGAACACTATCGGGGTCCTCCAAAATCAAAACAATTTAAACTTATTATTCGGTGTGGTAACCCTACTCACACAGCCAACCACAACATTTACAAAACAACCGATTTTTTTGAAAATGAACTTTGTGTCTCTCTGTTAAGGTGTATGTCGACTGCATAAATAAGCCGGTCGTCCCATACATAACACGAAAACTCATGAATAGATATTGCAATGACAAAACCGCGGAAAATTGGACTTTGGTATGACGTAGAATTATTGTTTTATTCGCGTTTAGAGGTGCGTTTAGAACAAACGGCTATCTCGGGAACGGGAATGTGCAAATACGATTATGTTACGGGAGAGTAGGTACAGTCGTAAAAGTGAAGATGAAAAAGAAAGGTATACGTGGATACGGGTGAATATTTTCATGGTGAAGGTTGTAATAATGGTAAAATACTTACAAAGAATCCTGTTTTTTCTCTAAATTACCTACTATTGATGTTTTTTCCTGAACTAACGTAGATCTGTTTGTTTCAAACCCGTAACCAATAAGATGGTTTTGAGATAAAAACGATCCGTTTAGAGCTACCTAGTTGCTACGGTGTCGTAGGAGTCGTAGTCCACGTCTGCTACGCCGTAGCACCAGCGTAGAGCCATTCTACGGTGTAGTGTCACAGCGACTTATCTTATTTTTTAATAATTTTGTAGGTATTATTTATCATGACTCTTGTTCTTCTTTTTGCTCTTTTGTGACAAAAAAGTTATCTTTTTCACTAGGATAACAAATATGAAATTGAGTCTGTTTGTTTGTCACAACTTAACGGCTGAAGGGATTTTATAGACATTTGACACAGAGAAATCATGGCCTTATGAGGTTAATCTACATAAGACACTTTTTATCTCGGGAATTCTGTAGGACAATTTTCAACCGTGATCCAAAACTAGAACCCAATAATTCCAAGAAGTACTAAAACCTCTCATCCATACTGTATCTCGAAACACATTTTAATAAACGACGGCTCAGGGATCTATGACGACGTATAATTACATTGTCTATTCACTGCAATCGATCCCGAGGGAAAGGTGTTACGTAATCGTAAACTATGATGTAAACTGAAACTAAATGTTACTTTGTTAATATGAAAGTGGCTAATGAGATGCCGACTAATAGAAAGAAAGAAAGAAAAAGTATTTATTTGTCTCTCACAAAACATAAAAAGAAGATTAAATTATCCTAACATAAACATAACATAATAACCATGCCTTTTTTTTTTTTTTTCGGATGGGAAGTCATCAAATGACTTCTCCCGCTCTGGGCGGAGCAGAGTGTCAGACTTTTACTGACTAAAACCCATCCATGTTCCTTCATCGCCCTTTGTGTTCCGGGGCCACGGTTTCTCTTTCGAACAGTCCCGCAACCCCGGCAGGCATCGGTCCTTGCCTTCCTTTTTGCTGACTCTCTTTAAGGCGCGCGTGGAACACGAATGCGCCGTCGACACGGCCTGTCGGCATGAGACGGACGGACGGCGAGCTAGCCCATAGCTCTCCGTCCACAGGCCCGCGCTTACGGTGGCCCTCGACGCCCGGGGAGTCTCCCGCGGCGGCCGGGACGTGAGGCTCTCTCCCTCTCACGTTCCGCCACCTCCTTCTCCAGCATCACTGCTTCGCAGAAGGAGGTGACGGCGTCCCATTCCGTCTCGCTCCGGACCATGGATTGGACCAGGGCCGGACGCGAGAGGTCGCCGCCGCGCGATCGCCGCTACTAGGATACGGCGGTGCTCCGCCCACGCGGGACACACCCCCACCGTCTGCTCCACCGTGTCCTCTGGTCGATCCTCGCAGTGGAAACACCCGGGCGTTTGCTCCCGCCCGATTCGGTGCAGGAACCTCCTAAAACAGCCATGTCCGATGAGGACCTGCGTCAGGCGGAAGGTGAGGACGCCGTGGCGTCTCTCAAGCCACTCCTCAAAGAGGGGACTTACCGCCACTATTGTGGCGTGCCCATAATAACCATGCCTGGAGAAGGAGGAAGAGAGTCAGCAAAAAGGAAGGGGTCCCCTTCCTTTTTGCTGACTCTCTTTCTCCTTTTTGCTGGCGCGCGTAGAACACGAACGCGCCGTCGACACGGCCTGTCGTCATGAGACGGACGGACGGCGAGCTAGCCTATAGCCCACCGTCCACAGGCCCGCGCCTACGGTGGCCGGGGGCCACGTGGTGGCCCCCGACGCCCGGGGCGTCTCCCGCGGCGGCCGGGACGCTGTGAGGTTCTCTCCCTCTCACGTTCCGCCACCTCCTTCTCTAACATTACTGCTTCGCAGAAGGAGGTGATGGCGTCCCATTCCGTCTCGCTCCGGACCATGGCTTGCACCAGGGCCGAACGCGAGAGGTCGCCGCCGCCAATCGCCGCTTCGAGGACACAGCGGTGCTCCGCCCACGCGGAGCACGCCTCCACCGTGTGCTCCACCGTGTCCTCCGGTCGATCCTCGCAATGGAAACACCCGGGCGTTTCCTTCCGCCCGATTCGGTGCAGGAACCTCCCGAAACAACCGTGTCCGGTGAGGACCTGCGTCAGGCGGAAGGTGAGGACGCCGTGACGTCTCTCAAGCCACTCCTCAAAGAGGGGACTTACCGCCACTATTGTGGCGTGCCCATAATAACCATGCCTGTGCTCCACATTTCACCAGTTGTGTTCGAGCCTATTTCCATCAACCGGGCGCAAACCCAAACTATGTGGCTGCTACTGAGAAATTCTTGTTGGAAAAATACCAATAACACTTTGCCCGACCCTGGAATCGACCCGATCGCAATCCCAGCTAAATTTATTGTCGCCTAGGCATAGCAAGTGTCCTTTTTGCTTTACTTTAATTTCTCACTTGGCGGATGTAAATTGGGAGCTCAAGTTCTTGACAAACTTGGGCTTCCAATTTTTTGACACGGTTAAAAGCACCATGATCATGGAGAGCATGAGCCTGTTAGCTACTTACACCGCTAAGAGTTGGTCGTGATGCTTCCTTGCAGCAAAGAAGTAATCATACGATGATGCACGGGTCTTATCACGATTACCTTAGCTCCTGTCTGTGTAGGTTTCAAGGGATTGGTTTAGATTTTAATGTTCACGATCTCAGGCTATACCATTTTCAAAATCACACTCGCTTGTATCACTTGTTTCCTTTGCGAGAGTACCATCGCATCGGTCAGCATGTTGCATCGCAGTGACACGTGGCTTGATGTAAAGACCTTCTTTCATTTGTTCCCTCCACGGGCGCTGTCGTAAGACGTGTGTCGTGTTGAGCGTGTATCTCGTGGCCGATATATCATGGCCACTCAATAAAACATTTTAGTCACTACTACAAATCATAATATGATCAAGTCCACATCATCCATGCAGTACGTGTGACGCGGTCGTACAGTCTGTCGCCGCGCTCGCTATAAGTACGTGTCGCGAATGTGCGCTACAAATATATATAAGGGATAGGTTATCTATGAGTAAGTTATTTAGAGTCGTATCGTCACCATATTCATCATCTACTAACGTTCCCAACTATGTTGGGGTCGGCTTCCAGTACAACCGGATGCCCATCTGTTCTCCAAAACGATACTGGGCTACCCATTACGAAAGATCCACAAAATGACAACCGGGACCAACAGTTTGGCGTGCTTTCCATAGCACGTATATATCTTGGATGGTCACCCATCCAGGTACGGGTTTTGTTTTATTTTAAAGATCGACTTTTGCGGCTGATAGTATTTGACCACGAGCCTTCTATAACTTCCAAATCATAAATCGACGATGCTGGTACAGTCTGTCACCGCGCTCGCGCAATAACTACGTGTCGCGAATGTGCGCTACAAATCGAACGATATTAGTTATTTAGATTCGCAACCTCGTACTGGAGGCGAAGATATTGACGTTTACAATAGAAAAGTTATTTATGATGTATGGCGAGTATGACTGGTACAGGTTTTGGTGTTTAGTACATGGTACGAACTTGTACATATTCATAGTCATCAGCTTACAGCAATACACTGCTGTTTGGTTGCCGGTTTCGTGAAAGGTCCGTTTAAACCTTTTAATTTCACACGCCTAGGTACTTGCACAAATGGAAACTGGAACAACGCTTGGAAGAACATACTCATAAGCTAGATCTGTACTTATGACTTTAGATTCAACAACACTGCCTTTTCCCTTTAACCTACAAAAACAAACCATCCAGATACAACAGCGCTTTCAGCACCAATCAACGTGAATAAAGCGCTCAAGATTGATTAAACTCAACCAGTTTAAATTGTATGCACGTTTTAGCTCAAGCAACAGATATTGCCTGTGAAGGCTGACGACGTAATTCATAAATTCTCAAAACGCGACCACGGTTCATCAAGTCGACCTGAATTAGTTATGACAGTTACCTACCTACCTCGAGCGAAGGTCCAATGTCGCTTGAATATATTAACACGAGCAATGCGGCATGAGGATTAAGGGACCAGAAATGCAATTTTTAATGAGTACAATTGGGTTCACTTGTGGGGAACGTAGATCGACATTCGTTGATCTTTGACATTCGTTACAGGTAGTCAGAAGCCTGAGAGTCTGACAACCTTCTTTAACAAAGAAGTATCATACCCAGACGTAGTTAGGCAGTCGCTCCATGTAAAATACTTCAACTGCATCTGGTTATGCTAGAAGCCCACCAATGTAGAATGAAATGGACCAATAAGCAGATAGGTAATGATGCAGAACAGCGATGAAAAGACCAGGTCTTTGTTAATCGGTAAGTGAGATTCTGTTTTCTAGAAGAACTAAATAACATGACGTTATCTCTCATGCGATTATATAGTTTTCGCTTATTTTTAATGTGTTCAATATTTCAAACTACCGCATTGGACGGTACAATTTTAGATCAGTCGCTGAGGAGTTCTAGTACGCTTTTCTATCATAAATTTCTCAGTGGCCGGAATAAGAAATTAACGCCATAAATAGTGAAAAGGTATTTTGACGATTAGGTGGAATATATTCAACGCTTATATGTGTATTAGTATTTAATGTTTTCATCACCTAATGCTTTTTCCGTATTTTTTCCTTATTTTAAGATGTCATCCCTTTAAGTGGTAGACAGAAGTATGCACCACTATTTATCTGGGCTAACCTACATTTTACTAGTTATGTTTAAATTCCATGTAAAAAGGGACGACCCTATTATCATCAATCGGGCACCAATACAAACTGCGGACTCAGAGATTTCTGATGGATAACTCGAAATCACTTTACCCGACCTGATAGTCCAAACCTGGACGCAAACGCCGTCACTTAGCATCAAGCCAGTACTAGACCAATGAGGCAGGCTTGTGTTTTTATAGCTAAAAATTACCACTCAACTTTGGTCCTTAAATCAAAGTTATAATCTTAACCTCAGTTGGTGGTCTTTTAAGCCCAAAAGATTGAACAAAAATCTCTGCGACATTGGCCGTGTTAAGGGTACCCGAGCCTCTATAAAGTGGGGAATTAATGTTCTCAAAGCAAAGTTTTGTAAAAGATTTTTCAGCCTGTAAACAAAGTATGGGTTAAAAAGAGATTACGTAAGGTTGTTTGGGTTTTTTCGGGTCACATTTTTCAGGAGTGAATTTGGGGGAAAGGGCCGGGAGGAAAGTTTTGTGGGACAAGATACTTACTATAATATTCTTAGTTATGTATTAAGCTTTGCCGGTCATTGAATACAGAATTTACGAGGATGTTTCTATATTCTATTTTCGACCTAAGCAGTCGTTTTGGTGTAAAAAGCTTTATACTTAAAGCTGAGTCAGCTTTAAGTACATTATGGAGAGATAAATATCACAGGGTAGTATTTCTTTATGATAACTACACAAATATAAACAGACATACCTATTATAGTCAGAACCACTACTTTAACGTTCTTCTAACATTTTTTCAGATATTTTTATTTAGGTATGCGACAGTTATGGTCTGCCTTAAAAAAAGGCACTATGTAGCAAATAACAAAATGAACTTACATCACTAGTACTTTTTACTAAAATATTCCCAACATGGAACAGCCAAAAAATCCGTCCGTCGAAATAATTCTCTTCAGCATTTGAAACAGATAAGCAACACTTCAATCTGATTACACAATACAAAGGGTTCGACCAGGGACCCTCATTCTTAAGGAACCCTATTCCCCTGTTATCAACAAGTACGGAGAAATCTTTTATTCACTACTACATAGTTCTATTTCGTCTGGAACTTATTGAATTCTTGTAGCTTTGTTGCTAGTGTTTTACTGGCTTGCTTGTTCTTTTTGTCGGTTTAAAATTGGTCCTTAAGTACGTTGAAATAAACCGTTCGGATATTTTTTATTGAAACTAGGTTAAATATTGATACTTTTCTAATATTTTGAAAACAGAAATTATATAACTCATTCGTATAGAGCTTTGTGACTTGTATACCCTACTTTCTGAAATTGTACAAATCTACCACTAGGTTTATTGTAATCAAATTATTTCCATGACCATTAAGATCATGAAATACACAAAACTTGAGTTCAGTTCACAAGACTGCCTGGTTCTAGTGGTTGTAAGCGCGACTGCTGAGCATGAGGTCCTGGGTTCGATTCCCAGGTCGGGAAAAGTGTTATAGGGTTTTTCCATAAGGAATTTCTCAGTGGCAGACACGGAGTCTGAATCTGTGCCCGGTTAAAAGCAAAAGGCTCGCATCCTATTACATGGGACTTGAACATACTGGCGAAATGTGTGTGTATTAATGAGTCTAACTCTGCCTAGCGCTTCGGGGTTTACAGGCGTAATGTTATGTGTTTTTTTAAGTTTTGAATCTCCTCTCCTGAAGCATATTTCTCAGCTTGCATCAGCTGTTCGAAGTCTAACACTGCTGTAGCACGTTAGATGCATATTTCACAATTACGAGTAATGAGAAGTGACAGGCTGTTAGCGCCGCCCCTAATGGCATAACACCGTCCTATCACATTCCGTCAGGAAGCTAGTGGTAGGTGAAAAGCATTTCACATTTCTTCAGGTAGTTCTTCAGGACCTATCTTTCCTTTAAGCGACTAGTCAATATTAGTTGAGGAGTCTGAAGTTTT
The DNA here is from genome assembly GCA_941918905.2 of Xestia sexstrigata. Classification (NCBI taxonomy): domain Eukaryota; kingdom Metazoa; phylum Arthropoda; class Insecta; order Lepidoptera; family Noctuidae; genus Xestia; species Xestia sexstrigata. The sequence goes on from OW799201.2 coordinate 22,297,368, forward strand.
AGTCTATTAAAAACTACTACATATTGTGTTGGACGTGAAAAATGATAGCAAAAATAAGGCTGGAGTAAAAAAGAATGATAATAAAATGACTAAATATATTATATTATATTTATACCTTTATCTTTCTAGATAGATAGCAGCGAAAAATAGTTTTGTTCTACTTTATGGCTATTGTGGGAGCAGTATTGTACTTTTATATATTATTTTGATGATTTCAAAGTCAAATGGAAAATAATTTAAAATGAAAATGATGTTTTAATTTGTTTTTCTTTCATTTCATGGTTGTTTCCTATTTTATTCTCATTTCACCACGGGTCGGAAGGCTTTTGAGACCGGGACCGCAGTCCCGGATTCCCCCGAAATATATTTGAGTGGTATATTTTGACCACAAGAAAAAGTTATGTCTTAGGAAAGTACGGTCAACCAAACATATTTCGTATTTTTATAAAACCAAATAATAGTACATTTAGATACAAGTGGAGATAGTTTTTTTTTTCGTTTTTATAAAACCAACAACAATACATTTTGATACAAGTGGAGAAAGTTTTACCAATATACTACGTACCATTGGTTTACAGTTTAACCCACAAATTACATTGTAAAATGTGAACCAAATAGCTTGTTCGACCGTACATACGTGTCAGTATCCAGCCTTCAATACACCGAAACATGTCTAAAGATACTGAACAGTACAAGCAAATAACACGCAAGACTAGTGAGCGATAACACATTAATATTCTACTCTGCGTCTTCGATATTTCACCAAGTTTAGGGCAACCAAGAGAAAATACGTAGCAGGAAATTCTCGTTTCATAATAGTCCCGTGAATTGTATGGAATTCTTTTATTACTGTGCTTACGTGCTGTTACGAATTATGGTGGAAATATGTATGAGAGAGTGTGCCAAATGCATTGAGGAGGCAGTTTGAGGTTTTGGTTTTTGGTATATAGGTAACATTGGTAAATCCAATTGCTTTAAAGAGTGTGACACCGTACTGGTATCCAGTAGCTTGTTTTGGATGTCAAATAGCCAGTTACACTGCAAGTCAACCCCAAATATATTTGGGCAAAGGTTAGACAGATAATGATGACCATGAGGATGCCTTTTGTCATCAAATGTACGGATGGCTGCATTTATTTGTTACCTCTTTTATTGAGTGTCTTAATGCGTGACGGATACATAATTAATGCAGCTGTCTGTACAAAACGATCGAAATCCCAACCAACCCCCAAAACAAAAACAAAAACATTGATTTCTGGCAGTTTATACTCACGTAACCAATGATATTCTAGTAAACAGATATGTTGTGAGCGCGCAATCGTGAAGACTCGAAAACGGCCCAATTGGTTCGTATTGCCTTTATTCTGCGTCACTGCGTGTATGTGAGCTGTTGCTGCCGCGCGGAACACTTTTTCTCGGTTGATTTATAAGTGTATAACATATCTGTTTATTAGAATATCATTGCATAGAACCATAAACTCAATTTGTTACTAAAATTGTAGAACGTAATACTCAAAATTTACTAAAATTGCAGAAAAGCCGCTCACAACACTCAAAATATAAAAAAAAATGTTCATACAACAATGAAATCTAACCGCAAACGTTTATGGCTACATCTGAAAAACAGTTCAGAATAGTTTCATATCATAACAACCAGAAACCTAAAAAATATCCCCCAACATACCTACGTCCGAAAGCTAAATTAAACAAAAATATGTTTCCATTTTTATTACACAAATATTCAGTAAAAGTTCAGCACTCTGAATACTTTTAGACTTGATGACATTTGAAATTCGAGAAATTTTGAAATTTCGCTGAACATTTTCATGGCAGTCCAACAAAAAGGCGGACACATGGTAGAACTGAATATTTGCTGGTGTATTATTTGTGGTCGGGCCATTAATATGGTCGCGTTGTCAGTTCAATGATTCGAAATTAAATAATTACAAAAACTTTTGTTTCATTCAGTTTTGAATGCAATAATAACGTTGAACTCCAATTTGGATTGTGTCAGAACCAATTTTTGCACTTTTAACAGTTAAAAATATTCACATGGTTGAATTACTGTTTCGCATCTGTCTGGATAGACTAGATTTCGTTCATAGATATCGTACACATTAAATTAATGCGTGTTCAAAAACGTGAAACGAAAGTCTACAAAAACATCTGTTTTACTTTATAAATTATTACAAAACTCTGCATTGAGCGACAGTAAAACGTATCCATTCAACTATAAGAACTATATTTGTTTACATTTACACAGAATTATTAGTCTCAAGTATAATTTGACATTACTAAGAGATAGTACCTATTAACGTCTGCAATAGTGCCCCTTCAGGCAGGGTAGGTGCTTAAATTAATTCAAGTTATGCCGGACGGACGCCCGCTGTTCAAGGGCTTGTCGTCTCCAGATAGCCCAACGGTTGGACGTGACAATCCTAAGTTTAGAGTCCGGACTCCGGACACTTACTGCCATTTCTTGTCCGGATTTCCTCATTACTGATTACGTCCGGAGTTTGAAGTCCTTTCTTGTAAGCTTTAAATTTAATACGCGAGATTTGAAGTTGTGAAGTCGTTATGGGGATTTATGAAAGTGGGGTGGAAGGAGCAACTTTTGGGCGAAATTCTCAGGATTGTGTGATGACTTACAAGACAGCACCAACCCACATAGCTAGAAAAATAATGGCGACCTCAAATCTTTTAAAGTAGGTACTTAAAGGTATTAATTGTAGATTTCATCCCCAGTCTCTTTTATTTTACTTCAAAAATATTATCGTACAAATACTGAGTAAGCAACCACGGCCCATCTCCAACATTATTAGACAGGTGAAATTGGTGAAATATTTTTGCATGGGTGAGGCAAATTTTACTGAAGTGTGTATGTGCAGTTCTCAAAATTATTAGAGTATTTAATTATTATATCACTCATGTAATTCCTGAGGGTTTAAGCAGAGGTTTTCCTAACATACCACCAGTTATGTTTACAACAACCACAATAACAACAACAGCCCAAAACGTCCACTGCTGGACATAAGCCTCTCCCATGATGGGATCGTAATCTCCACGCTTGGCAGGCGGATTGGAGATCGCAGTGATGAAAGACTAACAGAAAACGCTGCTGCCCATTCTCTGGTCTACGGAGGCGCAAGGTGTTCTGCCTCAGACATTAGTCGCCTTATACGACACCCGTGGGTTGGTTCTATTCTACTATACTAGTTATGTTTAATTCACATGTAATAGAAGGCATATTGCTATCAACCGAGATGTTGAGAAATTCCCGATGAAACAACCCAAAAACACTTCCCGACCCGAGAATGGAACCCACTACTTCATGATCAACAGTCGTTATTGCAACCACTCGACCTATGAAGCCATCAGAGTATCTTATTGACCCAAATATCTCTTACATCAAGTGCAAGTATATCTCAATGCACTTGAGAAAACACTTCCAATCAATGGCTGTAGAGGCGTGAGTAGTTTGTTTTAAAAGTTTTATTACATTCTGCTGACTCTCGAGTAAAGATCGAATGTACGTACTTAAACTTTACACTATTTTGCTCTGAGACGGTATTAGCTTAGCTTGCAATTCAATCCAATCTACAGTCACGGCATCCAATACATTGTAGTGATTTTAGATAATCAAAGATCATTTATTTTAGACGATTTAATGGGATGTAGATGCAAGGACCAGTTCTCGTAGTCATCAACAACCTATTACCACTGCTGGGACACAGGCCTGCTCTCTATGAGAGGGGATAGGCCATAATCCACCACGCGGGCCCAGTGCGGATTGGTAGATGTCACATGTCTTCGAATTTTTTGATTCTAGGACATGCCGGTTTCCTCACGATGATTACCTTCACCGTTTTGAGAGCAGTAGTGATAAAATAAATTAAACAAAGTAATGCGCCTGTCTGGGTTCGAACCCACGACTTACTGTTCGTAAGTCGGGGCCGCCACCACTGCTCTCGGCCACCACTGCTCGCCGTTCTCGTAGTAGGTATTAATAAATCGTGAAATTTTAAAATTAGGAATACGTTGGTCGAGTGGTCGTAAACGCTACCTTTGAGCATGAAGTTCTGGGTTCGATTTCTCAGTAGCAGCCACGGAGTCTGGAGTTGTGCCTGGTATTAACCAGCTAATAGGCTCGCTCCCTATTACATGGGACTAAAACGTAACTGGCGAAATGTAAGTATACTATTAGGTACACCTCTACCTAACCCTATAGGGATTACAGGCGTAATGTTATGTTGAAATAAGTTTAAGTAAGTTAGCAGCCATCTCTAAAAACACGATAAAAATGCTTATAACACACAGTCACTTACAAAGATCTTGGCCCCAAAAATAACACTAAACACAAATGTCCACATAAACACGTGACCTCTTTACTTCATCACTTCATATTCAGCTGTCCACACATAAAATTGTCACGCCACTGCTGAAGGAAACTCGTAAAAAAGAAAAAATAAACCCGTTGACGTCAAGTCAACTTGTTGCTGTCGTGTCAGACGTGGCGTCACGTCGTGTCATGATTGTCAACGTCAGCTGGGCGGTTTTCAATTTTTCGTTCGTTTTTTGTTTTTCGATTTTATGTATGTTCGCTTTTAGTTTGGTAAGGACTTGATGATTGAATGATTTGTGATAGTATGATCTTTTTTAAGATGAATATTAATTTGCACGACTTATTGACGCCCTTATTGCCCTCAACCCGGCACAAATACAGGCCCCGGGTTGCTTCTGAAAAAATCCTGATGGCATAACCCAAAAACTCTTGGTCCGGACCTGGGAACCCAACCCAGGACCTTTATGTTCAGCACCACTATAACATCGAGGATGTCCTGCATCCAATATTTTTCTTTATTCAAATAAAGTCCTTTATTAATAACTTTCACAGTACTTACAAAATTGGAATCAAACACGGTTTCACGTAGATTTTATTCAAAATAATCGGCATTTCTGAATTCAGTTTCAAAGAAAACAAACGTATTCAAAAACAGTTCGCAGAAATACAGGTTTATATTCAAGGGGACACAAAATATTGAACATGGAACTGCGTTTCTATTTCCAAGAATTATTTCCCCGAACCCTTTCTTTGCATTTGAGAAAGGAAATACAAAAATTAATAATCCTCTTGTAACGTACCTAGATATTATTTGCAAAGGAAATGGGTATTGAGTACAGTCTCCGACAAAAATGCTGATTAAAATTGTAATAGTTTTTAAATAGTACCGTAATAATTACATTATTATTGCTTTAAATACAAAAACTGTTTTTCTATGTATACCTGCAATAGGCTTGAGTCCTGAAAAAATCTAATTGGTCCGTCAGTTAGATTTTCAAAAAATATTGACACGTATTTTTTCTTTTGTTACGTAGACCAAAATTGTCGAAGATTGTATTGTATTGTATTGTATAACGGGCTGGTGTCCGCAACTCCACGTCAAAGCGCGTATTTTGCGTGCGGGTGGGAAACTATTCTATCCATCCCAATTCCCCGAGAAAGGCCAGTAACGCCCCAGTGTTGCTGACTCGCGGAGAGTACCTGGGTTACCAAAGTACTTTGCCCTGTATGTTGCAACCTCTGGGCAGTGCAGAAGCACGTGGGCTGCTGTCTCGTCTTCCTCCATGCAGGCACGGCACAGGGGGCTGTCTGTGACTCCTAAGACAAAGAGGTGTTTATTAAAAGAGCCATGTCCGGTAATGGCGGCTGTAACTGTGCGCATCTGTGGTTTAGTCAACCGCAGCGCGCGTTTGGTGAAGCGGCCATCGATAGCAGGAAGCGCTTCCTTGGCCTGCCTACACTCGCCGTGGTCCCGCCACAGCTTGTGGTGTTGTTCGCTAGTTCGTTTCCTTACCAGTGTGCGTAGGTATCCGAAAGGGAGCGGTACGATAGGTTCGGGTCCCACCGCTGCCGTGCTCGATCCCCTTCTAGCAAGTTCATCCGCCGCATCATTACCACGGGAATCGCTGTGTCCTTTGATCCATTGGATAGTTATATTATTGAGATTACCAACCTGGTTCAGGCGTTGGTGACACTCGTGTATTAACCCAGAGTTCACTGTGTGGTTGTCCAGTGCTAGCAGTACAGCCATGCTGTCTGAGAGTATACGAATTGAGTGGTCCACAACCTTCCTGGCTAAGATGGCAGATGCCGCCAGGGAAATGCCCATGCATTCTGCCTGAAATAACGTGTTGTGGGCCCCCAGAGGTTTGGCTATGTGGATGTTGAGATCCTCCGAGAAGACTCCAGCACCAGTGCCAGTACCTGTTTTAGATCCATCCGTGAAGATCCGCAGTTCTGCTGGATTTAATCCCTCGCATCGGTGATCCTCATGGAGCTGGATTTTATATTTCTTATCGAATACGAATTGTTTTGGTATCCGATCGTTTGTTGCTTTCGCCAGGGGGAACTCGTTGTAGAATCCCTCCAGTACCGCGGTGTGCTGTGTTTCTCTCTTACCCCAGAGTTGAAGTGTTTTAAGGCGTATAGCCGTCATTGTCGCTTCCTGCTGTATGAACAGATGTAGCGGTGGCAGCCCCAACATGGCTTCGAGAGCCGCAGTCGGAGTAGTCCTCATGCAGCCTGTGATCGCCATGCAGGCATGCCTTTGCAAGCGTTGCAGCTTGATGGAGGCTGTAGTTAGTTTGGTACGGGGCCACCAGACCACTGCCCCATACGTGATCATAGGTCGGATCACCGCGCCGTATAACCAAAGTATAATTTTAGGGGATAAGCCCCACTTCTTACCTATCATCCTCCTGCACTGCCAGAAGGTAATGCAGGCCCTGTTTATTTTATTGTCTAAGTGGCTACTCCAGTTTAACTTGCTGTCCAGGATGACTCCCAGATACTTGACCTCATTGGCTAACTGGAGTTCTGTATCGAAGAGTTTGGGTAGGCGATAAGGGCCTAGTGTTCGTTTTTGGGTAAACATGACTAGTTCAGTCTTCGTGGGGTTCACTGAGAGCTCGAACTCTCTGCACCATCGTTCAACGATGCGTAGTGCCTGTTGAGTAAGGTCGCAGATTGTCCCCGTCACTTTCCCCGAAATGAGGATAGCGAGGTCGTCGGCATACCCTATTGTGTAGAAATGGTTCGCGTTGAGTTTCGTGATGAGGTCATTTATAACCAGATTCCAAAGAAGCGGGGATAGTACGCCACCTTGGGGGCAGCTTCTGGCTATCATGGCCATCTGCTGCTCCACTTCAAGTCGAACCACTCGTTTACTTAGCATGTTAGTAATCCAGTCTATCAGTACCTGTTCTACTCCGTGTCGAGAGAGCGCGGTGTTTATGCTGGAGAAGTTTGTTTTATCGAATGCTCCCTCCATGTCTATGAAAGTGCCCAGGCAGGTGCCCTTCTGATGAATCGCCTCTTCTATCCTGCCGACCACTAGATGGAGGGCGGATTCCGTGGACTTACCCGCGCTGTATGCGTGTTGGTTAGTATGGAGTGGGATAGTTTTTAAAACGCCGTCTCTCAGCTCTCTCTCACACATCTTCTCCATGGTTTTAAGGAGGAAGGAGGTTAGGCTGATTGCTCGGTGGTATTTGGCGTTGGTATAGTCACTCTTACCTGGCTTAGGAATGAATATGACCTTCACTTCCCTCCATCCTTTTGGAACGTATCTGAATGCCAAACACGCTCTCATTATGGGCACCAGTCTGTTAGCGACGGAGATCCCACCCCACTGCATTAAGGCAGGGAAGATTCCGTCCGGACCAGCTGCCTTGAAAGGATGGAAGCACCGGATCGCCCACTGGAGTTTTTCCAGCGTAATGACTTTGTGTGCATAGCGCCAGTCGTTTTCTGACGGTGTTTGGGTTACCTCTGTCCAGTCGATGGCCTGTGTAAAAGCGCAGCCTGGGAAGTGAGTCTCAATAAGGACGCGCATCGCCTCTTCTGGCGAGGTGGTAAGTGTGTTGTCAGGTTTGCGGAGAACAGCGGGCCCAGTCGTGTTCTGCTGGGCCAGGATCTTCCTTACCCTGTTTGCTTGTTGGCAGGATTCAATGCTGCCACAGTATTTTCGCCACCCAGTGGAGCTCCTGTATCTGATGCATTTTTTGTAGCATTTTTTGGCCGCGTAGTACGCATCCCAATCACTATCAGCACAGGTGTTCATGGCTCTGTTTAGGGCTGACCTTACCTTCCCGCGCTTGCGTTCCAGATCCGCTCCCCACCATGGTTGTTTCCCTGGTGTTGTGGGCGGAGTGGTCTCGGGGCAGGATGAATGGTAGCTGTCTAGCATAGATTTCGTGAGATGACTTACACGCTCGTCGATCTGCGGCGTGTCCTCGTAGGTCATCCCGTAGTTTGTTGACGCAAGTTTGTTTTCGAGGAAGCGCGTGTATGCAGCGCGATCAGTGTTACGCGGGTTTCGCCGTGGCAGTATTGGTGTTACACAGACCTGAATGTCAAAGCGGATCCACCTGTGGTCCGAGCAGGAAGCCTCCTTGGAGACCTGCCAGCCGGTAGTGATGGCCGCTGCACCCTCCGATGCCAGAGTGAGGTCTATGATTGTTTGGCTACGTCTGTTTACGAAGGTTGGTTCAGAACCTGTGTTCAGTAGGGTTAGGTTTGTTGTAAATAGGTAATCTACTAAAGCCTTACCTCGAGCATTTTGCGTCTCCATGCCCCACAGAGGATGATGAGCGTTCGTGTCCGCGCCTATGACAACTTCTAGCCCTGTGCTCTCGCAATAAGTCACGAGGCGGGCGAGGTCATGCGGCGGCGGCTCCTCTTCCTCGGGCATGTAAACGGAGGCGAAGACCACCGTTGCTACTGTGTCCCCCCGCTGTATCAGTAGCCTAGCTGCAGAGACATCCCTGCAACAGAAATCTGTTAGTGGCTGTGTCTTTATGTTACGTGTCACATAGATGCACGATCTGGGCTTGTCATGATCTGTACTTACTAGGAGCTTACCACCGAGGTTGGAGAGTCCTTGTATTTGGCCCGCCCTGATCCACGACTCCTGGACCAAGGCAATGGCCGTGTGCTGAACCTCCAGCCACTTCCGCAACTGAGCCGTCGCGGTCTGGCTGTGGTGGAGGTTGGCCTGCAGGACCTTACAAGTCGACGAAGGGGACGCCATCGCTGGTCGTTCCTTCCTCGTCTCCTGCCAGCCGCAGCCCGGCACAAAGGTCGCCCGCGTCGAAGCCATCCCCCTCCGGGTCAGAGGCCGAGGACAGGGTGATGTCCTCGAGCTCCTCCCCCGAGAGGACGGCGCCCACGCTAGCGGCGGTAGGGCCGGCTGGCGCTGCTACTGCAGGCTCCACCGCGGGTGTTTCCGCGGTATTTGTTGGGGGTGGAGTTGCCTCCACCGCCTGTGTGTCGGCGCTGGCTTCAGCGGTCGGATATCCCTGAGGGACTTCGACAAATCTGCCGTTCGGACCCTGGAATTTTACGTACACCGTCCCTACACCAAATGAGAGACGGCGCTCGGCCTTCATCAGGGTCGGAATTTGGTCCTCAGGGACCCCGACCACCACATACCATGCGTCGGCCTGTTTATAGGCGCCCAGCATCACCCACTCCCTGACTCCAACCCAAGGGTTCTGGTAACACAGAGTCCGCCCAATGATGGCCGGCTCCGTGAAGATCCCCTGTTCGTCGGGGATGGAGATTCCGCATCTCACCCGGCGCCTGATGTCCGCCTGCCTCCTGATTACTAGCGTGGTGCTAGTAGGGGGAGGCAACTCGGAGATTAGCTTCCTTATCCAGGATAAGGTGTGGTCGTTGCCGCACCACAGTCTGAGGGCCCCGCTGCTGAACACCGGCCTCGCTCTGAAGGTCGGTGCCGGTGAGTCCTGTGTAGGGGAAGAGGCCTCGGCGACTATCTTCATTTGGATAGCCGCGAGTACCTGATTCGCCACCTCCTGGCTGATGTGACCCGTCCGGTTGCAGGTGACTGCGACGTCCAGGTCGGAGCCTGCAGCCTGGGCGTAGCTCCTGTTAGCGTCCCGTTTAGACTTATCAAGACGCGGCCGCTTGCGCTCTCCTCGAGGTGTTAGGGTCTCGTTGAGTGCTCGCTTGGCCGCGGCCTGATCCCTCTGAACGGGTTGCTGTGGCGTGTGTGTGGCTGGTCCTCCCGCGCCGCTGGCCGCTGGTTGGCTAGGTCCCGGTCGGCTGGTGCCGGCCGCGGCCTGCGACCGCTTGCCTGCGGAGAAGTTGACATTGCCGCTGGTCGGTTCTACCCGGCCCGCGGCGTTAGCCTGTATGGATTGTGGAGTCTTACCCTTCCACAGTGTCTGCCGCTGCCTCTGGGACGGCCTGTTCTTCCTCTTCGGGTTGTCCGTCGAGGGCCGAGGCCGGGGCATTCTGCACTGAAGGTGCAGCGCAGTGTCGCTTCGTGTCCTCCTTCCTGCCTTTGTGCCTGCTCCTCTGCACCCGCCAGGTGAGCGCGAACTCGTCACCCGTGGTGCTGGTCTCCGCCGGTTGACCAGTGACGGCCACCGGGGGGGGAGCAGTAGGCGGGGGAGCCCGGCCAGAGGAATTAACCTTCGTGGCGGGCTCCACACCTGAAAGAGAGGGAGGAGCGGTACTGGCCCCGAGCAGCGCCTTCTTCCTCCGTTTATTACGGGACTTAGATTTGGCCCTAGCAGCGGTTCCCGCCACTGCCGGACCTGTACCCGCACTGGAGCTCGCTGCGGTAGCAGCGGAGCATCCGGGGGCTAGAGAGCTGCTGCAAGCATCCCTCTTAGGAGAATCACTGGCTTTCGCCTCCTCTCCGGTGTGTATGTGTGCAGTATATGCGCGTGAGTGTGTGTTAGGTGTGTGTGTTTGTGTGGTTGTTGTGTGTGTTTGTCGTGTGTGTGTGGTGTCTTTTTGTTTTGGGGTATCCATAGTATAGTGTAATAATTTCATCTCTCCGGCTTCCCACCCTCCTTGGAGCCCGCACCTGGGAACGTCTCGCTACAAACTAGCTTAACCGTTAGGAGTACCTTCGAGATATAGGGGCGTGAGGCTGGCTTACAGTGCGACATCGGGTGCTTGATCTGGTTGACGACTAATCAATCCTTCACTTGCACCTTCAGCATGACCTTCACCCACCGCTTCGGCCATCCGAGGACGACCTCCGCGGACCTCCCACCCCTCGCCGTGGCCCTCTAACGGGACACTATGGCCATTTCCCTACCCTTGGCTATTGGGTAGGGCCACCGTTTCGCTTGAAATCCAGACCAAAGAGGGCGTGTTGCTTCACGGACGCATTACCGCCAGCGCCGCTCGGCTCAACCCTCCAGGACTCCTTCATCCCCGCTTACGGCGCTCAACTGCGCAGGTCCTAGCGCAGGTGACCTGTTTTACCTACTCAGCGCCAGCTGTGTTTAGTGGCGGCCGAGCCCACGCCCACTCGATCACGCAGGGTCATGGTTAGGTTAAAAAGCGCCTGGTGGTTTTTGTTACGTCTATTTCTTAAGGAATTAGACCAAGAACAGGGTGGCAACCACGTGAAGGAGAACACACCAGACTTGCCTTGAGGATCTACACGACTGTAGCGCTCTCCCTCAAGACCCCGCCACCTTACCGTCTCTGAGGGAGGCAGTAAGGTAGGCCTGCATCTATACTCCCAAGCAAAGCGCAAGCAAAGCATGTCGTTGTGCAACCGCAAAAGCATAAATACAAGCCCCCCCCACCCAAATTGTCGAAGATACGACACTTTCAAAATTCTCAATACGTCACGCCGTACTATAATTTTTAGTGCGTTGTGACGTCATGAGCCTCCACTCCCGAGTTTTGATGCGTTCTAACTTTGTCAATATTCATTGATTTACAAAAACAAAAAATACGTGTCCATTATTTTCCAATACTATACTACTGGCGGACTAAATAGATTTGCAATTTATTGCGGGGGAAACTAGCCTATTTTCACTACTAATGCGCTTTTGTCCCAAAGAAAAAACAGAAACAGGATCACAGCAATCTTGCTTATTAGCAGATATAGGGTGGTAATGCTCAAGGAGATTGAAGGGGTTTCTCCAAAGATATCCGAATGCTGAATGAATGATGAAGCTACAAAAATGCCTCTCGTTTGTTAAATTATTATTTAGTATTAAGCATACTTAAATTGAAAAAAAATCAACGATGACAACCCTCGAGGCCGACAATTTTCTTTTTATCCCTTCTATTCAAAAAGTGTCGTTTTGTTCCCCTTTAATCGGGAGCAAAGTAGCTCTTTTCTCCACTAGACTTTTTAGCGGGCAGTAATGAGATTTGAATTTGGAACATGAATCGTTCATTGAAATCGAACGAAAATTGTATAAATTACTGGCTGTAAGTGTTTGCTGTACGGTGCGGGGGTCAGCACCCGCATTGTAGAAAATATTAAATTAAGAGCTCGCCCACACCATTGTCGCCACGCCCGCGCACATATACTGAGATTACAAACACTCAAAATACCGGATGACTCTTTTATCACTTTCCAAAAAAAATGGGTATATTAGGTGAACGGAGTAGAAGCTTATGGCATACCTAGTTTTGTTTTTCTTATTTCCACAGCTTAGAAAAGAATTGATCTATCATCAAAAAATGCTACAAATTCCAAGTAAACTTTTCATATTAGAACAAAGAGAGAGAAATTAAAAAAACAAAAACTATAAAATATCGAATTTCAAATCATACAAAAAAAAATAAAAAAAAAAACAAAGTATGACATTTGCTTCTACTCCGTTCACCCATTTTTTATTTGGAAAGTGATAAAAATGTCATCCTGTATAAATAAGTCCACAACTATATCAATCCCAAATAAAACATACACACAGTGACAATAAATTTTCAAAATTTCGCCAGTGTATTAGATATAAATATAAATTTGTAATTGACCTTTTTTACATTCATGTCATTTTTTTAATTAAACTTCGTTATTAATTACTTAAAAGTGTCAAAGTGTCACTTATTAATTTTCTCATAGAACGAGAGTCTCTCATAGAAAAGTAGAGTATATGACTCGAGAGCAAACATATTTTTCCCTCATGCGATGTACTTTGAATCCCTCGCTACGCTCAGGATTCTATTCTAGAATCCTTCGCTTCGCTCTGGATTCAAAATAGCGCCCTCGCCGTAAAAATACTCTATCTATATAATCTACTATTATTTTTATTTAAGTTGATCAATGAGGCTATCCAAGGAAAACTTTTACAGTATAGACTTCAGTCTCGAGGCTCTTTAGTAAACTGATCCCACACAGGCGGATCCCGCGGGGTCAGTCGACCTAAATAGGAAAAAAAAACAAGAAAACTACAACAACAATATTAAAAAAAAGGCCTTTAGAAGGCTAGGCAGATGATGATGATGTTACTCAAATTTTAAATTCAATGGCATTTTTTTTTAATTTTAGGTGCGGGACCTATCTGCTAACGAAAATGACTTAAAAATATTAATTTAGTAAACTGATCCCGCGGGATCCAAACGAGCGGGATCAGTTGACTAAAGAGCCGTCTCACGGAGGAGTAAAAAAATACTATTTCATCCAACTATCATTTACGACACTGACTGTACCGCCGCGCTGTAAAAGTTGCATAATACAAGTCAACATTGCAATCATAAGCGGCTTATTTATTGTGAACGAGGCGGGTCTTTTGTAAAGGGTTTATTGGAATGTATAATAAATACGTTTTTGCGTTCACATCAGTTTTATTATTCAATCCTTTTATGCAAAATTGTACAATTTAAAAAAAAAAAGAATTCAGACAAGGTGTATCATGGACAAGGAGCTCTTAATAAATGACATGAGAATATCAAAAAGCCAACGTCACGCGGTATTCCCAGGCGGTCACCCATCCAAGTACTAACCGCGCCCGATGTTGCTTAACTTCGGTGATCGGAACGAGAACCGGTGTTCTCAACATGGTATGGATGTTGGCAACAGTGCAACTGAAATTACTCTACAGCATCAGTGCATTTGGCAGCTTTCCAACTAGAAGTGATTTCTATAATTAAATTCATTGAACCATCAATACACACCTATAATTGATACTAATTGTGTCCACAACTTCATCTAGGATCGTCAGCCGTTACCTCGGCTAACGGCGACCAAAGTGCGTTTGATTCCCGCCTGTTGCACCTATGTATATTGGGGTGAACCCCATCTTATATGAAGCTTTCACAGTCCACTGCTAGAGATTGACACGTCATGACTTACACTTCATGACCTGATTCTCCGCTTTCTCCATCCAGCCAGTCTTAACTGCCTTTTTTAGGATCGTCGGTGCACCGTAACCAGGGGACGTCCGTCGGACTGTTCCGCTTGCAGCATTAATGACTGAATCCAGCGGATTTCTTCCACCTTCATTAGGACGCCATTCTTTATGGGGTATCACACGTTAATGGTGTTCTTGCAAATAATTTTTTCTTTTAATTCCTGAATTTCTTGTCGTTTTTACTTTTATATTTTGACAAAAATGCCACCAACTAAATGTTTCCAAATTGTTTCTTTGTACACACATCAACACGGTCTAGGGATATTTTTAAAAAAGCGAATTTACTATCAATGTGTTAATTATTTATGTGACATGTATATATTTAAAAGATACGTTATTTAATATTCTACCATTTTTTAATAATGGTTAAGGTATAGATTAAAATTTCAGGAGTTTATGGAAAAAAAATGAAGCATAGACGGAAACCGTATATGAATGAACTTTTAATTTGTGAGTAAAAACTGAAAAAAATAGAAAAATCATTTAATTTGTGTTTATAAACTTGAAGTTAGTATTCTGAGAAAGCGCCCATGATGTTCATAACACATCGGCAACGATTCGGCATGCTCAGAACAAGGTTGTCAATGTCTTGCTGCGGAATATTGTCCCATGTCCTTCTGAGGTGCGCAAAAAGTTGATCTTCTGTAGCCAGATTTTCAGGAACTTCCTTCAGAGCTCTTCTTTGCAGCATATCCCACGCATGCTCAATTGGATTTAGATCTGGCGATTGAGCAGGCCAGTCTAAGGCCCTAACATTATGTGTATGTAACCAAGCTGCTACCGTTCTCGCCGTGTGTGCCCGGGCATTGTCGTGCATGACCAGGAAATCTTGCCCCATTTGTGTTCTGTGGGGCAAGACTACGGGCCCCAGCACCTGTTGGACGTATCGTTCTGCCGTCATATTGCCCCGCACCCAAACGAGATCCGTCCGTCCTCCAAGACGAATTCCTGCCCAAACCATAATTGTTCCTCCTTGGTATGGGTGAACTTCCTGAGGGTTCTGGAGACGGGTCCATCGTCCAGGAACTCGCCAAACACGCGTCCTTCGTGAATCTGGATGGAAGCCGAACCTGGATTCATCCGTGAACAGCACATTGGACCATTGGTCACGGCCCCAGTCCACGTGGTTCCGAACCCATTCTAATCGTCGTCCACGATTGCCTCTCCGTAAAGGTGGGACCCGGAGTGGTCTACGAGAGCGTAGATTGCTTTCATGCAGTCGCCTTCTTACAGTTTGGTCACTCACAAGCACTTGGTGTTCCACTCGCAGCCTTTGGACCAATTGAGTCGCCGTTGCATTTGGTTGTGCTCGCGCAGTAATTTGCAAAAATCGGTTTTGTCTGGGGGTAGTGATGCGACTTGGCCCCCGGTGCCTCTCCGCTACTTCACCTGTGGCACGATAGCGTGTCCACAATCTTGAAATTACATTTTGATGGGTCCCTATGGCCTCAGCAACATTACGCTGAACAGATCCAGCTTCCAGCATTCCCACAGCTCGTAACATCTCCGCCCTCGTCAAATGTCGGCGTTGCATGGCTACAATACCTCAATTTTAACTTTATCTTTCGTTTAAAAATGAAAAAAAACTGTAACTAAACGTAATTAGTATTGTTTTCTAAATTTCGCACAAATGAAAATTCCCTCTCCTATACATCAAGACATTTTTATGCCACCGAAACAAAAGAATTTTCAAAAATTTGAATTTGGAATTAGTCTGAGATAAATTACAAACAAATCGGTGTATAAAAGATTCCAATGCGGCCAGTACTTTTCGAGTTATTTAATTGAGTATGAAATATCCCTAGACCGTGTTGATGTGTGTAGTTCAAGAACTCTTTGGAAATAAAACAAAAGATATTTGATCAAAAAGCCAACGTCACGTGGTATTCCCAGGCGGTCACCCATCCAAGTACTAACCACGCCCGATGTTGCTTAACTTCGGTGATCGGAACGAGAACCGGTGTTCTCAACATGGTATGGACGTTGGCGACGGTGCAACTGAAAATGCGCTTTAGCATCAGTGCATTTGGCAGTTTGCCAATTACTATTTATTTCTGTTATAAGATTCATTGATCTCTATCAATACAACTAAATTAAATCTTTAGTAGAGCTCACGATTCCATCGAGCAACGTCATCTGTCTTATAGGATTTTAGTGACAATGAAAACTCATAAGCAAACCTGCTCTTGGCTTAGTTTAGTGTATCTCACATAAGTTTGATACGGTCGGCTCCGGTGAGGAGTGGCATAGGTGTATATCTCTGTGTGAGTAGCAGGGTGAGCGCACCCATTCAGAAATAACGAATGACCGATTGGGTGGAAAGTTGTCGAAGACGATAGAGGTCCGTAAGAATTAATGTGGGTTGCCTCTCCGCAAGGTGGGCCTATGATCTGGCGAATTACTGGGGAATCCGAGAAGTGTATGACCTGTCGATGTGGCGATGATGCTTGGGGAAATCCTATATCCATACAACAATGGACGTGTTTTGGCTGACGATTAATTATGATATTTATTTAAAAATAAGCGAAACAAAATTCAGATAAAATGACAGTGGCTCTCTACAATTAAAACAAAAGAAATTTACACAAAAAGCCAACGTCACGCGGTATTCCCAGGCGGTCACCCATCCAAGTACTAACCGCGCCCGATGTTGCTTAACTTCGGTGATCGGAACGAGAACCGGTGTTCTCAACATGGTATGGACGTTGGCGACAGTGCAACTGAAATTGCGCTTTACTCTCATTGCATTTTGGCAGCGTTCCAACAAGTACGATTTATTTCTGTGACAATATTAATAATTCATTGATCTCATCATTGATCATGGGCACAACTATGCAGTTTGGAATGTAATAACATTCCAAACTGCATAGTTGTGACTATGAATGTCAACTATTGGAGTTGCAATGAAAGTTCGTTCACCCATCCGTGGCAACGATGATGTATAACCAGCTCATAAAAACAGCGCCTATAAGAAAATCATAATCTCTAACCAAAAATCATCATCATCATCATCAGCCTATTAATATTCCCACTGCTGGGACACAGGCCTCCTCTCTATGAGAGGGAATGGGCTATAATCCACCACGCGGGCCCAGTGCGGACTGGTAGATGTCACATGTCTTCGAACTTTTGGTTCGTGGTTCGTTAACCAAAAATAGGAGAGGCTATAACAGATATTATTATAGAGTGTAAAAAACCTCTTTACGAAGTCGAAAGGCACTTGGTCTCCCCGTCATTGCGATATTTTTTTTGTTCTCCACCATACCTGGGAATCTTCTAGTTACGGAGATATTGAGGGTCAAAGTTCCAACTTTTTGACAAGATTTTTTTTAATACAAATTTTTAATGTTAGATTTTTACTTTAAACACCTCCACAACCCCCGTACTATTCAATCCATCCATCAGCACAGTCAGTAGTTTTGAGTGCGTTACATTGAGTTCTACAAAACATTATTTTTCACCCCAAAAAAAAAGTCGTTTCCCGGCAATTTTTTTGCGTAAAGTTACTTAGTTTGATGTGCAGAATGCTTGGTTGACGGCTTGTGATGAGGTTATTTATACCATGTATAATGGAGTGCATTCCAAGTTACAGACTACCTGCTTTTTTTTTCATAAAATATGCAAAGACACTTGTCTTTGCATATTGTATGCAAAGACAAGTGTCTTTGCATACAATATGCATGCTGTCTTACGCAAAAACATTTAAACAAAATCTTAACATTACAATTTTGGTAGTTCGATAATCAATATTTGAACTAATTTATATTCTACTAATTTGATTTTAACCAAAAAAAAACCCGATATATCTAGGATTTTTCTGACTGAGGATTTTTTGATTGAGGTTTGATCGAGGATTTATTGTTGCCAGATTTTTTGGACCTACTGGTAAAAAAAAAACTGGCAGAAAAAACATGGCTGTCGTTTGTGACTCTTGGCATGTTCAATCTATTTACACTCTTTAGATCGGGTTAACCGTGTTGCGCCAAGCCCAAATATGATGATGATATCAGTTATCCTGTTCGAAGATCGTATTAAAGGTATTCTATCAAATAGGAAGTATATTCATTGAAGCATTAATTTTTCCTTTCAATCACATTCAGTCAGATAGCTACTGGCTATTATAAATGAGATACGGGGTATAAATAATTTGTTGTAGAGGATCGTTGGGGCAGAAGTTATGGACGTATTTCATGATGAAAGACTTTCTTGGAAATGCTGGGGACATTTCTTGGATTTTTGATTAATTGATAAATAATTGTCTTAGATTGAATGTAAACATTGCAATGATTGACGGGTAATTTTCAATATAGGTAATTATGTGATAAAACCGATAAGTTAGAGTGCCGCTGTAAATAAATACCAATGGTTGCTGGAACCTATCATCAAGCAGCATCAATGCGTAATGAGATTTGTTAGTTACTTAATATTATTTTTCCTGCATACTTTTACCTTTAAAGAATATGAACTTGCGTAGACTATGATATCAACCATACCAAAATTAGCAGCATATCTGGGCAGAATTCTGAACAGAGTTGTGTTTACATCCAACATGTATCCTAGACGTGTGACTAACTCGATACCAGCCTATTTAGAAACACTATCTAACCTGTGACCAGCATAACTGCTTGATCACGTAACACGTAGCTCAAACGACACGCGATTTTCGACTGTGAAGAAAACAAATTAATGACAAAAACCGTTTAGAACCACCCACCCACGAGTCACGCAAGAGGCAAAAACCAGTGAAGCACGCGACGTTCTACTTGACGCAAGTCGTATCATAGACGCGCGAGTTACGCGATAAATCGTCACTTTTGCTGACAGCTGTCATTTATATCAAGCGAACACGACGGAATAAGCGCGTGTACGCGCGTTCGATTTTTTAAAGCGCGTAATGCGGCGTGGGAGAGCTCTCGTAAGTCGCTACGAACTTATTTATAAGCCCTACTTTATAAGCTAGTCTGAAACCGCTCTATGTCGCATCGCTCGAAGCCGTGAACGAGGCCTGAAGGTAATGCAATATGCATAGAAGATGCGCACGGGAATACAATTTGACCTAGGCATCAGGCAAAGTCTCACCAACGTGCTCAAATTTCAAGCCTGCGCCTTAATGATTGACAATTAGGTTGTGTGTTATCTTAGAACACAACTACACGACAGATGTTAATTAAAGATCAGAGGTGTAAAGCAAATAATGAGTCCTTTATGATGACACCAGCTTCCACCCGCGGCGTCGCATGCTTAAATTTTGTTATATCTTTAGAAATTATAGCCCATGTGTTATCCTGACGTACGAGTATTATCAGTTATGTGCAAAGCGTGAAAATGTAGCGTGAAAGAGTAACAAAAGGGTTGATAAGTCACATTCATTATGTAATTCACTGATAGACTACGCACATCGTACCAACAAGAGTTGCTTTAATAACGAAAATGAGCAGTTAGGATGGATTTCGAAAATTTAACACCTAAAATAGCAAAATCGGGTACACGGGTTGTAAGAATAGAATTCCTTAAAATGAATTAAAGGATTGTTGGGCGCCAAACTGTAACAAATCTACTTGATCCTATCAAAATAAATGGATAAAAGCAGACTTGTTCAATTAAAATTTAATTAGGGGATGAATTTTACAAATGAGATAAAAAATACAGCTAATTATAAAAAAAATACCTACCTAGCACGCACTCTAGGATAGAAACAATAATTGGTGGCGAATCAGATCAGCACTGTAGGAATGGGAACAGGCTTTAGGGTAGCAGGTCAGTTATCAGGACAACTTCGAGGATCAGCTTCAGGAAACCTCTGCTGGAAGGGCGTCGTGCAGTTCCCAGTCACGCACCAGGTTAGCTCTGTAGGAAGGCAGTGTAGATCTCCGGACCAGACGTCAGGATAGCTTTGCGAGATAAGTAGCAAGTCAGGCACGAAGACAGCTTCCGAAGATCGGGAGTAGAGGTCCCAGATCACGTAGATAGCTTCCGAAGATCGGGAGAAGAGGCACCAGGCGGAATCTTTAGTGGAATCCCCTGGGTAATATAGAAATGTAACAGCAAAAACCAAACTGTTTTCTGGTGCTTCTCATGTCAGATCCAATCGTAGACTGCCTACAGCGTTTGTCAGCTCGTTTTCAAAGTAGTCTTCCTTTTTCAATTTTCAAATATTAGTTTTCTTGTGGCCATCATCTCATCTGACAAGTGTAGTCAGCCAGGACATATCCATGAGTGCGTAAAGAATTTTATAAAATATAATTTAAAATTAAGTTATTTAATAAACAATCGTAATAATCTTTTAAAATATAATAGCTAAACATATTGATAAAAATAATATAAATTTATTTATGAACCAAAAAGTAACCATCCATAGACTAAGCAGAAAGAGAAATAAAAAATAACTGACAGTTTGACAATTTGACGTAATGTCACAACATAAAAATTATGAGTTAATATTTTATTTCAGCTATTTTTAAACCAGGCATGTATTTGAGACTTTTTACCCGACTACGGCGAAGCTGGAAGGGTGGGTGACTTTTTTAAAAACCTGTTCAGGTTCTTGACCTTTCTGAAACAGCTCTACAAAGTTATTGTAATTATATTGATATTTAAAATCATTTCAAATCCTAAATCCATCATTATCGTATCATAATTATCACGCCTTTCAATCCCCGAAGGATTAGGCAGAGATGTGGGTTATGTTTAAGTCCCATGTACCTATTGTCATCAACCGGGCACATATCCAGACTCCGTGGCTACTACTAAGTTATTCCTGGTGAAAAAACCCAATATCACTTTGCACGACCCGGGAATCGAACCCAGGACCTCATGCTTAGCATTTGCGTTTGTGACAACGAGGCATTTAAAACCCATATCCAACTCAAAGGACCATAGAAGTCAACTAACCGTTTGGTTCGTCGCTAAAGATCAAAAGTACTAAACCTAATTTGTTAATAAAAAACCTTCTAAACTCACCGTGTGATTTTTAAACAAAATTGTGGGTATTTGATAAAACGGTGCTAATGAGCTGAGTCGGGGGAAATGGTGACATTATAATAATTTGAGAATTTGACTCCACTTTTATGTTACTTGATTGTATTATGGCATAATGATATGTCATTTGAGAGTTTCTCGGGTATGATTGAGTGGTTTACTCTTGATTTGTAAGTGGGTTGTTGTTAATATAAGATGTATCGCTACGATACTGGGAAGAAAAGGATGTAATGATATTTTTTTTTTTTTTCATTTTTTTTTTTTTCATTTATTTACCAATTAAAAATTATTACATTTTTTTTTTGCATAGCATTTTTAAACCACTAAGGTTTGTGCTTAATGCTAAATGTAATTCTACATCATTATAAAAACAAAAACAGGGTAAACAATAAAATACAACATAATAATATAATTAGGTACCTTAATTCGAAATTTGGTAACTTCATCTCTGTTTAGTACTACGTAAACTGCATTTCACATTCATATGTAGATTATTGTCTTGAAAATTGTTTGTTTTGTAATTTACATCTATGCTAATATTACAAAGAGATAACATTTGTTTCTAAGTTTGTATGTAGGGGGTAATCTCCGGAACTAATGATCTAATTCTAAAAATTCTTTTAGCAAAAAGCTACATTTTTCGTGGGCACTTTAGGCTATAAATGATATGTCTATCATGCACATTAGCCGAGCTATCACAATTTTTGCGGGCGAAGTCGCGGGAGAAGTGCTAGTAGTCAATATTTTGTAAAGTTTACTAATCAAACTGGAAGAAAACGGAAACTGGAAAAAAATTAAAGAAAAGCTTCTGAGGGCCTGATAATCAAAGCAATGCAAAGCAAATACTTTGTTTTCTGAAGAGACCATCAGTAATCAACATATTTTGCTATTTCCTTTACATTCTTCTTTTTACGAGTCTATCCGATTTTATCGCATTTTTTGTTGTGTTTGTAACTCTGGTAATTAAGTAAAGACTGAGTCATCCGTCAGTCGTTTAGTAATGCAGTAAGAATGTGCTGAATCATGAAGGCTCGTCCATTAGGGCCACTTCTGTAGAACCCGTTGTTTTGACCCAAATCTGGATTAGATCTAAAGTTAAGCCAGAAAGGGGTCAACTCATCTCGAAACTTTAACTAGAGACGAAATATATCTTTTGATTGCTGATAAGTTATGTACTTACATTTTGTTGTAGAGGGTTTAGACAAAGTTTCTGAGAGCGATAACAATGATGCAAAAACAAAACGTAATAGGTTGACATAGTCACCGAAAACCTTATCAATCTCGTTGAAAGTTTTTAGAATTAAGAAACTCTTTAAAAGCTATTACACTGTCTAAGCTCTCTGGACAATGCTGGTTTTTGCATTGTTTTTTTTGCGAGAGAGTAGGAAAGGAATGAGGGAGGCCTTTGCCCAGCAGTGGGAGAGAATAAGCTAAAAAAAGGTTAACGTAACTTCAGACTTAGAATTATTGTACTGATAAATTACCCACGTCTAGCTATACTATATAGTATTTATGCAATACTTACACTTTATTTTCATCATTCATAATACTATTTATCATCCTTTTTTATTTGTTTCTATGTTTACACTCAGCAAATCGATCTAAATACTCATAATTTTCATGTGACACTTACGTCAAATTGTCAAACTGTCAGTAACTTTTTTTCTTTCTGGCTTAGTCTATTGATGGTTACTTTTTGGTTTAGATAATTTAAATTATTTTTATCAATATGTGCAGCTGAAATATTGTATTTCATAGATTATTACGATTGTTTACTAAATTACTTAGTTTTAAATTATATTTATCAAATTCTTTACGCACTCATGGATATGTCCTGGCCGACTACACTTGTCAAATGAGATGATGGCCACAAGAAGAAAACTAATATTTGAAAATTGGAAAAGAAGACTACTTTGAAAACGAGCTTACGAACCGCTGGGAGCAGTCTACTATGGGATCTGATATGAGAAGCATTAGAAAACAGCTTGGGTTTTGCTGACACATAATTAAACTACCCAGGGGATCCAGCTAAAGATTCACCTGGGACTTCTACTCCCGACCTTCGGAAGCTATCTACGTGATCTGGGACCTCTACTCCCGATCTTTGGAAGCTATCTTCGTGCCTAGCTACCGCTTGTCTCGCAGAGCCACCCTGACGTCTGGCCCAAAGAACTACACTGGTGCCTTCCTACCAGAGCTACCAGGTGCGTGACTGAGAACTGCACGACGCCCTTCCAGCAGAGGTTTCCTCAAACTCGATTCTTGAAGTTGTCCTGCTAACTGACCTGCAGTGCTACCCTAACGCCTGTTCCTGTCTCTCCTACAGTGCTGAACTGATTTGTCGCCAACTAAGTGCGTGAACTAAAAACTACCTTCTTCAAACTATCCTAGAGTGCGTACTAGGTAGGTCTTTTATAATTAGCTGTATTTTTTTATCTCACCTGTAAATATCTTTCCCTTATTCAATTTTAATTGAACAAGTCTGCTTATATCCATTTATTTTGATAGGATCAAGTAGATTTGTTACAACTAATTGAGGATAATTTAGCTAGTATATCTTACTTAAGTGAAAATACTCCTATCTACAGTTAAAGCATGCTTGTAACAAACGTAGATATTACGAGTATCCTCATCTTATAACGAAAACAACCCAACAATTTTTTGGTCCTTCTTCCGACTTCCTGTACCAAAGGACCAGCGAACGCTTCTCAACAAACACCGAAGAAAAACCTCAGATATATTGCTAACATTTGCGTTACTCCGACCAGATACAAAACCTTATCTGCTGTTATAAATCTTCGCGCATAACTCATTCGCAGGTGCACTGGACTCGACTATAAAGGTTATGCCTCTAGGGTGGGCAGAGTAATATTTTACGTGACTACGCCATTTGTTGGTAGCGACTTCATTTAGTTAGTCGATGTTATTATCATATTTTTTTGTTAGGTGAGTGCTTGTGGCGGCATTTTTATTACGGTAACGTGCGTTTTTTTTTGGGTAGACGCGAGTTTTTGCGTTTCTGTATGAATATTTGCTCGTATATTTTGTTTTGCTTTGAGGAGTTCGTGGCTGTAGTAGTAAAACAGTCACAAAGTTTGATCTAAGGTTAAACTACGTTTGCCGAGATCGGTCCGTGGGTGGGTGACTATCCATTAGGTACTAATTGATTAAATTAATTCCAATTTTGGGTTAAGCTCGTTAAATTGTATATCTTTTAATATTGTGTACATAGAATAAGAATTAAGTGGTGTTTATTTTGTTTGTTGAATTTTTATGATGGGCCCCATGACCGGTCGAACCCAAACGGCTCAGAACGATGGCATACAATAAGGTTACATAATTGGCGCCGCTTGAGTGTCTCAGCAGCCGCAGCAGTAGCGCCAGCACAGCCAAGGTGGCGCAAGGGTGTCGACTGTCGACACAGGTTGCGTCCCACACCAGAGACCTAACCATCTTCCTAGGGAACATCGTCAAGAATTGTTATTCCTCTCTTAACTGACACAAATTAAGCCTAGGTGTTAGGTTCTAAATTGGTTTTTTACAGAAACTTTCTAAATGTCATTTTTTTTTTTAAACTGGGTGGGGTTGGTAGATTCTATATACATTTAAATTAACCGAAATAATTATTCAGTTAATAAATAAATGTAACTGTATTTTAGTTTGAATATTACACTTCATTGAACACAACTAATTCCCACATCGTTTATTGTAACGTTCAAAAAATAATTTACATTCTACGGTTATTAGCGTTTTGTACTACCGCATTTGATTAAACAGTTAATTAATTTAATATTATTTTATTGCATAAGCGTATTATTGTGTTTAAGCATAATTTACAAATTGTTGTAGTGGTTTCACATTGTTTTGTGTCAATGATTTGATAACGTTCTCGTTAAACTTAAATCCGTTATATTCTGCCAGTTTTTTTATTATGTTGCTTTTTATAGAACTGTAGGTGAGCCCAAGTTATTTGATATTTCGGGCCATCTAAAGAAATATACATAACATCATCAAACCTGTAATCCCCTAGGTTAGGCAGAGGTGTACCTGATAGTACACCCACATTTCGCCGGTTATGTTTAAGTCCCGTGTAATAGGGAGCGAGCCTATTGCCAGCAATCGGGCGCAAATCCAGACTCCGTGACTGCTACTGCCGTGAGAAATTCATAATAGAAAAACCCAATAACACTTTTCCCAACCCGGGAATCGAACCCAGGACCTCATGCTCTGCAGTCACGCTTGCGATCACTAGAACAAAGAGATTAATAAGAAATATAAAGCTAGAAATAATCATAAGACTTACTTCTACATTTTCAAAAGCAGTTTAGTATTCTACGTCACATAATATCCACATGGAAGTACTTCCTAAGTACAGAACGTCATGAATTTAACTTGTTAAGAGCTGATCGCAAAGTTTCAGAAGGGGGACCTTGCAAATGACTTCAAGTTCGCAGCCAGAACAGAGCGCGCAGTAAAAATGTCAACGTAGTTAATTTGTTCCTAATGTAACGCTTGTCAAAGCTGAGTGCGAAAACCTATATTTAATCTTATGATATTGTAATATATTGTATTGTATAACGGGCTGGTGTCAGCAACTTCAGATTATACACCACAAATTTTTAATTAGTACAAAAATATGTTCTATCCGTAGTCTCACAGAACAGTCTATAAATTATACTTCATAAAAACAACCTCGTTGGTCTAGTAGCCACGCGCGTG
The DNA here is from genome assembly GCA_941918905.2 of Xestia sexstrigata. NCBI lineage: Eukaryota > Metazoa > Arthropoda > Insecta > Lepidoptera > Noctuidae > Xestia > Xestia sexstrigata. The sequence goes on from OW799201.2 coordinate 22,323,261, forward strand.
ACTGCTGAGCATGAGGTCTTGGGTTCGATTCCAAGGTCGGGCAAGTGTTATCGGGTTTTTACATTAAGAATTTCTCAGTAGCAGCAATAGAGTTTGGATTGCCCGGTTGAAGGCAATAGGCTCGCCCTTATGACAAGGGAACATTTGAAATGTGGGTGTACTTTACTACTACTAGGTCCATTTCTGACTAACCCTTCGGGGATTACAGGCGTGATGTTATTTTATGACGTTTGATCCATACATACCTGTGAGATTAGTTAACTACCAATATGAGATAGTGATGTTTTTCTGATTTTTTTCACCGTACAAATAATGAGCACCCAGGTCTCTCTGCAAGTCTATAATAAGACAAAATAATATGGACACTTTTTTGTTCGAGCCCCCTATTCAGGCAAATTTAATAAACATTAACCTAGTATATGCCTTATTATTATGTTATTAGTTTTATGGATATTGTATTGGCTTTTGGAGAAATAATAAAGAATTAATTTAGTATTTTAATTGTGGTTGGCATAGAGGTAACGTCCCCCGGCTTACATCACAATTGCTTTCAAAACGCTGAAAGAAAATATCGTGAGGAAACCTCACCCAAGAATCAGAACTTCTAAGAAATGCCTTTTCTTGTATTCCCGCGATGAAAATGATACGATTTTGCCTTGCAAAATAGGCACAATTGAAAGATCTCCGAACCTCACTTACCAAAAAAATAAAAACGTCATAATATACCATTCCAGTTTCCCAACAAAACCGAACAGACCCACAACTGATATAATAACGAAATAACAATTTCCATCCACAAACAGGAAGACATTTGCTAAAGAAAATTGCCAAGAATGAGATCAAAATATTCGTCAACAAGGTCCTTCAGAATGTGACGTCACAACATGGCCGGAAATTGAAAATGTTCGTACATGACAGTCGATGGCCGATGCGGGACTTTCTCCCCTCAATTCAATGGATCACATGACATTTGTTACGCACTTTGGATTAAGCATCAATCAATTTGTAACTTTAGATCTGTGTGTGTTGTAAAATGGGATATTGATGGATATGTATTTGAGTTTTTTAAGGAGTTATTTTTGGTTTACACTCGAATTGGATGTGTATGAATTTTCTATCGAATTGTTGGGAATGCCCGCAGACCGTAAATAAGAAATAAACTACGTTGGTGAATCATCATCCACATCCCGACTTCACCCACTCTTGGGTATAAGGCCTCTCTTTGCTTGTGCCAAGCTCCACGTTCGTATGCCAGCCTCATCCAGGATAATCCCGCGTTGGCAACAATGTCGTCTGGCCATCTCACTCCCGGACGACCTCGGACGTCACTCGGTCATAGCTTTACTCCATCTGCCATACCCGCGCCTGGATAGGTGTGCTGCCCAACTGAGTTAAAAAAATGACATCTTATGAGCAATCACAATGACGAAAAGTCAAAAATGAATAGAAGTTACGCGAAGAAATCTTTTCACTAGGAAATATCGAAATGAATTTTTGTTATGTTAGGTCTACCTTAACTTACCAATGGACAAACACGTCATATAGAACTCGAACACTGTTCAAGAACATAAGCAAAACGTGGACGTGAACGTGGTTTAAAAAACCTCTTTCCCTAAGGAACCCTAGAAGTCTCAAAGAAAGTTGAGTGTTGGGTAATCCAGGTAAATCCCATACAATTGTCTTTACAAAGAAATCCGATCCCCTGCTAGTTTATCCTCAGCGCTCCTTTCCATGAAACGATCTTACATAGTTTTATGTTGTAAAGAAAATTTTATGCAGCTTTCGATTTATGACAGTTTTTTATCAATGTGATGCTTTTTCACAACACAAGCAATGGGTCACCTGGAACTTGAAATGGCGGCTTTAGCAGAATCATAATAGGATAGAATTACGTTACAATTCGTAAAATGATCTCAAACACAATGACAATAAATTCATAATATAAACTGCATCTGTAACCATTTTGAATATTTTTGCAGGTCACTTTAGACCTCCAGATAGCGTGTCCGGCGTGCCTTTTACCTGCACAATACAGAAATTGACGGACAATAGTGTTAGCACTACACTCATGGCAAAGTTAGAATACTCAGGAGAAAAGTCTATTTAGATCTTTTTATTAGTTTTTACCCAACAGCTTAGAAGGGTTTCGAATTTAATGTAACATGAGTCATGCAACTTTATTGAGCTACATTACAATTATTTCAATCCATTCGAGCAAAATCTACTGCTGCGTTAGATACTTTTAACAAAGACGAAGTTTGAATATCTGATATGAAACCCTACTTAGATTTTTTTCATTGAGCCAATTATATTTTTTCTCTTCCAAGTTGGTGGAGAAAAAATAGCCTAGCATTTAAATGGACTATCAAAAATTAGCCTCGTCACTTAAAAAAGAATCCTCCATTAAAACTCTTGGCCAAGCGTATTAATCTTGATAACTGTGATGTGAAAAAACTTTCAAAAAGAGGCAACTTATGCTCAAGCAAAGCGGAAAACTTTTCAATCGGTTATGGGCGAATCCATTAAGATGAATCGTTGAATTTTCAGTTTTCTATCAGACCGCAACTTTGTCTGCCAAGTTATCGAAAGAATATGCAAATGTTGTCAGCATCGGGTGGCTTAAGTATGGAAGGTATGGTGACATAATATATGATGGATGGATGGATGGATGATGACATAATGTATGTGACATGCGATGTTTTAGAATGAAGAAATCAAAGGCTAACAACGTGCATTATCGTAAGCAGAATTAGCTTATGATATTACTAATTCTGGAACACAGGTATACTCTTCATAACCCACCACGCAAGCCCAGTGTGGGTTGGTGAGTGTCACATTTATAGCTCTAAGATATTGTATCGTCGTTGAGTTCAACGACGATATATTATCTAAAGTTGCTATTTTTGACTCACGTGAGTACGTGAGCCCTTTACAGAAGATTGAAAAAACTGCAAAATTATACCATGTAACGTTACAATACCATTTTATCATTTGTGTTCAAATTAGATAGAGACCATGCTTGATTCTGTGGTTGGCAGAAATAACACGTCTTCCGACTCCTTAGAACTTGAACGACGATATGCCGTTTTCCACATGATCATTTCGTCAACATTTTAAAAGCAGCTTCACACAATTTGGCTGCCTGGATTCAAACCCGCGACTACACCGTAATCACAGGAGCACCACTACCCTTTTTGTTTTTTTTTTTTCGGATGGGAAATCATCAAATGACTTCTCCCGCTCTGAGCGGAGCAGGAGGGAGTGTCAGACTTTTACTGACTAAAACCCATCCATGTTCCTTTATCGCCCTTTGTGTTCCGGGGCCACGGTATCTCTTTCGAACAGTCCCGCCACCCCGGCAGAGCACCAATATGGGGAATATGGGAGCCGAGGTGAATATTCTTCTTTGCTTACATACCAACCTTTTTAACGTAAACCTTGTTTGTGGCCTAATATTTCAGACGTTTCAGCCTAGTACCAGCGTGATGGATGGCTTACGTTAAGTTTATCTTGTCCAGCTCGACTTGCTTTTTAGTTATGTGCTTTGCCAAGACATTAACATTAAGTGACCTAGACTAGTGGCAAGCACTATCAAAGCATTTCGTTTTTCTAAGAGTACAACAACTTTCAACAATATAAGGTTCAGTAACTTATGTCAAACCAAAATATTTTTGTCTTTTCTGTCATCAGTCTCTATGTATAAGGGCCTGCGCAGACGACAGACTATCCGTGACGCACTTATTAGTCTGTGAAAATAGAACCTAAGCAATAATATGCAGTAACGCATACGACGCACAAAAAGTACGGCGGCCAAAAAGTCCGTGTCATTCTGGCATATCACGCCGCGCCGCACAAAAATGCGCGCAAAAAAATAGAACGTTTGCTTCAACGCGTGCTAACGCAGACGGCGCACACTTTTAGTATGCAATCTGCATTCGAATAGAATGATCGAAGATGTGCCTCGTGTGCGTTGAGTCTGCGTAAAATCCGCGACGGACTTTTTGTATGTCATGCAGACATTTTGTGCGCCACAGACTCATACGCACAAAAAGTCTGTCGTCTGCGCAGGCCCTGAGTATGAGATTTTTTTTATTGTATTTCAGTAAAATGCTAATAAGTGTAAACGAATTAATTTTCCAAATACTTGAATATTTAACAAACCAGAGTAGAATTCGGAAAGATTTTCATATAATCAAACATGAAAAATAGCTTAGTTACATATTTATTAATGATAGAAAGGATTCAGTACCTTCAAGATATCAAGCAATAACAAGCCTTCATCAATAACTTCCCCCAACAACAATATTGTTTAGTAACAACATTAATTACCCACTTTAATTAAAAACTAAACCAGCACTTGGGCGTACACGCAACGCATACAGATGAGGAGCAAACAAAATTGTACACAATTAGGGAACCAAATGAACTCCGGCTGAAATGCTAATGTGTCCCGAAACTCATACTGTTTCACTACAAAGCAAATATGCCGTCTGGTTCCCGGTATCTTTGTACAGAAGTATCAGTTTGGTTTGAATGGAATAATATGGGTGAAGGGGTGATTAAAGGCAGTTGATTTGGTGGTTCCTGCTAATTATCAGTTGGGTGCATTTTTGTCAATGATAAGCAAAGTGCCCAGAACGCTGACAGCATTGCTACCACAATTGCTACGTTGGATGGCATTGGCCAAAAAAAAGCCAGCCTTCTGGTCACGTAAAGAGTCTACCAACCACTCGGCCTAAAAATATACATAGGTATACCTGTTGGTACTTATTCGGTAAGTCTTAAACAGTTTTATTCCCTTTATGGATAAAAACGACAAAAATCCAGAAACGGATCAAAAGCGTTTCAAAATAGTTTATCGCCTCGGAAATTCGACTCAACGCCTTCGAAAAGCTTCTCAGACAAATCGATGTGGTAAATAAAAGAGTTTGCAAAGGACACTCCAGATCAAAGGTGAAAGGTGGATGGCTACTTTCGTGAGGGAATCGTCGAATCATCCGTACAAAAGCCGATTGTTGCCGAATAATCCCAATTGTTGGTTTTCGAATTAAGAGTTTGTGAGATCTTCTTTTGTTGTCTTGACACAAAATTACTTACATTAATTTCTTATTTCTGTCTTTGAAGGTTCATTAGCTAACATGGCGATTTTTTTAATCACTGTCGTTTTACTGAACGCGGAATAAAGTTAAACCTAAACGAAAAATGTATTCTGAACGTTTTAAAATACTGTTAGTTTTTATTCCGCTAGGCTCGAGCATTATGTAGGGAGAAGATGGGTTTCGTACTATGAAAACACACTAGATGCGATACACTAACTTTCAAATTACTTGCAATTACACTTTAACACATCAACACGGGGCACAATGAATCGGGTACAGTTTCAAGACTTCTCAACTCCACTGCGATCAGACCTTGAATGTCCTCCTCGCTGCGAGCTGTTAACATCAGGACTCTGTAGAAGCACGCCAAGGTGGTGGGGTAGACTGGTAAGTAGATCGCGTGATGTCACCACTGGTGCGCTCGCGATCCATTTCCCCGTCCGTACTCATGACCGGATCCGACATACCGTACCTAAAATCTTACTCCGTCTATTCAAAACGGCAAATCACCAAAAAAAATTGTCCATAGATTATTCTTGAAATAATTATATTTTCTTTTTAAAGTTAACCTCTTCTTCCGTTGCTTTAAAACTCCTTTTTACTAAACAGCTAGCTAAACTCTCTTGTGTACACCTATTAGCCAGTTTAAAGCAACTTACATTTTCAGCTTACAGCCAGTAGTGGTGGAAACTTTCTTTAAAACTGGCTACCTATTATTAGACTAGTTTTCTCAAATAAAACTTTCCTTAAAGACATGTAATTCCAAGGCTAAGTTGTAAAACTTTTATCTTTGGAGCAGGCTTGAAACTGTTTCTTACTTTACAAGGCATATTACTAATTTCACTGTCACCCCTTACCAACAGAAAGTTAAGGAAACTCCAAACCTTAGTGCTGGAAACTTGTGAAATCTGACTTAAAGCGTCTGTACTTACAGTTCAAGGATGTAAGCTTCAATAGGACGGTATGTCGACGACCCGAATGGCGCAGCGGTAGCGAGGCTGCCTTACGTTCTTAGGGTCCCGGGTTCGAATCCCGGTTGGAGCAAATGTTTGTGTGATGAGCATGGACATTTGTTTCCGAATCATGGATGTTTATATGTATAATATGTATGTATTTACAAACAAAAAGTATCTATGTAGTATATCAACTATCTGGTGTCCACGACACAAGCCTCGTTGCTTAGTGTGGCACTGGATGGCGCTGTGTGTTAATTTCCAGCGATATTTATTTATGTTACATAATTTCTGGTTATCCGACTATGTGATAGAGGTTTTAGAAACTTTTACAATTTTAGTTGCATGATGCTTTAAAGAATATAGAAGGGGCAATATGGAGGAGCTCGTGGCTAAATAATAACAGCCGCTCCGGTTGATCTTTAGGTTGAGCTATGCTTATATAGGCTTGTCCGTGGATCAAGTTTCCCCCGTGCCTCGGAATGCACGTTTAGCCGTTGGTACCGACTGACATTTGTAGATCTTTGACGATCGTTATAGGTAGCCAGTGGCCCGAAAGTCTGACAATCAGTCTTACCAAAGGGGTATCGTGTTATCCGGTACTATCTGGGTTGTGGAGGTCAGATAGGCAGTCGCTTCATGTTAAATACCTCCTCTTCCTTTCTCAAAAAAGAGTTTTGGCCGAAGTAGTCGCGTAGCCCCGATTCCGCGGAAGGCTACGCGACACCACGCAGCGCAACATGACGCTGTCTCTTCGTGTTCAATAGTTTAATTAGGTTTTTGTGGTTTTTATAAATATGTATGTCAGTCTGTAAGGTATATATGATATGGGTCTTTTGTTACCTGGATTAAATGATATTATATTTAAATACTGGTATTCAGCTTCATCTGGTTAGACTGGAAGCCGACTCCAACATAGTTGGGAAAGGCTAGGCAGATGAACATGATGCTTTAAAGAATCTTTTATGTTTCTTTTACAATCATCAGCCCTTAACTAAATTTATTTGGGTTCTGCATATCTTCTTCTTAGATACTACATTAACAGTTTCATCCCAATGCCTTGGAAAGCACATCAAGCCGTAGATTGTATATATCTTTGAAAGTCGTTAGGGGTAGTCAGAAGTCCAAAACTTTGACAGCCACTCCAACAAAGGGAAGTCAAATAATCAATTGGTCCATTTAAAAAACCAATCTGAGACTGCCTCGTTAGTCGAGTAGTCGCAAGCGGGACTGCTGAGTATCAGGGCCTGGGTTCGATTCCCAGGTCGGGCAAATTGCTATTACGTTTTCCATCAGGAATTTCTCAATAGCAGCCGCGGAATCTGGATTTGTGCCGGTTTGATGGCAATAGGCTCGCCCCTTATTACATGGGACTTAAACGTGACTGGCTAAATGTGGGTGTATTATTAGGCACACCTCTGCGTAAGCCTTCGGGGATTTCAGGCATGATTGGGTCTGTCACTACCTAATTACCAAACGTCTAATTTCCTTTCAGCAAACGGCATCCAAGAAAAGCTAAATTGAGAGAGAAAATTAACTTCCAAATGAAAACGCGTTAAAGGTAGCATGTCTAGAAAATTACTCAGAACTTTATAAGGACTATTCACGAGGTGCACTTCGCTTCACGATTGTACGGATTGTGAGCGACTTCGCTTTGATTCAAACTCGTTGTAAGTTTTGTGAATTAACGAGTTCTGTTTGCGTTGTACTTGGGAATAAGATGCTTTGTTACGTAGTAAATGTTATATTAAATTAAGTTGTTAAGGTGTTTTGGCTGTTGAATTTCTTTTTTCGTTTTAACACATTATAAACATTACACAAAAATAGCAGTAGTTAATGCTCGCGGCTTCCTCCGTGTTTAGTTCGGTAACTGTCCCACGGGATCGTACATAGCATCACGCCTGTAATCCCCGATTAGGCAGGGGTATACCTAATAGTACACTTACCTACCCTACCCAGATTCCGTACTTATCGTACTGCCGGAATAAAAATGAATAATCTTATTTGTATTTATTCAGGTTATAAACTATCTGAGTGAAAAGTTTCATAGAAATCCGTTCAAGGAGCATCCATCCGCACAAACTTTCGCGTTTATAATAATAGTAAAGTAAAATAATAATAAATTATGAACACATAGTTTTATTTTCAAATGAAAATCAATCACAATTGATTGAAAATCTTCAATTCCATTCATTTCTCTAACACAAAAGTGTTCATGGCAGAAATGTGTTCTAGAGAACAGGCAGGTATTTGCCACTTGACCTTCAAAGATATAAGTCAGATCACATCAAGCAGTTCTGACATCAGACCATTTGTACCTAATTATTAGTCCAAGCAAATTGATAATTACGATAACTACGTAATTCAAGGACGAAACGTCTCCTATTGCTTATTACTACAGGTTATCTACAGTATTGTATCTCTCTCTTAAATCCATTCAAAGGTTGTCTTGACAATATCGCTTATAACGACGAGACCGATTAATGTGTCACCCTTTACAAGTTCTGTAATTTGAATAAATAAATGTGTACACCATAGTGTGCATGTTACTGGAAATAGATGAGTACAATTTCTAGGAAATTTATGCAATTCCGAGCCTACTTAAAAAATGTGTTAAATTATGTTTCAAAGATTTAATACACACATTTCCTATGAAATGTATATATTTTTAGGAATTGTATGCAATTCCGAGATGATACTAGGAAATTCATATAAACGAATATACAGCATTCGCAGTGACAGTGAATAAAATAAATAAAACACGAATAAAATCAACGTCAAATGTCAAAATATTTTAATAAGGCTAAATATAAAAATATTCAAAATGTTGTAATAAGGCGTTGTTAAAGAACTTTTTAAAATAAAGCTAAGTTCAAAATGGCTTTTAGTTTTTTTATAATAAATTTAGAAGTTGTAAAATTACATTCATTTAAAAAACAAAATAACTTTGGTAGCTCGTAAGAAATTTTCTTGAAACCAGTTCTATCAAACAAAGATTTACTTAGATTTAAACGACTTTGAAGAGTACAACAAAATTTATTTTGTGCCATTACACCCACAAACGAAAAAGTTATTTGGAATTAAAGGAACATTTTGGGTATTTATTTCATTTAAAAAAAAAAAACAAATGTAACCAACCGTGACATTTAGGACATAGGGTGTCTGGGTAGAACCTAGCTATTGACCACCCAAATCCCTGGAAAAATTGTGCCGGTCCATAAGCCAAACACCCTGTATATATATATTTATTTATTTATCTTTAATTCAGGCAGATTACAAATAATTTTGTTTGTAACACACAATAAGTAACAACAATATATAGTACTTTAACTAATACCTAATTATTTGATTATGTGGCCTTCAGTCTTGCTAGCGACAATTCTCAGTAGACTGTTTTCAAATAATTAAGACTATTCTAACTATCTTATTAACTTTACGACATATACGCATAATCTTACGCTATTTTCTTATGAGGTTTGGCAGAATCTACAGAATGCAACTTGCTACGATACTGTCAAACTCGGATCGGTCTTCGGACATACATGTATACTAATGGCGAGTACTACACACCGGACCTTTCTGACTAAAGCGATTACATGAGCTAAACGCGAGTTTTATAATGCAAAAAAGCATATGATTTACTGCAATAAACAAAACCAGAAAAATATATGATATTCTTCAGGATATATGCTAGTACGATAGTGTTTTGAAAACATAATACAACAAATTTTATTCGATAGAAAAAAAACACGAACTTATTTATCTCTAAAAATTTCTTTTAACGAGTAAAAACCATACTAAAATATATGCGATCATTCTGATTTTTTGGCAAATAATTCTACAAGCAAAATACTAGTATCATAGTGTTTTGCTTTTTTAGTCCAATCAATAGATTTTTGTAAATCGCAAAAAATCACTCATTCCGCACTATTCGGCCGCAGTGACTGACGTAACAACCACTTTGTCGTGCAAGCAGATTAGAACTTTATTGTAACAGTATTTCAAACGAAGTTTGAGCCAACACAAATACAGTTGCTTATTTAACTCATGTAATCGCCTTAATAAGAACAATGTATGTCCTTCTAGGGTGTCTCCTCGCGGCGTTTTCACTCACACCCATCTTGTTAATACCTTTATTAATGCCTTGCCTTCATCCTCTGTACACAAACTTCATATTATCTAGTAATGCGACTGGTTGATCACAAAATCAATCAAATTGTGCTCCAGGCCATATTGGAACAGTTTCTCTATTTTTATGCCCAACGGCTGAATGTCATTTACGAGAGGAAACAGGCGTCGCGACGTCGAATTCTCATCATAACTGTGGAATCAGAATCTGAATACTGAATATCAGAATCAGAATACTGAATATCAGAATCTGAATACTGAATATCAGAATCTGAATACTGAATATCAGAATCAGAATCTGAAGTTTATAGTTCAATATCTTCAAAGTTAGATAACATAACATAACATCACGCCTGTCATCCCCAGTGGGGTGTAGTGGGTGAAGGGTTACGCAGTGGTTTAATAGTACACCCACATTTCCCCAGTTATGTTTAAGTCCCATGTAATAGGGCGCGAGCCTATTGCCATCAACCGGGAACAATCCAGAGTCCGTGGCTGCTACTGAGAAAATCCTAGTGGAAAAACCCAAATAACAATTTGCCCGACCCGGGAATCGAACCCAGGGCCCCATGCTCAGGGCACGCCACAACAGTGGCGGTAAGTCCCCTCTTTGAGGAGAGGCTTGAGAGACGCCACGGCGTCCTCACCTTCCGCCTGACGCAGGTCCTCACCGGACACGGTTGTTTCGGGAGGTTCCTGCACCAAATCGGGCGGGAAGAAACGCCCGGGCGTTTCCATTGCGAGGATCGACCGGAGGACACGGTGGAGCACACGATGGAGGCGTGCCCCGCGTGGGCGGAGCACCGCCGTGTCCTTGAAGCGGCGATTGGCGGCGGCGACCTCCCGCGTCCGGCCCTGGTGCAAGCCATGGTCCGGAGCGAGACGGAATGGGACGCCGTCACCTCCTTCTGGGAAGCAGTAATGCTAGAGAAGGAGGTGGCGGAACGAGAGAAGGAGAGAACCTCACAGCGTCCCGGCCGCCGCGGGCCACCACGTGGCCCCCGGCCACCGTAGGCGCGGGCCTGTGGACGGTGGGCTATGGGCTAGCTCGCCGTCCGTCCGTCTCATGACGACAGGCCGTGTCGACGGCGCGTTCGTGTTCCACGCGCGCCTCAAAGGGAGTCAGCAAAAAGGAAGGACCGATGCCTGCCGGGGTTGCGGGACTATTCGAAAGAGATACCATGGCCCCGGAACACAAAGGGCGATGAAGGAACATGGATGGGTTTTAGTCAGTAAAAGTCTGACACTCCCTCCTGCTCCGCCCAGAGCGGGAGAAGTCATTTGATGATTTCCCATCCGAAAAAAAAAAAAAAAGGGCCCCATGCTCAGAAGTAGCGCTAACCACCCGACCAATGAGGCTGTCTCAGATTGGTATTTTACAAAGACGGATTGCCTGTCTGACTCCAGAACCAATTTATCCTAATTTATCTCGAAATTATTTACTTTATGATGTTGATGTCCTTTTCGATCCTTTGAAATATTTATCACGTCATCAACATCATCTGCCTAGCCTTATCCCAACTATGTTGGGGTCGGCTTCCAGTCTAACCAGATGCAGCTGAATACCAGTATTTTACATGAAGCAACTGCCTGTCTGACTTCCCCAACCCAGTTAGTACTGGGTAATACGATACCCCTTTGTAAGACTGGTTGTCAGAGTTTTTGACCCACTAAATAAACCTACCAAAGATCTACAAATGGCAGCCGGGACCAACTGCTCAGCGTGCTTTCCGAGTCACGGAGGAAACTCGGTATGTATTGGGTGGGTAATATTTACCAACAGGAGAAAAAGTATTCCAAACCGAGTTTCCAGTCAGCCATATCTAGTACGAAACTAACATACAAGAGCTCTCTGCTTTCCAGTCACTACATAACGAGTAACAGCAAAATCTATAAACTCGACTACCCGTTTATTTACTAACTAGTTTTCAGAAAGTAAATTTTCATCAGAATGTAGCACAAAACATGATCAAATTTCATAAACTGTCAACAACTTTCAACTACAATTTGAAGTAGAGTGTGCATAAATACAGGGCTGTGCGTGACGGTATCAAGTTGTATGTATATTATTTGGATTATAAATGTGGACCATACTTTATTTACTTTCAAAAAAAATATATGGCACCTATTTGGCTACGAATAAACCGACAGCTAGATTGTTTAGCGCCTAGACTCACGCTACTTCAATACACGCTAGGCGCAAAGTGCGCAGTGAGTGCAAGATTTTGGAATGTTCGTTTTACTTCGCTACTCGCTAGGCGACTTTATTCACTCTCTAAGATAACAACTGCGTCTTAATTCATATCCCAAACCTGAAGGCAGCATTTGTCGTGTGGGCCATGCGTTCAGAATTGTCGAACAAAATTAACGCGATAGACGCGTGTTCACGCGATAGTCACTTTAGTTATACGTATAGCTTTAGGTAGAACATTACTCCAGAAAACCGAGGCACACTCGAAAAGGATGCTTTTCGATTTTCCTAACAAAGTGTAGCAAAACACAGTTATTAGTAGATATCTTTGTTTTTAGATGGATTAAAGTAGCCTTAATTATACATTTAAAGTGTTGATTATTATTTTATAATATTAACTGTTAACTCCAATGTTATTTACAGTAATGTAACAGTGCTGTGTGCTGAGTTAACAGTGCTGTTATGTAGTTTTAGCTAGGGAATAGTTAATTTAGGGTATACTTGGGCTCACAAAAAACGAATAAACCAAATAATACGATGACTTCAAACAGCATAGCTAACTAAATGGCTTCGGAAGCATTACGCTTGCTGGAGCCAAATCCCGGGATGTCACATTTATGAATGAGAAATTTAAATTTCATCAAGAAGTCGGGAATACCCATGAGTCCAGTTATAACTAGGGTTGTCATATTATCAAGAGGACCTACTCAGATAACCCTGTATATTTACAAATTTAATTGGCCGCTTGTGTAAAACAAACGCTAGGAAGCCAAGATCGAAGACAGGTCATAATACTTTATGCAAATGCTTCCTATTTTGAAAGACTTCATTTATCATCATCATCAGCCTATGAATGTTCCCACTGCTGGGACACAGGCCTTCTCTCTGTGAGAGGGAATGGGCTATAATCCGCTTCATTCATAAAAGTATTTTTTTCAGTATTCGTCGTTACCAAATCAATAACATATCATTTCACTTGTTTTCCCTAAGGGGAGGTCAAAGTCTACCTGTGGTACAGCCCACCCACTATTCACCAATTATGTTTAAGTTTTATGTATGTCATAGAGGGCGAGCCTATTGCCATCAAACAGTGTATAATCTTGACAGCTGCTGAGAAATTCCTGATGGAAAAACCCAGTACGTACCATACTCAGCAGTACCAAATCGATGTCACAGAAAACTCCGTTTTATTCACTTTAAACACAATTTTCCCTTATTTCCACCCCCAAAACTCACAGTTTGCCAGCCCTACTCTCATGTAGACTTCAATTACATAACACGGAAGGATTGTTAATTGAGTTGCGACACACGACGCGTGTCCGCGCTGTGACGTCATCGTTCGTTGCAATTACGTCACAGTTTATTTTTTCTTGTTCCTTGACGGACTGGAAAGTTTGACTAGGGATTAGTTGGAGACGAATTTTGAATGTCATGTGTGCTGAAATTTTGATGGATCCCAATTAAAGCTCTGAATTTTGAGATTCGGCGCTTGAACTGGGCTTGGCTGGGAACTGGGCTTGGACGTCATAAGCGTTTTTACAATATTTCCAATCACAGCTAATCAACGGACAAATTATGGAAATACACTGTATTTTGACAGAAACTATACTATTATGTCACAAAAAAGACAATCAAGCTTGACAAGCTCCAGCGGTTTTCTTCCAGGCAAATCTTTTAATTAAATGCGTAATGCATTTGCTCGAAACGATCCCAAGCCTTAACCACACGGCCAAGAAAGTACGAGTAACATGCTTAAAAATAAATTTCCTCTTGAATAAAACCAAAAATCAAAGGACAACTTTAAACAAAAAAACTCGCCACAAAAGCCCGACACCCCCTAACCAAAAATTTAAGCTTAATAGAATAAAATCCCTTTTAAAACACCATAAATCCGAGGCACCCATTGATAGGGACGCTCCTCAATTGCTTATAAATCCAGTGGAATGGTTATTGGGTGAAAAATGGTCGAAATTGTTAGATGCCTCGGTTAATTTAACATTTGGGTTACGGGATGATATCTCCCGGGATTATATCAGGGATCGTATTTTGAAAGGGTGGAATGAAAAACGTTGCGTGTTTTTGGATTTTCAATTGTTTTTTTTTTTTGTGGATTCTTTTCATGGTGGAAATGTGATTCTGCTGTTGATTAAAATGGTCAAAATAATTTGTATTCCTATATTTATTAAATTCAGACCATAGATCCATAAAGTATTGGTATAATGGTAGCCTATTTTCAGTAAGTGACCAAACTACAATAATTAAAAAAATAAGTACGCATTTAATTTGCGACATGGATATCTGCGCGCAAACATTATTTTGTGTACCTACCCAGTGCCTAATTAATGGTACTTCAATTTTATCCGCCAGTGTAGCAAAATAAATTAATAAAAAATATTGTTTAGGCTGCCCCTGGAATCGAAACAGCATAGATACATCACACGTCGCTTGCGCATGACGGCATGTGCATAAAAGTCGTCCAGTCTTGCTTCAGAAAAACGAGTTTCGCTATGGAAACTCGTTTTACTGAAGTGCTAAACTGTTTTTGGTTTTTTTTTTTGATTTTTTGATAAACCAAAAACTTTGAATTACCTACGTATTGGGGTTAATCAACGGTCAACGGTTATAGTAACGTAGGTCAACGATATTTCTAGTAACTACGTTATATGACGACGTTAAATAGTTACTTGAAATATCGACACCCCGTTAATTTAACATTGTTTACGAGCCATGACGGCTAGAATCTGAAGTTATTGTAGAAAGCTGTAACAATAGAGAAGAGAACTCAAAAATAAATGTCTGGTGAGATGAAGTGATGTAATGGGTGACCACCCATTATATACCGAGTTTTTTCCGTGCCTCGGAATGCAAGTTAAGCTCTTGGCTGTCAATTGTAGATCTTTGATAGTCGTTAAGTAGGCATTAACCAGTACTGATTGGATTGTGGAGGTCAGATCGGCAGTCACTCCGTGTAAAATACTGGTAAACAGCTGCATTCAGTTGGACTGAAAGCCGACCCCAACATAGTTGGGGAAATGGCAGGCTGATAATTTATTTATTTTTATTCATTAACACACAACATTTGTTTTAACAGGTAAAACCCAAGCTAACAAAAGTAGTCATAAATTGCTAATTATTCAGTTCCAAGTAACGGATCTGGGTAGAAACACAAATTACACAGTGGACAACAAACTAAGTGTCATCCTCTGGAATTCCGCCAAAGAGCAAGAAAATATGTCTAAACGCCGAGAGACATTACTATGTATACTTACTGCACGAATCACTGGTGCAAACTTTGTACGGGTTGCCGTTACTTTAAAAAGCCCCTCCCTCTGTCCCAACCGTAGCCTCCTGTCTGGAACGAGCAATCCTAACTTTTACAATATTTGTGGATTATTCAGCAAACCACGAAAAATCATAAAAACATATTTTACCAGGGCGAGGTTGCGCCTTACTTCCAACTTATAGTACCCAACTATCCCTATAACAAAGAGTGTTGGATACATAAGTGGGTAGAAAGGGTAGACACCAAACTGCTTCCAGTACAGGTATCTGGTAAATTTGTTCTGCATCTTTTCCAGCATCTGGGAGTACTTTATTTCATAAGGATTCCCGATGATAGCACTAGTTTCCAAGTTGTTTCGCACCAACGCATCGTAAGGGCTTGGATGTTGTGATAATGAGACTGTTCACAAATTTGTACACAAATGCTTACACAAAACGAGCGTGGATAATTATTCACGGTCATCGCATTCAAACATAAATACCTCAGATAGCCAACTAATTGAATGCACGTAGTACACGCAAGGGTTATTCAGAGAGGCTCCCAATTAGTGCAGATGTACTCACGCATTTATGCGTTATATTTTAATAACCGTGTTGCGTTTAATTATGACAAGAGAATGGGCTAAAATATCCTACGGTACTGTCTGGTGTGATAACAATGTGTTGATAGTAGACCGTCTGTCAAGCTTGGATGTTGTGATAATAATCAGTTTGGATGGTCATTGCCTTGGTCATTGGGAGGATTGTTATGTGTCCAGGGTGGTAAGATAAATCTTTACTGGTGTATGTGAAGACTATTTCCTGCTAAGAGCTCGGAATTTACTACAATTCACTTAATATTTAGAAACTCATTTCTATCTCGTAAAACACGTTAAGCCGTTGATCCCGGCTGTCATTTGTAGATCTATGACAGTCGTTGCGGGTTGTAGGAAGCCCAAAAATCTGGCAACAAGGTAACTGGGTTGTGGAAATGACTTATACAATCGCTCCGAGGAAAATACTGATATTAAGCTGACCTCAAAGTAGTTGGAAAAAGACTGACAGATGATAGTAATAATGAGTTACAGACACATAAACTTTGTGGTCTTTACTTCTATAGAAATATATATTTGTGATACTTAGAAATGTGATCTCTTAGTATCTATATAATAGATACTGAAAGGTCTCGACTAGTACTAAATCTACTAGAATGACGTAACTTTATTCGCGAAACACAATGTAGTCTAATTCCACGTGATTGTATACGTGGACGCACCTTTATCTTGATCAAGAGTTGGTATTGTATTGTATTGAAAACGTTCGGGTTTTAGACGAACAAGGGTAATGTTTGGGACATGTAGTGATCCAAGGTTTTTGACTGATTTAATTTTCCAGGTACATTTTTTAAAACTTTATATACTAATACACCCTCAGTGAACCTTAAAACTCCTGTAGATAACATAATCCCCTGTACTTTTATCTTTCACCCCCTACCATTTCAAATTCAGCCATTAACTCACAGATGCTGGCACAACAAATTATTTCACCTGTCTAACAGACGCCAGTACATGTGCCCGAAGTCGTGGTGAAACGTGACTCCTCTACCAATGGGTTAGCGGCCGTGACGACGCGTCGAGAATTGAGTAATGGGACTGTAGTGGGGCTTGGTGTCGCTGGGGCACTGGGTGCAGGTTAGACGTGACGTTTTAATAGTACTGTTTTTGTTGGGTCAGTTTTGAGGGGTTATGTGCATGGACGAGGTATGTGTGGATGTGGCTCAGTGGTGCCATCATAACTTAAAAAAGGTTTAGGAGACTACAGTGGCATTAATTGAGAGCATTTTTTTAAAGCTACTAGTTACTTTATTATGTATCTACTAAATAAGTTCTAAAATGTATTCTGGCAAATAAGTGTGTCTTCGAGAATACTGCCAACAACCTGTTCTGCAGTTTGGCAGAAGATTTGTGTAGTAACTACAGAATCCTCTACCCAAGTAGAGGATTTTGCCTAGCAGCAGGATGAAACAGGATAACAGTAAACAGTTCGGTAACACACGCAGTAACTGAATCTGCTGTGGCTGTGTCGTTATTCTTAATCTGTGTATTTGCATGTTGTGTAGGAAGTGTAATTGAAGATAGTTATCAAATGGAAAATAGAATTAGTATATGGCGCATAGTACATAATTACAAACACTACTTGAATCTATGTGAACTTAGAATGTACAGTCACCAGCAAATGTAAAACCCTTTACAACTTTTGTACGTGAATAGTATTTTCGAACCCGTACTATTATGCAATTGGTCATAAATCAAGATATTAATCAGATTTCGACGATAAAGTTGCTTTCAAATTTTGCTAAGTGTTTAATACATATTTGTGCTCGTAACTGTACATGAAAATACTCATTTATAACACTTGTGCCTATCTCCTTACCGTACCTTCTCCGTGTGAACCTTTTCATGCCTCCACAAATCTCTGAGTACCATTGTAAGTTCTGAAGGAGGAAGGACCTTTGACAGGATCTTGATATAAACTAATTAGGGACGCACGCCAAGAGGTAGGTACAGGAATCCTTCTCCATTCATGATACGGAAAGTTTACAGGATGATATCGCAAAGACTGACGTTCGATTTTCGTACACCTTTGAGATTCGAGGATGTTTCTGTCTATTTATTTACCGTAAAAAACATGCACATCTTGAAATAGAGCCACTATTCGTGTTACCTGTGTAAGTGAAACGGGCAAAAGTGTAGTAAATATTTTAGCATAAGAAACTTATAATGAACGTTGGTTTACTGCCTAGAAATCGTAGGTCTACAACGCGTATAGTCTGCCGCCGACCGTAAGTATCCTGTACAAAATGTACGAAAAGGTTTACATTCTTCAGCCGCCCACGGATTTGCTTTTGTTTTTCAAACATTTGCTAAGTCGGCGACCGACTAGCGACTATACGTTTGGTTTGAACACGGCCATAGACATATGGACATTCTATCTGCGTTAACGACGAAGGAAAACTCATGAATTGACAAAAGCTACTATTCCTTACACGACGAATGCGGACGAAACGGATACGGAAGAGTAAAAATGGATTGGCCATTTTGACTAGTTATTAATATCGATAATCTTGCTTTTCTTTCAAGGCTTGTTCTCCAAAAACACAAACTTAAATGACAGAAGTTTTGCAGCAATAAAAAGCGAAGCCAAAGTATCTACAACGTAATCACGCGCAACAAAGTGCAGTAAAAAGTAAAAGGGTCCCTTCACGGGTTTATTCAGCTTACAATTGCATGTTGGAGCCTGATGCTGAGGAAATATTAATTAAGTGTTAGTTAAAGGACAAATAATCAAGAAAAAAAAAACTATTTACATAACATAACGTTATACCTGTCCCATGTAATCAGGGCGAGCTAATTACCATCAACCGGGCACAAATCCAGACTCTGTGGCTGCTACTGAGAAATTCCTGATGGAATAACAAAATAACACTTTGCTCGACCCGGGAATCGAACCCAAGACCTCATGTGCTCACCCGACCAACGAGGAAGTCTAAAATCAAATTGAAATTAAATTCTTATTATGTACCCTGGAAAGCATCGCGAGGATTACCACCATGTCAGCGAATCGAAAATTCGAAGTAATGTGATATTTACCAAACCGAAGTACACCCGCGTGGTGGCTTACAGTCCATTCTCTTTCGTAGAGAGGAGGCCTGTGCAGTGTCCCAGCTGTTGTGAACTCTAAGCTGATTACGCTTGTGCTTTAATAAGCTATGCAGAAAGGCAACTGCTTCAACTGTAAGTAGAAAAGAAACATTGCAAATCAAATTGCAGTCACGGAAAGACAAGTTGAAGTTTCGCTAGTTACTATTTACTATATTTACATTCCTTTTACCCCAAACTTCTAACTCCGTGCCTCCCATACTGTTAAAAAAGTCCATACTACAAAAGATTAAGCCGTTAGCACGTAGATGGCATACGAATTTACGATCGACGTTCGGGGACCGTCGCCGCGTCGATCCGAACTTTGACTTTCTGATGAATACAGCTCCAGAATTTATGGGGAAGACATGCCCATTAGGAGGGGCTTACCCGTACATACGAAAACATTCCGCTTTTTTCAACTTTCCGCAGCTTTTTTTATTTATTACCAGCCTACTTGCTTTACGCGCTGCTGTCGCGCGGGTCTGCGTGGAATAGAAAATATTTACTGTTTATATAGTCGGGTTAGCTCCGTATAAGTTAACACGACCACAATGAAAATTATTTTGACTTACAATCAAGTCACGACCACTATCGTTCATGAGGAGTTTCAATAAATGCTTTAGGCATAGAGTCATTAAATTAATTTAATCGCTCATTGGATATGTTCCCATTACTTGTACATGGGTACATCAAGTATTGGGAACATATCCAATGAGCGTTTAACATGAAAATGTTTTGACAGGTAACTAAGTAACACGTCTTAGTCATTTGTTTAATTTTAACTTTGAAAAACTGCTTAATTTTAAAGAGGAATGTATTCATTCATTTTTTAATGTATATTATTACTATAGGCTAGTTTCCACCATCAATAAATTGCAAATCTATTTAGTCCGTCAGTTAGAGTATTGGAAAATAATGGACACGTATTTTTTATTTTAGTAAATCAATGAATATTGACAAAGATAAAACGCATCAAAACTCGAGAGTGGGGGCTCGTGACGTCACAATAAATTATAGCACGGCGTGACGTATTGAGAATTTGAAAAGCGTCGCATCATCGTCAATTTTGGTTTACGTAACAAAAGAAAAAATATTTTATGTCAAATATTTTTTGATAATCTAACTGACGGACTAATTAGTTTTTTTCAGGACACAAGCCTATTAAAAACCATTAAACTTAATGAACTAAAATAACTTCTTTCTTTATCGTGTGGTTAGTGCCTAGCCTGGTGTCACAGTTTTAGTGAGTTTTAGGTACTAAAATAGCTAATCTAACAACCATAAAAGCAACACCACTACAACTATAAAAAGGCACAAAAAACTCCTCCTCAACGCTGTCAACTGTTAATGTCCCCAAGAGACTGGCGGCGTTGCCACGTTCTATGGCAACACTTAACCTCTGACCAAGGTAAAACCCAGGCTCAGGCTCAAGCCCAGCGATTAAAAGTATATCTATAACTAGTTGTTACCGGAGACATTCGTTCGCGTGAAATTATTATAAAGAAATATTACTTTCCTTTTTGAAACGGATTTTGTTACCAATTTCAAGGGTTTTATTTTTTTTGCACGGAAACTTAGAATAGAATAAAATTGTTAGATCTTATAACATCAGCTATCTGCCAGTAAAAGTCCCGTCAAAATCGGTTCCGCTGTTTCGGAGATTAGCCGGAACAAACAAACGGACAAAAATGAAAAAAAAAAGGTGTTTTTGTTATAAGTGCCATATATATATTTTCATGTGCATCATAGTGAAAAGCTATTATTTTGATATTACAGACAGACACTTCAATTTCATTTATTTGTATAGATGTATAGAAAAATGTGGTCCTAACACCCTGGATTTAAATAGAGCAAAACATGTCAAGACACGACGTCGGGTCGGCGTCGCGACTTGTTTCGACTAGTTCGACTTTCACGCGATAATCACCCCAAACAAGTTTGTTGTTTCACAAAATAACAAGAACATCAAGATTCGAGGAATTAACTTGAATATTTAATGTTAAACGGAAGACATGTTTTAAGTAATATGAAGTTAACAGCTTAAATGAAACACTTTGCAGGCGGTCTTTAGCCATTATGAGCTCTGCCTGGAAACAGAATTTCATAGCTGAGAAAATGAAATTCTGCGACGTATAGTATATACATGTTTGTTGAATACTTTAATTTGAGGTACTAATATTACCGAACGAGTTTACCTCGGAATTAATGTAAAGCGTGCGCATTAGCTAATAGTTTTTTTTGGTAACCTTTGACGCTCAAAATGTGCTGATTCTAAACCTTGTTTGAATGAAACAATTGTTAGGTACTTTGAGTGAAGGAGAAAATTGCATAATTTTTATTACTGAACTGCAACTGCGTGCTTTATTTACCTAAAATGATCTAGGCTACCTTGACTTTCCAACCCTACTGGAGTTTCGCACATCATAAAGTTATTTAACTCCAGCTGCTAGAAGCATAGTCAGGGGCTAAAAGCATTATCAGGTGCTAGCTTTCTAATGCCATTCCACCGGCTTCTTTGTCAGAAGGATTGGGCCATTATGCCACAGGCGGGCCCGGCCCTGCTGTTGAATTTAACCACAGCACAGAATCATCACCTACCTAGCCTTTTCCCAACATTATTGGGGTCGGCTTCCAGTCTTACGGGATACAGCTAAATAATGGTATTTTACATGGAGCGACTGCTTATCTGACCTCCACAACCCAGTTAGTACTGAGTAATACGTAACCCCTAACCTTGGTATAAGTTGTCAGGCTTTCAGGCCACTACCTGTAACGACTGTCGACGATCCACAAATCACAGCCGGGACCAACAGCTTATCGTGCTTTCCAAGGCACGCAGAAAACTCGGTATGTAATGATGGTCGCCCATCAACAGACCAACCTTGGCAAGCGCGGCTTAACCTGAAGATTGCTCCGAGTGGCTGTTATTATTTAGCCACGAGCTCCACAGAATGAAGTTGTTCAATCTCAGTGTAGTGATAATATCCAGCATATTGTCTGTAGTTCACAACTAACATCTCACGTGAGCTAACTTAGTTTGTACTACGGTCCCGGAGCAACTGAAATCGGTTTACGCGATGCGTTCAGACCGAGCTATAGAAGAGAGCGGGTATATACAAGTATTTTTATACCAGTACCCTGTGTAGGTAAGGGTCAAAGTATTTTACTTTTGAAAAAGTTGTTCCGTAGACGGGAGGTCACCCATTACATGCCGTGTTTCCTACTTGCCTCGGTAAGCATGTTAAGCCGTTGGTCCCGGCTGTCAATTGTAGATTTTTGACAGTCGTTACAGGTAGTCAGTGGCCTGAAAGTCTGGCAACCAGTCTTACCAAGGGATATAGTATTGCCCAGTACTGACAAAAATTCAGCTGCATCCGGTTAGAATGGAAGCTGATCGCAAAATAGTTGGGAAAACGCTAGGCAGATGTTAAGTTATTCAAATAATGGTCATCATACTGAAGGTTATTCTTGTAGTACACAAGGACCAATCTAATTTCAACTACAACAAAACGCTTCCCTCCTATAACTTCCCCGCAACACAGCATGTGTCAAGCGTACGGACTTTGCACTCAACTTTGCTTATTAGATTGTTTTGTTTCGTGCCTTGTTAATTAAGGCAGTCACACACCTAGTTTCGGTAATGCCGCCTTAATTTCACAAGTTTATTAACAAACTGTGCATTGTTTGAATCGATCGTGTTTCCACAAGTTTTTCTATAAGATGTGTTAGTGAGTTGGGCTTTAGTCAGCGCGCGCTGTGCTGGAGTTGTGAACTTTGGTGCTGTTCAGTGACGGGTACCTCTATTTTAGGGTTTTATATTAAAGCCTGTCTAACTTTGGGACGTATTTAAGATACACATACAAGATAAGGGTGTTATTAAATAATATGTTTAGATAAGAATACAAAAACCGAAGCCCGATTGTAGAGGTCAAACTGGCAGCCTTTCCTGCATGTGAAATACTAGTACTCAGCTGCCTCTGGTTAGATAGGAATTCAACCCCAACATAGTTTAGAAAATGCTAGACAGATGATGAATGACCATTTGACATCAAAACACCAACATAATCCAAAACGTTTAACCACCAATTAATTTATAAAACCGCCTCAGACAGCTCAATTCCCGCCACTCACGTAAGTGCTTACAGCTAAGCTGTTGCGACTAATCGCAAGCTGTTGCAGTGTCGACACAATTAAATGTACAGGCTGCGAGCTAAATGTGTTGCGGTGAAGTACTCTTTAGTGTATAGTGTGACAAATGTGGTGAGATGGAGGATATTTGAGAACAGGAGCGAGTTACGAGTTGTTGGTAATTTAAATCAGTTTTTAATGATTGACGATGCTGTTGACGTTGGGTGAGAAACTGATTTATAAGTTACAATTACAGTGTCTTTCTTAGATGCTTCCTTTCTGTCTGTAGTTTATTTATTTATTAATAAAGGTTCACCAACAGCTACTGTGTATAGCATTTAGGTATACATAGGTTTTACAGTCTTAAACTTATACAGTCGCCAATTACAGGTTAACCAGCATTCAACCAGTAGTCGGTCTTGTGACAAAACTATTAGGTCGTATTAGGTAAACTATATGTTCTGTTTAGGAGAAGGCGTGTAACTGTTTCTAATAGAAATGGATTAATGTTATCCACTAATACTGTTACGTCGTACCCGTACTTACCTACAGTTACGGTAGTAGGTACCTACAAGTAGGTAGGTAGGTAGTAGTAGGTAAAACGAGTCTCGAATAATGTAGGTAAAAATTCGCAAACTACCTACAAAAGAACATTAGGAATTGTCATTGTAATTTCGACCGTACGCCGAGGGCATAAAGTACCTATTTCTTGTGGAAGTTTCTCGAAGGACAATGACCCACTATGGAATTGTCTAGAAGATTCTAGGAAGTCGTGGATATTTCTCGAACGTTCGATCGCCATATAAATAGTCGACGTGTTTGCGGGAGCAGGCAGTGTGATTTTGGCTACACAACGAAGCGAATCGAAGTGAACTAGAAGTGCGATATCTAAGCGAATAGTGATCAGTAGTGTATTTGTGATTGAGTTTTAAGTGTTTTGTAATTAATTAAAGTTATTTGTTGTTTCTTCGGTAGTTATTAATTTATCCCATACCCAGCTCGTAACAATACTAATAAGCATTCATTACCACAGTAGTAAAAAGAAAAAACCTCATTATTTTGAAATCTGTTTCCTGCTTGTAAATATTGGTATTTTGACCCATACCGGCTATTCTTTTTTATTTGAATCGTCAACCAACATTCTTTGCAGTCAGCCTAGTACATTAATCAGTCTGCCCTGCAGTGTGAAAGATATATCGTGTCCTAACTGGCCTGTTGTTTGTAAATCACAGGAGCTGATGGACGCTACTAAAAGTGCCAAACTCTGACTCAATTTGAAGGGTCATCGACACGCTAAGAAGAAGGTTAAGGGCCTAACAAGCCTCAAATGGCTTAGCATGATCCTCCGTTACGCCTGAAATACTGCAGCATTAATTTTGAAATAAATATATGGTAAAGTTGAGGATTAATGCTAGGTACTATGTGTGATGAAAGCACGATTCCATAAACTTTTCTTGATAGAAAAAAAATCCAAAGTTACCTCCAAATCGAACAATAAACCGCTGGTATTCAAAAAGTACTTCAAATTAGATCATGAAACTTTGCATACTAACTAAACGATAGATTTTTTGTAAATCGCCAAAAACCACTCATTTCGCACTATTCGGCCGCAGCGACTGACGTAACAACCGCTTTGTAGTGCAAGCTGATTAGAACTTCATTCTAAGTTTGAACCCCCACAAATAGAGTTGCTAATTTTAGGGTTAGCTTCGAAGGGCCTTAATCAGTCGACAACATTAAAATATTCCTAAATTCGTTTACAATGTGAAAATCAACAAATCACTACAAATATTATAATCACCTAAACTATAACTGTTAACATTCATCTAACATACACAAACCAGTTAATAGACCGCAGACAGAGCAAAATAACTGCAAGAACAAAAGAACACATTAGCTGAATAATGTAAATAACGACGGACACAAATACACTACGCTCGGTTACATTCGATATTTAAGCTGATAGGCCCTGCCTGTCACCTGTTGGACGTTACGGAGTGATTGTGTATATGGATGCCTAATATCGTAGTGTGCCAACATCTGTAGGTCGGTGAGTTTATGAAGAAATTAATTTCTTGTTTGTATGGAGCAGAGCTGGGGTTCTAAAATGGCCGCTTTATCAGAATCATAATATGAATCACGTTATAACTTTAAAATTCTTAAAATGGACTTTATGATTATTACCGTCAAATCCATTTTAAGAATTTAATTTTTTTAACGTGATTCATATTATGATTCTGTTAAAGCGGCCATTTTAGACCCGCTGATGGTTTCGGGCCTGACTTACCGATTTATACTTACAGCTCTTTAAACAGGTCGTAGTGGTGTGGCCGTTGGACTGCTAAGTCATAGGTCTCGGATTCGAACCCAAGACAAGCACCAAAAAAACATAGACGGGACAACGCAAAAAAACCGTTAACTCTACTTGCATGAGTCAACTGGGTACATAGACAATTGTGTCATTCTTCTTTTTATAGTTTTACCGACACCTGACATTTTTCATGATTGAGAGATTTTTTTAAATTCGTCCACATCGCTGTCAACAGGAATATTGCACAGAAAGCCATCCAACGTGTTGATCAGCATTGCCACATTTTATGGCCATACTGATTCTTTGACCAAAAATAGCCTAAATCGGGGTACGGGAAGAGTCTACCAACCGCTTAGCGATGTCCCGAAAAACAATGTTACATTTTATGACATCAACCGTTGATTTTCTTTTAGATACACGCAATACTAATTAAAGCTAAACCGTCACTCACCGTGGGTGTCGTAAAGCGATTAATAGATTTTCGCAATAGGATGGGTTGCCATTTCCAATGAATGGGTAATGACGACTATTTGTGACTCAAAAACAACGCCAGGCTCAGGTTATTTTATGGGGTTGTCTTGAATGGGTTATGTTAAGCTATGTTGGCAATAAATTGCGTAACATAGTCAATGGTGTTGATTCTGTTGTGCACAAACTAAACTTAATATAGGCTATTGCTATCTTTTACTATAAGGCAGTGCAAGAACAGGACGGCTATAGCTATGAACTAAGTTAGAGATGTCAAACTACACACATCAAAAGTATCTAGGGATCAACATATATTTTTGCAATAACTTTTCTCCTGATTGATATTAATTAAAATTTTCTTTAAGGATTCATCAAATAAAGTGTTTTCGTTTGTCACAGTAACGATAAACCAAGTCACCTTTGCATTAATAAAGAAATTTGCCATTTTCCTAATAAAGGGATTTTTGACATTTGAACCACTAACATTAAAGTTCGAAAAAAAGACTGAAATAACAGTTTTCTTTAAAATTTTATTGGGTAACTTAAACAATTAATAATCCGTGTTTCTACCGCGAACACTAACAACACAAGAACATCGGTTTGGCATACTCAAAATGAGTTCATCCAAATCACGCTGTGGAATGGCCGCCCATGTTCGTTGCAACAACAAAAAAAGGTCTTCTTGCGACTGGATACCCTCCATATTCGGCAGAGCTCTTCTCTGTAGCATATCCCATGCATGCTCAATCGGGTTCAAGTCTGGCGACTGAGCAGGCCAGGGCAGGACATTGATGTTAGCTGCGGCGAGAGTCTGTCTTACAACTCTTGCGGTGTGCGGTCGTGCGTGCATTATCATGCATTAA
Source organism: Xestia sexstrigata (assembly GCA_941918905.2). Taxonomy (NCBI): domain Eukaryota; kingdom Metazoa; phylum Arthropoda; class Insecta; order Lepidoptera; family Noctuidae; genus Xestia; species Xestia sexstrigata. Next base: position 22,350,364 of record OW799201.2, read on the forward strand.
CTGAAATAAGGGACCGATTTGCACTTGTAGAGGAACGATGACGTCTGATACAATCGTCTCAGCATAAATTTGAGCGTTGAGGTTGCCTCTGATCCAAATCAACTCAGTTCTTCCGCCGATCCAAATACCCGCCCATACCATGATGGTTCCACCACTATAAGGATGGACTTCCTGGCAGGATTTTAATCGCTGTTGGCGTCCAGGGGTTCTCCAGTGTCGTATACGTCTTGTATCCGGTCTCATACCAAAACGAGACTCATCAGAAAAGCACACGAAACGCCATTGTTCTTCTGCCCAATTTCTGTGTTCAAGAGCCCATTGATATCGAATCCTACGATTGTGCATTGCTATAGGTGGTACCCGTAGCGGTCTTCGGGAATGAAGGTTCACTTCATGCAAGCGGTTTCTGACTGTTTGGTCGCTAATTAAGTTCCCTGAAGAGTGATGAAGCCTCACGGCTAACATCATGGCGGTTATTGTTGGAGCTCTTCGAGTTAAGATTTGAATGTATCGGTCTTGTCTCCGTGTGGTGCAGCGATACCGTCCTCCATGGCGCTCAGCCACGGTACCAGTGCTTCGGTAACGTGTCCAAAGTCGACTGATAACACTCTGACTTGTATTCAGAGCTAAAGCTGCAGTACGTTGCCGGGAACCAGCTTCTATCATTCCCACGGCTCTGAGCATTTCTTCCCTGCTTAAATGACGTCGCCGCTCCATAATAACGTTGGTTTTAATCAGTAGTAGGGAAACAGTAGCACTAATAATGTCTTCAATGCGTTGTATGTTTTTATAGGGAAAATATTGACAGCTTATTTTCATCTTTTACTCGAATTTGATTGAGAGTTCCTGATTCAAATTATGAAATGCACCAAAAAGGATCCATATAAATTTATAAAATCATAAATTTATTACAAAGCCACATCTCAATCTCAAGAAATCCGCATAAAAATGCTTGATCCCTAGACATTTTTGATGTGTGTAGTTTATGCCTTGCGCTTCGCCGTATTTTTAGTGGACATGTTTTTACGTGCACCTTCATTCCCCATTCATCTTCATTTTTCCCTTCATTTGTATGGAAATATTAGTTCCAACTAAATTTGACAGCTCTAAATTACGTCCGTCTCTTTCTCGTTATAATAACCGACTTCCAAAAGGAGGAGGTTCGCAATTCGATTGTTTTTTTTTTTTATGTATGTACACCGATTACGCTGAGATTTATGATCCGATTTATGCGATTCTTCTTTAATTTGATGCGGAATAGTTGCCATTTTGTCCCTTAAAAGTTTAACATACTTTGGCCAAGTAGTTTTCGTTTTATGAACATTTTTACTTCAGTCGTGTGGTCTAATTTCAACATGTTCACCGATTTCTCCTCCATTTGTGGAGCGATTCTCAAAATTCTTTTTTTATTTAAAATAATATACTTCTAAAATGGTCCCATTTAAATCTGGTGAAGATCTGATACTGGTCTTCGGAGATATACAACGGAACTCTTCAAAAATAGACTGTAAATCGGTCGTGATTGCTGCAATCGCTTTGATGTTTATTGTTGATACAACATCATGTCGTAACATCACGCTTGTATGCTCTGAGGGGTACGCAGATGTGTACAATACACCCAAATTTCGACAGTTTAGGTATGTTAAATTCCATTAACAATGTAAAATAAATGCATAGCAAAAAATTGTTATATTACACCTTACACTGTTATAAAAACTTTTTTGCAAAAACTAAAGTGAAAAATAACTTTAGCTTCAGAAGTCGGTGACAAAAACAAAACGAAATGTATCAAAGAAATGTCACCGACTTCTGAAGCACTTTTTTGTGTTTTTTGAAGTCGGTTTTATTTTTTGCAAAAAAGTTTTTAGAGAGAAAAAGATAGCAAACAGAACCGACACCATTGTCGCTTTTATATTGAATATTAAGGTTTGGAAAAAACGATGGGTGGACAGTGTGAAGGATGATATGACAAGAAAGGGGGTGTCTGATGAGATGACAAGTTATAGAGAAGGAAGATGAGCTGCGATAACCTCAAATGAACTGGGATGAGGGCAAGACATTTTATTCAACATGCATTGTAGTGACGATTGTTATCGAGTTATCTTTATCACGATTTTGGAAACTTATGAGAGCATGACAAGTGTCTATCCCTTTCAAATCGTTTTGTTTTTCTTTAACGATTAGATTCATACATTAAAATAAGACCTTTTTAAGTGTGCAGCTCAAGGTGGTGCTGCTTGTCAAGAAAAAATGCATCAATATGTCATGCTAGGTACATATGTATTTAAGTTCTGTGTTTTTCCGCCTGCACAAATATGCTATTAGAATTGTACTTTGTCCACGCTCAAAGGGCCAGTTGATAATATTAATTGGTCAAAATGAAATCTAATTCCATTAAGAAAAGTGTAAGGCCTGAATTCCTGTCGCGCTGACGTCAGTCGCGCGTACTAGTATACATTGTTATAGCAACATACTGCGACGTTGACGTCAGCGGCGCGTATTTGCTAATGTTTTTCGTGCGCGACCGACCGTCAGTGTTACAGGAATTCAGGCCTAATAAATCAATTACACAGTGGGCTTGAGTCCCAAACATTATCATTTTCCCGTCCTTGAAACATCACATCTCTTACAAAAACCCATTGCTTTAAATTTCAACCAACCGTATGAACCTTAACGCCCGCGCCGTGTTTCACAAACGCAAGGGTTAGCGTAAAGGTAACCTTTTCAATCCCGATTCACAGATGTTACGTGTGTTATCAAATGTACCTGTCCCCAATTATTTAGGTATGAACGCATTATAGATAAATACAGAAGGACGGCTCTTTACAAAGAGTGAAATGCATGCACACATACACACGCTTCTTGTACACTGCTCACTCGCCACTGGAAACTAGCGACCTTGTGCCAGCATGACAGTAAGACTCAGTTTGGGTAAGCCTCTCACAAGCATCTTTGATGACTTGGTTTCATTGGTGGAAGTCACAAGTAGCGGCTGGATGCGAGAAGCATCATTCAATTCGGCGACATTTGGGTCTATGATGATGATAATGAACAGTTTCGGTAGATCACCAAGTTAAATCACCATACATTGACGTCTATACAAAACCAGCCTTCTATACTTAACTTCTCTTTATTAGAGAATCCGTCCGCCTGGAGCGTTCTGCTTCATTGGGGCAACGTGACTGCAATGGGGTCTGACCGTTTTGTCCCAACTATAAAACGTAGGTTAGCTGGACAAAAGACGTGTTTTCCTTATTATTGAAAATGTATTGTTACTGGGTTAAGATTTTGATGGTTTCATTTATGGAAGTTGTAGTTTGAACAAAAAAAAATGCGGTAATGGTAAGATTCTATGGGGCAGCAGAGCAGAATCCTATGGGGCAAATAATTTTGTATCTTGAAATTTTAATTAATATCTTAATACAGTAATAAAATATGTATAAAAGAAGAAACTGACTGACTGACTGACTGACTCACATATCAACGCGCAGCCCAAACCACTGGGTCTACAGATTCCAAATTTGGTAAGTAGGTACCCTTAAGGGGGTTAAACGGGACTCCAAAGTTTGTGTGGGGAAACAAGATTAGTTAGACTATTTTATTCGAAACTTCACAGGAGTGATCAAAGAGATGATAGTGATTGTGATAGTGATTGTGATGGTGATTGTGTTGGTGATTGTGATGGTGATTGTGATAGTGACGGTGATTGTGATGGTGATAGCGATGGTGATGGTTATTGTGACTGTGATAGTGATGGTGATTGTTATAGTGATCGTGATTGTGATGGTTATTGTGACAGTGATGGTGATTGTGATAATGATGATGATGATTGTAATAACGATAATGATGATTGTGGTAACGAGGTTGGAGATTGTGATAATGATGATTGTGATAAACGATGATAACGGTTGTGATTACGATGAAAATGATTGTGATAATGATGATAGTGATTGTGATGGTGATTGTGATGATGATTATGATGGTGATTGTGATGGTGATTGTGATTGTGATTGTGATTGTGATGGTGATTGTTACAGTGATGGTGATTGTGATAATGATGATAGTGATTGTGATAGTGATTGTGATAGTGATTGTGATGGTGATTGTGATTGTGATTGTGATTGTGATTGTGATTGTGATTGTGATTGTGATTGTGATTGTGATAGTGATAGTGATAGTGATGGTGATTGTGATAATGATTGTGATAATGATGATAGTTGTGATAGTGATGGTGATTGTGATGATAATAATTGTGATGATTATGAAATTTGGCACAAAGATAGTTTATAACCTGGATTAACATGTAGGACACTATTTTCCCTTTAGTATGATCCAGTGGGACAGTTACCGAACTTTACGCGGGCGAAGCCGCGGGCAACAGCTAGTACAGTATAAACGGTAAGCCAGCGACTATTCCACAAACTACTCAAAGCCGTTTGGTTCGGAACCTAAATTGTTAGAACCAAGTCAATTGAAGTTGTTTTTTTTACTCGAGACGACTTGGATAAAGTCTCGTAAACTATGGTTTAATCAATACTTAGATAACAGTAGATCTATCAGTAGACTTTCCACTGTTCCATTCAGTAGGTACCCACATATTATTATGTAGTAAGTTTTGTACAATGTCTGGTAATAGTTCGTAGATTTACGCTTGTCGAGGTTTGTCAGAAGCACAAAGTCGTAAACTTATCGAGCAGTCTACTCACGTTGCTCTCCGATATTATAGAATGAAAATAGAAACCACTAGTTTATTAAATATATGTGCGGCTTCGCCTACATATAGTTCGGTAACTGTCCGACGGGAACGTACTACCGGGATGAAAACTATTTTATGTGTTAATTTAGGTTATAAATTATCTGTGAGCCAAATTTCATACAAATCCGTTCAGTAGTTTTTGCTTGAAAATGAAACAAACTTCCATCCTTACAAAGTTCCGTATAATTATATAAAAGTACTATTGGACATAGTATTATTGGACTACTGTAGAGATCTTACGAAACGTAGTAAAGGTTCTAGTCTATCACGTAGTATAAAACAAGAAAAATTTCAAACGATGGAAATAGTCATATCCAATTTAGCAATAGGGTAAATGACAAAAAAAACTAATTAGTCCATATTTTTTCTTTTTTCACGTAAACAAAAAATGAAGACGATAAAGTGCGTCGAAAACTCGTGTGACGTCACATTTGAGTACATTGTATACTCATGATCTGTGACACGTTTTATCTTCGTCAATTTTTATTAATTATTAATATAACAACACACGTAAACACGTATCCAATATTTTTCGATAATCTAACTGACTAATGAGAATTTAATTGTTTTAGGCAGTCATCATCCCTATTACTGGGCAGACTAGCATTACACGTACAAATCATTAAGTTAATTATGATAACAATGGACCCTCGACCGCTGGTAGATTGGACCCCGTTCTTGACATCGGTGGTAGCTCACTGATCTATCAGAAACAGGTTCCAACCAGTCCAACCGAGTGTAACTGAATACCATTATTTTACATGTACATGGAGCGACGACCTATCTGACCATCCACAACCCAGTTTCTGAGCAATACGATACCTCTTGGAAAGATTGATTGTCAGACTTGCGTGCTTCTAGCTTCCCAGCTTCTCAGAACATATTGAATGGAATAATTGAATTAAATGTATCAAAAGACAATCACAAAGAATCCTGTTTAAATGATCACATAATAAATATTCATTAAACGCAATTAGCGTCTATTCGAAGCTTATATTCATTAAGTTAATCTAGCACAAAGTAGCTTCTCAGTTGATTTTTAATGGGAAAACTTTTCCCGTTTGCATGGACGGCACGTCGGGCAATACGCTCCTTCCTAATAAAAAGAAAAATATGTTTGTTTTTGTCGCTAACTTTTATAGTTTCTAGAAATATTGAAATATGAGAGTTATGCAAGCAAATATGCATCTTTGCTGGGGAGGACGTAATTACTTTTTAATACATGTTTTTTTTTTCCTCTCATAGAGAGGAGGCCTGTGTCCCAGCAGTGGGAACATTAATAGGCTAATGATGATGATGATGCCATGAATTTTTATTAGTTGTCTGCACACGCTTCGACATTAATACGAAAAAAAAATCTTAATAAAGCATGCAAGTGTAGTTTGATTATTTCTTGGAACTAAAATATGGCCAAAGATCAAAAGTTTAGGTCAAATTGAAAATAAATTAAAATATGTTAGGTTTTTTCAGACTACCCCGTCTGAAAACACGGTTCGTTGATGTTTTATAGGGTTCCGGACCCGAATGGTAACCAACGGGAACCTATTACTAAGTCTGTCAGCGTGCTGTACATATTATTATTATACTCTTTGGTGCTGTATCTCATAATCCGTAATAGGTAGGCAGTTGAAATTTTCACAGAATGTGTATTTCTGTTGCCGCAATAAAAACAAATATATAATTCGTTGCTTCATTCTTCAGATATGATTATAACAACGTAGTTTCCTTTACTTACTTGGTAACTTCGCACATTTTTTAAAGATTTTAATTTTAAAACTGTTAAGTGGCCGTACCGCTGCGCCTGTACCTCTGTGTTGACACTGAGGTTTAGTTCATTCCTTTTTCGTGCGCGGTAACTATCGCACGCGCCCGTTAAGCAACATGCCAAAAAGGAGCGCGCAATCAAGAATTGAGCACTATGCTAGAAAAATTCGAAAAAAAGAAGAAAAAGGTAAACATCGACGAAAAATTAGACCGTTACAAATATCTTCATCAGATGACGAAGGTAACCAACAATGCATTAATTAGTGAGTGCGTACTAATCACTTCCGGAAGTGATTAGTAAAACTAATTAACAGTTTTGTTTATGCTCTGGGATTGACTGGGAGTCAATAACTTTGTCATTTTTTCAAAACTAAATGAAAGTTATTCTATAATACTGCATCGGGGTTGACTGCGAGTCTTCAACGATAACAAAGAAGCACATAAATACGTACAATCTAAAGTAGATGTACCGTTAACGTGCTAAATTCCATTCGGCCGCTTTATATTTCCGCTACCCTCAAATTATTATCTTCACAACCTTAATTGCAAATCGTAATTACAGGTAACGAAGAGTCTGTCGAGGCCCTGGGTACCCTGGGTCTACACGATGATTCGCAAGCAGTGGAACCGGAACTCGGTGATAACCCCGATCAACACGACGGTCAGGCGGCACCCTGTCCTCAAGAGGAAACCTGTTCTAGCGTAGAACCTGAACTAGATCCTGATCTGCTGTCAGCGCTCGGCGAATCCACGTCAGACTCACCTGACTATGGTGACAACATTCACGGTAATTTATCACAATTGTGGCTTCCTTTGCTGAGGAAGGGTATGCCTAAGGAAAGTAAAGATGTGCTACTGAAAGAGTACCTTGTGCCAGACAATTGTAGGTTCCCAAATTGAACGGAGAAATCTCAGCGGCGGTACCAGACATGGTGCGTAATCGCGACAAGACACTTACATCGTCTCAACAGCAACTAGGTACGGGTATCACTGCCATCAACAGAGGCATGGATCTGCTGCTAAAGAGCGATAACAAGGTGCAAACCATGAAACATTTGAGCAACGGTTGCCGCCTACTATGTGACTCACATTACTTAGCAACCCAGACTCGAGTAAAGTTAATCACTCCTAGTTTGGACAAGGCTTTCTTAAATATAATAAATGAGTCCGAAAGGGACGAATCACTGTTTGGCTCGTCCTTATCAGAGAAAATTAAAGCCGCCAAGGCCATTGAAAAACAAGGCCTTTCCATAAAGAAGACTGCGAAGGTGCCAAAACCGCCTCAACAGCCTAACACACGCCCGGCGTACCAGGAAAACTGGGACCCGCCTGCTCGATACCCGGCGAACCGGGGGGGGCGGGGTGCATACAGGAGGCCGGCGCCAGCAGGGAATCGCCGCCCATACATGCCGTCAGCTCAAACACAACGCCCTGCATCACAGGACAAGCCGCGAGCGCCTGCTCAGACTTACCCACTTTTATGATCGATGGTTAAAAATAACCAACAACAATGTAATTCTTGATTGGTTACAAAATGGATATCCAATACCTTTTCTTAAGCCTGTTAGTCAATCAATAATACCTAAAAATAACCTATCATCATACTCGTATAATGAAAAATCAGACATGATGAAAGCAATTAATTAACTAAAAGCATTAGGGGCCGTCTCAGAGTGCTACGTAACTAAAGATCAATTCATATCTAAAATATTTCTGACTAAGAAACCTAACGGCGATAACCGCTTCATATTAAATTTGGAATCCCTAAATAAGTTAATTAATAACGATCATTTTAAAATGGAGGATTACCGAACAGCACGCAAATTGATACCACGCAACTGATACCTAGCCACTATCGATTTGAAAGATGCATATTTCCTCTTAGCAATTAGGCATGATGACCGTAAATATTTAAAATTTCAATTTAAGCTCTCGCAAAAAGCTAAAACTTTTAGTTTTAATTGCATGCCGTTCAGTTTATCCGTAGCCCCGCGGGTATTTACTAAAATAATGAAAGAAGTTATAACTTACCTTTAACATCGCGGTTTCCAGTCAGTATGTTATTTAGACGATATCTTATGTATAGGAGAAACGTATGAGAAGTGTCTTAGTAATGTAAACGAAACTTTGAAACTACTCGAGTTTTTAGGTTTCTTCGTCAATTATGGCAAAAGTATGTTAAAACCACAACAATCTTGCAAGTACTTAGGATTTTGTTATGATACCAGAAGCCTCAATATAGAATTGCCAGCCGAAAAGCGACGTAGCAGTGCCGAGTTGGTTACTAAGTTTACAAAGTTACCTTCATGTTCAATTCGCGAATTAGCTCGTCTTATCGGTATATTAGTCGCTGCTTGCCCGGCCGTTAAGTACGCTTGGTTATACACAAAGATTTTAGAGCGACAAAAATACCTTGCGCTACTGAAACATAATAATAATTATGAAGTCAAAATTAAGTTACCTAATATTGTATTAGATGATTTGTGCTGGTGGCTGTCAAATATCGGTACAACTCGTAATTTTATGCGACAGCCTAATTTTGAAATCGAAATTTATACAGATGCGTCAAGGTCAGGTTGGGGTTCTGTTTGCAAGAACGCTCAAGTACATGGTAAATGGAAGTTGTCAGAAAAGGAATGCCATATCAACTACCTAGAGCTAATGGCAGCCTTTTTAGGATTAAAGTCATTTACCAGCGATGTAACCAACTGTGCAATATTACTTCGCATGGACAATACGACTGCAATCAGTTAAGTGAATCGCATGGGGGTATTCAATACCCACACTTAAATGACCTGGCCAGGTCTCTTTGGAAGTGGTGTGAGCAGCGTGACCTTTGGGTATTCGCGTCATACGTAAATACAAAAGAAAACCGTGCTGATGCCGCATCCAGAATCGTTAATCCGGAAACGGAATTGTCCCTGTCCAATGATGCCTTCCAGGAAATTAAAAAATATTTTGGTCAACCGGAAAAAGACTTATTCGCCTCTCGCGATAATGCCAAGTGTACCATATTCGTCTCATGGAGACAAGACCCCGATGCAGTATCTGTTGATGCATTTACCTTAGATTGGAATACTTATTACTTCTACGCTTTTTCACCATTTTCCACAATATTAAAATGCCTTAGAAAAATCATCGACGATAATGCATGCGGCATACTAGTATATCCTAACTGGCCATCACAACCGTGGTTCCCATTGTTACAAAACCTTATAGTTTCCGAAGTGGTTTATTTAAACCCCAATAAATACCTTTTGCAATCTCATTTCAGAGAATTCCACCCCTTGCACAAGAACCTTACCCTGGGTGTCGCGAGGCTCTCCGGCAAGCTTACAGCCGACGGGGTGCCTGCCATGTGCAGACTCAACTACGCTGATGCTATCGTCCTTTTCTAACAGTACTATTCAGCAATACAATACTTTACTTAAGCTATGGTGGCAATATTGTACGGCAAACAAAATTAATGTATTTTTCCCTCCGAAATCTTCTATACTGTCTTTCCTAACGTCGCAATTTAATAGCGGGTGTGCATATGGCAGCCTAAACTCTCATCGGTCTGCTCTATCAGCCCTTATAGGCAATAATATTGGCTCAGACGAATCTATTAAGCGTCTCCTTAAAGGCGCGTATAAATTAAGACCTTTAAGACCGAAATATTCCACCACTTGGAATCCCCAACTGGTTTTAAATTTTATTTCAACTTGGTTCCCTAACAAAGAGCTACCTCTAGACAAAATCACAAAAAAAATTGTGATCCTTTTAGCAATCTGCACCGCTCACAGGGTACAAACACTTTCATTAATTAAACTCGAGAACATATGTTTCTCAGATAACGGAATAAAAATTGTAATAACGGACATCATCAAGACGTCCGCATCTGGTAGGGACCAGCCGGTCTTGTTCCTACCATACTTCAGGGAAAATACTTCCATTTGCCCAGCTACAGTTGTCTCTGATTATATTTCTATCACTGTAAACATAAGACTTGAGAGTACATGTAACCTGTTGTTGACGTACAAACGGCCACACAAAGCTGCTACCTCGCAAACCATCAGTAGATGGATCAAACACATGCTGTCAGAGAGTGGCGTCGATATCAGCATATTCGGCGCACATACTCGTAGCACACGACATGCGGCCACGTCGGCCGCGAACTTGGCTGGAGTTAATATAGAAACGATTCGCAAAACCGCAGGGTGGACTAGTTCCTCTAATTCATTTGCTCGTTTCTATAACAGGTCTATTACCATTAGAAATTATTTACCATTAGAAGACCTATCGTGATTATAAACGTTTATTATAATAAAGTTCAGAAATGCTATTGTTTAAGTTTTAACAATAAGAACTTTGTTAAGTTAATTTATGTTGTTATGTAAAAATACCTTTACAATTAAGAAGCTGTAGACACAAGACTGGTTTATCGATAAATAAAACGATACTGTTTATAATCTTATTGTTTATTTCTCTCTCCAGTCCAAAACTTTCTGACTCTTAACATCTACGTTGTTATAATCATATCTGAAGAATGAAGCAACGAATTATAATATATGATCAAACGAACTTACAAGTGAAGTTCGATCTTTATTATGATGAGTTGCTTTATTTGAAGATATGATCTCCCTCCCTCCCTAACATAAGGATAGTTCCCAGTTACGGAGAAAGTTTTGTATCATACCATTACTTGACTCCAAAAAATGAACTAAACGTCAGTGTCAACACAGAGGCACAGGCGCAGCGGTACGGCCACTTAACCGTTTTAAAATTAAAATCTTTAAAAAATGTGCGAAGTTACCAAGTAAGTAAAGGAAACTACGTTGTTATAATCATATCTGAAGAATGAAGCAACTCGTCATAATAAAGATCGAACTTCACTTATAAGTTCGTTTGATCATATATAATAAAAAAAAAATAAAGGGGGCTCCCTTACTACAATGGCACGAGCACAAGTCCGACTCGTACTTGGGGGGTTTTTTTTTATACAAGAGTATACCTAATGCTACACCTACTTAAATTCGAATGTCTCATTAACGTCACCGTGACGGGACCAAGGCTCTATTCACTGCCTAATTAAAGTCATTCATTAAACTTTATCACACTCAAATCTAAACACAAAAACTTGCATAAAATTCCTGAAAAACGTCCTCAGTAACATTTTGAAGAAATCTAAATTAGCTACTTCAGCGCTGAAAACTTTGTGAAAGAAATACAATCGACTTTCTTTCCTTAATTATGAGTTCTTTTCATTCGCTGTTACGGAATATTTTCTGATATTTTCCGTAATGCCTCGGTGCGTGCTCTTATGAATATAAACAAAAGAAATGATATTCAATAGCGATCTTTGTTTTTGTTTTGTTTTTTTTACTAAATGGTTGAGAATGGGGCGAAAATAAATGGGTCTTAAAGTGGGAATTAGGGCAACGTTTCAATACCTAACATGACTCCTGTAATTCACGAAGTGCTAGGCAGAGGTGTGTCTAATAGTACACCCACATTTCGCTAGTTATGTTTAAGTCCCATGTAATAGAGGGCGAGCCTATTGCCATCAACCGGGTGCAAATCCAGACTCCGTGGCGGTACTGAGAAACACAACACAATTATTATTGAAATTCTTTAATTTACTGACATTTATGGCACAACCCAAACCATTGGGTCTGGCTAGAAACATGCGATTCATGAAGATTCCTGAAATTCGTCCCTTAATGCGGTAATAATTGTCTCCTTTTAACACTGATATTGAGAAAATTTTTTTCTTTTTTTCTTGGATTTCTCCTGTCAAGTGGGTGTGTTTACAAACACTTAAACTCACATACACAAACAGCCAATTCAATTATAAAAAACATCGAAAATTAACCCTTCCATTCATACATAATACATACTCACATAATTTACCACAGGGTATGAATAGCTCCCTTGGTCAAAACCCACTGGGGCAGAAATTATTGCGAAACAAATTCAAAGGAAAACAGCGTTGTTTAAACTTCAATGCGTCAGGAAATCTGTCAGAGGGTGGCCCAATTAAAGAATATATAGCGGTCGCGTAATTTAGGACCTTTGTGCCATAGATTGATTCAGCGAGGTTGAACTCTTGAATAATTTAGAAAACCTTGGCTGAATCGAATTTATTTCTTCGCCAAGCGGACGAATAATAAATATATGCGCATTGTCTCTAGTTTACGTCATGTTGGTTTGCGCGGGAAAGCATATGTCAATGATGTTTTTGAACAGATTTCATATTATGTTTGATTTGCTTAGAGATCTGTTTGTTTTTTGTTACATTTTTAAACTGAGGGACAATGGTTTTGTTTGCACAATAGGGCGTACACGCGGTAACAGGGTACACTTACGGAGTTAGGTGAAAACGTACGTTTGAAATCATTGGCGCCTTTCAACTTTAGAAAGTATAAATGTTAACACAGGAATGGGTATGAATGGAGGAAATAGAATAGGGAGGGTCAAAATAATTCTGCTGTAATACTTGCAAACTGCCAATGCAAACATAGATAAAAATCTGTAAAAAATAAGTGCTGTTCAAGTTTGTAATTGCTTCTCGCTTTTCGAACACAATTGAATCGATGATTTACTATCGGCAACCTATGTACCAATTCTAGACAAAATAATAGCTAAGAGAGCTAGTTTTCTATTTCACTATTTAATTTTGTATCAATATTGTTTCGTACGATCTGATATGGTGCATATTGTTGTAAATACATATTGTCTACTAAATTTATTCAATGGACTTTATAATTTTGGTCAAAAGAACACTATTGTTTTTGGGATATTATAAATACAAATTGTGTTAGAGTTTATAAAGGTAACATAGTATTTCCTGTAATTTTCACACTGACTATTAAAAAGTAAAGATATTAATTACTTTTTACTTACCAATACTTTTAATATGAACCTACATCTCTTATATAATTCTTATAACAACAGCAATATCGTTCAGAGTTTTTCACTAATTATCATCATCATCATCATTTCAGCCGAAAGACGTCCACTGCTGGACATAGGCCTCCCCCAAGTGTCGCCACATTGACCAGTCCCGTGCGACTCGCATCCAGTGGATTCCCGCAACCCTCACCAGGTCATCGGTCCACCTGGTGGGAGGCCTTCCAACGCAACGTCTTCCGGTTCGCGGTCGCCACTCCAGAACTTTTCGGCCCATCGGCCATCCGTTCTACGAGCAATGTAATCCCGTATGTCATTACTGGCAACGCACACTGGTCATAGACTTTCGTCTTGAGACACTGTGGTAAGTTGGACGAGAAGATACCGCGCAACTTCCCGAACGCTGCCCAGCCGAGTCGGATTCGACGATTGACCTCTTTCTCGAAGTTAGACCTACCTGGGCCGTTTGTCCCAGGTACACATAATCGTCTACAACTTCGTGTGTAGAGTCTCCGATCTTGATAGGAATGGGTGTGAAATGGGCATTCAACATGACCTTGATTTTGTCCATGTTCATTTTAAGACCCACTCTTCCGGAAGCTCTACTGAGGTCATCGAGCATTGTACTGAGGTCCTCCATGGTTTCAGCCATGACCACTATATCGTCGGCAAACCGAAGGTGGGTGATGTACTCGCCATTAACGTTAATGCCTAGCCCTCTCCAGTCCAGAACCTTGAAGACATCCTCCAGTGCAGCGGTGAATAGTTTCGGAGATATGACGTCTCCCTGTCTAACACCTCGCTGCAGGAGGATAGGTTCCGAGACTTGGTCCTGAAGTCGGACTGACATGGTGGCGTTTTTGTACAAACACTTCAACACCTCGATGTACCGATAGTCGATTTGGCACCGTTGGAGAGACTGCAGTACAGCCCTGGTCTCGATCGAATCGAAGGCTTTCTCGTAGTCCACAAACGCTAAACAGAAGGGTAGGTTATACTCTTCGGTCTTCTGTATAACCTGCCGCAGCATATGTATGTGGTCCACGGTGCTAAAGCCTTTCCGGAAACCTGCTTGTTCGAGAGGCTGGAAATCGTCAAGCCTGCGCGCGACACGATTCGTGATGACTCTTGAAAACAACTTGTAGACATGGCTTAGAAGTGAGATGGGCCTATAATTCTTCAACCGGGCATTGTCGCCCTTCTTGAAGAAGAGTACCACCACACCCCTGCACCATGCCTGTGGCATTTTTCCCTCAAGTATGACGGAATTAAATAGCTTCGGAAGGGCCTTAAGTACCGGTTTTCCAACCGCCTTCAGAAGTTCGGCCGTAATTCTGTCATCACCCGGTGCCTTGTTGTTTTTGAGCTGCTTCAGAGCCATCCTAATCTCGTACAGGCTGACGTCCGGGATGTCTTCGGTATAGTGTCGGGTCAGTCTAGCTCTTGGGTCGTTTGCTAGATCTACGACGGGTTGACTGGTTGACGTGTACAACTGTCCATAGAAGCTCTCGATCTCCCTCAGAAGCTCCGGTTTGGCGGATAAGATCCTACCATCGTCGGTCTTCAGTTTAGTAAGCTGGCTTATTACTGGCTGGCTTATTACTAATTATCACTTACCTTTATTTAAGCCAGGCACCAAAAATCATCGTTATTTATTAGATACGGGGATATAATATCCCTCTAATCCAAATTAACGATAACCATATCTGAAAGAAATTTATTTCAGCTGTAATAATGAAAGTATAAAATAGATCACCTTTCTAATGAAACTCACCGATTGCAAGAATCGAATGAATGGCAAAATGAAAACTTATCATAATATATTCCAGCAATTTATTTGCTAAGAACAAAAAAAAAATGACTTATATTGCCTTATATTGCCACTTACGGGATATCTTCCGTTATTGTTGTACCGTGTTTGTTTATTTTCCATCCACCCGCATTCTCCAGTCAACCCGCGATCATGGCGCTTGCAACAGCGTCGAAACAATCGGGAGCTCAAAACTATTAACATTCACGGAAGATATCCCGTAAGTGACAATATTAGTTTAGTTTTAAACTGTGAAAGCTTAAAACAGTGATTCAAATTTGAAATGCGCAAGCAATTTGTCTACTGAGATATTATTGTAATCATGATGTTATTAACTACTTGTGCTCTTTGCAGCAATCAACCAACTCAACTCTGGATACTTTGTTAATTTTGTTGGTATGAATGTATTTATCGTTATATTTTACTTTTAAATATTTTCGTGACATTTTCTGTTATGCTGCACCAACTATGTTTTCTCCCACAACGTCGCCCACACGAACTAAAGTCGAGGCCGCGTCTAAGCGCGGACGCACAAGCGCCGCGCCACATTTACATTTTCTTTAAGAATAAATAGCAGTGCGCTCATATACTAGGGTCGCGACGTCGCCTCAACTTGCCATTGAGCGACAGTGTTTTTATATAACTGTGCATAAAGTTTTAATAAATAACAATTAAAACACACATATTCTAATGCAATAATTTAAAAACCTATCACACAATCGATTCAAAATCCAATCAAACTAATTAACTAATTCAGTTCAACGCAGAGACGTTACAAAGGCCAAATTCACAGAATAACCTTAACATCGCAATGAGTTAATAAATTAATATCTGAGGGCAGGAATGCAAGCCTATAGATATGAGGTCGCTCGGGGCTATAGATAGACCCTGGGGAAACATGCAGCGTTGAAATTGGTGGAATTCCTTTTGAGATTTTGGTAACCACAAAGAATTAGCCAGTAAGGATGTCAGGGTCGTTTAGATTTCATCATCTTTGCCCTTGTCTTATTACTTGAGATCGGCGCAGCATCTCCAAGGATCGCTTGGATTTTATTAATTTGAATTAATTTTGATTTTTTTACTGAATGATATGTCATCGTACAGAAAAATGTTTAATACAATTTTTAAAGAATTTTACAAACGCTTAGTTGCCTCTGCCTCCATCTACTCCGGTCCAAAGTTGCCATCACCACCTGCTGAAATTTGCTTAAGGACATAGACTCTTTTATTTGGTCGAACCATCGTGTTGGCGCGTGGCTCTCTTGCCTTTGGTATTTCCAACAATGACCAGATTTTCAAGGCTGCTATCTCCACTACGCATTATGTGGTGGGTGTGTGTGGTAGTTGTCGCTTCTCGACCTAAGGGCTGGCTTTGGCCAGAGGCTAAGCGTTGCCAGTTGACAGATTTTTTGATACCCAGTTGTAGTTTATTGTTAGTTTAGTTATTAAAGTTAATCTAAACTTTTTAATTGTAATAATGTACGTTATAATTTTGTATTAGACGAGTTAGCTGTTTTCAGTAGCGTCCATCAGTTTCTGCAATGAACAAACAACAGGACACGCAAGCCACGGTATTAAGTTCCCCATCGTTTGTGGAATAGGACCTCATTTACATTCCAGGGCAGAGTCATCAATGAATACCTACCTGAACAAGTTATCCTTGCTGCGACCGACCTTGATCCGGACTCTATTTAAAAACTCAGCGTTCAGCCATGGCACATGTCAAATAATATATTTCAGCGTGGAAAGGATACAGACCATAACATAACAATCGTTGATAATTCGAACATAGATAGCTGTATCGAATGTAATGCAATCGTACAGATAGATACACGCGCTCGCCTCCTGTATAGCTCATCACTGTTGCCAGGGACGGAATCACGGACTGTGTGTATTTATTTAAAAGCTTCATTGTACGTAGTTATTTTATTATATTACGGGCACGTGTATGGTATTCATGATAATGAAGCTGTACTTTCTTTATGAGGAAAAACCAGCCGAGAAATTAGGTATGTACTGATAACTGGATCCAAATACCTAACTACACAAATAGATGACTAAATAAAAAGTGCTAGTTACAAGAAAGCGCCAGAAATACATAACATAACATATCATCACGCCTGTTTTCCCCAAAGGGTCACGGGTCCCCCGTATTATTCAATGCAGCACATAACATGAGTATGAGTGCGTTACATTGAGTCCTACCGTAAAACGTGGTTTCCCACCCCAAAAAAAAATCGTTTCCCAGCTTAGAGTTACTTAGTTTGATGTGCAGAATGCTAGGCTTCGTGAAGGGTCCGTTTACACTCTGTGTTTTCCGGTCCTTTTTTTTCGGATGGGATATCATTAAATGACTCCTCCCGCTGGGTTCGATTCTCGGGTCTGGCAAAGTGTTATTGGGTTTTTAGGAATTTTTCAGTAGCAGCCACGCTCCCGTTTGGCGAAATGTGGGTATTCTATTAGGTACACCTTTGCCTAACCCTTCTGGGATTACAGGCGTCATTTTGTTATGTTATAAACTAACCCTTTTTCTTCATGGGTGGAGCCAAAAACTACAGAACGCCTGTTTCCATTCTTACATACTCCTTAAACCAGGTCCACGTTCATTGTCTGCTCGTACACGACCTAAATTCAATAATTTTCAAAATACCTACTGCATAAAGTTTTCCATACATTGTACACATCATTTTATACGCCAAAAAGCAACTCCCCAACCAAGTCTAATTCAAAACATAACTTTATCGAAATTGCGAACTCAAGAGGGAAACAAAAACGGATCGCTCACTCAACCGGCTACAGAGGTAAACACATCTCGAGATATCGCAGATATCTTCAGATATGCCCCGAGGGCCGCTGTCACCGTGACAAGGGGACAGAATAAGGCCCAAGGTGCACTTGACGGAATGATTAAGAATGTCGGTCAAGCTTGTCTTTTAGGCTACGTTCACACCAACGCGTAAAGTCTGCCGCCGACTGTGAGTATCCAGTACAAAATGTACCAAAGATTTACTTCAGACGCCGACTGATTCGCTTTTGTTTTTCAAACATTTGCGAAGTCGGCGGCCGACTATACGTTTAGTTTGAACACGGCCTTAGGACTAACGTGTTTGTAGCAACGTGGAGTGATGATTTTGTTAGATGAATTGGTGTATGATAAATGAAAGAAGAATTTTTTTAACATTATAAAATAGTACGCCTGGTTTCCCCAAGGGGATAGGCAGAAGAACTACTGCGCTCATTGATCGTAGCCTTATTGCTCAGGACATAAAGGTGAAAAGTGATTGACCGTCAGTGAACTCGGTAGTACCTATACTTACAGTAGATACACCCACAATTTGCCATTTATGTTTAAGGTATTTTTCAACCTTTATAGTATTTTGAAGATACCAGACCCAAATCATGTGCGTAAGCACAAATGAGTATTGACAGAAAAATACAGGGTTTACTAAACAAAGAGTTAACTTATCGGCAGAAAGAAACATTAAACTTGTACGGGTGACATGAACGGCGCTTTAATACACCGAATTTACTCGTATTCTAAAACTAGATGAACGGTACTTGAACCATAGAGAGATATAATTATTTTCCCAACAATTTAACACGTGATCATCTTTCAACAAACAACACACAAAGATAAACTCATGAAAAGCCGAGTTACGTTGTAAACCAACACAAAACAATGTTTTACAAACAAAGTACCAAACCCTTTATTACGAACTCCCAAAGTATCAAGATTCGTCTCTGCGGTACACGGGTACCCACCAATTCATTGATTTACACAAATTTAGAACGGATCCACCCTTATACACCCATGCCATGGCAGGATCAATAGACACCTATACATAGCCGCATACACATATAGCTACACATTGTTATACATTTGTTTAGCTCTGACAATGCCTTGAGGATATAATGGTAATGTTACAATACATTGGCCCCGTTTTGTTGAGAGGAATAAGTTGAAAATATTGGTGTTTTTTATGAGCTTGATGTTAGAAAAAAGATCAAAGAAAATTTGAAGCGTCATGAATATAGCTTAATAGCTAAATAAAAAATGCTTTATTAAATTATTACTACACACCAACATATAACGACATTTATAAGCTTTGTTAAAGCTCATTGTAAACCTAGTTCCTACTAATATTATTAATGCGAGGTTTGTGAGGACAGACGAATGATAGAGATAGATGTTTGTTACTCTTTCACGTAAAAACTACTGACCGGATTTGGATAAAATTTGGCACATAGATAGTTTATAACCTAGAACATAGAATACCTTTCATCCCGATAGTACGATACCGTGGGATAATTACTGAACCACACACGGGTGAAGCCGCGGGTTTAAACTAGTCATTTATAAAACCACATTATTGAGGATACAACGTCTTATCAATGTCCTATAGCTGATAACAATCACTACTAGAAAACCGTCAGTCTTCAACAGTCATCTTGTAATTTCAATAGTTGTAGTACACTATAATTTTTGCAGTACCTACCAATTCAAAAAGATCATCAGTGCGAAAAAAAAACGCTAAAGGATTGCAGATTTTTCTCTTGTTCAAAATGAACTAGGTCCCAAACTTTTTTATTTAGTTTTTTCTTTTTTATATTCAACTAAATTGTTATTACGGAACATAACATTTATTTAATATTTAGTAGTATACGTTATTTGAATAATTCCTGAAACTAATTGTTGTGATCTATTCACGAGAGGAGTATTGCGTTGTAGGTACTGAACTTTCCCTTGAAAAGCTAATTGACTAGTAAATGGCAATAAGCTTTATGCGTTTGATAGATTAATCCGCTTGTTATTGTCCGTAAAGCTCTAAAGTCTAATACGATAATGGATGTAGCTAATTGTGGTTTAAAGTGGAAGCGCCAGGGCGCGTTGATGACTTTTTCAAAAATAGTCATTCAGTGGGATTAAATGAATTTAAAGAGATCGTATTGATGATTTTAACGATTACAATTCTGTAAATATTACTTATGGTCGCGAATCATATTTTGTTCAATATACAGCCTAGTGTTTCAAGAAATATATTAACAATCCATTTAATGTTTGTTACGGAAAAAATAATACGTACTTAACTATATTATACACGTCTACGTTGAGAAACACAACACAATTACTTACTATGTAAAATATCCGTACAAAATGAATTTCTAAAGTATTGTTTTCTGACTAAATCATCATCTGCCCAGCCTTTTCCCAACATAGTTGGGGTCAGCTTCCAGTCTAACCGGACGCAGGTAAATACCAGTATTTTACATGGAGCGTCTGCCTAACTGACCTCCGCAACCCAGTTAGTACTGCGTAATACGATACCCCTTGGTAGTTGTTTTCTGATTAAATATCTACAAAAAAATACAATTTAGATCGACGGCAGTTTTGCCGTTTGTTACGTACCGGTTCGACAAAATATAAGTCACGGATAATGCAAGAAAAAGAAACACAATTTAGTAAAAAGCTCAGTTGTTTTAATGTATTCTATGCCAAGAACGGATGTACGGTGTAGTAATGCCATAAACCTGTCTAGGTACGTGCGAGTGTTGCCAATGGACTCTAAACTGGGTTAGTGGGTGTGAACCTGGGGTAACAGGGCCCTAAAGAGTTTTGATTTTATAGTAGACTGAAGAGGTTAACATGATGTAGTCGTGGATGTTTGGGTTTCTGTGAGAGGATGGACGAAAGATTACTTTTTCTTGTAATTTTTTTTATTTCATTCCTTATTGTAAAAATATTTCTTTCAACTGTGCAACAGCTTGTTTGTTATCTTGAACATGTTTTCTCAAATTAATGAATGATTCAATTGCATTTATTGCAGAAAATAGTAAAACCACAGATCGTTTCATGTCATTAAATGACGGTTTATTAATATTAATATGAACTTTATGTTAATCCATAATTTCAAACATGCGGTGTTGTTTTTTTTAACTTATAACAATAGCTAACGCCATTTTCTTTGCATCTTTTAAAAGTTCTACATTATACAAGTAAAATTGAGTAATGATTGTGCCCATAAAGTCTGTAAATCACACTGATCATCATTATTCTTCTACCCTTAACCCAATTTACTTGGGGTCGGCTTCCAGTCTTACCGGATGCAGCTGAATACCAGTATTTTACATAGAGCGACTGCTTATCTGACCTCCACAACCCAGTTAGTACTGGGTATTACGATACCCCTTAGTAAGACTGGTTGTCAGACTTTTTGGGCCGCTGACTACATGTGTAACGACTGTCAAAGATCTACAAATGACAGCCGGGACCAACAGCTTAACGTGCTTTCCGAGGCACGAAGGAAACTGAACTGGAACTGTAAGGGTGGTCACCCATCCACAGACCAACCTAGGCAAGCACGCCTAAACCTAAAGATCGACCCGAGCGGCTGTTTTTATTTAGCCACGAGCTCCTCGTCTCCTCCTCTTCTTCTATACTTCTCTATTACTCGTCATCTCAAAAGTCACCTCCTTTTAAGCCGTTCTAAATCACACTATCTACGAGTAACACAATATTCAACTACAATAATGTAATTTCTATAAATCCCTATTAAAAGATTTCAAAGTAATAAAAAACCTTTCTACCTACAAAATAGTTCAGTCAAAGCTTACTTTACAAAGAGGTCTCGCTGCGACATTATATTAAGGCACCCATAAAACACAAAGGGGCTCCTAGCACTAAGATGGAATGGATTGCAAATCCTGGTTCTCCGTTGGAACATGGAGGCTTTTATCCTCCTGCAGTTGCGCGGTACTTAATTGAACTTACAGTTGTGATAGCATTACTTATTGTTGCAAAGAAAATGCTAGCGTTTTTGCAGTTGTTTTGTTACGATTTTATTTCATTGATGTTAAGAGTTTTGGATAATTCAATCGGCCGAAAAGTAAACAAAAACGGACCAATGTTCTTAAATTTTCATGTAGAAATCAAAAGTTCGTTCATAATTATTTTGAAAAGTAATCTACCTAGAATTAATCGTCAAAACATAGTATTCCCTCTTCATTTTACTGCTTAGCTGAAATGCAAGCACCAACTGCAAACCTACCTAGTTTAGATAAAGGAATTATTCCAATTAGCCAGAGCAAATACCTAGAATTGAATACAGATTTACGCGGCATGCTCGTGTCAGTAAGTAAGGAGAACAGAAGGCCACAGTTTAGCAAAACGAATCCAATGTTTACAAAATAATCGACGAAAGTTATCGATGTTCAATAAACATACTGTAAAACATGTAGTAAAACATAACATACATAACATAAGGTCTGTAATTCTTAAAGGGTTTAGCTAATAATCCACCCACATTTCGACAGCTATGTTAAAAACGCATATTATAGTTAGGCTGGCCCCGAGGCTATTGCCATTAACCGGGTACAAATCGAACCGTCGCAGCTACCGAAAAATTCGTGATGGAAAACTCAATGAAATCTCAACCCAGGGAAAAGAATTCAGGATCTCTTGCTCAGCTCAGTCACGCGTGCGACCACTGGACTAACGAAGCATTCAACCTACAGTAAAAAATACATCTAAAATGCCGGAGATGTAAATATTAAGAATTATCAGAAAACTCTTGGCCACAAGGGGAACACCATCTTGGACAGCGACTGCGGAGAAAGGAAATGGAAGAAATTACTTAGAGCATGCGTAACCGCAATATGATGATCTTCACATTCGCGTCCATCAAAAATCGCATCCGAAGTTGCATCGACTGAGGTCCTGACCGGGTGTTACAGTGACTAACACTCTTTTCTGATTAATTTCTGTCTGTAACATTATTCACTTCATCGAGGCTTGTGTTTGGTTGCATTTCTTAAACTGGTCTTACTGTACTGATCTTTAGTACGTCTGCACTGAATCTCCGACGTCGAACGTCGCACTGACCTCCGATTATAATTGTTTGATATAACTATCCATTGTTACGACGAGCTGAGGTGAATTGTAAACGGATAGATTGTGGCTCCGGAGGTCAGAAGCCAAGTTATTGGAGCTTAAAGCAGTAGTTGTCAAGTACGTACTTCGTAACTGACCAATTCTAGATAGATTTGTCAGTGGATAGGGTCTACGAGTTTGCTACGCCGTAGTTTGAGGTGCTACGCGCGGGCTACGCTATCGTAGCAAATCTGTGCAATATATTCTCCGACTGTGAAGGATGTTATTTATTTTAATATACTAGTAGTCATTATTATTTACTGATAGAACGTATAAATGATATGTTAAAATAAAAAAAAATGCTTTATATTCAACATTTGATTTTAGAGTCAGCCTCGAGGTGTAGTGGTTGAAACCAGTGCCCTGTTGATGGCAACAGGCCCACCCTATTACATGAGACTTTAACTTAACGTGGGATTGCTATAAGTACATTTCTACCTAACCCTTGAGTGTTTGTTACTTTATTCTGCATTGAGCAAAAAAAATGGAAAATCGGATTGGACCCAAATTAAAAGTTTCGAATATGCACGCTGAATAACTGCATCCAACATCGATATTTTTTACCCGAAATCAATAATTGGAAATACCAATAATGTGAACCGAACTGTGATTCCCGATACACAGTAATGATTAAAACTGCTGTATTGAAATTCTCGGTAAAATAATATGGAATAACCGAGTTTTGTTACAAAAATAAAATAGTATCTAGAATTTCACTAGCAATATGCTGAACCAGTAATTGTTTAACATATCTAAAAAATAAATAAATTGGAGTATCTGTTTGTAATTTCAAAATAACAGCTTTATACTAAATGCATAAGAACGAATATACGGTACTCTGCTTTGCTAACTGTGGAGGCTTGTAAATGGCTTTTCGTTATTTGTATCACTATAATTGTTTGTATTGTTAGCTATAAGCCACCCATATAAAATAAAATAAAATAAATAAATAAATAAAAAAACATATTTTTAAAATGTTTGTCAGTCTGCCTGTTTGTTCCGGCCAATCTCCGAAGCAGCAGGACTGATTTTTACGGGATTCCTACAAGCAGATAGTTGATGTAATAATAATAATAATAATAAGTATTTATTTCCCAAAAAAACATAGCAGTTTGCACTGTGTCAATAAATAAATAATGTAAATATTATTTTTAAACAATTTTAAAAATAATATTTACATTATTTATTTATTGACACACCAACGACTTATTCACTAAATCATTTACATTGATTAGTTTCTATTTCAACGGCTTTGCGGTGAATTCGTCACTTATAGGTGTGCACAGCACTTGTATAATCAATAATAATAATTGAAAAGGAAATATATGATGATAACAAAATTAAAATTTACAAAATTTACATTGAATTTAAAATGTCTAGTAGTTAATGTAAATCAAATTACAGTATAATTAAAAAAAAAACATCAATTAAATTGGAATAGAAACAATTATAACAACAATTATGATGCAATAGTAGACTATCTTTTAAACTAGGACTAGCCTGTATCTTAAAAGATAGTAATAAGCAGCAACTAAGGTTACTTTTATTATAAAAAAGAAATAGGGTTCCGTGCAAAAAAAACCCTTGAATTTGTCAACAAAATCCGATTCAAATAAAAATGATAATAATATTGACAATATTTATTTACAAATTTGAGACAACCATAAAGAGTAACTCAATAATAAACACAAAATAGACAGATCGTTGGATGTGAAATGGTACAATGAAATGTGAAAGTGATATTTTTATAATAATTTCACGCGGACGAAAGTCGCAGGCAACAGCTAGTCTGTAAAACATTGGTTTACGAATTTCCCAGGAATTAATAAGAGCATTCATACAAATTTTCTGTGAATTCATTTTCCAGATACATTGGCACGTCCATTAGAAATTCTTAAAACCGCTATTTGCAAATTCAGTTAAAACGGTTTTACTGCGTTCGAAAACCGTAATTTCAGATTCCTGGTGAGTACCAATTGAAAACTAAATTTTAGGGAGAAGAAACTAGGTCGGATAAATCCCTCTTTTGTTTTAGATTTCATACATAGTTGTAGTTCCGTTAGATAGTAGAAAGCAATTTCCATTGAAAAAAAAATATCACTCCCTTTGACGATCAACTTTTTAATTGCACTTATTTGTCGATAAGAGGATAGTTTTTATCAGTAACCATAAAGCGTTTTTTTTTTAAAGAATTATGAAAACAAAGAAAAATACCTCAATTTATATGATTATGATCCTCGCAACTAGACGTGCATGGTGCGTATACCATAGGTGCTAAGTAAACATTCAATAAACAAACATAATTATTAAGTGATAAGCTTGTAATTAAAAAGTATTAGTACCAGGAATTCATAAACCATTTGGTTTCAGCTCCCAAAATGAATGCTTCAAATTCAAACACAATTCCTTGGACAAACACCTACATCGACGTTACATCACGACCGCAATGTACCAGGGCCTCAGTAAGGCGAGGAGATCTATTATTCCGAATTTCAATAGAGACAAAGTTCGGCACGTGACCGATGTCCGTTGGGAGACTCGCGTAGTACTTTAGTTAGGGAGGACATACACTAGTGGGGATGGCGATTGAATTGAAAGTGGTGAATTACTTTGTAGAGTTAAGGTCTATACAGAATGACTTTTTTATCACTTTCCAAAAAAATGAGTATAAAAGGTGAACGGAGTAGAGAAGCAAATGGCACTTAGTTTTTTTTTTGCGAAAAAAAAAATCTTATGTCAAAATTTTACGCTTATTGCGTATTATTTGAAATTCGATATTTTTAATTTTTTTTTCAAAATTTCTCTTTCTTTGTTCTAATATGAAAAGTTTATTTGAAATTTGTAGCGTTTTTTGATGATGGATCAACTTTTTTCTAAGCTGTGGAATAAAGAAAAAAAAAACCAGGTATGCCATAAGCTTCTATTCCGTTCACCTAATATACCTTCCGATTTTTTTTGGAAAGTGATAAAAAAGTCATCCAGTATTGTTACTTATCACTATTTTAGTAGCCTGCATTTATGACGGGAACTTCTGGGGCCTTGAAAACAAACATAAAATCGACATGCACAGACGCACAAATACATACAAACCTACATACAGATTTTTGGAAACGTGTCCAGTGACTAGAGGTTCTTCCTGTTCGTTTCGATGATTCTCATAGTTATTAAATTTGTTTCGACCCAAACTCAGCGACATCGACAGCATTGGAAGTGGCTTCGGACAGGTCCCTTAAAATGCAGGTGGAGTGGCACATAAATCAGGACAGGAGGTGGGCCATGGTTTGGGATGAGGCTCCGCAGTCGCAGTCAGCTTTATCGGAATAGCCCCAATGGACCAAGTTGTACTTGCAGTGGCCCACTTGGCTTCGAAATCGGTTTAGTCTTCCAGGTGGGCCATGGCAGTTGGTGACCCGCCGACTATACGTTATCGTTCGCCAACTGCCTTGATTAGGACGCGCTCAAATACATTCTAGTCAGTGAATTTACCAACTAATATTAATATTTTTGACGACCCGAATGGCGTAGCGGTGGTGAGGCTACCTTACGTTCTTAGGGTCCCGGGTTCGAGTCCCGGTTGGAGCACATGTTTGTGTGATGAGCATGGACATTTGTTTCCAAGTCATGGATGTTTATATGTATAATAAGTATGTATTTACAAACAAAAAGTATCTATGTAGTATATCAACTATCTGGTGTCCACGACACAAGCCTCGTTGCTTACTGTGGCACTAGATGGTGTTGTGTGTTCATGTTCGGCGATATTTTTATTATTTTTTATTTTTTTATTAGCTATTAAACACATAAATTCATCCGAAATACCAAATGCTTTCAAAGTAAATACGTTTAGCAGTATTATTTCGATACATTTCTGAATTTCATAGGCCTGTTTGTTAGGCAATGTTTATGCAAATAGTTTACCTAATTACCAATACAGGTATGCTTTGAGAGCATATAAGAAACTTCAAATAGAACTAGTTACATAGATTTACATAGAATTTTCTCTGAATCTATTTATAATTAAAATATGCACACATACATATTATGTACTTTTATCTGCTGCCGTAAGCTTAAAGAAATTCTCGTGCCACAAGTTTTCCTTATAGGAAATAGGTGTCTGGGGAACACCAGAGTTTTCCATCAGGAATGACTCAGTAGCAACCAGGGTGTCTGGATTTGCACCCGGTTAATGGCAATAGGCTCGGCCCCTATTACATGGGACATAAACATAACTGGCGAAATGTGGGTGTACTATTATACAAATATTAGTACATATAACACGGTCACATTAACTTAACGCATCACTAGAATACGAGGCCCGCATTCCTTCCCCCCGCATTTCCTTAGCTCGCCCGGCAAGTGTTACCTTTATCTTTGTCTTGGTTACCGATACGCGCGTCGATAATTTGGCTAGATTTTTGTTGTTGTTATATTTATATTTTTTATTATTTTACCAAAAAAACAAAATAACGTCATCAACGCCAAGCGTCAAGTTAATGTGACCGCGTTGTACGTATATAGGGTTATTTGTTAAACCCCGACAACCTCTTAGGACTACGTTACTAACATTTAATTATTTTTATTTTTGTATGAAAATCTGATGAACTAAAATATGAGTTTTTTTTTTTTTATTGAACAAAAGTTGTTGGTTATGATGTGTTTATTTCTGTGTGGTTTATTTATTTATTTAACATTTCAAGCCCAAAGTACAGAGGCGGACTTAATGCCATAGGCATTTTCTACCAGTCAACCTTTGGGTGATGCAGGGACAAACAGTGGTAGGTGTATATCTTGAAAATAATTCAGACTGGCTTAGCTGGGTTAGCCTGGCTTAACCCGTTGGTTCGTCCCCGTGGGGACCGGGGGTGTTTTCGACCTTTACGGGCCTATAGCTAGGCATAATTAAAATGTCATGTAGTATTGTGGCAAAACCGCTAGAACTTATAGTATTGTAGCTACAGCCTTAAAACATCTACTCGTACCAGCAAAACGCGCTGCGGATTAGAGGCTTAAGCACAAGCTTACCGCGCAGGCAGGCGATCGGGCGATTAGAACAGTTCCAACTATCATTTACTTAACGGTTTGAGGACCCATCAATAGTTATCAATGCATGCGGCGATTACAAGTTTTTGGGGCTTTTTGTGGGTCCGTTTAAATAAATGGATGTCATCTATAAGGTTATGAAGAACTGGTTGTAAAGTTCTTCATCCTATATAGAAAAGGGATGATCCTCCGACCAGACGGGTGTTATGTCTGGTGGGCCACTGCCCAACAGTTGTTGTCGGGGTTTCCTATAAAGAGTAACAAGACTCTTAACAAAGTCGAAAAGAACACAGTTTTAAGCTTTCACGGTTTACAACTAAACTTATATTGTCACTTACGGGATATCTTCCGTGAATGTTAATAGTTTTGAGCTCCCGATATTTCGACGCTGTTGCAAGCGCCATGATCGCGGGTTGAAACTATTAACAGTCACGGAAGATATTGTAATGTGTATATCTTTTATATGGTTTTTTACTTACATTTTTGGATATTATTAACCTGAAAATTAAAGCATTCGTCCTCCCTAGGTAGCTTCATGGTCATTTCTTGGAGGCTTAGCAACGGCTTTGGCCTTTTTACCTTCTAATTCATGTTATTTAAGTTTTTATCTTTATTAAATCTTTGTTTACTTTTGTGATGTCAGTTAGTGGCAACCCTAGTTTTATTTTTAATTTATTGCTGGAGCTAGTTGTAGGTTGTATAGGTAAATCACATCGACCTCATTCGATTTTCTTTTTAATAATTTTCTAATTTTAAAATGTAAATTATCTGGAGTTGACTGGAGCCTGGTGGTTGAATGGGTAGTCTACGTTCGGAGCTGAGAGCAGGAACAGCTCTGAGAAGCTCCATAAAAGTATATTTAAAGGGCAGTTCCCCTTATTCTTCTGTTTTAAGTCGGCCTCTCTCTGTGCCGCACCCTCACCTAGAACACCTGGAAACCTTGATGCTTGAGCTGCACAAGCCTGATGATGAAGATTTGATGCTCCTCGGCCCTCCTCCACGGTTGGAAGACAGATGTCCTCGGCCCTCCTCCTACGGCCTGAGGATTGACGGTCCTCGGCCGTCCACCACCGTCTGAAGACGGATGCCCTCGGCCCTTCTCTACGGCCTGAGAGTTGATGGTTCCTCGGTCCTCCTCCACAGTCTGAAGACGGACGTTCTTCAGTTATTTATTCCATTCTGCGTTCATCTTCAGTATTTTCCGCCAGCTTCACTGGCATTAGTGATTTAAGTAGCTCCAGTTTTTAGGTTAGGATCTTTGTTAATAAATTCTAATAACTCGTCCCCTTGTCTATTTCTTTTCATAGTGCTCCCCTCCAGACTGAAGTTAGGTAGGTGAGTACTCAGAGTGACTTTACAGTTTTGTGGATCCTATCCAGGAAATTGTAACGTTACAATATCCAGTAAGTGACAATGTAAGTTTAAAGTCGAAAAGAACTTGTTCTCCCCGTTATTACGATCATTTTTTTCTAGACCATACCTGGGAACCTTCTAGTTTTGAAAATGTTGCGTCATTACTATTCATTTTTATTCCTTCAGCTAAGTACACTCTTTTGCAAAAAAAACGGGCACCTAAGGAAATTTAGGTTATAAGGTCGATTTGAGTCATTTAAATGAAATTTAATTGTTTGCCTAGTAGTCTGTATACTTGTAATTGTGTAAATAAATAGGCGTGAAGTGAATTCTGTTTTTTTTTTTTATTTTCGATAAATTCTTTAAAACCGATGTACACGGCCAAACAATAAAGTGGTCGGCAATAAAGGCAATAAGATATTTATACGTTTTTTAATAAAATAAAGTTACAAATGTAAAAACCTAATAAAGAGTGTGACCTCCTCTTGCCAAAATTTCAGCTTGAATCCTTCTGGGCATGCTTGCCACGATGTTTTTAATAACGTTTTGAGAAATACGTGCCCACTCTTCTGCAATGACACTTTTTAGCTCCCTGATGTTTTGTAGAGCAGGTTGCACTGATCTTACCCGTCTCTTTAGAACATCTTAGACATGCTCAATTGGATTGAGGTCAGGACTTCGAGCTGGCCAATCTAAACGACGGATCTCAACTTCTTGCATGTACGCTTCCACGTCGCCAGAACGGTGCGGGCGAGCATTGTCGTCCATAAAAATGGAATCTTCCCCAAGTGCAGTCAATGCGGGTTGTGCATATGGAATTAGGACTCCCATTATGTACCGGTGTGCATTTAATGTTCCATTTTCTATGAAAACTAACTCCGTACGCTCCGTCGAATTCATTGCTGCCCAAAACATAACGGAGCCTCCGCCATAAGGAGTGATTTTTTCAAAACACTCTTCCGCATAGCGTTCCCGTAGTCTTCGCAGCACTCGCCGGCTTCGGTCCTCTCCACACAAAGAGATTCTAGCTTCATCAGAAAACAATATTTTATTCCAGTCCTCCAGAGTCCATGAAGCACAGATTCGAGCAAACTGAAGTCGAGCAACACGGTGCTCACGGAGTAATTTAGGGCCCCGAGCCGGGCGGTAACTCCTGATATTGGCAGCCAAAAGCCTCCTCCTGACCGTCCACAAGCTAACTTCTATTCCTCTTACATCTTCAAGGCACTTCTTCAGGTCCACACTTGAAGCCTTACGATTCGGCAACGCCTGACTCACCAAAAAGCGGTCATCTCTTGGTTCTGTGCATCATTTTCGTCCCGAACCGGGTCTTCTTTTGACCGAACCGTTCGCTCGATACCGTTGCCTTCTGCCTTCGTTGCCCTCTGGACAGTAGAACGACTCACATTTAGCCGCTGAGACACGTACGTTTTTGAACAACTCCTTCAAGTAGGGCTATAATTTTACCGGCCCGGATAGCTTTATCACTCATATCAAAAAGTGGTATTTAATGTAAAAAGAAAAATTAAATTGTTTAATTTGCAGAAAATATCCAAAAAGTTTTAAAATTTTAGTAATCAGTATAAAATCGTTTCAGCAATTCGCGCCATTAGTAAAGCAATTTTACAATAATCCACAATAGCCATTAATTTTCTTTTGTTAATTATAAATTTAAGTTTGGAACGTAAAGAATCATGCCGGAATACTTCAAATAACATGCCAATACATCGTCAAATTAATAAAACCTCTTTCGTGTTCTTCTTCATTGAAGTAGAGAAAAAAATCGAAAGTGCCCGTTTTTTTTGCAAAAGAGTTTATATTTGTTAAACGCCATAGAACAGGTAATTACTAAATCCATTTTATTGCATTGTTAACTTCATTTCTATATTAATCTATGGCTGCGTTAGAATAGTGTATAATGGTTAGTCGCCAATAAGGTCGATAATAAACTCTATTGAAAACAGAAAGCATTTGTGGTTTTAAAATCAAGTTTCCCGTACACAATAACACTAAAGTCATCATTTAAAGTGCAAAATCGAAGTCAACATAAACTACCAAAACAGGAAATATCTGGGGTCAAAGGTAACTTTTTAAAAGTTTTTACTTTAAAAAAGGCCACCTACTGGTCCCACACCGTGTAATTGGAAGGAAAATCGATAGGATAAGAAGAAGAAAGTTTTTACTGTAACATTTTACTTTTAACACCTCCACGACCCCCGTTCTATTCAACCCATCCACAAGCACAATGTTTAGAGAGCGTTACATTGAGTCCTACCGTAAACGATTTTCTATAGGAAGTGACCATCTGAAGATCCGAGTGATCGTCCGAGGTCGAATGATATTCAAGTCTACATTGTGTTGTAGTAGGTAGGTACTAATTTAGGCTGACACGATTATCTCCCGTTTCTACATGAGGTTCTCATGAACGATTTCGTGTAAACCTCGATAAAGTCAAACATCAAGTTCCCCATTCTTTATCACCGCAGTCAAACCCTCAGGTAAATTCTAATAACATGCCAAAAATTCTAATTCACAAACTTCATTCTATTCTAAATACGACGTGAAATAAAGGCACACATTTCTATCTCCCTTCGTCGTAATTCCTACCACTCGGGGCCGCATTTCATAGCAAAAATGTAAGCATTTTCACGGTACCAAAATTAGTTTTTGGTCTTTCATGAAACACATCAAAGGATTATTCAAAAGTTTAATTGTAAGAAACTGCGCCGACTCTGTGAGCCTTATTTTCGGAGTGAATTTCGTTAGTAATGAACAATTATTATTAACTCTACCTAAGAAATTAATAGGAGAAGTTCAAACTCTCTCTGTCTTCTTGAATCTGTCTTTTTGAATTTTGAGTTATTTAAAAGCCAACTTTGTGAAGATGTTTTGGATTCGGTTAGACTTTTGGAAAGTTTTTAAGTGCAAGATATGTATTTTCTACGAGATTATGCTAGTATGCTAATAAATTGCTCGTCTACTATTTATGCAAAGACACTGCCCCCTAAGACACAGGATCTTCCTTGTTTAGGAGTCAGGGCTTAAATTTTGTATTGACTGTACTGAACTCATCTCTCGTACACAACTTCTGTTTGCTAATTTTTCAGTACCTTACTGATTTGTGTACTTTAAGTGGCAAACTTGTATTTTCCTAGTAAAGTCTAATTAACATATATAAATCGCGCCTGTGAGCCCTCAAGGGTTAGGCAGTAGTGTACCAAATAGTACGCAGACATTTTGTCAGTTATGTTTAAGTCCTATGTAATAGCAGGCGAGACTATTGCCATCAACCGGGCGAGAATCCAAACTCCGTGGCTGCTACTGAGAAATTGCTGATGGGAAAACCCCAATAACAATTTGCTCGACCTGGGAATCGAACCTAGGACCTCATTTTCAGCAGGCATTTGCGACCACTAGACTGTCGATAGGTAATTTTAGCTATGAAGCCATGCCTCGTTATTTAAGAGGTGCTACTGCTGAACATGAGTTAGGAACTTTCGATTCTTAGGGCTACGTGTTATTGGGTTTTTCTCAGTGGCAGCCCGTAGCCCACTTGTTCGGTGGATGCCAATAGGCTCGTCTCCTATTTCATGGGACTTTACAATAGGATCAGAATAGGATTCCCATCTGCCTAACTCTTCGAAGACAACCGGCGTTTATGCTTTTTGCGTACTAATTACCAATTGAATATTATGACTGTTTCATAATATCCTTATTTTAACTTGAACATCTTCCCCTAGCATGAATAAAATCTGTGACAAAAATCTTTACGATGTAACTCAAAATACTTAATAAAGGAAACTCCTGCTACACCTTTTATGGGACTTAAAATTATGACTGTCGTACGAACACAAGTTAATTATATTATTAATGTCATAACTTTTACTGCGTAAAGTCGTAAAGTAAATATTACGATAGATCCATAATCCGACTGGCGGGAAATGATAAGTAAGAGCTCCGCCATTTTGTTTTATTTACTGATTACTTCAGTTTTAGTCGTAAACGCGTGATACACGTGATTGAAAGAATTGCTTCGGTATGCGAAATTTTCAAATAATATTTCGTATATTTCCCAAATCGGTACTCATGGATACAAGGCATTTTTATAAATGTAGCTTAACGTTTAAAAATGACTACCACTTCGCCTGTGACTTCGTTCGCAAAAATTGTGATAGCTCGGCTAATATGCTTGATATAAATATAATTTATAGCCTACAGTACCCACAAAAAATGTAGCTTCCTACCAGTGAAATTTTTTTTGGAATAGGATCATTACTTCTGGAGATTACCCCCTACCTAAAATCTTACAACGTTTTACCTCTTTAGAATATTATTAAATAAGTGAATATTAGCGACTGTTTCTCAATACATTTTTTTCGTTTGAACGCGTCTCAACTTTGATCAGGATTCATGAATAAACCCTCAAATGTAAAGTGATCACAAACTAGATAATTATGTTTATGAATGGCTGTGGTAAATGTAGTAGCTAGAGACAATAGCGAAGCTGACTACCCAGACTCACAGTGCATCAAACGTGCATAATTACGTATCATCACTCTAGGACGTTGTTCCAATGCACCACCACCACGCATGTGAATTGTGAATATTAATTATGGCAGGTTTTGGAACTACATGTGGTTTTTATAAGTATATGTCCGAAATTAGCTTATTGTCCGTGTTGGGTAACTGTAAGTACAGTAAGCAGCTGTTGGAATAGAAATAAATAAGTTTTGTGAACAAAATCATACGTAAACGGGCTGTTTCGCCAGAAAACAGACCCTCAAAGATCTTCTGTGTCGCTGAACAACCGGAAAGATCAAAAACATGTTGATGTTTCGGGGACCGGTTTCTTTCTAACTTTTGTTGGGTCCGAGCATCAAATCCGTAAGGAGTAGAAATCCTATTGATCCGTGAGCATATCTTCCGTCCAATATCCCATATTACATATGACCAGAACCTTAAAATTGTTCAATAATAATCTCATAGCAAGTATCACTACACATTATAAAACGAAGTCGCCCGCCGCGTCTGTCCCGTATGCTAAATCTTTAAAACTACGCAACGGATTTTGATGCGGGTTTAAGGTTTTAATAAATAATTTGCGGGCGGGCGAAGCCGCGGGCATCAGCTAGTAATAATAATAAACACAACGCATATTACCCTTGACATCACTTTTATTACCCTTGACAGACTGTTCGTGTCAAGTTGTACCAATACTTTTCAGCACACCAACATTTGCAAGGTATGTTTAACTCCCAAGTAATAGAGCCTTTTGCCATCAACCAGGCCCAAATGCAAACTCTAGGCGGCTACCGAGAAATGCCTGGTGGAAAAACCCAATCACACTTGGTCCGACTCGAGAATCGAATCTAGGACCTCATACTCAGCAATAGTGCTTGACCAGCGAGGTAACAAACGAACAGAGAAGCCAATACAAAAAAGCAACAGTACAATTATCCTCGCGGTAAAAATACCTCTGCAATAATCATTTACCGCAGCAAATTGAACAAAAAAGACATAATCAATTGCATGCCATAAACAAACGTCTGGACGCTAAAATCTCAACAATAAAACAGCATTAAGGTGAGTTTAAACTTGCCACTGGAAGGGATGAATTATAGGCAGGCAGGCAAGAAAAATCCGGGCGAGCGCCGCGTAAGACCGGGCAAAATTCCATCTAACCACTTAAAAAGTTTTTTGCAAATCTGAGGTAAACGTGGGAGTAAATATGACGCATTGAACTTTGGAGAGAAATTGTCATACAGGTATGGGTGACGCTCTGCAAAAGACGAACTTTTACGCCCACCTCATGTGCTTACACTCGCACTTGTTAAAAATATTGTGCTGATACGGAGTGACGTTGGTCGGAACGTTTGCGTCCGCATTTGCCGATACGCGTCGTACATCGGTGGCATCGTCGATGCAAACCAAACAAGATGGGCGAGTACCAGTATCCGACCGAAGCTTGGGCTTCGGTTTAAGTCACCAACGGTCATGAAAATCACCTTCAGCTTGGAAGCCGAAGCCGACGCTTATGCAAACGTTCGTTTTGTTTTGTCTCCAACTTTGAATAAAGTTTTAAATGAAACTATCAGTCTGTGTCTAATCTTTCTAAGAACGAGGTGTCAGTATCCGGGGCTGCGGGACTGTTCCGGAGCTGCGGGACTGTTCGAAAGAGATACCGTGACCCTGAAACACAAAGAGTGTTGAAGGAACATGGATGGGTTTTAGTCAGTAAAAGTCTGACACTCCCTCCCGCTCCGCCCAGAGCGGGAGAAGTCATTTGATGATTTCCCATCCGAAAAAAAAAAAAAAAAAAAAGTGGCTAGTAAACATGTAGATTGCAGACAACTGCGCCACTGCCACACGAAAAACGTGCCTCAGCTAACTAGGGCCACTCATACGACGCGCATGTCGATTGTCACGTACATGCCTAAATCAACACGTAGGAACCAATTCCGCATTTGTTCGTTAGATTTTAAATGCTCTCACGCGGCTCGAGACAACCAAATAAGAGGTGCGGCAATTGTTACTTAAATTGAAGTGTGCCAAACGTTTACCATCAGATACTGTTAATAAGTCATCAAGTTGCAAGTTATGAATTCCTCAGGAACCAAGCCATCATAAAAAGAACTTAAAGGCGTGGAACCTTTAAAACTTCACTTGTAAAAAATCACGTATAATTGCAAAGATTCGTGGATCTCCCTAAAGTTGTAACTATACTCTCGCAAAAAATAGCACAGCAGCAAAAACAATGACGCAACGCGACGCGACGCGGCGAAATCACTGGCCTCTTCCAGTACCATCGCGTAGCGTCGTGTCTTTAAGATTTTTGAGTCGACAACCTATGGAATTATTTTTTCTACTTGTTTTGACATTTGGTCTTGACGAAGTCCAGTGTACAGTTTGTGATGTATGCATGTTTAGTTGAGAAAGAGGAACGAGCAAATTTTTCATCTATTCAAGTCTTTATTTTATTTATATATTTTTTTTGGCTCTTCAACAATGAGTACACTTTTACATAATATATAGTAAAACATTTCAAACTTAAGTCTAAGTGCCCCATTTCTTAAAGACTTTAATAATTATAAAATAGTCTTTTTCAAATCATTTTTCTTTTTTCATGTTTTGCTCAAAATAGTTACAGCACTGATGACAATATTTGTGTGACTTGTTTTTTTTTATGTACAAAATGTTCTTACCTTTGTTTAGATTCTTTTTTTATCTATTATTTGTGAATGAGTGAACATTGTAGGCTTTGTAAATTCCCAGATGCTTGTCAACTTTTGTAAAATATTTTTCAGTTTTACATTTTCTGTATAGTAAGCATACCCCCCATACTTAAGTACTAATGATGTAACAAAATAATATTGTAATACCTACGTAATGATTTTAAAAGAGTAACCATGGAGTTTCTTGCCGGTTCTTCTTCATGGAAACGACCAACGCGAACCGTGCACCTTTTTCTACGTTTTATTAAGCCTAGATCTAGGCAAGGGAGATAAAATATTTTGATTTTGATTTTTGATTTTGATTTGATTTGATTTTTTAATTATTTATAATTATTTTAAAAACTTTACAACTTTCATACCAATATTGAATATTGCGATAGTAACTCTATGTGTCTGTCATATTTTCACATTTTAACTGCTGAATAAATTCAGATGAAATTCGGCATATGGATAAGAACTTGGGTTAAGACATGTTTTATTTTTCTACGTTCTAAATTCTAAAGAAATAATTTCTAACTTCCAGAGAATAAAACCCCGGGCCAAATAAACTATAGCAATTTTTAGGACGTTTTCTAATGAATGCTAAAATTTCATTTTATATTTTTCGACAATAATATTTAAAAATCACTTTTGGTATGATATCTAAATCTTCATTTTAAATTTTGGCTGGTCATTGAAAACTGACCCTGTTTTTGTCGTAAGACCTCGCAGTGCTTCCGCACGTTCCTAATGAGGGATTTTCTTTTTAGCTCTTCCCTAGTCGCTGGATAGATGGCGCTGAACCTAGTACGTTAATCCAAGAAACGGAACCTAAAAAAACTTATTCTAACAAAGCGCGAGAAAACTAGGTTATATTCGGAAGGTTAAGCAAACGAAGTGTCAGTCAACGAGCGTATGTGACGTGACGCAATGTTATTTTTTTCCAAGCGCTTTGGCTTTGGCACCAACTATCGTAGTCAGTTCAACGCCATCTATAGAGTTCTTAAACAAAGTTTTTTTTTAATACCTCAAAAAGAAAACTTCTCATTACTTGTGAACGCATAATATTTAATTAATCCGTGCAGTTTGTCGCTCAATACGCTGCAAGCAGCCGAGCGCGATGGACTCATAATAAAAAAAAAACAAAAGTAAAACATATTGTGTAATTATTTTTAATCAAGGGTCAGATTGGATTAGACCGTTTAACAAGTCAATAGACAACAATGCGCTAATGTAACCTACAAGCTGCCCTGCCCTGCCATAGACACGACAACATTTTAAATTCCATTCAGCCTATAATGAAAGATTTTATTTGACATTTAATTTTCCAAACACCCTGTCCAAAATATCAAGATGAATAACAAAATTTACGGTGCCCTCAAAAGAATTTACACTGTTTGGTAAGAGTAACGTAGTTATTGAATGCATATTACAGTGGTTTAATATCCAATTTTATAGATTTTGTTAATTTATTTCGATACGAATTTTATATGATATTTTAGGGAATATTCGTGGCTTACAATTGGTGGTCACCTGTTGCTACGATTTTATGTTAGAGGTATCGTATACCAGTACAAACTAGGTTGTGGTGTTCAGACAGGCAGTCGCTCCATGTAAAATACTGGTATTCAGCTGCATCCGGTTAGACTGGAAGCCCCCAACATAGTTAGGAAAAGGCCAGACGTTGATGATTACCTGTTGTTACGATTTTCAGGGAGCAACGTTTGCTTGTGTTGTCTGTCATAGCTTAGAAACTGTAGTTGGTTATACTATAAATTGTATAAACGACACAGCCCGTCTTTGTGAGAGGAAGACCCCACACAGGCCCAGTGCGGGTGTAAGCTGTAAGCAGGCGTCACATCTCTCTGTCAAGGAATTGGTCCTGATTATCGAAAGCCATTTCTACTACGCCATTTTACCGAATGGTCATTTGATTGATGGACCGTGTCATCGAAGAGCTGTGGCTATTCGATGACATGGTCCATCAATCAAATCATGGGAGTTCATAGATGTGTCTACGAACTCCCATTTCAACGAATAGTACATTTCATCGAGTCCCACATGTTCAAGGTTGAAAATTAAACAAACTTTTTTTTCCAGTTTCAGAAGCAACCGAGACTGCAGGAGTCTCAAAAAATGTCAAGATCCAGTGGCCCCAACCTCAAGCTACCCTAACCAAGACACGATAAAACTGGCGACAGTTCGCATCACTCCCAGCTTGAAGCTACTCTCCTTCCGAGTCTCCAAAAACTACCTTTACTTAAGCTTCGCAAGACCTGGGACTGACCTGTTAGAGTTCAATGAACTGTGCAACGAGGAAGCGTAGGGGTCAAGGATTGAATGGTGATGTTATAGTGATAAGGATTTTTGAAAGATTTTTAGAAGGACTTGT
This sequence comes from Xestia sexstrigata, assembly GCA_941918905.2. Classification (NCBI taxonomy): domain Eukaryota; kingdom Metazoa; phylum Arthropoda; class Insecta; order Lepidoptera; family Noctuidae; genus Xestia; species Xestia sexstrigata. The sequence continues at coordinate 22,389,508 of OW799201.2, forward strand.
TGTTGTTGGCCTTCAGGTTAGGGCAGAGGCTTTTGGTACTTCAGATATTTTGGGAGAATTTGTAACGGATTCTTTATTTGCATAGAAAGTGAATTACACATTAGAGATTCTTTTTTGTGAAACCATGGATATTTTTATCATTTCACCAATCATTTTACTCATGAAACTCATATATTTTTACATAACCACACACTGGTATCATGTTTAAAACTGCATATACTTAACCAGAGATAACGAAAAGCAACTTCTTTATCACTTTAACATGACTATTGACTAATCTTTCGTTTAACAATTGTACTGATAAGTTTAACTATGATGTCTATATATTTTATATTAATTAACAAAAATTGGGAACCCCAATTTAAAAAAATGTGTTTTGTCTTCGTGTATCGTTTTGTCCAAGTCCTGTCTGTGTGTAGTTGTCCGTTATGTATTGTTAATGTAAGTTCATTGTAACGTCGTGAAATTAAATAATTGGAAAAAATCTAGACATTTTTTAATTGACTCTGAGAATTAAATAAAAAACAAGGTCATTTCAGTCCATTAAATGTTCCAACTATAAAAATAATTATTAAACTATTACAATAGCTGTCTCTTGAACAATAGCGGTATAAGGGCCAGACTCCACCAAAGCGGTGATAAGACGAGAATAGATGTGTTTTAAACCACCAAGGGAATTTCGTTATTTAAACTTCTCGCCTACGCTTAGCTTTAATCGAAACGGTTGAGCAGATAGAAGAGATGATGTCTTGTAATTGCTTAGGCCAGAGGAGAATTGAAGAGGCGTGTGCTATGAGCGGTGTGCTGTGAGCGGCGTGCCGCTTTACACATCTCTCCTCTCCTCTCCGCTTTGCACATTTCAAAACAGAAAACACAGTGGTCTTAATTTTGACTAAGCCTTTTGGTAATGCTTGTTAACATCTTTATTCTTTGATATTAAATCTCACTAAAACCAGGTTGTTTTGTCGTTTAGTTGCTAGAGGCAAGAAGGGTCTGGCTGTTTGTGTATGTGAGTTTTAAAGGTTTGTAGACGCACCCACGATACAGGAGAAATTCCCAGTGAGCGAACAAAAAGCAAGCTGAAGCTAAGTAAAAATAAACCTATGAGATCACTCATGAAGAAGAATACTATCAGAGTTTCCTACATCCCATTAGGTACCCATGAAAACAACCAATATCAAAACCTAACACCCCACACCAGAACACAAATAGTTCATTAGGTGCATTGTACTCAAATCCAACCAAGTAATACACTCTCATTGCGCACTGGCTCATTAATAACAGAACACCGAACAAGATATTCACATTCTGCCAGGCTTTGCACATAACAATACAATTGCATACACCCATTGTACATATCGAAGTTAAGTTCTAACTTGGTAGTAGTTGACGGGGTAAATAATAGTGCCTTTACTGCACCTACAAATCTTAGAGCTAGCTGGCAGGTAAGTAGCTACTTTTATCATTTAATATCATGCTTGTAATCCCCAAAGGGTTTGGCTGAGGTGTACCTAATAGTACACCCATGTTTCACCAGTTTTGTTCAAGTCCCATGTAATAGGGGGCGGGCCTATTGCTATCAACAGGGAAAATCCACATTCCGTGGCTGCTACTGAGAAATTCCTAATGCAAATACAAAATGTGCCCGTGTGTGTGTGTATGTGTTCCTATCACAAAATGTATATCTGCATATCTGGGAATGGTGTAAATGCGGCTAAGGGGTAAACCCAATGATGTCGGCCTGCGGCCACGACTTACAAGTTGCAGGTATTTAATATATCAATGGTCGCAGGTCGTGGATAAAAACCCAGGCAGACGCGTTGCTTTTAGTTACATGTTTGAAAACCACTGCTCTCAAAACGGTGACGGAAAACATCGCTATAAAACAGGCATGTCTTAGAACCAAAACGCCATCTACATTCTACTCATCTGCACCAGAACTGCGTGGTGGATAGTGAGTGGACTGCAGGAAAGTCCACTCTCTCTTAGGGGCCACCTCCACGAGCGAGAGAATCGCGGCGATTCAGCGTATTTTTATACTAAAATATTGCCGCAGCCCCTTACACGGCAAGCCTATGTGGTAAGTGGTAATATAACCCAAGGACCAAGGTATCCTAGTCAAAATCACTAAAACACCGTACAACAACACCAACGCAGATCTCTGATGCTTAAAATAGTCTGCTACTCGTAGTACCCTTAGGCTCTTTGTCGGTACTTAAAGGCACTCGCAGCTTAAGCCCTACGAAATACAAAACTACATACTTATGGGGAAACAATGCTAGTTTTATTTTAGAGTATTACAGCTCTGTGCTTTGTTGCTTCTCGACTCCACTTCTGTTGCAGGCGTTTCTTCGTGCCGTGTTTTATTTATTTTTACTTTTTATGCTTGGATTTTTACGTCAAAATAAACTCACCCCTTTTTCCCATGAGGGTTGGTAGAAACTACAGGACGCCTCCTGCTACGATCCTTATATATGTACTCCTTTCGCCTCTTTAACGTTCGAACATTTCATTTGGTCGTACTCGCACTCCAGTTCCGAGTACTACCGTTTAATTTTTTTATTTTAGTTTTAGTTTCCAGCTGCTTCATCAAACGAGCGCTTCTGCTACGCACACTTACAGCCGCCATCACTGGACACGGTTCTTTTAAAATACACCTCTTTGTCACAGGAGTCACAGACAGCCCCCTGTGTCGTGCCTGCATGGAGGAAGACGAGACAGCAGCCCACATGCTTCTGCACTGCCCAGAGGTTGCACCAAGCAGGGCAAAGTTCTCGGTAACCCAGGTATTCTCCGCGAGAGACCTGGGTACCCCGAGTACACAAAATACGCGCTTTGGACGTGGAGTTGCGGACACGATCCCGTTATAGAATACAATACTCTAGAGTTTCCAACTCTTTTGATTTTTCCAACCTATTTGGAAAAATACAACATATCTTTTTTCAAGCAACTCCGACGGTTCCGTGCCATTATTCTGTCAGAAAAAAACCAAAGCCAACACTTATGACAGCTGTCATCTTTGAAAGAAAGCGACAGAATTTTTAAAAGTCAATTTCCGTCAAAATTATTAGTCCTCATTTTCATCTAAGGTAAAGATTTGATATATTATGTAGAATCATTAGAATATTGGTGGTCAAATAATGCCGCCTATAACTAATCGTGAATCAAAACTCACCGTGGGATAAACGACGTGTGAAACATCCAAACAATGTTTAACCGATTCCAGAAGAATTTTTTAACGCGTGTTTTGAACAAATGCAATATTTGTGACAGTTGCAAAAGATATAGATACAGACTCCGTCGCGCGACACGGCTTATACAAAGTAAAAAATCCTCACGACTGATCCTTCCTGGATATACCGAGGCGACGAACGAAATGTTTTACTGTTTTAGAAAAGCAGAAGACAGTACAGAGGAAATTGAAGAAGAAAAACCAGTATGCTCAAAATCTATTAAAAAAGGAAAAAAAAATAAGTGTAAGAAAGTTAATAAAGGCAGCGAAAGGTCTGCTGTGGATTCTGTAGAGTATTATGGTGGTATACTTTAGTTACATTCAATTATGTGATGAATTAAAATGTGTTGTAAACAAGCAACTCTTAGTTTTGTTGGTTTTCATGTATTACTAGCTCGTGCCCGCGGCTTCGCTCGTGTTAATTTAGAATTTGACAATCAATTCGGATTCAGGACTCTACTTGTAATAATATAATTCAATCATGATTCGAAAGGCACTTGGCGCCATCTATTTATCATATGAACATTATTGTTGTTTTCCTCGGGAACAATACTGTTTTTGGGGATAAAAGGTACCCTCCGTATCTGTACACCTGACAACGTACATGCAAAACAGGATGATCAGTTCAGTGGTTTGGGCGTGAAAAGGTAACAAACAAACTTACAGTCGCATTTATAATATGTAAAGGAAAAGGATTTTTATAACTTTAGAGCAGGACCTGGACACTCACTGGTAGCGGTCACGTGGGTACGAACCAAGGCAGGCATTTTCCTTCATTGCCACTAGCACCATTAACAGTCCATGATGGTTTGCTTTGAATAATTTATAAAACGGTGTAGAACGTCATTAAGAAACCAGCATGTTCTAGAACCAGTAATTCGAACACATGTGACATTCACCAACTTGAACTTAACCTCACGTGGTGGATTACGGCCCACTCCCACTCCCAGCGAGGAGTTCTGAGGCCCAGCTGACTATGGTTATGCTATGAAACCAGTTGAGTACCTAACATAAACATTGGAATATGTCACAGCTCAAATATTTAGTTTTTGATTACATAACATCACACCTATTTCCCGAGTGGGTTGGCAGAAGTATGCCAGTACACACCGCAGGTATGTTTTAGTTACCTGTAACAGGGGTCGATCTTTTACCCTTAACACAAATCCAAGGTCCGCGTTGCCACCGAACAATTCCGAATGGATTGACCCGAACTCACCCATATTGTCAACGATGCTACTCGATATTAATGCAAACTCAAATCACCAGTGAGTAGCCAGAAAACCACAACACTAGTACATTTGGTCTAGTGGTCTAGGTGCGACTGCAGAGCAGGACCTCCTGCCTGGGTTCGATTCCTGGGTCGGGCAAAGTGTTATTGAGTTTTTTCATCAGGAATTACTCAGTAGCAGGGTGAAACCAGTGTGGATAATGATGTCAATAGGTTTGCCTCTATTGCATGGTACACTTTTCTGTGTCTTCGTAGCTTTTTATATGCATGTGTTTCTGTGACGATAAAATATTTGAAAATATCACAGATGAAAGGCACAAAAGCCGTTTATAAGATCCCAACTTCCAACATTTTACGAACAGATTTAAAAGGCTCATTTTCTATAAAACTAGTTACTCATTTTTTTGGTTTTCGACATTAATTGCTTATGAATTATGCAAAAACTTAAGTGCGCTGATAAAGTTCGCCTTCGTTAAGGAAAGTTTCCAGTTTTCCACTGATATGTAACTTTATAGTCGTGCTACGATGTTGGCTGCAACTATGTGGGTAGACTGCATAATTTCCGCAACGAATTTGCCTAATCTCTTTTTTAATATTAGAGCTGTACGGCTTAATGGCCAGTTTCGCTTTAGGTGAGGTGTTTGTACTGAACGATCACTTTAATCGTGGTATTTAGAGTTCTCTACTATGTTTGAGGAGTGAGGAGTGGAGGCGGCTGCCAACCGTTGAAGATTATAAGAAAACACAGAAAATAAGTTTATACTGGTGACTGGCGTTTCAATAACACTTCTGGGTTAACCCAAGGAACGCGAAGGTCGTGGAAATCCGCGAGAAACATAAATACAGCTTGTATGGAGACGCTTAGGGGAACCCAAGCATCTCTTGCTTCTAGAATTCAGCGGATTCTTGTGAGATTTGGCTGCCGGTGTATGTAAATTGTCTATCCGCCATAGAGCTCTCACCTCCATTGCTACGAGTAGCAATTGCAGTCTTACGGGCCGCCTCCACAAGCGAGAGAATCGCGGCGATATTATCGTCCTAGCCACGTTTTTCTATACACTATCTTTCGGGCTGTCTCCACGAGCGAGAGAATCGCGGTGAGATTTTCGTATTGAAATACGTTTAATCGTCGCTCGCTCGTAGAGGCGGCCCCCTACGGCTTAAGTGATGAAATCGAAGAAACGGCCCTATCTTAATTTATACAGTTAACTAGTTCATCTATCTATACTTCCATTAGTAGTTTTATTCAAATCGAAATATATAATCACAAATGCATATTACACACTGTGTAAATATGGTTAATTATTAGGGCCAATTAAATTAAACTTTAAAAAACATAAACTAGACTTAATAAAATTATCGACTTATTACGTGGTTCGTTCTCACTACTTCTACGTACATCATGACAGCTGTTATTTTAATCAAGCTAAATTAGAACTATGTAATTGTTTTTGTAACATATAGATGGCATCACAACAAAAGGTAGCGTGAGATGTAACTGCTTACTACAACCATATTTCTAATGAAATACTTTCCACACACATCCACGAAATGCATGTCATCAGAATATTACTGTTAACTCAAGTCGCAAGCTGCAAGCTTTGCTCGTTCGAGACAATTTCATAATTAAACTTGTGTTAGCAAATACTATGTATGTACACGCTAGGGAAATTATTTTGTTTCGAGCATTTTGTTTTATTTCGGCATGTATGTTTGCAGATTGAGCTGGGTGTGTTCTGAGCTATATGGTAAGTGGAGATTCAACTAATTACATTCTGAGCAAGGGGAGAAAGATTTCAGTTTTTTGAGTAAGTGTCTTTTACTCTCGTTCAGCACTATTTTTAATCTCACATAGAAACTAGTCGTCACTGACATAAAGACTAAACGTCGTAATCTCGCAACCATCGCTATTAAAACTAGAATATCCAGAATAGTGTTTACCTGGATTGTAGTAACATAATTATATAATTATAGTATGTTACTGAAAAGATACTCCTAACTTAGTACTTCCTTGGGCAGACTCGACCTAAAATACGTAGGAATCGAATGTCAAGTAAGAAGTAGTTCTTATCTCGTCATACTAATAAGATAAGTCTGAAAGTCATTGTCTGTCTGTTATCTTTTCACGTCTTAACGGCTGAACGGGTTTCGAAACCATGACCTTGGTTAATTTTGGATAATTTTTAGACTCCAAGTGGGGTAAGCCACAGGCCAAAGCTTTGCGTTATTGAAATTGAGACACCTATTAAAATTAAAATTTCAGGCCGCCAAATCCTATATTGCCTAAAGGCCTATCCATTGTCGCCACAACATCCCACCCTCCATCTTCCAATACCCGGTCATAACTCAACCATGACTCACACACAACTATAGCCGGATTTCGGAATCAATTTATCAAGCAGACATAGTCGACTGCCGAAACCGGTTGACTACCCGGTTGAATAATAAACCGCGGTTAACCGCGCCCCGGGTGCGTTCCGTTCATTACAAGTCACCACTTTACAAGTTATGGCTGCTTACAAAATTTTTACTTTATGACACCTTGACTTGGAGCTTGGAAATAAAGGAGATGTGCTGTGTCTTCAATGTAAGGAAATTAAAAGAAAATAATGTTGATTTCACCTCAGATAATCAATGTCCAATGAGGCAAACTACAGAGCGGTTCAGGTCGTTAGGAACTGGTCGGACAAAATAAAAATTATCGGAGAATCTATGTAGTTCGTTCGTTAATATCTTTCTAAATATCACCTCAAACACTGATATATCGTCAATTCCTTATATACCTCTGTTTTTTTTTTTTCGGATGTGAAATCAAATTACTCCTCCAGCTCTGGGAAGGCAGGAGGGAGTGTCAGACTTTTACTGACTAAAACCCATCCATGTTCCTTCATCGCCCTTTATGTTCCGGGGCCACGGTATCTCTTTCGAACAGTCCCGCAACCCCGGCAGGCATCGGCCCTTGCGGACCCCTTCCTTTTTGCTGACTCTCTTTGAGGCGCGCGTGGAACACGAACGCGCCGTCGACACGGCCTGTCGTCATGAGACAGACGGACGGCGAGCTAGCCCATAGCCCACCGTCCACAGGCCCGCGCCTACGGTGGCCGGGGGCCACGTGGTGGCCCACAAAACCCGGGGCGTCTCCCGCGGTGGCCGGCGGGACGTGAGGTTCTCTCCCTCTCACGTTCCGCCACCTCCTTCTCTAGCATAACTGCTTCGCAGTAGGAGGTGACGGCGTCCTATTCTGTCTCGCTCCGGACTATGGCTCGAACCAGGGGGGAGACAGTTAGAACATGTACAACTTCAGTGAAGAAAGAGTCGCCATCTACTTTACTTAACCAATAAACTACACTATATTTTATAATTAACGATAGATGTCTCTGTTCAATTATGAAAATCAAATAATTAAGTTCTATAATTTAATTTAAAGTAGTTTTTTAAAGAATAATTGTTACATTTTTCACCAAAATTATGACGTTTTTATATTCCATGGCTGTTTCGTATTATCAATTATACCACAACCTTGTTCGGAAATCCTTTTTGTGTAACATAAACTGGCAACATCATATTATGGCCGCCGCAACTTGCGCTTGCGCTTGAATGTGTTTCGTTATTCCTTTTTATGTTTAATTATTTACAAATTTTCTGTGTAACTGTCAATTCTATTCAAATATGAATATAGCTGGCGAAATTCTCTCTTGTTTTTTGCAAATAGAAGCTGTGTTTACATCGTATAGTTGATCAAAATGCAATTCGCGAATAAAATGATGACTGGTATCATAATGTATCATCATTATGTTATGTATTCGCAAATTTCATTATGATCAACATACGACATAAACAAAACAGCTGCTATTTGCAAAAAAACAAGAAAATTTGAATGATCACCTGTAAACAAATATTGACCTATACTTATGAAGGTATACATACATTCCTATCTACCTATAGCTACCTATAGAGCCTTAATTCTCGTTAAGAAATCCAGATGGCGCTTCAAATCGGATGCTTCAAAATGGCACAAGAGGGCTCTCTTCTCCCATAATATTATTATACTCTTTGGCTCGAACCGAGGCCGGACGCGAGAGGTCGCCGCCGATTCCTTATATACCTTGACCAAGATTACGTATATTGTATAAACACCGCGGCGACCATTGACCTTTGAGTGTGTGTTCTTCTCATTGTTGTGTGGCCTAGTATCTGCCCTATCTAATTTCATTTATATTTTGACACAAATTTACTTTTTTTACAGCTTTTTTTTTGCCAGATCTGTCCCTTCCAACATTCTAGCTTTTTATAACAGTCGAGTCGATATCCTTATAACATTTAATGTTCAGTCATAACAGTGTATTATGCTACCTTTGTAACGCCAGGCAATTACAAATATCTTTATTAAAATCTAGAAATTATTTTTCCTATAAAAGTTAAGTTGGTATAAAACTTTAATGGTAGGATGGTACCATTTTCTGTAGTCCTTTATTACGCAAAATATAAATTGTAAGTTTAACAGCTTCTTGAAACAGATTTTGACTAGGGACGTACTATACGGTTACTATATTTATTTCTTCTTACACCTTTCTTTTGCGCAATGGGAGGCCTTTACCGAAATGGTTAATAGAAAAAAAATACTTGTTTTTGTAACATAATATGTTTTTACACAAGGGTTAGGGTTAAAGGCAGTGCCTATTAAATAGTAGATTATGCACCAAGGGGATAAAGTAGTGTCTTATGTAGCGGGTGCCGTATTGAATCCCGAGCAAAGCGAGGGAGTTAAGACAAGAATCCTGAGTGCAGCGGGGGAATCAAGGTCACCCAAGACGAAGGCACCTTTATCCCCGAGGTGAATACTCTACTTTTCACACAATCTACGAGACAATAAAAGCAGTAGTACCTACTAGAATAAAAGTATTTATTAAAATAACAACAAATTAAACAACAACAATTTTATTTAAATATAAATAATAATAATAACAATATTAAATACAATATTATTATTTAAAAAAAATATATTAATAATAATATAATTATTATAATAATAATAAATAATAATATAGAGCCCTGACCACCGGCAGCTCGAACCCTGTTCCCTGCGCTGGTGGGCTAATTTTTTTTTTTATGTTTTGTATAGTGTTTTGTGTAGAAATATTTAATCATGTTAAAAATATGTAATGTAATGAATAAAGGAAATCTAAATATATAAAAGACGAAACTGACTGACTGACTGACTGACTCATCGATCAACGCACAGCCCAAACCGCTGGGTCTACAGATTCCAAATTTGGCAAGTAGGTTCCTTGTGTGGTCTAGGGGTGCACTAAGATGAGAGGATTTTTCAAAATTCACCCCCTAAGGGGGTTAAACGGGGCTCCAAAGTTTGTATGGGGAAACAAGATTAGTTAGACTATTTTATTCGAAACTTCACAGTAGTACTCCTTTTGATAAATGAGTAGAAACGGGTTTCATGGTTTTTCAGAATTCAACCCCTAAGAAAAATGGGAAATGGGGTGACAAAGTCTAAAAATCAATGCACAGCCTAAACCGCTGAGTCTAGAGATCCCAAATTTGGCACATATGTTCCTGAAGTGGTCTAGGGGTACACTAAGAAAGGGTTTTTCAAAAGTCACGCCCTAAGGGGGTGACCCGGGACTCTAAAGTTTGTATAGGGAATCAACATTAATTAGACTATTTCATTAAAAACTTCACAGGAGTACTCCTATTGATAAATGAGTAGAAACGGGTTTCAGGGTTTTTCAGAATTCAACCCCTAAGAGGGGAAAATGGGGTGATAGTGATTGTGATAGTGGCGGTGATTGTGATGGTGATAGCGATGGTGATGGTTATTGTGATGGTGATAGTGATTGTGACTTTGATAGTGATTGTGATTGTGATGGTGATTGTGATAGTGATGGTGATTGTGATGATTGTGATAATGATGGTGGTTGTGATAGTGATGGTGATTGTGATGGTTATGAAATTTGGCACATAGATACTTCATAACCTGGATTAACACGTAGGGCACTATTTATCCCTTTAATATGATCCAGTGGGACGGTTACCGAACTTTACGCGGGCGAAGCCGCGGGCAACAGCTAGTAATAATATATAATGATAATATAATAATCATAATAATGTATAATATAATAATAATTATGTATTAATAATTGTACTATTACTATTACAATATTTTATCATAATGGTGAATCCCATGCATTCACCATTATGATAAAATATTGTAATATAATAACATTTAATAAATAATAATACAATTATTAATACATAATTATTATTATATTGTTAATACTATACATTATTATTATTATTATATTAGTATGTCCCTACTAGGTACCTATCGTAAATATTCGTATGCGATTTAAATTCCAAATTCAAATCACATTACTGACTAGCGGGTCATAATGAAATTCAGTACAATATTAATGCCCTGGTGGCCTCATGTCGTAAATGACTTACTTTAGGTTAGGTTTACATGACATGTAATTTGACATTGTCGAGCAAGTGGTGTGAAAAAAAACTTTATTTGTGATCTAAATCGTCTTTACAATAGTCAGCACCCTGAAATTCTGACAACCAATCTTACCAAGGAGTATCGTATTACCCAGTAACTGGGTTATGGAGGTCTGAATAGGCAATTGTTCCATGTTGTATTGATCATCAGCTGCATCTGGTTAGACTGGAAGCCAAGCCTTACATAGTTGGGAAAAAAGCTAGGGGGTTGATGATTTAAAATCGAAACAGAAAACATAAAACGTATTTTACAACCGGTAAATAAAACCAAAATCCTTAGAATTATCCATACCAAATTCTGTGTATATCTCAAATGCTTCTATCATTCGTAAAGACAGTTCAAATCTATCAAAGCGAGCATTTCTTACAGTTCATGAAACCTGAACTAAGCCGTGGTTTGGAGGGTTGCCAATACACCGAGTATCAATACCACTTGGCCTGAGCACCCTCTAATGACGTGGTCGTGAAGATACAGCTTAAAGACTACACATGGTATACAAGTGGTTAGGTATTGTCTGGCTTAAGTTTATTGGTCTGGATTCTATTCAGTGGTTTGGTAGAACTATGGAGTTCTTGTCCGAGGTGAATGGGGCGTATATATTTTATAGTTCTGCCAAATTAATCGTGATAAAAGATCAAGTGAAGATGTAATAACGTCTAGGCGTCTGTAGCAAATGTTTCTACAACTAGAATAGATAAAGAGAGGTATTTTATAGATTATCTTTTCGCATGTTTCATAAGAGATACTTTGACAATTACTTGTAAATTTCTATGTTATCAGATATAACATAAAATCACACCTGTATCCCCCCCCCCGCCCGGACGCCGTGTCGAGCAGACGTGTTTTTTGTACTCGCGAACCTTTTATTTCGAAAAACTAGTTTAAAGTGCAGTAAATTCATCCTATGTTACATTTATATGTGCACAGCAAAATTAAGAACATACAGTGGTTAAAACCAAATCAGTGCATAAACTATTTCCGGAGAAATAAACAAAAACATTTCAAAGTTTTAAAGTGATAATTATTAATTGCTTTGTGTATGTGCCGAGGTGAACGACCTTTCGACGGATCAATGACACACGCTTGAGACCGTATTAGTGTTGGTAACACATGCCTATTTTCGCGTCACTTGCAGTAACCGGAGTGGTCTAGTGGCGTAAGTCGCTCGCCCGCAATCGACGCACCGTGGTGTCGTGAGTTCGAGCCCCGCAAACTGCAATACTTTTTGTGACGTCTTTCTTACTACTAACGAAACGTGTAAACATCTAGTGGACGGAAAGGGCAATAGTTATAAAAAATGATGACTCGTCGTACACCTCCATCAACACCTTGTTCGTGTGTTCGTGTTTCTTTAACACCCCAGGTTGAACCGAATTCACTGCAGGTTGGCAACCCAACACAAAACGACACCCAGACGCGAACACCTCCGTCAACGCCCTTAATCGTGGAATCGCAGATTGTGCTACCTACCACGTTGCAACCACAAAAAATTACCCAAAGTGGGTCGGCGCCAAATTTAACTGATTTCCAAGCAAATGAATATGTTACTAAAAGAAAGCGTAAACATGACGACGAAAACGAGCGCCTTATAAAGGATATGCAAAAACTGTTCGATTCTCACTGCAAAAACTCTGAATCACGTAGTAACAAAACCGATGCTTCGTTAAGTGTCTTGCATCATATGATGACGGAGTTACTAAAACAAAATTCCGAAATTAAAGATTCCATCACCTTTGTATCTGATCAATATGAGGACATGCGGAGCAGACTGGACCTGTTAGAATCTGAAAAGAAAACGGACCGCAAGTATATTCACCAACTTGAGGAAAGAGTTGACAACTTGGAGCGGATGCTGTACACCAAAAAATTGGAAATTAAAAATATTCCCTTATCTACAAAAGAAAGTGAAGAAGAGCTCAGTTTGATTGTGTTAAAGACAGCCAATGCTGTTGGCGCTCCTCTCCAAAGATCGGAAATTAAAGAGATCTATAGCATGAGCAAGAAGGACAAAGCTTCAAAAATTATTGTCGACTTAGCTAGCGCTGCTACTAAAGAAACCATAATTAAGAAAGCGAGACAATTCAACTCAAATAACAAGCAAAACAAGCTCAGCTCTGTACACCTAAATATGAGCGGCCCTGCCACACCCATCTATGTATCTGATTTCTTGCCTCCTCAAGCTCAACACCTCTTCTACCTAGCTAGAAAATTTGCAAAAGAACATCACTATTCATACTGTTGGACCTCAGCTGGTAGAGTTTTTCTGCGAAAAAGTGAACCAGAAAAACCATTAATAGTTAAATGTGAAGCCGATCTTGAAAAACTGGTACTGAAAATTTGACTATATTATCCGTGTTGTTATTTTATAACGTTTTATTTTTTATTCTATTTTCATGTCCTATTTGATTTATTTAAAAAACTTTGTTACTACTCATACACATTTCCACATGACTATCCACACTCCACACCTAAGTACATTCAATCACACTGCATTATAACATCTTTTTACATTAATACACGTGAGAATCTCATTGTTACCATTCTTTTCACACACCCAAAACTAAAAACGCTCGTCATACAATCACCCCGCAATCACAAACCCATACACCAACTATTTACTAAATTCAACATTCGCTGATCTAAACAATATAAACAATTTAGAAAATTTAGTTCAGACGGAACTGTACAGCTGTGAACCTGAATCTTGTAAACGTACCATGACAAACCCAAATATTTTTTTAAAAATTCTGCAACAAAACATTAGAAGTATTAACAAAAATTATCTCAGCCTAAATACGTTACTAAAACGAATACGGTTGAGCTGTGATGTTATAATTCTGTCCGAATGTTGGCTCTCATCCGTTAATAACTTACCACTTATACCTGGCTACTCTAGTTTTTCAACTACACGAAACTATAACCAAAATGACGGCGTAGTCGTTTACATAAATAATGACATTAACTTCAGTATAGAAGAACCAGATATCTTGGAAGCGAACTGCCTACTTATTGAAATAAATAAAACGACCGCCATAATTGCAATATACAGACCGCCTAGCTTTCACACATTAGATAACTTTTTACGCTCCTTACAGGAACTGTTATTAAAACTATCCGGTTTCAAAAATGTAATTTTAATGGGAGACATAAATATAAATATCAAGGATTCAAATGTAACTACATCAAGCTACCTTGACCTACTTTCTTACTCTGGTATGATACCTGCACATTACGAGCCAACTAGAGGATCTAGCTGTCTGGATCATGTGATAATTAAAACTAAGGCCTCTTCTATTACATGTATTATTCAATCTACAGTTACTGACCACGAAGCGACCCTTTTTTGTTTGAGCTTAAGTGGACAAACCCACAAAGCAAAATTTGTGAACAAAATTGACTTTGAAAAACTAAACAATGACTGCCAAAATATTGATTTTAATAGTGTATACGATAACAGTATAAATCCAAATGACCTCATGAATTATTTTATTCAAAAGATACAAAAAATTATAATAAGCAATGCAAAAAACATCAAAATTCCTAGAAATAAAATTACCATAAAACCGTGGATAACTCCAGGCCTCCTGAGGTGCATTAGAACAAGAGACAGAATGCATTATAAGCTAAAACACAATCCTGACAATGACGTCTTAAAAATATCCTACAAAAGATATAGAAATTTTTGTAATGACATAATAAAAAAATGTAAGAGACAATATGACAGGAATATACTTGATGCGGCTGGAAGTGATAACAAGAAACTTTGGTCCGCTATTAAAACTATTACCAATCTGAAAAAATCAAACGCACCACCTTTGGAACTTTTACATATTAAAATATCCCCACAAGATTCAGTTAACGCAGTAAATTCCTATTTTGCAAGTGTGGGTATGGAGTTGCAAAGTAAAATTTCAACTAGTGTTTCTCCACTCCCAACGAACGCGGCAAATTTCAAGTCCTCTTGTAACTCTTTTGTGCTTTTGGAGACATCTGAAGAGGAAGTAGAAGGAATAATCAGCAACCTTCGCTCAGATTGTGGAGCAGGGCCAGACAATATTATGTCAACAGTCCTTAAAAATCTAAAAAAATATATAGTCCCTCCCCTCACCTACATCCTGAATAGATGTTTATCAGAAGGTATTTTTCCAGAATCCCTTAAAAAATCAATTGTTATCCCCATTTTTAAGAGCGGCGGCAAGGACGAAGTGGCCAATTATCGGCCAATTTCGTTGCTTACCTCTATTTCAAAGGTATTTGAAAGGATTATAAATAACAGATTTGTAAAATTTTTAGAAGATAAAAACATCTTATCACCAAACCAGTATGGCTTCAGAAAAGGAAAATCCACAACTGATTGTATTCATACGTTCACTGAATCCATTGTAAGTAAATTAGATAATAGAAAAAAATGTTTGACTATCTTTCTGGACCTTCAGAAAGCTTTTGATACTGTGTGCCCACGCATATTAATTTCCAAACTAGAACAAATGGGAATAAGGGACACACAATTAAAACTATTCGAGAACTATTTACAAGATCGTTATCAATCAGTTCGGATAGGCAATACGCTGAGTGAAGAAAGACCGATTAATATTGGAATCCCACAAGGCAGTATCTTAGGCCCCCCCCTCTTCCTTTGCTATATCAATGATCTTTGCCAGCTAAACATTAGAAACTGTCATGTAATGTCTTATGCCGATGACACCACCTTAACATTTTATGGTGACTCTTGGGACGAAACTTTTGTTGCTGCCCAAGAAGGGTTCAATATTGTAACTTCCTGGCTTGCTCTCAACAAACTGACCTTAAACGCCACCAAAACTAAATATATAGAGTTTACAATACATAATGTAGCATCAAACACTAATAATTTCAACGTTTATGCACACACATGTAATCCAGTAACCACCAACTGTACCATGTGCCCAATGATAGCAAAAACTGAATCAATAAAATACTTAGGCATAATGATCGATAAAAACTTATCTTTCAAACAACACATTGCACATCTGGTTCAGAAAACTAGAAAACTCGTTCATATATTTAAAAATCTTAGGCATGTTGCAAATTGGAAACTGGTTAAAAATGTGTACGAATCCCTTTGCCAATCAATCTTATCGTATTGTATCTCCACCTGGGGCGGCTCGTATAAAACAAATGTCCTAAACGTTGAAAGAGCTCAACGACTTCTTCTAAAAGTTGCTCTCTTCAAACCACGTTTATACGCTACAACAACTCTCTACGAAGAAGCAAAGGTATTAACAATCAGACAACTTTATATACTGCAAACGGTAATAAAAAAACATTCCTCTATAGACGTTTCTACGGCTAAACAAAAGGTTAATACTAGACGATTCTATGAAGTCTGTGAAACAACTCCAGTAAAAACCTCTTTTGCCAAAAATTTCTATATATTCAGATCAAGCAGACTGTATAATAAAATTAATAAGATTCTTGAAATTGTTAATCTGTCTAGGGTAGAATGTAAAAAGAAGCTGACACAATGGCTTTTAGAACTTGATTATGAAGAAACTGAAAAACTGCTCACTATATTATCCTAGTCTAGCGTTTCTCATAACTACATACTGCCACCCCTTCGCGCACACATTTGTATTTACATCCATCTATGAACGTACACACACATTACACTATCTTACTCTCGCTGTCTCACACACATAAACACACACTACACCACACCACATATGACACCTTCCACTTCACACTCACACTTCACACGCAAACACACACGCATTTTTAGTTTTTGTTTTATTACATTAGTATTTTTTCTTGTAATTCTTTTTTTAAAATAGTCCTACAATGACATGTCTCTCTAAAATTGTCATAATGCCAATCTCGGCGAGGGGGGCCAGGAGTCCATAGCACAGGGTATCATCCTAGTTTGAACTCCTGACTCCCACAAACCTTTGTACCTCCAATATTTAATTGTAACACCTCTATATTGTAACTTTACTTTGTGGGAGAAAATAAAAATTTATTATTATTATTATTATTATTAATCCCCTGGGATAAGCAGAGGTGTACCTAACAGTACAGCCACATTTCGGCAGTTATGTTTTAAGTCCCATGTAATAGGGGGCGAGTCTACTGCTATCAACCAGGCACATAGTTATCCAGACTCCCTAACACTTTGCCCGACCCGGGAATCGAAATCAGGACCATCAGTAATCGCGCTTGCGACCACTCGACACATACTCGACCAACGAGGCGGCAAGACACGGCTGTAACGGATAAACATCACATAGTGACTCTTGTTTATCCGTTACAACCGTGTTGTAAATGGGGCCAAACAAAAAGTTCATATACGCAAAAGGAGACTGAGATAATACATTTATGTCTCGTTTACTCTTATTGCTGGATATAATTAGCCGTCCTTGTCTTTTTTTTAAATTCAATGACTTGTCTATTGCTATACCCTATGCTATGGCTGCAACTTAATTGCCTTTCCATTGAAATGGCAAAGAGTGGTGAAGTGCAGAGCTATCAAAACGCTAACCAACAGGTTTGCACAATTTCACGTCATGGACAGACAGCCTTTGTCGCATTGAGAACCTCTTTGACCCAAAGCGTCATAACTAAGTACGATCAACTTTACTAACTGGCGTAGTGGTTCTATAACGGTGAAGCATTCTCGTACAGCTCTTTCTAATATTTTGTGGGAAATCCGGATTCTGATTTGAGCTATTTAGAATAGTTGCTTACTCTCATACAATGCAAGAGTATGCTTGGATGGTTTGGCCATAAAAGGCGAAAAACAAAAGGTATATAAGAATTTGAGTGGAATCGTCGGCAAAGGGACGCTCAAGAGAGATATACACAAACCTTATTAGTGGTAATTTACAGCAAATCAAGAGCGTAGTACTCACAACCGGCATGCGTGTATGACTAAAGGTATGAAAGTGGAAAATTTCTATTCTTCATAGTCGTTCACTCTTGGCAGAGTGGTCGTGATCGTCCAACACCATCTTGAGGATGTTGGCTGAGAGGTTCGACTGTCACTACATTATTTAACACTTCAAGCACAAAGTACAGAGGCGGACTTAATGCCATAGACATTCTCTACCAGTTAACCTTTGGGTGATGCAGAGACAAGCTGTGGTATATGTACATCTGAAAACAATTTAATTAATACTAAGGTAAACTACAAGGATATATAAAATACTTTAAATATATATAAATACTATAAATTACATTACTTTAACCATTGTTGTATGCTTAATGTAGTGACAATAGCAAGAAAATTAAATAAACATAACACATTAATGTTCATTAAGTCCTTGTTTTCTATTTTAAGATATTAAAATCTTGAATAAATGATTATTATTAAATATTTTTTTTTTAAGAGTTATTATTTTTACATTTATTTAATTTGACTGCCAATTTAATTTTGAAGTAATAAGTAGTGAAGGTGTGTGTTGTGTTTTGTCTTATTTTTAATTTTTTATTGAATGTACGGTCGAACAAGCTATTTGGAATACAGTTTAACCCACAAATTACATTGTAAAATGTAAACCAAATAGCTTGTTCGACCGTACCTAATGCTATTGTATGATCCAACTGTTGATTGAAATAAAGGGAATTGAATTTAATTGAATAGGGGGTCGCCCACAACTGAAGTCGCTGCCTTCGCGGTCCTTTTCCCCCGGTTTCTATTGGCCGCATGGCGAGAACACTCGACTTTATTTACGTCTCATAAAATGCATATACTCCACCTTTTACTACAGTCAGTTGAAAACATTAATTCTTAGAACTAGAGTAACGTCTAAGGAGATACTCGTAAACTAACGCAGTACCCATTTAGGTTTAAATCAAACCAAACGACGGACTAAGCTAGCGTGATTACTAGCATTCTGTTCAGACCATAAACTTAATTACCGTTTCAACTAAATGTGTTTGCTGCAACAAAGTCCAAATAACCGACAAAATTTACCAATGATGGTTTGAACACACGATTTTAGTTAATGTAGATAATGTAAATTTAAATGTTTCATTTGAGTTCAGTCATTTAGTTTAGTTTACGTTTGCATAAATGATTTTCTATTGGTTTGAATCGCAATGACAACAAACATACAGATTTACCCTCACTACAGACGGTAGGTTTCATAAATTAACAACTTCCTCTGACTTTCTTATTTTTGACTGTCTCCTTGGTCTAGTGGTAGCGCATGCGACTGCTGAGCATGTGGTCCCAGTTTGATTCCCAGGTCGGGCAAAGAAATAGCGGGTTTATCCATCAGGAAATTCTCAGTAGCAGCCATGGAGACCGGATTTGTGCCCGGCTGATGGCAATACGCTCGCCCCTTTTTACATGAGACTTAAACTTAACTACATCTATTATATCTAAAATAGATTTCTGTTTTATGTATTCCATTTTCTTTTCTTATTATTAACACACTATGTCTACATCTCTTTTTTAGTATCTCCTTTCGCAGGTGTGCTGGAAGAGATTTCTTTAGAAATAAGCATCACCTTTGTACTATTTTCTGTTCCTTTCTACTTTTCTTTATATTTAGTGTGTACATTAATTGTTAAATAAAAAAATAAAAAATACAGTCAATTATATAATAGTAACGCTAAACAGTAAGCTTTCTATATACATAAGAGTTAGAAGTTGTTTCATGAAGGTAAGGCAGCCCGTCTTACCCAAAACGACTAAAGACAAGTGCTTCATGCATTATATCAACCGGTCTAGCAGCTGCATCTGCACTAGAATGTAGTAAAAGTGAAACTTTTGAATAAACAACAAAAACCACATTGTATATAATGATATTCTGCAGCTAAACACCGCAAGAGCGTGGCGGCCATTGCTACGAATTTCAGACGGTGTTGCAAGTTTTAATGTTTCTCTAGAGATAAAAGTGATGTTGCCAGATCTTTTTGGCAATTGAAATGTTTAGGGAAATATTTGTTTCTTTTTTAATATCTTGCTTATAACCTTCAGAATTAAGAAGCATTTGTGACATAGTTTTATACCAGAAAGTAGTGGCTATAGACGGCCACCTTTTGTGGTAAACTTTCACCCCAACAGGAGACAGTGTCAAAGCCTCAAAAGAGATTGAAGCTAAATAATTTATTTTATTTTGTCAGATTATTATGAGAAATCACACAAAAAACGACACAATATTTGATGGTTCATCGTAATCTCGTGATGAATGTTTTGAGCATACAACTGTGGAAGTTTAAGAGTATACCCTCTTAGGGACACCTAAGAAACGATAGATGAACTGTGTGAAAAATTATATGGCTAGAATGGGTCTGACAAGTGCCTACTGAGATACCGACTGATAAGGAAGTATGAAAGGAGAAAAAATGTTGATCGACTTTCAACAAACTGCCAAAAGAAGCAAGATAATAATAACGATGATATTAAATTCAGAATCTAACAGCGGAGAGCTCTCAACCATCATCAACTTCCAGCCCGCAACACGTTTATTTCTTCCATTCTCCCCTGTCAATCGTCACGCTATCATTTACTTATTTTTCTTTATATCATTCCTCACACAATCCACTCTTCTTTTCTTTGGTTTTCCTCTCCCTCTCCGTCCATCAAAATTAAGAGCTCTCTCAAAAAACTGCAGCCTCTGTCAACAAAATTCTTACACAAAACATTTATACTCTCGAAGCCAGCACCACAGCCTAATAAAATACATTGTAAGAACAATATACGATGCTAATACGACGTCATAACGTTTCAATTTGCTGGCACATTTCCTAAATATTCCCCGCTGGTGAATTTATATGAGACTCTGTGAGGCAGCTGTGCGCGTATGCGCGTGTATTAGACGCGATATTTGCTTTTTGATAATGTGGTTCGTTATTTTGTGATTGTGTTGTTGGAAGGTAACTTATTGCTTGTCTTTTAATTTCAGAAATCGAAGGTTTTGGGTGGCAATATTTTTGTCAACCTATAGTAGGTTTTCGGAATTTTTATTAGCATTAAAATCTGATTTTCTAAGCTAACCAACCGTTCCTGTCGCACGATTCACACTGAAGTGTCCTATATAAACGAAACCATTTGGAATTAGTTTTCTCTTAGACTGCCTCATTGGTCCATTGGTCGCGGGTGCGACTGCCGAGCATGGCGTCCGGGGTTCGATCTCCGGGTCGGGCAAAGTGTTATTGAATTTTTCCTTTAGGAATTTCTCGGTAGCAGCCACAAAGTTTTGTATTTTGGAACGGTTGATGGTAACAGGCTCGCCCCCAATTTTATGGGACTTTAAACTTATCTGGCGAAATGTGTTTGTAGCTGTAGTATGTACTTTAATTAAGTACAACTCGGCCTTACAGGCACAGGCAGGATTACAGGTGTGACGTTATAGTATGTATCTCTTGAAAACGCCATCCATGGAAATCAATCGTATACCAGCCGTCTGTCGGCAATTGGACGCTTTTAGCGCTCCTATATAATGATACTTTCACTTAAACTTATTCTCAAAAATGTCAACCTTAGACCCCATGAAAGCCGGGGCTGCGGGACTATTCGAAAGAGATACCGTGGCCCCGGAACACAAAGGGCGATGAAGGAACATGGATTGGTTTTAGTCAGTAAAAGTCTGACACTCCCTCGTGCTCCGTCCAGAGCGGGAGGAATAATATGATAATTTCCCATAGGAAAAAAAAAAACAAATGACTCCATGAAAGCGACCTCTCACAATACTTTACAACACACTATCCCCAAACAAACCCCACACAATTTCCGGCAAGCACTGCCACTTTATCTACAGATAGCATAAAGGCGCAAATTCACACAATGGTATCAGTGACGGCCTTTTATATACTTTAAACTCTCCATTGTAAGCATGGGACATCTCTTTGTGCTTCTATGTTCGTGTTACACTTTGTTACAAGCAGCAGTAAGCTGTTGAGGAAGGATTATTGTGGTCTATTTTGGATCGGGTGATAAAGTTTATTGTGCAGTATCATAATAGAGCAAAATAATAACGTAGCATCACCTCTGTTTTCGCCCAAGGGTTTGGCAAATGTATGGTTGTGGTCGACCTGGCGGCTTTGTGCCCGGAGTTTTTTTGCCAAAGTTGCATATGCTAGCCACTGGAGAGCACATGAAACCACCCCAGAAAGCCATTCAATGCAGTCGCTGTCATCATCTTAATAACTTATGGTCCACTCAAATCTCGCCAATTTTGTTTATTTAATAGTGTTGTCTCATGTAATAGTGCTGAGAGCAGCGGTGACCCAGTGGTGGCGGCCCCGACTTACGAACAAAAAGTCGTGTGTTCGAACCCAGGCAGGCGCATTACTTTGTGTAATTTATTTTATCACCACTGCCCTCAAAACGGTGAAGGAAAACATCTTGAGGTAACCCTCATGTCCTAGAACCAAAAATTCGAAGACATGTGACATCTACCAATCCGCACTGGGCCCGCGTGTTGGATTATAGCCCAGTCCCTCTCATAGAGAGGAGGCCTGTGTCCCAGTAGTGGGAACATTAATAGGCTGATGATGATGATGATGATGATGATGTAATAATGGGCGAGTCTATTGCCATTAATCGGTCACAAAACGAGCATCCTTAGGTCTGCTACTGCTACTATGAAATGGGGTAGATGACACACCAATCAATTGAGATACTTTTTAAGAGCTGTCAAAACGCGGTTCTCTAATAGATTTTGTATGGTAATAGCCAACTGTGACGTCACTATTTATTCAACTCAATGACTCAACAATTTATTAATATCAAAGCAACTAAAAATCGAATTTGGCAATTAATTGAAAATAAATCGGGTTTTCAGGCTCAAAATAAAGTGTTTTTTAGAGATAGGTGTCTGGGAATTATTGTTTTATGGTGTCATCTACCCTATTCTGATTGAAGAACCCAGTCACCAAATATTAGGCCCGACCCGATGGTCCTTGGGAACCCAGGACTTCATTTCCAGCATATAACCGCGCTAGCTGTAACGCACCCAAAAACAAAAACCTCGTGCTGGGTCAGTCGGATATAAAGACAATGGTTTCATCTTTACACTATAAAATCTTAACACACTAAGAAAGCCTTAAACAGACTGGGACGTCTGATACTATCTACCTCGTGCACAGTTATACTCGTACCAATAATCAACAAGAAACTCGTATTAAGACAAGTTTTAGTCCTTTGATCTAATTGCTCTTTAAGCGCGACTACTGAGCTGAGTACCTGGGTTCGATTTCCAGGTCGGGCAAAGTGTTATTAAGTTTTTTCATCAGGAATTTAGTAGCAGTCACGGAGTCTGGATTTGTGCCTGGAATAGGCTCACCCCCTATTACATGGGTCTTAAACATAACTGGTTAAATGTGGATGTAATATTAGGTACACCTCTGACTAACCCTTCGAGGATTAGAGGCGTGATGTTATGTTGTTTTAGGCCTTAAGGTGGATGCTCCAGGGTAGCCCGCGAAATTCAAAATTTATAACGTTTTTTACAATTTTCAGAAAATAGAGTAGAAATGACCATTTCTGCTTTTTTTTGTTTCCTACACCTTTATGAACTTGGAGGGTTGTATTGATGATTTTGATGATAATAATTCTATAACTACATACGTTTTACAGCCGCGAATAATATTTTAATCAACATACAACCTAGCACTGGCCTGCAAATTACAAAAAACGTAAGAAAGACCTTAAAACGATTACAACAACATTTCTTACCGGTTCCCCCAACTGTACGATCAAGAATAAGCGGTCCAACTTATCTAAAGTTGATAAACGCAAGCGCCGCACGCGATGCTTTGTCCCTCGCTGCGATCTATCAGCAGTTCGTGAGTGTTTGTTCAGCGTCGTGTAGTATTGTTGCTAAAGTTCTTTCTTGTCGTTTTACTTGTTAGTAGGTGCTTTATTTCCCATTTCGCTAACACTAAATGACAACTAACTGAATGACTAAAGATGAAAGCTCAATCCCTTTTTTTTTCTTTTTTTAAACTTTGCCCCTCACTAGGAATTTCTTCTGTATCGTGGGTGCGTTTACAGACATTTGACTCGAATACAAAACAGCCGGACCCGGAACAACTACCTGTAGGCCATACGAGTATTGGTTCCAAGCGAGGATCGAACCCGCGACAAGCAGAGCAGCATCTAGTCGCCCAGCCACAGCGCGAACCGTGCCGTAAAATAATATCATATAGCGTGAGGCCATTGGTACATTGTAGTCGTGTGTAGTTGGCAACCCCGGGAGTTGTTTCCCCAGCCGCCGAGAGAGTGCGCGGCTGTAATACTCACGCGCGGATGCGCGCGCATTTTAGTTCAGTGCTCTACGAGACGCGCTGCGCGGTGTCACGATATTTCCCGCGCTTGCGCTAGTTATGTGTGTGACGGTATTGTTAGGCTAGCATTAGCCTGGTTTCATGTTCGGTGACTATTTTATATAATAAACGGCTTATGAATCAGACATGCAGTGTTTCAGACCACCCCAATAGCCTACCCAACGCTATAAGTGGCTGCCCAACGTGTGTAGGTAAAAAAACTCGTAGTGAAAAGTTTGTCGCGTGTTGCAACGAACACTACAAGTGATTATCTGGGACTTATAACGAACCTTGTGTTGTGTTTCTTCGGTATTATACGAATAGCGTGTGTCCTATCGTATCAAAATGCCGCGAACACGGTCTGAAGATCGCTCGAAGTCGAACAATGATGGCGGCTCGGTCGCAATACCATGCAGCAAACCCAACAAGAGTTCTGCCAGCAATTATTACGCGAGGTGCGATCGTCAACGCCGCATAGCAACATGTCTGAGGTCCATACATCGGGCTTTGCATTTGGCGCGAATGGAAACTTTGCGAAGTGCACGACGCGCTATGGCGGACGCGCGGACGAATCTTTGGAAAACTTCATAGATGCCTATAAAGATTGCGTCGCCGCTTCTGACGAAAACGCTCTACGTGGTTTTTCGATGTTGTTGGAGGGGCCTGCTGCAGTATGGTGGCAAGGTGTAAAGCGGTCCACCGAGTCGTGGTCGGAAGCCCTAGATCGAATAAAGAGTGCCTTCGGCGACCGTGACCTGCCACACCGACTTTACGTTAAACTGTTTTCGTTGACTCAAGGAGAGGAGCATACCGACTTGTTCATCGCCAAGGTACGTGCGCTGTTGGCCAAGTTCCCAAAGGACAACCTATCGGAAAAGGTGCAGTTGGATATGGCGTATGGGCTGCTCAGTCAACGCATTAGGAAGCGTGTATGCAGAGAAAATGTCAACAGTTTCGAAGAATTACTGCACAAATGCCGTAACGTGGAGGATTCCCTGAAGGAGGCTAGTCCTGGTCAGGCTAGTAGCTCGTCTCTTGCGAGATCACGTACGCAGACGAGTACGCGCGTAGTGTCGTCGTCAACGTCGTCGTCGTCGTCGCCGCGGAATGTACCGGCCGCCGGCGCTGCTGCCGCCGCCGAGTCCGCCGAGACAGCCACCGCCGCCGTTGTCAAGGACAAGAAGCAGTTCTGTACATACTGCAAACGTTCAGGCCACGTAAAGGATATGTGTGAGAAACTTAAGCGTAATGGTGATAGCAGCGATAACGGTAACAAGCCAAAAAGTGAAATAAAGTGTTACGGCTGTGGGGCCGCGAACGTTATTAAATCTAAGTGTAAAAACTGTTCGGGTCAGCAAGCGTTTTATTCAGTTGACAACACGTCGCATAGCGGAGCCCTGGCTCGCAGCAACGGTTGTTATAAAGCGCGCGAACCCGCCGCCACCGCCGCTCCGTCCGGCGCCGCTCGCGATGCCGCGCATCGGAGGCCCTCGGCTCGCTCGGCCGCCGCAGGCGTCCCCGTCGTCCCCACGTCGCAGCGAGTTAACCCGCCAACGCGAATGTTTGTACAAGGTAACCCTGCGCGTGCCGTGGGTGATTTATGTTACTGTATTGATCATGTTGTAAATGATTGTAATGTTTATGATAAGTCTTGTGTATCATTGAGAGTTAACCCAGCGCGTGCCGTGGGTGATTTAAGTTACTGTATTGATCATGATGTAAATGATTGTAACGTTTATGATAAGTCTTGTGTATCGTTGAAAGTTAACCCTACGCGTGCCCTGGGTGATTTATTTAATTGTAATAATGATGATGCAAATGTTTCGCATTTCAATAACACTAGTTTGCCCGTTCAAGTTAACCCTACATGTGCCGTAGGAGATTTATGTAACTTTAATGTTGCTAAAAGTGTTTCGTGTATTAATAATACTTGTGTATCTAGTTTAGATGATGGTTATAGTTGTAATTTACCTTTTCGTCGCCCCGTGTTAAATATAAATATTCTGGGAAATTGTGGTACTGCGCTCGTGGATTCTGCAGCTACTAGCTGTATTGCCGGTCACACGCTCTACGCTCTCCTACTCAGGTTAGGACACCCGTTAGTGCCGTCAACACAAAATGTTAGGTTGGCAGATGGTGTTAGTAGGGAGATGAATGTACTTACCACGGAGGTAAAGGTGACACTACACCATAAAACTAGAGTCGTAAAGTTTTTGATTTTTCCTGAAACTAATAATAATGAAAGCTTGTTAGGTATAAATTTCCTTACCTTATTGAACCTTGTGTTTAATTTCAGTGAAAGTAATTGGTACTTTGCGGAAAATAGTAAGCAAAAATTCGAAATACAGTTTGAAAAGGTTTCGTCACCGTCTTCGTGTGCCGTTTTAGAGGTGCTCCGGGACGATGAGGCGACTTCGCTTACTTCTGAACAACGTCAGGTACTTGCCAACCTCCTCGTGGAGTATGAGGATATCTTTGAGCCAGGGGGAGACGCGACTCCGTATGCCGAGCATATTATTGATACCGGTGATAACCCCCCTATTGCTGTCCCGCCCTATAGGTTGACGCCTGCAAAGAAAGAGGTTATGCGGGCAGAGCTCGACAAGATGTTGGCTGACGATATAGTCGAAGAGTGTGAGTCCGCTTGGGGATCTCCCGCGCTCCTAGTGCCGAAAGCTAATGGTAAGGTACGTTTTTGTGTTGACTATAGGAAGCTCAATGCGATTACGAAAACCGACGTCTATCCGATGCCATTGATAGACGAGCTTGTTCAGTCTACAAAAAAGCATTGTTTCATGAGTACCCTTGATATGCGCAGTGGTTTTTGACAAGTTTCCGTCCGTGAACAGGACAGGGACAAAACAGCTTTCTTGACGCCGTTTGGTTCGTTTCGTTTTAAGCGGATGCCGTTTGGTTTGAAAAATGCTCCATCAACGTTCCAGCGGCTCATAGACAGACTTCGTGCAGGTGCCTCACTGAAAGACGTGCCCTGCTAGCGTACCAAGATGATCTTTTATTGATTTCAGATGGTAGCTTCGAGAAGCATGTCTCAGATCTGCGCGTAGTATTCGAGAGGTTTCGATTGTTCAAGTTACGCGCGAATAGAGAAAAGTGTGTCTTTGCACGAGACAAGGTAAAATATCTCGGTCATGTCATAACACAGGATGGTGTGTCAGCTGACGAAGATAAAGTCCGTGCAGTCCTGGACATGAAGGCACCCTCATCGCTGCGTCATCTTAGGACCTTTTTACAGACGTGCTCGTGGTTTAGAAAGTTTATTCCTAGTTTCTCTGCTATCGCTGAGCCGCTGACACGCTTACTGAAGAAGAATCAGCCATGGTCTTGGGGATCAGACCAGGTTCGTGCCTTTCAAGAGTTGAAGACGCGGTTGTCTTCGGCACCGATTCTTGTGCAAGCTGACTACAGTAAGCCATTTGTGTTAAGGATGGATGCTAGCAGCTATGCCATAGGTGCTGTGTTGTTGCAGGGCGAGGGTAAAGACGAACGCCCAATAGAGTATGCTAGTCGTCTGCTCATCCCAGCCGAGAGGAATTACAGCACTACGGAGCGAGAGGCGTTAGCTGTTGTTTGGGCCGTTGAACGTTTCAGAGGCTATATCGAAGGTCATGAGGTCATCATAGGTAGCGACCATCAGCCGTTAAAGTGGCTCCTTACTCTGAAGTCGCCATCGGGTAGGCTTGTTCGATGGGCTCTTAAACTACAATGTTTTAACATTCAGTTTCAGTACACGCCTGGACAAGCCAATGTAATCGCAGATACACTCAGCCGTCCGCCCTGTAAAGAAGAAGATAAAAGTCAGTGTGGAATTTGTTCCGTCGTCGTAGACTTACCTACTAGAAGTCCAGCTGATCTCCGGCGTGCGCAGCTCGATGACCTGGAACTAAAGAAAATTATTAGTGATCTGGAAGATACGTCTGATGCTGAGTCTATAGGAGTTAAGCGTTGGTCAGAAAGAGGCTATTTCTTGCAGCAAGGCGTTCCAAATAGGTATAATCCTGATGTGGATAGTGAAGAGCCGCAGCTGGTAGTTCCGGTTTCCCTCCGCTCAGAAATTTTAAAGGAATGTCACGACTCCGACATAGGCGGTCATCATGGAGTCGATAGAACGTACAGTAGGGTCGCTCAAGGTTTTTATTTCCCAGGTATGCGTAGGGTCATCACAGACTACATCAAGACCTGCACCACCTGTCAACGGTACGGTCCTCAAACACGAAGCCGTCGGGACTCTTACAGACTCCTGTTTTGAACCAAAGGGGAGAAGTGCTGGCCATAGATCTGTTCGGCCCCCTTACTAAAGGAGACAACAATGAGAAATGGATATTGTTGGTAGAGGACACAGCGACCCGTTGGACCGAGTTGTACGCCTTGAAGGAGGCAACCTCAGAGGTATGCGCCCGTACGTTAATTGAAGAATACTTTCTCCGTTACGGTTTTCCTCGACGCATTGTATCGGACAATGGCGTCCAGTTTGTTTCAGCTGTTATGCAGCAGTGTATGTTCATTTTAGGTATAGGTCAAGAGTTGTAACCTTTATACCATCCGTCAGCCAATCCAGCTGAACGTAAAAATTTGAAGTTTCAGTTGTCACGTCTAGTTGATACCAACCACTCGTCATGGCCACAGCACCTTCCCGCAATAAGGTTTACCATGAACTCGTCGGTGTGTCAAACTACTGGTTCGTCTCCAGCTTACCTCATGTTTGCTAGGGAGCTTCGTTCGCCACTAGACGTGCAGCACGACATTAGGTCGATTCTTAACAAGGATAATTTTGTTCCTCAAATTACACCCTATTTGGAAAGTTTTATTAATCGTCTAGTTTCTGTTAGAGAAAGAGTTGAAGTTCAGCAGGACCGACGCAAGGAATGTGCGGATAAGTCCAAGAAGCCTGCTGAAGTTTTCGAGATTGGAGATCAGGTGCTCTTAAAGTCTCATGTCCTTAGTAATGCAGCTAAGAATATATCTGCTAAGTTCATTCCGAAAAGAGATGGTCCATATGTTATTGCAAAAAGGGTAAGTCCTACAGCCTACTGCACCGCAGAATTAGATAACCCGGAGAGTGTTTTGGGCAAGTTTCATGTATCCGAGCTCACGAGTTTTCATTCCCGCGGTGACTCGCCTCCTCGTCCTGTGGTCCCGAAAAGACACAGAGGACGTCCACGGAAGCACGATTGTCACGTTTGTTAAATTGTGTGTTATGCGAGTTCGTGAGCGAGGGCGTTCTCACGACTCGATGGGGAGTGTATAGCGTGAGGCCATTGGTACATTGTAGTCGTGTGTAGTTGGCAACCCCGGGAGTTGTTTCCCCAGCCGCCGAGAGAGTGCGCGGCTGTAATACTCACGCGCGTATGCGCGCGCATTTTAGTTCAGTGCTCTACGAGACGCGCTGCGTGGTGTCACGATATTTCCCGCGCTTGCGCTAGTTATGTGTGTGACGGTATTGTTCGGCTAGCATTAGCCTGGTTTCATGTTCGGTGACTATTTTATATAATAAACGGCTTATGAATCAGACATGCAGTGTTTCAGACCACCCCAATAGCCTACCCAACGCTATAATCATTATATTTTACTAGCACAAAATTTGCCACTTCCACAGCTTCGTCCTTGGCAGCGTCACCCCGACAAGCAGTCGGGGCGACGCTGCTAAGGACGCAGCTATTTGATTAAAATCCATGTCTCGGAATTTCATACCCAGCTATAACGCCACTAGACCAACTTAAATGCAGCAAAATAATTTAAGTATCTTTTTAAAGTTTTTAACTCTACGATATTACTTAGAACCGCCATTAAAGCCCACATATTCCCTGAGGAGTGACTTTCGCAAACATAATGTAAGTAGTTAGTTAGTCTAGCAAACTGAAACTTATTATATCCCTAACTACTTACAGGATCTACTTATTAACTAGTAGTTGTGGCTATATTGAAATTCTTAATGCATTTTCCAAGATTACTTTTTATGTAACTTACATGTAGTTCTAGTTAGCAAGTTAATATGGTTTACAGAGTTCTGTTTTTGATTTTATACAGGTTTTTATACTGAAAACAGAAATATTTTTTTATATTTTTCACTGGTGTAAGAAACTGTTTTAGGTACTTATTAATTTTTGAAAACAAGTAACGAATTATTTGTAACCGTATTAATAAAATATTGCGCTTCCTTTGAATAAAAAAAAAACAAAGAATACAATTTTTACTTGTTACTCGTTTATAATTATTTATTTCTTTTTTCATATATAATCAATAATTACCAAGAAGTATCATATTACCCAGTACTAACTGAGTTATGTAGGTCAGATAGACCGTCACTTTATGTGCAATACTGGTATTCATAGCTACATCTGGTTATACTGGAAGCCGGCCCCAACATGGTTAGGAAAAGGCTAGGCAGATGATGATGACATGTATGACGTGTGACGCTGCCTTACGTTCTTATGGTCCCGGGTTCGAATCCCGGTAAGAACAAATGTTTGTTGAGCATGGACATTTGTTTCCGAGTCATAGATGGTTTACATGTATAATAAGTATGTATCACAGTGCTAGTTAATTTATTTATTTATTAATTACACCAGTAACAGTAATTAATTAATTTCTTATTTCTTCATAATTTCTTAGCGCCATCTAGTGCCACACTAAGCAACGAGGCTTGTGTCGTGGACACCAGATAGTAGATATACTACATAGATACTTTTTGTTTGTAAATACATACTTATAAACATTAATGACTCGGAAACAAATGTCCATGCTCATCACACAAACATTTTCTCCAACCGGGATTCGAGCCCGGGACCCTAAGAACGTAAGGCAGCCTCACTACCGCTGCGCCATTCGGGTCGTCAAGCTAACGTGAAGGTTCTCAAATGAAAAATTAATTGAGCTTACGGCCGACAGACACATCCTTCTGAGAACTGACACACAGCTGTTCGAGGAATGGCAGTTAATTGTTGAGAAATACATATTTTGAAGGTTTTCATTTACTTTGTAGGAAAAATAATTATCCTGGAAATATCTGAGGATGTAATAATAATGTATGATGTCATTTGTTGCAAAAATTTCCAGCTCAATTGCGCTCTATAAAACTAAAATATTTTTCAGATACACTTTCCTTGCAACTTCCATTTTTAAAATGGATCTATTAGTGCGTTGTCCGCTTTTACGATGAATTGTGCACTTATTGGATAGCAAACTAATAATGAAGATGTCAGTTTGACAATATACCGCCAGTCTGTGGAATTCACTGCCGGCTTCTCTGTTCCCTGATCATTATAACCTGGATCTCTTCAAAGTTCCAGTAAATCGGTTTTTTCTAGACAAGCGTGGAGCCTAGGCCGCGTCATCGCTTCACATCAGGCGAGTTGCGGTGCGCCCAAACGCAAGCAAATTTAGTATAAAAAACAGGAAACAATTCAGCTATTTTAAATGAGACTCAATAAAGGTTTTGTCAAATTGGTACGAACAGATTTTGAACCGGTTGCGGACACAATCTGTCCGTACCGGTTCAACCGAATCTGCAATTATCTACATAATGTTACAAAAAGTGCGTTAGGAAACAGATGAAGGTCTCAATCCTCTCGAACAAGCACCTAAAAGATTATAATAAGGAGATGGACTGCCGCGTGTGTTTCTGTGTTTTTGTCTTAAATTCCGGTCAAGGTTTGGTAGCTTTTTAGGAGATTGCAATCAAGCAAGAGATACGCGGCATCTTTTCTTAACGCTACGACAGATACTTACGTGTAATGAAAATAAGAACATTGTTTTAAGCATCTATTTTTATTATCATAAGGAAGTATCAACATCAAGATACACAGAAAGTAGCAGCAACGCAAAAATAATGGCAAAGGAAATTCTCTTGTAAATAAATATCACTTACTTCTAAATATAATATTAAACGTTAAAGCAAGATCTACAGAAAATAATTCTTTGAAATAATGAGACTTGTAACTTGTCGTATTTATTTTCAGGCTTAAAAAAGATGGACAACCAATAATTCTGTTTGCTCAGTTTTTATTTATGATAAGGAATATAATTTTATATTCATTTGTAATGTGTCGTATCCATCATCGTAAAACAAATGATGGTCTTGAATTTGTTTATTTTATTTACTTTTAACATCTGTCTTTAAATATTATAAATTGTAGTCACTTTTCATGTCTGTCTCTGCGACCGCATTTTTCATTTAGACTCTAAAGCGCATTTTGATGCGGTTTCGTTTAGTTGGTAATATGTGCCCCGTTGGTCCCAAGCGCGACCACTGTTCGTGGGGTCCTGGGTTAGATTTCCGGTCGGCCAAAAATTGAATTTTCGATTTTTTCTGATAGCAGCTCGAAGTTTGGAAGCTGGCGGTATGCCCCAATGCCTCGGAAAGCAAGCTCAAAAAGCCGTTGATCTATCCAGTCGTGACGGATTGCCGTCCCATCGGACTATGAGACTAAGGGAACAGAGAGTGCACCTTTGCCTGCGCCACTATAATATTATCTCCCGCGCCAATGGCTTATCTCCGCTGAGATTGGCCGCCGTGACCAAAAACGTCCAGGAGGGCTATTATTAATGTTTATATTAATATTGAACTAAAAATCTCAATTTTTTCTCTAAGTAGGTTGCTAGTATAACAATACAATACAATGTCTTTATTTTTTCTCTTTACAAAGGTTCATATAGTTTTCTTAAATATAGTTGTAACAATGACTTCTTAACAAAATGCAACAAAATAATATATGTTCCTTTGTGAGAGACTGGCGTCCTTACTAGGATACCCTGTGTGAGGGATCCCCAGGCTCTCACCTCGAATTAAATGTAATTTACATATAATATAATAGCTAATTTCAATACATAGATAAATGATTACAATTACCCTTTTCGTTTTCATAACAAACCATGCAATGGAATTGCAACAAACTCTAACCCTCCCTGAGCTCAAACACATGCTTGCAACCAACCAACCAACGATATGTAACACACAACTACCTACCTACTACCACCAACTGGTTGTTTTCAATTCAGCAAGATAATGGACAGTCCTACCATGTCAGTTGAAAGCCCTCACTGAACAAGCGAGATTTGCATAACTGCTAGTAGGATTTGTTACTGAAGACTGATGGCCGTTTCCTGGTAATTTGCGTCTGATAAATGTTACTACTGGACATCTCTAATTGCTTGCTTTGGATGGCGAAACTTGGGCTCGAATGGAATTAACGGAGAATTGGTTTTGGCAAAGTTTAAAAAATGGCTAAAATCAAATGGCTAAGTCAAATATTCCTGCTAGTAAGTACGATTGTTTTAAGATTATTCAAAGAGTAATATTTAATAAGTCGAGTAAACTAACTATTTACATTATTATTTAAAAAACTATTACATAACCTAAAATAAATAAACCCACAACAAACTATAAAAGGGCATCAAAAACTCAACCTCAATGCTGTCAGCTGGTACGCTGGTACTGCCATACGTTACGGCCCCATCAAGAGTAACCTAGGTAACTTATGTGTTCAGTACGAGGATTTTCAGGTCTAAGGTCGTGGAACATCTTGTAGAATACTATCTTTAAGCTATATTAAATCAAAGCTTTTCAGCAAGCCCTATTAATCGAATCGGCACTGATGTTGTCCTGCATGCAACCATTGTTTAAATGCAGAGTTTTTACATTACCAGCCCAATATTGTAACGCTATCTAACACTAATAATCCACATACAAAGAGTACACACATACTATACAAAGAGAGGGAGTTATTTATTTATAAAGGATATCCTATATACATACAAGCTACTCCTTATCAAGATCAACCTAAAACGTTTTCCGACTGTATACAATTTTATTAAGGTCTCTCTACGATATAAGATAATGAAAAACAATACTTTTTCCGACAATAAAACAGGCAAGCAGGCAGAAAGCGGGCGTTTTTCGTCCAAAGTAGAACAAGGCACACCACGGCATAAACAGGATGTAAAGGCTGGTGATATCGAAATGAAGAGTTCGATGTATCTTGTGTTTTTTTCTTTGATATCAACAGAAAATGGCTTTGAAAAAAAAATAGGATGAACTATGCTGTATCGGCACTATCTATTGAATAGCATTTGCCCGTGGTTTCACCTGTGTGGGGGACGAGTATAATACCACAAATACGTATAAAATAGTAGATTATACAACAAGTGAAAAAAAGGAATTTAATTTGAGGGACTAAGTTGTATCCCGAGAGCAGCAAAAGATTCTAGAGTAGAATCCCGAGCGCAACAAGGGACTGCTTATTAGAATCTTGAGCGGAGCGAAGTATACAGGACCGGATGGTAAAAAGTATTTATATCCCAATCGTGGTCAAGGTAAGCCTAAAACTTAAGTGAACCTGTCATTGCCTACCCCTGCCTACCATTTTGCGGAAATACAGGCGTGATATTATGTGTACATTCCAATCCGCCATCTAACCATATTTTCTATAACAACCGCGTCTAGTATCAAAACCTGTTAAAGTAAATTACCGCTAAAAGTTCTTGATGAAGAGGCGGTAACGCCTGAGTGAAGAAAAACAAAAATAGAGAAGGAAAATATTCGCAAACTCTCTGGATAGAGTTGTCGGAAACTGTTGCTACTATTTTAACATTAGTTTTTTACATGTGGATCTGCTTGCTTTAGATGAACATTTTGTAAGTTACTGGATGTACCTATAGCCTCAGTCTCGTAAAATTTAATCAAATATAAAATTTTGTCTGTGAATAAAAAAATCACGTAAATGGGATAAGTTATGAACACACCATCAGACAAGTAGTGATAAGGTTGCGATTTTCAATGCAAGGCAATGCGTTCAATGAAAATTACATATTGCACTAAATTATAATATTCTGGGATCTATCTTCTAATTGATACAAGAAAGCCTAGATAAAGTGACATTCTATCAGCGCCAAAAAAGAATTAGACAGAGGTATTTAATGGTACACCCATATTTTGCTAGTTATGTTAAAGTCCCATGTAATAAGGGGCAAGCCTATTCCCATCAACCGGGCACAAATTCGGACTCCGTGGCTGCTACTGAGAAATTTCTGGAAAAACCCAATAACAAATCTGTCCGACCTGGGAATCGAACCCAAATCTCATGTTCAGCAGTCACGCTTGCTATCACTTGACCAATGAGGCAGTCAGTAATTTTTATCCGACCAGTATGTAGCCATCTGCTTGGTTCTATTGAATAGCTTATGACAACTCTTTTTGAAAGTCGTTATAGAAATACAAAGTGATTACCGCCAATTGTCTAAATATTTGTTCGTAAATTTCTAAATAATTTCCCCCAATTATATTAATATCTCCTAACCAAATGTTAAAATAAGCCTTTTAACTAATAAAACCGTGGCGTAACGATCCGGCACGACCACATAATACGTCTGTAATGGTCTACAACGAAAACCACACACCATGAACTTTTGAACCTAACACTGTGTTAGAGGGAAAACATGCATTCCATTTGGCACCCGTCCTGCTCTAGCGGCGTAATGGATGTGGTTTTATAACTTTACAGGCTGATATTATCATGCGTGTTATAATATTTGCAGAGCAAAGCTTCCGTTAATATGATGATGATGATGATGATGATTGAGCACCACACCCGGCCAGGAGCAAGCCTGACCCGGAAAAGCCGGATACACCAGGGGGCACTTTTTTGTAAGGAAAGACATGCTCTGGGATGGGAAAGGAAGCCCGACCAACCGCAGCCAGTCGGGCACAATCAGCCGACTATGCAGCCTAGAGCCAATATAGGAATAGTGGTAAAGACAGGTACAATCCATAGGAATGAGCATTGGTGCTTTGACCTTCGTTTGGTTGGTCTCTTCTAACATTGGAGAATCATGTTCGTTCGTTCTGATGGTTGCGATTCCATTCGTTTTTGACACGTCTTATTTAAACATTATTTTCGTGTATATGTTTTGAAGATGTGATTCCGGCCAGGATCGAATGAGAAAAAAACATGAATGGATTTATCTACTTAAATACGCTAATATGTACTTGTGTAGCCTACCAAACCAACTTAATTTTGATTGTGGGAGGTAACTTTTTACCCGCCTGCAAAGTTTATGTATTTTTTTGCTAGTTGCCTAGGCTATATTTATCTTTTTGATGAAGGCACGTTCAGATTACTTGAATTCTAATCTTTGTCATAAACCTTCGTCTGGAACGAATTATCCAAAAGCTTTATACTAGATCACCTTAATAACAACTTACAATATTTTCGACATAAAAATCAAAACCAATTTTCTTAACGCAGGTGCTCCTGCATTACGTAAACAAGAATATTTTAATTCAATGCCAATCGCGGTGAAGTCTACACCCACAGTCAGAATCATTGCATATGCTTTCTGACTGACACGGCAGCCTTTAGCGTTAAATTCAATGAATTTATTATCATTTCTTTCTGATTGGTTTACAGAAAATATTGTGATTTGTTGTTGTGAATTTATTTTCGTTGAATTGGTTCTTTTCAAGATAGCTATACAATACAAATAAATAAAAGTGAATTGGGTGTAATTTGAAAATAACAGCTAACTGAATGCGTGTGAAAGTACTTTTAACAAAAAAGGTTTTTTTTTCTGTCCATCTGTTTGTTCCGACTAATTTTCGAAACGACAGGACCAATTTTAACTACAATTTTTTTTTTTTTACTTTTACTACTACTACTTTTACTTTTTTTTTTAGAAGATAACTGATGTTATAAGGAGTATACTAGGTATGTAACTTTAACTCATCCATCGCTTTCCATCAGGCGTGATCGAGATCAAAAGCAGGCCCATATTGTAATAAAAAAAAGAAAAGAAAAAGGAACCCTAATGTGCAAAAAATTATAACCCATGAATTGTAAACAAAATCCGTCTCAAATAGTATATTATATATCATAATAGTATAATATTCATATTCAGGCCGCGGGCTAACAGCTAGTTTTAAATAAAAAAGAAGATGGCCATCAATAAAAATAGAGCTACGTGAACTTTATGCAACAAAAACACCACCGACCGCAACCATCTTTAAAATGTACAACTACTAGATTCCCGATGGTGAATTTACATTCGATGCATTTTTTATCCTCGCCGCGGAATAGGAAGACATCGAGTTCGACTAGAACTACGTAGGTATCGATTCAAATCGATTATTTATTCGAGTCGCGAGCTGGATATTCGGAATTATTTACGGGTAGCCTCTAGTAAGCTTAGATATTTAAATAATGTGATGGCGACGTCTCTGTTCGAGTAATATAATATGAAGTATCGAAGTCCATATTTATGAAGAAGTTTGATGGCATTGTCGCACGGATATTTCTTTGGTTTTATTTTGTGGCGTCTAAATAAGAAATGTGGTGTTGTTTTGTAATCTTTGCTCCGACTTACGAGTAAGATAGGTTCGTGATAGTGATCTTGAGTGGAGACCGCGCAACGGCAGTGGGACGCCCACAGGCTCGGTGGAGCGAAGATCTTTGCAGAGTGGCTGGTAGCAACTGGATCAGAGTTGCTGAGAATCTTGTTGAGTGGCGTGCAATTGAGGAAGCCTATGTCCACCAGTGGACTGCTTAAGGCTGATGATGAAGACGTTCGTGATATCAAATTAGTTTTAGAAACCTGATCCTGGACCAATTAATCCATGATTGGAATTTATATACGAGTGTTTAAAGAAGCCTATTTAAAGCCATCAGAAACCAATAATAACCGTTATTATTGAATTAATATAGCGTCTGTGCTTAGAAAACCAATAAATAATCACTGAATTTTGAAATCTGATATAAAAGATCAAACGCCAAATATCACTAATAATATCTCGATAAATTAAAACCAATCCGCTGCCATACCATCAAAATCAATAAAACGACTATAACAATTTAGAAACCCGACGTCACTTTTCATTGAAAACATGAAACGTCTTGGTGTCGCCTTTACGTCACAATCAAAACAACATATTGGTTGTTATTTCCATGACAAAGTTACACAAAAAACTCAATCATAACTCGAGTACTCTTGCGGGGCACAATAAAACGGTATATATGTACTCACTTAGAAAATTCTTCGTTCCACCGTCGTTGGAAATCCTACTTAATCTATATGGTAATAAGATTAAAATTTCGGAGGCAAGCAGGCGACTCTTGAGAGATCTCAGAGCGTTATTAACAAAATACAGCAGGTCGGTATGCTTAATACAAAAATATATTCCTTTGTCTACAGTTTTCGGTGTACTTGTGAGATTATGTGGCTTCGCTTGTCTCGAGAATATTGTTTTATTCTGAATCATGCAGAATCTTGTTTACCTTACCTAATGAAATTGAGCTATATGTATATTTTGCTTTATGATAGTTGCACCTGTATCCTTTTCCATCCACTTTCCGATTTTTATTTCAGAATGAAGTGTTATTAAAAAAGTCAACATAATAAAAGGCTAATAAGTTGACTTTTAAAAAAAGTTATTGAGTGTTGTTTTTATTTGGATATTGGTGTCGATTCTGTTGTGCACAAACTTAACTTAATTTAGGCTATTGCTATCTTTTACTAAAAGGCAGTGCGAGAAAAGGACGGCTATAGTTATGACATAAGTTAGAGATGTCAAACTAGTTTATGCCTTGCGCTTCGCTGTGTTTTTAGTCGACACGTTTTTACGTGCACCCTTCATTTGTATGGAAGTCTTAGTTCGAATTAAATTTGACAGCTCTAAATTACGTCCGTCTCTTTCTTCTTTTATTAGAGAGAAAAAGATAGCAATAGCCTAAATAAAGTTTAGTTTGTGCACAACAGAATCGACACCATTATCCCGCAAATGGGTAGTAACGGAATTTAAAGATTAAAGGCTGTACCAACAGAAATAGAACAATTATACAGTTGGAGGTCAGATAGGCAGTCGCTCGATGTAAAATACCGGTATTCAGCTGAATACCGGTATTTTACATCTGCATCCTGCATCCGGTTAGACTGGAAGCCGACCCCAACATAGTATAGTGAAAGGCTAGATCATGATGAAGAATACTTAAACGTGAATTAAACACCCAAACATCTTTATCCTCTTTTCTTCAAAACATTTTCTCCAGTTTCCACCACAATTTGCAACATACAAACAAACTTAATCGCACAATTCCTTTGTCTCGCGCTTCAAATTATGTATTCCCCGAATAAATGTAAATGTTCCTCTACATATTTGCAAGAGTTCTTGTGAACTGTGGGTCTACCTCCAACTCTTATAGCAGAAATATTTTAATCTTACTTCGGATGAAGTGGAGCTAGAATTTCTCCAAAGCTAGTAGTGGGCAGACAGCGGGCCGAAAGTCTGACAACCAGTCTTACCAAAGGGAGATCAGAGAGGCAGTCGCTCCATGTAAAATACTGGCTGGATTTTTTTACCCTAATTTTATTTTTCAATTAAAAAATTAATGTCGAGGTATACCTGCCAATTCCATGGAAAAAGATTCGTTTAAATCGTTCCACTCTGTAAAATGTTATACGTAGTAATACTTCTATATACGCCTCAGCTTAAAAATTTTTTTTTCGCCGGTTAGAAAGGCTAGGCATTATGAAGAGGTTGGTGGTTGATTCTCCGTGATCTTTAATTCCACCGCCTTTGCTACGCGGTATATAAAATTTCATATGTTAAAATAGTGCGTGGGAAAGGTGCTTTCTAAGCAAATCGGAAGCTTTGATGCTTGAGTTAAAGATATAAAAAGGTGTATTTAGGCAAGAAAAGTGTGATAAAACCTAATTTAGGTGTAGTTAGTTTTATGGAACCATTATTAACCCTGGAGCAAGCATGGTGATCAATGCTCGTGTTTGCTTTGTATAAAAAGAAGTCTTTGCCCAGCAGTGGGACATTATTATTTATGGGACAGTGGTGGTCATTTTTAATCGACTTCCAAAAGAAGCAGGTTGTTACATTTCAAGGATTTTCAGAATAGACACTTCAAAGATGCGACATTAACTCCTTAGTGTAGGAAAAGCAGGCAAAAAATCGGCCCGAGAGGAGACGTCGTGTGCATCGGCAGGTCAACGCCTTTGAAGAGAGAAGAAGGTCACAGTTAGATTTAACTGAAACTTCAAGCTGGACCACCTACAGCTATAGTTTACAATGTCGGTCAAAGCTTGAGAGCACATAAAAGAACAGCCTGCAGGTTTAGGCGCAAAAGGCCTAATTCTTAAAATGGCAACAGAGTCGCAAAAGGACTAGTTCTCAAGATGGCCAATTCGCAAAAGGACTAATTCTTAAAATACCTAATTCGCAAAAGGACTAATTCTTAAATTGCCCAATTTTCAAAATGGCTAATTATCAAAACGGCAAAGGAGATAGAAAACTGTGGGCCAAAATGTAATAAGTTGAAAACCCAGCTCAATTCTCATCTGGAAGCGGAGAAAAATAAGAAAGATAGTTTTCATAACATTATCGATTTAATACATCGATTACAGAATTACAAAAAGAAAAGCTTTGCACACTTCATTTCGCCGAGTTGCGATCGATCAAAAAAATATTCAAGCACCAACATTTTTTTTCACCACCAATTATGTTATAACTAGGGTAGGTATAACATAATTTTTACGATGTTCCTCAAAAAATCAATTTATTAGTGAATAGTAAAAAGATAGGTTATGTAAAGGGTGGACCCTTAACGAAGTCGAAAGGCACTAGTTCTCCCCGCCATAGCGATCACTTTTTTGTTCTAGAGTCCTAGACCATATCTGGGATGGGAACCTTCTAGGTAGGGAGATATTGGTTGCATATTAGAAAATCAAAACTTTTCTGAGCAAATTTCAAAAGAACAACGTACAAATCAACAAAGTTTAAAATAACGATGGTTATTTGATCAAAAGTTCAGCTGACCAAAGTCTGGAATGTCAACGTTTATATTATTTATTACACTATTGACCAAATCGTTTAAAGGTCAAAATGGATTACTGGATAAATTAATACAAATAATATAAGCATTATACTAATGCGGGTAGAACTTAGATAATTTTTTTTTGAATTGAATGCATGTTACAAACTGTTTGAAGGGTTTTCGTTTTCACTCGTGTTCGATTAATTAACCTACTAAAAACAATCTCTTTTTTATATTAATGCAAGTCGTTTTGCTCGCTCGGCTCGTGCGTAGGAGGTCACAGTTTTAACCTAACCTAACCTACCCATTTTGTTTAAAGAAGAAATTAACCTAACTTTTGATCAGTCGTTCATTTGATGTCACATACATTGGGATTCTAAAATTTTTCTAAATAAAACATTTGGTCATTTAAATTTTGTTATTTCGTTTATTGTTCTTTGGAAATTTGCTCGAGAAAGTTTTGATTTTTAATATGCAACCGAGATATTGGGGGTCAAAGTTCCAATATTTTTTTTAAAACATGTTTTTAATGTAAGACTTTTATTTTAAACATCTCTACGACTCCTATACTATTCAATCCATCCATCAGCACAATGTTTTGAGTACGTTACATTGAGTACTACCGTAAAACGTGATTTTTCACCCCAAAAAGAAAGTCGTTTCCCAGCAATAATTTTTTCATAAAGTTACTTAGGTGTACACAATGCTTGGTTGACGGCTTCGATAAGGGTTTTGTTACACCCTGTATTTTTAAGTAAACTAATAAAAAAAACTCATTACAACAAAAAACATAGGTGTCTTCTTTTGTGACGACCCCAAGAACTTTTCACGAAAAAGTCCAATGTCTAATAAGCCGGAATAAGGTCTGGTTACACGAGAAAGGCTATGTGTGATGCGTATTAATGATGAATATGGTTAATAGATAATGATTTAATAATTCATGAAAAATATTCCTGATCCTAAATGCATCAGCAATATTTCAGAGTTATCTCAGATGAGAATTTGCCATTTTTTAATTAGTCATTTTGAAAATTGGGCATTTTAAGAATTAGGCCTTTTGCAAATTGGGTATTTTGAGAATTACTCGTTTTGCGAATTGGGCCTTTTAAGAATTAGTCCTTTTGCGATTTGGCCATTTTGAGAACTAGTCCTTTTGCGGCTCTGTTGCCATTTTGAGAATTAGGCGTTTTGCGCCTAAACCGAACAGCACACCAAAGCTCTCGACACCCACCCTAGAAATCCATCGAATGTAGTCGCTGTGGCGGACATCGGGTACTTGGCACTCTGAAAGTTAATAACCTGGCAAATGGCTATCATAATATAATATATATTATTTCGCTGTATTAATATTTGTTTACTCTTTTGCTGGGATACTACAAATAGTTAAATTCTTGATAGAATAAAAATATTAGTATTATCACCAACTTATTAAATTAAAAAAAAAACCAGCTTCTAAATCACGACACAACTTTGCTCTACCCAAAAATGACAAGACACCTTCAAAGCCAAAAAACATATACACAATACTTGGGCATACGCACATTAAGCCAGCTAAGTAAGGGCGGAAGTAACTTCGCAGCAGAGTACTTACTAAGTACCTACGTTCTCTTGGGAGCGACACTGAACTACACGTGATTGTGCGAACAAAGATGAAACCAGCTTTCGACACTTACTTATATAACATTACGCTTATTAGAGGTAAGTTGGGAGAGCTAAGTTG
The DNA here is from genome assembly GCA_941918905.2 of Xestia sexstrigata. Classification (NCBI taxonomy): domain Eukaryota; kingdom Metazoa; phylum Arthropoda; class Insecta; order Lepidoptera; family Noctuidae; genus Xestia; species Xestia sexstrigata. Next base: position 22,432,285 of record OW799201.2, read on the forward strand.
TAAGTGACAAAGCTAAACTACGATGTTTGTTCGTAAAGGCTACGCCGTAGGTGTGCTACGGCGTAGGTGTACTACAGCGTAGACGGTCTACGTCTTGCATGTTGTATTTTGCTGTTTTGGATGTTAAAAATTAATATTTTTAATAGGATCCAATGGACTAAATTTCAGATGCGTGTTCAGCCCACTATGTTGCAAATTGACTTAACTTTATACCTTAAAATCCTAGCAAAAATGTATCACAAACTGTAAAAAAAAAAAAAATGAGAGAATTGGGCAGTTTCAAAGAAAGCCACATAAATAAAACATTATAAACGCCTGTCATCCCTAAAGGGTTAGCCGTGGGTGGTTCTTTACTGCACCTACATTTTGTCACTTATTTTGTAGTCCCACGTAATATCAACTACAGACACAGACAATTTTAAAACTGATCAAGGCTTTAAGGAGCCAAGTAAATAACATTTTACTAAAGATCAACGAACTCACATAAGTACAAACAGCTAGCTACATATCTTCTAATATCGAAACTATCTGTTCACAACACGGTAACAGAGTTTCAACGTGTTAACAACTTTGATAAGTACATGTTAACTATGTGCTTCTGTGAAAGGGCAAGTTCCATAACTTGAATTATTGTGCAATGATAGCTTAATAGGTAATTTTCCCTGAAGGTACGAGTAAAGGTGCACACCTCCACCCATCCTGTTCTTTAATCTGATGTAAAGTTAATAATACTTGAAAATCTAAAATTAATGTTAAACATTTTTCGAAAAATGGGATGGATGGATCTAGATGAATTTTGGCGCAGAGACAAATTATAGTCTAAAATAGCACATAGGGATACTTTTTTTGTCTTAACACTTTCACGGAAATTTCTATACGAACGAGGACTTGGGCAACAGCTATAAATAATATACATATAAATAGTAAGAGTTACAAAGTACTATGTAACAATATTGATGAAATATCTCTTATCTCAATTTGCATTTTAATTAAAAAACAACGAAAAAATTAATAATAATTAAAATAATAATTAATATAATATTAATTATTAATATATTAATAATTATTATTTTTATTATTATTTATTTTATTAATTTAATTATTTATAATTTTTAATTCCACGATAAAATTGCTTTTGAATTTTGCTAAATGTGTCCGTATTTGTGCTCGTGACTATACTTATACATATAGTGTATCCACACCTAAGCTACCTTCCTCAGTTAATGATATAGAGATGGGTAGAAATAAAAACAAAATTGAATTTCACGAAAGATTTGTTTGTAATTTTTGTCAATTTTTAGGGTTCCGTACCAAAAGGGTAAAAACGGGACCCTATTACTAAGACTCCATTGTCCGTCTGTCCGTCTGTCTGCAACCAGGCTGTATCTCATGAACCGTGATAGCTAGACTCTTGAAATTTTCACAGATGATATATTTTGGTTGCCATTATAACAACAAATACTAAAATCAGAATAAAATAAATATTTAAGGGGGGCTCCTATCCAACAAACGTGATTTTTTTTCCGTTTTTAGCTCGATATCAATAACGGCAGCAGAATATTTAGTTGTATATTCACTTAAAATCATGTCACCATGTCACTCTGACTTTAGGACCAAGCCTCGGAACCTATCCTTCTGCAGCGAGGTGTGAGACAGGGAGACGTCATTTCTCCGAAACTGTTCACCGCTGCACTCGAGGATGTCTTCAAGGTTCTGGATTGGAGAGGGCTAGGCATCAACGTCAATGGCGAGTACATCACTCATCTTCGGTTTGCCGACGATATAGTGGTCATGGCTGAAACCATGGAGGATCTCAGTACAATTCTCGATGACCTCAGTAGAGCTTCCGGAAGAGTGGGTCTTAAAATGAACATGGACAAAACCAAGGTCATGTCGAATGCCCATGTCACACCCATTCCTATCAAGATCGGAGACTCTACACTCGAAGTTGTAGACGATTATGTGTACCTGGGACAAACGATCCAGTTAGGTAAGTCTAACTTCGAGAAAGAGGTCAATCATCGAATCCGACTCGGCTGGGCAGCGTTCGGGAAGTTGCGCGGTATCTTCTCGTCCAACTTACCACAGTGTCTCAAGACGAAAGTCTATGACGAGTGTGTTTTGCCAGTGATTACATACGGGACCGAAACGTGGTCGGTCACAATGGGCCTCATCAGAAGGCTTAAAGTCACCCAAAAGGCAATGGAGAGGGCTATCCTCGGAGTTTCTTTGCGCGATCGAATCAGAAATGAAGACATCCGCAAGAGAACCAAGGTTACCAACGTGGCCCGGAGAATTGCCAAACTTAAGTGGCAGTGGGCAGGCCACATTGCTCGCAGAACGGATGGCCGATGGGGCCGAAAAGTTCTGGAGTGGCGACCGCGAACCGGAAGACGTTGCGTTGGAAGGCCTCGTACTAGGTGGACCGATGACCTGGTGAAGGTTGCGGGAATCCGCTGCATGCGAGTCGCGCGGGACCGAACGATGTGGCGACACTTGGGGGAGGCCTATGTCCAGCAGTGGACGTCTTTCGGCTGAAATGATGATGATGATGATGATTCACTTAAAAATAAATAAGTTTTTTTGCCGTTTTGTCTAATTTTGTATAGATAATGGTATGGAACCCTTCGTGCGCGAATCCGACTCGCACTTGGCCGGTTTTTCACATTGATCTTGCTACGGCGTAGATGAAACTTACTACGACGTAGGCGTACTGCGCAGCAAAACATATTATTGTTTGTGTTTTTTCCTCAATAGCGGCGTATCAAACAACTCTTGTACCTTTGATAGAAATAACAAGTCACATTTACTGACTCCAATTTCACAATTTCTTAAAGGAACTTAATAAATCATTTTTATAACCTGCTATCACTGATACCTATTAATTATTCTTTATGACTTGTAACTCGTCGTAAAACGTGATTTAAGTAAAAACCTGAAGCAGGCTTCATTATTCGCTTCTCATGTTAAAGGCAAAAATATTAAAACAGTAAGGAAGTTGTTTTTAATGATTTTTTTAATAAAATATGATGACTTTTTGTCTTGTTATTTAATAAAGGTCTACTTTTTTGCCATATCTATTGCTTCGTATGAAAATAAAACCTTTTTTTAACCGACTTCCAAAAAGAGGAGATTATCAATTCGTCTAACTTTTTTTTTGTGTTTCTGTTCATTTTCTTATATGTTTTTAACCAATCTTTTATTTTTATATATAGAAATTAACCTACATGCTACTGTTATTTTTATAAATCTTTTTGAGGGGTAATGTTATGAGTATGTGTGTGTTCATAATTATGCCACTATTTATGACCCTACTAATAAAAACAAAAAACTCAAATAAAACATGACACAAAAAAGTGTACACGCAGATGTTAAAAACTTTTTACTCATTTTGTCGTTCACTGACGAGTCCCAAGTGCGTGATGCGTGAAGTTCAGCACTTTATATCAACCATAACATGAATTTATTTTCAGTAATGAGGAAAAGAAACATCGGAACATAATTATATCGAAAACAAAAAAAACATGAAAATATATTTCGGGTGTACTAATTGATAATGAACACACAAACTGATAGTAAATCATAAAATCCATTGATAATACATATAATATCATCACTTATGTAACCTCCTGAAGGGGTAGGCACAGGTGTGCTCATGGTACACCCACATTTCGCCAGTATATTTAAGTTTCATGAAGTGGGAGCTCTTTGCTTCAACCCACACCTAGAAATCAAACTCACGATCTCATTTTTTATTTAGATTTGAAAAATTAACGGCTTAACGTCAAGGTCAAATCAACTACTAGAAGTATTCATAGAAGAAAGTCTTGGCAAGATAAACACACTTGCAATGAAGCCAAGCAAAGCAACAACAAAACGTGCCTTATCGTAGTCAATTGCCAGTGTCGCAAGAGGTTGAATTTCGAAAAGATTGTCGATGGATCTTGTGTAATAAGGAAACCTTCTAAAGATATTCGAGTTTCTGATGGATAGGCTGAGCACAATATAATACATAAAGACTGCATTTTTTTCAAAATGGCTACCGCGGCTTTTCCCATTGTCCGTGAACTGCACGCTCTAACGCCAAGAAACTGCCGAAGAAGCAAATGAAAGAAGTTGTTTAGAACATACCGCAAATTACCGTGATGCAAATCACCATGACGCGAATCACCGTGACGCGATTTACGTGTTGCTTGACGAAATTCGAGTCGCATGAGGCCGTGAATGAGTCCTCGACGTCTATAAAATCACACCATCCAATAACAATTCAGAATTCCAAACAATGGCTACTTAAAAAATACCCTCCTTTTTTACCTAAAAACATAATAAAACTGCAACGAATCGTTTTTCCATTAACAAGACGGTTCTTAATACAAAATCAATATCCTTCTATATTGGAGCACTAAGAACAAACAGAAGCCACTTAACTCGGTATTACTTGATAATATCAATGTTTCCAAACACCCAATTAGCCACTTTAATATTTTAGAGTACATGGGTTTAATTTGAAAGGTTTATAATTGTAATGTATGGATTGTTTGTCCGTAGTTTCATGTCATTATGGAGGATTACCGTAAATGCATTGGTTTCTGTTGGTTGTGAATCAATTTTGTTTTCTTGTTTTTATTTTTTATTGGTTCTTATGGCATGCTTATTTATATGCCTTGATACTGGTTTATTTAAGTGATCGCTTGTTATAAGAATGATTAAAGATGTTTTTGAATAGTGTTTTACGATGTTTTTGCTGCCATCCTGTACTTGTTGATCAAAATGAAGAAAGAACAGTAAGACCGGTTTTTATGCATGCAAGCCAGATCTAAGTATAGTCACTAGCGTTACTCGAGTTATCACAGACTGTACATTTTTCTTATTAGATTTTGATCGTAACTTCGTCGTCGTAACTTTCAATAGTTTATGGTTTAAAATCATGTGGAGTTTGTGGTAAATTGATGTGCTGGCGACTGTACATGGCAGATCCACATTGTTTTGACACAACATTATATTAGTACTCATAAATATAACAATACATTTATAAAGAGACAGGAAAGTGAAAAGAGAAAGACCAGACCTTGTCTTTCTAGAAAAACAACATGATAGTGGTACAAAATTAAATAAATACGTAAATTTCACGATTGCTTTCGCTGTATAAAGAAAAAAGTAAAACTCGTCGACTGCCTACTCAGTAACATTTTGCCATCCAAAAGGTTGCCACCTACGTCCGACGTACTGTAGTTGTCACTTAAAAACAAGATTACAGAAGACATTAAATTTTAGGCCACAAAATAATAATAAAAGTTGTATTTAAGATCTAGTCTTCGTCACGTCCGTAGTAGTTTATTTGAAATACGAAATTCACCTTTTTGCTACGAGATAAGGGTCGGTTGTAAATGTATGCGTATAGTAAAAGTAATACATATCTAATAGAGCTTCTTCGGCTTAGAGTAATTTCAGTGGCTCCCAACCTGTTTCCACCAGGACTCTTTTGTTCTCTAATTCCATAATTATTCGCAGGGAACACCACAAAAATAAACTGCACCATACAAATATATCATAATTGTGTATATTGTACATATGTGCACATACACACATATGTATTGTAGATCTTTGACAGTCATTACATATAATCAGTGGCCCGAAATTCTGACAGCCAGTCTTACCAAGGAGATACGGTACTCCTACACACTACTAAATGGGCTGTGGAGGTCAGATAGGCAGTCGCTCCACGTACACAAACAGACAATTGCAACTTTTTCTGATAAAGTATACATTAGGTATAAGTATGTAGGAAATTTTAAAGATATCTGGACCGTTTTTAGCTCTTGCGGACCACTGGTTTTGAACCTTTGAATCGATGAGCTAGATACTTTAATCAATCTCAATACGGAATCCAACTAATGTTACACACGGAACAGTCAAAGATATAGCCTTCCATGTCACAGTATAGCGTGAATATATATTCAACAAGTTTCAATTATAATGTGCCCCCAATTGTTAACAGACTCACTCTTTGAGAGCGTACACCCGTTTTAGACACTTGATCACAAAGTATTGGCATTTTTAATTATAAAGCCGGTCTGCAGACGGATTTTCTTTAAAAGAACCCTTTTTTAGAATTAGAAATTACGGCTTGAGAAAGGGTGTTTTTTGTTGAATCTTAGAAGATACTTATTAAGGGCTTTTTCAGAGATATTAGATGAATAAAATTAATTACAGCGACTCTAAAAACAAATTGCTAAATGCAAAAAAAGGTCCCGAAGATAACAACAACATTTCATTCATTTTTTTTTCATTTATGTTAACAAAATGGTATTTTACTTATTTATTTATTTTTTGTACTCTATCACAATGCTGTCCTATTTGACCCAACGGTTGACTGGTAGAGAATGCCTTGTATGTACCACTCTTGTACATGAAGTTTAAATAAATAAATTAATTAAATGTTAAAATGTTGACTGCTTCGTTTGTCTAGTGGTCGCTGAGTATAAGGTCCTGGGTTCGATTCCCGGGTCAGGCAAATTGTTATTGGGTTGGTTTTTCCATAAAGAATTTCTCAATAGCAGCCACGCAGGCTGGATTTGTGCCTGGTCGATGGTTCGCTCTCTATTACAGGAAACTTAAACATAACTGGCGAGATGTGGGTCCACTATTAAGTACACCTTTGCTTAACCCTTCGGGTATTACAGGCGTGATGTTATGTTATAAAATTAAATTACATATTTACTTGAATCGTTTTAATTTGTTAAAAAATATTTTTAATGTAAATTATGCTTGCATCCATAGTTAACGCCAACAGACCATTGGCCGGCGAAATATTGTGCAATAGTTCATTTGATCTTGCCTAAGCGACTAAGCCAAAGTTCGTTACAAAATATTTTAAGTGCTGGCTGTAGAAATACTGTGAGGCACGAGCGCGGTGTGGACGTAGCGTAAGTATGTCAAAAATACAATTATTCTAAAGCATTTTTGTTAAATTATTTACAACATGCACAAAAAAATTACAAATTTCACAAAATTATTCAAATCGATGCATGATACTGTTTCTGCATAGAAACAGTATCATGCATCGATTTGAATAATTTTTTTAAATTATGAAAAGGTCTAAAAATATGCGAAACGAGTATTTTTGGTTTAAAAGTCGACGTATTAACGTAACGTTTACACTGCGCGGTCGTGCTAGGGCTTCTAGTTATCTAGGGTTCACCTAAACTCAAATTCAAATAAGATCGAATTCCTCGCTTTTCCTCCGTTACATTGACACACCTAAATTACCGAAAAATGTATTTGAACCTATTGATAATCAAGGCAGAAACACGAAACACTTTGAAAGCGATTGCCCGCCTTGGCCATCTAGACAACCAGTTATTATTCTGTTTACAACCTGGCTTGAGCAAAGCACCTACTGCTTTGCTCAAGCCAGGTTGTAAACAGTATTTAACTATTAATAACCACTAAAGTGACTCCAATATTCAGTCTGGTGCCTTTGACTAGGTGATCAAAATTGTTATTCACCTACTCAATTCTACCAGACACTCACTTATCTCGCAAAAAGGTTACAAAAATCATTCAACAATACTTGAAATCCTTCAAGCTATTAATTCAAGCGCCGCCATCAAAGGTGTTTGACTATGCAGCGCTGTTTGGCTCAGCCTAGCTTTAAATTAAACTGAAGTCGAGCAAAAAACATGGAATCATGAACCACCTCAAACGGACCAGAAATTGTATGGCGTGGCACAAAAATACAGGATTTGCGGTCGTAAAATGTTTTACTACTGTAAGCCAGGAAGCGATTAAGCTTCGTTCTAATACCTAGTGTTTAACAGAAGCAATTCTCTTTTTGTGAACTTAGTTCAGACAGATTTATTTAGCCGTTAGTCCCGGCTGTCATTTGTAGATCTGTGGCAGTCGTTATAGGTAGTCATGACGGGGTTGTGGAGATCAGACAGGCAGTCATGTAAAATACTGGTATTCAGCTGCATCCGGATGAACTGGAAGCTGACCCCAACATGGTTGGAAAAAAGTTAGACAGAAATTGGTTTAGACATATTTATTATTTTCAGTGTGGTGTGTAATCGGGCCTAAGTAAGATTCACACACTTTTTTGTGTAATTTTGGAAGTAGTTAAAAACCTAACTCTGAACCTATGGAGCTACGGCTAAGTATAAAAAAACCGGCCAAGTGCGAGTCGGACTTGCGCATGAAGGTGTTCCGTACCATCATAGTAGGGGGAGCCCCCTTTAATTTTTAATTGTATTATTTTTTGGTATATTGACAACAGAAATACATCATTTGTGAAAATTTCAACTGTCTAGCTATCACGATTCATGAGATACATCCTGGTGACGGATAGACAGACGGATAGTGGAGTCTAAAGGTCTTGACACAGTATACCGGCACGTCACCGGCACCACTACAACTCAGCAATAAACTTGTCATTCAAATTAGAGCATTAAATCGTGTGTCATACGACATTTTTAGTCTTTCATCGCTGCGATCTCCAATCCGCCTGCCAAGCGTGGAGATTACGGCAAATTCCTCCCATCATGGGAGAGGCTTATGTCCAGCAGTGGACGTTATGGGCTGTTGTAGTAGTATTGTAGTAATACTCTAATTTAATGCTCTAACATCTCTTACTTAGTAATAGGGTTCCGTTTTTACCCTTTGGGTACGGAACCCTAAAAAGTATTAGCACCTCATTTTGACCATTGGACATATTATTATTATTGTATTTGTATATTGGGCAAACTATAATAATCAAATAGTTTACATGACAAAACAGACAGTGCTTACCACTCAAAAATATTCATTAACTTACAAAGATATTAACTCCTACCTTGCTCATAACATTGTAAAATTCAATCGCAAAGGACTTAGCGATACACGCGCAATAACTAGCCAGTAATGGCTGCAATCGACAGGTTAATATCGTTTAACAGACGTCCTACACTAATGCCAGGATTAAATGATGCCTGTGTGTGTTACACAGTATCGCTATCTCTCTCACTAATGCGGGAAGTTATGAGTGTGGAAGTGAGAGGAAGAATGGAAATTATGCAAGGTAATGGTTGGTGTTTTATTTACTGGGTCGGGGGGCTTTTCGGACCGGGACCGCGGTCCTGGGTTCCCCCTAAATAATTTTAAGTGGTATTTTGGGACCACAAGAAAAAAAAAAGTTAAAGTAACCCACTGTACTTTAACTTTTTTTTTCTTGTGGTCCAAGCTGAAATAATATTGGGATTAACAATTTTATTGTGGGCATGTATGTATATCATACTTCTTTGTTAAAATACAGGTATACAATAATGTAAATTCAGTCTTCTATGTGTAGCAGAGCTAATAGTAATTACTAATTGACTTACTAGTAATTTACTAGCCATATCACCAGGCGCACCAGATGCAGCACCACCAAGTCCTAGTCCAGTGTAAGATTTTCCTTCCAACGTCCCGTCGTAGTTGACATCAGTGACCGCTACAGTGTTTTTTTATTTATTTTTTCGGTTGGGAAATCATCAAATGACGCCTCCCCCGTTGAGCGGAGCGGAAGGAAGCGTCAGACTTTTACTGACTAAAACCTATCCATGTTCCTTCTTAGCCCTTTTATTCAGTGTTTACATATCCATTAAATAGATACACTACACTATGAGACCTGATTTAAGATTCGCCAGGAAGAACGTAAGATAAAAAGAACCGATATAACAATTATTCCTGACCAAACCACTTATCTTACTAGGAACAGACATAATTGCGACAAAACTGTTTTCTAATTTCAATAAATTACTAGTTTGAGTTTCAATACCAGTTCAAGACTCCGTGGCTGCAACTGAGAAATTCTTGATGGAAAAACCCAATAGCACTTTACACGACCTGGTAATCGGACCTCATGCTAGCAGTTGCGTGTACGACTAACGAGGTAACTACAACCAAAGTACGCTTATTTGTCACCACCAAGACACGACTCTGCGTGTGACACTTCTAGCAAGCGTCAAATTTCAACACCAAAAAACAAATCATAAAATCCAGGTAAGCAACACCTCGAAAAAAAAATCCCACGATTCGCCATCCACTTTACACAGCTGAAACCCGGCAACCAGGTCGAGTGGCAAAACTAGCGGTACTCCGTAAAATATTAAATTTAATGACCAGCTTTTGTCACCGGCTGGAGTTATAGCAAGGCCTTACAGGCCTGTTTTACTTTTAATTATTAAAACACTAATTTTGTCGTTAGTTGACCTCGAAATCTTGACTCTTTGGTGAAGGAGATTTTGTTTTGAAGTTTAGATAAAGTTTCGGGATAGGCTTTGCCTTGTGATTGATGCTCGAATTAAGAGATAGAAACTGTGTATTAAGTAAGTTGGTTGTTTTGGCTCTTGGTTTATAAAGTAACTGATTTTGAGTGTACTTATTACCTCTTTTGTTTAGTTATGAAGTACTTCGACGTTTCATGTTTCTTTGTAAAAGCTGGGATAAAATTCAGTATTTTAGGTTTTAAAATGTGAACTGTGTTGCTTTATTAATAGGCTAGTTTCCACCATCAATAAATCGCAAATCTATTTAGTCCGTCAGTTAGAGCATTGGAAAATAATCGACACGTATTTTTTGTTTTTGTAAATCAATGAATATTGACAAAGATAAAACGCATCAAAACTCGGGAGTGGGGGCTCGTGACGTCAGAACGCACTAAAAATTATACCACGGCGTGGCATAATGAGAATTTTAAAAGCGTCGTATTTTCGTAAATTTTGGTTTACGTAACAAAAGAAAAAATACGGGTCAAATGTATTTGATAATCTAACTGACGAACTAATTAGATTTTTTCAGGATACAAACCTATTGTGCATGTGTCTCATGGGTTTGTTGCGCTGTTTTTTTTCAGTATAGTCGGTTGGAATATATACATACAGACGACATCTAGTTTTAAACATATTTAATTTATGACCTGTATTTTTTTAAACTGTTTTACAGGAAAAAAAGGCCGAATTCTTAGTGACGCATATTTTATATTGAGAGAGGAAAATTTCAACAAACCCCAACTAACTAAGATATAATAACTTCTGATCCTACCATGCGTACTCGTAGAGGCCCATGCACGAGTGCGCCGAAAAAACCCGTTTCACTGTAATATTTGAATAATGTATTCGTATCTTCACGGATTGTGAAAGGTTGTTTGGTAGAGAATGCTTTGTAGCATTAAAGCCGTCTATGTACCTCTATTGAATTTAATGAATTAACTTCAGTTTAAATAAATAAAATGTGCTTGTTACAAACAATTTTAGTGAAATGTTACAGGTTAGTTGTAGTTTTGCTTCGATAATCGCCGTATTTACTTAACGTTTACACCGCGCGGACATGCTAGGGCCTCAGGTCTACTCGTATAGACCTGAGGCTTCCGGTGTCTCGTGACACCGGAAGCTAAACACAACCACGCCCATATTGATGTACTCACGTATATTGTAACTCAAACCCAATTCACAAGACGTTCCCGCGACGTATGTATGTACCCGACACCCAGAGCCGGCGCTCTATAAATAATTCATACGCCAACTTTGAGAGATGTTGTAGTTTAAAGGACAACTGACTTCCAATTCATGGTATGGTTCAGATTCTAGCGATGTACTTACTGGTCGGGGCTTATGTTTTGTTTACAGAATATATTTAGACTTATTTTGCCAAGTGCCCACGGCGTGTCACGTGGATTGATTATAAAACTTAGGAAGAGAATAAAAAACCAATATATCATCATGAGGCTGCCTCGTTGGTCAAGTGGTTGCCAGCGCGACTATTGAGCATGAGGTCATGGGTCGGGTTATGTGTTATTTGGTTTTTTCATTAGGAATTTCTCAGTAACAGATAGGTACGAAGTCTATATTTGTGATGGTAATAGGCTCGCCCCCTATTACATGAGACTTAAAACATAATTGGTGAAATGTGGATGTACTATTGGATACCTACACCTCTGCCTAAACTTTTGGAAATTACAGGCGTGGTGTTATGTTATCAATGATTAGGTACGTCATCAGTTATCTTTACCCGTTTTTACTAAAACTTAACGAATGCCAATATATAGGTATAATCTGTCTGTTGGACTCTGAACTCGGCTTAGCGCTGAAAGTTAACATTTCAACTGCGCAATAATATTTTGACAGTAATTTGGTAGATAGAAACATGGTCTTTGAGGTGTAAATGCACAGACACGCAAGCAAATAAACGTCGGTTAAATTCTTTAAAACAAAGGGAGACACATTTAATATGATGTGGGGTAAACAAGGAACATCAAACCAGGAACCTTTGAGAGGTGAATCCAGTACAAATCATTAGTTCCAAACCTAGTGGTCAGAGAGGATCTGTCACACAAGGTGCATTATGAAAGCGGAGTCCCGATATTCGAGTGACGAGATTTGCGTGTGGTTAAAATAGTTTTCTGGGAATGTACCTACGCTTTACAAATTGGACGTTTAAACCGGCCCATCGTTCAGGGATCGAGAAATTCTAGGAACTGGACGTTTTGGTAATACGGCATGGATCAATGGACATGTGTGGTAACCATCTCTCCTGTATTTCAGATGAAAATCACTAAAGTAGTCGTTCCCCGTATCCCTAAATTAGTAGTAGTCGCTGTATATGAACTGTCCGACCATGTTTTTTTATAATTTTTGGACCATTTTTTTTAATCATAAATTTCCTTTGTGAAAAAACTTTGAAGAATAATGTGACTCTTATACGACCTAAAATAACCTAAAACTAATTTAGTACAGTCCTCTACACAAATAAAAAAGGAAAACACCAAATGGTTTGGAGATTATTCGAGTTTACATAAAAAGACCACATTGTCTCATAATAGACATCACGGTTTTATCTAACTACAGAACTAAATCCATTTTTACCTGAACAGCTCAGCTCAGACCACCACAAAAAGCACTCAATTGATGCTCTAACTAAACCGTAATAGAAACGGAATGCTACTAAAAACACTATTTATTACTGAATCCAATCTTGGCATGGCTCGATTGCAAGAATTACGATCGAATCGAGTTCCAATCGAGTTTTCCTCGACTTATGAGGTTAGACATAGCCATTCCTTCCGTGCTATTTTCGCCTTGTTCTACTTTTGTAGCCTTTTTTTCGCGGCTTCAATTCGGTAGCGCGATAGGAGCAAAAAATTAGCCGCCAGTTTACTCCCGCAAACTAGCTGAAATGGAGGGTTTTTGTGTTTTTGTTTTGTCCGAAACCGACGCTAAAAAGTAAGTGGCTTCACGCTTGGTGGGTGCTTGCTCTAAATGTTTTCACGGCGGTCGTCGGCTTCATTATGGGGTTCATGAATTAAGTAACTAGACTTGTTTGGGGTTTTTTTTTGGTTAGGGTGTTGAATTTATTTGACAAAATGCTTTCAATAGATATTTGACAAGGCATTCATGACGACACCTGGAGGGCGTCCCTCTAGAAGAATATGCACTGTTTATTAACGATATTCTTCAGAAAGGTCAGGTGCGTAAGTACTTGCAACCGATGGACGTTTAACATGGACGATGCAAAAGGAGCGGTAAAGGTTCATAATAATAAGTAATATAATAATAATAAACCATTTATTTCAGGTAACAAAGACCCATAGATAAATACCTTAACCTAAATACACATACTTAACAGGTAACAGGTGACATTCTGTCAATTCTGTCTACCCCATAGAGTAAAGCAGAATTTTATGTATGAGTGTATAACTGCTTACAGTAACTGCAAGTTTGCCTTTTTACGACCTTTTGGGATGAGACGAAATTTAAGTATAGTAGTCTGTTTCAAAATGTGGTGTCGTGCAATAACGTTTAAGTTATGAGTTTCAAATACATTCCATATGGATTCTGCGTAGGACCACTACTGCTTACTTTCAGATGTTGTAACGTTAAGAAAGAAGTTAAGATCAATCTAAGAATGAAAGCCAAGTATTTAATCAGTTTGAACACCATTTAAGTAAAAAAAACACTCGTTGGTAAACCCAAAAACATGTTGTTTTGTGAAAAATTATAATTATTAGATGAGTTTTATCCAACAAATGGGTTAACTCTTTATTCCTAGCTACAAGACCCAAGTATGAAAGATCACACAATCATCGACTCCCCATCCCGAATCTATCTTCTTACCCGAAAATTCATAACCTCATCAGTGATCAGTACTTGAGGGTTTTTCCCCCTATTTCCCCTAAGTTATTGCCGTCGATATGTTAGAGGAACTAATGTTAGAGGAGCATGAAGGAGAGAGGGCGTTCTTTTGAAAAATTACTAAGTTTCCATTTCGTTTCACTGATTTATTGCAGTGGTTGCGCTTGTAAAGTTATCGACTATCCAGGGGCCGGACTTGGGAATTGTGCAGTCAGATTGTTGTGGTGCATTTTAGCATGTGAAAATAGTGAAGTCCAACTATTTCACTATTTTCATATGCTAAAATGCAAGTGGAAATAACGGTTTTTTCCTACTCCTCCACTATATTTTTCTGATTAATTTCGTTGCGGGATCCAAGACAGTTAAATTCATTCTCTGGGACTTCGTCGAGCTTCGTTGTCTCGGCGCTTTTCTGGTGGTCGCCACTGTTGATTCTGGCTTTCAGGAGTTACAGTGGTTCGGGAATAGTGTGGCGGGCTAGTCGCATTAAAAAAAAATAAAAAATAATGCTAAAATGCATCACAGTTACACATAATAGTTTCTACAGACTAATGGTTGAACTGATTGAGTATGGTTTGTGAGTCTATTTGTTACCTGTTTCTTAACAGAAAAACAATTTTAATTAACTTCAGTAGGCTACTTGATATCTATTAAAAAAACCTACTGTTTTTTTTTTAAGTGAATAAGTATTTTGATTCACCCTCAGAATATTTAAAAAAGTTTTAAAATTTCTTTTTATTTTGAGCTAGCTGGACGAGTACATTAAATACATTCCCAAGTACATAGCCACCATCACTTAATTATCCACTAAACGTATTGTCAATTAAAGTAATTAGTTGCGAGCTCAGCGGCACCTCATTATATTATACCCGAGGGTAAAATATACATATAGGACCAGACCGCATTCGACCAACCTTTGAGTCGGAGAAACTGTTCCACAAAGTGACGAATATTGTAATAAGCTACAATTGTTCCAGAGCTGGTCAAAGACCTTTCTCTCTGTTCACATGAAGAAATAATGAGCAATAAACCCCGTGTTTGCTCAGCGTGTGACGAGATTTTCCTTCACTGTAAGACCTGAATTCTTGTCGCGCTGACGGTCGGTCGCGTACGGTCGGTCGTGACGTCAGCGAGAACAAAATACGGCTGTTGGTCGCTGCTGACGTCAGCGTCGCAGTATGGTGCTATATAGAACACAATGTATACTCGTACACGACCGTCCATGCGCGACCGACCGTCAGCGCGACAAGAATTCAGGCCTAAGCCTAAGCTTAGTGATAATTACGCGACAAAAAATCTGTATGCTTTTGTTTCCTATAACAATTATGCGAAGTAATTTCACCCCGAGTCACTGTTTTACACGTCGCGTAATTTCGGTAGACGTGTGTTGCACTAGCTCAGTGGTGTATAAATTCATTGAGAAATTTCAAATAACATAAAAGAACTCATATTGATACTTCCCAGGATATAGCCCGAAGCCTGAAAACGGTTTCGTAAACCGGGCCACAACAGCTTGAATATCCAGCAGCGAACCAATATTTGTTCATGCACGATTGAAAACGCACCTTGTATCGCAAAAAAATTGGAACGTTGCGAAAATCGTGAAGTTACTACTAATTACTATAGCATTCACGTATAGTGGATTCCACTATTATTTTTACATAAACGGGTATTTGCACCACTACCAAGAACTCCAAGACACAACTACTCTAAAACATTTTTTTTTCTTTTAGACAAGAAAAATTCGATTTTTATTAACTTTGAAATCAATCGATTCTCGAGTCATTGATTTGGTAAATTACTGACATCGCAGGTTGCTATTGCAAAATCTAAGAGGAACCTCATTTTGACAGCTTAATAAAAAGTACGTCAATTGATTAGTGGCGCAACTACTGTAATATCAGTATATCATACTTAGATGACTGGTACAAGAAATTGTTTCAGGACCGTTATGGGAATCCAATAAAATTGATTTTTTTGAATTCCTCATATACGCCATGTATCGTTACCGTGGCAAAACAGTGACCACAGTTGTAGGCCCCTTTGACCACGACCACTCTACCAAGAGTGAACGTCTAAAAAGAAGAAGAAAAGGATTTTCAACGCTCGGCTCAGCGCCCAGAATTGACATTCCAATAATGCAATTTTATTTGGACCTTGAGACCTTCCTTTAGTTGTCGCTGCGAATAACTGAAAGTAGAATATAAATACTATACCTGTAAAGTTTTCTATCAAATTGATTATCTTCTATCAAGTACATCTTAATATTACCCCCTCGGGTAGGGCACAAAAACGCTATGACAAAGTTGTGCGAGTTCTCTGAAAGTGGCGGCTTTACCTTATTATGCCCTGGTGTACGGTTTATATTTTATGTCACTTGGCGGCCTTTTGAGAGGCGTTCAGTGACAAAAATTTGTTTATAAAGGTCAAGGTGCAATGTGCGGTAACTTTTTTAAGTAGGTTAAGTTCAGTTATGATTTTGCCAGTGCGTGGTAGTTTGTAACAATTTTCATATAGAAAAACAATGTAGCAATGTTAAATTGTTTGAGTAAACAATTCCCAGCAAGGATAACCTTACAAAATTGCCGAAGACATCAGTTACCTGATTTTATCTTTTTCTGGCCAAAACACACAGTCTTTCTTGTCTCGAGTTTTGAAGTAGCTGTTGTACACTCAGACCAAAAAAAATGTAAGACGGAACTCTGCGAACAGAGAAGTGAGGCCGGTTTCGTAAACATGTTGTGCATTTATTGAGACATAGTTTAATTGTAGTTTGATGTAAATGAGTGCGTGTGAGCTGGTAAGAACACAGCGAGACGTAATTTGACGGGCCTCACTTTGCTGTTTGCAGAGTAACGTCTTTACCTTTTTATTTGGTCTGAGGTTGTAGAGGCCTTTTTGAGTTCTTAGTTGTGTGAAGCATTGGTCAAACCAGCAGGGACATGATTGAGACATTGACAGATACTTCGATACAATATCTTTCTAAGTCCGGTGTCCTGAGCCGCGTTCAAATTTGACCGAACCTTCACACAATTTAAACTTGACAAGGCCTCCACCACAAAACTCTAAACTCAAACATATAACAACCTACGCCTGCGGCTCAGCACCCAAAAGATAAAACAAAAGACGAACGCAGCGAAACAAAAAAACAAACATTATCCAAATTGGTTTAAGTTTAACAAAATAATTTCGTCGACTCATCCGAAACACAGTAGAAAATACATTGGTTTAACATGCAGTATTTCAACCAGAAACAAATGTTCAGAATAACACTTCAGGCTAACAGGCTATTCGCAAGTCGCCGGGGCTGTCGCATATTGTCAAAAAGTTATGTACAGCATCTTATCTGCAACACAGCAAAAAGTTTAGTCGACATTCCGTAAACAATGTTAATTAATTTTGTTTAATTTCTGAAAAAGAGCCGGTTCTAAGTTGGTTTACTGGTTATCTTTATTCTATGTGCAGAGTACGGCCCTGCGTGGTCCCAAGGAAGTCATTAAAGACTTCGCAACTAAGTGAAAAAGTTCACGACACTTATTTTCTGGAAGTGCCCAAACATTTTTCTTGTAATGATATAACAGGACCTTTGGTACCGAACCGAGATTTTTGCCGGTACCTTTTTAAAGGCGATGTTTTCTTTTTTGGGAAGTTTAAGCGGTATGGCAACGTGTTTGCAGATAGAAAACTATATCTGACGTTTGTAGAAATTACATTAAATGATTTTTGTACGAGATCCAGCAGTTTGAGCAAGCAGTAGGGAAAACAGTACATAGGCAAGTACATGGGTGCAGCTTGACGAGAGAACGACGAAATTATAGGTGAAAAATTTTTAATGCCAGCCCCGTGATCTGGACTCCAGTCTCGGATCACTCAAAAGCCTTCTGGGCGACACTCTGACCAATATTTCTAACTTACAAAACACTTACATACAAAAATAGTAACTGCCATTGTTAAATCATTTATATGCATCAAAAAGGTGAGTGACCATACCATTATGTCCCCAGACGTTCCCGAAAGGGATCAGAACAATGATTTTTTAATTGTGTCTGTAATTACGGCTCTGAAGAGGTTAATAAATATTTATAATTAGAACGAATTCTTGATAAAATATGAAAAAATACCAATCCACGTGAATGTTACCAGCTGAATTTATTAATTTTGGCGTTTAAAATATCTACTAAGTACTTGTTTAATTGCAAGTAGTTCTTGGAACTAAAAGAAAAAATAAAAGATGTCTATAAATTAAAACACACCATCAGATGAAAAAGTGAGTATTTAGTATTGCTTCAACTAAGAGATGAGCGCTTTACTAATTAATTAATAAATTCATAATATTTTCTCACTTGTTGCTAACGCCGGCTGATCTTTGCACGTGTTTTGGTTAAAGGAAACTTCTTAGAAATTATAACTAGGTCAATTTGTATTACAAATCTGTTAAGAACCCGACTGTATAATATTATATTAAAGGTCGGGAAACTTTCCATTAAATGGAAAGGAACAGTAGCTGTATTCTTTGTTAAGTTTCTGACTTATTTGCATGAATTTTGGCACGTGTAGACAGACGTCTAAGGTCGACAATCATTTGTAAGGATCAGCATTGCATCAACTCGGGCCGTTCAGGATTATTTCCATGTAACTCTCAACAGGGTGTAAAGGAAGCCAAAACCAAGCATTCTGTACATCAAACTAAGTAACTCTACGCAAAAACGGGAAACTAGTTTGTTTTTGCGGTGTAAAATCAAGTTTCACGGTAGGACTCATGTAATGCACTCAAAACATTGTGCTGATGGATGTATTGAATATTACGGGGAACTTGGAGGTATTTAAAATATTAAAAACTCGTGTTTAGAAAAAAAACTTGTAAAAAAACTCGAAACTTTGACCCCTAATATCTCCATAACTAGAAGGTTCACAGGTATGGTCTAGATCGAAAAAAAAATCGCAATGATGGGGAAAACAAGTGACTTTCGGCTTCGTTAAGAATCAAAATCAAAATCAAAATATTTTATTTCCCTTGCCTAGATCTAGGCCTAATAAAACGTCGAAAGATCTAGTCCTAATAAAACGTGGTGCACGGTTAGCGTTGGTCGTTTCCATGGTGAAGAACTGACAAGAAACTCCATGGTTACTCTTTTCAAATCATTAGGTAGGTATTACAATATTATTTTGTTACAACATTAGTACGTAAGTATGGGGGGACAGCGTAGGCCCGACAATAGGTCGTTGCTTACTATACAAAAAACGTAAAAATTAAAAAAAAAAACAATACAAAGGTAAGAAAATTATGTATATGAAAAAAAAAACGAAATTAAACAAGTGACACAAATATTGTCATCAGTGCTGTAACTATTCTGAGCAACAGATGAAAAAAAATGAATTGAAAAAGGGTACTTATACACGCATTATACAGTCGTACAGTCTGGCCAGACTGGCAGCGCGGTGCGGGTTGCGGTGCGGGTCCGGCAACGCGCGCGGTTTGCCTGGCCAGACTAGCAGTGCGGTGCGGCGAGCGGCGCGTGATCGGAGATCCCCGCTCCCGCCAGGGTTACCAATTATAGGGGTATTCCTCCCAAATTTAGGGGTAAATAAGAGGGATGTGATTTTTTTAGGGGCGTTCTATTTTAAGGGGTACTTTTAGTGCTGGGCTAGACTGCAAACGCAAGCGCGGTGCGGCATACTTAAACATTTATGAACTTCATTGGAGACATTCAAAAGGCAAAGAAGGAACATGGATGGGTTTTAGTTAGTAAAAGCCAGAGCGGGAGCATCATCAATCATCATTTGACCAATGATGATTTGCCATCCGAAAAAAAAAATGTGGGATTTTTAAGTAATTGTGGGAATTTTGATTTAACTTGAGAGGTAAATATTTTTGGGAGTTGGTAACCCTGGCTCCCTCCCGCACTTGCCGCCCGCGCCCTCACTGCGGCCACTTGTATGAACGAGCTATGGCTTGAGCTGCCCGCGCGCGATTCGCGTGCGGCCCGCGCCAACTATCCCGCGCCGCACCCCGCGCCCGCGTGCCCACTATGGACACTCCAATGAAGTTCATATGTTTGAGCTCGTCGCACCGCGCCCGCACCGCACCCGCATTTGCATTCTGGCCGAGCACTTATGAATATTAACAGCATTGCGTCGGCATTGTGGTCGGCCCGTCGCAGGTGACGACGCGTGGTAACCGATGTCTCGGAGAAACTGAGCCATGCACATACTTGCTTGCTTTGGGTAGACGCCTGTTTGATGACGACACGATTGTTTATACGTGTGCTAGTTGGGTGGGCACAAGTGTGAAAATTCGATAGTTGTTCCATTCCAAATTGTGGAATTGAAAATATTCTCATAAGAAACTACTTTTTATTTTTCATTAACAAAATACTTTTCAAAAATTTACAGTTTGTATTCCAATAAAACCCTTAATCATGAGTTGCTCATATGAGGTCTTGAACAATTCATTTCATAACTTTTTGATCATACAAAATCTAAAATCTTCACCCTTACTTTAACCTACAATGACAGTATACATGAAGTCCTGGGTTCGATTACCAGCTCGGGCAAAGTGATATTGGGTTTTTCCATCAGAAAATTTTCAGTAACAGCCACGGAGTTTGGAGTTGCCCAAGGTTGATGGCAATAGGCTCGCCCCTATTACATGGAACTTAAACACAACTGGCGAAATATGGGTGTATTATTAGATACATCTCTGCCTAACTTTTCGGGGATTACAGGCGTGAAGTTATGTTGTATAGCTAAACCTAGTTAAAATTTTAACAACAGTTAATAAAAGGAGCTAACCAGTAGATAATCCTCTCCTAGAATCAAACTTCCTTTCATTTATCAACGCAACAAACCTAATACCTGCAAATCCGACTAAAGTTTATTTTTCCAGTTAAAGCGAGGTCGTATTCCGAATCTAGGCCAGAATATGCCATAGTACTTATAATCCGCTTAGCTCGTAATATCGGCAGCGCTTTTTGCTAGCTTTGCATAATTCTAACGTTGGACAAGAACGTTGCTTTCCTGGACGCCAAATTGACAGCTTGATTGCTTAATGCAGCGGTGTTTTTGCTGGATGATTTAAATTGTTTGGTTTGTTTTGTTTTGGTGTTATGCAATGGAATACAGTAGTCAGGGTGTTTGGGAAATGGGCAGTTCAGTTGTAGTCGTTCCCATAGTTTCTTTACTGTGTCAGTCACACTCTTGCAAAGCTGAATCAGAAATACCTACTTTCAGTTTACATACAAATAATTCCAATAAAAACCATTTACCGTAAACAACATTCAATTCAACCCACCAAAAGCTTTTGTAACTCCCAAACAATATTTCCAATCCCAATATTTAAATCACAAAAACCCGTAACATTTCAATAGACCTTTATACTTTAAACACCTGTGACAATTGAAGCCATTGGAAAAGATTTTCTAAAATGCCGTGTCGTTGAGGGACCCCCTTCCCCTTTGGGGTTCGTACCCCCCTCTCCGACCCCCGTTGAACCCCCGTCGGCTGTCAGATAAGCAATAACCTGGCACCTGTCGCCTGCCACGTCAAAAGTTGAGCAAATACTAAGAGTGTTTGAGTGTATGTGATGGTAGAGTAAAGGAAATTGGCTCAGTTTGGAATACACACACACGTAGAGAAGGTTAACTTTCTGGCGACATTTATGTTTAATAGATAGTATTTTTTTAAATGAGATCGCGGCTAACTAATAACAGCCGTTTGGTTCGACCTTAAGGTTAAGCCGCGCTTGCTTAGGTTGGTCCGTGGATGGGTGACCGCCCATTACATACCGAGTTTCCTTCGTGCCTCGGAAAGCACGTTAAAGCGTTGGTCCCTGCGGCCATTTGTAGATCTTTGATAGCTTAGTCGTTACAGGAGTCAGTGGCCCGAAGATCTAAAATAATGAAAATCAGAAAATCTCAAATCAAATCTAATCAGTCTTACCAAAGGGTATCGTATTACCCAGTATTAACTGGGTGTGGTAGTCAGATAGGCTCCATGTAAAATACTGGTATTCAACTGCATCCAGTAAGACTGGAAGCCGACCCCAACTATGTTGGGAAAAGGCTAGGCAGATGATGATGAGATAGTCATTTTTTCTTCTTATTTTTTACCTTTTTTGCAATTATATTTGGGTCTGCAACAAATTTTCATTGGATTCTGTAGAGATCTTTGTGGTTATTTAGCAATTAACTCTAGCACGTTGTAAATAAAAAATAAATATACAATAAGGTTCAAATGAGAATAAAAGAACAGAGTACGTCAAAGTTTGAAATATCCATTAGACGTATTTATAAAAATCTCGAGTCACGGTGTTTGTGGTCGCACTCCTCTGAAACGACTTGACCGATATATTTTTTTTTTATGTATATCTGGTATGCGAATAGGTCGTAAAAAATATTTCACACTCTAATATTTCACACCATAATATTGTAAATGGCAAAACGTTTGCGGTGCCAGCTAGTAATTATTATGATTTTTTTAACAATTACTGCTTTATTGCTTTATAAAATTCTACACAAATTAGTTTTTATTTTAAACATTATTTAAAAATAAAAACATTCAAAAATATAAAAATTGTAGCCTACCGGTATCGGGAATAGGGCCCAAGCTACGACAGCTGAGAGGAACCTCCTAACAATACAAGCCGTATCTTTACAATAATAATTTCAATTCATCGTCCAAACGCCTTTTATTTTTTATTAGCTGATGCCCCCCCGGCTTTGCCCACGTGGATGTTAGTTATCGCGACCAAAAGTAAAGCTCCTAGACGGCTTTTTTCCGACACCTCCAACAAATATCATTATATTTTAGCCAATGAATACAAAAACTTGTCAAATTATATACTAAAACCTTTCTCGAGAACCACTCTGTCCATTGATGAAAACAACATGAAATCGGTGCAGTAGTTTTTGAGTTTTTCGCGAACAGACAGACGCGGCGTAGAACTTTGTTTTATAATATGTTAGTGATACTAAACACTACACATACAACATACAACCGATCCTTAGAAAGATAAAAAATATAAAGATAAAGTTACAGATATGTAAAGACGTCAAAAATCGACAAAATAATGACATCTGACATCAACGGCGTATGAAGCTTTTGGAGAAACGAAGGTATTTCCATTTGTGAAATGGACGGTTAGTCATCCACTGACCGACCTAGACTAGTGTAGCTTAATTGTCCCATGCGATTGTTTGAGTCACATCAGACCGCATATTAATGTGATTAATTAAATTTCATCTTCCTTTGTTGCAATACAAACAATTATGAAATGAAGAAGCATTTTCATAATTTTTGAAGAATTCTTTTATCATTTATAGGTACCTTTATGGTAACACCACAGTTCAATGACATCAAAGGAAAATTAAAGTACCCACCTCTCGTACCAATATCAATCTTATCGATTCTCGACAGATTCCCTTATAAAGATTTCTGCTTTATCTTGTGTTAAATATAAATCTATTTAATTTATAAAGGAGCTCCACAAGATATTCTGAGATTTTAGATAACTAGCTTTTAGCTGCGTCTTTGCTCGAGTTATGGTCGGATATTACCCCACGGGAACGTTTTTAAAGCCTATATATTTGGGGATAATGTAGCATATCATAAGTGACATAATTTTTGGAATCCTTCATAGAGATTACCTCCTACATCCTAACATACAAACAGTATCTCTTTATAATAATTAGTATTATATAAACTAGCTTTTGCTTCTTGCTTCGGCTTCGCTAGCGTTTGATCAGAAATTAACGCACTAGGACTTTTTAAATATATTGCTTATGACACTTGCAAATAACGTGGCTTTCTATTGGTAAAAGAATTTTTAAAATCGGTTTAGTTGATCCAGATTACCACCTACGACCTCACAAAATTTATCTCTATACAATATTAGTAAAAAAGTATAGATTAGTATAGAAGTATAGAGTAGTATATATACAAGAAAATGAACTACACTTAAAGTACTTACGGGATAATATCCGTGAACCCGTAAGTACTTTAAGTGTAGTGAAAAACCGTGAAAGTCTAAAACAGTGTAAAAAAATAAAGTTTACTACTGAATAAAACATTTTACAAAACCAAAGACTGAGCTGATGATTATTGCTATTGTTCTTACTGTAACACCAACAAACCATAGTCTATTCGTACGGTTTTTGAGTTATTTCTCAATCAAATACACTAACCACTTTTCACCAACATCTGGTGGTCCTTCGAGCCGGATCCAATACGATAATATATCATCGTAAAAATATGACTTACCTATCCCACCAACCCAGAAGGCCGTTATTGTCTATTCACCTGCAGCGTTAACACTTTTGTTGTTTACTAACTTTTCTATAATACATATTTGAACCATTTTCCATGTTTTGAATATTCCAGAGTAACTTTTTCAGTGTTTCAATAAAATCATAAATGAGTCAATATTCTGTCCACGGTCTACAACCTTAATAGAAAAAATACAATTCCGTGTTTGAAATTGACTAAATTCGGGAACGGATAGTTTGATGATGTTCACAGTTATTTGAAATTCGCAACTAAATTGAAATTTTAATTGAAACAGTATTCGGAAAATTAATATTCATATTTGTTTTTATATTGTACATCTATAGCGGTAGAATGGATTGATTTTATCACAAAATGATATTGCAAAATTTATATAATTTTCTAGGTATTCAAACGTTGTCAAATAAAGGGTGTTCAAATAAAACGACAAGAATATTATAAATCAGATTGCTTTAATTTATTTTAGTTTTATACAAATCGAATACTACTTACGATAGTCAATTTTAACGAATAAACATTTTACCCGTTGTATTTATTTTTACAAATTTACCTTTGTATTTTATTTTTTATTATTTTTCATCTATTATAAAAACCTCCATAGGGGCTTTTCATTATAAACTTACATTACACTCGGCTGTATTTATTCAACTTACTGCAGTCGTATATTTTTTTATTATAATTTTAATTAATTATTTCAACTATGGTTAAGCCACAGGAACACAATGTGGATTATGTGTGAATTAGGAAAATAAATGTCGAACTACGTGTGAGAAGCTCGATAGTTGAAAATTAGTTTGGTTGATGTTTTGTTACGTGTTACTGAACGTGTGGGTTTAGCTTTTCATCCGCCATTTTGTTTTCATAAAATGTGAAGTAAAATTATTTCATCAAAAAAGAAGTCTGAAAATGAACATAGTTTTTTTTTGTTTATGGCAAACGTAATACTTTGAATTTGTATTACAATACTTTAATTAAATTCTCTTTTAGAGAACACTTTTAAAAGTTATTCACAGAGATGTCTTTTAAGATCTTAATATTATATAAGACTTTTTAAAGTCTCATTTTTCTTGTTCGAATGCAAGATTTTAAAAAATTACTACATTAGATTTCAGCAAATGTTACGTGAAAAGCTGAACCCATCACACAGATGAAAATGTGTGAGAAAAATGTAAAAAATAAATAATTCGTATGGTAACGTTGTTACATACTTAAGTTGGTGTTTGAGTAAGCGAGCAACCACCAGGTGTAATGTTCATAGATGTAGCCTAAATAGCGAGCGAATGAGACACAGATTTACATTTGTTGGCCTAAGAACATAAGAACCACTTTTTGAACTGAAATTTGTGCTTTATCCAATATTTTTGTTTAAAATTAAAAGAAAAACTGTTACCATAGAGAAAACTATAGAGCCTCCATAAACATTATTATGAAAGCAAAAAGTCTAGATTGAAGATAGATACTGCCATTTAAAAGTTTATAATTGAAACGCCCCATATTTCTTATCATAATTATTACTTAAGTAAAGTATAAACTAACAAATTCGTTTTAAGTATTATAGATACTGGTCACTTTGAAAAGTTATTGTGATCTTAATATTCTCCGAATTTATTTCAAGTTGTTTTCTTCAACCGCGCGTTTACGCTATCTGCAGAGTGGAGTAGTACGAGTATACCAAGTTACAGACACGACATGTGTCAATAGCGCTCGACTCGTATCAGGTTTGAGGATCGCACCAGCACTAGTTGCGGGAATGGGGTGCGAGTAAACAAGCTGTCACTATACGCCGTCTTTCACAAGTTACGTGAAAAGGTATGCTATATTTTTCGGTCTTAGAAAAGCGAACAAGTTTCGTAACGTATCGAATCCTAAAATTGACTTTTTCTTTGTGTAACAAAATGAGAATTTGTAACCGAAATTCAATCGAGTTTGTGTACGCAAGTTAAACAAGACGAGTCCGTAAATATTTTGGGAAATTAAAGAAGACACAGAAAATATTATAAAATTCAGTTATTTTATTTCTCATCATTCCCTCAACTTTTATTTACAACGTAACATTCTTGGGTCGATTAAAGTATACCATAGCTTGGTAGGTTCTTAGGTCCTTGGCAACAAAATTTTGCTAAACAAGTTTTTTTAAACCGCTGTAAATTTTTCCTTACCGCTATAACTAATAAACGACACAAGAGTAGATGAAACTCGAAATAGTTAAAATCTTAGTTAACAGCGTCAGAAGTAGAATATACATGGAAATCCAAAATACCTGTTTCACGATTAAAGCATTTTGTTTCTGTTGTGCAGTATGCAGAGCAGTCTGTATGACATATGAATAGATATTATTTATATTTGAATTATTATAATATAAATTATAATAAATATAATTTATAAATTGAAAACACAATATGTAAAAGTATTGCTTTCAAACGAGACAGATTTTACTTAGGAGAGTAAAAGCAATAAAATATTAGTAATTATAAAAATTAAATTAACTTGTATAAATGTGAATAAAAGTAATTTACTTAACAATATGGTTACAAAGGGGATAATAAATTATAAAATATAGTAATAAGTTTTGCCATATGCCATACAAACATTAAAATTATATATAGATGTATACATATATAGTAGTGTAGACATAGACGATAGTGTGTAAACTGGTTCCTCAGTGTTAAGTGAAATTCGGAAATAGATTAAGAGTTAAAATCTACAAAATATTTGAGGAAACATACGTTACGCAACTGACAAGATAATTATTTTTTTATGATCAATTTTAGAGATTTTGATATTCAAAACTGTTGCAGACCGATATAATAGATTAAAATATAGAATCGATTATCTTAAATTCTTACCGTCCAAGTGTTTCCAAATCGTTATAATCTAATCTTAAAATTTATTAAAATATTATTTTTGGTGAATAAATTGTTTTGTCAGTTACCGTAGTTTCCCCACACAATTTTGCATTGTTTCTTGAAGTGTGAACAAATTGACAAAAATATCAGAAGATTAGCTATACTGACATTGTATATGTGAGAGAGATTAAAACAATGAATACTGCTTGTAAAATGTGTATGCATCGCATATGTGAAGTGGTTACGTCAGTTCATTTGTAGGTTTATATTCTAACCCGGTCCCATGCAGGCGTTTTATTATTCGGTTTTATTAAATCGTAGATCGTTTCTACTCGTTTTAAAATTTATCAATATTTTATTATATTTTATCATTGAACCGCTACCACGGGCCTTACATTCGATTTCACAACCTCTCATTTATTTTTTTTAAACAAAATAAGTTTAAAATTGGCTGAACAACCCGTAGCCGCGGCCCAATACAAACATTAACCAGTTAAATTACATGTTAACAAAGACCCTAGTTCGTTTTTTTTATTTTTTCTTTACAATAATCTTCTCAACTTCACCATATTTTATACCTAAAACCAACTTAACTTCAATATTTATAAACCCTATTTTTGGCACTAACAAATCTAATTAAATATATTAATTAATTTTACAAATTTTCAATTCTTTATCATCGCTTTCGAATCGAAACATACACAATCAAATATAACAATAGGGTTTATTAAATTTAAAATGATATATAACAATTATAAAGATGAAATATTAAAGAAACTGACACTTGATATTTTTCAGCACCACACTTGAAAATAATTTCTGCAAAACGACAACGTTTATAATCTCAGGAATGATTAACATAATTAGGTTTTAATAATACAGTTCTGGCAAATACAATTTATGAACAGGCTGTACTTTTCTCTTGAGACATAAATTCTCTTGACCCTTTTTACATTCAGAATTCTTAAGATTTCGAGAATAAGGCAAATCTCGTAAATATAATTTTTGATGTTTATTCGTTATCGAAATAAAGAGAATGAAATAATACGCGAAAACACTCAGATTGCGTAAATTTTTATATCTAGTTTTTAGTGAGCTTCCTTATTAATAGTTATTCCATTATAAGTTTAGCTTAAATCAAGGGACACGACATTTACTAGGCTATCACGACATTTATAAGAGCGAAATTGAGGAACGGACATAGATAAAGACTTTAAATTGTTTATTTTTTAAATAATACGACTATTATATAGATGCTACAGTATGTGCTAAAAGGTTCTAATCGAGTAGACACTTGACGAATTGGAATCGATAACAACCAATTTCAATCAAAAAACTTTTTCAATTGAATATCCGTCAGAGCGACATGTTGACGTCTTATTGGGCGCGAAAAATTTCGGATCGCCTCCAATCGATCTACGTTTGAAATTAATCAGATAATACTTTCACTTATCGAGATGATATCAATATAAAGACAGTATCTAGTACTTACGAGTAATAGTGTACTATTCCTGCCCAATAAGACTGGTTGTTATAATACTAGAGTGAAAAATGCGATATTTTAGTCTTTTTTCCGATTTTTTTCTAAAGTTTATATACAAATACATACACACTGCATTATTCTGTATGTACATTTTTATCAATATGGTTACGTGGTGGTTAGTGATATTAACAGCATTGTAATATTTCCGCTAAGCCTAATATTAACACAAACCGATTCCTAAATATTTCTATATATTTCTGATGCTAGGGACTTACTCTCATATCGATATTATATATTATCAGTATGTTTTATAATTTTACACTATCCATAGTCAAGTGAGCATTTATCGATACGAGAGATGAACGGTTAGGTTCTCCGTTTTATCGATTATGGTTTTAAAAACTAAAAATTCATCATTTTCCTATTAAATCGGTCCTAATTATTTTTTTATTCAACCTCCTGACGCCAGTCCTATTCTATCTTTGGTTCCATATTAATTGTTGAATCCTTATCAATTCCATAACTGTTTAACAATTCCTGGATTTAATCTTCGTAGTACATTCATTTAATAATTACAAATTTACTTCCATCGCCTTCGCTAATGTTCCGATCTATCTATATTTATACATATCGATTCGAGTCGATATGTATCGACGTAGACGCAGCGATAATCGCTAATCGAATTTTAATTTCGAATGGAATAATCTTAAATCGTTAAGCTATTCTTCACTCTACCGATATTTGATCCATTATGTACATTACTTAATACCCTAAGGTTTTATGTCATCGTCTGTGATCCCTCATTACATGTAAAAAGAAAACCGATTCAAATAAAATTTATCAAAAGGACCTCCTTTGCCTTTAATTTACGAGAATTTTAATTTAAGCTTTCTCGTAGAACCGAACTTTCTGTTTTACAAACTTTTTGATCGAACCTCACATTTCATCCACAAAATTTGATTTCCAGTCAAACTTTTTCATAATTTCCTTTTCCAAATCAATGCAACTCTGTGCCAGCAAAGCATTCTTCCGTTAAATCAACCCTCATTAGTAATTCGTTTATACATAATCGTTTAGTTATAGTAATTAATATTGTTTTTTAACAAATCATACACGTCAACATTAATAAGTATAACATCCTAGTCAACATCACATTTTTTTAAATATTTGCTAATGGAAATTTCAGTCTGAGCCAAAAAGACTTACAAAATTTTAATTTTGACATTCAAACCTATTAATTCGAAGAACTAAACAGTAAGCGAACAAAATACATTTGCTTCGATCCGGAAAATTATGATTTAAATATTATTACAATATACACTAAGAACCAAATAATTACAAAGACGTTTACACCAAAATTCTTGACATCAGTTAAAATTTCCAGTAACATTCGACTTAACTACAATATGTAAATTTATTATAATTTAATGTCTTAAGACTTTGTTATGGTGACGTGTGCGTTTCAACCACGTATTTAAGTTAATTACATTATCAATTATAATTACAAATCGGCAATCTAATAATTATTTCTCTCATACTTGTGCCGCTCCCTGGAGGCACCTACTATTCGGTTCATTGCACAATGATATGCGGTGCCGATAATAGGACAGCCACTGTCGCGATGATTGTAAAAAGTGTGAACACGAACAGGCAAAACCTGGGGACAAAAGTAACATGTCAGAACCATAGACATTTAGAACAGAGTTGGCCACAAGACAACCCTGGGAAACTCATGGAACCAATTAATGTTGAAGAACATTAAAGTTTATTTAACAATATTTAAATTCAGATCTACAAATAACATGTACTGTCATTTGAACCTGTACGTACATCGTATATATAAAGGGTGTAAAAAAACCTCTTAACGTAGCCGAAAGGCACTTGTTCTCCCCGTCATTGCGATCATTTTTTTTGTTTTACATCATACCTGGGAACCTCCTAGTTACGGAGATATTGAGGGTCAAAGTTCCAACTTTTTGACAAGTTTTTTTTAAATACAAGTTTTTAATGTAAGATTTTTACTTTAAACACCTCCACGACCCCCGTATTATTCAATCCATCCATCAGCACAATGTTTTGAGTGCGTAACATTGACTTTTACCACAAAACGTGATTTTTCACCTAAAAAAAAAAGATGTTTCCCAGCAATATTTTTTGCATTAAGTTACTGAGTTTGATGTACAGAATGCTTGGTTGACGGCTTCGTGATAAGTTTGTTTACACCCTGTATAAAGTTCATAATTAGATGTTCACAGTAAAATATTCCACGTTGTACCGTTTCAAAAACTGGGTTTCAAGTCAAATGCTTTGTACTCAAGATGCAATAGCTAACCTAACAATAATACAAATCAGTAGGTACTTATTAAGTTCAGATTTGACTTCTAAAAGCGCTCCATACGTTATTTCCCTTCGCTATTTAAAACCGCTTGTTTGAAATTCAAAATGTATACCCAAGTGTCGGATTTCCTACATTTTCGTTTGCATTTTAAAATAAAGACTGTATAAAATTGAATTTCAGTTAAAAATCCCAACTGTATCCAAAATGTCAGGAGTTTTAAAACAACGTATGAGGCTTTGCAGCCAAGCGTTCAATCCTATCTGCCGGTTGCAGCCAGAGAGCATTAGCTGATTTTATATCAACGTACGTTGAACCTAGACATTTTGTCCGCTCAGTGCGTTATCATAAACCATACAAGACAGAGACAGCGGCTAAACAGGAGGATAACCATGTAACGTTACAGTGACATGTTCCCAGATTTCATTCTTCCTAAATAAATTGTACCACATATCCAGCTTACACATAAAAGTTGTAGGTATAGGTACTCAGATCGCGGAAAGGCGGAAATAGCACTAAAACGTTGCCATTCTCATAAATGTTTTTTAACTTTTATTGAAACACGTTTCCTAAGGTCGAACCATTCACAAAATTATCGCAATTTAAACTATCTTCATACTGCTTCCTTTTCCGTTCTTTGATCAATATTAAGCAGATACACTGGAATTGATTGCAAAACAAAAAGTTTCATATGAAAAGATTTGCTACAAAAACGTACGATTTGCTACACGGAAATGAAATACCAACATCATTCATTTAAGTACAAAACAAAAGCCCGGTTGCTGGTTAATCCCCCTTTATTGTGAAAACAATACATTCATAAATCAAGGAATGTAGTTTTACCATATTCATTAATCAATTCGCTGGAGCTTTCGGATTTGGGTGAATTGCGAATTGAATCGAATAATTTCTTTATCCCCGATATTATAGTCCCCACTTGTTCTGGGGTTTCATATATTATGTATGGTCACGTTCTATTTACTCTTGAAACATTTCCCCTGTGTCCCCTTCATATGCAGAGAATTTAAATCGTTTAACGCCACAAAAGAGTGTTTTATGGTAAAACGCTGTACTTTTAAATAGTTAACAATTAAATATAGAATGATGGAAGCTCAACACTACTAAACGTTTGGTGGTGAGAATAGGGTCTACTACCATGAGCATAAACAGTTTTTGAAGTTACCTGCCGGGAGCGGGACATAAGCCTCTCTAAGAGGACATCACGCAAAAATCACTATGTGAGACCAGTGGGAATTGAACAGCGCATTTGGTATTCAAATTTTTGGTTCTAGGTCTTCAAAGTTTTCTTACCTGTCAACAACCATCGCCGCGAACTTCCAATCGCTGATCAGCTCAGCTTCCTCGTCTGCCTTCTTCATCCTCGCAGTGATGAACTGCAACTCCCTCAGGATGAGATGAAGTTCTCTGTGGTGGCTTCCCAGCCCGCCGCCCACGTCTTCCATAGTGGACGGACGGACAAACGACCGACGGAAATCCGACCGGAATATTGAGCACCTAAATCGATATAGTGAGATTGGAAAAAGTGTATATTAGCATAGAAATGTTCCTTCAATGAGACAGAATACTTTACAGAGATTTGAAAAACTGATTCAAGAATCAAATTATTTGAAGAAAGGATAAAAAGAACAGTATCCCCAGTAAAGTATTATTAAAGAGTTTTTAAACAGCAAAACCAGCACCTGATGTTGCACTACGTCTCATTTACTCTTTTTTAATGATTTCAGTCGCCTGAATATAAATTATTGTATAATAAGCTAGAGTTTTACTCACCCTGGCCCTAAATTCCCAGTCGATGCTGTACTATTTGGAGGTGGAGGGCCATGCCTGAAGTCATCATCTATGTCAAGCACATTCGCTAGCAGAGACTTGGATGACCGCTCCTTAAGCTCTAGCTCCCTCATTCTTGTATTCATCATTATTGTTTTTCTTGTTATTTTCTTCCCTGGCCTCGACATTCGAAGTATCCATGGCAACCATTGCAGGAACACTGATTTTATCTGCCAATTAAAATAATACATTAATCTCTAAGAAATTACTATAGTTGCTGCCAGTCAAGATGACAATAGCGGTCATTGCCCTTTCCCTAATATATCTTTGTACGAACCAAAACAAACGAACCATGTATCGTTTTTCTTTAGAAAAGATGTTGAGGATCACGACAGATGACGATTCAAGACTTGAACAGGCTTATTTTTGTTTTTTTTTGGTTAAGAACTTTAATAAATGCAGGTGGGTCAGTGACCGCTATTGTCATCTTAACTGGCAGCAACTATAGTATGAAAGTTGGTCCGTATGAGCTATAATTCTTTATTCTTCTTTGTAAATCTTAAAACTATGGATTAATCAATGGCTTTTCATCAAATACTCACCCACTGTGGCATCTCATGTATGTCTGCAGTACGATGATGGTAATTGAGTACGACTACTGTCAGTACCACCGATGATGCTACCATAAACATGATGCAGTTGAAGTATGTTCCTGTTACATAGAACACGTAGTTTTACTCGTTGCGTGATACGAGTTTATATTTATGACGTTTTACTTTACGTGTTGAGATAAGTTATTACTTGCTTTATCTGAGATTGTTGTAGAGAGAGTACTTTCAATTACTTTACATTACTAATTTGAAACTTGAGCAAGATTTACAATTCACACTATTGCATTTTTTTATATTTAATTTATGTAAATACTTGAGCAAAGGGATGTTGTGCAAAATCACATTTTTATTTACATCTTATATCTAAGGTGACAGACAAATACGAAAAATGAAATGAAAACGGCAAGGAGAAAATTAAGTACTTTTATGTTACAGTTTAATAATTACATTTTTAATTGCAATATCACGTGGTTCAAAGCTATATGTCACATCTAATTAACAATGACAGAGAAAGCCACATTCATGCATTTTAATTGTACATGCGATGTTCTAATCTACATTTAGATGAGTTTTAGCTTTATGCGTTACATTGACGGTATCCACTTTAATGAGTCAACGTTTTATGATATTCTGTCATTTCTACCAACAAATATAATCTGTTTGAAATTAAGAGTGTGCTAAACACGACAAATTATGGCTCCTATTTTCTTTATCACCTATTTTTATTATGTTATGACAAAGAAAATGCTTGTCACTTGATGACTTTCAGCATTATTGTCAATTATCTCTTGGACAAGCTCTTTCAGTTTATTATTTAGCATCTCTTGTAACGATGTTAAAGGTAATCTCAAAGACATTAACATATTTAACAAACATTACACGAGAAGCAACTTTGACAAAGGAATTCGCTACAACTAATTTAAAGTTGAGACCCTTTTTAAATGAACTAAGAACATGTAGATGTAAAAGACAAATTGTAACTCTATTGTGAAACTAATACCAAAATTCAAACCGAACAGACTGGTCAAAGTTTTATCTCAACAAATCTCTTTGTCAAAGGTTTCAATAAGTTTTATCATTTTGTCAATTACAAGCATAGTAACAGACCCGGCAAAGTTGAGACCCGAAGTTCACGAGATACTTGGAGGCTGGACCCTCACTACCCGCATCCACTTTGTTGCTTTAAACTGTTGTTTAACTTTAAATCCTGCTTTTAAACTACAAGCAATTAAGTATTTAGAAGCTCGTTTAGATAAGGAGAGTTGTACGGTAATTTTCGCCGTTTTATGTATCTTTCAACCATTTCAAA
This sequence comes from Xestia sexstrigata, assembly GCA_941918905.2. Classification (NCBI taxonomy): domain Eukaryota; kingdom Metazoa; phylum Arthropoda; class Insecta; order Lepidoptera; family Noctuidae; genus Xestia; species Xestia sexstrigata. Next base: position 22,467,082 of record OW799201.2, read on the forward strand.
ATCATGCTCGAAGCTGACGTCTGCAGTCGCGTGTCCGTCGGCTGTCTACAGAAAGGCCAATAGAAAGTAAAACAAAGAAAGTAAAATAGATTCGAAAACGAAATTTTAATGAATGGACGAAGAAGTAATGTAAGATTATTTTAATACATTACAAGAAGATCAAGTGCCAGTTTACTCAGGAAATTACCTTTAGATAGACTCAGTTTAGCTAAGTATTTCAACAGCACGAATTTAAAGTGCAATAACTCTATTTCAAGTGTCGAGAGAGCCGCAAGAGAGCTGTAAAAGCATAGATCAGTCTCCAGAGACGCCGAAACTCTAAAATGCAAGTTGAAAACAGAAAAATATAAGAAACTATGCGCTCTCCTTTAAAAATTCAAGCAAAAATATCTATTTAGATCTTTGTTAAGTTGGTGTTCATGAATGAGTAGAGGGACATTTTAGGTGAAACTCCCCAAAATATTCCTCAAGCTACATTCTCATTTAGGAAAGAAAAATCTATTCATCATTATTTTATGTTTCAGTTATTTAGGAAAAAAATAACAAACGCGTGGTACTCTTCTCACCTATTAGGGGGATCGCCTCAGAGGTTTTTGTGATGACGTGTCCCACCAATAGAGAGAAAACAGTTTGCGACAGAAGGATTGTAACACCTGCAAAGATCAACATAATCTATGAAACAAAATCAAATCAAAATGTTCTATGTACATTGGTTAAACCATCCAGTCTTTACGTCGTCGTTAGATCTCGTCCTGTTTGTGTGCTGAGTCGGTATCAGGGGCTCAAGTGAAATCATAAACGAAACATAAGGATAGTCATGCAAACACTAGAGGGTTTTATCACTGGCGCTTTATCATTATTATTAAATTTTTCATTTATTTGAAGAGAAGGGTTTATTAGAAGTTTTGCTAAAGTTACACCACCCTCCAAGTATCCAGAGACCGCGGCTTTAAGCCTATGGATATAAAAATATTTCGAAAAAACAGTAACATTCAAAATAAACACCCAATACAAATCGTACACCATGGAATCGATTACGTAGACAGCAAACTCACTTAAATACTTGAAGATAATAAAAATACGAGTGTAAACATTTAGAATAAAAACATCGTTACTTACCTTCAGCGTCCATTATTAATTAAAAGCTCTTAAAAAGTTATAATCACATGCCATGCCACTTAAATCGGAAAGTTAGTATCGTTACAGAAGTGTATCGATCAAATAAACAAAACAAATGAGTAGTCAAGTGTCTAAGCTGAAGCGAAGAATCACGGAATCGATTCCAAGATTTTAACCGAAATCATTATAAGAAAATACGTAAAAGAAAGACCTTCACAGTTACTCTTGTTGGACTATTGCAATTTAGTCTTCAATAGAACGAATTCTTGAATTCATAAATTTTAAGCAAAAGCATTTTAACAACGTCTAGTAAGTTAACGACGTCATTTATCGACAGACAAAAAAACGAAAGCTTGAAACCACTTAGCAACCATAATTGCTCACAACAATTCAAAATTAACTTTAAACGTACATAATTTACTCCTTGTAATGTTTTAAAATAATTATTAATTATTCATTTTAATAACAAAAACAAAATGAGAGCTTAAATAAAATTAAAAATAGTATGAAGTATGAAATAAAAGTACCAGGACACCATGAATATGAAGAGAAAATAAATGTGGGAGACAAGCGGGATGGACAAACGGTGTGGGTTAGGTTTGGGTAGTGTACCTAACAAGGGGATAGCGTCGGAGACCTGTGGCAGGGTCTCGGCTACCAGGTTGAGGAACACCGTCAGCGAGAGAAGAATAGTGACTCCTGCAATCAAACACATGGTTAACACCCCTAATGACGTTGATATCGTCTATCAACCCTCCGAAGTTTTAAATTAACATTGTCGTTTCCTAATCGAAACAGCAGTGAATGATAACAATACCGAAATGATTTCTACACCAAGAAACACTTACCATCTTTATACGTCTGGATCTTTGCGGCAAACTAACACCGACACAAACAGTCATACCACAATCTAGACAATCTAATATTCATTTCAGTGCACGCTGCTTCCGAACGGCTCTTAAAAGTTTTATTACCCCTTTGGTACGTTCAACAAGCTGTATAGCGTGAATTCTTGGCTTTTACGGTACAAGTTTATTATTTCTGATTAATTCTCGCCTCCACAATGTAATATTAAATGGTTCTTGTTGCTGTTATCGTTGGTTTGGGATGAATATTAAACGCGTTTGCAATTCTTGTTACGATTTTTTATATTTTGGATTGGTATGCGGTTGTTTCCTTTGTGAGTTTGATTAATTTTCGGAACTTCAATGGGCAGAACATCTGTTACAAGATTGCTGTTTGTGATTTTCAAAGAATTTGCTGACATAGACCATGGATACTTTTCCTGGAGCTACTTCTAAAATAACAATTCCATATTTTTACGTCATTCGTTTGTCATCATCATTTTTAGAGACTATAAAATTACCCCCAACATGCTAATGGCACTGCATTAGACGTGGACGGCATCTTTTCTGCGACCAGGTTCAGAAACACGGTCAGTGACAACAAGATTATCACACCTGTCGACCGCCAATGTGTGGATGAGTAAGAATTTCTATCCAGTATCAAGTAAATGAAACGCTACAAGTAAGACCTAAAGCACTCGATTATTTCTAACACTAAATGCTTGATAGCATGTAATAAAAGCGTTCTACTGTTTTTCTGGTTGGTCATTATCTTCAATATAGCTACCACATTTTTATCGACATCATCATTAGTATTGCATTACTTGTAGTAGTTTCATGTATTGTTATTGTTAAAGTACACGATACGATAATTTACCAAATGAAACATTTCTGCCAGAATTGAAGTCACAATTTCAGTGTAACTCCATACCATCACGCAAACATAATCAAGAACTTGAACAATTTATTAAACATTCCCAAACATTTGGAAGGAAGGAACTCAACCGTGAATGATACTTCAAATCTGACTCTCTGAACAAGGCCAATTTTCTAGTCTGTGCAATAATAATTCTAACGCCTCCTTCAAACGCTCCCCCATTAAATTTAAGTACGTTCTTAGTTCCAGTAGAGCTGCTTTTAAATACTCAAGTCTCATCGCTTATAATTAAATTGTAAAACTGTCTTTTATGGACCATGAACGATCTTTAGTTACAAATTATTGAAGCACGCTGCTTGTCGGATTACTCCTTGCTTGTAATTTTTCAGTCGATGGTCAATTGATTTTGACGTTGGAGACAGCTACACCTAACTCTGGTTTGGTCGATTAATAAATTACCACCTAGCACGAAAATAAATCTAAAAGAAACATGATGTATTATGACGTTCTCTCTCAACAATACTATAACACCATTCACTGACTTTACCAAGGTAATATTAATTATAAAACGCTAACCCACTTACAGTCTCCCTCTACTGTTGACACATATAAAATTTACTGCAAACTCGAACGTACATCAGCACTTGTGCCATATACACGACTGCGATACGAATATATGCACATTGTGGCCTTTTCAAGATAAGAAAATGGAACACGATTTTGCTCCGTTCTTCCGTACCTCTTTTGGTTACTCATGTACGTCCCGCGTTATTCACTTGTCAACAAAGCAGTTTTTTTTCTGAGAATTATAAATATTTAAGTGCTAGTGAATTAACTAGTTTTATACAAGATAGTAAGGTACTTTGGTTATGCTGACTGTCTCGTTGGTCTAGCAGACTCTAGTTGTAAGTGCGATTGCTAAATATATCCTGTCCTAAGTTCAAGCGCAGGCAGGGGAAAATTTCGTTGAGTTTTCCACTAACCCAGACTTTAGATAAGTTAATTAATTTTAATGTTCTCGTTCCCTATAAGGGACAACACTGGCGAAGTATGGCTTACTAGCGGACGTTACGCGGTTTTACCCGCGTAGTTTCCGTTTCCGTGGGAGTACGGGGTAAAATATAGCCTATTTTACTAGCTGATAATGTAGCTATCCATTGCTGAAAGAATTTTTCAAATCGGTTGTGGTTTTTCAGTTTATTCGTTACATACAAAAATACAAATCTTACCTCTTTATAATATTAGTATAGAAGAATAGATTTGCTAAGTAATACACAGTATACTGACCGAGAGTAAGTTTTTCTCCGGAATCCGGTGGCAGTGTGAACCCGAGGAGTGCCATCGAAGAGATGAGCACGCACGGGACGATGAGGTTGAAGAAGTAGTACAGGGTTCTTCTCCTGATCATGATGGTGAATGTCACGTCGACGTAGGGCTCCGGGCAGCACGCGTACGTTATCGTGTTCTTTTTGCCTGGCATCCCTGAGGGTTGGTAAGGCAGTAGAATATTGGTAATCGATAAATGAAAAGTTGAAATTAGGTATTACTAAATATGTGATGTTGATGATAATTTAGTAAAAGATGAACAAAGTAATGAAGTTATCAACAGAAAAAAAATGGTAGAGAGAAAGATACACAATGATATGAGATCTTACTGTTTTCAACAGTGCCTCGTTAATAGCCATGAAAGATTTGAATCTACCACCATAACTCACCTATTAGATACCACTCCCCGTTTGTTATGAAGTCCGACAGATCACCGCCTGCCTCATCTTTTAGCACCAGATCCAACTGTCAGGGCGAAACACGGTGTAGTTTGACACATTCAACAAGATGCACTAATACCCTAACTCATACAAGGAAACATGCCAAGTATACCGAGATAGCAGGACCAAATGAACGAAGAAAATCTTCCATTATTTCTCTCACAATGCCGACTTGTTCAAGCAATATGATTGCTGTTAGGGAAGCAATTCCGTAATGAAATGGTTCGTCATTTCTCTCTCTATCGTCCTTTTCTTTCCTTCCTCTTGCATACTTTATTGGATAAAAAACTTCAGCAGATTTTGTAAGTTATAAACGTATTGAAGCCTGTTATTAGCTATCGGTTTAAAATCGACTTAGTTCATGTCTGGAATCTTTTGATCCTGCCATCTTTAGGTATTCGAAGTATCTCGTAAAATAATTTATACCTTGGACCGAAAGGGAAATGTGAGAACCTCTAAATGCAAGACAAGGAAGGGGATGCAAGAGCATGCTTTAAACAATTGGAAAATATCGCCGCCATACGGAATTTTGTTAAATAAATTCTAATAGGCTACAAGGAAACAGATAATTAATAAGCAAATAGGAATAATAATAAAACGTAAGATAGGTAAAAACGACTACTAGGGAAGATAATATTGAAATCTGTAATTGTATTTACCTATGTTCTACAAATAAAAATATTTAAATTTGAAGATTAAATAAAAGATACAAGCTAAGCAGCATTTAAAATACTAAAACTTAAAACCTTTGTTTCAAAAAAGAGCAGAACTCCAAACGCGAAAGTAAGCATCGTTCAAAGCCACACAAAGCCAGTAATGAACGAAGCTAATCCAGTTTTCTCAAGCCACGTCAAACTTCAAATTCTAAAACTACTCATTATAATGAAAGTTAAAATAATACGAGGACACAAAGGCAAAGTTAGATTAAGTCTATAACTAACACGTGGCGCGAGACTGTAGTAATGAGGTCTGAGGCGCGGCCCAACTCCGGGACACTACGGAATTATTCAAGAAGTTATCACTCAACGTACCTACACGATATTTATGACAGCTTTTGTTTTATATTTTACTCGAGTTTTCAGACTAAAAAGGACACTTTGTAAAGTAATTTTGAAAGTCAACGACGCAAAACTTTCACATACAAAATAAGATTTTTTTAAATGTTTCTTTCAAACTCAAACAAAATAAAACTACGGACGTTACAATAGATTTTAAAAAGCTGTCCGCTAGTAAAAATGTTACGTTTGACGATGTTCGACAATTTACAAAAGCTTGTGATTTCTGGGCAGCAGCGGTCATTTGTAAACAAAGCGGCCGTAGCCCAGTCAATCTGTTTCAAACTGTACCTACAATGCTTCAACATTTGTACCCATCAACCGAATTGGTTCCCAAGCAGAAATCAATCGGGTGACAGAAATAAAATACAACATTTATTTTATATAAAAAGTCGCATTTTGTGGTACAGACGATGTTTTTATTTGTGCAACAGAATCTGCGAAGCAAAATCACAACGAGACAACGTGAGTGAACTCTTGATCGAAAATCGATACTTACATTCTAAGACTACCATAAATTCCGATAAGAGCTACAAATGAATAAATCTACAAATACTTGTGTAAGTGTATCAATTGCAAATTCAACATCTAAACAAACAGATAGAAAAACGTGCATTTAAATTGTATAACACAAAACTTTTTAAAAAGAAAAAGCTAGGTATTATAAGAATACGACATTAATTTAAGCTACAGAATAGAAAACAGATAGAAACGTCTGAATGTATGCTAAATTATTCGAAACATTGCAATTTATTTTATTCGAACATGGCTGTATACTCGTAGCTACTTATTCGAATATATTCTAGAGGTGACCGTTCAAATAGCGTTGAAAAGTGTTTTCACCTTTATAAGCAGGTTTATGAATAGTATTAATAAACTATTTCATACGCTGTATCAATTCACATAGCCTAATGTAATCAAGTAAGTGAAGTCCATAAATTGGACCGATATTTTTAAATAGAAGATTGGTCTTTTCAGTCTTCTAGAGGAATATTTTATCTTACCTTATTGAATGTTTTTACTATAAAAGTTTTGCTGTGTTCACATTTCCTGTAAATATTTAATGAAGCTTTTCATGAACTTTACAATAATTATAATTTCCGATAAATTCGAACACAGTAGAAAGTAATTTACAAAATAATTTACTATAGTGTTACGGTATTAATTTAATATTCATTGTCACATATTATATTAAAATTAATTATGTAGTTAAAACAATAGGTTTTGCATGGAATTGGTATTTTTGGTGTAACGAAAATTTCAATTGCTATAATTTAGTTAAACAATTAATAGTATTTTATTAAACTTTCCTGGCCTGATTAAATGTACTGTTTATATCAAAATATTAACCTAAACCGAAAATTATAAGCGATGACGCTTCGAATAATTTAGCAGAACACCACAATGAAAATTTATTTCATTTAATTCAATTAAAGGTAGCATAAAACTTTAAATATTACGAGTACATCGTGTGTGCATTCACATGCTCACACAATGTGTATATTTAACTTATCACATCTAAACACACACACACACACACACACATTGATAAATGATAAACACACATAAAAAGTGCACACAACTTACAGTGGATCCTGTAAAGTGTATCACACTTTGGTACATTTTGATTGAAACAAGAAGTGATTTGACATTCAATGCTTTTCATTCGTGTTTTGGTAAAAACGAAGCCTAGGTAATTAATAATCACAAGTGCCAATCAAAACGTTAATATAAAGGTTGTAATAAAATACATATATACACACAAATATTCTACAGAATTTTCCGTATGGCGGGTTCATAATCGTTTTTTTTTTTTAGTTTTTAGTGACTTTCTTCCATCATTTACGTACAGTGCTATTTTTTTGCATCATGCAAAATAGTACACACAAAACTGGATATGGATATATCCTAGGTTTCTCACATGGTTCCCTTAGATTTCACCCTAAACTAACTTAATCCTAAGAGTTCTACCTATCTACGCTATCTTATTCTTAGCTATCTAACCTGTACTTTATCCTAACAAGATTAATTCGCGCGATCTTTTAATTTAATTATTCCAGCCACGGCTCTTATTTGTAATGTTATTGTGTAATTAAATCTCGTTAATTTAGAAGTAATTAATTGTAATGCGGCTCGAGTTATCTGCTCTGTTAATGAGAAGATGTTTGTTTTACTATAAGACTTTTACTAAGCCGTATTTATTTATATAACTTGTTTACAGTTACAGAGACACCTGCCTTTCATGGATACATTAATAATTTATTCGGTTCATAATATTTTAATACTGAATTTTATACCTGTAGCCATATTAAGGTATTTTACTTAATCAGTCAAAATGAGAGGACCTAAAGCTTTTCGGTAGACCAAAGAGTTTCTACGTTTCTGTCTTTTTGAAGTACGACTAACTTAGACCATAAAAATCAGCCTGTAATTTGTAACGTACGCTTTAAGACATGTGTGGTTAAGTCTGGGCAATTTTGCTGTAATAACTTTGCAAACACAAATGTTCCATCTCAAAATATACAACCTAATTTGAAATTCATAGAACAAGTCTCATGTTAATTACCCTTCCTCTAAAATAAAACAGAACTCGAAGCTAAGTCAACATTAGAAACATAAATACGGCCCGAGGGTACGTGAGCTGATAAATCTTCAGTTAAATGTAAAGCAGACAGGTGAATCCGTAACGTGTGTTTAACTAAACTTCGTTCAAGATGTTTACCTAGGAGAAACGAGAATCAAATAGCTATACTACAGATCAAGTAAAGGTTCGCTCAAACCGGTGAGGATAAATTATGAACCAGCTGCGGACACCGGACACTTACAGATACTTCAGTAAATTATTTGTTAGTGTCCGATAATTGGAGCCGTGTTCATATTTTTTCCGTAACACTTTGACCAATCCTCCAAAAATGTTTCCCTAATAAAAAAAACGTGACGATTCCTGATTTGAAATTTAAAAGAACATTATAGAATCGAAATTCAAAAGAACATTTTTTTTAAGTCAAATGAACTAATTAAGAGATTAGAGTAGATCTTTTAAAATCGCGAGTGAAGGAGCCGTGACTGATTCGAAATTCAAAATTCTTCTATCCTTTTTTTTTGTTTAAAGAGCCAGAGAAACTAGTGAGTGAAATAATATAAGATCTTTAACGTTCTAAAGTTTCTACCTGATTGCCATCATATGTCCAGCTACCAAACTTCATATCACAGTGTTGGTCGTCGAAGGGAAACCACGTGATGTCTATCTTGCATGTGCTCTTGAATATGCCAGGAGGCACGTACAGGCAACTGCCGTTGTTTCTGACCACCACGTTGGTCTGGTATGTCCCGTCAAAACCCTCGTCAGCACTATGTATCAATACAAATTGTGTCATCAACTAACTGTATGTTTTAAACATGTTTTTGAATGTGTTACTATTCAGTAACATTGTTGTATAATATAATCATTAATCGGTAAATTGAATTAGATAAAAACATTTAGCTACCACATCTAATGGTCAGCTAAATTTTTCATATTGAAGTCACTTCTCAATTTTTTGCAAAAAATGTGATCTTTTATAAAAAATGTTGCCATGCTTCAAAATTCCACGCAACGAGTTTTTGCTCTATTGTTTTTCAAAGTTCCATTCATTCACTAATAATGAATGAAGGAACACTGTTATAAATAAATGATATATGTACAGAATTTTACAGAAATAAATTAGATGGAGCTTCTGACCCTCATCAAACCCTGACAATTGAAAACGAATGCTGGGTACTAAGAGCATTCTTTAATCAGCAGTAATTTCATTAAAAAAATCCTTTGAACACATTGCATGTGTTTTTTCTATTCATTAAAATGAACTTATCATTTAAATTATCTATGGTTAAAAATATACATTTTTCTTTAAATTATCTTAGATAGAAAATGAAGTCGGCAAAGCGTCAGTGAGGTCGCGTGAAAATAAGAATCAATATCAAAGAAAACTGTTTTTCTAATGATGAAGAATGTCATGTTAATTTAATTTAAAACAGAAGTTTAATTAGATACAGGCCATTTTATTTACTTTTTATTAAAGCTATTTCTAAAGCGAAATGTGCTTTTATAATAAAGCGTTTAGTTTTATAAGTTATTTATTTGTCAGTGCTTCGGATTCATCTGGGACGCTATCTATTAAAAAAATGTGCCGTCATTGACAAAGTTGAAATTAGAATAGATTTTATCATTGACTGCACTTACGTCATCCTCTCGCTCACCAGATTTAGAAAAAAAAGCTCTTTTCAAAGAAGTGTTGCAAAAGGAAGAAGTTGCAAGTTACAAAAAAAAACATCTGACAAGCGAGACAATGACAGTGGTGTCTCAAATCAGCGACTAGCGTGCCATGTACGTTTATTTTATTTTTATTTGTGGCAGCACCGAGTAGGAGCTTTCAACCGCGCGAATGATCGTTACTTTTTAAATAAAATAAAAAATATATTATAAAGGGAGCAAGTACCGATCATCACATTCGGGACTATCTCCTACTGTGCTGTCACAATTCTGAAAATTATGTAGTTAAAGATATTAAATTTAAAAATAGGAAATTAAGGTACACGAAAAGAGTATATGTTTATAAAGGTCATCTTAGAGCTAAGCAATAGAAAATAGGCAGAATGAAACAAAATGCTTGGTTGATGCATAATTTCAACTTACGTTAGCAGTTAGAATAAATGTTTGTTTTGCTTATTCTGCTGTACAAGTTTACAACAAACCTCCCGCAGGCTTACACACGTCTCCACAAAGGCCTTTATGTGCTAAATAAAGAAACCGGGCCTTATCGCCCACATTCATTTATCAACGTGGCCCACAATCTGATCATTAGTATTTTTCATTCAACTCCCCCTTTACGAACACCATTCTAATCGGATTTATTATCTGACGTCAAAGTAAATGTTAGCTGTGGTGGATTTAAGCTTTCTTTTTTTTAAATTTGGGTCAGATTTAAAGCCTTGTTGTGTTTTTTTTTGGCTGATCTGCAAAAAGATCTAGTTTCGTGCCAGAATTTTCCAAAAGGTAGCAAAAGTATGGGACAAAAGTGGTGTACTACGCAAGATTATTTTGCTCTGTTTTTATATTCCGCAGATTTTACCAAGTTACTACTAGGTCCCGAGCCTGAAACCCTTACGATCCATATTGGCGTGAAGCCGGTCCTAACCTGAGTGTGCAGCTTCGTCAGGTGAATTAACATAATACCATTTCTGGTCTTTTTAAACTAAGATTAGCACAACTAATAGAATTACAATCATTAAACCACAAAGTGAAGATTCAAGATCTTGTCTGAGGTACAGTTTAACTGTAATTTGTCCACGAGTGTCCGGGGACGAAAGCCGATGAAACCAAGATACTAGTTTATACTGGTTTACACCGACTTGTACTGGCCGTAACTAGTTTGAACTAACTTTTGGTGTTGCCATTTATAAAAGAGTTCATGTTAATTCGCTTTTGAGATTTATTTTCGGAATGAAGTTAGTATTTTATGTTCCGAAGTAATTTAATGCCTACTGTAGTGTTACAGGGTTGGAACTGAGTTTAATGTTTAGCGTTCCGCATCAATGACTTTGGTACAGAATAGTTAGTAAGTTAAATTCGGATTCTGACACCTTCAAAGTAGCAACAGAATGGTGTCTATTTTGAAAAACGTTCCTGACATCATTTTATTTTTTGTTTATTTTTGGCGAAGGCATTTTCTATCAGGATTATCCACAGAAATTGGCACCCAGTTAGATTTCAATTATTTTGTCGGCGAAGTGAACAACGGCGCATATTCTTAATATTGAACTAGGTTCCCATTTTCGCATTAAAGTTTTTGATGGGATTTTCTATTCTGGAGATACTCTAATATCCAGCTTCTAAATTTCATAAAAAACTAGTCGTGATGCATGTGATGCTGAAAAATATCTCGCCAACCAAAACCCACAAATCCTAAAAACAAACAAGATAAAATCCTCAGATAGTGAAAAGCCCAAACGTCCGTAGGCGTTTACTACAACAAAAGTGCTGTCATTCTTGCATGTAGTATTCATAGAGCAGGGACGTGCGGTGTAACCACTACTTCACTAAGTATGTTAGTTGGCGTCCCGCCAGCAAATCCATATTAACGCAGACCTCGTGTCAAACAGTAGTGTAATTCAGTGGATTGAATAAAACATGTGATTGCTCCGAATGGTTGAATGGACAGTTTTCTTTTGTCATGTTATTATTGAAGGGTTTGGCTGTTTCCTTTGTGAATGGAGGTATCTCTGCAGTGTTTTGTCAGGCTAATGGATCTATATCGTTTATTTTTGATGGCAGGTTAGATTTTTTTTTCGTATACCACAATCTTGGACTCTCAAAGTCTGTTAATGTGTGAATCAAAGCCATCTGGGACCCCCTTCCTTCTATTACTCTATTCAACCTGTATAGTTTAGCTGTCAATAGTGGTTTTGATTTTCGTTTCTTATACCACAATCTTGAGCTCGAAAAGTTAGTTAATGTACGAACAAGAGCCCCGTGGAACCGTCATTCATGTAATATATGTGTCAAGATTCATCTACAACATCTGACAGAAGCCAAGTTGTCACGAGTTTTGACTTCAACATCTCTCAGACACCTAGCGCATCACCTGAAATATTTCCAAATTACACTTCGGTGTAACACATCCTATCTTCAACAAGCCAGTCACGAAGATGGTAAACAAGGTGGCACCATCATACAGCCCGTAAGTGATTTAAAAGCTTTCATAATCGAATGCTGGGTTATGGCCCACTGGCCCAGAGCCAGCCGACGCCAATATTCATGACGTATAGCCAATATCGTAAATGGGTGAATTTTGTTGTTTTGTTAAAATGTTTGAAGTGTTGGCTGAAATATTGATTCTGAGAGCGTTGATTGGCAAAGTGCAATGTGAGTGGTTGGCTTTTTAATTAGTACTAGTAGATGGGTGATTATTTTTGGGATTATTGTACAGGAATGTTTTTCGGATTATTTTAAAAATCTTTGACTTTGAGCTGTGTTTACGCTTTAATTAATAAAAAAAAAGATATGAATATATCAAAAAAATTGATCCTCGGCGAAAACGAATGTTTTTCGGAATGTCAAGCCTTAAACCAGTCTGAATGTAAGTATATCAGTAATTAAAAGAACTGTAAACAGCTGTTTTTTTAATTACCGATAAAAAAAATATATGATGTTATTCAGAACGATGTACTGAACATATGGTATTCGTTTGCGCATCAGTGTTACCTCCACCATGTATAGTCGATCCTTATATACCAGTCAACTATCAACTAGGTTACCTATAACATCGACAATCTCAGTATTTTGTAGCTCTCTCCCAATCTCTCTCCCAAGGTGAGGTGAACCGATTAACTAAGTTAGTAATCTAGTGTGATTCCACTAACCTAGTCTGCTTTGGTTCGCGATGCAGCCACAGCTTAAAGTGTAGTGACATGGAGTTTCTGAGTTTGTATACCAGAGACTACATGTTGTCGATAAAATTGATTAAAGCTCAGGGAAAATAGAAAAAGAGAGGTCTGTTACTCTGTATTCCAGAAGAGCTTATTTTTTTAATCAGTTTTCACGAAATTTATAGTAACTTAACCAAAGAAAATCCATACCTACCTTTAGTACCTTTGAGCTCTTAAATCTTAATGTAATGTCCTGTTAAGTATTTTGTGTGTACATAAATAAAATCGTCCAATTACCTACATATTCCCGAATTTTTCGCATATGTTAATTATTTAGATATTGTATTAAGATAACACGAGCATTATTTTGCATAGTATCACTTAATATTTGAAGCTGATAAGTGTACAACTTTCTGGCCAGCATAATCTTGATATTGTTCTGTGCCAAATGTCCCTGCTTAACCCCGGTATCAGAGTGTATGTTAATAGGATATAAAACGTCGACTTAGCAAACACTTACTTGCTAGTCAAATTGTTTTGTGAGAGGCGAATTAAATTAATGTTTACGCTGTACAGAAAATCATGTTATACTTAGTTTTGAGAATTTGACAAAATAATGCATGAACACTTTCTTTTCTTGCTTTCTTTGGCTTCAAAACGTTCAAGATCGAAAAAATCAGCTTGTTTTTTTTTAAATCATCAGTTTTATGTATTGGTCTTGATGACTCCTAACGCGATAAACTATCTACTATTAATAACTCATAAACAACTGGAAGCATAATTAACGCAAACATACCAACATTTCAGGTACACCCATATTATCCTCACAGTTATATTCCCAAGGTGTACATTTGCTCGATCTTCTCAAGGCTGTACATTAATTATGTTGCCTCCAACTCCAAGTGAAATTGTGTATCACCTGCACCTTACGAATATCATACGCCCATACCGCGTGTGACGGGAGAAAATGAGCGCGGTGAATGAGCAAATCTTTTTCGGCGTATTTTGTACACATCGCAAAAACTCGAATGGAAATGTACACGGATTTATGCTCTGAAGTAGAGAAAAAATATTAGGTACGTCTATTAGCACTGCGATTTGATTTATTCGATGGATCTTCCTTTGTTTCCTTAGTTATAGGCAGATTCTTGATTCATGATTTAACTTTTCTTGTCTTTTGCGTATTTTACTATTTTTATACTCTGTACTTAATTCAACATCCCATAAATAAGCCCATACAAAGCAAAGTATACCATAAAACACCCATAAATTCCTTACATTTTAAACATTCTATTAGCAGATTGCAACCCGTTTCCCCATAATCGCATCAACAAATCACGTATAAAACTTTTATTTACAAAAAGGATAGTTGACTGGCAGACTTCCAAGCTTAGTTTCCAACTCAGTTTCACCATTTAAATCTGTTTTACTGTTCAAACTTAAAAGTCTGGAAATGTTGAAAACCGGCCAGTTGCTAACACCGATGGAGCGGTTATGTCCTCATTACACGAGCCGTGTCTGCAACTCTGCAATTTACCCGACCTTTATTTTAATTCGGATGCCTGTTCAAATCTCGCTTTATAATCTTGGGGACTTTTGTAAGCTTAATGTTCGTGTTAAAGCAACAGATAAATTATAACGTAGCCGTAATGTATTACCATTAATGTAATTTTGGTTAATGTCGCAGATTTTCCTTGTATCATTAAGTGATATTTATAGACGCTTCTCTGTGTTTAAGGCGCCATTAAATCATGAAAGAACATCCAAAAGAAAATCAAATTATAGAAAGTTAGAAACAAAAAAGGGAGCAGTGAACACCATTGAAAGTGGGAGCGAGAGGTCATATACCTCTCTGGAATATACATACATTCTAGGGGGCATTAGCACGTAAAGAAAAAAAAACTAGCAGAACAGTAAATCTGCTATCTCTCGCTTTCTATAATATCTTATATTCTATGGCATCGTTAAAGTAGTAGTGTTGGCGCCATAACTGCTTATCCATGGATGTTCGTAAAAGTTATCGGCCCAAGATATACGTCTATAAACGTCTGGCTTCCGGCCAGGTAAGTGCCGATAAACATGGAACACACTTGACATTAAATCATGTGACACTAGGTTTGTATCATTTGCTTCTTAACGGTGTAATGAATAACAAGTTTGGCGCGCCGCCAGATGGCGCCACTTTCCGCGGACGTCTGTTTGCCGAGAAAATTTGTTTAACGTTAACGACGTTTGAACGACGCAACTGCATTTGAATTCGGAAATAAATTGTAATATTATATTACTGTGTTCTGACTCCACAAATTGCATGTTGCAGAGTCGATGTCGTGGAATGAGGCACTTATTTCGAAATTTGTCGCAGATGGCTTCATTTTAAGTGAACAAGTTTGGAAATTAGAAATCCTAAGCTTGGAATACTCACCAGTGTTCAGCTATAATTAAAATCTTCTGGTTTTGAAATGTAAAGTAGTCTGGTGAAATATTTCTTCCCCTCAAACGTTGGAACGGACATTAAGGAAATTTATAATTATTTTGTCCGCATATTTCAGTAAGTTGAACTCTCTAGTGAGGTTAAAGCCCCGTGATTACTTACAGTCACTTTAAAATAATTTTCGCCAACCTATTAAGTAATTAGAACTGAAAAATGGCAGGGACGTTTCCGTATTTTATTTACGATGCTACGTATAAAATATTTTGTTCACTTCACCACTAAAAAAAATTCCGTTTCTGTCCCTAGAAATAAAATACATTTAACAAAAAAAAACGCTATTTACTGAATTAATTTACCTTTAAAAATATTATACCAACACTTCAGCATATCTTTTTGAATGTAGAATATAATCAAAGCTCCCATTGTTTCATCCGTTGGGATAATAAAAACAAACTCTTTATTTGTCCCTTCCCTTTAAAATAATTAACACAGCTTTGTTGCCAAAAATTACACAACATTATAAAAATTGCTACCCCCATTAAAACCCCTCAACCTTATCTGGGATGAATTTTGAATTAATTCAAAATACCAGTAGGTACTGTTATTTTGTTATTTATAGTCTGAAATTACTGTAGAAATCCACAGCGAAAAAAGGTATGTACTAATGTTTCTGAAATTGAAAGCTTTAAAAAATTAAATTATTGGATTAGGTATCATACCCGTTTTTTATACTCTCACCTATTGTACATAAGCACGTCCGGTTTCCACAGCTTGTTAGGCGTAATCCTGAGGTCCTTGACCCCTCCATATTCACTGTCGTTCCACCTCAGGTTGTAGTCATTCCACTCCTGCACATCAATACACAATCAGAAATATCATCGTCAACACAACTGAAGGTGCGAGCAAAAATATTGGAGCATTTCTGATTTTGAAAAATGAATGCAGTAAAAAATTGGGGCGTGTACTGATCCTAAAAAAGGTAAGTGACAAAGGAAGCAATTCTGATTTCAAAAAGTGACAAGGATATTTTTTTTATGTGGTGATTTCTTGTTTCGAAAAGGTAATGCAAAAAAAAGGTTGAAGTAATAAAGAAGTTTTTAATAAGGTTAACGTTAAGAATGTAATAAAAACGTACTAGACACCCTAAGAGGTTCAAGAACAACTAATGTCAACAGGGCAATTACTTAGTGCGGTGCTGTGAATTGTGAATGATAAATTGTGTTAAAATAGCGTTCTTGAATACTGATAGCGAGAAAATTTACTAGTATCATAAATGTAACTTAATGTAAAGATTTTGTTGATAGTGACATTAGAGCCTGTAATTATGTATATTAATATTAATGTCATATGTAATTAGAATAACTCTGAATAATTTCAGTATTTACTGTGCCAAATAACATAGTCCCTGTTCAAAGTTGTGATAACTCTCGTCAACAGTAACATCGCGGAAAACTACAACAATTTGAAACGTCAAAAATATAACTTTGTCACGGGGCTTCGACTCAAAGAATGGAATTTTACAATGTCATATAAAAATACATATCAAAAATATTCCAGTCATTCTGCTCGACAGTGTACGGAACAATGGTGGGTGTCGTTTTACGGCCGATCTCAACGTAAAGATTTCCTTGGGCTTTATTTTGTATTCTGTTGCTGCACTGTGTACGTAGTTATAATATCCTAGAGAAAGAGTACAAAATAACTATCTAAAATAAAGCTAATTTTCTCTCTATCTGATTGTAGACTGATAACAAAACTATAGCACTGTTTATTATAAATGAATAAACAGCTTAGGTTTTGAATACGTTAAGTAAATACATACTAATATAGACTACAAAGAATAACATGTATTCATTTATTTTCAAAGGTTTTCAAGTGCAGCACACTTAATTATATTATACAAGTAATTATGGATGCTCTGAATCTAATTAATTTTAAAATATTAATTCATATACCTAATTAAATAACTTAGCACATAGGGATTCATTTCTGATATATTTGTTTTACAAATTCAGACCCATTCAGTACACGTAAGACTTCCATAAATCAATACATCGGAAGACTGAAAGCAAACACGCCCGTCCGTCGTGCACGATCTCGTGTTAATAATTGATACTGTATTTCTACGGCATGTCAATATTTGTATAGAATCTATTAAGACGATACAAGGTGAATAGTATAGCTTACATTAATATCTATATATTATATGTCTTGAGAAAACAAATCTAAACATATCTTATACGGCGTGTAACATAAGGTGTAATCATATTTAAAGATACAGATTAACGAACTGAACAACTTTCTTTATGGGACCAATCAGCTGCCGCACACTGAATGTCAATATCTATTCCCAAATGTATAGGGCTGCTGTAGTGGCGGCACTTTCATACAAGCCTAAAAGCTTGGCTTACCTTATAACCGACTACTCTTCACGATGTTAGGGTTTCTGAACAGTTTACTTGCCTTATGGGCTTGCCGATAGTTGACCCTTAGGTACGCCACCAGCTGATTTAAGTTCATGGAATAAATTGTTCAGTTTGTAGATTTGTAGCAAATCTTATATGACTACACCCTATAAGTTACACGCTGTATATATTATGTGTTCTGTACCCTTATCGGCTCTTTGTACATAAAGTATAGTACATATAAAAGGTATCTTACTTCTCTTACATGGCTGATTCTACTTGTTGCTATGTTCATATTTTATGTATCTTCAGAGTACTGTATTGGCTTTTATACCGTACCCGCTATCCTATCTCTCAACACAGCTTATTGCAGACGTCTGTTGTAGGTTTACTGACAAATAAGTGCCTGTATTTACAAAATCTTGGCATGTTTAATATTTTTATTTCTTTGAGAACGAGTCCAAGCTAAATTAGTAAGGTTTTTGATAGGAACAAATCAGTTTTTGTTGTTAACTTACTGATTTTCTGACAGCACACACAGTGTCCAAAATTATGCCAATTATAAATACAATTTAAAACTCCATTCATTCTCTTTTCATTGAAATCGCCCGACGTCCTAGATCAGAAATAGAATCAATGTATTCAGTATGACATGTCATATAAATACTTCATGTGACAATATTGGAAACTGTAGGTACATATTATATTACTAATACAATTTTCACTAAACCAGTAGCAATTCTTTCCCAAAATCATAACCTACAAAATATTCACAGATTCACAATACAAACATAAAACCCGGGCACCCTTGTACACGATTCCAATATTGTCATCGTGCTCACATCCACAGCAGCAACAATATCATCTCGCCAGCAACGATAACAACCCGTTCAGACCCGGGCAAAACAAAGCGGACCCTTCAAACTTCACCCACTCCTCTAATATTGCAAAAGTTAGACCCACAACTTAGCCATATCTACCTCTAGATACCAACGTATTTGTACAGTATCATATTAGATTCCCCGCCAGACGACTACTTACAAATAGGGTCATAACTCCAAAACTACTTTACTGTTTTTTATTGTTAAATGTAGCTGGATAAACAGGCTATGTAATGTATCAAAATTGGGTTAAATAAGATTGGCTTTTGATATAATTGTGAAGATTTAGGAGGACTACTCTAATTAGCTTACTAGCTTATCCAATTTGGGTCATTTGCCGGTGTGGAAGCGAGACAGATATTTGAGTAATGTTCTCTCCTGAAGGGTTTGTGTATCAATTAGATAGTTTAACGGCTTTATTGTTTTCAGGCATACATACGGTGTAATATGTAGTAACTCGTAACTTATGGGCAACTTAAGTGCTTAAGGGATTGGCGACTAGGCGTATGTTGAAATTCCAATCGTTCAGATATGACAAGGGATTATTGTGCCTAGGAATTATCATCGTCCTATTATTATTATCGTCCTGTAAATATCTGCTACAAATATGATAATGTTGTACAAATACGATTGACAGAACAAATAATATTTTTGCTCAAGTTAACAAATAAAAATTCTGTCATTTTAAATCAATGACTTCGAAAGTACCACTTTGATACCACTAAAAAACATTTTAATAATTTTCTTAACAAACTCTCAAGAGAGAACACTAACTTTGAAATTGGTAAAAGAACATGGTAACTTAGTAAATTGGTCGTTAAATTCAAGAACTTTGAAATTTAAACTTTATTTCAAAGCTCTCAAAGTTTATTTTGATAGAGCAATGTACAAATGAACTATGATAAAATATAGAAAATTTTAAAAGAGATATTAAATTATAGAATGACAATGGAAAGTTTGCATATTTTCATAAAAGCTGTCGAAACTTATGTTTTAAAAAAGAACACAGATTTATGTATAGAAATATATTTTGTATAAAACTTTAAAGTTGTTTGTACATTTCGCAATCATGTAATTCTGCAATTATGTATACATATGCACACGACACAACACAATCACAATATACCTACAATAAATGTATACAAGAATACGATAGGTAAAAAGAAGTATACATCATTTACATCACCTAGAGGTGATGAAAGCAATAAAACATGCAATGGGAAACATGCAGAAACATATAAAAAATACATAATTCCATATACACAGCACATTTTGTACCTAAGAAGCTCGACGTTTCTAATTTCCTTGCAAGAATACATAGGCCTTCAGAGACCTTTCTGTCATTAACAAGACCAAGGGATTGGGGAACACTACTGTTTCTGTATCTAAGCTGCCGTATTGGTAAATGCTAAAATAATTATAGTTTTAATAGCTTAACTACATACCTTTATTGCTGGAAAAGTAAAAAATAATATACATTTTGTCCATAAGAAAGTATACATAAATAAATGTAACCATTTCCGCAATAAACCAAGACAATGCAACCAACATCAAAAGTATGTAAATTAAACGTCATTGTTTAAAATTTTTATTAAAAAATTAAATAAATTATAAAACCAAAACTTCATCGATAAAATCGGGAACTGAAGCATAATATCTATTTTCCAAATCAAATAAAACTAAACGGGTCTATAACAATTTATTTTAAAAGTGTGTACATTTAATGTCAATTATGTACACAATATTTTAAAATTTCGCATTTTATGACGCATACAGGTACCAAGACAAAAACATTTCAAAGAAGAAGAAAAAGTTTAAAATACTTTTTAGAAAATATATTTTAAATAGTCGAAAACGTCGTCCCAATGAGTTTTAACTCCGCAGGCAAACTAGATTCGAGCATGGTAACCACATTTCAATTTGAACGAGGATATTATATTTCCCATAATAAACATTCCATGGCCATGCATAGTATGAAAAATACTACAATTTCTTGTAGCGAAAATAAAACAAAATCAACAGCGGGTACCCAGGATGTGCATTATCAATTTACAGTGTACATAAAACACATTTCATCTCATTAACAATATTTGTGCATATCAATATACATAAATCTTCACCAATATGTCACTTCCAATTGACCTAACGAGACCCACTTTAACACATCGTTTAAGTTATTTTTCAATTGATATTTTTTATGTTAGTATAAATTATCACGTCACACTTAATGTCAACCATTAGTACATATTGTTAAATGCATTGCGGCTTACACGGCAGTTGTCGCTGATATACACAAATGTCCAAATATTTCTGTCACGGATACTCACCATAAAGATGTATAAAATTTTACAGTACCGGCTATACTGTCTACATAAAGTTGAAAGTACTAAGTAGCTAACTTATGACAGTTTGTATGAAGGGATGCATGATAGGGTCTACTGGCTAGTCTACTGCTCGAGCCGGGGTCAGCGATGACGAGGAACGGACATGTCAAGCAACTCCCATACAAATATCATAAACAGGTGAATATAAAAAAGACTGCCGCATATTCCACAATGCTATGCAAGTTTCATAACAGTCATAGATTAGAAGAATAACCCAAACAGATAGACAGAACGAAGGTATAATATACAAAAAAAAGAAATAAATAAAAAAAAGAGTAGAAACGAAAATAATGATTAGAAATTTTAGTGTTAATTTTAGGTTTGTCTTTTATTCACACTTACCAACGACAGCCATATATTGGTTATAAGTAGTTGATTCTTCTCGTCCTATTGGGTTAGACGATGTCAACAAAAACAGAAAGGGCGCAGTCAGTATGATGATCTAAACAAACTGTTCCACTCCGCCGGACACAATACTTAGGGGCTGGGGCGGCACGCGAAAATATCACTTATCATGCGTTCTTTAAAAGCTATTTTCGCGCGCCGCCGGACACACAATCTAAATAGATATTATATGCGTAGTTTACAACAATTTAACACTGACTCCATGCGACAGATCTGCCGCGAAGGCGGCGCCCTCTGTCCGCGCCCGCCTCCTGTAACCTTTCCTTCGAAGTGCATTAAATGGTGAATTAAAAAAGTGCGGTAAAATAGTGCTGATTGAATGTGGAAAAGTACGGTAGTTATCGCTCGTTACCCGGTAGTGTTGGGATTGCGGGGGGCGGGGGGCGAAGGCGCCATACCCGGCTCCTACCACTTACCAAATTGAGCCAGACGTTTGTGGTCAGGATTTGATTTTTCTCATCCTTATTTTGTAAAAGGTACGCACGCCGACGCAAAAAAGGAACGAAAAAATATGGTGAACAACAGTACCGTGTAGGGGACTAAGCTTTTACCTCTTAATTTAGCTGACTTCACGCACATTTAAAAATTATACAATTTCTCGTACTTTAATGACATAATTATTTCAGGGCTCGACTTTTTGAACAAAAGCAACGAATTGAATTACAAAGATAAAGGCAACATTGTAGAGTATTCTTTGAAGTCAGCTAAATATCAATCTAAAAACACAGATGAACCACAAAGTCGTTTTAATCTCTTGCCCTCGATTTAAGAGTGGGATAATCCACTTAAGCTGGGGCCAGTCGTTAAGAAGAAGCAATTAAATATTCCAGTGAATAACAGAGAGCAGTTGGGTGATGAGTAATGCGTTTTACGATTCCACTCGACGGTTGTTTTATACGGCCATTTGTAAAATATGACAGATTTTATTGTGACTAAGTTGAAATATTTGACGGAGACAGATTTCATTTTGGCGTTTTATGTTGTGATTCGTATTTTGTTGCTGCAGTCTAAGTTGAAATTCAAATTTTGCTTGCTTGGTGTCTTTGAGATGGATATTAGGATCGTCTAAGCTGTTACGAGCAGCGATGGCTGAGCTGCGATTTATTATGTTAGTAAATCCGCAGTACCTATTCCCTAAAGTTAGCATAACAGTTTCTAAACATACTTAAACCTAAAATAAACTTAGTCCTAAAAACTTACATCTGACATTTATCTCTTTGTTTACACGCTTAAATCATATCGTGAGATAAACCAATACCCTTAGACACACCTAACGATGAGGTAGGCAGGGGTATTGTTATTAGTATATATTTAGGTATTTATCTATGGGTCTTTGTTACCTGAAATAAATGGTTTATTAAAACGTACGTAAAGGAGATTCAGCCACACTAGTAATAGAGGACGAACCTTCGCCATCAATCGGACACAAATGCAGACTCCAGGTTGCTAGTGTAGTTATTGTTATATTCCTGATAGAAGAATCCCAATAACCGACCCAAGACCACTCACCAGTTGCATTCACTAGACAAAGCGAGACAAATCTATAAAGACAAGACTACGACTTACTGGTGTCACTACAACTCATTCAAATAAATTTAACAACGACCAAACCCTAAACGGTCCAACATAACTCCCAGGACCCAAATTCTATGACATGTTTATACCTAAGTTTCAGGAAGGACATAAAGAGCGCTCTACAGAGTCCAATAAAGTTAAGATAGCATCTGATAAAACTTTATGACGCAAAGATTTATGGACCCGAGGGACCGGCGATTGATTGATTAGGTGGATAGCTCCTTTTATGAATATACTGTAATATGTTATAACAATATTTTCGGAGATATTGCTAATTCTGTAGTTGAGGAAGTTTTCGTTAAGTAATTGAACTTTTGATAAGAAAACTGTTGTGAATAAAGTTAGAAGAAATATAAAGGCAGAAAAACATAATGTAATTTCCAAGTAACCTAATGAAACAACAATAAAACAATTTGACACCTGTGTGAAATGAGGACTATCATTGAAGGTTTTTAGCGCAGACAAGTCTTAAGAAATTAATTTTAAGAAGTAAATGATATTTATACGTTGTAAATATTCAGGTATTTACTATATCCTTAAATACAAGTCAAACATACGTTTTCTGATTATTATGACTTAGACGACTTTTCATTCAACTATTCAGAATTTCACCATCCTAACACTTCTAAACATAAAATGGTAGCAGGCGCGGGACAGCGATATTTAATGATCCAGTAACTCGACTGTCCCCTCACCACTTGCCACTCTCGGCAAGTACTCTCTCTAAACGGTGCAGATACTAGTGTTGAGTGTATGATAAATTCTGCAGATAATATGATAGAGAAATATGGTTACTTTGGTTTAACAGATGAGAATTTAAATACACACATCAAAAATGTCTAGGGATCAAGCATTTTTATGCGGATTTCTTGAGATTGAGATGTGGCTTTGTAATAAATTTATGATTTTATAAATTTATATGGATCCTTTTTGGTGCATTTCATAATTTGAATCAGGAACTCTCAATCAAATTCGAGTAAAAGATGAAAATAAGCTGTCAATATTTTCCCTATAAAAACATACAACGCATTGAAGACATTATTAGTGCTACTGTTTCCCTACTACTGATTAAAACCAACGTTATTATGGAGCGGCGACGTCATTTAAGCAGGGAAGAAATGCTCAGAGCCGTGGGAATGATAGAAGCTGGTTCCCGGCAACGTACTGTAGCTTTAGCTCTGAATACAAGTCAGAGTGTTATCAGTCGACTTTGGACACGTTACCGAAGCACTGGTACCGTGGCTGAGCGCCATGGAGGACGGTATCGCTGCACCACACGGAGACAAGACCGATACATTCAAATCTTAACTCGAAGAGCTCCAACAATAACCGCCATGATGTTAGCCGTGAGGCTTCATCACTCTTCAGGGAACTTAATTAGCGACCAAACAGTCAGAAACCGCTTGCATGAAGTGAACCTTCATTCCCGAAGACCGCTACGGGTACCACCTATAGCAATGCACAATCGTAGGATTCGATATCAATGGGCTCTTGAACACAGAAATTGGGCAGAAGAACAATGGCGTTTCGTGTGCTTTTCTGATGAGTCTCGTTTTGGTATGAGACCGGATACAAGACGTATACGACACTGGAGAACCCCTGGACGCCAACAGCGATTAAAATCCTGCCAGGAAGTCCATCCTTATAGTGGTGGAACCATCATGGTATGGGCGGGTATTTGGATCGGCGGAAGAACTGAGTTGATTTGGATCAGAGGCAACCTCAACGCTCAAATTTATGCTGAGACGATTGTATCAGACGTCATCGTTCCTCTACAAGTGCAAATCGGTCCCTTATTTCAGTTAATGCATGATAATGCACGACCGCACACCGCAAGAGTTGTAAGACAGACTCTCGCCGCAGCTAACATCAATGTCCTGCCCTGGCCTGCTCAGTCGCCAGACTTGAACCCGATTGAGCATGCATGGGATATGCTACAGAGAAGAGCTCTGCCGAATATGGAGGGTATCCAGTCGCAAGAAGACCTTTTTTTGTTGTTGCAACGAACATGGGCGGCCATTCCACAGCGTGATTTGGATGAACTCATTTTGAGTATGCCAAACCGATGTTCTTGTGTTGTTAGTGTTCGCGGTAGAAACACGGATTATTAATTGTTTAAGTTACCCAATAAAATTTTAAAGAAAACTGTTATTTCAGTCTTTTTTTCGAACTTTAATGTTAGTGGTTCAAATGTCAAAAATCCCTTTATTAGGAAAATGGCAAATTTCTTTATTAATGCAAAGGTGACTTGGTTTATCGTTACTGTGACAAACGAAAACACTTTATTTGATGAATCCTTAAAGAAAATTTTAATTAATATCAATCAGGAGAAAAGTTATTGCAAAAATATATGTTGATCCCTAGATACTTTTGATGTGTGTAGTTTAATCTTAAATTCTGGTTGTGCATGTTGTTTTCAGAAAGATTTCGAATTTTTAATATAATATAAAATGCCGGATATGAATTACAAACGGTACACCCAATATTGTGAAACAACCGAATTAGTAAAAAATATTTTAGAAAAATCTTTCAGATAAGTTAAAACCTGGAAGTCTTCAAAGTGGAAGTCTTTAAAGCCTTTGACAAGCAGTGGGATGACACAGCGTAAGTTAAATTATTAAGTTAAATTTAACTGTTTTTCACACTGTTTTTCTAAATTTGGATATTTAGAAAAACAGTGATGTTATTATAAGTTATACCTATTTTTCAATAGTCCTTTAAATATTCTTTGCCAAGAAAAAACCTTATCAAGCTCCAATATAATTTCCGTACTCCATTACGTACCCAACAATCAAGAAAAATCCCATTTCCTTTCCCACTAAGACCCATTTAATTCTATTAGCAAGACGTAAAACTGAAACTCTTCAAGAACTCTCTCTCATAACACCCACAACAGTTCAATATGGAACTGCAGAATTATTCAATACAGCACTTTAAGCGACAAGGGCTTGCAAAGAGAACGCTTCACTACAAACTTGCGTTGCTGTAGGCGCTTTACGCTTTTGTCCTGCCTCACTGCAGCGCTCGATATTCGTGTCTTTTTTTAACCGATTTCTAAAAAAGGAGGTTTCTCAATTCGACCGTATATATTGTTTTTTTTTTATGAGTGTTCGCGGATAACTTCGTCCGATTTAGATGATTATTTTTTTGTTGGAAAGAATATATCCCAAGGGTGGTGATGACCATGATGAGGAAACCAGGGTCTAATGATAATCTTAGAGAAATCGAGAGGAACCTTCGAAAATCGTACTGGTGACTAGAGCGTTTGTAAATTTTGTCATTAAGTATTTTAAAGCACTACTATTCAATGCAGGTCTAGAGTCGATCTGAAGATGGAGCCGAAAGACAGTTGGGGGAACTCCTCAACGATTTACAGCAATTACCTGGTGTTTGGGCTTCACTAATTTGTATTGATGAGAACTTTACACCTAGATGGGTTGTGACTGTCATTAGGGGTTTGATGATGAAGACGAAGGTCAGTCAAGGGAACTCCTTAACGTTTTACAGTAGCTACCTTGTGTTTGGACTTAATTCATTCCTATTGATGAGAACTTTGCACCCATATGGGTTATAAGTACCATTACAGGTCTGATGATGGAGACCATAGACAATCGACGGAATTCCTCAACGATTTACAGCAGTTACCTTTTGTTGGGCTTACTTCAAATTGAAGTTTGCATAGCAAGTATTTGTATAGGATACATTACTGAAGCTAAAGTTATTTTTCACTTTTTTTTTTTTTTTTGAAGTCGGTTTTATTTTTTGCAAAAAAGTTTATCAATTTTCGGAGGACGGGTTTTGAAGAATTGTGATGGGTGAAGTTTAACGTGTGGGATTGTTGGGAATTCTTCATAATTAAGTGAAAACCACACTATAGAAGTAATCGTTATTATAATCCTGCCTTTATTCCTATTTATTTAAAGTCGGTGCATATCTCTTTTTCTTTCCTACATCTCTATTTAGCCATCATTTCAGAATTCAGCTCTTTCTAGGCAATTTCTTCTTTCACACAATACATTCACTTTTTATTTTGGTTTATGTTTTTTCTATCTACAATCGTTTTAAATTTCTTTATTGTCACATGCTTCTCACTAGTGTGTGTCTACTATTTAAAAATATACTTTTAAAGCTCATTTTAAGTCTTCTCATTTTCTAAAAGAGCACTTACAGTTTAAATTTTTCCATACTTGCATCTAAATGTTTGAGCAATATTATGTCTGCTGATTTGTGTACGTTCATAAAATCATAACGTACATTCATAGAATCATATGCAATCTCTTAGCATTCTCCTACTTGCTTCGTAAATCGTATCCAGAGAGAAATGGTAGCTCCTCTAGTAGTACAGTCTTCATGTTTATAATCTCCTAGTAACCTCTAAGGACATGGCTGTGTTATATTTGAAATTCTGTATTTTGTATAGTATTTTGTGTACAAAATATAACATACTAGCAGTAGCACTCGCGTGTGTGTAAGAAAAATAAAGTAAAGCGTGGCCTATGTGTTACTCTAGACTTTAATGTATTTCTGTGTCAAATTTCATCCAGATCCGTGCAGGCGTTCAGGGGTGATTGAGTATCAAACATCCATTCAAACTTTCGCATTAATAGGAGCCAATTTAGCCATTTAGAAGTGGCACTTTAAAATAGACAAAGAGTCGGTCATTTATTTAAAAAGTTGAAGAGTTGAAATGCATGCTTCTAAAATGACATACATGATGTTTGTCTCCAAGGACACAACCTATTAGTCCGTCCCTCCCATCACTCCTCTTCCTGCATTGCCAAAAGTTCCTCTCCAAACAGTCTAGGGATACAGACGGACGTTTCAATTTCCGCGGTAACCATTCATTTTACCATTTTACTGAATGTTTTCTGCCAACATTTTTTAACGTACAACACGAATTCAGCGTTCAACTTACGTGACGAGATTTTTTATAGAATTTACTTGTTGCAACCCAATTGATATGTTTGGCAAAATAACAAGTGTTTTAAAGCTTATTCTGTTCTTCAAAGTAATGCTGTTCTACAAAATATTTCACTAAAACTAGGAAACAGTTATTAATGCCCTAAAAAGGCGATTTTTTTATCTTTATCATAGTTTCTTACAACAATGTCCAAAAAGTATCTGTATTAAACCAAATTACTTCAAATTATACAAGTTGTATATATTTAATTAATTGCTTTAATCTTTACTTTGATTCACTAGAGGTATACCTCCGATGTCTGCCTATCCTTTCAGGAATAACAGGCGTAATCATATGACGTTATTAAGCCCTAAATTTATGAAATACTTATCCCAGCTATATTATTTCCTTTCCTATAACCTGAACCACACTTATCGTATTAAGTAAGTAATTAAAATAAGCGATTCTTCCAACGTACTAAAACTATCCGTACCTGATTAATTAGTTTGTCGGCCATTCGAAAAGCCAGCCTCCCGTATTATCATGAGTTTAATACGTATGTGAACGCAGGTTCACTATTTAGTTTCCAAACATGCAAACAAATACGTTAATATCGAAAAACAACTCCAATACTTCAGTTTGTGCTACAATTTGAAAGAATAGAATATGCATGAAATACAAAACTCTTATTAATTAATATAAAATGCCTTGTATTGGCCCATAAAAACATTGTGGTACACTTGTTTAAGTTGCTAATACATCACTTATTTTACAACTTACTGTTTTATGTAGCATGTTTTTGGTGAAACGGAACGCATTCTCAAAACGCGTCGTCCTCGATAAAGCCGGTAGTGACGTCAAAGTTTATGTGTAAAAAAAAAACAGTGAAGTGCTTAAAGTTTCACTAATAAGCACTAAGATTTTATTACAATATAGTTATTGTAATTTTTACTTGACTAGAGCACATACAATTAGTAAAATTATTCTATTATAGGCAAAGGAGGAGCTCGTGGCTAAATAATAACAGCCGCTCGGGTCGATCTTTAGGTTAAGCCGTGCTTGCCTAGGTTGGTCAGTGGATGGGTGACCACCTATTACATACCGAGTTTCCTTCGTGCCTCGGAAAGCACGTTAAGCAATTGGTCCTGGCTGTCATTTGTGATCTTTGATAGTCGTTACAGGTAGTCAGTGGCCCAAAAAGTCTGACAACCAGTCTTACCAAGGGGTATCGTATTACCCTGTACTAACTGGGTTGTGGAGTTCAGATAGGCAGTCGCTCCATGTAAAATACTGGTATTCAGCTGCATGCGGTTAGATTGGAAGCCGACCCCAATAAAACTTGGAAAAGACTAGGCAGATGATTCTATTATAGGCAAAACATTTGATGTAAACAAGGCAGATTGTGGTAAATGACATCACATCATGGCTGCGACAGCTACGGACGTTTGAACTGTCGTAGAAAATGACAGGATTTTAATATTATTTTTAAGCGACAAGCAGTAGTATACTTGTCTTGGGTTGATAGTACTGTATTTTAATGATTTAAGTGAAGAAATAATTACATGCATATTCTCTGAGACTTTAAAATCAACAAAAAAAAGTTATTCTGAAGTCAAATTAATTAACACTAAAATCGTTCTAAAGCATCGTACAATTCGTTAAAATAACATAATTTGGAAATAAGGACTTGAACAGGCTTTACGTACGTTGATACGCATTTAATTTGCAATAATGGAATTCATAACCATCGGTGTATTAAAATACGTAAATTGAACAAATGTCATTTACAAATTAATCAGATTTTCTGTGAACGTGTTAATATTTTCAACAAGCCACCGAGCATTTTTGTTGGAATACTAGCTGTTACTCGCGACTATGCCTGCGATCTGGGATGAAAAGTAGCCTATGTTCTTCTTTAAGCCTCAAGCTGCCTATATGTCTTACAGTTCGTTCGTTGCAGTGGTTTAGGCATGAAAAAATAACTTACTTGTCTGTCTGCTGAATTTATTTTCATTACTAATATTTTAAAGGTAAAATGTGTTTGTAAGCTTGTATGTTTGTATGTAGGGGCTAATTTTTTTTAAGCATTCTTTCACTAAGGCGAAGCTACATTTAAAACCTTCCCGCGAGTTAATTTAACATTTTAAAAGCTAGTATTAGTAAAAATAATGCAATATGCAACCTCATTAGCCGTGTGGAATCCGGCAGAGTAGAATAGAACCAACCCATTACACTCACGGGTGTCGTATAAGGCGACTAATGTCTGAGGCAGAACACCTTGCGCCTCCATAGACCAGAGAATGGGCAGCAGCGTTTTCTGTTAGTCTTTCATCACTGCGATCTCCAATCCGCCTGCCAAGCGTGGAGATTACGGCAAATTCCTCCCATCATGGGAGAGGCTTATGTCCAGCAGTGGACGTTATGGGCTGTTGTAGTAGTAGTAGTAGCAACCTCATTAAGTTTAGAAAAATAAGAAGTGTCACTTTTGAAAAATGTGTTATGAAATAATATTGTTTGTAAAATTGTATTATGCAGAAAAAATAAATAGTACACCCTCCAAAGATATGTATTTGTCAGTTTTTATCACACCCTACCTTGATTTATTTTAGCATTCGCATTTTCAGAAAATATAGTGACAGTCGTTCACTATATTTTCTTGATGAGATTATTGGCCCCACAACTTTCTCCACAAACAACCAAAACACGACTCCCTCATACCAGAAAATAAAAGGAACTAAAGTAGGTAACAACAAGATTTACAGACACTCAACCTACATTTATAGGGTTCCGTAATAAAACAAAGAAACATTAGTAGATACCTATTTGGTAATAACTTTGTTTGCCATTACGCAGGCGAAGTTAATCAACCGTAATAGTTCTATGTAGCTTTAGGCCTGTATTCTGTAATACAAACATCTGCCTAGCCTTTTCCTAACTATCTTGGGATCGGTTTTCATCCTAACCGGATGATAGTGCTGGGTGCCAAATCCAGTGTTTTACATGGAGCGACTGCCTATCTGACTTTCACAACCTCGTTAGTACTGGGTAATTCGATACCCTTTGGTAAGACTGGTTGTCAACTAACGACTGTCAAAGATAAATGGCAGCCGAAACCAACAGCGAGGCACGAAGGAAACTCGGTATGTTATGGGTGATCATCCATGCACGAATCAACCTAAAGATCGACACCAGCGACTGGTATTATTTAGCCACGTTTTTTTCTAAATTAATGCCTTAATGAAAGGGCGCCGTTAGATTTTCAATTTTCGGATCAACGACGAAAGTGTAAAATCCAAAGTGCCTTAATATTTAGGCATTCATTTAAGTAGCACTCTGATAGACATTGGACACACTACAACCCTTTACATTTATAGGTGTCTAACGAGTATTACTAAAATTTAGGTTAAGCCAGAATCTTTGTCTCGACAAATATCATATAAAAGCTCATAAACTTTGACAGCAGCAATTGAAAGCCTATCGTGAAATAAGAAAGGTCAAATTCCTTTGTTAAAACTATATTCTTAATGTAACTGGAATACATTTTAAGATAACTTATTAAACTAACTAATAACTTATTAACTTATAAAAAGTAGCACATGTGCTATGCCAGACTATAAACTATCTCTTTGCTAAATTTCATCTAGATCGTGATTCGTGATCCTGGCTAAGCTCCTAAGTTTCACATTTATAATAGTAGTGAGATCTATAATAATAAGAACAGAAGGAATTAACATTTAAATAATATGGTACTATCATGCTTATGTCAAATATTTCAACTTTATATACAAAACTGTAGATTTACTAACAAAGCTTTGTCAAGGAAAATCACGTTAGGGGAAATATTCAGTATCATTCCCTTTTTTTCATTTCCGACCTAAATATAAACACAAGCCTTCTTTTGCTATTCAAAACTATGAAAACAGATCTCGTGATAAATTCCACGTGTACGTATTCTCTTTTGATAAAAAAAACCTATTGAAATGTAAAAAAGTGCAGCGGAATTGGCAGCTCTGATGTTTTGAGCTTGAAAACATAAAAGAGTTGGATCAAAAGTTTTGCAAGGGTACCTGTAAATACGTAGTGGAATTCTGATAGCTATACTAGTTAACAGATGTAAATCTATAACTTGAAAATGTTTCAACATTTTCGTATCGAAGTATTATTCAAATTAATACTAAAATCCGAAACTATTTTGAGTTTAAACATTCCACAACTGCTGCAGGGGTATATAAACTGTATAATTTATGGTCGGTATTTCAGCAGCTAATTAAGGGCCTATACTACCTCAAATGGCTTAGTATGATCCTCCGTTACGCCTAAAATACTGCAGCATTAATTTTGAAATAAATATATGGTAAAGTTGAGGATTAATGTTAAGTCCTATATTTGGCGAAAACACGATTCCATAAAATTTTCTCGATAGAAAAAATACCCAAAGTTACCTCTAAACTGAACAATAAACCGCTGGCAATCATAAAATACTTCAAATTAGATCATGAAACTTTTTATACTAACGGAACTAACTATAAAGCAGGTCTTATATTATTTATTTTTTAGTCCAATTAATAGATTTTTTGTAAATCGCAAAAAACCACTATTTTCGCACTATTAGGCCCGCAGTGACTGACGTAACAACCACTTTGTAGTGCAAGCTGATTAGAACTTTATTCTAACATTATTTCAAACGAAGTTTAAACTACCAAATATAGAGGTGCTAATTTGAGGTAGTATAGGCTCTTAACAGTTAAGCTTATTCGTATCATGACATTGAATCTGAAAACCATTTTGATTCAAAATCAAGAGATATTCGTTCAAATTAGATTGAAAATCAACACTTTATGAACGTCATAATCACATAATACATTCCTTCAAAATGCCCTTCGCCATTTCCAAGAGTTTCAGCTGGCAAGAAGATGTGGCGGACAAACTGACCAGCAACACTTTATAAAACATAAGGAAACAGGTATTTATCGCGAATTTAAGTGAGACCAGGAGTGTGTGTGTGTGAGTGTGTGTTTTAGCTTTTCACTAAGTGTATTCGTCAAGTGAAATCATCTCAGCATGCGGACACTGTTAGTGTAGTGTGCTGTCCTAGTGTAAACCAGCCCGTATAAACATTTATGAAGATCAAGTGAGGGTAGTTGAATAAACGCCTTCGCTTTGCTGTGGCGGTACCTCCAAGACTTCAGTCTTCCGGCGACCACGGCTTGTGCAAACCGGTCGAACGTCGGGCTTATATTGAAGGTAAAATTCGCGATAAATATCCGTTTCCATAGGTTTTATGATGTGTTCTGATCATGAAAGTTTAAAAAAGACAATCGACCAGCAACACATCTGTCTGTTAGGTTAGAAGATCCAACATATTACGATTCTGGTGAAGAACTTCTTAAACAGTAAGTGGTCAGGTGAATTCAGACAATTATTTATTTTCTTTGTATATAGCTCGTATGCGATAAATTAGGGTAGTTTTTTATAATATTCACAGAGCTGGCGGCCTATTGCGGCTTCACCATTCTCTGTTAAAGCGATCCATAGCTAATATTGATCCCACACAAGACCTAAACATCATCAGCCTATAATGTTCCCACTGCTGGGACACGGCCTCTTCTCAATGAGAGGGAATGGGCTATAATCCACCACGCGGGCCCTGTGCGAATTGGTAGATGTCACATGTCTTCGGATTTTTAGACCTAAACATACTGCCAAAAAATACCTAAAACAATCTACCTTAATTACTGCGCACATATAAGCAATTTTAGTAGGACGTTTTCTTGAACACAAAGTACCAAATTCGAAGGACCATTAAAGCTATCGACTTAACGTAAAATGTAATCGTTGCTCCACATTACGATGTTTGCTATACCGGCGAAACGTTATTGAGAACGAGCTACAGAAATTGTTCGCAAACAAGTTTCCAATTACATGGTTACCCCACTAATAAGGGTAATCGGGCATTAATTCTTGTGACGTCATTTATCAAGGTCAATGAACTTAGGTATGATTAGGTTTTCTGTGTCAGATATTTCGCTGCTATAATAAGTGCCTCTTGAAAGGTCACGCTAAAATTAGTCGATAATTAAAAGGGGCAACTCTGAAGAAACTTCCATTTTCAATTTAATAACACAAGCAAGAAAACAAAAGACTATCATAATAATATAACATCACTACTATTTTTCCCAGGAACAGGCAAAATTGTACATAGTTCGACTACATTTTATCAGTTAAGTTTAACTCTCGTGTAATAATGGCAAGCATTCTGCCATTCATTGAAGTTGCTATTGATTTAACAATGAATCTTAAAAACTTACTAAACTTTATAAATGCAAAAGTTTGTGAGAATGGATGTTTGTTACTTTTCACGAAATGAATACTAAACGGATTTGGATCAAATTTGCCACATAGACAGTTTATAACCTGGATTAACATATAGGATACTTTTTATCCCGGTAGTATCACCCCGTGGAACAGTTACCGAAGCCGCGAAGCCTCGAGCATAAGCTACTAATTATAAATGCCATGAAGATGAATAAAACTTAAAAGACGTTCGACAATGGGAAAATCCCCATTGAAGCCTTATCAAGTCTAAAATATGCTGTTATTCCTCAACTCATAAATTGACATGAGATTTGACAACAGATTAACTTGAGGGGGCTTTACCCAACGAGGGGTGAATCTAAAACAACCCCTACCAACGAAACTTTTGCTCTTTACAAATTCAGTATGATATTCCATCCACTTGTAATTCCACGAATTGGAACAATGGGAAATATTATTATTTATCCAAAATTTGCAAATGTATTATAATATTATGCTTCCCAAAACTTTGGATCTACACAAATAACGTTGGTTTACTCAAATTTCGTGAAGCAATATGGCCATTTGCTGCGTTATTCACTGGAATATTTTCACCAATAAACTTGTTGACGGAACATTTTGTTACAACTTGAGGCGGGGGACTTATATTATTACAAATTTTGCTAGGTAAAAATGATTATTTTACTAGCCATCGGAAAGTTCAGTCAGCCTTAGAAAACCTTGACTACACTTAGAACCTTGTCATATCCTGCAAATCGCGACGTCAAATTTGATTTTATATGAATTTGCAATTAACGATTTTAATGTGGCAGAGTTCTAATGTGATCAACATTTTCATGAGGTTAGGTTTAATGAATAAGGTACTATATATAAGGTTTAGGTGTTAAGTCACATCAATTACGTAAGCTTCTGTTGTGGTGAGGATTGTAAGGATCAAACTTAGAGCCTAAACTTTCTAACTTAGTTTATGTAATCGTGTAGGTAGCTTAAACAGTTTAGAAGAACCTAAACAAATCTCAAGTTACCTAAAGAAAGACACGTGTTCTTTCAAGTTAAACGCTACCCTTTTGCTTTAGGCTATAACATATGAAATACTAACAAATTATTATCTATGTGTTTTTTTTTTGTAATAAACCTAGTGGCAACAATTGCAATGCATTACATTACATTGCATTACATTTATCTCAGAAGCTAAGTTTCAACAATAAATATCACCCGTTTGTAAACTTGTTTGACCCTATTTGTCAATTACACACATTTTTAACCCACTTTTCTTACAAAAACTGCCACCTTTCACCGATCAAAACACATTAAATTCCTTCCAGAAAAGACCCCAGTATTATCAAAAAATTCAGAATTTCGGTCATTCAGAACCTTCAATTTGTGACACGGTCGGTAACCGAAAACTGTCACCACCCTTCAAACGCGCGCGATGGAAATCCCTTCGACACTTTAATCCCCCTATAAAAGTGCTTTTTCACAGAGAAATAGCGGTTTTATACAAGAATTATTATAGCGAGATCGCTCAAGCGTCCTTATATTAAAATTATGAATGAAACTACCCATTCATTTTTGTAGAGATGAGATAAAACTGTCCCGTTCTCATACTCTGTTCTTTGTTGAAAATATTGCGAAGCGCTGTTTGTTGTCGTGTTAGAAAACATCGTTTTGTTTCTAGAGTGGTAAACAGATCTATAAAACTAATATTAGGATATTTTATATTAGGATATATAAAAGGCATTTAAGTATACATAGATTTGGTATTGTATGTTCGTTCTATTAATCAAGCGTTGACTGTTATAAACAAATTTTGGGTTAAGCCCGCCTTTATATTATACCTGCCCGTGTCATTATCATATCATTAGCACTGGCTTTCTAATTTATGTGTACAATATTAAATAAACAATAAATTTATTATGGATTCGACCTTTTAATTTTTCAGGTACCTAAACTTACCTACTCGTGTAAGGGCCAATTTCATTGTCCTGATAGGTGCTATCTACCACATTTGAAAAAACCGGCCAAACTTTATTGAATGAAAGGTAAATTGCGGTTTTAGTTTTATCATTCTCTTATTTTAGAAGTTACAGGGGGGACACACATTTTACCACTTTGGAAGTGTCTCTCGCGCAAACTATTCAGTTTAGAAAAAAAATATTTTAGAACCTTCAATATCATTTTTGAAGACCTATCCATAGATACCCCAAACGTACGGGTTAGATGAAAAAAAAAAATTGCGTTTCAGTTCTAAGTATAGGGAACCCCCAAAATTTATTGTTTTTTTTTTTTTCGATTTTTGTGTGAAAATCTTAATGCGGTTCACAGAATACATCTACTTACCAAGTTTTAACAGCATAGTTCTATAGTTTCGGAAAAAAGTGGCTGTGACATACGGACGGACAGACAGACAGATAGACATGACGAATCCATAATAAGGGTTCCGTTTTTTGCCATTTGGCTACGGAATCCTAAAAACCGGCCAAGTGCGAGTCGGACTCGCGCATGAAGGGTTCCATACCATCGTAGTAGGGGTCACACCCGCTTTAATTTTTAATTTCTTTTTATTATTTGTTGTTATAGCGGCGACAGAAATACACATACTGTAACAATTTCAACTGTCTACCTATTCCGAATCATGAGATGCAGCCCGCTGACAGACCGACTGACGGACGGACAGCGGAGACTTAGTAAAATAGGGTCCCGTTCCCTTGGTGTACGGAATACTAAAAATTAACAGAAAATTACGTTACAAACTGCTAGATAACTGTATCTAATCTACAGTAGTGTGGTTTGAACATAATTTTGCCTCCTTGAAAGACTGACGCTTATCTACTACCCTTTAAGTTTGTATCCTCATCACAACAGAAGCCATACAACCACAAACAGACTCACCACGTCAATGATCTGCTGCAGCGTGAGGCCGAACCTGACCTCCAGCGGTTCGCTTTCGTTAGCCACCGGCCGCTCCAGCGTGTTGTAGTTCGCCAGTAGTGCGTTCAGGAGACGCTTCTCGTGGGGGCCTTGCTCCGATACTGTGGGTGGAGAAGATTGGTGTTGTGTTAGTTAGGGGGAAGATTAGTTGCTAAAGAAATAAAAAATCGAAGCAAAGAGATATGGAAGAAGGATAAGGAGACCTTTGCCGTGAATATGAAACTGAAAGTTTTAGGTTAGTTGGCAAAGTTTGCTGTGCTGGGATATAGGCCTCCTCTTTACAAGAGTGAGTGGGCTGTAATCCAGGCCAGTGTAGGGTTAATTGATGTCACATGTCTTCCAAAATTAAATACAAATTATGGAAGGTGGAGGTAGAGATAGACAATGTGAGTGATAGAGAGGAAGTGAAAGACATTGTGGCAGTTAACATAAGGTAATGGAACAGTTTAGAAGTTATTCTAAGTTGAAGCTCTAGTATAAGTATTCATAAGAAGATTTCACAAGAAGTTGGAGGTTAATCATAATAATTAAGCAGGAAAAAGGCACTTTGACTTAAAAGGAAATTGAAACTGAAAAGGAGTTAATAAAGAAACATCAAAGTCGTTGTATATTGGAATAAAGGAAAGGAATTAGTTGTTAAGGAAAAGAAAATGAACACAAATTCTGATTGTCATGAAGTATTAAGTATTCTCAAGCCGAAATGTTTACAAAAACACGATCAAATGGAATCAAAAGCATAAAATAAAGTCAGATTTCAATTTAATAACGGTTAATGTTAAAGAGATCCATTGTTGAGAGCTGAGGTGTGTTGATACCGTAATTTTAACCTTAAGTTCTTTGTTTTTGAACCTATTTTTATTTAACTTTCACATTTCTGGAAAAGAGTCAACATTGAAACCTAGTCCAATAATACGGCTGGATCTTCTTGTAACTGGAATACAAACATGTTTATGGAGATATCTTGCGCAAATATATTCAGGACATGTATATATTGTCATAAATATGTATCAAGAATTCGTCGACACTTCCTACAATAGTTGTGTTACGATCCCGGAAAAACTTCTTATTTCCTATCAATATACGACGGCACTGTTTCCTGTGATACAATTGTGTAGAAAATCGGAGACGAGGAACTTTTATTTATACGAAGAAATAATCCTGTATCTCCATATTGATCTCAACAAAGCAAAGTAATAAAAAGAAGCTGCAGAGCGATACCAAAGATAAAGCTCATTACAATAAATCCAACGGTTAGGAGAGTTTCACAATAAAAGAGATAATTCTTAAAGCCTTTGACTTTTCAACACATACATCCTAGCTCTTCAACTAAGTGCATAGAGGTAGAACAAATCTTTGAAACAAAGGCACTCAATAACTTACGAGACGAAAAGAATTAAGAGAAAAACAGACCATAATTTTTCACAACAAATTGGACAAATCCCTATAGTTCAGCGGCCGAGAACTACGTACATCTGCCACAAGAATAACGACTGGATAAGCCTGTCTACGCACCTGAACTTTTTGAAACCAGAAAATGACCTTAACTTCAAAGGTACAAAGTCCATTTTTGCTTTACAGACGAAGCTTACAAGAGTCCGGCTCGAAGGATCAGCAATAAACACTCATTTTAGGGGCTTACAATGCTCTTATACGTGATGTATGAAAGCCAGAGTGTGACAAGTATAACGCGCTCGTACGCCCGGATTAGTGCGCCAGAAAAGGATAGATGTAAGTGCTCGGTTGCGCGCGAAATCAGGTAATTTATTTTCTTTGGTATCTCCAGGTCTCGGGAGGATTTCAGAATGGTCTAATAGTTTTTTGACCAGTATATATCTTGTTCGTTCTCACATTTGTTTGCTTTACACTGGACTGGGAATGCTCAAAGCAATAGAAATCTCCTTGGTATTTAGTTTGGGAGATTACTAAAAGTCAAATTGTTTAAAACTTCAGTTGTGAACGGTTAGAAAATTGAAGAGTCCTACATTGTCCCGTGTCGTTACATAGGAGCTGTATAAAATATTGTATGAAAAAAATGTAAGAGCAGATATTTAATTGTTTCATTGGAGAAATTCGCCCTAAATACTCGATGTCCCATTAAAAATATGAAAATTCGCCTACTCGTTTTTACCAGGTCAATCACAATAATTAACACATTGCAACAATTTAATAAGTGTGTAATTAATCAAATTCAACCGAATATTTTGAGTCCAATTACTGCGGTTATATTGTTCTTAAAGTGTTAATTGGTGGCTCAATAAATACTGTTACTGTTCATTTGCCTAATGACTGAAAATGTTTTGTGTGTACTTTTCTTGTGCATTATATAACAAATATAATTTTCGAAAAACCCTACCATATTTTAGGTTAATGTAATATTAATTGCACGAACTTTTTTATTTTTTTATTTCGACAACAGTTAACATATATCAGAAGAGTATTCCACAAATCTTCTGCCAAACTGCAGGACAGTTTGTCAGCAGTGTTCTCGTGGACACAGCTCTTAGTTTAGTAACTAAGTAAAGGCGAATACAAATTTTAATAATTAATAACTGATAAACATAATGAAAGAAAAAAAATAAGGTTTAAAAAGATTATTACAATGAATACTGACAGTACAGTTTGTTATTACAACCAGACTTACTGAGGGATATCACCCAGTACCTAGGTGGTGGAGGTCAGATAGGCAATCACTCCATGTAAAATACTGGCATTCAGCAGCACTGAATTCCGGTTCGCGGTCGCCACTCCAGAACTTTTCGGCCCCATCGGCCATCCGTTCTGCGAGCAATGTGCTCTGCCCACTGCCACTTAAGTTTGGCAATTTTTCAAGCTACGTCGGTGAGTCTGGTTCTCTTGCGGATTTCTTCATTTCTGATTTGATCACGCAAGGAAACTCCGAGCATAGCCCTCTCCATTGCCCTTTGGGTGACTTTAAGTCTTCTGATGAGGACCATTGTGAAAATATGCTGCTAGGTTATAATTATCATAAATTGAATTGTATTACAGGCACCATAATAATTATGGTGCTTCCTCTCTCAAGAGCTCTGACCACTGGTAGCTCGGACCCTGTTCCCGATGCTGGTAGTTAAGGTTTTTATATTGTTTTTATATAGGAATATTTAGAAATGTAAAATGATATGTGCCAAAATTAATAACGGGAATGATGCTTCAAACCATTATCAACATAGTTAACTCTAATTTGTCTACTACTAAATTCTATTACGTTCTCTATTACCACATATTCTACATGTAAGAAAATTATACTTAAACTCATACATCTTTCTATAGTCTAAGTAAATCCCGGCTCTAAATTATTCGTCTAATACGTCTTACAAACTACGATATAACCTGCCTTAATGATTAGTTGATTACATCATAACGGTTTGTTTGAAACCAGAGAGTTGTACAGTTATGGAGGTGTCAGTTGGGATTTGGAGTATCATACAAGCATTAAATTAAAGTAGTTCCGGCAAGGTGGAACTTGAACATATGGAGATGCATTCTGGCCTGACTGCCTGCTAACACTTTGCTTGTTGGCTAATATTTAAACTAAGTTAGAAAATTAAGGGTTTGGTAACATTAATCTTTTACCATTTCAGCCGAAAGACATCGACGTAATCTTTAATTTATTTTGACATTTATTTATTTCTTCGGGATCGTTTGTGTATTTTTATTTTGACTTGCTAATTTAATCTAGTTTAATTCAATAATGTTTTTAATGTAATTTTAATCTACTTAATTCTGATATTTCAATAATTTATGTGTTTGTATTTGGTTTATATTTTTGTTTTATATGGGTCTCGGGCCTGAAATAAATGTTTTTTTTTATTTTTTATTAATGGGATATTGAACTTATTTTTATATCTTTCTATCTTAAATTGGCACTTTCACTTAGGTACTGACAGAACACGCTGAACCCAAAAATGAGTCTACGTATAAGCATGGAATGTTGCAAATAACGACGTGGATATTGGTGTGGGTTACATGTTTGCTATCTTTATTTAGCTTTTAAGGATTTTTTTGTATTTTCTGTAGAATGTAACGGTTTATGTCTCCAATACATAAAATAAATAAGAATAACATTTAACGAAGGAGAGCACAAAAGATTTTCGAAAAACAATCCCATAATCGGGTTAAAAATTAATGAAAGTTTGTAAGGAAGTGTATCATTTTTGGCGGTGGATAAAACCAGACACATCCAATCATCAAACCACACAATACACTACTTACAACACCAAAAAGTTGCCGACAAAAAGTTTTTACAAAAACGGAAATCCGCAGTTCAGGCTTAAAACTAGCACGTAAGCAGCTAAATTCTCTATCCACGTGCCACCCGACGTGCGGTTAGAGACGAGCCGTAATGGAAACAGGTTAAAAGGTCCACTGCAAAATGTAATAGTAAGTCTAGGGAATCAATGGTGCCGATTCCCTTGTTTACAAACTAAACCAAATTTAAGTTCAGTGCATCTTTTTCTTTCTATTTCATTAAGAAAAGGACAGAAGATAAATTTTAGTTACGTTCTGTCAAATTAATCAGCGCCATACAACTTTTAGACGCGATTAAAAAGTTGACTACTAAAATTACATCAAATTACGTCAGGTGCTGACTAATTTGACAGGATTAAACTAATTTTATCTTCTGTCCTTTTCATAATGAAATAGAAAGAAAAAGATGCATTCAACTTAAATTTAGTTTAGTTTGTGAACAAGGGAATCGGCACCAGTGACTAACATTTTAGTAAAAACATCGCCCCATCAGAGACGGTTTGCTTCGAGAATGTTCTATTGTAGAATACTTCAGTTATTGGCTGAATAGTTCCGTTGTACAGTCGCCAACGCGTCAAGTTACAACAAACAGATTTTGTTACGTAATGTGCTGGCGACTGTACGAAATTTTTCAGTGTAAATTCAACCATAATCAATTTACCATCTTAAGATTGAAATTTACTTGCACTTAATAAAACAACAAGGTCTATTTTATTTATATATTTTATTTTATGTTATAATTTTACAAACTGTTTTAAGTTAAATTCATTTTATATTGAATGATAACTGATAAATGATAAATGATGTTTATTTTGCAAGTAGGTTTTTACAAACTCTTTTACACGTCATTTTTTTTTTAAACTAGATGGGGCCGGTGTTTCTTACCTGACTACTCTGAGAAGAAACAGCCGAAACAAACTCAGAGGTCATAGTCTCTTTTGAAGTCCAGACATAATTTTGCTTAATTCACATGAGGACTATGCAGAATAGTGTCTGAGATGGTCTTTTGAAGAAAGAACCACACAGATTTGAGTGGACCTGTCCAGTCAGTGCAAGCATTTGTCAGTTATCGTGTAGCTCGACTTATAACTCAAGGAGCTCAACGAAACGACGAACAATACCAAAGAAAGGACATTTGGGTAGGT
The DNA here is from genome assembly GCA_941918905.2 of Xestia sexstrigata. Taxonomy (NCBI): domain Eukaryota; kingdom Metazoa; phylum Arthropoda; class Insecta; order Lepidoptera; family Noctuidae; genus Xestia; species Xestia sexstrigata. The sequence continues at coordinate 22,509,789 of OW799201.2, forward strand.
CGCTTATAGTACTCAAACTGCCAGACAGGTATTAGGTATTATTTAAGGGTTTTGGTATAATTATTGTTTTGTTTGATGGTTTATTTATGTACTTATGGTGTCCTTTAATGTGTGTTGTGTATGTTTTTAATATTCTTTATTATTTTGTAATGGAGTGTTAAATATAAGTTCAGTGTAGGTATATTTAGGTGTTTTCATTATTATTGTTTTGTTTGATGCTTATAATAAGATTTATGTATAGGGTAGGTACTTCTATTATGTGTTTGTGTTTACCTACTTGGTTCATTTAATGTTCATAATGTAAAAAACGTGTCGTAAAATTGCATGCTATTGTTATGGCGGAATGTGTGTTCTTTATTTTTATAACACCCTGTATTACCACATTTTATGCGAATGAATATACTTACTTACTTAGTTTCAATTGGCAAAAGCGATTCCAATGTGGACAGTGCATTACTATCATCCGCCTAGCCTTCTCCCAACAATTTTGAAGTCAACTTCCAGTTTAACTACTGAATACCAGTATTTTTCATGAACAAATGCTTATCTGAACCCCAGGACCCAGTGACTAGGTAACGCAATTTGTCAAACTGGGCCTATTTGGCGCAGCCGTAAGGCACACAGTGTTACAATTTTTGTGTACATGTTTTTTTTTTCTCAAATTATTTTTTATTATGTGGTGCACTTGTGACATGTGCCAAGTATATGTTTTTTCTTCTCTCTTTCTTTATATCCCTAGCATAATAAAATAAAAATAAAAAAAAAGCCTTTTATTTCATGCAATAATAGTTTTAAAAAAATATACATAGATTTAAATTTGCTAGTTATCCCTAGCTTAAGGACGCTTTTTTCCTCCATCACGCGCACTATACTTTCTGCACTCGATCTTACATAGTGACGGTACCTAATCCATTCAGGGATTAGCGCTTCCAGCCACCCTCGTAAAGTTGCGGCGGTTTACCTCTCCAGTATCGAATGACTAGTTGCTGAATTATAGTTTGGAGTGACGACCATATTGAGAAACACCTTTTGAGGTTATGAGGGATGTAGATGTCGAAGATTAAAATCAGGTGATGGATATTTTATTTAAATATCTTTTTGGGATGTAGGTTTGATTCAAGTTGGAAAAGATTTGAAAAAAATAATATTATCGTGAGATTTTTTTTTAAAAATTGTTCTATTGCTTTACTAAAGACGGTAAGGACTAACTATGGACTGGCTGCGGATTCCGGACTTTTGGTGTTCTGTCAGTGTCCATTATTAGCAACTAGTCTGCTGTTTGTCCGAAACCTTGTCAGCAAAACGCGATGTTATGAAAAATTCGGTATAATACTTTCATTTTGAAGAACAAAAATGGTAAACAACATTGTGTGCAATCAAACTCGAAGCATTGATTTCAATTAGACCATTGTAGGCACTTCTAAATGTAAAAGAAAGAAGCGAAGCTACACTCACAGTGACAAGGCATATTACTTGAGAAAGGACTGCATCGATCTGCACCCAATTTAAATACATATTTTGTATACTTACGTAGCGCCAAATTCACGTTTTACGCTCCGTCGTATATTGTATTACGCATTTTATTATTCAATTGCCAAGTTGCGTTGGGGTTGGCAACTGACAGAGTGATGTTAAGTACACTCGGGCTAATATAAATGTCAGCCACGAAGGCGAAATTTTTAAATAATTTCATAAATATGACTGTAAAAAAGCGGTAATGTTAATTTGCCTGAGGAAATGGAAATACGAAGATTTTTTGTCAACAATGTTTTGTTTTGTAGCTAAGTGTATATTTTGTTCCGTTTACAGACCTAATCTGTTAATTTGCTGAAGTCATGCACTCACTGGTCGAACACTTTACTTTTAAAACTGTAAAAAAATAACTTGTTTTTGTGTAAGAATGTATTAATAAAAATGAAAAAAACACCCTTATTATGCCTTGAGTACATCGAACCTATGTATACTAATATTATAAAGAGGTTAAGTTTGTGAGGTTGTAGGGGGTAATCTCTGGATCTACTGAACCGATTTAGAAAATTCTTCAAATGTAAAGCCCCGTTATTTGTGAGTGTCACAGGCAATATTTATTACTAGAAAAATAAGGGGGGGGGGGAATTGGAGGAAAATAAATGTCCACCCGTGCGAAGCCGGGACGGGCCACTAGTTAAGAAATAAAACGACTACAAGGGAAAAATATCTGTCCCTATTTTTAAAATTTTCCATTTGTGTTCAATACTGACCATTACAAACACGTGCCATAGTAATAAAAAAAAGAGATTTTAATTGAAAAAACAACGTCCAATTATTTACCCATCCTTCAACATTGAAACCCACACATAAAATCCTCATTACCCCCACACTTTTTTCTAAAACCAAGATGGCCACCTGTCAAAAAACAATTTCCCGCCAAAACTCATTATTCCCCAAATAATCACGTTACACAGCTAGTTAGCAACAGGGCTGTAACTAGAAACTCAGTTGGCAATCATCGTAATCTAATCCCTTCAGAAACAAAGGCATTGTCTGCGCAATTTATTTGTACCCGAGCACCCGACCCTCGAAATTACTTGAAATTTTGAAGACAGTAATAAGATGTGTGTACTGTCGTGTGAATGGTGGGTGTATGTTGTGTATAGTGGCGATAAAGCTTAGTAATGTAACATGTTCTGTTCTGTAGAGTAATACTCGTATAGTTCATGATTTTCCTATGTAAACGCATGTATCCTCGTAAGCTATTGTGGGATAGTTGTTTTAGTTTATTTTTTTGGAGAAGCCGAATAAGTACAATATTAAAATGTACCTACATACATTGATATGGACTTAAGCTGTTATTGAGAAAAATAATTATGTAATAATACTCTTAATGGACTGTTTGAAGGATGATATGGCTAGAAAGGAGGTGACTGCTGAGATGACGAGTAATAGAGAAAGAAATATGGAAGGAGAAGACATGCTGCGCCGACCATATACTCGTAAATATAATATGAGATAAGGGCATAAGCAAGATAATGGTGACTCAATCATATTTTAGTTGAACTGGTTTTTTCATTGTAAAAGATATGATATTAATTTGGTTCGCGTCATGGTAGTTGCATCCGAAAGGTCTAGAATAAATAATTGATCTGATATCGAAATAACGTGGAAAGTTCACAGAGACTTTGATGCGACTTTTCATTCGAACAAAGGATTACTGTCACAACTTTTCGACCGTCAAAAGCCGCCATTCATCCCCTCGAATCAAAGAGTAATATAGCCTCTTAATCCTGATACGGTAAGTACCTGGCACCTTGCCCACCGAGTGGCTCGTGGCTTCTCGCCCCGTTGTTGGGCTCGTCGCCCGGTCCCTCAGTTGTCTCTTATCCCTCTTAGGACTCTCGCGGGTGCTTGAGCTACTCGCACAGGGTTTGTTGAGCTAAAGTGAGCTCTTTACATTCTCTTCAAGCACTTTTAGATTGAAAAATTGACGCGCAGTCGAATGAATCGATCGGTCTTTGAAGAAACTCTGGATCATGGTTGATGGAGCTTTAATATAAAAAACCTACGTAACTTAACTTGAGAATCGAGTGGGTTTGCAGAAACCCACAAGTTACAAACAACTTATTAAGCTTAATTTGCAGGCCCGTCATAATTTTACTTTGTGTAATTTATATACTTACTGCTCTCAGAACGGTAGGAGAAAACATTATGAGGAAACTTAAAAATAATAACGTTGTTATCGTTCGTTGGTTATTAGACGGCATGTCTTAGAAACAAAATTTTAAGTCATGCGACATCCACGAACGCGTACCACTGGATCCGACCGTACTGTGGATTATATACGCGGCTCTGTCTCTTTCACAGAGAGGTGTCCTGTCTCTCAGCAGAGGGAACGTTAAAAACTGATTGGGTACTGTCGTTATTTCATAGAAATCAATTTTTCTTGCCGTCCCTTAAAAAAACCTCAGCGGATAATGTTAGTACACTGAAATTGTAAATCAACCGAAGGCTCTCTAAATGCAAATCTATAATACAAATATTTCGCGCACATAGGTCGGTTAACTGGTGTCGGCGTTATGGGAATCGCAAAATAAGTACTTGATTTACTTAGTGAAGGAGTAAGTTTATTAAAATAAATTACAGGAAGCAAGAATGCCGACCGACCGAACCCGGGGATGAAAAGTTACTGACTAATCTTACATTTGAGCAATTATCGAAAACTTGGGATACGGTCGGAGCGGCACGTTACAAACTAAAAACACAATAAACATAGCACAGTTAACATAATTATTACACAAAAGCATCATAACATCAAATTCTTATTGAAAAATTAAGAACTTATGGTATCGCTGGTACTTTACTCTCATGGCTTAGTTCGTATCTTGAGAATAGAACTTTCTTTGTAGTAGTCAATGGCTTTCGATCAACCGTCAGACACATATCCTCGGGCGTGCCACAGGGGTCTCATTTGGGGCCGGTTTTATTTAACTTTTTTCTTAATGATATTCCGAGCTGCTTTCACCACTGTAAAATTTTCATGTTTGCCGATGACTTAAAATTCGTAAAAATAGTTAAATCTTAGCAAGATTCCTCTGAATTACAAAGCGATTTGAATCAATTGGTGTTATGGTGCCAACTGAACCAGATGCTCCTAAATCCTAGCAAATGTTACCATATAAAATTTACCAGGAAACATCATCTCATTGACCAGGATCATTATATTGACGAAGAAAAAATAAAGGAATTGGACACGATAAAAGACCTAGGTGTTATGTTCAATCGGAAATTAACTTTTATCCCTCACATAGATAACATAGTGAAGAAGTCATCCAAAATGCTGGGTTTTGTTATCAGAAACACGAAACTATTTAAAAGCAGCAAAACAAAAATCATCCTTTATAATAGCCTGATTCGAAGCATATTAGAATATTGTAGCGTGGTATGGCGGCCACACTATGCTACTCACTCATTGCGTCTTGAACGTGTACAAAAACGTTTTTTGGGGCACCTGGCCTATGTTAGCGGTTTTTCCAAGAAAATACGTTCATATAGTGATAGGCTCAACCATTTTAATATGGCTTCTCTGGACAAACGTCGACGTCTGAATGACGCAATGTTTGTGTGCAAAGTTATGGCCCATAAAATCGACTGCCCGCGAATATTAAATAATTTCAACTTCCGTGCTCCTTCAAGAATTCCTCGCCGTCCTATAACGCCACTCTGCCCTCCGCAGAGAAGAACGGTTCTGGGTGCAAACTCTCCCTACGCGAGATTCTGCAGGGTTGTGAACAGTCACAGCGATCAGATCGACCTCCATTTTGGCGGTTTAGGTAAATTAAAAGCATGTTTTTATAAGCATCTCCCTGAACAATGAGTTTCTTTGCCCTGCGTTATCTCACTGTGAATAAAAGCTACATAATTATTACCTATTTTTGTATCACCTAGTTTTACATAGTTCACTTTGTTTTAATTTAGTTTAACATATTTTAATTTAGTTATTTTATTTAAATTTAGTTTAATTTGTTTTAATTTAGTTATTTTATTTCAATTTAGTTAAATTTGTTTTAACTTAGTTTAATTTGTTTTAATTTTGTTTTTGTTGTTTTAATAGTAGTTCCAAAGTCTGCTTATTTCTATCTTTTTTGTTAATAACGACAACGTTTTGTGTGTATGCAGAGTTTACCTGTAAGTGATTGTTACACTTTATTCTGGTTTGTTACTTCTGTTTTATTTCCTTGTATTAGTGTAAACAATTGTTGGTGAACCAAATAAATAAATAATAACATCATCTGCCTAGCCTTTTCCCAACTATGTTGGGGTCGACTTCCAGTTTTACCGGATGCAGCTGAATACCAGTATTTTACATGGAGCGACTGCCTATCTGACCTCCACAACCCAATTTGTACCGGGTAATACGATACCCCTTGGTAAGACTGGTTGTCAGACTTTTTGGGCCTCTGACTTCCTAACGACTGTCAAAGATCTATAAATGACAGCCGGAACCAACGGCTTAACGTGCGTTCCGAGGCACGGAGGAAGCTCGGTATGTAATGGGCGGTCACCCATCCACAGACCAATCTAGGCAAGCATGGCTTAACCTAACGATCGACCCGAGCGGCTGTTATTATTTAGCCACGATCTCCTTATTATAATATTATAATTATTATAATAATTATTATACAAAAGCGTCTCAACAAAAATCTCACGGGTATTACTCTAAATTATTAAAGCTAATATAAACAATAAGCAAATTGGACAAGACCCTACCATAAACTATTGTTATCTTTGGCTATCTAAAGAACAAAACAACCTGTAATAAAACACCTGCGGGCTTGCCGTGAGAATCCTAAAGCTAGCGGTAATTTACAGTTAACTTAAAAATTATTTACATACTAAGTTCACTAAAGTAATGCCTATAATAGTAATATTAATAAATAATTAATTAAGACGCTACAAATCCATCACAAAATGCGTAACTAAGATCTATAAACCTAACGTACAGTGACCTCAAAGCCTTAAAGCAAATAACGCACTTAAAAGCCTGGCTTCGGCGCTGTAAGCCAATCTGACGTGGCTCCGATAAGTCACGCCACGTCGACTCGGCTCGAAGCCTGCCCGTGGCTGTCGCTCGCATTGTCTGCCGTAATGGATTTGTTCCTACCACTGCGAATTGTAGTGATTCTAAGCTGAAGGCCCTTACAATTATATTTAAAACATCATTCTGTGTCTGTCATCTAAAACTGATTGATGGAAATTCGTTTTCGTATTAAACATGTTTAGCGATATGCGCATATAGTGCAAGTTTCCGTAGTATACATAATTTGCGAAATTTGTTTTATTGTTTTTTCCACACATCGCATTTTCTTCACATTTATTTGGATTTTTGCTGCCGAAAACAGACTTGTAAAAGAATTTACGACGTATTTTTATGGGACTTGTAAACCATAGCCATTTGAAAGCCTATTTATTGTTCATCGACATGTTTTAACTGCTTATTCTTACAAAAAGATGAAAACATAAAAGATTGTTTACATTTTCATCTCATAAAAAAAGCTCGCATCTTGAATGGAGATTTCATATCCTTCTAAACGTTAAAACTCAAGGAGCTTAGAACATTTTGATGCAACGTTTTACGAAAAAGCGGGGCTTCTTCAAAGTACAATAACTTGAAGCTTACCCGCTTATTGCTTACATTAGGCGCAATAAAGTAGCATCAGAACGCTAATCTACACCCACTGTGGCGCTGCACCGCTTGCAGCGCTGATATTAATGCTAGTATGGATTAATTTAAGCGCTATTTTCGCTTTATCGACGTTGCTTTTGTGATGCGTGTGAAGGTTTTGGTTATATTTTGATTTTCGTTACTGGAATTTCCAGTTTTTTATTTTCATTTTTATATTATCCCGGCACATTAAGTTTGAGTTAAATCCTTGCATATCAGTTGATAAAAAGACACAATTACAAGTAACATTGTGTCTATTTAATTGAGGTCTAAAAAATTAAGTGCAATTTGTTTTCTGGGCCGAATTTTAGCCTTCAAACACCAACATTACGACTGCAACTGTCCCATCTTTTCAATTCATATATTAACACCATAAAAACATTCAATGTCACCCAACCCTATGAGAAACACACATTCTTCGATGTGACTGCGAATGTGAAACACATAAATGTACATAATATGTAGGAAAATACGTAAAAACATACAATTTATATGTTTGTTTACTATGACTATGTAGTTCAGAAAGTTAAGACATTTGGGTAAAGCATATTTGTGCACAGTTGCTGTTGGTTTGAGTAGGTATAAGTAATATAGTAATGCATGTGCGTATAAAATGTTATAGGCGCATGCATGTTCATATAAAAAATAGTGTGTATGTGTGCTATAAATGTATTTTATGGTTATGCCTTATCATCGTCTACTTTTATTTATTTATATAAGCTCAAAACAACATGGTACGCACTTCTTAGGAAAGTATAAACAAATGCAATAAACATCAAAAACCGTACGCAAATTACACGCTTTGGAAGTAGAGTTGCGGACACCATCCCATATACAATACAAATCGATCTGAAAATACTGCTGTAATACAAATTAATTAATTATTTTGTCGAATTTAAATAATCCAAATGAACTATTCTATTACTTAAGATTAGATATGCATTTCAGAAATCGAAACTATCTTTTCAGGTTTTTTTTTTATATAGAGGCAGGACCATCACTCTGGGCCCTATCAGAATACCAGCGCTGTGACTTTTTTTTAATGTTACAGCACCATGCTGAGATAGGGGCCTTTTGCCCTAGTACAGGACCAATTTCATATCATTTATGCTTTTTAAATGCTTTTTCTTTCTTTCGCCTAGCGTATGAGGCGTTAGCGATTTAATATTAAAAATGTCTTGTCACCTAAAATAAACAAGTCCTAATTCCAGAACTTCCAGAACAAAACAGAATCAACGGTAATTTATTCACTCACCGATAATGCAATACATAATGATAAAAACGGAAGGCAGCAAAGGGGAAATATCGGGAAATATTGCACGTCGCAGACACTGCTAGTCTTTTGTGGCAGGCGTCGAATTGACGGATTAAACCGGTTTATCATTGAATTATTTTCTTCGTGGACTGTTGCCGTAATGGAAAAATTGTATAATCGGAAAAGAAGTTTTGTTTGAGGTCATAAACGGATTCATTGTTTTTTTAAAATGAATATTTAAAAAAAAAACAAGTTACCATTTAAAGTGAAAAGAAAGAAAGAAAGAAAAAGTATAACTAGCCCGCCCAGGACAAAACACACAAAAATAAAATGGTTAAATTATAATGCTACTACAGGATTCTATTGCATTTGAACAAGTTGGTGGCTTGTTATTGTGGTAGTTGCAACAGTTGCAGCAGTTCTAATCCACCTCTGTCTAATCCTCACACACAAATGTTCAAACAAATATTATGGATATATATAAATATATATTAAACTCTTTAATCATTCTTGAGCACATAACACCCATTCATTAGTGACGCATCCATCCCAAAATGATCATTCAAACTCTAAATGCTCAATATGGCGTCAATAATAAATTGGTCCAACACAAAATGGATTCCACAATTCACCTCTCCCGATCAAACAGCCAACCAATCTTAAAACCTGCTCAAATATTCGCCTAACCCCCAAACGCTTCAATATTGAGCTCCACTAAATCAACAGCACAACACGCAATAGTGGTTGAACAGGGTACATTCGACCCAGCAAACATGGACCAGAAAGGGTTAATTAAAACGTCCGCCACCGCTTTCTAAACTGTTAACCGTGTTAACTAAAGCAAGGGCTGCTTACAGGGACGGCTTTTGGTATAAGTGGGCCCCGAATTATACAAAAAAACGTGAGGTAAGACAGTTCAGGGCATTATGGTCCAATTGCACAAAAACAGGTGAAAGTTCAAGCCAGTTTAAACACGTCTAAATTAATTTTGGTTCCCTTTTAATTACTACTAATTTGACTGATTTGTCAGTATTGTTTAGTGAATTAATTTAAAAGCTTACTAAGCCAGAACTCGTAAAATGTTTGATTTGGAAAATACTTACCCTTTCAGCATTATACATATTGAAAACTATGTCATCTAAAATGTAAGACGCATTGATGCGAAAAAGTTTTTTTGGTATGGCACCTAAAAGACTTTAATAAAATTCCTAATGACTTAAAAAACATGACATTATGTAAGTTTAAAAAAGCTTTTATCAAATTATTAATTGACAAACTTTATTATAATCTAGACGAATTTTTGAACGACCAATTATTAGAATAATGCATTTTTTTACCTTTTGATAAGAAGTACTATGACTATTTATTAGTTTTATTGTATTTGATGTTTCATTTTTTGGTTTGTGACATAATGTAATGAGACCTAATGGGTCACTTATACATTTGTATGTCTTAATTATGACAAAATGTAGCGCACCCCTTATTTATGTAAACACCTATGTAAACACTTATGTTTCACAAATAAACTGATTGATTGATTGGTTGATTAGCTAGAAATAACATTCAACACCTCTCGAATGCCTACTTTAAGATAAACCATATAAAAACTACCATAAAAATAAAGAAAATAATAAAGAAGAAGTTTATTTACTACGTAGGGAGATAGATTATGTAAAGTTACAAAACAAAACTTTTGCACTAAACACGTTTTATTCTATCCAAGTCAACGAAATTCTACCTTTTCTACGAGTACGGCCCTGTATTCCAGTTGTCAAATAAGTTGGAGACAAGTTTGTAGTGCAGTGCACCTGTACCCCACGGTAAATAGTTTTTAGATTAGTTGGTATTGTTTCACGTGTAACCCTGGTATTGGATGTTCCAGAGTATTTGTTGGTATATTGGAAATGGTTGGGTGTGGTGGATGTATTTTCTTTTTTAGAGAAAGTTGTTGTGTTCAGATCCTTTAGTGATGAAACGTTGTATTTAGTACACGAGTTGAGAAACTGATATATTTGACATCACACGTGTATTCCCCAAAGGATCAGGCTGAGGTGTAAGTATTAGTAAATCCACATTACGCCATTTATGTTTAAGTCCCATGTAATAGGATGAGCCTATTGCCATCAATCGGGCACAAATCCAGGCTCCGTGGCTTCTACTGAGAAATTCCTGATGAAAAAAACCTTTTCAATACATTAGTTAACATAACACTTTTTTCCCTAAAGTTTTAAACAGCGCTGTTCCTATAGTACACCAAAGAATACCTACCAAAGAGCACCTACGTGATCTTTTAGCATTTGCAATGATAAACTCCGTTATTTTCACCCTTGTAAGATATTTACATGCATTTTTTTAAATTAAATGTTTAACAAAGCTTACTATTTCGTTGTATCTGTTAATTAAAATGTTACCTGCCTGATTATATTTGAAATAGTTGATACATAAACTCAAAAACCCCATTTGATTAAAAAAAACTTCTGAACAGTTTAGTACCAAAATCTTCTTTATCGCGTGATTAGTGCTTTATAACCTGGTGTCAGAGTTTTTATGCAACCCATAGGCTTGGCTTTACATGCCGTCGAGAAATATCTCTCAGGCATGCTGGTTTCCTAACGATGTTTTCCTTCACCGAAGCAAGTGATAATTATACAATACGCACATGTATCCAAAAATCAGAGGTGCGTCTTGGATTCGAACTCGAGACCTATGAATTGGCAGTCAGACAGTCACACCACTAGGCTATCACTGCTGTTCTAGTACCAAAATAATCAAATCATTATGGATTTACCAGACCCACTACCATCCTAACACGCAATCTATCCAGCCTCCGTGACGCGCCAAACGCCGATACTTCTCCTCCATATTGAGCGCCTATCTCGATAATTACACCACACTGTTGGACTCCGTAGGCGTCGGCTTGAAACAGAGAGGCGGAGGGACACGCGGGAGGGGGGGGTAAGGGTACAAGGGACGTGTCGCCAGACGTTTGAATGTTCGCCGGACATCCCGATTTTCGTTCAACTGAGCTCAGGGGAATATAAACGGACATGAGACAAATGTATAACGGTTTCATGTTACTTTGCTTTTGTTTAGTGAATGGAGGTTCAAGTGGGTTTGGTTTATTTGCAGGCATGAGGCTTTAGAGTTAAATATTATTATATAAAACGGCATATTTTGTCTATTCAGAAAAAAACCGGCAGCTTACATTCTGCCATTATTTTTGAGTATCTATATCATAAAAACTACTGTTTGCTCGCGGCTTCGCTTGCGTGAAGTACTTCTAGACTTAAACATAGAATTAAACATATACATATATATATGCCTACTTTGAACGTGATCGGTGAAACGGTGTAAAACTTAATCAATTTCTTATTTACCAACATCCAAAGATAAACGTTTTTTCTAAACGCTTTCACAATTTATCAATACTTCTAACAAAGAGGCATTATAATATAAACTGTCCCCTATAACGCGTTACACCTGGCGATATTATCGCTCTTAGTCAAGGAGAGGAGGGTAGGGCAGGGGGAGACCGGGCCATGAATGGCCTACAACCACGGGCCGGGTCGGTACAAGTGGCACGCACCACCGCGCCAGGCCGCCGCGCGCCGGCCGCACCGAGCGGTAATTTTAATGGCTAGTCTTTTAATGTTGGTTTTAGTAAAAATAACTGTTGAAGGTGTGGGGATATTAGTTAAGTTCTTTTATGTTCATTTAATGTTGGTAGGACTAGGCGGTTCTTGCATGGGTAACTATGGATCAAGTCTATAGAAATAATTTTCTCAATCTACTGATCTCGATAATACAAAAATATTCTATTACATTCTTATCACAAACTTTTTAAGACCTTTTTTTAAAGAATTACCCTTATAATCTTCAAGGATTTTCTTAAGAAGCAAATTCTAGAAATAAACGAAATACAAATTTTCAAAAACTCTATAATCTCGCTGTAGAGTGAATCTGCAAAGTAACAATGTGACAGGATTCATTTTATTTTCAAAACGATAATGCAGAAATCCTTTGATACAGCTTCTATTTTGTAAAAGCATGACACTCCCTTCTTTACTGGCTATATTGAAAGTTCCATCCAGCTAGATCTGAATCCCAGCGACTTTGAAAATAGATTCTGTTGCATAAATTCTATTCAGCACCACTCAATGTTAAAAAATGCGCATATTCTCGCTTCGCCTCGCAAATCGTTGCCCAAGCAAATAGAATTACTAAATAAATTCATTTAATATACCTAGCGAGGTTTTTTTACGATTTTTGTGAATTTCAGCGCAGTCACAATGTTGTTGAAAAATTATAATGATAAATTATATACACTTAATAATTCTGAACAACTGCTTGCTACACACTCTATTTGTTGGCGAAATGTGGGCGAACTAATATTAGTCCACCTCTGCCAAATCCTTCGGGAATTTCAGGCATGTTACATTCAAAAACATCAATTTAGCTCTCGAAATTTTATTGGAAGGAAATCGTTTTGTTTTTCTGAAATAGTCTTATTTCCTTTTAAATAGAAATAGTAAGATGATAGGCAAAATCTAAACAGGTTCACAGGTTAAACACAAATTGAGAGGTCGTAAGTGGATTACAGTGTCACCTACAGCTGGGTTTCTTACGGACGTTACGTAGTATTGGTGACCAGGGAAAGAGTAAAGAAAATTCTAGAGCTACATAACTTTTACGGTTATTATCATGATACTAAACTTGACGAACCCCTATAAGTGCAAAATTCAACCTTACGTACTTTGTGTATGTTGCCAACATTAACTCGTGGTCTGGTCACTTGTTAACTTAGGACCTTTCGATCGATGGGCAATATAATTAAGTCATAAATTAGCCGATAAATATTGGGATGACGCCATAAATTAACTACTTAGTGGAGTTTGTTACCGGCTTCGATGTGAATTGTTTAGTTTAATTATTGTTGTTTAGAAGTGATATTACTGGGTCGAGAGCAAAAAGCTGGACACTGTTGATTATTTAGTAGAATCGTATATCTATAGAATATCTAGTAAAAACCATTTAGTTAGTGACATAGATTGTCAATAATATCTAGAATAATGTAGAGTAGATAGGATAACGTTGATGCCAAAAAAATAAAATATTGATTATTTCCCAGAGCTCTCCCCCGCGTGAAATTAATATAGGCTTTTTAGGTTTTTTCTCAGTGGAAAATTACTAAACCGGCAAAAATTTTAAACGTCTAGATTCGTGGGAAAAAAATTAAACTAACAAAAACTTTCTTTGTGGGTCTACCATGTACCAAATCAATGGCAAAGGTTTTCACTACGATGTCTCCTTCCACTACGCATAGAAACTTAACTCACAGTCACAAACACTGTCACGTCATTCACAAAACAAACCCTCCATCCTGCCGTCAAACCAAATCTCCTACATTACTATACCTACTAAACTAAAGGCACAATCTGTCGGCTGAAGCAACAGCCAAGGGGGGCGTTGTCATGACAACCGCTCGGGCGAGCCACCTCAATTTTTGCCCTAGTTACTGCCCTGCGAACGATTTTGATACAAAGGTTGGTAAAGCGAAGGGCATGCCAGTCAGACTGCATCGATTGGATGTCTTTATGTTGTCAGTCGGATTTTGAAAGAGGTTTGTTTTAGAGATGGGTTTTTTGTTTTTAGGTTAATTTTGTTCAGAATTGGGTATAATCTGTGTATGTTTTTCGATATTTGTTTGGTCTGACTTACTGAATTATTTATTGTCATGAAACATCGAATGTAAAAGTAGAGCCTACTTAATTTTTTTTTTTACGGTTTCGGATGGGGATCAATCGCATTGGTCCTTACCCACCCACATTGGGCCCGCGTGGTGAATTATGGGACATCTTTCGGGCCTCTTTAAGACAGGTCTTAATTGTACCCAAAGTGGGTCAAACAGCAAACCTGATGATGAACATATCCCAACCAACAATTCTTGAGAGACACTTCAGTTATGATATTTTAAAACAAAATTATTATGACCAGCTTATCAAAAGAATGACCTACATAGTCCCGCCTCGGTTCACTGAGCCGAGATACAGAATATCTTCTTCAAAATAATGTATAAAAGAAAGTAATTAATCTAATTACCGATGGAGCCAGAGATTCGTCCATTAAGAAGAATGAAAACGACTAAGTGCCAAGGATTTACCAATAACTTGGGAAGGAATTAATTATGGCTAATTACATTCTGGAACTTTTTAACAAAACTTTCTGGATAGTGTTAGCTTTAAGGTTGATTATGAATTTTAAAATTATCTAATTTTCGGAGTGTTTTCTAAAAATAACGCGTTTTTATTTTAAATTTTGTTCTTGCACAAGTGTGTTTATTTATAAAATGGCAACCAGAAAATTATAGGAATACTTTTTCGTATGCATGTTACATAGATAAACCTAATTACTTAGCTTATCAGATTCTCTCCTGTTCTTAAATAAAAGACTATGTTTCTCATTTCCCTCTCAAAACATGACATCTTGAAAAAAAAACACATGGAAATGACTCCAAAATTGAAAGAAAACAACCCTACAAATACTTAATATCTACTATACAAAACCGTTCAAAATTCACAGCTAATTTCGGAAACGACTGTTCTCATACAGTAAAAAGGATCATGGCGTTATAGCAGCAAAGCCTTGCTTTAGAAAACGGCCTGAACTGAGCAGAATATGACTCGAAGTAATCCTACATACGGTAACCTCCACCATTCTACTATTAGCATGTCTTTCAAACGATTATCCCACTGTAAATATTTCATTGCTGTACAAGTACTGTTGAAAGTTCAGGTATTGGTAGAAATCCCGCAATGTGCACCTACCTCTTCTACCCAATCGCGTTTGGTAGACACCAAGCTTAGTGGTAGAAATAAAATTTAATTAGTAGAACCACGTTTTCGTGTTCAGTTCGGGTTTTAATGTCGTTAGTAGTGTGTATAAGTTGATACCGTTAGTTCAACAAACTCGTTCGGATTATTCTGGAAAGTTTGGCAGCGAACCAATCAACGTTTAATATGTGTTTTACTAGATGTTAGTATTTGCTTTGCTTTTAGAACTAAATGGATTAATTTTGGATGCTGCTGTTTGACTTATCAAATTGAGCTTTAAATGGTAATTATTATTCAAAGTGTGAAAGCTCTCTAATTTCATTCAATCCATCAAAAGTTTATCTGGAAGGGATCGCCTCATACAATAAGACCCTCTATTTTACAATCGTTTAAATGTCATGGTCCTTTTTTCATTTATGTGTACAATAATGATTGTATTCAATCAACAAAAATAAAATAGTATTATTTGTAATCCTTAAAACTACGTCTTAAATAAAATGAATGCAAACAAAAACACAAATCACTTATTCAACCCATATGCTACAGCATTATGAGATGCTACGGCGTAACATTGACAGCTACGCCGTAGCTGCTACAAGCTCTCAACAATCATTGAACGTCAAGAATTCATTTAGTTTAAACAGAACATCTGTGTTGCTAACGATGAGGAGTGGGAAGTGAGGAACGCGGGGGAGGGGTTTAATTAATTATTTTTACTATGGCGCTGATGCACGGCTGTGCTTAATGAAACTCTGTGTTGTTTTATGGGGATTTGTTGAGATAAGAAACAAAGTGGCTTCATTTAATGTTATAAAATTAAGGTAAAGTCACTTATATTTGTAGATCTTTGTCAAAGGTAGGGAAATGCTAACGTGAATGTTTGAGCTTGAAAATATGTATGATGAAACTTAAAAAATAGAACAACTGAATGAAAAATTCAACCCTTTAACAAAAACCTCACGTTACTTACAAAACACGAGCCACGAAGCACACGAAAACAAAACTAACAAACACGATTATTAATCCTCAAAGCGAAAAAACTTCAAACAATCCGAAAAAGAACAATAGGAACTAAATCCTACGGAACACTGAAATCGCTTGCTGCGAACGCAATCAACAAAATAGTGGGAACACGCAGGGCTGTCAGTTTCCACCAACATTCGCAAAAACTAATCAACGTTAAAAGGCAATGTTGACAACCCTGACCGCTCTTGAAAAATGTAGCGATTATACCTGCCCACGTAGGCCGTAGTGGATTGCTACGCCGTAGCGGAGTGCTACACCGTAGCTACGTTGACGCTACGCCGTAGCAATTTGACTGTCAGTATTGGATTTTGTGGATAATATGCTTTTCATGGAGTAAATAGAGGTGCAATGTAAAGAGAAAAGTTTTGTCTTAAATGGTAGTCGCTGGTACATTGACTTTCCTTATGAGCTTAATTTATGACTGGTAATCATTTTATTGGTGGGTAGTAAATGAACAAAATTCTGTAAAATAACATAATTATCACTTAAATTACGTTTTCAATTAAAAGGTGTAAATAAAATAGTTAGTGAACTAAATCTTAATCCCAGCATAATACCAAGTCTCAATGACTCAGAATAACAAACATTAATAGACAAAGTTAGTGTGTAGTTAGTAGCACTACGCTACGAACAAAACTTCGGAACTACGACGTAAGTTAAACTAAAAACGCTACAAAAATACAGACGAACTCCTTCTATTGAATTGTAAATAATCTAAACAGGAAAATAAAAAAATCTTCACGTATAAGTGGATACCGTTACCTTTACTTTAGTTAATATTAGGAAAATATTGATATAACAATAGGCTATTTTATTAAATTCGAACTTTCAGCAAGAAGCAGTATTCGTAGTAGCCGTAGAAATCAACTACTTGTTTGGTTGGCTGCAATTCTTATTTTCGTAAATAAGAATTGCAAAGTAGACACGTTTACACACATATACACACATACACCATGTTTTTTGTTTACTGTACATAAATTAATGTCTAATGTCACCTTCACAAATATTTTATTTTTACGCCCGGAGCTCATCAACATCGACACAATACCAAGTAAAATTATACTTTACAAACTACTAATGATTCATGCAAAGTGTGTATTAAAATTCAAATATTTTTTGTGTGGAAAATAGTGTGGGTAAACTAAGGTCTTAAAATATTGTGACCTATAACAATACTCAGGTTATCAGACTTTCGGACGTCAAATTGCCTTTATTGAATACAACTTTTAACTATAATTTGTGTTCTATTAATCATTTATTTAATGATGATACAGCACTTCATAAGTTTTATTGTCCCTCAGGAATAAACCACTAACAATTAACATCCCACGGTCCAATTAATCTTTAGAGTCTAAAACCCCGCTATCGACATGTTCCCACAGCGTGACAAGTAACAAACGTGACGTGACGGGACGCGCTCGCGTCAGCGTGCTCGCCAGAACACGTTAGAACATGTTAGAACTTGTCTCTTTTTAACACGGCCCGCTAAACACGCTGTATAATAAAAGATAAAAATAGAGATAGCTGCGTTCTTTGTTGTGGTAGAATGTACGGTGGGTGTTTAGACTAGAGGTGTATAATGTACATTAGTAAACTAATGCTTTTGTGTAAGTACAAGACATATAACGATCCAACAATCTGACTATTCTCTAAAAGTATTTTTAGTAAATACTAGCGATTCGAAGACCCTAGCTTCGCATGGTTTTTATAACTTGATATAACATGATTAATTATTTAAATGTACTATCGCATTACACTTATATACCTTCTGGAATAAACTCTGTAAATTACGGTGAAGGCCACATCAAAATCTGTTGCAATAAAAAACATGCTCTAGACAGACACGAAAACTGACAACAGTTTATAGGGTATAGATATAAATAAAGATAATTTACTAACTTCTTAACATTTCTTTATTATACCAATATAGTACAACAAAGGAACACTAAGGGCTATGTTCACCGAAAAGATAACGGTCTGATTGTCTAAAAACAGCTGTTTAAAACACATTTTCATGTTCACTAAAGCAAATCAACCGATTAAACACGCTAATCAACTGTTTTTTCTAACCGAGGTGGGAGAGTTTGTTTAAAGTCCCGGTTAGTAGTTAATCGGTGTATTTTGACGTTTGTAAATTGCAAATATAACAAATTTTAAGGTTACATCCAGATATTATTGTGAGAATTTAACATGCAGTCTGCTTTGAATTACATTTTAGAAGAGGATAACGTTTTGGACGAGTTTGAAACCGTTGAAAGACTTTTGCGAACTCCTCGTTTGTATTCCACCAGACGACACTACTTCACGGAGTTCGGTGCGTTTGTTTTTAATTACGCCTTGGTGCTGTCACTAAATTAGTGACAATTTTTTTTTCTTCATGCGTAAAATTTGCAATGCGCTTCTTATCCATTGTATTTAATTTAAAAACTGTTTCAAACGAACAAAACTTCAAACACAACAGATAATTTGATGGTAATAAAGAACTGTCATCTCAGGTATAATGCAACCATTTTAAGATGTTTCTCATTTGTATGGTTTTTTACGTGTTAGTTACCCACCCTTTTTGACTGTATTATGATCATTCGGTCTTTCATTCCTAAAACGCTTGTTTACTTAACCGAGCTAGAATAAGTCGTGGTGAACACCAAAATTCCCACGTCATGTTTAAACAACTGTTTACGTTTAGCGGGCCGATTACGATACAGTCGGTTATTTTACTGTTGGTGAGCATGGCCCTTAATCATAGTCTTCAGACATGAGGAATAACATTAAATTACACGAGAAAAACATAGTTTAACGCGTCAATAGCTCTCTTTTGTGGCGGTTCTTTTGTACCCATTCTCATTCATCGCTAACTAAGATTAATGTGGTGCAATCTGTCTCGTCGATAACTATCTATGACACAGATTATAATCGTAAAGGATGGGTGGCTCGCCGCCATTTTTCATAGACTATAGAGGCGAGAAATATTACAGAGCACTGGAGAAAATTATGACTGAAATAATGACCGAGGTTGTGGGTATATTCATCTTTAAGTAGTGTTATTTTTTTTTGTGATATACATTTCTGGTGAAAAGAAAAATCTTTACCTCTTGGCCAATAGCTACTAGATTAAACAACGCACGATTATCGACTGAGATGGGGGGAAAACAAATGAAAGAAAGGCATGCATATGCATCGTTTCACCACGACCAAAGATAGAGTGCGACGAAAACTAGTGACGTTACAACGTGTCCCTTGAAGCAAGTCGCATAGCCCGAAGCTTTAACTTACAAGCAACGCAATATGGCTGGGAATAATAATCAAATGCAGTAACATTCCATCAAAGAAAATTACAACTTTAGCTTCAGGCACTTTTCCTTATCTAATAAAACACTGGCAACACTACAAAGCTACAAATTAACTTTGACAACATTCAAGAATAAAGATAAAATAAAAGTTTAAGAGAAAACTCAATTCATATACTTCTCATAATTATTTTCACTGAATAAACCACTTCGGAATCTCATCATAAGAAAATGTCTATCAAATTAATATTATGAAAGGAAATAAACTTCTATTGAAAGTTACCCATTCAGAACATGCTTCAATAATGTGCCAAGAGATTCAATATCTTTGGTTATTGGGATAAGTATCCAACATTGGAATAAGTATCAAACACTGGAATAAGTATCCAACATTTGAGTTCAATTTCGCATGTATCTCGCTTACGATTACGTAAACAGTTTTCTTTATTTGCCTCTTTCCATATTTATGTCATGGCACCGAATTTCATGGTGTTAAATATCCAATTGTATTATGCTACTTTGATATTAGTTTGGGAAACACACATATTTCTTTACTTTAGTTAAGAATCGATTATAATATAAAGGACATGATGGCAGATTACAGCGCTCATTAAGGCTGTGAACATATCACTGAACTTTTACATATAACGTTAATGTTCATGTGTCAGTTAATCAGAAAAAAAACAACAATGAGAAAAAATTATAATCTACTAAAACTAACTGCCTCGTCGGTCTAGTAGTCGCAAGCGTGACTGCTGAGCATGAGGTTCTGGGTTCAATTCCCGGGTCGGGTAAAATGTAATTGAGTTTTGCCGTCAGGAATTTCTTAGTGGCAGCCACGAAGTCTGGAATTATGCCCAGTTGATGGCAATAGACTAGGCCCCTATTATATAGGACTCAAACATAACTGGCGAAATGTGGGGTGTTCTATTAGAGACACTCTGCCTAACCCTTGAGGGATTACAGGCGTGATGTTATGTTATGTTATAACCGGCGAACATTACATAGAATGTATTAACAGCAGTAATCTCTCCACTACCGCCAACCTAATCAAAACTGAAAAGCACTCCACATTTATCTATTTAAAACTCGCTACAAAACACATATATATCAAAACATGACAACCCAAAACACTCAAACATTTGATCCTTCCAAAAATTCATTTTCCAAAGCCATTTGTGTAGCAGCCATACATCACTTGTGACATTAATTATTTCGCAATATCCTTAAGAGCCCAGCCTTAGAGTCTCACGTCAAATATGGCGCAAGTCCGACAAATTTTACAATTAAGTCTTTAAATAAGTACATGATTAATGACTTTCGGGCCTTATAATGAAAAGGGGTTCGCAAATCCTGGGATAAAATAGGTTTCTTTGTACGTTTAGAGTATGGGTGTGTTGTGTTCAGTAAGTTGTGCCTTGGATTCGGCAAGATGAGTTTTGGGTATGATTTCAAGTTAATCCGCAGTTAAATGGATACTGTTTCCTGAAAGGTTTGGTACGTTTTGGTAGCTAAACTACAAAATTGCTTTATTAAAGGACGGAGAAGACATTAACTTTGGTTTGCATGATTAGAAGTAGGATTGCAAGTCAGGTTTTTACTGTTTTTCGGAAATTGTAAATAAGTAAGATCTGTTGACTGCTACTGTCCAACCACCCACCTGTCTATTTAAAAACCTACTACATTATCTTGCCCATTTATAAAAAATATTTTATAAAAATCCCTCTCCATCCACTTATTCAACAAAAAAACACACAAAATATGTCTTTTAATAAAGTGAGTAATAATATAATAGAGAGAAGTACCCACACGTGTGAGGTGGCGCCACCTACCGCAATTCTCGTTTCATTACACGCTTAGAATTTATTATAAGACGTGTTAGTTTCCTTGCTATTTTCTTCAGCATTTCTAGGTAATAAAATGCGAATGGAAAGGTTGAAAAATGCATCGGTACATTGAGGAACGTGGAGAGAGTTGGAAAGATGATTATTGCGTCTAGCCGAGATGAAACTGTGAAAGAAATAGTTAATAAAAAGGATTTGTATTATGTACTTGACATGTTTTTACGTTTCAAAGAGTGTCCATGGAGTTTCTTGCTCGTTCTTCTTCATATAGCTCTACGCTTTGGAATGGGATATAGAATCATAATCAGACAGAGACATGAAAGGATATTTAGGTGGTAGTTACAAGGCAGTTTTTTTGTTGTTTTATAAAGGTTTTGTATGCTACACTTAATACGCAGTAACAACGACTGACACCAAATAGGATATTAAGATGGTTTCAAGGCAGAACATTTAACTGTATCTGTGACCAATACCTCGTCTGTGTATAAAAATAAGATTGAATTGGCACATTCGTCATAATATCGATCCGTAAGTGGCACTTGAATACAGACTTTCGAAATAAGCTCAGGATTCTTTGTGGCTATTGCCATACTGCCTTTCCTGGCAACATTTGTTCAGTATTTGGATCGGTTTTGCCCAGGGACCACTTGTAAATAGTCATACCCTGTAGTCTGAAACCAACTGGGGTTTTTTGAAAAACTAGTCATGTTTATTATGTTAATCAATAAAAAGAGGAAAGTACTAGTACATTCCATAATCTATATCTTATACTGTTTGCAACTTATTTGTAAAATAAAAGAGTTCGGCGACCAACATAAATAGTTCGTATATTGAAAACATTCTGCAAATGTCATTCTTTGACGGTTGTCAGTGGGTCAATTTTCCCATGTTGTTGGACTTCATTGCAGCTGCAAAAAGTCACCAGTACATAACTGAGAAGATTCCTATGACAATTAAGAACTGTCAAACTGAATCTACATTCAAGTCAACGGTTTATCGACAGATTATAATCAGCTAGTATAAATAAAATACGAGTAAGATCAAAATAGCAATTAGGTTTACCCCGGGCAAGCTTGAATGGCGACGGAATTTAAGAGTTTTTGAACAATACAGTTAGCAGTTGCTATATTTTGCAGATTGATATATTTTCCAAAAGGGAAATAAGATTTGTAACTAATGGTGAGTTTATTTTTATCTAAAGAACATACCTTGGATTTTAAGAGTCAGAATTGTCACAAAATAGATTTCCTTTACAAATATCCAAAAAGTTACTAACCTAAAAATACGAAACATAAGAAGTAACCTTTCACCCCGCTTCAATATAAAATCACAACCTTTAGTTATGTCAAATCCATTCGTAGTAAACCAAAAACAAAACACACATTAACAACAATATCCTACTCACAAAGTAATAAAAAATAACATAGGCCGTAACATGAAAGACCTTTGCCCGTTTACCTCAGACGTACGACCATAGACACGGGACATTTTATGACCAATAACTGCCAAGATGGCGGCCGGCGGGAAAATATTTTTCGGGCGACGAATTTGCGAGTTGAAGTGGCCGAGATTTATCGTGTAGTGTTTGTCTTCAAGGAAATCGGCGACGCTTGTCCCCGATGTAAGTTGGGGGAAGTATTTATTTATGTTTCGCGAAGTTTCCTGGCGACGAAAGCAATATTCGTACTTAACCTCACTTTTGTCGCGGCTGGGCGTGTGCCTGTGTCCTTGTGATAATGTTTTCGCCATTATTGCTTGTTTTTGATGTTTTTACAACCTTGTCAGTATTGGAAGTAACAAGAGGCTATGAATACTTAATGACATGTTATCTTAGGATTTCTACGATCTTTAAATATCGATTTTCAGTCGTGTATTGAAAAATGACGAGATATTATTCTTAAATTCAATAAAAAATAAATAAGGCAAATAAAGCACTGACATAAGTATTCCGAAATCAATTCAAAAGAAATAAGAAAAAAGTTTTAAAACTTCTGTCAAAAAAACAGCCACTCCAATAATATGGCGAATAGATCGCTTAAAATAACCAAACTTTCAACAAGAATACGACTTTTTATAATAAACTTGCGATTGGACGGAGGCAAGAGACGTCAATGCTAAATAATAAAGAATCACTAACTTGGCCGATATTCTAGACAGTGCAAAGGCCAAGTCTTTGCTATTGTAAAAGTATCTAAAGATTTCGAACCTTTTTTAGTAGGACCTTATTTACGTCTATTCAGGCTATAGATGGGTTTAAACTGTATTGAGGCAGTGATTCGACTACTGGAATCGAGATTCCTTTTTAAATTAATTCAATCCATTTCTCGTGACTTAGAAGTGTAGCACAACCTAGACCTAACGCAGACGAGGAGACTCAACCCCATAATAAATTGGGAACAAGGCACGAAGAACAGAAGATGATGGTGCATATCAAGCAGTTCCCCTCCACGGAGCTCATCATGACATTTACGAACCATGAATGCCCAAACAAACAATAACTTCAAACTATTTACATATTATATCATGCCCCGAAGACTTTACACACTGGCGAAAATTAAGCTATAATTTGATGTAACATTTATACTATACAATACATGTATGCAGGGCGTATCCCTTTCTAATTCGATCGAGAGTAATTAGAGCAGCTCAGCTCGTCCTTCCGTTCCTTTTGACTCCGCTTTGCATAGCTGTTTGTTGGTATAATCAAGAGATAGATGGATTCCGTGTGTAAACTGGTTTATCTAACTATATACTATTTTACATGGCGATGCATATCTGACCGCAGTCCAGTTTCTGGGTTACACGATACTTCTTAGTAACACACAACTAAATAATTAAATGAAACAAACACCTTTGTGCCAGGCTGACAGCAACGTTTGTAGCCATTTAAAAAATTGTTCTTTGGTTAATTATAAGCGCTGACATCAAAAACATACCAGCATCTACTCACCCTTTAACAAAAGCCCCTCAAAATACATACACACAATAAAATTATGCATCGTCTCAACGCAATTGCCAGGCAAGCATACAGAATCACTTCCCCCAAACTTTGCCTCATATACATACATATTTGTTGAACCAAAGGCCCTTTATAAGAGCGAAGTCGACAAAAGACGGTGTTTCGGATAAGAGGCGGAATTTTTCCGGGGATATTTCGGAGGTCGTATCTTAAGATACGAGACTGTGGTCCTTTGGTCATATCTGCAGGTGATGTTGCGAAGGCGTTGGGCCGAGCGTTGATGGGCATTAGGCTTTGGGTGTACCGGACAGATGATGTTAAAGTGGACAGGCATTTTGAAATGAGGCGGTGAGTTGAAAGTTTTAATAGTGGAAGTGGTGATGTAATAACAGTGAATATTATAATGTTGCAACTGTTTACACATGATTGACATTTTAAACTGGAAACTTTCCTTGTCAAAATTCTACTTTATTTATTTAAAAATATACATAACCTAAATGTTGACAAAATATCTAAGTTCTGTAGGTATAATAAAATCCTCACTCACAATCTTAATTCAAAAAGCAAATTAAAAACATAAATCGATCGCTCAAAGTCTGTCGTTGGCGAGAAACACAAAAAGATTACACATTTTACCAGAAAAACTCATCCACAACAAAAAACAACCACTTTTATGAACTTAAAAAATAATTCAATAAAGTCTTTAACAACGAAGTCGTGATTACCCCCGAGGGTGGCTCGTCACGGTTACTTGCGATTTTACACGATTCAGCCCTAATTTATTAAAGTTCCGACGTTCAGGTAAAAGGAATTGGCTTAGACTTGACAGAAAACCCCTTTTTGCCCTTTTTCCTGGTTCACGATTTTAATTAAGCGTAGAAGCGTTGTTATGTTTTTGTGTTATTGTATGCATTTTAATAAAGTGTGATACGAAACGAAGGCGCAGAGAAAATTCATTTTGAATATGAAAAATTCTTAGTTCTTTACTATGCAGCAGTGACATGGGAGCATTTACTTTTCTCTATTTATTTTGTCTTTACGTGCATGGCAACGTTAAATTATATTTAACTCCTGATATCTCGAATAGATATAATTTTTTTACCATTGCTCATAAAAGTCTGTTCAAAACCCATGAACTAAATCACGAACAACCAAACCACAATTCACATCCTATCACAACCCATTAACACTCCAACCCCCCTATGCACACAATTATTCACCTCCGCCATCTTATAAACAAGCCGAGACATCGGAGCCAGGCATATATAAACAAAAGCATGTCATGCAAGATGCATGCCTTCCTCAAATGAATTATTTATACAGGTTAGGTTAGCAGTCGCTGCATTTCTGTACCCTAGATTTATTTAACAGTGCATATCTAGGCTGGGTCTATTTATTTGCACTGCAGCGCATCGGATTGCTGTGTCATGTCGCATAAACAACTCCTTGCAGTTTCCTTTATGCTATCGCGGCCGTTTATTTTACACTTTCGTGTATAATTATGGAGTATGATAAGGTTCAGCTTTGTAATTTCCTTTGCCTGGCTTTTAGTGGCAGTTTAGTTTTATGTTGCTGGTATTCGTGTTTATGATTCGAATGTCGTTGATTACGCTTTACTTGAGCCAGGTTAATAAGAATTTTGGATAGTTATTTAAAATAAGGAAATTACGTGTTGTTGTTAATGTTGTGTTTGATTTTAAATCAGTATTCATAAACTGTACATTTTAGGGTCAAGGCAACTTCTATTTATTTTCCATTGATGAAAATCAGTTTTTCCAAATACTTTCTAAACATGCAGATAGCGTCTTGAGAGCACTATTTTTATTTTGCTTTGCATTCTGAAAAACTCTGAAAAAAGAAAACGCACTACTATTTTTGCTTGAAAGCAGCTTGAAGAAGCTTTAGATTTTTATATCAAAGAAAAACTCATCTCCAACCGAGAATAATTTCAACAATATTTTTGTAAAACATTACGAATATTTTCAAAAATACTGTCAGAAAATATTTTTACCCTGTTAAGGTGAAATTCTAGATTTAAGAGCGTAGAAGGAAAACCTGAGAAAAGTTCAGTTTCTAAACGTGGCAGTATATTTCCAACCTGTTGTTCGTAAAGTCTACGTATGTATGTAGAAAATCGTCTTTCTTTTATTTTTGAGAGCATAACTTGTCCGTACTTAACTGTACAAGGTATTCTGACTTCAAAATTTTGTACCGAGTTAGAACCGAGCTGATTCATAGTACTGCTTCAGTGAAATATGATGGATGAATTCAGAATGGAAGTGTGAGGCCGCGTTGTAACCAAAACGATCGTCGCGTTCGTTTTGTTTAACGCAAACGAACGCGTGGTCCCGCCATTAGAAGGATTTTTAAAGTTTAGCTTTGTGTGACTGTATTCTCATCTCGAAAAGTTGGGAATGTTGAGATAGAATATTTAGCATTTACAAATTCATCAATATATTACTTCGTCGCAACACAACAGTTATACATTATATCTGTTTTTGAAGTGGGTAACTTCAAGAACAGATGTCTGTCTGTATGTATCTATATTATGAATAGTATCATAGTTAAATGACTCAATATTGACTATCTGTGTTTCGTAAATCATGAACTGTCACCCCCACCGGTCGGGACGCCATTGTTTACCTATTGTGTCTACTTCGTGGACAGATCAAGAGATAAACTTTATTTACATTTAAGAACACCGAACTAAAATAGAATCTTTATTGCCAAAAAACCCCTACATCTTCTTATTTACACTACAAACACCTTTTAACAATTAACTTTCTAGCACATCATTGTACGTTCAAATTCGCTATCATTCTTTCCACTTGTAAAGCAAATTGGCCCACAATATCCTAGCACTTGCTCCGTAGCTCGTAGGTCCAATGGGTTTCATCGTCCCCTTAACATCTCACCACAGTAAGAGCTATTGTGTCGCGATCGATTCTATCACCCCCTTTCTCCCCCAAGTGCGGGGGAGTGGCTTACAATGTTTTTAAATTGAAAATAGTTGTTCAGAGATTATTTATGCTTGAGACAATACTGTCTGAGATACCCTTTATTTAGCCTTGAGTTTAATAATTTGAGTTGCCAATCATTTTGAATAGAGATTTGCGTTTTATAGGTCGATATTATGAGGGATATAGTGTACTTATGGGATTCGTTTTTAAAATTTGAATTGGAATTCGTCTGTTGGTCTGATGGGAAAGGTGTATTCAAATTGACACTCTTTATACATGGATGTAGATAAAACAACACTTCAGTGCAGCTTTGTTCATAAAATCTTTAAAGGATCAACATCATCTGCCTAGCCTTTTTGGAACTATCTAGTGAGTGCCTTCCAGTCTTACCGGATACAGCTGAATACCAGTAATTAACATGGAGTGACTGAATCTTTGAAGGATCATAACATTGAAAAATATAGATACTTAGTCGAAATTTTCAATTACATACTTTTTTATCTTAAGGCAGGATGCCCTTAGGCTAAATAGAGGAATTACAGCTGGTAGCAGTACGATAAGGATTTCCAACACTCGATTTGAATGGTGTGCAATTGGAGAGGTCTATGGCCAACAATATTCCATATGAATAAAATTTGAAAATCTTAGTCTTAAACAAAAATCTACCAGACTCATTAAACTCAAATCAAAGCGAATAGGTACCCAGACACTGCGAACTGAAGTACTATCACGCTACTTTCAACAAAGGATGTTCCCTGTTCGAATCAAATTCATATGTAAACTGCGCAGTGAAAAGTCGAACTTACCTAAATTCTGTTCCATATTTGTTTGGGAAAGCTTTAGTTTCCGTTCATGAGGGGTAGGATAAAAACTGGATTTCAAGTTAAATATTTCATTTGGATAAACTAGTTTGAATTTTAATTAGTAATTACATATAATTTTTAGTGAGGAAAAGTATTTTTGGATTTATCTGGGCTGCTTCTGACAAATTCTTGATTGATTAATCCATAAATATTTACAACCAGGCACACACCTGTTTGATAGCAGTAAGCTCGTCCCCTATTTAAAATGGGACTTAAATAACTGGCATAATGGGTGTGTAGGTTTTACACCCACATTTTGCCACCACACACTCACACACACACCACACACCACATTTTGCCTCATTTTTTCGGGTGTGAGTACATCTCTGAATAAGCTTGCCATGATTACAGTCGTAATGTTACGTTGTGCTATCTGTGATCAATAATCAGGCTTCTAATCTTCATCGCTAATATCAACAAGAACTATAAGAACGCTCGTGATAAAAATATAACCCAATATAAAATTTGTAGCGGGACTGACTCTGTAGGTTGCGCCAGACGTTTATTTAAAGCATTCATAGAAGACTATTTTAAAGCAATGAAAGAATCTATCTCCATACTTATTATACGAGTAGAGGACAAAAAAGGTTACCTATGTTTAGAAACACATAACCTACAATGGCTTGAAACATCAACATAATTGAAACTGTGTGCCTCATTGGTCGAGTAGTTGCAAGTGTGACTGCTGAGCATGTGGTCCTGGGTTCGATTCCCGGGTCCCGGTTGGGTTTTTCCATCAGGATTTCTCAGCAGCAGCCACGGAGTCCGGATTTGTGCCCGGTTGATGGAAATAGGCTCTCCCACTATTAGATGGGACTTAAACATAACTGGCGAAAAATGGGTGTACTATTAGGTACCTTTGCCTAACTCTTCGGGGATTACAGGCGTGATGTTATATTATGTACTTTGTACCCACAGATACACCACTACCCCCTCTTTTGGGAATACAAGCGTAATATTGGGCTTATACTGGGTATGTTATATTCAGCATACTGATTTGTTAATCATCTGCATAACGGCCTTCATGTTTAGCTGCTATGTTTATTTTGCTACATCTGTCGGCATAATAATGAACACTAATAGCCAATCAGTTACCAGCTGCAGTTCTATAATGCATTCATAAAGCAAATTATAGGTTGATTGGTCTAGAATATATGAAAAGCTAGACTGATGGTAACTCGTGAGTCTTACTCATTTTTTATTTTATTTATTTATTTTATAGAGTTAAGATATTGACACGTTCATTGACCAAGGCCCGTTTTCTTTAACTTACTTACGTATAACTGTCAGTTAATATGCCACATCTCGCAGCTATCGGTGTTTCTATAAACAAAGCTTTAAATATCCGATCCGCGTCGCCTACCGGTCACTTGATTCATAGAAAAATCAAAGAAAGCTTTTCTGTGACGTTTTGTTTCTAATCGTCCGTAAGCAAAATGTCAAACAGACAGAGATAGCAACCTACCGAAACCCTGCTAGTAAGTTATTGAAAATGGCCGTTAACTGAATAGTGAATACCACTTGGAACTTTGATAGATACTATATTATACTGAACTATTTGTCAGAGTTCGATGTCCGTAGCCGGTTCACAATTTGTCAATATACTTCGACCAACATATCTGTGCATGTAAAACAGAGAACTAAAATAAATGCAAGAAGTTTGACATATCTATGAAAAAAATCTTCACAAGCAACGCCACCTAGAACTGCAAACTTAAACTGGTCGTACTGTACTGGTTGGACCACATCTTAACAGACAGGAAATTTGAGAAAATGCACAACCACGAAAGAAAATATGAGAAAAAATAATATGGAATTATACTAAAACCTTAATCGTTATTATCAAGCTAGCCATAAAAAATGTTTATTATTCACTAAGCTTTTCCGTTTAAGCTCGGAGTTAATAACCCATAAAAATAGTTAACGAAACTCGGTAAAATTACCTACATTTATTATGCGAGTTAATGGCGTTAAAATTATAAAATATTTCCTTTATTTTTACAAAATATTGATGGTGGTGAATAGTGAATTATGGGCGGCCATTAAAATAAAGTACGTTAAAGTTTACCTAAGTAGATGCTGTAAACGTGAGTTTGCCGTAACGTAAGCTTGTTATAACTATCATTGTGTCAGCCGCTATGACACCCAATTTCCAATATTCCGGGATTTTTAAGTCAGCGGTGTTTCGAGAGTGGTATAGCATCTTTTTACTAATTAACTATGTTACATATGGATTGAAATAATAATGCAGAAAATTGAATTTAGTAACAAACAAATTGGACTTAAATGACAACCGAGGGAAATCGCGGAGTTGGATCGCTGTACCGGGATAAAATTCCTAACCCAGGTTATGGTATATCCGTCTGTCTTTCATCAAAATTTGCTCAATCATGACAAAAAACAACCAAACACACACTTACTTTGGCATAAAATATTGTTAGAAATCATCGAACTGCCCAGTTTAATAAGATTTGCGGGAAAAGTTTTTACAATACGTAAAAAATAAATAATTTAATTTAATTTCGTAATTTTCCCTTAAATTTCAGCGCCAATAAGTTCAGGTTTGAAAGAAGTCACACAACCAAGTGATGTATGACGTAAATAAAAACATGACGGGATTAAAAATACATCAACGGATGACAGTTTATGCGGACATCGCTCACGCACGACCACCATAGACGGCCATTTTATTCACCCGCCTTTCATGATGCGTAATAGCTATTTTAATACTGATGCAGCTGTTTGTAAAGTGATGATAACTGATGTAGGTTCAGCACAGAGGCTTAAAGCAATTCCTAAAGCTATATCTCGACTTTAATATACCTACTAGGATTTTATATAAAAAAAAAACAATGTAACGAAAGAAAGGGAGGATCGTAAAAAAGGCGTTCTTTTTTTTCTGCCTACCCCCATTAGGAAAAAGGCCTGTCTGCGTAAATGTATGTATGTGGTTTATCCCAACATCATCGGCAAACATCGATGTGTGAAGGGTTCCAAAAAGATAAAATCTTCTAAAATATTTGTTTTAATAAAAAATATGTACCCTTCCATACCAGTTTGGAGCCCATAAAATTCCGAAATAGGATCAGATAGCAGCAAAAAATCCCGCCAATATCGGGAACATTCCGGGACCGGGATTATAGAATACGGGATTAATTGAAACCTTTTGTTACATAACACCGAAAACAGCCTTTTTTATATCAATGCGTTCTATTCTCTGTTATTATTACAAAGATATTACTCGCTTTCGGAATAAAAGGATGAGACAATAATTTATCGGCAAATTGGCTTCTCGATTTCGGGAATAGTTCGTCGCACGATAAGATTAGCGTTATTGTTATATTTGTTTAAGCCTAATAGACATCGTATACCGATTTTACTTGGTTCACAAGGTCTATAACGTCAAGCGGTTCAACAAGGTAACTTCTTTATCGTGTGTTTAGTCCTATCCTGGTGTCAGAGTTTTTATGCCGCCCAAGAGGCTCTGAGTTAGCTTTACACGCCGTCATGTAATATCTCTCAGGCCTGCTGGTTTCATCATGATGTTTTCCTTCACCGAAGCAAGTGATAATTATACCATACGCACATAAATCTGAATATTAAAGAAAATTAGAGGTGCGTATCTTGGATGCAAAGCCGAAAAGAATGGAGGAATGATTTAGCTCTCAGCAGTGGGACAGTACTAATAATAACATACTTTTAGTATAAAAGTGCCATGTAACAGTACCGATTAATGCTTTCGGTCTTTTGTATAACAATCTAACTCTCAATCACTCTTATATTGCTTACAGAAACTGCTGGTACAAATGAATTGTTTCTAATTCAAACACTAGAAGGTAATCCAACACACAAAAGCCATAAAAGAATTGCTTCTATTTGGTGTTGCCAGAGAAAAATTGCTTTTTCTCTGGCAACACCAAATAAATTGAATTCCACCCTATCTACTCTGTGGAACGAGCCAGAGACAAACAACCAACTTTGAACCTTAAACAATAAGGAAATTCCGTGAAACGCGGTAAAAATTATTATTTTGTGCCAAAATTGTGTCATCTCGTGTCTCTATTGGAGTATGGCAAATAGAAGGGCTGTCAAAAGTTTTTAAATGGTTTTTAGACACGTAAACTAACAACAATTAAAAGTTTACAAACAAAAAGTATCTATGTAGTATGTCAACTATCTGGTGTCCACGACACAAGCCTCGTTGCTTAGTGTGGCACTAGATGGCGCTGTGTGTAATGTCCAGCGATATTTATTTATTTATTTAATTCTTATGCTTATTCTAATCCGTTTGTCCTGGCTGTAATTTGTAAATATATGACAGCAACGGGTAATTCCAAAGTCTGAGAACCAGTATTAGCAAGAGTATCATATTACCCAGTAACTTGGTTGTGGGGGTCAGATAGGTAGTCACTAAATGTTAAATACGATGTACTGTAAAATTCGAGTTACGTCCGGTAAGACTGAAAGCAGACCCCAACATGGTTGGGGAAAGGCAATGCAGATAATGACATGTTTGTAAATTAAGTACCAAAAAGGCACAAGAGCTGGAAGAAGAATTAAACTCACAAGACTTTCTTTATACAAGTTGCAGTTTTGCATCCTAGTCAAAATTCAGGAGCTTGTCACAAAAGACATAAATTATCTATTTAAATTACGATGTCTGGTCAATAATTAATTGTTTTTTCAGAATAACACGAAAGTAATAAACAAAATCACCCATCGCGCGACATGTCGCTTTGTGCGTTTATTTGTGTGTGATAGAGCTAACAGACGGGCTGCGTTATAATACTGGTGGTTTACACTTACTTATTTCCATAAATAAGAAAAAAAAAACCTACCCATTTAATGATTGATCCGGGTCGAGAATCATTAGCATAGATACCTCCTTGAATTTGACCAGGATGCAAAGCGATACCTTGTATAACGAAGGCGACCAAACGGTACAGGATTATTGAAATTCCACCTCTTACATACGGACTGGAAGGGACTCCGACGCGAAAAAGGTTACCACGTATTCAGTACATCTTTCTGAGCCTCCCCCACATTAAAATATTTCATAGGTTATTAAAAAAAAACAACTGTTTCCTACAAAAGTGCAATATCTACACGGTCAAAATGTAAGGAACAGCTGAGTTTTTAAGATATTATAGTGCACAAGTGTGTGCGCAGACACAGGTGCACTCTCTGTTCCTTTATTCCTATTGTCTCGATGGGATGGTCTTACCTTTCACCTCTTCAAAAAGGGTAACAAAGGGAAACAGTTCGCCATTTTCACCAATAGGAATTTCCATCGAGCACACGGCTTATATCGTTATGACATTATACCATTTTTGACCTCTGCCAACCCTATTCCATAACTCACAGTCACCATCATAAAATGCACGTGACACAGTAAACGGTAATATAAACCTTACATTATGACTTCATACGGAACATTATTACATTTCTTTATTTTACTACCCCCATTGTGTTACGAATAAAATGTTTGAATGAATAATTTTACGTTAATTTTTTTTCTGTGTACGTCAAAAAATATTACTGACTGTATAATTTACTTCGTATCTTTTTTTTTTCAGTATCCTTTGTTGTATGCCTTTTACGAGATATGGTAATCCTTTTCAACATTTATAGTAGTAATAATAATATTTAATGGACTACTTCTTATCATCACCAAAGAAATTGAACGCGATCAGCAAGTAAACCGTTTAAAAGATATCTATATCATTATTTTTAAGAATACTAGCTATTGCCCGCCGCTTTGTCCGCGTGGTGTTCGATAATTGTCCCAAGGGGGATAAAAAGTATCCTATGTGTTTATCCAAGTTATAAACTATCTGTGTTCTAAATCTAAATCCGTTCATTCGTTTTTGCATGAAAGAGTAACCAACATCCATCCATCCTCACAAACTTTCGCGTTTATAATATTAGTAAGATTGACTCTGACAGCTCTTCAACTTAGTTTCAAGTATAAATTGCCCTTACAAACTAAACACATATGTACATAGATGAATGCTGTCACGAATTCAATTGAATTCAACACATTCACATTGTATACGTCTAGCGTCAAAGTTCGAATCATCGCCTTAAACTAAATGCAAATATTAATGCTGTTGATAACTTGTGCACGCGAACAATTCCGAAGTTTCCATTCTCTTCGATTCAATACATACAATGACACATATTCACTATGTAATACCGATTTGCGCGATCCCGAACTGTTCACACTTCATTGCGTTTCCTCCTAGAGCGAATCAACTGCATTTAAATCAAAATTTATATCTTTACATTTGTCTATCCAATATTATATTATGAAGTGAAGTGGGTTTTCGTGTCTGGCTATCTGACGGCGTCGTTCTTCTAAAATGCTGATTCTTCATTTCCCTGTCGATGGACTCAAATAATACCCGACCAGTATATTGCCACCTCAGCTCTGACGTTGGTTACGTTTAAAACCTGGAAGGTGCAGGTGTCTGCGCAGGATGGGCAAGAATAATGATTATCACAATAATTTTGAGAATCTATTTCGTAAACTTTATTTGTTTTGTTTATTAAATCCCGATGTTTTATTAAGTCTAAGGCCTGAATTCCTGCCACGCTGACGACGGTCGCGCACGGTTGGTCGCGTAAACAGTAGCAAATACGCGCCGCTGACGTTAACGTCGCATATGGTGCTATAAAGAACACAATGCATACTCGTAGGGTGCTTGCTTAGAGAATATATTTTCATCGGAACAGGTCAGTACCTATATGTACGGGTAAAACATCCATACATAAAGAATGCATTTTTAAAGTACTGACAATCGAACACTGTTTTAAGCTTTCACGGTTTACAACTAAACTTATATTGTCACTTACGGGATATCTTCCGTGATTGGTAATTGTTTTGAGCTCCCGATATTTCGACGCTGTTGCAAGCGCCATGATCGCGGGTTGACTGTAGAATGCGGGTGGATGGAAAATAAATTCAGCAGTCAGGGACCAATCACTGGATCGAATTTCATAAGCCACGTATTTTGTCTAGGGACAAACATTACTTACCTAGGCTGACAAGAGAAGCATTGAAATAAGAAAACATAAAAATTTCAATCGAGAGGATGGCTTCAAATTGTCTAGTACGTGGAATCCAGTTTTGAGTATAATCAAAAGTAGCAGCTGGCATCATAATAAGGACTCCACAAAACCTGGTGACACTGTGAGTGTGTTTGGTCATGACTTAGTGGCGAGTTCCAATAGTGCGCGTAGCAAAAGACAAAAAAAAAGAGGGTAGACAGATTTGTCTGCTCCTAACAATTTATTTTCCATCCACCCGCATTCTCCAGTCAACCCACCAAATCATGGCGCTTGCAACAGCGTCGAAATATCGGAAGCTCAAAACAATTACCAATCTAATCTAATATAAAGACTACTTTTCTTTTCCGGTTAATACTCCTGCAATCCTTTACCAAAAATATATTCGCGAACTTTCTTTTTATGTCGAAAATACCAACAAACAAATCGGTTTATCGTCCATATATTTCTTTAATGCTACATTAAATATAATATCCCATTACACATTTCATGTAAAAAAGCTTGGCCCATATATTTTATGTCGAAATACATCATCAACATAAAGAAACCTAGAGAGCTCTATTAAGTTTTATTGTGCAGAGAAAATTGACTATTTTCAATGAAAAGACAAAATGATATTGCGTTGCCAGTCATTGAAAAAGGTTTTAAGAGCAATTCAAGTTTATAATCATTGCCACTCTTTAACTGACAGTATCCCGGATAATGTGCAATGACAACATTTAATTTAAATGAACGAAAAGAAGGAAAAACTCTTGAAAACTTCTTTTTATCTGCACACGGATGCAATTTCGTCTACATTTACTGTTTATGCCCCATAAACTCTTCTTCTCATAGTTTAAGCCTTAAGTTCACTTTGTTTACCATAATGCATCTTAACATTATACTCTCCAAAGAACCTAATTACACGCGAGTATAAAAATCTAGCAACAAAGCCGGGACCCGGGACAGCGCCTTCGCTATTATCTACCGACAGCCCCGACTAACGACCGAAAGGAACCCGCCGAAGTGTTCAGCAATATCCCGGATCCCGGGGCTAAAGTATCCCGCTATACTACAACACTAGCTACAGAGAGGATGTAGTACTTTCGCCTATCTAGCTCAGCTTATAATAAAAAATAATGTTCCATTCTCGATTCTTCAAGACCAATGGCGATTTACGGCCGACCCTTGTATACAGGTGGTCAGGTCTCGGAACTTATCATAAAATATATTTTACGAGCGCCTGGAGTCCTTTGAGGTAAGTATGGTGAGCGGTTTTGTTTAGTCGAAACACAAATGTTTTGGGACAAAAATGACTGGTAAAGATTGTGTAGTGTGTTGTTGGTGGTTTTCGTTTTGGGTATTGGGGCACAGTTGATGTGAAATGTTTTGGTATTAGGTATAAAAAGATGCTTGCGTCATCTGCATGCTTAAATCTCGCTTTAATACTTACCAGAGACGTGTTGGTACAGTTTAACGTACTTAAAACATGATCCAAAACATTGGCTACTTTGTTATGAACTGAAAACATACCAAAGAAGCCAAACAAAGCCATGTGTCTGAAATGGTCACACTAAAACTGAAGATATCCCAACAGACTACTTCTTGAAAGTTGTGACGTCAACGCAACAAAAATATAATCCACATTCAAATAAAGAACTCTAAACAAACATAACCTCACTTCGTTATGAAACCATACAAACAAAAACAATAAAGAGAACAAAATTCCAACTTTAAATTGTTCGATACTGCTCTTAAACAGTTGGTAGTAAGACAAATGGCCAACAAAAAGTACGGGAGAATTGTAACAATCGTCGACGTAAAAAAAAACGGATCCCAAACGACCAATATTGAAACAAGAAGTCGGATCTTTGGAAGAAATAAGTATGGAAGTCGCAATTGCTGGAGTTGGCAAGATACGTAAATTTAGACAATCCTTAGTCTATGACTGTTAGTTTTCCATTGTACTAATATTGTAGAAAGGCAAGTTTTGTTTGTTTGTTTCGCAGAGACACGAAGACAGTAAGAAGTCGTTTGATTGTCTCTGATTGATAGAAAAGTTTTTGTATCAGTCTATTGATAGACACAATGTATGAAAGGGCCAAAGAAAAGTATTATTTCCGTTGATTAGGGAACTCACTTAAGGTTAGGTAAAGCATAGCCAGCAGACTACTGCGATAAATTGAGCTGATTAGTACCCTTACTACTATCTACTAAAACAATGAATGTAGGCATTGTTGTATTAACCTTCGTAGCAAGTGCGTATTTCTTCTATGAAAAGAAAACCTTCCTAAGTTAAATAATAATCTACCAACATCCAGTGTCTAATGTTTCTTGCTTTACAAATAAACATCCATTATGATCTATTACAGCACATAATACAACACTCAATTATGGTAATTCAACACGCTGAACAAGCAAATACTCAATTTACGAGATTATTTAAACAACAAACATGTATGTGGCAGTGTTTCAGAAGGGAATCTAACTTTAATTGAACCAATAACTAAACATCTAAATAATACTTAATAATTCCATGCTCTACATACAGAATAGACAATGTTGGGATGTAGAACACGGCTTATGGGATTTGAAAATCTCGTTCGATGTTCGAACTGTCATTTGTTTTCAAATTCTATGTTACTCGTATGTCAATATTGTAAGAGGTTGACTCTATGTTCCACATGGCCTCCTTTTTTAAACGTATTTATGTTTAAAACCTTTTCGAAGCGGGTTAAATAGAACTTTTTTGAGAAATTTATTTCTCGGTAAAAGATAAGCTACTTTTTTGCTTTGAGTCTACAGTTTTATGTATGACGTTAACGCTTCCTCAAAATATTATTATCCTCGACTTCGTTTGACAAAAGTGGTGATTATATAGGCCATTCAATAATGTACCCAGTCTATTAGAAAGGCCATGTTCTGTACTAAACATTTATGAGCTGATGTGCTGAACTCAATCCCAATAATGTAATGAATATGAGCTCAAACGCTACATCCCACGCAAGTTACAAGAGTGAACTTAAGTAAATGGGTCAAAGTAGGTCTTAAGTGTCGACTCAGTAAAGTGCGACAATTTATGTGTGCTATGTTCTTTATAGGAACGGTTTGTGACTGTTGTTAGGGGACCCTGTTGTTTGCTAACCGTCAAGTTAAAACTTTGTCCTTGAAGAATGTGTGGACGACGACTTAGAGGCAAATTTCATATTAGAACTGATCGCGATCAGCACATTTAAACCGCGTTTAAACTCCATCAGTGTCATCTTTGTTGTGATAGCGCTTTTTTATTGCTTTGTTTGTTTTATTGGTGAAATCCCCTCTAATTTTAACAAAAGATTCGCCAATAACTGACCTCTGACAAACTTGAAGCTGAGAGAGAAGCAAAATCTATAAAATATTAATAACATCTAATGGCTCGACGAAAAACCTTTTTAAATTTCACATTACTTACATCAAAAACCAAATCACTTATTCAAACCGAAAACAAGATGGCGCCCAACACAAATCCATAATATTCCACTTTTAAAAAAATGTTTTCAAATATACCACAATTTCGTAAGCATACTTAATTTAATAGGGACGTCCCTTAGAAAACCCATCTCATCCGACTGTCAGCCCTTGGTAGATAGGGCAGAATTTGCATGAAACACTCAATATAACACGAATAGGTACGAATACCGTATATTAATCATATTATATTAATGTTGCCAACTTCAAAGCGATCTTCGTGTACATAGGATGGGTGATGAGCATATATTGTAAGTTGTCTTAGATATCCCTGAGGGGAACTGAGCGAATGAGGACGTACACACATCAAAAAAAGTTTGCGATCACTTTGAAAAATCAAACACTTTTTATTTAAAGAAAACACACAACAAAGATTTTTTCTTGATAAAGTTCAATTTAAAAAATTATATCATTTTATGCTAGTGATCACATACTTTTTTTGATGTGTGTAAGCGATGCAATATGTTTGCTCTGCGAACTAATATCACAGATTCGATTGGTTTAGTTTAGCATTACCAAGGCAATAATGTCGTCTAGATTCCGGCTGAATGTGTAACTTAGCAGTATCCAGTATACCAGTTCAAACTTCCCGTATAGGGACTATTCATTATTAAAAGAGCCTTCAAGACAGACGTCTATACCTTATTGACTGGCTAATAATTTTAACATAAAAATGAATAATAAGAGAAGCAATATGTCGTCTTAAATATTGAGCAAAAGAAATTTATACACAATAAAATAAAAACACTCTTGTTACAATTCAACGTAACTTCAAGCATGTTATCCCCTAAATCTTATTCATCTTTATCGTTATCCTCACTTCAAATTAAATAAGAATTAGTAATAGAGAAAACGACCAGGATAGGTTTCAAAAGCTCCTACTCTACGGACAAAATGAAACACGCAATTGTAAAATGAGATTTTAAGTGATATGTAATATTAAAACTAGAGAAATAAATGAATTCTGATTCTGATTCTGATTATCCCCGAAAGCAATGCAGAAGTGTATGTACGTTTATTGCTCCCACATTTCGCCAGGTATGTTTAAGTCCCATGTAGTAGAGCGAGAGACTATATTGAAATAAATCGGACAAAAGTCCTAACTCAGGCATGCTACTGAGAAATTTCTGTCGTTACAATACTTAGATATTATGTACCTAGTATTTTTCGCGCCCCTAAACGCCAATGCAACTTTCTTCGAAACCGTTAGAGCCGTTTTCGAGAACGTGATTACAAATGCAAATATTGCTCATTTAGTAGTAAGATAGACGGATAGACTGTGAGACAGATGATATGCCTAAAAAAGTGGTGGTATGAAAGAAGAAGTCTGGGTGCGCTTACACTTAATAAATTGTGATAAGGATATAAGAATGATGATAAGAAAAATACACATAAACAATTATTTCTTCCCTTTCCATCCCTAATTCCATGATGAAATTACATTCATACACGTGACGACACAGCGGTTAATCCGTCAGAGGATAAATTCGTGTCCGCGGAGAACAGCAGCAATTTATTCCTCGCTAAGTAATTCGGCTCTCTCTGTTTTTCTTAATTAATCTGTCGCGTCTTCAATGTGTGCTCTGACAGGAATGTTTATGTTATTATTAGGTACTCTGCTTTATTATCTAAAGTGGTTTTCAGTTATTTTTTCATTAAAAAGTATGGTGAGGTGGTAAATTTTACATATTTTTTCCGCCCCAGGCTAAGAATTTGGATTTTTTTTTTTTTTAATTTATTTCAATTAATCAATGGTTTAAGTAACGGCGTAAGTAATTGCTTTATTTACAAATTGAATCCGATACTAAGTTTAAATATAGTACCTATTTTACTTATTCGTGTAACAAAAGAACTCTGTAACATACATTTTAGTCTTATTTCATGCTTCTTGGTAGGCACCAAGAAGCATTCATAAACCAATCTCTCTGTGTTACAGATACGCATTTTTCTGCTTAACTAAATAGGGCATAAAAAGAGCAAACCCGTTGCTATGCGGGTACTTATATACCCAATCCTTGTGCCTCCTACACAAAGAACAATCCTACGCCCACCGTATCTAGAAAAAATACGTCCGTTTTAAAGATGGAGTGCCGCCTCGTCCGTCTTGTAGAATTATTTCGAACCTATTTGATTTATTGTACGCGATGGTTTACTGTCTAAAAAGTAATCATTTCATGAGAAATTCGTGTATGAATGAATTTATTTTGCTCAATATTTTGTTGTAATGGTAAAACATGAGCGAGCGCTTTTCTTTGACAATAACCCATAATTGATTTAGTTCGTTTGCTGAAAATTCTGCCATGGACTGATTGAAGGAAAACACATTTGCCATTGTGGACCAAACTATTCTTTAACTCAATCAAAAGTCAAACCGAATTCAGCTGTGTGGAAAATCGAAACTATTGTCGAAACTAAACGACCAACAGCAACAATTTCACGAAACGAAGGTTTGATGAAAACTCACGGAATGTTCCACCAGAACCAGCCACGATTGAAACAAAAGAAAGAAACAAAAACGTAGGACCGCCGACGGAATATTAAACTTAGTGGCTTTACTCATTCGGTCCGAAGAGAACCATTCATTCACTCACTCTTTACTGTGAATGCCGAGCTAAATTCAAAATTAACAATTCACTTGGTCGTTCCTCTTTTGTTTTAATTTGTTATTATTATCTTGATACCAGAAATGGATGTTAGAATAAGTTAACGCTTGTTCCAACAAGATGGTTGCTGAATAGCGTTAAGGGAGTCAGGGACTCAAGAAAATATACCCAGTATTGATCGCTATTTTGAAATATGCGCAATAGGCGCTACATAAGTACTTGGAACTCTTGGTACAAATATTAAAAAAACCGGCCAAGTGCGAGTTGAACTCGCGTGGAGAGGGTTCCTTACAATGCCAAAGTCTTATATTGAGTTTACCACTTTATTTTCAATTGATAGAATTCTTATAGTTTTCCTGTAATCTACAAGGAAAAAACTATATTTTGTATTTTTTTCAAAATGTTAGCCTCAGTGATTTCGGAGATCAGGG
This sequence comes from Xestia sexstrigata, assembly GCA_941918905.2. Lineage (NCBI taxonomy): Eukaryota > Metazoa > Arthropoda > Insecta > Lepidoptera > Noctuidae > Xestia > Xestia sexstrigata. The sequence continues at coordinate 22,551,599 of OW799201.2, forward strand.
GGGGAATAATCAATTTTCATCTTCTTTCATGAATAAAATCAAAACTATTTATTTTACAATAATATATTCGAAATCCTCTTATGCGTCTTCACATGCACCGTATCTGTCATACATCTCACAATAAAAAAATACAAACATAACTATAATATTTTATAATGAACATTTTTCCCTTTACCAAGCCCAAGCTTTTAAAACCTCATTATTATTATACACGTGTAACTAAGGACATAACTAAACACCTATATGTACACATTCTCCTCTCACAATAGCCGGTCCGCACCCCTATGACCTAATAACAGACTACGACACAAGGTCCCCAGTTAACACTAATCAGGCCAGTTTTAAAGTTACTCGTAGACCAGTCAAACGAAACTGCTTAACTTTGAAGGGACCTGCATGCTCACTAATGATTACTTAGTGGCAAAACCCGGGTGAGGTTCACACAGGAACGTGGAGATTGGCACAAGAAACGAAAGGCCAATAGATTGTTGAAATCAGGCTGCGTATGAAGACGATATTTTTAATTTTAAGTGCTTTTTCAATCAGGAGTTTCCCAGCAGCAAACAGGGAGTCTTGATTTGTGCCTGGTTGGCACAGTTGGCGAAATGTGGGTGTACTATTAGGTAAGTACACTTTTGCCTAACCCTACAAGGATTACAAGCATGTTATTTTTCATTTTCTTCACACTCCTCATAGTCACTCCACGGAGTTAAGATTGTTATTGTCATTAAATGCAGTAACTGCAACGGCGCCGGCGTCGCTTTATGAAAATAATGATGCTCACCGTTGCAACTAAACAATGGTTTATAACTAAATAGACAAACAAATATCATAACATCACGCCTGTAATCCCTGATGGGTTAAGCAAAGGTGCACCTAACTAATGGTACACTCACAATTCGCCAGTTATTTTTAAGTCCTATGTGATAGTGGGCGCGACCCTACATAAATAGACAAAATCTATGTATAATCAATAATGATGAGTTTCTTTGGTGAGAAAATGAAATGATTCTGTCTGTAGCAGAAAAAACAGAGACCCATAAATACATGATTTGAGTATCATGTATTTATGTTGATGTCTGTTAAATGTGTTAATAAAAATGACTATCATTTAGGTACAACTTTTACATGAGAGCTTCAAAATAACAAAATACGAGTAGTAATGGAAGTCTCTCTAGTATTTTCCACTGTTGTACTGTGTAATCTTTTGAAACTAAAAGAACACATTTCGATATAAAATATGTACAGCAAAGATATCAGCCCCAAAGAATCATAAAATTGCTGGAAAGGGTAAGGGTTTTATATTCGAAGATGGATACACTATCGCGATACGGACTTCTACTTCAAAATATTCAATATCTTTACAAAAACAATACGTAACATAGAACATTTAATCTTGATTTAACATTTTTATATCGACCTTGTTTATATTAGAAAAAAAAAGGTCGAAATCTACTTGCCATTCTTATAAGTAGGTACCGACAGTGAATAGGGTAGTTGACCAAAAAAATCTAATTAGTTCGTCAGATAATTCAGAGAGATTTTCAAAAAATATTGGACACAATTTTTTTATTTTTTCACGTAACAAACAATGAAGACAATACAGTGCGTCGAAAATTCGTGTGACGTCACATTTTGGTATATTTTTATCGGAAAGTGACGTCCCAAGCCCCAACTTCAATTATTTGATGCGTTTTATCTTCGTCAGTTTTTATTGATTCGATAAAACAAAAAATATGTACTTATCCAATATATTTCGATAACCTAAGTGACGGTTTAAATAGAATCATATATTTTTACTCAGAAATTAACCCTATTATCCCAACTTTACATTTTATGTAACATTCTATAAACTAAATATTGTGCGTAGTGTATCATCAATCTTCTTTGATTTAATTTTATTAGGTCTTTACCCTTTGATTACAAACAGTACTGTATCGCCCTTTATTGCCCATAAAAGCAATCAATTCTAAAGCATAGTTCCCCTCTTAATATAAAATAGCTAAACGACATATTAACCTAATTTCCCTCTCCCTCTGCCCTCTTCTCGTACACTTATGAACGAGCCTCTAATTCTCACTTTAATTAATTTAGAAGCTAGCCTTTCACTGAGCCAACACGTTTACCTGTGTCGTGAGCTAATTTATTATGAAATTTAGTTATTGTTATTGTTTATGAGAGAAATATGGAGGATATGGGGCTTGAAATAGAATATTTTGAAGAGTATGTAACCACACCTACAGTGGTACAGTCATGTGTAGGCATTATGTATAAGACAAGAACATTGCAATTTATTTTCTCGTGGAATAATTATTTGACCTATATCAATAGCATGGGTACGGGTTCCAATATACGGGTACGTATTTATATTATAAAATATTAATAAAACAGTAGGAGAAAATCACTTTTAAACGTTGTAGAAATGTACAAACTTAGCAAAACTCAAAACTATTTTTTTCATCTCTTGAACTTTCCACGTTTTACACATGAAAGCTACGCATGTTGCAAATTGGACGTTTTTGTAGGAAAAAACGTTTGAGGAAAATGTATTTTGTAGAGGAAAAATATTTGAGGTATTTTTAAGCGATTAACCAATTGGGGTTTTCGTTTTTGCGGTAAACGTAAAAAAAAATACTTTGACATTTAAAAAGAAAAATATAAAATCGCCTTACTACCTTTGTGATAGGGTAAAAACACAACAATCCAATAAAAAATGGAATCCGCTTTTTATAACATCAAAATCTCAATCAAGGCGCAAAAAAACTACAAACGAGCAGAAAAACAATTTACTACGAAGCCACCCTTCCGTGCTACGACAAAAAAAAACACCAGAAAAAGGGAAGAAATCTCGCTCATCATTGTACCGAGCAACTCACTGAAGTGAAAGAAAAACTTTCTCGAAGGAATCATCGAAACCGAACGTCGACACAATCTCAACAAAACAATGACGTATTTTTTCTTTTGGATATTCATAAAAAAGGTATGAAAAAGCCTTGAAAACAAACAAACGAACGGCATGGAAACTGCTGCCATATTTCGTAAAAGGATATAAACTACTTAACAAGGGCTTGTCAAATCGTGGACAAAAGGTTGGATGAAAATGAAAGCTTAGATTTTCTCCCAAATACCAGCCAGCAGCCTATTAATGTCCCACTGCTGGGCAAAGGCCTCTACTCATAAATAAGAAGTATGAGCATTGACCACCACGCTTGCCTAAGGGGGTGGTATCTGCTAACGAGAGGTTTTCTCCATGTAACTCCTCTTTGATGAGTAAATGTAAATGTGCAATAAAAATATATGTTGCTAATCTATACTTTAATTTGTACAATTGAAAAAATTCTAACTTTATTATTACTATATGAAAAAAAATTTCAAAGTGAAGCATTTTTTCTTTGAAATTTCGTAACTACTCATAAACGGGTTTTTTTTTGTTTTTTTTTTTTACACAAATATTTGTCACTTTTTTCTTTACAAAGTGTACAATTGGCATTTTAATCTAATGATTTATTAGGCTACAATTAAATAAAAACCACTCATTTCACACTATTCGGCCTGCAGTGACTGACGTAACAACCACTTTGTAGTGCAAGCTGATTAGAACTTTATTCTATCAGTATTTCAAACGAAGTTTAAACCACCACAAATAGAGTTGCTAATTTATCAGATACCCCAGCGAATTGGTGATTTTAGCTTCATCTATCTATCTTCTATTTTTATCAATGCACAGCTCAAACCACATAACATAACATCATGCCTGTAATCCCAAAAGGGTTAGGCTCAGATATAAGTAATAAAAGAAGAGTAAGAAAACTATTGCCGATTGCCATTGAATATGTTTTTCGGGACAAGTCGTGGAAGCTAGTTTAATTCTAAAACAAATTATTTTAAGTAAGTACAGCCGATCCTATTTCAGTCTACAGGATAAAGATATACATGGGGCAAACAACAAAACTTGCAAAAAAAAACTCAGCTAAGGGAAACAGCAATTGTCAAAGGAAAAGGGAAGGCTATTATAAGTTATGCGTTGCAATCCTGCTTTAGGCTCCCTCGGCGAGCGCAACATACTTTGTTAATGAAAAGTAAGTGAAAACATCATGTGTGTTGTGTGTACTTAAATATTGATCACGAGTCATGAAAGCCTTTGAGAAGTTGATGAGATATAATATGCAAGCTGCTCTTTTTTTCGATCTTTAAACTACCTGGCCAAAATTTAAGAAATTAAACTATTTTATTTATTATTATAAATTTTGGCCAGCTAGTTTAAAGATCGAACAAAAGAGCAGCTTAGTTAGAAGTTGAAAATTAAAGGGAACGATTTGTCTATGGTGTACGGACCATCGAAAGTAAAGTGTGTTTTCCTTCCGTCCGTTTCATAAAGTTATAATTTCGTCCAGTTGCAATAAAAACCTAACAAATAACATACAAAAGATTTATCAACCACATAAACTCCTCAATCACCTGATTATGAACCACTCAATCTTCGTCTACGCTTTACCTACTTTCTCTAAAACATATTAAGATTAACGCATATCGTTGAGCCGCGCTGATTGCTCCAATCTCACGGCCCGAAGCGTTGTAACCCGCTGGTAGTTCACAGTTTGCAAATGAGGCCACATTAAGCGAACTAATCGTAATAATCTGGAAACACAACTGGTTTATACTGTGTACGGAGTTTCTAACTAAAGTGGTAGTGAGGTCACGTCTATTTGTCTGGAAATCAAGGAGACATATTTAGCACACGGTAGTTTTAATAAAGTTACTTACAATGTGGTATAAATAAGAACTAGTCCGCCATCTTTGAGAGTCCGCCATATTGGATTTAGAATTACGTCACTTAGCCATGCGTTGTCATCAAATCCAAACATGTACCTAAGCATTTCAGATTTATTTATATGGTTATAGGTGGAGCTAATAAAAGCGTGTTATCATTATATATCTGAGAATGTTATGATGAAACTTTCAGTCAAACTATCTCCTTTGAAAAAGTAACTTTACCTCCATAAAGTAATTCTGATAAATCCTTAAGTAGATTTCGTCAGAAAAAATCTACCAATTGTTGAGTTTTCCGAAAATTTCACCATAGGGGGTCTAGTTATGACCCCTAGAGCCCAAATCAACCGCCCGCCATTTAAAAGTTCATATTTATATTATATGGACGTATACGTATGTATGTGGGGCGACAAGCAAAATTTAGCCACACTCTACAGGTCGCAATTATGCACCAATTGCTTTCAAACTTGGAGGGTCAAAACTTAGGTTAAGTTCGTGAGTTAAGTAGTTCGTGAATGGGCGGAATTCATCCATGGGGGACAGCAGGAGAACGGTTTTTCGAAAATCAGTTTTTTGGCTATAACTTTAACATTTTTATCATTCCAAGTAAGAATACGGACAACTTTTTTGATGCAACCCTTAACTTGGGGAGGAGATTGATATTTCCATTTTTTTTGTAAAACCGAAACGGTAAACATGTTTAGTGTCGCAAATATTTTTCTTTGAAAGCAAATAAATTGTTAATTACTCTACAATTTTTAATTTGAAAGTCTAGAAATAAAAAACTATAACTGAAAAAAAAACCCCGACTGCGTAAAAAATAATATACAAAAAAACTGAAAAAAAAAAATTCAGGAAACAGGACATCTTAACTGCAACAGTCGTGACCCATATTAGATGTAATGATTTTAGTTTAGATTATTTAATGGGTGTCCGACTGTTGCAGTTAATATGTCCTGTTTCCTGAACTTTTTTCAAAATCCACGATTTTAATCTGTTTTCTGATTATAATGTAGCCAGTGACACTCGCGCCATCAAGAAGAATCTAACGACATATAATCTATCCAAATCCCTCCATCCGTTGAGGAGTTACGAGGGAGCAAAGAAACGGACACACACATACATACGAACATACATACATACATTACCCTCATTTTGGGCTTCGCCGCAGTCGGGTAAAAACACATTACCCTCCTTTTGGGCTTCGCCGCAGTCTGGTAAAAACACATTACCCTCCTTTTGGGGTTCGCCGCAGTCGGGCAAAAATTGAGGGCGTCTCCATGTTAAACTTTTATGGGAGGATTTTTTAAATTTAGGAAAACCAGTTTTCAGCTGTAAAACCATCATCTGCCCGTTAATTAAAGATTTTAAACATGAACAAAAACAAAGTTTTTTTATCCAAGGGGTTGAAAAAATTTAGGTGGAACCTTTTTTGAAATCTACCTCCTCCTGCGGCTTGCCGAAGTGTTTTTTTTCTTCTTAAGGTCGCAATCTAAATTGAATCGGCCTTAAATCACTTCAGCTAAAACCCCTATTTAATGTATGTTTACACTATTAAATGTCTGTTGATATTGTGCAAAAATAAACAAGGCGATTTATAAATGAACTCACACGCCTAATAGGTTTAGCAAAACTTTTAATGTCGTAAGGCGCTTTTCAAAAAGCTGTTCCCAATTCTGCTTTCTGGTTGACAATGCTCTAAAAGTAATGGCGGAAAATGTTTTATGTAAACTTTTATATTATGTCCTAAGTTTATATTATGTTCATTGTCAGAAACAGCAAGGGGGACTATAAAAAGTCTATATTCATAGACAATCTCTGCAAAGTTTAGGTTTTAAAGCTATTATGGTTGTTAAAGCTTTCTTTTGTGTTCTTTTGGCTTATATCCAGATTTGTTTTTGGTTTAAAGACACAAGTTTTCTTAAGTGAAAAGTCTTTGTTCCTAAATAGTTTAGCATCTACATTATGAATCCTTTGGAAGTAAATTCGCCCCGTTTTACATTTTTCGTGATTACGTGATTGTATAGTTTGTTCCTCCGCCACCGCTTCAAATTCATTTTTGACTTTTCCATTTTGGTCATCGCTAGAATATCAATTTGTCTAGGCCTCTGTATTTGAAGAACTAGGACCAGTTTGGACAGAAAAGATTTAAGGTACTTCTTTTACTGCGTAATTCTCATAAAACTTAAATCTACCGGCAGCGCGGTGTAAATAATGGAGGCACGTCGCATATTATGTTCCACCTCGTACCGTACCCTCTGTGCTACAAAACTTGCTGATAGTAACCTCTGCGCTGTCACTGAAATGTCGAAGTTTTGGGCCAACAAAAGTTGAAATACTGTCGTACCAGCGAATATTCTATAGACTTTCACAAAAGAAACTCGTCAACAAAACCTCACAAACAAGCCTTGTTTATCTCACATAAAACATTTCTGTTTTCCAATAGAAATAAAAACAGATTTATCACTACAAACACGAGATATCTCGAACGAGATGTAAGGAGAATGCTAATAAATAAATGTTATATTTTTTTTTGTTCTGATCACCACTAGTATTGATTGATCGAGCCTGAATATGATTGTTCACAGGTTAAGCCTCAATTTTCCTTTAAGGCCTTTTTCTTGGTACGAAGGTGATTTGCCTTTGAATTTATACAGCCTGTGTCTGTTCGTTTTTTTTTATTTTTATGAATGTACAGTCGCGGTCTTTTCCGCCTGATCAGTTCAATTTTTTTTTGGCGTGCAAAATAAAATAACAATAACTCTCGTTTGGCGTGCGTCGTCAGTGCGCTCGGCCGATAGATATCTTTTCATTCATTATTTCTATAAAAACTCAACGCGGCGGGGGCTAGAGAGCGTTTCTATGTTGTAAGTGCAAGCAAAAATTAGCTTAGTGGTGATCAGGCGGGAGTGTCCTCGATACTGTTGCTATATAAATGCATAAATCTACTGAGTCATGTGCGACAGATTAGCAACATTTTTCAAAAGAATAAAAATTCTGATCAGAGATCTTGTTTCTTTAATACCCATCCTTCTGTCAGGCATCGGATGGCATGGTCTTGGGGTCAAACGACACATTATACACTAATTGGTTTTATTTAATTAAATAAAAAATCCTTTTATTTTACTCAGTTATCTCCCTTAATTACATAATTAACTTATTATTTAATTACAGACGTTCAATTAATTGTAACTTAAGCTATTTTAAGTCAAACCCCACACAAGTGGCTGGCCAGATTAAAAAAAAACGGACATATTTATTTTGAAAATCAATCATCATGAATTCAACCTTCGACACTTCGAATTTCAAAGTGATGTTTACAGAATAAGACCGCCTTCGGTAATACTGGCAGACAAGAAAATCTTTCTTTCATAAAACTTCGACTATAGAAATCGACCCGTCTTTATATGCCGCCATTGAAAGGGGAAGGCCTAATTAGAGACAACATGCCTTATCGGGAATTAATGGATTTCCTTTGATATAATCAGACGAGAACTTTGAGTCTAGCTAATGAACTGTGTGATTTTAATCTGGTTAACTATACCTGTGTTCAATTCATTCATGATCAGGGTATGTGTCCCAATAAATCTTTCTTTAAGACGAGAAAATAGAGAGACCATTTAGTGAGAATTCTTAGGATGGTGCATTCAGAAAGTTGGCAACGTCGCAAATGGCTTTCAAATATTTCGCCGTTTTGATTAATGTGTCAATCTTACTGAATAAATTAAATATCGCTATGCAATGCAATGTAACATTGAAAAATAAGCAAATCAGTAAAATATTTGACAGCAGTTATTTGCAGCACATTTTCGGCTATCAGCGTTATCAATTTCGCTTCATTGGCTATCACTTTTTAAAGTGATCCTGCCGTCACGAAAGTGGGTTATTTGGCGACGTTTGCAATTTCCAAAACGTACTTATAAATTGTAAGAATGATGCAGACGTCATGCGTAAGATAATGCGTAAGATATTTAGTTCCCTTCAAAATGGTTGAGTTGAATGGTGCTGATCCATGCGTCATGTTCGTGAACGGGCGCTGTCAGTTGTGACTGGTCATCTCTTAGTTGCCATGGCTTATTTGTATGTTTATTTTTGAATTGTATTTTTTGTTTTTACTATGGACACTTTTAACGTGCACATCTTGCTACATTGTTCTCACATAAACATAATATACCATCTCAACATGAATGATGTAACCAAGATTTTGTAACAATATTTTGATTTAAAAAGTGTGTCCATGGAGTTTCTTGCCCGTTCTTCTCCATAGAGATCTACGCTAGGGAATGGGCAACTACAGTACTTTCACAGTTTTTATGTCTTGTGACTGGGACTGTAGCTACATTTAATTTTCATCTTTGTTTCGACAATTCAAAAGTGCCTGTAACTGGCCTACTTGAAATAAATGCTTTGATTTTGATTTTGATACCCAATAAACATGTAAAAACTGACAAAGCCCTAAAAAGTATGTAAGAAGAACAATATGAAACTCCTTACATTATTGCAATAAGTAGTTTACAACTGTAGCATTAAAGTGAAGGTCAAAGCCTTATAAAACGATACTATTGCGAGTACATACCAATATCAAATACATTTTATAATACAAGATAAGGGTCATAAGGCGATTGTACCGACATCGCAGCGGAGAGAATCCTTTTTTCTATACAAAAGTAAATAAATTGCTAGTGGCCTTAATACGAGCTTTTCAAAAATACAGAGAACCTCTGAAATATTCATAAGTACAAGCTTTCTGCTTTACCTTGTATTTCTTTACTTAGAAGTGGTATCGGCAAAGTAATACTATTAGAGAGGACGTGAGTTCAGAAATGAAATGGAGTTGGGTCTTTAAGTGGGTACTCAGGTGTAGGTATACTGATGATAGGCCTAATTTCCTCTTGCTTAGCACTATTCTATCTTCTTCTGCTATTTTCGTATCTATGGTACGACTTGATTGTTCTTGAGCTCAGAATGCGGCCATGTTAAGGCCCTTCTAACCCCTTAAATTAGCAACTCTATTTGTGGTGGTTCAAACTTCGTTTGAAATACTGTTAGAATAAAGTTCTAGTCAGCTTGCACTACAAAGCGGTTGTTACCTCAGTCATTGCGACCGAATTGTGCGAAATGAGTGGTTTTTTGCGATTTACAAAAAAACTATTGATTGGACTAAAAAAGTAAAACACATAAGACTTGCTTTATAGTTAGTTCAGTTAGTATGCAAAGTTTCATGATCTAATTTGAAGTACTTTTTGAATACCAGCGGTTTATTGTTCGATTTAGAGGAAATTTTGGATTTTTTTTCTATCGAGAAAAGTTTATGGAATCGTGTTTTCGTCAGACATAGTACTTAGCATTAATCCTTAACTTTACCATATATTAATTTCAAAATTAATGCTGCAGTATTTTAGGCGTAACGGAGGTCTGTGGCGTTTTTTAGGTATTCTAAAGTGTAGGCGTTGTGACACTTTTGAACTATTTTAGCTACCAACGTTTTTATACCGTACTTTCGCCTCTCTTTGACACTATTTTTTCACGTCAGGACATTTCACATGGACGTCAGGAGCATGCGCCTGCAATGTAACAGTTCAGATTCACTTCTTTCTGTACAAAATCGAATCTTGGGTTGTTACATTAAATTCATTGAGAGACAAGGCACACTCTAAACCGCCTGTAGAAGAGTTCTATAAATTAATAATGTGAGCACTTAGGAATTATATTTCATAATCCATCGCATACAGAGATTAACACGACACAAAAAAGAAACAAACACTCGTCATAGGCTGATAAACACCTTACCCTTCTCAGTCGGGTAAAAAGCAAGAGGGCTATACTTATAAAAAGGAATGTGAATAGAAATAATAACAAGCTTTTAAGGGAAAACAACAGGTTTTTTCTTGTAGTGAAATCCGCATATTTATTTCCATTTACATTATAATATTAGATTATGTTATGTGTAGCATGGGCAGCAGCGCTCTCTGTGTCTTATGTAAGAACCGCACTCACTGCGATCGCCAACCCGCCTGCCAAGCGTGGCGATTATGGCAAAACCCCCCCTTTGGGGGAGGCCTATGTCCAGCAGTGGACGTCTTTCGGCTGAAATGATGATGATGATGATGATATGTCAGTGCGTCTCGTCAGACACTCGCAATAAGTGTTTATTGCGAGTGTCTCTAGCCGTTCTCAAGTGCAAACGGCACGGAAATTAGTGTCGCCATTTTGTGTCTGCCTGTAGAACTTAGCTGTAATTCTTATTAATTGTTTAAAAAAAAAATACTAGGAAATTCCCATGAAAATTTTCATAGTAAATGACACTCCTAAAAACTGTTATTAGCAATAATTTCGTGAATTCTGAAAGCTTATATTTTCTAGCTTAATTTGATAGAGTAGCTTGCAAGGCTTTTTACGCTCTTTTACAAAGTAAATTAAACTACTTTCTTTTATTTAGATACGTGCTGATTCCGCACTCGTAAAAAACGCATATCTTTAATGCACAAAACTCGAATAAAACTTGTGTATCTGTTCGTAATAGATTGCCCGTGATTTATGTTAAGCAATATACTATTTAAGTTCTCCAAGACGAGGCCATTATCATAAAAATCGAATACATTGGCGATACGCGAGCGATACGCGATCCTAATAAGATTTGATTTTGCGGAACGGTTTATCACTTCCACTCATAACTTAGGTATGATTTAGCACTTTGATATGTTTTTTACTTATCCATATTAATATTACTATACAGTGTGTATCAGAAGGGTCTGCTCATATTTTATCACGTGGTACAGACTATCAAACTGAACAACTTTTTCTATGGGACCAACATTGTGATTGCCAAAATAATCAGTTGTCGAGTACATTTAGGAGGAGTTAATATTTAAGTTTCGTATGGGACACCTGATATTTTTTTCGCTATTACTATTTAGGTCCCATAGAGAAAGTTGTTCAGTGCGATGTTCTGTACCACATTCAAATATGAGCACACCTCACTGATACACGCTGCATATGTGAAAGTAACTAGGTGTGTCTGTTATCTTGCCAAGATTTATTTAATGCAGGTAGGCATTTATTGTCGCATCTACTAAGAAAATATTTTAGTTTCAATTTACAATTCTCGTTAGAAATGAAATGGGAGTGAATGATATCGTTCGACATGTGAGACTGGAAAAAATATATGTTGCATCGATACCAATAAAAGGGACAATGGCAGAAATGTGATGATTCCCGTTTAGTTACAAAATTAGTATTTCAACCACAAAATTACAAGCCCAAATCTTTTGTCCCTTCAACATTGCCTACCTAACATCGCTCATAGTTTATATTTGGCTATTTTTTCAAGCGAATATGACGGGCTGGCGTGGGTAGCCTCATCTGCTTGACCAAGCTTCTATATTTGGAGGCAGATATTATTAACAACGGCTTTATATGGAATAGAATTTTCAACCATAATGTGGAGCTTCCTAAACACGTATGAGAATTGCCTATGATGACACATTTTGTATTTTTTTTTACTATCGATAGTAATAAATTATTATAGGAGCTCGCAATTTTATGGTATTATAAGGTAATAGTTATATTCAGAAGCAAGACCGAAGGAACGATGGTCGGGCTGTCTGAGACTGGTACGACTAGAAAAGGAGCGGTCGCTGTACTGAGATGACAACGAATAGAGAACTATGAAAGAAGAAGACATGCTGCCCCGACCCCAAACGAATTGGGATAAGGCAAGAGAATGGATAACTTATGTCCTAAAATAGAACATTATAGAATCTCTGAAATGAGAGTAAGTTCATTTAATGTACCGATAACGACTACAAAGAAGAAACGCAGTTTGCCACGCAGTCTGGGGACCACACAGAGCTCGTGTACATTCATAAAAATACTCTCAAAAGATAGGTCTCGGTCAAATTAAGATAAAAGATAATTACAGCATATTTTCATAATATTGGATTTGGCTAGAATAACGCAATTCATAGCCATACTTGTCGCGTGGACAAAATATGAACTAACGCCTCCATCTTACTTTTTCAATACAATTCACAAATGTTTAGTAATAGCGCTCTCCTGTCAACTTCAATGGAGCATCAAAAGATCGAAAGAGCGGATATTTACTGGTAGCAGTAAATATTCAACTATTTTGCCAAATTGCTGCAAGAAACAAGAAAGCATCTCCACAACCACGGCCGTCCATCAAGTGGTAGGAACACAATTACTTGTACTACACGATCCGGAGATAAACAAGGAATTTGTCTCGAGTCCCGACTGTGGAGACTGAGCGTTGAGCAAAACTTGCGCGGAAGCTAAGTAAGTGCTGTTAGTTGTCTCACTGGATGTTCTTCACAAGATGTTATGCAATTGTTTGGTGCTTTAGCAATTTTCGAAAAGACAATCTACTGAGAAATTGTGCGAATCGTTTCGTTGTGCGATAAGATCGACTGTGTTCTAATTTTAAAGTGTCTTTCGTTTTTGTTCTATGTGGTGTACAATTTGGACAGCTTACTCAAGTGAATGTTTTGTTTCATATCACGTTCACACGACACCGGAAAAATAACAAAAGAATGACCGTTCATATGCTCGTTAAATTTTTTGAACATTTGTAACGCGAGTGAAAAACGCCGAATACCAAATTCCAATATCATTGGATAGATTCGCTAATGAATGCAATTTTCGTTTTATGTTCAGACGTTTCACTTTCAATGAAGGATTCCCAATGAAAGACAAATATCATAAATGCGCATGATGTTTTCCATTCCCTAGGCACTAAAACTAATTGAAAAAAGAAACTAATAGTATGTTTTCTAAGTATTGGAGCATTGGTTATTGACAACTTAACTGCTGAGTTTCTATTTGCTTAAATTCAAGGTAGAAAATACCCTCACACCAGTCACACCACCACCCTTTTGTTGTAAACCAGCCGCGTGTCAAACGACGATTTGTAGCCATTGAGGCGTGAAAGCAGAACAAATAAAAATACACTCGCTTTTATAATATTTACCTAGATGATAACAGGAAGGATTGAAATTCACACTACGGAACATCACGTATTAATATTTGTTTTACTCGAGGTTTCTGAAAGCCAGATCAAGTCCAGAGACTTGATCTGGCTTTCAGAAACTGTCTGTTTTTCTGCCAACGAATCACAGTGCTAAGATCAGAATCTCAGCACTGTGATTCGTTGGCAGAAAAACACAACTGCCAACCTAATCATCTAAAAAATACAGATAAACAAAAACGTAAAAAAAAAAAAACAATTTAAAGCGAATTCCAAGGGCGATTTGAAAAAGAAGCATTGCAATTTTTCTCAAACAGGTTTACAAAAAAGGAAAAAATAGAATAGCCCTAAAGTACGAATTCCAAAGATATTTAAACCAATAAACATCCCCACTTGTCAATACATATAGTAAACGAAAGAAAGAAAAACTGTGTACTTAATTATTTTTGTACAACCAGACGCACATTATAAAATAAACATGAAAATATCCTAGCGTGACTTTAAGCGGTACGCCGCCATCTTATTTTTTCAAAACAAATTCCACAGACCATTCCAGAAATTTACCAAAAGCGCTCTTCTGACAACGTAATTCAAGCGCCAAGGAACCATGCGCCACTATATTTACTTGATACACACCGTTTAAACGTTGCTTAATCAATCGCATGCCAGCTTTACCTACTGGTGTGTAGTACCTACTTATAATAACAATGGCCGCCCCTCTGAGAGGCGCCCTTCATGCCCTGAAGCCTGTCTGCGCCACGTCGCAAGGACAGCTCGGCCCTGCGTTGTGTTATGGCACATATTCTGTGGTGCATTGTAGTTTTGTATTTGTAGTGCGGTTTGTAACGAGATGTTGAGGTAGAAATGCTACCACTGGCGAGTGATATGCAAGGTAAATGTAGACCACTTATTTGAAGAAAGTACCTATGTTAAGTTCCAACTCGAAGTTGAATGCCGTTGTTCAGGCCATTTCCTAATTAAAGGCAAAGAAATAAATATTACCATAAATAAAGTTCCTTTTTCAAATTCACCAAAGTAGAACACAACCGAAACGTCAATTTATAAAGCAGAAACGTCACGTCCGCAACTAAGCCACTCGAACAAAGCGCCAAATTAGAACGTCCCCCACAAATTAATTCAAAGCACATTACTTAAACAAGCGTCTTAATTCACCGTAAATATCAATTAAAATTTAAACAACAACCGACATTTGGAACAAGACCACGGTCACTGGACGTTCCTCGAAACAATCGTCGAACAAAAACGGCTGTAATTACAACAACCCATGAGCCTACAATTCGGTAGTCGGCATTTCCACATGAGAAGAAACTTTTGTGGGTAATGGCTGAAAACTGACGAGCATTATTAGCTCCGAACCTTATGCGGGCGCTTCACTCGTGCTAGAAGAATACAACTCATGAATAATTCGGATCTTGAACATCGTCTTAAAGGAGTATGGAATATTTTTGTGGCTCGAAACGGTATACGGGTTTGCTTTGGACTTAATTTTTAATAATGTATAAGAGATGGGCACGTTTTCGCAGCTACATTAATAATTCATTGCCTACAAAGGATTATAAGTAGGTAGGTACCTAGATATAAAATAATTTAAACATCCACGCGTGACCCATTTATGTAAAAACTACGCGTCTATTTCACATCAGCAGGACATACTTGTCGTATTGTAAACCAAGCTTAATTGCGAAATGTGGTAAAGCCCGTATTTTGGCGCGAATCTCGGTGAAAAGTGAATCCGCGCTAATTGAAATTCTCATACCACGAAAGCTCGGACGTTGCCAAAGGCCTATGGTTCGTTGCCGAAAACTTGTATTGTGGAATGAGATTTTTTTTAAACTAAATCGACTAATTGGCGGGCTTATGCTAGTGTGAAAATTAATTTGAAAAAGGAATGACTTAAACAAATTCATCTTTTTTTTTAATACGATTGATTGAAATTTGCTCGCTATGCTTTATTTGAAATTACACGGAATAAAACAATATTATAGTCAATAGTGGTAAGGGGATATAGTTTTCAATCAATACTGAATAATGCTTGAGCTTGTTTGCGTAAACATCGTAAAAAAGAATGAAGCGGAAAATAATTCCGAAACTTTCCTCTGTTTTATTTTCATTAATTGATTCCTACGCTTCGCCGTTTATAATTTATTCGAGTGTTTATATTTGTGATGCTTTCACCGTTTTTCAGTTTTAACGTTATTCTATAAACTCTGTTTGTAAAAACGCGACGGATTAATAGACAAAATCTTTTAGGCTTTTATTTATTGTCCACGTTTGATAAAAGCTGTATATAAATGTATGTATTGAATATTATTGCGCGAATTTTTATTTTTACGCGTAGTATGAGTATCGATCTACTTAGGTTCGAGTGAATGGTGACAATATCGGAGTAAGCTTTTAGAGGTAATTCTCGCTAAATCGATACTTAAATCCGACAAGTAATCGATACACGTTTATCAAGTTATAGATTCACTAGCGACGACTAAAATCTATGTGTGCCAAGCGTTCAGCCGTTCTGGCGTGATTGAGTAACAAATATCCATCCAAACTTTTGCATTAATAATATTATGTATAGATTCAAACGTGTTCCATTTGGAACACACGTTGGTTTCGTTTTGGATATTTATGAAGGAAAAAAGTAAACAAAAATCAAGATAGCCAACTATGACCACAGGCCAAAAGACCCATGCAGCATTGTAACAACATTATTTAATTCAATAGTTACCTTAGTTCAGTAGCACAAAACTGTTTATGATTGAAAAGGAAAGTGCAATAAAGAGTCTATTAACTTAACTGCGCTTTTCAAACAAGCGTTTTCTCGTGCAACAAACTCAAAGGGAATTACTAGCTCTACTAGTGATGTTTGTTATTATGTAGAAGGCGCCTACAATACAATTTCTGAATCGTATTCGCTACGTGGAAACGCCAAAAGCTTCTGAAGTATGGCAAAGTAAAAGAAATTCGCGAAACAACTGACGAGCAATTTTAAAATTTTTGAGAATGTTCGTCGCAGTGTGGATCTCCTTACAACCTTCTAATTTCCCAAGTATTTTGACATTCTAAACGTTTTTAAAACTATAAAGAGGCTATCAGAAGAAATGTTATAGCGCGTGTGTGTAAAATCTGAGATCTCGTTTGTCAGTGACGATGACTTCTAAAACCAAAATAACAAATTCCACGTTTGACATTAGGAACACTTGTACCGTTTGCGTCGTCTCGTACAAACAGATTACGATGTTATTCGTAAGTACCTTCCTACATTTAAATGTCCTTATAATAGTGTTCTTAAATAACACTCAGAATCTGTCCTCATGTTTCGTAATCAATTTCACGCCACACAGAAAGGCCGAATCAGAACCTACAGTCTCTCAACTAAAAAAAAAACACGCCACAAAATATTTATTTTAACCGTCCTGGCGTCGCAGTGACGAACAACCCCTCAGGTGCTTGTTACTTGGCAACAACTGGCAACAAGGCACCACGTTGTACACAATTCAGCAAGCCACGATTTTCACTGCGGTCCCCAATGACCACTCTTTGAGTTCATTCAGATTGCTGAAGGTTATTTGTTTGTTTGTATTTAAATTTTCGGGCTGCCATAAGCCGATTTTCGTATTTGCTGATTTAACTTTTTGGAGTTTGCGTCTGGTTGAGTTGGCTATCGAATTTGTTTACGAGTAAGTTGTTTAGGATTTCGTTTGGGTGTAAAGGCGGGTGGTAATTGATCCTTATTTTCAGATAAAACATTGGGGTACTTAGATTTGTGTCTTTGATCACGTCATCGTCTCTAATAACTAATATAATTTATACTAAGTATATCATAATATCACTTACGCCTTTATGTTTTATGTAACCCACAAAGGTTTTTATGTTCATCTTATAGGGGACGAGCCTATCACTATCGACTGATTATAAATATAGACTCCGTGATACTGCTTCGAAATTCTTGACGAAAAACCCCAATAATAATTAGCCCGACCTAGAAAGCCAACTCCTCGTGCTCAGCAGAAGCGCAAGCAACCAAAGAGGCAGTAATACAAGCAACAATAAGTTTCATAAAACTATCAGAAACATAAGTAAGATGAATTCTGCTCAAAGCACAGCCTCAAGCCATAATATCCATCTCCTAGCACACTACCAAGATATAAAGTAACAACACCGGTCTCAGAACAGGACATGATAATCCAGAATATTCCAGAACTACAAACTACCTGAGAAACTTGCTCTCTACATCACTTCAAAAGGAACCGCTGCGGTTACCAACTACTAATAACCATTTAGACTGTAATGTACAAGATAAAGTTTTCCGCCATTTTCATTGGTACGCTTTCATTCGTATTAAGTTGGAAAGGGAAAAGAAATGTGGCGTTCTTTTCATGTCACGTAGGAAAAAAAAATTGTTGAGATTAAATTAATGGATATGACTTAGTCTACAGTTGCTGCGCTGCCTTATATTTTGTCAAAACAACAGCAATGACTGCAAACAAACGAGAATGCTTTCTTCTACAAAAGAAAATAAGACATTGTATCATCGTGAACACAAGCAAACAACAAAGCAATCAAACTAATATACTAAAAACAAAAATAGACGTATTTTCTCGTTAACGACCGCGGGAACAAATTAACAGGAAGCCACACACGACAAATTAAGCCAGCAAAGACCAAAATCTTAAAAAGAAATAAAGATTTCCAAGTGCTAACCCTAAAGCGTACCACAAGGGGGTCGTTACTTTAGTTCGTAATTCAGCAGGTTTCAATAAACCTATACCTCGGGCACATACATGTATAATAGATTAGAACCCTCACATTAATTTGATCGGTTCAAAACTTTGCTAGTTACTAAACTAGGATTTGGACCATTGTTCATTACTTGGCTAAGTATGAAAGTGTGGGAGAAAAGCATGAAAGGAAGAGAAATACTTCACTACTTAGATATTCTTTCTTTTTTTGAGCGTAGAGATTCAATATAAAAGTACTTAGATTCAGCTAAAGCGGCGTATAAAATCGGTCGAGAAGCATTTTCTATATTTTCTGATAACAGTATAGTTAGCTAAACGTGAAAATAACAGCCGTCCATCATAGCGATCTATCAAACCCAAGTTCAGCGAAAATCTTCTATAGAAATAAGCGATACGACAACAAAACACCATTCCCCTTTCAACATCCAAATTAACACAAAAAGAAAGAAAAGAGAATAATGATAATTAAAATCATTTACCCAGCTCAGAATACACAGCCGTCCTAATGGCGTACACATTAAACGTATACTGAAACGGCGATATATTCTACGAACCGCCCACAGAGTTGCCATATTGCAAAAATGTGATTCTCCAGCTGAATTGCTTTAATAGCAAGCCCCTGATCCCAAGTCTGGGCAAATTTAAATAATAAATATGGTAATTATTTGTTAGGATAATTAAGTAACTCCGGTCTTTTTGCGTCACATCAAAGGGTTTTTTGAATGCCGGAGTTTTTAAGGTGTCAAAGTGTTTCAAAGTAAAGGGTAAATATTTGCTCTTCAGGTAAAGTTCAAGTCTTGTTTTAGAAGGGGCTTCATTAGTGAATCAACATCTTATTTACTAAAAACTAAGAATTTGAAACCAAGCTTTACTGAAAACACAGCAACGTACGTACGCAATAAGAAAGTTAGGTACGTCTAAATAAATTACATCTGCTCATTAGACATGATGGTAAATAGACATGACAAGGTAAAACATTTGAATAACACGTACAAACAACTGGATAAAACACAATCGAATTTTTCGTTCTCAAATCAAATAATCCGTTTTGCTTATAAATCACAGCAAAAAAAAACAGCGCAAAGATACAATCACTCATTCTTTTCACGAACTGTCGAACTCACGCCACACAATCGGGCTATTTCAAACTGGCAACACTCGCGAAAATGCTTAACAAAACAGAAAACATAAATCTGTGTCAATACCAATTAACTGTGGGCCACAGAGAGAACACAAAAACACTGGAAACTGGAAATAAATCAACTGACGTACACAAAATGTTATTTTATTGTTAATGCTTAATTCTGTGGTTCTTGTGGTGTAGTCAAAATAATGTAGTTTGACAAGCGATTGTAGTGAGATAGTACTTACTCGTAAGTGCTTGATAAAAGTTCTGCAAAATATTCCTAGATTTTTTCTGTCTTATCTCGTGAAGCTTGAACACTGTGTTATTTAATACTAGACAAAACAAAAACGTTCATAAAACGTATCATCGACCAGAGAGAACGAAAATATGCCACCTCTCTAATAGTTTAGAAAGGTCAAAAAAACAAAAACCATCAGAATATTACTGACTTAACCAATGTCCATTTTAATCTCAGAATTACTTCAGTAATTTTAAAATTAAGATTTCACAATAAAAGGCATGTAACAAGCAGATTCTTCATGAAAACACTGGCCAATCCAGCCTATGTTACCTTCAAAAACCAGCTTATAACAAAGAACATACCATAAATTTTGACACACTTTCCTGCCCAAGTTTTCTAACCGACTAAACCGATACAGCATTATCAGGATAAATGACATAACGTCATCGCAACGTTGCGAAATGCTGGGAGCAGCCACGAACCACTGAGCTCGCGATCTCAGCCTGCGACGGTAATGGCATGAAAATGATAGATCGACACACTGCACTACACTACACTGTAAATCTGTCCGGGTAACGGGGTAAGCAGAGTTTGAAGCTACACCTAAGTTTGCAGAAAGACTTGATTTAAAGGTTCTTTAGAGCAATTGCGTTGGGTTAATTTCCCCTGTTTTATCTGCCTCATCATCAACATCGTCCTAGCCTGATCGGCTTCCTGTCTAATCGGATGCAGCTGAATACCAGTATTTCATATGGAGCGACTGTCTATCTGACCTCCACAACCCAGTTAGTACTGTTACGATTTTATCTGCATCAACTTATCGGTTAATCTATTGTCTATTCTTACGTTATTTTCACCAGCTAATTTTAAAATTTGTTACGAGATTCGACTTGTGATTCACTGATAAGAGACTTAACCAACCCTCAAGGAACCGTTATAACTTTGCGTGTCTATGCTAAGTATTCCCAGTTTCTTAGTACAGATTAGCGTGTAGCGGTTTGCGTAATATAGATCTTTTAACTTTTGAACGAGGAAATGGTGTTCGTATTTCGACAGAGAGCAATGCACATTCCACAACCATACTATAAATCTAATTACCACTTATTTTCTAATGAAACAACTAAAACCTATTTCCGACTGAAAACTTTAATTCTCTCATTCCGTGTTTTCCTCTTTCTGAACGCGACCGTAATGGCATGAAAATGATAGATCGTCACACGCTGCACTACAGTACTCGCTCTAAATCTCCTTTCCATTTGTTCTGAGAGTAAAGTAAGCAGTATCGAGACGTTTTAGACATTT
This sequence comes from Xestia sexstrigata, assembly GCA_941918905.2. Lineage (NCBI taxonomy): Eukaryota > Metazoa > Arthropoda > Insecta > Lepidoptera > Noctuidae > Xestia > Xestia sexstrigata. The sequence goes on from OW799201.2 coordinate 22,572,778, forward strand.
CAGGCTTAACGTTTCAATAAGTGTTTTTCTTGGTTGGGTTTTTAAAATGGTGTTTGTAGAAAAAGTATTGGAATTTGGAATTGAAAACTCAAGACTCTTTCTCCAGACACGTTTTTGTTAGGTAAACTAATCATAACAGTGGTGTCGATTCTGTTGTGCACAAACTAAACTTAATTTAGGCTATTGCTATCTTTTACTAAAAGGCAAAGCGAGAAAAGGATGGCTATAGCTATGAACTAAGTTAGAGATGTCAAACTAGATTATGCCTTGCGCTTCACCGTGTTTTTAGTCGACATGTTTTTACGTACACTCTTCATTTGTATAGAAATATTAGTTCCGATTAAATTTGACAGCTCTAAATTACGTCCGTCTCTTACTCGTTTTATTAGAAAGAAAAAGATAGCAATAGCCTAAATTAAGTTTAGTTTGTGCACAACAGAATCGACACCAGTACCGACTTGACTATATTTTGGTTAAAATAAGATTGTTTTACGAGTATTGCGTTTTCACTTAAGACCACTTCCTGTATTACATAGGTACTTTTTAAGCTCTTTCTCTAGTTTAGACTAATTTTAAAATTAACCTCCACTTTGTATTGAAAGGAACAAAGTGGTCCTTTCGTGGCTACCTCTGAAATATTATCAGAATAAATGGCGTCACTTTAACAGAACGTTTGAGAACACAGCTCGTGATTGTAATGGCGTCAACTGATATATCCACATGTTGCACTCAACGAACAAGCCAAAAATCTGCTTGTGGCTTTTACTAGTGTACCGCCAATTTTAGCTTTTACATCTGAAACCTTTTTGTTAAAATGCAGATACACTACGAAATTGATATTGATATTGGCTAGGCTAGATCTTAATACATGTTACAATACCTGCTTGAAAATGACTTCCTCCACAAAAAAAGATTCATAAAGTATTTCTGCCGCAACTTAACATTACTTTAATAATAATCTCTTTGAAATTGCGAGAATAACCATGTCGATCCAGAGATTAGACAAAACAAATTAAAACTTGAGACCCTAATTTCTTTCATAGAGCCAGAAACCGTCGACGAAGAAAAAGTTTTAAAACTACTTAAATCCGACCATAAGCAATTAGGTAATCTGTAGCCAGTTTTAAGCGGCAATCTTTACCGAAATGAGTTTTCTATTTGTTTGATTAAAAGGTCTCCTCACTCACAAACTAGGTCTCTACTCTATCCGATCCGAACAAACCAATTCGCTTTGTGTCCTTTGTCTAGCAAGCAGAAAACATGTAATTTAAGTCTATGGATTCATTTGTTTTATCCGTGGTAATGAATTTACTCTTACTTTGTCTCTGGCCAATACAATTAGTGGAGTCAGGAGATTTTTGCTTGTGACTGTAATGTCTATGAAATTATCATGATAATATTAAGTTCAATAATAGAACTAAATTCTCATTGAAATCAGTTGAAAGGGAGAATCGCACGTGAAAATCAATAGACCAGCGGCAAGGGCATTGGCTGCCAATTCAAGGGCCTTAGAACAATACTTTGACGGCATCAAATGTGAACCCATTGAGCTATTCAAAGACTGTCTATTGAACTGAGCAAGCACTTAATATTAATAGTATAGTTATTTTACACATGGACACAAGAATTACCTATGAAGAAACCCTTATAAAGTAACAGGAAGGCCGATTATTATATTAAAACGTTTACATTCAAGACGCAATATACATCTCGGCGAAAATCAATGTCCAAAAATGTAGGTATAGGTATTAAGATTTTTCCACAGATTGAGACAAATTTTGGCATGCAAACGTTCATAAATACAGGATTTGTCAAAACCTCCCTCCTCCCCCTCCTGGATCTTGGTCAATAACCATGGATTTGATAATGTAATTAACCTCGTCGCATGGGTGCTATGTTCGGCGCCTAGCTAATTACATTCCTTGAAAACGCTGTAACGTTTACCTTTACCCAAATCACATTATCCTGCCAACCTGATGGTCTCAGGGGAGACCTAATCTCCCGAGCAAAACACCTTAATTTCATGTCGTTTAACCTGACTCTAAGGCAAGGCATTATGTTTGTTCCTATTGAGCTTTATTTCCGATGTCCCTTTTTCTTCCTCATCTGTAATAAGCATTTCGTCTTTCCCTCCTTTCTTTCACATTTCTCACAAAACAATGAATCACTAATTATTACTTTAGATTTATCTCTGTCTGCGAGCGTTCATCCAATTCTTTTGAATTTAAATCTTTCATCAACTTTTTCGTGCAATCGAGCGAAACTTGAAATGAAAATGAAAGAAGATTAGATGAAAAAGGTGTGCTGGTAGAAAATGTTGCCAGAGTAAAATATATGGTTATCTTTGAGAGAGATAACGTAATATACCCTTTCGAGCTGTCCGTCGGGCGGGTCTACGTTGTGTGCATATTTTATCGGGAAAAATGAACGAGCGCCATTCTTTCGTTTTCATAGAATTTGATCTTCATTACGGATATATTGTGTAAATCTAGGTTGTAGGGTAAACAAGAATAACTTATCACGTATTGAGGAACTTTTGAACGTTTTATGAGGTGAACTAGATTGAATTTTTATACCAATTAAAGACACGAATACCTTTGTCGATATCACCTGAAAACGACCTCTATCACGACACATTAGTGCGTTCTTTTATCGTTAGTGCTCCCTTTTTCTAATTGAAAAAGTTAATCGATTGCAGCAATTTTTCTATATTGAGCCAAACCCCTATTAAAATAGTTCATGTTTTAATTAAAAGCCTATGAAGTTAGTAAAATGATTTAAACCCAACGATAGAATCTGTCTATACTTTCAAGACTTAGGTATTGTGAATACCTTTGAGATGCTACGAGTATCTTTTCTTGGCTTTCTTAATTATCAGTCGCAATGCTCCGGTGGTGAACCAGTCTACGATGGAGGTCAGGTCTAACAGGACTATGGAGGTCAGATTGACAGTTACTCCATGTGAATTCTGATATTCAGCTGTATCTGCATGGACTGGCAGCTGACCCCAACATAGTTGGGAAAAAGCTAGGCAGGTGATGATGTGCAGGTAAAACCAATAGATATGGTCACCATTCACCCCATTTCCGAGTTCAAAGAGGTTCGGGGGCCAGAGAGCCTTCCCGAATCTACAACTGACCCTTTTATTTATCCCACACCCAAGTGCTTAACTTTAAACTCATAACCAGCTCAAGCTTATTCTCTTTGTCTGATGTAGACCTTACTTTGTCTTTAACATTAGCTATAACATAAGCCAGAATCAGGACTTATAAACTAGAAAGAAAAAATCAAAACAAGTTTACAGACAACGATTTACGTCCATTTTCTTTGAAGTCAAAAGTGGTCTTTGTCTCTTTAGCTATTAGCACCGTTTTGAGCAAATCTGCAAACTAGCCTACAGTACAAAAATACTGCTTATTTCTACTTGAACTCTCAGCTTCGTCAGCCCCTAATTTAGGATGCTACGTAACGCTCTTACACGATAATGTACTAAGATGTTAACTGAGTTTCAGGGCGAGAGAGGCGAGATTGTAACCTGTTGGCAAGTCAACAGGGACTGTAGTCCCGGGAGACTTCCCAAGTGCTCATGAATTTATTCATCGCGATACCTGCCTCTGGGGCGACTTCTGCTTTTTAGGACTTAATTAACTTTAGACGCGGGATGTGATTTTTTACTTTAGACTTTCATGTGCGTAGTTTTAAGTAAAATTAGTTTTTCAGGTTGGCTGCGTTTTTCCTGAAACTGCCTTAATCCTCAGACGAAATCATTTTACCGTAGAAGAAAAAATTGTGAAGTTATTGACTTGTAAATATCTCAATGTACAAAGGAAATACGCCTCGCGTTGAGCAGAACAAATTCAGAACATAAAACACGAAAACCTACTCCCATAAAACCATTCCCCCAAACGAATTCCTGACGAAAAACAGAGTCTTAAAAAGGAAAGACCTCAAATTCACAGACGAGAACCATAAAGTTGGCACCTCGGCTACGAGCCGCGGTAACCAAATCATTACCATCACTGTAACTATGTACAGATTCACTCGTAAAACCAGAATTTTTGCGTTTTATCACCTCGTATACAGAGCCGACCTGCGGAATGGAAACTTAGCACAACACGTGCCCCCGCCAACTTATAAACATAAAACAGACCAATCGTCTGTGAATGAGTTCCGAATGTCTTCCAAATTCGGAATTTTCCCGCGGAGACCTATTTTACCTGGCCGAATTTTGAACCTGATATTCCGGACGGCATCCGAGCCGCGATACCTCCGTCAGCCGTGATCCCGGCTCAGCTCATGGTATCTATCACACACAACACCTCAGCTCTCACCATCACGCCAATCGATCCCCACAGGGGTAAACAAACGCGGGGGCGCGGCGGACGCCTGTTGCGTCGTTCGCGAGGCGGACACTCACCGGGCAGCAAAGCCAGCAGCGCCAAGGCCACCAACATAGGGGCCATAGCGGCGACGCGCGGGCATACCACACCCGCGCACGCTGCGCTAGCACGCCGGCGCGCTCATGCGGCCTGAGAAAACGTGCGGCCGGCCCGAGCAGCGCCCGGCGCGGGACTGGGCGCGCCCGCCCCCGGAGCCCCGCTCCCCGCCCCCCGCACCCCCGCCCCGCGCCCCGCTGCGCAGCCGCCAGGACAGGTGCGCGCGGCACCCCGCCGACCTGAGCCCTACCCCATGAAAAGCTTCTATTATCATCTCGAGAGTTAAATAATCACTGTGTAGTAAGCGCCATCTGAAGTTTGTGTAAGCGTACGACATACCCTGAAAATCATAAGGGTGATAAAAATGAAGGGCGCTAAGTAGGGCAAGGGCCCAAGGTCGCTGCAGCCCGGGCGGGTGACGCTCCGGCGACTCGCGCCCAATCTTTATGCGCCCTTGGAGCGCTTAGGGCACATCCCTACGTGCCAATAAAATATTAAAGAGGAGCGCGCCGCAAGATAGACTATTCATTAACAATTCGTTAAATCTCATTCAAGTTTGATGTGTGGTAACGTACGGGGTTAAAGATAACGAGCTGAGATACGAGCTAAGATTATACGCGGCAGTTATACCGTTCGCGTACAAAATAGTTTCCGTTATTGTTAAGGAAAAATGCAGAATTTGTCCAAAATCCATTATATTTCTTTTCTCTATTGAGTTATTTCAGTTGTATCAATACTACAACATCCTTTAACTAAATTAACCGTTGCTGCGCAAATATCAAATGAGGAAAATCAAAAAAGCAAACTCAGCATAAAATTGCGATTATGGCACTTCTTTGTCACAATTCTGTTTATTTTCCCCGAAGATTAAGATTAGGAAGAAGTATGGCCATGGATGGAATATCCGTCGAGATTTGAGAGGGGGAATTGTAACTACTGAGCTATTGAGGCAATCCGGCTATCTGTGAAATGGGTACTGTATTGCCAATAAATAGGGGCAGTAGCGATTGTCTTGTAATAAAAAGCAGTGCACGCGATTGGTGCCCGCTTTTTACAAACTGTCTTGATCTTTCAGAGTACCTACTCTGGTACTAGGTAGTAATCGTACTGGAGTTACAAGGAAAATGTCGAGAGGAAATTATTTGAGTATGAATGTCGAGGCTACAAGACATTATGTTAGAGTAGGCGAAGACGAAGGGAATAGTGGATGGACTATGTGAAAGATGGCTAGGAAGAAATTAACTACTGCAATAACGACTAACCGAGAAGAATGGAAGAAGAGGACATGCTGCGCCGACTCCAAATACATTGGGCTAAGAGCTGGAGAGCGCTGAATATTCTCCTATAAGATCTTGGAGAGAGAAGCTTTTAAAAGCATATAGGACATACTGTGAACTAACAACCTGTACAAAAAATAATTTCAAAATTAAATATCGAAAACATAGCACTTTTTGAGCATGTACTTAATAACGCCCAAAGTTACCTCTATGTCTCCTTTATTCGGCAGGTCAACTTGAAACATTGCGTCACCTTTTGTTATTGCATTTTTTCTTAATAAAAACTGTTTTAATAACAAAAGTATTTTGCTCTTCAAAATACTCGAGTTTGAAATTGATATTATACATTGTATAAATAATATAAAAAAAAAACTACACTTTCATTTTCGTTTACAGAGTTGAGGCGGTGAGGCCTAATTTAATTAACATTTACTTATATGTGTTGGAAAATCGATAGCCCTGATTAATATTTTAGACGTCAATTGCAAAGTCAATCACTCCATTCAGATACCAAAACCCGTCTGTTTTAATTTAACCGTTCTATATTAATCCTCTAAGCTTAAAACTCGTTAAATATCTCCATCGAATAGTTCACAGTCCAAATGATCCGAGTATAATCTATTTAAACAAAACCTTTTGAAAGTCCCAAAACCTATATTTGTAGAGCACATTACGTTCGACAGAGCCTGCTTATTATTCTTTGCGGAGAATGCTCATTTTTCAACCCTGCCTCGCCCATAAATATGACTAAGATCACCGATGAAAATTGATAAAAATCGACACTCTGCCACGCCTTTACTGAGATTAATATTTTGAAAGCGAACTTTTTAGATTTTTTTTGCAAGATATCTGTGCTTACTCTGAACGCTTTGTGTGCCAAAAAAAGTTAAGATGAAAATTGAAAAATGTGGGTAAGTCGCTTTAAGAGAAATTAGGTTCTTTGCGTGCTTTTTTTGTTTGCTACTTACTGCTCAATTCATCAAACAATGCATTCATGAAAATATTTAACCATTCGTAAAGATCTTTGTCGAAAACTAAGTAAGATATTTTTGTCTCTGACTTACTAGATATAGACGTCCACAAATCTAGTTGTTTGTTCCTCAATCACACCTCGAATCTCGACCGAGTCAATGAACCTCGATAAATGTTTTGCACGAAGAAAATATTAGGTCAAGGAAAAATAGACTACATTCTATCTTGACTGGCCACATAGAGATAGTGTCTCTGCTCCGGTAGTGAAGATCGAGCATCGCTGTATTTTTACGTAAAGAATATATATTACGGCGACTCTGGACAAAAGAAAAAAGACATGGTCGTAAAAAAAACAATTATTGTTACCATAAACAAAGTAAATTCAAAACAAGAACGGGGTAAATGACCGCCTGCCCTGTATGATAAAATTTAAGCTTGAGTCGTGGACCCATTGCAAGTTTATAGCGATCTGGCTCTCACTGATGCCACATAAAATATATCTCAATCGAGCCATATCACGCGTTTAGAGGTAAGTATTGGAAACGTGTGAATGGAAAATATGAAATTGGTGCGCTTATATATTCTTTTTATAGGAATCTAATTCATTTATGATCCATCAGTGTATATGAGTAAAATATTTATTTGAAATAGCGCATCCAATGAATTTCAATAGTGTAATTCTCAGAAATAGAGTTGATTAAATATAAATATGTATTAACTTTGTTAGTTTTAGGCATTACAGTTTATTTTATACATTTGCTTAATCTTATCTCGCTATACGCGTAAAAAAACGTGAAATTCAAATTACATGAATAAATAATGCTAAAATGTAGTCTCAAACTGAGATAATTTTACATTTAGGTACCGATATTCTTATGACTGTCTGGTTTCATTTGCAGATATTTCAATGAAACAAAAAATAGATGTACGACTGTTTTGATTTACATAATATTCCTCATATTATAGAGGTTGCAAGGGTTATACGAGTTACTATTGTAAAATCAAGGTTTAATGACAACATAACTGAAAAAACCACTCGAAAGCCTGTGCAAGTAAATAGATTATCACTTGGCAAATGTGATACCATAAGGAAGAAAATGATCGACTTATACTCCACGAAAAGGAAAACCGATACGGCAATGGCTGGATGTAAATACAAAACGCTTAATTCGCAATTTAAAAACAAGATTCCATTTTTTTTTATTAACTCAAAATTATAACCGCGAGACTAAAGTCTACATTATACCTGCCAGGGCAAACTGCTGCACAAATCCTACACATTTCCATACTCGTCGGCGAGGCTCCACCGCGTCTGTGCCTCATATAAAACGCAGGTAAACTATCCAGATGGATTTTCATGATACGCTCAAGCAGTTACGTGCGGCATCTTCTAAAGTGAAAAATTGCGTCTTCAACATGTAAAATGCAATAATACTAGATGAAATTTTGTGAACATTCTTCTTGCTTTGTTTTGAGTTAGTGTTGTGGGTTTCTTGCGCAATATTAAAATATTAGAAATTTATCTTATTTACTACAGCTTAAATTATACGTATATAAGCAATTTTTTAAATTACTGTTTTTATTGAAAAGCTTTCTTTAAGTCTAATGGCCGTAACCAATAAACCATAATATTTATTAAAAAAAATATAAAAAAATTATTGCAAGTAAAAAGGGTACAGTAAATCTCCTTAAATATCTATATATTAATTTTGTCAAATACGAAATGTCAAATAATGTACGAGAATCAAGTTAACTTCAAAGAAGTAATTCAAGTCATGCTACGTGCTACGATGTAGCCGGTCTTTGCTACGCCGTAGCATACGGCTACGCGAGAATGATTTGTTCGGACTGTTGACATAATAATAGGGTAGTTGACACACCAATCAATAGACATACTTTTTAAGAGCTGTCAAAACGCGGTTGTCTCATAGATTTTGTATGGCAGTAGCACGCTGTGACGTCACTGTTTAGTCAACTCAATGACTCAACTATTTATTGATTTCAAAGCAACTAAAAATCGAATTTGGCAATTAATTGAAAATAAATTTTCAGGGTTTTCAGGCCCAAAATAAAGTTTTTTTTTTGAGATTGGTGTCTTGGAATTATTGTTTTATGGTGTCAACTACCCTATTATTTCTGGCTGCGTTACCTATAACAATTCCTGCGACAATTTTTTAACTCGTGCCTGAGTGCGTACCACTATCGTACATCGTCATCTGCCTAGCCTTTTCCCGAACTATGTTGGAGTCGGCTTCCAGTCTAACCAGATGCAGCTAAATACCAGTATTTTACATAGACGGACTGCCTATCTGACCTCCACAACAATACGATACGATACCCCTTATTGCGACTGCATATCAGATTTTCGGTTTATATTAACGACTGTCAAAAATCTGCAATTGACAGCCGGTTCCAACGGCTAAACTTGCTTTACGAGGCACGGAGGAAACTCGGTATGTAATGGCTGGTCACCCATCCATGGACCAACCTAGGCAAGCGCGGCTAAGCCTAAAGATCGACCCGGGTTTCTGTTATTATTAACCCTTTTCACACATAAAGTTTTCATAAATAAATATGTCGATTATTCATGTTGACTCTCACCGTCAACGACGATGGTTAACGGCCCATCTCACAGCTTACCTTTATCATCAACCCGATAGTCCATACCCATTAAAAACCAATTCCCATCAGCCATTCGTAAAATAATCATAACAATAATAAAACAATACCTACTCAGTTCACAAATACGATCACTGCATACGCTAGGTATCGTAAAAGACGACTAAGGGGTTAACCTAAAGAATGGGAAGCCTGTAATCGCTAACTACCAGTTAACCGAGATGGTTATTGCCTTACAGCGCACTCGCGTAAGGCGAGAATGTGTTACGTAGTTCAGGTTAACAGTTTGATATGGCATTAAGTATAATGAGCTGGTAATGTTCCCACTGCTGGGACACAGGCCTTCTCTCTTCAGGTCAGCAAATGTCAAGTCAATTTTGAATTTTATGACATGTCGGTTCCTCACGACGCTTTCTTGTACCGTTTTATAAGCAGTGTTGATAAAATAATTCTAACAAAGAAAAATTTGTTATAAAGTTTAATAAATAATATATTATAGTTCAAAAAAAAACTATAAAACACGCTTTAGAGTGACGCCATTATTATTTCTCGTATTCTTTTCAGCAATCCCTTTCATTTGATACCCATATCATGAGAATTTAGACTTTAGAATGACGTCACTTAGCTAACCATGCATTGTCATCCAATATAAACATGTAACCAAAATTTCAGCTCAATCGGAAACCGAGAAGTGCGTCAAATATTACTTCTAAGATTTTTATAGTTACAGGTGAAGCTAATAAAAGCGTATTAGAAATCAAATGCATCCAAAATCCACCTGCATGGCTGACTTCCTGCTGAGAGGAGACAAATGTATTCCAGGATTAGGAACATTATGCGCTGATTCTGCTTCAAATAATATGAATTTAATGGCAGTCTTCTCAAAAATCAAGTTAATAATCAAAACACACTGAATCATACATCGACGTAACGTTCATTTTGATTTTCTTTTTTGATATTCTAAGGGCTAGGGTTCGATGTAGTGTAGCCCCATATAACCCCACGTCAGAACCTGTCCATCTGTCTGTCACACGATTGTTACGTGTTACTCGGGTAATATTTCCCTAACATAAACATACCTACCTTACCTTAAATAAGGGTTATTATTTGGAGAGTCGTGCAGAATCATAATAAGTATATCTCGTTGAAAATTGATTCCATTATAGATGAGGAATCTGCCGGTTGTTTCTGAAATTAGTCTGGACTTAGACACACCTGTATAATGAATGTATGAAAATTTATCATCGAATGCCTACATTGTCATCGTCGATATTAAAAATAAAAAGTTACATAATTAATCAAATAAAAACACAATACAATTACAATTCAATGAAAAAAAAATCACAAAAACTTAAAAGTAAATTAAAATATTATCATTAAATTATCTAATTTATCATCATCATTTATACATACCTACCTATATCATACAAACATACAGAAACCTACGCGTTTTCTATGCAGAAATTATAGAACGCCACTTGATTTAATCCTTACCAACTCCTTTTGCCTCGTTCACGTTCGCCATATTTACGAGTATGTTCAACCTAAAAAAACATTTACGTGATTAAGTTATTTCCAAAAGCATCACGGTGCTTATGGGCAGTTGTCCCAATCCAATTTGTGTTAACGTAAATTGTCAAAATGATATTTTTGCCGATTTCAGTGTTCGTCTCATTGTAAAAATTCTAAATGATGTACCGTAACATCATTTATGTTAGGTTAACAAAATACTAAGGTTGTATTTTGGCATCTCAATTCATCACCACCATTCTCCTGCTTTTATCCCAATTTAATTAGGATCAGTCATCTTCTTCCACATCCTGTTGATACCTATGTCAATTCAACATAGTAAAAAGTTTCCCGATATCCATTTGAAAATAAAGTGGGCAGGTACCAGTACCATGAGCGATCGTGGAAAATAGAGCGGAAAATATAATATAATATTTTTCACTTTCATTCGATGCTTTTATTTGCATCGGGCAGCGCTGGTATGGAGTACCTTTACCTACCTACACATCTGGTGTATACATTTGTTTTTATCTATTTCATATTGAAAACTATACAAGCTTCTGTAGCTGCAGAGCTGCGTGCTCAAAAAACTGGTTTATTATTAATTGCACGATGTACATACAGTTGCATGGTAACCTTAAAACTAACGAGCATTATGACCTGCTAGAGCGCAGCAAATGAACTATTTTAACATTAATATTGCATATTATTTGAGAGCAGCGGTGGCCCAGTGGTGGCGGCCCCGACTTACGAACAGTAAGTCGTGGGTTCGAACCCAGACAGGCGCATTACTTGTACATTGTATAATAATCTGACCTCTTCTTTAACTTCTTATTTTCCAGTAATTTTTGAATACTACAAGTATAATAACATTTTTATAATAGCAGTGACTAAACTAACTTTTCTTGTTCAGGTAATCTATACCTGGATACTTCGGTTTTCTTGACTAACTGTAATGCTATTGCAACGATGAATACTAACTCGCAATAAGGATATTACGAGCTGGTTTTATGTATTAAAGGGAACTGAGGAGAAAACTAACTTTATGAATAGGTAAATAAACGGCCAGCTCTATCGCCAAGATTGCTAGGAAACGGACATTGCCTGCTTACTTAAGTACTAAGAGGCATGAAAGCTAGCTTTCGAAAAGGGATATAATATGAACGCACGATCATCGATAGACTAAGTATTACTTGCTATATTTCTACTAATGATGGATTGGTGAATCTTGATCTCAAGGTGGCGGGGCAGGATAGTGGGGCCAACGAAACCACGGTTTTGATTTTTCCCGCAGTGGGGTCAGCGGGAATACACCAGGTAAGCTAAACATTAGCTATGGCAAGTCGATTATTAGAGTAGACTAGCCGCGCGCGGAAAATGCGCAGATCTGACACCTCTGTCATATAGTGCATCTTTGAAGGTTGAATGACATGTCAGGATTTAGTTCCCACTATGGCCACGAGCCAAAATAACCATGACGCATCCTATCAGAAGTGACGGTATAAAACAAAATCCTGTCTGCACTTTTTTAACCCTCCAAGAGTATCTACCAACAAGCCATCAATGTTGAATATAATTCCCGGATCCTGTCCAAAAAGTTGTAATTCAAATCAAAAGCGAATCTAAACTTTTGGGCGACAGCAATCGTTAATAAAACCTGCTCACAATCCTCGTAACTTTTTCAATACGTATTTGTCGTTATTGTGAGCGAGTTAGCCTAGAATTTTAAATGCGCTTGATGAAATAGAGCGTTCGGGCTTGGGAGAGATTGAAAATACATTTCTCGATAAAGTGTAAATAGGTAAATTAACATGACAAACAAAAGGAAGATAGACGGCCTTAACTCTACAGACAACCTATAGTGTTATTATAGATGCAATAAAACCGTGCGGACTGAAATCCGGACCGGACTATGAACACCGGACTATGACAGGTAAGTTGCTGAAATACCTGTCAAAGTTTAGTGTCCGTGAGACACCCTACTTTTAACATTCTCGTCGTGTGTTCGAAAGCAAAATATCTAAACTCTCGTTAGCAAAAAGATTTTTTAGACATTACTTTGTACCCTATCTGTTTTCCTATTTAACCCAAAGGTTGACTGGTAGAGAATGCCTTGCGGCATTAAGTCCGCCTATGTACCACTATTGTACATGAAGTTTAAATAAATAAATAAAAATATTTAAAAAGAATAAAGGCACACTCCAAACATTAATCCGTAATTACAAAAGTAAAGCCCACCACACCCGAAAAAAAAAAAAAAAAACTGTTACCCAACCTTGTCAAAACAGTAGATTTTTTTTTTAATATAGCCATTTTGAACCCTAAAAAGCTTAACGTTAATTTGGGAAGATGGTTGCTGTGAAACTGCTTACATTTGCATACAAAACTGAGTTGAGTCGCACAGTAATGGAAGAACGCATCGGTAGGTAGGCGGGGTGTGAGAATGTACACACATTTTTTCGCAAAATATAATTAGTTACCCAGTTTACCAGACAAAATATTCAGTAACAACTTTATAACGAAGATTACTGGTGCCAACTTTGCAAAAACTGAATGTACTTAATGTAGACGGCGCTATAACATATGTATTATCCTTTATGTATTCCCAGGGTTCTTGTTGTAAATTATACTCACGAAGACTCAAATCAATTCATAACATTTTTATTTCACATAAGCCCAGGAAAACGTAGAAAACTTCGACAGTGGTGCACGGTTCGGGGGACTATCGTTTTTGAGCTCACCAGATGGCGCCACTGTCAAGTAAGGTATTGTCAATATTTCTATTTTATACTTTAAAGTACCAATAACGTCATAAAAAGTTATTTTATTACGAATAACAACCCGATAACAACATAGAGATTTTAAGATTTAAGATTTTAAGTAGCCACCTATGATCTTATTTAATAACAAATAAGATCATTAAAATCTTCAAGTCATAATTAATCAAGAATGACTCAGTCTAGAACACAATCGTGAGTATTAGTATAAATACGTGATAAAAAAGCACGCAACGCGCGAACTCTGTATGACATCTGACATTTCGGAAGACCTTAGTCTACACTAACGCCTCTAGCGGCGAATTCATGAGCGATAGCTCCCATTGCTAATGACCGCCGCGCCGGCGCTGTACCGCTGACTATCTGTCAAATCAGCTAGCCGTTTTCTCAAATTATTTGTAAAAATGTGGGTATCGCTAACAATAAGGACTTACAATATTGAAGTCATTTTCCAGACTTACGATATTGAAGTCATTTTCCAGACTTACGATATTGAAGTAATTTTCCAGACTATTCCAGAATTATGCGGTTTGCCTCAGTGGCATTTGGTATAGGTACTCACATACCAGCCTAAATAAACGTTCCCTTGCTCTAGCCAGGGACATACATTGGCACTCGCAAGAGCGGCCAACCCGCCACACTTTTCATACAAACGCTTGTACGTGATTATGCCGTTGTTACACATATATCTTTGATTTTTTTGAACTGCTATGTATCTTTTATACACATGTATAGGCTTATAACAAAGCAAAAAATAAAAATTTGTAGAAACAAATTCAGTATGAGCCTTCAAAAGTTGCTGTTTTGCACAAATTTTACCTCAACTTTGACCGTTCCTAATGTAAGTAGGTACTCATAAATTGTAAAAGTAAAGAAAACATCCTGATAGAAGCCTTGAACATGTAATGGAGATTCTAAATGACAAATATTTATTTCACAAACTTGTAAGACTTATTCAAAACCACGTATTTCCTAGAACAAGTTTACGAAATTTTCGAACACTATTTTTCGTTCAATGTTATCGCGTTAGACGGAATGAGGCGCGCGGGAGACGAGTAGTGCGGGCTTTAGGCTTGGTGAGACAGTTTGTACACCGCGTAGTATTTTTAACCGACTTCAAAAAGGAGGAAGTTCTTAATTCGTCGGAACCTTTTATATTTTTTATGTATGTTCCCCGATTACTCGAAGATGGCTGGACCGATTTGGATTTTTTTTTGTTTGATAGGCTATTACTTCTTAAGTGGTCCCATGATCATCAAGTCAGGGTTTGATGATGGGATCCTGGAGAAATAGAGAGAACTTTTAAAATTTTATAGGCATACTTGAAGCGATTTGGGTAGTTTTTGGAAGAGTAGGTACTTTTTCGGAGTGGTCCCATTTCAATTTGGTGAAGATCTGATAAAGAACTTCGGAGATAGGCAACGGAACTCCTCAATAAAAGATAGCAAATGGACATGGGATTGCTGAAATCTCATGTCTGTCTATTATTGTTTACACCAGTTCATAACATAACATCACGCCGGTACGCTGTGAAGGGGTAGTAAGCACATGCCTGACGGGACAAATGCGAGACTGTTCGAAAGAGATACGGTGGCCCTGGAACACAAAGGGCAATGAAGGAACATGGATGGGTTTTAGTCAGTAAAAGTCTGACACTCCTTCATTTCGGGGTCATTCATTTGATGTTTTTTTTTTTTGTTTTTTATCAGCCTATTCTGTCCCACTGTTGGGCAAAGACCTCCCTCATAGCTTTCCAATCCTGTTTACAATTTGCCCTCTCCGACCAATCCGTCAAGAACGAGTCCAGGCCCCTTATTCACAACGCTTCGATTCGATTTTCGATTCGGAAAGTCGTATGTCTATCTTTTTTTGACATTACGAAATCGAGCGAGATAGACATACGACTTTCCGAATCGAAAATCGAATAGAAGCGTTGTGAATAGCTATGCAGATCGCCACGACAGCGTTTCTTAAGCCTGCATCGGTTACGACGGCCGTCTTCAGACAGCCACTGTGTGACTATCATCGCCCATCTGTCCGGCTTCATCCTAGAGACGTGACCCGCCCAGTCCCATTTCAGCTTCGCAGACTTGTTGCCAACATCGGCGATGCCTGTCTTTGACCCGTATTATAAGATGTTGCCCATTCGATCGGAGAGTCTAATAATTAGAATGCGACGTTCCATCGCTCTTTGGCAAACGTTGATTTTGGACTTCTGAGCTTCAGTCAAAGACCAAGTCTGAGCGCCATAGGTTAGGATAGGCAGGATACCTACACAAACATCTCTACGCGCTTCAGTGAAATAGGAAGGTCGCCCTTCATAAATGCCTTCATGGACCAGTTGCTCCTCCAGGCGTTTTCAACTCGACGGTCGATCTCTTTGTCCTGTCTGTTGGTGAAGGAAACTAGCTGACTAAGGTAGATATATTCGTCGACATATTGTATTTCCTGCCCATCAACCTCGACCCTATATTTAGCGGCATTGCTCATGGCTTTAGTCTTTTACCAATTCATCGTCAGTCCAACCTCAAGGCTTGCAGTGGTCAGGTCTTGGAGCATTTATTTTAGTTGATTTGCTTCGGAAGCAGAAAGAATATTGATGATTCCCATCCGAAAAAAAAGGGGTGAGCACATGTCAACCACTAAAAAGTTGATTTAGTTTTTTTGTCACTATAAAACATGTTTTACGAACAACAGCAAAAATTACAAAAAAAAATATGTTTGATTAGTGATCTTCTCCAAAGTTTTAGGCATTTTTGAACTTTTAATTATCAGCAAAGGTCTGCTGCGGTACCAGCTATAATAATAACTTAAATTGTAGTACTTTCGCGCTATTAATCATATTAAATTGGCTTCAAATGATTTAATCTGGGACTTTTCATTAAAAAAACTAAAAATTGAATTAACTCAAAAACTACTGAATTTCTGTAGAACATTTTGGTGGCTTTTCTTGCATTATAACCCTACTAGGAATACGTCGAGTTACCAGTAACTCTGTTTATGTCGCCGAAGAAATATTGGCAACCCTACTTCATATAAATATAAAGATTATGCTCTGTGGTGGGAATATATTGAGGAATTTTCTTTCTCAACTCTTCCCTAGTCGCTGGATAGATGGCGCTGAACTTGGTAAGTTACTGCAAGGAACGGAACGTCACATCATTTCACTTGGATGTATTGGTTATATTCGGAAGCATAAGCAAACGAAAGTGTCAGTCAACGAGCGTATGTGACGTGACGCAATGTTTTTTTTTTCCAAGCGTTTTGGCTTTGGCACCTAGTAACGTAGTCAGTTCAACGCCATCTAGAGAGTTCTTGGAAACTATTTTTTTGTAATCCCTCGAAAAGAAAACCACTCATTCTGCGACAGTCTGACAGTCAGTCAGACATGACGCAAAGTGTTGCCATGCCGCCGTGTCGACGGCGCGTTGCCGTGTCGACGGAAAATAATTTGTTCTATTAATGTGGCGAAAAGCCACAATTCCAAGCGGAAGAAAAGTAAAATAATTATGTATAGTCTTTGCTTCCGGCTTGGGATAGAAAAAGATAGGACTCCACTCTATGACAGACACAGATGGTGTGATTGGAACTATCCCTCTTGTATCTGATTCTGATAATCTGCAAAATGGTGTAATACTACAATTTATAACCGTCTATACTAAGTTATAATATTTTGTAAATTAAGATTCGATCATGTTGCAATTTCTAAAAAAAGGATGATCCTTTATAAATGAGGTTTAAATCCATTACATGCACGTTCATGTTCCACGCGCACCTCAAAGAGAATCAGCAAAAAGAAAAGGGTCCGCAAGGGCCGATGCCTGCCGGGGTTGCGGGACTGTTCGAAAGAGATACCGTGGCCCCGGAACATAAAGGGCGATGAAGGAACATGGATGGGTTTTATTCAGTAAAAGTCTGACACTCCCTCCTGCTCCGCCCAGAGCGGGAGAAGTCATATGATGATTTCCCATCCAAAAAAAAAAAAACAAAAATGTGTGACCATGCCGCACGATTCTTACCACAATGTGCAACATTATAAATTATTGTAGTGTAGCATGCGGCCTTAGTGGCATGCCGCAATGCCGCACAGTGTTGCCCCGGCGTAAAACAGCCTTAACACTATGTCTATGATGCTCTTGCTCTGTGGAGTGTCAGTGTCACAGAGTTGTCATTGACAGAGTTGTAATTAGGTATCAGTGATACCAGATCTACTGATTTAGCAGTAAATCTACCTGATTTAAAAAAAATCTACTGATCTACTGCCTTGAGTGGAAATCTACCTGCTTTTTTTCAAATCAGATCGTATCATCTAGTTATTGTCGTCGTGTCGTGTCATCTGGCTTAAAGGCCTAAATAACATGACATTTGTCAAACAAGTTTTGTGAATTCGCGGTGTTTTTTATCTGTAGCGTGTGCAAGACAGTGACTGTGACGTAACATTAAAGGAAAAAATGTACTCAAATGTGACGTCACACGATTTTTCGACACACTGTATCGTCTTCATTTTTGTTTACGTGAAAAAAGAAAAAATACGTGTCCAATATTTATTGAAAATCTATCTGACCGACTAATTAAATTTTTTATCATCTACCCTATTCAAGCTCAAGTCCTTTTTTTACCTCATGTAGGTATGACTTTTTTAATCTACTGATTTTTCTTTCGATCTACTGCTAAAACTTTAATTTTTCTACTGATTTCTTCAGATTCCATCTGGCAACACTGTTAGGTATACAACAAATACATACATACAGGGCAGACATATTATATTATTGTACTCTTTGACTCAGACAGTGTTGTCAGCAAAATAGACGAATTTTGGCGTTGTGATTTCGGCCTGTTTAAACTTAATTTCTGTATTGTGAGTAGCATTGAACACTTCGCAAAATGAATAACACCACGATAAATGTGGATCAATTGAACTCTGCGCTAGGCTCACTTCGAGTACTGCGATCCAGCGTCAGTCATGTCTTCGAAACACTTTCCAATGGATTGCGCGCCGACCACGGCGAAGATGGCAAAGATAAGTTCCTTTTAGAGCTTCAAGAACTGCTAAACAACGTAAATATTAACCTGCGAGACTTGGAACAGACTGTAAATGGCCTCCCGCCACCCACAGCCCCTTTTAATTTGGGCACAACAACATACCTGAGCCAGGAGACTACACAAGACCGGCAAGCGCTTTATACTCAACTAGTAAATAGCTACAAATGGACTGATAAGATTCATGAGTACAGCTCCTTCGCACACACACTCCTGAGCCAAAACTCGCTCAAGCGCTCGTACATAAACTCTGGAAGTACGAAGCGACGGGGGAAACTGCAGAGTAACCACAACGTCGCGCCTCTACAAGTAGACAATGTTATTAACAACATTGACAGGTCATACAGTGACATGAAGATAACTATATCAAGACCATTTGCAAGCAATGCAGTTGTGCAGATCAACTTGAGCCATGTGCTAAAAGCTGTAGTCGCCTTCAAAGGGTTGCTCATGGAGTGGGTCATGGTCAAAGGATACGGTGAATCCTTGGATCTATGGACGGAGTCCCGACATCACGTCTTCAGAAAAGTAACAGAGAATGCTCACGCTGCTATGTTACACTTCTATTCTCCGACTTTACCAGAACTGGCTGTGCGTTCATTCATGACATGGTTGCATAGCTACGTAAATCTCTTTAGTGAGAAATGCAAGAGATGTAATACCCATCTTCATCACACATCGCTACTGCCTCCTGCATGGCGAGACTTCCGTACCTTGGACCCATTTCACGATGAATGTAAACAATAGTCAATGTGGTATTGATCGGGGGAGCCCACCAATTCTTTTGGGGACTCTTCCTTTCAATAAGAATTAATATACAATGGACATTGGAAAAGTGTAATACCCTGAGGGAACACAAGTTGCTGTGTATCATATTTTATAAGTTTTATTTATAAGCCTGCTCTAGTATATTTACTGAGTAAAGTTGTGTATTATTTATAGATCAAACAAAATGAGTACATCTGCCATGTCTGACATTCTCGTAATCAAAACATGGTGCTATAAAAGGAAATATTCACTACCAGTAATATCATGCCTCATTTTTTTGGTGGTTGCAAGAGTTCTATTCCCAGGTTGAACAGTGTTACCCTATTGAGTTTTTCCATCACAAATGTTGTAATTTTGGTGAATCGAGCCTGCCCTGCCTAACTCTTCGGCAAATAGGCATGGTGTTATGTATGTAGTAATATCATGTAGATTTTATAATTCATCCCTGCACCACAACTAAGCATATTTTGCTTTTACAAATCTGTGCCTAAGAGACTCCTCACACTTATTCAGCTACTGCTGCAGCTCTATTCAGCTACTTATTCAGCTTATGCCCATAGTAAACAACGATTTTGTATGAGACGCGTACGCGTCGCGCTCCATTAACGGCTGCGTACGCGTCTCATACAAAATCGTTGTTTTCTATGAGCATAAGCTGAATAAGTGTGTGGTCCCTAAATGTGATGAAAGGAGTCATCATTTTAGTTTATACATCATGTATGGACTTAGTTCTGCTAAAATTAGCCAACCAAAATTCGAATTGTACATAACTAATAATACTGTTCAGTAAAATTATTCTTAAACATCCAAAATATAGAAACAAATTTACAATGAATCAGTGGATAGCATTAGCTTTCCAATGTGGTTACAACTATTAGGAAAATGGGTGGGTTGGTTTATTTTGGCAGAACTAAGCTCTTTAATTCAATTCTAGTTTGTATAACTTTTGCTAGCAATTCTGTACCTAATCACTTGAAAATAAAACAACATAAAATAACTAAAAATATATTTATTAACTAACAGTTTTAAAATATTGATAAATTACGTGAATGGTTTGCAAACAGCCACAGAATGGTCAACACCACATATGACCTTTAATACATGTCCACCAATGGAGACTTTTAATGGGAAGTGCTGGTCTTTACCAGAGCCTAGACCGAGGCAGCCTTGTCTATTCCTGCCCCACATATACAAGTGTCCATCATTGGTTATTGCTGCTAAATGTCCTATACCACAAGCTACTTTTTCTACACGAGCCTCTGTGTTGAATTCATTGCGTCCAAACAAGGGAGATGGTATCTGTTTTGGTCTTTTTGAGTGGTCCACATTGGGGCCAAGCCCCAGCAAGCCGTAGCCCCAAACGAACGCGTCACCTGCCTCTGTGAAATAAACAGTTATTCAGTCAAAATCTTATACTACTTTTGACTGACTTCAAACATTCAATCTATAAATTAAAGCCATTTTAGTGGTGGACCACTAAAATGGATCAGAGACTGAATAATTATGAACCCGTATTCTTAAAAGCTTCTCTTTGATCAAAAGTTTTATACTTCTAATGCTCATTCTCGTGTGCTTACTTAGCATGTTTAAAGTTATACATGCTACTCACCATTCACAATCAAACAGAATGATCCACCGGCCGCTATGTCGGTAATCTTGCCCAATCCTCGAGTGAATTCTCGCAGAGAGTACGACATGTTGACTTGCTGTGTGCCGCACGCCATCGGGATCTGACCGTACTCAGAGTTGCCCCAGCCAAACAGTTCACCAGCATCTGTGGAAGGAAAAATGGAAACTTTCACTGCATGACTGGGTTGTGTTGTGTGTAACACAAGCTAGATTAAAATATTTAAGTCTGTGTAGAACAGAGCAGTGTCGTGGTATTGGCTCCGAGTTAATTAATTGTAGGTCGTGAATTCAAACCTATCGGACACTTTGTGAATTTATTTCATCACCACTGTTGACAAAATGGTGTGGCAAAACATCGTGAGGAAACGGGTATGTCTTAAAACAAGATCCAAGAAATGTGACATTCATCAACCCACGTAGATTATGGCCTGTCTCTCAGAGAGCAGTGGGAACGATGTGTCCGGATTATGCTAAGTCGGAATACCCACCATTTAACGCCAGCACACAATCGCCAGTAGATGCGACTTTCACAACTTTCTCCGAAGTGATATCGCCCTTCACAGGGGCGGGTATTGGCTGATTGTCGAATGTACCGACTCCGGTCTGACCGTCCGCGCCCCAGCCGCAAGCGTACACCTTGCCGCACTCTGTTACAAACATACTGAAACATGATTTAACACAAAATGTTAATGCCAGAATTACATTGGTGTTAATAAATTAGAAGGGTTAAAAAATTGTTAAATATGATAAAACTACTTTTTTTTTCTATCCTGCTCTGTCCCACTCCTGGGGCCCTACTCTCTAACGTTTCGTCCGTATATTCGGATCTATCTTTCTCTCTCGGGCACGTCTGCAGATGAATGTGAGTGAGAGAAACAGATAGATCCGAATATACGGACGAAACGTTAGAGAGTAGGTCCTCTGGGCCTCCCTCCAATCTTTCCACTGCTCGCGAACCCGCGCGTCCCCCTTCCATTTCGGACGGAACTTGTCACTTGTCAACTCTACTGTGTCAGGGCACCAGTTTCCTGCAATTTTGGCCCACAGTTTGTCCGGCATGCGGCAGACATGACCTGCCCAGTTCAGTTGGGCAACCTTTTGAGCCATGTCAGCTATATTTGTTTTGGAGCGCGTATTGTGTTTCGAACACGATCCGTTAATTTAACACCTAGTATATTGCGCTCCATTGCTCGTTGGCAACCTTGAGTTTGGACTTCTGAATGTTAGTCAAAGACCAAGACTGTGCACCATAGGTTAAAAAAAACTACAATACAATAAATACAATTATTGGTGCTCTTCTTGTTTTATGTCACACCGCTGGGCAAAGGCCTCCCTCTTGCATTTCCAATGTTTCGAGGAAGGTAAAAAACGCTAAACTAAGTGATTGGCCTGAGAAGGCAATCAGACAAGAAATATGGGAAAAGTGACTTCTTGGTTTTATGGATTATTCAAATTCAAAATAATTTATTTCAATCCTTAAAAGATCATAATTTATGCACACATTTGAAATTAAAATTAATTATGTACCTTAAGGGTAAAAACAGGACCTTAGTACTAAGACTCCACTGTCCGTCAGTGTGTCTGTCACCAGGCTATATCTCATGAACCGTGATAGCTAGTCTGTTGAAATTTTTACAGATAGCCGCTATAACAACAAATAATAAAAAGAATAAGGGGGGCTCCCCTATCCCAGTACTATGATGGTACGGAACCCTTCATGCGCAAGTCCGACTCGCACTTGGTCGGGACAAAACTTATATTATACGCATCATTTGAACATTTTGAACTAAAGTCACAAACTCTGAAACTTACAACATAACATGGCAAATGGAAATGGCGAATAACTGCAAATAACGTACTTACGTATGATCCTGCCCGCAGCACACGCTGGCTATCTTCTCCTTGCCCAACCGTTTGATATTGTGAGACACCATGCTTCCTTTGTACTCCTCGTTCGGGTTTATCTTACGCCCGCACTGGCCGTATGCGTTGTTGCCTAATGTGAATACTCCTTCGTTGTCTGTCAGTATTGCCGTGTGGGCGCGACCCGCGTCTATGCCGATGATCTGTATATTGAATTGATTTGATTTGCAGAATGTTGATAATTGAAGGGACATCAATTATTGTCAAGAAAAAACCATGTTGAGGGTTAAAGTTCTGTTGGCACCTGTTCCAAACGATCAGTTAACAACAAAAAACATGTTGTTTGTTTGATAGAGTTCTCGCTTGTGGCGGCGTTGGTGTGACAGTCAACGATCATCCCTTTACTGACATTGGACCTACAATCTTTTCTGTTTCTTCAGCGAGAATAAGTCGATACACTTACTACTCAGCAGATGGGCAGGCGCCTTCAGGTTGTAATACCTGTAATTTGTGTTCAAATTACCTTAGTTTCTAATGACTTGTATGGCAGGAATATTGGCGCTGGACTGAGCAGCAGCTCAAGTGGGTGACCGATGCGTGGAGCATGATAGCCAATCTGTGAGTCTGTGTTGATGCCCATGCCAAACACTTTGTGTTGCTCACTGGTCTTTATAGAAGTCACTGTGAAACCATACCCTGCAGCTATGTGTTCGACCTGCAATAATTGGAAAGTCATTAATAACAGAATTTAATTGTGACAACGGGATCGCACTCTTATGTCAAGGCAGGGTAATTACGCATGTATGGCTCAGTGTGATATTTTTGGGAGTACCCACAAACCTAAATATGTAATTTGCAATTAAATACATCAAGTTAATTTGTAAGTCTGAGTGTCGAAGGACAATGATTAGTTTATACTTTGTTTAAATTTGTTCTCATGCAAGTGAAATGTAAATTTCTTTATGAGAATTAAATGTCTTTAACCAGAACCGATCCGTCCGGTCCGTTGCCGATCTCATTAATTTATGTACAACATCTTATACCTACATTCTAAGCAAATAAAGATCTGATTCTGATTCTGATTCAGAATTTAACTGCACTTGTGTTTTTCCATTTATAGGAATTTCGCAGAAGCATCCTGGAGTCAGCTTGAAGTGTGTATGTTGCATAATCCATATTTTTAAGTAACCTCACAGCTGAACACTGTGTCTTAAGGTACAGGTTATCCTAGTTTGAGAGGCAGGGCTCACAATATCTGTATACAGATATATATATGATACTACTACAGCGTAGTTAGCATTTTGTTAATCAGTGTTTACGTGTGTTTCTTTGTGACAATAAACTATTTATTTATATCCTGTTTTAAATGCTTATCTAAGTGTTCATTGAACTTACGTCAAATCTCTCTGCGAAGGCAGACCTCATCGGGTACCAACAGAGTGAGAAGTTATTCCTGTACTGCTTCTTGCCCTTAGTTCCGCGTGGCATATGAATGCCTAGTGCACCAGTCTCCGCAAGCCCCCATGTGTACATGTTCCGGTCTGAGGACTTGCTTGTGGGGTACTGGAAAACTAAAATAGAAAGATAGGTTTAATAATATTGGTCTAAACTAAATCCTGCAGATAATTACTTACCATTTTTGGTAAGTAACCAGCGCATAGTCATACACGAATACACCACTGTTATGTATTCTAAAATTAAATCAGAGAATGTCCATCGAAAGGCCAAATTAAAGAATTTTGGTTTTCGAGGTTACAAAACATTGGAAGAGAAGAGAAATGCTTAAAAAAAAGTGTTTAAGATCTATTACAAATAGATCTTAAACACTTTTTTTAAGCATTACATACATTTCATCAATATCTAATTAATAACAATTTACTAATTACTTGGAAGCGATTCCTCTTCATCAGGATCTGGAATTTTCTTCTTTGTAGTTGCATAGTAGCGATGTGCAAATACAGTTGGACTCCTGTTACGTAACAACACTATAACGGTATTCATTTTAGTTGTAAATTAGAACATTTTCAAACAAAAACACTTTTTTATAGGTTATAATATAGTAACAATCGGCTTTTACAGTTTTGACGTTTCTTTCTTTTGACGTTTTCGATTACGTTCTTTTTTACGTAATAGGCGATATTTGTGCAAAAAAGGTCTTGAATAGACAATGTAGATAAAAAGTTACTTTTGCTCATAAGGGGTAGACAGTGTAGATACACACTTTTATTTTCACTTTTTAGCCGATTGCGAGACCCAAAGAAGAGAATGGAGAATCATTTTTGAATCTATTTTATAACATTTGCAGTTTCGCCGGCAAACTTAATAATTTGATTATTGTGTAGTCTAAGTTAGACCTTGTAGAGTCAGGGCGTGTAGAGTTAGAAGCTTGGCTCTACATAAGATCTGATAACTTTTTAGCAGTGCGGTGCGAGTCCTACGGTCTCGTATTGGCAACATTTTACATAAAAATGTTTTTGGTGGGATAATAATAGTATGGAATTAAACTAAAAAGTGTACGACAAGATAGCAACAGTGACCTGACCGATTGAGTGGTCCGTTTTTCACCCTACTTGATAGGCGTCAGACTCTTGTCGTTTCCGCTATGTAGGTACTACTGCTGCGAGAGGAGTTGCAGCACATGTTTCTCCTCTAGAGTACGAGCCTTAACAATCAAATCGTAGGAGCACCAAATAAAGTCTAATAATTAAAACTCAACAAAAAAACAGTGGGAAAATAAAAAAAACAGACAAAAAAACTTAAAAATCATTTGTTTGCCAAAACATCGAAACAACTGAGTACAAATAATATTATGTTCTGCTATGCATCTGTAAACATTTATTGGGATAATTTATGTTTTACAATTTAACTTATTCAAGTATTTTGCGAGTAACATCGAATCTTACACAAACTTTAATGTTTAAAATCGTAAATTAAATTAAATGACACATTTGAACGATTAAACATCTTATTTTGTTAGAGATACTGACGTCAACAGTCAACCCTGAGAATTGTTTTTATTTCTATTTTACTTTATTTTGGATAATAGGTTGGCACGCATTTGCGTATTTTGAAAGAGGGCTTTGATCAGGCTTCGGAGTTCTTCGTTCCTGAAATGTATGGCTAAGGGGCCAGTGCCGTCTTTCCAGTGGTTCTCTATGTCCTTAAGGGAACCGCCTAGTATGAAGATCAGCTCTTGGAGCTTGATCCAGGATTGGACGTGTTGTTCTATTTCTTCTGGGTTCTGGAATGATACAATATAATACAATATATACAGATTTTGTGGCTCAACCTGAGAACTGTCAAAATTTGAAATAGCTAACAATAACGTGGCTAATTATATATTTATATAATATCATCTGGGAGTTTTATCGAACTAGGTTTAGTGTCGTGGGCTGTCTAACTATCATCGGCGCTGACCTGCCAGGGCTGACAACCAGCGTTCTACGTGTAGACGCCCTTACAATATGCCGCCGACATTTTCAAAACAAGAAGGTGTATTCCTGTAAAAACAAATAAGTACCTGGAAGAGCTGTGGAGCCTTGTGCACAACAATGGAGTACATGTCGGTGAGTTGTGTTGCCATCTCCATGGAGATATCCTCCACGGTGCAAACGCGGTGAATCAACTCGTCCAAGAACATATTGACAAGGGTTGCCATAAGTCTGAAAAAGAAACCGGTCAAGTGAGAGTTGAACTCACGTGGAGAGGGTTCCGTACAATGCCAGTCGTATATTGAGTTTACCACTTTATTTTCAATTGACATAATTCTCATAGGTTTTTCTGTATTCTACAAGCAATGAACTATACAGGGTGATTGGAAGATGGGTGCAAAGCTTTAAGGTGAAGATAGTACAGACAATTTAGAACCATTTAAGCCATAGTTGTTTTAGACCAAGTCTTACCATTTTTTTTAACTTAATTTTGTTCTTTTTCGAAAATTCCTAAAATTTTAACTAACCTGCTTATTTTTGGCCAAATTGAATGATAAATGAGTTCATTTTTATTTTGTTTAATTAAAGTAATGTGTAATCAATCTAGCAAAACATGTTTTAGGCCTCTGTGTCGTTTGACATTTTTTTTACAGACATTTAAAGATCATCCAAATTTTAAAAATTCAGAAATATTTTTTGTAAAACTTATTTAAAAAAAAAACGAAGGGTGCTTTTTTTGTTCAAACCTTTTTGAAAACATGCTTGATAATCGCTCTTTCCCTTGAGGTATTATTTACGCGTATATCTTACAAATTATTGAAATTAGGACCTACAAACCAATTTGAGGGAGAAATTTTAAATTTTAGGTAGACTAATTAAAACAACATTTGAATTTAAACTATTTATTTTTCATGTTCAAAATATCTGCCGTGATTCCAAATACAAGCACGGCTCCGTCTTCTCACTTCTGTTGTTGTTATTTTCAACATCATCTCCAGCTTCATTGTTTCAAACGCTAAATTAATTCTCTCCATCAATTCTTCTCTCGTGTTTACTTCAACAATCGTATACACAAGTTCCTTGGCCCGGCCACACACGAAAAAGTCCAGCGGGGTCAGATCTGGTGAGCGAGCGGGCCAAGGGATGGGTCCATCCAGCCGTCAGGGAAGCAATTATTTAAGTGTTCCCTTACATTTAACGTCCAATGCGCTGGACAGCCGTCTTGTTGAAAGATGACTGTTCGGTCTCTTTGGAATATCGGGACACCGGTTCCCTCTATCAGCATTGGTAAATCAACTTGTAGAAAGTGCAAATAATTTTCACCATTCAAATTATCCGGTAAGAAGTGGGGCCCAATTAATATATGTCCTGCCAATTACTCCAGCCCATACATTGACAGAGAATTTCCTCTGAAACGACACCTGCTTCTTAAAATGTGGATTGTTCTCTTTGTCGGCTCATTCATGGAGGTTATGAAAGTTTGTAATGCCCTCCCTAGAAAATTTGCTTTCGTCTGTCCACAAGATTAATTTCAGGAACCACGCGTCTTCGATGTCGCTGTTGAGGAGGAAACGGCAGAACTGTATTCTTCTTTGTCCTGCTCCACAAGGACAGGGGCGCATAAATTGATAGCATTAAATTGTATTGTTGGAGCTGCTGAAGATTGTACAACTATCTTTGCATTGTATAGATTCAATCTCTTTAGTATTATATAAATGCATAGCCCATATTGTGTGAGTACTATGTACTAGAAAGCTATCATTCACTGGAAACCTACGTCTTTTCTTGACTTGAATGTGCCCTGGCGGTTTAGAGTATGTCATGCTCACTCAAATGTCTCGCTGATGGTGGCGCATGTGTCGGATCATTTAGTTCCCTTCAAAATGGTTGAGTTGAATGGTGCTGATCCATGCGTCATGTCCGTGAACGGGCGCTGTCAGTTGTGACTGGTCATCTCTTAGTTGCCATGGCTTATTTGAATGAATTATTTTGAATTGTATATTTTTTTGTTTGTGTGATTTTGCTGTGGACACTTTTAACGTGCACATCTTGCTACATTGTTCTCACATAATATACCATCTCAACATGAATGATGTAACCAAGATTTTGTAACAATATTCTGATTTAAAAGAGTGTCCATGGAGTTTCTTGCCCGTTCTTCTCCATAGAGATCTACGCTAGGGAATGGGCAACTACAGTACTTTCACAGTTTTTATGTCTTGTAACTGGGACTGTAGCTACATTTAATTTTCATCTTTGTTTCGACAATTCAAAAGTGCCTGTTACTGGCTTACTTTAAATAAATGCTTTGATTTTGATTTTTTGGGGATCTTGCTCTTCCAGACCTTGCACACCCCTGCCATGGAACGCAAACTTGTCATTTTGGTGCATTGTATGCCATACCTTCCATTGTGAAATGTTTAGATTTTGAGCTACTGCTCTGGTGCTGGTAGTAGGATCTGCTTCAAATGCTGCCAAAATGTTTTCTTCGACGTCAGCTGCGTGTCTGCCTGGGTTGACTCCAGGTTCCACGCGGTGAAACCCATCTTGGGCAAGTCGACGAAAAGTGTTGTAAAACACTCGCACTAAAATTTAAAAATTTTCCCTCAAATTGGTTTGTAGGTCCTTAATTTCAATAATTTGTAAGATATCCGCGTAAATAATACCTCAAGGGAAAGACCGATTATCAAGGATGTTTTCAAAAAGGTTTGAACAAAAAAAGCACCCTTCGTTTTTTTTTAAATAAGGTTTACAAAAAGTATTTCTGCATTTTTAAAATTTGTATGATCTTTAAATGTCTGTAAAAAAATGTCTAACGACACAGAGGCCTAAAACATGTTTTGCTAGATTGATTACACATTACTTTAATTAAATAAAATAAAAATGAACTCATTTCTCATTCAATTTGGCCATAAATAAACAGTTTAGTTAAATTTTTGGGAATTTTCGAAAAAAAACATAAAAATTAAGTTAAAAAAAAATGCTAAGACTTGGTCTAAAACAACTATGGCTTAAATGGTTCTAAATTGTCTGTACTATCTTTGCCTTAAAGCTTTGCACCCATCTTCCAATCACCCTGTATTTTGTACTTTTTTCAAAATTTTAGGCTCAGTAGTTTCGGAGATCAAGGGGGGGCGAAGTGTCAATTTTCGTCTTACTCCATGAATAAAATCAAAACTACCTATTTATTTTACAATAATAACAAAAAATATTTGAAATCTTCATAATGACCCCCTTTCATTTGATATATCGCACGCTTAATCATATACTGAGCGATTAGTGTTTAGGTCAAAATTGAATTAAATAAACCAAGAAGTTTATTTTAACCCCCCTTTTTTGGCCGATCTCGGATTAAAAAAAAAAAAAACAATAGCATTAATTTGAAAATGTCCTAAAAATTTGCATTGCTAGATTTAACCTGTAGTTAGTTACCCAAAATAGGCTAGTTTCCACCATCAATAAATTACAATCTATTTAGTTCGTCAGTTAGAGTATTGGAAAATAATGGAAACGTATTTTTTGTTTTTGTAAATCAATGGATATTGACAAAGATAAAACGAATCAAAACTCGAGTGGGGGCTCGTGACGTCACAACGCACTAAAAATTATAGCACGGCGTGACGTATTGAGAATTTTAAAAGCGTCGTATATTCGTCAATTTTGGTTAACGTAACAAAAGAAAAAATACATGTCAAATATTTTTTGATAATCTAACTGACGGACTAATTAGATTTTTTCAGGACACAAGCCTATTACAGACACAATTAAAATAACAATGTTCTGTTTCCTTTCCGGAACGGCTGGGGACATACTGGTTAAATCTTAAACCTAGTGGGAATCAATGCACTTGTCTGCGTGAAAGCACCGCCAAATCTATGTGTGTGCTAACTGTACCTTACTAGGTTGAGTTCATCAACCTAGTAAGGTACAGTTAGCACACACCTAATTGTTCTGTTGCAATATCCACACGTTCGCTTTTTAATGATGGACAGGAACGAAATTTCATAAATAAAAATTGTTTTTTTTTTTCATTATACAATGTGGGGAGGACAATATGATCATAACTGAAACTTCGTATAAGTCATGATATTCCCAACCGTCACACAAAAAATCAAATGAATATATCCAGTAGTTTAGCCACAGGACATTATTTTTCATTTTAAGTATTTTCTACATGATGTATTGTAAACAGGAGAGCACGCGACAGGTTAACGTTCCACGTTGCCAGCTCGCTACTTTAAAAACCTACGCCTTTTCTTTCAAATTTATTTTCTCAATGCAAATTATACTTTATGCCCGAGCCATAAGAGTCATAAAGCTAGATAAGAAAAAATGCATGCGAAAGTTATTACTTTCCTGTTACGCACTCATGTCAATCGCAAAATATGTATGTGCGAAAGAGATAGGTAAGTTTGCTTGTTTCTACTTTGCTTACTTGTCGACGTGTCTAGGTTACGCGGTCAGTGTGTCACCGGACCTCTTTCCTGCCTGTGACGCGTTTTGTTTTTCTCTGGAATTTCGGATGCGCCCGCGCCCGTTTGAAGTCGCCGCACGAGTGTTATCGTATCTTTGTTGTTGTGTTGTGTTGTGCGAAATTTGACGCTTTGTTTTAATAGTGACAGGACACATAAACGTATTATAGGTACTTAGTTAAATAGCTAAGTAGCTTTATAATGAATGAAACCAAGCTGCGTTGCCATTCTTATCGCAGGTCAGTGTACCAATTTTATAAATGGTGTTTTATTTTGTTTGCAGTTTTAAGCTATCTAATTTGTTAGAAAAAATTGTTTTTTTTTTCATTTCGATGTTTGGATTTATTTGATAGTTTACAAATGTTTCTATAAACCAGTATTGCTAGTGTTTTCATTTAAAGTCATCTCCACATTGTATATCTAAAATATTATCGATTCTAAGCCATCTCTGAAAATTTGCCCGATATTGAAAACTAACCCGTACATAAATATTGATGGATGGAGAGGGAGAGGAAGACCAAAAAAACGACGGATGGATTGTGTGAGCAAGGGGAGAATTGAAGAAAAAAAACGTGTTGCGCAGACCCCAAGCTGGCCGTTTGTTGGCAATGCGAGCGCGATGTCATGAGTTTACCTTGTAAAAACATTCTTCGGGAATACTCCAATCCAGACGTTCTTCAATAAATGCAGCTGTCGCAGGCACTGTCGGATGGCTGACTCTGCGTTTTCGCCTAAAACGTCTTTCACGACAATGCAATTGAGATCTGAAACAAGTAACGGGATTGGCTCATTGTCATGCGTATGAAAACCACTTCCGCAATTATTTCAAAATTTTAAATTACCCATGCATCATCATCATCATCATCATCAGCCTATAATGTTCCCAATGCTGGGACACGGCCTCCTCTCTATGAGAGGGAATGGGCTATAATCCACCACGCGGGCTCAATGCGGATTGGTGCCATACATCATAAAAATTATCACGTTTTGGGGCCAATTTCTTAATTCATTAAATAATTTATTTATTATTAGATCCTATCGAAACCATATAGAGGGAAGTTATCTAATTCTTGTTTAATCTACATTCGATTCTATAGCTTAATTAAAGCAATGCCAGCGATGCGTTACGTCGACGTTAAATAATAGTGAACTCACGCGAACATTTTACAAAGAAAATTTTTAACTATTCTCTTTTACCTACATTTTCCTCGTACATTTCGAGTGCTTTACAAGCATCCACGAGAGTTGACACTAAAATTTTTCAGCGAACTTTGGCAAGTAAATCCCGTGCATCACCTCTGCTGACGTTTTACGGCAGAACAAGCTATTAAAGAATACCTCATACCGATATGGGTCCCTTTTTTTTCGTTGTATAAACACAAGTTGAAGATTTAACTGTGACAATTTGCATGGTTGTCCAATTACGAGAACCTGCAAAACTCCTACTGACTGCCTCTTTGGTCTAGTGGTAGCAAGCGCGACTGCTGAGCAAGGGGTTCTGGGTTCGATTCCCGGATCGGACAAAGTGTTATTAGATTTCTCCATCAGGTATTTCTCAGTAGCTGACACGGATACTGGATTTGTGGGAATAGGGAATAGGCCAGGACAACAACTGAACTCTAAATAATTGGCCATACTCGCAAATACCTACCTAAAGTAATTAATTTATGCTAGATATTAGAGATGTACCGAGTAGTAGCACACTAATCGGGAAAACCGACCATCCGGTATCCGGCCATATTTGTAATCGGCGACTAGTCGGCAAAAAGCGCAGACTAATCTGCTCGACTGATTAATATTAAATTATGATCGTTTTTTATTGGTCTGAGGATCTCTATGTCAATAATTTTTATTTTATAATCAGCCTTACAGTTTGTTAAATGACCGGAATCGAAACTCTTCCTTTGGTAGTCAATAATTAAACTTAAATCAACTAAACTAATATCAACAGTAAACAAAACAAAAAAAAAAAACTATGCCCATACGGCAGGTGCACAATTGCTTTGTATATATAATACACGGTCAACAAGCTATTTGGTTAACAGTTTAACCAACAAATTACATTGTAAAATGTATGAACGCAAGCGACTCAGGTATTTATGAAATGCCATAGACATTGCCGATGGCCCCTGAACTTCACCGAAAGCAATGGTCGGCTTAACCAACTATTCGACCCTTTTTGACTTTTCGACCTTCAACTATTACTAGTTGGTCAAAGTCAAAGGCAGCCCATCTCTACTAGATACAGATATTTCACTAACCTGAAGACCTAATATTATCCAGTATCTGCTTCCTTTGTTGCTGCATATGTATAGTGAGGTGCTTGTATCCTAGATCGCGGATTTTCTGCACCAAATCCACGAAACCGATGGGATAGTCCAATCCTCGGGTGTCCATGACACTAAGCCACTTGTCCCCAAACATCTGCAGGTTGTGCGCTAGGTACATACAGTTGTTGTGAAACAGAGCTGCAAATAGAGAGATAATTATCAGGTGAAGGAGAGGATTTGTAATATTTAGTACTTGTATTGAACATGTAGGGAATGTGTTTGCTGCAATTATTAATATGCCAGCAAAGACGGCAAACATTTTTAATTTAATCTTAAACTCATATTTTTACTTACAACAAAGGTAATACTATAGAAATTAAATAAAATGATGTTTTTAGTATTTAATTTACCAATCAGTGATACCAATGGTTCAATATCTTTAAAAAATATTTTTCATTTTAAGAATGTTCTTAAACTTACCAACATAGTGTGGAATGGTTTGCAAATAGTTTTCATGATGATATGGTACCACAGCATCATACATCTCGAACACCAGCCGAGTAGTATTGTACATTTTCTTGCACACCACATCCCCGCACTGCACTGCTTGCTCCATAATCCCATAGGACAAGTCCAACAGCTCCTGAGCTGTCTTCGAGATCATGCACCTCGGGAAGAAGTACATACTCTTAGGGATAGTTTTATCAAGAATACCTATTGCCTCTGCAGCTTCTTGGTCAGGTTTTAATGGAAGTGCCGTATTGGGCATATGCTCCACCCCAATAGACATTGTAGCACTCAAATCCTTCAGCATAATAGCCCTTGCTGACTCCAAAAAATGCATGCTTGACTTATTAGCAAATAATACATCAAGATCGTTTAGGTAATCCAATATTGAGAAGTTCGGAGTAGCGAACTTGTGATTCAATAGGAACTGCTGGAAACTACTAATTTCTTCTGTTCTTTTTCCATAGGTCTGCAAATCAGTTAAATTATTTGGTATGGTATCAATGAGACAATCTTTTATCAATATATGTTTGAATGTTTCACAGATCTCTTTGCCGACCATTCTCATTATAGTGGTGTCTCGCTTAAAGTCAATATTTAGTTTATTACTCAAAAAACCTATGACTGCTCTCAAGTTACTTATAACATTATTAAACTTTGGCTTAAAACTCTTCTTGTGCATCTTAGTAATACTCATTAATTGTTCAGTTTCAGCATACACAGACACATCACCTTGTATTATGGGCGTAAGAACATCTTTTAGTACAAATAGAGAAAACTCGGAAACTTTGTTAGCCAACTTGCCGCTCCTATCCAGAGCATTGAGTACATCAACCGCAGCGAGGGGTTCTTCAAAATTTAATTTGATAGTGATTACAGTTTTTCTAGTTCCAGCCTGTATACTCCAATTAATCATTGTGGCCCAATCCTTGTACATATCAAAATGTAATCTATCTGAGATGGCTGTAGCTGTCTGTTTAATATTGTTGTATAAGTCTAAACTCTGGAATCCCTCGGCTGCAGCGTCAGCATGCTGCATCAGATCATACACAGCTTCCACAGACCTTGAATAGCTTAAGGCTTCCCTACCATCATCAAACTCCTTGACATACTCCCCACAGAGCACTACATCATCTACTATGTCGCTAGTAAACTTGACTTTTAGATACTCATGTTGTAGTTGTTCTCGATCGGCTAAAGATTTGAGCACGTCTGCCATAGTCTCCTGCTCTATCTCCAGCTTACACAGTTCCATGTCCGCAGCTAGGTTCTGTGTTTCATTGCATAAATCTACACTCTCCTGTAATATTGCTGACATGTCATATTCAGTAGAGATCAAAAAGGACTTGAAGTCATTTTTTAATTGTTCTATTTCTTTGGATATAAGAGGAATCTTCTCAGAAGGTTTCCAGTTTGTTTCATTGACATCAAAGATTGTTTTCAATACATTATCTACACTATATTCCTCCATTTTAATGTTTTCTTTTGGATCTGTCTTTTTTAATGGAAGGTTCTGGATGTTTCTCACGGTTAGGAGATTTGTGCGAATGTCGGCGCTGCCTTGAGTGGTACTTATTGGAGCTTACAGCATTCCGTAATGTGTTCACTAAAAAACGCTTATTGGTTTTGTTCTGTGGAGCTTTGATCCAACCAGAGGGTCCCACTATTTCAGCTCTTGCAGCTCCTTGAACAGCTTCTCGTAATAACTCTTCAACGGCTAATCTAAAATAAGATATTATGTCTAAATACATATTTTATATGATGACACCAGGACAGCTTATAAATTAAAAATACATTCGCACAGAACATTCATATTGAAAGGAATGATATTTTTCTTAAATCAAATAAATAATCATTCATAACTTACACAATTTACTGAAAGTAGAAGGATTCTATGTAAATATAAATTACCTAGCTGGGTTCTGCCTAGCACAATTTTAATAATATATTTTTGGGAATTTATGTTAGTCCTAACACAATTGTATATTTGGAAATAACATTTAAATAGTTTTCGGCATCTAATTATGAGGGAACCATGGAAAACTCACTTTTCTAGGGCTTCGTCATCTAATGGTTCTTTTTCGGGTTGATTGGTAACATCTTCTTTCTCTGTCATAGTTTAAATGACCACAAGTTTGTATAATACTACTACACTAATGTATAAATAAGCAATAATATTAATCTATTTCGAATTTCCGCAGAAACCCATTTTCAATCCAAATCCTCAACCTGGGAGAAAACAAACACGTATTTTTTGACAGTTGTTGCATAAAATGCGTTCATGTTTTCTAATAGTTCTCATTTTCTTATCTTTATTTTAAAATATTTTATCCACTGAATTTCATGGTTCTTACTGCAAGTTTAATTTCGCGTGTAAAATCCCTTAAAGTGTTTATATCACTTTGAATAAATCAGTCAAAGACTTTCAAGCAATGAACGCAACAAAAACTGTATTTTAAATTTTATTACTGGCAAGAATTTTGACTGCGTGGAGTGAAACGTCAGCCACGTACGAACGACTGTCACCGATCATCTTTGCAGCGCGAACCAAATTTGCTTTTACTTGTTTAATAATAAGCGTAAAATAAGGTAAGTAAAAGCTATTTCGGTTTAAAAATGAGAAAAATTGTAGTTTTCATCCATTCCTGACCAATGTGAATTAATATCAAGCGATTTTCATTCAAAATTATCGGGTTTGAATACCTTCAATCTGTAACAATTTAAATGCCAAATTTAAAATCTTTATCTTCAATTTCCAGACAAAATGAGTGCCAAGCTGTTATCCCTGATCCTCATCATCGCCACTGCGGTGACCGCAGAAGATGAGCCAGCGATTGCGAAATTGCTTGTTTCGAAGCAAGTGCTGAACAAATACTTGGTAGAAAATATGGATATTCTAGTGAAATACACGCTGTTTAACGTCGGTACTGCTCCCGCTGTGGACGTGAAGCTTGTTGACAATGGTTTCCACCCAGAAGTGTTTCAAGTAGTTGGTGGGCAGTTGACGGCACACATCGACAGGATACCCCCGCAGACCAACGTGTCTCACGTCGTAACGGTCAGGTCGAGCAGATACGGCTACTTCAACTTCTCATCTGCTGAAGTTTCTTACAAGGCTAGTGAAGACGCCACTGAGGTGAGACACTTTGTTTACTTTCACTTTACAATATGTTCTATTTTATCAATCTGTTACAAGCTATCAGCATCTGGTTATGGGTAAATTAACAGTACTGTAACTGAGCAAAATTAGTGTACTTTCTCTTTTTAATATGTACTGCAATCTGCACACATTTTGGGTTCATTGACATAATATTCTATTGGATGGTATAAAACACTTTGTGGCTGTAAGATGCACATTTTGATACTGCCTGAATTTATGGTTTAAATAGAATGTTAACAAGGAACTGTAGATTTTCCTCATAATTATTAACTGCTTGGAGTGCTAAGCCTTTTATTGACTATTTTGGGTATTATGCAATAAGTCTTATCTCAAAGTTACAGTGGTTATTCCGTGATAAAATTGTTTTCTAACTTTGCTACGTGACTACATATAGCACTTGTAATACAATGTATCACAAGGAATAAATATTTATGTCAAGTTTTAAAAGTTAATCAATAGTTTTTTGCCAAATTAATTCCCTATTTTACAGATTTGTTTCCGTAATCATAAAGCGGCCTATGTAAAACCCTGCTTAGAAACTTTCAGAGTAACTAAGAATCTGAGAGAGACAGATTAGTATTTAGAAGAAACTTTGTTGACATAAATATCACTTTACGGTGACTAACAGCCCGACGTCTTTCACAAAAACCACTTCAAACTTAGTTGTCATCAATTTGTTGTCCACTATGCTTACATAAACGAAATAATATAAGTATTGATACCAAAGCATCTGTCAAAATGAGTTACGGTGACTATCAACCACGATGACAACCAATGACCTCATATTTGATCGCGACTGGTCATACATAATACAAAACTAACCTTTTGACAGTTAATTAATGGACACGGAACCCAGACTATCATTTCGAGCTGTCAACAGAGATACGTAATAGCCCTACAGGAATTTCTCAGTCGCAGCCACAGAGTCCGGATTTGCGCCCGGTTGTTGGCAATAGGCTCGCCCGCCCCCTATTACATGCGACGTAAACATAACTTATACTATTAGGCGCAGGTAGCATTACAGGCTTGATGTAATGCTACCTGCATTATGCATTATGGGGTTGTCCCACATCCTTTTTGGGTAGTAACTAATGAATTGTTGTACAAAATATGGTTTTAGAAGAATAGGTTATGTGTTGTCTGTCCGTAAATAAATAAATTTAATTTTCTGGTTATGTAAACTGTTGATAAAACAAACAAAATTATCTCATTTCAGCTACAGCAGTCAATCAGCAGCTCCCCCGGTGAGGGTGCCATCGTCGCCTTCAAAGACTATGACCGCAAGTTCTCCTCACACATCCTGGACTGGGCCGCCTTTGCAGTCATGACCCTCCCCTCCCTGGCCATCCCCTTCGGTCTCTGGTACTCCTCCAAGAGCAAATATGAGAAACTAGCCAAGCCGAAGAAGGCCCATTAGTTTCTAGTTAGGTAATTAGGTGACAGCTAATGTTTTGTGGGTAGTTTGAGTAGAATGTGACATGATTGTTTTTTTTATGTTGCATTCATCTTTTTTTGTGGTAGTCAGAAGTATGGGTTGTAAGCTCCTGAAAATACTTGAAATGAAAGAAAGAAATTATTAATATTTCATTTCATTATTATTGTCGCTCAAATTAGATTTGAGAGTAAAAAAGTCAATTTATTTGTTGAATTTGTTCCCTAGTTGAATGGTTTAGTTAAGTTAATTGAATAATTATGCATTTAACATTAGCAGTGATCTATACTCAATCCCTTAGTTATGTACACAAACATCTTGTTAATATTAATTTATATGAACAATAAAAAGTTTTTTATAAGTCCAACAAAGTTTAAAGTACTGACCCAAACATACTCACCAAAATATTTTTGCTGCCATTGTATATGTAACTTTATGTGAAGTGTTTAAAGTACAAAGTAGGAAGGAGCTCGTGGCTAAATAATAATTCTATTTCGGGTCTATCGTTAGGTTAAGCCGTGCTTGCCTAGGTTAGTCTGTGGATGGGTGAACACCCTTTTTTTTCGGATGGGAAATCATCAAATGAATCTTCCCGCTCTGGGCGGATCAGGAGGAAGTGTCAGACTTACTGACTAAAACCCATCCATGTTCCCTCATCGGCCTTTGTGTTCCGGGGCCACGGTATCTCTTTCGAACAGTCCCGCAACCCCGGCAGGCATCGGTCCTTACGGACCCCTTCCTTTTTGCTGACTCTCCTTGAGGCGCGCGTGGAACACTCCTGCGCCGTCGACACGGCCTGTCGTCATGAGACGGACGGACGGCGAGCTAGCCCATAGCCCACCGTCCACAGGCCCGCGCCTACGGTGGCCGGGGGCCACGTGGTGGCCCCCGACGCCCGGGGCGTCTCCCGTGGCGGCCGGGACGCTGTGAGGTTCTCTCTCTCTCACGTTCCGCCACCTCCTTCTCTAGCATTACTGCTTCGCAGAAGGAGGTGACGGCGTCCCATTCCGTCTCGCTCCGGACCATGGCTTGCACCAGGGCCGGACGCGAGAGGTCGCCGCCTCCAATCGCCGCTGCGAGGACACGGCGGTGCTCCGCCCACGCGGGGCACACCTCCACCGTGTGCTCCACCGTGTCCTCCGGTCGATCCTCGCAGTGGAAACACCCGGGCGTTTCCTCCCGCCCGATTCGGTGCAGGAACCTCCCGAAAACACCGTGTCCGGTGAGGACCTGCGTCAGGCGAAAGGTGAGGACGCCGTGGCGTCGTAGATTGTGGAGGTCAGATCCATGTAAAATACTGGTATTCAGCTGCATCTGGTTAAACTGGAAGCCGACCGCATCATAGTTGGGAAAAGGCTAGGCAGATGATGCTATATAGTACAAAAATGTACAAACATCGACACGCGGGCATCAAACTGTTTCGCACTAAGTTATTGTTGGAGCGGTTTACACTATAAATCACTGAGTAAAAAGTTCGCTAGGTTCGTTATTCAATGTCATCAAAAATACTTACGTTTGCGCCAAGTCTAACCCATATATCCATAGTTACTTTGATCGATTGATATGCGACGTAATTGCGTAACATTACGTATTGTAATGGCAATTCAATAAGACAGTTCATT
The DNA here is from genome assembly GCA_941918905.2 of Xestia sexstrigata. NCBI lineage: Eukaryota > Metazoa > Arthropoda > Insecta > Lepidoptera > Noctuidae > Xestia > Xestia sexstrigata. The sequence continues at coordinate 22,612,562 of OW799201.2, forward strand.
GACATTCATTGCGTTAATTAGGTACGCTGTTGAGCAGACGAAATACCTATTCAAGAAGGTGGATCTTTTTATTGGCTGAAAGGGTGTAATGCAATTGGGGTGCTGAACAAAGAGACAAAAACAGCGCACGTAGTTGCAACTGTAGGTACCTACTGTAAAAGATCAGAAATAAATAGGCATGACGATAGTATCAAAAAATTGCAAATCTATTTAGTCCATCAGTTAGAGTATTGGAAATTAATGGACACGTATTTTTTGTTTTTGTATATCAATGAATATTGACAAAGATAAAACGCATCAAAACTCGGGAGTGGGGGCTCATGACGTCAGAACTAGCTAAAAATTATACCTAGGCGTGACGTATTGAGAATTTTAAAAGCGTCATATCTTCGTCAATTTTGGTTTAAGTACGTAACAAAAGAAAAAACACGGGTCAAATATTTTTTGATAATCTAACTGACGGACTAATTAGTTTTTTTTAGTCGTCTCGCCTATTATCTAGATTTCAGAGCATTTACTGATCGTTAGTGACGATACAGTTTGCTCTGTTAATCCGAAAAATTAACCATCAGGTTAATTCTATTAAAACTGGTCTTCCTTTTGGTATAATTATTCTACCATTTGAGCTGGACTTAACATGATGAAACCTACATCATACTGAGAGTCTCAACTCCATATAAAGTTACAAATCGTCAGTTTCCTATCTCTAATTCTCTATTTTTATATTTTCAATCCACTCAGCATAGCAAGGTCCACAAATTGACATGGTATGCCATGACAGGGGCGCACGACAACGCCCTTTGCTTGGCGTTTTACAAATGTATGCCAATTTAAGATTTGTTTGTCTGAACGCGAGGATCTTTAAATTAAATCTCTTAATCTAATTTGATAATCCAATTCTTGAGGAGGGCTATACCTATGCTTTTTAACATCACCCTACTGACTTTACGTCTTGGCCTTTTTCGATTAATACCCCAGCAGCAGTTTTCTCGAAGACCCTGTTGGCTCCAAACGGGCGACCTAACTTTGTGTCAGTTTTTAATTTAGTGTGGTTTCTGCTTGCCCCCATGGGAAGAAAGAAAAGGCGTAAGTGTATGTTCTTATCCCACCACGTAGTATGTACCAGTGTTTTAATTTATCAAAATAACTAGCTGACCCGCGCAACTTCGTCTGCGTCAACAACCTTATATGATAGACATATGCTATCGCGATTTTATTTTTAGAACGTTTTATGAGGAACAATTTCGTCAGACATGATTGTTGCGTACCTTTAACCATTTAAGCAGCGCTCGCAATAGAAGCTCTCAGAAGAAGTACATTTTCCCTGCTTTTGCAACATTTATCATTGCTGCTTCACTCCTTTTAGTTGTAGCGTGATGTCGATAAATGGATTATCCAAGACTAATTTTTTTTTTATTCGAACCAGTAGGTACTTAGTTTCTGTAATTAGCGCGTTCAACCAAACAAACCAAATAAACAAACTCTTGAGCTCTACAATATTAGTATAGATTCAAGTGGGTAACAATTTAATTCCTTCGCATTCCTTTGCATTAATCGCTAAAGTAATTACCTATGTTTTTCCAAATAAGGGCTTGCCTCGACAGCCTTACGTCTTCAACAGTCTTATTCCAGCTAGGTCAAAAGTTCTCATCAAAGGTGCAGGAAATTAGACCCAACATGATTTTTCAAATGGGAATGAACCAATTTTGAGATATACCTACGCTTTTCACAAAAAAAAGGACCATGCATATCGGACTTCTCTATAAAAAGTTTTGCGTGGTCATACTTAAAAAAATATACGCGTCGAATTGAGAACTTTCTGTTTTTCTTTTCTGTTTCGTCGGTAAAAAACCTAAACCTAGGTAACTAGGGTTGCCACCATTTTTTTGAACAAATATAGTATTTTTATAAAAGTTTTTTCTTAGAAAAGCCGCAAAAATATAGTATTTTGGGAAATTCAGAAAAAAAAAAGTAAGTAGTACACATTTATTTTAAAAAATAATTTATTTTTCCATATAATATGTAGCTATATTTGTTATTGCTCTTCGCTTTGGCCATCAATGATCTATTGCATTTAAAATAATTCTATGAATCTGAACAATTTAGATTCAAATAAAAATAAATTAATTACATTCATGGAAAAAAATCTTTCCGTAAAAGCGGAAGCTGCAGGAATGGAGAGAGAAGCAAATGATTTTAAAAATAAAATTTGTCAAATTTGTATCTGTACTTTTGAAAAGTATTTGGCATTTTACAGCAGTTTTATATAAAAACACTTCTTCGCTTATTTTGAAATAATTTAATTTGCAATAATTATTTATATCTACAAATTATTAACATTAATGTTTAATTTATTGACTAAATTCCCCGTGCAGTGCTAGCTGCGGGTACGTGCCAGACTTTCAGTCACAGTTAATGTAAGAAAGCGCGACAGTTGAAATAAGGCTATAATATAGTATTTTTCGTACTATATTATTTTTCTATAATATATAGTATAATTGACTGAAATATAGTACAATACTATCTAATATAGTATATAGTGCTTTATGACGTCATGGTAACCCCCTTGGCACCCATCGTGTTGAGACCTTTGCCCAGCGGTCGTCGTGCTTGCGGCTCACGTGTCCCGTCCAATCCCATTTAAGCCTTGATGATTTAGACGTGCATCACGAGGGCTGGTTCGAGGTGGCGCAGGAGTACCTGGAAGGATATGGAGGAGGCCTTTGCCCAGCAGTGGGACATACAAGATGTTAAATATGAAAAAAGCACTCACTTCAAATTAACTGCAATTTTTATCATATAATTAAAATAAATAAATAGATCTCACTACATATTATAATTAACAGACAATTCCTACCGACTGTACTTCGACTGATGAATTGGATAAAAGTGACGAATCGACGAAACTGGCAAATTATAGAAACTGTCGAGTTGACGCAACTGTCGAATTCACACAACTGTCCAATCAGCGAAAGTGACAAATAAAACTTTTTTTAAATAAAACATATATAAATGAATAAATGATCCAGTATTATTGACTAAAAAGAAAAAATTACCTGCATGTGCTGTAACAATAGTATTATAAATTTGATCATCTCCAATTAAAGATCCAGGATTTCCTAATTCAGCTCGAATTAATAATCTTAAAGTGACGAATCACGAATCTGTTGAATTAAATAAACTGACGAGTGAGGGAAACTGACCAGTGTGTAGCGGACTCCTTTATATTTACTTATATGTGGGAATGTAATGCCTTGGCCCCCCAAAATGTAGTGTGTATTTTGGGATCCACAACGCACACTACATTTTAGGGGCTCGTCCGGGATTTCGAAATAAAATAAAACGAACCAAAGCAATGCATGGCTAAAACAGTCATGAAAGTCAGAATGGCCGAATGTGGGAATGTGAGTTAAGTGGCAACACTGATTGAATGAAGGAATTTAAGATTATGGAGTGACAACACTATGTGTACGACGGACGACGAATAAGAAAGATGGAAGACGTAAGATTTTTCAGAGAAATATTATAGAAAGTAAAGTTTGCTTGCTGTTTTATTTTGGAATCCCACAACACACTCTACATACATATATCATGTATACCATTTTAAAATCCTCATGATGAGACCTTTAACGAGCCGTTCAGGCTGCAGAGCGTGCCAAACATTTGAATTTGGCGCCAAATATCCGCCATTTTGTTTTTTATTTTTTATTTTGATATGCCCAGTGTCACTCACAGTAAATACGAATCTAACGACACCTCTCAAGCTAAAATCCATCAAGCCGTTCAGGCTGCAGAGCGTGACAAACATTTGAATTTAGCGCCAAAAATCCGCCATTTTGTTTATTTTGATAAATACCCAGTGTCACTCTCAAGTCTCACAGTAAATTGCAGTAAATACGAACCTAACGACACGACACCTCTCAAGCTGAATTCCATCGAGCCGTTTAGGCCATAGAGCGTGCCAAACAATTATACATCCTTACTCTCGAAAAACATAACCCTCCTTCTGGCGCAGTCGGGTAAAAATCGTGGCTTTTATTATAACAGCTGTTAACTAATTTTTAAACAACAAGTGGCCAAAGGCATTCGCGAAATGACATAAGTCTTTGATGTCATGTCATCAGTGTTGCCAACTATATTTTTACGAACCCACCAAATGTGGCCTCGTGGCCCACCAGAATACCACTAAACCTATCGGTCTCGCAAACCACCAGAAAACCACTAATTTAACTCAACAAATTCCGTGATAAGTGCTCATACCCCTGATGTTATTTGGAAATAAAACAACAATATTGTAAATAGAAATAAGGTTTTTTTTTGTAATCACAAAATAGAACTGCCTACTATCTAACGATGATCATCTTCAGAAGAGTCGCTTTCATTTACAAGTTCAGCATTTTTTAAAGAATAGATTTCCTTCGTTCCACTTTCCTGTACTACACTATTTTGGTAATATGCAATATGAGATATTGCAGCATTTGCTTTCACGTGCTAAACCAGCACGAATTGTGATATAAGAATTGAAGATAGAAGCTCTTATCTTCATCCGGTTCCTTACGATACGGTGAACTAACAACAAAAAATGTACCCTTTTCAATCATTTATAACTGAGTATTTTTATAAATTGTACTAATGGTTGGTGGTTTTTGTGGTACCTTACCACTAACTGAAGCAATCAAAGCCACTAGAAAAATCCACTAGCCACTAAATCCAATATTTACTCGCTAAAAGGATGGTCTAAACCACCACAATTAGTGGAAAATCCACTGAGTTGGCAACACTGCATGTCATTATTCCAAACGACGCATGCGACGTGTCAGTCGTCAGTCAACGCGTTGTCTCGAAGAGTTGTGTCCACATACCGCTAGATGGCGCTGGCATAAATAGTTTTTAACTTCTTATTAGACAAGTTAGAGCCCAAGGCTGAATAGCAATTATGAATTACAAACATTGGTTATAATAGTGAAACCTTACGGTACAAGCCGGAAATGTTTATCGTATCAAATTCGAAGTAATTGAAGTCTTATCTCTGCGGTTTACAGTGTTAAATTCTTTGTTTTACTTGGTGCACTGGCCTCGTCATTCATATCATCTCTTTACCGCCAGAATCGACAGTGACACACTGCAAGCAACGTCCTTTTAATTCCATTGAAGTGGGCTGTGGGGGAAATATGATCAAGCCTTTATGACATGACTCATTAAAAGTGCTAAAACTTTATATAACAAGCTTCATTCTCACGATTTGAAGCCTCGCATAAGTGATAGGTACCTATCTACTGAATAGGTCGATAAATAGTACCTAACCACTTCAAGCTGCCTTATATTCAAAACTAGGTAGGTAACCACTTGAATAAATATCACGCGAGAAAGTAAAACAAGGCCACTCACTGAATTGTTTCAATTCGCAGGTTTACGAAAAGAATCTACCAAGTAGGTACCAACTAACATTCTTAGGTAATTCTCAGCTGGAATCATATCGTAATCGTAGATCTTCTAATAGGTAGGGGTACTGGTTCTACCACAAGCGATTAGCGAGTAGAGCTACCAACTAAAAACGAGTAGTTTTTTTAATGTTTTCGTTGGCGATGTGAACAAAACAGTGAGCTAATCTAATCAACTAGGTACTAATAAACATACCTACTGATGAAACAACACCAACTACCACTACTTTACTGGTGAAGGCAAACATCGTGAGGAAATTAGCATGTCTGCATGTCTGAGAGATTCTGGGCGCGGCGTCGTGTAAAACCAAGTCAGGGCACTGGGCGGCATAAAAACTCAGCAGCTAAGTACTATCGAGGACACTCCCGCCTGATCACCACTAAGCTAATTTTTGCTTGCACTTACAACATAGAAACGCTGTCAAGCCCCGCCCCCTTGACTTTGAATAGAAATAATGAATGAAAAGATACCGATCGGCCGAGCGCTGCACTGACGACGCACGCAAAACGAGAGTTATTGTTATTTTGCGCGCCAAAGTTGACGCTTTCCTAATAGGCCTAAACTTTGAGGGGGCGTGGCTCGGCGCCTCCGCATGATATAAGTGAAAAAAAAAATTAACTGATCAGGCGAAAAAGACCACGACTGTACATATCTGATCTACATGAATCAGTAACCACACGCTCAAGAAGAAGTTTATAGGTACTGATTTGCATCTTTTAACTAACACGGACTACGCGGGATGTCGCGTCGCGTCGTCTGGGCCTGCAATCTTCTGTGCGTTTCTTGAGCGATGAAATTGTCGGAAGCTTCCTCCTCGACACTGGTGCAGCGGGACAGATACCTCAGCTTCGTATGTACCTAAACATAATGTATGTATAATTCTCTAGGCGACGCATTGCTTATAAACATTGTCACGTGCAAGTAGCATCTAGGTATCTCTTCCGACTCGTTGGACACAATTATTGCTAATATGACGATGTAGGTACTTATAGGTGTTTGAATAATCATCACTCCATCTTTCAATCATCTTTAATCGTCTTGTTTCCATTAGGTAGGTACCTACTTACTTACTTAGATAACTTCGTCTCTACACTTTTACGTGACAAAAAAAGCAGTTTTTAGCTAACAAAGGTCGGTAGCCCTTAATGAATCTAACTTCTTTTTCATCAGCTGTACCTACAGTTTTAACTTGCACGAGACCTGCGTTCCTTGTTTCACATCAATAAATAACATCTATCACACAAATTTTATAGTAGCTGGTCTGACGTGAGGTCCTGCTCTGAGTTCGATTCACAGAAATTGTAGGTATAACGCGCAGTGTCTAGAGTTGTGCCCCAGGGGGCCTAGTCTGCTATTACAATAGTGTCACAGTGATCTATCATTGATTTCATAATTGTTGATTTTGACAAGTTTGGTAATGTACTATTTAATGGCGTCACTATGACTTTCCAATGATCAACGACTGACACTCCATTGAAAGAAATAGCCTAAAATGGTAATCTCGAACACAATGACAAAATATGTATGACTGACTTACGCGGTAATCTGCTAAAATTTTGACAGATCCACCCTAAATTTGCTCAATTAGCACCATTTTGTATTGCAATAAATATAAGCTTCTCTAATAAAGATAATTTAAAACACAAATGAAAATAAATCAAAACACCGGCCGCTCGAAATAAAAACAGATAAAACGTCAGTAAGCAGTAATGTCACATTTGACTTTGACAGTTAAACATAAAATATTATTGAATTGTATCGTTTTTTTCCGCGTTACACATAACTTAATGTTTTTTGCTATTTACGAACTTCTTACTACTTCAGATTGCATAAAACACTAATAAATAATATGTAAAAATATATATAAATGAAATCTGGCATGATTAGATGTTCAAATCGAAAATCATTTCCATTAACAGGTTTTATAATAATGGCAATACAACAATGTCATTACAAAACAATTCTATTACGAGACCATTGACCGACCAATGATCGACCATTATGAATTTAGCAGATTACGAACTTTTAACAAAATCAAAATCAAAGCATTTATTTCAAATAAGCCAGTTACAGGCACTTTTGAATTGTCGAAACAAAGATGAAAATTAAATGTAGCTACAGTCCCAGTCACAAGACATAAAAACTGTGAAAGTACTGTAGTTGCCCATTCCCTAGCGTAGATCTCTATGGAGAAGAACGGGCAAGAAACTCCATGGACACTCTTTTTAATCAGAATATTGTTACAAAATCTTGGTTACATCATTCATGTTGAGATGGTATATTATGTGAGAACAATGTAGCAAGATGTTAAAAGTGTCCACAGCAAAACACACAAACAAAAAAAATACAATTGTAATGATTATTGTAAAATAGTAGTAAATGATTGTACTTTTTTCCACAAGCGACAAATGGCGCTAGTGAGTGTATGAATAAAATATATATATTTTAGTTATTAGTTCTAGTTAAATACAGGTTTTAAGTTTGTATCTATTTTACAATTACTAAATCATTATTATTTAAATTAAAGCATGTATTTACTGTTAATATTAAGCCTTATTGTATTTTAGTAAATCAATTGAGCAAACGTACTGTGTACTTTGCTCTGATTGGTCGAATAGCATGCTGAGTGTTGACCTTTTTTTTTTTTTTTCGGATGGGAAATCATCAAATGACTTCTCCCGCTCTGGGCGGAGCAGGAGGGAGTGTCAGACTTTTACTGACTAAAACCCATCCATGTTCCTTCATCGACCTTTGTGTTCCGAAAGAAAAATTATGTCATCAAAAATCATAGAGTACATAAACGAGTTGGCGATGACATACGCCTGGTTGTCCCTCGAAATGCCCGTTGGCAAATATGCCGTTATAATCATGATGATGTAGGGCATCTAGGTATTTCTAAAACGACTGAGCGTATTCAATCTGTCTTTTGGTTTCCGAAGATGCGGCGATTTATAAAAAAATATGTTAAGTCTTGTATTCAGTGCGCTTACAATAAAGATGATACTTCCAGACAAAAGACAGGACAATTATATCCCATAGAAAAAGTAAGCATCCCGTTTCACACAATCCATATCGACCACCTTGGCCCATTCGTAAAGAGTAAACACGGCAATGCCTACATCCTCACTATAGTTGACGGTTTTACAAAATACCTATTCGTTAAAGCGGTAAAAGACACAAAAACCAGAACTGCGTTAAAAGTCCTTGAAAATATATTTTATGACTTTGGCTTACCATCCCGAATTGTGTCTGATCGCGGTACTTCGTTTACTTCATCAACTTTCAAGAGCTTTTGTGACAGTCATGGTATTAAGCATGTTCTTAACGCTGTAGCATGTCCCAGGGCGAATGGTCAAGCCGAAAGATATAACCAAACTATCTTGAATGCTTTGGCAAAACATAATGATGGCAATGATGAACGGATCTGGGACATACATCTTGGTAAAATTCAGTGGGGTGTTAATAATTCAGTTAACTCTTCCACTAAGAAGACTGCCACAGAGGCTCTATTTGGTACCAGATTCAGAGATGGTTTAAATAATAGGTTGGATATTGGAGCTGACGCCATACCAGACACGTTACAAAGCTTAAGAGATGAGGTCAGCACCAATATTCGAGTTAGTCAAGAAAAACAAAAAGCTAATTATGATGCCGGTCGGATCCCTGCTAATACCTATAAGGTTGATGATTTGATTAAAATTACTAGAACTAATTTCAATAATAAAGGTAATAGCACTAAACTTCTTTCCAAGTTCATAGGTCCATATAAAATCACAAAAGTTTTGGGTAATGATCGATATCAAATTGCCGAAATTCCGGGTTTCAGCAAACGGAAAAATTCATTTAAAAGCGTAGTTTCTGCCGACCGTATTAGACCTTAGAATGTACATTTATTAGATAAATGTGCATTCCCCTGACCATAAAATATCATCAAATTATATTAGTAGTTCATCTTCTAGTGCTGAAAGTAACAATGATAACGATAAATCATGCCCGAGCGAATCTGAGATCAATGAATAGCCAAATGTAATGATTTTTTGTAACAGATTCAATAATTTAACTATCATCAGAATTGTAAAATCGTGCGTCAGGAGATCGCACGATGTCGGATGGCCGAATGTAATGATTATTGTAAAATACTAAATAGTGGTAAATGATTGTACTTTTTTCCACAAGCGACAAATGGCGCTAGTGAGTGTATGAATAAAATATATATATTTTAGTTATTAGTTCTAGTTAAATATAGGTTTTAAGTTTGTATCTATTTTACAATTACTAAATCATTATTATTTAAATTAAAGCATGTATTTACTGTTAATATTAAGCCTTATTGTATTTTAGTAAATCAATTGAGCAAACGTACTGTGTACTTTGCTCTGATTGGTCGAATAGCATGCTGAGTGTTGACCTACTGTTAGAGTGGGGAACATTCAGCTTGTGGTTGACATTTTGGACAGAGTCAGTCTATCTTGAGGCGTTGAACAGTAAGCATAGCTTGTGAACCCGTATTCCTTTTGTACTATTTTTACTTATAAATTGGTGAATGTGATATAATTGATTAAACATATAACTTTTGAATAATCGAGTGTTTGATTTCGTAATACAATTCAAAATAAGCCATGGCAACTATGAGATGACCAGTCACAACTGACAGCGCCCGTTCACGGACATGACGCATGGATCAGCACCATTCAACTCAACCATTTTGAAGGGAACTAAATGATCCGACACATGCGCCACCATCAGCGAGACATTTGAGTAAGCATGACATACTCTAAACCGCCAGGGCACATTCAAGTCAAGAAAAGACGTAGGTTTCCAGTGAATAATAGCTTTCTAGTACATAGTACTCACACAATATGGGCAATATATATATATCAATATTTATATAATACTAAAGAGATTGAATCTATACAATGCAAAGATAGTTGTACAATCTTCAGCAGCGTATTGTTGGAAATACATTTTAATGCTATCAATTTATGCGCCCCTGTCCTTGTGGAGCAGGACCAGCATTAAGCCAAGCATTTTTATCAGCGATATAATCGCTCAACTTGTAATATGCTTGCTTACATAGTGTGCGTTTAATGCATGTTTTAAATTTCGTCTCATTCAGTTCAAGAATACTTTGTGGAATTTTATTATAGCATCTCAAACAGTACCCCATGAAAGATGAATCTACTTTAGCGAGTCGGAAACCTGGCTGAACTAGTTAATCCCTATTTCTAGTACTGTAATTATGTCTGTCACCCCTTTTACCAAAAAGGTGCAGATTTTTTCTGACGTACATTATGTTTTCGTAGATGTATTGACAATGTACCGTCATGATGCCAATATCCTTAAACAGTTCCCTTAGAGAATCGCGCTTACGAAGATTATATATGGCCCTGATGGCTCTTTTCTGCAGAATAAATATAGACTCAATATCTGCAGCCCGTCCCCACAGTAAAATGCCATAAGACATTATACTATGAAAATAACTAAAATAAACCAGTCTAGCGGTATCTACATCAGTATACTGACGGATTTTTCTAATAGCATAGGCTGCTGAACTTAGCCGCCCCGCAAGGGAAGTCAAATGAGAACTCCATTGTAGCCTTGAATCAAGCGTAATCCCCAGGAAAACCGTTTTATCTACGAATTCAAGTTTCTCTTTATTCAATATTATATCACAATCACTACTTTTAACATTCGGTAAAGCAAATCTTATGCATTTGGTTTTTTTTTCATTTAATACCAAATTGTTTGCTGTGAACCAATTTTGGAAAATGACAATGGCATCGTTCAACAATTATGAAATCAATGATAGATCACTGTGAGACTATTGTAATAGCAGACTAGGCCCCCTGGGGCACAACACTATAGACAAGACTGTCATATGACAGACAATTACCCTACTAGTGCGAGCGAGACAGACTATGTATTTTCGCTCGCACTAGTATTATTGTCCGTCTTAAGACAGTCTTGTCTATAGTGTGCGGTAGTAGCTGAATCCGCGCCTGCTCATGATAAAAAAAAAAACACAAACATTGTAAAACAACAAAAGTATTATAATTATTAAAAGCTTAAAATACAATACCTACCTACTATACAATGCAATATTTCCGAAATAAATAAACATGTGACAATAATAATAACGTTTAATGCTAGATAAATTATTAATTATGTTGGGTCTCTTGGTCAGTGCAGAATAAAGCGCTGGTTTTCAAGACAAAATGATTAATCAATGAAATATCAAGATACCTATTTGATTATAGGTATCTTAACCGTGATAAACAACATGAATAAGGTAATTAAAGATTCTAGAAGATAGCTACATGACATCACACTCACTGCGACAAAAAAAAAACAAGTACCTATTTTGTAATTTTGATAGTAGGTACTGGGGTCGATTCTGTTGTGCACAAACTAAACTTAATTTAGCCTATTGCTATCTTTTACCTAAAACGAGAAAGAGACGGACGTAATTTAGAGCTGTCAAATTTTATTCTAATATTTCCATACAAATCTCTAACTTAGTTCATAGCTATAGCCGTTCTTTTCTCGCACTGCCTTTTAAAAAAGATAGCAATAGTCTAAATTAATTTTTTTGTGCACAACAGAATCGACACCAGTGTAGTGAATTATTTAGGGCCGAGTCCCACCGGATTGGCAGCGGCCGGCGGCAACGGACGCCAGCGGCCCACCGCTTGCTGCTGGCTGCCGCTTACGGCCTCGCGCGGTTTCCAGACCCCACGCGCTCCTCTCTCTTCTTGACTAGTTTAGTTTCTACATTCGGCAAGGAAACTCGTGTGTTTGGAGTGAACATGATGGAATTGGTTATAATATTAGCACTCATTGCGGAAGAAGAAGAAAAAAGAAACAAACAAAGGAAAAAAGAAAAAGAGATGTGTGGGTGAGGAGCGCGCGCCCGCCCGCCCGCTGTGCCGCGAGCGGCCTCGCGTCGCCGCTGGCAGCCGCGGGCAGAACCACTTTGTTACGCAATCGTGTGTAGGTAATATTAATTTATAAAATACTTGAATGGGAAAAAACAAAAACCAACCTAACCGTTTTTCACAATGCTTTACCAATTTCAATACCTAGCAGCTTAGCTGTTTTATCTTCGAGTGGATTATGATAAAAATAAGTAGGTAATTTAACGAACTTGTATATCAACTACAGAGATTAAAAGAAAACAAAAGACGACACATTATGTTTCGCAAACAAAGTCGGAAGAAAACGCTATGGAAATGTCAATGTCTCCAGGACATTCAAACAAACAAATTAACATACAAATGAAGAAAGTTGTGCATCAACCGGAGAATACCGATGACGTTGGAACAAAGGAGAGATAAGCCAAGCGCTCTTGAAAAAGCTCTAGTCACCATGCGGCAAATCCTGCACTGTAGGCTCTTCGATTAATGTTTCTGCGTTACGCGTTTCAGGCCATTTTGAACACTTCCTTCCAAACTATGTAGGTTCTTATGGTTGACATAATATTCGCTCGGGAATCTCTCCAGTTTAGCCAGAGCTTTTAGTTGTCCTTTGTATTACCTACTTATATTTAAAGAAAAGGACAATCCTCCAAAATCGTACCTTGGAGGAGCTCGGGGCTACATAATAACAGCCGCTGGGGTTGATCTCCAAGTTAAGCCACGCTTGCCTAGGTTGGCACGTGGATGGGTGACCACCCATTACATACCGAGTTTCCTTCGTGCCTCGAAAAGCACGTTAAGCCGTTGGTCCCGGCTGTCATTTCTAGATTTTTGATTGGTTACAGTCAGTGGCCCGAAAGTCTGACAACCAGTCTTAGTAAGGGGTAGCTATCGTATTACCCACAGTAGGTAGGTACTAACTAATATTCCCTATTGATTCCTGAACATTACTTGGACTTTTGAAAAGGCACTTGGTAGTTCTGTTACTTAGTACCGTCGCGTCGCACAGTATGTTATTTTGCCTCAGTTGCGGACATGCCAGTTTTATGGGTTTTTTTGGAAATTGTTAACTCCGCCAGCTCTAACTGTAAGAGAAAATAAGAAAATCGATAAACATCTTTAAAAACCATATAAACAATATTTTGTTTTTGGATTTGGTTTATACACTAACTTATCTTTTCACCCAAGTGGGTTTTTTTTCTATGACTTTGTAATTATTTTTTTGTCTGGCTCTTAATGGTCATGTTTCCTTTAAAAATCTAATTGTTGATAACTGTAGTGACTATAGCCACACAAAAAACCGCTGCAACAAACCCAAGAATTCGGAAATTTTTAATTTTAAAATTTATCAATTAAACCTGTGTGTAACATACAATACTGTTAGGAAGAAATGAAGTTTTACGTAGTATTATGAAGAAATGAGGTTGTACGCAGCATAAGTTACTCGCGAGAGACTCTTGTAGGGAATATTGCTCCGATTTATCAATAATCCTATTTTCATAATTCCTAAATTTCAATATTCCGAACGTTCACAATAACTATTCTCAAAATACCGAATTTCAATGGTCCGAGTCGGACTAATTGGTAATACGAAACATTAAGAGGGCGAATCCAATTTTTTTTTTCTTTTTTTTACCTACATCTTGAGAGTTACGCGGCACGGGGTTTCTAAAAGGGGGGGCGCATTTTTCATTATTTTTGCGATAGGACACACCGTTTTCAAGATATAAGCAAATTTAGAACCTGCTACGACTCCATGACGCGCGCTCGCTACGCTCGCATTTTACATTACACACACCCACTTTCTGTCACAAATGTCGTCGTCGCTCCGCCGGCCTTCGGCCTTCGCTCTTCATGCCAGCTAGCAAGACTTTTACGACAATTTTAGCAGTTTATTCGAAGTATTGAAAATTGGAATGTTTTCGGACTAACGATAAATCGAACATAATATGATTCTTCGGACAGCAAAAAATTCGTATTTACGACTTTCAGAATTATGAATTCTAGCATTTTAAATAATAGACATTATTTCGGTGTTATGAAATTCGGACTTCTGATAATCGGAATATCTAATTTCGGAATTTTTGGGTGTTGCCGAAATAGACCTCCATGACTAAAAAGTGACCGAATTTTCGTCGGCGCCATCTTGGATTTTGATTATGATCATACATCCGATACCTGCGACCCCAAAAACCACAAAAATGACACCCGTGACAAAAAGTTGTAAAATTTTTATCAGCGCCATCTTGGATTTCGGTTTTGTATGCATATTCGTCATACATACATACAAACCGGTTAAAATCATAACTCTCCTCCCGCCCATCCACTTTCAAACCTCACCGCCGACAGCTTGACCTTATCCATCCAAATCCTAACCTTACTTAGAGCTGCTTAACCCCACCATCCATTTTGTAACCTTGTCAACAACTGCTTAACCTTACCCATCCAAATCCCGATCTTACTTAGAGCTGCTTAACCCCACTCATCCATTTTGCAATCTTGTCAACAACTGCTTAACCTTACCCATCCAAATCCCGATCTTACCCAACATAATTTCTAAATCGCATTCTAATATTAGAAGTATGAACCTCGCGCTTAATTTTTTTATTTCAGTTCGCAAAAGTATCAACTCCTTCTGATTACGTTATACGACGACGATGGTACTCACACGCATGCACACTACAATATTTTCTACAAATTTTATCGTATTTATTTTTTGCGAGAGAGCGATATACCCGTCCTTCCTTGAGCGCGGAATGATGAACCGCGAGTTTAAAATGTATGAAGAAATTGGCAAATGTTTTTATTTTAGCTAATAATTAGAAAACATGTTGATTTTGATACAAAAAAATTAGCTGCACCTATAAAGGACTATATTTTTCATTTCTCATACTCGGAAAGTAGTGTTTGTTTGATCAGAGCAGCGGGTCGAAAACGATGCTTCCCTCCCTTGGGCGGGAAAGACTCATAGTAATTGCTTCCCTCCCTAGGGCGGGAATGAATTTTAAAAATAGAACTAAAATTGGTTATTTAGTCGGCTATATTTTTTTTTACATAATTAAGAAAAATATCGATTAAAAAAAAAATGCTGCGGTCTTGTGAGTCTATACTCGGGACTATAGCCGCCCTCGCTTTGCTCGTGCGTCTAAATACCTCGTATGGCAATTGATTTCTTTCCACCCTTGTATAACAATCTACTATACATCAATTTATTATAATTTTTAAGATAAAATATGCTGTAAATTTACCTAAAATTGCACCTATTCTGACCCTACTTTTTACAATTTTCTGCGATTATTGTGATGGAAAAAACGTATTTGTGCGAAAATTTTATATGACGACATACAATTTTTCAGATGGAGATCTGGTGATGAATATATTATCTTTAAATTAAGACCATGAAATCTTCAGATTGATTGTTTACAAATTTTGCATGCCTGAATTGGTACAATACAGTGGACTGCGCCATTCACTTGACATCTGGAAATGTTAATAATGTACAGTGTTGAGCAATAAATATTTGAAATTGAATATGTTTTTATTTTAATTAATTATAGAGACGGTACGGACAAATATAGAGACGGTGTTGGTTCTGATTGGCTAAAACAACGACGCGTTGTTTCAGCCAATCAGAACCAACACCGTCTTTCTGAGTTCTGATTTTCTAGCAAACGGCATCAAAAATCTAAATATCAAAACCAACAAAAATTCACTGTTACATCTTCGACGACGATAGGTAATGTATTATCTGTACGCGGATAATCCGCCATCATTGGCAAGAAGCCCAACCCAGTAAATAATTACCTCAGCACAGATGCATGTCATATTATTGTACCTACTATGACGCCATTTACAGCTGCGAAGATTACCGGAACGAAATACGCAGCATAAATAAACAATAAAGACGAGTATAGGTAAAGGCGATATATTAGTAAGTGTTCAGTAAAATATCACCGCTTTTGTTAACTTCATTATCATTTAAACACGCAATAATCTTCTCGCACTGGAGTTTCATTTTTCAGTAGCACTTCTGAATTCATTTTAAACGGTCTGAATTGCGCTAGAAACTGAATTCCGATGTTTCATAAACAAATTGTTTTGTTTCTTTGTTTTAAAAGTCTAGTGTGGTGCAACTTGGTAAAGTAAATGCTACTTTGTTTGTTGGGTCTATGTTGACAAGGACACTGATCTTTAGGGGGGCAATGACCTGAATGACCAGACTTAGATAATAGTCTAGCTTATGAGTCCTAGCTAGCTGTTTGGAAGATCTCGCCTTTGAGACATCAAAACTTTTAGACTAGACATCCTACTAAGGCTTGAATTACTGCCGCGCTGACCGTCGCGTCGGTCGCGCATTGTCACAGAAATAAAGTTAAAATTTGACTTATTGCATGCTGTCAGTTGCAGTCAAATTTGAACTTTATTTCATCTCTGGCGTACGCGACCGACTCCACGAGCAAGAGAATCGCCGCGATTCTCTCGCTCGTGGAGGCGGCCCCTAGTCTTTCACTTCAAATGCCCATAAACATCAAAAATGAAAGCAAGTAGGTAACTGATGCTATGAATAAGGAAAAAAAACAAACAATGTTAAAAAATCTTCAAAAAATTTGCATCAATCGAAACTTTGCTGGTAAGTAGGTACGCAAACGTCTGGTAGGCTTCAGCGTTGCCAATGGACGCAAAAGGTGCAGCTATAACGATAGGAAATTCTGTCTGACGCATTGCTTCTTGTTGATGAATCGACGAATGACCTCACACCAATGATATTCTAATAAACAGATATGTTATACACCTACAAATCAACTGAGAAAAGTGTTCCGCGCGGCAGCGGCAGCTCACAAGCTCACATACACGCAGTGACGCAGAATAAAGGCAATACGACCCAATTGGGCCGTTTTCGAGTCTTCGCGATAGCGCGCACAGAACATACCTATCTATTTACTAGAATATCATTGACTCACACAGAATAGGTACTTCCACACCAATGCACCCACGCTTCTGATAACATCACTGTTTTTCCGCGCATTATCGCTACAACACCAGAATAAGCGATAATGAAACTAACAACTAGCATGATAATTTTAATTCCTACACAGGACTAGATTTTAGCATTAATGTTTGACGTAAATCTCATTGTTATCGTCCATTATAGGAGAGCCAATTTTTCCAACTCTTATCTCTGTATTTAGCATAACGTGACTACCTTTCGTTCGTTCTAATCGTTGGTTTCATCCATGCTATTACAAAAAAGGTGGCTACTTGACCGAATTGTGACCGAATAGACCAAACCAATGGTCAACAAGAAGTCAACGTTTCGCTGGTCGTTGATTCATAATGCGAAGGTCGGTGTCTGATTAGGTAAAGCGTAGGCAGTTATAGCGATCTGAAACGTTACTTAGTACCTGTTTCAGACTATTTTCGAGACAAGAACTCGATAAATAATGACGTGTCGACACAAATAGCTGTGTTTGCTCAATTGTTATGATAAGTAAGTAATTCGTTTGAGGCAGGTGCAAAAACGTGACTTGTTAGTAACGATAACGAAATTGCTAACAACTCCATGAATTTGATACTATTCTAATTAGTCTGATCCAAAAGACAAAAAGCCTTTTATGGCGCTTTGTGTAAAATCTATTTTCTCTTAATTCCAGTGGGCGCAGTGGCAAAATAATTTTATTTGGTAGATTGTGTGGACTGTGTGGTAGAGCGGCAGCTTTTTATTGAGACATTCACTAATGGCCACATCCTGCACCACTTGCCCTTCTAATTCTAATGTTCAGAAAAGGTGAAGCCACATTTAGACTAAATAAAAAATTAAAATAAACTTTATTTCAACAAAAGCAATCGTAGTACGAGGAACAAAAACTAAGAGCCATAGCACACTAGCGAATTGCGAGCGGATTCAAAGCGGAGCGGGCGCGCATCGAATTCGTTGGACACTACGACGCCGACGTTGGAAAACTAGGACACAATAATTTGTAATTCTCTGACTCCTAAACTAGGTGTATGATGTGCCTGTGTCTATGAGTCTGTGATTCTCCATAACAAACAAGACAAAGCCATAGTAAAATAAATAAATCAGGACGTTAAAACAATAAGCAAATGGTGTAAAAGAAAACAGGATAATTTTAATCTATGTAAAGAAAACACAAAATAATCTTCCTCTAACTCCTCACACTAAAAGAAATGGTAGATCCAGAATAATGTATTTCAATCGTTTCCACATCAATATGGGTAACGAATAGAACAAGTTTCGCTAATTTAAAACCAAACCCATCGAGTAAAAACTTGTCTTACGTGACATTAAAATAATGTCATTCCAACTACGCATTAGGCAATCGATTTGGATGGGAATTTCAGGCATCGTTGAAGTTGAAACCATAATAAACGTTCGAATTTATATCAGTTTCAAAAACGGCCATTTTCCTGAGTATCTGAGTACAATCTTGGTACACGAGTTTACACGACGTACTTACTACTAGGTAACACCAAAGTAAGTAGGTAATTGGTAATAAATAATAAACAAACGCCTTAGGAATCGATGACGTAATAGATGTTGTTTCGATTGGTTCGCATATTTTAGCATTTTTATGTCACTTAAGTAGTCTGTGGTCAGATAACCAGTGGACTTGGTATAATCAGAGGCCAGAACGTAATTTGTCAGAATAATATTAGCTCAAGTTATCAGCAGGTTAAACTAGGTTACCTGTCACCGTGTTTATAAAGGGTCAAGAGTTCACGACCTCGCAGATCGATACTGCCATGTCGGACTATCCCTAAAGCCATTAGTCACTGAATCTATTTTATCAGTCATGCTTTACGTGGGTGTGTGCCTGTGTGGTACCTATTAGTTTTACTTTGAAATTGCTATAGTCAAAGCTTGAATAGTTTATGAACTTTGCTGGACTCTTCAATCCCGTTACCATTAGTCTTAGGTAGCCGACTAGTTCGTATCATAATGCGAAAATCTTCAGACATTTGAAAATAATCTCTTTTGTTTTCTTTAGAATGACGCCACTCAAGAAGCCATATTGCCGGCCGATGTATCAACACTTGCCCTTGTAAAATTCATGACATAAAACAACGCGCCTCATCTATGAATAGACCCGTCTAATTCTCACAGTAATGTGAAAACTGCCGCAAGTTCAAAGTTCACAGCTAAATAGCAGATAACAGAATATGCTTACGATAAGTCGACACAGAGATTCGCTTTCAGGAAAAAAGACAGAGATTAAAGATATTTCATAATTTACACGGTCAACAAACCAAGCGACACAACAATAATGAGAGTTGTGTACTAAATGGTTTTACTACGCACTGTCCTAAATGCTCCGCTCAAATGTCTTAAGTAATTTGGATCATTCACAGTGTGACTAATGTGGAAGGATCGTTATCATCGAACCGTTAATGACAGTCGCAAGGCTTCAATACAGCCAATTAGTATGTAATGTGTGTGTTCACGTGCACTTGGTATGAGTGGCCCTGTATTGATTCAAATTTCAAACGTGTAGAGTCTGTCACGCACAATTACAATCATGGGCCATTCATAGATTATATCGGATATTTTTGTGATAGAAAATTGATTTAGCTTTTGTTTTACTTGCCGTTGATGCTAATTACCGCGTCTACCGTCTACTAAACCAAAGAGGTGGTTATTCATGTTAGAGAAATATAGAGGATCGCGATTCGCAACAGCTGCGATGGAATTAGCTATAACAATAATAATAAATGCACGAGCCAGCCATTGGCCATTGTGTCCGAAGTAGAGAACGGTAGCAAAAACAAACAAGAGATGTTACTTTTGTACTACACCTAGTAAGTTAGGGGAAATCTACAATATTAGGTACCTACTACCTATCACAGGGTGCGAATCGGAATTAGCCTATACTATTATGGTCAATACAAACTGGCTAATTAGGTATACAGTTTCCAATTCGCACGTGGGACAACAATGCTGGGTAAAATACCTACATTACACACACACCTATTAGGTAATTATTTAAATAAGTAAAGGCTTATGAACAACATCCGACCAAGAAACCTTGACACACCGAATGTGTTTGAGACCATGTTATATCGCATCGCATTACAGACTGGTGCTGTCTTGGTAGACTACGAACCGGTTGCTATTTCAAAATCAGAGTAACAAACTCGTACTTCTTAATTACTGATTTTTAATGAGCGTTTATTTGAACTAGCACGAGCAACACACGAAAATTATAATAAACTACATAATACTTAGGTACCTATTTGATTAATTTTTACGGCGCGGCGTTTAAAAATATTTTTTCAAGTGTGGAATTAATGTTTTCTTGGCACGATTCTTAGATACATGCGGTCGTGGACATTTGGGTGTCAGTGTCCAAGGACTTTAAAATGTTGGTCAACATTTACACGAAACAGTAAACTACGGGTAAATAAAAGCTGACTAAGTTGATAATAAGAAGCAAATTACGTCAGCAAGAAGTCCAATGGGGAGACACAGGCAAAGATAAAGTGTAAAGTGGAATGCAATAAACGTATTGAGTATAATCTAAGATGGCGCCACCATAGCTGGTCTCAATCTGACCAATGAGGTTAAGCTATTTTGAACTATAAAATGACATTACCACATTTTCAACCAATGACGATGTTGGGAACCAGCTATGCTAGCGCCATTAGTTCCACAGCGTGTCTCCCCATTAGATCAGCTCTATTTCTTGCGTCTGTTTACATTGGGAAACAGAACATTCGAATTTTATTTTTCGTTCAGTTTCAGAACTTAACGATAGACAACTCATAATAACTTCTAAGTAGGTACTATTGACTAACGCAAATCAATTTTAGATTCTTGGCTATGTTACTACTGGAGATTTATGTCAATAGTTTACTATTGTGTCTACTAATAATTAGTCGTTTAAATGTATGTGTTACAGGACAGACTGGTTTAAAGGAAAATCAAAAATAGGAGTTACTTCAGTATTTATTTGACATGAGGATGTTAAGTGTTTACCTAAACATAACACGAAAGATTCTCGTTATATTATGTACAAAAATCAAGCATAATAATTAACGTCTAATAAGTTACTAAGAATTAGGAAATATATAAAAATGACAGCCATAAAACAATCACAAAAATAAAGAGAGTTCTGAATCTTATGTTCTGGATTTTAGACTGTTGTCTTAGGCATAGTGGAAGATTACGACCAATCTAAGACGTGATCGTTACATTTGCCTCTAAAAGGCATATCCAATTATTTATGGGATCAAAATATTATCCTGAAATGACATAGATAGTTCAATCATAACTCTAGTCTAATCCTAAAAAACAAGACGGTGCTTGTAGAAACGTGATTAACACTCAAATTGTAATACGAAAAATATACTTGTTGTAAAAAGTGATTCGTGTAAACCTGTACAAGGTAAAATATTTATCATAATCGCTTGTGGTCAACGGACTAACTTTAGTTAACAAAAACGAAATTATGAAAACTAAAATTAAGATCTGAACATAAGATTTCAGGTGACTACCTCTATAACTAGGTACTTCATTATACATAAGTATATAAAAATATTGCATTAGTTATTTACATTGATATAAAACTCTAATCCTCCGTCCTCAAGAACAATACCCAAGCCCAACCAAGTGTTTCGTTTATCACTGATATGAGCGGACCGAAATTTAAGGCAATTACTTGATAAGGGGAAATTCGTTAATTATCAAGTTATATATTTATTGGCCCGGGGCTATAAGAGTGCGTCGTTACAGGTGACGAAGCCCCGTAATCCGGGGTCGTAGCTGTCGAACTAGGAGGGGAGTCTATGGGCTTCGTGAGGGCGGGGGCTACGTACTCTGGGAATCGAATACTAGACTCCTCCTGCAGCGGAGCCGGGGGCGTGCAGCTCGGGAACGGACTTAACAACAAAAACGTACCGAAGGCCACGATTGATGCCATTATCAGAATAATAGTTCTAGCTTCGAAGCCGGCTCTTAGACCAGCCCAAGCGGCCATGTTAATGAGTAGCAGTAGGACCGAAACACGAATAAGTCTGACGGCGGTCGAGTGGATCCTCCCTCCGCCGACGCCGCTCATGTCGCTCGGACCGTACGCGAAGAACAGATTATGTTTATCGCCCACGTGTTTGAGCATCATGTACATCAAGCCGAACGGCGCTATCAATGGACAAGCGAGGCTGTAAACCATTGTTATTGAGAAGATTGCTATGCTCCAAGCATAATGAACTCCAAACGGAAACTCGTAAAGAATGGCTCGCTTTACGTAGCTCTTCTCCGCCTTCGATTTCGACTGCAGCAAGTACCACACATAGAGGAACAGTTCGGGAAAGCGGATCAGTTCTAACGCTGTACCGATCAGGCCGGAGGTGATAACGTAATTGACGAAAAATGCGCCTTTGTCAGGCAAAAATACACAATCCCAGCGCATGCTATTGTTGTGATCGATGGTCCACCTCAAAAATGCTTCAGCACTAACAAGGCCCAAAGAAGGTAGGATTAGAGTCATTAATAATAAAAATGATACAGTTTTAGTCATGATGGAGTAGTTCTGCTGGGACTTGGTCCAATGAGAGAGGAACTTATCAGAGAAGGCTACAATAGCAGGCATGACCGCAGCCATGGTCCAAAGAAGCAGAGTGGGGAGGAATTCAAAGATCACAGTACTAATTTTCCCTAAGGAATCTGGTTTAGCTACTGTTGTATTAAAAAGATTGACAATAATTGCAGGAGTTGTTAAGAAGAATAACACAATAAATAAGAAAAAGTTGACAACAATAGTCTTGAGGTACCATACACCAGGTCGTACACTCAAGTTTTCCCAAATAATGTCAGAGGGATTTGTTGCATGAGACAACACCCAACCATAATGCAGACTAAAGTTACTAATGACATGTTCGGCAAGCTGGTAAGATGGTAAAGTCAAGAATGCAATGCCTAGAGGATCATTCAGTACCATAGCTCGGCATCTCTTCGCTTCATCTTTCAACCTCTTCTCTTCAGTGCTGTAGAACTCCAAGGCATCAAGTTCAGGACCACACAGTGTTGGTTTCACAGTAATTCGCTTCCCGGTTTTCTTGAAGTATGAGTCAGTGTAAATGAGTGCTTCAGTCACCATATCCTTACTTTCTTGAACTTCATTTAGCGTGTTGATATTGTAGGCAAGGCGGAGATCCACTATTTGAATGTGAGGGAAGTTGTTGGCAAAATAAGCTCTTATTGTAGATTCATTTCTATCAGCTTTTGATATGTTAGTGATCATAATAGTGCCGGTCATGGATGTTGGCACTGGTTTACGTCCCGTGCACCTCCTCATTATCAGCACAGATACTGGTAGGAAGGCAATACTTATCAGAGTGTGCACCCATAGCCAGCTCGACCTTCCAGTAAGGTTTGACAAAGTGGTTCTACTAAATGTACTGGAATCCACATTTAAATTAGAACCTTGGAAGTTGATAGGCAGAATAATGCCAATAGACACTAGTGTCACAATGAACATCAATGTTATTGCATGTCTTTGGAAGGAGAGGTAGTGGACAGCGTCAGGGCCGCACTTGGCCAGTATTTGCTCTCGGGTCAGACGGAATACAGCTGGCAGCCACGTAAAGAACCCTTCATCTATGTTGAGAGTGTCTTCGGTGCCGCGTCTCCGGTTCACTAAGGCATCGCCATCTCCACCGCGGTAAAACAAGTTGGTCCATCGACTCTTCGTGCGCTGCACGAGCGCCATTCGGCCGTAGTTCCATGCCGTCCGCCGCAGCACAGTGAACAAAGCGATGAGGAATGTCCACGACACCAAATTAAGTATTAAAGTTTGTGGAATACCATTGTACGCGCCTGTTATTATCACATTTTGCGTTGTGTTCAATATCATACAACCCTCATCATCGGTACCGTTCGAGCTGTTCGAAGGTAAACTAAATGCTATGTTTGTAAAACTACTCATTTTCGATGTCGCAACACGGGCAGTCAAGCGTTATAAGAGAAAGTATTTACATAATTATAGTTCCACAAATCCACAAATTGCACTGACACTTCACTAAAAACTTGGTACACCGTTGCACTCGAATTTCAATACCATCTGGAAATTCTATTGTTGTCTGATTATTGGATCAAAAGATATCAAAATAAATGACGTTTCTCCGTTACACTGCTGTGCCGTCAGCCGTTGTGGTTGCTGAAGGAAGTCAGTCATCGCAAATGACAGTTAAGTGACAGAATGTCCACAGATAAAATAAACGAAATGGTTGTCAATTCAATGCTTTGAAACGTTCTAACGATTTTTTATGTTTTTGCTCTTTTACATATGTGTAAAAGAGCAAAAGCGCGGTTCTTGTGAGAAAAAAAGAGATACAAGAATAAAATGTTCTGGAACTCTCTCAGATTAGGGTAGTGACAGTTCTTAGATAAACGCTTTTTTAAATGAATAACGTTATAGCAGTTACTGGATGTAGCACGTATAAAAAAGACAATGCCTTCTATATGTCATAATAATAAAATTGACTTCCAATTCGTAAATATGAAATAAAACCAATGAATTTTTAAGTTATTGATATTATTTACACGTAGCGTAGCTGTACGGTATATTTTTCTTATTATATGTTAAGTACGCCTAGATCAAAGTAGTCGGTAGTCTGCAAAAGTTTATTAAGATTCATAATAGACCAACCATTTACATATTATTTTATCACTTAACTAAGAAATAAATATGCAGGGTGCAAGATTATAAACGCAGGACCTTTAGTGTGGTGTTTCAGACCATGTTAGTGAACTACTTTTGTTTTTGACTTTTGGAAATTCATAACATTTTTTTTTCGTCGTACCATACATGATGATCAGGTGAACGCGTCAGATCCTAGAGAAAAACCCTTTTCTTGCGAATTTCAAGAACTCGTAGAACAAAAGTGGATCAGTTTCATGGTCACACGGCACACGGCAGTTGACGGCAGGTCTTGCGTTTATTAGGTTACACCTCGTATAGATGTTTCTAATATTGTTATTTTTTCTTAGCCTGTGTGTGTTGTCTCACTGCTGGGCAAAGGCCTATCATTTATCAGTCAAAAAACTATGAGTTATTTTTGCCACCGACAACTGCGTATCACCCTATAGCCATTATTAAAGAAAATCAATTGCTTGCCAGGGCTACCTAAGTATACAAAAGAGTTTACAAATTCGTAACACAAAGTGTATTTAACTTAGTAGTTATAACCATATCTGAAGATCAACCAGACTGATTATCCTTCCATTTGTATTGTAGGTTCTCTGTTAAAGAGTCTTCTATCTATGATCACGTTCACGTAAATCACATTCTTTAAATGAGGACTTTGCCAGAAAGAATAGAAAAAAAGTTTGAAACAAGCCAAACCGTTACCGCTATTCCTCTCGTTGTTATAAACACGGTCTGCGCTCTACCAATCAATCAGAATTCGCAGCTCTAGAGCTAATGTCAGTTTTGAAAATATTAAATTTTACGTTTCGTTATAAGATGAGTATACTAGTTAATCTTTTATTACAATTAAGCAATTATTTTAAAGTGTTCTAATTTTGTAAAATATAATTTAATCTTTTTATATTATTTTACTGTATTTCGCATGATTGTTCAATGCTTTGCAGATATTTTTATCTACAATTTGCAATAATTTATATCTTGGAACAGTTATTTCAATCAAAATTACTTTCTGTAATGAAAAGCCTTATGAAAGAGACAACAATAAACAATGTATCGAATAGATGAGACAGATGCACCATACCATACTTGAAAATATGTGGATAGAAAGAGAATGAATTTCTGAAATTCGTAACAAGTTCGACCGTTCGATTAACTTGTTTTGTGATAATTATTTTAATTTGATGACTTCTTATGTTAACAATAAACAAAAAAATATGGCAGACTTCGACTGGAATAATTATTTGGAAGTGAATAAAACTGTCGCTGTTCCTGAAGAATTATTTTCTCATGTAAGTTTCAATTTTATTATTTCTTAGATGTTGTATAATATTTTTTTATGATTTTTCTTTCATTTACCTAGTTGTTTTAGTACTTTATAAAAAGAATTCTGCTGTTTCCCCATCGTATTTTGTTAGGAAAACTAGGATTGAAATTGAGAAACTTATTCTTGCAGGAAAATATAATGTGTACCATCTCAAATAAATTCTGTAGGTAAACCATGCATATTTTTGCAATAATGCTGTTGTGTTTAGATAGTCAATGTACCATATTGTGAGATTTTATCTTGTAACTATTTATTAGGATCATGTTGCAAAACACTATTATTAAATAAGAAACTATGAAGTTCTATATCAAAGTGTTCAAATATAATTTAAATTAGATTAAATTTAATGTTATTATTATAAAACAAGCTTTTGATGTAAACTATAGCAAGCAATCAAGAAAGTGTTAAAATGTGGTTACAAATTTATTTTTAGATTCAAATGAAATTCAAGGAAAAAGTAATAATTTACAGTTAACAATGAGATGCTCATGTAATAACTGGTGACTGGTCACATAATAATTGTAGTAGGTATAATTGTGTTAATTCAGTGTGATGTTTCTGAAATCCATTTGAAAGTAAATAAATTTTAGGATTATATTAATTGCAGGTAAAGAGCTACACATAAAAGTAATTTAAAAAATGTGCTGTGAACATAGACATAATATATAATTTCAGATAAAAAATTAAAAGTGCTTTTTTCATCTTTTCTTCTTAGCTGATTGACCCCTGAAAACACCATTTTAACTTTCTTGAAAAATAGTAATTTTCTTGATAAGTATAGAAATATCCCTCTTATAATTATAAAGTCTTAACTCATAGAGACATTTGTGGGCGGGCAGTTTATTCTGTAATCTGTAAATTTCATGTTATTTTTAGTATTCAATAACTTCCATAGTTTTTTCTCCATGCTTTGTATCTCCTCAACTTCAACTCAACATAAGAATCATTTGACATGTAAAAGTACTCTGTAGTGTCTTTGCCTCACACCAATTTATTCTTTTGTTTGGCTTGTTTAAATTTTTTTTTTTTTGTTCAAGATTTAAAAGGGCTTTTAGGAACTTATAAAAATATTTCCAATCAATACTATTTTTGTGGTCTCAGGTGGAAACTAGTCTCTACAATGGCATCAAACAGGGAATGCTGCTGGAAGTCTGTCACAAGAACAACCCAGACATCTACTGGATAGCAGAGATCACTATGGTCTGCGGGCACCTCCTCCGGATCAAGTTCATCGGTGCAGACAACGACTTCTGGTGCGACATATCCACTACAAAGGTCCACCCCCTAGGCTGGTGTGGGAAATACGACGAGCTTATAGAACCTCCAGATGAGATTAACGAAAAATATGGAGATACAATCATAGAAATTATGAAAAAGGCCTTATTAGATGGTCAGTCAGTCTCCATAGAGGCTTTAAATAATAAGGGATTGTCCCCAATAGATAGAATCAAAGTTGGAATGAAAGTGGAGGTGCAGAATGTTATTGATCCGTACAGATATTGGATTGCTACGGTAAGCTAATGATTTATCTTCTCCATGTTATTAATGTATTGCGATTGTTCTCACATATTTTCAATTTCAACAATAGGGTGTTATTATGTGGCTGTTCAGCTTCACTGTCCTTAGTAAGTATAATTAATCAGAGTTTAAATGATTGATGATGTGTGGTGCGTAACATCAACCCTTTGGACTTTACACATAATAAAGCAGGAGACCAGGATATCGTACATTTCTTTTTTTGTAAAGAAATTAAACACTAGTCTGAAAAATTGTGTTTTGAGCGTTATGTGACTTTCTGTTTGTACCTACTGAATAAATACCTACTAGTACTGACCAAGAAACTAATGACACGGTAGTTCCCGTGCATGCGGCCGGCCGTCCGCAAAATCCCAACATATTCGTTTTTAAATTTATAGTACTTATAGCAAATGAGCGGCGGCCGGCGGTGGCCATCCTCAAGCAGTTCAAAAGTCACATTTCTGACGATAGTCTGCAATAAGAAAAACAATTTTGAAATCTATCGAGCTAAAATCCTCCTCATAAGTGCGGGATTGAGAAATTGCAAAAAGCTATTTGTTCAGCAGCCTCCAGATTGTTGTTTATTTTATATTGTTGTGTTTTATTTCTTCAGACTATAGGTACCTACCTACAACTTTTCTTTGTTTCTGTCTTATTAATTTTACATAATTATGTATATGAAAGTTCGTGTTGAATAATTACGTCGGGATTTAAAGTTGAGATTAAAAACCGTGATGATTGCTTTTCTAGCAAGTTATTAAATCAAATGACTAGGTAAATACCTTTTTTTATTTATTGGACTAGGTATACGAACGGAAATCACTCTTCTAGAAGCCAAGGCTTTGTTTGTAGGTAGAGAGATCGACAACGAAGCTGAAATGCTACGAATCCTACTTGAATGAAACTTTCAACTAACTACAAACAAGTTTCATTCATTAAATTTTCTGAAAACTTGAATTAAGTAGGTACCTATTGCGAAATGATTTTCCTACCCGTTCAAAGTTCTGAGAAGCTAGCCTTCGCAACATCTAAAGCCGGGTACTGACTGCTGTAACGTAGGTACCTACATGCAAAGTAACATGTAAGAAGCACTTCATAAGGGTGGACGTAGCGCGGGCTCGAACCGAGCATGTAGGCACTATAAGCTCGGACGAAATCTCACCACAAATACGACTCTTTTTGCTTGCAGCATTCGGCCGCTATTGAAGCGCTTATTTAAGCTCATCAACCAATAGCATCGCAGCATCTGACTCCATGTTTTTGTTAATGAAAAAAAGGGTCGAAAGAAAAAACAGTACTTAATAGGTAATAATAATAAAAATAACACCAATAATAGTCCTTCTTCGTGTCGATGATTCGTTTAGGGTGGTAAACAGATGTGGAGATCGTGTGCCGGGGATTTTGTTTTAAAAATGAGCAGATTTCGTCCGAGCTCATGGTACCTACTCACATCTTCTACAATCTCGCATCGTATGCGCGCGGCGAACATAGCTCAGTCTGCCAAGAACACGCGAATGAGATGTTTTTTGTAAAATTATTTATTTTGTGGATTCCACAAAACTTCTCTTGTTCTGTACGCCACAATTAACTGCATTACTTTTTCTTCACTCCATGATTCAAGTGTAGCTTCGTCTTCTTCCTCTATTGTTCGCGTGCATTCCGCAGTACAGACACAAGCAACCCGTCCACACTGGTGCTCCGTGCACACGGCACACGCCCCTTTGTGTTCGGCGAAAAAACCGACAAATGGCGGATCGCGACGCGCACGACTTGAAATGCTCTGTTCGCGCGCAAGGCGTCCACACTGGGAATTCTGTTACATTGCATGATACATTGCGACAATGTAGAAGGCAAATTCTTTCATTGCGTGATACATTTCATGTTACATTTCGTAAGTCTGTACCCGGCTTAACCAAAAAAGTTTCATTGATTAAATTTTCCGAAAACTTGAATTAGGCATTGCGAAATGATTTTCCTACCCTACAGCAAAGTGCTGAGAAGGCAGGCTTCGCAACATCTAAGAATAGATTGCCCTATCACTATCACTGACGGTGTGTGGGTGTTGCTATGCTAAAGGCGACCAAGGAATTATCAGACGGGATATTAAATTAATAACAAATTGTAACATCTACCTCTTACTTGCCAAAGTGTCTATGTAAAATGAATAAAATAGCGGCCGTTTTCTCCAACTTACTTACGTATACTTAACTGTTAGTTAATATGCCTACGCTCGTAGCTATCGTTGTTTCTATAGAAAAAGTTAGCTTGAAATATCCTATCCGCGTCATCTACTTGTCACTTGATTTATAGAAAAATCAAAGAAAGATTTTCTGTGACGTTTTGTTTCTAACCGTCCGTAAGCAAAATGTCAGACAGATAGCAACCTATCGAAACCTGCTAGTAAGTTATTAAAAAAGGGCCGTAAGTTCGTGTTCGGAGATGTAACAACTAAGGCAAAGCGAATTTTTAATTACATAGAGAACGAAGCATAAGGCCCGGTTTCCACCAAAGCGGAGACGAGCGGAGCGGAGAGGAGAAGTGTAAAAACCAACCAATCACATTGGTTGAAATCTACATCGCGTTTCTCGTCTCTCCTGTGATTGGGCGAATCTTGCACATCTCCTTTCCGCTCCGCTCGTCTCCGCTTTGGTGGAAACCGGGCCTTATCCTGTCCGGGAACCTCTTGGGAGCGAAAGAGCAGGTTCTAAGTAATGTTGTAGGTATATGTAGGTAGTGGTAAAATTTAAAGGTACATTCGTTACTACTCAAACATTCACCTTTAAAAGGCCCTTGTCATAACGCTGCGCGATAACTTCATATTGAGGTACAAATAGCTATATTACTATGATATTGTTTAATTAGATACGTGACTTTTGTCCAATAGGTACCTACTCCATTTATGACGTACAAGTCAAAGTAACCATAATATCATGCATGTTCTATTGTGTAATAATTTGTAACGATCTGTAGGCATGTTGTTTAGGGGCTATATGTATTTTATATTATACATATAATAGGCTAGTTTCCACCATCAATAAATTGCAAATCTATTTAATCCGTCAGTTAGATTCTTAGATTATTGGAAAATAATGGACTGGTATTTTTTGTTTTTGAAAATCAATGAATATTGACAAAGATAAAACGCATCAAACTCGGGATTTATAGCACGACGCGGTGGCGTGACGTATTGAGAATTTTAAAAGCGTCGTATCTTCGTCAATTTTGGTTTACGTAACAAAAGAAAAAATACGTGTCAAATATTGTTTGATAATCTAACTGACGGACTAATTCGATTTTTCAGGACACAAGCCTATTATAAGTAGAGCTTTCCGGAAAGTCGGGCTTGTGCTGTAGGTTTATTATGGCCTGCGCAGACGAGGGAATCCGCCGGATAGAAATAAAATGAAATGAAATGAAATGAAAATTTTATTTACCAGATATAAAAATCCACATACAACCAACACACGCGGCTGAAATGTAACGAACTACGTAATCGGCGTGTGGTAGGACTGCCACCTTTTATGTAGGGGACTGTGATACCATTCTCGTACCGCGCGCGGCCACCAAGGAATTGGTCGATCGAAGTATGGCGGTGCGTGCGGCGGCCGAGCGGCTCCGAAGCAGCACCTGCCAGCCGGGCGCGCGGCCAGCTGCGAACATGGCGCTCGCGCTGCACCACCGAGGCAGTCGAAAAATCGCACGACACGCGTCGTTATACTGCACTCGCATATCGCTCAGTGCAGCCTTGGTGTAGTTTGTCCACAGCTCGACTGTATAGACGCTTGTGCAGTAGCTGGTAAATAGCTCGGCCTTCACCACGTCGCTACAGCGGCTAAACCGCCTATACCGAGCATGTTGCCGCGCACCGATATCGCTGTCTTTCTATATCGGCGTGGTCAGAGAGGTCTGCAGTTATTACGTGACCTAAGTATTTAACTTCGGCGATTTACCGCCGGCTGTTTGTTTCACAACATCCGCTATGTCCTGTACAGATAATGATACATCTTTCGTCATGAAATGACCATTCCTGTCCATTGGTTGTTGTGTTGATTTTTCATCTATTGGTTGACGTCCATTGGTTGTTGTAAATTGTTCGCGAACAAATTGTCCATTGTCTGCTTAGCGCTTTACTCGGAAAACTCAAAAGCCGGATATACAAAATGTCTCATAAACCTCCCTAAAGCCGGAAACACAATTACGTGTCGGGGCGTGGCGTGACGCTTACTGTCATGACGGTGACAGTGCAGACTAATGTGTCGTGTCGTGCTCTGGCGTTATTTCTGAACGGTACATAAGGAACCTTTGCAGCGTTCAAACGTGCTTAATGTTTTCTTCGGATTCGTTTAGTGATTTTGATGAAGACCTTCCATTTCTCTTAGTAATGAAACTTCTTGAGGTAAAAAAAAAGAAAAGAAGGTACTGGGTTCACCCTATAAACAGAGGGTGACAACAAAGGTGAATTTCATCGTCAAAATCAAAAATCAAAATCAAAATCAAAGCATTTATTTCAAGTAGGCCAGTTACAGGCACTTTTGAATTGTCGAAACACAGTTTAATGTAGCTACAGTCCCAGTCACAAGACATAAAAACTGTGAAAGTACTGTAGTTGCCCATTCCCTAGCGTAGATCTCTATGGAGAAGAACGGGCAAGAAACTCCATGGACACTCTTTTAAATCAAAATATTGTTACAAAATCTTGGTTACATCATTCATGTTGAGATGGTATATTATGTGAGAACAATGTAGCAAGATGTGCACGTTAAGTGTCCATAGTAAAAACAAAAAATACAATTCAAAAATAAACATACAAATAAGCCATGGCAACTAAGAGTTGACCAGTCACAACTGACAGCGCCCGTTCACGAACATGACGCATGGATCAGCACCATTCAACTCAACCATTTTGAAGGGAACTGAATGATCCGACACACGCGCCACCATCAGCGAGACATTAGAGTGAGCGTGACATACTCTCAACCGCCAGGGCACATTCAAGTCAAGAAAAGACGTAGGATTTCAGTGAATGATAGCTTTCTAGTACATAGTACTCACACAATATGGGCTGTGCGATTATATAATACTAGAGATTGATTCTATACAATGCAAAGACAGTTGTACAATCTTCATCAGCTCCAACAATTCTATTTAATACTATCAATTTATGCGCCCCTGTCCATGTGGAGCAGGACCAGCATTGAGCCACGCATTTTTATCTGCGATATAATCGCCCAACTTGTGATAAGCTTGCTTACATAGTGTGCGTTTGATGCATGTTTTAAATTTCGTCTCATTCAGTTCAAGAATACTTTGTGGAATTTTATTATAGCATCTCAAACAGTACCCCATGAAAGATGAGTCCACTTTAGCGAGTCTGAAGCCTGGCTGAACTAGTTGGTCCCTATTTCTAGTACTGTAATTATGTCTATCACCTCTTTTACCAAAAAGATGCAGATTTTTTCTGACGTACATTATGTTTTCGTAGATGTACTGACAATGTACCGTCATGATGCCAATATCCTTAAACAGTTCCCTTAGAGAATCGCGCCTACGAAGATTATATATGGCTCTGATGGCTCTTTTTTGCAGAATAAATATAGACTCAATATCTGCAGCCCGTCCCCATAGCAAAATGCCATAAGACATTATACTATGAAAGTAACTAAAATAGACCAGTCTAGCGGTATCTACATCAGTAAATTGACGAATTTTTCTAATAGCATATGCTGCTGAACTTAGACGCGCCGCAAGGGATGTTAAATGAGAACCCCATTGTAGCCTTGAATCAAGCGTAATCCCCAGGAAAACCGTTTTATCTACGGATTCAAGTTTCTCTTTATTTAATATTATTTCACAATCACTACTTTTAACATTGGGTAAAGCAAATCTTATGCATTTAGTTTTTTTTTCATTTAATACTAAATTGTTTGCTGTGAACCAATTATGGACCTGAAGTAGGGCATCATTCACGTCATCTAGATTCTGGGCCCGTCTATTTATCTTAAAAATAAGGGAAGTATCATCAGCAAACAACACCATATTTTGAGGTTGGTTTTTCAATAAATAGGGTAGATCATTTATATACACGAGAAAGAGGAAAGGACCCAATATTGAGCCTTGTGGAACCCCCATTTTTACTTTTAAACCTTGTGAATTAACACCATTTATTTGAACACGTTGTTGTCTATCACTCAAATATGATTTTACCAAACTAAGTGCAAGTTGACCTAATCCGTCGTCGTGTCGTCTTGTGATAGAACTAGAGAGTGACGAAAGGAATTTTCATCAGTTCTTTAGAATGAACAAAACACAATATGAGGAAGTCC
This sequence comes from Xestia sexstrigata, assembly GCA_941918905.2. NCBI lineage: Eukaryota > Metazoa > Arthropoda > Insecta > Lepidoptera > Noctuidae > Xestia > Xestia sexstrigata. The sequence goes on from OW799201.2 coordinate 22,646,745, forward strand.
ATTCACTGATTGGCGGAGCCATAAAAATATATGTACTTACTACATATTTATTTTGATTACACTTTGTTTTATATAAAACTAGCGACCCGCCCCGACTTCGCTCGGGACCAATTTAGAACAAAAAAAGAAGTGCGCTTACTGTAAAATTATTTTGTAATGCACTGTATTGCTGTATTGCTTAAAATCGCTTCGTAAATAAGCCATTATTTCTCGTAAAAAGCAAAGGATAAAAAATGGTCATTGTGGGTTATCCCTAAGAGATAGACATATACCATCGTGAACTTTTTTTGTAGATCTTTTTAAGGTGTACAATACTGTAGTACATTATTTTGATCTATCTCGTAGGGTTCAGCCAGCGTTTGTAATGTAAGCGAAAAAAATGTGTTTATTTACGACATCACTTTAGGAACCTATAAAATTATCAGTGTTTCTCTGCTATTATCATTATGCATCTTATATACATATAAACCTTCCTCTTGCATCATTCTATCTATTAAAAAAACCCGCATCAAAATCCGTTGCATAGTTTTAAAGATCTAAGCATACATAGGGACAGACAGACAGCGAGAAGTGACTTTGTTTTATACTATGTAGTGATTCGTTGACGTACAAGTTCAATAAGCTCGTCAATCATTTATCACACGCTGCAAACACTTAAGGTGGATGCTTCAGGGTAGCCCGCGAAATTCAAATTTTCTTACGTTTTTTGCAATTTGCAGGCCAGTACTTACTAGGGTTAATGTTGATTACAATATTATTTGCGGTTGCAAGACGTATGTAGTTACAGAATTATAATCATCAAAATCATCAATACAACCCTCCAAGTTCATAAAGGTGTAGAAAACAAAAAAAAAAGCAGAAAAAGTAATTTCTATAACTACATACGTCTTACAGCCGCGAATAATATTTTAATCAACTTACAACCTAGCACTGGCCTGAAAATTGCAAAAAACGTAAGAAATTTTGAATTTCGCGGGCTACCCTGGAGCATCAGCCTTAAGTGCAAACAAGTGTCCGCTCGCGCCACGAGCCACGCGGTTTAGAAACATATTTGCCTGTTGTGTCGTGTCGCATCATAACCCGCACCACCGCTTTGGCGCAATCGGTGGCGAGCAGTCAGCGCCACGACAGAACGCGTCACGACACGACACGACCTACAAATATGTCTAACCATACTAAATCTATGAAACCGACATGCTTCTGGTGCGCCACGCCAAGTGTGTTTCTGGCATAATACGGCACAAGGCCTATGTATGTAACCACACCCGAAAGCTATATTAATACCAGGTTCTTACAGCAAAATCTTTCTCCAGGTATGTGAGAACGTCGGCGGTCGCCTTTTAGTCCGGTACGACGGCGCTGATGAAGACCTCACCCAGTTCTGGATCTTCTTCTCGAACCCTCGACTGAGTAGCTTCGGCTTCGTTACCAATAAGGTAGGTCAATTTCATTGCAATCAGTATTTCTTTCTCCCATGATTTTTAAATACAATGTTGTGTTGTCCGTGGTTTCTCCTACATTTTTTTTTTCCAAAGAAGGAGAAAAAAGAGTCCTGGTGTTAATCCAAGTCTGCCTGCACTAAGCCGCATTGGGTTTGGGTGTGTTTGGCACACTCCCTCCCACAGATTAGAGGCCTAGCAGTGGGGACCGCATAGGCAGTTTGTCTATAGTCTACCTGTGTGCCAAATTACATTCAAATCCGTCCAGCTGTTAAAGCGTGATTGAGTAACAAACACTAAATTAAACTTTCACATTTAAAACGGTAGGAATGCGTCATACTGCCTTGTGTTCTGCTGATTATATTTTTGGTTTAATAAGAACTAGTTCTTCCAAGCTTTAAATAGTGAGAAGTGGAAACTGGAAAAACGTGATGGGCTCTTTCGTCCTGCAGTGGAACACCATAGGCTTTTAGTTGAGCCATACATATTAAATTGTGCTAAGTATTTTTATTTGGACTCTTTTTACAAAAACTCAAGGTTACTCGATAAGATTGTGTTATGACGTAGTTTGATTAGGAGTCATGGCCTAGAACTGTACTGTCCAATAGGTCATCTCTCATATGTGTGATAAACAATCTGCCTAAGATGTATTTGGCGATAAAATTCATTTAAGGGCAAATATGGCGGAGGGCAGCGCAGAGCATTTTTCACTATCAAACTATTATCGACATTGTCCTCATTCAAATAATATAAAAAATCAATGAATCCGAGAATGCGCGCATCCGCGCGGAGTCTGTTAATTTATTTAAGATATTATTTCAATGAGGACAATAACGATAATAGTTTTACAGTGAAAAATGCTCTGCGCTGCCCTCCGACATGTGCGCCGGCCCTAAGACCACCTTGGACACTAATCTGCATGGTGTTCATATGACTTCACCAAGACTTTGAAGAGACTGTGGCCTTTGAGTTTGCTTCGGTGTTTTTTCTCAAAGTAGTCGAATAGGAGACACCGACTCTATCCAAGTAGTTTTAAAACATAATTTATATATATTTGACGTGTAAAAGTATTTTCGCACCTAATTTAAATTAACCTATCATCAAGTAAACGTCCGTTGTTCCTTTTTTATTTGGGACAAGCCTGCCACACTATTCCCGTAACACACTGTAACTCCCGAAAGCCAGAACCATCAGTGGCGACCACCAAATAAAGGTCGACGAAGTCCCAGGGAATATATTTAAAACTGTCTTGGATCCCGCAACGAAATGATTGAGAATAAGTGAGTTTTTTCCTACTCCTTAGTAGGAAAAAACTGTAATTTCTAAAGTTATTTTTAAAGTTTTTCCGTATGTAAAGTTCCTTTATAAAACGAACCTGCTTCACTGTTTTATTCTTAGAAAGCGATCAATATAATGCCTTCCCAGCCCAACCTTCCTTCCATGCCTTCGCACCCGCCTGCCTGCTCTGGTCTGATTTCCAAATATTTTGGTCCATTTTAAGGAAGCTTCAGAAGCTTGTGCATTATTGATTGACTCGTTCAACTATCCACATTTACTTGTCTTGACATAGGGATTTTGAAAAGTTGTGGATCGTATCAACTGTTCCAGTGGCCTAGATTTAATTTCGGTGAATGTGCAATAATAAACTCGTAGGGGGTGACTGGTATATGTTCGAGTCGGTATGATTGCATAGCAGGGTGACAAAATAGAATACTTTACGTTTGGGAAAAGCTCAAACTGACCAGCAATGGTAATTGCCGATCGGCACGAGTCGAGTAAAGGCGGAAAGGTGCAACTGTTTCGGGTCAGCTTTCTTGTCCAACAAATGTTGCTAAATTGAACATCATCATCAAATTGCCAAACGCCACTGACGCGCAAAATGGTTTGTCGTGCCCTTTTATGAAACTACCTACACAACCTTTTATTCTTGCCCTATTGATATTCTAATCCAAACCATCCCCCTCGGTCATCCACCCTACAGTAATGAAATTACTAAAGCTCCAATCAAAGGTCATTCAATGTTTAATTAACTGATTTGTTTCTCTTCGAACGCAGGGGAAACATAAATTACATACATGGCCATCATGCGCTATGCATAAAGGGCGGGTTGGGAATTTCCTATTTGGGGATTTCAAATTAAAATTTCGTCACTAGGTCTCAGTTTTAATAGAGAAATCTGATGCTTTAAAAACATAAGATATTTATGGAAACTTCATCGTTAGCAACTTGCTCTAAAATACAGCCTTGTGAAATCGGAAGTGTCGTACTATAATATGTACGACCGAGAATCCTACGAAAAGAGCAAATCATGTAAATTCTAATCGACGTGCTTCATATAAAATTAAAAGCGCTAGCAACTTTCAACGCCATCCCGTCGTGTCGCTCCGTCTAGCCTAGATCCGAAGTAATTTTAGCTCCAATCATAGCTCCATTGTTACTTTATTTATCAATATTCCGTATTACAAGTATGTAGGTCGGCAAACATGAGAAACCGTAATTCTCGTCACTTGAACCGATCGGTTTGATTGACCTCGATATTAATAGCAGTCTTCAACCGGTAATGTGTTAATGATTTGGTGTAGGGTAAGCAAGCAGTACAATCGGAAATAAGAATTTAGGTAAGTTGCTAGTTATTTCCTTGTATTTGTACATCTTTGACGGTCGTTAAGGGTAATCAGAAGCCCAAAAGTCTGACAGACTTACCTAAGGGTATCGTGTTACAACAATACTTAGGACATATGACTTTATGTCATGTAAAATTACGAGATTCAATTATTCTATAATAATTGAATCTCCTAATATTTTTTATTCGATATTACGACGAGAATAGTTTTTGAAGTAAAGATAATTATGTAAAACAAAATTTCGGGATTTCGAACATTATGGTTACTGAAGTTTATAGCAAACATGTTATGGATAATAATTTTCGGCCAAAAAAATTTAGGAGAAGCAAGGGAGTACCAACAAAAACACGTGTTGCGCTATAAGTCATGTAAAAGTAGGAGATTCAATTATTATAGTATTTGATATTATGACAGAATAGTTTTTGAAGTAAAGATAATTATGTAAAACAAAATTTCGGGATTTTAAACATTATGGTTACTGAAGTTTATAGCAAACATGTTATGGATAATGATTTTCGGACAAATAATTTTAGGAGAAGCAAGGGAGTACCAACAAAAACACGTGTTGCGCCGACCCCAAGAAACATAGCACAAGGGCAGGAAGATGATTATTTGAATACCTGACTCTTGATTTTGATTATCCCTTGACCTGTCCACGAAGTAGACAATAATTAAACAATGGCGTCCCGACGGAATCGGTCGGGTGGACAGTTCATGATTTACGATGGTATAGGTACGTAATGTTAAGTGATTCCTACACAGGGTTCTCCGTGGCAGTTCAAGTACCCCGGCAAAGTGAACAAGTTCTCATGCAAGAACAAACTGAGCACACAACTGCGGCAGAGCGCTGAGGAGGCTATCTCGGAGCCCACGCCCGCAGACCTGTTCCAGGTACGTTTTACTATCAGAAAATAATATATTATTTAGGTTAAACCCGTGTACCCGATGGTATTTCCAATTGGTAAAAATTGCGTAAGTACTTCTATACAAACTATCAAAAACCATTTGCTCAGTTATTTTAAATAAGAAACTCTTCATGCTTCCTAGAACCCACCAGTTTAGGCCGTGTGTTGTGGACAAGTAAGATAAGTAGTCAGTACATTTTTCAAGTTCGATTTACAGCTTGTGTGGTTGATTTAATACAGACAAAGACCAACAGGCAATATGATTGTGATTTGACTAAAGAAAAACTAAAAATAAATCAATTTTCTAAACCTGAACGTCAAATAACTTTTAACATAATACTCATGGAGGGTTACATTCGCGATACGGGAAAAAACTGCGACTCCATCTGCTCTACCTTCTTTGTATTTTGGGTTTATCCTCGCTGGTGTTATTTTGAAAACATCGTGTTATTTTCCTGTTTACGATGAGAATCGACAGGGGAAGTGTTCTTTAACACGCGGCGTTTGTTTGTTCAAACAAGAAAATATTTGCCTGTGTTGCCCGCAAGCTTCAGCTTTTTAATCGGAATTTGTTACCAATTTCAAGGGTTTTTTTTTGCATGGAACCCAATTTCATTCTAAAATAAAAGTATGTAGCTGTACTTACTCCTTACAACACCAGTTATCCTATCTGCCAGTACAAGACAAAATCGGTCTAACCGTTTCGGAGATTAGCCGGAACAAACAAATAGACAGAAAACAATTTAAAAAATATGTATTTTTGTTATAAGTGTATTTTCATACGCGTTCAGTAAAAACCTGTTAATTTGATATTTCAAACAGACACTTCAATTTATTTATGAGTATAAATTTATAGCTGTAACTTTTTGAATAGGAATTAATTATCGAATGTAGGCCATTAATATTGTTTAGGCTGTGCAAATCTGTTTATAAAGTTATCCCATAAGTATTTTTTCTTATCACTTTGAACAAGAAGAAGACATCCATTAACATTTTTTATCCCTCTCTTCCACAGCCAAACCAAAACCTGGAATCTCACAACTTTGTGAGCGGCATGAAGGTAGAAGCTTTAAGTCCCCAAGACATGCGCACCGTCCGTCCGGCGACCGTCACCAAAGTGTTCAACAATCTACACTTCCTTGTAGTCATCGACGACCACTTGGAGGACTATGAGGACTCCAAAATGGCGTGGCTCTGCGACTCCATGCACCCGTACATATATCCTATAGGATGGGCACAGAAAAACGGCCTAGCTTTTAAAACTCCCAAAATCTGGAAAGAAGGCCCGTTCGATTGGGACGAGTATCTCACATTGACGTCATCGGTACCAGCCCCTGATTACTGCTTCGGCAACAAAATACCACTGAAAGGCGTCGAAGTCAATATGAAATTAGAAGCCGTTAATCCTCAAAATCATGAAGAAATACACGTTGCGAATGTAGATTGTATTGTCGAACACATGTTATTTGTGGAACTTCTGCCTATAGGAGAGAAATACTGGTACGCACAAGACAGTGACTTGTTATTCCCTGTCGGTTGGTGCGACAGCAATGACTACGCTTTACACATTCCCGATACCACGATCGAGAAGGAGCAACCGAAACCCATTGAAGATAACACTGTCAAAGAAGAACCGAAGTGTTCAGACGAATGGTGCGATAGGATTTTCTTTAACTACAAGTGTTACGCGGGACCATCGATAAGTAAGAACAAATTGTCTCAGTTGCCAAAGCACGTGGGTCCGGGGCCGCTGTCGCTGGTGCTGAAGGAGGTGCTCAACAAGATCATCTCGGCGTCGTACAAGCCTGCTAAGCTGCTCAAGGATTGGGAGACTGAGGGACCTCCGGAAGAGGGCATGAGGCTCGAGATGTTGAGGGCAAAGTGAGTATTTGACGATTTTTTTTATGTCCATTTCCTGTAACTGTGCGTAGCCTCTCCGTGCTCAGCAGTGGGTTTTTGCTTCATATGTTTTGAAGTATTTTCTAAACTTAAATCATTTTCCCTATTCGGGATTCTTGACCAAGATAAACGGAACAACGCGACATAATCTGCTTTCCAGAACCAAGTGCATATCTGTAATATAAGTAAATCTGTCAATTCCAGACTAAAGTCCAGCACGTACCACGCGTACGTGCCGATAGCGCGGTCGGCGCCGCAGGTGGCGTCGTTCTGCCGCGCCGTGTGCGTCAAGCTGCAGGCGTGCCCGTGCCTGTTCGGGCCCGACGAGACCGTCTCCTGCCCCAACGACTGCCAGCAGGTCGACAAGTCTACCTTCCGTAAGTCATGTATAAGGATCTTTTGGCGCGTGCCCAAAATGGCCATCTTAATACAGTATTAGTCAGCGATCTTTGTGCTGCCACCGACGACGCTGTGGAAATTTTGAGAAAACACTGTCTTGCGAACTAAACAAAAAAGAATGTAATGTCACGAATGCCCCCAAAACATCATAGTAGCATTGTACAAGTACATGCTGATAGTGATACACATGCTATGTGAGGACATTGACTCCGTGAACTAATTCTCATCACCATCTTCCAGCCCTTGTCCCGTGTCACTTAGGGTCGGCGCAACACGTTTTCTTGTTCCACTCTCCGTGAACAAATTCTAACTAATTTAATTAAGGAATTAGTTTTGTGTTTTTATTACTGCTGATATGGAAGCACCATGTAAAGATTTGCTGTTCATTTAAAATGCGACGTAAAAAAAGGGCCCTCAATTTTGACAATTATTTATAAAATCCAACTCGCTAGTGCACTACAAGACTTTCATCATGTTTAGGAATATGATGATTAATCAAAATAACTAATTCCAGATCACAACACCGAACGCCGTGGAAGACCTAAAGGTAGCCTCAACGGTCGAAGGAAAAAGAAAAAGGCTGCTCCAGAGAAGAAAGAAAAGGAGCTGCAGCCGTCGCAGGAGAGCGAGAGCAACAAGGACGTGGAGTCCGTGGAGAGCTCGCACAGCGCGGGGTCCACGCCGCCGTCCGAGCCCGCCACGCGGCCCGGCTCGCCCGACTGCGCGCGCGCGGCCAAGCGACCCAAGCACCACTACCCCAAGCTGGAGATGAAGACCCGCGGCGCCAAGCTACCCAACTTCGCCCTCCAGATGAAAGAAGCCCACTGGAACAAAAAAGACGTCCAGACGATGTACGGCAACACCTGCGTCAAGAAACAAAACTCGCAGGACAGCGACACAGAGAACGAGACCAGTTCCAACTCTAGAGATGCCAAAAATATTTCCGACGTGTCCGACTCCGAGGAACCAGAACTGAAAAAGTTGAAATTCAACACTTATGATCCTCTCCCGTCCGATAACAAAATGTTCGAGAAGGACATGGCGATGTCCTGGATGAAGGGGAAATTGAAGCTGTCTCCAAACCCGCTAGACTGGTCGGTCGATGACGTATACGCGTACTTAAGAAGCACCGACGACTGCAAACTTATAGCAGAGAAGATGAAGCAGGAAGAGATAGACGGCCAAGCCTTCGTGATGCTTGATCTGCCCGTCATTAGGGAATTTTTGCACATGAAGAAGGAATTCGCGCTCCAACTTAGTAAACATATAGCTATGATGAGGTGGTATATAATCAATTTTGAAGAATGTGGTGAATCGTGATTTTGTTCCTTGTTCTATTCTTTGTCTAGTCCACAATAAAGTATTTGTTGAATAATTATAAACGCATTTATATATTCAAATAGGTAAATAACATCAACCCTCAAAATGTTGTATAACATTCCCTGCACAAAAACCTTACAAAAGGGGTACAAAACCCGCCGGGGTTGTGGGACTGTTCGAAAGAGATACCGTGGCCCCGGAACACAAAGGGCGATGAAGGAACATGAATGGGTTTTAGTCAGTAAAAGTCTGACACTCCTGCTCCGCTCAGCGCGGGAGGGGTCATCCGAAAAAAAAAGGGTTACAAAACCCAGTGTTTCGTTCCCGAGATTATTTGAAGATAAAGATAGCCGAGAACAAAAAATGGTTGCGTGTAAAGTCGTTTTACGGACGATAATTTTACGTGGTAACGTCCTAAGAAAACATTGATGAAAAATTGCATTTTATTTAATTGTTCAGTTAATTGAAAATTATATATTTTTCGATAAATTAACATTTATTAAAAAAAAAAACATGCCCCTTTTCACCCCCTTAAGGCCCTTCGAACCCTAAAATTAGCAACTCTATTTGTGGTGGTTCAAACTTCGTTTGAAATACTGTTAGAATAAAGTTAGTGTAAAGTCAGTCACTGCGGCCGAATAGTGCGAAATGAGTGGTTTTTTGTGATTTACAAAAAATCTATTAATTGGACTAAAAAAATAAAACACATAGGACCTGCTTTATTTGTAGGTATGCAAAATTTCATGATCTAATTTGAAGTACTTTTTGAATACTAGCGGTTTATTGTTCGATTTGGAGGGAACTTTGGATTTTTTTTCTATCGAGAAAAGTTTATGGAATCGTGTTTTCGTCACACATAGTACTAGGTACCAGGTGTGACGAAACACGATTCCATAAACTTTGAACATGAATCCTCAACTTTACCATATATTTATTTCAAAATAATGCTGCAGTATTTTAGGCGTAACGGAGGATCATGCTAAGCCATTTGAGGCATGTTAGGCCCTTAAGGATTCAAAATAATAAATTTTGTGAATTTTACTTTGAAAATTAAGGACTTTCCATACAGAACTTCATCCCCTTTTTTCACCCTTTAGGGGTGGAATTACCAAAAAAATAATTTTCGTCGGCCTAAACACAAAATTTTAAGCTCCTAACTTTAAAACTGACCGACTTTCATACAAACTTTCATCCCCTATTTAACTCCTTTGTTTGAATTTCGAAAAATCCTTCCTTGTCTACATAATCTACATTATAAATGGAACCACTGCAAAATTTCAGTTTTCGAAGTCCAAGGGTTTGGGCTGGACATTGATGAGTCAGGCGAAACGTGACTGGCACGCGGTGTGAAACTTATTCGTGCGTGCAGCCGGTGTTCAACGATTTATAAGACTATATTAGCACGTCAAAGAGATGTTTAAAAAAAATCTGGAGTGGCGCAGATAGACCAGAGATTCCACACGAACAAAGGGCTTTGAATTATTTGGACTGCCTAAATTCCCTCATATATTTTATTGAAAAAAAAATAGCGATCACGTATATAACCTGTAGAAATCAATAGCATGAGGCAAAATCTTCCAAAGCATCACGTTTTCGAGGTATAAGCTATCAAAGTGGTATAACTGCTTATGGCGAAGATTGTAACTTTGATGGCTTACCTACATCTTGGAAACGTGACGCTTAAAAAGTTTGCCCTCATTCAATACTTGTTTATTTTGATGCCAGCTATTGATAAATAAGCTAGAACACTTAAAGTAAATTCTGTACTCCAGTCACACCCACAACCGTTTAAAGTTAAAAAAAACAGCACTGCATGTTAAATGAGACCTGGGCAATAATTGAAGAACGCAGAAAGCTAAAAGCTATAGGTGGTGAGCTCCACGAATCAACAGCTTGGGCGCCAGGATTCAGATGGCTTGTCAAAGAGACCGCAACTCGGCGCTGCAGAGCATCTGCACGAAAGTGGAACAGCACAAACGGGTTTTGTCAAAGGTCGCGGCACTCGTGAACAAATACTTATCCTTAGACAAATCATTGAGAAAGCCAGAGAGTTCAATAGTGCGTTGTATATCTGTTTTATTGAATTCAGCAAAGCATTTGACACTGTCATCTGGTCCAAATTGTGGGAAATACTTCTGAAGATGTGCCTCACCATCTGGTACATCTTATCAGAAAACTTTATGAAGGCGGAACAGCAAGTGTGCGCATGGATGGTGTCCATTCGGAATCTTTCAAAACACTAGCTGGTGTCAAACAAGGATGTATACTATCACCCTTACTGTCCAACATATACACCGAATACATTATGCAGATTGTTTATGATAACTGGGATAAGGGTGTGTTTAGATAACTGGTATAAAGGTGTGTCGGTCGGAAACCGCGAAAAAACCATGATAATGATAGTGGATAGAGCTCAAGAGACCAACCCAGATATTACACCAGTTGACAACTGTGAAGTCGTCAACAGCTACATCTATTTGGGCTCTACTATCACTGCGTATGCAGGACCGACGCAAGATTGACGCCGTTGAGATATGGTGTTGGAGGCGCATGCTAAGGATTTCCCGGACCACTCATCGGACTAACGTGTCAATACTCAAAGAATTAAATATTAAATAAAGACTCTCGTCGCTTGTGCAATTACGAATCCTCATTCTTTGGACACGTTACCCGCAACAATGATTACATGGAGCGTTTGGTAATTCAGGATAGAGTCGAAGGCACGAGACCTCGTGGTCGATCACCAGCCCGAAGGACAGACTTCATTAAATCTGTCACCAAGATCCCTCTGGCAGAATGTGCTCGCCATGCGGCCAATAGAGACCGGTGGAAAAGGTTTGCGAAGGCAGCGACCGCAGTTGTGGGCGATCCCTGATGACCACGACCACTCTGTCAAGAGTGAACGACTAAGAAGAAGACATTGATAAATACCAGTATTTTTCTATTTTGAAAATAAAATAAAATGGCGGAAGTTAGGCAAACCACGCTTCATACAGAAATCTTACACACCCTCTTTTTTACATTGTAACGGTAACCGAACCGTTTGTGCGTCGGTGCCTTTCACCTTGATATATGGTAGATCCCATATATGGTATGGTATGATATGATAATGGTTGGGAATAGGTAGGTACCGAAAGAAAGGGCCCTCGCCAATGCGACTTTGCCTACGTCTTAGATTAGTCCTCACTACGTCACTGCGGTCAACCGTCCATTAAAACTACTGGATAGATAATATTTAATACATTTTGTTATATTATGAATAACAGGAAAATAATGTACCAATTTATAAATGTTTAGTGGGCTGACCTCATGAAGTCCATTTAGTTATTATAGAGACTCTGTGTTTTCCGAATGTTTAAAGTTATTTAATTTATTGTGAGGTTCCTGATTTCTCCTAACAAAGACCTGTAAAGATGGGTATAACAAGAATATTTTATTTCATTGCGTTAATATCATGTACGGCGTTATGTGAATGTGAGTATTAAATGTTTTTTTTTATTTATTTCCACTTTCGAGGCACGGAACCCTAAAACACTAATTTCTAACAATATATTAGATCAGTTGGGTACTAAAAAATTGTCCCCAGTGACGTCACCGCCGAAGATCGTGAAGCAGCCGACACAAGAGGAGATCCTGTTCCAAGTGGCGCAGCCCGGCCAGGTGGACAAGCCGTTCATCATCGAGTGCGAGGCTGAAGGCGAACCGGCTCCTAAGTACGTCACCTTGTTTTAATGGCCAGTGCACACCGGGGACCGCAGGGTAGAGCATTGTATCTTTACCCAACGTACAGTACGATTCAAACTTAATGGCGACTCGGAAGTTAGCTGCAAGTGCAGGTACGCGCATGTACAGTCAAGTCGAAAATCATTTATGCTCGTTTAATTATTTTTATAACTGAAACTTCTGTGAATGTTTTAGTGCTGTATGGTACGTATTTATTTGTTAGTTTGTCAAGTACAGGGAGGGTTCGATGATGATGATACCTAATGATTGAGCACCACACCCAGCCAGGAGCAAGCCTGACCCGGACAAGCCTTTTACACCAGGGGGCACTATTTTGTAAGGAAAGACATGGTCTGGGATGGGAGAGGAAGCCCGACCAACCGCAGCCAGTCGGGCACAATCAGCCGACTATGCAGCCCAGAGCTAATATGTTTGTCAAGTACAGGGAGGGTTCAAGGAAAAATAAAATAGGTTTTACGAAAAATGTAAGAAATAATGTATTTTAAATTTATTTTATGACAACGAACAACGAACGGAACAATAACAAAAAAAGTTAATAAAACAATAAAAAAAAAACAACAAAACAGTTAACAAACAACAACAAATTATGATGAGCTTGACTGTACGTAATTAGAAATTCGCGCGTGTGTGCAGCATACGGACGTTACTCACACACTAAAGCGAAGACGCGTAGGGCGAGTGCGGGTGAGAGAGAGAGCGCGCGGGGATGTGCCCCGCCGGCACGTCCCTCTACGTCCCGCTGATACCTAAAAATTGCGATCTGCGCAGCGGAACGTACGATGTTCCGAGCCGCCATTAAGTTTGAATCGTACTGTAAATTCACACATGTAGGGGTGGTAAAAAGATTTTGTAGCGATGGTTTCAAAAAAATACTTCCGGTTTTTTAAATTCTTCACGCAAACGCATAGCAAATTATTGTTACAAAATAATAATATTAAGTTTATAAAATATTTATTTCTCTTTTGCAAGGATTTTGGAAATCGTCGTCTCATAAGGGCTAAATGGAGCCGAGACATTTTCATCAAATCTATTTCTTAACTAAAGTACCACAAGGGAACCCTTGTCGAGTCTGAAAAAATCTTTGCGATTTTTTCAAATTTTTATGATTGCCCTTTACTGTAGAGTTGAAGATCCTTATATGCCAACTGAAACGTGAGAGTACCCACCTTGCCTCCGTATCTAGGGGCACGGTAGTGCCCCCGCCAAGACGATCCAAGCGAAGCGCAAGGGCACTACCTACCTTTTCTCGAAGCGCTTCGTCGTTTTATAACTTGGCAGTGGCGTGCAGTGGTATTCCACGAAGGGTAGGCCACGAAATAATGATAGCAAAAAAAATTTCGTCTGTCGAAAACGACACCCATGAAGAAAAAACCGAAAATTTTCGTCGGCGCCATCTTGGATTTTCATTTTGACCTCATTTTCATCATCAGCGACCACAAAAACCACGAAAATGACACCCATGAAGAAAAAACTGAAAATTTTCGTCTGCGCCATCTTGAGTTATCATTTTAACCTCATTTTCATTATCAGCGACCCCAAAAACCTCAGAAACGACACCCATGAAGAAAAACCTGAAAATTTTCATTGGCGCCATCTTGGATTTTCATTTTGACCTCATTTTCATCATCAGCGACCACAAAAACCATGAAAATGACACCCATGAAGAAAAAACTGAAAATTTTCGTCGGCGCCATCTTGGATTTTCGTTTTGACCTCATTTTCATCATCAGCGACCACAAAAACCACGAAAATGACACCCATGAAGAAAAAACTGAAAATTTTCATCGGCGCCATCTTGGATTTTCATTTTGACCTCATTTTCATCATCAGCGACCACAAAAACCACGAAAATGACACCCATGAAGAAAAAACTGAAAATTTTCGTCTGCGCCATCTTGAGTTATCATTTTAACCTCATTTTCATTATCAGCGACCCCAAAAACCTCAGAAACGACACCCATGAAGAAAATCCTGAAAATTTTCATTGGCGCCATCTTGGATTTTCATTTTGACCTCATTTTCATCATCAGCGACCACAAAAACCATGAAAATGACACCCATGAAGAAAAAACTGAAAATTTTCATCGGTGCCATCTTGGATTCTCATTTTGACCTCATTTTCATCATAAGCGGCCACAAAAACCACGAAAATGACACCCATGAAAAAAAAACGGAAAATTTTCATCGGCGCCATCTTGGATTTCCATTTTGACCTCATTTTCATCATCAGCGACCACAAAAACCACGAAAATGACACCCATGAAGAAAAAACTGAAAATTTTCATCGGTGCCATCTTGGATTCTCATTTTGACCTCATTTTCATCATAAGCGGCCACAAAAACCACGAAAATGACACCCATGAAAAAAAAACGGAAAATTTTCATCGGCGCCATCTTGGATTTCCATTTTGACCTCATTTTCATCATCAGCGACCACAAAAACCACGAAAATGACACCCATGAAGAAAAAACTGAAAATTTTCATCGGCGCCATCTTGGATTTTCATTTTGACCTTATTTTCATTATAACCAACCCCAAAAACCACGAAAACGACACCCATGAAGAAAAATATAATATCAATAATATTATTAATTATTATAATAATAATACGCGCCAATAACCCCTAGGAATAATTATTTTAATCAACATACACCCTAGTAGCACTGGCCTGCAAATTGCAAAAAACCTAAGGAAATTTGAATTACGCGGGATAAAGAACCTTGAATCCTGGCCTTGTGTTGTAGCAGCCAATCATAGCCCAGCTAAACTCGCAGGAGTTACCGCCCAAAAATGGCTGCAATCTATACATGTGTGCGGTTCATACACACGAAAATATGCACCAATTTGCCACTGTGTCTTTATTTATTTATTTATCAATGTGTTGTTACATATTGGTGTAACAGGGTGATAGATTATTACGCATCGGTGTAATAGAAGGAAATAGCAGAAACGCTGACTGCAACTGACCTCCATTCCGCGCACAACCTTCGCCGACATGAGGCGCGACTCAGCAAATGCGTCACTAAATCATGCCACCCTAATTTCGCAATAATTTCATGCATCCGCGTAGTTAATCATCTCATAGAAATATTCATTCTTGGTACATACATCGGCCAATTATCACCTCTTTAGAATGTAGTCCATAATGTAATTATTTTATAATTAAAATATTTTAAGCAAATTGGCTTTCTCTGCATCCTCCGGCTCCAGCTTACATAATTAATGTAATTTATATATTTATTTATTTATCAATGTAATTTATGTAATTTATTTATTTATCAATGGGTTATAGGCCAGCAGACTATTTGCCTATAAGATGCGTCCGGCAGGTGAGCGTCGAGCTTCGTAGCAACTTCCAGTACAGTGTTGGTTACGTAACACGGGTGCGAAAAATTGCTCTAAGTATTCGAACAGGAGTTTGAACTTTTTTTAATATTTTGTACAAAGTGTTATTTTATTATATATATATATATTTTAGTTCATTAGTTATAATAATTGCCCCGGTTGGTAGGGTAGGCTTTGTCTAATTGCCTCTTCGTAGCGCACGCCCATGTAACTTGGGTTTGGATTAAACCAGATAAACAAAATTCTCGTTGTTGTCAATAGCGGACTTAAATTAAACATATTATAAAGTTTTAATTGCATAGCTCTTATACTTTAGATTTTATGGATATCTAAAAAGCCTGATTTCGTTACTGACTGATGATCATCAAAATTCTTAAGGTATTTCCTAAAGTCCTAGAAAGCTGAAATTTAGTATTTAAGCTATTATTAGTACACTAACAACAAAAAAAAAAAAAAAAACTTGTAACTTTTATCCCCCAACCCCTTAAATTAGGGGATGGAAGTTTTTATGAGACTTCCGCAATTTTGACGCTAGAGGTCTGAAAATTGATATAGTGACTCCTTGTTATTATAAATAAAAAAACACCCAAAAAAAGAAAATCAAAATCGTCACAAGCAACTTCCTACAAAAAGAAATGAAATCCCGCCAAAAACATTTTCATGTAAAATGTTGCCAAGACGAGACCATATGACTCGCACTGTCAAAAAGTTATTAGATCTCATGTCATCATCATCATCAGCCTATAATGTTCCTGCTGGGACACGGCCTCCTCTCAATGAGAGGGATGATCTTATGTAGAGCCAAGCCTCTAACTCTACACGCCCAAACTCAACAAGGTCTAACTTCACAAACTCTAGACCTTAGTCAAAATGTGTGACTTGGCCGTTTCGTTACTACTTACAAGAACTATTGTATAACAGAAAAGTAATGAATAGTGGATAAATCATTCACCTTACGCCCATGTGAATGTAGCGAAATGGCCAAGCCACATATTATTTTGGCTAAGGTGTAGAGTTTGTGAAGTTAGACCTTGTTGAGTTTGGGCGTGTAGAGTTAAAAGCTTGGCTCTACATGAGATCTGATAACTTTTTGACAGTGCGAGTCATATGGTCTCGTCTTGGCAACATTTTACATGAAAATGTTTTTGGTAGGATGATAACTTAGATAATGCATACTTTTTGCTAAATACGACGCACCAACATTCCCTTTATAAATATCTCATTTTATCCAAACAGATTCAGATGGGTCAAAAACGGTAAACCGTTTCAGTTCACTAGTAACGACAAGCGCGGTACACTCGTGGTCCTACAGCCGCGAACCGAGGACCTCGGACAGTACCAGTGCTTCGCCTACAACGAGTGGGGTACTGCCGCATCCAACAGTGTCTTCGTACGGCGCGCTGAACTCAACTCCTTCAAGGAGACGGACAGCCAACAAGTCGTCAGGGCAGAGGAAGGGAAACCTTTCAAACTCACTTGCGAACCGCCAGACGGTCACCCCAAACCCAAAGTCTACTGGATGTTGCAAGGCGACCAGGGACAGCTCAAGACAATCAACAACTCGCGGATGACTTTAGACCCCGAAGGAAACCTTTGGTTCTCGAACGTAACTCGTTACGACGAGAGTGTAGACTTGGCATACATTTGCACAGCCATGTTCAGGAATGAGTACAAGGTTGGCAACAAGATATTTTTGGAAGTGATAGAGACGGATATCGCGCCTACCTTGAACAGGCATGAGCTGGTGCGTCAGTACACTACAGGGACGGTCAAGAAAGCTCTAAAAGGGAAAACGGTGGAACTTTACTGTATTTATGGTGGAACGTGAGTATAAGTATCTATAAGCAGAAACTTTGAGTTTAAAGTTCCAAACTTCAAAGAAAAAATGGAACCTTGGCAATCTCACTAGTTTTTTGTCGATCTGTCACCGAGGTTTTTCTTAGTACATTGAGCACGTGTAACTACGCCACAGCTAACAATAGAATTTTCACCAGACCCCTACCTCAAGTTATTTGGAAAAAGAACGGACAAAGCATTCTGGAGTTCCCACACATCATTCAGAAAAACTATGGGAAGTCTTTGAAGATCAGGGACCCGACGTACGGAGACCAAGGCAATTATACCTGTGAAATCAGCAACGGTGTCGGAACTGATCAATCTCATTCCATACAGCTCATTATTGAAGGTGAGTTTTTTTTTTCCATCGTACTAAAGAGTCTGTCGTCACTTTAAAAAACCGGCCAAGAGCTAGTCGGACTCGCTCACCGAGAGTTCCGTACAAACTTTTTAAAGAACAAATTTAACTTTGCCGTTCGATCCCCAGAAACGGCTATTGCATTAACCGCAAATAATTCGGTTTTGTAGGGCATTGTCATAAATTTTAAAAGACTTTTTGAAACTTTCATTTAATAAATAATAAAAATAAGTTTGCAATAGTAAAATCGCTTTTTTTTTATTAAACTACATATTTACGGTTTTCCCTATACATGTGCTGTAAGACATTGCATCTCGCCAAACAACAAGCTAGTTCCATTATTTTCAGATTCTTTAAAAATGGAACTAGTGATTATAAAAAACAACACTAGTTCCATCATGTAACTGTTAATGGTACTAGTGACAATGAAGGTTGTAGTTTTATAGTAGCTCCCCTACATGTGAAGTGGGGATGATTTTTTTGTCGTCGTCTTCCCCATCGTGCGCGGTATCGTTGAATGGGTCTTTTATAATGACTCAGGGGTTGCCATTATTATTTTTCGATTTGATGCTCCATTTACGAAATATTAAACTTTAAACTGCAAATTTTTGTTCCAGTAATGCGTCCCCCTTTTAAAAGCTAAACCGCTGGCTTGAAAAATCTGGAAAAATTCTTGATGATAGTGCATTTCATGAACTTTAAAGAAAAATTATAGCGGTTAAGATAACTTGAGTCGTTTAGCAGTAATAGTCGTTGAACTTGGGTGTTGGATAATTTTGTACCAAATACAAAATCCTTAGAATAAATCTTTTAAAGTGACGTAAGATAGAAGAGTAGTTGCTTACAGAATCGTTCTATATTGTGATAACGGGCTACTACGGAACCCTACACTGCACGTGGCCCGACACGCACTTGGCCGGTTTTTTTACTTTTTAAATTATTTATGGTTGCGGTCACCTTCGGCCTTCGGGAATGAACCTTCATTATCATTATCATTTTATCCGCAAGACGTCCACTGCTGGACATAGGCCTCCCCCAAGTGTCGCCACATTGACCGGTCCCGTGCGATTCGCATCCAGCGGTTTCCCGCAACCCTCACCAGGTCATCGGTCCACCTAGTGGGAGGTCCCTAAAAGGGGAAATGAACCCTAAAGTTATCATATTGTAATCTTTATTTTTACAATATCTCGGCAAAATCACACTTCAGGGTTATAAGGTCTTCTTTATACTTCTTTTATATAAAAGGGCTTGCAGAGAAATTAGCTAGCCTAGTTAAATTATGGTCCACACTTCTACATGACTTGGAGAAGTGACATCACCATGAAAAAAAAACAACTATCTATTTTTTTTTACAATTAAAAAAAAAAAACAAATTCCTTTGAGAGCCCCACCCCAATGCAGCCCGAGGTAAGGCGAAATTGTCTGAACTAAATTCATAATTGATTGTCCCTTAGCCGCACCATTCTTCACGTTGGAGCCAGAGATCCAAAACCTCGCAGAAGGCGAGTCAGCTGAAATCAAATGCGAAGCCGGCGGTACTCCCGTGCCCAAGATCAGCTGGATCCACAACGGCAGGCCCATCGAACAGGCTGAGCCCAACCCTAGGAGACAAGTGTCGGCCAACACCATTACCATCGGCAACCTGGTGAATAAGGATACTGGGAACTACGGTTGTAACGCAACCAACTACTTCGGATACGTGTATAAGGATGTCTACATCAATGTTCCATGTGAGTAGTTTTTGGTGATGTAATAATAATGTAATAGTAATAGTTTCTAATGATGGATGGATGTTTGTTACTTTTTCACACAAAAATTACTGAAAGGATTTGGATGAAATTTTGCACACAGATAGTTTATAACCTGTATTAACAAATAGGATAGGTACGTTTTTTTATTCCGATATTAAGATCCCGTGGGACAGTACCGAACACCACGTGTGGTGGGTATATACAGGGTGTCCGGTAATTAATGGATAACCTTGAAATGGCTTATAGTAGAACTTATGGCTATTTAGAAAAAAATACGAAAAAAAATCTATCATAAGTAGTACCTGTGAGCAAGTTCATTTATTTTGGAAAATTAGTATGAATTAATTTTTAAACAAAGTTTAAACATCTTGGGTAAAAAAAAATGTATGCATAGGTACATTGAGTGACCAATAATTTTAAAATAATGTTGGTTTCAAGTAGATTTGATAATGAGACAATTCATAATTGTATCTGCCTTAAATAGTGAATTATTGCTATTAATGTAGACAAACAGAAAAAAATCCTGAAGCAAAAAAAAATCATGACCATCATCCACACATAGTCACACCAAATTGCCTTACCAGTGTGACTACGGTTAATTTTATTTAAATTTAATTTAACCTGATCCGTATTCACAGTGGTGTGACTACGGACAATTTAACCTGATCCGTAGTCACACCATCACACCATTGACCCAATTTGTGTCTTTTATTTGGGTTGCTTTTTTTCCCAACCGATCCATAGTCACACCAAATTGCCACACCAGTGAGACTATGGTTAATTTTATTTCAGAAGCCAGATAAAAGCCAATCAAAAATGTATTTAATTAAAAATAATAGCATTTCCTAAATTTATTATGTGAAAGAAAAATAAACAACAAGGACAAAGTAATAACAGTATTATTAATATACACTTACAAATTAAAATAACCTAAAGTAAACTAACTTAAAAATAAACTAAAAACAAATGCGTTATTATAACAGGGTGAATACGGTAAACGGGGCAGTAAGGGGAGTACCTTACTCGTTGTAGCCACACGAAAATGGTCTTAGGAGACTGTCCATAATTTTTCGTCAAAATTTACTTAAAATTTAATTTATTTTATTTAAAACTTTCAAACAAAATGTATGGGAAAAGTTTTTTTTTGCAATTTCTGACTCTTTTAGTACTCCAACCTGGGTTGGTTCAGTAGAACTTTTTGATCAGTATTATAAACAGCATCGATTGGCATCAAAAAAATGTTTTGTGTAAAATGGCCTTTTTCTTGCTAACTGTAACATTTTTCGAAAATCTGTGAATGGGGATTTAAATTTCACGAAATATTAATAGATATTCTCATAGGATCATTTTTATGTAGCTGCCCGTTTACCGTATCCACCCTGTATACTTCACTGACATTAGAACTGGCTACTTACTATTAAAACCTCTTTTATAGGTAATTAATGATTAGAAAAGGTTCCAAACTCCAATATCAATAAATATTAAAAGAATAATACCGGTACGGGGAAATAAAAAAAAGCAACCCAAATAAAGACACAAATTGGGTCAATGTTGTGATGGTGTGACTACTGACTACGGATCAGGTTAAATTGTCCGTAGTCACACCAGTGTGACTGTGAATTTTTTTTATAAGATATTTTTCTTTTCGTATTTTTTTCTGAATGGCTTGGGTTCTGCTATGGGCCATTTCAAGGTTATCCATTCGTTGCCGGACACCCTGTATATATTAGTCTGTAAGGTATTTATCTATTAGCCAAAGTAGCCTGAAAATAAAGGTTTTATTATTATTTTATGATTATTATAAGCTAGCTATTTTATTATTATTATTGCAAATGTACTTTACTAGTTTAGTTTTAGTTGGTATGGTAAAGGAAAATGGGCCTCGAAGAAGAGAAGATACCCATAGTACCTATTTGCTGAAATTGCCTAGTAAGTTGGCCGTTTTAAAACATCCAGTAAATGTCTTTGAAGGATGTAATAAAAAAAAGAGTAAAAAGGACCAAATAAAGTGGCGTGGCTGAAGATTTTCCCAAATTAAGTTGAAAAGATGGTGAAAATCGATCCAGTTTTGTCGGAGAAAACAGGGGAATACGAAACTTTTAAGTATACGAATATTTTTTACGTGGGCCAAATCAGTTCGTGCTTTTGCTCTTTTCGGAAGCGCAGAACGATAGTTCCGTCAAATACAATAATCTTCAAACGTGATGTTTGCGTTCGTTGAACTCGCGTATCCTGTTAATGATGTATTTTTTTTCCTTTATATATCTAAACGCCAATGGACGCTCGCGCTGAGGCAAATCTGCCCATTCTCCTTCATTTGTGGTTTTGACACAGTTAGAAGACAAAATGAAAAAAATCTATTATTTATACATATCTATTAAATATTATATTAAAAGTATTATATTGTTCCAGATAAAAAGGAAAGACCTATTGAGTCTACAAACTACATTAATTACATAATTTGGTCAATTTTATTAATAGCTGGAGTGGCGCTGATCCTATTAATTATTTTTAAAATCGAAACGCTAAAATGCTATTGGTTTAAATACTGCACACGTCAATTACCAACAACTTTAGTAAGTATTTTACCATCTATAACACTAATATTATAAAGGCGCCAGTTTGTATGTGTGTTTGTGTGTCACGTATGTTTGTTACTCCTTCACGCGGATTTGAATAAAATTTGGCACACAGGTAGTTTATAACCTAGATTAACACATACTATTTACACGAAAAATTATCGAACACCACGCGGGCGAAGCCGCGGGCAGTAGCTAGTAGATACCTACATAATTCGATACATAGAAATAAATAAAATTGAAGTATCTGTTTGTAATTTCAAAAGGGAAATATTAAATCAAGCCACGAATTTTTATTCGTCCACGGAACCCTACCTCTGATTTTATATGACATGTAATCAACAGCAAAAAAGAAAATTTCAAATAGGTAAACTAATTCGTTTTTTTTACAACGCCAACTAAATATTTCAAAGAAAGCGTCGAGAGCAACAAAAATATTTAATAACTAGCAGACCCGTGCAACTTCGTCTGCGTCACATAAGAGAGAGAGAGAGAGAGAGGGTTAGAGAGAGTGTGCGACAACCTTAAAAGATCAGACATTTATCTATCGCGGACTTTTTTTTAGGAACAATTCCGTCATACAAGATTGTTGCGTAACTATTAACCGTTTACGCAGCGCACTGTTAGAACCGGGTTCCGATGTAGGTTTTTAAAAAAGAAAATTACTTTTGGCTAAAATAAACTTGTATATTAAATTAAATAAAAGACACGAGTGCAAGATACATGTGCACGGTAGGACGGTTGGGAGACGACTGGAGTGCTGGACTGTGACGAGGGGGAGAGAGGAATGAGAGGATGCTGCGTCAGCAGCAGGAATGCAGCGTAGGCTGCTGAGTAGACCAGAAGGGGTACAGATGAGGGATGTAACAGCCCCCCGATTAGGAGGAAACTTACGGGTGGAAGGTAAGTTGACGCCGGAAGGAAAGGTAAGTTTTACAGGTTTTAGGTCATTCGGAGACGAGGAGCAGGAATATCTTCGACATCTGTGGATGCCATTTCTATGGGAGTATCAGGTAAAGGGGTACATCTAGATTTCTTAACTAACTTACAATAACAATACAATTTATAGGAAATAACTAAGATTATAACTAAGCTTATAATAACAGTAGTATATGAATAATAGTTACCGTAAAGGACAATATGAGGTTTTTCAATTACTCCATTAAGGTTTGTTTTAATTTGATCAGTTACTTTATTATAATTTGAGAAAAGAGAATCTAAATTATTAATGTTTTTTAAGTTAACGTAGGGAATTTTAATATTTTCTTTTAAATATGTAGTGGAACTACAACAAGTATCTTTAATCAATTCAAAGTGCAATACTATTGGTTTTAATTTTATTTCAATGTTATGTTTAGGTATTAACTTATTGTCGTTGCAATAGGCAATACAGTTGTCTGGTATAGTTAGTATACCAGTACCGGAAATAGAAGATTCAGATAAGTCTTGATTATTACATTCTATTGTTATTTTAGAATTTTGACTAATCATGTATATCCACTGATTGCTATGTAACTTATGAAAGGTTTCGAAATTACCACTAATGAATTCAGTTTTGCAAAGAGGCGGAACGGAAGTCAGAGCTTTTGAAATAACCTCAGTTTCACAAATTGGTACGGCTGACGTGGAGTATACATTGGAAATTTCACAAATATAATATTGCGTATTTATAACTTTACAGGTAGTGAGTGAATTTAATTTACAATAAGAAGATTTATCTTTAGTTATGCCCAAATATTTAGTGGATGGTATTATTGTAGAATACAATGTTTTGTTTACAGCTTTAGGGGCAATAGGATAAGGTGTAGTATGATACAAATCGAATTCTTTAGTATTTACTAAAGGCATCTGTAATACAAATATAATTATATAGATCGGACTAACTTACCTAGTGACGTCCGATCCTTAATTATGTGAAGTAATCTCGTCCTCATTTAGTACTTGTAGTTTGCACTTCTTGCTAACTCGCTATCACATTTTTTTAAAGATGAATCGATTTCATCAAAACGAATATGTTATCTGTGGTCCGGTCTTGGCGCGGTTGTCTGGACATCTGTCAACTCATTCTTTCAAAGCATATGATCGAGACTTCAAGATGACCGATACGGTTATCTATCGTAGTCCCGATACATAAGTCAACACAACTTTAAAAAGGGGTGTAGATAAGACACTTTAAAACACATATAAGTAGGCTGATCTTCTGGGAAGGGTTGGGATACAATGAGGACGAGATTACTTCACATAATTAAGGATCGGACGTCACTAGGTAAGTTAGTCCGATCTATATAATTATGCTCCGTAATCTCGTCCTCATTTAGTACTTGTAGATGTTCAAATAAGAAAGTTGTGTTGGTAATCTAGTCAACATCTGATAATCATTGAACAATTCAACCTAACTTATTATTCTGATTTTCATTACTTATGTACTAATTACACATTTATTTAAATAAAAGGTAACAACATAAATCTTCTCTAACTCAACAACCTGTGTCATGATAATCTTATGAAGAGTTTAATTACTTTAATCAGACAGTTACCATTGACATTAAATTTAATCAACCAACAATAACAAGCAGTGTGTTCTATATTACAGAGACTATAGAACACACTGCTTGTGCAAAAGCACTAGAATTTAGAATCACTCCTCATAGAAAGGAGGCCTGTGTCCCAGCAGTGGGAACATTAATAGGCTGATGATGATGATGATGAACTATCTCATCTCATATATCTAGGTCTCATAATAAAAGCAATATAACTTCAATATTAAAACCCACTTCAGAGGTTTTTTTTTTTTTTTTTTTTTTTTTTATGCAGAAGCTTGTCTTGAGCTGTGTGATGTGAATTTGGGAGTATTTTTTCCACTATTAGTTAGAATTTGTTTCATCCACCTACTAATAGTTGCAGTAGTGGCGGCACGATACGGTTTTCTTATAGTTATAATTGGTGATTTACAATCTTGTCTTATAGGTATTTCTTGTAATATCCAGATAGAACAAAAGGGTAGTAGCAGAACACACAGACAAATTCCCCTTAAAAGATGGTAGTATCAAATTGGGTTGATATCTACCAGGTTCAAAGGTTTTAATAATTTCTGGAATTTTATGTTAATAATTATCCTGATTACAAGAAATGTTATCAGTATACTTATGAGAGACAAGGTTCGAATTCTGTGTGCAGTTACAAGGGCTATTATGGTAACTTAATTTTTGGTAATTAGTTCTAAACTAAGGGTTTCATTAGGAAATAGTTTAGACAAATAATTCAAAACGATACTGAGATTCCATACTACTTCATATTTGGGGTTCTTAGGTCTTAACCTAAATATATCCCTGAAGAACCTTGACAGTCGGTCATATAGGCCAGTTTGGGGCCCTAGAACTAGAGAAATAGCTAACTTAATGGTGTTGAGTGAGCTATTTATGATAGTCCCTCATTAAAATTGTTGTCAGAAAAGATATCACAGTGGGAACTGAGTCTAGGAGAGGGTCAATATCTTGGTTCTGACAATAAGAAATCCCTGATTCAGAGCAGATTCGTATCACTTTTATGATAGGGTTCCATTATTATTCTTTCAGAAATAACCTTGGGTTCACATAAGGGAAACCATGGTTGTGAGGGCCACCAAGGTTACAACAATGCTTGTTGCCCCTTCCTTTTTTATTATCTGTAACATCTTACTAATAAGTGCAAATGGTGGGAATGTATAAAAGAAATCACCTTACCATTTGGACAGTGCATGATATATAATTCTGACAATTAGTGTTAAACTTGTTTGCAAACAAGTCAATCTGAGGTTTAACAATAATAGTCTTGTAAGCTACATCACATAACTTCCATTAAATTTTTGTGTTTCGATGCCTAGATCCAAATGTGTCTTTCCTCACACCGTTGCCACAACTTTCTGGCTAAATTATTACGGTGGGGAAAACAAGTGCCACCCATTTTATTGATGTAGGCTATGGCAGTTGTGTTATCTATTTAATTCTAAGTAAAACTTCACAGTGTCTGAGTGTGCTTGCAAATGTTTTCAGCCCTCTAAATGCTGTTAAATGCTGGTAAATAGTTCAAGGTAATTTATACGAAACTTTTTATCATCAGTTGTCCAGTGCCCATGGCTTCTGACATCATTATATACCAGACCCCAGCCAGTTTGTCAAGCATCAGAAAATATTTCTAGAACAAAGTCAAATAGTTTTATACTGTTGTAGGTTGTTGGAATGTGAGACAACCACTAATCTAGTCCTATCCAAATTCCTTTTGTGATAGGTAGCAGAGCCTTGTAATTTTCATTGTTGTTTTGTTACTTTCCATAACTTTGGTGTAAGGCCAACCATATTCCACTGTTGGGCATGCAGCAACAAGTATACCTAGCAACTGAGCAAATTCTACTATTTTGCATAAATATTTTAGATTTAAAATTATTTAATAAGTTAGGGATGAAATTTTATCTGTCTTCTTCTGATGAAGCGAGATATTACTGAACTGTATCTAACAGAAAACCTATATAAATTGACAGCGCTGTCTGGGTTCTAAGGCACTCTTTTTAGTATTGATAACGGACACTAGTTTAAAATTTGAGTTGTCGACACATTTTTCAAACACTTATCATATGAATCACCAAGGCACAAAATATCACCCAGACATAATATAGAAAAGCAACCCCATTGACCTCAGGTGACACATAACTGGCTTCATAATCTTTGTGAATACAAATGGTGCTATGCTAAGCCGAAATGTAAACTCAAACAATGTATCTTGAAACTGAAACCGGAGAAATCTATCATATTTTGTATGGGTAAGAAGTATTTAAGCATTTTTCAAATCTATAGTTGCCATAAAACAACCTGGGGTCATGAGTTTGGTTGCTGTCCTTAAGTCTTCTATTAATATATTTATTAAGTTTTTTGAAATTTAATATAAATCCAAGTACCATCTGATTTTGG
Organism: Xestia sexstrigata; assembly: GCA_941918905.2. Taxonomy (NCBI): domain Eukaryota; kingdom Metazoa; phylum Arthropoda; class Insecta; order Lepidoptera; family Noctuidae; genus Xestia; species Xestia sexstrigata. The sequence goes on from OW799201.2 coordinate 22,673,888, forward strand.
ATGCAAAACTATGCTGGATAAAAATTGATTGATAAACATCATTCAATAGCACCATAACTGTAGGAGTTTATTAATTTCCGTTAAATAAGATTGCTTTCTTTCTGACTGAAGTTATTGTTTTTAGGAATGCAAGTTTGAACTGGAATTTCAAAAAAGTGTAGTTTATAACCCTTGATCCAATCGTTGTATTGTTGGATAGGTGATAACATTATTCCAGACTTCAGTGAAATACTGCAATGTACCAGTCTACCTGAGCTAGACGTATTCCTGCCCCCCGACGTCGTGGCTGGCGCCTCTGTGGTGAGTGTAACTTGTCCTGTAGCTTATCCCTGAACAGATATTGGAGTCTGCCCCATTAGCTCCTTCTTTTCGTTGTTGAGGCCAGGCAGGATTAGGGAGCGTCTGGTGATGCATTTGCATGATAAATGTGACAAAGTAGTCTGGCTGCATCACTTAAGAGTTAAAATTTGATCACTACTCTCTTAGTTGGTGATTAGATTGTTTAACAATAAAAAAATAAAAACTTTGCCTATTGGTGTAATGACAGCAGCCGAGGTGATCTGCTGCCCCCTGATTTGTTGGTCCCTTTTTACTCCACCATCCTCAGTGCGGCTGCCACTTCTTCATTTAGTTTTTAAATATTTCCTTCATTAGGTGATACAGGACAACTGTCTGTAGTCAGAAGTGGCGGAATAGGTGATAATTGATGGCAAGGAGTCAATGGTATGTGGCGTTATGGGGATTAGCTGTCGCGGCGAGTCAGGCTGCGACGGAATTTATCACGTGTCTCACAACTTCGGTCGCGATACCCACGGCTTCTCGAGCGTGTTCGACTGGAGCGGGTTTCATACTCGTCTAGAAAGAATAGTTAGAGTTAGGCCTCTGACTGGTCGAGTTTAAATCCACGGCTAACCTCTCGTGATAGTTCAAGGGATGCAATTATGAACAACTGAATGTGTAGGTACACCATCAGCTGACCTCTCGTGAAAGCTCTTGTGATATCGTTCTACTGTAGGATGGCTTAGATCATCGGCTAAACTCTCGTGAAAGCTCTAGCGATGTCTTACTAATTGTTGGCACAATTGGTGTTCTCATGGCTAACCTCTCTTGAAAACTCTAGAGACATGTGCGAACAACTGAACGTGTACACCATCGGCTGACCTCTCGTGAAAGCTCTTGTGATGTCGTTCTATTGTTAGATGGCTAAGATCATCGGCTAACCTCTCGTGAAAGCTCTAGCGATGTCTTACTAATTGTTGGCACAGTTGGTGTTCTCATGGTTAACCTCTCGTGAAAACTCTAGAGACATGTGCGAACAACTGAACGTGTACACCATCGGCTGACCTCTCGTGAAAGCTCTTGTGATGTCGTTCTATTGTTAGATGGCTAAGATCATCGGCTAACCTCTCGTGAAAGCTCTAATGATGTCGTAATAATAGGTTGGCACAAGTGGTGTTCTCATGGTTAACCTCTCGTGAAAACTCTAGAGACATGTGCGAACAACTGAACGTGTACACCATCGGCTGACCTCTCGTGAAAGCTCTTGTAATTTCGTTCTATTGTTAGATGGCTAAGATCATCGGCTAACCTCTCGTGAAAGCTCTAATGATGTCGTAATAATAGGTTGGCACAAGTGGTGTTCTCATGGTTAACCTCTCGTGAAAACTCTAGAGACATGTGCATCTTAAGCCAGGGTGCCAGGTACTTCTAGGAAAAGACGAGTGGGTAGGTACTTAAACAAAAAAAAGCTTACCAGATTTTCGCTGACGACTCCGTTTTCGCTTGTTCGTCCGATTTTCTAGTTCTCGCAGACGTTCGTTGAGTTCTCTCATATTTTCGTCTCGTTTTCTTCGATGTTTTCCCATCTCGGTTTGGTAATTACAAAATTATGTGACCTGCGCGCTTCACAAAAAAGTACAATGAGTTGACAGATGTCCAGACAACCGCGCCAAGACCGGACCACAGATAACATATTCGTTTTGATGAAATCGATTCATCTTTAAAAAAATGTGATAGCGAGTTAGCAAGAAGTGCAAACTACAAGTACTAAATGAGGACGAGATTACGGAGCATAATTTTGTTATTTGCATAATAACTGGATACATCGGATATATTTTCTAGGATATGGATATTGTCTAAGATTAAGGGTACAGGTAATTGCTTAGAACTAGGGAGAAATCTATAGTTATTTACAAGGTCTGAAAACAGTTGTTTAGGAGTAATAATAGAAGGATATAGCATATTGGACTTACTAAACATAATAGCATTAATTATATCTTCTAACTTAAATGACAAGGTTAATAAACTACTTTCTAAAATATTCGACAGTCCCGATATTTTAGACCTTATTAATAGCTTATTGGAAAGTAGTGTTAAATTGGCCATTTCCTGGTTCAGGATATCAATAGCATAACTAAGGCTAACTTCATTTGCATTAATTTTATCAATGACTTCTTTAAGAGACAATAGTGTGGATGTTGTAACCATCATGTTTTCTTTCATGAGGGTTGCCAATTTGGTTTGATCATTCTCTAAGGTTTGAATGGCATTACTGTATTTTTCGGCATCGTTTTGGTCCATATTTCCAAACAGTTGTTTAATAACTGAGCCGATTCCACCAAACCAAGCAGATCTTTTATTGTAAGATTTAGATATAAGATGAGAAATAGAATCAAAGTCTCTAACTATATCAGAATAACGGGATGACAATGGTTGGAACAAATAGTGACATTCGCCTTCATAGTATGCATTGCTTTGATTACATAGAAATTTAGAAGTTCTTAGGATATCCCTTATGTTATCTAGGTGTGGTTGAATGAAAGAGATATCTATGGGGATGATAATATCTAAAGTATCATCGGTTATTTTTAGAGAGCCAATGGGGTCAAAATATATGCCTGCGTCGTCTGATGCTGGCTGGATATATCCTTGACTGTTTGACGCCAGGGTAGGATAAATGTAACCAATTCTGTAAGGAAAGGTAATTTAAATTAGCTAAGTTGTTTATAATACTAGTTGTCATTACTAGTTGCTAATTTGAATTCGTCAAAATGGTGTTTGACGTGACGTCTGTTGATTAATAGTGACGCAGTATTGTTGCCATGGATTTTTACGATTTTAAACGGGCCTTTCCATATTGGTGAAAGAGCTTTTCTAAGGCGTAAGTGATTTTTAAGGTAAACAAGATCGCCGACTTTATATTTAATTGGCCTTGTGTGAGTGTCATAGTAACTTTTGGAATTTGTTTTTGATTTTTGTATATGATCTATTGCTTTTGCTCGGCAGTACTTGAGTCTATTTTGGAGTATATTCAGGGTAAGTAGCGCCTGCAGTTTCCTCGTAGATGGAATTTGGTATATAGGGTTTGTTTCCAAATACAAGCTCATAGGGAGAGAAATGAGTGGTAGAATGAATGGCTGTGTTGTACGCAAGCATAGCTGTGTACACAAAGCGGGGCCAGTTGTTTTGTTGCTCATTAACATAAGATTTTAGGTACTCTTTTAAGGTGGAGTGACTTCTCTCGAGAGCACCCTGAGTCTGAGGGTGATACGGGGTGGACCATAATTGTTTTATTTTTAATAGGTTACATGTTTGTTTAAATAGTTCGGCCGTGAAGTTCGTGCCTTGGTCTGTTAGAATTGTTTTGGGTATTCCAAATAAAGTAATGAAATGCACCAAACATTCGCATGTTTCCTCAGCTGTAGTGTTAGTAATTGGATAAGCGGCTGAGAATTTTGTAAGGTCATCTTGGAGCGTCAATATGTATTTATATTTATCGTTGCCGGCTTCTGGTAATGGTCCTACTATATCAAAAGCTACACGTTCAAAGGGCCGTGTGGAAAGAGATGTGATTTGCATAGGGGCACGATTAGTTCTTCTGAGGGCTTTATTAATTTGGCATTGCGGACATTTCTTTACATAGTTTTCGACATCTACTCTCATGTTTTTCCAGTAGTATTTTTCTTGAATGCGTTTCAGCATTCTACCGGAACCTAAGTGACCGGCTATAGGGAGATCATGGTTTTCTTTCATGATTTTAGGGACTTCACTCAGTGATGGGTAGATAATAGTATTCTTATAAATGTGTATAGTCATTTCTGAGTTGTGGAAAAGATAAAGGATCATATTATACAGTTTGATATACTGATGAGTATCGAAAGGATTATTAAAATCAGAAATAGCTATTTGAGGGTTATTTTGCCCTGTGAGGCTGACAACTAACTCATTTCTTACGGATTTAAGACACTTGTAGATATCTTCATATGTGCTAGTGTCAAAGTGATTGACCTTAGTGAAAATGAAATAATAAATTTTACTTTCGAATTCATATTTAAGGAAGGAATGTAATGTTCTTTCTAGTAAGGAAAATTCGTTCAAGTTGGGAATATTGGATATGATTTCTTGAGTATATGGGTCAGATTCGTCCATATCTATAGATGTAGGGATGATGATATATTTTTTATCGGTTTTGGATAGACTTTCATTATGTTCTATTATGGTTACGTTAGGATTAAAATCCTTAGCGGTGGTTTTAAGGAATTCTGAGTAATTACCATCTAGGGTACTGGAGCTACTAGGGCTCGAGACATCAGGTGGTGATATTGGATGATTAGTGGAAGATGAGGGTAAGTTTTCATTTATTATATTATCTAAGTCATCAAGGTTACCTAACTCTGGTAAGCTTGCAGGTTGGATAAGTGGATCTGTGAGATCTTCAAGTTGGATTAAATCATCTGGAGAGACAGCTGGAAGAACATCTGGATTCGATGTTTCGTCATAATCAGGTGAGTTAACATTTTCATTAGAAGTACTAGGTATAGGATTTATAGGATTGACGGATTTAGTTATAGGATAGCGGGATAATGCATCAGCGGCATTATTTAGTTTCCCTTTTCTATATATTATTTCATACTCATATTCCTCCAATTTTAATCTCCATCTTTGGAGTTTACTACTGGGGTCAGAGTAGTTGAATAGCCAACGTAATGGACGATGGTCAGTAATTATTGTGAATTTTCTGCCATAGAGGTAAGGACGGAAGGTTTTACAGCCGAAGAGAATTGCAAGTAATTCTTTTTCAGTTGTACTATAATTGCACTCATTTTTGTTGAGTGTACGGGAAGCATAGGCGATGGGCTTATCCTTGCCTATTTCACCTTGGGAAAGAATAGCGCTGATTGCATAATTGGATGCGTCACAGCTGAGAAGGAATGGTTTAGAGAAATCAGGATATGACAATAGCGGAGCTGTAGTTAATTTATTTTTTAAGGTTTCAAAGGATAACTGATGTTCGTTTGACCAAACGAACTCTACGTTCTTTTTCAGCAGATTTGTTAAAGGTTTTGCAATGCTTGAAAAATCAGAGATGAACCTACGATAATAAGAGACGAAACCGAGGAATGATTTGACGTCCTTGGGAGTTTTTGGTATAGGGAATTCATGAACTGCCCTGAGTTTTTCAGGATTTGGTTTTACGCCTTTGTCAGTAATGACATGGCCTAGATATGAAACTTCTTTTCTCAAAAATTCACATTTATCCGGTTGTAGTTTTAAACTGAATTGACGGAGTCTATAAAATACGTTAGTTAGGTTATCTATATGAGAAGGGATATCAAATGAGTAAATTACAATATCGTCAAGATAAACGAAGCATTGGATGCCTTGGAGACCAGATAAAGCGGAATTCATTAATCTCTGAAAGGTGGATGGTGCATTCTTTAGTCCAAATGGCATACGTGTAAACTCGTAATGCCCTGTTGGGATTGAAAATGCAGTTTTAGGGGAATCATCAGGAGACATGTTTATTTGATGAAAACCGGAAGCTAGGTCTAATGTGCTGAAATATTTGCACTTGCCTAATTGATCTAGGATTTCGGCTATGTTTGGGATAGGATAGGAATCGCCGATGGTCACGTCGTTGAGCTTACGGTAATCGATTACAACGCGCCATTTTCTTTCACCGGAAGCATCAAGCTTCTTGGGTACTACCCAAATTGGTGAGGACCATGGGGACATAGAAGGTTTTATTATACCTTGTCTCAGCATTTTTTCAACTTGAGAATCAACCTCTTTTTTGTGGCATTCGGGAAATCTGTATGTCTTAACATGAATTGGGCTATCAGACGTGGTTTTAATTTTATGTTCTATTGCATCAGTGCAGGTTAACTGGTCGTTGGGTAGATGGAAAATGTCTGAAAACTGAGAACAAACAGAGTATAATGCCTCAGTTTCTTCTGGATTAAGATGGGACACGCGAAGCTGCTTTAGAACTTCTTCTGTGCGTTCACGAGTATGGGGTTCGGTTATGCTACCGATAAAGACTGAAGCGTTTAGTTCGAAAGGCTTTAAATGTAATTTTAGATCAGACTTAACGGTTACAGGTTCTTCTGAGGTGTTAACAATGGTAATATTAACACGATTGTTATTCTTAACTTGAACCAAACAGTTTGCTACTAATAGATTTTGGGAAATATGTTGGTCAATTATTAAACCTTCTTTGATTTCTGGATTTGCTACAGTACATTCGATTATGGTTTCACTGCGTGGTGCAATAGTATAAACGGGTTCATTGAAATGCATTTTAAGCATAATATCTTTTAAATGCAACACACCTTCATCATAATTAATTTGGCTACTCATGGAATTGAATAAGTCGTTGCCGACAATACCATCGTAGGGTATGCTTAATTCATTAACTACATTGAATATATGTGTTAGGTATTTACAGTCACTATGAGATTTATCATGTGTAAAGATGGTTATAGGGATTTGTCCTAATGTGCATAGAGGACTATCAGTGGTTGAATCGATACCTTTGATTTTGAATTTAATCGATTCGTTAATAACGGGCATGGTATCAATTACTGATTTTTTTATTATACTTATAGATGCGCCAGTATCGACGAGGAGGGATAGATCATTAGAAGACACAGGAGAATTCACTTTTATATAAGGTAAGTATTTATTTGGTATATTAGATGTGAATTCGTATATTTCTTTATTAATATGTTTTTTATTTTCAGGATTTTGGATGAAGTCTACGGTTTGGGGCTGGTTACCCTGCTGCTTGACTTGAATGGAATGACCTCGAGTTTGGGGCTGGTTACCCTGTCCATGGGTCATGAAAGATTTAGAGTCTACGATTTGGGGCTGGTTACCCTGTTGCTTGACTCTAATGGAGTGACCACGAGTTTGGGGCTGGTTACCCTGTCCATGGGTCATGAAGGATTTAGAGTCTACGATTTGGGGCTGGTTACCCTGTCCATGGGTCATGAAGGATTTAGAGTCTACGATTTGGGGCTGGTTACCCTGTTGCTTGACTCTTATGGGATGACCACGAGTTTGGGGCTGGTTACCCTGTCCATGGGTCATTGTTTGGTTTTTTGCGTCGTCTATTGTGGAGTTTATTTGTCCCGTGCGACGCTTATTCGGGACATTATTCAGTTTAAATTGTTGTCAACAGTATCGTAACCTTCTGTTTCGGTCACCGCATTAATACGGGGTTTAAAATAAGACGTGCTTGGCTGCGCACTTGCGCACTCATTGAACGGGAAAATTAAGACTCATGAAAATGCAAGCACATTTAAATGTGCAAGGAGTCAATTAGTCGAACTCTACAAACTGCAAACTTCTCAGAACCACCAAATGCAAGTTCAAAGATTTACCGCCGAGCGTGGCATACAATTTCGCTTTATACCATGTTACTCGCCTACATTTGGGGGGCTCTGGGAAGCGGCAGTAAAGAGTACAAAGTTTCACTTAAAAAGAATATTGCAAAAAACTGTTTTAACCTATGAACAACTTAATACAGTATTAATTGAAATAGAAGCAGTGCTTAATTCTCGACCGCTCTTACCTTTATCTTCAAACACTGATGATTATTACCATCTAACTACAAGCTACACATTTTAGAATTACACTTAAAGGTATGCTTTCCGTAGACTCTTCTTTCACAGCTCTTGTACCTTGGGAGTGAGACATGGTTGACAACAAATTTTATAAATAAAAGAATAACTATGACAAGTCTGGAAATAAGATTAAGTATTAGACTTAGGTCTACAATGTATTCTTATCGCTTATGCTATGTGTTGCGACTGGAACTGCGACGAGCGACGAGACATAACATCCGTTGATATGACGTATGGATTGGAATGTTCAAGATAAGCCGTTGAACGATTTTAATAACTTTAGAACTTTGATCACTTTACTTAGAAATGGGAAAATATGTTCACAACTCACAGTATTATTGCGCACACTTTCTTCATGTTTTTGCAGGATCTGGAGCTGGAACTGGAACTGGAACTGGAGTGACCTTGAACTAGGTCAGTACCGGGTTTTACCGGTGTGATGAGTCGTCTCTGGAACTTAGGAACTGGAGTGACCTTGAATTAGGCCAGTACCGGGTTTTACCGGTGTGATGAGTCGTCTCTGGAACTTTTCAGGAACTGAAGCACTTTCACTTTTTGGATTTTAGGCACTTTTTGGAAGGGTTCCAAGGATTTTACAATCCCTTTTACGCTGCCACCAATGTTAGAACCGGGTTCCGATGTAGGTTTTTAAAAAAAAAAATTACTTTTGGCTAAAATAAACTTGTATATTAAATTAAATAAAAGACACGAGTGCAAGATACATGTGCACGGTAGGACGGTTGGGAGACGACTGGAGTGCTGGACTGTGACGAGGGGGAGAGAGGAATGAGAGGATGCTGCGTCAGCAGCAGGAATGCAGCGTAGGCTGCTGAGTAGACCAGAAGGGGTACAGATGAGGGATGTAACAGCACGCAACGGAAGTTCTCTTAAGGAATATTTTTTTCCGGTATTTAGCAGCGTGATGTTATAACGTATAGCCTTCCTATATAAATGGGCCATCGAACACTAAAAGATGTTTTTAACTCGAACCAGTAGTTCTTACAATTAGCGCGTTCAACCAACCAAACAAACCGTTCAGTTTTATAATATTAGTGTAGATTCAAGTAGGTAACAATTTAATTTTTCGGAAATATTTGCATTCATCGCTTAAATATTCTATATAGTTATGTTTTTCCAAATAAGGGATTCCCTCGACAGCCTTTCTTTTGCATCCTTAGACACTCGATCACATTCATACTCCAGCTAGGTCGAAAGTTCTCACCAAGCAAGGTGCATGAAATGAGCCCAAACACGATAAAGATGCTGTAAACTCTTGAAGACCTCTTGCAACTGCCTTCCGTTTCCATCGTCAGACCTTCGATGAAAGTCATACTCTAGTTAGGCTTAAAGTTCTCATCGTGATGCATGAAATTATCCCAAACGCGATATAGCTAGTGTAAACTCTTGAAGAGGTCCTCAAGAGTTTGCAGCAGCTATGTCGTTTGCAGTTGCAAGATGTCTTGACTGCCTTCCGTCTCCATCGTCAGACCTTCGATGACAGTCATACTCCAGACAGGTCTTAAGTTCTCACCAAGGTGCATGAAATGAGGCCAATAACATAAAGCTGTAAATATAATCTGCGTAAACGTGATAATAACAAATAATCCCAAAATTTTCTTTTTATTTTTCTCAATTATTATTATTTCTTTTCTTAGATAACTTATTAATTGTACTGGGTTTATTTTAATAATCTATGTTCTTTTAATTCTTAAAATTGTAATATCTGAGTACATTAAGTTAAATATACTAGAGATGCAAACCTCAATAAAATGTGTCGAAAAAGTGTAACCACTTTTTAAACGCGACGACGCGCGACGTAGCTTTGAAACCACAAACATTTAAAAGTAAACATATGTCTGTCTCGCTCACATATTTAAATATTCCAATATTAAAACAATATAAAAAACATTTAAAAAATCTAAAACAATTAAATAATATTAAAATCACTTATTTCATCAATTACAAAACTCTCCCACAAATGTGGGAAAGTAAAACAAGTTTTTAGTGCTAACACTGAACCTAATTGTCAAAATTCAAAATTTCATTGAATTAATTGTGTTTTTACGGTGATATAAACCAATATATGTATAAACACAGAAACAATAAAATTACGTGTGGAAAGTTATTCCGATTAATTTGTTATGTTTTTGTGATTTTGAATCGCACTCTTACACTACGCATTTGCCCATATTTTGTCGCGTGTCACTTCGGTACTGCGTCAAACAGAACACTGAACTGACATAAGCTACGCATATGACCCGGGTCATATGCCCGTGGCAACGCCTTGGCGTGGTAATTGCTAATCTAGTGTAACATATAATATATATATCTATGTCTGAGTAATGCTAAATCTAGTGGCACTTTTTTACCTTATCTTAATTTTGTTAATATGCGGATAATGTAGTGGGCTGCAATATTATTAATACTTCATAATTTTATGTAAATTATTGTTATTTGTAAACATTATATATTGTAACTGTTTATTGTCCCATAATAAATAAAATAAAATAAACTGCCTATGGATTATTGATTATTGCGAATAGCACCGCACAGTTCTTGCACAGCAAGAACACGTGAATTTATCAGGTTTGCTATACTTACTACTTTTTGGAGAAATCAACATCTTCATCATACTCCTGCCCTTATCCTAATTTATTTGGCGTTTATTCTTCTTCCTTATTTCTCCATTACTTTTTGAAAAAATATTTGACGAAAAAATGAGAAATATAGAAATGCAAACAATTTCAGAACAAAAAAATATTGGAAACCTCAAAGCATCAAAAATTTTTTTATACAAATCACAAATACGAGTAGTGAAAATAATGTTAAGGTTTGAACTTACAACCCCGTGGTTTACAGAGTGACTTGTAACCGCTAGGCTATTTACTTTCTTGACATAAGCTACAAATAGCCGTTCTTATGTACGTCATCGGACATAATGCAAAATTGCTTAGTCCCTTAAGCAAGCAGCGTGATAATATAAATGTTGAAGAAGCCTGTAAAAAATATTTGTGCAAAATTTGAACAGAATCTATGCAGTAGTTTTAACGTGATGCGCGCACAAACATTTCGAAAACAACGATTTCATTATATGTTATATGTAAGTATATAATATAGGTAGATAGATTAATACAAGATAAAGATATAGAATAGACAGTTATAGATTACCAACTACTTATACCGAGGAGAAATTATATTTACTAGTATTCGATTTGAAGTTTAAGTAGCAACTTTAAAAGGTCACACTTCATGGGTTTTTATTATATAGGTGTATGAAGGTAATTAATTTTAAACACAAAACCCTCTTTTTTGCGTCTCTGGATGAGATTAAAAAAATGCTAAAAAAAGGTATTATTATTAAATAATTTTAACAGATTTGTGAACATTTAAACAATTAATAGTTTTTACGTGATGCGCGGTCAAACAAACAAACATTTTAAAACAGTTTTTATGTCCAGTTACTTACTTATTTTAAGTCACCCTGGTCGGTTTTTTTTTTAAATCTTCAATGTATAGATTTTTTGTTCCCAACGATTTTATTATCTGCATAGATAATTTCACGCGAACGAAGGTCGCGGGCAACAGCTAGATAAAAATATTTTGTTCATGTCTATGTATTTTATTTGTTAATGAGGCTTTGATTAAAATTATGTTCATTTGTTCAAAGATATACATAGTACTTATGCTTACATTCATTAACAACAAATCCAAGTACATAACTCCATGAATGACTTAGTGAGTTAGGGACTACTCACACTTATTCAGCTCAAGTCAGCTTCAGAAAACAACGATTTTGTATGAGACGCTTACGCACCCGTTCAGCGCGCGAGACGCGTACGCGTCTCATACAAAATTGTTGTTTTCTTTGAGCATAAGCTGAATAGAGCTGAATAAGTGTAAGTAGTCCCTAAAAGTAAAACGCAAGTGTCTAAAATTCACGAGCTTCACGCACTCTATTGGTGGCCATTACTAAACTTTGTTTAAATTTTATTTTTCAGCCAAGTAGTCCTTTGTACATGTAATTAAATCTTCTCTTCGGACGAGAATGCGATGACGAAATAAACGAAATTGAACAACACCAATTAAAGAAAAATAAGATCGTTCTTGTGAAGAATTAGATAAAAAAAAAACCATGGAGTCCTATTTACGAAGACATTAAAACTGAAGAAATTGCTATCAGGTGCGGCGCGCAATAACGGTTTCTTAACAAAAAAAAAAAACAAAAACGCGCAAAAACATTTCATTTGCTTTCATGTCTATATTTTCCATTGAAGATGGCCTTTAGTGTAGGACGTAACACGATTGTGTCGATACGATACTGTTGCACCATCCCGTCTTCCTGCTCATCGTGCTGTGCTGGTGCTGGCATAGTGGCTGCGGAAAACCTAAAGAAGCGGCATAAATATGGAATCCTCGGGCCGAGCTTTTCAAGAATATATAGAAATGGTTAGTTGACGCTTCCCGTTACCCAAGGGCCAGATTGACGAGGCTTAGCATTGCCATACAACGTGGCAGTGCCGCCAGTTTCTTGGGCAGTATGTTGTGACACATGGTTGACAGCGTTTTAAGGAGGAATTTTTCGACGCTGTATTTAAGTTTGTGATTACTTTAAGTTATTTACTCATTTATATTATGGTATTAGTTAGTTACTATAATAGGTTTGTTTAAAACCTTTAAAAGTAATAAATAAATAAAAGTAACTTTAAACACTAACTTACTTTTTCCATTCCGTCCCCCTGATAATTCGTTATTAAATGTCGTCTTTTACGTGACTTACCTACGGGTGTGTGATATAAATGGCATAATAACAGATAGTATATTATCACTTGAAATAACGTTCACATGATATAATTTTCATTATGCTATAAAAACAAATAACCTAATTTCATGTTGTCTAATGTTACATTTCATATAAACTTCTTTTGCTCTAATATTCACTCACGGATGGCGCTGCGTCTAGCCTAATGTAAAAACAAACGCTCTGTTATTAAAAATTGTTAAAAATACTATTAGTGCTTATATGTGAACAAAACTTGAGTGAATCCATAAAACATCACCTAATACATACGTGACAGTGTTATCCACGGATTTCATACACAAACTGTGAAGTAATACCTAATAAACTTTGAACAATAAACTGTGCCTTATAATAAGAAACACGAAGAAAATACAACATTAATAATCTAAATAAACAAAAGATTGCAAACCTTATAATAATTGTGACGCAAAATCATCAAAACCACCAAGAAAGAAACCAGTTGTAACAAAAACAAAGTGAAAAAGTGACTCACACAGTGTTTTAAATCTCAACCGTCACACATCATAACAACGGCCTTACCTAATTAAGTATTTTTTTCTTGTTGCAACTGATCAACAATTTTGGTATCACTTCATCATGTTCGTTTGGCTTGGTGGCTAGTACATGGTCGTGTTTTGCAATTTAGCTAGCCGCACTTGAGTGGTCGTGAGTTCAAACCCCAGTGACAACATCACTTTTCGTAAGCCAAAAATCATATTTGGAATTTATTAAGAAATAAGTACAAGAAGTCTGTTTACTTTGAACGAAGGGAGCGCTGGAAGATAATACACACATCAACACGGTCCAGGGATATTTTAAAAAAAGCGAATTACTATCTATGTGTTAATTATTTATATGACATGTATATATTTAAAAGATACGTTATTTAATATTCTACCATTTTTTATTAATGGTTAAGGTATAGATTAAAATTTCAGGATTTTATGGAAAAAAAATGAAGCATAGACGGAAACCGTATATGAATGAACTTTTAATTTGTGAGTAAAAACTGAAAAAAATAGAAAAATCATTTAATTTGTGTTTATAAACTTGAAGTTAGTAGTCTGAGAAAGCGCCCATGATGTTCATAACACATCGGCAACGATTCGGCATGCTCAGAACAAGGTTGTCAATGTCTTGCTGCGGAATATTGTCCCATGTCCTTCTGAGGTGCGCAAAAAGTTGATCTTCTGTAGCCAGATTTTCTGGAACTTCCTTCAGAGCTCTTCTTTGCAGCATATCCCACGCATGCTCAATGGGATTTAGATCTGGCGATTGAGCAGGCCAGTCTAAGGCCCTAACATTATGTGTATGTAACCAAGCTGCTACCGTTCTCGTCGTGTGTGCCCGGGCATTGTCGTGCATGAGCAGGAAATCTTGCCCCATTTGTGTTCTGTGGGGCAAGATTACGGGCCCCAGCACCTGTTGGACGTATCGTTCTGCCGTCATATTGCCCCGCACCCAAACGAGATCCCTCCAAGACGAATTCCTGCCCAAACCATAATTGTTCCTCCTTGGTATGGGTGAACTTCCTGAGGGTTCTGGAGACGGCTCTATCGTCCAGGAACTCGCCAAACACGCGTCCTTCGTGAATCTGGATGGAAGCCGAACCTGGATTCATCCGTGAACAGCACATTGGACCATTGGTCACGGCCCCAGTCCACGTGGTTCCGAACCCATTCTAATCGTCGTCCACGATTGCCTCTCCGTAAAGGTGGGACCCGGAGTGGTCTACGAGAGCGTAGATTGCTTTCATGCAGTCGCCTTCTTACAGTTTGGTCACTCACAAGCACTTGGTGTTCCACTCGCAGCCTTTGGACCAATTGAGTCGCCGTTGCATTTGGTTGTGCTCGCGCAGTAATTTGCAAAAATCGGTCTTGTCTGGGGGTAGTGATGCGACTTGGCCCCCGGTGCCTCTCCGCTACTTCACCTGTGGCACGATAGCGTGTCCACAATCTTGAAATTACATTTTGATGGGTCCCTATGGCCTCAGCAACATTACGCTGAACAGATCCAGCTTCCAGCATTCCCACAGCTCGTAACATCTCCGCCCTCGTCAAATGTCGGCGTTGCATGGCTACAATACCTCAATTTTAACTTTATCTTTCGTTTAAAAATGAAAAAAAACTGTAACTAAACGTAATTCGTATTGTTTTCTAAATTTCGCACAAATGAAAATTCCCTCTCCTATACATCAAGACATTTTTATGCCACCGAAACAAAAGAATTTTCAAAAATTTGAATTTAGAATTAGTCTGAGATAAATTACAAACAAATCGGTGTATAAAAGATTCCAATGCGGCCAGTACTTTTCGAGTTATTTAATTGAGTATGAAATATCCCTAGACCGTGTTGATGTGTGTAGTATAACCTCATGTTATCAAACTCGGCAAAAAGTCAGTGTAAGATGGCAGCACTAGTAACATGCCATAAATGTAAGAAATTTGTCAATTTAAAAAGTACTGCATTGTGTTCTGCCTGTGATAACCAGTATGAATTGGATTGTGATGGTTACCCAGAGCAAACGTATCGCCTCAAGGATGCGGAAGCAAAAAAACAGTGGAGTTGTAAGGCGTACATCAGAATTAAAAAATACGCTAGTACCGACTGCACAACCAATATTACTGTAAGGAAAAAAACAACTTCTACAATAACACCCTCACCAACAGAACAACCAATACAGACTAAGGATGTAGTAATAGATGACGCGTTGAAACGTCGATCTTCGGTTCAGAATACTACTGATTTCCTCGATTCCCACATACAGGCTGATAGCGAAACATCTATTGAGTCTCATACTCCGAATACATTGTCAATGAGTGTTGGCGGTACCGGTACTGTGTCTGACATAGTATTAGCCTCAGAAATGAAAGACATAATTTCTCAGCTCACATTAAAACTCGAGAGTGCTGAAAATGAACTGGGAAATATGTTGATAGAAAATACAGATCTACAGAAGCAAATATGTAAGTTAACTACAGAAAATTAAACATTAAAAACTTTATGCCAGTCACCCTCCTTATTTACAAGTCCGGGTAAAAACTCCAAGAATAAGAGACAATCTCTGGCAAAACAGCACAACATAATATCTACACCATCCCCTTTAGCGTCATCCGAATTGCAAATCGGCACCAATGACTACGTAAATGTGTCCTCTCCTTAGAACAAGAAATTGTTACCCTACAGCAGCAATTAAAGGTTACACAGCAAGAGATAGCGGCCCTCACGGACCGTATTGCAGTATTAATTGCAATGTCTGTGCACCTCTCATTCGTCATGAACTAAAGCGGGATACTGTAGATGTAGCGAGAGCTCAGAGATCTACTGTCGCAGACTTGCACAATGTAGTAGAAGAGAGAGTCGGAGAGAGAAGTGGAGAGAAAAGGTATGTTAGACATAATAATTACTTTAGGAATGAAAAGGACAAGAAACTTGTGATCCTTAGTAGCAACTCAACCAGCAAAATTCTACCAATTGCTACCAGATTATTTGGCGATACTTTTCAAATATGCCATTACATAAAAACAAACTGTGGCGTAGAACAATTAATATACGGATTGGAGGATAAACTAAAAGAATTAACCTTAAAGGATTACTGTGTCATCCAAATCAGAGGTGAAGATTTCAAGACATGCGACTACACTAAGCTGGTAAAACTAATACGGGATAAAGTAATGCCTATTAAGCATACAAATATAATATTGTGCGTACCTACTTTTAAAAATCACTATCATAAAGACATGTATAACTGGCGAATAGAAGCATTTAATAATATAATTTATAATGACAATTTAACTCATAATTACATCTATTTAATTGACTCAAACTTAAACCTGACTTATGACTTCATGTCTTATAATAGACAGGGAAATGTTAATATTAAAGGTATTTCAAGTATTTTTGATCAAATCCAGCAACTTATATTAGAAATAAACACATATTCTGAATATTCAAATCTTTCTTATGAGGACATTGAACAACACAGTCAGTTTTTTCGAGATTAGTACCGTGGCTGGTGGTTTGAACAACTTGGCTATATTTAAGGATACTCACTCACATGTTACTATTTTTCACCAAAACTTATGCGGAATAAATAATAAGAAGGATGAACTCGAAATGTATGTCACTGAATTACCGAACGAAATAAGCTTTATTTGTATAAGTGAACATTTTTTAAATGAAATAATGGTTTCTCAATTTGATTTTCCTAATTATATCGTAAGCTCTTACAACACAAGGTTAAATAAAACAAGAGGTGGTACTTTAGTATTAACACATAAAAACAGACAAGCTGAGGACTTGGACATTTGCAAAAGGCTGTATAAAACGGATAGTTTGGAGGTATGTGGAGTAAGAGACGTTGAAACAAACTCTTACATAATCTGTTGCTATAGAACACCCGTAGATAAAAACTTTGACGATTTTATAAATAGATTGGAACAATTGCTGCAGTACTTTTTCAATATAATATGTTTTATCTGCGGAGATTTTAATATTGACATGTCTAAACAGGACAATAAAAGCAGTTCTTTTACATCATTGTTGAAATGCTATAATTTTAGATATTTATTTGATTCAATTACATTTGTGCGAAATAACTCCAAATCGTGTATAGATAATATATTGACCAACACTTGTGATACAAATATTGACAGTACAGACATTGACCACCATCAATAAGCGGATGGACATGCAGCCCTCTTCTGTACAGCATATTTGGAAAAAGTTACTTCTACACAATGCGCTAGTTTTAAATACATAGAGAGAAGATTATATAACGAGAAGAATAATAATGCATTCAGACAGAAACTACTGGAACACGATTGGAATTTAGGTACAAACACGTTTATACGAAAATTTAAAGAACTACATTCTAGTACTTTCAAAAAAAAGGAAAGTTAAAATCAACATAAAAAGAACTAGCCGATATAAATGGTTAACGAAAAGAATAAGGATATCCAGCAAAATGGAGAGATTTCTAAATTTTATAAATAAAGCTAAGTGTGACAAATCGTTATTAAAATATCGTGAACAGTATCTGAGAACTTATAAAAAGGTGATTAGGGACGCTAAAAAGAAGGAAGTAACTAATCAAATAAATAAAGCAGCTAAATCTAGCAAAGAAATTTGGAAAATAGTCAATAACACTCGGAAAAAAAATGATAATAATTTCGAAAATGATAGCATAATACTTAAACATAATAATAACATAATTTGTGACCCTTTAGACATTGCTAACATTTTTGCGGAAAAGTTTGACAACAGTAAAGGTGTAAACACTGGTAATCCAGAACTGGCTAAGAAACATTTAATTGAAAATACTGACAGAATTAATAAGTCTATGGATTTTAATCCCGTCACGCCGATAGAGATTTACAAAATGGTAAAGGGTATGGGTAGTAAAAAGTCATTTGGACACGATGAAATACCGCTGAGCGTAATCAAAGATAATATAGATATACTGGCACACCCGATATCTGAAATAATAAATAACTGCGTCAATGAAGGCGTCTTTCCTGACCAATTTAAGTTAGCCAGAGTTCTACCACTATTTAAGAAAGGTGCTAAAACAGATCCAGGCAATTACAGGCCCATTTCATTGTTGCCGGTTCTATCCAAACTTTTTGAAAAGGTGATCAAATCTAGGCTTGTAAGACATTTGACTAGTCTAAAAATAATTAACAGTAACCAGTTTGGATACCAAAAAAGTAAAGGGACACTAGATGCAATAGACTCGTTAGTCAATAACGTAGTAAATAAGCTGAACAATAAACTTAAAGTTGCTGGCTTATTCCTAGACTTAAGTTCGGCGTTTGATACTGTAGAACATAGCATTCTAATTGATAAGTTAGAGCATTACGGTGTAAGAGAAAATGTTTTAAAAACTTTGATTTCATAATTGACCAATAGGAAACAGTACGTCGAAATTAAATCACTTCACGAAGGTGTGGAAGAATTTCAAAAATCGAAATCATATACTCTAACTAGAGGTGTTCCGCAGGGTTCGGTGTTGGGCCCCATTTTCTTTATAATATTTCTTAACGATTTAACTGAATACATTAAAAACATATTACCAGATGCTGACTTGATAATATTTGCTGACGACACAAGTGCTGTTATAGCTGAAGACAATATAGAGACCTTAAAATGTAAATTAAATGTATTGATAGCCGCTTGTGAAAACTGGTTTTCTATGAATAATCTTAAATTAAATGTAAGTAAGACAAAATGTATGATATTTAGATCTACAGTTAGGAACAAAGCTTTAGTAAACGTAGAATCCTTAAGCAGGAAAATTGATACAGTAGAAAGTTTAAAATTTTTGGGAGTACAAACAATTACGAATACAGTAAGTAGTGCGTGTTATGCTATCAGATCTCTCAGGGATATTTTATCTATTGCCCAACTTCGTACCGTCTATTTTGCTCTAGTTGAATCTAAACTTAGATATAGCATTACATTTTGGGGAAACAGCTATAAATACAATATTAAGACAGCCTTTACTATACAGAAGCGAGCATTAAGAACCATGCTTCGTTTAAATCAGACAGAATCATGTAAGGAGCATTTTATTAAACTTAGAATATTAACGGTGCCATGTCTTTATATTTAGGTTTAAAGATTCTTTATTTATTCTAAAAGAACATACATTGTTCGCTTATTGAATAAATACATAACTAGAGTAAAGTATAGTCCAGTAGTTAACAGTTTTGCTCTCTTAATGTAGGTAGGTCGACATTTATTATTGTGTGACAGACGTGTTTATATCGTTACTTTAGTAGTTTTGCGTTGTTGCGTTGCGTTTTAGTTCTCCTTACTCATTTAATTAAAAACTTAAGCGAGTTTGAAACAGACGATGAAAGAAAAAATAGAGTAGATACTCGCAGAAAAGATCTTCCTACTTTTCTGCAGGCAAAGCTTAATGTTGTCAAACACTCGTCACGCGTGCAGTCGGTCAATCTGTTTAACAAATTACCAGCAGAATTAAAGAATATTCAGAATGTGAACATGTTTAAAAATAAACTCAGGGCTTTGTTAATCAATAAAGCCTATTACAGCATTGACGAATATTGTAATGACAGAAAAACTTAAAAACCCAATTAATTATTCAATTAAAGTTAAATTAAATATGTGTTCATAATGCTCTTTGACATTTCTATAATTGTTGCTTTTTATTTTTCTTAATATTTTGACATTAAATGTATGTATTTTGTAGCATTTTCTGCTAAAGACTTTGTTCTGTGTCAATAAGAATATTAATGTTTGTAAAGTTAGTATTTTTAATTTAACAGACGTTCTAACTTCGATGATGGGTGAGGAACGAGGTTACTTATATTATAATTGTTTATGTGCTTATTGTGTGTACCTATACTGTGTAAATATTTCGACACAAATGTATTTTGTTAAGAAATAAATAAATAAATAAAAATAACATTTAGTATAACATTCATTTCATATAATTTTCAATTTGTATTTATAATGCTCTTTTATATAACGTTCAGTTGACCTAATTTTCATTTGACCTAATTTTCATATTTACTCATTTTCTACCAATATTATGTAATTAATTAGTAAATATCAGGAAACTTCATACTGAACTTCTAACCTAACCTAACCCAGATGATTCACAATCAGTTTTTGCAAAACAAATTAGACGTTTCAAAATACACTAACTAATATACAAACTGAATATTAATTCAAATGTGTATTATAGAAAATGTTAATTAAACCATATAACATTAGGTAAACTGAAATTATATCAATAATTCATTAAGTATATATGTGTTATATATGTGCTATATATGTTATACTAGAAAAAATATATATTAAATGAAATTAGGTCATGACTGTGATCGTTAGAACTTTTATATTATGTCAAATGGTACGCACCCGTTACCTACACGTGTTGCTACTACCATTATTCTTTTTTTTAGCTCTTAAAGTATTATATGATATACCTATAAGGGTAGAAGGGAGAAGGTACCCCGACGCGAAGCCGGTAACCACGTATTCAGTAGGTAGGTACATCATTGAGTCTGAGCCCCGATCACTGAGCCCCCCCACATAGACATTTTTCATCGGTTATTTTAAAAAATCTGCTGTTTGCCTACAAAAGTGCAATACCTACACGGTCAATATACGGTTCACTAAAGTTTCACCAAAACTCCATTGATAAATTTTCATTTTACAACCAACGCTTCGTATACCATTTATTTCGCAAACAACTTATTCCGCAAATGTTTTATTTTAAAAACACTCGTTTTACAAACATTTGGCAAACAGTTCTTTTATTGATAAAAGAAGTGTTTGAAAATAAATGAATATCATCGGATGCATTTGAATGCATCACATGATATTTAATCATTTATAAATTTTTCACTTCTTATTCTTATTTAGATACATTTGGATAAATCACGTTTCTACAAAATAATTTACAGGCTAGTATTTTTTTTAAAGCTTAGGATTTGCATAGATTTTCAGAACATGCAAAACAAGCATACTCCATGCAAGCAGCAAGGAAGCAGCAAGCAAGCAGCAAGCAAGCAGCAAGCAGCCAGCAAGCATGCAGCAAGCAAGCAGCAAGCATGCAACAAGCAAGCATGCAGCATGCAACATGCAGCAGGCATGGTTTCTGTCACGGCGAAACGGTTCCACGCGGGTTTAAATTACACTCTAGAAGGGCACAAAAGACTACATGGAGTCGGTTTTGCAGCGAAACATTTCTGCCACTAAATTTGTGCTTATAGAAAACAAAAATCATTTACTTTCTCTTTTTTTAGAAATGTCACAATCAATATGTTTAATAATAATAATAATGGCTCGGATGTCTAAGTGACGTGACGAAAATATTTTACCAAACCGATTTAATTAATTATTTTTACCAATTTACCCCATATATAATCCAAGAAATCGAAATCAAATAACGAAATAATGAAGAACAATTTGATACATTGATTTATTATAAACGAGGATTGCAACAAACATGAAATATTAAAAAATGTGAAAAATATGGAATGTAATGGTTAAAGGAAATAATAATGATAATCGATGTTACCATTCCGCATGACGAGAACCTCGTGAAAGCGGAGAAAGAGAAACAAATAAAATATCTCGACTTGGCACACGAGGTTCGCGACGTGTGGAATATGAACTCGGTTATCATTGTGCCGATGGTCGTGACGGCCAATGGCCTTATAGCCAAGAGCTTCGATGACCATCTATCGAAACTGTTATCGGAAACGTTGTGATCGGTTACAAACAGTCGGATCCAGTACTGCACTATACAGAAATAGTATTTTTGTAATGGCTCCAAAGGTCTATAATAAATTACCAAAATGTATAAGGAGCGAAGCTAATGTCAGCAAATTCAAAAGTAAATTGCGTTCATTTCTAATAGGTAAGACGTATTACTCTATCGAAGAATTTTTAAATGATAATATATGACATTACCAGCCCTTTATTATAATTTATTTTTAATTTATTTGTTAGTAGGTTATAGGTGCATTTAATTGACATTATTTACAATATTACAAAATTTGACATTATTAGCCTTATAAATGATTTACCGTTGACATGCATGAAACATAAATTATTATTGATTCATTAATGATTAATAATAGGTACATTGAATTCTCTCTAATTACTCGAATCCTACTTTGTATTGTATAAATCCAGTCATAATACTAAAAAACAATATTTGTACACCAATTTTATTGGTAGGACATAGAGCTCAACTAAAATGTATGAATAAGACCTTTATTTCAATACCTGTGTTCACAAATAAAGATGATTTGATTTGATTTGATTTGATTTGAAACTCTCTTTAGGCGGTTGGATCAAGGGCCTGATTCAGAAGGCAGTACTTCTCGATACGGCTCGCATTGTGAGGAGGTTCCTGTCTCTGCAGCCCTAACCACCGGTGGCTTGGACCCTGCTCCCGACACCGGCGGACTACTATTTTTTATATTTTTAAATGTTTGTATAATTTTTTTTTTTTAAGAAATATTTAAAAATGTAAATAATAAGATTTTAATAAATAAAGGAAATAATAATGATAAGATGTTATGATGATTAAAGGAGATAATAATAATAATAATCTTTATTTTTCGGCCAACAGTGATCCATCGTGTTAGTAAGCAAAACAAAATAACTTATTTCTAGTGTTAATAACTGAAATACAATATAGAAGACAGAGTAAATAGTATTGTGAAAAGGACATTGGTGTCGATTCTGTTGTGCACAAACTAAACTTAATTTATGCTATTGCTATCTTTTACTAAAAGGCAGTGCGAGAAAAGGACGGCTATAGCTGATATGTATCTATGAACTAAGTAAGAGATGTCAAACTAGTTAATGCCGTGCGCTTCACCGAGTTTTTAACCGACTTCCAAAAAGAGGAGGTTATCAATTCGTCTGTTTTTGTTTTTATTTGTGTGTATGTTCAGCCTTTTTTTAGCCAATTGTGAACCGATTTCGATGATTCTCTTTTGTTTGGAAGAAAATTACTTCGCGGTGGTCCCGTTTAAATTTGGTGAAGAACTGATGGTGATCTTCGGAGAAATACAATGGAACTCTTCAATTATAGACAGCAAATCGGTCTTAATTGCTGCAATCGCTTGGATGTTTCTTGTTTTCATAACATCATATCATCACGCCTGTATGCTCTGCGAGTATGCAGATGTGTACAGTACACCCACATTTCGACAGTTAGGTGTGTTAGGTTCCATTTTATTGGGAATAAGTCTATTACCATCTATTAGCTTCAGAAGTCGGAGGCAAAGAAACTTAATCAAACACACAAGTCACCGACTTCTGAAGCTAAAGTTATTTTTCACTTTGTTGTGTTTTTGAAGTCGGTTTATTTTTTGCAAAAAAGTTTTTTAGTCGACATGTTTTTACGTGCACCCTTCATTTGTATAGAAATATTAGTTCCAACAAAATTTGACAGCTCTAAATTACGTCCGTCTCTTTCTCGTTTTTTTAGAGAAAAAAAGATAGCAATAGCCTAAATTAAGTTTAGTTGGTGCACAACAGAATCGACACCATCATATTATAATGTTTAGTGATTGTCCTTCTCACAAAACTTTTAATAATCGGAGAGTCAATACTCTCCGCTATAGTTTTTAGGATGCTGTTGCCACTCACCCGCAACCTTGACAACAGCGACGCGGTTTTCTTGCAAACGACGGCGTGGAAGCCGTCAGTTCGGTTTCGCGCAAACATAGCAGAAGCGCTGTACCATCGCGGCAGTCCAAACAGCATCCTAAAAATATTATTGTATTGTACGCGTAGGTCATCCAACGTCCTTTTAGTATAGTTGACCCAAAGATTCCCCGTATAAAAACACTGGCAATATGCCTTGAACAGTGTTACTTTTTTACTAAACTGCTACACCGAGCGAATCTTCGGGTCAACATGTTACCTCGGACCGCCAGTGCCCTAATACGCTCTCTTTCAATATCAACGTCAACCTTAAGGTCGTCAGTGAGAAGATGCCCTAGTTATTTGAATGTTGTCACTCTTTTGACGTTCAAGCCGTTTAGGTTAATGTCAGGTATAGTATCTGAGCATTCACCGCCGGCCTTAAAGACAATGTATTCACACTTCTTAACGTTATACACAAGTCCGTGTGAGGCACCATACGCCTGACAGACCCGAAGCATTTCATTTATCGCACCTGCCGCCGGCGCCAGCAACGCCATGTCATCAGCGTAGCTGATACTGATTTTTACATCATGGACGCTGCATCCCACCCGCATATTGCTGAGGTCCACGATTAGGGCCATCTATATATGTGCTAAAAAGCCTTGGAGATGTCAGACCACCCTGCCTCACACCGCATTCCAACCTGTATTTATCAGAGATTGCGTTGGACCACCTTACAGCATTTTCTTGATTCCCATACCAATACTGTAGGATCTTGAGCACTCCTGCCGGTACACCCCTATCCTCAAGCTCTCTCCAGAGTACATCATAATTTACCAAATCAAAAGCTCTGGAGAGATCCAGAAAACAGGCGTATACTGGCGTTTTCCGATCAGTGTAATACTGGACGGTATGTTTGAGACTTAATGAATGAATGAATGAATTTATTTAACTTCAAAAATCTTACAACTAAGTACAATGCCCCACAAAACTGCTTACGCAGTTTAACTGTGAGATCGATGAGTCTCTTTACAATAATCTTAAATAATAATAAGGTACATCTATAACTTATACAAAATAAATATTCTTAATACCTACAAAGTTACATATTGTCTAATAAATATGTTTTTAATTTGCGTGCGAATTTAACTTTATTATCTTCTTGTCTGATGTCAGCAGGCAGACTGTTCAATAAATAGGGTACGCGTTTTTTTAAAGTTCTGTCACCATAGTAATTACTAACTCTGGGTACATCGTATTTACCTGCTGTCATCGACCTGGTAGTATACTTATTAGAGACTAGTGAGTTACTATCCCGACTGCCATGGTTGTTAACTAATAATAAGTATTTATGTTTAAGGCTAACTGGTAAAATTTTACATATTTTGAATAAACTACTATAGTCTTCTTTGCAACTGTTTTTAGTTTTCTTGTTTACTAATAATTTTAAAAATCTAATTTGAATCGATTCTAGTTTTTGTAAATTACTTTTAAAGGTCAAGCCATAACAATCAAGAGAGTAACTCAGTATTGAGTCAACTAAGGACATATATAAACATTTTAAGGTGCTGGAGGGGACTTTAAAGCTTAAGTGATAGAATTTACTTAGCAATATTCTAAGCTTACCACAAATGTAATCAATATGCGAAGACCATGAAAAATTTTCATCAACTTTCATTCCAAGATAGGTGACACTTTCTACTTGTTCTATTGGTTTACAATTACAGTTTGAATTACCATTATGCATACAATCATAGCTATGGGTAATAATGGAAGGGCATGTTTTAGCCGTATGTATATAAGGGGAATGTATCATCAACAGCCTAGTTTTATCACCATTAAGAACGATACCGTTGTCGTGAGACCACTTAACCACTGCATCTACGTCCTGTTGTACGAGCCGACAGGTGTCTGTGAGGTCGGTGCCGGCGCGTAGCGCACACAGGTCGTCCGCGAACATGTGCGCCGAGCAGTGGCGCAATACGCCGCACAAGCTGTTCACATGCAATAAGTAGCACACAGGCCCGCACCCGGAGCCCTGCGGCACCCCGCACCCCACCTTCCTCTCGTCGCTGTACTCATCACCTACCTTTACTCGGTAGGAGCGTGATGTGAGATAGTCGCGGAACCATTTGTTCAGCGGCTCTCCCACTCCACACTCCTCCATGGCGTTCAGTAAGGTCTCAGTTTCAAGGGTATCGAAGGCTTTTTTATAGTCAAAAAATACCGCGACTACAAACTTTTTCTCACTTAAATAAGTATTAATTTCGTCATTAAATCGTGTAAGAAGAGTATTTGTACTTTTACCTTTTTGGAAACCATGTTGACATTCATTTATTAAATTATTTTTCTGCAGATAATTATTCAAACGGTTAATGATACATTTCTCAACAATCTTGTCTACACTGGATAAAATTGATATAGGCCTATAATTACTATAATCTTTATGTTCGCCCTTTTTATATATTGGTCGCACTATGGCTTCTTTTAACATACTAGGAAACATACCCTTTTGCACACACAAGTTGACTAGATTAGAGATTACAGGGCTAACTATATTTACTAACATTTTAAGATCGGACATTCGCACAAGATCGCTTCCCGGTGACTTATTTTTATCCATTTGAGTTATAATTCGTTTAACATAGTTAGTATCTACGGGCTGCCACCTCATACTTCTGTCCGTCTGTTCAACGTAGCTGATTCTATCTAACAACTTAAAACTACAGATATGTTTAATATTATCAATTTCTTCGGCAAATGTACGAGCAAAATTATTACATATATTTTTCATAGGTTCGTTAATCCCCATATACTTAATTATTGCTTTATCCAAACATTGTTTTTCATTTCCCAATAAATAATTTATTCTGTCCCATAGTTTTTTAATATTATTAATACAGTCCAGTATACATTGCCTGTCGTACTTATTTTTAGTTTTAAAAATTAATTTTTGACATCTGTTTCTAAATTTTGTGAAATTTAAACGTTTCACCATATTTTTAGGGTCATTACTCCAAATAATAAACAGTCTATCCCTCTCTAAGATCATGTTTTTTAATTCTCTAGATATCCAAGGGGTGTTATCCCTGTTTGAGTTAGTTTGACTTTTTAATACATAACAACTATCGTAGATCTGTTGAAAAATATTTCTAAACGCATCGTACAACTTTATGGGGCAAGTAAATAGCATTAATTCTTTAAAATTAACTAATGACAGCTTTTCACGAACAGCACGATTATCAAGCACATAACGTCGCTGTGATGTAACATTAGGCGGGTGACTTACTATGTCACTTTCTGTTGACAGTCCAGGTTGAAACCCGAACTGTGAGTCATGCACAGATAGACATTCTTTCAAAGTGGAATCAATCATACCGTCCAGCACTTTTGTCAATGTGGTTGCGGGAGAAATGGGTCGATAGTTTCACATAATCTGATATATCGCCCGTCCTATTCTTAATTATGGAAACCACCAGTGTTTTCATCAGTCCCGCCGGCAAGTAAGAGTGACTAAGGCAAAGGCACATGGTATAAAACACCGACAGAACCATTGGCAGATGCACCCCAGCAAACTTGAAATGCTCAATACTGAGCCCGTCATGTCCGGGAGACTTGCCTCTGCTCATATTTTTAATTACTTGTCTGGCCGAGAAGAACATTAATGACTTATCTCCCTGAAATTTAGGCCCACCATTGATCACATCTACTGAGGGACCCAGAGGAGATTGCACTGTAAAATGTTCCTTGAACTTATTCGCAATCTCCCCTGGATCACTCCTCCCGCCGACATTCACCGATAGGCCTTACTCGTGGACTTCCAAAACTTAGCGAAATTATTTGTTAGTTTTGCTATCATATTATCCATCTTGATCTGCTCCTGGTTTTTTCGACACCATTTTAGCCGAGCCTTGAAGATGTTACGGGCCACTCGCATTTGTTCAAAAATAACTCCAGAATTTGGCCGATTGTGTAAAACCCACTTTTCGAATTTAAGCCTGGCCTCTCGGTGTGCATCTCTTACATGGAAATTCCACCCGCACAATGTCCTGTGGTTCCTACCTCTACCTCCAATCCCTACCTTTTCATATGTTTGCTCGGCAGCATCACATAATGCATATGATATTTTACTTTATAACTTATCTAAAATCGCTTTGTGCTCACTTAAATTACAAAAACTATGGCTACACTCTTGAAACTCAGGAGGGAAGTCAATATCACGCAATTTACTATTACATAACTCACGGTATCTGTCAATGAGAGGTTTTCTTTTTAAGGTATTAAAAAAAACTTAGTTTCCAAGAACTCTATAGATGGCGTTGTACTGACTACGATAGTTGGTGCCAAAGCCAAAACGCATGGAAAAAAAACGTTGCGTCACGTCACATACGCTCGTTGACTGACACTTTCGTTTGCTTAACCTTCCAAATATAACCTAGTTTTCTCGCGCTTTGTTAAAATCAGTTTTTTTAGGTTCCATTCCTTGCATTAACGTACTAAGTTCAGCGCCATCTATCCAGCGACTAGGAAAGAACTAAAAAGAAAATCCCTAATTTGCGATTCACTTCGTTCCCCCCAAATTACTTTATTGCAAGGAGTAGGAATTGTTGCCACCTTAGGTCTTACTATATGGCGGTAAGTCCCCTGTTTGAGGAGTGGCTCGAGAGACGCCACGGCGTCCTCACCTTCCGCCTGACGCAGGTCCTCACCGGACACGGTTGTTTCGGGAGGTTCCTACACCAAATCAGGCGGGAGGAAACGCCCGGGTGTTTCCATTGCGAGGATCGACCGGAGGACACGGTGGAGCACACGGTGGAGGTGTGCCCCGCGTGGGCGGAGCACCGCCGTGTCCTCGAAGCAGCGATTGGCGGCGGCGACCTCTCGCGTCCGGCCCTGGTGCAAGCCATGGTCCGGAGCGAGACGGAATGGGACGCCGTCACCTCCTTCTGCGAAGCAGTAATGCTAGAGAAGGAGGTGGCGGAACGTGAGAGGGAGAGAACCTCACAGCGTCCCGGCCGCCGAGGGAGACGCTCCGGGCGTCGGGGTCCACCACGTGGCCCCCGGCCACCGTAGGCGCGGGCCTGTGGACGGTGGGCTATGGGCTAGCTCGCCGTCCGTCCGTCTCATGACGACAGGCCGTGTCGACGACGCGTTCGTGGTCCACGCGCACCTCAAAGAGAGTCAGCAAAAAGGAAGGGGTCCGCAAGGACCGATGCCTGCCGGGGTCTGTTCGAAAGAGATACCGAAAAAAAAAAGTCTGACACTCCCTCCAGCCTCCTGCCGAAAAAAAAATAAAAAAAGGTCTTAATAAATGGCGATGCAAAGATTATCCGCGCGCCTGTAGCGGCGAAATTTAGAAGTTGTCTAAGAACGGCACTTTGCTTGTTTCCATAAGTCAAAGTTATGAAGAAAAAATTAATAGGCCAACCGATTTCACTTTTTTGGATTGGCTCCTTATTTTGATGATATTTTGAAGTTGGTTGTCTTCCGAATTTCGGTCCACCGATAATTCACATTATCAAGACATGAACAAATTTCCAAAATATGATTTTCGTCATATGAAACTCTTGTTATCGCTAAATCTTTTCCTATTTCAGAATAAACTAAAAAATAACATTCTGTAATACCTAACAATAACATTTAGAAATGAATGCAATTCCTATTTTAGATTAAATCAAAATTAAAAAAAAATACTCAGCATTATACTCAAGATAATATGTTCATCTTTCTTTAATGTCAATCTCAATATTTAAAAGATGAAAAAAAAATATGATTACCATCTACATTAACTCCATAACGCATTGATTTTGTGTATCCTACAGACGTTTTAATAACATCGACTATTGACAACATAATTATTGTCTCCTCCAGCAACAAATCACTTAAATCTGATTTATAATGAATTAATAAATTTTTCCGTGACGTAAATTGTATCGAAAACTGTCAAAGCGTCGTTCTTAGACAGCTTCACAATGTTGACACTTGAGGCGCTAGTTAGAATCTTTGCGTCGTCAAATACAAAGTGGTAGATGATCTGACGTATATACGTCCTCTTTTATAGTAATCTTGTTCACTTGTTCACTTGGTGCTGACCAAGTGAACAAGCTGACGGAGAGACTATACAGTGATCAAGCCACCTCCTACAGACCTACATCCCTGTGCCTCACTCATCGTCGTGGTCTTTTCCGCCTGATCAGTTAATTTTTTTTCGCTTAAATCTTGCGGAGGCGCCGAGCCACACCCCCTTAAAGTTTAGGCCTATTAGGAAAGCGTCAACTTTGGCGCGCAAAATAACAATAAGGGCTTGTCCAGAAAGGGCGAATCACGCGCGAGTCGTGGGTCTGGCGTTATGCACGCGATTTACGCGCGTATTTTGAATTCGCGCGATGCTTGTGGACGCGATGTATTCGTGCCTAGTATCTCAATAGCGCGCGAATGAATTCGCGCGAAACGTTTCGCGACGAATTCGCTTCTTCTGGACAAGGTCTTACTCTCGTTTGGCGTGCGTCTTTCCATTCATTATTTCTATACAAAGTCGACAGGGCGGGGCTAGAGAGTGTTTCTATGTGGACTAACAATTTTGAGTGCTTGATTGTACCTACTCGGCTATTTTGAGAATGTAATATTTAGCGAATCTAATATTTTGAGAATCTGCTATTTTGAGAATCTAATATTATGCGAATAAAGGGTTGTAAGTGCAAGCAAAAATTAGCTTAGTGGTGGTCAGGCGGGAGTGTCCTCGATAGTATCTCATGTGACTATAATCCAAACGCTGTTTTATGAGATAAAATAAAAATAAAATGAATTCTTTGTCAAATAATACGTTATTATATAAAAGTTTATTTAATTATTTTGCTAAGTGAATTATTTGGTAAACTTAGTGTTGTATAATGATGAAATGACAAATAATGTTTTTGCCAATCGTTGCTTGTCAAGTAATAGTGAAAGCAGCAAGCAAGCAGCAAACAAGCAGCAAACAAGCAGCAAGCAAGCAGCAAGCAAGCAAGCATTAAGCAAGCATGCAGCATGCAACATGCTGGTTGTCAAAAAACGTAAGAAAATTTTAATTTCGCGGGCTACCCTGAGGAGCATATAGTTTTTTAATATTCATAAGGAAGTGAATTTTGTATTCTTATGATAGTAAAGTTATCTTCTTAAACCTCAGTCGTAATTTTGTTCCTTGTCAAGTCCATGATAAATATTTGTTGATAATTATAAGCCTTAGAAACTCATTTATTTATTCAAAATTGAACATAACATCGACCTCAAACAGTTTTACGGAACTTCCTGCACAAAAAATTACAAAGTTTAGTTATAAATGATTTTTCAGTTACGCGCTCCTGGGAAAAGTCCTCATTAAGATATATATTCTTTTTGGCGTTGGAAACTTTTACAGGTATTTCTCTATCAGGCACGTTAAAATCCTGTTCTTGCTCAACATACCTTTCTAACTCCATCTTCTTGGCAGCTAGCCTCTCTATGTTCTCTGCAGATGCGACGTATTTACCGCGGTCTGGGCCTTTAATCGGCTCCTTAATATTAATTTCAGATAACAGGTTACGCTCATTTATTTTAATTTGCACGCATGGATTCCCATTTAGAAGGTAAATGTTCAAAATTTCGTCTTTGTCAACAGTTTTGGCTTTTGGGGGATTATCGTCTAAAGTGGAGTCCGTATGATAATGATCATTTCTGTAAGCTTCGATTACAGAGTTCAAATTTTCGGTCCCTGAAGTATTTGTAGCATAACTTGACTCGTCGTCAAAGTTGCTAACATTTGTTTGCTTATTTTTGACATTATCTGGCACTTCTGCTAAATCAATGGATTTTTCAATGTCGTTTGAAATGTCTTTGTCTTTGCATGACAAAGCTGCAAAATCATTTGTTTTCCTCCCCTCACTAGAAATTAAAGTTTCAGAAGACATTATATGCTGTATCATGTCTTTTATAAAGTCTTCCATGTCAGCAATAGCATCCTCTTTATTTTTTTCCAGAATCTCGTTAAACCTTCTTTTATAAAGCTCAAAGTCACGCATGCTCGCATAAAAGTTATCAAATATCTCAAGAACAGTCGTTTTGAAAAATTTTATATTTGACTCCAAACTACTTTTCGAATTATCGTCATCAGTTTGAAGTTCTTGTGACATGTTTTTAAATATTTTGGACTCTAATTTATCGAGTTCAGAATTAGTTAAAGATCCTTTGTTCTGTTTACATGAAATATCATCTAGATTGGAATCTTTTACAGGCACTTCATCATGTTCATATTTCTTGTAATACTCATCTAGGCCTTTCAGCTCAGCTGAGCTGTGTACTTCATGGAAATTGTGTTTTCGAGTGTTGTTCGTGTCTATGTGTTCTTTTGGGGGGACCACAAGTACTTCTGATTTGAAAAAAATTTGAGCGTCTCCTGAATGTTTAGATGCTTGCACGTTGAGACACTGTCTCGGTCTTAGACTGTAGTTGAGTTGTTCACCTGTAAATATCAAAGGTAATTTAAGTCGTTATTCGGAATTTTAAAAATAGTATGATGTTCCGGGTTTGTATTCCAAGTCGGGCCAAAAATATCTAGGAATTTTCTGTCAAGAAGTTCTAGGGACATGAAGTCATTGAATGTTACACATCAATGAATAATCAATACTTTGATGACAATAAATAATCAAAGTATCAATAGTGGAAAAATATTTACCCATGATTATAATGTTCCGGAAATGCGGTCAGGAATTCAGTACGCGAAGAGAAAATAATTTGTTCATAGTCCCTGATAGACCTGTAGGAAGAAACTTTAATTGTTGCCTGCAGGACAAAAGCAAATAAATGACTATAATTTTTTATAATTTCTGCAAAAAATGCTCCAGTTTGATGGAACGTAAGATTTTATTGAACAAAACTCGTCAACATCATAGTTTGGCATTGACACTAGCATAGAGTTCTATTCTAATTTCTAATTCCTTTAATTATTTACGCAAAGAAAAATAAAACTGTTCCATATTCAAAATTCGCGGACTATTTAGATTATTTTTATTTCATTTTTTATTTTTGTTTAGCACCGGTGTGGTCCACTGCGCTAATAATAGGGAACGTGCAGGAACTATAGGTGGCAGCACTAAATCGACAAAAGAGACAATATGCGGACAGTAAAGGAAACTTATCACCTGTCATCGTGCTTTCAATTTATGTAAACAAAATGTATCTCTTCAATTAGATTATTTTTAAATATGCTAAAAGGTATAAAAATATGGGTTCCGGTCTATCAATAATGATCGTCAGCGTACTAAGAATGTTTAATAATATGAATTTTATATCTTATAAACCTTTCGTTTACTTCCTCCGATGTAAATTGTGGTGCATGAAGAAATGGTGGCATAACTAAAACAGCTTTCTTATTTTCAACACATGTTTTAATGGAAGGGAATCCTTTATCAGCGAGAACAGTAACTTCAGGCTCTAACAAATCTATTAGTTCACAATCATTTGTTATGATATATGAAGCAATCACTAAAATGCCCTCCTCCCTGTAGCATTTAGATACAAAACTTATGAAACCACAAGGAGTGCAGCCAACTAAAAACTTTATTGTATATTCTAATAAACAGATATGCTGAGGACGCAATCGTGAAGACTCGAAAACGGGCCAATGGGAGCTATCGGTTTTGAGCTAACCAGATGGCGCCCCTGTCGAGGAAGGTCTTGTTAAAAATTCTATTTTTATACTATAAAGTACCAATAACGTCATAAAAAGTTTATTTCATTACGTATAACAACATAGTGTAAACTTCAAATACATATTTACAATATTATCCCTAAAATTAGCAATCATGAAACATTTCAAAATCATTCTACCTCCAAGTACTAACAAATTAGATCCTAAGTTGCTACTTAAAATCTTCAAGTCATAATTAATCAGGAATGACTCAGTCTAGAACACAATCGTGAGTATTAGTGATAAAAAAGCACGCAACGCGCGAACACTGTATGACATCTGACATTTCGGAAGACCTTACTCTACACGAACGCCTCTAGCGGCGAATTCATGCGCGATAGCCCCCATTGGCTCGTTTTGCCTTTATTTCTGCGTCTCGTGCGTGTACATGTGAGCTGGCTCTGCCCCGGGGAACACTTTTTTCGGTGGTTTTGTAGGTGTCTAGCATATCTGTTTATTAGAATATCATCGATTGAAGTTGTAACCCTCTGAGTACATGTGTGGACTCTTTGATTAACTGTTGAGGGATTTTCGGTGTGAACTTCAGTGCAGTCCAGTAGAACACTTGTATGGTGAAGTATAAATGGTTCTGTCATGTTTGCATGGACGGTTGATTTTGATGGCCTTTTCAATGCAGAGTGTAATAAAAACAAGTTGTTTTCAAATATTTTTCTTTACTGCGTTTATCCACTTTTTGCGTTTTTCACTTATATGATAAGAGAGTACTATTCTTTGGAAAGTAATAAAATTTTACGCTATTTGATTTATTTTCATTTTTGTGGATGTAATGGTACATCCAGAAATGCAACAATGTATTATGATTTGATTAGCTAGAATAATAATTTTCACTATAAAATTAATTCTCTATACTTGTTTAAAATGTCAATGTCAAGTATTAATAGAGTACAAGATTCGGGTTGGCGACGCCAGTCGGCAGCACCGTCGTTGTGACTTGTGCATGTTCCCTATACAGGGTGTAAAAGAAGCCGTCATCACGAAGCCGTCAACCAAGTAACTTTACCCAAAAAATATTGCTGGAAAACAACTTATTTTTTTGGGGTGAAAAATCATGTTTTGTAGTAGAACTCAATGTAACGCACTCAAAACATTGTGCTGATAGATGGATTGAATAGTACTGGGGTCGTGGAGGTGTTTAAAGTAAAAATCTTACATAAAAAGTTGTATTAAAAAAAAAATTGTCAAAAATTGGAACTTCGACCCCCAATATCTCCGTAACTAGAAGGTGTTATGAATAGGTCACATCACTATTGATGTGACCTATTCATAACATAAAAGTCTTTAGTCGAAGTTCCAACACGTCTTCAAAGAATGATGTTGAAAATACAACCCTATAGTCTAAATGTAGTTTACAAGAAAGGAATTCTTACGTACATTGCTGATACCTTGTCAAGAGCAGCACTCTCTGAAACAAGTTCAGATGAATTAGATGATGATATCATTGTTCATGTAAATTTACTGATTTAGGTGTTCGAGCCTACGCTTGAACCACATTTGAGATTACCCTTCCAATATTCGTCGTAAGTATCTTCTATCTCTTTCTATAATAAGGTAGTTTACCGGTATCACCTTCTATACCTGTCCTTGTCTCACAGTACTTAGGCAGTGCGCGGCGGCCATTGCTTCAGTACGCTTTCAATATTCGTCCAGTAAACATCCGATACCTAATAATGAGAGTAAAAAACGTTGATTTCGAAGTGAATACAACTAGCGAAGGTAAGATTTGAGGCTACATTTTATCCTCAATCAAAAATACCACTCGGCGCCCTTGGGCCCAGTGACGATATTCTTCGCTTGGCACCTCAGGCCCAGCGACGACAAGTCGAGACACACAAGTCTTCAGACTTTGAGACGACGCGTCCGTCGTCTGACTGAGACAACATATTCAAGACCATACGTCGAGTCATGCAAATCAGTCTGACTTTGAGTCGACACGTCTTCCTACCGAGACGACATCATCAAGGCGACACGCCTTCTGGCCGAGGCGACAACGTACCAGTGTTACGTGCTTTGGTTGAGGTGATCCGACGCAGTCGTCTTGACTATTCCGTGTCTTCTCAACTAAATAAATGAGTCTTCATTTACTCAGAACTTAAGGCGGCACATCACCCCTTCCTTATAACAACCAATGGTTTGTTTATTTTCAGATATGCCTGACCTAGTTACCTTGGGGGATCTCGCACCCGTGTATCCGGAAGAAAAGTTACCGTTCAAAGCCATCGTCGCGTCTTTCGACAAAATTACCCGAATGATTGGCGAGACTGGCGAGTGTACAACTACTCGTTTCACGAATTGTTCGGGGATAACCAAGTTCCTCCTGCAGTCGACGTGAAACTCAGATTCGCAATACCTACAGTGGATATGGCGCTTGCTTTTGACCCAACTACGAAAACTTTGTCGGAGCGCAGTTACAGATCAATCAGATCTACCATCATGAAGTGGCCGTTGGGTAGAGCACTCCTGTACTCCCCGCACAAAATAATGGAAAAACTTCACGGGCCATCATACAGCTTATTCATGGACACGGTAGCTGCCCTAAAACCTAGGCTGTTAAAGCGATCTGAAGCGGCGATCGAAATCGGGGAACAGCTGGGGAGAATGAAGAGATCAATAGAGGTCCAAGCTGAAGTTCACCCTCCTAAACGCGTGGCTGTGACTCCAACCTCAAGTATTGAACGCTCACAAAATCCAGCACAAGGGTCCGGAGAGCACCTACTTGCTTCCGTTCTAAACCAACAAGCGACCTTTTTTAGCTCGATGTAAAAAATGCAGTCGGAACAGAATGAAAATATTAAGTACTTACTTCAACAAAGATCCGTATCGCCTGACAGGGCCGCAACACCTCATCATATGGCAGAACAGGACTTAAATAGCTCTTTCGAGTCTCAACCAGACAGCACCATGTCGGAAGAGGCCTGCTCTTCAAAACAGTCGAAGGAAGCCGATTTGCGGGTTAAAATTGCCAACGCCCAAAGGAAGCTAGCAGAGATGCAAGAATCAGATGTCTCCGATACCGAACCGATGTTCGACTTTATGCCAACTACAGTAGCACAAAAACCAAAAGTTGCTAGAGCTGATCCGACGGCATTAGAGCACGGTCTTAAATGTCAGAGATTTCGTGATACCGAGTGGCGTAATGTTCGGTACGCCGAAGCACAGAAGCAGTTCCAGGCCACTCCTGCTTTCAGCGCCCTGAAACCGAATAACCTCCTAGCGGGCGTGGCACCCGAGTGGAAATCATCGGCCATACTTGAACGATCTGACCTCGTTCTGGGAGCAATCACTAACGGATTATTGCAACAAAGAATAATCTTCCAAAGTCTTCTGGACAGTTTGCCAAGAGAAATCAAAAAGAAGGTGGGGAACGATTTTGTTGCTGCTGATTCTAACTTCCGGAAATCTTCCGATGCATTAATACAATATGTGTGTGGGCGTAGGGCCGAAGTGTTTCAACAACGCAGAGAGATTTACAAACCCAGAGACAAAGCGCTTAGAAATATCTTGCACGAGATTCCACCTTCCGAAACCCATCTCTTTGAAGAGAAAGCTTTCACCGAAGCTGTGAAAGAACAAGGCGGTTCATAAGTTTTTTCCTACCAAAAAGACGCCGGCGAAAACGTCCATCGCAACAAGACCGCATCCAAACCACAGTTACTCATCACGGGGCCGAAGCAACTTTCAAAGTTCGCGGTTCCAGAATCGGGACTCAAGAAATCCAAAACGGTCTTCCTATAATACCTACTTTACACAGAACAAAAGAAACGAACCAAATGACCGCGCGAAGAAACAGTTTAACCCCAATTCTAACTCAAGGGGGAAAAAGTGAATCGGGCGGGAGGAAACGCCCGGGTGTTTCCATTGCGAGGATCGACCGGAGGACACGGTGGAGCACACGGTGGAGGTGTGCCCCGCGTGGGCGGAGCACCGCCGTGTCCTCGAAGCGGCGATTGGCAGCGGCGACCTCTCGCGTCCGGCCCTGGTGCAAGCCATGGTCCGGAGCGAGACGGAATGGGACGCCGTCACCTCCTTCTGCGAAGCAGTAATGCTAGAGAAGGAGGTGGCGGAACGTGAGAGGGAGAGAACCTCACAGCGTCCCGGCCGCCGCGGGAGACGCCCCGGGCGGCCACCGTAGGCGCGGGCCTGTGGACGGTGGGCTATGGGCTAGCTCGCCGTCCGTCCGTCTCATGACGACAGGCCGTGTCGACGGCGCGTTCGTGTTCCACGCGCGCCTCAAAGAGAGTCAGCAAAAAGGAAGGGGTCCGCAAGGACCGATGCCTGCCGGGGTTGCGGGACTATTCGAAAGAGATACCGTGGCCCCGGAACACAAAGGGCGATGAAGGAACATGGATGGGTTTTAGTCAGTAAAAGTCTGACACTCCCTCCTGCTCCGCCCAGAGCGGGAGAAGTCATTTGATGATTTCCCAAGCGAAAAAAAAAAAAAAGGGGGAAAAAGTGGGGTGAGGGCCAAAAATGACTTCTTCGCAGCGGGACGTCTGGCAGCATTCACAATGAAATGGAAAAACGCACCCGCAAGCATCTTAAAAATTATAAGCGGTTATCGAATTCCATTCAAAAGATCTCCTCCTCTCACAAAACTTTCAAGGACAACTACCCTCAGATTCCAAACAAAGTTGTCCTCAGAAATGACAGTAGAAATAGAGAAACTCCTAGAATCCAAAGCCATTCAGCCAACCGTTTATCAGACGGGCTACATTTCATCTCTGTTTTTGAGGAAGAAAACAAACGGAGAGAATCGTCCCATATTCAATTTGAAAAGGCTGAACGATTATGTCTTCACCCCAGGATTTCGTTTCATAAATCAGCCACAATTCCCTTCACACATAAACAAGGGAGACTACATGATGAAAATAGATATTTCGCAGGCGTATTTTTACATTCCAATAACGCAAAGTCACCGTCGATTCCTCTGCCTGGCTTACCAAGGAACAACTTACGAAATGACATGTCTCCCATTCGGCTTGGCAAGCGCACCGTCCGCATTCGCAAAGGTGACGAATTGGGTCGCACAGCAACTGAGACAAGAGCGCCTACGGGTGATCGTCCCATAACCCTAGAGAGCCAAGCGAAGTTTGCGGTAGGCTTCATGATTGAATTGGGATGGCAAAATAAATTACTCGAAGACATCAACAGTTGCCGCGACCAAGCTAGGGTATTTGGGAATAATATGGGATACGAAGGAGAACATCAAAAGTTTGTCGGAAGTCAAGGTTCTTCAGTTAAAGAAACGCATATTAGATCTTCTGGACAAAATGCGATGGAGTTGGATGGATGCGAAGGTCATTCTGGGCAAGCTGAACTTCGCATCTTTGGCGGTTCCGCTGGGAAGACTCCATTGCCGGATGCTACAACGCGCCTCGAAACGCTTGCCTCGGGGACGTCCTCACCGAAAATTTCCGATAACAATCTCAGCAAAGACAGAATTAGTCTGGTGGTTGAAGAACGCTCACAGAAACACACCCATTCACTTTGCCAACCCAACCATTTTCATCACCACCGATGCAGCCGACGAGGGTTGGGGTGCCATAGCGAACAGTCGTCATCTATGGAACAAATGGACACTTGCGCAGAAGAACTGGCACAGCAACATGAAAGAACTGTGGGCCGTTTTCGAAGTCCTTCAATGCTTAGGACGCGAAGTATTTGGAAAAACATTGATGTTACAGTCCGACAATCGCACGACTGTGGCGTACATCAACAAACAAGGTGGGACAAAATCAATGACATTGCTGCGAGCATCGATGAAGATCCTTCTACATTGCGAGAAGGTGCAATGCCATCTGGTTGCTCGATATATCCCGGGAGTATACAATGGTTTAGCAGACAGCCTATCGCGAAAGAAAACCTTGCCAGAATGGCATCTCAGCAAGTTGATCGTATCCATGTTATTCAAAAAATTCGGTACACCGCAGATAGATCTGTTTGCTTTAATAAGATCTGCTGTAGTACCAGATTACGTCAGCGAAGATGTAGGCGATCATCAGAACAAATTCACAGATGCTTTCAGCAAGAAGTGGCGGTACAGGCTGGGATGGATTTTTCCTCCACCTGCATTAATTCCGCGCGTGTTGCGGCACTTGGAGATGTCGGAGGGACAGTACATCATGATCGCCCCGATGTGGGACAAAGCTTTTTGGAAACCGGATCTCCAGCAACGAACGACAGAACCTCCGATTATAATCCCAGATCTTTACAAGAATTTAATCGACCTACGCACGAATCTTCCACCTCCAGGAGTAGAGTGCCTAAAATTGGCGGCCTGGAAGGTTCAGGCTGGGCCAAACAGGTGAAAGACTGGTCTGATCTCGAAATAGGATTGTTAGAATCCTCTTGGAGGCCATCCACCTTAAAGACCTATAAACCAATTTGAATACGGTGGTGCAAATGGGCGTTATCAAAGAGTATCCCAGTAGATAGCCCCGAGCCTTACGACCTGGCCAAGTACCTATGCTACCTTCACACGGAAGTGAAACTAGCACCCAGGACGATAGCTCTACATAAATCAGTGGTAGCTAATTTTAGCAATCCACTACGAGCAGAAGAACTCAGCTCGCACCCATTAGTAAAACGGATTGTTAAAGGGGCCTTCACAGAGAACCCTCCAGTAAAAAAGTTTTTACCTTGGAAGATCGAAGACTTTCTTTCATATCTGAAATCCTATATCTTTAATGATGATAGCATTTTTGCTGTGTCTAGGCACACGTGCATCCTCCTACTTCTAGCAACAGGTAGAAGGGTTCATGACCTTACACTCCTCAGCATCGAAGATGGTGCCTTTCAGGACAAAGAAGAAGAGATAATTTTCTGGTCTAAATTCGGATCCAAAACAGATTCACAGTAAATATACAGGCAATCCGGCTGGCTGTTAAAGAAAACGCCAGAAATCGTTAACAGACAGCTTGATATGGTGTTTTGGGTCAAGAGATTAATTGCCGTCTGAAAAGACAGACGCAAAGCACGGAACCTTTAAAACCTATTTATTACAACTAGAGGCGTTACAGAAAATGCTTCTCGTACTGTCATCGGAGGCTGGATCAGGACTTTGTTCAAAGACGCAGGCATTTCAGCATCGGCTGGTAGCTTTAGGGCAGCTGTGGCGTCAGATAATTGGATTAATAATCGACATAATATTGATGAAATCCTACAAAGAGGAAATTGGAAATCGAAGAATACTTTTTTCAATCACTACTTCAAGGAGCTAAAAGATGTCCCAAAATCAAATTCTAATGTTCTTACTACCAGTTTCTTATCCTTATAAGTGTTTTAGGCGATTTTTGTTGAAAAGGTCCATACCTACTTTCAAGTTTAATTATTTAATCATTTTGTAGAAGTCCTTTAGCTTTATGTTCAATTTTTAATTTGAGTTAGATACCCACCGATTGGTATAAATTAAAAAGAAATAAATACTTATGTTTCATTTCTTACGGTATTTTTATTTTTTCTAAGCAGATACATAACTACACATCTAGGGGTAATGGTTCCTAGGGCACGCCACAATAGTGGTGTAGATTGGCGGCGGCGACCTCTCGCGTCCGGCCCTGGTGCAAGCCATGGTCCGGAGCGAGACGGAATGGGATGCCGTCACCTCCTTCTGCGAAGCAGTAATGCTAGAGAAGGAGGTGGCGGAACGTGAGAGGGAGAGAACCTCACAGCGTCCCGGCCGCCGCGGGAGACGCCCCGGGCGGCCACCGTAGGCGCGGGCCTGTGGACGGTGGGCTATGGGCTAGCTCGCCGTCCGTCCGTCTCATGACGACAGGCCGTGGCGACGGCGCGTTCGTGTTCCACGCGCGCCTCAAAGAGAGTCAGCAAAAAGGAAGGGGTCCGCAAGGACCGATGCCTGCCGGGGTTGCGGGACTGTTCGAAAGAGATACCGTGGCCCCGGAACACAAAGGGCGATGAAGGAACATGGATGGGTTTTAGTCAGTAAAAGTCTGACATTCCCTCCCGCTCCGCCCAGAGCGGGAGAAGTCATTTGATGATTTCCCATACGAAAAAAAAAAAAAAAAAAAAGGGGTAATGGTTCCTAGTAATCTCACAGTACGCTTTTCTTAGGCAGCGCCGGCAGATAGTAAACACGTCTCAAATGTGGTTCAAGCGTAGGCTCGAACACCTAAATAGGACCGTTTTCCCCCCGAAGGGTAGAAAACGGATATGTAGGTTTCAGCCGTAGCTGAACCACAGCTTAAGGTCCTTGCCGGCTCCAAGGTACTGAAGCAATGGCCGCCGCGCACTGCCTAAGTACTGTAAGACAAGGACAGGTATAGAAGGTGATACCGGTAAACTATCATATAGAAAGAGATAGAAGATACTTACGACGAATATTGGAAGGGTAATCTCAAATGTGGTTCAAGCTACGGCTGAAACCTAAATATCCGTTTTCTACCCTTCGGGGGGAAAACGGTCCTATTAAGTCATTACCAGTGTCATCAGAACGTCTACAGTGGTTAATCAGAGGTACTAATGAAGATGAAAGTCTGCAGATTTTGAAAAAATACTGTAAAGAAGGATGGCCATCAAGTAAAACTCAAATTCACAAAGATCTGCATGAGTATTGGCAGTATAGATTAGATTTACATACAGAAAATGATTTAATTTTCAGAAGCAACAGTATAGTCATACCTAAAAAGTTAAGACCAGAGATTTTGAAAATAATACACAGTGGTCATCTGGGAATGGAAAGGTCCAAAGCGTTTGCTAGAGGACATGTATTGTATACTGTGTATTGTATTGTGGACATGTATGTATTTTGGCCATTTATGTCAACTGATATAAAAAAACATTGTTCAGTCGTGTCATATTTGTTTGTCACATAGAAGCTCAAATGCTCCAGAACCACTCCTTCCACATGATGTTACATTACTTCCCTGGGAAAAAGTTGGTGTTGATTTTATGGATTATAAATCTAAAAATACATAGTAGTACAAGATTATTACTCAAATTATATTGAATTAATGACAGTGGCAAGTACTAATGCCAAAACAGTAATTGTTTGTCTTAAAAGACCAGTCCAGTCCAGTCCAGTTGAGTTATTCTCTGACAATGGGCCACCATTTAATTCGGCAGAGTTTAAGAATTTTATTTGGGAATGGGGAATGCATTGCATTTGCATGCATTTATACGACAAGTCCATACATACCAAGGTCAAATGGGTTGGTAGAGTCGGCAGTAAAGATATGTAAACGTTTTCTTCCGAAGAAGAAGAGTCAGGGACAGATCCAATTTTGGCTTTGCTTCAATTCAGAAATACATCTAGAAGAAATCTACCATCTCCAGCACAATTATTAATGTCACGTTCACTTAGAACACAATTACCAACAGTCACCAAAAATGTATTACCAAGAACAGTCAAATTTCAAGAATATCTAAAAACGAAGGAAGAAAATAAAAATAAAATGAAGGATTACTATGACAGAAAGACTAAATCATTACCAGAATTACAAGAAGGAGATGAAGTCTATTTTAAGAAAATGCCAGATACTCCATGGATTACAGGCACGGTAAGGTCTAAATGTGATCAGCCTAGGTCTTATACTGTTGAAGGGTCAGATGGATTTATAGGAAGGAGAAACAGACAGCATATTTTGAAGATTCCGGAGTCACCTCAGACAATATCTCAAGATAATTCTCATAAAGTATCTTCAGAAAGTTCTCATACAGTAGCACCGTCTATTGAAGAGCGTGCGACTTCAGTGGAAATGCGCACTAGGTGTGGAAGAATCATAAAACCACCAAGACGGTAGAATTAATAAGAATTAGTTTAGTTAGTCTTAAATAATAATTTAATTATTGTTATTTTTTTTAAGAGAGGGAGATCATATGAATAGGTCACATCATTTATTTATTTATTTTTTTGTTACTTTAGCGATGACTGTGAAGGACTCATTGATTTAGATATTTATAGATAAAGGTCACATCACTATTGATGTCACATCACTTGTCTATAAGCTAGAAGCCAAGATGGCGGTCTAACTAAATGTAATACCATTAATGAACCAAGTCTAATTGATTCTTGTATTAATTTACTTATTACACCGACTAAAACAGAAGGTTCGCAATGACGGGGAGAACAAGTGCCTTTCGGTTTCTTTAAGAGGTGTTTTACACTCTTTAGATCTATATCTATGTATTTGGAGATTCCGAACAAAGCATTTACAGATTTAATAATCTGCGGATTGGCGCGCAATTTGAAATTCAAATAAATTTAATTCGAAAGCTGTGTTATTCCAAATACATTCAAATATTTAATTTACGAACGATAGACGGGACAAGACGAAGAAAATCGTAATCCAAAAACTTGTTACTACTTAGAAACAAATCGTTCTGACTAGTGTCATACGCCTGCTTATCAGGTAGCATTCTTGTGTCAAAATTGAAAATCTTCGGGATCAACATTTTTGTATGACATTCCACAGAGCATCTATATGTCGTCGCGAGCGATTATAAACGACAACATTTTCAAATTATTATCTGCCAACCCGTTGATTTCTTGATATTGTCGAACCATAGTGTAACTCGATTCTCATTGGTTGATTGGTTAGTACAGTGGACGCCGTGTGGTGGCGCTTTATTTTCCCGCCGTATACGTGGACAGAGTCGATTCCGAAAATTCTAGACAGACATTCTCCCATATTATTATTATACTCTTTGCAGACATTGCTGTAGCTGACTCCACACAGATCAGATCATACGATCGAAACTGTCACGTCCACCGTACAAGCCGTATTAGTTTTCTTATATCTGCAACTTATTGTAATTACTGTTTAATAAAAGTAACTTGTGATTTGTGTTGGACCAAAACTTTCACTGGTTTGCCCGAGTACCCACCTTCCTCATGGAACCCGTACCAAGAAACGATACCGATGACGATCCTGTTATTGTTACGCCCACGCTCCCGCCGTCATCAGCAGTGGGACCAGCTCGGGCGCCTACCACCGATATCTATTGGCGCCAACTCCTCGAGCAGCAGAATCAGATTACCATGCGCATGATTGAAGCCATGCGGGGATCTACGCCGACGCCAACTTCAATCAAGCTGCCGGAGTTCAATCCAGACCTACCAGACGTCGATCCACGTTCTTGGAGCTCGACGGTGGACATTTGCCTCACAGAACATCCCATGGAAGGAGGAGCACTGATTATTTTGCTTAGCAAATCTCTAAAAGGAAGCGCATCAACATGGCTTTCTCAAGTATCACATGCTGGTATGACGTGGAGCCAGTTCAAGAACCTGTTTCTCGCGCGATATGATTGTGCGGAAACCTGTGCAGCGA
This sequence comes from Xestia sexstrigata, assembly GCA_941918905.2. NCBI lineage: Eukaryota > Metazoa > Arthropoda > Insecta > Lepidoptera > Noctuidae > Xestia > Xestia sexstrigata. The sequence continues at coordinate 22,718,747 of OW799201.2, forward strand.
CTATAATTAACGCAAACAATAGCCAACAAAAGGATGGTGAAAATGTAACTGCCTACGCGAGCCGTTTGATGACGTCACTCCTAGCTAAATGGGAAGATATGAACTGTGAGGAGATTGCTGTTTCGTTTGTACTTGCTCACTTAGCTAAAACGGATAGTCGCATCAACCGACTAGCATTTACAACGCAAATTAAAACAAGAACGAAGTTAATTCAAGAATTAAACGCATTTTCGTTGAAGAGAAAACATGATCGACACGTCGACAACCCCGTGGAAGCTAAACGACCAAAAGCAAGCAACACGCCGTTCCAGTGCAATTATTGTCATAAGCCTGGACACAAAGCATTCGACTGTCGTTTACGTAAAAGCAACCAGGCGCTTGCTACACAAAGGGCCACTTCAACCACTACGTCTACGGCATCATCGGGTACCAAGAAGGATGTCACCTGCTTCCGCTGTGGAGAACGAGGCCACGTCGCGCCTCGCTGTCCGAAAACGAGCAACGCAGCAGCCAGTAGCAACACCGGCGCGGTGCTGGAACGAAAAGTCAACTACTGCCAAGTCCAAGGTGTACGTGGAGAGCTAATACAAGCCGGTGAGTCGTACATGTTTTATTTCGATAGTGGTGCTGAGTGTTCTCTCGTAAAGCAAAGTATCGCGGATAAATTCTTAGGAGAGCGTTCCGTTGCTAACATACGATTAACAGGCGTTGGGAACGCTCATATTTATTGTACCGAACAAATTTTATGTGAGGTAATTATTAATGGGCATTGTTTATATTTGTCATTACTAATCGTTCCAGATGAATTTATGCCGCATAACATAATGGTAGGCTCTGATATTTTAAATCATGATTTGAGTGTTACCTTGTCGCGAGAAAATCTAGTAATTACAAAACCGGTTTCTTGTTTTGCCGCGGTGACGGAAATTAATTTTAGTGCAATGCATACCGACGTTTCGTCCGTGTTTAGAGATAGTCTCGTGCGTGTGTTGAGTGAATTTTCGTTTGGATTTATTGATGGTTTACCATTAACTCGTGTTTCTAAAGGCGAAATGAAAATTCGTTTAAAAGATCCAACCCGTACTGTTTATCGCCGCCCTTACCGACTCAGTCCCCGCGAACGAGATGTAGTGCGTAACAAATTACATGAGTTGTTGAATGCAAACATAATCCGACCGAGTAGTTCCCCGTTTGCTAGCCCGATTCTTCTTGTGGAAAAGCGTGATGGTTCACAGCGTATGGTTATAGATTATCGAGAGTTATATTCGAATACGGTGCCAGATAGATTTCCACTCCCGCGTATAGACGACCAAATAGCTAGACTAAATGGCGCGAACTATTTTACTTGCCTTGATTGTGCTAGTGGGTTTAACCAGATACCTATCCTAGACCCTGAAAGCATTGAGCGCACGGCATTTATAACACCAGACGGGCAGTTTGAGTACCTAGCCATGCCCTTCGGTTTGCGGAATGCGCCCAGTGTTTTTCAGCGAGCAGTATCCAATGCTCTGGGTCCTTTAGCTTTTTCATATGCCATTTTGTATATGGATGACATTTTGGTACCATCAACCAGCGTAGAAGAGGGACTTACTAGGCTACGTGAAGTGTTAACTGCTTTGACCGATGCTGGTTTTTCACTAAACCTCTCAAAGTGTTCTTTCCTTAAACAAAGAGTTGAGTTCTTGGGCTATGATATTTCGTCAGGACAGATTCGACCAAACCCTCGTAAAGTAGAGGCGATAAGCAAACTCCCCCCTCCTGAAAATAGTTCCCAATTGAGGCAATTTATAGGCCTGGCTTCCTATTTTCGAAAATTCGTAAAGGGTTTTTCACTCATTATGCTCCCATTGTTTCATTTGAACACCAGTGCCCAATTCAACTGGAAACCTGAGCACGAAGAGGTCAGACAGAAAATTATTTCTGTTCTAACTGACAAACCTGTACTTACGATCTTTGACCCAGACGTCCTGGTTGAATTGCACACTGATGCGAGTGCTATAGGTTATGGTGGTATTTTATTTCAACAAGCTGATGGCCAGTTGCGCGTTGTTGAGTACTACAGCCGAAGAACCACGGATGCCGAGTCAAGATACCACTCTTATGAGTTGGAAACTCTGGCGGTGGTGAATGCTGTAAAACGTTTCCATCACTACCTTCAGGGCCGACACTTCGTAGTAGTTACTGATTGTAACTCTCTAAAAGCATCTCACAACAAGGTCGATCTTTCCCCGCGAGTCCATCGCTATTGGGCTTTCCTACAGGCATACGATTTTGAGATTGTCTACAGGGAGGGTAAGCGGATGAGTCATGTTGATTTCTTATCTCGCAACCCTTTGCCTGAACTACCTGCATTACCTAAGAATGCGTCAACGGTCGAAAAGGTAGAACAAAAACGAATTGATCTTACAACTCTGTCAGAAAATTGGCTTTTAGCAGAACAGTTAAGAGATGACGAAATTCAAGCTATTGTTATAAAACTTAAAGAAAATCAACTCCCTGCCGACATTGCCAAGACGTATGAGCTGCGATCAGGCGTATTGCATCGTAAAATACAAAGAAATAATCGGACGCGTTGTTTGCCGATAGTACCGCGTGCGTTTCGAAGGTCCGTTATAAATCACGTACACGAGTCGATAATGCATCTTGGCGCGGATAAAACATTAGAGAAGGTGTACGAACATTACTGGTTAACATGGTCACATAACATTAACCTACATCTAATCGCGACCGGTTCCAGCAGAGCAAACGGTCAGGTAGAACGCGTGATGAGTACACTAAAGAGCATGCTTACTGCAGTAGAAACATCGCATAGGTCATGGCAGGATGCTCTTGACGAGGTACAACTGGCGTTAAATTGCACCATAAATAGAGTGACAAAGGCGAGCCCCCTCGAACTTATGATCGGTCGCGTAGCTAGACCACTGAATCTTTTGACTGCTGTCGATACTGAAGTTGAGGTAGATATTTCTGAAACGAGAGAGCACGCAGCCCACAACATCGAACGAAGTTCTAGTTACGAGAAGTCTTGTTTTGATAGTAATAAGGCTAAATTAGTCAAATTCAATGTCGGTGACATGGTTCTTATTCAAAACGAAGAGCGGAACCAAACAAAATTGGACCCGAAATATAAAGGTCCATTTAAAATAACTGATGTACTTGAAGGCGATCGTTATGCTTTGAAATCATTGACCAGTAACAGAAACTATAAGTATGCCCACGATCGTCTTAGAAAGATGCCTCAATGTGAAGTTCCATCTGAACTAATTGTTGACATAGAATCCAATGTAGATAATAATAGTGAAAACAATTCCTCTATTGTTTGAATATGACGCATAGTCGCACACTAAAATGACTAATTAGCTACCTACCTTTTTTATCAAACTATACAGTCTGGTCGTAGTTGTAACTGCGATTCTATGAGTCGTTCAGGGCGCAATGCGCGGCCAGATGTATGGTGGCTGGGTCTGAATAAGACTATTGTTTGGGTCTCAATGAGACTACTAATGGGTCTCTGGGAGACTATTTTGGGTCTATAAGACTATTATCTGGGTCTGAATAAGACTATTCTTTGGGTCTCAATGAGACTATGCTGCCGAGCAGTCGGGTCATATTAGTGATATGTGAGGTATCTTTCAAACTTTTTTTTTGTTAACCTTGTAGTCAGGTTAAGCCGAGCAAAGGTTTTGCTACAAATGAGAATTTTGTTACAGGTACACACGATGACGTGTGACTCATCAGTCTGGCCGTGTCGTCGCGAGCGATTATAAACGACAACATTTTCAAATTATTATCTGCCAACCCGTTGATTTCTTGATATTGTCGAACCATAGTGTAACTCGATTCTCATTGGTTCATTGGTTAGTACAGTGGACGCCGTGTGGTGGCGCTTTATTTTCCCGCCATATACGTGGACAGAGTCGATTCCGAAAATTCTAGACAGACATTGCTGTAGCTGACTCCACACAGATCAGATCATACGATCGAAACTGTCACGTCCACCGTACAAGCCGTATTAGTTTTCTTATATCTGCAACTTATTGTAATTACTGTTTAATAAAAGTAACTTGTGATTTGTGTTGGACCAAAACTTTCACTGGTTTGCCCGAGTACCCACCTTCCTCATGGAACCCGTACCAAGAAACGATACCGATGACGATCCTGTTATTGTTACGCCCACGCTCCCGCCGTCATATATATACGCATTATTCCCAATATCCGCTCTATACCCAATTCATTTAAATCTCTTTGTGTTATTCTAATTTCAAAGTCAGTCATTTGTTTTTAGCTGTAGTGTTTTGTTTTTGTGAAATTGTGGTAGTTTTTGGCGCCATGGAAAAACTGGATATTCCATAGACTTATTATATATACTACCGTATAGACGAACTGACAGCTCGATAAAGCGTGACCAATTTTGATTTGTCAGTGTGTGGGTTAGTTAGTGATGTACCTTTTACTTTCGAGGACTATCGATAAGTGATTTAAGTTCGACCCTTGGAGAAAGATTTGCGATAGACTGTCTTTGTCCAGATTATAATTTTGACATTATGTTAAAAAAGTATAAATACATTACAAAATAAAACAACCAACATTTTTCTTTACATTTTATTAAAATCGCTCATTTTTCATTGACCTTTATACAGAACAATCTTATTTAACTGGTTCCTTACAGTTTCCTTTCTTAAATTATTAAGTTTACATTCATATTTAAGTCGAATGTCGAAGTACATTTCAATAATGTATTTCATTATTAAATATCTATGACCACTCAAAATATCTTGGTCCAAATTGTGGCTCTCCAAACTCGAAAATAAGCCGGAATTATCTTCTAATATAAGAAGTACAGCTTTACAAATTGTAGATTTCCCAATACCTTGACTGATTTTATTGTTTTCACGAATAAACTTTCAATCTTAAGACAAAGTTTTATCACGTCTTTTGAAGGGTATGTTAAATAGCCTTCAGCCTTAGATGAAAAGTCTCTTTTGTTTATGAGGGATTCTTGGCTACTAAATTGACGGGAAGACTGTATCGCATTGCAGCACTCTTCGCAAGCAATTTTTTTTTTTATTTTTTTTTATGACGATGCCCGCTATATACTCAAATATATTGTTGATAGTTTTTGATAGTGTGTCTTCATTGTGAGATAAGTCCTCAAAATCATTTTCTTTTTCGTTTTTGTGAGATAATGAAAACTCTTTTGTTATTTTGTTATATTATGTCAAAAATGTATTAATTTGTTGATCAGTAGTCAATTTTGAGTTCGATAGAATCGTTATATCTTCTAAAGCCAGGCAGTTGCCACTTTCGGAAGTTTTTATTTCAGTGTGACAAAGCAAACGCAGACATAAAACTTCTAAGAGTCGGGTTATTATTAAATCCACCACGAGATCTAACAGCACTGAAAAAAACTTCCGAGGTGGTCCTGAGATAATTTATAAAAAGGGATAAATTTTAATGCGCCTTTTTCAATAAAATCAACATAAAGCCACTTTAAAGACCTTATGTTTATCAAGAAACCTAGTAGCCCTAATTTTCTTGGTGAATATATTACGTCTGTATGTATAAGTCTTATTGCTACTCGTAAAATGACAGTATTATACTTACTGGTACAAATAAAGTTGGAATGGCTCCTTTAACTAAAACTGTATTTTTTCGACTTTTTCTTTTATGTTTGTCCGGGAAATGTTTGCTGCAAACGGTAGAGTTCTTTTTTGGATTCCAACCAACGCGCCCAATTAATCTCAACCAATTTCCTCTAATTATATTATATAAAGGGAATCTGTTAGACAAATTATACAAAACAATTGGTTTATGTATTTGTTAAAAGTTAATTAACCAGACTTTTTACTCTTTAGACGGTAAACGTAACCTAGCATTTATTTTCATAGTTAGCATTCAAAATAAAATATCGATAATAATATCGATAAATTTGATTCAATGCCTAGCGTACATGTAAAATTAGATGATGAAAAATTTATCCACAAAAATCATGTAAATTATCAACAAATGGACTTTTAGCTATACAAAATATGAAAGTAAACAAAAGCATTGGTATTATTTTACATTTTGTACAGGCTATAGGACAAATTTTAACCAAAAATAAACGCATCATAGCAGTGATGACGCCCTAAATATTTACCTGTAAAATGTGCAATTTTCAGGATTATTTCTATGATTAACACCACATACATTCACTCACAGAACAAGTTACCATTGTTGAATACAATTGTATTTACTAAAAATAAATCACGATGTACGCTAAAAATCCAAATTACTGAGGATTTGATTCCCCGCGTGCCGACTTGTGCCGACCTGTCATTCAAAACCGGTCACAGTGAAATTGGAATCACTATCCTTTTCTATCTTGCTATATTTCTGTAAAGGATTTTCTTCTCCCTCGCACGCTTTGTTGGTCTATATTTACTAAGTCTATGGGATATTCGTACAATTTTCGAAAATGAGTTCCTACAGGGAAATGCCACTGCGCAAACAACACGAAATATTAACGACGTCTACAAGCCTAAAACTGATTGCATAAACACGGTAAGTACATAATTGTTTAAATGATTTTAAATCAGGAAATATTGAGTTGAAGAACGAGCCTCGTGGTCGGCCGGTAACAACGAATTGAAGGCGATAGTGGAAGTGGATCCATCTCAATCTACGGCTGAGCCTACTGCGGTCCTTGGAGTTAGTGTTAAAACAACATTGAAGCACTTGCGTCAAATCTTATAGATAAAAAGCTAGATAAGTAGGTGCCACGCCACTCTCTTCCCCATTGCTTCTTCACGACAACGCGCGAGCTCACACTTCACGACAGACCATCGTAAAGCTACAAGAGTTACACCTGGAAGCCCTCCGTCACCCACCATACTCATTGGACCTTGCCCTAACAGATTACTACTTTTTGAAAAATTTAGACGATATTTTAAGTGGGAAAAAATTCAACACCCGAAAGGCAGTACGAAACGCTTTCGCATACTTCATCGACCTCCCGTCCGGCAGACTTCTACAGTAAAGGGATAAACAAACTGCCATCAAAATGTTAAAATTGAATAGATAATTTGGGCCAGTACTTTGATACAAACCAAAAGTAAATACTACACGTTGTTGTACATAAGTTATTTATTTTGATTTGTGTGTATATTTTTTGATTGTGTGTGCATTAAAGAATAAGAATAAGTATCTATATAGTATCAACTACCTGGTGTCCACGACACAAGCCTCGTTGCTTAGTGTGCACTAGATGGCGCTGTGTGTAATGTCCAGCGATATTTATTTTTATATTAAAAAAAAAATCGTACAATTCTCTAATTTCTGTAAAGACATAGATGATGATGATGTAGATTATTGGAGAGTTTTAATCGATCTTTTACACTCAGCATGTCAGTCGGTGTAATGGGAGCTTTGTAACGTTACGAAAACTGTAAGGTCACACTGAGCACTCACGTACCTAACTTTCAGTCTGGAGGAGTTTACGGTTAAAAGAAATAGTCAAGGGGACGGGATAAAGAAATTTATTATTACTGTACAACCTAACCTATATAGAGCCTACCTATATGGGCTGGAGCTATCTAACCCTAACTAGGCCAGAGAAGCCGGCGTACGGAGCTGAAGATGAAATGGAGAGAGCCAAGGGTTGTCAGACATCAGCCTTGGCAGCGGAGGGCCGAGGGACATCAGTCTTGAGTCTTCACCGTGGAGGGCCAAGGGACATCAGTCTTCTGCCATCATAGCGGAGTGTCCAGGTTCTGAAGTCGCCGACCTCGGAGGGGTAGGTCGTTGGGAAAGGGCTAAGAACCAGCCGTCGGAGTGTTGTTGCTTGCTGCCGATAATGATGTTTCTGTAACACGTGCCTACATGGCGTCAGGAGTTATGACAAACTTGTGATTTTTCTAAGAACTTCTAAAGTGATAAAAAGTCACCTGTATTGTTACTAACTAGCTTCTGCCAGCGGCTTCGCCCGCGTGAAGTTTGATAATACTCCCACGGAATCTTACTACCGGGATAAAACGTATTCTATGTGTTAATCCAGGAACGAATTAAACCTAGACTGAACAAAGATAGTTTTGGTGATATTCTTATTCAATAACACCAAAATCTTTTAAAACATGCTCGTTAACCAATTCTTCATTTTTTAATAAAAAAACGAACGTACATACAGATAATACACATAACCCCCCTTTTGAGTTTCGTCCTAGTCGGGTAAAATTGCGTAAAAATTCGTCATCAAGGGTTTTTGTCACATCATTTAAATTTGGTACATATTATTTTCTTCTTGCATCTCATAAATCAAAAACCGGTAACATGATTTGACGTTTGTGAAAAGAAATTGTAACCAGCACTAGTGGATTTTAAGAAATGTCAGTTGCACGTCATTTGGTTTCATAGCGGTCGACAAGAGGTAAGTGGGGTCTGCTGTCGGGGTATTTTTGCATGGATTTCCACGATATATAGAAAATTATTTTGCATACAATAGACATTTATTGAAAGTTATAAGGCAAATAAAAACTAGATTCGCATGAATGATCGCAAATATTTTGGTTGTTAAAGTTAGTACCCACATATGGGATAGCATGCAGTCGCAGGAAAAACTATTTGGCAGATAATATGGGATTGTATGCAGAATGACAACAGAAATGAGAAAACCATAAATCCATAGGATGGTATGCAATTCTGTCAATTTTAAGAAATTATATTTGCGTAACATTTTGAAGACGTGGCCACAACATTATTTTGCGTTTCCTTGGTTTGATTAGGCTTGCTCGCTTGTTTATTTTGCACCTTACGCTTGCTTTTTTTCCCCAACAGTTTACGAACAACAATGCCGCCGAGACGGAAACAAGCGCATGTAGTAAACATTCCAGATGAGAGTAAAGACGAAGAGCTTTCTGATGAAGATACGGAATGGAGAGATAATCGAGGGCCGGACCCCGTTACATTTGTCTGAGTCCGAAGATAGTGTCGTAAATTCACAGTCAGAATTGGAAGACCAAAGCCTTCAATAAGTCGACAGGTGAGAGGGTGTGACAAAGGGAAACCGAAGAAGATATATCAATGGGAAACTGGTCAGCGGCAGTATATCGAAGACAAATACGCCTTTCTAGGAGATATTAGCCTCACAAATGAAATCAAAGGTTTAAATGCACCATCACAAATGTTTGATTACTTTTTTACAACTGAAATGTTTACCTTCATTACAAAAGAATCCAGTAGTAATGCTTATCAAAAGGGAAAAGAAGCCAACATAACTGAATTAGAAATGCGACAGTTTGTAGGTATTCTAATTTATATGTCTGTGGTTCAACAACTGGTTCGACAACTAGACATTACTGGAAGTCTGGAATATGATTTGAGTTATATGGAATATCATGTACAATAATCAACACTAGTGTTACAGCACTGCCTCAGCCGACACAGCGCGCCACTCTAGCCAGCCAATTGACAGCCAAGCCAAGCCACCGCCATAACTGCCGGACGCCTCCGGTGGGGGGAAAGCTATATAACGCCATGCAAGCTCATTTTCGCTCTCCTGTCGCTTGCTGTCGCTGCGATTAAACGATTAAGCTGAAACTCTGTTCAAATAGTGTTGAAGTAATTAAATTAAGTGTTATTATACAAATCTGCCTTTCTGATTATTGCCTTTCTGTTTCATCTTCAGAATTGGTATAAAAAAAAAACCTACGATAAAACGACGCTCTGCTACATACAAAAACGTCGACAGTCGCCTAATCGGGAGGACGAATATTCTGCGTCGACCAAATATCTGAAAATTCAAACGAAGAAGGTCGATGCACACCACCTGCAAGGAAAATATTGAAGAGTGTCCTAGCACAAGAAGTCGAAAAAGCATTCGACAATCTGGAACACAAAGCCCCTACCCATTTTTTTTTTTTTTTTTTTTCGTATGGGAAATCATCAAATGACTTCTCCCGCTCTGGGCGGAGCAGGAGGGAGTGTCAGACTTTTACTGACTAAAACCCATCCATGTTCCTTCATCGCCCTTTGTGTTCCGGGGCCACGGTATCTCTTTCGAACAGTCCCGCAACCCCGGCAGGCATCGGTCCTTGCGGACCCCTTTATTTTTGCTGACTCTCTTTGAGGCGCGCGTGGAACACGAACGCGCCGTCGACACGGCCTGTCGTCATGAGACGGACGGACGGCGAGCTAGCCCATAGCCCACCGTCCACATGCCCGCGCCTACGGTGGCCGGGGGCCACGTGCTGGCCCCCGACGCCCGGGGCGTCTCCCGCGGCGGCCGGGACGCTGTGAGGTTCTCTCCCTCTCACGTTCCGCCACCTCCTTCTCTAGCATTACTGCTTCGCAGAAGAAGGTGACGGCGTCCCATTCCGTCTCGCTCCGGACCATGGCTTGCACCAGGGCCGGACGCGAGAGGTCGCCGCCGCCAATCGCCGCTTCGAGGACACGGCGGTGCTCCGCCCACGCGGGGCACACCTCCACCGTGTGCTCCACCGTGTCCTCCGGTCGATCCTCGCAATGGAAACACCCGGGCGTTTCCTCCCGCCCGATTCGGTGCAGGAACCTCCCGAAACAACCGTGTCCGGTGAGGACCTGCGTCAGGCGGAAGGTGAGGACGCCGTGGCGTCTCTCAAGCCACTCCTCAAAGAGGGGACTTACCGCCACTATTGTGGCGTGCCCTGCACGGGGTTGCGACAGTCGCTCTCTCCATGTCGCCATGAGATCATGCCTGATGCCTGAAGGCAGCCCTGGTCCGTTCCAGTTTGGGGGCCAAACGTCGGAAATGCTCCACGAAGTTCCATCGGCTGTCCAGGACGAGTCCCAGGTACTTCAGCGTCGACTCGACGCCGACGGATACCCCTCCTACCGCCAGTGAGGATCCCGGAGGTGGCGCATTCCGAGGCCCATGAAAGCACATGGAATCGGACTTGTGCAATGCCACCTAGAGACCCAGTTGCCGGATCCTCTCGACGACTATCGCAACCCCGCGTGTCATTATTTCAGCCGCCGCCTCGTGCGACCCCCCTTGTGCCAGCACCAGCGTGTCGTCTGCATAGCAGACCACGCTGACGCCGCTAGGGAGGTCGGCGCGCAGCACCCAGTCGTACCCGATGTTCCACAAGGAAGGCCCTAGAACCGATCCCTGTGGAACACCGCACGACATCTCTCGCCGTTTCCATTCTCCGCTGCGACCGGGGTAGATGACGGCTCTGTCCGTCAAGTAATCCCCGACCACACGACGGAGGTAGGTCGGCACCCGGTGATACCGGAGTGCCTCCCTCCAGGGCATGGAGTTGAAGGCGTTGGCGATGTCAAGAGACACCGCCAAGACAACCCCACCCCGGGACACCGCATCCCCCGTCGTGAGGGCTCTCACGCGCATGATGGCGTCCACCGTAGAGCGCCCCTTGCGGAAACCAAATTGGTGTTCCGCAAGATCCGGCCCCGTCCCCGCAAGGTGCTCGGCGAGGCGGTTTGCAATGACTCTTTCAAAGAGCTTGCCCACCTCGTCGAGCAACACTATGGGCCGGTATGCGGACGGAGAGTCCGCAGGGCGCCCCGGCTTCCGAATGAGGACCAGCTTCCCCGTCTTCCAACGAAGCGGGAACTGGCCCCTCTCCAAGCATGCGCTTAGGAGCCCCTCCAGTCGGGGCCCGAGAGCCTCCGAGGCCAGGACCCAGGCTTTGGCACTGAGCCTGCGTACCGCCACTCTCAGGTATACCCCAGTCACTTCCGGAGTGTCGTCGTCGTCATCCTGGCTGGTGGTCCGCTTGCAGCACCACAGGTGGCGGAGCCATAGGCGGGGGGGGATGTTCTCCCCGCGTGGGGAACAGAGTGCTCACCACGTCCTCCACGAGCTCAGGCCGGAGACTCTGCGTCAGTGGGGGGGCCCAGGTGCGGAGTTTATCCCGCACCATCTTATAAGGGCGCCTTCACGGATCTCTGTCGAGAGTCCCCAGCATCTCCTCGCGGGCCAGATCCCTGGCCCGCAGGACAGCCTCGCGGAGGGCGGTCTTCGCCGCTCTGTACCCCTCATAAAGCTCCGCCTCGATGGCTGCCGCATTCGGTGGAGGAATGCGGAGCCTGCGATGCCTGGCGTACAGGTGCCGTGCAGCCACGCATGCCTCACGCAGAGACGTCAGCTCTCGCGACCACCAGTACACCTGACGCCGGGCGCTTCCTGGCCGGACTCGGGGCATTGCCACGTCACATATGTCGGACATGGCCTCCTGGAACCACCCTGCCTCATTGTTAATGTCGGCAGGCCTGTCTGGTGATGTCACCCAGGCCTGCACGATCGAGGCTTCCAGGGGGAGCTCCCGGTCCAGCTGCTTCAGCGCCCAGCGCGGACCACTCGGGGCCTGTTGGACCGGCGCGCTTGAGGTCTGGGTGGAGACGTCGAACCGGATATACCGGTGGTCGGAATAGGTCTCCACCCCCTCCATGACACGCCAGTCAACGACACGTGGCGACAGAGCGGGGCTAGCGAACGAAATGTCCACCACCGACTCACCCCGCATCCGCACGCACGTGGGGACAGAACCCCGATTTAGGACGACCAGGCACTTCTCCAGAGCCCAGTCCTCCACCATCCTTCCCCGCACAAAAGCCCCTACCCTTAATCGTCGAAAAAAACACCATGCCGCATCGTTAATTCCAGAATTTGACCCTAAAAACGAAGAATGCGGCCAGTAACAACGTAGTAACACCTGCGAGACACTTCGAGGTCCAAGAAGCATCCTTCTCTCTGCCAGCAACGCGTCTACGTGGAAATTAAGGCTACCTCAAGGTCGTCAACAGTGGAGCGAAGGACATCACATGGAAGAAGGAACCGCCCTACTTCGCGCTGAGAGCTGCCAGGAATTATGCATAAATCGCCAGGTCAGTCAACATGCCAATTTTTGCAAAATGCCATTAGCCAAATGTGTTTCACAATTGAGTGCCTCACGTGCCTCAAGTAAATCTGATGAAAATCAGTTTATTATCTCGGTATTGTAATTGTTTTGCTAGCTGCACTAAGGAGTTGTGTTGTGATGTACGGATTTATTTCAAATGCGCATTATATTATTCAATAATGAACCAGTACACCGTAGGCCTATAGACTAGCACATCCAGAAAGGTTGTCAAAATTAATTAGATATTAGAAGCAAGCATTATAAAAGAATCCGAATCAGATTACGCTTCTCCCATTGTTTTATGCCGATCACAGCGCGCCACTCTAGCCAGCCAATGACAGCCAAACCAAGCCACCGCCATAACTGCCGGACGCCTCCGGTGGGGGGAAGGCTATATAATGCCCTGCAAGCTTATTTTCGCTCTCCTGTCAAAATCAAAATCAAAATCAAAGCATTTCTTTCAAGTAGGCCAGTTACAGGCACTTTTGAAACAAAGATGAAAATTAAATGTAGCTACAGTCCCAGTCACAAGGCATAAAAACTGTGAAAGTACTGTAGTTGCCCATTCCCTAGCGTAGATCTCTATGGAGAAGAACGGGCAAGAAACTCCATGGACACTGTTTTAAATCAAAATATTGTTACAAAATCTTGGTTACATCATTCATGTTGAGATGGTATATTATGTGAGAACAATGTAGCAAGATGTGCACGTTAAAAGTGTCAAGCGTTAATTAGACTAGCTGGTATGGGAGATGACGGATGTTTGAATAGGTATGAGTTGTTAGGAATATGGCGTGTGTCATTGCTGTTATTTTTCTGTGTTGTCAAGAAAAACCAAAAAAATATGTGCTCTGTAATCTTTGATTATATAATGGTGCTTATCTACATTGCCTTTTTAATAATCTACGGATAGCCAAGTCCCACCAGGTTATGGACCCAGGCACGTAGTAAATGTAATATGGAAACGAAAGATGTTGTGAACACAACTACGGGCGGTGGACTAGAGATCGCAGCCGGTACGAGACACAGGTATATTATGAGTTTAATGTCGATAGAGAAACTTGATGGAAACTCGAATTATAGTACATGGAAGAGTTGTATTTAATCCATGATGATCTGTAGGAGTATACTCAGAAGACACCAGAGAGTACAGATGTATTTGGCTTAAAGAGAGACCAAAAAGCGACAGCCAGGATATGTATGATGATACAACCGCATTGCCTGATTCACGTGAGACATGCGAAAACGGCAATGGAGGCGTGGGAGTCTTTGAGGTTAGTTTTTGAGGATAAAGGACTACATAACCGATGCAGACTTTTATCAAAGCTAGTAAGCCTCAAACTTGAGCAGTTCACATCTATAAGAGACTATGTGACTGCGCTAATGTCAGTAGCACAGCAGCTGAGGGATATCGGAAAAGAAGTTGACGATGAGCTGTTAGCGACGTTGATGTTGCAAGGACTACCGGAGGAGTATAATCCGATGAGATTGGCGTTGGAGAACACCAATATTGAGCTGACAACAGACTATGTTAAAACTAAACAGACACACAACAACACAACCAGAAACAGAAACTAACTAAACTGTTGCAATTGAACCAAAGCACATCTTGCGCAAGTTCCAGTAATTCGACGAGTGCTGCACTTACAGCAAAGATGAAGATGAGATAGGATGTGATATGATAGGATGCAAAGATAAGATGTTTCATTTGCGATGGATCGCATAGCTCGTGACTGTCCGGATAATCCGATGCGTAAGGCGAAGGCGGTTAATATGGTAACTGCAACACCGACTACGACGGCAACGGAGACAGCAACGGCGACAGCGATAGCGCTTGATTCGAGAAGTCAAGAGAACCAAGCAGATGATGTATGGGTTATTGATTCAGGAGCGTCGATGTATATGAGTAGCAGAAAAGACTGGATGAGTAAATTTGCGGAGGCAGGTCGTAAGGTTGAAGTGTCTTGTGCAAATGGAGTTAAGATGTATGGAGAGGGATATGGTAATGTAACAGATGAGCATCTGAACATTGAAAATGTGTTGTACGTACCAGGAGTGACATCGAACCTACTGAGTGTTCGTAGTATTGTTAAAAGAGGTAAGGTGTAATGTGTGTTTTTACATGGTTTTTTTACTTATATTCGTCCTCCCTAGGTAGCTTCATGCTCATTTCCTGCAGGCTTAGCATATCTTTTTACCTTGTAATTCATGATTTTTAAGTTTTCCTGAAGATTTTTATCTCTCTTGAATCTTTGTTTACCTTTGTAATGTCAGTTAGTGACAGGCCTAGTTTTATTTTTAATTTATTACTGGAGCTAGTTGGAGGTCGTATAGGTAAATCACATCGACCTCGTTATCTTTTCTTTTTATTATGTTCTAGATTTTTTTTTCCAAATTATAAAATGTCAATCATCTGGAGATGACAGGAGCCAGGTGGTGGAATTTCAGTCTACGTCTGGAGCTGAAAGGCATCACAAGTCTTGAATGTTATAAGAGTGACCAGAGGAAGTTTCCCTCTACTGTGATTTATAAGTTAACGCGTACCTGTGCCATGTCTTAGCATCTGTTGCCCTAGGCTATAGGAGTGACGACCCTCCATCCTCCCTTACGATCTGAGTAAACTGACGTCTTACGGCTCAGCAGAAAGAAAACTGACGTCAAAAAAATGTAAATAAAATGTAACGTTACCAAGGTCGTTGTTTTTACCAACAGAGGTTGCGAGATATTCAATGAGTGTGAGTATACGTTGAGAGGACAACCATGTGTGACAGGTTTGCTTGATAAGGGTGTGTATAAAGTTAAATCTCCTTCTCAGCAGGTCTCTGCAATAGCGACTATAGCATCAATGGAGCTATGGCATAAGAGAATGGCACATTATTTCTAAGATTTATGTTGTATTATACCAATTTTAATTTTGAATAAAACTTATTATTATTATTTTTATTATTTGTCGTTATGTTCAAACTTTACCCCAGTTGCGGAAAATACGGAATTTGACACTGTTGAGAGACAAAATGGCAACTGGGGTAAAGTTAGAACATAACGACAAATTAGACTGTGTAGCTTGTCTGATGGAAAAACAAACGCGGCAACCGTTTGAGAGAAATATAGCCACGCGAGTCAAAAGTTTATTAGAATTAGTACATTCGGATATCAGAGGACCAATGAGTGATAATTCTTTTGGAGGTTTTAGATATTATATTACTTTTATTGATGATTTTTCGCGTAAAACTTTTGTGTTCTTTATAAAGCAAAAGAGCGAAGAAGAAGATGACGGAGTTCAAGAGTTTTGCTGAGACACAAACAGGTAAGAAGCTGAAGGTTTTAAGAACCGACAATGGGCGCGAATATTGAAATAAAAGGTTTGATGAGTTCTTGTGAGAACACGGTGTTAAAACACCAGCTTATGATTGCTTACACACCTGAACAAAATGGTGTGGCGGAGAGACCCAATCGTACCATAGGGGAAAAAGCACGAACAATGCTTCAAGAAGCAGGTCTTCCCGTTCGATTCTGGGCTGAAGCTGTAAATACAGCGGTCTATTTGAAAAACGGGAGTCCCACCATCGCAGTGGTGGGACCACAAGACACCTGAGGAGGTTTGGAGTGACCATAAAATAGATTTGTCTTATCTTCGTGTGTTTGGTTGCAGAGCCTTTATGCATATCCCAGATGAAAAGAGAACCAAATGGGATGCGAGGAGTAAAGAGCTAGTGTTTGTAGAATACTGTGAAGAATCGAAAGGTTACAGATTAGTCAACCCTATGAATGGAGAGCTGCATAGAGCGAGAGATGTGATATTTTTAGAAAACCAGATGAACCATAAATTGACTAAGACTGAAGAGAAAAAAAATACTGCAATAATCCATCTAGAGATTGATGAACAGAAACAAGTTGTTCATCAAGAAGAGACCGACCTTCAACGTGATAGAGATCAAACAAATGATGTTAGAGACGTTGAATTCATGGAAGAGAAAGATGAACAGTGGACATCATTTGAAGAGAGGCTGGAGGAAGAGCAACTTGTTGAAACAATACCTGTAGTAGAAGAGAGAAGATATCCACTCAGGAACAGAAAGCCTGTGGAGTTTAAGGATTATATCACGTAAGACGCGATAGTGAAAGAAAGAGATCCACTAACAGTTGAAGAGGCACTGTCGAGAAAAGACGCAAAACAGTGGAAAGTTGCTATTCAGGAGGAGCTGGATGCATTAAAGAAAAATCAAACCTGGGTGTTGGTAGAGCCAAACCAAGCAAGCAACATTATTGATTCGAAATGGTTGTTCCGAATCAAAAAGGAGGCGGGAAATAAGACTCTGTATAAAGCTCGTTTGGTTGCAAGAGGCTTCAGACAGAGAAAAGGTATTGATTACGATGAGACGTTCTCCCCTGTTGTGCGTCATAGCTCTTTGAGGTTACTAATAGCGCTAGCAGCGCAGATGAATCTGCAAATAAACCACATGGACGTGAAGACAGCGTTTCTAAATGGGAATTTAAATGAAGAGGTTTACATGCGTCAACCACCATATTTTAAAGAGAAAGGCACGGAAGACCATGTATGCGTATTAAAGAGATCTCTTTATGGATTGAAACAGGCGCCACGTTCCTGAAATTCTTTAAAGAAACGCTCGACTGTCTCTAATTTAGTCAGTTTTTCTAACTTCGTTCTAGAGAATACAGATAACGGGGGGCAGGTTGACGTGATCTACACAGATTTCGAAAAAGCTTTTGATCGTGTGGATCACGTCATCTTGCTCAGAAAGCAGTACAGACTGGGTATACGCGGGGATCTCTTACGATGGGTACAGTCATATTTATTTAAACGCTCACAAGCTGTCGTTCTAGGAGGTTACCGTTCCAACTTTATTGAAATCCCCAGCGGTGTTCCCCAGGGATCTCATTTGGGACCTCTTTTTTACAACGCATATCTGTTTGACATCGCTGATTCTTTTGAACACTCTGATCACTTAATGTACGCTGATGACAAAATAGTAGATTATTAACCAAGGGGATAAAGCAGTGTCTTCTGTCGCGGGTGACGATTTAAATCGCGAGCGTAACGAAGGACTCGAGGTTTACTCCCGAGCGTAGCGAGGGTGTTAGAAACTTAAATTTTGAGCGAAGCGAGGGATTTAAGACGAGTCCTGAGTGTAGCGAGGGATTTAAGTTCACCCAAGACTAAGACAACTTTATCATCGAGGAAAATACTCTACTTTTCGTACCATTTGCGAAAAAATTAAGACAATAATAATATCGTCACTCTTTCTTTTAATGAAATAGATGTGACAATATCGACTAAAGTCGTCTGTGAAAGTAACATAGTACTTTGATCCTGCTAGTGTATCACATTCAAAAGGTCCACAAACTTCGCTATGGATTATCTAGCTATAATCATCATGTCTTACGAACGGTAACCTGGACAATTTGCCATGGTGACATGGAGAGAGCGACTGTCGCAACCCCGTGCAGGGCACGCCACGATAGTGGCGATAAATCCCCTCTTTGAGGAGTGGCTGGAGAGACGCCACGGCGTCCTCAACTTCCGCCTGACGCAGGTCCTCACCGGACACGGTGTTTTCGGGAGGTTCCTGTACCGAATCGGGCGGGAGGAAACGCCCGGGTGTTTCCATTGCGAGGATCGACCGGAGGACACGGTGGAGCACACGGCGGAGGTGTGCCCCGCGTGGGCGGATCACTGCCGTGTCCTCGAAGCGGCGATTGGCGGCGGCGACCTCTCGCGTCCGGCCCTGCTGCAAGCCATGGTCCGGAGCGAGACGGAATGGGACGCCGTCACCTTCTTCTGCGAAGCAGTAATGCTAGAGAAGGAGGTGGCGGAACGTGAGAGGGTGAGAACCTCACAGCGTCCCGGCCGCCGCGGGAGACGCCCCCCTTGCGTCGGGGGCCACTACGTGGCCCCCGGCCACCATAGGCGCGGGCCTGTGGACGGTGGGCTATGGGCTAGCTCGCCGTCCGTCCGTCTCATGACGACAGGCCGTGTAGACGGCGCGTTCGTGTTCCACGCGCTCCTCAAAGAGTCAGCAATAGGAAGGGGTCCGCAAGGACCGATGCCTCAACCCCGGCGGGTTGCGGGACTGTTCGAAAGAGATACCGTGACCCCGGAACACAAAGGGCGATGAAGGAACATGGATGGGTTTTAGTCAGTAAAAGTCTGATACTCCCTCCTGCTCCGCCCAGAGCGGGAGAAGTCATTTGATGATTTCCCATCCGAAAAAAAAAAAAAGCACCTAAAAAGCTCTGGGCGGAAGCGGTAGCAACCGAAAACTACCTTATTAACCGTAGCCCTTCTAAAGCACTGAATGGCGAAAATCCATTCAAGAAATGGCTAGGCCTAACGCCATGTGGACATCTTTACGTGTATGGCAGGAAGACCTTTGTTTTGAAAAAGAACAAACGAGGCAAACTGACCCAGAATGCCAAAGAAGGCGTTTTTATGGGGTACTCAATGACCTCAAAGGCTTACAGAGTGTACATACCCGAAGACGATGATGTAGTGATAAGCAGGGACATAAAAGTCATAGACAAGATGTACTTCAAAGATGAAAGTCAAAACTATGATAAACTTATTAAAGAAAAGGAACACTCTCGAATACAAAAACAATGATAAAAGGGTACAACAAATAGAAATTGAAATAACAGAGAATGAAAAGGAAAATATGTTACAAAATTTCAATGAGCAAAAAGGTGTGAAGTTTCTTCCGTAGAAGAAATAGAATCTTACGATCAGAAGTTGTAGAAATACCCGAAAATGGGAGGCCGCAAAGAGAGAAGCGTCCAACCGCGTGGACCAATGATTTTATACTGGACCAGACCGAAGAAATTCGCCTACTCTCGGAAATATCCTATATATCCGATGAAAATAAAGATGATGAATGCTGGCATGATGCTATAAAAGCCGAGATTAGAGCACATGTTAAGAATGGAACCTGGAAAATAGGAAAGAAGAATAAAGACATGAAAGAAGTGGACTACAAAATGGTTCTACGAAACAAAATAGGACCTGACAATAGTATTATAAAGAAAGCCAGACTTGTAGCACCGGGTTTCACTCAGCGACCAGGCGTTGACTACAACGAAACATACACTCCTGTCGCTAAACTAAGTTCGATAAGATCTGTTGTTGGAATAGCCATGGAAGAAGGTTTACCATGGACGTTTGCCATGGACGTTAGAACGGCGTACCTGAATGGCCAACTAGAAGAAAAGATAGCCATGAAATATCCTGACTATTTAGAAGAATATCTGGCTAATATCATGGTTGATGAAAGCAAACAAGAAAATTTAACTTTGTACCACAAAACAAAGAGTATGCTAAATGACATAAAAAACAAGTCAAAAGGGAAAGTTTGCCATCTCATAAAAGCTATAAAGGGTGTAAAATACCTCTTAACTTTTGGCTGCAAGGTGTAATGTTCCGTCGCTTCCGCGGACAAGTGCCACACGATCGCACAAAGACAGTGCTCGAGTGAAGTGTGTTTTACTAACATAGTCTGTAAGGTATTTATCTATGGGCCAAAGTAGCCTGAAAATAAAGGATTTATTATTATTATTATTTCTTGTTTTTTCATTTTCTTCTCTCGTAAGAGAGTACAAAAACCCTACCCACGGGCCGGAGCCAAGTTTGTAGGGGGAAGTTTAAATGGAGAATGTTGATGATATTGTAGAAGAAGTTAAGAATTTCCGGGTGATGCGACACGTGTTCAGAATTGTGGCTTTTTAAAGCAGATGAAGTGTGTGGGGCGAAATGTGTAAAGTGTTTAAGCTTTGCATAAGAGATTTCGGTACGATACCAGTGGCAGTGGAAGAGAGCACTATAGGGACGATGTGGACGGTTTGTGCTTCCCACTGGGTTTTTATTTCTATAGCGAGGTCTTGATATTTACTAATCTTTTCAGATATTGTAGTTTGAATGTTGTGTGAGTTTGGGATAGCTATATCTATTAGGTAAACTGTTTTGTTGGTTTTGTCGTGAAGGGTTAAATTTGGTCTATTGAAATGTATAGTTTTGTCAGTTCCCAATAGATTTTCTGATTCCTATTCTCTAGTGTTATTTCTGGTTTATATTTATAGTATGGTTTCATCTCACATATGAGTTTATATTTGAATGCTAAGTGGTGGTGTATAATAGAGGCAATTTGGTCATGTCGATGCATATAGTTAGTCTGCGCAAGTGATTTACAAGCTCCTGTAATATGTTGTATGGTCTCAGAGCCAGTGTTGCAATGTCTGCATAAGTCAGTCGTCTGATGAGGGACTTTTTGACAAGCTTTTGTAATTACAAGTTTTTAATGTAAGATTTCTTATTTTCATTATCAGCGACCCCAAAAACCTCGAAAACGACACCCATGAAGAAAAAACTGAAAATTTTCATCGGCGCCATCTTGGATTTTCATTTTGACCTCATTTTCATTATCAGCGACCCCAAAAACCTCTAAAACGACACCCATGAAGAAAAAACTGAAAATTTTCATCGGCGCCATCTTGGATTTTCATTTTGACCTCATTTTCATTATCAGCGACCCCAAATACCACGAAAATGACGCCCATGAAGAAAAGACCGAAAATTTTCGTCGGCGCCATTTTGGATTTTCATTTTGACCTCACTTTCATTATCAGCGACCCCATAAACCTCGAAAATGACACCCATGAAAAAAAAAACTGATAAAGAATAACTTGAACTTAAGGTTTCATCAGATAGGATAACAGAACTTTCGCTAAAATAGTTATATTCATTTACAGTGTCCCCAAAGGTCATGCAAGGACTTGGCATTGGTGTTGAAACCAAAGATTCTTCATTAATATCATTTTCAGGTATTGGTTGTGGTGTTTCATTTTCACAAATAGGCATGATAAGGTGAATTCCATCATTTGAAATTTCCCCTACCGTATCAAATAGATAAATTAAATCACTTTGCGATAGTATATTAGCTGATGTATGATTTTGTTCTCCATCACTAATAATCACTATGTGCTTCAGCAACTTGTCTTTAGTCGTTAGAAATCTAAAGGCCGATCGTCAAGATCCATTGAAAAATCAAAAAAAAAAAACATTGTAGTAAACGTAAATGAAAACAAATCCTTAGATAAATTTAATAGTTACACGTATATACAAACATGTAGGACATGACTTCATATACTTCGATAACAATAAAAACTTTGTTATCTTTGTAATAATTATTTAGGAAATCGTATTTTATAGAAGCATGTAACATTATAATTATTTGTGAAAACTATATATAGTGTGGCTATGTCTGATTTGACCGCTTTTACCATTGACATATATATTACTAATCATTGGCTTTTACACTGATATTCTACTGCTCTAGGAAACCATACGAAACGATACGTAAAGATATCCGCATCTACGACACATAATCGTTGTAAATAAAACACTTGTTCTCATATACGATTTGTAAATGACAATAAATACGTAATAAGGAATAATACCCCTAAGGAAAATCTAAAGTCAATTGTGCAATAAAATAAAATGCTCTAAGTGCTGCTAAGTGCTCAGTGTGACCTTACAGTTTTCTGGCTCCTCTCAGGAAAATGTAACGTTACAGCTTTCGCACATGAATGAGAGGTTTTCTTTTGGTATTAAAGAAAAAACTTAGTTTCCAAGAACTCTATAGATGGCGTTGAACTGACTACGATAGTTGGTGCCAAAGCCAAAACGCTTGGAAAAAAAACATTGCGTCACATCACATACACTCGTTGACCGACACTTTCGTTTGCTTAACCTTCCGAATAAAACCTAATTTTCTCGCGCTTTGTTAAAATCAGTTTTTTTAGGTTCCGTTCCTTGCATTAACGTACTAAGTTTAGGGCCATCTATCCAGCGACTAGGGAAGAGCTAAAAAGAAAATCCCTCGTTCTCCGCTAGAGGCGTTCGTGTAGAGTAAGGTCTTCAAAAATGACGGATATCATGTGTGGCCGTGCGTTGCGCGCTTTTACTCATTTTCACACTTCTGTTCAAAATTGAGACAGTCCTGTTTGATTGACTTGAAAATTTCAAGTAGCAAGTTAGGATCTAGTTTCTTAAAGAATGATTTTTAAATGTTTCTTGCTTTTTAATTCTATAGGCAATATTGTAAATGTGTATCTGAAGCTTACACTATGTTAGATGTCTATTAAAATGAACTTTTTATGAAGTTTTCGGTACATAGAAACGGTAAGTAGAATTAATGACAGGACGCCAGTGACGTCGGACGTCATCAGTGGCACCATCTGGTGAGCTCAAAAACGATAGCCCCCATTGTAAAAGTTATGTACGTTAAATCGTGTGGAACAAACTTATTTTTTGCACGTCGAGATGAAGAAGTAGACAATTAATTACCCCACTAGTGCGAGCGAGACAGACTATGTATTCTCGCTCGCACCAGTCTGTATAAAGACAGTCTTGTCTACAGTGTGGGGTAGCCCAAGTGTTGTCTTAACAGATGAATACAAAATCATAAGACTTTGCCATTATTTTTGAAAAAATTAAGTACGTTCATCTGTTAACTCACACCTTTTACCCATGGGGGGAGGCAAAAACTAAAGAATGCCACCTGTTACGTGCCGTACTCATACAAACGCGCCGGCGGCGCCGGTTGTGAGTGATACCTTAAAAAAAAAACGATTATTATTTCAAGTTATACACACAGACACATGGTTTTTTTTTAGAATAAGATGAATGTAAGTGCCTTGTAATATTTTTCCAATGGACCTGGCCAATATTTCAAAATGAGGTTGTTTCTGAACGTTGAACAATACTTCCATTGTCTGTGATAGCTTAACAGAAGAAAGAGAAGTATACCTGCGTTCCTGCGTTCCAAGTGCAAAAGAGATAGCAATTAAAACGGTCATGGACGTAAAAAATAAACTTTGTCTATGCCAAGCCAGTCATTGAACCGTCAATTGCTGAACGAACGAACGACAGCGACAGCGAATCTCAGAGGCCCCGCCTTTAAATCCGTAATTTTATTATTTCAGTTGGTTTTCGCGATGATAATATTATAAAAACGAGCATTTAGGTAATTACTTACACTACTTCAAACGTATAAATGTAATCTATGCCGAGGCTTAATCGAGTTAGCAATAGCGGAATGCAATTATTGATTTGCCGTGTACGGCAACAAATAGTGAGTTTGTGCGGGTTTTCTAGCGTTAGCCTGTTGTGAAACCGTGTTACTAAAAGGGCTAAGGGAGTTGCGGTACTTTTTAAGTTTGCGTAACAAGTTTTTGTGTCATGAGGTCTCCAATTTAGTGTATTTGATGTTGCTATTTTTAGTGGGTGTTGTCATTGTGGTCCAAGCTTTATTCGGATTAGGTCATCGAGTGCGGTGAACATGTGTGCCAGAGAAATGTGTTTCTATTAAGTTTTAAAGTGGTTTATTTGATTTCTTGTTAGATACACGAGTACTACGAAGTAGGAGACCTGTAAAGATGGGTACAACAAAAATAGTGTGTTTCATCGCGTTACTATCATGTGCGGCGGCGCTATGTGAGTATTATTTATATTTTTATTAATGTTTATTACCCTGTCTCCTATAATATCAGTCGTTTATCGCATTGTTAGCCATAGTTCATTCAACTTTTTCTCAGTTACACTATGCCCAGAGAAATAATTAATTAGACTGACTTGTTGATAGTGTACAACTCTCTCTTAAAACTGTTCTAATTACTACCTTCCTGCTTGTATGTAAATAAGTGACAAAGTTTTGCATTATAATTTAGATTTTTACCCTATTCATTGATGTGGTTTGTAACAACCAAAATTTGCAATGCTTTTTTTTTCAAAATATCTGGTTCATATTTTTGAAATCATGTGTCTTCGCACCCAAGCCATTAACAATCAGATTATGCCATCCCATTTCCATTAGTGAAAAACATGAAAAAATAACAGAAGCATTATGGCTCCTAAAATCCTTTGATGACATAAATGGTGGTATTACTCACTGCATCATATCATATCTTAATTTAGTATCCTACTTGCCAGATTTGTAATTGACAACATTGTTTTGTCCTTGCTCATGCTGTGATCAAGATTTTGATGTCATAGATTGAATTTAACTCTGGGCTACCCACCTTCACCTAATGTACTAAAATAGATTTTATCTGCCGTTGTTTCACAGAAAGATCTTGAAATTAAGTTGTTGTTTTTATGGCCTCAATAATAATTCACTTAGCATTAGAAAATCATTGGCTGAACAAAAAAAAAGAAAAAAAAAATCCTAGTTTAATTAATCAAATTAACTCAAAAATTTGATATTTCTTGAAAAAATAATCCCTGTATCTCTAGTAAGTATCAATCAAAGGGATATAGCTTCTTACTGTTGTCATTATTTAATGTTATGTTACAACAAAATATGAAAACTGGCCAAGTTCGAGTCGGACTCGCGCACATAGGTTTCCGTACCATTATCTATACAACATTAGACAAAACGGCAAAAAAAAACACGTTTGTTGTATGGAAGCCCCCCTTAAATATTTATTTCATTCTGTTTATGTATTTCTTGTCAGTAGCGGCAACAAAATACATCATCTGTGGAAATTTCAACTGTCTAGCTATCATGGTTCATGAGATACAGCCTGGTGACAGATAGACGAACGGACAGTGGAGTCTTAGTAATAGAGTCCCCTTCGAGAGTTTACCCTTTGGGTATGGAACCCTAAAAAGCAAATAATAACAATTGCAGAATTGACTCTACAATAGTTGCTATACTTCAACACCAACCAGAATTTGTAATAAGAAACACTCCTTTCCATACACTGATGCCATTCTGGAGATAGCACAATTACAATATTCATGTATACTCGGTAGAAAGGACAATAAACTTTTACCATTAATTCATTGCAAGACTAGACCCTTTATCAATAATGAAAACAAAGCCAAGTTTGTGTCTCTCCCACCATGTGTTGTAAAAAATATTTTATAAAATATTTCAGTAAAGTTCTGAAGCCGACCCCAACATAGCTGGGAAAAGGCTAGGCAGATAATGATTTCATTGAAGTTCTGAACTTAATACTCAAACTCAAAGCATTTATTTCAATTAGACCATTACGGCACTTTTGAATGTTAAAATTACAAATAAAAAACAAAGCTACAGTCCCAGTCACAAGGCATAATAACTTGAGAAAGCACTGTAGTTGCCCAATGATCCTTTTAAATCACCTTGGCAGTAATGTTCATATTATATTATACATTTGAAGCATACAACACAAAGAATACATGTAATTGTATGCAAAACTTGACTTGGTTGTTAGCATAATTTTTCACTTTGTATAAATTGTTGACATATTGTTCTCATCAGTATTGGCAGCCAAAGCAGGGGGCCACTGTCAGAGATGGGCAGGTAGTGTGTAGGACTCTGATTGGAGTACCTACCTGCCAAGTAGTTCATAATGCAATTTGCATACCTTTGCTATACCAATTGACCAATACATTCTTGTAACTGTCTAACTTAACAATTTATTCTCTTATTTTCCTTCATTTTAAATTTAAAATGCTTAAAAACTTATTTTACTTACAATAATTCAATGACACAGTTATCTTAAGAGAAAAACTTAACATTGACAAAAAATATTTAATATCACTCTCACACTTTTCTTTTCAAGTATCAATTTTACATTGTAGCCAGAACTTATTATCACATTATCCACATTTATTGATGAAGAAGAAAAAATGCTTATAGAGGATAACTCATAAAGTCCCAAAGCAAAGTTAATAAAATTTATATGGCACCACCGCTCAAGCTTCCTCTACCAAATGAAAAAAGGATTACTTTAAAAAATTGATGCTGGTGGAGAATATAACCTCCTTTTTTTGAAGTCAATTAATAATAACGAACACTGACTGAACCTTGTCAAGTTAACTTATATGCCAAATATAGCTGTATGATATCATAGGGACTCAACAGTTTGAGTAAACTGACACTGAAACACTGATCTAAACCATGCCTTGACATTTGAGATCAGCTGAGAAAGGTATTTACTGTTAGCAAAGGTGAACTGTCGACAATACAACACAATTTTTTAGTCATTTTAATTACTTTAAGTACTCATGAAAGTGAAAAACTTTTATTATGGGACCAACTATGAAATCTCGAAAAAAAAAAAAACAGGTGTTGCCTACATTTTTTCGAGTTACGCGACCAATAATGTTTAAAGCAGCTGTTTTCTTTTTCGAGATTTCATAGTCGGCCCCATAGTAAAAGTTGTTCATTTTCATGAGTACTAGACGCCCGTAAAGTAATTAAAACGACAAAAAAATAGTGTTGTTGTTTACATATAGTTCATACTATATACTACATAAACTAAGGCAGACTGATTGATAATGCCCCAAGGCATTAATTCCAACTTTGTATGGTTATTTTAATTATTAAATATAATTATTAAATTAGTAGTAATATAGTTATTAAATTCTTGCACAATAAGGTTAAAAGTTCAAAAGGCATTCATTGCTATAAAAAAAAAGAAGATATAATTGGGTCAGGGTTGGGGTCAACAAGTAAAGAAATTTCAAAATTAGAGCTTGCTCATTGTTTTGTTTAGGCAATGAGATAATCTGACATGCAGTTTACATTGCATAAACTTATTAAAACATATCATCATTCTCCTGGCCTTATCAGAATTTACGTGAAGTCATCACAACATAAAATAAACTATAGATTAAATAGGTAAATAAGCATAAGCATGTTGCCATACTTTTTTATTAGTCGTCATTTCCCTTTAGAAGACTCGACTCTTACTTTTTCAGAAAAGTCGAAGTGGCTTGTAAAATTAATTATTAATGCTCAGTCCCATCCAGCCCAACGTGTTGTGCCGACCCCAAGTAGAATGGGACACTGGCACTAAGATGATGCCAGTCCCTATAATTTTTGGCCACGTCATAACATTTTTATTTGTCCTCAGTGACGTCACCGCCGAAGATCGTGAAGCAGCCGACACAAGAGGAGATCCTGTTCCAAGTGGCGCAGCCCGGCGAGGTGGACAAGCCGTTCATCATCGAGTGCGAGGCTGAAGGCGAACCGGCTCCTAAGTACGTCACCTTGTTTTGTTAGAATGGTTTTACCTACTTAGAATCTGAGTGAAATTTCAGATGTCCTTTGAGTTAGATCATCCGATGTTGCTTTGGTACCTTATTGGAGTCGTTTGATGCACATTGGGCAGTCGCTGCTATCATTTCCGACTGGCGAGAGACCATCGGTAGGCTAAAAGGCCAAAATGGTCCTTATGGCAGACTGGATACCTACGTTAAGAATTCCAAGTTAGGTACCTACCTACTTCATTATTTTTCGTCGGCTGCTACAGCGCCAATCCTATAGAAAGCTTCAAATAAATACAGATACCTACCTACTGTACATACTTATATTTGCGATAATTCACATATTTATTGTATTTTGTTGTTTGACAACGAGCAATAGAGTTCTGTGAAATTCCTTTAAAATTATTTTGGGGCAACATTTAAACGTAACATCACGCCTGTAATCCCAAGCACCCACATTTCGTCAGTTATTTTATATTTTGTGACAAGTGTGGCTATATTTCTGTAATACCGTACCTATAATATTTTCCACTTGCCTAACTTCAAGTTGAGCACATATTTAGCTCATAGCTTCTTGTCTCCGTTTCTTCCGAAATGGTCCAAATTTAATCAAATTTTTCATTAATTTCAAAAACGAATTCAATAATATATATTATTATAGTCATTTATTACAAATTAGGCCGAGAATTACAACTTTTTGATCGTCAAAATAACATTAGAAAATATCCCAAAACGCCCACCCTTCGCCACTTCCTAGTGTCTGAGTTGAGAAGAAGCGGCGGAACAAATTGACCAGCAAAACTTCTCCGTAGAGAAGATAATAGGAATCAGTCAGTTTCCGCTATGTCGATTCCCGTTACGTCGACTGCAGATTTTTCTTGGTTTTAATGCATTGTCTTGAGTGACAAATATCTTGTCAACTTATGCCCCCTAAAAAATGCAGCTAGAAGTGTTTCAGACCAGCACACATACCTACCTAAATGAATATAATCATAATTTACGGGGTCGTGAATGAAAATACATATAGCGGCAGACACTAAACATTTTTATTAATTCCTCAATGGAAGTGAGCACGCTAACAAAAAATTCATCATGCTGTTTATAAAACCGTGTCGTAGTTTAGCTGTTTATTTAGTCGGTAAACAGAGGTTAAATTGGTTGTGAAATGTTTTGATACCTAATTTTTTTTTGCTGTAATATTGTTTTCCTTTGTAGCGTAGACAGAACGAGATTGTATTATTTGTAAGGTCAAAAATGTATTGGATTGACCTACGCTAACGTTAGTCTATTCTGTTCAAAGATATTGGAGGAATACGACAGACACGCTTTAATTGCCACACATGGCCAGAACTCTTGATCGTCTTTGGTTCCTGACCCTGAGCTAACGAATTAAGGAAAGGATTAAAACCTAGCGTAAGATTCTTCTAATATACCTAGTACAACGGTGTCGCTGAATAATTACTTTAAATTATAATTATTTACGGCTGATCGGTCTTCGCACGTGTTGAAATTACCGGAGAAAAATATAACGAAATGGTCATCATTGATATCACTCGACCCGGCAGAGGTTCACGGCTATACCTACGCACAAAATAAATTGGCTACTTTTTCTAAGCTGGGTGGAAAATAACCCCCGGAAAGCCTGTGAAACATTCTCGCTGTATCCGAGGGATTACACAATACACCACCTCTTACAAGGGGTTTGTCGATCGTGGTAAGATGCTATCAGTAAGCACAATAATAAGTAAACATTCATACGAGGTTCCTAAACCGCTTTGGATAATAACGACTTGTTTCCCTCTACCCAACGACAAGTACTACACCTAGATTTCCCGGGGGAACTACGGTTTTATTCGAGATAGTATCTAGTGCATATCCTTACCATGACGACAGCTTCCTGTGTGTTTCAAACCTCATCCGCTGCACTGTGATTGAGTGACAAACAAATTGACTCACGGTTTTATTAATAATTAGATTTATCATAGCGTTCTATGGACATCACTTCATAGCTAAACTATTTAGCCTTTGGCCTTTTTAATGTTCTTTATTATCTGAAACTTGACTCTACTGTTTATGGGTATTATTTTCTTGGCTGTAACTTTGTTGTACAATTCTTGGGTTATTTTATCAATAGACGAACTCTTTCGTTTTCTTTATTTGAAGTTCCGATAAAGCTCTCTTCTTCAATATTACGGTAGTATTCGATCCTATTTCTCAGAACTTAGTCAATGTTGCCAGTTGTGTCTTTAATCAGAACTGACGCGGCAATCTTGTTTTTCAATACAATATTGTATACCCAGACATTTAAAAAAATGTTAACCAAAAGCGCCCCTGTCTGTCATTCAAGCGTGCCAAAAGGAACTACACTGCAGTATACATTTGATTTAAAAACAATCAACCATATCAGGCCCAGCAGGATTGAAATTGTTGCGTTCGTGACAAAGTTTTACTTACGAGAATGAAAGTAAATGCTCGTTAATTATTCGCACGGCTTATGTAAATTGAGACAGTAGACGCCAAATCCTTTTAAATGCTCAGCAGGGCTTAAATCACTTCCTTGTCTTCAACACTACACTTGCGCTCATGACTAAGAACTAAGTCACAACTTTGTTACTAATCTCTGAAAGGTGACTCCAGCTTTTCTTGGAATTCAATTAAGCATCAACAAAATAATTAATTATTGAAATACATAATTGTACAAAATACTATTGTTCATATCGGAATTTTATCCGTCAGTAGCAATCTACGAAACAACTAAACCAATTGTAGGTTTTTGCTACGTCGATCACACACTATATGCCGATGACCTAGCATTTCTATGCACGTTTATTCGTGTACAATATCTTAGTTCAGTGGTTGTTACTATAAATACCGTACTCTGAAAGTCCAAGCTCTATTATATATTATGAAACTAGCGGACGTCACGCGGTTTTATCCGCCTAGTTCCCGTTCCCGTGGGAGTACGGGGATAAAATATATGCCTATGTTACTCTCTAAAAATGTAGCTATCTCGTGCTAAAAGAATTTTTCAAATCGGTCCAGTAGTTTTTAAGTTTATTCGTTACATACAAAAAAAAAAAAACAAAAATATAAATCTTTCAAAGTATAGAATCTATACTCATATTATCAATAACTAGTAATTATCATCATTATCTATAAGTACTAGAGATAATGATGAGAGTTACTATGATTTGTGTCGGATGAAATCAATGACCTGCGGCAGATAACGGTTTTGTAGTGATTTTAGTGTTCTTATCAATTAACTTGACTTAAACTCGAAATGATTTGACCTCAAAAACTCTTTCCTATGTCTGTTCTCCAATAAATATTTTTAAGAATTAATGTTGGAAATAAAGCTAAAGTGGGACTGGGCTGGCTATGTCTGTCGTATGCCCGAGGAGCTGTGGGCCCTGACACAGCCAGAAGGCAACGCTGTAGACCTCGCAGGAGATGGAAACTACAGTAAAAAGCCTTTTCTGAATCATGAAAAAGTAGGTTATTGATGATAATTACTAGAAAAAAACATAACAATAGCATATTACCCAGTACCAGTAATTATAATTAACAAATAGCAATAAAAAGCTGTATGTACCATTGACATTATCATTAGTCAACCGACATGACCAATTACCAACAATTATAATTGAAAGCTTTTAATATTGAATTACAAACCAACATACAAAAACCACAATAAAGAGGGCTCATTCATCGAAGTATAGATAGATTAGTAGTAAATAAATGCGGGGACATGAATAATTTATGGCGTGAATCAGCCTTGGTTCGAATGCAGTCATCTCGAGGCGACGCGACGACACACTCGGAAATATTATGTCATGTATGAATAACGCTTACACGCTAAAAATAATAAATGTAATATGACGGTTAGAACCTGTTTTTCTCTTTTAGTAAAGTTGTTGTTGGTGTTGATCTCATTGCCCTAGAACTCAATCGAATAAAGAACAGGTTTTAATGCACAGAAGTGTTTAGGCGTTTGGTTTTGAAGAGCCGAGGTTCGTACCCCACAGGGGGTGCCCTTAGCACGCAGTCGGTTAGTTTCTAAGTTTTTCGGCCCTGGCTGGAGGGCTTACACTCAAGGCACCCATAGGATAGTCCGGTTAAGCAGACGACAGCTCCACAGCCCCTCTGCGAGATGCCATACACAAGAAAAGGTGTCTCTTATTCTATCATCAATTAACTCAGCCTATCGCAGTCCACTATTTGACATAGGCCTCTCCCAAACTGCACCATAACATCCGATCTCCCCGCCTTCTGCAACCAGACCTTCTCAGGCACCTTTTTAAGGTCGCTGTTCATCTAGGCTGCTGCTGATCGGCTGTCCACATAGCTAAAACCAAGATAATAAACCTTTTGTAGAAAGCAGTGATTCCTTGAGATCATTTTTTTTAGTGATAGCCGAAATGTCTTGCAGTTAACTCAGCCAACGATGACATCTAAACATTTTCCAAACATGGATTTCAATTAAACCATTTACAAGCACTTCGCAAGCAAGAGAGTGAGTCAGTTGTTCAGATAGTTGAATGCAGTCTGTTCCAGAACGTAGATTTCTATGGCGATCAGAGGAACCAACATCTCCAGAGTTATTTACAGCTGCGTTTCTTCTCTTTCCACTTCTTGGCATCCTAAATCTACATTAAAGTCTGGTCATTTCCCACTGTCGGCTACCTAATAAAACCATCCTACATTACCTGAGTTCTCGCCCGGTGTGTTATATCCCCTCTAAGCTAATGTATTTACGCTACAAGTGGGTTAACTACTGTACCTACTTCCCTTTATGACTTGCAAACAGGACAGGTCGTTGAACTTGCTATATCTGGAAAATCAGTCAAATCTTACCTTTTAGTTTATGAAAACTATGCTTTTACATAAGACTAGCTCTGCCTGAGACTTCGTCCGCGTCGATAAAACATAATTGTTAGTAGGTGGGATAATTCCATCAAGGGCCGACACCTCCACCAGTTCTTTCCATCCGTTCGTGAACCGGCCATGTCCTGGCCAGCCGGCCAGGACATGGTTGGGGGTTGATCACTGTGTTGCCCAATTTCTCACCGGTCATGGTAACTTTAAGAGTAAATTATTTTCCTTCAAGCTTGTTGACTCGCCTTTTTGTCGATGTTCCACATCTGACTGCGAATATGAACAATCAGCACATCACATTTTATGGGAGTGCAGTCTTTGGCAGAATGAACGCAACATTATGTTGGATAGTGTACAGGTTACATCCGGAGTTATTTACTATACAGACCTTGTGGAAACTAGAACAAATTTCCGTGCGTTCAAGCGTTTTTGCCATACCTATTATTGGAATCAAATATAACAGCTCACAACTTAGGACCCATTAATGTTAATATTTATCCGTGGTGCTAGGCAACTGGGCCTATCCCAGTTGTAAACGTCCCTTTGTGCCTATCGGCCTTGTATCGTTCTGTCTCCTGCTGAAATGGAGGGAAGTGGAAATTACGGTTTTTTCCTACTATCCTTTTCTGATTAATTTCGTTGCGGGATCCAAGACAGTTAAATTCATTCTCTGGGACTTCGTCGAGCTTCATTGTCTCGGCGCTTTTCTGGTGGTCGCCACTGTTGATTCTGGCTTTCAGGAGTTACAGTGGTTTGGGAACAGTGTGGCGGGCTTGTCCCATAAAAAAAAAAAAAACATAATTGTTCTACGGGACACGGTAAAAGGGTAATTTTCCATCGGTGAAAGAATCTTTGAAATCGGATCAAAGTTTCGAAGATTACCTCCAACATCCAAGCATTACCTAATTATAATATTAGCATAGACTAGCTTCCGCTCGCGGTATCGGCTGCAGAGGTCGGAATATTCCAAGGAGGGAGGGAGTTGGAATTATCAAACCAGGATGAAAAGAATCCTATAATGTCCTATCCCAGGTTATGCTGTATCTGTGTACCAAGATGCAACTTATAATATAAAAATGGATGAATAAAAGAGGAAATCTTCCAGAAATCAAATGTAAACGAGTATAAATAACATTATTTAATAATACATACTATGACTAAGTAAGGGAAAGTCATGTATTGAAAGGCCAATTAATAATATCGTTGTAAACTGTATATTGTTTAATATTATGGCAGGAAAACCACGAATTTATTGTAAAATAATACCAAAATATACTTGTTATACAATTAACGACTCTGTGGCTTCAAATTCAATGCATTCATTATATGAAAGTCTGCTTTGATATATTTATAAATACATATATTATCAAGCAACCCTCCTTTTGCGGGACGTATGCGGTTTCAAACTCTTATATTGCCTATTTTCACCAACAGCAATGTAAATGCCTAAATATTATTGCACTATTGGAATCTCAACTTAAGGCGCCAAAGATGAGCGTTGAAAATCCAATTGCAAGCATTTTTTTGCACATTCAAATATTGTTTGTGAAAACGACCGCAGTCCTAGGTTTAAGCTTGAACCTACGGCCAGACGAACGCCTTCCGCTACTTAACTTTACATAGAAACGAGGGAACATAGAAACGAGAGTTTTTCAAAGCGTTTGATTTGTCTTTCAGGAAGTTTTTACGGTAAAGTTTCTGTGTTGGGCACTTAGATGTTCATTTTCAGTAAACTAAGTTTTGTTGCAAGCACCTTTGTGTTATTTATTATATCATCACTGCGCTCAAAACAGAGAAGGAAATCAACATGAAGAAACCGGCATGTTCTAAAACTAAACGAAGATATGACCTGCATGCGCTGAGCCCGCGTAGTGGATTACAGTACATTGTCCCTGTCACAGAAACAGGTCTTTCTGTTTCCAGCAGTAGGAACGTTTTAAGCTAATTATTCTTGACCAAGTTTACAGTCTTTTTGTACACTGTAGGTCATACTGTTATCATACTCGTAAGTCCCTAAGGACACGAAAACCGCATGTGCGCATGATCCATTAAATAATTAATTTATATTGTATGTTGACGACTTTATTTAATTTATCAAATAATAATGAGTAGCTATGAACATAATTCATTGTTGTATTAAATGGTTTTGGTTTTGGATACAAAATATTCCCTTATAAACAGTTTACCCTTAACCCATTAAACGATAAATAAATATGAATGGCATGATTTCACAATAACGAGGAAAATTATTCTTTTTATCAATATTTTACGCTGACGTAATTTGAACTTTTGATGTAAAATCCTACTGACTGGAGGTACCTATTTAGTTATCCTTAAGATCAGCGACAATGGTTTCGATTCTGTTGTGCACAAACTAAACTTAATTTAGGCTATTGCTATCTTTTACTAAAAGGCAGTGCGAGAAAAGGACGGCTATAGCTATAATAATAAATAATATTAAAATTTTATTCAAAAATATATTATAAGGTAAACGGTTACAGTTTTTCTTAAATCTATGTTAAGTTTACCCATGCTTTGAGCCTGAACTAGGTAATCCTGTGTTTCAGGCTATGAACTAAGTTACAGATGTCAAACTAGTTTATGCCTTGCGCTTCACCGTGTTTTTAGTCGACATGTTTTTACGTGCACCCTTCATTTGTATGGAAATATTAGTTCCAACTAAATTTGACAGCTCTAAATTACGTCCGTCTCTTTCTCGTTTTATTCGAGAAAAAGATAGCAATAGCCTAAATTAAGTTTAGTTTGTGCACAACAGAATCGACACCATTATCGAGGTTTCTTGACTTTACACATAAGTAAGAAGATTCATGATCCCAATCCGATACTACGATACCTATAATTGGGAAGTTTATTCCTACGCAAAGCCACTTCAAGATTTCACTTATTAACACCTCTTTTTTGTCCTAACAGGTACAGATGGATCAAAAACGGCAAGCCTTTCGAGTACACGAGTTACGATAACCGTATCTCCCAACAATCTGGACGCGGTACACTCGTGGTCAGTCAGCCGCGCGACGAGGACCTCGGACAGTACCAGTGCTTCGCCTACAACGAGTGGGGTACTGCCGCATCTAACAGTGTCTTCGTACGGCGCGCTGAACTCAACTCCTTCAAGGAGACGGACAGCCAACAAGTCGTCAGGGCAGAGGAAGGGAAACCTTTCAAACTCACTTGCGAACCGCCAGACGGTCACCCCAAACCCAAAGTCTACTGGATGTTGCAAGGCGACCAGGGACAGCTCAAGACAATCAACAACTCGCGCATGACTTTAGACCCCGAAGGAAACCTTTGGTTCTCGAACGTAACTCGTTTCGACGCAAGTGTAGACTTCGCATACATTTGCACAGCTAATTCCATCTTCAGGAATGAGTACAAGTTTGGCAACAAGATATATTTGGAGGTGACGCAGACGGGCATCGCGCCTACCTTGAACAAGCATGAGCCGGTACGTCAGTACACTACCAGGAAAGTCGAGAGGGCGTTGAAGGGGAGGAAAGTGGAACTGTACTGTATTTTTGGTGGAACGTGAGTATCTTTGATTCTTTTGTTGAGTAGTTTAAAGACTAGAACAATGTAGAACTTGTCGTGTTGTGTCTGCTAGAAATCGATAACCATGTCGTTCGTGGATATAGACAGTAGACAGTGTAGACACGCAACCTTTAGGGTTACGCATTTTGCGAATATCGAACTCGGTTTATCAAATCCAGTTCATCATGACATGATGGATGTTATACCAGTCAGCTTCAAAGCTACTAGGTATATCCGTGGTGATATAGGATTATCGACCGCGACATAATATACACTCAGTACATTGCACTGTGTTCTGCGAAAGAGTTCTATATTCTACAAAGGTGCGCGTAATTGACGGAATCACTAAAGGGGTGACCAGACTTCTAACTAGTGCATGTAGGGAACCAACTTTGGAACTGAATTGATAAAAACTGTGTTTCAAGTATGGTCTAGTAGCTATGATAGCAGTCAGTAATCCGCCAGCTGTTTATACGATGTAATGAATTCATTCATGCCCAAACCAGTGGGAGTGTAGCATTCTAGATGTGTAACCCGAGATGTTAGGTTAGACGCGTCGGTTCTGCGTTTGCGACACTGTAGTTGAGGTTGCTATAGACATCATCAACCGGCTATGCCAGTATTTTTGCTGTTTCCTGCTTAATTAATGAAATTCTTTCTTACTAGTAATAACTTGGATAAACTGGATTTGTTAAAAAAGATGACCGTGTATCAATTTCGCATTTAAATACCAAAAGTAACGGCAATGCTGGGAAGTTCGACTTTTTGTATGACTTCGTAGTTTCAGGTATATTTTTCAAAACAAAATCGTCCAGCTAAAATATTTTTATCCGCTTTATATTTTCGCACTGATAACCCTACCGCGACCGTATCCAGTGCAGGTACTGACCTATTGCGCCCCCGCTACGCGTGCATGAGTGGCCGCGAGTGGGCTTTTCTCTCCGCTATCGGGTTTCATACATGCCGCTAATTCACCGCATGTTCTCTGGCCTAGCTACGGTCTTTACTAAAGGATTGCGGCTATATTTATAACTATGAAAATGGTAATAATAGCTAGATTTTAAGAGCAGTTTTTTCCAGCAGACATAACGCCTATCATTTAGAAAATTTGGTGGAAAACAAGCGGCAAAATATCTTTCGCGTGATTTTAGTGTTGC
Organism: Xestia sexstrigata; assembly: GCA_941918905.2. NCBI lineage: Eukaryota > Metazoa > Arthropoda > Insecta > Lepidoptera > Noctuidae > Xestia > Xestia sexstrigata. The sequence continues at coordinate 22,756,249 of OW799201.2, forward strand.
TAACATCGAACTGTTTTTCGTCTTTTCTCTGAACACCTTATCACTAGGTAATGGAATCAGCCTTTACTTTGCGGTCATCCATGAAAAATGTATCCATTTACGTGTTAGTTTTACCTTTCACTGTTTTATGTTAAAATGTGAAGAGTATCTTTCAAATCGTCCCAATTCCCTCCAGGCCTTTACCGCAAATCGTTTGGAAGAAGAACGGGCGAAGCATCATCTCCTCTCAAGGCATCAGTCAGGACAACTACGGCAAGACGCTGGTGATCAGGTACCCGACGTACGAAGACCAGGGCACGTACACCTGTGAAGTCAGCAACGGTGTTGGAACTGCTCAATCTTACTCCATTATGCTCAATATTGAAGGTGAGTTTTTCAGCACTTCATAAATAGTGTCCTTTTTTTGGTTCTCTAGATGTTGAATTGTTATTGTTTAACCATATCAAACCTAATCAATTATAATTATTGGAGAGAGAAAAAAAAAATATCTTTGAATGTTTTGGCAAGAAATAACGCAGAGCAGCGATCAAATAAGCTAGTACAGGCTATAGTGCAGCTAAACTATTCGATTAAATTGATTGAAGACATATGAGTGATGGCAGAATGTTTTTGATCCGTTTCATTCCTCCATCCGTATCGGTAACTTCAATATTACTTACGCAAAATTAGCCCCGTTATAAAAACCTAGGTATGTTTCAGAGTGGTGCCTGCTTGGTTTTATTAAATTTCGTCTGAGCTGAATCAGATTGTACAAGTCATAAGTTGCTAGATTGTACAGCACTCGAACATAGAAATCGATATACAGTATAGAAAGTAGAGTTTCGTTTTTCGCGCAAAATACAAACGGATATTTTAGTAGGGCGGTACAAATGATTAGGGACGGCTGTACGCGTAAACAATTCCTAGCAAACAAATAAACTTGCCGTGCCGCTATAAAAGTTACACACACATTTTTATGGCCACGTGGTCACTATTTTCTCCATAAAGAAAATGCCCTAAATCTTCTATTTTAATGTTCCTTTCTTGCCAAACCGCGTTCTTATCGGAGCTATTTCAAGAGCGAGACAACTTATTCTAGAATACGCATAATAAAGATAGACACTATTATTTGCTCCCGTCTTAGAAATATTTAAAGCGACGTCGTATCACCCTAAAACCTGATTAAATATAATATTCACAAGGAAGTGAAAAAACCAGCACCCCAGATCTCTTAACAAGGCGCGCCATTAAAAATGTTGTCACAGAGGCCGCCTCCTAATTATTCTGCTGTCGTCCAGCACACAATAAGACTGTGCCAAATAAAGCTGTCCCTACAAACAGACTACGCCATTTCCGCAATGCTGATTGTAAATGTAACTTTGCAAGGGCTCAGTCAGTGCCATAACGATGCTAATAATCGTGCCAACGTCATTTCCGCTTTCCTCTATAAAGTTTGGCTGCGTTCGTAATTAATATGTAATTGTTTATGGTCGACTTAAATAGACGTCATTATAGCCGTCTTTGGAGGCTTTGCGGCGAATTATGTAAATGTAATTATTATTGTCAAAAGTAATCTAAATAAATTATGAGGTGTTTCAAAGTACGGCACGATGCTATTGCAGTTCTTTGTACACCAAGGTTCGATCTGTTATAATCTTCATTTTGAAAAGATCCAAATAAAAAAAGTAATTAGAAAAACTAAAAAAACCCGACTGAAAAGCACTGAAATGTAACAGTAGATTATGCACCGAGGGGCTAAAGTTGTGTCTTATGTCACGGGCGTCATATTGAATCTCGAGCGCAATGAAGAATTCGGGATTTAACTCCCGAGCGCAGCGAGGGATTTAAGAGTTTAACTCACGAGCGAAGCGAGGGAATTAATACAAGAATCCTGAATGCAGCGAGGGATTCAAGCTAGCCCAAGGCAAATACACCTTTAGCCCAGAGGAGGATACTCTACTTTTTACACTTACTGTGAGAAAATAATAGCCATAGTACGAAAAACAAAGTATTTATTAAATAAACAAACAGTAAGAATAATTAACTAATGTTACAGCCAATTACTATTACGGTATTACGGCGCGGTACGGTATTTGTTATTATAAATGCCAGTTTTAATGTTATTCCATTCCTTTAAAAAAATGGTTCGTAGTTATCTAATTATTCTTACAATATTGTCTTCGAAAACATGGCAACGATATGAAGAAGCAGTCGTTATGATTTTGTAGGAAATCGAGAATATCATCCACGCGTAGTAAGGGTATCGAGAATAGCTTTCCTTTTTCTGGCACCAAAGGGTGTTTGTTAGTACTATACTGCCAATTTAGCTGAGCATGTGAGATTCCAAATTCAAATCACATTATTGACCAGCGGGTCATAATGAAATCCAGTAAAACATTATTGACCGGCTGTGCCCCCGGCCACTAATGACTCACTTTAGGTTAAGGTTGCTTGACATATAATTTGACATTTTCGAGCAGGTGTTGTGAAAAATTATTAAAACATGGAATGGGTCCCTCCTACTTCCAGATGCGCTTATTATTTGCTTTTTAGTCCGGTTTTTTAGTTTTGTAAATTATTATTTTTCAGCTTTCGTATTAATAACTCGCAAGATTGAGACAAATCGCATTAACGCGTTTGGTCTCTACAGCGCCACAAAGGAACAAACACAAACAAATGGGCTGATAAACACGTTACCCTCCTCCAGTCGGGTAAATGCCGTTTAAAAATTAAAATACTCATTTTCTACTTTTGGTCCGGTAATTGGTAACTTTCAAAACCTTTTCAAATTTACAGATGATAAATTCATTTGGTAATTTCTGTTCGGCGACGTTTTTACGCGAATATGACACGAAAATCATAGCACGAATTTATGAAATTCTCTTTTTAGGGTTCCATACAAAAAATGAAGTAAGGGTTCCCTTATTATTTTTCACCTTTGTATGCATCAAGTGATCCTATAAAGGATCACTTGTGCGTCTGTTTGTACGTCCGTCTGTCAGAGCCGATTTGCTCCGAATCTACTGGACCAAATCAGGTGAAATTTTGTAGGATGATGTAATCCTATGACCCAAACACAGATGTGCAAAGTATTTTTTTTTTAAATAAGTGTCATTTTCGGGGTACAAATTAGGACATTAAAATAAAAAGTTTTGCAAACCTTACTGTGTCATATATCAATGAAAGGGCTCGTTATGGGGATCTCAAATATATTAATGTTATTTATTGTAAAATAAATTGTTTTGATTTTATTCAAGAAAGAAGACGAAAATTGACCATTCCCCCCCTGCTCTACGAAACTACTGAGCCCAAAATTATTATTGTTTATTCAGTTTCTCATTTGTTTGATTCAGTTTTTTTTTGCCACCGACTTCTGAAGCTAAAGTTATTTTTCTCTTGTTTGTGTTTTTTGAAGTCGGTTTTATTTTTATAAAATAGGGCCATGATGAAAGTTGACATTTTCCTTTTCTAATATTCTGTTGGATTATTCAAAATAACTTGTATCCATCTCATGTGACATTCACATACACGCGAGTTCCATAAAACTTAGATTTTTGATGGAAATAATCTTTTGTCATCAGTAACAGAAGCAGTCAAACATATTCGTAAGTATTTCTCAAACCTTTGTTCACGTGTCAAAATCGTACTTGACATTATTCCGAATACTTGCCCAGTGACATCATCTTTGAAACAATTATGTGGGAAAGCATATGGCACACACGTGATATTAGCCGAAAATATTTTAATACCTCGCAATAGCGTCTCTTGAGGGAGGGAGCATTAAAATTTAACGACTGCGCAAACATGGCCGCAAATTGGCTACATCACAGACAATCAATGTGATTGTGACCTTTCGCTTCCTTCCGTTTGACTTGTGTCGAGGAAAGCGGGAATCGAAGGCTTCCTTTTGTCGATGAAGAATCCTTGCGAGTTTCCTGAGTATGAGTTGCTATAGCATAAATTATATGTTATATTATTATTATCTCATAAAGAGATAGCAAGAAGAGCATTGATTACACTTGCACTTTGGGTATTGGCGATTTCCGTCACATTGGGTTTCCTTGCGATGTTTTCTTTCACCGTGTGTTACCATGGTGAGATAGGAGATACGTTTTGGCCTAGTACAGGACAAATTTCTTTTTTTTTTCTCTTTGTCTAATTTTTATTAGTTGTAGTGTTAGTTTAAGGCGGTTCCCCGAGCAAAATTAGCAACTCTATTTGTGGTGGTTCAAACTTCGTTTGAAATACTGTTAGAATAAAGTTCTAATCAGCTTGCACAGTTGCACTACAAAGTGATTGTTACGTCAGTCACTGCAGGCCGAATAGTGCGAAATGAGTGGTTTTTATTCGTTATAAAATCAAATTTACGTCTTTTGGAAAAAATAAAACGACAACTATGTTCATTATTAAATTGTCTATCCATTAGTATAAGTAGCAAATCAAAAAAATGGTTACTTTACGAGGAGTAGCATTTTATAAATCATTATTTCTCATTTCTGTGGTTTCGTTGTGAGGGGATTTATTAAACATTAAGCTACTTAAAAAAAAAAAGAAACGACAATTTTGGAGTCAAGAATATACAACAACAACAACAACAGCCTATCACGTCCACTGCTGATGTCTGAGGCAGAACACCTTGCGCCTCCATAGACCAGAGAATGGGCAGCAGCGTTTTCTGTTAGTCTTTCATCACTGCGATCTCCAATCCGCCTGCCAAGCGTGGAGATTACGGCAAATTCCTCCTATCATGGGAGAGGCTTATGTCCAGCAAGAATATGTAGTAATTTAATGTATTTTTTTTTAGTTGGTATTTCTTTTGGATAAAGAGGAGTAGGGTCCAAAAAACTGCTCGTTCAAGGTCATTTGCTCGGGGAGGCTCCTTAACCATTTTTATTTGTGTGTTTTGTCCTGTGCGGGCTAATAAATGCTTTTTCTTTCTTTCTTTCTGATGTTCAGCATTGTAAACTTAAAAGGCTCATAAGTTCTTTCCACGTATGAAATTGGTACCCCACGTGGTTAAAGGTAGGTCCCGTAATATCCTTCACAGCACCACGACAGGTTCATATAAATTCCAAATAATGGATCCCCATATTTTATTTCAACAAACAATGGGGGACCTTACACCGCTCTATACCATGAATAACTGAAACCCATATTAAGTCATAAGGTAACAGGTGGCCCTCCACCTATCTCCTCAGTAATCCCTCAACCGCCTCTTACGACACGTTCGTGGCATACGATAGGGTGATAAATTCCGAGTCCACACAGTCATCCGTAGTCAATCTCTCCACCCTAAGAGGCTTTCCGCTCAATAGCTGAGTCAACGTTTCTTTGGATAGGTATAAGTAATATGTACTTATTTTAGTATTCATTCTTTATTTTTGTACATTTATGAATTTTAAATTGAATGGGTTGTGTGAGGAATGATATGAAACAAAAAGGATTTAGTGATGAAGAGGGACGGTGGACGCGGGTAAACTGATGAAAAACAAAGCGTTTCGCCGACCCCAAATCACATGCGACAAGGATAGGAAGAAGATGATATACCCGACTGCACATTTATGGTGTTCCATCTAAAATTTTGAAACAGAAAGAGCAGATCGAAGAAGAGAATTTTTTTTTCTCAATTTCTCAAAAGGTCTATAAATTCGCCAGCCAATACATTTTGATTATATCTGATGTCCACGCATGCCGATGACGTAATCACTTGTCATGCACGCAAATAACTCGGTAACCCGGTTCCCGTACTGCTGGATAAACGTCCGGTCCTTTTTATTACGTGAGGTTTAGAGGCCCGCGACCGGCCTTTTAATAGAACGGCTTGTTATTCTTATTATTATCTGTCGTCTTAGATTTTGATATTATTATGATTTGCAACGTCTTTCATCATCATCAACAACCAGAATTCACCCAATGCTGGTACAGGCCTTTCTTATTTGTGCCATTTTGTGCCAGTCTCATCCTGGTTTTTCCCCTGATGGCAATGTTCGTTGTCTTCTGCCCAACTCGCTACCAGTCACATCTTAACTCACACCTGTCATCCATCACCGCGCACTGCGCAGGTGTCCACCCAACTCCCTGTGATTTCAGTAACGCGATTTCCAATATCGATGCAAATTCTTTACTGAGAGGAATGGTTCCTGTCATTTCATGAAGATTACGTTAAAGCAATTTCAATTTTAATCTAGTTTACATAAAGTACCTGGTTATGATCTCGATTGAAAAGCACCAATAATTTCCATGTTAATTTCTGGGCGACAGAATACGGTAAGAAAATCGATAGCACCCCACGTCAGCCCTTGCTTATCTTATTAATAACGTTTATTAGATAAAAAGGTTATATCCGGGACCTCGTCTAGCCGGACTACCTCGGACAAAGTTTCCTGATTTGATTTCTAGAACGAGCACCTGTAGTGCTGGGCAGATCCGCCGGAATTCCGGATTTATCAGTTGCATATTGCTGCCTGCCTGTGAATCGTAAGCACATAGTCTATTTAATCTTTTGCTTAATCAAGGCGAAATGACGACTTCATGGCATTTGATTATTGTATCATCTATGTAAAAACATGAATGAGTGAATAGAAATTCTATTTTTTTGTTACCGTTTCTTAAAAGTAGAAACTATCCATATTTCGTTCATGCAAAATAAAGCAGCAACATTTTCTTTCTTTAAAATTCTCGCAAACTCTTCTGAAGAGAACATAATATATGAAAGCCCGAGGCTTGCTTACGCCCGTGGTTCTCCATTTTGTTCCGTCAACAATTCGTCTAGATTGCGAGCACTTGAGTGTGGCATGCAGTCTGCCGTAATCGCCGCGGGCATTGTTGTACTACCGTCGTTCGACTACTGCAATTTAAAATACGATACACAATAGAAAATAGAGGAAAATTCTGTTGACAGTTGAATACGTCTGTTCGTTTTGCTTGTTTGTCAAGATTATTGGATAAGTTGTGAAGGGTAGGTGAATGAAGAAGTATGTTTTGCTACTTCGTAAGATGTTCAAGCATAAGATAATTATAGTCTTTGAATAACTAAAGAATATTGTTAAGTTATTGAGAAGTTGTTAAGTTTACACAAGTTATGAAGTCACTAAGTATCAAAAACAGCGCTTTGTGCAGGTCTCGAACTTACGGAATAAACCTTATTTTAAACTCATTATTCAAGTTACTAGAATTAATATTCATTAATTTAGTTCAACTCACTATTGGAATTAAATGTCAGTAAATATACTTAAAAGGCCATACACTTGGCCTCTGACATCATCTATTCTCCATTCTATTAACCTACAATATACAATAATACGTAATATGGAACTCTATACATTCGACCATGTTAAGCTTGACCCGCTTGTATGAGAAAATGTACTATTTATGGCACCGACCCAAGATTCCGTTTAGAAGATTCTTTAAAGTTAATTTGTGAAGGATGAATGGGGACTTTGGGAGCAGTTACATATTTTATGCCATAAATCTGTAAATAATTACCAGTATAACGTCTGCGTATCATCAAAATTATATAAGGTTGGTATTAGAATCATGAACAAAGTTCGGATATAACGGGAATAGAGGATCAAGAGGCATCAATACGACATTATACCATTGTAATTTATGCTAAAGAGCGCCTTTTAAACGTTCAGGCTTATTTGTTTGCGTATACTTTGTCACACGCATTAAAGATGGCGCCCGATGCCGCAAACAAAATTGTGATGTCGTTTATTGTTTGTGTCCCAAGAATTGAACTTATTAATAAACTTGTACTAAAATATTGTTTTTCGTCCCCCAGCCGCGCCATTCTTCACGGTGGAACCTGAGGTCCAAAACTTCGCGGAAGGCGAGTCAGCTGAGATCAAGTGCGAAGCCGGCGGTACTCCCGTGCCCAAGATCACCTGGATCCACAACGGCAAGCCTATCGAACAGGCTGAGCCTAACCCTAGGAGACAAGTGTCTGCCAACACCATTACCATCACCAATCTGGTGAAGAAGGATACTGGAAACTACGGTTGTAACGCAACCAGCTCCATTGGTTACGTGTATAAGGATGTCTACATCAATGTTCAATGTGAGTACTTTGATATACATATGTAATATCTTTTTGAATTAGGTACTTAAGTAATTTTTCAGGAAATTATAAGTTAATAGGAGAGAGATTGGTCGTAGAGCACACTGCATTGAAAGTGAACCGAAATGAATAGTTCAATTGTTTCTGGTATATCTTTGTTGCATTCAAACTTAGAACGTCGCTTCACACACAGCACGGGAAACGGACGTCAACCAAAGACAGAGTTTAGTTTCGATTCGCTTTTGTTTTGCTTGCGGTGTGCTAAATACGTAACTAAAAAAAAAAGGGTCTGTCTTTTGCTAACCAGCTTAGAAGCTACTTTTCGCCAAAGAAGTAGTTTTACCCATACTCGACGCGTCTACACCTATAATTGCCATACTACAAGATAAACTTGGTAATCTATGGAACTGCGTCACAAATCGAAAGCTAATCCCCTAACTGTAACACTCTCACATTTCTAGTTATGACACTTGTAGCGTCCCACTTGCAGTGTTTTGCACTTTACTAAAGTCTACATAGGAGACAAATAATTTTAAATGTATGGTATGTATGTGCTTTCTTCCTGAGCCTGGCGCCTTGCCGGCGAAGGCGCCGCGACGCCCCAGATTTTATACTTGTATGAAGTAAAGCCATTAGGGTGGTTTCCAACTCAAAGTCGTACGTACAAAATATTAATAAACTGCAAGGCAACAGTTTTGAGTTGAAAGGTTTTTTATTCGATTACATTACACGCGAATAATAATCGATCGAATCAAGGTCTAAAATGGTAAGCTACACCTTATATTGTTTGGTATATAATACAAATTTTCGGGAACTATTTATCTTATTGCGCCAACAGCCTTTAAAACAATTCTAATTCATGCAGTAACTGTAAAACTTGCAAGTTTCACGCATGCCACATTTCTGTTGCCAATTTAATATTCAATTTTGCAGTTTCCAACTACCCAACATCAGTTCATAGAACTTGAAGAAACAAGTTCAATAAAGACCTCAATTTTATTGCGTTCCGTTTCCTTTCTAACTAGTTCTGTTCTCTAACTTTTATAAGGAAACGACAAAGCGTCAGCCACCATAAACTGTCACTCATAATTAATTATGACCGTAATGTACATAAACTGTTACACACAACCCAAATTCAGTCTTATGCAGCAAAAAATATAGTTGAGATTTATTGTGCCACTTGGCATTCGCCCCAGTCTTTTCTAGATGAACTCATAAATACTGGGAATAAATCTTTATTATGTGAATAAAAAGTTGCTCTCGAGACGTCACACTTCGCCAGCGATGTATAATGTGGCGGGATCGATATCCCCATTGAAATGGGTATATTTATTTACCGATCCAACCACTCAGCCTGTGGCAGTTCGCAGTCGGCTGCTTCTTTAGAATTAAGGAAATATAAATACAGTAATGAATGAGGGTCTGAAAGTTTTTCCTTTACTATAATTTGTTAGGGAAGTTTTTTCTTCTCGGATTGTATTATTTATTTCTTCAGGTTCCATGGGCGGGTCTATCCCTGTCAGTTTTATATCTAGCTGTAACTGCAATTTTACCGCGAATTCGTTATCGATTCGCTAGACAAGCAAGTTTGTGTAGGGGAGAGCTAAATCGATTCCCATTTGCAATAGTTGTTTAGGGTCCTGTTTCTGTCCTTATTTTGGGGTTCCTAACTCAATAGATTGGGAGTTTGGGTCAAAGCAAATCTCAGGATTGGTTTTGCATTGAAAATATTTGATGATGGGACAACACTGAAGTTTCAAAGCGTTTTGATTATAAACCAAACTATTAATTAATGCTAGTGGCAATTTAAGGACAGAAAAGGTTAATGTATCCGCCCCAAAAGTTTTAAACTGTTTGTTTATGACAAAACCAACTATTTCTGCCAAACATTAATTGCATACAGAGGCCACTTTTATTACTAGACTCTCACAGATAGCAAAAGAATGAGCATGAGTCGTACAATTTCTTAATTATTATCTCTGCTTATAACGTGATGTCACGGCCGCGGCCGGGTCATTCATTTGAGTCCCAACTATAATGATGACACTCGATAAAGAATCCTAAGTAGATACCTACGCGTCGTCGTTACGTGTTAACTTTGAACTTGAGCGTTAATGTAACCCTGGCTATGTTCAGATTAATCTTGATAGGCCCTTTAGTCTTTATGAAAGTGTCTGAAACGTCGGTACTAATATTATAACTGCGAAAAGATGTCTGTCTGTCCATTACTTTTTTCACGACGAAACAGCCGAACGAATTTTTAAAAAATTTACACACACACACGTATTTTTAACCGTTACGTTCCCTTAAGATAATATCCGAAATTCGAATTCAGAAAAAGCTCATATAAAATAATACCGCGACCTGTAACTGTGCCACTGCAGACGCCTCTATTCATACAAAAAAGCTTCGAGCCAAAAAATAAAAACGAAAGAAAAAAGAAGGCAAGGAAAATTAATCACCACTTGCTCTTCACGTAGATTAGCGATTTCGGACTTATAAATTGTAAGTCCAGGTTTCCTCACAATTCACCTTTACCAAAGTCAGTGATGTCTAAAATAAACTTAAAAGGGACGAATTACTTCGTGAGTATTTTGTCTATCAATTTCGTCCTCACCATGTTGAGCCAATTATGAAGACAATATTTTAGGTTTAAACTCAACAAGCCAATTAAGAAGACAATATTATTCTGTGTTTATTTGGCGCTTGACTAGTTTATAACTTAGACTTCTTTGACAGTAAATGTTAAATAATTGTCTTGAAAATTTTGCACGCTTATCACTGTAAAGCAAAAACATGTATGCTCTCCATCTTTTAATACCATGTTTTTAAGCAAATAAATATTATTCTATTCTATTCTAAGTAAATTCTATTGTCTTGAAGCAGCTCAGGCAACACAAATCTCGCCTACATTAAAAAATCAAAATTAATTATTCTATTACACTGAAAGTTCGAAATACTTGGACATTCGGTTGCGTGACTGGCCAGTGAGTAATGATAAAAGGGCTTAATTAATTAGATTTACATACTAACTCTTATCGGTGAATTATTTTTCATTACATATTTATACAACGAGGCTTATTTAATTCATAATGTTGGCGAGCTGTTTACGATCTTCGTGTTATGCACGACATAGATTATTTTGTAATATAACTCCACGACTGTAATCCCCTAAAGGTAAGGCAGAGGTGGTACTATTCCTAAAGGATTTCCACATTTTGCCAGTTTGTAGTATGTCCCAAGCGGCCTAAATTATTTTGTCCTATCTTTCACCGATTTATACACATTAATCGGTGAAAGATATAACAAAATAATCTAGGCAACACGTAACTAACACTTGTTACGTGTTGCCTAAATTCTTATTTTCTCTTTGTTCAGATTGTTTTTATAAAATAACTTGCCTAAAAATCCTTCGTTTCTCATTTAGGATGGTATAATTATGGTCTATTCTCTAGTGTTTTGACCTCAGTAAAAACTCTCATCTCAAGGCGCGCAAACTCACAGTAAGAAAGAGCACGCCATTTGATAAGATCCCTATTCAATACTCAAACTTGGAGGCTTCAAGTCAAGATGAGTTTTTGCTTTCCATAAAAACGACATCGAATAGATATTCTTGTTGCGAACCAATGTCTCAGCATAAGCATGGCATGGTCAGCCTCAATGCAGGGACACAGACCCCCTCTTCGTGAGTGGGAATGGGCTATACTTAATCCACCAGTGCGGGTGGGTAGAATCAACGCCTTACTGAAAAGCAAGATACCGACTCCGTCAGTATTTCATCTGCAGTGTGATATTTATACCACTGCCATAGAATTTCTGTCTGAATTTCATTAATTAACACATTGTTGTTCGTACAAGCAAGCCTGATTACATGATCAACACGTATTTCAAACAGCCATTTGAATGCACTCACCACACAAATTACTGTAATATGAATAAACCATCTCTGCATACAAAATTTAGGGAGTGACGCGGTGCACGATCCCGGGATTACGCAGGCCCCAGCCATGACCTAGATCCCGGGATGCCTCGACCCAACCGCGCTGTATTGACATTGTAGAGAACTAGACAACCCACACCGGGGCAATGGTTGCGTAATTAAGAGAAATGGCTGCAGTTTTAATTGTTTTAACACTCTTAAGCTTTTTCTGTTGTTATTTTTCGATTGCTGGCTCTTTGTTTACATTTGATACCTTTTTTTTATTTTGAGAGCTAGATAATGTAACCCAAACTGGCCTTTTTTAATCACGACTGATAGGAATGGGTCACCTTGCATCATATATGTTTATAATCCAGCTCGTGGAAATTGCCATAGCAAAATCTAACAGGCTGTAGCTCTGAAGGGGAGGACGTAGCGTGATATATACACGCTACGTCCTCCCCTTTTATGACTTGCAGTTGCAGCAAACGTTGAATGTTTGCACAGCGATTTTATCAGCTTTGTCAGGTCACTTTGGCTGCCTAACTACTTGATACAAGGACTTATGTCCTTAGTCATCGGAAAAAGTCGGGGTGGTACTTCTTTAGCGGGAGACCACAAGACATGATTTAATTTAAATTGTATTGCTAAACTTAAATCTGTAGTCACAAATTTAAGTTTAGCAATACAATTTAAATTAAATCATGTCTTGTGGTCTCCCGCTAAAGAAGTACCACCCCGACTTTTTCCGTAAGGATCGAGTAATGATTTAAACTGCGTGAGATCGATTTTCAGAAGGTATTTATGTCCCGTTTTTGTGTAATGGAGTGAGCACATCTCTAAGCGGTAGGACAGGTTTCGCAGGTTTGCTTTTCGTATTGTTTTAAGGGACAAAAGGAATTAATTATACAATTTGTACATTTCTTTGAATGTAACTTTCTGCTTTAGGTGAGCCTGATGGAACTTTTTGTCGTAATACAGCCTCAGCATTTAGATCGTGGGTCCTTTGATTCTCTTGACGTCTAAACAACATTCATGGACTGTCAATGTCACAATTGCTACAGAGTATCGGTGCCGCTTAGATGTGCTGAACGCGTTCAGTTTCAACAGTGAAATTCGCCCTAATCGCACCGCACCTTCGGATGGGGACCCATTTGCCCGTCATTCCCATCTCTAAAGCATAGATTCCGAACTCTCAACTTATCTTAAGTTGATACGGGACGTGTTGAGCATCCCAGACGGTACCTACTTGACTTATCTGCAATGCGATTTAATATCAAGAGGTACAAATTAACGAGCGAACTGTTTAAAACAACGGAAAGTCACGTTCGACCTCATGTTTAATCAGAGCGAACCAAATATGTGACAGATTTGAGATAATATACATCATCGCAGCAACTTATGTAGGCACAAAGAATATGTGACTATGATCTGATAGATGTATAAATATAGATGATAGATTATGCAGGATTTAACGCAAGCCCAAAAGTATTAAATGCACATAAATATAGCCAAGAACTGAATTCTTGCAGGATCCAGGATTTAGCATAAAGCCTTGAGAGTATTTCAGCCCATCAACATAAACAAGAACTGAATACCTAAGTTCTATTTTGTCATCTTGTAGCTTAATATTTAACAAAGTCTCCATATTTGATTTTGATTCGCTTTTAAAATCACCGTGATTTTACCTTTGGCAGTAACAATCTAATAACAACGTATAATTACTGCTGTCAAAGGCAAAATGTGAAAGGACGTCACACTTATTTCGTCAGGTTCGTTTCTCCGACTCTTGTTCACTCAACATTACTGATTGAAGTCCCCATAGCTCACCGTTGAAGTCTGTCTGCTATACCTTCGCACTTTACGGCTGTATGCAGCTGCACCCCATTAATTGCTAAATAGCGTGAGCTTATGAAGTAACTCATGCCCTTTGGGGTGAAAAAAATGTCTGCCTCGGTTTTACTTGATAAACGGCTTGGTTTAATCATATTTGTCGGATTTATTCTGCTAGTATTGAGAACGATTGGTTAAGCTTTGTTTATGCTGTATTGAGATTAAATTTTTAATCGATAACCTTAAAATTAATTATTGAGTAGATGTTGTTTTATTTGGACCGTATGGAATTGTGTGATCGGTTACGGGTAAAAGCAAGCACCCTACGCGAAAACATCGCTCAAGTTTTTTTTATTCGTCCAAAAAATGGCCCCATATAGTAGCAGCTGTCAGTCCAAAATCCATAATAATACAACAATATCCTATTATGTATTCGATACGAATCAAAAAGTTGTTAAGAACCGGTAAAAAGTGCAATCTTTCTCGAGCCTTTAACGCGAGCGTTATCTACCAACCATTCACGCGTAATACGGTGTTGTAAATTACAGTAGAACCCCAGTTTACCTGTGAACGTTTGAGTTTAACCCCCCAACTACAAAATGGGTGCGTCAGAGGGTGTGGACTGTGGATGGATTAATATCCGATTTTTTTCCTCCAACCGAGTTCGATAACCTACCTATTGTATCTGAGTCATCCCCAAAATCCACAATAATGAATACAGAGGATTGTGGCATCGGAAATTCCTATTACGTCGTATTGTCGGCCCTTATTCCCTCCTAATATTGTATTCTATAGGTCTGTTAAATAATTCCTCGGTAAAGTTATGCGATTCGATTATTTTTGATGGTATGGGAAATGACTGTTACGAGTTATATTTGTATGTTTGAGAAAACAATTCACGAGAACGCAACCTATCTCTCAGAGTTATTCGGCACGGCTTTTGTCAAGGATCATAATGGTTTTCTTTATTATCGTCAAAAATACTTGAATTTATAATTTTTCAAGACATTTTGGTGCTATTCGATCCTGAGAAATGGTAAGTTCCATAGGGTTTTCGGCTCATATTAAAGTATCATCTGTAAGACGAAGTTGCTGAGCACCTCACGTCTTCGTCAAATCAAACTGTTAATAGAATGAATGAAACGAATAGTAGGAAGTACAGTCCTTTGAGATTAAGATGGACAGTTGCAAAGTACAGGGAATACTATGTTATGTCACCACCGGCAACGGTATTTGCCTGGCGCGTCCATTCAGATGGCCTAACAAAGCCAATGTTGTTCACAATGTTTGTCCAACATGCGCTTCTATAAAGGTGTGACGCCAATGTTTGCTTAAATATTTTTAACGGTAAGGACGTTTAGGTCGTAGTAATCATTGCGTCAACATTTAATGTCACATTTATCGAATTTTTAAACGAACTGTTGTATTATGGCGCGATTGAATATTCGTACGCTAGGTGATATTCATATTGATTAAGTTAAAACAAATCAGGTGTATTTACTGATAATGGGGAAGACCGTTTAGGGGGTATATATCCCTCAAATGGCTTAGCATGATCCTCCGTTACTCCGAAAATACGGCAGCATTAATTTTGAAATAAATATATGGTAAAGTTGAGGATTAATGCTAAGTCCTATGTGTGACGAAAACACGATTCCATAAACTTTTCTCGATAGAATAAAAATCCAAAGCAGTATTCAAAAAGTACTTGAAATTAGATCATGAAACTTTGCATACTAACTGAACTAACTATAAAGCAGGTCTTATGTGTTTCATTTTTTTTAGTCCGATCAATAGATATTTTGTAAATCGCAAAAAACCACTTATTTCGCACTATTCGGCCGCAGTGACTGACGTAACAACCGCTTTGTAGTGCAAGCTGATTAGAACTTTATTCTAACATTTCAAACGAAGTTTGAACCACCACAAATAGAGTTTTATTTTCAGGGTTAGAAGGGCATTAAAAGCTTATTGTAGATGGCGCGACCATAGCTGGGTCTCAATCTGACCAATGAAGTCAAGCTATTTTGAAATATAAAATGACATTACCACATTTTCAACCAATGACGATGTTGGGAACCAGCTATGCTAGCGCCATTAGTTCCACAGTACCTTCCCCATTCGTGGCCTCAGGCACTCGATGAATCTTTTTAATGTCTAACCATTGCTATTTGTAAGTTTCAATGTATCTCATTTCGAATATTAATCTATATGCATAAGCCCAATCTCCTTACTGCAAAAAGGAAGTAAATCATTCGACGAAATATTAGTTGCACAAACAGACAAAGCTTAAAGATAATTATTTTAGACGTCAAAACAACGCTCCTGTTTTCACCATAATCTTACCGGTGCTAAGTGCTAACTGCTAATGCGGATATCATAACATAATTATCATCATCGTTGTAAGCTGATTTACTAATGAAACGTTCGAGCACGGCGTATCAAAATAACAGATTTATTTCGGTAATAAAATATCGTTCATAACGATAATTTTCGTACTCAACCTGGCCCCTTATTCACAACGCTTCGATTCGATTTTCGATTCGGAAAGTCGTATGTCTATCTCGCTCGATTTCGTAATGTCAAAAAAAGATAGAAGCGTTGTGAATAGCTATGCTGATTTCCCTTTTCATAATATTGGGCCTATTCATACTTGAAGATTATATTTTATCGTCTCCATTCTCCCCCTATTTTGTTTTGAGAGCTTCGAAGCGGTATTAGGTGCTCCAAAATATGACTTGCAAACCACCCTGATTGCTTCAGTGTTTTTAGAGTACTTTGCATTGACGAATACCGATGTAGGTACTTATCGATTTTCGAGTTCCATTATGTCAACATCACACAGAATTCGGCAATATTCAGCGAATTCTGGCTCGTCGGTGAATTTGTCGAACTACATTATTTTATTTGACACTCGAAAGGTTCACTGTACCTACATATTTGTAAAGCAATTATTTTAATTGGGTTTGTTCGTGTTGGTTTTTGAAAAATTGTTTAGTTTATTTGTTTTATTTGAATGAAATTACTTTATTGTCTAGCAGCATGTCTGTTCTATGTTGTATGTTCATTATTATACTATTATGTTTATTTTATCAGTTATTTAGAACCGTTGGTAGGTACAACCATATTTCGATGACGTCAAATAAGGCTAACTCGTTTGATGCTTCCCAACGACAGACCAAGCTTCCAACACACTTTAGCTATTCATCCAGGAGCCCCAAATAATACAGTCTATACTCACAATTTACGAATTTATGTGTGTATAACGACACGAGATCGTGTCTAGTAGCGTCTATTGGACACATCCTCACGACACACATTCACACGCCCACCCGCGAACCGCGAGAAATATTGCCCACGGATATTATTATGCACTTAGCATCTCGTATATTGTGATTTATGTACCTGTTTGTTTGTCCAAGTTGCCAAGTAAACAGCCAGCTTATACACTATTTAAACGAAAATAAAAGAGAATTGTGGTACATTATCGTACACGTTTAACGTTTAGACAAGGAAAACATTTTTATTCGTTTGCGCATTTGGGGGCTTTGAGGAGATCTTGATAGCACAATTTTGACTAATAGCACAAAAAACGAGAGGCGGGACGTGACCAATTAATCAAAAGAGGGATCTCAAAATTGCCGGCCGATGATTTGCTTAATATTCCAGCCTTCGACGTTCGTGTAATTGATCCTTTAAGTACTAAAGCTCTCATTTACCTACGCCGTAAATAAATTCAAATGAAACTTAAATTTTCCTTTGCTATTAAAATACTTCTAACGATAGGAACTGGAACACTGCAATGGAACCATCATTATAAGCTTTTGGAGTATGATATAAGATACTAATCTTTGTGTTCCTGTGCAGCAATCCCGCCAGAAATCAAGGAAGGACCGGAGAACCTCACACGGGTGGATGGTTCCGAGGCTGTGCTCAAGTGCAGAGTGTTCGGAGCGCCGAAGCCCATCGTCAAATGGATGAAGGACGATGTTGACGTTACTGGTGGGAAGTAAGTATTTAGAGGCATTCTTCTTCTTTTCTATTTTTCACACCCTCTTAGGGTTAAGTAAAGAAACATTAATGCACACTTGCACAGTCATATCTGGCGAAATAATTAGTTGTCCCAAGTATACCTCTGCCCACATTTTCGGAGTATACAAATGTCATCTTATAATGGTTCTCTTTCCACAGCTTATTAGCGAGTAACGTTACTAATTATACTGAACAAGGATCTACCCAAATACCCTTTTGATGCACAATTGTGTGAGATGAAGCCCATGGGTACCATGTGGCCCATAGTAAATTGATTAGTGATTTGTTTCGGTAATGTCTGTAACTTATCAAATAAATGCTTTTATTCAGCTGCATCCGGTTAGACTGTAAGCTGTATAATTATCGACCATTTATGGCTGTCGAAGTTTGATTTATTAGGGGTAAGAAATGGTTGATTCAACAACGTCTATCAATTGATCACCAGGCTTAATAAAGCAGGAAAAGTCAACATTTAGAAAAAATATTATTTTATAGATCTTCGCTATAGCAGACTAAATTCAATGCGACATATTTTCGTAAAGAATTCCTGAAGCTTTAGGCAATATATATACTTTCATATCCAGCTTTGCATATTCCTATTCCCGTTACAAAAATACTCGCACCAGTTGCGAAAATTCTCACACAATACAAACACTGAAGATTACAGCTCCTAAGAATCAAATATCAAAACATCCCTAAGACGTGCTTGCTAAGGAAAATATTATCGGATTTCATCTCCCCGCCGAGAAATGAAAAAGGGTTTTACAGTTCATTGGACTACTTTAACATCATCAGTCAATGTTTATATCGATCAATTTTCCTTCGAGCGTATTTTTATTTTATACGAGTAAGCAAGTAAATAAATTGCTTATACAAGTACTGATCCATCGCCAGTAGTCTGATTAGTTTCCAATAAGTTTTTATGATCTTGTTACGAAACGAATGTTTTATGTTTCGGAGCCTAATGCTAGCCGTGTACACCTAATCGGTCATCGGTTTAACTCGGCTGATCGAACCAAGAAAGTAAGGGCGTACCTTCAGTAGTTACTTCAACCGACATCCTCTGATGATAAGATGGATACTAGTTCGGTGTGATGCGATTTTCTCGTGAAATATTGACTAAAACTTTGAGATTTGACGTATTGCAAAATGGGATGGGTTCTAAAATACAATCTTTGTAAGAACATAAAATTACAGTCAATTCAGTAGGAGTCAATTTCTGTTAAATTTTTCTACGTATTTTCTTTTCGTGCTCGGCTGTACGAGCATAGTTCGCCCAATGACGGGTTCGGTGTAACAATCCATTGGCATTGTCGGTCGAACAAGCTATTTGGTTTACATTTTACAATGTAATTTGTGGGTTAAACTGTAAACCAAATAACTTGTTCGACCGTACCCGACCTCTTAAAGGCAGAGGTAAATCTGTAAATAAATATATCATTTTCAGATATTAAAGGTATGTTTATTTATAAATAAGGGAAGTTCTGAAAGGTCGACACACGTGTAACGTCAAATCAAATCTTCCTTCTTGTCATTTATATTCTTTAAATAGATCGTGTTATTTATTTATTGTTTATCTGCCGGTTGGCTAAATATGGGTCTTCCAATACGTCGAAGTGAATTGTTTATTATATATTTGCTCTCGATTTATGGAACTCAAGATAATTTGAAAACCTCAACCCCCCTTTTGGGTTTTTCGAATACATCTTTAGAGCGGTTTTGTTCTTGGCGTGTCGATGACAATTTAAATTAAGTCCGCCCAACATTTAGCGACGAGACCCTGGTGATAGTTTATTCGATTAAACACG
Source organism: Xestia sexstrigata (assembly GCA_941918905.2). Classification (NCBI taxonomy): domain Eukaryota; kingdom Metazoa; phylum Arthropoda; class Insecta; order Lepidoptera; family Noctuidae; genus Xestia; species Xestia sexstrigata. Next base: position 22,775,879 of record OW799201.2, read on the forward strand.
AGAATCTACTCTTAAGGAACATTTTTACTTTGCAAAACTAGGTCAAGGCTAAACTTTACGCCCCCGTACTGCGGACCGGACTCCGATCCTCGAATTTTGACACATAATGTGCTGAAGTACGAGTATATGTGGAAAGCCCCGTGTACGAATTTATTTCGCAATCTATCCATACGGGTTTGATAGAATTTTAAAGTCTGTAACAAAATATTATTTACTTTTGCTTCACCCAGGTACAACATAACTCCGGAAGGCGACCTGGTGATTCAAGACGTGTCGTACACGGACGTGGGAACGTACCAGTGCTACGCCAAAAACAAGTTCGGAGAGAAGTCCGCTTTCGGCTCCCTTGATGTTAAGAGTAAGTATCTTATGTAGTAGTGATTACACTTTGTTTTTGATATGTCCATACCGACGGGCAATTTCCGTATTTTTAAGAATGTTTGACATCTATTCGCCACCTTTTTTTTTCGGATGGGAAATCATCAAATGACTCCTCCCGCTCTGGGCGGAGCAGGACGTGTCAGACTTATACTGACTAAAACCCATCCATGTTCCTTCATCGCCCTTTGTGTTCCGGGGCGACGGTATCTCTTTGGAACAGCATCTATTTGTCACCTTCCTGCCCCTCTCCCATTCTATTTGGGGTCGGCGCAACGCGTTTTCTTCTTCACGTGTTTGAACCTATCATCAACCATAATCTAATTTACCAAATTTTTTGACATTGTCCCCGAGATGAGATTGTAACGTTTTTACGTTGTTACAAAGTCCGTCATCGGTAGTCAACATAATTTTTAATTGTTATAATATTTGGTCGAACAATGTCACCAGTAACCAGGTAACTTTGTATAAGCAAAACTAGTCCCAAGTTAAACAAACTTTAAAATATTAATTTAATTCAAACAGAAAATATACTTAAAACAACATAATGTTAAAAAAAAAAACGATCAGTTTAAGAGTAACTCAGCACATACCTAACACCCTTATCCCCCCACAGAACGCACAGTGATCACCGACAAGCCGGAACACTACGAGGTAGCGGCCGGCTCGTCGGCCACATTCCGCTGTAACGCGAACGCAGACGACGACCTCAAGCTGCAGATCATCTGGCTCAACGATGGCCAACAGATAGACTTCGAGAACCAGCCGCGCTTCCGCATGACCAATGATTACTCGCTGCTTATATCGGATACCACGGAGCTGGACTCTGGAGAGTATACCTGTATTGCAAAGACGGCCATTGATGAGGCGAGAGCACAGGCTACGCTTACTGTTCAAGGTAAGGTTAATTAATTATTAAGATAAACAGCTTAGCATCGGCATTGATCATCAGGCATCAATCTGAATTGGGCAGCGCAGAAGACAGACTGTTAGTGTGCGACAGACAAAAATTGTGCGTGATTGATCGAGGCGATCAGTAGGATCCTTTCCATCAGTAGATCCTTATAGTGAACAAAAAAGTAGTCAAACACATCAATCACGCAAAATTTGTCGCAGAATATTTGTCAGTCGTAGACTTGTACACACAGAAAGTCTGTCATCTGCGCAGCCCTAAAACATTGTATACCCTACACGAGTAGCAATACCGACTTAAATGTGCGCCCGGACAAGCTTTAGTGTATTCAGCTCTACTGCACAAAGGTCTGGTAGACTCATATCTTTCAACAGCATCCACAGCATGAACTATTCTTATTTCGTTTCTGCCCATGCGAGGCATAAAAGAGTCATTACACAGTTAGACTGTTTAAAATGGTGCCTCCTGTTTGGCTCATATTTATCTGAATTCCATAGTATCAGTGGGGTCAAAATTAACAATGAAGAAATGAAACCATATAGGACTATACATTCTCTTAAGTTGCTTGAACTCTGAAGTCAGCATGGTGATATCAAAACCCCTACAGGCACACAAAAGTTTATGATGTGCCGTAATGTGAACTGCACGATTCCGGACTCCAGTGAACTATTTGGAGAATTGCCAGAACTAACTCTGTTATGATTGCTGTAATAATATGTTCAATGTAACTTTGTATTTTATTTATGTGTTTGTTCAGAGCTGCAAGTTAAAACACATCTTTAACCTTAGTATATTAATCGTTAATAAAGACTTCGAAACAGCCCTATCAGTGTGAGTGAGTTTCGATTAGATCATGACTGTGTAAAACTGTTTTGAGCCAGTGAGTTTTACATACCTACTTTACACGATCAATTTGCACTTTCAGTTTATTCCACCATTCAACTTTATAAATCTTCCGTAAACTTGTTTAATATACTTATATTATTAATTTACCACTGTACGTCTGTATACTTATGCCCTTTCCTCTTTCAGACAAACCGAACCCGCCTGCCCTGGACGGCATCGAGTGCCACGAGAGGACGGCCACCCTCCGCTGGCACTCCATGGGAGACAACCGCGCACCCATCCTGCGCTACTCCTTACAGTACAACACAACCTTCACGCCTGACACTTGGGACCTCGCCAGTGAGAATGTGCCCGCTATTGATACGTCTTGGACAGTCGAGCTAAGTCCTTGGGCTAACTACACCTTCAGGTAATTGTCACAACAAAGTAAAGCAAAACTATGCAGGTCTATCCTACATCACGCCTGCACCTGTCACCTATTTAGAATAATACTACCTATGTGCAAAAAAAGGATGCTGCTGTACCTCCTACATAGCTTTAGCTCTTTAACACTGGAACAATGATTGCACTAATACTGTCCCGGGCCAGATACACCAGCTGTTTATACGTCTATCGGTGTCTTATAATAAACTATCCTTATGGTGCTGACAACACTTAATTGATGTTATTTAAGCAGTTTTTTAAGAAAATCCATCTGTTCTAGCACATCAAAAAAAATATAAAGGGTGTAAAAAACCTCTTAACGAAGCCGAAAGGCACTTGTTCTCCCCGTCATTGCGATAATTAAAAAAAAAAAAAGTTCCAACTTTTTGACAAGTTTGTTTTTAAATACAAGTTTTTAATAATGTAAGATTTTTAAACAGCTCTACGACCCCCGTACTATTCAATCCATCCATCGGCACAATGATTTGAGTGCGTTACATTGAGTTCTATCACAAAACATGATTTTTCACTCCAAAAAAAAGTCTTTTCCCAGCAATCATTTTCGCGTAAATTTACTTAGTTTGATGTACAGAATGCTTGGTTGACGGCTTCGTGATGAGGTTGTTTACACCCTGTATGTTAATATTTATCATATTTCAAAGACCGGACTCGCTACATAATTGGACGAAATCGGCTCGATAGAAAATAATTGCAAAGAGTGGTCTTAAAATCATCATTAAACAGTTCTGTCTGTTTTTTTTATTTGACTTATGGGTCTGCAATTAAAAACGTGAAGTCAACATATTCATACCTAAACCGCTAACGAGTCATATTTCACAAATAATCCACACTTTTTTTTTTTCTTCAAAATCCTGGCCGCCCAGTAACTCCCTCGCTCTCGTTTACTCCGATACAAATAGACAGTGTGCGCGCATTTTGGTGTTGACATCCCCTGGTATAAAAGAATTTAATCATGTTTTTTTACAGGGGAGATTTATAGGATTGGTGGTGTGATGGTTGACAGTTTTCTTCTTCAGACACTGTATTATTTTTTACTGGAAAGATATCCGAGTTTTATGGAGTAGTGCAAAAGCATAATATAATCTCTTCATATTCCAGGGTGGCCGCTTGGAACAAGATCGGACCTTCCACTCCATCAGCTCATTCCGAAGTGTGCACGACGCAGCCCGACGTGCCGTACAAGAACCCCGACAACGTTGTAGGAGAGGGCTCTGATCCTACCAACATGGTCATCTCTTGGTCGGTCAGTATCCATACACTTCTAATTTGTGAACTTAGACGATTCCCGAGATCGGAAGAACAGTAACTGCTGTGACTGGCTGAAATATAAAGACTTGACGTGTTTTGGACAGTTTCTTACGGTTGTACGTAATAAATGTAATGATATCCTAACGACAAATATCCAACAACGATTTTATGACTCAGATTATCATCATCATCATCATTTCAGCTGAAAGACGTCCACTGCTGGACATAGGCCTCCCCAAGTGTCGCCACATTGATCGGTCCCGTGCGACTCGCATCTAGCGGATTCCCGCAACCTTCACCAGGTCATCGGTCCACCTAATGGGAGGCCTTCCAACTCAGATTATCATGAACAAAAAACTATTGTTATCGAGATTTTGTTTTAAACGAAGCTAACATCTGATTCCCCTCACAGAGAATGCCTCAGATCGAGCACAACGGGCCCGGGTTCTACTACCTGGTGGCGTGGCGCCGGAACATCACGGGGCAGCCCTGGAGCGAGGAGCAGGTGCGCGACTGGCAGCAGACCGAACATATCGTGCCTAACACGCCCACCTTCGTGCCCTACAAAATCAAGGTAACTTTAGGTTTAATATACAAGATTTACGAATCTTTTGGATATCCGAGTACCATTATTTTCTGGAATTTCTAGCGGAGACACCACCGAAGAGGCTGGTTAAAGAAACAGCATTCAAAGCATAAGGAATTAAGGACCTTCATTAGAACTGATATAAACTTTGCAGTAGCTTAGGTAAATTCAGTACATTTCTGACTTGAATGTGTGTTCATGTGACCATCAATGTCACTGCGTCTAAGCTATAAGCTGATGGTTGCAGGTTGACTGGTCTTCGAATCTAAATGATATCAGTGTGTGGCGGTTATTGATTCTTTAGAGAGAGATAGAGTTCTTGGTATACTTCCATTTTTCTTTTTGCATCTTTTGTCTTTTCCTAAAATGCATAAATGAGGTGCCCAATACTCCCACCGTTATTTAACGTTCACTAATCAAATAATTACACATTACTCTGACAACAGGTAATCGCAGTGAACTACAAGGGAACATCCAACGTGTCTCCCGTGGAAGTCATCGGCTTTTCCGGTGAAGACATTCCGCTGCAGGCGCCGCAGAACTTCACGCTCGTCCAGGTCACGACCGGCACCACCGCTCTGCTCAACTGGAGCCCGGTGCCGCCTGACTCCGTGCGAGGGCACTTCAAGGGATATAAGATCCAAACCTGGGTAGATGGCGAAGAAGACAGGCTCAAAGAAATCCTAGTCAAAGCCGACGCGTCCAGCGCTTTGGTCAGTAAATTCAAGCCTTACAAGAAGAACAATGCTAGAATCTTAGTTTACAACGGCCGTTTCAACGGACCGCCCAGCGATACCCTCAGCTTCCACACCCCTGAAGGCAAACCTGGTACCGTCAAATCCTTCGAAGTGTACCCCATCGGATCCTCGGCCATGCTCCTGAAATGGGACAAACCCATCGACGAGAACGGAGTCCTCACCGGCTACAAAATCTACTACCAGAAGGTCCTAGGAACATCTCTAGGACCTCTCGAAGAAAGGAAGAAGGAGATCGATCCTAAATTCGACCGCGCAAAGTTGGCTGGGCTCGAACCTAACACGAAGTACCGCATTGCGATCAGAGCGAAGACAAAGGCTGGCGAAGGAGACCAGTATTACGTGGAACAGTCCACCAAGACAGTCGTGACAGCCAAGCCTGACGTACCGCTATTTGAGACGAGTACGTTGCCGGCTAAGGAAGGAACAGCTCATATTCTAGTGCGGTGGACTCCGTCGTTGGACGGGCATGCCGGGACGCACTTCGTGGCGTGGTACAAGTTGAAGGGCCACCCCGACTGGCTGAGGACCAACGAAGTGACCGACGAGGACTACGTGATCCTGACGGGCCTGGAGCCGGGCCAGGTGTACGAGGTGAAGCTGACGGCGCACGACGGAGAGTACTTCAGCGCTAGCGAGATCAAGGATGTTGATACTACCATTGGTAAGTGTTGGTACGATTTTGACCCTGAAAGCTGTGCATAGATGAGATAGTCCTGTTATATCCTTCTTCTAACTTTCTTTTTGTAACTTCCAAAATGCTTGTAAACTCTTTTCTATTACTGATATACTACCTGTACTGATAGGGAAGGGAATTTATGGTTATTTTTTTCTCTCCTGTATTGTGAGTGTCTGGAAACAATAAAGGTGAACGCACACTTATCCGCGCCGAAAGAAACATTTTCTCATCTGTATGACGTTATCTATTCGTCCGATTCGACGCGGATAGGTGTGCGTGCGAGGTTTTATAGGATTTCATACAAGTATTCTTTCGGCTCTTTCGCTTCCTTCGGTACTGATAAGTGTGCGTTCCTTTAAAATCACATTCACAGACAAAAAATTGTTTCGTTCGGGAATCGAAGTCACAACACGCAGCGCATCAGCCACTGCGACAACTGTGTCGTTAATTCCGTTTTTATTTTTTGTTATGTACTGTTGCTAATTAAATAAAAAATTTCATTATTAAATGGGTTTTATTATTGCAAGAGTTAAATTTAAATAATAAACAAATCGTCTGATAATAAAAACCTGTATGAGAAACAATCACGCGAAGTTGGGCCGATAACCTAGATCTCCAGTTTCTTGCGTGGTTCAAGGTTATCACTGAACTGAATCAAAAGGTCAAAGGTTAAAATAACAAAAATATTTGCTATCATCGAGTTTTTTGGCTATAATGTATTTTTACCTCTTGCAATAATGAGAGTAAGGTTATCACTAAACTAAATCAAAAGGTCAAAGGTTATAATAACAAAAATATTTGTTATCAGCGAGTTTTTGGCGATAATGTATTTTTACCTCTTGTAATAATGAAAGTGTTGAATGTAAGTAGGTATTGGTATCTCAAACAAATCGTAGTTGTAGAATCAAATATTTCAATAGTTACAATACTCTTCAATATTGTAAACTACTATTTTACAAGAAAATGAGGTTGTCAAACTCATCATAACTTTTATATCTTGGATGTTGCTAGTTTGATCAATTCTCAATGATATAATGGGTGATTGACACCCATTGCTGATTGATTGATTAACCAGAAATGTTAGCTTTTACCACTGAAAGTGTATACAAACAAATTAACATTATGTTGGAAGTGCATGGTAAATGCCTATAGACTATTTTGCAGTTCGATGCGCAATTAAGCTATTTACTTACGTGTAAAAAAATATACGTTCACATTAAGGGAGTTAGTTGTTTAACGTTGGTGTAGTTATCATAAATACAGAGAGTTTGGGATCCTGGGTTTGATTCCCGTCTTGGGTAAAGTGTTATTATTTAGTTAGTCACTAGCTGACCCACGCAACTTCGTCTGCGTCACAATAAGAAAAAAAGCTCACAATAGGAATAAATTTTCCTCGTGTTTGCAACATTTTTTATTTATGCTCCGCTCCTATTGGTCATAGCGTGATGTTATATAGCCTATAACCTTCCTCGATAAATGGACTAACCAACACAAAAAAGATTTTTTCAATAGTCTAGTTTCCACCATCAATAAATTGCAAATCTATTTAGTCCGTCAGTCCGTCATTTTAAAAGCGTCGTATCTTCGTCAATTTTGGTTTACGTAACAAAAGAAAAAATACGTGTAAAATATTTTTTGATAATCTAATTGACGGACTAATTAGTTTTTTTTAGGACACAAGCCTATTCCAACCAGAAGTTCCTGAGATTAGCGCGTTCAACCAAACAAACAAACTCTTCAGCTTTATAATATTAGTATAGATTTTTTTACTTTTGACCTGGCATAAAAATAATGAAATCTCGCATCTCTCCACAGACGGCCCAATAGTGAAGTTAGACGAAGACAAGACGGCGACCGCGGGCTGGTTCATCGGCGTCATGCTGGCGCTGGCCTTCCTACTGCTGGTGCTAGTGCTGGTGTGCGTCGTGCGGCGGAACCGCGGCGGGAAGTACGACGTGCACGACCGCGAGCTGCAGCACGGCCGCGGGGACTACGCCGAGGGCGGCTTCCACGAGTACACGCATCCGTCAGTACATTGTACATTGTACATTGTTCTAGCTTCTTACGCGAACCGGGACCTTACCGAGGGGCATCGCACAACTTAGGACTATGCTGAGGGAGACTGTCGTTATTGACAAACATGTTCTACTTCCCATCCTGCCTCCAACGTGCAGTAAGACCCCTACGCTACCACTTACGACCCCGTAAAAGTGAACATTTTAAATACTGACGCGCCAGCAGTGTTCGATTGGCACATGCGATTCGGTAGTATTTGTAAAACATTAAAGCCGAACGGCCTTTTTGGAGCAAAGTGAGACGAATACCCTGTATGTTTTAATTTTGTTGACACATTAGAATATAAAAAGACGGGAATTCAAATCACTGAAATGATAGACCAAATGTAGGATACTTAGTAAGTAAGTACTTACACACTACACTTACATCTCAAGACAATTCTCAAAATTTGTTCACATTTGTTCTAACCTAAAATCTTATTGATTCCAGTCTTGACAACAAGTCCCGCCACTCGATGAGTAGCGGCACGAAGCCCGGCCCTGAGAGCGATACTGACTCCATGGCAGAGTACGGCGAAGGAGAAACAGGTACGTTCGTTAAATAGTCTCTAGTGTGTGGCTCTTCTTAATTGGCCCTTCACACGATGGCTGACCAACGCTGATCAGAAAAATACATTTAGTAAAAAGTCCTTTCAGTTATTGTATTATTGTAATGAAAACTTTAAAATATTAATTTTGCTGGGGAGTTTGTTTCCTTACTTCTTCTTCTCATTTAAAACACTAGGAAGTGGCGAAGGCGTTTGACGTTGAAAAAGTGTTGATTATCAGCCTAATTTGAATAAATGATCTTGTCTTTGGAAACTCTTTCAACACTTTTAAAAGGTATTTAGTTAAATTTTTCATCAATGATACCTGAACTATTACTGAATGGTAGGCCCATTTGCACCACAAATAACTAAACGGGTTTAGCTCCAAATGAATTTAAAACATTTCACATTTCTGTCAATCGTTTAAATCTTCAATCGATTGACAGAAATGGAACAAAGACAGTAACAATGAATGAAGTTTTAAAAACGTCTACCGTAAAATGCGGTAAACATTTGCGGTGCAGATGGGTCTCAGTGTTAATCAGACAGCGTGTGCAAGTATCTTTGCCCAACTATTTACTTCTTGCTTTGATTTTGACTAGAAGTAGCGCTTTTGTCATTGAAGAAATTATGTAGTTTTTTTTTTCGATAATTATTTTGATTTAATTGTTAATTTTACTAGATAAATGTTCCTCAGTAAACTGCACGTATTTATTACGTTTTACTTTGATTGCACGTTAGCTACCATTTTTTATTTTACTGATCAAAAAGATTTTAACACATATAATACAGGATAATATGGTATTGAGCGGAAAAAATACCTTTCACATTTCAAAATAAACTTTTTTGTCAAACAAAAATAATTCTAATACAAGATTATATTGGCGCTTGAATGACATTGACAAGTTTACTTACAACACTCCCTGTGTGATTAGTAAACACTAAAAAAATCACGATAGCGGCGTTTTTCCGATTTTGGTGGCGCACCAACCAATCCGTGTACATCTTTTATCTTACAACACTTTTTTGATCAGTACAGAAACCATTTTGTTCCCAATTTTGAGTACGCATGTGTGTCGTCGTGGCTGTAAGCATAAAGCATGTTTCCAGCGGGTATGAACGAGGACGGGTCCTTCATCGGCCAGTACGGCCGCAAGCGACGCCCTCCGCCCTCAGGACAGACTGATTCCGCCTCGCAGGCCTTCGCCACCCTCGTCTAAACCCTACCCCTCTCCCTTGCACCCTTTGATTCAAGCTTGTGTATACTGAGATAACGATATTGTATAGATTTTAGGTCACAGAAATTGTTTTATAAAATAAGACTAATTTGCAATGCAATTAGCTTTAATTCGCCATCCGCTTTACATGTTTTTTTTTTTTAATATTGTCGTATCTCAGTAAACCAAGCCAAGCCTTTGCAAAATAAGTGCGCTCCAAATATAGCTACGTTCTTGTAAGCTTGTAACGTAACGTAGTGCCATTGCATCACAATAATACTACATAAAACAGTCTGGTACTGGCAGCCAATCACCGTAGGCAACTCCCTTAGTTCTTCGTTCTGATTGCTCGACAATTGACGGTAACGTCGCCCGCCCAAAAATTTTGTTCTTTATTACGTTTTGATCTGAGAATAGGGTAGATGACACACCAATCAATTGACATACTTTTTAAGCGCTGTCGCGGTTCTCTCATAGATTTTGTATGGCAATAGCACGCTGTGACGTCACTGTTTGGTCAACTCAATGAATCAACTATTAATTGTTTTCAAAGCAACTAAAAATCGAATTTGGCAATTAATTGAAAATAAATCGGTTTTTCTGGCCCAAAATAAAGTTTTTAGAGATTGGTGTCTTGGAATTATTGTTTTATGGTGTCAACTCCCTATTATGTTGTGAATCATTTTTTTATTGATCTGAGCAGTATACTGCTAGTTTATTAAGGCACAATTTTCACGTACTCGAATAAATTAATATAAGTTTTGTCTTGTACATGAAAATATTAGTTTTAAAGTTAAAATCAAGGGCGTCCAGTCTTTATTGCACTATTTCAGAAATAGTTTAAAATAAAGGCTTTATCACTGAGTATTTCATTACCCTTCGCAAGTAATGACCGCAGCTTAGGTTAGTTTATAAGTACAGAATAATTTGTATGTAAGTAACGTTAGGTTGTAAAGAAACAAATGATATTACTTGGAGTGAATATTTCCTACTTAAATGTTTAGCGTGCTTTGTTATAAGTTTTGCATTTGTTTTAATGTTATTATTTCCTCGTTCCGTCCTTTCCCTCTTTTTCTTTGCCTGCACGAGCGCCGTTTTTGTTTCGTTTTGTAAGGTATGATTTTATTTTTGCTCTTTTTTGCATTTTTTTTAATTTATTTAATTACTCTTTTCTTATCTGTCATTTGTATATTTGAATTCAAAGAAGTCAAAAATATTGTAATCGGCAATCGAAATGTCCTTGCGATATGGTCAATGAAGATAGTGACGAAGTTCAGCAATAATCTGACTAAGTACCTACTTATTTTAAGGAGTCTGTACTCGGATATTTTGGTCAATTATTTTAGTTCACTCAATGCTGGATCACAATAAGTATTATCCGAATCTCAAAAATGTATCAATTAGTGAACTTTTATTAACAGTGTATATTTCGCAGGTCGTTTCACGGAGGACGGATCGTTCATCGGTCAGTACGTGCCGGGCGCGCGGGTCCTGCCGCCCGCACCCCCCGCAACCGGCGGGGCGGGGCCTCCCGGCGCTCCGCCCACCTACGTGTAGGGGTCGGCTATTGCCTAGGGGGAGTATCGCGGTACTACAATCTTTGTTCAATGATTCTTTACTCAGTTATTCTACCTCTGACGTTCCAACTTTATTTCGATCTTTCTTCATTGACATAAGGTTGTAAACAAAATCGAAGTGACCTTTAGTCTCATATAATAAGTTTGTATGGGATGCAGTCGGAGGTAAAATAGCTGTGAAAGAACTTAGTTTATGCTTTCAGCGCGGGATAAGAGTGACGGGAAATGTACTAAAATTGAAAATTGACAGGCACACCTAGTAATGATCAAAACAGAGCACCTTTTTCACCGCGCTGTTGCATATTAGAAGTCAAACTATAGCGACGTTATGTTGCTATTTCTTTCACACTTGTTCGTAATAAGCAAGTGTGAAAGAGAAAGACAACATTTTGTCGCTTTAGACTAAAATAACATCACGATTTCTCAGTGTCCCGCACGCGTCGAGTTTTATTTAGGATTCTAATTTCGCAATATTGTGTTGTAAAAAGTATTAACATACTTGGTTTCACGATGTCATTATGTGACTTTTGTTAAAATGTCGAAATTTTAAAATATCGAATTCACGACCATCTCGATGTCACAAGCTTAACGGCTTTTTAATATTGTTTTGAGACGCGAAGGTAATATCTATGATCTAGTAATGCACTGCCATTCTTCTTACATGTATTAGATGGTCGGAAAGTAGATGGACTCAGTCGAGTGAATTCTCTGAAGGACAAAGGGTCAATTATTACTATCTTGCGAGAAAAAGTGAACATTTGTGCCTAAAAGTGAAGATTTCGTTCAGTGAAATTACCGTGTGAGTTCCAACTATTTTCCCAAACGCTTGAAAATTATTCAGTGAACTATCGGCAGTATAATTTGACAGTGACTGTATTTAGTTGAAATTTATTAGCGTGTAAGCATTAGTGTAAGCTGATAACGAAGCCTACCTTTCTGTTTCGGCCGGCTGTTAGTGTCAATAGACAAGGCTATAAAGTATTATTGACTATCTCCCAGAGGTCGTAGCGATCATCTCTAAGTCTGTTGAACATTTCGTTATTTATGAGACTGATTTTAAGTAATGAGAAATAGTCAAACTGACACTAACGTTCGGGTTTTGGGGCTGTTTTATTCGTTCAATACTTTCAGAGCGCGTTACGATCATAAACAGCCCTTGTAGGCACTTACTGATTAGATCTAATAGTTAACTGTAGTCTCACTTCCATGATCTGAAATTGCCTATCTTCGTAGTTGCCGAGGGACATAGAATTTTCAACAATCGATTGAAGGTTTTTGAACGCCGCAGTTGAAGAATGAATCTAACTTCTGTGAGGGCTAAAAAACAAAAGATCTCTTGAACTCCTGAACATAGCAATCTGTGCACTTCGCATTCCAAAACCTGAACGTTAATATCTCGGCTTGTGTTAGTAAGTAGGCGATGTTACGGCTCGATATCAATTACGTGTAGTTTACCATACGGTAGCTGGTCAAGACTTGAGATAAGAAAAGCTATTTTTGTCACAAAAGTAAGGTAATTAGCTCTGGACTCCGGTGGTCATGTGCGCTCAACGCGAACTTATCAGGCTTCGTAGATTTGGCTTAGGGATTTAAAGTTAAGTAAGGATTAAGGTTGGGTGAACATGCAACGGGTCGGAGTATACGCGATGTAGCGTGGCAGCCAATGGTCAGTTCGCAAGCCAAAATTATTCAACTATCACTTATTTTTATATCAAATGCATATCTTTCTTAATAACTCTTTGACACGCTATGGACCATAAAGATTTTTATTTTACTAATCAAACCTTTGACTGTTATGAAAATTCAAATATATCTTAGTCATTCTAAAATGTAGATACATTTAAGCGTTGACCAAGCTTGTTCAATTAATAGATGTTGTCTTCCATTGCGGTGTTATTCAATATTGCAGATGTGCTTAGGAAATCTATTTAATATTTTAGTTAAACCGTTAAGAACTCTTCTTTACGTTGTTCTTCTAAGACTTATATTCTCTTATGTATTGGGTGTGTCTGCAAAATTTTAGAACATACAAGTAATGGAAACGGCAAACGAGTATCTAAAAAAAAACTATATTTTATTAAGAAAAATTAAATAGTAAAATATTTTTATATAAATGCGCAGTTTGACCACCGGGGCATATCGTGGTGCTTTGCAGAGTTAAAGAGAAGTGGTTCGGTGTTGTGATCGTCTGTTGTAGCGCGGACACGTCGATGGTATCCTGTCCCCCTCCTGTCCCCCCGCCCTCCCCCTCTCCCCCCACACTCCCCAGTCTATCCCCCTGACGGCACTTTATCCCACCTCTGTCAGTTCACGCAACTATACGCATTGTGGTCTTCGTGAATCAAAACATATTCGCTAATATAATGCTAGTAAGAAGTTGTAACAAAGCTAAGATTGAGAGACGACTTTAGAATGGCGTCCGATTGAATGTCATCAAAGAGACGTATTTCAAATCATCCACTTTACATTTTACCAGTTATCTCACTTATATAAACACATATAGATGTAGATCATCAATGTTATCAACTTGTATAAAAGCCGCTTGAAATGTGTGCGTGTTGTGTGCTGACATGTCTGACTGTAACATAGTAGGCGTAATGGTATTCGGAAAGAATCTCGATTATTAAGAGTTACAAAAATCTCAATTTATCCCTCAACACTTCGAATTTTATCCATCGATCATCGATACACTAGTATCGTTTGTAATCGATACAGTTTATTGTATAGAACGATTATCTCTCTGATATTATAGTTATCAGGTTATCACTATGGTACATCTCGTAAATCTCGAATGAATTTAAAGTACGGGGCGACCCGTCAGTAAAATGTCTCTCTTGCGTAGTCGTAAGTCCTTTCTATAGGCTTTTTTCGTAATTGAATTTTTCATATTTGACTATTATTGAAGTTTGCACCGATCACATTGAAGTTAATGCCCAAGTTAATGTTTCTGATTTTGGACAATTGCGGCTCGAGGTCGTTGCTTTCCGATACCAGTGTGTTTTTGATAACGACAAATAGTACGATTCGACGTATTAATATTCGTGAGCAATCGTCTCGAGCTGCATGACACAATATCTCATTGTATCGTGTCTAGATTAAGTCTAGGGATTCGTGTTAACTAATGTTAGGTAGCTAACGCGTTCGCTTACTGCATCTGTACATGTATATTTATTCTTTGCCTTATCTGTACCTATTATTGTATCCGGTTTTATTCGTACACTGGCGGACATATTGTGCACACGTGCGCTGAGAACCGTCGATTTATTTTATTATAATTTATTTATTTGTGTATACTTATTTCTCCGCCTGAAAGGTGTCGGGTCTTAATTGAGTACATTCCAGACGGTCTAACCATGTTGATTTTTCAAATCGTTTTATTTAGTCTCCCCAATGATGCGTCGCCGTCGGTCAGATGTAATCTGAAATATGTTTATAAAACTTTGGACCGGCAGCTGAGACAAGCAACGTAATTTATTAATTATTTAAATAATTAAATTAAACCTCACATATTTGTTCCCCCCTCGTTATTATGTGTAGTTTGTCGAAGGTAACCTGTGCGAATGCCCACATTTTGATCGTTCTCATTTAGAGCTTATACTGTAACAAATGGTACCTTATACATTGCATATTTATATTTGATGGCACTGTTATGGTAACCCCTTTAAGTTATTTGTTAAGGAGTCTTTATCATGTCTATTGTCTAGTAAGAATTTAATATATATCTATTAATATTAATTGATTATAGTAGGAGCCTTGTTCTATTCGCGTCTGTTTTTGTCGCTTTTTATACCCGTTAACGATTTGAAAATTCTTTGTCTTGATGAAAAAATAATACTTGTTACGGTTCGAAATGACAATTTTGATATTAGATTGTTAGTCACCGGTTTACGGTGGATATTCACTGCCTTCCCTACTAAATTACACTGTGTTCATTTTATCTTACACGTACATAGTAAAGAATACTTGCCTTACGTAAAATTATGAATGAAAATGTGATTTTCATTGATCCAGATTCGCCCTGACAGCACAATGTCTGCATTTATTTAGTGTCACAATATTAACCGTGAATTGTATCAATGTAGGTCCCCAATGTAATCTTACATCGCCGTACTCAGAATAGTTTGATGTTAGCAGTTGAATGTATGTTGTGTAACTCTGTTCGGTCGCAAGTGTAACGAACTTCTGAAACATTTGGATATAATTATAATTTATGGAAATGTAATAGACCTAATGTTAATAGAAGCTGGTTATATTGAAAGCATTGTTCGCTACTTAGATGAAATAGTTGAAAACATAAAACTGTGTTCATTATAGTCGGTTGTATTAAATCTTCGAGCCGTTGTCATTACACTCTCCCAGCCTATTGGCAGGGCGCTTATATCAAGGGAACAGTATTATAAAATCATGCTTTCAGTATGTCCGGCTCACTAAATATTTAGTAATAGCCGAAGTATTCGCTAAATACGAACTGGTAGGTTCTAATTGTTGTGAGGTACATGCAGTGTTATCTATATGTTGACGATGCTTGGTTTTCACCATTGTTTGACAGCAGGTTGCATTCATCTTGAGAAAATTATGTTAATGGCGCTAGACGCCTTCCCAGTGTTAATGGGAAAATGAAAGCATCAAGAACAATTTAATTATATTTGCTAAGCAAGCTTTTTTTATCTACATTGGACTATTTTGTTGGTTAGATAATAGTTTGCATTTATTATATAAAAAATGTTTAAAAATCATGACAAAAGTGTAGGTAAAGACTTGTGAAAAATTTTCTGATCTGACCCGTAGGATTCTGTTCACGAATTATCGTAAATTACATTTTAGTTCGCATTAAGTAACTGTAATTTATTGTAACTATGATGAATATTTTTTTATGTTGCATAGAAAATAAATATTAAGAAATTAGTTTTGACGTTTTTTATTTACTCACATACCTACCCTATTTCCATACGAAATAATCTAAAACTCTTTTTATTGGAACCACACACATATTTTAATAATGAATTGATCTCAAAATTGAATGTTAATTTCTTCTTGAACTTAGCTGGGTTTAGTTATTATGACGGTTATTAATAAAGAAGTAATAAACCTCCCAGTTGACTGCCTCATTGGTTAACGAGACTGTTGAGCATGAGGTCCTGGTTCGATTCCCAGGTCAGGAAAGTGTTATTGGGTTTTTCCATCAGGAATTTCTCAATAGCATCCATGGAGTCTGGTTTATGCCCGGTTTTTGGCAATAGAATCGTCGCCTATTACATGAGATTTAAACAACTGATGAAATGTGAGTGTACTATTAGGTATAGGTACACCTCTGCTTAACCCTTCGAGGATTAGAGGTGTGATATTATGTTATGTATTAAACCTGCGTATACACGAAATTAACGAATAGCGGTCATGAAAACTAAGTTGAAGCCACAGATTACGGAATCGCCACATCGTCAGCGCCAAGAGTCTAGAAAAGTTCGTAGCGCCGGAAAATGCGCACAACTTCTGTCATAGCCGTCAATTACCATACGTCACGTCAGTGATTTAGTGCCAGCAAACGGTGACACGCTTTCTTTCTTTTCTTTTAATTATAACTTTGCACCACGTCTTATATATCGTGAGTGCGTTTACAAACATTTAAACTCACATACACTAATAGCCAGACCCGGAACAACTACCTGTAGGTGTAGGCCATACAAATATTTGTTCCGTGCGGGAATCGAACCCACGACACGCAGCACTGCAGGCTCAAATATCTGTCTTTTTGTAAACACCCTGTGGAAAGTGTTGATGTGGTGTAAACGGCGGACGAGAACCGTCTCCGTACTCCGTGATTGAACTATATCATATGGTACAGAATTGGAAGATGATTCATTGCTAAAAACGATGTTAGTATAATCAACGCTTGCTCCATAAAGCTCTAAAACTTATAATAATCCTTTTTTTTTTCAGCTTCCCTTACTAACACAAGAAGGTACTAAGAAGAGACTAATTACTTAATTAGACTCCGTACCCTGTCAAAATATCAGCTATTCTTCACTGGCTCAGTGAGCATCGACGATGGTGCAGTTACACAGGAACATTTCTCACCAGTACCACAAAAAAACATCCTTCCTGCTACGACATAAAGTGCCGTCAATGTGCGGTTGCAAATGCGGTTACTGGACGACTCTCATCATCTCAGGATCTTTGGTATTAATATTCAATCAAATAATTATTAGTTAAGTAGAACGGTGATTTAGGGACTACTCACACTTATTGAGGTCTATGACATGTATGAGGTGCGTACGCATCCGTTCAGCTGAACGGATGCGTACGCGTCTCATACAAAATCGTTGCTTTCTATGGGCACAAGCTGAATAGAGCTGAAAAAGTGTGAGTAGTCCCTTATGTAGGTAGAAGTAAAAGGTAGAATATATACTAGTATGAACATAGTTTTCAATAGTTTATCCCCATCATAGTCGGTGAATTTAAATTTGATCGAACTGACCCATCTTACCTCAGTGTCGATGGTTTGGATGTCTATCCATTCTAATAAATTAAATTTATTTATGTAAGTATTACATTTAAACGGATTTGGAACTTGAAATAACACGCGGATAGACCCTGACTTGGTTGGACATCAGATTTTTTTTTATCCCAATAGAACGTTAGTATGGTTATGCAGTTGCCGACGAGTTAACTAAGTATTTTCGTAAAAACATTCATTTGTGTACCTTTTTAATGTTAGAAATAAGTTTAAAAGAAGTCAATTAGGTTCAATAATGAATGATTTCCAACAAAGAAGTTTCATTATTTTAATCCAGAAAACTCGATCTCGACTCGTCAACCATACTGCCTCAGTCGGGACTCGGGAACCTTGTTTAACATAATGTGGTGTTCCGATTTCGCTAGTAGTAAATTACGTTGCGTTTAGACTAAACAATACCTCATGGCAGGTAAAATATAAACCTCAGTAATACGCGCCATTCATTCATAACGTGCTAACAATACTTACAAAAACAACCTGCGGTTTATGAACGCAAAACCTTTTGACTTGTACGAGGAGCTTACGAATTTACGTCAGCTAAGAATTATGATGAATATTCATCTAAGCGATGAAACTTTGCTTCTGGACCGTTCAACCATAATTTAATTCAGTCGCATGATTCCTTATGCACGTGCTAATCCAGTCAGCCACGAAGATTTATTGATAAAACGGCGCCATTAACTTTGACCAGCAGTTAATCTAATCAGCAGATGCTAAATTTGACCGGCCATAACATTTTATGTAAGCTGATTGTAAAGCATCCCACGTCTCCCGGATGATTTGCTATCAATGGTAACATGCAAAATGTTGATCGTAAATTATATTGACAACATATCAGACGAACCATATGGGGCTGTCTGCGTCACCTCTATTTTATCAAAAGTTAAGTCCAAAATCCTTTGTGGTGGAACTTTTTGAAGCGCAAAACGAAGCTGTGTATTGAGTAAAGAGCCAGTATGTAGGCAGTCTGTGTCCGACCGTCGACAGGGCGGGACATCATCGATGAAATTTGTTGTCAAACGAGACGACCGAGTTCGCGAGTTGTGAAGTGACTTTAAATAAATTATGAACGTGCGTGCATGCAGCAAGTTTATTTTAATAGGAACTCGCCGTTAATTACAGGTAAGATAAGACCGTTCTTATAAACCCTATCATATCGCGAAATCCATCCAGGATGACAGAGGTCGGTAAATAAAAGATCGTTGATCCCACTTAAAACTTAATTGTTTAATCGATTCGGAATTCGAGTGGTGGTTCGTCTTTATTAATTACCCACATATACGTACTAGGTAATATTGACTGATTACTGTATTTCTAATTACTTACTTAGTTAATTGAATTTGAGATGAGTTTAATTACTAAATAACTAAAATTATACTCCAGAACATTATTATAAAGGTGCCTTGAAAAAACGGGAGATTAAAGAAAGCATAAAAAAGTAAACATTGCTATCTGGCAAATGTAAACATCACGGGGTGTTATTAATAGAGTCCTAACTATGGGATCATATGTTAGGAGTACATGCACATGTACGGTGCACCATGACTCGAGCTAAGGCTGGCTTTAAACTTGCTACTCACAGTAGCAACAGACTGTGAGTAGCAAGTTCCGAGTGATTTGTGACGATAAAATTGTAAAACCGGCTTTTATGATCTATCTGACAACGTTGTAATCGTTAAAAGAAATGGATAGATGCATGATTTTAATAGACCTGCCTCCTGCCACTTACTCGACAAGTAAATGCAATTTATTTCTTCGTTCTTTTTGCATAAGCTTGGTTCGAACTTAACGATATTTTAATCGTTATGTAGTTTATACGATTAATTACCTACTACCAGATGGTGGAGCTTTTACTGAGGATGTTAATTGCATGGTTTAGGTCCTTGGCAAAGCGGCGATATTTGAATTTGCGGGTTAACGGGTGCTCAAAATTATATGGGTATGATTACCCATGGTAATCAAAATAAATGGTTTTCCAGGAGTCAAGTTTCTAACTTAAAATTATCTTTCCCACATAAAATCAAAAAAATAATCACGATTTAACTAATTTGTGTAAAGTAAAAATTAACAACAAATATACGTCAATGAGACTGTGAAACATGGATTAGATTTCCCTAAAGTTTCTAGAGACCACCATTGCTAATTTCAAGATTATAATTTTCACCGGATGGGATCTCCCTCCGGTAAAAATAATAGAACGAAAGCTATAGTTCCCTATTAAAAAAAAAAACCTTTACGGGATGAATTTTCAAAAATCCTTTCTTATTGCTCAATTTCGTTATAAAAACGTACTCTCGTGTTAAATTTCTTGCTGTTAGACCCAGTGATTTATGCTGTGCGTTTAATTTAATATTTTTACTAAGTAGACGCGTTTATAAAGCCGCAACTTCTCAGTCGCACCATGAACAGCCAGCCTTAGTCCGCGGCCGGACGGGGGCGGCCGCGGACCGACAGCCGGACTTTATTTTTTTACTTTTTACACTGTTACCTGTTCCCTGAACGGGTATCGTATCGACTGGCCCGCTGCCCGCTGGTTAGCTTAACAAGTGCACCCGCCAGAGGTGCTCTATCTTTGGACAACACTCTTTTACTATACCACTTCTGATTATTAATGAGATCGGGTGCTTGTTTATTTTTCGCACTGTAAAAGTTGAATCTTGGTGAGAAAGTACACAGTATACAGGAATCATTCAAAATCATTTGTTTTGGAGTCAATTAGTAGCAGCTTACCTATAAGTATGCTGAAACACCAAGGTAGTGCAGAAATTAATGCACCCAAAAACCACCGGTCTACCGGTCACAAAATAGTCTCTTTGTGAATTTAACAAAAAATAAAATAGGTATATTAAATAGAGCTTATTGAAACTCTAAAATTAGAAGGAATATCAGGCTCAATTATTTAAAAGTTCTATGTTCCATACTGCAAATGAGAAAAGAGCTCAGATTGTCCATTGTTCGGGTGTTTCGCGAACATCCACGGTCATTCGCACGTCTTATCACAGGATGCAACCGTCTCATTCACTGAAACTGTCTGTCGGAACTAAAATATTACCCTTTTTGCGTTATTTTTATTCCAGATTGAGGAATCAAGCTGAATACTAAAACTTTAAATTCAAACGGACTTTATCGATCAACCGATCGATTTGTCAATAATATTTTTTTGATGAACTATGGTTAATTCCATAGTTACTAATTGCTATCAAATCAATTCGCTTTAACGCTGAATAAATTTCGATGAAAAGCATACAGACAGATATAACATGATCTGGGTTAGGACAAGGATAATATGTATCCCCGTAGTACCGTTCGTACTTCCTGTGGGCTTGGGGTAATTTGCGACCTCCAGAAACTAGTAAAAATAAAACTTTTGTATGCCGTCATGGTTTGTTCAGTAAATAAGTGTTAAGTCTATCTTGGTACATTTTACTCGTATGAACTAGTCATCGCTGAGTCGAGATGATGAGGAACAATAACAGTATCTTGTAGTTACGTTAATCAATAAATTAAAATCTTCTTGACAATAATAGTCAATTCGCAAGCGTACAAACACGCTCTAGTCTAAAATGACCTATATGAAATGGCTGACAATTTGTTAGTCAGTCGAGCTCTAGCCACTAATAAATTCCCGCTTTGAGTTAATAATATATGCTTACCTATATGGTACACCGCAAAAATGTACACCTATTCACTGGCTTGCGGTAAGGTATTACCCTGAATGTGTTTCATTTGATTAGTTAGATGACAAGTAACATTTTATGTACCTAACTACACATACATAAGATTCCTACAGAGGATGTTTCCTGACGTGACTTTTCTCAAAATTACAGCTAGCCATATTTGTTTACCAAATTAGAATATTAAATAACAATATTTATTTTCAAAATAACGTTTCGCCGCTATGCTCATTATGTTTAGGTTTGGGCGTAGATTAACTGTTCTCTTTATGCATAGACATGCACTCAGTGTCAAGCAAGACCAAATATATTTGAAGTGTTCTTGGTTTGCGAAAACCAACTTTGTCGAGTTTGTCGTTAAGTATACTGATATTCTTGGCCGTGGGAAAGAGCAGAAATAATTCACAATATTTGAATCAATTTAATGTTATGGCTTGCTTCAACTACATTTGAATTGCATAAATAAATGGCTTATCTCGTTTATTGCCCGTGGTACCACCAGTGTTACCATCAGTGGTACTACCAGTGTTACCACCAAAAACGGCTTTTGCATGCATTAAAAAAAGTTATACTATTATTAAGCGGAATGCGTTGCGGCTTTTTTTTTTTTTTTTTTTTTTTTCGGATGGGAAATCATCAAATGACTTCTCCCGCTCTGGGCGGAGCAGGAGGGAGTGTCAGACTTTTACTGACTAAAACCCATCCATGTTCCTTCATCGCCCTTTGTGTTCCGGGGCCACGGTATCTCTTTCGAATAGTCCCGCAACCCCGGCAGGCATCGGTCCTTTCGGACCCCTTCCTTTTTGCTGACTCTCTTTGAGGCGCGCGTGGAACACGAACGCGCCGTCGACACGGCCTGTCGTCATGAGACGGACGGACGGCGAGCTAGCCCATAGCCCACCGTCCACAGGCCCGCGCCTACGGTGGCCGGGGGCCACGTGGTGGCCCCCGACGCCCGGGGCGTCTCCCGCGGCGGCCGGGACGCTGTGAGGTTCTCTCCCTCTCACGTTCCGCCACCTCCTTCTCTAGCATTACTGCTTCGCAGAAGGAGGTGACGGCGTCCCATTCCGTCTCGCTCCGGACCATGGCTTGCACCAGGGCCGGACGCGAGAGGTCGCCGCCGCCAATCGCCGCTTCGAGGACACGGCGGTGCTCCGCCCACGCGGGGCACACCTCCACCGTGTGCTCCACCGTGTCCTCCGGTCGATCCTCGCAGTGGAAACACCCGCGTTTCCTCCCGCCCGATTCGGTGCAGGAACCTCCCGAAAACACCGTGTCCGGTGAGGACCTGCGACAGGCGGAAGGTGAGGACGCCGTGGCGTCTCTCAAGCCACTCCTCAAAGAGGGGACTTACCGCCACTATTGTGGCGTGCCCTGCACGGGGTTGCGACAGTCGCTCTCTCCATGTCGCCATGAGATCACGCCGGAAGTCTGTCCGCTGAGCGACAATTTGTCGCGGCAGCGGAGTTTCCCCCCGGCGTAGCACCTCCGCGCGCCATTCATGTAGGCGCGCGAGGACTATCGCCTCCAGATCCCATGGCGGCAATCCGGCAAGGAGGCACGCCGCCTATGCGTTGCTGCCTTGACTGTAAATTACAGATTCACAGTTTTTGCTCATCCAAACCTAATTTCCTGTTATAAAACCAGATTTATGAATTGGGCGAGTCCCAACTATATCGTAAACAGATATAGATAAAGCAAGTCTAAGTAGTAAGTACTTTCTGTGTGTACATAGATGTTTTCAGATGAGTAGCTATCATTAGATGACATCTACGTCATAATTATAACTGACCTGCATAATGCCAAGCACGTGGCATCAGGCATGTCATACTGCGAACTATAATTAAAAAATGCAACATAACCTCTTTTCCGTAAAGGGTTGGACAGAAGAGTACCTATTTTTTTAGTTTTCGACCAGTGTTTCGACCTGTGTTTGGGGATAATACCGAGGAGTGTGGCATTTTTACCTCGCCAAAACCGCCCCAGTGGTCACCATCCGCTCTTGGGAGGAGCCACCATTTCCTCTTAAAATACCTGTCCTGTGTAACGCCTGTAGGGCACATTCCTGTGGAGAATATATTGAGGTCTTCCCCGAACCTCGCTGTGCAACTGTGCACGGCAGCACGTGACCACTGTGTCGCCGTCATCTCTATGATCACTCGACGAGCGCACGGATTCCCCACTCTGAACGCCCGCGACCCCAAAAACCCGCCTGCTTTGTTACCAGGATCAGCCCTCTCACGATCCCGGTCGGCTGCCTCCTTCTACACCATTACGGTCTCTCAGACAGGTCACCTCCAGCATAGCCTTGGGGCTATGCTGGAGGTGACCTCGGGCAAGACCGTCTCTACCAGCCGTAGTTGGCTACGGCTGGTAGAGACGGTCTTGCCCGACCCCGGCGACCAGGACCCGTCGTTCAGAGTCCCACGCAGGGCACTCCTCGGGTGTGTTGTGCTAAGCCCAGACCGCCTACACAATGGTGGCAATTTGCAGTGGCCTCTCGCCCAATCGTACAGTACCTGAGTAAGTCTATAGGAGATGCTGGACTGAGGAGTACTAAGTACCTATATTATAGTTAATGTTCCATGTAATAGGGTGCGAGTCTAGACCATCAACCGGACACAAATCCAGAGTCCTGGCTGGTACTGAGAAATTTAGGATGGAAAAATCCAATAACACTGCGGACCTGCGAATCGAAATGCATGCAAACTATAATTATGTAATCAATTAAGTTTAATGATTAATTATAATTATTGTTTTATCTAAGGTACCGAACCGCGCTAATTTGAGGTTATCACGCAAATAAATATTGTGATTTCGTTACAAGACATTTAGATAAATGGCGCCCGAAATATTAGATTTTTTATTTCTTATTATAATAATTTGTAAACATTACTCGACCTTATGATAAAGATGTTCTATTTAACGAAATGTAAATACGCATTTTTTCTAGAACACGAAACTTGTAGGATTGTTTGGTAAACTTTGTACTATTTAATTGGGCGATAAAAATAAAATATCTAGTCAGTCACAATAGGTCAAAGTGTGACCCCCCTTAGTCACCCAGAAGATTAGGTGTGGCAAGGATAACAACGCTTAAAAGAACAACATTTAAAAAAAAAGTTTCTGAGACCATCTAACATGACCTTTACTTGAAAAAAATTAAAAGGGTTCAGAAAAAAAAGCAACGTAATTGCATATTGCACGTGGTCATTTTGTAGCCATTTATTTTTCCTTGATAGTATCTTAATTAATTAAAACACAGCGGATACCAATTTCTTCTGTGTTTAAATCTAGTGTAAGTTGCATAGATAGTCAACCCTTTGAATGCGATCGGGGTAAGTAACTAGTCGTGTCCGTTATCTCTTATGTCTATTAAATCTTGATAATATCCTAAGACATTAAATAGTTACCGGGAATGTAATCTATTGAGTAGGAGCTCTATTTGCAGCAGTAAATACACTATCAGATTCTATAATCAACAGTAATCTACAGAGGCACCTGTAACTTTTAATCTAGATTAGCTCTTAGTGACGGTTAGTACAACGGACACAGAGGGTTACTACAGTCAGCTATAATAACTCTCTCTATGGAATTTTTGGATTAGTCTTTCTTACAAGTTTAATAGCTCCACAAATTGTAACATAAGCATAGACAAAATTGTTGTGCACCCCTACTCCTAGAGCTATTGGACTCTTCTTTTTTGTTAACACCTTTTGTACGTATAATTTGACACCGGGAGCGAGTAAAAAAAACTAGTAGACATTACTTTTTGACAGGGGATATTTAATGAAGTTGTAGTTTTTTTAGTTTCGACGGGCGTTTCTCACGATATTACCATTGTAAGAGCACGTCCCAAACGGTCTCAATCAATTATGTTAACTGTGATAATTTTGTTTTTCTTTGCTTTTTTTTCTTTGTGGCTGAGGAGAGGTTTTGTATGGTCGACAAACAAATTATACGCCACTTACACGCTTATTATTGGTCCGCGTTGGACCGCTTTAATGGAATTATGACATATTTTAGGTGATAGCCGTCGGACTGTTAATTGGACACTCGGGAACGATTCGGTTTTAACGTTAGAACCGGACTTATCCAGAGTTTACGACTCGACATTTTTCATTGTGTTTTAATCGAGATGATGAAATACGATAACTTGTTGAGTTCATTTTTTATTTATTCTTTTCAAGTTTGAGTAAATCAGGATTTGGAGAACTTTTAAAGATGGGCATTATAGGTACGGTTAACAACCTAACAGTATCAGATCAGTTTCAGTTATTGCGTTGTCGGTCCTAATGTAGGTATTTGTTTACTTCAGCACAAAATCTATTGAGATAACTCCCACGACCGCTAATATAAGCACTATACACAAATTAGCATGGCCAAATTCCAAACGGAATTCCCGATTAGTATTACACGACATATCTTTTATTTACACAATCGTATATAAAACATCAGAATTTTATCGGAGAGGTAATAGTCTGTTTTTTTATTGCGGTGGAGTACCCATCAAGGGTGCAACCGCTTTTGACTGGTATAAAACTTACAACTTGCCCAAGAACTGTTACAGTTTAGCTTGCTCAAGACATTGACGGGCACCAGAGGCATAAACACCGGTGAGAAAATTGGTTCTATTGCTAAAAATATTGCCGCACAGGCCTATAGATCACCAAGAAGTAGAACTGACCTATCACCCGTAACACGCAAGACTCCTGAGTTATGTTTTTCATATGCTAGTTTTAGTCTATAAGAATACTATAATGATATTATTAAAATATTTCCGAAAAAGTTCAACTTATCGATGTTTCGAATTTTCCATAGTGAAACCATAAACTAATGGAAAATTAAGGGTGCTGATGGATTTTCAAGGTTCAGCGCTGACCTGAACGTTGCAAACTCAAGACATCATAATAAACTAGTTCATCCAACTTCTACCACACCTAAAAGCTTAGTTTACAATCCTCAGCATGTGGCGATCGGCTTCGATGGGCGCCCGACTGTGTGCCGGGCTGGCGCTGGCCATGTCGCTGGCACTCGGCGCCGGTCGTCGCGACTACAGGGACCCCGAGGCGAGGCACCACTCCGACCTGTCGCTGTGGATCGACGAGCGACAAGTGCGGATGTTTAGCGGTAAGATTTTCAAGTTCCTTTCATGTTTAAGAACAGGAGGCTTTTCCTATCAATGCTTCATTCCTTATCCGACCAAATCGTAGCGCTATGAGCACTGCACAGCTCTGTCGTTTGCTTCAGGGACAGACACTGAGCCCCCTATTACATCGGTCTATAGTTCTACACTCATAAGACAACTTCACGCCTGCTATCTCCGACTGGATAAGCACGCATTTCAATTATGTTTGATTCCCATGTAATAGGGGGCGACAGGGTGAGCCTAATACCATCAACCGAGCAAAAATACAGATCCAGAGAAATTCCTGATGTAAATATAACATTATTGGACAAATGTTCACGAGTTTCATGCGTGTCGGTAGGTTGTTAAGAGTTGCGTTACAATTTGTATAATTAATCGTTTAAATGTAGGTTGATTATTTAGATGTCTGTATAAAATTGCAGTAAAATAATTAGTAGAAGGCGTCCTGATTAACTTACTATCCCCAAAAGGCCCAAAACATTTAGTATCCTTAAAGTTTAGTTACCTACCCTACTATTGGGTATTTTATATCGTATTCATATTAGGTAAGTGTAAATGAGATCATAATATGAGCAATAGAAAATTCCCAAAATGCGAAATAAACAATATTAACTACTACGAGTAACCTTTAAGATCGGTAATTTCCTCCTAGTTTTATACCTACGACCCAGTCAACATTTGCCTTTAATCCGCTATCAACTGCTTAGCCTTATCCAAACTATTGGGGTTGGCTTCCAGTCTAACCAGATACAGCTGCATTATACCAGTATTTTACATGGAGCCTCTGCCTATCAGACCTCCACAACCGTTAAGACTTGTTGCCAGACAGACTAACTGATCTATATAACTAACCAATTAAAATATCTCATTCCAGGTATATCAATGCAAGTATTCGCAATAATCAACGGACACGTCTCCCCATACGTGTTAGACCCAAACTTCTCCAACAAACTGCCGGTCATACCTTCAGAGGTCGGCTATGTAAACTTCACGTGGAAGTCGAAGAAGAGATACTACTACGACTTCGATATTCTGACGTCATCAGACCTGACTATACTGAAGCCGCCTGTGCTATCAATTAAGACGAGGGGACGGGTGCCCAAAACATCAAAAGGTAAATAAATCTATACTTAATAATATAAAGAGGTAAAATTTGTTTGTAAGTTTGTATGTAGGGGTAATCTCCGGAACTGAAGATCCAATTCTAAAAAATCTTTCACTGGCAGAAAGCTACATTGTTCGTGAGTGCTTTATGCTATAAATTATATTTATATCATGCATATTAGCCGAGCTATCACAATTTTAATGGACGAAGTTGCGGGCGAAGTATTAGTAAATTATTAAATGATCATAGTGTATACTGTGTACACTGTACCTATATGGTTTAGTCTTTTCACAGTTCACTATTAAAATTACAGTAATAATTTTCGTTGCAATAAGTTCATGTTGAGTTTTTGCTGCCACTGGCAAGTTTCTCAGAATCACAGTGATCTTTAATTTCGTTACAATAAGGGCGATATTGGGTTGCTGCTGTAGGAGGAAAAAATATTCTAAGAGGACTGTAGTTGGGGTTTACTTTCCGATTCAAAGTCAAATGACGCTGGCAGAATAGTCGACAAACGGCCCAACAAGTCATGGCATTAGGTCATACCTACTAATATATTTGTCGGTCACAAATAATTTGGCCAGGAAATATATCGTTTACCTTTTTAGCAACAACCACTATCCGGTCCACAAACAAGCAAATTGTCCAAAAATAAATAACGAGTTTGTTCCACAGAATTCAGTATAATACTGCCATGTGTGGGCAATAACAGCGGTGTGGCCACATTTGAAATAGGGCTAGTGCTTAAAAATGGTCGCGGACTGCCGCTAAGAGGCACCCCCCTAAGGTTACACCTAAAGAAGGAATGCGCACAGAGAGGTGTGTATTTAGAAAGGACAGGTATTGTATCGCCAACGCATTTTTAACACACTTACACGTCTGTGTTTTTGTAGCTGTCTTGCATTTCCGCATGTATTTTTTCATACTAGTAACTGGTCAATTTGACTTGCCTTTAAACACATTTAACAGCGCCAAAAACACAGGCGTAACGCTTAAAACTTGATTTTAAAATAACTTATAATTACTTCTTCTATATAAAACACTGCAAAGCATCTATTAGAGTCCCTCAGCTTATTAATTTAATTTCTCATACTTAGTTTGGAAAAACGAAGTATAGCGAATTATCAGAACCAAAGCACTAAACATTGCATTTCATCTATTTCGAGCTCATATTGTTATGCTTAGGTACGTGTCCTATTGCTGGCGATTGGCGGGAAGCAGGTAGAGCTTGCCGACAGTGAACAGGCAGCGATCAACCAATTATAACGTATCTCTTTTACTGACACGAGACCTGCACCATTTTGCAGGTTTCATGAGCAAAAATGTAGTCGAAAGTTAGTCGCTCCTCGTCAGCGGTGGGACCCGTGCCTTACGCTACTAATAATACATTTATGGGCAGTTGGTATGAGCGAACGCTTTACCACCTATTACCGTACTGTTCGCAGCATACGTCACCTCAGTGTTTGTGCCCATACGTTCGGTCAGAACAATACAGCGATTGACATTTTTATTAGCGTTTTGTATTAGATTTTATTATGAATTATTTGAGAAACAATCGATAATTTAAAGGAAACAGTTGGAGGTTGCAGTCCTACTCTGAAGTCCTATGAGTAAACTATGAGTTCAGTTTTCGCTGAAAAATTAATCACTATTTTTAGTAAGTTAGTAGGTTATTGTGTGTTATATCGTGTACACGTCAACCAGTAAACCCGTCGTAGATCTAGCAAACGACCCAAGAGCTAGACTGACCCGACACTATACTGAAGACATCCCGGACGTCAGCCTGTACAAGATTTGGATGGAACTCAAAAACAACAAAGAACCGGGTGATGACGGAATTACGGCCGAACTCCTGAAGGCGGGTGGAAAACCGGTACTTAAGGCCCTTCAGAAGCTGTTTAATTCCTTCATACTTGAGGGAAAAACGCCACAGGCATGGTACAGGGGTGTGGTGGTACTCTTCTTCAAGAAGGGTGACAATGCCCGGTTGAAGAATTATAGGCCTATCTCACTTCTAAGCCATGTCTACAAGTTGTTTTCAAGAGTCATTACGAATCGTGTCGCGCGCAGGCTTGACGATTTCCAGCCTCTCGAACAAGCCGGTTTCCGAAAAGGCTTTAGCACCGTGGACCACATTCATACGCTGCGGCAGGTTATACAGAAGACCGAAGAGTATAACCTGCCCCTCTGTTTAGCGTTTGTGGACTACGAGAAAGCCTTCGATTCGATCGAGACCTGGGCTGTACTGCAGTCTCTCTAACGGTGCCAAATCGACTATCGGTACATCGAGGTGTTGAAGTGTTTGTACAAAAACGCCACCATGTCAGTCCGACTTCAGGACCAAGCCTCGGAACCTATCCTCCTGCAGCGAGGTGAGACAGGGAGACGTCATATCTCCGAAACTGTTCACCGCTGCACTGGAGGATGTCTTCAAGTTTCTGGACTGGAGAGGGCTAGGCATCAACGTCAATGGCGAGTACATCACTCATCTTCGGTTTGCCGACGATATAGTGGTCATGGCTGAGACCATGGAGGACCTCAGTACAATGCTCGATGACCTCAGTAGAGCTTCCGGAAGAGTGAGTCTTAAAATGAACATGGACAAAACCAAGGTCATGTCGAATGCCCATGTCACACCCATTTCTATCAAGATCGGAGACTCTACACACTCGAAGTTGTAGACGATCATGTGTACCTGGGAAAAACGGTCCAGTTAGGTAGTTCTAACTTCGAGAAAGAGGTCAATCGTCGAATCCGACTCGGCTGGGCAGCGTTCGGGAAGTTGCGCGGTATGTTCTCGTCCAACTTACCAGTGTCTCAAGACGAAAGTCTATGACCAGTGTGTGTTGCCAGTGATTACATACGGGACCGAAACGTGGTCGCTCACAATGGGCCTCATCAGAAGGCTTAAAGTCATCCAAAGGGCAATGGAGCGGGCTATGCTCGGAGTTTCCTTGCGCGATCGAATCAGAAATGAAGACATCCGCAAGAGAACCAAGGTTACCGACGTGGCCCGGAGAATTGCCAAACATAAGTGGCAGTGGGCAGGGCACATTGCTCGCAGAACGGATGGCCGATGGGGCCGAAAAGTTCTGGAGTGGCGACCGCGAACCGGAAGACGTTGCGTTGGAAGGCCTCCCACTAGGTGGACCGATGACCTGGTGAAGGTTGCGGGAATCCGCTGGATGCGAGTCGCGCGGGACCGGTCAATGTGGCGACACTTGGGGGAGGCCTATGTCCAGCAGTGGACGTCTTTCGGCTGAAATGATGATGATGACGATGAGGTTATTATTCGTGCAAAACTGCTAAATTCTTTAAAATCCTGTCGAAACAACTTCCTGCACTGCTTCTAGTTCCTTATTTTTAATGATATAAGTAGATATTACTATTATATTACAGCTTATGTACAAAGCGAGCTTAACGCAGAACTACTCAGAGCGAGGAAGAGAGAGAGAGAAAGAGAGACTAGATAATTCTCTCTATCCAATAGAGAGCATAAGTTATATTTTAAGTATTTTCAAATAAAATAATAACTTTTCAATCGCTGTACTGCATCGCTCATCCATCCAATAGTACTAAATGTCAGTTTGTGCGTGAAGCCTGCGATGAGCGCCAGGCCATCATATTAACCGAATGCATTATTTTCCGGGTCTCCCGAGTGCGCTGGCTGGCTGAATACGGTGCCTCTGCTCACACCATTTTCGTTTTTAGGTTCGTATCATCATATGCTTGCTTTCTAACTAATTATTTACTTGCAGAATGTGCATCAGCAATTCATCATCATTGTACGCATTATTCTGTTGCCTTTTATAAACTTTACACATTATGTTTTCAATTATTCGGTTTAGATACTTACTAGAATGTATCTCACAGTAGCCTATGTAAAACTATGGTTACAACAAGCAAAGCAACGTTTAATATAAAACAAAACGTGTAACGGCTATCCTTCTACATTAGAAAATCATAACTTAGGCTGAATCTGTGCTTACTCTCTTTAAAAATGTAAATAAGATGAACATTATACTCCTTACTTTTGTAAAGATTATGTTTCATAATCAATTTTCCTTACAACAGGTCCGGACCCAGAATGCGACAAAAAATGTGCGAACCAAGGATGGTGCAATAACGAGAAGATTTGTCAATGTCCGGAAGGGTACATGGGACAGGACTGTAGGACTGCGCTGTGCTACCCGCAGTGCATGAACGGAGGGAACTGTACCGCGCCTGGAGTGTGCTCATGTCCGCCTGGCTACCAGGGACGGAACTGTGAAGGAGGTGGGTCTCTATACTTTAGCTATTTTGGTATTTGAGAAAGGATAGTACTTTTGATCCAGCTCAATGTGGACCACTGGACGTTAGTTTGGCCCAGCTCGTGCCGCCATGATCTACGAGGCCTAGATGGTCGACAGTTGGGCTGATACTCATTATTCTATTGGTCTGTTATTGAGAATTTTGAAAATCATACACCAATCCTACGTGATAATGTGATAATTTATTTATTTATTTTATTACGAAACTTTGTGAGGATGGATGGATAGATGCTTGTTACTCTTTCATGCAAAAACTACTGACCGGATTTGGATGAAATTTGGCACACACATAGGTTATAACCTGGATTTACACATAGGATATACTTATTATTGCGGTAGTACGATCCCGTGGAACATTACCGAACTCTACGCGGGCATGAGCTAGTGACCGTATCGAACTGTACGAAAATCTTAGTTATTTATCTGTTTCTGTATGTTCTAGTTTCAATGACACAATTTAGAAGGGGGGAAAATATAATGACCACCAAAAATAACTTTGTGACCTACTAACATCTATCACCTAAAATATCTCACCAAATTTATTAAATTGAGCACCAAATTTTAATGAGGTGGTTATGACAAACTAGTTTTGCCTAGGCCGACTTGAGGCGCCCCTACACGGATAGATTAGGTTAGAAGGGTATGGCGGGGTCTATTCGCTCGCTTCGATTGCTCATTCGACCCCGCCATTCCCTTCGTGGTTATTTTTTTTATTAACCATTCATAAGTAGGAGCGGTAGGAAAGTAGGGTCTAGACTCGGATGAAAGAGCATATCATTAAGTTCAATTTCTGGTGGTCATTAACTAAAAAAATAAATTATTGGTTCTAATCTTCTAATTTCACAATAAAATGGGGATTAATTTTTTGTGATAATTTACTAATTTTGGCAATCAACAGTGAATTTTTGTCGTTACATTTTGCTAAATCTGGTGGTTCGTTAATTGTATGCCATTTAGAAGTAGGTGAGCGTAACATCGTAGATCTTCTTTCTTTCTTCTTTTTGAAAGTAGAAGATGAAGTAAACTAGTAACGGTTTTATACCGCGAAATGTGTTAGTGCAATGAATAGACCGGTAATGATTGATTAGTTATTGAAAACGAGAAATTTATGCTTTACATCATTTATTCATTTAACAAAAATATACAATGGTAGAGGGGGTAAAGTTGTCTAGATCAATAAAAATTAACCCTAAATAACTCTTCACGGTATTATTGGTCGGTAACAGTAACTATAGTAACAGCTTAGGAAATATCAAATAATACTTTTCGTTATTATATCTATTCTATTGCAGTCGATGTTTTATAAATGCTATATAAAACACGTTTTTCCCGTAATAGTTTATTTCATAGTATTTTTTATGTCTTTGCTCTGATTTACACAGTAGAGATTACTGGCCTACTTTTTACGAAAATAA
Organism: Xestia sexstrigata; assembly: GCA_941918905.2. Taxonomy (NCBI): domain Eukaryota; kingdom Metazoa; phylum Arthropoda; class Insecta; order Lepidoptera; family Noctuidae; genus Xestia; species Xestia sexstrigata. The sequence goes on from OW799201.2 coordinate 22,809,291, forward strand.
CGACTACGCCTATCAAGGCACCTGCTTTCTAGTGCCAAGACATTCATGTAAGTAAAGTCGGCAAAGAAAGTAAGTACACATTGTGACCTTCAAATAACACACATAAAAATATTCAAATTTCGAGAAAAAATTGCACTGTTGTTATTTGAAAAACTAAAGCGCTACATACTTTTTTTGCTGACTGTACCATTATACGGCAACTTAACGACATTATTAACTAAGTTCTGTTGAACTAGTAAAAGTCATGATTGTTTTAATGTAGTTACTAATACTCTAACTAAACTATCTAGCAGTTGTTGGCTCAGAGCAAACGTTTAAAGACTCCTGTCAACAAAAATCAAAAGATGCTCGAATTAATTCTTTCAGAACTTCATTTTGTGAGTAAGATTAATTTTATCGAGTGTTAGTACTCACGTGCATTATTTTAGAAGACATTACGTTCTCTCTTTAGTTAGTTTTACAGGAGCCAATAATTCACCAATCTTCTTTTTGTTTTTCATCTATCAAATCCTCTTTTAATCTAAACCTGTTTCGAAATAGCGATAGCAGCTTTACATCCAGCCTTTATAACTTCAGTCATGGCTTTATAGAACGGTGCCTGTTCAGCCCCATGGTCTATCCCTGTGTCATGGTGTTCCTGCTCCTCATTTCTGAAGTTGGTGATGGTTTCTAGAATGTCCTTGTCGATGTTAGGGTCCTCCATGAGGACTCGGAGCTGGTCGTTGTAGTGGTCGACTATGACGGTCTCTACGGCCACTGTGCACGCCATTGCAGCTTCTTTGCCTAGGAGAGCTGTGCCTGTCATTGATAAAAGATAGGATAAGTCTCATGTGAATAGAAGTGACGAAGTGAGTTTTTTTTTCATGGAATGAAGGGATTTGTTTTAAGAATGTGTAGTTGTGAGCATTAGCTAGTGAATAAAAACGATTGTATTTTGATCTTGGAACTAGTAAATTCACATTTTACATATTTAGACTGGAAACTGACCCCAATATACTATAAGGAAAGGCTAAGCCGATGATGTTGTGACTGAAATCGCAGTAAAGCCTACCATAGTTTGAATTCTTACATTACAATCTAGTCATGTAGTACCTTTTTTTTTCGGATCATCAAATGACTCCTCCCGCTCTGGGCGGAGCAGGAGGGAGTGTCAGACTTTTACTGACTAAAACCCATCCATGTTCCTTCATCGCCCTTTATGTTCCGGGGCCACGGTATCTCTTTCGAACAGTCCCGCAACCCCGGCAGGCATCGGCCCTTATGGACCCCTTCCTTTTTGCTGACTCTCTTTGAGGCGCGCGTGGAACACTCCTGCTTGTCGACACGGCCTGTCGTCATGAGACGGACGGACGGCGAGCTAGCCCATAGCTCTCCGTCCACAGGCCCGCAGTCATGTAGTACCTTGCTAACGAGTTATTCAAACTAACGTAGTTAGCAAACCCAGGCATATTGTAACATCAGAGATACATAGAGTCCTTGATAGCACTTCAAAGGTTTTTAGCTAGGTTCTACAATTACTGGATGACAGAACCTTGGCTATAACATCATCAGCAGCCTACCACAGTCCACTGCTGGACATAGGCCTCTCCAATAAATAAATAAATAAACTTCTCTTATGGAAAGGAATCCAACACTCACCAGCGCCCAACATAAACCCAGCGACATTCCATATGGGCGTCATGGCCGTCGGTCTAACCCTGTACTCGTTGATGAGCTCCTCGAACTTGGCGCGATGCTTCTTCTCCTGTTCCCACATGTGCTGGATGAGCGGGCCCTCAGCCGAGCTGCCCAGCACGGCCATCTGGCCGGCGTAGATACGGTCTGCGCCTAACTCCCCGGCATGGTCCACGCGAATGATTGAGTCTAGCTAGACATGGAAAAGAGTTGGTTAATAGTGCTTGTAATAAAGGAAGTTTTTAGGGTTCCGTACCCGAAGGGTAACCAACGGGACCCTATTAGTAAGTCTCCGCTGTCCGTCCGTCTTTCTTCTGTCAGCGGGCTGTATCTCATGATCCGTAATCGGTAGACCGTTGAAATTTTCACAGAATGTGTATTTCTGATGATTCGCACTTGGCCGGTTTTTTTAGGTTTTACTATAAGATATAATTCTAACTTAAAGTTTATATCTCGTAAACCGTGAGTATCTGCAACTTAAAAAATTGTAAAAAGCCTTCTGTTTATGATTGCAATCTACAAAAAAAAATGAACTTCCCAACTCGACAGCCATAATGGAAAGTTTATCCAAGTTTTCTATCGTTGTACCTTTTCAATAAGAGATCTCCTAGCTGTACACTTTCAATATCATAAATCTAATAATAATAATAATAATAATAATAGTGGCTAATCGTGGCTCTGGAAACCCACTAAAAATGGAGACTCGTTCAAAGAGAAAACGTATAGGACCGCTGCCCGGGGGCGATCGCCGGGGCGCACCTGGAGCTGACGCTAGGTGTCACAGCATGCGATCCGTCAGCGGTGAGGAGTTGAACAGGCGGGCTCTCACCGACAAAGATGCTACAGCCGAAATCATTGACGATGGTGACAGACTGACAGACAGGACAGACACCCCTGTAGATCCGTATAGTCCAAGCACAGTGTCATACACACCTTCTAGGCGATCATCACCATCCATACCATCGTCACCCACCATTTCATCACCCCCCATAATTAGTTTAAATACAGTTTCACCCACTCCAACCTTGAATGCTGCGCGGGGGGTATCTACCTTTTTGCCCGCGTCCACCAAGGCTGGAAAAGCAAGAGTTCGCATGAAATGGAGCAAAGAAGTAAACACATTTATCATGCGAACTTACCTACACATCACTAAATTAGAGACAGATATGACCACCTACAGACAACAACTGCATGAACTATTTACACGTCGATATCCAGAGATAGCCGTTTCTGAACAAAGGATTTCGGATCAAAGAAGAGCTATCGTTAGGAATAAACTGTTGTCACTAGAAGAAATGGATAGGTTAAAAATAGAAGTGCGCACACAATTACACCTAGAATCGATAAATGATGAAGACAGTAACAGTATCGTAGTAACACAATACACAATCGGAAACACTCAACAAGAACAACCACAATCGTACGCTCAATCAGAGCCTTGCACACAATCTGAACCATACTATCATATATCATCACAGGCATATTCACAAATCACGCATACATCCACACAAACCGAAAATGTGACCATAATGTTAGAAAATGACATTGAGGTTATAGCAAATATAAATCAAAACCTGCCCACAGATACGCGTATCCGAGAAATACACGATAAATTTAAAACAGCTCTCACTCAATACTCAGGGATGGACCCGTCAGTACGACCAAAACTACCCAAACTCAGGTACTCACCAAAACTTGCTCAGCTCGTTAATATATTTAATCAAAATATTCTCACTCAATATATTAGCGAAGAAACTCAACTCATAGACTTACATACTCTGATATATTGCACAGCATTAGTCATTTCCGAAGAACTCAATTTTAAAATCACAGAATACACAGGCAATAGTAAACAATCAAATGTTAACAAACCTGCATGGCAGCAGAGGCTGGAAAAAGATATAGAAAAACTTAGAGCAGACTGTGGAAGACTGACCCAATATATAAACAACAATAGATCCAACAAAGTAGTCAAAAGAGTAGAAATAATTTTCAAAAACATGGCTGTCCATACTAGACACGAAAACCACAATAGAAAACCGGAAGAATTCTTAGATACATTAAAACAGAAATTAGCCCTAAAAGTCCACAGGTTGAGAAGATATAAAAAAGCACAAGAACGTAAAAATGATAACTGTTTATTTGCTACAAACGAAAAGAACTTTTACAGAAAATTACAGAAACCACAAACTAACACCGACACACTGACAACCGAAAACAACATAGAACTACCAACAACAGAACAATTGGAAACTTTCTGGGCTGGCATATGGGAAGAACAAGTACATCATAAGGAAACATCTGAATGGATTCAAAACGAAGAAAAGAAATGGAGTGTACTTGAAGAAATGGAATTCGTTGAGTTAGCTGAGTCTGACATAGCTAGTGTTACAGCAAGACTACACAATTGGAAATCCCCTGGTATTGATAAGATACATAATTATTGGTATAAAAAATTAGAATCATTGCACAAAATTTTAGCTAAAAATCTAACAGAAATAATTTTAGGAAAACAAAGCATTCCAGAATTTATTGCTACAGGAATAACTTACATGTTGCCAAAAACCCAATACTCACCACAGCCTTCCCAATACAGACCCATTACATGCCTACCCACAATTTACAAAATCTTAACGTCAGCAATCACTACAAAAATTAATAAACATGTAGAACATCACAACATAATAGCAGAGGAACAAAAGGGATGCAGGCGAGGCCACATGGGTTGTAAGGAGCAACTAATCATAGATTCGATCATACACAAACATGCTGCCACAAAAAATAGAAATTTACACTGCACCTACATAGACTATAAAAAAGCATTTGATAGCATCCCACACTCCTGGCTTATCCAAATATTACACATATACAAAATAAACCCAAAAATCATAGAATTCTTGCAAAATATTATGTCCCGATGGAAAACTACGCTTCAATTAAATTATCGCAATAACGCTGTCACAACTCGCCAGATTGCTATAAAAAAAGGTATTTATCAGGGAGACTCCCTGAGCCCGTTATGGTTCTGCCTCGCTCTGAACCCACTATCTCACCTACTACAGCGTTGTCAGGCTGGATATTGCCTTAAACAAGTAACAGAAGAAACCACTATCTCTCATCTTATTTATATGGACGACATTAAATTATACGGCAAAACAGAAAAAGAGATAAAAAAACTAATAGATATCACGACAGAATTTAGTAGAGACATAAACATGCAGTTTGGACTAGACAAATGTAAAACAGTACATATAATAAAAGGCAAAATTAAACCTGGCGACTATGCAATAAACACTACTGACACAATTACAGCTATGGAACCCACCGATTTATATAAATATTTAGGATACAAGCAACTCAAAGGATTAGATCATACAACAATTAAACACACATTGAATACAGAATACAAGAGAAGAGTGATCGCAGTATGCAAAACTCAACTCTCCGGAAAACATTTAATAAAGGCATTGAACACCTACGCGATTCCCATACTAACATACTCGTTTGGAGTGATCAAATGGTCAAAAACAGACATCCAGCAAATCGAGAGAACAACACGCACCACACTTACCAAACACAATAACCTACACCCTAAATCTGCAATAGAAAGGCTAACTATCAAACGGCAAAACGGAGGGTGAGGCCTTATTGATATCCATAATCTTTGGCAGAAACAAATAACTAGGTTAAAAACATTCTTTCACAGTAAATCTCGCACAAGTAACATACATAAAGCTATAGTAATGAACGACAACAGCTACACCCCACTTAACCTAAACGAACAGACGGATACACGAAACACCAACTATGAAGACCCACACAAGCAAAAGTTAGAAGATTGGAAGAAGAAAGTGTTGCACGGACGGCATCCCCATGATCTTGAACAACCTCATATAGACACACTAGCATCAAACAAATGGCTTAAAATAGGTTCTCTATTTCCGGAAACCGAAGGTTTTATTATTGCGATACAAGATCAAATCATAAATACTAAAAATTACAGGAAATACATTATAAAAGACCCCACGATAACTAACGATAAATGCCGCAAATGTCACAGCCAACCAGAGACCATCCAACACATCACAGGAGCTTGCACAACACTCACACAAACAGATTATACTCACAGGCACAATCAGGTAGCAAATATCATCCATCAAAACCTAGCACACAAACATAAACTCACTCAAGACTCAAACACTCCTTATTATAAGTATGTCCCAAAACCAATTCTAGAAAATACTACTCACAAACTCTTTTACGATCGCGGCATATTAACCGACAGGACCATTCACTACAATAGACCAGATATAATCCTACAAGACAAAGTGAATAAAGTCACATACCTCATAGATATAGCAGTCCCTAACACACATAATTTACAAAAAACAATTGGTGAGAAAATTAGTAAATATGCAGAATTGAAAGAAGAGGTGACCAGAATCTGGAGACAAGAAAAGGTGTACGTAGTACCCATAGTAGTCTCTACCACGGGTGTTATACCTAACCACCTCCACCATAGCCTCAAATTAATAGACATCAAAGACTCAATTTATATCACACTCCAAAAAGCCGCGATTTTAAATACCTGCAGAATAGTAAGGAAGTTCATGCAAATCGACGAAAATGAAATATCACACAACTCACACACACAACCGCTACGTTGACTTGGTTAAAGCCCGTTAACGTAGCTTAAACTAGCCAAGGAGCTAAGAACAGAACATGTTTTTCCCAAAAATAATAATAATAATAATAAGCCTTTTATTTCTCATCTCACAATATTTAACATTTTTATATTAAGTACTACTTTATTTAAATGCAATAAGTGTTAGTTGTGTTAGTGTTCGTCTTATTCTAGTTAGTAGTGTTATTTGTTTGGGTATCTTTTGGAGATGTAGTCCCATATCGGGTAAAGGCCTCCTCCATCCGTTTCCAAGTCTCCCGATCTTTGGCAAGGGTCCGTCAGTTTGTGCCAGCAGTCTGGGCTATGTCGTCTGCCCATCGTTTGTATGGTCTTCCAACCTTTCTTTTCCCTGGTGGTCCTTTCCAGTTAGTGGCTCGTATCGCCCATCTGTCGTCAGTGAGCCTTGCGATATGTCCTGCCCACCGCCACTTTAGTGCTAGTGCTTGTGTTAGAGCATCTGTCAGCATAGTCTTTCCCCTAATTTTTGTACTTCGCACCTTGTGAATCTTTCTTATTCCTAGCATGCTCCTCTTCATTGCCCTCTGGGTGGTTGTAATTTTTTTCTTGGTGCTGTCGGTGTGGACCCATGTTTGGCAGCCGTATAATAGGCAGGGTAGTATACAAGTGTCCATTACTACTGTCTTGGGATTCAAGGAGTAGTGGCCTTTTAGGATTTCTTTTAGTGACCAATATTTTTGCCATGTGATGTTTACTCTCCTTTGTATTTCTTCTTCATTATTTGTTTTGCTGAATGTCACTTGTTTTCCTAGGTATGTATAAGTTTTTACATATTCTATGTGATTTCCCTTGACCCATATTGGTTTTTCATAACTATTCGTCATTACTCTAGTCTTGTTTGCATTCATTTCCAGACCTACCTTGGAGCTTTCCGTGGCTAATGAACAAATCATTTCCTCTAGAGTGTGTGGTGTTTCGGCCAGTATGACGATATCGTCTGCGAACCTTAGATGGTTAAGGTATCTCTTGCCTATTTTAATACCTTTGTGAGTCCAGTCTAGCTTCCTAAAGACAGTTTCCAAAACAGCTATAAAGAGTTTAGGTGAGATGGGGTCTCCTTGTCTCACGCCTCTTTCGATCTTGATTGGGTCCCCTATTGTTTCTAGTTTTACCTTACTAGTGCTGTTAGCATACATGTTCTTGAGAATGTTTATGTATTTTTCATCGACGTTGGAGAGTTTCAGTGCTTCCCAGATTGGGTTATGACTAATTGTATCGAAAGCCTTACTGTAATCAATGTATGCTAGATATAAAGGTTTGTTAAATTCTTTGTACTTCTCCATTGTTTGTTCCAGTGCCTGTAGGTGGTCAGTTGTACTAAAACCCGAACGGAAACCTGCTTGTTCTATTGGTTGTGAGTCATCAATTGTAGGTGCTATTCTACTTAGGATGATAGATGCAAACAATTTGTATATACTTGCCATTAGACTAATTGGCCTGTAGTTGCCTATATCTAATGGATTTCCTTTTTTATAAATTAGTGTTATTTCTGAAGTGCACCATTGTTGTGGCACTATCTCAGCATCTAATATCATGTTGAAGAGCTTGGTGAAATGGTGGAGTAGAACAGGTGCTCCTAATTTAATGGCTTCGTTGGTTATACCGTCGGGTCCTGGGCTTTTCTCATCTTTTAGCTTTCTAATGTGGTCATATACTTCTCTTTCCGTTATTGGGTTTATTGTTGTTCTAGAATCATTATGGTCTTGTGTTTGTGGGGTGTCGTTATGTATCTTTCTCTTGTACATTTCTCTGTAAAAATTTGTAGCGTGGTTAATAATATCTTTTCTCGTTTTTGTTTCCCTTGTATTGTCTTCCAACTTCTGTATCCATGTTTTTTGTAGTTTCAGGTCTCTAAAGGCTCTTTGTGTACTTCTATGATTCTTAAGGTTTCTTGTGATTATGTCCTGTCTATGTTTTTTATAGTCTTGGTTAATAGATTTGTTGGTTACCTTGAATACTTCACTTAGCTCTTTTCTTATGATATTATCTTTGGGTTTTGTTTTTATTAGTTCAGTGCGTTTCTTTATTAGTTCCTCAGTTTCTCTACTAAATATTTTTTGTTGTTTTTTCTCTTGGTTACTTGTGTTTAGACTGTGCATCACGGATTCTTCTAAAGTGTTGTAGTAGTTTTGGATGCTCGGGGTCTCTTTAAAATTGGTTTCTAGAAGTGATTGCAGGCTATTCACGTAACTTTTAATTTCATTGTCAGTTTTTAGACTTGTAGCTGTAGGTTTGTAGTTTTTTCTATCATTCCTTGGCTGTTTTAAATAGAGAGAGGCTCTTAAAAGTCTGTGGTCGGAAGGGAATTTTATATTGTTGAGTACTTCTGTGTTTGTGATGAGTTGGGGGTGGCTTGTTAGTATGAAATCTATTTCATTTGTTGTTTTCTGATCTGGTGAAATCCAGGTCCATCGTTTGTTTTTTCTTTTCTTGAAATATGTGTTCATAATAGGAAGCTTGTGTTCGAAAGCAAAGTCTAACAGTAGTTCACCGCGGTCATTTCGTTCGCCATATCCGTACTGACCCATTATTAAGTTTTCTCCTTCCTTGGGGTGTCCTATTTTAGCGTTAAAGTCGCCCATTAGTATCACTTTGTCGTCAGCTTTGGAGAGTGCTTCTGTGATGGTGTTGTAGAATTTCTGTATCTCTTCTTCACTCGCTTTCTCAGTGGGTGCATAGACTTGTATAAGTGAGAGGTGCAAGTCTTCTAGTTTCAATTGTAGCAAAGCAACCCTTTGTGACAGTCCTGTGAAGTTGATTATTTTGTTTTTAAATGTTTTCTTCAGTAAAAAGCCAACCCCGTGTTTTCCCTTGGTTTCTCCCATGTAACATAGAATGTAGTCTTTGTATTCTTCTATATTGCAACCTGTTCTTCTGACTTCGGAAAGACCCAAAATGTCGAAGTTAATATTTTCAAGAGCATATGTAAGTTGAAGATATCTTTCAGTTGTAGACAGGGATCTCACATTATATGTGCATATTTGTAGAGATTCACTTTTTGTCTTTCTTGTAATAGATGAAGGGTGGTGGTCGTTATTCCCCACGGGGACCAGCCGGCTTGGGGAATGTGATTTGTTGTTGTTGTTGTTTGTTTGTGTTTTTTCCTTTCTTCGGCTGTTGTGGGTAGTTTTTGATTGATTGCTATTGCTTGTTGTTTCCGGTTTGTGAGTTGTGTCTGGAGCGGTTCATATATTCGAAAGCATTTGTTTTATTTATTTTACTTGGAGCCTTTGGTTGTGGGCTGTCATCACCGTTAGACTGAGGTGGTGTGTCTGACGGGGCCCGTTTCCTCTTATCATTGCCTTTGTCTTGGTTTATTGTCCCTTTAATTATTAATTTATCATAACGGATGATTGCTAAGTTTCCATTTTTCTTTTCTTGTTGCTGTTGGTTAAACCGTGAGTAACTGCAACTTAAAAAATTGTAAAAAGCCTTCTGTTTATGATTGCAATATACAAAAAAAAAATTAACTTCCCAACTCGACAGCCATAATGGAAAGTTTATCCAAGTTTTCTATCGTTGTACCTTTTCAATATCATAAATCTAGTGTGGGTCAAATATTATACATATTATTGCCTTACTGTCAATTTCGTGGTATGTATATTTTATCAAGTAAAAAAATAACACAAACAAGGTGCGATGTTCATGTTACTAAAGGTTATTAAAAAAACATGCTTTCTATGTTTTCTACTTACATGAGGATTCTTCTTCCAATACGGCCTGCTACTAGACGACACTGTGCTGTGTGCGCAGCGTATCTGCTGCAGTAATACTGTTCGCAGCATCTTGCTCCACTTCTGAAACCAGTAAATATAAGACTGTTTAACAAGACTCTTTGTTACAGGTATATGTGCACAGAAATGTTTGAATGGAGGCAAGTGTATACAGAAGGACACGTGTGAATGTCCCAAAGGGTATTATGGATTGCGCTGTGAATTTTGTAAGTATTTTCAATGATCGATCACTCTTAGCTTCTACTGGCAATGCATCAATCTGATCCAAAACACAAAACTTTCATATTGAGTGTTTTTGAAGCCTCTGAAGAGAGTTCATAATTTTGTCTCATGATTACTTTTAAAATGTTTTATGAAAGAAAAAGGAGTAAATAAATGATAGTGTGACGGGACGAGGCAAGTGAGAAAGCAAGAAAAAAAGGAGGTTGCACCAAACCCAAGTAATGAGACAAGGGATGTAGAAGGCGGTCAGCGTGTTGTGGCGCAACTAGGGAGAAGCTTATGCCCGTGAACTGCCATAGGCCGAGCTGATTGATTGGCAACCTAGCAGTCACAGATGGTCCCTGATGAACTTGTCCCCATATAAAACATTTAACATAACATGTGTTTCCAGCAAAATGCGTAATCCCGTGCCTGAACGGCGGGCGTTGTAAAGGCGTGAACAAGTGCCGGTGTCCAGTAGGACTCGGCGGCAACCACTGCGAGGTGGGGCGGCGCGTCGGGGACTGCACGTGCCGCGGCGAGTCGTGCATCGGCGCGCACACGTGTCGCCACGGCTACTGCGCGAGCGGCGCCTGCGTGTGCGAGGCGGGCTGGAGGGGACGCTGGTGCCATCGGTCCACAGGTGTGGGGTGATACAGGACTATACTAATCCACTTAGATTACACATGACGTCACACCCGGAATTGAACATCCTCACTCCAATTGCATTGATGAAAAAACTCAATAACACTTTGCCGTTCCCCAGGCTCTAGTTAAAAATATTCATATGCAAACTCTTGGTGATACTGTAATTTCGGTATCTGGGACATAGTGATGGACCTGTTCCTAATCTAATACAAGGTGATGTAGGTAATGTGAAGGGCGGGCCTTTTAGGAAGTCTTATGACATGTTCAAAAAGTGGTCAATACCAGCATAAATATAAAAGACTCAAGATTTCAAATAATTGGATTACAAGCCAATACTTTGATTAATACTAGTGGCCAACAAGTCCCCATCAGGAGAACCTTAGCCGTTATTTTTGTTTCTTTTTTGCAGGATCATCTGAAGAGTCTGGTGAATACAAAAGGCCACGATGAAACAAAAACAGGCAGTTGACGAAACTACTTAATAATGATGTGATTTCCTTAATTTTATGAAAAATAAAAAAAATATACATATTTTGTAACATTGATAAATTAGTCATTTAGATGATAAGTTCTACGCCACCTAGTTTATGTATTTAGATTTAGTGTTATGAAATAATATAAAATCTTAGAGATATTTTGAATTTGTTTTATTTCGGAGTTTTTATTTTACAATTGATTAAGCATCACTATTAAAATCACAGTGAGCTTTATTTTCATAACAGTAAGGTATATATGTTAGGTTGCTGCCACCACAAGTCTGTCAAAATCATAGAAATCTTTTTATTCCTAACAAACATAAACATAAGGATGCTGCTGTTAGAGGTAAAGTAAATGTGAAAGGACTCTATCTATCCACAATCACTATCTACCATAGCAGAGAGAAAAGGAAATGTTTTGCTTGAACAAGAAATAGGTTTGCACAGTAATCATCTGTGATTTCAACTGTCTAGCTATCACGGTTCATAAGATACAGCCTGGTGACAGACACACAGACAGACAGTGGAGTCTTAGTAATAAGGTCCCGTTTTTACCCTTTGGGTATGGAACCCTAAAAAGGAGAAATTTAAAAAAATATTATACCATAGGCCTTTGCCCAGCAGTGGGTTGACGCAGGCTAACAGTTTCAGTAAGTTATGATACTACTTGTTAGGATCAAAAGTAAGAGTTAAATGCAAAATAGGTTTTTGGATAGTCTTACAGAGCAGACTTGGCCAGACAATCCAGATATCGCAAAAACACGAAAAGATTTGGTTAAAGAGGAGAGGCCTAACCTCATAACCAAAACAAAAAATTTCAATCTATGTTATTTTTTGAAACCTCTATTGATCTTCATGGCAATTCTTTGGCAAACAAAGGAGAGCGGGAATTATGTTTAGAGCCCAAATGAGCCAAATCAAAACTTTGTTTGCCTTATTGACGGAACCGTACCAAATAGTTTTTGATCCAATTATTTTAATTTTTTTGTATTAACAGTTCTGTCAAAGAACCTCGAACATTGAAATTTTATATAATTATTGTAAGAAATAGACTAACTCACCGTTTTTCTTTTATAAATATACGGAGATATGTTACGCAATCTTCAAATATTATGAAAATAACAAAATCAACACGCGAATTCACAAAACTTGTTTACAATCATGAAACGTCAAATAAAGTTACTGAAAAACTCACTAGATGGCATTAAAGTATGACGTGAAATGATCAATTTCTAAAATAAACTAGTGATTTTTCCTGAACATCACACAACTTGGGACGTCAGAATAAATAAATAGCATTATTTGGCTACCAAAATTGGTGAGTATCTTTCACAAAGTAAGCTTTTATTTACTTACAAAGCTACGAATCCTTTCCCCCCTCAGGCAGAGGGGTGATTTCCCTTTCCATGCGAAAACCACACCGCGCAGACTCGTACAAAATGGCGACCCCTAGAAACGAAGTTTATTCGGTCCACATACCGCGCTTACCGATCGATACTAATGGAGGACTCGAATTTTTCGGGGACTCTCGTGCACTCCGTAAATTTTGTGAATTCAGTGTCTGGCCGAGTGCAAATGTCTTAAAAAGTGTTGTTTTGGACGAGTTACATCACAGCAAGTTCGCAAGTCTTCTAATTGGATTGCAAAATGTGCTTCAAATCACGCAGGTGCGTACGCAGCCGTAGTTTCACCATTCTGTCTGAGCCTGCTCGAACGCGCGGCTCCCCTTCATGATGGCCATTCATTTTGGCTTATCCTTTACGCCGCCGCAAAGAGCTTGCGCCATGTCATGCGTCTTCGAAACTGACCCGTCGCGGGGCACCATGCACCGTATAAACAAAACATCAAACAAAATGCGTCATTGGTGTATGCGACTGCGTTTATTCGCGCGTAAAAGGCAGAAAAATGTAAGTTGCAGTTAAAATTATGCACATGTAAATAACATGGATTCCTGAAAACTTAATTGGTGCATTGGAATTGTATTCCGGGACTTCTATGATAATTTTTCTAGTTAGATATTCGGTGGAAGTGGTAAGCTCGAGTATTGATTTTTCTCAGCTAGGTGCCTATACAATAGAATAAGTCCAACATTTTGAATTCGGCTTCGCTAATGAGTATATCTGGAGTCGCCAAACGATGATTCCGCTTTAAATTGTGGGCGAAAATCAGTCTTCCGAGCAATTTTGACAAAGTCCTACTGCTAAGTTAGCATAATTTCTAATAAGAAAATTCGTTCTGAATCTTCATACTTTAATTTGAAAAGTTGGCAAAGCCGACATTTTCTTGAGGTTTTGCAATACATTAACTTAGCCAAAATCAATACAGATTTACGATTTATGTAGAATGGTTACAATTTCTTACCCTTCAAAAATGTTGGTTCCAAAATCAATAAAGCTTGACTATTGAACAGAAATATTATTTTCTCAGAGAGACATTATACATATAGGCTACACTCTGGTCAGGGTTGACTTAGGAAATTTTAGACTTCTTAAATTGGTCTACTAGAAATTGGGAATGTGGGATTGTCAGGAGGGGAGTCATTGACCTCTATTGATTTTCGAAACCAAGCAGTAGTTGTGTCCACTGTTAATGTTATGTTACATAGTAAGAGCAGTCAGGAACTCAAATAACTAGAGAAGACAATCTTATAGCAATACATGGCATAATAATAAAATTATTCACCGATAGAATGGTATGGAGCCAGCTTTACGAAATGTGGACAGTGTTTATCTTCTATGACCTAATTTTGGGAATAAATCAATAAAATGCTAGTCATGTCAACTGGACACACTGATTTAATTGGTTAAATTTGTATCTTATATTCTTGCAAATAGATTAATTAGCATAGTCAATAGAGAAAAAAATTCCAACACTTTTCTATTTAGGTACCAAAATAGTATCAATATAAGGCCATTTTATACATTAAAACTGTTAATAATCTTCCTAATTCAACATTACCATTTGATTTTGTTATAAAATGGAAGCAACCAAATCAGCAATCCTACTAGAATACAAAATTATGTAAACTCTTGAAAATAAAAAACAAGCTAAGTATTGATCTAGTTATTGGGAACTACAACTTACAAGGCCATGCCTCTTAGTGTCTATGTGAACAGAGAATTATTGGACAAGTGAATACCTATGTGCATAAATGTACAGCAGGGGTTCTCAAACTTATTTTGTCTACTACCTATGAGAATAAATTATTTTTTAGCGCCCCCATTTTTTCACCTACTTAAAAACCAAAATTAAATAAATTTTTGTAATTGACCTATATTAGCAGAGAATACACATTCATTCTAAACGAGACTTTTACTCTAACAAAAGTTAACTTGAGACCTGAGCGCAGTAGTTAGTACACAACGGCGCTCAGGTCTCAAGTTAACTCTTACAGGCTACACCTGCCAATGAGAATGATTATTGAAACGCAACTTTATAGTATTCAGACAGAGTATCTTTTTTTCAAAATAAAACAAACATAATCGATTCTAATATAAAAACTAACGTGATGGATGAATCTTATGCTGTTCACAAGTTGTAGTCGAGAGCCGGGAGCTCAGTCGGTGTTTAGGAGTCCTAGATGAAATTACAAATCGCCCCTTAGCCTCTACACGACGCCCCCATTTTTTTTCTGGGTCTCTTACTGCCCCCCTTTAGGCCTGCAGCGCCCACAAGGGGGCGTTATCGCCCACTTTGGGAAAGGCTGATGTACAGTGTCAGTCTGTATGCCATAGACATTTTCTACCAGTTAATCTGTAGATGAGGGGCCATCCATAAATTACGTCACACGATTTTCATGATTCCCCCCCTCCGTCCTTGTCACAGCTGGTCACAGTTGCTTGTGAGACCCCCGCTCTAGTGTGACGTCACACATTTTGCAATTTTAAATCAACAATTTATTGAATTAATAAAGCAGTTCCGAAATTAGTTTTATTTCATTTTAAATTCTTTTTAATAAAATTAACATCAAATGAATCATTAAAAAAATTATCAAAACTAAAAACGATTACTTAATTATTTTTACTAACGATTCAGACTTATAAAGATTTTGAAATGTGACGTCACGAAATTTAGGACCCCTCCCACCCCCTTGTCACATAATGTCACACTTAGTGGACCCACCCCCTCCCTCCCCCTTAACCTGTGACGTAATTTATGGATGACCCCTGATGCAGGAACAAAAAGGTATAAAATTCCCAATCAATTCTTAACTTCAATTCAATCCACTCATTAGTGCTTACAGAGACAATATATTTGTCTAAAATTATAGGATTTCTAAGGTTTAATTAAAAATATCTGTGATCTAGATAACATTTAAATTAAATAAATATGGTAAAGACACAAGGTTGAACTGGCACTGCATTTCTTTGCAATATAAATACATCAGCAATCTCTTATCTTAATCGTTTATTTTCAAGGTAAAGACATAGAATAAAACAATGAAACAAAAATGCAGAATATCGTCCATATGGAACCATTATTTATTCAAATTAAATGATGACTCCCTCTTTGGATGTTGTCATCCAGTTTTTGCTGAAGATGATGGGCACAGAAAATCATAAAAATATTATTAAATAGTCAACATATTGAATGCCAAAAGTAAAAAGAAAAACTAAGCGGAAAAATAGCAGTACTAAACAGGATTAAGTGCTCTTTCATTCATCATAAATTTACACTAAATACGATCGAGCAAGAGTGTCAGAGGCGATTCTTAGGTCGCGTAACGCGTTCTTCGTCATCGGTCAAGTCGTAATCCGGCCGGAAGTCTGGTCTATTACCAGTACCAATAACATGAAAAAAAACTTTGTCCCTCAGGTCATAAAACTCAGTTGAAGAGCGCAGATCGTGTGACTGTAGCACGCCGCGACAAAGGTGCACAACCCAATGGTTCGGCATCTGAGCGGGCAAGACGAAGACCCTGACTACGTCATGAATTCAGCCGTCAGCACTGAGTCCATGGATATGGAGGGAGAGGTAAGATATTAGCGATAAGAAGACGATTCATAATTTAGTTGTGGGTTGTTGAATCATCGCTGCGTAAGCGGGCGTGACCCAACGCTGACTGACCCTTTCGATGTCCACCACGCACAAGCTTCAGATAAAAGATTTTTCCGCTTTGTCAGTGTAATTGGTGAATGGCGTTCCAGTGAGAGGATAAGTGGTCTATGACTGAGTTTTGTTGTCTTGGCATTTTTCTATTTTTTTCGCCTTTTAGTTCTGGCGTAGAGATAAAATAACATAGTATAGCATGAGAGTTGGCCAAGTCTGGCGTATTGCGTCGACAATCTGAACCGAAATAGCTGAATATCATGGAGGTGGCTTTTGCAGATTTAGATGATTTTAATCATTCAGTAATACGTAGTAAGATAATCAGAAATTGACGACGATTTTCAATTACTTACAATTTGGATCGAGTCGCCTTCGGTAGAGCACCTTGAACCGCGATACAAGGCCAAATCAACTAGACACGTCTTATAAGTACGTCCTTGAAAGTCTGCTAGCTCGCTCTTTTGCGTATGTATAGTAAGAAAATCGATAGCAAAGATTACACTGCCGCTGTCGGAACTACTCGCTGACTATCTACTGCTAAAATAGGATTCAAATATGGCTTCCAGTCTCATCAACTCTATTGAAGGTCAAAGGTAGCGAGTTGTGAAATATTGTTGTGATTTCACAGCTAAATTCTGACAAACTCTGCTCACTCACAACTCTTCTCCAACATTATATGTTTCAGTCCTAGATAGTGGTAGTTCGGGATTACGTAATATCACTGGTACCTATTGATTATGACTCGAGAGCAGAAAGTCATGCCAACGACTCTTGCTACACTCGCTTCTGTATTTCAATAATCCTGAAATGGTGCGTGCATGTTTATGTATGGGAACGTATTTGAAGCTAGAGGGAGTTACTGATGGCGTTCTATAGTTTATGCCTAGTCCCTTGAGAATGACAAGACATGTATGTCCTGTGTGAAGTCCTGTACTCCTGTGTTCTGTGTGTTCATATTTTATCACACTACCATTCGTATTAAGGCGACGCATTGTTCTACAACCAGGCACGCGCGCCCCGGGACTGAGCGTCTGAGCGGGGCGAGGATTGCTAGCTTATAACTAAAGGACGTAAACGACAAAATGGTTTTTGTTATTTAATTTAGTTGGAAACGATAATTTGAGAAATTCCTTCTACAATTTTAAAGAGTATGTATAGACTCGTCTACGGAGACAGTTAAGAGGCTTAAATCGGTCCTGTTTGGCCATAACATGTTAATCTCTTTTTAAAAAGAGGTATGTTTGATATTTTTTTCTCTGTTACAAAAGTTACCTAATCATGTATTGAAAAAACATATATATTTTCATTCGTTTTGTAATTACTGACAAAAATTGAGATCATTGACTCCGAAATTTCCAATGCGTCCTCTTAATCCAAAGACCAGTTATAATTATTGAGATTCCCAGTGGCAGCAAAATATCTGCAATAACCTAATTTAGCGTTGTTTCGGATCCCGCGCGGCCTAGACTTGCCACAGACAGACTCACGTAACAGACAGCTACAGTTCAACAAACATAGCATACATTATAGAACGAATTTGCGGAAATACAATTTCCATGAATTTGTAAACCTGTTTGTACACTATGAGAAATATTTAACAAACAACTGAAATGCAACACCAAGATGATTTAAGGCTGCACAAGCTGATTATTCTCCCACATAAACGGAAAAAGTCGATAACTTCAATATTTTGTGAAAGTAAACTAAGCATGATATCGATTTATCTCGATATTTAGGAGCTCGTGGCTAAATAATAACAGCCGCTCGGGTCGATCTTTAGGTTAAGCCGTGCTTGCCTAGGTTGGTCTGTGGATAGGTGACCACACATTACATACCGAGTTTCCTCCGTGCATCGGAAAGCACGTTAAGCAGTTGGTCCCGGCTGTCATTTGTAGATCTTTGACAGTCGTTACAGGTAGCCAGTGGCCCACAAAGTCTGACAACCAGTTTTACCAAGGGGTATATATATATATATATCCACAACCCAGTTAGTACTGGGTTGTGAAGGTCAGATAGGCAGTCGCTCTATGTTAAATACTGGTATTCAGCTGCATCCGGTTAGACTTGAAGCCGACCCCAACACAGTTGGGGCAAGGCTAGGCAGATGATGATATCGATTTAGTATTATTGCTAATCAGAACAGTAAAAAAATATTAGAACTTATAAACCTTGAGTTCCAAATTTGAACACAAATTTTACGCAACTTTGGGCGTAAATCAATAGCATTAGGATTATGAACACTCCAAAATAATTTACCAATAGGCGTCGTTTATAAGGACTGCAAATTTTTTTTCGGCAGGAATAATAATTGTATCTCTTTCTCACACGGCATTTGGTGTAATAGCAATTAGGTTAGGTTCTTCGTTTCTCTGCTGTCAGTGGTCACGGTATCTTTCAATCCTACAGAAATATTTATCTGTTCTATTTATTATTTATGGCAATTGGTGCCGAGCATCCAGAAATATAGTCGTTCGATAATTTGACGGCCGGTCAGATTGCCTAGGTGCATATGTCTACTGCCTGGTATTTGTATCGGTTACAGATAGTAGTGCCAGGTCCAAAATATGTGCGTGGAAGATTTGTGTTCTTAAACGCCAACGTAAAAGGCGAAGACGGGGGCCGAATACGGAAGATCCAAGTGGAGCGCAATCGACGAACTAACAAAATACTGTTTTGCTCGTTTTCCTCCTGGGTGTTAACAGT
The DNA here is from genome assembly GCA_941918905.2 of Xestia sexstrigata. Lineage (NCBI taxonomy): Eukaryota > Metazoa > Arthropoda > Insecta > Lepidoptera > Noctuidae > Xestia > Xestia sexstrigata. Next base: position 22,828,478 of record OW799201.2, read on the forward strand.
GCAAATAATTCGCAGGACATGTCACAAGTAGACGGATGCGGGCTGAGTGGGGCGTCGGACGACGATGACGACTGCGCATCGTCGCCCGCCGGCTCCAACTACGATGATAGCGCCGATCTCATCAAGAATGCCATGAGCGATGAAGTTACCAAACAGTTGGCTGCCGCTGGTGAGTTTGGTTCATGGTATCTTGCTTACAGGCTCCTGGCTCAGGCTCCTGCTTGATGGAAAATGCAAATGTCAGGTGAAATGTAGGAGCATGCCTTACTATGCTCATGTGCATTCTTTGGGGTATTTAATAGTTAATTCAGTATAGATCGTTCAAACTACGAAGACTCTTTCTTTATCGTTCACTTAAAATCACGATGTTGCGTAACGAAGAAGGAAAGCTTTTGGCGCGTTTTCGTGGATTGAACGATACCATTCGCCAGGTAAATCTATATGACTATGTAAAACTAGAGGATATACACCTGAGTAGAGCCTTATGTGCATAACGTTACCTAAGTGTCCGCCACACTTGATGAATCATACTTCATTCGTATTAACTTTAGGTCAAACGTGGTCGTCCAATTAAGGGGTCGATCGAAGTACTAAAATAAACAGCAATAATTAGACTGATAAAATTGGAGTAGCGTAGCTAGCATCTTTATTGGTTGAAAATCTGGTTTGTGATTTTTAATTTCAAAATATGTAGATTGACATGTGAGTTCCAACTATTGAGACGCAGCTATGGTCACGCCGTCTACAATGAGTTTTGACAGCTTTTCCCCTATTAGTCCAAATTTTTTGCTTGGCTTGCATTGTGTCTTCCATGATATGCAAATGTCATCAACGAACAGGTCCGGTCGGCATGGCCGCCGCTGCCGCTATAGCGTCCTCCAAGAAACGCAAGCGGCCGCACTCCTTCGAGACCAACCCCTCCGTCAGGAAGAGACATCAGAATAGATTGCTTAGGAAACTCAGAGTAAGTTACTTTTACTACTCCGATATTTGTGAGGTTCACTGTGGAACCCTTGGCTACCCTTACCCAATATTACTAAAAGATGATTTTGCAAGGTCTTTTATCGGTGGTAAACTGTGTGTGCTAAATCTGGTAGAAGTGGGAGTGGGCTGGCCACGTCACAGGAATGCGTCTGGAGAAATGTGTTAAGATCACTGAATGCCTGAAGGGGGACATAGCTGCGAAGGTCGTGTGATGACCTGATCTTGTTTGCGCAGTAAAGATGGCCAGATATCATGCAAGATAGAAAGGGAGGCTCTTGCCCAGCACTGGGGTACTTTTATATCCATGGCGAATTTATAATGATAAATAATGGTACGTTCAAATTCGCCTTAAGAGCTCTTTTTTAAACAATCATCTTCCCCCGCTCAGCAAACCATCGAAGAATTCGCAACCCGGGTAGGGCAGCAAGCCGTGGTGCTGGTAGCGACGCCGGGCAAGCCCAACACGTCGTACCGTGTGTTCGGCGCCAAGCCGCTGGAGGACGTGGTGCGCAACCTGCGCTGCATGATCATGGAGGAGCTGGAGAACGCGCTGGCGCAGCAGGTAAGTCGCGCTCCTGCGACCTGGGGGCTTGCTGGTGGGCTCCTGCTCTTGTATGACTGACGACAGAAAATAAAACATAGCTGTTGCTGTAAAAATAGGGTCATCATCATCATCATCAGCCTATTAATGTTCCCACTGCTGGGACACAGGCCTCCTCTTTATGAGAGGGAATGGGCTATAAAAATAGGGTGTTATGATGAAATACAAATTCATAATTCATTTATTTATTGTTTGTCACAGGTGAACAGATCTTACAATTAGTATTATTGTATCACTGTAACATACCCATGGGGTGTACAATAATTTTATACCATTTATGTCAATATTATTGGCTATGTCAAAAATAATATTACAACAAACATTCATTCTTACACAATTTTATGGGACATACATACAAAGACACGTTTTTAAGTCAAAAAATTACATAAAAATAAGTTTAACATTGTAAATTTTTGTCAACCTCATCAAACATTCATAATTATTTCGGTCATGCTCGATCACAGTATCATCATATAATAAGAAATTCGACGACGAATTAATAACATCTTGTTTTTAAAAAACAGCTAAACATCTATTGTAAAAGATATTTGGAATCATTGAGGAACCACCATCAAATCCTTCAACATATTTTTATTCCCTTTACTGCTTATTTTACTAACTTTTAACATGTTTATAATTGCATGGATTATGGCTGAAAGATATGATATTATTTTACTTAAAGTAAAGATCTATGTTACAACATGTTTTTAGCTAAGAATTTACAAAAGTATTTACCTCATAATTACGGGGTACAGTAAACTGTTAACATGACATCCTAGCCATAAGCACTAATAACATGATCTTTTTTGGCTTCATTGAGTTAAGATTATCACACCACCTGTGACAGGTTAGACAAGCAAGTAATGCTACACAATTCATATAAAGAAAACGCGTGTTGGTGTTAATTATAATATACAACAAGCAATACAAAAAAAAATAATGTAATTGAAAATTCACTGAAGCTATTTAAATGTTTAATTATTTTCTTCAACTTAAAGCTTGCTATCAATGTTGTTAGTCCTACCCTTAAGCCTCATTTAGAACATCGCCAAGTAAAACGTATATTATGAACTAGCGGACGTCACGCGGTTTCACCCGAGTAGTTCCGGTTCCCGTGGGAGTACGGGGATAAAATATAGCATAAGTTACTCGCTGATGATGTAGCTATCCATTGCTGAAAGAATTTTTAAAATCGGTCCAATTACAAATCTTTCCTCTATATAATATTACTTTAAATAAGTTCTCTGTAGCTTAAATGTTGATTAAATAATTCAGATATAAATCTTGCATTCATGAGGTAGACTGAATAACGATCCTGTCTTATTGGCGTGGTATTAACCTCGCGAACCAGGGCGGAAAACTTACCTATTATCCGCCCAAACGGTCTTGGTTCAAACGATATTGCAAATAATTCAAAAACTTCTGATGTTTTTAGAAATATCTAATTCATCAATTAATTCTAGCGAAAATCTAAATGAGACTTAAACATACACGTTGACTTTTTGGTTTTCAAAGAAACGGCGTGAGCTGGTTCATATAAAATCGAAAATACTATTGTACGAAATGAATTTGGAGAAAAAGGGCGGGATTCCACCAATGCAGCCTTGAGAGATATCTTGAAAAACCATTGAGTGTTCCATGTCTCTGACCCACTTTGTTTGGTAGAAACCGGTCCTAAACCTAAATCATAATTAAATACATGTCGCAAGATACTCATAAAATGAATATCAGGAAGAATCCTACGATTTTCGCAAAAGAAGTAAATTATTTTTCATATTATCCTGCGATATACATATAAGTCTCTATGACTAAGCTCAAACACTAGCACTAAACAGTGAACGTGTATGTTGCACAATAGTTGCTGAATATCACGAGCGCTCGCCAATCACTACCTCTCTATAGAGTCAAGTTGACAAAGGTAGACAGATGCATAGCCTTAGGGTGAATGACTCTCATCGACGTGGAATCGACTTAAAGCTTTGTTTATGTCTGTGCAATAAAAACGAAAAAGACGTCATTCGCCTCATGTCACGACGCGGGTTGGCCGGCTCAAGGCGACTCCACATCGATAAGCATCGTCAATGCCTTATCATCCCATTTTCTTTGGGGCTCAATCTCGTCTTCCTTTGCCAGACGTGTTTGTTTTGTGTCATCGAGACCTCTTTGGGGTTTTCCCCGAACGTTGTTGATGAAATAATGTCAAATTAAATTCTTCATTGTAACTTAACCCTTACGTTAAGGCTAATTCCAACCAAAGTGGAAACGAGCAGAGCGGTGAGGATATGTGCAGGAATCAACCAATCACATTTATTGAAATCCCCATTGCATCTCTTGTCTCTCCTGTGATCGGTTGAATCTTGCAAATCTCCACACTGTTCCGCTCCTGTCCGGTTTGGTGGAGTCCGGACCTCATGCGCTAGACCTAGAGTGAGAACGGCGTTGCGCTCGCGAGTGGCAGTAGAGCTAGCAGCTAGGTGTGTAGTGCGTGTCGTACGGGTGCGAAGTATATAAGAGTCAGTTCGGGCTGGGCGGCGGCCCGCAGGCGCCGGCTCCGCCGCAGGACGACCCGTCGCTGTTCGAGCTGCCGCCGCTCATCATCGACGGCATCCCCACGCCCGTCGAGAAGATGACGCAGGCGCAGCTGCGGGCCTTCATACCGCTCATGCTCAAGTATTCGATGGGTGAGTTACACTTATATTTTCACCAATATTGTGTTTACCCTATCTAAAGCAGAATCTGGATTGCAACAGACTGAGAAAGACGGAAGGGAGACCTTAGCTCTGCAGTTGTTCTTAATCATTGTTTTTATTTGTAATATATCAAGAAGTTGCTATTCGTAATATTATTGCAGAGTAATTAAAGTTATTCAAAACAAACAGAACATCCCAAATTCCTTAAAAATCCAACAAAACCAAACAGCTCCTGATGTTACTGCCATTGTTATTAATCCAAAAGAAATCAATTATGGCATACTATGTATGTACAGTGCGCGGCAAGCCGGGCTGGGGTCGCGAGTCCACTCGGCCCCCTTGGTGGCCCAAGGACCTGCCGTGGGCCAACGTTCGCATGGACGCTCGCACGGAGGACGAGAAGCAAAAGGTAAAGGTAAACATACTCTTGATCACCATCATTCAGCCAAAAGACGTCCACTGCTGGACATAGGCCTACCCAAAGCATCGCCAGATTGACCGGTCCGACGATTCTCGAATCCAGTGAGTTCCTGCGACCATCGCCAGGTCGGTTCACACACTGCGAAGGTACGTAGTCACCGCTCCAGAACTTTTCGGCTTGCAACGATAAGGCCTGCCACTCTCAGGATTCAATGCAAACAATTTAGTCTTTTACAAAAAATTAGGCTACTACAAAGGACACGGTATTTTATGTCGTCTTACCAATAAAACTCACTTTTAATGTGATAAGTGATCAGGAAGGTCCCGTAGTTTTTCACCTGATTTGGCAACTCACAGGTAAACCGAGGTATATGTAATAATACATTAAAAGAATGATTATTGAATTATTCATTTCGTCTTTAGTAGGGTACCGGAGACGAAATATGACTGTTTACTCTTATTAGCCTCTCTGAGTAACATTAGCCCTGGGGAGACTAAGGGTCAATTCACACCGAAAGAGCGGCGAAGGGCAGCGCAGTTTCAGTTTCATATGAATTTTAACTTTATTATCATTACCATAATACTTATTATCGCATGAGAAACTCGTTTATCGGTGCGGCGGAGCGGCGCCGCGGGCATCCGCGCCACTCGTTCGAGTTTCTCATGCGATCATGCGATAATAAGTATTATGGTAATGATAATAAAGTTAAAATTCATATGAAACTGAAACTGCGCTGCCCTTCGCCGCTCTTTCGGTGTGAATTGACCCTTATTGTAAGGTTAAAGTAAATGACTTAAAATACAGAGGTTAATGTTTTCAGATGTCGTGGACGCACGCACTGCGTCAGATCGTGATCAACTGCTACAAGTACCACGGCCGAGAAGATCTGCTTCCTGCATTCACTGAAGACGATGAAAAGGGACCTCCTACACAGCCTGTAAGTCGCTATACTACTTACTTGTTGACACAGGGCTGTGAGTACAGTCACCTAGGCCAAAGTTCCTAGGTGCTACTAACTTGGAAAACCGGTGCATCGTATCAGGAAACGACATACGGATCGGTCGGTCGGTAGATCGTGATACGATGAACCGGTTTTCTAAAGGCTAGACTAAGAATATATTTCCCATAAGACTGATTTCACTCATTCGTTTGTTCTGAATGTTGCCTTGAGAATAGGGCGTCGAAGTATATACTTTAATAGCGTTAGTGTGTAATAGTCCTTCATTTTAAAAGCGTCATAACAACCATCTGATTTAAGGCGATAGCTACTGAATACGAATATTGAGTCAACAAAGGTTCTTTAAAATTGTGTGCTTTAGATTTAGAGTACCTAATAACAGCCATAATCGCTAAACTGCAATAAACATACAAACAATACAATAAATTAAGTTATCGCAACAATCAAACATATTAACATTATCGTATGCGTCAACTAGATTGTATAATTTGACAACACCAGGAATCGAATTGACAACCTCATGCTTGTCCGATACTAGACCAGTCAAGGCTATTTACTACATAACTTAAGTTTATCTACTTCGCCTTTAGCTTCTAAATCATAACTTTATCCTTGATTATTTTGCCAAACTAAGTTAAGATTATGTTTCATAAAACCGAAAACAGTCGCTTCCCTTATTGCTTATTTTTGCTTTTCATTCGTCACCTTTCACTCAAAATGAAATGTGAAATGAATGATCGAAAAATTTAATGAAAAACTTCTGCTTTCATTATGAACTTTCTCGATCTTCAATAAGAAGCAAAGATAGTAATGTTGATTGATTCTTATCTTAATTTGAATAAATGACATTCGTTTTGTTCATTTCTTTGTAGTCATGAACATGGAATAAACAAAAATTAAGCTCCTGATATCGGCCACACAAAAATCGAAGGTTATAACTTATTTAGCTCATACAGTAATTTGTTTCCAAAAGGGAATAAAAACATTTGTCGTGGCTCCCCGGAGGCGTAAAGTGCGTCATTGCTACATTCAGGTCGTCAAACAATAAGTTACGCCCACGCTACTTATTAGTGGATTGTGACGTCATACTTTTTTGTTACACGTAATGGCTAGTCGAATATAAACTTATTTAGTCGATCTACTTCCCTTCAGAAAAATAGTATTTAGTTGTACTTGGATAAAAAATTGAAACAATAGATGGTTTTATTTTGAGCTAAAAAGTTTTGACTCAGACCCTTAGTAATCAAATTACGACGATGAAATGCAGGCAGATACGGGTCTTCATGTATAACTACAATATTGGATAAAATGAATGCGGGACAATTATATTCCAATGCTCGTTTCCACAAACACTGGGCGACACATAATAACAGCATACTGTTGGACTTCCAGCACTCACCTCAGCATGATGATCGATGAGATTCATTTAGGGTCTTGTTAAGTGGTTCCTTAAATCTATATTGCTACAGCTATGTTACCTATTTTTGGAACTGAATCTAAATTATATTTACTGTTTATTAATGCTATCTCACATGGAATGCTGCCTGGATATGGTAACCCTTTTCATTTTATATTCACAACGTATTTTGTTCACACTTTGCATGCGTTCCTCATGCAACTAAAAAAATGTGTTACTACCTTGCATCGCAACGACAACTACGCGTAACAACACGTCCATCGCTCCTTCCCTTCGCGTCACCTATATCCGCACGCCATAGATATCGGCTTGCATGCCGAACGCGGGCAACAACTCGTCCAGCGGCTCGTCGTCGGGCGCCGGGCGCAGCAGCCAGCAGCAGGCGGTGCTGACGTCACAGCAAGTCTGCATCGACCAGATGACGCTCGCTGATGTCGATGTACGGATTTGTGTGACACTCGTTTGAACCAGACCTCTGGCTTCACTGAAAGAACTGTACCGGAAACTGTTTCCGTGTTTTGAAAAAAATGACTATGAATCAGCTAATTAATGCAATTATTGCGATATTGGCAAGTGTCACGTTAAAATAGTGCTTGCAATGTCTTGTTAACACATGTCATAACACCTACTAAAGTTTGTCTCTGAATCACCCTAAGGTTGACTGATTGAGAATGCCATTGGCATGAAGCCTGCCTCTGTATGTTCATTTGTTTGCAAAATGACTAGTGAGGCATTGAAATATCTTCACTCAATGAATTCATGCAGAATAACTGGTCATGTACAACCCCTAACTTATAATTTTGAACAAATCTATGTAAATGCAATTATGAATGCCGAAGACGTAAAAGAAAATGCTGTCTTTGATTTTTTGGGATGATAACTAAGAATACTATCCACTACCCCACTAGATGTCCCAGTACGCGCCAGCAGTGCTCCAGACCATCACGAACCCGGACGGCAGCGTGTCTCTCATCCAGATGGACCCCAACAATCCCATCATCACACTACCAGACGGCACCACTGCCCAAGTGGTACGTAACATGGTATGGTGCATTCTATTATAATATTGCCTGCCGGTCATGACCGTGACCGTAATTAAAGTCTACCCTGGACACCAGGATGTTGGTTTGGCGTAAGTTTAAGGCTGGTACAGTGCTTCACCGACGGACAATTTTTTGTATGCAGTGCGTATGGTCAGTGTAACGTTTAACGAATTTTCAAATAAATGACGAGCGCAACCGACCGTCGGTGATGCCCTGTAATAGGCCCAATTATCGGCCATTCATGTAGACTATGTTAATTAAATTCATATATTATGATTTATCTATCACTTAATGGTCTAAAATGCATGACGAAGTTGAAATACTTGCAACAATGGTCCATCATAGTGATTTTTGCGAGTTAGTCATTTACATCAGTAAATTCCATATTATGTCAATCATCCTGTTTATTCTGCCGAAAGACCGCGGTTGATTGGATTGTTAAAACAACGTTAGTATGTAATAATATTGATGTATTCTTATTCTCGTGCACAGATTCACTCCGGCGAGGGCGGCACACACCTGCAGGCGCTGGAGGGCGACGGCTCGGTGTCGGTGGATCTCAACGCCGTCGCCGAGGCCACGCTCAACCACGACGGGCAGATCATACTAACTGGAGAGGATGGACACGGTATGCACACATCATAGTAATATCCTTCTGACCTTTTTTCGGTGAAGGCGGCCGGGCTCAACAGGGACTGATGCAGGAGATATAAGCGTGCATAAATGTTACACTCCTGTCATAACCCGATGGGATGGTAATCTGACACCACCATGAGATATGTGCTGGACCAGTCACCGTATTCACAAACGGTTCAATTCGATTTGGCAAATCGTATATCCATCTGGCTTGCTTTAGTTATGCCAAAAAAAGGTAGACATATTACTTCCCAAATCGAAATCGAAACAAGAAAAAGTAAACTAATTGGTTTTACGACAGTAATGTATCCGCCAACAAATATGGGAATCGAGGGTTGAGTTGTTTTAAAACTACTTGAACTGCGACCGTAACTAATCATTCTGTATTGTAACATTCCAGCGTACCCGGTGTCAGTGTCAGGAGTGATCACAGTCCCTGTGTCCGCGTCAGTGTACCAGTCCATGATCTCGTCGATGCAGACACAAGATGGCGGCGTGTGCGTCACCCCTCTGGTACAGGTGCGGCCCAAGCTCGAACCGATCGACCGCGACGATGTCACCGCTTAGCCGCTCATGCTAGCCTAGTACACTCACAGACACCAATATGTAAACACTTGCCTAAATTCAGTAGCGATTATCTCGTAGAATAAAGATTGTTGGGATAAGATCTATTTCAAAATACTATATTTGTAAAAACATGGAATTGTAATCAATACATTAGGTAAAAATCACTAAAAGGTGCTAAGTGTATACCTAATGGTATTTGTGACACGGCCTAGCGCTATGAGACACGTTTTGGTTTGCGTATACCGCCTACATTTGCTTGCTACGCTAGAATACATCGTGGTCGAGTTAAGGATCGTAGCAGTGGCATTCTGAAGAGTTTACTTACAAGCCATGATGACAATTTTAAGTTCGTTGACCCTTCAAAAACGGCGTATGCACTTCATTACCCTGGGCTTTTTTTCAGTGGTAGTGAAGAGTGCAGCAAAGAATGAACTTCCTTGTTGATAGCAATAAGTTTGCCGCAACCCAAGTAGATTATTCCTAAAAGCATGTTAATGTCTAATAGTAAGCACATTTTCAATTTCCTATAGGAGTTTTTGTAGAACATAGACATAAAATATGTAGAACAACCAAATTATTTATTAACATAGTTCCACATTATTTTGAAAGTGATAAATAGATATCCAACTTTAAGGTAGAAAGAAAACTGAAAATGAACTCCAAAGAACCTTAAGCTTAGGTATTATAAAGTTCAAGGTATATAAGGCTTAATTTATGAATATGTAGTCGAAAGGAAAATAGACCCTAAAATGATAAATGACTTGATCCTGGCAGATACTATTTCAACCAGTCGCAATATGTAAAATACTGGTATGCAGCTGCAACCAGTTGGACTGGACGCCGACCCTAACATAGTTGGGAAAAGGCTAAGCAGATAGAGAATAGTGTTCAGCATTCATAAGAGACTTGTCATAAAAAAAATAGAATAAAAAAATAATTTAAATAGTATAAATTCGTCCAATAGTGCAATATAATAAAACATGCTGGCAAAAATAATATTCATCCAAAGAAAAAGTAAAAATAAAATAGATAATAAAGAAATAGCGGAACTTAGTTCAAAAGAGGTGTGCCATTAGGAGTTTGGTTAATCCATAAAATGTTTACTTGTGATATTTTTGTATATAGAGGATATACGAGTACGTTTGTCGATCTCTGAGTGCTTAATAAGCTTTTATTGTTTATAGGATAGTCTAATTATTTAAATGAAGATAGACCTTATCAGTAGTAACATACTGTAAGTACGTGGCCTTTATGTCTACCTGTAACAGACAATTCTGGTTAGTTTTTTTGCGGGTTTTTTTAGACAATACGACTGCTTAGTGACAAATGCACTGAACAATGAATGTTCTTTTGAATTCTATAAAGTATGCTACAAATTTTCTGACGAATTATGAGACTAGATAAAATGCTTGTTTTTTAAGCCAATACTTTATGAAATTGAAAGTATTATTTTGCGAGGATCTTACGAGATCTTGCTTATTTTAAAACGCGATTTTTTGTGTTATTTGACAAATAGAAAATTAGTTACCAAAGTATAATGTTTAGTGAGCTAGCTACTGCCAAATGTGCATGGTTTTCGTGTAATTGTGTATTTTTATTGCCTTCGGTAAATACGCTTTCAAAATATTTTAATTACCGTTTTCAGAAACACTACACAACACCAAATCACAGTTAACGCTCAGTTAAGCGCTTGGAGTTGAAAATCGAATAGTATAATAAATATGGGCATTGATTTGGGTGTCGCTTAATGTTTAAACGGGAATGATTCATGATAACTTGTTTTTATCACATATGAACAGCTGATGAAATGAATCCCAATCCTGCATTCTCCCACGAAGTAAAGCAGTTGTGTTAGCCGTATTTAATGGGGAGCGGATATGCTGTCTTTCTTTTTCGTGAGGTTAATATAGGCACTAACCTCAGTCAGAGGCGGCATAAAAACTCTGACATCAGGTCCTGTAGGCCTATTACGTATCTTTCTGATATCCAGTGACTATCAAGCTTCGGTTGTACACCGAACTTTGATGACAACCGAGAATGTCATAATATTGGTATTACGTATCGCACTGAGTGGATATCACTTTACGGTGTCTAACAGCCCGGGTACGGTGTAACGTCTTTCACGAAAGCCACTCAGTTGTCATCGGTATCGATACGAAAGCGTCTGTGAAAATGAGTTACGGTGACTATCAGCCACGATGACAACCAATGACGTCATATTTGATCGCGAATGGTCATACATAATACGAAACTAACCTTTTGACAGTTAATTGATGGACACTGAGCACTATCATTTCGAGCTGTCAACAGAGATACGTAATAGCCCTACTGGTGTCGGGGAGTTTTTATGCCGCCTTTGACTATCTTTACATGCCGTCGAGAAATATCTCTCATGCATGCTGGTTTGATTACCTCACGATGTTTTTCTCTGATATGCTTTTATAAAAATATATGAAACCCAGTTAATTCTGAAAGCGTATTTACAAACTGAAGCCAGACCTAGTATTAATTTAATTACCTGTTTTTTTTCTTTGCACATAGTGCTTGTTTTATGCCTAATTATATTTCGTTGCCTACGATTTATGCTGACATTGTACATATGTCAAGAATTTAAGATGTGTGTGTGTGTGAGATAAAGTAAAGTTGCCAATCAGTGTTAAGCGAAAAGAGCTGTAGTGTTATGCTAGTAAAATTGTATAAAAACATTATTACGTCAATTTAGGATAATCTGTTTTGTTTTGGTCCAATCATGGACACGACTAAAACACTTTATTTCGTGGGAATTTATTGCCTTAAAATAAAATTTTAAAAGTAATTTCCACTCAAGTGGTACAGGCTTTTGAATTTTTCTGGTTAACAGACAGACTGAAAATTGACAACGTCGCAAATATTTGAATAAAGCTGTCAAAAAATTCTATGGTATGAATTTATCAATATTACCCAATTAAATTATGAAAAAGAATCTCTGTACTATAGAGTACATGTTACACTACACCGAACTAATGAAAAAGAACTAAATACTTACTCTGATTGAACTGTAATTAATATCGCATTTAGTTTTAGAATAAATATTTGACTATTTACGACGTAGCCATCTTTCAGAATGCACAAACTTAAATTGCCGTAAATGTTCATGAAATACTACATTTGTTTTATTTTTATAAAAAATTAAGGAGTTTGTTTATTTTAAGTTGTGCATGATTTTAAAAAGATAAATATTTTATGATTTCGACTGCTTATAAAAAGCTTGAAGAAAGCTCAATGACTGAAAATATTTCTTGTAGTCTTATTGAAAGTGTATTTATTGCAATTTGCCATAAAACTGCCATAATAATAGTGTGCCAAAGACTACGCAATTTTAGTACATCACATTTTGAAATTACACATTACTTTCAGTTCAAATATTATTTTGTTAAGTTTTGTGCCTGAGAATATATTTACATTGTCTTTTACCTTGTGTAAAGTATTGTATAGGGTTATATTTTACTATACAGTTTGTATATTTGAAAAAAAGTACAATTTCTGAGGCTTGGCTTGTACATTTTATTTTAAACGTTTTATTTCCAGTTGAAGCTCGTTATGTTTTGTGTTGTAGTTTATAGTTTACTCTAATGCAACACCGATTAAGTCATAATTTATTCCTTCCAGTATTACACTATAGTAAAAACCAATACTCGTAACAGTGGCGGTCGTAAAACGTGTAACTCAAGGGGGCAGCGCCAGGGTAACTCGCGAAACTCGATTTTTATTAAGTCTAATCAAAATATAATTTGCGACTGTGACAAATATTTATTTACAGAATTATAATCATCTATACAATTTGCTTAGCTAGAGTTGGCCTTTTTTTTTTTTTTTTTTTTTCGGATGGGAAATCATCAAATGACTTCTCCCGCTCTGGGCGGAGCAGGAGGGAGTGTCAGACTTTTACTGACTAAAACCCATCCATGTTCCTTCATCGCCCTTTGTGTTCCGGGGCCACGGTATCTCTTTCGAATAGTCCCGCATCCCCGGCAGGCATCGGTCCTTGCGGACCCCTTCCTTTTTGCTGACTCTCTTTGAGGCGCGCGTGGAACACTCCTGCTTGTCGACACGGCCTGTCGTCATGAGACGGACGGACGGCGAGCTAGCCCATAACCCACCGTCCACAGGCCCGAGCTAGAGTTGGCCTCAAGTTGAACCGAATGACTACGATTTCAGGTAATCGTTATTCAATAGTAATATTGAACTTGGAAAGCTTAGTATCACGAGTTATATTTTGATGAATAAACAACCTGATACCGAGGTTCCAATTGCGAAAAAATGTCAGAAAATTGAATTTCGCGGGATGCAATATCACTCTCGCTTTAAAAAAAAAGCTATACCTAGTTGAATTTCGTCTCGCTCCCACGTTGTATGACCACGGCTGCCATGAACTATGACGTTCAGTATGTTCGGTGTTGCCTATGAGTAGGATTGGTTTTATCTTTTGTTTCTGTGTGCGAGTGCCGCCGCAATAAATACGTGAATGTATCGTGTTGTTTTATTTGCACGAGCCGGCGCTTGGTCACTGTGTGTGATGTACTCATGTGTGTCTGCATGACAGGTGTGTATTTTGAGTTTTTATTTGAGTTGCTGCTTGATTTTTATAGATATTTCAGTTCTGTTGCGTTTGTGTTGGTACCACGGACATGTCTGTTCAAATCACAGTTGCTCTTGAGTAACTGTTTTCATGGGTAAAATAACCGTGAAACGACTACTCGTTTCTCAATGGAAGTCCAAAACTGACTATGTAACGAACATAGCGTCTTTCTGATCAGTTTATTGGATGAGAACAGTGGTAAAGCTAGATGTATTTTAAATGTTTCTTGTCTCCCATTTTCTTATCTGAAAGCGGTAAGACGGAGCCAATAATTATTTTGTCAGTACATGCATTATCAGGTTAATTCGCAGGGCCCGGCGCCAATCCAGCAGGCTGGCATCGCGATTTCACTGCCTAGCAAATATCAATGCATATGAAACGTGCGAAATTTATACTTGTTGGGCTGTGACTTCTTTGAGTAGAACCAGATTCACGCCGGCCCTCACGCGTTATTGGCACCAAAACTTTTTAATATCAAAATTTTCATCAAAATCATGCCCAGTAACCACGGTGTGAAACAATCAATGAATTCGAAGCGCTGTGTAACGTATGCTAAAGTTTCAACACCAGGTGGAGCAGAACGGCGAGGGCCTGGAGGCGATCTCCATGGGCGGCGGCGTCGCGCAGGTCATGCTGCAGGGCGCCGGGGAGGCGCAGGTGCTGCAGGTGCTCAGCCTCAAGGACGCCACCGTGCTTAGCAAGGCCATGGTCAGTACGCTGCTGCTTACTGTGCTTGCAGACGCAAGCAGGATACATAGTGGACGACAAGAGATTTGTGAATTCTGCCCTGAACGAACTGGACATAGGCGTCTAAACAATCTATTACTTCAAAATTTACAGAAAACTATGACAGCAGTTTTATAAGCTTTTTTGCTGTCTAGCACTGATTTTAAAACACCTTTGTGTCATTGATAATATTTTGTTGTAGGTATCATGGATACTAATTGTCGATAAACTGTTTTGCTCAATTGTATGTTCCTGATTTCTAGCTTATCTACTATTTATCTGGTGTTATTAGTTTGTCTAGTAAATGATCATAATTTATTATCACTAACCAGGCCATGCTAATGCTATTCGGTACTCAACATTGCAGTACTGTCCCCCTTTGTTCTCATATTATTACATTCGCAAAATATTATATTCTCGAATTATTATATTCCCAAAATATTAGAAGTACAATCAAACACAGTGAAAAATAAAAATGAATTTATTTAAATCATTATCTTCACTGATAACTACTTATCTGGAGTTATAATAGTGTTGTTGTGACAGCAGGTTAAAGCCGAGCGTGATGCAGTGGTGACGGACTCCTAGCTGCTGACTCTGGTGGCGCAGAGTCCGCCGCCTGGCGCAGCCCCCGACTGCCCCGACCTCATGGCCGACGTACAATAACTCCGCCAACACACTCCACTATCCAACTAACACGATTGTTACCAATATTTGACTTCACACGCTAATCCAAATGCGTTATAATAGTTCCAAAATTAATACGCACTAAAGGTGACTCGATTGCACCACCCGACTCGGAAGACCGAGTGCTCAGCTGTTATTGTTATTCTAGAATTTATGAACTCTAGTGTTACCGTCAGTGAAGTCGAAATAAACAAGAAACTAAAGACGCCTCTGGCGCAAGTACCGCGCATTACTGCGCTTCCAATTTGACGCTGAGTGAGCGCATCGGCAGAAACACCATGTTAACGAACAACAATCATGTCCAGTGATTTTGGATTGACTTTGAATTCTAGAAATAAATTTACCATTATTAGGCTTAAAATTTTGCCATGAAATGGGATTAAATTATTTTAATTTCGATGTATGTAACTTATTTATTTATTGATATGAAAAATAAGACTAATTTATTTTAGATGCAAATCTACTGTAGGTGGGGAACAGATTTGTGCAATATATACCAGCCGCGTTTATTTTGTATAGATAATTTCTTGTGCGGTAGAAGTATTCAAGGCGAACGTGCAAGGAGATTCATATAAATATACGTAACGTAATAATTATATACATTCCTGTAATTTTATTGATGCGAGTTTGTTGTGTACATTTGTTATGTTTAATTTATCTTATGTTTGTTACCTACAACCTATTTATTTATTCTAGTCTAAACCAAGTCAAAGGAAACCTATTCTAGTCCGAGTGAAATATATTTAAGAACTTTACCGAAACTTTTCTAAATGTAAGTTTTTGTAAAATAAATGTAATATAACTTGTCCTCTGTAATGTAAATTCGTTAAAAGAACAATATTATAATTCCTGCGCAGGGTCACTACATAGATGACATTAGTACATATGGGTGTTTAAAATCTTAGAAATGTAAAAACTTATTTCAGTTTAGTGATGTCAGTACGAATCTAGCACTTGGGGGCCTACCACCACCTCGTATAACAGTGTTATTATAATTTTACTTCAGTGATGCTGTTCAGGACGTATAGCTCCATCCACTGACGTAAGATTAATAAAATACTGCTAGGTATTTAAGGTTGGTTGGGTACAGCCCAGGTTTCTGAAAGGTTAATGAACACAAAAATTAGCTTCATGACAAGCCAACTTAAGTCATTCAGTCAGCGCATCGCTGCTGAACATGACGTGTTGATTCCATATAACAGCGTTTGCGCATTGTGAACACCGCTGTTCACAATACCAGCCTTGAACTAATGAAGAGTCATGGCAGTGATTTAGCTCATTTTTTGGTTCATAACTTCGTTTCAGGAACCTTGTGTAAACGTAGTGTTCCTAGTCAATATTGTCCAACATTCAACATCAGGATTTCTTTTCAATATGCCTATGCATCTTAGGCTTTCCAATGTACCTAACTCAAGTAAATGTTAAGATTTATAGTCGGACCTAATAATAAGGTAGAGGTCATAGAAAAGTACAAAGGAAGTAAATTATGATGTGCGAAATAAATACTTTGTTTTTTAAGACTCGAGCGAGAGAATAGTATTTTTTTATAGATTTGTTTGATTCTGTCCATATTTTATTTTTGTTTATTTTACCAAAGAACGTTCATGTTTTGTCCTCTATTGATCTATTCTATGATAGTATGAAGCACAATTTTGTTGTTAAGTACAATTTGTGATTGTAAATAATGGTATGTGTGAATATGGCAATCAATAAAGTATTTACGTACATTTTCCTGTTTTTTTTTTCTTTGGGACATAAGTACTTACTCATCTTTACAATATAACAGTGAGAGCAAAATTCTTAGACCGAACCTACTTTCGACTTTACTCGTAGCCAAAGTCTGATGTCTGCGTCTGGAAGCGTTGCATACGAACATGAAGATCTAAATTCTGATGCAATTAATAACCGATCTGTGATTTCTTCAGACCTGTAATTGCCATTCTATGAGAAGTTGAGAACCCACAAGGATGACGGAAACTGAATCGACTGACTTGACTACATAAAATATAGTTTATATTTTTTCAAATTCTATCCTTTTCATATAATGTAGGTACTTAGCCCCCGACGGATATTCTTGGTTTTTTTTAATTATTTTGTCCTTTTTCAATTACTTACGTCGTGGGTTTTTTCAAAATGTTAAGTACCCCCGACGCAAAGACGACGTGGTGTTAATAAGTTTGACGTGTCTGTGTGTGTCTGTCTGTGGCATCGTAGCTCCTGAACGGACGAACCGATTTTGAAACCGAAAGAAAAAACCTGGATTTCTAATCTAACTGATGAAAATCGACATAGCCACAGAATTTTACAAAAAATTGTACCAGGCTCAACACACACAACCAAGACAATTCACTTATTACTGCCCCGACTATGTTCAGCCGATCAGTTCCTATGAAGTCCAAAGGGCTCTTCGCGAAATGAAATACAATAAAAGCCCTGGTATGGACGGCATAACAACAAGTTTTAAAGCTAGGGCGCAGTGTTCTTGTACCTTACATCACATCTTTTTTCAACACCATCTTACACTCCGGCCGTATTCCTTCTGAAATATGTAAATCCAATTTTTATTTTATTACACAAGAAAGGAGACAGCGAACTATCCACTTATTAGCCTCATCTCACATTTATACAAACTATTTATTAAAATAATAGAGAACCGTATCTGTCCTACCCTTGACTTTCACCAACCTCCCGAACAAGCTGGATTTCGTCCCCATTTCTCCACAACCGATCATCTCCATACTATCAACCAAGCCATAGAAAAGTTCGGCGAATTCAACAAACCACTTTACCCAGCCTTTGTGGATTATGCCAAGGCATTCGACGGTATTGACCATCAGTCAGTTATTAATGCCTTGGAGTCCCAAAACGTAACGCACACCTACATTGACCTCATTGACACCATCTATCGAAACAGCTCTGCCAACATCAGAATATGTCTGGTCCTAATTTCCACTTAACTTTAACTTCTATTACATTATAATTTACTACATTAGAAAAAAAAAACAATTTACATTTAAAAAAAATTGCAGCGGTGGCCCAGTGGTGGCGGCCCCGACTTACGAACAGTAAGTCGTGGGTTCGAACCCAGACAGGCGCATTACTGTGTGTAATTTATTTCATCACCACTGCTCTCAAAACGGTGAAGGAAAACATCATGAGGAAACCGGCATGTTCTAAAACAAAAAAATCGAAGACATATTGTGACATCTACCAATCCGCACTGGGCCCGCGTGTTGGATTATAGCCCATCCCCTCATTGAGAGGAGGCCGTGTCCCAGCAGTGGGAATATATAGGCTGATGATGATGATGATATGTTATTTTAATCTTTTTAGAGAGCATAAATATTATGTAAATAACGCGCCACTCCGGGCGTTCGCCCGAATGACCCTATGGAAGATACGCCTCTGCTAGTTTTATTACTGCACCGCCCTCTAGTGAGTTACTACCGTAACAACTATTTAAGAACCCATAATAATCAACCACAAACTGCATCAAAACCGGACTTAAGTAGTATTTTTGGTTTTGTACAAACAAATGTTTGATGCAGCGCCCCCTGGTGTTGTCACCGTAACACCTATCTAAAAACATGCACCGATCGAACCCGAACCCATAACTGATAACTACATCAAAATCGGACTAGTAGTTTTGGAGAAAATGGCAACATGGATTTGCACAATGTTTGCTGCAACGGCCCCTGGTGAGTAGTCACCGTAACACTTATCTAAAAACATGCACCAATCAAAATCGAAGATCGGACTTGTAGTTTTGGAGAAGAATGGCAACATGGATTTGCACTAACAAACATCCTCTCACCCCATACGCATATACCGTCTGCGTTCCGTCGTGGGTAATAATGTAAACCGGGCACCATAATAATATGGAGGCACCTCCCGACTGAATTTCCTTATCCAAAATAACCGGTGACTACAAGTACGTAAGAGATTCCATAGTACACATTCATGTGCGTGCGCATGCTTTCTCTGCTCCATCCTTTCATGGACGGAAATGCGACACGACCGATGAGAAGTCACGTACAGAACTTCTGGACTCGATGTGGCCTCGAGATGTTAGGAAAAAAAGAGTAGATCTATCGATCCGCGTCTGCTGTGAACATCAGAATGTTCACTCTATACTTGCTAATTACTTAAATAGACATTAAAAGTGACAAGCTAGCAGCAATGTGTGTTAGTAAAATTAATAACAGACAATCGTTACGCCGTTTGACAATGTCATTGTTCTTACAGGAATGTTTACAAAATACTAATCAATACAAAACCATTTATTAAACTGCGGTTGTAACTCATAATCACAGGGACATATTTGTACCTCTTGATTGATTTTGTTTTTCACTAATAAATATAACTGATACAAGTAAACAAGTTCTTTTTAAAAAATCCTCATCTACTTTATTCATAAAATACTAAGCACTTACAAAAAGAAAGTGATGTAATGCTATAATATTTTTATTGATAATACTAATAAGTACATTGCTACGAACGGACAAGGAATTGTATAAAAGGAAAGAACAGATAACATAGAAAAATGAAACAACGTTCATAATTATATCATATCATATTCTTCTAATGTTTGCACATTAGATAAGCATATTGATTTTTTGAATGGTTGACCAAGAATACTAACTGAAGACGCAGCTTCTCACAGTTAAAAGTAAATAAAAACTCGACAACAAAACTATTATACAAATTTTCTACAGCTTAATTTGATATTTAACGGTGACCTTACATGTCATAAACATTCTCTAAAGCTAGTTCTGGTTTGTCGTAGCCAAGCTCCTCTGGTGTTTCAATGCCAAGTTCACATAATGTGGGTTTAATTTCCTGGATGATGTAGGGGTAGATTTCGTTGACTTTGGGGCCGCACTTGTCTTTGCAGGCCTCAATGAACCTGACAGCGAGCGCATAGTCATTGACTCTCCTGCATGCGTGCAATGCTGCCCTGATGATCCTTGGGTCGGGTACAAGGTCCATACCGCACAGGTCGTTCATGCCTTTGCGGATTTCCCATCCATCAATGTCCGTCCTGTTGAAGAAGCACTCATATCTGAAAACAAAACAAAACCCATGTTAAGTGTTTTCAAGATATTATAATTATTATTGAAAAGGTCTATGGGAGGCCTTTGCCCAGCAGTGGGATAGAATCAGAAGATAAACACGATAATATTCTTTATTGGTCTGTGTCTAAGGGAGATCTTCAAAAGTCACATTCAAGCATTCTCCATCTAGCTAAACTTGAATACCCTTAAGATTTTAGAAATAGTAGTAGGTACTTATTGGAAAAATCAAAAATAATTTACAAGTAATTTTGATGACCACCATGCTAGTTTTGCTGGATATTAGTTCAAATAGGTCATTTAATTATGTGCAGAAGTGACATAACTTTTCCAATTATTTTTTTTTCTTAGTTCATTTTACATTCCAATTCCAATGAGAAGTAATACAATACTGGCAGATGCAGATTAACAGTGCTTTTTGTGTGATAGTAGGGGAAAACTGCTCATTGCCAGTTTTCACTTACTTTTTTTTGGTACCCGTAATTTATAATTTTGTATTGAAAAAAATATTGTTATGATGAAAATGTTTCCAAAATAAATATTTGTTTTTTACTAAATACATTGCAAAGAGAACACCTCTCCTCGTCTTATATAAGAAAAAAACAAATACCTAGTATTTCAATTATCATTTACAAATATTATCATCTTTTTAGCACCATTAAATCTGGGACTACAATAAAATTGTGATGATTTATATTAGGTTATCAGATCAATTATACAGGGTGAATATTATCCTGTAATCATAACTATTTACTTGGATCACAATAGAAAAGCAGTGGTAATGTGGCCTACATATCAAAAACTAATATTCAGATATTATTTTCGATCCCATCAAATAAATTACAGAAATGATAAGCAAAGCAACACTTGAACTAAAAACAAGGAAAACAATGATTTAATCGAGGTTATAAAAATTACTCATGTTCATTTCAGATTACACCCAATATGAAAATCTGTCAGGATTTACTAATATCGTACAGAAAATACAACCAAGCCAGACGTACAATAGAATATTACTTAAACATGCTGAAAGCTATAAATCACCGACAAGATTATCACAATTTTCAGTTACATAACGTCAAAAGTTCCGACAAGGGACTTACTTTGTATCAAATTCCTCATCAGATTCGACAACCGCGTGCGACCGCCGGAGGGGCACAGCGGTGACCTTGGCCGCCGGCACCAGGGACCTTCTCAAGATATTGACCAGTGCACCAGAAGTTGATTTCAGCATTTTGATCAGACGTTACACGGGAACTTTGGCAAGGATAACAAATGGCTGCTCAACTATAGACTAAAAAACCTGAGTGCCAGTTGCGACGCGGAATATGACGTTTTTAGTGATGCGCACAATTATTGATTTTAGTATAGTTCATAGATATTTCATAGACTAATGTAACTGCTTAATATTTGAATCGATAACGCTTAAATTAATTTATTCAGATTAATTTCGTTTCGAAAGAATTATTTTTTTAAATGGGTGGTATCTTCTTAATATTATTCCATGTAGTCATGTAATTCCTTTCGTGTGGTTAAGTTATTCGACAGTGAAAAGGAATGGTAAACCGAATGCATTCAAACTCTTAGAGAATTGTCATCATCATCATCATTCTCTTGCCCGCAGCATGTCTTCTTCTTCCATACTTCTCTATTACTCGTCATCTCATTAGACACCTCCTTTCTTGCCAGTTCATGCTTTAAATACACAGTCCATCCATCGTTTCTTTGGTCTTCCTCTACTCTTCTTACTACCCATTCACATTCATACCCAAAACTCGCCTCACGAGATTTTCTTCATTCTTCCGCATCACATGCCCATACATACCACAACAACCGATTACCACACAACTATTCAGTCGCCGGGCGGCGCCACTTTCAGCCTTCATCTTATGTACCTACTCATTTATTATCTCTCGTAACACCACAAATCCCCCTCATTCTCATCTCATGAAGTACCTACCTACCTACCCTATTAAAGATCAGAAACGAAGAAAACTTGTGCACATTACAGAAAAGAGAGAGTTTAACGTACGCTTGTACCGGAAGATCGACGTACACTTGTAGAAAGATAAATAAATATATCACTGGACATTAACACATCGCAGCGCCATCTAGTGCCACACTAAGCAACGAGGCTTGTGTCGTGGACACCAGATAGAACCAGATATTCTACGTACACTTGTAGAGAGAGATCAATGTACACTTGTAGAGAGAGATCGACGTACACTTGTAGAGAGAGATCGATGTACACTTTTGGAGAGATAGACGTACACTTGTAGAGATCGACGTACACTTGTAGAGATCGACGTACACTTGTAGAGATCGACGTACACTAGTAGAGATCGACGTACACTTTTAGAAAGAGATCGACGTACACTTGTAGAGAAATCAACGTACACTTGAGAGAGATCGACGTACACTTGTACAGAGTTAAAATTATATCGACTCTCAACCGAGAGCTCTCCGTCTCTCCCGAGAGGTCTTACAGTAAACCGACACAGAGCGTATAGCAAGCGAGGAACACAAAGGCTAGACAAGCGCTAGCCTACCACTACCAAACTCTAACACTCGCCCTTTTTGCCAGTGTATCGCAACCATAAGAGAAAGCTGTGTAGTACACTGACAATTTTGATATTTTATTATAGGGTTTTTTTATTTTCGATTTATTAAATTAAACAATGCCAATATATGATAATACTTTATTCATAAAGAATGTGTTGCCAGTTAACAAAAGAAAATATACTGTTTACTATTGAAAACACTAAGTAAAAAATTATTAGTTAATAAGTCTAGTAATACAAAACAGGCTTATACTTATGATATAAATTTCTATTTGATATTACCTCTTTATCAATCTTGGTATTCACGATTACCTATGTAAGATATAAGGCGCTTTGGTCCTTTACATTTTTCTTCTTCTCTTTTTCTTGTGAGCAGTAATGCTTTCTTGTCCACTATCTTCTTCTGAGCTGTTGGAAGAACTGCTATCACTATCGCTACTAGAAGAACTACTATTAGATGAGCTGTCCGAAGCTACACCAGTGCCTTGGCTCAGGTCCATGCTACTAGCGATCTTGTACAGGTCAGGATCTTTGGTCTCCAACACTTTGATCCACTTTTTGGAGAGTTTTGGGCGGCCGCGCACGGTCTTGTGCCAGACCACCGGGAAGTTGGTGCGACTGCAAAAGTTTTGAGTGACAGCCACTGTGTCGTCCAAGTTGAGGACGACATGCCACCAGCCTCCTGGCACGAATACGGTTTCACCCGGTTTCTGCAGAATCTCCACCTGTAAAAGAGATTAAAATAAATTAGAATGATTTGAATGTGTATCTCTAAGACAGGAAATCTGTCTTTTCCAATTGTATTCAGATTTCAGACTTTACAGTCTGAATACAATTAAGTGTGGGAATACAACTATAAATACAGAAACAGAAATAGCAGCTATTAATGAAAAAACGAATAATACATACAGGTTTAAATTCTTTGGGCCATGTATCTAATTGAGTCTTAGGATAAATAAGTTTGAACCAAGTGACAGCTTCGTCTCTTTGTTTTCCTCCCATTGCTCCAGTCACCTTGATCAGTTCTCTAGGAGTCTGGGTCGGGAATAAGCACCATCTTTTATGACCAAACACCAAAGCGTTCCAAGCACTTGTTCCCAGGGGGTCTATATGGATGCCAGTCCCAGAACGCTGCGGTCCCATCACAAACCACCGGTAAGGTGGCCTCCTTTCTTCACCGCAATACTTAAACAAATCATCCCTAAAATACAAAGGGGCTTCATAGTCTTCCAAAATTTTCTTTCTTCTCACATGCTCACCAAAACTGCTATCAAAAATATAAAGCGGACTGTCATCAGTCGTTGTCCTCATGTATTCTACATAATACTTCATTTTCATCTTAACACTGTAACCCTCATTGTCTTCACCACACTTAAATTTCTGGTTCCTATACTTTTTGGCAAGTCTCTCTGATGTCCATTTATGATTAGCCTTCCAATTTGTCTGTACATTAGTTATAACTACAGGTTTGTATATTTTTTCATATTTCTCTATAAATTCTTCAGGTGTCACTTCATTTTCACTTATTCTGTCAACATTATCGTTACATTTGAGAAAGTCGTCAAAGTTTGTTGCATACTTCAAGGCTGTCCATTGATACTTGTCTGCTAATTCTGGAACAGAAAATGAATTATGTTGTAGCTGTTTGTAGCTGTTGTGTTATGTACCACTGCTGGTCAAAGGTCTCTTCTCTAGGTCATTTTGTCCATGAGTTCTTACATAAAAATGTAAAAACTTATTGAACATCCTTATTTGAAGTACTGTGAGATTTACCATCAGATCATAAAATGTTAGTTACAATGTCAGGTATTCTATTATATACTTAATTTATACAATTTTTTGTTACATGATTATTTGTAAATCTTTTTTACAACGTATCTAGCTTCTTTGTAAGTTACTAGCTTTAGTGCAAGCAATATGTTGACAATTGTTTTATTGGGATCGGATGAATGGTCCAAACTGTTCACCCAATTGCAGTGCATTAAAATAAGGGCAGTGAATGATCATGATGATCAAAATACAAACAAACAAGACTTATTTTTATATCTATACTAATATTATAAAGAGGTTTTTTTTGTTAGTTTGTATGTAGGGTGTAATCACCGTAACTAATGATGTTAAACTAAAAAAAAAAAAAATATTCAAACATAAAAAGGTCTGAACTCTAAGTTTTGTAAAACTTGAGATATATTATTATTTTATTCATCATTGTTAAGGAAGATACAGATATTATAACAGTTTGATTACAAGAACTCTTAAATAAATTATTAGTCATGCATGCATGTATGCAACTTCACTCCTAGCACTACCAAGGTTTTTTGATAACACTAGTTCACAAAATTGAACTTTTTTTATACCCCAAAAATAAATGTATATAAATATGTTAATCTACCTTCCTTTAACCTAAAAGTGTTAGCAGAAATATTTTATCACGTCACAATTTCTTAATGCAGTCAAATGAAATGTTTTTTTTTAAGAGAAAACTTCTTTAGGCGCGTTGAGCACTTTTTGGGTGAAGGAAAATTGAACTCATTGAACTCATCGTCACTTGACGTAACGTGCTTTAACGCTTCGTAGCACTCGGAGGCGATCCGCTACGGCGTAGCACCACATAGGCATTCGCGGGGCATAACCAGTGCTACGATTGGGGAGGGGCCTGTGTACTTTTTGTTTTCACTTTTATCGGCAGTCCCCAAAGACTGCCCCAATTTTTTTTTAACTACCTAACTTGTTGACGACAGTTTAATGTTTATTTGTTTGCTTCAAACGAAAATTATCTTATTTCGGATTGATTTAGAATGTCGAGAAAGTGTAAACAAAGTTCTGATCGTTTTTGTTATGTTTGTGGACAGTTTATATTTAAAAAAAAAAAGAGAAAACCCATTGTAGGTTCATTAAAAAATGCATATCTTTTTATTATTTTGATAAAAGTGGGGTTCAAAATATGGGAGTAAACATGTCATTAAAGACTCATTACTCATATTTTCTGCACTCGCATTTGTGTTTTTTCCCTGAAAACGTAGGAAGTATGAGTGACGAACGGGAATGTTTTCTCCAAGATTTAAAGGTTTTTGAAGAACAACATCAAGGATTTTGGGATGAAAACATGTTAAGGGATTACTGTTGGTCCATTTTAAGAGAAACTAATTCAAATAGCTATAAAAAGAAGGCAAAAATTAGTTTTTTTTTTGTATTAGGTACTATCAAAATTATGCATTTCAGTTAAGTTATTATTATTTCATAAACTAGATGTGACAGATTTTGTTTTTCTGGATAATTCTATGTAAATGAATAACAACTTTCAGCTGGGGTATGAAAACCGTGTGAGCTAGTGTAACTATTCAATTGGATGGTGTTGAACTAGTACATAATGGTTAACTTTACTATGTTAGGACACACGCAGCCGATTCTTAATATTTCATTCTGTAAAACATGCTGCTATGAAAGATAGCAATTATCATCAAGGCTACAAGCTCGAAAGCCATCGTGTTAACTGAATGCCACGCTAACGCAAATCATTCTAGAATCTGTTGGCTTTGATACTAAGACAACGGGTTCGCAAGATGGCTCATTGAGGTAAAGAATCTTCATCAATACCAATATTTTATCTAAAATGCTGCTTTCCGAAAGTGTGCCAATTACCATGAAGCTTTGGTTGGGTACCGTTCACTTACCGGGTCTCGCTTTCCTTTTAACTTCCTTGATACGTTTTTTGGCTTTATGAGACAATTTGTGCTCACTGTCCATTCTATAACTAATAAACTGTAATAAATCTAATAGATGCGGTAAGTACTTAAATTGATATAATAAATGAATGAACAGCGTCGAGTTGAATCAAATTGACAAATTGGATGACACTATCTATGACAGACACAGACAGACAGGCAGGCCAGGCAGCTGATGCTAGGCTGCCTTTTCCTGTTGTCTATGTTTCTAGTGATGCAGTCACAGTCAATTTTATAGGTAGTAATAGTAAATGTTTTGATCATCTGGATATACATTGTGATATACATTTTAATTGTTTTTTTCAGTCCTATAGATAATAAATATTAATAACCTCTAGCTAACTAACTGAAATATTATGTGTGTGATGCAATCCTCAAATTCTATGAATAAATTCCTAATTTTTTTTTAAATTCAGAAACCAAAGTGTTTAGTAACAATTTTTTATAGCTGGCAATGAATCATATTCGTTTCGACGCATTGGCAAACTCACAAACTGATAATTTTAGAATTTCGCGTTTTTAACCGAAATAATTTGAACATTTCTGGTTTTTTCAGTTTTTATTTACTTTATACCTTTATAACTTTCAAATCAATCGCGTTCTTTTCGAAACTAATAATATAAAGTGATTGATTTGACTCTTGTAGTGAAACAAATTTCAAACGTTCCAGTCTGAAGTGTGTAGCTAGCTCGATATAACTGTCAATCTGGGTGTAGAAATTTATTTTGTAATTTTCACCGGTTCTCATGTGTAATTTCTCAATGTGTTAGACTATTTTTGAACAAAGGTTCTTTGAGAAATAATGTTCTTTAGTGTATGTGGTGCCTAAATTTGTGCGAAAATGGATGACGGTACAGTGAAGATTCAGTCCGGAATTAACATCAACATAAAAAGAACAGATGGTAAGTGCTAACGTACTTAGATTAAGTACAATTGGTGTATATTTTAACATATTTCGTCGGTGAAGTTGTATTTGTCGGCGGTGCCTAATGCTGCGGTCGATGACTTGAGGGTATCCTATGAATCATTTTGCTGGTCTTGAGAGCTGCTTTTTCCTGAAGGCATTGGCAATCAAATGATTTGGTATATCCGTTAGCCAATCAACTGCTACAATATTACTCATGAAAGTGTAAACGAATTGTTTGGTTTGTTCCTAACCAATTTTAGGAATGTATGTTTGTTCTGCAATAAGAATTTCCCAAATTCGTAATTTCTAATAGGAGCTATAGGAAGAAAAATATGAATCATCAACACTTGCACTAGTCATAATTCAACAGAATATTTTTAAATAACATCCGTGACCTAGTCTTGTTAATTATCAACTGGTTGAAAAGTTTTGTAATATTGGTAATAGTTTAGAAGAAATTCTGTTTCTGAATGTTATTGGGTTTATCCTGTGCACTAAAACTAGGATTTCCTTTTTTAAATCCTCTATAAACATCATAAAACAAAGTAAAACTGCAATAGTGAAATGCGACTAACCTAATCACTTTGTTATTACTGTCATTCATGTACCAACTTGTTATAACAGGGGTATTATTTCAAATTTAAGATACATACTTTGATGACAGAAGCTTGAAACACGGTTCCAATTGGTTGTTACATATGGAGAAGAGCCAGTAAGGAACTCCTTGTTTTTGGTTTTTATAATAATAAATAATACCGCCTATTACTGTCCCACTGCTGGGCAAAGGCCTCTTTTTATGCAGAGGAGGAATGAGCATTGATCATCATGCTTGCTCAAGAAAGATTGGTAATTTTTGACTCATATTAATTACTAGCTGTGCCCTGTGACCTTCTTCTTGTGTCTTTTGTTTTTGCATGGAACCCCATTACTTTTTCTAAAATAAAAGTAGCCTAAATTACTCCTTATGATATATATATAGCCGTTTTGGAAATTAGCCATTCACTGACAGGATGAGGCAGATTATTAGCCCATCAGAGAAACCAAGAAGCAATCAATTTATATTAAAAAGCTGGCCTTAATGGTCTTTAAAAACAAAATTGAAAATGAAATTGAAAACACTGAAAATTATTTAAAAAAAACTATTTTGAGACTGGAAATATGTCAAAAACACCACCACGGCTGTTTGGTTCACTCTGCATACATGTACACTGCTTGGAAATGTGATACATGAAGCAACAACCATACTTATAATTGGAGTTTCTTGCATGACATAGGCATCAAAATAATTTTTAACCCATAAGTCTGTATTACAAGTCTCCCCACAAGGCTCTCCCCATCCCCAAGGCTCAGGTTCAGTTTTGTCTCAGGATAATACTGATAGTTTCATCGGCAACACATCGGTAAAGTAAGGAACCAAAAACTAGGCTTCCACAGTTTCCATTACTTCATTCCTTTATTTCTCAATCATTGGTAATGAAATACTTGCTTGCTCAAGGACTTTTAAGATGTCCAAAAAGGTAAAAAAATATATATTTATTAACAGCTTTCTTGTAATAACCACATTACAATACTATGTTTTATAAATAACAGTAACCATTCTATGAATAAATTCTCAATGCATATTGCAGTGATGCAATGTTGGTTTGGTTACAAATGGTTATTCATAGATACCATGTGAGTAAATAATAACTTATTTTAAATTTTGATGTGATTTTTAAATTGATAAGTTAGTCATTCATGATTTTGATAGTCATGATTACTCTATTGATCAAACGAATAAAGGTACCAGTCAACTTTTGTTGATCACGAAGAAAAAATTACAACAACTTACCATTATCTTTACAATTAAAAAAGAAAAGACTTGAATTCAACTCTTATGCCGGGCGCCTAAAATCGCTTTGACATTGCCATTACCCACTCATAAAACAATTTCCGTATTATATATATCCGTATATTTCATCCCAAATTCCTTTAAAAAACAGTTTAAAATAGTTTTAAATACAACCATGGCGTTGGGGCGGCGACTGCGCGGCCTTGTTGCGTACCGCCAGCGCCATATACGGCAACCAGCGCACGCGCCGACCGCAACGACAGCGCGGGACGATTGGCTTGCCATTAATTGCAGATTACGAATTCACTTTAAAAATAGCTGTTACTGATCTTTCTTTGAAATCTTTGAAAAGGAATTTAGTTTTGCCCCTATCGTCAATTCGGACTGTGCAAAACTAATCAATTTTCCTGGTAATGCCTTACCAAAACAGTTTTGGCAAACTTATCTATCAATTTGCCGCTGGGCAAAGGTCACGTAATCCGTAACGGGAGTCTAGCAAACTCTTAAAAAACTTCTTACTCACAATGTGGGTTAAATAAATGTTGTTATTCAATGACCAAACCTAAATGTGGGCGTAAGCGCCAACCGACACTAACGAATAATTTAGGTACTTAATTGTGGTTGAATTTTGGGCCACACAGAATAACCATCTCCTTAACATTTTTTTTATAGAAATCCAATGAAATAGAAATCCAAAGATCAAGATCCCTCGGGATCTTGATCTTTCGGATTCATTTACAAGTCTTCTGTTGAACGTATCTACATAGATCGCTACAATCATTCGTTTTATATCTAATTCCCAGACTACTCTCATCCAGTTACTACCAGCCACGCTACGCAAATCATTTCTCCACCAAACCTAAAGGCATCCCAAGTTCCCTACACTTCGTTTACAGATATTGCGGCTTAGAAAATCCAAAATTGTATCACGTATTTAGCGATACTGTCGAATCCAATGCGGTGAGCATACTGCACCACAGGAAACCATCAATATTGCCCATGTGCCACGCATGGCAATATATAGGCAAGGTTGCGACTAACTAGTCCAACTGGCGTTTTCAACGAATTTCTGATGATCGTTTTTGCAGTCTTCAGGTTGAAGTTGACAATTTTAGAAAAGGTTTGCAATGGCTAGCATTATCTGAGGGATACTGAGATCAGTCTACAGATATCTTTATCTTTATGATGCAATTGCTCCTCAGAACTTCGAGGGAGAGCCAGTTGTAAGCAACGGGCTCTCGCATTTCAAAATTTATTAGAAAGCTTTTTTGCCATTACGAAATTTTCAGACAAAATACTAGACCGTTTCATGATTAGTATTGCAGGAAACAACAGTAACAATTCATGAGTGAACATGCTCATTTTATGCTCACGTTCGTGTCAAGCCATTTCCTGGTCGCCCACTAGCCTATCCAAGGTTGCGCCATCGATCTGAGGGCCTCTGTCCTCTACAAATAAACATGACTGTCTGTGTTGTTTGTATGATTTTGGCATTTATGGGGTCTTATGTGAAAATTAGGTACGGGTCATCAAAACTTGTCAGAGAAAAATACAGTTGATTAAAAATGTTGATTATTTGTGTCTTGTGAGGCTATATAGCCTAATAAACTTCTGCCATTTTTAGTTTAGTAGCTGCTTCTTTAGGTCCATTAAGGACTGGAGAAAACGTAGTTCATTAATATTCCTCTTTGTTAAGGATTTCAATCTCGTCTGAGAAAGCAACCGTCTGTGTTAATTACTATGAGCAGTGAGACTCCTCAATTCTAAGTTTAAACTTTCGTCGTAAAGGTTTCTTTGAAACGGTAAGCTTTACTTGACGATCAAAGTGAAAAGCACTGACCTGTGGGCTGTGCTTTTACAGCCTTCTTTTAAAAAGGTTGATTATGTCGTATGTGAAGACCAGAGTCTGAATACTCTGATTTTTCTGTGAAAAACCTTTGACGCAAAACTTCCAACCTCCTATTTTTATCAAAAAAAAGCTTCCGTCTTCTACCGATTACATACTTAATGTAATATTATGCTGGGTTTTATTATCATGTAACGGCAACAAAATAACGCATCAAGGTCCCCGATTGGTACGCGTGGCAACGTTGTGAACAAGTAGTGAGTCACTGCACAACGGCTTCCCTCGCTTGGCGGCTGACCGACATACGAAACGAGAAACCCGACGTAACAGTACTATCAACGTTTTTATACTTTATATTGATAATTATTATAAATTTCTATTGAACTTGTACCATGTCTCGTCGTGTTGCAAAATGTATTCCACCACCTCTTCTTTCCTTCTAAACCCTAATAATTTATTGGTGAAGAGCAGGCGTTTTGGATAGTCAGTCTTTAGTAATTTCATTAGTTTAAAAAAATCTGATTCTGATTTCTCCTTCCAAGGTTAATTTAGGATTTTCTCTCAGGCTTCCTGTTAGATTTCTTGTTTGGCACCGATCTTGACAACTCGCCTCATCTTGGGAGTTTTTCGCCTATATTATGAGCCTTTGCTTGTTTCTATTCTACCAGCAACGAAAGTGACACGATTGTGTCGTGTTTTCTTCATCTCCCTGCCAAGATTTATAATAAAGAGTTTTAGTCTTTCGTATCAACAGAGCTTCAGATCAAGTTGAATAACTGCTATTCACTACAAGAATAATATATTCGCTTTGTTTTTTACGTGGGTGTCGTAAGTTTCATAGTCTAGTCCTGTTGTTATAAACTTATAATGCTATGCGCCGACGCCATTCAATCTATTCTTACTGCTAATTTCTCGAATCATATTTTAAGCTATGTGACTTGTGAATGCGTTTAATATTGCTTCACTACTTGTGAAGGATTGGGAGAATAATAGGATAAATGACAAAAAAAAGTGATCTTATAAGGGTTCCTTTTTTACCTTTTGAGGTACGGAACCCTAAAAACCTAACAAATCCGTCGGATAGATTTCCAAAAAATATTGTACGCATTTTTTCCTTTTTCACATAAACAAAAAATGAAGACGATATAGTGCGTCACTTAAGATCCACTTATGATCTTTGATACGTTTTATCTTCGTCAATTTTTATTAATTTGATAATACAAAAAACAAGTATCCAATATTTTTCGACAATCTAACTAACGGACTAAACAGAATCATATTTTTTAGTCAGTCATCATCCTTATTCTTGTGACTGTCAACAAGCGTGCTGTAGCCTAAATGTGATAGTAAATGTCTTATAATTCTTCGAGTACCTATAAGTTTTTGAGTAATGCGGCATAGTATACATTGGAAGCCGTATCTTGCTTTGATTTGTTCACAACGATATCAATGACGATAATATTCACCGGCTAAATGTGGATATGGAAGGCGTCGCAGATAGCTCCGATTGCTTGTTCTGCTTGACTGAACTATCTACGTAGGTATCTCCCAAACGTGTGGATTACTGCAATATTTCATTTCTTCCCATGTTTGATACGTTCGCGTTTGTTGGAATTTCTCAGTAGCAGCCTCAGCCTGTTTTTGTGCCCGTTTGATGGCAATCGGCTGGACCCTTATTACATGGGATATAAACATAACTGGCGATAGTACTATTGGTCCCTCTGCTTAATCCCTCGAGATAAAACAGGCGTGGCTGTGTATCTGTTACTATTAAATGATATTGAACACACTCATAGACAAGTTCATCTGAACTATTTAGATGAATAACTCAATGAGTTGCATTAAGAAGTAACTAACAAGCTAGTCCAGTAACCTTACACGTGTTGCGTCAATACAATACGTGGGTGATATTGTCCTGTGCTCCAATCAGCTGCCCGCAGCGAACCAAACGAATTGATTCCGCACGGTAATTCACGAATTGGACGTAACTGAGCGAAGTTCGGCTGATGATGTTGACCTCATTGCTAATAGACTTTTTATTCGTTAATCATCTCTCTAATTACTAGATTCTAGAATAACAACGGTAATTTATTTATAGGGTCATTGTTTCCAATTGGACTTGAAATAGTGACGAATATTTTTTTCTCGTTGATGAAAAGTCAACAAACAGTTTACGCTTGAAATGGTCGATTTATCTTCGCAGACTGTTAACTTACTACGGCAATTATAATCATTCATTGAACGAGCATTGGGTTTCCAGGGACGGGGGAGCGCTCAAGTCGCATGTTAGCCGATCAGCTGATAATTACCGCGGCGCAGCGTTTCATTCCGTTAATTGCAACCACTGATTCAAATAGAGATAAAAACCCACTTTCGATTGTGCTGATGTCATCAGTAAGTCATGTAGGCGTAGTTACTATTAACGGATAGGTTTAATAAGCGGTAGTCTTACGCCTAGTGGCCTAGAGACGTCCAAAGTTATTATAAATGACTAAAAAACCATACCAAACATGTTTGCTTGTTTTTTTAGTACATTAAAAACGAAGAACAATTATCTTGGAAGATTTTAATTTGTCACGAAAGCGTTGGAGCCAATTAGCAGAGTCTAATTGAGGAAACGATGTCAGAGACAGATAGTAAAAATAACGAGATTGCCAAACAAATCCGAAGCTCTTTAGAAAGTCGCCCATCCAATACTTTTCCTGTAATCGATAAGCAATTGGGGGTGGGCAATTCGGGGCGAGTCTATTTCAGGTCAATAGGAAAACAAAAATGAAGCTAGTGAACTAATGATGAACTGGTTTTAACTGAATTACGTTTATTTGATGAAGGCGAACCAGTTCGACAACCATCAAATGTTATTGTTCCATTTTTGGGACAGGACAAAACTTTATTCTATTGAAACTTTGTAAAACACTCTTGTAAATGTTTGGGAGTAGTTTAAGTTCTTGACAGTCTGTGGCTTCCATATTTTTATCGTGAATAACTTCAGCAAAGTATTCGATCTTCAGCAGCACTTGACTAAAGTGACACAATACTTAGCTAACAAAAGAGGGAGCCTAGACGCTCGTCGACAATAGAAAGACTGCTGTGCCTCTTAAAACTTTCTCTAACACTGTCATAATGCTACTTATTATATTGAATAAAAAATATCCAACACGTAGAGCAGTTTGCGGTAATAACTCGGTATTTATTAGATCTGCTGTTTGTAACTTGCGGCTTTCTTCCAACATCGTGTGTTATTCGATATCTTGGTCCTATTCAAGAATCGTAAGAGGTTGCTGGTAATGTTATTTGTATTCTGTAGGACATCGACCAAATCTGAAACAGATGTTCAGAACTAACCTTGAACATGAGAAATGTTCTAGGTTACTAAACTTGATACTCTTGGCTATGTTTTACGTGTTTTTAACTAGCCTAGCCTTCGACACCCACGTTTTAAGATGTATGTCGGTTGTTCTATGGTCATCGAAGAGCAGTACTTGGCTAGCATTGCGTTAATATGGTTAAAAAACTTCGATTATTTCTTGTGGTGCAACGATTTTTTCTATCAATTTTCGCATTTCTATGGAGATTTGGTAAGATAATCCAATTTATTTCTGGACGTTCATTCAAACCTCTATTTATGTAATGAAAATTGTTAATAATTAAAGTATTGTATGTACCGTATGAATCGTAACTGACCTACAAGGTCGAGAAGACCGATCGGTATGACGATGTATAAATGGCATTCAGTCATTTGAAATGCTCAGCCTTTATCTTAAATGGCAGTGTTCATATTCAAATATTTGTCGATGAACTCATGCGTTTCAATGGGCTAAGATTACTTTTCTTTAATCATTTGTTGCTTGATTTGTGAATCTAACTTTACAGCAGCTGCTAATTATCCCAAAAAAAGTAATTTGAAACTACCTAACCATGCAGAGTTTTGAGTTACTTTTGTTGTTAATACATATTATTTAAACCACATTATTACTCATTATATTCCCTGGTCTAGATTTGCTTGAGAATACGCTTGTTTCAATCATGATCTAATATTAATTCTTCCTAGCACATGTGTGTGACGTATCTAGACTTCAGTTCATCGACACAAGTCGTTATCCTCAATTGGCTGAAACCGTTTGCAGGAACAATTTATCGTATTGTGGACTTTTGTCGTCCTATTTATTGGCGTTGAATCATCGTTTTTCGTCTTGTTAGCAAGATTTATTTGTCTCTTAGTATATTCTAGTTCTACGACTTCGCGCGCTTTACTTTGTCATATTGCGATGAGATGTTACACGAGCCACTACTATTTTAGATATAAAACCTCTTCAGAAACGTTTGCTTTGGCTTCGGATTTTCCAACGAGATATCTTACAATTTATATGCACAATAACCACCAATGTTAGCTGATTCAAGTATTAAATGGCGTTGGATTTATCAATCGATTGATCAATTGACATCAGTTTCCTTTCTAACTGCACAGTTTGTGTTCACTGGTCTTTTGTTGGACAGTCAAATTAATCACAATTAGGAATCAGTTTTCTGATCGGGATTGATGGTGTTTGAATTCAACGAAACTCTATGAACAGACAATTAATAGTGTTATTGCGGTTGAATTCTCCTTTAAATTGTATCTTATTCAAAGCTCTTTATTCTTAATCAATATGACATATGAGCGCAGTTTTCTTCAAAACAGTCAAGCACAAAACTGTTTGACGTGGCTGCGTATTTGCAAAGTTTTCTCCGAGCAGTAATCCTACTGGATTGTGTGGATATTTATAATTCCTAGGCTACTTCTCTTGTATTACTCAAAGCTCACGCCATCTTTTAAGCCAGTCGACCATCTGAGCCAGGGTTTCGCAAGGCTCTCGCGTCGTGGGCGGCGGCGTGTGGGTCGCGAAGTGGTTCCGTCTACTGATGTCATCGTGCGGCCTCTCGGTCGCAGGACTTGATGCCCATAACTCGCGGTTGACGTTTAATTTAAACCTCTTTCAATTTCGTTTCAGATAATTGTGTTATATTGTACTTGTAGCCCGTGGTTCAATTTTGGTGCGATTCAGAACAAAACCAGTATTGTTCAGTCAGTACCCTTTGAATAGTATTGATCGTGGTTTTTAGTTTAGCAACCTGCAACCATTGTGTTCTGTTATGAAACGATTCAATGAATAAATGAACTTACAATCACGAATTCTCCGAGTATTTACGCAATTTATCTCATCTTCGAAGAAGTAAACTCGCTGAAAATCAAACAGCTCTCTCTTTGGATTCTGTCCAATGCAATGGCTTCCGATATTGCTTTTAAAGCGGGATTTTGTGTACCCATCGCATCAAAACAAAATTGAGAGAAACATGCGTCTTGGTCTTGGTGCGGCTGATTTTTACACGACTGCCCAAAAAAAGGAGGGTTATTTTGATTTATATTTTATTAAGGCTTCAATAAAATGATGCTCATCAGAAAATGTTATCTTTCACCATTGTGAAAGCTGCTTAGGAATTCTTCATAGATATTTTACGAGTTCTATTAACTTCGATGATGTTAACCAAAACGGGCAAGCAAAGAAATCGTACATAATAAAATTGAACTCTTGAAACCTATGAACTTAGTCGTTTCGACAGGCACAAGATCTTTAGATTTCGTCATTTTGCGGCAATTTGTTTCGGCTTATTCGGATAAATGTGTTGTCTCCAACAAAATTGGTGTGATTGCCAAATTAACATATTGTTGACTACGATTTACTGTGACATCTGTTGTATATGTATTAGCTCATTATTTTGGTATTATCCGTATTTTTGGTTATCCATCGAATTAATCTGGATATCTCGTAATACTTTATTTGTTCATTGCTATTGAAGATAGTTCAAGGTGCTAGCTGAATTCTTTGTTTACTTTTACCGTTTCAATCGAACTGCCTGCTTCTACTGTCACCTCACCTTCTAAGACTATTAAATACAATATTCATATCTATTTTCCTCCTATCCAGTGCCAGCAGTATCCATTTCGTTTCTATTTGCGTGTCTACTGTATGACGTGGGCTATAAGCCGCCTGATATGTTGAGCTATTTGTTTTATTGCTTTTCTAAAGGGTCCGATGTCTGAGCCTTTATAATGGTATTGACATTTCAACCTTGTGTCACTATTTCATGTTTATTACCTACATTTTGCTTATCTAGTCCATCATTTCAATCTTTGTTGTTATCTCTCATGTATATCATATGTTTGTTGTAAATTAATGTGCATAATATTGTGTGTCATGGCCAGCAGAAAAAATAATACGTTATTTGCTATTTACCTAGTCTGTAATTGCAGATCTTTTTACACTGTTTGTTTATCGTCATGGCTCTTTTTATTAGGAGTAAGATCTTCGAGTGTCAATACAAGATTACCGTTGCTTGATGTGACTAGAATTTTTAATGTGCTAAGTTTAGTTGGGCATTAGGTCTTGTATATAAACTAAATAACGGACCTTTACTTACCGTTGGTAGCATTTCTACGTAACTATTGATTAATTGATAGACTTCTGTCTACTTTGAGACAACTTTTTCTTCACTCAGTAAAGGAGGATGGGGTTGAGGTATTGTTCACGATAGACATAACAAGGAACTGTTTGCAATGTTTACTGTTTTGTCGCAACACTTGCGTGGGAAATAAACAATTGATCCATTTCTCCGAGTTCCCAAAACATTAAAAACAATGCAATCTTTAACCTAATTAATTGTAAACGATTTGAATAATGATGCTCCCTCTACACTTGTAATGCGTTCATATTATGAAAATGGCCAAGAAAATGATGGTAATCTTATGATTTATGGACTGTTGAGCCAGTTACCATTAAAATGTGTGACCTTCAGAGGCAAACACACTTTTCGGGACCGTACGCTTGAAGAATTTCTAAGTTGGTACAATTATGTGCCCAAATGAGTTCTATGTGATTTAGTAGATGATATTTTATATGGTCACTAATCTTTAGGAGTTTTATCGTCATAATAAAAATCTAAGTTATTTACAGATTTAATGCAATGTTGCCACCTTTTTTTGCTGGTGTGGGAATTTTATGAGGAATTACATTGTTTTCGAAAACCGTTGCGTATTTATGATTGATGCCTCTAATTCCATGTTTTGTTGGGCTTGTATGATGTCCATCTTGAGATTATGTCAGAAACCTTTGAAATGAGACTCACACAATTAATCAGAAGTGAAAAGTTGTGTAACCTAAGTAATTTTGGATTACGCTTAAAATTTAATCGATTTCATTTTTTTAATCTCATAAATAAAGGTTAAAACTGTCGTCTCAAATATTAAATTGTGTTGACCGAATTAATCAGACGAAACATTTAAATCAAATAAGTGTTCGAAAAAATATGGTCTTCATTTTGTTTCTCCTGCTATTTATTTATTCTAGAATTTGTTCAATGAACTTGCTCTAGTTACGTACACTAATCCGAATGTTGCGGTCTGTTATTCATTATCATTTCTGAGAAATGAAATCAGTAAGTTGAAGTTTTTAAATGGAACTCTTCGAGAATGAATTATGTTTTATAGACTTTGTATAATTTGGCTTTAAAATCATTCAGTTTTAATTCTGAAATTTCTGGCCTTGTTCTTCTTTCGTATCGATGGTATGTCTTATCAAATCAGTTAGGTCC
Organism: Xestia sexstrigata; assembly: GCA_941918905.2. NCBI lineage: Eukaryota > Metazoa > Arthropoda > Insecta > Lepidoptera > Noctuidae > Xestia > Xestia sexstrigata. The sequence continues at coordinate 22,867,397 of OW799201.2, forward strand.
AGGTGAAGGCCACAGTAGTCGTGACGCTTGTAGCGTTTTAAGTCCTCTGAAGTGCAGGTGTTGGGACACATTGGATACTCCAGCAAGTGGGTCCTGGTGACAAATGTCATCATTACACATCTTGATGTAAGAGGTACAGCGCCACCGCCACAAGGCAGAACTGTGAATAACAACCGTCAGATAAATCAATACCAGCTTCACTTTTAGAACACTCCACCAGATCTCCTTTCCACGAATCCTTATCAAGATCGATCAAGATGTCTAAACTAAATTAACCTACAAAAGAGATGTGTTTGTGTATGTATAGTCTTGAGTTTTATTTATTAGCTGCTCCTTAACATCAGCAATCTGTGCAGTCAGTGGGCATGCGCGGGCGCCGCGCCGGCCGTCTAGCCGGTTTACGCCGGATCGTCTGACTCACAATATATAGTCACTATGCAATTGAAAGGAGGCAGAAGGTGCAGTAGTGTCCAAATAAAAATGCGGAAACGACTAAGACGTTTTTGTAACTCATTGGTTCAGAGTGAGTCAGAGAGGGAGATGATATAAACGGCGCATATCAGCAACCCTTCTTCGCAAGGAATTAATGGAGATGGCCTTCAAATTCACTGTGAAGTGTGCTTGTACTCTTGAATCGCGTTTTGTTTAGACTTCATGTAGACCTTCTCTAACTTCACTTATTGTGAAGTAACCTTCTAACGAGCACTGCAAAATAACAACTAAAATATGTGCCATTGATTTGCGACAGGTTTCCGTTGCATTTATGAATAGTTCACGTAAGAATGGATAAACAATGGCTTTGGTACTACTTGTTAAGATCGACTGCACCGTCTCTATGCGATGTGAAGGCATGATTAATAACTATAATGACGTGTTAAAGCTAAGGACTTGAAGCGGTAAATGTTCTGTAACGTTTATCTTACTGATTACTTATGCTAATTGCAGTGTAAACAGGCTTCTAATTGGATTATCTTCATGCGAAAATTAGTGTTAAGTCGTTAGACTTAGATACCAACTTGGAAGATTTTGAACTGAGCGGCTACAATAGTTTTTGTATCTACTACTATATTTACGTCGTAAATAAATAAAATTTAGTACGTACTCCTTACAATTTGCTTAATATGAAAATTGAGCTGTTCCATTGTTGCGTATAATTTAATCCTGCGTAACACGGGTCTTCCCAGTTCCACCCACCCTCGGCTCATATAGCAGTCGGACTGGCCATGACTCCAAGACGTCTTTGAACCCTCTGGCATTCGTCAGGGAACCTATAGAACACCTATAGTCTTACGCGGTTAGACTGAGTACCAGTTTATGGGAAGCCTACGTCTGTTCACATATTTGTAATATTGTTTTAAGAAAGTGTTAAGTTGCTTACCTTGGGGAAATATTAAATTGCATATTATGCATTTGTTATTTGTCACTTTGTGTGCGTTTGTTTAATGAATTTCTGATGTGAGGATGTGTATGTATTCCTAAGTTGTTCGAAGATTGTAATCTTATTTTGTCTCATTCCTTCTTGAAGTAAACCTGAATTTTAGCATAAAGGAAAAATTAAGCCACCAAAAATTCACAGCTTCATGCTCACCCATCCAATGTTTATAAAAAAAAAACGAAAAGAAATATCGTGGCGTTTAATGATGCATCCAAGATTTATATTGTTCACTGTAGAGCGAAAGTTTATAGCATAGTGGAACGTTTGTCTGTAAATAATGATGTATAAACATCGTCTTCACTATGTGGGCCACGGTCGACTCGCAAAATTACCGCTGAACTCATTACCGCTAGCCGTGATTGTACTTTTACTTGTATCTAACATGGGTGACTCACTACTCACTCAACAACTCGCTCCGGACCATGGCTTGAACCAGGGGCCCTACTCTCTAACGTTTCGTCCGTATATTCGGATCTATCCGTCTCTTTCACTCGCACTCATCTGCAGACGTGCGCGGTAGATCCGAATATACGGACGAAACGTTAGAGAGTAGGGCTTCAGGGCCGGACGCGAGAGGTTGCCGCCGCCGAACGCCGCTTCGAGGACACGGCGGTGCTCCGGCCGCGGGGCACACCTCCACCGTGTGCTCCACCGTGTCCTCCGGTCGATCCTCGCAGTGGAAACACCCGGGCGTTTCCTCCCGCCCGATTCGGTGCAGGAACCTCCCGGGACATAAGAAGCTCTTAGCACTCAATAAATTCATTAATTAGTCACAAAAGGATCGCCTTGGAATCCATTCAAGAAGAGAGACTAGAGGATGTTCTGAGGCAATCATCAACTTGGTGAAACTAGATCCAATCTTAATATTGCTCGCTCTATCAAGTTTCAAAGCACTCGTGTTGTTACTTGTTGTTTTGCTATACAGAGGAAAGTCTTCGATTTGCTGTTCCGAATCTATTTGATACGATATAGGTATAGTTATGTTTACACAAGGGAATTGGCTTGCTGCCATAACTCCTGATTAAACAGTCGGTTTAATAAACTAAACGTCTTGTGTAGTTGGTTATGGTGTGCGTTATTTAGCGGAAAAGAACTGACTAATAAGGAAAAAAATGAACATGCTCTCATTTAGGACGACATTGTGGGCATACATTCCTAAGTGAACATGGAATAATATGACAAAATCTTCGTGTATATTCCCTCTTTTTTGCTTAAACTTAATGGGAGGCTATTCGTGTTCCAGTTTTGGCTTTGAAGCGCCGGCAGCCCTGATTGCAATATTCTCTAATTTCGTGAACTCATTTCCTTGTATCAGGTTTCGATGCCCCAATTCTGGCTTTCAGTAACATAAACCGAAACCACTCTAATGTTTTAATCTCCTATCTAAAGTAGAGCTTTACAGAAGCTTCAACTTTGACCTCGTTTTAATTCTTATGATGAAACTGTTCCTAAATCATCTAGATTCTGTTTTTTTTTTTTCGAACTATCTTCGAACGCAGTATGACCATATTCGATAAAGAATAGTTCATAAAAGTTCGACTTTGTGAGCTTCTCAGCAATACTAAAGAAAATTCCTGCTCCAGAAATTTTAATGCGAAAGTTTTGTGGCGAGAGTCGCTATTGACCCTAGGACTAGCTGTTTGTAGGCGGCCCATATACGGAGTAGCTTCGCCTACTGTCGCAAAGATCTGTGACCTGTGTTGTCGCTTCGTCGCTAGTTTGACGCTAATACCTCGTTTGTTCAGCTTGTTAGATCTTGTTAGAAGTATTTGTTGGTTTGCATTTAAATTATTGGTTGGGATATATTTGTTTGAGAATAAGATGAGAAAAGAGAATCTCCTTGATTGTTGTGAGACATGGCAATATTTTGGGACTTCTCTAATCGATCAAAGATTCACTTTTGACTTTAAAGTATCGCAAAGTAGACATCTCGTTTAATGTCTGTGTTATTCAAAGCTTAAGTTTGACAAGTTTATAAAAGTTTATGTGAAATTACTCTTCTCTCGCAAAGATAATTAGATAAAAGTAAAATACTTGTAAAAGCTTTGAAACTCAACACTAAAGCCACGACTCACGACTAAAGTTTCATTACACGAAGAAATTTCTTTGCCTTCCAAGTAAAACCACCACAATTGTTCATTGAAACTCAATCTATTAAAATTATACGTGTATATGAATGATTGCATTCACGCTTCTCTAGTAATTGCAGGCCGTCTCTCCCTTGTTGCGATCTTGACCGTGGGAATAAGTACTTTGAGCTGGTTTCTTTTCTACTTTTACCTGTCATGTAATTATAGGTTAGTTAGAATGTTACAGCGTGCTGCTTTGTGACTTTGATTGTGGTTATTTGTGTTTAAATTGAGTTATTGTTTTAGGTTTTTAAATTCTGGCTTGATTGTGCGAGAAATGTGTTCATTTGTGGAATTCCTTTCTAAACTTTCTTCTATTTCTCGTGACTCGATAGTGTTCCCCTTCAACATAATAGTGACTGTTTCCCGCTTCCTTGTTCTGAGCTCGCTTACCAATATTGTTCAAACATCAGGAACTAAAAATGAAATGCATTCGTTTTCAAGCATATGACGAGCTTGACGCTTCTGTGTTGGATTAGTCAGTTTTAAGTCTTGCTATAAGCATATTTACCACATGCTGGTTTCTTTCTCTAATACTGCACGGTTGGCTCTTTTGAATTTACTCCGAGCTGCCAAATATTTAACTGCGGAAGAGACTTTGGTCATATACATTGCCTGTCAAACTATACTCAACAATTTCTTTCGCTTTATCCATTATAATTTTAATTGCTTTTCATAATATTAATGTAATTTATTCTTATGATCAAGAATTATTCTTCAGGAAGTTCTTTCACTTGAAAGCAAATTCATAACATACTACAACAAATACTCCTCTAATTTTACTTCCCATAAAATCTAATCCTGGCTCGGATTTTACGAGCATGTTAATAAGCCGGAATGGGCTAAGCAGAAAACCAGAAACGAAAACGAAATAAGCTCACATAAGGAAACCCACCCGATTTATAATTAGCTAAGCGAGTTAGGTAAGCGAGTTTTAACGGGTCAATGACACGGCGGCCTGATGCCATACGAAATCGTCACTGGCCATGCGACCAGCGCATAATGATCTCTCATTTCCTTCAAAATACGAACAATGAAAGTTTTTCAGAATTTGGTCACAGGTACGCTTTTGGCACTACGCCACGTATTTAAAGGGTTAGCTGGTGTTTCCTAGGATTTATTTAAGGATCGATCTTGGATTGCCATTAGACACTTGAGTATTCAGTGCGTAAGGTAATGTATTGTTACCATGTGAACGGGAACACTATACTTATTGGAACTTCGTTTTCCATGAAAATGACGATCCGAGCACTTTTAGCTATATCATGGTGGTTTCCATTTAATATTTAGATGTCAATCTAAAGAAATCAATTCATACTTATCGTGCGTGTCCTAACTTATTAATTAGCATGATAGTAACATCACCTACGTCATGTAAAACGTCATGCGTTTTGTAATTGATGCGATAAACTGTACTGAACACATGATACTCGTAAAAAAAACAGCTTTTTTCGGCTCTCGTTTTACAGTCCACTGCTCCTCTATCATTCTAATTAGCTATTAAATGCTTGTTACCTCTATTACACCTGTAAATGTAACAACTGTTGAGTTGTTTCTATTGTGGGATGATCACTTAATTTTTATTGTTGCTTCTTATCTGATTCTTCTAAACCATTCTTACCATATTCATTTATTATGGGTCTGGGACCAAGGCTTTTGCCGTTAAAAGGTTAACGTCCGTCTCGTTGCGTCAAATCATTGATTTTTTATTTCGGCCCTTATTTCCTTGTGGAATATTTTGATTCTAACCCAAACAAACACGAATCATAGGTATGACGCTGATACGACGCAAATCTTCGCGTGACTAATAATCTTCAACAGCTATCACAATTTCTATAACGTCAGCCCCAGAAACGGCAGAGCTTATATTTTCTTAGCACGGCACAGCGTTAACGATTTCTTCTTCAAGAGTTTATGCGACATGTGAAGAAGGAACAATGGCGATGTATTAATTACTGTCATCTTCGAACCGAATGCTTTCAGTTAGTGACGTGTTGCGTGCACCGTCTCATGCGATGTAGTTTGATATCTAGTTTTTGCAATTTTTTGCGTCTGTGGTTAATAGAATAATATTTGAATATTTTGTAGTACTCGTTTATTTATAAATAGGTCATCTGCTCTGTTTCTGAATTAACGTCTGGATTTAATTAATGGCCGTTTTCATGTTGAATTTGTAACCTTTTGCGTTTTCTTGCGTTATTTTGGCTGTTCACGTCATTTACAGCTACACCATCAATTCTTTGTATTGTATCCATCTAAACTCTTTTGCAAAAAAAAACGGGCAATTTTTGTCTCTACTTCAATGAAGAAGAACAAGAAAGAGGTTTTATTAATATGACGATGTATTGGCATGTTATTTGAAGCATCCTGGCATGATTCTTTACGTTCCAAACTTAAATCTTGAAATTAACAAAAGAAAATGTGTGATTATTGTAAAATTGCTTTAATAATGGCGCGAATTGCTGAAACTATATTTTTACTGATTACTAAAATTTTAAAACTGTTGGATATTTTCTGCAAATTAAAAATCTATCTTTTTACACTAACTACTACCACTTTTTGATATGAGTGATAAAGCTATAAGGGCTGGTAAAATTATACCTACTTGAAGAAGGTTGTTCGCAAACGTCAGCGGCTAAATGTGAGTCGTTCTACTGTGCAGAGGGCAACGAAGGCAGAAGGCAACGGTATCAAGAGACCGGTTCGGGAAGAAAACGATGCACAGAACCAAGAGATGACCGCTTTTTGGTGAGTCAGGCGTTGCGGAATCGTGAGGCTTTTTTTTTTTTTTTTTTTTTTTTCGGGTGGGAAATCATCAAATGACTTCTCCCGCTCTGGGCGGAGCAGGAGGGAGTGTCAGACTTTTACTGACTAAAACCCATCCATGTTCCTTCATCGCCCTTTGTGTTCCGGGGCCACGGTATTTCTTTCGAACAGTCCCGCAACCCCGGCAGGCATCGGTCTTTGCGGACCCCTTCCTTTTTGCTGACTCTCTTTGAGGCGCGCGTGGAACACGAACGCGCCGTCGACACGGCCTGTCGTCATAAGACGGACGGACGGCGAGCTAGCCCATAGCCCACCGTCCACAGGCCCGCGCCTACGGTGGCCGGGGGCCACGTGTTGGCCCCCGACGCCCGGGGCGTCTCCCGCGGCGGCCGGGACGCTGTGAAGTTCTCTCCCTCTCACGTTCCGCCACCTCCTTCTCTAGCATTACTGCTTCGCAGAAGGAGGTGACGGCGTCCCATTCCGTCTCGCTCCGGACCATGGCTTGCACCAGGCCCGGACGCGAGAGGTCGCCGCCGCCAATCGCCGCTTCGAGGACACGGCGGTGCTCCGCCCACGCGGGGCACACCTCCACCGTGTGCTCCACCGTGTCCTCCGGTCGATCCTCGCAGTGGAAACACCCGGGCGTTTCCTCCCGCCCGATTCGGTGCAGGAACCTCCCGAAAACACCGTGTCCGGTGAGGACCTGCGTCAGGCGGAAGGTGAGGACGCCGTGGCGTCTCTCCAGCCACTCCTCAAAGAGGGGACTTATCCCCTTAGCCAGCCTTAGCCCTGCACGGGGTTGCGACAGTCGCTCTCTCCATGTCGCCATGAGATCCCGCCGGAAGTCTGTCCGCTGAGCGACAATTTGTCGCGGCAGCGGAGTTTCCCCCCGGCGAAGCGCCTCCGCGCGCCATTCATGCAGGCGCGCGAGGACTATCGCCTCCAGATCCCATGGCGGCAATCCGGCAAGGAGGCACGCCGCCTCGCGGGCGATCGTGCGGTACCCACGGGCCAGCCTTACGGCTACCACCTTTTGGGGCGCGTTCAGGTAGTGGGCTGTACGCAGCCTCAAGGAACGCGCCCACACTGGGGCCCCGTAAAGGGCCATGGACCGCACGACTCCCGCGTAGAGCCTCCGACAGGAGGCGTTCGGCCCCCCCAGGTTGGGCAGGAGCCGCCTGAAAGCAGCCCCAGTCCGTTCCAGTTTGGGGGCCAAACGTCGGAAGTGCTCCACGAAGTTCCACCGGCTGTCGAGGACGAGTCCTAGGTACTTCAAAGTCGACTCGACACCGATGGATACCCCTCCTACCGTGAGTAAGGATCCCGGAGGTGGCGCATTCCGAGGCCCATGAAAGCACATGGCCTCGGACTTGTGCAATGCCACCTCGAGACCCAGTTGCCGGATCCTCTCAACGACTATCGCAACCCCGCGTGTCATGATTTCGGCCGCCGCCTCGTGCGACCCCCCCTGTGCCAGCACCAGCGTGTCGTCTGCATAGCAGACCACGCTGACGCCGCTAGGGAGGTCGGCGCGCAGCACCCAGTCGTACCCGATGTTCCACAAGGACGGCCCTAGGACCGATCCCTGCGGAACACCGCACGACATCTCTCGCCGGTACCATTCTCCGCTGCGACCGGGGTAGATGACGGCTCTATCCGTCAGGTAGTCCCCGACCACACGACGAAGGTAGGTCGGCACCAGGTGATACCGGAGTGCCTCCCTAATGCAGCTCCAGGGCATGGAGTTGAAGGCATTGGCGATGTCGAGAGACACCGCCAAGACAACCCCACCCCGGGACACTGCATCCCCCGTCGTGAGGGCCCTCACGCGCATGATGGCGTCCACCGTAGAGCGCCCCTTGCGGAAACCAAACTGGTGTTCCGCAAGATCCGGCCCCGTCCCCGCAAGGTGCTCGGCGAGGCGGTTTGCAATGACTCTTTCAAAGAGCTTGCCCACCTCGTCGAGCAACACTATGGGCCGGTATGCGGACGGAGAGTCCGCAGGGCGCCCCGGCTTCCGAATGAGGACCAGCTTCCCCGTCTTCCAACGAAGCGGGAACTGGCCTCTCTCCAAGCATGCGCTTAGGAACCCCTCCAGTCGGGGCCCGAGAGCCTCCGAGGCCAGGAACCAGGCTTTGCCAGGCAAGCCGTCGGGTCCCGGGGCGGTATTTTTGGCACTGAGCCTGCGTACCGCCACTCTCAGGTCTACCCCAGTCACTTCCGGAGTGTCGTCGTCGTCGTCCTGATGGTCCACTTCCAGCACCGCAGGTGGCGGAGCCATAGGCGGGGGGGGATGTTCCCCCCGCGTAGGGAACAGAGTGCTCACTACGTCCTCCACGAGCTCAGGCCGTAGACTCTGCGTCAGTGGGGGGGCCCAGGTGCGGAGTTTATCCCGCACCATCTTGTAAGGGCGCCCCCACGGATCTCTGTCGAGAGTCCCCAGCATCTCCTCGCGGGCCAGATCCCTGGCCCGCAACACAGCCTCGCGGAGGGCGGTCTTCGCCGCTCTGTACCCCTCGTATAGCTCCGCCTCAATGGCTGCCGCATCCGGTGGGCGGATGCGGAGCCTGCGATGCCTGGCGTACAGGTGTCGCGCAGCTACGCACGCCTCGCGCAGAGACGTCAGCTCTCGCGACCACCAGTACACCTGACGCCGGGCGCTTCCTGGCCGGACTCGGGGCATTGCCACGTCACATATGTCGGACATGGCCTCCTGGAACCACCCTGCCTCATTGTTAATGTCGGCAGGCCTGTCCGGTGATGTCACCCAGGCCTGCACGATCGAGGCTTCCAGGAGGAGCTCCCGGTCTAGCTGCTTCAGAGCCCAACGTGGACCACTCGGGGCCTGTTGGACCGGCGCGCTTGAGCTCTGGGTGGAGACGTCGAACCGGATGTACCGGTGGTCGGAATAGGTCTCCACCCCCTCCATGACACGCCAGTCAACGACACGCGGCGACAGAGCGGGGCTAGCGAACGAAATGTCCACCACCGACTCGCCCCGCATCCGCACACACGTGGGGACAGAACCCCGATTTAGGACGACCAGGCCCTTCTCCAGAGCCCAGTCCTCCACCATCCTTCCCCGCACGTCTGTGCAACGAGAACCCCAAGCCAAGTTCTTGGCATTGAAGTCCCCGAGGACAAGCACGGGGAGGGAATGGTTTCCGACGACGACACTCAACTCTGCGAGAGAGTTGTGGAACTCGGCGAGAGTTCGGCTCGGGGAAAAGTAGACTCCCACTTAGGGTTGCCATTTTTGGCAAGGCTCGTGTCGGGACGCAAAGAGAAAAAAAAAAATTAATATGAATATTTTTTATTAAAAAAAAAAATACAAATTCTACTGTATGGAAGCAGTGCTAGACGTAGCTTGGTCATATTTTGCTGAAGACTTTACTTTTTTAAGTAATTCTTTCTGTCCTTTTACATATTTATAAAACTCCGTGCAAGTCATATTGAAATTAACCTGACACTGTAATATCGACTCCACAGTCTCCGGCAGCAAGCGATTTCTTTCATCGGTCCACTGGCTCGACATTAATGAAAATATTCTTTCTACTGTAGCGTTGTGGCCAGGTATCGCAAACAAATATTGGCATAATTTGAGCATTTGGCATTTTCTTTCAGGATTTTCTGTAAGATTGAAAAAGTAAATCCACTTCTCTTCTACAGAATTTTTGGCCTTCCACTCTTCCGTGTCAACTGTAGCCTCCAAAAAGTTTTTCAGATAATTATATTGTTGAAAGCAACTGTCGCCCAAAATCTCCACACCATTTTCATTTAGGTATAAAATAGTGTTTTCAACTGCTGTCCATTCTGGGATTTCAGATAGCATCATCCAATCAAACACTTTATATTTATCAAATGATATGGACCACTTTTGCAGATACTCAAAAGCTGTATTATAAAAAGCCACTGTCTCCTCCTCAAACTTCGTGATCAATGTTATTATTTCAAGTGAAGGATTCTCATTTTTTAATTTGTTTAATTGTATTTTAGTTTGCATACCTATAAAATTGCCAGACTTCCTCTCTGTCAGTGAATTTTGTGTTTCCTGTAATATCTGTTTTATTTCAATTATTGACACTTTTTTCTTTTCAACGCTTTTTATATTTTTTTGAAATAAATTGAGATTGGACTGTATAAATAGGAAATAAATTTCACTGATCGGACTTTTAAAAAAATCAGAAATAATTTTAGGTGGTCTCTCTTCGGCGTTAAAATAGTTTTTTAGTGGAATCCAAAGTTTGAGGATCCGTTCAACCGCGGGCATCAGCGAAAGCCATCTTGTTCTTGAGTGCGACAGTAAATTTTGATGATTTATATCAACATAAGCGCAAAATTCCTTTAGCTTTTCAGTCCTGACAGTATATATGGAAAAATAATTAAATATTTTCAGGACGATGACTTCGACATCCACAGACAAGATTCCAGCTGCACTTGATACAGTATTGTGCAGAATATGAGCTGGACAACCAATTCCTTCTAATTTTTTTCCGAGTTCTTCATTTATTTTGTGAAAAACATTGCATTGGCCTCGTCGTTCAAGCCCTCCAAAGTTTGTATTAGTATTGTCTCCGCAAAAAGCGATTAGCTTATCTAATGGAACCTGTAGTTGTCTTAAAGTATAGATACAATAATTTGAAATAGTTTCTGATGTTTCATTTTTAAGAGACTCAAATTTTAACAGCTTCTGTTGGATCCCATCAGCTTCAGTAAAGTACTGAACGAGTAAAGGAAACATTTTTTCAGCTTTGTGATTTGACGCGTCGGTGCCTATGCCGTAAAATGGCACTTCTTGCAATTTTTTCACTGTTTCGGTAACAGAGTGCGGAGCAAGAATATTTTTAACAATAGCTGTAGCCTTTGTCCTAGCAGTAGACTGCTTTGCGGCGATTTTCGAGTCGGGATACATTGTTGCATTCAATTTTACAATACAGTCAAGAGAGCTAAAGGATTGATGATGTTTTACCACTTTATAAGCTGTCGTTAGTTCCGCTGCACTTATGAGTAAATCTTCTTTGGTATCTTCTTTAATCATAAAACCAGATATAGACTTTGATGTCGATACGATGGCAAGTTTCTTTTTGTGGCTAGCCGTAGAAATGTGATGCTTAACGTCAGCCTTACCTCCGTGACTTACTGATATGAAACAGTGACAAATATCACACAACGCTTCTTCATTTGTACGTCCTTTCTTTATAAAACTCCATTCTTTTGTATATTCATCCGAAAAATGGCATTTTCTCTTTCTTGTTGTAGACATTTTCGTGATGACAATAAGTTAAAAACGACAAAATTGTGCAACTTAGCTAAACACTAAATCAATCAACAATGCGAAAGTACAAGCTTCTCACTCACTGTATTGGTTTTCGATAACCCACTGACTCGCTCTCTGTTGCTGCGATAGCACGTGGCGGGGTGCGGGGGGCACCCTTCTCCCTTCCCCAGCGCGGTACTCGCGAGCGACGCGCGACGTCCAACCGCGCTCCGAGTAATTTGGCGCGCGTATTTGAATTGCTTTGACCGCGCGATAAAACGGGACGTAATAGTGTTTTGTCGGGACGTCGGGACAGAAGGCCTAATGACGGTGACAGTCCCGATATATCGGGACGAATGGCAACCCTACTCCCACTACTACAATCTCCCCGAACCGTGCTGCTACGCACCCCCGACCCCTCCTGACACCTTCAAGGGTCGGAGTACCGGCGGCGGCCGACGACACTATGGTCACTGAGCCGTTAAGGTGCGCCACCCAGTCTTCCCTGGGCAGGACAGAATACGGCTCAGCGACCACAGCGATATTAATTGACCACTGCGCCATGCTCTGGAGCAACAGATCCTGAGCGCAGGCGCAGTGGTTTATATTCGCTTGGAGGAAGCGTAACGGAGCCGTTATTGGCATTCCATTACCGCTTCCTCCACTCGGGCCCCCTGTAAGGGCCCCTCTGCAGGCGCAATTGTCACAGTGGCGGTGGCGGCGACAGCGGCAGCGGCTGCGGCTATGGCGACGGTGGTGGTGGTGGCGGTGGAGGGCCCTCCTCTTCCTCTGGCCTTGGCTTTGGCGGGTGCAGCGCAGGCCTTGCTCCCAGCCCGGTGATCAGCCGGCTTGCCAGCCGCCGCACATGCGGCGCAGTGCGGCGTGGCGCAGCAAGTCGCGGATGTGTGACCGGGCTGACTGCAACGGAAGCAGAGGCCGCTGCGGTCGACCTCCGAAGCGCATTGCACCGACACATGGTGTCCCACGTGGCATCGGTAGCACCTCAGAGGTCTGGGCTCCAGCAGCTTCACCTGCGCTGAAACCCAGCCCACCAGTAGCCTACGGCCCTCCACAATAGTCTTGGCCGCCGTCACAGGGCAGCTTACCGTGACGGTTCGCATGCCCGTGGAGTCCGGGCGTAGGGCGCCTGCCCTGACCTGATCGGCAGGGCACCCTCCGGACCTGGCGACGGCGGCCACCACATCCTCCTCGGTCACCGAGTCGGCCAGACCCAGGATGCGCAGGTCTGCGCATCTGACGGGCCTGGACACTCGGGCCTCGTCCGCGTTTAGGGACGCTCTGAGCTTTTCAGCCAGAGCGTCAGCGGACGAGCCACTGGTTTCACCGGGGATCTCCAGCAACCGAGCTCCCGTCGCGGTGACTTTAAGCCGGAGGCCCCCGGTGATCCCAAGCTCCCCGAGATCCACCGTCTCCTTAGCTTTCGCCAGCAGGTCGCGGTAGGACACGCCCCTTTGTTCCGCTTCCGGCTGTAGTGTAATCACTACAGCTGCGGTCTTCGGGGCGGAAAACCGCGCCTGGAAGGAAGCCAGCTCCCGCCGCACCAGGTTCAGAACCTGATTTTCTACCGGCACCGGCTCGGTTTGTCGCTGCTGCTGGTGGCCCCCATTTGGTGGCGCCACGCGGGTGCGAGCCTCACGCAGACTGGCCAGGTCTGCGTGGAGCTTGGCGTTCTCCCTTTAGAGAGCCTCCATCGCAGCCGTCAGGCGGGCCAGCTCCGCCCGCAGTTTGGCCACCTCCTCTCCACCTATCGGAGGAGGAGGGGAAGGCCCCGCAAAGTTGGCCTCCGCTGCCGCCATGATGGAGGCGGAAGCCGCGGGTATGGCCTTGAGTTTAGACGATGTCTTTATCTTCAAGGCCACGCCCCTTATCGCGGCTTCCACTTCCTTTGCAAACCTGGCCTTACGCTCCACCTCTAAGCCGCCAGTTGCATCCGCCTCGTCGCCAGACCCGTGAGCATTCGTGCCCGGGTGGCGCCCCTCCTCGGCTGGTCTCGCCGACCTCTCGGAGGTAACAGGCCCCCCCCTCTTGCCTCGGATCCCACCGCGCTTGCTAGTGGGGATCTTACGGGCCGAGGCCATCTCTCCCTCGGATGACGAGACTTGGTCGCCATCCTTCCTAGACCGCTTGCGGAAGAACTTACCGTTCTCCGCTGCAGTCCCGGCCCTCACGCAGCGGGAGCTCTCCGAGCCTCCCGCACTCGCATCGCTGGATGCGGCGTCGGACTCCGACCCCGCATCCCTCCTCTCCTCTGTTTTGCCGTTGCCGGCGGTGTTGGTTTTGGTTATTGTTAAATTATCCATATTTGAACCCACGAGTATGGGGGAAATAAACGTCAATCTGGGCAGAGACCCCTGTACCCAAGATAAGCAGATTTTAGCATTTATTACTCGCCAGGGGGTCTGCAGGTACCCTGGCGAGGGTGAGCACTAGCGACTGATTCGTTCCATGGGAACACCCGTCAGCCATACATCCCCTCGCGGTGCGCCGCCGCTTGGGATTCGGGGTGACTTTTTATAGAGGTTTTCTACCTCGCAGTCCGGGCGGTTAAGCCAAGACCCTCGGTCCCTATCGAAGCCGCGAGACGTGATCCACAGCACTTCGACAATGGGATTACGAGACTGACGGTGACAAAGAAGGACGCATCCTGCTCTGTCTGCTCGGAGGCAGGGTGAGTGCACACCGAGCCCGCCCTCACTCCTCTGCTATGCCCTCTGCTTTACAGAGGGACACGCAGAGGAACGCACCGTTGGTCCTGGATGGACCCCACCCATGTCAGAATAATTAGCCGCGGCAGTAACACTCCCCGAGGGATAAAAGGAAATTCTCATTTCCTCTCATTCCCCGGAGAAGGATACTGCCGCGCCCAGGGTGCACCGGCCCAGCAGCTGCTCTTCCCTCCAGACGTATCGAGAGGGACCAGCAACCGCCAGACACACGTGGAGGACTTCTGACATCGCACCCCATCGTGAGGCTTCAAGTGTGGACCTGAAGAAGAGCCTTGAAGAAGTAAGAGGAGTAGAAGTTAGCTTGTGGACGGTCAGGAGGAGGCTTTTGGCTGCCAATATCAGGAGCTACCACCCGGCTCGGGGCCCTAAATTACTCCGTGAGAAACGTGTTGCTCGACTTCAGTTTGCTCGAAGTGCTGCGAAGACCACGGGAACGCTATGCGGAAGTGTGTTTCGCAAAATCACTTTTTATGGCGGAGGCTCCGTTATGTTTTGGGCAGCAATGAATTCGACGGAGCGTACGGAGTTAGTTTTCATAGAAAATGGAACATTAAATGCACACCGATACATAATCGAGTCCTAATTTCATATGCACAACCCGCATTGACTGCACTTGGGGAAGATTTCATTTTTATGGACGACAATGCTCGCCCGCACCGTTCTGGCGACGTGGAAGCGTACATGCAAGAAGTTGGGATCCGTCGTTTAGATTGGCCAGCTCGAAGTCCTGACCTCAATCCAATTGAGCATGTCTGGGATGTTCTTAAGAGCTGCTCCACAAAACAGGCAGGCAGCAGGCGGGGAGCAGGTTGCAGGTTGTTTCGTTTTGAGAAATACTTTACCACTCTTCTGCAATGACTTGCAGAAGAGTGGGAACGTATTTCTCAAAACTTGTTAAAAACATCGTGGCAAGCATGCCCAGAAGGATTCAAGCTGAAATTTTGGCAAGAGGATGTCACACTCTTTATTAGGTTTTTACATTTGTAACTTTATTTAATTTAAAAAAGTAAAAATATCTTCTTGTCTTTATGGCACCACTTCTTATTGTTTGGTCGTGTACATCGGTTTAAAGAATACATCGAAACTTAATTTAAAAAAAATGCCAGAATTCACTCCACGCGTATTAATTTACACGTTTACAAGGATACAGACTACGGCAATCAATTAAATTTCATTTAATTAACTCAAATCGACCTTATAACGTAAATTTCCTTAGGTGCCCGTTTTTTTTTGCAAAAGAGTGTAGTCTTCTACTAAACTAGCAACGAATACAATATTAAGAAATGTGTCGAAATACTGATAGATACAGAAAAAGCAAAATCCATTATCAGTAGAGGCACGTCCACCCATCATCATCTGCCTAGCCTTTTCCCAACTATGTTGGGGTCGGCTTCCAGTCTAACAGGATGCAGCTGAATACCTGTATTTTACATGGAGTGACTGTCTGTCTGACCTCCACAACCCAGTTAGTACTGGGTAATACGATATCCCTTGGTAAAACTGATGCCATCCATCAAAGTTCAAATGTAAATCAATTGACCTTGACACAGTAATCGCGTAACTGCCACACCTCAATTGGGTCAGATGCAAGCCCGTGATAAATGGAAACTCCACGCCCTCCACCACTTGGACTATTAAATTGATTACGTATTAATTAGCAACTTTAGTCAGTTCCCGGACATTAATTCTCGGAGCAATAAGTAGATATTTATTACATGAGAGCAAGTTGTATTTATTGATCGCTGTAGGAAGTGAAAATCGATTAATGATGCGTATTATATCTGGTTCTTCGATATTATAAATACCATTTATATTCATGCCATGTCTCATCGCGTTTAGATAAACTTCAATTATTATAGCTATGCATAAAATTACGTGCGTTTCATAAACTATGTGTGCAGTCTAGTGTATATGTGTACTGTACTGGTTAGTGGTTTGTTGCCAAAAGTACAGAGAAGAATCTTTACGATGTTCTTTATTGCAAAGGGTCCTTGTTTTTGCGGCTTATCGTGATTCTCATACACGAAATGAATGGGAATTTTGGCGACATTCCGAATATTCTCTGCTCTACTGATAGTTGTCTGCCCAAAGAGTATGAAATTGCTAGTGTTTCTCCCCAAGCGTTTCCTGGCACCTTGCCAGATTCTCTTTTGCTAACCAAGGAGGATGCAAGCTTACAACCGCTTCCTTAATTAAAACCAAGGAGGATGCAAGCTTACAACCGCTTCCTTAATTAAAGATATGGCCAGTTTCACGCAAAATTGTTAACGGTTCTAATAAGCCTCTTTAGTTATTTGCAACTTTAAAGCTATTGTTTGGTTTTTTTGCACCGACTATCAATATCCTGTCTTGTACGACAATAACATTCTCATGGAATTAGCTGTTTGATATGTATATTGATAGTTAACTATTTTTATACGATACTCAGTTGTTGAAACACTTTCAATTTAAATCCCTTTCATATTGACCGATCAACAACATTCATTTCGTTATTTACGTTGTAGAAAAGAGCAGACGAATTTATCAAGCAAATGAAGCAATAGCATAGTCTGTAGTAGTGTAGTCGCTAGTTAGAGCTATGCCATCATTGCATTCCCCACTCTTTAATGACTCTCCTCTCTTTTCTTGCATGATCAAGTTTACAATTCAGATCAAGACATGAAAAATCGTATCATTTTCGCCAGTAGTCCTCACAAAATGAACAGCAAACATCGCAGTTTTTTCTCAATGCGAAATAAAAGACAATAAACATATAAGTATCTCGAGATAAAAGGTCACTTAATACCATCGATATTATTTAAACGTTTTGATTTATAGACAGCCATTGTTTATTACTTTTCTTATATCGAAGTCCTGTCATTGCGTTGCGATAGCACGTTGCGACGTCAGCCGGTATGAAAGCCACTGATATCCGCATGTTCGCACTTTCGCAGTTACTCTAATGAGCTACGATGCGAACTAGTTTTTACTGTTGCCTTTTTTATTGATTGCTATCGTTTAAGATTAAGCCAATTAGGATTCAGAAAAACTAATCTGGTTTTTTTACTTGATTATTTTTAGTTTTTGCGCACGAGGTTTCAATCGGCACCGATTCATCTTTTTATCAAGATTTAAAACTACTCGTTTCGGTTTTTCTAACGCTTTGTTAATTTTGGTTCCATTATTTTGAAATGTCACCCACAGTTAAAACATTATTTAATACGCCTTTGTGGACTCCAATGTTTATCCCCACGGCTATTTAATTAGTGTCCTTAGAACTTACATGTTTCGTGTTCGTTTCCAACAATTAAATGTTTCTTTCCGTATAATACACAGTCCTTTGATCCTATTCCTTTGAAGTAAACACTTTATTTGCGTGCACAAGGCACAAGACCGTAATTTGGAGCTCCATTCTCGAGGCCAGTTTTCGCAAGGCACCCCAAAATTGTTGCCGTTTAGCAACGCAACCCATTTGTGCATAAACGAAGGTGTTAGCTAATATTTGCATATAATTACTCCCACTCAATGTGAGTTATTACGTACGATACTTGTGAACTTATGTCTATCTCCCGATGTGTTGTTTACTTCCTTGTGTATTATTAAGGGTTGAGGGTAATAGGCTCCCACCCTATTACATGGGACTTAAACCCAACTTGCGATATGTGGGTGCTCTACCTTTATCTTTGCCTGTCTAACCCTTTGGAGATAACAAACGTGATTCAATATTATGTTATTCGAATATTGGACAGCACGATTTCGAGGTGTCGTGACAATATCCATTACAAGCGTGTCTGTGTATTAAAATTAATCATGGTCTAACGGTACAGGAAACATGACTGCGGCAACTGACAATGACAATGCTAGTTATATTGCTAATTGTGATAGGTGGCGCCATCTCTGGTAGTAGGTGTGAAGTTTCAGAATATTATTGCATTATGGATCTTTGATAGCATAACATATTACTTCTGTAATGTTATACCCGACGGGTTCTTTATAGGATGGTACCTATTTATATTACACCTCTAATTCACCAGTTATGTTGTAAGTCCCATGTAATAGCAGGTAAACCTGAGCCTGTCGTTGATTTGTTAGCACGGAAGCCACACATTCAAATAAGTACCAAAAATTTACAGCGCTTGAATGAAACACAACGAGACCTATCAAAATATTTTACGTTAATTAGTGGAATTGAAATACTGATTCTATTCGTTACAAGACTAATCAGCAGCGTTTAACAAATAAATCAAGCTGTATATCAGATTGGACATCGCACAAACCACGCCACACTAATAAAATATAGATTGATTTAACGCAACAAATGAAATGATCAGGAGAGAGTGAAATCGGTCGTTGTTCGAACTTCTGGCGGCCTTGATAACTGCGGTTATCACTAGTCACGTTTTATGGGAAATACGAACACCATAAGCACTAAGCAGTGAATGAGGTCGTATTTTGAACAGAGCTGAACTGTATTGCGAACCCGAGCGTTTCGTACTTTAGTAATAAGAATATTTTAACAGACTTCTAAAAAGACGAGGTTATCAATTCGTCAGATGTTTTTAATTTTTTGTGTGTATGTTCAGCGATATCTTTGCCAATGTGAACCGATTTCGATGATTCTTTTTTTAAGCAATACCATTTAGGTTCTAAAACATAAATAACAAAATATCACGCCTGTAATCCCCGCAGGGTTAAGCAGAGGTATGTACCTAGTAGTACACCGACATTTGCCAGTTATGTTTAAGTCCTATGTAATAGGGGGCGAGCGTAGTGCCATCAACCGGTGCTATAGTACCTGTAACCCTGGTTTTATTAGAATTACAGGAAGCAATTAACGAATATTGAAGTGGTTTTGTAGCAAGCTACAAATCCTTGCTCTACTTTTGAGTTGCGTCAATACAGGAATGTGAAGAACCCGAATTACTTCTACTTGAAGACAGACGAAAATTAAAGAATAAAATAAACGATGGGTTTTATGGGATCCCTGCAAAGGTAAACCAGGCTAGCTTACTAGCTTAATTAAGAAGCTTACTGTTAAAACCATAATAGAATTCGCTGATGAACAGTAAATCCAATGCGCAGTCAACGTTTGTTCACAAACGTGACCGATGGACGTATCGCAAAGCATATTTCCAATAACGGTTTTTTTTTGCTTGCTTTATTTCGGCGATTCGTTCCACTTTCGTTGGGTCCACCGAGCGTAACCATGGTGATGGTAGTGTGTTCAATATTAGAAGCTACGTACTGCGAAATGGGGAGTGGATGACGAATGTTTTTTTAAGTATCGAGTTGATTTTACTAGTAGGATGTTGCATTAGTCGTGGCAGCTGTCAGTCAACATCTTTTTCTCCTGGGCAGTCTTGATGAGTCGTTCATCAACTCGTCCCACAAGCCTATGGCCCATTTGGCATTTTACTTTTGATGATTTTTTGTTTTTGCACTTGTTTCTAAAAAGAATAGATGGGAAGTTTACTTACTCTAGATACATAATAATGAACTTTTCATAGGTGCAGAACATCTTTCTGCCGGGGTTGCGGGACTGTTCGAAAGAGATACCGTGGCCCCGGAACACAAAGGGCGATGAAGGAACATGGATGGGTTTTAGTCAGTAAAAGTCTGACACTCCCTCCAGCTCCGCCCAGAGCGGGAGAAGTCATTTGATGATTTCCCATTCGAAAAAAAAAAAAAAAGAACATCTTTGTCACTTCTGTACCACGTGCTTTTTGTTTATTGTCTTAATTAACATACTAGCCGCGTTATGCGTTTGCGTAATAATGAATGGATATTCTATACAACACTATTCCTAGTGTTGTATAATAAATGCCCAAGTATTTTTCTATGTTATTCATAGAAGCTTAATATGAATCTAAAAAAATATCATTCATCTTGAAAGCCCTATAATATTTGTTAAATCCTCATACCCTATACCCTCGTACCCACACCTTAATTTTTTCAACCTTGCCTTGCGATGCCTAATTTCATTGCTGCCATCGAGTTCATCATCTTTTTTAATAGCTTTGTTCCATTCGCTGCTGAGTGTTGGACTTCGTTTTGCCTTATTCGTCTGGTCGTTGCCAGTCATTGCGATCGTTTTACCTGTTTATCATTAGGTTACAGCAGTCCACTGCTATTCCACGAACATTTCAATGCGTCTCATGCAGCTGCTACCAGCCACTCTGCGAAGATCGTTGCTCCACCTAATCTGGCCACCTAGCAAGGTGTTACCCCCTCATTGTGACCCAAATCCAATTGCAGTGCAGTCTACACGAACTAAAAACGTAACATCTATATTGCCTACACATGTGAAAGCATGAATTCTTACGATGACAGTGTAGTGTGTAGTTGCGTACGTCTGCGGTATTCCGCTCGGATAATTTATTACTGGCTCAGTTGATGCGGACGACCTTATCACAATGCTCTGCGAACACAATGTAAGCATAATCTGTTCTGCGTAGGTACATGGCTTTTGTTCGCTTTTGTACAAAAAAGCGCTTTCTAGGTACGTTTAGAGGTGACAATTGGTTTTTATGATTTTTATAGAGAGGTACAGCACTAGTGAATCACGCAAAGTTTTAGCTAGTTGCAAAAAAAATATGAAATAAAACCTTAGTATCCTTTATTATTCTTTTTTATTAACACCTATTTTTCTTTTATCATATCATTCAGATTATTTGTTGTATGTTCTGTTTTATTTTCTTTGTCTCGTATCATGACAGATGCTCAATATTCTATTAATTATAACTGTCCACGTTGTTACTCCAATGCAACGGTACAATCATGTTGAATAAGTCGGTCGTCGCAGGTCGACAGCCTTGACCCGTTAATATTTCAGCGTTTACATCATACTTACTGGTCGTTGGCCTATTATTCAATAATACTTGTGACTAAGAGCTAACTGTTTTGACGACAAAATTTTCTTTTTGAAACTTATTCCTAGTCATTTTATTGTCTCTCATCCCCGTATCGATTTCTAACAGAGAACCTAAGGAGTCTATCCTTAGGTTCTCTGTTAGAAATCGATCCGGGGTTAAATCCTGATTATGAATAGTCTTGTAAAAGATTCCGATCTATCTCTAAATTCTCCAATCGTCATGTCTTATGTATGTCCTTGTCATCGGCTATTTTTATTGGATCTCTTTTTCTCATGGTTTTAAACATCTCAATGTTACCACAAGTCTTAATACTTCTTGCAACTGTCTGCTGCTAGGGCTTCAACTATCACTTGTCTTATCCTTATTACCCGTTGAGCTGATGACTCACAGCAATCGAATATGGCAATAACTCGATGCAAAGCGCTTTAAATTACCATAAACGATTTGATAGATCAGATAAGAAATAGCACGACAAATCTCAACTATCATGTAGATGTAAGCACTTGTGTATCTAAAACGTTAAAGTGGACTACACGAGAAGGTAAATTTTCGTTAGTAAATCCTTAAAAATCTGGGCGACAATCTCTCGATAACTTTTCAAACGTGAGGTACTTTTGACAGACTAGTCTGATATTAAAATGCGAATAAGTATTCGTAAATAGGTATACGGAAATCGCTCATGTGATGTATAGTATCATCAGGTCATAAAAAGTTAAAAACCTTCGAATAGCAGCAGTTGAAACAGACACCTAACAAAGAACCACTTGATTCTGAACAAGGTCGGAAAACGAAATTAAAACTCCCTATTGTTTACATGATACATTTTGAAATTGCTGGACGTTTTGTTTATACTCGCGCTAATAAAGGGGCGCGTCGGGACCACAGGCAACTGGGGAAGGTCGGTAACCTTGTCCCGACTCTATAATTAGCTCTTTGTTTGGCTTGACTTTTCACTGTCATCCATTTATTGTCCGTGGAATTGATGAGGATGCTGCTAGGACTCTGTTAATGTTAATGGGAAGGTCTATTCTCTTTGTCTATTTTTTCTGAATAATGCTAGTATTCCCAGCCGTATTGCTTGCAAAATCTCTTACTCCTAATACGTACAAAAAACACTCAGTTGTGAATATGTCGAGGGATCTTTTATTAAATTTCATTATGTACGAGTACGTTCATTTGTGTGGTATGTTCGGTTATTATGGGTGCCAAAAATCCGCAGCGGTGACTGAGAGTCACGCCAATATTGACTTTCCTTGCTTATATTTTATCCGTGAGTAAAGTGATCTCCACTCCTACAAACTTCATCTTAATGAACTGTTTAAAACGGGAAGTCCAAATATTTTGAAAAGAAACAGTTGAGCTAGTAAACGGATATTTATTCGTAAACATAGACTGAAATCATATTACAAAAACATCAACTTCCTACATTTTTATAAACCGCGCAGCCACACAAGTCAGTTTGTTTAATGCGTCTAGTCACCCCCCCTCGGAAGCAGACGACCCTGCCCCCCTGTGGACGTACACACAGACGTACTGTCGATGTATTTAATTAGTCTGTGACTTGTTATCTTATGATGTAGCCCTGGTATACGTTGTGTAATAGACTCCCTTGTTCTATAGTCTTACTATTCATTGATTGGTGTGCGGCGGCGGTTAGTCAGAATCCCGTGAGTCTGACAACTGAGTTGTGGCGATCAGACAGTCAGTTGCTCCATGTAAAATACTGGTATTCTGCTGCATCTGCTTAGGCTGGAAGTGCTGGAACACAAGTACTTACAACGTAGTTGGAAAAAAAAGGTTACGATGATGAGCAATTGGACGGCTGGCAAGGAGAATCAGATATTTGACTTGAAAACTGCACTTCCGGAGTTGATTTCAATGTTTTGGTTATCATCCTGAAACGTTAATATTTCAATTTAAGACAAGCCATTAAGAACGTGTATATTGCAAGATAGTCTAGTCTTGCATGACGAAAACTGATTACAAACTTCCCAAGCGGGATGCTCATAATTTATCGTCGGACTTTGCACCAGAATTGTGGCGCTAGCAATTTCCATAAGGGTTTTGGCATCATATTTCGGGTAGTCATGACTCATGTCTGATGGAGTCCATATTTCACCCTGAAAATATATTTTTTTTTTAGAAGAACTTGTTTTTTGCCAATTTTGCCAATCTGCGTGTCTATGGAAAATCTATTCATGGTTTTATAATACATACAGCAACTGTTTAAAACTGTCATGCATTTTGTTTGCACAGCCTTTTCATAAGGTCGTTACTATGCAGCCTTTTGTGCATAAAATGTGATTTTGTCTTCGGAATGTCTCATGAATGTTTCGACTTTCAATGAAATGCGTTTGTTTGTTGCTTAATTACCCCTATTAAAGTTAATAATGAAAAGTTAGAGTAAACTTTTTGTACCGAAAATTTCCTACTTTCTTGAAAATACTGACTACTTCTAGAAGGAGAGACCTTGCAATAATTGTTTATTTTCACCATTTTCAGGCCGGGTCCATTCAGCGATCGTCTCTGGGGTCAACTTGGAGACGAGGTCGGTCACAGTGGAATGGTACGAGCGTGGCGAGACCAAGGGCAAGGAGGTGGAGATCGACGCTATCCTGGCCCTCAACCCGGAGCTCGCAGTCGGACCCCCCAGGCACCACACACCACACCTACAACCGATGCCCAACAAACTCGCTAGGGTAAGAGAACTCCTCTTCAAAACTTCTGCGCACCTGGTACTTCTATAAGAAGTAGGTCTATGTTAAAGATCGTGATCGATTAGTGGAAAACATTTTCATAATGCTTGCAATAGAAGGTGTGAGTAACATCTCTTAGGAATCCATATGCGCCTAGTACAAAGTGAAACGTATTATGTACATTTTTCGTCAAGCGTGATCGGTTAGTAAATCATAGATATTAATAAATGCTTGCAATTGAATGAAAGTTAGAAACAACTCTTTAGAACAATGCGTGCCTGGTACTTAGTTTAGAAATTGAAACTGACGTTTTAGGTAGTCGTTTTCATTCAATACAATATGTATGTACGCAAATCGTGATGGATTAGTTCCATGCTTGAATTAGTTGTGTTACTAATATCATCACCTAAGTTGTTGATATAACAAAATGATTTCATTCGTTCATACACCCAACCACAACCCAACCGAGTACTGATCTGTAATTAACACATTGCATCATGACCGTTTTGAAATTAATATTTATAGCAATGAGTACAATAAACACGTAGGTAATGCAGGAACGTGGCAGCCTTGCTTTCATTACAGTCCAATTTATTTTAGCCCCGTTAACTCATAGTATAAACTTCAGTGCAATAAATTCTAGTTGTTAAGGTCTGCTCGTATTGCTTGGCACGGATCGGCGATTTCAAGTTGCAACACATAACGTAGCCTATTTCATGTGAAGGTGATTCTGATTATTAATCTTCCGAACTGCAGTACATTCACGATCACGAACACGATATCGTGAAAATTATTATCCAACTTTTTGGTGTACTGAATTATTGTTCAGTTGGCTTTCTGAGGACAGATAGTTCACTTCTACTCTAGCATAGAGTTGGTGGAAAGTAGAAACTTGCCTTAACAAAGTGTAAAAGAAAAGTAACGTGTAAAATTGCAATGTGACCAGACCTTAAAGCATTTCCTCACGGCAACAACAAAGGTCAAATCGACCTAATTTTTGCTGAAAGCCTGCAGTAGCCATTTGCTTGCTTTCGCCTACAGTTTGCGCCTCTAATCGATTGTTAACTTTAGCGATAAAGCTAAATGAAAGCTTTAGTTAGTTTTATCGATTAGTAAGGGCGTCCGAAACGCGTACCAAGCCGCGATCACTCTCATTGTTTGGGTTGTGGAGAACAGTTGCTAATAGACGCCACGCCACAGTTGTGTCGACATATCCGCGTAAGGCGAATGTGCCCTCTGCCCATGACGGCACGACACCCGTCACATCTTATCATAATAATATTCATCATGAACTTCTATAAATCGCTCATTTAGCAAAGCCGGCTTTTGATGAGTGTGCAGTGACGAAATTTTTTCGAAATCCTGTCAAGGCCTGACAAAAATTACATCGGTATCATGGTTGTCACACAACCGCTGGAGAAAATGTAGACATGTTCCCATACATCTACAGCTGGCAGGTGACTATTTGTAGCTAGCACGGTAGCGATCACAGCTTGACGAAATGTTTTTTTTTTCTGTAAGATGCACCGTTGCCAAGGCGACGCAACTTGTTAGAGCACGCCGCTGTGTAACTATAAGCACGATAAAGTTCGTACACTGTTGTAGATATAGGTAAACACAGAACATCGGTAGTTATGTGACATGTACCTTATAGCTAGATAATTTCGATGTTCACGAAAACACCGGCTGATAGTCGCGTGTCAAGTAGTGGCCGGCTCTCGGTCCCACGATGATTGATGGTTAGACGTATTAGACGACCTTCCAACCAGTATGGGTACGTTTGACGCATGCCGGACAACGGTCGCATCGATTTTCCACAAGCCGTGCAAGCATTTCAGTTTCACTTTCAACTCGAAGTCCATTAGGGACGCACCTCGTTTGTGACTCTTGTTTATAATAAGCAGGCGAAGGGCGAAGCGCCGGAGCGTTGAGTAAGTGGTTGCACCGTGTTTTGTCATGTATCATTGGCACGTGTATGTTTGACATGGCCGCGAAGGACCCGTCCGGCTCGTCGTCGGACGACGGCGGCTTCCTGCGGGAGAGCGCCGAGGGCGACGCCGCGGCCGACTCCGGACACACGCTGCCCGTGCGCAACTCACGATCGGTACAGTCTTCGCACTTACTAAACGCATCATTCGCAATTTCGCACGCCGGAGTCCGACGCGTACGCACAACTTGCTGCGCCCGCTCCGATACCACCGTATTTTTTTTATTTTCACACTTTTTCGATTACGTTGCTCAACGATCTATGATTTGCACACGAACGGCTTGTTATGGTGTTTTGTTTGACTGTAATGGATTGTGCTTTTGTCACGCCTGTTAAAACACGTCGACAATGCGATACGGTTTGCGCAGCGGCTTCGGCGTAACAAAAACATAGTCCAATGGTAAATGTAGTAGTTTATATAATGTCAATGTACTGTATATTTTTGCACTCATTCATTGGACTTTTTGACCGACTCGGATTTTGTAAAAGTTGAAATAGAAATCCAATTTGCAATCTGTGTTACAGAGATGCATATATTTATAGTATTTATGGCTCATTTATCAGGTGTTTACAATAAGTCTAATTTGGTCATCGTCAATGACATCAACTGATGATTCATCTTCCCACGCCGCTTTGACTTGTCTTATCGGCTCTTAACGGAAATTTTCTTACGAATGTTGTTAATAATGACCAATTGCATCGCCTGTTTCGATGTAATTGAATCAGCTTAAGCTTTTTGGTTTTTTATGTTTGAGAGCTACTACAAAAACTAAATGGTTTGAAATTGCGAAATGCTCTAAATTCTGTTGATTGAATGTTTCTCATTTTGCCATATTTTATTTAATCTTTTTTTGGATTTTTGTTGAAATTGTATGATTATGTATGAGAACAGTTTTATTTTGAGTGTACTGTATATTTTTAAGCTTCATTCCTCAATAAGCAATGACAATGAAATGTAACTACTGACTACAGACGAATCACTTGATGTACTTACCTGGTAGTTATTTTAACAATACCCTTACTACCACAGTTACGCAATGTAATAGAAATCTTCCACTTGCACTTTTCAAATTAAACCTTATGAATGATAGACAAAATTAAAAGGCACACACATAACGCTACTGACATTGAAGAAAGTCGTACCTCGCAAAAAGAATACATAATGACCAACCAAGCTGACACGCATAATAACTTCCTTGCAAGGTTGACTTAGATAGAAAACACAATAAATAGTAAGGAAAACTTAAACGGATTTAAAATTTAAGAGAGTGTTTTCAAATGTGTTGCAATTTTACTCTCAACTTAATTGCATCAGTTTAGTTGAACCTCACTGATCTGACTGTATAATATGTATATTCTGAGGATATGTCAAGTCCTTAATCTCTAGCGTTCAAAAGGCTAGAGAAGGTTAGTCTACTACATCTGTGTCTATTTAGATGCGTGAATAATAAAATTAGAACATTTCTTCTGAGCTGCTTGCTAGATTAGTTGATCCAGGTGGCAGCTGGGAAATTGATACAAATTGAAATTGTATAGTGTTCTGTTCTCACAACCTATTTCAGCCACAGTAAATTACCAGTTTTCATATCAGGTAGCTAGAATTAATGTGTCACATTAATAAATTAAATCGACATCGATATTATTAGAGGGGTCATTCAGAGTAGTGACGTGGGTAACAAAGAAGTAGGTAGTACAAAGTGAGCAGAATAAGGTTTACTGAATAATCAATAGACAATCGAGTGGCGTGTTTAATGAACTCTTTGGTTTCTGGTGAGCAAGGGGTATCGTATTACCCAGTACTAACTGGGTTGTGGAGGTCAGCTGTGCAGTCGCTCCATGTAAAATACTGGTATTCAGCTGCATCCGGATAGAGAGGAAGCCGACCCCAACATAGTTGGGAAAAGGCTAGGCAGATGAGATGATACGGTTATATGGATTGCTCATTGGGGGTTGTAGCAAAAGTTTGATCACCTAATGAATGTCTAACGAAGAAAGATGACAACCATGAAATACTAACAGATATGATACAAGAAAAACCATGTTTGAATCATCTATACATACGATAATCAGTTAATCATACTGACACAAGGTGAGACAATAGCATCCATTAATAAACTGTAATACTAGGATTAAAGATATAAAACTGTCCACACGCAGCTACTACACGTGGAGCCATTACTATTCATTGTTCGTTAACAATTGTAACAGACATTCCGATGTTACGGTAATCAGCTTACGTACCAGTACTCGAGAAATATGAATAAGACAACACCGGATTTTGTACAGAGATCCCACTTGATCTCCTTTGTGGTCTGATGGGTGTCGTATCATTGTTTGTTTAATCCGAGAGTGTAAATGCGACGAAGACATCATCGTAGCAGGTACAGGTCTCCCCTTTCTACTGCCACACACACTTTCCGATTCTCTCGAGTCAAGGGACTCCAGGTGTTTTCTGCGATTTTGACTATATCGTCGACCCAATGTCCATATCATCGGTTTCTTTGGCCTAACCTTGGCCACCACTCGGTCTAAGCCTTGCTCCATCGGCCATCTCCGCGTCTAGCCAGGTGTCCTGTCCAGGTCCACTTGAGCCGCACCGCCCGGTCCCCGACGTCGTAGAGCTTCGTCCGACGGCGGATGAGTAATATGCTTTATTATAAAGAGTTGAGAGAATCGTAATGAATCGAATCGAATGACGATTTTTCCTATTATTTTCTTTTGCTAATTAAAAATATTGACGATTGTATGGATTAAACATTCGCTCAGAAGTAAGGCAGACATAATATCCATTGATGCCACTTCTGAAGACTAAACCAACGACGCCAACTATAAACATAATCCTCGTGTCAGAAATGAAACGTTTATAGTCCATGTCATATGCAAAGAATGCAGACACAGTAGTGTTTATAGGTGAATGTCAGTTCCTCTTCTCTGAATACCTAGTTTTATGGTGGCTATGGCTGTTCAAAGTTGATGTGGCTATAATATTTGATAGTCTTACGAATATTTGGAATCCATGTTGCACAGTCTGGCATCAATTCTCTTATTAAAGAAATATTGATCAATTGGATAAAAATGTAAATCAGGACAGAAGGTCGAAGAAGTCTAGAAACAAAATGTTTTATTAAATGTTGATTTAATGTTATGAAATAATTTACATTCATGAATATCTTATCAAGAAGCGTGCTGCATTCAGATAATTATGATAATGTTTGTTCCGGTATGAATCAATTCCAGAGATTATCAGGTATTTTACTTGTAAACATCCGAGTCACTGTATACATGGTAGGTATATACTGATGAATACTTTCACCACATGCTAAAATGTAATGGGTTGAAATGATTTGATCACCATTACATATTTGGAAAGCAAAGCATTACTTTAATGATGATCATGACTTGGCAGAACAGCAAATTCCGGCGAATATCAAAATACACACTTGGATCCCATCACAACAAAAAAAAGGCATGAAGTTAACTAAAGACTCGTAAAGCAAAAAGCAATAGAAACTTATCTCACAAACTGTGCTCTTGAATTCGGATGAAAACGTATCTCCAAACTTAGGAAGTCATTAAATGAAATATATGGGAATTCCCGTGTTGTTAGAAATCTCAGAACATGTTATGAAAAGACAACGTAAAAAAAAAATATAATAAGCCCAAGGATGCTCAGCTTAAGGAAACTTATCTACTCAAATATGAAAATTTGTGAGTGTTTAATAGACGAAAAGTCGAAGCTTTCTTCTTTTCATAAGTTAATATCTCAAAGTTTTCCTTCAAGATTAAATAAAAACCTTGTTCCCGCTTCCATCAGCGTTTTTACTCAACAAAAAAGATTTAGTGGTCTACCGTCGTTTCGCCTGGGAAATTGTCTGTGCGGTAGGTACCCACTCCGCTGGAAGAGATTAGAGTCCTGGCGTTACCGCGGGACCCAGTCGGGCGCCATTCATTCATTGCCTCGGTTTCCGACCGTGATAAATT
The DNA here is from genome assembly GCA_941918905.2 of Xestia sexstrigata. Lineage (NCBI taxonomy): Eukaryota > Metazoa > Arthropoda > Insecta > Lepidoptera > Noctuidae > Xestia > Xestia sexstrigata. The sequence goes on from OW799201.2 coordinate 22,897,246, forward strand.
GCTTCCCGCTATCCGCTAATTGCTTCGTACTTATTTCCGAAATTAAGATAAGTTATTTGTGTACGAAGACGTTTTTTTGGAGTAATCGTTGAGTAGGTTTGACAAGCAAGGTAATTAGTTTGGAAGGATGTAAAGAATTATATACCTTGGATAATTCGCTGTAATCAAAACAGATTTTATAATTGTTTCTAATGTCTTTCATTGAGTTTTTAATCATCATTCTGTATTCTATCTACTATCTGAGATTCATTATGTTTATCGCTCAGATGAAAATCTTTACCGACATCCAAGAGTGATGTCGTTACTTTTTTAACTGTCCTGGTTTACGTTGGTTTGTTTTTAGTTATCTTGAATAGAGCGACCGTCTTAGATTCCCAAATCCGACTCAATTTAACATTTGATGCGGTACAAATATTTGTTTTCAATTTAGATGGTTTTAGCACCCAAAACGTGATTCGGAAGTTGACCTGAAAACGCTGTGTTATTATTTTCCAGAAATTAATAATAAGATTCAGCTTATTTGATTCGTAGAACTGCTGGCTTATATCACCCACTCTGTCATATTTCTCAGAAGTCTAAACTCATAAATAAGAGCAAATAAAGATACAAATCTGCGCTGCAGTTAGATAGGCAGGAAGAGCGCCATCAAAGTGGGTTTATACTGCATTTCGCGAAGGAAACGCCCGTCAGGTGCCGTGAATAAGGAAGTACGGAGCATCGTACCATTGGCCTCAATACATTTCTAGGCCCGGCTTGGGTGTGGCTCGATACTACGAAGTGTTGAAGATAAAAATGTCCTTTGAGATACAGAAAGATAGGGGAAGTTGCGGCTTGAACTTTCTCGATAACACCGCTTCAACCTTGGATTGCCTTGCAGCCTTTAAATATTAAGATGATGAATATGGTGGTGAATGATGATGCATTGGTCTTAATCAAAATATATGAGTCGTCTTGCTTAACTGGACATGAAATGAAGTTTAGTCTTCTTCAATGTTTTACCCCAATAACTTGTTTTGAGGGCAAGAGAATATTTCCGAAGCTTTTGGTAAAAAAGGTTACACATTATGCAACTACAATTAAATAAATCGTTAGTTCAATTGCTGGCATGTGGGTGGGTAATCATGACAAAAGCATTTAATTTTATGAATGTTTGCTTTTGCCGTGTCGCCATAGTATCACTTTCAGTAGGCAATGGTGTTGATCGATACTCACAATCACAAAGTTAGACACTTTGCTGGGTTAAGTAAAAGCTCGGTTAGTGGGCCACGGATTAGCATAAATCAAGGGTAGTTTGTAAGCTATTAACTGATGGAGAAATGTGTAAAGCACATTTGATTTATTTGGCTAACTACCTTGAAAGACAGTGGTTAAATGTTTTGGAATCTAGTTTACTTCTCTTGATTTGGTGTAAAACCTTGTAGCTGCCAGAACGTAACATTTCCTGTCAACCTGAGTCATCCTACTGCTGGGCAAAGGTCTCTCCTCCTGATTTCTAGTTCTTTCATTTCCAGGGCCTTTGTAAATCTCAGGACAATTGTTTTGTCCAACTCGTCCCGTAATCTTCTGCTAGCGTGTGGTCCTGGATTAATCGTTTTCAAGAAATATGGTTATATTAGGTTCAGAGAATTTTCACTTTAACCTCAAGGTTCACTGTGCCTACAGGAAGTAATGGAAATGTGTCCAAATTGATGCCAACATTGTATTTTCATCGAACAACCAATTATTTTTTCTATGCCACGCTATCAGAATACCTATCACAGTTCAATATAATTTCCTATCGATTCATGGGTTTTACGTGTGTCAACAAACTTTTTAAGGACCATTTATAAATATGTCAGTAACAAAACCTGGAGGTCGGGGCAACGTCCCCTTATACCAAAAACTAAAAACCGTTTCTTCCACGTGAATACTCTTCTGTCACAACAAACATTGAAAGATGGGAACGAATTACAGAATTGAAACGTATACGCATAAACGAAAACTTTTCTAGATTACGAGAAGGCTTTTCGAAAGCTGCTTTTTTTGTATTGCCAAATGAAAATGTTTTGTCGATGCGGGTGTAGGAAACTATAACACTATCTTGAAAGTCGATTGTTGCTGCTGTTGTGTTATTTTGAAAGCTTTAATATATTTTGGAATGAAATGCTAGTTTATTTTATTGTTTTTTTGGTTGGACGGCTGCTGACAATAAATCAATAAAATATTATGATGGTTACTCAATGTGGAGGAAAGGAAGACAATAGTTGACATAATTCTCTTACCGATTTTGATATGTGAATATTTTCTCAAATCTTTCACACTCTTTGGATTGAGGGCTGCAAATTACTTTGTAAATATATAGAGTACGTTTTTCTTTTATTTATCCCCGTCCTGCAGCTTTATACAATTATTTTGCAAGTAAAAACAAATTAGTGCGAGGATGATTAATGTGTGGTTTCTGTTTTAGGATATGACGCGGCAATCCATACCAGTGGCTACAAAAGGTAAGTCTTACTTATTTTGCTTGATAATGTCAAAACCGACAAAGTTTTTACCGGATGGAAATTACTATTGTGCGTTCGACTACTACTATAATTTATTTACTATACTGTGTTGCAATGGATTTGCTTTGACCCATAATATGATGAAACTATATGAGTTGAATTTACTTGGTTTACAAGGAATACCATACGAGTCCATTACATTATCAGTTTATGAAATGACTTCATCTAAAAGGATGTTATTATCTTATCTTTCCAAATAAATCGCATTTCAAGACAAACTGTGAGTCTTTACTAAAACAATGTTGATAATAACAAATCTTTTTTTACTGGTTTCGCAACACCTTTACCAAAAGGACGAACAAATCTTGCTTATATTTAGTTATACAACTGTTTTGATATCTGTGAATCATGCTGCAATATGTGCAATACATCCTATATTCTATGTATCATGTTACAAATATACGTAGGCCACGTGTTTCCAAAGGATTTCACCCAATCAGAACAAAGGACTAACAAAATGTCTCAACTGACAAAATGATTGTATCTTACTCATCCGTTGTAATAAAATAATGCTGATGAATACTTGAAACGGAACTTTGACGTCACTGAATATTCATGTTTTATGTCAATATTTAATCTACAATTTCGCAAAGCAGTTCAAAGTTTACTGACCTTGAAGTAACGGAAAAATAATTAAGGCAATTAATTCGCTCAAAGAAGGATCCCCCAAAACAGTTCATGACATCACACTTGCGTGAACCTCCTTTTAAAGTGTTTTAACTGGCATGAAACAAAAATAATGTGTCCACAGAGAAGTAAAGACGTTCTAATGAGGCGAACGTTGCCCTAACGGTCGGTCTTAATCTGAATAGCGATCTTGAACTGGCATGACGTGTGTCTCGCAAGACTTTACCACATATTTCAGTTCCATTTTAGCTGATGATTCGTATTGTTCGTGATTTTCTTTGAGACTGCTTCTGGATTTGGAGTTATTTTTGGGTCAAGTGTTGAGTTACCGCACGGTGTTTGACTAGGTGTAGGCATTTTGTGTCGTGTCTGTTTTGAAGATTCTGAGGTTTTTAAATTGTAATGAACTTATTTTGGTCAGGTTTAAATGTGTTTTTGTAAGAAGTGCTAAAGCTATTAAATTATTTATTTATTTTGTAAAAATCTCCCTTACAACTATCATTGCATCCGATTGTGCGGTTTTTCTTCTAATCTACTTACATAGACATTTGTTATTTACATACAAGAGTTAACTGCATTATAAAACAATTGCCTACCTATATTATTATACATTATAACATAAAATAAATAACAGAATGCGTATTCACTCCAGTGACATGTGATATATCATTTGTTTATTATGTTTCGGTTCCTTCTAAATTACGAGTCTACAGGACATGATGTGCTTGAAAATATGTAAAACCTTCTGAACGTTGCTCTACATACATTTTTCCCCTTTAATTGTCCTCATAAAATTCAGTAAACATAACAATGTGTCCACAAATATTGACAGTGCATTGTAATGCGGTCGAAACACCGGCTTCGTTCACGTCACGCGATGATTCATTAGGTCGTTATCTACTGCATACGTTAACCCAGACAACGCCTGACTGCTGTCTAAATCATAAGTCTAGATTTAAGTCCTTTTTAGGTTCCTGTCTGTAGGAATTTTTATAAATATAGTCTTGTATGAAGAGTGTTGACAAAGAAAAGCAGTTTAGCTTGTCTTGGAAGTAAACGTGTTGACATGAGTGATCTTTGATAGCTTATCTTTGTCTGCAGCTGCGCTGGGGCTAAAGTGTCTTCTAACAAACGAATTTTTTGGTTACATTTTATTTTAGTTTACAACTTGACTTTTTCACCTTCAGCTCTTGTTGCCTGTCCTCTTTTGATACACTCGCCTGATCCTAATTTGTCATGCTGCCACCATATCTACAATCCTTGTGATTTGGGGTTCACTAAAATGGAGTCGTTAATGGCGTTGTAATCAATGCTTAAGCTCTACCAGTAGCCATAAAAGGCCACTTATACATTCAAAATTGACAATTTAAATAATTGTACGGCTGAATTCATCATTGCCATTTTAGCCAGGAATTACCCAGACAATCCATCGGCCATCTCCGGCATTATTTCAAAAGAACCATGTGTAAACAATAAATGATCGTTATATATCTGCTCACATCCTTATCGTGCTAGAGTGAGACACAGCTAGTTTGACGTTTGATTCGTTGTGCATGAGCGTCGCTGCGTCTGGCTGACGGGTTCAACGGTCGTGGGTCATTTGTTACAGGTTGGGCACGTGAAATTATTGTAATAAAGGTTACTGATAATTCCTGTCGATGTATCCCAGATTTTGTTATCCTAAATTTATATTATCATCCATGTTCATTTAGGAGAACACAAGCGAGGCAAACACAGACTATAGAACCGTAGAAAACATCGAACATTTCTGTTGCTGAAAAAGAATGATGTATGATGTTTACTATTGTAAACATCGCACTTGAATCCTCGCAAAAGGGTTAGGTAGAGGAGTGCCTATTATTACCTCACTGTGCCAGTTCCTCTCATGGTGACCGGTTTGCCATCAACCGGGCACGAATCCACACTACTGGGTGCTGACTGAGAAATTCCTGATGAATAAAACCCAAATAACTGAAATATAATATAACATTTTGTAGGATAATATAATAGAACACAGCTCCGAAAATATACTCCAGCTCTCTAACTAAAGTTTTATTGTTGCCGCTGCAAATGTCTTCAAGTAATTTCACCCCAGATAACACTTCTGATCCCTGTCGGTACTACTACAGGTAGGTGATACTTACCTATAGAAAAGTTATATCGACAATCAACCTCGCCTCGGTTAAATCCTTATGGACCGGTGCGGTGTTCCAAGCTTATTTATTGGTTAGGGCTCTAAGTCCAAGCTCCTCTAGTATTGAGCCTTTGCAATTTATAGACCCCGGGTTGTATACTAGGGTTTCCAACCAATCGTGGAAACATCAGGAATTCAGCATGGAGTTACACACATACATACAACCTGCTACGATCCTTCCTTAGATACTTCTTTTGTTTCGTCCACATTCATACATCTTAGCAAATACGCACACCGGTTGTGAGTGAGGATTGCGCACTTGACCTTTCTGAGGAGCGTCACCAATAAGGTCAGTGAGGAGTGCGTATAAACATTAGTAATTCAGGGTGTAGCTAATAAAAATAAAAAGATCATTGAACCCAAGAATTACTCTGACTAATTAAATTAAAAGAATTGGCACAGGAAAGAGATGCTTGTAAAATTCAGGAGCAAATTCCGGCAGAGCTGTAACTTTTATGTACGTGACTTCTTGTCCGCACGTATTCTGTTGGATTCCGCTCGGAGTAATTTTCTAGCCTCTTTACCCGACTGCCAAGGAAGGGTTATGTTTTTCGCGCGTATCTTGTATGTATGAATGTCATCATCTGCCTAGCCTTTTCCCAACTATGTTGGGGTCGGCTTCCAGTCTAACCGGATGCAGCTGAATACCGGTATTTTACATGGAGCGACTGCCTATCTGACCTCCACAACCCAGTTAGTACTGGGTAACACGATACCCCTTGGTAAGACCGGTTGTCAGACTCAGATGTATGTATGCATGTACCTAATATTTTTTACCTCGAATCTTTCAAACCGCTTCACGGATTTATCTAATAACCATATCGTTAGATTCGTCTTGGTAACCCAAGTGTTCTTAGATAGGTGACGCGAAAAGAAACCAACATGACGACTGTGAGACGCTATAGTTTAAACTAAAAAAAAAAGTTATTTTGGAGACTGCTCTATGGGTATCAAATTAAAGGGCTCATCATGAGGATTTTAAAATAGTAAATCATTACCATATTATTAAATCAACCACACGATGAAAATTCTTTTAAAGAATTAGACCGTTTACGGAATTAGTAACAAACGTAACAAAATAATGAGAAATTCTCCATCTTATTATAATTGTTATTAAAAAGTGTAAAATAAAAAAATAAAAATAAAAAGTAATAAACCCGACTGAAAATTAAACTGAAACGAATAAAACAATTTCAGTCCAGAATAGTCGGGACCCATTAAATAATCTAGACTAAAATCATTCTGACTGAGTCGGACTGAACTTGTTCTTTTCTTTTCGATTTATTTTTTTGAAGTGTATTGCTCCTCTAAAGGAAGCATTAAGTAATAAATATATTAAATTTGTCGTTCTATCTGACAGTTTCGTTTTCACGCCCTATCGATTGAACGAATATTTTTTTATTAAATCTTAACACACAGGTAGGCTATGGATGGATTGTGTGAGGAATGATATGAGGGAAAAAGGTGTAAATGATACCTTGACGGTTGACAGAGAAGAATGGAAGAAAAAATCGTGTTGCGCCGACCACAAGTAACATGGGATAAGGGAAGATGATGATTAGTTGATGACACAGGTAGGCGATAAAAGTATGTCCTGTTAGGTCTCCCCGGTAGACCTATATACCTATATACTTTTACCCAGGTCGTACATTCTGTTGGGATGATCACCGATATTCACGCAGCTAAAGCCGCGGGCGAAAGCTAGTATCAACTATCAAGTATTCTGAAAACAACATTGTTCCGTAACAGACCAAAAATAAACATAAGTATCAAAAAGATAGCGCATTTATTTATCTGCGTCCCATATCTAGGTTAATTTCAACGGCTCTATCAAAATTTCCCCAATCTTCTTTGTTCGTAATAGTCACGGGGGCGTTGAACTGATAATAATTGTGTCACCTGCGGCGCGGGCGCGTTTATTTTTACCCGACTGCGCCAGAAGGAGGGTTATGTTTTTCAAGAGTTTGTATGTATGTAATATATATATATATATGTATGTATAATTGTTTGGCATGCTCTGTGGCCTGAACGGCTCGATGGATTTTAGCTTGAGAGGTGTCGTTAGATTCGTATTTACTGTGAGAGTGACACTGAGTATATCAAAATAATAATAAAAAAAAAAATGGCGGATTTTTGACGCCAATTCAAATGTTTGGCACGCTCTGCAGCCTGAACGGCTCGATCATTATGAGGATTTTAAAATGATATATCTAAGTAACTAAAAAGTGTAAAATAAAAAAATAATTAAAAAACCCGACTGCGTAAAAAATTAAACAAGTTCAGGATACAGGACATATTGACTGCAACAGTCGGGACCGATTAAATAATCTGGACTAAAATCATTACATCCAATATGGGTCCCAACTGTTGCAGTCAATATGTCCTGTCTCCTGAACTTGTTCAATTTTTTGCGCAGTCGGGTTTTTTTTTTTTTTTTTGTTATTAAACAATCAAAGCGGCTTCAGTAGGACAAATTTATTTTAACTGATTCGTCTGTCTGTATTGTTTTTATTTGTACTGAAATAATAATAAATTCGTGAAAGTATGTCTGTTATATACAGCAATGATAGTACAGGAGTAGTATTAGCCCTTGCTGTCCCACCTCTGGGCAAAGGCCGGGCCTTTTCTTCCATCGGTTACGATTCTTCACTATTTCTTACCTATTTCCACGTAAGACATCCAGGTCGTCCCGCCGTCTGCTTATGGTTTGGACACAGGAATGATAAATTCATTAAATTGTCGGTCGACCCGTAAATTGGTAATGGTGAGGGCTGTCACATAAGACTTCTGAATGACAAACATGTCCTTTGGTCACCTGTGCTAGAATTAATCACTTTCACGTAACGGTCAAAAGTCAGCATCATCATCATGTCTTTTTCTTCCATACTTCTATTATTCGTAATCTCAACAGTCATCTCCAAATATTAATTTTGTTGCGAGATCCAAGACAGTTAAATTCTTTCTCTGGGACTTCGTCGAGCTTCATTGGTGGTCGCCACGGTTGAATCTGGCTTTCAGGAGTTGCAGTGGTTTGGGAATAGTGTGGTGGGCTTGTTCCAAAAAAAAAAGTCACCTCCAAACTCACCTCATATAATCAGTGATAGATACATGACACATCTCCAGTTATATTAATATTTTCATTATCAAACATAATCCAGATACCTTTCACTACATTGACGTAATGTATGTTATCTGTTTCAAAACCTATCGTGCTCTTGGCTCATGCTTTTAATGTTTTCAGTATTCTGAGTAGGAAGCGAAGTATAAATGGTTTAGTATCAGACTACCAGATATGCGGTAGGTGCAACGTTGAACGAATTTACGGTTTGCCACTTATATGCCACGTACTGCTAAACAGTATCCATATTAAAGGGTGTAAAACACCTCTCAACGAAGCCACTGGTAAGGCACTGGTTCTCCCCGTGATTGCGATCATTTTTTTGCTTTACACCATAACTGAGAACCTTCTAGTTACGGAGATATTGAGGGTCAAAGTTCCAACGTTTTAACAAGTTTTTTAAAAACAAGTTTTTAATGTAAGATTTTTACTACTATTGTCAGTTACCGTCACACCTATGCGACTCTACCGATTTCGATATTTTTGGCACACAATCAGGTCCTCCAGTCCTACCTTATTTAGGTAGCAATGAAAGAAGCTGTATATATAATACGCTCGTAAAGTTAGCCTGACTAGTTAGGGTGACTATATTTATTTTCCTAATGAGACCCGTCTAACTTCGAATTTCGGCTCCGAGATTTTCATATTCAAGTCTCGTTCAAAATTTACTTGTCCTTTGTAGAACCCCCGAGGGTTGGTTGATGGGGTCCTCTCAGCTTGAGAAGCGCTTAGTCTCCCCTAGGCCCCAAGATGCTGACGTTTTGTAATAATAATTGTTGCATTTTGATGAGCCGTAAGATACTTCAGCAGATCGCTAAGTTTAGTTAAACATACTATTATTAATAACAGTTCGAACTAACATCTATTTGAACATTTTGAACACATTCGTGGTTAATAGAACGTAAAATAAATAATTAACGAATGACGTACCTACGACGGAATTAGATCTTCATTAGACTCTGTTCCATATTCGGCGCGTCCTTGTCCGAACTTGACCTATACTCACCTGTAAATCTATCACTACAGCATAAAATATTAAGTTCATTGGCCGTCTAATAAGTAGAAAATAATGGCCACCCCCAATCGCGTGCCAGCTCACATATCCCCGGGCTGCGTCAATCGATTGCGCAAGATTTATTTGGCAGCTAACGCGATCTAAAAGATCCCAATTGACTGCCACACTTGAGACGAGTTCAGTGCAGTTTTGTCAATTGGTTAATTTCGTTTGTTTGGAGAGAGATTATTTTCCCATAAATCCTCAAAGGGAATGGGTGGCCTTCAGAAGGTTTGACGAGGCAACATTTTCACGTGCTTCAATGGCACACTTTATGTACATAACACATACACAGAATCTATATCTCTAATTCTCTACCTAGTAAAAGACTTGGTACAAGAAGTTGGTTACTATAGTTGACAAGCTAGCCGAATCACCTGCTGTGTATTATACCAAATAATGGTTTTCTAATCGTTATCTGCATCATCTGAATTACTTCGCTGGTGGCAGATATATCATAATCATGCACTAGAATTGTCAGTTCCTGTTAATTTTTATATTATTCTAGTTAACCTTATTATTGTCCCATAGACGGGCAAAGGTCTCGGGTCTCCCCCAAAGCCATCCACTCTTCCCTATGTGCGGTTTCCTCCGGCCAATTTCCCAAAAATACTCATACCGTAATTTATTCTTATACCTTTAATGAATTTAAACAGTAACACTTCAGCTAAGGTAGGGTCATTGTCAAAACGTTACCGCTCTTGACATTGTGCTCCCGCGAAGGTCGTTAGTGTAATTGTAACGCGTTGTTGACCGACTTTGTGAACCAGCCTCGTAATCATGCAGATTGGATCATTCTCATTCAGCTTTGATTGAAGTTTGCCATTAAAAACTACTTTGGTATTCCTGATTGTGTGAATGATAAGAATACAAACTTTTTGAATGACATAATCAGCATAAAAATTTCCCACACGGGTATACCGGCCTCCTCTGTTTAAGAAAGTGAGCTGAGCCGTAGTTCACCACGCAGACCTATTGCGGGTTCGTGGATGTCACATGTCTGCCACTTTTTGGTTTCTAAAACATGCTGTTTTTTTGTACCGTTATGAGACGTTAAGCATTAACTTCTCAAGGGAACGTCAAAATTCAACTTTCTAAATTAAGAAAAACTAATCCAGGTAGAAAAACTTTCCCAACGTTGTATGTCTGACTTGGGGCTTGGGTAATGCATAATTCACTAAAGTGTGCACACATTGCTAGGCCTGTAGTCCTTCCGCTGTTAACGGCATGAATTGCAACATAAACAGCAAGCAATAAAGATGGGTGCCGACACCGCGCCGTAGACGCGATGAGGTTTTGTCTTTGGTTTATAGGCCTGCCAGCAGAGCGGTTAGTTGCCTTTAAATCATGGAACCCTACTCGCGGTATACCGCCGTTTACCCGAATTTTATTTGCCCTAATATCATTTGCCATAATAGTCAACAGCCATAATATCATACGACATAATACTCATTTGCCCTACTCTCATTTGCCATATTAGTCACGTGCCAGAATCATTGTTTCCCATAAAGTCACTTACCATAACATCATTTGTCATAATCATTGTAAGCCCTAATTATCTCATGCCCTAATTATCACATGCCATAATTATGAAATGCCATAACATAATTTGCCATCGACATCGGGTGTGTAACGGTTGTTTATATCAAGAGAAATTGTATGCAATTGGGACTTTAGGGCACCCCGACTCGGACAGGTTAGGTTAGAAGGGGATGGCGGGGTCGTGTGAGCGAGCGAAGCGAGCGAATAGACCCCGCCATCCCCTTCGTGGTTATTTTTTTATAAACCACACAGATAACCCACCATCAACAATGTAATGATTATTACGGGGCTTAAATATTTGTCTAATACTTGTTATGTTATTTAAATATTATGTCTAATAATTATTATGACACATAAAAATAAGGCAAACAATACTTATGGCATTCGTATCTTATGGTATCTAAAATTCGGGCAATTAAAAGTATGTCATATGTCTTTTAGGGCAAATGAAACATTCGGGCAAATGAAATTCGGGTAAATGAAATTCGGGAAAATGATGATTATGGCATATATCCGGGCAAACAATAGACAACCCCTACTCGCCCGTAAGTGTTCGATATTAAATCAAACATAACTATAAAGCTACTTATGCTTTCTCTCGTATTTGGATTTTGGTCTAGTCGTGTCGTTAGTCAAATCTTGGCAATCTCCGTATTGCATAATGCATTACTTTCTTCCGATACAAATGGAAACAAGATTTCATTCATCCGATACACCATCAATCATAGCGACTATCGTGTGATGGATCTCGGAAGAAAATTTCAAGAGCCGATTTGCATGCAAGTGCTCCATTATTGACGTACATTTACTGGTAGCAATTCATCTGACAAAATATTCGAGATCGTCACGATTTCGTGACCGTTTATTTTTATAAAAGTTTAGTAAAATAGAGCCGTCATTCATCAAAATCCGAGAATTGTTCGTTAATTAATTTCACAATTAACGTCAGCCGGTACAATGGCGTGCTATGCCTATGCAAGTGTGCAGCTATGTCGGGCGCCGGTGGTGGTTCACACAATTAGTGGACGTGTTATAATATATTTATCGTTCCCACCCCGCATGAGAATGCCACTGACAAGTGCATTGCACCGGCTTTTAATGATTGTGTAGATACGGCACGGTGTCATTGAACGACTCGTTTGTTTAGGCTAAGTATGCCATACATTAATGTATAATATGTAGAATTGACAAAATCTATTTGATGCCAACTAACTACCCCTTCATAATTATCATCATCAGCAAAATAGTGGTGGAAAAACATCATGAAAAGTTCTTAAAAGGACCCAGGCTATTTAAAATCGAGTTTAAGAAATGCTCTACGTGGGAAAATCCCATTTTTGGTAAGGCAAACTTACCTGACAAATCGTATTTTTGGACAAAAAGTAAAAGTTTACATCCGGCCTGATCAATGTTGTCAAGATTGTTATGGAAGAATTAACAAAAGAAAAATATGAATTCAAAACTTTCTAATCTTCATAATTTTCCACATCGATTACCAAAGGCTGACCTTGTATTGAGAGGGCTCTTGGTATTCGACGCGCACTAAAATGTAAATGCCTGATGAATTTTGAAGCACGTCTCGAACCTTATGTAAAGTATTTTTAGCGGAAAGCTTTCTATATGACGGATTGAGAGCATCTAGAACTAGTTATCACCCTAAAACGTGAGGTTATTGTTGCAAAGGTCGTCTTATTATATCATACAATGCTATTCTGGACTTGACCTTTGCCTTTATCAAGTGCTATTTCCCAAGTTTCTTCCGCCGCAGGAAGTTCAGACCTAACATATGGCTTCCTAAAGCGATGTATATAGCATTTTTCTTTGTTTATCTTCATAATAACACATGGTGGTGGCGTGTCGCTATTAAGCCTCTGTATTTCGGGGTTGTATGAATTTTACATGGGGCGGTCAACGTGACTCCGTTAGTTCCATCGCTATAAGTGTGGGCCGGAGCAGTGGCGCGCGGGCAGTGCGCGACCGGCCGTGTACCACAACACTGGCTGGCACCGGTGTTTCAAATTCAAATTTAACCAATCACACAAATGGATTACACACAATAGTACTGTTAACCTGACCTTGGGTTGGAAATTCTTCTATTTTGGTTATTTTTTTTCATCGATATGCCAGTGCGATGCGTTCAGCCGAATCTTCAGGCGCGGCGGGCGACTGTAGGCCGTAAGTTCAACCCCCCTTGTCTGTCTGTGATGGTGTTTGTGCAATACTAACCTTAAATGCATTGTGTTAAGGTCGTATTTCGTTGTGCATTGTGGGGGTATCCCGGGAATTGATTCCGAACTGCAAGTGTCGCATACTGATGGTGCTGTAGATGGAAAAGTTTCCCTTTTCGGAAAGTCGCGATTGGAGGTTTATTATGCTAATTGTTGAAGCTGTTGACATTACCAAGTTTGGTTTCTGTACGACCTTCTGGGGGATAAAGGCTGAGCTATTAATAAACTTTGTCTTTGTCATGTCGATCGATTTAAGTAAATAAGCTGATTAATAAATTAGTGTTCAGTTCACCGACTTCCGATTTATTGTTCGAATAACTTTGTTACATTTTTGATGGGCAGCCTAATAATTTACAGATCAATAACTCAAAGTAACTTTGTTTTGAACTCATCCAATAAAAGACTTGGTATCTTTTGACATCTTGCATGATTCGTTCTTTAAATTTGGAATTTCCTTGAAACTTTCTGAATTCTAATATCCTGAGTGTCTTTGTGTAGATACAGCCCATCTTGCTCATTAAAGTCATTAGGGAGTCAATTAAAACTTCGAAAACCTCAATACTGGAATCCATACGAAGTAAAATTCTCTGAATGTGGGTTTCAAGCCTCAAATCCGTTCATGAATGATGGCATCCAACCGCCATTTTGCGAAAAGTTGATTTGAACTTTGCTGTGTTACTACAACCGAAACTATTCGAAACGTTTTCAATAGTAGTAGGCTCTTCAACAACTTCAGAAGTACGCGCTTTAAACCAAAAAGTTTTATCCAACTTTTTTTGTTCGACAAATCAAAAACTTCCTAATTGCATCTTCAAACGCGATAGACCATAAGGTTCATTGATCACTGAATTTTTTTATTCCCCATCCCACGTGCAATGAGTTTTGGTACAAGACACTGTTTATGAATTTATGATGTTATTATAAAGTAAAGGATAACGCACCGTGAATCATTTGCGTAGGCGCTGGGTAACGACCCGCGACGTGTCGCGACCCCTTATGTCCATTAATTTTTATCGATTTTAAATACACGTGGTGGTGTTTAACTAGGTGTTTTACTGCTTCAATTGATAACAAGATAATTGGTATAGTTTCAGTGTCCTGAATAACTTTAAACGATTGTCGTCTGGGCACGCTGTTACGTAGGATTTTATTTAAATGAGATTTTGGTCTACCATCAGATGAAAAATGCACTTGTTTTAGTTTAGGTGTTCTACCATTTCCAACATTGTTGTTATCAAGTCACCGAAGTTTCGTTGAAAGCTTGCGAATTAGGCTCGTCCAAATGTTACCCAAATGAAGTTTACACGAGCTTTATACAGGGTGTAAACAGACTCTTCACGAAGCCGTCAACCAAGCATTCTGTAGGTACATCAACTAAGTAACTTTACCCAAAAGTTATTGCTGGGAAACGTATTTTTTTTGGGGTGAAAAATCACGTTTTACGATAAAACTCAATGTAACGCACTCAAAATATTGTGTTTATGAACGCATTTAATAGTAAACGGGTTATCGAGGTATTTTAAGTAAAATTATGACATTAAAACCTAGTATTTGAAAAAAAAAACTTGTGAAAAAGTTGGAACTTTGACCTCCAATATTTCCGTAACTAGTAGTAGTTTCCCAGGAATGATCCAGAACAAAAAAATAACGTAATGACGGGGAGAACAAGTGCCTTTCGGCTCCGTTAAGGATCTATTAGTATAAATTACACCCATAAGAAGAAGAGAAAGCCCAGACCTTTTTTGACTAATTTAATTTCAAATCAAGAGTTTGGTGAGACTGTTACCTACTTTTAACTTAGGTCAAGTGAAAATTCTTAGTACGGTCACAAAAGTCGTGTGATCCATCATTGGGTTAATCAGAATTTTGTATGCTCGGTCATTCACAAATGCGATTCGTTGCACCCAGTCTTCATGTCGCCGGGTCATTAGAATGATGTCGTTTATTACTCGTTTAGGAGCAATTGAATAATGAGTCTTGACTTGACAGTAATTGGCAAATATTTATTATTTTGCAAGTGCCCTGTTAGCGTCTCCGGACACTTCAACTTTTCTTTATAGTCTGCGGTTAGTAGCATCATGGTTCGGCCTTGGTGGATGACTTCAGACAAATATCCTTTCAAAAAGAATCGGTCCTTTTGGGACTACATAGATGCAAAAGGTAGGGCCTAAACGATTCAAATATACGGCCTTCTAAGGGCCGGGACAAAGTAATATTCTATTGGAGATAACGAAGACGGAAAAGACAACAATGTACACTTGTACAGGTTTGACATCAGCTACCGAAAAGTTTATAGCTTTACTGTTGCAGATCGACAGTCGTTGTTGAAATATGGAATGCTTTTATGATAATTGATTGATGCACCAGCCCTCTAGAAAATACTGTATCTGTATAGGTAAGATACGAGCCGTGATCTGGGAGTGGACATAACTATACTTACTTCAAATTGAGATCATCGATCACTATCACCTCAGCTGATCACTTAACCTATGATCTAAATAACGTATTGGCACCGCTTCCCGTTCTAATTACTGCATGAGAGGTAAGTGTAAAGCGTGGGTGATTCTTCTGAAAATCTAGATAACTAAATCTAACTTGATTATGTGTTAGGTACAGATTTTCTGTAAACATAAAATGAGCCAGTCATAAATGTACGAAAAGTGTGACTAGTCTCGAGGGTCTTCTGTGAGAACATAGCTATTTATCTATTGAAAGAATTAAATTTGACACAGCGGTGCGAAGGAGACCTTTCTCCCTAATTTATCACATACCTTCTGGCATCTTCGCCCATCTCTGGTAAAAACGCCGTTCGGGCTTATCCAAATATCTAGTTAATTCTAGTCCTATTGTGTAAACATTGGTATCTTGGAAATGATCTAATTTATAAACATTGGTACCTTGGAAATTATCATTCTTAACGCTGTTATGATGCCATTGCCCGACAAATGCTCAAGTAGCGGTTTCTCCATTTCTCTGCGGCCATTGACAGCTGTCATGTTACAAAGCCGTTTGCACTAATGACGTCTACTTACTTCCGTTCTTCCGCTAGTCATTACATAAGTCCTCTTCGCGTTTCATGTAGAAAAACATTACATACATACGATGCTTGGTTATCGAACGTGGTATCAAGCACGCGTCGCCGATAAACTCGGCTGATAACGTACACAACGCTGTAGACTAGGAATAGGAAATCCCGATTATTTAAAGGGAAAGGAACGCTGTCCGGATGTTAGGGTTGCTTTCGTGTTCAAGAAGAATTAAATACGGGCACTAAAATAATAGCGACCAACCCGCCATAATTTTCGCGAGAATTTTGACAAACGCTCGTGCGTGATTATGCCGTTGTTACACATACTCGTACTATTTTTATTTTTTTTGAACTGATAGATATTTTGTGCACTATATCTAGGCTTCTATCAAAGCAAAGAATAAAATTTTGTAGAAAATTCAGTACAAGCCTCCAAAAATGCAGTGCAAATGTAGTGGAAATCTAAATGACAAATATTTATTTCACAAACTTGTAAGACTTATTCAAAAACACATATTTCCTGGAACAAGTTTTATAAATTTGAAAACACTATTTTTCGTTCAATGTCCTCGCGTTAGGCAGTATGAGTTGCATGGGAGACGAGTAGTGCGGGGTCGGGGCTAGGTAAGACAGGTGAGTTGAAAGAATACCGCCGCTGCGCTGTTGCCCTGGATGAAACAACAAGATTTTCGACCATGCTCACGTTGACGATAGACGGGCCGGGAGGGGCCCTCTTAAGCAATCATACTGGATCTGGATATGTAAAACTTACGTCAACCGTCGACGTGTCTTGGTGGCGAACCACCTTAGACCAAACTTGATTTGGCTGGACCAGTGCTCTTTGTATTCTTTTTGAAAAACGATTAGAATACTATGCAGGTATCGTTTCTGAAGTTTTTGAAGCAGTATCGATGGTGTTTATTCTCTCATAGCTAGTTAACATATCTCATAGTATCTATTAATATTTGGTTTGTTAGAAGTGTTAAACATCTATGAATATTAGTTGTTGTTTAAGAATCTGTTAGAGCTTCCATATCAAAACAAACACACTTCTGGGTGAAAATTACTATAATTGTAAAAGTTCGTGTTGATAACAACTTTTATGGTCAGCTACCATGAACATTACTCGGCTCGTAAACTAATAACCACTGGTTATGTCGTCTGATATTAATACGTTTAATGCTTGTGAACATTACATTAAATAATAATGGAGATAAAACATAATGAAGCATGTTCCTTCTCCGCAATGTTCGTTCCTGAAACTTGTTGGATGATAAAGGTAGTCTTTTGGTTACAGAATAAAATGTTTAACAGACTTTTTGAGTAATTAAAGTCCCTAATTCCTTATTGTGATTTTCTCTCGTCATGTTGTCCGGAACCCTTTGGCATCTCACTTCCCAAGTCTCTTATAAATCGATGTCTTGTCTAATTATACTGATGATCTTGATCGGAATAATGTTTTCTTTAAGCGAGGTTTAAATACAACCAAAATAGCTGATCTTGATATACATTACAAAATGTCACATTGCATACTCGCGATCTGGCCGCGAAACACAGTCCCAAAATCTACACGGGTGAATTTGTTGGCAACTGCTGTG
The DNA here is from genome assembly GCA_941918905.2 of Xestia sexstrigata. Classification (NCBI taxonomy): domain Eukaryota; kingdom Metazoa; phylum Arthropoda; class Insecta; order Lepidoptera; family Noctuidae; genus Xestia; species Xestia sexstrigata. The sequence continues at coordinate 22,915,178 of OW799201.2, forward strand.
CTGGCTCAAAATATGCAACGTGGAAGCAAATCTCAATTTGATCAATGCATCGTCCCGTTGTCAAGAGAACCGTTGTTATGCGCCACTGTTTTTATTTCTGCCCCATATTCAGGCAAAGGCACAATGTTCTACAGGTTAGGCCATGTGACAGTTGACGTCATATCGTTGTTACGCGACCGCGTATTGTTATATTAACAGCTGTGGAACTGCAAAATTTTAGAGCGTTTGAAATAATTTAAGGAAATCGTATGTGTGCTTAAATATTTTAGTCAAAAGTTAATTTTCTCAAAAAAAAATAAAACGTTTTAAGTAATCCGTTATGCAAAATATGAAGTTTATGCGATCGTGTACGGAGTTGCCTCGTGTTTTGTAGCCTATTTTAATTCGCGTGTCCATAAATTGAGCAAAAACAGTGTTTTAGCGAAATACCCAGGTGGGCTTTTAGATTGGATTGGCTCATTCGGTTTATACGGTTAATAACAGTCGTTAAATTACGTTAAATACTGTTCATAGTTAGGCGTTACTTTCAAGTAATTAGTATCGTGGGTGGCTGATCTATTATTTAGAAAACATCCAATAGAATATAGTAGACTACAGTCTATGCACAAGCTTTTTAAAATTAGCTAAAATTAAATTGGTCGACTACTGTTTATTTTCACTTGCCACCCCTTTGGCGCCCAGCTTATGGGAAAAGGCACAGCTGATGCAAACAGAATCAAGTTCAACCCTAAAATTTTCGTCATTACGGAACTTATTCACCCTTCGACCCTTCCTAACACCCCACTGCCAAGTTCACAACCCTAAACTGTCACAAGTCACAAGTATCGATTAGTCACATAGAAGCTCATGACGTCACTTCGCAGTAAATGTTTCATTAGACGTGGGGACAGTAATGGGCCCTATTATTTTCCAATTTTAGTCGATTGTCCAATGGATTGATAGACGCAATCGATCTGCTGGTATCGAGTAGTTTTTCATGCCAGTACACCGTAAGCCGTTGGCTTGCATAGGTTTTCTACCATACCATATTAGGTGGCTGATCGCCCAGTTCTTGCAACTGTATTTTAGTTTTTGTTGTGGCTGTTTGATAGAATTCGTAGGTTAAGTAATTATAATTACAAAAGTCTTGGTTGACTGACCTGAGATTCTTCGTTGCATTGAGATTTGCGGTTTTGTGTTTACGAGTCTTCTTTGTGAGATTAGGTCAAATGTTTGTGTTGAAGCTTTCTAAGCTATTGTGCTGTGTATGATGTTTGTTTTAATAAGACTGCTAAAGGACAACACTTGAAAAATATTGTCATAACATTTAATGAAAATTAAAGTGTAGTTCAAAATTGAATCGTTTTCGAATGGCAATTAGTAAACTCTGCTCTGGAATGAAACGAGTCTGCGCGCCCTTTAAACCTTACCGGGTCAACGAATACGACCACTTTTGATGCAAATGTCGATTTAAATAGTATGTGAACTATTTCGTTTACCAATAAGGTGGATATGTGTTTTCACCTTCACACACGGCCGTGCCTGGTGCGTGCGTCACGGTTCATTGCCTTGACTACGGAAAGAGATCCTAATATGGCGGGCGGCGCAGGATTGCCTTGCGCCGACGCAAACTGAACTCATTCCGAACAATCAGTCTATCAGAGCAGCACATATCATGTAATGGATAAATAGACGAATGAGATAAACAAACAAACATCGTTAAAATGTGCTGTTCGTGGTTGAGATGACGAAGGCGCGTCGCCGATTCGACAGAAAACAATGAACCGATGGAAGCTTTTGAGAAATCTGAAGCGCCCACTGAAGAGGCGACGGAAGAGGAACAAAAGACGAAGTCACGTAAGGCCTGTTCATATCGCACGTATTGCGTTCCTACATCTCATAACGTTACGCTTTTTGCACATTTTTGGACATTTTCCTTCCCGTCTAGAATTAAGAATTACGTCAGTATGATTCACAGACATTTTAGGCATTGTGTGGTCGAATATAGACAAAGTAATGTCTTTGCATGACGAGGGTTCTGCTTGCGATGTTTTAGTCGAATACATTTTATTAGCTACTTTTAAGGCTTAAGATATTGCCTGTTAATAACGCTGTTAAAGCTTAAGCGTATTCGAAGTAGTTTTGGCCCAGTTTCTGATTTATTTAAAAGGAAACCTTGTAAAATATTAAAACACAAGGAATTCTTACGTATTATACGTTTTCGCTTTACTAAAAAACGAAACGGACTTAGGATTAACACACATTTCTATAGTTTTGCATATCTTATGCCATTTGTATCGTATGCGAAATAACTGCATGCCATTTATGACGACGTGGGCGATAATGCCTTTAACGCTACATTTCAAGCCACAGCAAGGCTTTCTTTTAAGGAATAATCAACCTGCAGTATTATAAACAACAAGCATTGTTTATAAGCCAGCTGAGAAAACATAAGTATTATGTGTAGTACATTTTTTGATGTCAAGGTAGAAAAACGTCTTATGCTCGATTTCTTTGTGTGATAGCAAAATACGTCAGATGACAGTTAACTCTAAAATAACGATTATCATAACTATACTTAAAGTACTTACGGGATAATATCCGTGATTTTCTTGCCCCACCCGCATACCTTACCTTCAGTATTCCCGCGATCATGATGCATGCAACAGCGTCGAAATATCGGGAGCTCATAGAAAAAGAAAATCACGGATATTATCCCGTACACTTTAAAGTGTAGTGAAAAACCGTGGAAGTCTAAAACAGTGTATCTTAAATATAGCTTGGTTTTTTATACTTACCTAGTAGCATTCTAGTAGATTTTTTATAGTTAGTATACGTGTGCAATCGTTCTTTTTTTTGCCGGACTACACTTGCTCTAGTTTGACCTACAGCAAATACCCTGGTCCAATTTCAAGACCACCTCATCTGTACCATATTTATCAAGTTTGTCATTGTCAACAGCGCCTACCCGAGTGACACGCAACAACCAGATGCGGCTGTCGAACGCGGCCGGCGCGTACACGAACGGGCACGGCGGAGACACGACCGGCCGGCGCGGCGCCGAGAACGTGCCGCCGCCGATGCAGCCGGCACAGGCCACGGTTACCAATACTAGGATTACGCAGCAGGTAAGAGGAGCCTCGGAAAACGCGGAAATCCGGTATATACTAGAACCGAAGAACAGATGAGAGATGTCGTAAGACATACGACATCTGCCAACCCGCTTTAGACCCTCTTACCGAGAGAAGGCATGTGTTAAAGTGCTAAAGGACACAGGTTCATGGACCAATGGAAACCAACCAGGAAAGTAGCATCACGTCAAACCTGCCTCGCACCAAAGAAACAAAGGTCACATAGTGAGACCAGCATTGGAAAAGAGCAAAGTTTTCTTTTCTTTCTGCCCTATTCCAACATTGGTTCCACTCTGGACCATTAACACAATATTCAGGGAAGATTATTTCACCAGGATGTTGGATGGGCTTGGTGGAACCAAGAACAGTGTAAAGCAGTAAGTCGTAATTTTTGCTCCTGCGACTTACCGATCTCGATTTGAATAAATCTAAGACTCGCATCATCCATAATATACTCAAATCCATCCCAATCATCCCGCATCTCTGTCTTAACCCCTCGCCGCTGATGTAAAACATAAAAGAACCAATACGTAGATGAAGAAGAACCTTTATCCCAGTCCTACCTCCTCCCGATCGTTTCACAGCCGCCCCCGTCGGGCGGTCGGTCCCGCGCCGGCAGTACGCCAAGCACCGCGTCAGTGCCGCAGGGGCTGCAACAGAACTCGCCCTACATGCCTCATCTGCAACGGAGAATGCATAATGTTAAAGAGGTTCCTGTTTTCTTTTCCAATATCCCACATAGTTAGTTAACCTTGCATATGGCGGATTTCAGCAATCAAATTGAGCGCGATTGGAATATTTATATTGACAGCTCTTGTACGCTGCGCCGTTTAGTCGAGCTGATCGCGTTCAGAGTATAATTAGTAAAAGCCGCCCTTAGAGCCTTTGCACACCACGTTTTTGTATGCGCTGACGACGCGCTTTTGATTAGCACGTCCTCTGCGCGTTATAAATGCGTTTTGACAGATTTTACACGTTTGTATCCGATACAAACGTAAATGTAACGCGCGTTTGCATCGATTCGAACGCGCACTTACATCGCGTTTGTGCCATTGGTGGTGCGGGGAAGGAGATGCGGGGAGAAGTGAACGAATAGCATCGCGCGTTTACAGCATGTTTGTAGCGATGTATCGGTGTGTTTATAGCGATACATCAGCAAGGACCGTGTGAAAAGGTAACAACGTGACTTCAGTCTTGCGTTTGTCGAGCGTCCTGATTGCGTTGTACGCGCGTCGTCAGTGTATAAAAAAAAACGTGGTGTGCAAAGGCTCTTAATAATTCCTTCATCCTTGGACACTATCCAACAAGAGTATGTAGGAAAGCTGGAGGTAAAACGTGCTTGAACGTTTAACTTCAGAAAGGAACAGAATGCTTTCGCAAATAGCATAGAAGAGTACCTAGTGATGTATTTTAGTTGTGTTTTTAATTTGAATTTTGTCTCTTGTGTCTGTATCTTGGTGGTAGTAACATCGCATGGCGTTATAGCTGTTAAGGTGTTATTTACATAATTTTAAATAAATAAATAATAATAAACAAATAAATAAGCCAGTCGTCTTCACTTTTTTAACGTCGAGTGATATAATTGAATTACGGAATACTTAACCAGGAATATCAGAAATATGATTATGTTGGCGGGATTTTAGCTTCGTTTGTGTGATGATGAGTACAACGTGTTTAAGTATAGTTCTGTAATGATATGAACAATAGTCACTCGGTGATTCCGTGCAGTTCACAGCGACGAGCGTGGCGGGTAGCGGCGGGGCGGCGCGGCCGGCGGGCGTGTCGTCCACGGTGTCGGTGCCGCACGCCGTGGCGTCCGGCGCCGTGCGGCGCTCCAACGTCGTCAAGGAGGTGGAGCGGCTCAAGGAGAACCGCGAGAAGCGGCGCCAGAGGCAGGCCGAGCTTAAGGAGGAGAAGGTACGAGGGAACTAGCTTTACAGCTTTCATCATCGTCATCATCGTCCACAGTCTGACTTCACCCACTGCTGATTATAGGCCTCTCTTTGCTTAAAGCTTTAGGTATTGAATTTAATATTTCCTCGAATAGATTTTACACGGTATTTTTATATTTATTGCCTAGACATAAACCCCTGATTTTTTTCGGCTGTCAGAAATTGTTGTCTTCTACAAGCATTTTTTTTTAATATGACATAAAAGTAATTCTATAGCATTTTAAAATAAATATAATTGAATTTGAAAATAAAAATACACAAAAATGTAAAGTGATTAGGAAAATGAAGAGACTAACTACTAACTGGGGTGGCATAATAAACGTTTCACCTATACTGTGACGCATAGGAACTGTTGGTTCTTTCTTATATTAAACAGTTCTGTCGTCACAAGCTCAGACAGAGACAGTACAACTTGGCCCATGAAATGCAATATATCTATGCTGCTTTGTATTCGATGAATTTCCATATATTTGAGATTAATTTAAATAATCCCGTAAAAAAAAACAGACTAAAGAAACCCCTAACTTTTGTATGAATTTTCAAAATAAACGGTATTTTATTATTTAATTCCCAGGAAGCCCTAATGAACATGGACCCCGGCAACCCCAACTGGGAGTTCCTAGCCATGATCCGCGAGTACCAGAACAGCATCGAGTTCCGGCCGCTGACCGGCAACGAGCCTGTGGAAGACCACCAGATCACCGTCTGCGTCAGGAAGAGGCCGCTTAATAAGAAGGAGAATGTGAAAAAAGAAGTGTGTGATATAACATTATTTAACACCCAAAGAGTTTTCAGTGGGAAAAGCCAGTCTGAAAACTGCGGAAAGAATGGGGTGGGCAACTGGTGGAACTAATGGCGCTAGCACTGCATGAACCAAATACCGTCATTGGTTGAAAATCTGTCAATGTCATTTTATATTTCAATATAGTTTGACCTCATTGGTCAGATTGGGTCTAAGCTATGGACGCGCCATCTACAATCAGCTTTGACCAGCCTTCCCCATTTGCACAGAAATACAATCAGTCCTTGGCAATGTTGAATGTCATTTACATTTATTTGCGTTCTACAATGTAAACTAAATGCAGTTCCGTTCAAACTTCAGACCGTCATTGTCACTCGCAGCTAACTTCTGAGCCGCCATAAAGTTTAAACAGAGTTATACAAGTGTTACAAAAGGCGTAAAACTAAAACTAATTTTGGACCCTGATCGAACACAAAAATACTGGACTGGAACCTGGAATTATTGACAGGACCTTACTCGACAGTGGCGCCATCTGGTGAGCTCAAAAACGATAGCCCCCATTGCAGATTGGTCGATTGGAACCTTGTCTCGTCCTGTCGCGAAATACCACGAAATTGCGCCAACGTTTATAAAACATTTATTTTATCCTCTTTATTGATATATTCGCGTCGTATATTCCAGGTGGACGTAATCAGCGTGCCGACAAAGGACCAGATGATCGTGCACGAGCCCAAGAACAAGGTGGACCTCACTAAGTACCTCGAGAACCAGAAGTTCCGGTTCGACTACGCTTTCGACGACACCTGCACCAATGAAGTTGTTTACAAGTTAGTATTGCAGCTACGTGTGACTACACAGGTTTTAAAAGGTTCTTTGGCCTAAACACCCTTGCACTGATCATCATGTTTTATAACAGTGCGGGTTGTTCTCTCTACCCAGCCTTTTCCCAACTATGTTGGGGTCGGCTTCCAGTCTAACCGGATGTAGCTGTATACCAGTATTTTACATGGAGCGACTGCCTATCTGCCCTCCACAACCCAGTTAGTACTGGGTAATACGATATCCCTTGGTAAGACTGGTTGTCAGACTTTTTGGGCCACTGACTAACTGTAACGACTGTCAAAGATCTTCAAATGACAGCCGGGACCAACGGCTTAACGTGCTTTCCGAGGCACGGAAGAAACTCGGTATGTAAGGGTGGTTACCCATCCACAGACCAACCTAGGCAAGCACGGCTTAATCTAAAGATCGACCCGAGTGGCTGTTATTATATGGCCACGAGCTCCTGTTGTGCATTGGGAATATGAAATGTATAAATGTTTTTTAATGATATTTGTAGATATACGGCAAAGCCGTTAGTGCAGACGATATTCGAGGGCGGCATGGCGACGTGCTTCGCGTACGGTCAGACCGGCTCCGGCAAGACGCATACCATGGGTGGCGACTTCCAGGTAACATATCATTGCATCCCTTTCGAAACTTCCCCGATTATCGTTCGATGGCCAAAGTTATACCAGTTTGGAAGTAGGCAGAAATTACAGAACGCGTTTTCATACTCTTTTAAGAATGTTTATTACATAATTATTTATTATTCTACTGTAGTTGTTTTAACTTTTTCGTTTCCACTACTTGCGGTGTTTTGGTAGTGTTATTCTTCACGATCGTTCATTTTGAAGCTATACAAGTTATGCATAATGTTGTGTTCCAGGGCAAAACTCAAGACTGCAAGAAGGGTATCTACGCGATGGCGGCGCGGGACGTGTTCGCGTACCTCAAGTCTCCCAAGTACAAGCCGCTCAACCTCATCGTCTCCGCGTCCTTCTTCGAAATATACTCCGGCAAGGTCAGATCAGCGTTCTAACTTAGCTAAGATGGTTTTACCTGTGCGTACGTTTTTGTTGTAAAGGATTATGTTTCGCTGGCACTTGTATGTATTCATTAACAAACTCTCTCTGATCCATCATGGGACCTATTGTATTGACAGCTTCATAGTCCATATTGGTCTGGAGTGGATTTTCAAACGTTTAAACAGGAAAAAAAATATTGGGGTTTCTTTAAAAAAGTAAAAAGACTGCACTCTCTAGTCTACCCTGCATTTCAGATTATTCCTTTCGATCTTTAAAACATATAAATATATTCCAACGTTTTAATTCTGTCTACTCTTTCGTGATAGAATAAACTTTTGTGAAAGACGTTTCTAATTTTTGTGAAGTATTGTTTAGTAAGCTGTGCTCCTTGATTGCAGGTGTTCGACCTGCTAGCGGAGAAGGCGAAGCTGCGAGTGCTGGAGGACGGTAAGCAGCAGGTGCAGATCGTGGGACTCACGGAGAAGGTCGTGGACAACGTGGACGAGGTGCTCAAGCTCATCCAGCACGGGAACGCGGCCAGGACCTCGGGACAGGTACCCACTAAATACATAATGCTAAAATTGACTGACCATCAGTACTTTTTAACCTTAACATAGACAATTAGCTAGGGAGAAGTCGTGCATGAAACTCGTTAGTTAGCCACGGATCTCTAGATTGATTATTTTCCTCTGTGGATCAAATGAATTTTGCATAACCTTATTAAGTATTCGTGATCTCAGAATCTAAATGCTAGATTGCTAGCGCCATTAAACTAGTTTGCGATTCCGGGCTTCGTAGTACTGTAGAAAATAACCCATCGTCCACTTCGTCATTTATTATTGACTGCAATCTTGGACATTTCCTATCTAATCTGTTATAATTCAGCAACGTTTCGTTGTGATAATAAGTAAGACGCGAGCCGTGTGGCGTTGCAGACGTCGGCGAACTCGAACTCGTCGCGCTCGCACGCCGTGTTCCAGATCGTGGTGCGGTCGCCCGGCATGCACCGCGTGCACGGCAAGTTCTCGCTCATCGACCTGGCCGGCAACGAGCGCGGAGCCGACACCTCCTCCGCCAACCGCCAGACGCGTATGTTTACATATTATTATGCACAACAGTGTATCCATTGGCAAGGCTATACTGTACTCCGTTGTAAATTTAGCACACAAATAAGCCTGTTTTCATAAATTCCAGGAGGCACCTGTATGCCTTAATAAAGTTTAAAATCAAATTTCAACAGTAAAACTTCGTAATTCTCAAAAATGTTAGTTCTAATCTAAAAATTGCCACAACCATTCATAAAATAAAACTGTTTTTTTACCATCACCACTCAAAAAAGAGCATTTTACTAATTGATAACAATGAATAAAACTCTCTTTTACTTACTATCGATATAAAAAGTATCGACAAGTAACATATGGAATTCTGGATGGTATGCTGGAAGAGATTTCTTTAGAAATAAGCATCACCTTTGTACCTATTTTTCTATTCCTTTCTTCTTTTCTGTATTTAGTGTGTACATAAATCGTTAAATAAATAAATAACACTGAATTACGAAAATTGCTTTGAGGGATTAATCAAGGGCTTTTTAAGTACTTTCCGACGCACGGAGGAAACTGGGTATATAATTAATTAGTGGTCACCCAGCCATAGACTTACCTTGGTAAGCGTGGCTTAATCTTGAAGATCGTTTGGCTGTTATTATTAATTTACGAGAAAAAATAAATACTATACTTCTATTTATTTTCTCGCAGTCAATGATAAAAAATAGAGTACACAGAATCCCTTGCTACGCTCGGGATTTTTTGCTGCTCTCGGGATCCAACTGAGTCCCTCGAACTTGTTGTATAATCTACTATACTTTCTCCCACAGGCATGGAAAGCGCAGAAATAAACAAATCTCTACTCGCACTGAAAGAATGTATCCGAGCGCTCGGCATGAAGGGCCAGAACCATCTGCCGTTCCGCGTGTCCAAGCTGACGCAGGTGCTGCGCGACAGCTTCATCGGCGACAAGTCGCGCACCTGCATGATAGCCATGATCTCACCCGCCATGTCCTCCTGCGAGCACTCGCTCAACACTCTGCGCTACGCCGACCGGGTCAAGGAGCTCGGCACGGCCGACCCGGCGCGCCGACCCGACGAGCCCACGGCGGACGTGGACATGGAGCCCGCGCACGACCTGGCGCAGCTCCGCTCGCTCAATGTGAGTATTACAACACGCGGGTCGATAGCTGAAATAATAATACCTTCCAACACAGCACATGCTACTGGAATTAGACAAAAAAATCCATAGGTAAAGCAAGGTAAACAAAAAATTGTTAGAAATTCAAAAGAAACTAGAAACACCGACACCTTACTCAGTAGGCTCGTCGGGCTCGCAACACGTGGAGTTCAGTGAACTTACTGAACGTACAGTGTTGGCTCTCTCTTCGTTATACGTCTGTCTTCGATTTAGCTCACTTAGAGGGAAATATTATACCTAACTTAATTTCATTTTCTATTTGTTTTATAGGAGGGCGACATGTCCGCTGAAATGTACACGTTCCACGAGGCAATCGACGAGATGCAACGAGCAGAAGAAGAAGTACTAGATAATCACAAAGCCATCTCCGACTACCTGCAACACGCGCTGCAACGCTGCAACCAGCTGCTCGGCATCACGCGCGACGTGGACTACGACCAGGACGGTGAGATATTGCACGTCTACTGAACCGCTGTAACGTTGCATCTCCGGTGGCCTGCAACACCTGCTGCAACGCTGCAATCGGAGTATCAAACGATTGATGATTGTTATGATGACTCAACATGTTCGGCAGCGTTGCACAATTTGCCAGCTGACGCGCAACATGACGAAACGAAAGTTCCGCGCTGACTTTCAACACGTTGAGCAACATGTTCAAATGTTGCCTAGTGGATACGAGGCTTTAGGTAGCTCGAAGAAATGTCAAAATTGTCAAGGTGGGACAAAATAAGAAGACTTGATTGGTATTGTCAAGTATTTGTCCTGCATCCCTGTAGTATACAGTATTTTCACACTACAGTGTTTTCTTTTGCTCGTCAATATGAGTCGAATGGATGTGTAACTAGATTAATTTTAGCGTAAGCACCATGTATATTACTTGTGTATAGCGTTGGCTACCGCGTGCTTGCATGTCTGTCTGTTTGCATGCGTGCGTGTAACATTACATGTTTGTCGGTATCTGCATATGCATGCGTGTTGCAGGCGTGCACGTTCGCATCAAGCGGCTCCGCTTCCTGCCGAGCGCCGGCGTTGGCATGCGACGATCGCGCCGACTGTTAGGTTTGACTTACTGTTGCGACACACGTTGCTGCATCATTATCTAGTTACTGTAACACTGGTAGAGGTCGCGTTGCATTCTAAATTATGACATTGGGTCCGTCCACTATTCTTGTACACCGTGAGTAAGATCACGTACGGTTAAAGTTAATAAAAATATCACCTTTCAAAATTTTGAATGTAAATCAACACAATTTTTGCACAAATCACAATAGTGTGCAGTCACGAGTTAGATTTTTGAGAGCACCATGTTTTTAGATACACATTCTGTCCAAAATTATTCACTTTTTTCCGAATGGTGTTCGTTTTTCATCATCTCATCCAGTTTATTCTAAAGAATACTTCATGTAGTGTGGACGATACCGTAATCAAAAGGGATTCGTTGTTAACCGCGCCGATCATCACGCTGCCAATGCTGACGCTCATACTAGGGCTAATTGGTTTAATTTAACTGCTTTAAAATAATATTCTATTATAAAAATCCGTGTGGTGCGATGGGATTTCCCATCGACAATTATTACGAACTTTCATACAAACTATCTTGTATATGACAGCTTTAGGGGATGAATTTCCAAAATCCTTAGAGCCTTATCACATTAGCATATTGCGAGCGGATTCGCGATCGCAATCCGCTAGTGTGATAATGCTCTTAGAAGTTAGAGTGCTTCCATTGATCTAGTATTTGCTAAATTGTCACTTGTTTTAAGTTCAACGAATTCTCATATATACTAACCAGTCTCTAAAACAAAAATATTATATTACCTTGTAAAAACCTATTCTTAATAATTTTGTGTGCTTCATGCTGATTTCATAAAGATGTTAACATCTAACAGTGAAACTGTATGTTCACCTATATTGAAGCCCAGTTTCCGTCCCCAGCGTACGCCACCCAGTGGGAGGAGCTGCTGAACGAGCAGCTGGCCGTGCTGGCGCAGTCGCGCGACCTGGTGGCGGAGTTCCGCAACAAGATGCAGCAGGAGGAGCACATCTCGCGCCACATCCAGCCGCCCCGACACCACTAGCTGCCTGCCCGCACTGCCGTAGCGTCGATATCTTACCCTCGGAACGTGCTCAGATACCATCCTTTACCTTTTAAATGGACGACAAAACATGTCTGTTTGTCCAAAAGTAGCTTTTAATAGTGACTTGGTTCAGACCTTTTGTCGATAATATTGTACGTCACATGACAACACGATGAAAGGCAAAATAAGTCTGACCCCTAGCACGGCCATTCGAACCTGGCCCCTTATTCACCACGCTTCGATTCGATTTTCCGATTCGTAAAGTCGTATGTCTATCTCTTTTTGACATTACGAAATCGAGCGAGATAGACATACGACTTTCCGAATCGAAGCGTTGTGAATAGCTATGCTGATCTACGTATTTTTCTCTAAGGAACTTTTGCAATGCCTAAAATATTGCCAGGTGCTGCTACTATTTCTAGACTTAATTTTGTCCATGACGATATGATAACTATGACTTGTTTACTCGTGCTAGGGGTACTGGCTTATATAGACAAAACAAAATGTGAGGTACCGTTTTGTATTATAGTAGGATTTCACCAAAAGAAAGTTTACCAACTATTGCTTATTCAAAGTACCTTCTTTTGTCAGCACATGAACAAAAAATATAACAGACTGACCACTAGTCGTTTCAGTGTTCGCCTTAATTATGATAAAACATTAATTGTATAATGATGCATGTCTTGAAAGTGTATCGAAGAGTAGAAGTTCAGTATTCTCCGGTTAGAAATGTACAAAAATGGATAATTTTGAAAGTGAGTATAAAAATGAGGTATTCTGAGGGCGGAAATTAGAGGCGAATGTAATGTAACAATTTTAACTTTGATAAATAATTAAGATAATAAAAATCTCGATGTTCGGTTGTTAGACCGAATTTTATTCCCTTTTTATCGACGCTGCGTAGAGTGCACCCTGCTGCCGTGTGACGCGGCGAGTTGTCGCTCGAACACGTCGTGACGTCACGACGACGCGGACACAAATGACAGTGTATAAAGAATCAGTATTGAGACAAATTCTGTTTGGTGACCGTGTGTAGCTGGCCTACTGTATAATCGCTTCATTTTGATTTGCGCGCGTCTCGGAAAACTGAGCGAGATTTGACCATTTTGTTCGATTTTATTGTAAAGCTTAGTATACCGAGGTATGTACCGTCGTGTTGAAAACGAGAGACTGTTTATTAGTAGTGTTTGAAGCACAAAGGATGGCCGTGCGGCCGGCAACTGTCCCACATGACTCGTTGACGCGCTATTTTGACGTGTATTTTTAACTCAATAACGTCCAAAACGGCTTGTCGGTATCAGTCGTGTTGCCGAGTGCGATGCGGTGTGAGACAAAACGTGCTATTACGAGTATCGATAGTAGAGATGTATCTTTAGTTTCTGTAATAGTTTATACAGTACTAAAGTCTATGAAGGTGCGAGTTCACTTGTTGGCATTATACGTAATTTGTTTTGAGATTTTGCCCTAATACTTAGCTGATACTGTCCACGCGATGCCAGTGAGTGAATTCCCTCCTTTACTCATGCTAAAGATGAAGCTACGTGTTAGACATCGGTAGATACGTTTATCGATCGATACCTAACATGTAATCGAATCATGTAATTGTAAGGTGCGAGACATTACCCTATTAACGTTAAGTCACTTATTCTGGATGCATTTAACTTTCGCTAAAGGCCTATCGTCGAACTGTAGATATTTTTATATACCAGGAGATGAAGTACAAACGTGGCAGTGGAGCGGACCCAGTGATGTGAAGTAGGTCCTCATTGGCGCGACTAGCGGGCCTAGCGGGAATGTGCCGGATCTGAGGCTAGCTTCACTAAATAACGCTTCAATTCATCCTCTTGAAAGTTTATTGCCTTGATTTTTAACTAGAGTTGTGAATCTAACTTCAATTTATTGTGTTAGGGGTCGTTTTTTAGACCAAAGCCACAATTGTCCTGTAAAACTGTTACAGTACGTGTCGAAAGGCGCAAGCAAAGTTCACGTTATTCATTGCCCTAGTTGCGCCAATGTCTAAATACATGAATGTGTCTGTCAAAATCCTATCCTTTGTTATAGTTAGGTACATTCATCCACATACTTGGCCGTGCTTGGACAAGTATTGCTATCATATTTCGAGCTTTATAAGATGGTTTCAGTTTAACTTGGCCACTTGCCCAATAAGCCAAGATTAACGGTTTTGACGGATAAATACTGTGTTGCTGTGATTTGTTTTCATGACAAAATTGTTTAGAATAATGTTTGGCATAACGAAGTACTCGGAATGTTGTGAAATAGTTGTTTTAAAATTAGATATTTTGAATGTAAAAGGCGTTTTAAAATACTTTGCGCACCAAAAGAAGATTGATTTTGTCTTGATCTATAAATAAATAATAGTAGGTATTTCCTCTTGTAAAATATTATCTTCTTGATTGAACTTTACTTTCTTTAAACTCTTCTATTAAAATTAAAATAAACAAAAATGGTTCAAGACAAAAACAATATTTTAAAATAATAAACTAAAAAGAAAGTATTGATTGAGAATGTATAAATGTTGAGTATCATGTGATTGATTAACATATCTGTTGCATATAAAATCGCTTGTTATTCGCTCGTTGTAAACGTAACCATTGACCCGATTTCCTATGTTATGTGACAATACAAGTGCTTCAAGTGGGCGTATTTACGGTGGAAAATGTACGTTCACTCACAATACTACGTATTTTTAGAAGTAAACTAAAATCAATTACCAATTGAAATGACTTTTTTTTCCAAGTTCCGCCACCTCTTGATTTGTTCCTCGTCTTTATAACAGCTCTTTCAGATACTTCTTTATAAATATTGGAACTGATTTCTCACTGCAGCTCTGCACAATAATCTATTCTTTGGTGGCTAAGTAACAGCCACACAGGTCGGTCGATAAAGATTGGCACGGTCATTCTGTGGATGGGTGATCATCCATTACGAATACCGGCTGCCATTCGTAGATCTTTGACTAAGCTAGGTCCCCGAAAGTCTGACCAGTAACCTTACAGTGGTTACCCAGTGACTCCGTGTAAGTAATTATTCAGCTACATCTGGTTAGGCTGGAAGCCGACCCCAACATATCTGGGAGAAGGCCTGCAAGTGCAACTGGTGAAGGTGACGACTGATAATGGTGATATATATTCTATTTTTTTTTTATTTGCCCTTACTGTTTCACTTCTGAGATCAAAGGCCTCCCCCCATTCTTTCTACTTCTCACGATGATGTGCTTTTTCTTGCCAATTCGCGAGGAAGCCATCACTATTTACCTATTCTCTATTCGTCTTCATAACATCTTAAAAGTCTCTTGACTACAAGGTACAGGAAAAAACTACATTTTCCTACTGCGGTAAATGGTCATACATGAAACACGAATTATTTTTCATTGATTACGTAAATGATTTCAGTATAGTTCAGCTAGAAATGTAAAAAATTGGTTCTTTGAGTCGTCATATGGACATCTGTAGAGGCAATATCGAGAGCTGTACAACATTCCATGTCTTAAGATTATAATTTAACAATATCAACGCTTTTGACAACAGAAATTATTAAGTTTAGTCCTAATTTAGAGAAGAACTAGATGGACTGGAAAAAAAATCAAGCAGTTTTAACTACCGTTGGCATTTATTATCTCTTGATACCTATATTGCAGCTGTCCATTGTTTTTCAATATTTAAGAAGGCAGCGCCCAAGTTATATTGTAGATTTTTTACTTCAAACCTTGGCCTGACAATAGTGCTATAATGTGGAAAAATATCAAGTTATATCATGTCTTGACAAACACTTGCGATTAATTTAAAAAAAAAAACAGTATTTCAATTTTTTTTACATTACTCACTAATAATTCCTACTTGGTGCTTGAATACGTTAGGCCTTTAAAACTTAGGCATGGTATAACTCGATAGATGATTGTCTATAGTTCGTTGCTCAGTTGTAGTACCACATCTCTTTGTAGCGTCTCTCTGATACTAATTGTGAACGGAGATGGAAATGTCCTGTCTGCTGTTTATTTAATAACTCAGGACAATGACGCAGGCAGTGACTTGACTGTAATTAAAATGAGCGGGAGCAAAGCTCTTTGCCAGTGTTAAACTCGAGTTTTAGTCTTTTCTTCACATTTTCTTGCGTTTCTACGGGAAATTAGCACTCATACGGCTTATATTGTGATTTAAGGTAACTTGTGATGATTTGTTTAGTTCAATTTGCCGCAGGAATGCAGATTTGTGATTTTATAAATGACGACTGCCAGTTGCAACCCAGGGCTGGTGAGATAATTTTTTATACACAGATATTTACTGCTACCACAAATATTGTAATTTATTTAAATAAAATAGAAACCATTGTCATCTCTTAAAAATCGTTTAACTCATTTTTATGTATTGTTAATTAATAAAAATAGAAAAACTACTTAAATGTAACTATGTAAGTTTTGCAAGTCAGTAAGTACATTATAATATTTTTTTCATTTCTTTTGTATGGGATTTATTTATTATGTTGTGATAGAATGTGCATATACCTAAAATAGTGTTTGTGTTTCTGTGACGCATAGTTAGACGCCTCACAGCTTGTCCTGAAAACGACACACGCCACCTGTTCCATTCTAGAATGGAACATAGAACTAAAGCTGTCCGCTCTAAACATGCGTAAATTTTTCGTTTGTAACTTAATAACCACGATATTATAATGTCTGCGAAATAATAAATAAACGTAACCCGAATCTGTTTTGTGGTTTAATATCTGCTCATCTGGTGCTAGGTTCAGACTTGCTTTTAACCTTAACCCCTAGGGTCTGAAGGATTGACAAATATTCGCTTTTATTTCAAGTTAATAACGTTATTATTGATTTTTTTTTGTCGTAAAATCGTGGGTTGTTAGCTACTGCTGGACGAAATCACTCGAATATTTGCACAAGATGAAAACCTTCATAGTTATGTTATTAAGAGCTAGTTACACTTACGGAAAATTGTTTTAGTACCTGAAGACTTGTTTGAAATTACAAGTGATATTTGGGTTCGTATTTGTTTGTCGATTCTTGTGTGAATATTTGAGTGCATGGTGAGCTCGCTCCCACGGCTCGGTCTCGGCTCGGCGACCCTCCCGAGGTAACTGTATACTGTAGCTTACAACATTATTAGATAGTGCTTATTAATAAATAATTAAAACAAAACGAATCGGCCCTCTGTATCAGAGTGGCTGCTGCGCCGACGTTTGATCGTACTGAACAAAATCTCTCTTACTATAATTATTATTATACGTTTTTTTTAATAATTGTATTATCGTCGAGATTGTAACCGCGTTGGAATGAATTAGTTATTGTATAGAAGCGTTGAGTAAATGAACAAGTGTTGAATGCTGGTGCGGCGCATTCCCGCTCTAGTTAACTAGTTAAATGCTTTATTATAAACTTTATTTTAACATCGCACATTATAATAAATTAATCAAAATTGTTCTGGCGTTTTATTTTTGGTTGTACCGATCGAAATTACCCTTTTGACGAGTTAGGTAGTTAATATTTAGAAAATCTCAGTTGTTACGTAGTCAAACATCAGAGAGGAGTATTTTTGTTAAAGAAATCACAATGATAGCTCTTTGAAAAGGTAAATAAGACAACAAATACTGAAAGTACTTAGTTATATTTAAGAGCAAGTTTGTACTGGTATCATGGAAATGCAAATAAATAGTCGCACATAAATACTGGAAGACAACACAAAATACTTCCTAAGTACATCATCAAAACATACACAAGTAACATTTACATGAAAAGACGAGATTTTACGCAAATCGAATCCAGTTAATTTTCAAATTTAAAAATTTGCTTTGTATTCAAAGTGGTGTCAAAAATGTGGTCTTCATTTACCAGTAGGGAAGCTGTGTCGTTTCATAAGCAACCCCTCATCACAGGATAATACATTTAATTTACCTACATAATTTATATGGAGTAACAATTCATAAAAAAATAAAATATCAAAATATAATTTCGACATCATTTGTAGTAAATGTTCAATTTATAATTATGGCAAAGAACAATAATTTAATTTAATTTTCAGAATCACTGAAAATCGAAAATAGCACGCTTGTGTCTCAACTTAAAGTTGAAATTTTTAATTATTTACTAAAATTATGCTACATCTATGCAAAACAAACTAGCAATCTCTAGGCCAACTTGCACCACAAATCACTAAGCAAGTTTAACGCTAAACCATAACGATTTTAAAACATCGTTCTGTTTCTGTCAATCATTTGAAGATGACAGAGAGCGTTTAGTATTAAATGTGTTGGATTTGTGGTGCATTTGGGCGATAATCAACCTACCTTATCACCCGAAAATTTGTGCAATCCTAATTAGAAATAATAAATAAATAAGTTATCAAATATCACAGCACAATTCTAGTGATTGTCTTAGTACCGCCTCCACCGCAAATCTTTAAATACGTTTAGCGTTAAACATATTTTATATAAAACATCATACTATCTTTGATATTTAAACGATTAATAGCAGGAACCGACGGAACAACAATGTTCTGCACTTAAAGTACTTATGGGATACTGTTCTGTTTCTGTCAATCCTCTGACAATCAGAGCCAGAACAATATTCTAAATTTGTGTAACGCTAAACGTATGTGTGGTGCAAACGGGCTATAATGTGATGAAAATATAATACAATTTAGTAAAGAACACATTATTTTTAAATCATTTTATAATACAAAACTGGTTTTCCAGTAAATGCCTTACCGTGTTAAGTATGTTTTTTTTGCGTGAGTTGAGATTATTATGTAATTACGTATTATATAATATGCGAGCGAAAGAAACGAATCGATTTTAATCACTAGAACTAATCACGTGAAAACGGGTAATTGATTTAATGGACGATTTATTCATTATTGTGTTTTAAGTTCCAAGCTGATGATGATATTATTTATAATTAAAGCCAGTTTGTTTAGCTGAGGTTCGTCAATGACTGGAAGCGCCAGTGTGTTCTCTTGACAATGTAATCTCAACTCGAAATACATTATGTCAGGTTCTGTAACCATAAATCTCAATAAAGTTCTGCATCTCAGAAATGTTTACCACAAGCGCTCCCCTGATATAGTCAATCAAGCGCCAAAATAATCATGGTACACTATTTCATAGATATAAACTCAGTAGCATAAGTTGTTATCTTTGGTTTAGGTGCTTAATTCAGCTATACACATTCTCATGGCCCTTTTACTATTGAGCGCTAAAATTACATGATTATCAACATGCTCCAACATACAATGTCCCATTAGACCTTTATCTCTTTAAGCAAGTCGCGTGAGGAATTCATGATTAAAGGCTACGGTTAAATCCGAAACCAGTCGGCTATCCCGATGAAATAAGACTGGTGTATAAAGCCACATAAAATTTTAAAATATCACTTCTAAAACGCGCGACTAATACTAAACGTCTAATAAGCCACTGTCTTCAGACACCTACCCCACCAGGCAATATGGCATATTGTTTTTGTTTTATTAACACAAGACTAACAATCTTTTCGTTAGCGAGAATATATTCGATAGAGCGCTAATCGCTTCTTCGTTGGCGGTGGGGCAGATGTCTTAGGGCGGTTTCAGATTAGCGTATTTTCGTCGGGTATAAGCTCGTTTTTAGAAGCGCGTATCGTATTCGCGCGTGTAAACGCGAACCTCGACAGACGCCTCCCCGCGCGCTCACGGACCCCGCCAAACGTCAAACAATAAACGCGTTCGAAATTTTTTGAAGTACAATAGTGGCGCGTGTTTTCGCGCTTAAACGAAGTTATACGGACGGAAAAATACACTATTCTTAAAACGCTCTCAGGAGTTCCAAAATTCATCTCAAAACCCAAGAATTTACATAATTTACTTCTGTACAAACTGCTATATTTCCGTGAGTGTATAGGGCCACTAGTAACCGCCTGCCAGCAGGCGTGTACAAACAATTGGAAGAAAACATTCCTATAACAATATTATTTAAAATTTAAAATGCACCACGACATTACATTTACACTAAATTCTATAATACAGGTTGTAGCGGGCATCGACTAAACAGACCAGAGTAGAAATTTTTCGTCCCTACGACCGACGTACACGGTCAAAATGTATGGAACAGGTGTTTGCTCATGGTCAAATTTACGCTTTGCAGTCTCTAACACCGGGTATAATTAAGGTTTAATTAAGGTTATATTCTCGATCCAAATTCCCGCTCAATCAACAGGGCCAATTCCCTAGATCCGAAACCCAGATTACGCCTTGAAAGGTACGAAAATGTTCCTGTTACCGTCTTCGACCTTAAGGTGGGAGTCGTCACAACATGTCGTCCTCAAATCCTTCTCCAGTAAGTATGTGCGGGTCGCCGATGGCGGGGACCATGTGGGAATATTCGCTAGTCGCCCAGAGGTATAGGTTTAGCGTTCGTTCCGTGCACTGGGCTATGAACCTGAAAGCGAGAGGTACAAAATGTAGTTTTTGTTGGAGCTATGAAGTAGCACAGAGTAGTAAAGAGGCAGAATCAAGCCTAGCCTCAAATCATTTCGACGAGCCGGAAATGATTTTAAATGCTTTTTACTGCAACGACAAGTGCAGTGGTTATCGTGCCTTACTAGGCACGGGCGATGGATTAATATTTTATTTTATTATTTATTTTTATCTTATTATGATTCTGCTAAAGTGACCATTTTAGGCCCCCCCGTATTTGATCAGTGGTCGAGTGTTTATGTATGGATGACTTAAGACTGCAAACTCAACACATTAGAAATTCATCCCCAGATACTGCGACGATGATAGAAGGCCGAAAAGTCGTCAACATCCATATGATCCCGTTGAATAGGTTGACGTATTCAACCATTCAATTTAGATCGAATCATGTGCCATTGAGTAGCCAGCAGCTGTAGCAATATTATGATAGTGCCGTGCCGCTAACAATGCAGTTACTGTGATCTCGGTAAGAAATAGAACCAGTCATACAATCATGTTATATAAATATGAGAGAGCCAACTGACTTCAAACGGCGTGCATTAGTTCTCCTACGTATTTACTTGAGCATTTATAAGATGATAGATTAGCTTAGCAAATTACGATGCACGTGTTACACGTGTTTGAATACGTACGTGTTTGTGTACGTACGTGTATTCTGAATTGCCATTCATTGAATGAAGCTGGACCTTTGAAATACTGTCAGATATCAGATATGGTGCTGATCCATGCGTCATGTTCGTGAACGGGCGCTGTCAGTTGTGACTGGTCAACTCTTAGTTGCCATGGCTTATTTGTATGTTTATTTTTGAATTGTATTTTTTGTTTTTACTATGGACACTTAACGTGCACATCTTGCTACATTGTTCTCACATAATATACCATCTCAACATGAATGATGTAACCAAGATTTTGTAACAATATTTTGATTTAAAAGAGTGTCCATGGAGTTTCTTGCCCGTTCTTCTCCATAGAGATCTACGCTAGGGAACGGGCAACTACAGTACTTTCACAGTTTTTATGTCTTGTGACTGGGACTGTAGCTACATTTAACTGTGTTTCGACAATTCAAAAGTGCCTGTAACTGGCCTACTTGAAATAAATGCTTTGATTTTGATTTTGATCAATTGAATTGTTAAGCTGTTTTTAGACAAACGATTGATTAAAAATTTAAATGGATAATTGCTCTCCAGAGAGGAAAGTTGAAATGGGGCAGGTACATAAACAGCTACAGAAAAACGTTCTTAGTAGACCCAGCGATCACAGATTGGACGCTATTACACTCATATACGAGTCATTCAATTCGGCACCGGCCGCGCTGGGCACATTTATTCGGGTTACATTCGGTTCATACAGTTCGGCAAACTTCACTAGCCGACCCGAACAAATTTGTAGCACCTCGAATGATTAAAATAACAAACAAAGAACTAGTTGGTTTTCTAGAACATTATCATCATCATTTGAGCCCGGAATCGACAACTGTTGGGTATAGGCATAAAACATAGTGACTTAAAATTCCATCTCACCTGACAAAAGGTCTGACATCGCCCTCATTGGCAGTCTGCAGATGTTGATAGTACAGATGGCGATGCTGCTTAGCGATGATCACAGGAGGGTACCCGGCTTGCATCAGTAGTAAGTTCATTAGCAACCGGGAGGTGCGGCCATTACCGTCTACGAACGGGTGGATGTGGACCAGTTTATAGTGG
Source organism: Xestia sexstrigata (assembly GCA_941918905.2). Lineage (NCBI taxonomy): Eukaryota > Metazoa > Arthropoda > Insecta > Lepidoptera > Noctuidae > Xestia > Xestia sexstrigata. The sequence goes on from OW799201.2 coordinate 22,937,337, forward strand.
GCTAGCGCTGCGTATCTAGAATTGTGGGAATTTGATGTTAGTGATGGTTCATTCAGAAAGGTCAGTAGGGAGGGCTATTACGTATCTCTGTTGACAGCTCGACATGATAGTAACTGGGCTCAGTGTCCATCAATTAACTGTCAAAAGGTTAGTTTCGTATTATGTATGACCAGTCGCGATCAAATATGACGTCACTGGTTGTCATCGTGGCTGATAGTCACCGTAACTCATTTTGACAGACGCTTTCGTATCGATATTTCGATTATGTAAGCATAGTGGACAACAAATTGATGACAACTGAGTTTGAAGTTGCTTTCGTGAAAGACGTTACACTGTAACCTGTGACAGTAAAGTGATATCCACTCAGTGCGATACGTAACACCAATATTATGACATTCTCGGTTGTCATCAAAGTTCGGTGTACAACCGAAGCTTGATAGTCACTGGATATCAGAAAGATACGTAATAGGCGTAGTACTCGCAAACTAGCGTGCGTATATGAGAATGGACGAAGTAAAAGAAGAAAGAAGTATGAAAAGAATGTCTGCCTCGTTGGTATAGTGGTCGCGACTGCTAAGCGCGAGGGCCTGGGTTCGATTAGAAAAGTTTCGAAAATAATGTATCAGGAGGCATTCTGTAGTTCCTGTGTACTGCGATGGGAGATGGCTTGAGTTAATGTAGAATGTTAGACATTTAATGTTATCATTATACCTGTGTAATTATTGTCCTGTGTGAGTAGGTGAAACAAATACTTTACTTCTATTATAGTTTTATAAAATTAACTAAGTAAGATCTTGGACACATATATGTTTGTTAAGTTTTTTCCATTCATCGTAATTAGTTCGGGGCAGTGTCGAGCCATTTTGGTCTGAGCCTAAGCGAGGTGTAAGGCGTCTTTTTATTTCGTTCTGATTGCATGGCCATGGACATGAAGCCTTTTCTGGTCTACTCAAACCGATTCCGCCGATTTTGTAACTAGGAGGAAAGGCACAAAATAAGGAGACACCGGAAAGATATAGGGGCCTTTGCCCAGAAGTGGGTCATCCAGGCCAATTAAAAAAACCTTATTTATTTTTTTAGAATTTACGTTATTGTTAAGTCATTCGACAGTATTCTACTAAAATAAAATTTATTCAGTCATTCATTTCTATACACATAACAACAATAACTACACAGCCATTGGAACAATAATTGAATAAATAAACAAGAAAATATATAAAACATAATATTTATGCAGTCTTGGAAAAGAAAGTCATACCATGCTAGTTCAGTGACTCATTAAACTTTCTATTTGTCTCTGACTTTGCTATGTTATTACATAAAATACAAACAAATATGACTACCTCATTGGTCTAGTGGTTCGAAATGCTACTATTGACCATGAGATCTAGGCTTTGATTCCCAGGTTTGATGAAAGTGTTTTGGGGTTTTTCCATCAGGAATACTTCAGTAGTATCCCAGAGTTGCCATTGTGGGAAAAACCTGAATGAGGCTAGCGCAGGAATGTAGAGACTGGCATAGGGCAGGTTGTGGATCATATTTATGAGAGGTCTTGATTTGTACCAAATTGATGGCAATAAGCTTGCAACGTACCTGAGACTTAAATATAATTAAACTGGCAAATGTAGGGTAGTATAAGTAGGCTGTGTAGCTACACCCTTCCCTGAGCCTTCAGAGATTACAGGTGCAATGTAAATAACATTGCACCTGTAATCTCTGAAGGCTCAATACTAATATTATAAAGAGAAAGATTTGTATTTTTGTATGTAACAAATAAACTTAAAAAGTACTGTGTACGTTACCGCAGCAGGAAAGTGTCTCCTAGAGTTTTATGAGTGGAACGTTTAATTAGTGCCTTATCTGCTGTGAATGTGCCCCCACATAAAAAATGTGTGCCCCCTGTCGTTTTGGAAAAAAAACGGAAAAAACGATTCCTGCTGGGGTAACGTTTTTCCAGCAGGAAAATTCTAAACGAACGATCGGAGAGAGAAACATTGTGCATGGTCTTGTAGCTTATGTTAGTGCCACAATGTGCCCCCAAAAACAAAATGTGTGAACCCTTCAGGTTTTCGAGATATTGCGTTTCCTGCTGGAGTAACGTTTTGCAGAATCGCATATCTCTGAAACCATTGCATGTGCCCCTGTAGAATAAACATACACGAGTAGCTCTTATTGTGTGCCCCTTAGTTCCCCAATTAGATTTAAGAAAATATTTATAATTTCCAAGTTATCGCGGTTTTATGAAAACTCGAAAAAACATCGCAGCGCCTAAACGAGATAAGGTATAAGCTCGCTGAAAACTGTATTTAGTCCGTCTTGACACTAATAATAACCATACAAAGTTTCAAAACTGTTCATGCATTCGTTTTTGAATTATCGTGTCATAAGTCAAAACGATGGTGACATAACTTTGACGGCAAAATACAAGGAACCAGCTCAATCCCAGATGTGTAGGTGTAAACCAATAATGTGTGCCTTTAGTCAAAAATATATGGTGAAAATATTCAGCTTGGAATGTTTCGCATTAAGTAAATATAAACAAAAAACAAAACATGTAAAAAACGGCTGGTTATCCGACCAAATTCGAATAACTACTAAAAAGCGACGGATTCATACCTATCGATGACCTTCTTTACTTTACTCACTAACCGGTTCACACGTGTTGTGCCTGAGTACACTGAAGTAGAAAAGTAATATGTAATAAAATAAAGTTGATATTGGATTATATTCTATTAGCTGTTTCTGTGACTTTGCACATGATTATTTACATTATAAATAGTAGCATGTGCTACTCCAAGGTAAGCTATCTTCTTCATTCAAAATTTCATTAAAATACATCCAGTAATATGTGTGAACGAAAGACATAGGTACATCCAAATATTTGCCAGGTCTTTGACCCAAAATTATAGGGGATGTTTTAAAATTCATGTTCATGAAATGTGTGATGAATACCTACTACGAAAAAGAGGTAGCTCTTTTTTGTATATAAATAAAAAACCAATTAACACAACAGTAATAAAAAAAGACAAATACGTATGTATTTGTCTTTTTGTTTAAATATTAATTGATAAGCCGTAGGTTAGATAAAGTAACATTCAAGTTTATCATCAAGAAGATTCCCTTTTTTCGCCTCCCCACCGCTGCATATCTCTGGCCGCGCTCCATCCGCTGACGTCGTGTCGCAAGGAGTCGCTTTGTCTAGCTTGGAGAAAGTGAGACAGCTAGTACGCACACGGTATTAGTGGGACAGAGACAGTTACCTACCTAAACGTCGCTCCATATGAATAATACGAATTGTTTTTGACTAGGAAGTGCGTTTGGATTATTACTTGGTATTGGTAAACAGTTGCAGTAGTTTACAGTTTTAGTATATAATAATGGCAGGTCGAAAAGGAACTTTCCTAAAGAATAAAGACAGTGATTAGTAAATATAAAGATAAATTCCAAGCTGCAATTCCTTCTAAAAGCAATAATGTTTATATTTACATACAACAGGAATTGCGTGAAAAAATTAATCACAATATGGCCATTATGGCCATGCAAATATCTATTATAAGAAATAAAACATATTTTTTTGATTTCGATGATTGTTTAGACCTATTTGAAGAAAACGAAGAAACTGACCCCTATATACATTTCAAATAAGCCTTGCAGAATATTCGAACATCGTACCCCAAAATTCAATTAACCGTCTCCTACCAAAAAAATTGTCTAACGAAATTCAAGACCAAATATTTTTTTAAAGTAATATAGTGTGTACATTTGCTTTCAGTAATAGCTATGTACCTGCTGATCTTAACTTTAATTAAATCAAATGTACTGGCAGGTGTACCCAGTGTGACGCGCTACTGTCATTGAATATCTCTCCCCAATCTAAACATTGCGTAAAGGTTACTTGTAAATTAAATAACTACAACAAAAATTATCCTCATGACTCACTAATTAAAAACAGACTTACTTCTGATAGAGTAAACCGAATCAAAGAAAAGTTAAAATACCAACCAAAAAAGCCAACAACTTTCCCTAAATTACCCAATTTAAGAAAATTGCGTCATGAAGCCAGAAGTGCGCTACAGTTTGACAAAAATACAATAGTGTATTTGTACGCTATGGCGCACTGCATTCCTTACGATAATTTTATTCGTAAAATCAGTCTTGTTCCCTTTTTCACATATTTTTGGACGAATGAACAAAACCAATATTACAATGAAACTTTAAAAATAGACCGAAAATACTTTCTGTTGATGCTACTGGCTCCCTATTTCAGCCAATTGAGCCACCACCTTCTAATGATTTATTAAAATATCGCACTCCTAAACATTTATTTTTATATGCAGTGGTTGCCTACGCTGTGGATACCAGTGTACCAATGTGCTACATGGCCTCCGAATCCCATACAATGGAGACGTCAGCTCGTCGACGTCAGAGCCACATGGATAAATACGTGGCAAATCGGAAAAGTTTTGCCTGATGAAATAATTAGTTACCACAGTTCTGCCCTCTTAGGAGCAATAACTAAAGTGTTTTTAAAAACCGAATTCAATTATTATTTAAAACAGTGTTTTGATGTGCTTGAAGGAAATACCGTAGCAATACCCTCTGTTATGTTCGCATGGAGAAATCCCATTTTATTAAAAATCTTTATAAACAATCCTGTTTTGATAAAACATCCGAAAAAGTAAAGTTCTTTTATATTCGCTGCTTGAAACATTCAACAGCTCCATTGCTATGAAGAACTTAAAACAGTTTTAAGAGACATAATCACGTTATCGCTCCATGAATTCAGGAGTGCGGACTTGAATGATTCACAGCCCAAATGTATTAAAGCTTTTGAAAACTTAAAGCTCCAAATTGTAAATCACACGAATCACGAAAATTTAGATGAGTCAAACAAACATCGAATTACTTCACAACGAAAATGATAAAGATGTTTCTTTACCTTTAATAAACTTTTATGATTTTAATTAGCCCCCAAAACTTTTGAACGCGACTGTACGGACAACAGCTTAGGTATAATACGTCCAAAAAAGATGGTCATCGATATGTATGAATCCGTCGCTTTTTAGTAGTTATTCGAATTTGGTCGGATAACCAGCCGTTATTTACATGTTTTGTTTTTTGTTTAGATTTACTTAATGCGAAACATTCCAAGCTGAATATTTTCACCATATATTTTTGACTAAAGGCACACATTATTGGTTTACACCTACACATCTGGGATTGAGCTGGTTCCTTGTATTTTGCCGTCAAAGTTATGTCACCATCGTTTTGACTTATAACAAGATAATTCAAAAACGAATGCATGAACAGTTTTGAAACTTTGTATGGTTATTATTAGTGTTAAGACGGACCAAATACAGTTTTCAGCGAGCTTATACCTTATCTCGTTTAGGCGCTGCGATGTTTTTTCGAATTTTCATAAAACCGCGATAACTTGGAAATTATAAATATTTTCTTAAATCTAATTGGGGCACTAAGGGGCACACAATACGAGCTACTCGTGTATGTTTATTCTACAGGAGCACATGCAATGGTTTCAGAGATATGCGATTCTGCAAAACGTTACTCCAGCAGGAAACGCAATATCTCGAAAACCTGAAGGGGCACACATTTTGTTTTTGGGGGCACATTGTGGCACTAACATAAGCTACAAGACCATGCACAATGTTTCTCTCTCCGATGGTTCGTTTAGAATTTTCCTGCTGGAAAAACGTTACCCCAGCAGGAATCGTTTTTTCCGTTTTTTTCCAAAACGATAGGGGGCACACATTTTTTATGTGGGGGCACATTCACAGCAGATAAGGCACTAATTAAACGTTCCACTCATATAACTCTAGGAGACACTTTCCTGCTGGGGTAACGTACACAAAAGTACTGGACCGATTTGAAAAATTCTTTCAGCAATGGACTTGGCATGGCTACATTATCAGCGAGTAACATTAGGCTATATTTTATCCCCACGGGAACGGGAACTAAGTCAGTGAAACCGCGTGATGTCCGCTAGTCTTATACATAAAATTGCTTACCTTACAGGATGCAGATCTAAAGCATCTTCAGAATTCAACCATTCCAGAAACTGACTCATTAGCCTGTGTATTTCAGATGGTCCTGGTGGAATGTGCCCACCAACGTAAACTTGTGTTCTACGAAACTGACCTCCCTCAACGGGATCTACATGACCCAACACTCGTTTATGAATCTCTAGTATATCAGCCATTGTGATGGCTCGCAAACGGTACAATAATGTGGAGTTAATGTACTTCATTGCCGCATCTAGACCTAAGATTTCATTATGCTCATCTATACTTTTTCCTGAAACTGCTATTCTAGTTTCCAAGACACTTCTTGTTTGTTGTAATGTCATGGTGTTTCCTTCGATAGCAACAGTGTGGTAGATATGTTGGAAGTACGCTTCTTTCTTCGCTCTTCTTAAAGCTGAATTACTTTCAGGTATCGATGACAGTGCATCTCTCTTATCATCTATCTTTCTCAACATCTCTCGGTCTAAGTTCTCTACTATGCTGGCAGTGCGTTGTCTATTCTCTAAGGCACCACTGTGCTCCGGATAATTAGTTAAAGCTAAGGTATACAGCTGGTCAGCCCTGACCACATCCTTTTTGGTGTCTTCCAAAAACTCTCCGTAGTGGTTGAGAATGTCAGCGTGTTTCGGTGATAACGCGAATGCATGTTGAAACAATTTGAGTGCTTTCTCATCTTTGCCTACCTTTTTCATTTCCAACGCAGCGTTCAGGGAAACGACTGCTTCCGCATCGCGAGTTTTGTCGAGCGATCTGAGCGGGGGCGGATCCGGATTTTGCTCAGAAATAGGTTCTAAATAGTTACCGTACAAACCATCTGGTATGGGCGAAAATGGCTTCGCGAATTTCACTTCGTAATTTACCAATTTGTGGAATGATATCACAACAGCGAACGTACACACCACGCTTGATAATATTAGCACAGTTTTACATCGATCTACGATCATTTTTGTGTTAATTTTCCATTGGTGCACATTGCACTTCATGTTTTCAGTTTCGTTCGTCCTACCTATAAGCAACATGATTGCGACGTTCACTGAAACGTATGTTCTCCGATAAAATCTTTATAATGACTGTAAATGATTTAGATTTCATCGTGTATTGCAATAATATTTCTAAACTCTAATAAAATAAAACCACGTAAGGTCACTATTGACATTTTTAGCTTGGTATTTTGGCAGAATGTGTCAAAGTCAGACTGACAAATTATTTGGTGTTGCAATATTAGAACCACAATTTAATACGTTTTAGTAGAATTTCAGAACCTTAATATCTTTTGCCGTGACGATATCGTATATTTATAGTTGAATAAACTTGAAGGAGTAGAATAAACAATTATTTTAGTTTTAATTAAATATATTCGTGTTGAAATACATAAATTGCTCGTAATTATATTTCAGATTTTAAAGCTTCATTAGAATTTTGTTCAGGGCAACATAAACATTGATGTCATTTTGACAGTAAGACGTGTAAAAGTTAAAAAAAATATTATTAGCTATAGACAACCTTATTTTTTGAAATATATATCTATGTATATAATAATAATATATAGTAATATGTATATATATATTTTATATTGTAGAAATATGCTGTAGGTACTTAATTTTGATATCCCACAGTTTATTTCCTACAAAAAGCTTGGTTGTTTATGGTCACTTACCCACCCCAAAACAAAAGAGCATGATTTTCGCTAGAAGATTTGCAGAATAATTCATAAACTGGCTGATAAAAACTCCAATGCTTGTATCGCATGCCTACTCAAATTGTTGAACTCTTGTGTTCCTTGTCTCTAGCATTCTTACAACTAGCTACTCGGAAGTTAGTGACACATTTATTTATTACTAGCACATGGCTTTGTAAATCATTTTAAGTGGCTTTTTTATTTTTTTATTTGTTTCCCGCTCTGGACGGAGCAGGAGGGAGTGTCAGACTTTTACTGACTAAAACCCACCCACGTTCCTACATCGCCCTTGATTTCCGGGGCCACGGTATCTCTTTCGAACAGTCCCGCAACCCCGGCCGGCATCGGCCCTTGCGGACCCCTTCCTTTTGCTGACTCTCTTTCAGGCGCGCATAGAACACGAACGCGCCGTCGACACGGCCTGTCGTCATGAGACGGACGGACGGCGTGCTAGCCCATAGCTCTCCGTCCACCCACAGGCCCGCGCCTACGGTGGCCGAGGGCCACCGCGTGGCCCCCGACGCTCGAGGAGTCTCCTGCGGTGGCCGGGACGTGAGGTTCTCTCCCTCTCACGTTCCGCCACCTTCTTCTCTAGCATTACTGCTTCGCAAAAGGAGGTGACGGGCGTGACGGCGTCCGATTTCGTCTCGCTCCGGACCATAGATTGAACCAGGGCCGGACGCGAGACGTCGCCCCCGCCGATCGCCGCTTCAAGGACACGGCGGTGCTCCGCCCAAGCGGGGACATCTCCACAGTGTGCTCCACCGTGTCCTCCGGTCGATCCTAGCAATGGAAGCCCGATTCGGTGCAGGAACCTCCCGAAACAACCATGTCCGGTGAGGACCTGCGTCAGGCGAAAGGTGAGGACGCCGTGGCGTCTCTCAAGACACTTCTCAAAAAGGGGACTTATCGCCTCTATTGTGGCGTGCCTTGATTTTATGTGCCCTGGTAGGTAATTTTATGATTAATTATTATGCAATACTCAGCCAAGGCTCAATCTTGGTTACAATCTTAGCCCTTCATCAATTCAAGTGCAAACAAACGCACTGGTGTTGGGGACGTCTCTTAGCAAGAATGTGAATCAACGGTTTAGCTCGAATAGCGGGAAGTTGAGTAGTTGCTTACTTCATCATCATCCTCAGGCTGAATTTGGGTAAATCAGTAAATGTATCTCTTGTCTTGTGCCAATCTTCAAGTTCATGTCCCAGTCTCAGCCTCATCATACCTATGTCTTCTGTCCATTCCCAAATCGGGAAGGTAGGTACCTATTTAACTTTAATAATAATTAAGGCTTAGTAAGCCTGGTGCTAGCAGGACTCTGGGTATCTCCCCACGAAGTTTAAGCAGGTAGGAACTTGTTGAAAGAAGCCTGATTTCCTTTTAGGTAGGTCCGTGTCTCTCAAGTGTAATAGGTTGGTTCTATTCTACTCTGCCGGATACCATACGGCTATCGGGCACTTACGGCACTTACGGGTGTCGTATAAGGCGACTAATGTCTGAGGCAGAACACCTTGCGCCTCCGTAGACCAGAGAATGGGCAGCAGCGTTTTCTGTTAGTCTTTCATCACTGCGATCTCCAATCCGCCTGCCAAGCGTGGAGATTACGGCAAATTCCTCCCATCATGGGAGAGGCTTATGTCCAGCAGTGGACGTTATGGGCTGTTGTTGTTGTTGTTGTTGTTGTGTCTCTCAAAGGATGTAGGTAATGGCATTGGTAGCTAGTACTATGATTTCCGCTAATTTGTGAGGCTTACTCATGGGTAAGCTAAAAAGGTGTTCAGTTAATGACAATCTTTTATGCCGCTATCCCACTGGCGTTTTACGAGCGTCGGTGTTTCTCCAACGTCGTAAAATATCATCGCACAGCGAAAACGCTGCGCAGACGCGGCTCTCCAGTGGCAAATAGAGACTTTGGAAAAACGCCAATTTAACGCTCGTATAACGCCAGTGTGATAGGGGCCTTTTTGTTCGTAAATCGTGATATAACTGGATAACCTTTTAAACGAGGGAGCAGGGAAATAGGGAGAGGAGGTACCAACACATCTTCAACCTGTACCTACAGGTAAATAAGCCCAAGTACTTACTTACATAAATAACAAGGCAAGATTTCATAATAGTCATTTATTTTTAATTTTAATACTTTTTTCGTTCTCTCACGTCTCAAATAAATAATAATCCCACGTAGACACTCAGATCATTTACGAATAATAAGTAAACAGTAACCACTAACTCGTATTCACATTAATTGATTAAATAAATTTATTTCTAACTAAACTTAGTAATTATAAAATTATACTTATTACTTAAAAATTAGCTAAACAAACCCTCTGCCAATAAGGCATAAGCTGCTTGACGGTTAAAAGTAATCATTTAAACACGTTCATTATTAACAATCAACTTGAATAAATGCAATACTTTTAAGCCCAAGTTTCCAGTAAAATGGCAATTTTACGATCGCAGCGTCTGTTGCTGACTAGACAATCGAGTCGTCACAACGATAAAACTTAGCGAGCATCGTCGCTAATGGCAAGTTCTGAAGACACATCAAACATTCTTAGAACGTACGTAGCGCTCTGCTACATGCTACAATCGAATTTGATTCAACACCAAAAACGTCGTAAAAGTTGCGTGCTCGTAACTTCCTGCGTTCAAGGAGCATTTTAACGATTTCTTGCGACAAAATGCTTGGCGAGAGTCTATACTACTTATTACTACACTTAGCGCTATACTATGGCAGTATTGCAGGAAATTAGAGAGCATACAACATGAGTTTCATAATATCAAGCAGCTTAGAGATGGGGTCGCTGCCTCAGACGGCTAACCGATGGAACAACGCTGCTAACGTTTGGCAAGATTAATCTGATTAGGTACCTACTGCAATCTATATTGTTAGTTGCTGGCAAGTTAGTGTTAATTTTCCTATAAATTCGATGTTACAATTTCAATTAACAACCTTGAAAAAGGTTTGTGTTAATAATCTTAATACTATAATCGTTGCGTTTAGTCATGTCCTCTATACCGTCACTATACTAAATACAATTTGGAACGATTCTCTCACAACGTTTCTCTAGGAAACAATTCGTGCGACCAGCGCCTCACACACCTAAATCCTTGTCGAGTCACTCTTTACGAATTAATACTATGTTTTTTAATAAAAGCGTACAATCGTACATTGTGAAAACAGACTTCACAGCCTGAATGGAACTAGGACAGTAATGCATTTATGAAATGGATCATTAATTTTATCGGTGGTATCATGCTATGTAAACTCGTTTTAGATTTAATGAACTAATCACTAAATACTACATTCGTGCCTGCTTTCAGCTTTCAGATAGACAACAACTACATTTTCATATCAATTGATTAGTATTGAGAAACAAATCATTCTATTACAAAAACTTTACAAATCCAACTACATAAAACAGACGTTAACATTAATTTCAATTATTTTTTTAATAAAAAAAACTTCTGAAATAAAGACTTTTCTTAGTGGAAGTATAAAATTTACACAGCATGCCAACGGAACTTTTTAGTGTATTTCTTTCTCCAATAGTTCCTGATGTTTCGATTAACGGCACATGGAGTCGACGATGATCATGGTTGAGTATAATGAGCAGCCCAGGGCTATCATAGTGCCCATGGCTATACTGGAGTGGTATGTCCTGAAGGTCTTCAGGACACGAAGGTAGCGGGGACAGTGTGCGAGTTCACCTAGGATTAGGCGACCGACCTGTAACAAGAGAAACAAATGAATTAGTAAAGACTCCTTGCGAAAACAATCTCTGGAGTATTTTGAAATTCGATTGAGGAATTTTTCCTTGAAGCATTGTCTTTCAGTAATCTATGACAAATGCAATCAACACTTTGTGTTCACGTATAAATACTTAGTAGTAGTACCTATGAACCAAAGATATGACAGATTTTTGAAGAGCTAGAAGAGCCTTTAGCCTTGTAATTCAAGAGCTAGTGATTGTCAAAGTCACGGGTAGACACATGATTTCTTTAAGGCAGCGTCATTACTAGAATTTCCCAACAAATTAGAAGAAACCAAAGTTCCAAGAACGCCAAACCATTGCAAAATCGACTCATTGCATCACAGTCAATCAATACAATACTTTACTTTTCACGTGTGCATATCACTTACTACAAACTAAATAATTTGTGCATCGATGCAAAAAGCACGTGCAGTGATTCACAAGCCATCTTGCAATGGCGTCAGGTTTCCGTTGTCAAGTGGATTGTTTTCTAGAGACACAACGTTTCTTTAGCATGGGAATCTTTAACTTAGGTATTGATGATGCTCTTGAATTGGACTATTGGCATCACGAGAAATAACATGGGTCCAGGAGTGGATACATCCGCTAGACTATGTATCTACTTTTTGAAAGGCAGTACTATCCTACTTCTGAGCAAAAGCTTCACTCCTTCTGATTTTATTTAAAATGCTTCAGTTATTAGGTGTTATAATGGTAAAATAACAGCAGTATTCTATACTCACTTCTTGTCCGCCACCGGCTGCCTCTTCCATCTGTGTCTTGACATGCTTGGCGCGCAGCATGGGGCGCACGAGTCGCAGGCGTACGTACGACTCGATGCTGAATACGGCTAGCAGCAGCGCTAGCTGGAACAAACAGAAAAAGGACGTTTAGTTGAGGTTTGAATTTGGAATTAGTTTTTATTCTTACTCCTCCACGAATAGCTATCAAGTCGAAACACTAATTCAAATAAAGAATAAGAAAAAATAGAGAGTCAGTTGAGAGAGTTGTGTGTGCAAATGCTAAATGTAATTTATCGTAATTCTGTGTATTTTTTTCCGTATGACTACAAGCAAACAAATGGCTTGACCTAACCTGTCACGTTATCAATTAAATGATTAACAATATCTTATAGAACGGTTATTTCCTTGCATCCGGTTCCGACAAGATGAAATGACTGTTAATTTTTAATCTGTACTTTATCCAGAATGAGTACAAGCGAGTTAATCCGACCTTTTGATACAACCTTGCGTTTACTTATGATTACTTTAGGTATCTTGTATCATTGTATGGAATAAAAAAAATAAAGAAGTATTGGTTTGATACGAAGAATCAAGGTTTTTACCGTCTCCATGCAATTTATTTGCAATTAACAATTTTGGTATCTATTATGTTCTTTAATGCAATTTTAATCCAAATGATTCATAAATAATACTTCTTTGCAACTAGGATATATTTATTTAAATGCGGATAATTTCATGCATCATTCCAAATCATCTATTGAATCAGGGCAATGATATTTTTTTGTGATGCCTAATAATCTATTGTGCATTCTTAATTTAAATACACTTCTCTAATCAGGTACATGAGTACATCAAAATTGACCAATGAGAATCATCATTAATCATTATGTATCAGACAATTGGCGAAGACCATAATAAAGGAATACAAATTTGCCTAATGATATGTTTGCTCAACCACCCTGGCATTTTGAATAACAATAAATGTATTGATTAAACATAGCACTATTAAGTTAAGGCGCTGTCAACACCAAAATCGCGCACACTGTCTATTTGTATGGGAGTAAATGAGACGTCACTATAACTGGGCGGCCAGGATTTAGAAGAAAATAATGAATTAATATTGAAATAAAAAAAATGTGTGGATTATTTGTGAAATATGACTCGTTAGCGGTTTAGGTATGAATATGTTGACTTCACGTTTTTAATTGCAGACCCATACGTCAATAAGATAAAGACATAGAACGGAGAACCGTTAATGATGATTTTAAGACCAATCTTTGCAATTATTTTTTTCTATCGAGCCGATTTTGTCCAATTAAGTATCGAGTCCGTCCAAGGTCTTTGAAATATGATGAATATTAACATTTTTTTTTTGATGTGCTAGAACAAACAGTTGTCTTAAAAAACTGCTTAAATAACGTCAATTTCAACAAATTTGGTGTTGTCAGCCCCTTATGTGGAAGGCCACGATTGTAAATTTTCGTAATTTTTTTATTTCCTTGACCGCTGTTTAAATCTTAATCATCATTAAACAAAGTTATAAGGTCAATTAAGTTTATTTTAGATAAGGCAGGTCATTAACTGTCTACGCATAACGCTGAAATATCAACATTGTAACAATAATAACAGGTATCTACCTAATAGAAAATACGTCATTGATGGATCTAGATCCATTAACAAAATCGAAATAGACTAGTAACATAGATGGCTTGCTAGTAACTAAGGGCCAATTTCATCAATCAAATTCAACTAGACCAGCACATCCAAACCGCGTTTATTTCATTCAAAGTTCAACATTGTCAATATCCCGCAACAATGACGATACTGACTGCTCCTGAACAGTTTACTTAGATGTAACTGATCACGATCAGTTTCATTTGTAAAAGCCCTTATAACTAAAATAACCATTATTTACATTCAGTAAAGTGCAACTGTTTTTATTGTATTTACTGCAACACATTTTATGCAATAAAGTTTTTATTATTTATTTATTTTATTTTATTATATTATTTACATTCAGTAGGCCACTGCCAAGCTAAAATTACAAAAACATACCGACCCCGTTAATTAAAATAGCCCATATATTACTTTCAGAGCTCAATAAATCGACGTACCTAATTGATCGAATGTGTGAAGACCCCCAGATAACGGGCCGTATTGTGTCTCGAACATTTTTAATCATTTGATTTATCTCCCAAGCAAGAAGGGCATAACTCCTTATGTAGCTGATTGAGCGCATTGTAAAGTTAATTGTAATGGCCAAAGAAGAAAGTAAAACAAAAGTCTGGCCGGTTAAGTAGAAGTACTATTTGTTTATGCTGAAGTTACTTTCTATAGCTTTGCTGAGGAACTCGTGGCTAAATAATAACAGCCGCTCGGGTCGATCTTTAGGTTAAGCCGTGCTTGCCTAGGTTGGTCTGTGGATGGGTGACCACTCCACATACCGAGTTTCCTCCGTGCCTCGGAAAGCACGTTAAGCAGTTGGTCCCGGCTGTCATTTGTGATCTTTGACAGTCGTTACAGGTAGGTAGTCAGTGGCCCAAAAAAGTCTGACAACCAGTCTTACCAAGGGCTGGGTTGTGGAGGTAAGATAGGCAGTCGCTCCATGTAAAATACTGGTATTCAGCTGCATCCGGTTAGACTGGAAGCCGACCCCAATAAAACTTGGGAAAAGGCTAGGCAGATGATGACTTTTTATAGCTCTGATTGGATCCTTTCCAAGTTATTCTCTTTACTGCACTCATTATGAACTCGTTACCAGTGATATTGAAGAAATGAATAAAGGCTGTTCGTTTGTAAGGATATTCAGGAAAAGATAACCAACTTCTAGTCACACTAAGTACTTGTCAATAATGTTGAACAGTGCCAACTATCGGTTGTGTATTCGATGTTTTTGTCAGTAGGTAGTACATATTGGGTTCTGTACCGAAAGGGTACAAATGGGACCCTATTACGAAGACTTTACTGTCCGTCTGTCTGTCACCAGGCTCATGAACCGTGATCGCTAGACAGTTGAAATTTAAAATTTCAAATGTATTTCTGTTGCCGCTATGACAACAAACATTAAAAACACAATAAAATTAATATTGTTTTATTTTGTTTTTAGTGTTTGTTGTCATAGCGGCAATAAACGTGAATTTTTCGGCAACAGGGAACACACTTCAAATATTTACAGAATATTTAGTTGTCTAGTCACTTTAAAAATATTTAATTAAATTAAAATAAATATTTAAGGGGGCTCCCATACAACAAAAGTTATTTTTTGCCGTTTTGTCTAATGTTGTTTAGATAATGGTACGGAACCTTTCGTGCGCGGCTTCGATTCGCACTTGGCCGGTTTTTATGTTTCACATCACAGCGAGGCGAAAGTAAAAGTGAATCACTGTTAATCAGCCATAACAAGTTAAGTATTTACTTTTACTCCACAAGTATGCAAATATTCAATAATAAAATTAATCAGAACAAATAATTTTAATTTATGTCAATGACAGTCACTCGAGCATAAACTGCACTTTACTTATTGGCGTCATTTAATATATGCCCACGTGTCATTTACTTTATTATTATATGCTTGTAGTTTATTGCAGACCTGCGACCTTTTGCTTATGTACTTATGTTTACAGTACTTGGCTGTAACATAGTCAACTATGTGCTAATTTTGTTTGTACGGGCTGGTATATAATAGAAGACCGTTTATCATGTATTGCTTTATACCTGTGTGAGGGAGACGTCTGTCTTTGTTAGCAAGTATTTTGTAAACCTATGGTTCACTAATCTGTGTCAATAAGGGCTCAAATTAACTTATCAGATATTAGCAGCTAGTCCTATGTATTGCAAACCTGGCTAGAATGACGATACTTTGCTCTCAGTCGCGAATTTTGGTCTGATAGTAAACAACCGAAGTGAAGAATTAGTTCTGTCACCACCCACTTTCTTAGGGCGAATTTCACCAATCAAACTGATCGCGATCAGCATCTGTCAGTGCCACCATTGACACTGACAGCTCTTGATCGCGATCTTTATATCCTGATTGCAATCAATTTCGCTCTTCAAGTTTTAGACCTCAAAACAAGCTTAGGTTCCGATGCTTACCTGTACCCAGGAGGTATGTTCGAACTGTGTGAGGCACTGCGTCCTGTAGTAGGCGAGCAGGGCCAGTAAGCTGATGATAGCATTGAAGGCGTAGTACACGGGGAACAGGACGGTCTGAACGCGGCCGAACTCGTGCCGGGGCAGGTTGAAGTACAGCACAATACCTGGGGGAGAAGAGAGTCTTTTGTTAGTTGTTGTTCTGCTAAAAAGCTTGAAGAATATGTTTTCTCATGAATACAGATATAGTACGGTATAAGAGTCAGTTGTAGAAGGCGTCTCATCAAAGAAGTTTGCAATATCTAAAGAAACTGCAGTGTGCTAACCAAATACGACAAGGAAAACCGATGCAATGTTCCGGAATAGTTGAAGCCATGTTGAAAACCGGAGCAAATATAAGTAGGTACGTAAGCAGTAAATTATTCCAGTCTTTCACTAAACGTGTGACTGTTTGACGTGGCAAGTGTGAAAGCACTCGTAAACAATCCGTCACCCACTCAATCTACTAACGTCAATAAATATGGAGCACCTACCTTTACATGCTGTGTACGCATGTCACGGTCCTGCGTCCCTATTAAATAACGACAGGACCAGACATTGTACAAATGTCTGGCGGCCCCACAAATATTTGCTCCTATGTGGTTGAACCTTTGTGCGCGACCCTGACTGAGGTTGACGATCCCCTACATTATTATGGTACCCTAGAGATAAAACTTGATGGATTCATGACTCTAACAACACATTAAAGGCCGAAGCGAATGGATAAACGCGGTTTTAAAAGTTTCTGGACCTAAGAAACATTGTGACTTTGTAACAGGTGAATGATCGTTTCAGGGTCCCCGTAGGTGCCGGGGTTGCGGGACTGTTCGAAGGAGATACCGTGGCTCCGGAACACAAAGAGCGATTAAGGAACATGGATGGGTTTTAGTCAGTAAAAGTCTGACACTCCCTCCTGCTCCACCCAGAGCGGGAGAAGTCATTTGATGATTTCCCATCCGAAAAAAAAAGGGTCCCCGTAGGTAAGTTTTATCTTCCTAAAAGTGCTGATTGGTAGCCTTATTATTTTGTCTATTAGAGATTACTCCAAGTTTCCATAGCTTTTTTACGTTCTATGTAAATATTAATAATGACATGGCGACGATGAGAATTGTCTACGATTAGGTACTATTATTTTAATATTGTCTTTACTTTCAGTTGACTTTACGCAACATTTCTGGCTAGGATATACCTAGATACGTGTAACAATATATTATTGTCCATTAATAATAATTTAATCTTAGACAGGAACAAATCACTAAGGTCATTTCAATGGGCCGTACGTGTCACCCGGAACGCGCGAAATCGTGCACCGCGCACCGGTCGGTTACCGCACCAAATTGATCCACCACAAGTCACAAAGGATGTTGATGGTTTTGTTATATAGGTACAGCTCAACAGTTCTGTTTTAAACATGCAAAACTGTTTGGTGAATCATTTGATCAAATATCGCCTGTGTCTGTCTATCATTGTTTATGAAATGATATGATATGATTAAATATGTCTCGTGATTACAAATTTATTTCTTAATTGATAGATTAATTCTAGATCCGCCCTTACTTGTTCTTTATTTAGGACCTTATGAAAGAAGGAGGACATTCTCAAGAAGTTTTTTATTCAATATGGAAAATAGATATTCAGAAATTGTGTCGTGATCATGAGATGTCTATCGATGGGATGTCTATAATAGAACAAAAAAGATGCAGAATATTAGACTGTCATCTAAGTACCTACATAGCTAAGTTATGCATGGCTTAAAACTATCCAATCAACGATTACGGTGCACTAGTTTAATTAAAACCAGAAAAAGGGGCCAATAAACAAAGATTTGGTCAGCGTAATGACGCTGAAAACATAAAAGTAATTTATATTTTTATATTCTTTTGTGCATTATGAGGACACAATGTGTCAATTCAATGTCAATTACTGTTTTTTTTAAAACAAAATGCCATTGTGCAACGGCAAGTAAGCGTTATGCCTGTTTCTTTTTTTTGGCGTTAAGCATGGCGGTAAAAAAAAAATCTTAGGTATACAAATTTTGGAATTCTGTTCCGAAAACCGCTCGAATTATGTTATCACCATAATAATCATTTACAAACTTGTTTAATGGTGTAAAGTGGTTCTTTAGGAAAGGATTTACGATTAAAAGAAAGGTACCCTACAAATCACGGTATCTTAATAACCCAAGTCATGCGATTCCCAATTAGTTCTCATTACGCCATTACTTAATTATTTATTGTAATACTCTGCAAAGAATGTTTCTCGTAACCAAAACTAATTTCATGAACGTGAAAACGGAAAGTCAACGTATTATCAACTTTAACACTACACAAAAAGGTTTTAAATTATTTGCTTATTGTTTGGTCCATTAAAACTCCTGTATTTGGACCATTAAAATGTTAAGGAGCATCATTTGGTTTCTGAATGAACCATGTAGACTTGACAGGTGGCCGCTCACCGGTTCTGAGATTTCCATAACTTCTTAAATCGGTGAATCTTTGTAGTGGTTTACTAAGTTTATGACAAAGACTTAAAAGCCTTTAAAGCTTTAACAGTATTTAAAACACTTCGTAAAGCTAACGCTTAAACGTCATTATGACGATGACAGCTATTTTCACAAAGAAATTACCAATTGGAAACTTTATGGTAGTGTTTATTGGAATTTATTGAAAAACTTCGTGGAAAGAGATTATTGTTTATTTTTCCAGTGGGTCCCCAAGGTACCTAGGTAAATGGTACTGGTAATGGTAATGGTAGGTACCTGCTTTGGAAATCCTAAACAGGACAAAGTAGGTATGAGAAAACATCCGGCTCTGTCTGTAGATACCTATATTTTTCTCAAGACGGTTTAATTAAATTAATTGGAAGCATAACACGTATTCTGCAATTTGTTAAATAAAAAACCAGGGACCCATTATTATAATAATGTTTCTAATTGCATTTGTTTTATTATGATTAATTATGCCTGTCTTGTTTCGACCTTGAAAATGTTGGGTCAAAAGCTGGTTTTATGGTAAAAAACAAACGTATTATTTTTTGGGGACCTTAATGAAAAAACGAGAGAATAAGATTAAAAATATAAGTAAATTGCTCATAACATTTTATGTAGATTTTGGGATGTAGCTAATTCGATGACTTTTATAGTAACTCAACTGCTAATTTACCATTTATCAAATGTATGCGTTTGATACAGAAGTGATAAATAAAACAATAAATTTGTATTTCCCCTATACTTAAGACTAAAACAAATAAAAAAAAATAGTTTTTCAAGCCGTGGATGAAACATCGTTGTCTCCTATGAAGATCATATCATATTGATAAATATTCGCTGATGTAATAATAAGAAACAAAGGAATGAAAACAATGGTAAACATGGAACAATAAACTCGGTTGACACGTGTACCTACTCGTACGTGTGTAACTGTGGACGGTGGAATGGCTGATGGGAATAACGACGGTTTACGACATTCGTGATCTGCTAGTTTTATGAATTTGTTAGTACATAGTAGTTACTTAGTCGTGGAAACTGTAAACATTTCTGATGCTTAATAATTTTAAGAAAAAAAATGAAAAAAACATCTATGGACTACAGTAATGGACTGTAATCTCAAGGGTCGTGAAGATCGCATAACCCTCCAAATTCATTCATCATTATATTATACGATTAAAAATTCTTTTACAAAACTTCTTTGCAACAATGACGATGGAATGGCGCTGAACTTGGTACGTTACTGCTAGCAGCAGTAACGTGCACTACTGCAAGCAGTAACGTACCAAGTTCAGCGCCATCTATCCATAAATCACTATCACATCATTAACAAAGCGCGAGAAAACTAGGTTATATTCGGAAGCTTAAGCAAACGAAAGTGTCAGTCACTTTAAATACAACCTTCTTTCAAAAAAACTAGTGTTTCTCAACGACAAGACGGTAACTTTTTTATTGGAACCTCATTCCTTCACGTTCATAATACGCATACCCGGCAACGTTATAGAGTTCTTCGAAATTTGAACAAACGAGTTTCTGGATGCTGATTTTGAAATAAAAAAAGGAAAAAACGTTAATTTGATTTGTGAGAACAATTTGCGATTTTGTAACAGACAAATCGCTCTGTTTCCATTATATTTCTTATTATTTATTTAGACTCTTTTTGAGACCTAGATAGACTTACAGACTAATATTATAATGACAGACATTTCTTGGCACTCCGACTTTTTTCAGCTTCAAATGAGTAAGGGTATATTTTTAGAATGCCTAAAATAATTACAAAAGTTAAGTAACTTTTGGCAATTGTTACAGTGTTGCCATTTTCCTCGGTTATGTATGTCAGTTCGTACGTCATATTTAATCCAGAATGTTTCAGAAAACCGCCATAATGGTGTAGTGGTCAAGCGCTAATGCTGAACAAAAAGAATTCCAGGTCGGGCCAAGTGGTATTGGATTTTTCAGTTGATGGCAACAGACACATCCCACATGGAACTTAAACATAACTGACGAAATTTAGCTGCACTGCACCATAAGGTACTCCTCTTTCTGAACTGTTGAGGGTTACAGGACTTACAGGCATGATGTTAGGATGATGATGTTCCAGAACTAAATCTTACCAGAGACAAGAGTCATCCAGACTTGTGCCCCGAAGTGCGTGGCGACGGCGACGACGTACAATGCCCTCCATCCGCGGAGATTACTGCTGGACCCGGGGCGGCTCAGCCAGGCCAGGAGGACGACCACGGCCAGGGCCACGTGAAGAGGCTGCGAGGTCTTGGTGGCGATTCTGTGGACAAGAGAACAAGGAGATATAGAAGTGTTTCATAGAGTTTTTTCACTACCACTAAACTTTTATTGTATAACATATTGTGGGACTGAAATGTCATCTGTTTTCCACATCAATGTTGAAAACAGATGACATTTCAGTCCCACAATCATCGTCATCATCATTTTAATCTTACTTCAAAGTAAGATTAAAATGATACTTCTTTGCAGAGGTAGTAGTAAGCCCCCTGGAATGAATAAGTTGAGTGCAAAAATATCCTTGCAGCACTGCAGACGTCTTTTTTTTGCAGATAGAAGTCTGATTCTCAGATAAACATTCTACAACTGTACTATCTATACAAAAGCATATTCGAGCGTGACCAGTATCAGTGCAAAATGTGCAACAACCGTCTAATCAAACTGTTAATTGTGTTTCATAATCAACCAAGGTTGTTGCCAATTGCCGACAAATACGTACTTGTAGTGTAGAGGCTATTTTTATATTGCCACCTCGTTACTGAATCCTTATTATAGGTTGGAGAAATTAAAACAAAATGCCATTGAACAAATAATGTTTTTTTACGCACATGCAACGTTTTACGAAGGTGCGATTTAGTTTATTTTAATATGTATCTTATTTTTTTTATACAATTTCCACAGACAATTTTGCAACTTTCCCCACCTGTCAACGTCATTCAACGTCGTCAAGCGCAAAACGAACCATGCCGTAAGGTATTGTTGAAATCATAAATAGTGATGAGACTAAAAACTACAATTTTTCCAACGGAAAATAAAGTACCACGTGAAGAATTATCAAAAACCTATACACTGCGCTAGGTTACCGACCGAATGTAATCGATTTTGACACGTGACACTAGTAATAACAAATCGCAGCATGGAAATTTAATTTGAGTAGGATGTCGGCCCGTGCAATTATTTAAGAAAAAATACAATTTGCGTGTCATTTAATACTCGTGCTGAAACAACTATTGGTAATTTATGACGTCGAGTGACGTCCATTTAAAAGATAATAATAATGTACAGTACATGAGTTTTGCATTTTATTTTAAGTAGGTACTTATACTTTCAAAAGTTTGGGAACGGTTCTTAACCTTTTAATACAAATCGTTTAGTAAGTTAACGGATATACCAATAAATTGAAACTGACAGTTGATCCAAATTCTCCACTTACATACGCTATGTACTATCGAAGACACTCCCGCCTGATCACCACTAAGCTAATTTTTGCTTGCACTTACAACATAGAAACGCTCTCAAGCCCCGCCCCCTTGACTTTGTATAGAAATAATGAATGAAAAGATACCGATCTGCCGAGCGCACTGACGACGCACGCCAAACGAGAGTTATTGTTATTTTGCGCGCCAAAGTTGACGCTTTCCTAATAGGCCTAAACTTTAAGGGGGCGTGGCTAGGCGCCTCCGCATGATTTAAGCGAAAAAAAATGAACTGATCAGGCGGAAAAGACCTCGACTGTACTTACTACTACTACAACAGCCCATAACGTCCACTGCTGGACATAAGCCACGCGTAAGCGTACGACTTGCACCATACAATTTTATTTAGTACGTGCCAATTATTGCCCTCAGGGCTCATTTAGTTTTACTTTTACAATGCGAAAGGTATTTAGGATTTTTTTTCACCCTCAAACTGGGTCAAGAAAGAAGAGATAATCTAAAATCAGATTCGAGTTGCAAATCGTGGTAAGTCCTATTTGTGTTTTTTCTTAATTTTAAAATTTTGATAAAGTTAATAACATTACATATTTACTTACATACTGTTATTGCTCACAGTCAACGTGTTAACGATTTTTATTAAAGTATCATATTTGCGATATCACTTTCGCCAGTAAAATCAAACAATCATGAGCGCTAAATTCGTGGTTCATGTGAAAAATGTTTATTTTGCGAATAAGAAAGTGGAGTAGCCTGCGACTTTTAAGTTTAACCAAATAAATACATATTGGATAGTCAAGAAAACTGCATATGTTAACAAGTCTTATAATACATTTGTGGTTCACATTTAAGAACCAGCCAAATACTTGTGAAATGTAAAACATTGTAGACGGAAAACCGCCACAGTAAGGCGCCTACTTGAATGATTATGATACCTACTAGTGACGTTATAGATGATAACAAAAATCACAACAAATAACACTTGTTTCAGTATTAATCATCATACATTAGGTACACTTGTACTATAAATGCAAATATTTAAAACAAAAATTAGTTCTGACATCTTATTTGTTAAAGCAAGCTGCCCGTTTCAAGTGATCTTAGGACTGATAATTATTCCATTTACTATGAAGGTTCATAAATAACTTGCGTCTATCTTAAGTTTGAGTAAGGAAAATTAATCGATTGACCTGCCTGTATCGATTTATTTTTCGTAAAAATATCTACGTAGGTAATAGATATAGATTAAAGGAAATTTTGATGAAAAGGTTTATTCTCAAACCTATAATCAAAATATTTTCCCTTTCAATTAGGTAGGCTGCAAAATATAAATTAATTAATTATTTTATACTGTATTGTTTATCATGCCAGTATAATATTCTACGAAAATACCTATATTTTGTTATTTGTTACCTTTAGAGATAAGATAAACCCAAATATTTATTTGGGATGGCAAAACAAAAATATTTATGAAATAATTAATGTGTGCAGAAAACGCGTGATTTTGGCGATACGCCACGTCACGAGCTGGCTGCGATATTTTTACCAGAAACGTACGGAACAAAGTAAATAATAATTGTTAGTGTTTATTTTGTATCTTACTTTTTAAAACAACAAGATGTAAAATATTTCTTAGTGATTTTTGAGAAAAAACCAAGAAGGTCAAAACATACGGTTTTCAGTTTCAGATTATTTAAAATAGCATAAAATTAATGAGTCACACGAGGCTATTTTTAGGACACAGTGCAACACTTTACATTCAATGCCAAGATCTTTCACGTGGTTTGCCCATAAATTTAAGTGACAAGATACTTTTACGAGCAGAAACACATTTGGAAAATATTATAATGTAATTCGCGGAAGCAACTACTTAGGTACAAACAATATTAACATATACGATATAAATTCAAATCAATCAAAATTGGTTTTTCAGTAAATACTTTCGATCTTTTACGGACATTTACCAAAATCAAAATATCAGGTAGCAAAATAGGTTCCTTCAACTCTATCGCTGCGAAATTACACATTGTAATATCAGCATGACGTTTATTGCTAATTTATCTCTTATCGATTAGGAATTAACGGTTGCCGACGTGCTTCCACCCACGTGCGTACTTTTAATTAGTTCGACTATATGTAGAAGTTGCCATTAAGTCAATTGATCAGTGTCATCGGCATATATTGAATGATTTCGAGGTTAGTCTGGTTTCCTTGGCGGGTGATGATTGTGAAAGAAATTCGATTTTTGATTCGGAAATTAAAACCAGAGACAGGGATTCTTTAGTTAGGAGACGTTTATTTTTTAATTTTGAATTGCTTGTTTGATTTACCTCCCGTATAAGATACGACCTTGTTTCAGTATAAGAAAATGTAGTTAAAGGGCTGATGAACCTAACAAAAGTTATAACTATTTCTACTACTCATTGATGTTTTTTCTAATTAACATTGTATAAACGTCGTCAGACGTCAAAACACTTTACCGTTTTGTTTTAAAACTAATTGACGTCACCTTGGAGTGACTTGTGACAATCTTTTTAAATACACACATCAAAAGTATCTAGGGATCAACATATATTTTTGCAATAACTTTTCTCCTGATTGATATTAATTAAAATTTTCTTTAAGGATTCATCAAATAAAGTGTTTTCGTTTGTCACAGTAACGATAAACCAAGTCACCTTTGCATTAATAAAGAAATTTGCCATTTTCCTAATAAAGGGATTTTTGACATTTGAACCACTAACATTAAAGTTCGAAAAAAAGACTGAAATAACAGTTTTCTTTAAAATTTTATTGGGTAACTTAAACAATTAATAATCCGTGTTTCTACCGCGAACACTAACAACACAAGAACATCGGTTTGGCATACTCAAAATGAGTTCATCCAAATCACGCTGTGGAATGGCCGCCCATGTTCGTTGCAACAACAAAAAAAGGTCTTCTTGCGACTGGATACCCTCCATATTCGGCAGAGCTCTTCTCTGTAGCATATCCCATGCATGCTCAATCGGGTTCAAGTCTGGCGACTGAGCAGGCCAGGGCAGGACATTGATGTTAGCTGCGGCGAGAGTCTGTCTTACAACTCTTGCGGTGTGCGGTCGTGCATTATCATGCATTAACTGAAATAAGGGACCGATTTGCACTTGTAGAGGAACGATGACGTCTGATACAATCGTCTCAGCATAAATTTGAGCGTTGAGGTTGCCTCTGATCCAAATCAACTCAGTTCTTCCGCCGATCCAAATACCCGCCCATACCATGATGGTTCCACCACTATAAGGATGGACTTCCTGGCAGGATTTTAATCGCTGTTGGCGTCCAGGGGTTCTCCAGTGTCGTATACGTCTTGTATCCGGTCTCATACCAAAACGAGACTCATCAGAAAAGCACACGAAACGCCATTGTTCTTCTGCCCAATTTCTGTGTTCAAGAGCCCATTGATATCGAATCCTACGATTGTGCATTGCTATAGGTGGTACCCGTAGCGGTCTTCGGGAATGAAGGTTCACTTCATGCAAGCGGTTTCTGACTGTTTGGTCGCTAATTAAGTTCCCTGAAGAGTGATGAAGCCTCACGGCTAACATCATGGCGGTTATTGTTGGAGCTCTTCGAGTTAAGATTTGAATGTATCGGTCTTGTCTCCGTGTGGTGCAGCGATACCGTCCTCCATGGCGCTCAGCCACGGTACCAGTGCTTCGGTAACGTGTCCAAAGTCGACTGATAACACTCTGACTTGTATTCAGAGCTAAAGCTACAGTACGTTGCCGGGAACCAGCTTCTATCATTCCCACGGCTCTGAGCATTTCTTCCCTGCTTAAATGACGTCGCCGCTCCATAATAACGTTGGTTTTAATCAGTAGTAGGGAAACAGTAGCACTAATAATGTCTTCAATGCGTTGTATGTTTTTATAGGGAAAATATTGACAGCTTATTTTCATCTTTTACTCGAATTTGATTGAGAGTTCCTGATTCAAATTATGAAATGCACCAAAAAGGATCCATATAAATTTATAAAATCATAAATTTATTACAAAGCCACATCTCAATCTCAAGAAATCCGCATAAAAATGCTTGATCCCTAGACATTTTTGATGTGTGTATATCTAATTTTCACTAAGCAACAGGGCATTTTGATTTCACGCTGTACAACATCTTAAAGCCATTATATATTTATTTTACGATGATCTCCGCGATTTCAGACTTATTACGACGCTTAAGTGTTATAGCAACAAATTAATGAACTAAGAAAAAACTTTACTATAAAATATACACTAAGTATTGCTCTGCGTATAATGAACCCTTGAAATTAGATTTATATCAAGTACTTAAATATCTATAACATTATTCAGAAAAAAGGAGCATTATGATTTTTAAGGAGACAACAAAAGGATGCTTGTTTGAAGTGGTTTTTAGAAAATATTGTTGTTTACTATCTTTGTTATTTATCTGTTTTTTTTTTGCAAGGCTCAAGTCTAAAGTCGAACCGATATGGAATGGGAAAAATCTAATAATTAGATCATAATAATATGAAGAACATTTGTATTATCTACAGACCTCTCTTACATGGCAAACATCATGATAAAAGAATTATCAAATTAACTGTAATTTCTTCAAGATTATAATACCTAGCAGCTTAGATAAATCAAATTGGCACGAAGAATTCAAATTGATATTCAGGTTCCAGATATCGAATTAAATTGATTGGACTGGGTATCGGTTCAATACAAAGTCACGGTCAATCGTTGGTCAGTTTGCATGTACAAACAGGGGTACAGCACCAAAAAAGAGAAAAAAATCAAAAAAAGAACTCTCAGCGGCTATCATTGTGAACAAAATGACTTTTTGTACGGCGCGCGGCGGTTCTGTTTGTTTCGGAAGAAATCGATTTGCAATTAAATTTTGAACTTGAGCTTGCGAAATCGGTCGACGATGGTCAGGACGACCGGAAGGTTTAAATTTAAAACCACATTTCATAAATGTATTAAATAATTTGTTCTAGTTTTATACTAGTCTTACAGTCTTTTTTCTGTCAGATGTATGTGGGCGGACTGATAGCTCATATCATTCGGTATCTTTCACCTAGAAATATGTCTCTGAAGTGAGATTCGGAAGTCTAGGTTGTAACCATGCAGTCTTATTCAATATTTACTCTGCAAATATTTTTTTTTCTGAAATTTCTTTTAAGTTACAGACACGTTTGTGTCCTAACAAATAAAAAAAAATCTTTTAAATACACAAGATTTCATGCTAGAACCGTTGGTTTTATGCTTCAATCATCAATATTGATATTTGATCGCTTAATTACCAATTACAGATTTATTTCCGCATTACGGCATGCCATTCGAAAGATTTGGCCACAGGCATTAAAATTGATGATCATACATGCATGGTAATATTAAATACTAAAGCTGATTTCTCTCTGGACAGTCAGAGAGTTGCAGTATATTTGTATGTATGCTTCCATCTTTGTAGGTTACAGTTATGTAGCAGTCTCAGTCAAGGCTTTAATGTAACCTACTGAAAATAAAACAAAAACATAAAATAGTAGTTATGTCATTGAACTACAAGACATGTAGCATTAGACTCTAATGCTACATGTCTTGTAGTTCAGTGACATAACTTTAGAGTCTGAGTAATTACTTAAAGTTAAACCTATCTGCAAATTAAATCCTGTCTTTGCAGTCATAAAATGTAATTAAGGCACTGATATTTTTAAACTGTGCGCGTTTAAGAAGTGAAGGGAACCTTTAAAGGTAGCTTTGCAGTTTCTAGTATCGGTCGGTTTGAAAGCTTACCCAAATAGGTTTCTGAGAATCAGGTCAAATAAATCAGCCCTGTTTTCTAAGAACCTTAGGGGATTAAATAACGAATGGCTTACAATTCGTGTTAAACTAGCAGTGTCTGTCTGACTGTCGAAAATAATATTGAGAGTAGGCGCGACTCAGACATTAATCGTCCAATTTTCCCTCCGTTCAGTTCGTTACAGCCCCGTTCCCACTATGTCATGACGATTAATTTATCGTTGGTTTTGTTTTTAGTTGGCAAAACTCCTGGACGACAGTAATCGTGTCGTCATATATGCGAACACCTCCATTTAATACACAAGCCACGACACTTAAAACTACACGATTATCTGTTGTCATGACAAAGCCCACTATGTCACGGGGCCTAAATCATCAAGATATAACCTTGTAGGAACGCACATAAAAATATTAAGTTACCTGCCTACACCTATTATAGTGTCTTTAATGACAGTCAGTTATCCGTGGTTGAATGTTACCGGTTAATCAATTAGTGGCGCTAAGCCGACCACAAGATATTTATTTTATGGTCTGGTTCTACCGGATGTGGTCACCAGCGCTAATTAAATATTGATTAGTTCCCAATGTTATTATTTTATTGACAATACAAGTTAAAGGTTCCGTAGCGAAATACCTTATAGTTTCGCTATGTCCATTTCACATGTCACTGTATTTTTTGATTTTGATGTGTCATGTTGCGACTTTGAAATTAATGGAACTCGAAAAGTATTGCCGCTTTTTATTTCGTTCATCTTATTGCATTCTAAATATAAAATTGACGGAATTAGCCACACATGTTGCTAATTGAAGATAAAAAAGCTGCGGTGGCTAAGCTGTCTGGGTCAATTTTAATAAGTGGTAAAATAAAAAAAAACTTAAAGACTTAAACTGAAGATAAATTATAATTCAATACCATTTTAGGGGGTTAAAAGTTTATCGCATTTATACGAATCAATGAGTCCTGATTGATTTAATATACCTACCTAACCTAAGAATTTAATAAAGTAAATTAGCACTCTTAAAAGTATTTGCGATAAATAATGTTTTTGTTTTGTTTTGATATCTTTTATGACAACATTTGTTACCGTAATCGGAAAATCAATACCTAGTTTAATTACGCTCGTGTTCGTCAGCCGCGTTTTCACGTCTTCATCATATTTGCGCACAGGCTAATTCCGTATCCATTTAACTTTATTAAATAAACGACGTAAATTAACCTCACATGATTCAAACACGTGTTGTTTAAGAAGATTGGCAATAAAACTCTGAAGGAAGTTCGTAAATATTAGGAATATAATGCAGAGGTAAATTGCAGCTTGTAATTCATAAAAAGTAAATTAGATAATCTCTATCATCAGATAAATAATCATGATAAATAATATCATACCTACGTACAGATCCAATTATAACGATAAATGCAGGAAAAATCTACAAAAAAATAAACAATTTCAGAATCTATGTCATCTTAACTATTCTTAACGTAGAATGTGGGCATCATTTAAAAATAACTACGCCAAAAATAGAAGTCGCTGTACTGACATAATTATATACTTAGTTGACTGCTGTACGGAGTACACTGGTTCAAGAATAAACTGGCCGTTAAATCAAGTCTTAATGCAGCGTAAATACGCCATTATTGACCATAATATTTGCGCCATAGACGAACAAGCTGTAATTACGTATTCTACATAAGGCAAAGGAAATCAGCTGTCAACTTGTCGTGTCAAATAACGCTGCGTTATATGACCTTGTTACAACGCTATGCCACGTGACGTAGACGCTACGTCACTACTACAGTCGTAACTCGTTCGAGACGTAGTCGTGAGCCAGCCGACTTTCAAAGGTTACTTCGTCGTGAAACTTTTGCAGCTGATTCTGAGTATTGAAATGTAAATTTAGCCATTTATCTAGTGACCTTTTTAAATCGGAATCAAATAAAAAGTAAACTGTAAAGTCTGCTCTTGTTTTTCAGAAAGAAACTGTAGATACTTAGTTATTTCTAGAAATAATATAGAGATTAATATAGTTCAACGACTTTCCGACTTAATAACTAAGTACGGAATGTGAGAATTGATCATCATGCATGAGCCTAATATTATGTAAAGAAGATTTACGTCAATCAATTTAGTTGCTAGGCGATCTCCTCACCCACCTTTATAAGTGTTGTTTAAATATTAGTTAATCATACGTTTATTTGCTTTAACAGTCATTTTACTCCATATAGGTATTGTGGAGTAAAACTGAGATAGTGTGTCGTAAGCATAACTACATATTTGCTGTTGTCAAGAGGTATATTCGTGATTCATCTTACGGTAGTCCTTGAAGTTAACCTTGACGTAAACCAATAGGTTGTATAGGGAAATAGGAAGTAAAGTATCTCGTTTGGGAGGGAACTTTGAAAGGTGCAGCTGTATTTTTAGTTTTGTACCATTTTGAAAGTATTTTATTATCTATCTTGAAACTGTATTGTGTAATTACAAAATGACATTCTTATTTAAATTAATTTAACGTTACAACATACAACACAGCTGATTAATTAACGTGTCATGTCAATTTGTGACTTGAATTTCAATATCGTATTTTTAAAAAGAAACTCAATTAAGCGGATCTTTCAAAGAACACTGCCTTATTTGAAAACTTGTATACTTCACACGGATTGTCTTACAAGGCGCCTCTGACATTCTTAACTGCACATTGCATATAATTATCCAGACAAATATAGCTCTTATATCGAGCCCGCAATGGCTAATATCGCAAATGTACTTAAAACCATGTGGGCCATGCCAAAACTTTAGCCAACATGACATCAGGAATCGATATTTTATTTTTCGAACGCCATTTAAAACCTTGCGTTCGGATTCACATCCAATCCATAAACAAGATCTAGGCCGTTGCCATGCGTGTTCCATTCGCTTATCGTAACTGCATCGTTAAGATCTGTAACATATGGTCATTTTTTACCAAATACACCAGTTAATCAGTTATCGGAACCTACATGCGTTTCGAACAGTAGCGTTTCAGTCAATTGAGTGCACATTAGCGTTTACAACTAGCAATTACGGCTAATAACTCATTTAGTACGACACTGGAGCAATGTTTTTAATTAAGTCCATTACAAAACACCACATAAAAAGCACCTTGATGCGTTTCCGATCGCATTAAAAGCCTATAAAATTATAGAGTGAGCAAATAACTCTTTTTAATTTATGTATGGAATGGCAGAACTATTTCAACTGCTTTGTTTTCCACGGTCATGCGATGGTATAGATTTCTTGATTATGTAATAAGTCATTACAGTTTTATATTGAAACGTTTGTTGCTTCAAAACGTGTTACGGAGAGATTGAGATTTCGTCATGAGAAATCTTTTAACGACTAATTAATTAAAACATAAATAGATTCGTTCTTAGAATGAAATGTAAAACATTTACTTTGAAGACGGTCTAAATGTAGCCATGGCGCCGTCACTTAGTCACCTGCAGCCGCTGTTGTGCTTAAAATATCGGAAAAGAACTTTACTTTTATGGCGTTCAGAGAAAATGCATTCCTGATAAAAATAACTGCCCGTATTGAATCTGTAATACGGACCGGTCAGTAATCACGAGTTGCGCAAGCAGCAAATTATTGCTTTTTTTGCGATAATGTATGTGGAATACAAGTTTCTTATTGCGTACTGTAAGTATCAAATTCTCAATGGTTTTGGATGAATGGAATTTCTGAGAAGTTTTTTGGGCATAGCCCGCTTGTGAAGTTTTTCGAGGGAAATGCTATACCGCTGTTAGTGGGAGCGCTTCAGTAAAATGTAAACACCGTTGAAAAGAGCATAAATAATAACTGATGTTCTCATTTAATATCAGTTCGCGCCAAATTATGCTCATGTCTCACTCTTGTTCTGCTTTTGTTTTTTTTTTGCAATTTTGTGGGAAGTTGTTTTTAGCGCAGAGACTAAAATAATTTCAAAATAATTTATAAACGACTCTTTTGTACTTTTCATAAATTGAATGCCAATTTTATGACTTTAGAATTGCTCAAAATGAAATAAACACGTATTTTGGTACCCTTGTCTTTTATATAATTTGTTTCATAAAATATTAGTGTCGGTTGCAGAATTCTCGTATCTTCTACAATTCATCGTGGCACAGCTACAACACACGACCTCGTTTTAAATCGTACTGCTAACAAGCTGCCAGGGATGTTGCAGTTACATGCAAAGTATTTACTGTTTGGATTGACTCGGTAAATCAGAGAAAGCAACGTAAAGATAGCCTGCAAAGACAATGACTATCCCCCGAACCAGAAAAGCGCTGATTTAGAAACTTTTAACGTACTTAATCAAATAAAGACCAGAGGAAGCTCAGATAAGTTGCAATCTCTTCCAAAACATTGCCTGTTTCTATAGTGACTTTCGACAGGATCGATATGCTTTTCGATAGCTTATGCCAGTGCAATACATTTTAAATTTCTCCATCATTGTTTTCACTGGCAGAATACCACAATACGCCCTCAAACAGCAGAAAGGTGACACTTAGCAATGGTAAAACAAGAGCTAACTAAGAAGAACAATGATACACCACACCAGTAACTGATCAACGATGACACATTCATAACCAGATGAGGAAGACCAAGTTCAGCGTCCACATCTAAGGACAGATGTTATTATAAACCAAGCCTTCGACATCAAGTTTTTAGCACGTTTAGAACCAACAAATAGGGATGCAGAGAACCTTGCAATCTTATCGGGTTATCAAGCAGTACTAGCAAAATACTGGCGAGTTCGCACACTTGAGACAACGTGACTTCCGAGACTTCACGAGGTTGAGACGTGGATACAGTCTGATTGTCACTACTACATATTGTAGGTTGATCTTTCGTCATGTACTGGAACAATCTTAGTCTCTTGCTTGAGTGAAAGTTTAAACATCTTTTTCTTGCTTTGTATGTTTAAAAAACTCCGTTTTATCTTTAATTAAACTGGGTATTGGGATTAACTTTGTTTTAATAATAATCATTAGACTTATTTCTACTTTGTGAGAATGTACATTGTACATCTGTTGTTGTTTCTTTTCAGTATGAGCCTTTGGTGCCTTCTAGGTGAGTTTTGTTTCAATTTGGCAATGTGCATTATGATTTTATAATATCGTGGGAACTAAGAAATACTAAAGGATTCACGTGTGTATATTTGTTATTCCAAACGTTTTACCAGACACAGGTACCTATAGCTGTCTTGACGTCAATGCTTACCTAGTAGTCCTTAGCTTTTGTTTTTGTATTAAAAGGTTTATCTTCATCTGATTATTTATGCCGTTTCTATTTATATGTCCTTTCCTAAATCTATCACCTCATGCGGCTTACACGCGCTGTCGACTGACTCATCTCTAATGAGTGTTACCGTCAGATAAAACGAGATGGCGATCATTTTGACCGATTGATGTGAACACATGTTTATAGCGCTATCAGCCAGCATGTTTACCTATCAATCGATATTGAATACGGGGTGTAGTATTGATTAACGAATCGTTAAGTCGACGAACTTACGATTGTGGGTTTGTAACTCACATGTTGGTACATGCGGTTATTCGTTTATCTTTAATGATGTCGTTAGGTATCTAGTGCGGAATCTAGATAAGTGTTTTACGTTGTTTTTAATAGATATGCTGATACTGTTAGCAAGAGTTTCAGTCTTTGTTTTGTAGTTTTAATCGGTTGTTCTCATTTCATTTTTACTTTTAACTCCTATTGCTGGGTAGAGGCCACTAACTCCACATATATTACTTAGACGTTTGAAATCTGAATGTTGGCAAATTTACTTTGATTTATTACTAACAATAGGCACAGCCCTACCCCACAATTACATGTAAATCTTACAGAGGACATACTTCACAGCCATGCAGTCTTATTCCGGTGCCAAGAGTGGACCGAAATCGCTGCGTTCACATAATACAAGTCGTTTGATGTATTAAACTTTTAAACAATTAGCTACTCGATATCGCAATGATAAATGTTTATTAGGTGTAATATTGATTGCATGTATTTAGGCTATCGGAAATCAATGGATATTGCAACTGATTTAATTCTTGGAAAAAAACATTTAGGTACCTATTTGTGCATTAGCTCGTTCGCATGGAAAACGTGAGTGAAAACGTTCCCATTGTGGGCCATAGGCACGACGCGGTTCGTAGATGTTTCATGTCCTTTATTTTTGGTTCTAGAGAGTGCCGGTTTCCTTAAGATTTTCTTAGTATATTTGAAGGAACACTGATATTTAGATACAATTTTACAAAGACCAATGAGTTTTTTGTAGCCTTGCTTTTGACCACTATCTCTGCTGATTATATCTATCATTTTGTCGTGTGAACTAGATAAATATTAAATTTATTAGTTGCACTTCGATAAGAATAGTTCTTATCAAAGGGTTTTTTTTCAATTGTCTGATTAATTATAATCACAAACCGGGTTTTTTTTGGACTAAATATCCTGCTATGCTAATGTATTATTGAACAAAGTATTTTTTTTTACTGTCAAGGGCACTTTACATGCGAGTAGACGGTCTAAGGGGCCAATATTTTTTTATACGGTAGGCAGTTTTAGTGGAGCAAGTAATTAAAGGTACTGTAAAACTTCGTGTTTACCAGTAATTGATTGAAAAGTGATGAAGGTTGTTCGTGAGAGAAGGGGCGAGTTTTTGCTGTTTAAATAAGCGTTTGAAACGATTGATGATTGCAATGATTTGTTCTGATTAGAATAAAATGAGCTGTTTGAAGGCAAACTTTAATGAGATTAGTACGATTTTTAAATGTTTTCGGAATCTTGACTGAAAATGTTAAAAATAAGTGTGTATTTATGCATCCATTAACAAAAATTATGTAATTCTTAATACCTCGTCTCGCACTTTGAAGTTAGATCATAAGATTTAGATACTTACAAAATCTAGCGTATCTATAGCGATAAGTAACGGTACACTTTTACCTACTCAAGCAGTTTTGCGAGCGTGTCTGTAGCACGATGCGTTTGAAGAAAACATGAGATTTTGAATATAGAACTTTAGGTACGTTCCGAAACGTATTTTGACAACTAAAACATCTGTGCATTGATAAACATCGTGTGACTGAACTTGTCCGTATGCTTGCCAAGTGCAATGCAAGAATTTACAGTTTTATAGTTTTTAAGATTTGTTATAGCATTATTATTCAATTAACACTGACATTTCAAGTATCTTCTTTTTAATAATTTATGAAGCTTACATTGAAAAAAAGATTCGTTTCAAAGCTGAACAATTCTTAAGTGTCATTTATCAAGAACCCTACTTAAGACTTTGTTATTAAATTGTTCTTAATTGTTGTCAAAGAGATTTTACATGAAGAGTCTATAAAGACAATGGCAGATTGCTAGCTTATCTATCATGTAAGATATGAATGTTACACATTTAATAATGTTTTTCTGAAAAAGCTTTAAAAGCAAAGGAACAACTTAAATACTCTCTGAAATGTAACTTTTTGAAGGGATTTTTTTTTCATTTCATTGTGGAGAAGTTTATTCTCGCCTTCGTTTTGAGTTTAATGAACTTAAAAAATGATAAGTAACGTAACTCTGACTGACTTCTTATCGATAAGAACACTGGAGCTTAGTTTTTATAGTCTCCTTGCACTTTGATTCAATTTTTATTTATTAAGGATTAAGTTTTCTTTAAGTTTATTGATGTTTGCTGATAGTATCAATCACAGATTGATGTCAACGTAAAAGTGAGACTTGACAAGGCAAGCAGATAAAAATACAAAGAAGACAGCTCAGAGTGAAAGAGATGAAAGAAGTGATTGCGCAAGATCTAAATCTTGACAAAGCTGTGGTTTTTCTCCTACGTGTTTATTTGTCAAGAAAGGGGTAACACGATAAGATATTTAATTCATCGGTATCATTTTTGATCCTATTTGTGTCCGGGATAAAAATCTAATCAGCCGTTGTAGATTAGATACGGGTCAAAAGTTTTTGCTCTATCATATATTTTCTTTCATTTTAGATGAACGATTTTTGACTGGTATTATTGGGTAAATCAGATCATATAACCATAACTACACACCTGTAAACCCCGAGACCTAGATAGTAGATACAGCCACATTTCGCCGGCAGTCCGGGAATGACAATATTGAAAGGCCTTTTTGTGTTTTTTTTTTTTACTGGGAATGTAAGTAATGAGTTTAAAAACTCATTACATTACTTTTTAGGTAACATTGAATGCAATAATCATAATTATGCATTCTTAGAGTGTTTTCGCACTGCGTCCGATCCGAGTCTATCCGAGTCCGATCCGTACCCGTGAAGATATACTACAATACAAAATCGGATGACGGAAGCCGGATCTAGTGTGTAAACTATCATAGAAATAGTTCTACGACTTACGACTAGTCCGGACCGGGTTCGGATCGGATACGGATTGTACGTAGTAAACCGCTCTTAAAGATTTCGTCCGTCATTTGAAACCGCAAAGATTGTAACAGTTCTCTTGATTATTTTTCCATGAAAAGACGTTGATAGTGAAACAATACAATTGTCGTATATGCAAATTAAGTATCTTCCATTGTTTAGTAATCGTTACGTAATGGTAAATTTGCTGCCTTTACAGATTCTGAAAACAATGTCTTGGAATAACGCACGACTTATACAGGGTGACTTGTATTCTGCTTCAGCAATATATTTAGATTTGAGATAAATTATTCATTTTGCGGTTACATTGTATGATCAGGGTATGGTTTTAAATGGTTAAGTGTTTCTGTAACCCCTGAAGGGACAGGCTGACAAACTAATAAAAATCTATTTGACCGGGAATCGAATCTAGGACCCCATGCTCAGCAGTCTTGCGACCATTACACCACTGAGTCAGTTATGTAGGTCTGTTCAGTCAAATCTCCTTGGTAACGAAAGTTGGACAATTTCCCAGTTCAAGTATGTACCTACGACATGTGCTCAAATGTCAACGCTCAAAGCATTCTGCACCTTTCGTTCATGGTTGCGTAAGAAGTGTCAAATATCTTCAATTCCAAACGACGACACCATAGCAACGGTTTATCAAGCAATCATAGTAATCGATTAATCCTGATAATCGAATAAGGTAATACAAACAATCGATTAAAACGCAATGTCTGTCTATGATAACGTTATCAATGCAGGTTAGGACGCCCTCGTTTGTTTTACGAACTTACGATTTACGGTGAATGACAAAAAAAAAATGTTGTCTATGAAATTAGAAATAAAAGCGTTGGTTTTATTGGTTGCCTTTTAAGTTTTGAATTTTAAAAAGTGTTGAAAACCAGCCAGTATTTATTTTTCAAAAATGCACCTTCTTTCTTTTGTCTAGAACTTCATATAAACAGTATACGTAAGCTAATCAAATTCAAAATAAACGAACAATACGCTCAGGTAAATAAAATCAAGAAATTTTCCCCTTGGGAAAGTCGCCTTTGTAAGCTATTGTTCTTTACTATCAACAACAAACAAGATAAGGGTATCACAGACACAGAAAGTGATGTTTAATCTTTAGGAACACAAAAGTACTAGTATTGAGGATAAATTGCATAATATATCACACACGTATGCTCTGTAATAATCACTTTGATTGGCGTTAACAAGATAATAACTCGTTACAGAATGCAAGAAAACGGCTGAAATCTAATTTAATAGTTGATAAGATAATACTGTCTTAATTAGTAGATTTTCTTTACTTATCACTTCATTCTTCAATTAACATAAAGCATTACACCTCCATCATTGTACTTTTTGCATCAATTCGCTAAGGTTCTTGCTGCACAAATAATTTGGCTAACGGATTATCGGTAAATGACCATCGGTTATTGTGAAAAACGACCTCAAAATCAAAGTCAAAGCGATGAAGGTTAGCAGATATTTCTTATTCTTGTTCATTTACTAAGATGCTTAAATTAGGATGTAAGGTAATGTTAACATTGGCTAGGTAAGTAGGCACAGACGCCACAGCACATTAAGGTACCCGAAACTGTCAAAAGACAGTGCGCAAATATGTATGGGCGTTGGTCCAAGGGTCGCCAAGGATAAATCATCTACCAAATGAAAGGGTACTATGTACTGTTCAAACATGCAGAAGGGCATCAAAATCTAAAAAAAAAAAGGGAAATTATAGCTTATTTTTGTTTTAAATTATTTAAATTAAAGTGTAGATATAATCCTTTATTTTGGTAGGTATATGAATCATCCTTGGCGACGCTTGGATCCTTTTCCCAATCATTCTTGAACCTAATACTTTAGTGATAAAGCTGAAAATCTATTAAAGAAATTTGACAGATTGTAGTACCTTGGTGTTCTGACGTCCTGTACATCACACGTTGTACAAGTTAAGAAAACAATATTCGTCACTAAGATAAGATTGATTTATTACTTTTGTAACAGAGTGTCGCATTGTTGCGAAATACCTGTTTTTTGTCTCAATTTATTTTGTAAAAGATCTAATATCTAATTTACATACGAATAATTTATTGAAATAATATTTTCAGTATGTGAAAACATAAAGCACGTAAAGCCGTTGGTCCCGGCTGTCATTTGCACATCTTTGCAAGTCGTTACAGGTACCAGTCTTACCAAGGGGTATCGTGTTACCCAGCACTAACTGGGTTGTGGAGGTCAGATAGGCAGTCGCTCCATGTAAAATACAGGTATTCAGCTGCATCCGGTCAGACTGGAAGCCGACCCCAACATAGTTGGGAAAAGGCTAGGCAGATAATGATTTTCAGTCTGTGAAAACTGTCGTAAGCTGTGTTTCAAGCATATTTTTTCACACGTGGTGTAAAAAACAAAGAAGTAAATTATTTTAGGTATCAGATAGAACAATAGCAGCATCACATCTATTGATAAGATTAAAAGAGATGACGTATAGGTAGAGGAACAAACTGTGACAGCTGTGTAGATTTTCTAGAAGTTGCTTTAAGAGATTTTTTTTTTGATAATATACTCCAACTTGATGGATCGACGACCATAAAAGCCGGTTAGGTCAGGATCGAAGCGGAAGGGGGACGAGAGCAAGGGAGGCATAGCTTGGAAGAGACCTATGTCTAGCAGTGGCCTTGCCGAGTTTATTGAATACAGAGTAGAGAGACACTCTTAGAGTGACACCAGACTAAAATAAGGGTATGAAATATCACTAAAGACCAATGAACTTGAAACAAGATCGCTAAGTGCTTTATCATGAATCATAAAGTTATGCAACGATAACATGACGTCACGTGCATGTGGCCAGCCATGACTTGATTAAATAATATTTTGTTTTACCTACGTAATATTCCACAAATTAACCGTATAAAGGTAAGGGATAGAGAAGCCAATTTAAGTAAAATATTGAGTAGTGTTATGTATGCCTTACTGTATACAAGGTATAATTTAGCGTGGCAGAAAAAAAAACTCTTTTACTTAATAGAAATTATTGAAGAGCCTATTTTTGATTTTTTTAGGAATCTTTTGTTTCACAGTGTGTACTAAATCAATGTACTGCAATCTAATGTTTTTTAACAATTGACTCACGTAGATAACACTTATTATCATAATTATCTACTAAAAGAAATTAATTGTAAGTATAATTTTGACTCACTAAAGGTGATTCTATTTATATCCTTATCTTTTCTGAATCAGCATGTATATTTAGTTTTATTACTATTAAGTTTCAGCAAAGTCGCGTCACAGATAATGCAGACTTTCTTCGTAAATACAAACAAGTTTATGTCTGAAAATAGAAACGAAAAACCTTGTCATTTTTGCGAAAAACTAGGACGCATTGAATGACTGAATGAATGCCTCTTTATTCAAGAATCCATGTCTCAAAAGCTGTGCTTACTAACATTAGTAAGCACTGACAAAACAAACAACACAAAAAATAATGGTGGATCACTGCTGCGACAAATTAGGTCGCATTAACTTTCGCAGATTTTTATTGTAATTTTAAATGTTTTACAGTTCTGTTTTATTTTATAGGTCGACCTCGCGCTTCTTGGATTTTTCAGACACTGTATGAATATATGAGATATTATTAACGCGTAAAACATACTTACATACTGTTTCTGATTTCATTTCATTAGAGATT
The DNA here is from genome assembly GCA_941918905.2 of Xestia sexstrigata. Classification (NCBI taxonomy): domain Eukaryota; kingdom Metazoa; phylum Arthropoda; class Insecta; order Lepidoptera; family Noctuidae; genus Xestia; species Xestia sexstrigata. The sequence goes on from OW799201.2 coordinate 22,977,516, forward strand.
TGATTACAGAACTACATAGTTATTTTTTTTCGTGTGGCTAATGCGTAACCTGGTAATCCTGGTATTAGTGTTTTTATACCGCCCATGGGCTTCAGACTTGGCTTTACATGCTGTCGACAAATATCAGAGAACTAGTTACAACCTTCACCTTCATTTCTACAATGTAATATAAGCACTTGAAATTCTTAAAAACCTAAGAATATTTTGTCAACTTTAATTTCTCAATCCAGAAACCGGCAAAAAAAGTTTCAAGTCCTGAAAAACTTTCTGAACAGATACCATTGTTGAGACATCCGTGAGAACGTCGGCACGAGCTGCTATTCATTGAAAACAACCAAGCAAACAATGCGTTCTGTACCGTTCTAATTGAATGGGTGCAGGGACGATTTTTCTCTGCAGTTTCAATGGCAATAAGTTCTGCAGATAGCAAAAACACGATCACGAGGGGTATAAACACTGCAGTGGGCAGTCTTACGTGCCCGCAGACACGTTTTCAGACCACGTAGCTGCATGATGTTATGAGTATATGAGATCAGTTTCATCCGTAACAATTGCTATTGGGAAATGAGTAGAAAATGCCGCACGCCGTAAAACATTGTATTCTTACTTATGACTTGTTCGTTTTACGATTTCGTTGCTCTAGTTTGTGTTTTACGATTTTGTTGCTAATTTTGTAGTAAATTATGGTGTTTGAGGATGATTTTACGACTTAACGATGGCCCATTTAATCTTTTTGCCACATATAATGTTACAAACAGCGTGCAGATTTATTAACTTGGCATTGTTCCCAAAAGTAATACTAGCTTCCTTTTTGGTTCATGATACACATGAAATATGAGTGATAGTATAACCAGAAGTATACTTTTCTACACACAATATCACGCCATTTTTGTCTAAACTATTTCCGCAACATAGTGTCGGCCTCGTTTGTCCTCCCTGGGCACAGTCCAATAGTTTCTTCCGTGTTATCGTTTTAAATAAGCAGGAACACAATGTTTTGTTTTCCTGTTTATCTTATTATTATTACTACAGAATAAATGATAGTTACTATACTACTATTATATTGTAAATTGTTTGCATATTTCATGTTAATATTTCATTAATGTTTGTGGAAATAGTTGACGTTGTATAGTCCATACAGAATAGTATATTATATTTATTTGTTTTCAACACTTAATGGGGAAACAATAATTGATAACCTTAATTTGTTTAAATATTTAACGAGTAAATAATAAGTGATAATGTCATAGCGATTTAAAATGTTAATAAATTGACAAAAGGTTTTTACATAATAAATTGTTTCGTCTTTTTGGACCAACTTGAAATTATATTTATTCCATGGTATTAAAACAAATTAGATATCACTTTACAAGATATGTGCGACAAGCAATAAAGACTGCTGAGACGACGAGTGATATAGAAGTATGGAAGATAAAGACATGCTGCGCCGACCACAAATAAATTGGGATCAAGGCATTACAATGAAGATGAAAGACAAGAATATAGCCCATATTCATTGACAATCAATATAATTCTTGAAACTTTAATTTAGTCATCAAACCGAGAAAGTTTAATATCTACATGGCCTATATATCACAAGGTTTATTATCAATAAAGACTAATACATATGCCCTCCGTCCGTGGCTATCAATTAATCATATTTAACGGCTATCGTTGCTATGAGCCTATGAATGGAAGTCTGAACCGTTGCATCATACAGTTGCATTCCTGAGTAATTGGCTATGTACATGATTATATTTATTATATTATATTAAAGGACGATAGGCAACAATGTATGGAATAAATATAATTGGTTCAATACCTAATAATATTATGAATGTTAGCTTGATTCGGATCTAATTTGATTAAAAAAGGCTTTTTTCAAAAGGTCCCAACGACATTATGGTTTAGATCACAATAGTTTTAGTACCTAGTTAATTTAGGAAGCAGCTCGAAAATTTATTGTATTTAGACTTTTTGAAACTTTAATTTCGTCATTACGAATATTTAGGTACAGTTTTAGGTTATAAGTCATTGAATTTATGTGTTCAATAATGTTATTTTTAATTTCCAATCAAGTATTGAAGTGTGTATAGAATTAATTACGTTAATGTAACAAAACATTTTGATTATTCAATCTTTTGTATAACATGGAATCTTTTAGTCATTTCTGTTGTTTAAGTAAATTAATGAAAAGGGTACCTACCTACCATTATACAATAGCCGGTAATTTCGCGGTTATTTCTAATCTTTTCTCTATTTTAGTAAAGAATGTTCAATTTGTCGCCATATTTATTTGAACCCGTGCCGTGGCCAATTATAAGTTTCAAGGTTGAAGGTGGTCAAAATAAAACTTGGTAAAAGTGAAACTAGGGCTAACCTTAGCAGAAAACAAAGAAAAAAAACAGTTGACCGTATTTCTGTCAAGTCGGCTGATTACCCGTTTCCGTAAGGAAAATTTTGACTTATGGCTAGCCATCGCCAAAGGTGATATACAGGGCAATGTATGTCCGGCAATAAATGGATAACCTTTGCATATGATAAATAGCCCATAGCAGAACCCATTGGCCATTCAGAAAAAAAAACGAAAAAAAAGTGTATCTTATAAAAATTTCATCCGCAGATGTAGGGCCTGCATAAAATGGGGTGCCATATTACATTTTTTTGCTTCAGTAATTTTTTCTCCTTGTCTACATTAACAGCAATAATTCACCATTTAAGGCAGATACAATTATGAATTGTATCATTATCAAATCTCCTTAAAACCGACATATTTTTTAAAATTATTGGTAACTCATGTGTCATGTATGCATACTTTCTTTTTACCCAAGATGTTTAAACTTTGTTTGAAAATTATGGTCCCGGCTGTCATTTGTAGATCTTTGACAGTCGTTACAGGTAGTCAGTGGCCCAAAAAGTCTGACAACCAGTCTTACCAAGGGGTATCGTATTGCCCAGTACTAACTGGGTTGTGGAGGTCAGATAGGCAGTCGCTCCATGTGTGTGTTCATTCAGTTGCATCCGGTTAGACTGGAAGCCGACCCCAACATAGTTGGGGAAAGGCTAGGCAGATGATGATGAGTTCTTTTTGACGTCATGAAATAAGCTAAGTTTACGATAAACGTTTTAATTCATATGTACCTATTCATTCAAACTTTTTGTGTATTCACACCTACAATACAAGCAATAAACACCAGTCTAAAACTAACGCTTAAATTCTATTTTTGGAAGTCTACTGACCTCATATACCTAGCTGAACTGGGTAAATACTATCAATATATCTATCGATCAAAGTCCAGTCTGTGGAACAGTTTCTTTTCACTTGACATACCGATAAGGGCATGGCATCATGACGTTATCTCTTAACATCTGAACATAAGTCTCTTCGTACTTTGATCCTGATTAGAAATGTTTGATACTTTGTACTGTTGAGTAATTTTAGTATAGGCCACTTCCCGGTTTTGTGGTGCGTTTGGTTTATAATGCCGCCACTAGATAACGTTCATAAGTAGAGGAAATACTAAATTTCGCTTTGAATGGACTGGGAATAAGTAGTATGCGCTGTGATATTAATGATTTTCGTTATAAATAATTCATATAGGTAGCAGTAATGTACTTCGATCTTAACTCAAATAATTATGTCAATAATCTCAAATCTGTTTGAATGCCTCCATTTACTACTTCCCACCTTAAAGTTACTGGCGAGGCCTACATATCAAATTTATCTCCATTTCAATAATCCATTTCATAGTAAGACGCCATTAGTCGTAAGACATAATTTAAAATTACAATCAATAGGCTCATTGTTCTTAAGTCTCACTTATCTGAGACGGTAGTTGGGTAAATCCTGATCTAATATGGTAGGGCTTCAAGTGTCTAAAGATACGAATCTAGGAAGTTTTAGACAGGATTATCTGTCATAACTGTCAATTTGACATATTTTATATAGGTACCTACCTATTGTATGTGACGTTAGATGTTTTATCGTCTAAACTGATTATGTAGTATCAAGTCCTATCTTTGATTAACACAGCATTTTTTTTGGATAGAAATTGCGCCGTTAGATTTTTCCTACAAGATTAATTTTATAATTTTCTTCAGGCGATGATTTCTAGAGAACCTTGTTTGGCTTACAGCAAAAAAAGAACTAATAAATAGAAACAAAATTGAAAGCTACATTCCGTTTGCGATTAAGTTAACTTCGTTTAGTTCCCTAGGTTTTCGTATTGCACGTATAGATTGAAATGTTTTATAAATATCTGACATTCGTAAGCAGAATATAGTTATTATTGAGGCAATCATGTGACCGTCGCATCGTGAAAGCCTACTGAATTAATAACCGAAGATATTGAACGAGTAAGAGAAGAAAATAGGAGGATTTATTGCATCTGCAGGCAAAAGAGCAATTTCAACTATTAATTGTTGATTTCTTCATATTGATTCAAAGATCAACATCAACATCACCATTACAAGCAAATTGCATGACTAAAAGGTGAGGTCCAACAGATAAGGACTTTGCACCGATCACGACTTTTGAGATCAAGAAGATCAAGTCAACCTGACATCCTTTGTGATAGGATAGCATCACGAGTTACTGATAACGTCTGAAACATTGCGCTGAAGGGTCATTCTTATCACTAGGATAGCATGCCTTGAGTGAATGAACGGTCACTTTCATTAAGATAGTCTTTTCCAATTCAGATAAAGTGATTGGGTATCATTCATGATTGGTTTCTGCAGGTCTAGCATGATCACCGATTCAAAGTAGAATCGGAAGAAATTAAGATAATGACAGATTGTTAAAAGATATTCACAGTGTGATGTCATGTAGAAAAAATCAAACACATTATTGTAGAAAAAAATCGATTGGTATTGTTTTTATATTTCATATATCAATGCTTGGTATACACACATGTGTTTAAATATCCTTTAGCAGACGTTGAAGTGATTAAACATACGCGTGCTGAAATATGGCCTTGTAAACACAGTCTAAAAATTTCTGTCGAGTCAGGGTCATTTATTAAATACTAGTTAAACTGAAAAACACCCTCACTTAATCGGAAGTAATAAAAGAAAATTTTCACACTCGGAAAATTTTATCAACAGCCGTTAACGCGAGTCAGTCACGACAATCGGAAATTCTACAGCTACACGTAATCATTTTCCACCCGCTGTCACATCAGATTTTGGCGAACTTAGCCAGATTTGAGCATTGCCACTACCATGAAGACTAACGATGTAAGTTTATTGGTAAAGGCATTTGGCATTTTGCTACCGCAAAGGCCTAGAAGAGAATGTTCCCAACATAATCAAACAAAAATGAAAGTCCGTACTCACACGTAAGCTTTCGTCTCCTGCAGTCGGACGAGCCCCTGCTTGAAAAGGTCGTAGGCAACCTTGGAGTACTTCGTGGACACAGCCAGGAGGTCTGGCTGGTACTCCACCTCCTTCTGCATCTCCGAGTTGTTGGGATCGGTGACAATGTTGTGCTTCTTCTTCATTCGTTCTAGGGTACGCGAAGGTTTCGGCGGCACCGGCACCACCGGGGCCGTTTCGATCACGTCACGGGTACACATATTACACATCTTTCTCTTCAAACACGCTCTACGGTCACTGACGGTTTGGCCTGCGCGAGCGCTGTTCGAGTATATAAGTCGATGAAATCGCCTCCCCCCACCACGCCGCGCCGCTTGTGACGCAAGGAGGTGTGCAGCGCGGAGTCGCGGAGTCGCGGACGCCCCTGATAACGTCGACTCGGTGAATAAAGACGCGTGGATGTTGCATGGCGAATAAAAATAGTAATCCGCAAATTAAAATTATTTTTTTGCGGATACGAGTCAATTGATTAAATAGAAAAATTAATAAGTCCAATTAACTAAATATTTAATGGCATTTTTACTGTTACTGGGTAATTGTCAAAATATGGTATCTACCTACGTATACTTATAGCAACCTCTTTACGCACTGTAACGAAGGTTTGACTGGTTTTTTTTTCAGCGCCATCCGCGGTTGGTGTGTTCTTACTAGTTTTTTACCTGTTTTATAATTATTTTTCTTATGTTTGAAATAAAATTTCATTTCATGTTTTTTTTTTCATTTTTCTCTTTGTTTAATTTTTTTTTTAATTAGTTGTACTGTTAATTTAACCTTTTTAATTTGTGTTTTGTCCTGTGCGGGCTAATAAATGCTTTTTAATTTCTAATCTGGCCGTGTGGTATCCGGCAGAGTAGAATAGAACCAACCCATTACACTCACGGGTGTCGTATAAGGCGACTAATGTCTGAGGCAGAACACCTTGCGCCTCCGTAGACCAGAGAATGGGCAGCAGCGTTTTCGGTTAGTCTTTCATCACTGCGATCTCCAATCCGCCTGCCAAGCGTGGAGATTACGGCAAATTCTTCCCATCATGGGAGAGGCTTATGTCCAGCAGTGGACGTTATGGGCTGTTGTTGTTGTTGTTGTAATTTCTAATAAGTGTTTTTTTGTTTCTTTCTTTCTTTCTAAATATATAGAAATGACTTGGGGTTTTCAGCAGTTTTTAGAAAATCTTCCATGTATAAAATAATTTTATTTTTATTGATTGTAATCAAGCATCAAATGGGTAATCGGCAAGAAAAAACATACTTAATTCAAAGAAAAATATTTTTTCCAGAACTCTTGCAAATGAAAAGTTGCCTGCAGAGTATTTAATTTCTCAAAAGATTTGACTAAACATTGGAAGATGGAAAAGTTGTTAGTTGGCTAAAAATGGTAGTTTCTTAGACTGAAACTTGGTCCAAAAACTACGTCATGGTCATAAAATTAAATAAACCAAACTTTGTTACTAAACCAAACTTGTTAGCTGCAACACCGTTATCTTTTATGATCGATTTACGTACTTAGTGCATAAAATATAAGTACACTTACTTGTGGAATGTCCTTTTGTATTTCTTTACGTTAAAACCCGTCATTTTGAATAATTCCTCACGAGCTGTGATTGACAGGACGTGACATTGAGCACTGACGGTTCATTTAGAGTACATGGCCATATTTATTTAGATTTAGCTGGTAAAGTTAGAAGGATAGACAGACGCAATCAAGGAGGAATTTGGATTGAGGCAACATGTACTGAACGACCAGCGCGCGGTTCGGATTGACGGCATGGCTTGGAGACGCGTCATAATTATGCCGTGATTATCAGAAGCGAGGGAATGATGAATAATATAGACAATTAGAGATTAGGTTTCTGTTTTTCGTCTTTATTGTAATAGGCTATGATCTCTATCATTGCTTTTTATAGTGATGATCCCCTGACATATTTAGGTACCTATATCCACTAAAGTTTTAATTGATTTAACATTGAGCTCAATAAAAATTATAAAATCTGAACTAAACTAGTCTAAGATCAATTTAAAAAAAGAATACATGTTGCTGTATTCTAGGAACACTGCACTAATAAAAATAATAATTTCAAATTTGCGTAATGAAATTAATAAAAAAAAATACATTATTAGGTATGCTGTTGTGACGGAAACCAACAACACGATTCTCTTCCTTAAGGAAGTGGAACATTCAAACATCATCGATTTTTAAAAATCGAATCGAATCGAATGTTTGAAAAACAGTCAATTTTTCCGTAACAGCTTACAAAAAATTGTTGAAGAAGATTTGCGGTTTATTGATTAAACTATCAGCAGGTAATAGAAGAAACCATACCGTACATAGCTGCTTATATTGTTTTTCCTTTAAGTCTGACTTCGCAACAGAATGTGCACTGAGGTAATGAGGTTAACAAACACTTGGGAGAATTGTATAAAAATGGCGTTTGTGGTTAAAAGGCCGCATGGAATTCAAAGTATTTATTTTAATACGTTACCCGTGAATTTCCTATAACTAATGTTGTTGCTAATATAATGAGGTAAAATCTCGTAAAATAAGTAGAGACTTTTTACAGCTGTAAGATATTCCCGAGCAGAAGATGGCGGGTCGCCTTGGATGGCTTTCTCGTTAATTGGAGAGAAGACGCGCAGCATCGAGAAAAGTGAAAGGAATGGGTGAGGTTTTTGCTCGGGAGTAGGACAGTTAAGGCTAACAAAAAAAAAGATATTCCCACAAAAAAATCCCGTTGGGAAGTGCAAGGCAGTGGGGTCAGCGGGAATACACCTTCAAAACCCTGTATCACCCTTCAATTTTCACGAACATCTTTCCGTGTATCTTTTATCTTTCCTGGACCGTGTTTCTATTTCCAGTGGATCATGCTGTTGATTGTCAGTCAGATAGTCACAGAACTGTTTTTCAGATTGATATACGGATACGCAATTAGTTTGTTGTTTCATGGCACACCCACAGGTTACCGGTGACGTATGTGTCATGTGACGACAGAAATGTAAACATATAGGTTTTGTTTGGATCTCCGTGATGCATGTGACTTATTACAAGATCTCTATTTGTGTCGGATGAGTGGTGAAGTGGTAACGTGTGTTGGGTCGTTTCGCTAATTCACTAATGTAACTGGAGATCGGTCTTAGGCTGCGTTTCCACCAGAGATGAGTGAGCTACGCATCCACGCTCATATCCAGTGTAAAGGCAGCCTTAAGGGAATAGTTTGTCTAGGGAAGTGCTGTTGCCGTAGCGTCTACATTTTTTAGCATCAGCGCTACCGCTGGTCCTGGGGTCGGTCCCCAGATCGGCCAAAGAGTTATTGGGTTTTTCTATCAGGAATATCTCAGTAGCAGCCCGGAGCTTGTATTTGTGCCTGCCGACGGCAAAAGGCTCGCTCTCTATTACATAGGATTCAAATATATCCATTTGGCGAAATATGGATGTTCTCTGCTATCGGGGGAATACCGGCGTGGTGTTATGTAGCTTGCCCGAGATTTTAAGTTAAGGAATTTAAATATTCGAACAATATGTTTTGTAGTAGTAACAATATGTTTTGAAGTTTCATAATTATCTTTATTCGGGCAACTTTTCGGTAATCTTTTGTATTGTAGTTTTCCGAAAGCAGACGCTGATTTTGCATATGAACCAGATTACTTAAGAAAAAAAGATCTCAAAAATGACAATAACAATACTAAAGATGGGCCAAAAGATAAGTCTTCGGAATTTTAATTCATTTGAAACATGTTTAACGTCTTTCAAGACTGTTTAACGCTTGTAATCTCGAAGAACATTAACAAAAGGAGCATTTTATCAGTTTTGGGTCCTTTGAGGTAAGTGGCGCGCTGTCTTACCATGCATTATCTCAGTGTCTGGAGATAAGTGATTCTTGCTCGTTCAAAGACTCGATATTTCTTCACTTTGGTACATTAAGTAATGTTTGGTTAAGAATATACATAATTAGTAATTGTTGTGTGTGTATCGGCGCCTAGTTTGATAACAATAACTAATTAAGTTTTCTAATGTAAAAAAAAGCGAAATATTTAGTTAAACAAGAACACCTCTTTAAGAAATCAACCAAAATTCAGCTGCTCGAACTTAGCTCTCTGATGCAATCTATAGGTCATCAAGAGCACAAGTGAAAGGACATAATCACGATGCTCTTCATCATCTGCCCAGTCTTCACCCAACCTTCTTGAGGTTCTTGTGTACCCGTTGCAGTTGAATACCTGTATTCCATGTTCTACGTTCTAACGGAAATGGTTTCCGCAATTAGCCCTCAATTGAACCGTTGTATTTGTTTCAAGGCGGCCATCGTTATTCACTAAATACCAGTATCTATCCCTCCACGAGTCAGGGGGCAACACGATACTCCTTGATAAGACTGGCTGATCCTTTTCACCCTTATAATTTAAACGTTCAAACTTTAATGTTTAAACTTTCACCAGTAGCTACTGATTTTACGTTTCCCAGATCACAGAAAGAATAAGAATAAATTTATTGAATCATTGTTACAATCATTTTCTTAAACTAACTTAGCACTATGACAAAACGTTAACATTAATATTTAGAAAACAGAGCTGAATAAGTTGAGAGCTGAGAAAGCTGGATAAGTTGTATTTAAAGCTTTGAATCTGACTAGGGTCAGATTCAAAGCTTTAAATACAACTTATCCAGCAGTTTTCTCGTTAGTGATATCACCGGTAGTTGGTAAGAAGTTAAGAACTTACGTAGGTAGGTACTTACTAAAGAAGTTTAATATCGGTTTTTTAGTAATCGTATTTTCCTGAGAGCAAATCTTGACGTCATTCATTACTTTAAAGGCATTAACCATTGGACAAGGCCCAAAAAATTATGTGAGTCCATAGGGACTCACATAATTTTTCTAGTCACATGACTAGGTCCGATAGGAATACTGTGAGTCCTTAGTGACTAATCACTACTCACTAGGGACTCACATAATTTCTCAATACATTTCATAAGACAACATTGATTCAATTACTGTTTGTTTGTTAGATTAGCAGAAAAAGTGTTGATCATAGAGCGTTATCTTGAGGGTTATAAATCATTGGTTTTATAACCTTTATTTCAGAGATAGTGAATATTTTAATATATCTTACACTAGTCATATTACGCTATGATAATCATATCGTAGCGTAAACGCTCACTTAATGACCCTTGGTACTTCGTACTTTCTTTACTTGGTACTTTCGCATATTATGCTAAGGTACTTGCATAAGGTGTCTGTCTGTCTCTACATTTTTTTTTAGTTATTATTTTGACCTAAACATGACCTCCATCTTGTCCTGAAAAGAAAAGAAAAAACCTATTAACTCGCGACTATTGGGGTCATATATGAACTTAGGAACACCGATGCAAGCAAAGAATTCCACTCCTTGGCTGTGCGCATAATGAAAGATGTAGCAAAGGGCTTCGTGCGAATGTTTAGAATATCGACGAGCTATGGGTGCAGTACGTCTGAACTCCCTATGGAAGAAGGGATATAGTGGCATGAGCTCATGGAGCCCTTGGGCACATTTGACACACACATGTGGATGAGCGATAGCTGCCCTGTTTTCTATCATTATTTCTGTATCATAGTCTGTTAAGCCATCGTAAAACCTTTCTGTGTGGGATAATGGGGAAGGCAACTGTATAACTAATGGCGCTAGCATAGCTTGAACCAAACTTCGTCATTGGTTGAAAATCTGTCAATGTCATTTTATATTTCAAAATAGTTTGACCTCAATGGTTAAATTGGGACTAAGCTATGGACGCGCCATCTAAAATCAGCTTTGACCAGCCTTCTCCATTGTCAGCAAGAAAAGATGCCGATTTCTGCCGTATTCAACTAACCTTAACAACAGTGGTCGTCTCTAGCCTATAATGATGTAACAGGACACTTCAGATTCTAGTAGGTAAACAGCAAATCTGTTTGACCTTAAGTGTATATTCTGTTCTGAGTGTAGATGTTGACTGTGACCGAAAAAAGCAACACGTTACACAGTCGCCTGACAGAATGATTAACGTGCTGAAAATTACAAAGTATACACCCTAGACTAGAGCAAAATTTCCACCAAGTTACTAAAGATAAAGTTCCACCGAGGGCGGCCCTTTCCGCAGTCAGTGTGTAAATGTTTCCTTGGTTGGAAATGTTTGAACTATCTATTTCGAAGAAGAGTAACATAGTAGGAGAGCAGCGGTGGTCCAGTGGTGGCGACTCCGACTTACGAACGTGTAAAAGTCGTGGGTTTGAACCCAGGCAGGTGCATTACTTTCTGTAATTTATTTCATCAGCACCGCTCTCAAAACAGAAGCAAACAATTCGAAGCCATATGTGACATCTACCAACCCACACTGGGCCCGCGCAGTGGGTGATATCTCATTCCCTCTCATAGAGAGGAGGCCGTGTGTCTCAACAGTGGGAACATTATAAGCTGATTATGCTATGCTTATGGTACATAGTAAGGTAGGCAGCGCAAATCATGAAAAACTTGACCTGCGAGGCTTCTGAAATATCTCAATTATCATATCTACAAGATATATTATCGGAAAAAATCGTCGGCGAATATGAAGGGGTTGGCGAAACGGCTTATGTAACACAAGGTTACGGGTTTTCAGGAAATATGACAATGACTAGGCTGTGTTTTCACTGTTATGCCTACTTACTGCGCAGTACATTACTGATTACTGACAAATAAAATGTTAGTCAACTAGGAGCGTCATCTGTTTGTGTGCAAAACAGTTATGACGGTAAAAATATTGACGAAGAAAATAAGATAGTAATCAATCTGAGAGTTACCTCGACACTCTCATCTTTTATCAAAGTTTTCTGGATCCCAATACAATGACTACCTACTTAAATTATAAGTATAGAAAAGAACTTTCATTGAACAACAAGTTTCTCAAATGTTTAATAACATGGGATTAGATCTGGGGCAGTATGCTCAGCTCACCTCGGACTGACAATGACTTACCGGACGAAATGTGGGTGTAACTGTACACTGTACATAGATACACTTCTGCTTAACTTTTAGTGGATTAAAGGCGTGATGACATGATTGAAACATTATGTTAGATTAAATGATTATGAAGTCAAGCAATTGAGTAGCACAAATTAACAATGGTTTAGGTTCCGTCACGTAAAAATAATGCTGACCGCTAAAGTAAGCACAATCTATGTTTTTAATTCCAGCTTATTCCAAAGTACTAAGTAACTAGTAAAGCACCTATTAAGATTCTACAATAAAACAATTACACTTATGTTATAAAATACTAGGATAGGTTCTTTTAACGTGACGGGACTTACTTAGAGCTCATCTTGATGATTAAAGATTTGACAAAAACCCTGACAACATGACAGACATCATCTGCCTCGCCTTTTCCCAACTAGGGGTCCCCGGGGTCGGCCGGCTTCCCACCTGGTTAGGTGGCCGGTTGGCTGCAATGCCAGCAACTGAATACCAGTATTTTACATGGAGTGACTGCCTATCTAACCTCCACAACCCAGTTAGTATTGGGTATTACGATACCTTGGTAAGACTGGTTGTCAGACTTTCGGGCCAATGACTACATGTAACGACTGCCAAAGGTCTACAAATGACAGCCGGGACAGCTAACGGATTTTCACACTGAAATACAGCATGTAATGTGTGGTCATCCATCCACAGACCAACCTAGGCAAACGCAGCTTAACCTAAAGATCGACTCGAGTGATGGCTGTTATTATTACATATTATATTAAGCCACGAGCTCCTCACGACAACATGACAGACAAAGATAAAAATAAAACCAACATTCCTCAGTCAACGTTAGAACGTAAGATTCGAAGTGCTTATTAGGTTATCCGAAGGTATTCACAAGTTTACAGGTAGCATCCTTATCCCAGACATAACACGGACGTCGGACACACGTTAAGCACACACTCTATTTTTATAATCTCCGGTGTTTAAGTGATTAACATCATAGCATTATGACGCTCTAGGTGGCCGCAGGTGACTGCATCAGTACATTTCGTAACGTCGGTTTTTATTTGTAGTGCTGATGATGTAAACATACAAGACAGAAGCTGACTAATGTGTGTTTTTGTTATTTGCTACTGTTATATTAGATTCTGAAGTTTGAACATGTGAATCATGAACTCATTACCATTATTGGAGTATCTCGGATTTGAAGCAAAAGAGAGGAAAACTTTTGATGAATTGAATCGGGAGCATGTTAGCATTAGCATGATCAATCAGCTGCTAGATGAGTACTTCTGGACTACTTAGGCCACCGTGTACACTACATGGCATGTCTTGTTTTCCTAGCCTTCTCTGTCTCACTCCTGGGCAAAAGCCTCTCTCCACTCTTTTCATTTCTCGCGAACCCTCGCGTCTTCCTTACAGTTCTGACGGAACCTGTCTTATAACTGAAAATTGGAAGCCATGTGACAGCCATCAACCCTGGGCCTGCGTGTGGATGTGTCCCAGCAGTGGGATTTCCGCGTCCACCTTGCACCTTGCCTTTTTTCACTGTCCATTTTGAAGATCGTCAATTGTTTATATTCTCGGAAACAATATAAAAGTGAGGTTATAACGTGATCCTTCGGCAAACTGTACTCGTAGTTGGCGTGTAAACCGGTACTTCACACGGCAATCAAGCTACAGTTTAGCGCTTCTTAGTTACTGTGACGACGACGCAGTGAGACAAGATGTTTACCCGATTGTGGTTTGAGAGAGGCAATGTTGAATATCACTTTTTGAATGTTACAGTTACATGACCTAATTTAATGTATGTAATGTAACGAAACCCAAATGACAATAATGTTAAATAAATAAATTAGCAGTGACGAATTATTGTTTTTTCGTCGCATCTGGCTAAACTGAAAGTAAACTCGGCATTCTCAATTATTTATTTATTTATTTATTTATATATGTACATACAAAATACTTTACAGGACAATATATTTACATAGAAGAGCACAAAGGTACTGCTTATTTCTTAAGAAATTCAATCAATAGGAATTCAATTTTGATAGGGACGACCGAAAAGATCTCAAAACACTCAGTTAAAAGTCAGTCTTAGTAACAATAAAAAAAAAACAACTCATAATTATAATAATTCGCTCAATCAGATAACCGCACTCTACGGTAATCTAAACAAAATCGTAGAATCCGCTATTACTAACTTGAATTGTCGATGGAATGCAAACATGGGTTTCTCTTACGCTTTTCAATTCCGCCAACACAATAAGTCCCCTATTTCTGAATCCACCACTTCTATGGAATGTCCGTCCAGCATCTACCCATTCTGAGAACAGACTTGTAAATATTATTTCTACCGCAGGTGACTCAGAAACGATACGTAGATAAACATTTAAGAGTAATCAATTTGTAATCAGTTTGATAATGAGTCACGTACTGATAATATATAGGTACTTTCTACTATCTCGACTGCCCTATTGGCCTACATGACACAGGGCTGGAGTCCTTGGTTATAAGCCAAGGCCAGACTTTGTTGTGGCCTGTAAAGGCTGACTGATTAGTATTAGTATAATATTAAGGAGCTCGTGGCTAAATAATAGCAGCCGCTCGGGTCGATCGTTAGGTTAAGCCGTGCTTGCCTAGGTTGGTCTGTGGATGGGTGACCACCCATTACATACCGAGTTTCCTCCATGCCTCGGAAAGCACGTTAAGCCGTTGGTCCCGGCTGTTATTTGTAGATCTTTGACAGTCGTTAGGTAGTCAGAGGACCAAAAAGTCTGACAATCAGTCTTACCAAGGGGTATCGTATTACCCGGTACTAACTGGGTTGTGGAGGTCTGATAGGCAGTTGCGCCATATAAAATACTGGTATTAAGCTGTATCCGGTAATACTGGAAGACGACCCTAACATAGTTGGGAAAAGGCTAGGCAGATGATGATTAGTATTAGTATAATCTCGCCTTCTATGGTTCTAGTACTGTATGGTTGTAGTCTTATAGTGCAAGTATGAGTGCCTACAGTTCAACCCCTTATAAGTACAGTATGTATCAGATAGGGGCAGGGGGGGGGACACAAGCCACCAAACTGATCAACTTTCTGTCAGCATCATTGTCCTGCCCTTCTTCTTCCATCTGATCAACTTTCTGTATGGAACCAAAATCATCAGCTATCCCATATAAAACTTCATTACCTAGTTGACCCAAATGCATGTATCCAGCGGCGTCACGGATGCTATCCTGCATTTAATGCAGTCAAGAGAAGATTCTTCATTCTTCTTGCGGGTTTTTTAGTTTTTGTATAACCGTTTGAGCATCAAAGCGGTGATGTGTAATTCTTCAAAAATAGTCGCCCACAATAAACAAAGACAACCACGTGTTACTTAATTACTTTATTGTAGATTAGTGACCTTTTAACATAGTGAACGATTTGCAAACAGACTGACACTTCTTGAAGTTATACAAACGATAACCTAACAGGTTACAGATAAAGACCCTCTTATGCGTTTCGCACTATATTCAATAAGTAATGTAGTGCGGCAATTAGTTGTGATGGATCAATTACGTGAGGCGGATTCCAAGATCAAACTACAATTAAAATTTGGAGATGGGAACTTCCGTCCATGCCACCTTTGCAATGTTTTAAGACTTCACTAACTATTGTGAATGTAAGAAGGGAACGTGCTAGTCCGACCCCAAGTAAAATGGGTCAAGGGCACGATAATGACGATGTCCCTTAAACAGAATCAAGATCTTTTATTTCATCATGATCTGCCCAGCTTTTTCCTGCTATGGGGGAAAAGTTGGGGTTGGCTGCCAGTCAAATCGGATGCAGCTGAATACCAGTATTTTACATAGAGCGACTGCATATCTGACCTACACATCCCATTTCTTCTAACTTAACAGACATAATATGTGTTGCTTGATGTTTTAGGTTTAGGAGTCATTATAATTTTGTACAAACATGAATAAGCCCACTCAAACTACCGGTAACTTGGCAAACAACAGGTATTGCTGTTTGTTATTTATATTTACAGAGGGCAAACAATAATGCTGTTGCCGACTTTCTGAGATAATAATAAGATTGTATCAAAACTAAGAGACAAAGTGCACATGATCTCATGTAATATCCAAAAATATCTTGGGAAATTTGCAGAGCATGCGTGACGTCACGATAATTTATCTGATAGTTATGAAAGTGTCGTGATATCGATAATGGATTGAGCGATAAATAAAGAGGACTGTACTATTTGGGCAACACCTACGGGGCCCGTGAAGGTTTCGGTCAGATCAAGGAGGCCTTGTGAGGTTATTGACTCCGATTTCAGAAAGTCAGCCTGGTCCGGTGGGGGTATTCCGATGAAGCCATATTGTGACTGCGGTGCTTCAACGCAAACTATGGCTGACCTCCTGTCCTGCACTATGTGTGGTTCTACCTATACTTTGAGGGAACTGTCCGAGAGCACAACCAACGCCGTCGAGGTGGCGGAGTTCTGGTCAAAATAAATTTTATTAAAAAAAAGGGAAATCATCGACACGACGAAGCAGAAGAAAGTCAAGACTTTTGATTCATGAAATGGCTGTCGAATTTCATCCTCTTGTTTATAAGCATTGTTTGAGTAACCTAACAATATCCAAATTCCATTCATGAAGGTGACACAAGAAATGCATGATTAGCTTTATCACGTTTCCAATGCTGGTACTGGCCTCTTCTCAATGAGAGTGATCCATCCTGCCGGCTGGGACCCACCGTAGTCACCCCTTTCTTATAATTTTTAGTTCTAAGACATGTCGATTTCCTCTCGAAGTTTCTCTTCATCGTTTTGAGAGCAGTGCTGCTAAAATAAACTACAGAAAGCAACTGATAGTGAGTCCTGGAGTGGGGACCGTCAATCGGCAAGTGTAGTGTGGGACACTGAGTGCAAATGAAGGACTGGGCCAGAATGGAAGCAGGAGACTGAGCGCAGGGTGCTGTGGCGCTGTTTGCGATAAATATTTGTCCAGCTGTTGTGAACTACGATAGTGAAATAAGTGTCTGCTATCGAACCGGCGGTTCACCAAATGAAGACAATGTAAACACAAGGATAACACGTGAGCAACCAATGTATTTGTAAATCTTCAGTCACGTTGCTTCCAATCATTTCCTGAATGCGATTGTCTTGCTAATAGCCAGGGTAACATGACATGATTTAAAAGAGTCTGATTAAAATCACCTCAGAGATGGCTCTTGTAAGTTACTCTTTAAGAGATTTCACGATTTGTATCATTATCTATTAATATCTATCTATCCGTCTATTATCGTTACACGCCCGCCTTAAAAGCAGTACAGATTTTGATGAAATTTGGGACACAGGTAGACCATGACCTAGGTAAGGACAAAGGATACTTTTCATTCCGATTTCTTTCCCTTGGGATGATTTCCGACCTACGCGAAACCTATAAGAACTTGAAAAAAAAATGGTTGGCTGTAAAGTCGGTTTACGGACGATAATTTTAGGTGATAACGTAATTTTTCATGATATTAGTGATTTTAACTTAAAAAAAACAAAATTTCATCCCCCTTTTCACCCCAAAGGATTGAAATTTTAACAACAGCGTTGTGTTAGCTTCCAACCAAACACCTAGATATTAATTTTTGTGATTTTACTTCGCAAATTGAGGACTTTCCATACACAACTTCATCCCCTATTTAACTCCTTTAGGGGTTGAATTTCGAATAATCCTTCCTTAGTCCCTGTCTACATCGTAAAGGGAACCACTGTGCAAATTTTCAGTTTTCTAGGTCCAAGGTTTTGGGCTGGGCGTTGATCGCAGGATTCGTGACACTTTATCGTGCGTGCAGCCGATGTTCATCGATTTATAAGACGTTATCATGTCAAAAAAATCATATACTATACTATAAATCAACATGCTTATAAAACAATGGGGACAATACCAATTACCATTTGGCAAATAAAACATACGACAGACTTCTGCTATTAATAGAAATAGAAAACAAACTCACAAGCCTTAATTAATCTCCAATATACGAATCCTCGAGTACGAATAGGTAGTCGAAAATTTAGAACAGTACCTTGAACTTGACCTACCGACAGCAGGCCAGAGGCTGAATAAATTAGGCCTCGGTTGTTGGCAATAGACTCGCCCCTTATTACATGGGACTTAAACATAACTGGCGAAACTTGGGTGTAGGTACTATAGGAACCATCTCTTAAACATAACTGGCGAAACTTGGGTGTAGGTACTATAGGAACCATCTCTTCCTCATCCTTCGGAGTTTACCAGGCGTGATATTTTGTAGGAAATTAAAACAAAGTTAGAAACTTTGTTCTCAAATACACGAACACTCGGAACAGCATCTTCAACTTGACCTACCGCGTACCTCTCTACTGCGTCATTATCGTCACTCTAATCAGAACCGCGCACGTTCTCAGAAGATGTCGCGCTGGTTATCTGCGTAAGTACTTTGGGAAGTATTCGCAATGATCATTGAAATGCATACTCGTAGGTATATGTGAGGTTGGTTTCTACGAACGATTTTTATTTTTATTTGAATGTTGGTGACGTTGATAATGTTTTAGCACATTTGTAGAGTTTAATGGATCATTAGTGGTTCTTTTAAGGTTTACTTATGGTGGTAACTTGGTGTGGGAAATCTAAATGAAGGTGATGGTAAAAAAGACGAGGGTTGTGGTGGTAGCAGTAAACATGTTATGTGCTGCACATACCTACCTACTGAAATCGTGATACAGCCCTCAACTTCCTAAAATTTTTCAAAATCATAAGTTTATCATTGAAATTAGGCTGAGAGAATATTGTAGACAATCAGCGCTTTAAACGTCAATATTTATATCTACTAGCACTTCGCCCGCGACTTCATCTGGTAAAACTGTGATAGCTCGGCTAATATTCTTGATATAAATATAATTTATAGCCTGTAGCACGCACGAATAATGTACCTATATTTTTATAAGTGAAAAAAAAAATTGGTTGATTAGTCTCGGAGATACAAACAAACAAACAATTAAAACTTTTACCTGTTTATAATATTAGCAAGTATAGAAGTATAGATAACAAAGCCAGTCCAACAAAATGCCCGTTTTTCACCTTTTCTTTAGATAGTACAACAAATTCACCACAGTACCATATCTGCTTGTTAAGTCCATTTTATCTGTCGGTTCATTAAAATTTAAACTCCATTCAAGGTAATTCCAGGAGACATCTACAAGAACAAATGATTTGACCGAATCTGAAGGCCAAAACACCTATTCACATTTCCATATAAATGTGCGCCAGTCAACTGCAGGTTTTGTAGATGACGAATATTAACGATTCGATGCAACATAATGTAATCTGCTGCCATTTAGATTATATCTCGTTATGACTGTATAGAAAATATTATGATGTCTCATTTTAACGAAAATGTAACGAAGTTTTCTCCTGCGAATACTTAGGGAGTTACCACACTTATTGACGTTGTATCGGGACAAAGTCCATTCTGATCGGCTTATGTCGATTCCCCGTCGATAAGTTTTGTGCTGTCACACCCATAATCTACAATAGCCAACCAATCTAGCATGACTTTTGAAACTTCAGTAAAGAGATACAAATCAGCAGAATTATTCTTTTCCACCACAGAGGTCTTGTTATTTCACGATTGTCTTCATCTATAGATAACGAATTATCAATTTTGCGCAATACATGTGTAATATCCCACTACAATCCTATATATTTATGACTGCATAGAAATTGTGTCTCATCTCAATGAGAAAGTACAAAGTTTTCTTTCACCACGACATACCAGACAGACCAGACAGATCAGTTTTATTTTAAACACGTTTTCATGCACGTGTTGGTTAGCAGACCAATTATTGTTATAAATAATGAGGGTACCTTATCCAAATGTCAATTAATAAGGTACCTGTCAATCGATTTGTCATAATAAAAACTAGCGTGGGCCTCAAATTCATAGTCCGGTTTAATCTTTAAGTCTTGTTCTATTAATTAGGATTATTTGTACGACTTTCATAGTAATAATCGGCCTATAAACATAAATTATAATTATGAAAACGAGTCCTCTTATTTAAAAGATTCCCTAATATGTGTTGATGACAGCATCTTCTAAGATTATGTCACACATCCTCGTAAATGATAACAGAAGACTTTTGACTAATAAATTAACAGTGGATTGGAAAACTCTTGATTTATTTAAAGAGTGCCCATGGAGTTTCTTGCCTGTTCTTCTCTACAGCTTACTAACTACGCTTTGGAATAGGCAATTCGTTTCAGTAATTCTGACTGACTGACTTCATGTCACTTCAAAAGTACTTGTATTTAGTTTTATAAAAATAAATTGCTGACGGCACGGTTGGCGCAGTGGTTGAGCGATTGGCCCTGTGTGTCGCGGGTTCGATTCTCACATAAAAAAATTGTATGGCCAACAGGTAGTATTGTCTGGCGGTTTGTGTAGGTGAGTTTAAATGTTTGTAAACGCACCTACAATACAGGAGAAATTCCAAGTGTGGGGCAACGTTAAAAATAAAAAAAATACTTTGTTTTATGTCTTTTCATCAGATAGGCCACCTGGCTTCCTTATAAAAAGAAATATGTATAACAGGACACATTTTTTGCGTAGTTTCCCACTTACAAGTCTAAGCATACTTTCCCCTTTTAACATACCTAAGTTCTGCATTACCTGAATGATAAGAAACTACACCAGGGCTTAACCATGTCCAGGCCTTCCCATTCCCTCTTACGCACAGATATAAAATATTAATTACATCAATAAAATCTCGTACCTGTGCGATGTGTGGTTTTGG
Source organism: Xestia sexstrigata (assembly GCA_941918905.2). Taxonomy (NCBI): domain Eukaryota; kingdom Metazoa; phylum Arthropoda; class Insecta; order Lepidoptera; family Noctuidae; genus Xestia; species Xestia sexstrigata. The sequence goes on from OW799201.2 coordinate 22,998,654, forward strand.
ACCAATTTATTGTACTGTGACCATGATTTATCTGCCTGTAATCCTTAGATCTTGATTTAACATAATTAATTCAGGTTTTTACAGAGCAATTCACTTTGTGGCGAAGTAGCAAGATCGCTCTAGCTTGGAATCTTCGCTATGTACTAAGTCTATGTAAAGTTATTTTATCTAGCGCTGATAATTAAAACAACATTTTTCTCCCGCGTAAGAATTTTGACATTATCATTTTTCAGCCAGACGACGTCGTACGACATGCTAGACATAGGTCTCCCACTAGCGTCGCCACACTGGCCACACCACTGGTCTTGTGCTTCTGGCAGCATGGTTTCTTGCGGCCTGCAATAATCACTACATAATAAAAAACAAAGTCCGCCGCGTCTGTCTGTCCCTATGTATGCTTAGATCTTTAAAACTACGCAACGGATTTTGATGCGGGTTTTTTTAATAGATAGAGTGATTCAAGAGGACGGTTTTAGTATATAGTTTGTCAAGCGGGCGAAGCCGCGGGCATCAGCTAGTCAATTATAAAATAAGAAAGCCTTTCTTTACTTGCAAATAAAATCAAATTACAGTTAAAGTTTTATCTTCCGTCTTTTTCGTGTGGTTACTGTAACCTGGCGTCAGTTTTTATGCCAGCCATGGGCCTCTTATTTGGCTTTACATGCCGTCGAGAAAAATCTCTCAGGCATGCTGGTTTGGTTTCTTGGTTTGGTTTCTTGACGATGTTTTCCGTCACGGAAGCAAATGAAAATTATACAACACGCACATGAATCCGTAAAATCGTTGGGTTCGAACTCGAGACCCGCACCAGACTTGGCAGACTTGGCAGTTCAAAGATTAATAGTGTAAAGTGAATTTATACATATTTAGCCCTCATATTAGGCCTCCTCCCAAGAAGCTCATCGCTGTCTTTCTTGTTTCTTCTTCTTTAAGATGTTTACTAAGTAAATTGTATAAATAGTCATGTTCCATTTAAAGATGTTGACAAGGCTGCTAAATCACCGAACATGACTTATGATTACGTAGAAACCGCACCTCTGCAATTTTCACTTTAAAAACTGATAACAATTTAATCAAAATGTTTCACAATGGATTCTTAAAAGTTGGCGTAAAATCATCTAAAAGTAAGTAGTAAAGTAAGTCGTTAAATAAGTAATGGTCCATTTGTCCATACAGCACTCAAGTTCATGGTCAATGTGATCTATGACGTCAATGTGAACTCCAGTACAGTCACAAGCACAGAAATGTATGCACTTAGCAATATTCAACGATTTTCACGCTGATTGGAACTTTTAGATAAGACTTTTTTCGTGTTTTATTTGTGTTTTATATACTATATTTATGACGGTACGTGTACGTGTGTTAGGCATCAACGGATTTTATACAAGCCAATCGTCTGACCGCGCAGACGAGCGGTGTCGTGTAAGAATCGTTTCAGCCTTGCTGGGCACGCGTAACCGTGGCCGACTTTGAAATCTCTGAATAGACTTCGACACAAGTCGGCTGGCTGGCAAAGACAATCGTTCATGGGAGGCTCTGCAAGTGCGTATGCGTTTGTCTCCCCACAGACTGCCCGCCTTCCATCTTGCACCACATACCCGGCTCTCCCGGGCACATGATGACGTTGTGGCTGCAGCAGTGCGCGGAGTTCGCATAGCTCAATTTTGCCATCGAAACGCTAAGAAGAATACAGTAAGAAAAAAACTCTTATAAAAGTTGATAAGTGTTAATTGTGCCTGTGACTGTACCTCCTTAGGTTCTCGTTTTGCATCCGGATGTGACGTAGTTTCCAACATCTTATGATTTAGTCATGTGCCCACTGAGGGTCTGGGATTTTCTTAGACCCCAAATACTGCGGTTGCATTTACTGACGCACTATTCTTTTCAAAAACACTTCGGAGAAAAAGTTTCGTTTCTACTTCTGGCTAACTATTACAGTTAGAAGTTCAACAAATTAGAAATCGTTCAAATAAACGGAGCATATACTTCATAAGAGAACGTTTTTTTCCTTATTTACATTCCTCCTGTATTGTGGTTTTACTAATATAATTACTTATTGCTTCCTCGTGTTGAACTGTTGTGCAATAAAGGCCATACAAATATTAGATGCGCGAAGTAGTGAAGGGCAGGTGTTTTGGGGGACTGTCTTATATACTTTTCACGATCACAAAAGTACATAAGCATACTCAGCCTGCAAAATGCCCACTACTGGGGCACTGATTACCTCTCTGTATAGGCACTCCCTATAATCAACCACGCGAGCCGAGTGTTGGATGACAAAAGGTTGCTGGATGACAAATAAATGATTTTGGTTTTTGAGACGACTGTTTGCAGCTGTGACCACTTACTTACCCATCGGGTGGTACTTGTTTGTCTACCATTAATATAAGAAATCATTCATGATCATCACTCTTTTCCTCCTTAATTTGTAGTGAAAGTAATATTACCTTAAAATTACTTTTACCTAATATTCCAATGGTGTCTCAGTAGATAAGCATGCCACACCTACTTATAACTAGGCGCGTATTTGCTCATTCATTAATAAATTTCTCCGAAGTTAAATATAACTTTAAATAAGTAAATCCCCCTAAGTACGAGTACGTTGTACGATAATTGATTATTATCTTGACAATCACATCATCTAGAAATCGTGAGATTACCGTATCGTCGGGGATATGAATAATATCAAATTGGTGAAGGTGGGTGAATCAAATCTGCCTAACCCGGGAACGACAGGTTTGATGGTATTATAACACACATGTCAATTTGTCGTGCCCATCACAACTCTTTGCAGCAACGCAAACACAAAACAGCTATTATGCCGTTCATTCATTTATAGTCGCGATGCTGACGCTGGCTGCATGGTGTGCCTTCCCCCCACGTAATAAGGTCACGTGGGGGAACCTTCCCCCATGCAGCCAGAAGATGCAGGATGTCGTCAGCAACATTCGCGCTTCATCTGCTGACGAGCGACCTTGTCCAGAAGAAGCGAATTCGTCGCGAAACGTTTCGCGCGAATTCATTCGCGCGCTATTGAGATACTAGGCACGAATACATCGCGTCCACAAGCATCGCGCGAATTCAAAATACGCGCGTAAATCGCGTGCATAACGCCAGACCCTCGACTCGCGCGTGATTCGCCCTTTCTGGACAAGCCCTTTGTATCGCTTCTGTCGCTTGTTGCAAATGCGACTAAAGACCAGCGCAAACCGGGGATGGCGCGGCAGGGCATTTAACTGTACCCGACGTAAAATCATACGTAGCTACTCGTAACAAGTTACAGATTTCAATGTTCAATGCCGCGAAGGGAAATCCTCTTTGATTTTTTGGGGTCGATCTTTAAACATTGGAATTTGTATCTTGCTACCACTGGCTACGTTTAAATATACGTTGAGTAAAAGCTAAAATACGCGTATCCAAAACGCGCGAATAACCTTAGCCATGGTTACAAAGGTGACAATTGTGTTTTTAATAAAATACGGACTATTTATGTTGATAGTCAGATTAGGTAATCTGATTTTTATTGTTTTTGGGTATTTAAAGATACCTTATTAATGTACAAGTGTTTACAGTCCAATCTGATGAAATTCATGTCACGATGATTTGGAATATTTAAATATTTATATCAAATTGTGTTTATTTGTGTTACATCATGCCGTATATGCATACCTAGTTAGATGATTAATTGTTATGTATGACAAATATTAATACAACTAAACAACCACTCTTTTTCTTAAATATTAGCGTGGCACATACTTATAATATAAAATATATCATCTCATTACCACCATTTCTTCGCATTTTCATTTATTATATTTTTATCCGACTGCGGTATAGAGACCGAAAAGATTTTACCTATATTGTTGTTACCTATGTCTTGTTGTTATATCTCGAGTACTTTACATCTGTTTTTTTTTTCCCAAAGCTAAAGGTATATTCCTGTGACGGAGAGACAGAGAGCGGACGTGCCTGCTTCCGTGTTTCAAAATCGTTCTGAGGTTTTAAAAAACCATTTCTATATACCTAAGGCTCACTAATGTAGGCTATATATGGCTAATGAAATGTACTCATTTAAAAACATATGAGACTTTATTTTGGCCGTACGTAACTGTTGGATTGGGAGCGATTAGTGTTGGAATGTCACCGGATAGGCTTTATACCATTCCTTAATTTTTTATACTTAAACAGTACTTTTTGCATTGTCTTTAAACATATGAAGCACTGTTACCTTTAAAATCATATCAATCTTCAGCAAAACATTTGTCAATATCCTGAGAGAAGCTAGTTTTTCAATCAATCACAATCGCAACAGCTAACATAAGAATTGACAGCAGATTTTGATCTGAATCTGAGTGTTGGCAACAAGTGAGGATATTTTAAGCAACTACGAATTAGATTAGAGAGACGTGACGTATTTCGAACAGACTCTGGACTGGCTGCGGACGATGGACACTGACGGATACCTCAGTACATTATCTGTACAAGTCTGGTGTCCAGAGTCGCGTCCACAATTTGTCCGCACCGGTTAGACCGAATCTATTCCGGTGCGGACAAGTAGAAGTTACATAGGTTACTTCTTCTTCTTCTCGTCTTGACTCAGATTTAGTCCGACCAGTACGTGGTGACCTCGACAGCTCTTTCGTTTGCCTCATTCTAGTCCTGGTGCAAATAGTTGTTCAAAACGGGCACTTTTCTATGTTACTAATTTGATCGATAGCCCTACGTCACTCCACGTCCAATGAATTTCCGATAAAATGTATCATTGAAGTGCATGATAACAAACAACTAAAAAACAAAAAAAAACAAACAACTGTTCAGTACATTTTGACCAGTTAGGCGAAGTCAAAATGTACTGAACAGCAGATTTTTTTTTTTCGTTATTTCAGGTTTGGTCCCATAGTAAAAGTTGTTTGTTATCATGAGTGCAATGCAGTGCAAACCAGTCACCCTATATTACAATATGCAAGTGCAATATCAGACGCCATCGTGTAAAATAACGTGTATAAATATTGTATAAATATTATGCAAATCACCGTGACTTCGATCGATATTTTGATTGATACGATTTATTCCGATTTTAGTACATTTCTCACAAATATATTGTAAACACTTATAATATCGGCTTTAACTGCATTTTAGACAACAATGAGATTGTGTTGTTGAATGGACTACTTGTATGCAAGTCAGTATGACATCGTAAGGGAATACGGCCATGATCAAATAAACTAATCTTTGGATACGCTACTGAAGTCGCGCGATAATTGTGTTAACACTGAGAACAAGAGCTCGTGGCGAAATAATTACAGCCGCGCGGATCAGTCTTAGTTAAGCCGCGCTTGCCTAGGTTGGTCTGTGGATGGGTCCACCTTTTACACTGTGCCTCGGAAAGCACGTTAAGCCGTTAGTCAGTGGCCTGAAAGTCTGACAAGTCTTACCAAGGGGTTACTAGTATTCAGCTGCATCCGTTTGGACTGGAAGCCGACCCCAACATAGTTGGGAAACAGCTAGGCAGATGATAACTGAGAACAGTGGACTTGGACATCTAGTATGGAACGATATGAGAAAGCGAGACAATACTATAATAGGCTAGTTTTCACTATCAAAAAATTGCCAATCTATTTAGTACGTCAGTTAGAGTATTAGAAAATAATGAATCCGTATTTTTTGCTTTTGTAAATCAATGATGTGATGGCTCGTGACGTCACAACGCACTATAAAATTATACCACGGCGTGACGTATTGAGAATTTTTAAAGCATCGTGTCTTCTTCAATTTTGGTTTACGTAACAAAAGACAAAATTCGGGTCCAGTATTTTTTGGAAATGGCTATGTCATTGTCAAAAAACAGAAAAGACATTTTAGTTGCCGTAGAGCCAAATTAGTTATAATCATCAATAACAGCTCTTTTCAACCTGTTGTTTGTCGCATTGGACCTCCAGGGGTCGCGCATAGCTACATAGAAATTGATTCCCTTATGTAGGTTTGTTAAAAGAGGTGATCCTCTTTTAACAAACCTGCAAGCATGCAATTTTATTTACTTACCGATCACTCATTGATTTCTAAAGTACTTTAACGACTCATTAGCATTGTATTCAGTCGACTTCTAATTCTTTAGAGATATCGGCAGTAACAGTATAATTCCTTTCTAAAACCAATCATTATTAGAAACTACATACATAATATAATTTAATTAAGTCAACAAAATAATGCTATTCGTTTTGCAGTTAAACTTTACTGTGTACAATAAGGTTTATGACGGTCATAAAACTTTCGATTTCCATCGTGATTCGTGTCATGACTCGTGTGGCTTGTAAACTTTGTTTAGTACATTCCACTCGATCGTAGTGACCGTAATGTTTTAAGATCTATTTATACAATACCTACCAGAATCTTTACCATTGTTCAATCTGCATTTACCAACAAGTATGTATCTAGATAACGGAAATAAGGGTGTACCTAATTCCGGGGTTGCGGGACTGTTCGAAAGACATACCGTGGCCCCGGAACATAAAGGGCGATGAAGGAACATGGATGGGTTTTAGTCAGTAAAAGTCTGACACTCCCTCCTCCTCCGCCCAGATCGGGAGGAGTCATTTGATGATTTCCCATCCGAAAAAAAAAAAAAAAAGGGTGTACCTAATGACAAATGGTACACCCCATTTCGTCAGTTATGTTTAAGTCCTATATAACAGGGAGGAGCGTGCCACTAACCGGTCACAAATCCAAACTCCGTGGCTGCTACTGAGAAACGCCTGTCGAAAAAACTCAATAACACTTTGCCTGACCAATTATATATAATATTTGGAAATAGAACCCGAGACCTCATGCTCAGAAGTAGCGCTTGCCGCCACTGGACCAAAGAGGCAGCACCTACATATTTTATTTTTAATGGGCTGTTGACTTTCTTGCCTAAGCAGAGCTAGAATAAGCATTACTTATGAATACAGAGCACGGAACCGTGCCACCAACAGTGTCTGGAAATGGCCGTACTCATACAAATAGTGGCTCAGAAAGTACAATTTCTGTCACGGACCGTCAATACAAAGCCAGTTTCTATACGTCCTTTGTACTGTATTGTAAGTAAACAATAACACGGTTTTTGATGAGGAAAGTGTTGACAATACTGGCTGTAACAGCAGCCATCGAGGCGTCTTCGTGCTCTGCAATCATGAGCATGACCATTTCTCAATTCAGGATAGCAATTACGAAAGTGTGACCACCAGTTTTACCAAGGGGTATCTCACTACCCAGTACTATCTGGGTGGTGTTCTGGCGGAGGTCAGAGGCAGTCGCTCCATGTAAAATACCCACTGGTATTTAGCTGTATCAAATTAAGACTGAAAGCCGACGTCAACATAATTCGGAATATGTTTAATATCAGTACCAAACGCTTAGTAACAGCGCTAACTGGGTCAATCCTTAGCATAGCGATTTTACGACATACCTACTATAATAAGTCTTAAAATAGATAATATACATAAGACTATTATTCTTGTCTTATCTCTCTACAAAACTTGGTATTCATAGTTCGTAAAATAAAATTTATATAAGTATTTCGCGATAACCTTGGATTTACCGCGTCTGTTCAACTTATCAGCTTATTCAGCTACCTCCCGTAAGACTGGAAGCCAATCTCAACGTACTTTGGAAAACGCTAGCCTGTTAGCAATTACAGACTCTAAAATCTGGGTTTGCTCTCCTTTACCGAAAATTACCATAACAGATGGAAAAACTGCCTTTGGTTTTTAAACAACGACCTACAGCAGCGGGTTCAGAAACCCCCGAACTAAAACGGTGAACTTCAAGGATGATTTCTGACAAATGTTTATCGTTTTAATTTGTCAAAACGATGTGTATTTTAAACAGAATTAGTTAAACATCCACGAATACGCTTGTAAACAATATTATAGGTCAAAGTCACGCGTGTTTCCTCTCAAAGGCTTGTCTATTTATTAATTCATTAGAATTGCAATTGCTGATAGTACGAGTATGCCAGAAATATTTGTAATAGGTTGGTTGGTGGTTCATTAAGATTTTTAGATTTCAAGTCCATAATGGGCAATGTATTGATTGAGTCATTAACCTCCACTGAGGCTGAGGACATCGAGGAGTAGGTACGTGCGCCAAAGACTGAAGTATACGCCAAGAGTACAGCTTCTGGAGTTGCGGCGCAACGTCTTTTTCAAGGCGTTTGTGGTGCGCTTCCCAACGTGAATGCTCCATTTGGTGTTGGAAGAAAGTTTTTGGCCGCAGGATGTGGTGTTCCGTCGCATCCGCGGACAAATTCCACAAGAACGCACAAAATATCGTGCAAGTGAAGTACTAACATAGTTTTAAGTTGCTTATACTAACAAAAATAAATTGTTATTACTATGTATTTTTAGGTTAAGGTATTTATGTATGGCTCTTTGTTACCTGAAATAAATGAATTATTATTATTATTAACCAAACACACATTTTTAATGTTGACCCGTATTAAATGAATCAACTGTTTGTTTAGTAAAAATGTGTATTTTTTACTGAAATAACAGCGATGTGAACACAGCGAAAGTATTTTTTCGTTCGTAGTGGTCGGGAAATTGATTTTCTGTTCTCGTGAATGTTTAAAGTGCTTTTCATCTTTTTAGTGTATCTGTATCGCCAATTACTCATCCACTTTAATTATGTCATGTTATCTACGCGTTCGGTCCAGTTGTTAATCTGTCCAGCTTAGAATCTGTCCAGTTGCTCCGAAATTGGGTTGGCCAACACCTCTGAACATTCGTTCTTCTCTTTGCAAGGCGGAACAGCTCGTGCATTCGTGTCTCTGGTTCATTCTCGAATGTTTCTCTACTAAGACTTCGCACGTCATGTCATCCATTTGAGAAGAGCACTGCTGGGATACAGGCCTTGGCTTAGCCTTAGCAGGGAATAATTGGGCTATAATCCACAACGCTGGACCATCCACTGGCCTGGGTGGTTTTAATAAGTAAACTCAATCGAAATCAATAATGTTTTATGAGTTTACTGACTCAACTAACAATGAATCAAACTTATTTGAAATCCTATGAGAATAATAGCACGATTATTATAATTTATTTATAAATCCAAAGTTAATGAGCTTTTATTAAGAATTTGCGGTTTCAGGCCAGTTTTATATCTTGCTTGGAACTTGGTGTTTCCTTCAAACTCTAAGAATAGACTGATTCATGTAAACGAGGAATTAAGGAAAACCGTGCAATATAACATGATCGAATGAACTTTGTATTTAGTTCAGGTCAATGGAGTTTATTGTGAATGGAAGAACTGAGCGCATACTTGAGATTAATGTGAACCAGGGGCGGCCCCTTCGGTTTGGTCTTTGTTGCAGTGATCTGAAAATGATTCAGAGCTTCTCAGAATCGTAAACGTAACATAACAGTATGCTTGTTATCCCCGAAGGGTTAAGCAGAGATGTTCATTTAGTACACCTCCACAGTTTAGCTCCCTTGTGATAGGGGTCGAGCTTGTTGCCTATTGTTGTCTAAATATGTATATTACCGCCTATCTCGGGTAGGCAAATACTGACACTGTAATGTTGATTAAAATAGGTCACCCAGATTAAACTTGGTTGTGTATTCATACTGTATTATCAACAAACTGTGAACGTAAGTCTATCTGCTAACCTTGGTAAATCTTACTAGTCTTACTACTATTATAGATGCAAACGTTAGTAAGGATGGATGTATGAATGTTTGTTACTCTTTCCATAAAAACTACTAAATGGATTTGGATGAAAATTGGTACTTAATGGTAGTACGATCCTGTGGGACAGTTACCGAACTCCACGCGGGCGACGCTGCAGATATAAACTAGTATAATAACGAGCGTATCTAAAGTAGAGAAAAGGCAGAGGGCCCGGACAAAGGAACATTCTATCAGCAAGATCTATCAAAATGTACCTACTGGAGTGGCAGAATGAAACATTATCATACTTGTTCAAAGTTTAAGCAACCCAAAGGGCATAGAAGCTGACGCAACCTTTGGACTCCTCGGTAACCAGTCTCCATCAATTGATCGTGCATACAATCAACCAATCAAATGGAGAATGCAACCAAAATCTATAGAACGCCTACTTCTCTAGCTAACAAGGGGCCAATTGTGGAAAATAGGTCAATGTATGTTCGAAGACAATTTACTGATGCACCTGGTTACTGTTTAGACCATGGTAACATAATGGTTATATAATGCTAAGGAAAAGTAAACATTTCGAGAACTTGATATTGTTACGTGTTAGCTCGTCTCTATCTAAATTATGTCGGCCCAGAACTGAGCCACTAGTTTGGCGCTTTCGGTAGTGTACCGTCCTGTAGTGAACAAACAACAGGACACGCAGGACACAATGCTGCGGGGGTTGCGGGACTGTTCGAAAGAGATACCGTGGCCCCGGAACACAAAGGGCGATGAAGGAACATAGATGGGTTTTAGTCAGTAAAAGTCTGACACTCCCTCCTGCTCCGCCCAGAGCGGGAGAAGTCATTTGATCATTACCCATCCAAAAAAAAAAAAAAGAAAACGCAGGACACAATGTTAAGTGCCCCATCATTTGTGGAACGGCACCACATTTACACTACAGGGCAGAGCCAATAATGAATCTCCATCTGATCAGGTTTACCTTGCTACGACCAACCTGGGTCTATTTAAAGACTTCCAGGTCAGCCATTGCAACTCGTGTCCACGTAGGAAATTTACACGTGTTGATTGATATTGGAAAAGAGACATGACGTGACTACAAAATTTGGTCGCCATATTGGTTTAGAGGGAAGAGAATTTATTTTCATTGCAAACGTAATTGTGATTTATAAATGTACGGAAATAATGGGAAAGTCAAGTCAACCCGCAGAAGAAGACCAAGTACCTATTGTTTCGGAGACATTGTTGGAAAATCTAATTGGGTTTTTGGATCTTTTTATGATTAATTTAGACAAGGCTGTGGTGAGATGAGATCGTAATACCCGTTGATTCCAAGAAATTTTAAGTGTTAAATACCAGCTGCAATTCTGATAATCAGAATGATTTTCACGTTGCACCCAATTCTATATAAGTAGGTGTAGTGACTTAGTGACTAGTTAACTACTCACGAAATAACGGGTAAAAGTCGTCTTGAACCTCACATCTTTAAACTATTGACAGAAGTCAGAAATATTACGATGTTTTGTTTGGTACTAAAATATGCATTTATTGATTTCAAACATCAAACAAGTGAACCTTAGTCCAAACTAAATTATAAAACAAAGTCCTCCGTCGCGTCTGTCTGTCTGACTGTTCGCGATAAACTCAAAAACTATACTGCACCGATTTTCAGGCTGTTTTCACCAATGGATAGAGTGGTTCTCGAGGAACGTTTTAGTATATAATTTGTCAAGTTTTTGTATACATTGGCTAAAATATAAAGATATTTGTTGGAGGTGTCGGAAAAAATTAAGCCGTCTGGGAACTTAACTTTTGGTCGCGATAAACGACATCCACGCGGGTGAATCCGCGGGCATCAGCTAGTATCTTTATATAACATACACTACATCACGCCTGTAATCTCTAAAGGATTAGGTATAATAGTACATCCACATTTCGCCAGTTATGATTTTTAAGTTGCATGTAATAGGGGGCGAACCAATTGCCATCCACCGGGCACAAATCCAGACTTCGTGGAAATTCCTGATAGGAAAACCTAATAACACTTTGCCCGACCTGGGAATCGAACCCAGGACCTCTCCCGCGCTCAGCAGTCGCGTTTCGACCACTACACCAATGAGAGACTGCTCAGCCTGTATCTTTATATACTGTATTTTAATTGAGACAAGTATTTGAAATAACATATTTATTTATTTAAGAATCTCCAACAAAAAAAATACACAAAGCATTAGCAACATATTATAATGGCTTATGTATAGAGACTAAGATTAAAACCACGGTGTTAGATTTTAAAACCACGGTTTTTCATCTTAGCTGAAGCAGTAACTGGACTTTATGTTTCCAAACTTTGAACCTACGCACTCTCTCGCACGTACACATAAAAATAACTCCAAATATAATACCTATGTGCAACGTGGATGTGGTTCACTTATCATGGTTAACTGTTGGTTTAGCGATAAACTAGCTAAGTACCAATTAACTGTTGAAAGGTTTTGATAATAATTGTGTACCTATATCGTGGAAATATGACGTGGCTTAGTTATCAGAGCTGTAAAAATGAGGAATTTATGGATTACTACAAGATTGGTAATGAAGGAAAGGAGAAAGCTTTTAAGGAATAAAATGAAACTACTGACCTGATTTTATTGGAATCTTTTTTTTTACATCTCGTCGAATCTTAAAGTTTGTTGTGTTAAACCATGATTTTTTTAATTATGGATTAAATACAGGGCCTATTACTAGTGTCGTTTTCAAAGTGTTTCGTATTTCTACATCAGCTTTGAACAAGATCGACTTAAGCTTTTTGGAAGTTTACTCGTACGACTTCATTGGCCGAGTAGCCGCAAGTGCGACTGCTAAGTGTGTGGTCCTGGGTTTGATTCCCAGGTCGGGCAATGTTTTATTGGGTTTTTCCATCAGGAATTTACTCAGTAGCAGCCACGGAGCCTGGATTTGTGCCCGGTTGATGATAATAGGCTCGCCCCTTATTACATGGGTCTTAAAACATAACTCGCGAAATGTAAAATAATAAATTTCTTCTAAAATCAATCATAAACACAGATAAATACAATATAATGTCTTTATTTTTTCTCTTCACATAATTTCACATTTACTTCTTAAATATGGTTGTAACAATGACTTCTTAACAAAATGCATAATATACATATGTTCCTTTGTGAGAGACTGGCGTCCTTACTAGGATATACCCTGTGTGAAGGATCCCCAGGCTCTCACCTCGAATTAAATGTAATTTACATATAATATAATAGCTAATTTCAATACATAGATAAATGATTTATTGCAGAAGGAAAAAGGCAGACTAACTTAATTAACGTAAACAGATTAAAATTAGATATGGTGTAGTGTAATAGGTGTGAAGTAAAGTGTCTTGTAAAGTGTGCAGGTGAAGTGAGTAGGTGATGTGTGCAAGTGAAGTGTGTGAGGAGAGGTAGGATGAGTGTGGGCGTAAATGTGTCGGGTGATACAGTCATGAACTAGAAAATGATTATAAATCATTACAAGGGATAAATAATTGTACTTTGTTTTTGGGAAATAAAGATTGCACATTCATACATACACACGTACATTTCCCGAGCTCATCCTTCGTGGATTTAACAGGCGCGCTGTTATGTTACTCGTACACAATTTATGACTTTTGTGATAGAATGTTACTTTGTTAAGAACCTTTCTGGAAAACAAAATGTAAATTAAGCAATAACTGGGCCGGTCAGCAGGGTTATTGTATCTAGAAAGATCCAGCTGATTCGATATAGGTTTGCAATTACTATTGATGTCACATGATTCTTTACTCGTCTACCTAGAAAACATTGCCAATCTCGATGTGTACTGAGAGTTACGTAAAATCAGTCAACGTTTGGCGGTGTGCCAGCTAGAAAGCAGGTTTATGAGATATTAAAGAGTTTAAATTTAAAATTATATTATTGTCTTGTTTGATTTTTCTGTCAGTACATTCTGTACATTAACATCATGTAGATATTACCTCTATGTCCGTCGGGTCAAAGTTAGTTTTGTGGTCAGTTTCCTTAAGTTTCTTATCATGTATTTTATTGAACTTAATAGATAGTCAGAAACGTGAAAGTCTGACCACCAGTCTTACCAAAGAGTATCGTATTACTTAGTAACTAGGTTGTGGAAGTCAGAACGGCCGTCGCTCCGTAGGTATTCAGCTGTATACAGTTAGACTGGAAGCCAACCTCAACATACGTGTATATAGTTTGGAAAAGAATAGGTAGATAATAACTACTTTAGAATAAGTTTTTTATTAGCATACGTATCTAGCAACCTAACACAATCATTTAAATTCTTCTAATAACAGTTTCACTAGACAACTCTAATTAGGATGTTAGTTTACACAGAACTGATTCACTCATCTACATCGACCTCTTAGTATAACAGCGCTTACTGGGTCAATAGGCATGACGACAGTATAAAAAAAATGCAAATCTATTTAGTCTGTCAGTTAGAGTATTGGAAATTAATGGACACGTATTTTTTGTTTTTGTAAATCAATGAATATTGACAAAGATAAAACGCATTAAAACTCGGGAGTGGGGGCTCGTGGCGTCAGAACTAGCTAAAAATTATACCTAGGCGTGACGTATTGAGAATTTTAAAAGCGTCATATATTCGTCAATTTTGGTTTACGTAACAAAAGAAAAAACACGGGTCAAATATTTTTTGATAATCTAACTGACGGACTAATTAGTTTTTTTTGTCGTCTCGCCTATTCTTAGCATAGCGATTATATGACATACGAATAGGTAAGTCTTAAAATAGATTTCATATATAATAATTTTATTCTTGCCTTATCTATCTACAAAACGTCATTATTATATCATAGTTCGTATAATTTACATTAGTATTTCGCGATAACCTTGGATTTACCGCATCAGTTCTCTAGACACAGGTTTCTTAAAAAAAGAAAATATATACCTATATCAAATAAAACGTCATATTACAAACGTTTACGTCATAATCTTCGTGTGAACGATCTGTGTGTTTAGGTACCGTATAACGTGTCACTGTGAAGATACTGTTGCTCAGTTTTCAATATAAACAATTGCCAGTTACTCATTTTTTTAGTGCATATAATTATCTTTACTGAAGATGTTGAGAGTTGGCATGCGTAACTGGTGGCTGTCAATGTTCGTTTGTTGCTCTAGATCCCATTCTGTTTTTCTCCACTCCTCTAGGAACTCAATGAAAACTTCAATGGACAAGTGGAAAAACGAATCGCAACAAAATTTTAACTCGAAGTTTTAAGGGCAGATTGTTAATGTACTTGTCCAATTTGAAAACTTGCCCGTAACACTTCAAGTTAAAAATTTGTTGCGATTCGTTTTTCCACTTGTCCGTTTAAGTTTCACTTCTACTATGTGTCCCAACACAAATTCCTTTTTTTTCGCAGGTTTACTGTAAATTATGATTTGGTTAGGTCAGGTACATTTAAATTAATTATTATTTTTTTATTTTTATTAATATTTTATCTAGAAAATTAAAATAAAAGAAAAAAAACTACAGAACGGATTTGGATGAAATTTTGCACACAGATATTTTATAACCTGCATTAACACATAGAATTTGTATCCCGGTAGTAAAATCCCATCGGAAAATTATCGAATTTCACGCGGGCGAAGCCGCTGGAAGAAGCTAGTAAATAAATAACTATTGAGTTCGGATACATCAGATATGAATGTCACTTCATTGTTAAAAAAAAAACATACCAAGGTCATCATTATCAATGAGGAAAATTAATTGTTAACCGACACCGACAGAAGTCTTAAATAACTTATAATGGATTTTACTAGGAAGTAGAGTCACGTTCCAATCATCCGGATTTTTCCGGACGTCTGGCATATTGTCCCACTGCAGACATAGTCTGGCTTTGCAGTTTGTCCGATTTTTTTGACATAAAGGTTTTGTTTTAAGCTATACACGAAAAGATAGTGGAAAACAAAACTAAAAGTACAATAAACCCTTCATGCGCGAGTCTGACTCGCACTTGGCAGGTTTTTAATACGGATTTTTCCAATTTCGAAATGGTTACCCTACTAGGAAGTATATTTGGATTATGTAACTGCGTATTTTGTTTGGATTATCATAAAGGAAGGAGTTAGAATGACTGATAAGAACACTTCTTTAGAAAAGTTTTATCTAAACCGAAGTCAGGAAACGGTCTCCTAATGTTGTTGTTATTTTGGTCACCTTGAATGAAAACAAGATTTTATCAAATCAATTTATAATTTATTCGCATAATATGGGTAGATAGATGGTACATAATATAAAAAACTAAGTAGTTACTGCTGCCTATTCATAATCAGCTTATAACAGTACCACAGCTGGGACACAGGCATCCGCTGCCCTTGGACAATCATTTGCAATAGATACTAGAGCAGTCGCAGCACAGATTCATTCTTAAGTTTAATTCAGATTAACCTTGAAACTGCAGAGTCGTAATATTGTAGACAGCATTAAAAGAGTCTTAACGAGTAAAAAGGTCAAAAGGTAAAAAGTCTTACCTCTTTATAATATTACTACTAAAGATATCATCTTGCTAAGAAAAACGGATTTAGTAACCACTATCAACGGCCACTGGTCGTCGGATTTTTCCCGCACGACCCCAAAAAAAAAACAGTTGGCAGGTAGAATAGAAACTTAAGAGGAAACTGAAATTAGTTATCCTATCCTGTTGATATATAGACCCTTAGGATAGCCTTATAACAAGCTAATAAGGAAATAGGCCATTATTTCAGAATCAATGGGAATTTCCTACGCTTAGAATGGAATGTTAAATAATCAGCTACTTTTGTTAATCAATTCTTATCAGTTCAGGCACTTACCCTGTTGCTAGGTAACCAACCTAGTTTGTATTGTTGGTAATTAGTGGAAACTGGTTGATAATAGATTAAATATAGTGATAAGAAAAATAGTAACAGCGTAACATGCGTCATTAATAACAAATAATGATAGTAATATTACATCACGTTAACAAATTAAATATACTTATGTTTTCGTTAATTTACAGTTAGATAATATTTATCTAATGGTTGAAACTACATCGATCAATAAAGTATTGCGCCACTTAGGTATGTATATATATTATGCAAACGCAGGCGGCTAATTTTCTCGTTTACATTGAAGAAACCCCAAAATGAAGAATCAAATACATACAGGTTCTAAATATACAAGAAATATTATCAGCCATAATGCTACGCTGTTTAGAGAGGGACTCTGTGTTACACAAGGCAGTATTATGAGCCCTCTATTTCTTTCCAATTTTCTATTTGAATACTATTCAGTCTGACATTTTACTGAAGTAGACTTAATTTTTCATCATTCATTGTTATTTTTGGAAAGAATAAGTGTTATTGTATATTCTCATAACAAGGAATTGCGGTTTGTTATCTATTGATAATTAGGTAAGCTGTTTTAGTAGTTGAAGCAATTATTTTAACCGTCAATTATTCTACGGTATTGTTGCCTGAAAATCGGAGTCTCAAGTTCAATAATCATGTCTCTTTAGACTAGCAACAATGACCTGTAGCTATCCTTCATGCAACAAACGCTTAGTCAAACACTCCGTTGCTGGCCAACCTCGTGTAGGTAACCCTCACCACCTTTACATCATAAAGGTACAGGTCACAACTTCACAAGCCGGGCGTCCAATATAAATACTATCTATATATAAACAATTATTTCTGTCCGTTAGTTGGTCACGTCGGCTTGCCGGTCATGTGAGGTGGTCACGTGGGTATTCAGGACGGCTACAATGGAAATAAACTTCTAGACTCTTGTGCTGTTATAATAAACGATGTAGGATGCGTGTGTCAGCTGGGACCGGCTTATTGTGTTGTGAAAGTGGAGAAAATTCTAGATATTTTAGGATTTGCAAACAGCAGTAGACACTAGACAGTATGCCATTTGGTATATCAGAATGCTTAGTGTGAGACGCCTTAACAGTTAGGATGGACTTAAAAAGGTTGCTGGGTCAGACTGGAAGCGGAAGGGAGGAGGACATGGTGTTGTGGTGGAGCTTGGGAAAGGCCTATGGTCAGCAGTGGACATTGACCTCAGTTGTTATCATTCTGCTGATTGAATGCTGACCGTTATTGTAGACACGCAATTCTTCATCAACTATGTCTCTAGAGTTCGATTATTTTGAAATAAAATTGTATAGCAATAGACGGGCGAAAACCACGTTGTGGTTGCGCCAAATTTAGCAGAGCGGGAGTGCTATCGCGCATTGGTGATGCGCTCGACAACACGGCGACAGAAAAGGACAGTAGATGAGATAGATGAGGCGCAACCCTTATATTAGGCGGGCTATCAACTTTGCCAATCAAGTAAATTTTTGCCACACCTTTAGTATATAATACGTTTTTGCAAATGATCTGCAAACGTTACATATACCCAAATTGTGTTTTCAACATGATTCAATGTTGTATGAAACATCGCGTAGTATTACTGAAAACGGGCAATAGACGTCCATATGAAATACAAAACGTTAAATTTTGTTACGATTTCTGCCATATCATTTTACTTTTAGTGTAAAATAACAACAATACGATGAATTAACTTTGTGAAGGATGACATGGCTAGAAAGGAGGTGACTGCTGAGATGACGAGTAATAGAGAAGTATGGAAGGAGAAGATATGTTGCGGCGACCACAAATAAATTGGGATTAGGGCAGGACAATGACGATGCGTGTTCACGAAGTGAAGTGTGTGATGTGTGACACGAAGTTCGATGACATATAAACGTCTGTCTCGTAAATTCGTCAAAGTCATCAAAAGAGTAAATCATGTAGTTTCTCACATAATGGGTGTCGCGTGCCAAAACCGGTTTCTTTTACAAATCATGTGAGTTTTTATAAAAATAAACATTTTGGCGTTCCGTATGTAGACATAAATGGCGTGAGTTTTCACGCCCGATTCCTATTACGTAGTAAATAAACCGACTGTTAGATTTATTTTAGAGTGAATTTACTAAATTAACTTTAAAGTGGAGTAAGGACCTATTAAACTAAACGTGATCGGCTAATTTGAACTACGTTCAGTTTCGTTATTGAAATTCTCTCTTAGTCTGAATAGCCTATTTTAGCTGGGAAAATTTATTGTTTCATCAATAAAAACTTTCACTAAGGAAATGACTCTCATCATCATCATCAGCCTATAATGTTCCCACTGCTGGGACACGGCCTCCTCAATGAGAGGGAATGGGCTATTATCCACCACGCGGGCCCAGTGCGGATTGGTAGATGTCACATGTTTTCGAATTTTTGGTTCTAGGACATGCCGGTTTGCATAATATTATTATCCACTGGGCAGCGCTTAACCGCGTTTTTGATTACCTTGAGTAATTTGGCAGCGATTGACCGCGTAACATTCGCGAATGTTAGCATGTACTTTGACACCATATATAAAAACACTTAACGATCGAAAACTACAACAGATATAGCTAAATAACCAGTTACAGTGAATAGCTGAATAAATAAGAAAGTGAAAACTCTTTTGTGGGGCATAGTTCATAAGTGAAAGAATGATATAAATTACATTTTTTAATAAACAAAGAATAATATGTAAATAATTATGATTTATCATGTTGTAGACAACAATAATTGACGGAATGTTAATAGGTTGTTAAATAGTATTTTAATTGCAAATTTGCTTCAGAATTTTCACATCTGCTTAATTCGGTGGGAATCTAAGTCAATTGAGTTTCCAGAAAAAAAAACTTTAGGCACAAAAGTACAATACGGTTTCAAACCAACGCACGTTCTCAATTAAACTATAATAGAGTTCAAATCCATATTCTTAACCACTGTCACACTGATGGCCATTTCATACTGTTCCCTACGTTCAATTTGAACATCCACGTATGGTGGACATTGGTAGTTTCTCAAGGAAGAGTTTTGGCCGAAGGGTGTAGTCTACCGACGTTTTCGCGGCAGGCTACGTGAGCGGCAGGCTACGTGAGCGGCGGGCCACGCAGCGTAACACGACGCCGCCACTTCGTGTGTCAGTTTAGTAGTTTATTTCATAGTTTATAAGTTATATTTTGTATGTATTATGGTATATTTTTATGTTGTAATGTAATTTTGTGTATTTTATCTATGGGCCTTAAGATGCCTGATAATAAAATGATTGATTGATTGGTGGGTATCATCATATTGCAATCACGTTTATCAATCTTGATTACGGCGCTATCCCTTTTCCTTGACCGCGATCGTAGCGGTTATTGGAAAGCCTATTACAGCTCAAGACGAGTGTACGTGCACATGACGTAGAATGCCTTTAGGTTTAGTAGTACCTAGACATTTCGATGTTGTTGCGTGTACATAAACAAATAAATTGTCATGACATCAGATATACAGTCAGTACAGTACTTAGACAGTATCGATCGATTCATAGCCTCACAAGAAAACGATAAACCTGTAGAGAATTCATTTTATTTACCCTGAAATTGCTTACGAATGATTGAAAACAGGTAAAATCCGAATGCTGATAATGTATTTGGCGATTATGTCACGTACCCGAAACGCTATCTGTTGCAACAGATCAATAGTTACTTCTACATACTCAAATTCAAAAGCTAGATTAGCAGCCAAAGTCATATACTGACTTCGGAAAAATGGCTGACATAAAAAACACACACAAAAAAAAATCCATCGTTTATTATGACAAAAAATAACAGCTGTTTTACAAAAGTGCAATAGTACGTCAAAATGACGTCAAAATGTATGCAACTGCTGTATTTTTAAATAACCGAAGAAATAATTCTAAGTAGGGTTTGGTATGATGTACTGTAACCCCGTATGTAAGGAGCCTATTTAAAAGCTACTACGGAACCACTGGTAGACGGACACTACTCGCACATAACTGATAATAATATGTACTTAAAATTTGACGGTACGGAAGTAATAATATGTTGTGCTGGATGTAAACTCGATAATTTGCAGTCCCTCACGACTCAGTCAAGATTGTATGTCCTAAGTCATTTTTCCCACGAATACTTGTATAAAGGCTTCAGGCCATAAAAAAAATAATTCTAGCCATATAAAGGCCCAAAAAGTAGTTGAGCCATTGACTCGTAAATTATGCACCGCAGAAATCCGCGGTATTTCCTTAGTCAAATTACATAATTTTGCAAGATTAGAAGATTTGATTAAGGGCCCCAGAAAGACATCAAACATCAATTCCGTCACTTACAGGCCCAAAGTAGTAAAAGTCTCAAGGACTCTCAAGGAACTTGGAGGTTGGACATACATATATGGATGCACCAGGAAAACTTATTCTGAAATTCCTATTCAAATCCCCCCTTTGTGGTAAAGTTACTAAATTCCTTATTTACTACAATCCGTTCAGGTATTCCAAAACTGCATACCGTTACACATTGTGTATCGACTTGAAATACACATAATTTTCCTGTACCTACACATTCACCCTAACCTGACATTCTGAGAAAATCAATACAAACAAACATACTACGACAAACAATCATGAGCATGGATGTAGGAAATATTAAACAGTTCTAAAAATATTTGTGACTCACTGAAGTGTAAATAAAGGTGTAAGTTACGACTATATTTAGAAGCTATCACGTCATAATCTTTGATCGTAAATACCTACTTTTGAGACTTGAATTTTGAAGTTCGATTTCTGGGCCTCTAAAAGTGTTTTGTTTCAATGTTAAAACAATTCTTAGTATTCGTACATAAATGGTGTTTGTGGCTTGACCTCCTTAAATGGTGTTAATTCTGTTGAAGATGTATGTCTTGTACCTAGTCCTTGTTTCGGGTATCCTGAAACTTGCTAAGTATTCAGTTTCAGATTACTTGAAACAACTTATATTTTCCTTGTGCTGAGTTGTATTAGGGGACCGTAATTTTTGACGTTAAAAAGTGCTTATTTTCAGCTTAATTTTAATGAATGACTTCTGAATTTGATTTAATTTGCTCTCCAAATGTCTGTCTTATTTTATTCTTAGTTGGATGTTCCTAGATTATTGATCTTTAGAAATTGCAAACTAGTAAGAATTGATAGAATATACATTTTATATATGTTTTTCGAAGCAGATATCATCATTTTATTGCATTAAAAATACTCTAACCGTCTCGAAGGTCGGCGAGTCCAATCTATTCATGCATCTTGTTCAGAAATCATACTGAACTTTGCACCTTATTTCGACTACCTATCTCCATGATTTTAGTAATATCACAGAAAATACAAAAAGACAGGCCCAAATCACAACTAAAAGTAAACGATTAAACTAATCTTAGCGTCTAGAACTATGCTGGTTAATGACCTACAAACACCGTTCTAATAATATTAGCGAGACCGACCTTCCATTCACACCTATAAACATACGTCTGTTTGCTTCTACGTCACCGCGGTGCCTACGTGATCGACAAAGGTCGGTGCACCCAGTGCAAATATCAAAACTATGCCGTCGTAGTATCATCCTAACTCACTCACATTGCTATGCAAAAACTAACCCTATCTTGGCAGACTAAAGTTGAATTTTGGTTGCAGTGGTGGTGTTTTACAGCTGTTTTGGTATGTAAAGAGTTTTGCATCACTGTAATGGCAGTCTTCCCGGATCGCAGTATGTCATCTGATCACATTTCTTAACTGGCAACTGTTAGGGTGGCTCAGTGTGAGCCGCTATTTTGATTGTTATGACTAACCGGATTGAAATTACTGTTGTTTTTTTAGTCATAGATATCTCGGTTTAAGGGATTTTCAACATTGCTGGCGTTTCTGTACCAAAATTCGTCATCAGAGATCAACTTGTCTTAACAAAACAAGGTGAAAATAGAATGCAGACATGATAACACGATACCTGTATTTACCTGTTGTTACGTTTCACTCTTTACATAAGCGTACCACCTACCGAATGTAACATTATGAGCAATATGATGGTTGCTTTGTCACAGTTGGAGGCTTTATCTAATCCATTTAACATATTTACTCGATACAGCTGTACACTTCTGGACAAAAGTCTCAACCAATTGCATTAACAAGTCGACAGATAAATAGCAATATCAGGGTGACCCCCAAGAATAAGTGTTCATAATGATGACGACAAGGACACCTTGAGCGGTTTTCAGTAGTGGCAATTACATTATGTGCTAGAACCAGTCCAGAACGCCCCTTTTTTTTTTTTTTTTTTCGGTTTGGAAATCATCAAATGACTTCTGGGCGGAGCAGGAGGGAGTGTCGGACTTTTACTGACTAAAACCCATTCATGTTCCTTCATCGCCCTTTTTGTTCCGGGGCCACGGTATCTCTTTCGAACAGTCCCGCAACCCCGGCAGGCATCGGTCCTTGCGGACCCCATCCTTTTGCTGACTCTCTTTGAGGCGCGCGTGGAAAACGACCGCGCCGTCAACACGGCCTGTCGTCATGAGACGGACGGACGGCGAGCTAGCCCATAGCCCACCGTCCACAGGCCCGCGCCTACGGTGGCCGGGCCGCTGTGAGGTTCTCTCCCTCTCACGTTCCGCCACCTCCTCTAGCATTACTGCTTCGCAGAAGGAGGTGACGGCGTCCCATTCCGTCTCGCTCCGGACCATGGCTTGCACCAGGGCCGGACGCGAGAGTTCGCCGCCGCCAATCACCACTTCGAGGACACGGCGGTGCTCCGCCCACGCGGTGCACACCTCCACCGTGTGCTCCACCGTGTCCTCCGGACGATCCTCGCAGTGGACCAGAATGCCCCCTGGAGTTTTAATACGTGAGTCTGCCTTCTTGATTATATGCGGTAAGGTGATAGAAATACTAACCCATTGCAGGAATTGGCACTCAGCCACTGAGCCAATCAGGGCGTCCTACCAGGCAACGAGTTCGCGACCAATCTACCATTGGTACATTTGGTACGATCTGTGGGATTACTAAACAATCGCGACCGCAACCGCAGTGATTTAACATTTGAGTAACTACAAACCAATTGTTAGTACCTACGACCTACCTACCACTAACTTGTTTTGCTACAAGGAAACGTTTGTGAGGGATTCCTTGACACACCCACCTGTTACTCCGCTCCGATACTATGTAGCTCTCCTAGATGTCTCTAAGTTCCCGCGCAGACGACAGACTTTTTGTGCGGATGAGTCTGTGGCGCACAAAATGTCTACATGACTGCATAAAAAAAGTCCGTCGCGGATTTTAAGCAGACTCAACCCACACGACGACGCACATCTTCGATCATTCTATTCGAGTGCAGATTGCATATAAAAGTGTGCGCGCCGCCGCCGTCTGCGTTAGCACGTGTTGAAGCAAACGTTCTATTTTTCGCGCACTTTTTGTGCGGCGCGGCGCGGCGGCGGTGCGGCGTGATCTGCCAGAATGACACGGAATTTTTTGTCGCCGTACTTCTTGCGCGTCTTATGCGTTACTGCATATAATTGCTTAGGTTCTATTTTCACAGACTAAAAAGTGCGTCACGGATAGTCTGGCGTCTGCGCAGGCCCTTATAGAGAGGAAATCTGTATCCCAGCACTGGTACCATTATAGGCTGATTATGATACAGATGTAGTTATTCCAGTTAGTTACTGTCTGAATCCCGAAAACATATTCACCTACAACATCTTCCTGCACTTGTCCCATTCCACAACACGTTTTCGTCTTCCACTCTGACCAGTCAGACGTCACGGCATTATTTACTTCTTTCTCTTTGATACCAGTCTTCATATCAGTATTATTCACCATGGGATAAATAATAAGCTTCGTGTGAACACTGTTAGCGATGTGTTTCGCGAAGATCTAAGTAAAGATCTATACAGAACTATATGGTTAGCTTATGTTAGTAGGTGTACCTAACCTACCGATGGTTCCCATGTAATACATAACAATTGCGTTACAAGTTATATATATATTTTATGGAAACGAGAGAAATCGAAATATCGACCATCTTCCGCATTCCTTATCTTTAATTGCAATGAAAAATGGCTACCATTTCTTTTAGACATCGAAGAAATGCGTACAATATACTATATAAAAAAAAATAGTATTTTTATTAATAAATGGCGCCATAATTAAAGGGTTCTGTCGTTATTACGCGTCGATACGATCTTCAAGAGCTTTTTAATGTGACTCGTGTTCTTTATATGGTGGTTTTTCTGACAATCGCTTGTATGGGTAGATTCAAAAATATACAATAAGGTGAAGATAAAAAATGACAGTTTTATTTCTGTAGCATTATCTTCTTTAATTATTATGTTGTAGGTAGTCAATCAAAGAACTTCCCGCTCTTGGTAAGGAAGATTAGTAATGCAAACGCTGTTGAAGACGAAAAAAAAACAAAATAGTTTTCGAGGCCCATCACTTTATTTTGAACCTGCAAAATAATGTGTGCATGTTTTTGCAAACTTGCATTCAAGCCCCAATTTTTTAATTGTGAAAACATATTTTATTCTTTCTTACTAGGTTTTCTGCCTAGCCCTTCGGAAACTAAAGGCGTGATGTTATGTTTGTTAAACTACTGTCAAAACATCAAACACACCCTCATAATTCTGTTCAAACAATAATATGTTTTCATAATGTCGTCTAAGTACATAATATAGAAAATACTGCAACACGCCTATTTATTGCACTCGACACGAGACACGATAATTGTGATAACATCATAATGATGATAATACTCGTATAATCATCACAGCGAGCACAATATTGACTGACCACACTATTAGTACCACCGTGATGATAATGGCAACATGTGCTGTGACGTCATGCACGACTGATAAGTCTGATGTTGTCTGTGTGTGCATATATTAAATCATTAACTAGCTTTTGCCAGCAGCTTCGCCCAAGTGGAGGTCGGCAATTACTCCACGGGAACAGTACGTGCGTACGTACGTACTCCCGTGGAGTATACATAACCAAGGTCATGTCCGCCTGTGCGCCATTCTTCTTCTTCAATCGGTCCCTCATTACTGAGGATCGTGGTCACTGGCCGCCTTTAATCGGACAATCTGCCTCCATCGACTCCGGTCCAAAGTTTCCATCATCACCTGCTGAAATTTGCCTGAAGACATAGCCTCTTTTACTGGGTCGGATCATCGTGTTGACGACCGGCCTCACGCTGTCTTGCCTTCGGTATTACCAACAATGACCAGCTTTTCAAGACTGCTATCTCCTCTTCGCATTATGTGGCCGAAATAGGTCAAGATACGCTGTGGGCAATCTGTAGACAATCGGGTCTTGATATCAAGTTGGGAAAGGATAGACACATTTGTGCGTTTGGCTGTCCTCCTGCACCACATTTCGAACGCATCTCTCCCTTTCTCTTGTTGTCTCTTTCTCTTGTTGTGATTGTTCACATCTCAACTTCATAGAGGAAAATCGGGATATTAGACCCCAGATAAACGAAACTGTCCACAGTATCGATGCCTTTTATGTTATAGGCACCCGATAGCTTTCCCGCACGATCTATCACCATAAGCTTGATTTTCTGCCAATTTATTGCAAGCCCTAATTTGCCACTTTCCACCTCCAATCTGTGCAGTATCTCATGTCGATAAATGATGTAGGATGCTGTTGATTCAGCCCTCCAGATAGCCCAAGCAAGTGGCATCCGAAAATTAGGCTATATGTAGGTAGCTGCCTCGTTGTACTGCTGACCATGAGGTCCTGGGTTCGATTGCCTAGTTCGGAAAAAGTGTTATTGAGTTTTACCATCAGGAATTTGGATTTATGCCCGGTTAATGACAATAGGCTCGCTCCCTATAACATGTGACTTAAACATAACTGGCGAAATGTGGGTAATCTATTAGATATACCTCTGCCTAACTTCGGGGATTACAGGTGTGATATTATGTTACCAAGCCTGATTTCTGCATGGCAAATAGAAAGCAAAGTAATCAAATACTCGTAATTAGTCAATGTACAGATAATTCTTAATTCTTCAATCAGCTCACACTGAACAATCTCGACGATCTGCTGCAGAAATCTGCCCTTGACCTCGCTGCGTCCTCTCGTAACCGCTATACGACCTGACATCATTCGCGATTGTCGTCACGGAGTCAACGAGTGTCAATCAACCGGTCTACGTGACATATCTCTACTAGGCTAGGTGCTTAGATGTAGTGACGTGATAGTCTGATCGTTAGGAGTGTGGGAAGACAGCTAGCGGTACTAGGGACCGATAGAACTTAGGAAGTTAACTATTACTTCTGAGAAGAGTTTTGTTTTTGTTCTAGAGTTTTTGGTGGAGGCAAAAGGGAGGAGGATATCTACTAGGTATGCCTGTCGGCACAATTATCTGTATACAGACGCCAGACGAAGAAATACAATGAAGTGAAAACAGTATCGTATATTTTTTGGTGGTTTCTGCTTGATTTAAAGTAAGTACGTATGTTTTCGTGGCATGTACAGATTAGTTACTTGTCGTTCTATGTCACCCTTTACCCGCTCACCACGTTAGCGTGCCAAGAATTCTCAGTAAACTGATAATTCTCAGTTATGATATATATATTTCTACTTATGAGATTATTTATTTTAATTAACGCAGGTTTTAAGAAAATACATCTTATGGGGAATTTTGTAAAGAGTAACGAGATGAATGACATCTTGGATGGCTAAATATAGAATCATCTATCGCGTAACTTTCCAATTGTTTGCTTGGTAACTCTTTAGTATTGCAGCTTGGATGCTGTGCTTGGATGTAAGTCTTACATGAAAAAATATGCAGATAAAACATTAATGAAAACTTACATTAAGCATAGTTTTGGAATACTATTAACATTAAGGTATACGTATTCTCAAACTATGCACCCACTCTTAGTACTCCGTAGATTTGGTAAAAAATATTTAGAGTTTTTGGTGGAGGCAAAAGGGAGGAGGATATCTACTAGGTATGCCTGTCGGCACAATTATCTGTATACAGACGCCAGACGAAGAAATACAATGAAGTGAAAACAGTATCGTATATTTTTTGGTGGTTTCTGCTTGATTTAAAGTAAGTACGTATGTTTTCGTGGCATGTACAGATTAGTTACTTGTCGTTCTATGTCACCCTTTCTATGTTCACTTTACAAACAGTGCCAATTTTTTTCTGAAAACTATGTTCATCTGAACGATTTTTTTGGAAACTAACGACACACTGCAGTGGCGGTAATACTCGTATGTTATACTTCTACAAATCCGTTCCGTATTCGTTCATTATGTCGGCCCCTGCAATAACTCGCAGGCCATCCGAAGTGCCCTCCTGAATCCAATCACGTACACCTCCAGCGATTCAGTGACCAACAGTTTATATTTACGATGTGGTGGAATTCTTTCGACACATTCGGACGACTGGAGACAAAACATTGAGTTTGTTTACAAGTCGGCTGTAAACATATGACTGCGGCACGACTTTCATGCAAGTAGAATTGGTAGTGCCATCCGCTCTTTCAATTGTTTTGTTTATTATGTGTTTTGAGAGGATTGTTTATGCCTGACTATCGGTTTTTTGAATTAAGAATTCAGTAAATGAGACTTTGGATTCAATGACGATTATGAAGTAGAGATACGTGCATTAACCATTCGTCGTGTCAGCGAGCGATACGAAGATCATTCGAATTTTGATATGGAAATATTACGGATATTGATAGGTTCTTTTGGGGTTTTCGATTTTCTTTAAGTTGATAGAAATAATTATCAGATTGACACACTGATTGGTTCACTGATGACCTGAAAAGAATTTCGCTGTGGAAATGTTACTAAGTTGAAACTTCACTAAGATCGAAAATATCTGTCACATAGAAAAATAGACCTTGTCGTTTTGAGACGGTCAAGTGGCATTTATTTAACCATAGTTCAAATAAATGTCACATCATTTCCATCAGCATTGCCATCCAACGTGGCAATGCTGCCAACCTTCTGGGCACTTATTATGTTGACAGCGATGTGGACGAATTTTTTACGCCCTGTTATCCTTTTTCTACTTGTACATATTTTTAACCGACTTCAAAAAAGGAGGAGGTAATATGTTAGTGTGTTTTTTTTTATGTATGTTACCTGATTTCTGTCCCATTTGTGGGATTCCGATTCTCAAAATTCTTTTTTTATTTGAAAGAGTATACTCCTGAGGTGGTCCCATTTAAATTTGGTGAAGATCTGATGCTTATCTTTAGAGATATACAATGGAACTCTTCAAAAATAGACGGCAAATCTGTTGTGATACCCAATCGCTTGGATGTTTATTGTTTATACAACATCATGACGTAACATCACGCCTGTATGCTCTGAGGGGGTACGCAGATGTGTACAATACACGACAGATTTCGACAGTTAGGTACGTTTACGGACGGATAGAAAAAGATTTTATTGGCATGTCAGAAGTATTGTGAGACGAATTTATGAATGTGTGCTTTACTTTGTTAATTTTATGTTATCTCTTACTCTTTTAGTTCTAGTCTTAATTACAGTAATTGGTTAAAATATTATCTGCCTAGCCGTTTCCCAACTATGTTGGGGTCGGCCTCCAGTCTAACCGGATGCAGCTAAATACCCGTATTTTACATAAGGCGACTGCCTATCTAAACTCCACAACCCAGTTAGTACTGGGTAATACGATACCCCCTTTGGTAAGACTGGTTGTCAGACTTTTTGGGCCACTGACTACCTGTAACGACTGTCAAAGTTCTTCAATTGACAGCCGGGACCAACTGCTTAACGTGCTTTCCGAGGCACGGAAGAAAGTCGGTATGTAATGGGTGGTCACCCATCCACAGACCAACCTAGGCAAGCACGGCTTAACCTAAAGATCGATCCGAGCGGCTGTTATTATTTAGCCACGAGCCTCTGCTCTTGTTTTAAATATAACCGTTGTAAATAAATCAATGTTAAGTTCCATTTATTGGGGATAAGCCTATTACCATGACATGTATTGTTAATAATGTAAATAAAACTTTTATCTTGTCAATAAATACTTAAACCATAGGTAGAATCATCTGCTACGAGGTTGACTATGCAAAACAACAAACAATTATATTTTAACAATAGTAAAAACCCCATCAACAAAACTGCAATATTTCCCGAGATAAGACACAAATAGTTACCTACACTTGCAAGAGTTTGTTGTTAGAGCATACTTGAACGTAATGATGATGTTATTAGATGCTACGCTATCAGACATTAGGATAAATCTGTTCCACATGACTGCGTTTGCGCAGGTTTACTGCTTCATGCTAGGTTGACGTGAGAGTGACGTATGTAGAACACAACCAATCATATTGTAAGTCCTACTAATACATCAGCACGAGCTACGAGAAGCTCACTAGTGTGATAAAAAGATTTGGCAGCCCACTAGGAGCCAAGACTGAGAGCCTAGTTGGTACTGAGATATAGTCTTAATTCGAAGAGGCTTAAGGCATCTCAACTAGAACTTGACACAATAAGCTGGTGATTTAAAGAGCTTAGCCAGGGTAAACAGGTTTCGGACAGCTTTTTGGGAAAGAAAAGAAACATTCTGTAAAAAGATGTGCGTTAGGGTATTTAGTCTGAACGGCCCAAAAATGAATGGACCGCGGGCCGTTCGACTGTATACAAAAATTGTCTAGTCCGACCGGCCCGGTGTCAAAAAAAAAACAAATTCATAGACAATATTTAGTTTAAAGGACAGTAGCATACATTGTTGTTGTTGTTGACTGTAGTGCTTTAAGATCCGCATTCGTAAAACTAAGAATCGGTCTATGTACCCCAAAAAGTACGCACATAGTATTTTGGAACCCTTACTAATAAGCTCTTAACATTGCAACCGATACTCGCTGAGAAAATCACTTTTAAATGTTTTTTTCTCCGCAAGCACGATCTTCAGTCTTGCTTGCTTAGAAGGTAACTTGTGTATCGAGTATATACGAGTACAATGTAGAAGGCAAAACCAGGTAATAATTAGGAAATAACAGTTCCAAGCTTAATTTGAAAAATTCTAATACCCGGTCGTGGAATACGATACTTATGTGGTGGAATTCACGGAAACCATCAGAGGTTATCATTTCTGTGTCATTACAATATTCATTATGAAACCAAACGTTTCTCCAAGGTGTGTGAATCTCGAGCTTTGCTTATCTCTAGTATTTAATAACGCTTGCATAATCAAATCGGCAGGTTTTCGCTAAATGCCTGTCTGACTCCTTTATATACCAGTCGATACATAAACATTAGAAGCTGTTACTTCAGTCAGAGCCAATGGTTTTTAATAAGAGCCTGATAGCGTTGGCTTTGAGACTAACGGAAGATTACTGGTAGGTGTAGGGTGAGATGAACAGTTCTCGGCTTGTGAAGCATGTGTTATTAAAATCAAAACAATCTTCGTTAGTGGTTGTAAGCGCTATTGCTGAACATGAGGTCCTGGGTTTGATTCCCGGGTCGGGCGAAGTATTTTTTTTTTTGTCCCAAGAATTTGTTAGCAACAGCCCGGAGTATTTCATGCCCTGTTGAAGGGTACTGACGAAATGTGGGTGTTCCTAACCTAACCACCAATGCCCACTCTACCTAACCCTCCAAGGATTACAAGTGTGATCTAAATATCGTCGGGCCAGAATTCGGCTGCAAGTTTAACGCCGTCAGTAGGGTCCATCAGTTCCAGTAACGTGCATCCAACAGAACACGCAAGACACGGACATTTTCCGCACAAATGCATAATTCTTGATAATTTAGGAGCTCTAACAGACGGCACAATAGATACTGTTAGTCAAAAGATTCAAAGATTTCCTAGTAATCTAAATACAGCGAAATGTAACAGAATGCATTTCGTGTTAGCCTTGAACTGCAAGGTAAAACGTTATGTTAATTTACAGCTAGACGTATTGACCTATTGCTCATCGTTTGAGGAAACACCATATACATATATACGAGTACCTACTATGTATATTAGCGTAGTGTTGTGACCAACGTATATTGGTCCTTGACAACAGCTGTTCTAGGGAAAGATTGAGGATAATAATCAATGAGGATTTTTCGGATTTTATCTGACACCAGATGTCGCTATGTAGGCGTCTGGTATAGACAACTGTCAAATTGTACTGAATTGTATTCTAGTGAAACTTTTTACCGAAATTTCATCGTATTTGCACTGTTTTACAATTTAAATATGGATTACGGACAAAGAAAAGTAACTGAACTAAAGATTACGCTTCTTAGTACTGCAAAAGTCAGTGGTACGAGGGAAAACTTCATGAAAAGTAACTTATGCAGCACAACACTAAGGCATTGTATTAATGATTTAAAAGATAAATTAAAAAAAAATCGTAAACTACAAGAAACTCGTGTATTTTGATAGATGTTTAGACCTTACCTTGTGGTTTTTTTCATTTTGAAAAACCCTCAGAGCATTTAAAGTGACACCAACTTTCTTATAACTACGAGGTGTACGATGAGTCTAATGTTACTAAGACTAATAAAATTCCTGTTTTCGTCTTCGATGGACAGAATATTTCGCAAGATTGAATGAGAAGACCCAAACGATAACTGGATAGTAAACCAGATGGTCGGAGAAGTCGAGGCCGGCTCAAGGTCATGTGGTTGGATGACGTAAACCAAGATTCAAGAAATGTTGGAGTGAGGTAAAAGGTCACAGTGGCAAAATATACTCGACCACGCTAAGGCCCACGCGCGGCTGTAATGCCTAAGACGACGATGATGACTTTCTTATTTCACTGGTACTTCCTACCATGAAGTCTTTAATATAACCCGACACATGAATGAATGCAACTCAGCCATGAAACAAGGAATATAATATTTTTGAATTATTTTGAAGGATGTTTTTTATATTGTTCCCTATTTTCCTGTTAGAGCAAAGATTAACCACTAAAAATCACTACCTACTAAAATGGCATATACCTTTAATTCATAGCAATTTCAAGTAACACCGGTCATAAAACGGTATGTTCTTGGCATGGGTACTAGGAATAAGGGGTTTCCTAAGTACAACACAACAACAATATGTGCATGTGTTTTTAGACACGTTCGCACTGCCGGATGATGTTGGCGGAACCTTATGTGTTTTGGCAGGTAAGTTCTGGATATAGTCCTCTACTGTACATAGGTACACACGTCAAAAAAGTTTGCGATCACTTTGAAAAATCGAAATCTTTTTTGTTACGTCATATTATATTATGATTTCTTCTTCTTTTTAGATTCTTTATTTAAAAATATTGATATAGAAATAAAACATTTTTTTCTTAGCCAGTCATGTGTCCTAGTGCTGGGCAAAGGCCTTCTCTTTCTCCTTCCATACCTCTCTATCTTGTGCGATATCTGGCCATGTTCGCCCCGCAAACAAGATCTGGTCGTCACACCACCTTCGCCGCGGTCTACCTCGACGGTGAACAATATATGATATAAAACAATAAAACAGTAAAAAAACACACATAACAAAGATATTTTCTTGATAAAGTTCAATTAAAAAAATTATATCAGCTTAAGTTTGTGTTCACTAAACACAAACTTTTTTTGATGTGTGTATGTGGTTGATTTGGGCGTTTTGGAAAAAGTAATGAAGTAACAAATCTAGCACCGCTCAGAATAAAGGTAGCCATTTCTGGCACGGTTCATCGGTGGTTATTGTCGATCTCATAGCTAAGAGATAATGTCGAGAACGTTTCCCATCAATAACCAACAGCATTGAGATTCAAGATTCCCGTCAGTGGCGAAGTGCATGCAACTCCATGACCAAATGTACAGTTCTTTCAGTTATTCAACCTCTAACATGGACCTTATACCAACGAGGATAAAGATCACAACAGTAGCGAAGAGTATTTTTTTTATAAGAAGTAAGAAGGAGTACATATCTTCATAATGTGATTAAATTATTTGTTTATAGAATACTGACTGTGCCATTTTTCAAAGGTAATGCGGTAGGAATCGGTTTGTATGGAACCTTCGCCACTGGATCACAATGATTCATAATCGATGCAAAAACCATGAAAATACAGGAGAATAGTTTTTTTTCTTTAGTAAAAAACTCGATGCGCGAGAACTCGGAAAGCAAAAGATTTCCCATAGTCTACAACAAGGTAAATTTAAACAAATTAAATAGGTCCCTATTGTATGTAAGGAAAGCCAGTGACTATGGTTGTTACACATTGGTTACACAATAATAATAAATTGTTTAGGTATCCACAGTATGTCATCTGGGATACTCCAGGGTTGAACCTGTCTAGTAACACGTCCACTATCACAGACTGCTGAACCTAAATCTAAGCATTCTAAGGTAGTTTAGCTTACAAAGAGCAGTGGGTTCGAACCCAGGCTTTAGGCTTTACTTTGTGAAACATATTTACAAAATTACGAACTTCCTTACAAACTTTCGTCTCATACAAGGTGGAAGGGGGTTCGCGTATTCAGTACATCATTCTGAACCCTAAAATAGGGTAGATGACAAAAAATCTGATTAGTCCGTCAGATAGATTTCCAAAAAATATTGGACATATTTTTTTTTCTTTTTTCACGTAAACAAAAAATGAAGACGATACAGTGCGTCGAAAACTCGTATTACGTCACATTTGAGTACATTTGTTACCGGAAAGTGACGTCACAAGCCCCCACACTCACGATCTTTGACGCAATTTATTTTCGTCAATTTTTCAAAAAAAAAAAAAATTTGATAAAGCAAGAAACACGTATCCAATATTTTTCGATAATCTAACTGACGGACTAAACAGAATCATATTTTTTTAGTCAGCAATCATCCCTTTTGTAAGATAAAATTATATGGTTACTAAAGAAAAACAGGTGTTTGCCATAAAACTGCTATCCCTACACGGTCCGGACCCTGGACCCTGTATAACCCCTTCAGGGGTTGAGTTGTCATAAATCCTCCTTTAATGACAATGAGAGGTTTTCTTTTTGAGGTATTAAAAAAAACTTAGTTTCCAAGAACTCTATAGATGGCGTTGAACTGACTACGATAGTTGGTGCCAAAGCCAAAACGCTTGGAAAAAAAAAACATTGCGTCACGTCACATACGCTCGTTGACCGACACTTTCGTTTGCTTAACCTTCCGAATATAACCTAGTTTTCTCGCGCTTTGTTAAAATCAGTTTTTTTAGGTTCCGTTCCTTGCATTAACGTACTAAGTTCAGCGCCATCTATCCAGCGACTAGGGAAGAGCTAAAAAGAAAATCCCTCATTTTGAGAGCGATAGACAGTGCGTTTTCTGCCAGAGAATGTAGGATTTTAATAAATGAAATGGAATGCTGCGGAGTTGATGTATCTGTACCTATTATATTCTTATACCGGTAATGTTATCTTTCGAGGTGCACAGATGCAATAACATACCCACAGACATGTGACAGACTTAGTTGACATAATCGTAATAATGGAATACTTACATAGTACCTACCTACGGATATCAAAAGTCACGAGTTTTATACATACTAACTTTATTTGATAACAGTTACTCATCGAATGCGTATATCTTGACGAATGAACGTAAAAATTATAAAAGTGAATAGCACTACTGAATTCCATCAAAGGTTTGCTGTCGTGAAAGTCAACCAATAATAATTAAGTACCGAAAAAATATTTTTTACTTTATAAGTAAACAGCAATTTTAAAATAATAAATAATCCCTAGACGTACAACAGGTGTTTCTACCATAGCCCCTATAAACGATCTGATAGGCGTGAAATTGTCACCTTGTTATTAAAGAAAATGATTTAGATTGAAGCGCCTATTAACCAGGCTTGGAAATGGATGGGTTATGGCCTCCTTCCGTGTTTTAGGTATTACACTGTCAGTTCTATTTGATGTTCATCTGTAGCATTTGTTTTGCAAATGAGGACTGATTGCGATTGGCCGGAGACCTTATATGGTGGGCAGTTAATGATGTAGTCGGGTTCTCAAAATGTTGTATGATGTTATCTTGAGATTTATAGTGTGTATCGCCTTTTTGATTTCTCGGCCGCTTCATGTAGGTCTTCGCTTTGATCAAGAGCAGGGATGGTAGGCTTAAGAATATGTTGTTTGCAGTTTTGCACCTAAAGGAAATAAAGCAATATATGTTTTGACTTTGAAAACACAATAGATTGCATAGATCTAGAAAATCTCCTTCGTACATCTCGCCTGAGGATAGGTCAAAACGGCTACACACATCCAACTCAATTGAGAAGCCTTCGCCAATATTAAACGTCAGTACTGCGAGCAATGACAACTATTGCGATTTAGTTTCATCGGCGTCTGCATATCTCTCAAAAATTAACGACCTTGTTAATGATCAAGGGTCCCGCATTAATGTCGCAAATAAATCAGCCATCATGGACATGACTCAGCGCGTAACGGCCATTGTTTCTTTGTTAGCCATAAAATCATCCTCCAACGAAACCAAATTAGCCAATGCGAAACGCGAATTGGATAAAATTAAATTAAATCCTAATACTAACGTCAATACTAGTGATTATAACAAATCTTCGTATGCGGATTCTTTGAAACTTCGTCTACCTAAAGTTGGGCCAGCTGTTGAGTCGCGCGCCCCCCTTCCGTGCGTCGTCGCCTACCCTACCGCTGAGCGGTTAGCCGATTACTCGTCATCGTCCGCGACTAAACAAGCGCTAATGAAAGCGATTAAGCCTAGTGATGACGGATTTCAAATAGTAGGCGTTAAGAAAACCGCGAAATCTGGCGTTGTATTACGTGTCGCTAATGACAACCAAATAAAAAAGTTGCAATCGGTCGATGCTATTAGGTCCGCCGGCTTAAGACTTGAAAAACCGAAAGGCCGAAGGCCTCGTATATTAGTTAAGGACGTCCCATCCTCAATGGAAGACAATGCTTTTCTGCACGCGCTATACCGTCAAAACATTAAAGACGAGCTGCCAATAAATGAGGATGATTTTATTAAGTCAACTAAAATTATTCGTAGGCGTTCCTTAGATAATGGTCGCAAGTGGATAGGCATTGAAATCGAGTCCACAGTTCGTAAACATTTAGTGTCCACCAAAGATAAATTATTTATTGATTGGGCGACTTGCCGTTTCATCGATGATGTCGAAGTAGTTCGTTGTTTACATTGCCAACAGTTTGGTCACGTTAAGAAACACTGCGTTAATAAATCACCTACCTGTGCTAACTGCTCCGAAGCACATGAAACAAATAACTGCCCGCACAAGGATAATTTAAATTTTATACCGACTTGCGTGGCGTGTAAACGTTTTAAAAAACCTTTTGACCATCGTTGCGGGTCTCCCGAGTGTACCACGTACAAACTTAAGCTCGAACAGTTAATCCTCAACACCAACTACTAAAATAATGGATAGTTTAACTATAGGACAATTAAATCTCCACAACGATAGGGTGGCGACCTCTGAATTAGACAAATTAATTATCGATTATAACTTAGACATAGTACTTGTTCAAGAACAATACCAGAACGCTCGCTTACGTCACAAAGTAGTTCAGCTGGACAGCAAAGCACGAGCCGGAATTTACGTGGCGCGTTCTTCTAACTTTACAGTAACGTCTTTGCGTAACCTCATGACGCCCCACTGTGCCGTTGCGGAAGTCTCATCAGCTTCTTTTAAAGTTTACGTTGTGAGCTGTTACTTTCAATACTCAGACCCTGTTGCTCCTCATATACATAACCTCCGTCATGTCTTACAGTCACTCGCGGGCTGTAAAGTTATCGTTGGCGCTGATGTTAACGCGTCATCGTCTCTGTGGTATGGCAAGGTTAGGTCTACGGATTTCGACCGACGTTGTGCTGTTGAAGATTTTATAGCTGAAATGAACCTATCAATTCATAATACCCCAGATGCACCACCTACTTTTTGCAGCCCAATGGGCGAATCTTGTATTGACGTCACACTTTCTAGTGCAGACGTACGCTTGGATAGGTGGCGTGTCCTACCAGATGCGTCTTGTAGTGATCATCGCCTGATCGTGTACGAATTTGTTCCGGTGTCTTCTCAAGGTCCATCTCATATCACTGGTAACTTTAGATATAAAAGTAAAGGCGCGAATTGGGAATTCTTTAGCTCGCTTTTTGCGTGTCACGCCAAAGACTTCACTCGTGATGGGCTGTCAGCTGAAGAAAGTGCTGAAATTATGTCAGACACCTTCACTTACTGTGCTGACATCGCCATTGGTCGCGCATCTATGACCAACATCCGTAGATGTGATTGGTGGTGTGACTACTTAATTGAACAA
Organism: Xestia sexstrigata; assembly: GCA_941918905.2. NCBI lineage: Eukaryota > Metazoa > Arthropoda > Insecta > Lepidoptera > Noctuidae > Xestia > Xestia sexstrigata. The sequence continues at coordinate 23,036,454 of OW799201.2, forward strand.
CGTAAAAGCTATCGCCGAGCGCGTAGGCATTTAAACAAGCTTAAAAAACAAAAGGTCACCGGAGACCCACTCAACTTTGCTTTAAATGCGTTTAGAGTTGCCAAGTCCCGCTACAGAGCATCGGTGGAAAAATCCAAAGGTAATTTACTGCGAAAAATAGTAGAAAAATTAGATAAAGAAGGTCCGTGGTCTCCTTTGTATCACGAATTCAAAGCTAATCGATCAGTCGACCTGGCGTTTGTCCAGAACATTAAAGTCAATAATAAACACACCACCGGTATTGAGGAAACAACCGAAGTTCTATTAAATAGTCTGATATCTGATGATTCGCCGGTAAATGACAATGACTACCATCAACAGATCAGAGCGTGGGCTGCTGTGCCACCTGAATCACCAGCGTCAGACCTTCCATCCATTGACGAATTCATTAATGTTGTCAGGAAACTGCCTCTTAACAAATCATCAGGTGAAGATAAAATATCTAATCGGATGAAAATAGAAGCGTGTAAAACAGCGGGCGACGCCATTCTATCTGTTTTCAACCGATGTATTGCGGACGGCGTTTTCCCTCGCGTATGGCGACGTGGCTTTATACGAATAATTCCAAAAAGTGGTGATAAGCCACCGGACGACCCTAAGTCGTACAGGCCCATAACCCTACTGCCATCTTTAGGAAAACTCCTGGAGCGCCTTATCGTTCCACGTTTGCTGCCAGACGGGCCAAAGTTTCATAACAACCAATTCGGTTTCACCGTGGGAAAATCTACCGTAGACGCGGCACTTTCTGTTAGAAAAATTGTTAATAACTCGGAACACAAGTACGTGGTTGGAATCTTTTTAGATATTTCCGGGGCCTTTGATAACGCATGGTGGCCGATGCTACTACTTAAACTGAAGAATCGTGGCTGCTATAAAAACATATATAATCTTGTTTATTCTTACTTTTTAAATGGTTCCGCGAAACTCAAACTCGGTCATTATTCTATGTCAAAGCCCCTTACCATGGGATGTCCTCAGGGGTCGGTAATCGCTCCGTATGTATGGAATTTAGGTTTTGATGATTTTCTCGCGATTCCCCTTCCTCCCGGCTGTTCATTAACCGGTTACGCGGACGACGGCCTGCTGCTCATTCAGTCGAGTACTCGGGCTGGTCTCGAGAATTTAGCTGACACTTGCCTACGATTAATATCTCAGTGGGGTGATCGAAACTTTCTGACCTTTGCACCGCAAAAAACTTATCAACTAATTTTAAAAGGTAATCTTAAATCGTGGCCTAGTATTAAATTCAATAACGTTCCCGTGAAAAGAAAGCAATCCGTGTGCTACCTTGGTTTGGTCTTAGAGAGAAATTTTTCATTCATAGATCATATAAAAACTGTCGGTGAAAAAGCTAAAAAGAACTTTTATGCCTTAACGAGAATATCAAAATCTACGTGGGGTCTGTCATTTATAACTTTAAAGACCATTTATGGGGCTACTTACTTGGGGTGTATGTGCTACGGGGCACCTGTCTGGGCCGATAGGGCCACCATAAGAGCGGCACGACGTAAATTGCTTCAAAGCCAGCGTTTGGCTTTGATATTCTTATGCAAAGCGTATAGGACAGTTAGTACTGAAGCCTTACCGGTACTTGCAGGTGTACTTCCAGTTGATCTTGAAGTGCAGCGACGGGCTGCAATGTACTATAACGCACGTGAGACCACGGACGCAGACTTTTTAACCCTACGTGACCGTGTTAAGATTACTAGATTATTCAAACCACAGACCGACGTCTGGGAGGAACTTTTGTCTGAATGGCAACGTAGGTGGGATAATTCCATCAAGGGCCGACACCTCCACCAGTTCTTTCCATCCGTTCGTGAACGGCTGGCCAGGACATGGTTGGAGGTTGATCACTGTGTTGCCCAATTTCTCACCGGTCATGGTAACTTTAAGAGTAAATTATTTTCCTTCAAGCTTGCTGACTCGCCTTTTTGTCAATGTTCCACATCTGACTGCGAATATGAACAATCAGCACATCACATTTTATGGGAGTGCAGTCTTTGGCAGAATGAACGCAACATTATGTTGAATAGTGTACAGGTTACATCCGGAGTTATTTACTATACAGACCTTGTGGAAACTAGAACAAATTTCCGTGCGTTCAAGCGTTTTTGCCATACCTATTATTGGAATCAAATATAACAGCTCACAACTTAGGACCCATTAATGTTAATATTTATCCGTGGTGCTAGGCAACTGGGCCTATCCCAGTTGTAAACGTCCCTTTGTGCCTATTGGCCTTGTTTCGTTCTGTCTCCTGCTGAAATGGAGGGAAGTGGACATTACGGTTTTTTCCTACTCCTCCACTATACTTTTCTGATTAATTTCGTTGCGGGATCCAAGACAGTTAAATTCATTCTCTGGGACTTCGTCGAGCTTCATTGTCTCGGCGCTTTTCTGGTGGTCGCCACTGTTGATTCTGGCTTTCAGGAGTTACAGTGGTTTGGGAACAGTGTGGCGGGCTTGTCCCATAAAAAAAAAAAAAGATCTAGAAAATATTAGAAATTTTTAACGCACTTAAATAACTTGAAAGACTTACAAAAACTCACACAAGCCACCGTGTGTACTTGATAAAAATGGATAATTCCTAGGCTGCAAATTATCTGAAATACTGGGATTTATCTACATTTTCGACGAATCTTCTAAAGTGAATGCAATACGATACATTGCTATGGAAAATAATTAAAGCAATGGACAGCTAACCAAGCAACTACAGTCAAATGATGCATGATTGTTTTGACGCGTGGAAATATAATAGGAACTTACGCGGCCATCTTGTTTTTTCAATACATTTCTCATATTAATTCTCCCTGACAAGAGAAGAATGACATTCAACTGTCTAAAACTATGCAGCACTAAGTACACGAATACTTTGGGTAGGTAATAAAAGACAGGCGTGAAAAAAAAAACTCGCAAAACATTCAGTGGGCAACATTTCTAAATTACACAATAAACATAATTGTCAAATAGGTGAATTGTAAAATCTTTTACATGGTTTCTGAGAATACCTCATCTCGTGACGAAATTATGGCCAGCCTTGACACCAAGAGTGACCAGGCTTCTTCTGGGAAAGTTCGTTCTACCGTAGACTTCATCTATCGCTTTCCATCAGGCGAGATCGAGGCTAAGAGAAGGCCTATCAGGTCATAAAAAAGCCAATATACCTTAATACGGGTCCCAGGGGCGCCGTACTTACCTTACCAGGCCTACACCAATGTCATAGATGGTAGTAATCAATTAAATGTTGTCTTATTACTGTGCCACTTAGGCCCCTAGCACACGGCGCGCGGCGTATTTTTAACGCGCAGACGACGCGCGTTTTCTGCTCCGTAGATTTTTGGGTTTTTATAGATTAAAACGCCCCGTGTGCTTAGTCTCAAGGTTGCGTTCAAATCTTGTTTGAAGCGCGTATACGGGCGTCAATCTGCGCGTCATCTGCGCGTTTAAAATACGCGGCGTGCTAGAGGCCTTACTTTTATTGACAACTGCATATTTATTCAGTTACTAACATAATAAATAAATATAAATATCGCTGGACATTGCACACAGCACCATCTAGTGCCACACTAAGCAACGAGGCTTGTGTCGTGGACACCAGATAGTTGTTATACTACATAGATACTTTTTGTTTGTAAATACATACTTATTATACATATAAACATCCATGACTCGGAAACAAATGTAAATGCTCATCACACAAACATTTGTTTCTACCGGGATTCGAACCCGGGACCCTAAGAACGTCAGGCAGTCTCAGTACCGCTGCGCCATTCGGGTCGTCGATAATGTGACACCTGTTCTTCCTAAAGTGTTAGGCAGAGGAGGTAATACTTACACCCTCATTTCGCCAGTTATGTTAAAGTACCATGTAATAGGGGCGAGCCATTTAACAGAAACACAGACAGGGAACCATGAAAGCAATAAATATTTCTCTGAAATCATCGCAGTAATATGTTGAATAAGGCACAGAACGCCATCACATAAATCATATTAGTATCAAATATATCAGCCGAGCCGACAGACATAGGGGTTGGGCACAGAGGCCCTACTCTCTAACATTTCGTCCGTATATTCGGATCTATCCGTCTCTCTCACTCGCACTCGCGTCTGCGTCCGCGTTGCCGTCGTGGGTCTAAAGCCAGGCAACGTGGTTGTCTGCTTGACCCTCATAATTTAGAGATGTTTAAATGGTTAACAGTACTTAGGGGGCGTTTATGTGTAAGAGATTTGTGACCGTAAAGGCAACCCATGATAAAATTACTCCTAAGTACTGCAGCTAGAGTTAGAGGTCAAATAAGTTGGCCAGCATTTGTATTCAACAGTCATACCTTCCGTCCCTCATCCTAATATGTTTGGAGATTGGTGTAGAATGGTATTAAAGAATTACGATTACATACAGGATGTAAACAGCATCATCACGCAGCCGTCAACCAAGCATTCTATACATCAAACTAAGTAACTTTACGCAAAAATGATTGCTGGGAAACGACTTTTTTTTTTGGGTGAAAAATCATGTTTTGTGATAAAACTCTATGTAATGCACTCAAAACATTTTGCTGATGGACGGATTTAATAATACGGGGGTCGTTGAGGTGTTTTAAGTAAAAATATTACATTAAAAGCTTGTATTAAAAAAAAACTTGTCAAAAACTTTACCCCCAATGTCTCCGTAACTCCAAGGTTCCAAGGTATGGTGTAGAACAAAAAAATGATTGCCATGACGGGGAGAACAAGTGCCTTTCGGCTTCGTTAAGAGGTGTTTTACACCCTTTATAGCTTGATGTTATAGACAGTTTTTAAGTTGACCATCAATCAAGTGAACACGCGCTCATAATAGGTAATATTAGAAGACCTAAAATTTTTAAAAGGCACTTGTTCTCCACAAGTGCCTTTCGGCTTCGTTAAGAGGTTTTTTATACCCTTTATATAGTCACACACATATTAAGAAAAAATCTAGTAGAAATTAAGGATCATCTCGTTCGGATGATTTGCGTATACCTACATTATCTGTCAGTGTCCGTCCGAAGCTGCGTCCGCAGTTTGTCCGTAGTGTTTTGACCCTTACCTTACCTTACCTTTAAAGAAAAAATATCTCTACAGTGTGAGGCTCATTTATTATCATCTTCCTGCCCTCGTCCCTTTCTATTTGGGGTCGGCGCAACACGTTTTCGTCTCCCACTCTGCCCAGTCAGACGTCACGGCATCATTTACTGCTTTCTCTTTCATATCAGTCTTCACACAATCCCTCCATCTTTTCTTTGGCCTTCCTCTCTCTCTTCATCCAGCCAGGCTCATTTAAATAAATTAATAATATAGATTTGGATACTGCATTAGCCCAGTAAGTTTTACATATTTACTAACTGCCTTACTTTCAATGCGCAATGAAAGTAAAATCCTTAGAACGTCATATGTTTGTTATTCTAAACCGAGAGTCAACCAATGAAGCCAGGTAAATATTATGAAGTATATATGTCTATTAGTTTCTACACTCACCGTTATTTGACTATTACTGATCGCTGATTCGTGTGATTGTCATTACTGATCTATTGAAACTACAGACGGACCTGGGTAACAAACTTTCTATTGGTATAACCAAGGATTTAGCAGACAAAATAACGTAATTCATTCTTCCATTATTGTTCAACAACGTAAATAGCAAAATGAAAGACATTATCATTGTAATAATTACAATGATTGAATAAATGAAATGAATTCGTAATATAACCGTATATACACTTATACAGGTGTATATGAGTACAAACTTACTACAGCACTACAACTCAAGCACCATTTCTTAACGAAAGATATGAAAAAACTGGAGTGACCAACACAACTAGGAAAAAACAAGCTGACGCAACAGAGGCAGGAGTAACGTATGTAAGATCAATGACCATTAGAGCAGGCAAGGGATTGGCGGGAATCCGACTGTGATGGCCACCTGATTTACAAAGAGTATTCTGGAAAGAAACTAAACGTAAAACAAACATAAACAAAACAAAAAAAAAAAAAACTGAACGTAATTCTTTGATCTGTATTAATTTTGACCGCACCTCTGACTTTACAATTTCATTAATTCTCACAATAACCAAGTTAAAAGATAAGTCCCATCCTTAAAACTGTAACGTCAGTTAAGGCTCCAATAATATCTGCTAGCATTATCTTCATTTGCCTTTCACAAAACATAGCAATATTTTCAGTAACACAACTTCACGTTATACCAGTAGGTAATTGAGAACTTTCACCTCTAGGTACACTAACAAGCTAGCTATGTAGTACTTAGAAACAGAACTGTTTGCAAACCATAATTAAACACTATTGGCCTATTTTCTAAACTCATACTAAAAAAGAATGAGTGACAAACGTAACAACAATTAAATTATTCTAAACGCCTCATTTGATTACCAAATTCATGAACAATGAATTCTAAATATAGTTCCATCCTTCTCTTTCTTTCATTTAGAATCAGAAAAGGACAGCAACCATCTCAATAGATTGCAAGACAAGCCTATAAATACACTGAATTAATTTCAAGAACATTTTGCAGTTTCAACATAAAACGCGTTGAAGTCTTTTCTTAGACACACGTAATCGTTCTAAGTTCTCAAGCAAATTGTATTTTTAGTCTTCGGCTGTAGATCTTTTATATGATTCGTTGTTATAATCGCAAATTTTTATTGCGAATCATCGACTAATCGAGTCGTCCGGCCCGGCTAGAATGGGAACGAGCTCATTTCGCGTTGTATACGAGATAAAAGTACGTTTCCATTGTTTAACACGGTACGGAAAATTGCAAGGTTAGTTTGTGAAAGTGAGTTTTGCTGTTTGTTGGGTAATATTTTTAGCTCACGGAAGGTGTTGGTGTAGTTAATTTGATTTATTTGTCAAAATCAATATTTTTTATCGTGTTTGATTGTAAACTACAAGCACGCAATTACTGAGTTTCCATACGGTTTGAAAATAAAGAAAATTAACTAATTGAGTGTTTTCCTTTAACTCGCATGCATGTTATTTTTTACGTGTTTTTCTTTCGGGCAATTTAACCAAGCCAGCATACTTATTACATAACACTCACGTTTACAATTCTATTAATTTTGTTTATTATTCTCATTGCGTTATTTGTAATATCGAGAAGATGATTTTCACAAATACAATATAAGAAGAATAAAAGGTGATTCTATGTGTGACTGAATTAGGTACGCAACTAGATTGCGAGTGGAACAACAAGTAGGTAGTTCCCACACTTCCCACACATCCACACTTTTCAAACATCTACCAAAATTCTCGTCCCGTACAACAACGCACACGCACATCGAGGGTGGCGTACGTGCTCGCGCGCACGTCGCGTAGCGCCAGCTCCTATTCCACAGCGCGCGGCTCCGACCGCTCGCTGGGAGTTAAGGCGATGTTATCTGACACCACCAAGTATTGCTATGATGCCCTCAGATACCAGCTATCTTAACACTAGTTAAGAAATTAATGTGTGCGACGTGCGACGGAAGAGTTTGCGTGGTTACTAATTGGCAATCAACTGGAAGAATTTGTTGTTTTCGTGACATTTGACTTGTTGCTGACGGCTCCTCCTGACTCGATTTCATCGCGTTTCGTGTCTGTTTATCTGATAGCTTTTTTCTTCTTAACATCGCAACAGATTATGATTGACGGTTTTCACCATCAATTAGAAAATGTATGTGGATTATACATAAATATGAAACATACACACATATAATGGAATCTCGATGTTTTGTCAAATCGTCAAAACCGTGCAAATCAGGGGCGCGTCACTAGTCATGTTTATAAACTGTTTGTAAGGGGACACTCACTGTCGAGAAGCCGGGTAAGGGATCGAGTTGATTGCCATGACGGGAATTCGAGCACAGATCTATATTTATTATACTGTTGCTATGCCAACGGTGCAGGTGGCGGGAATCAAGTAGCGCGTTTGACGATTACTGTGATACTACTTACTTAATTCTAAATAATATGCAAGTTTATACATGACTAAACAGAGCTCTACTATCTTTAGTCAGATTACTGTAGATACACAGATTGTAGACAGATAGTAAAGTTACGAGCACTAATACAACATAACATTTAACAAAACATTTAATCATTTTTTAAAGCGATTGTCTCATAATGTATGTATTGTAATTTAATGTTGTTACAAACATAGTATTTCAGAACCCATGTGCCTCCTACTGCATTTTATTTTGAAATCAGTCTTATTTTATAATTTTACCAAGTTACAGTACACACGTTTACAGTGACAGTCTATAACAGCACCAAAATGTACATAAACAACAACAGCCCATAACGTGCACTGCTGGACATAAGCCTCTCCCATGATGGAAGGAATTTGCCGTAATCTCCACGCTTGGCAGGCGGATTGGAGATCGCAGTGATGAAAGACTAACAGAAAACGCTGCTGCCCATTCTCTGGTCTACGGAGGCGCAAAGTGTTCTGCAAAGAGTATATGGTGTTCTGCCTCAGACATTAGTCGCCTTATACGACACCCGTGAGTGTAATGGGTTGGTTCTATTCTACTCTGCCGGATACCACACGGCGACGTACATAAAAAAACAATGTGATGCTAAATTATTTGATGCTAGATCATTCATCATGATGATGAATTTAGACACGAAATGGTTTAGTTGTGTCCTTGTGTAATTTGTACTATGTTATTGCAATGAATGCTTAGGTACATAATACACTAGATGCAGGCTGTTACCAAGGAGTGAACGCCCGGAGTGCGTCTCCAATATATCATTATGCTGGCTGTGGAATATGATGTCTTGGGAGTGTGGTTACAAAAACGGGATCAAGACAATTGGTGCTTATACTCTTTTGTTCGGTCTCCCAAGTGGTGAAGATCAGAGAGAGAAAGATCTCTCTGATCTTCCTGGAGGTTGGAGAGGGGTCATACTGATTCCGTTTAGAAATCCAGGTTAGATATTCGCTCCAATACGTTGCCGCGTTGTCAAAAGGCAACAAGATGTACAGAGTAATTTTGGGACAAAGTGTTATTGGGGTTTTTCCGTCAGAAACTTCTCAGTAGCAGCCACGGGGGCTGGATTTGTGCCTGGTTTTTTGTTATGTACCTTCCGGAAATCGTCCATATTTTCCATTTAGGTATCGTTATCCTCACAGGGACGCTCCCGAGCTGTTACGTTTGAAGTCGGGTTATTGACCGACTAATTGAAATTATGCAATGTAAAACATTCATATGAATATCATACGATTGTGATACGACTGTTGACAGAATGTTAAAGATAACTGTAGTAAAACTGAGGCAGAATTTTAAGAACATGGTGTTATTTTTCAGGGAAGTCGCACGTCTGAGAGAACTGTAAATAATTATTATTGTAATAAAAATAAGCACGACTATGATCTATTTGATGTATTTTGATGTTTATAGCTATGCGTCGAAATATATATTTTCAGTTGAAATAAGAGTAATAATAAGAAGAGTATGAGTAATTATTACTTTAAATTAAATTCGTATTAGATAATAACTGAAGTAAGCCAGTAGTCTTCCTCCTCTCTCCTACTTACTTAGTCTATGCTGCGCCCGACAGGGTCCATAATTGTAACATTATTTATTTTCCTCCACCTTATAAACATTATGGTATGCAATAAAGAATTGAGAATTGAATTGAATTGAGTACCTTACCTACAGAACTTTTTTCTACCTTATTAGCTTTTTCCGGCGGGTTCGCTGGAGTGAAATCGAAATTGAATTAAATGTAGCTTCCCATTAGTGATCTTTTTTTTTAGAATCAGATCAAGTTGTCGAAAATGGCCACTTTAGCAGCTTCTTTCACTTAAGCGAATTGACACCCTGTGACCATTTTCCGAATTGTAATGTAATTCATAATATTATCCTATTATAACTACTGCGGCCATTTTAGGCCCCTAATAGTTCTGAAGCTAAATATTATTCGCTTTTATGCCAGGTAAGTTAACCCTTTAACTTTACCTGTTTCTATTCACTTTAACTTAAAGTCAAGACTATTCCTATACATACTTGATTTATCTTTATTAACTTGCTAATTATATTACACAAATCAAGTTATGTTCTGAGATAAAATTAATCGTTTATTGCTTTCAAGATTTTATGTTCAGAGGCGCTTAAATATCTTGTAGCTGTAGCGGCTTGAAATAGCTTTATTTGCTCGTGAGTTGTTAATTAGAAAGATTGCTAGGCGAAGTCACTTTTACTGGATTTAAATAGCCCTAACGATTGGTGATATAGCTTTTGCTGACTGGCTAATACTTTTTAACACGACTTTGACTTAGAATGCTTTCTTTCTTTCTTTGGCCAAAGAATCAGCATTTCAATTTAACAATGGCAATGTTTGGCAACATTGCCTTCAGGGGGTCTAAAATTACCGTTTTAGCAGAATTATACTAGTCTTACAAACCAGAAGCGAAAATCGTTTAAAAAAAAAATAACGGTCTACAACAACCTAACGCTTTTATTTAACTTCAAAATAATTTTAATCACCACAATAATAATTAGATTAACACGATAGAAAATAAAATATAGAAGAGCACTATAATCACACAACCAAAGTAACGTCCGTCGCATCCGAGCGCCGCACGTAAAGTGAGCCGAGTCCAAGTGACGCAGCCTTTTTATAACGTTCCGCTCGCCTCAGACTCGGTAGTGGGGGAACTTGCTAAGACGGCCGTTCCTGACAGCGAGGCGTCCTCGACCGCACTTGCTGTTCCACTTGACGTGCTAGCCCCAGCTATGTCTTGATCACAATTTGTTATGTCATTTTCTGCAATGTGAAAAGCATAACACGTTTAGAAAAGGTGAGACCAGCAAGGTTTAATTTGATCTTCAGTTATACATGAAAACTAAATTTAAAGCAATTAAGTTATTGAAGGTCACAGCTATGGTAAACTCTAAGAGTATTACTTGAACTGATCCCTTGTTGCAGGCGCAAGCGTGCACTCAAGCGCCCACAAGTAAAGGATCATAAGCAACTTCAGAAAACAAAAAAAAACAACTGTAAGCGAGTAAATTCGAATGATGGGATTCCGGACTTCCATCAGTCGAACACCCGTAAAAAGTTAAATGCACATGAAAAGCATAACGCCCTACACACTTCATAGTATTTTATGACAGAGGCCCCACGTTTGCGTGTCACCCACATGAACACATACCTAGGCCCCAAGTTCGCATATGGGTTCATGAAGTAGTAAATTCATATGAGGAGTATAACGCTGTTATGGGTTTCATGGCAGGGTATGACAGAGGCCCCAAGTTCGCATGTCATAGGTGTAGTCGCGACAGAGGCCCACAGTTCGCATGTCATACATGTAATCACGACAGAGGCCCACAGTTCGCATGTCATACATGTAACACGACAGAGGCCCACAGTTCGCATGTCATACATGTAATCACGACAGAGGCCCACAGTTCGCATGTCGTCGTCGTCACTCACCACACTCAAAGAAAGCGGAGCAAGTTTCCGGCGTCCACTCGCCGCGCCACCGAGCCATGTGTTCGGCCGCAGCTTGCGTCTTTTTGCCGTACGAGCCAGCCAATAGTTCGAGCTCGTAGCGCTGATGGGGCAGCGCACGCAGTACCTTGTATGGCCCGCGCATGCCAGAGTCCAGCTTGCCAGTGCTTTGAGTGGCCTTGCTCACAAACACTTGATCACCCACGGCAAAACTACGTGGCTGTCGGCGATCTTCGTTGACGTAGGCGTCCTGATGCTGTTGATTGGCAGTCAGGAGCTCAGACGCCCGCTGTCTTCTGAGGGTCATTAAAGCTTCTCGGTTAGGTTGGCAGTCGCTTAGCGCTACATCTCTCACCAGGGTCCTGATGGCAGGAGTCGCGGCATCAATACCCACCAGCAACTGCAGGGGTGAGGCTTGTGTTGTAGCTTGCCTCGTGATGTTCAACGTGAGCTGCATCCTCCATAGGACTTCTGACCAGTCGGATCCCTTGTTACCCACCTCGACACGCAACATATTGAGGACGGTTCTACAGTACCTTTCTGCTTGACCGTTTTCACGGTGCATGCCCGGAGTAATAAAGTGCACTTGGCACCCTTGGTCACTACACCACTTTTGAAATGCAGTACTTTCATACATTCTTCCCCGGTCACAAACTATGAGGCTTGGGGTACCAAATAGAGCCACTGCATTTGTAAACACGCGTTTCAGTTCATCGGAGTCTTGTCGATACAGTGAGTAGAGTAAACAAAATTTTGAAAACGCGTCTACAATAATCAAAATGTATTTGTAACCATGTGATTCCGGAAGCGGTCCGAGAACGTCAGTATGAAGAGTCAAAAAAGGGACGTCTGGCTTAGTCCAAGATTGAATCGGTTGCGAAGGAGCTCTAGGCACCCTTTTGTGAGATAGGCAAACAAGGCAGTGATTAATGTATTTCCGAACAAAAGGTCTTAAGTTTGGAAACCAGAAATGACGTAAAATAAGATCAATGGTTTTGTCAATGCCAATGTGATCGTGGTCATCATGAAAGACCCGAAGTAGGCTTAACCTGTGACCTTTAGGTATAAAGCACAAGAGACGCGACGCTTCACCAGTAGGTGTATGTTTATAAAATAAAAGTTCATTTTTAATAAAATACCTGTTTTGGTCTAACTGACCTTCCCGGAGTTTAGTCATCAACTCCTGTGTTTCCTGATCAGCAGTCTGAGCAATCTTTGCCCAATTGGCCGGATTGCGTATCTGGTAGACCTGTGCTGGAGGATTTCTGCTCAAATAATCGGCGTGTTGCATCATACATCCTTTCCTATACTCGAGGGTGAATGTGAAATCCTGAAGGTAAACCCACCAGCGTGCAACCCTTGGTAATAGATCCTTTTTGTGCTCAGTCATTTTTAAGGAGTTGCAGTCCGTCACTATCTTAAAGTTAATGCCAACAAGGTAGTGGCGGAAGTGCTGAAGGGCTCGAACTATGGCCAGGGTTTCCAGTTCATAACTGTGATACTTAGCTTCAGCGCCCTGAGTGGATTTGCTGAAGTATGCTACAACCCTCTTTCTCTTATTAGAATGTTCCTGGAGCAGAACAGCACCGAGGCCAATAGCACTGGCATCGGTATGAAGCTCAGTGGGTAGTTGGGGGTCAAAGATAGCCAAGACAGGCTCGTTAGTCAGGCAATGGATAATATATTCGCGAGCACGATCTTGCTCGTCGCTCCAAAGGAATGGCTCCCCTTTACGGAGTAATCTAGCTATGCAAGCAGTTTTAGAGGAGTAGTTGGCAATGTAGCGCCTGAAATATCCTGCAAGTCCCAGAAATTGGCGGACCTCTCGGACGTTACTGGGTTTTGTCGACTTTACTAGGGCTTCTATTTTTACAAGGCTCGGCCGCACCTGACCATGACCTATGAGACGGCCTAAATATTCAATTTCAGTGTCTAAAAAGGTGCACTTTTTCAAATTTATGGAGAAACCAGAAGCAGTTAGAATTTTAAGGACATCGACTAAATTACACAACCCTTCTTTAATCGTATTAGCCAGAATTAGTACATCATCTATGTAAGTTAAGACGACACCAGCGTCAATTAACGGCTTAAGGGTTCTGGAGATGATTCTTTGGTACACAATCGGCGCATTCGCTAACCCGTAGGGCATTTTAAGGTACTCATAATGCCCCTCGGGCGTTACGAAGGCCGTTTTGGCAATAGAGTCATCATCTTTCATTGGCACTTGGTGAAAACCAGTAGCCATGTCTAGACTGGTGAAGTATTTAAACTTACCAAGCTTATCGATGTGGTCATCAATGAGCGGCAAGGGAAATCTTTCCTTGACAGTAATGGCATTAAGTGCACGGTAGTCCACACACATCCTATCACTCCCGTCCTTTTTCTTGACGAGAATGATAGGGCTTGCGTAATCTGACTGGGACTCTCTAATTATGCCCTTACTAAGCAAATCATTAATTATACCGCGAACTCTGTTTTTCTCATCAACTGAGAGCTTATAGGGACGATGACAGATCGTAGAGTTCGAGGTCAATTTTATTTCCATGCTGCCCGTGTTCACCGTGGAGGTGGCTGTGCCGGTAATAAAAGAATTCGAAAATGTTTTAATTATTTCCAAAAAGCGGTCTTTATCATGCCCAACTAAAGGCGTCTTAATAGATTCGACTTCCACGGTGTTCACGTGCTGCACTATGGCAAAATCATCAGCTCTAACCAACCTTTGTTCGTCATTAGTCCTTATGTATGTCAGTCCTACTCGGTTCAAAACATCTGTGCCCATCAATATTGGGGCACTAATGCATTCATCAGGTACAACGTATAAATCAGCTTCTAATGAAATTTCGGGAAACTCTAAAATAGCAGTGACATAAGAAGTTGTCTCAATCTCCTGACTTCCTATACCACGCAATAAACGATAGGTTGGGATTCTATTAAAATTAAAATGTTTTAAAATTGATTGTGAAATTAGTGAAATAACGGAACCGCTATCGATCAAGACATCAACAGGTACCTTCTGAATGAGAGCTGACATTACATTGGTTTGTCTGGATTCGGGTTGGAGCAAAAATTTACATCACTTGATTTATTGTTTTTATCATTAGAACGTTGTTTAAGAAAACAGGAATCAATAAGATGACCGTTGCGTTTGCAAAAAGTACAAAATCTGTTTGACATTTATCATCATTGGATGATGAAGGGGCTGCTTTAGAAGCAGAGGAGGTAGCCTGAGTACTAGTCGTATCAGTCTTAAACTTTTTAGGGCAATTCCATTTTTTGTGACCAGGCTTGCCACAAGCGAGGCACTTAAAATTGTCTCCAAACCTAGGTGCATCTCGCTTACGCGATTGCATTGGCCCTGAGTGGTTTGACGAACGGACAACGTTGTTGGAAGCTTGTGATTCACGCTTTGGTTTAACGTATACAGATAAAAACTCTACTAAATCCTTTGACAGTAGCTTAGCATTGGTAGCCGCGGCCTTGACTTGAGGATCGGCAATACCCCGTATCACAATAGAAGTTTTAAGTTCATCAGATAATCCCCTAACAATATTAAAACGCAGCAGTGACTTGCGGGCATATTCAGCATAGGTTGAATATTTATCTGAATTGGTACACATTACTTCAAAAAGTATAGTTGCGAAATCAATGTTACGCGGACACAATGATCGAAACTCGGTTTTAAAATACCACGTACGATTATTCGTGGTCCAATCATTCAACCATGATTTTGCGTCACCCCGCAGGCAACCCCCAATGCGTCCGAGGTATTCTCGATCGTCCCAATTGTTTAATTGCCGACCGCGGTCTACCTCCGCAGACCACATGTCAAAATCATGTATAGACGGGTCAAAAGGAGAAATATAATAATTTTGAGACCTTACTTATACCAAGGATGAGAGAGCTCCAACAATCCTGTCCGCTATGCCCTTCTCTGCGTTGGTACTAGCGTCAGTATCCCGTGCTGTACCCATAGTCACCCTATCGGTAATGCCGGAACCCCGTTCGCTGGTGAGGGCCGGCGCCACGACAAGTGATGGCGTGAGCGTGCGGTCACCAGGAAGATGCGACGGACTTTCAACCGTTGGTGATAACGTAGGTTGTTGTAGCCTATTTTCAATAGCATCTAATCTAGTAAGAATTCGATCAAGCGCCATACCTTGCAAGCTCTCGCGGCGGTCACTTGAGCTGTTACTATGATCGCGAGTTCGATTTTGCGAGCTATGCGAAGCATTATGACGCCTATTAGACCTGCTTCTATAGTCTACCGAACGATCATCATGCCTGGGCAACGGCGGCGTATTGGAGGAACGGCGACCACGACGTTCACGAGACGGGTCCTTAGAACGTCTGTTTTTATCACGACAATCACGATCTACAGGTCTTGAGGAACGTCCTGACATCTTAATTTAAATGAAAGAGGAAACAAAGAAATCACAAAACAAAACACGTGGCACTTTATCGAATAATCACAAAACACGCGACACTTTATCGGATAATCACGAAAACTAAACTATTATATGGCAAAACAAGCTAACAGAACGCGTAGTGGATCCCACTTCTGATCTTACAAACCAGAAGCGAAAATCGTTTAAAAAAAAAATAACGGTCTACAACAACCTAACGCTTTTATTTAACTTCAAAATAATTTTAATCACCACAATAATAATTAGATTAACACGATAGAAAATAAAATATAGAAGAGCACTATAATCACACAACCAAAGTAACGTCCGTCGCATCCGAGCGCCGCACGTAAAGTGAGCCGAGTCCAAGTGACGCAGCCTTTTTATAACGTTCCGCTCGCCTCAGACTCGGTAGTGGGGGAACTTGCTAAGACTAGGATAATTTTTTTTTTTTTTTAATGAACCCAGTTAATATTTATTTAAGTAGGTACTGTCACTTTGTGACCATTTTACGAATTGTAACGGCTATTTTAGGTCCCCTGGCGACCCCTGGTCACTTTTACGAATGAAAGCGACGGGGATAAGTAGGACTTACTACTTATTACTTACCTTTACGCTAGTTATGCATAATTTCAATGAAGCGCACCTATTCATACTCTGGTTTGCGACAGAGAAATTAAATAAAATTTTGCCGGACTAAGAATTCAAACCAAAGAGCTCATACTCCGAGTACAACCATTTGCTATTCATTAAAGTTACTTCTCAAAACATATAAATGTTTTGCAAGGCTACGACCAAACATGTATTTTTTATTTATTTAATTAGTTGTTTCCATAGGTACGCATAAAGAATATTATTAATAGAAAATGTCTAAGCTTCAACAATTTTATGGCAATGCAGATGTCTCTGCGCAATTACTGATTATACTTGTGAGCAAAAAGAGTTTTTATCTCACGTTTATTACTTAATTTTTTTCTTACTTAAAATATAAACATTTGAGATACGTTTGTAATGTAAATGTTTTAAATAAGAAAATCGTAAAAATAATAATCACAGTACTCGTAATAAGATAGTTGTATGATACATCGAACGACTCGATGTTACTTTGGTTTTTCACTATGATACTTTGAAAATTTTCAATAGAGTAAAATTAATTTAAATTCATGGATCTGAAACCATGAATACAGTCATGGTATGGTAGAAGCAAAGGGAGACCTATACCATGATGCAACTATTTCCGAACTAAAACTACGATGCTGTTCTTTTAAGTCTTATAGTACTCGTATAAGACTTAAAAGAAAGACGTTTCGCCACTTACCTAGAAATAAGAAATAATTTATGGTAGATGGCTGACATTTAAATCTATTAAACATTTGTACGCCGTCATGGCAAAACATAGAGATCTCCGAACTTAATATTTACACCTTTTCCAATCTATGTTTAGCAAATAAACATTTTGACTTTGACTTGGCCAAAGTACTCTCACACTTACATATATTCATTTGATCATGCTGTGTTAACATACGTTGCTTTTACGTCAACCATTTAAAATGATAGCAGTTCTCATAAATCTAACTTTATACCAGTCAAAGAGTTGTCTAATTTAATTGGCATAATATAAATATATTCCAGTTTAATATCCCTAAATAGCATAAGTATTATATTATCTGTGATAGCATTCAGACTTGACAATTTTGTTTGACATAACAAGTTCATGAAATTCCGAGTACGCACTAAGATAACTGGTACTCTTATCTGCCAAATTAATTGTAATGGAACAAAGTAAATATTGAATGGTGATAACAGTTGTCTGTCGCCATCAGCAATTTATTCCCCTTCACTTAAAGAATTAGAGGCCGAAAATCTGATAGGTGTCTGCAGTTATAGCTGGTAAGTCTACGTATAAGGCTGTTAAAGACTCCTTGCTTGCTCCTGTGAAGCAGCTTGCTGGCAGCATCTGAAGAGGATAATTATCATCAAATCCCCTGCAATACAAGCCTCTGATTTTGCACGACTTTAGATAACAGATCCATTCCTCCAAGTTGGGCGACACTAAGTCCCGCGCACCCTGGGAACTCAAGCTCTTTGCCACTTTGGTAATGTAGTTCGTGGCGATATGACAAAACAAGATCGTCTTCTATCCTGCATGGTTATTGGATTGGGTGCACATTTAGGGCCTTTAACTCACCCGTGTTTTGTGTGTTCCAGTAACGAAGTACCGTTACCTGTCACAGAAATTAAACAAAATTAACTTATAATGGTGCTTACCCTCTTAGGTTAACAAAAACAAAATAAGTAAGTCCTGACAAACTACCACTCGAAGTTCTCATGCGTTACCAAAATCGCCTGTTATCGGGTGTTTGGGCCACATTCCGTGCCGCTAAGTATACGTGTTTATACCAAAGCTTGTCCGATAGGTGTCACTGTTTCTCTTCTATAATCATATTGTATTACTGTGTCTGACATCAACAGCCGCGGCCGGTAAATAGTTCCTAAAATGACGGTAGATGGCGCTATCCCAATGACGTCATGTTTCTGGATCGCGGTGTTAAGATTCTCCGCGACTGAATGACCCCCTTCGGATATTACGAAACCGGTATCGCTTCTCGGCCTTTTGGCTAAGATCAAAGTGTAGTATCTGTTCTTTTCAGCTTAATATCTGAAAGTTCCCTCAATGAGGGACCAGTATATTAAGGTTGAACTGCGCAACATATTTTCCATACAAATTTCGGGGGGCTATTACTCCACTGTTTGACATGGTACATCTAAAGTTAAACATGATATCGTTTTGTCTCATTATTAATTGTGTCTGTACGGAATCAGAATAGTAAAATAAAAAGCCATTCAAAAGTTACGAGCTACCAAAGATTCATTTTTATTGCCAATTTTAACGTAACTTTGGGCGTAAATTAGTAATAAAAGAAGTGTCAAATTTCCAAAACAAAGTCCGTACCGACACAGTACAACTATCGAAGAATTCAATAAATTTTATTTGATAATGATTTATGCAGTGTTTTTTTCATAAAATTCGATTTCCCAAAAGCTTTTTCATATTTTTTTACGCGCGCCTTTTACTATGAATTTTCGTGCATCTCACTGAATGTTTCCCCCGGTGCGGTGCGGGAGGGGGGACACGCGATATTGACATGTCCTTCGTTTGATAGAAGAACAAGACCTATATTTCTGTCCTTTTCATTTCATGCATGACGTCAGTGACGTGTCAGTTGTTTTTCGCTGAAGTTGAAGGGCCTGTGCATTTTTATTGCACTCCTATAATGTGTGTGTTTCGATGGCGCGACCACGGCATTATTTTTTTTTAAACTATGGCAAGATTTTGTAAAAAAAATAATTTAAAATTAAATTAATTAATTTCAATTTTAAATTTCACATTCAGAACATTTTAAAGGTTATAAGCGATACCGTACGTATGCTCCTAAAATATAAACCTAGGATTTTTTATATTTTTTTTACAATTATGTTGTAGTTATTTACCTAAATTTCAGGTCTCTGCAACGCTTAGTTTTTAAGATTTCCGTGGCCGCGCGGTTCTCCGCGTTTCGATGGCGTGGCCACGTTCAAACCCTTATAACTTTTTAACCATAACTTTGACAAATTTAAGGTTTTGGGAAATTTGAACCACATATTACATACATATTTTTACAAAATCATGGCATAGTTATTTAAAAACAAAACGCCATGGTCGCGCCATCGAAACGCACACCCTATAATATGGTGTAGCGACCTACTTATTTAGAAACTTTATATACATAAAACCTTCACGATATAATTTTTACTTTTCTTCTGATCTGTCACTTCTCTGTCTTGTGTTGATTAAATTTATATAGAATTATGATTTTTTTAAATTTAATTTAGATAGTGTACAACAACCACTAAATTGGTGACCCCGACATGATACGCCCTGAAAAGGAAATCCTAAACTTTATCAGGCCAAGGAAATCCACAGTACCACGAAAAACATAAACATAAAGCAGTCGTCTGCCGACCAACGTCCAGACTCTGCTGGCTTCACAGCCATTTATTTCTCTCGAGGGATTAGCAGACCTGGCGGAAAGCGTCCAGGACATGGTGATCCCAGGCCAACAATAACAAACAATATAGTTACAATACAATACAATATTATTGTTGCCACTAATCTCGCGAATTGTGTAGTGACCATGACGTTATAAGTTGATAGTAAAAGTTTTAAAGAAAAAGTTTATTTTATTCTTTTTAGCACATTTAAATAAAAGGTCAGACGAAAGTATTATATAACTTCGTTTTTGTTCGGAACGGTTCGGAACGCTGAGTGTGTGCGTACGAACTAGACGCGCGTGAAGTCTAGCGCCTAACTGCTCATCACTGATACTATCTCTGTCGGGCACGATGCCAGGTGAGACAGCGTGCTTTTTGGCCACGCCCACCAATGAGTTCGAGCCCGTGTGATGTGTCACCTTAATCTGATTTTTGTAAGCTGACGGGATGTTCGGGGCTCGCTCCACTCCCGTCGCGGGTCGGCCCGGCATTGCAGTGCCGCCGGGATCGGCCCACATAATACCTTGGAAACATGAGATATTAAATAATATCGAGGCAAGATTGTTAACTTGCTACCAGCGAAGCTACTATTAGAGCTCTTTCGCTGACTCGCTCGCCCCGGCCTGAGACATCTTGAATCTGAATTCCGGAATCGAGATTTCGCCAATTATTCAAACGGCATTAACACTAACACTGAAAGTATAACATTATTGGTTTTCAACCTTGTGGTTTGTCGTCGAACCAGCTCTTGAGATTTCAATCTCGTCGAAGCAATATTTTGTAAACAAGTATATCTAAAACTAAAACCCGACTAACTGAATTGAATGAAGTCGGTTAAAATGTAGATGTTACCCGGGCCGGGCCATAAAAACGAATCGATTGACAGTTGTAGTGAGTAGTCGGGTAAATAAGTAACTACTTTTGGAAGCCGGTGACTTTGCTTGTTTCATTGACATTATTGCTACCGACTTACGAAAGTAAAGTTATTTTTCTTTATTTTTTTTGTGTTTTGTAGAAAGTCTTTTTTTACAAAATGTATTTTTTGTCCTTGAAAACGGATCTTGTTAATCCTTTAATATCAAGGTAAGATAAATCATTAAGTATCTACAATTTAAAACTAATTGAATTGGTTCCCAATACAGTGCTCAAATTGTTAGTTTTTTTTTAGTGAACATGGAATTGTAAAGTAAATATAGAAATACTTACTGCGGTTTGGTCTCTAATATCACTGACCTTTTGTTATTAGAAATACATTGCGGTTTTTGGAGGACATTGGCAATTAAACGTTGGCTTACTTGTAATTATGATGATTCGTGATGATTTATAGGAATTACCATAGATAATGCAGATGGTCCAGAGCAGGCAGAGCCAGTACCTATGCGAATAAAGGATTATTTACGCACAATTTTTTCTTTGATTCAAAGCCTCACAGGCTATTTTGAGAGACTATCTGATTTTCTTGTGTTCTATGCGTGCTTTTAAGAAGGTGGATAAGGTGAAAAGTTTTGCAAACCTGAAAAAATAAAGATCTTTGTTAGGTAAACTGGTAGCACGATTGCTTCGGAACCCGGGCGGCTCAATCCTTTGCGATATTTTTTTTTTTGCGTTACTATCTCACGTCCACATCCCACCTTTAGTTCTAATCAGCAAAATCATTCCCTTTCCCTCAATCTGCCACGTGCGCCAAGTGGATGTTACATGACTTCGGATATTTTTTTCTAGTACATGTCGGTTTCCTTCACCATTTTGAGAGCAGTAATAAAACATTATTTTATTAATGGTTTTTGTATGCTTTTGGGGGGGTTTTACCATAATCGTAACGCTTGGCTGGCGGGTTGGCGATCGCAGTACGGTTCTTACAAAAGACACAGAGCGCAGCTGCTCATTCTCTGGTAAGTTCTGGAGTGGCGACCGAGAACCGGAAGACGTTTCGTTGGAAGACCTCCCACTAGATGGGCCGATGACCTGGACCTGGCTTCTTATTCACAAAGCTTCGATTCGATTTTCAGTTCGGAAAGTCGTCTGTCTATATTTTTTTGACATTACGAAATCGAGCGAGATAGATGCTTTTGTATTTAAAAATTATAAACATGTCTATGTGAGAAAAATAAAAAAGTGAATAAAAATCCAGGCATTTTCCTCTGTGTAATTCACTGGCATTTCATTATATTTGAAGCCACACATCTCTTTCCTCTAAAATTTTCCAGGGTCTATGAACCTAGCTTAAACATCTGTTATAAAAGGAAACACTTGAAAAGGAAACAAATAACATAGCAGACCATCCATCATTCATGGCTCATTTAGTATCTCCTGAGCAAACACAGACAGCGTTGCACAACGTCATTGATAACTGATTGATAGTAGTCGTCAAACAGACGTCATTTCCACACTATCTTGTATGTTCAACCATCATTTGAAACGGTACCTTGTGCGTCTGTTAGTGATATTACAGTTTGTTCTATTAATTGATAAACCCTTGTCTTGCATTCTCTTAGAGGAGTATAGTGCTCATTGCTCAAGTGTCACACTTCACACTAATGTTATAAAGGCGAAAGTTTGTATGTGCGTGTGTTTGTTACTCCTTCACGCTCAAGCAGCTTAACAGATTTGGATGAAATTTAGAATCAAGATAGCTTATATTCTGGATTGACACATAGGCTACTTTTGATCCCGGTGTATGATCCCGTGGGACAATTATCGAACTCCACGCGGGCGAAGCCGCAGGCATTAGCCAGTAATTTTATACGTTTGTTGTCACTGTTTGCAAACTGAAATCAACTCGCACGTTATGGTGGAGCATGTTTCTTTTGGCGCTTTGAAATTGTATTGAAAAAACAAGACTAGATAGGTAGGCGTTCCAACTACGACCACGCGATAAAAGAACCGTGATCTGCTACGCGGTTCTTTTGTTATTCTTCGTCTCTTTTTTTATTTTATAGTGCTACTATACTGTGTAGCACTAGAAAATAAAAAAAAACCTTTTATCATGAGCTCCTGGGTTCAATTCCCGGTCGGGCAGAGTGTTATCGGGTTTTTCCATCAGGAATTTTTCAGTTATGGCAATTGCAATCCCGGCTGATCATCACTGATGGGGATTGGTCGGTGGGGATTTCTGGAATAAATCCCCTTTCATATTATTAGGTACACCTCTGCTGAAACACCATTATTACAAGCGGAGGATGAAAAGCGTGATGTTATGCTTATTGTAAATCAGGGAAATTATTTATACAAGAAACGGACTACCAACTTAAATTGTCGGAATTACCAAATCACGACTAACGCTCTTTCACAATATCTGGTAGGTATTGTTGTTGTATACTTGTTCAAAATGTCATAGCAACAAATTGACATAAGTATAAATATAATTTAAATTTTCCCTACTGTACGTGTGCTTTGTTGTATACTTGTTCAAAATGTCTATGTCATAGCAACAAATTGACATAAGTATAAATATAATTTAATTTTTCCCTACTGTACGTGTGCAAAAATTAAGATAGAAGACAATTAATTTTGACAACAGTATCATGAGTCTAATTTAAACGTCCTCACAGACTATTCGGAGGGACCGCAGTATTAATGGTTTAAAAGTTATTGACCCTATCAGAGACATGGTCAAAGCTATGCTCGTGAAGACATACATAATTACATAATTATATATGTCTACTGTATGTGTGTTATGTATGTATACTTACATACGTATTCAAGCTATAAATTATAATATACTATATCCCAGTAATGTAATGTCCAGCGATATTTATTTATTATTATTTATTATCCACCATTATAATTAGACGTGTTGTAGGTCTATACTATTTTTGCAGGTTAACGAGATTACTTCTCACTTGATTTCAAATTTAACGATGAACTTTAGACTAAAAACTAAAAAAACACATCATTGAATAAAAGGTAAGACAGGTTGCATGACTCTTTTGGCGCATGACTTTAGTCAGAACTAACGCTTCCCGGGTTGGGCAAAGTGTTATTGGGTTCTTCCATCAGGAATTTCTCAGTAGCCGCCACGGAGTCTGGATTTATGCCCGGTTGATGGCAATAGGCTGATCCCCTATTCCATTCCCTATTCATTTCCATTCCATTGGGACTTAAAACTGGCAAAATTTGGGTGTACCGTCGACTAAGCTATTTGATTTACATTTTAACATGCAAATTACATTGTAAAATGAAAACCAAATGGCTTGGTCAACCGTAATATTAGGTACACCACTGCCTAACCCTTCGGGGATCACAGGCGTGATGTTATGTAATGTGACGCCACCGTCTGATATTTTCAATATAGGCACCTAATTTCCACATACAATTTCGCAAAAGTTTTCCAACAACAGCCTCTAGATAATGTCAATCAAGCTCTAAAGCCCCATGACTTTTATTGAATTCGAAGAGGTCATAATATAATTATTCTACCCATAGATTCTACAGATTTAACTAACGTCATAAACGTCAACTCTAACTGTCATCTCACCCTACAAGAAAATACCAGTAAACAATAAAAGTAAGTACACTCGCGGGTTCCCAACTTCCAAATGGTTAAGAAAAACGGCTTTGCCGGCAAAACTAGTATACAGGCCGACGTCATTGTCCTAGGATGTACTCTCCCAGGGTTGGTGGCCGCACACAAACTGCTGAAGAAATTCGGTAACACCATGGACATCGTGCTCCTAGATCTACACGTACCTGTCCCCAGATCACGTTCTAAAGTCAACGTGGCTTTTATGGAAGTCGCTCATGATGAGTCTGACTCAGAAACCGAAAATGTAATTATTCAACGTGATCGATACGATTACTCAGCCAGGCAGATACTTGACAACGTAGCCAGAAGTTACCTTGTTCAATACTCCAAAGAACTCAGAGTACCCCTACCAGAGTCAATCATTTATCCAGAAGGAAAACCAGTTCACGAATTAAGGACGGTATTTATAGACGATTCAGATTCACTATTAACAACCGAGTTATTGACTAGGATCCTCCCTTTAAACAAACTCTTCCAATATCCTAACGGCAGTACGGTTGAGTTTCGGAACAATGTACACGACTTCGAATACTTGAACTTATTGGAGAAATTTGAATTAAATCAGTATCAATCGTACTTAGATATTAGCATGGCAGATCTGTTCCAAACGAGCAACGTAGATATAGAGGCGGACCAGAAGATGTTGTTGTACTACGACCAGACGAGCATGGAGGCAAATATTTGCTCGAATCTGCTCTTCTCTACTTCGAGAGAAATCATGAGGATTATCGTAAGACTCGTCTGTGGGGCTCCAGCTCACAGCGTATCACTCCTATTTTATCTCCACCAATGTTACAGAACGAGCAGTGCAAAGAACCACCTCGGCGGATTGAACACAAGGTTTCGGGAAAAACTTTTAGGACATTGTAGGAAACGTCTTACCAGCAAACTCCATAAAAGCGTAGCTGATATTACACTCAAAGCCATATCCATTAAAGGTATTCGCAAATATTCTGAGAAGGTTATATTAGAAACAAAAAAGGGAGAGACTATTTACATTTGCAATTTTGTAGCGATGGCTCTGAAACCAGACGAGATACCCGACATCGATGTAGAGGAAAAATTAATATCAGAAGAAGCTAGAAGGATAACTAAAGACATTGCACCTGGTTTAGCAAAAAAATTTTGCATACAATACGAGGTAAACTTTTGGAGCGAACAGGGATATACTGGTGATATATTCAGTTTACGTGGCCCCATCATTTGGGCTATGGAAAGTCCTAGAATGTCGACTACAGGCAGCTTGGAGAAATACTCAGGGTTGGTTGGCTATCTGATGGTGCGAGATGTTGACAAAGATTGTAGAGCAGATGTGTTGGAGCAACTGGTGAACTTGTTTGGAAGTGAAGCTGCTGAACCCGTCAGCTACAGAGAAACATTCATAGCGGACGTGTTCGTGCCGCGCTGCGGGGATTACGTGGGTCTGCGAGCTTTGATGAGCAGAGGGAGCCCTAAGTCTTTAGAATGGGGAGCTTTGGATGTTTTTGCTGATGGGGACGTGGCTGCTGCATTGGAAGCCGGACATGCTGCGTACTTACATCTGATTGGCTGCTTGCGACCTCAGGCTCAAACGTTCGATGATGTTACCGCGTGTGTGTGGCCTACGTTCCTGAGGGAAGGACCGTTGGCCAGGTGGGGGTCGCAGGTCAATGTGTACAGTTCTATTAAATTATCCTTGTTTGCAGCTACACTGTGCGTGGGTATCCATCTTCTGCGCTCATACATGAAGAACAAGTAAAGAGAACAGTTTTTTGTCGTGCTTTTTGTAACATTTTTATTTTCACATGTAGGTACTCGTTGTTTTTCTTGAAATAAATGAGTTACGTAATTAATTTGTAGTGCTTTCTTGTTGATTTCATTCGTTCGAATACGAAAACTGTTTGTTTGTAAACAATTGAAACATACTGTAATGGGTGATACAATGCGATCAGTGTGCGTTGTTATTTGAAATAAGGTACCTTTTAATTTGGGCATATTTGGGCATTTGGTCACCGATTATATTAGGTAATACGCTACACAATTCAGTGACTCATGCAGCTTTCTATGGCATGGGTACTAGTTCGTTTACTATAAACAATTATAGACCGACAATAGGGATTTTTATGCATGATGCCTTTCAGTAGTTAAGTAGTAAGTAATATATCAAATGGAAGGCAGTACACATCAAGGAAATTACCAGTTTTACTGCTTCATCTGCTAACGGAGTTTCGCCGTCTAGTCTATAAAGTGCGATGACCGTTAGTGTATGTGATTACAATACTAATTTTTGTTTCATAATTGGAGCAGACAGATGTGAGATGGATGTTATGTGGATTCTTTTTTGTGGTTGTATTATAGCCGTTATGAGCGGGGATTCTGTAGATAGGTATACATAGAGAAGGTGTACAGACTACGATTTTTATATCGATACGATTATCATTCTCTTCTCTAAAAAAACGCTTCGCCGAGAGGCACTGGTGTCGATTCTGTTGTGCACAAACTAAACTTAATTTAGGCTATTGCTATTTGCTATCTTTTACTAGAAAAGGACGGCTATAGCTATGAAGTAAGTTAGAGATGTCAAACTAGTTTATGCCTTGCGCTTCACCGTGTTTTTAGTCGACATGCTTTATGTGCACCCTTAATTTGTATGGAAATATTAGTTCAATTAAATTTGACAGCTCTAAATTACGTCCGTCTCTTTCTCGTTTTATTATAAAGAAAAAGATAGCAAGAGCCTAAATTAAGTTAGTTTGTGTTTGCGCACAACAGAATCGACACCACTAGCAATATTTTGGCTCCAAACTTATAATTTAATTCTAATGAAAATCATTGCGATGATGCACTTTGTAGAAACCAAGTACCTACTTTGAGTACTACTTTTGCCCACGCCATCGTCCGCGTGGAGTTCAGAATGCTGAAAGGAACACTCAACCACAGGAACACTACTTTGGTAAAAGGAAATCATGGTCTACCTATGTACTAACTCTTATCGAAAACCAGTCGTTATGGCTAGAAAAGGTAACAGTCAGACAGATAAACTAACAGAGTGACTTTCGCATTAATCAAACCCAATCAAAACACTATACGAGATAGCGATCAATAATAGTACCTACCTATAACCTACCTAATTTTGTCGACTAAGGGTTCTTACAGACGAGCGGCACGTTGCCAACGGCAGATAAACTGCAAGTGTCGACGGCAGCCGTCGACACACATTTACGCGGTATGTCACAACTGCAAGCGTCGCCACCCGTCGACGGCAGTCGTCGACCCTTCGGCAGCTGCCGCCCGGTGCGTCGTCGACAGGTGGCGACAGCTGCAGTTTATCTGCCGTTGGCAACGTGCCGCTCGTCTGTAAGAACCCTTACGGCCATTTTCAATAAATTACTAACAGGTAACGGAAGGTTGCTATCTCTGTCGGTTTGACATTTAGCTTACGGGGGGCCTAAAATGGCTGCTTTAACAGAATCATAATGAGAATCACGTTAAAAATTTAAAATTTTTAAAATGGACTTTATCATATGAGCGTAGAGTCCATTTTAAGTTTTTTTTTTAACGTGATTCATATTATGACTTTGCTAAAGCGGCCATTTTAGGTCCACGGACCGTTAGAAACAAAACGTCACAGAAAAGGTTTTTTTTTATTTTTCTATGAATCAAGTGACAGGTACCTAGTGGACGCGGATAGGACATTTCAAGCTAACTTTGTTTATAGAAACACCGATAGCTACGAGACGTAGGCAGGCGTAAGTAAGTTAAAGAAAACGGCCTTTTAACACATCTAATGAATTCCTATAGTCACTATCTTGAGGACGTCGTACACATTCAAGTCGCGTCCCGTTCACCTGTGCCCGTGGTCTATATAACGGACTGTATTTAGAAAAGGATCGATGGCCTTCTGACTTAAGACAAGGGCATGGTCAGTCAATCAGGTCAAGTTCGATTATGGTGTGAGTAAGAACCGACCCTTTTCCTTACTGATTTGATAAAGTGGCTATTGAAATACTAGGAACATGAAGAATACCTTTGCAAGCCCCGCTGTGGACCTACACTTCCTTGCTTTTCTTTTATTTTAGTTAGCAAGGTCAATACCTTGCTAACTATCAATGTGTAATATGTTGCTAAACTTAAAACTTAAGGCGCTTTCAAAGCCCTCTTCTTTCTTAGCCCTTGATATTAACTTGTGCATGACGTTAAACTTATTCATAAACTTTCGAATTTCAATTTATAAGCGAAGTGATTGAAAAAATTCCATCCTACCATCTTATTTTCCCCCTATCCTCTATCTCTGCAGTAATTATCCAAAACTCATTAGGTTGTGATTGTGATCACAAAGTTTTGTCAAAGCGTGGCATAGAGTAATATTTTCTCATAAACATACATAGTATTATTATATTGCAGTAGTGGTTAAAGACGCCAATATAGATACCGATTCACGATGCGCTTGCAAGGAAAAGAGAAACGACTAAGCAAATGAATACTTTATGCTATAAGATTTTCTTCAGGCGCTAGAAACATCAATTCAATTAATCAAAGCTTAGGCTTAGGCAATAGGCTTCTGGGTCGTTTCTCTATGTTTTAAGACTTTCACTTACATTAAAACAACACCTCTGCTTATCTCTTCCGGGAATCAGTACTTAGAATTTGTCGAAGCACATTGTTTTGATTTCGTAATAGCATTTTTTTTTAAAGTTCCGACTCTAAATTCATTTAGTATTACATTTACAAAGGAACATGTTCTTTTCAACTTTATTAGTCTTTTTTCAATTAATTGTCAGCCTCTAAATACCGGAAGTACTTCCGCGACAAAAACACAAAATGGCGGAGTCGGAAGAGGAAACGTTTTGTTTTTATTTATTAGACATGCTTCGACGATCTATAATCGCGACAAATATAGAAGAAAAGTTATTATTACTTGTACACCGACTTACGTGAGGTCGAGTCGAGGGTATGTGCCTAGTTGGCAGTTTGGGAACTTGTATTTTACTGTCGAGTTCGACAGATGGCGTTGTAGGTACTATCCGGTCGGAATCCCGAATCGCGCTATGGTTTTGTCGGTTTTGTTCTAACAACCAGTAGATACATACTTAATCTACTGAATTTAGGTGTAAAATCAGCCCTAATGTTTTGTAAAAAACTGATTTATTTATTATGTCCCAAGCCCGGTGCGCCCGCTGTGTTAAATGACTATCATTACATTTTAAGCCCGGAATCACCCACTGTTGGGGATAGGCCAATAGCCGAGAAGTATGGCAGAAGTAAGGCCTTCTGCCATACTTCTCGGTTCTGTGCGTTCCTCGTACCTCTGTCTCCCGCGAACATGACGATATCGTATTGTTTTTAATTGACTAACTTTCAACCCCTATTTACTCCTTTTAGGGGGTGAATTTTCGGGCCTGTGGACGGTGGGCTATGGGCTAGCTCGCCGTCCGTCCGTCTCATGACGACAGGCCGTGTCGACGGCGCGTTCGTGTTCCACGCGCGCCTCAAAGAGAGTCAGCAAAAAGGAAGGGGTCCGAAAGGACTGATGCCTGCCGGGGTTGCGGGACTATTCGAAAGAGATACCGTGGCCCCGGAACACAAAGGGCGATGAAGGAACATGGATGGGTTTTAGTCAGTAAAAGTCTGACACTCCCTCCTGCTCCGCCCAGAGCGGGAGAAGTCATTTGATGATTTCCCATCCGAAAAAAAAAAAAAAAAAAGGGGGTGAATTTTCGAAAATCCTTCGAAATCTGTTTAGAGTGTCAGCCGTATCAGAGGAAGTATTTCTTAATTGGGTTTTTGTTAGAGTTGCTTAGATTTTAGGGAGAACTTTTCGAAAGTGCTGCTTCAAGCTGAACTAGTTATTTACCCTTTTTCTATATTTTTTATATTTATCTACATAGTTATTCTGCTCCGTATTAATTTATTAAAATGCAGGTTTTAATTGTTATTTAGTTCACAAGTAGAACGAGTCTATTCTATTGCTATTGTGCCATTGACACTACATAACCACTATTTCAATCCATCCTATTGATCACCCACACGTCAAATTAATGCATGACTACAACCAATCAACAACATATTTCATCCATCTCACTTAAAACAGCCACAAAATAAACTGAAATAAATAAATGGCGACATTCCATCACGTAACTACATTACGTAGAGACTGACCATTTTGACTTGACACTTAGAAGTAGCGCTGCTAACTACGGGAACTGTCAAACGAAACGTCAAATTACACACTTTTTTTTAGTTTCATGTTTTGCCACGGGTCAAGTTGTCTTTGGTTTATAAAATGTAACACAATCAGTGGGTCAGTATCAACACGCGATCCACAATAGGCCAGGCATTACAATTAGGCACAATGACCGAAGTTGCGTAAATACTTTCCTTTCGCAACAGCCAAATAGATCATATTGTATAACAATTAATTATGGCGTACATTATAATTATTGTTGTGTGTATTATTTAATTATATGAGTAGTTTCTCTTACAGTGTGGTCCCTGCATAATGGTGGATGTGTCTTTGCAGCAAACGATGAGTTTGTGATTGAATTGATATATAAAAACTCTTAATAATATAATTGCCACAGATAATTATACCTATACTTAGTCCAAATTGGTTCAATGCCTATAGTCGGCGGTGATTGTTTTTTTTAAATCTTTTTTGATTCTATTACTTGCCAGTTTCCGAAAGACAATTTCATTTGTTGTTTTGTTGTTTTGTTTGTTTTAAGAGCAGTGATGAAATAAATAAACACAAAGTATATTGCCTGACTGGGTCCGAAGCTAGTCCCAGACGTTGTCAGGAGACAGTCGCTCTGTCTCTCGTTTGTTTTAACCATTTATTCTTGACCTTCGACACTATTACGCATGTGACTCGGTCAAACCAAGGTTTTTTGACATAGACCTTCAATAGTTCACTGTGGGCTATCAGACCTGTGTTCTATTTTCCTGCGGACATGAAGACAATGACGGAAGCTATGGTAGTGGCCATGTTCTATATATAACATGATAATTGTCATGATAGACATACATTATACATTTATTATGTTGTATTCGTTCATTATTAAACAATCTACGTACGATAGAACGTAGGCCTATGCAGTAAATATTGTCGTAACAATTATCATCAGGATGGCATAATTAATTGCCAACTGCTGCGGTTGCCAGGTGAATACTATAGCTGTTCTTCCGGGTAGCTTCTTATATCATACTGAATACAATAATACTAAGTATTACTGCCCGCTTAGCATGACCACCGAAGAAACGAAAGAGAATCGACAAATCTTTTGTTCATCTGTCATTTTGTCGATTCAATGACAGCAAAATGACAGATGAACAAAAGATTTGTCGATTCTCTTTCGTTTCTTCGGTTTTCCTATACAGGCTGTAAACAGACTCTTCACGAAGCCGTTAACCAAGCATTCTGTACATCAAACTAAGTAGGTAACCCTACGCAATTTTTTTTGCTGGGAAATGCCTTTTTTTTGGGTGTAAAATCACGTTTTACGGTAAAACTCAATGTAACGCACTCAAAACATTGTGCTGGTGGATGGATTGAATAGTGTGGGGGTCGTGGAGGTGTTTAAAGTAAAGTGCATACATTAAAAACTTGTATTAAAAAAAAAACTTGTGAAAAAGTTGGAACTTTGACCTCTAATATCTCCGTAACTAGAAGGTCCTACTTAGGTATGGTCTAAAACAAAAATATTGCAATGATAGGGATAACAAGTGCTTTTCGGCTTCCTTAGGAGTCTTTTTAACAGATTTCAAAAAAAGAGGAGGTTATAATACAACCTCCTAAAAAAAAAAACCCCTACACACGAACATATTATGTTCGTGTGTAGGGGTTTTTTGTTTTTTTCTTTGTATTGATTTCTCCCCCATTTATGGGCCGATTCTCAAAATTCTTTTTTTATTTGAAAGAGTATACTCCTGAGGTGGTCCCATCATCCCATATGGTGCTGATCTTCGGAGATAAACAATGAAACTCTTCAAAAATATACGGCACAACTGTCGTTATTGCTGCACTCGCTTGGATGTTTATTGTTTATACAACATCATGACGTAACATCACGCCTGTATGCTCTGAGGGGGTACGCAGATGTGTACAATACACCTAGATTTCAAAAGTTAGATATGTTTTGGACGGACGGATGGACAAAGATTTTATTGGCATTTTAGAAGTATTGTGTGATGATCTCAATACAATATATTAAAATTAACAGACAATTTCCTACGGACTGTACTTCGACTGACGAATTGGATAAAAGTGACGAATCGACGAAACTGGCAAATTATGGAAAATGTCGAGTTGACGCAACTGTCGAATTCACACAACTGTCCAATCAGCGAAAGTGACGAATTAACGAAACTGTCGAATTAAATAAACTGACGAGTAAGGGAAACTGACTAGTGTTACGCGGACTCCTGAAAATACCCACAAATTCACTAATTAAACCAACTCCAAGTATGCTTATAAGGTACGTCAATAGTCTCCATTCCGGGTAGTAGGTACACTCGTACGTTGTATAATTAGTAAGCGTCTCATAAACAATTTCGAGACAAGACCAAGTGTCATGCTTATATTTCAGGGAAACCGCAACACGCAGGCGCCGCGGGCAACAATAGCAAACAAACGGGTAACAGTCAACAATTGTGTGGAATGATAACATTATGGTATAGCGTTGCATAATGTTCGTGCGTGTGTATAGCGTGTATCTGTGGAAAAGGCTGGGTAGATAACGGTGGTGTAGTCCATCGTCATTGACCTAACCTTCTCCAAGTTTCCTGAGTTCAAATCAAAATATTTTATTTAACAAACGCCTATAAGCCGACAAGAAACTTCATGGTTACTCTTAAAAAAAATGGTTTTACAATATTATTTTCTTACAGCGTTAGTACTTAAGTATTGGAGGACAGCGTAGGCCCCCAACAAGAGGTTAGTTACTTTACAAAAACGTAAAACAAGATAGAAAAGATAACATATTGAAGCATTTAGGAATCTACTTGAAGGCCTACTTTATTGCTTATAGCAAGAATCGACTGCTTGTCTTGTGTACTTTTTACGTACTTTTTTAGAGGAATAATTCTAGTAGTCCTGACTCCGGAGATAAGTGGGTATAACCACCTAATAATTTTAAATTAAGCATATCAGCTAAATAAATAAATGCCCAAATGTCCAGTGGTGCAAATGCTTTTTGAAAGGGTCAACTTCTAGAGTTGTACCTACCAAATGATAGTGATAACAGGTCATTACAGACATGTCCTTACTCCATTTAGTAAAAAATATACACGCCATATTTTAGAACTACAAAAATAAAGACACGATTTTCTTCATTCACAACAACAGAAAAAAACAGGTCTACATATCTTTCACGTGACTGCACCTAACCTAATAACACTAGCAATCAAGTTTTGAGACTGTTATTCAATTCATTGTTACGAATAATTAACTAGTTGCGCGTGTGACGCTGAAACTACACTAGCAGCACGCGGTGGTCAAGAAAAGAACGATGAAAATATTTCAGAAGACAAACTGCGTACAATGAATTTACTATGAAGTGCAAAATCTAAAAGATATGCAGTCAAACCGAACTTCAGTGTCGTTGTGACTCTAAAAAGGCCGGTACTCCTCATTGGTCAACATCCGTCCGCATCATCAATCGTTCACCATACAAGTAGTTCACTGTCTAGGGCCATTATTTTATAAATTATTCTCAGCTCTTAATTTAAGAAGGTCAAATAGCTGTAGCATAATTTAGCGTAAACTGTCGACAGACTACTCTGGATAGCTGAGATTGTTCATCTGCTATACTGCTTGACAATCTTGCTAACTGAAGCGTTTGCTACTGTGTGACGACTATCACGTAACACATAGACGAAGGTGGTCCTTCTGTTCTAGATATGGATGTATATGCACTTAAGTATGGACTAGATGTGTGAGGACGTGCGCTTCATATAGAGGTCGTAGGCGTGACGATGACGAGACAAGACCGATTTGGTAACAAGGACGTTTATGACGGTGGAACTGTCCTATAAGGAATTGACGATATTGATGCTTGATTTCACACACGGAAACCAATAAGAAGAGAACAAAGTGGAAGTAGTAGCCAATAGTTTTTCTTACTGATGAAATGTTTTTCAGTAAATGGACTTACCTGTTTTCATTATAAACAATTTAGCTGCAGAGTTCGGCCCAGGACAAGGTGGCGAGATGACTAGGACGCGCATCACGAAGGCTGGCTCGTGGTGATTCAGTAAAATAGAATGATATGGGGGAGGCCTTTGCTCAACAGTGGGACATTAGAGGCTATTAAAAAAAAAACAATTTTCCAAGGAACTTACTTCAGAACTAGTAAAATGGTAATGAATGAAGTAACATAGCGATAGGAATAACTTGTAGTACTTAAACCATAACCGTAATGACCCGCAATTTAAACCGTAGTGTGGCAGGGACATTTAGGCTGAGCCAATCAATCGCGAGGAAAATGATTGACTACCGTGAAAGGAACACAACGTGTAAGTGAAGAAGGGAAAGGTTATGGTCGGTTGACCGTGGCCTCGACACTCCAAAACAGCTGACAGCCGATAGTGCTGCAGTTAATGTATAGCGAAAGATCTAGAAAATCGTAAAGTGAACAAAATCGTAAAGGTAACCAAATCGTAAAGGTAACAAAATCGTAAAGTGAACAAAATCGTAAAGGTAACAAGTTGGAAGGTTTTCGTTCAGTCACCGGCCCTTACGTGAATATCATTGACAATTTTTCACAGGTCAAGGTTGCTGAAATACTCTCTTACTCTCTTATTATAGGCTCCCCTTCAGTAATCTTTTGTTACAATATTCCAGTATCAATTGTCCTAATTAATTCGTTCTATTAACTTTAATAGTGACCACAGATGATAAAAACTCTGCCGGCCACTAAAAACGTCACCTTGCCTCGACCTTGGTTTTTACGGACAATCTGTGGTTCACTAATCAACTGAAACTATGGGACTAACTACATAAGATAACAATACGGTTGATTATATCGTAGGATTATGAGGTAGTGATTGTGAGTGATGCTATGATATTGGTAGTAATGTCTCAACCATTGATTTTAAATATTTCTCAATGGTCTCAACGGGAAACAACCAACTTCTGGTCCCAAAGTAATCAATTGATTATATTGTTTTTCGGTTGATAATGAGTTCTCGACATGTAACCACAGAACGCTTTTTTTTTTAATTGTATCGGTACCTACAAACTAAATCATTATCACTCTTACAACTTAACAATATAAGTAGGTAGCCAGATTATTTGTTATGGTTATGTTATGATATACCCTGGAAACCTGACACAGCCAGAAGGCCTCGCGGCAGACCTCGTAGAAGATGGCGGGACGAGCTGGGCAAAACTAACGACCAATGGGCTACATTAGCTCTGGATATAAACAACTGGAAGTTATCGGGAGAGGTCTGCCCAGCAGTGGGATGACGCAGCCTAACTGTAAGTATCAGTAGGTATTATATACCCAGTATAGTTAAACTATAAAAATAAGTCTGTCAGTCAAGGTTGTCCTACTAGCCAACACAGGAATCCGTGTTAGTGTTAAAGCAAAAAACCCCTTAGTACCTACACAGTTTACAAAGATTACCAAATTCATTAAGCAACGGGGGCACACCAACACGTAGGTACTTATACATGTAAATAGGATATTGGTAGTGGAGAAATAATTGGAAAGAAAAATGTCTGAATTACGTAGGTACGTTCATATCATAATGTTGGAAGTTGAATCACGGTAGACTCTTTTTTGAAGTGTCCTAGCTTAGTAACTGCGACTAAGTAGGTACCTACTTACGTATACAGGATGTAAAAGACCTCATCACGAAGCCGTCAACAAAGCATTCTGTACATCAAACTAAGTAACTTTACAAGAAAATTATTGCTGTTGCATGTTTTGTGGTAGAACTCAATGTAACGCACTCAAAACATTGTGCTGATGGATGGATTGAATAGTACGGGGGTCGTGCAGGTGTTTAAAGCAAAAATCTAACATTAAAAAACTCTTATTTAAAAAAAAAACATTGGAACTTTGACCCCCAATATCTCCATAACTAGAAGGTTTTTAAGTACCTATGGTGTAGAACAAGAAAATGATCGCAATGACGCGGACGGGGAGAACAAGTGCCTTTCGCCTTCGGCTTCATGATAAAGACAGTTTTTAAATTGACCCTCAATCAAGTGAACACGCGCTCTTATTAGGTTAGAAGACCTTCAATTTTTTGGAGGATCTATAATAATTATGACCTTTGTCCGAGATTAATATATATATATATATAAATCAATTTCTTCATAACTAGTACTTGTAGACATTTTTTATTCATAAATAACTTTAATTTCAACAGTGAAAACGAGTACCTAATGAAAAGTTTTTCGCAATGGCGGGAAAATTTAATGTTTTCCTATGCGCGCGCATCTAACAATGGCGATCGGCTATAGACTAAAATAATGAGGTTTGTTTTTTTGGCTTTTCGCGGATAGCGAATCCACGTACAAAATGGGGAATTCAAAGTTTTCTTTATTACAGAGAAAACAAAAGTTACATTTCAGTGAAATGAGCAAGCAATAGGTACATTAATTTATTTGTACTATTGAACACGATTTTTTTTTCATATAAATTTTTGTAGAAACAAAGCAACAAGCACCTCAACCAAAAAAAAACCCTATCACTCACTTGTGAATAATAGTAATGAAAAAGTCACAGTTTGATTATAGGTGTCATTATGTGCCTAATTGCGGTGAAATTAGAGTCATTTAATGAGCAAGTGTGTTGAAATAGTATATTACGATATTAGTGCGTTATAACCAATACGCACGTATATCGTACGACGTTTTTTAACACATTTGCGAGGAAACAGAAAAACAAAGATATTCACAATACAAGTACAAAGAAAAGAAAATTTGAGAAAAATGGCGCGTGGATTATTTTCTGCCGTGGCTGCGTGAAAATGTTGGCAAAGACGCTAGAGCATGCAGCCAAGTTTTTAAATTACCGAATAAACTGTTTTTTTTTTTTTTTTTTTAAATAAACTCAATCTGTGAATGCACACTGTTGCTTTCCCGCCATTTTAACAGCGCGCTAGCGCTGCCTACTGCTAGTTGCACTAGCTGGAGTCGTGCGGCGGCGATCAGTTCCATATTTGAAATGGCAAATAATACTGTTATGGAATTTGTATGGACTATAACTTAACTATTTGCTTTGGTAACACACGCGTTTTTTATGACCCGCTTTACATATTCAAAACCGGTGGAATTACATCAGCTTTACGAGCAAGAGTGTTAAAAAAAATTTTACTTCCTTATTTGAATCGGATTTTGTTAACAATTTCAAGTGTTTTTTTTTTTGCATGGAACCCTTTATATGGTTCCGGTTCCCCTACATGTGAATTGGGGATGATTTTTTTTATTCTGTCCCATCGTGTGGGGTATCGTTGAATAGGTCTTTTATAATGACTTACGGGTTGCACTTGTCGAAATATTAAACTTCAAAGTGCTAATATTTGTTCCAGTCTGGAGTCTGGCAAATCTGGAAAAATTCATGATAATAGAACATTTTATGAACTATAAAGGAAAATTATAGCGGTTAAGATAACTTTATCAGTTTAGCAGTAATAGTCGTTGAACTTGGGTGTTGGATATTTTTGTACCAAATACAAAATCCTTAGAATAAATCCTCTAAAAATCTAAAGTGACTAAGATGAAGTATTTGCTGTAGTTGCTAAACTGACAGATGTCAAATTTGATATATTTTATTATATCTATTTTTTTTTTTACTATCTATTATTATAGAAAGAAAGAAATAAATTTTGTTAGCTCAAACATGTGTTTACATACAGAATTAAAATAATACATGCATGCAAGATCTTAAATAAGAGTGGCTCACGACATGCCATTTCTCATGGCGTGCAAATATTTTCAGGTACATTTATTATTATTTAATTAATGATTTTGAAATTTTAAACGTTAAACATTATATACCAATTTATTAAATACAATTATAATTACAGAATCAATGATTTTAAATTTTTACACTTATATATTTACACTTTTTTATTTAGTCATAGTTAAACAAAAATTAAATTAAGATATTTGTAATTTATTATTTATTTACCTTGTCCAATATTACAATGTTTGTTCTCAATGAAGATTTACATCACTTTATTAAGCATTTAGTTTTACAAACATTTATTAAATATTTAAGTTTTCCACTACTACTTTACCTTACTACACTCTGAGTTATATTTATTTATATAAAATAATCACCATGAGTCGTTCAAAAATTCTATAATACTATAATATGCTTTTTGTGCCAAAAACAATTTCATTGTTTGTTTAAGTTTCGGTATAGTTTGCTCTTTCCAACTTTTGGGCAATTTGTTGTAGATAATTGGTGCCATGCAAAAAACACTCTTGCGCATAAGTGCAGTTTTTGATGTGTGTACACATAGTTTGCTATCATCACGTCTATTTCTTGGAAATTTGTCTGCCATACAAGGAAACAAATGTGGATTTTTTTTACGAACATTACTACCTCTAATATATAAATTGAAGGTAATGTTAATATATGATATTTTGTGAAATAATTTTTACAGCTATCGGTAGTTTTGAGATTAAACATAGATCTCAAGCAGCACTTTTGCCTTTTAAAGATGATATCCCTATCGGTTGAGTTACCCCAGAAGATAACACCATATCTAATGATCGATTCAACTAAACCATAGTAAGCTGTTAATAGCGCTTCTATATTTAAAGTACGTGATAATTTATGTAACGCATATGCACCACTGCTTATTTTTTTGGCTAAGGCCTCAATATGCGATTTCCAATTTAAGTGTCTGTCGATTGTTAGGCCTAAAACTTTTGTAGAATTAGCTGTCTGTATTTTATTATTATTATATTCGATATGCGCATAATCATAGTTTTATTTATATACATTTTTAAATTATTATTATTCAGCCACGTTACCGCTTCAATTAATGTATTTTTTATGTCCGTTTCATATGTATTTTTGTTATGGCATGGTATTGTTATAGTACTGTCATCCGCAAACAGTGTCATGGGATATTTAAT
Organism: Xestia sexstrigata; assembly: GCA_941918905.2. NCBI lineage: Eukaryota > Metazoa > Arthropoda > Insecta > Lepidoptera > Noctuidae > Xestia > Xestia sexstrigata. The sequence continues at coordinate 23,076,007 of OW799201.2, forward strand.
GGATTTAGGAAAGTCATTAATATAGAGAGTAAAAAGGGGTGGTCCGAGTACACTGCCCTGCGGAACTCCATGAGGGACGGTACGCTCGCATGATGTGAAAATCTCTTCACGTCTGGAGCTCATATTTATTATAGTAATTTGCGTTACTTGTTTCCTGTCATGTAGGTATGATTGTATTAAATTAAGTATGTTTCCTCTTATACCATACGCATCAAGTTTATTTAGTAGTATATTATGTTGGACATAATCAAATGCCTGTGTCATGTCGCAGAAAATGGCACAGACTGGTGTATTTTTATCCATGTTTGTCATAACAGTATGCAAGAAGTCGTATATGGCCAAGTTAATTGTTTTTTTCTGCCTAAATCCTTTCTGTTCGTCACAGAGTAAATGATTTTTTTCAAAATAGGTATTAAGTTCCCTGTAAATATACTTTTCGATAATTTTTGAAAATATTGGTATTAATGAAACTGGCATGTTAAATTCCATTATCCTGTTTCTTAAATAGTGGTTTTACAATAGATTTTTTTAGCGCATTCGGAAATATACCTTCACTGATGCTTAAATTAATAATGTAGCTTAGGGGGCCACAGATTTCATATGCTACAGTCATAACAATTTTTGTACATATGCCATCGTATCCTACACTGTTTGTATTTTTTAAGGCCGCAATAATTTTTAATATATCAAGTGATAGACTTGGGGCCATGAACATTGAGTCTTTTCTGGCTAAAATATGTTTAGTGACGGTGGTTCCCGAAGTAGTCATAGGTTTAATTCTTTCTATAAAGTAATTGTTAAATATATTTGCAATAATTTTAGGGACAGTTACAGTTTCATTATTATTTCGAATTTTGTCTATAGTATTTTTTGGTAAGTTTAGTTTTGTTTGGTTTATTATTTCCCAAGTAGTCTTAGATCTATTATTTGATGTTTTAATTTTATGTATGTTTTGTGCGCGTTGAGTTAAATAAATTATTTTTTTAAGCAATTTTGAATAACTCTTAAATTTATTTTTATTCATTTCGGTAGGTTTTTGTCTATATTGCCATAATAAATGACGTTTCTTTTTGCTACATATTTTAATACTATGAGAACGGGCATAAACGAACGATAAACGGGCTACTACGGATCCCTACACTGTGCGTGGCCCGACACGCACTTGGCCGGTTTTTTTTCCAAATAAAAGTAGTAAGTAGTTAGGTACTCCCTAAAAACATCAGCGTTTTAGCGTCAAGTTATGCAGGACACTGCCAGACTGTTTTGTCTAACCAAAGGAGGCCGCCCCAGTAGCCATGGTCCACCTGAAAATCTCTTATCCGACTACGAAGCCCGGTAGGATAATTGCAGGTACAGCTTAGTCAGATTGGGGTAGGTATTCCGAGGAAGCAAAGTGTCACTGTGGATTTTGACAAACGATGACCCGGCTATTATACTCTCCGGCTCTTAGTATAGGTACTGCACCTAGACCTTGAGGGAGCTGTCCGAAGCAACTGATTAAACGACGTTGAAGTGACAGAGTTCTGATCGAAACTGCCAGGAAAGCCCGCGAAATTCAAAGAAGAAAGGAGGCCAATGCTGGTTTTTACAAAGTAGCCTTCACGAATAGTAATGCGTAAATGGTCCGACTCCTGGCGAATAGGCATCGTGGATAGACTCGCTACTAAATTCCTACCTGGATAATATGTATTATAGGTAGGTACCTACTTCCACGCCATGAGCAAGGTGTGCCCAAAGTTCCTGCCGATACCTACCAAAGAAGACAAGGCAGGGGACCAACTTGATGCAAAGGCGGAGCGTTAAGCGAAAGTTATTTTCCTTTAATTACTTTTTCCGTTGTATTACGTTAATCCAGGTATGACCATTTGATTAAAACATAATAGGAGTAAGGTTATGCAAAAGTACATTTTATCAAAGAGTAATGACGAATTAGCGATGCTTTAATAGCGTTAGAGTGAATAAGCGAGACGACAAAAAGAATCTAATTAGTCCGTCAGTTAGATTATCAACAAATATTTGACCCGTGTTTTTTCTTTTGTTACGTAAACCAAAATTGACGAAGATGTGACGCTTTTAAGATTCTCAATACGTCACGCCTTGGTATAATTTTTAGCTAGTTCTGACGTCACGAGCCCCCACTCCCGAGTTTTGATGCGTTTTATCTTTGTCAATATTCATTGATTTACAAAAACAAAAAATACATGTCCATTAATTTCCAATACTCTAACTGACGGACTAAATAGATTTGCAATTTTTTGATACTGTCGTCATGCCTATTGTGCCTCAGCTGCAATGAGAAAGTTTGCCCACTTGTATCTAAATTTATTATTTAAACAAAACTAGTGAAATATGGGTGTCCGTGTATGTAAGTACCTAGGTACTCCAGATAGGTACCTACACTCTGCTTAACCTATAAACGAAAATAGTCATGATGTTTTGATTGATTCATTAAAATAGGTCAGATTTTACCTGTTATTATGTCACTGTAATTAAGTACCAGAAAACGGGGTCGAACATTACTATTTAGATATTATGCAAATTGTACTTTTAGAAAAACTACTGACACAGTGAGCTGGAAATACAACTGCCGTTCTACATTGGTAATGTGCTTAGTGACTTAATAGAAAACGTGTAGGTAGGTACCTACGCAGTCGATAAGAAACGAATGTTTTGAACTAGTTCTCAAAAATGTTTAGATATTGATAAACACATTTTTAATTAACTTCACAGTAATTTAGTGTTTCAAAATATGGAGGCATCGTAAATAAAAATGTGACAAAGACAGACGTAGGTAAGTAGTATAAAAGGCGTTAACGAAGGAATTATATTTTTATTTCTCAGTAAATAGTTTAATGAATTTTAAAGAGTCAGTCCGATAAATCTTGTTTGTTAGCTGTAAAATACTAGGAAAATTGGTGTAAATATAGTTAGAGTTATACAAGTGTTTGAAATCCGTGCACGCGCGTATTTTTGAGGTCAAGTGTCCAACCTCGGAAGAACGTGTTACAGCATTTCAATTCAGACAAGCGACGTTATCATGTAATAAAAAATCATTGCCAGACAGACTTTTAAAAATAAATTCAACAAACCCTATAATTTCACAGTCACATTGAGATTGTTGACAGTAAATACTCACAGGAGCATGTAAGTTACATTTAATTTTTTCAGCTTAGTTTATGTATTAATTATTACTTACAAAAATGTTCAAAGTGAAAAACATCTAGAAAAGCATCATTTCATATAATTTTTAATCGACGTGTATGATTTTGTATTTTAATAAAATATTTTATGATCACCGCACCGGTAAGATTAATTAACTGATACGCGATGTAAATAATAGAGAAAACTATTACAAACACACACACATACACACACCTATATAAGAACACATTTCCTTTTTATTTCCAACGTTAACCGGAAATAGGTCCGTTCCCGCTTCTAAAAACGTACCTTTTCATTGGCATCCGGAGATAGCCTATTTTTTGGTTCTAAAATTATCATTTGTCTTCCTTATTTCTTCTTTTCAGAAGAAATAAACTTCCTATTTAGTATTTATTGTCATATTGTTTAAGATGGGCTCTATTATTTGTGCGGTGGATTGCACAATGCACCTCGCCTTCACCCCGGCTTACGTTCCGATTCCGACATTGAAACAAAACGTTTTTTCACATTGCGGATCTGTCGCTATAATTCTACCAAAATAAATATTCCACTTGCAGTTCCAAGTACAATAAAGTGCAATGTACTCTCGGAGTGGGCCGTATGCCATTGTTTCGTCCGGCAAAACGTTTGGTATACTTCGCGAACCGTCAGTCGTGTATTGCCGCAGCTGAGATTCACAACCAGTGTTGACGTGCGCGCATTATTTACGACTACGAAATGTCATCTAATATAATTAGCGATAAATATGCAAACGATACGAAGTTGAATAGTTTTAGTGCGTTTACTGATAAGAATTTGGCGCCAATAAACGAAAGGTATAGATCGAAAAGTTTGTCGAGTGATAAGTTGAATAAAACGAATGCGGATCGAGCGGCGATATTGGAAGACATTGAGGACCATCATGTTTCAGAGAAGTCTGAGACTCCAGGCTGTCTAGTCGGTAGCAGAGTCTCGGAGCAAGGTCACAACAATATGAACGGGTGAGTTTATTGTTTTCGAAATACTGGTGACATTTACATTAATTCGAATTTTAAACAATCACCGAGTGAATCACCGTGACGACCTCTGACACAAATTTGACGTGCGACTGTTGTTTGTTTACACTTCATCTGAAAGTTCTGACAGTTCTTCATGGTATTCGTTTGTTTATAATACAAGTAATGTAAGTCACAAATATAGGTACCTACTATTTGGGATAATCCTAGAATCGAATTATAATTTGAAAATGATCACTAACAAAATTATAGTCTAATTAATTACTTCTTATGTAATTCTCTAGGGTAGGTAGTTAGGTTCCATAGTACCAATGAATTAAGTTTTAAATCAATCACAAGTTACTGTAGCGAAAACTCACTGACGTGTTTCAAATGTCATTATAATGTAAAAATTAAAATTTGATACAAAAATAAATTAATGTAAATAGGTTACTTACTTAGTTACTTACCTTTTTACAAGTATTTGTTTAATTTGTATTTATTTTACAGGTCAGACTTTCACATTTTTCTATGTTGGGAAGTTTATGCAACTATTTGTTTATTTATAAATATTTATTTCAATAGGTTCACCAACAGCTTCTGTGTACAGCATTTAGGTATACATAGGTTTGAATTATGAAGAAATTTCAACCCATTATGAGACAAACATGCATAATTATGAGAAGGACTTGCCTATTATTAATAATTTCATTAACCACAACAATAGCAAATATAAGAATAAGAATTTAAACAACAACAATACCTGCTTATTACTAAATTATGTTTTTTCATTAAATGTACTTTAATTTGATACAAGCCTTAAGGCTGGGCAAAGGTCTCACTCATAGCTTTCCACTTCTTCCAACGTATGAACTATCTAGCCAATCTCTCACATATGCCTCTTAAGTCATCACATAATTTAATAACTAGAGACTTAGATTTGTAATTTCTTACTTTTTGAATATGGTTTCTTAGACAAACAATCAAAAAGGTAAATATTATTATTAGTAGGTATGTAGACAACAGATATGCCGCTGAGATAAACGGGATTCTGTTAACTTTATCTTGGCGAAGCTGCATCTTGCACGTAGAGCATGTCATTTAAACCCATCAAAAATTATCAGAAGGTGCTTGAAATAATGACATGATTATTTTTATATTACCTACATAAACAGTCTTGCACTTCCATCTGTCAATCACTAAAACATGACTGAAGATTGATTTAAATACCAAATGCATTACTAAAGGATTGTTTTGAAAGAATATACATTTGTTTACAAGACAGTAAAATCAATCATTATATTTAGGTAACGGTCATTAATAGGTTTAGCAGGTAATTACAACAACTACAATAACTATGCTTAATAAAAAAATGTTTTCTTAATTACTATGAATCATACTCTGTATTCTTTATTTCTACATAAATATAAAAAAAAATAGCAGTACACAATCAATACTTAGTCCTACTTGAAGCATTCATTTATTTTTTAATGAAAAGCAATACCTATGGCCTTTTTCGACGACCCGAATGGCGTAGCGGTGGTGAGGCTGCCTTACGTTCTTAGGATCCCAGGTTCGAGTCCCGGTTGGAGCACATGTTTGTGTGATGAGCATGGATATTTGTTTCCGAGTCATGGATGTTTATATGTATAATAAGTATGTATTTACAAACATAAAGTATCTATGTAGTATATCAACTATCTGGTGTCCACGACACAAGCTTTGTTGCTTACTGGGGCACTAGATGGCGCTGTGTGTTCATGTTCAGCGATATTATATGGCCTAAGTGACCTTAAAAAGAAAAGACATATTCGTGAAACAGCTGTAAATACATACTTTGAGTAGTGATCATTTCACCTTGTCAAAGCAAAACAGCATGTTTCCAAGTAAATACCGCAGTAATTTATGATAAAAAAATAATCTGACATTCACTGTAAGCCTTTCATACTCATCAAATAGATTTTGCACTTCACGCTGGTAACAATGCACCTAAATACCTGCAAATTCATCATTGAAGTAAAGTGATGGTGTTAACAGACAATTAAATTTAATAACATTTGATTGACAGATAATCAATTACTATTTATGTTATCTTTTACTGACAAGTGTTATATCATAGTTGCTATGATTTAAGTGCTTTTGACCTCTGGATGATAGGCCTTCACTACTTACCTACCTACTTGTTTTTTTTTTTCATGTGTCTAATTGTTTTATTACTGATAATTAAGACAATTATTTAAAATCTCAGGGGCTTATTCATAAATGCTACTAAAAATTATGAGATGTTTAAATGTAACAAAATGTTTAGACATTGGTGTCGATTCTGTTGTGCACAAACTAAACTTAGGCTAAACTTAATAGGCTATTGCTATCTTTTACTGAAAGAACACACCTCTCAATCTATTTTTTTTTCTGTTGATTAAGTACAGCCAATAATATTCCTAATTATTGCATCATAAAAATTGCTTTAACTAGTGGAAATTGGCAATTGTAGTATTAATTAGTTAAGGCACAGATAATATAATACTTCAGATAAGGCAAGAAAAAATAAATACTTCACTAATGCGAGTTATGGATCATTATATTGTATAAACACAGTATTTACAAATGTTTGTGGCAATGGTTAATAATAGTCTATAGGGTTTGAAGTAGGCAAGTAATTGTTGCAAATCAATAAGTTTGCAAGGCTGTTGCTCATTTAAAGTATATTGACTAATAAATTCCGTCAAGTATAGAGGTAGGTACCTACTTAATTTATTCACTTGAGGAAGTCAACCAATTTTATTATTATTTTTAGGCAAACTTTTCAATGACTAAATTAGCAGGATACCTAAGTATAAACTGATAAACGCAGTCAAGCCTTGTAAACTTTAATACATGTGTTTTTATAGTGAAAACTTCCTAAGACGCATTGAGCACTTTTTGGGTGAACAAAAATCATGGAACTCGCGTCATCGTCACCAAATGTTTTCATAGAACGGTTGGTCAAAATCAACCTTAAAAAAATAAAATAAAGTTTATTTTGGATTGATCGACGATACAATTCACTTATTCGTTAGTTTTTACTTCTATCGGCAGTCCCCAAAGACTGCCCCGCATGTTTTTTTTTCTATAAAACTAGATAATAGTAAGATACTTACATAGGTTACCTACATTGATGAATTTTAAACATTAAATAACTTGTGTTGATACCACAATACTATAACTACCATCTACATAATACAATAACTTGTGCTGGCACGGGGGGCTGTGCTGGGACGGCCGTTGCAGGTGCTGAAAACCTCAAACTACGCAAAGACAATAACTTAATTAGTAGTTACCTACTTATGTGCTTGAGCCGTTTGGGGTTGAAACACTATTGCCATGGGGTCCGGGTCTTTTTGGGACATCGCCAAGGGTTTGGTCGCCTCCAATTTTAGGACAAATAATCAGCATTGCCATCCAACATGGCAATATTAGTACCTATATAGTTTGTAAATAATTTACATACGCAACATAAATAATAAATAAGCATCGTACAACATGTATCATCTTAGGTTGGATCACAACAACACAAAAACATCTTGGAAATTTTGGAGTCATAGTTATCATAAAAATCGTAATTTAGATTTATTATCACCTTGTTCCAATGACGAATGAAAAGTCTTTAAAAATACATACACCGGCAACTAAGGGAACACAAAAAAAGTGAATGATTTTTTTAAATTGAATGTATGCACTTATTTTATTTATTGTTTTCGCTATAGTTGAGTGTGTTTGTTTATTTAATGAAAGAAAAAAACAAAATGTGGACTTGTTAGAATTTATTATAAAGAGAAAAATAAAAACGGTCGTAACTGAAGAATATTGAAATGCTAAATTTACTCAGTGTTCGTTCACTAACACGTTCATTACGCACTTCTTCCACATTTCGGGTCGGGACCCTTATAAAACGTCGTGTACGGCACTGTTTGTACGATTTCTGTCTTGCCCTCGCCTGCGCACGTAAGATCCTGTCTGTCTGTATCGTTGCACATTAAGCGTGGGCCAGACTGTTGTAAACAAGCCCTCCACCCACCTCCACATCGGTCTCCACCGGCGGTTTACAACAGCACGCACTATTGACGCACTGTAAACCGCCGGTGGAGACCGATGTGGAGGTGTGTGGAGGGCTTGTTTACAACAGTCTGGCACGGGCATTACGGTGGATCACGGCTACTGATACACCCAACGTTCGACTGACTGTATCCTTTTTTTTTTCTTTTTTTTTTCGGATGGGAAATCATCAAATGACTTCTCCCGCTCTGGGCGGAGCAGGAGGGAGTGTCAGACTTTTACTGACTAAAACCCATCCATGTTCCTTCATCGCCCTTTGTGTTCCGGGGCCACGGTATCTCTTTCGAATAGTCCCGCAACCCCGGCAGGCATCGGTCCTTTCGGACCCCTTCCTTTTGCTGACTCTCTTTGAGGCGCGCGTGGAACACGAACGCGCCGTCGACACGGCCTGTCGTTATGAGACGGACGGATGGCGAGCTAGCCCATAGCCCACCGTCCACAGGCCCGCGCCTACGGTGGCCGGGGCGTCTCCCGCGGCGGCCGGGACGCTGTGAGGTTCTCTCCCTCTCACGTTCCGCCACTTCCTTCTCTAGCATTACTGCTTCGCAGAAGGAGGTGACGGCGTCCCATTCCGTCTCGCTCCGGACTAGGGCATGCAAAACCGGAAAGTCATCAAAACCGGTTTTGAACATCGTTTTTTTGGACCAAAACCGAAAACCGGAGCTAGGTCCGGTTTTAGCAAAAAAAATCGAATGTAGTATAATTTAAAAAGAAACACCATTTTTTTTAAATACCCACTAAGTCTACAAATAAAACAAATTGTATGATACATTTCTTTTTAATCCAAACCATAATAAATGTACAGATAACAATGAACTTATAATACTATAAAGATTAATTAACTGAGATCAAATCAACAACAAGTAAGTTTTTGGTATCTTTGGTACCTATTAAGTCTGCTATCAAAAATAATATATTTTAAACATAGAAAACACAATCAGCATCTTCAAATATTAAACACAGCCACCCACAATTACCAAAAAAATCAACATTTTTGTAACTTTGAAGACGAACTACAAAATAACATTATTATAATATGATTCATATTGCACTAAAACAGAGATCAATAATCAACTATGTATACTAATTTAAATAAAGCATAAATCACTTGTTCTTTGCGCCCTTCGTGTCGTTTCATCCACGAGCTCAACATAAATGTACATTAAAAGACACAAAATATAATAAATTAATAACTAAGTAAATACTCACATTTTGTCCTAGCGTCGCAGGCGAGGGCGGCGGACAGGCACTTGCACTCCCGGTAAGGGTATTACTGCAACAACGCAGGCGCAGGCTGGCGGGTTACGGGTGTGGGGTGCGGGGGTAGTGGAGGGAGGCGTGTAAGTGGGTGGATGCAGGCTGTGTTCGGTTCGGATACATTTGATGCCTCAAAATTAATAATTTTTTGAGTGTTCGAAAAAAATGTTGATAAAAATCAAAATGTTAATTGTTACTCAATAATGGGAAAACCGGAGCTGAGCTCCGGTTTTGGCTCTCAAAACCGGTTTTCAAAAATCGTTAAATTTTGGCCGATTTCCGGTTTTGCGCAAAACCTGAAAACCGGTTTTGCATGCCCTACTCCGGACCATGGCTTGCACCAGGGCCGGACGCGAGAGGTCGCCGCCGCCAATCGCCGCTTCGAGGACACGGCGGTGCTCCGCCCACGCGGGGCACACCTCCACCGTATGCTCCACCGTGTCCTCCGGTCGATCCTCGCAGTGGAAACACCCGGGCGTTTCCTCCCGCCCGATTCGGTACAGGAACCTCCCGAAAACACCGTGTCCGGTGAGACTGACTGTACCCTTAAGTTTAAAAAAAAAGGACTCGCTTTAATAGGCGAGACGCCAAAATAACTAATTAGTCCGTCAGTTAGATTAACAGAAAATATTTGACCGGTGTTTTTTCTTTTGTTACGTAAATCAAAATTGACGAAGATGACGCTTTTAAAATTCTCAATACGTCACGCCTAGGTATAATTTTTAGCTAGTTCTGACGTCACGAGCCCCCACTTCCGAGTTTTGATGCGTTTTATCTTTGTCAATATTCATTGATTTACAAAAACAAAAAATACGTGTCCATTAATTTCCAATACTCTAACTGACGGACTAAATAGATTTGCAATTTTTTGATACTGTCGTCATGCCTATTGTGTTCCCCTAATTTTGCCGATGTGTGTATATAAGCTAGATTAGGCTCTAGTCGTGTAAACCACTGTTTATTGTCTTGTTTACGAGTAAGGGGATAAGTTATGTCACTCTTGTTTAATTTAGGTTTTCATGTCAATGTTATATGCGTCAATTACCTACAGCACTATGTATCTAACAATAATTTAACGCCATTAAAGTATCAAATTTTCAGAACAGTATCGTAAATTATATGCTTATCTCTGACCCAGTTTTAGAATTGTTTATATGTTCGTTTTATACTGATATTAATGAAATAGAAAAGGCAAATGCAATAGAAGTTAACCAAACTTCAGACACGTATCAAAGCACCCGGTCCTATTAACGGCCTGAGGACCAGATTATTTAAGATCTAAAAAAAATAATTTCTGTTTTCAGGATTCGTTAGGCTGAAAATGTAGATACTTAGTTAGTTGTATGTAAGATTCTCTTATCATCTGCCAATTAAGGAAAAAATGTTATGAAGCCAAATCAAAATACGTGCGGCATGTACGTATTGATAACATGTTATTTTTGAACTATGTTACTAAGATTTTTTACAATGTTGTTGTAGAAATATCGGAAAGCTAAACAGGATCAAACTAGAGTAAAACTGAGGCCTAAAAATTATCATGTTCGAGACTGACTTTCTGTTAGTTATCGTAGGACCCAATATAATACCCTGAGAAAGTATACAAAGGCCTCCTCTTAAACATCCAAAATTTCGTCTGATTCCTCCTTATATATCTTCTAAGATTTACCATTTAAACATCTTTCAACTGTGATTTTGTTCAGCAAACTGAATTTATAAACAATTTATTCAGTAGAGAAGTACAATCACTCGTTTGCTTAATTTCAAACTAAATCTAGTCATCTCAATATTTGCAACCACTCTTTAGTCTCGTAATCTTGTATTAAAGTGTAAAAATTTACATAATATTGACGTATCCAGTCCAGTATTATGCCATAGAACGATAATATTTATATAATTTTTGGTTTGATACATGAATCATTTGTTGAACCTCTTGCGTAGCAGATTCAATAATAATTGAACGTACTGAATTACTGATCTGACGACCGCTCGAATATAATAAGATGTCAGGGTCAGGGCTATTAAAATCACGGTGTAGTGTACTGTGTCTTTTTGTTTGATTGCACTGCACTAAATACAGCTACGACAGTAGGATCGATAGAAATCTATTGGCGAAAGCCGATAATCCCGCCCGACCTTTGCCGAAAATGAAAACTTTTCAATGTAGATGCTATCATAGTTGCAGTGCAAGTACGTAGGAATCGATTCGATAAATCTGACAGTTATTCTCGACAAAATGAGTTTTTATCTTTGTTATAAACTCATTTTGTCGAAAATGACTGTCAGATTTATCGAATCGATTCCTACGTACTTGCACGGTTGATCGCACTCTCCCTTGTAGTTTCTAATTTTCATGAGAAGGACATGACGCCAATCTAGAAGAACCCATTCAATTATTTAGAGCACTGTTCTCTAAATAATTCTGTCTAAAACTATTTAGATAGGGTGCTCCATGTAAAATACTCGTATTCAGCTGCATCCAGTTAGATTGCAAGGCGACCCCAACCCCAACATAGTTAGGAAATGTTACATAGTTAGGCTGGGCAGATGCTGAGTGTCCAAAACTTATTTTATAACACATTTGCTCGTAAAGGGTCTCTTATTTCACCCATTTCAATATCGTATTGTATCTCTTTACGTACTTGTGCAAAATCAAAATCAAAGCATTTATTTCAAGTAGGCCAGTTACAGGCACTTTTGAATTGTCGAAACAAAGATGAAAATTAAATGTAGCTACAGTCCCAGTCACAAGACATAAAAACTGTGAAAGTACTGTAGTTGCCCATTCCCTAGCGTAGATCTCTATGCAGAAGAACGGGCAAGAAACTCCATGGACACTCTTTTAAATCAAAATATTGTTACAAAATCTTGGTTACAACATTCATGTTGAGATGGTATATTATGTGAGAACAGTGTAGCAAGATGTGCACGTTAAAAGTGTCCATAGTAAAAACAAAAAATACAATTCAAAATAAGCCATGGCAACTAAGAGATGACCAGTCACAACTGACAGCGCCCGTTCACGAACATGAGGCATGGATCAGCACCATTCAACTCAACCATTTTGAAGGGTAATGTAATGTAAAAACGCACGGTTTATCAAGATGCTCCGTCTAAAACGAGCGGTAAGTACTTTTTTAAATCTTAGCAAAGAGTAATTATGTCAGAGAAGTGATGATTTTATGAATAAAATTAACTTTGGGAGATGAAATATAGATAAACATTTAATTCTTTAATTTAATTAATTTTTGACAATAAATTACAACCATTTATCTGTAACAAAAACAAAAATATTAATTTACTTTATTAGTAATACTGGCTGTTTTTTGTGTCTTTGACTTTAAAAAAAAGCGCTGATGCGCGCGCATCGCTAATTTGTGAACAAGTAAAAGATTTAAGTATTCGTTCAGGAAAGTCCGAGTTTTATTTATTTCCTCGCAAATATGGTATAAAACGTCGTACTATGACATACGTGCGCTTTGATAATTACAGCCTCTGCTTTCTTGTAGGCGATATTGCTAGCCCGAGCCGTAGGAGCCCTCTCCTACGGCTCGGGCTAGCAATATCGCCTCGGCTGTAATTTTCAACTTACCGCACTTATATCATAATGTACTATTACTGTATTACCACTGCTGTCACTATGGTATTTTGACGTCCTTAATATGATGGAATGAAAAATTATGCAGGATTCAGATAGTAGTTGTGAGGATCTTCGAATAAAGACGACGTTTTTCAATGGGACCTAATCTGTCATTGCACCGTACATGCGTGCAGCTAGCCAAGGGTCATAGCAAGACGATCATTATAATGTCAATATTTGCATCTGAGCAACGTTCAATTTGCGTGCTACCGATACGCCAAACAGTTTCAATTATGATAGATTGATTGTCTCTATGTTGATCGTTCTATTGTTTTGCCACACAGACTTATAATAACAGTATATTGTTTTCCAATTCAGATTTTATGCGCTTATGAATGTTCTTGATAGTGAAATGTTTTCCGGAGAACCAATACATTATCTTCTTTTTGATTCTCTTTGAAGGTGATAAAAACCTTAGACGACATGTAATTCATTTGTTTTAGTCCTAATGGGAAATGGAAACTCATCTAGAGGATATAAAAGTTATTATGATTCTCGATTTCTATGTGAAGTAGAAAGTTAACCATCGGAAGTAAGTAATACTGCTCATGCTCATTCTATATGTGTATGGGGCGTGAATTGTGCCGGTATGAGTACATGTGTGGTTGGTCCGACCGCAATGCTCGATGTCGTAAATCCAGTGCACTTTATTGGCTAGATAGAGTTACTAGGAAGTACTATCATGCTTCAAATGTACTGATTGATGTACCATTTATATACCGGATGACTTTTTTATCACTTTAAAAAAAAAATGGGTTTATTAGGTGAACGGAGTAGAAGCTTATGGCATACATAGTTGTTTTTTTTTCCTTTTTCCACAGCTTAGAAAAAAATTGATGTATCATCAAAAAACGCTATAAATTTCAAGTAAACTTTTTAGGTTAGAACAAAGAACGTGACATTTTGAAAAAAAAAAAAATAAAAATATCGAATTTCAACTCATAGGTACGCAATACGAGTATGATTTGAATTTCGTTTTTTTTTTTTTTAAACTGAGTATGTTGTTTGCTTCTACTCCGTTCACCTATTAAGTATACCTATTTTATTTGGAAAGTAATAAAAAAGTCATCTTGTATTCATGATAATTATTGCTATAGAAAAGTAAAAAATCGGGAATCATTTGCAAGGAAGCTCTGTTGATTGACATTAGAATGATGTACAGGTTCGTTTAAGTTATTCATTCCAACTTTTTTATGTTTATTGTTCTGAATGGTCTTTAAGTTGTCTCATTTCAAAACTCCATGCACGAAAATTATTTAATCAACATATAATTATGTAAGTACAAATTGTACAATGACAGACGGATTTTTACATGTTTTACGCACGTACTAATAACATGAGATCATAAGACAGCTGTTTGCTCGTCTTCTTTTGTTTTCCAAAATGACACACGAAAATGACACCGCCGTCTTCAACAAGGCTTGTTTATTTAAAAAACTTAAATAATAACACTACTGAATGATACGTTTTGAACGGTGATAATGATCGTGAAAATAGAATTTTCACGCGAATACATCATAGGTGTGAAAAATATTGTTCATTTAAGCAGTTTTAAATATTACCACCTACAGTCTAAACAGCTGAACAAATAATACGTAACCCGATTTATCTGAAATGGAAATCCAAAATGAACGAACGCCTTTTTCGGCAATGTAAAAATCTTGCGTCAAATCGCAAAATAATATTCTTCATGTTGTCATGTGAGTTGAATTTTTGACTCAAAACCTTACCAAGAAGCTTTTCCAACGTGCAACTTTTTACTATACTATGTGTAACTAGGGTTTTTTTTTTTTTTTTTTTTTTTTTTCGGATGGGAAATCATCAAATGACTTCTCCCGCTCTGGGCGGAGCGGGAGGGAGTGTCAGACTTTTACTGACTAAAACCCATCCATGCTCCCTCATCGCCCTTTGTGTTCCGGGGCCACGGTATCTCTTTCGAACAGTCCCGCAACCCCGGCAGGCATCGGTCCTTGCGGACCCCTTCCCCTTTGCTGACTCTCTCTGAGGCGCGCGTGGAACACGAAACTAGGGTTGCCACCCGTACTATAATATATAGTATCGTACTATATTTCAGACAATTGTACTATATATTATAGAAAAATAATATGGTACGAAAAATACTATATTTTTATCCCTAATTGTACTGTCGCGTTTTTTAATTTACTGTGACTGGAAGTCTGGAACGTACCCGCAACGCTGCAGGGGGAATTTCAGAACGAAACGCATTCTCGGCAACGAAACGTCAACTGTCAAATGTTAATAATTTGTATTCAGAAATTATAAATGTAAATGAAATTATTTCAAAAATAAGCGAAGAAGAGGTGTTTTTACGAAAAAACACTGCTGAAAAATTGCAAATACTTTTTGAAAGTACAGATACTTTGACAAATATATTTTAAATCATTTGCTTTCTTCTCTCCATTCCTGCATCTTCCGCTTCTACGGAAATATTTTTTTCCGTCATGCATGAATGTAAAATGGAAAGAAGAAAGAAAAAGTATTAATTTTATTAAAAATGAATTGTTAATTTATTTTAATATGAATCTAAATTGTTCAGATAATTATTTTAAATGCAATTAGATCATTGATGGCCAAAGCGAAGAGTAATAACAAATACACACATCAACACGGTCTAGGGATATTTTTAAAAAAGCGAATTACTATCAATGTGTTAATTATTTATATGACATGTATATATTTAAAAGATACGTTATTTAATATTCTACCATTTTTTAATAATGGTTAAGGTATAGATTAAAATTTCAGGATTTTATGGAAAAAAATGAAGCATAGACGGAAACCGTATATGAATGAACTTTTAATTTGTGAGTAAAAACTGAAAAAAATAGAAAAATCATTTAATTTGTGTTTATAAACTTGAAGTTAGTAGTCTGAGAAAGCGCCCATGATGTTCATAACACATCGGCAACGATTCGGCATGCACAGAACAAGGTTGTCAATGTCTTGCTGCGGAATATTGTCCCATGTCCTTCTGAGATGCGCAAAAAGTTGATCTTCTGTAGCCAGATTTTCAGGAACTTCCTTCAGAGCTCTTCTTTGCAGCATATCCCACGCATGCTCAATGGGATTTAGATCTGGCGATTGAGCAGGCCAGTCTAAGGCCCTAACATTATGTGTATGTAACCAAGCTGCTACCGTTCTCGCCGTGTGTGCCCGGGCATTGTCGTGCATGAGCAGGAAATCTTGCCCCATTTGTGTTCTGTGGGGCAAGATTACGGGCCCCAGCACCTGTTGGACGTATCGTTCTGCCGTCATATTGCCCCGCACCCAAACGAGATCCGTCCGTCCTCCAAGACGAATTCCTGCCCAAACCATAATTGTTCCTCCTTGGTATGGGTGAACTTCCTGAGGGTTCTGGAGACGGCTCCATCGTCCAGGAACTCGCCAAACACGCGTCCTTCGTGAATCTGGATGGAAGCCGAACCTGGATTCATCCGTGAACAGCACATTGGACCATTGGTCACGGCACCAGTCCACGTGGTTCCGAACCCATTCTAATCGTCGTCCACGATTGCCTCTCCGTAAAGGTGGGACCCGGAGTGGTCTACGAGAGCGTAGATTGCTTTCATGCAGTCGCCTTCTTACAGTTTGGTCACTCACAAGCACTTGGTGTTCCACTCGCAGCCTTTGGACCAATTGAGTCGCCGTTGCATTTGGTTGTGCTCGCGCAGTAATTTGCAAAAATCGGTCTTGTCTGGGGGTAGTGATGCGACTTGGCCCCCGGTGCCTCTCCGCTACTTCACCTGTGGCACGATAGCGTGTCCACAATCTTGAAATTACATTTTGATGGGTCCCTATGGCCTCAGCAACATTACGCTGAACAGATCCAGCTTCCAGCATTCCCACAGCTCGTAACATCTCCGCCCTCGTCAAATGTCGGCGTTGCATGGCTACAATACCTCAATTTTAACTTTATCTTTCGTTTAAAAATGAAAAAAAACTGTAACTAAACGTAATTCGTATTGTTTTCTAAATTTCGCACAAATGAAAATTCCCTCTCCTATACATCAAGACATTTTTATGCCACCGAAACAAAAGAATTTTCAAAAATTTGAATTTGGAATTAGTCTGAGATAAATTACAAACAAATCGGTGTATAAAAGATTCCAATGCGGCCAGTACTTTTCGAGCTATTTAATTGAGTATGAAATATCCCTAGACCGTGTTGATGTGTGTATATATGGAAAAACAAATACTTAAAATAAATGCGTACTTTTTTTGTCCTGAAATTCCCAAAAGTACTATATTTTTGCAGCTTTTTTGGGAAAAATACTATATTTGTTCAAAATAAAGGTGGCAACCCTATGTGTAACCGTCTTCAGCTTATCAGTTCAGGATATCTAGCGTTTCTTCTGTTCTACGACTAGCTTGTCCTGGAGACACAAAGTCGTTTCTTTCAACTTTTACGCCGTACCCCACTGTAACTTATCAATACTGTGTGTTATAGTTCTTCTCAGGGCCGGAGTTCTGAATACTGCCATCACAATTATAATCAATATTGCATTTGTTTTTCTTACTTCTTCACGGCAAGCTAGCACATTAGCTACGTGTTCAGTACTACATAATTAAGTAGTATTGTAGTAGCTATGTCCGACGAGGTTAACAACAGACCCTTAAATTATCAGTTCTAATGTAATAAGTATGAGGATAATTAAATAGTTGGCTATCGTGATGAGCACTTTGTACTTCATTGAGGACATTACTATTCTATGTGACACGAATATAGATAGTGAATATTTACATAGACATTGGTCTATATGTCATCTAGTTGTATGACTTGTTTGGTACTTCTGCAGAAGCCAGTTCAAATCCTGTCATAATTCCAATGATTCCTCCATTTATTGGTTCATTGTTTTTTAATTCTATAGAATACGGTCAAGTGGTACCTTGTTCCAGAACCTTTAAATCTATGGAATACGGTCATACTATTGTTTTTTTGAAATGCGATAACAACTAAGCCGTTCCCTAATGAATGTTGACGAGTTAGAACATGGTCACGATCACGCCTCGTCAATTAAAATAGCATACGTTTCACACAATTAGTTATATAAACGTGAGAAGTGTGATAGGCGCTAATTATACACTGATTACATTTCTACACGATTACTGCCTACAGCTTGAAGGACCATTTAAATTTGATGTGTTTCTGCATGTAAGAGAGGCCACAGTAACTTTTTAGGTACCTACTAGCAGCTCAACGTTTTGTACATTCGATGTTTAGACTACTTTGGATTTGGTAAAAAGCAGATCCGAAGCTACAATTTTTGTAGTTATTTCTGTTTTGCTTTTCTCAGCATTGTTCTCAATTGTTTTTTCATGTCTGACGGGTGACTACGTTGGGCAATTCTTGCCGAGTGTGAACACAACATGTGACCACTTGATTGAGTTTCCGTAGGCGTAGGTTGGTCACCATGACCGTGTCCTTCACTGTCTGGACTTCTGGAGGACACGGGGGCGCGGGCGGCGCGGCATACGCTGGTCGAGTCTGCCGCGTGCGATGAGCCGCGGGGCGTCATCGATCGAGAGTGTTACCGTTACTGCAACGTAAAAATCGATCCCCCGCGAGTCGCGACCCTGAACGTACAAGACAAATTTTATGGATTATAATGTTCAAGTTTTCTTTATCTGTGACTTGGATTTTTTCTTTCCGCTACGGTAAGCGGTGGACAAACACGTCTCCCCTTCGTAACCTGTCCGAAAGTCGGTAGATAAATAATAATCGTCAATTATTTGTATAATCCGGGCAGTTGAATGATAAGATAGGCAACATTGTAACGTAAAAATATGGTTCTGTATGCTGAAGACGTTGCTTGATTTGAGGTCCCTGCTATTTATACTTGAAAGAGTGAAATACTAAGTAGGGAACTTTTAGTAAGAAACTTCAGGAATAAAAGAAGTGCTAGATAGCCTCATCTAGAATTCTAGACGAATTGGCAGCCAAATTAGATAAGTAATGTAACCATACCTGGCCAAGATTCAAAAGTTTTTTTTTTATGTTGGTAGTAGCCGTGCTTGAGCCTCTAATTCAACAATGGGCCCATGGGTGCACGGAACCATGTAAGACCTACTGTGGGATAATAAAGCAATAATTACATTACATAAAGTGTTACTTTCACATTTCACGCTACTATTACATAAATAATTAGGTTTTACAACGTTTAATATCAATACTACATAATCCGTACGATAAATGATAATAAGATATCGAATTTGTAAATTAATTTTAGCAGTGCAAATCTTTTGAAAAACAATTTTAAATTTGTCTATCATCGTCACCTACAAAAAAAAAAGAATCTAAGCCTGATTCTGCTTAGTCAAATATTTTTGTGAGCAATCAGCGTCATTTCATACCATAATTTAAGTGCACGTGTTCTCAAAGCATTTGATTCCTTTGTAACTATACCCTCAACTCGAAAATCAGTTTGAATACGACAATATTTACATGTCACGGTTCCCGCCGTATTAAACTATTATCAGTTGGTAGTTGCACTTATCTACCTACAATTTGTGCAGGGAGTGGCTCATTCGATGTTTCGAGATAACGATAGCAGTAATAGCTATTAGATTTAAATTAGTACTCACCCGAAGACGCTACTAATATGACAGCTTGACGTTTCATTTACTCTTTCGTAAAATAATTGGATTTTGTGATTTAAAGTGCTGTGTAGTGATTTATTGGAGCAAAATGACAGACACGAAACCTTTACTGCAGTAAGTTTTGATTCTTAAGTTCATTATTGCGTAGGATCGTGTTATTTTTAATGTTTTAACGCGTTATGCACTGAGCATGGAATCTGAGAAAATTTGTTCGTACCTTGAAACAGAGCTACACAATGTAAACCTAATGTGTTTAGTTTATCATCGCACTTAGCACATTTTTATGGTGGTCTGGGTCTTTCAATCTCATAACAAACCTACAGCATGGATTTTTGCCCGTAAGTAAACAAAAATATAAAATTGTTCTGCAGTACATTGCATTCTTTGTGCACGATGCCATCATTAATGAATTGTTTGTTTCTTGTCATTCTCTCTATTAAATTTGTAACTCAGTGCTACGTTATTGCTGCTTAAGACTAGTGTTACCACTGACTTGCTTCTACTGTGTCTGTTGTTACATTGTTTCTGGTACCTATAACCTATACCATTTACAATAGCCCAAGCTACCTTCTCATCACTGTCCATCACACCTTTTGTATGAAGCCTCAAAATCGTCATTGGAATATCAATGGATGTTAGTCGTTTCGTTGTTTACCCGTGTAATGACCTCGCCTCGTTTACTTTTCAATCCTTGTATGTAATGTCTATTAGATAAGTGTCGTATTTACACCACACAGTATCTAAATGTTACCTTTGAAATTATTGTAGTTGTTAGCTCCTTAATTCAACTTCAGCAGAATTAATTTTGGGTTGCCATCGCCTTGTTAACACGTAGTTTGTTCTTGATTGGATTTATTTTGTCCTTTAACATCTTACTAACTAACCAATACTGCCCCACTGTTGTGCAATGACCTCCTTCTCCCTTTCCACGCAGTTCTGTCTCAGACAGTCTTTTGTAAGATTCAAACTCGTCCCGTCATCGCCTTTGTCTGCCGCTCCTTCTTCTTATCGTGTGGTTAGTTCTTAACCTGCCCTCTCAGCATGAGAGATTCGACAAATCTTTTGTTCATCTGTCATTGAATCGACAAAATGACAGATGAACAAAAGATTTGTCGATTCTCTTTCGTTTCTACAGTGGTCATGCTACGCGGCCTGGTGTCAGAGTCTTTATGCCGCCCATGGGCCTCTGACTTGGCTTTACATGCCGTCAAGAAATATCTCAGGCATGCTGGTCTGCAGTCTCACGTCTGCTACGTCTACCTTTGTAATATTTCTAGGTTAATATGAATGAGAATAGATAGTAGACTGGCACGGGAACTTGGAGATTGGCACAAGAGAAGAGGCCTGTACCCAGCAGTGTGTCCGAATTCATTCTGTGGGTAATGGTGATGAATATGAATGAGTAAGCAGCATTTTAATTTGGTGAATAACAACACGTGGCCTTAGTTTCAGCTTAGTTTTGACAACGTATTTGATAAGAAGAACTTCTTATTTTATGGTAGGATTATAGTGTTGTTTAGCTAATTTTATTTCCGAGGCGCCTACTTCTTGTGTTACTTGGTCAAGAGCAACAAACGTAACCCTGTCTGTGACTAAAAAATAAATGTAAAGATCACTAAATATTATTAATTCCGCTACCAGTATCTTCCAGTACCGGTATCTTTATATTGGAAAAGTTGGTGTTCATTAACTTAGGCTAGGCCAAATCCAAAGCAAAAAAATAAGGTTGTAAGTAAACAAATACCGCATTAGTTGTGCAAAAAACTCAATAAGTAGGTACTGTTAATATTTTTGACTTCACCATCTTTCCTGCTTCATCATGCTTTTACTCTGTTTTATTTGGGGCGGCATAGCTCGCAGTTTCTTCAACCATGACAACCCATGCTTCTCTATTCGTCGTCATCTCAATAGTCACCCTCTAGCGATATCGTCTTTCACACTGTCCATCTATCGTTAATTTGGTTTTCCACATAACTTCACATTTTCCCCACGGAGACGTAGCCGTATCATACAATAATTTGGAATTCTTCATCTCGACCACGATGAATGGAACGCATTTAATGATTGTTCTGTCAAATAACCATTGTGATTATTTTAACAATACATATTGTCATTGGTAAATGCCTGACAGGTGATGTTTCCAGTGAAGTAAATTGAAGAGACATTAGCATGATGTCCTCAATGACTTGATTGATAGGTATCGCAATGAGGGATTTTCTTTTTCAACTCTTCCCTAGTCGCTGGATAGGTGGCGCTGACCTTGGTAAGTTGCTGCAAGGAACGGAACGTCACATCATTTCATTTGGATGTAATGGTTATATTCGAAAGCATAAGCAAACGAAAGTGTCAGTCAACGAGCGTATGTGACGTGAGGCAATGTCTTTTTTCCAAGCGTTTTGGCTTTGGCACCTAGTAACGTAGTCAGTTCAACGCCATTTACCGAGTTCTTGGAAACATTTTTTTTTAATACTAAAAAAAAAATCCTCTTATTGCAGCTTGCAGCCTACAGACGTCATAGATTTACAAATGAACGTCTCTTTACCAAATACGTGTATTTGCATAATTATTCCTATTTCGCCCGTGGTCCGTCGCGCGTCGTGGTCAATTCGGCAGTACGAGTATATGTTTCTTGAAGGAACCACGGCCAAAAACCTGTATGTGTGAATTGATGGTTCTATCACGATGTTTGTTAACACCTCTACTTTAGACCTGTCAGTCAACATTTTATATAACAGTTCCGGAACTGGTAGACTGATTCTCATAGGTAACCCTACGAAGGTCACTGCTAAACAATGTAAAGTACTAACATCATTGTAGGTCTGCCAGAGAAGAATTGTGATTTGTAGTATTTTTACATTCAGCCGCATTCGTGGTAGGCTGGCACTGGCAGGCAGGTTGATTGATACTATAAGTGTGATAATCAAGATACCTATTATTTGATAGCGAATGGACGGAACAATATAAAACCAGTACCTACCTACCTAACTCAGCCTTTTTTTTTTTTTTTTTTTTTTTTCGGATGGGAAATCATCAAATGACTTCTCCCGCTCTGGGCGGAGCAGGAGGGAGTGTCAGACTTTTACTGACTAAAACCCATCCATGTTCCTTCATCGCCCTTTGTGTTCCGGGGCCACGGTATCTCTTTCGAATAGTCCCGCAACCCCGGCAGGCATCGGTCCTTGCGGACCCCTTCCTTTTTGCTGACTCTCTTTGAGGCGCGCGTGGAACACGAACGCGCCGTCGACACGGCCTGTCGTCATGAGACGGACGGACGGCGAGCTAGCCCATAGCCCACCGTCCACAGGCCCGCGCCTACGGTGGCCGGGGGCCACGTGGTGGCCCATTCCGTCTCGCTCCGGACCATGGCTTGCACCAGGGCCGGACGCGAGAGGTCGCCGCCGCCAATCGCCGCTTCGAGGACACGGCGGTGCTCTGCCCACGCGGGGCACACCTCCACCGTGTGCTCCACCGTGTCCTCCGGTCGATCCTCGCAGTGGAAACACCCGGGCGTTTCCTCCCGCCCGATTCGGTGCAGGAACCTCCCGAAAACACCGTGTCCGGTGAGGACCTGCGTCAGGCGGAAGGTGAGGACGCCGTGGCGTCTCTCCAGCCACTCCTCAAAGAGGGGACTTATCGCCACTATCGTGGCGTGCCCTACCTAACTCAGCCTTAGCCTAAAACATTGACATTTCCGTTAATGTTTTACTACCAATCCTATAATGGTTTTTGTACGTAAACGTAAAGCCGTTGGTCTTGCATAGCTATTCACAAACGCTTCGATTCGATTTCGATTCGACAAGTCGTATGTCTCTCTTTTTTTGGCATTACGAAAGCGAGCGAGATAGACATACGACTTTCCGAATCGAAATCGAATCGAAGTGTTTGTGAATAGCTAGCTTTGTTGATCTTTCTTCGGTCGTGTGGGGTTGCTGATTGTATACTGTGTTTTTTCATCTGCCCAGCCTTTTCCCAACTATGTTGGGGTCGGCTTCCAGTCTCACCGGATGCAGCTGAATACCAGTATTTTACATGGACGACTGCCTATATGACTTCCACAGCCCAGTACTGGGTAATACGATACCCCTTGGTAAGACTGATTTTCAGACTTAAGTACTAAAATATCGATGGCTAATCTCCGATCAAAATGGCCGCCATGGCCGAAAACAGTCAGAATGACTAGAACCAATCGTAAACAACACAAGGCTGTTACAGCAACATTCCTTCAGTCTCCACAAAGCCCCATTACTCAGAATATACGACAAAAATAATATTGTCCATTATTATGATAACAGCACATGTACGTCTATTGTGTTGTGTGCAAAATGGTACAATTTGTGGCCACGTGTTCGGTATTACTCACATGTTACCTACAGATCTACAGTCAATCGCATCTCATAAACAAAACATCACGCCTGTAATCCCCGAAGGTTTCTGCAGAGGTGTAGACTTTCGTTCGGTCGACCAAGCTATTAGGTTTACATTTTACACTGTAATTTGCATGATAATATGTAAACCAAATAGCTTTGTCGACCGTACACCCAAATTACTTGTTTTCAACTTTAGCGCCAATAAAGCCTCTATAAACAAAGCTGTATCTGTGGTGACAGCGTCATTATGTCCACTGACATAGGTACAATATACGCTCGCACGATGCGCAAGAGACAGTCAAGACAATATTAAACGCTTCCTACAATAATAATATTATTATGTAATACGGACGGGAGGTACATTTGTTATATGTTTTGCTACATGGTTTCATCTGAAATTCTTGTCTTTGTGTTTGTAAATAATGTATCTTTTTGTTTGACAAAGTCTCTGGTGTAGAGAGGCTCGTAGTAGCTGTATTTTGTATTGTTTTCGATTTGGTCTTGCTTCGATTTGTGGGATTTCGAAAACAGCAGTTATTCTCAGCTGGTTTTATTTAGTTTTAGACTATTACTACCTGTCATGTCATCTGTCCAGCTGTCAACGTAATTGGCTTATTAATGTAACCACCAGTAGGTCAACGCTTGTATGACAAGAAAATTATGCAATGGTTTTCTGACATTAATCACAACATAATAAAATTATGTAGTTTAGGTGGGATGAACCATAGGTATGTGTCTGAAAGAGTGGTGATTATAAATGTTGATGGATGGAAAGACAGCGAAAGACTAAAGAAAAGATGAATGTATTGGGTTCTAAGGAGGAAGGATATTTTAAAATTAAAAAGTAAGTAAATGACAGCGTGACGGACGTCGGCCGATTAGTGCCGCTAAGTAACATGGAACAAGAGCAGTAAGATGACTAATTGCACACCTTTAATAAGTTCCTTATCAAAATCACGTGAACGAAACATTTCCCCATCTTGCCCTGAACAAGGTCGAACGTGGCACTTTATTAATAGGTCGTTACACCCTACTGTATGCCCTTAAAAAAACTATTATCTATCGATAACCAACATTAGCGCCGATTACGATAAGTAATTGATAAAAATGTGTAATACGAGGAATTGAACAGGTTGTAGCTACCTATAATTTAATAGTTTAAACTTTACTAGCACTTCGCCTGCGAAATCGTCTGCGAAAATTGTAATATGCATGATATCAATATAATTTATAGCCTATGTTACTCGGTAAAGATGTAGCTTTCTAATGGTGAAAGAATTTTTAAAATCGGTTGAGTAGTTCTTGACTTAAATCGTAACAAACAAACAAAAAATCTAATCTTTCCTCTTTATAAATTAGTTTAGAAATCTATCAAGAGAAAAAAAACAATCAACAGAAAAAAATGGGTGTTTGTTTTTTCTCTTGGCTCATCATCATCTGCCTAGCCTTTTCCCAACTATGTTGGGGTCGGCTTGCAATCTAACCGGATGCCGAATACTTGTATTTTACATGGAGCAACTGCCTATCTGACCTCCAGAACCCAGTTAGTACTGGTAAGACTGATTGTTAG
This sequence comes from Xestia sexstrigata, assembly GCA_941918905.2. Lineage (NCBI taxonomy): Eukaryota > Metazoa > Arthropoda > Insecta > Lepidoptera > Noctuidae > Xestia > Xestia sexstrigata. The sequence continues at coordinate 23,101,687 of OW799201.2, forward strand.
ATTTTCGGGCCACTGACTACCTATAACAACCCTGTTTTTTCTCATGGCTATTGTATTGTAATTATTGTGTTATTATATATGTATAGTACTTATTGTAAGTGCATTGGGGTGTCTATCTCCATCTCCACGTACAAAGCGCGCATTTCGCTTTCAGGTTCGCTTGCCTATGCAATGCATCCAGAATTTACTTTGCTCTGGTGCGGTGTTAACATGTTCTTCTCAGATTTTTTTCACTCTAGAAATAATTAATCAACCATGCTGCTGAAATTGGTCCTGAATTTACCACAAACACTTTATGCTTCTGTCAAATCTGTGCTTAGAACCGTGTCCATATTTCAGCATAATTCTATTGTTCGTTCAAATGCCACTACAAGACACTACATTTAATGAGAAATCACAACAAATGGAAAACGTGGTTAGTGGTTATCTTCTTATCAATAAAAGTCGTAAACACAAGGAGGGCCATAAGAATAACACGTACGGCTACATTTTACTGTGTGTTTCAGAACAAAGTTCTTGATCGTGTTTGTTCGGGTGAATTCAAAACTTCTTCTTCCCCGGCCCTGGTGGTCTACCATGACGTCTTAAAGCAGGATCGTTTTAATCTTGTTCCAGTGTGGGAAAGAGATGGCGCTAGACGTCCTTTATAGCTCCGTCTCTTACCCACACTGGAACAAGATTAAAACGATCCTGCTTTAAGACGTCATGGTAGGCCACCTGGTCGCATGATCGGAATCTTGCCGGGGCTACTTCTTCTCTCTTGGGTCTTTCCAGCACAAGTAAATATTAGATTTGCGGAGCGTTATCACAACATAGTTTTCAATTTATTGCATCTGTGGATTTTCCTATTAAGTACAAGTTAAGTTTCAATAAATAGTAAAAGCTGCAGTTGTCAACTTGAATGGAACAGCTACTTAAATATTGGAATCTCCTTTCTGTTACTTACTCGTAAACTAAATTTAAAATATTTGAAAAGAGGTGGTGACGCTGCGCGCTGGTGACTGAAAAAATGAGTGAAAATCGGTTATCTTGGCAAAAGCATGAACCTAATACAGAGAAATTAGGAAAATGACATGAAAAAAGTTTTGAATAATTTTGTAATGGCTATAAGAGTAGAGGAAGACCAAAGAAACGATAGATGGACTGTGTGAAGGATGACAATGGTCAGAGAGAAGGTGAGTGATAGGGTGACGAGTAATAGAGAACTATAGAGGGAGGAGACATGCTGCCTCGAATAACTTGGGTTATGGGTAATGATGAATCTTAATTAAATATTTAGCTGACATCGCCAGGCTCACGATAGCACTGTTAGTTAACGATAAGGTGCACGTATTGTTTATAATACTATATCGTGTAAAATAATATTAACCACGATAACACAACGTTTTGCATGTAAATACATCGCTTTACATTGACTAATTATCTACAGATATACAAATAGATAGGAATATGTGTGAGGAGGTTATATAATTATACAAAGAAAATCCGCGTGTTTGCTCTAGTAACCTAGATTAAACGTTTAATAAGGTTCACTTGCTATTACAAAACGTGTTTAAAACACCGTTTTGTTTCTGTCAATAGTTTGAAGATGAACAGAACGATATACTTAATATACAGTTTCTATGTACTACAGAGTTCACTGACGGGTGACGGTCTACTGCGTTTCACCATTATCAATTCAGAAGCAGTTTTAAATCAACTAAGTACAAGTCTTGTACTCCAAAGTTAGGAAGAAACATTCTAGGTCAAAGACTCAAAACACAAACAGGAAAATGCAATACCACTTCCGTTCGATAAACAAACCAAAGAAAGATATCAAACCCAACCTACCACAGATATCACAATAGGCATTAACAGTACCGAACAAAACAACAGTTTGCCTGATGACTTGATAGCCAGCAATGATAGTAAACGCGTTGTTATGTGGTGATTGGTCAGCTGCAATGGGATAATCTACTTGTTTGTCATTCACTGATTCACTATTGTCTGTGAATGTACTAAAATGGGACATTTGTGTAAATATTCCACCACATGGAAGTGAACGTGAAACTAGGAATTATGCATTAGGGGTAATTACATTCTATGAGCTAGATGAAATGCATGCTGTGTGGATTACGTCGATGCAATTCATGTCGTGAATTAGCTTCATTTAGTGGATTTATCGCTGATTATTTGGGTTGAATTTCCTAAAGGATAAAGGAGCCATGTCTATTTCTTATTCTCATCTGAGCCGGCCTAGAATTGAACTAAGAATTTAGCATCTTAAGTAGCTTTCTTCAGTTCCTTTAACGTGCAGACAACAGGACACGCAGGACACGATATTAGTGGTCCCATGGTTTTCAGAACTACACTACATTTCCTCTCCAGGGCAGTAATCTACTTAAATATGAACACCAGAGAAGGTTTTCTTCTTTTGTAGTGTCTACTGTCCCTCGGTTTATATTCAGATTATTTTTCCCAGTGACAATAAACAGAGTATGTTATGGATTCAGAAATGACATAATAGAATTGTTTACACTCGACTCTAATTTACGATAACTACGATAATTTGGTCTGGTAACCATGTTTACGTTATCATTGCATTCGATCGCTTGTTTGGTCTAGTGGCTCTCGTCATCAACTCATCACACCTTCTCATTGGGTATGAAACTCAGAATTGTGTCAATAAACTCATTAGATTTCTTTTAAAGGTACACTTCTTTCATTAACCCTAGGTCCCTAGCTTCGATTCTTCATGCGATCGGAACGTCGTCGTTAGTGACATGGTCAAATTGGTGTTGTTTCTGAATAAACTAGATCCTCGAACTTCTATAAACCATTATCCACTTTGCAGAGACGACAAAACCAACGTCGGTTCTATCTTAAAATTGGTAATGACTTCAAAATTGAAACTTGTTTACTAGACTGAAGATAAATGGTGGAATTCACAAATTGATACGACTACTCCGTAATTAGAAAACTTTATTAAAACACGCTCAAGCTGACACACAATTATCCAAATAATTTCATAATAAATGCGAAAGTAATTTTGTCTTTAACGAATTTCGATGAAAGTCACCAGAAAGAACAAGACCTGGATTAGGACATAGGACTTTTGATCGGAGTAGCACGATCCAGTGAGATAATTTTCGAACATGTGGATGAAGTTGTGGGTAAAGTCGTGGACAATAGCTAGTTCCATATAGAAGCAGTAATAGATATATTACGAGCATTGATTGTTAGTGACAATTTGCTCCAAAATGACAATTGATTTAAAATGCTTTACGGGTCAAAGCATATAATATCAACAATGCAAAAAAGCGTGAAGCGGAACTAAATGAATTCCGTATTTACCGCACAGCTGTCTATACAGTACCTATAGTTCCCGGGTTTTTCAATTAAATGCTCTTCACCTTCGGACAATTGACCTTAAGTCCCACGTCCTAAATCAGATTTAATTGAGTTTGAAATTGTTAGCCATAGGTGTGGTATTTACATAGATGTATGTATAGCGATGCAATCTAGAATATTAGTATTACCAATCTTCTTTATTGAAGAATATTAGGTCTTTTACGTAATACAACATCTTCGACCCACCCCTGCACGCACGGCGCCACTTATCGGGTTCAAAATATCCTGTTTTTTAAGCTGACACCAACCATACACATTTACAAATATCATTGAAATCGAACGGAAATTATTTACTTAGCGAGACGTGATTTTTATTAAGTTAGAATATACAGTACTGGCAGTCCTGGTATGATTGTTACACAGAGTGTCAGTATACGCTATGCTTGCAAGGAAGTCATCTACATTATCAAGTTCAGAAACAGTTTGTTCATTGCCAATATGGCAAATTCCTTTATCTTTACGAGTCTTGGTTTACTCCTCTTCTCTTACATATTCTTATGATGGCTGCTTTCATAACTGACTAAGCCAAAGAAAGGTAAACATTTTAGCAGTCAAAGTAAAGGACCGATTCGTTGCTCAGGCTTGACATAAAATCACGCTTGTTATCTCCAAAGGATTGAGCAGAAATTTACTTACCCTACAGTATAGCACCCGCTCATCTTTTCTCATTTACTCAAAGTCTTTTCTTTATTTTCCAGGTTCAAAGAAGGCAAGGTATCGTACGGTACAGACAGCCCCGCGAAGGGACGCCGGGTCATCTTCTGTGTGCACGGCAACCCATCCACAGGATGCTGCGCGGTCATAGAAACCAGTACTGACGGAGACAACGGGGACGGACACAATGGAAGCATATCAGAAGTTGAAAGTGGGTATAGGACTATGGTTGTTTAAATTGGAACCTTAAATTGTAAAACAGAGATTTTAGATTTGATTGGTGAAGCTATGGAACTGATTTGTTCGAGCTACAATATATGTATGCAATAGGTAATTATTAGAAGCTAAATTATGGAATCTTCTTCGTGTCGCTAGCACGATAGGATTTCAAGTCCCCAGTCTGTTAACAGGATTCTTAATTCCTCCACTTCACTTGATCTTGTAAATCAAAGATCGGATTACTTCTCTTTAATATCAGTTTACTTAGCATCTGGCAACCTTAGACCACCCATGTGTTTCGTCTTCTCAATTTGATCCCTTGGTAGCTTGGTTACTTACAATGTACCATACTACAATTCATTAGCAATGGCCTCATTCTATGGGGTTTGTGTTTATCCTAACTAATTTCTAGAATCAAAATTAAAAATGATTAACTTGACCGTTGTTACTCTGAAAGTGGTTTTTCGTAATCCTTTCTTTAGTTTGCTGCCTTTTGCTTAACGAAAATCTTAATTTATTTCATTTACTGGCAGACCAAGCATACAAATCATAAAAATTTGTTCGAGTTGAAGATTTCCACTTTTAAAAAGCACGAAAAAAAAAATTGGACTGTGTTACTTAATCCTTTTTTCATTCTGTGTCAAATGTATTTAAAAAAACATTTACTCTTACATTTACTGCATGTATATTAACAGTATTAAGTTTGCTATTCTAATCTCTCGTTTGATAAGTTTTTGTGTTGATTGTTTCAGGACATTGCCACAGATCTAGGAACGAAGAGATAGACAAACGGGCGCGAAGAAAGTTGATCATAGCCAGCATACTATGTGTTGTATTTATGATAGGTGAAATTGTAGGTGAGTAAGAACCTCTTGTATATAATATAAACACCTAATAGTATGTAATGAGCCCCTACTTCCACAGCTAAATACTATCAATATAGGTAAATACTGCTGAAATTTAAGATGAATAAGACTTGAAGGTAATGATTACCGATTTCAGCAATGTATCGTAATCTCCTTGGTAGCAATAAGTTTGTATCCTGAAAAAATCTAATTAAGGCCCGGTCACACCGGATGCGTAGCGTGACGTGACGCGTGCACGCATCAGTTGTAATGTATGAAATTGTAAGAAAGATGCCAGACCAGATGCGTGACGTGTGCACGTGCGTCACTCACGCACGCAGAGCCGCATCTACTGGCAAACCGAGACCGCGCGCGTGTAGAGGAACGGCTACGTCGCACACGCGCCTGCAGTGATGACGTTGTATTATATGGCGCTCCCTGTTAGATGCCATACCGGGCACGCACGCACACGCATCGGTCATTGCTGCACGTACGCACGCACGGCAGGTTGTATTTATTTACAAACAGAATATAGTTTACGAGTGTTTTTTTTTCGCAATGGAGACAATTTTAAAGGAAAAACTAATAGAAATAGTTCGCAAATATGATATTCACTGCATTCCTCTTCTATTATTAAAATCATGCACCCAAAGTTTTTTTTTAGCAGCAGAAGATTCTTGGCATAGTAGCAGCAATAACGCTTCTTCATCAGAAGAACTGCTGATGTCTAAAATTTTTTCGCTAAATGCGCTCAACTCAATACGGCTGCTGACAATGTGGCTCGTACGCGCGTGTTGCAGTTACCTGCGTGACGTGATGCGTGCGCGCGTGACGTGTGCTGCACCGGTCTTGGCCGGTGTGAAAGGGCTCGCACGCGCATGTGACCGGGCCTTTAGTCCGTTAGTTAGATTATCAAAAAATATTTGACACGTATTTTTTTTTGTCACCTACGTAAACCAAAATTTACGAAGATACGACGCTTTTAAAATTCTCAATACGTCACGCCGTGCTATAATTTTTAGTGCGTTGTGACGTCACGAGCCCCCACTCTCGAGTTTTGATGCGTTTTATCTTTGTCAATATTTATTGATTTTTAACACCCTTGCTCTTAAAGCTGATGTAATTCCACCGGTTTTAAATATGTAAAGCGGGTCATAAAAAACGCGTGTGTTACCAAAGCAAATAGTTAAGTTATAGTCCATAAAAATTCCATAACAGTATTATTTGTCATTTCAAATATGGAACTGATCGCCGCCGCACGACTCCAGCTAGTGAGCAGCGCGCTGTTGCTATTCAAATTTCGAACTAATCGCCGCGCGGCGCCAGTCAGTAGGCAGCGCTAGCACGCTGTTAAAATGGCGGGAAAGCAACAGTGTGCATTCACAGATTGAGTTTATTTAAAATAAAAAAAACGGTTTATTCGGTAATTTAAAAACTTGGCTGCATGCTCTAGCGTCTTTGCCAACATTTTCACGCAGCCACGGCAGAAAATAATCCGCGCGCCATTTTTCTCAAATTTTCTTTTCTTTGTACTTGTATTGTGAAATGTTTTTTTTTTCTGTTTCCTCGCAAATGTGTTAAAAAACGTCGTACGATATACGTGCGTATTGGTCATAACATGCTCGGCTCAATTACGCCCTCGCCTTCGGCTCGGGCTGAAATTCCGCCTCGCATGTTATAACCATCTTAACGCACTAATATCGTAATGTACTATTACAAAAAACAGAAAATACGTGTCCATTATTTTCCAATACTCTTAACTGACGGACTAAATACATTTGCAATTTATTGATGGTGGAAACTAGCTTAGTGTCCTACTAATTTCTAAACCAGCATTAACGTTCCAATTTCAGTATTTAGTACATTCATTATTACATTGCAATAAATATACGTTTTCGAAAACAATGGCTTGCATAATTGTCTGTAGGTACTTACCTACGCTAAAAGAATTTCAAATAGCGTGTAATTTGTAAGTGGGTTATCGATAATGGCTTGTGTCCAATTTTTCTTATAATTTACATGAAGCATGATTATAATATAAAAGGGCCTTATGTAATTTTTACGTTGTGTCGAATACTAATAGTTATACAAACTGTTTTTTTTTTATATCCCATAACTCCAGGGTATGATTGAGACCATATCAAAGAAACAACTGGCATATGAATTATGTTTCAATCATCCTTTTTTTTTTCATTTGTCATACAAAATAATTCGGTAAAGTCACGATTATTAACGTATTTAACACCCTTACGTGAAATATGATGTCGACGTCGCATTTTCTGAGCTTTAAATACCAGTATGTCCCCAGCCGTTCCCGAAAGGGAACGGAACATTGTTATTTTAATTGTGTCTGTAATTGCGGGTAACTAACTACAGGTTAAGAATGATTGGTTTGAATTAAACTGAATTACTCGTATTTATCAATGAAACTTAGATACATATTTTATAATTATGATTGATGATATCTCCGAAACTATGCATTTTTGGACCACTTAATCTAGGAGTTTTAGTATTATTTTTACCTACAGAATCAAACCCTAGAGTTACGGGATATAAAAAAAAAACAGGTTGTATACAGGGGTGTAAACGGATCCTTCACGAAGCCGTCAACCAAGCATTCTGTACATCAAAATAAGTAACTTTACGTAAAAATTGTTGCTGAGAAACGACATTTTTTTTTTGCGGTGAAGAATTATTTTGTATGCAGTTGGCAGAACTCAATGTAACGCACTCAAAACATTGTGCTTATGGATGGATTAAATAGTATGGGGGTCGCGGAGGTGTTTAAAGTAGAGATGAGTCGTACTAGGTAAATTTTGTACTAAGTGCATCTAGTCCTATTCCGTACAAATACTTGATCCAAATACCTATTCCACCTAGTCCATTAAGTACGCATACATTAAAGTATGCTTACTGCTCAGTCTTTGCGTACCACCGATACGTGCAGGTACACGGTACATACGTAGTAATTAATTGTAATCTTCCCGTCATACTTTACACAGGTTTACGACTGTCAGAAAGTCAGAATATTCATTTTTCTTTTTGTACTGTTTATTTTTTTTTGTTTTATTTCACCTTTCTTCAATCATTGTTTTAATATTTTAATAAAACAAAAATCAAAAGTTCTTTAAACACAAAACTTCGTTACGAAAAATGTTTTTAGTTAAAAAAGACAGAATGTATTCTTGCACAACACGTATGCACGTCGCGTTACTTTTATTTGTATTGGAATAAGGTTCAAATTCAAATGAATAATACACGAATTATTTAGGTAAACATGAGTGCGCGTCGCGTTACTTTAATGGGCATTGAAATATGGTTCAAATTCAAATGAATGGCACACAAATGATTTTAGGCAAACACGAATGAGCGGCAAAGCAGACTAGTAACTATGGAAACAAAATGCTATCTCTCTTCGCCACGCCCGCGCCGGTACTTCGGACTTCGATACGAGCGGGCCGCGGGTGCCGGATGCCGCGTAGGCAGTGAGACTAGGTGGATCGAGTATCTAAAGAGTTGGAATAGGTGCAACCTAGTCTCGTTAAATACCTAGTGCCTGGATCTGTTCTAGTATATACGCTTCATCTCTAGTTTAAAGTAAAAATCCTACATTAAAAACATGTATTTAAAAAAAAACTTGTGAAAAAGTTGGAACTTTGACCCCCAATATCTCCGTAACTAGAAGGTTCCCAGGTATGGTCTAAAACAAAAAATATATTGCAATGACGAGGAGAACAAGTGCTTTTCGGCCTCGTTAAGGGTCTTTTTACACCCGTATGGAATGCAAAATAAATAAATAGAACTAGAAATAAAATATCGAGTCAAAAAATACGAAATATGTAGCTAAATTATTATGGATTAGTCAACCTCGGATACAAACTAGCCTTTTACAACTATATTGGGGTCGGCTTCCAGCCGAATATGATACAGCCGAGCGACTGCCTATCTGACTTCTACAACCCAGTTCCCACAATGCCCCTTTAATAGACTAACTGTCAGACTTTCGGGAAAACACTACTTAATAAAATTTTAATTTCCTCTTAAATTGAACCTTTTGAACAGAACAAAGCATAAGACCTTAAAATCCTCCAGTTATGTATTTCAACCTCTATATTTCATTTTGCAGGTGGTTACTTATCAAACAGTTTAGCGATAGCCACAGACGCTGCCCACCTCCTCACAGACTTCGCTAGCTTTATGATATCGCTGTTCTCACTATGGGTGTCGAGCAGGCCTGCTACGAGACGGTAAGAATGGCTACTAAACCATACTTAATTTTATAACAAGCGTTATTTGGCTTGGTGACTTTATTCTGTTGTCTAGCCATTGAAATTATGGATCTTGATACAATACATATGCCTACTAATGCCTACATAGGTTGGAAACTTGCTAATTATAATATGCAAGCACCTTGCATGTCATGGTGATATTTACTGATCAGAAATTTTGATGGCATGCATGCTACTTGCATACTTTAGTGCATGTTACAATGTTTATTGTATCGGGCATTGGTTAGCAAATCGTCCCAGAATCGCAATGTCATGATTTTCAGGAGGAAAGTTTAGCATAAGCCTAACCAGTCCCTAATGTTACCACTGTTGGGACACAGGCCTCCATTCTAAAAGAGGGAGTTTGCTGTATACCACGGAGCCCCAGTGCGGGTTGATAAGAGATTGGTACTCTGTCCGGTACGCTAAATATAGTCCATGTGACCAAGAACTTATACTCCACATTTTACACAAGCCTCTATCTTCCAGGATGCCGTTCGGCTGGTACCGTGCCGAAGTGATAGGCGCTCTAACATCGGTGCTCTTGATCTGGGTGGTGACGGGCATACTGGTGTACATGGCGGTGCAGAGAGTCATCTACAAGGAGTTCGAGATCAACGCGCTCGTCATGTTGATTACCTCCGCTGTAGGGGTGGCTGTCAACCTTGTGTGAGTATCAAAGAGATTTATTTCAATGTCTTCTTAAGAATTAAACTGACATAATACAGGTGAATGCCATGCCATGACAATAACAAACTGTGTAATAAGTGTTTTTTTTTTTTTTTCAACATCAACGGTTTCGATTCCTGGCTAGAAATATTGATTTGCCAAAAATGTAATGATGCAGTTTTAGTTTTTATCAAAATCGGGCTCGATGTTCCTTTGAGTATTTTTCGATAATCCTCATAGTTTCGGATTTGGCCATCCAGACGCCCACTTGGAATGCAGAAACCTGTCAACAACCGCTAGGCCACAAAAAACAAAAGAAGACAACATAAGACCTATGACACAAGAGATAAGGCCCAATATCTTTTGTATGAAACTAACACGTCTCTCACGTATGTGTGTATCTGTGTTGCAGCATGGGTCTGACGCTGCACCAGCACGGACACAGCCACGGAGGGGGCGGCGGACATGGACACTCGCATGGAGGTAGCAATCCGGTGCTTAATAACAAGGTAACTTCCATAAACTGGATATTTATATTTGGGCTTTTTAGATTGAGCAACAGGCAAGGTACACTCGATAACAAACTAGGTGGCTTTTGTGTAAAACTTGATAAGTATAGTTTGGTTCAAACTTAATGGCGGCTCGGAAGTTAGCTGCGAGTGACGGTCTGCGCAGGAATAACGCTTTAAACATCTATTGTAAAGCTGCGCAGACAACAATTTTAGATATCAACGGGGCGCAGATGACGCATCGTTTTGTCTGTATAATGCGCAGACCGTTACTTGCAGCTAACTACTGAGCCGCCATTAAGTTTGAACCGAACTATACCTATTGTTTAGAATATAAATGAGCTCCACTTTCCTAAAGGGTATTTTTAGTGTTCACAAAATTATTGGCATTAAGTAATTGCGCTCATGTTTTTTTTTTGTAAGCAAGAAAAATAATCTATATCGCACACTGGTCACAAAATTATAAAAACTAATGTTTTTATTCCACTTTCAGAAGGACCGCGGCGACTCAGACGCAGAAAGCTCAACATCGCACTCACACGAACATCACCGAGAGAACATCAACGTGAGGGCCGCATTCATACATGTGCTGGGAGACTTCCTGCAGAGCTTCGGAGTGCTCATAGCGGCTATTGTTATTTACTTTAAGGTGAGACATAACACATAACGTCAGGGCAGCATTCATACACGGTACTGGATGCAATTTTTTAAAATCAAAGTCATCCATTTCCATTAAATGTCTCCTAAATCGTTGGTAATAATGACAAAATTTGAACCGACTGAACAAAATTGATATTTAAACAAAGCATAAGCTCCTGCAACCTTGAAAATATAGGGGCGGCTGGTCCATCCATACCTAATGGTCATGATTTCAAAAACAAAACGTCTTCATCGTTTATTTTCTCTTCACAGCCGAGTTGGAGCCTAGTGGACCCGATCTGCACATTCCTGTTCTCTGTGTTGGTGCTGATCACGACGTTCAACATCATCAAGGATACCCTGCTAGTTCTGATGGAGGGATCGCCCAGAGGCGTTGATTTCCAGGTAAATTTATCGGTGCCATCTTGGATTTTCATTTTGACTTTATTTTCATTATCAGCGACCCCAAAAACCTCGAAAACGACACCCATGAAGAAAAAACTGAAAATTTTCATCGGCGCCATCTTGGATTTTCATTTTGACCTCATTTTCATTATCAGCGACCCCAAAAACCTCTAAAACGACACCCATGAAGAAAAATTGAAAATTTTCATCGGCGCCATCTTAGATTTTCATTTTGACCTCATTTTCATTATCAACGACCCCAAAAACCACGAAAATGACACCCATGAAGAAAAACCGAAAATTTTCGTCGGCGCCATTTTGGATTTTCATTATCAGCGACCCCATAAACCTCGAAAACGACACCCATGAAGAAAAAACTGAAAATTTTCGTCGGCGCCATCTTGGATTTTCATTTTGATCTCACTTTCATTATCAGCGACCCCATAAACCTCGAAAACGACACCCATGAAGAAAAAACTGAAAATTTTTGTCGGCGCCATCTTGGATTTTCATTTTGATCTCACTTTCATTATCAGCGACCCCATAAACCTCGAAAACGACACCCATGAAGAAAAAACTGAAAATGTTCGTCGGCGCCATCTTGGATTTTCATTTTGACCTCATTTTCATTATCACCAACCCCAAAAACCACGAAAACGACACCCATGAAGAAAAATATAATAACAATAATATTATTAATTATTATAATAATAATACGGGCCAATAACACCCAGGAATCATTATTGTAATCAACATACACCAGGTAAGGAAATGTGTGCCTTGTGTTGTAGCAGCCAATCACAGACCAGCTACACTCGCAGGAGTTACCGCCCTAAAATTACTGCAATCTATACATGCGTGCGGTGCACATTGGTGCATATTTTCGTGTGTATACACGAAAATATGCACCAATGTGATAATGTGTGCGTATAATTATCAATGGGTTTTAGTCTAGTCGAATGTTTGCCTGTCCGGCGGAGCTCCAACCTTTGTAGTAACTTCCAGTAAAGTGTTAGTTACGTGACACAGGAGCGACAAATCGCTATAAGTATTCTAACAGGAGTTTGAACTTTTTTTTAATATTTTGTACATAATGTGTTATTTTATTACATAGTTAATTAGTTATAGTAAATGCCCAGTTGGTGGGGTAGGCTTTGCCTAATTGCCTCTTAGGAGCGCACGCCCATGCAGTGAACCATGAAAATGACACCCATGAAAGACGGCAGCGTAAGAAAGAATAAAAATATACAGAGTGGCTGTGGTACCAAATACGATATCGACCATTACTCACTCCATCTCGTTCTCCCCTACATAGTTCCTTTTTCTGCCCCAGTCGTAACTCGATAATCTTCGGCTTACCTAGCACCCTACAAACCGGTACTGCCAGCCGCGATGTCACGTGTGATCCTACAAACTGAATTCTGACACCCGAGCACCGGCTTATTTGGCGCTACCGGTAGCTTTGTTTGTTGACATATGTTGGCATTTTTGTAATGTTTTCAATCCTGTGATATAATAAATGTGTGTAGAATACTCACAGATGTGTAATATAATATACTATTTGGTCACAATAGACAATTAGAAACTACGAGTGCCTTTATACCTTGTTCTCGAAGGGAAGCTGGCAGGAATCGGCTTAGGTGCCTACGCGCCTGTAAGTCTTCTACACGAGGACGATTTGAATCGAATAAGTAGTTTTGGCGATTACCTCCTAACTTAGGGCCTGCGCAGACGACAGCCTATCCGTAACGCACTTTTTAGTCTGTGAAAATAGAACCTAAGCAATTATATGCAGTAACGCATACGACGCGCAAAAAGTCCGGCGGCCAAACGTTCCGTGTCATTCTGGCAGAACACGCCGCGCCGCGCCGCACAATAGTGCGCGAAAAAAATAAAACGTTTGCTTCAACGCGTGCTAACGCAGACGGCGCACACTTTTAGTATGCAATCTGCACTCGAATAGAAGGATCGAAAATGTGCGTCGTGTGCGTTGAGTCTGCGTAAAATCCGCGACGGACTTTTTGTATGTCATTCAGACATTTTGTGCGCCACGGACTCATCCGCACAAAAAGTCTGTCGTTTGGGCAGGCCCTTACGCTTACAAACCTTATAATATTATTACCAATATTATAATAATCAATCCCCATGTGTGTGTGCAGGAGGTAGCCAACACGTTCCTGTCGCTGCCGGGCGTGGTGCGCGTGCACAACCTGCGCATGTGGGCGCTGTCGCTCGACAAGACCGCGCTCTCCGCGCATCTCGCTATACGTGAGTATACGTGTCGTATACCTGCGTAGTGCAGGAGGTAGCCAACACGTTCCTGTCGCTGCCGGGCGTGGTGCGCGTGCACAACCTGCGTTGTTGGATTGATGGCAGGAAAAAGGTGGCGAAATTACTAAGATTCGTACCATAAGTGCTGGTTCGTGATAGAACCAAGGCCTTAAAGGCCCGTAAGTGTAGAGGCAACGGCAAAAAAAAATTGATTCATAACAGTGGATGTGATTTACCAAGTCCAGGAAATTATATCAGATAAATTTAAAAGTCTATCAGATTTGTAGAACATTATCCGCTAAGTTAACAGGAACTTATTGGAAATGGGGCGTCCTGTAAATTCCTTCATTTTTCGTATAACAGCCAGAATGTTGTACTATAATATGCCAATGATTACTACAGATCTTCACATCTCAACCTCAATAGTTCGTCTTTTGAAAATAATTATGCTTTCGAGTAATCTAGACCGTGACAAGTCAACTTTAGGTAAAGATCTTCCCTGTAACCTACTTTTCCTCTGAAAGGACAAAAAAAGAATTTATATCACTAGCAATTTATGATTTACTTATTTTGATTTCATCATAATTTCAGCCGAAAGATGTCTACTGCTGAACATAGGCCTCCCCCAAGTGTTGCCACATTGATTAATTTATTTTATTTTATTTATTTAGGTATTTGAGTTTTTTATTTTTTAGTTTGAAAATGCTATAGGTAATCCTCATCTTATCCTCAGGTACCGGAGTAAGTCCCCAGAAAGTTCTAGAAGAAGCGACCCGCCTAGTCCACGACAAATACAACTTCTTCGAGATGACGCTACAGATCGAGGAGTTCAACGACGGAATGGAAGACTGCAGCCAGTGCAAGATGCCGCAAGCTTGAATGTTGGTACACCTCCTCTTTGTACATAGATCGTGTTCGTTGGCGTGGTTCGGTTGGTAGTGGAGTTGTGGAGCAAGGAGGTTCAATGAAAAAAGTTTTTGGTGCTAAAATGGTGCTATAATAGAAATTGAGTAAGTAGCATTTCAAGGCACATTTTGCCAATAGGTAACAATTAACGAAAAAGAAACATTTTTGCTATTAAAAATTATGAAAATTGTTGAAATATCTCCGTGACTGTAAGCTATTGTCAAAATAGCTCTAGACTTTAAATATGGAAGCCGTTATTTTGATATTAAGGTATTATTATATGATGTAACTTTTCCTTTAACCACGCCAACTTCGTATAAAGTTCCATCTAGTTGATATTAAGGCCGAGATCTATTAGAACAAACTTAGAATTTACTCAAACAAGTACAGTAGCGTTTTATACGAAAATATCTCTTATTGACATGAAGTCAGGCGTTTCATACCAATATGAACATAAACGTTTTACGAATAAGATTCACTGTCGTTTGAAACGCTAGTGGGCTTTGCTTGAACAATGTGATCATTCGCTCTATAGATGACAGCCCAAGCGCCCGCGCACACTGCGCGACAGTATTTATTATAGTTAAAACACAATCACCTCGTGCGTAGTATCTTAGATGTAGTTGTAGATTTGTTGAGACTATATAAGAATATCAAGTATTTTTGTAAAGTTTATTCCTTGGCTTCCTAAGCGTTTTTAATGCATACATTTTGCACACAAAAAACGCCACAACTTTGCGAACGAATGGTGTGCCTTATTGTATTTACATTCATATTTAATTGCACACAACTCACGCAATTTTAGGAAAGCACACTGTGCTTTTAGCCTTAAATAAGAGCTAAAATCGTTTAACAGACTAGACTACCAGATTTGTTTTGAATGTGATCAAAATAAAATTGTATTTTTTAACTATAAACAGTGAAGCAATGTAAATTGTTACTGTTATGTAAGTATATTAACACTTGTGAGGCTACAGCTCGTGGCTAAATAATAACAGCCGCTTGGGTTGATCTTTAGGTTAAGCCGTGCTCACCTAGGTTGGTCTGTGGATGGGTGACCACCCTTACATACCGAGTTTCCTCCGTGCCTCGCAAAGCACGTTAAGCCGTTGGTCCCGGCTGTCATTTGTAGATCTTTGACAGTCGGCACAGGTCAGTGACCCAAAAAGTCTGACAACCAGTCTTACCAAGGGGTGTCGTATTACCCAGTACTAACTGGGTTGTGGAGGTCAGATAGGCAGTCGTTCCATGTAAAATACTGGTATTCAGCTGCATCCGGTTCGACTGGAAGCCGACCCCAACGTAGTTGGAAAAGGCTAGGCAGATGATGAGGCTACACCCAAAAATATATAAAATAAGAGGCTAAGTGTAACTTTACAAACACTTACGATAAAATTAATGATGATATTAAGATCGGATATTATCACTGTATTACCAAGACAATAAATTGAGGGTATTATAGCATTTTAATAAAGTAATTCTGTAAAAAAATATACTTAGATATAAAAAAAAAATCGTTCAAAAAATGGATATTGATATTAATTTTTGCTTTTATAATCAACATACCAAAAATATATTTTGTATCATTTCATAGGAACATGGTCCAATGAGTTTCAACTCAGGTTCATTAAAATCCGAATTTATAGGTAAAAGTTTAAAACAATACTTTTGGTAGTAAATACATTGTCATTTGTATAAGTATAGCGTAATATTTATTAGTAAGTAAATTCTAGCTTATCATGGTCCAATCATGTTTACAGTTAAATAATTTTAAGTTATTCCAGTACGGATAAGGAAAAATCAATAAATGAATACATTTTATAAACTTGTTATTATTTTCAGTTTACCTTGAGATAAGTTATAGTATTTTTTATATTATTTATTTATTTATGTACACACAAAATACTTTATAGGACAATATATTTACATAGAAGAGCACAAAGGTACTGCTTATTTCTTAAGAAATTTCTTCCAGCAGACCTGCGAGAGGAAAGTTGGATAAGAAATGTAGACACAGTGTGTAAAAAAGTTAGACAAAAAAAAATTAAATTTAAACTTAAAACAAAACTATAATTATAATAATAAACATACATACAAATACATACACATATAATAAAATAAGAATATATTGTAAATATTTACCCATATACATACATATATATATGAAGAATATTACTGAGAAGAAAGGTAATGCTCTTTGACTTGTTTTTTAAAGAGAAATATTGTTTTAGAATCTCGAATGTTAGGCGGAAGTGAGTTCCACAAACGTACAGCGTGAACAGAGAAGGAGTAGAAATACAGTTCGGTTTTATGGGATGGGAAATTAAGATGATGCCTGAGGTGGGATCTACACAGAGCATCAGGAGGACGGGTAAAGGAAAAACGATCGCGCAGGTAGCTGGGATATGCAGGGTTATGAAGGATGTTGTAAAGGAGACATAATATTCGAGTGTTCCTGCGAAGACGGATAGGGAGCCACTTGAGTTCCTTGCGGAAGTGAGAAACATGGTCATATTTCCTCAGACCATACACAAAACGAATGCAGAGGTTTTGTAAGCGCTCAAGCTTGTTTAACAGCTCCTCGGTGGCATCCAAATAGCAGGCATCAGCGTAATCAATGATCGGCTGAATCAGAGTTTGAGCTAAGTAAATTTTGGTTTTGAATGGCAAGAAGCTCTGTAAGGATTTGAGCGAGTGAAAAGAAAAGTGAACCTTACGACTAACCTCATTCACTTGAGCTCGCCAAGAAAGATTGCTGTCAATTAAGACACCAAGGTCCTTGGCTGTATCAGTATACGCAATGGTCGTGCAGCCCAGAGATAATGGAGTCAAAGATGATAAGTCAAGTGTAGTGCGGTAGTATCTGCTACCTATGATCATGGCCTGCGACTTAGCAGGGTTAATCTGTAAGCCGAACGACTTAGCCCATTGATAGATGCTTTCCAGGTCATGATTCATGGCATTGATTGCCGATTCCGCATCAGCCAGCAAGAAATGTCTATACACCTGCAAATCGTCTGCGTAGAGGTGGAAGCTGGAGGTGATAACCTTGGTAACAATGTTAATAAATATAGAGAAAAGAAGAGGAGAGAGAACGCCACCCACGCGTATGTTTATCTGAACTAAAAATATTATATACCTTTTAGAATGCACTGGCCCCACAGACATAGGTATACCTAGATAACGCAAGAGTACTTATTCTTATTCTTTATTGCACACAAAATAACAAATATACATTTAAATTGCAGTAATTTAGGTACCCGCGTGCCCGGCTTAAGGGCCTATACTACCTCAAATGGCTTAGCATGATCCTCCGTTACGCCTAAAATACTGCAGCATTAATTTTGAAATAAATATATGGAAAAGTTGAGGATTAATGTTAAGTCTTATATTTGGCGAAAACACGATTGCATAAAATTTTCTCGATAGAAAAAAATCCCAAAGTTACCTCTAAACTGAACAATAAACCGCTGGCAATCATAAAATACTTCAAATTAGATCATGAAACTTTTTATACTAACTGAACTAACTATAAAGCAGATCTTATATTATTTTAGTCCAATCAATCGACTTTTTGTAAGTCGCAAAAAATCACTAATTTCGCACTATTCGGCCCGCAGTGACTGACGTAACAACCACTTTGTAGTGCAAGCTGATTAGAACTTTATTCTAACAGTATTTTAAACGAAGTTTGAACTACCAAATATAGAGTTGCTAATTTGAGGTAGTATAGGCTCTTAACGTGGCTACTGTCGCAGCAAGCTTAAGTATAAGTCAGGTTAAAGTCTCCTTTTACTACGAAACGTAAGATTTAAACCCGTTTTCTGTGAGAATTTTAAGTTGGAACTTGAAAATTTGTCACTCTTCTCTCTCCTTCAAGGAAAGCCCACACAATTCAACTTACGTTTTTTTTTGGGTAAGATATTTTAAAAGAATACAAAGAATCTTCTTACTTAGGTATTCTTAAATCAGGAACCAGGTGCAACACTTTTAAATTTACTCAATAAAACAACTAGTCGAGTGTAATGAGACAATAAGGTGGAAACGAAGTCTATAGTGGTCGGATATTCCTATGACTTCATTTCACGTTTTGAGTATTTTTTGTCTAATTGCACTCGGCTAAACTGTAAAAACACTGGTTATCATAACTAATCAGTACTATAAGTATAGTCGGCGAAGTTATTCGGTAAGCATCCGGTCCTGGCTACATTGGTGAAGTATCTAGCAGAGAGGCGGGGTGTTCTCGTCAGGTTCGGTGACTTGTAATCCACTTCGTGCAGACCGAAACGTTCGCTGAAAAATAAAAGGAAATTCAATTAAGACGCAATTTTCACGTATAGGTACATTTGTAGGTGTATATCGTGAGGCGTATGTCTTGAATAGCCTGTTGTGAACTGTGGCCATTGGAATATAATGAAGAAATACAGAACCTGTTTTTAGGGTTCCGTACCCAAAGGGTAAAAACGGGACCATATAACTAAGACTCCACTGTCTGTCTGGCACCAGGCTGTATCTCATGAACCGTGAAAGCTACACAGTTGACATTTTCACAGATGATGTATTTCTGTTGCCGTTAAAAACAGAATAAAATAAATATTTAAGTGGGGCTGCCATACAACATACGCGATTTTTTGCCGTTTTTTGCTCGATATTAATAGCGACAACGAGTAGACGCTTGAAATATTCATAGAATATTTAGTTGTAAATTCACTTTAAAAAATAAATAATAAAAAAAAACAAAATTAAAGCGGGTCTCCCATACAACAAACGTGATTTTTTGCCGTTTTTCCTAATGTTGTATAGATAATGGCACGGACTCGCACTTGGCTGGTTTTTATTTTGTACCTACAATCAGGTTAGAACCACGAAGTGACGAAGTAAATATCGATCAACTCTGCCTAACGAAATGGGCCGCTGACCATAGACTTCTCCGAAGCTGCATCACAACACCTGGTCCACGGTCCCACTCCTGGGTCCTTTGCCTTCCGCGTCCAGTTTGTCCTAGTCATCTTTTTAAGGTTCCCGGCGCTTTCCGATACGTCATGGAACCTGGGGACCTAGTCTGCTATAACAATAGTGTCACAATGATCTATCATTGATTTCATAATTGTTGAACGATGCCATTGTCATGTTGTCAAAAATTCGTAATCTAACTTATTATACTACTAACTAATTTCATAATGGTCGATCATTGGTCGGTCAATGGTCTCGTAATAGAATTGAGTTACAATGACATTGTTGTACTGCCATTATTATATAAAACCTGTTAATGGAAATGATTTTCGAAAAACTAAAATTAAATTTGAACATCTAATCATGCCAGATTTCATTTATATATATTTTTACAAATTATTTATTAGTTTTCTATGCAATCTGAAGTAGTAAGAAGTTGGTAAATAGCAAAAAACATTAAGTTAAGTGTAACTCGGAATAATGTGAAACTATACAATTCAATTCATTCGTGTGGTATCCGGCAGATTAGAATTAGCCGTGTGGTATCCGGCAGATTAGAATAGAACCAACCCATTACACTCACGGGTGTCGTATAAGGCGACTAATGTCTGAGGCAGAACACCTTGCGCCTCCGTAGACCAGAGAATGGGCAGCAGTGTTTTCTGTTAGTCTTTCATCACTGCGATCTCCAATCCGCCTGCCAGGCGTGGAGATTACGGCAAATTCCTCCCATCATGGGAGAGGCTTATGTCCAGCAGTGGACGTTATGGGCTGTTGTAGTAGTAGTAGTATACAATTCAATAATATTTTATCTGTTTAGCTGTCAAAGTCAAATGTGACATTGCTTACTGAGGTTTTATCTGTTTTTATTTTTAGCAGCTGGTGTTTTGATTTATGTGTTTTAAATTATTTTTAATTTAGAAGCTTATATTTAATGCAATACAAAATGGTGTTAATTGAGCAAATTTCGGCTGGAACTGTCAATTCTTTTTGCATAATACCGTGTAAGTCAGTTATTCATTTGTCATTGTGTACGAGATTACCATTCTATGCTATTTCTTTCAATGGAGTGTCAGTGGTTGATCATTGGAAAGTCACAATGACGCCACTAAATAGTAGATTACCAAACTTGTCAAAATCAACAATTATGAAATCAAAGATAGATCATTGTGACACTATTGTAATAGCAGACTAGGCCCCCAGATTACCTGTTTTTTTGGACTTATTGTAATTGACGGTATCAGAACGCACGCAAATCCTAGTCTTAGAAAAGCTCTCTATTTTTAAACTCGTTAGTTTACAACGCAGTTTTCTATAAATTATTTAACCTTTTGATCGCCCTGACTGGTGTCACGCCCTGACTGGTGTCAAATCTGTTGTGCACAAACTAAATTTAATTGAGGCTATTGCTATCTTTTACTAAAAGGCAGTGCGAGAAAAGGACGGCTATAGCTATGAACTAAGTTAGAGATGTCAAACTAGTTTATGCCTTGCGCTTCACCGTGTTTTTAGTCGACATGTTTTTACGTGCACCCTTCACTTGTGTGGAAATATTAGTTCAATTAAATTTGACAGCTCTAAATTACGTCCGTCTCTTTCTAGTTTTATTAGAGAGAAAAAGATAGAAATAGCCTAAATTAAGTTTATAGTTTGTGCTCAACAGAATCGACACCAATGTCATATAAACACGTGACAAGCAAGCGCGTGCTAAGTACGCCACACGACACAAATATAATATGACAAAATGTTAGGTGAAATTATGGCTTGGCGCGGAGGGCATGCGCGTGCCTTTATACTGGCGTTCAAAAGGTTTAATAATATTCCACAACTTACGAGAATCCTCTAGTCCATTCAAAGTTGTCCATAAGAGTCCAGTACGTATACCCTATGACGAGACAGCCGTCCTTATAAATAGCAGTGTGCATCGACCTCAGATACGCGTCTATATAGGTGACCCTCTTCGTGTCACGAAGACCTGGCTCGGAGGACATGCCGTTCTCGGTCACCAGGGTCTTCGGGTTCCTGTAGTTTAGTCTCACGTAGTTCAGGGCTTTCCTGAAGCCCCAGGGCACTACCTGTGAAAAGCAAGGGTACTTTTTATAGCTTTTATTTAGCTTGCCTTGTTAGTTGGTATGTATTGGTGAAATCTAGCAATTGAATTTCAAACAAGTTCCCACCAACGGTTGAGCTGAAATTTTGCACACACCTTTGATTCTGGTGACAATACATTTTTATGACAGACACGAGTTGGTCCTGTAGCTAGGTTCGTATCCTCACGAGAGAACTCCTCATCGGGTAACAGCACAGACATGAAACTTTATTACGCGTTCGATTTTGGTAGATAAACCTTTTCATTTTAATGAAAGCTTGTTTTTTTTTGTTTAATTTTTGGCTTTTTATAGTTTAATTCCTAATGTGACCGAAATTGTAAATGGGGATGGATACTATGAAAATAATGGTACATTTTTAATTGGTGAAACCGGCTCTAAGATTACAAAAGCCTTACCCTTAACCAAGTTGAATTAGTCTTAGGCCAATCCTCCTTCTGATGGATTCTAACATTCATATCATCACCGAACGACGGCTGAGTCTTTATCTTCTTGGATCCTTGCTGAACAAGGTACGTAGTATAGTGGTTAAGACCCAGGAAATCGTAGGCTCCTCTCATCATCTTCACTTCTTCACGTGTGAAGTAGGGCAGTCTTGACCGGGAGAAACCTTGCCTCTTGGAGTTGGCGTCAATGACGCTTCGCATTATAGGAGGGTAGTCGCCAGCTTTCGAGAATATTGGGTTGGCGAACCAACCGAACTGTAAAATAATGGACAAGTTAGATGAAATTGGCTCGGTACCCAATACTAGAATATATAAAATATTAATCTATGTTAACTGCTACAAACGTCTGAAAAACAAACATCCTTTCTTTTGGCTTTGCCGCAATAATACGAGTTAATGACAGCTGCGAGCTGCGACAGAGACCGTGATACATAAATCGAAATTCTACTGACGATGAATTGCCTGGCAGTTTCAGCTGCCTTCTGATTCTCTGCAGACGTCGTAGCAGGCTCTAACCAGCTAAACGATATCGTGATGCCCATATGACCTGAAACACGTAAAGAATAGTTTTAATTTTTTCCTCTGTAGACTCCGAGGCATCAGATAAGCAAATACAAACTCTAGTTTTTTTGATCGACTAAGTTGTACTAACTAGGTCACAAGCGCGAACGTGGCGTATACTGGCGTTCATTATTCTCGTACTACTTTCAGTGGCTCTCCACAATTTGGATTTGTGCTCGGGTAATGGGCTGGCCACCGAATTCTTGGTAATATAAAAAAACCGGTTAAGTGCGAGTCGGACTCGCGCTTGAAGGGTTCCGTAATATCGTAGTGGGGAGCCCCTTTTAATTTTTAATTAATCTTTAGGTATTTTTATTATTTGTTGTTATAGCGGCAACAGAAATACATCATAGATATGTGAAAATTTCTACTGTCTAGCTATCCCGGTTCATGAGATACAGCCTGGTGACAGACATAGAGACGGACAGTGGAGTCTTGGTAAGTAATAGGGTCCCGTTTTTACCCTTTGGGTACGGAACCCTAAAAACGTCTAGCGAAACGAGTCTTCGGCAAAAACATAGGTACTTGATTTTAAGGAGCGACAACCAGATAGGAATTTTTAAAATATCTAACTATTAGACACCGTTTTAGGGAATAACAACAGGCGTTGTACGCCATTTTACCTCCAATTTTCTTCCGAAATTCCTTATCGAACATCCTATAGACCATCCCATGAGCCCTGAGCACATTATGACCACACATGTAGTCCTCGAAGCCACTGGACCTGGCCCCAGGCGCGTCATCACCGCCGTACCCCTCTTGGCAGAAGGAAAGCGGCTCGTTAAAGGTGATCCAGATCTTGACCTGGTCGCCGAAGTTGTTGAGAAGAACCTGAGGGGAGATGAAGATAAAGTTTCATTGTATAGTACATAAAAATAACTGTTTCGTCGGGGTCGCACTCGCATGGTATGCCTATCTGTTAAAATGCTACTGCATGCCGTACCATAACTCCAGTCTGTAGGTATCTACATATTTGTCTGCATACTTGTTTTAATATTAACTTGGTAGGTACATAATGGTGTCGATACTGTTGTGCACAAACTTAAACTTAATTTAGGCTATTGCTATCTTTTACTAAAAGGCAGTGCGAGAAAAGGACGGCTATAGCTATGAAATAAATTAGAGATGTAAAACTAGTTTTTATGTCTTGCGCTTCTCCTTATGTTTAGTCGACATGTTTTTACGTGCACCCTTCATTTGTATGAAAATATTAGTTCCAATTAAGGTGAATGCTCCAACCAGCCCGCGAAATTCAAATTTTCTTACGTTTTTTGCAATTTGCAGGCCAGTGCTAGGTTGTATGTTGATTAAAATATTGTTCGCGATTGTAAGACGTATGTAGTTACAGAATTATAATCATCAAAATCATCAATACAACCCTCCCAAGTTCATAAAGGTCGAGAAACGATTTTTAAGGTCAAAGTCATTGCTAGACCTATATGAACTTGGAGGGTTGTATTGATGATACAATCGCGAACAATATTTTAATCAACATACAACCTAGCACTGGCCTGCAAATTGCAAAAAACGTAAAAAAAATTGAATTTCGCGGGCTAACCTGGAGCATCAGCCTTAAATTTGACAGCTCTAAATTACGTCCGTCTCTTTCTCATTTTATTAGAAAGAAAAAGATAGCAATAGCCTAAATTAAGTTTAGTTTGTGCACAACAGAATTGACACCAATGAATGCAAAACTGAAGATTAAAACTGTACAAGTTATAAATTAATACCCAATTTATTTTTAAACATTAAACAGCATAAACATTTATACCATATCCAAGTTAGTCGCAGTGTAAATATGCGTTGTTTGGGTTAGTGTATCGTGAATTCCTGAATATGGCATTCCCTAATCCTCACACGATAAATCAGTAAACCGGTTGGGCCTGGACAACATAGTTTGGTTGGAATCGGGTTTGGCCGGTAACACACATGTTAGTAATGTACCTACGAATGTGTGCTTGTTTTTTTGTCATTCTAACCCTTTTTTGCCAAGTTACCGTTTATCTTGAGTGAAAATATTAGGCTAAGTTATAATCAAGATAGCGTGGTTAATATTATGATCATTAGATTAAATTATAATGGCTGGCGGTTACGATTGCAAAACTTAGCACTTACTCTGGCATAGTCGACAAAGTAATCAGCCATGATCGGGTTGGTCCATCCGCCGAGGTCCTGCAGACATTGCGGCAGGTCCCAGTGGTACATCGTCACCACGGGAGTGATGTGGTTGCGTTTCAGCTCGTCTAGCAACTCCTTGTAGTATCTGATGCCGTCCTCGTTCACATAGCTGGGGAGACGAAAGTGAAAGATTTGCGACCATCGTGCAGCTAGAACTGCCCCCGGGTAACATGCCCATTTATGCTCATAGGAACACAATACAGGATCCCTTGTGCACCGAACACCTTAGAAGATAAACGTTTACCGTCAGATATAACTTCATGGACCATTGTAATAGTTAAAAACACTTCTATCGTACGTACCCTTCGGGCCTTCGGGGACTGGAATAGGAGCCTCGTGTTATCTGTCATGTACGTATCCGCTAAATCTCAAGCCTCACTAAAAAATTTTAAATCTTAATCTGTAGTTTTGATCAAAGTTTCTGGAAAAAGGGAGTAACTATACGTAGCGCCAATGTGCCAAATAAGAGAATGTATTTGAACTAAGAACTCACTTGCTCAACCCGTTAGGCAGTATCCTCGGCCACGATATGGAGAATCGGTAGAAGCCGATTCCTAGCTGCGTCATCAGCCTGACATCTTCCTTCACCTTGTAGTAGGATCCATCAGCGATGTCTCCAGTTTGGTGGTCGAATATTCGCTCCGAGTGTTCGTGGGTATATTTGTCCCATATGCTCTCGCCTTTACCTGGGAAATCAAGCAAAAAAGTCCTCTATTGAACTGATGTCATCTCTTAACGGCGTCAAATCGGCTGGTTCTTTGCTTCTCGGTTCCGTGGATTCCCGCGGCCTTCACCAATTCATCGGTCCACCCTGTGGGAACGCTGTGCCTTCCGGTACCTACGAAGTCGCTACTCCAGAACTTTTAGCCCCATCGTTTTGCGAGGAATATGCACTACCCACTGCAGAAAGTCTTCGGGCTACTTCGGTAACCTTGGTTCTCTTCAATTCTGATTCTCTTCGATCGCGAAAGGAAACTCCAAGCATAGCCCACTCCATTGCCATTTGGGTGACTTTCAGCCTTCTAATCGGAAAGTCATCACCAGAACACACTTGTTTGAGGTACTTATACACACTTCTTTAGTCCAATCAAATTACCTGACACATTCCAAGCCCCTTCGATCTGGTAAGAAGCCGTTGCTACTCCGAACGCAAACCCATTGGTGAAGCATACTTGCGAATCTAATACATTGTGGGGATCGCTGGAACTCACTCTGAAAAGAAAAAATGAGAATAGGTAGGTATCTGTAAGACATGCATAAATTTACAATGTTAATGATGATGTATGTGTGACGCACTGGGCCCATTTTTCACAGAGAGCAGACCTGCGCGCCTAAAATGGCCGCTTTAACAGAATCATAGTACGAATCACTTTAACAAATTTAAATTCTTAAAATTGACTTTATGTTTACGGTTATAAAGTCCATTTTAAGAATTTAATTTTTTTAACGTGATTCGTATTATGATTCTGTTAAAGCGGCCATTTTAGACCCCCTGCATGTCAGCTTCGGGGACATTATAGACTGATTGTGCTTATGCTATATTTGTCGCATCAACTTATTTCGTTGGCAAGTTTTTTTTTTTAAGTTTTTTATTTATATAGTGTGTATTGGTCAAATCTTGTAACTGAATTTCTAACCAGTTCCCCCCAACCGATTGACCTGAAATTTTGCACACACTTGGTTCTGGTGACAATACATTTTTATGACAGACGCGACTTGATCCTGCAGACAATCTATTGGGAATCCCTGGGACTTAACATACCTGGAGAAATGTGGGTATTATGTACCTACACCTCTGCCCTTTCGGGCAACACACACCTACATGATGTTATGTTTATTATTGACATGTTTGTTTTCTTTAGAAGAAACTGGACTGAATGTTTTGTAAACAATCTTCATATTTGCTAAAGGTGAGTCAGTGTTTTGATACAATGCTATATATGTAATATGTGTGCATGTGTGTGTGTAGTATGTGTATGTATGTGTGTGTGTGTGTGTGTGTTGTATGTGTTTGTTTATATTTAATATTTATATCCTCTAGCTAAATCTGATGCTGCATTTAGTAGGTACCTAGGTAAATAGGTATCTCTAGGTAGGTAGGTAAGTAGTATCTAGGTTTTAATAATAGAACGTTGAAGAGAAGTTGGCCAAATAATAATTATGTACTTATGTATAATATTTATAGATAAGTATAGTAGATTATTAACCAAGGGGATAAAGCAGTGTCTTCTGTCGCGGGTGACGATTTAAATCGCGAGCGTAACGAAGGACTCGAAGTTTACTCCCGAGCGTAGCGAGGGATTTAAAACGATTCCTGAGTGTAGCGAGGGATTTAAGTTCACCCAAGACTAAGACAGCTTTATTACCGAGGAAAATACTCTACTTTTCGTACCATTTGCGAAAAAAATTACACAATAATAATATGAGATAAGCATTTTAGAACATTAACTTATTTATAAAAATAAATTAAAATAAACTTAACGTTTATGTATTTGAAGAAAACAAAAACGCGGCAAATTCCTAGACTAATATTTTTTTGTCGGAAAAGCAAAGGCATCAAGCTCATACGGCCTCGTCGGTTTTCGTAATTTTATTTAATAATCCTAGCTGCATAATAAATGCGTATTCCTTTTTCAAAAAGATGTATAATGCTTTATATACAAACTCAATGGTGTAAACACAGATGTAGTTCAGTATAAATTTCGGTAAGTATTCCAAATTTAAATCACATTCTCCCCCTACAGGATGAATGAAATTCAGTCCAATTTTCTTTCCCTTTTTTTAACAGATTAAAAATGACTATTGTTATGTTCGCTTTTTGTGGCATAGAATGTCACTTTTTTGAGCAAGTGGTACGAAAAGTTATTTACTAGGCATTTTTGTTTAAGAAATTTTAGATTGTTTAGTTATAAGCACTTGAGTGAGTTACCTGAGATACAGATTTATTCCTAGTTCAGGTAGAATCCAATTACTATATATGTACCTACTAAAGCTATAGTTTTTAAGGCCATTTTGTAAATATTTTTGTACTTAAACTTACTTCAATTAGTTCATTAAACCATTAAACCTAATAAAGGAAGGTAGGTACTGTATGAATGAAGGTACACACTAGGGCGGGGGTCTCACAAATGTGACCAGCTGTGACAAGGACGGGGGGACGGGGGGAGGGGGGAGGGTCAAAAACTGATGAAATTTGTGTGACGTAATTTATGGATGGCCCTATACGAGTACGCATACGTAGCCTTCCAGCATGTATAGAGACGACGCCACGAGGCCCGCGCGTTGATTGGCCGGCCGCGGTACTTTCAAAGACCAGCGTAAAAAGAGAGCAGCTCCGCTTTGCATACATTTTGTCTTTTGTGTAGCATCTGGAACTCTTCTTATATTTGTAGACTTACAGCAAAGCAAGGCATGTTAACATGGGTACGTTTTGGCTTGTTAGGGTAAACGCCACTGCCAGAACAGCCTGTATAATTCTAAACACAGACATCAGCACCATGGTATCCAAAACCGACAAATTTCTTCTTCAAATTTAATCTCCAAACAATAGAGTAAGTATTATTATCCATTGGGGAAATTTGTCAGTTTGTGGTAACTTGACGTGCTGTTACTTGTACTTTGTACCCATTCCATTTTGACCGCGCGCTTACTAGGGGGCGCTAGGGTACCTAATGTTTGCACACGGGCGCTACATGGGCTAGCGACGGCTCTGTCTACTCTAATAAGTAAAACACACAAACACTCAAAATATAAAAATATAAATCGAGGTACATACCCATAAGCTAAAACGAGGTAGACAAAACAGTGCAACAAACACACAGAAGTCATTATTCCGTTATCACAACAGCCCGGTCGGAGGCGCACTATTGTCCGGCGAATAGATAGCACGTTGCCATTGCACTAATTATAAACACATTACACACAGGGTGCTCTAAAACGCTAGGATAGAAGAGGATACGCTATTCAGAACAAGCGACAGCCAAGAGACAGAAGCGACAAGTACTCAGGTGGCTTAATAAGCCATCTTAAAACTGTATTGTTTTCATTCCAGAGTAGAAAAGAGATGGAGAGACGTCTTGTATAGCGCCATCTCTTTCGCACTCTGGTATAAGATTAAAACAAAAGGTTTTGCTTGCGTTGGCGTTGGCTTGCTTTAAACAGCCCCAGGTAGGTAGCCCCCAACACTGCACAAATGCACACTGGACGGCTTGCCATTCCTGGTTTCCTGGTATCGTAACAATGGCGCAGGTATCTCGACACATAGCGGGTTGCTAAAGCAACGCCGCGCCGTATTGTTTTTGTGTATGTATGTATGATACCACACACAACTTCCAACCAACCAACCAACCAACTTTCTCCATGGGATCAACATCGTAATAGCGAAAAAAACAGCTCTCCCTTACATGTAGTTCGTTCGAGTAGGTACCTAGGTATTGTGTTTTTGTATGGGACAGCTCTCTTTTCTACCGTGAAAGTAGCTGTAACTAACCGAGTGGTTACGACGTGATTTACTTGGAAATAAAAGACTGTCTCAAAACAGCTCGAGCGACAGCCCAGCTCTGTGTCCCAAAATAATTATGCAATCAAAACTAGAGAAACTGACGTATTGCAAAAAACGTAAAAAAAATTGAATTTCGCGGGGTACCCTGGCGCTTCCACCGGCGATTACATGAGCTAAACGCGAGTTTTATAATGCAAAAAAACATATGATTCACTGCAATAAACAAAACCAGAAAAATATAGGATATTCTTCAGGATATATGCTAGTACGATAGTGTTTTGAAAACATAAAACAACAAATTTTATTCGATAAAAAAAAATCACGAACTTATCTCTAAAAAATTCTTTTAACGAGTAAAAACCATACTAAAATATATGCGATCATTCTGATTTTTTGGCAAATAATTCTACAAGCAAAATACTAGTTATCATAGTGTTTTACTTTTTTAGTCCAATCAATAGATTTTTTGTAAATCGCAAAACACTCATTTCGCACTATTCGGCCGCAGTGACTGACGTAACAACCACTTTGTCGTGCAAGCTGATTAGAACTTTATTCTAACAGTATTTCAAACGAAGTTTGAACCAACACAAATACAGTTGCTTATTTAGCTCATGTAATCGCATTAAACTAAAAAAAAAAAAAATTAAAAACATGTATTTTAAAAAACTTCTGAAAAAGATGGAACTCTGACCCTCAATATCTCTCCGTAACCGTAACTAGAAGGTTCCCCCTTCTAGTTACGGTTACGGAGGTATAGTCTAGAACAAAAAAATGAAAACATTTTTTTCGTACCACTTGCTCAAAAAAGTGACATTCAATGCCACAAAAAGCGAACATAACAATAATCATTTGTAATCTGTTAAAAACAGGGAAAGAAAATTGTACTGAATTTCATTCATCCTCTAGGGGGAGAATGTGATTTAAATTTGGAATACTTACCGAAATTTATAATAAACTGCATCTGTGTTTACACCATTGAGTTTGTATATAAAGCATTATACATCTTTTTGAAAAAGGAATACGCACTTATGCAGTTATGATTATTAAATAAAATTACGAAAACCGACGAGGCCGTATGAGCTTGATGCCTTTGCTTTTCCGACAAAAAAATATTAGCCTAGGAATTTGCCGCGTTTTTGTTTTCTTCAAATACATAAACGTCAAGTTTATTTAAATTTATTTTTGTAAATAAGTTAATGTTCTAAAATGCTTATCTCATATTATTATAGTGTTAATTTTTTCGCAAATGGTACGAAAAGTAGAGTATTTTCCTCGGTGATAAAGCTGTCTTAGTCTTGGGTGAACTTAAATCCCTCGCTACACTCAGGACTCGTCTTAAATCCCTCGCTTCGCTCGTGATTTAAGATTTTAACACCCTCGCTGCGCTCGGGAGTAAACCTCGAGTCCTTCGTTACGCTCGCGATTTAAATCGTCACCCGCGACAGAAGACACTGCTTTATCCCCTTGGTTAATAATCTACTATTCATTTATATTTAACATTCTATTTTTATTATTTGATTAATCACAGAAAATTAGATGGCATATTATTATTAATCTTTTTTAACACAATTTCATTTTTTTTTATTGCATTATTCATAGAAAATTAGATGTCGTAATATGTACCTACCTATTATTGATCTTTTATACAAATTTGATTTTCTTTCTTCCTTTTTTTGTTATTAACCATTTGTTTTATTGTAAGTAGGTATTATTAATTATTTCAGATTGTATGTGGATTATTATCGTTTTGAAATTGTTATTCTATATGTGAGAATTATTAGTGATATTTTTCATTATCATTGACATGTTTTTCGATTGTAATGTGGTACCTACTTACTGTTTTATTTTACAAAATTTCTGCGCAATGTATATTGCTCCGAATTCGACTTTAGACATAACTTATTTATCTACACTAATAATAAAATAATATTATAAAGAGGAAAAATTTGTATTTTTGTATGTTTGTAATGAATAAACTCAAAAACTACTGCGCCGATTTCAAAAATTCTTTCTCCATTAGAAAGCTACATTCACCCTGAGTATCATAGGCTATATTTTATCCCCGTACTCACACGGGGACGGGAAGTACGTGGGTGAAACCGCGTGACGTCCGCTAGTGACTTATAAAGTGACTCGGCCTCGCATCGCCGAAGAGAAGTGCTGACGTTTGGGGCCAGTAACATTTGAAACACCATCCTAAGAAATAGAAGTTCGAAGATAGCTTATAATTATGATAACCATTTAGTTTAGTGACGGTCGTAGGTACCTACCTACTTTTTACCTACTTTTTAACCGACTTCCAAAAAGAGGAGGTTATCAATTCGTCAAAAAAATTTTTTTTTTCAACAAAATGTTTAGGCTGCTTGGAAGCAGATGTTAATGGTAGGTACATAAAACATAATTATTATGCTGATATTTGATAGCATAATTGATTGATTTCATAATTATGCCAACATAAACTGTACCTTTGCCAAAAAAAAATATGGCAAAGTATTATTATGGAAAATTATGCCAAAACAGTTAAGCCAAAGTATTTTAGGAAAAAGAACATTATGCAAAAAGAAGGGATCCCAACATAATGTATACAATGTACACTTAATTAATTCATATTTATACAAAAACGATAATAGAGCATCCTGTTTAAAATTTATCTGTAGCCGCATAGTCAACGACTGTTTTAATTTCATACCTAAATGGATATTATTGCAACTACATTAAGAATGCATTTGATCATGCAATACCTACCTATCATGCCATTTTTAATAACTTTAAAAGCTGTAACAAACACTGAATAAAACACCCCTTGGCATGTACTTATATTGTAACTGTTAAGTTGACAAAGTCAGGGAGGGGGGGGGGGGGTCAGGGGGTCAGTTGAGTTGAGTTTGTTGTTGTTGTCGTTGGCTGTTGAGTTGAGTTTGTTGTTGTTGTCGTTGGCTGTTGAGTTGTTGTTGGTTGTTGTTGTTGTTGGTTGTTGGTTGTTGTTGTTAAAAAAGGGTTAGACAGAGTTCCACGCACATTTCGCCTGGGGTGAGGGGCGACCGATCCTATTGCCATCAACCGGGCACGAAACCAGACCGATGTAAAAATCCAATAGGTACCTACCTACCTAAGTGCCCTTTGCCTGATCTAGGAACCGAAACGAAAACCTCATGCCCTGCAGTAGTACTTGCGAGTTGCATCTGCTACACGTGACTAGGATTCGTACCTATGTCAGTGGTTACCAACCTTTCTTGGACCAGGGACCACTTAAGTAAATTTATTGTTAGCAGGGGCCACAAGGTCCTAGGACACAAGTGACAGATATAAAAACGATCGAAGTGAGCTCAAAAAATTTAGCAGTCATACATACAAAAATAGGAATAAGTAAGTAGAATTTTGCAGAAATGCTTATGAATCTAGTAAAAGCGAGAGCAGCAAGCTCAAAAAGATTTAGCTCCTCGCCTCTGATAGGATTTCAATTAGGTTGGGTTGAGCTTGCATCTTCTGCGGACCATATTCGAAGCATTTGCGAACCACCGGAGGTCCGCGGACCATAGGTTGGGAACAGAGATGTGAAAAAATAGTCTAGTAAAAGTATTTAAATGCAAAATGCAAATACATTGTTACTTTACTATTTTAAATAGAAATAAGTACAAAATGGTTTTAAATAAAAGTATTTAAATACAAAATGCAAAATACGTATTTTCAAAATAGCTTTTCCAAATAAAATACCTTGTTAATTACTTATTTAATAATACTAGTATTTGTTCAAAGAGTTCATCTTTCATGTTCCGTCTATGGGGCCTCATAATCTATCCACCAAATGAAAATAGTCGTTAAACAGAACTTGGTAAGCAGGTATTATATTTAAGGCGAATGCTCCAGGGTAGCCCGCGAAATTCAGAAAATTTGAATATCACGAGCTGGTTGGAGCATTCACCTTAAGGAAGAGTTTTTTTACATTTGAAAATCTGTTCAAGGATTCTAAAGTCTTGTCTTCATCTTTTAAGTAGGTATTGTAGTGTTTCCAGATCTATTGTAGCATTGGCATTAACACTGGCTGCTGAAGAATCACAGTCCTCAACAAACATGTAATAAGGTTCAGCCCTTTTCTTGTTTTACTGGAGTAATTTTGGATTAAAGAATGAAAAATAAGAAAAACGAATTAAAAAATGTAACAAAAGTATTTTGTATTTTACAAATACATACAATATTTATGGCTTATGGCCCAGTATTTATGGCTTTTTTTTTTGGCATTTATGTTTTTTTTTTGTTTTTTGGCGGACCGGTGGGACTCTCCGATACTGGCGAGCTGGATACGGCTTAACGACTGCTCGTTAAGTGATTTGCCGCCATTATCGGGAAGTCCACCCGGACCTACCACTTTATTATTATTAAATTCATTATTTATTACTAACACTAGTTTTTTAAGCTCGATTTTACTAACAAATATGGATGTAATCTTAGGATGAATCTGAAATAAATGATTTATTATTATTATTTCCTTTACTCATCGATAAACAAATTTGTTACATTTTTTAATATTAATTAAAAAAATATATAAAAAACATTTAAAAATATAAAAAAAATTGTAGCCCACCGGTATCGGGAACAGGGTCCAAGCTACTGGCGGTCAGGGCTCCAGAGAGAGGAACCTCCTAACAATTCGAGCCGTGTCCAGGAGTACCGCTTTCTGAATCAAGCCCTTGATCCAGCTGCCTAACGAAAGCCTACTCAGGTATTGATCGAGGCTCTTGGCAATTAAGCCATGGGCTGATACGACTATCGGCACAATGATTGCTGAGTCCACTTCCCACATGTCAACAACCTCGCGAGCCAAGTCAAGATACTTTATTTGTTTATCTTTCTCGGCTTTCACGAGGTTCTCATCATGCGGGAAAATACATTTACATACATTTTGAAAAAAGTATTTCAAATGTCAAATAAAAATAGGTATTTTTCATTTTGTATTTGCATTTCAAATATATAGTATTTCAAATAATTCACATCTCTGGTTGGGAACCACTGCTCTAAGTACTTAAAACCACGTGCTTTGGATTCGAGGTAGGAAAATACTAAAAAACGTTTTAAAACAAATACATAGTAAACGTGGTAAATATCCTGTTTTTAGTGTTAATTATTAATCCATTTATTTCAGATCATTAAAATCCATTAAATACATTAAATTAAAATCAATTTGCACACTTATAACACAAACACAATTACATAAAACTAAATTAAAATCAATTAGTACAATGTCATATAATACAAAAAATTAAATGTAATTTACAATTAAATCAAAATAACAAAAATAAATGACAACAAAAACAAAAATGAAAAAAAAAAATAACAAAATGAATAAAATAAATAAAAAATGCTACCTACCTACTAAATTATATATTCTCATATAATGCGATATTATGATTCCCATCACTTAGGTCTTAATTTGCGATTTGCGGGACATGCCGCATGCATAGTTTTTCTAAAGTGAAAGTGAAAATCACTCGTGAATATCACTTATTTAAAAACCCATTGCACTGCAAAGCAAAGGACCTGCGACCCATACCTATTATAGAAGCCAAACGCTCAGCAGCCTCCGTGCAAGCGTTTGAACTATAGGTATATTATATTCTCTATATGGGACTGTGTATTAATCAGCACATTACATAACTATTTATTAATATGAAAATATCATATGAACAATAACATAATATCATTATCAACTTGCCTATAACCCAAATAACCGTGTTCGGATTATTAATATTTATCTATCTACTCAATAACAAACAAAGGCTCTATGGCTATCGGGTCATTTAGTTTTACTACTCACTAAAAGATGGCGCTATTCTCAATAAAAACGATACCGATTTTCTAGAACCAATTCAAACGACAAGAATATGCACCTCGCGCTTTCTACAACGTTCGCTTTGGAGCCCAGTGTAGCACTTTCTCGAAAGAACGCGCCCCACCAACAACAGGTGGCGTTAGCGTCGCCCGAATATAAATACGGGGAACGGTCGGGAATCCGGCAGTTGTATACGAAGAAAGTGAACTGTTCAAACTAAAACGAACAAATAAATAAGAAAACTCTTACTAAAAATGTCGGTGATTCCTTACTTCTACGATCTTGAGAGGCCGTTCCGCATGAAGAGGGATTTCTACAGACCTGAGAATTTCTTCGGCTACTCACCAATCAATCAGATGTTGCCTCGTGATTTCTTCGGACCATCGTTCCTCAAGCCGTGGGAAAGCGCCTTCCGACCATGGGAAAACTTCATGCAGCCAATGGAACAGCTCTCATCAGCGATGAACCAGCTTGCGGTGAACAGCGTCGGCAAAATCACGTCAGACGATGAAAAGTTCCAGGTTAACGTTGATGTCCAACATTTCAAACCTGAAGAGATAAACGTGAAAGTGATTAATGGACAGGTGATCGTCGAGGGAAAGCACGAGGAGAAGCAAGATGAGCATGGTTATGTCTCCAGACAGTTTGTGAGGCGGTATGCTCTTCCACAAGGATGCTTGTCAGACACTGTGGAATCAAAATTGTCGTCTGACGGTGTCTTAACCGTCACAGCACCTAAAGTCCTGGCCATGCCTTCGACTGGAGAGAAGATCGTGCCAATCACTCACACAGGACCCGTCAAGAAGCAGCTAGGGTCTCCAGAACATATTGCTGAGGAGAAGTGAATTTGTAAATAATGTAAATAATCATTGTTGGTATTATTTTCCTTGTAAGACTGATTTGAATCTGTGCTATTTTGTATTTTAATTTTGAAATAAACGTGTTATGTTTAGTTAACACTTTTGTTTTATTTCAATTCATTATTTACTAAGGCTATGGGTAGGTAGTCTGGAGTTCCAAATGTTTAAATAACATTACACTTGATTTTAGTTAATTTTAGTTTGACATACCTACCTAATTACACACATCAACAACGACAACATAGCACACATGTCGAAATAGTTCACAATCACAACATCTGGCTAAATTAATCGATCTTTTCACATTTTTATAGCACACGTTTTTTTTGCGGTAGGTAAATAATTTGCAAATCAGTGAATACTCTGTCGCAAAAAAAAACCTTTTGCGGGTATGCAGTTAAAAAAAAAACCCGAAGACAACAGATGTGTTTACTTTTGTACCATGGACTTCATGGATACGATTTAATTATAGTGATATTTAGTAATTAAACAAAACTCGTGCACAAAAATAAATTTATTTAGAATTTTCCGTACATAAAACCAAGTTATTATTGGAATGCATTTAAATATATCTGGTATATTGCACTATTTTGCAAACGATGGGTGAATTACATCACACACAATTTGTTTTCCATTGAGGGTCATGATCAAACGCAGGAACTATTCTGGGATTGGCATAGCGCCCGTCACAACAGCTGCTACTGCATTTACTGTCCGTTTTCCTCATTTAACGGACTTTCTCCATTTCCTAATTCTTCAGCCTTTGACCCATCAGGCTGAGTCCTGACTGGTCCCGTATGAATGATTGGAACTACGCGTTCATTTGTAGCTTGGGAGCGCTCGAGAGGCGCGGTGACAGTTAGAACTCCATCCGATGACAGACGCGACTGCACGGCGTTAAGACTGAAGCCCTCAGGTAAGGCGTACCGTCTCCTAAACTGACGAGACACCCATCCATGTGCATCTTTCTTCTCACTGTGACAAGCTTCAATAATGACAAACCCGTCAGCAGTTTTCACCGCAATGTCATCAGGCGCGAAGTGCTGCACATCCAAATTGATCTGGAACTTCGCCCTATCAGATTTTATTGTTGATGCAGAGTCTCGCAGCATGGTTGACAGTTGTCTCCAGGGTCGATAGTACTCGTTAGACATCGGGGGTTGCGGCGCTATCATCGTCAAAATATCTTCAGGCGTTAGTGCCAACGCAAAATGTTGATCCGATAAGCGCCTGGGGCGATCCATATCGAAAACCATTGGGAACATCGACATATTTAATGTTTTTCAGATTATTTTCAAAGCAAAAAAAAATGCCGGTCAGCTTCTTCTGACGTTTCCGAATCAATTTTCTCTGTGCACGGCATTTTGTGCAGACTATGGCTGTCGTCTGTCTGGCCAGTCGTTGCAAACAATCGTCAGCAAAAAGTTTGTATGCTACAGTGATTTTTATCACATTTTATTTCTAACAACATATTCAACTATTGGAACCGATTTTACTTTGAAATTTTTACATAATTGTGCAGATTGGTACCCATTTACACGTTAATCATAACCCCAATATGATAAAACATAATTATAAATAATTTGCCATTATTTTAACTTGCCTCCAGAAGAAACGTAACGTAATCATATTTACTGCCGCTGATGGCTACGCCTGTTAGTGTAAGTTTTTTCTATACGTGTTCCAACTTTTCATACGCTCTAATAGCATACAATCGTCGCGTCGGCTTAATATGAAACTGTTCATTTCCATTTTTCTGTTCGTGCTCAGTTACAAGTTATTCAATATATACACGAATAACTCGCATAGCTTTGCAGAATGCTTGCAGACGTTTCACAAGTCGTTAGATATAAATGTCAGAAAAAAACATTCCGTAAACATCATTATTCTCTTGCCCTTATCCCAAATCTTTTGGGATACCATATACCATACTTCTCTATTACTCGTCATCTCATCAGATCAGACACTTCTTTTCTTGCCATATCGTTCTTAACACAGTCCATCCATCGTTTCTTTAATCTTCCTCTACTGATATACCCATCCACATAAAAAACATTCCATAATGTAAGAATGATCATCGATTTTCCTAGAAGTTTCTAAACCTTTTTAATACATATAATGAGTTTTAACTTTCTGGCTTTTTCTTGGTGTCCCGGTCAAAAAGTCAGTTGTCCTGGTTCTGTTGTTG
Organism: Xestia sexstrigata; assembly: GCA_941918905.2. Lineage (NCBI taxonomy): Eukaryota > Metazoa > Arthropoda > Insecta > Lepidoptera > Noctuidae > Xestia > Xestia sexstrigata. The sequence continues at coordinate 23,140,087 of OW799201.2, forward strand.
GTTGGCTTATCGGACGTGAATGTTCGAGCCCCTTGAGCGCCCGGCCTCCGTGCGTGAAAACGCGATTGTCTATCTTCTTAAGAGTGCTGTTACATTTTTTTCGCAAATTTTTGATTTTTACTTCCTGGATCAAATTTTTTCGACCGGCCTACACGACTCGATAATAATATTGATCTTGATTGAATTTTGTCTTATTATATTGTAGCAAATGTGTGTAGCAGCAAGTGTAGCAAATAGCACAAGTAAAGGGAAAATTCTGAAAAATTAAAAAGTTGAAAATTAAGGTACATTTCGATACTTACAAGTTTTCGCGAAAATCTAAATTTGCCCATATCTTTTTATCGTGTTGACTCAGGACCTTGATTTTATATATACACATAATAGGGACTTTCAATTTCAGTATCTGGTATAAATTTCAACTTGCTGGGTCCACCCGTTCCTGAGAAAATCGGTGGTGACAGACGGACAGACAGACGGACAAGAAAGTGATCTTATAAGGGTTCCTATTTTTTACCTTTTGAGGTACGGAACCCTAAAAACCGACTTCAAAAACATAAAAAAGTGAAAAATAACTAGCTTCAGAAGTCGGTGATTTATTTGTTTGATTAATTTTTTTTTGCCACCGACTTTTGAAGCTAAAGTTATCTTTCTCTTTTTGTGTTTTTTTAATTCGGTTTTATTTTTTGCAAAAAAGTTTTTTATTTTTCCATTTTGTTGTTTCCAAACAAATATTTACCATGAATTTATTTTTACATGTTAGATTCTAATGATATTCTAATATGTTATACAGATATGTTATACACCTACAAAACGACCGAAAAAAAGTGCGCGTGCAGCGGCAGCACACATACACACTTTTCATTAATTATAGATTTCACTGCAAGTCAAAATGATACAAAAAGGATAAGTAGCTCGATAAAACCAAAAGATCTAAATAAGAAAAAAAGAGACAGATAGTGTTGTTATTTGCGCTTGAATGTAAACCAACATTATTCTGACCACCAATCATCGCATGTTGGGATGATAGACTAACAAAAACGAGACAAAAGGTACAAACCGCGTGTGCTAAATTTGTACACGCGGTTTGTACCTATAACAACTTATAAACACTACTAAAGGTAGGTAGGTTAAGAAATAAAACACGATGTAATATTTATTTTGTAATAAAAACAATCATACACCTTCGAAAAGATTTTATTTTTATTTTCTGCCTCTTAGAACCTCACTTATTGGAAACCTTACGGTGAATGCTCCAACCAGCCCGCGAGGTCGAGAAACGATTTTTTCAAGGCCAAAGCCATTGCTAGACCTTTATGAACTTGTAGGGTTGTATTGATGTTTTTGATGATTATAATTCTGTAACTACATACGTCTTACAATCGTGAACAATATTTTAATCAACATACAATCTAGCACTGGCCTGTAAATTGTAAAAAACGTAAGAAAATTGGAATTTCGCGGGCTACCCTGGAGCATCAGCCTTAACGAAGAAAAGATAGTAAATAGTTAAACTCGCTGTTGTCACTAAGTAAACTAATATTTACGATTCAGATTCGGAAGTTGTTAAATGCGGTAATGAAAAATAGAAATAGCTTTATTTTTAACATTCTCTGATTTATTATGGTAATGGTAAGCTATTGGTATTTTCTTTTTCCACACATAACATGTTTAATTTATAATTAGGTATAATACAAATTATTTCAAAAAACACAATGAATAATAAAACAAGGTTAGAAAATAGGAAAGCAGAACTAACGATGACTTAATTGCCTAATATTCGCAACTGATCTGTACTTTTGTATTGTATTGTAATAACGGGCTGGTGTCCGCAACTCCACGTCAAAGCGCGTATTTTGCGTATGGTATATATTTTATACTACACCTGCTTGGAAAGTACCTTGATACTTTATCAAATTTACGGTAGAAAGTACGTCATTGCATATCGAATAAATATGCGGGGAGAAAACGCATCTAACCGGGAGAGAAAAGTGTATGAAAATCCATTTCTTACGTGGTTTTTCTTTTTTAATTTTGGGTAAGACTATGCGCCGGTATGAAAATCCATTTCTTACGTGGTTTTTCTTTTTTAATTTTGGGTAAGACTATGCGCCGGTAACCTAAATATCAAAAGCCAAAAAGTTTTTACAGTGAGTTTTTATCTCCAAGTTCGCAAAATGACACTGGCCACTAGCTGTGTGTTGGATGGTGTCGGGCTGGCAGTGCGACCCTGCGGCGGCAGGATAAACAATTTGAAAAAAGAACATGTGAAAATTGCAGACGCCATTGGCGCCATTTCCAATTTGTGTGTTGTTTGAGGATTCAGTTTTCGTAGAAAGTAAAATAAAACTATCAAAATGATAAGTAGTGATAGTGATGATGAAGATTTTCCTCATAGGTGTAGTATAAAGCACTATGTATCACTCGAGAGAAAGTGCGATTCCCGATCTCGGGTGTTTTAAAGCCCTCGCTTACGGCTCGGGCTTCAAACGACACCCTCGACGGTAATCGGTCACTTTCTCCTCTCGGTGAACAATGTACTATTATCTGTACTTTTATTCTATATCTGGAGTGCACGCATCCTTGTCGTACCTACTCACGTCAAAAATGTATGTTCCATCTCTTTCTTTCTTCTAACCTTTGGAAATATCAGAATATTGGGAAAATTAATGAAAAATATTAATAAATCGAAGTATATTGCGTATTTACATGTGGTATGAGATCCCTTGTATTTTATTTACTTTGGTATCATAATTGGTACACTTTCTGTCACGCACGATAGCATTTTTACAATTTTTATCTAAACTCGTAGGAGCGTATCCTCCGTGGCCACGCGTGACACAGACAATACGACCCAATTGGGTCGTTTTCGAGTCTTCACGATTGCGCACTCACAACATATCTGTTTACTAGAATATCATTGTTTGATTCAGTATTTTTGTCACCGACTTCTGAAGCTAAAGTTAATTTTCACCTTTTTGTGTTTTTGAAGATTCTTTATTTTTCAATTTTTAGTTCTAATATCCCATACAAATATTTGCTTATTGCATTTATTTTAGATTGTTAACAATACATGTCATGTTAATAGGCTTATCCCCAATAAACGGAATTTAACATACCTAACTGTCGAAATCTAGGTGTATTGTACACATCTGCGTACTCAGAGCATACAGGCGTGATATGATGTTATATTAACTATAAACATCCAAGCGATTGCAGCAATCACGAAAAATTTGCCGACTATTTTTGAAGAGTTCCGTAGTATATCTTCGAAGATCAGCATCAGATCTGCACCAAATTTAAATGAGACTACCTCAGAAGTATACTCTTTCAAATAAAAAAAGAATTTTGAGAATCGGTCCATAAATGGGGGAGAAATCGGTGAACATACATAAAAAAATACATACAGTCGAACATAGAACCTCCTCCTTTTTTGAAGTCGTTATAAACGTAGCTGTTCTGCTAGTCAATAAACCCCAGGCTGGCATCATTCACCCCCTTCCCCTTAATACAAATCCTAGATGAAAATAAATGTAATTAATTGATTGACAAAAAAATGGTCATAAAATCTCTTTTCAAAACCTGACCGAGCTACGAAAAAATCTCCAGATAAACTCCAGATAGGGTGATGCAAATGCAACGACGTTGCGACGTACTTAATTGATGAATTCTGCAGTAGGTACGCCAACTCCTTATAATATAGGTATATATTACCTACTAGTGCTGATATTTTATTGGATGTGAATTTCATCATATTTGAACCTACTTGGTATCTTATGTTTTCGATCACTGCATAATGCCACCACCACCTAGTATCTTTAACCTTTACGTTAATCAGCTGATTGTTGAACTCAGCAGCACCCGTATAAGCTGTCAAATTGACGGAGTTTGCGTTAACAATATGAGTTACGCGGACGACATGGTGTTGCTGAGTCCATCAATAAGCGCACTCAGGCGTCTTGTTAAGATGTGTGAAGTAGGGCTTTCAATACCGGTATTCCGGGATCCCGTAATACCGTGATCACGGATTTTATTTTGGCCTTTTACAATACCGGTATTGTCGCCCCAATACCGTGATCACGGTGGTATTACAAACATTAGATCTGAAAATTATGTGATCTTATTCTCACACTTGTTTCCTCCAGCACAAGCGTCCCGCTGTTATCTTAAGCTCACCCTCCCGCACCCCGCCTGAGACAATGCCCGAAATCGAGCTGTAGTTATGTCGTTTTTGTTATTGTTAGTCAGTTTCGCAAAGGCGACGGGATAACGCGTCCATAGACTTTGTTATTGTGTAGTGTTAAGTTATTTATGTAACAGGCTGACAAGTACGCTGTTTGATTCAACATTGAATGCGCTTTCGTTTTTGCGATCTCACTTACAAAAAAAAAAAAATATAACGTTTAAAATTCAGAAATTTGTATTATTGTGTTATTTATATACTTTTACATTTTTTTACTATTTTTCAGAAATTGTTATGAACGCTTGATTTATTTTGTTACTTTTTACTTACTAGTTTTAGATTTTTTGATTGATTTTTTATTACATATTATTGTTAATAATGTTACTGAAATGATTGCTAGCTACTTAGCTAGTACTAACTACGCTAGCACTTAGCTATACTTAACTTATTTACATTTTTACAAATAATGATACCTACCTATGTTGATTTTTACATGAGAGTATGAGACATGATGACAATTAGATAATAATAAGAAATGTATATTTTTTTGATATTGTACAAACAAACTCTGTGTGAAATGCCTTCCTGCAGAAAGAGTAGATTAAGTTTAAGTTTTCATTATGTTCCCAATTCCTAGTCCTACCAAAATAATCAACCAATACCAAATTATTATATAAGATAGGTATGTATAAAACGTATTTATTTTATTATTTTCAATAACTAAGAACAGTAAAGACAGATTTGAAAATATAAAAAGGCGTATTTTATCGGTTTTATTAATGTCCTAATTGAACTTGCGTTCAATACCGGACTACCGGTATTGATACCGGGATCACGGTATTGACTTTTCCAATACCGGTATTGATACCGGTATTGACAAAATCCGGTATTTGAAAGCTCTAGTGTGAAGACTACGCGGTCGCTTAGGGACTTAGGTACAATGCAAAGAAATGAGAGTTATTGGTATTTAAGGCAGGCACCAAATGTTAGTTAGTCACCAAGTGTTAGTTCCATGGTACCTATATCTCCGAAGACCAGCATCAGATCTTCACCAAATTTAAATCACCCCCAATATCTCCGTAACTAGAAGGTTCCCAGGTATGGTGTAGAACAAAAAAAATATCGCAATGAAGAGAAGAACTTTTGCCTTCGTGCCTTTTGGCTTCGTAAAAGAACATCATCAAACATCATAATTATTCAAATCAAAAGTAGGTACCTATAAAGAAATAGAAGTGCAAAGCAAAGGTACAACAGTAAGGAACATTAAAAGACATGGAAGAAAACAAACACCGATATAGGTACCTAAGTACCTAGTTAATTGCCTTGTTTTTAATTTTTACTTGCCTCTATACCTACCTACCTACCTATCATCTATTTAACGCGATCTACCTACTTAATTTCCTTAAAAATCTCTTTACCTATTTTGATACAGGTTGGTTGTTTTCATTTTCAAGAATAATATCTCTAATGTATGGTAGTCATATTGTTATGGAAGTACTACTGCAATCTAGAGAAATCTGTTTCGAGAAATGTCCCGAACGAAGTTGTTCTCAGTGAAAACTTCCAGAAAACAGTTTTACGCTACTCGGCACCAGGCAGCGCTTCAGAGCCAGGCGTCAAGAACATTCGGTTTCGTTTGCTTTGAGGTGACAATGACGCAAATGTTTTCCTTATTGTGTAATACGGCATTTTTTTAAATTATTTTGATTTATTTAAATGTCAGATTGTTTTCACATTATTTTGAAATTGTATAGGTTTAAATGTATTCCATGAGTTTATTGTAAGTAGGTACTTTACTTGTATGTTTTCATATAAGTAGGTATAGGAACTATGTTAAATTTTAGTAAATACGTACCAAACAATGCAGGGATTCTTTGCAGGGATAATTTGAACAGCAATAAAAAGTGTAAAAGAATATAACATAAATAATCTTGAACTCAAGGGACTAGAAATGAGCCACGACAAAATGTTTCAAACATCTGCAAACATAACGCATGCGCGAGTCATCGTGGACATTCTAGAATCAGGTTCCAGAAAAATCTATTCACTACTAGATGGCGCTGCCTTCAATATAAATAACAAGCCGGCTTTTGACCGGCATTCATTCAAACAACAACATTGAAGCGAGCTAAAGCTGAAGAAAGTGTCGGATAATCGGAGTATTTTGAAGAGTTTCTACGCGATTTTCAAGTGCATTATCTATCAGTGAAGTTTATTATTGAATTGAACCAGTGAAGACTACTAAGCCAGATAAAATGTCGCTGTACCCTTTCTTCTTCGACTACGAGCGTCCAAGGCAGTGCCCTCGCCGCTTGCACGACCAACATTTCGGCTTGGGATTAACCCCTGATGATCAACTAACCATCATCGCAGTTCCTAAACCCAGTCGGGACTACTACAGGCCTTGGAGAAACCTACAAGCCGCGGCACGAGACACCGGTTCCACAATCAAGGAAGACAAGGACAAATTCCAGGTGAATTTAGACGTTCAGCATTTCGCTCCAGAGGAAATATCAGTGAAAACCGTTGATGGTTTCTTAGTGGTTGAAGCTAAGCACGAAGAGAGGCAGGATGAACATGGATACATTTCTCGAAGCTTCAGCCGGCGGTATGCTTTACCAGAAGGTATTGATGCAGACTCAGTCATGTCTAGATTGTCTTCCGATGGTGTTTTGTCAATCACGGCGCCTTTGAAACCGAAACCAAAGGAATCTAATGAGAGGGTGGTGCAAATCGTTCACACTGGACCCGTGAGGAAGCAAGAGGGCAACAAGGAGGAACAGGGATAGAAAATATGTTTCTAGTGTTTACTTATATATACCTACCTTTAATATTAATAATTCCGTGCTCTGCTAATTTTGTGTTGTGATTGTAGTGAATCTGCGATTATTTTTGTACTTAGGTGATACCTTAATTTAATTATATGACTTGCTAGTCATTAAACGCTATTTATTGGTTTCATTTCCCTGATGTACTGGCATTATAAAACATTCAAGACTATTCCACAAAGACATTGATAAAACCGTCCATACTACCATAGGTAAACAACACTCCTACATCAAATCTAAATAAATAGACGTGATTTTTGCTAGAAATGCAGTCTAGCAAATTACGGCGTCCTGCCTGCCTGACCTAGGATAATTAAATTTATTATGGCCTTCTGCCTTATTACGTAGGTATAGGTACTGTGTTAAATGGCAATAGATTCATTGGTATTAATTGTCCTCTCATAATAGTTTTACTCGATTCAATAATTATATTTTTAATTGAAAATACTCTAAATAAAATTTGAGACTAGCGCCATCTCTTGAAGCCTCGGGTAACTACGTTGGAACGGCACATTAGTAAGAATGTAATGAGTTCGCCATTTCAGTAACAGATGGCGTTGAATTAAATCCAGCAATGCGAAAAGCGCGACTGTTGGGATATGAGTTCGATTCCGAAGTCGGGTAAAAGGATGCGTTTTCTGTCAGGATTTATGCAGCAGTCTGGAGTTAAGATTTTGTTTGTATGTCCCCCGAGCATATAACAGGGTCGTGGACGTGCTCCGTCTGGGCACAGGTCTGGGGTTTAAAAAAATATCGGTGCGTACAATTTATAGAGGAACTCTATACACATGTCCGTGTCGGAGCCGGCGGTCGAGCCTTAATGCTGGTGGAGCTTCAGGCTACGGCCCTGTGACGTCACGGTTTCGGCCCCGGTATGACGTGTGGATTGATTTCTATGCACCGAACTATGGGTATGAGAGTGAGAGAAGAGAATAGTGCATTTTGTTAATGTGTTGAACTATTTTAGACACCTAAACTATATAAGTTATAGTAAGTATCGATGTCAAATTCATCAGCATCTGCCTAGCCTTTTCCCAACTTTGTTGAGGTCGGCTTCCAGTCTAACCGGATGCAGCTGAATACCAGTATTTAACATGTAGCTATTGGCTATCTACATTGAAAATACTGTTACCTATACCGACGGCGCGGTTGGCGCAGTGGCTGAGCGATTGCCTGCTGCGCTGCGTGTCGCGGGTTCGATTCCCGCACGGAACAAGTATTTGTATGGCCTACACCTACAGGTAGTTGTTCCGGGTCTGGCTATTTGTGTATGTGAGTTTAAATCTTTGTAAACGCGCCCACGTAACAGGAAAAATTACTAGGGTGCGGCAAAGCTTAAAAAAAATGTCGTCTTTAACTCAGTTGTCAACTAAATTGTCAAACAGCGTGTTACGAAGGGGTACCTTGGTAAGACCTTTGGTCAATGGTCAGTCTTTCGGCCTAAGACTACAAATGAGAGCCGAGACCAGAAACGGCTTAACGTGCATTCCGAGACAAGGAGGAAACTCGGAATCATCGGAATGTAATGGATAGTGACCCATCCACGGACCGATCTTGGCGATCGACTATTGTGCTATAATTTATTAGGTTGTGAAACCTGGGTTCCCCCCCCCAGCTATCAGTTAGACAGTTATCGCCCCAGTCACTTATAGTGCTGACCTTTCGAACTAAACTAAATATTGTCGCAATAACAACCAATTTAATGTACCTATTTTATTTAAGACGCATCGTAAAGTCCCACATCACTATTGTAATTCGTCATCTCGAATTTTGGCATTTCTTTAGAAGTCACTCAATGTTAGTGAAATCTGGCAATTGGCATTCGTTTATCTGTCAGTTTGGAATTGCTTTGACCATGTCCTTGTATGGGACGTTATCGCATCGAGAAACCATAGCGTCTCAATTAGGGTTGCGCTACTAACAAAGTGTCAAACAGGACCAAAAACAACAACATCACGGCTGTATTTCCCGAAGGGTTTGGCAGAAGATAAGGCCTCATCGTAGGACGTTCACTCTTCGTCAGTAATGTAACATGGGGATAACCTAAAGCCATAAAACCGGGCACCTATATGTCCTACCTAGCTCTAAGAAGTCACTTACCTTACCCTTTTTTTTTTTTTTTTTTTTTTCGGATGGGAAATCATCAAATGACTTCTCCCGCTCTGGGCGGAGCAGGAGGGAGTGTCAGACTTTTACTGACTAAAACCCATCCATGTTCCTTCATCGCCCTTTGTGTTCCGGGGCCACGGTATCTCTTTCGAATAGTCCCGCAACCCCGGCAGGCATCGGTCCTTGCGGACCCCGTCCTTTTTGCTGACTCTCTTTGAGGCGCGCGTGGAACACGAACGCGCCGTCGACACGGCCTGTCGTCATGAGACGGACGGACGGCGAGCTAGCCCATAGCCCACCGTCCACAGGCCCGCGCCTACGGTGGCCGGGGGCCACGTGGTGGCCCCCGACGCCCGGGGCGTCTCCCGCGGCGGCCGGGACGCTGTGAGGTTCTCTCCCTCTCACGTTCCGCCACCTCCTTCTCTAGCATTACTGCTTCGCAGAAGGAGGTGACGGCGTCCCATTCCGTCTCGCTCCGGACCATGGCTTGCACCAGGGCCGGACGCGAGAGGTCGCCGCCGCCAATCGCCGCTTCGAGGACACGGCGGTGCTCCGCCCACACGGGGCACACCTCCACCGTGTGCTCCACCGTGTCCTCCGGTCGATCCTCGCAATGGAAACACCCGGGCGTTTCCTCCCGCCCGATTCGGTGCAGGAACCTCCCGAAAACACCGTGTCCGGTGAGGACCTGCGTCAGGCGGAAGGTGAGGACGCCGTGGCGTCTCTCTAGCCACTCCTCAAATAGGGGACTTATCGCCACTATCGTGGCGTGCCCTGCACGGGGTTGCGACAGTCGCTCTCTCCATGTCGCCATGAGATCCCGCCGGAAGTCTGTCCGCCGAGCGACAATTTGTCGCGGCAGCGGAGTTTCCCCCCGGCGAAGCGCCTCCGCGCGCCATTCATGCAGGCGCGCGAGGACTATCGCCTCCAGATCCCATGGCGGCAATCCGGCAAGGAGGCACGCCGCCTCGCGGGCGATCGTGCGGTACCTACGGGCCAGCCTTACGGCTACCACCTTTTGGGGCGCGTTCAGGTAGTGCCGCCTCGTGCGACCCCCCCTGTGCCAGCACCAGCGTGTCGTCTGCATAGCAGACCACGCTGACGCCGCTAGGGAGGTCGGCGCGCAGCACCCAGTCGTACCCGATGTTCCACAAGGACGGCCCTAGGACCGATCCCTGCGGAACACCGCACGACATCTCTCGCCGGTTCCATTCTCCGCTGCGACCGGGGTAGATGACGGCTCTATCCGTCAGGTAGTCCCCGACCACACGACGAAGGTAGGTCGGCACCCGATGATACCGGAGTGCCTCCCTAATGCAGCTCCAGGGCATGGAGTTAAAGGCATTGGCGATGTCTAGAGACACCGCCAAGACAACCCCACCCCGGGACACTGCATCCCCCGTCGTGAGGGCTCTCACGCGCATGATGGCGTCCACCGTAGAGCGCCCCTTGCGGAAACCAAACTGGTGTTCCGCAAGATCCGGCCCCGTCCCCGCAAGGTGCTCGGCGAGGCGGTTTGCAATGACTCTTTCGAAGAGCTTGCCCACCTCATCGAGCAACACTATGGGCCGGTATGCGGACGGAGAGTCCGTAGGGCGCCCCGGCTTCCGAATGAGGACCAGCTTCTCCGTCTTCCAACGAAGCGGGAACTGGCCTCTCTCCAAACATGCGCTTAAGAGCCCCTCCAGTCGGGGCCCGAGAGCCTCCGAGGCCAGGACCCAGGCTTTGCCAGGCAAGCCGTCGGGTCCCGGAGCGGTATTTTTGGCACTGAGCCTGCGTACCGCCACTCTCAGGTCTACCCCAGTCACTTCCGGAGTGTCGTCGTCGTCGTCCTGGTGGTCCGCTTCAAGCACCGCAGGTGGCGGCGCCATAGGCGGGGGGGGATGTTCTCCCCGCGTAGGGAACAGAGTGCTCACCACGTCCTCCACGAGCTCAGGCCGGAGACTCTGCGTCAGTGGGGGGGCCCAGGTGCGGAGTTTATCCCGCACCATCTTGTAAGGGCGCCCCCACGGATCCCTGTCGAGAGTCCCCAGCAACTCCTCGCGGGCCAGGTCCCTGGCCCGCAGGACAGCCTCGCGGAGGGCGGTCTTCGCCGCTCTGTACCCCTCATAAAGCTCCGCCTCGATGGCTGCCGCATTCGGTGGGCGGATGCGGAGCCTGCGATGCCTGCTGCCTGGCGTACAGGTGTCGCGCAGCCACGCACGCCTCGCGCAGAGACGTCAGCTCTCGCGACCACCAGTACACCTGACGTCGGGCGCTTCCTGGCCGGACTCGGGGCATTGCCACGTCACATATATCGGACATGGCCTCCTGGAACCACCCTGCCTTATTGTTAATGTCGGCAGGCCTGTCTGGTGATGTCACCCAGGCCTGCACGATCGAGGCTTCCAGGAGGAGCTCCCGGTCCAGCTGCTTCAGCGCCCAACGCGGACCACTCGGGGCCTGTTGGACCGGCGCGCTTGAGGTCTGGGTGGAGACGTCAAACCGGATGTACCGGTGGTCGGAATAGGTCTCCACCCCCTCCATGACACGCCAGTCAACGACACGCGGCGACAGAGCGGGGCTAGCGAACGAGATGTCCACTACCGACTCGCCCCGCATCCGCACACACGTGGGAACAGAACCCCGATTTAGGACGACCAGGCCCTTCTCCAGAGCCCAGTCCTCCACCATTCTTCCCCGCACGTCTGTGCAACGGGAACCCCAAGCCAAGTTCTTGGCGTTGAAGTCCCCGAGGACAAGTACGGGGAGGGAATGGTTTCCGACGACGACACTCAACTCCGCAAGGGTGTTGTGGAACTCGGCGAGAGTTCGGCTCGGGGAGAAGTAGACTCCCACCACGACAATCTCCCCGAACCGTGCTGCTACGCACCCCCGACCCCTCCTGACACTTTCAAGGGTCGGGGTGCCGGCGGCGGCCGACGACACAATGGTCACTGAGCCGCTAAGGTCCGCCACACTTACCTTACCCCTGGAAGATCGAAAAGCATGCGCCGAAGATCTGACGCAGACGTCATATGGGTAAATATCGATGTAAAGAGATATCGCAGGAAGAAACTTTCGAGAAAATGTTCGATGTACCTTTTGAAAATCGAACGAGAAGTTTCGCAATAGACATCCGCTCATTCCAGGTAGTCTATGTAGGTTGTAGGTTGTAGTAGCATAGTTTGACTGCCCCGTTGATGTCATGAACACTAGGCGTGGGGTCTGAGTTCATTTCCCATGCCGGGCATGGAGTTTGGAAATTGGCTGGACACCCGTGCCTCAGAAAGCACGAAATCGCTGGTCTTGCGCCCGAACTCTGTATGTTCATCGGACTGATACAATAGGCTTGGGTCCTGAAAAAATCGAATTAGTCCGTCAGTTAGATTATCAAAAAATATTTGACACGTATTTTTTCTTTTGTTACGTAAACCAAAATTAACGAAGATACGACGCTTTTTAAATTCTCAATACGTCACGCCGTGCTATAATTTTTAGTGCATTGTGACGTCACGAGCCCTCACTCCCGAGTTTTGATGCGTTTTATCTTTGACAATATTCATTGATTTACAAAAACAAAAAATACGTGTCCATTATTTTCCAATACTATATCTGACGGACTAAATAGATTTGCAATTTATTGGAGAGTACACCTGTGTCTGCGCACACGCTTGCGCGCTATATTGTCTCCGGGGCGCCGCTGGCTAGTGTCCGCCATGATTTGCTGAAATTGCCGTAATTCAGTCAGGAGGTATATATTAGTAGCAAAGTTTTAAAATCCTTAAAACTGTGGTCGTAGTATACATCTTTTCTAAGATAAGCGTATAAATTTATGTATAATAATTTGCCGATAATGTAAATAGTGCTTCATTCAATTTCCATGACAAGAAATGTCTAGAACAAGTTGGAAAGCGCGTCAAAGGTAGGATGTTATAATAATTCTAGAAAATAAAATTTGTCACTATTTAATGATCTCATTCAAACAATATGATTCATTGAAAGAAACAGATGTCTTTAATTAAATAATGGAAAACGAGTTAACAATTCATTTTGTTTTTGTTGATCATCGTGGGTAAAGCTGGGTGCACACTATTTTGGTTGGCTTCTTAGGTATTTAATAAACGATCTCGTGTCAGCTCGTTCTTTATCTGATCCGGTTCTCAGCCTCAAGTTGCGAGTTCAAACCCAGCGAGTCCTAATGTGAGTTTATCAAAGTTAGACGTACTTTATAAGAAGCTTTGTTTTAGAAAAAAGTAATTGACGAGGACGAAAAACATCGTGAGGAATACCTGAACCTAGGTCTGAAATGAATATCAACCCGCATTGAGCGAGCGTGATAATGAAGCTCTAGAAGTGGTTTGCAACAAGCAAAAGGTATTACTTTTGACACTTATTGATACTTAAAGCTAAGCGCTGACACCCATATGTGATGACCCATACGTGTAGATACACAAAACAAAAATACAAAACCGCTAGAAACCTGCCAGCATAGAATGGAAAGAAGTATACTTTACATAAAATTACAAACCAAAATTTATTATAGATGTAAAACACCAAATTAAGCAACTAAAGTGGAAAATAAGAAACAAAAGATGAAGAGACGAGAAATGGAGTAAAAGAAGTGACAGAATGGTGTCCTAAATATAAAACATGAAAGAAAGGCAGATCGTAGATGGGAAGATAACGTCAAAAAGGCGGCAGGGACGATTTTAATGAGTAAAGCAAGAGATCGGTGCTTGTAGAGAACATCTATGGGGAGGCCTGTGCTGGAAAGCAAAGTACCGGTGGCCAATAAGAAAAAGAAATCATTTCATATCATATCATATATGGCATATCTAGACATTCCTGTAGCAATAAGTGCAAATAAAATGAAATATAACTTGTTAAATTATAAGGCTATAATCATTATTAAAGCTAGCCTGCTAGACGCACACTGCAGGCGCATCGGGCTGCAGCGCAAAGTATTTCAATCAGATACTCACTTATATATCTGATTTAAAAGAGGATTTGGAGTGCTGTGCAGCCCTCCTTAATCTGTGTTAGCATTTACGGCTAATCTGTATAAGATGGCAATGCGGGATGCCACATGTTCACGTGTGTGAAATCTCAAAACCGACAGATAGATTTCTGAAAACAATAAAAGATGACTGTAATTGAATATTACTGCGTAATAATGTTATATTCATATAACCGACTGTGTGCATTTAACCTAATACAATACCGATACCGAATAAACACCTCATTAATTAAGCAAAAATAAACATTAACTCATAGAACATACAGTCGTAAACGAATAGACAAAGCAATTGTATTTCTCAGAAACCACGGCCTCTTGTTCAAAGCAGACAAAATTGCTTGCACAGTCCAGAACGTGACGATAAGGAAGATAACCTATGAACCTAACGTCCGGGCATATAAGAGGCAGTGATCAGGCCCGCGCACCAGTGATTCACGAACATTGAGACAACATGATCGCCTTGCTACTGTGCGGACTCCTCGTAGGGGCGTACGCAGCCCCGCAGTTCGAATTCTCGTTCGGGCCCCCGCAAAGCAGATCACCATTCTTCTCAAACTACCACATGAGAAGTCATCCCTACGTCGATGAAAATGTATTCGACACTGGAAGGTTCTGGTCTGACCTTTCCAAAGAAATGAAGGAGCTGGACGACATGCTAGTGGCCTTCTCCCACCAGTTCCCCACCAGCGTGTCCCAAGAAGGAGTCGAAGGTAACGAGTACAAGATAACAATTCCTCTGGCAGAGTTCAACGACAAAGACATCGTCGTGAAGGCCCGCCAAGGATTGCTGATGATTCAAGCAACCCACAAGTACACGGAAGGCAGTGAGAGGAGCTACTTGGATGTGAGGACTCTGCCCGACACTGTGAACGTGACTGGCAACTGGATCTTCGAGAATGGAGTTTTGAAGATTACATTCCCGTTGAAGGATGGAGCGGACGTGGAGCCGACAGAAGTTATCCCAACAACCACGGAACAACAGTATGATACCACTGCTCGGCCATACTTCGAAGGAAGTCGGGAAGACATTGAACCAAATGCTAGTGAAGGAGTTCAAGATGTCGATGTCGGCTTAGGGCGAGGAGACTTGAACAAAGAAAACGAGCTGAAAACCAATGAAATTCCCGACAGGAACACGGTGGAAGCCACTACCTACGCTGTAGATCTGAAAGACGAAATTGAATTTGTTCCCGTTAGATATTAGAAAGTGTTTTTAAATAAAGTTTTTAGAACCTATTCTTGTTTTTCTCATTGAATAGTGATAACAAGTTGGTATTTGTGTTGTTTATGTTATTAGATAGCGAGACGTACATAACTATTATAGTATAATAACTGTTTCTTTTCAGTTATATTTTATAGTATTTCTGTAATATAAAAAGTAATGACGGTATAATCTTCAAGCTTATAACGTAGTTCGATAACCTAATCACATTTGTAGCGCTTCACTTCTTTTTTTAAATTCTTCTTCCTCTTGTTTGACAAATATACCTACAGTAAAAGATTTGCTCTTTGTTGTGATTCCTGGATTTACTATTACCTATTCAGTTACCAAACCTCCACAACCTAGCTATCACTAGTTACGATAAACGCAGGATTCTCTCTTTCGTAACATAGAATAACATTGCGCCCTTATTACCTGAGGGGATAGGCAGATATCAACCCTAACTCTTATATTTTATCCACATTTCGCTCGTTACATTTGAGTCCTATGTGATTGGGCAAGCCTATTGCTGAAAAACACTCTTTTGTCTATTGGACTTTGTTTGTAGACTGTGAGGGAAACTGACCAGTGTTACGCGGACTCCTGCAAGAGGTTACAGGTCAGCCTTGTGTACGTTCTTTGTTATAAAACATGGTTTTGTGACGTCACATCGCCTCTAGTTGGAAAGCCAGATAAATATCTTCTAATTGATTATTATTTTGTTTATAAAAAACATGTTTTTGTAACTAAAACACAGGCAAAGCAAATACATTTTGGAAAGGGTAAGTAGACCCTCCATATATCTGGAAATATGAAGAGTTAGACGGTGAAAATGTGCAAATCTTTGTTCTAGTAGGGCATCCCCCCCCTCTAAAACCTAAATACTAAATCCTTAGAATAAATCGTTTTTTAATGTGATAGCGGGCACGCTATTTCGAAAAAAATTACGAAGTACAATTTTTTTTTATGAATTTTCAAAAGTCATAGAACAAAAGTAGTTCAGTATCATGGTCTGAGTCAACACACAAGAGGTGATGCTTGACTTCTGCAATCAAATCAAACACTACGTCTAGTAATGTTTCTGGTCGTAAAAGGAACATAAAACCATGGATTACACCAAGCTTGATTCGGTGTATCCGACACCGTGATAGGCTACATGTTAAGGTTAGGAAAAATCCCAATAACTTTATTCTCGAAGCCACTTACAAACGCTACAGAAATTTCTGTAACGCTCGTTTGCGGAAGCTTAAAAGAAATTATGAAAAAACTCTTTTACAAAATGCAAGAAGTAGTAAAGAAACGTGGTCGGCTATAAAATAAATTACTGGTACTGCTAAGCAAAAATCTTCTGCTGATGATTTACTAAAGAACAGTAATAGCTCCCACGATGCCGTTGAAACTGTGAACAATTTTTTTGCGGATGCCGTAAGTAATATGTAAGTTGCTTGCTGACAAGATAAAATGCTCTGACAATCCTGAGCTCACCTTGCCTACTTTAAATAAATTTGGTAGACGCGTCCAGAATTCTATAGTTTTGCTCCCACCAAACGAATCAGAAATTGAATCTCTTATCATGAATCTTAAAAACGACTCTGCAACGGGCTGGGACTCTATTTCGAACTGATTTTTAAAAATGTCAAAACATATTATCTTCCCACACTTTACCACGATCGTTGGGCTATGTATAGAGCAGGGCGTTTCCTAGTGTATTTAAAAGGGCACTCATCACTCCTGTCTACAAGATTGGAGCTTAAGAAATCTACAAGGACTTTCTTACTGGACGTCTGCAGAAGGTTAAAGTGGGTAGTGCTATTAGTTCGGATGTCACAGTCATCTATGGAGTCCCACAGGGTAGCGTTCTCGGCCCCAGTCTCTTCCTGATTTACATTAAAGACTTGTGTCAAATGACACTGAATAAAGGCAAAATATTTACCTACGCCGATGACACAGCCTTGGTGTTTCAGGCAGAGACTTGGGATGCCGTTCAACAAAATGCAGAGACGGGGCTCCATAAAGTCTGCTCGTGGTTAAAGCATAACCTCTTAACACTAAACATCGAAAACCTCATTGGTACAATTCACTAACGCTCGCATAAAACAGCCCAATGTGGCTGTCCGGATTCATACATGCAAATCACCTTTCTCTCAACAGTGCTCGTGTACAACTCTGAGCAAATCTAAGACGGTCAGATACCTAGGGGTTCTCTTAGACGAGAAAATATCACGTATCTACCCCCTACGATCGAGGTAAACTTCAAAACAAGCGAACAACTCCAAACGTAATTGAATCTGTTAAATGTCGTACGGCTTTTGCAAGACGACAAAACGTTTTTTATTCTGTATATTTATACAACAAAATTAACAGAATCCTAAATTTTTATCCGATATCACTACATGAATGTAAACCTATACATACATACTTATCCTTCATTCACCTACTCATACACAAAAACGAACGAGAACCCACCACACACCTCCCATACACGCACTCGTACACACCTCCCATACACGCACACGTACACACCTCCCACACACATACAAGGCGAGTAACTGAAGAACAAATTATATTTTTGATGTACTTTCATATTTTTTTCAAATACTTTTCATTTTTGTAATTTGTTTTTATCTGTTATTATTTTTTCTAAAATTGTTTTGGTAGCACATGTTTGTCTAATCCTATGTTGACATTAGTATCTAAGCCAAATAAAATGGGAGAGGGCGCTGACTCCTGACATACAGGTACACCTAGTTCGGGAGTCAGAGGCTTCAAACAATTTATGTAACTTATGATGTCAATAAAGAATTTGAATTTGAATTTGATGCGTTTATTATGTTACAGAATACACGTTGCTTTTAATAAATATGCAAAATTTTATTTTAAGACAATAACGGATTCAACCTTTAGGTATGAGGAAGGTCAAGACAGGACACTTTCCATATTAAGCAGAATAGAAATGAGGTCATTTCATCTGGCTTAGATACCTATAACTTACTTCTGCTTATTAAGGAAATTATGCAGACGCAGAATGGGAGGATAAATTGTCTCTTAATTACGCATCAAACAGTATTTATTTAGTTTTGTTTAATTCTGAGAATTGATAAGCCAAAATTTAGTATGACCTATTTTCGGGTTATCATGTTTGTCGTTTTTTATGATTTCATTTACATAAACTCACACCTTTTCCCCAATGGGGGTAGGCAAAAACCACAGAACGTCACCTGCAACGATCCTTATACTCCTTTCAACTCGTCCACGTTCATACACAATCCTGGCCATACATGCACGGCGGTTGCGAGTACTACGCACCTGGCCTTTCTAAAGAATAACACCAATAAAAGTATATAATTGTATATTATTTAACTTTCTAGGGCGTCCCCTCCCGGCGTTTTATGATATCATTGAATCCATATGAGGAAAAAAAGAAATGACCCGTTAATGTGGTAGCTGTTCATGAAACTCAATATTGATTCAGCTATCTTGTTTAAGATAGGATGTATAAGTATAGGACTGGCAAGTATACCAACAGTTCACCTGGTTACCAGCACCATCGACGAATGGCAAGGCTTTAAGAGGTAGCTATAGTATCGACTACTAACGCTGTTATTACATCGGTACATAATAACACGTAAGGAAACCAGCAGGTCCTAGAACATAAAAATCGAAGATGTGTTACGTCCACCAACCTGCACTGGATCCGTGGGATGGAGTACAGCCCACTAGCTCTAGAGAGAGGAACGAGGACGCTAAATCAGTTTCCCCCTGATACACAGGCCGTATCAGGGGGAAACTGATTAAGCGTTGCTTCATGTTCCCTAGTTGTAGTAAGTATTACTTTTTTCAACGATCACTATAACAATGAACCTCTCAAATCTACATAACATAATCCCCTAAAGGTTGGGTAGAGATGTACCTAATAGTACACCGACATTTCGCCAGTTAAGTTAAAGTCCCGTGTAGTATCCCTACCACACGGGACTTTAACTTAACTGGCAGGTCTGGCGGGACTAACTAACTAACTCCCCGACTCCGTAGCAGCTACTGAGAAATTCCCGATAGAAAAACCCAATAACACTTTGCCCGCCTGTTACAACTAAATCAATTTGAACATTTTAAACCAAACAGATACTAAATAATCTTCAGTTAACAAGTATTTACTTTACTTACAGTATAACATGAGTAAGATAACGTATAATGCTAGGACCGTTAATTAGAGACATTAGCTCTAATGTGATAACCTGATATATTGGCCTGATCTGTTCGCTCAGACGACTAACTGTCTGAGTAAGCTTGTAGTAATGACAATTATGTTTGTTATTAGGTATTATGTTTGTCTTTGTGTTGGGCCCAATGGTTATGGCTTCGCCTCTTATGAACTAAGTTGTACCTTCAAATCGTGTACCTATACTTAATGTGTTTTTTTTATTCATGTAACATTTATTTATTTTTCAGACAACTTTATACCTTATAGATATTAGGTACATATCGTAAAAATTTTTGTTTTAGTAAATAGAACCTCAAAACTATGTTACTAACTTATGCACATGTCACTGATGCGTTCATGTTGCATATGCCCGTGGAAGCGACGGACTACATGTGGCCAAAGGACTTGAATGATATAGAAGAATTCATAACGAAACACAGTAATACAGCAGTACTTAATGCCTTACGGCCATTTTTAATAACTTAGTAACACGTAACGGAGGGTTGCTATACTGTTTGACATTTAACTTACGGACCGTTAGAAACAAAATGTCACAGAAAAGCTTTTTTTTTTTAGGGTCCGTACCCAAAGGGTAAAAACGGGACCCTATTATTTTATTTTATTTATTTATTTTTTACATTTAAGGAAAGCTTACAGACTAATGACATTATAATAACAAAATATATACTTAAATTGCTAATAACAAGCCTCCACAGATAAATACAAAAGTTATTAGTTCCTTAAGGGGCTCCCCCATGCACACTAGCGCCACTTTAGTAAAAAAATCAGAACTCGTTAAATACACAATTAAGGGGCTCCCCCATGCACACTAGCGCCACTTTAGTAAAAAAATCAGAACTCGTTAAATACACAATTAATATAAAATCTGATTGACAAAATCAATCTTTTGGTCTTCTAAATTATTTACGTCTGCTTAACTCATTGAAACATAGCTCGCTGTCGTTACAGATACAAAATGGAAAAAAACGGCCGTTTTAAGCAATTTTTCTAACTGTAACTACAATGAAGTATATTTTAATGAATTAAATAGACGTCAATAATCTAGAACTATAAAGCATTGATTTTGTCAATCAGATTTTATATTAATTGTGTATTTAACGAGTTCTGATTTTTTTACTAAAGTGGCGCTAGTGTGCATGGGGGAGCCCCTTAAAGCAAAAGTTACTTCCTAAAATATATAAATCATAGACTTTCAACACAAAAACAAAAATCTAACACTATCGTACTGTCAAAATAAAATAATTGAATAATAAAAAATAAAAAATGGTTTATTATTTAAGTAGAAGCCTCCTGTACAAAAAATGGCTTCGCTAACAGTCTCCTTACTGTTCAACCATGAACATACCATTATTACACGCGCCAACAACAGCATCACAGCGTCAGCGACATAAATACGGTCTACGCGCCGGCAACACCAGCACACCGTCAGCGCTAAGAGGTGGCCTACTAAGATCTTCGCTTCATCGGCTCGATACACACACGACACACATGTAAATAGGTATCAATGGTGGTGGTTGGTGGTGGTGGTGGTATCATGGGTAACCTTTACTAGGGTGCTAGGTAGGTAATTACTATAGGGCTAGGATAACTAGGGCGCAAGGTAGTTACTGTAGGGCTAGGTCGGCGTCAGTTGGGCTTTAGGTACTGATCCAGGCTCAATTGTCTCAACCGTAGTCACATCGTACGCACTAGGAATAACGGCCGTACTAAGCTGTAAGTCCCGGTGTGTACACTTACTGTGCTTGCATTGGTGCAGAATAGGTCAATACCGGGTTCACAAGAACCTTCGTTAAAACTGGGACTGGCTCTCAGAAAGTATGCATTACGCCTATAATTAGTGCTCGCATAAGGTACATGTAGAAATGCCTGTCGCAGTCCCATTTGATTATTATACTATTACTAAGACTCCACTGTCCGTCTGTCTGTCACCAGGCTGTATCTCATGAACCGTGATAGCTAGACAGTTGAAATTTTCACAGATGATGTATTTCGGTTGCCGCTATAACCAAAAATCAGAATAAAATATATATTTAAGGGGGGCTCCCATACAACAAACATGATTTTTTTGCCGTTTTGTCTAATGTTGTATAGGTAATGGTACGGATCCCTTCGTGCGCGAGTCCGACTCGCAGTTGGCCGGTTTTTTCTATGAATCACAGTTCTACGAGTGACGGGTAGGTGACGCTTAGCTTGAAATATCCTATCCTATCCTAATAGGTGTTTAAAGAAACACCGATTGCTACGAGACGTATAAGGCATGTTATATGTAAGTAAGTCATAGAAAACGGCCGTTAAACAAATGAGTTTCTATAGTAGGGCCTAATGTTATTGATTGACCTTTGATTATTACCCACTAATGTGCTCTGATTTACTACGATCGCGAAAGCTGACTGCGTTAGCACTATAAACCAATTAGATTAGCTCTAGTGGTTACAAATACACTAAGCAACCATATTTCATTTCATTTCATTTATTCAATAACAATTTACATTGTGTCTGAATGTGATACATATGAAAATAGATAAATACACAACAAAAAATAAAATAAAAATACTTAATTAAAAATAAATTAAATTAAATTACTCGATTAATTAGAAATAGAAAAATACGCCTTTACGATCACAAATTAAATTAATAAAACAATGTTGGAATAACAAGAAATGTAAGCGTTAACTAATTACCTAAACTCATTAAAATATTCAAACATGTCACACCAAAACTTAAACCAACATCAAAATATAATACGTCTATAAGTGTAGAGTATACCTATGATAGTTAATAGTCTGTAAGCTTTCTTTAAAATTAAATAAATATTATAAATATAATAATATATATATATAATATTTAGATTCAGGATGAAGGTAAGTGAGCTAATGTAGCATGCATCAATAGCCCAACTTAACCTAAAATCAGCCTTCTGTAGGACGCTGTTGTCTGCAGCCACCATTTTAAGATCGTCGGTCCAAGCTTGGGGGTTCCATTATTACGCTAGCCGATACACGGACTTTTCGTCAGGAGTCGTTTTATCTATCGGCCATCGCTCCTTCACTAGCTCACGGATACTTCAGCTTGCTTACTTAAAAGCTATGTCAGTATTCCAGTTTTTTCCGGATAATTTCATTTTGAAAAGATGCATTCTTTGAATGCCAAATGCAGAAAAGGAATTAATTAATTTATTTATTGACACACCAACGACTTATTCACTAAATCATTTACATTGATTAGTTTCTATTTCAACGGCTTTGCGGTGAATTCGTCACTTATAGGTGTGCACAGCACTTGTATAATCAATAATAATAATTGAAACGGAAATATATGCTGATAACAAAATTAAAATTTACAAAATTATAAATTAAATTGTATCTTTTTAGATGTTATTTATAGAAGTAGTAAGTAGAGGTAGGGAAGGAGGATAGGGTAGTAGTCCAAATAGGCATACTTACCGAATAAATTAAAAAAATGAAACAGGATTTGTATTAATTTTATTGTTCTGCCAAGAAAGTTAATAGGAACTTAATTGTAGGTGGAGAAAACAAAAAAACCTCAGAATGTATGTGTTGTCCACCTGGATAATGTTTTGTGGTAATTGTCTACCGATTATAGTATTGTCACTCTATATACTTTGTACATAAACATACGAAGTAAGAAAGTAATAAAAGTAATTTCATAACTTATATAAGTTGCCAGATCTAGGACACAAACAATATAAACTGAAAACTTACTTAATTTTAACTTAGATGGCACGAATACCCGAATTAAGTTCATGTCTGAATTAACATAAGGTAACTGAGGTAAGGTAACTGAGGATTAAGTAACCACTAACTTGGAGAGTCTGCAGGTTTCTGTTAATTACTTAATTTGCCTAACTTGAAACTAAGTTTAACTACCTGATCCAAGGAGGATATATGTTACAAACTTAGCTTACTTTTGCATTGAGTATACTATAGGTGTTGCACTAACTGGAACAAAATCTATAACTGGCGGATTTTCGGTGTTGGTTGTATGGGATACTTCTGTATTTAACCTTTAGGGGAAAGAGGCGTTAAGCTATGTTAAGTTATGTAGTTATGTGTCTATTTTCCTTTGCAGTTTATAAATTATATAACTAGTTGATGGATTTTGAAGGAGATTTCTAATCCATTACCCCATATGTTTAAAAAATAAATCTGCGGTAAATAGGGTAGGTAAATAAAGCAATGAATGTTGTTGAATCGCTAAAATAAATGGCATTGCTATTGTAAATTGTTGGTGTACTGCGCAATTACCTCGTTGGTAGTAAATTATTTCTATAAAGACGTGCATAAACTAAGTTTCATGACATGCTATTTTATTAAACGTTGTAAGATTGCTGATTGCAAAATGTCTGCTCCAGGCGCTAAGATTTTTTGCTACGTGTTCTTCAAAACCTTCGCATACTAGGTTTTGAAGAACACGTAGCAAAAATTCTATCTAGCTATCTATATAAGAGTACTTTTCATCTATTATTTAAACAAATGTTTCTCATATGACCTGCTAGCGTGTTTTTTGTAAAAAAAACTTGGAAGGACTTAAGTTATTAATTTATAGCTTGATCCCTGCCTTTAGCCGTTCCTTACGACACCCTTGGGAGAGATTACAGTGGCACGTTTTTTACCTATCTGTTTTATTATTTATTTGGTTATCATTTTTTGAGTAGGAAATGGATTTGTTAATATTTAAAATGGGAATTCCAGAATCCTTACTCGGCTTAATCTGACTCTGAATATAATTTGAACTTCTATGGTTTTAGTAATTTAATCAAATCAGCGTACCTACTCGACACAAGATTTCCTTTTTTTAAATAGAGCACAGTTTTATCAAGGCTTCCACAATCGAATATGGAGCTTAGGATTTTTTGAGTAATAATATCTAATAATTGTTTAAGAAATTGACTATCAAGTTAAATTGTCAGTTTCCCAAAAATCGAGTTCAATAATTAAATTTCGAACGAAGTCACTTAAAAAAATAAACAACAAACAAAGTCATTGTGTGAATTCGACAAAGATTTCTATCTCTATCGACTGTTCATCGAAGGGAATGACGCTATTCAGGATGCTTGCGTAACTTTTTTTCAGTGAATACACAATTTCAGATACCCGTTTCCGTCAGACTATGCCCCAGGTGGAAACGATAAGATTGAATCTGTTTTATAATGTATGTTGATATACTTTACCTACATTTTAAATTACGGGACTAAATAAACTTTTTGGTTTTTATGCTTACAATATTTAAGAGGAAAAGTTCGAAGGATATGTTTAGGAAAACAATGGTTGAAGGTAAGATTTAAGTATAATAGCCGATACATAACATCACGCCTGTAATCCGCGTAGGGTTAGGCAATAGGTGTGCCTAATAGTTCATTTCGCCAGTTATGTTTAAGTTACTGAGTACTGTACTGTGAATACTGTTTTGTGTGAGTTAATTGCCATCATTCGGGCGCGAATCTAGATTCCGTGGCTACTACTGCTTTTCCTGATGAAAAAACGCAATGACACTTTGTCCGACCCGGGAAGCGTTCGTTTCAGAACCTTGTCGCGCTTGCGATCACTAGTCGTCGATACGCGTGGCTATTAGTAAATTAATTTTAATCACACTGACACCTCATGATAGTCATGCATTTGCAACACGCATAGCGCAGGAAGGCGCGTAGCACTTGCCCATACAGCGTAGAAGAGCGCGTAGCATTTGGTGACATAGTGAAACTTACCGTAGCATTGCATCGCCTCTTCCTATCATGTAGAGAACGTGAAGTTATTATTAGTCTATCGGCAAATGTTTGTTCAGTGTTCCGTTTCATCTGCGATATGTAAACGGCACGTGCGACGGTGCGAAGGTACAAGAAGGTAGTGAGTAGTTTAACAATGTTCATATTCTAAATATTTCGTGCTCATGGAGCATTCAGTATTTTACTAGATAAGCGACTAGGTTTATGTGTTGTCTGCCGTTTGTTTGGAAACGTATCGCTGAATCTCACTTGTGTCGCACGCCGGAACAGCAGAGCTGCTCACGTTAAACAAAGCACAAGTTCGATCGTGCATAGAGTACTGTTCGCACCTTTGGGATGGATCAGCCAAGTGTAGCTGCAAGCGTTAGAAGCTATTGAGCAATGTGCTGAGAGGCGCTTTGACAACGACTCCTTTGTCAAACAAAGCTACAAAGCCTTGAACATCAAGTTCGCTTCAAAGTTGCCAGCCTATCGGTTGCATTTCGAAGTGTGCTTTGGAATTACATGGGACTTAAACATTCTGTCATCGGACGAGCAGAGATCGACGAAGCGTCACCATTGTACATAGTTGGACTTCCATGGATCTGAACAAATCGCTTTGATTCCACATTAATTGTGCGAACTGCCAGTCTGTGGAATTCACTGCCGGTTTCTCCGTTCCCCGATCATTCTAATCTGGATCTCTTCAAAGTTCGAATCAGTTTCTTCTAGGCAAGGCAAGCGTGCTCCACCCTAGGCCGCATCAACCTAACAATCTTAGCTAGATTATTCAAACCACAGACCGACGTCTGGGAGGAACTTTTGTCTGAATGGCAATGTAGGAGGGATAATTCCATCAAGGGCCGACACATTCCATCAAGGGCCGACACCTCCACCAGTTCTTTCCATCCGTTTGTGAACGGCTGGCCAAGACACGGTTGGAGGTTGATCACTGTGTTGCCCAATTTCTCACCGGTCACGGTAACTTTAAGAGTAAATAATTTTCCTTCAAGCTTGTTGACTCACCTTTTTGTCAATGTTCCACATCTGATTGCGAATATGAACAATCAGCACATAACATTTTATGCAGTCTTTGGCAGAATGAACGCAATATTATGTTGGATAGTGTACAGGTTACATCCGGAGTTATTTACGATACAGACCTTGTGGAAACTAGAACAAATTTCCGTGCGTTCAAGCGTTTTTGCCATATCTATTATTGGAATCAAATATAACAGCTCACAACTTAGGACCCATTAATGTTAATATTTATCCGTGGTGCTATCCCAGTGGCAACTGGGCCTATCCCAGTTGTAAACGTCCCTTTGTGCCTATTGGCCTATTGCCTCCTGCTGATATGGAAGTGGAAGGGAATTGGCACTGGCAGGGAAGTGGAAATTACGGTTTTTTCCGACTCCTCCACTATACTTTTCTGATTAATTTCGTTGCGGGATCCAAGACAGTTAAATTCATTCTCTGGGACTTCGTCGAGCTTCATTGTCTCGGCGCTTTTCTGGTGGTCGCCACTGTCGATTCTGGCTTTCAGGAGTTACAGTGGTTTGGGAATAGTGTGGCGGGATGTACCTAAAAAAAAAATAGGCCGCATCAACGCTTTACATCAGGCAAGTTGCGGCCAGACGCAAGTTTATCTAAAACCTTTTTTAATACCAATATTAAAAAAGGTTTTAGCTATCAACTGAGGACCTAACCAAGTGGGAATCACTTTAAAACCGTTTCGTATTTTTGTAATGGCTTTCAACATGATTCAGATAAACTTTTCGGAAACATATTTTTGTATTTTTGTCTTATTCAAACTCAAACACAAAACTCAAACTCAAACTCAAACTCAAACTCAAACTAAAAAACTCAAATTCAAACCCAAACTCAAACTCAAACTCAAACTCAAACTCAAACTCAAAACTCAAACTCAAACTCAAAGCATTTATTTCAATTAGACCATTATGGCACTTTTGAAAGTCAAAAATACAAAAAAAAAACAAAACAAAGCTACAGTCCCAGACACAAGACATAATAACTTGAGAAAGTACTGTAGTTGCCCATTCCCTAGCGTAGATCTCTATGGAGAAGAACGGGCAAGAAACTCCATGGACACTCTTTTAAATCAAAATATTGTTACAAAATCTTGGTTACATCATTCATGTTGAGATTATAGATATATGTGAGAACGATGTAGGAAGACGTGCACATTATGAGCGTCCAGAGTAAAACATTAGATCAACAAATTAAAAATAAAGTAATTAAAATGAACCGTGGCAGCTAAGAGATGACCAGTCCCAACTGACAGCGCCCGATCACGAACAAGACGCGTGTATCGGCGCCATTCAACTCAACCATATTGAAGGGAACTAAATGACCCGACACACCCGCCACCATCAGCGAGACATTTGAGTGAGCATGACTTTCTCTCAGCCACCAAGGCATATTCAAGTCAATGAAAGATAACTAAATGCAAATGGTAGCTTAAAAATACATGGTCCTCACATGTGCTATGCAATTATACAATACTAGGAGATGGAATCTATACAAAGCAAAGATACTTTTACAATCTTCTGCAGCTAGCACAATAATTTGCCCAATTAGTTTTCCCCTATGGTTGTGGAGCAGGACCAGCATTGAGCCAAGCATTTTTATCGTCAATGTAATCCACCAACTTATAATATGCTTGCCTACATAGTGTGCGTTTTATACAAGATTTAAATTTCGTCTCATTCAGTTGTAGAATGTGGGGAGGTATTTTATTGTAACATTTTAAACAGTACCCCATGAAAGATGAATCTACTTTAGCAAGCCTGAAACCTGGCTGAACTAGTTGGTCCCTATATCTAGTAGTATAGTGGTGTCTGTCACCTCTTTTACTGAATAAATGCAGATTTTTCCTAACATACATGATGTTTTCATAGATGTATTGACAAGGTACTGTCATGATATTAATTTCCTTAAACAGTTCTCTTAGAGAATCGCGTCTACGTAATTCATAAATGGCTCTGATAGCCCTTTTCTGCAGAATAAATATAGACTCGATGTCTGCAGCGCGTCCCCATAGTAAAATACCGTATGACATAATACTATGAAAATAACTAAAATAGACTAGCCTCGCCGTATCAACATCAGTAAATTGACGGATTTTCCTAACAGCATACGCTGCTGAGCTCAGCCGTCCTGCAAGAGATGTTAAATGAGGACCCCATTGTAGCCTTGAGTCGAGCGTGATTCCCAAGAAAACCGTTTAGTAAAATTCATCATTGCTATCGCTTAAAGATTATCACTTTGTCTAGGCCTTTTGGGGGTACCAATAGACAGGGTGTGAACCGACTCATCACGAAGCTGTCAACCAAGCATTCTGTACCTACATCAAACTAAGTGACTTTTCGCAAAAAATATTGCTGGGAAACGATTTTTTTTTGGGGTGAAAAATCATGTTTTTTGGTAAAACTTTATGTAACGCACTCAAAACATTGTGCTGATGGATGCATTGAATAGTACGGGGGTTGTGGTAGTAGTAAAAATCTTACATTAAAAACTTGTATTAAAAAAAAAAATGTCATAAAGTTGAAACTTTGACCCCCAATATCTCCGTAACTAGAAGGTTGCCAGGTGTGGTATGGAACAAAAAAAATATCACAATGACGGGAAGAACAAGTACCTTTCGGCTTCGTTAATAGGTTTTTTACACCCTTTGTACAACTAGGTTAAAACAGGAAAAAGCTCTTTACAAAATGTTTTTCTAGGCATCTAGTCTAGTTCTCCTATTTGTAAGCAAGTTACCTGTTTCCTAAGTAAACTACTTCTAGATTTCCAGTGTTTTGCAATTCTCATAGTTGCATTAGGCTGCAAATGGCCTATAATGCTGTGCAACACTTTACCATATTAAAAATCTTGTTGTTTTTAAATAAAAGAAACACAGAATGCGAAAGCTGGTCATTTTAAAACTCTCGGATGGAAAAGTTTGAGGCCAATGCATAAGCTGCTTCCAAGTTAGTGCTTTGCTGTTTGCGTGAGGTTTGACAAACGCGCCTTTATTCTTTTCAGTTTTACACGATATATTGTGCTGAAACTGTGTTTAATTATTGTGGCAGGCTGTGCATTTAAAAAAACCTGTCAAGCTATTTTTTGGTCTAGAGGTTGCAAGTGCTACTGGCAAGCATTCATTACAGGGTTCATTGCCCGGATCAGGCAAAGTGATATTTGTTTTATCGCCCAGGAATTTTGGAAGCAGGTCCTAAAAAGGGAGGACGATGGTGATAGTGTATGATCAGAAATGGCTCATAGCAACTCTGAGAAAGACTACTCTAAGAAACAGCCGAAACAAAATGTTTCAGCTGTTTCTTAGAGTAGTCAGAAACGAAACACCAGCCCCATCTTATTTAAAAAAAAAATTTTTTGACTTGTAACAAACCAAACTACAAAATAAACATCAGATGGGGGTTCTTGGACGGCTCAGACCTCAAGTGCGTATGCGGCGTCTCCCAACAGACAATGGCTACCTTCCATCTTTCTCTGCATGCTACTTGATGATCGATTTATTGTACAGTGAGCGGGGTACGCTTGGCTGAGTTTTGGGCTAAGGACAATTGAACCTTTTGCCATCGATACGCTAAGAGTGATTTACTCATTTACACGATGAGCAAGTCTCGTAATCACACACACAATGGGATACAGATATCCCAGTTATACCCGGGTTAAGCTACGGCCAAAACCTAGTAGTAAATAAAACAGTATCCCCATAATTTAAAGAAACACCTCCAATTGAAACTTTTTTATCACAGCTTGTATATTATCTCTCGGGGCAACATAAAATATTTTTTACACAATGGTCGAAAACTTCTGGTAATGCCTCACTAAGTTTCAGTAATAAACTTGATTTATTGTGTGCGCTCTTTTACTTCCTTGTTTTATGGGGACAAGCAGAATTGGAGCCCTGTCTAGTAGTTACGCTAATCATAATGTGAGATGAAATTGTTGGTTAGGTGTGGATTGGTGATAGTGTCTTAGTTGAAATTGGCAAGAAGTATTTTATTTAAAAGTCTTCACTGCCTCGTTGGTCGCAAGCGCGACTGCTGAGCGTGAGGTCCTGGGTTCAATTCTCGGGTCGGGCGAATTTTGGATCTCCATCAGGATTATTTCAGTAGCAGTTATGGAGTCTGGATGTGTGCAATAGGCTCGCCCCTATTACGTGGGGCTTAAACATAACTGGCGATATGTGGGTTTATTGTTAGGTGCACCTTTGTTTTTTTTTTTTTTTCGCATTGGAAATCTTCAAACGACTCCTCCCGCTCTGGGCGGAGCAGGAGGGAGTGTCAGACTTTTACTGACTAAAACCCATCTATGTTCCTTCATCATCCTTTGTGTTCCGGGGTCACGGTATCACTTTCAAACAGTCCCGGAGCCCCGGCAGGCATTGGCCCTTGCGGACCCCTTCCTTTTGCTGACTCTCTTTGAGTTGTTAGGTGCACCTCTGCCCAAACCTTCTGGGATTGTAGGTGTGAAGTTATGTTAAAAGTCTTAAATTCTACGGTGTTTAAGCTATTCCTTAATTTTATCAACAGTGAGCACTAAGGATGTATTATTGATGGATTGCATGGATATATTGTTTTTGAATATTAATCTCCAAAAAGAGTCAAGTAAGGAACAAACGTTCGTCGAATTTCTTACGGGTAATCTCGCCAGGGCAAATAAATAAATGTCGCTGGACATTACACACAGCGCCATCTAGTGCCATACTAAGCAACGAGGCTTTTATCGTGGACACCAGATAGTTGATATACTACATAGATACTTTTTGTTTGTAAATACATACTTATTATACATATAAACATCCATGACTCGGAAACAAATGTCCATGCTCATCACACAAACATTTGCTCCTACCGGGATTCGAAACCCTAAGAACGTAAGGCAGCCTCACTGCCGCTGCACCAAGGGTCGTGAATGACTTGTAAGAGGTCAGAAAGATATGATTTAAACTATTTATCAAACAGGCCAGCACTCACCTTTGCGCAGACCAACATACATCATTTATTGGTACTCTACAATACGTCAAACACGATAAAACTAAAAACCTCACTAGCATGGCTCCACAATGAAATTCCGCGTTTTTTCCGCGAAATCCGTTTAAAACGTACCGGCTTTGAAATCGGATTCAGATATGGAATTCCGGCGGATTGTAACAAACGAATTCCGGTAGTTGTACGTGGTTTAAGTTGGGATGCGGTTTTAGCGCTGCAGTTAGCAAGTTTAAATCTAGAATGTAGCTCGTGCTCCACGTGCGACTCGTGGAATATGAAGTTTGAGCTGTGTGCCCGTTTTTTTGACAGACTGCTTCGTTGGTCTAGTGGTTGCAAGCGCGACAGCTGAGCATGAGACCCTAGGTTTGATTCTCAGGTCAGTCAAAGTGTTATTGGGTTTTTCCATCAGGAATTTCTCAGTAGCAGCCACGGAGCCTGAATTTGCGCCCGGCTGATGGCAATAGACTCGCCTCCTATTACATGGGACTTAAACATAACTAGAGAAATGTGGGTGTACTCTGCCTAATAATCCTTCGGAGATCAGAGGTGTGATGTTTATGTTATGTTATGTTAAATGGCATTTAACAAAACTCTTTTAAGAAACACAGAAGGAATGAGCAATGATTCTTATTATCAGATGGCTCTCTCGACAAGATTTAATTTCAGTTTCATGTTAAACAAGTTTTTTTTTTTTTTTTTTTAACCAAGTTTTTTTTTTTTTTGGTTTTTTTTTTTTGGATTTCATCCTTGTGCCAGAATAATGGATGTAAAAGTCCCCATAACGAAGCCGAAAGGCACTTGTTCTACCTGTTATTGCGGTCATTGTTTTATTCTAGATCACGCCTGGGACCGTTTTAGTTACGGAGATATGAATTTGGGGTCAAACTTATAACTTTTTAATAAGTTATTATTTAAATACTTGCTTTTAATATTATAACTTTACTTTATACACCTCCACGACCCGGGCACTATTCAATCCATCCATCAGCACAATGTTTTAAGTGCGTTACATTGAGTCCTACCGTAAAACGTTATTTGCAGTAATAATAGATTTGCGAGTAAGAAGATATTATATAATTATATGTTTGATGTACAGAATGCTTGGTTGATGGCTTCGTGCAGGATCCGTTAACACCTTGTATAACTGTACCTAAGTTTTCTTACTGTTACGAGCTGGGTATGGGATAAATTAATTACTACCGATTAAACAACAAATAACTTTCCGCAAAATTTCTAGTGTTAGCTTACCGGCATTCCTGTCTTCTGTCCACAGCACTGAAAAGTTAACCAGGAAAATTTTAACTCTCTCCCTGGTTAGCTCGGAAGTGCCGTGCTTGACCGACGCAGAAGACGCCTGGAAAGTGACTTGCCCGGACACGGATCGGCCCGAGAACCCATTTTCCCAGAGACAGTGGGATGAGCCGCTCTGCAGGTTGGTACGGAATAAACTTATTGATACGTCTACCAATACTGCTGAGCGTGCCCGCCTGCTGGCTGTGGGTGAATGGGAGTCGGGCCTCTGGCTTCAGGCACTACCGTCACCTAATATAGGCACTATGTTAGGTGACACAACCGTCCGGCTCGCTACATGTTTGCGTTTGGGTGCTCCTTGTGGGGCTCCACATCGCTGTCAATGTGGTGAAGCAGTCGACTGCCTCGGACACCATGGCCTTTCTTGCAGTAAGAGTGCAGGTCGGATAGCGCGGCACGCTAGCATTAATGATCTCATCCGTCGTGCTCTTGCCACCGCCGGGGTGCCAGCTGTATTAGAACCCACTGGCTTGGCACGCGTCGATGGCAAGAGACCAGATGGTATGACCATAATGCCATGGAAGTTGGGTAGGCCTTTGGTGTGGGACGCAACTTGCGTCGACACCCTTGCGCTATCCCATCTTCCTAGCACAGTGTGCTGCGCTGGGGCGGCTGCTGCAGGTGCTGAAAACCTCAAACGGCGCAAATACAATAATTTAATTGGTAATTATGTGTTTGAGCCGTTTGGGGTTGAAACACTAGGGCCATGGGGTCCGAGTGCCCACCTAGTATTTCGGGAAATCGCCAAACGGTTGGTCGACTCTTCACGTGACCAGAGGGCGGGCCTATTTTTTGGCCAAAGAATCAGCATTGCCATCCAACGTGGCAATGCTGCCAGCCTTCTGGGCACTTTTCCTGTTGACAGCGATGTGGACGAATTTTTCGACGCCCTGTAACCTTTTTTTTTTTTTTTTTTTGATATTTGTAAAATATTTTTATTTGTTTTTATAGAGTTAGTGTGTAAATAATGAAAATAAAATAACTTTATTTAATTAGCCTGTTTGAATGTCCCACTGCTGGGCAAAGGCCTCCCCTTTCTCTTTCCAAACCTCTCTGTCCTGTGCGATATCTGGCCATGTTCGCCCCGCAAACGAGATCAGATCGTCACACCACCTTCGTCGCGGTCTGCCGCGACGCGGCGATTTCCTCTTTTATTTAATTACAAAACACTTATAACTCAATCACAAATACACTACTGATCACTATTCGCTTAGATATCGCACTTGTAGTTCACTTCGATTCGTTTCGTTGTGTAGCCAAAATCAAACTGACTGCTCCCGCAAACAAGTCCACTATTTATATGGCGACCGAACGTTCGAGAAAGTTCCACGACTTCCTCGAACCTTCTTTAAAGTACCTACCTACTACTACCTACTTGTACGTACCTACATCATTTGAGACTCGTCCTACCTACCTACCTACCTACTTGTACGTACCTACTACCGTAATTGTAGGTACGGGTACAACGTAACATTAGGATATTTTCTTTTAGCTGTGGTTTTCAAGATAAGGTACATTACATGTTTCCCGCATGTTACGTTAACTAATTTCGTTTGTCGCTTACAACAAAAATAACTTGACAAAAATGTAGAAAAAAAAAACAAAGACTGCAAGCAAAAAGCTTAATACAATTCTTCTACAATACTTTTTGATAACAAGTATCATAACTTGATGTGTGTAAACACTAATTGAAACTTGTATGTTCTAGATTGATACAACTCGAATTTATGAAGAAAATTCTAAACCGTACATTCTGAAGAACTTGCTTTCTATGATTCCGATGAGAATTACAATGAAGCGACAAAATAATAACAAGTATAAAATTAAATCGTTCATTAAAAACAGTAACGAAGTAAACACTCATTAAATTTTTAACCGAAAATAAATGAGAACAAACTTTAATATTGAATTAATAGGAAAACAAAATTAATAATGGAAGCGGTGAAGAATTATGTTTCTGACCGTAACAACATAATTGACGAAACTGATTTAAAGTCGAGTAAATTCATTTTGGATGTAGCGCGGTGATTTATTTGGAACTCGGTTTATTAAGGGTAATTTGAAAGAGTAAATTGAATATTAGTTACTAATTTCGAATTTCTATGGCTTTGAGTTACTATGATAATACTTTGAAAAAAAAAAAAACATTTCAAAACAATAGACGTTGATGTTCTTGTTGTAAGAATGATTGTCATGCTAAATGTTGGCTGTTTCTTCTCAGAGTAGTCACATAGGACACACCCGATCTCATAATTCATCATCATTTCAGCCGAAAGACGTTCAATGCTGGACCCACCCCATCTATTTTGTAAAAATTAAATCTATTTTGTCTTAATAAAATACTTACAACAATGCATATCATTTCATAGAATAATTTGGAAGAATGAGTAGTATTTTTTTGCGAAAAACCTGAGTTGTACTGCTATCTACTAATCACAATTACTGCTACCTGCTATCGTGCAATCCTGCAATCGTGCAATCCTGCAATCGTGAGCCAGCAGCATTGTGCACTTGTGCAGTCTATTAAGGCTGGCGAAATAAGGAACTCTGAAGATTTTCAACTGTAAAGTGGAACCCATCGGCCATTGTGCCATGAAAACTAAAGACTACCTTCAAGACAACGAGAAAATACTTTGATAACTTCTCCTATCTACAACAATTGAAACTTGAACGTTGCTCTTTATTTAATTCTATAAATATTCAAGATCTTAAAACATTAAGTTGTGAAGTATTTCTGGGAGAGTGGATTTGAAACGGTTGCTCTTCATAATTGTATATTTTAAATCATTCGTCTGGATTCATTGTTTTATTTTCTTTGGAAAGTTTTATTGGTAGACGGGTCAAGCGGGAATGTTTTTGCATTGTTGGTTCTGTCTGGGAAAACTTTGGAATCTTTTGTTGGTAGCTTAGCTTCATAGTTTTTGCTTTGCATGTATGTGCCGAATGGCATTCATGCAAAATGACGTTTAAAATGCATTTTGGACACAGTGAACTACTGCACTGTACGCGAATCTTAAGATGGTGATACAGATGCAATAATGCATCATTTATTCAATTGTATGTATCAAAATTAAAGTGCCAAATGTATTTTTAAATACAGGGTGTTTGTAGTTTAAAGGTAGTAGTCCAAGCTCCGCAATTGTCAGAGAAGCTATTGGTTGCAGGATTCTCACAAGCTACAATAGGCATGACGACATTATCGAAAAATTGCAAATCTATTTATTCCGTCAGTTAGAGTATTGGAAATTAATGGACACGTATTTTTTGTTTTTGTTAAACAAAGAATATTGACAAAGATAAAACGCATCAAAACTCGGGATTGGGGGCTCGTGACGTCAGAACTAGCTAAAAATTGTACCTAGGCGAGACGTATTGAGAATTTTAAAAGCGTCATATCTTTGTCAATTTTGATTTACGTTACAAAAAAAAAAAACACGGGTCAAATATTTTCTGATAATCTAACTGGCGGACTAATTAGTTTTTTTTTGTCGTCTCGCCTATTCTGTAAAAAGATCTGTGTGAAAAATTGATCGTTAAAGAAGGGCAAAAGCCAAATAACCAGATGATTTTGTAATGTGAGTACCTCAAATTACTGATCTTAATAGTTGAAAAAAAAATAGCATTTGTAATCAATCTTCCCAAAAATGCTTTCAAAAGGTTATTTACCATCTCAAGTTAACCCTAAAAGTAATCTTTAGTAGTCCTTCTACAATTAACATAAAACCCTCAACGCTTTTATCGACACCTCCTCCTCTACTTTATGACTTAAAAAAAAAACTCCAGCATTTCGTTAATTTCACTTTTATCTACGCGAATTTTTACCAGCATTCTCGTTAAAATTATTTAATATTACGAAGCAAGGGAAAGAGATGTACCTATTAATGTTTTAGCTTTGAAACAAAGGGTTGGTTTTTGTTCCTTTTAGTGCTGTATTGTTAGTGAGATTGGGTTCTTCTTTAGTTCTTTTGGTTAGGTACAGTTGGAATAATGAAAAGGCTAAAAAGATTTGCGCTTACCTTTATGGAATACGAAGTGCCAAAGATATTTAACGAAAGTGACACTTCGAAAAGGTAAAAAATACCCGTTAATGGTAAAGGAACTTAATATTATTAAACTTTTATGCACGGTCGGTAGATGTACGGTTATTGCGCATTTAAGTAAGCCATCCATCCACTCCTACCAAACGTTTGTATGTAATTGTGGAACCGTATAGTTTCTGTTTGTATCGTGGTTAAGTTTTATTGCAAATAAGAAAATCCATTCGTGTCCCACCGCTCCGCTCCCTTTCCTCTTTCCTTTCCATTTTTTTATTTCCCCCCTTCCGTCCTCTCCTCCTTAATATATTTTTTTAATTTACCTTTATTCAGAAAGTAAGAAAATACTTTACAACAACACTAATTCTACGACTTACTCCAACCACCGCCCGTCTAAACCATAAACTTGACAACCATTCAACGTAAAACTTGGTTCAACAACCCCAGGCTACTCCCAGCAACTTGCCGGTTACATCACGTATTTCTAGAATATCCCCCAAAGAGTAGAGACAAGATACAATCACGGGAAACCACCCTATCACCCGAAGACACGTACCCCATAAGTCATAGTGTTTAAAGATTGAAGTAAAGCTCTAGTTACTGATTGGACACAAGCTACACGTTCAAGTGTCACGCGTGTTGTGACGACAACTGAGGACAAAATAAATAAAAGTAGAAGCAGTTTAGGGCATGCTGTTGGGGGTCTATATAAGTGGCAACCGCTTTCAACGCGTTTGGTAATTCTACAATGATTTTGAACAGTACTGGCATAATCTTTTCCGTGGCATAGAACTATTCAATACATTTTCAGAGTTCGGTATGTTCGAATGACAAAAACGTATCGCTTATAGAACCACTTTTGTGTCTGTCTGTTTGTCCGTGTGTCACAGCCAATCTGCTCCGAATAATACGGTACTTAAGGGAATTTTCCACCACAGGTGTCGCTGAAAGAATATTATTTTGTTTAGGCCCGATACTTACGCTTTGGAAACTAGTGGAACACGCACATGTCGCTGGTGCAAGTTGTATCGCCTGGGGTCGTGGAAGAGGCATATTGAAGTATAGCTCCTCTAGTTAAACGTTCCTGGCTGGGCTCCAAGCGCTATCTTGTTTTACGGTGGTGAACTTTTGTTTTTCGCGAGAGAACACCTTTTGTAAAGATTTTGGGATGTGACACCCGTGTGCTATCAGCTTGATTAAGATGGTCTGGTGGTTTTTGATTCTAGGCTAGCTAGCTATAACTTCGTTTGAAACAAGTTTATAAAACATTTTTTAAACATTCAGCTTAGGGGCCGATGTGGAGACTTTACAACATAAAACAGCATAAGACCGCCTTTCGGGAATTCCGAAGGGATAGGCAGAAACACGATAGAAGTGTATTTGTGAACACCTACATCGCCAGTTACTTATGTGCCGATGTATTAAGGTTGGCCTTTGATATGATTTTACTTAGTATTGTAATAGCAGACGATAAAACTACATCAAAGTCAAACCCCAGTGACTAAGCTTTCCAGCAAAGTTCTAAAAGCTTTGGTAAGATTTAATAAAACAATTTCCTCCACCATCAAAAATAAACAAAAAGTGGGAAACCACTTAAAATTCAACGAGCTTCGGTAGCAGGAACGTGAAGATGCATGCACCAGTGGACCGTGAGGACAATAAACCACCGCAGACATCCCATGAGCCACAAAAATTACGGCGTGCAATGTGCTGAGGAATGTAAGATAAAGAGCAGAAGGTCCACTAGTTTATGTAATACTTGCCGTGACTTTGTTTTTTACATAATTTGATATCCTGGACATTGGTACTGTTCAGTCATAAAATTTGAACAAGAAACACTGGTATGATAAAGTACAGTCTCAAATTGAGCAAGAGATGGCACTACCATCTCGTTCTCGTTCTTTCTAAAACTGTAATTTGAGATACGTGCCCTATAATTTTGGTAAGAACTGGGAGCTACCCAGCATATGATCCAATAACTGGGCTATGAAGGGCAGATAGGCAGCTCTCAGCATCCTCTCTATATAAAATACTGGTATTAAGCTCCTGTGTATCTGGTTAGTCTGCAAGCCGACCCCAAAATTATTATGAACAATATTATAAATTATTAGCTTGAAATGATCTCTTGCGAGGAGTTAAACTTCTGCAACTCCTTGCTAGGTGTACAGGAAAAATAAAGTGCAGCAATGGTGTGAAAGTAAATTGAGATCGGGCAAGCGCCGTACGGAGGCCATTAGTCAGCATCGAATGGGACAGTCCGGGATCCGTTTTTATTGAAGCTGTGAAAATGTAGCCTTCGGCTCTAGTGGACTCCAAGTTTTAGGTTGGACAGACCCGTAGTAAAATGCGACATGGGATCATTTGAAGATAGTAAAGTAAAGTGCGGAGTAATGTTTTTGGTGAAAGAAAAAGATTGCATTTGCGTTGCTCTAGGCGCTGACATATAAATTATAGAAATAAAGCAATCTTTAGGTCCTTGACAGAGGGGCGTTTTTAGTGGAATTGCTTTGAGAAATTGGAGAAGGTCGTGGCTAAATAATAACAGCCGCATGAGTCGATCTTCAAGGTTAAGCCAGGCTTGCCTAGGCCGGTCGGTGGATGGGTGAACGTCTATTACAGACCGAGTTTGTCCCGTGCTTTGGACAGCACATTAAGCCGTTGGTCCCGGCGCACGAAGGGTTCCGTACCATTATATGAACAACATTAGACAAAACGGCATAAAAATCACGTTTGTTGTATCGGAGCCCCACATAAATATTAATTTTATTCTGCTTTTAGAGGTATATGTTGTTATGGCTGCAACAGAAATATATCATCTGTGAAAATTTCAACTGTCTAGCTATCACGGTTCATGAGATACAGTCTGGTGACAGACAGACAGACAGTGGAGTCTTAGTAATACGATCCCGTTTTTACCCTTTGGGTAGGGAACCCTAAAAAACCTTACTTAACAGTTGGGTAAAAAGGGAATATAATAAACTTACAAGTGTACACCGACACAAAAAAGAAATTATGAAATGCAACTGTTTCACGGCACAAATATGAATATTTATTTACTGAAAATCTTCATTGTTTACTGTATAGTTAACCGAAAACATTTGATTTACATTTTGTTTACCTACCACATTTAATTAATCACGAGTAATGTCCGTTTGATGTATAAAGCGAATTAAATGAAGCAATCATTTACACTTTGTCGAATTTAACATGTTGTTATTTTATTATTGAAAGGCTAGATTTACCAAAACTGCTGTTTGCTGGTTTATGTGCTGCATTTCACAAATGGTTCACACATTGTTATAAATGGGGTGGCTAACTGTGGAACTAATGGCGCTAGCATAGTTGGTACCCAAACATCGTCATTGGTTGATAATGTGGTGACGTCATTTTATGTTTCAAAATAGCTTCACCTCATTGGTCAGATTGAGACTAACTATGGTGGCGCCATCTGAGATTTACTTTGCCTTAGTTTACGCCTGTTCGTCCGCATAATAAGAATAACCTTATCTCTCAAACAGATGACTCGTACAAGCTGTTGTCACCATGCACTGTTATTTCATGCACATTTAAATTTTACTTTACTCATTTCTTTGAAATAAGAATACTCGTGCTTTGAAAATTTTGTTATTTACTTTGTCGTGCAGATGAATGTTTCAAAGTTTAACGCAATGGACTAGGAATTTTCTTCAAAATGCTTTGGATTCTGATTGAAGGTGTGATATTTTAATATAACATAACATCACGCCTGTAAGCCCTGAAGGCTTGGCAGAGGTTTACCCAATAGTACACCCACATTTCGCCAGTTATGTTTTAAGTCCTTGCTACTGAGAAATTCCTGATGTAAAAATTCAATAACACTTTGCTCGACCCGGGAATCGAACCCAGGACTTTATGCTCAGCAGTCGCGCTTGCGATCACTCGACCAACGAGGCAGCCGATATTTTAACCTTAACTAAAAATCTGACAATGTTGCCAGTCTTCTGACCACGTTTCCTGGTGACAGCGATGTGGAGGAGTAGCTTTTTAGAATAAGTGTCTTACTGCTTTTGATGTTTATTCTAATACGAAGTTAGTACCTATAGTCTGCGCCAGATAAGTAGGAATTAAAGGTCGTTAACCCGCATACATTTATTCAAATACATTATTCCCAAAACAGAAATAATAAATGACAAAAATTTGTCCCGAAACGACCTTTATCGTGATCCTTGACTTTTTCTAGTAATAAAAAACGATTCTTACTGAATTGTCGGGGTACCTACGCAGAAAAATTAAGGAAAGAGCAATGACCTTTAATTCCTACTTATCTGGCGCAGACTATAGATTACATATAACATTGGGAACACGGGAAAGTTTTAAACGCCTTAACCGGCAATATTTTAGCCTATGACACTCGAGAATACACAACTACAGACAACTCTGTCAAAATAACAATGATATTATTTCTAATTTAACTTTAAGGTTGCTTTTTAATTGGATTATTTCTTTATAAACAGTCAGAGAACTGTAAGCGCATTACGATGTTCATTTCGTTTTTAAGTAATTCATTTTCTTCTGCTAATCATGGTCACACTAGTCTCTACATCTGAGCCCAGCAAAGACTGGAGCGTTCCATTTGGAGTGCGCAGAAAAAAGCAGTCGTATTGAATGTCTGCCGATGGGTCTGAAGTTTTAGAAAACAGTTTAAACTAACGACAATGGGTGGTTTTAGTTCTAAGTTTGCTTTACGCTGTTTAGAGGACGCTGATTGGTTAGAAACATTTTATTGGTAGATTCAATATGCTATTCACATCCACCAATCGGCTTATTTTATTTTGGAAAATGAATTACAAGCAAGCTTTTGCTAGGCAAGCATGTTTGGGTTTTTTTAGAAAAACAATATGTTTAGAGAAAAAAAATGCGCACTCAAACTCAAAGCATTTATTTCAATTGAATTGAATTGAATTGAATACGGTGTAGAGTTTGTGAAGTTAGACCTTGTAGAGTTAGGGCGTGTAGAGTTAGAAGCTTGGCTCTACATGAGATCTAATAACTTTTTGACAGTGCGAGTCATATGGTCTCTTCTTCATCGTTCTTCATCAGTCGTCTTAATTTTAATTTTTAGGGGTTTAATTTTTATTTCTTGCACATCAGAGGTGCCACGAGTCCCTATATAAATTTTCAGACCGCGTCAAAATTGCGGAAGACTCATACAAACTCCATCCCCTAGTTTCAGGATTTTTTGTTGTTTGTGTACTAATAATAGCCTACATGCCAAATTTCAGCTTTCTAGGACATTAGGAAGTACCCTAAGAATTTTGATGCTCAATCAGTGAGTCAGTGACGAAATCAGGGTTTTATAGATATCAAGTATAAGAGCTATGCAATTGAAACTTTATATTTTAAGTAAGTCCGCTATTGACAACATATCCCGAGAATTTTATTTATCTGGTATAATCCAAACCAAAGTTATAAGGGTTCAAAAAAACGACGAAACTCTTCGAGGAAAGGTAGGTAGTGCCCTTGTGCTTCGCTGGGCTCGTCTTGGGGCCCCCGCCACTCCCATGACCCCAAATCTAAAACCTTTTTGCTTGTTTAAAATAAGGACTCTACCTCTACTTATAGCCAATGCCATCTTGAAGTCGTCTCCTCGGACGGAAATAGGCGAGATAGGCTACTAATGGCCCGGGCCTATTATCTTTGAATTACGGGCAAAGTGAGGCAATGAAGCGTGAGTTACTAACTATCTAGTGAAACTGTTTTACTGCATTCTAAACGGCAACTGTCTACTGTTGTTTGATTCTGTTAAACAAGAGAGTAATTACTTAATTTCAATTGATATTATATAATACCTGTTTATTTAATTCAAAAGAAGACATTGATTTACCAAGATGAGTTGATAGAATGGACTTACTATTTGTGTGCAAATAAAATGACCGAAAATCTTTAATTTTATGTGTAAAATAAAATGGATTAAAAAGGATATCATTATCATTTTCAACATATAAAATTGGTGCCGTACAAAATAGAAAGCATCAAGAAATATGTGAAAATATACTTTTAAAAATACTCTTTCAAGAAATAAAAATGGTAGCTTTCCGTGTACCATTTTCTTTCGTTTTTCCAAGTCAGTTGTTACGTATATGTAACATCGTACGTGTAAAATGCAAAATTACCTTCTTTACCTCCAGCGCAGTCGAGTAAATTTTTAAGGTGTCAGCAAACAAAGCAACTGTGATTTTGTTTAGTGAGAAATTCTTTAGAAATCGTAAGATATTTTAACCTTAAGTTTCCCATTTTAGTTTTGTGCTTTCAAATGTTCTTGATTTTGTTTATTTATTCGATTCTGAACTTTACAAAGGGTTCTAAATTGGAATGTTTATTGTACTTTCATGGAACGAGGTTTATTACTGTTTTGTTTCGGAGTTTTGTGCGTTGTTTCATGAAACTTAGTTTAAATAGTTTCGTCTGGTTTGGAAATTGGTGTACTCTTTCATTATGAGCCACCAATGCATTTTGTTTTCTAAGATCATTCTAATTTATTTGTTAAAAGGGAGAAAAAGTATCTAAATACAATCCAACTATTTTATAACCATATTAATTAATATCAAAAAATAAATAATGTCGAACATAGAACCTCCTCCTTTTTTGAAGTCGGTTACAAACCATATGTAAGAAATTATTCGGAAGAAAGTTGTATTTTTAAGCCATACAAGCTTCTGCCCGCGTCATCGCCCGCGTGGAGGTCAGATTTTATCCCAAAGACCCAAAGGAACGTAATGTCGGTATAAAAAGTACCTTATATCCCAACCCAGGTTCTGGGTCTATCCGTTTGCCAAATCTCTTTCGCATTTACAAAATCAACGTGGATTTTTTTCCGTTTTGATAGTATTTTATGCCAACAGTTGTTATAAATTATAGTTTTATTTGTAAGGCCACAACGTTGAATTACCTACATCTAATAAGAACGGATATTTGTTAGTTTATCTTGGTCTATTGTACGAGATCCCGGTATTGTGTCACTGGGTTCACAATGTGCCCGTAGTGTATGGTTTCCTAATTTTTCACCTGGCTGATTCTGAACAAACCTTATTGTGAGATGATATCATCATATGTGTAGGTACAACATTGATCAACTGCCCCGTTGGTTTCGTGGTTGCAAGCGAGACTGCTGAGCAGGTGGTCTTGGATTCGATTCCCTGGCAAAAAGTGCTATTGGGTTTTTCTATTAGAAATTTCTCATTAGTAGCCCGGAGTTTGGAAGTTGGCGGTTTGATAGCCCCGTGCCTCAGAAAGCACGTTAAGCCGTTGGTCCTACGCTTGATCTCTCTCCGGTCGTGTCGGAT
Organism: Xestia sexstrigata; assembly: GCA_941918905.2. Taxonomy (NCBI): domain Eukaryota; kingdom Metazoa; phylum Arthropoda; class Insecta; order Lepidoptera; family Noctuidae; genus Xestia; species Xestia sexstrigata. Next base: position 23,184,041 of record OW799201.2, read on the forward strand.
TGCCGTCCCATCGGACTATGAGAGAAAAGAACAAAGAGTGCACCTGTGCCTGCGCGTACACATGTGCACCAAAATATCTTCTGCGCCGATGGGTAATCTTGGCTATGATTGGCCGCCGTGACCGAAAACGGCCAGGAGGATTATTATTACATTGATCATAGAAAATACAACTTAGTTACCCTGATTCTACAGATTACTCTTAAGATTTCTCATTAATTTATTTATTATTATGGCACTTGAAACATACGTTAGCTATAGTGAATTCGTCACTTATAGAAGTGCACAGCACTCGCAGAATATTATAAGGGCAAGTAAGATTATTTGTTACAATGTTAATATCTAATACAATAGAAAGATATCTAAAAATTAAAAAAATAAAATTAAAGAAGGGCTGTGTACAACATTAGGCTGGTGGGAAATATTGAATAATTTAACAAAAAAAAAGAATATGTACAGGTCAATTATAATAATTAAGATTGAAGACAAAGATCAACAAAAATATAAAGATGTGATGTGTACAGCGATATTTACACAAGACAAAATTCGACCTTCTTTACCTGTGAAGACTTGTAACTGGCTGTCAGTTACACTTAATATTTTTATTCAGTTTTGTTTAGCTGTCAGTCTTCCATAAAAGATAAATATCTTCACGACTGGCGACTGTGGAGTTAAGTTTGACCTTGTATTATTATCTATTACCTTAGCCCTGAAAGTTTGTGTATCCCACCTGTAAAATTATTGAATACGATGTGCATAAAAAGGGTTATGTCCGTGAACTATAACTGTACTATGTAATGTGAAGCCATTATGTTAAAGTTTGCTGTCAACTGGGGTGTTCCTTACTGGTCGACAAGGTGTTTTTTAATTGACATTTTTAAACTCTATAACGATATTTTGTTTTAAACTAGTATTCTAAGATCAATTTTAATTTCATTTGCTCAGCTCAGGTAGACTCAGTTGCCATGACAACTGTTCAAAACGCCCATTAATTCGTATTCTTAGCCGCAATTGACGGATTCTCAAATTTGACATATGATTTTTTTATGAAAACTGTTCAATCGTGGGGGCGGATTAAGAGTGCGTGAAGCTGATGAGTCCACTAGAAAATTCTCAATGATTCGTGGAATAAAAAAAAACACACACACAAATTAGCTGACAAATTCTCAAAACCATGTAAAGATCTGTGATAGGTTGAATGAATTGAGAAAAGTCAATTGCATGTCTTGATTTGTGTGTTATTTGAATGCATCGATGAAATGTTTCCCAAAACCTAGTTAAATTTGTTGCTGGTGGAACTAATAATGTACTACCATGACCCGAGCTTACTCATGCCTATCGCTTAATACACTTTTCCTTATGTAATATACGAGCCTCAACCAACTTAGCGCAGTAGGGATTCCCTTCAGCGAGCTTATAACAAATGGATTCACATTTCACGATACAATAAATATGCTTATTGCGACCTTTTATCCGCTCTCTCACAAAGGCGTCTCGGAGCATCCGGGATGCTGGAGAGACTGAGTGTCTTCACGCTTCTACGACACAATGGGGGTGAGCAGAATGGGCGTCGAACGTATTTGAAGTTGTTGTGCTGTTTAGGAGTAGACATGGTGAGGTTGAATTTTAATTGACTTATGTACTTTACTTACTGTATGCGGTCTAGGCAAAGTGAAATTATCTGCGCCAATCAGCAGTAAGTTTCCGAATGTTTTGCTAATCTACTCACAAATAACCGTTTGTAAGAGGCCTATAAGTTGGGTGTGCAGTTAAACCTGCTTATCGCAAGTTGCTGCAGATGGCATAAAAAAAGGCTCTATAAAAAAACCGACCAAGTGCGAGTCGGACTTGCGCATGAAAGAGTCCGTACCATAGTAGCAGGGGTGCGCCTTACATTTTTTATTTACTTTTATTATTTATTGTTATAGTGGCAACAGAAATACACATTCAGTGATCCGTAATAGGTAGACAGTTATATCAATTGTCTACCTATTACGGATCATGATATACAGCCCGCTGACAGACAGACGGACTGACAGACGGACGGGCGCAAAGAAGAGGCTGAGTAATAGGGTCCCGTTGGTTCCCCTTTGGGTAGAGGGTTTGGTTAACCGTATTTTTGTGCGGCCTTGCGAAAACGAAACCAGGGCAAACTACACGTGTTCATACACGTGCTTGTACGCAATTAAAAGTTTAATTTTGTCTTGATAAATCATTTTAATGAACAACGAAAATTTTCAAGGTTACAATTTCATTATGGAGTTTTTCTTTTACAATTCCTATAAGTTTCCTGGTTACTTTACGGGAAGGGAATTTCTCTGAACGATGTGTTTGCCGTCACAAAAAAGTAAGGCAACTAACTTCAATACTAAACCAAGTAGATGGTTTTTAGAATTCCCAGGTCGGGCAAAATGTTATTGTGTTTTTCCATCAGGAATTTCTCAGTAACAGCCATGGATTTGCGCCCGGTGATGGCAACAGGCTAGCCCCCTGTAACATGGGACTTAAACATAACCACAAACAAACAAACAAACTACAAACTACACCAAGGCTGCACTGAGCGATATGCGAGTGCAGTATAACGACGCGTGGCGTGCGATGTTTCGACTGCCTCGGTGGTGCAGCGCGAGGGCCATGTTCGCAGCGGGCCGCGCGCCCGGCTGGCAGGCGCTGCTTCGGAGCCGCTCGGCCGCCGCACGCACCGCCATACTTCGATCGACCAATTCCTTGGTGGCCGCGCGCGGTACGAGAATGATACTACAGTCCCCTACATATAAGGTGGCAGTCCTACCACACGCCGATTACGTAGTTCGTTACATTTGAGGCGCGTGTGTGTATATATTGTCTATGTGTCTGTTTGTTGTATGTGGATTGTTATATCCGGTAAATAAAATTTTCATTTCATTTTTTAATAACTGGCGAAATGTGGGTGTACTATTAGGCACACTTGTGCCTAATCCTTCGGGGATTACAGGCGTGATGTTATGTTATGTTAAAAATAATTATCCTTACAAACAAAATAGATGGGGCGATTTTCTTAGACAGCGACAAATGTTTTCAGTCCCGGATATTAGTAACATCATGGATCAAAATACGATGCTGCTGTCAACACTCTTTCCTGCCAGTGTTACCATATCTATTTATCATAGCACCAGTATACGGGATAATTCATTTTCTTGCAGGCAATTCTTTCGAAAATGCGTAAGGAGTGTAAAAAAAAAGATGAGGTATTTTGTTGTGACAGAATATTTTGGTTAAAGGCAAAGTGAGAAAGTTAGAAACATTTTGTCATAATTTTATTGTAATCGCATTGTATGATTTTTGTGGTTTCATTCTCTACAGGGAAAACACACAGAAACATGTTTTGATAACTGATAATTTTTTCGTCACACACGTTAGTTCATATTTCGTTTACAAGTCTAAAATAGATAATGTTTTGAAACTAGATCAGAATGTTTTGAAACTAGATCAGGTGAAGAAACTCAAACCCAAAGAGTTTATTTCAATTGGACCGTTGCAGGTAATTTTGAATGTCAAATTAAAATCGAAACAAACTCAGAGGTCGGTGGAAGCAACAGCGAAACCCGAGAAAATAAAATTTTATAATGTTTTTTTTTGCAATTTGAAGTTAAGTGCCAGGTTGTATGTTATTTTAAAATATGATTCGCAAACGTAAAAAATATACATAGCTTTACTGGGTTAAAATCATCTAGAGGGTTGTACTTGTATTGATGATCTTGATGATTATAATTTTGTAAATACTTACTTAAGTATATTGGCCGCGAATCATATTTTGTTCAATTACAAATCGCAAAAAAATATAAGAAAATTTAATTTTCACGGGCACTTCCCGCTTAAGTGCAGACATTATCTTGGCCAAGTCTTATGAGTACGATGCAGATAAGAATAGAATAGAATACTCTTTATTATGTACACCATTAAAATTACAGATACAAAATAAAGTAAAACATACAAGGGGTGACACAATGGGCGGTCTTATCGCTAAAAGCGATAAGTATGTGAAATGGTTTTTTTGATCAGCATAAAACATGGTACATAACAATATAATTATTTATTATGTAAGATTGTAGGAAGAAGCTCATTAGTTGCTCTATTCTTAGTAAAATTGACCTGAAGAAATGATAATAATATTTGTACCACATTTTTCTCAAGGGAGAATATTGTGTCGTGTACTTTCCTTATGTATAACTGTTGGGTTACGATAACATAATTTTGTAGGAATAGGTGGAAATGATTCATTTTGGCAAATATCCCTACGTAATATATATAACCTACGTTTGGAACCTCTTCTAGCATATAATTCGCCTCATTAAAATCGAAAAAACTATAATTTTTCTATTCGATTATTTCCTCCATAATTGCATTTGCTCACAATTTTCCCAAAAGATTTTCCCGCATTGCCAAACCATCGATAAATGTTGTTACAAGCTATACCATTAGCCGTATCAAGGAAAACGTCCATTTCCTTCAATTCCCCCAATTTCCTATGGGAACGTAAATCCATGGGGGCGAAGTTGTATTCCCGTCAAAATCTGTTACTTGTTTGTTTGTTTGTTTATTTGTTTGAGAAACAAGTCCGCAAAACAGATCAGCAGAATCCTTCCTGCTCGGTTTTTACTTTGTTTATTACCTATAGGTAAATCTATTTTCTAAAATAAAAACGGTAAATCAGACTGTCAACTTAAAAAAATATCAAAAAGCAATTTATGGATGGGGATTTAATGATGCATGAAAGCGATATTATATCATAATAAATGTTGGGCTGAACTGACGAAAGATTTTATCATTTTGACTATTGCTTAGATAGATAGATAATATCGAATGAGTATACTAAAAATATACTCTCTCACTCAATATACCCTCTCACTCAATATACTCTCTCACTCAATATACTCTCTCACTCAATATACCCTCTCACTCAATATACTCTCTCACTCAATATACCCTCTCACTCAATATACTCTCTCACTCAATATACTCTCTCACTCAATATACCCTCTCACTCAATATACTCTCTCACTCAAAATACTCTCTCACTCAATATACTCTCTCACTCAATATACTCTCTCACTCAATATACTCTCACTCATTATACTCTCTCACTCAATATACTCTCTCACTCAATATACTCTCTCACTCAATATACTCTCTCACTCAATATACTCTCTCACTCAATATACTCTCTCACTCAATATACTCTCTCACTCAATATACTCTCTCACTCAATATACTCTCTCACTCAATATACCCTCTCACTCAATATACTCTCTCACTCAATATACTCTCTCACTCAATATACTCTCTCACTCAATATACTCTCTCACTCAAAATACTCTCTCACTCAATATACTCTCTCACTCAATATACTCTCTCACTCAATATACTCTCACTCATTATACTCTCTCACTCAATATACTCTCTCACTCAATATACTCTCTCACTCAATATACTCTCTCATTCAATATACTCTCTCACTCAATATACCCAGCTAATACATACAGCATTTCTCTTTTTTTCAGTTTCAGATATCGCATTGCAGTTTCTATCCGCAGGTATAAAACTCAACACCTCTCCACAATTTGTTGTAAAGTACAATTAAGTTTGTATAAAAAGACTCAAAAACAATAACTTCCTTCTTTTTAGAAGTCGGCTAGAAAGATACGCGTGCTGTCATCCGCAGACTGTCTTTTGTAAGTGAGACGAGATTAGGGCCAGCCGTATCGTCGGAAGCGGCCAAGTGTGAGTCGGGGCGCGTGTGATTATTGTACCGGAACACATAGTTGTCACTGTAAGGCCCCGTTCCCACTGGACGACAGTAATTGTGTCGTCCTATATGTTGTAACAAATCTACTTGCTCCTATTAAATAAAAGGATAAGCAGACTTGTTCAATTAAAATTTAATTAGGGAAAGATTAGTATTAGGAATAAAACAATACAGCTAAATATTAAAAACCTACCTAGCACGCACTCTAGGATTGTTTTTTAGGTCACGCACTTAGTTGGTTAGGAAGTTCAGCACTGTAGGAGAAACGGGAACAGACGTCAGGGTAGCAGGTCAATACCTGGGCAAGTTCGAGATTCAGTTTCAGGAAACCTCTGCAGGAAGGGCGTCGTGTAGATCTCCAGGTCAGCTCTGTAGTAAGGCAGGCGAGACAAGTAGCAGCTTCAGAAGATCGGGAGTAGAGGTTCCAGATCCGTAGATAACTTCCGAAGATCGGGAGAAGAGACACTAGGCGGAATCTTTAGTGGAATCCCCTGGGTAATATAGATAAAGAGTGTAAAACACCTCTTAACGAAGCCGAAAGGCACTTGTTCTCCCCATCATTGCGATAATTTTTTTGTTCTACACCACGCCTGGGAACCTTCTAGTTACGGAGATATTGGGGGTCAAAGTTCCAACTTTTTGACAAGTTTTTTTTTTAATACAACTTTTTAATGTACGGTTTTTACTTTAAACACCTCCCCGACCCCCGTACTATTCAATCGATCCATCAGCACAATGTTTTGAGTGCGTTACATTGAGTTCTACCACAAAACATGATTTTTCACCACAAAAAAAAAAGTTGTTTCCCAGCAATAATTTTTGCGTAAAGTTACTTAGTTTGATGTACAGAATGCTTGGTTGACGGCTTCGTGATGAGGTCTTTTACACCCTGTATGTACGAGAAACCAAACTGTTTTCTTATGCAGATTCAGATTCAGATCAGATTCAATGGTAGACCTCTAGCCGTTCGTCAGCTCGTTTTTTAAGTAGTGTTCCTTTTTTTTAATTTTTCAAATATTAGTTTTCTTGTGGCCATCATCTCATCTGACAAGTGTAGTCGGCCAGGACTTATCCATGAGTGCGTAAAGAATTTTGTTAGATATAATTTAATTTTAAGTTATTTAGTAAACAATCGTAATAATCTCTATAATACAATAGCTAAACACATATTGATAAAAATAATTTAAAATTTTATAAACCAAAATCATCATAGACTAAGGTAGGAAGAGAATTAAAAAGTAATTGACAGTTTGACAATTTGGCTTGTCACAACATGAAAATTATGATAATATTTTATTTCAGCAATTTTTAAGTTTGAGTCGTAATTACATCGACATTATAAATGATGAATATAAAGTGTGAGTATAGCATAATACTATAATATGAACACCTCCATTTAAATACACGTTGTCACGACATAGTGAGAACGGGGCCTAAAGCCACATAAAAACAAACAGTGAGTTTGTAATTAGTTTCTTTTTATGATTCTAATGAGATATTAATGAGATTATGGTCTTGTTGGAAAGGAAATATAGTCTAGTTTATTTTGATATAAAAAAATAGAAAATTTAATAGTTTTTCATAAAATTAGTATTTAGCGACATGCCCGTTTTTATCACTGTTTTTCAAGTCCTACTTTTATTTTTGAGTATCAAATTATAATTATAAATCTTGATTTTTGGTTTAATAGTTTCCTTTTCTATTGTGTTAGTCACAGTAAATTTTATATAGCTCTAACTCTTGTAGTTTGCGATCGTCAAGTGTTTTTGTATAACGCGTCAAATAACATGCAAATATTTCGCGAAAATTCGCGACCCCGCGCGGTTCGCGATATCGGGTCACGTGACTTACTGCGATTGAGAGGCTAAGGTTGTGCAGAAATAAGACCTTTGTGGTCAAGCTGCTGCATATTGAACTTTATTTATTGGTGATTTAAGTCATATATCAAGATAGAAAATTACGTAAAGCGTCAGAACCGGACTCCACCTAGGCAAAGACAAGCGGAATGGAGAGAACACTTATAGAAACCGACCAATCACATTGGTTAAAATGGATATAGCGTCTCTCATCTTTTCTGTAATTGGTCGAATCTTGCACATCTTCTCTGCGCTCCGCTCTTCTCCGCTTTGGTGGAGTCTGGGCTTTAATGTCATATTTTCTGATAATTGTATCGTTTTCAATGGAATGCAATTAAAAAGATAGACACAAGATAACCTACATTTATGCCTATTTTTACAAAACTATGCTACTAGGTTAGATTTTCAACATTTAGATGTCAAACAGACACAGGAACAGGAGCAGATGCTAGACTAAGTGTCCTTCCAGCTATTATGAAAATTGCAGCAATGTGCAATAACGTATATCATTGATCATATTCATGGTACTTTTTGTTCAAAGACTTAGATTTTAATGTTTTCTCAACACACTGAGGAAGGACTGGCACATTCTGCATAAGATTCCATTCTTATGAAAACTTTGTCAAAGTCATGACCGCATCCCAAACTTGACGATGTGGTCGAGATTATAATTGAGAACTCCAAAACTTTGAAACACTTCGTTCTGAAAACATTTGAAAAGTTATTAGAAAGGCTTGACTTCCGTTATAACGTTCTATTAACTAACTCTGGGCCTTTTGATCGCTTTTTAACTGTTATTGTTGCTGTCCATCTTGTAATTTTATTTGACATCATCAAAGCGCTTGAGCCTTTTCCCAAATACATTTTTCGGGGATAACAGTGTTTTACTTGGCTGAAGAAGTTTTAGTTGTACTTTACCACTAGTTTTTGCTCGCAACCTACGTCTGCGTGAAATTATTAAAAATAGAGAAATTATAATTCAAGCCACAATTTTTTTTATTGGCCACGAGATCAAACTTCTCATTTTATACCTAAGCAACGGGAAAATGAGATAGCCTCTAAAAAACGAATTCGTCTTTTTTACAACGCCAACAAAATATTCTATAGAAAGCGAAAACGGTGCGTCCTATCACAAAAATAATGAAAAATTTGTCCCCCGCGTAATTCTCAACATGTAGGTAAAAAAAAACCGGCCAAGAGCGGGTCGGACTCGCGCACCCAGGGTTACTTAACATGTAGGTAAAAAAAAACCGGCCAAGAGCGAGGTGGAGGGTTCCGTGCGAACTTTTTAAAGTACAAACTTAGCTTTGCTGTTCGCTCCCTAGAAACGACTATTGCACCAAAATCAAAATCAAAGCATTTATTTCAAGTAGGCCAGTTACAGGCACTTTTGAACTGTCGAAACAAAGATGAAAATTAAATGTTAGCTACATTTAATGTAAACAGTCCCAGTCACAAGACATAAAAACTGTGGTTTTATGTCTTGTCTTGTCTTGTTGCCCATTCCCTAGCGTAGATCTCTATGGAGAAGAACAAGCAAGACAAACAACACACATACAAATCGCAAATAATAAGTTTGTTATAGTAAAATCGCTTTTTTTTGTTATTAAACTACATATATATTATGGTTTTTATTTTATTCCCTTTACATGTGCAGTGCTGTAACCTTGCTTTTTGCCAAATATTGTGATTCTAGGTCAACGGGAACTACCACATAGGTTTTCGACCCAAAACCTATAGGGTACTTCCAGTTGACCTAGAATTTTCAATTTGGTTAAAAGCAAGGTCTTATAGCACAAGTAGAGGGAAAACTCCAAAAAGTTAAAAAAGAAAGTTGAAAATTAAGGTAAATTTTGATACTTACTTACAAGTTTTCGCTAAAATCTAAATTTGCCCATATCTTTTATCGTGTTGACTCAGGACCTTGCATATAGTCACGGCTGATCTCTGGGATCATGCTGACTTGGAACTGGAGCGGAGGGCTTTATCCAAAAGAGCTAATATGCTGGCCCGCAGGTTCGCGGCTTGCTCGGATGGCGTGAAAATAACACTTTTCCGAGCATATTGCACGTCCATGTACACGTGCAACCTGTGGGCTAATAACACACAAAAAAGCTATAGCACCCTCCGCGTCCAGTTTAATAACGCTTTCAGAGCGGTTTTGGGTCTGCCTCGTTACTGTAGCGCTTCAGGTATGTTCGTTGGGCGCGCACGGATTACTTCTATGCGACCATGCGGAAGCGCTGCGCGTCTCTTGTACGCACAGTGCGAGCCAGCTCCAATACCGTTCTGAGTATGATAGCGAACAGGTTGGACTGGCCTTATGTGCGACACTGTTGTGACAGACAAGTTACATATTATAGTGTCGCACGTAAGAGACTACTGTAATTATTTGATTATGTGAATGAATTTGAATTAGTATTATTGCTTAATCATATTTGTATAATTTATTTCGTAATTTCACATTTTGTAATTAATCTTTTAATGATTTGATAATTTATTTTGACATTTATTTATTTGTGCGGAATCGTTTGTGTATTTTTATTTTGGCTTGTTAATTTAATCTAGTTTAATTCAATAATGTTTTTAATGTAATTTTAATGTACTTAATTCTGATATCTCAATAATTTATGTGTTTGTATGTGGTTTCTATTTTTGTTTTATATAATATAATAATAAATTACTTTTTTTTAATATATTACTGTTTCTTTATAATAGGTATGTATAATCACATACATTTAAAAATCTTAGTTGTTAGTTATTTTTTAGTAGCTAGTTTTTAAATACTTTAAATTGTAATCTGTGGAAAACGTTGTGAGTAGCACAATTGTTTTAAAATTTAATATTTAAATTATTGTTACTAATTCTTATTGTGCTACTGTTTGTTTTTCCTTAAATAAATAAATAAATATGGGTCTCGTACCTGAAATAATTTTTTTTTTTTTATAATATATTCTTTGATGTCATTTATAAATACTTTAGAAGTTTACTGCTTGAATGCATGTTACAAATTTAGATGCTAATAAATAACCACCGAGTTGTATTTAGAGTGGCTTACATAGAAGATAACTAGTGGCTAAGATAGTATCATTCAGACGCTGGTTAATTGTGGCTAACTTATTAATTTAGAAGGCAATGTAGATTTTTAGACGCGAAAACTGCTGTTAAAAAGAAGTCTGTTTAATTAGCACCCTTAAAAATATTACTATTTGAATCGGGTTTTGTTAAAAAATTTAAGGGGAAAATCAAGAGATTAGAAGAGATCTACGAAACAAACAGACAGACAAAAAAAAATCTTAAAATTATGCAAGTAAATACTTTCTTGCATTCAGTAAATAAAACTGTTATTTTGAAGTAACAAACAGATATTTCTATTTTAATAATAAATTGTAAGTAAATAGATAATTTTCCAAAAATTGAGTCCATTTATTGCTCAAACCGGTTTTCTCTTACGTAGTATCGGGTTTCAACTTACAGTTTTCTCTCAAAACCCTCGAAACAGTGACCATTATTGTGAAAGTTATGGCGTCGAACTTTGAGTAACATGTTAAAAGAATTTCCCAAATAAAGGGAATAAAGGGCTTGGAAACTGTACCAAGTATTTGAGGTCGCTCGCATATTAAATTCTAAGGCGTAATTAAAATGTGCGCCAATAAGACGACGTTTAAATCTTGCTAGTAATGAGAATGTAATATTAATTTTGTGGAATTACTATTTGAGAAGGGAGAAATAGTCGGCTGAATAGAGTCACATAGTTTGTAGGAAGTTATTTTCATAAGAAAGCCAACTGAAGTTAAATTTTTCAACATCAAAACGTCAGGGAATTTTCAATTATTTTTTAAATTGAATTATCTTAAATCATCCGTGTTTTTTATTGTATTTGAATGTCGTTGGTGTTTTCAAATCATAATTTTGTTGTATGAAATGATTCGAGTTTGACAAATTGTGTGTGTCCCATATGTTTGATAATTCGTCGTCTCGACCACGTATCTAACGCAGTATGTTGTTGAATTTCCAAAAGTAATAAGTACTAGTAATAAGTACTGTCTCAGTTTCGCATGTGCAATTTACTTATGAAGAAAATGTAAGTAGACAAAATCAATTTTCTTTCATTCAAACCTTGTCCTGACAAAGGGGCTATCGCGCATGAATTCGCCGCTAGAGGCGTTCGTGTAGACTAAGGTCTTCCGAAATGTCAGATGCCATACAGTGTTCGCGCGTTGCATGCTTTTTTATAACGTATTTATACTAATACTTACGATTGTGTTCTAGATTGAGACATTCCTGATTAATTATGACTTGAAGATTTTAAGTAGCAAGTTAGGAACTTATTTGTTAGTACATACTTGGAGGTAGAATGATTTTTAAATGTTTCATGGTTGCTAATTTTAGGAAGAATATTGTAAATATTTATCTAAAGCTTAAACTATGTTGTTGTAAGTAATTAAATATTTTTTATGAAGTTATTGGTACTATAAAGTATAAAATAGAAATATTGACAGGACATTACTCGACAGTGCGCCATCTGGTGAGCTTAAAAACGATAGCCCTCGTTACAAACACAACAGAAATCAGCCAAATCCGTCGAGCCGTCCTCAAGTGATGCTCCAACACACATGACGTGTCAGTTGATTGGGAAAGCAAGTACCTCGCAGGTCAGTGTCTTTTTAGGACTAAATATATAGGATGAAATTGATTTATTATTGGTATTTGTCACACAATAACTACAATTTGTGTGTGTTTGACATACTAACACAAACGGTAATGATGCCGCAGCCAAAGTTAGTAGCATTCGCCAAATTAATTACATAGCGAACGTAATTAATCGCTCCATTGTATAACCGGACACGGCCAGTTAAAACCGGTTATGATCGCCTGAAACCGGATAGTTATTGATTTATTGTGGAGCAGCGGTTTTGACATTTGGCGTTCGATTTTTAATGGGTTGAAGATTGGTGTCTAGGACACAAATCGTTAAAATGTACAACTGTTGCATGGGTCTTTTGGCACCTGAATAACATTGACAACGGGATTTTTTGTAAACGTTCATGTAAGTTGTGTGTCATAAATTTGTTGTTAGAAAACAAGATGGCTGGGATTACTTTGAATTTTGATTATTGGTGCAAAAAATATTGTGTTCTGAAATTTTTTTGAAAAGAAAAGCGGCTTTAGATCCGAATTTGGCCACGCTTCAATCCTTGTACAGCTGATACTAAGACGAAGATATTTTATTCTAGCAATAACTGCAGAATAATATTTAATCTTAATAAAAAAATATTTTCAGACACGGTTACGAGTTTTACCAGCAATCTAACCAATATTTTTTCAGGATGTCGACCAAACAAATGGATTTCATTGGACGCTGCGCTATTTAAAATCTTTTTAAAATAACAAACATTTTTATCGTATCTCCATTTTGCATTCGTAATGGATTAGAATCGAATCTAGCGTAGCATTAAATCCCTATTGTAACTGTAAAAAAAGTATTATGTGCCTTTTATCGATTCGGTGAAATAGCACGTTTCGTTTGCGGCGTATTTGTTACCCATGCGCTGTGAAATATTGAAGAGGTACGGCACAGAATAAATAGTATATAGAAGGTTGGAGTCCTTACAATGAGCTAAAACGCAGGCACTCATAGACTTGCTTCTCATACAACTATGGTCTGTAAACGAATTTGTTGAATAGTGAACAAACCCTGTTCTTGCCCTGAACCCAAGTAGGTGAAATGGGGCGATGTCAGGAAAATGATGGTTTTTAAGTATTTAAATCATAATTATTTCTGTAAATTGGTTTTACAAAAAAAAAAAAAAAATATACACTTCACATCATAATATGTTTTAAAACTAGATTAAATAATGGAATCAAAGAACTCTTTGATAAAAGTCTCCGATAAAATTTAAGCATCAAAATTGGTATGAATGTTTTCTGATCCATTTGTTTACCGTTTTAACAAACACTTACGGAACAGTCCATATTGCGATGTTACAGAATGCTGCCGAGAGATGGTAGAAGAAGTATTGGCAGGACGGATGGGTGGATGAAATTCAAATGATTGCGGGCAAGACTTTAAGACTCGCAGAGTCCAGAGAAGCTTGATACAGACGCCAGCACATCGAGCTACCCGAAACTCCCCCAGTCAAATTTGAACCAAATGTTTTAGCGATAAAGTTGGAAATCTATTAAAGGAATTTGACAGATTGTATTATTTTGATGTGCTGCTGTCTAAACAAAAGAGTCTGAGGTCCCGATACTCAACAGTGAATGGAACAAAGCTGCCAATGTTGATGACGCATGTGCTAGTTTCACACGTTGTTTAGAGAGGAATTTCTGAACTTTCCCTGACCGGCGGTGTGGTATTAGAGTGATCTAAATTCAATGCGTGATGCTGCAACCGCAAAACGTTAGTGTATGTTTAATAATGTATTGTTTAATTATGAAACGGTTAGGGGCACATAATTTATTAGGCTCATGAACTAATACTGATGGTTATCGCTATCGGGCGAATATATAATTAAATTAAATTGGAATTAGTAATAATGAAATTCATTTGTTTTATTAAGCCAATTAAGAATATTTAATCATATTTGTATGCCGTAGGTGAGTTATCGAGTGCATTTTGAGTGAATTTTGTAAGTCTGTATGTATGCGGAGGATAACCACGGTTCATCATCATCATCAGGCCGGAATCACCGACTGCTGGGTATAGGCCTCCCCTTTTTATGCCACACTTCCCGGTTTTGTGCGTCTCTTATCCAGGTGTTTCCCACGACTTTGACGATATCGTCAATCCAACAAGCTTTAGGACGGCATTGGTTTCTTTGCCCTAACCATGGCCACCACTCAAAGCCTGGCTCCATCGGCCATTTCTGCGTCTAGCCAGATGTCCTGCCCAGGTCCACTTGAGGAGCGCCGCCCAGTGCCCGACTTCGTAGATTTTCGTCCGGGTGCCGTAACCACGGGTGCCGTGGCCAAATAGGTCATGCTATTTGACAAATTCTCTTTCATCATTTTAAAGGTTCATTATTCCGAATGGATTTAGGCTACTTTTTATATACAGGTATCAAAGCAAAGCCGCGGGCTGAAGTTAGTAATATTGTACAGTTATGTATTACAAAACACTAGTTGTTATAAGCTCAAAGTGTGTGTCAGAAGCAGGAATATTCCAATACCTGTCTATTATTAATTAATTATAAGCGCTAATCGAAAACCACTGTCCATTAAAATAACAATTAGGAAACATTATTAAGTAACATTGTTTCTAGTAATCAAGCGTGATCATTTTGATTGCAATGTAATTCAATTAAATTGATTAACTGGTTTGTGTGTTTAGTTTAGCAAGTGGGTGAATAAGCCACTTAAAGCTTTGTGTAGGTGTACCTACGCAAAGTCGGAACTATTAAAGAAAATTAATTTGTAAAGAAAATGGCTCTAACAAAAGAATTAAATTTTCAAATCCCCTAGGTACATTGAAAGTGAGTTCGAAAATTATAAAAAAAAGTTTACTGTAAATGGACTACGTATTTTTCGTAGGTATGCCGCTTTTTCGTTTATAGTCCTCAGCTGTCATTCTTTTACCATTAACTTCTTTTTCTTAGCGTGTCGATGGCAATTTAAATGGTGTCTGCCCAGAACTAAGCCACCTAGTTTGGCGCCTCCATGTGCAGTAGCGTCCTTCAGTTCCTGTAATGAACAAACAACAGCAACACTATAAGTGGAACAGCACCACATTTATTAATGAAACTTCCTCAGTTACTCATATTATTTTGGTTTTCTTTGTTTTGTCACAATTGCGTTCAAATCTGCTCGTGCTCGATTACTTTGACGGAACAAATGTGCCTGATCACATCGACTTGACTGCACACATGGTGCACAACGCAGACGTTTTGTGTACAAAATGAATTTGCGCTGACACAAAGTGCACGATATACAATTGAAAAGCAACTTTAGATACACGTAGTCAAAGTTCAATTTAGTTATAAGTGTTCTTTCAAAAGCTGTTATTTTAAGGGGTGAGGGGGTGTAAAATCGTTTGATGTTTGGTGTTGACGAAACCCTGTGTCTGTTTGTGCATTCGGTTGAAATAGCTTTTTATCACTTTTCGTGAGACTAATAGTTATTTATGCAACTGTTCAAACAGTAACTGTTGTATAATAAGGGGTATTAAAACATGAATGTGAGTTTGGGTACGAGTGTTTTAATACCTAATTATGTACAGTTGCATACAAGACTTTATCTACATCCATGATAATATGAATCCTCCATAAAAGGTTCTGAAACCATAGGTTGTTGTAGTGTTGTAAGAAGTCTATGTAAATTCATGGAAAGTTTAATTGTTAAGTATTTAATACAAATAAACTATGTTTAGGTAATAATAGAATTATTAATTGTAATAATTATTTACATTTTGGATCGTGTAATGCAATCGGTGAACGAAAAAAACATGGAAGAGTAACTTCAAACAAAATCTTTTTGATAGACGGGCCCACGACGTTTGTATTCTTTGAACAGCTAGTTTGTTCTCTATTAACATCACGAAGTTATGATTGGGTAGGTTGTCAACGCTCGTCTCTAATTAGCTAAGCAACGCATAGAAACAATGGCATCATTGGCGCTGGAAATGAACATGTGACATTTATTTGACGGACTGCAAGAATTGTCAAAGTGAACGAGTTATGTAAAAAGTAGCAATGAAAGATTTGAATATTTTTTATTAAGTATTTTTATTTATTTTGCGTATGATGTAGATGCATTATTTCAAACAAAAAGTTCTCAGGTCTAAAGGTCTAAAGTTCTAAGTGGCTCATACGACTATGTACATACAAAGAATGAAAACATATTTATTTGGCACATACCATAAGTGCACACAGCAAAGTACTCAAAAATTATGCTAAATTATTTAAGGGATTCAACAGGCCGGCTGGCCTAGAAACAAGTCTAGAAAGGCTTTTCTAGACTTGTTTTGGTAGTCAATAGTTCAATATTCAGAAAAGGCATAATAAAAAATTAATCATCATTCTCGTGTCTGAATAAAAACAGCCGCACAGGACGATCGAAGGTTAAGCTACGCTTGCCAAGGTCGGTCCGTGGATGGGTGACCGTCCATTACGTATCGAGACCTCTTCCACCTCTGTGTCTTAGAAAGCTCGTTAAGCCGATTTTGGTTATTACCCACTTACTGTAGTTGAATTCAGCTTAGGTACTCATTATGTGATCCATTACGACTTTTAAAAGAACAAATAGTTGGCCAGCTCCATTCACTATTCCATACTTAAGACCAAAACATGTTCTAAATGCACTTGCCGATACATTTCAATCCCATACACCCCCACGTCGTACAAAAGCGATGAAAATCCGTAAATAGTTCCCAATACAATAGGAGCTTGTATCTTAAGGGGCTCCCGCCATGGCACACTAGCGCCACTTTAGTAAAAAATCAGAACTCATTAAATACATAATTAATATAAAATCTGATTGACAAAATCAATGCTTTAGAGTTCTAGATTATTGACGTCTATTTAATTCATTAAAATATACTTCACTGTAGTTACAGTTAGAAAAATTGCTAAAAACGGCCGTTTTTTTCCATTTTGTATCTGTAACGACAGCGACCTATGTTTCAATGAGTTAAGCAGACGTAAATAATTTAGAAGACCAAATGTTTGATTTTGTTAATCAGATTTTATATTAATTGTGTATTTAACGAGTTCTGATTTTTTTACTAAAGTGGCGCTAGTGTGCATCGGGGAGCCCCTTAAGTAAAAAGTCGTGTAATTTCCCCAGCAAGACAATTGCTGGGAAACAAAAGACTGCTAGTAATCAGGGCTCGACTCTGAAAAATTGTGCTGAAAATTTTCCGCACATAAATCAGGAAGTAAATATGCACAAAATAATGGACTTATCAGAAATCAGTGTACAATTCTTATTTACTTGTTTACCTATCCATTTAAATAGCGGTAGATGAAACAGTGATGATAATAAATTAGGTCATAGAAGACTGTCGAGCATATTGATTTTATAATGAGGATTTTTTGTCGTACTATCGTTGAAATGAAAGTTCGTACATGTGAATATTCGATTAATTGGATAGCTTTCGGTAATCAGGACCAATCCCTATCGCCATCAACCGGGCACAAATCCAGATTTACAGGCTACTACTGAAGAATTTCCTGATGAACAAAACCCAATGACACTTGTCCGACCTGGGACTCTAACCCTAGTCTTCGTGCACAGCAGTAGCATTTGCGTTACGACTAGTCGAGCATCGGGGCAGACAAACAAACAATTTTGAAAAACAAAACAACCGACCTTTCGGAAACTATAGACAGGGTGTTAAAGTAGTCGCGTGCCATAGCGTAGGGGTGAGTTCAGTATCGATAAAGGAACCCGTAAAAAATAAAAAATAAATCCAAAAACAAAATCCTAAAAAAAATAAAAACAAAATCCTAATAAATCCAAAAACAAAATCCTAAAAAAAATAAAAACAAAATCCTAACAAATAGCAATATAAAATCATTTTAATTCTAAACGATTGCTATTTTAAGTTACTAGGTACTAAATTAGGTTGATTTTGCAATATTTTTTTTATGTTTTTATTTTTTTATTTTTTTTTATTTTTTTTTACTACTACTTTTTGCGACTACTTTAACACCCAGTATAAGAATAGGAATCAATTAACTAAAGGCTAGACAACCTACCTCCTTAGATAAATCGTCACCCATGACATACCATAATGCATGCAAAAGCAAAGAGCTGTTTTTATGATCTCATTCAATTAACTACTAAAGTGATCGCTTATAATATGTCTAAAAGAAAATGTTCAGAACCCTTATTGAAAAAGTCTTCACTGCCAAAAGTGAGATGACCAAAAACTATCCCTAAAATTGAGAAGTTACGGTTGAAATTCGATTCAGGGATTGTCGCTGTGGGGTGAGAGAAACAATAGCTGTCTTTCGCAAGGAATTCGAAAGGCTTGTCTCTCTCCAGGACGATTGTGTTCATTAGGCTCAAAATACAAGCTTTTTCGCTTCTCATTTTGGTACTTTTACCTTATTACGTTCGGAGTAGGGTTGGTAAACTCCGGGAATAACTCCCGGAATTATTTACAACGGAAATCAATAAGAAAGAATTTATAGATCTTCTTTTAGGAGTGTTTATTCTAATCTCTCGATGAAAGAATGTTGATGCTCGATAAATGTTTTTGTTGTTGTAACGTTTTAAGCGGATACCAACTGTTTTCATAAAAAGACATCCTTTGATCAATATAGGTCATTCTTTGCGCTGCGGTCAACATTGACAATGACTGTAGTGACCTTTTGTAGTAATGACCGCTACCAACAGACACCGTTAGTGATGTCAAAAACTCAACGATATCGATAAACAATTTATAATATACTTACTCAGTGACTTTAGCAACATAGGAAGCCAATAGCTTAAAACAGCCTGTGTTAGCTACTCAAAGTATTCTAAATTAGGTTGTTCATTTAGTTAATATTTAATTTAAATAAAACTGAATGACGACAGATGCGCCATTCAGATTTAATTAATTTAAAATATTTATACAAAAACGTAGTATTTTCTTCAATCCGGCAAAAGACTTTAAATTTTATAAAACACACATAGAAAATTAAGAGACAGGCAGAAATAACGCCACTGATAATACACCTACTTCGACCATTTTCATCTGGTGATAAATGCACGCCGGTTGCGGGTACTACACACCTGACCTTTCTGAAGATTTTCACAAACAAATATTGCTGTAAAAGACATTTTCACTGAAACATATTTTCAAATAATTTAATCTCCTATATACTCTTTTACTAATTTACACAAAATCATCATTCTCCTGCCTTAATGCCAAAAGGGTATATGCTTGATTTTTTTTATCACTCTAAACAAAGCGTATTAACATCAGAAATAGCAATTTTTTTTTTTATATGTATAAAAAATACCAAATTGTAAGCATTTGAAACTGCTGATTAGACAGAGAGATCCGATAAAGCGAATGACGTCATTCGCTGAATCGACGTACATTATCCATACTAAATTCCATTTATCTAGAAATAGATAGAAACAAAAGTTTTAATGGTTATAACTTTTGTGTTGTTTGGCCGATTTATGTTTTGATTTAGTTTTTTGTCATTATTTTTATAGTACTTTAACATTCCGTATCGAAATAAAAAAAGAAAATTTATGCATATTCCCTATTTTATGTGTTTTAACTCCTTGTATGTGGGACGGCCACTTAGGCTTTGGAGTAGATGCTTCCTTTTTCATTTAGCCTGTTATAGAGTAGCGGTCCAAGTGCTCATAATAAATAACTGTCGAACTGTTATTAGGGGTCGGCGGCATGTTTTCTTCTTCCATACTTCTCATTTACACAAGATAAAAGAAGCGATACTCAAAGCTCTGCTCAATTTGTTAAGAAAAGTATAAAGTTAAATGAAACTGCCAGTAATACCATCACAGACCGGATCTGTCCCGTTCAAATGTGCAACGAAACGTTCGTATTTAAAGATTGCAATAACAGTTTTCTAGTACATTGGCTCTGCCATTATGGTGGACCGTTGGTTACAGTTTATTTTTACGACGGTTTTGTTTTGCAACAAGCTGTGAGGAGTATGGTTGTTTGGTGTATTTTGTGGATACATGACAGTCTTTTACGGTAGCGAATGAGTCTCTCTATAGACATAAAATACATTCATTCATACATGTTATGTGTGTGTAAAAAATATACTCGTTTTTTGTTAATTTCCGTAAATTTATTCTGAATTTAATCAGTTGGTGTGATAAGAATATTTTTATTTGGTTATTTATTATTAACAGTCCTGTGCCTGATGAGTTGAACAAACATGCAAGTCTAATACGGGGTGAACCCCGTATTAGACCACTTTAGGGAGTGAATTTTTCAAAATCGTTTCTTAATTTTCACATATTTTATAAAAGGAGGACTGAGGAGTTTCTTATAACAGCGTGCAAAATGTCATACTTCTAAGCCCATATTGGTATTCTGTCAGTTGTGTCGTCTCAGTCAATGAATGGATCGACGATTTTATGAAGAAGATGAGTATACACATGCCAAATTAAAAATACTTCATATTTTTCTCAAAATAATATTTTGGGAACAACACTACTCCCGCAGTGTCTGCGGGTAGAGAGGCGCGGGCGCGGGACGCATCTCTGCGCACGCGCACCGGCCGGCAACAACACAATCAACACAAACGTCATTACGTCGTTCGGCACACGCCCTTCTGTAATAACTCTCACTAAGTACTTGTTGATTACTCGATAACGTTATTGAATACAGTTCACCCTTTTTCTACTGCCCAATTAACAATTGATAACCTGGAATCAATCAATAAAAAACAATTTGAGAAAGTTTTTATAACCTTATTTTTCTGTAAAGGTTGTTTTGATAAAGTAAAAGATATAATTATTGTTATTGTTTAATTTGAATAAATCATTGAATTTCACCCTGTAACTAGTATTTTTTTACTGAGAGTATAAGTTTTGTTTTAGTTAAGATGAAAGGCATTTCTACATAGGTAGATGTGTGTTATCAATTTCAGTGTGAGTGCCAACTGATAATAGAGAGATCAATGAATGTGTGATAATAGTGAAGTGCAATAAATAGAGGTTTTGATATAGGAGGCAGTTCACTTGGTATTGTAACTCAAGTCCCAGTGGTGGTGACGAAAAAATTACATTGAAATCGGGAAAAGGTGAGTTTATATATATATGTAATTTTAATTTGTTAACATTGCATCTTGTGTCAATTAGTTTACAAGGTCTCAATTTATTGTTTTGTCGTTAATCTTGATGATCAATACCAAAAGTATTGCTTCACATATTTTAGGGAATTCATTAGTTAATATAGTTAGTTAGTAAGTGTTTTCTTATTTACTTTTCTATTTATATTATGAACTACTAGTTACTACTAGTACTATCTTGTTTAATAGTAGGTACTTATGGAATATAAGCACAAAGTAAGGCTTCATGTTTCTCACAATACTACTACGAGTAGTAGCTATCTACTTGCTCAAATCCGGCGATTAAAAAAAATACATTTTTTTCCCTTTTATGATTAGCTGAGAAATCCATAACGTCTGCATAGTTTCGCGAGCTAATTTAATAAAACCTTTTAGATGGAGAATAAAGGATTTTTGGTACAAAAGCCGGGCTTCGCCACTGTTGCCGTCCATGCTGGCCAGGACCCCGACAAATGGAAGTCCGGCGCGGTGGTGCCGCCTATCACCTTATCGACATTGTTCAAACAAGCTCCTGAAGGACACATTGTAAGATTTATTTATTTTGTATTTTTTTTAAATATTTGCACTACTTATCTAAATGATTACAAATCACGCCGCTTATTACCTGAACGATTACCCACACCCACGACCTTATTAGGGTACGACCTTATTGTTTCCCATTAATCTATAATAATACAATAATTTACCAGACAGATTTAAAGGAGCAGTACTCAATATTTCCATTTGGGAAAACCTTAATATGCTTGCCAGTAGCAGTTACGACTATTAGACCAATGGGGCAATCAGCAGACGAGTTTTGGTCATGGGTCCACACATCATCTTCTGTCTTCCCTTTCCCAACTATGCAGGGGTCGGCTTCGTCGCCTTAAGCTGCATCCAGTTAGGATGCAGCTTAAGGCGACTACAGGAGCTAAATTAGCAACTCTATTTTTGGTGGTTCAAACTTCGTTTGAAATCCTGTTAGAATAAAGTTCTAATCAGCTTGCACTACAAAGTGGTTGTTACGTCAGTCAGTGCGGCCGAATAGTGCGAAATGAGTGGTTTTTTGCGATTAAAAAAAATCTATTGATTGGACTTAAAAATAAAACACTATGATGTTGACACTATGACACTATGTTGCTTGTAGAATTATTTCCCAAAAAATCAGAACGATCGCATGTATTTTAGTATGGTTTTTACTCGTTAAAAGAAATTTTTAGAGATAAGTTCGTATTTTTTGTTATCGAGCAAAATTTGTTGTATTATGTTTTAAATTCAAATTCAAATATTTATTGCTCAACACAGTACATTTTATACATTTCCAGATGTCAAGTGAATGCGCAGTCCACTGTATTGTACCAATTCAGGCATGCAAAATTTATAATTATACAATTTCATAAAATTCAATTAATACCACAAACAGAGTCGAAAACCAAATAAAATCTAAATTAATACCTTAGACAATGTCATAACTTCAAATTAATACGTCATAAAATATCATAAATTCAGAAATAATAAATAAAAAAAAATACCCTATACAATGTCATAAAATAAAATTAAAATTAATCATTACGCAATGTCATTAATTCATAAATAATAACTTGTACAATGTTATAAATTCAAATTAATATGTATGTATGTATGTTTGTGGAGTTGCTCCAATATATGATTTCGTATCGTAATGTAGATGTAACATATGCATGGTACGCCGTAACTAAAACTTTCTGATTTACTTCCTTTGCGAGAGTACGTAAAGCATATGAATGTTGACTCAAACGTTTACACACACTGTCAGTATGAGTTTTCCACGACATGTCTCTATCCAGTTCAAGCCCTAAAAAATTTGTTGATGTTGTTTCTGAAATGATCTTGTCTCCATATTTTATGTCAGGTTTTTTTATGATTTGTCCTTTGCTCAAATGTCATTATTTTAGTTTTGTTTTTTTTTTTTTTTTCTTATTCAATTTAATAATGAATTCTTAAATTTCATTCTATTAATACTTGGAGACAGTGGTTTATCTCTCCTTCAAGCGTAGTCGAATAATTATCACCACTAAAAACTACCGTGCTATCGTCAGCAAACAAAACCATCGGGTGAGGTGTTTCCCTGGTCAAGTCATTAATGTAAATAATAAATGTAATGTATGTAAAAGTAATATGTTTTCAAAACACTATTTCTGGTTTTGTTTATTGCAGTGAATCATATGCATTTTGCATTATAAAACTCGCGTTTAGCTCCTGTAGTCCCCTTAATACCATTACATGGAGCGACTGCCTCTGATCTCCACAATCCAGTTAGTAGAAAAAACGAATCATACCTATTAAAATTTTAGGGTTACAAGTACGCCCGATCAGGGAACCCATCGAGGTATACCTTAGAAGAATGCCTGGCAGCGTTGGAAGGTGCCAAGTATGCGTACGCTTACGCGTCAGGTCTCGGTGCGACTACAACCATTGCTTCGTTACTGAACAAAGGAGATCACATCGTTTCCATGGACGATGTCTATGGCGGTACAGACCGTCTTTTAAGGTAAGGAATGTCTTAGAAAAAAAAGTAATGTTCTGTGTTTAGAAGCGCGAACACTATTCTTAGCATTCTACCGCAACAAAAACATATCAGCCTCTTCTTAATGTTTCTAACTTCTGAGACTCTGGGCTTTCTGTGGCAGGTAGAGGGTGTTAACGTAATCCACCACTCAAACCAGGTTGTAACATGTTTATGTATTTTTGGTTTTGGTACATTCCTGAATTCCTGACCAAATAAAATTACTATAGTCAATGTCCCAAAACTGCAGAGACTGCATTAAGGCTACGTGATTTAGAGCATGTTCAAAAAAAGAATTACGCTTCTATGCGAAGTACGTACTTCTTTATTTTTCAAAATAGGAACATTAATCATACCTTCGTGGAATAGTCTATCAATGGAATGAGTGTGACAGGAAATTAAAGCATTCTTTTGAATTTCAGGCAAGTTCTAACGAGACTGGGAATCGATGTAACATTCACAGATCTTACAATGCCTAAAAATTTAGAAAAGGCGATGCAAGATAATACGAAGGTTGGTTCATTTCGTTTATTGTTGTTTATTGTAATTTTTAAACGATACTTATTGACTAGTAATATAGATTTAAAGCTCGCAATACCTACATAATTATGTTAGTAATTTGCACAAAAATATGCAAGTAGCTTGCATGCCATTGAGCTACAACAACTTGCCTGCCTTTACTTTAGTAAGGGTTTTTAGTAAGCGTTTGTAATGACGCCGTCCAAGAAGGTGGATTGTTACACAGTTATTTATAAAGTACGGTCGACCAAGCTATTTGGTTTACATTTTACAATGTCATTTGCAATGGTATGTAAACATCTAACGGATGAAATGGCTAGCAAGGAGATGACTGCTGAGATGAAGAGTAATAGAGATGTATGGAAGAAGACGTCATGCTGATATACTAAATCATTTAGAATAAGGGCAGAGAGGGAGGAGAGGACAGGAGAATGATGATATGATGAGTCTATATGTATTTTACTCTGATCACAGTTCAAAAACTACTGATTCCATTTTAACAGATGGTGATTATTTTGTCAATTTTACAAAAGATAAAGAATTAAAGACAATGACTATGACGAGCAATCATAATAATTTTAATGCATTAAAATTCCAAACTGTAACGTCTATACTTTTAATTTCAGATGATCTGGATGGAGACACCAACAAACCCGAACTTAAAAGTGGTAGACATTGCTGACATAGTCAAAATAGCAAAGAAACGCAGCAAAGATATCCTCGTTGTGGTGGACAACACATTCCTCACGTGTTACCTGCAGAGACCTCTGGACTTTGGTGCGGATATAACCATGTACTCTTGTACCAAATACATGAATGGACACTCTGATGTCGTCATGGGAGCAGCGGTGACCAACAGTGAAGATTTAGCGAAAAGGCTTAAATTTTTACAAACTGGTGAGTTGGGATATTGTCATCTAAGTCATTACCATATTCCGCCTTCTCATTCGAACAAGTTCAGCGCATCAAATGCTTTATTCTGTACCAACATTTTACGTCTGCCGTAAATATGGGCAGTCAGAACCGTATTCCGAAAATCCTCTTTCATTTTAATGTGGTTAGTGCCCAACCTGGTTTCAGAGTTTTTATACCGCCTATGGGCCTCTGACTTGTCTTTACATTCCGTTGAGAGATATCTGTCAGGCATGCTGGTTTAGTTTCCTCGCGATCTTTTCCTCTTGAATAAGTCCAACACTTTCAAACGTTTTCCATGAACAATCGTAAGCATCAGACGGGTGCGGGCCGCATATTGAAATGTGATGCTTTGTAGCTTCTCATTTTAGTATTCAATCATTTTCAAGGCCACATTATGTTTCTTAGTGAGAGATTCATCTAGTTTTTCGTTGACTTTCCTCTACACTTTACCATCCACATTAATTTAATTCTCAAGTGTTTTGTCACGATTTGTCCTTGATCTTGCGTTTCCCACTGAAGTTACTGCAGTATCTAAGTCCACTGAATCGTGACCTTCAAACTAGTCTTATTTATCGCTCCGTAGGTATTGTACAGATCTGATAAAAATGTGAATATAACTTTGTCCCGATAAGATTCTGATAATGGATATAGATTTCATTTGTTATATTTACATGTGATCTGATCTTTTCAGCAATGGGGATTGTGCCTTCGCCGTTCGACTGTTACCTAGTCAACAGGAGTTTGAAGACATTGTCCTTGCGTATGGAACGACACAGGGAGACTTCATTGAAAATTGCTCAGTGGTTGGAAAAACATCCCAATGTTCTTGAAGTTATGCATCCAGGTATCGTATCTACGCCTTTACTATTTACTGGTATTTCTTTACTTTGACTAAGTACTTACATGAATACCTACACACACACACACACATACAGGAATTTACACTATTTCCATGGGGTAGGCTGGAACTGCAGTACGTCATATGCTACGATCGTCATACACTTCTTTTGATTAAGCAATCAGCCAAATGATGTTCGTACAATTAGGCCTCCTTTTCTTTGAATGATCGGACATCCACCAGGCTTCGTGTGGATGGTTTGCTTTGATTATTATTTACATTATTACTACTAGTTAATTCTTCTTCTTCTAATAGCAGAAGGGGTGATTACTGAGTCGGGCCTGGGTTTGATCTCTGAGGAAAGATATATTTTTCCATCTCAGTAGCAAATCCGTGTCGGGATTTATAGACAGTTTTATGGTCAGTTCTAGAACCATGATGTTTACAATCATGTCGATTTAAATTTGTCAGTAAAATGCCTGGTATGCAAATTTGTCTGCCCTTTTGGAAGACATAATAATGTCCTTAATTTGATTCATTTAAAAATTATAACTATGTGTGTGTGCTTATTTATTTATTTCAGAACTCCCATCTCACAAGCATAACGCAATATCTAAAAAGCAAACATATGGTCACTCTGGTGTGTTCAGTTTCAAGCACACCGGTGCACTCAAGGAGTCGAGACAACTCCTGAGTTCACTGCAAGTATTCATTCTGGCTGAGAGTTTGGGCGGGTTCGAAAGTTTGGCGGAAGTACCGTAAGTAATACTTTAATGATCATCCACTTTGTATGGTGGTTTGCGGGCCGAGTGGGAGTTTTAATGGATGATAAAAGCGAGCTCTAAAATTAAAATATGTTTTGTTGGGACGTTGGTGGTGCAATGGAAGTATTATTTGGGATCGTGACCAAACTCTAAGTCATTATTGACTACACAAAAAGATGCTCCTTCAAAAAGAACATAAATGACAAGATGGAGTTGTATTGTAGCAGCACAGATTTTTATGGCTCTGGGACTTTTGCGCGAAATACATTTGCGCGAAAAGACATATTATGCGCGCATGGACTTTTGCGCGATTGGACTTTTGCGCGAACAGAAATATGCGCTTATGCACATTGCGCGAATGTCCGTTCGCGCAAAAGTCCATTCGCGTAAGTTTCTAAGCGCGCAAAAGTCCATGCGCGCATAATATGTCTTCTCGCGCAAGTGTCTCGATACCGTTTTTATAGGGCATGCAAAACCCGGTTTCAGGCCCATAGGAAAAACCGGTTTTACTATGGGACCGGAACCCGGTTCCGCATGACCTAGTTCTTTAACGCTTTGAACCTACGCCGCTTTCTTCTTTTTTCGAAACAATTCTTTTCTCAGACATTACTCTTGACAATGTCATTCAATCGCTGAGAGAACCATACAGTAAGAATCAACATCAGACTGTTGTAAACAAGCTCTCCACACACCTCCCCATCGGTCTACACCGGCGGTTTACAACAGCACGCACTATTGACGCACTGTAAACCGCCGGTGGAGACGGATGTGGAGGTGTGGGGAGGGCTTGTTCAGAACAGTCTGGCACGGGCAATAATGTTTTTTTAGACTTAATTTTCTACTTATAATGTTGATCTTTAAAACTCGATTGGAAGCAGAATATTCTTAAAGGAAATAGCTGGAACAGCCTTAAATGTTTGCTAT
Source organism: Xestia sexstrigata (assembly GCA_941918905.2). Taxonomy (NCBI): domain Eukaryota; kingdom Metazoa; phylum Arthropoda; class Insecta; order Lepidoptera; family Noctuidae; genus Xestia; species Xestia sexstrigata. Next base: position 23,211,932 of record OW799201.2, read on the forward strand.
CTGTACAATTTGACACCTAAATAAAAGCCAAAATATGTTAAAGCACACGGTTGGATCTTCAACGCATAGTCATCATCTGCATGCATGTTTTATCCCAACTATGTTGGGGTCGGCTTCTAGTATTACCGGATGCAGCTGAATGCCAGTATATTACATGGAGCGACTGCTTATTTGACCTCCACAACCCACGCACGAAGGTAACTTGGTATGTAATGGCTGGTCACCCGTCCACAGACCAACCTAGGCAAGCACATTAACCTGAAGATCGACCCGTGCGGCTGCTTTTATTTATCCTCTCTTCATTGCACAGGGTCACGCTGAAATTCCTACTGTTTATTAATACTGAGGGTATTATTAAACTATTGGAAGTTCAGCTCACGATCATTCATTTAGGTGTAAGTAAAACAGGCAATAATTCACCATAATATCATTTCTAGATCGATTATGACACATGCTTCGGTCCCAGAGCAACAGCGAGCAAAACTTGGCATCACGGATTCCCTTGTGAGGCTTTCTGTTGGCTTGGAAGATGCTGAGGATCTTATTCAAGACTTGGAGCAGGCGTTCACGACAACATTCAATTAATATGAGCACTAATTATTTATACCAGAACAATGTGTTTTTATACACATTTTTTGTAATGTTCAATTAAAACGTATTTAATTTTTGTAACAACTTTTTTATTATTTTGGACGTTGTGTCCTTTGTTTTTTTTGCAAACGGGTTCTATGAACATAAGCTTTTGTCCTTGACATCCCTGAGGGATTTTCTTTTAATTCTAATTGAGTTTGTAAATAAATCCCTCGACGATCTCCCCTCATTTTATCAACGATACAAAAGTATAAAAACGGAAAATGTCAAACCAAAATGAAGTTATAAGAGAATCCCATAAACCGAAACAGACTTTCAAAATTCGTTTCTTTAGTCCGATGGTACGTACAAATCCTTTGTAACTCTCTAACGCGTGAATAACTCGCTTATTAATCCTTGTTTTTCTTTCCCCCATCTGCGGTACAAACTTCATAAAACAATTTATTTGTCGAGACAGAGCGCTTTCCGGGATTAAGGGAAACGTCCCGGGATTGCCCGCCCCTAGTTCCTTGTTTATGTCTATCAGTCTTATTACTATTTACTGAAGCATGAGTTTCTGTCAACAGCTTTCCCTCAATATATACCTTCTTTTTTTTACATTAAACCTCTGTATTATTTGGGCTTTTTAGCTACAGTAAGGGAGATTGGTAAAAATGTTTCCTAGTCAGTTTTATAGACATGAATTGCGATTCGCACTCTGTTCTGAAAACCTAAAAGGAAATAATTCTTTTCTTTTTCTGGTTGAAAAATTACAAGCGAAGTCACAAATATATTTTGTTTCTACTTTCTACATTATTCCGGTAGTTAAATTACTTGCTTATTTAGTTTCGGTCTCAGTAAATTCGAATCGGGCCATTTCTTTGTTAAGTGAATTGAAAAGTCTTTTATTTCATCCACTTCCTTGAAACTCCTTGTTGTTTTCGCTCATTAGCTGGGGTATACAAGTTGCAATTCTTTGACTTACCTAAGGGTGTGTTTACAAGGTCTTGATTATTTCGGACGCTGAACGAGTTGCTCACTTCTGTCTTTGGAATTCATACTTTGTGGTTTGGTTACTTTATGAATAGAGGTCTAAGGCCCGGCGTTTACCAAATTGGAGAAGAGCGAAGCGGAGAAGAGACGTGAGGGTATGGACCGATCACATTGAAATCCTCTCGTCTGTCTTGTGATTGGTCGAAACTTGCATGTCTCTTCTCGTCTCTGCTTTGGTGAAAACCGCTACATAAGTGTGAATTTCAAAGTAGAGAGCGGCCGTTCGAAATCGATGAGCACGTGAAGAAACTCGCATCAAATGAACGCGCCCCTACCAAGCTACCATATTTCTGTGTCCCGAGGTCTGGCTTCCGAGATATTACTAATTTAATTTCTCCTTATTTGCTGTGTGGGAGTCTCAGCGATCCCCGACGTTGCAACCTCTTATACCAATACTCTGGCCACCTAACGCAGTCTCTTTGTGGCCCCTAAATTAATTGAATTTGGTTTCACGACCATAATGAAAACAGAAAGCCGGTCATAATGAAGCATTCAGCTGGTTTCGTTTTATTTTGATGAGAATGCAGTTTTATGACGCCTTAGATCGTCTTGATAAGTCATTTATGAGGTCAAGTGAATTAATTGACCTAATTTAGAAGATTGGGTGTTGAGTGAATCATGATGTCTAAAGATGTGTTGAGTTGATTGCTTGGTTACGTGAGCTCTCTGGTACATATGTCTATTGTTTTTAGTAGAGGGGGTGGAACTCGTGTTAAGCGAAACGTGGTATGTTATAAACAGTTCTTTCATTTATTTTCACTGCAATCAAAGTAGCAACAGGCGTGTTGGTTGGGCTTGGATACAATTTTCTGCATTGCCCACATTTTCAAAACTATGGACTGGTAAAAAATACCCACAGAGTAGGCGAGACGACAAAAAAAAACTAATTAGTCCGTCAGTTAGATTATCAGAAAATATTTGACCCGTGTTTTTCCTTTTGTTACGTAAATCAAAATTGACGAAGATATGACGCTTTTAAAATTCTCTAAATACACACATCAAAAGTATCTAGGGATCAACATATATTTTTGCAATAACTTTTCTCCTGATTGATATTAATTAAAATTTTCTTTAAGGATTCATCAAATAAAGTGTTTTCGTTTGTCACAGTAACGATAAACCAAGTCACCTTTGCATTAATAAAGAAATTTGCCATTTTCCTAATAAAGGGATTTTTGACATTTGAACCACTAACATTAAAGTTCGAAAAAAAGACTGAAATAACAGTTTTCTTTAAAATTTTATTGGGTAACTTAAACAATTAATAATCCGTGTTTCTACCGCGAACACTAACAACACAAGAACATCGGTTTGGCATACTCAAAATGAGTTCATCCAAATCACGCTGTGGAATGGCCGCCCATGTTCGTTGCAACAACAAAAAAAGGTCTTCTTGCGACTGGATACCCTCCATATTCGGCAGAGCTCTTCTCTGTAGCATATCCCATGCATGCTCAATCGGGTTCAAGTCTGGCGACTGAGCAGGCCAGGGCAGGACATTGATGTTAGCTGCGGCGAGAGTCTGTCTTACAACTCTTGCGGTGTGCGGTCGTGCATTATCATGCATTAACTGAAATAAGGGACCGATTTGCACTTGTAGAGGAACGATGACGTCTGATACAATCGTCTCAGCATAAATTTGAGCGTTGAGGTTGCCTCTGATCCAAATCAACTCAGTTCTTCCGCCGATCCAAATACCCGCCCATACCATGATGGTTCCACCACTATAAGGATGGACTTCCTGGCAGGATTTTAATCGCTGTTGGCGTCCAGGGGTTCTCCAGTGTCGTATACGTCTTGTATCCGGTCTCATACCAAAACGAGACTCATCAGAAAAGCACACGAAACGCCATTGTTCTTCTGCCCAATTTCTGTGTTCAAGAGCCCATTGATATCGAATCCTACGATTGTGCATTGCTATAGGTGGTACCCGTAGCGGTCTTCGGGAATGAAGGTTCACTTCATGCAAGCGGTTTCTGACTGTTTGGTCGCTAATTAAGTTCCCTGAAGAGTGATGAAGCCTCACGGCTAACATCATGGCGGTTATTGTTGGAGCTCTTCGAGTTAAGATTTGAATGTATCGGTCTTGTCTCCGTGTGGTGCAGCGATACCGTCCTCCATGGCGCTCAGCCACGGTACCAGTGCTTCGGTAACGTGTCCAAAGTCGACTGATAACACTCTGACTTGTATTCAGAGCTAAAGCTACAGTACGTTGCCGGGAACCAGCTTCTATCATTCCCACGGCTCTGAGCATTTCTTCCCTGCTTAAATGACGTCGCCGCTCCATAATAACGTTGGTTTTAATCAGTAGTAGGGAAACAGTAGCACTAATAATGTCTTCAATGCGTTGTATGTTTTTATAGGGAAAATATTGACAGCTTATTTTCATCTTTTACTCGAATTTGATTGAGAGTTCCTGATTCAAATTATGAAATGCACCAAAAAGGATCCATATAAATTTATAAAATCATAAATTTATTACAAAGCCACATCTCAATCTCAAGAAATCCGCATAAAAATGCTTGATCCCTAGACATTTTTGATGTGTGTAGTATAAATTTTAGCTAGTTCTGACGTCACGAGCCCCCAAACCCGAGTTTTGATGCGTTTTATCTTTGTCAATATTCATTAATTTACAAAAACAAAAAATACGTGTCTACTCATTACTAAACAGATTAGACTAAATAGATTTGCAATTTTTTGATACTGTCGTCATGCCTACCTATTGTTTTTAATTTTTTCACACTAAAAATATCACCCCAACAAACAATGCCATTGAAATAAGAATTATATAGAGCGTCTAATTAACGCTTTAATGCTATTCACGGACTAAGAGCCAAACTTCTAAATAAAGTATTGTTCTTCGAGCCAGGCTTTAAAAACTTTGACCCTAAATCATCTGCAAATGTCCAATGCTTGTTGTAAAGTATTCCGGGGGCTTTAGTTTATGGTTTATTATGTTCGCAAGCTGAAGTTTTGGCTGCGGGTTAACATTGGAGTCTAAATAGTTCTGAGCCTTTACGGTGACCCGGAAATTGGAATACCATTCAACTTTTTTTTGGTTATCCAGGTTCTTGATGGTATGATTCGAGGTATAGGAGAGGTGGATTATTAGGTTATGTAATGGTTCTTTGAAGAGTTAATGCGAGACTGTGATCGTTTTCAACGTTTAAGTATCATCATCATCATTTCAGCCTAAAGACGTCCACTGCTGGACATACGTCCCCTAAGTGTCGCCACATGGATCGGTCCCGTGCGTCTCGTATCCAGCGGGGTCCCGCAACCTTCACCAGGTCATCGGTCATCGGGCATCGGTAGTGAGAGACCTAACGTATAAATATGCTGATCTTAGAATGTCACGGTTCATCAAAGTAAGACACGACAATCGAGTACGAAAACCTGGTTTACCGAAATTAATTAGTCTTCAATAATATCAGTTCAAAGTACGAAGGTATAATGTCAGCAATCACTTCCCTCAATAATATGCCTCCTCAACACACAGGTAAATCAGTCCGTAAATTCTACCAACACCTTATATCATACGGGGCCCAAAAATATAGGTCGCAAGGATGAAGCCGTAAAAAAAGGCTGAGAGCGATTTTTTTTTCAGCTTTTCAATAGGTGATTATATTAATCGGGTTCCGTACAAAAGAAAATGAAACCCTTTGATCACTTTGTTGTCCGTCTGTCTGTCAAGACCCTTTTTCTCTTCTCAGGAACGTGTGGAAGTATCAAGCTGAATTGATATCAAATTCCCAGGTTTGCTAACCCTTAGAGCAGTGGAAAAATCAAACTTGTATGTCAACGCGATCAAAAGATATGTCCGTTTATATCGCATATTTTGCGATTTCACAAGGGACTCAAAACCTATTATAGGGAACTGCCTGTTGACCTAGAATCATTAAATTTGGAAAGAAGCAATATCTTACAGCACATAAAGAAAAACCGCAAATTAATAACAAAATACCTACCAATTTATACAGAACCAGAAAGCTTATACTGGCCAAGTGCGAGTTAGAATGGCGCAATTTTTTTTCGCATCGTTTACAACATTAAAGTTTGATATTCGGGAAGCTACAATACATATCTTATGTAGATTATGTTATAAAGGGTGTAAAACACCTCTTAACGAAGCCGAAAGGCACTTGTTCTCCTCGTCATTGCGATCATTTCTTTGTTCTACATCATACCTGGGAACTTTCTAGTTACGGAGATATTGGGGGTCAAAGTTCCAACTTTTTGACAAGTTTTTTTTTTTTAATACAGGTTTTTAATGTAAGATTTTTATTTTAAACACCTCCTTGACCCCCCTACAATTTAATCCACCAATCAGCACAATGTTTTGAGTACGTTACATTGAGTTCTACCAAAAACATGATTTTTCACCCCAAAAAAGAAGAAGAAGTCGTTTCCCAGCAATAATTTTTGCGTAAAGTTACATAATTTAATGTACAGCATGCTTGGTTGACGGCTTCGTGATGAGGTCTTTTACACCCTGTAGTATTATGTGCTAATACGTTTGTTCGAGACGTTAGTAGAATGGATGATACTGAAACTAATTGAAATCACTTTTCCGTTTCGTATATATAGATGGTACTATCGAGGACACTCCCGCCTGACCACCACTAAGCTAATTTTTGCTTTCACTTACAACATAGAAACGCTCTCTAGCCCCGCCCCGAAGACTTTGTATAGAAATAATGAATGGAAAAATACCAATCGGCCGAGCGCACTGACGACGCACGCCAAACGAGAGTTATTGTTATTTTGCGCGCCAAAGTTGACACTTTCCTAATAGGCCTAAACTTTAAGGTGGGCGTGTCTCGGCGCCTCCGCATGACTTAAGCGAAAAAAAAATTAACTGATCAGGCGGAAAAGACCACGACTGTACGTATGCCTTTCATCAGAAAGGTGTATGACCTCTATCATATTCTCAATACCTCCTAATTTAAATCTCTAACTTTCCACAACACAAAATAGTACGACAAGTCTCGTTTTCTCCGGTCGTCTATCGATAACTTAACGGTTTGAAACACGGTCTACAACGTCAATATACCTTGCCAAATGACTTGGAAATCTTAAGAACATGTTGCCATGGAATTTATGAGGTCACATACCAAGATATGGTTATGGTTCTGCCGCAAAGGGTAAAGAATAGAGGGGGAAGAGGAACGCTGTAACAAGAAAGGTAGGGCAGAATTTGTTTGTGGTTTATTTAGTAACTAATTATAGTAATAAGCTGCCTATAATCTATTCAGTCTGTCATGTTACACATGTCTGCTGGGACATACGTGTGTGCTAGACGGGCGAACAGTTCAAAATTTACCATAAAGCCACCCAATGACCCATGTCTTCGATTTTTTCGGTTAGACACATAAGACATCTTTTTGCCTAAAGAAGTTTTCTTTCTCCATTTTGAGAGCAGTGGTGATGAAATAAAAAAAAAAAAAAAAAAAAAATGAAAAATATTTTTATTTAAACAAAATGCTTCAAACAATGATTTGTGTTTGGAGCCTCCTTTTAGGCAAACAATGCCTGTGTTAGGAGACTCCGCTCCTCCATATCTTAGAAATATTTGTTACATCACAGCAAAATTGCTATTTCATAATCTATCATCTTGATTATGTAACATGTATCACGTGAAGCGTGGTGTGCTTTATAGTTAGACGTGGCGCGTGTGTAAGATGTAGTGCGGTTAGATGAGATGTGCGGTGTGGTGTGTGGTGCGGTGTGGTGTAGTGTAGTGTGGTGCGGCGGTGTAGTGTGTGGTGCGGTGTAGTGTGGTGTGGTGTGGTGTGGTGTAGTGTAGTGTGGTGTAGTGTGGTGTGTAGTGTGGTGTAGTGTGGTGTGGTGTAGTGTAGTGTAGTGTGGTGTGGTGATTTGTAGAGTAGTGTAGTGTATGAAGTAGAGTAAGATTTGTATCATTATGGTGTGTTGTATTACTCATGATAAACCAGAAGAGCTTCCGTATCCTCATAACTAAGAGACTTTGTCCAGTTTGTTATAACTTTTTTACAGTCGTGATTATTTTTATTATGTATATATATGTTTTTATTAATCCTATTGTATATTTGAGCTGAAAGATGGTGAAATTGTCTACTACTAAATTTGGTTTTACATGGGGGAACTACTGCAATGATGTCCTTTCTCCTTTTGTTTGTTTTATTCATATGATAAGGGAGGGTTTTATGTTTCCCTTATGAAATAAATTACAAAAAGTCATGTGCCTGTCTGCATTTAAACCTACGACTTTACAACTAGACCATCACTGTTTCCAGATGCAATAAACTGTAATCCTCAGCCTTGATATGATACTGTCTCCGATTTTAACTCGTGGCTGAGAAATTGAGTAAGTACATCTCTCGCGGTTGCTCAGTTCATTAACTTCTGTGGTATCGGTACGAGTTTAATCCTGTGATGAACAAATATTTGTATGGCTTACACCTGATAATTATTCCGGATTTAGGTGTTTATAGTTATGTAATGTAAGACGTGTGCTTGAAAACGTGCCTACAGTATTGTGGGCACGTTTCGTGGAGGATATCAACTAAACAAATAAGATTCCAGTGTAGATCCTCTTAATGTTTAGAACCTATTTTAATAGGTTAGAAGAAAATTGTAATTTGTTCAAATTGGAGTCTTTTCCTAACATTTTCATACATAGGTAAGCACGTTGCACCTTGCAAGATGTGTGATCGCGCTGACTAGAACGATCACGTTTCACCGTTACGACACCCGTGTTGCAGCAACGTCAGGTGTTGCATTCGACGTACGTGACAAGTGTTGCACGCGCCGTACTACTACGCAAGTTTTTCTGGGATTGTGCCGTAATTCCATAGAGACGTGTTTTAGAAAACTTGCTTGAAGTTTCGTGGTGGTAATAGTTGCACCCGACGTAGTGCAAACTTAGGTACGTCGAGTATAAAATTATAGCTACTGACAAAGTATAACGCCTTCTGTTGGAAAATCTAGAACTAAAACTTCAAGGGCGTGTAATAGAAATAACTAAAAATCTCTAAGGGCACACTGAATTCATCATATGCCTTCATAATGCTAAATTCATTGAGCCCTTGTTCAATAGGACATTTTGATTTTCATCCTTTTGTCGAATAAGGCGAAAATAGAGTAAAACATGACTCAAATACATGTCATCCTTGCAGGTATTCTTCCGAGTACCCAAGTATCTATTACTATTACGAGTACCTACCTAAGTAGTGCAAAATAGTTTTCATATGGATCTCCAACCAAAGAAAACACACCCTTAAACTGCTCTACAATAACGTTCAAAGTACATTCCAACCAACAACAGTAGCATTAAGTGTCGATTTCAATATTTCAATTCAAATATTTACGTTGCCACACAAGTGTACTCTCCGTTACTATTCAGACCGTATTCAATATTATCCGCGACCGGATACATCAATTTATGCTGCGAATGCATTTGTGCCTGCGATACACTATATTTGATACTTTATGTGTTTTAGAAATGTGTTTATTTAAACCGCTTCGTATAGGGGGATAGAGTTGTGAAACGAATTAATTTTGAGGAACGTTGTATGTTGTATTCTAGTTACAAAAAGATAAAACAGTCGAAGCTAGTTTATGTATTAAAATACCTCATGCGTTAAAATTATAAAATTCTTCGTAGAATACGGAATTTGGTGGTCAAAATATGCGTGCTACAGTGGTTGATGCCGAACCAGATAATAATGTTGTCACAACAGGGACACAGACCTCCACATTGTGAGAGCGAGTGCGGGTTGGTAGACTTCACATTTCTTAGAATCGTCGGTTGTTCTGCTCTCAAATTGATGAAGCAAAACCTGTATGTCCTTGCATGCAGGATTCCCCGTGATGTTTTCCGTGGTGTTGAAATAAATTACACAAAGTAAATAACCCGGTGTAAAGTGACCCCCAGTGTAAAGTGTCCCAGCAGTATGTAGTTATGTCTTGCGACGCTTGGTGTGCGGTATTCCTTAGCAATAAAATTGCCTGCCTCGATTCACGTGCTGACATAAATTTCATTATTTTTGACATTTTCTAAAGTTCGCATTTTTAGAAGCATTTTTATTATTGAAATAACTGCTTACGCGACCAAATTCATTTAAGGCGATTACATGAGCTAAATAAGAAACTGTATTTGTGTTGGTTCATACTTCGTTTGAAATACTGTTAGAATAAAGTTCTGCGGCCGAATAGTGCGAAATGAGTGGTATTTTGCGATTTACAAAAAATCTATTGATTGGAATAAAAAGTAAAACACTATGATACTAGTACTTGCTTGTAGAATTATTTGCCAAAAACTCAGAATGACGCATATATTTTAGTATGGTTTTTACTCGTTAAAAGAAATTTTTAGAGATAAGTTCGTGATTTTTTCCTATCGAATAAAATTTGTTGTATTATGTTTTCAAAACACTATCGTACTAGCATATATCCTGAAGAATATCATATATTTTTCTGGTTTTGTTTATTGCAGTGAATCATATGCTTTTTGCATTATAAAACTCGCGTTTAGCTCATGTAATCGCCTTAAGTTAATAAAATATATTATTGTTTGTGTGAGCATTCGAAATGTCGAAACGAAAAGGGACTAACTTAGTTATTAAATCTAAAAATTTCAAGTAAGCCGTTGGAAAAACTTCGGTCAGAATTAAGAAACTGCTTACAAAACTGTTTATTCGATTTTTTAAACCTTGCAACACTTCAGTAACTGTTTTTTTTTTTTTCTTTAATAAATAAGTTGTTGGAAAAGTTGAGGCGAAGTTTTTGATGACCAAAGAGTCATCATGAAAGAAAAAATATAAAAGCGTAACGATACGCATACGTTTTTCAGCTGTGTGGGTTTAAAAACGGCATTAACTATTTCTCGTTAAGTCATTATAATAATATATATAATTCATAAAAGTTTATTCTTCATCAAGTCGCTATTCTTCACGTAGTCTGGTAGGAAACCGAATCTTGTTCTGATACTCATACTATTAGTCTGCGTGAAAGAAATAACAGAAATAACTGGAAGTCTAGTTATTTCTATCCAAGGCTCATGTGGACCACTGGTCTTCGGTTTTATCCAGCTCGTCCAGTCATCTTGTACGAGGTTTGCCATGTCCGTCTTGTTCTTAAACAATAAAAAAATCTGGCGCAAAGGTATATACATATTATAAAGGGTGTAAAACACCTCTTAACGAAGCCGAAAGGCACTTGTTCTCCTCGTCATTGCGATCACTTTTTTGTTCTACACCATACCTGGGAACCTTCTAGTTACGGAGATGTTGGGGGTCAAAGTTCCAACTTTTTGACAAGTTTTTTTTTAAATACAAGTTTTTAATGTAAGATTTTTACTTTAAACACCTCCACAACCCCCGTACTATTCAATCCATCCATCTGCACAATGTTTTGAGTGCGTTACATTGAGTTCTACCATAAAACATGACTTTCACCCCAAAAAAAAAGTCGTTTCCCAGCAATAATTTTAGCGTAAAGTTACTTAGTTTGATGTACAGAATGCTTGGTTGACGGCTTCGTGATGAGGTCTTTTACACCCTGTATGTATGCAGTACATGTAGCTTAGCTGTGGGTTGTAGCTGGTGTGCAGCGGCTTTATTTCGTTCAGTACATTTTTGTTAATTTCCGAGAACTTTTCGTGTTGTACTGCCAGTTATCAAAAGGAGTAAACAGCTGAATAGCTACCTCTCTAGTTTTTAATTGCTAATTTAGTACTAACACACCAAAATAATATGAATATATTATTTTGGATTGTTAGTACTAAATTAGCATTGTGTCTTTCTGACTTATACTATGATGAACAAGTATATAGTCCCCTTACCTGCTTATTCCACACCCACACCGCATTATTTTCGTGAAAACCTCAAACACATTCTAAAGGTCTCTAAATTGCTCTCGACGTTACGCTTCGGTGTTTTACAAAGGCCGAAAGCCACTTTAGGGATATGTTCGCACTTTACACTGCAAACTAAATTTTTCGCTAAATAAAAATAATTTTTGGACACACTAAATGAACATTTAGCGAAGAATTTCTGGAGACACTTGGAATTCTTTTCACTGTCTGATGGCCTGAAGTTTGAATGGCTTGAAATAAGACCCCGTTCTCGACGTCAGGCTATACGACTTGTAACTTGTTTCCAACGCATTAGTACCATCTGTCGCGGTGACTGGTACTCGTAGCACACTTTTTTGGAACGGAACTCTTGTAGATTCGTCCTAACCGTCTGGGGTGGCCTCTCCACACATGTAACTGAAGTTTAACAAAAAAAAATACGTGTACATATTTGTATAACTGTATGAAGTGTTTATCGACAGCTTTCACCAAATGATATCGAGGATCTTCTAATACTGCGTTTTTAAGTTAACGGTTGTGTCTCCGTTCCTCTAATTTGTAATGAAAAAGGCGGAAATTTTGAAAAAATGTAGTTTGTAGAACGCAAAAAAAATAATTAAAAAAATTAAAAAACCCGACTGCGTAAACAATAACTAATGGTGTCGATTCTGTTGTGTACAAACGAAACTAAATTTATGCTATTGCTATCCTTTCTCTCTAATTAAACGAGAAAGAGACGGACGTAATTTAGAGCTGTCAAATTTAGTTGGAACTAATATTTCCATACAAATGAAGGGTGCACGTAAAAACATGTCGACTAAAAACACGGTGAAGCTTAAGGCATAAACTAGTTTGACATCTCTAATTTAGTTCATAGCTATAGCCGTCCTTTTCTCGCACTGCCTTTTAGTAAAATATAGCAATAGCCTAAATTAAGTTTAGTTTGTTCACAACAGAATCGACACCAGTAACTTTAAATAAAAACTGAAAAGAAAAAAACAAGTTCAGGAAACAGGACATACTGACTGCAACAGTCGGGACCCATATTGGATGTAATGATTTTAGTCTAGATTATTTAATGGGTCTCGACTGTTGCAGATATTAGTTATTTTTACGCAGTCGGGTTTTTTAATTTTTATTTTACACTTTTTAGTTACTTAGATATACCATTTTAAAATCCTCATGATGAGCCCTTTATCGAGCCGTTCAGGCTGCAGAGCGTGCCAATCCGCCATTTTGTTTTTTTTAATTATTTTGATATTCCCAGTGTCACTCTCACACTAAATACCTACAAATCTAACAACACCTCTCAAGCTAAAATCCATGGAGCCGTTCAGTCCACAGGGTGTGCCAAACAACTATACATACATACATATATACATATTCTCGAAAAACATAACCCTCCTTTTGGCGCAGTCGGGTAAAAATAACTTTTAACGAAAATGGGTTCATTATGATTTGATATTAAGCTGTTGAGCTAGGCTTTTTCGTGAAACATTAATTTAATCTTGCTGTTGAACATAAATTCACATAATTATGTATGAGTTTTAATTATATTATTATTGTCTTGTAATTGTATTGTTGTCGATTTCGACTAGCACGTGACCAGTTTTTTTTTTTAATTTGACTTCTCCGCAGTCGCTGGCGCAAAACGCGTGTCGTTTAAAAAGCGCGTAGGTCGTGGCCAAGCTGTAACACGTGTTGGTGTGTTCTCGAGCCAAAAGGTACGTTTTCTCAGAATTTATGTTCTTCATTCAGTTTATGCGCTGGAAAATCACTTATAAATGTTTACAGTAAGTAGCCTTTTAGAGGGTTAAGAGTACATTTCTCTTTGAGTGTTCCTTCCGCATTTGCATTGAAAAGGGGAGTCCCCCTTTGAATGAAATGGGGTTATTGTGTCAAATAAAGTTTTGTATCTGAATAGTATTTAGATTGAATAGTAAAAAATTTAATGTTTTGTTGGTTTTTAGTTAATAAAGATGTGATTTTTAGATCTTCTTCAGTAAATTTTTCAAAGGGGGAAGAGGCAAGTAAAGAAAGTGTGTTATCTAACATTGAAAGTGGAAATTAATTTCTAAAAACAATAAAAGTATCTTCCACAGTATCTTGAAGGAATGAAATGAAAGTCTTAGTGTATTATTTGTTGCCCTCTAGTCTGTTCAAATACCTAACAGATAATTGTAATAGCAATTATTTTTCTAACATTTGTTTTGGAACTCTTTCACCCATTTATTGTTTCTTTGCTAATTTATTTTATATATATATATTTTTGATGGATGCGCCAAGGTGTCTATCTACTTAGCTTTACAACGTGGAAGGGAAACCGATGCACGTACATTATTCTGAACCCCCCAAAGAAATATTTCATCGGTATTTAAAACAAAACTGCTGTTTTATTGTGTTTGTATGTACTATCGAGGACACTCCTGCTTGATCACCACTAAGCAAATTTTTGCTTGCACTTACAACGTAAAAACTTTCTCTATCCCCGCCCCGTTGACTTTGGATAGAAATAATGAACGAAAAGATACCGATCGGCCGAGCGCACTGACGTTGCTCGCCAAACGAGAGTTATTGTTATTTTGCGCAACAAAGTTGACGCTTTTCTAATAGGCCTAAACTTTAAAGGGGCGTGGCTCGGCGCCTCCTTATGATATAAGTGAAAAAAAAAATACTGATCAGGCGGAAAAGACCACGACTGTACGTAGTGTAGTGTTGTACCTTTGCCTATCCCTTTTGGGAAAAACACTTGTGATTATTGCACCTCTGCAGGCTGGTGTGCCTAGATGATATGTTTTTTTGGTATATTATATAACGAGACACGATCACTAATCTCAACATTGCCTTATCAGCTATGTATTGCTTACTTAAACAAATCCGTGATTTTGATTGTAAACAAAATGGAATTGAGATTATCAGAAAAAAATGACTTACCTAATTTAAAAATCCTCGATAACATCTCGTAGGAGATCGAATATACGCTCGAAATTGTCCTATTTTCGGCAAGCGCCTTGTTTCCATGCAAAACACGAGCCTTGTCGTGATTAGGCTCACGCGTTGCTATCATAAAGGCAATGTCATAACATAGTGGGGCGTGGTGAATATGTCATGTCTTTTGTCTGCCAATCGATCTGTATGATGATGGTGTACTGCCAAGTATGGTATGTCATCCTAAATACAATTTTAAGGCTTCCCTGCTTTTCGTAAAATGGTTTTCAGGATGAGCTCTTCATAAAATTACCATGCGACGTCAGTTAAGGTATTCTGATTACCAAATTTTTTGAATTCTCAATTAATAAATTATTTTATCACAGATCAGTAGTAGATAATCTAGACTGACGGTGATGATGCCATCTAGCCGATTTCGGTAATTGCGACTGCGTTCGATGGCTTTCTAGGTTGGTTGTCGAGAACGTTGGTGTGCTGCTCTTTCATGTGCTCTCAAGCGGCTTTATAATATTTCCAACTTAGGCCGAAAAACTCGAAGCACAAAGCGGACATGACAGAACACCAGTGACGACATTATCGAATATACATAGGTGTAGGTATATCTATGGGTGTAGGTTGTAACAAATCTACTTGATCCTATCAAAATAAAAGGATACAAGCAGACTTGTACAATTAAAATTTAATAAGTGAAAGAAATTAATTTACAGATGAGATAAAAAATACAGCTAATTATAAAAGTCCTACCTAGCACGCACAATGGAAAGTATGAAGGTGGTCGTTTTATAGATCACGCACTTAATTAATTAATTTATTTATTTAGCCCGTTAAACTGGGTGAGAGATTTAATATTTATGGCTGTGTCATTTGGTGCGTTTGGCTATAGAATGTCTCTTAACTCAGTGTGCCTTTTGGCAAAGGCCTCCTCCAGTAGTTTCCATTGCTTCCTGTCTTGAGCAACTCTCCTCCATTTGGGTCCCGCAGTAAGTTTTAGCTCATCTTCCCAGCGCATTAGTTGTCGTCCTCGGCGTCTTTTGCCATCTCTTGGATACCAATTCGTTACAATTTGGCTCCACTTTTCTTGTGTAGATCTCAACATATGGCCGGTCCATCTCCATTTTTGGAGGTCTATTTTTTCCAGGATATCGGTTAATTTGGTTTTTGCTCTTAATTGCACATTGTTAATTCTATCTTGCCTTCTTGTTCCTGTCATGCTTCGTTCCATACCTCTCTGGCTCTTTCCTAGTTTGTCTCAATGATATTTTGTAAGGGACCATGTTTCGCTTACACTTAAATTTTCAAAAATTCAAATTCAAAAAAATTCAAAATAGTTTATTTCTTTAAAAAGATTACAACACTTAGTTTGTGATTGGAGCCTTCTTTTAAGCAAACAATGCCTGTATTAGAAGACTCCGCTCTTCCATAACAAAAAAAGAAAAGAAAAGAAAAATATTAATAACATTATTTTATCATAGGTAAGTAGACAATTGGCTTATGTATAGTTTTAAGTGTGTGAGTGAGTGTATGTGTGCGCGTGTATGTGTGTGTTTTGTGTGCCTGTGTGAGAATATAGGTTATGTCGTGGGTTTCAGGAGCTCTTCGGTTTCATTATAAGTAAGTAGTTTGATCCATTTCAGTATATTTTTTTTGCATTCATAATATTGGTTTTTATATATACATATACATTTTAAACCCACTTTAGAGCTCTCATTATTTAGAGTTTGGATCATCTGCTCGAGTGCCTTTGGAATTTCTTCTAGTATAACCAGATCGTCCGCAAATCTTAAGTGGTCTAGTTTTCTTCCGTTTATGTTATGTGACGCACTTAGATGGTGATAAATCAGTTCAGCACTGTAGGAGAGACAGGAACAGGATCAAGCTTCAGGGAAAACTCTGCTGGAAGGGCGTCGTGCGGTTTTCAGAGTCACGCACCAGGCCAGCCCTGTAGGAAGGCACCAGTGTAGTTCTTAGGGCCAGACTTCAGGGTAGCTCTGCGAGACAAGCGCTAGTGGCAGGCACGAAGACAGCTTCCGAAGATCGGACTCAGGTGAATCGTTAGTTGGATCCCCTGGGAAATATATGTACGTGACAGCAAAAACCAAGCTGCTTTCTCTCATCTGAGATCCGATGTTAGACTGCTTCCAGCGGTTCGTGAGCTCGTTTTCAAAGTAGTCTTCCTTTCCAATGTTCAAATTTTAGATTTTATTCTTGTGGCCATCATCTCATCTGACAAGTGTAGTCGGCCAGGACATACCCATAAGTGCGTAAAGAATTTTATAAATATAATTTAAAATTAAGTTATTTAGTAAATAATCGTAATAATCTATAAAATAAAATATTTTAGCTGCACATATTGATAAAAATAATTTAAATTATCTAAACCAAAAAGTAACCATCATAGACTAAGCCAGAATGAAAAATTTAAAAGTAACTGACAGTTTGACAATTTGACGTAAGTGTCACATGAAAATTATGAGTAATAATATTTTATTTCAGCTATTTATTTAATTAATCGTATTTGGACCGATTTGTTGAGTGTAAACATAAAGACAATTAAAAAAGGATGATAAATAGTATTATGAATGATTAATATAAAGTGTAAGTAAAGCATAAATACTATAAGGTGGCAAATAATTAATCTAGACAAGGATAATTACTGTTCTATGTTAAAGTTGACCTGACAGTGCCACCATGGTTATGGTTTTTTTTCGTTTACTTTCGTTTAGGAATTATTCCTCCTATAAGTTTATTTAGAACTCCATCCTCCATAAATCTTTGTGTCTTTCGTTAATTTAAACTGGCTTAAAATTCGGAAAAGCTCGAGTGGATTGGTGAAAGAATTTGTCAAATAGTTGCTGTGTTCCTTACACAGCAACTATTTGACAAATTCTTTCACCAATCCTTACCCTCCGCTTACATAATAAACTTATTATTATAATTTTGCTTTTCTCTTATATTAAAAGATATTAGTAATAATAGACAATGTAGATTTAGTCTATATTTAGAGACAGTCTTTATTAAGTTTGTAACAAAATCTACCCAAAGCGAGCTATTTTTGAGCAAGAAGCTGAAACACGTTTAAGTTATTATTTATTCTCTTGTTTTTTCCTCTATTATTAAATTATGTTGGTTGGTTTACGTTTGTAAAGGGAGGTTATTTCGATGGGATCCTTTGTAGATAATACGAGTAGCTACGCACCCTTATTTCAATGTTCACATTCTTATTTAAAAGAAATCTGGTTACAATCACTCGATTTCACGGAGGATTGATTGATTCAATTTTTTTTTAAGAGAAGATTCGTCTGTGTTTGTATATAGAATTGTAGATTAAAATTAGTATGAGATACATTTTTTAACTTATTTTATTTTCTCTGTATAATACGCTAACGGATTCTGTAATGTTTGTAATTCTGGTAAGGAATATTTTTTAATACGAGTAAGTCGATGGAATGGCTGATGCTTTGTGAATCTAATTATCAGGCATCAATTCTATTCAAGACTCAAAATATTTCAATTTTACAAAAACGGGCAGTAGGCATTCTCTTAGGTGTCACTTAGTGTTGGTGAAAACAGGCATTAGTTATTCTGTTAGGTGTCACTTATTGTTGAGAAAAAAGAGCGTTAGGCATTCATTTAGGTGACACTTGGTGTCGGTGAAAACGGGCATTAGGCATTTAGTTAGATTACACTTAGTGTTGCTGAAAACGGGTGCGATTGCAACCACTAGACCAACGAGGCAGTCAACATAACATAAACATAACATAACGCCTGTAATCTCCAAAGGGTTAAGTAGAGGTGTATCTAATAGAACACTCACATTTCGCCAGTTATGTTTAATTCCCATGTAAATGTGGGCGAGCCTATTGCCATCAACCGGGCGCAAATCCAGACTCCGTGGCTGCTACTAAGAAATATCTGAAGGAAAAACTCAATAACACTTTACCCGACCCGGGAATCGAACCCAGGACCGCTTGTTCAGCAGTCGTGCTTGCGACAAACGAGACAGTCAACAACAAAAAATATTAACTTACCACCTTTCTAACTTTTTCAAAAACCACCTCAATCTTGTGAATCGCTGAGACGGCTAAGATAAAATGCCTCACAGACAAGTGTCTGTCTACACCTCGACAACCTAATGTAAGCGTCATTATGTCACTCGAGAAAGTTCAAGGCTCAAGGGGGCTAGGTAGCTAGGGTGCTAGGGTCTAAGGGGCTAAAAATAGGACGCTAAGGATGGTGGAGATAAAGGCCTTGTTACAGCTGAAATGACGGTTTTGTCTTGTGGTATAATGAGTTGAGGTAAGTTGGCCATTTTGTTTGTGTGTAAAAGGTTATTGACTTTTGTGTTTAGGCAAAGTGTTTGTGTGACTGTGTGATGCTTGCGTTGAAAATATATTGAGCCGGTTTCACATATTATGTAGCAATTGCCCGATCCGATCGCTGTATCCGTATATAATTTGTCGTACTGTATCAAGCTCCGAACCTAGTTATGGACGCCTTTATTTAACTCCATACTTATCGTATCCTCAGAATTGTCATGATCGCCAAACCGTGCTGTATCCGTATCTCCTTTGATGATCGGACACAAACCGACTCGAAATGAAACAAGCCGTATCGAACTTTGTATCAGAGCGGCGTATCATAATTGCGTATCATCACACGTCCAGATGGACGATCTTGTTACGCTTCGGCGATACGGATACGGTGATCGGATCGGGCCAATTATCTTATGTGGACCCGGCTTTATAAGTCGTTTAATATGTTTTCAATGTCAAAGATCTGTCTAAAACCAGCCTGGCCGACAAAACTGATCCTCATGAAGATACTCTCTATCTGGCGACAAAACAGAGAATATTACCCGTTCTGGGTCGTCGGGGTCACCAGTATGGAGGTGTTGTCGAGTATGTAGGTAGGCAAGAGTGTAAATCAAAAGTCTACTACTACTACCTAGGGACTTCTATTGGGATAAAGAACTTTATTCCCTGTTCTTCATACCCTATGCTAGCCTTTCCTCAAATATGTTTGGGTCGTCTTTCTGTCGAACCGAATACACCTAATTGCCAATTTACATCGCGGTCAATTTATGTATAGTTTTTCTTTTTTTTTTTTTTAAATCGTTGCCCCACACTAGGAATTTCTCCTATATCGTGGGTGCGTTTACAAATATTTAAATCACATACACAAACAACCAGACCCGGAACAAACAACTGTAGATAGAACAAAATAACAATGTATTCTATGAATGAATTTATGGCCAAAAGTCTGTGAAGTAGTAGTAAAGTGTGTGACCTATTAAGTTTCAACCGTTTAAACTAGGAAATATGGAAAACTCTAGATTGTCCACCAGATACAATCAAATATCTAATTCATGACGTTTCAGCGAAACCGTACGAAATATCCACATTTACCACCTGTAACTCGTAATCAATCATTCATTGGTACTTCCCTGCTTACCCCAAATACGGTACTCCCTCATAATATTCATCTGTCACATTTTATCAAGCCGAGCTGACATGTAGCGGGAAGTATAGGGGAAAATGAGAGAAATCAATAATTGATTTCATTTGTATGTATCAAATGTAATTTTGCCGAGATTTCCTTGAGAATTTTTGATTACTGGAGTTGGTTTGATTGTGAGCATTCATTAAGTATTATGTATTAGGGTGACGTGGGGAATATGAGACATTTTCAAGTGTTTTGTGATTTTGTTTAGAGGCTTTTAAGTTTTAAATCTTGTAAATTATGCAATTTTACATGTCGGAAATGACGGAGACAGACAAAGGAAGGAGATAAATAATAAGACGCAAGAGCCCAGCGTCTAAGTTAACAATGTTTGCTGAAAATGGTACGTGGATGGGTGACCATTCCTAATATACACACCCTCCATGCCTCGGAAAGCACCTTGAGTGTTTGCCTCAGATGTTGTTTGTAGGTATTAAATAGTCGTGACGGGTAGCTAGAAGCCCGACAGATCAACCAGTCTTACCATGGAAAATCGTGTTAAGCAGTATTACTGGGTTGTAAAGGATGGATTCGGAATCACTTCATGTATAATACTGGTATACAACTCCATCCGATTAGAATGGAAGCCAACTCCAATTGGAATAAATGGAATAAAATAAAGGCTAGCAAATAGATGACGATAAGATAGATGGTCGGTTAATATTGCCTTCTATTAAGTAAAATCATTTTACTTTCATGTTCTTTATAGACTATGGTTCATTTCGATATCATATTAAATTGATGTATGATGGTAGATCCTTTTAATTAAAAAATGCTTGGATCTGTGAAAATACTTTTAGGTTGGCAGTATCACCCGTTACATAAAACTTTAGAATGCTAAACAAATAAGAATGTATTTCTTTTTTCAGTACCACCAATATCTAACAAACAGTACCCGCGATACCCAGCAAGCAGTATTTGCAACATAGCGTTAATACTATTTGCCACGGCTCTGTTCCCAAATTGGAATATTTTCTGCATCCAATATCGTTGGCAGGGTAATGCGATTGTGTGCAGGAAATGGAATTTATTATTTATAGTTCTGTTCATGGCTCGTTTAATTCTGTGTTAGTATATAGATAAGGTGATTGTGAACGTGTTCCAAGACTATTAAAGGAATTAATAGGTGCTTTTATGTATTAGGTTTTGATGTCGGAAAAATCTTACAAAAATGTACCTACTACCGGAATTCGAAACGTATCGTTCTAAGTCGAGTCATGGTCTTCTGGTGTGCTAAATTTTGTTGCGAAATGATAGAGAAAATACAGACAGAAGTTACTTTAATTATGTAATATGGATAAGATTTTTTACCTAGTTTTTTTTTTGTTTTTATAAACGAGTTATTATAAAAGTAATCTAAACAATGCCATATAACATCCATTATGTGACTGCTTGTGATTCATAAGTCATAAAAATGTATAAAGTGTGGGAACCGTCATAAACACGTATGTTACACTTACCGAATACTTATATCAAAGTATTCTCCATTACAGACTAGTAGTAATAAGGTGATCCTCTTTTCTCATTATGACTGACCAGGCCCATCTATGACTTGCTCAAGCATCAACTGTACCGATCTAGTAGTAGCCGGAATACATTACCTTTATCACCACGCTGTGTAATACCAAATTCAGTTTCTGAACATTATGTTAGAAGCAGACTGTTCGTGCGAGCGCCATTTTAAATAAAATAAGAGGCAATAGTGTAAATACGAGTCGCATGTGCGCCGAAGTAATTAAACCTCCGTATCTCGTTAGTAACGCGCGGAGGGGGCGGAAGTCCATTGTAACACGGTATTATTTTGACATTTTCATGCTGAAACTTGAGTGCTTCTTCTCGCCAATTCGTGAGGAAGCCATCCAAGGAGTCTCGCTATCTTCTTCTACGTCTGCTGAGACGCCGTCTAACTGTATCAGGGCTCCAGTCTTGCGATATTCGGGCCGCACCACCCTGAGAAGTGGAAGGAGTCGGGGGAGGCCCAAGAGTGGGTCAATACGGGCTAACTAAAAAAAAAGCACGAGTACGTATCAGTCAGATTGTGGAGAAGCTCGGAAGTCTGACAACCTACTTAGGTGTAGTACCCAAAACTGGGTTTTGGAGGTCAGATAACCAGTCGCTACATGTAAAATACTGGTTTAATAATATCATTTGCATCCATTTCAACTGGAAGAAAACGCCAACATAGTTGGGAAAACGCGAGACATATTGTGATGATGACCAGATGCGGTAACAGGCAAAACGAAAGAAAATCTGTTAAGCTTTTCATTGTGGTGGAATGAGGTGAGCCTTTTTTTACTTTTTTTTTTTCGGATGGGAAATCATCAAATAATTCCTCCTTCCTTCCTTCCTTTTACTGACTAAAACCCATCCATGTTCCTTCATCGCCCTTTGTGTTCCGGGGCCACGGTATTTCTTTCGAACAGTCCCGCAACCCCGGCAGGCCGATGCCTGCCGGGGAAGGGGGTCCTTACGGAGCCCTTCCTTTTTGCTGACTCTCTTTGAGGTGCGCGTGGAACACGAACGCGCCGTCGACACGGCCTGTCGTCATGAGACGGACGGACGCGGACGGCGAGCTAGCCCATAACCCCCGTCCACAGGCGAAATGAGGTGAGTCTTGATTGGACAGTGCGTTAATTATGTCCAAGTGACTCCTTCTCTTTCTTTATTTCACTGTCCCGATAGTTCTTGCAGTAAATTCTTTAAATTGTGTTTCTGTACACTTTCAACGTATTTAATAGACAGTGTCTACAGAATGTCTATAACATGCCTATGCTATGTCTAGGAATTTGATCATGTGTTTCATCAAGAGTATTATATTATGTTGTAATGTGTCATGTGGTTAATTAAGTAATTTTATTCTATCTGCTCTGTACGGTTATATTGACACCAATGAGTCTCGCCTTAAGGCCCTTCTAACCCTAAAATTAGCAACTATATTTGTGGTGGTTCAAACTTCGTTTGAAATACTGTTAGAATAATGTTCTAATCAGCTTGCACTACACAGCGGTTGTTACGTCAGTCACTGCGGCCGAATAGTTCGAAATGAGTGGTTTTTTGCGATTTACTAAAAATCTATTGATTGGAATAAAAAAGTAAAACACATACGTTCAACACAAAGTTTCGTGATCTAATTTGAAGTACTTTTTGAATACCAGCGGTTTATTGTTCGATTTGGAGGTAACTTTGGTTTTTTTTTCTATCGTGAACATATTATGGAATCGTGTTTTCGTCACACATAGGACTTAGCATTAATCCTCAACTTTACCATTATATTTATTTCAAAATTAATGCTGCAGTATTTTAGGCGTAACGGTCCTCCGTTACGCCTAAAATACTGCAGCATTAATTTCATAAAGCCTTTGTTTACAGAAGTTACTAGTAAGCTGTTCCACAAAGTTACAGAGACAAAGTAAATAATTGAACATCAATACTCGTGTCTTGGAATAAATGTCGAACATAGCATATTAGCAGCTTTTTAAATAGCCAACTTTTAATGAAAATCAATTAAAAATACACAGTTTTTCAACAAGTCGAGTCCATTGGTCTGAGTGTGGATACGTTTTCTCAGAATGTGCTATTAGTGCCAATAACTAAACGTCTGAAGTCAATACAAACTTGGAAACTGAGGTTTACTGTGAAAAGCCCACGTTTTCAAACAAATTATGTCTAGTATCGATTCACATAACATCACGCCTGTAATCCCCGAAATCTTAGCCAGAGGTGTGCCTAAAAGTACACCCACATTTCGCCAGTTATGTTGAAGTCCCTTATAATATGGGACGGGCCAATTGCCACCAACCGAGTACAAATCCAGACTCCGTTGTTTCTACTGAGAAGTTCCTGATGGAAAAGGTTTTCGAAAGGTGTTATAAGGTAATAGTACTTTGACCAATCTGGGAAGTGAACACTCCATGAAATCACGCATTTCTAAAAAAACCGTATGCGATATTCGTAGACAGTGGAAACGCGGGCTAGGAGTCACGCACCTCAAGGTATAAGTTAAAATCCAATTATGTTTTCTCAAAACGTTCTTATGTTATTACCAACAAACTTGTCTCTTGCCCTGGCCCTTTTTGATACAAATTAGTTTCGAGCTAATTCGCGAATAAGCTTGTTTATTTCAGCTTTTTCTGTCAAAAAATTAAATAAAGTTCGGCTTTGCTGTCGTGTAGAGCGTTTACGTAAATTAATATATTTCACTTTTGGATTTTGTGAATTTTAGAGCTAGAGGTTTATTTATCTCCATTATCGATGAACAATTGTTACAATCAATGTGTTTTTACTAAAAGAGATGTCATAGTTGGGCAAACCATCCTAAAATAAGTATACTTCGATAGATTAACCTGCATAAATCCTAAATCCCTAAAGCACCTTTTACTTAGTTCACAAAGTTTCTGATACTTAGGTACATTATAGACGATGCCAAGTATAGTTTTGATGAGTTTTGATGAGTTTTGATAACAGTCAAATGCATTTGATCACACTGCTTGCTACAGCGAAAAATGTAAATCGACCGCCTTTTAAACTTACCACAGTATAGAAGAAAACATATCAATATACAGGTTGTTTGAAAGTACGACACCTGTTCTTGAGGTGTCAAGCCGGACTGAGATTGTTAATTTCAGCGAAGAAACTCTATGCACAGTTGTACATACAAACTTAGGCGATTGCTTTTAACGTCAAGTCAGTGCTCTACGTTACCTAACACATCTTCCACTTTTCTTCTTTGAAAGAGAGGTCAGGTAATGCTGGCACTGACTGCGCAATTCTTCGGATGAACTGAACATACAAGCAACCAAAACATTTTATATCTCGAAAATAACTGAATGCGACCAAATAGTAATCTTGACCGCGGCAATCTCAACAAAGAAAGCCACCATCTTATCAAACACCCTGTATTCATTCATGCATCCAAAGCGTTTACAGTGTGTGTACAGATTGGCATAGAGATTCGTGGCTGTCTCAGCTTCAGTGTAAGAGATTCCCAGCTCTCCTGGGACGGTGTCGTTTAAATATTTGACGTGACTTGGATAAAGTAATTTGGTTGTCCCATTTACTTACAATAGGCTTGTGCCCTGAAAAAATCTAAGTAGTCCGTCAATTAGATTAAAAAAATATATTAGACACGTATTTTTTCTTTTGTTACGTAGACCAAAATTGACGAAGATACGGCGCTATTAAAATTCTCAATACGTCACGCCGTGCTATAATTATAGTGCGTTGTGACGTCACATTCTAACTTTGTCAATATTCATTGATTTACAAAAACAAAAAAAACGTGTCCATTATTTTACGGACTAAATACACACATCAACACGGTCTAGGGATATTTTAAAAAAAGCGAATTACTATCAATGTGTTAATTATTTATATGACATGTATATATTTAAAAGATACATTATTTAATATTCTACCATTTTTTAATAATGGTTAAGGTATAGATTAAAATTTCAGGATTTTATGGAAAAAAAATGAAGCATAGACGGAAACCGTATATGAATGAACTTTTAATTTGTGAGTAAAAACTGAAAAAAATAGAAAAATCATTTAATTTGTGTTTATAAACTTGAAGTTAGTAGTCTGAGAAAGCGCCCATGATGTTCATAACACATCGGCAACGATTCGGCATGCTCAGAACAAGGTTGTCAATGTCTTGCTGCGGAATATTGTCCCATGTCCTTCTGAGGTGCGCAAAAAGTTGATCTTCTGTAGCCAGATTTTCAGGAACTTCCTTCAGAGCTCTTCTTTGCAGCATATCCCACGCATGCTCAATGGGATTTAGATCTAGCGATTGAGCAGGCCAGTCTAAGGCCCTAACATTATGTGTATGTAACCAAGCTGCTACCGTTCTCGCCGTGTGTGCCCGGGCATTGTCGTGCATGAGCAGGAAATCTTGCCCCATTTGTGTTCTGTGGGGCAAGATTACGTGCCCCAGCACCTGTTGGACGTATCGTTCTGCCGTCATATTGCCCCGCACCCAAACGAGATCCGTCCGTCCTCCAAGACGAATTCCTGCCCAAACCATAATTGTTCCTCCTTGGTATGGGTGAACTTCCTGAGGGTTCTGGAGACGGCTCCATCGTCCAGGAACTCGCCAAACACGCGTCCTTCGTGAATCTGGATGGAAGCCGAACCTGGATTCATCCGTGAACAGCACATTGGACTATTGGTCACGGCCCCAGTCCACGTGGTTCCGAACCCATTCTAATCGTCGTCCACGATTGCCTCTCCGTAAAGGTGGGACCCGGAGTGGTCTACGAGAGCGTAGATTGCTTTCATGCAGTCGCCTTCTTACAGTTTGGTCACTCACAAGCACTTGGTGTTCCACTCGCAGCCTTTGAACCAATTGAGTCGCCGTTGCATTTGGTTGTGCTCGCGCAGTAATTTGCAAAAATCGGTCTTGTCTGGGGGTAGTGATGCGACTTGGCCCCCGGTGCCTCTCTGCTACTTCACCTGTGGCACGATAGCGTGTCCACAATCTTGAAATTACATTTTGATGGGTCCCTATGGCCTCAGCAACATTACGCTGAACAGATCCAGCTTCCAGCATTCCCACAGCTCGTAACATCTCCGCCCTCGTCAAATGTCGGCGTTGCATGGCTACAATACCTCAATATTAACTTTATCTTTCGTTTAAAAATGAAAAAAAACTGTAACTAAACGTAATTCGTATTGTTTTCTAAATTTCGCACAAATGAAAATTCCCTCTCCTATACATCAAGACATTTTTATGCCACCGAAACAAAAGAATTTTCAAAAATTTGAATTTGGAATTAGTCTGAGATAAATTACAAACAAATCGGTGTATAAAAGATTCCAATGCGGCCAGTACTTTTCGAGTTATTTAATTGAGTATGAAATATCCCTAGACCGTGTTGATGTGTGTAGATTTACAATTTATTGATGGTGGAAACTAGCCTATTATGATGTCAGCAGGACTCTTGGTTGGAGCTGGGAACTATCGGGATTTGTATTTGAATTAAATAGAGTTAAAGGAGGACTGTTACTGGGAATTTGGGTTGCAATAAATGGACGACCATTATTATGTTGCGTGATTGGGTTATAACGGGTACTTATTAATAGATTTCTAGTAATTTCAAAGCAAGCATACATCTTAAGAGAGTAGTGAGAGTAATTATAATAATATTGTCAGAAGTTAGCAAACGATACCCAAACTTACCGGTTTTCTTGTTTATCTACGGTAAACTAATTAATCTAGCTTTATAGAATCAGGAGGATGCTGCGAGGCTTCAAAGGTATCGGATTTTCTTAAAACACTATTCGGTTATAGCAATTTTGCAAGGTTTCTTCGTAATTTCTTGTAGATATCAGTTGCCAATAATAATTAATATGGTAATGAATTTTGTAATTGATCAGTCGGTACCAAAGCTTTCTGAGAGACGTTCGTTACTAAGAAAATACGTTAGATTGCGCGGCCTGGCGAAGACGGCGAAACGAATGTATATGCGCAGTGCACCGCGCGGAGAGTCGGTGAGTACCGCTCGTCCGCCGGTCTCGCGGTGCACGTTTGTTGGGCACCAACAGATTTCATACAAGCAAATGCGACGTGAAAACTGCCTGACCGCGCGGACGAGCGGTGTCGTGACATAACCGGCATGGTCCAGGCTGTTATTCGTCAGACTTTATGGATGACCAGTGACCACTCGTCCTGCCAAGGAGTATCTTGGTACGTAGTAACTGGGTTGTGGGTGTCACATAGGTAGTTGCTCAATTATATCCGTTCGTCTCTTGGGCACATTACCAGCTGACAGCGTTGAGGAGGAGATTTTCGATGCCCTTTTATAGTTTGTTGTTAGTTTATTTAATTTAGTTTACGTAATAGTTTTTAATGTATTATGTATATAGTTAGTTTATAATAAATTCTATTTATCTGTAATCTCATCTTCCTTAAGCTGGTTCTATGTCCACGTGGAAAGTTATTTTGTTATACCTAAGTACTGAGATTTTCTTTATAAAAAAAAAAAAATCGAATAGCAGTCGTTTTGGGGACTGTCTGTCTGTGTGACATCTAAAAGTGCTGATTTTCATAGGCTGAATAATGACTTTTGATTTTGAATCTTACCGGTAATCAGTTTAGTCTGTAAGATGAAACCATTTAATGGCTTATTCCACAAATCCCCCCTAAGAGAATCCCCCTGCTATACATAATATATTTTTTAAATAATAAAAACTATTCAGGCAAACTTTTTGATCTTATTTAAAGCAGAAATCATGTAATTTTAAAACACAGTTTAAGGCCACCAAAAAGTTGTATATATTCACCCTTGCGCTTACTCCCTAAAGCATCTCACCTTTTTGTACCTTTGTAGCGGTCATCGGTACACCGGCATTTAAACTCAAATAATTTAAAACTTAGAATCGAAATTGTAAACACTCTCCATAATACAAGTTCATGTTATTTTCCCGGTACACAGAAATGTCAAATACGAACAACTGTCAAATCATAGACATCAAACACGATCATTGTCTTTGGATAAATACTAACAATTATTATCAGGAATATATCTACACATTTATTTAATATAAGTTAAACCACACATAATTACTTACAAATTTAACAATACTAATAAATATTTACACTGTACAAAATATAAGCATACAAATGTAAGGTAATGTACTGGTCTCTTTTACCTTACTTACCTTTCCGGACGCAACTTCGGGCGAAAACTGTTCAAAAACACTATAGGAAAATCGAATTAAACAGAAAGAGAAAATGTCAAAATAATGAAGTTGTCTGTCAACCACTAAAAATACAGATTTACAACGCTCCGTGTCACGTTGATTTTTTAAACCATCTACTCAATTTTAGTGTAAACCTTTTTAAAATAGCATTTTCTTTGTATATTCTATTATATTTTAATTAAAGCAGATATGATTACCACTGGGTACCGTACTTTTTCTTGTAAACGGAAAAAAAGGCCCCTATTCACGTAAGTATTATCTGTCAAACGACATTGACCACAACAGGAATGATTTGATTCGCAAAAAAACATCATAATAAAACTTATTTATTATGATTTAAAGATTCCGGTTTCGTTTTTATGTAATCTTTCGTTTATTACTATAGTAAAATGATTACTTTTTTTGGTGTAATATGAATAATAAATGCAACATCAAAGTGGGCCTGAAAAAATGGTCTACTTAACATAAAAAACTGCAGTTTCATTTGTTTCTACTTTCAAACCACAGTTTCATTCGTCGTTTTCTCCATACACTTCACCATAAGACCCAGTTGCTACCATTAGGCTGTGTTTCCGCCAGAGATGGGCGAGAATGCGTAGCAAAGGATGTGTGTGGAATTAACCAATCACATAGCCCGAATAGCTCAAGCTTTGTAAAAAGAAGCGATATTATTGGTTGGTTTCATCTCGGCCATCTCTAGTGGAAACGCAGCCGTACACCCATACTGCCAATCTCCCTGTGTGTATATTTCTATTAAACGGCCATCACTAAGCTAGCCAGTAGTAAAACACACTCGGTGTACGCAATATCACTATTCTATGGCCGATCTATTTCCGTACGGCTGACAACCGATATTAGGAAATATGTGCCGCATTGACCGGCGAACGGAAGAAAAATAGGCCCCATTTCAGATGTAAGAAGGTTTTATTTTTATTGATGTGTACTGTTTTGCGTTTATAGAGAACGATTTGAAGGCTTGTTTGTAGAACAAATCTAGGATAAATTATTATGTTAGCAAGAGACAGCAAATATGGAGGATAAAAGACCCTCTAATGACGACATTAGAGGAAGATCCTTCGAGGTACATCGTTAATTCTACGACAGCACGTCTTACTTTTTAGGGTTCCGTACCCAAAGGGTAAACAACGGGACCCTATGACTTTGCTTCGCTGTCCGTCCGTGCGTTCGTCCGTCTGTCTGTCAACGGGCTGTATTTCATGATCCGTAATAGATAGATAGTTGAAATTTTCACAGAATGTGTATTTCTGTTGCTGCTCTAACAACAAATAATAAAAGTAAATCAAAAATTCAAGAGGTCTCCCCTACTACGATGGTAATAGCACGGTACCCGTCATGCGCGAGTCCGATTCGCACTTGGCCGGTGTTTTGAAAAATGCGATTTTATGTTGTAGGTCGATTAAAATTAAATTCGTACGTGCAAAGCACACTGTGTGAAAAGTAGGGTGATTTCAATACACTTACAGTACAGTGTGCATTGTTGATCTTGTGGTTGCAAGCGATACTGCTGAGATTGAGGTCCTGGCTTCAATTCACGGATCGCATGTTAGTCAGTTTTTCCATTTGGATTTTTGTACTAGCGACTTTGGATCCGTGGCCGGTTGATGGAATAAAATGACACAAATACATTAAACAGGGTGGAAAAGGAACACTGACGCAAAAATCGTTACCGTTTGTATTCGGTACATCATTCCAAACCCCCGTGGCCCAAAAAGTCTGACAACCAGTCTTACCTAGGGGTATTGTACTACCCAGTACTAAATGAGTTGTGGAGGTCAGATAGGCAGTCGCTCCATGTAATATACAGGTATTCAGCTGCATCCGGTTGGACTGGAAGTTGACCCTAACATAGTTGGGAAAAGGCTAGGCAGATGATGACATCATTCCAAAACCCCACCATAGAAAGGGGTTCAGCATGATGTACCGAATATGTGGTAACCGTTTGAGCTTCGGTGACTCTTCCACCTTGTATATTGATGACTAGCTTCTGCCAGCGGCTTCGACCGCGTGAGGTTTGATAATTGTGCCATGGGACCTTACTACCGGGATAAAAGTATCCTATATGTTAATCCAGGTTATAAACTATCTGTGTGCAAAATTTCATCCAAATCCATTCAGTAGTTTTAGCGTGAGACAGTAACAAACACCCATATATCCATGCTCATTATTTTTGCTGTATTTATAAACTGTCTCATATAAGCTGCGTTTACGTGCATGAAGCCTCGTTCAAAAGTACAGTAGCACGCGCTCGTTACTCACGTCAGGGACAAGTGCGATGTTTTATGCAAACCGCGCCATTTGCGAACTAAATGCCTGTACGGAACCACTAGCTGTAATGCTGGATTCGGGTTATCGGGGGGTGAAAAAATATTGCCTGGCTCAACGGGACAATTTAGAAAATTCGGTTAAACTCAAATGGCTGAATTAAATTGATGTTCCATTTTTATAGAACAGTTTGCATATGATTTTGTACCTGCAGGCTTAGAAAAAATAAATTTCTATCAGCGCTTTGTATATACATATGATAAGTCATAAATACACGATAAGTTACCGAAAAGCTTGTGCCAGTCTTTCCGGATGGGAAATCATCAAATGACTTCTCCTGCTCTGGGCGGAGCAAGAGGAAGTGTCAGACTTTTACTGACTAAAACCCATCCATGTTCCATCATCGCACTTTGTGTTCCGGGGTATCACGGTATCTCTTTCGAACAGTCCCGCAACCCCGGCAAAATACGAAACCCTTTGAAAACAATTGCCACTTATTTAAGCCCGTAGATTTAGTATCCCTTGGTTTTTCCTGCTATTTTGACAGTGCCGTCTACTGCACGCGGTGTCGGGTAGCCCGTAGACAGAACAGCATCATGATCATCTACCTAGCCTTTTCCCAACATGTTGGAGTCGGCTTCCAGTCTTACCAGATGCAGCTGAATATCTGTATTTTACATGGAGCGACTGAAAAACTTTAACCAACATTTGAAACATACAAACGTTTACGAACATCACTTTACAAAGTCAAACAGCGCACTTAAATCTTACTAATATAGAGTTGCCTAAACAATACTAAGTTAGAAGTGGAAACTTGTAACTACTTACAATGTTAGCTTTATTTAGGGTGTGTGTAGTATGTAAGTACTTCTTAAAAGTTTAGTGTTCTGAAGACTTGTTGGACAATATAACATCACGAATGTAATCCCTTCTGCTAAAATTAGTTGTATTTAATTCCCGTGTAATAAGGGCGAGCCTATTGCCATCAACCGAGCGCAAATCGAGACATCATGGCTACTGGGAAATTCCTGATGGCTAAACTTAAAAACACTTTGCCAGACCTGGGAATCGAACCCAGGACCTGTACCACCATGTGTGGACCAGAATGGAACACATTTGTCTTAATTGTTGTGATCAGGGCTTCCAGCCTGTCCCATCGTCAGACAAGAAAGCAACCAACAGTTCATAACATAACATAACCCCTGAAATTCCAGAAGGATTGCACAGGTGTACCTAATAGTACGCCCCTATTTTGCTAGCCTACTGCCATTGACCGGGCACTAATCCAGACTCTGTGGCTCCTACTGAAAAATTCCTGATCGAAAAACTCAATTACACTTTGCCCAACTTGGGAATCGATTCCGGACCAACGAGGCACTCTATGCAAGTCAAAGATTTGTATAAATTTTACCCGTTTTGATGCTCCAGCTTCTTTTGAAGTGACCATATGACATATCATTTGCTAAAGCATGGTAACAAAATCACCCAGTACTTTATCAAAAAAATCTAGCTACGAAAATCAGGCAATTTAATTTTCTGGTTTAGAAAATCCGCCATATAAAGGCCATTTTCATTCTTAACCCTGCCCACCTCTCGGTAATAACCGAGGCCGAGATAAAAGGTAAAACATCTTTTGTTTTGTTTCCCCTCCAACTGAAGGGATTTGGTTGAAAGTTACCGGCTTATGCAGCCGAGCGCAAATCCTGCGAGGAACAAAGTAAAAATGTATGAAAGTTGCGGATAAAAGGTATGTAATGTCTATTTGTTGGAGTTTGACGGATGAAATTCGGAAGTAGTTGAGGGAATTCGGCTCTTAGAATTTGTGTATTCATTTTGTATTATTTTTGGGACGAAGGACTATAACAGTTGCGAGCTTAACTACATGTTTAGGTAAACTTGCGCTCAGTTTAATAAAATCGTATTTGAATGATAGACAGCAGCAGGTACAAATAAATGGGGTCAACTCAATGGGTTTAAAAGTAAAAATGGGTGTACCACAAGGTTCGATATTGGGTCCCTTCCTCTTTTTAGTGTATATTAATGACCTACCCCATTTATTTAACAACCATCCGCATATGGTGTTGTTTGCTGACGATACTTCTTTAATATTTAGGATAAACAGACGTGCCACTAATCATGACGACGTAAATAACGCCCTACTGCAGGTCCACAATTGGTTTACCGCCAATAATTTAGTACTAAATGGAAAAAAGACTAAGTGCATTAGATTTGCTCTACCAAATGTCAAAAGTAGTGATTGTGACATAATATTGAATCAAGAGAAACTAGAATTTGTCGATAAAACGGTTTTCTTGGGAATCACGCTCGATTCAAGGTTACAATGGGGTCCTCATTTAACATCTCTTGCAGGACGGCTGAGCTCAGCAGCATATGCTGTTAGAAAAATCCGTCAATTCACTGATATTGATACCGCGAGGCTAGTCTATTTTAGTTATTTTCATAGTATTATGTCATACGGTATTTTACTATGGGGACGGGCTGCAGACATCGAGTCTATATTTATTCTGCAGAAAAGAGCCATCAGAGCCATTTATGAATTACGTAGACGCGATTCTCTAAGAGAACTGTTTAAGGAAATTAATATCATGACAGTACCTTGTCAATACATCTATGAAAACATCATGTACGTTAGGAAAAATCGGCATTTATTCAGTAGAAGAGGTGACAGACACCACTATAACACTAGAAATAGGGACCAACTAGTTCAGCCAGGTTTCAGGCTTGCTAAAGTAGATTCATCTTTCATGGGGTACTGTTTGAAATGTTACAATAAAATACCTCCCCACATTCTTCAACTGAACGAGACGAAATTTAAATCTTGTATAAAACGCACACTATGTAGGCAAGCATATTATAACTTGGGGAATTACATTGATGATAAAAATGCTTGGCTAAATGCTGGTCCTGCTCCACAACCATAGGGGGGGGGGGGCAAATTAATTGATTGTTTGGGTCGGGCATTATTTGAGTCCATCGACACGTAAAGAAGAAGATGAAGAATTGATTCCCATGTTAATGTTTTGTGGAAGCTGCAGAAGATTGTAAAAATATACTTGCATTATATAGATTCCAGTTCATAATATTATATAATTGAATAGCACATGTGTGAGTACTTTGTACTGTTCAGCCACCATTTACATTTATTTATATTTCATTGACTTGAATATGCCTTGGTGGCTGAGAGAATGTCATGCTCACTTAAATGTCTCGCTGATGGTGGCGGGTGTGTCGGGTCATTTAGTTCCCTTCAATATGGTTGAGTTGAATGGCGCCGGTACATGCGTCATGTTCGTGAAAGGGCGCTGTCAGTTGGGACTGGTCATCTCTTAGCTGCCAAGGTTCATTTTAATTACTTTATTCGTAAACTGTTGATCTAATCTTTTACTCTGGACGCTCTTAGTGTGCACGTCTTTCTACATCGTTCTCACATATATGTATAATCTCAAAATTAAAGATGTAACCAAGATTTTGTAACAATATTTGTTTTTAAAAGAGTGTCCATGGAGTTTCTTGCCCGTTCTTCTCCATAGAGATCTACGCTAGGGAATGGGCAACTACAGTACTTTCTCAAGTTATTATGCCTTGTGACTGGGACTGTAGCTTTGATTTTCTTTTTTGTATTTTTGACATTCAAAAGTGCCGTAATGGTCTAATTGAAATAAATGCTTTGAGTTTGAGTTTGAGTTTGAGTTTTGTATCGTTAACATCATCCACGTTCGCGCATTGGGCCTTCGAAAAACTTTAACCAACTTCTCTGCACAGGCTGGAAAACACAGAAGTAAAATAAATGTACCAAGTTTGACATATCGATGTACGACGACGACGACGATTGAACTGAACACTTAAAGTGATCATACTACAGTGAATAGTGTTTCAGTTACTGAGACGAAGCCTGTGTCCCAAAAATGGAAACTTTATTGGCTGATTAAGTAAGGGAGTCAACAGTGTGGTAAAAACACTCCAAAGTATGACTATGAACTTGGTCGTTATCGTCAAGCTTGGCAAGACGCCCACTGCTAAACTTGGGCTCCTGCAAACGACTAAACCTGTCCTTCTTGCTTAGGACATTTTTTTTTCAACCTTCACCAGGTCATCGTCCAAACTTGTGCGAGGCCCACTTACGCTGGTGATCCTAGTATGCTTAATATTCGCTTTATTGCTTCCAGGTATTTTGAAACCGCTCCAAACCACATACAGCTTTCGAGAGTCATATTTACAGTTAGCAGACTCCTTTACTCATATTTGTACTGAAATAATTCAGGCGCTATTACATTATGCAAGAGTAAGTATTCGAGCGCCGCTAAAAGTCGTATACAGTTGCAATACTCGTAGCGTATTTAAATGGTGCCGATAATTTTCTACCGGGAGAATTCTGGCAAAGCCTTTCAGCACTTCTTGCTGAAGCTGCAGAGAACTTTGCAAAAAGATTGAAGCCACATCGCGAATTCTTGATTTTG
Source organism: Xestia sexstrigata (assembly GCA_941918905.2). NCBI lineage: Eukaryota > Metazoa > Arthropoda > Insecta > Lepidoptera > Noctuidae > Xestia > Xestia sexstrigata. The sequence continues at coordinate 23,247,305 of OW799201.2, forward strand.
AAGATTTATTAAAGTTACATACTTGTTATATGTATACTGGCCACCTAGAATCCTGACCTGTCTTGTTGACGACGTGTGACGTTCATCATTAATTGTCTAATTTATGAAAATTATATTAATACATAATGAAAATGCGGATTTAATAAATTGGCGACGAGGATGTCGACTAATGATATAAAAAAAATAAAGGAAACCCGCGCGTCATTGCGAAGTTTAATCACAAAGCTTGAAAACTACATAAACACCTAAGAAACTCGTAGATGCATTCATAAAGTGGGTTGAAGTTTTCCCTACAAAGACCACAACGAGTGCATGGTGCATTGCTAAGTTTAAGGAGTTATTTTGCACATTTGGCACACCGTACACACTGGTCTCAGACAACGAACGCCAGTTTGTATCACAAGAATTTAAAACCTACCTTACCAGCGGTGGAGTAACACATTTGACGTCAGCTCCGTACCACCCAGCAACTAACGGTCAGGCTGAACGTTAAAATAAATAAAATAAAAAGAGCTTTATTTTCCTTCTACTGTTTTGTTGACTTAACTAATGGTTAGTGTTACAAATTTGACTCTTATAATGTTAGTAATAATATTTTTCTTGATTTCTATGTACCTTTATTTAATTATTATGTACAAGGACCGCCAGCAATAGCGGTGTTAGCCTCCTCCATTCGTTTCCATGCTATTGTGTCTCTAGCTACTCTACTCCAAATTTTACCTACTATTTTTATAATATCGTCCCTCCATCTCATTTGTGGTCGACCTGGTCTGCGCTTTTTGTTCAGTGGGTACCAGTTGGTGGTGATTTTCGTCCACCTTTCATCTGGTACTCTTTGGAAATGACCAGCCCATTTCCATTTCAATCCAAGTACCTTTATAGCCACGTCCTTTGCCTTGGTTTTACTTCTAATTGTTGTGTTCTTTACTTTGCCTTTAAGTCTGTGGTTCATGTAGCTCCTTTCTATTCCTCTTTGGCACACTTTGATTTTTTCTAACTTTCGTTTTGTCAGGGGCCATGTTTGACAGGCATATGTGAGTGTGGGAAGTAGGCATGTTTCCATGGTTTTTGTTTTTATTTTGGTTGGCATCTTACTCTTGAAGATTTCTTTTAGAGTCCAGTATTTGTTCCAGGTAGATTTGATTCTTCTTTCTATTTCTTTTTCTGTGCAGTTTTGAAAAGTAATTGTAGATGTACTCTTCAACGTATTCTAGGTTGGTAGATGTAATTATTATTGGTGTTTTGTGTCTGTTTGTCATAAGTTTTGTTTTTGTTTGGTTTACTTCTAAGCCCACTTTTTTGCTCTCGTCAAACATAGACTGCATTTCATATGGGTCTTCTGACATCAGCACGATATCGTCAGGGAATCTTAAGTGTGACAAGTGTTTTCCGTGTAGGTTTAGGCCCTTGATTTCCCAGTTCATTGCTCTGAATATTTGCTCTAATACCGCTATGAATTTTTTGGGGGAGAGTGGGTCACCTTGTTTAACTTCTCTTTCGATTTTAAAACTGTTTCCTGGTTTCTCGAGCATAATCCTAGAGTTACTATTTTTGTAATTACCTTTATTAGATCGTTGTACTCTTTGTTGATTCCTTGCATTGATAGACCTTGCCATATAGAGCTGTGAGAAATTGAGTCGAACGCTTTGCTGTAGTCGATGAAGCACATGTATATTTTTTTATGGATTTATGTCCTCCTGGTCAACCATCCCCTCTGGTGTGCCGCAGCGTTCCCTATTGGGGCCATTATTATTTGTTCTCTTTATTAATAACATCGGCGAATGTTTCAAACATTCTAAACCCTTAATGTTTGCAGATGACATGAAAATCTTTTTTCTTTGCAGGCAGACATATCTAGATTAGTTGACTATTGTAGAATAAATAAATTAGATCTTAATATTTCTAAATGCTTAGTTATCACCTTTACCCGGAAGAACCTACAATAATATATAATTACTCAATCGCAAATCAGCCTTTATCTCGAACTCATGTTACCAGAGACCTTGGTATTGTTCTAGACAGTAAGCTCACCTTTGAGTGTCATGTTGACCATATTGGTGGGACACCTGGGATTCATTATCCGTAATGCCAATTCGTTTAAAAGAATGAAACCCTGAAAATTCTGTATTGTGCGTAGGCACAATACAGAATTTTCAGGGACGTTTACGGGGGTTTTGCGGGCGTAGGTCCGCAGTCATCTCGAATATGGTAGTCAAATTTTTAATCCGAATTATGCAGTGCATTCAGGCAGATTGGAACGAATACAAAGGAAATTCACGCGATACTTAGGTTATAAATTTAAAATCCCTTATCTGAGTTACAAGGAACGATGCGTATGATTTCACTTACTTTCACTTGTAACTCGGAGAAATATATCAGACATACGGTTCCTAGTGAAAATAGTACAATCAAGGATCGAGTGTCCTGAACTTCTTCCTAACGCCATTCTCGCTTGAGAAATCTTCTTCGTGCTCCTTTCGCTCGCACAGTTTACCGTATCAATTCTTTTTAGCTGCGTTCAATGAAAGCATTTAACCAAATTGTAATGAACGAACACCCATCAATTGATTTGTTTGCAAGCAGCTTAGCGACAATTAGTACTGTCTTGTCTAAAAATATTGTTGTTTGTGAAAATTTAAAATTCATTAGTTAAATTTAATAGTAGTTTAGTTATTTGTTTAGTTATTCTTTTTTAGTATGTTATAGCTTAGTTATTAGTTTGTGCAACATTGTTTATTGCTAACTGTGGAGGCTTGTAAATAGCTTTTCGTTATTTGTATCATTATAATTGTTTGTATTGTTAGCTGTAAGCCACCCAAATAAAATAAAATAAAAAAATAAATTAAAATAAAGCTTTGTCATACTCGTTGTATTTTTCCTAAACCGTTTTTAGGGAGTGTATGTGGTCTATGGTACAGAAGCCACTTCCAAATCCTGCTTGTTCTACTGGTTGATTTTCGTCTATTGGTTTTGTCAATCTTCTTAATACAGTTGCCGAGAATAGTTTGTAGAGATTTTACATTAGACTAATGGGTCTGTAGTTTGATATTTGTTTCGGGTCTCCTTTTTTAAACAAAAGTACGATGTTTGAGCATCTCCATTGTCTGGGTATTTCCTTTTGATTTAGTATTAAATTGAATAGTGAAGTTAGTGGTTTAGTTAGGGTGTTTCTTCCAAAAATTATGATTTCATTTGTTATGCCATCTGTTCAATTTCCCATGTACAGAATTCTGGTACATTGTCTGTATTTACAGGATTAGTTTGTGCTTCTTCTGTAGAATCGCTGCCTTTTCGTTGATTTTTCTCCTTCTGTTAATCCAAAATATATGAAGTTCCGTACTCTTGTTTGTTTTTCGAGCAGGCATAGTCTGTTGTTCTGTAATGAGACGGTTTCTTTAAGCTCGTCTATGTTGATTTTTATAGAGGAATATTTTTAGTCGGTTGAACGTTACGTGCAAACTATTAAGAAAGCACTACGTGTCATGGAGGGGGAGAGGGGCAACCTTACGGATAAGCTCCTTGTGCTAAAAACTAGACTCAGACGCACACCAAACCAGAATTGACATACTCCCTATGGACTGACGTTAGAACAAAGCTGCACATGATGTTCAGAGGCTCAACTGCTCCGACAGCGTTCAAATCAGAGAACACACCGCCTCTCGTCAGAGCTTATTCCGTAGGTGATCGAGTGCAGGCCAGGGCCTACTCCGAACAGAGACGAAGGTGGGAATTCGGCACGATAATGCGTCGTCTTGGCAATCTGCACTATGAAGTGCGAACTGACGGTGGCGTTATATGGCGCAGACACCTGGAGCAGCTGCTGCCGGCCCCGGGAGTGCGGCAGCTAGGAATCGCGGCGGAGGACTGTTATATACTGGCCACCTAGAATCCTCACCTGTCTTGTTGATGACGTGTGACGATCATCATTCATTGTCTAACTTATGAAAATTATATTAATACATAATGAAAATGCGTATTTAATAATACTGAAATACATAGACAAAACAAAGCTTTGACGTGGTTCAAATGACTGCCTAACTTGAATGGGAAAGGGCAAGACATGCCTGCCGCATGCCGAACGAGCTATGGGCCTGTCAAGCTCAAGATTAGTGTTCTGAAACAGTGACACAGGGTCGCGGCATACCACGGAGGTGATGGCGGGACGAAAAGGATGTCTTCCTTGAAAACTGGAAAGAAGTAGCGCAGAATAGTGATCGTTGGAAGGAATGGAGGGAGGCATTCTTTGCCCAGCACAGATAATATGGGCTAGCAAGAACAACAAAAAAATGTTTATGATTCTGCTACTAAGAGAGAAACTACTTTACTACTGTGAAGAACAGTGGCTTGTATATATTTTGTCCGTTTCCATTTGTTTAAATCGATTCGTTTGTTTTTTTTAAACCATTAAAAGTTCTCAAAAATAAATATATTCCGGGCGTCATACACTGTCATTGATGACAGGCTTGATAATTATGTGCCAACACAGATTACCCAATTCAAATTAACAATAATTAATTAATGTGTAATGCAAAACCTTGCTGAAAATTACTCTAACAAAATAAGATCAAGCAAGGCTTGTTATGATACCGTTATAGCTGTTAACAACTTAAAGTCAATATGGCATGTGTTTCGTGGAAGCTATAAGCCATCTATTTTCGTCGCTGATGCAAAGTTGAAATAGGGATTACTGTTAGGGTAGCAGCTTTATCCTATTTGCAAATAACAACAAATTTTAGCAAATTATAGCGAAATACTGCATCGTTCCTGCGGTTCGATTCCCAGGTTAGGCACAGTGTTATTAGATTTTCCTTTAGGAAATTCTTAGTAGCAGTCACGGAGTCTGGATTTGTGCTCGGTTGATGGCAAATGCCAATGCAAATATGCATACCTGCTAACTTGGGCTAAAGACGGCAAAATTTTCAATATTGTTTTTTTTATTTTTATTGTTATTGTTTATAACTTTAACAACATACGCATCACATCAAACACCGCATCTGCTACTAACACTACTCGATGCCATACAGTTTGTTAATTAGAAAATAAGTAATTTCTGGCAGCCGTGGGATCTTGCTCTGTAACAACTTCTGTATTGCAGTGATGTTTTAGTGATGTGACAGTCGAACTGCAAAATCATAGGCCTTAAATTCAAAACCAAGACACGGACCTGTGATTATTCGGATTTCGTGACGGTTGATAGGGGAGAGTGGAAGAAGAAAATGTGTTTCCTCAACTCCAAGTAACGACGGCAAGAAGATGATGACTCAAAACAACCCTATCCATAATTACTACAAATCTCCTCGCTCTACTTATAGATCGCTGCAGCCCACCTAGTAATATTACACGAAATATTAACGGCCTCTACAATTTGTAACCGTCGTAATAAACGATTTATGCTGAGAATTTTACGAGCTTCCATGCCCAGCCAGCAATGTATAATGCAACAATGTTAATATTTGTAAGTTATCGGTAGAAATTCAACAATTTTATTGATATCAGTGTTAAAATTGCTTTCATTGTGATCAGAGGCGTGGTGATAATGATTTTGACAGTCTAGTAGTGTAACCGTCGGACTGCCAAGTCAAAGGTCTCAAGTTCAAACCCAAGACATTTCTGTTTTTTTTTTATTCGTGTGCGTCTTGTATAATAGGGTATATGCATGATCTTTTTTTATCACTCTAAACAAAGCGTATTAACATCAGAAATAGCAAAGTGAAATTATTTTTTTGATATCTATTAAAAATACTAAGTTATAAGCATTTAAAACTGCTGAATATACAGAAAGATCCGATACAGCGAATGACGTCATTCGCTGCATCGACGTACAAAATCCATACTAAATTCCGTTTATCTAGAAAGAGATAGAAACAAAAGTTTAAACGATTATAACTGTTGTGTTGTTTGGCTGATTTATCTCGTTTTCTTTTTTTGACATTATTTTTTTAGTACTTTAACATTCCGTATCGAAATAAAAAAATAATATTAAAAAAAAATGGGGTTAACGTATGAAATTGCCGATTGGTACTGAAAAATGGAAACTTATTTTTTTCTAAGATATAACATATTTATTTAATCAAAATATTTACCCTCATTATCTATACATTGCTGCCAGCTAAATGGAAGTTCATTTATGTCTTTACGATAGAACTCCGAGGATCTAGATTCGACAAACTGTGCAGTGAAAGCATTTTGTACTGCCTCCTGGGAAGAAAATTTTTTAACATGTAGAAATTGTCCAAATTACGAAAAAAATGGTAGTCCGTTGGAGCAAGGTCTGGCGAGTACGGAGGATGACGTATAGTTTCTAACGGCAGCTCCTGTAGAGTTATAACGGTTTCTCGTGCAGTGTGAGGTCTTGCGTTATCATGGAATGGTGAAGATCGATTCACGAGTCGGGGCTGTTTCACTGCCAGTTTCACCATCATTGTTCGAAGTTCGGCACAGTAAACATCTGCTGTTATTGCCTGACCAGACCTGAGAAAGCTATAGTGAATAACACCATGAAGAGACCACCAAACAGTTACCATTACCTTTTTATTGGTAAGCTTTGCTTTAGGGCACTGTTGCGGCGTTTGACCTGGGGTCAGCCATTGCATTTTTCGCTTACGATTATCGTAAACAATCCACTTTTCGTCACATATCACAATTCGATCCAATATTCCTTAATTTCTGTACCGATTCAACAAGGCAACACAAGTTTCAACACGAATTTCTTTCTGCAGATCAGTCAAATCATGGGGCTCCCATTTTTCATATTTTTTAATCTTATTGATTTGATGCAAATGAGTCAATATTGTAGGTAGGGTAACGTTAAACCATGCCGCTAATTCCTGGGTTGTTTGACTCGGATCAGCTTCTACCATCTCCTTCAATTCAGCGTTATTCACCTGTGTGGGCGGTTCACCACGTGGTTCGTTCTTCAAGTCGAAGTTTCCATTTCGAAAGCGTTTAAACCAAAAACGCACAGTGCGTTCATTAGCAGTCTCCTCTCCAAACGCAACGTTGATGTTGCAAGCCGTTTCTGCCGCGTTAGATCCACGTCTGATCTCGTATTCAAAATTAACTCGGATTTTCGAAGTATCCATCTAAGCTGAATTAAAAAAACAAATGAAAGTCGAAAATCGAATGTTGCATATTTTTTAAAAGAAGAACCTCATAGGTGTCACGTGAAAAAAGTTTCACACAAAAAGCTCACACCACGAAGATTTTATGTCAATTCGAAGTGTCTATTACTATACTTTCAGTCAAAAAAGTATCGGGAATGGATGATTTGTTTATGGTTCCAAATTTTTTTTTGTTTTTTTTTGTTGTTGTTAGATTAGCACAACTGTTTTCCATTTTGGCGCGGAGTTTGAGTTACATCTGTTAATTAGATTAAATACAGTACTGATTTTAGTTATATCATATCTAGTGTGTATTGCGAATTTCTTAATGGACAAAAATATCGGACAAAAAGTTTGTCTTAAATTTTGCATCGCCAATGGAATTTCGAGTTAGGAGTCTCTGAAAATGTTACAGAAGGCTTACAGTGAATCGACTTTATCAAAAACACGCGCTTATGAGTGGTACGAAGCGTTCAAAAGCAGTCAAGGTGTGATGGAAGATTTGCCTCGTTCTGGTAGGCCATCAACGTCTGCAACTGAAGTTAACATCGCAAAAGTGAAGCAAATAGTGACTGACAATCTTGCCGGAAGGTCAAACGGTAAATAAAAAATATTATTCGGACGTTATGTAGCGTTTAAGAGAGCAAATTAGATAAAAGGGCCAGATTTGTGGAAAGAAAATTTTTGGATTTTGCACCACGATAATGCGCCTTCGCACAGTTGTGAACGATTTTTTGACCAAAACTCAACAAATACCATCGAGCAACCACCTTATTCACCAGATATGGCTCCAGCCGACTTCTTTATTTTTCCTAAACTCAAATTACCACTTCGTGGCACCCGTTTTCATTCAGTAGAAGACATAAAGGAGAATTCGCGGCGAGAACTGAACTCAATTCTGGAATAAGCATTTAAAAAATATTTTTATGATTGGATTATTAGTTGGCGTAAGTGTGTCGGTTCTGAAGGAGCATACTTTGAAGGTGATAAAATAAATTTGGATAAATAACTAATATTTTGTGTTTTATTGATCTTTTCCCGGTACTTTCTTGACAGAGTAGTACAACGGCAATTTCATACTTTTACCCCTTTTATTATGACTTGCTACGGTGAAGGAAAACATCATGAGGAAACCAGCGTGTCTGAGAGATATTTCTCGACGGTACGGTTAGGTACTAACCACACGCTAAAGAAGAAAATCAACTTCCGTCATTTTTTTTCTCCACCAGTCGCTGTAACAACAAGCGTCGTGCCTAAGAAGTTAGAGTAATCACTGATAAAGCCCCATATTTTTTACTGATAACCCAACTACCCTTGAAACTACCTACCAAGTTGACAAACTACCCGAAAACTTTTTCTCAAGAACATTATCGCTGACGGAAAGCGTCCCCTTTGTCCTTCGAACTATAGATTCATATCAACAACTTACAAGATAAGGAGTCGAACCCAAACTTGTGCGCATTACGGCTGGATTACTGCTCTTTGATTTACTGAGCCAAACTTCGACATTGGGATATTAACTAAGTAGTTTGAACCTGGTTTACGTGATAACTGGGAATGTATAATACTTCTGATCTTATGTTGATGTATAATCTTGATCTTTGGGTTTCCTAGTTATGGTTAGGGTCAGATTTATTAGAATGGGCGGGGTTTCTTATTCACGGGACTACTTTGGTTGAGGTTAGGTTACAAGTTGAATCAGCGCTCCTTCTAAAGGTTAGTTCAGATCTCATACTACACGATAACTGACAAATGCTTGCACTGACTGGACCGGTCCACTTCAATCTGTGTGGTTCTTGCTACAAAAGACCATCTCAGACTTCACATTAATCTGCATAGTCCTAAAGTGAATTGAGCAAGATTAGGTCTGGACTTCAAAAGAGACTATGATTTTTGAGTTTGTTTCGGCTGTTTCTTCTCAGAGTAGTCAGGTACGAAACACCGGCCCCATCTAGTTTTTAAAAATTGACGTGTAAAAGTGTTTGTAAAAATCTACTTGCAAAAATAAACTTCATTTCTCTCTGTAATCCCTGCAGCGTTAGACAGCGGTGTACCTTAAATACACCCACATTTGGCCAGTTAAATTTTAAGTACCGTGTTATAGATACAAACAAAACGAAATCCAGACTTCCGGGCCGCCATGGAGTCTGGATTTGTGCCCACTGTACTAAGAAATTCATAATGGGAAAGCCCAATAACACTTTGCCTGACCCGGGAATCGAACTCAGCCCCTCATGCTCAGCAGTCGCGCTTGCGACCACTACACCAACGAGGCAGATCAGTTCTGCTATTATAACAATTTCTGCAGACAATTAGCATTGCTGTTTCTTGGATTGAAGTAAATAGGTGCTTCTTACATTTAGCTCAGCGTTGAGAGTTGAAATTCAAACAGTGCAATAATATTTAGCTGTCCATTAGGGTTAGTGCAAACGGGCAACCTTTCTGAGGAACATCACCAATAAGGTCAGTGTCCTTCTAGCGTTATCTTTTGGCGTATGACCGTAGACGAGCAGTAAGAATCGTAGCAGATGACGTTATGCAGTTTCTGCCTCTGGGAAAAAGCCTTGAGTTTATGTATGAATGTATGTAGACGCTTATGCTCAGTTTTTTTTAGTAAAACGCCATAACGCTGCATTTAATGACAGGCCAATCCAGCACAAATCCTATGAAGTCCAGTGCTGCACACTGTACTAATAGTTAGACAAAACTAGTTACACAACACATCATTAGAAAATTACTGTGGCTTTTCGACTCTGTAACCGGTTTTGGCTGGTTCAGAGCTGGTTTTATCCGGATTAATAGGGGTCGGCAGTGAAGTTTGGCAAGCCAGGCTGGCAGCTCGCTAATCTTGCACGGATTATTCTGGCTATTGTGGTTTGGCTTTTGAGTTCAGTTCGACTCTAACAATTTTATGAAGTGAGAATGGGTGGGATTTCTTAGGAAAGAAGATAATGGCATTTTATTTTGGAGAAGTTTGTTTTTTATTATTGTTTTCAACAAAAGTTACATAAGATTACTAACCACTAACAACGTATGGACTGTTATAGGTCTGAAATAAAGATATTTTATTTTATTTTTTATTTTATTTATCACACAAATCTTCTGCCAAACTGCAGGACAGTTTATCGGCAGTATTCTCGTGGATACAGCTCTCATAGCTTACATAACATTATTGCATCATTACAAAGGTAAGGGAACACATCGTTTTATTAAGTTATCTCTTACTTATTACAAGTTCGGATAGAAACTCTGTAGATATCCAATCCCACTTTGTTGTGCCGCCAATGATTGCGGCTGCGGCAGATTTACGAAGATTACCCCACTACATACAAACTCACAAACTAGTCTATCTTTTATTAGTCATATCTCTCTTTACACTTATTATAATCTTGAACCAAAGGTCATCTTTATGCATAAGCAGCTCCGGTCTAATTGACGTAGTTAGCCCAAATTCAGTGGTGTTCCAGCGCTTAGTTTAAGCTGAGCTATATATTATACAGCTGCTTTATTATTCAAATCGTGACTATGATCCGTGACGGGGCAAAGGGGCGTCACGATTAATATCAAAGGCTCCAATTGAAATTAATTTAGGTATTAAGGAAAGGATGGGAGGTTGTGTAGATCAGATTGATACAGGTCCATAGCCCAGATTAGGATTTGAATATTTCGAAAGTGCTGTTTCGGTTAGAGTGTGAGACCGGCAAGATGAGGCAATGAGTAAAAATAAAAATAAATAAAATAAAATGCTTTTTATTCAGACTAAGTCCATTTGGTTAGTACAACACACAACTTAGACACTAGTGTTAGTACTTATATCTACCCGAAGAACTAAAACAATACAATTATTAATTATGCGCCACAGTGGCATGTAGGCGGATCCAATGCCCCAGTATGGGACTGTCCTGACCTGTCAGCTATAGTTTTCAGGATGCTGTAGGGGCTGACGCGCACCCTGCGCATGATGGAGGCGCATTGCTTGCGCATGATGGCGTGAAAGCCATCAATGCCCGCTCCTGCAAACATGCCGGAAGCACAGGTAAAAGGTTGCAGGTTTTAATCCTGGCAGACACTGTACTTTGTATAATATACTTCATTTCTACTGCACTTCATTTCTTCTACTTGAATCATCATTTGCGTAGCTTTTTTTCAACTATGTTGGGGTCGGCTTCCAGCTTAACCCGATGCGGTTTGACCTGCTTTTAATGTTGAAATAAAATATCATAAGGAAACTGGCATCTCCTATAACCAAAGTTTAAAGGCAGTTGTTAGTTGTGTCATCTACCCGAGTTGGGACCTTGTGGTACACACTTTCTCTTCTAGAGAGTAGGCCTTGTTCTCAACAGTATCGGCTGATTTCTATGGTTCGATTCATAATAAAAATTTACTAGATTTCTCACATTCCAAAGGGGTCATCCCTTTCGCGATATATACCTAGGAATGTATTAGTTGAATTAAAGCTTAAACCAGATAACTTTAAAAGATTTATCACAGTCACTGCATAAAGAGATTGTTTGTTTGATCACCCTGGAACAAAGAAAATTCCCGCATGAAAAATAAGATTTTTTTAAATAGACTTTGACAGATTGTGGTTAAAAAGAACAGTCGTAACATAATTATTTCACCCGAAGCTCCAACAAATCGGCTATGATAATAAATATTTACAGAAATGACTCTTCTTCAAAACAAGGATATTTAAGAAAAGAAGGTAAGCGCTAAGAAAACGCGATAACGGTAACTTCAGGCAGTGAATGACACTCACGGGAAAAATGAGGTATTATCGTTGTAAAAATGACTGTGTGGAAAGGAGCAGAAGGACCAGTCTCAACGTAACTCGAAAATCTCAAAATTGTAAAAAACTACTAATTATTCTGTCACTTGCTAATGCCCGCAGTTTCGCCCACGTGGGATTCGGTAATTAATTATTACTATCTAAGTGCCAAACATCCAAATCCAGTCAGTTGTTTTGCGTCAGAGAATAACAAACGTCCAAAATATTATTATTATTAAATATCCATACATCCTCACAAGCTGTCGCATTTATATATTAGCAGGATAGTAGGATTGGTTTGGGTTTCTCCGTTCATATGACACTCATAACGCTAGCTACCTTTTAATATCGGGCTGGTGTCCAGAACGCGTCGTTGGAAAAGTGTATTTTAAGTAAAAAATATCCCACCAAAATATTTTCATGTAAAATGTTGCCAAGACGAGACCATATGACTTGCACTGTCAAAAAGTTATCAGATCTTATGTAGAGCCAAGCTTCTAACTTTACACGCCCTAACTCTACAAGGTTCACAAACTCTACACTTTAGTCAAAATATGTGGCTTGGTCATTTCGCTACATTCACATGGACGTAAGGTGAAAAACTACTGCACTACCGTGCCCCCAGATAAAAGTTTAATATGAACCATCTTAAATTATTCTTAGTAAGGCAGTTTTCAGAATACGCCACAAGTCCGCGTGACCCTCCACCGCCAAGTCCGCTTCGACGCCAGCGCACGACCGCGCGGACGAGCGGTGGTGTGAGAGAATCGTCCATCTCGTTTCAGCTGCGGAGATAAAAAGTGCCATTAAAAACTAAATGGGACCTCATACATTTACTAGCAAAATCTCCGACGACACGCAATTATTCCTCGTCATAAGAAGAATTAGTAAGTAGAAATAGGCCGGCTATGTTAGCTGTAGAATAATGACCGTTGCGGTAGAGGTGTTCTTGAGTGGAGACCGCGAATCGGCAAGCGTAAGGTGCGACGCCCTCAGGCTCGGTGGAGCGACGATCATCGCAGAGTGGCTGGTAGCACTAGTGGGAACAGACGGCAATTAGATGAGAGTTGCCGAGAATCGAGTTAAGTGTCGTGCCATTGATGCCTATGTCAATACAGGTCTTAATTCAGTATTTCCAGGCGCAGGGTGCGTCAATCTAATCAAAGTAACCACCCAAATTTTTTTGGAACTGGGGTGTTTCACCTGTAACTGTGGTCTTTCGCTACTCCCCTACATCATGACAAAAACTTGATAATGAGTCCCATAACGTTGCCGCCTGTGTTCCGATCACGCCCCGGAGAGGCTCTTCACAAATTTTATGGCTCTTTCATATTGTTGGGAACAAAAATGTAGGTACACGCCAGGGGACAACGATTACTTACAATGAATACTAAGATGTAGTGCCAGGGGAATCTAAAAGTCCGGTTCCGATAGTTGATGAATGATTTTTGTAAAATTTTTCTGTATTTTAGTAGTTAGGACTAACAATGTTGATAGATGGAGAGGGAGATGAAGACCAAGAAAAGGATAGATGGACTGTCTGAGGAATGATATGAAAGAAGAAGTAAATGATAGTGTTGCGGTTGGCTGAGAAGAATGGAAGGAAAATAACGTGTTGCGCCGACACCAAGTAATATGAGACAAGACCAGGAAGATGATGTTGATTTTAGGACCAACTTAGACTTAAGCTGAACAACTTATATTCTTTACTGCGACAGTTTTGTAAACAGATTATTTGGTCCATCTGATAAAAAGTGGAACTGCAGTACTAAACCATTTACTACCGTTTAAGGTTCGAAGAAGAAGAGTCTTGGAAGTTATAAAATTAACTGCATTTTTGACAACCTTTGCTATTCAACATTTATAACGCAAGAAGCGTGGGAATTTTAAATTTCAGGATAGATTGGAGGAAGAACCGCCAAATATAATTATTATACTGTCAAAATTAAGTAATTTTAAGTACAGTTTGATAAGTTCAAATTCATATTCTCAGTTCAGAAACAAGCTTTTAGCGTCAGCATAATTAAATTTAAATAAATGTTTAAAGGTATCTTTGCTTCTCTGGTTGCCACAAAAGGTAACCCTCTATTTCAGATACAAATTTATCTTGGTTTTAGCAGCAGAATTGTTAAATCCATGCTTCATATCTTACTGTGGTCATCCCGGCAGGCTCAAAACTAGAGTTTAATTATACATTGTAGTCTGTTCCTATAACATATTAAACAGTATCCACAGCTTCTATAAATCACTGCAATCCCCATTAATATTAGTATTGTTGAAATGGGTCTATTTGGCTGTCTATTTTATTGTATGGTGCATTTCCATGGCTTAGCAACACAAAAGATTTTGATGTCTGATAGTTTCATTTCACAGAATAATACTCGTAACATTATTCAAAGTAAGACGTGGTCTTATTTTTCTTTCTGCTTAGTTATTTCTAGTTCAGTCAAGGAATTATTACTTATCTAATTTATCATAATTTCTACCGTGACGTCTGAGACAAAATTTAATTATAAATACTTAAGGATTATTCTCATGTAAGTAACTTTGTGTCTTTTTTTAAGAATAAATATCTTTAAACCTAATTATTCCCACCTGAGTAGATATAGTAACTTCGTCTTGTTTAACTTTAGATTCTTCACTAAGTTGAAGAATTCTCAACTTGCTCCACACTCCAATGTTATGTTTCTTATTAAACCAAAATAAATGAAGTACTTTTCACTATGATAATTTCTCACAACTCACCGCGAGTTTTCATTAAAAATAATAATGAAACAATCTCACATCTGTTTCCCAGATGTGACCACAGTGCAAGCGAGTGTTAAACTGCCAAAGTTATGGAAAAACTTTATCTGCGGGTAGTTTGATAGCTAGTATCAGCTGCTGTGTGGAATAGCGCTGTTTTTACCGCAAAACTTTGACAGTAAGACGACGAATGATGGCAGTTTACTGCTTAACAGCTGAGGTTTACTAATAATAAATTGAATGGAAGAATAAAAGGGGAGTACCTAAGTTTTTGGGCGGGTACTATTTTCAGTTGCATTTGAAGAAATTATTTTCTGCAAATTAGTATTGAGAGTTGTTATCCATCAGAAGTGGAATGAGTGGAGGAAGGTCTCATTTTACCAGGAATGGAATAGAACAGGCTAGGAAAAAAGAACAGATGTATAATATGTATATCACTCTAAAACAGACTTTCAGTTTCTAACAGTGTTCAATAATAAGAGCTTATTAGGGAAGACTGATTTATATGTGTCTATTAGACCTTTTCTTTCTGTATGAGAAAATATTGTCCCGTGCAATTTGAAAATTACCATTTAAGACCGACATCATGTTCCAAAAATCATGTTTCTTTTTTAATCTTCTATTTACTATAACTATTTTTCTTTTCTATAACAATTAAAATGTAAAATGTTGCTAGCTATACACTTAGTTCTATCTCAAAAATACTAGCATTCCTAGAACGATACTTGTCTTGTGTTTGATGTTCACCGCACTAATTACTCTATCTCAGGTGCAGAGTTACGTAACCAATTATCTCTGTCTGCTCGAATACACCCTGTGAATGTGTTTTAAATAGCTCAACTAATTAACACTGAAATATCTCCAGACAACATTCAGCGTTAAAGCAAAAAGTAGATAGATATTCAGAAGGCCAACTTCATACAAGGCATGCATACATAGACGCGTTCTTACGGTTATCTACAAATAAAATAATATTAGTGACGAGAACTATCCACGCCTCGTTCAATGCGAATGCGACTAGCGTTACTCGATTAACGCGACACACAATACACACATCGAGGATATGTCACGTCCCGGTGACCAGTGACTTATGGACTCTAAGGTTACGTACGTACTGGCAGGTGGCTTACCTATAGCATATAGGATAGCGGGTTCGATACACGCTAGGCGACTACCGAAGCGCCAAGTGCTCAGTGTGAACGTTCATTTCACTTTACTACTCGCTAGGCGACTCGCTAGCCTCTAGGCGCTAAGCAAGCCAAATTTGAGTGCGTTCGTAGCCTAAGCAATTTCTTTAATTTGTTTTCTCTAAAATCGCTATCGTAACTCGCACATCGCTTTTGACTGTACAGTTTGTGTTCAAGCAGTAAGTGAGTCATGTTTATTTATGCGTGCCTTTTCGTTGATTATGTGGAGTTTACCTTCTATAGCTAACATCTTATGTAAAGGATATCCGATGTAGCGAAATCAGTGTAAATTGTTTTGAAATTAAATGAGCTGGGATGGGACAAATAGGTTAGTTTAGTATTTAGTCATCATCATTAGGTAGTCTTTATTCGAATAGTTGGGTTTAATTGGAAACCGTAGTATAGTAAATTGGTGGTATTGGGACCAATTTGAGTTTCAGATCATTTCAGTATTAAAATGAACTCGTTGAAGTGAGAAGTGGTCATCATTATCTTTTGTGTGTAATGTGAGTAGCGTTAACGATTTAAAATTACTGAATGCGATCTTCGATAGATGAGATTTTCTTTGTTTAATTCATTTAATTACTAATTAATGCTCTCAAATCAGTTAAGGAAAATCATCATGAGCAAACATGTTCTAGAACCAAAAATACGGAAACATCTACAAACTCTCACTATTTAGGCGGTTATCACAACATACCGCTCAACCGCACGGCGGTAAAGCGGATCGCACGTCGTATTGGCTTGTATGATATCCGTTGATGACCCACGTACTCTGCCCCACCGCGCGGACGAGCGGTGCTCACCGCCTTTCCGCACGGCGCACATATAAATCTTCGCTGCCTCCGTCCGATCATGTGGAGGACCGGTGTCGAGGGAGAATCGCTTTATGTAGATTGAGTAAAAGCCTAAAACAACAGAACTTTTTATTTGCGATAGCTGACGAAGAAAGTAAAAGGTCATACCATAATACCTTACTATCTTGTATGTGGTAATTTTTTCAAAGAGTAAGTAACCCACGGTTATACTGAAATGTTAAGGTAGTAAGCGTTGTTTATGAATTATATGGAATTATGTTTTCTTTGATATTTGAGCAAGCAACTCTCGGTTTGTAACTAAATATATTTTACCTAAATTATTTGATTTGATTTCAGCAAAGCGTAGGTATTTTCATTTACTAGCAACATGTTTATCGCGATTACAGTTTTCTAAAAATAATTCAGCGGAAAACGCTCTATCTGTCATTGTCCTACATGTTTCTTTACACTCCTATTTCTTACATTATGAAATGTTTTTTTCAGGTAATTCGTATCTTTGTAAGATGCAAACTTGTCCAAAACTCCGGCAAATCATGGAAAACGCAAATCCGATTCTACATAATACTTTACCAAGCTTTATCTACCTGACTTATAAAGAGGCTTTGAAGGCCAAGGGATTTAAATCTGGGCCGTTTAGCGTGTCGTGGCCTGGGTCAGTCCCTCGAGAGTGGCCGAATAGCCACTTTCATGCACGCGGGCTACTTGCGCTCGGTGGGCCAGGAAAATGGCGGGGATGGAGCGTGTCAAAGAAATATCAAGTGTTTTTTTTTTTTCATTGAATGTCAGTATTGTGTTTATCTATTGTTTACAGATTTACATATTTCAATACTTTCTACAACATTGTTATTTCTAGAAGTTTTAAAACTGCACGTGTAATACCTACCCCGCCAAAAAAATTTTCATGTAAAATGTTTTTGGCAGATATTTTTTTTTAGTTCGAGTAACTTATCAAAATCTCCAATACTTACCTGAGTTTTTTCGGTTTTAATGGTATAGCAGCGTATCTAAATCGCTGGTCCTCTAGCCCACAGAGTAATGTCTGAATCTACCCAAAAAGACATTTGGGTTTTATTTAGTGTGAAATATAAATGGTTGTCGGAGGCCTTCCATATGGTGGACCCACGGATATGGAGGCCTGGTCGTAACTACCGAGGATCAAGATATGAGCTCCAATAACTTGGTGAAAATATTTGCAAGGCAACGATTTTTATTCTTACGTGAAAGGAAATGTATTTTTCCTTTGCTAGGTAACGTGGAAAAAGGGCAGTTCTTACGTTTTGTAACGCCGAAGTGAAAGTTATCTTTGAGTGATAAAATGTCTCTTCTTATCTATACCTACGTACCTACTCTTGGTGTCACTGAAATGTTAAAAAGTGTTCTGCCGTACCAGGTCAATAAATTTTCAATCAAGAGAGGATAATTTTTTCAATCGAGTCAATCTACTTTTTATATCAGGAGTTCAGGACTGGGGCTGAAATCTGTTCTTACTGACCGTCTATTCAGTTGTTTTATTATACATACTTTGTGTTTATCTCATAAACTATTTATTTATGTTACTAAACATACGAGGAAGTCTGTAAACTTTTATACAATGCTAGAGCCGTATTCAAGTTTGAAGAATAATGGTAATTGAGAACGGTGCCTACCACCACATCTCATAGCCGTATTATTAATCTTATTTCAATACTGTTAGCCTGCGTCATTCCGCTGCTGGACAAAGGCCTCGTCCTATAACTTCCAGTTTTTGCGATCCAGGGCTAATGTGGACGACAAGTCACACAAAGATTAAAACAATACAGCTATAACAGGTTTTCCTGTACTTTTCAGTCTGAAGTTAGCTACATACCCCGACAATTCGACTTCTATTCAAGTGATGGAGACAACACTATTACAGTTAGAATGAGCAGCAATATCTCAGCATTAACGCTACTCCTGTCACTTACAAAAACAAAAGAAACTTATGTTACATGAAAACTTTCCTAATAAAGCTAAGTGGTCGTCGCCTCAGGTTTGATACTGCTTATCATTCAGCCCACACCACAAGGAAAAGCAAGCGTTTAATTTCAGTGTCGTGGAAGTGAAACAAGGGTGTAAGGATAATAATTCCTTCTCACGTTTACGTTCACGTTTTTCATTCCACTTTGGGGTCTGTTTTCTTTTGTATAATGAACGTCCTCGACTTCTTGGATGTCTTAAGGTACAATTCCAGCAATAAGAGGCAATGTTGCCATCTAAGGACACAATAAACACACAAAATAAGCGTTTTCATATGATAAGGCAGAGTTGTGTCTTAGTAGGACCCATATTTCGACAGTTTTGTTTAAGTCCCATTGTAATGGGGGACGAGGGGGTTGCCGTCAACAGGGCACGAATTCAGACTACGTAGCTGATACCGAGAAATTTCAATGTGATTGAAGGACCTGATAACACTGCCGAACCCATGAATTGAACCCAGAGCCTCATGCTCAACAGTGCCGTTTGCAACCGCTACACTAGAGAGGCCCTTCGGAATTGTACCTTTACTTATTTGTCAAAACTCAGGAGAAGCAATGTGAAGTGGGACACTCCCCTTAGGACGTGTACTGACCTTATTAGTAATGTCCTCAAAAAGGTCAACACTTGTAACTGGCGCGCATGAAATAAGAAGAAGAATGAATAAAGAAAAAGCATATAAAAACTGTATTGCAAAAATATTCATCTAGCCAGTACAATTTTTTTAATTTTGTCCACATTCCACACCCTTTATCAGCCTAAAGAGAGTGTAGTTACAAGATAGCTGTATGTTTACCAAATTACTTGTTGAGTTGTACCTACGTAGAATTGTGTAGTTTCTGACCCAATAAAACAGTAGCGAGAATCAGGTCAGATAGGCAAACGCTCGGTGTCAAAAATACTTGTACATATCTGGTTAGAATTGAAACCGAGCCCAACATATTTAAGAAAAGCCAAGGTACTCGTACATGATGAGTTGGTAAAATTGGCAATTTATTATGGTAAATGAAGCCCATTGCTGTAATTCTGAAAGGTCTTCATCTAATCAATTACAAGACCCTATAGATCTGCGGTTAATATGCAAAAAGTTGTCAAAAAACAGTGACCCATTGTCCAGCAACCCGCCTCCTAGCACCTTCAGTAAATGATGACGAAATGATCTCGTATGCTCAGTCCAAAAGCAAACACGAAGTAAATAACAGTGGAATTATAATAAATTGGGACATTAGCCGTTGGGCGACGGATGACACGGACGTGGAACACGGACTAGGGCTGGGACAAGTTCCCGATTACGTGTGTCCCAGGCATAAATGTGACCAGTTCCCGTTAAGGTGTGTCCCAAGGATGAATGTGACGAGTTCCCGGTAAGGTATGTCCCAGGAATGAATGCGACTCGTAAGATTAAATCATGTTTGTAAATTTTCCGGTACTTGAGAATGATGGATCTTCTAATAAACGATGTATGTGTTGTAAGTGTCGTCGAGTAATATTGAACCCTGTAATTTGGTGACAAAAACAGTTCTACCTCGTAAAAATAAATATTCTGTGTACCTTTCCGGCCAGTGCACCTGTAGGTTAGTAATCTTGTAGCTTTACTGAAAACTTGAGGAGCTCTCAACTCGACGGGTAACAACAAAGAAAGGACATTTGGGTTAGTGCGCATAATGTACTCAAACGGTCAGACAGTCGTTAAAATAATAATGATGTTTTATTATGTAAGTCATCTAAGGTCAGAGGAGAGAAGTGTGATTGGTATTTTTACAACATTTTGTCTATCAGAACATTTTGATTGGCTGACTTTTTCTATTATCACAGTTTTATCATCTAAAATACCCACCTCCAACATCAGTTACCCCGGAAATCCGGCTTTTGCCAACCCTACTCCCCCGGCGGACGGGCGCGAATGCGGGAAAATCCACCATTACTAAAATGGGGACGTAATAGTTCTGTCCCGGGGAGTTTATGTGACAACAGATTATGTTCGTTTTTCCGCCTCTTGCAGTTTGTCCTCCTGGCCACGAGCTTCACGCCCAAGCGATAAGCGTGATGTGACGACTGTGAAGAAACTTAATAATAGAAGTTTTTTGAAGTATGCAAAGAGTCATCAATTAAAATCGAAGGGCAGGCGCTTTTATGGACTGCCTCACCTGACCTATATACGTATATTGATGTTCAAAAAGTGCTGATTATCAGCTTAATTTGAATGAATGACTTTTCATTTTGATCCCGAGACGTGACTTGCGGAGTGACGATTCTCACGAGAAGTAAACAAAAGTCGCTCGGGCGTGTCTTGAGTAACACCGCCTGACCGCTTGACGCACGTTGAAGCGATACGCGTGTTGCTACATCGTCTGTGTAGAAACCAAATGAAAGAAGTTGTTTTTAGAGCAATACTACTTCTCTTCTTAGTGTGTCTAACACCACATTTTTCAGATATTTGTAACCCAAAACATGCGCCTCTTTCACGGTGTTACCAGTGGCAACTATAATTGTTGCGATGCATCTCCTTATCCACCCTGCTGACGTTCCGTCGAGACAGCCCCACTTTACGAGCACGGGAAGTGCAGAGCAATAGTACCCACTCGATGAAACCAGTGACGCTCGTGCGTGTCTATTTACGCAAGTCGCGTCGCATGAGGGCGTAGTCGAGGCCTATAGGTTTAGCAGTAAGCTATATGTCTCTATAGTTCTGGAGTTACAGACAGGCCTTGTTTTGATGGCGTGTGTGTAAAGAGCAACTGAAAACCTTGTAGGCAAGGTTGCTCCCTAGCGGACGCATAATTTGGTGATAACGATAACGAGGTAGGCTTTGTTTTTTTCTCCTTGCCGGCCGATTCAACTTGGAAATTTTATAAATATTAACCTTTTGACCGCCATAGTCACACCAATCGCGAAAAAATCTGCTGTTCAGTAATTTATCTGGTCAAAATGTACTGAACAGCAGATCTTTTTTCGTTATTTCAGGTTTGGTCCCATAGTAAAAGTTGTTTGTTATCATGAGTGTCAATCACGTGTTTGGGTATCGGTCACTTATTACCAGTTGCCCTATATATGTGACAAGTAAGCGCGTGCCTTGTCGCTAAACGACACAAATATGTGATAAAATGGTAGGTGATATTGTGGCTTGGCGTGGAGGGCACGCGCGTGCGTTTATACTCTGGCGGTAAAAAGGTTAAATTAGGTTAATTATGACAAAAAAATCAATATTCGAAGGTTTAATAACTCAACTCTGTGACGCAATACTCAATACAAACGAACCATTTTAAAACAAAATGGAACCAGAAAACGAAATATTTGCAAGGGAATTCACGCCGACAATGTTTCAGTTTTTCCCCGTACATTATCTACGGCAAAAATATTTTTTGTGTTGTTAAATTCTTTTTTACAGACAAAACTTTTTATTGTCACTGACATACTGGCCTGAAATAACTGGAAGAGTTGAGTGTAACAGTAGAAAAAAAAAGAAAAAGCAAAACAATATATTTTGTAATATATTTAAAGGGAATGGACAGACAGTCATAATATGGGCATGTGATGAGGAGGGACGATTCGCATGTGGCTAAAAGAGTGATGAATATAAATGTTGATGGATGGAGAGAGAGAGTAAGACATGAGAGGAAACGATGGATGGATTGTGTAGCGTATGTTGCGCGCGTTGCGTGTTGTTGTTGATGTGTGTGTTGAGTAAATGATAGCGTGACGGTGGACAGAAGACAATGGAAGAAAAAAACGTGTTGCGCCGACCCCAAGTAACATGGGACAAGGACGCAGGAGTATGAAGATTTTATTTCTACTTGCGAAACTACTCACTAAGGGTAAATTTCATCAATGAAGCTGAACACGTTTATGAGTGCGTTCAAGAGCTGCCTGCGTCATAATTCCTGAGGAATAATTGACACGGACCACTCTCGAATACTGATCCGCACATCTTTTCCTGATCGCGTTCAGTTTCACTAGCGAAATCCGCTCTTAGCCGTAGTTTGGGTACAGTAAAAATTAAGTTGCAGCCTTTGTAATAAAAAACCGGCGACGCAACTACGTAAAAACAAAATGCTCTAACTTCAGAACAACGAACCAAAAACTATACTTAAAAAACATCGTAACAAGCCACATCAACAAGTAAATCTCTGCAGTGGTTTCAAACAAAAAAAAAACTCTTAAGAGTTTAAAATCGCATACCCATTAATAGTCTTAACTCTAATAAAAAGAACTTTCTAAATGAGTCTGAGAGTTAGAAGTTTTAGCATAATGCACCGCCTCGTTAGTACCCAGGAAAATGGAAAATAAGTTTACAAATAAATGTTACGGTTTAGTGTATAATGCTTCGATGGTTTTACACGTCTTCTCACAAGTTTCTAAGTTAAATAAAATTTTACAAGCGGGCGTTGGTGTGGCGATCATGGGTGTCAAGGTTGGATAACTTGTTGGGCTATTTAGCAAGACTGGCTATAGATTTGTCAGATCCGGTCATTAGTACGGACATAAAATGAATCGCAAGCGTGCTAGAGGTGACATGACGTGACCTACTTACAAGTCAACCCACACCTAGAGCGCACTTCTACAGAGTCGTGATGTTTTGAGCTCGCAGCGAGGGCGACATGCAGTGTCTGATCGCAGCGAAGTTCAGACGTCCAGGAACTGTACGCGATTCATTGTGCGCAATGTTATTGTGTTAAATTTTAATTTCAAGTAATTTGTTAGTGTACCCAGTGTTTTTCGTTATACACGAAACCCATCTTCTTCTTTATAAGCCTTCGAAAATAGAGCCCTACACTGGTTTTCTGTTACTATTTTGCTTACATCATCCTACTGCAGGACAAAAGCTTTTCCCCTTAACTTCCAGTTAATAAAAAGGTTCAATTTTCTAAAAAGAGGTTTGTTCGTCTTATTCACTTAGAAAGACTTAACTTAGAGTAATGAGTGTTAGGAAGAAATTAACTCTCTCTCATAAACTCTTATAAACTTTCTATAAATGGGACTTATACATAATTGTGTAGGTACCGTGTAGACCATAGGGTACACCTATGCATAATCCTTTGAGTATTAAAGGCGAGTTTGATATGCAACGTTAAAACTAAGTTTAGTAAATGATACGACATAATCCTCATCGTCATAAGAAATGGAAAACACATCAATAATATAAATACGCCATAACATTTACCGAGTGCCATCGTCACTCGCTCCTCCCGAATAAAGTCGAAAAGGAAAAACCGAGCCTTCAAGATATACGAGATCAATTTACTTGAAGCTCTTGTCATGTAATTACGTCACGCTCCCGGGAAGTCGCGAGATGTGCGCGTTTTCCATTAGTCGTGTTATCTGCGTCGTGTACAAATGCGTTTAGCGACGCATTTCTGTTTATCGCAAGGATAACAGGAGAAATGATGTCATCTGGCGTTCTGGGTAAAAAGGGAACGTTTTGTTGTTTTTTGGTGGCGGTGTTTTGTAGTTGCTCCTTTTTGCACGTAGAAGGAGTCATTTCGAGTTTTCAATTGTTGTCATGTGTTCTTGAAATGGTCGAGAACTATTTGATTTCTTTTTCTCCGATTTGGACATTACATTAGTACACAAAACAATAATGTAATTGCGATAGACGTAGTAACAAAAAAGTAAATGAATTAGGGAGGATACACATTACAAGGGTATCACAAAAGAGGGCAATGGAGATATAAAGCCGGATTAGGGAACTCAGGGATGTTTATTGATATAACGAGGATTAAATGTTGCGTTTAGCATGGCAACAGCGGTCGTCGCCCTTTCCATAAAATCACATGAATTAAAAGCACTAAAACCATAAAATATGTATCGTTTTTAGGGGTCCTTAGTCCTAACAAGGAACTCTTATAGTTTCGTCATGTCCGTCTGTCCGAGGTTTTGCTAAGAGACCGTTAGTACTAGAAAGCTGTAATTTTGTGGGGGTGTATGTATCAATTACGCCGACAAAGTAGTAAATAGAATTTTGGAAAATAGTTTTTTTAGGGTAGCTCTCTTTAAGTTGGGATAAATTTTTTTTTCATCGTCTACCCCATCCTGTGGGGTATTGTTGAATAGGGCTTTTAAAATGGCATAGGGGTTGCTAACACTACTTTTGATTTAATGCTTCATTTACGAAATATTAAACTTTAAAGTACAAATTTTTGTTCCAGTAGGGCGTTTCCCCCCCCCTCTAAAAGTTAAACTACTGGCTTGAAAAATCTGGATAAATTCATGATGTTAGTGCATTTTATGAACTTTAAAAGAAAATTATATATATAGCGGTTCAGATAACTTTATTAGTTTAGCAGTAGCAGTCGTTGAACTTGGGTGTTGGATAATTTTGTGCCAAATATAAAATCCTTATTATATTCAAAATAAAGGACAACAGAATCGTTCTATATTGTGATAACGGGCTACTACAGAACCCTACACTGCGCGTAGCCCGACACGCACTTGGCCGGTTTTTTTCATTGGTGAAAAATGTTGAGGATCGCATTAGTTAATTCAGGGCGTTAGAAGGCTTTGTTTCCATTTTCAAACTGAAGAACCTCAATAAATATACAGGGTGTAAAAGACCTCATCACGAAGCCGTTAACCAAGCATTCTGTACATCAAACTAAGTAACTTTACGCAAACATTATTGTTGGGAAACGACTTTTTTTTTTGGGGTGAAAAATCATGTTTTGTGGTAAAACTCAATGTAACGCACTCAAAACATTGTGCTGATGGATGAATTGAATAGTACGGGGGTCGTGGAGTTGTTTAAAGTTAAAATCTTACAATAAAACTTGTATTTAATAAAAAACTTTTCAAAAAGTTGGAACTTTGACCCCCAATATTTCCGTAACTAGAAGGTTCCCAGGTATGGTGTAGAACAAAAAAATGATCGCAATGACGAGGAGAACAAGTGCCTTTCGGCTTCGTTAAGAGGTGTTTTACACCCTTTAGGTGGGTCAATGACCGATATTCATCATAATCTTCCTGCCTTTTTTCTATAATTCGGGTCAGCCCATATTACTGGTGATTCAAAGTCTTGTTGGTACAGAAGCTCCCCATCCACGACACCCGTATATCCTACGAAAAAGTTAGCGGTAATCACGTTATTACTTCAATATCGTAGAATTTAGTGCCACCATCTCCTAACATAAGATTATTGGCCACTACTGTAACGTGCCTCGAAGTCGTGTCCGAGGCTTTTAGCTTGATGCCTTTCTTTGTTGTTATTATTATTGTTATTCTTGTTTTGTTTTTAAAAGGGCTTTTACGAACTTAATGTTGTGTGTGTATTAAGTGATGTAGGAGCTGGTAAAGGTATAATGGCCTTACTGAAACTAAGCGAAATCGAAATGAATATAAAAGACTTTTGGGTTTTTGAAGAACTGACTATCAAGGATTTACGAATGATAATAGGGACCAACTAAATCACCAACACCATTTACAGAACAACGAACAAATTCTAAGTTGATTATTTTTAAGTTACTGTTTTGAACTCAGCTTAAAGAAGGTGTAAACGGAACTTTCAGGAAGCCGTCAACCAAACATTCTGTATTTCAAACTAAGTAGCTCCACGAAAAAATATTGCTGCGAAACGACTTTTTGTTGGAGTGAAAAATCATGGTTTATATAGTAGGACTCAATGTAACGCTCTCAAAATATTAAAAGGTACAGTGGGCAATTAAAGTTAAATTATAACAATAACAACGTGTATAGAAAGAAAAGGTCGTGGAAAAGTTTTTTTATCTCTAATATCTCCGCAAGGTTCCCAGGTAAAGTCTAAAACAAAAAAATATCACAACGATAGAGAGAACAAGTGCCTTAACGGCTTCGATAAAAGTCTTTTTACATCCATTATTACACCTAGACCCGCTTGCACACATATTCAATTTAAAGCATCTTCGAACTTACTGAACCACCAGCTATTAGAAGTTAGTGATAAGTGCAAACAGAATGTATCCACTGAACTTACTACAAACACAAATAGAATATTCAATAGATCTGGTACCGCTAGCAGAACAGATGTACAAACTGTCATTTAAATTTAACTATCTTCTGCACGCGACTTCGCCCTTGTGTTTATCGGAGTATTATTCCACGGGAACGCACTACCGGGATTTGCACTATCTAGTTTCCTTCTTTCCTGGCGTATTACAGAACAACTGGGCCATTTTATCAAAATCGGTTCAGTAGTTTAGGAATCTATACTGGGGTGGGGAAAATGCACGTGTCTATGGGTTTACATTTAAGTGAAAGAGTGAGAGATCTGTTCATTAAATGTTTTATCGATTAATAAATAGGTCTTCCGGGCATTTTTCAATTGATTTTCTAAAAAAAATACAGATTTCACGATAATCGTTGACTTGATTAAGTGGAGAAGATCTCTTGTAGCAGAATTTGCTGTGTAATCTTGTTGAGCGTTAAAAACTTCGTCAGCAGTTCTAAAGCTAGGCTTAAAATGGGCGACCCTGACTGTCAGTTTAGGCTTATAAAGTTAGTATAAAGTTCTAAATAATTACAAGTTTATAATCCTAATGACTGTCTTGTTACCGCGATCCATTTCTGCTAACACTAATTTATACGATGCGATGCGACAATTAATACAATCAAGCAACAATAAATTTTGTAAACAACAGTTGGCATATTATTAGTTAATAAACCTCATTCTTTTAAATTTTTGAATGGGGTTTTAGGGTGCTTGTATTAAGATACACTCTCTGAATCTCTCTCTCTGATTTTTCGTATTCATGTGCATATTCAATAATCATTACATGCTTCGATGAAGGAAAACATCGTGAGGAAACTAGCATGCCTGAGATATGTATGCACCCTCTGTTTTTATCACAATTGTCGTAAGAACTATGATTGATCAATTAATATATTTTTCTTTATTTATGCCATAAAACATGTAAAACATAACAAACATAAGTCTAAGCTATTGCACACAAACAAACATATTTACAATAATTTAATCATCATCATCATCATCATCATCATCAGCCTATAATGTTCCCACTGCTGGGACACGGCCTCCTCTCAATCAGGGAATGGGCTATAAATCCACCACGCGGGCCTAGTGCGGGTTGGTAGATGTCACATGTCTTCGAATTTTTGGTTCTAGAACATGCCGGTTTCCTCACGATGTTTTTCTTCACCGTTTTGAGAGCAGTGGTGATGAAATAAATTACACAAAGTATTGCGCCTGTCTGGGTTCGAACCCAACTCTCGCTAATTTAATACTTAAAACTATGTCTATGGCTCGCTCTCTATTACATTGGAAGTAAACATAACTGGTGATATATGGGTGTACTATTAAGTACACATCTGCCTAACTCTTCAGGGATTATAGGCGTTATGTTATATTTAAAACTATGTACTCCTACTTTAAGGGGCTCCCCCATGCACACTAGCGCCACTTTAGTAAAAAAATCAGAACTCGTTAAATACACAATTTATATAAAATCTGATTGACAAAATCAATGCTTTAGAGTTGTAGGTTATTGATGTCTATTTAATTCATTAAAATATACTTCACTGTAGTTACAGTTAGAAAAATTGCTAAAAACGGCCGTTTTTATCCATTTTGTATCTGTAACGACAGCGAGCTATGTTTCAATGAGTTAAGCAGACGTAAATAATTTAGAAGACCAAAAGATTGATTTTGTCAATCAGATTTTATATTAATTGTGTATTTAACGAGTTCTGATTTTTTTACTAAAGTGGCGCTAGTGTGCATGGGGGGGCCCTTAATTTACAATCACATTGATATATTTAACACTGTAATCAAAGTCTTAATTTATTCTTATAAATCTAAGCTCATTTTTTCCAGCTGACCCTACAAGAGCACACAACACAATATGAACGAAGTGCTCTGAAATTACTTGTGAAAGTTTGGGCGCTGTTTAAATACCACTCGAACGTTTGGATCAAAGGTTCATACATACTGTACATTGTACACGTACAGTCAGCAGATTGAACGGCGCGGGTTCCGTAGTTTTGAACGCGATTTCAATAGTTCTGTGTTGCGAGTGCTCTATTTTTGTGATTTGAAAATCGGAATTTTTGCTGAATTTTGTTTTAGACTACTTGCTTTGATATTTTTTTGGTGAAAATACGTCATGATTATGGGATAATACATGGTTATTAGGAATAATCACAGTCAAACTTTATGAGTTAGATGGGTGAATATCAAAGCAGCAAATTTTACGTGTCCACGTTGAGAATCAAGGTGTAAAATGATAGGATGTTTCTTATTTTTGTTTATAGTAAACTACGTTATTTGGTGCAACCAGGGCCACATTAATAAAATTCAAGTTTGGTGGCTTGTCCCAGTTCCATTTTTTGATATGATTGAATTCACCAAAGTAACAATTTAGGGTACAATAAAAAATAAACCATTTCCTTAGTTTATGCATTAGACAAATTATCCAAAAAACAATTTAACCATATTAGAAAAACTTATTTAAAAGCACAGGACACTCGATCTAAGTTTATCCAAGCTAAACACAAAATTTTGGTGACACTTTTTCAACTTACTATAACATGAAGTTTCGTGCGTGTGCGACCAATAGCGTTTTTTTATTTCGCACCCTGTCGGTCGTGCGCAGGACTTGCCCGTAACAGGTGTGTGATTAGTGCTGCGATTACCCGATAAAACCGAAAGTAATCATCTTGGGTGGTACGGGGGACAAGAATTGTTCAATTTTGGTGGATCGTTTTGCTGCTGATTATAACGTGTTTTAATAGTAAGCTACACGTTATAGCTAGTGATTTGGGTAACGCATAAATGAGTGATATTAATTTAATTGTAACTTAAACCCCCTATTTTTAAAGTTTTTTTTATGCTTGGCTCCAATTTTGGTGGGTCAATTTCGGTGGCTTTGGTGGCGTTTTCACGTACTATTTGTACATATATAGCCAGTTTTTACGTTGTAATACAGTTTCATTAGCAAACAAATAAATGTTATGTACTTGATAGTAAGTAAAACCTATTATCATAAGGGTAGCATGCTAAAGATGAAGTTTCTTATTTTATTGTTGTTGCTTTTTAGAATGCCAAATCAAACCAATGAAAAGAGGCTGCTTAAAATGAGAAAGGATGAAAGAAGAAGAAAAGCAACAATAATGTTTCATCATCAGCTTACAGCAGACCACTGCTGGACATAGGCCTCCTCAATGGCACGCCACTCAACTCGATTCTCAGCAACTCTCATTCAGTTGCTACCAGCCACCCTGCGAAGATCGTCACCCCAGTCTGAGGGCATCCCACCTTACGTTTGCCGATTCGCGATCTCTACTAAAGAACACATCTACTCCAACGGTCATCGGTTCTACGGCTAAATGACCGGCCCATTGCCACTTCAACTTACTTATTCTGTGAGCTATGTTGACAACCCTGGTTCTCTGTCGGACCACCTTATTCCCGAGACCTATCCCCCCTCACAGAGACTCCAAGCACAGCCCGTTCCATAGCTCGCTGAGCGACCTTAAATTTATGAACCAGCCGTACCGTGAGTGTCCACGTTTCGGCCCCGTAAGTCATAAGAGGCAGGACGGGCTGGTTGAAGACTTTCCGTCTTTAGGCACTGTGGAAACGCAACGAGAAAACCGGACGAAGTTTCCCAAATGCTGCCCAGCCCAGCTGAATTCTTCTGTGAGTCTCAAAGTTGTTCTTACCAAACTTCAGAGTTTGCCCGAGATAAACATATTCTCAAACAACCTCGAGAGGACCGCTATTGACAACAATAGATTCTGGGGAGACTACAGGACTGACCAGGTCTCGACAGAGTCAAAACCTTCTCATAGTCCACAAATGCAAGACAGCGGCCGATTATACTCTACGGACTTCTGTATGTTCTGCCGCATAGTGTGCATGTGGTCTATGGTGCTGTATCCTCCTCAGAATCCGGTCTGCTTCGGTGGCTGGAAGTCGTTGAGTCTTTGCACTAGACGATTTGTGACGACTCTTGAAAACAGCTTATTATACACGTGGCTAAGGAGCGAAATGGGTCTACAATTATTCTTTAATAGGGTCTTGTTCCCCTTCTTAAAGAAAAGAACGACTACGCCCCTTCTCCACACTTCTGGAACTCTCCCAGATAACAGGACCGAGTTGAAAAGCTCCTGAAGCCCTCTTAATGCAGGCCTTCCTCCTGCTTTCAGGAGCTCTGTCGTTATCCTATCCTCATCAGGGGCTTTTCCATTTTTAAGCTGTCTAAGAGTCGCCTCGATTTCATCTTGGCTGAATCTTGACAGGTCTTCTGTGAAATGACGGGTTAAGGTGGTTTTGGAACCCTCATTTTCATACAGAGATATACACTACGTGCGATGCATATTCAATTTTGGTGCCACTGATTTTCAATTTTGTTTTGGGCACTTTCGATTTTGGTGGGCGATTTTCAATTTTGGTGGCCACACTACACTTTAAACTAAAATATCTCAAAAAGTTATCGAGATATTTTTAGGCCTCTTTAATATTCTTTAAACTTGGACTTTCTCTCTCTCGCTCGGTTTGTATTCCCATAACAATTTAAGCAGATGAATAAAGTAAACGCGCGTCATGCGGGCGTTCTGTCTGAACTCACCCTAACTTATTTTATGAATATTTTTGATCAAGTTCTAAACAAAAGTAAGTAGAGTAGGTGCTTAAAGTTTTTACGTATATAAGTAATAAACACACATTTGCACATACATTTGGCTTATACCTAAGTACTTTGAGTACTTTTCGAATAAGTTAGTACCTATTTGTGAAAGTGAATAAAATATTATGTTAAAGAGGTGTTTTTGTATATTTTAAAGGATTATTCCATTTTCGTAGAGTTCATAACTCTTCCATTAATTTTAAGTTTTGATTATCGGATTTGAGTCACTTTGCCTATTTTAAAACATGGAAACCTACTCAATGGATGCAATATAAGTACTCATAAATATTTGATTTGTTTTTCTTTCAACAAATACTATTTAACTCTAAGAACATTGTAGAAATGTCCCAGGAAAAAATATTATTAGTGCTTAAATGTGGGGATATTTAAGCAGTTCTGTTTAACAGGGGGCTACGCTTTTTGCATTGCCACCGTCCGGGCACGAATCCAAATACCAGGCCCCTGCTGAGCTGATGGAACAGTAACACTTGCAACCATCAGAACAACGAACCAGACAGTATGTGTTTCTTTCGGAATCTGACACGATTTATTTTCAACCAGCCTGACCAAGGCTTATTCATCGTGCTACTGGGTTATATTGGTCAGAAAGGCACTCTTCAATAAAAAAAACTAGTATTCATTTGCATCTGGTTAGACTGGAAGCCGGAACCTATAAAAGTTTAAAAATTACTAGGCAGATGTTGACTATGGTCTTCGTTTTCAAAAGATATTAATCTATGTCACTACATATCAAGCCTTAAAGAGAACACAAAGACCTTCGCTAGTCATATTTACAGAGATAAGCTTGAAATAACTTTTCCCTTTAGACCGAAAAACCTTTGATTTAATGATAACATCATCCCGCCGCACAGTGGTCCTTTTCTCCGCCACCCCACTGCTCTAAAATCATAAATCACTCAGACTAAATTCAGCGAAGTTAATTTTCCTCTCATTTGCCTCCGAAAAAGTCAAAGCATTAAAAAAAGTTTCGTAATCGCAACAATTTTTAAAAGTCGCGACGAGTTTAGGGAAATATTAAGTTACTGAGTGTCTTCACGGTTTAATTCTTTTTTTTAAGGTCAGAAGGCAGAGGCAGAACTTACACCTTATTATGACATTTCGGGGTTTTCGGATTTTAAATGATATTTTGTGTGTACTAAATAAATCATGTTAGAGACATTAATGAAATGAGAGAAAAATACTTATTTTTAAAGTGTCTCGACTGTAAAGGTTCCTAGGAAAGGATTTTTAAGGAGAAGTGGTCTTCACAAGTATTCTGTAATGGCAACACATTGGGAAATTTAATATTGCAGTTAGAGAAAACTCAAACAAAGTTGAAATAAACATGCAAGTATATACAGAGCATATATATATATGCTCAGTATCTAACAACTTGTGAGTGTGACACCTCTTTTCCAACACAAAACAAGTCACCGTGCTGTCGCTTTAAAGAAATATTAATCGCACGAGAAAAAAACCTCAGTTGCAGTGAATTTACAAACGTCCTCAACAGAGAACAGTTGAGATAACGCTGAATGGTAAGCGCTTTATTATTTTCAGAGATAATTATATTTGTGTTTTGTGATGGATGCGCTTTTTTATCCACAATGGTGTTGTATTTTAAGCACTGCGGTGTGGAAAATGGTTTACCTTTTTTTTTTAGCGTTAAACATTTATTTTTCCTAAAAAAATAGTAAAAATAAATGTTTAACCCTACGACAATACACAGTCACAAATTGTTGCCATGAATTCAGTATTATGTTTCTAGACTACCATTACCAGAATTGTTTAAATCATTTTTACCATGTGTGTTGGTACTTATTTTAGTATGTAACAGTTTTGTTACAAGTATTAAAAACAGTAAGAGTTTGCTAACCGTTTTAATAGGAAATGGCCCGCCTTCCATCTTGCGCTGAATGTCCTGACACCTACGCACTTGACGATTTTATGACTGCATCAGCGAGCGGAGTTCACGTAGCTGAGTTTTGCCTTTCAATTTGATGAAAATTTGCCATCGACAAGAATAAAGAACTACTTACTAATTTCAGATTTCAGGTAACTACCTTAGTTTTCTTATTATGTACAAATATAGGGCAGAGCTATATTGTTTTTTTTTTCCAAAACTACCGACTACACAGCCAGCCTAACAAATTGCCAATGCAAAACTACTTTTGTTACTCACTCTAGTTTCCATACCCTAACGACCATCAGTAAAAAGTTCCTGCACAACGAGGCATCATCAAAAAACCCTTTCGCACATTTAAAAAGTAAAACACACCCAGTAGCTTGACAAAATCTAGATAGAGTTTATACATTTAGTCTTTCTGGGCTGCTAAATATTTAAACAGGAATGAAATTAGGGCAAAAGGTTCAGTTTATATTGCTACTTTGTGAAAATATTGAGCACACCTGGAAACTAAAATGTAATCAATTGCTAAATTGGGACTTGCCTTAGTACGAAATTATTAAATGGTTTGTTACATGTGACTCCACCATTCCAAGTCAAGAGAGAAGTGTTAAAAGACTAGTGACTACGCTTGCAAAAACGTGATGACGTTGCAGCGAGTGATGTCGGGCTTATCTTAATGACGATAAAGATTTGTGTCTACTATTATTAATAAACAAAAGAGTTTGTTTGATCTCTAGAACCTGTCAGATTTGTAAATTTCTAAGCATGTGATAGCTCTCGATCGACGGGCGGATCATCGTTTTACCATAAAATCAAATATCACATATATTATATAGATAAAAAAAAAAAAAAAAAGAATTCTGTTATAGGGACATGTCTATGTGACCATGATGTTTCTGCCCTCTGGTTACGATTAATGTTTAAGATTGAAAGGAGATGGAAAACAGTGGGCCCAAATGTAATAAGATGAGATATGATCTAAAAAATAAGTCATAATTTTTTATCTTAGACTACGAAAAATCAACTCAATTCTCAATCTGGAAGCGGAGAAATGTGAGAAAGATTGTATTCGTATAATAATGTCGATTTTGAGTAATCGTAATTGTACCAATATTGCAACTTTTTCACTAAGTAATAATAAATAATAATAATAAAGATTTATTGTTGAACTAGGACTAGATTACATGGCAAAGTATTATAAGATAAAGCACAAGCAAATAGTTTCTTAATCTAGTTAGTGGGTGCCGTATACTGTTCTCCTAGATAGGTTACAAAGTAACCTGTGTTTAGGAGAAACAGTTCCGATCCCCGTCATAATGGTTGACTTAAGACAGCACGTAGCAAGTAATTATGTAACGATTTATGTCTATTTATACTTATATGCATTATTTATAGTCTAATTAATAAAATATAAACAAGTAACAGAAAAACCAATATTATGATTTTCGAGTTCATATCGATTTAAATCGTCTAATATTTTTAGTCTGTTACTGGTATGACAGCTGGCTGACTGACATTGACACAAGACAGTGAATATTTCCTTCAAGGTGATGCATTTATACTAAATAGGGGCTTTCGTGACTCATTACCTTTGTTGCACACATGTGGCTATAGGACATACGTGCCTGCTTCGCTGGAGGAGGGTGAAACACAGCTATCAACTAGTGAGGCAAACAAATCAAGAGGTCAACAGGGACCTTCTTCGAGAGGTGTCGGCTGCCAGAACTACCTGGCTACTCAGGGGCCGCATACAATCCCGACATATATGTCGAAAAACTTATTTCATTTATATTTTAGTCGACAGCTCTCGTAGAGGAAAGGAAGCTGTTGTGATGCATTACTGTAATTGTATTGTAGGTAGACGAACTGTAGGCTGCTGTGCTCATACAATGTGTATTTTATGGTACCTTGGCTGGGCTAGGCACCAAGATCATATTGTTCCACCTGCACAATTTCTAGACGACATTTTAATTATAATAGAAGACGAATAAAGTATTATAATAAAATGTTTTGTTTTTATTCTAGACATTTTCTTTCCATAACTCCATACCCGTTACCTACCTTTGACTTCAAGTCATTGACGTTCATTCATATGACTTCAAACATTTTCCATTAAATCTAATAAACATTAGTGTTTAGAGAGCAGAGTTCTGCTCTCAGATTGTCAAAACTCACAGAATTTTCAGTGAGGGACTGCTAAGTCTGAATCTATTTATTCACACCATTTTCATCTCGTTACATTTGGGCCCAAGATTGTATGTAATCGTTTCCGTCTCCTTTGCAATTTTCACAGTATGTATAAAAATGATATCTACATTACTTACATTTCCTATTTATGAACCTATTTTCGACCAAGCTTACCTACTATAAATCAAACAGTGAACCTTCTGTCTTCATAGTGGCGTGAACATTTATTTTAGCAGGCTTTTAACTAAACTGTGTTAAAATTATTCGGCACTTCATTTAGCGCGAGTTACAAGCATGTCACTGTTAACACGTATCTTATTCTGTGAGGACAGTGCTGTCACGACGTGTGAACGTACTGTTTACTCTGCTAATTACTTGCTACACGCTCTGATTTGTTCTTTTTGACTTTCTTCAATGATAAAAGGTTTTGTGTAGGGATTGAGATAGTAACATGTGTATGTTATTTTCAGAATAGTACATAATTCTAATGAGGAGGACCTCGTAGCTAAATAATAACAGACGCTCGGGTGGACTTCTAGGTTAAGCCGCGCTTGCCTGGGTTGGTCAGTGGACGGGTAATTATCCCTTACAAACCAAGTTTCCTCCATAAAAGCACGTTAATCCATTCGTCCCGGCTGTAATCTGTAGATCTTTGACAGTCGTTTAAGTAGTCAGCTTCGATCAACAGTTACAGTGACCAGAAAGTATTGACAACCAGTTTTACCAAGTGTTACCGTATTACCCAGTACTAACTGGGCTGTGGAGGTCAGATAGGCGTCCATGTAAAAATACAAGTATTCAGCCGCATCCGGTTAGACTGAAAGCCGACCCGAATATAGTTGTTAAAAGACTAGTCTTTTAACAATCTCTGCTAAAATCTGCCTAGGCAGATGATGACAATATCAATTCCAATGCATAGAGCTATTACTATGTTCTAATGTAGAAAATAATGCGAGAACTGCGTTAAGTATGGGTAAATTTAATTAAAGTCATCGTCTAGTAAATAGGTAGTCTGTTTAAACATATCGTAATCAGAGGTAAGATAACACGTTGTTAACATATCGTTATAGACAGAACAGTAAAAAGTATTGGAATGATGGAATGTGTTAAAAAAGATGACCACTTTATATTCAATTATCTAGGACCTATATGAAAACTGATACAGTAGTCGCCTGCTGCGCAAGAAAATAGGCCTCCATCTACAAGATTTTTCCACTACCTACTTCTCCTTGGCAATATATCAACAAAAAATAACCCGAAAAAAATAACAAAACATTTAATCATAATGAAATAGTGTCTGGTCAGCAGAGACCGAACATAATCCAAGTCTTAATGTCTGGCAGGCGACGCGACAGGCGCGTACTAGTCTAAATAAAAAGATGGCGGTCGCAACAGATGTCACGACCATGCTAAGCTTTAATTTATCACTTCGCTTAGAGTAGGGGGGCAAGGTTCAAGATTTTGTGAGTTTTCTAAATAAAGTTATGGTAAATTATGAAGGGTAGGAGCCTTTAGCCCTGCAGTGACGTAGGCTTAATAATAACTAGCTGATGCGAGTCGCACGGGACCGGTCAATGTGGCGACACTTGGGGGAGGCCTATGTCCAGCGGTGGACGTCTTTCGGCTGAAATGATGATGATGATGATGCCCGCGGCTTCTTATATACTAAAACCTTCCTCTTGAATCACTCTGTCTATTAAAAAAACCTGCATCAAAATCCTTTGCGTAGTTTTAAAGATCTAAGCATACATAGGGACAGACAGACAGACGCGGCGGACTTTGTTTTATAATATGTAGTGATCATAATATTTATGGATAAAAAACTTTAAAACATGGTTAGATCGTGTATGATGTTACGGACAGTGGATAATCAGCAGTATGCAAATCTAGTTTATGCAAGTAAAAATGAATCTTCGGAAACATGACGATGAAAATCAAATAATAGGCAATTTTAAAGCTCAACGGTTTACCATCTCCTGCGAAGTTTTTTTCAAAACTCGCTCACTATAATAAAATAAAAACGGCTCAAAAATAATATCCCCGAAAAATATCCAACATGGCCACCATACCTTGCACTACATTGTGTCAGAACATAATATCATAACAAAATTTAGTGCAACCCGCGGCCCGTTGATTTAATCTTCAAAAAATACTCTTTTCACGGGTCACTGGGTTTTTGTTAAAATAAATATTAGGATGGCCAGTTATAGAGACTTTGGTATCGCTTCTGACTCTAAGGAATTTCTTGTGAAATACTTTTTGAGCTTGCAGTGGAAAAGTGATAAGGTAGGAATTTAATTAATGGAAAAATTGCTTTTTTTCTTGTACTCTGCGGAGCAGACGAGGTTGGAAGAAAAGGCGTAAGATTTTTGTGAACTTAGTCATGAAATAGTTGTTCGTTGGACGAAGAGAATATACGATGGGAAATTTTTAAACTGTTGTTTCATACATTCATTAACACGTATCTTTTCCAAAATTACATAAATCAATGGTGGAGTTAGAACGATAAACATGCAAACGTATTTACTAACGTTAGTAGAAGCCAAAAAGTGAAGACCTAAAAACGATACTTTACGTATCTACTGTTAACTTTAAGGGCTCATTTACGGAGACGCGGCACCTCGGGCGGCGAGTTGTGCGGCGCGTTGCGTGTTTTTTTCCGTTTAGGGAGAGGCGGCGCGTGCAGTGGTCCGCGTTATCACACGCCCAAACACAAACATAATATGGCAATGTACGATGTTGTTTACGAAGACGTGGCTCGTGGCTCCAACCAGCCCGCGAAATTCAAATTTTCCTACGTTTTTTGCAATTTGAAGGCCAGTGCTAGGTTGTATGTTGATTAAAATATTGCTCGCGACTGTAAGACGTATGTAGTTATAGAATTATAATCATCAAAATCATCAATACAACCCTCCAAGCGCATAAAGGTGCAGGAATGACTTTGACCTTGAAAAAGTAATAAAAAGAAAAGATTTTATGATTATAATTCTATAACTACATACGTCTTACAGTCGCGAGCCATATTTTAACTAACATACAACCTAGCACTGGCCTGCAAATTGTAAATAACGTAAGAAAATTTGAATTTCGCTGGCTACCCTGGAGCATCCACCTTAATTCACTTTTAATGGGGAAGGCAACTGTATAACTAATGGCGCTAGCATAGCTTGAACCAAACTTCGTCATTGGTTGTAAATCTGTCAATGTTATTTTATATTTCTAAATAGTTTGACCTCAATGGTCAGATTGGGACTAAGCTTTGACCAGCCTTCCCCATTAAGAGATTTAATATTTAATTAAGAAAATATAAACCAACCTTTCTAAATTAATTCTGTCATTCCAAACTCCTGACTAACAAAATTTTGATTTACGTATTCGGTAAATGAAACAATAAATATTATGACGCAGGCGTCGCGTTGCGTCGCTTCACGTCGACGTCGACGTTGACATTGTGACGGTAATCCCAACAAAGTAACTTTATGTGGTGATTGCGTGATTTAGGATATTAAAATGTAAAATTTAAGGAAACTGAGTAGCTTGAATATTATTACAATGTTTACTTTGATAAATTAGGGCAAGATTGTAGTAAGAAAATGGAGGTAAATTTTAGTATTTTGTGGGCCTAACGTAAACGCGTAGATTCAACGTATAGTTGAACATGGGTCTTTTGCACGTGGCTTTGCTCGGAACTAACGGTGCCATCTTGTTTATTCAATACTATTTCCATACACAGAGAATATTTCACAAATGTTTACTAACAACAACCTCCTGGCGTTGAAAGACGAACATTTCGCCACTCATTTTGCAACTCAGAGACACTCATTTTTAAAAATGTTACAAGATAGCTGTTTACAATCTTCGATCTACAAAGATAACAATCGTTCAAATTTAAATTAGGAACGTTCCCTGGCCCGTGATGGTGCAGGCAAAGAGTACCTGGAAGAATATGGGGAGACCTTTGCTTAGTCGTGGGACATTTAAACTAACAAAAAAAAAAACGTTTTCGTCCCGTTTGTACTACAAACTGTTCTACAAACTGTTTTGTCAAAAAAATCTATTAGCATTTGGCTTAGAAGGAAGTGAAAGCTTGTTCAACGGCTAATGAAGATGGATGGAAAAATGGCGTTGATCTTAAAATTAGGATAATGTTGATTTTCATTTGGGTAAACTCTAATTATTATTAACGTTGGCCTCCTTTCTCGGTCGTCGTCTTCAAAGAAACCCCTTGTGTACGCCTTGTTCGTCACATAACTGCCGTCGAAGAACGGGGTCTGATAAAATATTTTAATTTTATCATAGGCACTTTTCCTCGTTGGTCCAGAGGTCGCAAGCACGACTGTTGAGCAATAGTTCTGGGTTCTATGTTTGGTAGTAATAGGTTCGCCATCCATTTACATGGCACGTAAAACATAACTACTAACTATCAATCTTACTTTGAAAGAAAAATATTTAAACACTTTGATTTCACATACACACCTTACCACACAGACTACACTCATTTACACACCCCTACATATGAAACCACACTCACTCACTCCATTTGCTGTGTTAAAAAAAAAAGTTGTAAACAAACAAAAAGTCACGGTTGTATTATATAAATTGAAGCCGCAAAATCTCCGACTCCTAAGATACAGGTCTGCGTACCTAGTTTAGGAGCCCAGAAATCTGACAATAATTTTAAAATTGAAAGTACAACTCACTGTTCATGTTCATATGCTATGTACTGTGCTGTGGTTTTTGTTATGTACTAATAAACTTATTATTATTAATATAACTGGCAAAATATGAGCGTTAAGAACACCTCTGCGTAATCCTTTGGGGCAACATTTTCATGGCGAAGGGATGACAGTGCTTCCTTACCTAATCTATTCGTTCCACCTGCAGAACATCTCCTACCCGGAAATCAATTCCTCTGGAAACCCAGAACTCCGGGCCCAAGCTAGGGAAATCTTTTCAGGTGGAAACTTGTCGTTGTTCCACAAAGTAGGCGCTTAATATTGTTACAGGAACTGAGGGACGCAACTGAAGACGCTAAACTCGTAGACCAATTTTCAACTAATCAATGCTCAACGCAAGGTGAACCTTCATCGCGTATTAATAGTATGAATAATAAATACTTTTTGCTCATACCCATGTTTACTGTCGAGAAGAAAAATATCTGAACTTTCACAATTGTCAAAAAAAAACGTCATGGCTTAGAGCAAAAATTAAATTGTTCAAAAATTTCATTTTTACAAAAACAATCATGTTTTAACAATTAAACACAAGTTGTGTGTATTTTTAAACATTTTTGTTATTGAAAATGGGAGATAAATATTATCAAAAATGGTCGCCAGTGATTCGAGACTTGGTGAGGTGGATTTTTTCTTTTTTTTCTTTTGACATTATTGCCACCTAGAGTATTCTGATCACGTAGTTTCTAATTTATAAAATGTACAAATCTTGCTCCATTAACTCACAGCATAGATAGTGTTACACAGAAGGTTCACTTATACGACGACATAATAAATAAATAAATATCGTTGGACATTACACACAGTGCCATCTAGCGACACACTAAGCAACGAGGCTTGTGTCGTGGACACCAGATAGTTGATATACTACATAGATACTTTTTATTTGTAAATACATACATATTAATCATGTAAACATCCATGACTCGGAAACAAATGTCCATGCTCATCACACAAACATTTGCTCCTACCGGGATTCGAACCCGGGACCCCAAGAACGTAAGGCAGCCTCACCACCGTTGCGCCATTCGGGTCGTCTATAATATCTTTTATGGGTGACAAGACAAGTTTTGAATGTTATAACTTTACTTTAAATACCTCCGCCATCTCCGTAGTTGCATTGAGGCCTACCGTAGAACAGCAGGCCTAGCCAAGTTACAAACGTTTCGTATCGATTCTCTTTCTAAAATCGTAAACGCCTCGGCGTAAGCGATTGTAGAAAGCGCTAAATTGGTAGCCAAGTTGACACGACTGAGTCGATCGCTCGTTCTCTAATTTCTGTAGAAAAAACCTACACTTTAGTCTATGGTGAACGTTCCTACCAAAGAGTTTAGCGTTATCGTTTCTACAATATCAACATTGTAAAAACGATAACATTCTATTCTGTCATTTTGAACGATGTAAACTTGTCTACGAATTTTCTATTCGTTTGTGTGATTTAACGTTGAGATGATGTCATTCCCATTCATTTGAATAGTTTTCTACTAGCGTTAACGATTGTAGATTGTCAACTTGGCTAGGGGTGCTGGATTTATTACCCACCCAAAAAAAATCGCTTATAATTTTTGCGTAGTGACGACTTAGTTTGATGTATACAGAATGATTTGTTGACGTCTTCGTGAAGGGTCCGTTTACACCCTGAATAGGTCCAGGTTTTATCACGATTTTTTCTTTCGTCAATATCAGTCATGGCCAAGATATGTTAGTTAGCATAGTTAAAATTTTTGTTCCAAAACCATAGCATTTTCAGTCTCTAAAAATAAAGTTGACCTTCTGTGTTCAATATACTTCGTCAACGTTAAATTATGTGGTATGTGACAGAGATCGGCGTGTAAGGAAATTACAGGGGCATGTTAATGAGGCGTTTTTCCTCTGTAAGGAGGAAGATGGTGCGTTTCCTGGCAAATTGCGTTTTCGTGCGAAACGGCGCACGGTGACGCTTTGTTGGATTTATTAGGCTCGTTTTGAGTTTTAGACTTGGGACATGTTTTGTTTCGTTGTATTAGGGTGATTTTCTGCTATAATGTTTAGAGGGGAATTTGTAGCAGGTTCTTGGTTGAATTTTATTCGGACAAAATTCTTAGCGATTTTTTTTGTTACGTTATAAAGGTGATATAGAATCTGTTAACATGTGTTGTTATAAACAGGAAGATTTTATCTTTGCTCGTTTTTTTTAAATTGTGTCTCTAATTATTAGCATAGGAACTGAAATTTTGAACACATTTTTAGTTTGGATGACAATGTAGTACTGTAGTGTAGTAGATTTATCTTTTATGGGGTACTGTTTGAAATGTTACAATAAAATACCTCCCCACATTCTTCAACTGAACGAGACGAAATTTAAATCTTGTATAAAACGCACACTATGTAGGCAAGCATATTATAAGTTGGGGGATTACATTGATGATAAAAATGCCTGGCTCCACAACCATAGGGGCAAACTAATTGATTGTACTGGTCGGGCATTATTTGAGTCTTTCGACACGCAAAGAAGAAGAAAAAGATTTGATTCCCATGTTGATGTATTGTGGAAGCTGCAGAAGATTGTAAACATATACTTGCATTTTGTAGATTCCAGTTCTTAGTATTATATAATTGCATAGCACATGTGTGAGTACTTTGTATTGTTCAGCCACCATTTACATTTAGTTATCTTTCATTGACTTGAATATGCCTTGGTGGCTGTGAGAATGTCATGCTCACTCAAATGTCTCGCTGATGG
The DNA here is from genome assembly GCA_941918905.2 of Xestia sexstrigata. NCBI lineage: Eukaryota > Metazoa > Arthropoda > Insecta > Lepidoptera > Noctuidae > Xestia > Xestia sexstrigata. The sequence continues at coordinate 23,290,077 of OW799201.2, forward strand.
TGGCGGGTGTGTCGGGTCATTTAGTTCCCTTCAATATGGTTGAGTTGAATGACGCCGATGCGCGCGTCATGTTCGTAAGCGGGCGCTGTCAGTTGGGACTGGTCATCTGTTGGCTGCCAGGGTTCATTTTAATTCGTTTGTTGTTAAATTGTTGTCTTTTTCTACTCTGGACGCTCTTAATGTGCACGTCTTTCTACATCGTTCTCAAATACATGTTTAATTTCAAAATTAATGATGTAACCAAGATTTTGTAACAATATTTTGATTCAAAAGAGTGTCCATGGAGTTCTTGCCCGTTCTTCTCCATAGAGATCTACGCTAGGGAATGGGCAACTACAGCACTTTCTCAAGTTATTACGCCTTGTGACTGGGACTGTAGCTTTGTTTTTTAATTGTAATTTTGACATTCAAAAATGCCGTAATGGTCTAATTGAAATAAATGCTTTGAGTTTGAATGTATGGTTAATGCACTGTTTTAGACTTTCACGGTTTTCACTAAAATCGCGGATATTATCCCATAAGTACTTAAGGTGTAATGTATGGTTAGCTAATTGACTTCATTCTAAATCCAATATGGCAGACTAGTTATTTTTTATACATTCCCATGATGTGGGTATTAAATGAAAGGGTTTGCTGAGAAGAATACGAAATGTCATCACGTCTTTGTTTCTTGCTTTGAAAAATGATTTTTTTACCTAATCTTGTTTATTGACTACTTTATCATTACTTAGCTACAATATAACACGTTGTCCTTTTTAGTTTAGTAGTTTTGTTTTTAGTCCGTGTACAGATTTTATAAACCAACTCACAAGTTGACTTACGCAATAAAACGGATAGTATATTTTCTTCATATCGTAGAACAGCATTTATAGCTACGCTTATAATATGTTTATCATACGGAAGAAGTAATTTTTATGAAGAAAAGCAACATAAAGTAAATGCACGGTTTCTGTGGTTGATGGCTGTTTCTGCAGTCGTTTCTTATGTTATCTTTATAAAGAATGAGCGTTTGTGCTCGCTTGAGCGTCTTACTCAATTAAATAGGAGGATACGACAGTTTATACGACTTCATATTATGTATTAAGGTAAACCCGCATAGCCCGTGCTATTCAAATTGCTGATTTTTGCCATTTGGTCAATGTCAGGTTGTATGTTGATGAAAATCTGAAAATCGTCAAAACAACTTTTTCATTAAATGGTTATTGAATAAAGTTAATTTAACTTTAAATGAAATTTGAATATTGCGGGTTACCTTGGCGGTTCCACCTTTACAGGTTTTTTTTGTGAATATTCTCAAACGTGGAAGGATAAATTCCTATAATGTTTGTAGGAAAATTTTTGCCATGTCCATAAATTCTTCAAAGGAATTGGGAATTTCGTACTAAAAAACTGAGAATTTTGTTCGCGAAACCTTATTTATGAAAATTCAGTTTGAACCGTACAACTCTTGTCGGTTTGAAATGTTGAAACAAACTCATTTGTTGGTTTTGATAAAAAAATATACCGGAAAAGAAACAAAGAAACAGCAACAGCAGTTATCGCCTAATTACTGAACTTTACGTTCAATTCTCACGTAACCAAAAATGTTTATTTATTAAAATTACACTTCTATGGCAATTCAACATAAAATACAAGCAAACCAGATCAAAGTCCTTAATTCATGGATTTATTGTGTAAAACGCTATTCACAATACTTAGTTAGGGTTGATCGAAGGCTAAGTTACGCTTGCTGAGGTTGGTCTGTGATGGGTTACCAACTGTCCATCCATGTCATTTCGAAATATCTTCGTGCATCGGAAAACACGTTGATCCGTTGGTGTCGGCTGGCGTTCTAATAGCTTGTGATCTGAAAAATGCAGAGATTAGTGACATTGCAGAGTGGTGTCGAAAGTCTGCAAACTGACGCTTACTATATTTTGTTTGCAGACCGCCGCCTAGACAGAAGTCTGCATACGTTGCTGACAGGCGCCACTGATGTCATAGGACTCGTGGCCAACAACATGTACCCAAGCCACCTCCAGTGGCAGGGGGATATATTTGGCACTTCTGTATGTAAAATAGTTCACATTTTTGATATGTCAAACGCTCTGAATGAGTGAAACTCTGCAATGTCACTTATAGTCTGCTCATTTATTTCACAACTCTGCAGATCTACTAACAGTATGACTGAGTTTCTACCAGAGATATGCGAACAAGTGTAGAGAGGGGTGTGTGTAAAATTAACTAATAATATCGCTTCTTTTTCACAGCCTGAAACATACATTTTAGGAAAAAAAATCTTTACATAATTATTCAAGTTAAATTGGTTATAGTGGGCGCAGGTACTACAGCGGAACACGACGATTTGGTCCGATCCCAGGTCGGGCAAAATGTCATTGTGTTTTCATCTAGGAATTTTCCAGTAGTAGCCACGAAGTCCGGATATGTACCCGGCTGATGGCAATAAGCTTGCCCCTATTACACGGTACTTAAGCATTACTGGCGGAATGTGGGTGGACTATACATTTACACCTCTACCTGAGCCAGGCCTTCCTAATGCCACGCGTGAAGTTATGTTGATATTATTCTCTCATGTTCCAGTTCTGTGTTTCACGGGCATCATGTGCGGTAGGTCAAGGAGAGAGCCGTACCGTCGTGTGTGCTGTGAAGAACTGGCTGCGAACACATGAAGAAGCACAGGTAAACTTACAGGTGAAGTAGAAAGCACTAACTTTAGCCGTGGCTGCACCTGTGTGGAGGGCAAATGTGATTTACGGAAACGTATTAATAGGAGTTAGGCAGGTAGTTAGGCAGGCCAAGCCTAATTCAAAGATATTTCAATCTTTTTCATTGACATCTGCACAGCCGTTACGGTTTCAAAAGGTTATTTTCTGTTAGGGAAGTTTATTTATTTATAATAACAAACAATATACACACACACAATATACACAACCAATTTTACACGCAAAACTTAAACTAGTGAGTACATGACCCTGTTAGGGCGCAGCAAGATAACTTAAAACTAATATTGCTGAGTATCGATCTAGATTTATCCAGTTGTCAAAGTCAAGTTGTCAAACAAAAGTTGTGAAATCCACATGGCGTTTGACGAACAATGATTTTAGTCTGATACATTTGTTTTTAAAACTATACTAACTGTCTCTGTACTACTGTCTAACTTCTGGACAAAGGTATTCCGCCATTTGTTCCTTCATTTTTGAATCTGTCCTGTTTTGTGTGTCACGTCAACCATCCGCACGATGACCGCTGCAAAAGTCTTCACACAATGGGTGCCTAGAGATGGACGACGCCGCAAAGGCTGGCCCAGAAAGTGGTGGCGTGGCAACTTGAATGCGAGGGTTGAGTCTAGGTGGCGAGGGGACAAGAGGTCTTGCAATGACTTGGGGCAGGCCTTTGCCCAGCAGTGGGACAGTATGGGCTGTCCAGTTCGTCTCACCACCTCTTTTGTGTTCTATCGCAACCCCATCTCACTGTCTTCTTATTATGTTTCAGGTAATGATAGCCAGTATCCTGGTGGTGGTCAGTCTATGGTGGCTGGTGCGAGTTGTCCTCACACTGCTTATAAACCTGATCTGTCCGTTATTGGTCGTCATTCTAGCAGTGGTTAGTATATATTTCAGTTAATTGTGGATCTTATTTTAAGAGCTTATTTTAACTTTAACCTTTTGACCACTATAGTCACACATACGTGACAAACAAGCGCGTGCCCTGTACGCCACACGACACAAATATGTAACAAATGGTAGGTGAAATTGTGGCTTGGAATTCTTGGAATCTTGAAATTGTTGCTCTGGTGGTCAAATAGTTTAGCTAGTGGGACTGGGACCCTGGATATGAATCATTCAAAATTTAATTATCCCTGACGAATATTTGTGGTATTTATGTTTAACATAACGTAGGTACTTAAGATTTCTCTGAATTGTTTCACACCCACTAAATTTATCATCATCATCTGCCTAGCCTTTTCCCAACTATGTTGGGGTCGGCTTCCAGTTTTACTGGATGCAGCTGAATACCAGCCTAGTATTTTACATGGAGCGACTGCCTATCTGACCTCCACAACCCAGTAAGTACTGGGTAATACGATACCCCTTGGTAAGACTGGTTGTCAGACTTTTTGGGCCTTTGACTACCTATCGACTGTCAAAGATCTATAAATGACAGCCGGGACCAACGGCTTAACGTGCTTTCCGAGGCACGGAGGAAACTCGGTATGTAATGGGTGGTCACCCATCCCCAGACCAACCCAGGCAAGCATGGCTTAACCTAACGATCGACCCGAGTGGCTGTTATTATTTAGCCACGAGCTCCTCATATCGCAGCTTAAATTTTGAACTGCATGGGCTAAATAAATAATGTTGGTTAATTTCCACAGGTATGCGTGCCCCAACTACGAGCGCCCTTATTAGGTCAAAACTACCCTCTACTAGCAAACTTACTAAGAAGCATATTACTAAAAATGGCAGACAACATAAGAAATTTTTAAAAATCGAAATTATATTGAAGTGAAAAGTCTGGAGTCCAAAATATATATAACATTTGATTTTTACAATATTATGCTTTTATTTTTGAGTTGGTTGTCGCTTGACTTGGGTAAGAACTAGTAAGAAGTACGTTAAATACTCGTAGTTATTCGACGTTGGACTTTTTGTCAGTTAAGACAGGCACGTTGTCGGCTTTCTATAGACAGTGCTCCATCCATTCCGGTAGTAAATCCTCAGTTCTCGAAAGCTAACAAGGTATTTGGTTGATTAACAGCAATTAACATAACACCACCCTTGTATTTCACCGAAGGATTAGGCAGAAGTGCACCTTAGTACCTGTTATTATTTTTAAGTCCCTTGTAATATTACCATCAACCATCATCAATCAAAAATTAGAAATTCCTTATGGAAACACCCAATAACACTTTTCCCGATTTCGAATCCTGGACCTCAAGCTCATCTGCAGCAGCAATAATCTACAGTTAAACCTCCACTAGATGTCTCTGGCCTCCAAGAAATAAAACAACAGTCTATTATATATTTTATTCAAGGAAATAAAAATACATTAGGTACGCCACTTACCTGAAAAATGATGTAAAAATCCAAGAACTTTACTGCCCCAATGAAATAAAAGCAGTAAGTAGTAAGCTATATATTTTTCAGTACCAGTTGTAAAACGCCACCTCACAAAAATAAAAGTTAAATAAGACTCCAGTTAGTTTTATTAGGAAATTGAGAATCATTTGCAGTTTTATGAACTGGTACTGTAGGAGTAATGGGATAGGTTAAAGTACTGATTAGGTACTTGAGAAGTAGTAGTTTCACTAATTTAATTTTTTCTGATACTTTTCAAAGTTGAAAACATGCAGAAGAAGCACAAAAACCGGCCAAGTGCGAGTCGGACTCGCTCATGAAGGGTTTTGTACCATCGTGGGGAGGGCGTCCCACGACGGTACAAAACCCTTTATTTTTAATTTATTTTATTTGTTGTCATAGCGAAAACAAAAAATACACATTCTGCAAAAATTTCAACTGTCTACCTATTACGGATCATGCAGCCCGCTGACAGCCAGACGGACGGACAGTGGAAGCTTAGTAATGGGTCCCGTTGGTTACCCTTTGGGTACGAAACCCTAAAAAGGAGGACCTGTCAAATAAGATAAGGTACAAATGCGTTAAGTTTCCTGCGGTGCATATTTTTTAAGCTTTTTTTTAAAATGAAATCTTTTGGTTATTGGATAAATTATTAGTTTTTAATAGCCATGCTACTGTCTAACGAGAGATAAGTCCTGCGTGCAATGTTTACTACCTATCTGATTGTCAAATAACAAAGCCAAACGGGACTTGCTCGTGGCTTTAACAATTTCATTTATTGCTGATATAAAAGTAGAATTATTCCCCAGGTTCATGACCTGTTGTTACTTTTGTACCGGTGTTACTTTTGAACCAATACTGTTACTTTGCAACGATTCGCTGGAAATAAACCGTCGGTGTCGACAGGAGTTATTTCAGCGGTGCCTCGCGAGATGCCTATACGATCGCGACTCTAACTGTGCGTCGTAAACTGGGAATCTGTTATAGGGTTGCCAAGGGGGTAGAAATCTTATGATTTCGAATACAAAAGGGCCCGCGTAGACTGCAGCGGCAAAGTCACCCCATCGTTGTGGAGCGACGCAAATGGTTTTTATGCAACTCGACGACTGCTACGTCAACGCAACGCACTAATGAGGCCTCAGCTTTAGTTACTACACTATGGACAGCGGTTTCATAAGTTTGATACTTCGCGCCCGTCGTCGCACCCGCGCTTGGTTCGCACTGTGGATAACTACAACTATGAAATCGCTGCTGTAGATAGTGACATTGCCGCCTATTATCGTTTTCTTATAGTATCAATTTATTAAAAAAAAACATGTTCATTGTTTTAGTGTTAAAAGTTCCCACAAAATAACCCATTTTGCAAACAAAATCCGCACCAAAGACCTGTTAGCCCAAAACCACGATATTCAAGGCCCCTAGACAAAATAAAATAATTCGTAATGTACCTACAAGTAAATAAAATAAACTGAATACGTTTAGGAGCACTTATACCTGAAGATACTTTACCATCTGTCACACGGTCCGTGTTACGTGACGAGGGTCCCTACATCGTCTGGATATTGTAAACACGGTTCGATTTAAGTACATGCCTACATAACTTGGGCACTTGTCCCACCGCCAACGACGAAGGGACTATTGACTAATTTTTCGCTTAAGTAATGTTCAATAGATGGAGGTCCAGGGTCAGGAAAAGAGATACATTTTATCAATAGTTGATCGCTGACTCTTCACACTGCTGAGAACTATCTCCATTATTTTGTCGTAGAGTCAAAAGCTATCAAAAACTCGCTCAGCGACGGTCACATGATGGCAGTAAACTCGCTGAGAGACTCTCGCTTCGGTGGAGTCCAAACCTAAGGCTGGGCAGTACTTAGTTGGGGTCACTGACACTGATGTTGTCACGTCACATCACACGTGTCACTGGAGCGTATTAAAGGTCTTTAGTAACACCTGTTTTTACATGTTTGAGAGTATCATACATAGACCTGAGTATCACAGATACGAGTGAACACGCACGAGTACCTCCGACATCCTAATTCATACCGTCCGTCGGCACCATCGCGATGTGGCCTTTGTTTGATTCATCTCGGTGCTGTGAGATAACTTCAAAACTAATCAAGCAAAGTAAAAAAAAAAGCTAGATAGTTTATAACCTGGAATAACACAGGATACATTTTATCCAGGTAGAACGATTCCGTGGGACACTTACCACATTTACACTTACACTTACTAGTTCGATATAAAATGTAGATGAGACAGTCCACTGTGACACATGGCCACGCTAACCACGGATGCGTGGCTGGCAGACAAATGGACGGCGAAGCATAAATAGCAAAACATACTTTATAACACCCAAAGCACTTACCACACATTTAAAAACAATTCCTACAAGAACACTTTTACCGGGCAAACAAACAAAAGTGCGACACCTCAAGTTTCGAGTGCAGTTCACAATGCTTGGCAGCTGTCGACGAGCACAGACGAGCACTCGAGAACCTGAACACAAGAGCGATTGGCTCGAGCACCTGCAGTAAGCTCGTGTTTGTTCTGTTTGTGCTCGTAAATATGGAAATTCTTTCGTACGGGAAGCGGAAAATTTCGTCTTTGCCCATGGATGGTGGTCAGCCTTAAACGGTACACATAATCCCAAAGAAACTGTAACAACCCTCCCACGACCTCAGGCGAAGCTCCTATTCTGCGTCTTTTATTTGATTCCTTCGCGTGAGCACCGTCGTGTCACGGGGACTCATGGCATGTCTTTTAGCAATTTATTTAAGCTGTCGCAAGACGTGTCATTTTAGCGCACAGGTCGTGGCCAAGAAGTAAATATTAGCTCCAAAACAATTGCCACCATTTTACAAGCTTTTCACACACATCGTGTTTGTGCCAACCTTAGGGACCAATATCATATCTATAGCCCCGACAGATGCTTCCAAAAGTGATGTGATTTTGATGGCACACTTTTGTGCTAACATGACGTCAGAGTATTTCGTCTAGAACGCCTGGGAAATCACACGTGTGTGTCATTGTTGGAAAAGGTTTTATGTGACTGAAAAGGTCAGGAGGGAAGTCATTGTGTGGAAGAGCTGGAGGTAGTTTTATTTTTAATTCGTTTTAGAGATAAGGTTTCTTGAATTGCACGTGGAGAGGATTTTAAGGCTTTAGCGTTTGTGGTTAGCAATTGATTTAAAGAAAGATTTTGTTAAGAAGAAAAAACCAGCTGGGCGGAGCAGGAGGAGTGTCAGACTTTTACTGACTAAAACCCATCCATGTTCCTTCATCGCCCTTTGTGTTCCGGGGCCACGGTATCTCTTTCGAACAGTCCCGCAACCCCGGCAGGCATCGGTCCTTGCGGACCCCTTCCTTTTGCTGACTCTCTTTGAGGCGCGCGTGGAACACGAACGCGCCGTCAACACGGCCTGTCGTCATGAGACGGACGGACGGCGAGCAAGCCCATAGCCCACCGTCCACAGGCCCGCGCCTACGGTGGCCGGGGTCCACGTGGTGGCCCCCGACGCCCCGGGCGTCTCCCGCGGCGGCCGGGACGCTGTGAGGTTCTCATATGGGAGCCCCCCTAATATTTATTTTATTCTGTTTTTAGTATTTTTTGTTAAATGTTAAATTTTCACAGATGATGTATTTCTGTTGCCGCTGCAACAGAAATACATCATCTGTGAAAATGTCAACTGTCTAGCTGGCACGGTTCATGAGATGCAGCCTGGTGACAGACAGACAGACAGATGGACAGTGGCGTCTTAGTAATTGGGTCCCGTATTTACCCTTTGGGTACGGAACCCTAAAAAGAAGAGAGTTCCCAAAAGTCAAAGAACAAAAGTTGTTCAGTTGAAACTGGTCTGAGTCAACACAAAAGAGGTTGTGTGTTTATTGCTCTACTCCAGGAAAATCTCCACTCTGCACGTGGTTGGTGTACTAAAAATCTCACGTCTCTTATGCTGATTTAGTGTTACCATATAACATTAAAAAAAAAAACACTTTACGCAAACTTCTTCATACTCGCTCAACGGAAGAGTACTTCAAAAAGTCGACAAATCCGAGACTTAGGTGTTCTCCTTTACAGTAAGCTTACCTTCATATCTCACATTGATTCAACTTTCTCACTCTCATATAAAAATTTACCACAAGATCATATAAGCGCCCACCTGACACAGTCCACTGGCACGTCTGCCAAAATAGAATTATTAAGCGTACCTTATAGCTGGACACTGCCCCCTAAGATACAGGCCTAGCCTAGTTTAGGGGACAGGGTTGAACCTATTGTACTTATTTTCGAATGCTAATTTAAGAACTTTAATCTGTAAACAGTGCAATGTACTTGAACTTTGTGGTAATAAACAATTTATTATTATTTATTATTTTTCTATTGTAAAAAGAACCTGTTACTATTTCAAAACTGTCCAAACCTTAACAGTACTCTATAATTCACTTGTACGAACTGTTCTGGAATACGCATCACCTGTTTAGAATCCAATTTATGGTTCACATGTGAATCGCATTGAACGGCTCCAAAAAAGCTTTACACGCTATCTGCGGTACAAATCTAATAGCTGTCTTCTGGACGCTGATTACTCTCAAAGACAAAGTCATTTCAAAATGATAACTTTAAAACAGCGAAGGCATATTAACGACCTGATTTTGCTTCCCAAAATCATTAATGGATCTAAACAAGTTCCGAAGCTTCTTGTCGAAATAAATATATCTGTCCCTCGCCGTAGTACATACAGATCTGAACGCATCTTGGACATGTTCACTCCATGCCCAACAAGAACTAACCTCGGACATTCGGCACCAATGAACAGGTTGATGAGAACGTACAATGAGCTCCATATACGTTCCAATAGCATTGACATCTTCGCCAACAAACTATTGCAATTTCGCAACCAATTGTTTCTGACCCACAGTGACCACAGCTGATATCTATATTACTACATATTAATATTGTGACATCTACACTATATAATATATTATATATAAAAATAATAATAAAAATAATTAATAACAATATTATTTTATTTGTATATATAATATAATAAAGAGGAAAGATTTGTATTTTTGTGTGTGTATGTCTATAATGAATAAACTCAAAAACTACTGCGCCGATTTCAAAAATCCTTTCACCATTAGAAAGCTACATTCACCCTGAGTAACATAGCTATATTTTATCCCTGTACTCTTACGGGAACAGGAACTACGCGGGTGCAACCGCGTGAAGTCCGCTAGTATTATATAATTTCTTAATACTTAGGTACTTATTTATTATTTCTCATTGATTGTGTAATTCTTTAGAGCAACAAAATAGATTTAGCTTTTTCTTTTCTTTACTTTTAGTTCTCGAGTTGTTTTCATGTAGTTCTGTTTTTTATTTGTACCATTTGTAATATTATAATAATATACTTGAAATGCATAAATGTAAGTGCTGTGTACACCTGTAAGTGACAAATTCACTCTAGGCTTTAAGTTAAAATGTTAAATTACCCCAAAGAATGTATTAGTGAATAAGTCGTTGGAGTGCCATAATTAAATAAATTAATTAATAAGTTACACCTTGTATAGATAAAGCCGCATTGAAATGCCTTGTTATAAATAAATAATAATAAGTAGTACGAGTGTGCGTGTTTTTTTTTTAGAAAAACTTAAACCCTTTCACCGACTAACATTTTTTGAGAATAAGACAACGGTTTTATCACTCGGAGTGTCGTAACAGCGGTTGGGTAAGTTTATAGTTGACAATATCATTACTACGGGATAGCGCGTAATGAAATACTAAACTTGATCGTAAACTGTTAAATTGTTGCCTTTAAACCTGGCACTGTTCGGTTTGTCGTACAGTGGAAGATATACTATCTATGTATATTATACACTGGCCTGCAAAACTAAGTCACTACACTTTTGAAAGTTTTTTTTTTTCTTATTTATAGAAAAGATATTTAAAAAAAACGTTTCATAGCAATTTTTATCAGCTTTATTAGTTTTTATGTACAATGTTGTTTAATCTCTTTTTCGAGTTTTTTTTTGTTTCGAAAGTATATCTTGTTTAAAAAGTTATTGCAATTTTAAAAGTGTGATACTTATTTTTGCAGGCCAGTGTATATTCTGAGTGCCTTGAATGCCTTGCAATCGTTACTGCTGAAGCTCTAGATAGGTAAACGACCTATTAAGTTTTTCATTAATAAATGAATTTCTCAGTTTGACAGTTGGACAGTGGTTGGTCAGTTGGACTGCCTCTTTGGTCTAGTGTTCGTAACCACGACTACTGAGTATGAGGTCCTGAGTTCGATTCCCGGGTCGGGCAAATTGTTAATACGTTTTTTATCAGGAATTTCTCAGTAGCAGCCACGGAGTCTTGATTTGTGCCCGGTTGATAGGTTAGCTTCCTATTCATCATCATCATCATCATCATCAGCCTATTAATTGTTCCCACTGCTGGGACACAGGCCTCCTCTCTATGAGAGCTTCTCGCTTCCTATTACATGGGGCTTAATCATAAATGGGTGTACTATAGGTACACTTCTGTCTAACCCTTCTGGGATTACGGCGCGATGTTATATAATTCCTCAGTAGCCGCTCGTCGTTTTGAGTTGCGAATGTGGTGACAATAAGCTCATACATTATTGCATGGGACTCAAACATAACCGATGAAATATGGAGTAATAAGTACATCTCTACCCTCCGACCAAATAAAAAGTTAAGACGGAACTCTGCGAACAGCAAAGTGAGGCCGTCAAATTACGTCTCGCCGTGTATACTCAGGCCAAAAAAAAAAGTTAAGACGGAACTCTGCGAACAGAGAAGTGAGGCCGGTTTCGTAAACATGTTGTGCATTTATTGAGGCATAGTTTAATTGTAGTTAAATGTGTGTGTGTGTGCGTGTGAGCGTGTGAGCGTGTATGAACAGAGCGAGACGTAATTTGACGGGCCTCATTTTTGCTGTTCGCAGAGTTCCGTCTTTACCTTTTTATAAGGTCTGAGCCTCTACCTAATCATTCGTGGACTACAGGGTATGTGAAACTACAAACACGAACATGTGGGTAGCCGTGTGCCAGTTAATTATAGACTCCAATCATTTGCAGGCCAGTGCTAAAAATAGGACTCCCTGTTTAAGGGAAGGTTATGTACTAGGCACCATGCTGACATTCAAACGGGTCGGTGACTAAGTCGCCATTCTCTCGTATCATTGACTCGGATGTTTGTGACAGTTTATTTAACGCCAGTCTTAAAATATACGAGCAAAATTGAATATTAAGATTTTTTCGATCTGTTAATTTATTGTGTGGCATTGACTTTTTGGTTAGACTTTATAACATACTACGTTCTACTCATATTTATTAATCCTATTAATATCATCTAAACATCTCTGAATAATCATAACCCTTTCTTTTGGCTTCGCCGTAGTCGGGTAAAAAACAAGTCTACAAAGATTGAATGAAACTTTAATATTTACTTTTACTATCGTGCGATGCAATTTATCTGAAAAAGTATTTACAATGCTGATTTTGGTATTTACTACTAAACAAGAGCAAGTGCAAATCTCAATCTTAATTATTTCTGAAAATGTCTATCTTATCTCATAGTTATCATCATCCAACTCCTATAGTTACTTCAATTCCAAAACCCCAGTCCACCAAGTATTCTCAGAATCTTCCCTAACTCTATAACCTGACTAATTCAAACTACAATCACCAGAGTCGCACCACTACAAATCGTTCCCAGATAACGATACTGTTTCACCAACTGCCAAACAGAATTATATCTTCAAAACTACATTCCTTACAATCGTTCTGTCCCACGGGGATGCAAACTATTTCCACGGAATAGATAGATACAGAAGGACTGATTGACTGACTGACTGCTCCACTATAGGAGAAAAAACGTAAGCACACATAGACAAGATTTACACGCACAGCATGTGCCGTGCGTGTCCTTCATTTGTTTCACATCTTGCAGAATAAAAGTTTTAGCCCACATTTTAAACGACTCCGCTCCCACCCGGCAAAAAGAATATAATTCAAATATGGGCTCTATGTATTGTTCTTGAGATATACTTAACATTGGCAACCGAGCAGTCTGGCGGCGGTAACCGCGCTGACAGCGAGTTGTTTGCTAATTTATGTTGCCAATGTAAAGTACTACTCTGTCAAGAAAGTACCGGGAAAAGATCAATAATACACAAAATGTCTGTTATTCATACAAATTTATTTTATCACCTTCAAAGTATGCTCCTTTAGAAACGATACACTTGCGCCAACGAATAATCCATTCATCAAAACATTTTTTAAACGCTGCTTCCGGAATTGAGTTCAGTTCTCGCCGCGAATTCTCCTTTATGTCTTCTATCGATTGAAAACGGGTGCCACGAAGTGGTAATTTGAGTTTAGGAAAAAGAAAAAAGTCAGCAGGAGCCATATCTGGTGAATATGGTGGTTGCTGGATGGTATTTGTTGAGTGTTTGGTCAAAAATTCGTTCACAATGATAGCCTTGTGCGAAGGCGCATTGTCGTGGTGCAAAATCCAAGAATTTTCTTTCCACAAATCTGGCCTTTTTCGTCGAATTTGCTCTCTTAAACGCCGCATAACGCTCAAATAATATTCTTTACTTACCGTTAGACCTTCCGGTAAGAATTCAGAGTGCACAACACCGCGATAGTCAAAGAAAACAGTCAACATGACTTTGACTTTTGATCGACTTTGGCGTGGTTTTTTCGGTTTCGGTTCAGTTGGAAGGTGCCACTCCGAAGCTTGTTGACTAGTTTGCATGTCAAACTCGTAAACCCACGTCTCGTCACCAGTAACAATGCGTTTCATGAATGTTGGGTCCGAACTGACTCGTTCTAGCATGTCCTCAGCGACTTTCATGCGATTGAGTTTTTGGAGAAAATTCAGATCTTTTGGGACTAGCCGAGCAGCAACATGTTTCATACCCAAATGATTAGTTAAAATGGTACGGATCGACTCGTGAGATACAGAAAGTTCGGCGGCTATCTCTCTCAGAGTTGAATGGGGATTTTCAGTCACTATTTTCTTCACTTTTGCGATGTTAACTTCAGTTGCAGACGTTGACGGCCTACCAGAGCGAGGCAAATCTTCCATCACATCTCGACCGCTTTTGAACGCTTTGAACCACTCATAAGCACGAGTTTTTGATAAAGTCGATTCACCGTAAGCCTTCTGTAACATTTTCAGTGACTCCGAACACGAAATTCCATTGGCGATGCAAAATTTAAGACAAACTCTTTGTTCGATATTTTTGTCTATTATGAAATTCGCAATACACACTATATATGATATTACTAAAACCAGCACTGTATTTAATATAAATAACAGATGCAACTCAAACTCCGCGCCAAAATAGAAAACAGTTGTGCCAATCTAACAACTACAAAAAAACAAAAATTTGAATTTGGAACCATAAACAAATCATCCATTCCCGATACTTTTTTGACTGAATGTATATCTAAAGAGCAATACATAAAGCCCATATTTGAATTATGTTCTTTTTGCTGGGTGGGAGCGGAGTCGTTTATGTGGGCTATGAGCTATAGTAACCTAAAGAGGCAGTAAGCCGGCCGTGCTTATTGGCTTGGTTGGAGCCACAACCGGTGGACCTAACGAGGCCTTAATGTTACTTATTACATATTATTCTGTAGTGTGTTGCCCGCGCATCGGCTAGTGTATTGAGGGACGCCCCCCAGCAAGGTAGACCGAAGACCTTAGACACAAGGCTAAAGTCAAACTGGATGTAGGAGTAGGAGAACCGTGTGTTGTGGCGTAGCTTAGGAAAGGTATGTCGAGCAGTGGACTGTGATAGGTTGAGTTGGTTGAGGCGAATATGTGCGTGCGCCTGTTTCCTAACACGTTGTCCTTCTGTACCAGTCTTATTTTTTGCTATCAAACAGCGGCAAACCGATCCGGATTCCGATTGGGAAGCAATTGAATTGGTCGCTGCGTTAGTTCCGGCTATTACCTATTCATAGCTTCGCACTGGACGACGGACCTAAAACATTGGTTTTATAGCCGAAGTAACGTCTTGCAGCCTCAGCAATTTTAGATGGGCGATAGATGGAATTTTTGAAATGGTTTTGAACGAGTTATGGGTAGGTTAAAGAAGTTTATTTCAGTTGTAATTTAAAGTGATGGTATTTGATTTGTGATTACATTGTACAAGTGGTATTTATGCGAAAGTGGTCTGCTGAAATGTAAAATATTGTATATTTATGAAATGTTCGTGTGATAAGCATGGACATTTGTTTCCGAGTCATGGATGTTTATAGTATAATAAGTATGTATTTACAAACAAAAAGTAACTATGTGGTATATCAACTATCTGGTGACACAAGCCTCGCTGCTTAATATGGCACTAGATGGCGCTGTGTGTAATGTCCAGCGATATTTACTATTTTATTATTCAGTCGGCTAAAATTACGAATATTTACACTTACTTACACCTATTTTATCCAAATCGAATTTGATACATCCTTCTTTGGTGCTCATAATGGATTCATATATTATTTATTTCTTTACAAGGCAATATTGTGCAAAATTAAATGCTTCAGTCTTCTAAGTCCAGCCGTTAAAGCTGCAGGTTGTCCGTGAGTGAGTAACTTTAAGAATTTTGTTATCTAAGTAGATTTTATGTTATCTGGAAGAAACGCTATCTCTTTTTATAAGCAATACTATGTGGGTGCTAAAAAAACTCTTCAGAAAATAAAAGAAAAAATCACACTTTCGTTTACGTGTTTTGCTCAATCTCTAAAGTGCGTACTTTTATAAAGATTTTATTATATAAGGCGGCAGTCGTAAATAAGAATAATATAGAATATCGTACATCTTTACAAGTTAGTGTTGGGACATAAATATTTACGCGGGATGCCTATCTTCTTCTTAGTCAACGGAATTTCATATTGGGATGGTGTTATGTTGACGATATTAAGAAAACTTTTACTATAATTGAAATACTTTATTACCCTGAGATATTTTATCCGATCAATTTCGACAAATGAATAAGGTTGACAAGGCATGGAGTTTTAAGTTAAATTCCCAGTTTAGTTTCAGTATTATTGTTTTTTCTTATACCTCTTTCTTAGTACTGCTGCAAAAAGAAATGGGACTCTAAAGTAGTTAGTAGTTTTGAATCATATTAAAAGTTTGTTCTTTTCAATAAATGAAAAGAAAAACTTAGTTTACAAAAATTCTGTGTTCGATAAAAACTGCATTAGTATAAAATTGTGTCGCAGTTATTATCATCCACCTCCAAAAAGTCGACGTAAACGCAAAATTAAAATTGAAACATTATTTTATTTTGTTTTTTATTGCAAGTGGGTGTACTTTAAGCACACCTTTGCCTAGCCCATCAAACATTATAGGCATAATGTTCATGTCTGATAAAGACACAGTAAATTAATTAAACACAGTCGTGTGTTTAATTAATTTACTGTGTCTTTCTAGCACAACACCATCCAAATATCTCCGCGCCCAATATTGCTCGTCGCTGAACTAAGGAGCGGTCTAAGTTTTTCAACTACAACCCGTGTTAGAACCCTTGCTTGTCCCATTGTGCATACCAACCCGTCCCACCGTGACTAGTGTTTTGTCATTCAGTGACTCGGTCCTTTGGCGTCGCTTTATTATTGGTCCTTTTGCCGGAGCTGCTGAAAGTCATGATATGTGAGGGTATGTTGCTTAACATTTTTGTTGTTAAAAGAAGGTATTACTTGAGTTATTGAAGATGAGGGTATTTCTTTTTGTGTTGCTATACGTATGAGAATTTTGTGACATTTGAGATTCGTTTTTCTTATAAAAAACTCTAGCTTCGCCCGCGTGAAGTTCGGTTACTGACCCATTGGATCATATTAATGGGATAAATAGTATCCTACATGTTAATCCAGGTTAATAACTATCTATGTGCCAAATTTCAAAATCATTACAAGTATATTAATCACAATCACCATCGCTATCACAATCGCCATCATACAATCACCATCACAATCACAATCACAATCATTATCACAATCACCATCACTGTCACAATCAAAATCACAATCACTATCACAATCACTATCACTATCACTATCACAATCACTATCACAATCACGATCACAATCACGATCACAATCAAGATCACAATCACTATCGCAATCACTATCACAATCACTATCATAATCACGATCACAAGCACGATCACAATCACTATCGCAATCACTATCACAATCACTATCACAATCACTATCACTATCACTATCACTATCACTATCACAATCACTATCACTATCCCAATCACAATCACAATCACAATCACAATCACAATCACAATCACAATCACTATCACATTCACTATCACATTCACTATCACAATCACTATCACAATCACTATGTGATAGTGATTGTGATAGTGAATGTGATAGTGATTGTGATCTTGATTGTGATCGTGATTGTGATCGTGATTGTGATAGTGATTGTGATAGTGATAGTGATTGTAATAGTGATAGTGATTGTGATAGTGATTGTGATTTTGATTGTGACAGTGATGGTGATTGTGATAGTGATTGTGATAGTGATTGTGATAGTGATTGTGATTGTGATAGTGATTGTGATAGTGATTGTGATAGTGATTGTGATAGTGAATGTGATAGTGATTGTGATCTTGATTGTGATCGTGATTGTGATCGTGATTGTGATAGTGATTGTGATAGTGATAGTGATTGTAATAGTGATAGTGATTGTGATAGTGATTGTGATTTTGATTGTGACAGTGATGGTGATTGTGATTAATATACTTGTAATGATTTTGAAATTTGGCACATAGATAGTTATTAACCTGGATTAACATGTAGGATACTATTTATCCCATTAATATGATCCAATGGGTCAGTAACCGAACTTCACGCGGGCGAAGCTAGAGTTTTTTATAAGAAAAACGAATCTCAAATGTCACAAAATTCTCATACGTATAGCAACACAAAAAGAAATACCCTCATCTTCATCACTAGCACAATCACTAGCACAATCACTAGCACAATCACTATCACAATCACCATCACTGTCACAATCTCAATCACTAATCACCATCACAAACAATACCTATCACAATGACTATCACCATCACAATCACGATCACAATCACGATCACAATCACGATCACAATCAAGATCACAATCACTATCGCAATCACTATCACAATCACTATCACAATCACGATCACAAGCACGATCACAATCACTATCGCAATCACTATCACAATCACTATCACAATCACTATCACTATCACTATCACTATCACTATCACTATCACTATCACAATCACTATCACTATCACTATCCCAATCACAATCACAATCACAATCACAATCACAATCACAATCACAATCACTATCACATTCACTATCACAATCACTATCACTATCACAATCACTATCACAATCACTAGCACAATCACTAGCACAATCACTATCACAATCACAATCACAATCACTAATCACCATCACAAACAATACCTATCACAATGACTATCACCATCACAATCACTATCACTATCACTATCACAATCACTATCACTATCACAATCACTATCACTATCACAATCACTATCACAATCACTATCACAATCACTATCACAATCACTATCACAATCACTATCACAATCACTATCACAATCACTATCACAATCACTATCACAATCACTATCACAATCACTATCACAATCACAATCACTATCACAATCACTATCACAATCACTATCACAATCACTATCACAATCACTATCACAATCACTATCACAATCACTATCACAATCACTATCACAATCACTATCACAATCACTATCACAATCACTATCACAATCACTATCACTATCACAATCACTATCACAATCACTATCACAATCACTATCACAATCACTATCACAATCTTTATCACCATATTAGGGGTTGAACTCTGAAAAAAACCTGAAAAAAATGTTTACTCATCTATCTGTTAAGTTTCGAATAAAATAGTAACTAATCTTATTTCCCCATGTAAACTTTGTAAACCCCTGTTTCAACCGCCGCAACCGCTATGTCCCTGCATTTTAAATCTGTAATATCTTTGAAAATATTTATTTAAATTACATGCTGTAAGGGCCATATTGATTTATATTAAATGCACAATGTATTTTTAGTACTTATACTTAATTAGATAAGGATTCATGCTGTTTTGCTTAAAATCGCTTCGTAAATAAGCCATTATTTCTCGTAAAAAGTAAAGGATAAAAAATGGTTATTGTGGGTTATCCCTAAGAGATAGTAATTTATCATTGCGGACTTTTTTTTTAAGGTGTACAATACTGTAGTACATTATTTTGATCTATCTCGTAGGGTTCGGCCAGTGTTTGCAATGAAAGCGCAAAAAAATGTGTTTATTATCAGCATCGGCAACACATTAGAAACCTCCAAAATTATCAGTGTTTCTCTACTATATTATGCATGATATATACATATAATCCTTCCCTTTGAATCACTCTTTCTATTAAAAAAACCCGCATCAGAATCTGTGGCGGAGTTTTAAAGATCTAAAGCATACATAGGGACAGACAGCGGGAAGCGACTTTGTTTTATACAAACATCAATCTATCCAATCTCTCAATTTATAATATTAAGTATAGATATCCAATGGCACTCGTTAAAGGTAATTGTGTAGCTCTCCATCAGTAAAAGCTATTTTGAAATCGATATGAAGTTTTCGATTATAAAATTCTGTATAATTGAGAATAGTGAGTCTGTGTCAATATTTACATGCTCAAACAAGGGATACCCAAATTCAAACCCAAACCGAACAAAGGTCAACGAAAGGCCTACAGGATTAACGGTAAACATATTAGTTTACACACACAAAGTTGCGTTTGTATCGTAGTTCCATAAATCAATTTCTCAACCATAATAGAAGACATCAAAAGAGAACCCATTCTTGGTACATCTCCTTTGAAACCTCCGATCTCCCATAGTCATTAAATAAATTGAAATCACAATAGCGCCCCCTAGCCTGTTGTTACCTACGTCATCTTAATTTTGGCCACGTTTATCCCGCAACCGCAAAGCAATTCGGGGAGGCCACGGTTCGATTTATCGGCCATGTCTACTCTGCCTTTCAAAGCCAAAAAACAATATCTCAAAAAAATTAAATTCCTGTTTTTTTTTGTATCTGAAAGCCTTAAACGTCACGAATCAGGTGGACTCATCAAAGTAACCGTACACACATCAAAAGTTTGCGATCACTTTGAAAAATCGAAATCTTTTTTGTTACGGTAGATTATATTATGATTTCTTTTTAGATTCTTTATTTAAAAATATAGACTTTTATTTTTAAATTTCAAACAGGGTATTATTTTTTGACAACCCGAATGGCGCAGCGGTAGTGAGGCTGCCTTACGTTCCTAGGGTCCCGGGTTCGAATCCCGGTAGGAGGAAATGTTTGTGTTATGAGCATGGACATTTGTTTCAGGGTCATGGATGTTTATATGTATGTCGGATCCGGTCATGAGTACAGACGGGCGAATGGATCGAAAGCGCGCCAGTGGTGACATCATGCGACCTACTTACCACTCTACCCCACCATGGCGGCTTTTACAGAGTCCTGATGTTAACAGCTCGTGGCGAGGAGGACATTCTGTGTCTGATCGCAGCGGAGTTAAGACGTCTTGAAACTGTACCCGATTGATATGATATATATATTTGTAACCAAACCAGTATCAAAGCGATATCGGGTTCTACTGAATTTCACAAATTACTTTCCCGGTACCCTAATTTGACCAAACCTTTTGGAGTATTTCGTGAAGTTAAGCACTCAACCGTACACTACATAAATACTACACCTGGACCTACTGTATTTTGCAGACCGCGTCGTTTAGCTCCTGATCGTCTCAAGATTGCCAAAGAACAGATTAATAACATGATTCGAGAAGGCACTGCGAGACCGTCAGACTCACCATGGGCGTCGGCACTGCACCTGGCTCCGAAGAAGAACGGCTGGAGGCCTTGCGGGGACTACCGTGCCTTAAATGCGCGCACTATACCTGACAGGTACCCTATGAAGCATATAGAAGATTACGCTCATAGACTAGCTGGTTGTACAGCATACTCAAAAATCGACCTAGAAAAAGCCTATCATCAAATTCCAGTGGCCCCAGAGGACATAGCAAAGACTGCAATCACAACTCCATTTGGCCTGCTAGAGTTTCCGTTCATGTCTTTCGGTTTGCGCAATGCCGCACAAACTTTCCAGCGGTTTCTTGATGAGGTACTCAGAGGCCTAGATTTCTGCTGTTTCTCTTACATTGATGACATTTTGGTGTATTCTAGAAGTCAATCCGAACACCTGGAACACCTGGAAATGGTTTTCAAGCGTCTGCATGACTACGGTCTCCGTATCAATGAAGGAAAGTGTGAATTCGGCAAAGGCGAACTAGATTTCCTTGGTTTTCACATCACTCAGCATGGCACGCGACCCCTGGAAGACAAGGTTAAAGCCATAAAGGAGTTTCCACCACCAAAAACCGTCAACGGTTTACGCAGATTTTTGGGAATGCTAATTTTTTATCGCCGTTTCATTCCGAACGCCGCCTCTGGTCAAGCACCGCTGCACGAGATGCTGTCGGGATGCAAAGTAAAGGGTACTCATCCAATCACCTGGACGCCACTACTTCTTGAAGCTTTTAACAATTGCAAAGCAAGTATTGTTAAATCCACTCTACTCGCACATCCTGTCATGAATGCACCGTTGGCCCTTGTGACCGACGCTTCTAACTCGGCCGTGGGCGCGGTACTCCAGCAATTGGTAGATAAGGAATGGCAACCTCTTGCTTTTTACTCAAAGAAGCTGAACAAATCCCAACAGCTATATAGCGCCTATGATCGAGAGTTGCTGGCGATATACCAAAGCGTTAAACATTTCCGCTATATGATCGAAGGTAGACACTTTGTTATATATACGGATCACAAGCCAATCACCTACGCATTCTTGCAGAACAAGCAGAAGTGCTCACCTAGACAATTTAATCATCTCGATTTCGTGTCGCAATTTACAACGGACATAAGACACATTTCGGGAAAAGACAACATCCCTGCCGATACGTTGACACGCATCGAAGCTGTAGCGTCACCTCCTACATTAGAACAACTAGCTCGTTCTCAGAAACATGACACCGAGCTACAGACTATTATCTCCAATCGCTCAACCTCATTGAAGTTGGAACAAATGACTATACCAGGTACAAGCGTCACTTTATACTGCGACGTTTCTCTGCCGAGGCCTCGACCTTTTGCTACAAAGGAGCTGCGTCGGCAGATTTTCAACTCCATTCACTCGATGAGCCATCCCGGAACGAGGTCAACTACAAAGATGGTAACTGATAGATTTATTTGGCCCTCAGCTCGAAAGGATTGTCGCGATTGGGTTCGAACTTGTGAAGCTTGCCAAAAGACCAAAGTACACCGTCATGTTTCATCTCCTCTAGGCAATTTCAAGCTGCCACAATCACGATTCAGTCACGTGCATATTGATTTAATCGGACCAATGCCATCATCTCGCGACTACAAATACTGTCTCACAGCTGTCGACAGATACACACGTTGGCCAGAAGTACAGCTGCTGCAGGACATTACAGCTGAAACAGTAGCAAAGGCATTCTATGAGTTATGGATTTCGCGTTTCGGTTGTCCAGAGACATTGACAACAGATAGGGGTCGTCAATTTACCTCCCACCTTTTCAAAGCTCTTACAAATTTTTGCGGAGTCCAGCTGCGCCACACGACTGCTTACCACCCTGCAGCGAATGGGATGGTTGAGAGGTTTCACCGCACTTTGAAGGCTGCCATCATGACTCACGGCGAGCAGAGCTGGACAGACGTTTTACCTGTCGTCCTGCTCGGCGTGCGCACAGCTTGGAAAGAAGACCTACAATGCTCCGTCGCTGAAATGGTGTATGGTGAGCACTTGAGAATACCGGGTGAGTTCTTCCAATCAACTAAGAATAACCAGGTGAGACCGCCAGATTTTGTCTCGCAACTGAGACATAACATGTCATTTTTGAAGCCACAAGAAGCAGCTCGACACTCTCCAGCTTCTGTATTTGTGCACAAGGACCTCAAGACTTGCAAACACGTCTTTATTAGAAAAGGCGCACCTCGAGGATCTTTAGAACCGCCATATTCAGGGCCGTATCCTGTGTTAGAGAGGACAGATAAGACCGTCACTGTAGAATTACAAAGAGGACCAGTGACAGTCACAATAGATCGTGTCAAACCTGCCTTTATTTTGTCCGATTCATCTGAAGATGCATCGAAGTCGGTAATAGAAAACCCAGATGGTCAACGTCCGGTACAAACCACAAGGTCCGGACGCGTAATTAGATTTCCTAATTATCTTTCTGCAGGTTTTCCAAACTCCAAGGGGGGTGGTGTGGCGGCACATCACTGAATGCTACGCCCATCCTTATTTATAGGGAGGAGGTGTCAAGTGGACACAAGTCTGACAGCTGGAATTTTCTCTTGATGTTCTCGGTTTTTGTCTGGTCTATTAAATACGTTTCTAGTGGAAGTTTAGTTTACTTTATTACACACGATTCTTGTGGGCAACATTCCCACAATTGGTATATATATCATATCATATCCATTGTGCCCAGTGTGAATGTGTCAAAGTGTAATGTCAAGTAATTTGTTAGACTCAGTGTATCTGTTTGAAAAGAGTAACCATGGAGTTTCTTGCCGGTTCTTCTCCATGGAAACTACCAACCCGAACCGTGTAATGTGAAATAAAATAGTGTATCGCATCCAGTGTCTTTTCATAGCACGAAACCCGTCTTCTGCCCACAAAATGCTCGACCCTAGCGAAATATATCCTGACAAACCCGACATCAGAAGTGAGATAAAATCGTGCTAATGAAATCATGTCGCGAGGACAGTGTCAATAACGATCGGTGTCAACTGTGTAAAAACCAAAAAGTGCTGAAAAGGTTCGTGAAAAAAAAAAAAAAAACTGACAAGAAAGAGGGTAGACCGATTAGTGTGCTAAAAACACCCACCCGCAATAACTTTAGTTTATCCGTGATCATGGTGCTTGCAACAGTGCCGAAATATCTGGAACTCCAAACAGACAGTTAACAAGTGTTATTTACCATGTCAAAAAACGGGATACACGCCGTTTTTTAGTGTTAATGACAATCAGTGACGGTTACTTTTTAAAATGCAGAACAAAGACTTGGTATCGTTTACAAATTCTTAAAACCTAGCCAGTGAATAGCAAGATAGTGTTGTGAACCAGTTTAAAGAATTGTAGGTGACTCACTACATACATGCATACAACATACATACCACATGCATACAACATACATACACACAACATACACATACAACATACATACACACAACATACATATACACAAGATACTAACACACAACATAAATACAAATACAAATTATAATTAGGATATTCTTTACACATTCAAACAAACACGTACCGTACGGTACGGCCCGTCCGTCAATTACACAAATACACTGGACATGCGCGTCGACTGCCGAGTCCTTTGTTTACAAAGGCGGGTGACGTAGCGCATCATACGATCGCTGTGACGTATGCGCGCGCGCCTCCCCCGCGGTCTCACAGCCTGCCGCTCGCCAGTCCCGACCTACCTCTATCGCTGGACGCACGCTCGCGTGTGTAATTTCCGATATAACCATATACCCGCGCTAAACCGCTGTATTGCTTTGTGATTTGGAACTCTCTTGCTTAAGCTTACTTTCTTCAGCTAACCGTTTTACTGTGCCTTCCAAACGTGCTTATAAAGTGTACGCGTGGACATTAAAGTGTGACATCAAAAAAGGACTTTGATTTCTCCAGGCCGTAAGTTTATCCTCACACCAACACCAACCACCAAAGAATTGTTCAGTGTCAAATTCGTGTACGTCGTACGTCATTAACCTGAGTAGTGACAAACAAAAGAAAAATATGCGCACTTAACGCCGGGAACGAGATACGTCAGAAGTTTTCATCGTAACTACCAATCAAGTGTCGCGGCAAACAAGGACACAAGCGGATTTTCGGACGAAGACAACTGCCATCAAGAAGTTGCCAGTGCCGGCTGCTAAAGGCGTTGGGCAGCGACCGCAGGCCAGCAGCAGCTCACTGATGTGCTTTAAGTGTGGCACGGCCGGGCTCCATTGCCAGTCGCTGCACAGCAGGCAGGTCCAGTGCTGCTTTACTGGTTTAGAAGAGAATCGACTTTTGCAACGTCTAGCCGGAATATGAAAGTAATTTGGTGAGTCGTTTTCATTTTGTTATGACTCTGGAGCAGAGTGCTAATTCTGTTTCGTCTAGAATTAAGAGTGAGCATATTTATCCTGTCGTTACTATAACTGGTGTAGTTCAAGGTTCAGTAAATGCGAATTCAAAGATTTTAGCCTGTGTGAGAAAGATCCCCGATCACAAAGTTCCTCGAGAATTAAGGTCATAGTTCATGACAGTGGTTAGTGAGACCAAATCTGATTAAGAATGGCTTGTACATCCTCAAAACTGTTAGACCGCACCTCATGAGTAACATGATGGCGATGGGTCTGTTATCAGTTAGACCGCACCTCGTGAGTACATGATGGCGATGGGTCTGTTATCAGTTAGATCGCACCTCATGAGTAACATGTGGCGATGGGTCTACAAGGAATCGTTGGTGCGATTTCTGTCTGTGTTGGTGCACAGAGCGCTTTATGTGTTGTAGCACATATTGCGCTAGATTATTGAGATTCGTTGGTGCGATTCTTGTCTGTGTTGGTGCACAGAGCCCCTCATGTGTTGTAGCATATGTGGCGGCAGATATGTAAAGAATCGTTGGTGCGAT
The DNA here is from genome assembly GCA_941918905.2 of Xestia sexstrigata. Classification (NCBI taxonomy): domain Eukaryota; kingdom Metazoa; phylum Arthropoda; class Insecta; order Lepidoptera; family Noctuidae; genus Xestia; species Xestia sexstrigata. The sequence continues at coordinate 23,316,027 of OW799201.2, forward strand.
TCTAAACTGTGTTGGTGCACAGATTACAGTGAAAGTTTCATGAGTTGAGTATGCATTGCTTATGATGAATTATGGTAAAGAGTTAAAAAATTGTTAGAATTACTTGTTAACTTGTTGATCGGACCTTTTCCAATGTTGATCGGACCTTTTCCAATGTTGATCGTACCTTTTGCAATGAGAGAGCAGGCATCGCGGAATATAGTTGAAAGTTCCAATTAAACCAAAAATCGGTTTGACAGTACAAAGACTAAGATTCAGAGATGTGTAGTAGTAGATTATGTTTTAATAGAAAATGAGGAGAGAAATCAATTGAAACTGGATCCAAAGTTCAAAGGACCATTTAAAGTTATAGAGGTGTTAGATGGAGATAGGTATGTGCTAAAGTCTCTTACGCTTACAAATACCCACATGATAGAATCAGAAAAATCCCTGAACAACAGGTTCCTCTGAATTAGATATTGTATGTGACGATGATGATAATGCCACTATTTCAAGTTAGTTGTGTACGTTACTATGATGATTATAATTGTTTTGATTTTAATGGATTCACTGTTTACAAGTAAAATGCTTCCGATGGACTGAAGGCATACCCGATGGACTGGGTATTGTTGTGGCCGCATCAGAAGCGCCGGAGCATGTAAGAGGTGCACGTTGCCTGCTTTTTCTGTGCAGTATACTCTTTGCGAGGAGTAGCACTTACGCGGCTGAGATGGTTAGCTTCTGACGATGGGTTCACAGTTTTACACAATGTGCCGATGGACTGGCAATTGTTTTGTTGTTGTATAGAGTGATTCCATATGATTTTCGGTTATTGCTTCAATAATGTTTAAGTACCTACGTGGCACTATCAATTCATTATCTAATCTGGTGTCTGAAAACCTTAATCTATAGAGTCTAATGTAGAGTCTAATGTAGAGTCTAATGTAGAGTCTAATGTAGAGTCTAATGTAGAGTCTAATGTAGAGTCTAATGTAGAGTCTAATGTAGAGTCTAATGTAGAGTCTAATGTAGAGTCTAATGTAGAGTCTAATGTAGAGTCTAATGTAGAGTCTAATGTAGAGTCTAATGTAGAGTCTAATGTAGAGTCTAATGTAGAGTCTAATGTAGAGTCTAATGTAGAGTCTAATGTAGAGTCTAATGTAGAGTCTAATGTAGAGTCTAATGTAGAGTCTAATGTAGAGTCTAATGTAGAGTCTAATGTAGAGTCTAATGTAGAGTCTAATGTAGAGTCTAATGTAGAGTCTAATGTAGAGTCTAATGTAGAGTCTAATGTAGAGTCTAATGTAGAGTCTAATGTAGAGTCTTATGTAGAGTCTTATGTAGAGTCTTATGTAGAGTCTTATGTAGAGTCTTATGTAGAGTCTTATGTAGAGTCTTATGTAGAGTCTTATGTAGAGTCTTATGTAGAGTCTTATGTAGAGTCTTATGTAGAGTCTTATGTAGAGTCTTATGTAGAGTCTTATGTAGAGTCTTATGTAGAGTCTTATGTAGAGTCTTATGTAGAGTCTTATGTAGAGTCTTATGTAGAGTCTTATGTAGAGTCTTATGTAGAGTCTTATGTAGAGTCTTATGTAGAGTCTTATGTAGAGTCTTATGTAGAGTCTTATGTAGAGTCTTATGTAGAGTCTTATGTAGAGTCTTATGTAGAGTCTTATGTAGAGTCTTATGTAGAGTCTTATGTAGAGTCTTATGTAGAGTCTTATGTAGAGTCTTATGTAGAGTCTTATGTAGAGTCTTATGTAGAGTCTAATGTGGAGTAAAATTTTCCGAAAAGTTTATTATTGGAACGAGAGATACACTGCAATCATTAAATAAATTGTAATCGCCGGTATAAAAATGCTCACGCGAACTCACAATCAAATTGAAGAAAATACCCAAAGGTAGTGCTTCCACACATTATGATAACGATGATTGTTAAACTGAAAGCTTTGAATTATAAGGGTGCCTACAGGGCACAGGGTATGCTAAGAAAGATGTCAGTGGGTCACGTACCAGTCGATGTTGATAAGGATTTTATTGATGATGAGCAAGCTTAAGTGGTAGCACTTAGCAGCCTGTGTGGCACCTGGAGGCCTGTGTGGCACCTGTATGCATACGTAGTGTATACGTAGTGCATACGTAGTGTAAACGTAGTGCATACGTAGTGCGTACGTAGTGGATGCGTAGTGCAGACGTAGTGCATACGTAGTGCGTACGTAGTGGATACGTAGTGTATGAGATACATACGTAGTCCATGCGTAGCTTGCGTAGTGTGTGCGTTACATACGTAGTCCGTGCGTAGCTTGCGTAGTGTGTGCGTTACATGCGTAGTGTATGCGTTGCATACGTTGTGTACTCTGATCCCGGCGCACTAGATGAAGTCGAAATTCAAAATGAGGAAGATTGTCCGTAACTTATAGGTATGCCACATTTCTGTTCCTTTGTATTTAAAATGCTGTGTTATAACTGGTCGCAAAGGACGGTGCCGTCCGGTCCATGCCATTGGGGCTGTTCGAAGGGACACACTTGTCTAGACCTTGTCTGTGATCTGGTCGATAGGACAGTGTCGTCCGGCCCATGCATTGAAGCTGGTCGAAAGGACACACTCGTCCGGTCCGGGTTGTGTTGTCCAGCTTGTGAGATGTCATCCGGTCCATTATTCATAATGGTCGAAGGGATACATGGTTTCATAATGTTGCTTCTGAAATTTGTGCTGTGTTGCTTGTCAGGCTGGACGAGCAGCTAACCATGAAATAATAAAATTGCCTGTTTTAGTACCCTTTCGGATATAGTAGTGTGTTTGACCGTACCAGGAGTTATTACGTAGTCGTGGTCCGTGGGGTGCGATGCGTGTTTAACTCTGGCGGAGGTCGGGGTCTGGAAAGACCGTAGTGTGAAGTCACTGGGTGATGCACATGGCAGATCCATTTGATGGATTTGAGAGCAATGCGATTGCTGGTCGGCTGGAGTACCGTAGCGTTAGAGGTTTTACTTGAGGGTTTATGTAAGTTTGGCAGTTTTTAAATCAGTAGAGTTTTAAAGGTTGATTCGAACGACTATGGTACATGGCCCATAGGTTGATCTTGTAGGGTCAGAAGTTTACCGGACCAAGAAAATTGAAAGCTAAAGGAACGATACTTGTTCGGCCTAGCTAAGTCCGGTCCAGTTTAACTGAAGGGACACACCTGAAGGGCAAAAAAAGAATTGCCGGACCAAGGGGTTGATCTATGTTCGAGTATTCCCAATTTAACCGTGTTTGAATTAGTCGACTGCCTCGTTGGTCTAGTGGTCACAAGTGTGTCTGAACGTTCTGGGTTCGATTCCCAGGTCTGGCAAAGTGTTATTGGGTTTTTCCATCGGGAATTTCTCAGTAGCAGCCACGGAGTCTGGATTTGCGCCCGGTTGATGGCAATAGGCTCGCCCCCTATTACATGGGACTTGGACATAACTAGGGAACTGTGAGTGTACTGTTGGGTGCACCTCTGTTAGACCCTTTGGGGATTACAGATGTGATGTTATGATGTTTGATTTTATTAGAGTAGGATTTGGTTAAAATTAAACGGTAAAGTTCTTTACTTTCACCGACCCGATGAATCTAGAGTTTGGTCAGGAGTGACCGAGTGGAACAAGTTTCTGTCGTGGACTTTTTGTTTGCAGGGTTACCATCACACGAGGACGTGTGCAAGCAGGATGGCCGTGTCGGATCCGGTCATGAGTACAGACGGGCGAATGGATCGAAAGCGCGCCAGTGGTGACATCACGCGACCTACTTACCACTCTACCCCACCATGGCGGCTTTTACAGAGTCCTGATGTTAACAGCTCGTGGCGAGGAGGACATTCTGTGTCTGATCGCAGCGGAGTTAAGACGTCTTGAAACTGTACCCGATTCATTGTGCCCAGTGTGAATGTGTCAAAGTGTTATGTCAAGTAATTTGTTAGACTCAGTGTATCTGTTTGAAAAGAGTAACCATGGAGTTTCTTGCCGGTTCTTCTCCATGGAAACTACCAACCCGAACCGTGCAATGTGAAATAAAATAGTGTATCGCATCCAGTGTGTTTTCATAGCACGAAACCCGTCTTCTGCCCACAAAATGCTCGACCCTAGCGAAATATGTCCTGACAAACCCGACATGTATAATAAGTATGTTTTTACAAACAAAAAGTATCTGTGTAGTATATCAACTATCTGGTGTCCACGACACAAATTGATGACACAAATGTCCAGTGATATTTATTTATTTACTTCTATTTAAAGAAAACACAACAAAGAATTTATCTTGATAAAGTTCAATTTAAAAAATTATATCAGCCTAAGCTAGTGATCACAAACTTTTTTGATGTGTGTATATTTATTGGGCAATTAAAATACATAATACAACATCATGCCTGGAATCCTCCAAGTGTTAACCAGAAGTGTACCTTATAGTACAGCCACGAGACTATTTCCATTAACTGGGCACAAACCCAGACTGCGTGGCTGCTACTTAAGTCCTGATAAAAGACCCAATAATACTTTGCCCGACCTGGGAATCGATCCCAAGACGCTCCGCAGCCGCACTTGCAACCACTGCACCAACCAGGTAGATGTTAAAATAACTAGCAAGAATAAATTACATAATTTTCTCATTACTTGTACTAAAAAAGAGACAATTATTCCCTGTTTTATTAACATAAACTTGTTGAGTCACCGCTGTTTCGCTTGCGGGGACAGTATTGGTAATATGTATTTTCAACACACTTGCTCATAAAATTTCTTGGCTCTAATTTCACCGCAATTAGGCACATAATGACACCTATAATCAAACTGTGACTTTTTCATTACTATTATTCACAAGTGAGTTATAGGGTTTTTTTTTTTGGTTGAGGTGCTTGTTGCTTTGTTCCTACAAAAGTTTCTATATAAAAAAATCGTGTTCAATGGTACAAATAAATTAATGTACCTATTGCTTGCTCATTTCACTGAAATGTAACTTTTGTTTTCTCTGTAATAAAGAAAACTTTCAATTCCCCATTTTGTACGACATTATTTTAGTCTATGGCCGATCGCCATTGTTAGATGCGCGCGCATAGGAAAACTGATTAAATTTTCCCGCCATTGCGAAAAACTTTTCATTACTCGTTTTCACTGTTGAAATTATAGTTATATAAGAATAAAAAATGTCTACAAGTACTAGTTATGAAGAAAATGATTTATGTTGTACACAGCCCGATATAAGATGTGAAGCCCTTAACGTTATGGAAAGTTTACTACCTGAAAACTCCAAGGACAAATATCTATTATCTAAATGATTTTTTGTATTATTTTCTTCACAAGTGTGTTGAAAAACGTCGTATGACACACGTGTGTATTGATGATTACCGTCCTCGGCTCTCTTAAGCTTAAGCTTAAGCTCTCTTCTCTCAATCGCGCCTCAGCGGTAATCACCAACATTACACACTTGTACCATAATGTACTATTACACCTACTGATACATCGACAGATATAATAGGGGTTAAAGTATGACATTGCCGTTGTATATTAATAGACACTTCGAATTGACATAAAATCTTCATGGTGTGAGATTTTCGTGTGAAACTTTTTCCACGTGATACCTATGAAGTTCTTCTTTTAAAAAATGAAACATTCGGTTTTCGACTTTCAATTACTGTTTTTATTCAGCTTAGACGTAAAGATGGATACTTCGAAAATCCGAGTTATTTTCGAATACGAGTTCAGACGCGGAACTAACGCGGCAGAAATGGCTCGCAATATCAACGTTGCGTTTGGAGAGGAGACTACTAATGAACGCACCGTGTGTTTTTGGTTTAAACGCTTTCGTAAGGGAAACTTCGACTTGAAGAACGAACCACGTGATAGACCGCCCACAAAGGTAAATAACGCTGAATTGAAGGAGATGGTAGAAGCCGATCCAAGTCAAACTACCCAGGAATTAGCGGCATGGTTTAACGTTACCCTACCTACAATATTGACTCATTAGCATCAAATCCCTCAATTGATTGATCTGTAGAAAGATATGCGTGTTGAAACTTGTGTTGCCTTGTTGAATCGGCACAGAAATGAAGAAATATTGGATCGAATTGTAACATGTGATGAAAAGTGGATTGTTTACGATAACCGTAAGCGAAAAATGCAAAGGCTGACCCCAGGTCAAACGCCGCAACAGTGCCCTAAAGCAAAGCATACCAATAAAAAGGTATATAATGGTAACTGTTTGGTGGTCTCTTCATGGTGTTATTCACTATAGCTTTCTCAGGTCTGGTCAGACAATAACAGCAGATGTTCACTGTGCCGAACTTTGAACAATGATGGTGAAACTGGCAGTGAAACAGCCTCGACTCACACTGCACGAGAAACCGTTGTAACTCTACAGGAGCTGCAGTTAGAAACTATACGTCATCCTCCGTACTCGCCAGACCTTGCTCCAACGGACTACCATTTGTTTCGTGATTTGGACAATTTTCTACGTGATAAACAATTTTCTTCCCAGGAGGCAGTACAAAATACTTTCACACAGTTTGTGGAATCTAGATCATCAGAGTTCTATCGTAAAGGCATAAATGAACTTCCGTTTAGATGGCAGCAATGTGTAGATAATGAGGGTAAATATTTTGATTATTTAAATATTTTATATCTTAGAAAAAAACGAGTTTCAATTTTTCAGTACAAATCGGCAATTTCATACTTTAACCCATAGACTAAATGCTTTGGAATGTTAGCAGATCTCGATGTGTGTGGAATGCTTCTTGAGAAGTATTACGTGGTAGTATCCACGTGGTCATGTTATTTTGATAAAAGGTCTAGAATGACCCCTTTTCCAGAATTACATAATATTGAAATTTGAATAATTGCCTCTAGAATAATTTCGTGGTTTGACTAGATCTTTAATAAATCACACTTTATGATGCTTTGATATTTTATTTTTTATTTAGGTATAAATATAATTAAGTCAATTATTGTGTTAAGAATTGCAAAGAAAACAAAAAAATACAAGAAAGTGTTTGTTTTGAAGGACTAAATATATCAGTCATTTTGTGGTAAGGACCAGTTTTCTTGAATTTAAATACCGACCTTGCAAACAAGGATAGAGTATGATTTCAAGGTTTATTCCTAAAATTCCAAATATGTGTAAGTATTCTATTAAAAACAAAAAGTTAGCAAAAACAGGATTACCTTTGAAACTCCAATATTCACTCTTCCTTCGTATAAGATTAAACGAATCCGGATATTTATATTAATAGCATTTAATCATCTACCAAAACTTGTTCCAAATATAGTTTCGTGTCTATTTTCATCAGAAAAAGTTATAATTACTTATGTTATACCAAAACCGATGCCCTACAAACTTTGCCGAAGCTTTTCGAACAAATTAGTATTCTTTCAGCATATAGATTCGAGAGTCGTCTTTTTTTTCAAGACTCTTGTTTTTATTTTCCGGAGATCAGAGCTTGTCACAGCATGTCTGTGTTAATTTACGAAGAGATTGTATTTTTTTTAATAAACAAGTTTCTGAAAAGATTTTCAGATTTCAGTAACGCTAGAATAGTTTTAATTAGGAAAGTTTTTTCAATGGCCGATTTTTATTGAAATACAGAATTCATAAGAATCTGTAAGTTTTAATTTCGCCTTCAGAGTTTTCTTGAAGGATTTTTTTAGCGAATCCTTTACTCTCCGTTTTTATGATATGAAATAAATCGCAATGAAAAGGTTTCATAACAATATATAACCTTTTTCCCGAAGCTTTTTATTTCGTCGAGAATTTTTCTCATTGAAACATACAATGCATTTGAAATCAATTAAAAGTTATCTATGAAAAGGTTAATTAAAACTTGGATTCTTGACCTTTTACAATATTATGCTGAAGGGCCTTCATATAACATTAATATTGAAATATTTTAATATACTTTTCTTATTAACAATATCGCGCCTGTATTCTTTGAGAGGTGAGACTGAGTATAATTCCATCATATTACTCGTCCAACCTTCTATCTGCTACTAAACTTGTGAAAAAAACATTAAAAAACGGGTGATGAAACATTACCTGACTTGGGGATCAAAGCCAGGTCCTTTTGCTCATGCTTTCAACCCCTAGATATGTCAGAGAGATAGTTATATCAGACTCAGGCCCCGTTGACACGGTGATGATCATCATCATTTCAGCCGAAAGACGTCCACTGCTGGACATAGGCCTCCCCCAAGTGTCGCCACATTGACCGGTCCCGTGCGACTCGCATCCAGCGGATTCCCGCAACCTTCACCAGATCATCGGTCCACCACAATCGGTGACCATGATCGGTGACGATCAGTATGACATTTTGCTGTACAATTTTGGGATCGCATTGCAGTTTCAGATTTCATTTATTCAAAAACAGTGGTATGTTGGTGTGTAATTCCAACTTTTACCGTAAAATATCAAGCAGGACAGCACTGCGTCATTGGCCACTAAGTAACTTAACCTGACTTTGATAAGAAGCGAAAAACGAGGGCGATTTTTCATTATTACTTTTTTTTGTTAGCCTACTGATCTGACCTGAATCCAAGGGAGGCGATTTTGATTAAAGGGGATTATAGTGGTCTAACCCCATAAGGGGCAAACAGGAAAAGACCCACAAATCATGCCCCCGGCCTTTTCTCGTACGTGACTAAAAAAATCAATTTTTATCCCATCTCCTGAGGGTATAAGCTGACATGGAGGCGCTCTTACGTATCTTTCGAAACATGGATGAGTTAGTAAATGGAGTACTAACAAGTAGTGTTGTTTTTTATCTTAGTATATTATGAAGCGATTACGTTTAGATGGTTGGATGAATTGAATGGTTACGATTAGGAGTCATTTCATTCGTCTTCCAATCAAACGTGCACGTTACGCGCCCCGAATTTCTATGGAAGCGTCACATTCAATGCGCGCAAGCATCTGGTCAACATGTCCAAAGGGGTCCTAAATGTATGTTCCTAAGATGCACCTGAACCACGCGGTTCGTGTTAGCAAGAGGACATTGTAACCTGCACGCAAACTGCTCGCTTACCGCTCGCGAATATGTCAAAAGGTTTTCATATTATGTTCGTAACATGCATGCGAATCGCACTTTTCAGGCATTAACTGTGAAAGCGCCTTTACGCTGAAATCAGACACTCCTCTTTCTATTAATTTTCTTTCTTCTTATTATTTTTCACTTGACAACTTTCCCTCAATGTGAAACGCATGGCCAATCAATCAAGTTATCAAGTAATATCAGTTTAAATACCAATTTAATTTACTTACTCTGATAGTAAGTAAATTGCATGCCTGAGAGATATTTCTCGACGGTATATAAAGTCAAAGGCCCATGGGCGGCATAAAACTGACTGACACCAGATTAGGCACTAACCATACAATCGTTACTCCAGAAAGTAAACTCTCTACTCCGTGTTCTAAACAAGATGGGTTCAGTTCTTCGTATTTTATATGTGTATGTGTAGTACTCGTATCGTGGCGAGTTGACAAAGGGTCCAAGAACTCTTTGATTTGGGCAAACACGGCTTTGATATAAGTTGTTTTCACACTGTTTTACTGGGAAAGGAAGCTCAGAGTTTAGTGTAAACAAGCATAAGCGGTTTATTTTTTGGGTGTATCTGTATGGGTTTATAAGCTTTGTGTTTTTAAGGTGATACAAGATTGTTCCTTAGAACACTTTTTACATTTAGTTACTGGGTTTTTTCCATTACGAATTTCTCAGTAGCAGTTACGGAGTCTGGATTTGTGCCCGGTTGATGACAATAGACTCGCCCCCTATTCTATGAGACTTAAATATAACTGGCGAAATGTGGGTTTACTATTAGGTACAACGCTGCCTTACTTATCAGGGATTACAAGCGTGATGTTATGTTATGTAACTTGTATTGTTATGTGTCATTTCCTTTATTAGTATTACAGTTACACGTGTTCAATCATCTTTATCTTTGACGATTTTAGTAAAACTAGAATTTGGTCCTGCTGTACGATAGCGTAGCTTGCGTAACACCAACTGTGTCGTAAGCAATTCATAGCGGTGTGTCATCAATAAAATATTCTTAGATATTTCGATTTCCAACATACCCGGTCCGAGCGGCCTCTTTGTATGATGCCTTGTTCTTTTTGGTCTCTGGGTAGATGAGGCAACTGACAGGTGCTAGACAGAATATACACACATCAAAAATGTCTAGGGATCAAGCATTTTTATGCGGATTTCTTGAGATTGAGATGTGGCTTTGTAATAAATTTATGATTTTATAAATTTATATGGATCCTTTTTGGTGCATTTCATAATTTGAATCAGGAACTCTCAATCAAATTCGAGTAAAAGATGAAAATAAGCTGTCAATATTTTCCCTATAAAAACATACAACGCATTGAAGACATTATTAGTGCTACTGTTTCCCTACTACTGATTAAAACCAACGTTATTATGGAGCGGCGACGTCATTTAAGCAGGGAAGAAATGCTCAGAGCCGTGGGAATGATAGAAGCTGGTTCCCGGCAACGTACTGTAGCTTTAGCTCTGAATACAAGTCAGAGTGTTATCAGTCGACTTTGGACACGTTACCGAAGCACTGGTACCGTGGCTGAGCGCCATGGAGGACGGTATCGCTGCACCAGACGGAGACAAGACCGATACATTCAAATCTTAACTCGAAGAGCTCCAACAATAACCGCCATGATGTTAGCCGTGAGGCTTCATCACTCTTCAGGGAACTTAATTAGCGACCAAACAGTCAGAAACCGCTTGCATGAAGTGAACCTTCATTCCCGAAGACCGCTACGGGTACCACCTATAGCAATGCACAATCGTAGGATTCGATATCAATGGGCTCTTGAACACAGAAATTGGGCAGAAGAACAATGGCGTTTCGTGTGCTTTTCTGATGAGTCTCGTTTTGGTATGAGACCGGATACAAGACGTATACGACACTGGAGAACCCCTGGACGCCAACAGCGATTAAAATCCTGCCAGGAAGTCCATCCTTATAGTGGTGGAACCATCATGGTATGGGCGGGTATTTGGATCGGCGGAAGAACTGAGTTGATTTGGATCAGAGGCAACCTCAACGCTCAAATTTATGCTGAGACGATTGTATCAGACGTCATCGTTCCTCTACAAGTGCAAATCGGTCCCTTATTTCAGTTAATGCATGATAATGCACGACCGCACACCGCAAGAGTTGTAAGACAGACTCTCGCCGCAGCTAACATCAATGTCCTGCCCTGGCCTGCTCAGTCGCCAGACTTGAACCCGATTGAGCATGCATGGGATATGCTACAGAGAAGAGCTCTGCCGAATATGGAGGGTATCCAGTCGCAAGAAGACCTTTTTTTGTTGTTGCAACGAACATGGGCGGCCATTCCACAGCGTGATTTGGATGAACTCATTTTGAGTATGCCAAACCGATGTTCTTGTGTTGTTAGTGTTCGCGGTAGAAACACGGATTATTAATTGTTTAAGTTACCCAATAAAATTTTAAAGAAAACTGTTATTTCAGTCTTTTTTTCGAACTTTAATGTTAGTGGTTCAAATGTCAAAAATCCCTTTATTAGGAAAATGGCAAATTTCTTTATTAATGCAAAGGTGACTTGGTTTATCGTTACTGTGACAAACGAAAACACTTTATTTGATGAATCCTTAAAGAAAATTTTAATTAATATCAATCAGGAGAAAAGTTATTGCAAAAATATATGTTGATCCCTAGATACTTTTGATGTGTGTAATTTGGATTCGGGTCGTGTTATTTAATTCATAGGGACTTGTTATTTACTTAATTGCTCATTAAAAACACATTGTAAGAAACATAACTTTCATGATTATTCATTTGTCTTTTCTTAATATATTTCGCTTCTAGTCTCCAAGAATATAATACCCTTTCATATTCATATTAACACAATTGCATAGAAATTAATGATAATTCCAAAAATAGCCAATTTATTCAAAACGTAAATACATGTAATATTAAATTCACCGCAAGCCGCATCGTCCATTAAATCATTTCTCATCTGAATTCATTTTGCTCGCAACACTGGACATGAAAAGGCTTTTCGGTTTAATTTATAAAAAGCATGGAGGAACCATGGGGATATTCCGTTTAAAATTAACGTTTCCTATAAATACGATTTATAGAGGAGGCTATTGAGCATATCTGTCATCAATTGGACATTTTTATGTTAGTAAATGCTTATTTGGTGACAGCGACGAACAAATGACCTCTGAGTTTGTTTCGGCTGTTTCTTCTCATAGTAGTCAGGTACGAAACACCGGCCCCACCTAGTTTAAAAAAAAATTACGTGTAAAAGTGTTTGTAAAAACCTACTTGCAAAATAAACATCATTTAAATAAGATTCTCACATAATAAACAAAATCTGCATCAAGACCACTTAAAAGTGAAATTACTTTTATTTCGGACAAGCAACATTCACAGGTACATAAATTTAAAAAGCTTTGGCGAAGTCATCTCTCCTTGTCTTACCCTACACTCTAAACCATACCGCATGGAGAGCTTATCTGCCCATTTCACACTGTTAAGCCGGTTGTTGGACCAGTACTGAAAGAGACTCAACAACAGCTCTGCCGGCACTTTTCTCTCCCGTAGTTTATCCAATACGTCATACGATACCATTTCAAAAGCACAGTAGAGATCTAGGAAACAAGCATACACAGGAATCTGACATTCTGACACGGTGCAATATTAGGTAATATTGCACCGTGTTTTTAAGGGCTAGAATCGCATTTTCCAGATCATCTCTCTGTTCTGTCTAGAACTACACCACTTCATATTATCTCATTTACTCCTAAAAATGTATCAGGCAACACCCAGAAAAGCTTATGTAAACTAAATCCTAATAATCGCCTATAAGTATTTTCATTTCACCAGAATTATTCGCTTAGGCCCGGAAAATGTTCGACACTCTCAAAACTCGATTTAACTCCCAAACTTTCCACGAAGTATGAAATTATTTTATACCCCGTCATTCTTCGGTCCTCTGTGCTTCACCGCACCGTGCTTTGCTTTTTTATGCTTCGTTCCCGTGAAATGTTTTGTACATATTAAAACTCTTATTGCCTGACAGATATCACGGGCACCACTTTTGCAATTGTCTCCTCGAACTTAACACTTTTCTCCTTGCCGATATCTAACTACGAGAGACAAAAATCCATCTAATGTAATTAAACGATCCATTCATCGATAACCCTCCACTACAGAGACTTAACATGTCCCGAGCCCGAAATAAACCCTTGCTACGGCGCTAATATATAATATACGAGACCCGTTGGCGACCGATGTGATACGGTCATTATCCAAAGTCATTATGTTATGCAAACAAAGACATGTCTTGATTTAATTTGCCTATGGAGAAGAGAGCCCTATGTGCATGAATAAAAGTAGTCAGTGTTAGTTTTACTTACTGTTTCAAAGATGTGTAAAGTTGGTCGTCCTGTGTTTATAAATTACTAAACCATGCCTTCACGAAATCAGCATTATGCCTGTAATCTTCAAAAGTTTACACAGAGCAAGGTGTACCTATTGACACCTAATATTTCGCCACTTATGTTTGAGTCCCATGTACTACATGGGACTCAAACGGGAGCCGACCTATCAAAATATTGTTTACTTTTATTGCAAACCTTACTTTGAGTACCTTATTTTGATAAAAGTAGTAATATGAGATCATAGTTTATTGGATAAAATAAAAATATCTGCTTCAAACAATAATTTAGTTATCTATTTTATTTTGGAATTGTTACCGACGCGACGATTGCAGCAGTGGAATTTAATAATATCAAACTGTATGTTGCTTTCTACCATCCATACCTTTTTTATTTTGTCCTGTCTCTCATGTGTCTGCTTTATTAGATAATGTGTGAAATGTTTATTGTGTAAACCTAATCAATAAATATAAAATAGTCATAATATTATGTGTTTACATAATGCGATGTGATGACGGCTATGTTTACGGGTCTTTTTGCACCCTGCTCCCATCAATTATTTCACCCTCACAAACCCTAGCAGTTTCCGATTAATTTCTAAGGACCATACGAGGTTATTCATGTTATCTTGTCTAAGTTATGTTGACGGGGATAGCTCCTTTGTTGCAGGTAAATTCAGTTACTAACGACGTGCCGATCGGCAGCTGCATAGCTGTGGTTCATTGTATCTACAAATTTATTGGTCACGTTGACAGGGGAACGATAGTATGCTGTTTCTGGTGTTACTGGTGTTGATCGAGTTTGCATGGCCGGCTTGGGAAAGCACGTTAAATATTCAGTTGAACCAGTTGGGATAGATTGTCCATACAAATACTTTTTGTTAGGGTCCACAGCAGTTTTATCTTTAAATTGTTGGTCCCAGCTGTCTTTGGTTTTTAACTGTCGTAAAGGCGTAAACCCATCACGGTGCACGCGGCGCATTTTAGCTGCGTGGATTCATTTGTTTGACAACGTGGGTCTACGTTTCCACTGCAGTACACGTGCGTGGCCCACGCGGAGCATGGAGAGGTTACACACGGTTTTTTACCAAGACTTTACGTGTATAGCGAGTACCGCATGCACAGCGTGCATGGCGTTGACAGCGTTGAGCTATGTGAGCGCCTTATTCGAGCAAGCCACGCATGTACTAATGGCGTCAATTGATGCATAGAGTGTCCGCGGTTTGCAGTGGACACAATCACATACATTTTCTTGCAAACAGAAGCTTAACACACGTGCGTGCGCAGCGGTGGGTATACGCCTTTATATCTTTGAAACAGTCTTACCAAAGGGTATTGTGTTACCCAGTCTCGTAGGCGTCAGATGGGCAAGCGCTTAACGCCAATTACAGCTCATTCAATTAAACTGGAAGCGGAACCGAACTTATTTATTTGGAAAAGGAATGAAGTGCGCATCATTAGCTAAAGTTTTCAAATTCAACCACAAACGAGAAGAGATCCTACACTAAACTCAGCGCGCCTCGTATTTCATTTCACCTTTATCGCAATGTTCTAATCTCACAAGTTTACGACCGCGGCCGAACATTAACGGGATGATATCTTATTATTCTCTCCCATAATAACCAAAGACGTGATTTTATATTCAGCCGAGTTCATTTTTAGGGCTGAGATACATTGAGGGTTCATGATTTTTTTGGTTTTGTTTTTTTTACACTAAAAAAGCTCGCATTTTTTTTTCCCCAACTCACCTGAAGTGAAGCGACGATGCGGCCTAATGTGAAGCACGCTTGCCTAAAACAAACCGATTCACTCCAACTTTGAAGAGATCCAGATTATAATGATTAGGAAACAGAGAAGCCAGCCGTGAATACCATAGTCTGACGGCACAGTAAATTTGGAAGCAGAGCGCAGTTATATACTCTGACTTTAACACCTTTGTAGCGGCACTACAAAAAGATAACAAAGATAAATAAATAAATATATCGCTGGACATTACACACAGCGCCATCTAGTGCTGCTAAGCAACGAGGCTTGTCGTCATGAGACGGACGGACGGCGAGCCGGGACGTGAGGTTCTCTCCCTCTCACGTTCCGCCACCTCCTTCTCTAGCATGACTGCTTCGCTAAAGGAGGTGACAAGGCGTCCCATCCAGTCTCGTTCTTCATACGCTCAAATTAAAAAAGTTAAAGGTATAATTCCTCCGACGACTACCGTTCCAATTTTACAGTGTTATGTAGACATCAGTAGTCTCACTGCGGCCTGTCATGTACTCGTAGATTGTGTGGGTAGGGTTGTGGTCTCCATCGGAATTAGACTTTCACATTCTAAACAGCTTTCTTATTGCAATTTGCTAGCACCCTATATCCAGCAGTATACTAAATAAAAGGCGGGGTTTATTTTTATTACCATTCGAATATGGAATAGAAACTATTTTATAGGGTATAAAGGGACTACTGCAAACGGGTGCATTCCGTTCCTTATTTTGAATCATTTTCCACCGGAATTTTTCTCAGGAAAATATTATTTTTTTATCGTTTTTCAGTTATTCCTTTAATTCAATGTAAAATTAAATTCTCTGTAAGCATCATTCTATTTATGTAAATAATACGGCTAAAATGAAAAAAAAAAACAACAATGCATGTTGAAATATTCTAACGAACGGCGCGTGAAACCAGATGTTTACTCCCTGCATAACTACAGAGTTTATCGAACTTGTCGTCGCGCTTGCCGTTCGCTACGTGTATTTTGCCACGGTAACGATACATTGCGTATGATGAAGTAAAACAAATCATATTAATTGGATCCTTGGCGTTCCTGAAATGATTTCTACGTACCGGTCATCTAAGTATGATATACTGAATTCACTTCATTAGGCTATTAGGGCTGTACCTTGCACCCTGTATTAGTAAAACAAATGACAATCTAAACCAGAAATATCGCAAGTGTAGTCTGGTCCTAATTTCCGCGGCAAAATATTCCTCGTTACGATGTTAAAGAATTGTAAAGTACCTCTTATTGTTATTTCGTCTTAAAACCTTGCTCATTGCCTTTTTGAAAAGATGAAAAGACCCGCCAGGACTGTCGTTTCGTAAAAGTATTACAAATTGTAATTAACTGTTTTGTTAAAAGTATGTTGATGTAAGCCAACATTTTATTTACAAATATGGTTAAAGTAATTTAATACTTAATAAAAAAATACAAAGATTTCACTCACTTGAGAACAGTTTTTGGAACTTAAAATTTATATCTTATTACATGAACTTTGACATACAAAATAAGTAGGTAATGTCGCAAATGGTCGCCTATTATAATTACGGTCTTATCTTTTATTTTCGCTGCAACATTTAAGATCTTTAATATTGGGAAAAGTGGGTTTATTGGATATCTAACAAATACTGATTTTCTAGTGTCACCATCGCCCTTGCCTTTTTATATTAGGTTCGGCTTCTAGTGTAACCAGATACAGCTAAATATCAGTATTAGACGAGCAATGACTGGCTCCTCCATGAAACAACAAGATTCCAGAATCTATGTCTAACATGGAATATCGGATAAGATTCTAGTACAGCTGTGAAAGTTTAATTAATTATCAATGATAATGTAAAAGAAAAGTATCATCACAGTTCTTAATTAAGTCCCGAACTGATTATGAACAGGTCACTCCCTTCACTCACATGTCACCCTTTCACTGACAAACGAACTTCTCTGACCAACTTAAATTAACCGACGGTCGTGCAACCGCACTGATAATCAAGTTAACTTAAACGGTAATAAGCTTCTTTTGATGTGAGTCAGTCACTCATATTAATATTAGAAAGGGGCCTCGCTGGCTTGGGGTAAAAGGGCCGATAATTTACTCATTCATGATTTATTACCATAATTATAATGATTGGACACGCTGTTAAGGACGTCGAGGCGCAAGCTAGTACAGAACGAGTTCAGCACGTGATTTCAGACCTCACAGTCTACAAAAACTACGACGACTAACTACCAAGACAACTATGAGACTTTTAGAAATAAAAATCAGTTGTTCCTGGTACCTTCACGGTAAACTATATAGCTTTATTTTTTATCATGAAGAAAAATATCGGTGTAGGAAGCCAGTATCATTTGTGTTGAATTCGTGGCTGCGCGTTGATGTACTGCTGAGTTCACTAACGATCTGCCACTTTTCACCCTTATGTCGTAAGTATTAAGGTTGAAAATTGATCGACCGTCAATGAACTCGGTAGTACCTTTCACAAACTTTTTAATAATTTAGTACAAAGAGAAGGACTTAAATGATTAATATTATTCATGATATAATTGACGAATAAATGTCTAATAATTAGCAGATATTTCAGATGTCGACTGCTTACACAATTATGAGAAATGTGATTGAATGTCTTGTTTCTGGTGAACACATTCACCATTAATTTGTTGTTGATAAACATCCCGACGACCCGAATAGCGCAGCGGTAGTGAGGCTGCCTTACGTTCTTAGGGCTCGAATCCCAGTAGAAGCAAAGGTTTGTGTGATGAGCATGGACATTTGTTTCCTAGTCATGGAAACAAATAAAAACGAATATAATAAATAATAAAAAAAAATATATATATATATATAATAAATAATAATAATATTTTTTTTTTTTGTAATTATGTATTTACAAAAAAAAAAGTATTTTTGTAGTATATCAACTATCTGGTGTCCACGCGGGACCATTCCGGGGTTGCGGGACTGTTCGAAAGAGATACCGTGACCCCGGAACACAAAGGGCGATGAAGGAACATGGATGGGTTGTAGTTAGTAAAAGTCTGACACTCCCTCCTGCTCCGCCCAGAGCGGGAGAAGTCATTTGATGATTTCCCATCCGAAAAAAAAAAAAAAAAAAGCCTCGTTGCTTAGTGTGGCACTAGATGGCGCTGTGTGTAATGTCGAGCGATATTTATTTATATTTATTTTTATCCTAAGGACTACCACAAAATCTTGCCATTAAATTAAATATTTAAAAGATGATGGATGACTACACGTTTTATGCTCGGAGGACCAAAGTGAATCGCCCCAGTAAAAGGTATTTTATGTCGTAGAATAATAAAGTCCTACATTTATATATTTTTAAGACATTACGTATCCATAAAAATTAACATTTTCCCCGTGGTTTTCCTTTTGAAATACTTATACGATGTGAGGAATGAATACTAATATAATATCATTAGGGGACGTTCTACGAATACTAAAGATATTCGAGACCGCCGGGAACGGGACCGTATTGTACCAGAGAAAATACTCTGGTTTACTTTAGAAACTTCGAATTTCTTTATTTAATTAAACAGTATTATAAGTAGGTATTTTCGAGATTTGGCAAGGAGGTTGTATCACTTGATAATCTTATTAGAAAAGTTAAGTGAACTTTCTCATTTGGTTAAAAGTTTAATCAGGACAGACCGAATGTGTCGCAATGAGGATTTCAACATGGCGGCTTAACTATGTTATTATTATTGTTTATTAATAAACCGTTTTACTTACACAGAAACTACAAACATTATTATTCTCTTCTGATGCCAATTAGGCAAACCAAAAACGCAATATTGTCCTAATACACACAGCAAGTTAAAAACTGATTGATGACACTGATAGTCCTACTAATAACATAAAAGCGAAAGTTTGTGAGGATGGATGGATGGATGGAACGGAGATGAAGATGGATGGGTACTCTTTCACGCAAAAACTCTTAAACAAATTTGGATGAAATTTTACACGCTGATAAGTTTATAACCTGGATGAACACATATAATACTTTTTATTCGCCAGTATGATCCCGTGGGACAATTATCGAACTTCACGTGGGCAAAGCTGTGGCAATAAGCTAGTAGTATATATCAAGCTGAGCAGCGGTGGCCCAGTGGTGGCGGCCCCGACTTACGAACAGTAAGTCGTGGGTTCGAACCCAGACAGGCGCATTACTTTGTGTAATTTATTTAATCACCACTGCTCTCAAAACGGTGAAGGAAAACATCGTGATGAAACCGGCATGTTCTAGAACCAAAAATCCGAAGGCATGTGACATCTACCAACCCGCACTGGGCTCGCGTAGTGGATTTATAGCCCATTCCCTCTCATTGAGAGGAGGCCGTGTCCCAGCAGTGGGAACATTATAGGCTGATGATGATGATATATCAAGCTAAATGAAACCCAACAGCCTCAAAGGTAAGTACAGCTGTATTCTGCAATGTTTGAAATAGTATTGCCACTAATCTGGTGTAAAGACCCCAGAATATCCGACCGCAGTTAAAGGAACAAGGCATTTAAACGGCAATCCCTTACGAGCAACAAAGGCAAAGCGGCTCAATTTCCCTAGTAACTTAATAATAAAAAAGTAAATACATTTTTAAGATTTCTGCCTACAAATAGCTGAGAGATGATCTACTCGCTGATATTATTCATACCGCTTTGGTCCTTTTC
The DNA here is from genome assembly GCA_941918905.2 of Xestia sexstrigata. Classification (NCBI taxonomy): domain Eukaryota; kingdom Metazoa; phylum Arthropoda; class Insecta; order Lepidoptera; family Noctuidae; genus Xestia; species Xestia sexstrigata. The sequence continues at coordinate 23,335,881 of OW799201.2, forward strand.
TACCAAACGTCGAACAAAAGGACCAGAGAAAAGGAATGTATTTTCACTTTTAATAATAACCAACAATAAGTAATGGTGGGGTTTCATGGAGATATTTTAAACAAAAGATATCGTTCAGCTGTGTTAAGGTTATTTTTGTTGTGATGGCTGTTTGATGGGCTCCTGGATAAATAATAGGCACTTTGTTTTTGTAGTTATTTTCTGTTGTAAATGACGCCCACTTCAAATGGCGTGGGTTATCATTATAATCTTACGTGTGATTTCCGTCATGAATGTTTTCTAATAAAATATCTCAGACCAGTTGATGGCAATAGGTTCGCCCCTTACTAGACTAGACTTGGACATTACTGGCAAAATGTGGGTGTACGTATCGTATACGTTGGGGTCGGTTTGAAGCTGCTATATACCAGTACTTTATAATGAGTATCTGACTATCTGACCTCCAAACCCAACCCAGTTACTGGGTAATAGATTGCCTCTTGGCAATTCTAGTTGTCAGTCTTTCAGGCTTTTGACTACCTGCAACGACTATAAAAGATGACGGACACAACTTTTTAACCATACCTTCTTCTTCGTAGAGCTATACCACTTCTCCAAGTTTCTGGCGTCAGGGTAGTCTATCCTGGGTTTTCGGGTCTGGCAGTTCTTCCTCCAAAAGGAGCTTCGTTATGATGAACTGAGTAATTAGGCTGAACATTTGCCGACCGTCAGTGAACGCGATAGTACGTGTGCTTTGTGACAAAATAGTGCATTTATCAGTAAATGCGCCACTAATCTTGAACTCGTTGCAATGCAATTGTAACGATTTGAGGAACGTGCCCGAAGCTGGGTCGCTAACTTTTATGTGACATGAATATTTCAGATACGTAGGTACTACCTTCACGACTACCGTTTCCTCATATAGTAATGTAAATGTGAATGGATCAATGATAGCTACTGCATTTCTTATTTAAATCTGCTTTAAAATGTTAGAGACTGAAGTTACTACATGTGTACTTATCATTAAAGATTAAAAAAAGGTCCACTGTTGGACATAGGCCTCCTCAAGGGCACCCCACTCAACTCGATTCCCAGCAACTCTCATCCAGTTGCTACCAGCCACCCTGCGAAAATCGTCGTTCCACCGAATCTGAGGGCATCCCACCTTACCTACTACTGTAGTCTAGGGCTAGGTCTCGATTCTCGGTAACTATCATCCCGTTGCTAAGAGTCACCTTGCGAAGATCTTCGCTTCACCTAGCCTGAGGGCGTCCTACATTGCGATTCGCAGTCTTCACTCAAGAACATTACCTCTATACAGTAAAAGATTTAAATTAATTTTCCGGATTGAAGTCATAATTTTCTTTTTCAGGTATAAGTCCCAATCTTACTTTTTTTCAAATTAAATGGCTTCACAATCCCTACCCAGCTGTGAAAAGGAAACCAATAGACAAGGATACTCATTTTATGTGGTCTATTGAAAAGGGATTTTTCGTCATTGAATTGGTATTGAAAGGAACTCGTGTCGTTTGTCTATAAATATGTTTCAAAAGATTTTGGTAGTATTTCAACAGACAGTGTGCATAAGTGTTGAACAAACGGGACAAAGAAGGAGGTAATACCTGTTTTAGCAAATATAAATAAGGATATTCAACTTTTTTTAAAGCCTTCAATTTCCCACTGCGGCGCAAAGGCCTCTCCCATATTTTGGCTGGAACTCATTTCTTTTGTCAGCTCAAACTAGCCTTTCCCGATGTGCGTCCTGGTCATCTCACCATCTTTTTCTAAGCCGGCTTGGGCGATGACATTCTCAGCCATTGCATGGAGACTTTTACCCAGCAGTCGTTATGCTGGCAGCCTTTTGTTTGTCTACGTTTAAATTTTATGTTTTGTAGCGCCCGCGTAGCAAGTTACAGTCAACTTGATTTAGCAAAATGAACTGTATATCCAAAGCAAGAAGCCAGTTTAAAATACATTAAAATATGATAATATCACGTCACGTCTCATCATCACACATGACTTTCTTCTTATTTTACGTAATAATATAAGTATCGCATAACAATCTAAAAGAGAACATAAAGGTTCGCCACGTAACCCGTTTACATCCCGTAAACGTACGCTTGAGGAGCCATCAAAAGAACCTTTTAAGATAAAATGCGATCCTTTTTATATAATATTAAAGTGTCACCTGAACTATAAGTAATGAAAAGTAAAAAACAGCTGTAAGTGACATGTGTTAAAAAAAACAGTGAAAGTCTAGTGGTGTGTCCGTCGGACTGCTAAGACATAATCACCTCTGATTTTTCAGATTCATGTGCGTATTGTATAATTACCTATCTCTAGCTTCGGTGAAGGAAAATATCGTGAGGAAACTAGCATGCCTGAGAGATGTTTCTCGAGGGCATGTAATGCCAAGTGAGAGGCTCATAAAAACTCTGATACCAGGTTAGGCACGAACCACACGATAATGAAAGAAATGTCATTTACATAAAAGTTGTATGTGGTCAATGGATTACTTGCACAATTACTATCACAATCAGACGGTGGTCAGACCGACATTATATGTAGTATACTTTAGTGAACACAAAAATATATTGCAAACGCGTTATAAAAACGATATCAACCCCCTTTTTTTTCAGATGGGATTTTTTTTATTTAATGACTCCTCCCGCTCTGGGCGGAGCAGGAGCTAGTGTCAGACTTTTACTGACTAAAACCCATCCATGTTCCTTCATCGCCCTTTGTGTTCTGGGGCCAAGGTTTCTCTTTCGAACAGTCCCGCAGCCCCGGCAGGCATCGGCCTTGCGGACCCCTTCCTTTTGCTGACATCTCGCGCGTGGTACACGAACGCGCCGTCGACACGGCCTGTCGCCATAAGACGGACGGACGGCGAGCTAGCCCATAGCCCACCGTCCACAGGCCTGCGATATCAACCCCCTTAGGATAGACAGAACATACTTCAAAATAAACTACAAAAAGGGTTGTTAACGGTGTACTTGTAACAAATACAATAGGGAATATGCATGAAATACAAAACTCTTTTTATTTATTAAAAATGCCTTTTATTTCCCATTAAAAACAATGTGGTACACTTGTTTAAGTTGCTAATACATCACTTATTTTACTGTTTTATGTAGCATGTTTTTGGTGAAACGGAACGCACTCTCAAAACGCGTCGTCCTCGAGAACGCCGGTAGTGACGTCAAAGTCTATGTGTGAAAAAAACACTTTTATTCGAAAAGTGCCCAAAGTTTCACTAAGATGTTATTATAATTTTGTTATTGAAATTTTTACTTGACTAGAGCACATACAATTAGTAAAATTATTCTATTAAGGGCAGATAAATTGATATGAACAAGGCAGATTGTGGTAAATGACGTCACATCATGGCCGCGACAGCAGCGCGATAGAAAATTGCAGGAGTTTAATATTATTTATAAGCGACAAGCAGTAGTTGAATTTAACTTTTAATACTTTTCTTGGGTTGATAGTACTGTATTTTATTGATTTAAGTGAAGACAAAATTACGTGCATATTCCCTATTCTACACACAATACATAATGATTATCTTGAAGATGCTTGAAGGAAATTTCTTATTCATTGCTTCATAGTGTTTGAAAAATTCTTATGTACGACAGTGTAAATAACGCAATAAATTTTGTTGAATCATAAATATCTAAAGGTGTCGTATACTACTGTAGGTCACGCCAGTGCACGAAAATTGGTATTTTGATCACTTTGTAAAATACTAGATTTTGCTCGCGGATTCGCTTCCGTTAAGTACTTAAATTAACTCGCGGGAAAGTTTAGAATGAAGTCCATGACACTCGGGTTTAACGTAGCTTCCCGATCAGTAGTTCCGAAGATTACCCCCTACATACAAACAAATACCTCTTTATAATAATTATAAGTATAGAAATATATGTAAGAACGTTTTTATATGTAGGTACTTAATTTTTGTTTTAATTTTTGTAATTATACCTATATAGTTCTAGTTGTAGTATGTATATAATGTAAATAATAAAGCCTGTACAGTATAGAAATACTATCGGCAACTATTAACTTTTGCCATACATACATCTATCACATCTCGGCGAAGCCGTGTGGTATCCGGCAGAGTAGAATAGAACCAACCCATTACACTCACGGGTGTCGTATAAGGCGACTAATGTCTGAGGCAGAACACCTTACGCCTCCGTAGACCAGAGAATGGGCAGCAGCGTTTTCTGTTAGTCTTTTATCACTGCGATCTCCAATCCGCCTGCCAAGCGTGGAGATTACGGCAAATTCCTCCCATCATGGGAGAGGCTTATGTCCAGCAGTGGACGTTATGGGCTGTTGTTGTTGTTGTTGTATACATACATCTCTATTTTCACAATTTTTACATTGAGACATCAAAATTAACGACAAAGAAACTCTGAGAGTCAATAATTGTCCTAGCTCAGAAACTAATTTTCATTGGATCGGTATATTAATCAACAAGGCTTCTAAGAAATTTCTTCGAAAGCGAGTCAATTAAAAAAGTTTTGACTAATGGTGGGCCTAAGGAACTGGCAAAAAGTATCGGATTTTATGACTTGTGAGAGCGGCTTTTGTTTTAGTTTAAATTGAATTTTGAAATAAGTAAATTAATATAGCTGGCGGAAGAAATAAGAAATGGCGTACATTTTGGAATTGGTCCTTCGGCGAAACATGTGTGGAAAACATGCATGGACTGTCGAAAAAAAAAATAATCTCCTTTTTTTGTTGTATTTCCACATAATGGTGGCAAACCGTGATGATCACAGAGATTCCAGTTTAATAGTAGCTTACACTATATTTTTTATCGTTAAGCCTTTTTAAAGACAAGCTTTCTAAAAAAATGCACTGACACGGAGACAATAAAACCTTGGAGTAAAGAAAACAAAATAGAATAGTTTTCATAAAGCTTGTCGCATGAATAGAAATGCAAAAAACGTTTATAAATAAAAATAAAATGATTGCAAGAATTAGGCAGTTTATACAATTATCAATAAATTTTATTTATTTATTATTATTTATAATGTCTCGCAATGCTCATACAATGAAACTGCAAAAAAGATCGACTCGTGAAGGATTTGAACATCGGACCTCCGATGCATTGTATCTGGATAATATCGGTGCTCTTCATACTGAACTAACGAGTCTTGTTGATTGACACGAAAATGTCGACCGCTTAGCTAGATGTGACGTCAGGACCTCTTTTTTAATTTCTTTAAAAAGCGCAATACCAAAAACAGTGCAAAGCGTCCAGTTTATACAATATGTCAAAAAACCTGATCCGATCCGAAAGTGGCATATAGGTATACTTACCAATGACTTTACTATATAAAATACGAAACATCAAATATTCATTAAAGTATTCTAATAATAATGAATTTTAAAAAGCATTATTTTTTTTGTACCCAAATTACCAACATTTCCTAAAATCTTACAATCTTTTAAAATGTGACAACACCATTTTCGGTATTGCTATGTTTGATAGTCAATTGTTTCTCTATGACGTCACTACCCGAGAAGCGACCGGAGCGTCGCGTCGCCGCCGGCACCCGTGTGTTGGCATGTATGTTTCCTCATGTTAGTACATTTAATTTAATTTTTATTGGGGTATTTTTCAACTTGTTTACACAATTAAAATCTAATATCGATACCTAAATAATACCCCATGGATTGGAGAGGTTTTTTTTCAACATATTGTATTTACAAAGTAAATACACAAAATATTATTGCAGGAACATGTGAAATAAAATTAGGTACGTCAAAAATTAGGTAACCAGAGTTATAATATCATCGCGCAATGTTCATACAGTTACAGTTACAGTTAGCCCTTATTGTCCCACTCCTAAGCAAAGGCTTTCCCCATTTTTACCACTTCTCACGATGGTGTGCTTCTTCTCGCTAATTCACCAGGAAGTCATCCAAGACGTCCCGCCGCCATCTTCTCCTCGGTCTGCCGCGACCCCGTCTATCTGTCTTATTGCTCCAGTCCTGCGATATTCGGGCCTTAAGCTATGCGGGAATCCGACAGACATGGCCTGCCCAGTCCCATTTTAGTCTCGTAGCTTCATAAGCTACGTCAGCAATTTGCGTTCTGGAGCGAAGTGTGGTGTTCCTTATCCGGTCAGTTCTTTTTACATTCAGTATACTGCGCTCCATCGGTCGTTGGCAAACCATTCACATGTTCATACAATGACCACAAAAATAATTTCAACAAAACAAAAAAAGAGATCGACTCGTGAAGGATTTGAACCTCCGACTTCCGATGCGATTCTTTGATTCTGGATAATATCGGCGCGCTGACATACTGAGCTAACGAGTCTTCTTATATTGACGCGAAAATGTCGATCATAAACCCGTATACCGTTACTACATAATATGGCGCAATACCAAAAACATTGACTATATTTATTGCAAAGTGATTATCTGAATCACAAAATATATTGTTATCTCAGGAACCGTCTATATCTCCCACCGGGGCATACGTTGTAGAGACCGAGTTGGAACTCACTTATATACTTCGAACTAAGTCAGTCGGTGCAAAAACAGAGGATGGCCTACCTAATCTTGCGCCTGGTCTTGTGACCAAAACAGTGAGCAAAATTAGAATTTGGGTAACAAAATTATTTTTTAACTTTTCACCATTTATACGCTAAGAAGAACAGAGGAGTTCCTCTTTAGGAGTCAAGATTCCCTTCATTTGGAATAAAATTACTGCAAGAATTAGGTAGCCAGAGTTATAATATCATTGCGCAATGTTTACACAATGACCACAAAAATAATTTCATCAAAATAAAAAATAAAGTTCGACTCGTGAAGGATTTGAACCTACGACCTCCGATGCGATGCTTTGTTTGAGCTGTATATCGCCGCTCTTGCATACTACGCTCTTGCAACGAGTCTTATCGACTAACGCGAAAATTTCGACCGCTTAGCTAAACGTGACGTCAGGATTTCTCATTTCTATATATGGCGCAATACCAAAAACATTGAAATATTACGTCTACATATACTGCAATCACTTAACCAAAAAAAGGGGTCAACCTCAGAATGAGAGATAATAAGCTGAGATAATTTGAAAATATTTCATACGCCCAACCGTTTTTGAGATAGAGGACAGAGATTATGAGAAACTTACGACGCAGACACGAGATTTTATGAGACTTGAGACATCTTTTAGAACACCAAAATAAAGGTGTCTACGAGTTTACAGCTTATTATCTCTCATTCCGAGGTGAAACCCTTAATATGACTGCACTATTAGCAGTGCATAGCGTCCAGACTATACTAAACTCATTACCAAAGTTACATTATTGGCGTGTTCGATTCCCCGTTTAGGCATGCGATTATTTAATAATAATAATTGATCGCAGTTCTTCATTCAGTAAATTAATTAGAAGGCGCTTTCCTGCCTGCTGTGATACTGTGCTTACTAGCATCTGTGATTACTCTATTAGGACCAAAGGTGTGTGCAAAATTTCAACTCATTCGGTTGTTCATAAAAAAAACTGTTTTAACTGTGTAAAAATTCAGTTGCAAGATTTGACCTAAACCATCATCATCAGCCTATTAATGTTCCCACTGCTGGGACACAGGCCTCATCTCTATGTGAGGTAATGGGCTATAATCCGCGGGCCCAGTGCGGATTGGTAGATGTCACATGTCTTCGAATTTTTTAGTTCTAGGACATGCCGGTTTCCTCACGATGTTTTCCTTCACCGTTTTGAAAGCTAAACCAACAAACAAACAAATTATGCAAGTTAAATAAAAGCTTGTTATAAAAAAATACTAACATTTAAAACAATTATTATTCTTTAAATGGATCGATAGGCCCATAGTTGTTCATTAATGATAATTAGCTTTTGGCATGCCTAGATGTTTCAACAATTATAATAACATTAACGAAAGCAAGAATTTAGAGTAAAAACTACAGAAAAAACGTTATAATTAAATACGGGGTTTACAAGGTAAAATTGACTCCTCCTTTTGTTGAAGTCTGTTAAAATGTGGCTCATGTTACCCCGATCCGGGCATCGATTGAATAAGGAATCGATTGACACCTTATGGATAAATAGTTTAGGCGCTTCGGAGGAACATGCGTAAATACAAACGTACATACATACATAGACTGCTAAAATCATAACACTTCCTTTCTCCGTAGTCGGGTAATAACGGCTCAAAGTCAGAAAAAATACTCATTTAATAAACAAGAAAAAGTTTCAACCAGTAACACAAGTAAATAATGTTAACCGACACCACATTGCTACGCAAAGCATATTCCTTCTCAAACATCTTAGTATAAACTGTACATACAATACTAAAGTCAAGGACTCTATCGTAAAGTGCTCTCTGCAAAGCATTACTTTTATTTACTTGTTTACTCTATGTGTTGTGTATTTAGTCAATATAAAGCTACTGCTCTATGTAAAGATAAGTTTGTTTTATCTTGTTTCTGAATGGGAGAGGAAATAAAAGTAGTTATGTCATGTATGTATAGTGTATGTATGTGTTACTATTAAATTAATAGAAATGTTTAATAAGTATCTGACCCGAATGGCGCAGTGGTAGTGAGGCTGCCTTACATTCTTAGGGTCCCGGGTTCCACGGGCCTGTGGACGGTGGGCTATGGGCTAGCTTGCCCTCCGTCCGTCTCATGACGACAGGCCGTGTCGACGGCGCGTTCGTGTTCCACGCGCGCCTCAAAGAGAGTCAGCAAAAAGGAAGGGGTCCGCAAGGACCGATGCCTGCCGGGGTTGCGGGACTGTTCGAAAGAGATACCGTGGCCCCGGAACACAAAGGGCGATGAAGGAACATGGATGCGTTTTAGTCAGTAAAAGTCTGACACTCCCTCCTGCTCCGCCCAGAGCAGGAGAAGTCATATGATGATTTCCCATCCGGAAAAAAAAAAAAAAAGGTTCCCGGGTTCGAATCCCGGTCGGAGCAAATGTTTGTGTGATGAGCATGGGCATTTGTTTCCGACCATGGATGTTTATATGTATGATAAGTATGTATTTAGAAACAAAAAGTATCTATGTAGTATATCAACTATCTGCTGTCCACGACACAAGCCTCGTTGCTTAGTGTGGCACTAGATGGCGCTGTGTGTAATGTCCAGCGATATTTATTTATTTATTTAATTTTGCTCTTTTTAAGGTTCGGGCAAACGCGGACTCGGCAACGGATACTGAACTCTGACAGAAAATGTACAGTCGAGGACTTTCATTGATGAACCACTTGCCACTATTCGCGTTTTAGCCGTGTCATGCAAATCGGGTTTAGTCGGTAATACTCGTACTCGTGAATGTATAAAAGTGCAAAATTAGAAACTAGTGAAAGTGGCTTATCAATTAAAGTTCTCGACCTTACACACGGCGATACATCAAGCTATACTTATCCAGTATAGCCAGACCTCACTTTGTATGAGCTTCTGGTACAATGAGAGATCAGCTTAATTTGGTTTTGCTTAGCTTGATTGGCAGGCGTGCGTACCAGCTGAAGTATCTGTCAATGTATGGTGCCTGAAGAAGGTCCGCAATCAAATCTTTACAAGAGTAAATTCGACGCAATCACTAACATTATCTGTTGCATCTTAAGAGAACATTTACACATCTGTGTATAATGGATGTTTGTTACTCCTCCACGCGACACTACTAAATGGATTTACATGAAATTTGGCACATAGATAGTCTATAACCTGGATTAACAGATAGGATACTTTTTATCCCGTGGGACGCCGAACTTCACACGGGCGATGCCGCGGGCATAAGCTAGTTCAAATATTTGGATAAACCCCACGTTCAACAATTACGATTCCAACCACTTATAATCTACCTAAATCTGGAAAGTTGCTCAACTGCCTTGAAAAACGCTATACGTGCCGCTCTTTCACAAATTCGCACCCTTATCCCTTTGCTGCAGATTTAGTTCAAGTAGTGCTCAGGTTCAGTGCTCAGTGCTTGTAAGTTAGCACTGAACAACTTGGGACCTTAACTTCAACGGATCGAGCACTTGTGTGAATTTTGGTCTTCCTCCTTTGTATCGGTAAAAGGAATAATCGTAAGTTATGTTGGTTGTACTTCAAGGTGCAGGCTGACTTTAGGTCAGCGTAAATTTATGAGCATTGCGGAGGATTAGCATCGCCTCGGCTCATAGGCTCGTCGGCAACCAGGCCTGTACCTAATTTTAAAACGTGACCAGTACTTACTGCCGTGTAGCGTAAGGAGGGACGCCCTCAGCCTCGGTGGAGCGATCTTCGCGGGGTGGCTGGTAGCAACTGCATGAGAGTCGTTGAGAATCAAGTTCAGTGGTGTACGATTGAGGAGGCTTATTCCCAGCAGTGGATTGTTGTAGGCTGATGATGTTGATGACGATTGCCGAGTGGCTACCGAGATAGCGGTAAGGAATCGGCCTGCTTACCGTACGTCGACCACGTGCACGAGGTGGCGACGAGTCACCTAAAGCGGGTGATTGGCCTGTCGCGCCGCAATCGCGTGGTCGTCTTGCGGTAAGTGGTTTTTCGTTTGAGTCTACAATTAATTGTTTACATGGGTTTTAACTACAGTACCTTTCAGAAAACTGTTGACTTAATTTCTGTTTTAACATTATCATTATCGTTTCAGCCGAAAGACGACCACTGCTGGACATAAGCCTTCCCCAAGTGTCGCCACATTGACGGGCTCCTAGCGACTAGCATCCAACGGATTCTCAAAACCTTCACCAGGTCATCGGTCTGTTTTAACATGTGTGAAGAAAAATATCGTGAGGAAACCGGCAAGTCCCAGAACCAAAAACTCAAAGAAATCTGACGTCCATCAATTTGGTCCGCGTGGTCAACCCACTACCTCTCACAACGAGAAGACCCGTTTCCCGCCAGTGGATACGTTATGAACCTACTATTTGTGCCTAAGATGCACTAAAATCTTGTGTTACGTGAAAAACAACACACTTCCTTTGAACACTTAGCAACCTAAACTCAATGAGGTAAATTAAAACTACTTACCCCTCCTCTTTCCTCTCTCTCTTTACCTCCTCTCTCTCTGTCCCCCGGCGCACAACTAGTGCCAACGCTAAACAGTATCAAAACTAGTTGATCCGCGTCTAACTGACGCTGTTAGTACTTTCAACGAGTTCAGTGGGTACTGGTCTAAACTAGGATACTGTTCTGTACCTGGATTGTGCAAAATTTTTCATGTTCTGTGTTTTAGAGATCTTGAGGAAAGTTATAATCAGGTAGATTACATCTTAGATCCCTGTCTAAGATGTAATCTACCTGATTATAACTTTCCTCAAGATCTCTAAAACACAGAACATGAAAAATTTTGTTGACAGGGTGGTCGTGGTTGCATTCCGCGATCTTCAAGATTAAGCCATGCTTGCCAATAACGGTATCCGGTACCCTCCCCATGCCTCGGAAAGTATGTACGTTAAACTGTTGGTTCTGGTTGTCATTTGTTGATCCTTGACAGTTATGTGTAGTTTGGTTGGTGTAGTCAGTTATGTAAGTCTGAGAACCATGGTTCTTAGACTTTCAAAGGCCAAACTACACATAAAGTCCTGCTAAGGGGTTTTGTATTACCCCGTAGTTGAATTACGGATGTCAAATAGGCAGTCGCTCCAAGAAAAATACTTGTATTCAGCATACTAGTATATGTAGTTGGAAAAAGGCTAAGCAAAGGATAAGTTAATTAAGAAGTGAGTTTTATGTTGCCAAAAATATAACATTCGGAAAACTTTTCACTTTATAGAACTTTGAAAAAGATTTATTAGGTAATCGGGCCCAAAACATAACATTTTCACAGTGAAGCTTTTCACGTAACCATCCATATTATGTAAGTAGCACGTAATATTTTAGAAATACATTTTTATTACTTTTATTACCTCACGCACGCAGCCTTTTATTTGTTGAGAGGTCAAGATTGTTGTTTTATGTTGTACTTTACACTAAGACTTAATATCCAGCCAGGTACGTAGCGAAGTCGTTTGGCCCGTCATAAAGTGATTTAACACACATTAATGAACACTTGCCAACCTATTTTCGGAAATAATGTTGTTCTCTGTGCTTTCAACATAATAATTGACTTATGTAGAAGAAATAAATCTGAGCAATTTTGGTCCTTATTTCATTTTTAGAGAATTCCATAAAAAAAACCTTTTTTATGGAATTCTGGAATTCTGAGTTTCCATAAGGAAACCTTTTGTCTGGGAAAAACAGAGTATTCTTTCGGACTCCCATACATTCCTGGGAACCCCCGAAAGGTATCAGACCACCATAACTATACTGGGTGTTATGGGACTCTTCACGAAGAACAAACAAACTAAGTACCACTGTGCAAAAAAGCTGGGAAAACTAAGTACCACTATGCAAAAAAGCTGGAAAATTGATTTAAAAAACCACAACCGTCTAATAGCGTCGTGTAAAAAGTGTTTGTAAAAAAACTATTTGCAAAATACATATCATTTATCATTTAATCCGACTACTGCACGACCTCCCAAAAAGGCGCGCACCTCTTTGTGACTCATTTTTAAGCGTCCTTTGAAGCCCGGCTGGTCTTCAAGTTATTATTAGTTATATATTGGTAGTTATATTATTTTTTATTTTAGTTCCAGTAATCGACGCTGTGTATAAAAAATGTATGTATCATGTTGTATATATCACATATTAACAGTGAAAACTGAGATACACTTGGACCTGCCTTTAGATCCTGTGGACCCTCTTCTTCATTGAAAAGATAACAAATCGACGCTTAGAATCTGACACAGGCAAGATAAAAGGTATCATAGAAATCTATACAGGGGTTCTTCAATATCACGTATTTCAAAAACATAAAATATTATATAAATCACTGATGTATCGACAGGGAGGGTCACGGAGGCAGGAGCTACTCGTATTTATGTAACAATATGTTGGTCCGTTTTTCTAAGGGTTCCAAAGTTCAGACAAGTTGGTGTACGGGAAATCGGATAGAATGTTATGATGCTGATAAAGGAATTGATCGAATCTGGCTTTTTGGTGCTGGACAAAGAACTTTTTTATACCTGGCCACTCTACGAGAGATAGTTTATATATTGAGCGAAGTTTTGTCAGGGTTATTACTGAGCATGGGGTTCTGAATTTGAGTCCTGTTATTGGGTTTTTATCCGAAATTTCTCAGTAGCCTAGAGTCTGGATGTGTGCCAATAAGCACGCCCCATATTTTATATTAGAACTTAAACATAATTGGCGAAATGTGAATGTACTCGTTATATAGATTCACCTACGGTAAACCATATATGCGTCATGCTGTTTTTTCGCTGGTCAAAAAATTTGATTTGCTGGCCACTATTCGGGACATAGTACTCATACATTAAGAGATGTGTGATGTTGTGGCTTCTATTGCATTAAAATGCTAAGTTATTAGTTACCGTCGCACAAGCAGACAAAATTATTTACAAAGCGTGATAAAAAATATTTCACCAGTAAAATAGCTGAAAGTATTTATTTCATCCTTGAAAGTAACAATACAGTAAGTGCAAAAGCTGAAACATGACGCTAATTCAGCACAAACTTAGTTGTTAGTGTTGTCGCAGACAAAGTTGTGCTCTAGGGGTTTGTGAAATATTATTAGTTTTTGGGTTTTTGTCTTCTTTTCAATGTCTTCTCACCTACTTCATAAATAATTCACTTACTGATTCACCGTGCACTGATTAGCCGTGTGGTATCTGGCAGAGTAGAATAGAACCAACTAATTACACTCATAAGGCGAAACTCAAACTCAAACTCAAACCATTTATTTCAATTAGACCATTACGGCACTTTTGAGTGTCAAAAATACAAAAAAGAGAATCAAAGCTACAGTCCCAGTCACAAGGCATAATAACTTGAGAAAGTTATGTAGTTGCCCATTCCCTAGCTTAGATCTCTATGGAGAAGAACGGGAAAGAAACTCCATGGACACTCTTTTAAAATCAAAATATTGTTACAAAATCTTGGTTACATCATTAATTTTGAGATTATACATATATGTGAGAACGATGTAGAAAGACGTGCACACTAAGAGCGTTCAGAGTAAAAGATTTGCGACTAATGCACGACTAATGTCTGAGACAGAACACCTTGCGCCTCCGTAGACCAGAGAATGGGCAGCAGCGTTTTCTGTTCCAATCCGCCTGCCAAGCGTGGAGATTACGGCAAATTCCTCCCATCATGGGAGACGCTAATGTCCAGCAGTGGACGTTATGGGCTGTTGTTGTTGTGATTCACAACGTACAGTTGATAGAAATAGGCTCACTGCCAAGACATGGCAATTAAACATAATTAGCAAAATGTGGGTGTATACACTACATCACTACATCTTTAACTAACCCTTCGGAGACAGGTGTCATCATCGTTCTCTCTTCCCTTATCCCAATTCATTTGCGGTCGGCGCAGCATGTCTTTTTCTTCATTTCATATTTTTTGTCATCTCATCAGACACTTCTTTTCTTACCATATCATTCTTAACACAGTCCATCCATCGCTTTTTTGGTCTTCCTCTACTCATATACCCGCATTCATACTCAAAACTTTCTTCACGACATTTTCCTCATTCCTCCGCATCACATGCCCATACCACGACAATAGATTACCACACAACTTTTCAGTCACCGGCGCCACTTTCAGACTTCCAGGCGTAATGTTATTAATATATTCACACACATGAAAATATGATAACCTTTTAAAATATTCAACTACGAGTACCTACTACATTCAAAACTATTTACTGCACAGAACTATTTTTCAATTCAGCGCACAGAGATTTACCTCAAAACTTTATAACAAAACTAGACATCGTTCAAAATGACAAACATTGCAGCATCCCACAACAGAGTTATGTCTTCCATTATATCTGTCCTGCTTTCAATCTGGGTTATGGACTTCATGTAATTCAAAAAGTCCTCGTACGCACGGGCGGGTTTTAACAGAACGGTTTTGAACATTGCACGTTGCCTTTTTTTAGACAAGCCCGCCACTCCAATTACTGAAAGCTAGAGATTATCAGAAAATATGTAATAACGGAGGAATAGGAAAGAAAATACCGCTACCCTCCTTAACAGCAGGAGACAAAACAAAACAAAGCCAATAGGCACAAATGGACGTTTACAACTGGGATAAGCCCAGTTGCCTAGCATCACGGATAAAAAATATCTGTAATATTATGAGCTGTGATATTTGATTCCAAAAATAGGGATGGCATAAACGCCAACAAATTTTCGAGCGTTCAACGCTCGTGTTTGCAGAAGGTCCGTATCCTGTGGCACTGAGCATGTAGCTCGTGGTCAATTAAACGCCTTAATTTGTTAATCCAACAGACTACTTCCTTAATACGTTAAGATGCTCTCTGTTGCGTTCTCAAGGTTCCGTTTTCCACCAATAGTAGAAAATCCAGTGAGCGTTAATAAAAACGTTGCGTTAATAAAACTGCCCGGGTGTACAAAGGCCAAGAGGAATTACTGAAACTGATTGCGTATCTTTACGTCCTGAATCAGTTGTGTTTATGTTGTGTACTTGGCTAAATATCTTGATTCCAGTAGTTGTGTTAGTACTCGTAGTAAATCTTGTTTTTGTACAGGCTTATTAAGATTTCTGGTATCTCGTAAGTATTTGGATAAATGGGACACTTATGTTAATATCTATTTTCTGCCTAGTTCCTGAGTTTGTAATCTTCGTCTTTTGATTCAGAAAGAACTCGGACAGGAAGAAACATTTTGCAACTTTATTGAAACCAAATATTTTGGGGTTTCATATTCGAGCATGAATAATCGGAACGAATGATCGAGACGTGAACTATTTTTTTATTCTATAAATCAACGCAAACCTTGTGGTTTGCATCTATTTACGAAACCCTCACAACTCAAATCCTAACTCAAAAATTACCATCTTTTACCAAAGTACAGCTAGCTATATCTCTTCGTACTATTACTTAACACAGTTGCCTTTTACGGCTTACTTTACTACGTACGTCGTCTGTACTACGTACTATTCAGCGTGTCTCAGCAGTCTGGTCATATTAAAGGTCTGTCACGGTCACGGACCAACAAAATAGATACTTTTTCCATGGGATCTCTGGGGAAAAAACACCATTCTCATTATCTGCCTACCTTTTCTCAACTATATTGGGGTCGGATTCCAGTACAACTGGATGCAGCCGAACACCAGGAATTGACATAGAGCGACTGCTTATCTGACCTCTACAACCCAATTAGTACCTACTGGGTATTACGATACCCGTTCGTAAGATTGGTTGGTCAGACATTCGGGCCATGACCTGTAACAAACTTTCAAAGATCTACAAATGACAGCCGGGTCCAACGGCTTAACGTGCTTTCTGAGGCATGGAGGAAATTCGGTATGAAAAGTTGTCACCCATCGACGGGCCAACCTAGGCTAGCGCGGCTTAACCTGAAGACCGACGCGAGCGGTTGTTATTATTAAGCCACGATCTCCTCCTTGCTGTTACATGCTGTATATGAAATAGTACATAGTTCGGCATATAACGTCGTATGAAGCAATTAATGTGAAAGCATTGGTCTCATTACGCCGATCGCTCTGATGGTCTGAGATCGTAAAATTTCGGGCTCGAAGTGTGTCACTTATGCTTTTTGGCGTAAGGGTACGTAAAGTAGCTCTCTACGTTTTTATTTCTTAGAGGTTAAGGGCAGTTGTAGAATATTATTGATATTCCAAAGGTATAACCTTTGGAGTTTTGGCATCGAAATGGGATAAGATGGAAGCTGGTCAATATACATTTATGATAGTAAGACAACATTTTTTTCAGACATTTTATGGTGTGGTGTTTGTATTAACTTATAAAAGTGCTATTCTGTGTTATTCACGTCTGTTTTTGTTGTGATATTTTATGTGTGCGTCAAAACAAAAAAAAAGATAGGCTTTATAAAAAACGGCCTCCAACGTTAACAAGTCTATCAAAGTTATGAGCCCCAATCATCCCTACCCGCCCGAAGTGCCTCCTCATATTAGGGTCGGCATCCAATGTCATTTGCCATCCGCATTTCCGGAACCCTACCATGCAAGTGACACCGAGAAATTAAACTAGTCCTTCAAAGCGTACAGGAAGGGCCGTAGTTCATTACCTAAGTACGACTGGGCAATTTATCCTCTCTCGAAGCAATATAACTTAATAGGGGACTACTAAGTACACGAAAAGTTAAGTGGACCGGTCCATAACTGACCTTTATGTTTGGAGCGTGGATCAAAGATGAAACGAGATGTGCCTCGGGATCGGTGTGGTACTCAGGAATATTGTTAAATAAAAAAAAACAATTAGTTTTTTTAGTCTTTAGAACCGGGATTTTCTTATAGTAAATTTTATCGAGTTGTTTTGCTGGAATAGAAGATTATTTTATAGTAAACTAGCAACCCGCACCGGCTTCGCACGTGTGCAATTTTCTAATGAAGAAAACGAGAAGTGCATCATCTGCCTAGCCTTTTCCCAACTATGTTAGGGGCGGGTTTCAGTCTAACCGGATGCAGCTGAATACCAGTATTTTACATGGAGCGACTGCCTATCTGACCTCCACAACCCAGTTAATACTGGGTAATACGATACCCATTGGTAAGACTGATGGTTCTCAGACTTTTTGGGCCACTGACTACCTGTAACGACTGTTAAAGATCTACAGATGACAGCCGGGACCAACGGCTTAACGTGCTTTCCGAGGCACGGAGGAAACTCGGTGTTTAAGGGTGGTCACCCATCCACAGACCAACCTAGGCAAGCACGGCTTAACCTAACAATCGACCCGAGCGGCTGTTATTATTTAGCCACGAGCTCCTCACAAAAAAAAACGAGAAGTGCGATTTGAAAAAACCTGGCCAAGAGCGAGTCGGACTTGCGCACCGATGGTTCCGTACCGTTCCGTTCCGATGGGTCAGATAGGCAGTCGCTCCATGTAAAATACTGGTATTCAGCTGCATCCGGTTAGACTGGAAACCGACCCTAACATAGTTGGGGCAGATGATGCACTTCTCGTTTTCTTCATTAGAAAATTGCACACGTGCATGTAAATCCAAGTCGGAGACTCGTGGGCGGTATAATAACTGATACCAGGTTAAGCACTAACCACACGAAAAGAAACAAGAAAACAAGTAAGTTTTCCTGGTGAACATCGTTAGAAAATCTTGGGGAAAAGTTTCAGTAGACCGTAATAGCACACTGAGTGTAAAATGGGAAGACGTGTTACCTAGGCAAAAATCTCTGTTTATCCATTCTGAGAATGTTTCCAGACGGTTGTGTTCGTATTGGTACTAGGTACTTTTTCAGGTAAAAAAGTTTATTAAAAAAGTCCGTTCAATATGAACGCAAATATTTATTATTGGAGCGCAAATATTGAAAATTACTTTTAATTCCAAGACCCAAAAATATTCCTTGTTTTTATAAGCGTTTTTATAAAAGGAGGGAAGTTAAAATGGCCTCTCATTGTCGGTGTGCCGTTTTTTCCAAATAAAATCCTTCGCAAAGCAATGTAGGTGGGCTCCTTAATGTTTCAGTGTTCCGTTATGGGGTCCCAGACAATTGTGAATTCCTCATAAAATACCCTTAATAGAGTTAGAAACAGGTATTTTTTTGTAAGGAATTTTATAGAGACAGAAAATGCTACTTTCTATAGTAGTAAACCTTTACAAAAAGGTCTGAATTTTATATACAGAGCCGTGAAAAAAATGTCTGTATTTAAACTACTTAAAACGTTTTTTTAAACGTATTTAGCATAAAACCCTCCCCTCCGTGCCTCGAAAAGCACGTTAAGCCGTTGGTCCCAGCTGTCATTTGTCAGATCTTTGATAGTCGTTACATGCCCAAAAGTCTGACAAACACTCTTACCAAGGGGTATCGTATTACCCAGTAGGTACTAATTGGGTTAGAGCAGCGGTGGCCCAGTGGTGGCGTCCCCGACTTACGAACAGTAAGTCGTGGGTTCGAACCCAGACAGGCGCATTACTTTGTGTAAGTTATTTCATCACCACTGCTCTCAAAACGGTGAAGGAAAACGTCGTGAAAAAACCGGCATGTCCTAGAATCAAAAATTTCGAAGACATGTGACATCTACCAATCCGCACTGGGCCCGCGTGGTGGATTATAGCCCATTTCCTCTCATAGAGAGGAGGCCGTGTCCCAGCAGTGGGAACATTATAGGCTGATGATGATGATGATGATGACTAACTGGGTTATGGAGGTCAGATAGGCAGTCGCTCCATATGAAATACTGGTATTTGGCTGCATCCGGTAAGACTGAAAGCCGATCTCAACATAGTTGGGAAAAGGCTAGACAGTTGATGATGATAATTATGAGTTTGTCGTCTTTAAAACAAAACAGGAAATCATTTCGTTTTAGATTCCTCTCAGATTTATAAGGATAATCCCAAAAAGGCAAGAAAACAGCAGTAAAACGGAGCTGCGAACGTTTTCTTAGCATTTCTTAGTTTTATTAGTCGACTGTAGTTATTACAATGTTGTTGCTGGAAGCTCTCAACTTGTTACTACCTACCTTTAGGTATTTAGTTAACTTCCTTCTGAGCGCATCGAGGCATCTCAATGAGCTTGAAACAACTCTTTCATCTTCACAAATATTTTTTGTTCGTTTATTTATATCTGCTGGGAAAAACTTTCACGATCTTTTTTTTTCTCGTTCGTTTTTCCAAATAAAAAATACGGAAAACACATTGAGCTATTACTACTACGTATAGAGAAGACAGCGCGAACAAAATCTGTGCTCTTTTCAACTGCGGTCGGCCGGCCGCAGTTCACTCAGTCGCTTGCTGGCCACAGCATTTATATACGGGGTTAGCCGCCCCTAGCGCGCCCCGCACTGCCGCGCTTGTTGCACAGATTTTGTTCGGGCTGTCTTCTCTGTACAACGTACGTACGTAGTAATATTGAATGGGAAAACATTAATTTAATAAAAAATGGATAAGCTAACCCAGATCGTCTCGCTACCTCTTTCTGGGCCGGTCTCGGCGGAGCCGTCTTCTGTACCGCGAGGTCTGGTTCAAGGAGGCACGGGATAAGAGCACATGGAATTGGAAGAGGCCTTTGCCCAGCAGTGGGACTTTCTTTAACTAACTGAACCAGCTAACCCAAATTGGTTGAGATATTGATTAGCATTCAAATAATGCTTCCGCACAAACCGTTATCAAAACGGGCTTTAAGGCCGAATAGTGTCAAGCTAATCGCGCGCGCATTATTTGTTTCTTCGCGAGCCACCGTCAATCCGCCAGTTGCGTCGCGATAGCACGCGTATCACGTTCTCAACAACTTCGTTTGTTGGTTTTGTTGCTGTTGCTGTCGCAGGACGCATGTCGCTTGAGCGTATGAGCCAAGAGGTAAGGAAGTCCATATACACTGATGAACGTTTATATTGATTCTGGAGAGTTGATTACTTTGATCTGCTTTTACTGTACCTAGTGCATATTCATCGTAAGCCTAATTCTGTTTGGCTGTCTCATGAATATTGCATCCAGTTGCATCCAAAGCTAGTTCGGAATACGCAAAATATTCACGTTAGAAGGATCGAATATATCGATACATATATAGCATGACCAGCCTGTAATTTTTACACTGGTACAGGCCTCTTTTGGTGAAAACGAGGCCGTGATTACCACACGGGCTTCGTACGGATTGGTATCATTTGTGGTTCAAAGAAAAGTCGGCTTCTTCACGCTCGGGCCCGGTAGGGAGTGGTGTGCGGATGGGCGATGGTATGAGTAAATGACACAACGAATGCTGATACAATACTGAGCTTTATTACAAAAGACACACGTTTATATGGTTACATTAACATCTCCCTCTCATCTCCTCCCTAAAACTAAAATAAAATAAAAGTTTAATTTTATTTTATTGTATGAATATGCAGTTTTGTCAACACAAGCAAAAAGTAAACATTGACACTCTTAGCTCTTAGATTAAAGCGTACGCGTGTAATTATATAATACCTATATGACATAATCGTAGTGCACATGTTTGTTATTGTTTTCTGTGAGCACAAATCTAATATTTGTTCATATAAACTGTCGAAATTTGCGCAAAGCTCGTAAATAAGCGAACATTCACTCTCACATATGGAGCTTTTGGTTTTAGACTAATATTCTAAAAATAAGTTGTACTCTTTTACTAAGTTATATGCCTCTCCTAATTTTACGACTATTATCTTGCCCTTTCTCCTATCTGGACCGATCTTTATTAAATATTTCCTGATTTCAACTAACTTGTCATACAATGTTTTTAATTTTTCTGCCATTTAACATATTTCTGTCTTCTTAGTATTAATTTACATACCATCATTTTACTCTGCATACGCTCCAGTGTTTATTTTATTTTCATTTGTCACTTAACTTAGTCCAATAACATAATGTCTTATATATTTATGTTATGCGATTACACGTTTATTACGAATTGATAAGAATTAACACCAATAACCACGCACTGATACATAACGGTTACGATTTCCGCGCACTGATTATTTTGCCGCGCACTGTTCTTCGTAAACCCTGGGCCTTGAACTCTTTAGATGATGTCCTCAGTATCCTTCTTGTAGCCTCTGGCATTCGTCCGCATTTCCTTTTCTACCTCTGCTCTACGTCTCCATATAGAATATCGAAGTCTGTCCTTCCTGATCTCATTACCCATCCATTTCTGATGGCAGTTCTTGTAAATTCTGAAGACACCATACAGAAACGCCAACAATGCTATGAGGAGTACCACGATTAAGATGATGTTGGTCGTGCTGGCATGCACCGTCAGTTGCCTGATATCAGCGCTGTTACTTCCACCTGCTGCGTTTTGTGGAACTATAATTTCTTCTTTTGAGTTAGTTGTACCCATTTTGAGGTTGATGCAGTTTATATTCAGTTAATAATGTAGTGATCGCGCTAAGTCCCGGTAGAAGATTGGTCTCGTTACAATACATTGTGACTCCACTTTTCCCGTTTTGGTCAATGAAATGTAAACATAGGCTGCTCGCGTTTATTTTACTGTCACGGTCGCCATGTGCGGATGGGCGATGGTATGAGTAAATGACACAACGAATGCTGATACAATACTGAGCTTTATTACAAAAGACACACGTTTATATGGTTACATTAACATCTCCCTCTCAGTGGTATCATTTGTAGTTCAAGGGCATGTCGGCTTCCTTATATACGATGTTTCCTCCTTAACCATAGGCATAGAGAGCAATGGCTAATAAATAAATTACAAAAAGTAACGCACCCACCTGCGTTTGAACTCACAACATACAACTCATAACTCAGGTTCCAAAATGCCATGTTGATGAGTTACATTTTTATTAACAACAGAAACCTTCTTAAAGATTGACCTTTGTTCAAAACGGTCAAAGCTCTGTCCACATTGATATTCTGTAAATAATTGTCAATTGTACTTATGTTGGTAATATTGTAGAGGAAGATTTATGGCGCGGGCACAAAGTACAGACGTTTTAGACCACGAGAAGGGTCTCAGACCGGGGCTTATCGATCGATGCAATACTTCTGTCTAGTGTGGTACAAGTTTCTGGGGGATGATGTTTTAATGGTGTTAAACTAAGAATATTAACTTATTTTTTTTGTAGAGGACCGTGATTACAGGAAGTTTGGAAACGGCAACGGTATCTGAAAATTGTATGCGAAGGAAACGAGAAAAATGTCGGGAGGAAAGTTTTGAGTATGGACGTGAATGGCTATAAGAATGGAAAAAGACCAAAGAAACGATAGATGGACTGTATGAAGGATGATATGGCTCGAAAGGAGGCGACTGCTGAGATGATGAGTAATGAGAAGTATGGAAGAAGAAGAATGCTGTCGGTACAAAAAATGTTGAAGATCACGATAGATGACAATTCCAGACTTGAACAGGCTTATTTTTGGTTTTCAAAGTTAAGAAGTTTAATAAATGTAGTTGGGTCAAGGACCGCTATTCTCATCTTAACTGGCACCAACTATAGTAAAGAACCGTGTGTGGTTTAAATTCTTATAAGCAGATTTCCTTAAAAAAAACCTAACAATTACTTAATATTAAAAAAAATCGGGTGTGTGTGTTTAATTGCTTCTTAACTAACAAAATACCTTAAAATGTTTTGAGGTAAACCAGTTAATGTTCTTATTAAAAACTAAAATAATATTTTCGAAAGGAATTTATAATTTGAATCGAGTAAGCTTTGAAAAAATCTTTTGAGAAAGGATTCTCAATCTCACTATTTTTAGACAACACCCATCCAAAACTGAATATAAACAGTCTTTATGTAAATATTTGCTAACTTCTTTGGACCACTAGCAAAGCCCAATAAGCTTTTTATAATGAGGTCCTAGGGGACCGCATGGCTCCCGAGAAACACCGCTTATTGTCAAAAGAATAAACAATACATTTGTTACGACGGTTCTGGGTACACCAGACATTCAATTTGTTAAGTTTGAGCTCCGGTTTCGTCGTATACTGTTATTGTTTTCATGTTTCAGAGTGATTGTACTGTAATTTGGGCAGGGTGGACTGGTTTTTGGACTATAATTTGTGAGTTTAGTTTTCGTGTGAATTTCTTTTTGTTATTTGATTATTAATACGGGTTCCAGCGCTTGTAAATTATCACCTACCTAGACTTTTCCTAGGGTCGGTTTGCAGTCCAACCGGATGCAGCTAAATAACAGTATTTTACAAGGAGCGACTGTATATCTGACATCCACAACCCAGTTAGTACTCGGCAATAATGAAACCCATTGATACGACTGGCTGACAGACTTATAGGCCACTGACTACCTGTTACGACTGTCAAAGATCTACAATTGACTGCCGGGACCAACGGCTTAACGTGCTTCCGGTATGTAGTGGGTGGTCACCCATCTACGGACCAACCAGCGGCTGTTATTATTTAGCCACGAGCACTTCCAGTTCTTCCAGCATTTCCAGCACTTCTAGTTACTATCCTATTACATTTCTGACATTTATAAGTACTGGACAGAACAGCGTTACTATTTATTCTTTATAAAATTGTAAATAGGCCAAATAAAAACGATGTTTCTAGAGCCCCGATAATATTCTTCTCATTAACACGGTATTAGAGGAAAGCCTTGAAGATTTCTTTTTTGCCCAAAAATTAAATTAATTTCCACAATATGGCCGGCGAAATTGGTTTTAGTATGACTATAATCTCATTTTAATTGCCGTCAACGTGGACTGGCTCTTTTAGGCTTTGATATTTCAATGCTGATGTCAGAAAATGTATCATTTTCCAAAATGTTTGTTTGTCAAAGAGCCGTTGTCCGAGAGTGTGCTATTTGATGGTTCTTTTTGATAGTTGGTGCTAAAGATATTGCAACTAAACCAAGTTTCGAATAGAATGTAGGCTTTTTGAAACATGTAATGAGGAACAGGGTTGAAATTCCTTATCTTCCATTGAAAATAGTGAGCATTGAAGAGGATCGTCCGGCCAGACGTGTGTCTGATGGGCTACTGAGCAACGGTACATCTCGGGCTGTTGCAAAAGATTAATTTCGTGGATAACAATGTGATTTTGCGTGATTTTAGGTATGATGCGTGGTTCGTATGTTACGTTATCACAAAACCAATCTTGTGAACTACCTTCCACCTACACTTCAAATTCTCTTTGAATCAAATACCAACAATTTCAACCAGTGTTCGAAACACTAATAACTTCACGCCTACCAACTATACCGCTTCTATCTAGGTACCCCCGACCTCCGAGTTCGCTGACCTCACCCCATTCACTAAACTTTCACGGATTGAAATCTAAAACACGCTTTAAAAGCAATATTAATGTTCGTTTCACCTTTTCACTGGATCGTTTAACGTCCTTTGACGGCGCACCATTTGTTTGAAGTGAGAGCGAGCAAGGAGAGGCTTTTGAAAGTACGATCAAATAAGCGTTGCGAGTGGAGAGGGTCTCTGAAGGATTTAGTCTAGTTATAGGGTTTGTTAATGGTGTTTTATGTGATCTTTGCAACGTAAAGAGTAAAAAGAATTGATGGTTTGTGGGTCTGGGAATATTTACAACGATTTCTCCTTCGAACGATTATTGCAACAGTTTTTGGTGGTTGCTGTTAAGCCGATGTTAAAATAAATAAATATCGCTGGACATTACACACAGCGCCACCTAGTGCCACACTAAGCAACGAGGCTTGTGTCGTGGACACCAGATAGTTGATATACTACATAGATACTTTTTGTTTGTTTGTAAATACATACTTATTATACATATAAACATCCATGACTCGGAAACAAATGTCCATGCTCATCACACAAACATTTGCTTCTACCGAAACGAAAGGTCTAAAGAAACGTTTTGCTGTCATTTGTTTCTTTATTATATTATTTGAGATCATCATTATTAGGCCAATATAGACATCAGCTGGCTTATGGCAAGCACTTTTATGTCATTTCTCTCGATATCCTACGACTGTAAGAGATTCTACGGATCTTCTTCTTCTTAGCGTGTCGATGGCAATCTAAATTATGTCAGCACAGAGCTGAGCCTCTAGTTTAGCGCCTTCAGTAGCGTCCATCAGTTCCTTTATTGAACAAACAACAGGACTGGCAGGATACAATATTTAGTGCCACATAATGTTATAGGTACGGTCGAAGAATATCATTCGAATGGCCAATGACTTGACTTGCCACTCTAAAAATCATCGCTCCATCATAGAATAACATCCAGCGATATCCAGCAATAACATCCATTATAGAATAACAAGTATAAAAAGCACAAAAATTCAATCAAGGGTCCAAAAAACTCAAAAAGTATCCATAATTATCGTCTTGTTCTTATAAAACTGACGTCGTAATGGGCTATTAAGAAGCTCCCCCATGCACACTAGCGCCACTTTAATAAAAAAAACAGAACTCGTTAAATACACAATTAATATAAAATCTGATTGAGAAAATCAATGCTTTAGAGTTCTAGATTATTGACGTCTATTTAATTCATTAAAATATATTTCACTGTAGTTACAGTTAGAAAAATTGCTAAAAACGGCCGTTTTCTTCCATTTTGTATCTGTAACGACAGCGAGCTATGTTTCAATGAGTTAAGCAGACGTAAATAATTTAGAAGACCAAAAGATTGATTTTGTCAATCAAATTTTATATTAATTGTGTATTTAACGAGTTCTGATTTTTTTACTAAAGTGGCGCTAGTGTGCATGGGGGAGCCCCTTAACGATACTCGTAATTCAACTCTATTTATTTTGTTTCATGAATTTTCCTTTTTTTTATTCCTGGGTTTTATGTTGGCAACAGTAAGTTGATGATCTTGTTTATGGTCAGAAATAAAAGAGAGAATTTATTTTGAAAAGAGAGATTTTTTTATTAATTTATTTTTATACTTTTTTTTTTCATTTAGATAGTTTGTTTTATCTAGAAAGGTCAAAGCTTAATGGCGCAGTTTTAGCATCACCTACTGGCGTTTCGGCATTATATTAGTTGTGTTACATTCTTATAATTATAATAATCATCATCATGAGCCTACAGCAATACACTGCTGGACTTAGGCCTCCTCAGTCGCTCACCACTCAACTCTATTCTCAGCATTTCGCAGTCAGTTTGCTACCAGCCACCAGCCTGAGGGTGCACCACCATACGCTTGCCGATTCGCGAAACACATGTCTGTCAAGTTTTGTTTAACGTTAACTGACTTATTCAGTCATTGGATTGTAAAAAACTAACCACACGCTTACCTAAGCAGCTAGATAAACTCTCTCTGGTACCTAACCAGTAAAGTGTGTGAGTACGAGAGTAAGAGAGTAACCAGTGAAGTAAGTGAATGGGACGTCCGGATAACTTCTCGTTAGACTAAACGAGAGTAATGTTTACCTGTCTTCCCGAGAATCA
Organism: Xestia sexstrigata; assembly: GCA_941918905.2. Classification (NCBI taxonomy): domain Eukaryota; kingdom Metazoa; phylum Arthropoda; class Insecta; order Lepidoptera; family Noctuidae; genus Xestia; species Xestia sexstrigata. The sequence goes on from OW799201.2 coordinate 23,362,739, forward strand.
CATATTTACTTGAAACTATTTGAAGCTGGGGTCTTAGGACTTATCTTGTTAGTAGAGGAGACTCGGAATAAACAGAATAGTTTAAGAACTTTCTCGAACTATTTCTTTGTTATTTAACATTGCCCTTACCTAGTGTTAGCCTTGAGATAGGTAAAGGCCGCGACTTACGTAGGTTGTGGGTTTGAACTCGGGCAACTTAATTATTTTATCACCAGTGCTATCAAAAGGGCGAAGTCGTGAAAGAAATAATGCAATTCGACTTATAGTTTTTGAAATATGCGCGGCCAAAAGTACTTGCAATTATGAAGTTTGGCACACATGTTTAGAAGCTGGTGCTGGTGCTGGTGCTTGGGAGCTGGCTAACTTATACAAAAAATGTGCAATTCTGACAATATCATATACATACGGGTGTAATTGGTAACCACCTTATTTAAAAGTATGGAGTTTTTTTTTTCATTTGATCAAATTAAAGAAATTTGAAAAAATTCAAAGATTTATAAAAAGAGTAAAAATAGCGCTCTTTGACGTTCCTAGTGCGGTGTTCTTCTCACTGAGAGAAGGAGTGCGTCCCAGCACTGGGAACATTATAGGCTGATTTTGCCCAAAATAAAAAAGTTTTTTCTCAAAATGTATAATATATAAAAAGCTTATTGATATAATTTAAGCTTCTTTACAATATTAAAATACACCTCATAAATGAAAATCTCTTTTATCGAAATAATTACCTAAGTATCTCAAAATAATATCAAATTGCTTGTGAAAATTTCTACAAACTGATTTGCCATGAAATTATTCCCTCGAATTATTCTAACAAAAAGTAATTGCTACCTTTCAGAAAATCGAACATTTGATCGCTGTCAGGACATCAAAGAACACAGAAAATTGTACTGAAACAAGGCATCTGGCAAACAAAATAAAAACAATTTTCACAACTTCTAAATTCAATTCTATCTCAACAGTGTAAAGTTCAAAATAAGTTTTTCGAGATCGAAATATTTTTGCGAGTGGAAAATAAGAGCCCGGAAATTAAAACCGTTAAATGAAGAGAAGAAAATATGAGGGCGTCACAATCCACAGGTCTTTCTTGGAAATAAATGTCAATTCTTAAGAGGCGGGAAATTAACAATTATTTTATAGGATTCTCCTATTAAGTTAGCAGAAGTGTAAAGAGCTTTTTGTGCGTCTGTTCAGTATTAGCTCAAAAATACGGTTCTGAAAGCGAGCGCAGACCGCGAGCTTTGGTGGCGTTACGGTTGACAATAACCGTAACAGTAAGTACAATGCTGTTGTGCTTTTCGACGAAACAACTTCGATACCAGCAGCGTTTCTCTTCTTCAGTCGTCGTTGATGTCGTCATCTATGGAAGCGTTTTTGGAAAAGTTACCATAGAAACCAGTCGTGCTCCTCCGATTTGTAGTTGTGGTCCCTTAGGACTATTTCTAAGATACCCCATGGGGTCGCCTCTTGTCCAGCATTTCTCTGTGTCGTCCGTTTTACCTGGGCTCGTGCCTCAAGAGCTTATTACGTCACTCATCAAGAGATGAGTGTCAACAAGTGTCAGAGTGAGTAAGAACTCACTCTGACACTTGTTTATGTATGTATGTATGTCACTCATCTCCCCAGTCTTGCTCAGAAAAAACATAAATTTATACAAACTAAGTCCTCCAATTTCGGCTAATGAATAGACTGCTAAAAACTTTCCTGGGTTTCGTACGTAGATGACATAAGAACAATTACTTTATCTCAGTTTAAAACTAGTTGGCATTCTTCACTTAAAAATACAATACCTTTTCTTTGTCTTAAAAATACCTATTTCCACGAAAAACATACGGAAATCCTCACAAGTAAAATCTCAACAGAAAAAATCAAAGCATCTTATGAATTTAAACAAAAGGCAGTTTTCGTATGCATGAAATAATGCTCATGTTTCATTCAGTAGCATAACGAATGACATCACCTGTCATGGCTGACGTACCCTTACAAAACATTTCGGGGGAGAGAAGTGCAAATGTCAGATTGTTATGTGTGTTTCCGTTTCATTTTTCCTTCTTTGTTGGTTCAATAAATGTAGTTTTTAGAGGAGGCTTTTTATAAATACTTACATTTTATTTATTACTATCTGCTGGAGCTGAATATTGCCGCACGACGGAGAAGCAATGGGCAACGACAACGTGGCAGGTTCAGTAGTGGCGTGCTGCACTGGACTCATTCTTAAAGGGTTTGTCTCGTTGCTTAGAATTACATTAGGCCGGGAAAAGTGAAAGAAGCATTGGAGTACATTGATCTGCAGTGGAAGTCAGGGCTGTTATTTCTGGGCCGCCACTGGTCCCAGCAGAATGTATTACAGGATAACTAACAATTCATTCACCCTGTATAATGCTTACACATGCCCTGCCTGTACAGCTTAATTTAATTTTAAATGTAATCCTATGCTTTGTTACTAGATCTATGCTTAGTTAATAGTTTATGCAAAAATACTTTACTTGCGCAGGCTTGTAAATGGTTTTTAGTTGATTAACTCACTATAACTTTTGTATTGTTAGCTGTAAGCCACACAAACACAAAAAAACTCTAATTTTATCGATGGATTGATTGCTAAGTCGGTAAAAACATGGTAAAACCTCTAACAAAAGGGATCATAAGAACTCAACCTCCTCAAAAAACGGAGAGCGGGCGAACGTAGAAACTCCTCCGTTACCCCAGAGGATTAACTCCAATAACCTCACAAACTTCATACATATCAAAGCTTTGTATACTTTCCCTTTTAGAACTAGTATCCCGCGTATATTTCTCATACATTTGCGTATGACATCAAACGAGGCCAATTTAAATGGCACGTGATTCAGATTTTTATGTGCAACTATTAAATTGACTATTGTGTTTTCGGTCATAAGAGGAAAGGTTCCCAATCTCTGGTAGGTTTTACTCGACTGCCAAAAAAAGAGTGTTACGTTTTCAGGATTCTTTGATGTTTGTGATTCTTATTGACAATATCAGCAGGACTTGGATTTTGTGTTAGGTAACCAATTTATAGGAAAGCTCATTCGTGGAGAGTCCTATGTCCAGGAGTAGTAGATAAACTCTAATGAACCCAACAGTTTGATTTCGCTTACCTTTTCGTGACATAAGGTGTCATAAATGATCGCGTTGGTTTCAAAAAGATAAGTGCCAATCGCTTTCAAAGGGGTTTTTTTAATGTTACCCCACAATAAGAATGTCTTCTGTATCTATTTGAGTGCGTTTACAAACATTTAAACTCACATACACAAACATTCAGACCCGGAACAACCACCTGTAACAAATATTTGTACGTGCGGGAATAGAATCCGCGACAAGCAGCGCAGCAGCTAAGAGCTCAGCCACTGCGACAACCGTGACATCAAACATTATTTATTACAGCAGCTTGGCATAATTAAGTTATTCGATAGGTAAATTTCATCATTGTCGTAATTATCATTCTCCTGTCCTCATCCCAATTTATTTGGGGTCTGCGCAGCATGTCCTCTTCTTCAATGCTTCTCTATTACTCGTTATCTAAGCAGTCACATTCTCCATCATCAAAATTACTAATAAAATGACTCAAACTCAAAGCATTTATTTCAATTAGACCATTACGGCACTTTTGAATGTCAAAAATACAAAAAAGAAAATCAAAGCTACAGTCCCAGTCACAAGGCATAATAACTTGAGAAAGTACTGTATAGTTGCCCATTCCCTAGCGTAGATCTCTATGGAGAAGAACGGGCAAGAAACTCCATGGACACTCTTTTAAAATCAAAATATTGTTACAAAATCTTGGTTACATCATTAATTTTGAGATTATAAATATATGTGAGAACGACTTTTAGTCTAGTGCCTCAGGGAACTAGCGCGCCCACTGACGGTCGACCAATATTCAACCTTATAACTCAGGGTGGAAAGTGGGACTTATGCCCGACTCACCACTGTTCCTGCTCGTCATCAAAAAACAAAAGATCACGATTTACAATTAAAAAAAAAACAAAAATTGTTGTACCGATTCGTCATCGATGTTTAAGTATCATCAAATGAACACTATACAATTCATTTTTACCCGACTGCCAAGGAAGGGTTATGCGTTTATTATGAGGTAGGTAGGTAGGTGGCCAAAATTGATCCATATAGTGGACTGGGACTTACTAGGAAGAAGAAGCCCAGAGTCTACAGGGTGTAAACGGACCCTCCACGAAGCGAGTTGGGGTCGTATCAGTGGTGGGCTACTAGAAAGGCAGGATCCACTTCCAGTACACATTGGTCAGGTATAAAAACTCTAAAATAATTTTCTCAACTTGTTTATTTAGATAGTCAACATATTTCCTTCTATCATCGACGACATAGTTCAATATATTACAATAACGCGTTAACTCAATCACAATGCCTTAGTTATTATTGCAAATAACTAGAAATAACTTATCTATTTAACTGGGTATCGTAAGCACAACATATTCTTTACAATTATATCTTATTCATCTTTGTACCTAAGTGATCAGTAGGTACAAAAATAAAAAATAAAACTTATGAACATCATTATTGCCGGTTTCATTAACATAAAGCTATAACTGTTCGCCGAGAATCGAATTTCAAATAGTGCAGAAATAAGAAATGTCTTTTGTGTTAGTGAAATCGGTCATACGCATCCTGGCTGGAGGCATTTACACTCAAGGCACCAACAAGATAGTCCGGTTAAGCATAAGACAATCTCCTTGGTTGAACTGCGAGGTGCCATTCGCAAAAAAAAGGTCATACGAGGAATTAGTACTACTACTAATATCTACTACTAGTATGCGTACGTCCATTTTGCTGAAATATTGTTAATTTCTCACCTACCTTAATAATTATTTAATATTATAGTTAATTAATTTTAAAACTTGTCAGGGTCTCTGAAGATTAATTTCTTTTAAAACAAATATTCTAACGAATTGAGAATCTCCTGCTTCATTTCAAGCCGATAAAAGATAGCTTGTTTGATTTTAAATCACGAAAATATACCAAAAAAAAGTCTACCTATAGATTGGTATAGATATCATATCATTATCGAGAGAGGGTTATACAGATGAATATATTTATAGGCCTCGCCCGACCTCTTCCAACCCCACCTAATTTTCACATCCAATATTATTGATTGGCTCACAAGTCACGTCTCATCTCAGGATGACAGGTACCTGTCACACACATATATCCTTTGGGATATAGAGTAATAAGTTGACAACCTGTAACACTATTTACTTATAGGATAGCTTTATTTATAACAGGCATGGTGACCATAGACCCTATCGTTTAGAGTACTCTATGGCTGAAATGGAAAAAGTTGTACCAATATTGAGAATAAACTGTTAGATATTTAAAATGTTAAATTAGTAGACCCTCAAATTAACAATACAGGCCACAATTTTAGGAGAATGAAGACGATAACATCGCGCCTGTAATCCTCAAAGGGTTATGCAGAGGTGTACTTAATAGAACACCCATATTTTGCCAGTAATGTTTAAATCCCATGTTATGGGGGCGAGCCTATTGCCATCAACCGGGCACAAATCCAGACTCCGTGGCTGCTACTGAGAAATTCCTGATGGAAAAACTCAATAACACTTTGGCCGACCCGGGACTCGAACCGACCAATGAGGCAGTGAAGACTAATTGAAGACGCGACCTGCAATTTGTCATTACCAGTTTCACTGAATCTACTCTCTCCTTTAGTTAATTTACGACATCAACGTCTTTTTTCTGAAACCCTAAAACCGAAACTTCAATTAGGTTTAAATGAGAAAACACGCGAACATATTTAAATGTCAACGATTCCTTTGTCATAAAATACTCACAAATTTCACAGAGATCAAACGACAGTCGCCCCATGTAACATATAGGTTTGCTTCTATTTAGCCCGAAAACAAATTCTAGGATACGAGCCAGAAACAGCAAACAGATTTCAGTTTTCGAGCTAATTACAGGCAAATGTTTGTTGCTGACTGTCTATGTTGGTATGTAGCTGTGATAAGTGACTGTGACGTAACAGGTGGCGGTACCAACATAACGGATCAAAAGCCTAGCTTTGGAAAGACTCGGTGCGGCTTACGGGCAATAGGCTTTATTGTAAAGATTTGGGCGTGTTGATTCAGTTAGGCAGGCTAGAGTAATTGTTAATGAATAGAGGTATCGTTGGTGAAGTGGTTGAGCAATGGAGGCTGATTAAAGAGAGGTGGTAGACTGGATTGGAGTAGTGGCTTAAGGGAACCTAAAAGGATCGTAGTGAAAAGAATAACATAAAATAAAATATCGCTCGACATTAACACACAGCGCCATCCAGTGCCACACTAAGCAACGAGGCTTGTGTTGTGGACACCAGATAGTTGATATACTACATAGATACTTTTTGTTTGTAAATACATACTTATTATACATAATAATATAAACATCCATGACTCGGAAACAAATGTTCATGCTCATCACACAAACATTTGCTCCTACCGGGATTCGAACCCGGGACCCTAAGAACGTAAGGCAGCTTCACTACCGCTGCGCCATTCGGGTTGTCAAAGATAGAATGTTATTTTGAGAATTTTGGCAACAAAAACTGGCTTCGTGTTTTGAGAAAAATGGTACCTATATAGAAAAAATTAAGAGATTTTCAACAAATTATTATGAAAGAGATGGCAACACTTAAGCAAGGTAAGATTTCTAACTAAAACTAAAAACACACCGTCCAATTTATTTTCTAATAAAACAGGTTAAAACCTCTCTTTAGTGGTAACAAAATATTCATTAATTAGGTTTTTTTTTTTTTTTCTGATGGGAAGTCATCAAAGACTTCTCCCGCTCTGGGCGGAGCAGGAGGGAGTGTCAGACTTTTACTGACTAAAACCCATCCATGTTCCTTCATCGCCCTTTGTGTTCCGGGGCCACGGTATCTCTTTCGAACAGTCCCGCAACCCCGGCAGGCATCAGTCCTTGCGAGAGAGTCAGCAAAAAGGAAGGGGTCCCTTCCTTTTTGCTGACTCTCTTTGAGGCGCGCGTGAAACACGAACGGGCCGTCGACACGCCCTGTCGTCATGAGACGGACGGACGGCGAGCTAGCCCATAGCCCACCGTCCACAGGCCCGCGCCTACGGTGGCCGGGGGCCACGTGGTGACCCCCGACGCCCGGGGCGTCTCCCGCGGCGGCCGGGACGCTGTGAGGTTCTCTCCGTCTTACGTTCCGCCACCTCCTTCTCTAGCATTACTGCTTCGCAGAAGGAGGTGACGGCGTCCCATTCCGTCTCGCTCCAGACCATGGCTGGCTGGACGCGAGAGGTCGCCGCCGCCAATCGCCGCTTCGAGGACACGGCGGTGCTCCGCCCACGCGAGCCACACCTCCACCGTGTGCTCCACCGTGTCCTCCGGTCGATCCTCGCAGTGGAATTAATTAGGATACCAGCCTAATCTTAATCAATCCATTAAAAACCTTGCATCGAAACCCCAGTTGTTGGCATAGATTGATGATTGTTCAACATTGTAAAAAACTTTCATTATTACGAAGAGACAGGGTATGCAAACTTTTTACTGGTAAAATAAATTAACTCTACCGAGACTGCATATCAGTTTTACGAGGTCGAGGTAAAATTATACCATGCCCGTATTTTTAGTGGCGGTTTTAATAAAGTTACGTCTTTTTGTACCGAAATCATCAACTACTGGGGACTAGTCCTTGAATTATTTCTAAAATATATATATTTCTGGAGCTCGTGGCTAAATAATAACATCCATTTGGGTCGATCTCAAAGGTAAGGGCAATCGCTCCATGTAAATACTGGTATTCAGCTGCATCCGGTACTAGAAGCTGGCCTCAACCTAGTTGGGAAAAAGCTAGGCAGATAATATTTTTCAGTATACTTAAATACCTATTCCAATTTTCCATGGTCGCTAAAACCACTATGGAAATGTGACATAAAAAAATCCGTAGCTACGATGTTTCTAGGCCGCGAAACGCTAAACATAGTTTTCTTTTTTAAATGTGCCGTTTCATAAACAGTTATTGCAATTTTGCTGGAGTCTAACAACTTGACTTAAAGTGCCACGATGCCCGTTCCACCATGTATTATTGCTGACCAAAAATCTCATAACACAAACGCATTGACAAAACTTTTCACCACCTTTAAAGACAGTTTACCAACACTGATCTAGATTTTAACTGAAAGTTACCGAAAACTTCGTTCTACCCTCAAAGTTGGCTATCTGAACTAGTTCATGTTGCAGTCCCCAGGTGCAAGAGAATCTTTATCAACGTGTCACAACGCGTTCCGAAGATGAATCGCGGTTGGACACTGCTCGAAAATAGGGTTGCCAAGCCAAGAATTATAAATGGCCACTTTCTTAAATTAAAAAGTATTTTGTATTTTTGAGTTGGAAATAAAAACACTGCTACTGGTGTAGTTGCAGTTATTTTAAAGTGATTTATAAGAAGAATGGTTATTTTAAGTAAGTGACGAATAAATTATTTTGGCTACTTTATTCTCAAGTGTTAGATATTAACATAGATGTACTGGACTAACTTCTAGCTTGTAAACAGTAGAGTACAAGCTCCTTATAATATTTTTGTTTAGTTTAAAGAGCTGATAGTACCAAAAGTACCTTTACATTATTCTTTAACACATCTTGATTAACTGTAGAAATGTTCTTTACACACAACAAGAACTACGAGTGTTTTTTTTTATTTTGGATTTGTGTCGTCAATTAGGTGCAAATCCAGACTCCGGGCACACTATCCTTCAGAACGAACGCCATCGTGCCTAATTCTGGATTCTATTGAATCTAGACACAAATGTATTATGCGGCAAACAAGCGTATATTTAAGAAAATAAGAATATCCCTCTTGTGCCCTACACAGGAATGACTAAGATTTAAAAGTCGAGTTTTTCTGTCATGGCTGACGGGTGAAAAGTTATGTCTCCAGTAAAACTGTCCACTTTTGTTTCAGCTTTATATTTTTCTGCAAAATGGAATGTTTTGATTTATGTAGTTATGTTCCGGTAACTTTTTCAAGGACGCTGTCTGTTTTAAGAGTAGTTTTCAAGTATCTACTATATCAATGTGGGGGAGAATAAGTTATCACTGTCCAAGGGCCACTTGCGCCACAGAGTAGTAAATGCATTAAGCGCCAAATTAATTAATCATTCATTTTATTTCTGTCAATCATTTGAAAATGCCAATGACAAGATGCTATTTCAGAACCGTTTGTTATTAAATGCATTGTTGTTCTTTATAATAGGCTAGTGTCCACCATCAATAAATTATAAATCTATTTAGTCAGTCAGAGTGTTGGAAAATAATGGGTAGGTACGTATTTTTTGTTTTTGTAACTCAGAAAGTTTATGTGCATATCTAAGTAATTCTAAATTCATTTGAAATTACAACCCTTTTAGCATCAACGTATTTTTTTTTAAGAATAATTAAAAAAAAAATACATTAGCACCGAAAATGTTGGTTAAAACTAGCAAGTAAGCCAAAATGTACTTACCCAAACACGAACCACTAAACGGGTACCAAGTACCTTGTTGCCAACCCCCCAGGGAACGGTAGACCTATTCTAAACACACAATGTTCAGTAATCATTTAATTTTAGACCATCATGATTACATGTAATACGAGGAAAAATATAAATTGATCACGGTCAGCATAACTAAACTGCGTTTAAGAGCTGTCAGTGTAGTATTGACAAGGAATGTTGACACTGACATCGTTTGAATGCGGTTTAGATGACCTATTATAATTATGTATGTATGTTTTATGCCTGCTTACGATAACCATTTAAAAGTTACAAATATCAATAAAAGCTTTACAATCTATTTACAATATTTACATATTTTAAATATTCATCTAATATTAAAATGGAATGTTCAGTAATATAGCCACTTAGTGGCATAAATTGGAATAGTTTCTAAGTTAAAACCCGGATCATCCGGCCACTTTAAAGATTGCCCGGTTTGTATGCAGAACGACCAGATATTGGTTAGAGATCTATGTGCAGGTTAAGATTTAAAATAATTTAGGAGTTGATATTTACAATTTGTGGCTTACGTTTATTACTAACTCTGAAATACATGGTCTTTTATAGTAGTGTTTTAAACAAGAACAACGTTTCACAAAAATCAATGTATGTTACATTCTTGGTTTTACATAAGACCAAATAATCTTTGAAAAATAGAACATATTGACGAAAGCCTGATAGTTGAACGCCATCCAAATGATAGTCCATTGATTGGCATGTCAAAGTACTGGTCAGTCTGCAGAATAAATTGGAAAACAAAATGTCGTTTTCATTTGTTATGAAAAATATGTAATTTGGAATGTTTGATGACAATAATTTAAATAATTATTTTATGATTAGGAAGACATGATAATAGTAGGTAATACTGCTTTATTTACAATTTTTTATATTTAAATTACGAATGTTTAAAAGCCCTATGTTCAGAATTGTGTTCAAATAGAATAATTTATTGATATTGGCTACAGGTAAGTGTTAAAAATTGATTTAATGTCTATTTAAAACAAATATAGCACGCTTTTATTGAAAACTATTTTAAAATGTTTTATTAAAAACGCTATTCTTTGGAATTTTCGTAAGTTATACTATTGGCATTGACCAGTCGATGTTACAAATATTTTGGTCAAAGTCAATATAATGGGGAGTATTTGGTAAACTGATTTATTCGATACAGTTTTTCCGGTTAATGATAAAAGTATTAAATTACGTTTTACAAATATTAATAAATACAATTCGTATTAGCGTAAATGGCACATAGTTACTAGGTATATTTACAGTCGTGATGTATTATACATACTACGTTATACATGCTTACTTATTTACAAAAAATACATTCACTAGTTGTCTTTCATCGTGGTTCGAAAATTTACATTTTTAAGGTGAGAGTCAGAATTTTCAACACATATAAAACTCTTTCCAGACAAATATGCGCTCGAAACGGTTGTGTCAAAGGCATTTCAAAGTGTTTTTTAAAACCAATTTACAGGCGATTCGATTTGGTTGATTTTAAGGCGTTATTATTCGGTTTCCAATACAATACACATTATTAAGAAGAATAAAATACATGGTGTAAAGGAAAAACATCCTGCGGTCGACCAAGCTATTTGGTTTACATTTTAACATGCAAATTACTATTGTAAAATGTAAATTTTACAATAGTAATTTGCATGTTTGTGTACGGTTGACCAAGCTATTTGGTATAAGACCGTACACAAACTTTTACAAAGAATTCATTACGTCAAAAGCTCGTTTTACGATGTGTCTTACTTCGAGATGAAGGAAAATATATTTTGCCCTGATGTTAATTCAACAAAGTTCAAAGTGTTGACGTCAAGCTTTCAGATAGGCTGTCTTAAAATAATCGGCTTAGGCAGGCCAAAGGTTAGCGATCAATCATAAGTTAAGGATTAGTTCTCAATAAATTACTCAATAAATCACAAAGCAGACTAAGCTAAATAGAAGTTCTAGAATGAAAATTCTGACTCTCATCTATCTTAACCAGTAATGTTATATCTAATACAACATTAAATATTACTTCACGTTAAAGCGTTTCATTGAGCGCTAATTAGAAAACAAAGTATCTAGAATACGTTTATTTTTTATAGCTTGAAGTTAATATGAACTAAAATCTTTGGTTTATATTCTTCCATTTTTGATAGTAGATAATGAATTTGCGAGGCAGTAAAGAAAATGTATTGCATTTTTAATTGAACGTTGAAGCGACATTTTAGGTGGCTGTTTACATGATCGATCGTTGGCAGGGCACCTAAAATGCCGATTCACCAAACATAATCAATTCGTACCTTTTTGGCTTGTTCAGCTCTTTAAGACCGCGTCATAAACAAAGCGATCTGTAGCACAAATACGTGGCGCCTTCTGTGGGTGCGTTCAAGCGTTTGCAGAACAAAATGAATGCGAAAATCGCATGATCGCTTTGGTTAGGTCGACCTTAATACAAATACGAAAACCAGTATTTTATTTAATGCTAACATTATGCAACCAACAATAACAGCATCATAGATATTTTGAAATATGTATATATATATTTTAAATATTAATACTGAAAATGTGAAGTAACAAACAATAATTTGTGATTACATCTTCAACTTATAGTAGAATATTGGAAAACATTAACAAATCATAATATATGTTATTAACAATAGGCATAGTGCACAGACTACAAACCACTTTCAACAATGTTACTGATAAAATAACCAAGTATGTCATAATCAAAGAAATCTTGCTTTGCTTAAGTTTGTAAGCTTAAGAATTCTTGCATTAAAACGACCACGATAATTACTTGGAAAACATACCAAAATGAAATTATTACTCAAAACTTTAACTTGAATGCTTGCACGGTAGGAATACTACATTAGGAAGAAATCACACTTGACTACGCGGAATTGAGCCAGTCTGAAAAAGCAATAAAAGCGAATAAACCGACACGTACCCCATACCCGTTGGTTACTGGTTGTCGGCCACTGACTACCTGTAACAACTGTCAAACCTCTACAAACGACAGTCGGTTCAAACGGCTTAAATGTGCTTTCCGAGGGTGGTCACCCAACCATCCACGGACCAACCTTAGAAAGTGCTGCTTAACCTTGAAGATCGTTCCGTGCACCTGTTATCAGCTATTTTACAATATTGCTAACTCTCTCGGTTACAACGGTGGTCTTACTGCTGATAGCGATCTTATACAGAGTGTCCGGCAACGAATGGATAACCTTGGAATGGCCCATAGCAGCATTGTCTGTATGGTGTCGGACGTAAAGAATAGCACCATCCCATATCTTCCCGTGGGTGTCGTAAGAGGCGACTAAGGGACTTACCAGAGAATGGGCAGCAGCGTTCTCTGTGCTTTTGTAACAACCGTACTGCGATCGCCAACCCGCCTGCCAAGCGTGGCGATTATGGCAAAACCCCCCCTTTGGGGGAGGCCCATGTCCAGCAGTGGACGTCTTTCGGCTGAGGTGGTGGTGGGCCCATAGCAGAACCCATGGCCATTCAGAAAAGAATACGAAAAAAAATCCATCTTATAAAAAAAATTCATCCGCAGCTGTAGGGCCTGCATAAGAATGGGAGGCTATATTTCATTTTTTTGCTTCAGTAATTTTTAGTCCTTGTCTTTATTAATAGCAATAATTCACTATTTAGGGCAAATACAATTATGAATTGTACCATTATCAAATCTAATTGAAACCGAAATTATTTTAAAATTGTTGGTCACTACTGTATGCATACATTTTTTTTTTGTAAGTGTAGTTTGTAATTTTGTTAAAAAATTAATTTTCTAAAATAAATGTACTTGGTTACAGGTACTACTTAAGATCGTTTTTTTTTGTATTTTTTCCTAGATGGCCATAAGTTCTACTATAAGCCATTTCATATGCATTAATTACCGGACACCTATATGACGGTCAGAACAAAATAAAAATAATCAGTGTTATACTGGTTATCGGTCATCTTTTTAAAAAACCAGTCGAGCTGCAACGCTCAAAATGAATGGATGGGGCGCATGACGTCTCTTTATTGCTTTATTACCAGGACATAAGGCTCTTTCTGAGCACCTCAAGTCGATTCCATTACCAGTGTAGTTACTCCCTTACAACCTAATGAGTCTTACAGTCATTTCGCAAAATGTTTGCCAGTCGTAAAAGTATGAAGCTGAAAAATCTGGTCGATTAAAGAAAGACTTTTGAATTTGTTTAAATATAGTTATTATACATTTCGAATAGTGAAATTATTTTCGTAGTTAAGTTAATTCGTTTTCTAGAGTTATGATTGATACTGATGGAACAGTTGATTGTAAAATAAGCTGTTAAGCAAAGTGTATGGTTATGTTGATTAATTATATAAAAATCTTTATTGGTTTCGACTATTTTGTTTCAGCAAACAATTTACTGGTTCGAAGGTGAATACAAAAGCCAGACATTTCAATTAGGAACACTTTGTCATCTCTGGAATCTATAAAAACAAGTGAGCATCTATTTTTAGTAACAAAAATCTATTATTTAACGGTATTACTGGCAGTTAATATATTTTGTCCAGTAGTGCAGTAGCTTCTGCATTGAAAAAAAAAACATCATTGACATCTAAGCGTTTTGATCTTCCTAAGTTTTGAGTGCATCGCATCCTCCGAAGATTTCCAGATGAAAACAATAATAATACTATCGAAGATAAACTCAAACATTCAAGCATCCAACATTTTTATAGTTTTCTTTTAAAAAGTTAACATTAACCAGAACAACACACGAACACGGAAGTACTTTGATATGCATCTTGAAAACTATTAATAAACGAACATACATATTACTAAGAATCACAGTAAGGACTAGCTTTTACAATATATTACTAGAAGTTAGTGTGGATGTACCAAAAATTGCAAAGTGTAAATTCCATTTATGTGGTAGAACATAATGCTTTCCATGTTTTTAAACACGTCGTTCATATTTGGTCAGCTAGAATAAAAAAAACTCACTTAAAACATTTCATTTTCTATGCCGTATTCTTTCATGACTCCGAGTCATGCTTTTTCCTCAAGAGTATTATTTCCCACAACATACCTTTCTTCCAAGAACTTAAAGCAAAATAATTTTCAGAAATATGATTGCATTATTGATTGAATCAAATCATGGTGAGTAATTTTGTTACTTGACAGTTCCAAGTTATCATAAATTACTTGTTTCAGGAAGAAAATAATACCTCATTCGAACCAGAATACGCCACTCTACATGGTACACGGTAGAACGTTACTACAAAATCCTCCACAACAGAACGTTTTTTATAAAATCTGCATTGCTCACTTGAATAGAGAATGATACAAATGCATTCAATAATACAAATACTTATCAGTTCAAACCGCAAGCGATTATTGCCTGAACGAACCGATAGTTTAATTAACTATTGAACCGAAATCCTGCCTACAATCCCATTTCCAAGTAACATGGCTTGAGAATTCTAGTACCTCGAGTTAATCCGTTCAAGGCTAGGGTATATACGTTCTTGCTATAGTTTGTACCTGTGATATCTTCAAGAAAGCCTAGACTAAGTGAAAATCTATCATCGATGTGATGATCAAAAAAATATTGTATTTACAATAAGCTAAGCTGCCGAAAAGTTCATGTCATTTTTGTTCAAAGTCATTGTAGTGTAAGTGTTTCGCCCTCAGATTTTGTTAAAAGACATATTTAAAATAAATGACGTTGACGGTCTTATTAACAGACTACGACTTCTGAGTTTGTTTCGGCTGTTTCTTCTCAGAGTAGTCAGGTACGAAACGCCGGCCCCATCGTTTTTTAAAAAATGACATTTAAAAGCGTTTGTAAAAACCTACTTGCAAAATAAACAACATTTATCATTCAGCGAGTTTTTTGTCCAACGAAAAAGTGAAGAAATTTTCGAAGTGACACTGAGAGCGATCGATATCTTGGAGCAAGATTTTCCGCCAAATACCGGCCTTAATGACGAACTTCAAATTGCCCGAGCTTGGCAGGCAATATGCGCAGAGGGTAGGAAACGGTACAGAAGGATAACAATGCATACAGGTTTTTTACATACTCATTTTGAATTACTTCAATCTGATGGAATCAATTTTGATCTCAAACTTATATTTGGTAGGTACCAATTACTCTAGTAGCCGTGTGGTATCCGGCACAGTAGAATAGAACCAACCCATTACTCTCACGGGTGTCGTATAAGGCGACTAATGTCTGAGGCAGAACACCGTGCGCCTCCGTAGACCAGAGAATGGGCAGCAGCGTTTTCTGTTAGTCTTTCATCACTGCGATCTCCAATCCGCCTGCCAAGCGTGGAGATTACGGCAAATTCCTCCCATCATGGGAGAGGCTTATGTTCAGCAGTGGACGTTATGGGCTGTTGTAGTGTAGTAATTACTGTAGGTACAGTCCTAATATTTGGTAGTTTGAGATCAAAATCGATTCTAATTCTGTCCATTCCCCAAATCTTTTTCGTTGTGTCTGTAAATGTAATGGGATGATCGATTACATTTACAATCACAATCTCAAATGAAAATCAAAATATCTCAATGATACTCGTATTAATGATAGTAAGCAATTGCATAATATCTTGCAATATTCTTGCCTCATGCATAGCAAATATTCCAGACGATTTTTTAGACGAAAAGTTACGTCTATATCTTAATGTCAATCACATAAATTGTTGTTCTTTTATCGCTAACGCTACATGAGAGAACCAAATTTATGAGCCTCAGTCACGAAACAGACTCGAGTCACTGCCGCAGCCGTAAGATTGCACGCCGCAATATATTTATTTCTTTCGATATCTAAAGGGTGTAAAACTCTTAACGAAGCCGAAAGACACTTGTTCTTCCCGTCATTGCGATCAGTTTTTTGTTCTACCTGGAAACCTCTTAGTTACCGAGATATTATTGGGGGTCAAAGTTCCAACTTTTACACAAGTTTTTTTTTTAAATACATGTTTTTAATGTAACAGTTTTACTTTAAACACCTCCACGACCCCCGTAATATTCAATCCATTCATCAGCACAATGTTTTAAGTGCGTCTCATTGAGTCCTACCAAAAAACGTGATTTTTCACCCCAAAAAATAAATAATTTCCCAGCAGAAATATTTGCGTAGGGTTACTTAGTTTGATGTACAGAATGCTTGGTTGACGGCTTCGTGAAAAGTCTGTTTACACCCTGTATGTCATCGGTATGAGGTAGACCTTCTGTTTATTATTTTGTAATAAAAGGGGACTGTTACTAATAATAGTGGTGGAAATTCGATAATGGAAGCTATGAGGTAATGCGTTGAAAAGGTTAGCGTTTCAAGCTTAATCCCGTTTGAAACGTTGCGGTAAATCTATTTCCTTCACAAAACCATTTGCAGGTGAAGTAACTTGTTTCAGAGTATTGTTTACCGTAGTATCGTTACTTGGTTGTAATTTCTGTAGATTTAAACATAGATGTAATTTAACGTCTAAGATACAAAAATGTGTCAGCTGTTGCTTCGTAATCATTTGTTTAGGTTTCATGTCTTCATCAAAATTCACGAACAATCTTTGGTACATCCACATTTTACCTAATGAAAACATAAGTACAGTCTTTATTTAGACAGTGACCTCTTCAGTAAAGCGACTCTTATCATCTAAATTAATAACTATAGCATGAGTCCTTGCGTGTCCTGATCTGACACCTTTCACAGTCTCAGTACTACCAGGACTTGATTTCAATTCACTGGTCTTATTATTCTCACTCTTATTATTGTAACTGTTACGACTTACTTCTGGTGGTCTGATATCACTACAGTTAGCTTCGCCGGAAATTTTGAATACTCCATTTTGTTTGTCTTCTTTTGTTTCCTCGTTGAGGTCTGTGCGTTTCTTAGGAGAATCAGTCGTAACGTCGGTCTGGCTTTGCTCTGCGTTGCTGTTCTCTGTGCTTTTTGTAGGACTGAAGGTTTTATGTTTATAGGCAGGAGGGGCTTCGAAAGGCAAGTCCCTACCACTGCTGGAAGATTCCTCAGCAGGTGTGACAGTGCACATTAACCTGTCTGCTACAGCACTGAATACTGTGTTCAGTTTCAAAGGCGCTGAATGGTCGGATGGGGGGGGTTTTCTATCGTAAACTGCTGCAGCGTCTTGCATGGCACCTATTCTTCGGGATATGACTGCTCCAGTCCCACATCTCTCTCGGAGCTTTTCCAATTGGTTGCAGATTTTTCTGAACTCCTCCTGACGGAGAAAAAGATGATTGAATCATAAATATTTTGCTGAAAATATGCTTTACTCTTAAAAATTAACTGCAACATAAGAAATAAATGAATTATTACTTATTTTGCGAATACTAATAAAGGTAAATTGCACAATAAATCAGAACATTTGATTTACAGCCTAGATTAAGACTACAATGCCAGACGTTTTTGGCTAAAATAATTAAGTTCTCGTCTAACTTGTCTGGCAGTTTCTGGAAATGGAAAACCAATTTAATACTACAAAGTAGGTATAGCTTTTTATACCTTTGAGATGAACTATTTAGTAATTGGATGCTGGACTGAAAATATATACTCCTAATTACCACAGTACCATGAAGTACTTGACGGATATTAATCTTTCAAATAAGTATTATGCATCTTGCAATTCATTTGTAACCTACCTAAACGTGACCGATCGAAACATCTTCAGTAATCAGCACCAGCCAATCAGTAATCAAAACACACTAACAATCACAATCCTTTTTAATTAAAAATTAATTCAACAAGCGAATGGACGAATTTATTACACGAGACATGAACAAAATTAATTTCATTCATAACGAAAGGTATTGTGATATTGAGTGAGTCACGCAAGAGGGGCTTACAAAGTTTTTTTCATAGTCCCCAAGCAATACATTGCCTGTTTACTGAACACTTTAAACTAGTTTTAGTTTTCGATTTTGTTTTTCCCATCTAAACTATTTGTAATATTATAAAACTTGAAATGCATATATAAGTGCTGTGCACATCTGTAAGTGACAAATTCACTCTAGACTTTAAGTTAAATTGTTACATTACCCCAAATAAGTGTTAGTGAATAAGACGTTGGAGTGCCTTAGTTAAAAAAAAAAAACTCCATACAAACAGCGTAATGCTTACCTCAAGTTCCCTCTCAGTCATATTATCGCAGAACCTCGCGCTGCGATTGGTCGTCATGGTGTAGGTGGAATCTGCAGGCCTCGATCTGAACTTGCCAGTCTTTTCCCGCTCGTCTTTGCCATGCCCCTTGTAAACCATGTAGGCCTGGTAACAGAAATGTTGAAGTTTGCAAATTGATCTGGCCATCATCCAAGTTTTAAGTTTAGTTAAGGTGACCATGTCATAATTTTCCTAAACTCTTTAAAAAACTGTTACAACTTCGACTGCCATTGAGGATGAAAATTATCCTATCCTTCTCTAGGTTCCAATTATCCTGTCATCAAACAGTGAAATTGTATTGTAAATGTATCGTGTGAAGATAAATGCCGTTGAGAACAAGACACTGGAATAAGTAACCCTAGAAATCGGTGCAGTGGTTTAGACGGATGAAGCTAAGAGACATACACAAAGAGTTACATTTACAATACTAGTACGCATATGAAAAAAAAAAGGTTCCTCGGGTGCATGAAAAACCAATCTTGAATAATTACCTGTATCAAGGCGCGCTGACAAAGACAAAAGAGAAAAACTATTGTCAACACATGCGATGTTCATTAGTGAAAAATTTTATTTCCTTTTTAAATTCCAACATGTTCGAGTTTGTATTCTTTGATGTAGAACTTGTGGTGGGTCGTTAGATACAAGACTGTAAAGATGGGATTTCCGGAAGCGGAAACTCTGAGACGCATTTTGTTTCAACGTTTCGGAACATACAGAAGAGGTTTTACGATAAACGTTGTTGCGACGGATTTCCTTGTTTTACTATTGTTTAGTATGTCACATGTATATGCGACAATTTAGGCGTTGATATTATTTAGAACGTAACAATTACTTGAAGGATTCTTTTATAACATTTTTGAATTCAATAAATTCTAAATTTACCAAAGGTGCAATTTTACCCAAACAACAGAGCACGGAATCGAGAGTCTAAAGGACCGCCTCAAATGTCGTTAGTAAAGAAATACGTCATCAATTGACGCATACAAACTGACGGCTTTGAAGCGTTGGTTGTAGTGCGAATGAACGGTGACACATTCGCAGCTACTGTGTCCCAAAACAAACAGACTCTTCTTAACAGTTCCCGTCTCAAAGGACCAAAAACAAAAGAAAACACTTTATAGAACACGGCAACAATTCCTTCTTAACCAGCCACAAGATAAAACAGCATCATATAATAACGCGCGGCTTGCAGCAGTTCTGCAGCCTTTGCCAGCTACTTTGGGACCGCGGCCAAATTAACAGCAATAACTTCTGCTGCGACGGCTTACTTACTGCTTAGGGTCAGGCTGATTAAAATTGTAAAATGTTGAATAAAGGAAATAATAATAATAAAACCTTTATTACTACCCTACTCACCCCCTACCCCCTCCCCTACCCCCTTTATTACTATTCTGCTTTATTAACCGTTTTTTACTATATTTGTGTTGATGAGCCTAATTTTGGAAGGTGTGCTGACCATCATTACTATATACCTACAGCCTTGTCTCATATTCTTGAGTATAGGGAGCATAGCATCATTTTCACTCTTAATGGACTATCGGTTTAAGACAATAAAGTCTTTTCACCTGCTCCAGTTAGTTCCACATCGATAATTATGGTGATCACTTCCGATAAAGTGAATAGTTTTAAGTCAATAAAGCTCTTTGAAAACTTGCTCAAGTCAGTTCCGCATCGATAATTTGCGGTCACTTCCGATGAAAATTAAGTATCAATCAAACATGTCAAAAACTGATCCAGCATTGATTAATAATTTGGGGAACTAAACAAAGTTTGAGCCTCAAAATTTGAAGTGAAATTGACGTTTCGTGAAAGTATTGGTGCGAATAAGTATTTTGTACCTCCAATGTAATTATTAGAGCGTAAAACCAGGTAAGGTAGAATTAATCAGGCTTATGGACGAATAACCTTGGGTTATTCGGGTTAGGTGTTAAGGAACGAGTTGCCGTGCCGGGAGTGTTGGTAGAGATTAAAAAGGCTCATAACAAAACGGGCTTTTATTGATAATTATTATTTCATTAAAATTATCAAGCGTTGAAATACAGGTAGGTAATTTTATGGAGTATATGCTGCCTAAATAATCTATGATATGCTGGTAGACTTTAATCAAATATTAATGAATGTAGGTAGATGTAACTGAGAGAGCGACTGTCGCAACCCCGTGCAGGGCACGCCACAATAGTGGCGGTAAGTCCCCTCTTTGAGGAGTGGCTTGAGAGACGCCACGGCGTCCTCACCTTCCGCCTGACGCAGATCCTCACCGGACACGGTGTTTTCGGGAGGTTCCTGCACCGAATCGGGCGGGAGGAAACGCCCGGGTGTTTCCACTGCGAGGATCGACCGGAGGACACGGTGTAGCATACGGTGGAGGTGTGCCCCGCGTGGGCGGAGCACCGCCGTGTCCTCGAAGCGGCGATTGATGGCGGCGACCTCTCGCGTCCGGCCCTGGTGCAAGCCATGGTCCGGAGCGAGACGGAATGGGACGCCGTCACCTCCTTCTGCGAAGCAGTAATGCTAGAGAAGGAGGTGGCGGAGCGTGAGAGGGAGAGAACCTCACAGCGTCCCGGCCGCCGCGGGAGACGCCCCGGGCGTCGGGGGCCACCACGTGGCCCCCGGCCACCGTAGGCGCGGGCCTGTGGACGGTGGGCTATGGGCTAGCTCGCCGTCCGTCCGTCTCATGACGACAGGCCGTGTCGACGGCGCGTTCGTGTTCCACGCGCGCCTCAAAGAGAGTCAGCAAAAGGAAGGGGTCCGAAAGGACCGATGCCTGCCGGGGTTGCGGGACTATTCGAAAGAGATACCGTGGCCCCGGAACACAAAGGGCGATGAAGGAACATGGATGGGTTTTAGTCAGTAAAAGTCTGACACTCCCTCCTGCTCCGCCCAGAGCGGGAGAAGTCATTTGATGATTTCCCATCCGAAAAAAAAAAAAAAAGGTAGATGTAACTAATTTTTTGGAGTATATGCTGCCTAAATAATCTATGATATGCTGGTAGACTTTAATCAAATATTAATTAATGTAGGTAGATGTAACTAATTTTTTTGAGTATATGCTGCCTAAATAATCTATGATATGCTGGTAGACTTTAATCAAATATTAATTAATGTAGGTAGATGTAACTAATTTTTTTGAGTATATGCTGCCTAAATAATCTATAATATGCTAGTAGACTTTAATCAAATATTAATTAATGTAGGTAGATGTAACTAATTTTTTGGAGTATATGCTGCGCGAATAATCTATGATATGCTGGTAGACTTAATTCAAATATTAATTAATGTAGGTAGATGTAACTAATTTTTTGGAGTATATGCTGCCTGAATAATCTATGATATGCTGGTAGACTTTAATCAAATATTAATTAATGTAGGTAGATGTAACTAATTTTTTGGAGTATATGCTGCCTAAATAATCTATGATATGCTGGTAGACTTTAATCAAATATTAATGAATGTAGGTATATGTAACTAATTTTTTGGAGTATATGCTGCCTAAATAATCTATGATATGCTGGTAGAATTTAATCAAATATTAATGAATGTAGGTAGATGTAACTAATTTTTTGGAGTATATACTGCCTAAATAATCTATGATATGCTGGTAGAATTTAATCAAATATTAATGAATGTAGGTAAATGTAACTTCTCAATAAACCTAACAGATGCGACTTATTCGTATTCACAGAAGACACACTGTTTGTTTAATAAATGTTGTTTTTACTCAAAGGTTGAATGGGACTTATAACCCTAGTCACAAATTGTTGTCTAATTTATTTAAAGGGAAAAGAGTACCACCAATAAATAAAACAACACTGTAACTCCCATCACGATGGCCTTTCAAACGAGATCCTGATGAAGCAACTTACACGTTCAACAGTTTACCTGGCAATTGAAATTTTGTAGCGAAACTAATTTCGTTCAGAACTCCTCAGCAATCGGTTTAAAACTTCGTCCACTTTCATGATTCAATATAAACTTTTACAGGGTTTTTTTCCATTAGCTGTACCCCCGTACGTGGGTACTTATGTTGGGGGAAAGTTGAAAGTGTTAAGAGTTTAGAACTACTTCGGGAATAAAGAGATACACTTGTTGAAGAAAATTAATTTAGAATTTTTCTTGCTTAACTCTTTATTAAGAAGTGGCGGTGAATTTTGTGCTGCAGGATGGTGCAGGTTTGTTGGCGAAGTTACCTTATTGTCTGCTTCGGATATTATCGACTTCGAAAAGCTTTTGATGAATAAATAGCTAAGTGATCTTCGCATCGCAAAAAAAATAGTTCTTAATTTTTTCGTCCCGCTGTGCTGTCGCGATACCTCTGCCGGCAAAAATGTGTTATCTGCGGTCAGAAGACTCGATATCGCGTCCTACGACTTCGCGCGGTGCATTTTGACATTTCGAGTGACCGCGAAGGCAAATTGAAACTTTTCTCCCCACTTTGCCACCGCATGATTTAGATCAATAATTCATAATTATAATGATTTGAAAGCTTCGAGTGGTATTTTATGAGCTAAATTCACATATCCCGTTAATGGTAGTATATTATTTAAGTCCAACAATTTCTAGTTTAATATTTTTTTCTACAGTCCAGCTTTTAACCGCACATAAATACAATTTTACCCTAATGGCTCATTCGTATTAATTTTCAATTAATGACTGCACCAGTCATAAATGCTTAACATCATCTATAAGGTTACATAAAACAGCTTATCCTTATATTATCTTTTCGGTGTGAGCTATTTTCCAATTAAAATGCGGAAAACAATAATTGTTCCCTTGTGGAATGTAATAACTGTCAAATGGAACAGTGAGTTTTAGCAATATTGAAAAACTATTTGTGTCAAGGTTCTTGTGTTGAATTCAGTTTGTTTTATCTTTTCTACCTTTTTTGGTCGTTAAACTGTAAGTTGCTTTTAGCAGTGTCCTCTCATCTGCTAATAAAGGAAAAACAATTCCAGCTGTCAAGATTGTTAAAATGGAAATATGACAGTTACTGTAAACTTTTTTACACATGCTAGCCTTACTCTGCGCTTGTGATTCCTAAGATATAGTATGAAACTGGTCGAGATTTCTAAACTGGTAAAATTTTTAGGTATTAATCAGTAAAGATAGAAAAGTAATCGTAAGCAGTAAATATAAAAAAGCAATCCTTTACTGGCCCCATTATTGAGGGTCGTGATTACCCCGATGTGGAGTCATCTGTGCATAACCTTGGCATTGAATCCCTGCTTATCTCAAGGACGTTCTAATGTTACTTGAAAAATATCAAGTTATACGTATCTAATAATTAAATTTCTAAAGAATCTAAGAAAGTTGGGATTACAATTGACACCTCAATACCGCGAACCTTACACCTAGCACCTGTTATTTAAGTTTTAAACAACAACTATTATCAGGTTTCAGATTCGCTAGGTAAGTTGCTTGTTCTCAAGTCGGTGTTATTAAAGTAATATACATAGTTTAATTACATCCTCTTCTGCTTACAGTCTATTTTAATAGGTAATCCTACCTATATTGTAAACGAAGTATATTTTTACGTGGCTGTAGTTATCTTAGGGCGCTAAATGTCAATGTATGGCAAGAATTCATGAAACTTTGATGCGTAATGAGCGAATCTTTATGACCCAACATAAAAACCGATTTTCTATAAATACATTAAATTACATCATTTTTTAATGGGCCTGTAGCTGAGAATATCTTGTGGGTTTGTGATATATTTGTGATATATTTCAAGTTCGTTGGACTTATGTCCATTTTGACCAAAGACCCTTTGGTGCATCAAAAGTAAATAGGAAACATTTTATCTTTATTTTTTTGTTAGCCTGCATATTCAAGGGTATCAAAAGAAAGACCAAAGAAATGATGGATAGACTGTGTGAAGGATGAAATGGCACGAAAGGAGGTATCTGATGAGATAACGAGTGATAGAGACGTATGGAAGAAGAAGACATGCTGCGCTGACCCCAAATTAATTGGGACAAGCCTCCATTATATCCTTTCTTTGTATTGCAAATCATTAGGCAAACCTGCAACGATCACTCAACGATTGGCCTCTCTCTATCGAAACTACAGTTCTATTTCTAAAGCTATTCGTTAATTGTCTCTGAATTAACAACAAAAACCGAGTAAAATCACTTGAATTTACACGCAAAGTTAAACTCGCTCGTAACGACCGCGCCGCTAATAAATTCGATCACTTAACTTTTGGTATACCACATACAAATTGTTACACGTTTCAGCAAAGATAATTATGTTTATATGTTTGTTTTTCAACCTCAAATATTTTAATAAAATTTGGCTCGAAGGTTTTGAAACGATGATCAGTATAAAACTCGATTCAACCTTTATTTGGGTAAGATTGAAAACTGTTTTTTATTCTAGAAAATGGTTTTTGTTTCCTTTTAATTGAAAGGGCATCGACTGTCTTTTTATGGACATGTGATGAGAAGGAACAAATCACAATCGGCTTGAGAGGGGGTCTAAAACCAAGGAAACGATTGATTGATTGTGTGAGGAATGATATGAACGACAAAGAAGTAAATAATAGCGTAACGGTTGACAGAGGAGAATGGAAGCAAAAAACATGTTTTGCCGACCAAAAGTAACATGGAACAGAGGCAGGAAGGTGGTGATGAATACTGTAACTGTTCATGTTTCGAACTTCATCATTATCATCAGCCTATTAATATTCCCACTGCTGGGACACAGGTCTCCTTTCTATGAGAGGGAATGGGCTATAATCCACTACGCGGGCCCAGTGCGGATTGGTAGATGTCACATGTCTTCGAATTTTTGGTTCTAGGACATGCCGGTTTCCTCACGATGTTTTCCTTCACCGTTTTGAGAGCAGTGGTGATGAAATAAATTACACAAAGTAATGCGCCTGCCTGGGTTCGAATCCACGACTTACTGTTCGTAAGTCAGGGCCACCGCTACCGCCACCACTGGGCCACCGCTGCTCTCAGTCTGTTTCGAACTTAAACTATAAGAAAAAAACCTACCTATTTGCTAATACTAAAAGGGGTTGTTGTTTCTATGTTGTGTGTTATGAAATTATGACTGTTATATGTCCACATGTACTTAACTAATGTTATATGTCTGAGTGCTTCTCCATTATGTTTGATTCTGAAAAAAATATACCTAAGTAAGCCCAACTTTTCCGTAAGAAAGTGTAACATTATTATATGTACATAATATTTAACATCTCTTGTGTTAGTAATTTGCGACACAGTGCATCTGAAGACAGTTCTATTTGCTATCATTTCATGATTTGTAATCCTAGAGCAGAAGAAAAAACTAAGGGCAAGATTTACACAATGCATTTTGATATTGCTAAGTGAAAGATGCATTTTGTACGTGTTTATATTCAATTGTTCAAGTGACTATTGCTTACCAAAGTAAAGTCAAAATGCGGTCTGTAAAAATCGACTTATGAAGGATTATAATTATAACTATAAAAATATATAAAATATTCATATTAACTGTAAATATTCGTAAAATCAACAACATTCAAGACAGAAGGCAGACCCCCGGCACACACAGGATTATTTGAAAGCACCAACACAGTGCAGGAAGCACAAATACGGCAGCGTTTTCGATGTGTCGTGATTATATTAGTAGTAGTATTTTCTAGCTGTTCCCAATGGTTCGTGACGACAGGAAACAATATTTGAATGGTTCTGTTAAATTATCGCAAATAACAGCAAATCGTGCCGTGTTTTTGGCCGCAGGATGTGGTGTTCCGTCGCTTCCGCGGACAAATTCCACAAGTATGCACAAAACATCGTGCAAATGAAGTGCTACTAACATAGGTTTTTAAGTTGATACTAACAAAACTTTGTTTTAAGTATGTATTTTTAGTTTAAGGTATTTATCTATGGATCTTTGTTGCCTGAAATAAATGGTTTATTATTATTAAAGTAACTATAAATGGACCAGTTACTGCAATTTTTAATTGACATATTATAACACACACTTCAACAAAAGATGAAGATACATTCCAGCCTCAAGACATCTGTTATAGAACTGTGTTTGAACATTTGAAAGCGTGTATATCTCTATGGAATGGCAAAGGAACTTCACGGACATTTCTTTATCAGGGGGAGGACACTTTAACCCTTAACCACCTGACGTCGGTCTCAAAGACTCGTGCGATTTTATTTTCAAAATAAATCTGTTGCTATGCGCGCGGTGCAACCGTGCGTCCTTGTACTTTTTCCCCTCCCCCGTCAGTACGCGCCACGCGCTCGGCAGCTCCAGACGTGCGCGCAGTTGTGAATTATAGGTAATTATATTTTGTGTGCGGTCTGAGTGACCGACGTCAGGTTGTTATGTTATTTTTACTACATAGTATTTTTACTACATACGCCCAGCACATCATCATCTGACAATCCTGAAAAATTTGAAAAAAGGAAGACTTGTTCAACATGCGACCCTAAGAAGAAGCGTAAAACAGCTTATATGTGTTTCGTATGTAAAAATCCAATTTGCATTGAATGTAGCCAAAAAATGTGCCTTGATTGTCGCCGGAACTTGTAAAACTTTATATTTTGTGATTTTATAATAATTGTGCCTTGATTAAGCCAAAAATAATTTTAAACTTAAGATAATATGTTCGACTGATAGTAAATAGGTTTATTGTAATATGTAGTAATTAAAATTCCTATTCAGATCTCATATATCCAAAGTTCCTTCTTTTTTCTAAAATTTCATATGTTTATTTTATGTGTTGATTTAGTATAAGTAAATAAAGACTTCTCATTGTTTAAAAACTTAAAACTAATAAAAAATATAGTAAAAATATATATTTGACTTTCATTTAAAATAATATATAAATAAAAAATAATTAAACATAGTAAATACGCAAGCGGTCTCTATGACCGACGTCAGGTGGTAGTGTAACTGAAAAACACGTCAGGTGGCTAAGGGTTAAATAGGACAACTATCTGACGTCAAGATACATTGGGAACCGTGAGGACGACAGGTCAAGTGCAGAACCAACACAGAGGTACATACATACAGTCTGACCGTAACCTTACCGTGCCTACCTTGCTCCCAAAGATGAAGCACAGAAGAAGGGTCACCGTCAGCTGCGTGTGGCAGAAGAAGATGATGTACAGGAGATCGGGGTTCGCTGGAGACTGGAGGAATAACCTGGAAATAAGAATTGGTGTTAGAAGATACGTAAAAGTAGTTACATCTCTGTCATACTCTTCAGGTGTACAAGCTGGATGTTTGATGTGTAGCGTCTGATAGAGGTGTACGGAAGAAGAAGACGCTGACCCTAAATAAATATTGGGCTGGTAAGTAATTTTTAGGATAACTCATTTATTTATTAATCAAATCTGTAAGTAACGATAGAGCTGCGTAGTTGCAAAGCAATAGGGTTAGGGTAGAGAGCAGCGGTGGTCCAGTGGTGGCGGCCCCGATTTACGAACAGTAAGTCGTGGGTTCGAACCCAGACAGGTGCATTACTTTGTGTAATTTATTTCATCACCACTGCTCTCAAAACGGTGAAGGAAAACATCGTGAAGAAACCGGCATGTCCTAGAACTAAAAATTTCGAAGACATGTAACATCTACCAATCCGCACTGGGTCCGCGTGGTGGATTATAGCCCATTCCCTCTCATTGAGAGGAGGCCGTGTCCCAGCAGTGGGAACATTATAGGCTGATGATGATGATGATGAATAGGGTTAGTCTGTGTAACAAGAAAGAAAATGAATAAACAATAACAAATTAACGATGCAAGTCAATAGAATATGACACAAACCAAGAGTAATCACATGGAGGCTACTCCATAAGAATCCTAGAAAAATACAGTACATCAAACACAACGACTGAGTGAACAACATCGCAATAACCTACTTTCTATTGCTCTGACGATAAACAGTTCCCACTAAAACTTTACCCATTCCCAGATTGCTCGGAAAAATTCCACCTAGACTGACATTTAAAACTATGCACTGTAACTTGGCAAGAAATGGCGTCTCACAACACAATCATTGTTTCACATGGTTCTGATGCAATATTAAATAAAACTGGCCATGTACGTGTCGGATCATGCACTGTGAAGGTTCTGTACAAGGTATGAATATTTACCTATGCACAATTTATTGGCCACAAAATAATAAGTTTGAACGTATATCTCGAAAAAAAAAAAAAAATTCAAAGTATTTTATGCGGTTGTAACCAAATATATCTTCTCATCTCTCGAAAACTATTGACTTAAATAGTAAACTCGTAACTCGTAGTGTCTCAAATTGGGGTTTCCTCGTTGTCACGTGATTGGTTCTCATCATATCTTCGTGGTCACCAGCAGGAGGTGCGTGCTGATCAGGATTTCTCTGACTGGTGCGACCTGGTAACTGGTGTTCCACAAGGCGGTATACTCTCTCCTCTCTTATTTTCATTATTTATTTACTCTATTACTACTATCCTCAAGTGCTCTTACCATCTGTACGCTGATGACCTGCAACTTTACGCTCAATCTGACATTGCCAACCTTGGTAAATGCATCTCATTACTTAATGCAGATCTTCAAACTATCGGAGAACGGTCTGGTAAATTTGGGGTTGCTGTCAACGTCGGAAAATGCCATTCTATCCTCTTAGGTAGTTCGTACTACCTGAGAAATTTAGATATTAGCCAACAAATGCCGCTTATATTCAACAACTCTGTGATCTCTCTCTCACCACACGTTAAAGACTTAGGCCTGCACATTGACGAGACACTTAGTTGGAATAAGCAGGTAGCTCAGGTTAGCCTGAAAGTCACTTACTCGCTGCGGTCTCTCTACAGGTTCAAATATTTTCTTCCACATAGTACTAAATTAACTTTGGTCCAGTCACTCGTGCTTCCAATTATCGACTATGCTGATGTCTGTTACTCTGATCTATCCCAAGAACTTTTAAATAAATTAGATCGTCTTTTCAATAATTGTATTCGCTTTATTTTTGGCCTATGTAAGTACGATCACATCTCTTCATACCGTTCTCAGCTTAAGTGGCTGCCTATCCGACTCAGGAGATCCCTCAGATCTCTCTGTATGCTCACTATTTTGACCGATCCGTGTGCTCCCGATTACTTAAAAGAATATTTCAAAGTGTTGGGCAGTTCACACAGTCGTAACCTTCGAGCTTCCAAAAATCTACTCCCTGAAATTTCCTCACACTGTACTGGTTTTATGTCCTCTTCTTACGCTGCGCTGTCTCAACTATAAAGCTCTGGAACGCGCTACCCCTTGGCATTAAAAAAAGCAGAAAGCAAAATGGCTTTCAAAAGAACAGTTCAGAAGCACTATTTTAAGTCAGACTAAATTGCTCACAAGCTAGTCATAGTAATTATTATTTGGTTTCTCGTATTTTGTAATATTTGTATGTATTATAATGTAGGTATATTAGTTTATTTAATTTTATCTGTCTATGTATCAATTAAGTGTTTTTAAAAATGTTTTTTTTCTGTACTCTATCATTCTATTTAACCAAAAAGTTGACTGGTAGAGAATGCCTTGTGGCATTAAGTCCGAATATGTAATACTCTTGTACATGCAGTTTAAATAAATAAATAAATAAACTCACTGAGAAACATCTTAATATGTATAATTATGGGATCTCATCACAATCCATGCGGCGGAGTAGTTATGTAACATTCTGACAGACGGTCAGATGGACAAATGAAGACACAAACAGACGTACGGTCACACGGTTTACATTTAATTATGTAATTTGCATGTTAAAATGTAAACCAAATAGCTTAGTAGTCGACCGAAGTCGACTTGGTGGTCGACCGTATATACATACCGAAATAAAATAGGAACCGTTTTTGCTATTTGGCTACGGAGCGCTACCTTCTCAAGTTGATTTACTAGTGTTCCATTTTCTCAACTAATATTTTAATGTAACTTTGTTTTTGTTACAGCTGCAGTTTTTATCTGCGAAGTTTCCACTGATTGAATCTTATCAAGCTCTTTTTCTTTTACGGCAAGCGAGCAAGAATGACAAGGATCTATCGCCCGCTCTTGTAGATTTTTTGTAGCGGGATTTATGTTAGACGTGACAGCGAAGATGTTTTTGCTAGATTGAGTGAGTAATTGATCCGTAAAGTTTTGTTTTTATTTCAAGTTTCGCGCGCTACGCTTTTACTTTTTGACTAACCGACTGAGTCCTTGAGTGCCTGTAAATGGTTTAAATGAAAACAAAAGGTCTAGTGCGGTTGCTGTTTTAAAATATTTATTTTTAAATAAAGCTTAGCAAAAAAGTTATGTTTTATAATACTAAGAACTACAACGAGAACTACTTACTACTGTTTGTTTTGTTAGTTACTAAAAACAGAATTTGATAATTTCAACCAAATTCCAACCGCGAAAATTCTTAGAACAGAATATTAATCAACAACGAAAAAAAAAATTATTCTTGGTAGTGGCCACTTCAAGTTACCAATAAGAAATTCATCATCATCATCAGCCTATAATGTTCCCACTGCTGGGACACGGCCTCCTCTCAATGAGAGCGAGAGAAATTCACATTGAATAAAAGACCCAGCCTTTTCTACAAGCCCTACGATATTCATGTTTCAAAATGGATCCCATAAAGTCTGAACAAAGAGTCAAATAACCAAGAAATCTAGTTTATTTTAAAAGTACTAAATCTTTTTTGCCTTTCCAGGAACATAAATTGCCACCGTTACAGAATTGGATTTTTCTGAAGACAGTTAGACAGTTCATGAATGTTTCAATAAAATTCTGTTCAAGTAAACCCCTTGTGGGATGCAAATTGTACTTAATGACCGAACTTTTTGTAGAATTTTGTTAGAGCAAGTGATTGACTATTGAATTTTGATAATACTTTTGATTTGGGACTTTTTGGTGAGGCCCGATTTTATAATTATAAACGATTGATTGCTTTTTCGTCACCATGAGGAGGCACGCGAGTTGATAAAAACGCTGTAGTAAACAGTTCAATCATTTTGAAATTATGATTTAAAATGTTATTACGACAGTGATACATACGAAATGAATAATTTCAACTATCACAATCTCGGCCCAGGAACAAGAAATTTCATCAAGTAGAAGGCGGTAGAAATGGTAGGTTTTTGTTGTTGTTTGGTTGTTACGACTAACAGAGAAGCAGGTATGGAAAAAGGCAAGCTGCGCCGATTCTAAATCAATTTGGATAAGGGCAGGTTTGAAGATAATACAAATTACAATTTTTTGTGGAACTACAAAAACTTTACTAATTCTGAATGAAACTTCAAAGACACTTTACTACATAATAATTAGTTATTTGCATATTGTATCAAAGTGAGTGTGACCCCCGTGAAAAAAATTGCTTGTGCCATCAACGAGGGCCACAATAGTTTAATGAGTTCCGGGCTCTAAACTTTCCGTCGCTAGCTCTAAACTTTGCGAAATATCTGGATTCAAAATTTTGAGCTAAATTACAGCTCTTGATTTTCGTTTTAAAGTGAGCTTAAAGTGACTTTATAAAGCTTGAAAACCCAGACCTAATGACCTGATAAAAAGTCCCGAATCCATTACAAAAGGGTGATGCATACTGCTCATGAGTTTAGGTAGGTGTAAGGACAAAATAGCATGTACTTTTCTACACACATTATATCCGTCCTGAAAGCAATAGACAAGTGGTAACTGCTTTCAAAGCATTTCGTATTTCTACAACTACTGACAAAACAACTGAAATGAGTGTTCGATAGCTTATATTATACACTACACTTCCCCTCAAGCTATGGTCCTTATACTAAATTCAACCTATCCTAACCTAAACTTTGTGCAAGCAGTCGATGCACAACAGATTACCACGTGTTCATTACACCATTCCGAACACCCCATCATAGAAATTCTTCACCAGATTTCTTTTATGTTCAGAAACAAAATATATGTGCTGTTTCCTTGAAAATATTAAACAGAACAGCAAATTTTTTGGTTCGGAATGAATTACTGAACACGTGGTTACCGTTTGGGCGTCGATGGATGCACCCTGTATATTACACCTATCGTAAATTACCTATATGAGACAGCAGTTGTCGCATGGATTAATTATGTATTTAATTAAAAAACTAAAAATATTGAAACATTATTTCTTTATTTTACTTATGAAAATTCAATCAGTACAGTTTTATTATACTAGATAAAATCAATAAAACATAATCACAACCTCTGTGACATAATTGCTAATAAAAAATAAAAACGTACATAATTGGTCGCGCGGACTACGTGTGTAGTCCAGGAGCTTTGCGGAGCTCCTGTGACACCACCGCACAAAGGTATATTAAGCTAAAGCACTGAGTGCGTCTCTCATTAATTCATTTAAAAGTACTTAGCGACCCAAGAAACTAACGCTTACAGTTTTACAGATTTTTTTGATTTTGCACCAGTCGACTACATTTATGTAGTCCACACTACTACTGTAGTGTAAAGAACAGGTCCCTTAATCTTCCTCCTTATCTTACCCGCTCCAAATAACCACAAACACTAGTAGGCAGAAAGACAAACTTACATGGATATATTGAGGAAGACAGAGAGGAGGAATTCATTGTAGATGGCCATGGAGATGAACCGGCTCTCGTTGAACTCTGAAGGCGCCTTCCGCACCATGATGCAGAGGCGGATGCCCCACATCAGGAATATCACCTCCACTGTAGGACAAAATATATTAGGAGTCAATTAAGGAGAATGATTAGCTGTTCGCCTTGCCGATATGATGCCCGTTCAGTGGTTTAGGAGTGAAAAGGTAACAAACAAATAAACAAACTTACTTTCGCATTTACAATATTAGTTAGGCTATATAAAATGTTATGTTAATACTATCGTCCTTTGCTTTAAATCCTGTTTTGTTCGCGTGCTGCATTTTCCATTTAGCGATACATTTCTGCAAATGTGCAGGTGGACCTTCGGGAATTATTTAGTGTGAGTTTGCGTCTTTGTGGTAATGAAAACAATAAATGAATATGTAAACTCGTGATATAGTTACGACCAACAACGCGGGCGCACTAATCTCAGGGCAAATGGCAAAGCGAAAAACCAATCGCATGATTGTGTAAATTACTATTTGCTATGTTAGAAAATCCACAAATTTATAAACCTGTAAATAGTGACCACAGGACCACAAGAGTTTGTGGCTAAATAATAACAGCCGCTCGGGTCGATCTTTAGGTTAAGCCGTGCTTGCCTAGGTTGGTCTGTGGATGGGTGACCACCCATTACATACAGAGTTTCCTCAGTGCCTCGGAAAGCACGTTAAGCTATTGGTCCCGGCTGTCATTTGTAGATCTTTGACAGTCGTTACAGGTAATCAATCAGCGGCCCAAAATGTCTGACAGCCAGTCTTTACCAAGGGGTATCGTATTACCCAGTACTAACTGGGTTGTGGAGGTCAGATAGGCAGTCGCTCCATGTAAAATACTGGTATTCAGCTGAAAAGGCTAGGCAGATGATGATGAAATAGTGACCACACACAATTTAAACGCCAACTGTTATTAACAACGCCAATCACACCTCGACACCGTTCGAATTATCTACATCATGCTTAGAGAAACACTAAGGTAGTCTGAAATTTATTGAACTATGGCAAGCTCTATCACTTAACACAATTATGTCTCACCCAACTAACCTCTCTCTGACATGTTAAACCGCTGAACCGTTTACTCCTCTTCACCCGAATTGTTTCACCCCTTAAAGTCCTAAGAGAATTCAGAAGGAAATGATCCACTTCACTACAAAGTGCATTTAAGTTTTGTTGGAGTTGATTAAATTAGTAAGTTGTAAGAAGCTAAACAACCAACTTACTTACGGTTTGTAGTTTCACCCCTAGTTTCTGTAAGACTGATCAAGTTTCTGAATTAAAGTTTAGCTGAATGGAAATTCTAAAACGGTACTTGTGATGTTGATTAAGGTTTTTGTTTAACATAAGCTTTGTATTTTTATGCATTCTACCAATTTGGTTACTAATACGTGTTTATGAAATCCAACATTGAAAACTGTTACAATACTTGGCGACTTAAAATGTGTCATTATGGAGAGAAATTAGGTAGATGTTAGTGAAAGCTAAACAAATCACGTAATATCTTCGATCAGAAAATTTCTCACAAAATTAGTGCAAAATACCAATTTGTGATTCATATTTGCCCTTATGACATAAATACACCTAAACTGCAATATTTTCATTTACATAAAAGACACACTTACACAGTGCAAAATTGTTACTAAATAAGCACTCAAAACAAATTACTTACGCGTTGTAAAAGAGTGGTCCCACCAATCAGTGTTACAAAGGTACGCCTTGAGGTCATCCTTCGTCCGCCCAACGATGACAGCTGGTGGTGCGACCAGCGTGCGTATGGCCAGCAGAACACACGCCACCCCCACGATCACGCCGATCCGGCGCAGCAGGTACATATCAGAGATTTTCACTGCTTTCGCTGACCGTACTTGGAATATTACTGATATCCTGTTGAAGAGAAATGGAGGTTAGTTTCTTATCCACTTTTAGTCTTAGACCATCTAGGGTCTAGACAAAAATACATCAGATCAGTGATAACTTTACTATGATGGAAATTTCACAAAGGGGCTGACATTAAGTACTAAACAGCTTAAATGTCATCCATGGCTTTAAAAGCGATTAATAAGTGCTGAATACAATAAATGTTTGACTATAAAAATCGCCTTTTTTACTTAAAATATAATTGATAAAAATAACAACTATGTTTGTTATAAATTCTGAGAAAAATACTTTAATGACTCATATTAAGTCGTTATATAAATAATCGTTGTCTGAAAGATAAGTTCTACAAACACGTAGCTCCCTTCCCTGTTATTCGAATGAGTATCTAGTTCAGTTTACGAGAACGTTCCAGACGACTCTTAATCTCATTTATAAACAACAGAAAGTATTTAATAAATGCACGATCAGTTTCCTTCAACAAAACAGATCCTGTTATGCAAACATTAGATTCAAGTTAAGTAGATTATCATAAATTGGGCCCGTAAACAGATTCCCTTTTATTTACGCATTTCTGAAGAGGGCCCAAAATTTAAAAGACAACTTGATTCTTATCTCGACAAGAGGACAATTTCATTCCGTCCCTATCTAATTAAAAGAAACTTGATCGTAATCTAAAAGTTCAAGCCCAATTATATACTTGAAATGAGTCTCAGATTGAAGATTTAGAAAAAGTTGTTGATATAAAATATATTAAGGGGGCTTATAACGTTTCCAGTGGGTAATAAATTGCTTCTGAGAAAAATGTTCAGCGTTTGGTTGAAAATAAGAAAAGGGGCGGTATCTAAAAGTTTGTTCAAGTTATCAAGAACCAAGATTAATAATATTTATACGTTTAGGAAAATGTTGAGTATGAATGTAGATGGTTATTAGAGTACAGGAAGACCAAGGAAACGATGGATAGACTGTGTGAAGGATGATATGGCTAGAAAGGTTGTGACTGCTGAGATGACGAGGAACAGAAGTATGAAATGTCTCGCTGATGGTGGCGGGTGTGTCGGGTCATTTAGTTTCCTTCAATATGGTTGAGTTGAATGGCGCCGATACACGCGTCTTGTTCGTGATCGGGCGCTGTCAGTTGGGACTGGTCATCTCTTAGCTGCCACGGTTCATTTTAATTACTTTATTTTTAATTTGTTGATTTAATGTTTTACTCTGGACGCTCATAATGTGCACGTCTTTCTACATCATTCTCACATATATCTATAATCTCAACATGAATGATGTAACCAAGATTTTGTAACAATATTTTGATTTAAAAGAGTGTCCATGGAGTTTCTTGCCCGTTCTTCTCCATAGAGATCTACGCTAGGGAATGGGCAACTACAGTACTTTCTCAAGTTATTATGTCTTGTGTCTGGGACTGTAGCTTTGTTTTTTTTTTGTTTGTATTTTTGACATTCAAAAGTGCCATAATGGTCTAATTGAAATAAATGCTTTGAGTTTGAGTTTGAGTTTGAAAGAAAAAGACATGCTGCGCTGACCCCAACTAAATTGGGATAAGGAGAGGAGAATAATGATATTTATCGTAATATGTAGCTGCATATTTCAGCGTGATAGTAATTACATTCCCAATGCTATTCATGTTGACAATTCAAGAACCTTTCGGTATGAACATTTTTGAACAGACGAAAATATGAAGCAATGGAATACGAACTTCGTGCAAAATTGTAAGCAGAAATTGGTATTATATAATTAGGATGTTGACATACATACTTCTGTCAAAGTTCTTTCAATGTCCAACTTTCTCACATTTAACTTTTAATAAGTCTTGTACCCAATAACATTAATGTCATTAGCGCATGGTACCCTAATTCAATACAAACTGATTTAAATTTAAATTAAACAAATTAATAACTTCAGCTTTCGCACTGATGGGAAAACAAAATTGTATTTTGAATTCGAAATTGAAAATTTTCAGCATAGAGGTAGGTAGGTAGGTATGCTTTGTGTGACCCTAGGCGGGGTGTAAGGTTCATGTCCCTATGGTGATGAGGAAGCGCCCAGCTCTCCACTATTTTCTCGCTCAAAAAAACGTACAATCGATGTAGCTAGAACGATGGAGGTAGGTCTAGCAAAAGAGATTTTTTTTCCTAGTCTGTTTTGACCTACTCCTCGACAAAGGTCTCTCCCAATCCTTCCATTTCTCGCGAATCCGCGCGTCATCGTACCAGTTCGGACGGAACCTGTCTAGTTTGTCCTGCCATCTCCTTCGTGGCCTGCCGCGACCCCGTATCACTGTGTCAGGGCATCAGTTTCCTGCAATTTTGGCCCACAGTTTGTCCGTAGTAAAAGAGATAAATAATATTAATTGTCGATAGTTGACTATTTACGATTCCGGTGAGAAC
The DNA here is from genome assembly GCA_941918905.2 of Xestia sexstrigata. Taxonomy (NCBI): domain Eukaryota; kingdom Metazoa; phylum Arthropoda; class Insecta; order Lepidoptera; family Noctuidae; genus Xestia; species Xestia sexstrigata. Next base: position 23,400,284 of record OW799201.2, read on the forward strand.
TTGTGACACTAGTTCATCGCAGTGACCAGAGCGATCAAAGAAAAACTAGCTCACCGACGCTCATTAGTCGAGCAGAAAACTCGCTGAGAGACTCTCGCTAGATAAGCTAACACACATATATACCAATAAACTAGTAATTTGGTGCGAGCAATCGTCCGGTACACTCGCACACTTACTCATAGTTTAGTGACAGAACTATTCGAACCACGGTGACCGGTCAGTTCACTAAAAATTATTTCAAAAACTTTTACTTGACAAGGAACGATTGGAAAAAACATTATTTGTCATTTCATCATTATACAATGTTGTGTTGTTGTGTTGTTGTTACCAAATAATTCACTTAGCAAAATATTTATCCGATAAACTTTTATTTAATAACGTATTATTTGACAAACAATTCATTATTTTTTCATTTTATCTTATAAAATCACTTGGAATAAAGACATAAAGATATTAATTGTGACATTTCGAAAAAAAAGAGAAAATAAATGAATTTTGTTTCCTATAGGCACAAATTTAGTGACAGAAATGAATCGCTGCAAAACCGACTCTACGTAGTCTTTTATGCCCTACCCCTAGAGTGTAATTTAAATCCGCGTAGGCACAGAGAGGCGATGCGGCCCGCGAGCTGAGGAGCAGGTGGCTTTAACGCCCGCCGCCGCGGCTGAGGCGCGGTGGCGCAAGCCGAAGCTGTGGTGGTGAGCGTTAAAACCCTCTGCGACGATAAGCTCGCGTGGAAACTGGGACCGCCGGAGCCCCGCAGCGCCGGAGCTGTGACAGAAACCATGCCTGCTGCATTTTGCATTCTTGCATGCTTGCTGCATACTTGCTGCTTGCTTGTTGTTGTGAAAAACCTATGCATATCCTAAACATTTTCTTTAAAAAAATACTAGCCTGTAAATTATTTTGTAGAAACGTGATTTATCCAAATCTATCTAAATAAGAAATGAAAAATGTATAAATGATTAAATATCATCTGATGCATTTGATAAGAAGTGTTTGCCAAATAAATGTTTGTAAAACGTGTGTTTTTAAAATTAAACAATTGAAGAATAAGTTGTTTGCGAAATAAATAGTATACGAAACGTTGGTTGTAAAAAGAATATTTGTCAATGGAGTTTTGGTGAAACTTTAGTGAACCTCGAACCACACAGACAGTTGGTGATAAACAAGTAGTATATTATGTGTGTGTACATATGTATTATTTGTGTATCACCAACTGGATTGTTGTTGCAAGTTCTACTCGCTTTTCGTCTCCCTTTCTCGCGTTTTACCGCGTTGGGACACGTCCCTAAAGATTCTATTTCAAGGACCAGTCCTAATTCCGGGCTTAATAACAGTCCGTTGGATTTTTGTGATACCTGTATAAATAATTTAGCTCTGTAAAGTTTTTACTCTGCAGCTGCTACTCTGAAATGGGCTTAACAGTCATATTTTGAAATTATGTTTTGACATGGCGACAAATCGTGAATTCATGCCCTGACAGACAATGCTTGGCAAGGATTTAGCTAAATTCATACCCGTGAGGGGAAGAAATGGGGATAAAAGTTTGTAAGGAAGTTCATCATTGTTACTGATGAGAAATCTCATCAAGCACACAGTTTGTTGCGACAGTAAATATCGTCTGATGTCTATTGTTGAAACAAATCAAACACCAAAGAAACAGATTGTTTCCCAAATATCTTCAAGTATTGCAAACTTCGTGACCTACTTGTAAAAGTTTATATAGTATGAGATGTTACCTAGAGGCAATATACTATTTTAATCTCCGCGATCAAGGTTAGTTTTTACTACCCTACTAAGGGATACCTTCTAAAATCATGTTTTAAATACCCAGTTACCAAGAGAGCAGCCGTGGCCCAGTGGTGGCGGCCCCGACTTACGAACAGTAAGTCGTGGGTTCAAACCCAGGCAGGCGGCATTACTTTGTGTAATTTATTTCATCACCACTGCTCTCAAAACGGTGAAGGAAAACATCGTGAGGAAACCGGCATGTCCTAGAACCAAAAAATTCGAAGACATGTAACATCTACCAATTCGCACTGGGCCCGCGTGGTGGATTACAGCCCTTACGCAAAATATGCGCTTTGACGTGGAGTTGCGGACACCAGCCCGTTATACAATATACAATACAACAACAATACTCAGTTACCAAAAGTTTGAAACTAGCTAAATCAGTATGAAGTGACTAAAAATGTATTTTTTTGGTTTACCAGCACTGCCGTTATCGGGCCAGATACGTCTTTTTTTTCAGTTTGCTCTAACTCATTTTAGACAAGTAAATCTAAGTATGGGTATTCGCCACCACTTACCTCCAAGTCTTCAACATAAGAGCTCCATAAGTTAGACAGAACCCGACCTCCCTTAGCCAGACCCTGGCGGTGCAGGTCAGGACCGTGGGTCTTCCATACATGACTAGAGTGGTGCAGTAGATGAGGAGAGCTCCCAGGACTATGACCCTGAGGAGGGCTGGGCTTGCTGCTCTTACGACCTGAGAACAAGATGAAGATGTTGAAATGCAAGATCATTGGAAATCAGTTCGACCAAATATATAATTTTAGTGCGTTCCAACAGGAGTTATGGTCTTCAAGTGGTACAGTCAACCGATACCGTAAAAGTCAAATTTTCTATCTTGGATATATTATGTGATTTACTGTACGGTTGTGCCACGATATATTGAGTCAGTGAAATACACAATTATAATAATATGTAATCTGAGGGCTTTGTGTTTCTACAATGACTTTGATCGTAATTGTCATACGTTTCTGTGGCGTATGTCAGTCCCATGTTTGACTTTTCCATTATATCACTGATAGTCCCTCGGGCAGGTTAAGTTTCTTTAACTTTCAGTCATTCTTAGCTTATCACTCCACATTTTCCAAAAACATTAACATGAGAAAATCCCGGAGTTAACATGAATATTTTTTCACATGAACCCCGAAAGGCGCTTAAAACTTTTGGAAATGCTGAAAGTTGTATTTAAAATGAGGAAAACTCTGAACATTTTCTGCCGATAATTTGGTTTGGAAAGTATTCTGTAGTACCTCAATTTGTGTTGACACCGCTGTGTTGATCGATATTCCGTTTTGATGGATGGCTCGGGAAATAAAAAGATTATCGAAACAGAAAAACGATGTAGCCGCTTGTTTTATGGATTATTTGTATTTTTTGTGGGAATATTTACGATCGCAATAGATCTATAGGTGAAATATATTATACTTTTTGTAGAAAACAAATAATAGTCGGCTCTTTACACTAGGCTGGGTACACTAGGTAGAAAATGGTGGTAAAGTATTTGAAAGCCAGGTAGTAAAAAGGTGACAAAACTAAATCTACAATACCCAAGCAGAGTCTTTGTCTAACAAAAATTTCAATAGCACCCTACCTAAATTCACTCTAAAAACTGCAACGTTCTGAAAACATGCAAGGTCAAACCTGACATGAGTGTTTCTAACTAGTATCTGCATAGGAATTCGCCAAGATTTTGGATACCACAGTGAAATACGACACGGAAACATTGTAAGTAGTTACGAGTACCAGATTTCCATGTTACCATGTTCTCATAATTTTTGCCCAGTTTTGTTACTTTTGCGTTAGAAAATACCTTGTAAAAGTCGTCGTGAATGTCCTAATGTGCGCACAATTTGCAGCATTTAGCAATGTTGTTACAGAAACTTTTTGGTGTTTAATAGCGTGGCTTTTCCTGTGCAAAACTAGAGAGAGATACTAGATTAGCCTGGGTCATTTTCTATATGAAAACTTTTTTAATTTTATGGCATTTTACGTTTTTTTTTAGTGAAGTCGAAGTTCTAACAGGTAGCACGCCACAATAAGGATTTATTTATATGTATTTGTTTTTTTTCCAAAGGTGGAGTATTGGGAGAGACCTGACACTGAGGATTTATTTATAGGTTATTGTTTTATTTTAAGGTGCAGTTTTAGGAGAGACCTAACACTCAGAACTGGGTGGACAAGGGTTGAAGCTTATGGAGATTTGTTTTTTATTTCTACCAGTGGATGCAAAGGTGCATTATGCATATTGGCGACAATAGAAAGCCGTGTGGTGTGGCAAGTAAAAACTCAAACAAATACAATTCTTCAGGTTCGTTTGCAACCGGCATATGACGCAGATGTATGACCGTGGACGAAATTACATAACTCGGTAACGAACACACACGGAATTAATACAAATGGGGTATATAAGAGAACTCAAGATATTGATTGAGCAGGTTCGCAAACATTATGAATACTAATTACACAGTACGATATTTGATAAGTTACCATGTTATCGCTTGAAGGCATCTGAGAGGTTTCTGGTGTAGGTACGAGTATTGAGTTGCTAGATTAATATTAAGCAGGCTCCTTTCTGTATGAAAACTATGGGTGTTCAAATTACTATGTATATTGAGTCAGTTTGATTTTAATCTAAAATAAGGTTTTATTCACAAAAAACACGTGTAATCTGTTTACCCACAACAGTTATTTTTAGATATTATAGAAATGTCTTTTTGTATATAAAGCGACTATTATGTCTAATATTTGTAGTACTGTACCTACACGTACAGATTGTAAATGTTCATCATCTTTCTGCCCTTGAAGCAGTAAGATGATAAGTGTGCAGAATTAGGGCTGTTCTGTCGAAAATAAGACGACTTGGACGGATGGTTACATAACTTGTATTGTTAAAACTGTATTTACAATGTTTCCGCAATACCCTTCCATGGCGGGGGGCGGTAATGTTTTTTGCTGATGGAGAACAGGTGAAAAGGAATGATTTTATACAATTCAAGGGCTTTTAGCCACGCCTGAGTGAAGCTAAGAATGAGATCGAATGATAGAATGAGCTGAAAATTGACTAGAGGCCGGACGGATGGTGCGGTCAATAGCGTCGTTAATCGAAGTGGAGCTTTTTGCCATCGTCGGCAAATGTCGTTAGTGCCACGCTAGCGCCGCACCAGGTTGAGTGTCTCGACAATAGGTGGCGCCAGCAGTTGGCGTGGACAATAAGTATTCTCATGTTAGGTAATTGGGGTGGGCGCAACACTTTTCTTCCATTCTCTCTGTCAACCGTCACGCTATAATTTACTCTTTTTTCTTTCATATCACTTAATTTCACACAATCCACGTACAGATTGACAATAAATCAATATTTTCATTTGTACACAAGGAATGAACTTTTACTTAAGTACTAAACAGTTAATAAATGTTGTACAGTACAGTTAAGCGAATTTCTGCCTCCTAAACTAGGCCAAAAGCCTGTGGCTTTGATTAGCTTTTCAAAACATATTGCATCAAATACATACTCGTATTATCAAATCATCAGTAAAAATATGGTTTGACCAAAGTTTTGGGACACATCACCAACCAAAAAGTTACAACGTCAATTGTTCGTCAGAAATCATAAATACGTCTTACTTCTTCAGCTCCTTTGGGGGGAGGGGGAAGTCATCAATCATGGAAGCCATAAACCGAAGCTATCCGTCACTGCCAAAATCATAACAAGTTTTTCTTTTTGACGTGATTTCTTGAGGCAACGTTTTGGGAACAATTAGTGAGGGCATAAGAAATTCTAGATTAGATGCCTTGGTGTTGAGGGAAATTAAGAAAATATGAATTTCGTAAATAATATACTTTATCTTCTATTGTGAGTCTTGGATTGTACGGTAGTTAAAAAGGTACCGCAAGGCCCAGAATGATGACACGATGGCTAAAAATGGATTGGTTTGACACATACACAAGCCTACAAAAAGCTTATCTCAATCTTATAAAAAGTCATTGTACAAATACGAGTTGCTTTGAAAGCGAACTGTGGATTGTGGGATGACAATTTTGTAACAATAGTTCACTCATTAGGTAAGATAAAAACAGTACCTACATTTATCATAGTAACCCTAATTAGTTTTTTTTGTCACTTTATTACTGTGTAGGTACTTTAACGAATTATGTGAAAGTTACCAGAATACAATGTTTAGTTTTAAATCATACTCACCCTAACATGTCCATACTTGATAGTGAAATACACGATGAACGGCAGACAGGATATCACCAGGCAGGCGAGCGCGAAGATGGTGGTCCTCACTACCCAGTTCAGGGCAGCCACGCATGGGGATCCGTCCAGGCAGGCTTCGCAACCCTCAGCGCAGGGGAGGCACTCGAAGGCATCAGGGATGGAGTAGAGGCTGCGTTGGAGCTGGTGGAAGAAAAGTTTATGTCAGCATAACATCACGCCTTTAATCCTCGGAGGGCTAGGCAAAGGTGTGCGTGATAGTGTACTAAAATTTCAGCAGTTATGTTTAATTCCATGTAAAAGGCGGCGATGGAATTCGGTTTTGCATGAAGGTTTTGTAGCACGTTTAGAACTTTCATGCATATGCATAATCTAGCGTGTATGGCTATCTTTACGTGCCTGAATGGGTTCGAACTCACTCACGACCTACAACACGGGATAATGACCACTGGGCTCATTGTACTCGTTACTTAGCTTAGAGTAACGTTATTGCTTTACACAAATACAGTGATCCCCATTTTGTCATTGCAGCAACATTATCCCGTCAGCTATGGTACGTCTGTACGGCATACAAAGCTCTTAATACTACGCGTTGTGTTACGAGTATATTCCTTAAGAACATTTATTTTTAGACCCTACTGTAAGTAAATCGGGCTTAAAACAAAAGCACATTTCTCCTAATCACCTGAACATAATTTATCCGCCTTTCTCTAGCTCAAAACGTCGTAAGCAAGTCGTTGACACATTTATTTTACTCAAAGAAAACGTACCATATGCGAAGTATTTGTACATCTGGGAATGACGGTAGGCGGTAGCGGGTGTATGAGAGATAGCTTCAAGGGATTTATTACTTTAATAACGTGTCGAGACAGAGTTGCTATAAAAGCCGTCCTAATATGAAATTTTATAAAAGAGACCTTTTGTAAAATAATAACGTATTTTAATAAACTCGTTTGCGTAAATTATAATAGTATTCAAAGGGATGAAGTATTACATAAGTAGAAATAGATGTAGAATTATTTTTTCAATAAGTATTTCGTTTGGGAGTAACTCATAATACTGTTAGTTTTTTGGGTGCTGGTTTCAAGCGTACCATTTTCTAATAATGTTTTCCATTAATTTGTTCATAGAGGACCTATAAGCTACAGCCTCATAATTTGATAATTTGATTTCATTATTTTTAAGTAATGTCCGCACAAAACTTTTGTTACTTATAATACTGATATAATAATTGTTATGACAAGCTACGCTAACAAAAATGGCCTGCGGGCTATTGGAAAAGTTTTCTTTGACACAATACTTCGACTACTACTATACTATATGCTCTGGCCTAGCGAAGAATCGAGTTTCAAAAGAAAAAAGGTCAGGTTATATTGATAGCTACTATTAACTGAGAATCAGCCTATAATATTGTTACGAGTTGGGTATGGGATAAATTAATTACTACCGATTAAACAACAAATAACTTTATTTAATTAACAAAACACTTATAACTCAATCACAAATACACTACTGATCACTATTCGCTTAGATATCGCACTTCTAGTTCACTTCGATTCGTTCGTTGTGTAGCCAAAATCAGACTGTCTACTCCCGAAAACACGTCGACTATTTATATGGCGACCGAACGATTGAGAAAGTTCCACGACTTCCTCGAACCTTCTTTAGAGTAGGTACCTACCTACTACTACCTACCTACCTGTAGGTACCTACATCCGTAATTGTAGGTACGGGTACGACATAACAATATTCCAAGTGTTGGGGTACAGGCCACATCTCTATGAGAACGATCGAAAGCAGTGGTGATGATAATTAATTACTAAAAGAAGCGCGCCTGTTTTGGTCCGAACTGAATACCTATTTTAACTTAAACTTCGGACCATTATCATTGGGCCGCCACTGCTTGAGGGACTCAAACGTAGTCATCAAAAACTTACCAGTAAATGTTTTTCATATTCTTCTTCAATATCGCTACCGTTGTAGTATCGGTTGTCAGCTGTGGTGTTCGGGTAGTAGAATCCTCTGCGGCACACGCACCGGTATGACCCTCGACGGAACCCCAATCCCGGCATTGGGACACACTGAAACAAGGGTTTAGTTGTAATGTCGTTGATGGACAAGAAGACTTCGATTTACGACTTAATAGGCCTATAAACAAAGTTTAAGAAACGGGACTGCCATCCTCAAATTATGCTAAAATCATTGCTGATGTAAAGATTCAGAGGCGTTTTATTTTGTTAAAATTAAAATTAACGCACTGTTGCAACATTAGCTGTAACGTTAGAACTTAAATACTTCACAGTCTACAGTTACGAAGTTCCACCTCAATACTTCTTAATTTAAATGCTTTTTGGTTCAAGATAAAATAAATGATGGTGTCATAAACAGCCGGGTATAAATCTAAGCTTTTCAACACATAGGCGTAAATACACAGAACAAAACTGGGCAATTTATTTATTGGAAACCGATACGCTTTACTACATCTACGTAAAAACCTCAAATCTGTTCATGAAGGTTGTGAAATACAACTTATATCAAGCCAATTTGGTTTTTCAATCTTACTTCTATTACAATTTATTATAAAATGCGAAAGTTTGTGAGGATGGATGTATGCGTGAAAAATGTTTGTTGTTCAAAAACTAGTGAACGGATTTGGATGAAATTTGGGACACAGATAGTATATATCCTGAATTAACACCTAAGATTTTAATCTTAGTATTACGATCCTGTGAAACAGTTACCGAAATCAATGCAGGCGAAGCTGAGGGCAAAAGCTATATTTATATCAAATTAAAAGCTGATGGTAAAGATGACAAAAGTTGCCATTAGGATGAAATAGCACGATAGTACCGGTAGTGATTATTTCTCATTTAAGAGGAAATTCACCAATAGCCTTGCTAAGCTTTCCCAAAATAAACCACTTTTTCTGTAGAAGTCGATTTCTATTGAACCTTGCCCGCTAACCTGTCCTTTAAAAGATTGATATCGAACCAAAACATCCTGTATTTCCTATACCCCAAATAACAGTTTGTCCGTCCGTCTCAAAGGAACAATAGATGATAACCTTATGCCTACATCACGAAATGGATGAGGATCACTTTTTTATCAACGGGATGGACCCCTTGGGGTTCAAGAGGAAATATTGTTTCATCTTACGGCCCAATCATGTCAGAGATAGATTTGGCATTTCATGGTTATGGATGGACCAATTTTGTAGATGCAATTTTGATTGGATAAGGGCGAGGATTCAAATGGTCTGATTGGCTGGGAACTTGACTTCTGGCATAATATCATTTCAAAAGAAGAAAATAAGTGAGGAAATCCAGATTTGTTAGTATATGGCGGTTGCCATCTTGCAGTGAGGTAGCCTGGTGAGCATTGTGCATTTTTTCTCCGTGTAAAAACATCCATTTGCACACCGACTTTGCACAGGCTTATTAGTTAACATTACATATACTTCTTCGTCTTAGAATACAGTTGCAAGCAGAAATACTCACGCAAGGTTCCAAACACGTTCCAAACTCAATTTTCTTTTAATTATATTCATTCTCTATTCTATTACGTACTTTTTTTTTGTAACTATTCTTTTTCTGAAAAAGAGGTAATTATTATTTCACTAGAAAATTCTGAATTTGCATTTGCGAATCTATTGCCCGTGACTGTATTTCAAACTTTCTACTAATTTAGAATAGTAGACAGTTGATCCTTTAACCAGGGTTGGTACTCAAACTACGGTAAATTTTGATATTTCAAACTGAGCAATTATAATTATTTTACCTATAAACTTTTAAGGGCGTGGACGAAAATTCTCCTACCTATTAATATTTCGACGAAACAGTGATTTTAGGTAGTCCAAGTAGCAATTTTCATCGAAATTATCGTAGCAATATTTATTGAATGTTGGAAAACTCAAAAAAAATGTTTTAAGTTATACTACCTACTCGTATTACTCTAATTTTCTAAAAAACTCCCTGAGCAAAATGACTGTTACATTATTCTTCCAATAATTAAAATACTTCTTCACAAAATAACAGTTACAAATAACTGTTACTTTAATCACGTTGACAGCTAGTGGGCACTCTGCCATTATGCAGATCACAAATAAAGGTACAGTCTGATATGTTAATTTAATTTAAAATGAGGATCAGAATCCAGTCAATATCAGATTGAAATAATGAGATTTAAAAGAATCGAGAAATCGGATGCTGCTACTCGTAAATACGTTTGGAGTGGAATTGTTTGTTTCCGGTATTTTTTCCTGTTTACTTAATCTTTTAAGATGGTATTTCTTTAATGAATCCTGGAAGGACCTTTGGTATTAGGGATTCGACCTATATCTTTTAAACCGATTGTCAGATAAATGTATTTTGAAGAAATATTTTTGAAAGCTACCTCAGCCGTAAGCTGCTTCCGTATAAAAAACAATCTCACTATCATTCCTGAAATTAGTATTATTGCTTTCTTAGACAAATATCGATTTATCATAAACAAAAACTAGACCAGCCACTCAAGCATTCACTCAGATCAAGTGCTTGAACTTATATTTTTTTTTTCTGGGAACCCCAACTATAAGTGTTATTCCCATAGGAATAAGCAGCATTTTTCTTGAATGGCATTTACAAATGTAACATTTTAACAAAAATGTGACATTTTACAAAAAAAAAACCGGCCAAGTGCGAGTTGAACCCGCGCGGAGAGGGTTCTGTACAATGCCAAATACTTGTAATGAGTTTACCACTTTATTTTCAATAGATAGAATTCTTATAGGTTTTCCTGTAATCTACAAACAATGAACTATATTTTGTATTTCTTTCAAAATTGTAGGCTCAGTAGTTTCGGAGATCAGGGGGGGAATGGTAAATTTTCGTCTTTTTTCATGAATGAAATCAAAAATATTTATTTCACAATAATAACAAAAATATATTTAAGATCTTCATAACGAGTCCTTTCATTTGATATAATTATGACACAGTAAGGTTTGCAAAACTTTTTTTTTTCCTATTTTGTCCCCCGAAAATGACCCTTATTTAAAAATATATTTATTTACTTTGCACATCTATGACCCAAAGTCAACACCATCCTACTAAATTTCACCTGATTTGGTCCAGTAGATTCGGAGCAAATTGTCTGTGACAGACAGACAGACGCGCGAGTGATCCTGTAAGGGTTCCGTTTTTTTCATTTGTTGCACGGAACCCTTAAAAGCCTGTATTTGTTATAGTACGACACAAATCGTCCCATTTCTTTTATAGGTTTTCTATAAATAGACGTAAACTTGCGAGTCCAAACATCTGACGCCAGGCCCAAATCGAAAAGAACAATGCCAGACTTATCTAACATACCCCAGATATTTATGTAACAGAATACTGGAGTGTTTTAAAGTCAGTACGTTTAGAATCGATGTCAGATACTTAGTAGGTATACATATTTGAAACGGTGAAGAATAACATCTTGAGGAATCAGAATTATCCAACAACTTAAATATCAAGACATGTTTCATGAAGCCCCTCACCCTGGGTCCAGGTAATGGATTACGGCTCACACCTTCTGACAGAAAGGATCAGCCTAAAATGTTTCCACCGCTGGGAGGCCTGTATAACTGCACTCGAACGACTTCAAATTCATTCGTTAAAAAAAACAGAGCAAAAAAACACAAACCAAAACATTTAATTTTAAGAACCCAATTAGTATGTTCCAATACCTGAAAAATACAACAAAAATGGTTCACATTTTTTCTGCTACACGTTGTATATTTCCTAAAATATATCTTGTATTCTCCAAAACCAGGCATGGGCATGAGACATACGTCGGCAGACATCCAAAGTGTTCGAACGTGACTTCTGACAATTCTAACCTTAGCTTTCGATTATATTCGAGAGCTTCTATAAACGGTTAGCCTCGCAGGCTTCCAATGTCGAGGCAGGTGCTGTTATAGGCAGAAAATACTCTGTTGCATATTTTTTTTGGTTTTGTAACTTCTGTTACAAACCAAGCTCCAATATATATATCGTAAAAATTAGATTTTGACATAAAATAATAGTAAATGTTTATTTAGAATCTCAAAACGTAAAATGCAATTTGAATCTAAAAACTAACAATGTAGATATTATAATATATGATGCCTGTTCTAGGATAGTAGTGTTTGGGTAGCTCTAACAATATACTACATGTAGGACAGTAGTTATTGTTTTGTTTAATATTTAACATTACGTGACAAAATTATTCCTCAGTCCTTCAATCCTGCGCCGCGTCTCCAGAAATGAGCACTATCAGATAACGTCGAGACTAATACTAAAATGCCATAATGCCATAGAACGATTCACGGTACTAAACCACAACACGGTAACAATACAATTAATCAAAGGTCACAGCGGATCACTTGGGAACGATGCGGCTGATGAACCTGCCAGATGAGGATCCAGCACAAAATCCTGCGGTCCCGAGCCCATTGTGCCCATTCCTTTCAAGCAGCTGAGTAGCTGGTTAAAGGAAGACACTCGAATACAAGCGGAGAAATGGTGGACCTCGGCACCAGGATGTAGGCAATCCAAGGAAGCTATGCCATCCCTGGACACAAAGCTAACCAGGCGCCTTCTGCGCCTGGACAGAGATAGACTACGACTGGCGGGGGACATCACTGGACACTGTTCACTGAATAAACACTTCTACACCCTAGGAATCACTGACAGTACCCTGTGCAGAGCATGCATGGAGGCGGAGGAAACGGTGGCGTATGTGCTTCTTGAGTGCACCGGCGTTACCAAGATTCGCGAGCAGACCTTGGGAACACCAAGATCACTTGCGGATGCCCTGAGAAGACCGGGAAGTTTGATCTACTACTGGGGGAGGTGGGCTGGTTGGAGTAAACGGCCACCATGGCTCACGCACAATGGTCCACTCTTAGGACTAAGTGCGGAAACCTAAACCCTATGATAATGATAATAATGACCTTCGCCCAGATATAAAATATTTCTCTGACAATAAAGAGACAGGATAATATCTCTTACTACAGCCTGTGCCTAACATCAATAAAAAAAACCGTCGCTCGACAACAACAAAAAAGCACAATTTTTCAGATAATAAGATGACACTACTTACTGTGGACACTTTTAACATCTTGCTACATTGTTCTCACATAATATACCATCTCAACATGAATGATGTAACCAAGATAACAATATTCTGATTTAAAAGAGTGTCCATGGAGTTTCTTGCCCGTTCTTCTCCATAGAGATCTACGCTAGGGAATGGGCAACTACAGTACTTTCACAGTTTTTATGTGTTGTGTTTCGACAATTCAAAAGTGCCTGTAACTGGCTTACTTGAAATAAATGCTTTGATTTTGATTTTGATTTTGACTACAGATTTTCTTACACAACTAAAGTAACTTTCAAGGATGAGAAACCTTTGTACCTACCTAGCTATAGAAAAAAGGGTTCAAATCATTCATGTTTTGCCTACGATTTGACCCTCACAAAGGGTTCAGTAGCTATATTTAGAACTTTATGTAAAACCCATAAAAAATAGGGTTATATACAGTTGCAAATCGTAAAACTATTGGTGATCTATCAGCCCCATAGGATGTTAATATGCGAACTGATTCTTTGGTTCGTGCTAAATGGTTCAAGGAAATATGTTTCATGTTTTGTAGCAAGATACAAACATGTAAATTATATTTAACAGGTCGTAATAAGACCTATCTTTATCTGTCCTTCTATGTAACTGACAACGGGCTTACACTAACATTACACTACACTTACCTAAATAGTCCTTACACGACGACGTTGGTTTAGTACCTATACTGTCTCGAAAAGCACTGCTTTTCTTAGAGTAAAAAGTTTCTGCCTAGTCACTCGCTAATATTTATTCCTTGGTCAAAAAAAAAACAAAATCGTTGCCAAACTTAGCTCTGTGGTTTGTGACTATTTTCCTGACTCGGATCAATCAGATTAGTGTAGCTAGTGCTTCCTTTTACTCGCTCTTTTTGTTCTGAAAATATACCAACTCTTATGCCATACTCAAATGACACGCCACTTATAACAGCGATTGCGGAGGACTATCTTTATTTAATCTCTATTTTTAATTAATCATATGTCACGGTCGTCACCGCGACGTAACTTGCGGAGCGATACGTTTGGCGAGTAACGGAAACAAGTGAAGAAATCGTATCACCCGAGGCCGTGAACGAGGCCTAAAAGAAAACAAAACTTTTAGCCGACGCAATGTAGATTACTCAGCCACAAAATGTCTTTATTTACAAACCTAAGATACGAGAAAGCCTGTGTGATACTTTTTGTCAATATCTAAAAGTTCGGCAGACGTCAAAACACATAAATTATATTATTGAAGTTGTGTTAAGATAAGTAGGCTGAGTTTGTTGTTACATTTGCTTTGTAACGAACACTGTGAAAAGTAGGTGATATGTTTTTAAAACCAGATGTAGTTAAATATTTAAAGGTCTAAATAATGACATTATAGTAATTTGTTAATACCTACTTATAACATATCAGACGTGAGTCCACATTAAGGCTGTGGTATCTGCTAAATTAGCAACTCTATTTGTGGTGGTTCAAACTTCGTTTGAAATACTGTTAAAATAAAGTTTTAATCAGCTTGCACTACAAAGTGGTTGTTACGTCGGTCACTGCGGGCCGAATAGTTCGAAATGAGTGCTTTTTATTCAATTGTAGCCTAATAAATCATCAGGTCAAAACGCTAATTGTACACTTTGTGAAGAAAAAAAAAGTGACAAATATTTGTGTGAAAAAAATAAAGGGTGTAAAACACCTCTTAACGAAGCCGAAAGACACTTGTTCTCTTCATCATTGCGATCATTTTTTTCTTCCACACCATACCTGGGAACCCTCTAGTTACGGAGATATTGGGGGTCCAAGTTCCAACTTTTTGATAAGTTTTTTTTTAAATACAAGTTTTTAATGTAAGTTTATCACTTTAAACACCTCCACGATCCCCGTACTATTTAATCCATCCATCAGCAATGTTTTGAGTGGGTTACATTGAGTTCTACCACAAAACATGTTCTTCACCCCAAAAAACAAAGTCGTTTCCCAGCAATATTTTTTGCGTAAAGTTACTTAGTTTGATGTACAGAATGCTTGGTTGACGGCTTCGTGATGAGGTCTTTTACATCCTGTATACTAAAACTTAATGCCGTTTAACTACTCCTAGTTACGAAATTTCTAAGAAAAAATGCTTCAATTTGAATATTTTTTTCATATAGTAATAATTTAGTAAAGATAGAATTATTTCAATTGTACTAATTAAAGTTTAGAGTCTAATAAGCAACATATATTTTTGCACATTTATATTCATTCATCAAGGAGGAGTTACATGGAGAAAACCTCTCGTTAGCAGATACCACCCCCTTAAGAGGAAAGATTAGCGGTGCTTGGCCCATACAAACGTTATAATATGAGCCTGAACCTTCCTTTCTAAATAACATTAGAGAAAAAAAAAACTATCTTATACTTACAACCGTCTTTATCATGTGTGTCGGCTACTTTCGAACGCGTTCAGTTGACATGCCGCAAACATGCACGGCGGCTTTGGTATGTAGGCTCCATTACACTGATCTTATTAGCAAGGGCATTCTATGTATACTTCCTTGCAGTGTTTAAAAAAATCGATAATGAATCTCGTCGAAAACACACACTATTTTTATAAGCTGTTATTCTTACTTGGTATTTTCTATTTTGTGACAGACACCTAAGTATTTTTTCTACAAACATAGATTGGCTGAATGCTTATCTGTTTTCTTGGTAAACATTTCGATATAAAATGAATGGTAGACAAAAGTCCGCCATTTGTCCGCCACCAATACGACATCACACTGACACAATTGGAATAAAAGATTACGTGTTACATGGAGAAATCGAATTTGGTGTTTATTCGAAACGTCTGTTTTGGGTTCGTGTTTGGTTCATGAAGTTTTATTAGCGAATATTTTTGAATAGTAAAAAACAAGTTTGTTTATGTTACGCAATCATATTAAAATTGTTAATTTTGATGATTCTAATTGTAAGGCTAAAATAGGATTTGGCCTGTCGTACTGTATGGATCGGAATGCTGGACTGTGAAGAAGATGAGAATGTTGAGGTGGATGTGAGGTGTGACAAAAATGGATATTTAAAGTAAGGAATGAGTACTAGGGAATAAGCTACTTCAGTACTTTTACAGTTTGTATGTCTTGTGACTGGGACTGTAGTTACATTTAATTTTCATCTTTGTTTCGACAATTAATTCAAAAGTGCATGTAATTGGCCTACTTGAAATAAATGCTTTGATTTTTTAAATTATATTACAGGATTTTTTTTAAATTGCGCCAGTTACAGAAAAGTTGGGGAATCGACTGTTTTGGTTTGGGCATGTGATGAGGAAGAACTTATCGCATGTGACTAAAAGAGTGATGAATAGATCGAGAGGAAGAGGAAGACCAAAGAAAAGATGAATGGATTGTGAAAGGAACGATATGAAGGAAAAAGGAGTAAATGATAGCGTGACGATTGACAGGGGAGAACGGAAGAAAAAACGTTTTGCGCCGACCACAAGTAACATGGGACAAGAACAGGAAGAAGATGAATTGTATACGGCTCAAATAAGGCATCGTAGCTATAACTTGCCAAGATATAAAGCATAGACATTCATTTTGAAGTTTGAATACTTCAGGAGTAAGCAAACTTTAAAACGGTATTATTTCCCTCATTAATTAAATTCTCCCAAAATTTACAAGCAAACATTAAACCCACGGGTATTTTTCAGAGGGTCACAATACGCTGCCATGACACTCGGATGCCGGTGGGTTTGATGATTGATTTATTGAATCTGGGAATATTGGACGCCGGTATAAAATTGTACGTGCCAGACGATCAATTTACGAGTCTTTGTGCCAAGTTATATCGAAATGGATGCTTCTATTTCAGGGTTATGGATGACTATAAAACATCCTCATTTTGGTATCTTTACTGTTTATTGATTTTATATTAAGGAAAAGGATTGTATCTGGTTTTTATGGACTTGTCCTGGTTTAAGTTGCGAAACTTTTCACTTTTTGCGATATATTGTTTTGTCATTATAAGTTTCAATTAGTTTTTTATGTAAGAGACATTCTATGTTTATTACTCTCTTTGTTTAGGGTTCCGTTATATATATAGATATCAATATTTTTCATATAAACCAAGCGCATGTACGTCATCGATAATTCCCCTCCTGATCAGAAGGTCTAAGTATCTAAATGTCCAACAGCGCGAAATTGAGCAGTAAGTCTAATCATTCATCGAAACTGACGGCCCAACACAATTCTAACAATTCTTTGTCACTATTTCATCATACCGCACGCTTAATAATATACTGACATAACTCAAAAAAGACGTTTTTCGGGAAATCGCAAAAAAACTATTTAGCCAACCTGACTTAACTTACAAAATGGCTTATTACTCAAAGAAAATAGCTTTATATAATGAAATAATGTATTGTAGTGATAGTTGATAAAGTGACTATTCATGTTTGAATATAATTTTAAAGACGTTTAGATTTTTTTACTATAAATTAATCATTTAAAAAATTGTTTCTCAAGATGCGTCAGTTTAATATAAATTAAGGTACTCATTATTAAGGTCCATATACTATGAAGTAAAATTTTAATACTGGTGACATATTTTGAAATTACGCGTATTACGCCGTATGACGAATTAAATCAGTTGTTGTATGTTACTGGCAAAACCCGATTTCAGGTCAAACTGTAGAGCAATCCTGGTTTACTGGTTTATCGTGTCACTAACCTAAACAAAGCAATTACAATGCGTCCAACTTGGATTTTACGTGGTTGGTGACAGTTCTAACCTTACCCAACCCATTTAGACTGGGTGGGGATGCTCTATGATCGTCATTTTGTGAAGAGCCCTAGTTTGGCCTAGAACAAACAATGAATAAGTTTAGCCAGAAATCGGGTTTGGCTGGTAACATAATTAATTTATTAATTATACATAATATAAATGTCTGCCTAGTTATATTTATTTTCTTAAGCCAAGTAGTTATATCCGAAAATTCCCCACAAAAATCTCACCGCTACATTTATAAAACGTAGGTTTGTTCGCAGACAGTTTGCGCCAAGTCGGGTAACAAAATACGAGGGACAAATAGCGTAGCAGACGCCACGGTTTGAAGGGATAGAACTAGAAACGTCTTTCATGACCCTCAGAACCGACACGGATCAGTAAATGTCAGAAAAAATATATTATGTTATTTGTGAAGATTTTCGTATTATCAGAAAAGTTACTCATATATTTTTGCTGGCTCGATTCAGTCTAAATAGTGGAAGGTTGGTTGGAATATTTTGTATTGTGCCATGAATGATATGAAAGGTTTTTCAGCACCAATTTTGATATAAAATTAATTGAAATAATCATCATTCTACTGCCCAAATAATTTATGGGTTGGTGCAGCATGTCTTCTTTTTATAAACTTCCCTTTCTCCTTTCTAGCCAAAGTATTATTAAGTACCTAATAAGCTTATTAATTGAAACCCTTTTCGAATTGGATTTTCCTTACAAATTTATTAAAATAAACTAAACTAACTAACTGAAACAAAAACTTAAAAAATGGCGTCAAAAAATTCCTCCTCAACACTGTTTTCCTTTAAACAAAAACTAGATACCCTTACCGTTTTCACAAATTTTGTTGCTAAGTCAAGCGTTTTATATTGAACTGATAAGCTCACTCAATTGACTTAACACCAAGGTTTTCACAGCTTCATAAGAAGATTCTGTCAAACGAGCGTCGTAAACAGTCTCAGTTTAAAATTCACGATCGTGCAAACATGCATGATAGATAGAGTTATGAACCCTTCCGCTTTAGCTCTTGGCTATGAGCTACAGAATTAATGCGACTCACCAAGACTCTAGGTGCGGTAAATCTGAGCGGTGTGGGGTCTGGACATCGGACATTATAAATATATTGTATCTGTCAAAGTCCACAGGTAGTCCGCATCCAGTTCATTCGATTGACTTGCGTAGCACCGGTACCTACCGATGTGACGCAAGTCGGCGAAACAGTAGATACGTGAGTGGTTAACTTGACGCAAGTCGAATCGCAATATTCGCATTTCCCGAGGCCGTAAACCGAGTCTTACTTTAACCAATTTCGGCTACTGACGTCACCCACTTCCAGAATGTCAAGTACCCAACTTTGACTGTTAAGGTCTTATGATAAACATAACCGTGGAAGTGTAGCCTACCCTACAAGCGACCCTTTTGCCCTCAAAAAACCTGGTCACGTAGAAAATAAACAAAATGAACCACGCATTCCGACCTCCTATACATTATCGTAAAATAAGTTGAAGTTGTTCGCAGAAATACCCGTGTTGGTATATAAAAATGTGTATGAGAGAATATATATAAATATATACAAGAATACCTTTGAGCGTTTCGGGAAACAGGCCTCCTTGACTTGAAATGTTGACAAGTAATATTAATGGCATTTTTTAATTAATTGTATTTGCCGACTTTTTAACGCATTTTCAAAATGCCTTGATTCGATTCTTTTACATTTAAGCTCCAGGAAAAACTTTGAAGTACATACATACATAACTTTTGCTATTCTCGAATTACTTTATTTTTATAAGTAACCCAAAAAACATCTAAGCTAATTAGACTAATTAAAACCAAATAATTATAAAACTACTAATTCAAAAAAATTAAACCAATTAATTTAATGACGAAAGACTTTGGTACTGGCATCATTCAAAGTAGGTAGATCCAAGAATTTTGGGCAGCTGAATAGACGATTTGCAAAACTTAGACCTCCATAAATATAATGAAGACCTAAGTCCATTCGTAGATCTTTATTTGCTAGCCAAGTTGAGTGGGCTTAGAATAAACTAGAAAAATAATATCCTAACCCTAAATCGTGACCTTTTTTAGGTAGGAACCTATTATTTAATATCGGGGCTCAGTAAATAGGTCGCATATTGCTGAAATTAAAAAACAAGGATTCTGGTATATTATGTGAGATTGTTAGGTTCATAAAGGGTAATTCCTTACTTATTTTAAATAGGTAGGTAGGTAGGTTGGTAGGTAGGTGGCTAGGTAGTTATTTCTTTTTCAAGTGGTTAGTGCCTAACCTGGTGTCAAAGTTTTTATGCCATCCATGCGCCTCTTACTTGGCTTTTACATGCTGTCGAGGATTATCTCTCAGGTTGGTTTTCTGGTGGTTTGGTTTTCTCACGATGTTTTCCTTCACCGAAGTATGTGATAATTATTATAAATACGCACATGAATCTGAAAAAACTGGCCAAGTGAGAGTTGGACTCGTGCACCGAGAGTTCCGTGCCTTAGGCGCAAAACGTCTCTTTCGCAAAATGTGTAGTGGTAGTAAAATGTCTCTTTCTCATAATGTCGCTTTCGCAGAATAACTCCTTCTCAAAAGGTCGCTTTCTCACAATGCTTTTCCAATTTCTTATTAAATATTTACAAGTTTTACAACATATTCAATCGTGAGATCTGACTCGGCCAGGCAGCGTTCGGGAAGTTGCGCGGTATCTTCTCTTCCAACATAACGCAGTGTCTCAAGGCGAAGGTCTATGACCAGTTTGTGTTGCCAATGATTACATACGAGACCGAAACTTGGTCGCTCACAATGGGCCTCATCAGAAGGCTTAAAGTCACCCAAAGGGATTGCCCTTTGGGTGACTTTAAGCCTTCTGAGGAGAGGGCTATGTTTGGTGTTTCCTTGCGTGATCGAATCACAAATGAAGGGATGTCTCCATTTGTGCAAGAGAAACAAGGTTACCACAGTAGCCCGAAGAATTGCCAAACATAAGTGGCAGTGGGCAGGGCTCATTGCTCTTAGAACGGTTGGCCGATGGGGCCGAAATGTTCTGGAGTGGCGCGCGAACCGGAAGACGTTACGTTGGAAGGCCTTCCGGTAGGTGGACCGATGACCTGGTGAAGATTGTGGCGGGGATCCGCTGGAAGCGAGACAATCGGTGGTGACACATCACGGACAGACAGACGGACAAGAGAGTGATCTTATAAGGGTTCCTTTTTTAACCTTTTGAGGTACGGAACCCTAAAAATTAGAGGTGCGTGTCATGGGATCGAACATGAGACTTATGACTTGGCAGTCCAACCGACACACCACTGGACTATCCCCGCTGGTTAGGTTATGTAATAGGTCATGGAATTTTGCCCTTAGTTTCACCCATTTAGTGGTCGATAATTATCCCATGAAAACGTCCTATTGGGTTAAAAGAATTCTATGTCCTAATCTAGGTCATGGTCTACCCGTGTGCCAGATTTTATCAAAATCCGTTCACCCTAACGGCTGTACGGATTTTCTTCCCGTTAAAGGAAGGCAGTCAGACAAAATGGCTGACAAACATATAGACGGACGTTATTAGTGTTTTTTTTTTAAATTAATAGTATGTACTATGGATAAATGTCCTTCCTCACTAAAACCGTCAATATATTACATGTATTTATATCGTAAAAACCCAAATAAAAGTTTGTAACAAAAATACGCCCTGTATTTGTTCCGATTATTATTTTTTCTTTTTTATTGCTCACCCGATGTGTTTTGACGTAAACGTTCTCATGTATACTACTTAGTTGGGTATATAATATTTTTGTTTTTACCCGGGTCAACTTTTATTGGTCATATATTGAGGGTAAAAATGAGTGCCTGGGGTCATTTCATCGGAGGTACGAAGAATGTGTTGAAATAATTTGTATTGTACCGAGTGCCGGTTTGGAAGCTTTTCGGTTTTGTATTTTGGAGCTGAAGTTTTAACAATGGTCTAAAATATAATTGTGCTGAATAGGCGTTTTTTTTGACAAAGAGAGTGTACGTTGCGGTGCGAATCACCGCGAGACACACATAACATTTAGTAGTTATGTAAGGTTATTTTGGGTATAGATAACATAACATCAGGCCTGTCATCCCCGACGAGTTAGGCAGAAGTGTACCTAATAGTAGACCCACATTTCGCCAGTTATGTTGAAGTCCCATGTGTCCTCATGGCGAGCCAATTGCTGTCAACCAATCTAAATTCCGTGGCTGCTACTAAGAAGTCCTTGATGGAAAAACTCAATAACACTTTGCCCGACCTGGGAATCGAACCTCGTGATCAGTAGCCGCGCTCGATTCTTTCTGAACATATTTTTACAGTGATTTAGTTTAAGCCTTTTCCGATTGGACCCCACAATCTAATCTCACTTAGATTTACATAATTCAAGGATTCAATTTTTTTTTTGTTCGTATCGCAATGTATTTTATTTCAAATAGTGGAAGACAACTTCCAAACTGCCTAAGTAGAAACTAATTGAGTTACTTGTATCAATTTGTTACTTTTTCATTCTGGACAATTGTCTTTTTATTTTATCTTCTTTTTTAATCCCAAGGGATCACTACTACTTTTGGAACAATTAAGTGCCACCTGAAAAAAATAAAACCTGGTACAGGTATCACAGTCACTTCTCATTATTTTTTTTCTCTATTTTATAGTCTACATATATTAGTTTCTTATTGCCTGGCAGTTGGCATCGCGTTAGGGCAACTTGATAAATCTAGATTAAGTTTCTAGATAGGTAGATACAACCTAGATTTGTCAAGTACTACAAAACTTTTGAACATAAACATATTTAGGTTCAAAAGTAGTTGCCAGACGATTGTTCGAAAAGAACTCTTTTCGAACAATCGTCTGGCAAAGCACAGCTAATAGTTCTACCTTGTCACAAGATTAAGATAGATTGTAAGATAGATTGGTAACTGAGAACCATTAATCTGTTGTCAAGGCGTTTATCACATCACATCATCATTACCATTTTTTCTTCAATTAGCGTGTAGTGATGAAGCAGTAGGAACCAGCAGGACTAACAATTGTTACTAATTATAACGTTACTACTGCTGGGACCCCCTCATAGAAAGGAGGCCTGTGTCCCAGCAGTGGGAACATAAATAGGCTGATGATGATGATGACTGCTGGGACACAGGCCTGCCCTTGATGAGAGCAAATACACCAGCACGCAGGCCCTGAACTAGTTAGTGAAGGGTGAACATATCGCACTCTGTTCCCTACCATTCATGTACGGTCGACCAAG
This sequence comes from Xestia sexstrigata, assembly GCA_941918905.2. Lineage (NCBI taxonomy): Eukaryota > Metazoa > Arthropoda > Insecta > Lepidoptera > Noctuidae > Xestia > Xestia sexstrigata. The sequence goes on from OW799201.2 coordinate 23,423,405, forward strand.
CTATTTGGTTTACATTTTAACATGCAAATTACATTGTAAAATGTAAACCAAATAGCTTGGTCGACCGTACATCTTGTATAAATTCTGCCGTAGTAGGTAAGCATTTTACTACAAAGTAAAAGAACAGCCAGCAAAATCATTATTATTTTTAACAAAGCCTGTTTCTGGACATTATAGTCCAAACGAGGGTTTTCCGTAAAGGAAATCGATGAAAAAGAGGATTGTGTGGGGATTAAGTCCCCCCTTACCCTGTTAACGTGTGTAAGGGATTACGCGAAGAGCGCGTGAACACATGGTGTTTGATTATATCTTCACACGGCTTCACGGATTACCTACCTCTTCGGGAAATAATTACGGTTGATCTTTTGTAGATAGTGTATTTTTTTATAAGGAATTTCTTCAAGTTGCTCCCAAAAGTCTGAATTGCTGCCCGGATGATGGCAACTGACTTGGAACTTAAACTGGAGAAATCTGGGTTTTATGTTTTGTAAATATTAATATGCTGACTTCCAAGCAGATAAAATGTAACTGTAACTACCGTCAGGAAATGTGTATTGTGACATTCTTTGAAAATAAGACTATTTAGTGAATGTAATCATTATTATTTCTGCCAAAAATAGTCTGACAACCAGTCTTACCTTAAGGGTACCTATCGCTTTACCCGTTACTAACTGGGTTGTGGAGGTCAGAGAGGCAGTCGCATCATGTAAAATACTGTTATTCAGCTGCATCCGGTTAGACTGGAAGCCGACCCTAACATAGTTGGGAAAAGGCTAGGCAGATGATGATGAATCATCATGATTATTGCTAGCGACTATGATTTATGACGAGAGCTTTATTGATGTTTTAATGTTTTTTTTTTATAAACTTCTACTTCTAAAGTTGAATTTTAATCAACTTAAAAGATAACACAGCAAAAAACCCAATAAATGAATTTGGTGGATGAAATAAACAGAATCACCTTACACAATTTTAGCTCTTTAACCAGCTATTTCTTTATGACTACACTTTTCTTGTGTCTACTTCTAAAATACATTTACAATTAGAATTAACTTTAAAAAACGGGCACTGAAAACGGTTAGATGAACGCAAAGCAGAATGAATCCCAATAGAATTGATTTCCTTTTCAAACATTTTCAAATACTATGTTATGTGTAAGACTATGTTGGGGTCAGCTTTCAGTCTAACTGGATGCAGCTGAAATTTGATACAGTTAATAATTCTAAAAGTCAATTAATTGCTTTGTAAAACCGGAAACATTTTATCAAAAGGATTTATATTTTTAATCCACTTTTGATAAATGACTATTGGTGGAATAGAGTTGAAACGGAATTTCAATTTAAATTTAGAATATTATTTACCATTTCATTTATTTCATGGTTTATAGGTCAATAATAAACTGAATGATTGATTCATTGTAACTGCGTAATGAAATTTGGAGATAAAAATTATGAGGAAAATATTTTAAACAAATGATTTATGAATACATTTTAACCTTTGCACTCTTAAAACCACCTGAGAGCTTGAGGAGCTCGTGGTTAAATAAAAACAGCCGCTCGGATCAATCTTCAGGTTAAGCCGTGCTTACCTAGGTTGGTCTGTGGATTGGTGACCACCCACAGGCTGTCATTTGTATATCTTTGGTAGTCGTTATAGCTGAAGACATTGACCCGAATATCTGACAGCCAAGTTTTACTAAGGACTAACGTGTTACCCAGTAATAACTGGGTTGTGGAGATCAGATAGGCAGTCACTCAATGTAAAATATGGTATTCAGCTGCATCCGGTTAGACTGGAAGCCGATCTCAATATAGTTGGCAAAAGGCTCGGTAGATGATGACTCTTGTAACCGCTTGAAACTTATTAATTTTGGTTTGTGTTTGCATCAGTTAAAGTGCGGCCAAACCCAACTGACTAGATTCCAGACCGAATGCGGACACCGGTCAAATGAGAAATACTAAATACTGGAATGTCATACAAAGTCAGGTGACCGTAGCCACTCGCAGTACTGTCTGTGTCTGCTGGGTTTGACCGCACCTTTGAAGCATTGCATTAATTGGCTACTTAGTATTTCAGTTCAGCAAAAATACTCTACTCTAAGTATTGTCAAAATATATATTGTCGTTCGGAAGAATTTTAGATGTGTGCTATTCCAGACAATAATCAATCTCTGTGCCATATTTCATCCAGATCCAATCTGCCGTGCTGGCGTGATTGACTCAAACTCAAACTCAAACTCAAACTCAAACTCAAACTCAAACTCAAAGCATTTATTTCAATTAGACCATTACGGCACTTTTGAATGTCAAAAATACAAAAAAGAACATTGAGTAACAAACATTTGCAAATTTTCGCATTTTTAACATTCATTTTTAAACAAAATAATTGTTATTCATTCATAAGATAACAGGAGTGGTATTTCGTTAAGTTATTATAAAATAAAATAATTGTTTTTCTTTTCATGTGTCGGTAATTTTACTAATCTTTAATTAACTGTGGTGCTAATATAACACAACCTCACCCACCTTTAACGGTCAAGTAATTTAACGTCACTCAAATGTCAAATAGAAAACAATGCCCTCTTCAGTCCACTTCTAACAGTCTAATAAACTTGTGCAGAGTTATCGTAACTGTCGCTGCGATAGGAGAGAGCTACTAGTGAAAGCAATAGAGATACAATCGCTCTTAATCCGATTGTGTGCATTGAGTATCGAGGTATAGAAGTTTGTAGATACTTTGATTGGATGTAACCTTGTTTGTGAAAGCTAGACGCTTTAGCTAAATAAGAACTTGAAATAGGATAGAATCACATCACATCTTTCTAGTGTAGATTTAATGTCTCCCATGGGCCTCTAATTTGACTTAACATGCTGTCACGAAATATCTCTCAGGTACGCTGGTTTGGTTTCCTAACCAAGTTTTTCTTGACCGAAGCAAGTGATCATTATACAAAGCGCATATGAATCCGAAAAATCAGAGGCGACTGGGGAGTCAGACGGTCACAGCACTAGGTTGTCACTGCTACAATAATAATTATTATGTGATAAATGAGGTGACATTTAGTTCTGTAAAAGATAGCCTGAGCTTGCGCACTGAGAACGAAAATTCGAGGAAACCTGATAAGAAAGGTGTGGTCATATATCAGTGTGTAATTCAGACCATCACACTGAACAACTTTCTCCATGGGACCACCTCATCGAAATTACAACAAAAAATCAACTGTATGTCTTAGGGGTTCCCAAACTTTGTCAGCTCGCGGCGCACTTACAGGTTTCATATTTTGCCTCAGCGCCCTAGCTAGTCGAAAAAGCAGATTTTTTATGAGAGTGTTGACGCACAAGAATACATTTGAAAATCTGAAACATAAAGAAGTGAACCTTGTTTTAAGGCTGCTGTCGCAAGAGTTCAATGAGACTCTCCTATTCTTACGAAGTCAATTCTGGTGGATCTTGTGCATGGAAAGAATTTTCGATTCAAAGTAAAAAGTAAAGTTCGGCAAAGTATTTTAAAAACCATTAAGTGAGCTTCGAAAGGTTTTCCGCGAAAATGGACATTAACTCTTGTGAGACAACAAGCTCATTAGAGTTTTATCGAATACTTAAGATTAGTTTCCGGAGAATAGTAATTAGAAGCCTCACAGCGCCCTTCTTTACTCTCTACGGCACACCAGGGCAAGAATCCAGACAGGAGGTGCCTCCGCATCGGACTAAGTTATACCTCCAGCAGGACAAGTATGCCATACTTCAGCGGTAAAAAGCATTTACGGTGACTTCTTATTCTAAGCCGTGCTTGTCTAGGTTGGTCTGTAGATGGGTGACCACCCATTACATACCGGGTTTCCTCCGTGCCTCGGAAAGCACGCTGGTCCCGGCTGCCATATGCAGATCTTTGACAGTCGTTACAAGTCACTGTACAGTGGGCAGTGGCCCAAAAAGTCTGACAGCCAGTCTTACCAAGTGGTATCGTATTATTTTATTTTATTTTAAAGTTTTAGGAAAACTTACAGCTAAAAATTTACACATGATTAAGAGTAACAAAATTAAGGCCAATTAAAAGTTTCGTAGTATTACCCAGTCCTGACTGGGTTGTGGAGGTCAGAAAGGCAGTCTCTCCATCTAAAATACAGGCATTCAGCTGCATCCGGTTAGACTGGAAGCCGACCCCAACATAGTTGAGAACAGGCTAGGCAGATGATCATGATGACTTCTTATTCTATTTGCAACTCAGTACGATGGTAGGCCAGCTCACATAACATAACATCACGCCTTGTAATCCCCGAAAGTTTAGGCAGAGGTGTGCCTAATAGTACATCCACATTTTGCCGGTTATATTTAAGTTCCATTTAATATAGGGTAACCCTATTGCCATCAACCGAGCACAAATTCAGGAATTGAACACAGGACCTCATGGTCAGCAGTCGCGCTTGGGACCACTATACCAACGAGGCAGTCCAGCCCAGTGACAAAGTATGGCTGTCAACTTTGCAGCGACACTCTCAATCGTGTTTAGAGAATCCATGACTGGACGCTGACCCCTAAAATACAGGTCCAGGCCTAGTTAGGATCAGATTTGTGACTGTTTCCGTTCTTCTGTTCTGTTCTGTTCTGTTCTGTTCTTATTGTGACTAGCTTGTAACATGTATTTTTAAAGTGTCAAATAAATGTTTTTAGTTTTTAAAGTATTACCACCAACGACATCGTGACATGCCGAATGTACATAACTTTATTTATAAAAGTAGCTTTAAAAACACTCACTCACTACAGATCACGAGAATTGAAAAAAAAACATCAATTGATGAATACAGCCAATCTGGCTAATAACCTCGTGATAACAGAGAATCTATTGGCGCAATTTCTTTTGAAACATCCCTTTGTAATTAATTCTGTTTTATTTAAAACTCAGGCTTCAATTTTTGGAGTAAACCTACAGGATAGCTAAATGATGAACTAATCTCGTATGTGAATAAACAGTATTGTGTAGAAACATTAACTCAGAGTTATATACATTGCACTCATAAATATATAAACATTTCTGAGTCACGAGATCAAGTTGTCACTAAAGTATTCCTGCTCCATCTCCACATTGAAAGGCCCTGACATGTTTTCGCGTGCCTCGTATTCTCATTGAAACTGCTCCTATAACTGAGATTTGTATTTTCACTTTCAACCAATATTTGAGAATATGCGTTTCCCCATTTCCTAGTTAGTGAACTTGTTTTTTAACAGATAACTTATAATTGAAACCAAAGATATAAGATTACAATACTCGAGAAAAAACTGACTGCCCTATTGGTGTAGTGGTTGCAGGCTTAGTCCTGAGTTGGATTCCTAGGTCGGCCAAAGTGTTGTTGGAATCCTTAGTAGCAGTTCAAGGTCAGGATTTGTGTCTGGTTGATGGCAAAAGGCTCGCCGTCTATTACTCCGGGCTTAAATGTAACTTGCGAATTGTGGGAGTACCTACTATAGGTACAACTCTGCTCTAAATATGTTATGTTAAAATAATAATCCTCGTCTAAAATACAAATTGTTTGGTACACAGAAGTAATCACGAAAGTGTGGTTAAAGAAACTAAGTTTCCAAACAGCAATATCTTACAATATTACTACAATAGCTCGGAAGCACTGTCAACATGAAAATATATATATGCACAAACTAAACCCAAACTAAAAACCGGATAGTTTTTAAAAACTCAGCACTTTTCGTATCAGGTGCAGTTTTCACCGTGACCTATTAGAATTTCCAGAAGTTTCCACCTTTTTGGATGATTTCCAATGTACCGCGGTTGTATTGCATGCAAAACTTTGAAATGTATTCAAAGATGCACACCATGAAATGTAAAAATGGCCTGTCGTGGAAAATGGGGCGCCCGTTTAAAAAGTCCGAGAAAATACGGGTTCCTTCCTTTTCCTTTGCTTATTTCTTTAACTTAAGCTATCTTTTACTTTTGCATATAATATAGGCAATATTACGGTTAATGGTATACCAGTAGTGACCAAAACTGCTTCTTCAAGACGAAGTGACATTGTATCAATAACGCAGGGAGTGAGTGACATGAGTGAGGAGCTCGTGGCTAAATAATAACAGCCACTCGGGTCGATCTTTAGGTTAAGCTGTGCTTGCCTAGGTTGGTCTGTGGATGGGTGACCGCCCATTACATACCGAGTTTCCTTCGTGCCTCGGAAAGCACGTTAAGCAGTTGGTCCCGGCTGTCATTTGTGACCTTTGACAGTCGTTACAGGTAGTCAGTGGCCCAAAAAGACTGACAACCAGTCTTACCAAGGGGTATCGTATTACCCAGTACTAACTGGGTTGTGGAGGTCAGATAGGCAGTCGCTCCATGTAAAAAATACTGGTATTCAGCTGGACCGGTTCCGGTTAGACTGGAAGCCGACCCCAATAAAACTTGGGAAAAGGCTAGGCAGATGATGAGGGAGTGAGTGACATAAGCTACCGAAAAGTTTATGTTCGTCTTGTTGAAGTGATCGTCTAAAACTATATCCACTTGTTTACTGTTCCACCCTCTAGTAGGCTTGCGTACGTTGCGTAGTAACTAAGTATTATTATAGCTACCCTTTACTTAAAATAAGTAATCAAAAGAAAACATTAAGTGGGTACACTTTCGGCTGTCTTCATTTTCAAATTATGATTAATACAAGATGCCGTTTTTTAGCCGTGTGGTATCCGGCAGAGTAGAATAGAACCAACCCATTACACTCACGGGTGTCGTATAAGGCGACTAATGCATGTCTGAGGCAGAACACCTTGCGCCTCCGTAGACCTGAGAACGGGCAGCAGCATTTTCTGTTAGTCTTTCATTACTGCGATCTCCAATCCGCCTGCCAAGCGTGGAGATTACGGCAAATTCCTCCCATCATGGGAGAGGCTTATGTCCAGCAGTGGACGTTATGGGCTGATGTTGTTGCTATTTTTATTCTATTATAAGAGAAAAGTGGTGCTCGACGATCTATTATTAATTACCTACAATAATTTTGAATACACTATTCTTTCTATCTATCGAGTACAATAGTGGCCGACATGAACCGTGAGTTTATTCGTGATCCTTATATTATGTAAAACATTCTTGGTGAAGCCTACAGTGCAATTCCCAGTCATTTTTCTCGTAGTACTTTGGAGGAAGTTATTGTAGACCGGAATTTTATAAAGTTTCCAAACTCAAAGTATGTTTGCTTTCTACATTTTGTCACAATCTATGACCGATTACGACCTGTTCAGGACTACAGGCAACTTGAACCAAGCTACACGCGCGTGATTTACTTGTTTCGTTGGAATTGTCGCTATATGCATGTATATCGTGACCAAACACTGTGGCAAGCACTAAAACAGTCTCTGTATTTGACAAGGCCACTATTCCCAATGTAATCAAAACACCAGTTCCTCTATAACCAAACACACTAGAGACATCTATTTGAGAAGCAGCGCAGTATCTTCAATCCTATTTATGGCATGTTTGGTCTCTGTCCCTAGCGGCCACTTCGGCCGGCCATCGTATGCACAGGCGCACACAGCGGCCCTTGTTTGGCCAGCAAACATTAAATGGACAGAATTGATGTGTTACGGAGAATTTTGTTTGAGTTGCCGTCTTGTATTGGTCCTCTATGCATCTTTGAGCATTGGGTCTTCTGTTATTCTCAAAGGAATGTGTGTTGCTTTGCTGTGTTCAAGTTTAGTACACGTTAGGTAGTTTTTCTAAAGATATATCGATGTTTTTGGACTAGTTTTCATGCTCTGAAGTTAACGTTTTTATTCATTGGCATGGTTTTTATTAATAAGTCATGATAGCCCAGAGGTCACTCTCACTGCTGAGCTCGCCTCTCATGCATGAGATTGTGGGTTCAAATCCGAGCAAGTACCAATGTGACTTTTCAATTCATAGGTACTTTCTATGTTTATCTTGGACATCACAGACATCGGTGAAGGAAAACATCGTGAGGAAACCTGGACTTATAATTAATATAAGTAAGTCTGAAATTGCCCACCCGTCTTGACTAAGCGTGGTCATCAATGCTCGTGCCTTCTATCTTGAAAATAGGCTTTTGCCCGGCAGTGAGACAGTCAAAGACTGGTATTATTATATTTATATTATTATATTTGTAGCGGCACTACAAAAAAGTACTACGCTACATGGAACAAAAAGTACTACAGTGCCATCTATGACACAGATGATGAACTAACTGGGAAACACGTCAGAATTCCTACATCGCGCAAGCAGAGTTGTCCGCGACTTAAGACTATATAGGAGAACCCGACAACAACTGTCGGGCAGTGGCCCACCAGACATAACACCCGTCTGGTCGGAGGATCCTCCTTTTTCTACGGGGGATGAAGAGCTTTACACCCTGTTCTTCATACCCCCAAATATTCATTGGCATATCATGTCTTGCTACTTGCAGAATAAACGAGAGAAAAAAATATCACAACAACATTCTCCTTCATTGGTTTGAGAGCTGTGATGATGAAACAATTCACTGTCAGTCTAGTTTCAGATTCATCTCGTTAAACTTCTAGAAACTCGGCCGTCACTACTGGACCAACACTGAAGCTCTCAAGAAACATGCAACATAAATAATTTATGTCGGTTGTGACAATAACAAACTGTTTCCTATCTAGACATGAATACCATTCTTCCAAATATTTAACAACGTATCAAAAACTGTGTGCACAAACACGTTCAAGTATCGAAGAGACTCGTAAAACGGCTCAAAAAACAAACAACCCCTGCCACCTCACCTGGCTACGATCTATCACTACAACATTTACTACTTGTTCCTAAACAAGCACATCCTTCGCCCCGACCTTAGCTTACTAAAAGATACCAGAATGATTCAATCCCGACCTCTCTTTGGCCTAACTACTAACAAACGAAAGGTTTCATAGGAAAGGTATATATTTGAGTTATCTTTTGGCAGCACTGGGTGAACAAATGTTAAGTTACGCTTGCGGAGGTCAGATTGTGGATGGGTGACCATTTATTACTTTTATCGAGACCCTTCGTGCTTCGGAAAGCAAGCCATTGGTGTTTTTTGTCTTAAAGATGTCTGACAGTCAAAGTCGGACAGTCTGACCAATCAGTCTTATTAAAGATTGTGGAGGACGGTAGGTAGTCACTCCATGTAAAATATTAGTATTCCGCTGCATCCGAATAGACTAGAAGCCGACTTCAACATACTTTTGGAAAAATTGTAAATAACATTTGGACTTGCAAATTGTATTCTTTAAACTCGTCTCGGAGTTAATCGCCGTCGAGGTAGACCGCGGCGAAGGGAGTCTGACGATCTGATCTTGTTTGCGGGACGAACATTGCCAGATAGGTATTACACAGGATAGAGTGGTTTGGAAGAAGAAAGGGGACGCCACGAGTTTTTCACTGCTAGGTGGGACACTCAATAAGGAACTAGGAAGTTTTTTGCTGCCTTTAGTTTTAGACATGTCAAAGTTGTTTTGATCGAGTGCTTGAACTAACAAACCAAATGACATTAATTATTAAGACATTCTATTGGCGTTAACGATGATACAATGTTCAAAAATGTATAGGACTAACAAAATAACTCATGAAAGTAGTTGCCGCTTGTCTTCAATCTTTTTACAGAAATAAATATAGGAACTGCTCCAGCCAGTACTTTGGGTCATAAAAAACGTTTCCCAGTGGTACACAATGGCCCATTGAGACAATCAATCAAGCTACAAGTCCTGTATTGCCTACACCTCTCATATTGCATGACAATATACTATGCTATGATTTATTATGATTACACTTTCAATTTCCAAAATAGGCGAAGAAAATTTATCACGTCTGTCCATAGTATGAATAATAAATTATAATGCTCTCCGAGGGCGAAAAGGTATCTGTCACATTACGAATAAATTACCGTAGTAACATGGGTTTATCAAGTGCCTAAATTGTCATGAATTTGTCATAGAGATTGGCACGCAATTGATCAAATATTTTTATTTTATAAAATGTTTTAGTTTTCAATTTCTTGGGTATTGTCACTGTAGTCATAGCTGAAGGCACCTGTCTGAGTGGGTAAAGGTTCATGCAGACAGGCGTGTCTTGTCGTACGATACGGCTTAGCAATATTGCTGCGCCTGTTAACCTTAAAAACAGTAATCATAATATTGTCTGTGAAACAATGCGTCGCGTTGCGCCAGTGTGCACAGTTGCGTGCGTTTTCATAAAAATTGATATACAGAGAATTATATTGCAAAAATGTGTCGCTATGTCGCTGCCTGTTTGAGCCTTAAAGCTAGCAACGTAATGCGAGTTTGCGAGCAACTAGCCGCGATTACTCGCTGGTTACGCTAATCTTAGCTCTTGTCTCTACAACAAATGAGTAGGCACTCGTCGTCTATGAACAGTCATCGATCAACGATTTATACTTGTATCTCCTTTCTTTTCTTTATACGGTACCTACAATCGTTTGTATGTTTTTGGTCGCTAAAATCATCGATGGTAGCTTTCTGGTCGACGGTGGTACTGATGCCTTTTTTTTTTCGGATGGGAAATCATCAAATGACTTCTCCCGCTCTGGGCGGAGCAGGAGGGAGTGTCAGACTTTTACTGACTAAAACCCATCCATGTTCCTTCATCGCCCTTTGTGTTCCGGGGTCACGGTATCTCTTTCGAACAGTCCCGCAACCCCGGCAGGCTTCGGTCCTTACGGACCCCTTCCTATTGCTGACTCTCTTTGAGGCGCGCGTGGAACACGAACGTGCCGTCGACACGGCCTGTCGTCATGAGACGGACGGACGGCGAGCTAGCCCATAGCCCACCGTCCACAGGCCCACGCCTACGGTGGCCGGGGGCCACGTGGTGGCCCCCGACGCCCGGGGCGTCTCCCGCGGCGGCCGGGACGCTGTGAGGTTCTCTCCCTCTCACGTTCCGCCACCTCCTTCTCTAGCATTACTGCTTCGCAGAAGGAGGTGATGGCGTCCCATTCCGTCTCGCTCCGGACCATGGCTTGCACCAGGGCCGGAAGCGAGAGGTCGCCGCCGCCAATCGCCGCTTCGAGGACACGGCGGTGCTCCGCCCACGCGGGGCACACCTCCACCGTGTGCTCCACCGTGTCCTCCGGTCGATCCTCGCAATGGAAACACCCGGGCGTTTCCTCCCGCCCGATTCGGTGCAGGAACCTCCCGAAACAACCGTGTCCGGTGAGCACCTGCGTCAGGCGGAAGGTGGGGACACCGTGGCGTCTCTCAAGCCACTCCTCAAAGAGGGGACTTACCGCCACTATCGTGGCGTGCCCTGTGGTACTGATGCCTAAAATAGTAATGATACCCTATCTTTGTCCCAGCAAAGAATAGCCCAACCATGGGTGTAGCAGAAGGCATGTAATGATTACCAAGCATATTTCTATTCAAAGAGGACATTTCTAGTCATAATAATATGAGTAGAAATGTCCTCTCCCCACATCCACGAAGAAAAAAAGGCTTATGTTAAGAATAACATAAGCCTTTTTTTCTTCGTGGGTGTTTTATTTTAAGAGAGGGAGATAAAGTGCCAAAACTATCATTGTTCCTGATACTATTAAAGAAAGATTTAATTACTACCCATTGTTATAATTTATTTATGGAGTTCTTGAAGCACAAAAATGTACAGGGGCAGAATTAATGCCTTACTACATACCTCATCCATCAACAGCAGAACTACGCTTGTGTATAATTTATTGGCTGAATTCGGCCGATCAAAGCAAAAAAAGTGAGTAAAACGATGGTAGGCTGCTGACGTATGTAGTGTGTAGCTTAAGCATTTTCTTTAAGCCCAAAGAGATTTAAAACAGTAATTACAGAGTGGACATTGGGAACAATGTCATACAATAATTTTCATCCCGAACATTTTCGATTTTGACACGAATCCTACCAGACAAGCAACCGTATGACAGTAAACAGAACGACTTCTTACTAAGTAGTAATCAGTTTTGGATTACGATTTTCTTCGTCTTGTCCCGTCCATCACTCGTAAATATTTGAATGTCTTTGTATAAGCCAAACTTTGGGTGATGCATTTGACAACAGTTTCAGGAGCAATTTCGAAAATTGATAAACCACTGTCTCGTTGGTTTAATGATCGTAATCATGACTACTGAGCTTGAGGTTTGTTTACGGGTCGAGCAAATTGTTTTTCCATCAGAAATTCCTTGGTAACAGTCACGGAGTCTGGATTTGCGCCCGGTTGATGGCAAAAAACTCGCCCCCTATTACATGGGACTTATACATAACTGGCCAAATGTGGGTGTACTTTAAGGTATACCTTTGCCTAACCTTTCGGGGATTACAGGCGTGATGCTATGAAAAATGTTACGTGCAATTAACTATAGCTGACCCCAGATAAGTACCGAATAAATAACAATATTGTACAACAGCTATTCCAAACAACTTATCTCAATCGACACCTAATCTGTATGTTTCCCCAACTGAATTTTCTATAGAAACAGAATAGTTCGCAAGACCCAAAATGATTGAAACTTTTGGGGTGTATACAAACCACGGGTAACTTTGCTTTTGCCGAGCGGTCTCGACCCTCAACTTGGACGATTTCGTTGGAATTGTTTCAGGTCTTGCGACCCTTGAAAAGAACCCTTTATGTAGGCTTCAGTTAATGTAATTAACGGGAACAATAGAGTTTGTGCCTAAAATTAAAGCATATTCAGCCTGTAACTACTCACTACTAGAACAAGCCACCACTCTGTAAACATGAAGGTTTCCTAATGATGTTTTTCTGCAACGTCTTAAGTTTCAGTAGCCACAAAACTCTGAAATGGATTGTGACATAGTCAATTAAAATCGGAAGAAAGTTGCTTCCTGTGGGAGCTACAGATCAATTTGTTTACAGTTTTCATCGGCATCAGTGCTCTTCTTTTTTTTTTTGTCACTATGAATTAATTAACATTTTAGAATTTATTGAGAGCCCATTCAAGGTAAAATCGGCAAAGGTTTGGCTTTTGCCGATTGCCCTTTTAAAGTTAGCAATTAATTATGTCTTTACAAATTAGTAAGTTTGGCTTTTGCCGATTGCCCTTTTAAAGTTAGCAATTAATTATGTCTTTACAAATTAGTAAGTTTGGCTTTTGCCGATTGCCCTTTTAAAGTTAGCAATTAATTATGTCTTTACAAATTAGTAAAACAAAACTATCGGTGTTATCTCTTTTAATCTTGGTTCCTATGAATATTTGCTATCAAAAGATCAGTCTTTAAAAGACTCATTGAATTTAGAGACAAATTCCATTCTCTTGAAAATATTATTTAAAGGCTAGGCATAAAAGCTTCGCGGAATCAATGTTAAGAGTTCTATGAAGACCACCCACTCAAAGGAATGAATACCAATAGTAAAATTTTAGGTAATTGAATCAAAAAGCCTTAATGAAATTCAAAATAGAATACAAGGAGTCATAGAGATATAGATAGTCTGTGTCTCGTGAGAAAACATTTTCGTAGAACTTGTCTATTAGATCTGTTCTGAAGACAACTGAAGACTGTAAGCTGTAGCGGCAAAGCTTATTGCATTGGAATAAGCAACCGAAAAGCTTTCATCAATCCTGTCGGGAGTCATTGGAGAAATACGTAAGGGTTTAAAAGCAGTTGCCAACTATCTGGGCCGGGGGAGGGGGGCCTAGACACTGCCTATGTTTAACTACTCAGTAGAGTAAATAAACAATTGAAACTCACCTCAGTGGTCTTCTTCTTGCATTTGTCAGTCCCTGCGAAGATGTTCAGCTGTGTGGAGCCAGACCTGATGGGGCACTGGTCGATGTCCACTCTTCGGAGATCAATGTCGATGCCGCTAGTCCCTCTGGGAGAGAAAATTAAATAGATTACTTACAATTTATAACTACCCATTTAAATGGAGGAAAAAAAATGTAGAGAATGGGACTTAACATTCAACAAACTGATTTGAAAACACATCCTTCTTTAGAGCGTAGACAAAATTTCATTTTATCAGCGGTAACGGTGTTGGAAAAGTCAAAAATGTTTTGGATTGACGTAAGCTATAGTTTCTCATGATCATTTTCATTAACGTACATAGATACTCGTATCACTACGTATTATAAAACAAAATCCTCTGACACGTCTGTCTGTCTGTTCGCGATAAACTCAAAAACTACTGCACCGATTTTCGTGCTGTTTTCACCAATGGATAGAGTGGTTCTCGAAAAAGGTTTTAGTATATAATTTGTCAAGTTTTTGTGTGGCAAAAATTAAATAATATTTGTTGGAGGTGTCGGAAAAAAATAAGCCATCTGCGAGCTTTACTTTTGGTTGCAATAACCGACACCCACGCGGGCGAAGCCGCAGCCATCAACTAGTTTAAGATAAACGACAGCATAGTAGTAATATTAGTACATTCTCATCACAACTGACGTTTAATTTTGCTATTCCACAAACTTCGTTTATTTCTTTTAGTCCGTTAAATTTTAAGTAGGCTTGCGTTTGGGCGCAACTGATGGAGCGGCCTAGGACGCTTGTCTAAAAGAAACTGATTTACTCGAACTTTGAAGAGCTTCTAGATTATAATGATCGAGAACCAGAGAAGCCGGCAGTGAATACCACAGAATAGCAGTTTGCACAAACAAATTGTGGAAGCATGGCGGTTTGTTTGGCTTCGTTATGCAAAATTTAAATTAACTAAATTAATATTTGTGGGTGTGTCTTACAGACACTCATAAAATAATGGTTCTGAAAAAGTTAAACTAGTACCTACTTCATTCTTATTTAATCAGCAAGTCTGCCTACGCACAAACACATTATCACACACACATCGTAGATACCTACGATTCTTGTGTGATAAGTAGGTATCCCTGTGTTTTCTTTCTGAGAAATAGGTTAAGAAGAAAATTAAGTGTTTTGATTCGTTAAATTGATTTCTCCGAAAACTCGAGTGATATTGAATCAAAACACTTAACTTATTTTACTGAAGTAAAGGTACATATTATAATATTATATGGGTACATAAAAAAATGATGATCGTAACGATTCCTTTTTTAATGACTCAATGAAATTCGTTGTAAGAATTCAGATACTTATAACTCCACGTTATACCAAGGTAAAACACGTATTCTTCATTATTACTACTATTTTTATTTATCGTTCACACCTAAAATAAGTTGTATCTCGCAAGACGAAGGAGACTACTCTCCAGGACAAAGGGTCTCCTAGACTGGAGGCTAGTGACACTGGTTGTAATAGTCTTGAATCCATAGGTTGAAAAATAATTTATTTTGGCATATTCTGCAATCGCGGGGTAGGAAGTGGTCAATATCATACACAAACAACGGTTCAAAGTAGGATATTAGGACCTTAAGATCACTCGGATGTGACCGAGTCAAGCCCAGATAACAGTTAGGAACACCTACTAATCTAAAACTGTAGTTTCGTCATAAATTCTTCCATCCAACAAATAAAGTCACACAACATTAGCATACCTAACTAAAAACCAACAAGCGTCTAATTAAAACAAAATAACAACAGCATTCTAAATTAGCTTCAAAAACAGACTATTAAACGTCATAATTTTGTGGTGTACGACAGTTAAAACCAGAGCGATTTAACTCGCTCAAATTAAATTAAATTTCATCAGAAACTTTCTGGATTTAACTGTGCAAGCAGTATTACGAAACTTGGCTGGATTTCAAATGATAGTCGAACTAGAAATCACGGATCATAGGAACTGTGTTTAGAATCGTAATGCGACGATTTACGAGCATGTGCGAAGACTTGGCGTATTTGTTTTGGAGATTTTTTTCAACACTGTTTGCCGTCTAGTGATGAATGGCCTTTCACTTTTGTTTACATATATAACGTGGAAGTCGAAAAGGCTACATAGCTATCAAACTAGCTGCAAAAGAGTCGGCATCATATTACAAGAGTCTTAAAGTCTCAGACAGACACACAAACAAAACAAAAAACAGGTACATTTTCATTTGGTCTGAGCTTAAACTTAACTTGTCAAATATATAACACACTACTGCCTACCCTTTTGACGACTACTGGTCGATTTTTTTTTTAATTACCTTGCTCTCATCAGTGAACTAAGAATTGAGTAGAAGAACCAAACCATCAGGTGACATAATGCGTGCACCTGAATCCAAAGTAAATACACATCCAATACCAGTATTTTACATGTAACGACTCCCTATCTGATTTCCAAAACCCAGCTACTGGGCTTACGATATCTATTGGTAAGACTGGTTCTCAGACTTTCGGGCCACAGACTACCTACGAGTATAACGACTGTCAAAGATCTACAAATGACAGCCATCAGGACCACCAGCATAACATGCTTTCCGAGGCACGAAGGAAACTCGGTAAGTATAATGGGAGTGCTCCTGCTCAAGTATCCACGGACCGACATTGGCAAGCGCTGCTTAACTTTGAAGATCAACCCGTCCGGCTGCTATAATTTAGCCAAGAATTCCGCTTGTATTCCTATTAATCATGCACCACATATAATCCAATCACACAGCCAATTAAACCCAGTAACTTGCAACACATGGCGTCAAATATGCGTCAGTTCACTATATACTATTCACTGGATACTGGAAGAAGCTAGTGATTTCGCAGTTCGTCGCGAGGCATCTCGAGGCGCAGCGCTGCATGGTGCAATGTATTCTGAATGCTCACAACGCACAATGAAATGTGTATCTTTCCGTGTAGTAAATGAAGCTATTTTTGAGTCGCTCTATTAAAATGTGTGCGGAGCGTCGCGTGAACTGACCCTATATATGGTACTACATCTCCCTGACTGATTAAGGTAATAGGTAATGGACCTCAAAGGACGGACTGGCCACCATTACTGCTCCCTGCAGTATTATTATGACGTTTATATAACGCTTATACCACAATTATTTGACGTTTTTGAGTTCAGAGCAGTTTGCATGCAAATTAAAGAGATGTAAAATTTAATTCGCTTTTAGGTGTGACGTCGCGTCGTCACAACAAAAAGAAAGAACAAGGAAAACAAGGAAAGTTAAAACAACGCTTCAAAAGAGTGGTTTTTGAAGCGTTCTTTTACAGGTTTAATTATTAAAAGTGGTCTGGTTTATGAGGTTATACCTAATTTTGGCATCGACTGGTTACCAATAATTGAACATTTAGATCATTGAAACCCAATATTATACATAACTGATCGCACACTTTTACTAACACTAACCGCTACTGACTGATACTGAACGATTAATCGATATTTTTTGCTTGCACCACTTTACTTAACCACCTGGTAAAACGTAGGAAGTCTAAAATTCACTAAACACGACGTGCAACGTAGCTTCCCAAATTTTTGAGAGAAATTTCTTCCATTGAGATACGATTATTGACATTTGGTTTGACTTTTAAACATTTGGGAATGAATAAATATTCAGTTACTTAAAGCTCCTTAATATACGATACGCTATAATGATTATCCATAAATACTCGCAGTGACGTATTGTGAGTTAAACAAATAATATATTATGTAACCGAAAAAATAAATGGTGTTTTTAGACTAACAGTTTGCTACTGTTTATTTGACGTATACAAACATACCTTAGACATATGACATGCACATGGTATCGATGTGTGTATTTGACATTACAATAATAAATGCGTAGGGTAGGCAACAATGATTTTTTGATTGTCACAAGGGATGAAAGAAATAAAAAAGACCCTTGAGAAAAACTGTTTTACTGCGTAAAACGAAACAAGAATCTTATTTGCTTACCTAGTGGGAAGTACATACCAATAAAAATCTTATATTTTTAACAATAGAACGCATTGGCAATTTAATTTTGCAATCGACTTGAGATTTTAAAATTAATCGATCAAAATACCTACTCATACGAATGTATTCTACCCTTTTACCCATCATTTAAATTAAAGGGTTCTTTAGGTATTTTTATTTAGGGTTCCGTTTTTACCGACTGAGGAACTGAAACGTAATAAGAAAAATTATCAACCACCTTTGTATGAATCAAAGGCGCGACCAACACCATTTTTTTAAACAGTGCATCACCACAGAAAAACCGATGATAGATTTTTATTACACCGGTAACCACAAACACTAACAGCATAATTATCACATTCGCATTCCAAAACACGTTGATTTAAAACGACTCGAACAAAAGCTGGTATTTCATTTGCCATTGAATTAACGAATTTTCCAACAATTTTCATTTGGGGGAAGCAATATTTTTGTTGAGATTTATAGCCTTGCGGGCACTTCCTGCTTTGTACTTTAGATGTCCATGATAAGGGCAATTATTTTAATGTTACTAATAAGGAATTCATGACTTCGAGTGGGAGGTTGTATGTTATTTGTTTAATGTTGTTCCTGCTTTTAAGAGGGTTATATAACCCTTTCAAATATGTTTCACACCTGTTTGGGATATTTTGTTTAAGAGTCAGTTTTCAGATTAACGACTATCGATTAAACTCAATCATAGATAGTATGCTCACCTAACCGAGTAATAGATATAATCGTTATCCAATAGTCTTAAGAAACTGAAGAATTCAGTTATGAATTTTAATGAATTTATCCCTCACTATCTGGAGTAATGAAGCATTCGATTAGAATATACAGGGTGATTGTGTCTGGACCCGCCATAGCAAATTCGCATATAGAGGAGGTCATTTACTAATTATTGAACCTACTTTCCCTAGCCAAAGTTTAATAGTTTGGTGATATATCAATTCTTATACTTTACTGAGATTATACCAAACTTTTTTTTTTTGCATTATTTTAGTAATTTTTTATTATTTATTGGTAGTCATAAAAAAAAGGATTGGTTGGTTGATTGGTTGGTGATTTAAAAACCTCCGAACTCCCATCAAACTAGGGTTAATAATAAAGATAGTAGGCTTAAAAAAATAAAATTAAAAAATCTTAACTAAAAAGTCTGAAGTGTGAAGTGGGTGAAGTGAGAAGTGGGAATAATTAGCAAATGACCTGATGAACCCAGATCATCTACTACCTGACTATCTGTGTGCTAAATTTCATCCAAATTCGTTCCGCAGTTTTTGCGTGAAGGAGTAACAAACATACAAAACTGTGAAACTGTAAGTTGCCAAATGATCAATTCACGTCAAGCGGAGGGATCCATTTATTTATCTAATAGAGAAAGTTGAATTGTCAAGTTATGTGGGCCGAAAATCTGTTGGATCACGTCAACATTCCGGATTATTGGACGGCCAGATTCTTGTAACATATTAATATAATGTAGGCTGTTTAATTATACTGTTGGACTGGCCGGAAAACTGACTCTAAAATAGATTTGGATTTCAAAGCTATTTTGTGGTCACTTGCTCACTTCAATATTCTGTTGTGACAGAAAAGTTATTTTTCGTAAAACGAAAACTCGGTTCACGAGTCATGAAACACTATGCAGATAACCCATAATAAAGTCTCCCCTTTCATCTTTACCCGATCCTAATATAAAAAAGAATGGCACATAACCTTGTTTACACCAAACTTCCTTCACGATTAACTTAGCAATATAACAAATTCTTTCATACATTTGCCCTGTTTCCCGAATCGTAACAACTTGTTACAATCCGTTTGATGTCACAAAAATTTAAATAACATGCTAGAATTTGCATAAACACACGATACAAAGAGAAAGGAGGATACAGTAAGACAAGTCAAAACAACTTGTTATAGGAAATTCCCATTTGTTGAAATGGAAAACGGATCAGGTTCGAGCTACTGCAGTCGTCAAATCGTATTATAGTGATTCTGATTAACTTCAAAACACCAGTGTTAGATACAAAATACATCAATGGTCTTTCGGGTAAGAAGTTGCTGTCTTACAGGCAATATTAAGGCCAATCGTCTACGATGTTTTCCCAAAGTAACATTTTACAAACTTAAATCACTCATGTCAAAATGTCACAGCAATAGTATTTCAATGGGAGTTCTGTACAGGATGTGACTTACAAACGCGTTATTAGGGAACTAGTTTGTAATTAGTTGTGTTTTGAGCAGCATCGTGAACGAACGAGCTAAAAGAATTACCTTACCATAGGTATTACCTGCCACAGGGATAACGTTTGTAGTTATCATCATTTATCATCCACAGCTCTTCGTCACCCACAGCTGGGTGTAGGCCTCTCTTTGCTTGTGCCAAGCTCCACGCTCTTGTGCCAGTCTTATCCAGAATATTCCCACAGTGGCAACAATCGCCTGCCCATCTCGCCACCGTTTGAAATTGGTTTTTATTTCACTAGACCATAACATTATACAAACTCTAAAATCAAACCCAACTAGCATCTAGCTGAAAGAAATTGGTATGTATAATGATAGCTAGCTAACATCTCGTATAAACGTTTTTACAAAGAACTTTCCCGTTAGGAAAATTTCATATTGTGCAACGCGAATCTACTTCCTTCTTTTGAAACATTATTTTTTGTAGCTAATATAACAGAGCGGCTCCCATATTAAACTTATAATATTCTTACAGTGTTGTAATAAAAGATTTATAGTCAAAAAGATCGGGAAAATATGGCTTCCTTATTATTTTTGGGGAAATTCGAGAGGAATGACGGTTACTTCATAAGTTGAACGATTTATTGATCCCATCGGGCTTGTAAGGACCGTATGATGGTGAAGCTTGTAAAACTGTGTACTTCTTAAGATGATAATAATATAAAGGTTAAAATACGTACAGCTGAACGCACGGTAGAGATAACAGTTTGATCTTGTCTAAAGTGTCTTGATAAGTCTGGTTCAAAAAGATGTATCATCACAAGAATTCATATTTTGACTGTTTACAATCACTGTTTTAAACAATGTTTTAAGCTTCCACGATTTGTAACTAAACGTACACGGTCACTTACGGGATATCTTCCGTGATTTTCAATTTACTGTGTCTTTATTTTTGAGCAGTTATTTTATATCAATTTGTAGCCAAAAAACATAATTATAACACACTGGGCACTTAATTTTAGCTAAACATTGATACAATACTATGGAACACCGATTGTAGATTAAATTGAATTTTCGTCGCTGTTTACATCTTTTTGGGGCTTGTGACTTGACTTAGATTGTGTGACTACTGACGCACTTCCTTGATCAAAATTATGTCCCGAATACACGATGCATAGGTATTCACTTATTAAGTAATCAATGTCTAGACAAGCAAGGCACTTTAGTTATTAAATATCCACGTATTATTATAAAATCTTTCTTTGTAATCACTTGATTTTATCTTTTTGCAAATAAGTCTGTCATTTTTTGTACCCTGTTTGGTACGATTAAAATAATTTCCTTTTTTTGTGTTCGGCTTCACTGCCAATTTTATTCAAAACAAATCGTGTGCTCTATGGGTTTTCTCATTGGTTAAAAATCAAGAACTTCTATGCAAATTTTCAGTCCTTATTTTCAGTCGTTATAAAAAATATTATGTTCAAAATTGTATGTTTCTAAGTCTAGCAGCTTATGCAGTGCGTTGTCAGTACGTAAATTATTTTAGTGAATTTTTCGTTTTTATAACGACGAAAGAAAAATAGTACGATGGCTGCTTGATGACTACTACATCGGTATTTTAAACTTCGAAGTTAAGTAATACAGTCCTTGTACATACTCATGCTAGTTTTATGTTTCAAAAGAAGACCACAAAATAAAGAAAGAATGACAAAAAAACCTACCTAGATATTGTGTTGTATGTTAATCGCCGTTGAAAAATGAACCTTATAAACTTGCTAGCACCTGAAAAACAATCTGTACCTCGAACCGGACGCCGCAAGCGACAACCGCACCTCCATTAGACTGTTTTTAGTGCTTATATTAGCTTGAAAGTGGCGCTAACAGACAGTTTGCTAGCACGTTTAGATATTTACTTAATGCGGTTTGAAATAAAATAAAGTTTGCATAATATGTTTATGGTATGTAAAAGGTTTACGACCGTTATTTGATTTATGCTGGGATAGTGTTGTCATGTTATTATCACCTGGCATCAAAGTATATACTTTCCTTCAGCTGTTATTTTATTTCTTATCTAGAAATATTGTCAAAATCAAAATGAACTTTACTCTTGTAGCAGTAAGGCCGTTAGTGTTTTAATCCTTTGATTGGGCTACTAACAGAAGCAAAAAGTCCTTTCACAGAAAAGGACAGCTACTGTAACTCAAACGCTGATTCCTATAAATATGTAATCATCGAACTAACTTTTGTACAGTTCGTTCTTGAATATTAACTATTTTTCTCTCCGTGGATTTTTTTTTAAACATTCAGGCTAATTTTTCAAAGGCTCCTTAAAAATTTAACTACCATTGCGAACCTAGTACCTAGAGCAGAGTTCTCGGTGTCGTATAAAGCAAGAATTTCCGAGCATCCATACCATTTTAGCAACAGATCATCCCGATACTGCGGTATCCATGAATAATCCATTTTCTAGGACAAACGGCCGGCCGCGCATATCACTGACCCGATCTGTGTTATTGCTCAAACGACTTCAAATGGAACTGATAACTTCTATTTTCGCGTTCAATCTGTTTTGAGGGGAGATTTCTTTTTGTCCTGTTGTTTCCGCGGAAATCGTGGTCATAGCGGCGTTTGATGCTCAACGTTTGGTTTTTATGGATCATTTGTAATGATAATATTCTTATGACGTTCCTCGAGGTTTTTTTGAGGTGAAAGGATAACACAGTAATAATTATGTTTGTCTTTTACCTTTTTTACTAGCATTTCTTTTCGGATATAGGTTTTTCTTGGATTAATAGTCTTACTTTTAAATGTGTTTGCATTATTTTGTAACTCAGGACAACAGATTTTCTTTCGATTTTAATGTTTAACATAAAAGTGGAACATCAT
The DNA here is from genome assembly GCA_941918905.2 of Xestia sexstrigata. Lineage (NCBI taxonomy): Eukaryota > Metazoa > Arthropoda > Insecta > Lepidoptera > Noctuidae > Xestia > Xestia sexstrigata. The sequence continues at coordinate 23,446,202 of OW799201.2, forward strand.
CCCTACTTTGAAAAAAAATGTGGTTAAAACTTTTCCACGGCCTAAGCTATTCTGATGTAGGGTAACTAGTGAAACCCCGCAAATGTGATGAATATTTCAAGTAACTAAATAATTGTAGTCGTTTACTTATTGTAATAGTTACTAACTAAAGTACTGCCACTATATTACCCTAAGTATTAGAAAAACACTTTTAGCTATAAGGATAAATCAATTCAGCATCATAGCAGCCCACTTTTAGGAACAAACCTCTCCCAACTAACAACATTTAACACAGGCCGCGTCCTAACCCAAGCGAACGTTGCGTTCATTTTGTTAGGCGAACCGGAACTCGTGATCAGGTAGACAGAGGGCGCCTTCCAGTTTTCTTGTCTTTTTTTTGTAAAACATTTTTTTTATCCCCTCATAAAAAACAACAAAAGAACAAGAGCCCAACTTACTTGAAGAAGTAACTCCCATTGCTATACCCGAAGAAAGGCACAGTGTACGTCAGCATCCAGATGTTGCCACCGCCACAGTCATAGTAAGGCTTCGACCACTTGCCGTCCTCATATGTCACTGACAGGATCTCGTCTGGCTCCCTGTCAGTGTGGGCTGTGTCGTTGTAGGTGTATGTGTTGTACCCTGGAAGAGAAGGTGGTTTTAGAACGTGGAAGACTTGAAAAGAGCTTAAGATTGATGGCTTTAAGGCAGAAATTGGTTTGTAGCATGAAGACACTGTTGTTGGTAACGACTGCAATCAATCACTATTATGGGATTTTTTGGTATGTCGAATTCGCCCCGAGTTCATGTGAAGCGATTTCTGCCCTTTAAAGTCAAGATTACCTTAGACGTGTTGTGGTATTGTATTGCAACTACCATGTTAAAAGAAAATAAAATAACCAAACGTATTTCGCTGGAAACACCTGGTTATTGGACGCACAGAACTGGAAAGTGTGACAGAAAAAAGATTTCGGGTTGATATGATGATCATGAATCGTAATTTCATCGGCGCCTGTAAATAGCACCTTTAAACCCAGACAAAGCAAAACATTCCAGTAAAGTATGCTATATCTTTTTGGTGTTAAGCTGCATAACGTCCAAAAAAGTTGACAGTACCAACTATCCCGAACAAGGCAAGGTGAGAGCTTTCTACTAACAACATTTTTCACCTGTAAAAAATAGCAGTCAATCGGCTTTTTGGTACACGAACACAAATTATTATCTTAAAAGTGCTTAGCAGGTGCCGTCAACCTTTACACGTCTAATAGCCGGTGTTTACGATCAATGTTTGTTCATACCGAATAAAAACATGCTTTGCTCCTTTTTACTTGGAACGTATTTATAAATAACAGACAGGAGAAAGTCAGGTGAAACAGCCAGAACAATGACATCGGAGATTACAATGTAATTTATTCGACTTCGTGTCACGCGGTATTGAATAACTTTAAAACCCTATAAAGGTGAACAAAGTGTATGAAAATGTTGGTACATTTTTGGCAAGGAAAGTTTGTATAGTAAATATTATTATGTAAAAAATATTTTAATATTCACATAGTAATCAAAATCACGAGCACTTACTATGTACACATAACATACTCGTAAACATAACAAACCGATACAAACCAAAAAATTACATAACAAACCGAAAACCGATTTGGTCAGGACGCCATTGTTTAATTATTGTGTCTACTTCGTGGACAGATCAAGGGATAAAATAACATAACATCATGCCTGTTATCCCCGAAGGGTTAGGCAGATGTGTACGCAATACGTTTTATAGCACAGTTGGCGCAGAGGCTGAGGGATTGGCTGCTGCTAACAAATATTTGTATGACCTACAGGTAGTTATTCCGGGTCTAGCTATTTGTGTATGTCAGTTTAAATATCTGTAAACGCATCCACGATACACACATACACTGAGAGGAGGCCGTGTCCCTGCAGTGGGAACATTATAGGCTGATGACGCACGATACATGAGAAATTCCTAGTGTAAGGCTACTATTGCCATTAACCGGGCACAAATCCAGACTCCGTGGGTGCTATTGAGAAATTCCTAAGAAAACCAGGACCTCAAGCTCATTTTCAGCTCAAGTTCAGCAGCTCACTAGACCAAATAGGCAGTCTAATGTGAGTCTAGTAATATACGTGAGTCTACACCTACCAAAATTCGATTTTCTCGTGGACAAGGCCGTTTTCATATGGCTTCTACTCGTAAAATATTATATTCGTAACAACATAGAATTACAACTAATACAGTAGAAGAAAAGTCACTCAGTCTGGCAACTGTACTCAGTTGTGACGAAATATATTACATGTGCTTTATTTATTCATACAGTTTTTCACATATTTCCTATTTCCCTTTGCTTGACGTTTTCCGGTCACGAGTGGTGGAAACTGCTCAAAATGACGGAACAAATCAAATGTACGATTTATAAATAATTCGATATGTTCCCCGAAGGCCTTTCAGTTTCTTATTGTGTTTCTCGTTGAATTTATTACAACTTGGTACGTCCATGTATAAGATTCTGCCTCATAGATACTGGATACTTAATTTATTTTATCGGTACAAATTCTCTGTTTATCTCTTGTCAGCAGGAACTAGATAGCTTACGCTGTCGTTAAAGCTTAGCCAGTCAGCGTCAATGGCTTAAACTTGTTTTTAAGAGCGCCAGTACTTTAGTATCGTCTTTCAACGCTTTTAAATAATCCCTCGACAATCATTAATTTGAAATCCGAACTCACGAAAACTTTGTAAACTTTGCGAAAATGTTGTATCTAGTTGTATAATAGTATACTTTGTTACCTTTACAGTACGTCATAATTTCATAATGCTGGCGTGTAAGCAAAAAGAGACTGGTGACTTGCGGACTGAAGACATGGCAGGCGGGAGAGATGGCTGACAGTTAGTCGCGCAGTGAATAGTTTGTACGTCATATTCTTACCGCGGGCCTGTGGACGGTGGGCTATGGGCCAGCTCGCCGTCCGTCCCGCTCATGGCGACAGGCCGTGTCGACGGCGCGTTTGTGTTCTACGCGCGTCTCAAAGAGAGTCAGCAATAGGAAGGGGGTCCGCAACCGATGCCTGCCGGGGTTGCGGGACTGTTCGAAAGAGATCCCGTGACCCCGGAACACAAAGGGCGATGAAGGAACATGGATGGGTTTTAGTCAGTAAAAGTCTGACACTCCCTCCTGCTCTGCCCAGAGCGGGAGCAGTCATTTGATGATGTCAAATACGAAAAAAAAAAAAAAAAGTCATGTTCTACAATCAATGAGTTGAAAAACTTTATTTAGTAAAAGCCACAACGGGATCACACACCGAAAATCACCTGCCTTATCCTGATGGTTAGTGGCCAAGATTTCGAAATTCATGTCAATGGGTAATTAGACATAAAAAAAAGATTGTGTTGTCTATAGATACGTTTACGCATCAAAGAGTTTTTCTTAGAGGGATTAGGGTATTTTGAGAAAGGAATAGGAGGGACGAAAACTTCTGAAATTGGCGGTATTATTGTATTGGCAGAAACAAAATAATTTGAAAAAACAAAATAAATGGTGCCAAAGGGACCACAGCTCAACACAGAATAAGGAGACCGGGGAATAATGTGCTGGTACCGGATGCCATTATTATTATCAGACTTTTTTAATTATTTCCGCGTTCGACAAAAGACTTTTATGTTTTGGCATCTCGTAATTCGAGGTCACATTTTGAAATGAGAAGATTTCTTTCTTAACACATTTAACACAAAGAAAATGCCAATATCTAATTCAATTCAAAAGTGATCAAGGGACAATCTCGTATACTACTCGAAGATGTCGTAATTGCATAAAAAAGAGAATAGCTAATCAGTGAAATAATTCTTAGAAAGAGGTCTCATAGATAATTGGAGGAAAATTGCCGTGTGATAGAGCTTTATTTTATCGAATAGTGTGACGCTTATTTGAGTGGGACGGGTCCTCTTAAGTGCATTTTTTTATTTTCGATAGTCGTGCCTCGAATATAGCTTGACTAGGAATTTTCGTACCATATAATTCCTGATTGGAATGGAATCTAATTACATTCTGCATGATTTATCCGTTCGTTTCAGTGACAAGCAAGACTTTTCTGTACGTTTATGCATAAAAAGTATAAGCTTGTATAAAATCTATAGTCGGTCACAACAAAAGCATCAATTTAATCATGTCCAGTTTCCGGCCATTCAATGCATTTCACGACTCACGGCAACCTATAATCGAAAACATTACTGGAACATTAAAGCCCGGTGGCAATATTTCCGGAACCTCATCCGAGTTCACGTTATGAAAGGATAAAATATTGAAATTAAAATGTACAAAAGCACGAGTAATTACATACGACCCTTAATAATCGAAGTCCGAATGAAACTCGTGAATTTACCATGAATGCAGATTGGACCGCTTCTTCCAAAATTGAAAATAAACTAGTAACAAATAACTAATAACAAATAAGTACATTGTGATTCAAAAGTTTTTTATTGCACCTGAGGCAGAACTCACGCTGTTATCGAGGCGAGAACTAATATTATTTAACTGTGGAAATTAAATACTAGTAAAAAATAAAATAAAAAAACCACGAGTGTGAGATACTCTTCATTCTGAACATAATACTCGTAGTAGTGCGATAAGAGCCAGTTTTCAAGTGTATTGAAAAGTATTTTTTTTTTTTAAACTTGCAATACTTATTGAGTGCCACTTTTACGTAACTCACTTTAAAACAATTGAATTCCCCAATATAACCACCACAAAGACAACAAAATACATTTGCTATTTTAACCTACAACAATACTTCAATATAAATAGCACTGTTTTACCTTTTTCTTATAAACCAATATAAATATTAAAATAAACAACAAGTCACTTTCCATGAGTTACAATTACGTTACTACACTACCAAATGAATGCACTAGACCTATCGATAACACTCGGGGCGATGAAATTAAACGTAAAATAACATTACATTCTCCAGTTACGAAATTCTGTTTTAATATCTGTTTAAAATTGTTTGTAGACGCAAATACACCTTTGGATTTTGCGGGAAAAACATCCAATTATTGACGTAAATTATTATTGTAATATTGTGCTTCACAAATAAATAATACTAACAAATAATATGTGATTACCACAGTTGCATACAATTTAGCCCGACGTACTATTTACACCATTGACCTGCACCATCAATGGTGCAGATGAGACTAATTAGTTTCGTTTGCACCATAAATATGAACGCTTCACAATACTTTTCTTTTATTTTCCTAAAAAAAAAAATATAAGGCCGTATTTGGCCGTAGTTCAACATATTATGCCTAAATAAAAATACGTCACATGCTTAAAATACCCTTGCATAGGTTTCATATAATGTAGTTCCAAAACTTAATCCCAAATATCAATACATGTGTGTGTTATATATTCATCATTAATTATTAATGTTCCCACTGCTAGGACACAGGCCTCCTCTCTATGAGAGGGATGTTATATATTATAATAATGTAATCATTACCAGGAATATCCATCTAATGATAATGACATGGTCACATGGTGCGTATACAGATGGTATTGCAATCCTATTGGCCCTTTAATAAATTAACATGAACTTGAATGGTAGAGTAATTTCTGTATTGAGCGTCCAATAACGTCAATTGAACTGTTGATTACTTAGATAATAGCGGTAACATTAGCAATTTAAGTATCAGTCAAACTGGTAAGGACAAATTGTGGATTAGCTGCGGACACCAGAAACTGACATATTCTTCGGTAAAGTATTTGTTTGTAACCGGTGTCTGGAGCCGTGTCCACAGTTCGCACATAACGGTATACTTTACAGACGGACTCTGACTGATATGACACAAGCTTTATAGACGTACTTCTCTTGAAGAAAAATATGGACTCAATTTAACACAATAATTTGGTTTTTAGTCAAAACTGTTTTTTTTTGTACTTGGATTAAAAAATTAGATTGATTGATTTGATTTGTTTAATTTTTTTCGATTTTTTGTCTATTTTTATTTTCATATCTGGAACAACATCTTTATATGATATTGATCGATTCCAGATTTAAGAGTTACTCGTTTCCAATCTCACAAACAAAAGAAAAAGCAAAAGTAAAGGAAAGATACCTTTCGCAAGTAAGAGCTCAGACAGCAAAAAAATACGATTCCCTTAACTTTGTTAAGTTTCAATCGTCTGTTAGAAGTTATACGAAGAAATACACTGTCGGGTTGTTTCCCTTTAGTCCTAGAAAAACATTGTCCTATTCGTAATTTAAGAAAACTTTAGCACAACGGAATAAATCCGAGTTTACAAACGTATCTTTTCTGAGATTTTGGGAGGTAGATCTGATAGCGATAAGGTGGTCGCAGAAATAGCCTTTTTTATCGTATTTTATTATTTTTAAAACTGTGTCTTGCAAACAGTTGGTCCCGATTATCATTTGTAGATTTTTGACAAAAACTAAAAGGTATTACCAAAGTGTTTTGTATTGCAATATATATCTAGCCCCAGAGACAGACTTTGTTCTTAAAAAATCGCATCGAATTTTGATTTGGTTTTTTACCTTTTAGAAAGTTTATGCTACGTTCGTTCGTGTGTTCGTACGTTTATGTTGTGTATTTTAGCCGTGCGCAACAGGGGTAGAACGATAGCATTTTTATCATTTATTCATTAATTTAATTACGTAAGTAAAAGGAAATAACGTAACAGGCAGTCGGACTCAAGAGGTCGTGAGTTCGCACCCTTTTCTCTATTTACACGAGCCTTCCCTCCAAGCATTGGCAAATGAATCTTCATTTGAAAACTCCTTGACCTTTCATCTTCATAAAGTAAATGTTTACAAGCAATCTTCATTATAGTCTTTAAAATCCCTTTTTTTAATTTTCTTTAGGAACAATTCAGGAGGCGACGGCAGTGGCAACGTTATGATAGGCCACAGCAATTCGGACTACTGGGTTTCTATAAAAACGCTTCAATTAATGGTCACAGTACCTCCTGTTGTTACTCCACCTTAGCGGAGAAAAGCGGAGCAAAGAAGAGACGTGCGGAAACCGACCAATCAAGTTGAGTCATTCGTCATCTGACGACTGTGAATCTCGCGACTGGTCGCGAGTTGGCACCTTCCAATTTTTATTTATTTTGTTGTCGTCAACTCGCACTCACGTTTTTTATTACAGTCAAATGCAAACGGATTGCAACCAATAATAATATCTATAAATAACTATTGCGTGTGTCATTTAAAGCGGCGGAGGGAGAGAGAGGTTAGCGGCGGGGGAGGGGTGGGGTAAGGGTTTTTTTTTAAATTAATTCATTCGTTTCTGGTTTTTTTTTAGATACATATATTTTTTTTTTTTTTTGACATTTATTTTTTAAAAACTTTAAAAAATGGTTTACAGGTATATATATAAAAAAATATATAAAAGAAAACAATAACAATCATCATCTGCCTAGCCTTTTCCCAAATTTATTGGGGTCGGCTTCCAGTCTAACCAGATGCAGCTGAATACCAGTATTTTACATGGAGCCACTGTCTATCTGATCTCCACAACCCAGTTAGTACTGGGTAATTCGATACCCCTTGGTAAGACTGGTTCTCAGACTTTTTGGGCGACCTGTAACGACTGTCAAAGATCACAAATTACAATTGCCGGGACCAACAGCTTAACGTTCTTTCCGAGGCACGGAGGAAACTCGGTATGTAACGGGTAGTCACCCATCCACAGACCAACCTAGGCAAGCACGGCTTAACCTAAAGATCGACCCGAGCGGCTGTTATTATTTAGCTACGAGCTCCCCGAGGTCCCAAAAGAAAACAATAACATATATATACTTACATATATAATATTACAAATATTTTTTCTTTTTCTTTCTTACATTATATAAGCATTGCTCGTCTATAGGAATTATTAGATTTACGCAATACATTTTATTAGAAGTTTACGTAGTTGACTGTACATATTCTGAGGTATTGTATTTTACGTAGGTGGCGCGAGTTGACGACAACAAAAAAAATAAAAAAATAGAAGGTGCCATCTCGCAACCAGTCGCGAGAATCACAGTCGCCAGATGACGAATGACTCATCAAGTTGGTTGAAATCTACATCACGTGACTCGTCTCTCCTGAGATTGGTCAAATCTTGCACAAGTCCTCTGCGCTCTGCTCGTCTCCGCTTTGGTGGTGTCTACTACAAACGGCATTCCAATAGTGCTCTCAGTGGCTGTCACTAACAGAGCAACAAGAGTACCTGAGGTAGCACCCATCGGGGGCAAAAATAAGGCAAACTGTTGCCGATTCGGTGCAATACTTCATTGTGTCGAGATGAAACTTTCTCGCACAATGCACTGTTCAATGTTATTCTAGTGTGGTGCTTGCGCTAACTTTGATAAATCCTTCGCAGTTCAAAAGTGCTCAAGCGGATTGAACTAACAGCGGGATGCTTTACCGCCGTTTATTTTCTAGTTGGGTAGATGTAAAGTTTTAGAAGTTTAGCTTTATTTCGTAAGTACCAAGTGCTTAGTAAGCAACTCATGGTTGATCGAGTCGGTTTGAAAGAAGGACTGTTTGATTTTACTTCCTAATCCACAATCGGGTTACAAAATTTTTTAAGCACTAAATAAGTTTTAAAGCATAATATAACTTTAAAGTCTCAAACATTCATACTCATTTAGTCTACATCCATTGCTTGATTGGGCTATGTATCGTCCCTAGTTAATTAAGTAGGTATTAATTATTAACTTGTCGTAATTTTATGGAAGTTAATTATTTGAAATTGACGGCTTCAAAATAGGTAAATAATACTCAGCACGATACATCAAATCGATTTGTAAAGTGTGCGCTATTAAAGTGCTCAGTATCGGGACGCTGAATGCCTATCATAATTATTATCAATGTCAATAAGCCTTCATTTCCGCCTCATCGCCATGAGTTAAGTATAAAATGAACCATGCTGAGTGTAGTTTTAACTTCATACACACAAACGATGTCTTTTTCCATGGACCCATGGGATAGAAATTACAGAATATCTACTATTCTTTTCGTTTCGTTCAAGTTCATACGTCTGATCATACGCACACCGTTTGTAAGAACTGCCTGACTTTTCTGAAGAACATCCTTACTTTATTTTGTAGACTATTTGAAAGTGACAGTTGTTTATACGTTTGTAACGCCTTCATGCCTCAACGACTGAGAGATGTCAATGAAATTTGGCATACAACCAAACTCAAAATCAAAATGTTTTATTTCACATAGGCCTACTTGGGCACTTATAGAACGTCGAAAAGGTGCACGCTTTGGGTGCGTCTCATAACATACATTCAGTCAAAAAAGTATCGGGAATGGATGATTTGTTTATGGTTCCAAATTCAATTTTTTGTTTTTTGTAGTTGTTAGATTGGCACAACTGTTTTCCATTTTGGCGCGGAGTTTGAGTTGCATCTGTTATTTATATTAAATACAGTGCTGGTTTTAGTAATATCATATATAGTGTGTATTGCGAATTTCATAATGGACAAAAATATCGAACAAAGAGTTTGTCTTAAATTTTGCATCGCCAATGGAATTTCGTGTTCGGAGTCACTGAAAATGTTACAGAAGGCTTACGGTGAATCGACTTTATCAAAAACTCGTGCTTATGAGTGGTTCAAAGCGTTCAAAAGCGGTCGAGATGTGATGGAAGATTTGCCTCGCTCTGGTAGGCCGTCAACGTCTGCAACTGAAGTTAACATCGCAAAAGTGAAGAAAATAGTGACTGAAAATCCCCATTCAACTCTGAGAGAGATAGCCGCCGAACTTTCTGTATCTCACGAGTCGATCCGTACCATTTTAACTAATCATTTGGGTATGAAACATGTTGCTGCTCGGCTAGTCCCAAAAGATCTGAATTTTCTCCAAAAACTCAATCGCATGAAAGTCGCTGAGGACATGCTAGAACGAGTCAGTTCGGACCCAACATTCATGAAACGCATTGTTACTGGTGACGAGACGTGGGTTTACGAGTTTGACATGCAAACTAGTCAACAAGCTTCGGAGTGGCGCCTTCCAACTGAACCGAAACCGAAAAAACCACGCCAAAGTCGATCAAAAGTCAAAGTCATGTTGACTGTTTTCTTTGACTATCGCGGTGTTGTGCACTCTGAATTCTTACCGGAAGGTCTAACGGTAAATAAAGAATATTATTTGAGCGTTATGCGGCGTTTAAGAGAGCAAATTCGACGAAAAAGGCCAGATTTGTGGAAAGAAAATTCTTGGATTTTGCACCACGACAATGCGCCTTCGCACAAGGCTATCATTGTGAACGAATTTTTGACCAAACACTCAACAAATACCATCCAGCAACCACCATATTCACCAGATATGGCTCCTGCTGACTTTTTTCTTTTTCCTAAACTCAAATTACCACTTCGTGGCACCCGTTTTCAATCGATAGAAGACATAAAGGAGAATTCGCGGCGAGAACTGAACTCAATTCCGGAAGCAGCGTTTAAAAAATGTTTTGATGAATGGATTATTCGTTGGCGCAAGTGTATCGTTTCTAAAGGAGCATACTTTGAAGGTGATAAAATAAATTTGGATGAATAACAGACATTTTGTGTATTATTGATCTTTTCCCGGTAGTTTCTTGACAGAGTAGTATAAAGTTATTTGGTATATTTTCATTTCAATAACGTTCACAAGACATAATAAACGTGAGATAAACCAACTGTAGATATAATTTATTTAGATATAACATTTATATACTCTAAAACTTATTTCGTATAACATTATTGAATTTAACGTTTATTTAATCGAAAATCATTAGGCCTATCGTGTAACATATAATATTAATATAACGTTTATTTAACCGAAAATCATTAGGCCCGTCGTTTAAAATATATAATACTAGCTGTTGCCTGCGGCTTCGCCCGCGTGAGGTTCGGTAGCCGTCCCATTGGATCATACTAAAGGGATAAATAGTGTCCTACGTGTTAATCCAGGTTATGAACTATCTATGTGCCAAATTTCATAATAATCACAATTATTATCATCACAACCACCATTATTATCACAATCACCATCACTATCACAATCACCATCATTATCACAACCACCATCACTATCACAACCACCATCATTATCACAATCACCATCACTAATCACAATCACCATCTCAATGACAATCACCATCATCGACAATCACCATCATCGTTATCACAATCACTATCATCATTATCACAATCATTATCATCGTAATTACAACCATTAACATCGTAATCAAAATCATCGTCATCACAATATCCATCCTCGTAATCAAAATCATCGTCATCACAATATCCATCCTCGTAATCAAAATCATCATTATCATTATCACATGCATCATCATCATTATCAAAAATACCATCACTGTCACAATCACCACCGCTATCACCATCACAATCACCGTCACTATCACTATCACAATCACAATCACCATCATCGTTATGACAATCATCATTATCGTTATCACATCATCATCATCATTATCACAATTACCATCACTGTCACAATCACTATCACAATCACTATCACAGTCACTATCACAATCACCATTACAATAACCATCACCATCGCTATCGCCATCACAATCACCTTCACTATCACCATCATCATTATCACAATCACAATCACCATCACTATCACAATTACCATCACCATCACAATCATCATCATCATTATCACAATCATCATCATCGTAATCACAATCATCATCATCATTATTACAATCACCATCACTGTCACAATCGCCATAACAACCACAATCACAATCATAATCACTATCACCATCACTGTCACAGTCGCAATCACTATCACTATCACCATCACTATCACAATCACCGTCACCATCACAATCACTATCACAATCACTATCACAATCACCATCACAATCACCATCACCATCACAATCACAATCACCATCATCGTTATCACAATCACTATCATCATTATCACAGTCATCATCCGATGGTGATGATTGTGATTACGATGATAGTGATTGTGATTACGATTAATCACAATCATTATCATCGTAATCACAATCATCATAATCAGTATCACAACCATCATCATCGTTATCACAATCATCACAATAAATCAACAATAACCCTGTATAGAAGTCGAATCCGCCATCTTCTGGATCTCAAAATAAATGCTGTTTTCGTAATCTGCACCCCTGATAATCTCGGTATTGACACCCATATTGATTTTTAGACATTTCAACCCAATCGCACCCCAACAAGGTATGAAGGCATTTCAGGTCCGCCACATTAAAAATCTTAAAATCGTTGTTTTTATAATACACCCGACCCGATACACCATACAAAGTACAAACAATACCCATGTTGATTTTCAGACTTCGTTACCCCATTTCCCTCTTTAGGGGTTGAATTCTGAAAAAATAATATAATAAATAATAAATAAATAATATTTTATATATATTGTGTGTAATATTTTTATAATATTCTATTTATATTAAATTACACAAAGTAATGCGCCTGTCTGGGTTCGAACCCACGACTTACTGTTCGTAAGTCAGGGGCCGCCACCACTGGGCCACCGCTGCTCATATGCTGTTATCTGGGAATCTACAAAGCCTACAATGTTCACACATTCACAAATAATAGGTAAAAAAGGAATCTATACAAAGATAATACCATGACCATACCATGACCTGTCTTTTGACATAGTTTTGACTATATCCCGATAACAAGTACGGGTAGGATAACTTCCGATATCAACTTGAGCGAAGCTGCAAGCAAAAGTTACTGAGGTATAAATTCCAACAACTTTTAAGCACAACTTAGCTGTATATTGTTGTGTTGTGTGGTGCTAGCGAAAATTGCGCAAACTTTAATTTCCTTTGTACTTCACAAGTGTACATTCGTTCAAGTGTAGTGAATTGAAGTAACTGCAGAGTGCTTAGTGCGAGTTTTTTTTACGCACTTATCGAGCGCGTTAACGTTTATGCAAATTTGTATAGTGCTGGGTAAGCGCCAGCTAGCGTAATACGGGAAAACTACATATTGTGAGTGATATTTTTAAACGCATCGACTATCGTTCACTTGCGAGTGTGAGATCTAATAATACATTCATTCGTTTCTCGTTAATTCACCGTGAGAAGTGTTGCGTACATTAGTAACCGGCCAAAATAAATTGACATTCCTTATTTTGTATTCATAATAGAAGCGACTGCCTATTCAATTAGTGGTGGTTATACAACGAAGTTAGACGATATTACTTATCTGTGGCCAATGGTCATTAGTTTTGTTTGTGTTTACGAAAGTTTGTGTTGTGATTTGCATACAGTTTTGAATATTATTGTTAAAAATAAAGACTAACCCGTCCCAATTTGAAATGCTGGTGACATAAATGGAGCAGTTAGTGTAATTTATATCTTTTGGTGTGTAGTGAGTGACCTTGATCCATCTGTAAAGTTTGTTACTTTTAGGCATAGAGATCTAAGCAAATGATCTAATAATGACCGAGTAGCTTGTAGTGGAGCACTCTATTTTTGTTTACGTGACCGTGTTTACGTTTTTGTGGCGTTAAATTACGCTTATCTTGTGCTTTTGCGGTCTCAAACATTCTCCAAACGAAATAATACGAGATTCCATTGTAGGTTTTATTCACTATATGAAATTAAATTAAATTACTTTGATATTTCACCACTCTGATGATGCTCTTACCACAAAATCTTAAGTGACAACTTTTCACGGTCGCAAGCAGTTTTGACAGCCCGAAGCCCGCTGTCAAAACTGTCAAAATTGTAACTTGCACTCGCGTTATACATGCAAACGTTAGCGATGTGCTCGAAACGGTCCTCACTTTCTTAGAGGCACTCGATTGTCACTATCGATTTACGCGATCGAAACGTTACTCGAATTTTATTTTAGTATGACACTCGTACTAAGCATACAGACTCTTTATCGAAAGTGGCAAGTTAGATTTTATTTTCAGGTTTAAAAAATTAAAACTTGTGGTCGATAAAGGAAGTACTTCAACGTTATTGGCTGTGGTTCAGATGGTTTAAGTTTTAAACTGCTTCTGAATTTAAACCTTGTTGGTCTTTAAAGTGATTGCATTTTGTTACGATGGCTAGAGGCTTTAGCGACTCTGAAAAAAAAAACATCAAAAGTTATCTTCAATTTTTTTATACAGGATGACTTTTTCATCACTTTCCAAAAAAATGGGTATAATAGGTGAACGGTGTAGAAGCATACTTAGTGTTTTTTTTTTGTAGCGTTTTTTGATGATAGATAATTTTTTTTTCTAAGCTGTGGAAAAAATAAAAAATAAACTAGGTATGCCATAAGCTTCACCTCCGTTCACCTAAAAGTGATAAAAAAGTCATCTGGTATATCAGCGATCATTAAACGCGTGTATTTAGTGATCTGTGGTGCAAGCAGGCTTAAAAAATATTTATCGTAAAACTTTTTTCCGAAGACTTAAAAATCAAAACTTCTCAAGATCGTCAAAATTGAAATATCTAATATCCTAAACAAATTCTCTTCCTCTTACAATAAATAAACAACTCAAAACTTTGTTTTCTTTTATTCAAATCAGGCTGGAATTTGAACAATAAAAGGAAAATTACCTCGAAACTTAGTTCGGATCCCTTTGTAACTTCAAAACGTTTTACAAGCCTACCAAATAAATATTTTACTTGAAGGCGAAAGAAAATCTGTTGAGTGAGGGACTCGATTGACAGACTGCGAAGTCTTTGTGAAGTACGCTGACGCGGTATTGTTTTAAGTAACGCTAAATCGATCGTTTCACTATAGAACCCCGGGGGGTCGTGTTTGTGTAAAAGTAAGATTGGCAACTTTTTGAAAGTCTTTGAATAATTTTACGGTACTGTGCCAGTGATTTACTGATGTTTGGTTTTAAAATAAAACAGGTAGGCCGTAAGTTATCTTTATTGATTCCTTTATGACACAGTTTTTCACATGTTTTAACTTTTAGTTAGCCACTTAGTTGACACCACCAATCAATTGACAAACTTTTTATAAGCTGTCGTAGATTTTGTTTTGCAAAAACCATCTGTGACGTAATTAATTCGCCAATTCAATAAGTCAACTTACTTATTATTGTTTTTATAACAAAAAGCTCATTAAAAATTAAAGCCCAAAATAAGTATTTGTTTAATGAAGTGGTTTCTCAGATTGAGCAAAAACAAACAAAGGTCCTCACACTTCTTGCCTGTATTATAAGAACATTTAATACGCAGAAATGGTTTATTTATAGCTACTACCTGTGCCCGTGTGTGGTTTCGCTCACATGACTGACTGGTTATTAGACCGTAGCTATAAATGATTGGAATGTGAAAACATGGTATAATTATTCGCAAGAAACCATGTTGGAACTCATGGAAATATAAACTTATACTATTTTGTTCATGCAATACGTAATATCTGTAGGAATATTTATAATATTCAATTGGAAAATTATTTTAAAGGTAAACGTCACAAGGCAATTGCTTCGAGAATGTGTCAGACACCAAAAAAGAATAAAAACTTAACCTTTTGGTTGCGTTACATTTCTATCAATATCTGCTGAATTTCAAGCTAGAAGAGAGTTTGTTAGACAAATAAACTGGTAGCAATTTCACAAATTCTGCTTTCCACTAAATAAATATTGTACTTGGTTAAAACAAAACAAACTGTTTCCATCAATTTAGTTTCCGAATCAATAGGTTGTTCGACGAGTAGTGAACTTTAAATATTTGATGCCGGGGTATTCCGGGGTAACCTAAATATATCAACTAGCATTCACTTTAATGTAGAACACAAAATTAAATGTCTTTGACTTTTCCATTCACTATGCCAGGATCGCTCGTTAAATACATTTCACACTATTTTTTTATTTTTTGTAATTTACATGTAGGATATTATTGGTCAAAATATGACTATCGATCGTAACAAATACATATTTTGTAAAAATAAAATTAGAATTAACGAGATGTTAAAGTACAGAACAAAATGTAAAATAGTGTGTTTTGACGGTTACCTTAACACTTTTTAGGGTTCCGTAGTCCTAACAAGGAACTCTTATAGTTTCGTCATGTCCGTCCGTCTGTCTGTTTGTCCGAAGTTTTCCTAAGAGACGGTTAGTACTAGAAAGCTGTATAATTTTGTAGGGGTATGTATAACAATTACGTCGACAAAACGGTAAAATAAAATTATGAAAAATATTTTTTTAGTTTAGCTCCCCTACATGTGATGTGGAGATAAATTTTTTTTTCGTCGTCTTCCCCAATGTGTGGGGAATAGGTCTTTTAAAATGACTTAGGGGTTGCTAAAACTATTTTATGGATTTAATGCTCCAGTTACGAAATATTCAACTTAAAAGTGAAAAATTTTCTCCCTCCCCCTCTAAAACCTACACTGCTGGCTTGAAAAACCTAGAAAAGTTTAGGATGATAGTGTATTTGATATATGAACTTTGAAAACTATAGAGGTTAAGATAACTTTATTAGTTTAGCAGTAATAGTCGTTGAACTTGGGTGTTGAATAATTTTGTACAAAATACAAAATCCTTAAAATAAAACCTTTAAAGTGTCTAAGATGAAGTAGTTGCTTGTTTTTAACTCAAACTCAAACTCAAAGCATTTATTTCAATTAGACCATTATGGCACTTTTGAAAGTCAAAAATACAAAAAAACAAAACAAAGCTACAGTCCCAGACACAAGACATAATAACTTGAGAAAGTACTGTAGTTGCCCATTCCCTAGCGTAGATCTCTATGGAGAAGAACGGGCAAGAAACTCCATGGACACTCTTTTAAATCAAAATATCGTTACAAAATCTTGGTTACATCATTCATGTTGAGATTATAGATATAAGTGAGAACGATGTAGGAAGACGTGCACATTATGAGCGTCCAGAGTAAAACATTAAATCAACAAATTAAAAATAAAGTAATTAAAATGAACCGTGGCAGCTAAGAGATGACCAGTCCCAACTGACAGCGCCCGATCACGAACAAGACGCGTGTATCGGCGCCATTCAACTCAACCATATTGAAGGGAACTAAATGACCCGACACACCCGCCACCATCAGCGAGACATTTGAGTGAGCATGACTTTTTCTCAGCCACCAAGGCATATTCAAGTCAATGAAAGATAACTAAATGCAAATGGTAGCTTAAAAATACATGGTCCTCACATGTGCTATGCAATTATACAATACTAGGAGATGGAATCTATACAAGACGGGTACGGTAACGGGTAAAGACTTGCATTGAAAAACAAAATCTAAAATATAATGGGCTACTACGAAACCCTACACGCACTTGGCCGGTTTTTTATTTTATGTTTGCGCTCTTAAACCATTTTTACCTTTTTAGCACTATTCATGAACACGTAAAAAAATCATTTCAAATCTCTGAGCTAATTTGGTTTAAACACCTACATTTGGTTTAGACAGACATACAATATACAATATTGGTTTAGTTTGGTTGGATTTGTTTAGATTTTTAACCTTATCAAATTTACTTTAAGTACCTACCTAGAATATAAGTGAATGATGTGGTTTCCTATAATTGGAAACTCACACTTGTATTTGTCCCTGATCAATGTATACTTGCTTGTAATTGTGTAGTTTCTGTTGGAGATCCAATAAATAAAATACAATAAATAGACCTGTTATAGTATTATGCTATACTTACACTTTATATTCATCATTCATAATATTATTTATCATCCTTTTTATTTGTTTATATTTTTACACTAAACAAATCGATGTAATTACGACTCATTAACTTAAAAATTGCTGAAATAAAATATTATCATAATTTTCATGTTGTGACAAGCCAAATTGTCAAACTGTCAATTACTTTTTTATTCTCTTCCTACTTTAGCCTATGATGATTTTTGGTTTATAAAATTTAAATTATTTTTATTAATATGTGTTTAGCTATTGTATTATAGAGATTATTACGATTGTTTACTAAATAACTTAAAATTAAATTATATTTATAAAATTCTTTACGCACTCATGGATATGTCCTGGCCGACTACACTTGTCAGATGAGATGATTGCCATAAGAAAACTAATATTCTAATAGTCTTCTAATAGTCTTCCTTTTTAAATGTTCAAAACATTTAAAAAGGAAGACTTCTTGGAAAACGAGCTGACGAACCGTGGGAAGCAGTCTACCATTGAATCTGAGATAAGAAGCATCAGAAAACAGTTTGGTTTTTGCTGTAACATCTCTATACTACCCAGGTGATTCCACTAAAGATTCCGCCTGGTGCCTCTTCTCCCGATCTTAGGAAGCTGTCTTGCTACCTGTCTCACTTGATCCCCAATCTATATCTCCAGCATTAGAACACTATAACAAACTACTTTTAGAATGTCGTAGCAATCCTGATCAATATCCCAATCATACTATTCGTGAAAATAAATTATTTCGCTATACTCAATCTCCCCACGCGTTAACTGAAGATTTCGCATGGAAAGAAGTTCCTGGAGTCCGAAGTCAGGCTGGTACTTATTTCAGCGCAAAACTAGTGCCGAAATATGCGAAGTCCACTTTGTTGCAAAAACTATCCCCATTAGTTTATATACTAGAGGATCAACGAGGCAACCAAGCTAAATGGCATGTTAAAGATTTTAAAATATAATTTATATAATTATGTAAAATAAATTCTTTCTTCATATTCTACTCATGACTTATCCCATTCTTCTTTCCCACCTCTATTAAATTTTCTAATTCATTCATCGGTTCTTAAACCATTAAAAGATTATTTTTAATCTTTCTTTATACCTATTCTTTTTTTTTTCTAGAAGTTAGTATGACTAATTTGTTTCTAACTATTGACTCTAAAAGTTGATTGGAGCGGCTGACAACTCCATAAAAATAAGCCTTTGTTAAAAATCAACTAAAGTTGATTAGGAGCGGATTACAACTCCGTTAAAAATAAGCCTTTGTTAAAATCTTCATATTTCATTTCATTAGTGGTTTTAGACGCGAGCGGATTACAACTCCTAAAATAAGCCTTAGTGCTAATTTCTGGAGACACGGCGCGTCGTGCGGTTTTTCCGTTTACAGAGAGGCGGCGCGTGCAGCAGCCCGCGTTGTCACACGCCCAAACACAGACATATGTCAAAGTATGATGTTGTTTACGGAGACGCGGCGCGGTGCCCGCGGCGTCGCACGCCGCGTTGGACGCCGCGGGCACCACCGCGTCCAACGCGAGTTTGTGTTATCATAATTTTCATGTTGTGACAAGCCAAATTGTCAAACTGTCAATTACTTTTTAATTATCTTCCAACATTAATCTATGATGATTTTTGGTTTATAAAATTTAAATTATTTTTATCAATATGTGTTTAGCTATTGTATTATAGAGATTATTACGATTGTTTACTAAATAACTTAAAATTAAATTATATTTATAAAATTCTTTACGCACTCATGGATATGTCCTGGCCGACTACACTTGTCAGATGAGATGATGGCCACAAGAAAACTAATATTTGAAAATTTAAAAAGGAAGACTACTTGAAAAACGAGCTGACGAACCGTGGGAAGCGGTCTACCATTGAATCTGAGATAAGAAGTATCAGAAAACAGTTTGGTTTTTGCTGTTACATTTCTATGTTACCCAGGGGATTCCACTAAAGATTCCACCTGGTGCCTCTTCTCCCGATCTTCGGAAGCTATCTACGTGATCTGGGACCTCTACTCCCGATCTTCTGAAGCTGTCTTGCTACTTGTCTCGCAAAGCTAACCTGACGTCTGGCCCTGAGATTTATACTGCCTTACTACAGAGCTGACCTGGTGGACTCTGAGATCTGCACGACGCCCTTCCTGCAGAGGTTTCCTAAAGCTGAACCTCGAAGTTGCCCAGGTATTGACCTGCAACCCTGACGCCTGTTCCCGTCTCTCCTACAGTGCTGAACTGATTCCTAACCAACCAAGTGCGTGAACTATAAAACTATCCTAGAGTGCGTGCTAGGTAGGTTTTTAATAATTAGCTGTATTATTTTGTCCATTTGTAAATCTTTCCCTAATTAAATTTTAATTAAACAAGTCTGCTTATCCATTTATTTTGATAGGATCAAGTAGATTTGTTACACTGTCTAAATTGTAACCTATGTAATTCATGATGAAAAATTTATGTTCCTCTTATTTGATGTCAACTGTACCTAAAACATTTAAAGAATTTCAATATCTAAACACTCACCTCTTCTAAACTGATTGTGGTTTCTGATCACGCGCTCAGCATTCTTGCGCGCGATGTAGAACCATTCCGACGTGTTGCTCAAATATTTATACTCGACCGCCAAGTCCTTCGCCAGTATCGGCCCCTCGGGCAACCGGTACGCGAACGGGCAGAACAACTGGTAGTCTTTATACTGCAGCTGATCGTAACAGTTCCCAGCTGCGAAGATATCGTCATCAAATTCTACCATGGAGAAGACACTAGCGTGGAGCAAATACTCGTTGTGCATCACTGAAGGACCTGCATACTTCCACAGTCTTGTCAACATATTCGCTCTATTTACAGCCACATCTGCTTCTATCCTAAATCTCTCTTGTGCGTATCTGTCTACTACACCTTCTCCCAAGTTCAAATGAGTACCAGCTGTACAATTCTCACCGAGTAAATGTTGGGTTTCTATCAATCTTAGGAACTTTGTCACAACGTCTTCGTGCACAGGCCTCGAAATTGTCACATTCTCAGCTGTACCGTTCAAGTCTCTTATCTCAGAATTTTCATCTAAATTAATTTTCGTATCGTTATCGTAACTATGCTCTACGTTAATGAAATGCTCGACTAATGATACGTCGTCTGTGGTGACGTCGTGTTTGGCGACGGATGTGTTGCCGAAGAGTTTTTGAAAGGTGTAAGGGTCTTTGGGGCCGTCATCGTCGTCAGGTGCTGCGTAAGGTCTTAAAGCCGCTATCACAGGGTCTTCGCCGGATTTGTCGATACTTTCTGTAACAAGAGAAAAGAAAAGATTAGTTAAGCAAGTAGCTTTTCGAGGATCAGTGTTACTCGTATATGGACACGGTTCTAGACACCGGACACAGTGCTGAAGTATGTTTCAATGTCTGGTCTAAGTAGCCGATCCGCAATATATCCGTACCAGTTTCGCTAATCCTTTACTAATAAACTTTCAGAAATCTAAAGTGACAGTTTTTGCACTAGTTGAGTAACTTTAGCAATAACATTTGCTCTGCCATTATTAAAACACTCCACGAATTCGCAGAACAGCGCAATTAAATGTGTCAGCTTACTACGGGTAACGCAAACTATCGTTCCTATTAAAAGTTTCAATACTGTACACGGGAAACCATTAAAGCACTTTATATAAATTTGTATTTATTTCAGTAATAGTGGAAATATAATAAGCGTTTGCGTCCAATTCGTTTTAACTGGCTCTTACAGTTCAGGCGAAATAACAAGCTGTGAAATGTGCAATGTTCTGCTGCGATTTTATATCAGCGTTAAAATATTATATTATCTACTTCTCTATATATTGCATGTTGGGTATGGCTTTATGCAGATTTGACGGAAATGTAGTGTTTTAGAGAGATTTTTTTTTTATTAGGTTGAAAAGTGCAATATTATGTTATGGATTCCTGAATCCTAAACGTAGCACTAAAAAGTTCAAGTACTTACCAGAAATATTAAAATAATAGCCAAATTCAAAGCTATATTGGGTCAACCCAATTCAGATTGCCATCGATACGCTGAGACAAAAGATTATTTATTATTATTCGTTTTCTTACTATGTGTAACGTGTATTGAAAAAACCAATCCATCCAGCCGTAAGACCGCCATTGTATCCATAGATTTCAAATAATGTCAAGTAGGTGTAAAGAAGAGAGCTGTGTAACATTTTTGGTGTGATATAAATTATAGGTACTCTATCTATCAATCCTTCATAGATAATAATATCTATATCAAACAGTTATACTGCAAACAAACTCTTTTTCTACACAGAACCGATCAGACACTTCACAGAACTTTTACAGAACTTACAAAGTTATCCAGCAAAACACTTCAGTTCACAAGTATTCAATTTCCTTGGTTCCATGTTGTATCCATAAATAGTTATATACATAAACAGGAAATCAAATGCTGCAAGTAAAATGGGACTTCTAACCGGGGCACGATCGCACGCATGCATAAGCTAGTAGGGAAGCTACTGTGGGCTTCTAAGGCATCGGTCCCATCGTCAGCGAGGAGCGACTAGCTATCAGCTAGTAGGGAAGTGGAAATCATGTTTTTCCTACTCGTCAGCTTTTATTTTCTGATTAATTTCGTTGCGGGATCCAAGACAGTTACATTGCATCTCTGGGCTGTCTGGGGTGTTGATTTTGGCTTTCAGGAGTTGCAGTGGTTTGTGATAAAAGTGAAGGCTTCGGGTTTAAAAAAAAATGTTGCCAGCTATTTTCTCGTCTATGAAACATACAAAATATTGTAGGCCCTGTGCCAATAGATACTTGTTTGCCGATCTATTTTACTACCACTGGGCTGTACTCTTTAGTCACAACGACAAGAGTTATCACACACAGTACTCGCTCAGCCTCGCTAGCACCACCATCATCTGCCGACCCTTTTTATTCAACATGATACCACTCCGACTGGTAGTCACACTTTCGGGCTCCTAACTACCCGTAACAGTAACTTCTGACTGTTCACAACGCTGTGAGAACTCAGTGAAACAAATAACTAGTGCTTCTACAAATTCTAGTGAGGTCTACGTGCTTCTCGCTACTCGCTGGCGGTGGGACAAGCGCTTAAGGAACCAATCTTTTATGGACTGACGTTTGGCTGCATACGATTTGTGTAGTGGCTTAGGTGGGCCCACGTTTATATTTATAGTGGCTTGGCTTTACAAGGTTGGAGACAGGATCTGAATTTCATGCCACTTTGGGTGGAGTTCGGTAAAAGGACACCAGAAAGATAGTTTCGGAGATTATTTTTTGAAACACTATTTTAAGCTTTCACGGTTTATAATTAAACTTAAAATGACTGTGCTGTGTGTGTGTGTGCTGTGCGTGTGTGCTGTATGTGTGCTGTGTGTGGCTGTGCTGTGTGTGTATGTGCTATGCTGTCTTTGTAATTTTTTTCCATCCACCCGCATTCGCCAGTCAAGCCGCGACCAGGGCGCTTGCCGTGCGAACAGCTTCGAAATATCGGGGGCTCAAAAATAATACTAATCATGCAAGATATCGTAAGTGTCATTTTAAGTTTTGATTATTTTTGCCATGGATTTTTCACATTCATTTAAGCCATCCCCTGAAAAGTATCTCAATCAATTTCATTAAAATATCTGAAGAGAAATAAATGGAAATGTCCAGTCATTGTTAATTCCCAAACTTGTTACATTTTGCTCTAAAAATGTTTATTTTAGTCATTATAATGAACATACACACAATATACACAGAAATACACCTCGTTTTTAAAGTTCCATTCCCAAAGGGTAAAAACGGAACCCTTTTACTAAGACTCCACTGTCCGTCTGTCCATCTGTCCGTCTGTCCGTCTGTCACCAGGCTTTATCTCATGAACCGCTAGCTACCAAGCTAGATAGTTAGAATTTTGATCGATGATGATAACAACAAATACTAAAAACAGATTAAAATAAATACACACATCAACACGGTCTAGGGATATTTTTAAAATTTTAGAAACATTGATAGCGAATTACTATCAATGTGTTAATTATTTATATGACATGTATATATTTAAAAGATACGTTATTTAATATTCTACCATTTTTTAATAATGGTTAAGGTATAGATTAAAATTTCAGGATTTTATGGAAAAAAAATGAAGCATAGACGGAAACCGTATATGAATGAACTTTTAATTTGTGAGTAAAAACTGAAAAAAATAGAAAAATCATTTAATTTGTGTTTATAAACTTGAAGTTAGTAGTCTGAGAAAGCGCCCATGATGTTCATAACACATCGGCAACGATTCGGCATGCTCATAACAAGGTTGTCAATGTCTTGCTGCGGAATATTGTCCCATGTCCTTCTGAGGTGCGCAAAAAGTTGATCTTCTGTAGCCAGATTTTCAGGAACTTCCTTCAGAGCTCTTCTTTGCAGCATATCCCACGCATGCTCAATGGGATTTAGATCTGGCGATTGAGCAGGCCAGTCTAAGACCCTAACATTATGTGTATGTAACCAAGCTGCTACCGTTCTCGCCGTGTGTGCCCGGGCATTGTCGTGCATGAGCAGGAAATCTTGCCCCATTTGTGTTCTGTGGGGCAAGATTACGGGCCCCAGCACCTGTTGGACGTATCGTTCTGCCGTCATATTGCCCCGCACCCAAACGAGATCCGTCCGTCCTCCAAGACGAATTCCTGCCCAAACCATAATTGTTCCTCCTGGGTATGGGTGAACTTCCTGAGGGTTCTGGAGACGGCTCCATCGTCCAGGAACTCGCCAAACACGCGTCCTTCGTGAATCTGGATGGAAGCCGAACCTGGATTCATCCGTGAACAGCACATTGGACCATTGGTCACGGCCCCAGTCCACGTGGTTCCGAACCCATTCTAATCGTCGTCCACGATTGCCTCTCCTTAAAGGTGGGACCCGGAGTGGTCTACGAGAGCGTAGATTGCTTTTATGCAGTCGCCTTCTTACAGTTTGGTCACTCACAAGCACTTGGTGTTCCACTCGCAGCCTTTGGACCAATTGAGTCGCCGTTGCATTTGGTTGTGCTCGCGCAGTAATTTGCAAAAATCGGTCTTGTCTGGGGGTAGTGATGCGACTTGGCCCCCGTTGCCTCTCCGCTACTTCACCTGTGGCACGATAGCGTGTCCACAATCTTGAAATTACATTTTGATGGGTCCCTATGGCCTCAGCAACATTACGCTGAACAGATCCAGCTTCCAGCATTCCCACAGCTCGTAACATCTCCGCCCTCGTCAAATGTCGGCGTTGCATGGCTACAATACCTTAATTTTAACTTTATCTTTCGTTTAAAAATGAAAAAAAACTGTAACTAAACGTAATTCGTATTGTTTTCTAAATTTCGCACAAATGAAAATTCCCTCTCCTATACATCAAGACATTTTTATGCCACCGAAACAAAAGAATTTTCAAAAATTTGAATTTGGAATTAGTCTGAGATAAATTACAAACAAATCGGTGTATAAAAGATGCGGCCAGTACTTTTCGAGTTATTTAATTGAGTATGAAATATCCCTAGACCGTGTTGATGTGTGTATTTAAGGGGTGCTCCCATATACAACAAATGTGATTTTTTTGCCGTTTTTAGCTCGATATTAATAATCGGCATCAGGAAGACGCTTGAAATATTCACAGAATATGTAGTTGTATTTTCACATAAAAAAAAAAAATAAATCCCATACAACAAAACGTGATTTTTTTCCGTTTTGTCTAATGTTGTCTATATAGATAATGGTACGGAACCCTTCGTGTGCGAGTCCGACTCGCACTTGGGACTGGTTTTTATATCCTTTTTATACTGTTATTGATTTAACTTCACGAGAAATACCTCAACTGTATGAACGCAGTTAGGTCACTCGCAACATACCCTAATACCCTTTTCCAAAAGTTCTAGGAATTCCGAAACTGACGGTAAAAGCCGTGTGAGGGAACTCTCATAGGAAGCCTTTATTTTGTACCTTTTTGAAGGCCCGGCTACCTCTAACGTTATTGAATTTTTGGAGCACAAGTACGAAAAAATTGGAATATTATGCAGATGGTTATAGTGTAGTGCCATATTGAGGGTCCTATCCTTTGAGAGGAGCAAAGTAATAAGACTTAGGGAAATATATTTTTATTCTGTATCGTATGAGAGTATCTTTACCCAAGTAATGGCTAATTTTCAAGATATAGGGATAGGATATATATTATTATGATCGTGTACGGTGGTGTTATAATATCGTATGATGAGCGAAGTACACTTCATTGTACCCTTAGAACTAGCAGTAATTTATAATATGAAAGAACTGTGTAATTTTTTTAGTATGTTCTATTAAAATTCATCTGTACCATTTTTTTTTTTTTTTTTTTGGATGGGAAATCATCAAATGACTTCAAACTCAAACTCAAACTCAAACTCAAAGCATTTATTTCAATTAGACCATTACGGCACTTTTGAATGTCAAAAATACAAAAAAGAAAATCAAAGCTACAGTCCCAGTCACAAGGCATAATAACTTGAGAAAGTACTGTAGTTGCCCATTCCCTAGCGTAGATCTCTATGGAGAAGAACGGGCAAGAAACTCCATGGACACTCTTTTAAAAACAAAATATTGTTACAAAATCTTGGTTACATCTTTTATTTTGAGATTATACATATATGTGAGAACGATGTAGAAAGACGTGCACACTAAGAGCGTCCAGAGTAAAAGATTAGATCAACAGTTTACGAATAAAGTAATTAAAATGAACCTTGGCAGCTAAGAGATGACCAGTCCCAACTGACAGCGCCCGTTCACAAACATGACGCATGTACCGGCGCCATTCAACTCAACCATATTGAAGGGAACTAAATGACCCGACACACCCGCCACCATCAGCGAGACATTTAAGTGAGCATGACATTCTCGCAGCCACCAAGGCATATTCAAGTCAATGAAATATAAATAAATGTAAATGGTGGCTGAACAGTACAAAGTACTCACACATGTGCTATGCAATTATATAATACTAAGAACTGGAATCTATATAATGCAAGTATATTTTTACAATCTTCTGCAGCTTCCACAAAACATTAACATGGGAATCAATTCTTCATCTTCTTCTTCACGTGTCGATGGACTCAAATAATGCCCGACCCAAACAATCAATTAATTTGCCCCCCCCCCCCCTATGGTTTTGGAGCAGGACCAGCATTTAGCCAAGCATTTTTATCATCAATGTAATCCCCCAACTTATAATATGCTTGCCTACATAGTGTGCGTTTTATACAAGATTTAAATTTCGTCTCGTTCAGTTGAAGAATGTGGGGAGGTATTTTATTGTAACATTTCAAACAGTACCCCATGAAAGATGAATCTACTTTGGCAAGCCTGAAACCTGGCTGAACTAGTTGGTCCCTATTTCTAGTGTTATAGTGGTGTCTGTCACCTCTTCTACTGAATAAATGCCGATTTTTCCTAACGTACATGATGTTTTCATAGATGTATTGACAAGGTACTGTCATGATATTAATTTCCTTAAACAGTTCTCTTAGAGAATCGCGTCTACGTAATTCATAAATGGCTCTGATGGCTCTTTTCTGCAGAATAAATATAGACTCGATGTCTGCAGCCCGTCCCCATAGTAAAATACCATATGACATAATACTATGAAAATAACTAAAATAGACTAGCCTCGCGGTATCAATATCAGTGAATTGACGGATTTTTCTAACAGCATATGCTGCTGAGCTCAGCCGTCCTGCAAGAGATGTTAAATGAGGACCCCATTGTAACCTTGAATCGAGCGTGATTCCCAAGAAAACCGTTTTATCGACAAATTCTAGTTTCTCTTGATTCAATATTATGTCACAATCACTACTTTTGACATTTGGTAGAGCAAATCTAATGCACTTAGTCTTTTTTCCATTTAGTACTAAATTATTGGCGGTAAACCAATTGTGGACCTGCAGTAGGGCGTTATTTACGTCGTCAAGATTAGTGGCACGTCTGTTTATCCTAAATATTAAAGAAGTATCGTCAGCAAACAACACCATATGCGGATGGTTGTTAAATAAATGGGGTAGGTCATTAATATACACTAAAAAGAGGAAGGGACCCAATATCGAACCTTGTGGTACACCCATTTTTACTTTTAAACCCATTGAGTTGACTCCATTCATTTGTACCTGCTGCTGTCTATCATTCAAATATGATTTTATTAAACTGAGCGCAAGTTTACCTAAACCGTAATGCTCAAGTTTCAAGATCAGGGTTTCGTGATTTACACAATCAAATGCCTTCGAAAGGTCACAGAAGATTCCTATGGCATCTTGTGCCTCTTCTGTGTTTTAATAAAGTGACACCGGCGTCAGTTGTACAACGTCCTTTGGTGAAACCATACTGTTGCTCGTGTAATATTTTATTGGTGTTGAAATGGTTAATCATTTGATTGAGCATTATCTTTTCAAACACTTTGCTGAAAACCGGCAACACGGATACGGGCCTATAGTTATTGGTGTCCTTACTGTCCCCGGATTTAAAAAGCGGTATTACCTTACTGAATTTCATTAGATCTGGGAAGACCCCTTGATCCACGCACAAATTAAATATTGAGGCTAAATACGGCGCTACAGTCTCAATAATTGAGGTACAAGCTTTGATAGACATACCCCATAGATCTTCCGTTAATTTGATCTTGATTTGCTTAAAACCTTTTATGACTGTTAAGGGGTTTATATGCTGAAATTTAAATTCATTTGGACAGGCTAAAACGTTCGCTTTCAATAAATCGATAGAGAGCAAGGCAGAGGAATTTAAGGTTTCTGTAGTTTTAAGTGGGATACTGGTAAAGAAATTTACAAATTCTTGAGCAGCTTCATTGTTGGAGCTCACAAGGCCACGCGATGTCTTTAGTGTGAAGTCATTACCTTGTTTTTTATTTCTATTTGTTTCATTGTTGATAATTTTCCAAACCGTCTTTATTTTGTTGTCGGCTGATTTAATCTTGTTGCTAATGAATAAGGATTTGGCTACCTTGCAAGTGTTTTTAAAAATTTTCGAGAAAGTAGCAACATATTTATTAAAAGCTTCAGTGTTGATGTAAGGCTTAAGGCCGTACAGCTCAAACAATCGTTCTCTACTTTTCCTAATACCTTGTGTTGCCCAGTCACTGAAAATAAACTTTGGGCCAATAGTTTTAGATTTCTTTTTTAAAGTATTATTAAATTCGGTGTGCACTACCGAAAAGAATTCTTCATGAAATACATTTACATTGTTTCTAATATGACCCGGTATACTTAACTTGTTAATTAAATTATTATTAAATTTGTCTAGATTGCTGGGTGTTATTTGTCTAGTTTGTATCTGAATTCTTTGTAATTGTATTTTGTACGCGAAAGTAACGGTCTGACCACTATGATCTGAAGGCAGGTAATTTACGATGGATTTATCTAAGTAATCGCAGCAACAAAAAACATTATCGATACATGTAGCAGTATTTGTAGTAATTCGAGTTGGTTCTGAAAACACATTTGACAAATTAAATGATTTAAAGAGACTTAAGAATCTACTGCTATTCACATTATTCTCTATGATATTAACATTAAAGTCACCACAGATAATTATTGGTTTATTACCAGTTACAAGTTTTGCCAAAGCATCTTCCATTACTGACTCAAAGTTAGAATAGTTCAGGTAATTAGGGGGTCTGTAAACGCACACTATTACATGCTTATCCAGCTCAACATAAGATAATTCAATGCTATGTTCAACCGATAGACCGACTATATCATTACGCGACTTAGATTTAATACAATTTTTGACTAGGATTAATGAACCCCCACGCATCTTAGATTTTCGGTTAAAGCAACTGCTCACATTGTAATTCTCATAATTTATTTGCATTACTTCATAATCTTTCATCCAATGTTCAGTAAAACAGATAATATCAAACTTAGTTTTTTCTAAAAATAGTTCTATTTCTAGTAGTTTGGAAGAAAGTCCCTGAATATTCTGGTGAAACAATTTTAAGGAATTCTGCTCAGCCCCTTTTTTACAAATAATTGATTGAGAGCTAGAAGATACCTCGAAGTTGACGAGATTAACTAAATTGTCACTCGTACCTTCTATTGTCTTAGTGACTAGTTTAAATCTAAGCTAATATTTGTATAATTACAATTAGTATAATTACTAATTTCTGTAGACCTATTTACAAAAAACTGCGACATACCACTTAAGTCTGAGTTTATAATAAAAGCTAATAGCCGAGCTATTTGACGTCTAAAACTAATAGGCAAGTACGCATTGTTCCTGGTTGACTTCAATTTCTGAACGAAACTGTTAGTGTCGAAAAATATCAACCTGTCACTATAATGACTAACTAAAAAATGGACATGATTGTTTAATTTATGGATATAATGATTTTGCTTGCTAGACAATTTCTTAAAGTACGGGAATGCGCACAGAATAATTTTCTTACATTTTAGTTTTAACAGTTGAGTGACATTGTCAGTGATATCGTCAATTTTTACGTTCGAACTATTACCTACAAGTACAGTTACTATGGCATTAGGATCTAATTCCTTCCGAGTTATGGATGACATTATGTGGTTGTATGAAGCGTTTTTTTTTTTTTTTTTTTTTTTTTTCGGATGGGAAATCATCAAATGACTTCTCCCGCTCTGGGCAGAGCAGGAGGGAGTGTCAGACTTTTACTGACTAAAACCCATCCATGTTCCTTCATCGCCCTTTGTGTTCCGGGGCCACGGTATCTCTTTCGAATAGTCCCGCAACCCCGGCAGGCATCGGTCCTTTCGGACCCCTTCCTTTTTGCTGACTCTCTTTGAGGCGCGCGTGGAACACGAACGCGCCGTCGACACGGCCTGTCGTCATGAGACGGACGGACGGCGAGCTAGCCCATAGCCCACCGTCCACAGGCCCGCGCCTACGGTGGCCGGGGGCCACGTGGTGGCCTCCGACGCCCGGGGCGTCTCCCGCGGCGGCCGGGACGCTGTGAGGTTCTCTCCCTCTCACGTTCCGCCACCTCCTTCTCTAGCATTACTGCTTCGCAGAAGGAGGTGACGGCGTCCCATTCCGTCTCGCTCCGGACCATGGCTTGCACCAGGGCCGGACGCGAGAGCTCGCCGCCGCCAATCGCCGCTTCGAGGACACGGCGGTGCTCCGCCCACGCGATTCATCTGTACCCTTAGGTGATAATAGGACCACTCATTGCTATAACTACGATATCGTTAAAAACTAAAGAAAGTGAGCCCGTCACAGGCTTAATTCAGTGCAGGTAATAACCGTAACGTAAACGCGATCGTTTTCGTAGCATTCCCGAAGGTTGCGTAGCGCGTCGGCGTAGCAGCGTAGCACTCGAATCTCGTAGACTCATGTGCTACACTCCAACGCAGTGACCCGGCTTTCTATGATTTACACGACGTACCGAGTTTTATCATATGTGTATTAGTGATACGCGTCATACTAATAAATCGCGTTTAGAAAAGAAACAGGAATTTATTAAAATCATACGTATATATTTTCGAAAAAATTAACGTTATAATTATGTATATTCCGTCTCCTAACCAACACAACCTATATTTACAGGTATTGCAGCCCTATCTTTGCATACAAACACACAAATGACTAAATCGAGCTACAATTACTAACATATAAACAATTCAGGCTACCATACTTCACAGTCCACAATTCACGTGATCTGAAGTTATTGCAGCAGTTTCAAACACGTCTGATAAGTGACGTCATTACGACATAGTCGTTCAGGTAGTTTAGACAAGGGTAGTAGAAGTTAAACATAATATCGTGAAGACCGGAGGTTGGTATGTTTTGATAAGGGGCAGTTAACTTTGCTGTTCGTTCTGTTTAGTACGGTACCCCGCACGTTTGTGGTAATAAACCAGTTTAAACTGGCCCTTAGCCTATTCAAATTGAGTACTACGCTGCTGTGTACTAATATTGACATGATGCCATTGCGGCGTACTGTACCCACCTATCATACTAGGTGTTATTAAACACTGTTTTATGCTTTCACGGTTTAAAACTAAACTTAATATGTCACTTACGGGATATCTTCCGTGATTTTTATTTGTTTCGCGCCATGATCGCTGGTTAACTGGAGAATGCGGGTGGATGGAAAATAAATTGTTAGGAGTTGCTAAGCGCACTATTGGAACTCGACACTAAGTCACAGAATAGATAATAGTACTAGCGTACAGAAGTTGCATTCCTTTGATCTTGAAGAAAGCCGACATTTTAAATACCTAAACAGGGCGCGCTCGATCTAAATTGTGCCTTGACGCCACGCGTTATCGTATGTTATTCGGTGTCTTGCTGCTTAATGGTCAATCGGTAGGGTTGCCACAAGTACTAAAAATAAAATACTTACTACCAACATTTTTGTGTTTTAATGTATTATTATTTAAATGTTAATTAAAACTTACCTATATAATTACAATTGTTTTACTCTATTATAATGTCTCATATATTTCTTGCCTACAAACGATCTGCTCTAAAATAACGATACCTTAATTTACTTATTACATAATTATAATAGCAGCATAAATTTGAAATCTAACAAATAATTTTAAAATAAACTCTGATGGGAAAAGCATGGATATAGAGCAGTGAAATTAATATAAAAAAAGACAATTTTTTTCTACATTTATTAACAGCAACAGTTTATCCGGCTTGTCATTTTCACTAATAATGATTAATGATCAATTAATCAGTTAGTTAACAAACACAAAGTACGAGTAAGTACGCGACGCAAGCGATCAGTCGAAAGAGCGCGAAAAATTTACGCGGCATACGTACGCTCGGCTGGAGCGCGATAGCCACACTGTGCTTGCATATTCAATATGCGCGAAGCGGTAGGTAATTATCTCATGCCTACACACGGAGTGACAGAGCCCTGACTAAGTCACGATAAAACACACTTTTAACACACACATTTACATTTATCTTCCATCCACCCGTATTCTCCAGTCAACCCGCGATCACGGCGTTTGCAACAGCTTCGAAATATCAGGAACAAATAAAAATCACGCAAGATATCCCGTAAGTGACGATATAAGTTTAGGTGTTATTATTGGATTTTAGAAATTATTTTGTAAAAACCTTTTGTTTTTTTTTTAAAGGGGAGGAATAGTGTAGGAGCGCTGACACAGGACTTTGTATTCGTTGTACCTACTCCATTGTAATACCTTTCGTGAGTAAAGAAATATCCAAGTTCCATCACACACATCTAAAAAACACATATACATGTACGCATAAAATATCCATGATGGACCGAATTTAAAATCTATGTGTCACACAACAAAATCAGGCTAAAACTTTCACAGAATCAGACCTATGTAAGTATATTGTGATGACACTGTCTCAAAAACGAAGTTTATTTATTGGATTTTTGTGAACGTTATCTTGATAAATAACCTCGTAAAGGAGCTCGTGGCTAAATAATAACAGCCACTTGGATTGATCTTCAGGTTAAGCCGAACTTGTCTGGGTTGTTCCATGGATGGGTGACCACCAATTATATACCGAGTTTCCTCCGTGCCTCGGAATTATCGTTAAGCCGTTGGTCCCGGCTGTCATTTGTAAATCTATAACAGTCGTTACGGTAGTCAGTGGCCCCAAAAGACTGATAACCAGTCTTAAAAAGGGGTATCAAGAAAAAGTTGACAAATTGGTTATTAGATAATTGTTTTTATGACATTGGCGAATATATGGAATATTGTAACAATCCAAGATGACATGTACTTAATATTGACATTGGTTTTAAATCTATAATTATAATAATACTAATTCATCTTGGACATATTGTATCACAAATCTTGACATTTAATGTACTTAGTTTTATGAATGACATTTTATTATTTAATTATTTAATATTTGTACACCACATATTGTGGTAGAGTGTATAGAACTTATAAAAATTTTAACATCATACTATGTAAAACTACATTCTTACAAATAAATAAATTCTAATTCTAATTCTATCGTATCACCCAGTACTAACTGTGTTGTAGAGGTCAGATCGGTAATCGCTTCATGTAAAATACTGGTATTCTGCTGCATCCGGTTAGACTGGAAGCCGACCCCTACATAGTTGGGAAAAGGCTAGGCAGATGATGATGTTCTTGATAAATAACCTAACCACAATGCAAATAAAAAACATCCATACACAAACAGAAAACTAACATCCCTACCATACCCATCCAAGCATGACTCATTTGGCATTTCCAAAAGTTGGCCTAAAGTCAATACACTCAAATCCTTTGACAAACGCTCCTTCAAGGGCCGGGGACAAGGGCATCCCTTTACTAAGATTACAAGAATAGCCACCAAATCGAGAGGGTTTTTATCATGAAATACGGTATACAGATAGGGGGTATGTAGGGGTGTAGAGGGGTGTGAGGGGTAATTTTATTAGATCGATTATTTTGTTTTGGGGTAAAATGTCACAGATTTTTGTTTACTTGTCTCGGTTTTACTTGCGAATGATTTTATATCAATTAGAACATGGACGAAGAGCAAACTATATTAGTGTTTAAAAAAACATTATAACTAGTATTTAGGATATGATAAATAGATCTGATCGTGTCTCGTTAGTCGAGTGTTTACAATCCCGACTTTTAAGCATGAGGTCCTGAGTTCGATTCCTGGCTCGGGCAAAGTGTTATTAAGTTTTTCTATCAGAAATTTCTTATTAGCAGTCACAAAGTCCGGATGATGGCAATAGGCTCGCCCCCTATTACATGGGACTTAATGGTGCATCCACACCGCAGTTAATTTTTGTAGAGCAACGTTTCCAAGTGTTACTTAGCAACATCCGATAAGAAAATGCTATGTATTGTTAGTATAATTATGTTGCCGTGTTAGTTTAAGTTAGGTAATATTGGTGTCGATTCTGTTGTGCACAAATTAAACTTAATTTATGCTATTGCTATCTTTTACTTATAGGCAGTGCGAGAAAAGGACGGCTATAGCTATGAACTAAGTTAGAGATGTCAAACTAGTTTATGCCTTGCGCTTCACCGTGTTTTTAGTCGACATGTTTTTACGTTTCATTTGTATAGAAATATTAGTGCCAACTAAATTTGACAGCTCTAAATTACGTCCGTAATTTTCTCGTTTTATTAGAGAAAAAAAATAGCAATAGCCTAAATTAAGTTTAGTTTGTGCACAACAGAATCGACACCATTGTCTAACTTTTTAAAAAAGTCAACACGTGGTAATAATTGATCACATTGTTAGAGAATGTTACCTCAACACGGCAACATAAAATAACATCTGTTAACTCAATAGGGAGGGGTAACTGTAGAACTAATTGCGCTAGCATAGTTGGTACCCAAACATCGTCATTGGTTGAAAATGTGGTAATGTCATTTTATATTTCAAAATTGCTTAACCTCATTGGTCAGATTGAGCCACCCGCCGATTGCTAAGGCAAAGTAAATTTCAGATGGCGCCATCTGAAATTTACTTTGCCTTAGCAACCCCATTGCAAATGTACGTTTCCGTCAACGTCTGATCAAACGGAAGTTACTTTTCGTTATATTTTGTTAATTTATGTTATTGGCGGCATGAACGCGATGAGTAACAATCAACAAAAAGTTACAAGTAGCCACAAAAGTTACAGATAGTTACTTAATGTTACCGTGTTGCACAGTGTTGCTCCACAAAAGTTAACTGCGGTGTGGATGCACCATAAAACATGACTAGCGATATGTGGGTGTACTATTAAACCTTCGGTTAGCACTGTTCGGAATGCAACTGTAACCCGTAGCAGCAACGTCGTTCAATCCGCAACGACAGCAATATGATCGACATGACTGATTGTGTTGTGTGACTTCACTTTCCCTCTAAAAGAGCGGTCGACAGACAGATGTTCCATTTTTTAAATTTGTAATGTACTGTATGATGTCTCTATAAGAGTCTTCTGAATATGTTTCATATTTGTTTTGCAAACCAACAATCAATTCCAATTTATAAACAAAAAAGCCGCTACAGAAAGCAAAAGAATAAATAAACACCCTGTAATTCAATATGTGAACAACCACCAAGAATAAAGCTGGAACATCGTAAATATTCAATGCAATAACGCAACATTGCATGCTCGATTGCACATCCTTAAACAATTAATATTCGCTTGTGGCAAAGATTGTATTAAGCTTAATGAGATCACGGATGTCATCCGATACCAGGGTTTAATTTAATCGTTTTGGTCACGTGAATTAATGTATGAATATTAAAAAGTTTGACCGTCATATTATTAACAATTCGTAAAATATGAACAAATGACAGTTGGGGTCAACGGACGTGTTTTCGAGAGGTAATGGACGGTCACTAATCTGCCGTCACTTTCGATCTTCGATTACCAATAATAAGTTCAACATAAATCATAACATTAGTATACCCACATTTCGCCAGTTATGTTTAAGTCCCCCATGTTGTTACAGGGGGTAATAATTCATAGGAACATAAGATCTATGACATTTATTACAATATTAGTATACCTATAATAAATAATTCCATGGCATCAATCTACACGCATCTTATACACGGAAAATCAAAACCAACTATTGAAAACACTCACAATATCACGCAACAAACAACCATTATCCCCCATCTCTCACGAAAACAAAAGAATACTTTATTCATTCCCCCCCATTCCCCAAAGAAACGAATAAACGATAGTAAATGCAATATTTATTGTACACGGTTTTATTGGCCCGTTTCGTTTACTGACGACGTTCAAGTAATTGCCAAATATTCAGTGTTTTACTGACAAGGATGAGCAAACGAGTTAATCATTTGTTGAAGGTACTGGCTTGATTGCTCTCAGTTTATTGCTTGTAAAATTTTAATGGGTCTACCAGTTTACCTGGAGATAAGGTGCCCTATTTTTGGGACGTAATTTTATTACGAACCATTTTGTGGTGTTGCTTTCATGATACTTGATGGCCGTAAAAT
Organism: Xestia sexstrigata; assembly: GCA_941918905.2. Classification (NCBI taxonomy): domain Eukaryota; kingdom Metazoa; phylum Arthropoda; class Insecta; order Lepidoptera; family Noctuidae; genus Xestia; species Xestia sexstrigata. The sequence continues at coordinate 23,482,812 of OW799201.2, forward strand.
ATAAAAATTATGTGAAATGGCAACAAAAATTTGATAGCGAGCTGATTTAACCTCATGAAGGTACTTCTTAGGTTAATGCCTCAAGTATAATATTGTCTGCAATAAGCAACATTTTTGACTTGGTTTTGTGTACAAGTATATTTACCACTGAGTGTTTTGTGATTGCTTCCTTGTTCTAGTGGTCACTGGCGCGACTGCTGACAATTAGGTACTGGGTTCGATTCCCAGGTCGGGCAAAGTGATATTGGGTTTTTCCGTCAGGAATTTCTCACTAGCAGCCACGTAGCCTCGATTTGCACCTGATTGACGGCAATAGGCTCGCTCCCTATTACATGGGACTTAAACATAACTGGCGAAATGTGGGTGGTATCTATAGGGACACTTCTGCCTAACCCTTCGGGGATTACAGGCGTGATGTTATGTTACGTTATGTTTGTGTTTCAAGTAGGTGTTAGCCTGTCTGAACGGGTCCAAATCAAGAGGTGGATTCTTAAAATGTACCTTTGTACGAAAGGGTCAGAACTGAATCGAAGTTAGAGATTTATATCCTTGATACTGGATGGTTATGACTTACCTCATGCATTTCTAATCCTTTAATAACATTCACCTCAAACAAAAATCGCAGTCTATTCTTAGAAACACCTCTAAATCCTCCGTTCCTCAGTTTTCACAACGCTAATAATTTACTTAAAACAGCGTGTGAACGAAGCGTCAGTAAAGGGGATTTGTACGGAGGAACAGCAAACGAAATCACTGCAATATCCCCCAATAAAGGGGGATTTTGTTTATGAAGACTACAAATCGTGACTTTCATTACTCGTCGTCGGGCCGAGGAATTGACTGCCAGTATTATGTATTGAAAGCAATTTCGCCCTCGCCTTCTAGCTGACGTATTGAAATTTTATGTACCTTCTAGAGAAGATTTTTTATTGAACACCGGCTGTATTTCAATAGGAATCAGGTTTGGAAATGTACCAGTAGGTATCTACTTTGTTCCTGTAGGACTGAAAAAGGTGCCTTAAGAAGAAACGAGAATATGAATCATACCAAATTGCTTATTATTTGTAGCAAGTTACAGCAGTCGCTTTATTGGCAATATATTGCTTAATTTATTTTTATATTTCCGTACGCAAAATACGCGCTTTGACGTGGAGTTACGGACACCAGCCCGTCATACAATACATTATAATTCGTTGCTTCATTCTTCAGATATGATTATAACAACGTAGTTTCCTTTACTTACTTGGTAACTTCGCACATTTTTTAAAGATTTTAATTTTAAAACGGTTAATTGGCCGTACCGCTGCGCCTGTGCCTCTGTGTTGACACTGACGTTTAGTTCATTCCTTTTTCGTGCGCGGTAACTATCGCACGCACCCGTTAAGCAACATGCCAAAAAGGAGCGCGCAATCAAGAATTGAGCACTATGCTAGAAAAATTCGAAAAATAGAAGAAAAAGTTAAACATCGACGAAAAATTAGACCGTTACAAATATCTTCATCAGATGACGAAGGTAAGCAACAATTAGTGAGTGCGTTCTAATCACTTCCGAAAGTGATTAGTAAAACTAATTAACAGTTTTGTTTATGCTCTGGGATTGACTGCGAGTCAATAACTTTGACATTTTTTCAAAACTAAATGAAAATTATTTTATAATACTGCATCGGGGTTGACTGCGAGTCTTCAACGGTGACAAAGAAGCACATAAATACGTACAATCTAAAGTAGATGTACCGTTAACGTGCTAAATTCCATTCGGCCACTTTATTTTTCCGCTACCCTCAAATTATTATCTTCACAACCTTAATTGCAAATCGTAATTACAGGTAACGAAGAGTCTGTCGAGGCCCTGGGTACCCTGGGTCTACACGATGATTCGCAAGCAGTGGAACCGGAACTCGGTGATAACCCCGACCAACACGACGGTCAGGCGGCACCCTGTCCTCAAGAGGAAACCTGTTCCAGCGTAGAACCTGAACTAGATCCTGATCTGCTGTCAGCGCTCGGCGAATCCACGTCAGACTCACCTGACTATGGTGACAACATTCACGGTAATTTATCACAATTGTGGCTTCCTTTGCTGAGGAAGGGTATGCCTAAGGAAAGTAAAGATGTGCTACTGAAAGAGTACCTTGTGCCAGACAATTGTAGGTTTCTACAGGCGCCAAAATTAAACGCAGAAATCTCAGCGGCGGTACCAGACATGGTGCGTAATCGCGACAAGACACTTACAGCGTCTCAACAGCAACTAGGTACGGGTATCACTGCCATCAACAGAGGCATGGATCTGCTGCTAAAGAGCGATAACAAGGTGCAAGCCATGAAACATTTGAGCAACGGTTGCCGCCTACTATGTGACTCACATTACTTAGTAACCCAGACTCGAGTAAAGTTAATCACTCCTAGTTTGGACAAGGCTTTCTTAAATATAATAAATGAGTCCGAAAGGGACGAATCACTGTTTGGCTCGTCCTTATCAGAGAAAATTAAAGCCGCCAAGGCCATTGAAAAACAAGGCCTTTCCATAAAGAAGACTGCGAAGGTGCCAAAACCGCCTCAACAGCCTAACACACGCCCGGCGTACCAGGGAAACTGGAACCCGCCTCCTCGATACCCGGCGAACAGGGGGGGGCGGGGTGCATACAGGAGGCCGGCGCCAGCAGGGAATCGCCGCCCATACATGCCGTCAGCTCAAACACAACGCCCTGCTTCACAGGACAAGCCGCGAGCGCCTGCTCAGAGTCACCGTTAGCACAGGTACATGCGGGTAGACTTACCCACTTTTATGATCGATGGTTAAAAATAACCAACAACAATGTAATTCTTGATTGGTTACAAAATGGATATCCAATACCTTTTCTTATGCCTGTAAGTCAATCAATAATACCTAAAAATAACCTATCATCATATAATGAAAAATCAGACATGATGAAAGCAATTAATAAACTAAAAGCATTAGGGGCCGTCTCAGAGTGCTACGTAACTAAAGATCAGTTCATATCTAAAATATTTCTGACTAAGAAACCTAACGGCGATAACCGCTTCATATTAAATTTGAAATCCCTAAATAAGTTAATAAATAACGATCATTTTAAAATGGAGGATTACCGAACAGCATGCAAATTGATACCACGCAACGGATACCTAGCCACTATCGATTTGAAAGATGCATATTTCCTCTTAGCAATTAGGCATGATGACCGTAAATATTTAAAATTTCAATTTAAGCCCAATAACTCGCAAAAAGCTAAAACTTTTAGTTTTAATTGCATGCCGTTCGGTTTATCCGTAGCCCCGCGGGTATTTACTAAAATAATGAAAGAAGTTATAACTTACCTTAGACATCGCGGTTTCCAGTCAGTATGTTATTTAGACGATATCTTATGTATAGGAGAAACGTATGAGAAGTGTCTTAGTAATGTAAACGAAACTTTGAAACTACTCGAGTTTTTAGGTTTCGTCGTCAACTATGACAAAAGTATGTTAAAACCACAACAATCTTGCAAGTACCTAGGATTTTGTTATGATACCAGAAGCCTCAATATAGAATTGCCAGCCGAAAAGCGACGTAACATTGCCGAATTGGTTACTAAGTTTACAAAATTACCTTCATGTTCAATTCGCGAATTAGCTCGTTTTATCGGTATATTAGTCGCTGCTTGCCCGGCCGTTAAGTACGCTTGGTTATACACAAAGATTTTAGAGCGACAAAAGTACCTTGCGCTACTGAAACATAATAATAATTATGAAGTCAAAATTAAGTTACCTAATATTGTATTAGAAGATTTGTGCTGGTGGCTGTCAAATATCGGTACAACTCGTAATTTTATGCGACAGCCTAATTTTGAAATCGAAATTTATACAGATGCGTCAAGGTCAGGTTGGGGTTCTGTTTGCAAGAATGCTCAAGTACATGGTAAATGGAAGTTGTCAGAAAAGGAATGCCATATCAACTACCTAGAGCTAATGGCAGCCTTTTTAGGATTAAAGTCATTTACCAGCGATGTAACCAACTGTGCAATATTACTTCGCATGGACAATACGACTGCAATCAGTTACGTGAATCGCATGGGGGGTATTCAATACCCACACTTAAATGACCTGGCCAGGTCTCTTTGGAAATGGTGTGAGCAGCGTGACCTTTGGGTATTCGCGTCATACATAAATACGAAAGAAAACCGTGCTGATGCCGCATCCAGAATCGTTAATCCGGATACTGAATGGTCCCTGTCCAATGATGCCTTCCAGGATATTATAAAATATTTTGGTCAACCGGAAATAGACTTATTCGCCTCTCGCGATAATGCCAAGTGTACCAGATTCGTCTCATGGAGACAAGACCCCGATGCAGTATCTGTCGATGCATTTACCTTAGATTGGAATACTTATTACTTCTACGCTTTTCCACCATTTTCCACTATATTAAAATGCCTTAGAAAAATCATCGACGATAATGCATGCGGCATGCTAGTATATCCTAACTGGGCATCACAACCGTGGTTCCCATTGTTACAAAACCTTATAGTTTCCGAAGTGGTTTATTTAAACCCCAATAAATACCTTTTGCAATCTCATTTCAGAGAATTCCACCCCTTGCACAAGAACCTTACCCTGGGTGTCGCGAGGCTCTCCGGCAAGCTTACAGCCGACGGGGTGCCTGCCATGTGCAGACTCAACTATGCTGATGCTATCATCCTTTTCTAACAGTACTATTCAGCAATATAATACTTCACTTAAGCTATGGTGGCAATATTGTACGGTAAACAAAATTAATGTATTTTTCCCTCCGAAATCTTCTATACTGTCATTTCTAACGTCGCAATTTAATAGTGGTTGTGCATATGGCAGCCTAAAATCTCATCGGTCTGCTCTATCAGCCCTTATAGGCAATAATATTGGCTCAGACGAATCTATTAAACGTCTCCTTAAAGGCGCGTATAAATTAAGACCTTTAAGACCGAAATATTCCACCACTTGGAATCCCCAACTGGTTTTAAATTTTATTTCAACTTGGTTCCCTAACAAAGAGCTACCTCTAGACAAAATCACAAAAAAACTTGTGATCCTTTTAGCAATCTGCACCGCTCACAGGGTACAAACACTTTCATTAATTAAACTCGAGAACATATGTTTCTCAGATAACGGAATAAAAATTGTAATAACGGACATCATCAAGACGTCCGCACCTGGTAGGGAACAGCCGGTCTTGTTCCTGCCATACTTCAGGGAAAATACTTCCATTTGCCCAGCTACAGTTCTCTCAGATTATATTTCTATCACTAAAAACATAAGACCTGAGAGTACATCTAGTCTGTTGTTGACGTACAAACGGCCACACAAAGCTGCTACCTCGCAAACCATCAGTAGATGGATCAAACACATGCTGTCAGAGAGTGGCGTCGATATCAGCATATTCGGCGCACATAGCACACGACATGCGGCCACGTCGGCCGCGAACTTGGCTGGAGTTAATATAGAAACGATTCGCAAAACCGCAGGGTGGACTAGTTCCTCTAATTCATTTGCTCGTTTCTATAACAGGTCTATTATAAACGAAGGCGAATTTGCCAGGTCCGTCTGCTTACCATTAGAAGACCTATCGTGATTATAAACGTTTATTATACAGTTCAGAAATGTTTTTGTTTAAGTTTTAACAATAAGAACTTTGTTGAGTTAATTTAAGTTGTTATGTAAAAATACCTTTACAATTAAGAAGCTGTAGACACAAGACTGATTTATCGATAAATAAAACGATACTGTTTATAATCTTATTGTTTATTTCTCTCTCCAGTCCAAAACTTTCTGACTCTTAACATCTACGTTGTTATAATCATATCTGAAGAATGAAGCAACGAATTATAATATATGATCAAACGAACTTACAAGTGAAGTTCGATCTTTATTATGATGAGTTGCTTCATTTGAAGATATGATCTCCCTCCCTCCCTAACATAAGGATAGTTCCCAGTTTCGGAGAAAGTTTTGTATCATACCATTACTTGACTCTAAAAAATGAACTAAACGTCAGTGTCAACACAGAGGCACAGGCGCAGCGGTACGGCCAATTAACCGTTTTAAAATTAAAATCTTTAAAAAATGTGCGAAGTTACCAAGTAAGTAAAGGAAACTACGTTGTTATAATCATATCTTCAAATGAAGCAACTCATCATAATAAAGATCGAACTTCACTTGTAAGTTCGTTTGATCATATAATATTGCTCAATTTTGGTCTAATACAAGGAGTATTTAATTGTCAACGTTCTATAGATCATTTAAAACCCTCGATTCAGAAATGAATCCATTACTAGAGCATTGTTGTAATTCGTACGGAATCAGAGTCAACTAAATAAAGACATGGAAGCCTTAACGAATAGAACGATAAACGAGTTACAATTATATATACCTGAATCTGAGGGCTTCGCCGTATAATATGACTACTGACAATTTGCCGCCAAACACATTTTATCACGCAATACAAACATAGTCAATGGACTGCCACAACAAACAGTATTTCGGTAACTGAAAACATATTTGGCCATAGCTGTTATGTGCTCAAATATTTGAAGCAAACATAGTTATGTAATGTTAATTTTATGTTAACAAACGGAAAAGTATATCATCGGTAAAGAGGGGAGAGCCCTTCAATCTAGGTTCTTCATAACTTCAAGTGTTTTCAGATTACCGGCGGTAGGTAGTATGCAATAGCTTAGCTAACTAAAGGTAACACCGCTGGATTAACATAACGAGAGAGAGTCAAGAGAGGAGAGAGGAGGGAGTCAAGAGTTTTAAATAAATAAATAATAAATAAATAACATTTGCCTTTTAAATTTATATGAAGGAACTAAATTGTAGTGATCAAACACAAGGTAAAATCATTCGTACAATGAATACCGAATGTCAGAGCTATACCTTTCGTTCCTGTACAGCAATAATTGTGTGTTTTATTATTATGAGCCTATATTATTCCACTGAAGGTCGAAAGCCCCTCTTCCACTTTTCGCGATTTTAGACCAATCCTTTAAGGGATGAGTCCGTCTCATCCCGCCATCCCCTTCTGGAATTTATTTAGCTATTTTTTTACATTAAATGGGCCTTTTTCTTGATCTCAATCTTGTCCTGAGGATAGAGATGAGGTCGACAAGAAAGGAAAGAACTGGAGAAGTGAGCTTACACAAAACGTAACACCGAGCCTATAATCCCATGGGGTAAGGCAGATCTGTACTTAGAGCTGGTACATCCACATTTCGCCAGCGCAATTTCAACCGTGTGATACTGCTAAAACCGATACTCCAAGACATGATTTATTAGTCAAAATATTGTCATTGTAACTGTGCCTATTACCCAGGGTGCGGGTGTGGTTGTGTACATAATAAACATAATATAATAAATGATGTGCCACCGCAAGCTGGATCTAGATTTATTGAGTTTCATAGCCACTGACGATTTGTCACTGCAGATGACTAGCTGGCTATACAACGGTGTACGGTAAGCTTGCGACTACTCTGTGTTGATGCAAAGCCAAGAAGAGACTTTTTTATTATATAGCTAAAGATTCTATTGTTAGTTTGCGAAATTTAGTAGATATGTTTCTACTTTTTTTTTACAAAGTTACATGGTTAAATTACCTTTCATTTTGATAACACAACAACATTAATTGGGTTATTTATGACATCCTCAAAGCACGCACGAAACTGGAAGTGTGGCAGATAAAAGGGGAGGCTTATACCCAGCAGTGGGTGCTTCTGGGCTGATTGCTGAGTGGTTCGAACCCAGACAGGCGCATTACTTTGTGTAATTTATTTTATCACCACTGCTCTCAAAACGGTGAAGGAAAACATCGTGAGGAAACCGGCCTGTCATAGAACCAAAAATTTCGAAGCCATGTGACATCTACCAATCCGCACTGGGCCCGCGTGGTGGATAATAGCCCATTCCCTCTCATAGAGAGGAGACCGTGTCCCAGCAGTGGGAACATTATATACTGATGTTGATGATGGCGATATGCTGTGGATTTTTTGAAGCAATGTAGTAGGAATTTTCCTTACAATCCTTTTGATTATGATTACTAGTGTGGTACGCAATTGGACTGCAGTTTAGCTTGTTCTTGTTTTTTTTGTGAAACAATTTTTTGTACCATTTGTACCGAATAATAAAAAAGAAAAATCCGTTAATTTGTGTCCTCGTTCGTCCTTCTAAAAAATCTTGTTCTATTTGTTATCAAATTTATTGGTGTCAACAGCTTCTTCCCAAGTGATAACTACTCCCAAGTGCCAGATTACATCCATAAATCACTAACGAAGTTACGAAACTTAGTAAACTGTTAACCAAACTAACCACTGTCGCAAGCGTGTAACGAGCCTAACCAATATGTCAGTCACAGTAGCGGTTTAGCGCCGTCAGAAATGTCGTATTTCACACAAAGCAAATCTTTGATGCCATTTACATTGCGAAACGTTGTAATTTATAGTCTGTTGGGTACACAGAAAATTAAGCAAACAAAATTGCTGAAGAACTGACTATGTTCGAATGGTATTATATGACGTAGACTAAATAATTGAATCGTAAAATTCTACCACTTTTCTGTTTTGTTTCTGTTTCGTTCACAATCATAGGTATTTGAATAGTATTTTCTCGCTTACTCAGAATTCTAAAAATTGTATGAGACACCAATGCACAAACGCTTGCGACACTTGCTTATAATTCAGTACATTATCGTAAAAAAAAAACCGTTCCATACATTTTGACCGTGTAGGTATTGCACTTTTGTATGAAACCGCAGTTTTTTTTTAAATTACCGATGAAAAATGTCTATGTGCGATATGTACGGTTCCGGAACTGTTTGTACAAACGCTAAAACAAATATACAGAGTGGGAGGTGTCCCGCGGAATGAGGTACCTACCGAATACGTGAGAAGCATTTGTTCATTAGCGTTTGTACAAACGCTAAAACAAATATACAGCGTGGGAGGAGTCCCATCCTGTATATTTTTCCATGCGGAATGTGCGGGCTCACTTTTTAGAGAGAACAACTTCTTTGCGCAAATCTAAATACGGTAAGGGCACATCTACCGACTACCGTTCTTATCAGTCTACTGTTGCATTAAATAACATCAATATTATCATTTTATGTTCAAAGAAGGTAATACACACGGCCGCTGGTTCTTTTTCGAAAATTATTCGAAAATTAGATGCCGAAATAATTATGCAATTTTTACATTTACCTAAAATTTCTAATCGTTTATTGCTATATCCGTAATGTACACTTACAGGTGGTAAATAAAATAAAAAATAGAAAGAATTATGTACCCAAATTTTGTAAATAAGTAGAGCAAATTATTTAAATAAATTTTGTAAATAAGTAACCTCGGTTTTAATCAATTTGTTTTAACACGACTGCCAAAAAAAGGAGTTTAATGTTTTCAGGGTTCATGTACCTATGTACGTATGTAGGTATGTATATTTGTGAGTTTCTTTATTCCACCATAACTTCTAAACGCCTTAACCGATTTCGACGTACGTGGTATCGTTAGAATCCTTGTTACCTCGGGTAACTAGTGAAAAATTGAAAAAAAAAATTGGATTCTGCAATATGGGTATCAAATTAAAGGGCTCATCGTGAGGATTTTAAAATTGTATAATTATCATGACCATATTTTAATTTAAAAATGTGTTATTTATTTATACAAGATACGCACAGATGACTAGGTAGGTTTGTGAACTTTAAAGTGATAAATGTACACCAAAATAAATAAAATGCGAAATTCTCCATCTTATTATAATCGTAAGTAAAAAATGTAAAATGAAAAAAAAATAAAGAAAATAAAAAAACACGATTGCATATTGGATGTAAGGATTTTAGTCTAGATTATTTTGGGTCCCGACTGTTGCCGTCAATATGTTCCGTAAAAGATTTTATTATTTAATCTTTTTTTTTTTTCAGTTTTTATTTAAAGTTATTGGTTATTTTTACGCAGTTGGGTTTTTTTTTTAATTTTCTTTTACAAAGTGTTCAATTTGTATTTGGGAAAACCTTCGCTATCAATTTCTGTTCACTGGCACCGTGAAAATACAGCGTTACATAATTACTTATCACGCGACGCCAGCTGATCGTTCATAACATATACGAGAGTAATCGGTGGACTTCGCATCCCTAAATGCGTGCTAATTTTTGTACTATCAAACATTGAAACATTGTCGGAACATTGTACAATTTACATAATTTAAACATACACAGAGACTATGTGTGCGCGTATGTTAAAATGAAGTGTACTGGTGTAAGTGTAGTTTGTGTTACTGTTATTTATATTTGTTGTGTGTGTATGTCATTATTTCATAAAGTACATTTATTTTGTTGCCACGTCATAAGAGTTTATTTGCATTTGAATGAAGGCAGAGGGAATATTTTGGTAAGTATGTTGATTCTATTGTGAAGTCCGGAGCTGCTAACGTAGTATTAGCGACGACCTGTGAGGTTTGTTCAAACGAAGGTCTTTGCGAATTTCGGATTTGTATTTCTAAACTTCCAGGTAAATAAATAGTCCGTAAATAGTGGTTCTCTGTACAATAAACCTAGTCGTTCATATTCCTGTAAATATAGGGGGTGCTATACATTTTTTCGTGTCGGTAGAACAGTATAATTTTAAACTGACAAACAAATTACTAAAAGTATTTGATTTTTCCGCTTGGTTGTGCCGAATGATGCTGATCCGAAAATATGTGTGGCTTCCCTGATATTGACAGAAAAGAGAGCCATAACGGACACTTACTACGAATAACTATTTGCGGACACTCCTTTATCAGGTAAAGGAAGTGCATGTAAATAGATAAAATGGCAGAAATAAAACCGGGACAAATTGATTGAAGAAACAAATGCCTTGCGTATGACAACCAATATCTAAATTCATCCGGTCCCTTCTCTATTTGGACTGAGATGAGATAAGCAAGGGGACACATTTTGATCCTACGATTCTGCCAATGACAGTATCGGTATCAGTCGTAGTCCTACTATCGGTCGTTACGGGTAGTTAGAAGCCTGAAAGTCTGTTATCTTGTCTTATTAAGGGTCTATCGTGTCAACTGGGTAGCGGAAGTCAGATAGGCAGTCACTCCAAGTTTAATCCTGGTATGTTTTGGCAAGATCCAATGGTACTGTTAGCAAAATTAAACATTATTATACAGGGTGTAAACAACTTCATCACGAAGCCGTCAACCAAGCATTTTGTACATCAAACTATGTAACTTTACGCAAAAATTATATTGCTGGGAAACAACTTTTTTTTTTGGGTAAAAAATCTCGTTTTGTGATAGAACTCAATGTAACGCAATCGAAACATTGTGCTGGTGAATGTATTGAATAGTACGGGGGTCGTAGAGGTGTTTAAAGTAAAAATCTTGCATTCAAAACTTGTATTAAAAAAAAACTTGTCAAAAAGTTGGATCTTTGACCCCCAATATCTCCGTAACTAGAAGGTTCCCAGGGGGCCTAGTCTGCTATAACAATAGTGTCACAATGATCAATCATCGATTAGGTATGGTGTAGAACAACAAAATGATCGGGAGAATAAGTGCCTTTCGGCTTCGTTAAGAGGTTTTTTACACCCTTTGTACTTAATATTTAATATTTAGGTTAAGACATTCATACTACTCGTATACAATCATATTATTGTCATCCTGTTCTCACACACCACTGTCTACATTTCTTTTATAATTTTTCCTTTTGATGGCCTTCTGGTAGTACGTTTCTTTTGAAATAAGCTGTGCCTTTGTACTCTATGTTATGTTCTGATGTTTCCTTATGTTCTGTCTTGTGTGTACAGTCGGAGACTTTTAATGATGAGCCACTTACCACTATTCGTATTTTAGCTGTGTAATACAAATCAAGTTTAGTCGGTAATATTCGTACTCGTGAATGTATGTAGGATGTTAATTCGGAACGCACCATAATTTCAATAAAAGTAGTAGAGCATGAATGCAGCGATGAATGAATGAGAGAGTATGAGTGTGAGTGAGAAGGGGAGTATGGCAGGCTAGTTAAGACGAACATGATGACTCCAATGTTTTACGTGTATATTTAAATATTAAAGAAGATTTATATATATTATTATTTATTATATTATAGATTATTATTTTCGGTCATCCACACCACCCTTTTTTTTTTTTTTTTTTCGCATGGGAAATCATCGAATGACTTCTCCCGCTCTGGGCAGAGCAGGAGGGAGTGTCAGACTTTTACTGACTAAAACCCATCCATGTTCCTTCATCGCCCTTTGTGTTCCGGGGCCACGGTATCTCTTTCGAACAGTCCCGCAACCCCGGCAGGCATCGGTCCTTGCGGACCCCTTCCTTTTTGCTGACTCTCTTTGAGGCGCGCGTGGAACACGAACGCGCCGTCGACACGGCCTGTCGTCATGAGACGGACGGACGGCGAGCTAGTCCACCGTCTACAGGCCCGCGCCTACGGTGGAGGTTCTCTCCCTCTCACGTTCCGCCACCTCCTTCTCTAGCATTACTGCTTCGCAGAAGGAGGTGACGGCGTCCCATTCCGTCTCGCTCCGGACCATGGCTTGCACCAGGGCCGGACGCGAGTGGTCGCCGCCGCCAATCGCCGCTTCGAGGACACGGCGGTGCTCCGCCCACGCGGGGCACACCTCCACCGTGTGCTCCACCGTGTCCTCCGGTCGATCCTCGCAATGGAAACACCCGGGCGTTTCCTCCCGCCCGATTCGGTGCAGGAACCTCCCGAAACAACCGTGTCCGGTGAGGACCTGCGTCAGGCGGAAGGTGAGGACTCCGTGGCGTCTCTCAAGCCACTCCTCAAAGAGGGGACTTACCGCCACTATTGTGGCGTGCCCTATCCTAACTTAACTTTGCTGTTCGATCCCATGATACGGCTATTGCACCAACCGCAAATAATATGTTTGCAATAGTAAAATCGCTTTTTTGTCATTAAACTACATTTTTACGGTTTCCAGATTTTTCCACATTGCTTCTCGCCAAATTTCATGATTCTAGGTCAACGGGAATTATCATATAGGTTTTCAACCCAAAACCTATAGGGTACTTCCGGTTGACCTAGAATTGTCAATTTTGGTTAAAAGCAAGGCCTTACAGCACAAGTAAAGGAAAAATTGTTGAAAATTAAGGTACATTTTAGTACTTACAAGTTTTCGTGAAAATCTAAATTTTGCCTATATATTTTTATCATGTTGACTCAGGACCTTAGTATCTGGTATAAATTTCAACTTACTAAGTCGCCCGTTCCTGAGAAAATCGGTGGTGACCGACGGACGGACAGACGGACATAAAAGTGATCTTATATATAGGAACCCTTGTTCCTTTTTTACCTTTTGAGGGACGGAACCCTAAAAAAAAGTGTAAGTACTGGAATATCTGGCTAAGTCCGCTGTACTCAGCCAGTCCATTGTCCAGTCCGCTCGGTTTTACCGAACCTAAAATTTTTTTAAATTGGAAACAAAGTCATACACAAAAGAATATTTTTTAGTTTCATTCATTAAAGCCGGCAATAAAACTTTTCTGTTTTATTCCCAAAATCGTATGTAAATCCGATACATAAAGCACTCAGGACTACTGACAATTAAATCACTTTGTTTGTGAGTTTAACTCGAATGCAACATGTAATAAATAAATAGGTTACAGAGTGTATAAAAGTGAGCAATGGCGTTTTTATTTGTAACTGGGGAATGCTATTGTAAACTCGTGTCAAAACCAGTTAATTTACACTTTTCCCACATGTACTACACTTATTTTGTCGTCGGTGAAATGGACGACTTTTCAATTAGTTACTTCATTTTTACATCAGTAATAAAAGTTATTTGCCTGACCTTTAAAGTCGTACGGCTAAATAATAACAGCCGCTCGGGTCAATCTTTAAGTTAAATCACGCTTACCTGGGTTGGTCCGTCAATAGGTGACCACCCATTACATACCGGATTTCCTCCGTGCCTCGAAAAGCATGTTAAGCTGTTGGTCCCGGCTGTCAATTGTAGATATTTGACAGTCGCTACAAAGTAGTCAGTGGCCCAAAAAGTCTGACAACCAGTATTACTAAGGGGTATCGTATTATCCAGTACACTGGGTTGTGGAGGTCAGAAAGGCAGTCGCTCCATGTAAAATACTGGTATTCAGCAACCGCAAACGACACTAGTTTTTATGTTAATCTATGGTAACGCTTACGTAGATGGGAACCTTGCCTTGTCTCAAATAGAATTGATTTTTAATTCAATACATATACCTATCATCCAAGTATTTGCAATGCTTTATAAGCAAAATAAAAAATTATACAGTTTTATGACGACAGACGCCATTTCATTCGATACAATATGTAGCCATTATCCCATCACGTATACAAAACCTATCAGAAAAGTGTATCTCTAAATATTCTATAGCAACACAGATGTGTGATTTATAAGAATCATATTATAGAATATCAGCAACTTTTGCCCTTTTCTAAGGCATCTGCCCTACTGACAGCGATTAGCGAGTGGAGCGAGTAACTAACATTATGTAATTTATACGCCACGGTTGGCTAAATGGCTGAGCGATTGGCTGCTGCACTGAGTGGCGCGGGCCCGATTCCCGCACGGAAATAGTAAATTTTGAAACAAAAGGAGAACGTTTGTTATTGCAATCGAGGCGGAATTAACACACGAGCCGTAGGCGAGGGTGTTATTGAGCCGAGAACTGCAATAACAAATGTCCACGTGTATCGAACGACGTTTTTCAATACACATTTGAAGAAATAAAATAAAAGAATGAAAATTTTTTTGCCATGAATTGCTAGGAGACTATGATTTATCTTTATTTTTTTTCCGCGCTTTGCTTTCGCAAGGTTGAAGAAGAAGCAAAAGTATGAAGCCTTTAGACAGCCTAATACCCTATTACCCTTATACTCACGGGAGCAATTTTTTTTACATTTCTTGTGCGAGAATATCCTCGATAGACAGTCTCTTTCCCGCTGACAGTGAGACATAGTCTCACTCAACGTTATATCTCTGAGTTTCAGTGAGAAATGTGCGTATACGGTAATAATTCATACTGTAATTCTGTTCTGACGTCATCTCCGAGCGAATGTTTTAGACACCTGCCTATGTGGGATAAAATAAGCTTACTTACTCATGTATGGGAGGTACTGCACAGAGAATATTTAATGAGACAACGATAATGTGTGAAGGTATAATTTTGGTACTTTTATACAAAAAGTTATTTTTTCTTTCTTTTTATACTTTTAGAAGTTGGAGAGGTTCTAAAAATAATCTCAACTGAATATTCGATGTATAATGACAAACACGTTTCTTGTACTATGTTTTAATTTTAGCATCTAACCACATCAAAGCATTTGAGTTTCAATTTGTTGGAATAACTGGTCATTCACACCGCACTGTTCTGCAAAAAAAAAATCACAAAAACAATTCACAAGATTTAATTGAGTTACGTAACGAAACTCCGCACACATTTTAGGCATAGATATCTAAACCTGCCCTTGTATTTCTAGACGACCTATCTTAGTCAAAGGCATCGACCCAACATTAAAATGGAGATGGCGAAATCACATCACATAAATCAAAAGAAAGAAAAACAAAAAGACCGAGCAAGCCATAGTGCTATTAATTGGAAAGTAATTACACTTGTAGCAGTAGCCGAGAGCAAGTCATATTGAACGAGAAATATTACAAAGAATATGTAATAAATTCAAGTTACTCTGGCCTTTGAGATGGCGGGCAAAGTCACCTTCTACTGATATTTTTCTAGAAAAGGCCAGTAGCTTAGAAATTAACATATAATACAAGTACTTATAGACAAGTACCCGCTTGGCTCGATAGGAGGTTCGTACCCCTCAGGGGTGTCCTTAGCGTGTAGTCGCTTAGTTTGGAAGTGTTTTGCCAACAGAATAGTCCGGTGATGCTAACCTCCTAGGTTGGCTTGCGAGATGACAAACACAAAAAGAAATTGCCACAATCTACAAGCTCAAGCGGCACACGTGTTGGCTGTTGCGACGGCAACCGCGGAGAACACAATGGAACGCGACGCGACGGTACCTACAGTACACATACGAAGGAAACAAATGAACTCTCGCTTGTCATTTAACGCAAGTCGCATCGCATGAAGTTGTGAACGTGGCTTGTTACTGTTGTTAATAAAAATGAAAAAAAAAAACTATTTCTTAAGGTATTCTTATTTGCGGCGCACGTGTATTACCAAGAGAACATGTATGGAGCTAATGGATTGTTTATGGACCTATAAAAAGGCAAAAACTAAAGAACGCATGCATGCTGTGTTCTGTAGTGTCTGCCTTTCATAGACAATTATTATTCAAGTAGCATCAAGCTTCATCAGGTGATAGATTCTGCACAACATTCACTAACACATCTATTGAATTGAGTCCGACGACCAGTCCTATCAAAAGATATATAAATTGGTTGTGAACGCCAGATATGATCCATGTAAAATATGGTGGTACAAGATCTTCAACTGCAACCTGAAAGCCGGCCCAAATATTTGTCGTTGAAAAATGAAATTCAGATGTTTAAACATAGCTGGTAAAGTGATTGGCTTTATGTTTACGGAACAAGCACTGATGGACACTACTGTATGTTTTACTTGAAATATTTCGTAAATTGATCAAGGCAATAACCTCACCCTGTAGCTGTGGTAAACAGGTTCAAACTTGAGAAGTCTGTGAAGGAAACTTATCCTGTAAAACAATTTATTGAAAGCCCACCAAAACCATTACTTAAATTAAACTTTGAAGACCTAGAAAAGAGTTTTTGGGTATAACAATTAGCTTTAAACTTAATAGTAAACGAAAAGCTAAATTTAAACGATTCTCGAGCGTAATTAATATTAAATTATTGTAAAAACTTAAGCGATCCTAATGACTTTTATATTTTCCGAAAAAGTTAACGGAGGAAACAAAAAAAAAACAATAACTCACATAGGGATTGCATAAAAATCCCGGGATTTGAGTAATCCCAGTTTTCCTGGCCACACAAAGAGAGATGAAATCGTTTTAATTTTGTGAGAACATTGTCTGTGCTGTTTTAAATTTAATTACATCCTCATTCATCCCTGAAGCAGTCTTTTGGACTGAATTACTGCTTTGCAATTTTTGTGGATCGCTTTGGCTTTATTTGATTTTGAACTGTACATTTTTATAGACGCTTGTGAACTTTTAGTTCATTTGAGTTTTACGGCGTCCTAATGTCATAAATGATTTATTGAAGACGTCGGAATTTAAGGGTTGTATTTTTAGCGTAAGTACCTATTGGAAATAGCTTTTACTTAGTATTTTCGATGTTAATAAACTTTGAGTAGGTAATGGTTTTTGATAACATCTTCGTTCTATAACTTGGTGCTGAAAAATTATGTATCATCATCATCAATCTCTTCCCCTTATCGCAATTAATTAGTGGTCGGCGCAGCATGTCTTCTTCTTCCATACTTCTCTATTACTCGTCATCTCATCAGACACCTCCTTTCTTGCCATATCATACTTTACACAGTCCATCCATTGTTTCTTTGATCTTCCTCTACTTTTATAACCACATTCATACTCAAAACATTCTTCACAACATTTCCCTCATTCCTCCGCATCACATGCCCATACCACAACAACCGATAACCACACAACTTTTCAGTCAACATCGCAAATTTCAGACTTCCTTCTATGTACTCATTTGTTATTGTATCCATTCGCGTAATACGACACATCCCCCTTGGCATTCTCATCTCAGCCACATGCCTTTCATTCGTCTCTATGTTTAACACAGATATTAAGAATATGACAAAAAACTCTAATCATATTCTATTGTTACTTTCAATGCCAGGCACTGTACTGCATCAAAGTCTTAAAACTTACCAAACATTATTTTGTTTGACACAACAACACACATTATACAACCTAACCTACTTCGTACATGACAAGCTTGAACAATTTTCACGTCACAACCACGACGTATGAGACATGAGACATCCTGCCATTGGCACGGCTGAGATGAGCTACAAATGATATCATGTTCCTTTCGCTGCATTCTCCTCTGTTAAAGCTGATATATCGCCGTGGCTTGAATTTGGATAAGGATGGGTGTTGTCTTATCTAATGGGATGTGTTGTTGTGTTGTACTTGTATGAATACATGCATAACATTACGCCTGTAATTCAAAAATAAATAAAAAAAGGGTTAGGCAGAGGTGTACAATAGTACCTACATCCACATTTCGCCAGTTATGTTTAAGTCCTATGTAGAGCAAGTTGTGATGCATTTTTCATACGAAATATATTTAATTTAGTTAGCCAGTAAACTGTTGAAAGTCTATGGTACCCACATTTAGATGGGTTGATTGTCATTTGGTTGGGTTGTCATTTACATGGGGAGACTTAGCGCTTTTCAAAATAAAGACAATGGAAAGAAAAAAAATGTTTCAAATACTTGCTTTTGCTCGTAACTACTCTCCCGTTAGGTACGGAAATAAACCCATTTGAACCCAAGGGAATTTTCGGAATCGGATCAGTAATTCCGAAGATTACTCCCTACATCCAAACTTTTACCCCTTTATAATTTTAAAATAGATTTTTCAATCAGTACTTCCCTATATAGAGGGTACTGTTAGCAAAACATATAAAACAGCTAGAAAGCATAACCTCTCCTTAACTAAGTTAAGTCCCACTACCTACAACACATTGTATGCTCAATGTGAAATGCAGTTTACGTAGTAACTAGTATATAAACAGAGATGATGTTACCAAATTTAGAATTAAGGTACATAATTATATTACTGTGTTGTATTTTATTGTTTACCTTGATATTGATTTATTATGATGTAGAATTACATGTAGCATTAAGTACAAACCTTAGTGGTTTAAAAATGCTACTCTGCTAAAACAAATGTAATAATTTTTAATTGGTAAATAAATGTGAAAAAAAGACTATACAAAACTTTTATTAAAAACTCAACTTTACTGATGATAATGATAAAGACAGAAGTTTTACATTCCCTCTAATACCCTCCACACCATAAAACTGAATCGTACCGTGCTTTAAAACGTTCTGTTCATGCTGATCTAAGGCTGGCGTGATCTTGTCCTATTAGCAAGTTCCGCTTCTCTTTTGTTGCACTAAGTAAGAAACGTACGATCGCTTTTATTGTTAGCGGCTTTTAAAAGGATCTTTGTCAGTCAGTTATTTCTTTTATATAATGGATGTTGGTGATAACTTAAATTTTTCAGGCCGTTTCTTGATCATTGAACATGCGGCCGTCATTTTAGTTATATTTTTACTTTCAATCTGGTCAGGTTTTCTGAACTTACGGCCGTTTTCTATAACTTCCTTACGTATAACGATTTGTTAATATGCCTATCTCTCGTAGCTATCGGTGTCTAAAAACAAAGTTAGCTTAAAATATCCTATGCGCGTCACCCACCTGTCACTCGGAGGACTGTGGATTAATAGAAAAAACGAAGAAAGCTTTTCTGAGACGTTTTGTTTCTAACGGTCCGTAAGCTAAATGTCAAATAGATAGAGACAGCAATCTTTCGTCACCTGTTAGTAAGTTATTGAAAATGGCCGTTAGTGACATATTGGACGCGACCGATTGTTTTATTGAGGACGCAGGGTCAAACTGGTAACATCACTCATGACGATTTAAGAACCCTACAATATAACGACATTGAGTGATATATTATAGTGAATACCTTTCCGTATATATAACTCCCATCATCGTTCCTCCCATCATGGGAGAGGCTTATGTCCAGCAGTGGATGTTATGGGCTGTTGTTGTTGTTGTTGTTGTTATATAAATGTATAGAATTGAACACTTGAGTCACTTACAGTATACATTTACAATACGTTTCTAATTACTGTATACAGTTAGTTAGATGTGTTACATTTGGTATACAATTAACTTTATTCTATTCTACCTCATACATAACATTTTCTCACACATAAACATAAACGAACATAATTTATTATTGATAGCATAAATTAATACATAATCAAGTAGTTACACCTAGAAATCTAGGCCAAGATAATTAGTTAATAAACTCCTAGAAATGTAGACAGAATTTCAGCCACTAGACGCTTGTTTATTCTACCAAAAAATACCTTTTGTCTACACGTGTAGGTAGCAATAGACGCAATAATAAAAGTTCCCTACATTCTCCTAGGTTAAACCTAGACTACCAAAAAGTTAGGGGTCCTACTGAATTAGTAGCAAAACATAAAGTGAATTCATTAGCAAACTATTTGTACCTCACTTCGAGTAAATAAATCGAGGACAGCCTGAATTAGTAGTTTATTAGTAAAATAAACAGAATAACTTATAGATTTAGAGAGGATAAACCAAACATAACTTTGGAGGACGTTTGAGATGAGAGGCGAAGTTAAAAGACGTGTTGATTAATGCACATTCCTTCTGTGAGATAACTTAACCCAGTCGTGTGTTAATAGCAGACTAATGTTGTATGGGAAACGACTTTGAATATTCTCTTATATAACCCACAATATCTTTTTCTTTGAAAATAATAGTGTTATTAGTGTCTACCCTGGTGTCAGTCTATATAGTGCTTATTGTATCAAACTCAACTTAACTCTTTTAATCCTTTCATTTTATTTTCTATCGTGCTTGTTAGTGATTTTTTTTTTTCGGATTGGTAATCATCAAATGACTCCTCCCGCTCTGGGCGGAGCAGGAGGGAGTGTCAGACTTTTACTGACTAAAACCCATCCATGTTCCTTCATCGCCCTTTGTGTTCCGGGGCCACGGTATCTCTTTCGAACAGTCCCGCAGCCCCGGCAGGATGTTAGTGATCCTAAGATTTTTACAACTTTTTCTCATTTTGCTCGTGAGGATCTGTAATTGGTTCTGTGTTACATAATACAGTTGTTATCCATCTGGTGCTGTTGGTTCTCCTAATAATAAATAAATAAAGTCGATTTTCTCGTTGATGTCACCTTGTTCTTCTTTGTCATCGAGTGTCATGTGTCCGTGTTCTCCTAAACTAACAAACATACATAACATATTAGTTATAATATGTTATGTATGTTTGTTAGTTTAGGCTTAGGCTTAGGCTTAGGCTGGCTTAGGTTTTGTACAGCTTCCTTTTTTTGCAGTAAAATTGTTATTTTTTATCAAGTTGTAAAAACAGTACGAAGTATGGGCTGGTCGCTGTTAGTTACCGATAAAAAAGAAACGATGTCTATCGATTATAATAAGCAACGTTGAGAACCATCTGCTATCAACGTTTGATTAAAAAAACATGACAAAACGTTACTTACTCATGAAACAATCTGTAGCAAACAAAATTTGTAATTTAATATAAATATTTCTTTATTATCGTAACAGTAGTCACTTAGTCAGTGACCCGTAAGTCTGACTGCCAGTCTTACTAAGAGATATCGTATTGCCCAGTACTAACTGGGTTGTGGAGGTCAGACAGCCAGTCGTTCTAAGTAAAATAATGGTATTCAGATGCATCTGCTTAGACTGGAAGCCGACCCTAACATAGTTGGGCAAAGACTAGGCAGATGATGATTGTAAAAAAATAATCTTTATTCCACATAGAAACTAATATCGTCCAACTATATGTAAGTGTCCTCTAAGCAACCCAGTAGAGAATGTTGCCATTGTAATAACGACATTGGCCCCGGATTTATCTTGGCCATCCTAAATAAATTCTGAGTGAATAGCATTGAATGAATGAGGGCTTTTAGTTAATTAGAAGAAGAATAATTTGTTTGGGAGGAATGGAGTATCTCTTTATTTAATGTTGTGGTCAGTTAAATTATTAATATCGTCAATAGTAATTTTTCCCACAGCTTTTCCAGTATGTGACAGCTTTGCCTGTTTTTAGGGTTTCCTACCCAAAGGGTAAAAACGGGAACCTGTTACTAAGACTCCACTGTACGTCTGTCCGTCTGTCTGTCAGCAGGCTGTATCTCATGAACTGTGATAGCTAGACAGTTGAAATTTTCACAAATGATGTATTTCTGTTGCCAAACAAATACTAAAAACAGAATAAAATTAATATTTAAGGGGGGCTCCCATACAACAAACGTGATTTTTTTTGTCCTTTTTTGTTCGATATTAATAACGGCAACAGGAAGACGCTTGAAGTATTCACAGAATATTTAGTTGTATACTCTCTATTAAAATAAATAATTAAATTAAAATAAAATAAATATTTAAGGGGGGCTTCCATACAACAAACGTGTTTTTTTTTGTCGTAATG
Organism: Xestia sexstrigata; assembly: GCA_941918905.2. Lineage (NCBI taxonomy): Eukaryota > Metazoa > Arthropoda > Insecta > Lepidoptera > Noctuidae > Xestia > Xestia sexstrigata. The sequence goes on from OW799201.2 coordinate 23,505,054, forward strand.
TCTAATGTTGTATAAATAATGGTACGGAACCCTTCGTGCGCGAGTCCGACTCGCACTTGGCTTGTTTTAATTTTTTTAAATTTATATATGAATGCCGTAAGAGTTGTAAAGTACGGGCGTTATGAAGGACTGTATTTTTTAATTTCGGTGATTGAAATGTACAGTTTAATTTAAATAAATGTTTTGTAGAAACAAATTAGTGGATAAAGTGTGATCGTCATGGTTTCAACACGATTTATATGGCTGTATCTATCGCTTTAGGAACAAGCATTGTTTTAGCTCCGTTAACAACGTTCTATCTTTATAGCAGTAAAAACTTGGTCTTCATTAAATTTAGCTTTTCTTTGCAACAATTTTAGTAATCGAACTTTGAAAGTCAAACACAGTATCCTTTTCTTAATATTAGTTGATAAGTACATTAAATACGTCTCATCTTAGAAGACCGTAAATAAAAAATATTTCATTACGATAGATTCGAAGTTTTTCTAGAAAAAATAAATCAAATATTAGAAACATTAACTTAGTGCAAAGTGGTTCCAAGAAACTGTCCTGGCTCTTAAACTGTAACGTTTTTTTCTCGTCAAAGTCTTTATAAACAGAGTTCAAGAGATAGCTATTATTTATTTGTCCCTTCAGAATTATAATGCGACATGCAATGTGACAGTGATTTTTCATGCAGAAACTAAGTATAAATATTAAAGTGTTTCTAAGAATAGATAAATTTAGAAAATGTCATTTTCTCAATGTCTAGCCCATGTCAAGTTTGATTTAAACGTTAACACAAAATTATCCCAGCTAGGCTGGCTTGATTAAGATTAACAAAGCAATTATGTAACTGTTCAAACAAAGTTTACGTTTCCAAATAGTAGGTTAAGGGCTAGCGAGAAATTCCATTGATAATGTGATTAACTAATTTCTGACTCGATTTAGTTTTAGGGGTCATACCATAAACAAAGCCTCTGACTCCGCAGGAAACGTGGCCACTTACTGGGCCCGAACATTGCGGAGGTAAATTCTAAAAGAAAAGATAAAGAAAACCACAGTAAAAATTAATACAATAGTGTGTTCATTTGACGATACTTTCGCATCGATGACGAATCGATATAATAAGAAAACAAAAATATTATTTGAAACAGTTGTGAATCGTGATCTTTTGTTTTTCGATGACGAGTAGTAGCAGTGACGAGGCGGGGGCATAAGTCAAAAAAACCATAATCTCTGTATTGCATTTTGTATTAATTATTCAACGCTTACATTTCGGCGGAACTCACATGTGGAATTCGAAATTAACTTGTCTTACCAAACAGAATCCAAAATTGGTCTTCTGAAATCTCGGGTATTACACTGGCTTTCCCAAAACTAACGCCATATTCTCAGAAACCATCTAAGGCTGCCAACAAGTCCATTCAGCCAAAACAAAGTACATCCGTAGTTTAGTTTTCAACATGTTCAAAGTCAACAAATGTTACAATGGCGATGAAGGTTGTACATTGTTTGCAACCCCTGACACTGAAGGCAGGGGTATTAAACAATTCATAGTTGGGGCACGTAAGTTTAATTATGGAAGTTTATGAAGATATGTCGTAAGACGGTGGTTTCCTCATTCGACTTTACTGACTTATTGTCTTATTGTTTGCTAAACGGAATTGTATTATATCAGAGACATTGTAGCAAAGATTGTTGGAAGTAGTCTTTATCAAGTCAGATTATAATAGATTACAGCAAAATTCAACGAAATGATGGTCTAAAATGTCGCTGTGATTAATTCAGGAATTTCAGTTAATTTCAGTTCTCAAACGCTGGTAAAAATTTAATATATGCTTATCATCTTTATCGATAACTACCTTTTGCTTGCGGTTTTACGTGGGAGTCGGTTAAAAAACCTGTGTTCTAATCAAGAACAGTGTAAAATATTTTCGAATTCTGTTCAACCGTGATTTAACACACACACACAGCTACTTTTGCACTCAACAATATAAGCACGCATGGTATTGACCCAGCTACACTGTGTGCCTTTTGTCCTATTTGTCAGTTTAGCTGGTTTTCCAAGTAAAATAACCGCAATAAATAACAACGACAAAAACCTATCTTTCCCCTAATAATGCCATAACTCTACAGCTAATAAATTCTGAGCAAAGTAAACCAGATTTTCTTTCGATTCCGAGATCGCGTTTACAAAGGCATCTATTAAGTTTATTGAAATAAGTCGTCTAGACAATAAATTGTTCCATGTTACCCAGTAACTGGGACCAAGGTCAGGTCAGTGGAACAATAAAAGTAATCTTTGTGGTACAGGCAATATGGCCAAGTAAATTGGGTTCATATCTCGTTTCCATCGTTTGCTACAGACAGCGAGTGACTGACAAAAATGGTTATTATTTTTTAAACAACTTATTTTTCTTTTTGGCAAGTTTCAAGGTGGTATTAGCAGAAACCATGCCCTCGGCTTTGCTTATTTGGAAACTGTTTTTTACATTTTTTTTTTAATTTGTTTTATTTATTAAATACTGTAGGGTGCTTCCCTAACATAAGTAATGTCAATACAAATGTAAACTGTCAAATTTAAACTTAAATGCAGAAAATGTCAGTGAATGCTCAACGGGATGAATCTAAATAAAATTGCAAGTTGTCCGACTCAAACCACGTCTAAATGAACACAAAAATAATGTAAAATACATAAAATGCATAGAATGCAATATGTCAGTGTCAATGCACTGCCAAATGTAGGTCGCGTCCAAAGTGTAAATACGCGAGCCTACTGGCTAACTTATTGTAAAACAACAACACACAACAACAACATTTGTAACATATTTTAAAACTCAAAATATTTTAATATTTTAAAGACAAAAATAGTATTTGTACGGTGCACGTACATACGTGCACCGTACAAATACTATTTTTGTCTGTATAATTTGAATAAGTGTCCCAGACCAGATAAATGAAAACAAATGATTAAAAAAACTTTCTCAGTCTCCAGCTATCCTACTCTTTGATGAAATCATCTGATACCCAGCCTTTTCACAATAATGTTGAGTTCGGCTACAAGGCTAACTGGATGCAGCCAGATGAATGCCAGTATTTTACGTGGAGCGACTGCCTATCTGACCTCCTTAACCCAGTTAGCATTGGGGAATACGATACCCCTTGACCAGCGGCTTAACGTGCTTTCCAAGGCACGGAGAAAACTAGGTATGTAACTGAACCTATACCTTGACAAAAATTGTATTAAAAAAGTAAAATATGTGATAAAAAAGCCTGTCCTGTAATCATACAGCTCTAGATGTATGTCATCATAATTGTTATGACAATAATACGTTGACTATAGTACGTACCCGCCCACGTCCTCTCAAAGTTCGCCCGAATATAGCCCGTGAACTTTGGCTGTAACATGCTTTCAGTAAATGTATTACATAGTTTGATGGACCCTAAGTAATATTATAACAAGGTAAAACTGTAACAATTTGTTTTACGACTATTAAAATATAAAAACTTCCCCTTGAAAATAATGAGTTTTTGGGCAGATAGTACTCGAATAAAATACTAGAAAGAAAAATGTCTTATTCCATTTCAGGCTGAAAACATCTTGAAACAAAATAAAAAAAAATGAATTATGATGACTCACATTTATAAGTTCAACTTGACCTTACATTATTTTACGATCAAAAATATGCTCAGAATTTGGCCGTATTTTTACAGTTTTAGGATCTGTTTTTTATCGTAAATTTACGGCTGGTTTTCTATCTCAGTTTATAGGCCGTCTGTTACTCCCCCAGTAAAATTACTAAGACGAAATTTTATAGGGACGGTTATCAAATATAGAGCCAAGATCTTACTCGAATACTTTGGATATTGAGTTTGAAAGTATTTTGGGCTGGTTCGAAAGTTTGATTTGATTTTGATAACGCCTGGAAGCTGGAGCGATCAAGTCTTGATTGTCAATCGAGAGGTTTTAAACTATATTTTAATGTTAAAAATCTCGTTTTCCTAGTAGCGTGGTTGAGGTGTGGGGGTGGGGGTATATTTGATCCGTATAAAATAAGTAAGCTGGGTTAAATATTTTTTTATTTTTAACTTAGAATATCTACGCTGTCGCCAAACATATTGTTATTATAAGTTAATAGGTTATCAGGTATGTCTTTTAAAACATGTTGAATATCACCTGTGGAATTTTGTAGCAGTTGATCATTAACACACTGCCAATCATTGACCCATCATTGACACATTGCCTAACTTTGAATTATGTCATTACCTTAAACCTAACTGTGGCATTGATAATTTATTTAACGACTTACATACGAAATTGGCGAACTACTCTGAAAAAGATTTCTGCGTAATTTTTATAGGAGAAGAAGACTTCCGCATTACAAAGAATTACACGAATCTCATTATAAACATAAGAGAAACCATAACAGCTATACGTCATACGAACATTATACTTTGCTTACCTACGTATAAATGCAGCGAATACACCTCAATGTTTAATTGGAGAATAGAGAGGTTTAATAATATGTTGTACCTTGATAATCAAACTCACGAATACGCCTTCCTTCTGGACTCCAATTTAGAACTTACATACGAAATGTTCTCCTACTATACCGGCAGATTAAATAACAATGGAATGAAAAACATATGTCATCATTTAGACATTTTAATTAAAGACATCAAAAATACCCTAGAAATAACTCTATTACCAGAAATCAATATGACATTGAAACAACTCAATGAAACAGATTTAACTACGGACTTTTTTCGTACACAATAGTATGCGAATCCTTCATCAAAATATCGCCGGACTTTTGAACAAAACAGATTTACTTACAATTCACCTACAAGAACTAACGGAAAGTCGAAGAAACATAGATGTTATATGTATAAGCGAGCACTTTATTATGCATAGTCAAGAACACCTATTAAAAATACCAAATTATAAGCTTGCTGCATGTTATGGAAGACGTGAGAAAAAACGTGGAGGCACCTGCATTCTGGTAAACAAGTCTCTTCAATACACAGAACTTGGAGATGCAACAAAATATTCAATGACAGGTGTAATAGAATGTTGTGCTATTGAACTGGTCGAACAAAAATTGATAATTGTATGTGTATATAGACCACAAGTTGTGCAATTTAAATACTTTTTATGAAAAATTAGAAATAATTTTAAAATCACTATGTACCAACCCTAAGAAAAAAATTGTTGTTTGCGGGGACTTTAATATAGACAGATTGAAAAGAAATAATATTAGTTTAGATTTTGAATATTTTCTGTTAGGATTTAACCTCAGGCTAGAACTTGATCAACCAACTCGGCTATCCAGTAGCAGCTGTCTGGATAATTTCGCTCATAATTCTAAGAATAAATGTAAATGTGAAGTAATTGACTTTGCCTTATCTGATCACGCTGCACAAATATTTGAGATAAAAGTAAACAAAACCTGTAGCCTGAACTCATGGCATGTACAGAAACGGGACCTATCATTAGAGAACTTGTCAAAATTCAATAGCTATCTACAATGCCTTTCATTTGCTGAAATGTATGAGACGGAAAATGTTAATGAAGCATATAACATATTTATGCAGCACTTTAGTTTGTTATATAAACTATGTTTTCCTTTCAAGTTAGTTAAAATAAAACCTTATAAAAAAAAAAAAGGATTTCTAGGGGAATACAATTATGTAGTAGAAAGCAGCGTCACCTACTATGGGAGCACAGACTTAGACCATCAAACGAAAACAAACATAAATTTAAAAATTACTCCCAGCGATTTAAGAAAATTGTAAAATTAACTCAAAAGGCTCAAAACAATTATTTGATCAATAATTCAATTAATAAATCAAAAGCGTCATGGCAAGTTATCAACAATAAAATATTTAATTATGAACCCATTTCTAAGATAAAAATAAATAATACAATTATTAATAATCCCAAAGAAATTGCAAACGCATTCAACAGCTACTTCATTGACCAGACTAAAAACTCATCTAAAGCATCACTCGCAACAAGTGGTCTACATGAAAATCCTAACACAATGTTTATGAGTCCAGTTGTACCTCAAGACGTACTCAGGGCAATCAAATCATTGAAGAATAAAAATAGCGTAGGATATGATGAAATAGCAACGAAAGTTATAAAATTTGTGTCAAATAACATAATCGTACATATAAGCCATATCATTAACTTGGCCATCAGCACCGGTGTATTTCCTGACGGCTTAAAAACAGTCATAGTCAAACCGCTTCACAAAAAGAATTGCAAGGAGGATATAGCCAACTATAGACCGGTTGCATTAATTCCTGTGTTTTCCAAGGTGATAGAAAAGATTATATATGAATTAATCAATAACTTTCTGACAAAATACAACATAATATGTAATGAACAAGCAGGCTTTAGAAAAAATAAAAATATTAATACAGCAATTTATGATTTTTTACACGAAATAATGATAAATGTTGATAATAAAACACCTATTTGTGCTATTTTCACAGACATGACGAAAGCTTTTGACTGTGTCAATCACGAGATTTTATTAAACAAGCTTAATAGCTACGGTCTAAGGGGAAATGTGCTGAATCTCATAGAATCCTACCTCAGTAACCGCACCCAATATACGGAGATCTCCAGAATTTGTCTTAAATCTAAACGTGAACAAAAATATAAATCTGAAGGCAAAATTGTTAAATTCGGTGTACCGCAAGGTAGTGTATTGGGTCCCCCGCTATTTTTGCTATATATAAATGATCTGCCTCGTCAGATACCAAATCCAATGGTTCTATTTGCCGATGACAGCACAGCACTGATAAAATGTACAAATATTAACGATTATGAACAGGATATTAATACTAACCTTAGAAATATTATTGATTGGCTTGTCAAAAACAACCTGGTAATAAACATACCTAAGACTAATGTAATGCATTTTCACCAACGTACAATTCCACCGAACGTCAATGTACAGTACAATGGACAAGTTATTAATCAAACACAGATCGCGAAATTTTTAGCAATTCATATCGACGATCAATTAACCTGGAAACCGCAAGCAGAGGAGGTGTGCAAAAAGTTAAGCACTGCGGCATATGTTCTTTTTAACCTGACGAAAAAAGTTGACATAAAGACTGCTTTAGTAGCATACCACGGTTTAGTCGCATCGGTCTTGAGGTTTGGAATAATTTTTTGGGGTAATTGCAGCTTAAGTGATAACATATTTAAAGCCCAGAAACGTTGTGTTAGAGCTATGTGTAGTCTTAAACCTAGAGATTGCTGTGAACCTCTGTTTAAGTCTTTGAAAATTCTTACTTTTCCGTCGTTGTATATTCTAGAAATGGCAATTTTTGTAAAAAAAAATAAAGCACTATTTGCTAAGTTCTCGGATGCCAAGAAAGGTCCCGTGAGAAGTCAATACAAAAACCTCTTAATTACCGGTGGTTTTAAAACAGCACTACTGAGGAAGAGTGTTTTCTGCATGGGTCCAATAATATTTAATAAACTACCAGACGGCATAAAAAATTACACTCTTCAACAATTTAAAAATAAACTCAAAGCGTTTTTGTTAGAGAAATGTTATTATTCAATAAGTGATTTTTTGACAGTTCAATAATCCTATAGTTTTTTACATTACTTATGATACTTTGTTAAATTAATTTATTTGTAACTGTTGTAATAATTTTCTATTTCATAATACCTACTCATATTATTCTTTTAATAATTTTTTGATGCAGAATTCTATTATTGGTTATGTGATTATTTGTTTTATTTTTCTATTTTGATCCTGTGTTTGACATTCCAGCAATTTAATATTATTGACATTATTTGATACTTTGGGCTTGATAATTTATTGATACTGACATTATTTGATACTTTGTGCTTGATAATTTATTGATACTGGAATTATTTTGACATTATTTGATACTTTGGGCTTGATAATTTATTGATACTGACATTATTTGATACTTTGTGCTTGATAATTTATTGATACTGGAATTATTTGTTAAATTTTGCATGCCAAAACTCAGGCAGAATGTACCCGGCTCACTATATTTTCTAACAACTTTATTGTACAAATACCTACATTCTATGCGAATAAATGATTTGATTTGATTTGATTAAATACTTACCCATAAACTTTGACAGTTTACTTATTTCAAATGGTTGTTGAGAAATCGTCTATTTACTTATTTGCTTCACACTGTGACTTTTTTACGAAATATTTACATCCAGAAAGGTAGTCGTCACTATGATAGAAACGTAATGATCCCTTTTAAAGAATAAAATAAGAAGAACATTCAATTATCCACATATACATATTATACTACAATATATGCCTATATGATAAAAAGAAAGAAAGAAAATTCAAAACAAAGCTATTAAAGGCTTGTAACGACCAGTACCTACATAAATATTTCATACCATTGAGTGTATTTCCATGCTAGTATAAGTCCATCTACTAGGTGTAAACAGACCCTCCACGAAGCCTTCAACCAAGCATTCTGTATCCAGACTTTTTTTGGGGTGAAAAATCACGTATAAATACAGTAAGACGCACTCAAAGCATTGTGCTGATCAATGCAATGAATAGTACGGGGCTCGTGGAGGTATTTAAAAGTAAAGTTATAACAATTAAAAACCATTTACGTACTTATGTAACGTACTAATTTAAAAAAAACGTGAAAAAGTTGTAAATTTGAGCCCCAATATCTCCGTAACTAGAGGGTTCCCAATTTACCTGGTCCGAGATCAGTTTCCCAATTAATAAATGTAATTACAATATTGTTGTAATCAGTTTTCATTTTTTCACCAAAAGTACCTCAAAGCCAAAATCCTCCTGCCTGTCAAAGTAATACAATACTATCATAAACATGAGATCGACACTTGCAAATAGATTGAATAGATTGATAGCCATTCAAAACATCACAGGGTATTAGATACTACCGTTATAACAACAAACGGTATCGATATCAGCTACTAGTCACCTCTCAAGGCGTTCCCTTTGCACCGGAAAATATCACCTTTAATGTAACAATTCAGATTGTGAGCATTACATCAGTGTATGAGAAGAACCGAACATTATAGTGAGCAACCTGTAACAATAGAATTTGTAACAGTTTCTACGAATCTAGAAATGTTACATTACATGTAAATGGCCCCCATACTTAAGTACTAATACTGTAATATGATAATATTGTAATACCAAATGATTTAAAAAGAGTAATCATGGAGTTTCTCGCCGGTTCTTCTGCATATGAAACGACCAACCCGAACCGTGCACGTTTTTCGATGTTTTATAAGTGCCCATCTAGGCCTATGTAAAATGAAATATTTTTATTTTGAATGGCACTTCAATGGGAGCTATTTGTAACCTAATGCGCAATTTCGAATTTTCAATAAAAAATAAAAAAAATACTTTATTTAAACAAAAACCTTCAACTTTGCTTAAAGACTGGGTCACATGAATTTCAGTGAATTAAAGGTCATACAGATAAAGTAACCCTGCCTGACTCCCAAACTAGGAGATCCTGTGACTTGGGAGTCAGTGCTCTGCTGTCACTATGATACAAAAACTTTTTACTAAAAATAGATAGATACAGAAGCTTCATAGCATCATCAGTAATATTCCCACTGCTGGGACGTGGACGTAGGCTTTCTCTTTGCGAGAAGCAATGAGCCATAACCCACCATGCAGGCTCAATGCTGTTTGGATGTCATAGTCTTCGATTTTTTCGGTTTTATGACATGTTGGTTTCCATTCGAAAGCTATGTATGTGTAAATGCTTGTATATGTTCAAACCCACTCGTATTTTGTGGCCGATTTAACTGGTCCAGCACTGCTTTAGAAGCTTCCTCCAATGACCAAAAACGCACGCACGCATAGACGTAGATACACTCCACTCACAGCGGGTACACGCGTACTCGCGACTATCATTTGTTTCAAATGGCCGTAGAAAACCAAAGCTACTTAATGTGAATTTTCTGTAGTATCAACTTTATGGTACGTAATAGTTGACTTACTTTCTAACCCTAAAGCGACTGTACACTTTACAATGTACAGCGATATACCTCGACCCTAGTGCTAAGTCGTGACCTTAAGCTAATTTGTAAAACATTCCGTGGAACAACGCTTCGGTTTAACTTAAGCTACATTTTACTTGAGTGATTAATCTACTTTTCGTTGGCGCTTTGATATTATAAAGTTTAGCTTTCACGGGCTTTATTTTACGAAAAGTGTTTATTTTTCGGACACTTTCGGAATATCTTGAGGAAACTTGATGGCTTAAACAAAGAGATATTGTATCAGGGATATCGATGATGGCAATGTCAATAATGTATTATGAGACTGACATACACCAAAAATCATATCTCAATACTGTCGAAAATTGTTAAAGAAATAAGTTTTTTTTTGAAAATTATTGCTATTCCCTAGGTGTTATAGAAGTTATAATTGATACACTACTAAATCTGTTATCACCGTGCATTATGAGTGTTATAAGCTTGTAATACTATTTACAAAGCATTTCGTTTTAACGAATATCATTTTCATTTTCACGCCTGAGCATAGTCATAGTCTCGACATACTCGTAGATTATACACATTGCATTATCGTTAACACTTGATCGCTAAAATAACAATGAAAAAAAAATTAGAATCGCATCTTGGATGTAGAGACTTGCGCTTTCCCGCAAGCATCGTAAATTCAACCGAATTTTTTAGTTAGGAATTAGCGATAGAAAGTTAGCGATTTTGTCGTTATCTATGTCAAGACTCCGGCACTGTCATGTCCCGTGATCCAAATGAGTTGATATTTCTCCCGTTCGTTTTTACGTGAAAACTATTCTTTTGCTAATTAAAGTTTAACTACTGAAGCAGAGCCTGAACAAATAGCAATCGCTTTCACAGCGTTTGAAATAAGCTATTATGTAGCTTAATGTCAATCCAATATACTGTTATCTTCTCAATTATCGTTATCACCCATCCGTGCGGTCAGGCGGTGTATGTACAAAAAAGTGGGATCCTATAGAATCACCTAAAGGTGCAGTCCAACTTGACTGCCGAGAACAGATTTTGACAGCTTTGACTCAGTACATTATCTATCAATTGGTGTCTGCAATCCATTCTGGAGTCCAGTCCGGTCACTTTCCCATACTTTTAAATAAACACAAATTACTGCCGCCCCACCCCCATAAGATTCCCATAATTGTGTAACTCTTAAAACGCTTCTCTCAAAAAGGATTTTGAAGTATTTTGCCGCTCCATGGTGGAGACAGTTCCAAAGGAGGAATACGTGTCAAATTACGAGAGGCGATTCAGCGGTTTTCGGTTTGACGTTGATAAGGGAGTGAGTAGTGGGTAGGCATTTGTCTTGAACGTTTTAAACTGAAATATTGCTTTTCTGGTTTTCCATTTAGTATCAAAGATTCAGAACTAACTGGTAAATAAATATGAAAAGGATAAACGCTTATGTTATTAATTTAGACGATGTTTTACAATTTATTTTAACGAAATAAAAGGAATTAAAATGTAACACTACCTCGTATACAGATAAAACCTTTACCAAACAACAACAGGTGGTAGAATTCATCAATTGTCCATTTTTAATTAAAATATTTTAATTATAAATGGACAATTTATTTTTAAGTAAGTAATCCTATTTGGTGCTTAACAACCATCCACAGAATCAGCTGAACATCCCAGGGAGAATATTTTTTCCAAAAAAACCAAGACAACCTTATTAAAATATCTGCTTTGCAATATTTTTCTCTCAAAGCTGCTTAGAGCTTTGATCTGCTAAGAAAGATTGGAAGCAGTGCTTGGCACAAACTTTTATAAAATATTAGCTACACCGTTATTGACTTTATTACCCGGACTTCTTGTCTGGGCAATTTTTATATTTGCTGAGATGAAAAAGATAGGTACATTTTAAATCCGTTTTGCTTATAATTACAAAGATCTTAACTCTTAAGTAACGCTTATTTTATCATGTTCAAACTATGCATTAACATGAAGACAAACTGAACAAACAAACAACACAACAACACCAACCCAACAACCAACTGACAATGAACTATGCATTAACATTGACAGTCTGATCAAATGAATTCTCCAAAGTACAAAAAGTTTTTTGAGGCCATGAAACAACATTTAAATGGCCACACATGTATTAAAAAATGCTAGGCAAGTCGTTAAAGCTCGTCTTGCTTTGGAAAAACTCTGTAGTTTGGTACGAACAACTTTGAGAGGGAGGCTAACAGAAGAATCCAACTTAAAAAAACTGGATGATAGTTGCCGAGAATATGCAGCAGTAAACTGTTGTAGGCTGATGATAATGGTGATCGTTTAACATTATTCCGAAGAGTCGTTTGACTAGCTGTTTGATAGAATGTCTGAAAGTCATCCTCCAAGCCGCTAGTTGAACGGCACCGTTTAGTAAAAATGCAGGGCTTTTAATTCAAAGGCTTATTAAACTAGATGGCTGCTACATCGCCACTACTTTTTGTTTCATTTGTTCAAAGTATGCAATGACCAGTCAATTCATAGGTCATAGGCAAGTCATACGTCTTGAGTTCGAACCCAAGACATACTCTGATTTTTCAGATTCATGTGCGTATTTTATAATTATCACTTGCTTCGGTGAAGGAAAAACACGTGAGGAAACCAAACCGACATGCCTGAGACATAATTCTTGACGGCATGTAAAGCCAAGTCAGAAGCCCATGTGCGGCATAAAAACTCTGACACCAGACAAGCACTATAACTAACTAACCACACAAAACATAAAGAAAGACCAATCAATTTATTCCAAACCTTTATAAATCTGAGCAGTTATTTTTTGACGATTTATAACCAAGATTAAAATCATAACATATCTTCCTACTTAAGATTCTAAGACAGTCTTTGGAAGTGAACTGTAAGGAAATATGTTGTGTGAGGTCTAATGACTGCTTAGAATGACAATGAAGAGCTAAGATCTACCCGAGACGAAGGCATAATAAGTTCTATTTATTTTATTATTAATCATTGTTCTATGTCATCATAGATTGCTTGTCACTCAAACTTATATGAAGGTGTATTGTTCTACTTTCAAAAGTCAAGTTTTTCAAGAAAACGCTTTTTCATAATTTTGCTATTTTACCGGAGTTTTCCTTTCCTTCTTCTTAGTTATATTGGTTCAGCTATATTTCCATCAAATTGCACGAAATTTTAATCCCAGGCATGAAATTGGGAACAACGTTTTTCTTCTGACAATCTTTGACGCTAATAAACAATCTACTGGGATTTCGACGCTCAGTAGCTAGCCTAGTACTTGGAAATAATACCTCGTTATATCGGGATTTTGCGTGAAGTGTTATTTTATTAGATTTCAGTGGCAAAATGTTGATTCTAGTTCATAATAACGAGGTCATAATATTTAGGTAAACATATTAACTTCAGGTCTATAATCCCCGAATAGTATAAAACTAACTCAATAATTTAATTAATTGTTTCTAAAAAAATTCAGGGTGAACAAAAATCTCACTCATAGGTCTGTGGTCGTAGAGGTCTGTGTCCTAGCAGTGAGAAACAAGCTGGTAATGAACCATACATCGAATATAGAGCACAATTCCGAGATAGATACTCATTTCATCGCTCCAATAACTATTTCTTGTAACAAAATTATATTGAAAACTGGCCACTACTCCAGTGGCAAATTTCAATTATTAAAAAATAAGAAAAACAAACTCCGCGTATCGCCTCGGGAACATCTGTCAAAGTCGGAATACCGCGAATCCCGGGGGCCATCTTGAAACGTTACTCATTTCTTGCAATAAAAATGGCGGGACAAAATGTCACTTACTGGATGGTTGTTAGTTTCAACTAAATTGGTTTTATTGATTGATATTTTTGTTTGTGGCGAGTATTGATTGCAGTTGTCATTTGTTAACCTTATAATGCTTTTAATTGGACAGTGATTGTCGTTTCAATTGATGAACGAATATGTCAATGAAGTTTATTTAGATAGCCAGTGAGTACTGAATACTACATTAACTTGTATCCATATGTTGAAACAATATATGTTGAAACAATATATGTTGAAACAAGTTACTTATTTGAAGGGTCAGTGTTTGAATAGGATATTTGGTTGCCTATCGAACTATTTATATTTCGCTCTCTAAAGTGTTGATCGGAAGTTTTTTGCGTTGCTGATTTTAAGACAACAATATACAATATAATTCGGAAACATTATATACTGTTAGATTTTTGACAAATGTTCTTTTTATAAAACATAAATAAGTTGTGTTATGCTACGTTCAATTGTATATTCTATCTGTTTCTGAAAATAATCTTCAGTGATTATCGTAATTTAAAAAGATATCGTTTCAGTAGATAGAAAATGGCGGAACCCATCATTCTAAAAACCGGAATAAATAAAACCTAGCTATCATAGCGTAAGTCACACGCGATGTTAAATCAGAGAAAGATCCTATCTTGTATGATGGAGCCGCTCGGAAGTAGACCAATTCGGTTCACGAGACATCTGCAATGAAAGACTTTTGCAATGGAAACTTTACAACAATATATACTGCAACTGTGATTATTAGATTTGACTAAATTTTTCATATACATTTTCAGGTGTACAGTAACGAACATAGGGTACCTTTCATCTCGTTAAAAGGTACTGTTCCCGAGGAAAACAACAATAACGTGCTTTTGGTAATAGGTGGCGCCACGTGTCATACGAATCATGATTGAAATAAATTATTATAGAAAAACTTTTGTAGTGTGATATGAGTTTTTTTTATTTTAAAGTACCTTTTGAAAGGCATTTTGTGAGTCTAGATCGGCTTTTCATCCTACTAACTATAACATAGATAATCCAAATATATAAAGAAGAAACTGACTGTGTGACTGACATATCAACGCACACCCCAAACCGCTGGGTCTACCGTTACCGAACTTCACTTAGTGTAGAAGCATGGTTTTCATTACTAGAAATAAAAGTAAATAAGACATAAAGATGGAGCCTTAGATGTACTGATATTAATAGTTCGACATTAGCTTGGTCCTCGTTCGGTACACGTCACGGCATTCCTACACCCTGAAATACCTGCCTATGCCATAAGTGCCATACCACCTTTGTAGATAGACATAGAGGGACCACACATATTATGGCAGGTTATGCTTGTGTCTCGAAATTGGATCGCTGCGTGTTGCCGAGTATCGGTGGAGCAGCTGAAACAATCCGAATCAGCATGCTCCGGTATATGCATGAAAACGTGCTTTGTTTCCGAAGCTGCAATCATTGCAGCTCTGTGTTGATTTATCTGAGCACGTCAGTTTTGACGCCAAGGTTTTGATTTAGAACTTTAAATAATAATATTGCTACTATCTCTAATTAGCGTCAAGACTCTTTTTTTTCTTCAAACTACGGCTTCAATTGATACTTCAGATGGTTTTTTTTTCGCCACTGCATTTGCTATTTTATTTTATTTCGATGGTAACATTAAAATTATGGTGGATTACAAAACCGTCACATATAGCAAATGTGTTGACGTTTACAAAAGTGTATTTTAATTTTCTTTGTGTATTAATATAAAATTCGCAATACCCAATGATATTCTAACAAACAGATATGTTATACACCTTTGACGACCCGAATGACGCAGCGGTACTGAGGCTGCCTTACGTTCTTAGGGTCCCGGATTCGAATCCCAGTAGAAGCAAAATGTTTGTGTGATGAGCATGGACATTTGTTTCCGAGTCATGGATGGCTATATGTATAATAAGTATACATTTACAAACAAAAAGTATCTATCTAGTATATCAATTATCTGGTGTCCACGACACAAGCCTCGTTGCTTAGTGTGGCACTAGATGGCGCTGTGTGTAATGTCCAGCGATATTTATTTATTTACCTACAAAACCACCGAAAAAAGTGTGCCTCGGGGCAGCGCCAGCTCACATACACGCAGTGACGCAGAATAAAGGCAAAACATTGGCCCGTTTCCGAGTCTTCACGATTGCGCGCTCATAACATAATTATCTGTTTAATAGAATATCATTGGCAATACCACAATACGCTCGAAAACTGGGATCGTTGATGTGGGCATTAAGACTGCCAGGTTGAACTGGGATTGGGCGGGCCATGTCTGTAGAATGTATCAGGACCGATGGGCCAGACTCATTACGAAGTGGGGGCCAGAAGGCGGGCGTCGTCGCCGAGGGAGGCCTAGAAAACGCTGGCCAGGCGACTCAGAAACGTTTGTGACAGATTGGCCGGAGAAAACAGCCCATAGAGAAGAATGGAAGGCTATGGGGGAGGCCTTTGCGCCGCCGTGGGACAAAAGGATAATTTAAAAAAAAAGCCACAAGAAGCCTACTGATAGTTTACTTATAACTAACTTACTGGTGCTGAGGTAATAGTTTTGATGCTCCTTATGTCAGGTTAACATTGCAAATAACTAAAAATAAGTGAAATGAAAAGCTTTTCATTCAATATTTTTAAACGGGCCATTTCCACACCACCATTGCACAATTTGTAATTAAAATTCAATTGAAATGTTTGTTAACAAAATAAAACTCTGCGTCGACCAACTCACAATGTTTTTCATCATAACCAGAAATTCAAATTCCTATATCGGGATTTTAAATTGGCTTCAGCAATAACCTGAAAATTGGTTCTCCATCCCTGCCCACGATGTCTGGGTGAGAGAAAAAAAAATATTTTATTTGCATAAATGAATGTTTGTCGAAGCATTTCCTTTCAGCCGAAAGGAAATGCTTCGAAGGAAATAATTCTTGAAGTGGTTTGTTTTTCTTGTTATCTGCTTTAGTTGGTGTTAGGGAAATTGTTTGTAAGTATTGGGAGTTTTGTTTTTCAAGAAATATAAACTTCTTAGACCCTGTATTTATTCATGGCTAGTTAGTAGACTTTGTCACGGTCGTCATCAATATTAAACCGTTAATGCTTTCTGTTTAATGTGGGCCGTATAGGGGTTTATTAAAAATGATGGATTGTCCATGAAGAATCGATAAACACTTCTGTAACAACTTAAGTAATCTTGTGTTGTGTGTTGTATCTTGATATAATTATAGGGATAAAGCAGAAGCTTCACAAAAAACCATCGGTCGGTACCGTCTTAGGTGCGGAGTACGGAGAAAATCAAAGAAAAACAGTCTCAAACATTCTTCATATTTTTGTCATACCTATCAAATCTCTCTAAACATAAAACCGACTTCAAAAACATAAAAATTAAAAAATTACTTTAGCTTCAGAAGTCGGTTGCAAAAAAAAACTGAATCAAACAAACAAGTCTTCTGAACCTAAAGTTATTTTAACTTTTTTTCGTGTTCCGTGTAATAACTTAAACAGGACCACCGTGAACAAATATTCTTCCAATTAAAAAAAGAACCATCAAAATCGGTTCACAATTGGCGAAGATATCGCTGAACAAACACACAAAAGAAACAGACGAATTGATAACCTCCTATTTTTGGAAGTCGGTTAAAAACCTGCTGAGATCTCAGTTTGTCATAGGAAAGCAGTTTTACAATCACATTTTCCAAACCGGAAAATCAAGAAAACTCAACTCAACACAAAATTTCGACTGACAAATCACCGTCATTTTCCAAAAACAGAATTATGACAAATGTTGCAAATTCACAGACTTCAAAAAGCGCAATCCATCAAGCGTACAATCAGCCGCACAGCGACGCAGCGGCTGAGTGGTAAGCGGTAGAACATTGCCGCTCGCTCTAACTCATTAATACCGCGCTTTCGTCGCGACAATTACATAAATTCGCGTCGAGCGTCATTCTGTGTCGAGCACCGTTTAAATGG
The DNA here is from genome assembly GCA_941918905.2 of Xestia sexstrigata. Taxonomy (NCBI): domain Eukaryota; kingdom Metazoa; phylum Arthropoda; class Insecta; order Lepidoptera; family Noctuidae; genus Xestia; species Xestia sexstrigata. The sequence continues at coordinate 23,522,861 of OW799201.2, forward strand.
ACCAGTGCGTGGATTAAATTGGAATGCTCCTATATGATTGTGCCGCGCTTTTCTCAAGTAGAGTAACAACTAGTAAGTGAGCTAGTGAGAGATAGAAAGAAACTACATTTATTTAGCACAGCCTAAAAATTCACACAGCAATTATTCTGTTAAATAAAAACTAAAATTTATTTCGGTGTAGAAAAAAAGTAAAAATTGCTGCTTCACTTTTGTGCCCAGTACGTATAGGCCCAGTTCAGTAAAAATCCAGACAGCCAACTCTAGTATTCAAAATGTTGCGAGGTGCTTTAAAACACTTCTTTTGTGAGGTATCGCTAGAAGTAATCAATAGTATGCAGGTATTGCAAAATAGTATTGTGGCAAAATCAAATGGAACATTGCAGTATAAGTGCTGTGCATCGTTTGAATTAAGCAGTGAGCTGAATTAATCTACTGAGTATAGCAATAATATTGGACGTGTCTCATACATTAATCTATTTGTGCTGCAAATACATTTAAATATAAAAAATATTTAAGATAATGTATAAATTACGAAAAAAGTGTCTGAGTAGATTAGTAACACAATAATGCCTTATCAAAATATCCTCTAAACAAGAAAAGCGAATAATGATTCTTCTCTCTGCTTACTTAATCAAGATAAAAATTCTTCGAAGAACTATTATATCTTTTAGAGATTTAGAGGAAATTTATTAGAGGAAATAAAAAACAAGGCGAATGTTATTTCTAGAGACGTAAAAATAGGCACAAGCCAGTTAAATCATAATTTCCGTTCAAACTAATATCTCTTCACGCCATAAATAAATCCGACTCAATTAAAATACAGGAAATCCGTTTATAACTTCATTATTTCAGAAAGTTTAACAGTTAACCGAAAACTTTAACATCATTAGCAAGAATGAGGCGGCAATAAAACAATTAAATACACACTCCTAATAAAATATTCACTAACCATAACAGTGCTTTAAAACGATTACCCAGATCCCATTCAACCCTTGGGATCACACCCTTGCGTTACTTTGAACTGCCGTGTCCCAAACATTCTAGTTATTTAAATGGACATATTTGCAACATAACTTGGTCGAGTGGCTGGCGCTAACGAACTCGCTCGTTGGAACGCGCCTCGTTCGGGTTGAATTTATGTGGGATCATTAAATCAGAGTTGCTATTAACGGTACAGCATGGCTATGGGAGGCGTGCAAATGTTGCTAGTTTTTGCTCAGTTTTGTGGAAATTTCCATTCCACAAGACTAAAAGCCTGTATCTTACTTATATTTAGAATTCTATTTGCCATCCTCCAAAATTAATGAGACTTTCTGTACGATTTTAATAATTAAGTATTGAGGATGTCTGCTGTAACGCAAATGAAGAAATCTGAAAATGGTGACTGAAAAGTTGGTAATCGTTTGTCATGGTACGTGTGACGCAGAGGAATGAGGAAAAATGGCATGTAAGTTGAGAGTATAAATGTGTTTTAAGAGAAGACCATAGAAACATGATCCGACCCAGCCTGTTGTCCCTTGCTGCCCTCTCATCAATGACGCACTAAGCCGAGGCCCGAACCCCACAGGGGGTGCCCTTAATGACCGTTCATTTAATTTAAATCCTTAGTTTGTAAGCCCTGGCTGGGGGCCTTAAAGTAATTTTTGGCCACCACAGGATTGTCCGGTTAAGCAGTAAAGCAACCTTAGCGCGTTGCAACTGCGAGTGGTCCTTCCTAAAAAAAAAAAAAAAAGACCATAGAAACGATGCGTGGACTGTGTGATAAATGATGTGGCTAGAATAGGATGATAACTGAGAAGACGAATCATAAAGATGGACGGAAGAAAAACTTAAAGAAGAAATAAATTCGGTCCAGCATTGAATAATACGATAAAAAAAAAAAAAGTAATTCACCGATAAACATTTCCCAATAATAACGTTACCTATAATACCATCACGTCTCATAAAACAGTGTCACAAAGTTTTCTAAAGCTTACACTTCCGAAACTTTCTAAGAAATTAACACTCGCTTGTCATTTGAGATTTCAATTACTCGTACTAAATAACGTTAGCAAAGACAAACTTTCAAACAGTCTTGGGAGTTTATTGACACCAAAATATAGCTTGACAGATATCTTCACTACACTAATGAAAATTTAGAACTTTAAAATAGATAGCACACTTAAAAGTACTGCTATGGATTGGCATAACCTCATCTAATTCTTGTTAGCTGATCTTGATAAGGTCACGTCAGGTCTCGACATTAATAACGACGCTGTAATAACGAAACAATTCGGTTGCACTAACAATGAATGCTTGCGAGAAACGCATCATGGATGTAGAGACTTGTGGTATTGTTAGCAATGTAGAATATTTCTCACCTCTACATTTAATTAAACCCTTTAAATGAAACCTTGCGCAATAGGACGTAATGTATCTCAACCATTTATCTCGGCGAATAAATAAATTGTACATTCTAAAATTAACTGGGTCAGTATTTCAAGCCGACCCAACAAAACGCTACCAAAATAAATCTGTTTTAAAATTTACGCATGATTTTATCTCACTTCCCTACTTAGGCCAGCAAATTGCAAATATATCTTCATTGTGGATCTCACAATATCCTATCTATATGTTAAATTTCATCCCCTATTCATCAGTTAATCCTTCTTTTGTCCAATTATATTTATTTCACCTGAAAATTTGATTAAGCATAAACAAATAGAATTTTCATATTTATTGCTTCAGAAAAGGTTATATTCAGGCACTAGGTATGGGAGAAAATTTTTCTCTAAGTTCAAAGAAAAGTGGCAGTGGCACAAAAAAATTTTTGTTGACATTTTTTTTGCGTCTGGCTATGAAAAATATGTTAAAGTAAAGAGTTTGAATTCCTCAACAGTTTTGTCTTAAGTTATACTTTTATAGGAAGTCAGGAATTAAAGATATTCCAGTTTAAAGTTTTAGAGTTTATGTCTTGTTAACAACGGCCTAATCGAAAAATAAATATAGAAATACCTACTTACCACACACACGTAAAATACATAAATAAATCATACCTTGTAAAACAAATAATAATATGAAATTATTTTCTGCATAACAAAGCAGTGAGTTTCAGGGAAAGTTTAGATAAGTTACATGATTCGTTGATTTTTCAGTTGTCGAGTAAAAGGTTACAATAAGAGCAATTAGTAATACGTTGAAACACAGTGTAACAAAGAAGCCCTACTTAATTACAATACTAGCCGCAGACTGGCACCACGGTAATATTATAATACAGTACTCCAACTTCATACAAACGGACGAAACGCGAGCTATACCTACGCGCCTCGATCTCGGGGTGCGCTCGGGGCGCAGATAGTTACGGCTGTACCGCAGTGTCGAACGGACGGTGTGTTGTTTTTTTAACAATAACCGCGCGATTTTTTTTCAAAAAATCAGTTAATATGACGAGTAGGAAATATTGTGCTGTTTTTGGTTGTATGAATTCGTCAATAACAACATAAGTTTAGTTAGTAGTAGTAGTCTAATAGACATAAGTTTTTTTAAAATACCTGGAAACTCTGAAAGGTAAGACTATAAAATAATTTTACTTACTAGTAGGTAGGTACATAATGTGTGTCTTTTTAATGGATAAGTATTTCCTTTTATCTCACGAAAAAAAGATGTTTGGATTAATAAATAAAGCGAATAGAGTAACATGTTTTTTAATTAAATCTACCAATCAAAAAACAACACGCATTTTTATTGAACACTTCCTATTCAATATACAAAGTATTTCATTTATTTATATAAAAAGGATATTTACAATCACAAAACTAAATAGAAACAGAAAGTAGGCAAATGTAATTAAAGTGCTGGAGACGGGCAGCCCTAACGCATGTTTACGTACCGCGCGGCTGTAGGCATTTATTTCCATCATGCGGCCGAGTTACACTACTGTATTATAATATTACCGTGCTGGCACGCACCTTCGTCTCCTTCGTCTGCGTGAAATTATAATAAACTGTTTTATTAAAAACGTTTTTGCAACGTTCTTCATTGACGCTCCGCTCCTTATAGTCGAAGCGTAATGTTATAAATAACCTAAAGCCTTCCTTTATAAATGGGCTATCGAACACTAACATATTTTTTCAATTCAAACTAGTCGTTCCCGACATTGGTGTTGATTCTGTTGTGCACAAACTAAACTTAAGGGGCTCCCCCATGCACACTAGCGCCACTTTAGTAAAAAAAAATCAGAACTCGTTAAATGCACAATAAATATAAAATCTGATTGACAAAATCAATGCTTTAGAGTTCTAGATTATTGACGTCTATTTAATTGATTAAAATATACTTCACTGTAGTTACAGTTAGAAAAATTGCTAAAAACGGCCGTTTTTTTCCATTTTGTATCTGTAACGACAGCGAGCTGTTTCAATGAGTTAAGCAGACGTAAATAATTTAGAAGACCAAAAGATTGATTTTGTCAATCAGATTTTATATTAATTGTGTATTTAACGAGTTCTGATTTTTTTACTAAAGTGGCGCTAGTGTGCATGGGGGAACCCCTTAATTTATGCTATTGCTATCTTTTACTTATAGGCAGTGCGAGAAAAGGACGGCTATAGCTATTAACTAAGTTAGAGATGTCAAACTAGTTTATGCCTTGCGCTTCACCGTGTTTATAGTCGGCATGTTTTTACTTACACCCTTCATTTGTAAAGAAATATTAGTTCCAACTAAATTTGACAGCTCTAAATTACGTCCGTCTCTTTCTCGTTTCATTAGAGAGAAAAAGATAGGAATAGCCTAGATTAAGTTTAGTTTGTGCACAACAGAATCGACACCATTAACGCGTTCAATCAAAGAAACTCTTCAGCTTCATAATATTTGTGTAGATTAAACACTGTACCATCAAACCGTAATTTAATTAAAGTTAACCTTACCAATCCACTTACAGAATCGATAATAGATTGATCCCCTATTTCGATGACACCGCCAATCTACTCGATTGACAACAACTGTCGGATCCAACTCACAATCGGATAGTAACGTAATTTGGACCTTTACAATTGGGTTATAAACTTCCTTTTGTTATTTCTGTTGATCCCAGGATTAGTGTTAATTGGTAGAGCGTGTCCTTTTGTTTCCTTGTTGTTTTGGTACATTTTGTTTTTACTGTGTAATGGTTTTTTGTTTTTTGAGAAGATTTGTTGAGAAGGTTAGTAGGAGGTTGACTGTCTAAGGGTGATAGACGTACTAGGAGGTGTTTTCCAAAAGTTTAAGAGCTTTCATTTTTATCTTAAATTCACCTCTTATAGCCGAGAGGCGAACTGAAGAACCCGAATGGTAATTATGGTCCATTCTCTTACAGAGAGAAGACTTGTGTCACAGCAATAACCGGGTCGTTATAGGCTGATTATATTTATTTATTGCTTATCTAACTATATTATAATTCCATATCTATTTATGTAAATTTACTAATAGCAAATATGTAAAAATCTTTTTATGATTAAAAACTTTTTTTTTCTCCTGATTGACCACGACATTGCGTGACCTCTCGGCCTTAGGGATTATTTTAGTCATAAAATAAACATTGGTATTGCCAATATTAGACTAAACTTTGACCTTTCACTGTCGGAAACTTTTTAAATAAAACCTTTTCATTACATAACGAGTTCTAACTTACGTCGTTGACTGTTCACACTGCTGGTGAGAACCTTCTCGCTGCTAGTTCGTCGCAGTGAAAAGAATTCCCAAAGTAAAAACTCGCTCAGGAACGCTCTCTTGGTGGGCAGAAAGCTCTCGCTTAGTACGTGCCCAATTGCGCATGTAACTGAACGCGAATAATCGCTAGTCGCATTAGCTCATAGCCCGGCGACAAAACTGTAGCGGAAAGTACAAAAGTAACTAGTATCTAGTATCCATAAAAGAAGTACTAACAAATTTTTGGATCGTGTTATTAAAGTTATCCGCGACTAAAGAATATAAAGGAAAACCAGACAAAAACAGTTGTTGGGCTTAGCCCACCGGGCGCAACATCCGTCTGGTCAAAGGATCCACTCTTTTCCATGGGGGTGAAGAACTTTACACCCTATTCTTCATAACCAAAACTATCCGAACTACTTACTGTTACTCGCCAACTATTTTCTAGTTCTATTCACTTTTCGCTGGTCGTCAACAACGGTGTACCTCAGATAAATCTTGTTGTGTACTAAGACCGTTATGGAACGAACGAACAAAAAGCGATATTTCATTTCTTAGCCCGAAGTCATTACATTATTAGATAATTATACCTTTTTCTGGAGATAGCTGGAGGCGTACCAGTATTGTAATTTGATGCCCGCTACTTACTGGGTAAGATTATAGCCTACGTAGATTGGGTTCGGCAGTCGAAATGAAGTCTTTTTTTTTGTCGGCAGATTTTCCGCTTACGTTTTTTTTGAAAGCATCTCTTGGATTATTCTTCAATGTCTAATTGAGCCTTTATTATTGAATATTGAGTGGTAATTGACTTCTACAAAGACATAGTTCATCATCATTATCTGCCTAGCCTTTCCCCAACTATGTTGGGGTCGGCTTCCAGTTTTACCGGATGCAGCTGAATACCAGTAGTTTACATGGAGCGACTGCCTATTTGACCTCCACAACCCAGTTAGTACCGGGTAATACGATACCCCTTGGTAAGACTGGTTGTCAGATTTTTGGGCCTCTGACTACCTAACGACTGTCAAAGATCTACAAATTACAGCTGGGACCAACGGCTTAACGTGCTTTCCGAGGCACGGAGGAAACTCGGTATGCGGCTTCTACAAAAACATAATTATTCGACATTAATGTCCGTTTAATCATTAGTCCGGTAACGTAACCCATCAAACGATATCGACTGAAGCGTAATTGCTAGCCTTCTGTCATTAATTTTGTTTTCTCTATAATTTCTTTTTTAGATACTTAGTCATTTATTTCACTATCAGTACTTATTCACGATTTTTTTCACCAATTCCGTTTAAAGGTTTTATATTACGTTTGTCTTTTACTAACAAAGCTGTAGTATGTATTACTAAATATCATATAGGCCAAAGTCTGAAATAAAGTATATTTTTTAACGACATTTTTAATTTAGCTAGGGTACATTTATTAAACATTTTTGCACGTCTTTTGTTTAGTTGTCGAAATGGGAAAGTTACGAGATGGGACGTAGCCTCCTTTAGCATAATCAGGCAAACCAACCAGTGCGCCCAAGGTGGATTAATAACTGTCACATAATTATGTTCGAATGTTTGGCTCAAATATTTGCCGGTTTCCTCAACATATTTTCCTCACATTTAATCCACTGCGTAACATTATTGGTACCTATTCCGCCATCCACAATAAAAAAGTAATATTATTCACCTCGACTAAACTCACTTTCCCATCACTAACCCCAGTTAATAAAGTAGGTAGGCAGACCCTTATAATTTGGTTACGTCCGTCCGTCAATGTGATCTTTTTATTAGACCCACGTATTTGGGTCTACGTCCCACGGAATGTTACTTTCTCACCTTGGAGAAGGTTTTGGGATTATCTTAGTTAGGGTCCAGTTGATTTCGAGGAGTTGAGGGGACTTTTATTCGTACGTACAGATTGTCTATTTAATTTCGTGAGGGAAAAAAAGGATTTTTCTTGGAAGATATTTATTTTGGGAAAGCGTGTTCCTAAAATCGTGGCAGAAAAAATGCTGCCTTTGGTTTTCGTTAATATCAGAAACATGGGATGTGCTACCTACATCCCAACAGTACTTATCCTTTTATTTAGTAACTGCGACCAACCCTGATCATTAAACCACCAGCAATTGTGGTTATCAATTTATTTATTTATTAAAAAAATATCAATTTTTTTAATTCCAGCCTATTCCGTAGTACTAATTAGGTACTAAAATATCTATTATGATTCTACAATAAGACATTACACTTATATTATAACACATTAACCTAGTATTTAGTATTTGAGCTGTGTGGTATCCGGCAGAGTAGAATAGAACCAACCCATTACTCTCACGGGTGTCGTATAAGGCGACTAATGTCTGAGGCAGAACACCTTGCGCCTCCGTAGACCAGAGAATGGGCAGCAGCGTTTTAGCGATCTCCAATCCGCCTGCCAAGCGTGGAGATTATGGCAAATTCCTCCCATCATGGGAGAGGCTTATGTCCAGCAGTGGACGTTATGGGCTGTTGTAGTGTAGTAACCTAGTATTTCAGGTACGCGTACTGTATAACGTGCGCGCACGGGTACGTATCATAATACCTAAGTTTATCCTAACTATTTTCGATATAACTACGGTCCAAAGACCTACTGTTTAAAATACCTTAAGATCGTTTCACTGATTTTTGTAATAACTAATGAACGAAATCCATAGAGCCATTCATATACGGTTGACTCACCTACGGTTTAAACATGCGCGTGTTTTAGTTGCATTTCCTTTCCTTTCTGTTGCGTATATATAGCCAATATCTTAAAAAAACATTAGATTAAAATAAATAAATTAAAAATTAACTATCTCTATTAACATTTCTAGCCAATAGACTTTAACGTGAAACTGAATATTTAACGGGCAAATGTTGATGTTCTATTAAGTACACTTCTACCGTATCCTTCGGGGATTACAGGTGTGATGTTATATATGTGTACGTTAATATCGAATCAAGGTGTAGTTTCTCGGAGCTTCAGTCAAGCTGAGAGAATGTCTCGCACGCCGCAGTCACCAGCAATTAATATCAGCGTGTAATATCGACAGTAATAATTGTGCGGACTTGCGCGACCTGGGGATAATTAGACCACACATGTTCTGCCGATAATTTGAACGCAGTATATTAAGCGCAGGCCACACCGCCAGCCAGCTAGCGAGCGCGCGAGTGAGACGGGCGAGCTTCTTTTCATACTTCGATTCGGCAGTTGCGGTAGTTCGCGATGTGACCCAAATTAGGAAATGAGGTAAAACGATGCCTCGCCCGGGTCACTCGCTTGCTCGCTGGCTGGGCCCGAAGTCTCGACATTAATAACGACGCTGTCGCAAACTTTCGATCGCTAAATAATATACGAAAAATTCGGTTGCATTAAAAAATAAATAAGCATCGTTAGATGCTTGCGAGAAACGCATCTTGGATGTAGAGACTTGCGTCGGTAACTATGTCGAGACTCCGGCCTTGGTGGTGTGGCATTTGTTTGTTAGTTGTTAGCTTCTGAAAACGAATTTAGGGAAATTCTACAATCTATCAACAAACAAAGTGTTCAGCACCTCTCTTGCGTAACACACTTTCTATCACTATCTGCAAGATTTGAAAGAATGTTCATTTAAACATCAAAATTTTTAAATTTACAAAACGAATGGATTTGGTTTGTATGTGTGCTACACAATTATACCTCTGCACTGGCTTGAATTGAAAGAATAGACCCTTGTAAATAATAATATCAGATAGACGTAGCAAAACCAAAATAACTGCTTTAACTCAGTAAGTGTTCTTAAACAATAATAGACTTAAGAATTTCGAATGTGAGTACTAATACAAACCATCTCTGGTTTGATGGTATAAAACAAACATGAACCCTATTAGGCCAAAATAAAAATAAAAAACTTACCGGTGACAAAAGCATCTTTACAAAGTATATTCCAAATTGATACATCTGATGCTGGAGTACAAATTGCCTTCGTTAGCAATGACATTAAAATATCACCGATCTCATTAGATAAAGTATATAGCTAACAAAGATACAAACTAACAATAGATCACAAATCCTATTGTTTCAAGATGATAACAATCCGTGCGTTATTCTCAACGCATTACACAGCGGATGCAAAGAATTTAGTATTGAGTTCAATAGAATAATTTGCTTCCGTCCATCCATTTGAACGGTTGACCGAAGAGTTTTCAATTCGTCCGTTTAGGTGCGTCCAATATTTTTTAAAATTTGATATCGCGTTTCAATGGGACACTGTTTGCGAACGCAGCATTCTATTCGGCTTGACTTTTGATTTTAACTTTTTATTATTTTCTTTTTTGTTTGGTGTGTGCGTTATAGTGGAATGGGGGCTATCTTGCATGAATTCGCCGCTAGAGGCATTCGTGTAGACTAAGGTATTCCAAAATGTCAGATGTCATACTGTGTTCGCGCGTTGCGTGCTTTTTTATCACGTATTTTTCTAATACTCACGATTGTGTTCTAGACTGAGCCATTCCTGATTAATTATGACTTGAAGATTTTAAGTAGTAACTTAGGATCTTATTTGCTTGTACTTGGAGGTAGAATGATTTTTAAATGTTTCATGCTTGTAATTTTAGGGAGAATATCGTAAATATCTATCTATAGTTTACGCTTTGTTGTTATAAGTAATAAAATAAACTTTTTATGAAGTTATTGGTACTTAAAAGTATAAAATAGAATTATGGACAGGACTTTACTCGACAGTGGCGCCATCTGGTGAGCACAAAAACGATAGCCCTCATTGATTGGTCCTGGTTTTTATTTGCGTGCGTTCTAGAATGAAGGCGAAATATTGATCTGCATTGATACAAGGATCTTTTGGCACTCTAATGACATTGACAGAAGGGTGATGCTGGGATGAACTATTTTATGAAAACTATTTCAAAACAAGATAGCCCCATTCGAACCGATTTTGCCCGCGTGCCAATAGATCCCAAAATTGCATCGTGAGTTGTAAATGAAAATGAATTACGACATTTTAAATTAGGTGTTACCACGTTATTTATTCACTGTTCCCTTGCGTGGTATCGTAGCTGCAACTGTTAATTATTGTTGCACCAAACGTCGAGGTAAATTAGGTAGGCGGGGCCTTTTTGGTTTTAATTGCATAGATAGCGTTTGTTACACTTTGTTTTTATTTTTCAGTCGTATTATAAACTGAAGCGCTAAATCATGATGAAATTTTCGTTATTTTTCTGTCAACTAATACCCAAGGGCAACGTAAATAAACTACCTACGTATTTTATCTTTGTAGCAGTGACGTGGTGTGACTGTCGGCTTGCCAAGTTGCCATAGGTTTCGAGTTCGAACCCAGGACATGCACCTCTGATTTTTCGAATTCATATGAGTACTTATTTACTATTTATTTATTTAAACTTCATGTACAATAGTGGTACATAGGCGGACTTAATGCCACAAGGCATTTGGGTTAAATAGGAAAACATAGTGATAGGGTACAAAGTAATGCCTAACTTTTTGTTAACGAGAGTTTAGATTTAGATTGATACTAATACACATATACAGATAAAATGAACTAATAGATATTTTAACAAATACCAAAAATTAAGAAGAAAATAACAAGAAACCTAATAATTATTATTATGACGATTTCAAATTGAGAGCTATTTATTCTGACTTAAATACTTCTACTTATTGTATAATTATCACTTGCTTCGGTGACGAAAAACGCCGTGAAGAAACCAGCATGCCTGAGAGATATCTCTCGACGGCATATAAAGCCAAGTCAAAGGCCCATGGGCTGCAAAAATATTATAACGGTAAATATTAGCGCTCCGGACCAAACTATGTCCCACCTGCTGGAATGCCCCAGGTGTCCATTTACCTGCACTCTTGACGACCTGAACAGCGCCTCTGCCGCTGCAATAAACGTGGCCACCTACTGGGCCCAAACTGTATAATGGGAGTACTTAACATGAAAAATATTGGCGGCATAAAAACTCTGACACCTGGTTACGAACAAACCATACGATAAAAAAATCACACTAGGGTTTATTGTGATTTTTTTTATCGTGTGGTCTAACGAAAGGTAACGTAAATATCGACTACCCACGTACAACTTTTCCGAGTGAAAATGCTTCTGGAAAAGACTTGAAAACACCCTAATACCCACCCTAATACCCTAGACCCTATAACTAATAAACACGTAAGCCCAAAAGCTGCTAAGACTGATTTACTTTATCACACTTCTCAAGTCATGGTCTCATTTCCTACCAAAAATTCACTTCACAGTCTCCTAACATAATTTTTTATATTGTGTACGTAATAACCATCAGTTCTCTTATAAATAAGCTTCAGGAATATTAAACTTGATATTAAATTTTGTGAAACGAGCATGGTTGGGGTTATAAGGCCCATTTTACGCTGGCACAGACATTTATGATGATAATACACTCTTAGTAGTAACTCCGAAATATGAAACGTAATGAAGTTTAATGTTTGACTGTAACATTTTGAGACCATGTTTCGCGATTTGTTTTGATGGATATTATGTAGGCTGAAATACTACAGGTTCAGCCTTTCCTTTCGAGGATTATAGGCGTGATGTTATGTTATGCTGTACTGTTAAGGAAAGGTCTCCCCTAAACCTCCCACTCATCTCTATGTGCGGTTTTTTCCCCTCCCCCCGCATTAATGAAAAAAAAGGTAGAAAATTCAAAAGAAATCATGGTTTATTTTTCATAATTTCTCACGGAGGTGATTAGGTTAAAGACTGTCTATATAAATGTCCCTATATTTTTCAGTAAATTTCATTACAAAAATAAAAAGTAAGACTGCCTCATTTAATCAACCTTGATCATAATTTTAATTAACGACGACGTTCATAAGTACTGAAACGTTTACTTATAAACATTCTTGGAAAGATAAGGAATCTTGGCCCTCAGAAATAAGCTGAAGATCCATTTCGGTTTAATGGAGGGAAGTAGGTAGCCATTCACGAGTACTAAATAATCTGCGAACGTATAAACAAACAAGCCAAAAATCACAAAAAATACATCCTATTTTTATTTCCTACCTGGGTTATATGGGAAATGGGGACAAAATTCGATTTTGAAAATTTTGAATTCTCCTCCCCCATAGGGACAAAGTTTAAAAAGTCATTCTTAAGTGCTAGCTGCCGTTAAAAAATCTTCTTCTCTTGTGCAAAAATGCAGTCTAGGACCATATCCTAACCTAAACTTATAACTAACTAAATACGCTGTTTGTCAGTAAATTTAATTAAATAGACAAAGAACATTTTTTTAATATTCCATAGAAAGCAACACAATAGCTGACATACAATTATAATAATTCTAGATCATAAATAAACTGTGTGAACCTTCTAAATGTATTTAAGTCTACATGACATGTTACGAAACGTTTTGTACCAAAAACAACAAAGCGACAAAACACACAAACAAACACAAATACAGAGCTACACATAAATACTTTAGTACCCAATTAAAGTGTGATACGGTATTAATGCGGGCGTTTCAACGTTTCATCTGCCTCTGTTGTAACGTATTGTCAACAATCTTTGGGACTATTAATTACTTCGGATGTGGGGCTATAAACTGACAAAATGTATAGAAGGTAAAGAGATATTTGAATGTTACTGTTATGTAACGTTTGAAGCCGTGCCCGATTATTTATTTTTGTAGTAGAATTATCATTTAAAAACCTTTTACTTTGTGTTGTGAATGTATTTCAGATGTAGTCATCAAAGTTGGTTTCAAATCCTATTAAATAAATATTATTAAAAATACACATTACACTTAGTAATTTCACACTTCAGATAAATGGAAGCACTATTACCGATATTTTTTTTTTATTCTGTAATGTTCTTTACCTTCTTGGCGAACCTGGCATATCTAAGCTTAATTAGCTTGTACCTTTCATACTGCTAACACAAGTCTACTTTCTGTGAGGGAAATGGGCCGTCTTCTTACTTCACAATGTTTTGAGAAAACTTAAAAACTAAACGTGTGTTTCTTGCACAAGAATGAAGTAGTTCAAAACTTCGAATATCTTTGCCGAATCATACTTATGACACACATAAAAAAGCCTATCGCTCAACCATTCGGTCCCGAAATTGTATCCAAAAGCACATCTATATTATTGGTCGTTCCGCAGCTGAAAACCGAGTCATAAATCATTTTGTCGCTGTAAGGACAGCCTTCAATTATCGGTAACATTCCGCCAGTAACTGTCCACTGTAGTAACGCTAAATGATTTATTATTATCGGCTGATGTTGTTATTAAAATTGTGTTGGGATTCAAAGTAGCCTGATTCCCAGCAGTGGGAACCTGGGAACGTTACAGGCTGATTGATTAGACTGTTCTCTATTCGGAATTTCTTAGTAATAGCCTGGAGTTTGTAAATGTGCCCGGTGGTGGTAATGATGCCGACTCCATGGAAAATATCACTAAGTAAAATGTGGGTGTATCATGGTGCACTTCTGCCTTGCCTTCCTACCCTTCGGAGAAATGCAGGCGTGATGTTATGTTATGAGGCTAATGTAACATAACATTACGCTTATAATCCTCGAAGGGTTAGACAGAGGTGAACCTACTCGTAATAGTACACAAACATTTCGCCAGTTAAGTTTGAAATCCCATGCGATTGGGCAAGCCCATTGCGATCAACCGGGCACAAATCCAGACTCCAGACTGATAAATTTCTGATGGAAAAACCCAATAACACTTTGCTCGAACGGGAATCGAACCCAGAACCCCATACTCAGCTGCTCGACTGGGGACAGTGGTCGACTGACCACTCGACGAAAGTGGCTAAGTGCGAGGTCAGGCAACCAAGCAGGGGTGTTCAAACTAAACACCTAGATGTAGTTTTGTGATACTTAATTGTGCATGGGCACAACAAAACAACAGAGTCTTTAGACAATTTAAAAAATCATAAAAAAAAATATATATCCTAAATATTTTGGCTGTCACGTAGGATGCTTTTTGTTCTTCCTACGTACGGTTTTAAAGCAGGGGCCAACCTAAACAGGTCAGATGGAAGTCGTTCTATGGTAATACGTGGTGAAATCACCATAATTTTATGACGGACATAAAACTCTTTGTGAAGCAGATCCTGGCAATAAATTGAATCCATTTTAGGACCTACGTTGTCATTTTGAGAGCTATCTAGACATACTAAATTGACGTAATAAAGAGTTTTATTTAGAATCGATTTGACTTTCTTTTGAGTTCTCAGACAGATAGAGTTACTTTTGCCTTGTGTTTTGTTTGTTTTATAAGTCCTTATCACAGTGTTTATAAGCAATTTAAACCGAATTAAACACTGGCAATTTTCACACCTATTGCTGATCCCAAGTTAACGAGACTTAATAAAATATATTTCTGGCATTGATTGCATCGACATTGACTTGAGCTGTTAGGAAATGTTTATGTGTTTTAATTACATTGGTAATTCAAAGACATAAACATTTCCCAACAGCAACCAACAGCGATCTCCTGTCAAAACAGGAGATCGCTGTTGGTGGAAATTTGAAAATTGTAAAAAATATAGTCAGAAATTTTATTGAAATAAAAAGATGATAATTCTGAAACCACGTGCCAAAAGATTCATGTACAACTACCCACAAATTTTGCTTAAACCCGTCAAGCATTACAAGCCGAAACATGTAATAATCATTAAGTGCTGATGGCGTTCAACTAACTTGCCTATAACCGAGGGTCGGTATTGACACTATGATTGATGATCTTAGTTTACAGTTAATGACTGCGGTTTACTTCTGGTTTGGACGTTTGTCAGTTTTGAGTTATGTGTTTGTTTTAATAATTTTGTGTTATTTGTGTTGGTATGCATGATTTGAAGAGATGTTTTACATTTAGGGTGATCACTATTGTAAAGTACAGGGCCAAAATATGTGACTAGCGGAATGTGCGTGTATTAATAGGCCTCTGCTTAGGGTAGGCAGGTAGGGTACCTACCTTGGGGAAGATGTATAATAACACCTTAAGTAAGGGCTATGTTCACCGAAAAGATAACGGTCTGATTATCTAAAAACAGCTGTTTAAAACCCATTTTCATGTTCACTAAAGCAAATCAACCGATTAAACACGCTAATCAACGTTATGTTAATTGTTGTTAATGTTTTTTCTAATCGAGGTGGGAGAGGTTGTTTTAAGTCCCGGTTAGTAGTTAATCGGTGTATTTTGACGTTTGTAAATTGCAAATATAACAAATGTTAAGGTTACATCCAGATATTATTGTGAGAATTTAACATGCAGTCTGCTTTGAATTATATTTTGGAAGAGGATAACGTTTTGGACGAGTTTGAAACCGTTGAAAGACTTTTGCGAACTCCTCGTTTGTATTCCACCAGACGACACTACTTCACGGAGTTCGGTGCGTTTGTTTTTAATTACGCCTTGGTGCTTTCACTAAATTAGTGACATTTTTTTTTTCTTCATGCGTAAAATTAGCAATGCGCTTCTTATCCATTGTATTTAATTTAAAAACTGTTTCAAACGAACAAAACTTCAAACACAACAGATAATTTGATGGTTATAAAGAACTGTCATCTCAGGTATAATGCAACCATTTTAAGATGTTTCTCATTTGTATGGTTTTTTACGTGTTAGTTACCCACCCTTTTTGACTGTATTATAATCATTCGGTCTTTCATTCATAAAACGCTTGTTTACTTAACCGAGCTAGAATAAGTTGTAGTGAACACCAAAATTCCCACGTCATGTTTAAACAACTGTTTACGTTTAGCGGGCTGATTACGAAACAGTCGGTTATTTTACTGTTGGCGAGCATGGCCCTTAGTGTATTCAATTATACCAATATAACAAAACTGGGTCTTTGGTTTCAATCAGGTAAGAATGTGGGATAATAAAAAAAGGTCTCCATTGAATAAAAAAGAGGAAGCAAGCCAATATACGCAACCAATAACAGACTTATCTCCTATCAAGAGACCACACAAAAACTACCAATATCTGACCCTCAAAATTGACTGACAGTCTTCCTCAATTTCCACCAAAAATCATCCGTCATCGCGATAAAAAATCTATTTTACTACCAATCCGAAACAATAGTTCTTTCATTTCACGAATGCACGTCAGCCATAGCAAATTCTACCTTATGACAATGACATAAGAGTCGTTCGTGAATTGCAAGGAAGAGATACACATTTGCTTGATATAACACATGTATGCTCAAGCATGTGTTATCAAGAGCAAAAGCAAAACTTTTGCCTTTGCCGAGCTCGACTAATATGTGAACTGATTCGTATACTTTGGTATTACTGCATGCTTCAGGAGACAAGCTGATGAAATGAGTCTCATGTACAAGTTTCCTGTTGTACCAATGTATATTGGTATGTATGTACATATATTTGTACCAGCGTATGTTGGTATGTATGTCGACGTGTGTGGAGGAAAGTTTGACAGAATTGGGAATGCGACTGTCGATTGTTTTCAAACAATTGGTGTTTTGGAGTTTGTTGGAGTGGAGTGACTCTGTTTTCTGACAAATAAGTCTCGGTGTCAATTAGCTTTAATACAGTACACATGTTGACTGTGTTATACCTGTAAAATGGGCGTAATTTATCAATGTATCTAAAGGCTTTTTCACAAGCATATTTATAATGTAATAAGGAAAGAGTGCTTTTGTATGAGTTACAGAAAATAATTTATGTAGGTCAGGCAAAATGTCTTAAATAGATAGTACAGGTCTCCCAAAGTAATAATGCGCATAGAAATCTTCTTCGTCACTGTTCGGCAACGGTCGTATTCCCCGAGCGACGGAAGACGATAATTATGTATATAGAGTGGTTAAGTGCATTTTCTTCATGCATAATTTAGTAGAATTATGTGTTTTGGGCAAAAAGAGATAAATATTGATTTATCAGTAACGAAATTTGATTCGATAATTCCATGTAAGTAAATAGCGAGGATTAGAAGAAGAAACAATGGTTTTCAAACACAGGTTTACATTTAAATCTTAGAAATCTAATCATTAAAATCTCAGTTCAAAAGTATACTACTACCTATTTTACAAAATAAACTATTTAAATTTGAATAAGATAATTAAAGTTGATATTAAATTCACCTTTGAAAACAAAACCAAGAAGGGTGTGTAATAGCAGCTCTATATAATTCCACACAGAGAGAACACGTGCAGTCACCCCCGATATATAAAGACGACTGACGGACCTTTGACTGACTCTGACTGGCGACCGCCGCCGACCGCCCGAATTGTTTTCGATTATGTACACATGATAATTGACTCCTATTTCATTGGAACAAGGTGCAAAATGCAAGTGCATTGTTTAGAGCTCTTACGATTCAATGATTCGGGTGTTTCCGGGAATACAACAATTAGCTAAGATCTGCATGCGCATTATTAATTTGGGAAAAGGGATTTAAAAACTCAAATTATTGTATTTAGATTATAATAATGATTATGTTGACTTTTACTAGAATGATTCAACTGTTAAAAAAGCATGTATTTTTACCATGGAAATCTTTGTATGAAGAAATCGTTTTTTGACCCCCTTGTTTCATCCTTGTAGACTGCATAATAAGAAGGTTTATTTAGTAACTAAGCACGTCATCATTATAATGGTATATTTGAAAATAAGCAACCTAGTTAGCATTAAGCATCACTGCCTTTAATTAACATAACCGTGAGGCACATGCGACCTATTTTTTAAGACCACTTCGTACTTAATCATGTATTTGCCGCCACATTAGGTATCGGTCTAGAATTTTCCCAACTATGTTAAGGTTGGTTTCCAGTCTTACCAGATTCCAGTCTTACCAGTTTACAGCTGAATAGGTACCAGTTTTTTTACAAGGAGTGACTGCCTATTTGACCACCATAACCCAGTTACTGGATAACAAGGTAAGTAACAATTGTCAGACTTTCAGACTTCTAACTATGTGTAACGACTGTCAAAGATGTACAAATAATGACAGCCTGTACTCAAAGCGAGGGGTACTCGGCAAGCATTGTTTATCCTGGATGATCTACCCGTGCGCCTATTATTTTATGGCCACAAGCCTAACAAAACACATTTTTTTCTTTTTCCCTACCGAAATCCATTTGTTTTTTCCCAAAAAACATTATATGCATGCCAATCAGTTGGTTGATTTGTTTGTATTGACCTAACCTGACCACTGTTTACTTTTCTAATAACAAACAAACAACGGGACGTTTCGTTACGTTTTGTGTCGAGTGTACAGCCAAACAAGCTGTTTGGTATACAGGAAAAATATCAGATCTTTTCACTTCACCATCAATTAGGAACGTTGTTTTTTTTTAAACTTATATCATACTTAAAAGAATGATGGTCAAGAGTTGCTTACTCAGAACACTCGTTGTTTTAGAATTAGAAGCAAATGGTCACGTCGCCAAGCAGAAGGTTGTGCCTTATACCAAACCAAATGCCTAACAGGCTTGTGTCCCGGCAGTGGGGACATTTCGTGATTATGCTAGTTGCTTATATACCAAATGCCTGGTTTGACTGTACATAGTGGTGTATGCATGCGTACTAATGTAAACGGCTTGTTAGGCTCCAGTCTTTTATTTTAAATTCCTTTGGGAAGAGACAACAAAAAAATAATACGTATTTTTATATATGTATGTGTCCGAACAATTTTGGAGAAGCACAAACAAAACTACATTTATGTGTTAGTTCATATGATATTCTCGCTATGCAGATACATATGTCTCTTTGGAGAGAAAAGAAAGAACCAAGTTTTTTTCATGGCGGTCCAGAATTGCAAAAAAAACAATTGTAAATCACATTAGTTAGTGATTAGTGTGTAGAGTTAAGGAAAGCGTCATAATATCGAAAAGGATGTGTTGTTTGTTTTGTGCAAGACAAAATTATATTTTTTTATGAGATACAACATTGGAAAAAACCAGAGGCCCGATCACGAGCACGCGGTGTAAACGTTACGTATTAAAAAAGCTATGTAGTTTCACATAATTATACCATTATTATTATATTATTGTCAGCCATTTGTGTCCACTGCAGGGCAAAGACCTCCCTTCCCTCCTTCTACATATGGATCCAGTGCTGTTAAGCGCCAATCCTTGTGGAAGGAGTCGAATTCGTCCCGCCATCTCCTTCTGGCCCTGCCGTGTTCCCGTTTGCTGCTGTTTGGGTTGTTTTTTTTTTTATTTTTTTTTTTCTTATTTTTTATTAATTGCTACTGATTATTGCAAACCATTTAACTAAAATGCTACGGGATAATTGAATTTTCGACTATAAAATCGACGTATTTACGTTACGTTTACAAGTGTACTTCTTAACCTCTTAAAGTTTTCAAGTTATTGGCACTCAAGCATGAAACAGTCCACAAGGTTCAACTCGTTAAGCCAGAATCGGCTCTCAATTAATTATTTGCCTTCCCAAGTATTATAGGGAGAAAAGCAAAGTATTTTTGGACATTGTGATACTCTGAACAAGTAATTGGTTCATTAAAATATTGATAAAAATCCCTCCTGGGATTTGTTAAATTTTTCATGCAATTAAATGTTTTTATTGCTTGGCTGCACTGGAGTGCGGTAGGTGTATTGACATTTTATTTTAAAACATCGCTGGAGATTTTTTAAATTTTTGTTTGAAAATAAGATTTGTTTAAATTTTGCTGCGTAATTATACTCTTCGTGATTGAGTACATTTTAAAATATTCTTCTTTTATCGCTTCAACCGTGACAGGACATTTAAACGAACGATAAATTGTGTCCAATCACACGATTATTGTTTTTTTTTGACTAGAGCCGACGAAAACAAGAAAAGCTTTAGCTGCATCAAGCTAGATTTTTACAAATATAAATTAATTCAACTAGGTACGATTTAATTACAACCAGTCGGAAGCATAATTATCTTCAGGAAATCCCGTTCGTAACGAAATGTAGATTGTATAATGTATTCTTATTTACATATTCTGTTTTTACTTCAGTTATATTTTGTACCTCTTCTACATTTTCCTATTTATTCCCCTTATCATTTATTCCAAAATGTAACTGTATACATACAATATTGTATAACAGTGGAGAGGCCATTGAGGATTCTTCCTTTTATTGGTTCCAGGGATTATTTTCCGGGAATCCGTTGTCAAAATACTGGTTCGAGTGAGCAGAGGGAATCATTGGAATCAGTGCACTCTTGTCAGAGGGAAAAAGACGAAATTGTGATTTTATTTTCTGGTTTGTAAGCGAAGTTATACCAAAAATGGAAGTAGTACAAGTAATAACGAAAATAATGAGATGGGGAAACTTGAGGGCCTGTTTAAGGTTTACCTACTAGTGTTTGCCATAATTTAAAATGCAATAATTTTAAATACCATACTTGTATTTGCCATAATTTAATGAAATTATGGCAAATACGATTATGGCAACTGAAGCGTTATTTCTAATGAGAAATAACGCTTCAGTTGCCATAATCGTGAAATTACATAAAACCATTTTCACTAATTTCATTGGTCATAATAGATCTAGTGTCATAATAATTTTAATCCATAAATTTATTTGTTATTTTTTTTTTTTTATTATTGTCTTTTTCTATAACATTTATTCACCATAATATTCATTTACCCATACTAGCACAACAATGCTAGTTCAGTACAAGTGCAATGCAAGCATATACCAAAATCAGATTCTGACTGTGAGTTAGAATCTTTTTTTGGTAAATACAGTTCACATCAATATTCATTAAAAGGCAGAAAATCAATCAAATCAAAGCGTCACTCATTATAAAATAGTTTATTAGGAACATTTATGTGGTTCTTATTTCCCCGTACGAAGCATTCAAACATGCAAACAAGCATGCAGCATGCAAGAAACATGCAACATGCTGCAGGCATGGTTTCTGTCATGGCTCCGGCGCTACGGGGCTCCGGCGGTTCCACGCGAGCTTATCGTCGCAGATGTGTCTAACGCTCACAACCTGCTCCTCAACTCGCAGGCCGTCTCGCTCCACCGCGCCTACGCGATTCTGAATTACACCCTAGGGGTAGGGCAGACAAGACTACGTGGAGTCGGATTTACAGCGGTTCGTTTCTGTCACTAAAACCTAACTTATAGAAAATGTTTTAGGACTAACAATGTATTAATGAACATTCGGAATAATACTCATGTATGTCATGTAAAGTTAGGAGATTCAATTATTATAGTGCTAAAATCAACAAAATAACTAAAGATTGTTTGCTGTAATAAATCTTTTAATTACAGACCTAAAATAAATGCCTTAATGACTTTACACAATAAACGTTTCTAAATTATATTAAATGTTGCTTATGTCAAGTATCGATTTAGAAACTAATGATTATAACACATGTTATTATGAAAACTTATTTTATGACAAATAAAAGTTATGACTAATAAGTTGAAATGACGAGCGTTATTAGTATAAATGATAATAGTGCAAGTAAATATTATGATGGGGGACGATTATGGAAAACAATGATAGTATAAATTATTTCATGGAAAACAAGATATTAATTATACTATCAGCAATAACTATACTGTAAAAGTAAAAAAGTAAGTATATTGTTTTAGTTACATATTACGCTACCGTGCAGCTTATGTAAATCCTGTTCGAAGTCGATGCAGATATTACGAATACTTTGAAAGCAAGTCTCACATGCCTTGGCACTCATTTAAAAATAGAGTTACAAAGCGAGAAGTAAAAGGAGTGAAGGGAGGCCTTTGCCCAAGAGTGGGACAGAGCAGCTTAGGAAAAAAAGTTATAAAACTATTTCATTTAACATCATCATCATCAGCCTATAATGTTCCCACTGCTGGGACACGGCCTCCTCTCAATGAGGGGGAATGGGCTATAATCCACCACGCGGGCCCAGTGCGGATTGGTAGATGTCACATGTCTTCGAATTTTTGGTTCTAGGACATGCCGGTTTCCTCACGATGTTTTCCTTCACCGTTTTGAGAGCAGTGGTGATGAAAATATATTGCACAAAGTAATGCGCCTGTCTGGGTTCGAACCCACGACTTACTGTTCGTAAGTTGGGGCCGCCACCACTGGGCCACCGCTGCTCTCATTTATCTACTTTCGATTTATGATAAAGGTCATAAATCAATTATTTTTGGTGTTTTCATGGCCATTTAAGCGACACTAAAAAGCTGTAAATAATGGTTTAGCCAAAATTAACTTTTATGAGTGTCGGAGAGGCTGTTGATTGATTAATCTTTCAGCTTCACAACATAATCTAGTTTTAAGACGCAGAATTTCGGGAGAAGTCTAATAAGATCTGGGATCTTAGGTAGGTATTAAGTTTTGCGATGAATCCTGATAAATGCTTACACTTCACGACTTTATTCTAAACTCCTTTTGATATAGTTTTAAATCAAAATTCGTGACGGAGCATTGTTCTATATAATGAAGCAACTAACTTCCAATCAACTAAGCCGCCGTTGGCCCGCGTGGTGAATTATAGCTCAGTCCGACTCACAGAAAGAAGAGCTGAGACCCAACTGTGAGAATGTTACAGGCTGATAATGTATCTAATTCGGTATCAATGCGCCTCGCTTTGGAGTAAACTTCTTGTCGAAGTCTGTGTTTCCAAAATGTTGTTGTAAGCTGGAAGTTTTCATTTCTTGAGTAAATAAGTCTATTTAACAAAGAGGAAGTTGTGTCCCAGTAGTGGGAATGTAATAGGACGATTGTCTGAGTGAAAAAGTTCTAGGCAAGCACTATTGTATAGTCGATCGCAACATCACTTACTACCAACTCTACCTAGAGTTCAACCCTCTAGAAGGTAAAACTATCAGTGTTTGAAAAAAATACAGGTTGAAGTTCTTAAATTTATTTGTTTAATACACATTTATCTAGATCTTGATTTAGATGAGTCTGTATAATTCAGTAATTTATCTTTTCTTTTTTCATTTGTCCCTCATTATTATTAAAATATGGCGGTCGTTTAATAAGTTTTACGAGTGTCGGATATGAGATACGATGTACGTCCTAGAAGAGACAGTGCCGTCTTGAATTCAGGCCTAAGGAGTGGTAGCAAAACAGAAATAAATAATATTCTGTAAATAAGAAAAAAATACCGGCCAAGAGCGAGTTGGACTCGCGCACTGAGGGTTCCGTACAAACTTTTTAAAGGACAAACTTAACTTCGCTGTTCGATCCCATGAAGCGGCTATTGTACCAACCGCAGATTGTAATAGTAAAATCGCTTTTTTTTTGTTATTAAACTACATATTTACGGTTTTCAAATTTGCTGTAAGACATTGCTTTTCGTAAAATTTCGTGATTCTAGGTCAACGGGAACTACCATTTAGGTTTTGGACCCAAAACTTCCGATTGACCTAGAACTGTCAATTATTATTATTATTTCCGAAAAATAATCTCCCGAATAAAAAAAGTGGTACTTATTCAATAATTTGCCCTTCTTATAAAAATCGCCCTTTAATCAGGCACTTTATTTAAAAAAAAAGGTATTTCCTTTATATTTCAAGTTTTCGCGAAAATCTAAATTTGCCCATATATTTTTATTATGTTGACTCAGGTCTTTGATTGTTATACACCTAATAGGGACTATAGACCTCAGTATCTGGTATAAATTTCAACTTGCTAGGTCTACCCGTTCCTGAGAAAATCGGTGGTGACCGACGGACGGACAGATGGACAGACGGACAGACAGACAGACGGACAGGAAAGTGATCTTATAAGGGTTCCTTTTTTACCTTTTGAGGTACGGAACCCTAAAAAACATTTAAATCATTGAGCCAATACTAGTTACACATGCAAAAAAAACATTTTCACTGAGAAAAGTTAAGTCCTGCTTTTCTTTCCTCAATATAACACTTCCATCAAGAAAATCAAGACAAAAATATTTTTCATAGTAAAATTATGAAATTTAAAAAAAAACAATGAAAGCATTGAGCTAATAGTAGTTTTACATGCCATTTAAAAAAAAAATCTTTTTTCACAGAGAAAAAGAAAACTCTCCCCCAATAAAACACTTCCCAACAAAAAAATGTTGACAGACAAATATCACAAAAGCTCACTCAAATCACTAGAATACGCTATCCAATTATATATAAAAAAAAAAATATAAGCATATAAGCCACTGCGTGTAAGGAGAACTACGACTATGTGTCAGTTATGCTAAAATTTACAGGATTAATATTTACCTATGGCATGTAACATGGGTTTATGTAGATCCTTCGTGGGAATCTATTGACGACTTTTTAACATGGATATGTTTATAGGCCTCCGTACCTATGTACATATTAATATTGATACCGTATGGTTATGGGTATCTTCCGGTGTTTAGTGTGTTTAAGTTAAGAAATAACGATCACAACATGGAGATAGGATTTTTCATAAAAATAGGAGTTCCAGAACGGGATCCCTTTTTTTTGCATTATGTTCTTTTTCCTAATATACTTTGGCATAACTGTTTTGGCATAATTTGTTTTGCCATAATGGTGCTAGGCATAATGACTATTAGCTTATTAGTATTTAGGCATACAATTAATAGAAATAAAGGACACAATTTTGAGTTGTTTTTACGTATTTAAACATTCAATTTTTACCCCTAAATTAAAATTAAATTATTGCCTTAAAAATTCAATATGTTGATCACAAAAGATGGTGACAGAAACGAATCGTTGCAAAACCGATTCCACGTAGACTTGTCTGCCCTACCCCGAGAGTGTAATTTAGAATCGCGTAGGCGCGGAGGGGCGAGGCGGCCCGCGAGTTGAGGAGCTGGTGGTTGTAACACTCGCCGCTGGTAGTGAGCGTTAAACATATCTGCGACGATAAGCTCGCGTGGGACCGCCGGAGCCCCGGAGTGCCGGAGCCGTGACAGAAACCATGCCTGTTGCACGTAGCATGATGCATGCTTGCTTGCATGCTGCATGCTTGCTTGCTTGCTGCATGCTTGCTTGCATGCTGCATGCTTGCCAGCCTACAAATTTCATTATAGCATTATTGTATAAAAATGTGTATTAGTGTCTAAAATTTTAGGAGTTCATAATTATGCCTTTGTTATGCCTATAAAAAGTATGTTTTAATATCATTATGCGTAAATTAATTTATGCTTCGGAATATTATGCTTAATCATTATTATGATTAGAAAAATTATGCTTAAAAAAATTATGCGTAAGCTGTTATGCGTAAATAAAATTATGCGAAAATATAATTAGGAGTAACAAAAGTATGCCAAGTTATATTAGGTCTTAAAATTTTATGCAAATGGATAGCGAACCTTCCAGAACACTATGTTCGTAACAACATGAAATTTTAATCAGAACAGGAGGAAAAAACACTTTTAAAAGTTGTTAGGTGTTTACATATTGGTGCTCGAAATTGTACTTGGTTGCTAACAAAGTGATAACTTCCCACCTGACTTGTGAACAAAGTTACAGTCATAAACTAGTTCTTTATAAATCATAACAGTACCTAAATAAAAAAATTGGTTTCGTTAAAATTTATAACACCTCATAAACACACCCCTTAACACCGAAATAAAATAACTTGTGATCACAATTTAGAAGCTTACATAAACAAACTAGGCAGGGAGCTAATATAATAAACTTTATAAACCCACATAAAACTTGTTATTTAGTTTAGCGAAAATTATGAAGTTTGTTCAGTCTGGCAGGTCTAAATTAGATGTCAAGTAATGTAATTACAGGCTAACCAATTAGCCACAATCTACAGGCTTAAGCGGCATGCGTGTTGTACGGCGACATGACACGAGTCACAGCAATGCTGCTTGTGATCAGCTGGTACTTAAGCGTAGGAAAGAAGTGACGTTTGATGAAAGTCACGTCGCGAGCCGCATTATCTGAGGTCGTGAACATTGCATTATGCTCATTTTAACACCAAAATGTAAATGTAAAAATGGTGCTGTCATGATTTTGAATAATGTACAAATACACTGTTGTGATTTTGAATAATGTACAAATGCTCTCTCATGATTTTGAATAATTTACAAATGCTCTGTCTTTATTTTGAAGAATATCATGACTTTTAACGTTCGGCTCAGCACTGAGATTTTACAGTCCCACTAGGTGGATATATAAATAGGTGTAGTCTAATTTTAAATTGGCCAAGTGTGGACAAATTTTGGTCATTGAATGCGAATTTTGAGGACTAATTCTAATTTGTGTGTCTGTGTGTAAACATTGTTGTATAGTGTTTTATAATTACGTGCCACCTCGTGAAATTTCGTTATTAAAAAGAAATACAACATTGTGCTTTTAATTATACTAAGGCCGCATTACCGGGATTCGGCAAACCGTTTCAGTGTCGGAAACACACGGCAAAAGAAAGTAGACGTCCTGTGTAGTTCTATCTCTTTCATAAACCGAAGTGACTCACCGAATACCGCCAATATGCCTAGTATTAACTGTTATATTTGTTGGAATGAAAGATACTTGTTGAGTAAACTTGGTTTATTAATACGAGGAACACATTAAATACAGAGACAGTTTAGTAGGAGTATCACAGACGGGATCAGACATAGCAGTGCCGGAGTGACAGGTATAAACCGGAACCATAGATTATATCTAGTGGTGTACACACGAATTACTTACTAAATAGTGATGTTACAACATTAACTTTTGCCTGCAAGTTCGATAGCGTAAAGTTTATTTTTAAATTTAAAACGTTTCCTACGACTTTCGACAATAGTGTAGCTTTCTATCGATGACCGAATTTTTGAAACTGTGTTTGTAGTTTTGGAGATTAGGTAACACCTACATTCGAACTTACATTTACCTTAATAAAATATTAGTATTGATTTATTTAGGTGACAGGTACTTCTTCGTCCGTCTAAAATTCAAGTGTCTGAAATTCAACAGCATGATTTAATTTTATAATTAGTCTGATCATAAAACACATAAACACATGTAAAACAAATGTTGATTATTTTGATAGTTTCTGGTCTTGAACGTTGTTTGAGTTAACTGGGTTTGTTACTGGCTTTTAGATGTTAGTTAGGTACAATTTTAATAAAGATTATGCTTGACTGGAGTCGGCAGATAATACGGCAAGAACCTTGAAGAACGTAGGTAATTACCATTCGTATTCGGTATAGGCAAAAAATGATGGGTATAAGAGTAGAGGAAGACTAAAGAAACAATGGATGGATAAGGATGATATGGCAAGAAAGGAGGTCTTTGATGAGATGACGAGTAATAGAGAAATATGGAAGAAGGAGACATGCTGCGCCGGTCCCAGATAAATTGGGAGAAGGGCAATAGTATAATATGTAGACAAAATTGTTTACCTAACAGTCGTTTTATTTCTTAGTAACTTTCGGATGTCGGAATTTATCGTTCGGGAATATAACGCCATCAAAAAACAGTAGCCTTTCTGCTAGCTCAAGTTATAAGATATTTTACTGTAATTTTGATTGATTTTTATTTTATTTGATTGAATATTGATTGGTATACTATTTGTTTATTAATATTGTAGAAAGGTATGTATGCACATAATGTACAAAGACGGACTTAATGTCTTGGTCATTAAGTTTACTGTTCTATGAATCTACTATTTTTATAAATAAACCTAAAACATCGTAGTCGATTTCAATGCTAACGCTACACAGTATAAGAAAACCTAGTAACATAAAAATTCACTCATAAAAAGCTTTCTTTACGACATTTAACCATATGATAATATATTTAATAGTGTCTTTGTTTATGTCTGTACTACGTGAGCTGTGTCAAAAGATACATGTATTTCTAGTCTTCAAGGATGAAAATAAGAAATAACTGAAACAAAACATGACTTTATGAGTTGTGTTATATAAGGCTTATTACTGAGATGAATAAATAGTAGGTTTTATGTTTTTAACAGTTTATGTGCCGACTTAAATAAAGTCAATAAAAGAGGAACAGGAAAATACTTTGCTTATTTCTAAAGAAATCTCTTCCAGCTTGCCTGCGAAATGAGAATTGATAAACAAGAGATGTTTATTTATTTTTCTACATGTATTTATAACATCATCATCTTTTGAGCCGCAAGACGTCCACTGCTGGACATAGGCCTCCCCCAAGTGTCGCCACATTGACTGGTCCCGTGCGATTCGCATCCAACGGATTCCCGCAACCTTCACCAGGTCATCGGTCCACCTAGTGGGACGCCTTCCAACGCGACGTCTTCCGGTTCGCGGTCGCCACATTTATAATATAGGACAACACATTATTATTTTAATACTGTATGTTTTTTGAATTATCATTCAAAAACATACAATATACAACATTTTGTTTGCTTACATAATTATTTAAGAATACCTAAAAACCCGGCCAAGTGCGAGTCGGACTCGCGCATGAAGGGTTGCGTACCATCGGAGAAATGAAAAATTAAAGGGTTTAATTTTGAATTTATTTTTATTATTTGTTGTTGTAGCGGCAATAGAAATATAGACAATCTGTGAAAAAAAAAAACTGCCTACCTATTACGGATCATGAGATACAATACAGTCAGATGACAGACAGACGGACAAACGGGCGGACGGACGGACGTACGGCCGGACAGCGGAGCGTAGGCTTAGTAATAAGGTTCTGTTTATTAACCTTCGGGTACGTAACCCCAAAAAGATTTTGACTGGGCAAACTAGGAGCTTATCGCTTGTTCCATTGATATCGACTACACCTATTTCTAGAAGGAAAATTAAGTTGGATTGAATTAGACTCAGCATAGAAAGTTATCTAACAGATCTAATACTTATGGCTCAGCCCGTATTTATGCCTGTTTCAATAAATATAAAAGAATCGTCTTCTAGGTAATTGTGAGTCAGCTGCCTGTAACATCGCCAAGTCAATTAAACATCCGATTTTTAAATAGTGATGTCTAGACTCCAGCTATATTAGGTAACGTCTTGCTTCCGACGATCTTCGAATTGGAGGCAATCTTGCATCTATTTTAGATCGGATTGAATTGCCGTACTGATCTTCCGTACAGAAAATTCTGCAAAATTCTGAAAAAATGACTTATTTCACATAGCTTTTATTGACTGAATTTCTCAAAAAATCGATTTATCAATCTTTCCATTACCGGAATGTTATTGTAAAGAATTACCTAAATTATAATAATATGTTGTTGTGTTTGTATATTAGAAAATATTATATTTTCCAATTATTTTCCTTCTGTTAACAATTTCTTTGTTTGGTTTTAGTGTTTAACAGCAAAATTTTGTTTTGTACTGAGTAACTTCAAACACGCTTAGTTACCTAATTTAATGTTTGTTTCACATTCAGTTATTGTTTTGAAATTAGCATCTAATTCTTTAATGTTTGCATGCCAATTTTATGGCGAAATGTGTCATTGCACTACATATTATTTTTACTATCTTTTGTACCACATTTACTGCAAATAAATAATTTTGACTTTGACTTGACTCTTGACTATCGAAGTAGGAATAGATTCTATCAATTTTTTAATCACTTTAGCTGTTTTTGGTGGACAACTCGATAGGTATAATATATTTAGGTCATAAGCACTGCATGGGATTATTATTGCTTCAACTTGAGCGCACCTCTGGTTTTTCGGAGTCATGTGCGTATTATATAATTATCACTTGTTTCGGTATAGGAAAAACATCGTGAGAACAGTATGCCTGATATCGGGATCAGCTACCAAAAATAAAACCAGTTGGTGCTAATCCACTGCATTGCTTAGAACTATAATATGAGGTATATTTAGTCCTAATACTATTATTAGGACTAAATATGCAGTATATTATTATTATGACACTATTGTCATAATAATAATAATAATATACTGCATATAAAGCCATTTATTCAACAGTACGTAATACAGTTTCTTTAGTCTAACTTATATAAAATCTAGGTTGTCTTCTGCTGATTGCCAATCGGCAAAGGCCTCCTCCAACCTTTTTCACTCATTTCTATCCTTGGCAACCCTGCTCCAGGTCACACCTGCGAATTTGACCAGGTCGTCCTCCCATCTTTGGCGGGGTCTTCCCCTCTTTCTTATGCCATTCCTGGGGTACCATTCTGTGACCTTCTTGCTCCACTTCTCCTTTCCTCTACTCATATGCCCAGTAATAGTGTCATAAGTAATTTAAAAACCTTTGCATGAGCACGCCGAATTTTCAAATTGCGAACATGCTTAAAATGTCTACAGACTAATTATTGCATGGAGATCATTCTTTAACCATCCCTCATTGAATGTAACCACATATAAAGTATTGTCTTTCCTATATAAGTAGGTATATCCGCCCTACATTAACACTGTATAAATCCTTTCCCTTAATCGCGTTTTACTAAACCTTTCCACATGAGGTAGCATACCTTTGTCAACCCTCGTCACTACTTCCTCTTCACCACAAAAATACCGAGGTTCTCTGTTTCTCACACCAAAGGTCCAAATTTGATATGCACAGTTTTAGTTAATGAGATCAGAGGTTATATTTTAGAGAAGATTGATTACTATATAAATAGGTTGGGTATTTTGGAAGGTATTAATGTTACCTTTGTTATTTTTTCATTCATTAAGTCTAATAATTAATAAATTGAAAGATTCATTTTCTTCTTGTTTCAGAGTCATGGATGTTTATATGTATAATAAGTATGTATTTACAAACAAAAAGTATCTATGTAGTATATCAGCTATCTGGTGTCCACGACACAAGTCTCGTTGCTTAGTGTGGCGCTAGATGGCGCTGTGTGTAGTGTTCAGCGATATTTATAATTATTTATATTCATTTAGATAACTTCATTAAAAATATCAAATAAAATCTTTTCATTTAAGGATTAAGAAAAACGACATGTTATTTTCAAGGACTTTGGTAAGTACCTACCTACTGAATATTTTTTGGCCAATCTGTATCTACGAAGAAAACGATGAAAAAGGTCTATATAAGGCGGCGGTGGTGCGGCGGGCGGCGGCTGTGGTGCGGCGGGCGGCGTCGGCGGTTAGGCTACGGTATGGTACTTCGGTCTTAAATATTAAAGATATACGAGTATGTAGCTAATTATTAAAATATAATATCAATCAATTAATTATTCTGTTTATTGCACATCACGTACATAATTGAAATTAAAACAATTAACAAAAAAACAAACCCTGGCAGTCGGGTAATAAACAACACAAATCATTGTTGCACGGCAATTATACCTAGTGATAATAGTAGCCGTCGAATATACAAACATCGATAGTCATTAGAGATAGCAAATTGATATTCAGATCATTAAGAGCCATGTCGAAATACGATCGTTTAATTGTGAAATTATTAGTAAATGTTTGTGTTTTAACCCGTTTTCAAGCGTATTTTGTGTTAGGGTGCTCTCACACAGAAACTGGCTTTCCGGTCCCGACAAATCGGGTCCTGTATCTTATTTTGTGTTATCAAGATCTGAATAGGTAAGGCCTAAACTTCGAGGAAGTAAGTACCTATTGAATTTAACAATTTTATTACGGAACTTAAAAATACTCCGGAGTTTAGAATTTATAGGTACTTGACAAAGATTTGTGTGAAATACCATTACTAAAATGGCTTTTTTTTTGCAAAAAAATAACCGACTTCTAAAAAAACACTAAAAAGTTGTGGCAAAAAAGCTAATGAAACAAACAAAAATCACCGATTTCCGAAAAAAAAGTTATTTTCCACGTTTCGGTGTTTTTTTTTGGAAAAAAATAAATAACTGACTTTAAAAGTTTTTATATACAGATCGGTACGAACTCGTTCCGAAATGTACTGGCAACCTATATCTATGTGCAAACACCTTTATTAAGGATAGGTACGGGTTATATTAAAAACATTTGTATTGCGGGTACAAAACCACGCGGCAATTAAAAACATAAATGGGTGGTTTATGTTATTCAGCGATCGTTATGTTTTGGGTCAGAGTTTTAAATGTTTTCCAATAATTCAAGCATGTTGTATTGTAAGCAGGTATAATTAGCAGCTTTAGACTTTGTCAATGGAAATATACAAGTAAGATAATAATTTTTTCGCAATGAGATCAGTTCTAGTCTAACCGAATGCAACTGAATACCAGAATTTACTTGGTCTATCTGACCTTGAAACCACACCACTATCGAGAAAATTAGTTTGTCCCATCAAACAACTGTACATAAGTCAAGTGATTTGCAAAAGTTGGTTGAGAGATTTCATAGCACGATGCCTACTTTCGGACTAATACTTCTTTTTTGTACTTTCAAGTAATCGGTAGCATGATGCCAACATTTTAAAACCACCATACAACAACAACAACAATACAACCACCATACATACCTAAAAAAATACATACCACTAAGGTTTTTAATAACGGAAGTACAGGTATTTCCGCAAGATAAAATTTCCGAGAATGTAGCCAAAGCAATCAATTATTTTTTACAGAAAATAAAATGGAAACATTTTTTCATCAAAGGAAACTAATAACAAAATACTATACGGGAACATGTCAAAAGCAAGCGTAGCGTAGGTAATATTGACAGTTTGTAATAAAAGCGGCCTCTAGCAAAGGAACTTTGAAATCTGTAACATGTTGTATCAAAGAAAAAATCGCCGCAGAAAATAAAAAGGGTCTTTCAATAGACGACCCGAATGGCGCAGTGGTAGTGAGGCTGCCTTACGTTCTTGGGGTCCCGGGTTCGAATCCCGGTAGAAGCAAATGTCTGTGTGATGAGCAGGGACATTTGTTTCCGAGTCATGGATGTTTAAATGTATAATAAGTATGTATTTACAAACTAAAAGTATGTATGTAGTATATCAACGATAGGCATGACGACAGTATCAAAAAATTGCAAATCTATTTAGTCCGTCAGTTAGTTTTGAAAATTAATGGACACGTATTTTTTGTTTTTGTAAATCAATGAATATTGACAAAGATAAAACGCATCAAAACTCGGGAGTGGGGGCTCGTGACGTCAGAACTAGGTAAAAATCATACCTAGGCGTGACGTATTGAGAATTTTAAAAGCGTCATATCTTCGTCAATTTTGGTTTACGTGACAAAAGAAAAAATACGGGTCAAATATTTTTTGATAATCTAGTTGACGGACTAATTAGTTTTTTTTTTATCGTCTCGCCTATTATTTTTTTCGTTATTTATTAAAATAACGGTAGGAAAATGCCTTTACGTGTAACGATACTTGGACAACATCTATCACAGGGAGTTTTCCCCGTTACCACTATATTGACTAGCATAAAAATGACTATAGCTCGGTCATTTACATTATTTGACTTATTCCATCATCACTGCTTCCAATTTTCGAGATGGAAACATCATGAGGAAACCGGAATGATGACCGTTCTAAACCCGTTTATGATACTCTGTTGATACATTCTAGTAGGCATAGTAGTTCGTGTCATGTTTCTGATATGTTCATAGCACATGGTACGGTTTAGTGGGCAGACTCCTTTACGTATAACTATTGTTACGAGCTGGGTATGGGATAAATTAATTACTACCGAAGAAACAACAAATAACTTTAATAATCACAAAACACTTAAACACACTACTGATCACTATTCACTTAGATATCGCACTTACTAGTTCACTTCGATTCGCTTCGTACTGTAGCCAAAATCAGACTGACTGCTCCCGCAAACACGTCGACTATTTATATGGCGATCGAACGTTCGAGAAATATCCACGACTTCCTAGAATCTTCTAGACAATTCCATAGTGGGTCATTGTCCTTCGAGTAGGTACTTTCATCGACCGTACGCCGAGGGCATAAAGCCCTCGGCGTACGGTCGAAATTACAATGATGTTCTTTTGTAGGTAGTTTGCGAATTTGTACCTACATTATTCGGGACTCGTTTTACCTACCTACCTACTATTACCTACCTAGTTACTAGTAGGTACCTACTACCGTAACTGTAGGTAAGTTCGGGTACGACGTAACACTGCCCCCTCCTTAGACATGCTCGTCCCGAGCATCATTAGCCCCGTAGTATCGTGCCAATCTGTCTACATGGACAATCTTAGGCGCACCTCGTGGACCCTTCTGTATTCGGTAGGTGACATCGTTGATCCTAGTCACAACTCGGTATGGTCCATCCCATTTTGCTTGCAATTTCGGAGACTTCCCCTTGCTTCGTACTGGGTTATGCAACCACACCAGTGAACTTTCGTCGAAACCCCTAGTATTTGCCTTCCGGTCATAACGGGTCTTCATCTTCTCAGACATCTGTTGGCCGGATTGTCTGATATGCTCATAAGCATCATTCAACTTGTTACGCAAGTCAATCGCATAATCTGTTACACTACGTGGAGCATCAGGGGGAGTTCCAGTGATTAAATCAGCAGGCAACCGTAATTCCCTTCCAAAGTTTGCGAAGGCTGGCGTCACAGTCGTACTTTCATGGACGGCGCTACTGTAGGACAGAAGAAATGGCTGTATATGCTTGTCCCAATCCCTTTGTCTGCTTTCCACGACTTTTGCCAGATATCTTTCCAACGTTTGGTTGAATCGTTCCACCATTCCATCAGATTGTGGGTGGTAGGAGGTGGTTCTGGTTTTGTGGGTACCCATTAATCGACAAGTCTCCTGAAATACTTGCGATTCAAAATTCCTTCCTTGATCGCTGTGTATTTCTAAGGGTACTCCAAAACGACAGAAGACTTCCTGAACTAATTTATCTGCGACAGTTGTAGCTTCTTGGTTAGGAATAGCAAAGACTTCTGGCCACTTTGTGAAGTAATCCATTACCACCAGGAAGTACTTGTTTCCGCTCTCACTTTCTGGAAATGGTCCCGCAACGTCTAGTGCTATCCGTTCCCAAGGGGCTCCAACGTTGTACACTTTTAATGCACCTCTACTGCGTGTGTGGGGTCCTTTCACGGCCGCACAACTGGTACATTTGCGACACCAGTCCTCCACATCAACTCGACAGTGGATCCAGTAAAATCGTTCTCGAATTCTTAGTAGAGTCCTTTTTACCCCCATATGTCCTCCTGAACATCCATCATGGTAGAGCCGTAAAACATCCGGTACCTTAGCTTTAGGGACAACCATTTGTAGATGACAGCTGTCCCCTCGAGCGTTTTCCCATTTACGGCACAAGACTCCATCCTGGATCACCAAGCTGTTCCATTGTGCCCAATAACTCTTCGTGATGGAACTCATCGCAGCCACATCACTCCACTTGGGTTTAGGAGCACCAGCTTTGATCCACTCGAAGATCGGTTTGATGTCCGAGTCATTGTGCTGAGCCTGCTGTATGGTTACCTTCCATTCATTGCTGAGATCCGTTCTTAGCGTCCTCACGGGCACCACTTCCTTAAACTCCTGTCTGGAACTGTGCTTACGATCTTCAGGCAAAGGTCTTCTTGACAGATCATTTGTGTTGCTGTGGTTTCTCCATTGTTGCTTGGCAGTCATTCCAGCCGCTTTTCCTTGCAGGGATTGATCTTCTCTCGGTATGCTTCGCTTTTTACAGTTTGACCGAAGGTGACCCCTTTCTCCACAAGTATAACACCTAGGGCTATAACCTTGCGAACGCTGGCGTACAGGTGATGCCACAACTTGCTTTGGAGAGCTTGACCGAAGATGATCCCTTTCTCTACCAGTGTAGCAGCTAGGGCTGTACCCTTGCGCACGGTCGCGTACAGGTGATGCCACAACCTCCCTGACGTGGTGTGTTCGATGGTCTTGCCTCGCTGCCTCTACTTCCAAGGCATGGGCCAACGCCTCTTTCAGTGTCTCATGATGCCCAAGTCGCACAGCGGCTCTAACTTCCAAGTCACGTATTCCATCAACGAATGCTTGTACCAGATTCCCATCGATAAGTGCAGGGGCAGACTGGTATGCTTTTCGAACCAGCTTTTCAACTTCCAGGGCCCACTGCTGCAGGTTCTCGGCACTACGTTGAACACGATCCTTCAACTTAGCACGAAATACGTGCTCCAGGTGCGCGTCGCCGTATCTGGACTCTAACGCCTCCAGCAGCTGCTCGTAGGTTACATCCTTGCCGAGCGCCTCAAGAATGTTTAAGGCCTGGTCTCGAAGGCCCAAGGTGAGCGCGGTCATGGCTTGCGGTTTAGTCCATCCATTCGCCTTCATAACGGCCTCAAATTGAATTTTATAAGCCGACCACGAAGATGTTCCATCGAATGGAGGCACCTTAAAGCCCCGCGCTGAAGGTGCAGCAACTACTGAAGCCACAGTCACGTCTCCAGTCTTCAGTTCTCCAAAAGCCTTTTCCACCCCAGCGATCTGAACTTCGGCCTCTGAGATACGGTTCTCGTGCTGGTGAACCTGATCCTTCATCACTTTCAGATCTTTGCCAAAAGTTGCATGAAGATCCTTTATGAGGAGCATCTGTTCATCCTGGCGGCGGGCCTGCTCCTCTTTATCTCGCTGCAACTGTTCTTCCAACCGGCGAGCCTGCTCCTCTTGACGGCGAGCCTGCTCCTCTTGACGGCGAGCCTGCTCCTCTTGACGGCGAGCCTGCTCCTGCAGCAGCGCCATTAAAGCTGACAAGTCTGGCACCACTGATGCTGGAGAAACTCCGGATGGGCCAGCGACTGGCACTGACGTAGGCTGGACACCACCCGGTGTCTGTGTTGGAGAATCTCCAAACCGCCTTTGGTCCATGTTCTGCTGTCGCTGACTCCTGGTACGGATACCGTCCGTGTCGTCCTTTGGTAGAATTGGCATAATTTATCCCTCACTTCTGACACTAAATTGTTACGAGCTGGGTATGGGATAAATTAATTACTACCGAAGAAACAACAAATAACTTTAATAATCACAAAACACTTAAAACTTAATCACAAGTACACTACTGATCACTATTCACTTAGATATCGCACTTACTAGTTCACTTCGATTCGCTTCGTACTGTAGCCAAAATCAGACTGACTGCTCCCGCAAACACGTCGACTATTTATATGGCGATCGAACGTTCGAGAAATATCCACGACTTCCTAGAATCTTCTAGACAATTCCATAGTGGGTCATTGTCCTTCGAGTAGGTACTTTATGCCCTCGGCGTACGGTCGAAATTACAATGATGTTCTTTTGTAGGTAGTTTGCGAATTTGTACCTACATTATTCGGGACTCGTTTTACCTACCTACCTACTATTACCTACCTACTTACTAGTAGGTACCTACTA
Source organism: Xestia sexstrigata (assembly GCA_941918905.2). Classification (NCBI taxonomy): domain Eukaryota; kingdom Metazoa; phylum Arthropoda; class Insecta; order Lepidoptera; family Noctuidae; genus Xestia; species Xestia sexstrigata. The sequence continues at coordinate 23,560,627 of OW799201.2, forward strand.
CCGTAACTGTAGGTAAGTTCGGGTACGACGTAACACTATTATTTAGATCTTAAATTACATACATTATTTATTTTTCTTCTTTCTTTCTATCAACAATACAAGTTTATCTATTAAGTACCTTACCCAATTTATTCTAAGTATTTATTATTTAGATTTTCTGATTACTCTAAGAAGAATAAGTTTATTTTCGTTTGAGGATATAAGGAAAGTATCAGTTAAAGCAGTTTGTTATTTATTATCGCACGTAAAATATTGTGGTTGGCAGAGGTGATTAAGGAAATAATTATATTGGGTAGGTTGATGTAACGTTCACCTCATTATGTTTCTAAGATCTACTGGGCTTAAGTTTGTTTTCATTATTTTCTTTATAGATAATTTTATCAATAACATACCTACATATTTTTTTTTTTTGTGAAACGGTACCCTGACTTCACCAAAACAGAGACCATTTAGAGCTGAGAAGAGACGAGCAAGATTCAATTAATCACAGGAGAGAAAAGAGAAAGGATGTAGATTTCAACCAACGTGATTGGTCGATTTCTGCACGTTCCGGTTTGGTGGAGTGTGGACCCTATACATATAAGGACCTGGGTATATAAGTATATAAGGGCCAGTCCTATCGTTGATGCTGTCAGCGATGTGGTGGCTTAGCCGCTATGGATTGCAGTTGCAACCGCCTTCGTTATTGGACCTATTTTTAACTCGTCATAACTCTTCAAATGATTCTATAATAAGGCTTATATAACATAACATAACGCCTGTAATCTCCAAAGGGTTAGACAGAAGTGTACTTAATAGTACACCCACATTTCGCCAAATAAATATATAAGTGCCATGTAATAGGAGGCGACCCTATTGCCTTCAACCGGTCACAAAATCAGACACCGTGGCTGCTACTGAGAAATTCTTGATGGAAACATCCAATTACCCGGAAATCGACCTCAAGATCCCATGATCAGTAGTCTCGCAAGTGACCACTAGACTAACGAGACAGTAAGGCTTATATTAGTAGAGGAAATTACCAAGCTGATGAAGATCACTACGCTAAAACATTTCAGATTAGTGCAAGCAAACAGAAGAAAAAAAACAGTAATTCCATTACCATAATATACAGACGGTTTCTATCTTATAAACGGACCGACATCTTAAATGTGACTTGAAAAGTTCTGAACAACCTTGTTTTTTGCTCAAACTTTGTTCCGTCTGTACCCTCTTGTATAAAAGAAACGAAGAAATTCTTCTTTGCGTATCTTTCTTCGAAAAGGCGTGGTTTGTTAGCGTTCATGCTTTGTGATTTAAATTTAATTTCTATAAGTTTGTTTATAGCTTAATCGAATTATGTTATTGTGATGTTTCAGTATATCAGTTGCAAGTTACGTTGTTGTGAGACGCGTGTGTCGATACTCTTGTGCCATTACATCTTCCAAGCTCATCGCCTGTGCCTCATCATCCAACGCGGCGTGCGACGCCGCGGGCACCGCGCCGCGTCCTCGTAAACAAAATCGTACTTTGCCATATGTTTGTGTTTGGGCGTGTTGACAACGCGGGCCGCTGCACGCGCCGCCTCTCTGTAAACGGAAAAACCGCACAACGTTTTGCGCGACGTGCCCCGCAACGCGCTGCCCGACGCCCCGCGTCTCCAGAAATGAGCACTAAGTGTTGCCATAAAACGTAGTAACGCCCAGTATCTTGGGCACATTACCAGCTGACAGCTGAGGAGTTTTTTGATGGGGCTTTTATTATTTGTTGTTAGTTCACTTTATTTAATCGTTTTTAATTGTAATAATGTGTTAGTTTATTAAATGATTTACGGCCATTTTTACCCACGACGGAACGGAGACGGTGTAAGCGTTTGGGGTGAGAGATAGTCCAATTTTGATGCTCTCTAAAAACATTTAAAATAAAAAGCAAAATTAAACATTTTGAAAAAACCCACGACGGTTAAAAAGTAATTGAAAAAGGATAAAATAATTTAATAAAACCCAACTTAATCAAAAACCCAAGAATATCCGTCGGGGGCTGCCATCACTATTTTAAATAAAAAAAGAAAAATAAGTATCATCATCAACTTCTAAAGGTCCCCACTGAAGGTCCCCACTACTCATTAAGGGTGTAAGTATAGCGCTAGAAAAATCTCCAATTATTCACGTTACTATAAAACTGCAAAACTAGTTCACTAGTTGTAGCCCCCATCGAATATTCTTGGGTTTTTTATTAAATTGGTTTTTATTTTATTATTTTATCCTCTTTCAATTACTTTTTAACCGTCGTGGGTATTTTCAAAATTTTTATTTTGCTTTTTTCAATAACTTACTAACAGGTGTCAGTAGGTTGTCTGTTTGAGATTTAGCTTACGGACCGATAGAAACAAAACGTCAAAGAAAAGCTTTAGCGAGAGGCTTACTTTCAGTTAACAATATCAGACACAATGATACTTGGCTACTATCCGTAGTAAAATGTGAGTTGAAAACCCTAAACAGAAAACCCCTTCCCAAAACAATCCTTTAACAATACTCCTGAGAAAACCATTCACTATTGATTTACCATCCAAACAAAGACACACGGAAAAGGGTCATGACTTTTACAGAATTACACCGTTAAAACAAGATATATCCCACAATTAGTCTAAGAGCCAGCCTCACGATTCGCCACGACATGACAGCTCGAAGTCCCAGGCTCCAAGACTATAAATCTCAGGACATTCCCTAGTGAGGCATTAGAGTCTTAGCGAGCCATTTGATTTGTCGTATTGTCGTAGATTCCTTGATTGGGATGTCTGTTTGTGGTCCAGATGGCCCACGGAGGATAGGAGTGAAATGTTTGGAGGTCCCTTAGTAGCTTGAGAAGCTTGTATCGCTTGCTCTAGATAGATGAATTGATTGTTAAGGTCTCAGTGAGTGGTAAAAGGCAGCGTAGATATATATATCAACCTAGATATGCATGGCAACGTTCCAATCGCTTGGGATTAAACAATCGGACAACGGGCAAAGATCATACGTGTTTATATGATCAACGTATGTCACACGAATCTAAGTAAGTCCTACTTAACATTTAAATATGCTAACGATAAATACGCGAACAAAATGGCAATCTGCTTGCTAGAGCCAAACTAGCTCTCTCATACTTCAAGGTGTCTCTCATTTTTTAATGAAATTTCTTCTGGTCGCCTCCCTGTAAAGAGTACCTTAAATTTCTTTGAACTTCTTGAGTATCAGCTTCTTCTTCCATGTTTATATATATTTTGTTATAATATGATTGTAGCTGATGAAATTATCACTGTGTTTATCCATGTGTCACTCTCCACGCCTATAACAATATTGTCGTACAACACACGCAAAATTAATTACTTGTGGTCAACGTGTTATTAAATTAACAAAATAAACTACATGCACATTTATCGAAAACTTTATATGATTGAAAATGTTTGGCATAGTACGTTACGTGCATTTCAGTGGAAATTTTAATTTAGAAATTCCGATTTAGTAGTGTGTTTTCCCAAATACAAATCATTAAATGTGTTGGGCCTTATCAGAAGGCTTAAAGTCACCCAAAGGGCAATAGAGAGGGCTATGCTTGGAGTTTCTTTGCGTGATCGAATCAGAAATGAAGACATCCGCAAGAGAATCAAGGTTACATGCGTAGCCCGAAGAATTGCCAAACTTAAGTAGCAGTGGGCACATTGCTCGCAGAACGGATGGCCGATGGGGCCAAAAAGTTCTGGAGTGGCGACCGCGTTCGAAGACCTCCCACTAGGTGGACCGATGAGCTGGTAAAGGTTGCGGGAATCCGCTGGTTGCGAGTCGCACGGGACCGGTCAATGTGGCGTCATTTGGGGGAGGCCTGATGATGATGATGATGAAATGTTTTGAAAACTAACAGAATAGGGCAAAGCAACTATTTAACACTCTCATTTTGCAAAAGCACATTTTATAATTATTAGCTTATGCCCGCGGCTTCACCCGCGTAGAGCTCGATAATTGCCCCACGGGATCATACTACCGAAATAAAGAATATCCTATGTGTTAATCCAGGTTAAAAACTATCTGTGTGCAAAATTTCATCCAAATCCGTTGAGTAGTTTTTGCGAGAAAGAGTAACAAACATCCATCCATCCATCCTCTCAGATTTTCGCATAATTGTATTATAAGTAAGATTTTGATGCTGCTGATAAGCTGCTCAAATAGTTTCAATCAAAATGTTATAACGTCAAGCTGTGTAATGACACACAACTATCCCTGAACAGCAATATAAAAATGTCACACTTTTTTCAACAACTCCCCACAGTTCGTTGTGCCGCGGTCGGAAACTTCGATTAAAAGTTTCAACGAGAAATAAAATAACTAACTCCATTGAAGTTTGAAGTGTGTGTAATTGAAAATTATAAAAAATAAGTATTTGATGACTGTGATTAGTTTTTTGTAGTGATGTTAAGAGACCTTGTTATTTATTTTATTTTTCGTAGGTTACTCCGGTATTTTTTTTTCAGTATAGTAACTTTGTTTGAGCTCTTTCGAGGGGCGTACTACTAGCGCTAGAGATTTTCATGGATTATACGTAACGTCAATTTACAACTTCATCTTTGGCATGTGGTTTAATTTTTGCACTCTTTTGGCCGTTTTAGTAAGTAAGCTGATGCCCGCGGCTTCGCCCGCCCGCAAATTATATACTAAAACCATCCTCTTGAATCACTCTAGCTATTAAAATGTAGTGATTATGTCTCTTATTATGTGTCTTCACCACGCATCATCACTACATAAATTATGTGATGATGCGTGGCGAAGACAAGTCTATTTTGAATTTTGCTTAGTGTAATCATTTAGTACTAGAGACAGCATCCTCACTTTAAAAAAATAGGGTTGAAAATGCACTCTAACACCCGTATCTATCGTAGTCAAGTTAAAATAATTGCTTGAGTTTAAGTAATTACTTAAGCAATAGGCAAGAATTTGAACGAAGATGAACCGTCAAAGGAAGCAAAGTTCCAACTTCAAGCAATTACTAAACTACGGTATAAAGATCATAAAATATCGTAAATAATGACTTTTACTCAAGTAATCACTTCGACTTGTTTATAGATACGGGTGTTAGAGCAAGTAAACATGCATGCTCCTTCCCTCAAAGTTCAAACCTGATTTGACATGCATGCTCCTTCTTAACTCAAAATTCAAACCTGATTTGTGTCCAAACTTACTCGTATATTTTAAGATTCATCATTTAAATCTCAAAATGATTACCATGTAAATGGAAGTTCTGACAAAATTCTGAAGTTTTACAAACTTTCGCGATGTTCGTTGATCTGCAATTAAAGTTCAAAGACTTTGGCTATGCTGTGAGTATGGGTTTCATAAATCAAATTAAAGTGGAAACGACGCAATATTTTTACCATTATTTTTATACTTGAGAGCATTTGTGATGGTGACATTATATCACGCTTGTATTCCATCGAAGTGTCAGACAGAGGTGTAGGTAACTATAGTACGATGGGCTGCATCAATTGGGTACCCCAGTACCCCGGGTTGGAACGTAGGTGCTTTCAAGGGGTACCTACATCGTGAAGCTGACTGTACAACGACATTTCATATTCTAGACTTCGAGTTGCTACTCAGATATTCGTGATGAGAAAATCCAATAAAGTGGTATTGGGTTTGTCTGATATTCATGGCAATTTCCTCACAAAAATAACAAAGAACGTACAAATAGCAAAGTGGATCTTTATGAAATTCCTTGTCAGCCCGGGATTTGGGATTGTGCCCAAAAAATAACAATACGTTTGATCCTAATTACATGTCGGAAGACTTTAAACCATCAGCGTAAACTGAGAACCTTTTAAAATATTATGACCTCTCTAACTACACGAAAAGAAGCGAGACAAATGTACTAAAATATTACACACGCCTTTTTCCGAAGACGTTTAGATAATTAACAATAATAATAATAATAAATTGCATTAAAATGGGGTTCCTCTCTCAAGAGCCCAGACCACCGGCAGTTCGGACCCTGTTCCCAGCGTTGGTGGGCTACTATTTTTTTATTTTTAAATGTTTTTACTTATATTGTTTTTATGTTAGAAATATTTAAAAATGTAACGATAATAATGTTGTAAAATGAATAATAATCTTTATTTTCATAAAGCCAAATACAATTTGTCCATTTCAATCAAAACATAAAAACGCCATTATATGAAGCCTGTGTATGAAGCACAACACTATGCATTATTTGAGACAGAGTGGACGACTGTGTCTGTACTAGTAGGTATAAACTGTGTTTCAGACACAGGCGCCTTCCTCTTACAGTTCATTGGAAATTTGCTGCACTTTGTAGGCATAAAAACTTAGTTTGACATAATTACAGATCGTCACTTGTTATTTACGTTCTCAATAAGAAACTAATTCACTGTTTTTAAGCATTTATGAAAAGCATTGGTTCACAGTCTCATTGTAGGTCACGAAGATCTGTGCAAAACGTCGAGAAAGTTCTGAGCAGAACTATGCACAAACTTCTGTGCAATCAATTCGATCGAAGCGAGGGCGACTCTTTACAATAAAGTACATACAATAGCATTGTGTTCCTTCAAGGTATACTAAACTTATGAATGTGAAAGTAACTATGTATGTGTGTTTATCTACCTGTGATCTTTTCACGGCTTAATGGATAACGGAGTTTAATAATATTTTTAACATAGGCAGACTATTACTTTGGTACCAGCTGGCATATAATATTTTTTATCCTACCCACTCCCTCTCATAGAGAGGAGGCATGTGTCCCAGCAGTGAGAACATTATACGGTGATTATGCTTATACGTTCCCACCGGGGTTATAACTGACATTCAGGAGGGCGAAACCGCAGGCAAAATCTAGCATGAAATAAATGTGGACCAATTTCTTTATGAAGCAGATGTTTCAGTATTTAATCCAATCACACTGATTTTATTAGTCGTGAAACTAATGGCCCTTAGGTCGGACGTGTTCTAGCGAGGAGCTCACCAATTGGCGCTGTACCTATTTGTAGTGTAGGACACCCTCTGGCATAATGGAGCGGTGAGCTTTACAAAGTGGAGTGCAATGAGTAAGGTCAATGTCCTGTAGTGATCCATAATAATTTAATTACTCCTATGTTTTTGAACTTAGCTGAAAATGTAGTCAAACATCATAGTTATTGAGCTACTTCTCGTTTACAGGAGATAGAAACATGTATTCTACATTTTAAACACAGGTTTAAACAAACCTAGATCAGGTAGGTCGTTACTTAACATTTGAATTCGACATTATCGTTACTTGCAACTGTTATATTTATTTTAGTCATAGTTTACTTATGAGCACTAATTATACAATTATTTAAGAAATAACACTACTGAACCCAAATGTACACTTTTGTAATACCTGCTTTTTAAATAAATTATTCATTCTTATATTCTTATTTTGAAAACTAATCCTACTTTATATTATAAATGGGAACATTTGTGAGGATGGTTGGATGGATGGATGCTACTAAACGGATTTGGATAAAATATAGCACACATATAGTTTATAACCTGGATTAACATAAGAGTCAAAGTAATAGACAAAATAGTTTACAATACATATTATATTATTTACATTTTTAGCTGGGTACGTCCCATGCGTTTAGCTCATGACATGTCTAGCATTCATTTTTTTAGCACAATTTTTTCAAAAACGCAGGGTTAGATAATAAAATTAAAATAAAACACGAACGATAGTCGACGTCTATTTTACGCCGCTGTCTAAACACTGACTATTTTTCACTGAACAATTCGGAATGAATTTTTTTAAACAAGTTGTACCCTTTGTGAAAGCCTTCCAGAGTTGAAAGTTATTTTTGTAACAGAAGGCGCAATGTTTATTTAACCACTTTTCTAATAGTAAAATGGAGGCGTTTATTTATTAAACGTGTTAATTTCGAATACCCATAAAATGAGAGGTTACGTTACGTGCGTGAAAAGGGTCTCCATGACATTTTGTTGACAATTATGGAGGTAAATATTTTGAGTAAACTGATGATGACTGATGTTAAAATACGAATTCTGCTAATTAGTTAAGTACCCTGTATAAGACAATTTTGTAACGTTCCTTCTGGGGCATGAGTGATGCCTTTTTCATATTTTTAAAACATTTGTTTATCTTTAAAGAAAAGTTTAAAAACACTAGTGTCAAGAAAAATTTAAAAGTAAGGATTGAATTAATTTACTAGAAAAATGGGTTTATGTAACATTTTGGTTTAGCCTCAAAACAAGTGATGGTTCGTATTTATAGACGCTTAAGATAAAAATAAATTCACCTTTCACAATATCAGCAACACATAAATACAAAATAAAGAACATTTTCTATTTGTAGCACTCACGGATCGTCTGGCTACGAAAGCTCTACGAGCAACTACAGCGCTACGCCCGCTACGCGCTCGTAGCAGATCATACATTTTATTTTTATTTCTAACACAGTGATATTGTATCTTGCATACAAAAGAATATCTACTTGTATGACTTTTTCTCATCGCGACTGCAAAGCGTTAAATGTATACGTTCATGTTTTCTGGGGCAGAAATAAAATGTGAGTGGATTTATTCAAAAACATATTTCATTTCGTTCTAGAAATGGTTTTCTGTGCCTATGCGTTTTTTGTGAAGAGTTAAAGTGTATGTGCCATATAAACATAGTATTTTATTATTCTTCGTATCTCTCCCGAAAGTGATTTTAGTCATGCAGCAGATGCGAGTATTTTAAATTAAAGCCTGACAATCTTAACATAAAATATAGAACAGTATAATTCATCTCGAACCGTTAGGCTAAGACGCTACTTAAAATTAACCAGTTACAAACTCAGATCAATCATGAGTAGCCAATATGTCCAAAATTTTACACCGAAAAAAACTATAATAACCACTTCCAAAAAGCTCGTCCACAATTACAAATACATTTTTAGCGTACGCGATTAACTAAAAACAGTTGAACTTTAACACGAAACTTGTTTAAAAACTGTATCATTAAGAAACGAAAGAATAACTGTAGTATTTCGTGCGATGTTTCCGGGAATGTGAAATAATTTAGCTTCCTGCAGCTACTTCTATTGTAAAAGTTTGTGTTATAAGAAAAACTGCTATGGCGACGTGTTTTAATTTGTGAATGGCTTCGTTGAAAAAGTTTAAAGTATTCATACTAACATTACATAACACCTGGTTTCTGGATTCATTTTTATTTGAATTCATACTTCTTCTGAACACGTTAGCTAAAACGCGTTAAAAAAAAATTGCATGATAATATTTATGTTGGAGTATTGCAACGAAATAATCATAATTTCTTGACGTAGTTGCAGCGATGAATATACATATACACTGACATATTAAGCAATGGTTTTGTTATCTTAAAAACTTTAAATAATTAAAAGTGTGTAACACAATTTGGTTGCACCCTATTGCGTAAAGCAATAGGCGGCACCCAGTTGCGCTTTCAGGTTTATTAAATACAATCTCGTAAATTAATTTGAGCATCATGATCATTTATTTAAATCCAATTTAAAACACCAAGATACTTTAACTTCAACATAAAGAAACTTAAGGTAATTTACTGACTCATGAACAGAAAAGGTAAACAAATCGTTATTATTAGAGGTACAACAAACTAATTGCACTTAAACCTGAAATGAACTTGAAATATAGGTAGTAGAAATCTTAGATCATTATCAAGCACGGAGAAAAACTAAAATAAAAATAAAGCACTGCGCGCTTTCAAAAAAGTTAGCAATCAGCCGAGTGCGTGCTGAATAGGTTTTGGTGGTGATTGGGTCAAATCAGAATGACAACTCTTTAATATAAACGAAAGAAGACAAAACATAAAATGTCACTTACGGGCATTGAGCTATTACTACTACGTATAGCAAAGACAGCGCGAAACAAAATCTGTGCAACAAGCGCGGCAGTGCAAGGCGCGCTGGGGGCGGCCAACCCAGTATATATAGCTGCTGTGGCGAGCAAGCAGCTGAGTGAATTGCGGCCGGCCGACCGCAGTTGAACGGAGCACAGATTGTGTTCGTGCTGTCTTTTCTATAACTAGTAGTAATAGCTCAATGCTTACGGGATATCTTCCGTGATTATTATAAATTTTGAGCTCCCGATATTTCGACGCTGTTGCAAATGCCATGATCGCGGGTTGACTGGAGAATGCAGGTGGATGAAAAACTCACTCACACACTCACAGTATCATCACTAGTTTAGTATAAACCGTGAAAGCTGAAAACTGTTTATAAGAAGACAAATTAGTAACTTCTTGAAAAGTTACTTGATAGCCTTTTTGTTGGCTGAGGTTCCCACGAAACTTCCTTGGAGACTACAATGCCACGGGCGGTAATCTTTCGTTCATCGCCTTCACTCAAAAATCGCTTATGTGATAGATACTTATAGCGTTAACTTCAAATATTGTCACAGAACTTTTAGATATAGGCCAACTTTCGCAATTTGAGAACGAACTCAAACAAACTGGTTGCGTCTTTAGTTTTTATCTACTTTTCTTTAGTTTCGTCGTAGTTTTGTCTCGCGAATGATTTCGCAAACAGTGGGGTTTGATAGGTTTATGTGGATCGGAATTAGGAGATAATCAGTCAATAGTTCGTTGTGACATAAAGCACTAACAATCTACGAGTATGTTTAAACTAGCGACTCGCCCCTGTTAAACACAGACTACAGGTCAAATTATCATCATTTTCATGCAATTTGTAAGTTAGATATTTAAGCTGCCCCATAGATGTGCAAAATTTTGTTGCCAAACATTTTTCATTACAATATTTTCACAAAATAATAGTAGTAATACTATCTTTCATGACAAGACTTTATTTGTAATGGAAAACTCCAGACTGTAGACACTTAGAAAGGTGACCAAAATATCGTTATACCTAAATAATAAAATGTATAGTGAAACTCAAGTTTTAACAGGCTTATAATTGTATAAGCCTGTTAATTTAAATTACAAGAGTAGGCAAGAATAATAATTACTAGCTGAAACTGTTTGTTGATTGGTTACGGAATAACAGAGTTACTGGCTGTGTCCTATCGTCGCATTTTATCTTCCCGCGACCTAACGAAAGCAAGCGGTCGTGCGAGTACGCGATTGTCGCAATTTTATGTCAAGCATTTTTCTAGAATTGACAAAGCACCCTCTAAAATGGACCATTGAGTGTCGATGGCAAACATTTGTCTTAGTTTTTTGTAAAATATTTAGTAAAATCAAGATATTAGTTCCTATTTCAGCCACATGATAAATGACTTTTGTCCAGTTACAGTTCGTAAAAGCGTCGACGTCGCTTGACATAGGGAAATAAATTACATAGGAATTCGGCAATGGATCATTCGCGCAACCGATTGCTTTAGTTAGGACAAGAAGTCTAGGCTCTTAAGATTAATTAGCTGAAGTGTTAGGTCGCTCCCTGATATGGCGGCAAGATATCTGGTTACTCGGTGTAAATGGTAATCGGATTGGAGTCATCGTACTAATGTTTAAACGAGCGTGTTGTTATGTTAAAAAACAAAACGATGTAACGTATTCCAGAAATCAGCTACGTAAAAGAATCCTTCGTTTCCGACTTAACATCCAATAAAATCTTATCACATAAAGTTGCACAAGTGCAAATAACAGTCTGAGTTACGACCCCATCGACCACTCTTCACGCTGACTTACACTATAGTAACAGCCAAAACAAGTGGGCAAATCTCATTCAATTCAGCTTGGCATGTTAATCTAAAGTTTCCTCGTATTTTTTTCCTCATTCTGTGAGTGATTCGAGATTAAATTCATGAACCACTTAATTTTTTTGTTGTAGATTGTTTTTGAGATTGATGTAATATTAAATATGTGAGCTTCGAGAAAAATAGACTTAAATAATTGTACGTAGAGAAGCAATAAGAAAGTGAGTAGTAGTCAAAGAGCTAAACCACTTTCTAACCGACTTCTAAAAACAGAGGAGGTTGTGTATTCTATTGGACCTTTTTTCTAACGTATTTACACCGATCACGACGTGATTATTGTGTCGATTTACGAGATGCTTTTTTGTTTGGTAGAAAAAACCCGCAGTGGTCCTAAAATAAAGTTTATTAACTTTGCTTGAGTAGTTTCTTTAATACCTACGTATTTATTGGCCAACACGAAAGTAAGTTCACATAACAGAATACTCCTACCAACTTGTTATTGAAAGTATAGCTAATACTTCACAATAAATAGATGTAGAAATTGTCTGAAGGCTGAGATAAGAGATACTTGTCCTTGATGTCGATTTTCCAATTTGCTAGAATATCAAGGAACGAGTACAATCTCCAATGAAGGGCTGGAACAGCTGTTTGTATAGACAGGAGAATAATACTGTGGGGATTATATTATTATAAAGAGGGAAAGTAAAGGTAGTGGGAAGAAGTAATCGTATTGTTTGATTACTTTTGTTGTTGCTGAATGGCTTCCATATTGAATGAAAGTGTTATTCATCTGCCTAGCCTTTTCCCAACTATGTTGGGGTCGGTTTCCAGTTTAACCGGTTGCAGCTGAATACCAGCTTTACATGGAATTTTACATGGAGCGACTGCCTATCTGACCTCCACAACCCAGTTAGTACCAGGTATACGATACCCCTTGGTAAGACTGGTTGTCAGACTTTTTGGGCCTCTGACTACTTAACGACTGTCAAAGATCTACAAATACCAGCCGGAACCAACGGCTTAACGTGCTTTCCGAGGCACGGAAGAAACTCGGTATGTAATGGGCGGTCACCCATCCACAGACCAACCTAGGCAAGTACGGCTTAACCTAACGATCGACCCGAGCGGCTGTTATTATATAGCCACGAGCTCCTCCTGAATGAATGTGTTATTGTGAGACTAAAAAATTCCCGATCACTGCACAAATAAATCTTTATTTTATATCCTAATCAATCATAACGTTTTCACTTCCTATAAGAGATAGTCCTTCTCTGGATGAGAGGGAGTAGACCGCCAAAATACCTCTTAAAAATATTTTTACAGTAAATAATTATGACTGTTTTGTGAAAATATTATTACATATATACATATGTTCCAGAAATGATTTCGCAATCGCAATTTGCCAAAATTACAAGTGTATCTCATGGGCTATGTTGAAAGAATAACCCAAAAAGGCCAAACGAAGGTCTGAAAGATTGACAATCAATCCAGACAAAATTAAACAAGAAAACGTACTTTTCCATTTACAGTAACGGTGTTAAATATTTCGTCAAACATTAAGTATTAAAGGTTTTCCACCTTGGCGCCTTTAGTAGGGCTGAAACCTTTCCTTTAGTCAATGATTAAGTTAGTTCGTTAACAATTCAGTAACTCTGGAGCCGTAGGCTGAAATCTCAGTTGCGTTGTTGAAGGATAGGTCTAGGCAGGCTTTCTGTTTTGGTATCGTTCTTCAGGAATCTATAACGGTTTCGTGTATAACGGTGTCGTGTGTATTGTAAGATGTTATTTTGTTCAATAAAACTAACATTGAGGTTTGGTTTTAAGCCTAGTGAAACTTTTTATAGTTCTTATAAAGAAATGAAAAAAATTGCGCTTGGAGGGTTATTATTATTTGTTGGTATTTCAGTTATTGCGAAAGATTATGGTTTCATTTCTGTTAAATCCTACTAATGTTATAAATGCGAAAGTTTGTGAGGATGGATGGATGTATGTTACTATTTCATAAATTTGGACATAGATAATTTATCGGACGGGCAGCTATAGTCGGTCTTATAGAGAGCTTTTATTTAGAGGGCCCATGTTCTGCAATCGATCTAACTGTAACGATGTGTTGGCAAAAAGGTTGTATTGACTGATCATCATTTCTAAAATACATGCTAAAATATGGAAGTTTCGAAATTACCACAAAAAGACGCAGATTTTAATAGACCTAAAAACTTATGTAGTTTCATTACAAAGTAAGCGAGAGAAATGAATAGATAGAATTAGATCAATGGTCCTTACCTCTCGGCATTACAAGCAGCATTTAAACAAGAAACATTTACATTAACATTGAAATGCTAATTTTTCAACGCCAAATGTTTTTTAGTTAGTCTATTGTAGTGAATTACTACCATTTTTAGGCTTAGTTTTTTTATAACAAAATTCTGGCTACAAAAAATGAGACAAAATGCTGACATTTTAGTTAAAAGAGATTTGTTAAAATTCACCCTGTGAAATCTGGACATCTAATTTTAGCATATTACAAAAGATAAAAGCATTTTTAGGCCATCATCCCAGACTTTTGTCCGTATTTTGGCTTTAACAAGATAAGGTGGGGTATGAATTTTAGTAAAGCCTCAAAGAGAAATGAGGTATCATGAATTTCGAAACCTTCTATGTTCGTTAGTAACTTTGGTAATGAGTGTTATGTAATTTTGTATTTTGATATGAGAAATGATATTTCTTCCTTCGTGTGATATTTTTTTAAATTACATGGCTTTTTTCTTAGTAACCGTTTGAGTTTTTTATCTTAGCAAGCCATGATGAGATTGATCTTTATGAACTCTTGGATGGGGCATTCATGGGATGATTTTCGACTTTGCACGTTTCAAAAACTACGAACTTCAATACAAACTTTCAGCCCCTATTAGTTTTGTGATGAATTTTCAAAAACTCTTCCTTAGAGTACACCATTCTTGTGCAACTTTTTTTACCTTGCACTTTTGTAACCTGTTTTTTTACCTCAACAATATCTACGCGAAAAAAAAATCTTGTAAAGATATTTAGATATAAACTCATTCAATATTATTTATAACTATTCAGTATTTTGTTTTGCAATTGACATCTAAAGAATAACATCATCAACTTCGCAGTATTTTTTTCTTTAGATGAAGTCTTATTTTAGAATCGGCAATTAAATTGTTTTAATTGGCTTTCGACTTGAGAAAAAGTAACTATAGGTACAGTCAATTCATTTTCACATAAACAAATATTAGTACACCAAAATAACACTCCTTTCTAATAAATCAGACTAGCTTACGTCCGCAGCTTTGCCCTCGTGACCACCTCACAGGATCGTAATACCGGGATAAAAAGTATCCTATGTGTTAATCTAGGTTATAAACTATTTATTCACCAAATGTCATCCAATTCCATGCAGTAGTTTTCACGTGAAAGCAAACATTCATTCGTCCATCCATCCTAATAACATTTCGCATATATTAGTAGGATAGGATAGGTCATAAGATCGGTCTGATATTTTTTTCTTATAGGCAAGCCTACACTACTACTACTACAACAGCCCATAACGTTCACTGCTGGACATAAGCCTCTCCCATGATGAGAGGAATTTGCCGTAATCTCCACGCTTGGCAGGCGGATTGGAGATCGCAGTGATGAAAGACTAACAGAAAACGCTGCTACCCATTCTCTGGTCTACGGAGGCGCAAGGTGTTCTGCCTCAGACATTAGTCGCCTTATACGACACCCGTGAGTACAAGGCGTAGGCAAGCCTAGAAAACATTTAACCACTAAATGTTCCAAAAAATCTCAAGCTGAAACAAATGGTAGTAGGTATTTGTCTCGATTTCGAACTCAAAGGGACTGGCCTATTTAGAAAGCACCGCTGCTAATAACGCAGACTACACTTTAATGGAAAATGCACACACGAACATATTCTCGCCACCGAATAATTTTTTGAAGTTTGCGTTCATTTGCGTAATCAACCCTCTATGTTCCCACTGCTGGGACAGGCCTCTTCTGTATGCTCCTCCTATGTACTGTATAGCGGGTGTTGTCCGCAACTACACGTCTAAGCGCGTATTTTGCGTACGGTCCTCCTATGTATTAAAATCATTTTTTTTTCATATAGGTATGTATTTTCACCGATTTCTCCGTAATGACTTTCGGAAGCCGGTGACTTTTGTTTATTTCATTTACTTTTTTGCCTTGAAAGACGTGGTGATTAAATAAGTAAGACAAAGATAATAAGCTTGTGTACTGAAAAAATCTAATTAGTCCGTTAGATTATCGAAAAATATTTGACCCGTATTTTTTCTTTTGTACCGTAAACCAAAATTTACGAAGATACGACGCTTTTAAAATTCTCAATACGTCACGCCGTGGTATAATTTTTGAGTGTGTTCTGACGTCACGAGCACCCACTCCCGAGTTTTGATGCGTTTCATTTTTGTCAATATTCATTAATTTACAAAAACAATAAATACTTGTTCATTATATTCCAATACTCTAACTGATGGACTAAATAGATTTGCAATTTATTGATGGTGGAAACTAGCCTATTGCATGTCTCGGTTTGAACGATTTTTAACTTTGTTGCGGTTGATACCACTGCGTCACCAGTCCTCCTCCCCTCTTTGCGGAGCTAAAATCAGGAATAATAAGAAGTAGGTAGGTTCGTCCGTGACATAATCTCCGGAGTTTTATCATTTCGCTTCGAAACGTGATTGAATGAAAATGTAATGAGATTTGAACTCGTCTTCAAGGCATGGGATCAGGTACACTTTAGGTATGTAGGTAGAGTAGGTAAACCTACGCAAAACTCGAAAGCGACTTTTTTTGTGAAATAAAGAGTACATACGACTTTCATGAAAGTATGGTTTTGAAAGTTCTTTATTAATTTGTAACATCTCTTAGACTTTTAAATAAAACTTTGCTTTAGTATGTATTTACAGCCGTATTAACACCAATATTGCTGTCGTAAGAATATTTCTCTTTGTTTATTTTTTGAATTAAAAGTGAACTTACTTGATAATCAAAGGATTGAGAAGGCCAGTTAATTAAATGGCTTAAAACAGAACAACAGTACTATTTCCCATACAATTGGGACTGTGCAATCAATATCGACTTGAAATTGCTATGATACAGGCCAATATTCCACAATCATTGTTTCACACACTACTAGATATAGAGAATGCCTACGATCTTTTCAATCTTTCTTTTTTTGTTTGCTTTTTGTTGTCGTACTCCCTTTATTTTTGCAGTAGTACTCGTAGGTGGTAGGTTTTATACTAAAGTTTTTATAGATTGTACGGGTACAGGTTTTATTTTTGTTCAAGTTTTATTAGGCGAGTAGGATCTGCCACGTTGGCCTGGTGGTCGCAAGCGCGACTGCTGCCTGAGGTCCTGGGTTCGATTCCCAGGTCGGGCAAAATTATATTGAATTTTTCCATTAGGAATTTCTTAGTAGCAGCTACAGGCTCTAGATTTGTGCTCGGTTGATGACAATAGGCTAGTCCCCTATTACATGGGACTTAAACATTACTGGCGAAATGTGGGTGTACTATTAGGTACACCTCTGCCTAACCCTTCCGGGATTCCAGGCGTGATGTTATGTTATGTTTTATGAGTAGAAATGAAAAATGTTTATGAGTAGTCTTTTTTTTTTTTTCGGATGGGAAATCATCAAATGAGTCCTCCAGCTCTGGGCGAAGCAGGAGGGAGTGTCATACTTTTACTGACTAAAACCCATACATGTTCCGTCATCGCCTTTTATGGGCCGAGCCCACGGTATCTCTTTCAAACAGCCCCGCAACCCCGGCAGTCATCGGTCCTTGCGGTCCGCTTTTTAATCACAAGGTTTACCATAAATTTTGATTGTTACTTGACTCTATTCTATGTCAATCAAGGTTTTGTAGAAGGCTCCACTAACCGACTCCCAACAGTTTCACTCGTAAGCAATGTAATAAGAAATTTCATAACGGGTTTCTTAGACGTTGACTTTTATTCTATAAATAATAAAATAACTTACTTCGCATTAAATAAAAAGACCAAACTATTGAATTACAGTAATTTTGATCTAGGTAAAAAATGACTAGTCGACAACAAAAAACATTCATTAGGTTACCTAACTTATCGTGGGAAGTGGCAGGCAATCTAGAAAATTATTCAACTACAAATGATTTGAATAGCTATTTAGTTTATATTTTTCGTTTTGAATAAGCATTAAAAATCGTTGTACAAGTGCTTCTGTTACATTTTATGCAAACGTTTGTAGTAATATAAGTATTTTTTTTTTGTAATAACGGGTTTTATGGATAGTCATCGTCTAGCAATAGAGTGTGATAGGTTGTTTTGATTAATTGAAAGTTATCTTAATTTAATCATTAAATTTTCCCATGTAGTAACAGTGCGGTAGAATTAATTTACTGCAAAAATATTACCAATGATTAATAGTAAAGTAATAGGAATCGATTCAAGAAAATTAAAGAGATTAACAACCGGTACATTTCATTCGACTTTGTATATTAAGTAAATAGGTAATTTTCGGTCACTAAGTTCTTAATAGATTTCTTAAGTCTTTTAAAAACACGCACCTTAATTTGTACCCAACACGAATCTTACTTTGATATCAATCTGTTTTTGTTTTTATGTTTTATTAATGTTTCGTATTATGTTGTAGTAGTAAGTTTTAGCTTTGACGTAGTTAGGTAAAATACATATTCGTGGCATAATATATTAATAAGCAGCATAAATCAGTATCTCTATTTAGGTGAAATAGTTTAATACCTCTGGTGTGCAAGACTATCTCCAGGGAGAACAGGATTCCTGGGAAACCTCATGATGTTCGCTGAAGCTTTTGATTTTCATGCATACGTTAATTAGGACATGTTCCAGGTAATATTATACCTGGAGTTTTGGCTTATTTTGGAAACAAAAACAAGCAAAATTGGGGGTAATTGCTGAATTATCAATAGAACCTGACTAATTGAAAGTATGTGAACAGAAATGTAATGCATTTGTACACGACGGCCAAGAAAGGGTTATTTTATTCTGATTTAAAACAGAAAATCACTCTCTATCTTTGGAATGACCCGAAGAAACGTGGGATTACGTACACAGAATTCATATGAAAGGGAAAATGAAAGATTTTAATTGTTTGTGCAAGTTGGTAAAACTTATATAAATTGAACTTTCTGACATTCAAAGTTTCACAAGTCTATGTATATGTATGTGTGTGTGTGTGTTTTGACATAGATTCAGGCTTCTAGGCTCCCAATTGTTGAAATGTTTGTCGATTGTAAAAAATATCGCTTTTCCACACAATAGATCTGATTGCACTTTGGTAGAAAAAAAAACTGGTTTTTGTTTTAGAATCGACGAACACTTCTCATGTGACAGGAATTCTCACCGACATACTGCTCTATTTACAAGACAACCAAGAAACTAACTGGTCTTAAATCAAATTAATGGGGAAAATTGGTATTCTCAGCATGGGGATGCTGAGAATACCAATTTGCCTGCCAAACGAGATGGTTATGGTGTTTTACTGCCAAAACTTCATGTTTGAGCAACGTAAGCGTTAACTGAGCTTGGAGGGCAATAACCGAACAAGACAGTTTAAAAAAAACATCAGAACGTAGCATGATCACCGTAAAAAAAAAAAAAAGAAATCAAAATGGCAGATTGTAGAAATATTTCTACGGTGCGATGAACAAAAGAATCAAGAAAAATGTCATCAATGATTTAAACTACCGACGATCGACATAAACTACCGAAAAGCATTATGTCAATGCTCTTGAAAGACATTATAGAAATAGAAAACGCTTTACGCTCATACAAATGTCTATTATTTTATTTAAATCTCAGCATCGTTTTAGTCTATAAAAGCTCTCTACGTTGAAATTATATTCGATTACAGAGTAAAGTTTTCAAAGCAAACTTATAAGAAGAAAGAAAGTACATTCTTTTTATTTGGAAATGCTGAAAGGCGATCAACACATTTTGGGATCGGTGAATTCCTTTGTAAGAATATGGAAAGAGTGATGTTAAATTGATCATCAAATCTGTAAGTGTATCAATAAGTCACCATTCTTCAAAATACCTGCTGAAGTCTTAGACAAGAATAACGATTCCTATTGTGATTTAGGAACCTGAAGTACTACCACCACGTTTTGACGGGCTTGTATCCGCAACTCTGTCGTTTAAGCAAAATTTCGTGTATGAACCGAACAAATACCAGTCTATGACGGGTTAAAAAAACCGTTAATTTAATCCTAACTAATTTAATAAATATTATCTAAGTTAATTTAATCTTCAAAGTCTTTAAATATTTTAATTGAATTAAAACAAAAAAACATTTTTGGTCACATCATTTTACAAAAAAATAATAATATAATAATGAAAAATTTAATAATGGTATTGGACCTGGAAAATTTTTGGTTACCGTAATAATTTTTCTTCAATGTGTGATGTACAAATTGCCTACTAAATAAACCAAGCCTTAACAACCATTATGATGCTCATAAATTATCTTCACTAATTTAGAATTAGGAAGGAAGGATCGTGTTGTCCCCTCTATGGTGTCAGTGTACGTGAAATGATTTGTGTTTCAGCGTGTGGGGGGAGGAGATTATGTCTGACAAATGATGAATAGCTTCGCATCCCTTGGAAGACAAGCCTTGGAGATTAGTCTTGATTATGTCAGCGAGTGCTGGGTACATAATTTTCTTTTGTTATTTTTGGGAGGATTATGATTAGGGCTTCACCTGGATATAAGATAATATTTTGTCGTTTTTTTTTTTTTATATTTGCCCTAAAAAAAACACAAATAATTTACATCATGTTGTCCGTGTATTGAGTAAATTAATCTTTAATTCTTATTTTTATTTTTTATTGCACACAAAATCAAAAAATATACACACAAATCAAAATATATAACATAAGTACAACGGCGAGCTTAACCAAGAATTGGGTTTTCTTACAGCAAACCTTATTTCTGTTGCGAGATTTACAGAAGAGGATATAATTTAATCTTAGTTTAGTAATCTAAAGTCTAGTTAGGCTTTACAAATTTTTATAAATATATGATTATTTTTTTCAGTTTAGAGTATTCTTTATCCCAATTATGAACTTATTATAACAACGTCCGTAATTAATTCAAAAATTTCACCGTAACACGATAAAATAATTATCGTAAGCTAATTTTTCAACAATTCCATTCCAATTCAATTAAGAGATGTTATACAATTAGCGCACCACAATTTTATTAGCATCATAACAAACCTAAGTTTCTCATAAAACTGATGAGAAGTATAATTTTCGTACTTAAAATGTCTGGCGCAATGAAACTAAATGCTACCAATTTTCCAGATGGAAAAGTTCTTGAAAAACACAGGCATAATTCTGAATTTTTAGTAAGACAGATCGACGATTATTCTTCATTGAAATTTTAAGGTTTTAGTGAACACCTTATATTGAGCACTTAGCACTAAAAAGTACCAAAAAGTACCACTTTACCTAACTCACTACTCCTTTCAGCTTCAATCTGTGCGACCAGGTCTCGAACCCGGCCGTGCATCCGCGCGAAATGAACCCTGGATCGGCCATGTCTTATGAGACTCCTTCCACCATGTCGCACACTCCTCACTTCACTTCTATAGCACTGCACTAGCGTCGCGATGTATATTAATATTAGCGTCCGCATTATTGGAGCATCGTGGCGTGCGCTCCCGACGGCCGCGCGGTTACTACTGAGAGCGTTTGCTCGGAGACGGACTCATTTAAAAAAAAATTACTTTGAATTCGAAAGCGGTATTCGTATTTTAAATATTTTTTTGATTTTAAAAGAGGATTAAAATGAGATTTTAGTCTGCATTGGTAAATGTATTTTTTGTTTTAATCTAGCGCTCTGCGAGTAAGCATTGAGTTGACTTTAGCTGAGAACGGAAAAATACTTGTGTATCTTTCCGACAATGACTTTGAAACGCAATTTCTAATAAGATCTTGTTTTTAATTAAAGGAGAGCTAAGCTGTGATGGCCCAGTAGTAAAAAGTCAACGACTTAGGAGTCGAGTTCGTAGGTTGAAACCCAGACTGAAACCCAAACCAGTGTAGAAAAATATCATGAGGAAACCGGCCGGAAATGTTCTAAAATCGTTTTAATTTAAGACATTTTTGACATTTTGGTAGATGTCACATATTTTAGAATTGCCCACACTAGGCAGTGTGGTGATAAGGGCCTATTCAAAGGAGGACTATGTCCCAGCTGTGGGAAACATAGTATAGGCTGACAATGCTATTATCAAAGGAGCTGCAAAGCATTTCCAAAACAATAAGTAGTGGCAATAAATATTGTATTTACCTCCTCCATACCATTATTTATAAGTCCTTGACGATCTCAAAGGGTTACTTTTAATTAACTACTAAGCTAGTAATTGCAGTTATTGTATTGCTAATGAAAGGATTAAAAGCGTAATTAACAATAAGTTTTCAATATCTTTGATTGAATTCTCTCAATTCAGTTCTCCTTTGTTAAATAATATTGTAGGCTCTGACTTTTAAAATTAAAATCCCTGGTTTTGAGATGCTGAATTGAATAGAGACCTTTTGATGAATTTGAATGGCCTATTTGTTTTTAGTTGAAGTATTAATGATTTGAACAGTGGTGGCCCAGCGTTAACGATCCCAGTTTACCAGTAGTTGTGGGTTCTAACCCAGATAGATACTTTTACTTTCATACAAACGTAAAGCGTAAGACTTCCCATAAAACCTATTCTTCATGATAAATATAAAATAAAATAAATACCGCTGAACATGAACACACAGTGCCATCTAGTGCCACAGTAAGCAACGAGGCTTGTGTCATGGACACCAGATAGTTGATATACTACAAAGATACTTTTTGTTTGTAAATACATACTTATTATACATATAAATCCATGACTCGGAAACAAATGTCCATGCTCATCACACAAACATGTGCCCCAACCGGGACTCGAACCCGGGACCCTAAGAACGTAAGGCAGCCTCATCACCGCTACGCCATTCGGGTCGTCAATGATGTAAGGGTTTCTGAACAGTCTGTTTGCCCAATAGGCTTGCACAGTTGTTGGCCACTGGGCACGTCACTAGTTACTTTGTGTTATTCATTTCAACACTAACGCTCCAAAATAGTGATGAAACACATCATGATTCGCTGATCATGCTTTGGGATTTATTAGTTGACGATCCGGAAAAACTAGGGTAACGAAACATTCTGTATTAACGGAGGTATAGCCAAAATTCATACAAGTTAGAGAAGCTGATGTAGAGCTAAGGGGTGGCCTTTGGTCAGCGTTTGTCAGTAGGCCATGAAATAAAATAAAAAATACTTACTGATATTTTAAACCACCTAAGGTCTTGGTTGTGTTACCAGCCTGGCAAATTGTTAAAAAAAAAAGTTTATTAGTTGTTTACAATTAGATTAGTTCTTGTTCAAAATCAAATCAAAAAATCAAAATCATTTATTTGCTTAAATAAGGTACTACTAAGGTAAGGATTTTAAAGATAAAGTATATTTCTCTAATTCTGCCATTCATTTCGGCGTGCATTTACATAATAATATAGTTAATAACAAATTAAAAATTGATTAATTTGTATCATACATGCAGTTTATAAATTGTAATTGATTGAATCTAATTGTATTAAATTAAAAATAAATTAAATTAATTAGTATTCATATTTATAATTCAGAATTTACAATCTAGGAACTCAAGTACTTTATAAAAGCATTTATCTATTAAGATTTTTGTAAGAATAAATTTAAATTAAAAAAATGGGAGTGTCGTTATGGTGCTTGGAATTTTGTTATACAATTTTATACTCATAATATAACTGTTTTTGAGAACCTTATACATTTACCTTTTTGATTTAAGAAATAAAACACTAAATTGATATTATGTTTATAGAAATAAGTAATAAATAACTTTGTTAAACTTTTTATTACTATAAAAACCTTGTTATCATGATACAATGTCACTTTGGTAATACAAATAAGTAATATAGTCTAATAAAGCTTATACCTAGACGGTAAATAAAGACGGGTCAATGACCCCGCCTACACATATTTCCAGACAAGATGAAGGTAAATATCAAATATCAGGGATGATTAAAATGCACGATATGCAAATTAACTCACAGTATAAGGTTTTATTTTAGTTTTTTTAGGATAAATGGTAAGATGATTCCATGTTAAAAAACTCATAATTTTAATTATTTTGAGAAACATATTTTGAAGTGTAATTATATAGTTTAGTACCATTTTGTTGTGGATTTGTGCAGAACAATGAAAAAAAAAAAGAAAAAACAAATTAACTTTACCAAATAACTTTTTAAAACCCCGCTTTTGTAATTTTGTTTTACTTGTTATAAAAATAAATGTTTTTTGAAGTGAATCTAATACAACTCAGAACAGATTGCTCGTTTATACTTAACACACTACTGACTTGCTCAGAAAAGGTTAAAGTCAACCTACGCACTAGAAAGTATTGTTTCAAAGTAACGAACTAAGAATGTACATTTCTGTTTTTGTAACAACATTTTAAATTAATTTATGTAAACCTCACCAGCTTTACACATAACTATATTGTGTTCTATTTTGAGATAAACTATTTAGGTACTTAACAAACTTAACAATTGTACCTAATCAATGTTTGTTGTTGTTGTTTGTTCATTTTGTTAACCGACTTTCAAAAAGAGGAGGTTATTGTATAAATGTGGGTAATATCTGTTTCTACTTTGTATGCACGTAACAACACGCCTGTAATCCCAGAAGAGTTAGGCGGAAGTGTACCTAATAATAAACCCACATTTCCCCAGTTTTGTTTTAAGTCCCATGTAATAGGGGTCTATTGCCATTAACCGGGCACAAGTCCTCTGCTATTAGTCTACTTCATATGGTAAGAAAAAAACAATATCAAAAGCTTTACGCCGCGTCCAAGACAAACCGATCGGGTGAACGAATATGCGATCATCGCTCATAAAAATCACGCGTTTTTTAAGCGGGAAGGTGGAAACTACTGAAGGTCATTTGCATCCTTTCATACTCTGTTCGCTTCGTAGACGCTCAACTATCACTACAAAAAATTCAGACATAAACATAAATACATTTCTACTTATGGAAATATCAAAATAAAACAGGTCTATAAAATAAAATCTCCACCTCGATGTAGCCAAAACAAAAATATCAATAATTCTGCGCTCGTATACGGCTAAGTGATATATCCCAATAAATATGATAATACCCGTCTACCTACTAATACTAGCACGTGTCTTGTCTTACACACAAGAAAATATGTCAGAAAATCCACTTCATATAATTCTTAAAAAACATAACATTATATCACGCTTGTATCCCCCAAGATTAGGAGTCTAATGATACACTCATATTTTGCCAGTTATGTTTAACTGTCATGTAATACGCGAGCACATTGCCATCAACCGAGCACAAATCCAAACGCCCTAACTTTGGATTAGTGCTATTAAAATATCTTGATAGAAGAACCCAATAATATTTTTCCCGGCCCGGGAATCGAAGCCAAGAACTCACGCTCAGCAGTCGCGGTTGGGACCACCAAACCAATGCTTCTAGAACGAAAGATTTTTTTATCGCAAAGCGATTATGTCAGCCTTGTAGTTTTACAAAATAATGTACATAATAACTAGGATCTTAACTTAATGACTACAATAACTTCAAACCGTAAACCCTTATTTGAGTAAAACCTGCTCTCCTTCTCGTGTAGTGACTGACTGACAATTTAAAATGTCATTTAAGGTAAAAAATATATTGAAATGTCCCTCAAAATTCAGAAAATGCATTTGAAAACTCTTCCACTTTATCGGAATCAAGAATCAAATCATCCCTGTATCCCGATTGAGAAAGAAAGAAAGAAAAACTCTTAATTCTGCACAAATTAAGTCACATTAATTGAGCCTTCTGCCCGTACTGTGATTGTCCTTTATTACGTCATATACGGCTGAATTCCACCCCGCCGTAGTAATATCATTATCGCTTCCGTAGGCAGTTCTCCGATGCTACGAGATACCGCTACGCCGTAGCTGCGTAGCACTATCGTAGATAATCCGGAATTTCTATAGGCACTTGGTGGCTTCAAGAAATTCGGGTCAAGGATTTTGTATTGTAGTTGGGACATTCACTTTCGTAATGTATGACATTGATCTGCGATAAAGTAGCTTTATAGTACCCACTAAAACAGTTTTTGAGTAACTTTTTATAGTCAAGGAAATTATTTAATTATTCAATGCGGACTCGGCGCCAATCAGAAGGAGTTGATTCGAATGACGAGCTGAACGCTGACGAATTCACGCGACAAATGTTGTGATATTTGTGTTTGGCTTAAGCAGATTCCACGTTGATAAGTAAGGTCACCCCCTTAAAATTTTTAATAATCTAGTATATTAAAAGTAAAGAAAGGTGACAAAAGCTAAAAAGGGTCGAACGTAACCATTAATGAGAAGAACTTTTTGAACGACAGCCATTTTATCCTAAATTAGAGAAAAACTGCTGTTTCGTAGACTTTTTTGCCCCTCTTTTCCGAAAATAGCGTTTTACCATTTTATTACACCTTTTTAACGAATCTGTAATTTCACGATTCCAAAAATGTCTAATTACTTTTTTTAATGACGTACAATGTAAAAGGATCTACTTTAAAATCACTATATTTAATTTCATCACGCCCTAACTTATCTGCCATTATAATAAAATACAGATAAAGTCACTTAAAAAAAAAACAATGTAATTAATCTAGCCTAATTGTCTTTTGACTTCATCGTTCCTAAAATAAGAACGATTAAATCAAAAGTCATTTATTCATATTTGACTGATCATTTTAATCAGCTATTTTAATTGAATGTCAAATTACAAAAGGCAGCTCACGGAAACTCCCTGCTCTTATCACTTTATAGAATTTTACTTGGGGTAAGAAGTCGTTTGACAAACTCCCCAACAAATCTTTTAATCTGTTCACCTAAAGCTAACATCCCAAAACATAAATATAACATCAAGCCTGTAATCCCCGAGGGGTGAGGCCTAGGTGTACCTAATACTCGTAGTACACCCACATTTCGCCAGTTATGTGGAAGTCCCATTTAATATGGGCACAGATCCAGACTCCGTGACTGCTACTGAGAAATTTCGGATGGAAAAACCCAATAACATTTGCCCGACCCGGGAATCAAGCCTTGCTCAACAGTCACACTTGCAACCAACGAGGCAGCCATCACATATTACTCTAATAATATTTCTATAATCCCTTCTAAAAATAAAACACGTTGTATTAAATGCACATCAGACAATAGAGGGTTCCCCGCCCGTTATTAGTCCTTATCTACCCTCTTAAGGCACAATAGACGAACAATAAGCCGCCGCGAAAGGCTTACGGTTATCTGTGAGTAACGTGTATTAACCCCTTAAGTAAATTCTACGGGGGTAACCGCTTCTTTAAGTAATATTTGCATGGGTAAGCTTTTGTTGGGAGGTAAGTATATAGGACAGCCAAAAAAGTGGGCTCTGTTTTGTACACAAACCTCAAGCCTCAAGCAATACAAACGTGATTATAATTTTCAAACGTTTCAAACAAATCAATACCATACACTTTAATGCGGCACTCTCTCATTCAATTTCTGCTGCCCGTAACAGGGTTAGTACAGATCGGGACAGCCAACGTCTGGAAAATGTGTCCGACGGCTCCACACGCCACCTAGAGTGAACGGTTCCTCTATTAATGACTACGCAAATTGGATGGTGACCGAACGCCAGTGAATCGGGAATGTGCCTTTCGGTACACTCGACAGGCAAGCAGTAGTTCCATACTAATACCATTAATGCGACAGGTGACTTTGTGTGTCTGTTGCCTTTTACAACTGAATGGCGAACGGGTTCAGATGAAACTTGGCTCACTGATAGAATATGAATTGGGACACTATGCTTTTTTCCCAGTATCAGTATTTTCGAGGGAAAAGCCGTGGGAAAAGTTGGTTGATTTAAAAAAAGATAATGGGTGATAAATTGTAGTCTTAAACGCATTTCATGACTCCAATCAGAAACTGTGGTGGTACAAAACTCCCCATCAGTGTTAATATATTCAAGACACTCCAAGATAAAAGTCACTTCACATCTTAATCAAAGTGAAAGATCATTAAGAGAGAGATATAATGTGTCATTCATTGTTCTAAAACCGGAGGGTGCACTCAGTAGGCGCAACCACGCGTTCAGGTTCACCGTAACGGGTTTGCACCACGATCGCTTTCGTTAGCACGTGGCCTCAGACTGAGTTCATTATATATTAGGTGGAAAGGTGAGCTCACATCTATCCAATTATAAATATCCTTACCCTTACGACACGGGTAATCAAAGAAAGGGGTAATCTCACATTAATTAATCTAAATAACCCATAATTAGACCACACCATTAAATTTAACTAGAAATAATTTATTTACAGGTATACTTTATAACCAGTGCAAAATTACCCGTTCGCGTGCACAAACTCGTCAAAGGAGAAAATACGCTGATATTGTTTACCAAGCCGGGTTCTAACAAATTGACCATAAAAATGTATTCCTATTGCCTCAATAAAAATCACCATAAACCTTATAAAGTTAGTTATTTCCCATTGGGTACGCCAGCTTTTTTCCTAAGTAATTTTATAAGTAATGACCTGTTCACATCCTCATACGATGCGACTTGCGTCAAGCGTAAGTATGTTACTTGTTTCCTTCGCATCGCGGTGTCTCGTGCTCTTGACCTCGATCACGCCTGATCGAAAGCGATGGATGAGGTCTATGATGGAACGAGCGTGCTCAGTATTTTTTCACTTGTTTTTGTCACTTAAGCCTCTATCTTTTGTTTAATAGGTAAACAATACCCAATTTCGTGAGTTCCCATTAGTTACGACACTCTTTCGTTTCTAATTGGAAAAGTAAAACTGCAGTTAATCCAAAGTTTCTTTGAGCACAAAGTTAGTGTTACAATTGAACTTTATTCGTTTCAAAAGGAACTTCATACTAAGTGGGACAAATGGGAATATGTTATTGTAGTTTAATTCTAAACTTCTACTCTTTTCCTATAGCTAGGTTTTCCCAAAAGCGACCTTGAAGTATTAAAAAAGCTGTTATTTAAATAATTTGCTCGTAGTATCGTAACACAACATCACGCCTGTAATTCCCGAAGATTAAGGCAGAGGCGTATCACCCATTGGTCGCCAATTATGTAAATTCTATGTAAACAGTGAAGACCTTATCAACGCCATCAACCGAACACGAATCCAGATTCAGCACCAGTTCAGGAAAATTCCTGCCTGAAAAACCTAAAAACACTTAGCCCGACCTCGGAATCGAATCCAAGACCGAATGATCAGCTCTAGTGCTTGCAACAACAAGACCAACGAGTCATTCAGCATTATAATTTAATTTAACTTTATTATAAATGTCTACGTTAAATTTATTTAGTATTGAAAATAGGTTGCACCGAGAGAGTTTTATGAAGGGTCGAGGAAATAAAATATTTACTCATATAATATTTCTATTGCCACGGAGCCGCAGAGGAGACGAAATGAAGATAAGCTTCAGGGGTGTCATCTGAGCTCTTCAGAAACTGTTTACTCGAACTTTAAACGTACTTATATCCTGAATAAATACGACGAAACCATTTCTGTATTATATAAAGCTAATTTCATGAAGTCTGCTATGCTTTATTGCGTAACTATCAGCCTACTAACACTTCGCCCGCGACTCCGTCTGCAAAAATTGACATAGCTCGGCTAATATGCATGATATAAATATTATATTAGCACCCACGAATAATAATTAATTTTTCCATGTTTTTGTGTGTGTGTGTGGGTTTTTTTTTGGATGTCCCCTAAATACAAACTTACAAACTTTTACCTCTTTATAATAAATTAGTGTAGTTAGATAATGTTCCTACTACTGGGATACAGATGTCCACTTTTTGCAAAGAGAGCAGGACGTGTCCACGACCCGGCACAGTGGTAGATGTCTCACAATTTTTGCTTCTAGGACATGTCGGTTTCATTTTGAGAAGAGAGATGATGAAATAAATTAGACAGAGTAATATTTGCCTGAATTTGACCCACGTCCTACAAATTGTTAGTTGCCACCTGGACCAGAACAGCTCACAAACATGAAAACGATACAATCGAACGATATTTTCTAATTAGTATTTCTCAATTCAGCTTTAAATATAACATCGATATTGGCATATTAATAAGGCAACGAACCGAATAAAACCTTCGATTCATTCCATAATTGGGAGTAATAGAGCGGTAATAAATTAAAAGCATATAAACTAGACGACTGAACACTAATGAACTAGTGGAATTTAATACAAATAGGCGTAAGTTTGCATTGAACAACGTCAAAGCAATTATTAGTATTATTAATATATAAAGGGTGTAAAACACCTCTTAACGAAGCCGAAAGGCAGTTGTTTTCCACATACCTGGGAACCTTCTAGTTCCGGAGATATTGGGGGTCAAAGTTCCAACTTCTTGACAAGTTTTTTTTTAAATACAAGTTTTTATTGTAAGATTTTTACTTTAAACACCTCCACGACCCCCGTACTGTTCAATCCATCCATCAGCACAATGTTTTGAGTCCGTTACATTGAGTTCTACCACAAAACATGATTTTTAACCCCAAATAAAAAAGTCGTTTCCCAGCAATAATTTTTGCGTAAAGTTACTTAGTTTGATGAATAGAATGCTTGGTTGAAGGCTTCGTGATGAGGTTGTTTACACCCTGTATGTCTAATAAGTGTGTGTATTTACAAACAAAAAGTATCGTATGTAGTATATATCAACTATCAGGTGTCCACGACACAAGCCTCGTTGCTTAGTGTGGCACTAGATGGTGCTGCACTGTGTGTAATGGCCAGCGATTTTTTTTTAATATATTTATTCTCTAGGTCAAGGACACAGGCATCAGATGATGCTTCTGCTTCTTTTAATTTGTGTTTTGTCCTGTGCGGGCTAATAAATGTTTTTTCTTTCTTTCTTTTCTTTCTTCTCTACTAGCTTTTAACCGCAGCATTGCCTGCGTGGAGGTCGCACTGTGCACTTGGATAAAGAGTTTCCTATACCCTATGCGGGGTTATTGGAGTATGAAGAACAGGGTGTAAAGCTCTTCATCACCCCGTAGTAAAGGGAGGATCCCCCGACCAATCGGGTGTTATGTCTGGTGGGCACGGCAGTTGATATCAGGTTAATCTACAGGGTGTAAACAACCTCATCACGAAGCCGTCAACCAAGCATTCTGTACATCAAATTATGTAACTTTACGCAAAAAATATTAATTTTTTTTTTTGGGTGACAAATCATGGTTTGTGGTAGAAATCAATGTAACGCACTCAAAACATTGTGCTGGTGGATGGATTGAATAGTGTGGGGGTAGGAGAGGTGTTTTAAGTAAAAATCTTACATTAAAAACTTGTATTTAAAAAAAACTTGTCAAAAAGTTGGAACTTTGACCCCCAATATCTCTGTAACTAGAAGGTTCCCAGGTATGGTGTGGAACAAAAAAATTATCGCAATGACGGGGAGAATAAGTGCCTTTCGGCTTCGTTGAGAGGTATTTCACACCTTTTCTAGGGCCATAGGTCGGGTATAACTTTAATGGCGCGATTTAGAATTTTGATTTGTATTTTTGTGTCATAGATAGCGCTGTCGTACTTTTTGTAGTAAAAGCTACAGGGTCATTGATCACTTGTATGCCAAATTTTATCGAAATCTGTTTAGGTAGCTGTTATAACGTGAAGGCGTGACAAACAAATTCACTTTCATATATATAATATTAGTAAGGATGTTCCATTTATTGTGAAACGGAATATTAATAAAGAAAATGAACTCCTGACCGTTCGATCGACATTCCTTTGAAATGAATCGTGATCATTTCCGTAATACGAACGGAACCGAGATTCCCATTGTTCCGCACAAAATCATGATTTCCCATTATGTCGGACGACATAATCAAGATTGGCGTATTCAATGGGAACTTTATATTGTTGTCTTTGTGGTCGTTCGATGAAATTTAATGAGACTACTTGAGTAGAGTAAAACTGGATGTTTATTTTTTTTACACTAGTTTTTATTGAAACGTGTTATGCTAATGCTATACCACTTAAAGTAAATATTGTTTTACTGAGTAATACTAATAGCAGCCTGTAAAAGTTCCAGCACAGGGTGCTTTGTTTGGCCTCTTCTCATACAAAAAGGGCATGGAGCATGGGCAGGTTGGTCCTCTGACGATATCTCCTTCACCAGTATCAGTAATTAGACACACTGGCTTGTAAGCTCCTGAAAATGCCTTCGTTGCAAAGACCATGATACGAAACCAAGTAACATAAAAATGTATTTGGCGTGCGTATGGCCAGATATAATTATGAACAAAGTCGTGTAAAAAGGGCACGTAAGGATCTCAGCAGGTGACGTTCTGTGGTTTTTGCCTACCCCCATGGGAAAAAGCCGTGAGTTTATGGGTATTAATAGGTATTTTTGCTCTGCAGACAAAATAGTTTCACGCTATGTTTTTTTCGAGAGCTACCGATATGAAATTACTACACTACTACAACAGCCCATAACGTCCACTGCTGGACATAAGCCTCTCCCATGATGGGAGGAATTTGCCGTAATCTCCACGCTTGGCAGGCGGATTGGAGATCGCAGTGATGAAAGACTAACAGAAAACGCTGCTGCCCATTCTCTGGTCTACGGAGGCGCAAGGTGTTCTGCCTCAGACATTAGTCGCCTTATACGACACCCGTGAGTGTAATGGGTTGGTGCTATTCTACTCTGCCGGGTACCACACGGCTAGAAACGGATCGGAAATTGTATTTCATTTAAATTTTCTACGAAACCTAAAGCAATTTTCTGTATGTACAATTGTACACACATATTATTTGTTTTGTTTAATGGTAAACAAAAAAATTGTATTCAATTCAAAATTGGTCAACAAACCAGCAAATTGGTTTTAAATTAATTAGTATTTTCAACCGGTGATTAATAATGCTTCAATTATTATAGTGGTATTTGTATCAACAAACGAGCGACATTTATACATCGTGTTTTATCGCATGGAGTTTATTTTTGTAGTATGTCTGTTTTTATTTACTGTTAACTTGAGTAAAGCCTAGTTAACCGATGATTGCAATTAGCATCAACTTGTTCTTGGTTTCATTAATTTATACAACAAAGACCTTTCTCAGGTTGAGTCTTAACGATCAGTTTGTCGCCTACTACAGGGTGTTAGATTAAGCAAAAAACACACTCGAAGGGAGTCGGAAATAGTACATTTTGATACAAGTGGAGAAAGTTTGTTATTGTATTCGTGGCGGAATTAACTCCCGAGTCGCAGGCGAGGGTTGTTATTAAGCCGAGAACTGCAATAACAAATGTCCACGTGTCTCAAACGATGTTTTTAAATACACTTTTGAAGAAATTAAATAAAGAAACGACAATTATTTTTGTCATGAATTATTATGAAACTATTATTTAAATTTTCTTTTTTTTCCGCGCTTTGCTTTCGCCAGGTTGAAAAGGAGAGGCAAAGGTATAAAGCCGCTAAACAGCCTAATATGAAAAATAGAAAATTCTAATATTTTTGAGTTTAAAACACAAATAAATGTTAATTTTTCCATAAACGTTTATTTTATTTTAATAATCATGGTTTTTGATGATATTCTATTTAAATTAACAACTTACACATTACAAATTAACTTTACAAATTAGCCGTGTGGTATCCGGCAGAGTAGAATAGAACCAACCCATTACACTCACGGGTCTCGTATAAGGCGACTAATGTCTGAGGCAGAACACCTTGCGCCTCCGTAGACCAGAGAATGGGCAGCAGCGTTTTCTGTTAGTCTTTCATCACTGCGATCTCCAATCCGCCTGCCAAGCGTGGAGATTACGGCAAATTCCTCCCATCATGGGAGAGGCTTATGTCCAGCAGTGGACGTTATGGGCTGTTGTTGTTGTTATATTAACAACCCCAGTATTATCCCCAAAACCACCTTTTGAAGGTTTCCCCCCGAAAACATAAAAAAGTATGTGTTTTGCTTATAACATGCTGATATCGTAGACTCGTATTAATCTTTCCATCATCTATCTGCCTTCCCTTATTTCGACTGTATTGTGGGGTCGGCTTTCATTGTAACTGGATGCAGCTGACCATTAGTATTTTGCATGACTGCATTGCGTTTATGTATAATGTCGATCGAACGGTCAGGAGTTCATTTTCTTTATTAATATTCCGTTTCACAATAAATGGAACATCCTTACTAATATTATATATATGAAAGTGAATTTGTTTGTCACGCCTTCACGTTATAACAGCTACCTAAACAGATTTCGATAAAATTTGGCATACAAGTGATCACCTCACTCACAAGCGTCGTCTGCGCTCCGTTGTACCCCCAACCGCGGCCAACCGCGGAGGTCCGCGAAAATTTGCACGTAATTTGACACTTTTTATAAAAACACTTGTCGATCGCAAACTACAAGAGTTATAGCTCTATAAAATTTACAGTGAATAGCAGAATAGATAAGGAAACTATTAAACTAAATATCAAGACTTACAATTATAATTTGATACTCCAAACATAATGTAGAACTTGAAAAACAGCGATAAAAACGGATATGTTGCTATTAAAATATTAATTTTATCAAAAACTATTAACATTTTTACTATTTTTTATTATTTTAAAATAAACTAGATTATATTACCTTTCCAATAAGACCACAATCTCATTAATATCTCATTAGCATCATATCAAAACATTCATTACAACCTAGATACTCACTGTTTGTTTACATCTGGGTGATCCGACGACTCAGCTGCGGTCGGTTGAAAAAAAACACAAAATCACTTGTTTTTTTGGTGTAAATAGTTAAACTATCTAATCACCACACTAATAAAACACTCACTGTAAGCTTTCACACACGTTTTAATCACTAAATCACGTATTTCTTCACACTTCACAATCACTATAGGTATTTATACCTACGCGTTTTCACAGGCGAAATACTGCAACTTTGCGATTCGAAACCTAATTTGCGTTATCATAACACGATAGTACAACTTCTCACGAACATTTAAAGGTATAACACTATATTACAATAACAAATCCGTAGCTCGCAATCACTTGAAATGTGACGCTAACGATAACACGATGACGCAAGAAATGGCGCAGAGTGTTGACGCAACTTTGTTTATATTATTTGACAACTTGTCAATGGAATAGAGCTGGGACTTTTGGTGAGTCGTTCGGAAATGTTATAGAAATTGGAAATAAACCCTAAAACAGACTGACACCACACGTTTTATTCGTTATTTTTTTTAAAATATCTTCAAACAGACGCGTGCAACAAAAGGCGTTTAGCGCTGTCAACTGGATAACACCTCGCGCAACAGGTGTGGTTTAGCGCTGTTGAGAGGGTAGCTTTTACTACAAAAAGTACGACAGCGCTATCTATGACACAAAAATACAAATCAAAATTCTAAATCGCGCCATTAAAGTTATACCTGACCTATGGCCGTATAAAGGGTGTAAAATACCTCTCAACGAAGCCGAAAGGCACTTATTCTCCCCGTCATTGCTATAATTTTTTTGTTCCACACCATACCTGGGAACCTATGTTATTATATATAATAAAATAAACTTTTTTATGAAGTTATTGGTACTTTAAAATATTAAATATAATTATTGACAGGTACGCTACAGTGTGCCATCTGGTGATCTCAAAAACGATAGCCCTCATTACATAATATTTTTCAGGAGGAGGTCTTGGCCAAATAAGAACAACCGATCGATCGATCGATCTTCAGGTTAAACTGCACTTGCCTAGATTGGTAAATGGAAGAGGCGACCATCAATTATGCACCGAGTTTTCTTGGTGCCTCGGAAAGCACGTTTAACCGTTGGTCCTGGCTGTCATTTGTAGATCTTTGACAGTCATTACAGGTAGTAAGTGACCCGAAAGTCTGACAACCAGTCTTATCAAGGGTTATCGCATTACCCAGTACTAACTGGGTTGTGGAGGTCAGATAGGCAGTGGGTAAAATACTAGTACTCAGTTTCATCTAGTTAGAGTGGTAGCCGACCCCAACATAGATGGGAATAGGCAGGCAGATGATGACTTTCCAGGATTGGTCCCATAGTAAAAGATAATTATTTTTAAAAACACTTCCTCGAAAACTGGTTCTTCTCGCACTACGATTAGGTTCAACATGCAATGTATTTCACACGCGTGCGTTTTTTCTCATTTGCCAAAACGTGTGCGGGAATGAAAATATCCACAGATAACAATACTTATACTTAGTCCAAATTGGTTAATAGTCCTATATATATGGCCTATAGTCGACGGTGATTGTTTTTTTTTTATTTGTTTGAATCAATGTTTAAAAATTCTTCTTCTTCCTTCTCAAATAATGTTATAAACATTATTTAAAAATTCAAAAAATGTTAACGCCCTAAAGACGCTTAACTCTATGCCGAGATAAAAAAAAACAATCACCGTCGACTATAGGCCATATATATAGGACTATTAACCAATTTGGACTAAGTATAAGTATTGTTATCTGTGGATATTTTCATTCCCGCACACGTTTTGGCAAATGAGAAAAAACGCACGCGTGTGAAATACATTGCATGTTGAACCTAATCGTAGTGCGAGAAGAACCAGTTTTCGAGGAAGTGTTTTTAAAAATAATTATCTTTTACTATGGGACCAATCCTGGAAAGTCATCATCTGCCTGCCTATTCCCATCTATGTGCCTATCTGACCTCCACAACCCAATTAGTACCGGGTAATGCGATAACCCTTGATAAGACTGGTTGTCAGACTTTCGGGTCACTTACTACCTGTAATAACTGTCAAAGATCTACAAATGACAGCCAGGACCAACGGTTAAACGTGCTTTCCGAGGCACCAAGAAAACTCGGTGCATAATTGATGGTCGCCTCTTCCATTTACCAATCTAGGCAAGTGCAGTTTAACCTGAAGATCGATCGATCGATTGGTTGTTCTTATTT
This sequence comes from Xestia sexstrigata, assembly GCA_941918905.2. Lineage (NCBI taxonomy): Eukaryota > Metazoa > Arthropoda > Insecta > Lepidoptera > Noctuidae > Xestia > Xestia sexstrigata. The sequence continues at coordinate 23,597,418 of OW799201.2, forward strand.
GGCCAAGACCTCCTCCTAAAAATATTATGTAATGAGGGCTATCGTTTTTGAGATCACCAGATGGCGCACTGTAGCGTACCTGTCAATAATTATATTTAATACTTTAAAGTACCAATAACTTCATAAAAAAGTTTATTTTATTACATATAATAACATAGTGTAAGCTCTAGATACCTATTTACAATATTCTTACTAAAATTAGCAAGCATGCAACATTTAAAAAATCATTCTACCTCCAAGTACTAACAAATAAGATCTTATGTTGCTACTTAATAAAATCTTCAAGTCATAATTAATCAGGAATTGCTCAATCTAAAACACAATCGTGAGTATTAGTATAAATACGTGATAAAAAAGCACGCAACGCGCGAACACTCTATGACATCTGACATTTCGGAAGACCTTAGTCTACAAGAACGCCTCTAGCGGCGAATCCATGCGCGATAGCCCCCATTGGTTTTACCTAACACCTTATGTCTACTCTAAACCTGTCATCTCCTCCATCGGCTTAACATAAATTATCTAGTAAAATTAAACATGTATCCATGTTAGAACCTACATGATCCGTGTCAGCACGCGATTTTATCAACGCTCAAAGAGTCACGTAATTATGATGTATATGATAAGGTGTCACGAAAACATAACAGGCCAAACATTGTAATTATAAAGTTATCGTAAAACACCAATTATTTTTGATAGGCCTTGTATAAGGGGGAGCATGTACTTTGTAAGTTATGATCGTGAAACAGCAATTAATATGAAATGGCTGATTTATAATGTCACTTTAATGGAACAAAGTAGTAAGGTGGTGCGGTCAAACCGAGAGGACTATCTGCGGACTTGATACACGACCTAAATTATATTTGAGTACATTATCAGTCAAAGTTCGATGTCCGCAGTCCGGTCCGGAGTCCAGTCTACGAGGTACGATCGCACGTTTATTGGATAGCACATTTTTTTTACAAATATAAATAATAAAAAGCTGGCTAAAAATAAATATTAGAAACAAATTCTAAAAATTAAAGAATTCAATTGGGCTCCGGCCCAACTCGTAACTTTCCCATTTCGACAACTTAACAAAATAGCATCACAAAAGTCCCATTTCGTAACTATTTTGATCTTCATAAATTGAATCCCATCTGGTAAACTTTTTGTTCGGCAAGTACAGTTAGCACTCAGGAGAACTAGGTACTAAGAAAAATTACAATTACTGTTCGGTATTATTTGTTTCTTTTTAACTTATCGTAAATTTTCAAGCAATGACGACCTGAATGGCGCAGCGGTAGTGAGGCTGCCTTACGTTCTTAGGGTCCCGGGTTCGAATCCCGGTCGGAGCAAATGTTTGTGTGATGAGCATGGGCATTTGTTTCCAAGTCATGGATGTTTATATGTATAATAAGTATGTATTTACAAACAAAAAGTATCTATGTAGTATATCAACTATCTGGTGTCCACGACACAAGCCTCGTTGCTTAGTGTGGCACTAGATGGCGCTGTGTGTAATGTCCAGCGATATTTATTTATTTATTTTTATTTATTTAATGTATGTCCACAAAAATAAACCTTCTTGCTATGAGAAAAAAAGTCAACAAACTTATGACTTAGAAAACAAATAGTTCCAATAATACTTAATAGAACTACACTTTAAAAAAAATTATAACATTGAAATAAAAAGTAACAAATTGTACAAATTAAAGGTAATATTATACTAACATTAAAAAAAAAAAAAAAAAAAAAATATCGCTGGACATTACACACAGCGCCATCTAGGTGCCACACTAAGCAACGAGGCTTGTGTCGTGCACACCAGATAGTTGATATACTACATAGATACTTTTTGTTTGTAAATACATACTTATTATACAAATAAACATCCATGACTCTGAAACAAATGTCCATGCTCATCACACAAACATTTGCTCCTACTGGGATTCGAACCCGGGACCCTAAGAGCGTAAGGCAGCCTCACTACCGCTGCGCCATTCGGGTCGTCGTGAATACTAAAACAACGAACACAAAAATAACCCTTCCTGCTATGAGAAAAAGAAAAGTAATTAGACATACAACTAAGGATACAAATATATCCAATAATACTTAACCAAACTATACTTTGATAAGAAAAAATAATAACATTGAAATAAAAACTAACACATTGTAACAGAACAGTCTTTTTGGTGAATACCTAACCAAAAGTACTAGGCTTGCATCAATTCAAGGTGGTATTTATACCAACAGTTCCGTCTGTTCACACAAGTTCAGGGCAGAACCTACTACTAACCTACTACCTGCCAAATACATTGTATATCATCATGTAAAAGAGGAGAAAACATGGTTTAACACAATATTTTTTCGGATGGGAAATCATGAAATGACTCCTCCCGCTCTGGCCGGAGCAGGAGGAAGTGTCAGACTTACTGACTAAAACCCATCCATGTTCCTTCATCGCCCTTTGTGTTCCAGGGCCACGGTATCTCTTTCAAAAAGTCCCGCAGCCCCGGCAGGCATCGGCCCTTGTGGACACCTTCCTTTTTGCTGACTCTCTTTGAGGCGCGCGTAAAACACGATCGCGCTGTCGACACGGTCTGTCGTCATAAGACGGACGGATGGTGAGCTAGCCCATAGCTCACCGTCCACAAGCTACCTACGGTGGCTAAGCGCCCGGGGCGTATCCCGCGGCGGCCGGGACGTGAGGTTCTCTCCCTTAGAGCCGACCCTTGGTGTAAACCAACAGCCACATTAATTGATTTAATTATTTATTTTTATTGTGTTTGACTTATTATAATGTAATTGAATTAAGTAAATGACATTGTTATTAATTATATCCAATTTAATGTTGTGCATGTAATGTGACTGTGTAAATGTATTATGTATTTCTATTATGAGTCAGTGATATTTGAATTAAATTGATTTTATTTTTATTTATTAGCGACCATTATTAATATTTATTTCGTACAGCCTACATTACCTGTACCATATCTCGTTTATGGAGATTTGCTAAAAGCTAATTTACTTGATAGTATAGGTACCATAGTGTTGTTGGGTATTCAATTAAAAGACGATTTCAGCGGTACCAAAATCTCCTTGTTGATTCTGTTCTCCTAGTATTTTCTGTTCAAATTCAAAATTGAGTTCTCTCGTAACAAACTTTAGTGTGCCAGAGAGAGACAAAAAATAGCAACATCAACAAATGGTTTCCTTTTAAACTTTGGGAGCTGACTGTACTGTACAAAAAACAGTTGAAATTTATGGTTGACGAAATGGGATTCAATGTATGAAGATTAAAATAGTTACGAGTTGGCACACTTTTTCACTTGTGCCGCACGTCTTTTGTTTAGTTGACGAAATGAGAAAGTTACGAGATGGGCCGGAGCCTTCAATTGTTATCATAACAATATTAATGACACATTTGTTTTCTATTTTCGATTTTCTTTTGTTTTTTCAGAATCTCATTCTGTTCCACAAAATGGATTTCTCTTCGATAAAAAAGTACCCTATCAAAATCAAATATTATCAAAAATAAACCCGAAATCCTAACCAAGTTTAGATTCGTTTTCCGAACTAAAAAAAACGTTTTAACTTTAAATGGAATGTCAAATGCTACATATCAAAGGTGTTTCACGGTCCGTAAGTCACACGTCGAACCTACCCCACTAGCTTGTAACCTGAACCTTGTTCCACCCATAACAAGGTCTATTTTCGCACTGAAACTTACCTTTTAATACGTTTGAAATAACTTTTTTGTTAAAAAAAAATTGAAAAAAGCGAAACGGTCGCGTTCTGCAAATTGTTTGACAGTGGTTGTAACTGGACTATTGCATTTAATCATTGCTCCATTTCGTTTGTTGTTTGTAAAATTCTGTTTAATTGGCAGGATTGTCGCAATTAGGTGATGCTGTGATATCCAGTATTTGCAGATTTTACTAGCTAGGTTCATTATTGAATCAGATGTACTTCTAAATAAAAAATGCGTACTAAAAGAATGCTTTACACAAGTACAGTACAATAAACAATGTAGATTAACATTTTTGAGTCGTTTTAAAAGACGTGATTACAATACTGATACTGTTAGCCTGCGTTAGCCCATTGCCTGGCAAAGGGGGGGACCCTTTGATGACTTCCAGTTGTTTCTATCCAGGACTAATTTGTACCACTGGTCGTAGGTTTTGTATAGCTTGTCCCGCCATCTTCTACGAGGTCTGCCGCGTCTGATTACATAATGTCAAATCGTCGCATAATCAACTTATGAAAGTCTGTTATAAAATTCTCCATCAAAGCAATCCACCCTGAAAGCATTATCATCAGAAGCGCGAGGAAGATAAGTATTATTAAATACGGAAATATTGTTGAAAACACCATTTTCTGCAAATTATACCTATAAGTTGCAGCTCATTGTCCACAAATATCATTTTTCCTTCTGTAGATCTGAAATTAAACTTAAAACCTCTCTCCCCATAATCGGGTAAAACCGTTACATAACTCGGTGTAACAAATTCAGATATTCCAAGGACTATTCACAAAGGGAAACGGTAAGTGGTTCGCTGAGACACTGTAACTTTAAATTCAACCTTGACATTACAGCAGTAAAGTAGGATTTTCCTTGACAGGGTATATTTACCCAAGGTTTGTCCATTTTCATCTCATCCAGTATATTATACGAGAAATGCACTGTAAAAATCGATTTGGAATATCACAGCTCCTAATTTAAGAGTAAATTGAATTCGATGTATGATACGGACGACTTTGATGGTCGCCGAACAGTATTTGATAAAATCTATAACTTCTTCTTTATTGTGTGGTTAGTGCCTAACCTGGTGTCAGAGTAATGGCCATGGGCCTCTGACTTGGCTTTACATGCCGTCGACAAATATCTGTCAGACATGCTGGATTCCTCATGATGTTTTCCTTCACCGAAACTAGTGATAATTTTCGTTACGCACATGAATCCGAAAAATCAGAGGTGCTGTCTTGGGTTCGAACTTGATACCTGTGATTTGGCAGTCCAACGGTCACTCCACCAGGCTATTACTGCATAAATGTCTATAACTATCTATACTTAAAAGGTTTGTAAGTTTGAATAATCTCTGAAACTCATACGATTTCAAAATAAAATCTTTCTTATATGGAAAGCAACACTATTGCCAAGTGCCATAGAATGTGTTTGTCACACGGGCGAAGTCGTGGGCAGAAGCTAGTGAGCAAATAATTTCGCAGCATAAATAAGTTCGCAGCATAAATAAGTTCGCAGCATAAAACCCAGGGTTTTTTTAGCTGTCATGCTATTTTCGCGGTCCAAAAGTAATTCTATGTTGGTAATTGATAGTGCGCTCATTAGCAGGAATACAGTTTTTGTGGAGTACTGTAACAACTTCTGCGCAGTTTTTTTTTCTTTTCTGGAAAGTCTATTCATTGGAGTATGACATCTACCTCTGTTGAATTTCGTGATGAAGGCAGTGTAATACCAGTTAAGAGAATTTTAATTAATCATTAAAAAAATTACTTTACCTTCTTTGTTTATATTAGAAACGGCTTTGTAATTGTGAAATGTAATCCACATCTATTTAAAAAATTATCAGAGGTCAGAAAAAATCCAATACGTACTCAATACATCAAAAAATTATGTCAAGTGAAATGTAAAACCGCCATAATGCAAAAAGGTTTTTTGGTATTGCCCCACGCATATATAATAAATTACCTGATGTTATAAAAAACTTGACTGTCTTAAAATTCAAAAGGGCGAAAAACTAAATTGTAACTATGAAAAGTTATTATTTAATTGACGACTTTCTAAATGATGATTCACTGACTGATTGATATACTTACTGTTACGCTGTACACCTACTGTTATTGACTGATTTATAATTACCTACCTACTGTTACTCTTATTGACATATTATTGTTATTCTAGTTGGCATGATTTTATTAATATTCCGTTTGACATTTGTGATATTTTTAATTTATTACTTTGACCATGTTGACATTTTTTTTTTATTGTATGTAATTCCAATGACATGCCACTTAATTTTAAATTTATAATTTCAATTTGATCTGTTTGTTGATCAAAATATATTCATTAGGGTTCCGTACCTCAAAAGGAAAAAATAAGATCACTTTCTTGTCCGTTTGTCAGGTCCTGAGTGAACAGAATAAAAAGATATGGGAAAATTTAGATTTTCGCGAAAACTTGAACCAAACGGAATTTTCCCTTTACTTGTGTTGTAAGACCTTGCTTTTAACCGAAATTGACAATTCTAGGTCAACTAGAAGTACCCTATAGGTTTTGGTTCGAAACCTATATGGTAGTTCCCGTTGACCTAGATCCACGAAATTTGGCGAGAAGCAATGTCTTACAGCACATGTAAAGGAAATCTGAAAACCGTAAATTTGCGGTTGGTGCAATAGCCGTTTCATGGGATCGAACAGCAAAGTTAAGTTTGTCCTTTAAAAAGTTTGTACGGAACCCTCGGTGCGCGGTTTTTTAATTGCGTTGCATGATAGACGATGGCTATGTCGAAAATTATGTTGTTGCGCGAACTTGCACGGCTGGTCTCGCCAGTAAATTACTTTTGTACCTTCCGGATTTCCGAGCATTTCTGCATCATCAATACTTCTTCTCTATTAGAGGTCATCTTAGTAGTCACCCCCTTCCCTGTCATATCATCTTTACATTTTGTAACAAACTTTGACGAAAAATAGTTAACCCAACATAGAACGACCAGTACTACATTTTTATATTCAACACGCGAATTGAAAAACACAATTTGTTATAAGTTTGGGTAAAAAAAAAACTAACTTTTCACACTGGTCATGTCTGAATATTTCGCCAGCATTTTGTAAAACAGAGTTGTTTAATATTGCCGTCTGTTTGTTTGCATAGTTTCGCGTTTGGTATTTTTTATTAATATTTCTGGTATTGGTGTCATGTTGGAAAATGTGTCATGTTATTTAGAAGCCTTGTTGATTTGCCTCCTATATCCATATTTGGTTTATTAAAAAATAAACGCTGAAAAAAGTCAGTTATGCAGTCGCTCCATGTAAAATATTGGTATTCAGCTGCATCCGGTTAGACTGGTATCAGACGCTGCATAAAGTTAAGTCATGATTATAGCAACTGTGGAACCTTGCATTTTTATAATTAAACATCTCTTAACTTTACCGTGCGTTTATAAATATAACCCATTATTTTTGTGCTACGAAACAATTTTTTTTTTATTTATATGACAGAATGAGGATACTGCTGAGTTTAAAAAGTCATTGCATCCTTTTTTTTGGATGCTGCCGGACTACCATCAACTAAAACAACAGAGGTTACCGGTTTGATTACCATCAGTCCTCAGTGAGAGATACTTCTTTGCACAATTTATAATCTACTACTGCCTATCAAGTTAATTTCCAAATTCCCAATTATAATTATTGTATCACCAAATGAAAACAATATGATCACGAAATTGTCGCAACAATATTAAATGGGACCCAACGATTATCCCATGATCAAATTACGCGCTCAGCATCTTAATTAAAAACATTTTAATTAATACAATTTTCTCTTCAGCTTATTTAAAAGCAACCGGTTGTGTAAGAGTTGATCTCGCTCGTGAGGGGTTCCGTGCCTTATTTTGGTAAGAATCGATTCGAATACATTCTGAACGTTATCTATATTTTACAAGCTGAAATACATTTAGCATCTGCATATGGTAGTAATTACACGGTCTGTCGTCATAAGACGGACGGATGGTGAGCTAGCCCATAGCTCACCGTCCACAAGCTACCTACGGTGGCTAAGCGCCCGGGGCGTATCCCGCGGCGGCCGGGACGTGAGGTTCTCTCCCTTAGAGCCGACCCTTGGTGTAAACCAACAGCCACATTAATTGATTTAATTATTTATTTTTATTGTGTTTGACTTATTATAATGTAATTGAATTAAGTAAATGAAATTGTTATTAATTACATCCAATTTAATGTTGTGCATGTAATGTGACTGTGTAAATGTATTATGTATTTCTATTATGAGTCAGTGATATTTGAATTAAATTGATTTTATTTTTATTTATTAGCGACCATTATTAATATTTATTTCGTACAGCCTACATTACCTGTACCATATCTCGTTTATGGAGATTTGCTAAAAGCTAATTTACTTGATAGTATAGGTACCATAGTGTTGTTGGGTATTCAATTAAAAGACGATTTCAGCGGTACCAAAATCTCCTTGTTGATTCTGTTCTCCTAGTATTTTCTGTTCAAATTCAAAATTGAGTTCTCTCGTAACAAACTTTAGTGTGCCAGAGAGAGACAAAAAATAGCAACATCAACAAATGGTTTCCTTTTAAACTTTGGGAGCTGACTGTACTGTACAAAAAACAGTTGAAATTTATGGTTGACGAAATGGGATTCAATGTATGAAGATTAAAATAGTTACGAGTTGGCACACTTTTTCACTTGTGCCGCACGTCTTTTGTTTAGTTGACGAAATGAGAAAGTTACGAGATGGGCCGGAGCCTTCAATTGTTATCATAACAATATTAATGACACATTTGTTTTCTATTTTCGATTTTCTTTTGTTTTTTCAGAATCTCATTCTGTTCCACAAAATGGATTTCTCTTCGATAAAAAAGTACCCTATCAAAATCAAATATTATCAAAAATAAACCCGAAATCCTAACCAAGTTTAGATTCGTTTTCCGAACTAAAAAAAACGTTTTAACTTTAAATGGAATGTCAAATGCTACATATCAAAGGTGTTTCACGGTCCGTAAGTCACACGTCGAACCTACCCCACTAGCTTGTAACCTGAACCTTGTTCCACCCATAACAAGGTCTATTTTCGCACTGAAACTTACCTTTTAATACGTTTGAAATAACTTTTTTGTTAAAAAAAAATTGAAAAAAGCGAAACGGTCGCGTTCTGCAAATTGTTTGACAGTGGTTGTAACTGGACTATTGCATTTAATCATTGCTCCATTTCGTTTGTTGTTTGTAAAATTCTGTTTAATTGGCAGGATTGTCGCAATTAGGTGATGCTGTGATATCCAGTATTTGCAGATTTTACCAGCTAGGTTCATTATTGAATCAGATGTACTTCTAAATAAAAAATGCGTACTAAAAGAATGCTTTACACAAGTACAGTACAATAAACAATGTAGATTAACATTTTTGAGTCGTTTTAAAAGACGTGATTACAATACTGATACTGTTAGCCTGCGTTAGCCCATTGCCTGGCAAAGGGGGGGACCCTTTGATGACTTCCAGTTGTTTCTATCCAGGACTAATTTGTACCACTGGTCGTAGGTTTTGTATAGCTTGTCCCGCCATCTTCTACGAGGTCTGCCGCGTCTGATTACATAATGTCAAATCGTCGCATAATCAACTTATGAAAGTCTGTTATAAAATTCTCCATCAAAGCAATCCACCCTGAAAGCATTATCATCAGAAGCGCGAGGAAGATAAGTATTATTAAATACGGAAATATTGTTGAAAACACCATTTTCTGCAAATTATACCTATAAGTTGCAGCTCATTGTCCACAAATATCATTTTTCCTTCTGTAGATCTGAAATTAAACTTAAAACCTCTCTCCCCATAATCGGGTAAAACCGTTACATAACTCGGTGTAACAAATTCAGATATTCCAAGGACTATTCACAAAGGGAAACGGTAAGTGGTTCGCTGAGACACTGTAACTTTAAATTCAACCTTGACATTACAGCAGTAAAGTAGGATTTTCCTTGACAGGGTATATTTACCCAAGGTTTGTCCATTTTCATCTCATCCAGTATATTACACGAGAAATGCACTGTAAAAATCGATTTGGAATATCACAGCTCCTAATTTAAGAGTAAATTGAATTCGATGTATGATACGGACGACTTTGATGGTCGCCGAACAGTATTTGATAAAATCTATAACTTCTTCTTTATTGTGTGGTTAGTGCCTAACCTGGTGTCAGAGTAATGGCCATGGGCCTCTGACTTGGCTTTACATGCCGTCGACAAATATCTGTCAGACATGCTGGATTCCTCATGATGTTTTCCTTCACCGAAACTAGTGATAATTTTCGTTACGCACATGAATCCGAAAAATCAGAGGTGCTGTCTTGGGTTCGAACTTGATACCTGTGATTTGGCAGTCCAACGGTCACTCCACCAGGCTATTACTGCATAAATGTCTATAACTATCTATACTTAAAAGGTTTGTAAGTTTGAATAATCTCTGAAACTCATACGATTTCAAAATAAAATCTTTCTTATATGGAAAGCAACACTATTGCCAAGTGCCATAGAATGTGTTTGTCACACGGGCGAAGTCGTGGGCAGAAGCTAGTGAGCAAATAATTTCGCAGCATAAATAAGTTCGCAGCATAAATAAGTTCGCAGCATAAAACCCAGGGTTTTTTTAGCTGTCATGCTATTTTCGCGGTCCAAAAGTAATTCTATGTTGGTAATTGATAGTGCGCTCATTAGCAGGAATACAGTTTTTGTGGAGTACTGTAACAACTTCTGCGCAGTTTTTTTTTCTTTTCTGGAAAGTCTATTCATTGGAGTATGACATCTACCTCTGTTGAATTTCGTGATGAAGGCAGTGTAATACCAGTTAAGAGAATTTTAATTAATCATTAAAAAAATTACTTTACCTTCTTTGTTTATATTAGAAACGGCTTTGTAATTGTGAAATGTAATCCACATCTATTTAAAAAATTATCAGAGGTCAGAAAAAATCCAATACGTACTCAATACATCAAAAAATTATGTCAAGTGAAATGTAAAACCGCCATAATGCAAAAAGGTTTTTTGGTATTGCCCCACGCATATATAATAAATTACCTGATGTTATAAAAAACTTGACTGTCTTAAAATTCAAAAGGGCGAAAAACTAAATTGTAACTATGAAAAGTTATTATTTAATTGACGACTTTCTAAATGATGATTCACTGACTGATTGATATACTTACTGTTACGCTGTACACCTACTGTTATTGACTGATTTATAATTACCTACCTACTGTTACTCTTATTGACATATTATTGTTATTCTAGTTGGCATGATTTTATTAATATTCCGTTTGACATTTGTGATATTTTTAATTTATTACTTTGACCATGTTGACATTTTTTTTTTATTGTATGTAATTCCAATGACATGCCACTTAATTTTAAATTTATAATTTCAATTTGATCTGTTTGTTGATCAAAATATATTCATTAGGGTTCCGTACCTCAAAAGGAAAAAATAAGATCACTTTCTTGTCCGTTTGTCAGGTCCTGAGTGAACAGAATAAAAAGATATGGGAAAATTTAGATTTTCGCGAAAACTTGAACCAAACGGAATTTTCCCTTTACTTGTGTTGTAAGACCTTGCTTTTAACCGAAATTGACAATTCTAGGTCAACTAGAAGTACCCTATAGGTTTTGGTTCGAAACCTATATGGTAGTTCCCGTTGACCTAGATCCACGAAATTTGGCGAGAAGCAATGTCTTACAGCACATGTAAAGGAAATCTGAAAAACCGTAAATTTGCGGTTGGTGCAATAGCCGTTTCATGGGATCGAACAGCAAAGTTAAGTTTGTCCTTTAAAAAGTTTGTACGGAACCCTCGGTGCGCGGTTTTTTAATTGCGTTGCATGATAGACGATGGCTATGTCGAAAATTATGTTGTTGCGCGAACTTGCACGGCTGGTCTCGCCAGTAAATTACTTTTGTACCTTCCGGATTTCCGAGCATTTCTGCATCATCAATACTTCTTCTCTATTAGAGGTCATCTTAGTAGTCACCCCCTTCCCTGTCATATCATCTTTACATTTTGTAACAAACTTTGACGAAAAATAGTTAACCCAACATAGAACGACCAGTACTACATTTTTATATTCAACACGCGAATTGAAAAACACAATTTGTTATAAGTTTGGGTAAAAAAAAAACTAACTTTTCACACTGGTCATGTCTGAATATTTCGCCAGCATTTTGTAAAACAGAGTTGTTTAATATTGCCGTCTGTTTGTTTGCATAGTTTCGCGTTTGGTATTTTTTATTAATATTTCTGGTATTGGTGTCATGTTGGAAAATGTGTCATGTTATTTAGAAGCCTTGTTGATTTGCCTCCTATATCCATATTTGGTTTATTAAAAAATAAACGCTGAAAAAAGTCAGTTATGCAGTCGCTCCATGTAAAATATTGGTATTCAGCTGCATCCGGTTAGACTGGTATCAGACGCTGCATAAAGTTAAGTCATGATTATAGCAACTGTGGAACCTTGCATTTTTATAATTAAACATCTCTTAACTTTACCGTGCGTTTATAAATATAACCCATTATTTTTGTGCTACGAAACAATTTTTTTTTTATTTATATGACAGAATGAGGATACTGCTGAGTTTAAAAAGTCATTGCATCCTTTTTTTTGGATGCTGCCGGACTACCATCAACTAAAACAACAGAGGTTACCGGTTTGATTACCATCAGTCCTCAGTGAGAGATACTTCTTTGCACAATTTATAATCTACTACTGCCTATCAAGTTAATTTCCAAATTCCCAATTATAATTATTGTATCACCAAATGAAAACAATATGATCACGAAATTGTCGCAACAATATTAAATGGGACCCAACGATTATCCCATGATCAAATTACGCGCTCAGCATCTTAATTAAAAACATTTTAATTAATACAATTTTCTCTTCAGCTTATTTAAAAGCAACCGGTTGTGTAAGAGTTGATCTCGCTCGTGAGGGGTTCCGTGCCTTATTTTGGTAAGAATCGATTCGAATACATTCTGAACGTTATCTATATTTTACAAGCTGAAATACATTTAGCATCTGCATTTGGTAGTAATTACATATAGTTGAAGTTTCGTTGTTCAGAGTGTAGTATTTGTAAGTAGTAACACATTTGTTTGATTACATTTTTGTCAAACATTAGTACAATCAATGCTGCAAAGATCTTATAATAACATTGACACTGGGTATTCTTGTAAAAACAAAAAAAAAACAAATAAACTTGCTTCTGTAGATTCTTGACAGCCTGTCAAATAGTCTGTCTGCCAAATTGTTACTACAAAATTTTATTTTGAAGTCCGTTTAAACTTATTTAGCCTCAGTTTCACGTTTCAATAAGTCAGAGGTGAGAGATTTTACGGCAATATTTTTCCATGGAAAAAGTTACTTTCTTTTTCTAAGCTTTCACTTTTGTAACTTAGATGTATAAAATTGTATGGACTTTCCTAAGATTTTTCTTTGTTTCAATTTTCAAAATGTATTCCTGTTTCATAGAACTCGTTAGTCTAATGCTGAACACTACTGTTAAGTAACAATACTGTTCTGTATTCGTTCCCCAGGTCGAGACCTGATAGAGTCTAGATTTGAACCTCAGATGATAGCAATAAGTTCGCTTCTTATTACATGGAACTTACGCATAACTGGTAAAATGTGGACCTAACAATCTAGCCCAACACGTCTGTTTACCATCGTCATCTGTCTAAACTAGACTTTTTCCAACAATGTTAAGGTCGGCTTTCAGTTTATCGGGATGCAGCTAATTACCAGTATTATACACGAAGCGACTGCTTATCTGACCCACATCACTACCCAGTTACATAACATAACATTACGCATGTAATCCCCAAAGGGTTAGGCAGAGGTGTACCTAATAGTATGGCCAGTTTATAATGGAAAAACTCAATAACACACTTTTGCCCGACCCGGGAATCGAACCCAGGACCTCATGCTCTCGTAGCGGCGATCGGCGGCTCCGACCTCTCGCGTCCGGCCCTGGTTCAATCCGTGGTCCGGTGCGGAATGCGACGCCGTCACCTCCTTCTGAGGTGGCGGAACGTGAGAGGGAGAGAACCTCACGTCCCAGCCACCGCGGGAGACAGTGTCCACAGGGACGGTGAGCTATGGGCCACCAAGTACTCGACACACGAGGCAATTTCAGTTAGTACTGGGTAATACGTCAGACTTTCGGGCCATTGGCACTACTTAACAACAGCTTAAAGTGATTATGGGGGCACAAAGAAACTTGGTATGAAATTACTAGTCACTCATCCACGGACCAACCTTGGCAAGCACTGGTTAACCTTGAAGATCGACCAGTACCACGGTTTTTAAACAGCCCGTCCGCCTACCACTGGGTCTAATAAAAGCATGAAAAACAAATCAGACATCTCTAAATTAACAAGCTTGGCATGCTGACAAGCATGTAAAAATCAGAACGTATTCAAACCGATAGGCGCACGAAGGCTGCTTAATCAAGTGTCAATCACCAATGAATACAGTTCACTGCTGCGCCTTTGAGCCGACTGTTCGCGTTTTGTACCACAGGTGGCGCTTGCTATCACCTTTCATAGTTCATTAGACACGATAGAAAATACAGACTAGAATATTCTAGTAGTAACCCCTTCTGCTCTTCTCATTCATTTAAATAGGCATTATGTAAATGATGATTGATGATGATGATTGAGCACCATACCCAGCCAGGAGCAAGCCTGACCCGGACAAGCCGGATACACCAGGGGGCACTTTTTTGTAAGGAAAGACATGCTCTGGAATGGGAGAGGAAGCCCGACCAACCGCAGCCAGTCGGGCACAATCAGCCGACTATGCAGCCTAGAGCCAATATAGGAATAGTGGTAAAGACAGGTACAATCCATAGGAATGAGCATTGGTGTTTTGACCTTCGTTTGGTTGGTCTCTTCTAGCATTGGAGAATCATGTTCGTTTCTGATGGTTGCGATTCCATTCGTTTTTGACACGTCTTATTTAAACACTATTTTCGTGTATATGTTTCGTCGTCAGTAGTATTTGTTTCACTGTCAGTTTCGCTGAGGTTATATATTTCCTGGGTGGCCCACTTGAATTTTTTTTTATCTGCTGCTAGCTAAATCCATTCTTCTTTGCTTTTATTGAAATATTCCATGTCTTGTTGGAGTGACTCGTTCCATGTATATTTATTGGTCTTCTACTTTTAACCGTTTCGCCTGGTATCTAATAGCTGCGTGTAGTAAGTGAGGCTCTGGCCGTCGGAGGATGTGCCTGTAGTAGCATAACCGTAGACATTTAATTTTTTTGGTAATTGTTTATCCCATAAGAATTTCGCGTGTTTTCTTATTCGGGGGATTTCCCGCACTCTTTATCATATCTTTAAAGTCTTTCGTATCTTCTGAGTTTCGATCGGTTTGCCTTTGTGAGTGCCGCTGCCTTAAGGCCGTAAGTCATTGCAGGTTCTATGACCATTTTATAGATAAAACGCGTGATTTTCTACTCCACTTTCGACTTTTTTATGAAGGAATATTAAGGCCTTAGAGTACGCATCGCTTTTTTGCATCTGGCGTTAACTGTGTTGTTTCGATTAAGTGTCGATGTTATACACGTGCCAAGGTACTTAATCTCGTCTGCCGGTTGAATACTGCTTCCTCCAATTCTAATAAGACTTCGGGTTGCGGTGCTGTTTGGGTCTCTGATTACTAGTTTTGTTTTCGTTTCATTAATGTGGAGTCCAACTGATTCCAGCAACGGTTTGATTTTGGTGACCATTTCGTCCAGTTCACTGAGATTATTTGTTGCTATTATCACGTCATCTGCAAAGGACAGTATAATAGGGAGTTGAATCTCATGGTCCTGGTCTAGATAAAGGCATTCTATTTCTTCTTCTAATGTTCTGAGAACGTCATCCATTACTATGGTGAATAGTCGTGGGGTTAGCGGACATCCCTGTTTGACTCCCTTGCTTTTGTGTGTCGATTCCGTTTACTGTCCAAACCATTTTATGCAGTTGAATTCATTCATGCACGCCTTAATAATTCTATTCGTTAGATTTTTGTTAGTTCTAGTAACTGAAATGTTCCTAAGAGAGTTTAAGTCCAGCGTATCGAAGGCTTTTTCGATGTCTAACGCCAGCACATAGGTTCAGAAGGTTCAGAAGTTCTTAAGGTTCAGAATAATAATATCCGCGAGAATAATTTTATGGTCTGATATATTTTTTCTCCACTCGCCTTTTATGTAATTAAATATATTTGGCTCGTCCGCAGCAATAAGTATGGTCAATTTGCGATTTTCTTTTTCCAGATTGCCACGTTATTTTGCAGCTTGATCTGCCTCGTGATGTATCTAATCTAAGGTTTTCTCTTTTTATTATATCTAATAAGATTTCACCATTGTCATTCGATGCTGTGTGCAACAAGTTGGTACCAATTTTATCAGTTGTTTGATTTCCATTGGTGTTAATGTTTTGCTTTCCTATGTGCTTAAAGTCTCCTAGGGTGATCATGTTTAAGCCTTCTGGATTTGCATTGATGCAGTTGATCAAATCGGAAAATGTCTTAGTTGGCTTGGTGCTTGGTATGTGTGATGTTATTATATACAAGTTCACAGATTGACCTTTGCAGAGAGCTGTTATAACTGCTGCCATGACGTTTGGATTTCTTCTTGTTAGGTATTTGAATTGTAATAGTCGTGTCTTTCTTACAAGCAGCGCGAGACCACGGCGTGCGGTAGAGCTATTAAGGTGCCAGGTATAGTGTTTTGAGTTAAATAATCCGGTACTCAGATTTGTTTCCTGTAAGCAAGCTTTCCTGCGGACAACGTTGATTAGCTTTCCTGCAAAATAGAGCTTATTAACTAATGGTGTTTTGTTAGGACTTTTATTAATCTCGCGTTGTTTTAACTTTACCTCTGTATTAACGGTGGTTTAAGTGTGGCATTGTTTGTTCGTTAATGGTCGAACTATGCAATCTGTTTTTGTTTCATGGGTAATAGAAGGAAGTAGGGTTCACCATTGTCAGATTATTTGTATAGGGTTTGTTATGCCATCTGTGTTCGTTGGGCACGGAGTGAGGCAAAAATAAAAAATAATAATCTATAGTTTTATGGCGTAACTTATTTTTTGCGTCCCAGTGACTTTAGGAGGTGCCACATGTTGCTAGCAAATGCGCGGAGCGCAGTATTGGTGCTCTGGGAGATACCGGTCACAGCAATGCTATTATGTAATAGAAGGTCTGACCTTACACACGTGTTAATTAACACAAATGCATTCGCTGATGCATTATTACAAGCTATGTTATATTATTTTTAATCATTAAACGGTATACGCGGAAATACTGTTGACAGGGAGGCCCCAATGTATTACACATATGTATTAATATTTTTATGTTGTTATTCATGCAATTAGAATTATACCAGTGTGCGGTCGGTGCAAGTATGAAAACTGGGGAAGTCTCCGAGCTGGGCTTTTATCTCACTTTATTTTACATCGGAAGAGTACTCAATTTACAGGGAGAGTGTTTGATGCATTGCAAAATTATGACTGTCGTGTGTCCAGCATGGTGTGCACGATTTAGGCCACAATTCCAGTAAAGTTAAAGCCAGGCCACCCATCATACACACATCAAAAGTATCTAGGGATCAACATATATTTTTGCAATAACTTTTCTCCTGATTGATATTAATTAAAATTTTCTTTAAGGATTCATCAAATAAAGTGTTTTCGTTTGTCACAGTAACGATAAACCAAGTCACCTTTGCATTAATAAAGAAATTTGCCATTTTCCTAATAAAGGGATTTTTGACATTTGAACCACTAACATTAAAGTTCGAAAAAAAGACTGAAATAACAGTTTTCTTTAAAATTTTATTGGGTAACTTAAACAATTAATAATCCGTGTTTCTACCGCGAACACTAACAACACAAGAACATCGGTTTGGCATACTCAAAATGAGTTCATCCAAATCACGCTGTGGAATGGCCGCCCATGTTCGTTGCAACAACAAAAAAAGGTCTTCTTGCGACTGGATACCCTCCATATTCGGCAGAGCTCTTCTCTGTAGCATATCCCATGCATGCTCAATCGGGTTCAAGTCTGGCGACTGAGCAGGCCAGGGCAGGACATTGATGTTAGCTGCGGCGAGAGTCTGTCTTACAACTCTTGCGGTGTGCGGTCGTGCATTATCATGCATTAACTGAAATAAGGGACCGATTTGCACTTGTAGAGGAACGATGACGTCTGATACAATAGTCTCAGCATAAATTTGAGCGTTGAGGTTGCCTCTGATCCAAATCAACTCAGTTCTTCCGCCGATCCAAATACCCGCCCATACCATGATGGTTCCACCACTATAAGGATGGACTTCCTGGCAGGATTTTAATCGCTGTTGGCGTCCAGGGGTTCTCCAGTGTCGTATACGTCTTGTATCCGGTCTCATACCAAAACGAGACTCATCAGAAAAGCACACGAAACGCCATTGTTCTTCTGCCCAATTTCTGTGTTCAAGAGCCCATTGATATCGAATCCTACGATTGTGCATTGCTATAGGTGGTACCCGTAGCGGTCTTCGGGAATGAAGGTTCACTTCATGCAAGCGGTTTCTGACTGTTTGGTCGCTAATTAAGTTCCCTGAAGAGTGATGAAGCCTCACGGCTAACATCATGGCGGTTATTGTTGGAGCTCTTCGAGTTAAGATTTGAATGTATCGGTCTTGTCTCCGTGTGGTGCAGCGATACCGTCCTCCATGGCGCTCAGCCACGGTACCAGTGCTTCGGTAACGTGTCCAAAGTCGACTGATAACACTCTGACTTGTATTCAGAGCTAAAGCTACAGTACGTTGCCGGGAACCAGCTTCTATCATTCCCACGGCTCTGAGCATTTCTTCCCTGCTTAAATGACGTCGCCGCTCCATAATAACGTTGGTTTTAATCAGTAGTAGGGAAACAGTAGCACTAATAATGTCTTCAATGCGTTGTATGTTTTTATAGGGAAAATATTGACAGCTTATTTTCATCTTTTACTCGAATTTGATTGAGAGTTCCTGATTCAAATTATGAAATGCACCAAAAAGGATCCATATAAATTTATAAAATCATAAATTTATTACAAAGCCACATCTCAATCTCAAGAAATCCGCATAAAAATGCTTGATCCCTAGACATTTTTGATGTGTGTAGTTATATTTTAAAATGATCCAGTGCAGCTACAAAGAATTGCTACTTATTATGATTCCAAACATCGTAGGCGTATCGATTATGTAGGGCTCCGGCTCTCTGTATAGAGGCATTTATCATGCACAATAACGGATTTTGGTTATTCGAGAGTCAATCGTTCAAACAAATAGTATTCCTAGCCAGGTAGACTGGGAAACCTCAGACCCGCTGAAGCGTGGGAATATGGGACCCTAATAGGTATGAACAAAATTCACCAACACTTTCATAAAAATAATTTATTAAATATAGGTCGCGGATCACTAAAGCCCGTCATAGGTTTTTTCCGACATATGGAGGTAGGCGCGTCAAGTACTGCCCTGGCTTGCGCGTAGCTGTATGGACGCTGGAGCCGAGGAGCAGGATGCAGGACCCGCAGGGTAGGTGGTAGCGTGCCGGATGCCCGATGCCCGTAGAGGCGTCGTTGGATGTCGGATGCCGGATGCCGGTGGAAGCGACTCGTCAGATGCGAGTGTCGGCACCAGGTGACGCGGCAACACGGGTTACACCCGGTGAAGGAATATCCCGAACTTTGGTCCCTGGAATTTATGTCCAGTGGTAAGCATAGGGTTCTCTGCTTATCCTCTCCTGACGGTGACCACAGCAGCGTAAGCGTAAGCGTAGGGATGGGTACTATTGCGTTTAGGGCGTTTGTGTGTAGAGGTCACCTTCAGAAGCGGAGTTTACAGAGAAAAAAAAGAAAAGAGAAAAAAAAAAGGTGTGAAGCACTTTTAAATTAATATTTACATACATGAACATTGATGTAGCAATTAAGGTTTGAGTACAATAGTTGAAATAGTAGCTAAAATGATGTCTATGAAAAAGATGATGAAATAATTTTGCACATCATTGACCTTGACATGACATTTAGAAACAAGCACTGCGTGAATTTGTCAACACTTAGCCACTTACCCGATATGGGGAATTACACACTGAAGTTATGGTTCCTTTATAGAACTTTTCAAAAAGTAAAATTATTAAAAAAGTTTTGGTAATTATCAGAAGTCCAATCCAAAAGTCTAATTTGCGAGGCTGCGCATATGTCGTCTAATATATGTGTAGACTGACCGCGCGTAGATGACGACTGGCCTCTGCAGGTAACCGAGCGTGGTAGCCGCTCGCGGCGCGCGTAGAATGATGGAGTGGGAAAAAAACTGGTTTTAAGAACGCGAGCGAGTGAGACAAAAGTACAGGCGCGATCAGGTGATTTGGTCGGCTGGAAAACGATATTAAAATGACTTCTGTTTTATTTGTTTACGTTTTATCAAATTATGAACTAACAACGTTACACCGCACACACTTGTGACCGCTGGATGGCTGAAAAACAAACTGTACTTATTCAAGATCAATAAATTCAACGAGTTCACCGAATTTCAGCTTCAGACGCAGAAATGCAGGACACAATGCTGGTCACTGTGCCTTGCTCTCGATGGCATCTTGGGCGTCGCGCCAGTCAGCAACATGGGTGCTCGTATGCACAAAGAACACAAACACTACACTGCAGCACTGCACTTGGATACGCGAACGTTTCAACCCTAGTACCTACTAATCTTACTTAAGTTCACGACATGCCATTCAAATTTATGGTTCAGAGATCACACTATTCACAAACACACGATTATAAACTTCAAAACGAATAGAATCAATAGTAATACTAGTAATACAGTATCTACACAAAATCAATAAGTAATGGCACACCAACCTACGTCCGGGTCGCACAACAATGAAATCTTCGTCGCAAGCGCACCAGATGGGCGACCATTCACGGCGGCTGTCCAAACCGAACTCCTCATTTAAATAGGCATTATGTAAATGAAGGAAAAATAATGACACTAAATTTATGTTTTTACGATGAATAGTTTTGTATATATTAATGTCAGACGATATAACCCAATTTGTTACGCCAATTCTTTACGATCCGGTTTTCTGACATGGTACCCCGTATCTGGTACTGATTTTAAAGACGTTTTACGTCAAAAAGTTAGTAGAACTTATTGAAAGGATGTTCTGAGTTATGGCGACTTAAACATAATACGGGTAGCGTAGCACCCCTTAGTGTCTGTAGTTCATCTTTTATCAATTTACCTACCTAAAGTGAACCTAGCGTTAGCCTGTTCGAGGTAATACTGAGTTTCACTAAAGAGATTATACCCAAAGTATTTTCTAACGACCTGTAGGTAGCGTCAGGTCAGGTAACTCCTTTATTTGAGCGTCTTCGAAAGTCATTAGGTCATTCATCGTTTGGGCAAAACTGTACATTATTGAAAGATAGGTGTAACGGTTGAAGTAAAATATTGGTGCTTTTTTAACTTATTCCATTGAAGCAAAGAGATAATATGTGTGTTTTTTAGCTTTTAGTCAGGTATAGTTGGAACACAAGGCTAAATATGATAATGTTCTCGTGGTTATGAGTTTTGGCTTACATAATTATTGCACTCATGCACCTATCTCAATTTATTTAAGGCCAACGCAGTATTTTATCTCCGTTTATACTTTTCGTCGACATCTCAGCAATCACCTTGATTTTTTTTAATTACAATATGGGCCTGCTCTTGTCCTCGATCGATTTGGCTATTTCCTCTTTTAATCAGTCCATTCATCCATCTTTGGCTACATCATGTCATCAGTCATCAGTCATCAGTCTTTTAAACATACTTTAGTGTCTAGAGATCGATTCCTTGCTCCAATTGTGATACCGAGTATACTTTCCACAATCCATGAGAGACGAAGTACAGACTAATCTGCACGAAAAAGATCCCACTTGAGTATTATACTACGAAACAGGCTATAGACTGTTCAAGTGTTCATAGACTATTCTTCTTCAACACACAATACGTTCTCAAGTGCTGCAATATACGTAAAAACAAGTTAATAAGTAGAACTCCCAGAACGAGCTCCACTGGGAAATAAACCAATTTTTTATCCACAATGCAACCTTCACAAAGAAAAGAATTCCAGCAGAAAACTCCAATTTTCGAAGTACGTCAATATTACCAAATTTTCTTTTGCATAAAACGGTTAAGCTTCAGATCCCTATTTCGTTTTAAATAGAGGTGGAATTGGCTTGGTGTTTGGTTAAATAGTTTCTGGTTAAATTGGGTTCAAGCTACGATGAGTCAAACGGAAGTGAATTCGCACAATAGCCGATGAGAGCTGTAGAAAGTAGAAAGGGTTTTTATGCGTTTTTTCCTTTAGTTTCTGCTAACAATTGAAAAAAATTCCGATGCACCTTTATTGTAAACCTTACCTTCTTCTGGCTAAGATTGCAATTTTTCTTAATGCCCAATTATTTAACTGGTTCTCTGGATAACATATTTCAAGAAGGTTATTTTATAAAAGTAAGTATGCATGTTTCCTTTACGTCACAATTGCTCACTCTAAGACCAAATAAAATTTATCACGATCTCTAAAACAACAGTGAACAAGGTTTCATGTAAACGAATAGTAAATGTTCTTGTGTACGTAACTGTATTCTAGTTCCACTGAAAACCTAACTGCGCTTAGAATATTCTGCAAATCTCACGAAGAGACTGTCTTCGAAAGACAGAGAGATATTTTTATTCATTGAATTTATATTGAAATTGAAGAATACCTATCTGTTCAATTGTCTCTGGTTCTGATTCAATGGCACACTGCTTTGAAGATCTTTTGGTACTTGAATGACTAACAGCTGGTCGTTGATGATAAAAAAATAAACATTAGTTCTTTGGCCCCTTGTACCTACTATTATTATAAAATGTTGATGGTTACAAAAAAATAAAGATAATGATTGAAATACTCATAACCCATCAAGAAACGTTGCAAGCAGCCTAGCTTAGCCTTTTCCTAATTATCCTTTTTTTTTTTGTTTTTTTTTTTTTCGGATGGGAAATCATCAAATGACTTCTCGCGCTCTGGGCGGAGCAGGAGGGAGTGTTCCTAATTATCCTGGGGTTGGTTTGTTGAACCAAAATTATGCAACTGAATAACCAGCATATTTGACTGTCACAACCCATTTATTGGGTAACATGGTACCTCTTGGTAACATTCGTTTTCAGTTTTCGGACTTCAGACTATCCGTGATCACAAATTTAGTGAATTTTTGGAAACTGTTATCGCAGGAATAAATAATTCAAAAGAATCCCGTTGTTTGTTACCTTCTCAACCGAAGTGAATGTACGATAGCGTATCGTGTTTCTGAAACCCAGAAGTCTTGCCAATTATACGTTTATCTCAGTCTAGTTGTCTTCCAGTCACAAGTTAACATAAACATGTTAACTTGTGACTCGAAGACAACTATAACAAAAACATTTTAAATGAGACTGAATTTAAAATGTTTTTAAAATCTGACAATATGCTCATATTGGTCTCGGTCTTAAATACGATACAGTAGCGTTCTTACCCGAGGTTTTATCCTCGTAGAGGTCGATAATAGTCCGACAGGTTTTACTACCGACTTTTAAAGTATTCTGTCCTATCCCAGCTCATGGTCTACTTGCGTGTCATCAACGATTCCTTTATGGTACAACATGTAACAGATAACTGAGTTACTTTCGTATTTAAAATTTTAGTATGACTAGTAGAACAATAATAATTCACGACCAAATCAAAGCAGATCTAATTGATCTGGTTATTAGTTTGATACAGCAATTATACCTATATTACTAGATCCATGCATTCAAATCCCATCAAACATAAAACTAATACAATAATGCTGAACATCAAATTCGTTTTACGACCATCCGTCATTGTCGCCAGTACTAACTCCATTCTGCTCACACTTGATGAAGGAACTAATGACGCTGTCCCTCTCACTCGTCATCTAAAGTTATTAACTACCCGTGCAATCCCTAATATGTGGCAGTCAATCTAATTTGGCGCTTTGTGAAGCACTGTACCAACAAGCAGCACTGTAGCAACATAGCATAGTATTGTAGCATGACCAACTATAAATATCAATCAAGCGAATCTATCACTTGCCAAGAGTTTTGGTAATGTTTATTTTTCTACTATTAGTAGTAATACTAATGTACAGGTGACTTTAAATGAATATAGCATTAATGCTATAAATGTTTACAAACATTGTACTGAGGAGGATCCATGTGTCACCGTGGAGAATTCTCAATTAGGGTCTATTAGTATTAGTGATAGGGTCTTGTTGTCTGAGGATGGCACGGGAGTCTCCGGCCTCACTCCAAATATTAATTTAAACTAGAATATGAGACAACAGGAGGTACGATTAACAATATTGTTAATCCTACCAACGTATCTTCTTGCACTCAATTAGTTAGCAAAAAAGGGCCTCAGCAGAACACTTTAAAATTATTCCACCAAAATATCCAAGGCATTTCTTCCAAATTATTAGAAATTGAATTGTTTTTAGAAAATAGTAAGTTTGACATTATTTGTTTTACTGAACATTGGCTAAAGGATTACCAAATGCTTATCAATTATGAGAACTATATGGTGGGTAGCTGCTTTAACCGTAAAACTATGCTTCGTGGAGGTTCCCTAATATTAATAAAAAATTGTTTTAAATATAAGCAACGTAATGACATAGTAGGTCTCTCGGTTGAACATTGCGTTGAACTGTCCTGTGTTGAGCTAGATAAGCATGTAATTGTGTGTGTGTACAGACCCCCAAACTATCAAAACTTTTCCTTATTTGAATCAATAATGGAAGATGTGATGGCAAAACTTGCAGCCAGTAATAAATCTATAATTATTTGTGGTGATTTTAATATCAATATTTTAGAAGAATGCTCAAATAGCAGTCGCTTATTAAATCTTTTTAAGTCATTTGACTTGACCAACACTTTTAAAGAATACTAGAGTCACTCCATCTTCTGCTACTTGTATAGATAATATTTTCTGCGATTGTGATTACTTAGATAAAGCAATAGTAAATTGTCTGCCTTCTGACCATAGCGGACAAACTGTAACCTTTAGGTGTAATACACCCCCATTGCAAAAAGTTCAAATTAAATTTAGACCTATAACTTCTAGCAGATTAAATAGGTATAATATTTCGCTACAGAACAAGTTAAGTGTTATGAGCCTTGATGATATTAATATAGATCAATTGTATGATCGTTTCTTTTCAATAGTTCACACGGAATTCAATAAAACTTTTGAAAAGAAGACAAAAAGTATTTGCCCTAAATTCATATTTAGTGATTGGGCAACTAGAGGTATCAGAAAAAGTAGGAAAAGACTATTTGAGCTTTATGGCCTTAAGCCTTTTATAAACACTGAAACTTTTAACAAGTATGTTGCTAAGTATTCAAAAATTTTTAGAAATACGTGCAAGGTTGCTAAAGCACTGCACATTAGCAACAAGATCAAAACAGCAGAAAATAAAATAAATACAGTTTGGAAAGTTATAAATAACGAGACTACAGGAAGAAAATACGTAACACTAGCTACACATTAGATACAGCGTGTGGTCCTAAAAGCTCAAATCAGGAAGTAGCTCAAGAATTTGTAAATTTCTATAACGATATACCACTAAAAACAACGGAGGCTCTTATATCCTCACCTGAACTCTCAATTGGCTTATTAAAGGCGAATGTGTCTGGCTGCCTGGCTGAATTTAAATTTAAACATTAACCCTATGATAGTTATTAAAACTTTCCGGCAAATAAAAATCAAACTAACCGAAGATCTATGGGGAATGTCTGTCAAAGTTTGTACATCCATACTTGAGACTATAGCCCCTTACTTAGCTTTAATTTTTAATTTATGTGTAGACCAAGGAGTTTTCCCTGATTTAATGAAATACAGTAAAGTCATACCTCTTTTCAAATCCGGAGACAGTAAAGATACTAATAATTATAGACCTGTATCCGTGTTACCAGTTTTTAGCAAGGTTTTCGAAAAAGTAATGCTTAATCAAATGCTCTATCATTTTAACTCCAACAGAATCTTACATGATCAACAGTATGGCTTCACCAAGGGACGTTGTACAACTGACGCCGGTGTAACCTTATTAAAGCACATATTTACTGCGTGGGAAGAGTCTCAAGACGCCATAGGATTTTTTTGTGACCTCTCCAAAACGTTTGATTGCGTAAATCACGACACATTACTTTTGAAACTTGATCATTACGGACTGGGTAAACTTGCACTTAGTTTGGTAAAATCTTATTTGAATGATAGACAACAACATGTTCAAATAAATGGTGTTAATTTACAGGATTTAAAAGTAAAAATGGGGGTTCCACAAGGCTCAATATTGGGTCCTTTTCTCTTTCTAGTATATATAAATGATCTTCCCTATTTACTGAAAAACCAACCGCAAAATATGGTGTTATTTGCTGATGACACTTCCCTAATTTTTAAGATAAATAGGCGGGCCCAAAATCTAGATGACGTGAATAATGCCCTACTTCAGGTCCAAAATTGGTTCACAGCAAACAATTTGGTATTAAATGAAAAAAAAACCAAATGCATAAGATTTGCTTTACCGAATGTTAAAAGTAGTGATTGTGATATAATATTGAATAAAGAGAAACTTGAATTCGTAGATAAAACGGTTTTCCTGGGGATTACGCTTGATTTAAGGCTACAATGGGGTTCTCATTTGACTTCTCTTGCGGGGCGGCTAAGTTCAGCAGCCTATGCCACTAGAAAAATCCGTCAGTATACTGATGTAGATACCGCTAGACTGGTTTATTTTAGTTACTTTCATAGTATAATGTCTTATGGCATTTTACTGTGGGGACGGGCTGCAGATATTAAGTCTATATTTATTCTGCAGAAAAGAGCCATCAGGGCCATATATAATCTTCGTAAGCGCGATTCTCTAAGGGAACTGTTTAAGGATATTGGCATCATGACGGTACATTGTCAATACATCTACGAAAACATAATGTACGTCAGAAAAAATCTGCACCTTTTTGGTAAAAGGGGTGACAAACATAATTACAGTACTAGAAATAGGGACCAACTAGTTCAGCCAGGATTCCGACTCGCTAAAGTAGACTCATCTTTCATGGGGTACTGTTTGAGATGCTATAATAAAATTCCACAAAGTATTCTTGAACTGAATGAGACGAAATTTAAAACATGCATTAAACGCACACTATGTAAGCAAGCATATTACAAGTTGAGCGATTATATCGCTGATAAAAATGCTTGGCTCAATGCTGGTCCTGCTCCACAAGGACAGGGGCGCATAAATTGATAGCATTAAAATGTATTGTTGGAGCTGCTGAAGATTGTACAACTATCTTTGCATTGTATAGATTCAATCTCCTTAGTATTATACAAATGCATAGCCCATATTGTGTGAGTACTATGTACTAGAAAGCTATCATTCACTGGAAACCTACGTCTTTTCTTGACTTGAATGTGCCCTGGCGGTTTAGAGTATGTCATGCTCACTCAAATGTCTCGCTGATGGTGGCGCATGTGTCGGATCATTTAGTTCCCTTCAAAATGGTTGAGTTGAATGGTGCTGATCCATGCGTCATGTCCGTGAACGGGCGCTGTCAGTTGTGACTGGTCATCTCTTAGTTGCCATGGCTTATTTGAATGAATTATTTTGAATTGTATTTTTTTTGTTTGTGTGTTTTTGCTGTGGACACTTTTAACGTGCACATCTTGCTACATTGTTCTCACATAATATACCATCTCAACATGAATGATGTAACCAAGATTTTGTAACAATATTCTGATTTAAAAGAGTGTCCATGGAGTTTCTTGCCCGTTCTTCTCCATAGAGATCTACGCTAGGGAATGGGCAACTACAGTACTTTCACAGTTTTTATGTCTTGTGACTGGGACTGTAGCTACATTTAATTTTCATCTTTGTTTCGACAATTCAAAAGTGCCTGTAACTGGCTTACTTGAAATAAATGCTTTGATTTTGATTGATTTTGATTTTGATTTTTCCTTTGGTAGTTTATTGGGTGATTATGAATGTACGTCAAGCGGATGTGCTAAGGTTGGTAATGGGATTAAATGAACTTAGAGGGTTGTATTGGTGATTTTAATGATTATAACTCTTTATAGCCCAATTTGTGATGGTCGCGCGTCATATTTTAATCAAAATACAACCTGACTCTGACCTCATAGCAATAAACGTAAGAAAATTTAAATTTATTGGGCTAGCCTGGCGCTGGATATAAAATAATTAATAAAAAAATAAAAAAAATATTTACTTTATACCTGAAAGATCTTTAAAAAGTGACTGGGAACTTGCATAATACCAGATACAAAACGTGAAAACGCAACGAAAGACCAAATCGTACTTACGCTACATTTTACCGCATGAACCAAGCATCTATACGTATACATTGTCATAATATACCTATCTACATACAAACGTGTGGTTTCACGATACCGCGGTCTGTTTCGTTCAGAACGGGCTTTACGGAAAACCACGAAGGCTCATGTTTCTAGAAACCAACTTGGAATAGATTTTACGAATGTGTCACATTAAACAGTCATGGTTGCTTTTAGTAGTGACAAGTAGTGGCAAGTTGCATTTACAATGTCTACAGTCTACAAAAGTATATTTTTCATGAAATCGTCATTATTTTGCTAAATTGCTACACCATGCTAAGGAATATGATTATAATCTTCACAATTTTTTAAATAAGTACTAACTTTTACCTACGGTTTCGACCGCGAGGAGGTTGACAAGCTACAGCATCTTACTGCCAGGATAAAAGTAACCCAAGTTCTCAGTTGATCTATCCGGGTGCCAAATATCATCCAAATCCATTCAGGCGTTAAGGCTTGGAAGGGTAAAAGACCGAGAAACAAAATTACTCCTGCATTAATTATATTAGAATTGTTTTACAATTCATCTACAATAGTGTTACATAATTAGACTAAACGGCATGAGCTATACTTTACCAATCCGTCAATCTTATAAACCACTTTGAAAAAAACTTACAGCTCTTCACATATATTTACATGAAACATATCTTCATACAATTTTATGGTTTACAACCTCAATCGACACAGTATTCATAGGCATATACTCGTATATCACGTGTAGCAATCGACGAGGCGTGAAAAATATCAGATTTATATTATATAGGTGCTTATTACTGAAGCCGCCCGTTCAAAGCGATTTGAATATCATATTCTGATATAGAGTTATTCATGGATGTGTCAGTGTGGAAATGGAATTTCATTTATGTGTAAAAGCCTGATTAGTTGAGCTTTAATATTGTGTCAATTTTGTTGCGTAAGTTTAAACGGTTATTTATGTCTATTTCTCTCTTTTAAAACAGGAAAGAAATGGATGACAATAAGAACGTTTTTATAAAGCCTTGTGTATCCCACTGCTGGGCAAAGGCCTCCCTCATATTCTTCCAGGTACTCTTGTCCAGCGCCACCTCGAACCAGAGAGCAAGAGGTATCTATTTAAAAAAAAATGGTGGGCAGGTAAACACGTCAGACCATTTGGACTAAAAAGGCAGGGCCAAGGCAGTCAATCTGTTACGGACAAGTTGCGGATCAGCTGCGGACAACACACAAAGTATAGCTTTGTCAGTATCCAGGTCTGGAGCCGCGTCTTCGTTCTGTTTGTATCAGATTGACCAAACCTAAACTGAGTTCTTAGCTACCACCGTCCCTTTCTAACGCTGTGTAATAGTTAAAAATCCCAAATTCTTAATTTGGTTGGTGTTTGAGCAAAGAATTATTAGTGACAAAAATCAAAAGTGGGTGTATTTATGAAAAGCAATCACTGATAAATATCCAACGTTTATTTTTTTATAATTCTGCTAAATTAAAAGTTAACACAACTTTATAAAGTTACTGTTTTGTAACCTACGCCAATCGTGTAAGAGAATCTCTAAACGAAGATAATGTAATGAATTAGTAACTTTACGTGAAGATTAATAAATTGAATTGAAAGTTGTACCTTTCAATTCTGTTTTTGTAACAGAGGTGTTAGACAATTATCCGTGGAGTAAAATGATTAATTAACACACTCTTAATGAGAACATATTGTCTTATTTGTCTTGTTATTCTAGTGGTTGCAAGTGCAATTGTTGAGCATGAGTTTTTGGGTTCGATTCCCGGGTCGGGCAAATAGCTATTGGGTTTTTCCATCAGAAATTTTTCAATAGCAGTCACGGAGTCTGGATTTGTACCTGGTTAATGGCAATAGGCTTGCCCCCTATTATATGGGACTTAAACACAACTGGTGAAATGTGGGTGTTCTATTAAGTACACTTCTGCCTAACCCTTCGGACATTACAGGCGTGATGTTATGTTATGTATGTCTATTTAAATACATGCATGCATGTTCGAATCTTTAAAAAATATATAACTCGTTAGGTCAGGGTACCTTAGCTACTGTGATAAAGTTTCAAGAAGAAAAGTCAGTTATTAAAAGATGCATGTTTATTGACAAAGTTATAAGAAGATCAATTAAATATTTACTCCAAATAAATAGCTTTGTATACAAACTCTGGATTCCTCGCTTCATCTAATCAATTAAGCATTCCATAATCACCGTTTGCATTATTCTCTTATCGTCATTGGTGCAGACGATCAAATTATAACTTGGAACAATTTTGCGTGTGTTACAAACAAACCTTTGAAGGTCAGCACACACTTTCAAGCACTGCACGGGATTAGTATCGCCTCAACTGTAGCCATTCGGGAATCTTTCCATTAAACTTCGTACAGCAACGCACACTTATACGAACGGAACGGCGTCGCATCAGATTGGGATCAGCTAGTGAACATGAGGTCATGTGATGCGAAACTGCACTTCAATTCTGTCACACACTTTTCTACCGCATTTGCAATCAAATGTAGTTGTAATGTCAATGCGAGTGGACGAGCGTAGTACGCAATCACCTCGTCTGTGCACTGCTTATAAGTGTGCGATGGCCTTACTGTGGACTTTCGACAAAGTTCCCGCTTTGATGGAGGCGATTTAAATAATTTCCATTTTGAAACTCAATCGCGCCTGTGAAGTGTATTTTAAGTTAAAGTGATTTGATCAAAGAACCGTGGTTTAGGCTTTGTTTGGAACCTCAAAACGTTTAAAGTTCTTCATGGACGGGAAATAAGCTCTGTTGCCGGGTCGATTTTTGGTTTTGACGATGTTTGGTAGACCCAATATCAAGTGTTTTTTGGAAAGCGATTATTGAATACTAGCTTTTGTCGCGGCTTTATCCACGTTTCCGTGAATCCATGCCCCAACCCAGGTTACTGCCTGCCTGTGTGCGAAATTTCACTGAACCCCGTTCTGCCGTTAAGACGAAAACAGTAAGAGATAGACAGACAGACTTAATTTTGCATCTCATCATCATCTGCCTAGCCTTTTCCCAACTATGTTGGGGTCGGCTTCTAGTTTTACCGGATGCAGCTGAATACCTGTATTTTACATGGAGCGACTGCTTATCTGACCTCCACAACCCAGTTAGTACCGGGTAATACGATACCTCTTGGTAAGACTGGTTGTCAGACTTTTTGGGCCTCGACTGCCAAAGATCTACAAATGGCAGCCGGGACCAACGGCTTAACGTGCTCTCCGAGGCACGGAGGAAACTCGGTATGTAATAGGTGGTTACCCATCCACAGACCAACCAAGGCAAGCACGGCTTAACCTAACGATCGACCCGAGCGGCTGTTATTATTTAGCCACGAGCTCCTCCTCACTTATTTTGCATCTGTATGTGTTATTTTGTATTGACATTAATAAAAACAACTGATATTGTATGTAATATTAAAATCAGAGAAGCGTTTATTAATGAATATAAGGTAACTAGCTTTCTTACCTTTGAGTGGAATTCGATACAAAGTCAACATCATATTTAATAGGGATGCACTCTCAGCACTGCACTATATATTATCAAACGTTTCGATCTGAATAGCAAATTTATAGCAACTGAGAAATAATATTTACTATTAATAATAATTATTGGGTGTATATTATTGAAATGTACAGTGTATGTATGTACAGTGGTATGGTTTGCACATAAATTATTTTAATATGACAAAATATCTACTGCATACAATAATATTTAACTAGCTAACTACTAAATGTGCATAAATAACAGCGAAACATCACCAGCTTCACTAAATATGGCCATAACCTTCATAATTAAAATATGTGGTTTGCGGTTCCAAGATCCATACTCAACCATTTATTGTATTCCACAATGTATAGTTAAGTAGAAACAAATTGCATCCTCCAGGACTTGAATGAGGTAAACGACAGAGCTGTGCAGGTTGCTAGGCAGTCGGACAAAATCTGAGTCATCGATTCGACAAGAACAAGTTGGGCTTTCACAATTTTTCTTGTAATCAAGTGTTTTATGAGTCTAACACTCAAATACAAGAAAAACTTTGATTTTTATTTTAAGCGTCCCCTTTTTTTTTTTTCGGATGGGAAATCATCGAATGACTTCTCCCGCTCTGGGCGGAGCAGGAGAGAGTGTCAGACTTTTACTGACTAAAACCCATCCATGTTCCTTCATCGCCCTTTGTGTTCCGGGGTCACGATATCTCTTTTGAACAGTCCCGCACCCCCGGCTTTAAGCGCCCCCTTGAGAAATAATCAAACTTTCTCACACATCTAAAATGAGATTATTTCTCCAAATAAAAATCAAAATTTTTCTTGTACCTATTTGAATGCTAGATCTTGTATTTGAAAGCCAGACTCTTAAAACACTCAAAAACAAGAAAAAATGTAATAGCCCTCTTAAGTAGTACTCAAAAAATATTTCAGATTAGTTTGGGTCTTGTCGGGCACAGCATAATTATTACCTATGTAATAGTAGAAAAGAAAAAAACAAAACTTATACCTTTTCAGTCAATAATCTAAAATGATACCTAGTTAAAATGTTCTTAAAAGACAAATAAAACTTTCCTTATAAAACACAGCACTATATTAAAAACAAAGCAAGGTCGTCAGAACCCCTGGAAAATGACCGCATAATCAGATCCAATCGAACCTGAATACCGGTTGCTTGACCTCAGCGGATCTCGAGCCGATCGACCTTCAAAGTCGATGGGATCCGACGCCTGATGACGCTTAAGCACGATCCACCGACCACTTGTGTTAAGTGCTCGACGACAGAATATTTTATTTTTTATTGACACGTTATTGGCACTATTTGTGGCCTGAGATCTACAAGTATTTGAATGGTGGTTTGAGTTTTAAGTCAAATGTGGCTTTTTAGGGTTCCGTACCCAAAGGGTAATAACGGGACCCTATTAATAAGACTCCACTGCCTGTCTGTCTGTCACCAGGGTGTATCTCATGAACCATGATAGCTAGACAGTTGAAATTTTCACAGATCATGTATTTCTTTTGCCGCTATAAAAACAAATTTAAAAATTAAAGGGGGCTCTCCTACTTTAATGATACGGAACCCTTCATGCGCGAGTCCGACTCGCCTTTGGCCGGTTTTTTTTTTTTTGTGAATGATGTTTCGGTTGACTTCAACTGATTTATTCTGACAGTTCTTTTGTTTTTTATTTGAATAGCGACCATCAACAATTATTATTAAAAAAGACATTTTCAAGCAGATATTTTGACGTAATATTCGTAAGATACACTCAAGTGTATTCTATTTTCTTACAAACTTTCTTGTAAAACTACTAGAAAGTAACCAGTAGTAAGCTTTGTTAAAAGGCCGTAGTGGGACGATTTCAATTTTGTTTCGAATTAATTAGTACATGAAGAATTGAAGATCTCTGTTAAACCATTGATATTTTTTAGCAAAATGTTCAGATATATTTTAAGAAAAATATTCGTACTTAAAGCCTGACGCATTCAATGGAATTTTATAAACGAAGCTACATATAGCAGATTCACCCACCAGTTCCCAGAAACACTTTGCCTCAAAACCTTATAAGTACGATGATTTATAGTTTCTAAATAACTTTTCTAATATCTACTTTTACAACGTTCGAAAGGAGATATTGACCTCCTCATACCTTTTATTTTCAGTTTTCAATAAAAGGACTGATATAGCCAGATAAGTGTTTCATTTTGCGACGTCAGCTCATCTCAGGATAGCTCTACAGAGAGGAAACTCAGGACCGTTGGAGTACTAAGACAGCAGAAGTACTAAGGTACTTATAAACCTGGATTTTGTAAAAAGTTCTTATTATACGTTTTGTTCAATATTTGAGTAGAATCTTACGAGACTCGAGGGAAAAGAAGTCGAATTTTTCTAATGATAATTGCCGATTTTAAATAGGTTATCCTTTATATGTTTTCCTTTGGTTTAAATGTAAAAGCTACAGCTTTGCACTTAATTGTCGAATAACACTTTCATTTGAAGATTATTTTGTATTAGGTAAGGAACACAACACACCGAAAAACACAACCATGAAATAAGTCAGATCCACCCAAGTTTCCCGCTACGCGTTTGTAGCAGTGCAATTATCGTAGCTGCTACGACGTAGCAACAATCAAGACGATTAATTCTATACTGCTCTTAGTAACTACATGATATTACTTTTATTTTACGCTCTTCTTGCAAGTACATTATTAGTAGTAGTAATAAAAGAGCAGTTCTAAGTTTCAGTTTGAAGGGGTACAGTCGCCATCTACAGCCATAAGAAATTATTTGCCAGTTTTGCTATCCAATAACAAATAATATAAGAATAACATCAATAAAATTGGCTACATAGATGCACATAATCCTCAAAAGTTTAGAAAAGGTGTATCCATAGTTTACCCACATTTCGACAATTATTATAAATTAATAATAGTGGGGCTCAGCCACTCGCTATAAACCGGACAGAAGTCCCGATTCTGAACTGCTATAGCCAAATAGGCGAGACGACAAAAAAAAACCAATTAGTCCGTCAGATAGATTATCAAAAAATATTTGACCCGTGTTTTTTTTTTCTTTTGCTACGTAAACCAAAATTTACGACTATGACGCTTTTAAAATTCTCAATACGTCACGCCTAGGTATTTTATATATATATATATATATTTTTGCGTTTTATCTTTGTCAATATTCATTGATTTACAAAAACAAAAAATACGTTTCCAATAATTTCCAATATTCTAACTGACGGACTAAATAGAATTGCAATTTTTTGATACTGTCGTCATGCCTATTCCCGATTTAAAACCCAATAAAACTTTGACCGATTTGGGCATCGAACCCAGTACACATCAGCAGCAGCTCTTGTGACCACTAGACCAACGAGGCATTCAACATAGATACACCTATACCTATTATATACTGTATTCTATAAAAGGTGGATAACTGGGACATTCCACAGCGTCAGATTATCCACAGTGGCTCTAGAGAGCGAAGTCTCGACAACGCTTAAATACTTATATCTTCGTATAAAACTTGCTACATTACACCCGCGACTTTGTTTGTTAGGCTAAGTTTCTTGTCTGGATTGTGTTTGTCTCGCTTTCATATCACTTTCAGGAAGTTTGTGCAAGTTATGAACATTTTATTAATAAAAATATTTTATGAGCTTGATGGATGGGAGAGAAAATGTGTTAGAATCGTAGCATGAGCCAATTGGCTAGGTTGTGGCACATCACTTAGTAGACACTTATGAGAAAATGAGTATAATACTCATTTTAACTTATATATGTCTGGTCCGAATTAGACGATTTTTTGTAAACGAAGCATTATAAAATTACCATCTAACAATGTTTAGCTACATATAAAGAAAAAGAATTAGGCTACTGGACTCGCCTATTATTACATGGGACTTAAACAGTGACGAAATGTGGGTGTTCACATGATGTTAAAAAAAATACTATAACATTTTAATTAAGTCAGTGCCTAGCAGAAATTGCTTTTTACATAATTACACACTATGCACTCAAGTAGGCAATAACTACAGAACAGAACTTTGTTTTTCTGTTTAAAAATTCAATGAAAAGACCGACGCTTACTATAAGCTTCTTCCAAATATATGTGTATATTTAGATTTACGTCATCTAATCCCAACATCAGTGTACCTACTCGTAGTATAGCACCTCCAATTAATCTGCAGTAGCGAAGCGGTTAGCCGCAACAGCTCGGTGGTACCAAACTTCGCAACCTCTCGATAACCGGTCAACGCCTTCGCTTGTTGCTTTCAGCTGTTCAGACATACTAAGGATTGTATACTAGCTGTTTATGTGTTTATGTTTAACAGATTAAAATACCTATTAAGTTTGCTCTGTATTCTGTTTGTAATTCTCAACATGATAATTATTATTGGTCTCCAAAGTCAAATAATGCCTTAGATTTTTTTTACCTTTGTCTCACACTAGGAATTTCTCCTGTATCGTACCTCTGACCCGGAACAATCTGTAGTCGAAACAAATATTTGTTCCTTGGGGATCGAACCAGCGACACGCAGCGGAGCAGCCAGTCGCTCAGCCACTGCGCCAAACGTGCCGCCGCCGTCGCCATATAGATTGGGTTTAATGTTAACGATTTTCAGGCGATGCGATATGAACGCATGCAACTTGCGTCAAGCGACACGCGCGCAGTCGCGCACGTCACCTGTTTCCGTCTGTCACTCTACCAGTCGCTAAACTTCTTCAGCTTTCACCGCAGTCAGTATCACAAGACGCGTGTTCAGAGAAAACTAGTAATTCATAACCAAAATGTATAATTTTTTACACTTCATTCCAATCCTGATTTAGGTAACCACTAGCTTATGCTCGGGGTGTCGCCCGCGTGGAGTTTGATAATTGTCCCATAAAATCATACTACCGGAAAAAAGTATCCTATTAACACATAGGATACTTTTTTCCGGTAGTATGATTTTTTTGATCCAGGTTATAAACTATCTGTGTGCTTAATTTCATCCAAATCAGTGCAGTAGTTTTTGCGTGAAAGAGTAACAAACATCTATTCTCAAAAACTTTCGCATTTTATAAATAATACGAGTATTACTTAACCATTTTAACAAGCATCGTTAGATGTGATGAGATTTATTTCTTCCTACAAATAACAATCACTTTACTTCAATATTATTTACCCGCAACTAAGTGGTGATTACATTTCTCGGAACCAAGAAAATACCATGAAATAAAATAATACGTACAAAGAAAACTCTCTATAAGCGTTATTTCTACGAACAAAGCAATTGAATTTCTAGGAAACGATCCCTTTACGTTGAAAAACTTTTGTAAATGGTTACATTTCAGTTTCCTAGTTTTCGTGACGTGTTATGCAAAAAAGAACGTTAGCATTAAAAATAGGGAAAATAATTTTGCCGACGCATGCATACGTGTTTGTATAAAAATCACATAAATTCAGAAAATAATTTTAAAAACACTACTTATGTAAAAAATCGTCTATCTAAAATTAAAATCTCTTACACAAGTTTTAGCGAAATATAAACGTTTCTAATATACACACATCAAAAGTATCTAGGGATCAACATATATTTTTGCAATAACTTTTCTCCTGATTGATATTAATTAAAATTTTCTTTAAGGATTCATCAAATAAAGTGTTTTCGTTTGTCACAGTAACGATAAACCAAGTCACCTTTGCATTAATAAAGAAATTTGCCATTTTCCTAATAAAGGGATTTTTGACATTTGAACCACTAACATTAAAGTTCGAAAAAAAGACTGAAATAACAGTTTTCTTTAAAATTTTATTGGGTAACTTAAACAATTAATAATCCGTGTTTCTACCGCGAACACTAACAACACAAGAACATCGGTTTGGCATACTCAAAATGAGTTCATCCAAATCACGCTGTGGAATGGCCGCCCATGTTCGTTGCAACAACAAAAAAAGGTCTTCTTGCGACTGGATACCCTCCATATTCGGCAGAGCTCTTCTCTGTAGCATATCCCATGCATGCTCAATCGGGTTCAAGTCTGGCGACTGAGCAGGCCAGGGCAGGACATTGATGTTAGCTGCGGCGAGAGTCTGTCTTACAACTCTTGCGGTGTGCGGTCGTGCATTATCATGCATTAACTGAAATAAGGGACCGATTTGCACTTGTAGAGGAACGATGACGTCTGATACAATCGTCTCAGCATAAATTTGAGCGTTGAGGTTGCCTCTGATCCAAATCAACTCAGTTCTTCCGCCGATCCAAATACCCGCCCATACCATGATGGTTCCACCACTATAAGGATGGACTTCCTGGCAGGATTTTAATCGCTGTTGGCGTCCAGGGGTTCTCCAGTGTCGTATACGTCTTGTATCCGGTCTCATACCAAAACGAGACTCATCAGAAAAGCACACGAAACGCCATTGTTCTTCTGCCCAATTTCTGTGTTCAAGAGCCCATTGATATCGAATCCTACGATTGTGCATTGCTATAGGTGGTACCCGTAGCGGTCTTCGGGAATGAAGGTTCACTTCATGCAAGCGGTTTCTGACTGTTTGGTCGCTAATTAAGTTCCCTGAAGAGTGATGAAGCCTCACGGCTAACATCATGGCGGTTATTGTTGGAGCTCTTCGAGTTAAGATTTGAATGTATCGGTCTTGTCTCCGTGTGGTGCAGCGATACCGTCCTCCATGGCGCTCAGCCACGGTACCAGTGCTTCGGTAACGTGTCCAAAGTCGACTGATAACACTCTGACTTGTATTCAGAGCTAAAGCTACAGTACGTTGCCGGGAACCAGCTTCTATCATTCCCACGGCTCTGAGCATTTCTTCCCTGCTTAAATGACGTCGCCGCTCCATAATAACGTTGGTTTTAATCAGTAGTAGGGAAACAGTAGCACTAATAATGTCTTCAATGCGTTGTATGTTTTTATAGGGAAAATATTGACAGCTTATTTTCATCTTTTACTCGAATTTGATTGAGAGTTCCTGATTCAAATTATGAAATGCACCAAAAAGGATCCATATAAATTTATAAAATCATAAATTTATTACAAAGCCACATCTCAATCTCAAGAAATCCGCATAAAAATGCTTGATCCCTAGACATTTTTGATGTGTGTATATATATTTGATACAGTTTCCTTGATAAAAATGTCACGTAGACTTAAAAATACTCATAGAACAGTCTGGTTACTGACGTGCATGTTTGAATATTTTTAGTAAATTTAAAAGGCTGGTTTTCATAATAGTTCTCTATAAATATGAGGCACTTGAGCTAGGCCTTACTCGTTGACCGTTGACGAGGAAGGGCCTCAGATTTGTGTTATAATGACAGTATTGTATTGCCTTTATTATAAAACCTGTTCATAGAAATAATTTTCGAAAAACTAGAATTAAGTTTGAACATCTAATCATGCCAGATTTCATTAATATATATTTTTACATATTATTTATTAATGTTATAAGCAATCTGAAGTAGTAAGAAGTTCGTAAATAGCAAAAAACATTAAGTTATGTGTAACGCGGATAAATGTGAAACTACAATTTTCAATAATATTTTATCTGTTTAGCTGTCAAAGTCAAATGTGACATTACCGCTTACTGACATTTAATCTATTTTTATTTCTAGCTCGTGTTTTGGTTTATTTTCATTTATGTTGCCTATATTTAGAAGCCTACATTTATTGCAATACAAAATGGTGCTAATTGAGCACATTTTGGCTGTAACTGTCAAAATTTTTACATCTCGTACACGATGACAAACTTTGTCATTGTGTACGAGATTACCATTCTATTTCTTTCAATTAAGTGTCAGTGGTTGACCATTGGAAAGTCATAATGACGCCACTTTATTAGTAGATTACCAAACTTGTCAAAATCAACAATTTTATTATGAAATCAATGATAGACCATTCTGACACTATTGTAATAGCAGACTCGGCCCCCAGGGGATTCCCGCAACCTTCACCAGGTCATCGATTCACCTAGTGAGAAGTCTTCCAACGCAACTACTTCTGGTTTGCGAGAAGGGCCTAGCTATCGGCTATTTCTAGCCAGGTATGAAGGAATGTACAATAGATGGTAGCTCCCATGTCGGTAAAAGAGATGCAAATAATACTAGTTGCACGCTAACTAATAAAAATTAATTAGTTTGCACAGCGACGAAGAGCTTTAAAAGAAAAACTCGCTCAGTAACGCTCGCTTTGCGGGCAGAAAACTCGCTGAAGCTTCTCATTTTGTATAAGTAATTCGTCACGTTTAACTGCCCGTCACACTCGCCTAGTGAAAAAACTATCCTAACTACACACTAGCTTAACTCGTTTCAAGTACAGCTACCGCTACTCGCTTCCCGCTAATCGCTGGCGGGGAGACAGGTTCCTAAGCACAGCAAAGGCGGTATTGTGGTTATTGTGTTATGTGTGAGTCTGAATCGGGCATTGTGCAGACTTTGCGAAGCAATACGGCTACAAAGGCGGCGACAACCGAGAATAACAATATTATCTTGTATTCTTGTGTTCGTTTTTTTAATAATGTAGTTTTATATTGAGACAAACAATAGGAAAGTTGTTTTGTTGAAACTTTATTTTTAAAACTAAAAACGTGAATTCACGAAATGTAACTCCTTAGTGCGAGTCGAACATAACTATTGACACTGTGTATTTACCTAGACATGGAAGACTATAATATTTATTATAGGGAATCTAGTTCTTACATTCCTTATTAATGAGATTGTTAATTATCGAGAATAGCTATAATACTATAAGTTTCCAAGATGACTGCTTAAGTTCCCTAGCTTGTCTTAAGTGGAAGTAACTTTAACTTCTATAATTTTGTGAGCCGTAATGCAGAAGATACCGAAATAGGAGACCACCATCATCTGCCGAGCCTTTTCCCAACTACGTTGGGGCCGGCTTCCAGTCTATCTGGATACAACGGAATACCAGTATTTTACATGGAGCGACTGCCTATCTGACCTCCACGACCCAGTTAGTACTGGTTAATACGATACCCGTAGAATACTTGTCAGACTTTCTGGCCACTGATTAATTAACGACGGTCCAAGATCTTCAATTGACAGCACCAACCAATTGACGGGACCAACAGCTTAACTTGCTTATCGAGGCATGGAGGAAACTCGGTATGTAATGGGTGGCCACCCATCCTCGGACCAACCTAGGCAAGCGTGGTTTGGCCTAAAGATCGACCCCAGCTGTGGCTGTTATTATTTAGCCACGAGCTTCTCTTACCAGATTAGGAGACCATCATCTGCCTAGCCTTTTCCCAAGTTTTATTGGGGTAGGCTTCCAGTCTAACCAAATGCAGCTGAATACCAGTATTTTACATACAGCGACTGCCTATCTGACCTCCACAACCCAGCCAGTACTGGGTAATACGATACCCCTTGGTAAGACTGGTTGTCAGACTTTTTTGGGCCACTGACTACCTGTAACGACTGTCAAAGATCACAAATGACAGCCGGGACCAACTGCTTAACGTGCTTTCCGAGACACGGAGGAAACTCGGTATGTAATGAGTGGACACCCATCCACAGACCAACCTAGGCAAGCACGGCTTAACCTAAAGATCGACCCGAGTGGCTGTTATTATTTAGCCACGAGCTCCTCAAATTAGGAGACCACTGAACTCAAATAATGTAGGTATAGGTGATGACAAGTTGTAGAACAAGGACTTACTAAAACCTCCCAGCTGACTAGTTCTAGAGCCCAACAGCGATGATTACAATGTAGATATTCCAGATATAACAGTATGGGTATTACCGTCATGCGTCAGCTCGAACACGCTGGCTGTTACCTGTTGTGTTAATTTATAGTCTCTTGTGATACGGAGATAAGTATATTATAGGTCTCAAAGGTAGGAGTGAATTGTTCTAGTAATAAATCTTTCTTTAGATGTGGCAGGTCTATGTTATGTTGATTGTTTTGCTTATTCATTGTGGTATTAAAATTGTGTACTGTTATGAAATTAAATTAAAATGTATCATTGTTCTAATTAAGTGAATTTACTTTGCTCAATTGGTAAAAGTATAGCTCTACAGGAACTTCTGTTCAAGTAAAAATACATTATAATTCCGACATAGATGCATGAAGGATTTGTTTTGCTTACTTTTTTACTTCAAAATTCTCTTAGTTCCTTGAAAATATCTAGCAACAATAATGATCACCAGCATAGTTAATCTCATACAGGACCTTAAACTATGATCCAACTAAACCAACTATTGAATTTTCTAAAACCCTTACTACATTTTGTTTAAAATAAAATCAAAACTCCCAAAATACAGTCTCCAACATGATTTTTTAAATAAATATTTTTTTTTTTTTAAATATCGCTGGACATTACACACAGCGCCATCCAGTGCCACACTAAGCAACGAGGCTTGTGTCGTGGACACCAGATAGTTAATATACTACATAGATAATTTTTGTTTGTAAATACATACTTAATATACATATAAACATCCATGACTCGGAAACAAATGCCCATGCTCATCACACAAACATTTGCTCCGACCGGGATTCGAACCCGGGACCCTAAGAACGTAAGGCAGCCTCACTACCGCTGCGCCATTCGGGTCGTGATTAACCATAATTCCAAACCTAACTTACTCAATTTTACTACAAATCTGATTTAGCAAACCTAGGGTTGAACGGGTTCAAACCTGTAGTTTACAATGCTAACCCAAAACAAACGAGGCGACCGGGTTTTTTTTTGCCAATTCCAAGTCAATATGTAAATAGCGTGCACATCAAGCCAGCCGGCTGGGCTTGTCTAAAGAATAGAGAATAACGTTATTTTTGCGAAATCCTGATGGTCACGCAAGCTCGCGACCTGCATAGCTATTCACAACGCTTCGATTCGATTTTCGATTCGGAAAGTCGTATGTCTATCTCGCTCGATTTCGTAATGTCAAAAAAAGATAGGCATACGACTTACCGAATCGAAAATCGAATCGAAGCGTTGTGAATAAGGGGCCTGGCTCGAAATACCACAGTGCAGTAAATCGATAAAAATGCACGAAATTTTATTTAAATTTGCAGTTAGCTATGACTTTACTGGTTTTTGCGTGTTATTTGTAATATTTATTTAGTCCTAGACTTCAAAAGTCCATTGTTTCTGTTTCAACTCAAAATATATTTTTTCGTTTATAATAATCTGTAAGAAATAAAGTATTAAATATCAAGTATTTGCTATTATTATCTATTCCCAACCACAGACGGTAACCAGCTTAAAATTATCTAAAACTTCATTGAAAATTTAGTGTTTATAATTATTATAGAACCCATATATTGTGGCAAACTGTGTTTAAGACTCCTCTGATAAGTCGTGCCCACAATACCGCTCTAACCATTTAATATGTACCTAGGTTTACTAATTAATTTAATAAATGTATGAAACATTTTTGGCAGGCTCAATAAATTAATGTGTGGGAGTTTATTATTCAAAACTGTGGTAAAAGGTGATAACAAGTTATAATGTCTTTATTAATTTTAATATGGGTTCTGAGATTTCACTCTCACACTCAACATCACTCAATGGGACCTACAAAAACGAGCGTTACTAAACAGGCTTTGCACTCTACGGGTTAATGATTACCGTCTTACAAATCCTCTTATGAGCCTATACTACCTCAAATTAGCAACTCTATATTTGGTAGTTCAAACTTCATTTGAAATACTGTTAGAATAAAGTTCTAATCAGCTTGCACTACAAAGTGGTTGTTACGTCAGTCACTGCGGGCCGGATAGTGCGAAATTAGTGGTTTCTTGCCCGTTCTTCTTCATAGAGATCTACGCTAGGGAATGGGCAACTACAGTACTTTACTATGCCTTGTGACTGGGACTGTAGCTTTGATTTTCTTTTTTGTATTTTTGACATTCAAAAGTGCCGTAATGGTCTAATTGAAATAAATGCTTTGAGTTTGAGTTTGAGTTGGAGTTCGCGCCGCGGTGTTCCGCATTTTCGGTTTCGGGCACCTATCCGCATCGTACGCGCCGAATCGTCTCAATAATTTTAACAGTATTTCTTTTCGGAAATGGCCGCACGCGCCTTATGTGGCCAATTTGATAAAATTATCCGTGCGCGCTATTGGAATCCGTATAACCCTACAGCATTTTACTGAAATGCGGGACGTTCGGTGCGGTTAAGTGATGTTGCATACTATTTCATATATCCTACTATCCACTATATGTAGGTAATATAATATAGTAATATTATAAATGCGAAACAACTGAACGGATATGGATGAAATTTTGTACACAGATATTGTATAACCTGGATTAATACATAAGATACTTTTTATCTCGGTAGTAAGATCCCATGGGACAATTATTAAACTTTACGCGGGCGAAGCCGCTGGCAGAAGCTATTTTCTTGTAAAAAAATATAAAATGCGATGACTGCGGTACGTACGGCTCCTGCAGCGCATCTAGGTGCTCGTTTTTTGCCTTTGGTTTTAGGTAGATTTGTCAGAAAAAGGTCTTGCACCTAAAGTCGAGTTTTCCAAAAATTTCACCATAGACTAGTTATGACCCCTAGAGCCCAAATCAACCGCCGGTTAAAAAGTTGGTATGTATGTAGGGCGACAAGCAAAATTTAGCCACACTCTATAGGTCACAAAAATGCACCGATTGCTTTCAAACTTAGCCAACTTAGGTTGAGTTCGTAAATGGGCGGAATTCGTCCACGGGGGGCGGCGGGGAGGGCGGTCTTTCGAAAATCAGTTTTTTGGCCTTAACTCTTTTTCTATGGATATTTTTATTTTTGATCCGTTTAACATTTTTATCATTCTGAGTAAGAATACGAACAACTTATAAATTTTAACTTTTTTGATGCAACCTCTAACTTGGGCAGGGTTTTGAATTTCTAAAAAATAAATGAGAACATTCGGTATTCATCTTTGCAATACTCAAGAAATACGTAGATTTTCAGCACAATACGTCTTGGCAACAGCTAGAAAGAAGTTATCAAATAAGAATACACTATAAAGCGTATAGCACTGGCAGAAAGGTGGAAGGCAGCGCCATTTATCACGTCGCCTATAAAATATACGATGTCTTGTGAATACATCGAATGTTAAGAATTCA
The DNA here is from genome assembly GCA_941918905.2 of Xestia sexstrigata. Classification (NCBI taxonomy): domain Eukaryota; kingdom Metazoa; phylum Arthropoda; class Insecta; order Lepidoptera; family Noctuidae; genus Xestia; species Xestia sexstrigata. Next base: position 23,642,220 of record OW799201.2, read on the forward strand.
TTACAAAGTCGGATCATAAATTATGTTAGTATAAGGCAGTAAGGTATCCTTGTTATTTGTACTTATATTTTTTTTCTTAAATAGACATTACTATCTTATGCCCGCGGCTTCATCCGTGTGGAGCTCAATCAGAAAACCACTTCCTCAAAAAAAATAATGGGATGTGTAAAAAACCTGTATATGTCGAATTGAGAATCACCTTCTTTTATTTTTGGTTTATGTGAGCCCATTATTATTGAATCTGACCACAATAAGCGTCGTTGTGCCAAGCAGGACGCACTGTGAAGTTTTTATTTAACCACGATTATTTAAACCTTTGCGTACCCCGATTATCAATTGCTCGAAAAATAATTTCAAGTACAAAAACAACCCTAATAAATAAATCAAGGGGTAACAGTAGTCTAATTTTCTGTTCCATTTCAAACTCAACAAAATTATTAACCAACTACCCCAAAATTGTGGTTTATATTTTTGATAAAAATCTACCCAAACATTTTGTGTTGATTTGAATCTGGTGAAACCTTAAATTTTGATTTATATATAAACCTCAAATCTGCTGGTTTTATACCAAAACTTAGTATCTTCATGATTTGTGAAAAATTTATCTTTATGACCAATAAACTTACGCCCTTATTACATTCTGTGATTCGTTGCTCCGTGGCCATGTTGTGGTTGTAGTATTATCTGATTTCTTTATATTTTATGTATTTCTGGTACATAGGAGATAGAAAGAGTTATGTTCACGATTATAATACTAGTACGGTGTACCTAAATCAATTAAAAGGTCGCTTTCAAGTATTCTAATTCAAGGGATTACAATTTCAGGTATGTATACCATTAGCTTAATCCTCATTATAAAAGAGTTTTTGAGTCACTAGAAGTGTCAAACAAACTTCTCAAAAACCCCTAGACACTCATTCAAAAAGCAAAATGTGTGCAAAGTCATACATAAAGTCTTGCTATTTTCCCATGGATCCTTACATACATCTGGTCATACACGAACGCCCGTTGCGAGTACCACACAACCAACCTTTCTGAAGCATCAATCATCTTTCTGAAGGTTCAGTAATAAATTTGTCCTTCTAAGTCGTCCCTTCAGTACACCATGTCTGCCTTGTAAATAAAATACCTTTTGTTATTCGCCTTTCACTCTACCTTTTAACTTGGCCAAACCATCTCGGTATAATCTTTCAATTTTTGTTTCAATAACATCAAAGTCTCCCACTAAATCATTTTATCCACGCCTACATCTAGATTATAGATCTGTGAATGCTTCTTACCTAGATCTGGTATTACTGTCTAGACTGAAATGGTGACGAGAAAATTAACGGCAAAGGTCAATCCCAGGATTACTTGATTACGTTAGACGAGCGATTCGCAGAAGATTTTTGTCTTTTATCTAATTTGCCCTCATTAATTTTATTTGTCTTTGATAGAGGTATTAGGTATGATCGTATTAGGTATCGTTGACCTTTTCGTCTGTAATTTTTACCTATAATTTTATCTTGATTCTTATTGAATTATGGAATCTTATTTCCCGCAAGTAATTTACACGTGTCAAATAAATACTTCCTTACACTGCGTGTTGTTGTTTCGTTGAGTTGTTAACTCATCCTTTATTTTAATTTAATTGGATCTCATTAAATGTTACTTTTGAGGAGTCTGGTTGAGGCAGACAAATTGTCACTGTAACTTACAGAATAAGTTACAGTCAGCCCCTCTGAGGGTATGGTTATGTGGGACTCGCACCCACTAAAAACTCCAACGTTTGTGCCAACTTCCCGCTTTTTTCTTCCCCGAGAACTGCCTTGCATGGCGTACGTCACCCCTCAGCGGTGACTTTCGCCTCCTTACTACTTACACGTTCCCATACCAGACTCATCCAAGTTTAATCCCTTAACAGCGTCATAATCGAATAAGTGTCACAATTATTTTCCCATACAACATTCTAGAACAGAAATTACTTCGCAGTTACAAAGTTGTGCTTACCCACCGTTTTTTACCGCGCGCTGTGGCGCCGCAAACTTCCTTCATTAGCATAATAGCGCCAGATGCGGGTAGTTATCTGAGAATTGCTGTGCAGCTGGCCTACGGTCTCAACCTCAGAGTAGGCGCCGTGTACACAGACGATTTGTGTAGTATGTTTGTCAGTGATTTTAAATATTGTTTTGTTTTTTAACCTTCTTCAAAATGTAGGAGGCACGAATTTTTTGCCTAATTTTGAACAAACTTTTTTATTGTGATGATCTCAGACCAAGTAAAAAACCAAGACAATAGCGGTGCGAACAATAAAGTGAGGTCAGTGCAAATTACGTCTCGCTCTGTTTATACACGCTCACACGCACACATTTACATCAAACTACAATGTCCCCAGCAGTTCCCGAAGGGGAACGGAGCATTGTTATTTTAATTGTGTCTGTAATTGCGGGTATCGAAAGGTTAAAACATGCCTCAATAAATGCACAACATGTTTACGAAACCGGAATCACTTCTCTGCTTGCAGAGTTCCGTCTTAACTTTTTTTTTGGTCTGAGTGTACACGGCGAGACGTAATTTGACGGGCTTTTTTTTTTTTTTTTTTTCGGATGGGAAATCATCAAATGACTTCTCCCGCTCTGGGCGGAGCAGGAGGGAGTGTCAGACTTTTACTGACTAAAACCCATCCATGTTCCTTCATCGCCCTTTGTGTTCCGGGGCCACGGTATCTCTTTCGAATAGTCCCGCAACCCCGGCAGGCATCGGTCCTTTCGGACCCCTTCCTTTTTGCTGACTCTCTTTGAGGCGCGCGTGGAACACGAACGCGCCGTCGACACGGCCTGTCGTCATGAGACGGACGGACGGCGAGCTAGCCCATAGCCCACCGTCCACAGGCCCGCGCCTACGGTGGCGCGACCACGACGCCCGGGGCGTCTCCCGCGGCGGCCGGGACGCTGTGAGGTTCTCTCCCTCTCACGTTCCGCCACCTCCTTCTCTAGCATTACTGCTTCGCAGAAGGAGGTGACGGCGTCCCATTCCGTCTCGCTCCGGACCATGGCTTGCACCAGGGCCGGACGCGAGAGGTCGCCGCCGCCAATCGCCGCTTCGAGGACACGGCGGTGCTCCGCCCACGCGGGGCACACCTCCACCGTGTGCTCCACCGTGTCCTCCGGTCGATCCTCGCAATGGAAATACCCGGGCGTTTCCTCCCGCCCGATTCGGTGCAGGAACCTCCCGAAAACACCGTGTCCGGTGAGGACCTGCGTCAGGCGGAAGGTGAGGACGCCGTGGCGTCTCTCTAGCCACTCCTCAAAGAGGGGACTTATCGCCACTATCGTGGCGTGCCCTAATTTGACGGGCCTCACTTTGCTGTTCGCAGAGTTGCGTCTTTACCTTTTTATTTGGTCTGAGGTGATAATAAATTACCTTACTTATTTTGTACCTTGCCAAGTAGCTTTTCATTATAGCTGTGACTAAAAGCAAACTATCAGAGTGCCTAGGCAAAGTGACAGTTTCAAGGCAGTAACTTTTAAATAACTAATATTTTATTGTCATTTCCCCATAATAGTACGTTGTCTCAATTTGCAACTTTATTTAGCTTGCCAGGAAGCTGAATTAGCCGTTGGGCTATCTATGGCTAAGTTATTCTCACAGTTACATACTTGGATCTTCAAGGCTAAATACCTTTCAATTTACAAAAAAAACTTGGTACAACTTACGATTGACAATTCTGAAAAAGTGTAATGCAGTAAATCTGTTATCAAAAGCCAACTTGCACCAATTTATTTTCAGACTGACTGAATTTAGATCGACACACTAAGATGAAGATTGTCAGACTGATTTTATTCTATTCTATTCTGTCTAGTCGCAGTCGGTTACTTGCATACCCCCATATTCAGTGGCAATACAGTCTCTGTTTTGTATTTGGATTTTATTAAGGGAACTATATTAAAATTGGCATCGGAATTGTAGGGTTAAATGGGGCATTTACACTATCAAATGCTGGGTGGACTGATAAGGTGCTGAGGTAAACCCTCGAAATTAGAGAATTATAAACAAACTAGTGTTTTTGCCAGCACTGTGCCAGTGTCTGGCATGGTGTCACAGTATTATACTGAGCGATGGCCATTTTGTTTTCCTTAATAAAGACCAGGTTGTACTCGTATGTCGTCATCATTTACAATAAGTATATTATAGTATTCATTTGCGCCTTCTGTTTTTTTAGTGTTACTGTCTTGATCATGATCACGTTATCAAAGTGTTGGACTCATCCTATCATTTATTGAGTTTTCCTGTTGTCATCCATAATTTGTTTATTGCCGTTACCTCGTTGCCTGGTCGGTGTCGTCATTTTGTTTCTATGTGAAACAAACCATTATTTTTCGGACCTCTTATTTTCATCGACAAAACCTGTGAGTACCACAAATTTTGACTACCTCATTCAAACATTTTTAATACCCTTTCTTCACAAAAGCCTCTCTCAACCACAAAATCATTTCCATGTTTTCGTTGAAAAGGGATCACCCACATTACAAAAATATGAGAATTTTGTTAAAATAACGCTGACCAGGAGTCAATCCGGAAAGTGATAATTTAAGTGGTGTGGCAAAGAAAATAAAGGTCATCACACAGTTATATTTTCTGCGTGAGGCTTTTGGGATGCTATCAAAGAAACCTTATACTGCAACTCACACTTATCAGCCTCGTAAACGGCATCACCTTGGCGCAGAATTATTTAGTAAATAACAGTCGCCAAACTTATAGCGGGGCATCCCTGCTTGCGGCGAGCCTACCAACCGCTTGCTGTGAAAAGGCTGGCTTAAACCGCAAGCAGTGCGTTTACTCGGCGCGCGGCGTCGCCTCAGCGAAGCTTAGCTGGGGTTAGTTGGGTGGACGCCTGGACCTGGTTGACGGCGAGCCGATGTGTGCCGTGTGCGTTGACCTTAAAAGCGAAATGTGCGAGTGAATTTTTTGGTGCCAGTCCTTGCATTTCTGGCTATCTCGAGGGTTCGCAAAGTCAAGTGCTGTTGCAATCTGTGCTCCGAAGCTGGGACGCCTAATTTCAGAGGAGAAACTTCGTAGTTTGTAGGAAAAAATGCGCATTTTTTGATACGGAAATTGAATTTTACGGTTTGGAGAGATGTATAATTTATGAGTTGAGCAGAAATGTGATTTCGTTGCAGTAAGTTTAGTTAAAGTAATTAAGAGAAGAAAATGATTATTCCGAAACATTTACAATCTTTTTGTTTTACTCGCACTTAAAATTAGGGAAGAACAATTTAGATAATTGTTTCACGCCTTAATTCCTCAAAAGGTTTGGAAGAAGTTTTCGTATAATACATCCAGATTTCGACAGTTATGCATAAGCCACAGATATAATAGAGGCGATAACTTGTTACCGAAATGGGTAAAGCTTTTGCAATAATAAAAATATAAAAACGCCTAATACTTCCCTAATATAACCCGGTGCCCCCAACAAGCCCAATGACCGTACAACAAAGGGGCCTGACCTATTAACCTACTCTATTGACAGACTCAATGATGACAGCGCAAAAACTGCCTCAATCGAACTGCCCCAAGTTAATTACGATAAACCGTCACGCTTCGACTTGATGGGGTAGGCTTAGGCGTCTAAATGTTAAGGTTTTAATCAATACTTTATCTTACCACTATTATAAAAGCGAATGTTTTTGAGATAACTGTTTATCTAATTATTTGATTCACAAAAATATTTACAAAATTAGGGCATGGATGTTTGTTACTCTTATCAATTCCCGCTGACCCCACCAGTGGACATGGGCAATGGGGCCAACGGTAATCACTATATCGATTAATATCAAGAAAACTTTTTACTTGACTATACAAATCATAGAATTGGTCAACCGGTCCAGTTGACCAATTCAAAAATGCACTAGGTCGAGTGGACCCGCGGATCCCGCTTGTGTGGGATCAGTTTACTAAAGACCCTTCACACACAAACTACAGAAAAGATTTGTTTTTTTTTGTTTTTATTTGAAAATTTGGTAAACAGTAGGCTAGACTAGCATTGCAGGTAAGCACTTAAGTCTTTGAGTTGAGATTTTTCACAAGAGTATGTTCCAATCTCGGACTAATTAAAAAACCATGACATTGCGCTGCGAACAATAAAAATTACGCCTCGCTCTGTGTATACACGCTCACACACACACATTTAAATCAAACTACAATTAAATTACATCTTAATAAATGCATACATGTTTACGAAACCGGCCTCACTTCTCTGTTCGCAGAGTTCCGTTTTAACTTTTAACATTCCTGTCCACTGAGGAAATAAGGTGTCCCCTTTACGGGCCTTTACCATACTCAAATTGAAATGGAAAAGTTAAATTCGAACACAAATTCAGGCCAAACCATTGTGTAACCAAGTTAACAAAACAGATTCCAGAAAACTAAAATAAGCCACACTCACTTCGAAGTAACAGAAAAGGCTCAACAAAAGGCTTTACAAAAAGACTAGATAATTAGAAACACGCCCGATGGGAAATCTCAACAAACCACTTTAAGAAAGGGTCCTTTTTGCAAGGATTGAATGTTAATTTAAATAAATGCCTTGATTACTTGACCCAGCAATAAACGTGGTCGTTTGTGGTAGTTACGAAGTATTTTCTAACTAATTAACTTCAGTGGATAATTGTTTTAAGCATGTGCAGGTTATTAGAGGCAATAAGAAGAAATGGCATATTGCTCCGATACTCGTTAGCGATAGCCTTACAACTTTTACTGTATTGTGGTAGGGTATTATTAAAAAAAAGTATTTTATTTTCTGAGTAGTTAGTGTATAGCGTCATTTTTTTGAGGTTTTCCAATCAAGAAAAACTTCTTCCATACTTCTCTATTACTCGTCATCTTATCTCTTTCTTGCCTCTAGTGTTGCCAGTAATTACTAAACCATAATTTAGTCAATGCATAAAAATTGCGCGTCAACCGTGTGCAAACCAATATTTGTGAGATTTTGTGAATGTGTATGGTTGGTTCCAGCTTGAAAAATAGAATAGTTTTGGACTCGATATGTGGCGCTGTGCGAAGCAAAGGCGAGTTGCTAATAATGCAATATTATTATTCTCATGCGAGTGCGATAAAAACGAAAAAAAAAATATAGGTATTATTTTTTAATTATTTTTTTTATTTAATATTAGTATTATAAAAATCCAAAACGCGTATGCCTATTAGGTAGCGATCCTGACATTAGAATAAGATCTTAATATTATTATACCTATGTTTTACATTTAATTAATTAAATACCAACCGAAAAGAAAATTAGAAAAAAAAAAACAACTACATTTTGAAGTAGCGAATGAATAGTAAAATCATATGTCATAAAACTCAAAATATGAAACCCAACCACCAAAACCGATGCGTAGTTATGAGTACGATATACCCATAGTTCAATAGTTTCGTTCATTTCCCCCGACTCACATTTATTTACTTGTTCAGAAACAAACGTTTCATTTTTCCCACTTAACTTGAAACCAAAAAAAAATGTACCTCGGTCCATAGTACCGTCACGAGCAATGATATACAATTTTCCAAATTCAAATGCGTCTTTCTATTTAAACATGTGGAAACCGATCGCAACCTACAATTAAGACCTATTTCATATTGCTATGGGTTCCAAAATACTATGTACATAACAACATGAAGTTGTACAGTTGGAGTAAACGAGAGTGAAACGGCTGAACAAGAATGGAAGAAGAAAAGGTGTTTCGTCCCCTAGTATATAATGGGATAAGGGCTAGAAGATGTTGATGAATTGCAGTTGGAGAAAATTACTATTAACACAATATTAATGCTCGTAACTTTACGACATTTTCCGAATAATTTGACCCGTAAACGTCGCTTGTATACAACGTAGAACTACCCAAGACGTCTAAGCGACGTCTTTCTCGATCGTTCATGTGGAAAACGCGAAAAGTATTCCCAATGACGTCGACAAAGGAGTCGAAATACTCTTCAAATTGTCGTTTGTGTCCAAAAGTTGTTCAAGTTAGTTTTGGTAAAGGGTAACAAGCTAAATCGGAATTAGCCTTGTGAATGTTTATTTTTAGCCGAAAGATCAAATTCAATATTTGGACTTTTCGCGAAAACTTATAATTTGGCAATTCTGGGAATCTAACGGTTAACGTACGTAATTTATCTATACGTTTAATTAGGATCCAGATTGGGTAAAGTTTGAACGTTGCCGTTCACCCAAATATATACAAAACACTAGCTGGTGCCCGTGACTTCATCTGCGTGTACATAACATATGAACATAAACAAACTTATACCTTTTTCCCATGAGCGTAGGCAGAAACTAGAGAATGCCACGTGCTACGATCCTTACATTATCCTTTTTGCTTCATCCACGTTCATACATCCGGCCATACATCTTGTCGGCGTGTATTTTGTATTTAATTATGAAATAGCCGTAGCCGTAGCCTACCCGTTTGTAAAATTTCGAAACAATCGGTTATGGTGTGAAATGTTTAATACAGACAGACAAAGTTACTTTCGCATTTTAGATAATAATATTAGTACGGAAGTTAAAAAACAACATCACACACTACACAGTTAATACCAGCTTCTCTGCACTATATCAAGGACTATTTTCAATGTAGCTTTCTATCGGAGCTAGGTGACTTTCAATATCTTCAGAACAACATTTTAAGTCTAACACACATTCAAAACTCATTAAGCTGGGCTTAGAGAGGTCGGTAAAGTAAACGCTGCTATAAATTTAAAGTAAACTGCAGATCAGCACCATAACGGCTTGAGTACAAAAATGCAAGTCAACTAAGAAAATCTCCATTGTAAGGATCTGTAAGAGAAGGGTGATGAACAGCCCAAGATATAAGACGGAGCGGTTCTATAAAAAAAAATTGAATCATTTTTTCTTGTACACTTTTTGCCGGTACGGTATGTAGAAATCTGGTGAAATCAATTAGCTTTTTTAAGACATATTAGGAACGATCTGGGTAAAAGTAAAAATCAGTTGTTCCTGCTCCTGATTTCTCTCTGGAGATCGCCGTCTCATCGGACTATTTATTATAAGCGTGAGAGAAGAGTTTGTGTACCACCACTGTGTCACCACTATAAGTACCTTACAAAAACGCAAATATCAAAACCAATTTTCTCGTCAAATAACGGTTGTAACTTTAGACAACGGTCTATTTCATCACAGCATAGTTTCGAAAATATTATGTTTACAACTGAACTGGTGAAGCTTACGGGGATCCGCTGGATGCGAATCGCAGGTGACCGGTCAATGTGGCCACACTTGGAGGAGGACAGCAGTGGACGACTTTCGGCTAAAATAGAACTATCATTAAAAGTAAATCCGTAACCGCCAGGCGCTTATAGCTCAACCCGCCTTATAATGAAGACCCTTCGCCGTTGGTGATTCAGGGATTCTGCTGGCGATAATGGCAGATAGCCTTAATCACAGTGAGGGGTACCGTTGGCATTTCGGCTAATTGTACCCTTTGCTTTTTGCAGCTTTCTAACACACAAACTGCCGAGTAAGGCCCAAGTAATTCGCAAAACCTAGTTTTCGGCCTATTTTTGGAGATAGGATTTCTAAATTGTTGTTTCTTTTAATTGGTCAGAGATTGTGTTTATTTTAATGATGTTTAATATAGTAGACGGAGCTAAAGGACTATGAATAGATCGTAGCATGTAGCGTTTCGTAGTTAATCCCATGAGAAAAAAACGTGAGTTTAGGCATGTCTGTTTTGTATCTCTATCTGTTTTTAGTGTCTGTTGGAATTTAAGTTTGATTGTCAGCAGATGGGTGAGTGGTAATGAAACTAGTAATATTGTTACTTTAACAAGATTTTTTGCATATATTTATAGCAATTTTTCTTGTTTTTATTTACGTTGCCCCACACTAGGAATATCTTCTATATAGTGGGTGCGTTAACAAACATTTAAACTCACAAACAGCCAGACCCGGAAAAACGACATGTAAGCCATAAAAATATTTGTCACACCGCCAACTGTGTTTTCTTTGATAGTTACATTGTATGTCAATATGACAGCATAGATTCAACAAACTCACTTTATTTTCGTTGTATCAGTCGTTGTACTATGTAGAAGCATTTTCATAGGTTACATAGAAACCGGTCGTATCGCTGTGATCTATAACGTCGGTACAAAATAAAAGGCCAACTAACTATTTTTCAAACTCATGAAAACTTAACCCTCCATTTCGGCCCCGCAGTCGGGTAAAATGAAGTCGTCCCACAAAACACATTTCAATCGTACCCGTTCTTGCGGCCGACCGGCCCGGTCAGATTCTAATCACGTGCCGGACGTATATCTGCGTCGGAAACAACTTACAGGCATGTTGCTGTGCAATGCTCGTTGGTGCATGTTTCAGGCATTTGAGTTTTACAGTAATGGTTGGAAATGTAAGTTTTGAGTTTAGACGTGCATTTAGAACCACAAAGGAAAAGGTCCCAGAATTTCAATTTGGTTATGATTATTCACATTTCTTCTTTCCAGCCAGACCTAGTGGTAGGCGAGTCCGGGGAGTGTTTTTTTATGTTTCAATGCTGATTTTGATCACTTCATTTTATAGGAGGTTGAAAGCAAAATGTTGGATATTGGTGGTTAATTTTATTGCTAGATAGACGATACTGTGATAAATGGGGTGAAGTGTACCAAACGTCTTAGGGTTGGACCTCGTCCATCAGCGCTGAATCTCACTTCTACTTTTCTCTCACGCAGAACCGTCGTTTTCTAGAGGAGAAATAGAGCGGGAATGCTATAGCACAAGGTTGCATCAACGATAAGTTCAGCAGCACACTGTTTTTGTTCTGGAAAAGTGTAATTCCGTGCAGCTACATGAGGCGCAACCCTTACAGAAAACTTGGCAGAAAACAGCACCTTTTAAGAATATTTAATAAAATATTAATATGAATTTTAGACTGGAAGCCGACCCCAACATAGTTGGGAAAAGCTTAAGCAGATGATGATGAATAATGATTGTAATTGTTGTTAATAATTGAGTAAAATATTATACATAAGGCCGTGGAAGGGAGATAAATGAAAATTGCGTGACGTTAGAGCAGTACAACAACATTCTTAAGCATCATAAATCATCACAAAGCGGGAAAATGTTAGCAACCTAAGGATTTATATTCTACTAAGGTGCGGTGACTTTGCCCGCGGTAATAATTTTTATAATTTTCCGGACACGAACTCTTTTCTCTTACTTCCTGTAAAGTTTTTACTCATGAAAATTATTTATTTTTACGTCACGTAAGATTAGCTGACTTAATCAGAATTTTCTTGACGTTTCGTATCGGGCTTTCTATCGTAAGTTCGCTAATTACATAAAATAAAAATATCCTTAGTAAATATTTTTACTGTTGTGAGTTTTCTACTAACTATTTTAGGTAAAAGCCACGTCAGACCCTTTTGGACCAATCCACACGTCAAGATTTACATATTAACAAGATAACACTTTAACATTTCTAAATGCAAAGCAGCTCGTGACTCAGTAAAAACAGTTGTTTAAGTCGACCTAAGGCCAAGTACGCTTTCTGATGCACGACGTATCGAGGCCTTTCGATATCAAAAAGCATTCAGAAGCCTGAATGTCTGACAAACAGCCTGACTCAAAGGGTATCGTAAAACCCAGTAACTGTGTTATGAAGACAGTCTATATTAGCTGAATACCAGCTACTAGAGACTAGACGATGTTACTAGATGTCATCATGTGAACATACCTACAGTTTATTGTATATATTGGAGGTATCAAGTACCCAAATTAACGGGCAGTTAACTTCAACATAGTCGGAAAAGATAGGCAAATGATGATCACCTCTATAACATTTCAGATCTGCTTTTCTAAGGCCGCGTTCCCACTATGTCGTGACGATTAATTTATCGTCGGTTTTTAGTTGGCAAAAGTTGTAGACGTCAGTAATCGCGTCGTCCTATACGAGAACACCTCCATTTAAATACACAAGCCACGACACTTAAAACTACACGATTATCTGTCGTCACGACAAAGTGAGAACGAAGGATCTCATCAATCGTAATCACAATTGTAACGTACACCAGAAATTGTCTCCCGAGTCCAAAATCATAAGCAACAATGTAGTAAAACACTCTCGAAATAAACGTTAGTTTCAGTACAGCGGCACGCCCTCTTATTGGCCGGTGTATCATAGGATAGTGAACCTGAAAAAGATTTGGCACGGGACCGGACCGGCGGACGTAATTTGCCGGTCGTTATACTCTTCAGTGTACATCGACATAACTGTTATAGTACGTACATAGAAACGTATACAATCCGTGGTTTCAGTTTAGCATAAGCGATAATATTCTTCTGTAAGATGTGATAAATGTTTACTGCACCCTTTAATAGGGAGCGAGGCTTTCAGTTACGTGACACTTAGGGGCCGCTTCCACGAGCAAGAGAATCTCGGCGATTTAACATATTTCTATATGAAAATATCGCCGCGATTCTCGTACGACGTATTATGTAACGTGTTACATAAACGTTTAATATAATTTTGAAACGTCTACTTTGTTCGGTAATTTTTGTAAAAACTGATTGAATTAAAAACGCCTGCCATTTTCGTGCTCCCCCCTATCTATTGTTGGTGAATCATCTGGGTTAGATGAGGTTTAATAATAACAGTATGAAATTTCCTGATATTCACTTAATCATTACAGAATTATGGCTAAAAATGATTAAATATGAAAATTAGGTTAAATGAACGTTATATAAAAAGACATTATACAAATTGAAAATTATATGAAATGAACGTTACACTAAATGTCATTGGAGCAAGAAGTTTATATGAAATGTAACATTAGATCACATGAAATTAGGTTATTTATTTTATAGTTTATAAAAATTATATCATGTGAACGTACCACCCACCACCCGTAAACCACATAACACCATCGAATAAACTCAATTTATTGTAATTAAGCCTAGCAAATAAACTGACAGACAGATATCAAAGATAGTATAAGATAGAATAAGAATAAGAATAAGAAACTTTTATTTGTAAACATAGGTTGTTACACAGTGTGTGAGATGTTATAATGAAGAACTTAGATTCTCTATGTTTTGCCGTGAAGCGTACAAATATGAACAGACATGTATTGATTTAAAACAATACATTTTTCTTCCATGCAACCAACACTATAAAGTAAATGCAAAACTAAAATAACCACTAATCAAAACAATATAAAAAATTTAAAGCTAACAAAAAATAAAAAAATATTTCAATTAATTAGCAGTAGTTAACATAATTCAAGATTAGATGTCGTGTGATGTTGTTGTGAAAAAACAATTAAACAGAGGTCAATATAAAATTTCATTAAATAATAGATGTCACATAATAGATTAGCCTAACCGATGTCAGTCAAAAATTTCAAAGATTCAAACTTATTTCGTAAAAATCTTCAAATATTACCAAGATACACAATCGGATGTCAAAACATTAAATTGCAATAATAAAAAATGTATAACTAAATTTAAAAACCTTCTCGCTACGGAAATATTGGAGGTCAAAATTCCAACTTTTTTACAAGTTTTTTTTTTTCAAATACTAGTTTTTAAGGTCATTACTTTACTTTAAATACCTCCATAATGCATCCGTCAGCACAATGTTTTGAATGCGTTACATTGAGTTTAAAGTTACTTAGTTTGACGTACAGAATGCTTGGTTGACGGCTTTGGCTTCGGTTAACACCCTGTATAGGCTCACTAATTTAGTTGATAATGTGTCCCTAGGGTCTTTGGTATTATGTTCCTCCGACCCAAGTTTAAATATTTCTTTATTGCTTTCTATAGGCGAGACGACAAAAAAAAACTAATTAGTCCATATCGTCACCTATGATTCCCCAAAGGAGCAAGCAATGGTGTACTTATAAAATACCTCAACTGTGAAAAAGAAGCGATATTATTGGTTAATTTCACACACATCCCTCGCTAGTCGCTACGCATTCTCGCTCATCTATGGTGGAAACGCAGCGTAACAGAACCCTGTGTAAAATATTTTCTTCTGTGCGTTTTTTTGAACAAAAGATAATAAATACACAAAGCATGTGTGTTTATGGTTTATTCCGAACCTGACCCGAAATCCTAACCCAGTCGCGGGAAAATTGTTCCGAACGTAACCCTATTCCTAACCTGACTCGACGTATCGTTCTTAACCTAATCCGAATTGCGATATAGATAGTATTACAGGTCTCGTCATGTAAAAAGAACGCTGGCGGTCAAGCTGCGCATAGGCGAAGGCGATTTATAGGTCTATTTGGTGGTATGAGGTAGAGCGCGGGGCGGGTGAGCCACGCGCTGCATGTTTGCCGGTGCGCTATTGGTTGGTCAGTTGAGCTTTGCTTCCCGCGCAGTATCCACGTTACGTTCCTTTTAAAAATACCATCGCGAACAAAAGTTTTAAATTACGAAATGGTTTTACATAGAGAAGTGAGAAAAATAATTTATGACGTATACTGTTTTATGAAGAGGGAAGCTGATAATAATGCAGTTAATAATTTAAAACAATGTATGAAACGGACCGCAGAGGCAACAAAATGTTCCGAGTCGACAGTGAGACGAATAGTAAAGGGTTCAAAAGATTCGGAAATTCTTACTGTTTTCCGAACATCCGGCAAAAATAAAAATAAAAAAACAAAACCAATAACAGACATTGACAGCTTTGACCAGGGTGATATAAAAAGAATCATCCATAATTTTCACGTTACTGAAAAAGATTTGCCTACCATAGGCAAGTTGCAAAGGAAGTTACAGGATGATATACATTTCCAAGGATCTGCAGCAAGTCTCAGGCGAGTTTTAAAAAACTTGGGTTTTAAATGGAAAAAAAACGGAAACCAATAGAAAAATATTAATTGAGAAATTCGATTTCAAAGAATTGAATATCTGAGAAAGATTAAAAAATATATAGTGGAAGGAAGACCTATCATTTACACCGACGAATCATACGTCGATAGTTCCCATGCGTCTCACCATTCTTGGACAGACGGTTCCACCAAGGGCATTAAAAAACCTGTATCTAAAGGTAACCGGTGGCGATGCAGGTTTTGTGCCGGATGCTTTACTGACGTTTAAAGCCGGTACAAAAAGCGGCGACTACAATGGCAATATGAATTCTGAAAATTACGAGCGATGGCTCCGTACTCAACTGATACCAAATTTACCGCCTAATTCAATCGTGGTGGTCGATAATGCATCTTACCACACTATATAACTCGATGCTGCACCAATGTCCAATTCAAAGAAAGCAGCCATGCAAACCTGGCTTTGTCAAAAAGGTATTGAATTTGAAGAGACCGTGCTAAAGCCGAAGTTGTACAACTTAATAAAAAAAATACAAAGATAAATTTAAGAAATTTAATATCGATGCTATTTTGAACGGGGCAGGACATTCTCCCATATCACCCGGAACTGAATCCTATTGAAATGGCCTGGTCCCAAATGAAAGATTATGTTGCCTGCAAAAATGTAACTTGGAACCTGACACGTATAACTGAGTTGGTTCATGAAAAAGTAAATTTAATGGGAGCAACAGAATGGGGGAAGCTAGGCATGAAGGTAAAAGAAATAGAGGCTGATTACTGTAAAAGCGATCATGTGGTGGACATGATTACAGAAACATTTGTTATCCACATAGGGGATCATGATTCCGACTCAGATGAGGATGGAAGCTCGAGTGACGACAGCGACGACGATGAAATGGCCACTTCTAGCACCAACACCGCGTCCTCATCTGGTTTTCACGTCACGCATGATGACTTAATGGAAGGAGTTTCAACATTACTTTAATTTTATTTCGATTAAACATTCTATAATACATAATTCAAACATGTTTTTAATTCATTTTATTGATATATTTTTATATAATATATTTTTCAATGTATTATTTAATACAAATATGTAGGTACGAAGCCACGACTCGCGAGCGAAAGCCTAGTTCAAAAATAAAATAATAAGCACATAACTTTCGTGCAAGACTGTACCCATGCGCAAACACACCCCACCACTTTCTTCCAGCGTTCTTTTTACGTGACGCGTACTGTACCTTCTATAATTTTTGTTAGCCTAGTACTTTTTCTAAGGTAACTTAACAATTTGTTTGAATATTTTTTAAAAAAATAACGGGAATACACGGAAAACCTATCTATATCGAAATTTGGGTTAGGATAGGAACGATATGTCCGGTCAGGTTAAGAAGAGGATTCGGAACAATTTTCTTTTTCTTTTTCAAGTTCCTAACCTATCCCGCGGCCAGGTTAGGATTTCGAGTCAGGTTCGGCATAAACCGTGTTTATTATCTACTTAACTTTATAAAAGGCAGATAATCTCTAGATTTTTGCTCTCAGACTCTTGGGTAACTAAGAATACAGAATTACAAATACCTAACATACCCAGTGAATACAAAAGTGATTCTGAGTATCGATATGACGAAGCCAAACGCTCATTATTGACAGTGTTTCAGTAAGCTGAATCGTATCTTGATGAAATAACTTTGTACTGTGTGCGTTAATGTTGCGATTTCGTGATAATTATGATAGAATTCAATTTGGGTGAAGTAGGTCGTATAATTTTCAAAAAGTAAAAGTGTTTTTCTGTTTATCAATGTAGTTTGCAAATTTATGTGAACTGGAATAAAAGTGTGTTTTAACGATGAGAATAGAAAACTTTAAATATGTGTGAAAATACTCAAAGTGGGGTTCCGGTTACACTGCGTATTGATAACCTTTCATGTAGACCTGTTTTTAACCGACTTCCAAAAGGAGGAGGAAAAGAAAACTTTTATTTATTGTTATTATATGTTATTTTTCACTTTTTTGTGTTTTTGAAGTCGGTTTTATTTTTTACAATATTTTTTTTTTTACTACCACAACCTTAAACTTACATCATACCGTTTTTTCAACTACTTAATTTCCCCATCAACACTGCTTTATTGTGGTGTGTAATATATGGCATAATAATAGATAGTATATTTTCATTTGAAATAACGTTCACAGCAAGCAGCAAGCAAGCGGCAGGCAAGCAGCAAGCATGCAGTAAGCAAGCAGCAAGTATGCAGCAAGCAAGCAGCAAGCATGCAGCAAGCATACAGTATGCAAGCATGTAACATGCAGCAGGCATGGTTGCTGTCACAGCTCCGGCGCTGCGGGGCTCTGGCGGTCCCACGCAAGCTTATCGTCGCAGAAGCGCGGCTGAGGCTGGCTGGCTTGCCGGCCATCAAGCCGAAGCTGGCGGCTGGCGGGCGTTAAAGCCACCTGCTCCTCAGCTCGCGGGCCGCATCGCACCCTCCGCGACTACGCGGTCTTAAATTACACTCTAGGGGTAGGGCGCCCCGTGACCCGACGGCTTGCCTGGCAAAGCCTAAGCCCTGGCCTCGGAGGCTCCCGGGCCCCGACTGGAGGATCTACTAAGCATATGCTTGGAGAGAGGCCAGTTCCCACTTCGTTGGAAGACGGGGAAGCTGGTCCTCATTCGGAAGCCGAGGCGCCCTGCGGACTCTCCTTACGCATACCGACCCGTAGTGCTGCTCGACGAGTTGGGCAAGCTCTTTGAAAGAGTAATGGCCGTCCTTGTGGAACATCGCACTTTGGACGGAGAGCTATGGGCTAGCTTGCCGTCCGTCCGTCTCATGACGACAGGCCGTGTCGACGGCGCGTTCGTGTTCCACGCGTGCCTCAAACAGAGTCAGCAAAAAGGAAGGGGTCCGCAAGCGCCGATGCCTGCCGGGGTTGCGGGACTGTTCGAAAGAGATACCGTGGCCCCGGAACAAAAAAGGCGATGAAGGAACATGGATGGGTTTTAGTCAGTAAAAGTCTGACACTCCCTCCTGCTCCGCCCAGAGCGGGAGAAGTCATTTGATGATTTCCCATCCGAAAAAAAAAAAGGGGGTAGGGCATAAAATACTACGTGGAGTCGGTTTTGCAGCGATTCATTTCTGTCACTAGTGCCTATAGAAAACAAAATTCTTTTATTTCCTTTTTTTTTTGGAAATGTCCAGAGCAACGGAATGACAAAAAAATACGCGGAAAATGCACAATTTAAAAATAAAATTAAAAAATAATGTATTGTTTGTCAAATAATACGTTATTAAATAAAAGTTTAACGGATTATTATTTTGCTAAGTGAATTATTTGGTACACTCACTTTTGGTACCTAGATCAGGCAGGTCGCTACCTAACATTTGAATTCGACATTTTCGTTACTTGCAAATGTTATTTGTAGTTATAGTTTACTTTTATGCACTAATTATACAATACTTTAAGAAATAACACTGCTGCACCTAAATGTACACTTTTGTAATATTTTCTTTTTAAATAAATTATTCTTATTCTTATTCTTACTTATTGTTGTATAATGATGAAATAACAAAAATGTAACATTCCAATCGTTGCTTGTCAAGTAAAAAGTTTTGAATTAATTGACGACCACGAATGGCGCAGCGGTAGTGAGGCTGCCTTACGTTTTTAGGGTCCCGGGTTCGAATCCCGGTAGGAGCAAATGTTTGTGTGATGAGCATGGACATTTGTTTAGGAGTCATGAATGTTTATATGTATAATAAGTATGTATTTACAAACAAAAAGTATCTGTGTAGTATATCAACTATCTGGTGTCCACGACACAAGCCTCGTTGCTTAGTGTGGCACTAGATGTAATGTAATTGAAAAAGTAAAGTAAGTGTAATGTCCAGCGATATTTATTTATTTATTATTAATTTTTGGTGAACTGACCGGTCACCGTTTATCCAATCAGTTTTTGCAAAAATATACAAAACAAAGTTTCAAAATTATATTAAGCGTTAATATAAAGGGTGTAAAAAACCTTTTAACGAAGCCGAAAGGCACTTGTTCTCCTCATCATTGCGATCATTTTTTTGTTCTACACCATACCTGGGAACCTTCTAGTTACGGTGATATTGGGGGTCAAAGTTCCAACTTTTTGACAGCTTTCTTTCTTAATCCAAGTTTTTAATGTAAGATTTTTACTTTAAACACCTCCACGACCCTCGTACTATTCAATCCATCCATCAGCACAATGTTTTGAGTGCGTTACATTGAGTTCTACAACAAAACATGATTTTTCACCCCAAAAAAAAAAGTCGTTTCCCAGCAATAATTTTAGCGTAAAGTTACTTAGCTTGATGTACAGAATGCTTGGTTGACGGCTTCGTGAT
Source organism: Xestia sexstrigata (assembly GCA_941918905.2). Classification (NCBI taxonomy): domain Eukaryota; kingdom Metazoa; phylum Arthropoda; class Insecta; order Lepidoptera; family Noctuidae; genus Xestia; species Xestia sexstrigata. The sequence continues at coordinate 23,661,407 of OW799201.2, forward strand.
TAGGTCTTTTACACCCTGTAGATTTTTAAAAGGTATATACTAACTAAATATTATACTAGCTGAATATTAGTTCAAATGTGCATGATAGAAAATGTTAATTAAGCCATATAAAATTAGGTTCGTTTATTTATTTATTTATTTATTTAAGGACAACCAACAAAGCATACACCAAAAATACATGTTAAGAACTCATGTTGAATTTTACATTTTATAGTGTAGCCTTAATTAAAGGCTGCCACGGCATGCATTAAACATTGGAGAAGAAAATGCAGTTACAAAACAGATCACAGAGGTTAACTGAAATTATATCAATAATTAATTATATGTTATAATGAGATAATGATATATCATCGTTATAATTAATAAAATGTATATTAAATGAAATTAGGTAATGTGATAATTAGAGCCTTTGTTATTATATCAAATAGTACGCAAGGGGTGCGTACTATTTTGGTATCATTGGTATGGTGATCGCACAGTCACTAGCCAGCCTATCTATATTAGGAGTGTGGTAAGCAAACCGCGTTATTCTTAGAGAAAGTAATAGAAAATGCGTGCGCGTGAGCGAGATGGGAAAATATCGTTATTGCTCGTTGTATTTCGTATAGAATCGGAAATCGTTCAATGCTTGATGACATTATTTTGTTTTGTAGGGAGCATAATAAGCCGAAGACTATCGAGTTACGACAGGGGCAGAAAAATAAAGTATGTATGAGAGAACGAGATAGAATTAGTAATGGTCGATAATTGTCGAATGACGATTTGGTACAAATTATAGTATTTATTTTGTTGACTTAGTTACATAGGATTGCATTTTATTATTTACCTACTTTTTAATGTTTTTTTTTTGTTTTTTTCGTGGGTTTTGGGGTCGCTGATAATGAAAATGGGTTCAAAATGAAAATCCAAGATGCGCCGACTCAAATTTTCGTTATTTTCTTCATGTGTGTCATTTTCGTGGTTTTTGGGGTCGCTGATAACAAAAATGAGGTAAAAATAAACATAGAAAACAAAGAAAAAAATATAATAAAAAAACTACCTATTCTCATTTTTTTCCTCTTCTTCCCCTAACTCAATTTTCACCCTTCGCCACTGGTACCTGGTTGATGTAAATAGGCTCACCCTTTATTACATAGAACCTTAACACAACTGGTTAAATGTGAGTATATTATGTACTTTTTTACCTCTACCTAACTTCTATAGGGTTTCAGGCGTTAAGTTATGTTAGCAATTAATAAAATAAATTACTAAGCACTGTTTTAAACTTTCACGGTTTAACACTAAACTTATAACGTCACTTACAGGATATCTTCCGTGATTTTTCATTATTATGACCTCCAGATATCCCAATTTATTTTCCATCCACCCGCATTCTCCAGTCATCCCCCGATCATGGTCAACAGTGTCGAAACATCGGAAGCTCAAAATAATGACCAATCACGGTAGATATCCCGAAAGTGACAGTATAAGATTACATTAATAAGGTTTTATTTGAAGCTACTAGAGATAAGATCATTCTTTCCCCTAGAAAATAAACAGCTTGTACAAGTAATTTCAGCTTCATTCACGAAAATGTAAATCAGGCCGCCTTCCATTATCTTCGTTTAAAACATCAGGTATAATAAAAGGAGGAAACGAACGAACAATATATCAAAGTGGCGGCTGCTTCATCAAGCCACCGTGTTTGTTCCGAGAATAAAATCGTTTATTATGGCGATGCATGATGTTTGTTATCATCGATTTTAGAGCAAAGGTGTTCAATTTGCTTGAATTGATCGATTTTTTTGACAAAAACAAAGCGAATTTGGCGTAGAAGGGCTTTCACGTCAACATTGTAATTTCACGTTGTGTGCCATCAGATCTAAGTCTTATCAAAGTATGATGAGGTTGTTGCTGTAGTATACGCTTTCATTCATAAATATTAAATAACGCCATGCTGTATAAAGTCATAAAACCCCTTCCCCTTCGGCACGAAAGTAAAAATTCCACCAAACTTATACCATTTAAGTGTCACTCATATTTTTCTTTTCTACCCAAAAATTATGAAATACGTCGCCTTTATAATTCAGCCAGTAAGGCAAACTTATACAATTTAAGCCAGCGGTAAGGTACAGTTCTGAAAACGACGACTATCCAAAGACGGTACTGGTGTTTCAAATGGAATAATTCAGGCGACAGTGCCGCTGCGGTGCAGTATTGATTCTAGGGCACGCGGAATCGGATTTCGGTTTTACCATTCCAAGTACGACGCCACATCTACGACAGAAGCGTCACTTCTACAGAATCGCGGAACTCAAAACAATTTGTCGAACTACTACTCTATTGGTGAATAACAACTATACTGGTGTTTCGACTGCGGTCGACCGCAGCGGCTAGCGGCAATGTTGCCTTCTACGGAGGCGTTTTCTTTAAAAATACATAGACACCAGCGGTATTGCTCCGCGTGTTGTCTATCTGTTCGGTTGGGCACTGCTTCCGCAGAGTCTGTGGCTTACCGTCGCGTTCCGAACTGTACCATTAATTTATAATTGTGACCTTAATAAAATACAACGTTAATGAACTGTTAATGTCATAACTTCTCGGTTTCTTCGCCAAGTGGCCGTAAGGTTTTGTTTTTCGGCAATTTCGCGCTGACAAGAAATTTAGGGTGTTGTTTTACATGAATTTATTTTTAAAAGTGGTTTGGTTTTTGCTTTTTTTGCGCTCTAGAATAGGACGATATATTCTTATTAATCTTGAGCTTGACTCAGAGCTTGTCTCTATAGAGGGAGAGGGCCGTATTTCTCTACAGACGCCAAGTGCGGACTATTTATTCATTTACATAGACACTTGCCGCACTTATATTTTGCACATAAGCATGCAATAAGGCAACAGTATACAACATACCAACTAACTAAACTTAAATAACGAACTATTACTACTAATCTGTAAATGTCTTTCGTTTTTCTTCAAAGACTAATAATTAATTATATAGAAAAATTATTTAGGTACACATAGTAAATAACCTGGGTTCGAACCCACACCGTATCTTGTAAGTTTGCTCATCGGTCTACCACTGCTCACCACTAGGCCACCACTTGTTAAAACTACACTTATCTCTCTATTTTTTGTTGAATTTTCAGTTAGTGTTTAGATTTGGTCAATACCCGAAGTAGCCTAAAAAACTTAACATAAAAGCAGATTTAAAACAAAATAATGATTAAAAATATTATTTATAAAAACCGGCTGAGAGCGAGTCGGACTTGTGCACCGAGGGTTCCGTACAAACAAGGACAAACGTAACTTTGCTGTTCGATCCCATGAAACGGCTATTGTACCAAACGCAAATAATAAGTTTGTAAATCACTTTTTTTTGTTATAAAACTAGATATTTACGGGTTTCAGATTTTTCCCTTTACATGTGCTGTAAGACATTGCTTCTCGCCAAATTTCGTGATTCTAGGTCAACGGGAATTACCATTTAGGTTTTCGACCCTAAACCTATATGGTACTTCTGGTTGATCTAGAATTATCAATTTTGGTTGAAAGCAAGGTCTTACAGCACAAGTAAAGGGAAAATTCCGAAAAATAAAAAAGTTGAAAATTAAGGTACATTTTGGTACTTACAAGTTTTCGAGAAAATCTAAATTTGCCAGTATCTTTTTATTGTATTCACTTAAGACCTTGATTTTTCCACACCTAATAGGGACTATAAACTTCAGTATCTGGTATAAATTTTAACTTGCTAGGTCCACCCGTTCCTGAGAAAATTGGTAGTGACAGACGGACGGACAGACGGACAGATAGACAAGAAAGTGATCTTATAAGGGTTCCTTTTTTACCTTTTGAGGTACAGAACCCTAAAAACGATTAATCAGAATACGATAACTTACTTCTTTTCAAAGAAATCTATTTTTCTGTCCTACCTGCATTGTGAAAGAAAAGACACGGTGACTTGGACAAACACTTTAATTTTAGTACTGTACAGCTCGACGATTACTAACTCCAAAACAATATTCGATTTACTTGACAGCTCTGTGTCTGCGTTAACAAAGAGAGGGAAAGCGCGCCACTTTTAGCCAATAGGAACGAAGTTAATTCTTACTCAGATATATTTGCTAAACATGTTTATCATAAAATGTTTTTAAATTGTGTTTACGTTAATTTATAAGTATTTCATCATTAAATAATATTAAAACAATTTATTAAGTTTTATTGAGCTCCATTACTTACTGTTTCTAGTCAAATTGCGCACTTATAACACTTTCAAATGCCGGAACTTACTTAAATTCATATTGAAATATTATTATTTAAATTGTAATTGCTTACAATTGAGTACATTGATCACGTGCTCAGGAAAAAGTTTTACAAAAAGTTTTGGGCAGCAAAAGGATTTGGTATAAAGAGTGATTCAGAATTCAAAAGGAGTATCTTTTGAACTAAATCGGTCTTTGTTTCTATTGAGAAAACTTTTGTAATTCGTTAAAACCGGCCCAGTTTAGGTACGACGGTTTAGGAACAAACTACTTGGTCTATTCTCTAAAGTATTCTGCCGATAGGAAGGCAGGCAAAGTGATAAATATTCGAGTGTAAACAAGATCAACTAAGTTTTTTTTTCTATCTGTAAATAGGCTGGAGTTAAAGATGCCATGTGGTGAAAAAATCATTAGAAATGTAACAACACAAAGATGTTATAGCCGTAAGAGTGAATAGGGGAAATTACTTGCCGATTAAAATAACATAACGGCGCCACTAATTCCCGAAAGCTTTGACAGTTTGTACCTATTTATTTCTATATGTGCACGCCTATTTATTTCACCGACTATGTTTAAGTGATTAAGTCCCATGTATTGGGGGCAAGCTTATTGCCATCAAACCACAATTCTAAACTCTAGACTACTAACGAGGATATTCCGGATGGGGAAACCCAATAACACTTCTCTCAATATGGGAATCGAACCCAAGACCTCTTGCTTAGCAGTAGCATGTTAACAGTGTCTTTTATTAAGAAGCATAAAACGTTCAACCTTGAAAGATTCAATATTCGCCTGATTGATGCGTCTACAACGACGTCGGCGAATTTGAAGAAAAATGGCTCTATTCTCTGTGATTTATGGAATAATGTCAAAATGATATGCTATCTGATCATATTGTGATTGATAAAGGGGTTAAAACTATTAAAAAACTAGGTGAGATATAATAATGAGTTTAAATTAATTGAGGGTAAATTTAATTAAATGAGGTTAAATTAAAAAAAAGTTTAAAACAGATGATAATGCATTTATAAAGATTCAAAAAGAACAGTGGATGTGGTAAAAAGATCCTAAGAGTCCAATACATATATAAGTAGGTATAGAGCTGTTATTTAACTTGTCAGGGGTGAATAATAGAAGGTGCCAGGAAGGGTCAGGGGTGCGTAGCAGCACGGTTTGGGGAGATCATCGTGGTGGGAGTCTACTTCTCCCCGAGCCGAACTCTCGCCGAGTTCCACAATTCTCTTATATTTATTCGTTTAGTGTTGCCGTCGGAAACCATTCTCTCCCCGTGCTTGTCCTCGGGGACTTCAATGCCAAGAACTTGGCTTGGAGTTCTCGTTGCACAGACGTGCGGGGAAATATGGTGGAGGACTGGGCTCTGGAGAAGGGCCTGGTCATCCTAAATCCGGTTCTGTCCCCATGTGTGTGTGGATGCGGGGTGAGTCGGTGGTGGACATTTCGTTCACTAGCCCCGCTCTGTCGCCACGTGTCGAGGGGGTGGAGACCTATAACGACCAACGGGACATTCGGTTCGACGTCTCCATCCAGACCTCAAGCGCGCCGGTCCAACAGGCTCCGAGTGGTCCGCGTTGGGCGCTGAAGCAGCTGGACCGGGAGCTCCTCCTGGAAGCCTCGATTGTGCAGGCCTGGGTGACATCACCGGGCAGGCCTGCTGACGTTGACAATGAGGCAAGGTGGTTCCAGGAGGCCATGTCCGACGTTTGTGACGTGGCACTGCCCCGTGTTCGGCCAGGAAGCGCCCGGCGTCAGGTGTACTGGTGGTCGCTTGAGCTGACGTCTCTGCTCGAGGCGTGCGTGGCTGCGCGATACCTGTACGCCAGGATGCATCCGCCCACCAGATGCGGCAGCCATTGAGGTAGAGCTTTATGAAGGGTACAGAGTGGCGAAGACCGCCCTCCGCAACCCTGGCCCGCGAGGAGATGCTGGAGAGTCTCGACAGAAATCCGTGGGGGTGCTTACAAGATGGTGCGGAATAAACTCCACACCTGGGCCCCCCCACTGACGCAGAGTCTCCGGCCTGAGCTCATGGAGGACGTGGTGAGCGCTCTGTTCCCTTTGCGAGGGGACCATCCCGCCCGCCTATGGCTCCGCCTGCTGGAAGCGGACCACCGGGATGACGACGACGTTTTGGAAGTGACTAGGGTAGACCTGACAGTGGCGGTACGCAGGCTCAGTCCCAAAAATACCGCCCCGTGACCCGACGGCTTGCCTGGCAAAGCCTGGGTCCTGGCCTCGGAGGCTCCTGGGCCCCGACTGGAGGGGCTACTAAGCACATGCTTGGAGAGAGGCCAGTTCCCGCTTCGTTGGAAGACGGGGAAGCTGGTCCTCATTCGGAAGATGATGCTGACTCTCCGTCCGCATACCGGCCCGTAGTGCTGCTCGACGAGGTGGGCAAGCTCTTTGAAAGAGTAATGGCCGTCCTTGTGGAACATCGCACTTTGGACGGAGAGCTATGGGCTAGCTCCGTCCGTCTCATGACGACAGGCCGTGTCAACGGCGCAGGAGTGTTCCACGCGCGCCTCAAACAGAGTCAGCAAAAAGGAAGGGGTCCGCAAGCGCCGATGCCTGCCGGGGCTGCGGGACTGTTCGAAAGAGATACCGTGGCCCCGGAACACAAAGGGCGATAAAGGAACATGGATGGGTTTTAGTCAGTAAAAGTCTGACACTCCCTCCTGCTCCGCCCAGAGCGGGAGGAGTCATTTGATGACTTCCCATCCGAAAAAAAAAAACCGTGTGAATAATAAAAAAACAATGCAGATTTCAATCAAGTTTAGAAATTGTGCAAATTTTCACGATTTAAACATTTATCAAATCCCTGACAGAACCTAATAATATATAACATCATTTCTTCAAAGTTCAGGAGCTTAAACTCTAAAGACCATTTCAATTGTCTCAGTAAGAGAATAATTTTAACTGAAATAAATTAAACGATTAATTACCTAAACAACTTTAAAACTTTGATACTTAACTTGAATCTCTCAATCTTTAGGCTTTAAATTCTTTGATAAAGCTCAAAGTCTTTAAAAGTAGTGTAGTTAACCCTTTAGGCTGTTCCCAAACATGATCGCAATTAGTGAGTTCTGACTTAGTACCCGTTTTTGATCTAGTGCTAATAATACCAGGTCTTAATTAGAGGACTTCATCTTGCGAACTTTAAGTTCCAATGAATTTGAAGAACATTTAATCTGAAATGATATAGATAAATGATCCTTAAACTTTTTAGACGGTTCTTTAAATAATAGTCTGATGTAGAGGAGTGATGGAGGAGCTCGTGGCTAAATAATAACAGGCGCTCGGGTCGATCTTTAGGTTCAGCCGTGCTTGCCTAGGTTGGTCTGTGGATAGGTGACCATCCTTACATGCCGAGTTTCCTCTGTGCTTTGGAAAGCACGTTAAGCTGTTGGTCCCGACTGCCATTTGTAGATCTTTGAAAGTCGTTACAGGTAGTGGCCCAAAAAGTCTTACCAAGGAGTATCGTATTACCCAGTTCTAACTGGGTTGTGGAAGTTAGATTTAGTCGGTCGCTCCATGTAAAATACTGGAATTCAGCTGCATCCGGTTAGACTGGAAGCCGACCCCAACATAGTTGAGAAAAGGCTACGCAGATGAGGATGAGATGAAGACGATGAATTGGATTAATCAATGTCTTCCTAATCACTGGCACTACGTTGGGCATTCGTAATATAACAAACGACCCTTCTACCCTGGTAGAACAGTCGTTTGTGCCTTGATGAAATGATGATGAAATGAAATGAAATGATGTTTATTTTCGCAAGTAGGTTTTTACAAACACTTTTACACGTATTTTTTTTTAAACTAGATGGGGCCGGTGTTTAGTACCTGACTACTCTGAGAAGAAACAGCCGAAACAAACTGAGAGGTCATAGTCGCTTTTGAAGTCCAGACATAATCTTGTCCAATTCACATGAGGACTATGCAGATTAGTGTCCGAGATGGTCTTTTGAAGAAGAAGATGTCGACGCACAGGTGATTACCACGTATTCAGTACATCATCCGAATCGCTTCCACATAGTCTATCATTGGTAATTTATAAATAAACAGTTTCTCCATGCATTTTGACCGTGTAGGTATTGCACTTTTGTAGAAACAGCAGATACTGTTTCAAGCTTTTACGGTTTATAACTAAACTTAAAAAAATGTCATTATCGGGATATCTTCCGTGATTATTTGATTTTTTTAACGTGGTAAAATGTCTATGTCTATCTATACCCGTGCATCGATGTCTGTCCGCCCTCCCTGTATAAATCGTATAAATAACGTTGCAAAATTGGCTTTTACGCTTTCTTATTATTAGTACGAGTAGAGTACGTTAGATTATATGTGAAGAATAAACTATTCATCTTTCTTTCCTTCTTATTAGGGATACTAATTTCAATTTAAAAGATCCCCAACATTAAAAAAGTACAATAATACTATTTCGGTTATGGGAAGACCTTTACCCAGCAGTGGGACAAAACAGGTAAAAACATATACCATTTCAAATCTGCCATCGACCTGCGACCCGCGGAGCGAGCCGTGCTAATAAATGTACAAAGTGTACAACGTCAGCCATTCCCGGACTGCCTAATTAAATTCTACACTAGATTTATGAAGTTCTAAAACCGTTGGTTTTCAGTTAAATGTTCGAGTTTTGCTGTGAGGTTGAATTCAAGTCGACACTGTAACCTTGGATGTTGCATTGTGAATTAGCTTAATTCAGAGAGGTGAATGTTATAATGCACATTTTATACGTGCAGTTTTACTTAAAGCCGAATTATTCAGTCAATCAATCAGAGAGCAAAGCACTTATTTCAAGTAGGCCAATTACAGGTTACTTTTGAACTGTCGAAACAAAAATAACAACGAAATGTAGCTCCAGTTCCAGGAACAGGCATACAAACTGTGAAAGTACTGTAGATGCCCATTCCAAAGCGTGGATCTCTTATATGCAGAAGAACTCCATGGACACTTTTTTAAATCAGAATATTGTTACAGAACCTTGGTTACGTCATTCATGTTGAGACGGTACATTATATGAGAACGATGTGGCAAGATGTACATCACATGGGTACATGGGAATGTAACATCATTGGTCCTTGTGTATTCAGCTACAGTTTTATTATAGAAACTACGATTTGAAGCTCTCCTTCAAAATATGAAAACGGTTGATGGCTACTTCTGTTATATTGGTACCTACCAAAAAAACAAAGCTGTCGTAGAAACCTTACCATAACAGGAAAAAAGCGTAAGAAGTAAATAGACAAAAATATTAGTAAATGTGAATCTAATTCTTTTACAATCAGCAAAGTTTCTACACCTTTATGTGTTAATAATTGATTTCCAACAATTAGAGACATATTGACGACTAAGTGGCTTCTCTTGTACCAGCCATTGGGATATTTATAGACATTATACCCTTGTTTATTTTTAAAATGGACGAGTGGGTTTCTTACTTAGCTCTGTTGTTTTAACAAATATTTGTGCCAGTTTTCATTAGTTTCAAAATTTAGATCTGTTAAAAAAAGAATTTTGGAATGAAACGTCATTTGGGTATTTTTAAAACATACTTCTTCGTCTTATGGTTTATGAAAGTACCTATTAATGTTGTTGCAGCTAGTTTTTTTAACACAATGGTGCCGATTCCCTTGTTTAAAAACTAAACCAAATTTAAGTTCAGTGCATCTTTTTCTTTCTATTTCATTAAGAAAAGGACAGAAGATAAATTTTAGTTACGTTCTGTCAAATTAATCAGCGCCATACAACTTTTAGACGCGATTAAAAAGTTGACTACTAAAATTACATCAAATTACGTCAGGTGCTGACTAATTTGACAGGATTAAACTAATTTTATCTTCTGTCCTTTTCATAATGAAATAGAAAGAAAAAGATGCATTCAACTTAAATTTAGTTTAGTTTGTGAACAAGGGAATCGGCACCATTATCATCTATAGCAATGGGTATGATCAAAGTCTTAAAAATGCGTCAATATTACGCGCAAAACGGATATTTCCAATTGACGAGCCTTCTTGCTAGACCATTTTTAATAAATTCATAATAGTCCTAATAACATAGTTTTTAGGCAGTCGCTCCATGTAAAATTTTTGTGGTAGTGGTATGCAGCTGCACCCGGTTAGACTGGAAGCCGACCCCAACATAGTTGGAAAAAGGCTAGGAAGATGGTGATGATGTATGACGAGCATATTTTGTATATTACTCAAAATCACAACAGTGTATTTGTACATTATTCAAAATCATGACAGAGCATTTGTACATTATACAAAATCATGACAGTTTATTTGTACATTATTCAAAATCATGACAGTACATTTGTACTTAAAGTTAAGTGGATCAGCAAACAGATACCAATAAGACTAAAAATTATTTCTACTAACAATGCCTTCCAATCCTTTTATAAAAGCTGAAGAGACCTGGCTCTCAACCAATTTTTTTAGACAAAACCGAATCAGACCACAGACTTTTCATGACTTATAGCAACCGAGAAAAAAAACAAAAAAGGTAAGTATTAAATTATCTTTCCATTCGCACGCTATTGTTGAAAAAGCGGCTCAACTCCAGTAGAAAATCTAGAATGATTTTCTAGATTTTACTACGCAATTTTTCCATAGCATTGAATTTGAAATATTGCCTTTACTTCGGGTGAATGGGTACGATTTCCATCCCAGGCTTTTTGGCTTTGGGACTCGATCGAGGTGTGACGATTTTACTTGAATTCGCAAGTATACCCACCGAATCGTACCTATTAGTGTTTAATTTAAATAAAGTGTTTCAACTCGACAGAACATAAAATAACTAATTAACACAACATCACGGTTGTAATTCCCAGAGGGTAGGTAAGGGAGGGGTGTGCCATAATAGCACACCCCCATTTTGCCTGTAAATTTTAGGTCCCATGTAATAGGGAGCGAGCCATCAACCAGGCACAAATCCAGACTCCGTGGCTGCTACTGTCAAATTCCTGAAGGGAACAATACCGAATAATAATTTTTGCCCAACCTGGGAATCAAACCCACAACCTAACGCTCAGCAGTCACTTGAAACCACTAGACTTACTAATTGCCTTTTAAAACAGTGCAATAGGCATGACGACAGTATAAAAAAAAATTGCAAATCTATTTAGTCCGTCAGTTAGAGTATTAGAAATTAATGGACACGTATTTTTTGTTTTTGTAAATCAATGATTATTTACAAAGATAAAACGCAACGCAAAACTCGGGAGTGGGGCGTGACGTCGGAACTAGCTAAAAATTATACCTAGGCGTGACGTATTGAAAATTTCAAAAGCGTTATATCTTCGTCAATTTTGGTTTACGTAACAAAAGAAAAAACACGGTTCAAATATTTTTCGATAATCTAACTGACGGACTAATTAGATTTTTTTTTGTCGTCTCACGTATTGATCACTGCAAAACTCATCGTCATATTTAGTTCGATTTGGGGAAAAAATTTATTATCAAAATTACTACGCCATCTTTTTGGTAGTTTTCGTGCTTTATTGTTGAAATACCTACAGGGTGTAAACGGACCCTTCTCGAAACCGTCAACCAAGCATTCTGTACATAAAACTAAGTAACTCTACGCGGTAATTATTGCTGAGAAACGACTTCTTTTTTTGGTAAAATCTTACTGTTTACTGTAGGACTCAATGAAACGCAATCAAAACATTGGTGATGGAGGTATTTAAAGTTAAGTTATAACATTAAAAACTTGTAAATACAAGTTTTTAATGTTATAACTTAACTTTAAACACAACAATACAACAATTCTTAACAATTCACGAAGACTTTTAAATAAAAGGCTTCGTAAATTGTCTATTTACATTATTTATAGGAGGTAGAATGTGCTAAAACTTCTTCACATAAACTATTTTTTTTTTCTATTATTTTTGTAGTTCCTGTGCTTGTCCCAAATAAATATTTTTTCTTTCTAATTTTCAAAGAGTACAGTAGCAAATAGGTCATGTAAATAATTTAACAATACCCGTTAAGTTTCCAAATAATTACACACAACAAATCAAAAGCCAGAATTTACGTTCCTACGTTCCTATATATTTATATGAAACCGCATTTTGTCCAGTAACAGTTTGTCTTTATATAATCCCTGTTTCTGGCCTCCACAGCCACAAAGCTATTAATCGGGCCTGAAACTAGGCCGAGGCCTAATGCCGGGGTGATATGGAATATTTGTCCACGTAATCCGCACAGCTAGCATTAGTCTTTGCCGGGTATGCAGGATGGGTGGTCTGTGCGTTGTACGTGAATTAGTGGGACCGTGCTAGAGCAGGCTTTGATCGAGGATTTTGGCAATCGACGGTTTTGAGGTGTGGTAATAAGAAGGTTGATGTAGTCAGTCTTGTTATGGGTGATTAGTGGCCCCACCTGGTTTATTTCGTATAATTATGTAGTCTACAATGAAAGAAACTGAAAGAAAATAAAGGAAACAAAAATAGATTACAAACTTTCTATTCATCCTGTCCAAAAAAGTTAGTCTGAGTCTCACATAAATTACTACCACCAATATCAATTAACTTTTTTGGTTCCGCCTAATATAAAAAGAAAGAAAAATAACTGAAAGTACAACAAAACCGTCCGAAACACATACAATCATGCAAATCGAGAAAATACAAACAAAATTGATAGCGGTCCCAACACTATACCACTGAATTGACACTAATAGCTTACCACATCTATTCAAAATACAGCGAACTTTACCAACCCAGCAAAGATGATAAGCAGCTCATAAATACTTTTAACCGAACATGGGTTCGAACCCCGAATCAGCACAAAAAATAAAATTTTCCGACAAACTAATAATAAAATGTGTTTTCTTACAAAATATATCTCAGAATTTTTATGTGACTTTGGAAAGCTGAATCGGATTCAAGCCGGACGTGAATGCGTATAATAAAAAGATTTTACAGTCAATGAATGCTGCAATAGATAGGATGGCCGAGAATATGATTTACTACTTGTATGTGTGGTGCGAGAGTGAACGAGCGCGATTTTGTGATTAAATCCTCTTATCGAAGATACAAGTGTAGCGCATTCTAAGCGTCTTGAAAAATAAAGACACTATTTTCAGGAATTCTTGGAAGAAAGTGTTTGATTTAACACATATATTGCTGAAGAGCAGGTTATCTTTAAATTACGTTCATATCCGCAAAATGTTTTGAATCTTTCAGAAATTAAAACGAATCATTATAACATCCTGGACCAACGTAAGAAAATGGATAAAAAAGATCGTAAATTGAATAGGTTGATAGTATTAGTAGGTATTATGATATTCAAAACAAAGTCTATTTACTATTTACCCAATTACCATATTACGGTAGAGCGTACTTTCTCACAACTTGCACCAAACAAACCCTTTGCGATTCCTAGCGGGAGATCTCTCTTTTATGACCCCCTAGTCCGTGGAGCAGGACCGAACGTTTCACATCGGACTGCTTGTAACAGTTGTGACGGCGAGCCGTTACGTATCTGGCTTGGTACTTATTAGACTTGGCTTTCAATATGCTATAGTATGAATGTATGATCTTGTATAACGTAGTATAACGTATAACGTATAAGTTTGTTTGTTACCTTTTCACGCCTAAACTACTGAACCGATCATCCTAAAATTTTGCATATACGTTGTCAAGTGTACACAAACGGACATAGGGTACCTTTCATCCCGAAAAAAGTACTGTTCCTAGGAACCTAGTTTTCTAGAAAAATAACAATAACGTTCTTATGGTAATAGATGACGCCAGGCGTCTTTCGAATCATAATCGAATATTATATTATAATAAGCAGCAGAGTACATCCCGAAGTGATTGTCAGATTCTAAATTAACGCGAGCGAAGCCACGGGCAAAAACTAGAAAAGCATAATTCAAAGTTGCGATGATTATTCCATGCTGAAATCGTAATTTAATATTCGTGACTGAACCAAAATGGTCAATTTTTATTCAATGCATGGCCGTTTTTTTATCCTGAGAGAACAATAGACAACGTTTTTCAAAGCTACCAAATAATTTTTGAAAACCAAAGAGCTAGATCGGTTTTCACACAGTTTTCGCGCATGCAGTCCTGATATCAAAAGGGTGCTTGAGTTTTATATTTCAATTTATTTAAACAGTAAGCTAGCCTTTGTGGTTCGGTATTCTGAAACACGAGGCTAAAAACAAGTTTCATACTCTAGCACTAAAAGTTGGTTGAATTTTGAGCACATAAGCAATTTTGATGAATACAATGTGGTAAGTATTTAAGCTATCAGATAACTGTCTTGAAAGTGGTTCTTGTAAACTGTTATCTTAATCAATTTGAAGAACACACAAAAGTCCAAGTAATTCTATTTTGATTTTATAGGCTGATATTTCAATCACTACATAATTTACTTTTACTTGAAATAAACCCAGGCGATTTAACAAATTATCTATCCAGAAGCTGTCGAACCGAAATATTAATTTATTGAAATCCTTTCTTCCTAAATTGAGGATTCGAAAATAAATAATATTAGGCGATCTAGATTTCCAGTTCTTATCTCATGGCTGTTATAGAAGAAGTTCTAGAACCCCAAATTAGGCAGGAAAAGGCAGAAGAATTACGATAATCTCAATTCCCTAAAAAATAAAAACAAAAGCAATAACTATCACATAAAATGGTCTCAAGTCTTAGTCGTTGAAGACTAATCCTTGTCATTACTAAAAACGATTAATGACCTTATTCAATTTTTTTATGTCCCTGAGTTAAATATTCCAAAGGACCAAGACCAGCTTTTTGCGCCAACAAACTCATCAATCTAGCTCCTGAAGGTTAAATTCTTCGCAAATGGACGCCTGTTTTAATTTTATAGCTTAAGGATCTAATTACCCGTATTTGTGTACCGTTAATTCGTACTTGGCGGCCATTTTGTCTGGAGTTAATGTCGGTAAAGAATACTTAATTTTGTTGGGTTAGATCTTGTGTTTGGGGTACCTACATAAAAACAGCTACTCCAAACTCCAACAGAATAATGATGCCAAATAAGTAGACGAAGAAGTTAGAAGGACCTAAACTTCTAACATTGACTCCATACATGACCGCGGAAGTGTGAAGAACAGCAGAAGTTCTTTAGCACCCAGGCCAAAAGTAGTCGAAGAACACCGTGTGGTTTAAGTCAGTAAGAGTCTGACAGACCCCTGCGCCTGCCCCAGGATCCATCCTGGGGCAGGCGCAGAGGTCTTGTACATCCTCCAGGATATCCATAAGAGAAACAAAGGTACATGACTCACATCCACGAGCAATATATTTTGTCCAATATTTAAAAAGAAATCTCCTATTCCAAACATTCTGACTGTGTAGTATTGCAATTTTGTATGATCCAGAAAAAAATTAACGCGAGGATCTTTTACTGAATTTTCTTTAAAAGTACCTATGTGTCACGCTGTCTTTTCAGCCACGTATATTTTCAGCTATCCGTCAAGCACGCTTTATGTTTCGATTATTATTTATTCACTGACCTTAATGTATCACTTAGGATACTCCAAAAATATCTACATCAAAATAGATTCTAAAGAGGCTTTTATATACCTAGAAAAGCCGAAAATCTCACCAAAGCTTTAGTAGTTACAAAAAGCACTAAATTACAAAGAAGTGATACTTATCACCATTGAAAATATAACATAAAAGGCGACCGCGAAGTTGCTAGCTCAGCTTAAAACGGCCCATAATACTTTGTATAAAAAGGCCAGAAAATTCGAATAAAATTTTAATAAGAAGCAAAAGTAGCCGCATTTGGAGGCTTGTGCATGCATCGCTGAGTTCTAGACTTTAAACCACTTTGGCTAACGAGGCGAACGCAAAAACGTCCATCTCTTTTAAAGTCTAAATCATTTCTCGCTTCGCTTTGAACGCATAAACAATTATCATTTTTTAGTTGGAGGTGAACGGGGTTCAATGTTTAGTTTATATAAAAGTGTTTTATCAAGGGCTTTGCCTATGATGTAATAACATGCCGATTAATTACATCAATTTCGTCATGACATGTAACAACTCACAACACGCACAAAGCTTCAAAGTCTCTTTGTGCCAATGTTTTGTCTCCTGGTGATATTGAGGGAAGTGGAAATCATGTTTTTCCTACTCCTCTGCTATTCTTTTCTGATTTATTTCGTTGCGAGATCCAAGACAGTTAAATTGTTTTACTGTGACTCCCTCGAGCTTCACTGTCTTGGCACTTTTCTGGTGGTCGCCACTGTTGATTCTGGCTTTCAGGAGTTGCAGTAGTTTGAGTATGTGTGGCGGGCTTGACCCATATTTAATACTATAGGATAAGACATCGCAATTGGGGTTCATAGTGATATACAGCCATCATTCCATTAAAAAAATTCCGTCATAATCTCGTAAGTTTACTAAACTGTCACATGTTGACTAACCTTCACATCTTCCAACTCCACCGATTAGCTCATACGTGATTTTGATGTGAGCTCCGGACGAAACTGAAAGCTATAGAGTGGTAACCCTTTTTTTTTCGGATGGGAAATCATCAAATGACTTCTCCCGCTCTGGGCGGAGCAGGAGGGAGTGTCAGACTTTTACTGGCTAAAACCCATCCATGTTCCTTCATCGCCCTTTGTGTTCCGGGGTCACGGTATCTCTTTCGAACAGTCCCGCAACCCCGGCAGTAGAGTGGTAACCCTTAGGTACCTATTACTACATATAACTGACGATACCACGTAGGTCAGGTCGACTTTAGACACGTCCCAGGTAAACGCATGTGACCACAACACGTTTGGTAGTTGATGGAAATAGGTGGTAGACGAGTGAGCTTACTGCTGCTTAGATTCGATTATTTGCTTGTTACAAACGCGGGGTAAGTGACATTGTGAGATAAACTGTAATCATCGATTCAGTACTTTTGTCATTATTATTCAATGAAAAAGAAATCGGCCAAGTGCGTGTTGGTCTCGCGCATGAAGGGTTCCGTACCATCGTAGTAGCCCTGAAACCTGTAGTACCCTTTGAATTTTTTATATTTTTATTATTTGTTGTTATAGCGGCAACAGAAAAAACATCACGGTTCATGAGATACAGACAGACGTACAGTGAAGTCTTAGTAATATGGTCCCGTTTTTACCCTTTGGGTACGGAACCCTAAAAATGAGCCATGTAATACAAATGTGTAATACCTAAAATCCTATAGACGGTCAACATGAGTGAAATATATCTATTTTTTTTTCCATATATCTGTAGAGAGAAATGGTTAAGTTGGCGTCTAAAATCATCAAGTAAAACTTTGTGCCTCCATCGTGTCTGACTTTTCCTAACTATGTTGGGCTCGGATTTCAGTCGAACCAGATGCAGCTGAATACGATTATTTTCATAGAGCTATTGCCTAACTGACCTCCACGACCCAGGTAATACGATACCCCTTGGTAAGACTGGTTTTCAGACTTTCAGGCCACTGACTACTTGTAACGAATTTCAAAGATTGCAAGACAAATGACAGCCGGCTCGGTATGTTATGGATGAGCACTCATCCAAGGACCGGCCTTGCCAAAATAAATACAAATTGTAAAATAACCTTCGCCGCCCTTTGAGACAGATTAAGCAACATCAAAAATGTTATGAATTTTAAGATAATTAACATAATCTTTTTGAAAGCTAATGGTTCCTTCCTTCTAACCGCCGCCATTAGGCAAATGTTGAGAAATTGTTCATGAATTATTATTACAAACAATTAGAGTAATGGAAAGCATTAAGATTAACATTATTAAAGTATTTATTTACGTATCTTATACGTAGTATCATCTTTGGAATTCCTTTAATTCTATAAAAACTAAACAGATGATTAACTTTGTTTAATGATAGCAATAATCATATTTTGCCCGCTCACAATAACAGAAATGTAAGTTTAAGCATCAGTAAAAAACATATCAGTGCATTACAAAACTTAATATATTAGATTCGCAAAGAAAAATCTCCTATTCATTCTGTATAATAAAAATTCACCTAACAGAAGAAACCTATCTTTTTACTCAGATTTACAAAGCCAATATTTTAAAAGCCAATGCTCTCTTTTATATCTTAAGTAGGCATTGGATTACAAAGGTATGTGTAATTCTAGAATATTTGTGGTTTGAAAATAAGCGAATCATAAAGAATTAGTTGACCTTCAGATGTGTGATACGAAGTTGAATTACAAAAGGTTCAACCGCAAAATACGGTGCACGATTGAATTTTACGAAAGACTATTAATTTATCAAGTAACCCATATCGGTTACCTGATAAATCTCTACAAAGACATTATTGTTTGCTAGACTTGACAATACGGCCCGTTTGCACCACAAAACATTTAACGCGTTTACCGATAAATGTTCCCTCTCATTGAGAGGAGGCCGTGTCCCAGCAGTGGGAACATGCTGGGCTTATATATGCATGCATGTGGGCTGATGATGATGATGATGATGACCGATAAATGCTCTTTAAATATCGTTCTGTCAGTTGCTGTCAATAGTTTAAAGATGATAGAGAAATGTATAGTGTCCGACCAAAGGCCGAAGCCGAATCCAAGAAATTCAGTTCATGATTGTCTACAACTGAAAAATGAGTCCCAGGTAATAAGAGACAGAATAAATTGTTGATATTTAGTGTAGGTGTTAATGTTATTATGAAGACCCCTGCCACCCGCGGTGACGACCATTTCCATCGCACTCTCGCGCATTCGTAACAGATCGTTAAATTGTGGCAATTGCTGTAAACCTCCGAGTTCGGCAAAACTTCGGCCCATTTTTTTCGAAGCCGAAGGTGGTTTTTGCTGGCCAAAGGTGGCCGAATTTAAACAGTGTATGTTGTTGTTCCTTTTTACAGCTGTCACGGGTTGGTTCTTCGGTACACTGTCGTGTTTTTGTGGTCCTGATCTGATAAGTGATAACCCTTCTCCTAAAAAATTGATAAAATAATTCATCTTTATTTTCTTTTATTTTAAAAGCATTATGATGACTCTTTATTTCTGAAAGTGCACTATGAGAGCTTAAAAGTTTATGTCACGCATCTGTCTTTATTTTGTAATTTATGAGGACATCTTAAGATGAATAATGGAAAATTCTTCACAATTTACATTGTTATGATGATAATATTACTTTTCCATTATGTTAAATAAGTTTTCTTTTTGTAAAGTAAGATTGTGTTCCAGATTAAGACAATTCGCAATTGGTAAATTAATGAATGTGTGTCATGTTGTTAAATTAGTTAATATAAATATTACTTTCTCTGAAAAACTAAATATGTATATTAAATACCCTCTTATCAGACTGAATCATGAACGAAGTAAATATCTATAACTGAAAATCAGTCTGCTACATGTAAATAACGCTATCGGTTTTTGTGAATACAACATCCGACATCAAAAGGGACACATACACATACATCTCAAAATACAAATAAACTTACAAGTAAACTACACATCCAAATCTCCAATACTTCGTCACATGGGACACTTAATATAGGGAAAGGACCAGAAAATGTGAAGACAAATAGGAATAGTTGGCCTTTCGGGCAAGCACTTTAGCAAACCCAAGTAATTTATTTAACTCTTACCGCTCACTAAGAGAAACTTAACTTCTAGCGTATCCAAAGTGGGCCCAATTTTTCATAGTCGAGGAGATTGCTAGCAGTGCATTGCGGTCGGCCTACAATTCTAGGCATAAATCTGGAGCTCCTCGCCTACTCAAATGCATTTACATACTAACAAGACGTTAACGATCCGACTTTGGTATTATGGACTTCTTGTTCCTTAAATTCTTAATAACATTTGGATGGTAAAATAAATTGTTTCACCACTTGTAGAAATAAATAACATAGCGATTCATTTGACAATTATTTGCATCGTAGCCAATATCAGAATGCACAGAATTAATCACTGAAACTTAAACGACATCTCTAAACCAGTTCACGATAATATTTTTAAAAGAAAAAAGCATATTACACACAGCGCCATTTAGTGCCACACTAAGCAACGAGGCTTGTGTCGTGGACACCAGATAGTTGATATACTACATAGATACTTTTTGTTTGTAAATATACATAATTATTATACGTTTAAACATTCATGACTCGGAAACAAATGTCCAAGCTCATCATACAAACATTTGCTCCTACCGGGATTCGAACCCGGGACCCTAAGAGCGTAAGGCAGCCTCGCTACTACTGCGCCATTCGGGTCGTCGTCAAGTCACGGGTTACTACTACATAAGATAAGACACATAATATATTATCAATTCTACAATTATACATCCCCAGTTTCAAGCACCTTACGTACACATTTCTGTAAAATTCAAAACTTGGGGTTTTTATGCATGATTCCCTGGACACTTTCTGTAAAAGTGCTAGAAGCGGATAAGAACTGTTCTAAATCATATTTAAATCGGTTAGAAAATCCAAAGTGGCAGAGATTTTTCATATTCAGACAAATCTGTCTAAATGCCAACTGTGCACCAGCCTACAGTTCTAGGCATAAATCTAGTCTAATGCAGGTCCATTTACATACCAACATGGTGGGAACGACACGTTTTTGTGAACGGAAAATGGGCTGATTTATTTGAAACGGTTTTGCATGGGTAGTTAAAATAATTATGTGGTCGGCATTAATATTTTGAGTTATTTACTGTGGGTTCAGAGTTCTGTTTAATTGATTATTTATTTAGATAGTCTAATTGTGTTCTAGCCGAGCTTTACATAATAAACCCATTTTGATGAGTTAATGAGTAGACTTCCTAATAATTTGAGCTCCTGTTGGCTAATTAATTAGAGTACACGAATCACAACATCACGCCTGTATTCCTCCAAAGATTAGGCAGAAGTATATCTTTAGTACCAGGTACAAATCTAGGTTATTGGCTGCTCAAGTCAATTTACAGCAACGGTTTTTATTCAATGTGTTGAATGCTTAGATGACATTGACGACTATGTGATTGGTCTTTTTACATCTTGTTTAATATATATGTATCGTCTTCGTCACGTCCAATACAAACAGGTCTAAATCCATGCCAGGTATGTAAGAGGCAGCCCGTTGATATATAGGGATGTAGCGACGATGCTGTTACCAGCGCAATTGTACTTGATTGCTTGCGAGACTAGTGTTGTGCTAGCATAACTTGTTGCACAAGTTGCCGTGTCGAGTTAGGTAGGAACTTCACTAGTCCAATTCTCAAGTTGAACTGTTGTACTTCGTTTTTCAATTTTCGTTAATACATTGAATACTGAATGATGGTAAATATAGGTAATAGGGTATATGCATGTATTTATTTTATATTTTTAATTCACTGTTTACAACGTTTTAACATAGTGAAAAATATAAATACTGATTAAAAATGAAGTTAATTAAGTGAAAAAAAATAATTAAAATAGAGAATAATTTTGAGCTGTTTAAACGCCACCATTTTCGCGGGCTCTGTTGATGACGTCATACTCTTTATCTAGTGACAGCCCAGTCCATTGTTTACTAACAAGTGTTCTCGTTGTTTACTTATTTCACCATGAAAAAAGCTCAAAAGCAACCTTCTATGTATTGCGTTGTACCTGAAGTAAATACAATATCAAAAGTACACCCTGATAAAGTGTTTTTTTCGAGCCCCGGTAGGTGCAAACATACGTAAGAAATGGTGTAAGGTTAGGCGAAGAGAAGAATTTTTATCAGCAACAACTTGTGGGAGAGCGGCAGGCGGTCTCAGGGCTTTGCCCCCGGACCGCAGAGGCCATACCTGGGCCCGCTACTGCGGAGCTCGTTTCTATGGAGGACACTTCTAAAGTCCTGTTGGGCGCTTGAAAGCAACATGCGCCCCTGAGTGCTTGTTGTGAAGATTACTTTGATGTGAGTACTTAATGACTTATTTCGATACCTTAAATATGATTTCAGTTAGTCAGAAGTCTGTTTTGTATTGAAAATCAATCACACAAGCAGTAGATAACTGTATCTAAATCCAGTTTACAAAGTTGTGTGATTTCGTCTACTGTTTTTTACATAACCATAACTATTCAGCTCGGTTCCTAAATTATACCACAGCAGAAACGAGAGATCCCTTCAGACACGTTCATCCCTTGAAGTTATACCTACTTACCTACATATTTTGTTTAATTTACAATATATGGAATCTATCTATCTATTACAGGAGGATACACAAAATTATGTTCAATACTTAAAACATGAAACAAGAAGGTGTAAATGTGAAACTACGATTAAATAAAGGAGTTCTGCCTCACATATTCCATTGCCAAACCACCTGATAGAAGAATCGAACTATCATGAGAAAACGGTTCAGTTCTTCCCATATTGAAGAAATTAATTCATTGGAGAATGAAACTATACTACTTATTGATAAAGCTGTGCAAATACTGCAACATCACCAGTAAAATCAGTTGCCTAAAAAAAATTGTATGCCGACAGCCAAGATTGTATGTCAATGTCTGGAAGGGCTACAGATGTTATGATAGTTCAAGACTGGTTATTTGGAGTGTTTATCACCTAACCAAGCAGTGATGGCAGACAGAGGATTCAAAGATTTGTCATGTTTACTAGAAGCTAAAAGATGTACACTTATACAACCACCTTCAGTTTCAAAGTTGTCCCCGAGCACTAAAGATGAAGTAAAGCTATCAAAACAGATTGTGGCATTGAGGATACATGTGGAATGTGTAATATGTTAAGGGAGTATGACATACTGCTTTCTCATGCTTGTGTAGATCACAATTTAATTCCAATGATATATGAAGTATTGTATATTGTATATTGTATGACGGGCTGGTGTCCGCAACTCCACGTCAAAGCGCGTATTTTGCGTAAGGGCTATAATCCACCACGCGGGCCCAGTGCGGATTGGTAGATGTCACATGTCTTCGAATTTTTGGTTCTAGGACATGCCGGTTTCCTCACGATGTTTTACTTCACCGTTTTGAGAGCAGTGGTGATGAAATAAATTACACAAAGTAATGCCGCCTGCCTGGGTTTGAACCCACGACTTACTGTTCGTAAGTCGGGGCCGCCACCACTGGGCCACCGCTGCTCTACATATATGAAGTAATAATAATAGCTTGTGGTTTAATTAATAAGCAGGATGTTTTACATAATAAAAAGTAAATTCAAATTAAATTTTGTTTTATTTCAAATAAAAACACTTAAAACTCAAATTCAAAGCATAATTCAATTTATAAATTTAAACCATTTAGCCTTTATAAATTATTATTATAATAGCCTATTATTTAAGGCTTGTACCAACTGAAGACAGTTTGTATTTCTTCCAATAGCAGTCAATACTAGTAGTTGGCGGGTCTTCACTTCTCCTGTGCAGCCACACCAAAAAGGCAATAGCATGCTTACACCCCCCTTAAATAGAAAACAATTATAATTACTATAAATATATAATTGACTAATTAGTGTAGATCAATGATGTAAGTACACATGAAAATAAGTATGTATGTAAGTCACAGCTATCATTTGATATTTCCAAACATAAAAGGAATGCAGGGTTTGTTGGTACGGCCACATGATGAGAAGAGATGATCAAAACCTACCTGTGTGCTGAACAATCTTCACAGTTAACAGAAAGAATATTTCCTTCAGTTTCATAGCAAATAGCCATTACAGCATAGCATTTCTGTCGCACATTATGCTAGCTCGCTGTGTTATTCGCTCTAACCACATAAATCCCATCTCCGTCTCTTTTCACTAGTACATATCTGGTGTACATATCCTATAGCTGAATTTCCATAGGATTCACGTTCAGATCTTGAACAAAAAGTATTAATCATAAATATAATGTTCTGCCAAATAACATAGAAAGTATCATAATAAGCTTGACAGACCGTTAATAACATCACATGTGATTAGTTTTAGCAATAACATACAGTGTTGAAGTACGTAGCTTCGTTTAACATTTGTTTGTTTTACAATAATCAAAAATTATAGGTTATGTTTACTGCATATCTTACTAACATTGTATCTGTGTCTAAAATAACTAACATAGTGTGAATGTGTGATAGAGAATAATTACCTTGCAGCTTTTACTCCTTTTACTTCAGCGGACGTACGATTTCATTGAATTTAAGCCGACTGCATGAATGCATCTATTCTCGGCAGATTATCCGATTGTACTTTTACAAAACCACTTTGTCTTTGTCTTAAATGATTTCTAATCTCACTATGATGCTAAAATTTCACTTAAACACTAAATTAATTCAAAACACTCACGTTATTACTAAGTTTTAAAATCAAAGAGCTGCAATCCCATACAAAT
Source organism: Xestia sexstrigata (assembly GCA_941918905.2). Lineage (NCBI taxonomy): Eukaryota > Metazoa > Arthropoda > Insecta > Lepidoptera > Noctuidae > Xestia > Xestia sexstrigata. Next base: position 23,685,931 of record OW799201.2, read on the forward strand.
GTAAGCAGTACGAACTTGTTTTTAAAGTGTTTGACGTCACGTTTCGCTTCAACCAATGGTGATGCGTTTTAAAAATTTGAATTTCGCTCGTTTATTTAGCACTTTTATTTTTAATTTTTAATAATTTTAAAGACATTAATTACTAAAATAATGGTTTAGATTATATGTCCTGCCAATGAAGATTCGAAATAAAAATATTTAAACCAAAATTAAATTACATGCATATTCCCTATTGTGCCTAGGAAATTTTTCTAGTACAAGCTCGCTTGTATTATGTTGCGCTGATCCCTAATTAATTGGGATAATAACAGGAGAACAATAAGAACTGTTGGTTTAGCAAAAAGCTAGCCTTTTAAGAGTCACAAAAGTCATCTGTTGTGAATTAATTTTTACTTCTGGAATGGTTTTAATTAAGTCTATTTATAAATATTTGTAATTCATTGTATGCCTTCGTCTGTGGATCCGACTGATTCGGTCGTGACGCCGTTGTTTAACTATTGTGTCTACTTTACTATCAGATAAAGGGATAAGTTTTTTTTTTGGTTATTTTGTATGCACGTCATGTCCCTGCGACAAAAAAATATTTTTCTTTCTTTCTTTCAAAACCGATTTACAACAACAAAGCTTGTTCCCACACAAAACTAGCCTGTCTCCAAACTGTGATTAATTCCTCATATACCATGTTCACTGCACTGCAGAACAACCAGAAAATTACTAATTCTAATGCACAGCGCAGGCTGGCAACCCATGTACAATTATTATTATAATAACATACTCAACACGGGCGGGAATAGCTGCAAGCTGGCAGCAATTTGTCTAGCCTTAGGCGCAAATCAAATTGTCGCTTGTCAGTCTCATGTTTATGAGTGAACAGGTAAAATAATTAAGTATTTCAAATGATAATATTGAACGCCTAACGGGAAACAAGTATTTCAAAAACAGGAAACAGGATATTCAGAGAGTTAAGGATGAAAGATGGTCACAAATTATTACAAATTGGTAATCAAAGAGCAAAAAGTAACGACATCGTACAAACAGCCGAAAACTTATGGCGCAGACTAGCTAAAGACAGAGTCAGCTGAGTCAGCAGTTTGGAGGAGGTTTTCAGCAAAAAAGGCGGCCTTTTAATTATATATATATATAGGCGGCCTAATAATACTAATCTTATCATAAGTGCAACATTACTAACCAATAAATAAACAAGTACGCAAGACGTTAAATATTAGATACAAACTAAATGTAAGGGATAATTCATCATCTGCCTAGCCTTTTCCCAACTATGTTGGGGTCGGCTTCAAGTTTCACCGGATGCAGCTGAATACTAGTATTTTACATGGAGCGACTGCCTATCTGACCTCCACAACCCAGTTAGTACCGGGTAATACGATACCCCTTAGTGAGACTGGTTGTCAGATTTTTTGGGCCTAAAACATTAAATAAATAACGGTAAGCAGGTATATGTTGTACGTAATGGTAAGGCTTTTTTTGACTCTGATCCAGCTGCTACCAGTCCTGAGCCCCAGATTTGAAGGGCCTCATGAAGATCGTTAAAATCAAGAATTGCAAATTTGGTAGCATGCGCGTTTGCGATCACAGATCACTGTTTCTCACCATGGTGAAGCTGTTTAACTGGTCCACTGCGCGAGTGGTCTGCGCCGTTAACCAGTAAGTCTTTAGAAATGGATGGGATGTAACACCCCAGTTTGTGTTTCTTCGGCAGAAACTTCTTTTTAAAGTTGCAAGGAGGTTAGTTTTTAACTAACATAAAAAAGGAGTTTATGAATCAGGCGAGTACAATTTTTTTTTCAAAGTTCACGTTATTTAACCAAGTTCACATCTGTTCCAACCTAACCCCTCGACGCAAACCTAACTAAACATCAGCAGGACTTTGTTACCTCACATAAAAGTTACAGGTTAACTTCTCAGTTGGTGTTGCGTTCACTAAACTTCGTATTATACAGGGTTTGCGCCGCGGTTTGCCTTTGTATGGTAGTTGTCAGTGTTATTTACATTAGTTTTAATGGCTTCCTCACCTTAGTTATTGTTATCCTGCATGGTACAGTGCATGTGGTCATACGTAAAGTGCGTTTTGCAGAAATCACGGCATTATGCAGGAAGTATCAGAATTGAGTGGGAATATTTAAGGATATGGTGTAAGTCATCAAACTGAACCACTTCCTCCATGGGTCCAACATCGATCTCTAATCAGCTGTCGCTTAAATGGGTCGAATAGGTATTGACATTTTATATGTTATAGTTATATGTTTTCGCGATTTCGATTTTGGTCCCTTATGTAAAGTGGTTTAGTTTGTGGGTTTGCACAACATCATTTAATATGACCGCATCTTTCAGATACACGCTGTATAGTTACGTTTATTTGTAAACTAGCACTTTGCCCGCGACGTCGTCCGCAAAAATAGTGATAGCTCGGCTAATATGCATGATATCAATATAATTTATAGCCAACGAATAATGTAGCTTTCTGTCAGTGAAATATTTTTTTTAGATTGTATCATTAGTTCCGAAAATTACTAGTTATTAATAAGTTTGTATGTAGGGGTACATTCAAACTTACTAACATATTTTAGAGAAGTATTCCTCACGTTAATATTAGTTTAAAGAAGACTGCCAAGTCATAGGTCTCGAGTTCGCACCCAAGGCATGCACCTCGGATTTCGGATTAATGTGCGTATTGTATAATTTTATTACCACTTACATCGGTGAAAGAAAACATCTTGAGGAAACCAGCATGCCTGAGAGCTATTTCTTGACGGCATGTAAAGCCAAGTCTGAGGCCTATGGGTGGCATAAAACTTGGACACCAGGTTAGGCACTAACCACTCTATAAAAAGAAAGTATAAAAGACACCAGATTAGATTCAGATGGCATTCATCAGCTGTCCCACAGCTAATTAAATGATAATTAATGATACTATTAATTAACACGAGTACGGAGACTGCTCGGCGGCTGGGGTCAGTGAACATCCCAAGAGCCGGGCGCGGTGATTCCGTGCTCTGTATTAGATACCACATAATAGTATAATTAAATACGTATTTAAATGAATTAACAACTACAGAAAGCTCCGATTTGCGTTCGAATTAAGGATACAAATATTATCCACAAAGTGTACAATATTTGTATCCTTTAATTAACTTTTTTGACTTACTAGGTACAATATTTGTATTGTTATAATTCGGGTTTTGTATTTATTGCTAAGTTGGTATCGAGACTGTTTAGGCCGCTTCTCGCGAAAAACAAGTAGATAGGCGGGTATAATGAGGTTCTAATGCGTAGTTTTTCGTTACACATTTAAATATTATACTTTCCTAATTATACCATCTGTTATTAATGTTATAATGTCTAAACAAAACCATTTTTTTAAACGAACATAAATTTATTTTCTACTAGCTGGAGCATTGGATAAAAAGTGTCCTACGTGTTAATCCAGGTTATGAACTATCTTTGTGCCAAATGTCATAATTATCACAATTATTATCATCACAAACACCACTATAATCACAATTATTATCACAATCACCATCACTATCACAATCACCATCATTATCACAATCACCATCACAATCACCATTACTATCACAACCACCATCATTATCACAATCATTATCACAATCACCATCACTATCACAATCACCACCACAATCACAATCACAATCACCATCACAATCACCATTATCATTATCAACGTAATCACAACCATTATCATCGTGATCACAATCAACATCATAACAATTTCCATCCTCGTTATCACAATCATCATTATCGTTATCACAATCATCATCATCATTATCACAATTACCATCACTGTCACAATCACCATTACAATCACTATCACAATCACCATCACTATCACAGTCACAATCACTATCACCATCACAATAATCACCACCATCGCTATCACCATCACAATCACTGCCATTATCACAATCACCATCACAATCACTGTCATAATCACCATCACAATCACAATCACAATCACTATCACAATCACCATCACTATCACAGTCTCAATCACTATCACCATCACCATCGATATCACCATCACAATCACCGTAACTATCACAATCACCATCATCGTTATCACAATCATCATCATCATCGTAGTCACAATCATTATCATCGTAATCACAATCATCATCATCACAATCATCATCATCATTATTACAAACACCATCACTGTCACAATCACCATCACAATCCCCATCACAATCCCCATCACAATCACAATCACTGTCATCATTATCACAATCATCATCATCGTAATCACAATCATTATCATCGTAATCACAATCATCATCATTACAATCATCGTTATCACAATCATCATCGTTATCACAATCATCACGTTATATCAACACAAACCCTGTATAGAAGTCGAATCCGCCATATTCTGGATCCATTAAATGCCATTTTCGTAATTTGCACCCCTGATAATCTCGGTATCGACACCTTTATCGATTTTTAGGCATTTCAACCCCATCGCACCCCAACAGGGAATGATGGCATTTCAGGTCCGCCTCATTAAATATTAAAATAGTTAATTTGTAATACGCCCGACCCGATACACCATACAAAGTACAAAAAATACCCATGTTGATTTTCAGACTTTGTTACCCCATTCCCTCTTTAGGGGTTGAATTCTGAAAAAAGCTGAAACACAAATGTTAACTCATTTATCGATAGTACTCCTGTGAAGTTTCGAACAAAACAGTCTAACTAATCTTGTTTCCCCATACAAACTTTCGAGTCCCGGTTCACCCCCTTAGAAAGTAAATTTAAAAAAATCCTTTCTTAGTGCACCCTTAGACCTCATAAGAAACCTACGCGTGCTAAATTTAGAATCTCTTGACCCAGTGGTTTGGGCTATGAGTTGATTTTAACACTTTGCCACCCCATTTCTCCATATTAGGGGTTGAATTCAGAAAAAACGTGAAACCCAAATGTTTACTCATTTATCGATAGAGCACTCCTGTTAGGTTTCGAAGAAAATAATCTAACTAATCTTATTTCCCCATGTAAAATTTAGACCCACGTTTCAACTCCTTAAGGTGTGAATTTTGCAAAATCCTTTCTTAATGCATCCCTAAACCAAACCATATAGAACCTATCTGCCAAATTTGAAATCTTAAAACTCAGCGGTTTGGACTGTGCATTGATTTTTAGACTTTGTCACCCCATTTAATCCTCTTAGGGGTTGAATTCTGAAAAAAACTGAAACCCGTTTCTACTCATTTATCAATAGGAGCACTCCTGTGAAGTTTCGAATATAATAGTCTAACTAATTTTGTTTCCTCATACAAACTTGGGAGTCCTGTTTAACCCCCTTAGGGGGTGAATTTTGAAAAATTCTTTCTTAGTGCACCCCTAGACCTTTTTTCCTCAGGAAAGCAAACTCAGAGAACAATGGGAGTCTGCCGTACGCATTAAAAAATTCAAGGCAAGTGTTACGATTGTGTGCAGTGCATTTCAAAGTATACAGGTGAGCTAACACAGTAACATTACATACTTTTAATCATTACTTATTATTTGGTGTCATTCTTGGTAGGTAACAAATAAGTTAACCTAAGTGGTTTTCATTATCATTTCAGATTATGAAGCTCAAGCCAAAAAAAGTCCATCATAGACAGCTGTACCATCGGTATTCTGTTTCACTGAATCTAAACCAGAAAATCCAGCGACCCTCGAACGACAGCATCGATAAGAGAAAAGAAGCCAGAAAAAACTTTTACTTGAAAGTTTTGAAGTAAAACCGCAACCTTCAACCAGTAGTGTTACTTCCATGTATACAACAGCAAACTTAGCATTAGAAAATAGGTCTCGAAGAAAAAAACACATTAGACAACAGTGAAGAAGCATGTGTATGCAGTGCACCTAAGTTTTTATCTAAAAGTACTCAATTGACCACGAGTATGTCTACGGGTCTATATAATAGACACAAAGAGTATGATAAATCCATAACTTTACTCAACTAATAAGTCTAATGGCATGTCTAATTTTGGAGAGTGTAATAAGAAGAATATTAAATAAAAGAGTACTTTTAATTTTGCCTTTTTATTATTTTCAAAATAATAGTCCATAAACATATTATATTTATTTAGAATTGCAAGTTCTAAAAATGATGTACATAAAAGATAAATGACTTTACATTTCATTAAAATATGCATCATCTTGTCTACTAAATATTACCTTCATGTCCTTTCACATTCTGTTCGTCGTTTTTCCTTTATGTTCTTTCCTTATAAGTGTAAATGACAAAATTACAGTATTGTTTGCGGGAGCAATATAGCTGTCCCTGACTTTGAGCATAATATTGCCTTACACTGGTCTCGTAAATAGGTGTAAATTCCATCAGAGGTAAAGCAGGCGGTTAAAAGATGGTAATATGCATATAAATGCTGTCCTTTACGCTGTGTTACAGCTGCAAACAAATAGGTAACAAAAAAATAGATTCAGTTAAGTACTGTGATCAAATGAAACAGTATTTTCTTTATAATCACTGTTAATATGGAGAGCTTTCTAAAAATTTGACCAACAAAATAATGTATTCTCGTACCTATGAAAATCATCTTGGATTGCCTGTCTGGTGATGAAGTGGAGAATCTGCATTTATATCACTGAATGTATCACAGGGTGGTGGTATACGATGTCATCTTGGACGTCGCAGTCGGCACCAAAGTTCTGGTTTCGATCATACGCTTCTATTCTATAAATTAAAACAAGACTATTAGCCAAAAAAATCTTTTCTTCCTTTGATTTAGAGAAGTAAATTTATCCACTTCTTTTCCAACTAATAATGTAGCAAGTGCAATACGTGTTCAGTACAAAAATCCCTTGGTGTTTTCATGAACGCATTTTGTATTGTATCATATATAAATAATAATAGCTTATAATATTCACACAGACATAAATAGTATGTCTAAGTTTAGTTCTATTATTAACACTGCGACTATTAGTAGTAATACTAATGTACAGGTGACTTTAAATGAATATAGCATTAATGCTATAAATGTTTACAAACATTGTACTGAGGAGGATCCATGTGTCACCGTGGAGAATTCTCAATTAGGGTCTATTAGTATTAGTGATAGGGTCTTGTTGTCTGAGGATGGCACGGGAGTCTCCGGCCTCACTCCAAATATTAATTTAAACTAGAAAATGAGACAACAGGAGGTACAATTAACAATATTGTTAATCCTACCAACGTATCTTCTTGCACTCAATTAGTTAGCAAAAAAGGGCCTCAGCAGAACACTTTAAAATTATTCCACCAAAATATCCAAGGCATTTCTTCCAAATTATTAGAAATTGAATTGTTTTTAGAAAATAGTAAGTTTGACATTATTTGTTTTACTGAACATTGGCTAAAGGATTACCAAATGCTTATCAATTATGAGAACTATATGGTGGGTAGCTGCTTTAACCGTAAAACTATGCTTCGTGGAGGTTCCCTAATATTAATAAAAAATTGTTTTAAATATAAGCAGCGTAATGACATAGTAGGTCTCTCGGTTGAACATTGCGTTGAACTGTCCTGTGTTGAGCTAGATAAGCATGTAATTGTGTGTGTGAACAGACCCCCAAACTATCAAAACTTTTCCTTATTTGAATCAATAATGGAAGATGTGATGGCAAAACTTGCAGCCAGTAATAAATCTATAATTATTTGTGGTGATTTTAATATCAATATTTTAGAAGAATGCTCAAATAGCAGTCGCTTATTAAATCTTTTTAAGTCATTTGACTTGACCAACACTTTTAAAGAACCTACTAGAGTCACTCCATCTTCTGCTACTTGTATAGATCATATTTTCTGCGATTGTGATTACTTAGATAAAGCAATAGTAAATTGTCTGCCTTCTGACCATAGCGGACAAACTGTAACCTTTAGGTGTAATACACCCCCATTGCAAAAAGTTCAAATTAAATTTAGACCTATAACTTCTAGCAGATTAAATAGGTATAATATTTCGCTACAGAACAAGTTAAGTGTTATGAGCCTTGATGATATTAATATAGATCAATTGTATGATCGTTTCTTTTCAATAGTTCACACGGAATTCAATAAAACTTTTGAAAAGAAGACAAAAAGTATTTGCCCTAAATTCATATTTAGTGATTGGGCAACTAGAGGTATCAGAAAAAGTAGGGAAAGACTATTTGAGCTTTATGGCCTTAAGCCTTTTATAAACACTGAAACTTTTAACAAGTATGTTGCTAAGTATTCAAAAATTTTTAGAAATACGTGCAAGGTTGCTAAAGCACTGCACATTAGCAACAAGATCAAAACAGCAGAAAATAAAATAAAGACAGTTTGGAAAGTTATAAATAACGAGACTAACAGGAAGAAAATACGTAACACTAGCTACACATTAGATACAGCGTGTGGTCCTAAAAGCTCAAATCAGGAAGTAGCTCAAGAATTTGTAAATTTCTTTACCGATATACCACTAAAAACAACGGAGGCTCTTATTTCCTCACCTGAACTCTCAATTGGCTTATTAAAGGCGAATGTGTCTGGCTGCCTGGCTGAATTTAAATTTAAACACATAGGGTTACCTATGATATTTATTAAAACTTTCCGGCAAATAAAAATCAAACTAACCGAAGATCTATGGGGAATGTCTGTCAAAGTTTGTACATCCATACTTGAGACTATAGCCCCTTACTTAGCTTTAATTTTTAATTTATGTGTAGACCAAGGAGTTTTCCCTGATTTAATGAAATACAGTAAAGTCATACCTCTTTTCAAATCCGGAGACAGTAAAGATACTAATAATTATAGACCTGTATCCGTGTTACCAGTTTTTAGCAAGGTTTTCGAAAAAGTAATGCTTAATCAAATGCTCTATCATTTTAACACCAACAGAATCTTACATGATCAACAGTATGGCTTCACCAAGGGACGTTGTACAACTGACGCCGGTGTAACCTTATTAAAGCACATATTTATTGCGTGGGAAGAGTCTCAAGACGCCATAGGAATTTTTTGTGACCTCTCCAAAGCGTTTGATTGCGTAAATCACGACACATTACTTTTGAAACTTGAGCATTACGGACTGGGTAAACTTGCACTTAGTTTGGTAAAATCTTATTTGAATGATAGACAACAACATGTTCAAATAAATGGTGTTAATTCACAGGGTTTAAAAGTAAAAATGGGGGTTCCACAAGGCTCAATGTTGGGTCCTTTTCTCTTTCTAGTATATATAAATGATCTTCCCTATTTACTGAAAAACCAACCGCAAAATATGGTGTTATTTGCTGATGACACTTCCCTAATTTTTAAGATAAATAGGCGGGCCCAAAATCTAGATGACGTGAATAATGCCCTACTTCAGGTCCAAAATTGGTTCACAGCAAACAATTTGGTATTAAATGAAAAAAATACCAAATGCATAAGATTTGCTTTACCGAATGTTAAAAGTAGTGATTGTGATATAATATTGAATAAAGAGAAACTTGAATTCGTAGATAAAACGGTTTTCCTGGGGATTACGCTTGATTCAAGGCTACAATGGGGTTCTCATTTAACTTCTCTTGCGGGGCGGCTAAGTTCAGCATCCTATGCCATTAGAAAAATCCGTCAGTATACTGATGTAGATACCGCTAGACTGGTTTATTTTAGTTACTTTCATAGTATAATGTCTTATGGCATTTTACTGTGGGGACGGGCTGCAGATATTAAGTCTATATTTATTCTGCAGAAAAGAGCCATCAGGGCCATATATAATCTTCGTAAGCGCGATTCTCTAAGGGAACTGTTTAAGGATATTGGCATCATGACGGTACATTGTCAATACATCTACGAAAACATAATGTACGTCAGAAAAAATCTGCACCTTTTTGGTAAAAGGGGTGACAGACATAATTACAGTACTAGAAATAGGGACCAACTAGTTCAGCCAGGTTTCCGACTCGCTAAAGTAGACTCATCTTTCATGGGGTACTGTTTGAGATGCTATAATAAAATTCCACAAAGTATTCTTGAACTGAATAAGACGAAATTTAAAACATGCATTAAACGCACACTATGTAAGCAAGCATATTACAAGTTGAGCGATTATATCGCTGATAAAAATGCTTGGCTCAGTGCTGGTCCTGCTCCACAAGGACAGGGGCACATAAATTGATAGCATTAAAATGTATTGTTGGAGCTGCTGAAGATTGTACAACTATCTTTGCATTGTTTAGATTCAATCTCCTTAGTATTATATAAATGCATAGCCCATATTGTGTGAGTACTATGTACTAGAAAGCTATCATTCACTGGAAACCTACGTCTTTTCTTGACTTGAATGTGCCCTGGCGGTTTAGAGTATGTCATGCTCACTCAAATGTCTCGCTGATGGTGGCGCATGTGTCGGATCATTTAGTTCCCTTCAAAATGGTTGAGTTGAATGGTGCTGATCCATGCGTCATGTTCGTGAACGGGCGCTGTCAGTTGTGACTGGTCATCTCTTAGTTGCCATGGCTTATTTGAATGAATTATTTTGAATTGTATTTTTTTTGTTTGTGTGTTGTTGCTGTGGACACTTTTAACGTGCACATCTTGCTACATTGTTCTCACATAATATACCATCTCAACATGAATGATGTAACCAAGATTTTGTAACAATATTCTGATTTAAAAGAGTGTCCATGGAGTTTCTTGCCCGTTCTTCTCCATAGAGATCTACGCTAGGGAATGGGCAACTACAGTACTTTCACAGTTTTTATGTCTTGTGACTGGGACTGTAGCTACATTTAATTTTCATCTTTGTTTCGACAATTCAAAAGTGCCTGTAACTGGCTTACTTGAAATAAATGCTTCGATTTTGATTTTGATTTTGATTGATCATAACATAATAAAATAACACTAAATATACCTTTCTGCCGAATCGAAAACAGCTGCAATCACATAAGTTTCCTTATTGAACTCAAAATCATCCAAACTTTTAAGAAATACGAGAGAAATGTGCTTTGTAAATTTTAGTTCATGACAACTAATTTTATTCCACACTTTTTTAATCGCGATTAAAAATAGTCTGATTTAGTTTGTAAGTAAATTTTAGGTGAAAAACGACAATTTCAGAATAGCAAAATCGCCATTTTCACCAAATTTGAATAGCTTAGAGTTGTCAAACTATAATCTATTTAAGATAAGTCACTTTAATCAATTTCAGAATGGGAAACGTCGTTTGATAGGAACAAACAAAATTTTAGTGATTTTTAGTCTAGTTTAGAGATATTTGTGACTACAGAATAGGCACCATTGATTTCTAAGTACGTTATATTAGAGCTGGTAAAATTAAAAAAATGCGAATATGATATTATTCTCTATTGTAAACATTGTTTTGTCTGCGAACTCAATAATACTATTTTAAAAAGTTCACAAAGCGTGCATTGTAATCCTCGTATAGTATCAAATTAACACTGTGGTATTTAAGTTGTAACCTCAATTTGGAAATCTAATAAAGCTCGTTTTCACTAACGCTAGGCAACACTTATATGAATGCTCTGCGATATTGTAATATCGCCTCTGTTGTAGTACGACCACACTGTAGTAACGCCTGTGGCCATCTGTAGTGTCTGCCTACGCCCATGTGGAATAGGCGTGATGATTGGTGTTTATGTTTAGACGTATGTATACAGGGTAAATGCGACACCGACGTGCAAAGGTTACCACGTATTCGATACATTATTCTGAACCCCGAACATAGACTTTTTCACGGTAATTTAATTTAAAAAAAAAACAGCTTTTCCGTACATTTTGACCGTGTAGGTATTGCACTTTTGAAGGAAACAGCAGTTTCTTTTTTAATTGTTCATATTTGAATGCAACGGAAGAAAGAAAAAGTATTTAATAAACCGCACAGGACAACACAAAAAAAATGTTTACGAAACATAAAACAAAAAAAATAAACAATAATAAATGCATTGGTCGGCAATAAAAATAATATAATTTATTATAATGCATTGGTCATACAATAATTCAGGTCGACAAACACAATTAAAATAAATCTCATTCGTCTATTTCAAGTTTCGTGAAATATAAGAAAACTTACAAGAAGGCCCTTGAAAGAGTTGTACAACAAAAATGAATACGCTTATGAGATGAATATTAAAACTTGAGAGTTCATCTTTGAGAATATCTTGCAGATACAGCCTACTATTTGCACTTATTACTGAATCAGTGCAGAATGTAGAAACAGTGTTAATTAAAGTGCATACTTGCGTACTTTTGATTTAATTTAATAATTATCTTCAGTGTTTAAATTTCGGGGTTAAGTTGTTATAATATTTCAACATGTATGAGCTTGAGAGTTCAATATAATGTGTATTAAGTTTAATCACATTCAAAATATCTGAAGAAATTGCCTTACCATATTAATGCGTGGATAGTGGTTTTAGGTACGGATTCTGGATTTGAGTTTCTTTATCAGTCATTGCCTATTATACTGGAAACTATGATTGAGAAACACTCATAGACACATTAAAAAAAAAGTGAGTCAGAGTGAGTGCAGATTTGAAACATCGAAATAATTTCGTACAAGTAATATGCTTAAAAAATGTCAATTTATAAAACCAACACAATATAAAATAAAACAAAATAAAAACAAAATGACTAGATTCACAAAAAGAAAATCCTTATGCTGGGATCGAACTTGAAGACGATCACGACATTGTAATCCAGCGCTGTACCCCGAGACCAGCTGGCTTATTGTAAACCATAACGAATATGTAGATCTTATGCTGCTTCAACAGGTCGGTAATGTTCAGGATTTATCGGGCCGGGTTTACAACTTGATATTTGGCGAAGCGTCGCCACAGCATGCGTCGTCACGTCATGCGTCACCATGGCATGCGTCGCCACGGCATACGTCGCCACGCCATTTTTTAGTTTTGCCCGCGCCTGTAGATGTTTCACATCAAAAACTGTAAAATCAGTCTGGTCCGTCAATGTCCATGTCCACATACCATAATTATACCATACGCTGCACCAATACACCCTGTCCTTTGCCTTTCACGTTCAGTCACCTTATCCCAGCCACCTTCGGTCGCCAATGGAACTAAGTGGGAGATGTCCCACGTGACTCTTGCCGATGCGCGGTCGATACTCCACGTCTGGTTGTCTCCATCGGCCATCGGTCCTTCGACAGAGATGACCAGCCAGTGCTGCAAGCTGCAGTTTAAGCCGCAGCTTGCTTACTCTCAAAATCAAACTTAATACATCTCAATCAGTCTAACAATCACATGACTTCCCATTAGTCAGTCAGTACCTTGGAAGCTAATACACCTACCCTACTAAGAAAAGAAGTACTTACCTGTAAAAGGGTGAAAAAAGCCAAAAAGCCTGTTTAAAAGTTCCACGCAACTCAGTCAGTTGTGAGTGCTAATTCGTTGACACGACTCGCCCTAAACCGGCTTTTACTGGAAAAAGGGCTGTTTTTTATACCGTGAAATATTTCTGAAGTATTAGGCTTCATGATAACAAGAAATTTAAATAATTTAAAACTATACTTCAGGATCTATTTTCTCGTAATGTGTGGCAAAAGGTCTCGGGTTTTTACAACATCATGGCGAAGGCCGATACCTTTCTGATAAGTTTTAAAGACAGATAAGACAAGCACCCCAAATGTGTAACACTGTCAATCACAATCTCAAGTCAACAAGTCTCGCAATAACAAAATTAATGAAATGCTATACCAAATATTATAATAAATACGCAAGTGCAGGAAAAGCAATTATAGGTAATAAAATGTGCATGCCATGCTAATCAATTATTGCTTTTCCTGCATGTGCATATTTTTGTGGGCGGTGCTGCATCCTGCATCCAGGCCTGGATCTTTATCTTATACTTAATATTTCGTATAACATTTAATAGGGTGCGCCAAAGTTCACCTAAATTTTCAACTCCGATTATTGAAAATCCGAAAATGTTCTTCCTAACATTTTTCATCCTAACAATCACAATTCCTAACTACTCTGTCTCTAATGTTCATAACTCCGAAGCATTCAACTTCATAATGTCAGTAGCAATAAATATCTAATATACTTTTATTTGTTTTCCTATATTTTCTCAACATAACCATCTTTTACACTATTATTCAAAGTCATATTAAATAAGTGGAAGCATCTAGAAAAGTAAGAAATTGTTTAGTTATATATAATACTATTCTCTTTTTTTCATGTCATTTTTCATCAATTAAGATCATATCGTCTTGACTTTTGTCCAATTGAAGAATATTTATGATTTATTTCAAAGTTAATAAATAGTAATAGGTTCTGTAATTTTTTCTTTTTTGTTTCTTTGACGATATATTACTTGTCTCAAGTTCAAGTTTGTTGGCATATTAGCACGTATACTTGAGGAAGTGCTTGCTTCGCACTCACTAATTATATTGTTTTTATTAATTAAAGCGTCTTCTTTAATTTTATTTATAGCGGTGTGTACCTGCAAAGATATTCATAGGTTAGGTTAGGTTAGAACTGTGACCAACTACGCTACCTCGAAATTGGTCGCGAAATATTTAAGTATTTTTTTCATAGTGCCCCCAAGACGACACTCTGACCTGAATTTAGGTTTAGGGATAAAAGCGTTATGAAAAAAAATAGTAGGAGTTTAAATATATTAGGTTAAATATATGTATGTGGGCTTAAATATATGTAGGTTGAACTGTCAATGTCACGGTTAACAATTGGCTCTGTAAAAAAAATAACTTAAAAATAGTAATCCTGTTTTAAAATCTACAAAACTGTGCTGCTCCAACCTGTTAACGAGCAATAATTGCAAGTGAATATTTGCAGTAGCGGGTTATCTCGTCTGTCTGAACGAACCGGTGAATTCGATACCGGTGACTGTTGGTGAATTTGGTCTGTAAACAGGGCGAAACTTCTGAACTGTGCATGGAAAAGGATTAATTCACCAAGGAAATACAAATGTGAGTGTAAATTTGTTCTTAAAATAGTGATAGAAGTGTTAAAGAATAACCATATTATTGAAAAGCGGTTGCTTTTTCAAGAATGTAAACAGATCACAGCTGACTCATCGATATTGTACAGAAACAAACATCTGACCAATCCAAGCGCACCACGAAATCGATGACACAAAATCTGTCGTTCGGAAATCGAATCTTTGAAGTTTAAACACCAGCACTTTGGGACTGCGCTCCGCTACACGCATAGTTCGCATATCAGTGATCTGTCGCAAAATATTTCAATATATCTTGCTATTAAAATATAGTCAGGCGTATCAGTATCAATCGAATTTAAACTATGAATTCATTCTTGGAACATGTTACATTCCGACGCACCCGTACACGCTCGGAACCAAATGATGACAATGGAAACAAATCAAAAAATTTGGACAGTACAACAAATAGCATGCCTGAGTTATCTGAGGACGAAGAGGACATTCAACTAATCGCCTATAAAGATGAAATCAAAAAACTTCAATCCCAATTACAAAGTGCACATAACGAAATTGAGTTGCTATCGCTGCAAAACAGAGACCTTAAACAGATAAACAATGAATTAATGAAGAAAAATGATATATTCAAGAACATTGCAAGTAGCCCAATCAAGAAAAAAGTAAAAACACCGTTGAAGAACACTATTAACAGCAGCACGAAAACAAAACAAACACAAACTACAGAATACCCTACATTTAAACTATGTACACAAGAAGACAAGACAAAAATCACTCCTCAAGATATCAAACAGCCGAAGATCCAACTACTTCCTATGAGACATAAAATCTGCATTGTGAGCAGTGAAACATCTGACAGGATTTATAAAATGAGTGAAAGAACTCAGCTCGCTAACTATAGTAGGTGTCATTACGGCACTCCACGATGTGGTTTAAAACATGTCTTATGTAATATTCATGAAAAAGTTCGTAATTTCACTTTATTTGACTACTGTATTATAGTTATTGGCGAAGAAGATTTCAGACAAACTAATAACTATATGGAACTTGTTTCATATATCCGGGAAACACTACTCCCATTAAACCATACAAATTTTATTATAAGTCTTTCAACATTTAAATATATGGAGAACAATGCTAATTTAATGTTTAATAGTAGAATAGATATTTTTAATAATTTGATTTACATGGACGCCGAGACGCATAAATATGCGTATATTCTAGACTCAAACCTCAATCTGCCGTATTCATACGACTCATATAACCAACGGTCCGGCAGTATAAATAACAAAGCTCTAAATATTATTGTAACCGACCTAGAGAGCTTTATTTTAAACCTAAACGCACTGAATACTACCTACCAAGATATTGATTGTATACCAAATCTTAGCACGGGTAAAATCATAACACAAAATAATATTTCTGTTATAAATGACACAAAGCACTGTGATGAGGATAGTTTTTTTCGTGTATAAAAATCTCAATATTATGCATCAAAATATAAATGGCCTCTTAAATAAATCCAATGTATTTACTGTACTGCTAGAGTAACTACATAATTCAGGGAAAATTGTGGATGTATTATGCTTTTCTGAGCACAATATGATATTGTCGGATGTAAACCTATTACATATACCTAACTTTACTTTAGCCACACATTTCACTAGAGAATCCAGACATGGAGGCACATGTATAATGATAAGAAACGGTATTAAATATAGAACTTTGGAGTCTGTTGCGAAATATGGTGTATCCAATATTTTTGAATGCTGTGCAGTGGAACTCACCGACCACAATATTATTATAATATGTTTATATAGGAGTCCACATAGTACCGAAGTAAAAAGCAAACATGAAATATTTTTTAATAAATTAGACAGTCTGTTAAAATCTTTATCCATTCACTCAAATAAAAAAGTGCTTCTGTGCGGTGACTTCAATATTGATTTGCTAAAAGATACCACAAGTTCGCAGCAATTCAAGCACTTAATAATGGGTTATAATCTTAAATTTGCCGTAAACGTTCCAACTAGATTAAGCAGTGGGACCTGCATTGATAATATAATCCATAATGTGCGGGGAGCTAAAGGAGAAGTTTTGGAACTAGCAGTATCCGATCACACAGCACAATTTTTACGATGTCCAGTTAAACAAACGTGCCTTTTAGACTACTGGAACTGTACAAAAAGGGACTACTCAAAAGAAAATATAGAAAAATTCGCAAACTATTTAAAACAATTGTCATTTTCTGATGTTTATGAGGAAACAGACCCTGAAAAAGCATTCAAATTGTTCTATGACTGGTTTAAATTGCTATATGACTTATGTTTTCCTAACATTAAAATAAAAATATCGACGAAAGTAAAAACAAACTGGATTAGTCGCGGTATTAGATTATGTAGCAAGAAAAAAAGAGATTTGTTATGGAAATACAGGTTATCACCGACTGAACATAATAAAACAAACTTCAAAACGTTGTCTAACCGGCTTAAAAGAATTGTCAATCTCACGCAGAGAGCCCACAATAACCGTTACATTCACTCGGCTAAGAATCGATGTAAGGCAACGTGGAAAGTCATAAATAAAAACAAACATAATTTACCAAATCAAGCCATAATGAGAATTAAATCAAATGATAAAATACTTACCAACCCTCTTGATATAGCAGAGGCTTTTAACAATTATTTTGCGGATCAAGTTAAATCAATTAATAGTGCAAATAATAATAATAATAAATTACCAATAAATACTTCAAATTCGTCCATGTTTATGAAACCTACAATACCACAAGATATTCATAAAATTATTATGTCTTTAAAGAATACTCCCAGCACTGGATATGATGGTATTAGCACAAAAATTATTAAAACAGTATCTACAATAATTGCACCCGTCCTTAGTCACCTGATCAATATGTGCATCTCGCATGGTGTTTTTCCAAAGGAATTAAAAATTAGTATCATAAAACCGCTTTTCAAAAAAGATAATAAAGACAACATGTCTTCCTATAGACCTATAGCACTGATACCTATTTTGTCAAAAATATTTGAAAGAGTAATATACAATCAAATCAATTCATATTTCGAGAAAAATGAATTATTTGTCGATAGCCAAAAGGGCTTCCGGAAAAATAAGTCCATTGACATGGCAGTCTATGATTTTTTAAAAATCGTTAGCAACAGAGTAGATAAAAGAAAACAGGCTCTGGCTCTATATATGGACATGTCGAAAGCCTTTGACCGCGTAGACCATAGAATATTAATTAATAAACTTGACGCATACGGGATTAGAGGTAACATATCAAATTTAATTAAATCATACCTACAAGATAGACAGCAAATAACAGTTATTAATAGAATATGTAAAAAACATGAAACAACATTTAAATCTAGCCCGAGAACAGTGTTGTATGGAGTTCCACAGGGTAGCATACTTGGACCTCTCCTATTTATTATATATACAGGGTGTTTGGCTTATGGACCGACACAATTTTTCCAGGGATTTGGGTGGTCAATAGCTAGGTTCTACCCAGACACCCTATGTCCTAAATGTCACGGTTGGTTACATATGTTTTTTTTTTAAATGAAATAAATACCCAAAATGTTTCTTTAATTCCAAATAACTTTTTCGTTTGTGGGTGTAATGGTACAAAATAAATTTTGTTGTACTCTTCAAAGTCGTTTAAATGTAAGTAAATCTTTGTTTGATAGAACTGGTTTCAAGAAAATTTCTTACGAGCTACCAAAGTTATTTTGTTTTTTAAATGAATGTAATTTTACAACTTCTAAATTTATTATAAAAAAAAACTAAAAGCCATTTTGAACTTATCTTTATTTTAAAAAGTTCTTTAGTTGATACCCTTTCTAACGGTATGCTACAAGTCACAAAAAACAATTAATTAAGTAGTCAAAATATTAGTTAGGAGAGTCAGGGTTAAGAAAAGACGTATTAAGGTTATTATTTTTTTATAAACTAAAGTTATAAATCTGGTTCAAATTTGATTCAAATTAACCCAATATTTATTTTGTGCCATTGTGCCACAAACGTAAAAATTATTTCGAATTAAAGGAAACATTTTGGGGATTTTTTTTAAATAAAAAATAAATAACATATGTAACCAACCGTGACATTTGGGACATAGTATGTATGGGTAGACCTAGCTAATGACCTCCGAAACCCCTGGAAAAATTGTGTCGGTCCATAAGCCAAACACCCTGTATAAATGACTTCCCAAAAGCATCGACCTATCCCATGACAATGTTTGCAGATGACAGCACTCTACTTTTCAACAGTGACCAATTAGATACATTAGAATCAGACATTAACTCTAACATAAAATCAGTTATAAATTGGCTAGAGAATAATAATTTGGTAATAAATTTAGACAAGACAGTAATAATGAAATTTCAACAAACAGTAAATCAGAATTTAAATTTAGATATAAGATATAATGATAAAAGGATTGATGAGACGAATGTGACAAAATTTCTGGGATTAAATATTGAAAGCACATTAAAATGGAATACCCAGATTGACAAAGTATGTAGTAAAGTAAACCAATTTTCTCATGCGCTGCGTATGCTAAGTAAAACGGCCAATCGAAACACCGTACTAACTGCATATCATGGTCTAGTAGCCTCGACATTAAGATATGGCATTATGTTTTGGGGAAACGCCTCGGGGAAAGATATGGTGTTTAAGTGTCAGAAAAGGTGTATTAGAGTGATCTGTAACCTGCAAACCACTGACAGCTGTAAACAATATTTTAAAAGTATGAACATTTTAACAGTGCCCTCATTGTACATATACCAGACATCTATGTTCGTCAAAAATAATATGGATAAATTTGACCGAGTAGGTAGTCAGCGTCGAGCTGACCGGCTACAAACTGTTGGATCTAAAACTGCTTTATACAAGAACAGTATTTTCGTAATGGCTCCAAAATTATACAATAAATTGCCAAAGTGTATCAGAAGTGAGGAAAATGTCAGCCATTTTAAAAAAAAGTTGTTCCTGTTTCTAGTTGAAAAGACGTATTACTCGATTGAAGACTTTTTAAATGACAAATTGTGACTAAATTTAATTTTCTTTGACATTCTTAATAATTAATAATATAATTCAATTAGTTTATTTTATGCGGCTCATGACATTTTTCAATTGCTTCATTTCTTTTATCCTAGACTTTAATAATTATGATAGTAAAAATAACCTGCTTACTAATATTATATTTGTATGCCGATTATTGGCCGAACATACAGATCAGCTAAAATGTATAAATAACACCTTTTTGTACTTATGTTCACAAATAAAGATTGATTTGATTTGATTTGATATTTACATTAATGATATTATGAATTACAATTTTCGGAAATATGTGTGTTATGAACATCACCGGTAGCACAACAAATAGTATGAATGAAAACTTCAAGATGAAAAATTTTAGGAAGAGTGATCATTCGGATTACAAATAATTAGGAAGAACAATTTCGGGTAAAGAACTTTAGGTGAGCCATTATGGACCCCATTTAATATAATGGATTTCCGCAAAGTAAGGCCTGATTCTATACTTTTGTTTTAAGATTGGAATTCATGGTTTAAGAAATTCAACGCACCAAGATAGTATTCTATTTATCTATATCATAAGACCCAACCATAATATACAAGTATCACACTACATTAAGTCACTCCTCTGACTCGGCTTAACTTTTCTATATATAAATAGCCGGCAAACCTAATTCCCCTATAAAGCTACGCTTATTCAAAGACCAGAAATAAATTCCCAGCAGAAACCTGCGCAAATCATATCTAAAGCTAATCTCGCTTAAAATACATCAAATTTACGGAAAGGTAAATAAAAATATGTATATTTAGTATCAGACCCAACGTGATCATTCGTCCGAGGGGACTGTTCACACGAGAAACCCCAATAATGTTTGTGGTTGAATTTCATTTATACCGAGTTTTGGGTCAGATGGACCTGGGGACGGAAATATAGGAGGCTGAAACATATACTGGGACGAGGTTCTTTAAGGGACACCGAAAACAAGTTAGATGCCAGCGCAAAATCTGGATAGAGTCAAACAAGACGCAACTTTTTACCTATTCATTTGTTGTTTTCTCACGATTAACAATTAAAATTTTATTCGCGTATTGTTTGGAAAAGAAAATGTATTATTTGTATAGTTATGTGGTTGTGATTTAAACTAGAACACAACAATATGTAGCTGTGTTGTTATGTCACTTTAAATAATCAGATCCTACATAAAGTTACTACTCGTTTTCATGAATATTATCACTTTTATGATACACAAAACACTTGCAATTTATTAGTCAGTGAATCAATCAGTATAAAAAGTAAAACATGAAAATATTTATGGAGGTATTTGTACTCCACTTAAGCATAAGCTACTCCTCGTAATAAAGTGTGACATGTCATCATTAAAATTATAAAATGAACAAGCTCACTATGAAATAAATTTTGGCAACCCTAATTGTTGTATCCGATATCAACGTCGCTACAATTACTGCAAGCACTAACCGTAATTGAATTTGTGTTTACGACGCAATTATTATAGTCACTAGTGGTAATTAATTACCGAATAATGGATAATTATTAGCATTTTCGGGTAGTGTTACCGCTGGTCATTAACGATTTTGAAACTCTATGTTTACAATCAAAGAGTGGGAAGTTATCCGGCAGCTTTACAGCGCTTTAACGCGCTCACATACTTTAGTCTGGCTGCCATTAAAGTAGAGAGCTAGGAAACCATTGACCAATAAAAATCCATATTGTAAATTAACGTATTCGCTTCGTATTAGTGCACATACATAGCTACAGTTGAGATTCGTGTTGTTCTTTTTAAACGAAGAATGTATGCAAGGCTTAGTCCTCTTACTTCCTAAGCCTATGTACTTGCACCATTGATGATGATGCCATTTAGCCGATTTCAGCCACAGTTACTTCGATGGCTTTCTAGCGTTGTTGTTTTGTTAGCTTTGGTGTGCTGCTCTCTCTATGTGCTCTCAAGTCGCTAGCATCTCCAGCTTTGTCCGAAGAATTACATGACAAACCTTTGACGAAATTATAAATACAAAATCAAAATCATTGCAGTTGTAAGGAGACCTGCAGGTATAAGTACATCTGATCATAACAGATTTAAAGTCATGACTATTTATGATGACCCTTAGCATGAACTTCTTCTGCTTCAGAGAACAAAAACTTTTTGCTTGTTGCAAAAAATAAAAACAACTACAAAAATACAAAAAAGTGAATACGCTAGTAATGTATACATTCAGTCAAAAAAGTATCGGGAATGGATGATTTGTTTATGGTTCCTAATTCAAATTTTTGTTTTTTTGTAGTTGTTAGATTGGCACAACTGTTTTCCATTTTGGCGCGGAGTTTGAGTTGCATCTGTTATTTATATTAAATACAGTGCTGGTTTTAGTAATATCATATATAGTGTGTATTGCGAATTTCATAATGGACAAAAATATCGAACAAAGAGTTTGTCTTAAATTTTGCATCGCCAATGGAATTTCGTGTTCGGAGTCACTGAAAATGTTACAGAAGGCTTACGGTGAATCGACTTTATCAAAAACTCGTGCTTATGAGTGGTTCAAAGCGTTCAAAAGCGGTCGAGATGTGATGGAAGATTTGCCTCGCTCTGGTAGGCCGTCAACGTCTGCAACTGAAGTTAACATCGCAAAAGTGAAGAAAATAGTGACTGAAAATCCCCATTCAACTCTGAGAGAGATAGCCGCCGAACTTTCTGTATCTCACGAGTCGATCCGTACCATTTTAACTAATCATTTGGGTATGAAACATGTTGCTGCTCGGCTAGTCCCAAAAGATCTGAATTTTCTCCAAAAACTCAATCGCATGAAAGTCGCTGAGGACATGCTAGAACGAGTCAGTTCGGACCCAACATTCATGAAACGCATTGTTACTGGTGACGAGACGTGGGTTTACGAGTTTGACATGCAAACTAGTCAACAAGCTTCGGAGTGGCGCCTTCCAACTGAACCGAAACCGAAAAACCACGACAAAGTCGATCAAAAGTCAAAGTCATGTTGACTGTTTTCTTTGACTATCGCGGTGTTGTGCACTCTGAATTCTTACCGGAAGGTCTAACGGTAAAAAATAATATTATTTGAGCGTTATGCGGCGTTTAAGAGAGCAAATTCGACGAAAAAGGCCAGATTTGTGGAAAGAAAATTCTTGGATTTTGCACCACGACAAGCGACAAGCGCCTTCGCACAAGGCTATCATTGTGAACGAATTTTTGACCAAACACTCAACAAATACCATCCAGCAACCACCATATTCACCAGATATGGCTCCTGCTGACTTTTTTCTTTTTCCTAAACTCTAATTACCACTTCGTGGCACCCGTTTTCAATCGATAGAAGACATAAAGGAGAATTCGCGGCGAGAACTGAACTCAATTCAGGAAGCAGCGTTTAAAAAATGTTTTGATGAATGGATTATTCGTTGGCGCAAGTGTATCGTTTCTAAAGGAGCATACTTTGAAGGTGATAAAATAAATTTGGATGAATAACAGACATTTTGTGTATTATTGATCTTTTCCCGGTACTTTCTTGACAGAGTAGTATGTCAATGGAAAAAGAACTTTAACTTCTGAAATCGGTGACTTTTGTTTATTTGATTCAGTTTTTTGCCATAAAAATCATAAAAATTGATTGATTTTGCTGAAAGTACAAACAAAACAAAAACAAATTAATTAAAAACCTCCTCCTTTTCTAACTCTGTTAAAAATACTACATTTTAATAGAGAGACAGAAAGGAATGTTCACCATTATCACGCTATGTTTTGTAAATGATGGGCTGCCGACGAGAATGACGAATTTACAACCGAGATGGAGGCTTTAAAAGTCCAGTTTAAAAGATTAATGTCCTAGATTTTTTGTGCGGAAGATATTCAGGTTTTAAAGTCGGGAATTTTTGGGTCGGGATTTGGGAGGCGGAAATTGAAGAGATTTGTTTTGTTACAGGAAGACATTAATTTTAAGGATGAAGAATAAAATTTTATGTTTGTGATTATGAAATGTTTGTACTTCCGAGTTAAATCCAACAAAAATAACTTAAAACAAACATTTTTGTTTTGTGTATTATTATACAATATTATACACCAAAAGTTAAAAATGCACAAAAAAGCTACCAGTTTATCAATCTTTGTATAACATTTGTGTAAAGAATAAAAATTGCTTTTTTACCTTTTTTGCTTAAAATATTATTAAACCACAATTTTTTCTTCAGCTGGAACTTATTCTACGATTCAAAAAATGCTGAAAAAGCTGAATTTGAAACCTGTAAATATTGTTTTTAAAGCCCTAGCAAACCCAAAATACACTCTACAAATACATTGAATCATTGTGTGTAGGTATACCATTCTATAAACATGTTAATGAGCGACTATTGACTCTGATTTAGGAAGTAATTGATACTTGATACACTATTCGTAAATTGATATCCTTGCGAATACGATAATACACTACTATTTGCAGCTGGATGTAGTATTTAACTTCAGTAGAGTTCCATATGGAAGTAGATATATCTAACTGTGAAGAGCGAGGGAATTGCCATTATCTGTGAATTTAGGATATGATTTTGTGGAAATGTGCTGTTTAAGTTAAACATGGAACAGAGACAGAGTGTATTTGAAGTTTATGTACAGACGCCATGCACATGAAGCTATCCGAAACTCTAAAATTTTCCCAATCAACCTTGAACCTAATGCTTTATCGATAAAGATGAAAATCTATTTAATAAAATAGTCAGATTAATCTCTCTGATATAGATTTCATCTCGATCTAGAATAATTTAGATGAACGGCTTCTTAAGACTTCTATCTATCTATCATGGGGTTTAGGTTTCCGCACTTAGTCCTTGAAGTGGACCATTGTGCGTGAGCCATGGTGGCCGATTACTCCAACCAGCCCACCTCCCTCCAGAAGCAGATCAGACTTCCCGGTCTCCTCAGGGCATCCACAAGGGATCTTGGTGCTCCCAGGGTCTCCTCGCGAATCTTGTTAACGCCTGTGCACTCAAGGAGCACATGCGCCACCGTTTCCTCCGCCTCCATGCATGCTCTGCACAGGGGACTGTCAGTGATACCTAGGGTGTGGAAGTGTTTATTCAGTGAACAGTGTCCAGTGATGGTCCCCGCTACCAGACGCAGGCTATCTCTGTCCAGGCGCAGAAGGCGCCTGGTCAGCTTTGTATCCAGGAATGGCATAGCTTCCTTGGATTGCCTGCATCCTGGTGTCGAGGTCCACCATTTCTCTGCTTGTATACGAGTGTGATCCTTTAACCAGCTTCTCAGCTGCTTGAAAGGAATTGGCACAATGGGTTCGGGTCCGTAGGGTTTTGTGCTGGATCCTCTTCTGGCAAGTTCGTCAGCCGCATCGTTTCCAAGTGATCCACTGTGACCTTTAATCCATTGTAGCGTTACCGTGTTGTGATTTAGTACCGTGATTCGTTCTAGGGCCTTGTGGCATTCTAGTGTTAGTCTCGACGTGATCTGGTTACTCTTTAGGGATTGAAGAACAGAGGCACTGTCGGAGAGTATTCGAATATTGGTATCCGTAACCTCCCTGGCCTCTATAGCGTGTGCCGCTTGGATAATACCTACACACTCTGCTTGGTAAACAGAGTTGAACATTCCAAGTGGTTAGGATATCTTAATGTTTAGGTCGTCGGAGAACACTCCGACGCCTGTCCCATCGTTGGTTTTTGATCCGTCAGTATAAATCCTTAACTCTCTTGTACTTGAGTAGTCGCACAACTCCTCTATGAGCTGTATGTTGTAGTGTTTTTGGAAGCAGTGGGTCTTCAGGATTCTGTCGATGGGTGATGTCATCATCGGCTGTTCTTTGATTGCATCTTCTCTGATGCGTGTGTGTTTAATCCTGGAGTCATTTCTTAGGGTGCCGGATGCTTCGAGTCTGAAAGTCGCTATGGTCGCCTCCTCTCTTACGACTAGGTGTAGGGGAGGCAGCCCCAGCATCACCTGTAAGGCAGCAGTGGGGGAAGTTCTCATGCTGCTGGTGATTGCTACGCAAGCAAATCTTTGTAGTTTCTCGAGATCCTTTTGGGTTGTACTTAGGTTGGTCCTGGGCCACCAAACTAAAGAACCATATGTAATAATTGGTCGGATAACTGTGGTGTATAGCCAGTAGGTGATTTTGGGGCTTATGCCCCAATTTCTCCCGAGGAGTCTCTTGCATTGCCATAGGGCTATACTGGCTTTTGTGATGATGTAATCAGTGTGTTTTGCCCAGTTCAGCTGTTTGTCCAAAAAGATACCCAGGTATTTGGTTTCAGTCGATAGGCTTAGGGTTGTCCCAAAGAAGCTTGGCAATTGTAGCGTTGCCAGCTTCCTTTTCTTTGTGAAGAGGACGAGTTCGGTTTTGGTAGGGTTCACTGCTAGTTTGTATTCCTTGCACCAGTCTTCTACTATTCTTAAAGCTTGGCGCATAAGGTTACATAGTGTGTTTTCGTGTGTGCCGTTTATTATTATGGTCAGATCGTCAGCATAACCCACCGTGTAGTAGCCTCTGCTGTTGAGACGTTTGATGAGGCTGTCTACTACGAGGTTCCATAGTAGTGGTGAGAGGACACCACCTTGGGGGCAGCCCTTCGCCACTATGGCTCTAGTGGTGTCATTTACCGTAACTTGTACGGCTCTCAATCGGAGCATATTTGTGATCCATCCTCGCAGGGTCGAGTCCACACCGTGTTCCTCGAGGGCTGCGTTGATGCTATGGAAGATGGTTTTGTCAAAAGCGCCTTCTATGTCAATGAAGACAGCTAGTGAAGAGCATTTGTGGTCCACTGCACATTCGATCTTGGAGATCACACTATGCAGCGCAGATTCTGTTGATTTTACTGAGGAATACGCGTGTTGTTGTTTGTGGAGTGGTCGCTCCCGAAGAGGTCCGTCCCGAATGTGCCGATCACAGAGTCTCTCGAGGGTTTTCGGTTAGAAAGATGTTAGGCTTATTGGTCTGTACGCCTTGGGTTGTGTGTAATCTGGTTTGCCTGGTTTAGGGATGAAAATGACTTTCACCTCACGCCATGCAAGTGGTATATATTTCTGTGCTATGCAGGCTTGGTAGATGACAATCAGCCATGGCGTTAGAACGTCTACTCCCCATTGTAGCAGGGCGGGGAAAATTTCGTCTAAGCCTGCGGATTTATATGGTTTAAAAGTCTTTATTGCCCATTTTATTCTCTCTGCGGTTACTATGGTGCGGGCTCTGGCCCAGTCTTGGTCATTTGGTGTGTGCGTTGGCTCACTTGCCCAGGTTCTGTCCTCGGAGAGATTGCAGTCTGGGAAGTGGGTTTCCAAAAGGACTTTACTTGTTTCCTGATCCGACTTGGTGTATGTGTTGTCTGGGGTTTTCAGCGACCCGAGGGTGCGATCTTGATCGGTAGATAGGATCTTTCTCACACGCGCGGCTTCGCTGTTCGATTCAATTTCTTCGCAGAATTTCCGCCAGGCTGCCCTGCTGGCATTCCTGACTTGTTTTTTGAAAGTGTATTGTGTTTTCTTGTATGAGTCCCAGTCTTCTGGTAATCTGGAGTTTTTGGCTCTGTTGAATTGTTTGCGCATGGTTTGCCTGAGCTTACTAAGTTCCGCATTCCACCAGGAGTTACCCTTGCTCTTGGTGTTTGGGTCTTTTAGTTTGCAGCAGGCGTGGTACGCTTCAATTATAAATTCCGAGAGTTTTGTTACGATGTCTTCAAGTTGTTTGGGGTCTATTAGAATTTGAGGCGTTTGGTGCTGCGTTAGTAGGGAGGCCAACAGCCGTTTGTAGCCGGGTACATTGGTACGGCGTGGGTTGCGTCTAGGTCCGGGTTTTTTTAGGTTAGCCACTAATGAGAAGCGAATCCTTCTATGGTCAGAGCAGGAAGGCTCGTTGGATACGTGCCAGTCAGAAATAAGTTTTGCCGCGCTTTCCGAAGCCAGCGTTAAGTCAATGATTGTTTGTCCGCGCGATGTGACCCAAGTGGGTTCCGAACCGCGGTTTGCGATGTTAAGGTTAGTTGAGAACAAGTATGTGCATAGTACCTCACCTCTAGTGTTGGCTTTGTTGCAACCCCAAAGCGGGTGATGGGCGTTTGAGTCTGTGCAGATGACCAGGTCGAGGTTGGTGTCTTCACAATACCTTACCAGGTCGGCCATCCCTTTTGGTGGGCAGTCTTCATCCTCGCCAGGCATGTATACCGAGGCCAGGACGATATCGGGTGCGTCGCCGTCGGTTTTGAGCCTGACGGCTGTTAGGTCTCTGGAACATAATTGCGTGAGTGTGGTGGTGGGTACATCCTTGGGTATGTAGGCACAGGTTCGTGGTTTATCTGTGCCTTGTGTGTCGAGGATCAGCTTACCTCCAATGTTACCAAGGCCGCATATTCTGTTATTTCGGATCCACGGCTCTTGGATGAGTGCAATGGTTCGAGGTTCCATCTCCAGTGCCCTGCGCAGGCAGGCAGTAGCCGTCTGGCTATGCTGGAGGTTGGTCTGGATGATATTTACGGGACGGGATGGGGGCGGCAGTGGGGTGGAATTAGGAGGAGATTGATCCATCGGATGATTCCCCCCCCTCTTCCAGCCCATGCTGGACTTCGCTGAGTGCCGGTGATGATGAGAGCAGCTGCTCCGTCCACCCTGGTGGTGAGGTTGGCATCCTCACAGCGTCAGCATCAGCCATCGCCGTTTTGGCAATCTCCTCCTCCAGTTGCGTCATCGTCAGGTCAAGTTCAGTCGGAGCCGGTTTCGTCCGTTCAGTGTCAGTCTTGGTGTCGGAGGGATGGGTGTTGGGAAAGAAACGCACGTATATCGACCCAAGTAGGTACGATATCCGTCGCTCCCTCCCCAAGACCTTTTCGATCTCGTCCGGTGGGATACCTAGGGTTAGATAACTCCCGTAGTTATCACCACCGACCGATGTCGCCCTGTACAGGGACCACCTGCCGATGTCGTACCAGGGGTTCTGGCAGGTCAGAACCGTCTGGAGCAGCGCTATGTCCCCATTGTACCTGGGTACGAAGAGCGCCGCTCGAACCCGAGTCGGTACGTCGGACTGTTTCATAACTGTCAGTGTCGCGTCAGTGTTCGGCAGTCTTATTTTAGGCACGTTCTGGGTCAGCCAAGTCAGGGCGTTGTCGTCCTCGCACCACATATGAACCGTGCCATCCGCTACCCTTGGGTAACCACGGAAGGCCGGGGCTTTGGAGGGGTTGGTTCGACACGTTTCCACAATAAGGTCCTCGAGGCTGAGCTTGATATGTGTTGAAAAATTGGCAACAATTATTTTTAGAAGTTATCTTATACTCTATGGTTTTAGCTCTGGCAAGAGTGTGTGTCTATGTTTTAAATAAAGGCTTGCTACGTCCGTCGCTTATAATCGTATTACAGTTATTTAATGAATCCAAACCCCAATAATTTCATCAGGTTATGGGCCCAGAACGCTGTAACTGCTGAGATAATATTGGGTTTGGATTTCCAAGGCGAAAAACGCGGTAAATAGCGTTGAAATCGAAAAATATTCGGCGGCCATTTTGGTCAGGCGGGTTTTCTTGGAAAGAAAAAAAGGAGCATCGTAGCGTCTCAGGCGTGTGCAGGCGTGGTCGGCGAGGTCAAATCGTCATCAAAATCAGCGAGGTACCGGCGAGGTCAAATCGTCATCGCAACGAAAAACGGTGAGAATAACAAGATGGACACATCAATAAATTTTAATAATATCGACGGGAACTCCAAACTGGAGGGTCCTCACAATTGGAGCGTGTGGAAATTTAAAATCCGGGTCCTGTTGATGGCAGCAGGGTTGTACGACAATGTCAACGGCAACAATATCAAACAGGAGGATACCAAGTGGATCAGTAGCGACGCAAAAGCACAAGGTATCATTGTTACGCGTCTATCAGACAAAGTTATATCACAGGTAGTGAGTTGTAAAACAGCTCAAGAAATCTGGGAAAAACTGCACACCATTTTTGAGCAAAAAGGTGAATTGTCATTGCATTTAGTACAGGAAAAGTTCTTTGCATTAAAATATGACGAAAAGGAGACTATGTCCGAGTTTTTGGCCAGAGTAGAGGACTTGTTATGTAACCTGAAGGCCTTGGGCTCAGAAATCCCTTCTTCAATGGCCATAACTAAAGTAAATACTTGTTTACCAGTACACTACTGTCATTTTGTGTCTGCGTGGGAGTCAGCTCCTAAAGATAAGCAAACTATGGCAGAGCTAACAGCTCGGTTACTAGTGGAGGAGCAGCGCTATCTATCAAGGGGTAGAGGTGCAGAGGAGGCTTCATCAACAGCATTAGTCACAAAGTCAGCGAAGAAAACAAGAAAGTGTTTCAAGTGCGGTAAGGTGGGACACTATAAAAGTGAGTGCAAGTCAAACAATTCTAATTTTATTGGTAAAGACGGTAAAGTCTGTAGCATTTGTAAGAAATCTAATCACACTGAGAACAGTTGTTGGTTCAAAAATAAACCAAAAGGTAATGCATTAAGTGCAACTCTATTGACAACTTTTACAGGAGGAAATGTATGGGTTATGGACAGTGGAGCCACTGAACATATGTGTTTTGATAAAGATTTATTTTCAATGTTTGAAGAGTTAAATGAACCTCGAAATGTCACTATAGGTGATGGCTCTACTATCCGTGCCACTGGTCTTGGAAACATACAACTACAAGCTTACAACGGAGTTGATTGGGTTGCTACAACTTTGCATGATGTTCTTTTTGTGCCAGAGTTAAAGGTAAATTTATTCTCTGTCACAGTGGTAATTAATAAAGGTTTTTCTATGAAAATGGATAGTAATTGTTGTAAAATATATAATAATAATGGTGATTGTGTTGCTTTGTCCAAACCAAAAGGTAACTTATTTATAATGGAGTTTCAGTACTCAAACAGTTCATGTGCCATTTCTGTTCCATTAAGTGAATGGCATAAGAGGTTAGGGCATCAGGACACAGAACATGTAAAAAACATTTTAAAAAGAAGTAATATTCAGGTAAATGAGAGTAACAAAAGTTCGTGTGTTTCATGTTTAGAAGGTAAACAACATAAACAATCGTTTCCATTGAGTGCGTCACATGCTGAAAAGCCGGGTGAAATGTTACATTTAGATTTATGTGGGCCAATGGAAGTAGAATCATTAGGTGGGTCTAGGTACTACCTTGTAATAAAAGATGATTTCACAAAATATAAGACAGTGTATTTTCTTAAACAAAAAAGTGAAGTGTATGCAAAACTGAAGTGTTTTTTGTTTTTTGTGACAAAGAATCTTGGTTATTCAGTAAGAATACTACGGAGTGATTGTGGTACTGAGTTTGTCAATCGTGAAATGTCAAGTTTATTAGAAAGTTTCGGTGTAATTCATCAAACAAGTGTGCCTTACACACCAGAACAGAATGGTAGGGCAGAGAGGGAGATTCGCACAATAACAGAATGCGCTAGAACAATGTTATTGTCAACAGATTTTAACAAGAACATGTGAGCTGAGGCCGTAAATACAGCGGTTTTCGTGTTAAATAGAACAGGAAAAAGTAGGGTAAAGAATATCACACCATATGAATTGTGGTTCAACACATCAATGTTTGAAATCAACCAATTACAGGAATTCGGTTCCAGTGTAGCAGTTCTAATTCCGAAACAAAAAAGACGTAAGTGGGACTCGAAGTCTGAGATTGGTTACTTTGTAGGTTATGGGGAGACGTCAAAGGGTTTTCGTGTTTATTTTCCAAAGAAAAACGACGTTCTTGTGAAACGTGAAGTGGTTTTTATTAAAAACAATGCTATAAAATCGAATGAAAGTTTAAAATCAAAAAATAGCAGTGAGTTTCAGAACGCAAAATGTTCGGAAAATTTTGTTGACGTTTGCAACATAAAATGTCACGAAAATGATGATGAAAGTGATGATCCGTCTTCAGAAAT
Source organism: Xestia sexstrigata (assembly GCA_941918905.2). Classification (NCBI taxonomy): domain Eukaryota; kingdom Metazoa; phylum Arthropoda; class Insecta; order Lepidoptera; family Noctuidae; genus Xestia; species Xestia sexstrigata. The sequence continues at coordinate 23,717,830 of OW799201.2, forward strand.
CCCCGATTATTTTACGGACAGCGGCGATCAGTTTTCGGAGTGCATAAGCCTTGATTCACCAGTAGACCTGCAAAAAGATAACCAGTTAGCACAAAAATCTGAAGAAAATAAGTTGCAGCAGTCGATCCAGGAATCTGAAAAAGAAAACGAAACATTAGTTACGTCAGATGAACAAGAAAGTAAAGAGAAGAGGTCAGAAACAGAAAAATATTCACATCCCAAAAGAAATCGTAAGAAACCTGAAAAGTATGGGGATTATCAGTGCTACTCGAGTGTTGGAGCAATAACTTATGAGGAAGCAATGTGTACTGATAAAAGCAACAAGTGGAAAGAAGCGATACAAAAGGAATTGGATACTCTGAATGAGAATAATACATGGGAAATAGTGGAGAGTGTGCCGGAGTGTTCAGATGTAGTGTCGAGTAAGTGGGTGTTGTGTACAAAAGAAATAAATGGTGAAAAAGTGTATAAAGCCAGGTTAGTTGCCCGTGGATTCGAGCAGAGTGACTGTGATTCCGATGTGTACTCACCTGTAGCTAAATTACCTACATTCCGCTTATTCATGGCCGTAGCAAATAAACTTAAATATCCGGTGTATCAAATGGATGTGGTAGGAGCATTTCTTCATGGAGACATTGAGGAGCTAGTTTATCTAAAACTTCAAAATGGTCAATTTGCTAAGTTAAATAGATCACTGTATGGCTTGAAAAAATCTCCAAAATATTGGAATAAAAAATTTGATGACTTCATGATATCACAAAAATATTTGAAATCAAAAAATGATCCATGTTTGTACATGAAGAGACAGGATAAAACAGTAATGTATGTTCTTTATGTAGATGATATTTTGTTATTTGGAAATGAGATAGATTTATTCAAAAATCAGTTGAAGAATAACTTTAAAATGAAAGATATGGGTTTGGCTTCTAACTACTTAGGCATTGAAATAAAACAGAAAGGTTCTCAAACAATATTAAATCAGAAAAAATATTTATTAAAAATTCTACATATGTACCATATGTCAGATTGTAAAGTTATTAGCACACCAATTGAACAAAATTTTAATTTTGACCTTCTGAAAAGGGAAAGTTCTGAGAATCAGGAAGTTGAGAAAAAATGTAGGCAAATGATTGGTAGCTTAATGTACGCTGTGTGTGGCACAAGACCAGATTTATGTACAAGTGTATTCTTTCTTGCTAGATATCAACATGTAGCTAGTGAGTATTTATATAAGTGTATTAAAAGAGTGTTGCGTTATATAAAAGGGACTTTAGATCTAGGTTTAATATTTGAAAGTGATCAGTCAAACATACTTGGATTTGTTGATGCAGATTGGGCAGGAGATACTGTAACCCGTAAGTCAACTTCGGGATACATGTTCTTTTTATTTAATTGTTTAGTTTCCTGGAATTGTAAAAAACAAAACTCTGTTTCTTTGTCCTCAACTGAGTCCGAGTATATAGCACTCAGTAATGCAATTTGTGAGTCAATTTGGTTACAAAATTTACTTTTAGATTTTAGCATTAAGGTAGAAATTAATATTTTTGAAGACAACCAGTCAGTTATAAAGCTTGCATATCATAAAGAGAATAATAAAAGGTTGAAACATTTAGACATAAGATATCATTATATTGTGGAAAATGTAGAAAATAAAAAAGTTTGTTTGAATTATATAATGTCAGAGAATAATTTGGCCGATCTCTTAACAAAACCATTGGGTAAAATTTTATTTGAGAAACATAGGGATGCTATTTTGAAAAGTGTGTAATTCAAAGTTAAGAATAATGTTTATTTAGAAATTGTATTAGTTCATGCAAATGTGTCCTATGTTAAGTTTAATTTTCTCTCTTTGTATTGAAATGTAAAAATATTTGTTGAGAGGGGGTGTTGAAAAATTGGCAACAATTATTTTTAGAAGTTATCTTATACTCTATGGTTTTAGCTCTGGCAAGAGTGTGTGTCTATGTTTTAAATAAAGGCTTGCTACGTCCGTCGCTTATAATCGTATTACAGTTATTTAATGAATCCAAACCCCAATAATTTCATCAATATGCTCGCCCTCGTCAGTCGTCATCAGTCTCAATTGCCATGACATTGTTAATTTTATTTCATTCTTTATTTTATTTTTCCAATTTTGTTACATAGTGTGTTTGACTTTGATTTTGACTTTAATTTCCCAATTGCTACTACGACATTGTTAATTTTATTTTATTTTTAATTTTATTTCTCCAGTTTTGTGGTTTGATTTTGATTTTAATTTAGATTTTGATTTTAATGCGACTAATTCTTTGTTAACTTAGTTATACATTTTATTGTGCATGCTGTGGTCTCCTGTAAGTGAAGGAGTACACCTACGAGATACTTTTATCGTCCATAACTCATTTATTGTGTTTGTGTACATCCTTTGTTGGAGATCCTAAATAAATAAATAAATAAAATAAATAAATAAATATCACGGGACGGAGGCGAGAGGCAGATCGCTACGGCGAGTCGCGCAGGGATATCCTTAGTGGCCCGCGCGTAGGTTCTCTGCTCCCCTTGAGCGGCCTGGGTTCTAACACGCTTGGCGTCCCCCTTTTTTTTTTTTTTTTTTTTTTTTTTTTCGGATGGGAAATCATCAAATGACTTCTCCCGCTCTGGGCGGAGCGGGAGGGAGTGTCAGACTTTTACTGACTAAAACCCATCCATGTTCCTTCATCGCCCTTTGTGTTCCGGGGCCACGGTATCTCTTTCGAACAGTCCCGCAACCCCGGCAGGCATCGGTCCTTGCGAACCCCTTCCTTTTTGCTGACTCTCTTTGAGGCGCGCGTGGAACACGAACGCGCCGTCGACACGGCCTGTCGTCATGAGACGGACGGACGGCGAGCTAGCCCATAGCCCACCGTCCACAGGCCCGCGCCTACGGTGGCCGGGGGCCACGTGGTGGCCCCCGACGCCCGGGGCATCTCCCGCGGCGGCCGGGACGCTGTGAGGTTCTCTCCCTCTCACGTTCCGCCACCTCCTTCTCTAGCATTACTGCTTCGCAGAAGGAGGTGACGGCGTCCCATTCCGTCTCGCTCCGGACCATGGCTTGCACCAGGGCCGGACGCGAGAGGTCGCCGCCGCCAATCGCCGCTTCGAGGACACGGCGGTGCTCCGCCCACGCGGGGCACATCTCCACCGTGTGCTCCACCGTGTCCTCCGGTCGATCCTCGCAATGGAAACACCCGGGCGTTTCCTCCCGCCCGATTCGGTGCAGGAACCTCCCGAAACAACCGTGTCCGGTGAGGACCTGCGTCAGGCGGAAGGTGAGGACGCCGTGGCGTCTCTCAAGCCACTCCTCAAAGAGGGGACTTACCGCCACTATTGTGGCGTGCCCTGCACGGGGTTGCGACAGTCGCTCTCTCCATGTCGCCATGAGATCATGCCGGAAGTCTGTCCGCTGCAAGACAATTTGTCGCGGCACGCTTGGCGTCCCCCTGGAGCGTACTTGGTGAAGCCGTGTCGTCCGGGCGCTCCCTCTTCGCCGCTCCCTGTCCACTTGGGCCGGGTTGCGGTTCTGAGGGGCTTGGCACAGTGCTTTGTGCCAGGGACACCCGGCGTAGGAACCCAGACCGCTTGCCTCGCTTCTGTCTGGTTCGGTGTCGGTCTTCGGTCGTCTCGTCGCGGTTCCGGTCGGTTCCTCCGGATGGTCCTGGTGCGGGCAGTGACTTCTCGCGCTGGGTTTCCCCTTCGCGTACTGTTCCCTGCCCGCACGTTTCCGCGTCCGACTGCTTTTCGCGCTGGGTTTCCCCTTCGCGTGTCTGTAGCCGGTCGCGTACTCCCTTACAACTAACCGTTTGTGCTTCGCGCTGGCTATTGCCTTCGCGGATTCTGCGCAAACGGTTGTTGAGTTCTCTCTCTCTGTTACGGATCTTTCCGCGCTTGGTTTTCAGCATGCGTACTTCGTCCCCAGAGATGAAACCAGAACCACCAGATTCCGCTTCCTTTCCCGTCCCGAGAGAGTTCATGTCTTTCAGCCTTGCCTCGATCTTCTCGCGCTGGAGTGCCAGCGCGCGAAGTTCGCTGCTAAGACTGGAGAGTCGAGCTTTGTTACTGTCGTTGTCAGGATTATTTGTCACACTGTTCCGTACGATGCTCTGTTTCCAGGCCCTCGTGGAAGGTGTAACATTCGTCAAAGTGATCGGCGCGGGAGTCGCAGCCGTCTTAGAGTCAGCAGGCGCAGAAGTCGCAGCCATGGTTGTGTCGGACGGCGCGTGAGTCGCAGCCGATGTTGTTGGCGCCGAAGCGGCCAGCCGCGCAGAAGGCGCGGCGCTACTTGGCAGATTGGTGCCCCCCCCCAGATTACGGTGGAGGCAGACCGACGAGTCGGTGTGGGATTCCCCGGCATTGCCGGGACCCACCTGGGGAATATAATTTTTTCCATTCTGCGACATGGTTGTAGGGTGTGTGGGCTTTTTTGGAGTTGAGGTTACCCGTCCTCATGGACCGAAAGGAGAAAAGGGAAAAGGAGGGAGAGACTGGGTGTAGGATCATGGGAGTGTGGTGTAGGATTCCCCTGGGCCCGGGATTTTGGCTTTCGGGAAAAAGCGAAAAAGCGCCCGGGGGTTTTTGTTGCGTCTACTTCTTATGGAATTAGACCAAAAACAGGGTGGCAACCTCGTGAAGGTGAATCCCCCAGACTTGCCTTGAGGATCTACACGACCGTAGCGCTCCCCCTCAAGACCCCGTCACCCTACCGCCTCTGAGGGAGGCAGTAAGGTAGGCCTGCATCTATACTACCAAGCAAAGCATAAGCAAAGCATGTCGTTGTGCAACCGCGAAAGCATAAATACAGACCCCCTTCTTAAGACTTTGTGTGTGTTGTAACAAAATAAATAAATAATTCACACACCGCCATCTAGTGCCACACTAAGCAACGAGGCTTGTCTCGTGGACACTAGATTTGTTATACTACATAGATCCTTTTTATGTGGATACATCATCAACCGCCTAGCCTTTTCCCAACTATGTTGGGGTCGGCTTCCAGTCTAACCGGTTGCAGCAGAATACCAGTATTTTACATGGAGTGACTGCCTATTTGACCTCCACAACCCAATTAGTACTGGATAATACGATACCCCTTGGTAAGACTGGCTGTCAGACTTTTTGGGCCACTGACTACCTGTAACGACTTTCAAAGATCTACGAATGACAGCTGGGACCAACAGCTTAACGTGCTTTCCGAGGCACGGAGGAAACTCGGTATGTAAGGGTGGTCACCCATCCACAGACCAACCTAGGCAAGCACGGCTTAACCTAAAGATCGACCCGAACGGCTGTAATTATTTAGCCACGAGCTCCTCATGCATTACGCTTTGTGGATACATACTTATTATAAATATAAACATCCATGACTAGAAAACAAAATGTCCATGCTCATCACACAAACATTTGTACCTACCGGAATTCGAACCCGGGATCCTAAGAACATAAGGCAGCCTCACTACCGCTGCGCCATTCGGGTCGTCAAATGTGTGTTCACTACCGCCTACGTTAAAACTTATCGCAATATTCCAATAACGCGCATTATTTATTCACCTTAGTAGGCGCGTCAATTTAGTTCTGCATTATTATTTACAAACATGGCATGATATAATTAACAACATTATAGTTAAATTATTATTTTAACCTGAAGTGCCATTATTCGATATTAACAAGCCAATAACTAATAAATAAATATTTGTACTACGATTACCACAATTCGGTCAGCAATGGACACCGGCATTGTTTCATACGAATTAATTGTTGAAAGTGATACTTCGGTTCGTTTTAAATCGAAATTAATCGTCGTTTGAGTGTTGTCTTTATTTAAAAACGATGACAGTCGAGAATAAGACATTAGTTTGATCGCGATGATTGGGTAATCAACATTTCAAAGGTCGGTGTTTCTAGGTTGAAATGTTCAACCTAGAAACACCGACCTTTGAAATGTTTAAGTCCCATGTAATAGAAGGCAAACATGGGGGTCTAGATAAAGACGGCACGACGGCACGGTTGACGCAGTGGCTGAGTGATTAGCTGCTGCGCCACGTGTCGTGGGTTTGATTCCCGCACGGAACAAATATTTGTATGGTTCACTGGTAGTTGTTCCGGGTCTGACTGTTTGTGTATGAGAGTTTAAATGTTTGTAAAAGCACCCACGATACAGGAGATATTCCTAGTGTTGCCCCACACTAGGAATATCTCAAATATCTCCTGTATCGTGGGTGCTTTACTATATATGTTTTATTAAAAAAAAGAAAGTGACGTTCTATCGTGACAACATAATTGTTGTCACGATAGAACGTCCCTTTCTTTTTTTTATGGGAACTTCAAAAGATTACGACATTACTTGGACTATCGATAAACATCTGTTATCCCTGTTGTCCACTCTGAGTCGTCGTGCTTGCGTTTAAACCAACAAGAAAGCAGTAAACGTAGCGCATTTTTCGACACTTTCTCTTGTAGATAACTATCGTGTTCGGAAGTTTAAGTCCATCTTGAATTTCAAACATGACTATCTCGCAACGTGGTCGCGTTGTTGTTTATGAACCAAAACGTCAAAACGTTTCAGGCTGAACTATGCCGGTACTGGCTACATCCCGTTTGGTAACTTGCCCGGTTCGCCAAAACTATTCTTGTGGTTTCTACAACGTCCACCACACACAATCGATCACACGACCGTGCTGGTATTTAAAAACGTCACTAGGTACAAGCTACGCGTGGGACTATGAGTAATGGCTTACATATTACACAGTGGTTGGCTGACTGCCAATATATTCCAGACTGTCACGCTGTCAGCAGTGTCAGCACTGCACAAAAGGGGAGGATATCAATTATAAGCGCTGAACACTTGTTTTGTTTCGTGGTCGTTGTTGCGTTTAGACGGGGATGTAAACGCGTAGCTGTTTGATAAGATAGATTGATTAGTTGTTCTTGTAAACAGAGAGATACCTTTTTTTGGGAGGGATATCATCAAATAAGGGGTCCCGCTGTGGGCGGAGTGGAAGCGAGTGTCAGTGAAGTCAGACTTGTACTGACTAAAACCCACTCATGTTCCTTTTTAGCCCTTTGTATTACAGGGCCGTGGTATCTAAATAAATAAATAAATATCGCTGGACATTGCACACAGCGCCATCTAGTGCCACACTAAGCAACGAGGCTTGTGTCGTGGACACCAGATAGTTGATATACTACATAGATACTTTTTTTTTTGTAAATTCATACTTATTATACATATAAACATCCATGACTCGGAAACAAATTTCCATGCTCATCACACAAACATTTGCTTCTACCGGGATTCGAACCCGGGACCCTAAGAACGTAAGGCAGCCCCACTACCGCTACGCCATTCGGGTCGTCTCACAGTACCACAGACCCGGCAGGCATCGGCCCTCGCGGACGTCTTTTTTTTTTTCTGATGGTATATCATCAAATGACTTCTCCCGCTCTGGGCGGAGCAGGAGGGAGTGACAGACTTTTACTGACTAAAACCCATCCATGTTCCTTCATCGCCCTTTGTGTTCCGGGGCCACGGTATCTCTTTCGAACAGTCCCGCAACCCCGGCAGGCATCGGTCCTTGCGGACCCCTTCTTTTTTGCTGACTCTCTTAGAGGCACGCGTGGAACACGAACGCGCCGTCGACACGGCCTGTCGTCATGAGACGGACGGACGGCGAGCTAGCCCGTGGCCCACTGTCCACAGGCCCGCTTCTACGGTGGCCGGGGGCCACGTGGTGGCCCCCGACGCCCGGGGCGTCTCCCGCGGCTGCCGGGACGCTGTGAGGTTCTCTCCCTCTCACGTTCCGCCACCTCCTTCTCTAGCATTACTGCTTCGCAGAAGGAGGTGACGGCGTCCCATTCCGTCTCGCTCCGGACCATGGCTTGCACCAGGGCCGGACGCGAGAGGTCACCGCCGCCAATCGCCGCTTCGAGGACACGGCGGTGCTCCGCCCACGCGGGGCACACCTCCACCGTGTCCTCCGGTCAATCCTCGCAGTGGAAACACCCGGGCGTTTCCTCCCGCCCGATTCGGTGCAGGAACCTCCCAAAACAACCGTGTCCAGTGAGGACCTGCGTCAGGCGGAAGGTGAGGACGCCGTGGCGTCTCTCAAGCCACTCCTCAAAGAGGGGACTTACCGCCACTATTGTGGCCTGCCCTGCCTTGCCCCTTCCATTTTGCTGACATCTCTTTGAAGCGCTCGTGGAACACGAACCCGCCGTCGACACGGTCTGCCTTACAAATCATATATCAATCAGTAAATATTCTGGTAATCATTAGCCTATAGGCTTCATCGCGATTCTCGGCAATTCTCATCCAGTTGCTATCAATACCCTCCTTTCGAAAATCCTGGCTCTACTTGGCTATTTCTGGTAAGATAATGTCACTTGTGTCTTTATTTCACAGGCTATTTTACATCCATCGTTTTTTCGGCCTTCCTCTCCCTAATATCTCCTAAAACGTTTAAATAAATATTAACGAAACGAAAATAGTAACAAAGCGAACAAAGTAGTAACGCAAGCATCAAACTTTGCGATACAATCTTCAAGGTCACACTGGTCACAGTATTCTACGAATAAGGCTAATTTTAAATCTCATCAGCTAAAGTAAACCAGAAAATCAAATCTATACACCTATGTTGCTAGTATCTCAAGGTTGTCTGGGAGATATCAATATCAGCGATAAGACCAGAGCCGTTTGTACCCACAGAATTAGCAATATTGTAAAGTATAGCTGTGTATTATATAATGTTGGTTTACAATATAGTAAGTATATCCTATTCTATGATAATATCGGACAAACAATAATTATACACATACAATACATGCCCAGTGCTAGTCATACTGTCAAACAATTGCCTCCGCCATTGCCCTAAAAAAAAAAAAAAAAGTGTTTATTCACGAAAATGTTCTCTAACTGGTACATAATTGCCCCCGCCAAACTGCAAAGCAGTTTGTTGGCAGACGTAGCTCCTTTTTCCTTTACATTTACTTAATAACATTTTATTAATGACACTTTTCCACAAATACAGTAAAACAAAGTAAAAATTCTTGCATTCCTTAAAATAACAAGTAAACATAAAAAAAAACAGGTGCGTTAACATTGTTTAACTATCCTCTACTACAGCGAGGCTTCTAGGGAAATCACTTAATTGATACTTTTTACTCGACGTATAAAATATAATGTCATGCCCATATTTGATTACTAATTGTTTTATTCTGAACATTTTTAGGGTTACGTACAAAAAATTAAAAAAACGGAGCTCTTAAAGGATCACTCTTGCGTCTGTCTGTCTGTCTGTCCGTCTGTCACAGCCAATTTGCTCCGAATCTACTGGACCAAATCACGAGGAATTTGGTAGGATGGTGCGGATGGATCCTATGACCCAAGCACAGATGTGCACAGTAAATATATATTTTTTTAAATAAGGGTCATTTTCGGGGGACAATTTAGGAAATTAAAAATGTGTCTTACTGTGTCATTCATTCATTCTAGTTACGGAGATATTGGGGGTCAAAGTTCCAACATTTTGACAAGTTTTTATTGTAAGATTTTTGATCCATCAATCAGCACAATGTTTTGAGTGTTTTTCATTGAGTTCTACCACAAAACATAACTTTTCACCACAAAAAAAAAGTCGTTTCCGAGCAATAATTTTTGCGTAATGTTACTTAGTTTGATGTACAGAATGCTTGTTTGACGGCTTGGTGATGAGGTTGTTTACACCTTGTAGAAGACTCTGGCATTGTACGGAATCCTCTCCACGCGAGTTCAACTCGCATTTGGCCGGTTTTTAGGGTTCCGTACCCAAAGGGTAAAAACGGGACCCTATTACTAAGACTCCGCTGTCTATCCGTCTGTCTGTCACCAGGCTGTATCTCATAAACCATGAAAGCTAGACAGTTTAAATTGATGACACAGATTATGTAATTCTGTTGCCGCTATAACAACACACAAACACAAAAACAGAATAAAATTAATATTAAAGGGGGTTCCCATCTGCCGGGGTTGCGGGACTGTTCGAAAGAGATACCGTGGCCCCGGAACACAAAGGGCGATGAAGGAACATGGATGAGTTTTAGTCAGTAAAAGTCTGACACTCCCTCCTGCTCTGCCCAGAGCGGGAGGAGTCATTTGATGATTTCCCATCCAAAAAAAAAATAAGGGGGGCTCCCATACAACAAACGTGATTTTTTACCGTTTTGCCTTGTCTTGTATAGATAACTAACTGATGCCCGCGGCTTCGCCCTCGTGGATGTCGGTTATCGCGACCAAAAGTAATTATGAAATTTTGATCCCGTTCCCGCAACCCATGGGAATCTATCCCAGGGATAAAAAGTAGCCTATGTCTTATTCCAGGCTATAATCTATCCCTGTACCAAATTTCAGCCAGATCCGTTCATCCGTTAGAGCCTGATTGAATAACAAACATCCAAACATCTTCACAAACTTTCACATTTATAATATTATTAGGAAGTAGGGTAGGATTATGAGGTAGGAGGAGGGACTTGAGAAGCGAAGCGCTTGAATATTATTCTTGCATCCGTATTTTTTTTGCGATTTCTCCTAAGATATTCGCTTAAAGAGTAAAATAATGAGCATGAAATTCTTTATGCCTCTAACTTATTTAAAATGATAAGGAGTAATACCGTATTTGTGTAAATAGCTTTGCAATTACCGCTTTATAATTGATTATCTAAGTATTAAAATGGATAAAGTATGTTATCCTTAGAAGATAGACATATTCCATCGCAGATTTTTCTGTAAACCTATATAAGATACACAATTCCACGCTACATCATTTTGTTATAATATCTCAAAGGGTTTAGGCAGCGTTTTCGTTGAAACCTCCCAGACGGCAATTTTTTTTCCGACACCTACAACAAATATCATTATATTTTAGCCAATGTACTATACAAAAACTTGTCAAATTATATACTAAAACCTTCCTTTTATGACCTTTTGTTTTATGATACGAGTATGTAGTGAAGTGAAGTGTAATGATAGTGAAGTGACAGTGATAGTGATGTAGTGAAGTGATGTAGTGATAGTGATGGAGTGATAGTGATGTAGTGATAGTGATAGTGATGATAGTGATAGTGATAGTGTTGTAGTGATAGTGAGTAGTGATGGTACGGAACCCTAGTTCGACTCGCACTTGGCCGGTTTTTACTACTACTACTACAACAGCCCATAACGTCCACTGCTGGACATAAGCCTCTCCCATGATGGGAGGAATTTGCCGTAATCTCCACGCTTGGCAGGCGGATTGGAGATCGCCGGTTTTTGATAGTTACTAATCAATTTGCTTATCGTGTTAATCACTATCTCGAAGATAAAAAGGCTTGGTGAAATTTACTCTGTGAATATTGAAATTTCAGACTTCGCTTGTTTATTATTAATTCATTTCTTATATACACTATGACATTGAATTATTTGACATGAATACTTAGTTCAGTATTTTTTTTTTTTTTTTTTATTTAATTTTTTATTATTTTATGTGACATTTACCTATTTGACATGAATACCTACTTATTTTATTAAGTATTTTACTTTTTTAATTTTTTATTTATTAGCATTGTGACATTTAATGATTTTTGTGATTTTTAATGACATTCATTTTGAAAAGTACTTATTATTAATTTTATTTGATTATTGTGAATATGGGGAGGGGACCATGTGGGTCACATTTTTATTTTTTGTTTGTTTTTTTCCCATAACTGTCTGGCAGTTTGAGTACTTTATGCGACCTACAAATGTCCTTTCTTTGGTATTGTTCGTCGTTTCGTTGAGCTCCTTGAGTTATAAGTCGAGCTACACGATAACTGACTTATGCTTGCACTGACTGGAAAGGTCCACTCAAATCTGTGTGGTTCTTTCTTCAAAAGACCATCTCAGACACTAATCTGCTGTAACAAATCTACTTGATCCTATCAAAATAAATGGATAAAAGCAGACTTGTTCAATTAAAATTTAATTAGGGGGTGAATTTACATATGAGATAAAAATACAGCTAATTATATAAAACCTACCTAGCACGCACTCTAGGATAGAAACGTAGTAGTTATATAGTTTACGCACCTAATTGTTGGCGAGTCAGTTCTGCACTGTAGGAATGGGAACAGGCGTTAGGATAGCAGGTCAGTTATCAGGGCAACTTCGAGGATCAGCTTCAGGAGACCTCTGCTGGAAGGGCGTCGTGTTGAGTTCCCAGTCACGCACCAGGTCAGCTCTGTAGGAAGGCTGTGTAGATTTCAGGACCAGACGTCAGGATAGCTTTGCGAGACAAGTAGCAAGTCAGGCACGAAGACAGCTTCCGAAGATCGGGAGTAGAGGCACCAGGCGGAATCTTTAGCGGAATCCCCTGGGTAATATAGAAATGTAACAGCAAAAACCAAACTGTTTTCTGATGCTTCTCATATCAGATCCAATAGTCGACTGCCTCCAGCGGTTCATCAGCTCGTTTTCAAAGTAGTCTTACTTTTTCAATTTTCAAATATTAGTTTTCTTGTAGCCATCATCTCATCTGACAAGTGTAGTCGGCCAGGACATATCCATGAGTGCGTAAAGAATTTCATAAATTTAATTTAAAATGAAGTTATTTCGTAAACAATCGTAATAATCTATAAAAATAATAGCTAAACATATTGATAAAAATATTTTAAATTTAATTATAAACCAAAAACTAACCATCCATAGACTAAGCAGAAAGAGAAATAAAAAATAACTGACAGTTTGACAATTTGACGTAAGTGTTACAACATGAAAATTATGAGTTAATATTTTATTTCAGCTATTTTATGTTAATGAATCGTATTTAGATCGATTTACTGAGTGTAAGCAAATAAACAAATAAAAAGGATGACAAATAGTAATATGAATGATGAAAATAAAGTGTAAGTATAGCATAAATACTATACTGCATGGTCCTCATGTGAATTGAGCAAGTTTATGTCTGGACTTCAAAAGAGACTATGACCTCTGCGTTTGTTTCGGCTGTTTCTTCTCAGAGTATAGTCAGGTACGAAACACCAGCCCCATCTAGTTTAAAAAAATGACGTGTAAAAGTGTTTGTAAAAACCTAATTGCAAAATAAACATCATTTATCATTTATCACTTGGCTGTTATTTTGGAAACGGGAAAAGAAGAGCTGCATTTAATTAACAAAATATGGTCAGCTCTAATATACGAATAGATAAACTGGAGAAACTACATTTCTATTCATGTAACGTAAACTACGCCCAAAATTATAAATGATTACCTATTGTGATTAAAGTTTAAGCTAATTGTCATGATATGATGAATACACTTATAGGTGTAAGCTTAAACTTTGATCATTCATTATGTTTTTTTTTTTAAGATACACTTAGGTAGCTTTAATAAATGTTTCTTCGTAAAATTATTGATTTCAGTCAGTTGGCCGGCACAAAATTAGCATAGGTATTGTATTGCGATGTGTTGTACGTTTAATTGGCACTTTCGAAGTGTATTTTACATAATGTCACTGTAGTCACTAAAAAGAGCAAAAACACAAAAACGGAACACAAACTTACCTACCTATGCTTAAAATGAACATTATAGAAACACAAAGTAATTTATTACACTCTCCCCCACTCGCGAAAAAAACAAGAACATACCTAAACTTGCTATAAAAGGACCGAATTACGCTTACTGACACTTTGATGGATACATTTTCCGTGTGTAAAGTGAATTTTTACACATTCACCGCCATCTTGAAAACGTTCCACCATTATGTGGCTGCGATAACACCGATATCCCTAATAAATTGATGCGAGTTTTCCGGATTCGTTTTATCGAAAATAAAATTGGCGTGCACTCTTCTTTGATTCGGTATTGTACTGAGGGAGTGGTTGATAGCTGATCAGGGTAATGTATGAAAGGAAATAACAAAGAAAAGAAGCATGTACCTACTGACCGAAAACACGTAATTTTGTTGTTTCTTGCCTGCTTATTTCAGTATTTTGGATTCTTCTTTTTGTGAAATTTTATGGGGTACATCCCGTTTGGTAACTTTCCTTACGTCTAGCACTAAACTTCTTTTTGCATTGACGTTATGAGCAGTATGAGGAAACAAGATTAAAATTATTTACAAATTCATATAAAACAACGTACTCGTACCTAACTTTGTTGAACAACGTACCTAATGTCTCACTGCAGGGCAAATGCCACAAACAAAATCAAATTAAATCATTTAAGTAGATCATGAAATCCAATTTGTTGGTAATACATACACATCTTAAGCACTAGTGTCAGTACATACAGGATGTATACAGACCCTTCACGCAGCCGTCAACCAAGCATTCTGTACATCAAACCAAGTAACTTAGCGCAAAAATTATTGCTGGGAAACGACTTTTTGGGGGTGAAAAATCACGTTTTTTCGGTAGCACTCAATGTAACCCACTCAAAACATTGTGCTGATAGATGGATTGAATAGTACGGAGGCCGTGGAGGTGTTTAAAGTAAAAATCTTACATTAAGAACATGTATTTGAAAAAAACTTGGAACCTTGAACCTTGGACCCCTAATATCTCCGTACCTAGAAGGTATGGAGTAGAACAAAAAAAATATCGCAATGACGGGGAGAGCAAGTGCCTTTCGGCTTCGTTAAGGGTCTATTTACACCCATTATATTTGGAACGTTTTGGTAATAATTGCTAATAATGTCAAATCATTAACAATAATGTCAAAATCACCATTAATCATGTCAAAACAAAGTCAAAGGCCATAAACGGAGTGACAAAGACAAAGTGACGGAGACATGCGGAAAAATCAGAGAAAAGTTTTAAAATAAAATAGTTGCAATAGTTGAATACACACATATTTTATTAATAAAAAAAAATGCAATTCAGTGTTCACGTTTATCATTTTCTTGGCATTGCTATCACCTGTTTTGTTTCTTGCATTCTGAGTAAGAAATGAGTCAAACGCATTATCAACTAACCTACCGCGAGTCAGTGGAGGTCAATTTATGTATACAGTAATGTAAATGAGTATTGTAATTGCTCAAAGGAAGTAGGGTTCTTGGAAAATTACTAAGAGAAAAAAATATTCAACATTTGTGTGCTAAACGGGCATATACCTGTTTAATTTTCCCCTAGGTATTGTAGGAAAATCATTATGTACTCGTATATTATATTCTTATTGGAAAAGGTCGAGACAATTTCCCATACAGTAAAATTGAGGTCATAAAGTTTTACAAGAATTATGAATATTGTAGCTTTCTAGCTGAGGAATTGGACTTCTGGACCACAGTTTGCTGGTTCAATTCCCTTCCAGAAACTAATTTTTAATTATTTTAGTTTTAACGCAACCTAACGGAGTGAAGTTTACGAAAAGTAAATAAAGTTGTTTTATGTAACTTTCTTTCAACACCGCAATAGTAGCAATTAGTATAAAGGAAGTCTCCATTAGTAAAATGCCAAACTAGTTCCATTTTAAAACATAGTTTCTGAACAACTGTAAAAATGGTATAACATTAACCACGCGTACAAATTAAAGCCAGTTCATTCTAACCTTCGTGGTAAGTAAAAAGCATGCATTCTCCTTGCAACTTTTTAGTTTAGTAGGTCACAGCAATTTGCAGGATACAGACAAACAGACGCCGAATGAAAAGAAACTCGGTTTAGAAGAAATTTCATAAAACTAAATGTTACTTTCTTTTTGGTGTGAACTTTTTTAAGAAATTGAATTATTATGCATTTCACGATTACAAAAAGTTTTCTTGGTCAAGGAGTAATTTTGGTAAGTTCAATACAAATAATTATACAATGGAAGAATTATAAACTCTTAACACCCCCGTTGGCCAGACATCTGCTGTTACTGTTGAGCTATTTTAACTGACAACACAACACTGCTGTTGAACCCTATATTACGAACAAATCCATGAACGTTTTATTAACCTAATTATAATCCTTACTTTTTCCTTACTTCCGCGAAAGTAAGTTTGTTTGTTACCTCTCACGCCTAAACCACTGAACCGATCATCCTGAAATTTTGCATATACTCGTACGTTGTCAGGTGTACAGAAAGGGACATTCACATAGGGTACCTTTTTATCCCGAAAAAAAGTACTGTTTCTGAGGAAAACAACAATAACATTCTTCTGATAATAGATGGCGCTACGTGTCTTTCGAATCATGATTGAATTATATTATTAATTACAAGCAGAGTACAACCCGAATTGATTGTCAAATTCTAAATCAACGCAAGCGAAGCCGCAGGCAAAAGCTAGTCGAGTATAAATGTATAAGCTATTACTTGAATTACAAAACCAATATTTCAAAGTGTTGATACACGCGGTAGTGTTGGCTTTATTCAGAACGAAAATTAATAAAGGAAAATGAATTGAATTTCCAATTGATTGATATAAATCAATCGATCCAATTATTCTTGATAGTTACTACTAAAAATATCCTAATCCAGGAATTATTTACTAAGATAGAGAATCACCTAATTTAGACAGTCTGCCGGTCTTTGGTACCTAAAATAAACAATCACTACCGATCAGTGCCTATTAAGTCAGAACATGACCAAAACTGTGGTTTAAAATTACTTAATCTATCGTTTGGCAGGACGCCTGAGTAAACCTTGCGACGATACTCAATCGATACTGTACCTACATTCATTTAAAACTGCTTGCTGGTTCTGGAGCTTGAGTTGAAAGCAAGTAGAGTACGTAGTTCTGTATTGAATTGGTTGTTGTTGTTAGTGTTGCAGTTTTTTATTATTTTGTTTAAGCTCAAGTATTACCTTCTACTCGTGCCTTGAAATAATGTTTCTTTCAATTATTGCTTATTTGATTATTGTCCTTTATTTATTTCTTTTTATTTCCTGACTGATACTGTTAGCCTGCTTCATCCCACTGCTGGGCAAAGGCCTCTCCCCATGACTTCCAGTTTTTTCTATCCAGGGCTAATGTGGACCACTGGTCGTTGGTTTTATCCAGCTCGTCCCGCCATCTTCTACGAGGTCTGCCGCGACGCCTTCTGGTTGTGTCAGGGCTCCAGAAAGTGGTTATTTTGGCCCACAGCTCATTCGGCATGTGGCAGACGTGGCCAGTCCAGTCCCACTTCAGCTTAGCGGCTTTTTGAGCAACGTCAGTAATTTGTGTTTTGGAGCCTGAGTATGTAGATTAATGATTTTGACATGAGACATTAATGTTTTATGATTTTGACATTTTTATTATTAATTATTTTGACATGATTAATAACCATTAATAAAATTTTACGGAATATAATTAAAATTAAGCAAAAAAAAGAAATGAGCAGTTTATGTAATGGCAAAACGCATGGCCAAAGTTTGGGACTTGGGAGTTTGGTTTATTTTTCAAAGCAAGAGTGAACACTGAACAGAGGGCCTGAAATTGCTGCTTTAGCAGAACCATAAAAGGATAGGGAATTGCAAATTATAAACTGAAAGAATACGGTTGTTACTAAACTAAACTGTTATTTAACTTGGGCGTTCATCTCATCATATAGTGAGGTTTAGTTTGTTTATAGTTTTTTTTTTTATTTTAATTTTGTTTTCTATTCTCAACCATAGATCGGTCTTTTTTGCATTACTTATAAATTGTCTTTTTTGCAGTCGGGTTTCTATTTATTTTTTGACTGCCTCGTTGATATAGCAGTCACAACCGCTCCTGCTGAGTATGAAGTTCTGGGTTTGATTCCTGGGTCGGGCAAAGTGATATTGGGCAGTAGCCACGGAGTCTGGATTTTTGCCCGATTGATGGCAATAGGCTCGCCTCTTATTACATAGAATTTAAACATAACTGGCGAAATGTGGGTGTACTATTTAATTAGGTACAGCTCTGCTTAACCCTTCGGGGATTACAGGCGTGAGGTTGTGTTATTTATATTTTCCCTTTTTTTTTTTTCCCGCTCTGGGCGGAGCAGGAGTGTCAGACTTTTACTGACTAAAACCCATCCATGTTCCTTCATCGCCCTTTGTCTTCCGGGGCCACGGTATTTCTTTCGAACAGTCCCGCAAACCCGGCAGGCTCTTTTTGCTGACTCTCTTTGAGACGCACGTGGAACACAAACGCGCCGTCGACACGGCCTGTCGTCATGAGACGGACGGACGGCGAGCTAGCCCATAGCTCTCTGTCCACAGGCCCGCGCCTACAGTGGCACGCGGCCACCACGTGGCCCCCGACGCCCGGGGCGTCTCCCGCGGCGGCCGGGACGTGAAGTTCTCTCCCTCTCACGTTCCGCCACCTCCTTCTCTAGGATTACTGCTTCGCAGAAGGAAGTGACGGTGTCCCACTTTGTCTCGCTCCGGACCATGGGTTGAACCAGGGCCGGACGCGAGAGGTCGCCGCAGCCGATCGCCGCTACGAGGACATGGTGGTGCTCCGCCCACGCGGGGCACACTTCCACCGTGTCCTCCGCTCGATCCTCACAGTGGCGTTCCCTCCCGCCCGAATCGGTGCAGAAACCTCCCGAAACAACCGTGTCCGGTGAGGACCTGCGTCAGGCGGAAGGTGAGGACGCCGTGGCGTCTCTCAAGCCACTCCTCAAAGATGGGACTTATCGCCACTATTGTGGCGTGCCCTGCACGAGGTTGCGACAGTGGCTCTCTCCATGTCGCCATGAGATCACGCCGGAAGTCTGTCCGCTGAGCGACAATTTGCCGCGTCAGCGGAGTTTAGGCTTGCCCCCTCGCGCGTGATCGTGTGGTACCCACGGGCCAGCCTTACGGCTACCACCTTTTGGGGCGCGTTCAGGTAGTGGGCGGCTCGCCGCCTCAAGGAACGCGCCCACACCGGGGCCCCGTAAAGGGCCAAGGACCGCACGACTCCCGCGTAGAGCCTCCGGCAGGAGGCGTTTGGAGTGCTCCACGAAGTTCCATCGGCTGTCGAGGACGAGTCCCAGGTACTTCAGCGTCGACTCGACGCTGATGGATACCCATTTTCTTCTACCCCTCAGGCTAATTCTCAAACCAACTAACTAATTTACTATCTCTAAATTAAAACAATATTTCTCCAGATGAAGAAAAATGAAATGTACTCGTACATCATAACATTGTTCTCAGACATTTAGTAATTATCCGTTTCTTTTTAGTTTATTAATAAATTTTTTCAACAATAGCTTGCTGAGAACTCCGTAAGATCTTGTTAAGAGAAATTAAACTTGTGCTTTTAACAAAGCTTTGTGTTTACTTATTTTGCGTTTTTTTTTTTTAAAAACAGTTATTGTTTGTGTTTGCAAAATTTATGCCTGTAATCCTAAATTTTGATAGTAGATTATACAACAAGTGCACAAAACGAACCATTTTTATCCGAGACTTGAATTGAAAATGGGCGCTCAACCAGCCCTGGCTGCGGTCCGTAGCTCCGTGCCAAGAACGAGCCAAGTTGATGAGGAGGGCTTCACTAAAGTGGAAAGGAGGAAGAAGAAGAAGCCCTGTCCTCGTAACCTGTGCGGTACCGCACCGAGTGGACCCAACATGCTGCTGCGTCCTGCTGTGCCTACGACGCAGCTGTACATTTCACGTCTGCATCACTCCACTACAACTGAGGAAGTGGTGCAGTATTTGAAAGTGAAGACCAACTGGACTCTGAGGGTCGAAAGGTTGGAATCGCGCCACAACATCAACTTTAAGTCATTCGTGGTACGAGTTCCAACCCACCATCTACAGACCTGCATGAAGGAGGACTTTTGGCCGAAGGGTGTCGTATATCGACGTTTCCGAGGGCGGTTACGCGACACCACGCAGCGAAACACGACGCCGACAACGTTGCGTGTATAGTTTTAGTCTCGTATAGTTAAAAATATGTATTAGTTTATTATTATTGTTAATTATTATTTTGTGTATTTTACCTATGGGCCTTAGTTGCCTGATAATAAAATGATTATTATTATTCCGTTTATTCATTTATATCCATCTAATTACATTTTTAAAACGATACAAAAAAAAAAAACACTTAAAAATATAAAAAAATAGTAGTCCGCCGGTGTCGGGAGCAGGGTCCAAGCCACCGGTGGTTAGGGCTGCAGAGACAGGAACCTCCGCACAATGCGAGCCGTATCGAGGAGTACTGCTTTCTGAATCAGGCCCTTGATCCAACCGCCTAAAGAGAGCTTCGATAGATGGTCATCGAAGCTCTTGGCTATAAGGCCATTGGCCTTCACGACAATCGACACAATGATAACCGAGTTCATATTCCACATGTCGCGAACCTCGTGTGCCAAGTCGAGATATTTTATTTGTTTCTTTTTCTCAGCTTTCACGAGGTTCTCGTCATGCGGAATGGTAACATCGATTATCATTACGCGGCGCGCTGATCGGTCCATCATCACTATGTCAGGCTTATTGGCGACAATAGTCCTGTCAGTAATGATGGATCGATCCCAGTACAGCGTGACATGGTCTTTTTCGAGAACTGGGTCGGGCACATACTTGTAGTACGGTACCTCAGATTCCACAAGTTTATATTTCAAGGCAAGTTGCTGGTGTATAATCCTGGCTACTTGGTTATGCCTGTGCAAGTACTCGCCGTTAGCCAGACGAGAACAACCAACAACAATTATTATTATTACCTATGTTGTTTTTTATGTTTCTTCTCATTTAAGAGAGCCTAAGAAACCTTACACGCGGGTCGGAACCAAGGATGTAAGGTGAAATTTAAATAGAGAATTATTATTATTATTATTAGCAGCTTGAGCCGAAGGCGAGGGCTGATAGTAATGTCGAGGATAAAATGGTTTTGTGGACGAGTTATAAACTCTGCTTTTCACTTCGATTGCGAGGAAATAAAACAGCAGTATAACACAACATTTAATATAATTTAAAATTAAATTTAATAAAAAATAAAATAAAAAATTAAATTCAAAGTAAAATTAGTACAGTTTTGAATACTGAAGGAAATTGTTTTTCCCGGCATATCGCCGCTTTATTTTTTTTAATCTTACCATATTGATATTAGGCGTGGGCTGCAGACCTATACAGCCTACTATTAAAATAATTTTGTAATATAAGAATTATGAATTAATTATTATTATTATTAATTATTTATTAATTTTGGAATTGGGGGAGGCCTTTGCCCAGCAGTGGGACAGTACAGGCTAACAAAAAAAAAAAAAACTTAAATAGTTAAATAACCTACCTACCTGAATTTAAATTTTAATATCTTATATGTAAAATAAATGAAAGTAAATATTATAAAATAAAAAATTCTATCTATGAACTTCTTATTGTGTTTGGCTGTATGGCTCATTTTTTTTTGCCTTAATATAGATACATTTATGAGTAGATACGTTAATGCCCTTGTGCACAAAATTCGATTTTGTGCAGCCTTTTATCCTGCACAAATAATCACTTTTAGAGCATGACAAGTGAAAAATGTATTATAAATGCGAAAGTAAGTTTGTTTGTTTGTTACCTTTTCCCGCATAAAGCTCTGAACCGATCATCCTGAAATTTTGCATAAACGTTGTCAGGTGTACAGAAACCGGCATTTCATCCCGAAAAAATAATGTTCTCCAGGAAAACAACAATAACGTTCTTATGCCATGTGTCTTTCGAATCATGATTGAATTATATTATTACAAGCAGAGTACAGCCCGAATTGGTTGTCTAATTCCGCAAGCGAAGCCGCGGGCGAAAGCACATATACACAGGTCACATAGTTTTAGGTTCTTCTTCTCGAATCGATTACTCAGATTTTGTCCGACCAGTACAATATAGTGACCTTGATAGCTCTGTCGTTTACCTCATTCACGTCCTGGAGGGTGCATGACGGGAAAGAGAGAAGGTGTCGAGTGGGAAACATCAGTATCGATATAACTATAGTAATAATATTGTTCGCGACGAACGTCGCCAAACAGTGTTCAAAGTTTTTATCGTAAACAGTGTAGAGTCAGTGCATGGGCAATATAGTGACAAAATAATAAGTGCCTCAGTGAATAGAATAGTAAAAACAGCCATTTACATAAGCGGTAGACCCACATAAACTCTCAAGTGGAGTTTATAGTTTAATTTAGTATTTTTAATCAGGTAGCCTAGGTTGCGACCTAGGCCTGGATATAGTCTTTTTTAATAACTTAGCCCTTTAGGATAACCACTTTGACGAGAGTATGACAGTCTAGCGCAGCTATCTTTGTCAGTTACGAGTACATGAAAATTTTGTCTTACAGATTAACAGTTGAAGGATCGTTACAGGCTGAAAAATATAAACACGAAAAAATAAATAGCAGATTTCGATAGGTCATGTACTCTCCTAGTATATGGCAATTATATACTTACAGTTACAGTAACAGTTTTCGTGTAATTGAGCCTGAAAGATCCTTCAACCAGCCAATAATTGAAAAGTTGTCTGGTTTTTTGGAAATATTTTCTAAATTACAATAAAGATTATTGTGAATTTCATGTCTATACATAAATAACCTTATGTAAAAGCCATGTCGTGTATATAATGTACTTGATATAAGCACATAGTTGTAATTTTCCAAAAAAATGTATGTACCGATAATCAAAATATTCATTAAAGTTTTCCAAAATCAGGAAGCGAATCAGGGCTCTCGTTACAGTAAAGTTCCGGAGTACGATAGTAAACACAACATTTCTTATAATCGTAGTCATCAGTACGGCAAATATTATGTAAAGTAAACAGTGAAAAAGTTGTGCGGTGAAAGTCCTGAAGTTCCGAATCGCTTCCTGAATAGTTATGAATGTTTATCAGTGTATTATTTCCCAGTAACCCTCTCCCCTTGCAAGGTACTACGCCTGAGAATGCGTAGATAGGCTACAGTTAACAGGTGTAGGACGTCAGTGCCATCTGAGAGCGAAATACAGTGTGTATGCGTGCGCCCGGTATAGAAAGGGTATAGGCAGACCGCTAGGTACACCTTTGCATCCACGCCTTTAGCGGATCACGCCCCTCCGGCACAAATCTGATGAGAAACCTCACGAAAACCGAGAAAGATAAACAAAATCAAGTATCTTGATTTGACTCGCAAGGTTGTCGATATGTGAGATGTGGATTCAGCGATCATTGTGTCGATAGTCGTATCAGCCTATGGCTTAATTGCCAAGAGCCTCGATCAATAAGCAGCTGAATCCAGGGTTTGATTCAGAAAGCGGTACTCCTGGACACGGCTCGTATTGTTAGGAGGTTCCTCTGGAGCTCTGACCCCCGGTAGTTTGGACCCTGTTCCCGATACTGGTGGGCTACATTTTTTTCATTAATATTAAAAAATGTAACTAATTTGATTCGAAATAAATAAAGGAGATATGAAGTAATGTCAGCATCCATTCAATACATTAATTTCATATTCAGAATTCACCAATCTGTCTTAAGCATGTAGGTAAGTGGTAGCAGGTGATCAATGCTCATGCCTTCAGTGAATGAGAAGAGGTCATTGCCCTGCTGTGAAACAATAATGGACAGGTATTATTTTTATTCAGAATCAAATTAGATTTTTTTATGAAAAGTTGATTGCTTTATAGTGCAATTTGCACCAGCAGTGATTATTTTGAAACATTATTCTGTCGATAAGATCTAAAAAGCTTAATAATTTGTCTGCAAACGTAGATTAGGGTGGTCAATATAAGTTTATATTTTCGTTATAGCATCACGTTAACTATACAATTATTTTTATTCTTTGTTTTACTTAACACATCACTTTAAACGAAACATAAACTTTTTATTCCTCTGCTACAAAATAAAGGTTTAGTCTCGATAAGCTTTATCATTAATTAGGTAGGTACCTGCTACAACACATTACTTTATCCAACTGCTAACCAAATTAAATATTTACCAGCTACTTGAGAGTTTAATGGCCAATTAACACTTAGTTTAAGAGCCAGTTTTCATTATCGCAGTCCGATTTATAGGTGCTAATATTTTATAAGATAAACAATTTAATGTGTGTTTTAGTGAAAACAGACATTTACCTGTATGTTGTTATTTTAATTGTGTCTATAATTACGGGTAACTACAAGATTGGTTATCTATTAAAAATAATCTCTAACTAAAACTTTATCTACTGTTGGAATTTCAAATTTTGGAGGTGGAACGAGGGTTGAAAATCCAACAATACACTTTTATTTACGCATTCATTTGAGTGTCGCCTAGTGTTTGTAAAAACATGAGTAGCACTTGAGATAAGTGGTAATTCACATTTTTGTGTGAATTAACACTAATGGGTATCGTGAAAGATTTATTGGACTAGTAACGGATGTTTTCTTCTACGAGTACAGACATTTACTTATTCTTTATTCATACAAACTCTCAGTATAAACATTTGTGGGAGGATAAGGCGTCACAAGACACCGCTCGTCAGCGCGGTCTGCCGGTGAAGCGGATCTCACTTGGCTTGTATGAAATCCGTTGATGCCTAACCCACGTAGCGGACGAGCGGTAAGCATAGCGCAGAACCAACGGTGCTACTACAAAGGTCGACGAGAGTTATCGGGCCACGTTAATAGGAGCGTCAGTGTGGTTCATCAGGTCCTCAAAGATGTAGTGCTATGGGCACTCAGGAAACCCCAGCAAGTGGGTCATGTTGTGGATAGCATAGCCGTGTCGGTCAGGTCTATAGTCTCCCATTTTGCTATTTGACCAACAAACCCGGGAATCGAACCCAGGACCTCACGCTCAGCAGTCACGCTTGCCACCACTAGACCACCGAGGCAGAATATATATATACTGCACGGTTGAATTTAAATTTAAACACATAAACCCTATGATAGTTATTAAAGCTTTCCGGCAAATAAAAATCAAACTGACCGAAGATCTATGGGGAATGTCTATCAAAGTTTGTGCATCCATACTTGAGACTATAGCCCCATACTTAGCTTTAATTTTTAATTTGTGTGTAGACCAAGGAGTTTTCCCTGATCTAATGAAATACAGTAAAGTCATACCTCTTTTCAAATCCGGGGACAGTAAAGATACTAATAATTATAGACCTGTATCCGTGTTGCCAGTTTTTAGCAAGGTGTTTGAAAAGGTAATGCTTAATCAAATGCTCAATCATTTTAACACCAACAAAATTTTACATGATCAACAGTATGGTTTCACCAAGGGACGTTGTACAACTGACGCCGGTGTAACCTTATTAAAGCACATATTTACTGCGTGGGAAGAGTCTCAAGACGCCATAGGAATATTTTGTGACCTTTCCAAAGCATTTGATTGCGTAAATCACGACACATTACTTTTGAAACTTGAGCATTACGGATTAGGTCAACTTGCACTTAGTTTGGTAAAATCATATTTGAGTGATAGACAACAACGTGTTCAAATAAATGGTGTTAATTCACAAGGTTTAAAAGTAAAAATGGGGGTTCCACAAGGCTCAATATTGGGTCCTTTCCTCTTTCTCGTGTATATAAATGATCTAGCCTATTTATTGAAAAACCAACCTCAAAATATGGTGTTGTTTGCTGATGACACTTCCCTTATTTTTAAGATAAATAGACGAGCCCAGAATCTAGATGACGTGAATGATGCCATACTTCAGGTCCATAATTGGTTCACAGCAAACAATTTAGTATTAAATGAAAAAAAAACTAAATGCATAAGATTTGCTTTACCCAATGTTAAAAGTAGTGATTGTGAAATAATATTAAATAAAGAGAAACTTGAATTCGTAGATAAAACGGTTTTCCTGGGGATTACGCTTGATTCAAGGCTACAATGGGGTTCTCATTTAACATCCCTTGCGGCGCGTCTAAGTTCAGCAGCATATGCTATTAGAAAAATTCGTCAATTTACTGATGTAGATACCGCTAGACTGGTCTATTTTAGTTACTTTCATAGTATAATGTCTTATGGCATTTTGCTATGGGGACGGGCCGCAGATATTGAGTCTATATTTATTCTGCAAAAAAGAGCCATCAGAGCCATTTATAATCTTCGTAGGCGCGATTCTCTAAGGGAACTGTTTAAGGATATTGGAATCATGACGGTACATTGTCAGTACATCTACGAAAACATAATGTACGTCAGAAAAAATCTGCATCTTTTTGGTAAAAGAGGTGATAGACATAATTACAGTACTAGAAATAGGGACCAACTAGTTCAGCCAGGCTTCAGACTCGCTAAAGTTGACTCATCTTTCATGGGGTACTGTTTGAGATGCTATAATAAAATTCCACAAAGTATTCTTGAACTGAATGAGACGAAATTTAAAACATGCATCAAACGCACACTATGTAAGCAAGCTTATTACAAGTTGGGCGATTATATCGCTGATAAAAATGCGTGGCTCAATGCTGGTCCTGCTCCACATGGACAGGGGCGCATAAATTGATAGTATTAAATAGAATTGGTAGAGCTGCTGAAGATTGTACAACTGTCTTTGCATTGTATAGAATCAGTCTCTAGTATTATATAATCGCATAGCCCATATTGTGTGAGTACTATGTACTAGAAAGCTATCATTCACTGAAATCCTACGTCTTTTCTTGATTTGAATGTGCCCTGGCGGTTGAGAGTATGTCACGCTCACTCTAATGTCTCGCTGATGGTGGCGCGTGTGTCGGATCATTCAGTTCCCTTCAAAATGGTTGAGTTGAATGGTGCTGATCCATGCGTCATGTTCGTGAACGGGCGCTGTCAGTTGTGACTGGTCATCTCTTAGTTGCCATGGCTTATTTGTATGTTTATTTCTGAATTGTATTTTTTGTTTTTACTATGGACACTTTTAACGTGCACATCTTGCTACATTGTTCTCACATAATATACCATCTCAACATGAATGATGTAACCAAGATTTTGTAACAATATTTTGATTTAAAAGAGTGTCCATGGAGTTTCTTGCCCGTTCTTCTCCATAGAGATCTACGCTAGGGAATGGGCATCTACAGTACTTTCACAGTTTTTATGTCTTGTGACTGGGACTGTAGCTACATTTAATTTACATCTTTGTTTCGACAATTCAAAAGTGCCTGTAACTGGCCTACTTGAAATAAATGCTTTGATTTTGATTTTGATTTTGATTGATACATATTACGTCTTAAACTTGTTGTGTACTAAAACAAGTTAAGTAAATAATTTAACTAAGTAAACCACAAGACAAAACATAGTGTTTCCTACGTATTACAGAACCTACTTTCCTACATTTTAAGCAAATTCCGCATAAAAACGTGCAATGTAAATAAAAAGAGTCGGCGCAATTCCCCTTTTGATTACCTACAACCAGCGGTTGCAAGTGGCCACAGATGCACCGCCGCCGATTGTACGGTTGTACGGTAAAGAAGGATGTCGATGAAAATATCTCGTACTAGCTTATGTCCGCGGCATCGCCCGCGTGAAGGTTGGTAACTGTCCCACAGGATCATACTACCAGGATAAAAAATATCCTATAATATATATAATGCAGGTTATAAACTATCTTTGTGCCAAATTTCATCCAAATCCGTTCTGTAGTTTTGGCGTGAAAGAGTAACAAAGATCCAACCATCCATCCTCACAAACATTCGCATTTATAATATTAAATAGGATTAGTGGAATAGTAGGATTAGTACTTAAACATCTCGTAAATAGCTTAGTGGTGTGACCGTCGGACTGCCAAGTCATAGGTCGCGAGTTCGAACCCAAGGCACGCACCTCTGAGATACCGTGGCCCCGGAACACAAAGGGCGATGAAGAAACATGGATGGGTTTTAGTCAGTAAAAGTCTGACACTCCCTCCTGCTCTGCCCAGAGCGGGAGGAGTCATTTGATGATTTCCCATCCGAGAAAAAAAAAAACAAAGAAAAAAGGCACACACCTCTGATTTTCTGGATTCATGTGCGTATTGTATAATTATCACTTGCTTCGGTGAAGGAAAACATCGTGAGGAAACCAGCATGCCTGAAATGTATTTCTCGACGGCATGTAAAGCCAAGTCAGAGGCCCTTGGGCGGCATGAAAACTCTGACACCAGGTTAGGCACTAACCATACGGTAAAGAAGAAGAGTAGCTCTATTAAGTATACACAAAGCAACTTTCAAACTGATTTTCTCCTAATCATTGTGGTGTTCACTAGAAACATTAGTTACGGTTTAGAATTAAACCACTAAATTGTCAGTAAGTAGATGAACTACTATAAGGGTACGTTTACTTCCTGCCCGGGATAAGTGAGGACTAGTTGACACACGGAACCTTAGAGCTCACGATACGTTTATTAGTATAATTATAACATCTCTTTTGGTATTTTGTTCTCACTAGTATTCGTCAGCCTAAAGTTGTTAAAACCTTTGCTTTCAGCCCTTTAATTTCAAAACCATCCCAATCACCATATCTCACACGGAACCATCGAAAAACCAATCGGAATCGAACTATTCACAGTTTTCTCCCATTTTTCAATATTTCTAACAATGAGGCCCCGACCGCGACGCTCGAAATAGCTCGAGAACTCTCTCGAACGCTCGAGATTAGCTTTAAATTCGAATATTTAATGGTTTTCAAAGCAGCACATTGCAGAGCGTTATTTTCAATTATTCTTTTTGAACGGATATGTGGGACAATGTGCGGTGAATCCATTTGTGTTCGCCGTTCAATTATCGGGATTGGAAGTTTTGCTAAGTAAGGGTAAATCGGATTGAATCTCGAATGCAAGCTCAAACACAATAAGTAAAACAAGTTTGAGAATGACTTTGTATTAATTAAGATTATTACGGAATACTCTACACTGCCCTACCAGTCCACTACCGTACTTCTATAAAACCTCATTTGAGATTTTCAACGATATCTCTAAGGTATATAATAATGAATTGCTTTTTTATAATTATTGCTCAATATTATATTATTTGACCGGTCCCGTGCGACTCGCATTCAGTGGATTCCCGCAACCTTCACCAGGTTATCGGTCCACCTAGTGGGAGGCCTATGTCCAGCAGTGGACGTCTTTCGGCTGAAATGATGATGATGATGACGATGATTATATTATTTTATCTACACCCATGCTATAAATCCTCTATAAAAGTATCTGAAACAGTTAGCTTATTGTCAACATTAAAACAGCCAGTGTCATAATAACCATTATCATCCAAACGGGTGTTATAATGTTGTACTAAATTTCATTATGCAACTCGTTTTAAAAAAAGAACATTATCATGCACGTGCGATTCACTACCACAGCGCCGTAATTAAAAAAAACTTATAGGCTAATTCGAATTCACGTCGTATCCCGCCATTTTTGTTCGATATTAGTATTGCATTGCCTATGTACGTATACTTTGTTGTTTACAAAAATGAGTGATACAAGCTTTATGCATTTTAATATTAGTAAAATCCAAAATGTAAATAATTATATTATTACCTATACTTACATGTTTTGTTTGTATTAAATACTCAGCAATTAAACTTTCCATGAATTTACATAGACTTCTTACAACACTATAACCTATAACACCCTATGGTTTCAGAACCTTTTATGGAGGATTCATATCATGGATGTAGATAAAGTCTTGTATGCAACTGTACATAATTAGGTATTAAAACACTCATGTGATACTATTATCACACTCGGCTTCGCCTCGTGTGATAAACCCACATTCGTGTTTTAATACCCCTCATTACATAACAGTTGCATAAATAACTATTATGCACTCAATAGGTACAGTGCAAATATTGTTACCAAAAAGCAGTCTGACTTCATTTTAAGACACTTTACATGGCGGTGAAAACAATATGGGGAAATCAAAGCCACGGAGCCGATAAATCAATTAACCAGTTATGACTGCGAAAAGCTTGAGATAATTGATTGATTACTTTGTAAGGGTGTTGATCTTGAATTAAACCAACCATATTCTATTGACATCTGCGTCTAAGAGATGCGAAATCACGGGCATTCTAAAAAAAAATGTCAATGTTCAGGCAACTGACAGTTCCTGATTGACTGACACTGTTGAACGTAAAACGGTCGTCAAAGCAAATTGCCTTTACAAAAACTAACAATGCTGTATTTGTTTTCAAGGGAATCGAAGTCAAGTTTCCAAATCAATTGGAGAATGGGTAACGAACTATGAGTATGGTATGGGCCCCAAAACCGAATAGCCATAAGATGTACCTGGCACCATCGAGAGAAATCGATATAATGAGAAATATTTATTGGCATAATTTAACATAACGCTATTGGTGGCTGGGGTTGAATAACTCATTTCTTTATCAGAAACAGCATAGTCCGATTTAAAAAAACATATCTTATTGATACCTTCATACATTTTTTAAAGAGTAACCGTGGAGTTTCTTGCTAGTTCTTCTCCATAGGGAACGACCAACTCATCGTTTTATAAGTCGTTTTGTAGGCCTATGTGAAATAAAATATTTTGATTTTGCTTTCAACTCCTGAATACCTACTCATCATAACCGTTCCATTCAGGTTTGTTGGGTAATAATATTATTATGTACTTTCGCTGTCAACTAAAACATTACAGAGCTGACAAGTGGTCAGTGTGGTTGAGAGCAAGCTGACGCCATTTTATCGCTGCGGTCTAAATCCACAAGGACTGAGCTGACTGTACCTAGTATTCCTACGAATTGGTTTAGTGCAGTCATAGATATTTACTGTGGTTCAGTCTATTGATTAGATTTGATTTCCTGAGACGTTTCTGAGAATCGGTGCAGATATTAATTGTCCAATTAATTTAATTATATGCCTCTGACGTTTCTGTAATTATGTAAAAAATAAGCATTACTAGGAACTTCATTATTAGCTTCAGTTGCAGTCACGTCACTATAAAGGGTGTAAACAGACCCGTCACGAAACCGTGAACCAAGCATTCTGTACATGAAACTCAGTAGCCCTACGCAAATAATTTTGCTGGGAATTTTTTTTTTGGGTGAATCTGAATAATCACGTATTTGCAGGAGCAATCAATCTTATTTTGGCAACAGAATGAAGCGAATCAAAGTGAACGAGAAGTGCGATATCTAAGCCAACAGTGATCAAGTAGTGTATAAGTGGTAAAGTTTGAAGTGTTTTGTAATTTAATAAAGTTACTTAGCTGTTTAATCGGTAGTAATTAATTTATCCCATACCCAGCTCGTAACAATAGTATAAAACAAAGTCGCTCCCGCTGTCTGTACACTTAGATCTTTTATACTGCTGATAAGGATTCTAATGGAGTTTTTAGCAATAGATAAAGTGATTCAAGAGGAGGTTTGTCATATATGTATATACAACATTGCACCCGTGCGAAGCCGGAGCGGGTTGCTAGTTTAAGAAAAGAGAGGAATCTTAAATTCATTATATTATTATTTCCTAACAGAGCCATTCGTATTAATTTAGCTAACAAAATACAGTATTATCCATTGATATTTGGTATTATCCATTATTTAGTCATTTACGTAACACGTCCGATAGTTTTCCAGCGGTACTGCGGTCTGTGGCTTGATGCAGATGCACCCAAACTATGAACTTTACAGTCAGTTGCAGCAAGTTTGGTTGGAAGCTGCTGCTAATGGGATATTAATTTATTGTGGAGATAATTTTGAGATCAGACAATAACAGATGCTGGGATCTATGTGTTTTGTTAATTAATTATTTGATTCTTTTTAATTGAATCTGATGATGCTACCACATGCGTTGTTCTTTATTTAGTAATTTATTGATATTTTCATAAAACAAGTAACAGCATATTCATCGTTATTAGTCTATATCCTCCCTACAGCTGGAACACAGGTCTTTGCTAGAGGTAGTGGGCCGTTATCCATAACATGGTCATCGAGCAGTGTCATAGGTCTTCAAAAAAAACTGTTTTAATTTTCGATTCCCGTCAATTCGTCTCGAAACCCATTTTTTTAAATCGATCGAAGTTGCTCTCAATGTTCATTATTCATGATCAAATACCATTTACAAAACAAACGATCTAATACGAACCAAACATAAATCAATACAAAAACAATGTCGCATCAAAATTTAATTTCCTGAAGACGGATGAGACGTCAGTAAGATAAATCATTTATCAATTTTAAATGCAAATCTGTGAATTACTTTGGCGGAGTTAGATCAGGGAACGTGCCAAAAGGCTGCATTGAGACCCCACACTAATTGGCTAGCATCCATAAATTTTGTCGCAAATCTACATTTTGAGCTCGATTTTTTTTTCTCATCTTCTTAATTTGATCGTTTTCATTGGCATTCTGGAATTGGTTTATGACCCAGTTTAGGAGAATTATTTAAAGAGCTATCAGCAGAAGGTTTTTTTTATTGCAGAGGACAGATGGCGATATTATGCATACACCCAACGATAATTCAAAATTCGTATTTAGTTGTTAGCCTTTACATTATATATCAATAAATTATTGTATTGAGTAAGAGGAGTCTCAGCCACATTTTGCCAGTTTTGTTTTAGCCCGATGTGATAGCAGCAACCAGTTATTTTTATCTAGAAGATCTGCCTTACTCCTCATGAAAATATTATACCTAACTCGCTACCCGCCTCGGCTTCGCACGGGTGCAAAGTAAGGTACATTGCACCCACACATATAACACCTTCCTGTTGAATCACTCTATTTATTACTGAAAACTGCATTCAAATCATTTGCTCAGGTTCAAAGATCTAAGCGAATAGGAGCCAACAGGGCTATACTATGTAACGATGACAGACATTTTAATAAATCAATGATACAACGAGCCAAAGACTACGACTTCCCCTATAACTTAAGTGATTGTTTCCAAACTCACGATTGTTTGTGTTAATTCAGTTATCCTCAAAGTTACCATTTGACGTAACGCTGTTAGTTAGCACTACTTCCAAGAGTTGCTTTGTTTGTTCGTTACAAATAACTATAATCTGGTTTATGTTATATCTATACTTCTGATTGGGTTCAAATAAAACTAAAAGTAATTACAGTGAGTTTCTCTAAGTCACGCTTCGTGCCTTTCTATAGCAATATGTGCGTAATTCTCATCATGCTATTTTTTTTCCATTTAATAAAATTCATTTAATATAGGTAGGTATCACATACGTACATAAACCCACACCTTTTTATTATGGGGATAGGCAGAAACTACCGTTAAGCTGACAGTCGTTACAGACGGCCGTTTGACAGTCGTTACAGGTAGTCAGTGGCCCAAAAGTCTGACAACCAGTCTTACCAAGGGGTATCGTATTACCCAGTAGTACTAACTGGGTTGTGGAGGTCAGATAGGCAGTCGCTCCATGTAAAATACTGGTATTCAGCTGCATCCGGTTAGACTGGAAGCCGACCCCAACGTAGTTGGGAAAAGGCTAGGCAGATGATGATGAGGCAGAAACTACCGAACGCTAGGTGCTACGATCCTCACAAACTTATTCTAATTCGTCCACGTTCATTCATTCCTATAACATAAATAAATATAATTATAAGAAGTGTACCTACTTAAAATTGACTAAACTTAAACTCACTTTAACTTTGATTTTGTTGTTGATTTTTCAATACAAATACCACAGACCATTTAACAAAGGTCGACCAAACAGTGCCCTGGCAATAACACCGAAAGAAAAAAGAAGCATGACGCACTCTAGACGGACAGGCACACATTGACGCCGTTTGAGCAAATGTAATGCAAGATATGTAGTTTTAATTCCGCGAAATAGATCCTGGCTTGGATGCAGGATTGCAGCATTTCCAGCTTGCAAAAATATTTTACAGAATCAGGCGTTACTTTGCGGAAATTCATAACATTTAATGCAATGCAAAGTACCCGTTTGAGTATCGTAAATATTGTAATCTAATTCAACAAAATAAACCCATAATGTCAGTAAATCAGTAAGATACTTGATAGGAAAAATGGATCTGGTGGTTTTCTCGGCAACTAATGATCGTAAAAAAATACGGAAGGCGCTGGAATTAGCTCCCCTGACCTCTTTCCTTATATTGATATTCTGTTCAACACCAACGTAATAACATGGGCGATACTATTTCGCTCTTATTTAAGTAAGCCCTCAAAGTGTATCGATCGGTTTAAGCTACTAATATGTCTTAAAGTCACGTCCTTTAATAACGAGGGGAATCCGAACATCGTTTGTGATTATCTAGATAGTGTTAACCTAAGCCAGTTCTTACGTAACTAAAGGGACTGAACCGAATCAGTTGTTGGGTTCCATACCAAAGGTTTTTTGAAAAGATGTGCTTCTGTAAACAATTTTTAAGCCTACATGAAAAGCTCCAATTTGACCGAATACTATAGGAACGTTTAAAAAAAACGACCACTTTACATAATGAAATTGAAATTTTGACCATTTTCGAGCAAAAATCTGAATAAATCTGCTGCAAACAAACACAGTTTGGGCAAGATCTCAATGCTACCGACTATAATCGTTATTCCAAAAATAAAAAACTCTTGGTCCAAAAAAATACACTTTACTACTATATACTATACTATAACAGCCCATAACGTCCACTGCTGGACATAAGCCTCTCCCATGATGGGAGGAATCTGCCGTAATCTCCACGCTTGGCAGGCGGATTGGAGATCGCAGTGATGAAAGACTAACAGAAAACGCTGCTGCCCATTCTCTGGTCTACGGAGGCGCAAGGTGTTCTGCCTCAGACATTAGTCGCCTTATACGACACCCGTGAGTGTAATGGGTTGGTTATATTCTACTCTGCCGGATACCACACGGAAAAATACACTAAAAAGTCTAAAATGACTTTACTTTCGGAAGTCAGTTTGTTTGTTTGTTTCATTGACTTTTTGCCAAAAAAAGGATGCCTGTTGAATATATAACGACCTCATTTTTAACCGATTTCTGGAAGGCTCCTACACCAAACAAAGTAAGCTGAAGATCGACCTCTCATAAGTAATAAACACAATAATAAACTACTAAGTAAGTACTTCTCAATTTCACCACATACTAATTTACCACTCCAACTAAGACTACAATTAATTGTAGTCTTAGTTGGAGAGGTAAATTAGTATGTATATGCATTTGACTGATTAATCAGTCAAATGCTTTAACTAACTAATTTAGTGGAACACCAAGAAACTGCCGCTAAACACAGCGGTACCAGGAGTCCAGAAATAAGGAAGAGAACTACCATTAATTAAAACAAGCTACTCCAGAATAAGGCTACGAGTTGTTCTACGCGAGCGAAGTTTGTTCGGTTGGTTTAATTCGGTTCTCAGGTCATTGGACTGTGTGCTTTTGAGTTTAGAGTTGTTGTTACGTATCTTTACTAATTAGTCTTTGGAGGTTGTCAGTTACGTATAAGGCTTAAGGAAGAGTGTGTTTTGGTAAAACCGTTTTTTTTAAACTACTTTTCACGTACCTACTAAAAAGATGTAGTAGGAATAGACTATTTTTTAGATTTTCTTCTATTTGTCGATGTTTGCTGTAAGTTTGTCAACACATTCTATAGACCAAACGCTTATTTGAAATGATGTTTGTTTGCATAACGCGACTTAGGCTCACTGCCTTATAGGTATTCAGGGAGCAAAGGATGACATGCTTAATACTATTATTAGTTGCACAGCAAACTTTAAAACCATAAACTGAAAAAAAATATAGAATGTGCTTTCAAATTTCAAACGCCTTCCGTTTCTACCCTCTCGAGACCGCGTAAAAGTAACGTTTCCTTATAAATTAACTCGCCGGCAGCATTTTCAATGGAACATTAAGGAAATTGCCCACGGCAATAAGCTATATAGTGTGGCCCAACTATTAGTATGCAAAGCGAGTGTTACTTAGGTGGTCAGCCACCTTATTGGTGACGTCAATTTGATGTTGTATTGTGATGTCTAATAATGGAGGATTGATGGGTAGGTATGTGTTGTAGCCTTTTTGGAGCTTGTGAGTTATAACGTGAGTAGAACAGTCAAATTATTTTGTACCTGGCAATGTGGCAATCAAACGATCACAGATTGTCTAAGCAATTTATATGTCTGTCAAATTAAGTAGATACTCATTTAAAAGTCTGTCAAATTGCTCAGACAGTGTGTAGTTTTAAATCACCAGTAATATAACACGGCAATATTTGTTGCAAACAGATAGCTGTATCAGCGTTTGATTCAAAAGTATTCCTACGGAATGGGCTCTACATATCATCAACATCATCATCAGCCTATAATGTTCCCACTGCTGGGACACGGTCTTCTCTCTCTATATACAAATACATATTATAATCCACCCCACTGGTCAAGTGCGGACTGTGTTGGTTGGTATATGTCACATGTCTTTGAATTTTTAGTTCTAGGACATGCACTTCCATTTGTTGAGCTCACGTAGTGCACTGCAACACAGGTGTCTTAAATAAATCCAGAATGTTGAATAATGATACATTGCAGAAACAAGAAGCGTACAGAGCTAGACGACTGCTTTAATTAGATACATACCCCTCACGTTTACAAATTCCTTATGCAAGAAGTGGGTTCGTTAAGCTCCCAGGCACTAGAAACATAGCTAGAATTTTCTACGTAGTATTAACAAAGATTGTACATAATTGACTATGTAGTGACACCAAATATATTATTTTAATACTATACTACCCTGCCGGGGTTGCGGGACTGTTCGAAAGAGATACTGTGGCCCCGGAACACAAAGGGCGATGAAGGAACATGGATGGGTTTTAGTCAGTAAAAGTCTGACACTCCCTCCTGCTCCGCCCAGAGCGGGAGGAGTCATTTGATGATTTCCCACACGAAAAAAAAAAATACTATAATACATATACTGATCGTTATACAAAACTTAAAAGTAATAGGGGTGTACTATAATATAAACTGTTTGCTATCAGTATAATTATATTTACAAGTGTGATGTGTCTTGGCTATATACTCCTACGAGTAGCCTCACTGAGCTACGGAATCACTTTTTTTTCTATCACATTTCTTCTGATTTTCTAATCACTTTATATATCAGACCAATATTACAAATTCAAGAACATAACAATACCATTTCTCACATTTGAATATTTTCAATCCAATCTTCAATCGTCATTACCTACAGCTGGTCTGGAAAAGCTGTTCCAAGCTATCAACATTACAGTAGAAGCAGAATTTAATAAAATTCCAATATCCAATAATGGGACCGAACGGTACAGTAACACGAAAGTCTTAATGTGGAAATTCACTGAAAATTTTCTCGATACAAAATCATTCCGCTTTTAAGTGAACAGTTACAATTGTTAGGGGAAGTGTACACGAGCGGGGTATTAGTGCAAGTTAAAACAAGTACAAGTGATGGCTTCCTTGTGAATTGGTGAAGACAAGCAGACAACATTGAATGTTGTGTTGTGTGTTGGGTTGTGTTGTTGTTGTTGTTTTTTATTATTATTTAGTTTTTTTTATTTTTTTTATTATTTTTGTAGTTCCTGTGCTTGTCCCAATTTTTATTTTGTTTCTTTCTTTAAGAAGGAACGGGAAGGCCTTTGCCTAGGAGTGGGACATTTTAGAGAACATTTCAGCCGAATATGTCCATTGCTGGACATAGGCCTACCCCAAGTGTCGCCACATTGACCGGTCCCGTGCGACTCGCATGCAACGGATCCTCGCAACCATCACAGGTCATCGGTCCACCTAGTGAGACAACGCAACGTCGTCCGTTTCGAGGTCGCCCACTCCAGAACTTTCAGCCCCATCGGCTATCCGCAACCAATGTGCCCACTGCCACTTAAGTTTGGCAATTCTACAAGTTATGTCGGTCGGGTAACCTTCGATCCCTCGCGGATTTAACTATTGGTAGAATTTAGAAGAGATCAAGAGATAAGTTAAGAATTCAGAAAAAAACCGGACAAGAGCGAGTCGGACTCGCACACCGAGGGTTCCGCACAAAATTTATTGAATGAAAGGTAAATTGCGGTTTACGATTTATGACGTATTAAAAAAGAAAACTACTAATTAGATCTCGTTCAAACCAATTTTCGGTGGAAGTTTATATAGTTACGTACATCATATATTTTTTTTAGTTTTGTTATTCTCTTATTTTAGTTACAGGGGGGGGGGGGGGGACATTTTACCACTTTGGAAGTGTATCTCGCGCAAACTATTCAGTTTAGAAAAAAATGAAATTAGAAACTTCAATATCATTTTTGAAGACCTATCCATAGATACCACACACGTATGGGGAACCCCCAAAATTTATTGATTTTTTTTTCTATTGTTGTGTGAAAATCTTAATGCGGTTCACAGAATACATCTACTTACCAAGTTTCAGCAGCATAGTTCTTATAGTTTCGGAAAAAAGTGGCTGTGACATACGGACGGACAGACAGAAAGACAGACATGACGAATCCATAAGGGTTCCGTTTTTTGCCATTTGTCTACGGAACCCTAAAAAACACCCAAAATTACCTTGAGGTTATTGAATTGTTAGGTTTAAAACTATAGTTCACTAGTGCATTACCTGCGTGTGCGATAAGGACTGGAATATGGAAACGTGTGATTGCAGTTGAAAATGTAAACTTATGTGAAAAAGTGTTATTATCATAAATATGAATGTGGCTGTCTCTAATACTCTTTTCATTGTATGTCTTTCTGCTCGTTAGGAGAAAACGTACATCTGCTGAAAAGAGATTACACTGGATGCTATTAATCTTTATAATAAGTTAAAGTTATGGGGACGTAGGAGGTGGACATGGGTCGATAAGCAATGAAATAAATAATTAAGTTAAAATACTTTTTTTCGCTTGTGACTAAAAGAGTGATGAATATAAATGTTGATAGATGGAGGGGGATAGGAAGATCAAAGAAACTCTGGATCGATTGTGTGAGGAATGATATGAAAGATAAAGTAGTAAATGATAGTGTGACGGTTGACAGGGGAGAATGGAAGAAAAACACGTGTTGTGCCGACCCCAAGTAACATGGGATAAGGGCAGGAAGATGACAATGACTAATTTTAAAATAAAACAAGGAACTACACATATTTGTCATTTTATATTATTTATAGGAATAAAATTATAAGTATCTAACCAGCTGCTGAGCCCGCGTGGAGGTTGCAGTCTATGTCACGGTACCGAACTATCGCAAAAAAAAAACATCTTATTTTATAATTCAGGTCATCTACCTAGGTCCTAGGTATATGCCTAATTATTTTAATCCAAATCCGTCGTTAATATGTGAAAGTGTTTAGACCGACAAACAGAATTAGTTTCTCGTTAATGATATTACTGCTCGCAGTTCGGTAACTAACCCAAGGGATCATACTACCGAGATAAAAAGTATCCTATGTATTAATCCGGCTTATAAACTATCTGTGTGCAAAACGTCATCCAAATCTGTTCTGGAGTTTTTGCGTGAAAGAGTAACAAACATCCTTCCTCATAAACTATCGCATTTTTAATATTAGTAATATTAATTTTAAGTACCAAAGATTAATTAATAATGTCTTCCGACTACCATATCTAGTTATCAATTAACAACAAACTATCTGAAACTAATATAAATAAACTACGGGCTTAATACCGGCATTAATTGTGCAACAATGGCGATAAAACTCGGTAACGACCAACAAATAAAACATTAAGACGGATTGAGTGCTATAAATTGTTATCAGGCAGACTTTATTAGTCGTAGCTTTGGGTGATTCTTCGGATTCAGTGGCTTTATTTGACAAATATAGTAAAATAACATTTATTTCATCATCATTTCAGCTGAAAGACCCCCTTAAGTGTCGCTACATTGACTGGTCCCGTGCGATTCGCATACTCGGATTCCTGCAACCTTTACCAGGTCATCGGTCTACGTAGTGGGAGGCATTCCAACGCATTGTCTTCTGGTTCACGGTCACCACTCCAGAACTTTTGTTTATCTTCAGGCATCTTTGGCCTTATAGACATAATGGTAAAAATACAATTTGTGTTAGTGTTAGTAAAACATAGAACTTTGAAACTATGTTAAAAACACTTCATATTTTGGTGTATAGCGAATTATTAATATTATATATGCGAAAGTAAGTTTGTTATAATTTTGTTTGTTACCTTTTCACGCCTACACCATTGAACCGATCATCTTGAAATTTT
The DNA here is from genome assembly GCA_941918905.2 of Xestia sexstrigata. NCBI lineage: Eukaryota > Metazoa > Arthropoda > Insecta > Lepidoptera > Noctuidae > Xestia > Xestia sexstrigata. Next base: position 23,757,735 of record OW799201.2, read on the forward strand.
GCATAGGTATACGTTGTCGGGTGTACAGAAGAGAATATAGGGAACCTTTCATCCCGAAAAGAAGTACTGTTCCCGAGGAAAACAATAATAACGTTTTTCTCGGGAACAGTACTTTTTGTACTTTATGGCGCCATGTGTCTTTCGAAACATGATTGAAATATTTTATAACAAGCAGAGTACAACCCAAATTAATTGTCAGATTCAAAATTAACGCTAACGAAGCCGTGAGAAAAAGCTAGTACCGAATATCGTTTATTTCTTTTAGTTTTCTGGATACAAACACCTTACGTAGGTACTTCTTTTTTCTTGTCTCTGGTACCCTTTTAACTGATGCTAATACCACTCTATCGGCGATCAACACATCTAACCGGCGTTCAGCCACTGCAATTTTAATATTATTAACCAATATGACACTTTTTACAGCTCTCGAACGCAATTTAAATGTGAAATTTACACATAGGCAGACATAATGGATGTTAAACTAGCATGCCTGCGGCTTTGCCAGCATGGTGTTCGATAATTGTCCCACGAGATCATACTACCGAAATAAAAAGTATCCTATTAACACATCCAGGTTATAAGCTATGTGTGTGCTAAATTTCATCCAAATCCGTGAAGGAGTTTTTGTGTGAAAGAGTAACAAACATCCATCCATTCTCACAAATTTTCGCATTTATAAATTTAATTAGTAAGTATTAGTAAAATTTAGCTCTTTCAGTTGTCTAGTTCAGGTATCAATATCATCATCATCCTATTAACGTTCCCACTGCTGGGACACAGACCTCCTCTCTATGAGAGGGAATAGGCTATAATCCACCACGCGGGCCCATTGCGGATTGGTAGATGTCGCATGTCTTCGAATTTTTTGGTTGAAGGACATGCCGGTTTCCTCACGATGTTTTTCTTCATCGTTTTGAGAGCAGTGGTGATGAAATAAATTACCCAAAGTAATGCGCCTGTCTGGGTTCGAACCCACGACTTACTGTTCGTAAGTCGGGGCCGCCACCACTGGGCCACCACACACACACACAGAGCATATCAATATAACTTCGTATTAAATCCAACTCGTGACATGTCACTTACTCGTACATGATAAGATTTGCAGATCAATCAGCCAAGTTTACAAAAGGACAGTCCCGTAATTATAACAACAGCAATGAGGAAATTATACGACAGGACACGTTAGATGAAAAAAAATCAGAAATATTTACCGCTTTTGTGTACCACCCTTAAAAACTTAACCCTAACGTAAGCGTTTCTGTTTCAAACGTCATCAGTGATTTTCCATCAATGTACTCCTATCCTAAAGTCGCAGCGAGATTGCGGAGTACTTTGCATGCAGGTGTTACTGCGACGGAAACGTACCTACAACGTTTTAAAATTGAATTTCGAAGCGAATTCCGAGGCGCTTGCATTTTTTTGACTATTCATAAGTAGAACGCTTTTTTTAATGATACATTTGCAAGTGACGGGTTACTTTCTGGAACTTTTTGCTTTATAACTGGTTTTAGTACCAGGGCAACTTTGATGTTAAACATTGTGGACTGCTTTGGGTGTTGAATTTTAGGGAATGGTTAACCTATGGAATGTTAGGTATTAACTTCTAAGTGGTGTGTGTGATGGACGTCGTCCCTGCTAGATAACATGGTTACAACCCGCTTGCCCTGTTTCGAGACTTAAGATTTATAGGAAACGGGTTGAAACGGGGGTAGAAAATAGAAAAACTAGAGTTGCATTTAGAAATTAGTTGACCAGTGCATTGGCACTGGTCAACTATTTTTTTTATAAAAACTATTACTATTATTAATATTATTTTATAAAACTTTTTCTATTTTCTACTCTAGCTCTATAAGCTAGAGTAGAAAATAGAAAAACTTACGGGTGTAAGTTTGACTACTAAAATAAATGCGAAACATTTGTTTTCTTTTTGCTATTTGAACAATAACAGCAAACAAAATCAATTTTCTTGAAGCTTTTGATTTATCGATCTCATCCCTAAATTCCGGCAGGCCCATAAGCCCATTTTTGACATTTGATCTGACGTTAAGATAAGATAAGATAAGATAATTTTTATTTGTCCAAAACATGAGCATACACGCACATAGCATGCAAGATGTTACATCAAATTATAATTATGGCAGTCATGTTTTGCTTGAACGGCGTACAAATCGGACGGATCGGACGCTACACAGCATCAAGTGAATTTAAATTCGTCCATTACACACAGCAAATCTAGCAGTTAGCAAATCAATTTAGACCATACTTAAACTAAAAGGTACAAATAAAATACAATCAAATAGTTTCATAAGCTCATCATAGCAAATAATACAAATCCAATAATACATATCAAAAAATCAAATGTTAAACAATTATTAATAAAAATTAGGATGTCATTATACATGTCAAATTAATTTTTCAGTCAGAAATTCGTCAGTGCTGTAATAGACTTTCTCTAACAGAAGGCTTTTTAATCTATTTCTTAATTTTCCAGTAGTCAATTCCCTCCAATGTTTTGGCAACTTATTATAAAGAATTGGCGCCATACAGAATACACTTTTACGCATTAGAGTTGTCCTGGATCTCGGGATACATAGTTTCTATTTCGAACTACTCTATCTGACAATAAGGGGAATAGGCGTGGATTCGATTTGACAAACATAATGGTCTCAAAAATGTACATTGACGGAAGGGTTAATATTTTATATGCTTTAAAAAATGGTTTGCAACTCTCTGTAACATGAAGTCCAAACATAGCCCTCAGGCTTCTCTTTTGCGTTTTAAAAATCATATCCTTGTTTGTTGAATTTCCCTAAAAAATTAGTCCGTATCTTAAGTTAGATGACACTAAGCCGTGATAAGCGATTAGCAGCGCATCAACATTTAGGATGGGGGCTAATTTATACAGTGCATATGTGGAATTACTATTTTTTTTGCTTAGTGCTTCCGTATGAGCTTTCCAATCTAATTTTCTGTCAATAGTTACTTCAAGAAATTTGGTTATGTTCACTTTGTCTATGTTGTTACAATAATGGACATTTACATTTGGTATGGATGATCTTTGGGCAAAATGCAGAATATTCGTTTTCTCAAGGTTTATCTTAAGATAATTGTTTTCCAACCATTTTACCATTGATTCTATAGAATTTTTAATGTCAGTTTCGTATGTGTCCCTATTTTTGCATGCGATTGTTATGGTACTGTCGTCGGCAAAAAGTGTCATTGGGTGGTCGATACTTTTAGGTAGATCATTAATATACAGTATAAAAAATAGCGGGCCTACGACAGTACCTTGGGGTACGCCAAATTTAACTACACGTTCCCTTGATTTATATAAAATTTCCTGTTTATTGCTTTTATTTACTGCTGAAATTTCTGTAAATTGTGTTCTGTTGCTTAAATAAGATCTAATAAGGTTTGAGACATTACCTCTAATGCCATATGCTTCTAATTTCTCAATAAGTATGTCGTGTCGGACATGGTCGAAAGCCTGTGTCATGTCACAGAATATGGTACATTCAGGTATATTCGAATCTTCTTTTTGCATGACATTATGTAAAAAATCGTAGATAGCCATGTTTATTGTTCTACCATTTCTGAACCCTTTCTGTTCATTAGCGAGTATATTTTCTCTTTCGAGGTAAGTATACAACTGTTTACATAAATACTTTTCAAATATTTTAGAAATTATACTAATAAGGGAAACTGGCCTATAGCATTGCATAAGCTCTTTATTTTCCTTTTTAAATAGTGGTTATATATATTTTTAATGCATCGGGAAAAACACCTGTCTCGATGCACAGATTAATTATATGGCTTAGATGCAGTGATATTTCTCCTGCTACAGATTTTAAAACTTTTGTTGATAGGCCATCATGTCCTACACTATTTGTATTTTTCAATTGTTTTATAATTTTAAACACTTCGATTGGCAGACATGGGGCGAGAAAAGGAATCTTTTCTTTTTGGTATCAGCGATGTAGCATTATTCCCAGATCCTGCTATAGGGTTTATTTTGTCAACGTAGTAATTATTAAAAGAATCTGCAATAGCCTTTGGGTCAGTGATGACGTAATTTTTTACACAAATTTTGTCAATACAGTTTTTCGGAATGATGAATTTTGAGTTATTTATAATTTTCCAGGTAGCTTTTGATTTATTATCAATCAAATAATTATTAGCTTTTGATTTATTCAATTTTTGTTATCGGTGTTTATTGCATGGTTATTCTGCGCCTTTTGGGTGAGTTTTACATTTTTTTAAAAATACTTTTTAATAACAAGTCAGTTTTCTTTTATTATTCTTATTTGGTTTAAGTCTATATTGCCATAAAAGTTGTCTTTTCTTTATACTACATAGTTTTACACCACGTGAAACCCATTTTGGTTTTCTCATCGTGCTAATTCTAACATTATTTTCGGGAAAGCACAATTTATAGAATAACGAAAATATATCAATAAAAGATTTGTACGCTACATTAGGATCATTGGTTTCGTAAATGTCAGAAAATGATAATTCATCTAAGCAATTTTTAAATTTTGTCATATTTTCATTGCAGTAGTCGCGTCTTGTAACCTTCCAATATTTTATCTTACATTTTTTTTGTACTGGAAACGTTATTAGTTCTGCCGTATGGTCAGATAGAACAAGTTCTAGGACTTCGGTCTTACAAACTTTGCGAAAGTTATGAGCAATATAATTAATACAGGTTTTACTCTTTAGGCGTGTAGGTTGATTCAAGGCTAATTTTAAATTGTAATTCAGTAATAGGCATTCAAATTCAATGGTTTGAGCGTTCTTTTTTAAAATGTCAATATCGAAATCCCCTGCAATGACAATATTATGATGGCATTTTTTAGATAACTCTTGCAGGAGGAATTGTAATTTGTCCATACATGCGTTGAAGTTTGTTGACTTGAGAGCCCTATGCCTATGCCCTATACAAACATGCCAGGACAATGTTATAATTAGGTAACTCTATCGCGCAACATTCAAATACTCCGGGATCTGATATGTTGGACATCTTCTTTAATTCGATAAAGTGGTGTCCGTTCTTTACCAAGATGCATGCTCCGCCTCTCTTGCTTTCTTTTCTGCAGTACGAAGCCGCTAGTTGATAATTTGGTATAGTTAAGTAAGACTCGTATCCTGTCATAATGAAGTGTTCAGTTACACACAATATATCTACACTTAAACCCTTTTCTGGTAATAGCTCATTTACGTTACGTTCGTTTAGTTACGCTCGTTTACGTCCGTCTAGTTGAGATAAATTAATTATTGTATTTTGTGAACTTATTTCTGTGTATTCTGCAAATATGTCGAGTCATAGGGTCAACCGAATAACGCCGTCAGTCATACCCGGCAAAACAACTGTTTCAAATTGTTAATTTTCTACTTGCCTGGTTTTGATGGTAATTTTCGATGTTATAAAATTACTCCGAAACTCCGGTTTTGTTTACAAAAATAACTTTTGTAGGAGTTAATATGATAAGTGTAGACTATAAAAACAAAGTTTGATTTTGACGCAGCATGGTACGGGATTCCATATATCCATGAGCATTCTCCTTTGACGTTTGTTACCAAAGACATTCAAATATATTACTAGGTATTTTTAAATCTCTTTGTTTGTTACTCTTTCACGGAAAAACTACCGAACGGATTTTGATGAAACCTCACAGTAACATAGTTTATACATCAGAATAACATAGACTATAATTTATAATGACATTGTGAAACAAAAATGAATTTACGCGGGTAAACCACGAGCGGAATTTAGTTCTATATATTTTTACTAGCTGCCCGTCCCGGCTTCGCACGGGTGGACTTTTTATTTTTTTCTATTCTATCCTATCTCTCAAGTTGGATCGAACTGCACATGGTGTGCGAATTTTATTATAATCGGTTAAGTGGTTTAGGAGTCCATTGAGGACAAATATTGTGACACGAGATTTATATATACATATTAAGATTAGCCATTAATGTGCACATTTATTAATTTCATATCTTTCGAGATACTCTGGTCGTGCACCACCATAAACCAGCCGTCGTAAGTTATCCATTTCATTTAAATTTTCTTTCCTTTTCAGCTACTTTTATTCAGGTCTAGACTGTGCTGTCCATAACTTAAATTACTACATAGTTAAGACCATCACTGTCTGTCTAGCCTTTTTTCAACTATGTTGAGGTCGGCTTCTTGTTTTACCGGATGCAGCTGAATAACAGTATTTTACATGGAGCGACTGCCTATCTGACCTCCACAACCCAGTTAGTACCGGGTAATACGATACTCCTTGGTAAGACTGGTTGTCAGACTTTTTGTGCCTCTGACTACCTAACGACTGTCAAAAATCTACAAATGACAGCCGGGACCAACGGCTTAACGTGGCGGTCATCCATCCACAGACCTAGGCAAGCACGACTTAACCTAACGATCGACCCGAGCGGCTGTTATTATTTAGCCACGAGTTCCACATAGTTAAGACCGCAATACAAAACAAAAACACTTATAGGCACCGTATATCACCAAACAGTAAATATTTTTAAAAATGTATGTATTATAACATCTAAGCAACGAAATACAAAACAGCAATTTGGAAGGAATTTTATGCGCTAACACTTAATTTTGGAGAGAGAAACATGATTTACAATGTTAAATTATACGCTCATGTAACAGCGATTAGCCAGCGCCAGAGTTTTATGGGATATTATGTGTTTTTCCCTAAGGTTTATGTTAAATTCAGTAGGAACATGAAATCCTGCAGTTATACCGCCCACTGAAGTACGGTAACATTTACAGAGGTTTGCTAATTGTGGACAACAAGCAGCTATTGTTTTAATAATTTTGGTAGTTTTGTGAGGCGTTAGGCCACAGCCTGAACTAAGTTAGAGTTTGTGTCTAAATAATTATATAAACTCGCTTTTAATTACTTACTTCATCAGTACACCAGATCGTAATTTAAATCTTGTATAAGTCTCATTCTTTTTTTAACTGTAAGTTTATCCGACATTCCTTTTTCAATATCAACGCCAACATGACACAATTGTAAAAAAAAAAAAACCGATCAAACAACTTAGTACAAAAATTCGAAGTTCCCTGAACTTATTAAGCAAAACGTTGACTCAGTTTACACACTGTGAAATATGTGATCGAGTAAGTATGCATAACTAATCATTTACATGTTTTTTACAGTTCTCCCAGGAAAAGTATGCGCTTCGGCAATTATCGTCTATCTTCGGAAATACATACGAACGAGATATAGTATTGTCATGATTTTCAAATAAGATCTGTTGTGATCTATCTAAACTTATACTATTTAGGGTTTTAAAGATTTCAATCACTCGTTTTATTTTTGAGAAATGACAACGCTGCCTAACCGTCAATGTTGTAGCGGGAAGGGGTAGTTTATAAAGCATGGCACTCGGCCAAGAGAGGGCTGTTTGTTGGAAGAAATTGTAGTGTTAAGACTAATGGTCGAATGAATGGCCGGTAACTGATAAGTGTTGTAATTATGGCATTTTGTATAAAACGTGAAGTAATATAGAATTGCGTAATACCAAATAATTTGAAAAGAGTAACCATGGAGTTTCTTGCCGGTTCTTCTCCATGGAGCGACCAACCCGAACCGTGCACCCTTGTCGACGTTCATAAGTGCCCATCCAGGCCTATGTGGAATAAAATACATACTTGGATTTGAATGTGATCAAGAGTTGATTGGAGCTACAGTGGTTTTACTACAGTATAGAACTATTATTACATCCCAGAAGTGTTTTCATAATTAGCAGTAGCTTAAATAGTAATTTACGAATTGACAACTCTGTTGAATTCCAAAAAACTTTTTATTGACAGAGTATTCGACGCGACTAGAGTACCTAGCAGAAAAAAGGCTTTAAACAAAAACATATTATTGTTATTAGTGCACCTCTATAACACGGAAACACGAAGATTACCGAAGCGCAAACCTTTTCTGGTTGTATTGTATTTTATTTATGGTTTAATCGTGCTCTTTCGACACGCGAAAGATTCGTTGGACTGTGGCAACACTGCCCGAGTGACATGTCAAAATTTTGTTCCGTATTTTAAAATTAAATTTAAATAGCTATTAAGTTAAATTAAGGTGTAATCATATGTTATATCGTATTTTAAATGTGTAAATACCCTGGAAAATTATTTTCCTGTTAATTAATAAAGGATTCGGTTGTACGGCGACGTAACGACGTTACCGGTAACCTAAAACCAACAGCTGATGTTCGGACTACGGATTTAAACGGGGAGTATTTGTTTACTTTTATATTTAGAATAGCACACAATTGTCCCATAATCGTAACTGTAGAACACGTCCACGCCAATTCTAGTATAGTTTTTGTTTTTTTTTTGCTAATTTAGATGGTTCTAGATTGCATTGTTGACAATTGTCATTTCGTAAAAAGTAAAATTCTAACGACTTAAACTTGCTTACATCAATCTTTTCAATATTAGCTAAATATAAAGTTCGTGACAGTTATTTTATTAACGTCTTGAAGTAGTATTGTAATAATCATAAGTTTTTAGTCCAGGCAATCTACCCACATGAAAAAGTAAAACAATAAGAAAGTAAAATTCTGATTGAAGCAATAAAATTAATTATTCAGTAAGCTAATATCATTCTTGTCAAGCTAATATAGCAGCCTACCTCATTTCAGAGTAACACAAACTTTTTCCCTGTTTTTCCCCTTTTTATATCTCTAAATTCTCTTCATTGGTCTATCCTATTAGTTCTCACTGTTTCTTTATTTCCAATTTTCAGTAACCAATCCGGAAACCATGCCTGTGATGACCCGTAAGGCTACTGCTCAGGATATGGAGCTAAAATTGAGAACGGCCCTCCAAGAACTTAAGGACTCTAAACTCCAATGCCAACAGCTGTTGCAGGAGAGAGAAGACAGTGAGGAGGAGGTCATTAACGTAAATAGCAAAAACTCGAGCTTAAAACGGGAGCTAGTAGACCTACATCAGGAATTCTTGAATGTTGTCAATGAACGGGATCAACTAAGGGCGGTCACGGATGGGTTCAACTCTTGTAGCAACTTGTATGAGGAGGCTTTATGTAAAATTAGGGATCTAGAGGATGAATTAGTCCATGCAAATGTCAAACTTTTAAATTTGAAAAAGGAAAAGGATCATACTCAGGCTTTGGAAACTGAACATTTGTATAATGAATTAGTTAATACAAATTGCAACCCTCATTCCATTATAACAATAGACCTTACAGAGGACTCCTTACTAAAGCATAACTACAGCCATAAAATTAGTCAAAATAAAATTAAGAAATATGCACGATTAAATAGAATCATTAAAAAATGTAATAAATATAAGAAACAACAAAAACACCATTCCAAAAATATTCAATTAAGGAAAGAATGTGTTTCTCTAGTTAATAAATTAAATAACTATCAGATTAAATTGGAAGATAGTATAAATATTTATGAAATTGACACTCAGCGCTTACAATCAGAAATACAGGCTCTTAATAAGTCACTAAAATCATTATATAATAAATATGAAGGCTCTCAAAATCAAATTAAAGAGCATATTCTTGCTACACATGCATTGGTAGACAAAGTGGACTCGCTGACTCTCAGCAACACTCAGTGTACTTGTCAGAGGGAATCCAGCAATGATGCCCTCCAGCTTGAGGCAACGGAGGACCCGTCCCTAGCTGTGAGTACTCAGGACTGTATTTCCACCCAAGATACAATACCTGACTTAGGTAATTTTGTCTCACCAAATAGTCTTGGTTCTAATCTTTCAGTTGTGTTCTCTGATAGTATAGGTAGAGGGTTAGGGAAATTAATCAGTAATAACCTGAGTTATTGTACCCAAAATTATTGCATGCCAGGGTCAACCTACAAACAGATTATGGCATCAGTAACAAAGACTGTTTGTGATCCTAGTACCACCATTACTATATGTGTTGGTAATAGTTCCAAGATTAAAAAGGAAGACATCACTGACTGTGTTTCAGAGTTGTTGAAGTTAAATTGTAATAAAATAATATTGTGTGCTTTTCCATTTTTTGAAAATTTGGGTAATAGAAAAAACAACTATATACATATGTTAAATAACCATGTACATTTTTTAGTAGGTCACTATAGTGACAGACTTATATATCTGGATATCAACACTATTGTTGGTAAACTGAAGTCGACACGGGGTAAGGTGTATCTACCTATTAGATGTAGACACAAAATAGCTCGGCTATTATCTTATAATATTCACACAGACATAAATAGTATGTCTAAGTTTAGTTCTATTATTAACACTGCGACTATTAGTAGTAATACTAATGTACAGGTGACTTTAAATGAATATAGCATTAATGCTATAAATGTTTACAAACATTGTACTGAGGAGGATCCATGTGTCACCGTGGAGAATTCTCAATTAGGGTCTATTAGTATTAGTGATAGGGTCTTGTTGTCTGAGGATGGCACGGGAGTCTCCGGCCTCACTCCAAATATTAATTTAAACTAGAAAATGAGACAACAGGAGGTACGATTAGCAATATTGTTAATCCTACCAACGTATCTTCTTGCACTCAATTAGTTAGCAAAAAAGGGCCTCAGCAGAACACTTTAAAATTATTCCACCAAAATATCCAAGGCATTTCTTCCAAATTATTAGAAATTGAATTGTTTTTAGAAAATAGTAAGTTTGACATTATTTGTTTTACTGAACATTGGCTAAAGGATTACCAAATGCTTATCAATTATGAGAACTATATGGTGGGTAGCTGCTTTAACCGTAAAACTATGCTTCGTGGAGGTTCCCTAATATTAATAAAAAATTGTTTTAAATATAAGCAACGTAATGACATAGTAGGTCTCTCGGTTGAACATTGCGTTGAACTGTCCTGTGTTGAGCTAGATAAGCATGTAATTGTGTGTGTGTACAGACCCCCAAACTATCAAAACTTTTCCTTATTTGAATCAATAATGGAAGATGTGATGGCAAAACTTGCAGCCAGTAATAAATCTATAATTATTTGTGGTGATTTTAATATCAATATTTTAGAAGAATGCTCAAATAGCAGTCGCTTATTAAATCTTTTTAAGTCATTTGACTTGACCAACACTTTTAAAGAACCTACTAGAGTCACTCCATCTTCTGCTACTTGTATAGATAATATTTTCTGCGATTGTGATTACTTAGATAAAGCAATAGTAAATTGTCTGCCTTCTGACCATAGCGGACAAACTGTAACCTTTAGGTGTAATACACCCCCATTGCAAAAAGTTCAAATTAAATTTAGACCTATAACTTCTAGCAGATTAAATAGGTATAATATTTCGCTACAGAACAAGTTAAGTGTTATGAGCCTTGATGATATTAATATAGATCAATTGTATGATCGTTTCTTTTCAATAGTTCACACGGAATTCAACAAAACTTTTGAAAAGAAGACAAAAAGTATTTGCCCTAAATTCATATTTAGTGATTGGGCAACTAGAGGTATCAGAAAAAGTAGGGAAAGACTATTTGAGCTTTATGGCCTTAAGCCTTTTATAAACACTGAAACTTTTAACAAGTATGTTGCTAAGTATTCAAAAATTTTTAGAAATACGTGCAAGGTTGCTAAAGCACTGCACATTAGCAACAAGATCAAAACAGCAGAAAATAAAATAAAGACAGTTTGGAAAGTTATAAATAACGAGACTAACAGGAAGAAAATACGTAACACTAGCTACACATTAGATACAGCGTGTGGTCCTAAAAGCTCAAATCAGGAAGTAGCTCAAGAATTTGTAAATTTCTTTACCGATATACCACTAAAAACAACGGAGGCTCTTATTTCCTCACCTGAACTCTCAATTGGCTTATTAAAGGCGAATGTGTCTGGCTGCCTGGCTGAATTTAAATTTAAACACATTAACCCTATGATAGTTATTAAAACTTTCCGGCAAATAAAAATCAAACTAACCGAAGATCTATGGGGAATGTCTGTCAAAGTTTGTACATCCATACTTGAGACTATAGCCCCTTACTTAGCTTTAATTTTTAATTTATGTGTAGACCAAGGAGTTTTCCCTGATTTAATGAAATACAGTAAAGTCATACCTCTTTTCAAATCCGGAGACAGTAAAGATACTAATAATTATAGACCTGTATCCGTGTTACCAGTTTTTAGCAAGGTTTTCGAAAAAGTAATGCTTAATCAAATGCTCTATCATTTTAACACCAACAGAATCTTACATGATCAACAGTATGGCTTCACCAAGGGACGTTGTACAACTGACGCCGGTGTAACCTTATTAAAGCACATATTTACTGCGTGGGAAGAGTCTCAAGACGCCATAGGAATTTTTTGTGACCTCTCCAAAGCGTTTGATTGCGTAAATCACGACACATTACTTTTGAAACTTGAGCATTACGGACTGGGTAAACTTGCTCTTAGTTTGGTAAAATCTTATTTGAATGATAGACAACAACATGTTCAAATAAATGGTGTTAATTCACAGGGTTTAAAAGTAAAAATGGGGGTTCCACAAGGCTCAATATTGGGTCCTTTTCTCTTTCTAGTATATATAAATGATCTTCCCTATTTACTGAAAAACCAACCGCAAAATATGGTGTTATTTGCTGATGACACTTCCCTAATTTTTAAGATAAATAGGCGGGCCCAAAATCTAGATGACGTGAATAATGCCCTACTTCAGGTCCAAAATTGGTTCACAGCAAACAATTTGGTATTAAATGAAAAAAAAACCAAATGCATAAGATTTGCTTTACCGAATGTTAAAAGTAATGATTGTGATATAATATTGAATAAAGAGAAACTTGAATTCGTAGATAAAACGGTTTTCCTGGGGATTACGCTTGATTCAAGGCTACAATGGGGTTCTCATTTGACTTCTCTTGCGGGGCGGCTAAGTTCAGCAGCCTATGCCATTAGAAAAATCCGTCAGTATACTGATGTAGATACCGCTAGACTGGTTTATTTTAGTTACTTTCATAGTATAATGTCTTATGGCATTTTACTGTGGGGACGGGCTGCAGATATTGAGTCTATATTTATTCTGCAGAAAAGAGCCATCAGGGCCATATATAATCTTCGTAAGCGCGATTCTCTAAGGGAACTGTTTAAGGATATTGGCATCATGACGGTACATTGTCAATACATCTACGAAAACATAATGTACGTCAGAAAAAATCTGCACCTTTTTGGTAAAAGGGGTGACAGACATAATTACAGTACTAGAAATAGGGACCAACTAGTTCAGCCAGGTTTCCGACTCGCTAAAGTAGACTCATCTTTCATGGGGTACTGTTTGAGATGCTATAATAAAATTCCACAAAGTATTCTTGAACTGAATGAGACGAAATTTAAAACATGCATTAAACGCACACTATGTAAGCAAGCATATTACAAGTTGAGCGATTATATCGCTGATAAAAATGCTTGGCTCAATGCTGGTCCTGCTCCACAAGGACAGGGGCGCATAAATTGATAGCATTAAAATGTATTGTTGGAGCTGCTGAAGATTGTACAACTATCTTTGCATTGTATAGATTCAACCTCTTTAGTATTATATAAATGCATAGCCCATATTGTGTGAGTACTATGTACTAGAAAGCTATCATTCACTGGAAACCTACGTCTTTTCTTGACTTGAATGTGCCCTGGCGGTTTAGAGTATGTCATGCTCACTCAAATGTCTCGCTGATGGTGGCGCATGTGTCGGATCATTTAGTTCCCTTCAAAATGGTTGAGTTGAATGGTGCTGATCCATGCGTCATGTCCGTGAACGGGCGCTGTCGGTTGTGACTGGTCATCTCTTAGTTGCCATGGCTTATTTGAATGAATTATTTTGAATTGTATTTTTGTTGTTTGTGTGTTTTTGCTGTGGACACTTTTAACGTGCACATCTTGCTACATTGTTCTCACATAATATACCATCTCAACATGAATGATGTAACCAAGATTTTGTAACAATATTCTGATTTAAAAGAGTGTCCATGGAGTTTCTTGCCCGTTCTTCTCCATAGAGATCTACGCTAGGGAATGGGCAACTACAGTACTTTCACAGTTTTTATGTCTTGTGACTGGGACTGTAGCTACATTTAATTTTCATCTTTGTTTCGACAATTCAAAAGTGCCTGTAACTGGCTTACTTGAAATAAATGCTTTGATTTTGATTTTGACTTTTTTTGCATTCAATAAAACCTTTTTTTATGAAATCGATCCCGTCCTTTTTGATCGGACACAAATATTATAAGGGTCAAAGCGGGGTCACACTCATGGGGTTTTGGGTTTATTGACTCATCATAATGTTGTTAAAATGTAATAAAAAATGCTGAAATTTTATTTCTTTATCAGCTGTCTTAAACCGATGAGTCAACTTGTCGAGTTTTATTGCATTTTGCGATGTTTCTAATAATTCATAGCATTGTTAAAAGCTTTATCTCTCGTTTCAACGATAAAAAGATGAGAATAAATTTCATGTCATATCCTCATTCTCCTGCCCTGATCCCAAATTTATTTGTGGTCGGCGCAGCATGTCTTCTTCTTCCATATTTCTCTATTACTCGTCATCTCATCAGACACCTCCATTCTTGCCATATCATACTTTACACAGCCCATTCATCATTTCTTTGGTCTTCACATTCATACTCAAAACTTTCCTCACAACGTTTTCCTCATCCCTCCGCATCACATGCCCCTACCACGACAACCAATTACCATACAACTTTTCAGTCACCGGCGCTACTTTTAAACGTCCTTTTATTATCATGTCATGTATTTTTTTAAGTAATAAGCTCAATTACTAGTCACAATGACCCGAATGGCGCAGCTGTAGTGAGGCTGCCTTACGTTCTTAGGGTCCCGGGTTCGAATCCCGGTAGAAGCAAATGTTTGTGTGATGAGCATGGACATTTGTTTCCGAGTCATGGATGTTTATATGTATAATAAGTATGTATTTACAAACAAAAAGTATCTATGTAGTATATCAACTATCTGGTGTCCACGACACAAGCCTCGTTGCTTAGTGTGACACTAGATGGCGCTGTGTGTAATGTCCAGCGATATTTATATTTATATTAATTTATATTTAATGGTGACCAGTACATGTAAGCACACAGGTGCTTAGATCAACTAGTACCTATATATTGGAACCTCAGGGAGTAAGGCCTATCGTCTGCAAGGTCCAAAAATAAAGTTTTAAAAACTTTAATCTAAAACCAGTTTGTGCTTGGTTGAATTGTTTTGTTTCACGCCATTTTAAATCTATTGCTGTAATGGCTACTCAATTAATGATTAAGGTTTGTAACTCGTAACTTTTGCAGTCTTGGAAAACCGTTGCGCTATTAGCGCAAATCCACTTTTATCGTAACTTTACATAATCATGTGCAACCGACTAATGTAAGTATCGTTGATAAACACCACCATACAAACCCGGGTATTAATCTTCAACACGTTGCTTCACATTCCGTCTACTTGAAACAACAGACCATCATCAATTTTACGTACACATATATGCGACAAGACAGGGAACTGTGTTGAACATGAAAAATTACCTTACTACGACGAGCGTTCTATGATAATATACGAGCTTGAATATTCTTATGCATCTTTACTTCTATATAAATAAATAAAATCGAAGTGTCTGTTTGTAATATGTTATATCTGTGAGTGCCTCCCAGATACGTCATCACCATACATTCAGTTACTGTGAAGGGATTGCGCAACCCAACTCGATGCATCCAATAAAACTAAGCAGCAGATTCGGCGCGGGGCCTTTTGTCACATACATCGGTCGTTAGGACAACCTCTTAGTACCTACTTACCTAATATTATTATTATTTATATTACCTAATTAACTGTAATTACTTTATTAAATTCATTTAGTGGAAATTTTGGACTCTCTTTTGTTTTCTTGGACTCCTTCGCTGCCTATCACATAATTAATATCAAAATAACAGCTTTTTACTGAATGCATCGGCACTTATAACAAAAACACATTTACACACACAGTTGCGCCTTCAGAATTGTAAATTAAAGGTCCTCCTGACTTAAACTTGTTTTGACTTTGCTTCTATCAAATCTTACTTTGATCGACAACCAACTCAAATAAGTCTTCAGCTTATTCCTTAAATATCATAGAAACACGAAACGACTTCTAACGGACCGCTGAAATTCTTAAGTTACAAAGGATTTGTTACTGAAATGTTATTATATTATAATAGGTGAAAGTTAGAAGTTATACCTATATACAAGTTGTTCAGGTCTTCATGATTCAGGTTAAAGCCAGGCGACCAAATAGAATATCTAGGGTTTAAAAGTGGGTACTTTTACACCCTAGATATTAAACCTTACCTTACCTTACCTTTCGTCTTCGTTAAGGGTTTAACGAAGACGAAAGGTACTGGTTTTCCCCGTCATTACGATATTTTGTTTGTTCCAGACCATGCCTGGGAACCTTCTAGTTATGAAGATATCGGTGGATAAAGTTCCATGTTCTTCACAGGTATTTTTTTTAATATTATAACTTTACTTTAAATACCTCTATGGCTCCCGTACTTTTTAATGCATCCATCAGCAAAATATTTTGCATGCGTTACATTGAGTCCTACCGTAAAACGTGATTTTTCACCCCAAAAAAAAGTCGTTTTCCAACAATAATTTTTACGTGGAGTTACTTAGGTTGATATACAGAATGCTTGGTAGACAGCCGTCTGTCTACCAACGAAGGAAGTAAGGAAGGAGGTAGTGAAGGGTCCGTTAACACTCTGTATGGGTATCTAAGTTCAGGAAACACGGCTCCGTTACGTTTAATTTTGCCAAGCTGATCCGAACATGATTCAGCGAAACCAAACGGAGTTTGCCGATCGACACGAACCGAATAGAAGTAAACACGTGAACTAATTGCTTCACATCAGGTTTATTATTTATCCAGTACTGCCAAATCGTTCCCAACGTAACAAGACGTGTGAAGAATCCTTAGCCAAAGAAGCTTCACAATAAATTGTGGGTAGTCTATTATCTTGATCTAGAGTTCTAGACACTACAAATTTTTTTCATAGTTCACTAGCCTCATATTTCGCCCACAGAATAAGTGGGTTTACCTTGTGTATATTTAAAGCAAGAAAATTGTAACAACAAAATACCCAATTTGATATTATTCTCTGGCAGGGTAAAGACCCTTTCTCATACATGAAAGTTAGGTAAATTCTTCACTGATTCACTATGAATTGGTAATTTTGAAATTTCATATACCTACTTTTGGCAGACTTTTTCCCTTAGCTTACTCTTGATCTGACTAACTAAAGAAGAATACAAATGATATTATTTTAAAATATAATCACACCCAATAAGATCAGTCATACAGAGGTCCTAGCACGAAGCCCTAACGTAACGAAAATACGTGGATTTTTAAGATTATAGAATTTATAGAAAATATCCTATATAATTTTAGTTAAATTGTTTGAACAAGCACAATCAGTATCATCCATAGCTATGAATAAATAAATAAAAATATGAAAAAAAAAACAGTAAAACGTGTTTTTTTACTTTAAAAATCGACGTTTTAACGATACGTTTATATACACGACGCGGGCGTACAAGGGCCTCTGGTATGTATCGGCTGTAGACACTAACAGATATATCAGTACAATATCTGTCAGTCGCGCAAATCGTCCATGTCGGTTTGACCTTACCTTTACATGCGAACATCCTTAAATAAACCTACAAAGTCCTACGCTACCAAAACTGCATTTTCAACCTTAACTTACAAAGTTAACCTCAACCTACAGGTTACATCTCTGCCCACCACCAAAGACAAGCTTCGCGATATAAACGAATTTACAGCGCACCTTATTAAATTTCTTATTACTTTCAACAGCAGGTCTCATCTTTATGCAAAATTCTGTTGCCATATGGCCAGGTGCTACCCGACAGAGAGATAAATAGAAGAACCATTCCAAATAAAACATAAATAAACAGGCGGCATTTGCACTACAATACGTCGCAGTAGTTGACGAGACAATAAAATAAAATTAACCAGTTTATGTATTTTTCATAAAAAAAATTCAAGTTTGTTAATCCTAACTAATATTATATATGCGAAAGTAAGTTTGTTTGTTTGTTACCTTTTCGTGCCTAGAACACTATCCTATCATCCAGAAATTTTGCAAATACGTTGTCAGGTGTTAAACAACACTAACGTTCTAATGATGGCACCACGTGTCTTTCGAATCATGATTAAATTATATTATAACACAAGAAGAGAATTGATTGTCAAATTCTAAATTGACGCGAGTGAAGCCGCGGGCAAAAGTTAGTTAAAACATAATAATATAATATGATTACTGCTATTTATTAACAATCCAGGTATCTAGCGTGTTTATCAGTGTTGCCTTTGTCTGAAACAACAATCTTTTGTAAGATAAGAAACCGATTCCTAAATGACCTCCACTTTAAAGAAACTTCCATCTCTAAAATCAAAAAGTTAAGCTAAGATAAAAAAAAAAGTTGTGTAATCAGTCTTTTGGGTTTCGTCTCTTATTGGTGCTCCTTCTGTACCTTTTTGTTTAGTGATGAGGTCAGACACGAGAGCCATACTATTTTTGGAACAAGGAAAATTCCTGGCGGGATCCCACCGCTCTTAAATTACAGATAAAATATGTCTTGGAGGATTAAAACAGACGTTTGTTATGTCGTGATTTTGTAAAGGTATGTTTTTCTCGAAATGTTGGCGGTTGCAAACAGTTTCGAATACCATTTTATTATCCACTCATGTGCGTTCATTTAATAATTGATTTGATTGTCAAATCGTCATTTTAATGATTGATTTATATTATTACAAGCAGAGTACAACCCAAAATCGACTGTCAAATTCTAAATTAACGCGAGCGAAATAATAAATATTAATAATTAATTGATAGGACTGGAATTGGATTTGATAAGTAGTTAATTTAGAATTGGCATGCATTTGTAATAATTTGTTTCGTTATTATGACCAAAGCTACTAGTCCCTTTAGTTAGGCAGCTGTCATTTGAATCAATTTAAATTTTATGAATTACTAGCGGACGTCACGCGGTTTCGTCAGCGTAGTTCCCGTTCCCGTGGGAGTATGGGGATAGAATATAGCCTATGTTACTCGTGGATAATGTAGCTTTCGAATGGTGAAAGAATTTTTTAAATCGGTCCAGTAGTTTTTGAGCCTATTCATTACAAACAAACAAAGTTTTCCTCTTTATAATATTATAAATTAATTAATTATAATTATTATTATTATAATTAAAATATTAGTATAGATAGGCCCTCCGGCCAGTTTAGCAATGCAGTCATAATATTTAACTTGAATTTGAGGTCTCGTCTTTTGCAAAACGGGAGCTATCGTCAGGCAACTTATCAAATGACTAATGCATAAGTCACGTCTATGAAACTGGAAATTCTTGGAAAAAACACCTTTGTTAATTCACACCGAACACTGCAAAGAAACTTAAACCTAAGTAAAATGCTATATTACAGTCCCCGGTCGTTTTGGATTGCGTCCCTCAAACTATGGAGTAAAGGAACAGAGAGGGCACCTGTGTTTGCACTTGTGCAGTAAAATATCTCCTGTGCACTTGGCTAGTCTTCGTTGAGAATGGCCGCCGTGCACGTCATTTGGTTGAGAGGATATTATTATTATGTTCATAGAATCAAGGGAGATGCATCGTCATTGCATGCACTGATACTTATTTATAAATACCATAACATAACATCACGCCTGTAATCCCCGACGGGTTAGGCAGACGGAATATAACTGGCGAAATGTGGGTACATTTTGCAAGTTATATTTAAGTCCCATGTAATAGGGGGCGAGCCTATTGCCATCAACCGGGCACACATCTAGGTTCCGTGGCTGTTACAGAGAAAAAAAAACCAATAACATTTAGCCCGACGCGGGAATCGAACCCAGGACCTCATGTTCAGCAGTCGCGCTACGACCAACGAGGAAATTTCTATAAAGAAAGAAAAAACATTTATTAGCCCGCACAGGACAAAACACAAAATAGAATGGTTAAATTAACAGTACACACCTAATAAAAAAATAAAAATAAATAAATTAAAAAACAATCAATCAATTTAGATCAACAAGTTAAGATCTTCGCACACAAGTGTTAAACAGAATATTTATTGCTTCACAGTATTTCGATGGTATTCTTTTTTTTTTTAACTGTAACGCTAACAAGTCGAAGTTTCTAAGCACATCGCTTTAATTTGTTCACGGAAAGATACTGAAACCTTCTTGCAGGCACTTAAATTTTTTTTAAACGCAAAGTTTTGTGTGATAGTGATTCATGGGACAACAGGATTTTAAAGTGACTGGTATTTGTGGTGATCTCGGCTTGGAAGACGCTTGGACTAGAGAAGGTTCATATGAAAAGTGAAACGGTTGAGATTTACGTCAGTAATTGAATCACAAACTAGTTAATAGCGCGTAAGTAAGTCTCGTCCTGAGCCATTACCATTGAAGTACTGCAAGTAGACACTCTGGCTATACCTTGCTGATTAGGTAATAAATAATTAGAATAGAATCTGAATAATTTATTTTAAAATTATTACAAAAGTGTAAATTTAGGCGCAGTAGTGTAATTTCTCAAACAATGGCATGATTAGTGCTTAATAAGGAAACTAGGTATAACTAAAATTTATTTAACAGTTTTAAGTAACGATAATTCAAATGTTTGGTAGCGACCTGCCCGATCTAGGTTTATTTATTTCTGTGTTTCAATTAATTTGGGTATTACCTCTGCTCCAACACGGGCCTCTTCTGAGTGAGAGGGATCAGGCTGTAATAACACGCCTACGCCCACAAAAGCGTTTAAAACCAATTTCCAAAAAAAAACCTCCAGTACATCCAATAAACAGCTTAATCCTTAAAAAGCTATATTAACTCACGCGGTGTCACTCACCCAAAGTGATGTGTATAATCCTATAGGCTGTGGTCACACTGCAAAATGAAGGTTATTTGTTCAGATATTAATGCAAAACGGGTTTTATAGCCGTCACCCTGATTGGATTGCGGAGGTCAGGCTGCAGTAGCTTCGAGTTAAATATTGTTATTGGTCTCATCTACTCGTAGTTAGTGTACAAAATACAATATGGAAATGGGAGATGCTGAGAATGATAGCTATTTTCACTGAATTGGGTTTCATTACTTTTGTGATGGTAGTAGCACATATTGTGGTCATTGGTTAGTCAACAAGATAGTCAGGCTGATGTGTACTAGATGATACTGATGCAGGATTTGAGATAAAATAATGTCATCTTAAAACTGTTACCTTTTCAAAAATGTTGTGTCATAAAAATTATAAAGTAATGAAGAAAAATTATGAAGTATATTAAAAAATACACTGCCTTCGTTATTTTTTTTTTCATATTATCAACCACATAATCTATTTTCCATTCTACATCGCCTCCCCTCGCTCATTTTCTGATGGAACCTGCATGCTCATTTCTGTAAATTCATTGTCACGGAAAAATAAAGCAGTAAAATATTAAATTTATTTCCTCATACAAAAATACGAACATAATACTTTTATAGCAAGCCATTAGCAATTCGTTTAATCTTCTGTCAATCTTCTAATTTCTGCTGATTATGTATCATATTATAAAGAAATGACTGGTTTTTTAATCGATACAAAATTAATTTCGAGCTTGGCTTCTTGCATCAGTTTCTTAGCCTGGAATTTGGATCTGGATCTGGATTAATGCAAATGGCAATCGGCTCCCTCTATAGTGATGTTGATGAGATGTTGTGTGTGTTGTTGTTGTTTTGATTTTGTTGGAAAGCACAAGCAGGATATTATGACAAGTGATTAAAATTGCGATGACAATAATTTTTTTCTTTCGGAAACGGACAACTGAGCCAATTTGACATTGTCTTTTGTAGCGATTTGACAATTACAACCATGTAATCGTTTTTAGGGTTCCGTAGTCAACTAGGAACCCCTATACTTTCGCCATGTCTGTCCGTCCGTCCGTCCGTCCTCGCTTAATCTCTGTGACCGTTAGCACTAGAAAGCTGAAATTTGGTACCAATATGTATATCAATCACGCCGACAAAGTGGTAAAATAAAAATTAAAAAAAAAATGTTTTATTAGGGTAGCCCCCCTATATGTAAAGTGGGAAGTGATTTTTTTTTTATTTCATCCTTAACGTGTGATATAGTGTTGGAAAGGTATTTAAAAATGAATAGGGGTTTTCTAAAATCATTTTTTGATAATGTCAATAATTTCAGAAATAATCGCTCCAAAAGTAATAAACTATGTGTCCCCCCCTCTAACTTTTGAACCATAAGTTTAGAAAATATGAAAAAAATCTGAAAAGTAGAACTTTATAAGGACTTTCTAGGAAAATCATTTTGAACTTGATGGAAACAACAGTTTTTGTACAAAAAAGACAAAAAGTTGTACAAAATAATTTCTGGACTAATGTAGTATATTCGTAGGTATGCAAGCATTTTTTTTAACTTCGTTTACATATTTTATTATCCTGAACGTATCTTTTTTCAAACAAAAAAGAATTATTAAAATCGGTTCTCGCAATCCAAAATTACCACCGAAAACTTCTGGCACGTCTATGTATTAATTAGTAACCCAATTCCCCGAGAGATGGCGCTGTAGGTACTTATTACATTGTGTCGGGTATTAACGAATTGTTCGGTTGGTCTCTCCTTGTTTAAGTTGGGTTACCACTATGTTCGCGCTCCAGCCGCGCTCCGCGCTCCTGCAACTGCTCCAATGGATACGTCGCGCGCACTTCTACATGCGCTCCCCTTTGACACACTTCGCTCCCCTTTGTGTTCGCGCTAAAAAC
Organism: Xestia sexstrigata; assembly: GCA_941918905.2. Lineage (NCBI taxonomy): Eukaryota > Metazoa > Arthropoda > Insecta > Lepidoptera > Noctuidae > Xestia > Xestia sexstrigata. Next base: position 23,780,578 of record OW799201.2, read on the forward strand.
CGTCACGAGTCGGAGCGCCTGCCGCGGAGCGATGATTGATTGATTGATTTGATCCTTATTGTTGTAGTGAGACCATCGGATGGTGTAATAATACAGTGTGTGTTTTTAGAAATCAATGAGTTCGATTCCTGGCTAGGAATATTGATTTTGAAAAATCTAATATTGCTGTTTTAGTTTTCATCAAATTCGGACTCGAAACTCCTTTCAGCATTTTTCGCTATTCCTCATTGTTTCGGATTTGGCCATCCACGCCCACTTGAACAATTCACCCTTTATAAACAAATAAATAGTTCTCAATCCGAACACAGTCGTTATCGGTATAGTATGTTTCTGAACAACTACAACAAAAGGATTGGGATGGACCACAAAAGGACGGGTTCATTAAAAGTTTTCAAAAATGCGGACCAATATGCTTGCTATGCTTGGCGATAGTTTAACGAAAAGAATACCGCGCGGATACACGCAACTTTTAACGAAGCAAGGAACAAATGGAACTGCTGTATTGTTCTGAAAAAATGGTTTATTTCACATAGCTTGTAGGTATTCCATTGTTGAATTTCTCAAAAAAATCTTACTGTGCTAACAACACGGGAATGCATTATCGAGAATTGAGTATTTTCAATATTATAAGATGTGTTTAAAAAAATATTAAACTAAGTTAAAATATTATTTGTTGTAAGTATTTCAAAAAATATGTACTCTGTAGGTATAACAGCAAAATTTTGATTTGTGTTACTTAGATACACACTTCATGTAGTAACCTAGAACGTTTTGTTTGCATAGCGTTAGTGTAAACTGGCATTAAGATTGCATATTAAGGCGGTGGTATCTGCTAACGAGAGGTTTTCTCCATGTAACTCCTCTTTGATGAGTGAAGATAAATGTGTAAAAAAAATATATGTTGCTTATCAGACTCTTTAATTGGTACATTTGAAATAATTCTAACTATATTATTACTATATGAAAAAAATTGTCAAAGTGAAGCATTTTTTCTTTGAAATTTCGTAACTACTCTTACACGGCATTAAGTTTTAGTATTTTTTTTTCACACATTTATTTGTCACCTTTTTCTTCACAAACTGTACAATTGGCATTTTGATCTAATGATTAATTAGGCTACAATTGAATAAAAACCACTCATTTCGCACTATTCGGCACGCAGTGACTGACGTAACAACCAGTTTGTAGCGAAGCTGATTAGAACTTTATTCTAACAGCATTTCAAACGAAGTTTGAACCACCACAAATAGAGTTGCTAATTTAGCAGATACCCCAGCCTTAATGTAGAAACAAAGCAATATTAACGCTGTTACCCAATATATAATATATAGATAAAAAACCGAATTTGAGACAACCCTCAAATATACCAATACCATTTACGCAAATAAGTGGCATTTATTCATACAATTTCATACAAAAGTCCCCCCCCCCCTCTTACTAATAAATAGGAGTGAAGTTTGTAATGTGTATGTCTTTTATGTTTTTTTATCTTTATTAAATCTTTGTTTACTTTTGTGATGTCAGTTAGTGGCAACCCTAGTTTTATTTTTAATTTATTGCTGGAGCTAGTTGTAGGTTGTATAGGTAAATCACATCGACCTAATTCGATTTTCTTTTTAATAATTTTCTAATTTTAAAATGTAAATTATCTGGAGTTGACAGGAGCCTGGTGGTTCAATGGGCAGTCTACGTTCAGAGCTGAGAGCAGAAACATCTCTGGGAAGCTTCATAAAAGTTTATTTAAAGGGCAGTTCCCCTTATTCTTGAGTTTTAAGTCGGCCTCTCTCCGTGCCGCACCCTCACCTAGAACACCTGGAAACCTTGATGCTTGAGCTGCACAAGCCTGATGAAGATTTGAGGCTCCTCGGCCCTCCTTCACGGTCGGAAGACAGATGTCCTCGGCCCTCCTTCTACGGCCTGAGGATTGACGTTCCTCGGCCGTCCACCACCGTCTGAAGACGGATGCCCTCGGCCCTTCTCTACGGCCTGAGAGTTGATGGTTCCTCGGTCCTCCTCCACAGTCTGAAGACGGACGTTCTTCAGTTATTTATTCCATTCTGCGTTCATCTTCAGTATTTTCCGCCAGCTTCACTGGCATTAGTGATTTGAGTAGCTCCAGCTTTTAGGTTAGGATCTTTGTTAATAAATTCTTATAACTCGTTCCCTTGTCAATTTCTTTTAATAGTGCTCCCCTCCAGACTGAAAGTTAGGTAGGTGAGTGCTCAGAGTGACTTTACAGTTTTGTGGATCCTACCCAGGAAATTGTAACGTTACAAGTTACAGTAACGTTTAGTCCAATTTATTCCTTTATTTGTTTCCGTTGCTGATCATATTTATACAAGGAAGTTGTCTCCAAACATTTTTGTATCTCGTTAATATCTTTAAGGCAGCGTAGGTGGCGTGAATGCTGGTGAATTTTTTGTTCTTTATGTGTAGCATTTTTCTTTTGTGGAAGTTTGTTGAAAACCTCTGTGGAAAATGAAATTACCTTTTTTATTCTGGGAATCAATTATGTAATATTTACTTCTTCAACATTTTTCCGCTACTGAATGTTGATTTTCAGTTACTATTTGCCTACACCTTCCTTTATATACTTAATTTTGGTCCTAATAGTACATTTTGATACAAGTTGGCCGAGAACTGCAGTGAAAAGGACCACGTAATTATAAACACAATTTAAATATGTAATTTTAGCATTAAAACTAAACAATAATTTAAAAAGACAATTTAAAACAACCTAACATTTATTAACACTTCTTACGAAATAATTAAATCAAAATAAATTGACGAACCAAACTTATGACAAATCAACAATCTAAAGCACACAATAAAACAAAGACGGCTCACGTATTCACAAACAAACGCAATGTCGATGATGTTGTCTCCACGAAGGCTGGCGAGCGAAAAGGGCCGTCCGTCAGTTGCGCGCCTGTTTAAAAGCCTTTTTTTTTTTTTTTTTTTTTTTTCGGATGGGAAATCATCAAATGACTTCTCCCGCTCTGGGCGGAGCGGGAGGGAGTGTCAGACTTTTACTGACTAAAACCCATCCATGTTCCTTCATCGCCCTTTGTGTTCCGGGGCCACGGTATCTCTTTCGAACAGTCCCGCAACCCCGGCAGGCATCGGTCCTTGCGGACCCCTTCCTTTTTGCTGACTCTCTTTGAGGCGCGCGTGGAACACGAACGCGCCGTCGACACGGCCTGTCGTCATGAGACGGACGGACGGCGAGCTAGCCCATAGCCCACCGTCCACAGGCCCGCGCCTACGGTGGCCGGGGGCCACGTGGTGGCCCCCGACGCCCGGGGCGTCTCCCGCGGCGGCCGGGACGCTGTGAGGTTCTCTCCCTCTCACGTTCCGCCACCTCCTTCTCTAGCATTACTGCTTCGCAGAAGGAGGTGACGGCGTCCCATTCCGTCTCGCTCCGGACCATGGCTTGCACCAGGGCCGGACGCGAGAGGTCGCCGCCGCCAATCGCCGCTTCGAGGACACGGCGGTGCTCCGCCCACGCGGGGCACATCTCCACCGTGTGCTCCACCGTGTCCTCCGGTCGATCCTCGCAATGGAAACACCCGGGCGTTTCCTCCCGCCCGATTCGGTGCAGGAACCTCCCGAAACAACCGTGTCCGGTGAGGACCTGCGTCAGGCGGAAGGTGAGGACGCCGTGGCGTCTCTCAAGCCACTCCTCAAAGAGGGGACTTACCGCCACTATTGTGGCGTGCCCTCTGTTTAAAAGCCTTGCAGCTTCTAGGGTGGCACGCGGTAAGGGAAGTGCTAACAGTAAATTATTTTTCAAGGCTTTTTGCTGAGATTTATAAAAAAAAAACAATCACCAAAACTTAGTTTTATAATTATCTGTGGGGGTGTTTAGTCGGTTGCATATTAAAAAATCAAAACTTTCGCGAGCAAATTTCAAAAGAACAATAAACGAAATAACAAAATTTAAATGACCAAATGTTTTATTTAGAAAAAATTTAGAATCCCAACGTATGTGACATCAAATGAACGACTGATCCAAAGTTAGGTTAATTTCTTCTTTAAACAAAATGGGTAGGTTAGGTTAGGTTAAAACTGTGACCTCCTACGCACGAGCAGAGCGAGCGGGCGAGCAGTGCCGCGGCAGCGGCCGGCGAGTGCCAGAAACGACTTGCATTAATATAAAAAAGAGATTGTTTTTAGTAGGCTAATTAATCGAACACGAGTGAAAACGAAAACGCTTCAAACAGTTTGTATGCATAAAAAAAAAAAATTAAAAAAAATATTATCTAAGTTCTACCCGCATTAGTATGACGCCTATATAATTTTATTATCTAAGTTCTACCCGCATGAGTATAACGCCTATATTATTTGTATTCATTTAGCCAAAAACCATTGACCTTTAAACGATTTGGTCAATAGTGTAATAAATAATATAAACATTTATATTCCAGACTTTGGTCAGCTGAACTTTTGATCAAATGACCATCGTTATTTTAAACTTAGTTGATTTGTACGTTGTTCTTTTGAAATTTGCTCAGAAAAGTTTTGATTTTCTAATATGTAACCGTTTAGTCTGAACGGACCAAATCGAATGGACCGCGTTCCGTTCAGACGTAGCCAAACATGTTTACGTCCGAACGGACCGGTGTCAAAGAAAAACGAATGAATCACACATTCGGGTGCAAAAGGTAAAAAAAAGTTAATTTTATTTATTGCCCGACTACGGCGAAGGCAAAAGGAAGGGTTATGATTTTAACAGTCTTTTTATTATCATTTATTTATTATCTCGGATTTGTATTACCTTCTATATAAAAACAATCAATAATGGGCAGTGTCGTACACGTCACGAAAAGTACAAGGCAAGCATGAATCCAAGATGGTATTTAAATGATATAATTGTATTCATTACTAGTAGACCGATTCTTAAATAAATACCACCTTGAACTAGATAACTTTAAAAAACCCACCGTACCACCAGGGGTACGCCCAGGGGTACGGTGGGTTTTTTAAAGTTAAACGATACCACCAGGTAACAGTATTGTATTTTTTAATCCTATAAGGGAGGCATGGGCACCGGGCCGTAGGCCGACGAAGGAGGACGGCGGAGGCCCGGCACTTAGTGGACAGAAGTCAAAGCGTGTTATTTACAAAATTTTCGCGAAGCGAGTGCGCGTCATAGAGTCGTAGAAGGTTCTAAATTTGCTTATACATATCTCTAAAAGTCTTGCTACTAGAGGGTCAGAAATGGTTTTAACTAGTGTTAGTGTTGTTGAGACTTGCAAGATACATATAAGTGCTCTAAATTTCATAAACACACCTCAAACGGTTGTTTCGATATTAACGTCCAAAAATCATCATTTTTATGACTGACTGACTTATAGATCAAAATTGTAACGCAGTTCCAGATGACCTAGAAAGTTCAAATTTGGCATCAAGATGCGTGAATACAAAGGAATAAATCGGAAACTAGTCAATTTGTATTATTTTATTAAAAATGTCAATTAATTGATTCTAATAAGAACACTCATAGTAACACCGACGCACTTTATAATTATTGTTTATTTATTATATTAGTTATATGTATAACTAATTTATGAAAAGGTAGAAAAAGGTATAAAGAAAAGGTAGTCAGTGGGTCGTCCTATGGTCTAAGTATGTACTTAGACCATAGGACGACCCACTGACTACCTTTTCTTTTTACCCTGTCTTAACTTATTATATACGCATGGCTCTGAAGTATTATTACTCATTCCTTATTTGTTGAACTTTATTGCTTCGGAAGTTTTTCTTGTTATTTTCATAGGTTGTTTCTTTATCACCTTGACATTGACAGCCACTGGACAAAATGCCAATGTATCGTCTGCGCTCGCGTCCCTTCGCTTGTCGTGGACCATAGACAATAGTCTGTGGCGTTGACAAGCGAAGTCGGAGCGTTCGGTGCAGCCGAGCCGATTATTATTAATATTTTCATTTATGTACTCTTTTAGTTTTGTTTGTATATCTATAGTGTTTATTTTATTAAGTTAGTATTATGTTCTATTTTTTTTTGTCATTTACACAAAAACATATTTTGTGTCCGTAGGTATGACCGTGGCATCACAGTGGGCCCTATCAGAATACCAGCGCTGCGGTGTTTGTTTTTCATTTATTGCAGCATCATGCTGAGATAGATAGTTTAAGATTCTTTTTTTATTATTATTATTATTATTTTTGTAGTTCCTGTGCTTGTCCCAAATAAATATTTTTTCTTTCTTTCTTTCTATTAGTGCTTGTAATGTAAAAATCAGCAAATTTTGAAGTTAGAAATGTGAAAAAAAAATTGTGTGAGTTCATAGTTCAAAACAACTGTTTTCTGTATCACCATTCTGTACCACCAAAGTTAAAGTTTCAAAAAAGTGACACAGTATACTTTTATTTCTAATCAGAAAGAACAGAAGACAGGCCGTGAAGAAATGGCTTCAATATATTATCCTATAAGTTATAAGAACAACAACAACACGCGTGAGCAATGACAACAACAACAATGTTTGCGGCTGTCCGTTTAAACTTATTATTGTTTATTCATTTGTTTTTTTTTGACACCGGTCCTTTCGGACGGAAACATTTTTTGTCTACGTCTGAAAGAACCAAAATGAATTGACAGCGGTCCGTTCAGACTAAACACCCATCTGTGGAAATAAAACACTAGTGGAAATAAATGAAAACGACCCACTGACCAAAAAACACCCTTTTTTTTCTTTTTTCGTATGGGAAATCATCAAATGACTTCTCCCGATCTGGGCGGAGCAGGAGGGAGTGTCAGACTTTTACTGACTAAAACCCATCCATGTTCCTTCATCGCCCTTTGTGTTCCGGGGCCACGGTATCTCTTTCGAACAGTCCCGTAACCTCGGCAGGCATCGGTCCTTGCGGACCCCTTCCTTTTGCTGACTCTCTTTGAGGCGCGCGTGGAACACGAACGCGCCGTCGACATGGCCTGTCGTTATGAGACGGACGGACGGCGAGCTAGCCCATAGCCCATCGTCCACAGGCTCGCGCCTACGGTGGCGGTGACGCCCGGGGCGTCTCCCGCGGCGGCCGGGACGCTGTGAGGTTCTCTCCCTCTCACGTTCCGCCACCTCCTTCTCTAGCATTACTGCTTCGCAGAAGGAGGTGACGGCGTCCCATTCCGTCTCGCTCCGGACCATGGCTTGCACCAGGGCCGGACGCGAGAGGTCGCCGCCGCCGATCGCCGCTTCGAGGACACGGCGGTGCTCCGCCCACGCGGGGCACACCTCCACCGTGTCCTCCGGTCGATCCTCGCAATGGAAACACCCGGGCGTTTCCTCCCGCCCGATCCGGTGCAGGAACCTCCCGAAACAACCGTGTCCGGTGAGACAAACCAAAAAAAGCACCCTCGAGTGTAAAATACACTGCTTTCTGAACCTAATGGTAGTGCAATAAACAGTACAATTTGTTACAAGTGGAGAAACTTTGTCATTGCAGCCGAGGCGGAATTCACACCCGAGCTGTAGGCGAGGGTTATAAGGAACCGAAAACTGTGGTGAAAAATGCCCATGTGAATCAAATGATGTTTTTTAAATCCCCGAGTGTGAAATACATTGTATGTTGAACCTAATCGTAGTGTGATGAGAGCCAGTTTTCAAGGCAGTGTATTGTAATAATGTTGAATCAAGTACCCCATCAGCCTAACCTTTACCAACCAAGTTAAGGTTGGCTTCCAGTCTTATCAGATGCAGTTGAGTTCTTAAATGGAGTGACTGTCTATCTGACCTTAACTTAATGCCTAAACATAAACTAATTTGATACCCCTCCAAGTAATCGATCAGTTTTAAACACACAAATACTTAAGACAAAATACATTAAAAATTGCAAAATAAATGAATGTGTACAAACCAATATAATATCGCTTTGTGCAGATAGTTTACAGTTAAAAGGGATTAAAACAAACACAAATAACGAAGTTCAATCGTTTGATTGATATTTGAAAAGTTCGTACACGTGCGACCAGAATTATTGGGTGCACTGAATTTATTTTCAAAATACGATTTTTTGTAACCTTATACCTATTTCAAAGTAATTTCAAGACAAAATCATACGCTTCACTATTATGTTGAGTTTTATCTTTCAATACGAATCTTTTACTAAAACTGAAATACTTATTTGAACACAAAATGAAACGTGGAAAGAAACATAAAAGAACGTTCACTTGAGAGAAGCATCTGTTTAACTCTCACTAAAAGAAAATGATGAATGCAATGTTTTTTATTCACTAAACTGTGTTGAAGACTTCAGCTAGTAATTTTCCAAGCCATCTCCACTGAAGAATACTTACGCCATTAATAACTAAGTTCCTCTAGGTGGTACAAAGCTTTCCAACTAAATCAAGTAATTATAACACATGCACATTACTAAGAGCTCTGCCAACCCCTGGGAATAGGAGTGGTACATACCCATACATTAATTAAAACGTTAGTAGAATGAGGAAACTGCGCTCAGAGAAATACTCCAGCAGGAAATATAGGGTAAAGTAGAAAATATAGTGGCTTTAATCTGAATTACATTATGTTCAAGCTTTTTCTTTTAACTGAACTATAAACGCTGTAAAATCATGACCAGTAGGGCTATTACGTATCTCTGTTGACAGCTCGAAATGATAGTAACTGGGCTCAGTGTCCATCAATTAACTGTCAAAAGGTTAGTTTCGTATTATGTATGGACCAGTCGCCATCAAATATGACGTCATTGGTTGTCATCGTGGCTGATAGTCACCGTAACTCATTTTGACAGACGCTTTCGTATCGATACGTCTTATATTATTTCGATTATGTAAGCCTATTGGACAACAAATTGATGACAACTGAGTTTGAAGTGGCTTTCGTGAAATACGTTACAATGTACCCGGGCTGTTATTCACCGTAAAGTGATATCCACTGTGCGATACGTAATACCACTACTATGACATTCTCGGTTGTTCTCAAAGTTCGGTGTACAACCGAAGCTTGATAGTCACTGGATATCAGAAAGATACGTAATAAGCCTGCAGGTCTCTTATTATATGGGACTTGAAGATCTGATGAAACCTACCAAACTTTTCGGGGAACAGGCGTTATTTTATGTACAAGATTCTACTACGTTATACACAATAATATTATCAAATGGCTTTTTATACAGAGCGCAGCATTTAAAATTACGCATGAAATGAGTTCTAGTTTCAAACAGGCTAGTCCAAGATTACGATCAGCATTATGATTGAGTACGTTCACATTATTATTGATTACGGTTTTACATAAGGACGGGCTACGGATGGGCTAGTCGGAAAAACTAATCAGTTTTGGTCCCAAATAGAGGCTAGTTTGAGTAATTTGGACATATGTGTCGTAATAAATTTACTGAAAATACCCTTAGCGTTTAATCAATCAATCTGCCTAGCCTTTTCCTAACTATGTTGGGGTCGGCTAGCCTAACTCAAAAACAGCTGAATATTTAATTTATAATTGCTTAACTGACCTCAACTACCCAGTTACCTGGTACTTAACACGATACACGTTCGTAATATTGGTTGTCAGAACTTCGAACTACAGCGGCCTATCATCGTAGTCGACTGCTGGATATTGGCCTCCCCAAGCTGCGCCACAATACCCCATCCTCCCCTTTCACATCCAGTCTGTCGCCTTTGGTCTATTTCCCTAGGGAGCGTTACAAGTTTGGTCTTTAGGAACAGATACCTCGCGGCTATTTAAGACCCCCTGTAGTCTTTAATTAATCAAATTTATTTATTTCCCGGTGGACGTTACAAACAATTAGTTATGTTAATTGATTTGGAACGGAACAATAACATCATAATTACTAGTAAATGAACTGAGACTACAATTAACTGTTGGGATTATTATGATAATTACTTCAGGTGCTTATAACGCGGCTGATAATACTTAAGTACTGTAATTAGAGGTAAGAAGATCTTTGTAGATAAAATTCCGGAAGCTTCGGTAAATAAACATAATCGGTTTCATCATCTATGGCCTAGTTTTATCCCATTTATATTACCGATTAGCTTTAGTAGGCAAAAGTAAATCGGTAGTTTTGTGCGGTTTATTTAAAAATCGCATTTTACAAAAAAAAACATAGTGTTTAGCCATTTTACACACAAACACACAAGTTATCATTCCAGCGGCTAGATTAATTTTGAAAACAAGAATAACTTCAGAACAACTGGAACTTCCTTAACTATCAACTTTGACTTCCAACCACCTTATTTCCATTGAACTTTGCTTGCGTATTTTCTTTTGAATAAAACTCGTGGATGATACTTTTTTCTGCACCCCACTGTAATAATATTTTACTTTTGCAATTTTCTGATATTTATCTTTGGTTTAGTAACCTACAGGTTTATTTACATTCTATCTAATATTCGAATATGCGAGTCAATTAATGTAGTTGGTATTTTACTGGCGGTGCCTGTTTGTCTAAGAGATTCAAGTTTTAACTTAGTATGCATATTTATGCTTAGAGTTTGATAACATTCACTGTTTACCCTTGACTTTGTAATTACACGCTATTTGGTTTTGACTAGATATACAGATACCTGATTTTTCTACCTAGGTACTCATCGACTCCAGTCATGAAAGGCCGCATGGTGCTGTTCTACAATTATTGAAGCAATGTCCTGTGAGTTTCAAAATTATCTACAACGCCTCTGATGCCGCAGTACACATGGTCACTTACTGGGCCCAAACATTATAGTAAAGGGTGTAAAACACCTCTTAACGAAGCCGAAAGGCACTTGTTCTCCCCGTCATTGCGATATATTTTTTGTTTTAGACCATACCTGGGAACCTTCTAGTTACGGAGATATTGGGGGTCAAAGTTCCAACTTTTTGACAAGTTTTTTTTAAATACAAGTTTTTAATGTAAGATTTTTACTTTAAACACCTCCACGACCCCCGTATCAATCCATCCGTCAGCACAATGTTTTGAGTGCGTTACATTGAGTTCTATCACAAAACATGATTTTTCACCCCAAAAAAAAAAGTCGTTTCCCAGCAAAAATTTTTGCTTAAAGTTATTACTTTACGCAAAAATTATTGCTGGGAAACGACTTTTTTAGTTTGATGTACAGAATGTTTGGTTGACGGCTTTGTGATGAGGTCTTTTACACCCTGTATAATGGATGGAAAGCCGAAACGAAACCAAGTAGCTTATTACTCGGGCCTGTGGACGGTGGGCTATGGGCTAGCTCGCCGTCCGTCCGTCTCATGACGACAGGCCGTGTCGACGGCGCGTTCGTGTTCCACGCGCGCCTCAAAGAGAGTCAGCAATAGGAAGGGGTCCGCAAGGACCGATGCCTGCCGGGGTTGCGGGACTGTTCGAAAGAGATACCGTGACCCCGGAACACAAAGGGCGATGAAGGAACATGGATGGGTTTTAGTCAGTAAAAGTCTGACACTCCCTCCTGCTCCGCCCAGAGCGGGAGAAGTCATTTGATGATTTCCCATCCGAAAAAAAAAAAAAAAAAAAAAAGTAGCTTATTACAGTAACTGATAGACACTACTGAAGGCGCCAAACTCAGCGCTAAATTCTGGATCGACTCAATTTAAACTGCCATGAACATCAGCATCATCATTCTCTGACCCTAATCCTAATTAATTCAGGGTCGGCGCAACATGTAGGTATGCTTGTTCCATACTTACTCACTAATTAATTTATTGGGCACAAAGTCGGTCACTTAACTAAAAACTTGAAGTTAGTTGCCCACTGATCACAAACCAGCCTTCCATATTATAAAACACATGGAAACGGGTATTTATCGCGTATTTTACCTTTAATATAAGCCAAAAGGTAAAAAGGTTCGTTTCCATATGTTTTATGTCTTTTGATCGTGAAAGTTTAAAAAAGACAACAGCCTTCCATAAAACGAGACTCAAACTGTTACATTTGGTAATAGTATACAATACTAGGTCCTCAATCGCCAGTTACTCTAGAGACTCGTTCTCCGATGACTCTGTAATCAAGTTACTAGAGGCACTCCTAAAGTGATTACCGGAACCAAGTAACACGGTTCCGTGAGTCTAACGACTTCGGGTATAGACTGAATTGATTTACTTTACCTCACTCTAGACTGTGGGTACACCTCTGCCTATACCTTAGAGTGATGTGAGAGAGAGAATAATGTCGCATACTATTATAGTCGGTGTTTTATAGCGTACTTTTGATGAACAGGATCACCTAAAACTTATAGAAAAGAACAGGCCCCCTCAAATAAAATACCGCCTAAAATGCTCACCTATTTGATAAAAAAATATCTACCGAACTGAAAAATATAATTAAATATAATTCCACAGAAATATTTAAAAAGATGATTATAATACTAGTATAAACACAGGTTCACTAATGTTTCGCCAGAACTTCTTTGACAAATATGCAATTTACAACCAGCGTTTCAAATACATATATCAGATCTGTAAACAACTTAATTTATAAACACTCACTTTAGTTTAGTCAAATGTTTCGTGTCACAAAATCACGTTAAACCTAAATATCATTTAAAAACTAAACTGGTCAGTTTATTACTTTCGTGTTATTCTGAAATATTGTCAAATTGAACAATTGAAAATTATGTGCAGACAGATAAAGTCGAATACCTAGGTACAGATTACAGATTTAGAGCCTAATCCAAAAAAAATAACAACTTGATAACCTTTTCGAGACCTAGTCAGACAGGTAATAACTTTATTTTAGGGCATAAAAATTTAGTAACGCAGGCATGAAATTACAGATCTGATATATTACTATGACTTGCTAAAATATGTCTTCTGATTTTATACAAGGTATTAATATGGAAATTTTGATTAAGCACTTACCTATTTATAGGGCTGTTTTGTGATTACTTTCTTGAACGAGATTATGAGTTAGCGTAACATAATAATAACATCACGCCTGTAATCCCAGAAAGGATGTGCAGATGTGTATTTTTTAATGTGGGTTTAATAATAGTTTCAGCTCTTAAAAAAATATATATTGTTTAATGCTTTTTCGCCAGTTACGTTTAAGTCCCATGTAATAGGGGGCGATTCCATTACCATCAACCGGGCCCGAATACAGACTCCGTGGCTGCTACTGATCCAGAAATTCTTGATAGAAAAAACCCAATAACACTTATGCTCAACAATTGCGCTTGCAACCATTTGACAAATTGAAAATCTTCCTCCGAATTACGATCAGGACGGTGGCCAATCTCAACGGACTAGCCAAGGAGAGTAGGAGATATTCTGTATGCTTTACTCTCATAGTCCGATGCAACTACATGGAATAATATTGGTACTCGTATAATGCAAACCCACATGCACATTAAACCCGCATCCATAACCATAAAATATTAAACCAACATACTCTCACCCCATACTTTACGGGAACATATTAGAACATTCATCACGATGATAAAACCTTCCCAGTTAGATTGAACGATCACTCCCTTGAGGAGGAACATTGTGAGGAGGTACGTGTACGAAGGAACATGAAGTTGTTTCCTGTTTGGTTAATAGCAATATTCATCATTTTTGTGTTTTGTTTTGGTAATAGGATTTGAGTATGTTTTTCCGTATAAGTTATGAACATAATAGACTTTACTGAAACAAAAGTTCTTTTGTTTTTTAAGAAATCTTAATACTTACAATATTCGCTTGTAATTCAGTAAGTAATATTTAAGCCTCAACAAGACGAGGTGGTGACGGCGAACCGGAAGACGTTGCGTTGGAAGACCTCCCACTAGGTGGACCGATGGCCTGGTGAAGGTTGCGGGGATCCGCTGGATGCGAGTCGCACGAGACCGGTCAATGTGGCGACACTTGGGGGAGGCCTATGTCCAGCAGTGGACTCCTTTCGGCTGAAATGATGATGAAGAGACGAGGAGCGTTAAAGTAACAAATTCAAATTCATTTATTCACATATTCATATTCTAACTAAGTTTCATCTCCCATAGAATAGAAAGGATCCGGAAGGTTCCGGTTCCGGAATTCATCTCCCATAGAATAGAAAGGATCCTCCGACGGTTGCTGTGTCTCTTGAGGTGCCCAACAATTGTTTTCGGGTTTTATTATAATCGCAGTTCAGAATTTTGATGTTAGTTCTTCCTTTATGGCATAGATGGCGCTGTGCAGTGGCGTGCAGTAGTATTCCACGAAGGGTAGGCCACGAAATAATGATAGCAAAAAAAAAATTTCATCGGCGCCATCTTGGATTTTCATTTTGACCTCATTTTCATTATCACCAACCCCAATAACCTCGAAAACGACACCCATGAAGAAAAAACTGAAAATTTTCATCGGCGCCATCTTGGATTTTCATTTTGACCTCATTTTCATTATCACCAACCCCAATAACCTCGAAAACGACACCCATGAAGAAAAAACCGAAAATTTTCATCGGCGCCATCTTGGATTTTCATTTTGACCTCATTTTCATTATCACCAACCCCAATAACCTCGAATTAGAATTAGAATTAGAATTAGAATTTATTTATTTGTAAGAATGTAGTTTTACATAGTATGATGTTAAAATTTTTATAAGTTCTATACACTCTACCACAATATGTGGTGTACAAATATTAAATAATTAAATAATAAAATGTCATTCATAAAACTAAGTACATTAAATGTCAAGATTTGTGATACAATATGTCCAAGATGAATTAGTATTATTATAATTATAGATTTAAAACCAATGTCAATATTAAGTACATGTCATCTTGGATTGTTACAATATTCCATATATTCGCCAATGTCATAAAAACAATTATCTAATAACCAATTTGTGACCTTTTTCTTGAACATGGGGACAGGAAGTTCCTTAAATGAGTTAGGTAACTTGTTATACACCTGAATGGCATTTACGTACACATTTCTCCTAAAAATTTGCAATCTACATTGAGGTACATTTAGTTCATGTTTGTACTTATTTCTAGCAGAAGCCTTTTTGTGGCTCACTTCTGATTGCATGCGAAAATAATGAGGGTTTTGCTTTACTAGCATACATAGTTCTTTGATGTACATGCAGGGTAAAGGTAAAATGTGAAGCTTTTTAAATAAGGGTTTACAGCTGTCCAAAAACCAGGCGCCAGATATTGCCCTAACACACTTTTTTTGTACCCGAAATGCCATCAAAACTTCAACTGAATTGCCCCATAGTATTAGGCCATAAGACAACACAGACGATACATATCCGTGATATGCAGTGACGGCCGCGGCTACGGACACTGTTGACCGAAGACGTTTTATTGCGTATACGAATTTGTCTAGCTTATCGCATACGTAATTGATGTGTGATTTCCAACTGCAGTTTTGATCCACTATTATGCCCAAGAATTTTGTGTTTACTACCTGTTCTAGGATACTGTCTTCATATTTTACACTAAGATTCTGAAAGTTTGATTTATAAGTTTGAAATTGAATTAGTTTTGTTTTATTTAAATTGATTTTTAAATTGTTGTTATTAAGCCAATTTACTATATCTTTGATTGCTTCATTAATTTCTTGTTCCAATTTAATTTTGTCATTACATTTTATTATTAGTGTCGTATCGTCAGCAAATAATATCGTTTCGTGTCGTGTTGCATTGGGAAGGTCATTAATATACATCAGAAATAAAAACGATCCCATCACGCCACCTTGTGGCACTCCAACTGCGTTGGTTTTGTAACTAGATTTATATTCTACTTTGTTTCCATCAATTACTTTTGAAATTTGCACACATTGACGCCTATTAATTAAGTACGATTTAATCCAGTCATTCGCTTGGCCCCGTATGCCATATTTATCCAATTTCCTTAGTAACAACTTATGATCCACGAAGTCAAAGGCTTTACTCATGTCTAGAAAAATTGCTACTACAGGTATGTTGTCATTCATTGCCTCAGTTATTATTTTTATTAGATTAAAACAAGCTAAAGACGTGGTGCAATTTTTTCTGAATCCAAATTGCTCCCGCCTTAGCAAATTAAACTTATCCACATAGTCGTCTAGCCGTTTTAACATTGTCTTCTCAAATATTTTTGATATTATAGGAATTAAGGAAACAGGTCTATAATTTGCCATGTCAGTTTTATCACCATTCTTAAATATTGGTTTGACTACAGAGTATTTTAATGCGTTTGGAAATATGCCTTCTAGGAATGACTTGTTAATTAGGTAGCTCAGCGGTTTGCATAGGTGATTGGAACAAGCTTTTATAATTTTGGTACTTATTTCGTCAAAACCGACTGACGCAGTATTTTTTAGGTTTTGGATTACCCTGAACACTTCGAATGGATCAGTAGGCTTTAGAAATATTGTATTATTATGGTTAAGGTCCATTGTTCTATTTAAAGCGTCAATATTATATGTGAATTCATTATTATTTGTCAATTGGATATAGTATTCGTTAAACATGTCACAAATTTTTTGAGGGTCAGTAATGTTGTCGGTTTTTAATCCAATTTGTTTTATATCATTACTTTTTTGTGTGTCACCAATTTTTCTATTTATAATATCCCAGGTAGCCTTGCACTTGTTTTTCATATTCTGTATGTATCTTTTGTTGTGAATTTGTTGAGATTTATTAATACAACATTTAAGTATGGCACTATATTCTTTATACTTTTTCGTTAATCTATTTTTGTTTGTTTTATTATGAATACTTTTTAAATGTAAATAACGTTTCCGTATACATGACTTTTTTAAACCTTTCGTTAACCACAGAGTCTTATTTTTTCCATTCGACCTTTTTATCTTTTGTTTGGGAAAACATAGTTCATAAAACAGTTGTAATGTCTCATGAAAAACTTGAAATGCATCTTCTAAATTATCCATAATATACATGTCTGAGAATGAAAGTGCCGAAATACAGTCGCAAAATTTTTGTATGTTTTCTTTATGATAGTCCCTTTTGTACTCAAACCAACTTAGCATACCTTTAGGGTTACTAGTCGGCACTGTTAGGGTTTGCCCTGTCTCATGATCCGATAGAGCAAGGTGATGAATTTCACCTTTAGCTTGCTTGATATTGCTTGCAAATAGATCTAAACATGACTGTTTTCGAGTTGGTGTTTTTATTTGCAATTCAATATTGAAATTTTTCAACAACCCTAATAGTTCCTGGCAACTTTTATTTGGTTTAATTGTATCTAAATTCCAATCACCACAAATAATTACCTTCTTTGATTTCTTTGTTATTCTAATTAGTAATAATTCCAATTTTTCTAAAAAAACTTTTGGATTGCTATTTGGTGTCCTATAAATACAAATAATGATGATTTGATTAAATGTTAATTCTATTCCTGTACATTCAAAATTAAAATTACATGCAATGTCATTTGTTAATCTATCTAATCTAATACAAGTCATCTCATTCCTAATGAGAATACATGTACCACCTCGTTTAGTATCTCGACAGTATGAAGCGACGAGTTTGTAACCAGGAATCTTAAGAAGTGATTCTGATTTGCTTTTAATAAATGATTCACTCAAACAAATTACGTCGATTTCCTTAGAATTCAAAGAGAATTCATTAAGTGCCACCGTTATTTCATCTATCTTATTAAGAATACCTGCAATGTTTTGATGAAATAGTATCAGACTGGGTTTATTGTGAGATACGAAAAAATGGTGCGTTTGATGTAAGGGAAGGTTCTTTTATATTTGACTGCCTAGCAACGTCCATTTTATTGAATAAAAAAGGGATCGTTCCTTTCTTATATGGTATTTTTGGTTTGTTATCATGTTGCGTTTGGTTTTTAGGTTTGAAATAGTATGGAATGGTACCCTTCTTATTTTTCTTTGGTATTTGGGATGTGGACAGCTTATTTTCAATGCTAACACCTGGCTTTAATGGATGTTTCGTTTTATTAGAAAAAGTCAAGAATTTTTCATTGTAGGTCATAGAGTCTATTTCTAAATTAATCTTAGAACTAAGCATACTTGTAAAGTCATTCATTTTATTCATAAAAACATTTCTATTATATAGGCGAATCAATTTACAGTTAATATAATTTCTTACAATCAGATGCAACTGTCTGTTAAGCATGTATTCATTGAGATATGGGTTGTGTTGTACATTTGTTATGAAAACCTTTTGCTTTCGAAATATGTATAATATATTACTTAAATTCGACACATATTTGCATACATTCTTTTCACATGTTCCAAAGCAGAGTATTACAATATCTTTTTTTGTGACATTTTGTGACATATTTTCACACGTTCTTAATATTTCGCAGCTTGTGGCCGATGCTTTTACCATTCCGAAGATGCCATAATCGTCATTCCATTTACCTTGCCTACTCTTAATCATACTTGCAGCAAGATTTTGTGCTTGTTCGTCGCCAACGATGTAAATCATTCTTCTTTTGCTCTCGTTATTATTTTCATTATTTTTGTTTACCTCTTCGGTTACGGAACTAGGCTTCATTGCTTTTTGGTCACAGTCACTTATAACTATAGTAGGCAGGGTCCAGGTTGAGAGGCTAGGTAGATTATTAATCAGATGTTCAGTTTTGTTGCAGTTATTTGTTAGTATGTCTGCTCTGATTTGATCCGACATTTGTCTGACTAACCGTTGTGGAATGCTGTTTATATGAGTTTTAGGTGTTTCGGTCTGGGTTATTCTACCCGATTGTTTGATTTGGCCACGAGATAGGCGTATCTTAACGTTTGTCAGTTTGTTTAGCAGCGGTGTTAAAACCTTGTTTTGTGGTGTGAATGGTGTGCACGCTGGGCTCATTGACAAAGATTCACTTGACACTTTTTTAAGGAGATGTATTTGTTTGTTGTTGTCCTCTAATTTCTGCTTAAGAGTGTTGCATTCGTAGTTAAGGTTTGCGATTTCTTCATGCGCGGCAGTAAGTTCCAAACGAAGATCTATAATCTGTTGGTTTAAATGCCGAACGTCATCCCGGCTATGGCCTGTACTTGTAGGCATACTTTTCGTCGACAGATCCAGTGTCTCCGTATCAGATACTTCAGCTAAAGTTGAGCTGAGCAGTGTGCGATCCATGGTTATTGTAGATATATCGCATTCAGATTTATTTCTTCTGATCGTGTTTTGTCTTCTAAAAGTAATGTTTTCCATGACAAATGAACTTCGTGTTATTGTTTTTCAAGCCACAGATGAGTAATGGTCACAGATTATAAAAATGTCAAGATGTTTCGCTGTAATCCAACTGAGATTTATTACTGGCAACAATTGGTAAATTGCTTCGTCGGTAAAACAGATTAACTTTTAAGTATTGATCACAGATGGCGTTACCGTGTTTTTGCTAGCTTCTGTTAACGGATTCGTAACAACAATATTTGATAGCAGTTCGTATTTAGCTACATAATTCATTTAAGAGAAACACAAATCATCGGGAAATGAATCTGTGTTTGGTTGCCCTAGCCTTTATAGCTTAGTTAACTCACAGTTTTAGGTCCACACTCGATAACAGTAATTTCCAATGTTTTGTATTGCACTAAAGGGAAAAGCAGTTTATTTGAAATCCACCAAGTTTTTGTTGAAGATAACAACCACAGCACTGTATTGTCTCCTTATGCACTGTTATTTTGGATCTTTGTCCACGATTAATGACTTAATAATTTTATTAAACAATTTTATACCGGTGAATGTTTACTTGCTCAGTTCAGCTCGAAAACGACACCCATGAAGAAAAAACTGAAAATTTTCATCGGCGCCATCTTGGATTTTCATTTTGACCTCATTTTCATTATCACCAACCCCAATAACCTCAAAAACGACACCCATGAAGAAAAAACTGAAAATTTTCATCGGCGCCATCTTGGATTTTCATTTTGACCTCATTTTCATTATCACCAACCCCAATAACCTGGAAAACGACACCCATGAAGAAAAAACCGAAAATTTTCATCGGCGCCATCTTGGATTTTCATTTTGACCTCATTTTCATTATCACCAACCCCAATAACCTCGAAAACGACACCCATGAAGAAAAAACTGAAAATTTTCATCGGCGCCATCTTGGATTTTCATTTTGACCTCATTTTCATTATCACCAACCCCAATAACCTCGAAAACGACACCCATGAAGAAAAAACTGAAAATTTTCATCGGCGCCATCTTGGATTTTCATTTTGACCTCATTTTCATTATCACCAACCCCAATAACCTGGAAAACGACACCCATGAAGAAAAAACCGAAAATTTTCATCGGCGCCATCTTGGATTTTCATTTTGACCTCATTTTCATTATCACCAACCCCAATAACCTCGAAAACGACACCCATGAAGAAAAAACTGAAAATTTTCATCGGCGCCATCTTGGATTTTCATTTTGACCTCATTTTCATTATCACCAACCCCAATAACCTCAAAAACGACACCCATGAAGAAAAAACTGAAAATTTTCATCGGCGCCATCTTGGATTTTCATTTTGACCTCATTTTCATTATCACCAACCCCAATAACCTGGAAAACGACACCCATGAAGAAAAAACCGAAAATTTTCATCGGCGCCATCTTGGATTTTCATTTTGACCTCATTTTCATTATCACCAACCCCAATAACCTCGAAAACGACACCCATGAAGAAAAAACTGAAAATTTTCATCGGCGCCATCTTGGATTTTCATTTTGACCTCATTTTCATTATCACCAACCCCAATAACCTCGAAAACGACACCCATGAAGAAAAAACTGAAAATTTTCATCGGCGCCATCTTGGATTTTCATTTTGACCTCATTTTCATTATCACCAACCCCAATAACCTGGAAAACGACACCCATGAAGAAAAAACCGAAAATTTTCATCGGCGCCATCTTGGATTTTCATTTTGACCTCATTTTCATTATCACCAACCCCAATAACCTCGAAAACGACACCCATGAAGAAAAAACTGAAAATTTTCATCGGCGCCATCTTGGATTTTCATTTTGACCTCATTTTCATTATCACCAACCCCAATAACCTCGAAAACGACACCCATGAAGAAAAAACTGAAAATTTTCATCGGCGCCATCTTGGATTTTCATTTTGACCTCATTTTCATTATCACCAACCCCAATAACCTCGAAAACGACACCCATGAAGAAAAAACTGAAAATTTTCATCGGCGCCATCTTGGATTTTCATTTTGACCTCATTTTCATTATCACCAACCCCAATAACCTCGAAAACGACACCCATGAAGAAAAAACTGAAAATTTTCATCGGCGCCATCTTGGATTTTCATTTTGACCTCATTTTCACTATCACCAACCCCAATAACCTCGAAAACGACACCCATGAAGAAAAAACTGAAAATTTTCATCGGCGCCATCTTGGATTTTCATTTTGACCTCATTTTCATTATCACCAACCCCAATAACCTGGAAAACGACACCCATGAAGAAAAAACCGAAAATTTTCATCGGCGCCATCTTGGATTTTCATTTTGACCTCATTTTCATTATCACCAACCCCAATAACCTCGAAAACGACACCCATGAAGAAAAAACTGTAAATTTTCATCGGCGCCATCTTGGATTTTCATTTTGACCTCATTTTCATTATCACCAACCCCAAAATCCACAAAAACGACACCCATGAAGTAAAATATAATAACAATAATATTATTGATTATTATAATAATAATACGCGCCAATAACCCCCAGGAATCATTATTTTAAGCAACATTGAACATACACCCTAGCACTGGCCTGCAAATTGCAAAAAACGTAAGGAAATTTGAATTTCGCGGGCTAAAGATCATCCACCTTGAAACCTGGCCTTGTGTTGTAGCAGCCAATCACAGCCCAGCAGCCCAGCTACACTCGCAGGAGTTACCGCCCTAAAATTACTGCAATCTATACATGTGTGCAGTTTATACACACGAAAATATGCACCAATGTGCCAATGTGTGCGTAAAATTATCAATGGGTTTAAGGCAAGTCCAGTGCTTGCCTGTCCGGCGGAGCTCCAACCTTTGTAGTAACTTCCAGTAAAGTGTTAGTTGCGTGACGCGGGAGCGACTTGCTATAAGTATTCTAACAGGAGTTTGAACTATTTTTTTTATATTTTGTACATAATGTGATATTTTATTACATAGTTAGTTCGTTATAATGAATGCCCAGTTGGTAGGGTAGGCTTTGTCTAATTGCCTCTTAGGGGCGCACGCCCATGGCGCTGTGTTTATTTTGTAGTATGTTATTGTAGAACTTTTTGTTCTGTCTGCTACAATATCAGCGATAGTATTTTAAACTAACTATTTACTATCCATATTTACTGTTAACAAAACAAAAGATTTGTTGCCATATATATAATATAATATTAATTTGTACCTAGAAGTCTGTGCTATTCAATTAATGGACTGCTGAAACCTGACTTTGAGTGGTTTCAATACCAGACACTGCTATTCCCTTTGGACTAGACTAGCCAATAGTAACTGTATGACTGTGTCTAAACGAGGGAAATTCCAAATAGTACGGAACAACAAACTAGTTTCCACCATCAAAAAATTGCAAATCTATTTAGTCTGGCAATTAGAGTATTGGAAAATAATGGACACGTTTTTTTTGTTTTTGTAAATCAATGAATATTGACAAAGATAAAACGCATCAAAACTCGAGAGTGGGGGCTCGTGACGTCACAACGCACTAAAAATTATAGCACTGCGTGACGTATTGAGAATTTTAAAAGCGTTGTATTTTCGTCAATTTTGGTTTACGTAACAAAAGAAAAAATACGTATAATATATTTTTTGATAATCTAACTGACGGACTAATTAGATTTTTTCAGGACACAAGCCTATTACGTGACCGTTGAAGTACCCCATTGAGATTTTGCAAAAGTATTATTGTGCCATCTTTGTATGAGTGAGATAGTAAAAGGCTGGTAATATGATGATTCGCGTTTGTATAAAATCGTCTTTCTATAACATCTTCGTAAACCAACTGTCTCTATGCGTACTGAACATCTAAATCAATCAAACTTTTGACCTTTTACTTCACGTGAGGTCACTGTCCTTACTGCCTTGCCGGATTTAGATAAGCTGGCTTTTTCCTTACAGGCGCATATACCGCTTATATCACCCATTGGTTTATAGTTTACTGAATGATTTCAGTCTTAATTAGCACATACATCATTACTTATGTCAATCTCAAGAACATTCCTGGATGTTTAGCTGTGAATACTAACTACGTTTAACACAGCACACTGATATTTAGCTCCCAGGGGTAATAAACGAACGCGTAGTGTTGGCAAGCGAATACTGTCCCGGGTTTAGCAAATCCCGGTTATTAGGAATTTTGGAACACCCGGCATTTCATAATGCTTTGAATTTGTTTTTTTTTTGTTCGTTGGCGCTTCTCGACGACAAAAAGTAGCGTTTTGGATTTCTAACTAAAGTAGGGAAGCAGAGCGAAATGAGAAGATATTTTGGCACATGGCAGTAATTTTTAGTGGATAAATATTTTCTATAGGTTTCCTTAGTTTTAAAATTAAATTATTCTACGTTACGTTATACAGCTAGAAGACGACGCGGTAGACCTCGCAGGTGATGGCGGGACGAGCTGGACAGAACCAACGACCAGACCACATTGGCCCTGGATAAGAAAGATTTTGAGGTCATGGAGAGAGGCCTTTGCCCAGCTGTGGGATGACATAGACTTACAGTAATACAAACTTTTACGTTACTAATTAACAACGTTATGTTCGTCACTTATCGTTAGGCCATTCCCAGTTTGCAACGGAAAGCAGATAAATGACTCTTTGAAGGTCAAAGGTTGTATTTGTAAGGGTTTTTTAATTAACCGTGATATTAATTAATTTATGGTACATGGATATGGTACAATACTATGTAAAAAATATAAAATAAAATATGATATTCTGAAAAAATATTATGCAAACTTATCATTATCTGCCTAGCCTGTTCTCGTCGGGGTCGGCTTCCAGTCTAACTGGATGCAGCTAAATACCAGTATTTTACATATAGCGGCTGCCTCTGACCTCCACAACCCAGTTAGTACAGGGTAATAAAGGGTAATAAGGAAACCCCTTGTTAAGACTGGTTGTTTGACTTTTGGACTAGCTGTATAGAATTATACACTCTGTTACTTACAAATGCCCATTTTTACCAAAACTAGAAATCACCTAAATGTAATTCTTAAATAATATGCACGTTGGAAGAAGAAACAGTCAAAATCAATCAGTATGCTTTAGTTTAGACGTTGCATTTCGTTCGTGTCGTATAGAAGACGTCGAGCCAAGTTTTTACTCTTGGATCTATTGTTTCATACTTCGATATACAGCCAACAACATTCTATACGTTTAGCAATGTTTGCAATGCAAACAAAACCCAATCAAATAAAACGGCTTATATACTGACACAATAAACTGTGGACATTACATAACAGGGGACAATAAAAACATTATTTTTACTATGAAAGTGTGAAGGAGAAACATGTTTTACTATGCACGCTAGAGGGCTATAAATTGTTGAAGGGCTGAGGATGTTCACGGCGATTCTCTGGGGGAATAAGCAGAGATGACACACTTCGTCCCTTTTACTGATCAAATATTTAGTTTATAGGGACAAAACGATATATTGGCGTTTGAGTTTTGTAATAAAATATCGTTTACTTCGGACAAGCAACATTCGTAGAAGATTAGATAAATAAAAATAGACTAATAAAATATGTTAGTCACAATTTATTATTAATTATTTGGTCTTAAGGTTGTTGTTCAAGATGTATCTACGAACTTTAGCACCAAATATAGGGGATATAATGGTGTCCCAAAGTATTGTTTTTTATTTATTTCACCCTTGTATCTCGTTGAGTAGCACTTTCACAGATTCAGATAAAGTAAACTCATGTTTTAGTGTACAATCTTTATAGCCGATCTAGACAGCCATTGCAGAGTAAAATCTTGAAGTCTGTAAAACAAATCTCTATTAAAAGCTTTCGTTTTCTTCTGAGTTTATAAGCAACAGAGTACCTGAAATGCATCGCATTAGTACCTACACAATCGGCATGTAACGTTTAGTTAGACCATACTGGTCGGACAAAATCTGAGTCATCGATTTAAGAAGAAGAAGAACGTCACGTTTCCACTGCTGGGACACATGTTTCCTCTTTGTGAGCTGTATTGGTGGTTGATAAACATGTCTTTGAACTTTTAGTTCTATAGGACGTACCAAAACCAGTAACGTTATTGAAACGAGAATCTGTGATTTTGCCAGTCTTATCAGTGGAAAAAAGCCCGTTACATTAAAGATCACTTGGATTTTTAAGTGTTGCACTATAATAACAATACTGTAATATCCATTATCATCATCTGCCTAGCCTTTTCTCAACTATGTTGGGATCGGCTTCGGACGGACGGATGCAGCTGAATTCCAGTACTATAATTTACACGGAGAGGCTGCTTATCTGACCTCCACGACCCAGTTTGTACTGAGTAATACGATACCCTTTGGTAAGACTGGTTCATTTAAGCTACTGACTAGACTACCTGTAATAGAATGTTAAAGATCTAGTGTAATATCCATCACACACTTAATTATCCGACACCCAAGACCGATCGGTTCTTTTTTCATTACGACCCGTTTTCCAAATTCCTCCTTTTCTCTGTAGTAAAACGAGTGGGTAACGGTTAATCGTGCGTCGCCGTTAAATACCTCGGTTTCATTAAATAGCGGGCGGTTAGCCACTGTGACACTCGATTTTCATTTTATGCTGGTGTGGTGGGATCTAGGTTTTACGTTTGTGTTGGGTTATTTTTTGAAAGACTTAGGATAAGTTCTATTGTTTATATAACTAGCTAAGAGGACCAGAATGCATGATGGATCAGTGACAGTAGTGGTTTGGGAATTATGTGGGGTGACCCACCCCACATAATTCCCAAACCACCGGAACTCCTGAAAGCCAAAATGAACAGTAGCGACCGCTAGGAAAGGACCGAGAGAATGAAGCTCGACGAAGTTCCAGAGTTTCTTTACTATGTTGTATGCGTCGGCTACCAATCTAACCGGATACTCCCAAATACAAGTATTGCTCATGGAACGACTTATTATTTAATCTTCACAACCCTCCTACTGTATATAACACGAAATCCCTTTATAAGACTGATAGTCAGACTATCGGGCTTCTGATTCTGTGGCGGCATTAGAAAAAAGCATTACAGCAACATAGAACAAAAAGTACTACAGCGCCATCTATGCCACAAATGAAATAAGATCAAATTCATAAATGGCAATATTTAAGTTCTCCGCGACTTAAGGCCCTAGAGAATGGCAACAACTGTCGGGCACACCAGACACAACACCCGTCTGGTCGGAGGATCCTCCCTTTTCTATGGGGGATGAAGAACTTTACACCCTGTTCTTCTTACACACAGCTTGTACATCACAGCTGGGCTTTTTTTGTTTTTTTGGGGAATATAGAGGTGTTGAAACTCATATGCAAGAATAAGCAAAGATAATATTTAAAAAAAAGTTGGTCTCGTTTATGTAAACCTTTAACTCCCTTTCATGTTCAGATAACTGAAAGGAAAATAAAATATAAATAGGTGTGGCCTACATAATACATAAATGGTCTCTCAAAACTTTCTTACAGACCGAAAGGCATTTAATATTATAATAGTGGAGGCTCCATAAAACAAAGAGTTTCATTTGTGCTGACTGCGCTTGACACTATTTTTATGACTTCAAGATGAAGAATTTTTATAACATAAACTGTCGTAAAAAGAGTTTTTCAGATGAGATGGTAAACAGTCCCGCAACCCCGGAGCTTGGGTGACCTTAAGTTGTGGTTTTATGTATCTCTCAATAGTAAAGAAATTATTATTTTAAAAGGATTCCACAGTGACTATTTTTAACCGTTACAGCACCGAGCGTTGATTATTTATTTTCTAATTCGAACGCTGATATTGTTACGTCACAGGAGTAATATAATGATGGAGTACGATATTCAATAATATTTACCAAAGAGACGCACCTGATCTCAAACGTAAACAGTATAACCAACCCTATAATGCTTAAGAACACGGAAAGTTCCACAAACAGCCAAAGACTAACATAACATTTTCAAAGGGCTAGTAAACTATTACCAATGGAAAATCCCCCAGTTGTACGTAAACAGAATAATAATTTATAACCCTGTAACACCCCGAGTTTAGTGTCTATAAAATTGCAGCGTACCAAATGACTGCTTACGGATTTATTGGAACATTTAGTTGGTCTGGAGATATGGACTTCGATAGGATAACCGTGCCTAGTATGAGATCAAACTTACTATGTACCTACTATAAGTTTTTAAACTAATTACGTTCGGCTGCAGGAGGATGTAAAAGGAAACCGATATAATTTGCTTAAAGCTATTTAATTTTAAGTCGGTAAAAATAGGACGCGTGACAATAAATTGTTCGATGTGAGAATCAAGAGTGGTCCGGATGCTATCGAAAATGTTGAGAAGGCGACGGTGCCGGCGACAACGGACTCTTTGTAATAGTCATGCTCTTCAGATTTCAAGGTGACGCAAGTACTACATAACAAACTGACGTGGTCACTAACACTATTACTATCACTGAAAACGATTTATTTACCATGTATTATACTATTTGTTTTGACTTCCCGATAAATATCGGCGCTGTTGCAAACACCATGATCACGGATAAACTAAACAAATAGTAAACATGATAAATGTCCCGTTTCAATGATCATATTATGTAATATTATAATGTAGTTTTATAAAATCAACATTAAGTAGGTCCTTTGTACATGCTTCCGTTGATAAGGCGTCTGAATTTTTTGCAAATCCCGGCTATACGGACGTGAATGAATAAAGTGGAGGGAATGGTCAGAGAAAACATGGATAAAGTGTGTGAAGAATTTTAAGAATCAAAGAAGATGTTGTGAAGTAACATGGGAACGGGGTGGGATGATGATGATGAACTCAATCTTTAAATAGTAGTCTTTTTCAGGTTTACAACTAATTTAAACAACTTATTAAAACTCCCTTCTCAAATCATTGTGCTTTTATAATCAACTGGCGAGTAAGAAACTTGCGAGTGCGCTCGCAAGTCGACACCTTCCAAATTAATCTAATTTTATTTGTCGTCAACTCGCTCGCACATAGAGTAAATAAAATCAAATAAAAATATTTTGTTATATAAATATTTTTATTCATTAATTCATTTGATTATTTTTCAAGTTGACTTTTTATAATAATTGAATAATAGACAGTAAATCTGTGGTGATTGCTGCAATCGCTTGTATATTATTTAAAACCATTATATGACGTGCACATTAAGAGCGTCCAGAGTAAAAGATTAGATCGCCAATTAAAAAATAAGGTGATTAAAATGAACCGTAGCAGCTAAGAGATGACCATTTACTCCTTATATATATGCCAGTAAAAGACTAGCCAAAATCGGACCAGCCGTTTCAGAGAACAGCAAAACAGATAAAACAATTCGACCTACCGGAGTTATCTGGGCGACTTATAGACTCAGTTAAGATTAAAGAGAAGCTAGGCTGCAAGAGCGAGTGAAGTAATAAGAAGACACAACGCGACGCCCGTCTCCCGGCAACAGTTGCTGGGGCTGCGCCAAATGCCAGCGCGGTTGGCGCGGCAGCGCCCCAGGCCGTCAGCGCAACTGCGCGCAGCTTCTGTCAGTGGCGTCAGTGCTAAGTGAAATTTTTTTTTGTTGTAAATTTAAAATGTACCTATGTGTTTTCTTTTTAAGTGTTTTTAATAGTTTATATTTATTTATTGTTTATTCGTAAGTTAATTATTTTATGTTCGGCGCCAATTGTAGCGACGCCGAAATAGTTAGTGCCAGTCAACCTGCCACATCACTGGATGTACAACTGGTAAGATGCCCTCACTGCTCCCAGGCTCGTTTTTTTAAAGGCGAACGGGCGCTTAAAATACACTATGGCAAGGTCCACAAACCTCATAGTGTACCTCATAGTGTACCAGCCACATCCCCGACATCAACACCTTTTGAACTAAATTTGTGGAAAACATTGTCCAAATTCAAAAATTCCACTCCAGTCCTAAAACGAGTTCCCCGGGGCGCGAGACATTCTGTTGCGCTGAGTTTAGCGCGATGTGTCCGTCTCGCGACCCAGGAGAACTCGCACCGTGCCTGGGAGCAGTTACTCACCTTCCCGTACAGGATTCTGCATGTCCAAAGAAATTTGGCTACTCAAAAATCTTTAACAAACCAAATTAAAGATAATTGCAACAATTTGGCCCGTATTTTAGATTCCAAATTACCTTTTTTTAATAAACAGAAAGACATTTGTGATCATGTGGAATCCAAGCTAAGTGACGGAGACATTAGGGGGGCAGCCAGAATACTGTTCAGCAGTGATGTGGTGGCGCCTTACTCTCCAGATACTCTTTCAGCCCTGGAGAGTAAACATCCATCGCCTGCGGATGGTCTCACCTTCCCCGACCCGCCCGTCCACCCCGACCCCCTCATTCAGGACTCACCTTTTTTTAAAATTACAGCCCTGCAGTTGATCGCAGCCGTGAGCTCCTTTCGGAGTGGTTCTGCCGGCGGCCTCGCCGGCCTGACTCCACAGCATTTGAAAGATTTGTTGAGTTCAGGCGCCGGGGAAGCTGGTGAGTCGCTCTTGAAGGAGCTTGCGGTTCTGATCAACTTAATGCTCTCCGGCGGCGTGAACGATGCCGTCGTCGATGTCTTGTATGGAGCTAACCTGTGTGCCCTGCGCAAGAAGGACGGCGGCATTCGTCCAATTGACGTCGGTTGCACCTACAGGCGTATGGCTGCCAAAATATGTTGCAAGCTATACAATGAGACGCTTGCAACTAAGTTCCAGCCCCTTCAACTTGGTTTTGGTTCCAGAGGGGGCTGTGAGGCAGCCGTACATGCCTTAACGTCTTTTCTACACTCAAAGAAAGGTGAGGTCATCCTCAAGGTTGACGTCAAAAATGCCTTCAACTCTGTGAATAGGGACACTTTGTTGGCTGAAGTCAAAAAAGTACTACCCGAAATTTATGGTTTTTTGTGGCAATGTTACAGACACGCTTCAAAATTACTTTACAAGGACAACGTTTTGGCATCTGCAGTTGGTTGCCAACAAGGTGACCCTCTCGGGCCTGTCATTTTCAGTTTGGCTATTCATCCCATAATTCAACAACTAAATTTAAAATTCAATGTGTGGTATTTAGATGATGGAACGTTAGGAGGTGATGTTAACACGGTTTTGGCTGACCTACAACTACTCAAAAATCTATTTAAATCTATTGGCCTTGACCTTAACCCCTCAAAGTGCGAAATTTACCTCTCTGACGTTACCGACAGATAATCGACTATAGATAAATTTAATGCAATAGCCCCACAAATTAAAATTTTAGAAAAACGTTCCCTGCACCTCCTAGGTTCCCCTATTTTAGAAGAAAGTTTTTCATCTTTCATCGACGACAAAATTAAACATTTCAATGATATTTCAGATAGACTCTCCAAAATTAATTTACATTCGGCATTCACCATTATTAGATATTGCTGTTTTGGTCCAAATTTTATGTATTTTCTCCGTTGTTCTCCTCTTTGGAAGAAACCACAACTTTTGGACAAAATTGACCAAATAATTCGCAACACATTAACATCCATTCTTAATGTGGCCCTGGACGACCGAGCGTGGCTGCAAGCCACCCTACCAATTCGTTTTGGTGGCCTTGGCGTCCGCAAAATTTCTAGTGTTAGCTTACCGGCATTCCTGTCTTCTGTTCACAGCACTGAAAAGTTAACCAGGAAAATTTTAACTCTCTCCCTGATTAGCTCGGAAGTGCCGTGCTTGACCGACGCAGAAGACGCCTGGAAAGTGACTTGCCCGGACACGGATCGGCCCGAGAACCCATTTTCCCAGAGACAGTGGGATGAGCCGCTCTGCAGGTTGGTACGGAATAAACTTATTGATACGTCTACCAATACTGCTGAGCGTGCCCGCCTGCTGGCTGTGGGTGAATGGGAGTCGGGCCTCTGGCTTCAGGCACTACCGTCACCTAATATAGGCACTATGTTAGGTGACACAACCTTCCGGCTCGCTACATGTTTGCGTTTGGGCTACATGGTCACATCGCTGTCAATGTGGTGAAGCAGTCGACTGCCTCGGACACCATGGCCTTTCTTGCAGTAAGAGTGCAGGTCGGATAGCGCGGCACGCTAGCATTAATGATCTCATCCGTCGTGCTCTTGCCACCGCCGGGGTGCCAGCTGTATTAGAACCCACTGGCTTGGCACGCGTCGATGGCAAGAGACCAGATGGTATGACCATAATGCCATGGAAGTTGGGTAGGCCTTTGGTGTGGGACGCAACTTGCGTCGACACCCTTGCGCCATCCCATCTTCCTAGCACAGTGTGCTGCGCTGGGGCGGCTGCTGCAGGTGCTGAAAACCTCAAACGGCGCAAATACAATAATTTCATTGGTAATTATGTGTTTGAGCAGTTTGGGGTTGAAACACTAGGGCCATGGGGTCCGAGTGCTCACCTAGTATTTCGGGAAATCGCCAAACGGTTGGTCGACTCTTCACGTGACCAGAGGGCGGGCCTATTTTTTGGCCAAAGAATCAGCATTGCCATCCAACGTGGCAATGCTGCCAGCCTTCTGGGCACTTTTCCTGTTGACAGCGATGTGGACGAATTTTTCGACGCCCTGTCCTTTTTATTTTTTGATATTTGTAAAATATTTTTATTTCTTTTTATAGAGTTAGTGTGTAAATAATGTAAATATTATTAGTCTGTGTTTAATAAATAGTATGAATGATTTTGAAATTATGTTTAATTCATTAATTTTATTTTGCATACCATAAGTTTAGAAAAGATGTTACACTATAGGCTTACAGCTAAGAACATTTTAAAGTCAAGTCGTATAAAATATCACATTTAAAATGGGTACATATTTTATACATTTTTAAAGAAGTTTTCATAGCTGACTGTACATCTGACGTATTTAACGTCAGATTTTCAAGGTCGAGCGTGATGGCGACAAAAAAATACAGGTAAAGTCGGAAAGTGCCAACTTACGCGCACGTGAGATTTTTATACACTCGCCTGTTGGCGAACAAATTAAGTTCACCTTCACCTTTGATAAACAGACAACAACCACATTTTTTATACAGCAACAAATCTAGGCTCAAACACCTTACTTTTTAAATACAATAGGTACTAAGCACAGCCTTATAAATACAACCTCCATCCCTAACAAGACAAAAAGACGTGCTAACGCAACATTATAAAGTAGTTGCGGCTAACTTTGATAATGGTGTTTAATAAACAATTTTAACTCGCGACCTAGGCCTGCGGTGCCGCGGTGGCGGGCGTAGGGTTGAGTAATAAATGAAGGTCGGCTTAACCCTGTGCGGCTACAGATGGGCTATTTTTATTAATAGGCCGCACGCAACGGTTGTGGGGGAAGGGAATTAAAATATTGTGTTTTGGAGATTTAATTTTGTCAGTTTTTTCGTAAAAATGTACTGCTGTGTCGCAGATGTATTGAATGTTAAATTAAGAATCAACCTCAATGGTATTTTGATTTATCAGGTATACTAACAGATAGATTTATATTACATATCAAAATTATACTTTGTTGTACCTACACAGCAGCTAATCCGATGAACAAAGACAAATTAATTTGTCGAAATGTGATTTACCTGCTAAATTATTCTTTAACTCAATAAAACTAATAAAAACTAAATTTCATTTTCTTAGCCAACAGTAATTACAAACAATAACAAAAATTCTCATCACAACAGAGTTTGACATCTTATTTTTTCCCACTGATTTGCCACAAGATATTAAAAATTATTGCTCAAATATATTTACAAATTATTATGCATGTGCAGTCATCATAAGAGTTTGGTATGTTGGCTCTATAAACAAAATTTTCATTAGTCGTCGGGTTCCCAATTACAGCAAATAACACTTGTGGATCAGTGTGATTTGCGCTTGAGGTTGGCGAGACAAATTTGACTATTTTCTTGTTAAATTTAAAAAAAGAAAGGTACTTTCAACACAGGGAGGCTTTGGCTTACGGGACTCCTTTAAATCCATGTCCGACACTTACATCTTGGGTTTCAAACCCTCAACGATAATGCTGATGGGGAAGTTTTTACCATGACAAGATATGCATACAAATTTCATTCTCGTGTGAAACAAGAATTAAACTTATAAAAGATAATTTATTTTGTAAAGACAACGTACTGTAACGAGTCTTTTGAGATCGTTACATGCAAGCTGATATCATCTTTGACGCACGGTCGTAGTGTTGCCATTTAGTAAAAAAATAGTCGATTAGACAGTTAGAATTGATAAAGCGGCAACACTGATTTGATTGTCGATGACAGTTGGTTGTCAAACTTCACTTTCTGACCTTTTGACGAGACGAGATGGCGAATTTTTGAGTCGTCCCAAGAGAAATCCTGGTTTAACTCAGGAATCAAGCATGACTCTGGCCATAATTGCCGGCCACTCGTTCCCTTGTGGGCTATTGTTTGTATAGTTCGTTGGATTTTGATGGTGAGTTGAATTATATATGCTTTCTTTGAAATCAGCCTCGTTGCAACGTCTCTGACGAAAATTCTTGGTTAAAATTCTTCGATTTCTCATGTTGTTACAGGCAGATGGACGTAATTGTTGCCGGAGCCTAACCCTATAATGGGATTTGTTTGTTAAATTGGAAGAAAACGGTGAGTTTTGCAAAATTAATTTGATGCACATCGTGGAAGCCATATTTGTTTTCTCTTGAATGTTTGGACTGATTGAACAATTATTTTGTTGCAGCCGGACATGGCGTTTTTCTTACGTTTTTCTTACGTTTTTCTTTTTCTTTTTTTTTCCCTACTATTAGTTTTTCTTACCAACTTTAATATTTTCTAAATTTTCTTCACTTACATTCCCTAAATGGAATTGACACGTGGATAATGACGTCGTGGATGCGAGGCGCTACACGTTGGTGATCCGACAGGAGCCCTTTCTACTTTGGTATCATGACCAAAATTCTTTCGGTATTTTTTATTAACTTTAAATCTTAAAAAAGTGCAATATTGACTAAGATGACATGACCATTTATTTTAAGTTTACCAATAGAATAGGTTTCTTTTATTAGAAAATTTGTACCTC
The DNA here is from genome assembly GCA_941918905.2 of Xestia sexstrigata. Taxonomy (NCBI): domain Eukaryota; kingdom Metazoa; phylum Arthropoda; class Insecta; order Lepidoptera; family Noctuidae; genus Xestia; species Xestia sexstrigata. The sequence goes on from OW799201.2 coordinate 23,814,667, forward strand.
AACGCTACCTACGGGTAATAAAATAGACTTTTAAATTTATGGTCGATTTTTATTGATGCCCCCCGCTTGAAGATTAAAAGTACCAGCTTCCGCAGGTGAGTTTATCCAAGGCATAGTTTTTGTTATCATGTAGTGTGCGCCTGGCGCCCGAACTTTCTTAAATTTTATCTCTTGTGGAGCACACACTGTATGCGTTATAATATTCATTTTTTTGTATTGATATCCTCCGGGATCATCTCACCCTAACATTTATTATTTTTTTTATTACAGTACATGGCTTAAATTAAATAGTTAGGACTTCACTGCCTAGTTGGTTATGTATCTGATTTATCAACTGTACACTATCGTAATAATTTCGTAAGTGCATGACTGACTAGACAAATAAATAAATTGCATGTTGTGCAAGACTGATTCATTTGAAGATAACCTTTACAGCTAAATAAAACTCGTTAAACACAATTTGTGGTATTAGATAAATTGCGACGTGTGTACATTGATGAGACATTTGCGATGAATATTTACATAGTTATTAATCACAGTTTAGTAGCCGTTGCCCGCGGCTTCGCTCGCGTTAATTTAGAATTTGAAAATCAATTCGGGCTGTACTCTGCTTGTAATAATATAATTAAATCATGATTAGAAAGACACGTGGCGCCATCTATTATTATAACAACGTTATTGTTGTTTTCCTCGGAAACTGTACTTTTTTTCCGGATGAAATAAAAGTATAGGTATGTCCGTTTCTGTACACCAGACAATCAAAATGTATATGCAAAATTTTTGGATGATCGGCTCAGTGGTTTAGGCGTGAAAAGGTTACAAACTAACTTTCACATTTATAATATTAGTAACTAACTTTCACATTAACTGTTGACTTTAACATTTTTTTAAGCTCGTCAATCGAACGCATAATTTTATTACGTTGCATGAGCCAACTCCTCGGGTCAAGTATACATGAGGCTGAAGTCTTAATGAGTAGGTTCTTTTTAAAAAAATAAATACATTTTTATTAAAAACACTACATTATTAAATAAAATGTCACTATTGTTTAAAAGAGCATCACAGTATTAATGTGGTACACACGGCGACTCATCAAGATATACATTTCCTGTAACATGGCCCCGCTTTAAATAGATTTCCAGTAGAATGAGAGATCCGCATAAACTGGTATTGCATAGCTTGATTGGTCGTCGTGCATAATTATCTATACCTACCTCTAGATAATATTATTTCACTTGCCGTGGAGACTAGGTTCCTTCATCTCACAAAATGTCCTGATAGTAGACAGGTAGAAGAAACACACACTTGATAAAAGAAAACCGAGTATTTACAACATTATCAAAGATTGATGATCGCACCAATCCAGGTTTACTTAAACGTGGGCGACGTCCATTGACAAGTTTAGATAAATCAGCTCAACGCAGATGCAGCGACAATACATGGCCTTCGATTATTCGCTGTTACAGTGTGTATGAACGTGAGGCTGTGCACATTAAAGTGAATAAGTACATAGGTAGCCGGATGTGCAGACGCATTGTGTATTTTTTAATATATACTGTGTGTTACAATGTGAATTATTAGTATTCGCTCATAACTGTGGATCTAAGAGCAAGATTCGCAGACCACACTACAAATTTACGTGTTCATATTTATGTAAGTGAATGTGAGCTAACGATTCATTTATGTATAATAACATCAATAATATTCTAAAAAAAAAAACATTCTTAACAGACGAGATGCTTAGTTTATACAGGAAAGTAAAGACAAAGTACCGTTTGTGAATCTTGTCCTAATCATCGAGGCATAAAAACTGCAAATTTGAAGACTGCTTTGCAAATATCAGTGAATTGTATTAAACTAATGTTTTTTAAGTGGGTAAGCTGATCTACTTCAGAGGAAAGATCAGAGGATATTGCTGGTAGTGCTCTTCTTCAAACCGGGAAATGATACTGCATAGAATTAGATAATTAAATAATAACACTTATATTTAGTAATTTTCCTTCCAGTTAAAAAGATGTAGGTAGTCGAAACTCACATTCAAAACGTATCCTTGAACCTCGATTTTTGAATAAGTAATAAATTGTAGAATATTCTAATTAGTGTGAATAATAATGTTTCGTCTATATAAAACGAGCTGCGGAATCGTCAAGCATTTGATTACCATTTTCGGAAGGCTACTAAAACGAACTGTATAATAAAATCAAATATAAATTGGATGATAGATTGAGGTACACTAGAACCATCGACAAAGTCTTGTGTCGCGGCCATTGCTACAGATGCAGTTGTCAATGTCAGTTTAATAAAAAAAAACATTCACTACAATTATTTTATTATTACTATTATTAACGTTTATTTCAGGCATTAACCCATATAACTCATTAGATACTTATTACATAAATTACACTAAAATTAATTCACATTACATTACATTATTTAAATCAAAATTTGTAGTAAATGTTTTTTTTTCCATCAGTATAGGTACCTACATTGAAGATAAAAAAGATTAGCTGCCCAATTGGTGACTGCGCTGATTTTATTTCTAAAAAAAAATACTGCTGTGTATCTCCTTACTTTTTTCGATGACATCTGCCTACTGTAACTGTAAGCATGCATCATCTCACTGAGCAAATGCCTCTCTCCATGACTATCCAACGTGTGGCGTCCTAACCCAGCCATAACGCAGCGTGTCAGACTCTGTAAATGATATGTGGAGGGTCGAACTGGAGACAACAAACAATCAGTGGTCCACATTAGCCCTAGGGCTCGAAGGATCTCGAAAGATCTCGAAGGATCTCGAAGGATCGAAGGACAGACAACTTAGTCATCCCTCAAAATGATTTAGTTCCAATAGATTAAAACCCACAAGGTCTTACCCCTGACACTGCACCTCATATCGCATGCAACACGCGTTCACAATGTCTAATTCAGAAGCGCTTAACTGCAGATTGAACTGACGCATCCAGCCGTAAGTGGCTCATTTTGCGATTATTTCAATGAGAATTATGGTAGAATAGCGGCATTAAATGACAATGTAACTGTGATTGTGTAGGAGTTCATGTGTGATATTATACGGAGTTTAATCATGTATTCTGTGGTTACAGATTTTATCAGGGACAGATTATTGAAGATGTGAAATAGTTGTGGATGAATTGTGTGATAAGGCCAAATTACCTTAATTGGGCTTTTTTGGAAGGCGACCGGAACTTGAAATCTCAGAGTCAACCGCAGCGATAGGACTGGTTTCTATAGATGCCATGAGTGGCGGAAAATTTGCCATGTACCGATTCATTTTCATAAAGAGAGCGGTTTGCATTTGCATTCGCCTTCGAAAGAGAACCTTTAATGATGATTTTCGCAGTTTCTTTCCACTTTCTCAAAGGATACAATGTTGTAGTAGTTTTCACTAGATTTCTCCTCTTTTTCGCATGCCTTTAGCTTATCTTGGCCTGCAGTCAATAAAGCTTTAATTTTGCTCACTATTGTGTAATGTGCCACTTCATTCCTTATTGACAAACTCTGGCAGTCTGCCACTACGTATAGTCGTATACAATACAATAATCATTTGCATCCGTTCGTCGTAGATTGCTTGGCGCTCTGCTTATTTTCCGTAGGAAGACACACTACCTAACTACAACAGTCCATAACGTCCACTGCTGGACCTAAGCCTCTCCCATGATGGAAGGAATTTGCCGTAATCTCCACGCTTGGCAGGCGGATTGGAGATCGCATCAGTGATGAAAGACTAACAGAAAACGCTGCTGCCCATTCTCTGGTATACGGAGGCGCAAGGTGTTCTGCCTCAGACATAAGTCGCCTTATACGACACCCGTGAGTGTATTGGGTTGGTTCTATTTTACTCAAGACACAAATCTTACTAATTCAATAAAAGAAGATTTGTTACACAATCACTCATAAAATGCTGCAAACGATGGATTTGGGACACGTTTGGATCATGTTTGGTATTAATAAATGGGAGCTCTTTTTATTTAGGTAAAAACTTGAAGTAGTTTATAAAACATATGTAAACGGGTATTTTCGCGAATTTTACCTTTAATATTAGCCCGACGTACCGACCGGGTTGCACCAGCCGTGGTCGCGGGAAGACTGAAGTATTGGAGGTACCGCCACAGCAAAGCGAAGGTGTTCATTCAACTACCCTCATTTGTTCTTCATAAATGTTAATTAGGGCCGGTTCACACTAGGATAGCACACTACACTAACACACACACTTTACACACTTTTATAATGTGTTCTGATCATGAAGTAGTTTACCCAGAAAACTGCAGGCAAACGTCCCAGTGTAAGTAACACTGGTATGTATCTTCTGCCTTACTGTCATTAGGTACTCTTATACAACATGTCAGTAAGTACTGGTACTACACCAATAGAAAAAGGTCGACGACGTATTATTAAAACATTCACAGCTGGTTTGTGACATTTTTATATTATGCTTGTTACCCATATCGCCTGGACCTCGATTAACTTTACTGTCTTTGTAATCTATCCCTCGTTTTCCCACTTTATATCATATTTATGCTGACCAATACATAACATCCATAACATAACTAAATCTCCTAAGCTGTAGTTTGATATATCAAAGAGCTTGTAATGGCTGTGTTCAAGCTTCGGTCACATAAGCTTGTTACTGCGTGTACCTTTTGACAAAGGAATACAATACACCCTTCTTGCTATGTGCTGGTGCATAGAGGAATATTGTTTACTTGAAGGCTTGAAGGGGGATAGGCAGTTAGGGACAAATCAATCAGGAGTTTGAGTGTGTGTTGTGTAGGGTACTGATGAATGTAAGTTTTATTAAACAAAAACAGACAGGCGATTTTTGCTGAGAGAAGTAGGCAAAGAAGTACAAATACTTCAGAGTTATGACAAAAGTAAAAAAATAATTGCAAAACTTGCCAAATTATGTAAGAATTGAAACTTTTTCAGAGGTTCATATAATTATTACGACCCTTGTATATCCAATTTCAGTTAATTTAAGGTCGTAGCACACGTATCAACTCGGAAAGGGATCGTCACCGTATCAACTCGAGCCGTTCAGTATTATTCGTATGAAACTCCTTACTGCAACGCACACTAATCGGAATCGTAACGTAATCGCCTCGCTCACGAACCGCGGTGCAGTGCGTGGTCGTGCAGTTCCCGCGCTTACGGTTCTCCATACCCTAGCTTACGTCTCTTCATTCTACACTTAACGTTTGGATTCAAAATGATTGAACTAGTGCCGCCTAGCCGTCAACCAGCGGTCGGCGAGCGCCACGTCGACTCGGCTACAGCCGAGTCGACGTGTCGGAGCTTCTGATCCGCTTCCGTTACGGGTTTACGTTACGTGGCCGCCTGTTTGACGCCAAGGGAAAAGGCGAGGCGAGGCTTTCCGAGTTGACCCGTGTGCTACGACCTTTAATTAATACTGTGACGCACTGTCTTTACACTGCGCAACAGTGCACTAAAATTACATTTAGATGTAACCTAGTGAAGGCTGATGTCCGTGTTAACTAGTACAATGGGTATCAGCCCATGACCACATAATATGTCTTTAGTACCTATATGTGCCTTTGACCACAGGGGTACAGAATAGGGTAATTAAAAAAAAATTGGGACATACGCAGCTGGTGTCATGAAGTTGAGAAAACTTTTGTATTTTGCAGAGACGTCATGTGAATAGATAAGAAGTATATTATAATATTAAGTTTTAATGGCGTGTTTATCAGTTTTATTTATTTTTATTAGTTTTTTGACTTACGATATAAAAACCAGACATTAGAAACCTAACGACGAAAGATCAAAGTTGTTTTTTTTGGCAACTGTAATAAAAATGATTTTGGTAGTTCTGTATTTTTTCGTTTTTGAGGTGACTAAGACAACCGTTTAATTTCATCTGACTCATTGGTTATTAATAGTGTGTTTCGTTACCGAGTCTTATCGAATGCACAAATGACGATAGATCGATCCAATTAGTGGAGTTGGTTATCAAATGCTTATCCACACTGGCTTAATTGATTTGAGACCTGACAGGCATTTTTAGTCACAAGTCGAAGAAATTACATACAATCAGTCACTTAGTCTTAAGGTAAGGATAGCTATAATCATCCAGTCTGAATTCACCCACTGCTGGTTATAGACCTCTCTCTTCTTGTGCCAAATTCCACGTTTCTGTGTCAGCCCCATTCAGGTTTGTTATTTTCCCCTGATGGCAACTATGTCGTCTGCCCATCTCACCGCTGGAGGACCCACATTTCTTGTCCCAGTCATTGGACACCACTTGATCACAGCTTTACTCCACTTCTCATCACCCCGCCTTTCTAGATGTTCTGCCCAACTCCATTTGAGTTTCATAACGTGATTTCCAATATCGAAGACCTATAAACGTCTTCGGATTTGTTAGTGTAGCTGGTACTTATTGCAAATAAAGATCTTCTAATCCTACTTCCTACTAACATAATAAATGGTAAAGTTTGTAAGGATGGATGGATGGATGTTTGTCCCTCTTTCACGCAAAAACTACTGAACAGATTTGGATGAAATTTGCACACAGATAGTTTATAACCTGGATGTTAATCCAGGTTATAAACTATCTGTGTGCAAATTTCATCCAAATCTATTAAATAAATCTCAATCTATAAACATATTACCTGAATAAAAAGTATCCTATGTGTTAACATAGGATACTTTGTATTCAGGTAATATGTTCCCGTGGGTCAATTATCGAACTCCACGCAGGCGAAACCGCGGGCATAAGTCAGTTTATTATAAAAACAATGCACATCCTGCAATCTCCTTTGTATCTGATGAATGATGAACCTTAATTTTCTTACAAAATAGGTAGAATGTACCTACTCATTTGTACCTCCTATTATGATAAGACTACTACACAAATAGCGCCATTTCTAACAAAACAATATAATAAGGTATTCACGTACTTCCTACCTTCGAGTAATTCAGTTAAATTAATAGTAATTATTGAGTCAACGGCACATTACTCAGTACTGTACGGTGACAAATGCCGTAATTGTGTATATTGTGTTCGCAAAATGGCCGCTATAACGCTTTTGTTAAGGTGATTGATGGTTTTCAGGAAGTACGTAAATGTTTTCAGTTTCTAGAATTAATTTTTTCGATGACGCATGCATTATTTTTGCATGATCAGCCTATCATGTTCCTACTAATGGAACACAGGTTTCTTTTTTATTCTTATTCTTTATTGCACACAAAATAACAAATGTACATAATATATATTGCAATAATATAGTAATAATATAATTATATAGTAATATAATTTTGATAGCGAGATTCATGATTAATTTATTTGATTTTCAGCTTTCATTGCATTTGTTTCCGTAACTGAAAGTTAATACTATTTGTATAAAACACCACATCGCTTGTAATCATTTAAGCGTATGGTAGAGGGATATCTGGTAGTAGACCCACATTACGCCAGGTATGTTTAAGTCCCGAGTAATAGGGGGAGATCCTATCGCAATCAACCGGGCACAATCCAGACCTGAATCAAACCGAGGACCACTCTGCTTAGTAGTCGCACTTGCAACCACTGACAACCCATCTTTGCTGAAACAGTCGTCTCCCTGTAAGAAATCACCAGCTAAAGTTTAACTCTCATCATAATAAATGTACCTAATTTCTTATCCCTACCCACAAAGCCTGGGTAAACCACAACAAGAACAAAACTTAATCATAAGTATTATCTAGTTGAAAGTATAACCTCAGAGCCGCACAGTCCGCAAAGGTCAACGTAATCCAACGTAAAGCTAGGCTTAACCAAGGAACCCTTACTTACCAGGTAGGTATCTACATAATTTGTACAAACTTCACGTTTCTCTAGATTTATTATTTTGAGTAGATTAGAACCCTAAGCGGTATCACTAAGCTGTATTTTTCTTTCTTTGTTAGTAATTTGTAATAATATAGTGTTAGAGTTTTAAAATAGATAGAGCTCCATCTCATCTCTTTTTTACCCTTGGTTGACTATTAGAGAACGCTTAAATCGTAAAGTCTGCCTTTGATCGTAAAGTCTGCCTTTGATTGTATTTGTGTGTCGTAAACAATAAGTTACCTGAGGACCTAGAAAAGTGGCAACCGCTTCTTAGGATGCCGATGCGTAGTTCATACAAACGTAATACCAAAATAATTTGTAAATCAAACATATTCTTAATGTATGGTTATTTCGATTGAATTACAGAATATCTATGTTTCCAAATATATATTTTGAGTGGACACTGATTTAAACAAGAGTTATGAGAAAACTAAGTTTTCTATAGACATTTTAAATTCCTTATATCTCGTGTTTATATCACTGTCCTTTCAAAATATATATTTGGGAACATAGATATTCTGTAATCCAATCGAAATAAATACACACTACCTTAAGAATATGTTTGATTTACAAATCATTTTGGTATTACGTTTGTATGAACTACGCATCGGTCGACGGCCTCCTAAGCGTTTCATGTACAGTCAAGAAAAGAGTTAAGTATGCAGGCTAGCAATATTCTTACTACTGTCTGTTATTCTTTCAGGCAGGAACTACTGAACAGATTTAGATGAAATTGCAAACAGATTGATTATAACCCTTAGTATTTTTATTAGTAGTAAAAAGATCGCTAGCCTGCATACCTAACTCTTTTGGTGACTGTACCTTCAGTACCTTCACCAGAATGGACTTCACGTTCGTCCTAAGCAAGCAGTTGGTTCCAGCTGCTATTCGTAGATCCTTGACAGTCGTTATAGGGAGTTAGGAGCCAAAATGTCTGACAACCAGTCTGAGCCGTGAGGTATTGTGTGCTACTAGTTGAACGTAAAATAAGTAAGCCGTGTATGCTCCATGTAAAATACTGGTTTTCAGCTGCAACCGCATACGCTGGAAGCCGATCTCAACATAATTGGGAAAAGCCTAGGCTTTTGATGAAGACCTCAGTCGCTCATTTGACCATTAGGATTAAGACGTGCTTATCTGAAACAACATAACTCAGGCACAATCTACGAAAATTCTAAATTAGATGATTTTTATAACCACAAATCACATTTAAAATACATTTGCCTAACGAGTTTCATTAAAATTCTCCTGAAAACTCTCTGTAGCGTTTTCAGCCTTAATTACAGGCTGAAATTATGAAGATATTTTACTGCAACCAAAGATTACCCTTTAATTTAACTTGGCCCAAGAATTGTAATAAAATAAACTTAGCTTAGAAATTATTATAAACAAAAGAATGTAGAATTTGCGTAATAATTCTGTCTTTACGATTTTATTTTTATCTAACAACTTTATATTATAAATGTTAGGCCCACGGACACTGGCGAACAATGAAATGGAAACACAGAAAAAAACAAAAACGGTTTCTTCTTCAGGAAAAGACCTATTTTGTAATAGCATGGCTTCCAAAATACTATGATCGTGAAAACGTAAAACATTAACCAATACAGTAGGAGTAAATCGCTTTAGAATTTTGCTAAGTGTACACATTACAATGCTCAAGACTGTATAGATGTGCACCACAAATACATCACTCACCGTCCTCTCTCTAAACGATTTCCAGAATCAGAAGGAAATTTTAAATTATTTTAGCATTAAACTCGTTTAGTGATTAGTGGTGCAAGTGGGCCTAAGTAATGATTGTTGACAGTAATCTTAGAGCAATTTAAAAGAAGGATGTAATCAATTTTCACTCAGGAATTTTCCTGCTATAAAAATAAACGCTTCGTTTAAACCCACAAACAATCAAGTGAAGAGTAATAAAATTTTAATTACACAGCAATTAACTTGACAATTGCCAACTGATGGCAATTGCTTTATTTTTAAACCCTACAACGTTATAAAATTGTTACAAAATGTTAATCTGTCTGTATTAGTTTAAATTAATAGCAGAGATCCTTGTGCCAGACTCTACCAAACAAGAGGACGAGAAATAACATTCCAACATCTTATATTTTAGTTAATAGATGAGGCTAATACCGACCTCCATCTCTTCTGGTGGCAATGGAAGAGGCTACGATAGGACGAATACAACCGGAACATGCCTGTTCACAATTGCTTTGAAGGATGGGTGGTGATACACTCACAAAAACATTTGACCCTTTGTGTGTGGCAAGTTTTCATAATAATAATATGTTTTCTTAAACCAATCCTTGCTTATGGGAAGAGTATCTTTACACTAACATAGCAAGAGGAGTAGGTACGTTCTGTCTACCCCCATATGAAACGGCGTGAGTTTATGAATATATATGTATCTATCTATCAATCTAACGTATAATAACATGAAGCAAAAAAATTGTTTGCAAAGAAGCCATTTTGTCAAAACGTTGTAAAACTGCAGCTAAAAGCGAAATAAATGGGTTTTCTTCCCTCTAAAGCTCTTAAGCTATTTGTTTAAGTGCACTCGAGACAGATGAAAGAGCGATAGCTACGAGAAAAAATTATACTAAGAACTAAGAAACGGAGGGAAAACACTGAAAGAGTAATTTTTTGGACATTTCAGAATTAGAAACAGAACCTCTGATTTGCTTTTTTCACGCCTTTGCCCCGTGGGGGTAGGCAGAAAGTACAGAACACCACCAGTTATGTACGTAACCCTTCTACTACGTTCACGTTCGTGCAGTGGGCTGCATCAATTGGGTACCCCAGTACCCCGGGTTCGTACGTAGGTGCTTTCAAGGGGATACTCACATGGTGAAGCGGACTGTACATTTCTTTTTAACCGACTTCATAAAAATAATAGGCAGGTCGTTTCGTCGGAATTTGTTAATTGTCCAATTATGTTCGGTGGTAATAATAGGTTCGATGATGCATTTTTTTATTGAATAGGGTTCACCTTAAGGGCCTAACATGCCTCAAATGGCTTAGCATGATCCTCCGTTACGCCTAAAATACTGCTAAGTTGCTAAGTTACCTCCAAATCGAACAATAAACCGCTGGTATTCAAAAAGTACTTCAAATTAGATCATGAAACTTTGCATACTAACTGAACTAACTATAAAGCAGGTCTTATGTGTTTTATTTTTTTATCCCATCAATAGTTTTTTTGTAAATCGCAAAAACCACTCATTTCGCACTATTCGGCCGCAGTGACTGACGTAACAACCGCTTTGTAGTGCAAGCTGATTAGAACTTTATTCTAACAGTTTTTCAAACGAAGTTTGAAACACCACAAGTAGAGTTGCTAATTTTAGGGTTAGAAGGGCCTTAAGGTTGATTCCATAAGTCAAGTTTTGGTGTGAAGATATTGGGGTTTACTTGAATAATACTTATTTTTACTTTCTCGAAGTTGATGATACTGATACTATTAACCTGCGTCTTTCTTCTGCTGTGCAAAGACCCCCATGATTTCACTGTTTCGATCCAGATGTAATGGTCACTGGCCGGTAGTTTTGTCCAGCTCGTCCCGCCATCTTCTACGTGGTCTGCCGCGACTCCTCCTGGCCGTGTCAGGGCTTATGGATGATTTAAAAAAAAAAAAAATTGATAAACGAATTTGCAGCCAGGACCGCAACTAAAAACCGTATATAAACGAAAAATAAAAACATAAACACTGTCACAAGTAACAACAAGTGTGCGCAGCAGTAATTTTCTCGAATGTCAGCTATTTAACTAGTTCACACGTTTTTATTAGCAATTGTGATACTTAGCTGTTTTCAGTTGGTTTATAAAATTTTTTTGCTAATGAAATTGTCCCCGTGCTGTTTATTTTTAAACATTGTGTTGTTTGGATGTTGCGAAAAACAATAACGATGTACTTATTCACGGAGTTATTGGATTTTGCACTTTTTTGTTGATTCAATTGAAAATTGTATAATCGGTTGTTATTCATATAATAGTAGCAGACGCCAATCAATCAACAATGGGTTTATAAATATACTCGAGTGGGTTATACCTACTCCATCGCGAGACCTCAGTCCGGGTTGATGGACATGGTTTTAGGATACGCCGGTTTCCACACGGTTTAGAGAGCTGTGGTGATGAAGTAAATAATATGGAGTAAAGTACCTGGTTCGAATTCACGATCTATGAGGCCATGTCACGTAAGTTGTCACGGGGCCACTACTGCTCCAATATCTACCTAATCAACCAAAAAACATGAAGACTGATGACTGGACTAATAGCCAGACAAACAACTATGGTATACAGGGTGTCAACGGACCCTTTACGAAGTCGTCAACCAAGCATTCTGTACATCAAACTAAGTAACTCTACACAAAAATCATTGCTGGGAAACGACTTTATTTGGGGTGAAAATCAAAATAAAACTTAATGTAACGCACTAAAAACATAGTGCATTGTATTACAAATTAAGTTTTGACCTTAAAATATAGTATTTAAAAAATATTGTGAAAAAGTTGGAACTTTGACTTCCAATATCTCCGTAACTAGTAGGTTCCCAAATATGGTCCAGAACAAAAAAAATATCACAATGACGGGGAGAACAAGTAGTTTTCGGATTTGTTACTCCCTTTATAAATTAAGTAGTGCACAAGTAAAAACAAATCTGTCGCAACTAGGCTTTAACTAAGTAAAGTCAAGAGTGACAGCGCAACAGGTCCTGTTCGCGACGGTTTAATAATAAATCCTTAATGACTCTTCAACTAGTTAATTAGAGTTCACACTTTCAAAGAATTAAGTTTTCAAACGGTTATTACATAATCTTAAAAGCTCAATGAGCCAGAAGGCGTCGGGGCGACCTTGCAGAAGACGGCGTGTTGAGCTGGTCAAAACCAACATCCACTGGTCCACGTTGACCCTGAATCAGAAGAACTAGAAATAAGGGGTATAGGCCTTTGCCCACCTTCAAGATGAAGCAGGCTAGCCGTTACAGTATTTCATCTATAGCGTTCCCACAGCTGGGATACAGGCCTCCGCTCCTTTGTGAGAACATGTTACCATAAACCCGCACTGGCCCCCCTGTTTATACATAATATGGGCCCAGTACGGGTTGCTGGTAACTTCTCAATAACATCTCATATTTCAAAAACCTAAGTTTCTGATTGGACTACGCAGCAAGAATGTGTCACCAAAGTGGCCTGACGAATTACTAATTTATTTACCCAATATTGAATATTTGCATACAAAATCGGATGGGTACACGATGACACTAAAGCTGTGCGCTGACTTGAGTCACAATTGACCATATTAGAGACTATCGCTTTATGACATAAATTTTCATTTCATTTATTCATAAACAATTACATTGTGCTGATATATTCAGCACAATGTAATTGTTTATGAATAAACATATACAAATCATATACAAATACAATGAAATAATAGTGCATACACGGAAAAGCACTAAAATCAAGCTGTTGTTTTTGTAGTTAGCCTTAAATGTCCCACTATTGGGCAAAGGTCTTACCATCCATATCCTTCCAGGTACTCTTTACCTGCGCCTCGAACCAGCCTTCCTGGGCCGATTGTTACGGGAACTTAAACAAAACTTTTTATGTCAGTTCTTTCTATTTACTTTTATTAGTTACCTTTCATTGACTTGAATATGCCTTGGAAAATGTCATGCTAACTCAAATGTCTTGCTGATGGTAGCGGGTGTGTCGGGTCATTTAGTTCCCTTAAATATGGTTGAGTTGAATGGTGCCGATACATGCGTCATGTTCGTGAACGGGCGCTGTCAGTTGGGACTGGTCATCTCTTAGCTGCCACGGTTCGTTTATTTTAATTACTTTATTTTTAAATTGTTGATTTAATATTTTACTCTGGACGCTCTTTATGTGCACGTCTTTGTACATCGTTCTCACATATGTGTCTAAGCTTAACATGAATGGTGTGACCAAGATTTTGTAACAATATTTTGATTTAAAAGAGTGTCCATGGAGTTTCTTGCCCGTTCTTCTCCATAGAGATTACGCTAGGGAATGGGCAACTACGGTACTTTCTCAAGTTATTATGCCTTGTGACTGTGTCTGTAGCTTTGCTTTTTTGTACTTTTGACATTTAAAAGTGCCGTAGTGGTCTAAATGAAATAAATGCTTTGAGTTTGAGTTTAGCAGGTAACAGTCGGCTGTGAACACACCCAAGTTTATACTGTTTTAGTCCAACGGCACGCACTCGCCACACAAGATACTGTTTGGCGCAACCGTTTTGATTTAGTGTGCGCACTGTCTAATAATCAAAATTAAACATCGTGCGATACCTGACAGATCTAATTGCTATGACAATAATAACATTGAAGGCTATACCTATTACAGGTCAGTGACCCCGCCTCGTTGATGCGTGACAGCATGACGACCTTTAACATTGTTGATACTAAATACAGTGATAATAATATTATTAATAGATGTAATAACTTACAGGTGTGAAAATAAATAGATTGTCAAGAAGTAGTTGAATAAACTTTCGTGACTGTAATTTACGTTTAGGAATATTTTGCGTCGTGAATTTCAGTATGACAAAAACATTAACTGTTTTGCCCTAGGTAAACGTAGGTTTTAATACAGCGAGATTTTCAGGACCTTGTCACGTGGTGTGGCTGAAAACCCAAATTACAACAAATGAACGGAAGCGCCACATTGGTCGCAGAACGGATGGCCGATGGGGCCGAAAAGTTCTGGATTGGCGACTGCGAACCGGAAGACATTGCGTTGGAAGACCTCCCACTAGGTGCACCGATGACCTGATGAAGGTTGCGGGAATCCGCTGGATGCGAGTCACACGGGACCGGTCAATGTGGCGACACGTGGGGGGGAGGCCTATGTCCAGCAGTGGACGTCTTTCGGCTGATATGATGATGAACGATGAACGGAAGAAAGGCACTACAGCATTATTATCTATCAGCTTAGATAAACAGCTTTGCCCTTGCTAATGGCGTGAACATGTAACAGGCATAGTCAGAGAATTACTTTCGTATTTTTAGTACATTAGCTTCAGGAGTTTCTATTTCTATCATGAAGTTGCACTGTTTTCTTCCGGTTTGAAATTATAAGATTCTTTATCTTTAAACACTACCTTAACTTACTTGAAATAAGGCTGGACCACTTGGTAACATCCCTAAACTTGGAAACTGTATCTGTTTTGACCGATGTTACCCTAATGGTTATTTTATTGGGGTATTTAAGCTTCGTCAGGGTTTAAAGGGTTTTCTCGTTAAATATCGGCCCTTAGAGTCATGTTAGGGTTCCGTACCCTAGATTTATTATGAGTCAGCCTATTTATGTACAGTATTTTTTTTTAAGGTTTCTTTCACAATCGTTGCAATATATATATTTTTTTAAGTCAATTGACACATTCTTCTAATGATTTTATTAAATTATATATTTGAGCCGTTAGTTTATGATTATTCAACTGTCTTCCTCGTATTTCTTTAGTGCAAAACTTTTGAGCTCCTGGTTAGAAATACCATCACTTTCTCTCAGTTACCTTTGTTCGAAAACAATGGTTGGGGCAATACATTTTTAGTGTAGTAAATTTTTAATTGCCTAATTATACTACGACGTCACATCCTCAGATTTATATAATTCACTTGGTAGTAGTACTTCCACTGCACTGGGCATCGCACAATATTTAGAGCTAAAAATAAAATGTTTTTAAAGTATATTGACTACTCGGCGTAGTACCTTCCCCCACTATGTTACCTGCGCCCACGCCACCATTACTCTTGTCATTCGCTTTCGTTGTGCGGGCATCGCAACATCTCTCTCATTTTTTTTTTCGTGTGCAACCTAGTATTATCGTGTAAGTTAGTGAAAAGTGTGACTATTGTGTTAGTTAGTGAAAAGTGTGACTCTGGTTTACCATAATGGGTAAACGAAAACACAAGAATAAAGAAGAAAATAAAAAGGTTACAAAAACAAGTTAACCGCTCCTCGGAAACGAGCGAAGGTGCGTCATACTTGTTTACATTGTTAATTAAGGACTATTCCTAATTACAGTAACGCAGGATTCATGCAACTATAATAATGTACCTACCTACCGTCAACTGACTTATTTTTACAATTAGTTTTTTCTTTTTTCGTACATGCATTCTATAATTCTATCCCAACCCAAGGTATCATTTAGACACACGTTAACGATGTCGTATAGTTTGAATTATATTATTCTATATGGATGGGGAAAATAAATAAATAAATATTTGGTGGATGCTATTCTCTGCGACGCGATCGCACTATGGCACATGCCATAGTTAGGTATCTGTTGCGATATCATAACGGTGTCACCTTATCAGCTACATAGCTGATAGGGTACACCGTTATTCTCCATGACGTGATCATGGCTGATAACCATACAGCCTCGTATTATGTCGTGAATATAACCAATGACTTTAAAATACACAGCTGCAAATGCAGCATATCTATGGCATGTAGCTGATGAGACGACACCGTTATTCTCTACGACGTGATCATGGCTGATAACCATAGAGTCTCGTGTTATGTCGAGAATATAACCAATGACTCAGTCTCGTGTTATGTCGTGAATATAACCAATGACTTTAAAATACACAGCTGCAAATGCAGCATATCTATGGCATGTAGCTGATGAGGCGACACCGTTGTTCTCCACGACGTGATCATGGCTGATAACCATAGAGTCTCGTGTTATGTCGAGAATATAACCAATGACTCAGTCTCGTGTTATGTCGTGAATATAACCAATGACTTTAAAATACACAACTGCAAATGCAGCATATCTATGGCATGTAGCTGATGAGGCGACACCGTTGTTCTCCACGTCGTGATCATGGCTGATAACCATAGAGTCTCGTGTTATGTCGAGAATATAACCAATGACTCAGTCTCGTGTTATGTCGTGAATATAACCAATGACTTTAAAATATACAGCTGCTAATGCAGCATATCTATGGCATGTCGCTGATGAGGTGACACTGTTATTTTTGGACTGGACTCACCACCATTAAAACAAGTGCGAGTGGACCCCTCAAAATCGGACGATTCAGATGTCAACACGACATATCAGGCCCAAGGTAGCTCCTGGCTCCGCGTTTGAAAATGAAAACAGGTCCTCCCTATTGGATAGGGATATTGAACACGAACTACAAATCAGGGCCAACCCCGCTCTCAGAACCAGGTCCCCGTACAAGTAAAGATATGGTAATAGCTACCACTACCCAGGATTCCTGACGAGATTGCTAAACGTTGGGGGTGTATCCTAGTTGATGGCCTGACGCGGGAACAAAAGCAAGAAGGTTTGGAAAAATCACTTATACCAGAAAACTTCAAGCTTGCCAAAGGACCTCTGTTAAATTCAGAAATCACCCCTGTTCTAAGCGACTGTAAAAAACAGGCTCAAATAAATAACCTAACATTTTGTACATATTTGGGTTATGGAATTGCAGGTTTAACAAACCTGCATGCTCCATTATTGATGGAGATACAGAATGGTGTGTATGTAATATAACAGACGATCCTGCCGTTTTAAGTTTCAAGTCATTTTGAAATAAACGACTTAAATGTCGAAATATCAAAATTACAGTCGTCCGGTGCTGTCGTAAAGCGTGTCGACGTACTTGACCAGTTTTTATCAAAAATAGGTCCTATATCTACTAAACCAATATTTCTGGCTAACAAAAGTGACGGTTAATTTCGTTTTATTCTTAGTACACATTTTAAAATGGAAGAAATACGAACTGTCTCAAAATTATTACTTACAAACAATTGCTACGAGTATATGGCTACAATAGATCTTGAAGATGCATATTTTCTAATAAAAATCGATAAAACTAGTAAAAAGTAATTACGATTAATGCAATGCTGTCCTATTTGACCCAAAGGTTGACTGGTAGAGAATGCCTTGTGGCATTAAGTCCGCCTATGTACCACTCTTGTGCATGAAGTTTAAATAAATAAATTAATTAATTAATGTTCGAAGAAGAAATTTTTGAATTTCAATGTTTACCATTCGGTTTGTCTCAAGCTCCGTATAGCTTCACTCAACTTACGAAACCGGTGGTGGCCGGCCACACTAAGAAAGACGTGCTTAATATTGGCAATTTATTTAGATAATATTATTTGTATCGGCAATAAGTATGAAGACTGCCTTATATGTCTTACCGATACAAAGGTATTTTTAGAAAGTTTGGGTATTGCCATAAATTCTGGCAAAAGTAAATTACAACCGAAACAATTTCAATCTTTCCTTGGTTTCGAATTGCATTCGCGGAATTCTTGTTTAAAATTACCAATGGAGAAACTAGTCAAAGTTCAGAAGTGTATCGAAAATATTTCTAAGCAAAAACAAATATCTGTTAGAGATTTTGCTAAATTTCTCGGAATACTTTGCTCCTTACGGCTGGGTTTATACTAAATAATATTCTTTGAACGCGAAACGTTCTTATGCTCTTTGAGAAACACTGACAACAATAATTATGGTAAAACTATGATGTCATAACCGTTAGTCTTAAACCAGACTTCGTTTGGTAGATGGACAACATTATGCGTACAAAAAATATAATACACAATGGACATTATGCATTGGAAATATCTTCGGATGCTTCTCGTATTTTGCAAAGGTGAAAAGACAAGTGGGTTCTGGAATAATACAGAGATTAAGTATCACATAAATGAGTGGGAACTGAAAGCGGCTTTGATAAACAAATACGCAACAAAGAGATATTGCTGCGCATCGTTATTACAACAGCCATATCTTATATAAATAGATATGGCGGAGTCCAATTTTTGAAAATAAAGAAATCAGCTCGCGAAATCTAGCAATGATGCGAAAAAAGGCAATTGCATTGTATTCGCGTCATATTTAAAGCCCAAAGACAATGCTGAGTCAGATGAGAAATCAAGGCGAAAAAATATCGATACCGAATGGAGTTTGTCCCTGTTAGCTTTTAAGAAAGTCGTGAATACGTTTGGCTTTCCTGAAATCGACTTATTTACCATTAGAGTTAATATCAAGCGTGACAAGTACATTTTATGGAAACGTGACCCGGAAGCGTTCAACATTGACGCGTTCACTGCTGATTGGGATCCATTATTTTTCTACTCGTTTTTTCTCCGTTTTCATTGATTTTAAGTATCTACGAAAAATAATCGACGATAAAGCCACGGGAATAATGATAGTACCACATTGGCCTAGCCAGGCTTGGTACCCACTCTTTTTAAACTGACCTAGTTTACTTTGAACCTGACGTTAATCTGTTACTGTTTCCTTTCAGAACCAGACACCCACTCTGGACACGATTTACCCTGGTGTCATCCCTATTATCAGGAAAGCATATGCAGGACAAGACTTAACACCTAAAACTATAGAAATTATGATTGCGTATTTGGCAAAAAAATTAAAGTAAACAGCTGCGTATAAAAAGTGGTGGCATTTTGCACCAATAATAGTGATATTAGCTGTTAGAGTACAATATCTCACTAATACTAAAGTTTCTAAGAGGGGGCTAGCTATTATATCCTTAATTCTATTCGTTCAGCGTTGGCTCTAATAATGGACAGGCAGTTAAGTAGTGATGACCGGGTTTCCCGGTTCTTTAAGGGAGTGTTTAATAAGAACCCTACTTTCCCTAAATATCAGGCAACTTGGGATCCAAATCTAGTCCTGGATTATATCGCAAACTGGTATCCAAACAAAGACTTGCCAATAGAGAAACTCACTAAAAAGCTGGTAGCTTTTCTTGCGTTGTCTACTGTACAACGCGTACAGGCGCTATCGTTAATTCGTTTGTGTAATGTTAGAGTCAAAATAAAAATATGAAATAAACTCATATTATTATTAAAAAACCCATACACAACGCAAGTGCCTCGACTATTAGCCACTGGATTAAAATAGTTCTTACTGAAGGTGAGGTAGATACCTACGACCATATTTTTCCGCGCATAGTACGCGCCACGCATCTTCCTCTGCGGTCAAAAGAAAATGCGTATCAGTAGACCTTCAGCGAGTTGGTCTTCCTGACCGGGAATTCCTTAACGTTTACAGAGTTCTATGACAGAGTTCAATGATGAGGATTTCGCAATGGCTATTTGTGATGAATATCCCAAACAATGTTTCTTGAAAGATACGTAAATATATCACCTTAAATTATAATGAAGCTATGAATAATATTGTTAGTTTGAAAACATATCTATGAGCTTCTTTCTTACCTCCTCCGCGCTCTTACCTGATGCTTCACCTATTTCACTCCCAGTTCTAAACATCTACCAAGTGAATTATATAAATCTGAGGATGTGACGTCGTAGTATAATTGATGGTTAAACGAACTTACCTTAAGTGATGTTCGACCATAATTATACGAGACGTCACATCCGAAAGATTTATAAACCCACCCGAACCCTATGATTGCAAAGTCAATCATAAACACCCATGAATGAAGTCGCGAAATAGGCTCTTCCTCTCTAAAATGAATGACAAGAGTAATGGTGGCGTGGGCGCAGGTAACATAGTGGGGGAAGGTACTACGCCGAGTAGTCAATATACTTTAAAAACATTTTATTTTTAGCTCTAAATATTGTGCGATGCCCAGTGCAGTGGAAGTACTACTACCAAGTGAATTATATAAATCTTTCGGATGTGACGTCTCGTATAATTATGGTCGAACATCACTTAAGGTAAGTTCGTTTAACCATCAATTATCTGATTGTAGGCAAAATTGTGCCGATTTTGTTTATAATTTCTGTATCCTACTCGCTGATTAATTTTAAAATGTTTTCATGGCAGTTAAAACAAATGTTGAATCATCACACACAGATACACACAGAGATCACAGATCACAGATATTATTGCATTACCTACTGGCCGCGGTAACATAGTCCGCTAAACAAACCTTTGCTGTGATAACAATGTGATTTGCATCGTCCCGGCTTATGTCAAACGTGTACATAAACTACAGCGAAGGCTTGTGTTTCAGGGTATGCGAAGCGCTGCTGAGGGCCTGGACAAAGCGGAAAACAATGACGTGAAACTGTATAATGTATTGGGTTGACGTTAGTGGCCAAAAAGCTTATTGCAGTACGACCACTTTAACTACACAGTTAAAGTGGTCGCAGTGGTCGCGTTAAAGCGTGGTGGCGCTGCTTTTCAAGAAAAAATGCATCGTTATGTCAAACATGGAACATTTATTTTAGTTCTGTGTTTCCCCACCTGCATAGATAAGTTGGCTGAAGTGTAATGTCATTTCTGTAGTCATTCAAATACAGAGCTGCATTCGTTTTCAAAGCGATGGTAAAAGGTAGATGGTAGAAGTCACTGTACGTGAATAACAACGCGCATATCGCTACTAGAATGTCATCGTTAGGCACTCCGGGTTCGTCAGACATTTCCTTAAATGTCTCATATGAGATGATCGCGCATTGAAGGCATTCCTAAAACAACTATTTAAGAGACTGCTGGGTATAGGCCTCTCTTTGCTTGTGCCAATCTCCATGTTCCAGTGCCAAACTCATCCAGGATAAACCGCAATGGCAACAATGTCGTCCGTCTAACTCGCCGCCGAAGTATCGATACTTCTCTTAAGAGAACGTTAGCTGCCAGCTTCGCTCCAATTGGTCAACAGACCCCTGGTCAACAGACCCCAGGTATGATACACCTTTATCAGCGTGATTAATCACCATGCCACAAATAACAACGCTTCGGGGACCGTCCCGAATCCCGAATAGCACTAATTATCAAACATTAACTCATTACCGACTGTTTCATATTAACGAGATGCGGATGCTGGGATATAGGCACAAATGTAATAATTACGCTTTTTGAACTGCAGGCAAGTTTTGATAATACTTCAAATTTCCGGAGTCTGTAAATTGTAATTACAAAAGCTTATTTGTAGTAAACTGTAGTCTAATCGCGCATCTAATTGAGAACAATGCTACTTATTAGTTACTTTCCAAAATGACGTTTTAAAATTGTTGATGCCAAATTGATGCAAAAGGTACCTCAGAAAGCATAAGTTTTAGTCCATTTTTAAATGGCATTTTTTTATTCACGTTGGTTTAAAATTATCGTATGCATTCTTACCATTTAGAAGAACGGACCAAGCCGCTTGGCTCACAAGTTTTTAATGGAAGATTTTTACTTTAAATACCCTCCACGACCCCCGTACTATTCAATCCATCCATCAGTACATTGTTTTGAGTGCATTACATTGAGTTCTAACACAAAACATGATTTTTCACCCAAAAAAAAAAGTCGTTTCCCAGCAATAATTTTTGCGTAAACTTACATAATTTGATGTACAGAATGCTTGGTTGACGGCTTCGTGATGAGGTCTTTTATACCCTGTATATCCTAAAGAAAATCATTATATTTTGCTGATTTTGTTTATTGCAGTGAATCATATGCTTTTTTGCATTATAAAACTCGCGTTTAGCTCCTGTAGTCCCCTTAAACAATTTAAGTATGCCCGAGTAAGCGACAAAAACATAAATTACAACCAAAACCACGACATTGCATAGTAGACCCAACCCAAATGACATAACCGTAGTTATTATGATAAAGTTCACGGATATGAAGCACAGTTTAATCTACAACTGTAGGGTAGAGAAGACCATTGTTAATCTTGAAATGTTGAGTTCATTGTTCGCAATATTTTGGGGTGAAGTTCATTTCTCGAATAACTTTAGAATACCGAGGATGTTTTCACTCTTATCTCTATGTGATCTTCGGGTTCTCCACAAAATTAATTCATTCGAAATACACAGCATTTGTTGATGCATTAATGGAGTTTTTTTAATAAATTCATATTTATGGACTCTATTTCTGATTGAGTGTCTAAAAGATGTTGATGACGGATATTATTAGCATTTATAACATTTTTCTAAATGAAATGTTTTTTTTTTTCAAAAAAGAATCGGTCCTGTTTTACAATTTAATTTTGATTAAATCTATTTCTGAGCGGATGCGAGATTTTTATGATGCAATTTCGCCTCATTCAAAACATTGACTTTCAAGATAAATTATGCTACTATATTATCAAACTTTTCCGCTACAAATAGAAAATTGGGTTCAAATCACATAGTTCAACCTATAAAAACACTACTCATAAGTAACTTGTAATAAATTACTACGCCCGTTCAAACTGCACGAGGAAACCAATCAAAGTCTAATCATTAGACGAAAACTTATCGTAAACTTAAACTTGTTAATTTACAAAATGATTCCCGCAAACGTTGTCGTCCGTAACATAATTACGTTTTATAACATAACGATTATAAAGTTTGTAATCTTCGAATCGAATGACCGTTTCGATGATTTTATAAGTAGGTATCGATACAATGGTTGCCGGATGGCTAGCAAAAACATCACCACGGTCGGACGGAAATCAATGCAAATTGAGCGTGAGGTTTTCATGATTAATATCCAGAACTAGTTTGGAGGACGAGGAATTATGTTTTTGCTGACGGTATAATAATTGGCTTTAGTTTATAGCCTAGCAATGGATGTCCGGTGTTTTGTTAAAATTTAATTTTCCAACGAAATTGAATTTTCATTGTACCAAATGGACGGGTTTGAGGTTTATTTGTAGTTTTATGAATACCGTCTGTGTTTTGACTATTATTATTTATGTGTAAATTAGTTCTGTTATTTATATTTTGCTGTATGAAAATGCTTTTCAATGTTTTTTTACTGGTGGAATCAACTTTTGAATGGCTGAATTCTGAAATACTCTATTCTTTTTGTCAGACAGACGACGATACTTTTAAAGAACTATAGGTATTTAATTATTTCAGAGTCTAATTAACCTAGTTGGTATTACATGTTTTCTACAGGTTTCCGAGAAAAAACGTCTGTTCAAAAGAGGCAGACAAGACATTGTGGTAATTCTATTTTCCAAATTCTGTTTTGTGAATATTCTAATACACTAGAGGACTTCTTTTGTGTCGAACGGTTTTCGAGAAAAATATTGAATCATAAAGCAATTGATTTCATGTCGCCACAAAAATGTTTGAATAGAAAAAATTTAAATTGAAAAAAAAGTTTGAAATTGTTGGAAATAGAGCTTACAGAATTAATTTTTAAAAGGCTTTGCTAGAATACAGAGGGTGGGAGTGTGTTTTGAAACGATTTTGATTTTGGTTTTGATTTTCCCCAAAATGAGTGATGTTCTAAAAGCAGAAGAGGCTAGAATTTTTACGTCTAACTAATTTTGCTGCAGTTTTGTGGCCTTACGTATTATATGAAATTAAAATCATCCCCTACGTTTTTATTCGTGCTTTTTGCACATGCTACCTGCAGACCTCATTGTTTATGTATCATGGCTCGACAAGACATCGACTGCACCATTAGGACCGCATTTGGCCTTACGCATTTCCACTGTCTTCGTATAAGTAATTGATTTGCAAACTCTGGTACTACCTCGGGAAAATTTCAGAGGCGTGGCTAACTGCAGATAAAAAATCCAGTCTTTATCATTATGACATACTATGAACTGTATTCCACAGTGTGCCTTAAACCTTTCTACGAACTTTCAATTAACTACACCAAAGCTAATGCTAACCTTCTTCGCATCTTAGACTGGATGCCTGCCAAAGCCGGCTCAAAGGTTAACTTAGCCAACACTTGGTCAGCTTTGGCTGAGTTGATTGATTGACTAATTCGCACCAGACGACTCCTCCAGTAATCTGATTAAATACAAACATCCTAATGCCCCAGTCACACAAGTACGTTACCTCCATTCATAAACAAACAGTAGTGCCGCAAAGCTGTACCACGGAGCGTATCATGTTTCCGTTAGCCGACATGTGGGTCAGACACTGTTTGTTATGACACTGTCCAGCGGTGAATCAATTGTGGGGTTGACAATGTATTGGTGTGACTGATGCTTTAATGTATGGCGGTCGCGTTTTTGTTTGTCCGGTAAACGGATTGGTACGGCTGGATAGTGAGTTTAGGTTTTTGAGATAAGTTTAGGATAAAATGAACAAAAACATAAGCATATCTCTACCCCCGTAATCCTTAAAAAGGTTAGCCAAAAGTGGAACTTCTAGTACACCCACATTTCGCATGTTATGTTTAAGTTTTACGTAATAGGATAAGCCTGTTGTCATCAATCGGGCACAACAGATTTCGATCTGTTACTGAGAAACTCCTGGTGAAAATATTCAGTAACACTTCGCCCGACGTGTAAATCGAACCTGAGACCCATGCTCGAAGGTAGCGCTTCTAGACAAACGAGGCAGTATTTGTGATGACTGATGAGATTTCGTGGAATAATGCCCTGCTTTTGGTTAGGAGATACTAAAAAAACCGGCCAAGTGAAAGTTGAACTCGCGCACCGAGGGTTCCGTATAATCTTGTAGCTGTACTTTGTTATTAAACTAAATATTTACGGTTTTCAGATTTTTCCCTTTACATGTGCTGTAAGGACATTGCTTCTCGCCAAATTTCATAATTATAGGTCAACGGGAAGTACTGGGGACTGTAGACTTGAGTTTATGGTTTTAATTTCAACTCGATACTTCCACGCGTTCTCGAGATAAAGGGTCTTGACAGACAGACGGACGGGCAACAAAGTGATCCTATAACGTTTTTTTCCTAAAAACTGGAGCCACTGAATTGGAAGTTATACATTTACCTTGTTATTGTTTTGCTAGCCTAGTTAAATATGAGAGTAATCCGGGTCCCTGAGAATGATTGTCACACATTTTCATAAACGACTGACATACAGCCGTTTAGGGATCCATTCACATCAATTTATCAAATACATCGTTTACACACATACATGAATTATAGCTTTTGTCATACATATTTCAGTCTCTGTTAGTCTCTAGGCATTTACAATGATTATGACAAAACAGGCAAAGCTATAACACGAAAATCAGCAAGATAACCGAGATTAACGGACCGTCTTGATTTATTTCCACACGCTATTTATCGCCTTGATCCCGATTTATGACGGGTATTCTTTCATGGATCAAGAAGCCCAATGTTAGGATGAAGTAGCTTTGAGTATTTTTCTTGTTGGGGACATTCAGCCAATAGTTGAAATATCAAACGATTCCAAGTGACTTCACGTGGGAAAATAAAATGACATCCACATTGCAACCAATGACCTGTACGTTTCTATTAAATATAGAAGAATATTAAATAAAGTGCGATAACCCGTTGGTTCCAATTTTCATTTGTAGATCTTTGTCAGTTTTCTTTCTTTCTTTATCGTGGGGCTAGTGACTAACCAGGTGTCAGAGATTTTATGCCACCCATGGGGCTCTGACTTGGCTTTACTACCCTCAAGAAATATTTCTGCTTATGCTAGTTTCCTCACGATGTTTTCCTTCACCAAAGCAAGTGATATTATACAATACGCACATTTCGAAATATCAGAGGTTCCATTATTATTGTTATTATTTTTCTTCAGATGGGAAATCATCAAATGACTCCTCCCGCTCTTGGCGGAGCAGGAGGGAGTGTCAGACTTTTACTGACTAAAACCCATCCATGTTCCTTCATCGCCCTTTGTGTTCCGGGCTCACGGTATCTCTTTCATCAGGCATTGGCCCTTGCGGACCCATTCCTTTTTGCTGACTCTCTTTGAGGCGCGCGTGGAACACTCCTGCGCCGTCGACACGGCCTTTCGTCATGAGACGGACGGACGGCGAGCTAGCCCATAGCCCACCGTCCACAGGCCCGAATATCAGAGGTGCCTTTTTTTTTTTTTTTTTTTTTTTTTTTTCGGATGGGAAATCATCAAATGACTTCTCCCGCTCTGGGCGGAGCAGGAGGGAGTGTCAGACTTTTACTGACTAAAACCCATCCATGTTCCTTCATCGCCCTTTGTGTTCCGGGGCCACGGTATCTCTTTCGAATAGTCCCGCAACCCCGGCAGGCATCGGTCCTTTCGGACCCCTTCCTTTTTGCTGAGTCTCTTTGAGGCGCGCGTGGAACACGAACGCGCCGTCGACACGGCCTGTCGTCATGAGACGGACGGACGGCGAGCTAGCCCATAGCCCACCGTCCACAGGCCCGCGCCTACGGTGGCCGGGGGCCACGTGGTGGCCCCCGACGCCCGGGGCTTCTCCCGCGGCGGCCGGGACGCTGTGAGGTTCTCTCCCTCTCACGTTCCGCCACCTCCTTCTGTAGCATTACTGCTTCGCAGAAGGAGGTGACGGCGTCCCATTCCGTCTCGCTCCGGACCATGGCTTGCACCAGGGCCGGACGCGAGAGGTCGCCGCCGCCAATCGCCGCTTCGAGGACACGGCGGTGCTCCGCCCACGCGGGGCACACCTCCACCGTGTGCTCCACCGTGTCCTCCGGTCGATCCTCGCAATGGAAACACCCGGGCGTTTCCTCCCGCCCGATTCGGTGCAGGAACCTCCCGAAAACACCGTGTCCGGTGAGGACCTGCGTCAGGCGGAAGGTGAGGACGCCGTGGCGTCTCTCAAGCCACTCCTCAAAGAGGGGACTTACCGCCACTATTGTGGCGTGCCCTGCACGGGGTTGCGACAGTCGCTCTCTCCATGTCGCCATGAGATCACGCCGGAAGTCTGTCCGCTGCGCGACAATTTGTCGCGGCAGCGGAGTTTCCCCCCGGCGTAGCACCTCCGCGCGCCATTCATGTAGGCGCGCGAGGACTATCGCCTCCAGATCCCATGGCGGCAATCCGGCAAGGAGGCACGCCGCCTCACGGGAGATCGTGCGGTACCCACGGGCCAGCCTTACGGCTACCACCTTTTGGGGCGCGTTGAGGTAGTGGGCTGCACGCAGCCTCAAGGAACGCGCCCACACCGGGGCCCCGTAAAGGGCCATGGACCGCACGACCCCCGCGTAGAGCTTCCGGCAGGAGGCGTTTGGCCCCCCCAGGTTGGGCAGGAGCCGCCCGCTCCGTTCCAGTTTGGGGGCCAAACGTCGGAAATGTTCCACGAAGTTCCATCGGCTGTCGAGGACGAGTCCCAGGTACTTAAGCGTCGACTCGACGCCGATGGATACCCCTCCCACCGTCAGTGTGGATCCCGGAGGTGGCGCATTCCGAGGCCCATGAAAGCACATGGCCTCGGACTTGTGCAATGCCACCTCGAGACCCAGTTGCCGGATCCTCTCAACGACTATCGCAACCCCGCGTGTCATAGCTTCGGCCGCCGCCTCGTGCGACCCCCCCTGTGCCAGTACCAGCGTGTCGTCAGCGTAGCAAACTACGCTGACACCGCTAGGGAGGTCGGCGCGCAGCACCCAGTCGTACCCGATGTTCCACAAGGATGGCCCTAGAACCGATCCCTGCCGAACACCGCACGACATCTCTCGCCGGTTCCATTCTCCACTGCGACCGGGGTAAATGACTGCCCTGTCCGTCAGGTAGTCCCCGACCACTCGACGGAGGTAGGTCGGCACCCGGTGATACCGGAGTGCCTCCCTTATGCAGCTCCAGGGCATGGAGTTGAAGGCGTTGGCGATGTCGAGAGACACCGCCAAGACAACCCCACCCCTGCACACCGCATCCCCCGTCGTGAGGGCTCTCACGCGCATGATGGCGTCCACCGTAGAGCGCCCCTTGCGGAAACCAAACTGGTGTTCCGCAAGATCCGGCCCCGTCCCCGAAAGGTGCTCGGCGAGGCGGTTTGCAATTACTCTTTCAAAGAGCTTGCCCATCTCGTCAAGCAGCACCACGGGCCGGTATGCGGACGGAGAGTCCGCAGGGCGCCCCGGCTTCCGGATGAGGACCAGCTTCCCCGTCTTCCAACGAAGCGGGAACTGGCCTCTCTCCAAGCATGCGCTTAGGAGCCCCTCCAGTCGGGGCCCGAGAGCCTCCGAGGCCAGGACCCAGGCTTTGCCAGGCAAGCCGTCGGGTCCCGGGGCGGTATTTTTGGCACTGAGCCTGCGTACCGCCACTCTCAGGTCTACCCCAGTCACTTCTGGAGCGTTGTCGTCGTCGTCCTGTTGGTCCGCTTCCAGCATCGCAGGCGGCGGAGCCATAGGCGGGGGTGGATGTTCCCCTCGCGAAGGGAACAGAGTGCTCACCACGTCCTCCACGAGCTCAGGCCGGAGACTCTGCGTCAGTGGGGGAGCCCAGGCGCGGAGCTTATCCCGTACCATCTTGTAAGGGCGCCCCCACGGATCTCTGTCTAGAGTCCCCAGCATCTCCTCGCGGGCCAGGTCCCTGGCCCGCAAGACAGCCTCGCGGAGAGCGGTCTTCGCCGCTCTGTACCCCTCATAAAGCTCCGCCTCAATGGCTGCCGCATCCGGTGGGCGGATGCGGAGCCTGCGATGCCTGGCGTACAGGTGTCGCGCAGCCACGCAATATCAGAGGTGCCTTGGGTTCGAACTCGAGACCTATGACTAGGCAGTCAGACGGTCACTCCACTAGACTATCACTGCTATAACCAGCCAAACCATGCCATGCCTTCTATTGCCAGTTGTTATGTGAATACGTCAGAAACCCGAAATTATTCAGTTGCATCCAGTTAGACTGGAACACTAACATGGCTGGAAACGCTAGGTAGATGCGCGAATAGGCAAGTTACTATAAAAGCTTTTATGGGCTTATTTCTTTAAAACTATGATTGCGTAATATTTTCTTATCAACTTTTGAAACAATCCCAACAAAACTGTGCGGGTGTTATCAACCCACAAATACGGGAACACTGTTCAGTTACAGTTTCATGATATTATTCTGTACTAAAATAACATTCGGAACAGAACCGTTACAGAATCGAGAACAATTTTAGTAACAGTTTTAGTTGAAGCCTGATAACAGTTTGAAACATCCTTAACGGTATAATCTCAGAGTTTGATATCTAACTTATCCCGTAACCGAAAATGGAGCAGGATTCACGTTTAGTTTTGACTTTAGGGTATTAGGCCCAGTTGTACCACATATCCATACTATTATAAATTCGATGGTAACTCTGTCTGTCTTATTTGATCTTTGGCAACATAGATAGATTGCATCCTGGGGAAGGTCATATGCTAAGTACTTCTAATAAGTTTTGTGCTCAACGAAAATAATGCATCTTTCTGATAAGAATCCTCGTTGGTCTTCGCTCGCTGGTCGCGACTGCTGAGCATGAGTCCCTGGGTTCGATTCCCAGGTCGGGCAAATTGATATTGGGTTTTTAATCAGGAATTTCTATTTGTGCCCGGTCGATGGCCATAGACTCACCCCCTATTACATGGGTGTTTATAACAGGCGAAATAATAATATGGGTAGCCGCGGGAGGCTACTGGGCGTCCCTACCACATACGCCTCTAGTCGTGCGCCTCGACGGAGCCATGCTGTTCTTCTCACTAGGATAGTGCTTCTGGCTTGTGTTGATAGCAGGAAAGGTTTGTGATATTAGGTACGCCTCTGCCCGACCCTTTGGGGATTACAAGCGTGATTTTATGTTATGTTATGTCAGACAAGAAAAGTCAATCTTTTTAAACGTTCTGCTCGCTCCTATTACTTTCACCTCCTGGCAATTTCCAGTCTATAATGACTGCAGGTAAAAAAATTCAATGCATAAGCAATTCGTCACGCTATGCACGACACATAATACCTACTGTAATCGTAATTTGCTGATTAAAACATGTTTTGCTATAGGCAGAGTAAACGAGACCCTCTGGCATGACGTCAATATTGAATAGATCTCCACGAAAAGAAGACAACAATATTATCTAAACAAAATAGAAAGGGCAACCTCCCCGAATTGTTCCATCTGTACCAGTTCTATTTGGATCTTTACAAAACTACACCAACTCCGATCCTGATCTACGTAAGTTTTCTATTTATCCCAAAAAAGGCGACTACGTAGGATCAACTTTTAGCCCTCAAACAACTTAGGAGTTTGCCAAATTTAGGCGCGAAGGAACGAACCATCACACCATGTTTTTCTTCCACAGAACACTGGCAAAATATATTCAACCTTAACACCAACACTTTAGGATGTAAAATAGAGTGTTTATGTTAGAATATGTTAGGGTCCCGCAGGTTCTTATGCGAGGTAGCCGGCCGTCCAATATCGTTCAAATTCAATAAACATGCGCACACGAATATTCTCAGGAAACATCTTTGTTTTTCTGTAAAGCTTCAGAATGTAAATAGTTTATTAATAAATTATCGTGGCATAGTCTCTTGAGGTCTGACGTTATCTAGACCTTAGCTATCAGGTGGAAAAGTTGAATGAGACACAACAAACACAATTTTGTTAAATTGGAAAGGGAATACTTGGAGTCCGTTTTCTTTTAAAGTCTTGTTCCAGAAGACATTACCTTAAACATATTGATATCAGTGTTGCTTGTTTTCTGGTTTGGAATTAGTTACATAACTTAACAAATAATGTTGATAGTAAATGAGTGGGTACATTATTCTTACAGGTGTCTACAGATGCAGTCCGCAGTAGCAGAAACAGCTTTTAAAATCACAGTGAGTAAGGAAGACATGTGCTAAACTAAACAATTCTATCAATCGATTTTGTCCATAATATTGTTTTTTTTTTAAACAATAATATATTTCTGTTTCATCCAATTAATCAGCACCCTAATTGCGTAACACACTTTCTGTCTCAATACAAACGATTTTGAAAGACTGCAAATCCATTATTGATTCATAGCGTATGGAAAATCCTTTTGCTGAATAACGACATAGTTAATGTTTTTGAATTTTCGAAATGCAAAGCTATTGTAAGTGTGTTACGACATTTCTAAGTGGACATTATTTTGTGGTCGTCATCTTAGTATATCACATCTCAACCAATATTTGCAGGCATGTTTGGTTCAAGCCTAGAGGCACACATTTGGTAGTTCTATAACAAGAATGTTTTCGAAACCAGAAGTGTGTTTTTAATTAATTTTTGTCTATCCTATTTTGGGTTTCAATTATTTATATTCTGCAAGTTCATGAATACAGACATTAAAAATATAAAGTAGTAGTCAAAGTAGTTTGTGATTAAACAGGAGGTAGAAAATCATGATCTACCTAGCCATTTCGCTTTCCTAAACTGGGGTCCATTTCCAGTCTAACCAGAATGCCAGTTTTTAAATGGAGCGATTGTCTATCTGACCCCGATTGGATTTTAAAAATATTCTAAAATAATTTAAGTAATGATAACTTGCCTTTACTTTTTTCGTAGATATTACTATAAGGTCCTTCGAGCCGGATTTTATGTTCAACCATCGAGGTATTGAAAATTCCGTTACTTTACACTCACTTTTAGAAAATACATGCTGACCATGAAAGGGTTGCCTCCACTGGACAGCTACTACAAATTCGAGAAAGGAACATCGCTACATTTGTTATAAATATAAATTTGTAGTGCTGTTCTTCCTTCTAATGTTAGTAATCCTTTTTCCAAGCAGTTTTCTTCTTCAACTTTGTCAACCTGATGACGCTAACAACGAAAAACTTTTTTAAACTTCAATATTGCGAATGAATACTCCCAAAATGTACTGCTCACACAAGGCTTATCAATTAACCAAGCCTGTGTATCACCGGCAGCTGTTGTTCTGAAATGAAGTGGTTTATGTTCAAAGGAGGATTGGATGGGCGCCAGACGAAGCCGCGGGCTTTAGTTAGTGCAGTCGAGGGGAAGATGCTCTGGATAATATTGTTTGGTAGACCAATATTGTATTTGAGGCCTGTTGGCTATGCCAGTGGGGATATGTCATGGGCAAAGGAAGTGTATGTAATTAGTACTAGTGGAACAAGTTGGTTTTCTTCTCTCTCTTTAGTATTATAAAGGGTGTAAAACACCTCTTAACGAAGCCGAAAGTCACTTGTTCTCCCCATCATTGCGATCATTTTTTTGCTCTACACCATACCTGGGAACTTTGACCCCCAATATCTCCGTAACTAGAAGGTAGTTACGGAGATATTGGGGGTCAAAGTTCCAACTTTTTGACAAGTTTTTTTTAAATACAAGTTTTTAATGTAAGATTTTTACTTTTAAACACCTCTACGACCCCCGTACTATTCAATCCATCCATCAGCACAATGTTTTGAGTGCGTTACATTGAGTTCTACAAAAAAACATGATTTTCCCCCAAAAAAAAAAGTTGTTTCCCAGCAATAATTTTTGCGTAAAGTTACTTAGTTTGATGTACAGAATGCTTGGTTGACGGCTTCGTGATGAGGTCTTTTACACCCTGTATAAATGCATAGCGCATATTGTGTGAGCACTATGTACTAGAAAGCTATCATTCACTGGAAACCTACGTCTTTTCTTGACTTGAATATGCCCTGGCGGTTTAGAGGATGTCATGCTCACTCAAATGTCTCGCTGATGGTGGCGCATGTGTCGGATCATTTAGTTCCCTTCAAAATGGTTGAGTTGAATGGTGATCCATGCGTCATGTCCGTGAACGGGCGCTGTCAGTTGTGACTGGTCATCTCTTAGTTGCCATGGCTTATTTGAATGAATTATTTTGAATGTATTTTTTTGTTTGTGTGTTTTTGCTGTGGACACTTTTAACGTGTACGGTTGAACAAGCTATTTGGTATACAGTTTAACCAACAAATTACATTGTAAAATGTAAACCAAATAGCTTGTTCGACCGTACATCTTGCTACATTGTTCTCACATATTATACCATCTCAACATGAATGATGTAACCAAGATTTTGTAACAATATTCTGATTTAAAAGAGTGTCCATGGAGTTTCTTGCCCGTTCTTCTCCATAGAGATCTACGCTAGGGAATGGGCAACTACAGTACTTTCACAGTTTTTATGTCTTGTGACTGGGACTGTAGCTACATTTAATTTTCATCTTTGTTTCAACAATTCAAAAGTGCCTGTAACTGGCTTACTTGAAATAAATGCTTTGGTTCTTAGTGGAATAGAAGCTTGACATGATAAATCTAGAAGATTAGCAATTAGGTTTGTTCTACAAGTTGTAATTGAAAAATAACTTAAAACATTTTAATTAGTACAAATACTTAAAGGTCTTATTAAAGAAGGTATTTGTTATTATATAATAATATGTAAAGCCTCAATACATAATATTGATGAACAGCAAAGTTATAGAGAGGAGGACCTCCTCTCATAGAGAGGAGGCCTGTGTCCCAGCAGTGGAAACATTAATAGGCTGATGATGATGTGTATAATTTTCAATATGCAAACAATCCTGATATCGGGAAAAATTGTCAGCTGCTAGCTACTACATACATTTTAATTAATATAGACACGCATCTCTGATTTTTCTGATTCATGTGCGTAT
This sequence comes from Xestia sexstrigata, assembly GCA_941918905.2. Lineage (NCBI taxonomy): Eukaryota > Metazoa > Arthropoda > Insecta > Lepidoptera > Noctuidae > Xestia > Xestia sexstrigata. The sequence goes on from OW799201.2 coordinate 23,848,725, forward strand.
TGTATAATTATCACTTGCTTCGGTGAAGGAAAACGTCGTGAGGAAATCAGCATGCCTGAGAGATATTTCTCGACAAGTCAGATGCCCATGGACTACATTAAAGCTCTGACACCAGGTTAGGCACTAATCACACAGAAGATAAAGAAAAATATAGGTCCAAAATGTTGTTAGACGGAAGAAAACCGAAAACCTACTCAATCGATGCAGCACAGCACTACGTGAGGACGCTATGTGGGACATCACTAATCTTACTCGCTTGATATTCGATGATTTTGGCGGTAAAAGTGTCTCGAGTGTAATAAAGTGTTTAGAACTGGATTACATGATAAAAACCTCTTTTAATTACTAATAATATGTAGGTCTTGTTATAAAAACTCCAAATTTTATTCGATTTTGCCACTCAGCCGAATAATTCGTACCAGAACAAACACGCCTTAAAAAAGTCAACATGAACATGTTGGTCCACAACATCTTTGTAACCATCATGTATCGAGCAAACAAGCAAACAAAACAAAGTAATTCTCGCCGTTAATTCCCCTAAGTTCAAACAATGTGTGAAGTTAACTGTTCATCACACAGAAACTGTTTTATTTCCCGGTATACGTAGCAACTCCCTTGTGAATGCCGTAAACATCTTTGTATTCATAGAAGTGCACAATGCTGGAATACTTTCTTTGTAAGTGTACGTTCACACGATCCGACTTTGCAGTCAATATTTTTACAAGAGTAACCATGAAACATCCTGTCGGTTCCCTCTCATTGAGAGGAGGCCGTGTCCCAGCAGTGGGAACATTATAGGCTGATGATGATGGTGATGATCCTGTCGGTTCCATAATATAGAACAGGGTGCATAAGTGCCCAAGGTTTATCTGTACTAATATTATCAAGAGGTATTTTTTTTTGAGTTAGTACCTATGTTATATTATGAGCAACTTGAGCAATATTAGTTGTTAGTTTGTACTTAAATTCCTTGCGACTGCCGGAAAACAAAATGAAGAAACTTTCTCACATTAAACCGCTCACTTGAACAGAATCTTCCCTCACGTTGTAATTTCTAGGAAGAATACGATTTAAAGATGTGAAAATTTATTTGAGTGTTGACATAACCAAAGATAGAATAATAACATACATTTTAAATTTGTATTTTCTTCTTTAGCTTATCAGAGAGGTTTAATATAGAATAGTATACATTTACAACACCTCACTATATTCTTTAGTCATTATTTCTATTAGCACGAATAATACCAAACCACAACCTCAAGCTAAGCCACTTTGCACTCTGCACTTCGTGTATTGGGGCACTAATATACCAAACATATTATGTCGCTCTTGTACCGGGTCTATTGTTCGTCGCTGATGACATCACGGGCGAAACAATTAGATTTCGCAATAGATATGGAAAAAGTTGAACATGGCAGATATTATTGTCCAAACATAAGTCATACATGTATATAGTATGTGTTTAGAGAAGCATTCATTGGTTTCAATAACCCTTCCTTTTGGCTTCGCCGTTGTCGGGTAAAACAGAGCCTATATAATTATAATTCAGAGTTATTATCTTTCCTACCTTAAATTTCTCATCTAAATAAGTTGCAAGGCTTTCAGTCTAAAAATATGCATCGGAATACCTGTATTTGACATGGACCGACTGCCTATCTGACCTCCACTCCAAGATTGGTTGTCTAACTTTCGGGTTCTGCTTAAAAGTAATTAAAACACTGGCTGTTAAGTACCTTTATCACCAAAGCAATGTTAGCATTATACTTCAAACCATGTTTATAACTTCAAATGCGAAAATGAACTAACAAAACATCAAATCCTTGTCGGTAAGAGTCAGCGACAAAAACCAGCTGTGACATATTTGTATGTGGCCAGCGACATTTTAGTCAGTTTTTATTTGAAAGCCATCTGCCTCCCCTTCCTCCTTGTTCAGTGAATCAGTAAAGCCATACAGGGTTCGCTGCAATATGGCAACAGCAAAAAACTTGCGATCTCAGTTGCAAACACATTCAATCGATTCGCGAGAATGTTGTTAAGGGGAATGGATGGATTTAATGTAGAATATGTTTTGGAGAATCACTTTTAGAAAGTTGTGATATAGAGCTGTTACATCTCCCGCCAACAACTAAGAGGAAAAGCTGGTAGAACTGTTCTCAAGTTTAAAGTCAACGCATAGAGTTATAAGCAGCATCAACTCAAATCGTTCCGGATTCTTTCTATGAAACTCCTTACTGCAATGCACACTAATAATAAGCCAGGAAATATGAAGCGATATTATGCTGATCTGCTGTTGCGGGAATCCGCTGGATGCGAGTCGCACGGGACCGGTCAATGTGGCGACACTTGGGGAGGCCTATGTCCAGCAGTGGACGTCTTTCGGCTGAAATGATGATGATGATGATGATTATGCTGATCTGGTGTGCAATGCTTAAAAGTGTGCTACGATTTGCTTTATACATCACCTTGTAGAAAGGCGTAAAAGTAAGTCAAAATCTGTGTACATCTTTCATTTGAGGGGATTCATTAAGTATAAACAAATCGACATTATTAGTATTCGTAATAATGAATCAGCTGCCTTCATCATTTCAGCCGAAAGACGTCCACTGCTGGACATAGGCCTCCCCCAAGTGTCGCCACAATGACCGGTCCCGTGCGACTCGCATCCAACGGAATCCCGCAAACTTCACCAGGTCATCGGTCCACCTAGTGGGAGGTCTTCCAACGCATCGTCTTCCGGTTCGCGGTCGCCACTCCAGAACTTTTCGGCCCCATCGGCCATCCGTTCTGCGAGCAATGTGCCCTGCCCACTGCCACTTAAGTTTGGCAATTCTTCGGGTTACGTCGGTGACCCTGGTTCTCTTTTGGATGTCTTCATTTCTGATTCGATCACGCAAAGAAACTCCGAGCATAGCCCTCTCCATTGTCTTTTGGGTGACTTTAAGCCTTCTGATAAGGCCCATTGTGAGCGACCACGTTTCGGTCCCGTATGTAATCCAGCTGCTCTAGCCTAACAATAAAACGAACTACTTCCTACCAAACATACAAACAAAGGGACATACAAACTAACTAGCTAAGCACACAGGCAATCAGCCGGCAACAGGTGCCTACAGTATGGGACGTGAATACTTAAACAATACGGCACGATTGTACATGTCTTCACGCAGTGATGCCTTAAGTGGCATAGGCAGTTACGTAGGTACGTACAGCGAGCAATAAGGAAATGATCGATATGATAAAACTTATCGTGGAACGCAATTTGGTACTTTAGTGAATGTGTCGTGAATTTGGTCATAAAGATATGATATATCTAACTAGACATTTGACCCAGATTAAATTATTATTATTCATACGTTCTGGTCGTAATGTCGTCTAATTGAAAAAAATCTCCTTTTGAAACTGTTCTATACACATTCTGGTTGTGTTCTAATATAAGTAAAATCTCACTAAACCTAGACACTACAAATCTTTAAATAGAATCTTCTCGAAAGAAACTAAAGATTTACGATATTTTCCTTGTTACACACCGGCGAAGGTATAAAAACAAAACAATCTTAACGGCTCATCAAAAAGTTAATAAAGGTGCGGTTCCGACGTACGCGACCGATAAGCGCGATTGTCTCACGCGACTGTGCCAGCTGGCTGAGCGACAAAACTGGGTTGCGTTTTATTTAATAGCACCTGTGTTTCCACCTGGGGCATATTTATAACAACTTTGTATACAGGGTGTAAAAGACCTCATCACGAAGCCGTCAACCAAGCATTCTGTACATCAAACTACTTAAGTAACTTTACGCAAAAATTATTGCTGGGAAACGACTTTTTTTTTTGGGGTGAAAAATCATGTTTTGTGGTAGAACACAATGTAACGCACTCAAAACATTGTGCTGATGTATGGATTGAATAGTACGGGGGTTGTGGAGGTGTTAAAAGTAAAAATCTTACATTAAAAACTTGACAAAAAGTTGGAACTTTGACCTCCAATATCTCCGTAACTAGAAGGTTCCCAGGTATGGTGTAGAACAAAAAAATGATTGCAATAACGAGGAGAACAAATGCCTCTCGGATTCGTTAAGAGGTGTTTTACACCCTTTATAGGTGACCTGTGTAAATCATCAGATACAGAATAGGGTAGATGACCAATCATTAGTCCGTCAGAAAGATTTCCAAAAAGTATTGGACACAATCATATGTTTTTATTTTTTTACGTAAACAAAAAATAAGACGATACAGTGCGTCGAAAACTCGTGTGACGTCACATTTGAGTACATTTTTTACTCAAATGTGACGTTACAAGCTCTCACTCATATTATGCAAGACTTAAAACTGCTTTTCTATACAGAATCAGACAATTTTCAGGCTTTGAAGCCGAAAATTCAATGTCATTCACGACAAACTTCAAATTCCATTGAAACCTACTTAGATCCAAGATTGGGTATTCAGGTATACTTACCTCGACAAGTGATCGTTGGCCTCAAAGGATGAGGTTTCTCTAAACACGGCACAGATAAGCACGTGGTCGTATTGAAAGCTAAGATAGCCTCGAGACCAAACCGGTCTAGCTTAAAGAACCTGTTTGGGTGGACTACATTAGTGTTATGTAGAACGTAACCTATGTGATTCTATTACGAACAGGTGATCAGTGGGTGATGAGTCTCTAATTATGTAAATTATGACATAGCTTCGATCTTTTTAAATGTGGGCGCATTTCCATAGTTTTCTTATTTGTTTTTTTTTTTTTATATATTTAAATGCAGTTGTACACGTGTAGCATAACCACTTAGGACTTACGAAGACCACCCCTTTTTTTTTTTTTTTCGGATGGGAAATCATCAAATGACTTCTCCCGCTCTGGGCGGAGCAGGAGGGAGTGTCAGACTTTTACTGACTAAAACCCATCCATGTTCCTTCATCGCCCTTTGTGTTCCGGGGCCACGGTATCTCTTTCGAATAGTCCCGCAACCCCGGCAGGCATCGGTCCTTTCGGACCCCTTCCTTTTTGCTGACTCTCTTTGAGGCGCGCGTGGAACACGAACGCGCCGTCGACACGGCCTGTCGTCATGAGACGGACGGACGGCGAGCTAGCCCATAGCCCACCGTCCACAGGCCCGCGCCTACGGTGGCCGGGGGCCACGTGGTGGCCCCCGACGCCCGGGGCGTCTCCCGCGGCGGCCGGGACGCTGTGAGGTTCTCTCCCTCTCACGTTCCGCCACCTCCTTCTCTAGCATTACTGCTTCGCAGAAGGAGGTGACGGCGTCCCATTCCGTCTCGCTCCGGACCATGGCTTGCACCAGGGCCGGACGCGAGAGGTCGCCGCCGCCAATCGCCGCTTCGAGGACACGGCGGTGCTCCGCCCACGCGGGGCACACCTCCACCGTGTGCTCCACCGTGTCCTCCGGTCGATCCTCGCAATGGAAACACCCGGGCGTTTCCTCCCGCCCGATTCGGTGCAGGAACCTCCCGAAAACACCGTGTCCGGTGAGGACCTGCGTCAGGCGGAAGGTGAGGACGCCGTGGCGTCTCTCTAGCCACTCCTCAAAGAGGGGACTTATCGCCACTATCGTGGCGTGCCCTGCACGGGGTTGCGACAGTCGCTCTCTCCATGTCGCCATGAGATCCCGCCGGAAGTCTGTCCGCTGAGCGACAATTTGTCGCGGCAGCGGAGTTTCCCCCCGGCGAAGCGCCTCCGCGCGCCATTCATGCAGGCGCGCGAGGACTATCGCCTCCAGATCCCATGGCGGCAATCCGGCAAGGAGGCACGCCGCCTCGCGGGCGATCGTGCGGTACCCACGGGCCAGCCTTACGGCTACCACCTTTTGGGGCGCGTTCAGGTAGTGGGCTGCACGCAGCCTCAAGGAACGCGCCCACACCGGGGCCCCGTAAAGGGCCATGGACCGCACGACTCCTGCGTAGAGCCTCCGGCAGGAGGCGTTCGGCCCCCCCAGGTTGGGCAGGAGCCGCCTGAAGGCAGCCCCAGTCCGTTCCAGTTTGGGGGCCAAACGTCGGAAGTGCTCCACGAAGTTCCATCGGCTGTCGAGGACGAGTCCTAGGTACTTCAAAGTCGACTCGACACCGATGGATACCCCTCCTACCGTGAGTAAGGATCCCGGAGGTGGCGCATTCCGAGGCCCATGAAAGCACATGGCCTCGGACTTGTGCAATGCCACCTCGAGACCCAGTTGCCGGATCCTCTCAACGACTATCGCAACCCCGCGTGTCATAGCTTCGGCCGCCGCCTCGTGCGACCCCCCCTGTGCCAGCACCAGCGTGTCGTCAGCGTAGCAAACTACGCTGACACCACTAGGGAGGTCGGCGCGCAGCACCCAGTTGTACCCGATGTTCCACAAGGAAGGCCCTAGAACCGATCCCTGTGGAACACCGCACGACATCTCTCGCCGGTTCCATTCTCCACTGCGACCGGGGTAAATGACTGCCCTGTCCGTCAGGTAGTCCCCGACCACTCGACGGAGGTAGGTCGGCACCCGGTGATACCGGAGTGCCTCCCTTATGCAGCTCCAGGGCATGGAGTTGAAGGCGTTGGCGATGTCGAGAGACACCGCCAAGACAACCCCACCCCTGCCCACCGCATCCCCCGTCGTGAGGGCTCTCACGCGCATGATGGCGTCCACCGTAGAGCGCCCCTTGCGGAAACCAAATTGGTGTTCCGCAAGATCCGGCCCCGTCCCCGTAAGGTGCTCGGCGAGGCGGTTTGCAATGACTCTTTCAAAGAGCTTGCCCACCTCGTCGAGCAGCACCACGGGCCGGTATGCGGACGGAGAGTCCGCAGGGCGCCCCGGCTTCCGAATGAGGACCAGCTTCCCCGTCTTCCAACGAAGCGGGAACTGGCCTCTCTCCAAGCATGCGCTTAAGAGCCCCTCCAGTCGGGGCCCAAGAGCCTCCAAGGCCAGGACCCAGGCTTTGCCAGGCAAGCCGTCGGGTCCCGGGGCGGTATTTTTGGCACTGAGCCTGCGTACCGCCACTCTCAGGTCTACCCCAGTCACTTCCGGAGTGTCGTCGTCGTCATCCTGGTGGTCCGCTTCCAGCACCGCAGGTGGCGGAGCCATAGGCGGGGGGGGATGTTCTCCCCGCGTAGGGAACAGAGTGCTCACCACGTCCTCCACGAGCTCAGGCCGGAGACTCTGCGTCAGTGGGGGGGCCCAGGTGCGGAGTTTATCCCGCACCATCTTGTAAGGGCGCCCCCACGGATCTCTGTCGAGAGTCCCCAGCAACTCCTCGCGGGCCAGATCCCTGGCCCGCAGGACAGCCTCGCGGAGGGCGGTCTTCGCCGCTCTGTACCCCTCATAAAGCTCCGCCTCGATGGCTGCCGCATTCGGTGGGCGAATGCGGAGCCTGCGATGCCTGGCGTACAGGTGTCGCGCAGCCACGCACGCCTCGCGCAGAGACGTCAGCTCTCGCGACCACCAGTACACCTGACGTCGGGCGCTTCCTGGCCGGACTCGGGGCATTGCCACGTCGCATATATCGGACATGGCCTCCTGGAACCACCCTGCCTCATTGTTAATGTCGGCAGGCCTGTCCGGTGATGTCACCCAGGCCTGCACGATCGAGGCTTCCAGGAGGAGCTCCCGGTCCAGCTGCTTTAGCGCCCAACGCGGACCCCTCGGGGCCTGTTGGACCGGCGCGCTTGAGGTCTGGGTGGAGACGTCGAACCGGATGTACCGGTGGTCGGAATAGGTCTCCACCCCCTCCATGACACGCCAGTCAATGACACGCGGCGACAGAGCGGGGCTAGCGAACGAAATGTCCACCACCGACTCGCCCCGCATCCGCACACACGTGGGGACAGAACCCCGATTTAGGACGGCCAGGCCCTTCTCCAGGGCCCAGTCCTCCACCATTCTTCCCCGCACGTCTGTGCAACGGGAACCCCAAGCCAAGTTCTTGGCGTTGAAGTCCCCGAGGACAAGTACGGGGAGGGATTGGTTTCCGACGACGACACTCAACTCCGCAAGGGAGTTGTGGAACTCGGCGAGAGTTCGGCTCGGGGAGAAGTAGACTCCCACCACGACAATCTCCCCGAACCGTGCTGCTACGCACCCCCGACCCCTCCTGACACTCTCAAGGGTCGGGGTGCCGGCGGTGGCCGACGACACTATGGTCACTGAGCCGCTAAAGTCCGCCACCCAGTCTTCCCTGGGCAGGACAAAATACGGCTCAGCGACCACAGCGATGTTTATCGACCACTGCGCCATGCTCTGGAGCAACAGATCCTGAGCACAGGCGCAGTGGTTGATATTCGCTTGGAGGAAGCGTAATGGGGCCGTTATTGGCACTCCATTGCCGCTTCCTCCTCCCTGGCCCCTTGTGAGGGCCCCACTGTGGCGGCGACAGCGGCAGCGGCGGCAGTTGCGGCTGCGGCGGAGGCGACGGTTGCGGTGGCGGCGGAGGGCCTACCCTTGCCTCTGGTGGCTTTGGTGGGTGGAGCGCAGGCCTTGCTCCCAGCCCGGTGATCGGCCGGCTTGCCAGCCGCCGCACATGCACCGCAGTGCGGCGTGGCGCAGCAAGCTGCGGACATGTGACCCGGCTGGCTGCAGCGGAAGCAGAGGCCGCTGCGGTCAACCTCCGAGGCGCACTGTACTGACACGTGGTGTCCCACGTGGCAGCGATAGCACCTCAACGAAGACCACCCCTTCCGCTCAGATTTTGGATGACTGTCAAAATCATAGTGATTTAGGTATATTTTGTAGCTATAAAGTTGCTGTTGCGTTGCTGCTTGCAATATTCTTTTTATGAAAAAATATTATATTAAAAAAAAACACGCTTTAGAGTGACGTCGTTATATTTCTCGTATTTTTCTCAGCAAATCCATGATAGGTATCATGGGAATGCATAAAAATAACAAGGACGACTTGTTATTTTATCTTATCTTTGGGAGTCCGCCATATTTATATGTACAATAAGTATGTATTTACAAATAAAAAAAGTATCTATGTAGTATATCAACTATCTGGTGTCCACGACACAAGCCTCGTTGCTTAGTGTGGCACTAGATGGCGCTGTGTGTTAATGTCCAGCGATATTTATATTTATTTCTTATTTGATTTGGAATTACTTCTTTTCTTCACTTAAATCAATAAAATACAGTGTTATCAAGCTAAGAAAATAACTAAAAGTTAAGTTCAACTACTGCTTGTCGCTTAAAAATAATATTAAACTCCTGCAATTTTTTATGACAGTTCAAACGTCGTGATGTGACGTCATTTACCTCAATCTGCCTTGTTTACATCTAATTTTTTGGACTTACTATAGTAATTTTACTAATTGTATGTGCTTTATTTAAGCAAAAATTGCGATAACGATATTATAATGAAATCTTAGTGAAACTTTTACTTTTCAAATAAAAGTGTTTTCTTGACATATAGACTTTTGAAACGTGTTAACGCCGCGCCGGTAGTCGTCACTACCGGCGCGGCAAAGCACTATCAAAACGCGTTGTCCTCAATAACGCCGCGGCGTTATTGAGGACAACGCGTTTTGATAGTGCTTTCCGTTTCACCAAAAACATGCTACATAAAACAATAAATTGTAAAATAAGTGACGTTTTAGAAAGTTAAACAAGCTTATTGTAGGTACCTTATTAATATATTATTTTATGCTTATTTTTAATAAATAAAAAGAGTTTTGTATTTCCTGCTTATTCCCTATTGATTGAAAAAATGATTGACATTCTTTTAATTTTAGTAACATTCTTATTATTATAGCATACCAATTATGAATCTTTAATTACATTACCACTAAATTCGATTCACGTATTATTAGGGGTTAAAGTATGAAATTGCCGATTTGTACTGAAAAAATGCAACGTTGATATTGCGAGCCGTTTCTACCGCGTAAGTTCCTCGTCTGAACTCGTATTCAAAAACAAATCGGATTTTCGAAGTATCCATCTTTACGTCTAAGTTGAATAAAAAAAAACAATTGAAAATCGAATGTTGCACATTTTTTAAAAGAAGAACAATGGTCGGTCAAAGTTTCACACGAAAATCTCACACCATGAAGATTTTATGTCAATTCGAAGTGTCTATTACTATACAACGATAATTTCATACTTTAACCCGTATTATTAATGTACCTACTCTTTAATTTTGCATGCTAGTTATAGTATAGTTACGAGTATACAGGGTTAGTTTTCAATGATCGGCCAAATTTTCAGAGATTGTTTAGAATCGATAATATTTTCGATTTAATGAAAAAAAACATCATTTTTTAATGACTAAGTGCAGGATCATTCAAATTATTATGTACATTATATAGATACTACAACTAGAACTATATAATTGCAAAAATAAAGCCTAAAAGTAAGTACCTACATGTATACAACGACGTCAATAGGCGTCAAAGTAATCCTCCGCATTATTAAAAAAAAAAAACATTTCTGTCCTCCACTATAAAGCGAACGTGTAGATATTGCAACAGCACAATTCACACACTATTTACACGCACACACATAATTATATTTGGCGGTGCATGCACGCACACACGGTGCATTCAGTCCCACTAGGTTTATGATTTATGAAATTTTTAGGACATTTTCAAATGAATGCTATTTTATTTTATATTTTTCGACAATAATATTGAAAATGCACTTTTGGTTTGATATCTAGATCTTAATTTTTTATTTTGGCTGGTCATTGAAAACTAACCCGTTTACAGTTTTCAAAAGCATCTTTGGCTTCGTCGCTCCAGCCGCGAACAACGTGGCTTATCACCGTCGCAGGTATTTAGTTGTGTGAGCAACTGTAATAAAACTTGACCATCTATAATGTACTACAATTCTAGCAAATAAATTTCATTTCATTTAAATGAAATTTAATTTTAATTGTTTTTTTTTTTTTTTGTTATGTGATTGAAATATCAGCTCAAACGAAAACCGGAAAGTGAGTCTTTAACTTCTAAGTTTTTTTTACATAGTTACAGGTGAAGCTAATAAAATCGTGTTAAAAATTAACATTTTATTTTTGACAACGAGCTAATGTCTGTCATTTTGTTATCTATCTGTATGCTTTCGTAAAAAAATATTTACAGACATTCCTTGTAGCCTTATTCTGACTTATTCCTCGCACTACCCACTGCATTAGCAATGGATACGAGTCTTTAACCAGCCCACTTCACATTAATGAGCTAACGACGCGTGGAAGCGCAACTGCATCAACTCGGTCAGCATAGAAGGCGTTGCACTCACATGACCTTGAGTTAAGTAGCCAAGTGAAAGAACCACTTGCAATTGTTTATCTGGTCTAAGAATCTGAAGCTTTGTGTTTTTTGTGTAGAAATAGTAATGAGTACGCAATGCTATAACAAAATAAAATTGCGTAGGTACTTATTACTATTTCTATCGACCCGAAAATCATTTTCAGCAGAGTAAAGAGAATCTGAGAGTATGACCAATATGATCTTCTATCAGCTTTAACTAAAAATAAGATAAAATAAGTCACTGATAATTTTTTTAGCGCAATTCAGAATTTTGATGTTAGTTATTTTTGTACTAAGTAGCTGTAGCATTTTTAATGCCGCTACAAAGCACGGGTTATTTGATTTACGCTAATTATTAAAATTTATGTTGGTTAAAATTATATATTTTGTGTAAAATGCTGCATACACCGAAACCGTACTTTAATCGTCCTTGTCGTGACCTACAGAGTTGTAGTAATTAATCGAATGTCAGCTTTTATTATTATGCAACTTTGTGTAGGTTTTTGGTCACCATTTTTTATTAATGTTACCATAAGGTTACCAAGTTCTTTATAAAGATGTTCCGTTGATAGGTGCATTAATCCAATCATAAATAAAAAACCTGTTATTTTTAAATTCGTATCGTTTCCACGTAACATCAAAATTAAACATTTTGTTTTTCATATATTTTTTTGTTTTACTATGGACACTTTTAACGTGCACATCTTAGTACATTGTTCTCACATAATTTATCATCTCAACATGAATGATGTAACCAAGATTTTGTAACAACATTTTGATTTAAATGAGTGTCCATGGTGTTTCTTGCCCGTTCTTCTCCACAGAGATCTACGCTAGGGAATGGGCCACTACAGTACTTTCACAGTTTTACAAAATAACTTTTGACTGGGACATAACGCACGTGACTCTTCGCTTTGCCACAGAAATGCAATCTACGAAAAAACGTCACTTATTTCACACACCTTAAAACACCCAGTTACCAAATCACACCGGAACTGTGAAACCCATGAAATCAATCAAAACGAATCTTCGGCAGTAATCACACAAATGAATGCAACACAATACATGAGCGCACAGATGCGTTAGTTAGTGCCACAGACTACGCAATAGCGAACGGCTATGCAATGCGGTGAACCGTCACGCTGCCCGAGCATGGCGCGCGCGTGTCAGACATGTTGCTATGCTGTGGACTTGGACACTTTTGTGGGGATTGTTTGAGTGTTTTTTTTTTGCCACACACATAAATAACTTCACGCCTGTCATCCCCGAAGAGTTAGGCCGAGGAGTATTACTAGTATTACCTATTAGTACACCCACATTTCGCCAGTTTATTTTAATTTTTTATTGATATTATCAAGAAACATAATTAACATTACAATTGACAAAACATACGTTCCAGAAAATCACAGAGGTCTGTCAGGAATGTTGATTCAGCTGGTAGGTAATAAAAATAGAAGACAATATTTTTTATGTGATTGATCGGTATGCACATCGTGTTTCCAACCTATCTTTGCAGTGCATATCTGCGCGGTTGTGGCTGTCGACTGTCGGTAAGCATAATGTTCATTAGAGTTATTTTATTAGTTATGTTTAAGTTACAAGCTTACATGTATTAGGGGTAAGGTTTGTTTGATTGATTTTAGGATGTGTCTACGCCGAGAAAAGGACGTCTGCTTGCCGCTGTGAACCGCACGTGAAATGCTGCACTGAGGGCAGCATGTCACGTGCAGTTCACAGTCTACTAGCACCTCGTAAGGAAAATCCTGGGCTTAAGTGTGGTGCTTACCCTTTTTAATCCTTACATAAAGTCTGTGCTAAAGTGTGAACGACTCTTGATTTAAGATTTCGATAGCCTGTGAAACCGGGTTTATTAATTATTAATTAGGTAAATGAAAGTCTTGAGTGAAGTTACATAGGTAAACATTTGCTAATTCAGAGTCTATCAATTTGATTGATTATCGAGTTTCCTATTAAATCACCTGATTTAAACAATTCACACAGGGTGTTCTGAAGATGAAGTTCAAACATTTTTATGAAGCCCACTGTCCTTACACACATACTCAAATATAAAAGTTTAATCTTGTTAAACCAACAGTAACTAAGTTAACGAGCCTCCTTGCCTTCAACCGGTTATTTTATTTTATTTGATTGTGTTTGGATGGCTTACAGCACAGCTAACAATACAATACAAAAGTTATCGTTTGGTAATCAATGCCTTATCGCCCAATACTTCAATAATTCATAAATCAAAATAACAAACGTTAAGCCTCCAATACAATGCCCTCTCAGATTTATGACGTCACAATACGGCCATGTCCATGCGTTCAAGATGTGTTACGGCCAGATTTATGATTATGAACGCACCTTCAGAGTCGTAAATCTTGGTTCAAGGATTAGGTGGAGCTAAGGCTAAGGCTACGATGTTTTCCTACAGTATCCTTATGTGGGTTTATTTTAAAAGGATTGGGCCGGCAGTCTCTACAGAGATAACGACAAAATCGCTAACTTTCGATCGCTGATTACTAACGTATAAATTCGGTTGCAATAATGATGCTTGCGAGAAACGCATCTATATAGCTTCATTATTGCCACTGAATTTATTCGTTAGTAATCAGCGATCGAAAGTTAGCGATTTTGTCGTTATCTCTGTCGAGACTTGGTACACCGGTTTTAGAACCAACACGCCATCTTTGTGACTAATTCTATGAGCAGTTTTAGTGGTCTAACTTTACTCGTACATTAGGAATACGTGTAATTGTTGGAGTTGGTGGATATGGTTGATATTAATGATTAGGCCTCTAGTTATATTAATTAATGTTTAATAAATCACTTGATCATAATTTTACATAGTAACGTTAAACAGGGTAAGAGCAAGCGACGCCATGACATACATATCTTGAGAGCGAATAGAGGCAGTAATGTTGCCAGATTATTAATCAAGATTATATTATTTACCACAGATTATAACACGCCTCCTTAAATTTATAATCTTGATCTTTTACATAAACAATACAAAACATAATCTAAATTAATTTAAACCCTAACCTATTTTTCAAAAATGTGTTCTTGAGTTAACATGTCCGCTAAGTTAAATTCTGTGTCTATTTTTACAATATCAATAATACCCTTTTCATAGTTTTCATTTATATAATGAAACTGAACTTCAATGTGCTTTGAAGTTTTAGTAAAATTGCCATACTTAGCAATCGAAATCGCACCTGAATTATCTTCATATAATTTTATAGGTTTATCAACATTTACATTGAATGATTCACATAACAAGTTTCTAATGAAAAGTACTTCTGTCACTGCTTCTGACATGGCAGTATATTCTGCAAAAATTGAACACTTAGTTACTGTACTTTGTTTATGTGTTTTCCAAAAAATTAAGTTTCCAAATAATCTAATTACAAAACCTGTTGTTGATTTTCTATCTATATTATCTCCTGCATAATCAGAATCTACCATACAATCTAATGTTTCAGAGTTTACAGTATCATAGTATGTTAACTTTAAATCCTTAGTCTTATACAAATATTTTAAGATTCTCATGGCATATTTGTAATGTGTATGGTCATAACAACTTTGATATCGACTTAAGTAATTAACACTGTATGCTATGTCTGGCCTAGTGCCTGAACTAATATACAATAATTCACCAATTATATTTCTATACTTAATGCTATCATCTACTTCTCTAGATTGTTCTAATTTTAAGTTTGTTTCCATTGGAGTATCATATAATATTTTCCAGATTATATTTTACAGCCAAAGATTTAATATATTTTGTTTGACTTAAGGTCATTTTGTTCCTGACATTGTTATAATCAATATCTATGCCTTTATAACTTTTAATTTTTCCTAGGTCTTTCATAGCAAATTTTTCCATTAAGCTAGTTTTTAACTTATTTACTTTATCTTTATCTTTACAACAAATTAGGAGATCATCAACGAATATTAGTATGTATATTGGATCTTTGCTTGCTCTGTTTACATACTCGTATAAACAGTAATCATAGTTACTTCTAACAAAGTTCAGTTTTTTAATAAATTTGTTGAAACAATCATACTGTTACGAGCTGGGTATGGGATAAATTATTACTACCGATTAAACAACAAATAACTTTAATAATCACAAAACACTTAGAACTCAATCACAAATACACTACTGATCACTACGAGTATTCGCTTAGATATCGCACTTCTAGTTCACTTCGATTCGCTTCGTTGTGTAGCTAAAATCAGACTGACTGCTCCCGCAAACACGTCGACTATTTATATGGCGACCGAACGTTCAAGAAAGATCCACGATTTCCTAGAATCTTCTAGACAATTCCATAGTGGGTCATTGTCCTTCGAGAAACTTCCACAACTTGTACAAAGGAAACAAGTAGGTACTTTATGCCCTCGGCGTAAGGTCGAAATTACAATGACAATTCCTCATGTTCTTTTGTAGGTAGTTTGCGAATTTGTACCTACATCATTCGGGACTCGTTTTACCTACTACCTACTTGTAGGTACCTACTACCGTAACTGTAGGTAAGTACGGGTACGACGTAACACTGCCCCCTCCATAGACATGCTCGTCCCGAGCATCATCACCCCGTAGTATCGCGCCAATCGGTCTACATGGACAATCTTAGGCGCACCTCGTGGACCCTTCTGTATTCGGTAGGTGACATCGTTGATCCCAGTCACGACTCGGTATGGTCCATCCCATTTTGCTTGCAATTTCGGAGACTTCCCCTTGCTCCGTACTGGGTTATGCAACCACACCAGTGAACTTTCGTGGAAACCCCTACTATTTGCCTTCCGGTCATAACGGGTCTTCATCTTCTCAGACATATGTTGGCCGGATTGTCTGGTATGCTCATAAACATCATTCAACTTGTTACGCAAGTCAATCGCATAATCTGTTACACTACGTGAAGCATCAGAGGGAGTTCCAGTGATTAAATCAGCAGGCAACCGTAATTCCCTTCCGAAGTTCGCGAAGGCTGGCGTCAGTCGTACTTTCGCTGCGGTAGGACAGAAGAAACGGCTGTATGTGCTTGTCCCAATCCCTTTGTCTGCTTTCCATGACTTTTGCCAGATATCTCTCCAACGATTGGTTGAATCGTTCCACCATTCCATCAGATTGTGGGTGGTAAGAGGTGGTTCTGGTTTTGTGGGTACCCATCAATCGACAAGTCTCCTGAAATACTTGCGATTTAAAATTCCTTCCTTGATCGCTATGTATTTCTAAGGGTACTGCAAAATGACAGAAGACTTCCTGAACTAATTTATCTGCGACAGTTGTAGCTTCTTGGTTAGGAATGGCAAAGACTTCTGGCCACTTTGTGAAGTAATCCATGACCACCAGGAAGTACTTGTTTCCGCTCTCACTTTCTGGAAATGGTCCCGCAACGTCTAGTGCTATCCGTTCTCAAGGGGCTCCAACGTTGTACACTTTTAATGCACCTCTGCTGCGTGTGTGGGGCCCTTTCACGGCCGCACAACTGGTACATTTGCGACACCAGTCCTCCACATCATCTCGACAGTGGATCCAAATTTTCAGCAGAGTCCTTTTCACCCCCATATGTCCTCCTGAAAATCCATCATGGTAGAGCCGTAGAACATCCGGTACCTTAGCTTTAGGGACAACCATTTGTAGATGACAGCTGTCCCCTGTTTGGCCATTTATGGCACAAGACTCCATCCTGGATAACCAAGCTGTTCCATTGTGCCCAATAACTCTTCGTGAGGGAACTCATTGCAGCCACATCACTCCACTTGGGTTTAGGAGCACCAGCTTTGATCCACTCGAATATCGGTTTGATGTCCGAGTCATTTTGCTGAGCCTGCTGTAGGGTTTCCTTCCATTCAACGCTGAGATCCGTTCTTAGAATCCTCACGGGCACCACTTCCTTAGACTCCTGTCTGGAACTGTGCTTCCAAGCTTCAGGCAAAGGTCTTCTTGACAGTTCATCTGTTTTGCTGTGGTTTCTCCACTTTTGCTGGGCAGTCATTCCAGCCGCTTTTCTCTGCAGGGATTGGTTTTCTCTCGGTGTGCTTCGTTTTTTACAGTTTGACCGGAGGTGACGCCTTTCTCCACAAGTATAACACCTAGGGCTGTACCCTTGCGAACGCTGGCGTACAAGTGATGCCACAACTTGCTTTGGAGAGCTTGACCGAAGATGATCCCTTTCTCTACCAGCGTAGCAGCTAGGGCTGTACCCTTGCGCACGGTCGCGTACAGGTGATGCCACAACCTCCCTGACGTGGTGTGTTCGATGGTCTTGCCTCGCTGCCTCTACTTCCAAGGCATGGGCCAACGCCCCTTTCAGTGTCTCATGATGACCAAATCTCACGGCGGCTCTAACTTCCAAGTCGCGTATCCCGTCGACAAACGCATGAACCAGATTTCCAGTGATGAGTGCAGGGGCAGACCAGTATGCTTTTCGAACCAGCTTTTCAACTTCCAGAGCCCTCTGCTGTAGGTTCTCGGCACTACGTTGAACACGATCCTTCAACTTGGCACGAAATACGTGCTCCAGGTGCGCGTTGCCGTATCTGGACTCTAACACCTCCAGCAGCTGCTCGTAGGTTACATCCTTGCCAAGCGCCTCAAGAATGTTGAGGGCCTGGTCTCGGAGGCCCAAAGTGAGCGCAGTCATGGCTTGCGGTTTTGTCCATCCATTCGCCTTCATAACGGCCTCAAATTGAATCTTATAAGCCGACCACAAAGATGTTCCATCGAATGGAGGCACCTTAAAACCCCGCGCTGAAGGTGCAGCAACTACTGAAGCCACAGTCACGTCTCCAGTCTTCAGTTCTCCCAAAGCCTTCTTCACCCCAGCGATCTGAAATTCGGCCTCTGAGATGCGATTCTCGTGCTGGTGAACCTGATCCTTCATCACCTTGAGATCTTTGCCAAAAGTTGCATGAAGATTCTTTATGAGGAGCATCTGTTCTTCTTGGCGGCCGACCTGCTCCTCTTTATCTTGCTGCCACTGCTCTTCCAACCGGCAAGCCTGCTCCTCTTGACGGCGAGCCTGCTCCTCTTGACGGCGAGCCTGCTCCTCCTTATCTCGTTGCAACTGCTCCTGTAACTGGCGAGCCTGGTCCTCTTGATGGCGAGCCTGCAAGTAGGGGTACGACGTAACAATACCATACTCTAGGGCTTTCTCTGAGACCATAGAGTGCTTTTTGCAATTTGTAAACTTTATTACCTCCAGTTTCATAACCTTTCGGTTGATTTATAAATACTTCTGACTTTATATGACCATTTAAAAATGCTGTCTCAACATCCTTTTGTTCTGTAAATAAATTATTTTTACAACTGTATGATAATAAAATTTTCAATGTTTGCATTTTTCCTACTGGTGAATAAACATTTTCAAGATAATCCTTTTGCTAAAATCCTCTTACAGCTAATCTAGCTTTATAAACATTATTACTTTTAATTTTAAAGACCCATTTGACGTCAATAACCTTTTTATCTTTTGGCCGTTCAACAATTTGCCATGTGTTGTTTTTGTGCTATTTATTTCTGATTCTCATTGCTACCTGCCATTGCTTATAATCGTGGGAGTTCATCGCCTCCTCAAATGTATTTGGTACATTTGCATCAATGCAATTTACATAAATAAAATGTGATACTGGATTACTATATCTCGAAACTGGATTTATCTTTCTTTTTGACCTTTCTTCTATTTCAAGCTTCTCCTTATTGTTACTTAAATTAGCATCATTAACAATAACTTCCGTAGTATTATAAGAGCTAGTTTCATTTGCATCTACAAAGTCTTCATCATTATCAGTTTTAAAAAGTTTGTTCTTTATATTTGAAGTTACATTTTCCAAGTCCCTATCCTTTTCATCATCAAGTTTTTCTAAACAAATTAATTCAGTGTTTTCTTCAACCATCTGTGCATGTCTAGCATTAATTATTCTATTATTTTATTAAATAATAGAATAATTAGAATTTGAGAAGGGTTATAGAGTCTTATTAGACTCTATAACCCTTCTCATTATAACCTACCAACACTCCGAGTTGGGCTTTATCGTCGCTTTTACTTTTTCTTAAAACTTCTGGAACCCTGACAAAAACTCTACTCCCATAAATCTTTAAATGCTCAACATTTGGTTTAATACCGAAAAATATTTCGTAGGGAGTTTATTCTCTAATGTATTAGCAATTGTACGATTTTTCAAATATGCTGCTGTTTTTATAACTTCAGGCCAATACCTTCTGTGAATTTTAGCTTCTCTCATTAAGCATCTGCATATGTCCATAGCAGATCTATTATAACTTTCTGCTACTCCATTTAATTCATGGACATAGGGTGGACATGGTAATAACTCTATTCCCTTTTGTCTAATGAAATTATAAATGTCTCGATTTAAATATTCTTTGCCACTATCGCATTGTATTTTTTGTTTACTCTTTTATTAAATTTATTTTCTACTAAATTAACAAATTCCATAAAACAATTTGCAGTTTCTGCTTTGCTTTTAATACAAAAAATTCTTGTACATTTACTATAATCGTCAATAAATGTCAAAAAATATTTTTCTCCACCATAACCAGTTGTGCTATGTGGACCGTTTAGATCAGTATGTATCAATTCCTAAATTTCAGTAGTCTTAGTTCTATTGTTTTCAAAAGGTACATTAGCCATTTTGCTTTCAATACAATTTGAACATTTCATTTCTGTACTTTCAATCTTATCTGGAAAACCTTCAACTAACTTATAATTTATCAACTTGTTTAAATAATGAAAATTTACATGACCAAGTGCCCTATGCCATTTCTCTTTATTAGTTAATTTTATTGAATTCACATACAGTTTGTTGTTATTACAATTTGAAACAAAACTTTTTAAATAAGAAACACTTAACAAATTTTGCTGAATTCCTTTAACAAAATATACATTTTTTAAATCAATGTGTTTTTCATTGTAATAAATTTTGAAATAGATTTTAACCGTACCTACTTTGGTTGCTTTTAAAATGTTACCATCTGGCAGTTTCACATCAATGGGATTTTTTAAATCTACATAATTATAAAAACATGAATCATTCTTTATAATATGATCAGTACATCCACTATCTAACAACCAATTTATTTCACCATCATTGTCATATTCCTGTTCGCTACATCCCGTTAACTAATTTATTTCTGGATTATTGTCGACTCACCTCTGGGATGACCTTGACCTCTGCCTCGGCCACGACTTCGATGAAATCCACCTCTGTTTTTACCTCTTTGTGGTCCTTGCTGGCGTTGACTGGTTGGATGTCTTCCTTGTTAGTTTTTCTGACCGTGCCAACAGTCCTTCTTGAGATGGCCGGTCTTTCCACAGATAAAACATTGTGCTTTAGTTTTTGTTGAAAACGTACTCATATTGCTTTTCTTGTCTGGATCACTAGTAGTAGTAGTAGTCATATTTTTCTCTTTTATTTTAGACTTTACATAAGATTATGTAAAGTACTACCTAATCTACTGTTCTTTGTTCTTCTGGAATTACATCAATAAAATCTCCAATATAACTATAGCTTGGAGGTAATGCTCTGAGCAAGTATCTCATCTTCTCGGGTTCATTTATATTTCCACCAGCCGCTTTGAAGTCATTCGTTGTTTTTTCGAAATCCACAAAAAAATCTCCTACTGTATTGTAACTGTTTAATTTAATTTCTACAATTTTTCCTCTGCATATTATTTGCATAGCAGTAGACTGTTGTACATTCACTGATATATTCTAGTTGTTTATCCGAAATGGTGCTCATTATAATAGTTCTTGCTTTTAAATCCTTTTTCTTCCATTCCTCCTCTCCATTTATATATTTACCAGGCATCACGCAAATGGCGGGCTCGTTACATTCTTTGTATTCTAGTAAAGTTTAAGTTCATCTCAATTTCCAGTATGAATAATTTACTCCATCAAAAATGGGCATCATGATGTCTTCTATTTTAGCTTGTTTAGCCATTTTGATGATTGAAACGTTTTTAAATCTTGACTTTTATTCTAGATTTACACGAAGCCCGAACTAGCACGTGGCCTTTTTCTTGATATCAATTTTTCAGATACTTAACCACCCAACCACGCTCTGCTACCATGTTGGAGTTTGTGGATATGGTAAAAGCAATAAATACAATAAATTGACATTCCGATTGGAAATGACCTTTTTTATGATTCTTACGTCATAGTCTGGGAATCCTTAGTAGACGTATAGGTATTGTAGGCACGGAATAATATAACTACGTGAAACGACACGTGGAAAATAAAATGGCTGATATTATACTCAATTCCAAACGCAAATAGACTGATGTAGTTAAACATTTCCTACCCTTACTTAGGAGAGTGTCTCAAAGTTAATTAAAAAAAAAAAAAATGAAATGATCTCTACATTTATCTTCATCCCAAATTAAATGATAGTGCTATTCGCAAAAGAGCGGTTTCAGACTAGCGTATTTTGCAGCGCAAACAAACTAGCACCGGCTAACACGCGTACACGCGCGATCCATTACGCGCTAAAATAATCGCGCGTATCTTGCGTCTCAGGCTTATACCAACTTATAAGCGCGTCAACGCTCGTATGAGTCACGCATGAAGCAAAAGGCGCGAGAATACGTGCGTACTCGCGCTTCCAAAAACGGAGCTTATTTATACGCGTCGAAAGTACGCTTATCTGAAACCGTCCTCGCCCCCGTTCACCCCCTTAACCGACGTGTCAGTTGTTTCCGTAACTCCGCAAGTCGCGTCGCGTTAACCCGTGAACTGATCTAAACTACTTTTTCATTAATTTATTTTCTCTGCAGTTGCTGTCCAACATGCGAGTCGCATGAGCGCGAAGCTTGTGGATTGTCCAGTTTATAGGCGTGAAAAAAAAAATAGTACTGCTGAGTTCCGGCTCAATTTGAAACCCTTTCAAGGCCGATAACGCATCACTAACCTTCCTCAAGGTTGTTAGTTCATTATTTTGATGATTTGCCATTTGTAACGGTCTCTTGATACACTATATTATGTAGGAATTGAATTTTATGTTGAACCTTTATCGCAACGGATGGTATTGTTAGTTGTACAAGGATCATTTGGCGCGTTCCCAAAATTGGAATGAACGCTACCGTCTTGTTTTTATAGGCGTTTTAGTTTCTTAATTGGAGGTCTGATAGGCGCTCTATATAAAATGCAGGTATTCAGCTACATTTGGTCAGACTGAAAGCCGACTCTGACAAAGATGCTTAATGATAATGGGTGTAATATCTAGCACATAGCGGCAGCGCCTTGCGGATCCACCTCAAATGTTTTCAAACATTTTATTCACAATTGTTGTATTTCTATTTCAGTTATGGGAAACTGCACCGTTCAGTACAAAAGGTAAATGTTTTATTAGGTAGATAGAATACCCGTTATTGAACGACTTAACAATTACTAGTTACTTGTTTAGTTTAGTACCTACTTGCTCAATATTATTTTACTTGAAGCTATTATGATCAAACACAATATCTATTGTGATCAATGCGAATGATTGTGATCTATGTATTACTACACATTCTTGATAGAACAAATAGGTAATTGGACACCATTACGTAAAATCTACCACTACGTCGGTTCGGGCAGTGTTATTGGGTTTTTCCATAAGGAAATTCTTAGTAGCAGCCACGGAGTCAGATTTGTGCCCGGTTGATGGCAATAAGCTCGCCCCCTGTTATGGGACATAAAACATAAACTTAACCCTTCTAGGATTACAGGCGTCATGTTATGTTTATGTTAAAATCTCTTGGCACCTGTTCACCACAGAACCAGTAATTAACACACTACACACTAAAACTTTCCATTCAAACCAAGCTTGTGACGAAAAGTCGTGACAATGCCGCTTCTGTAAGCAGCGAGCCGTCTTTGCTATCCACTTTAATAGTCATTGGTGTCGATTCTGTTGTGCACAAACTAAACTTAATTTAGGATATTGCTATCTTTTACTAAAAGGCAGTGTGAGAAAAGGACGGCTATAGCTATGAACTAAGTTAGAGATGTCAAACTAGTTTATGCCTTGCGATTCACAGTGTGTTTACGTGCATTCTTCATTTGTATGGAAATATTAGTTTCAACTAAATTTGACAGCTCTAAATTACGTCCGTCTCTTTCTCGTTTTGTTAGAGAGAAAAAGATAGAAATAGCCTAAATTAAGTTTAGTTTGTGCACAACAGAATCGACACCTTTATGACCTTTAATTAAAACGAGTCTAAAAAAGCCTATACAAACAACATTCACAAAAATATTGGCTTTAATCTATTTTAACAGCCAGCATCACCTTGAAACCTCCAATCTTTACCTACAAAACTCGATTTCCTGTATAACTTCATTGTAATTGCAAATGTATGCAAATTAAGAGCATCTAATCTGAATTCGGAGCGTACATAGAGGAGCTATCAATTGGTGTGGACTCGTAACTAGATGCATTGGCTAATCACATTGCTTGGCAGGTGGATTGATGATTGCAGCACTGCCTCGTTAGTTCCCATCCTCTTGGACTAATCCGCTGGACCAATAACGTGAAACTGACAGGCAAGGGCAAGTCAATTGTTTTATTTAAATTTTATATTTTTATTTATATTTTTTATTTTTTTATTCATAGTCAATTGTGTCGTAAGAAAGAAAATAGGTTGAAAAACTTTCCTGACTTTTAGTTTAATTTTGTTTTCTGGTTTTCTAAATGTAAAATGCTTAATAACTCTTTAGATAATAGTTAGTAAGACGTTGCTAATAGCCATTTTTCAGATAATAGTGTTTGATTAAAAAATCAACTCAACATTACGAAAACTATCAAACCAATGTTGGCTGGATTCGTGTAATATATACTTCAGTTACGTTTCCTTATCATGACATAAAAACCAGTGATGTCTGAAGAACATAATTTGATTAAACATTAAATTGCAAAGTTTGATTGACCAAAGTTATGACAATCAGCATTTCCGGTGTTTAGCATTGTTCAAGTATTTGGACTTGAAGCATGTGTCTATATGTGTTCAGGAAGACAAAGAAGAAGAAGATTTCTTTATACAATTCATTCATCACTCTCCTACCCGCATCCCAATTTATTTATGAAAAAGGAATGTTGACTAGAGAATGGATGAAGAGCATATACGTAAGCGCTGCGTTGGACGCCAAAAGCTAGATGAGGCTATTGAGGTTGGTAGCGCAGCTTGGGAGAGGCCAATGTCCAGCATTGGGCTGCATAGACTGAGTTTATACATACACTCAAGCCTTTAATCATGTAAATTGAGAACGGCGTGAGGTTATGTTATGTAAACTCAGTTTATTGTTCAAATTTAGAATTAGATCTAGTAAAACACAAATTATTAGTGGTATGTACATGCAAATAAACATACTCTCAGTGATAATATTTGGAACATTTTGGTGGAAGGAAGCAGATTAGCCAGCGAACTGATTATAAAATTCGACTGTTCGATTCGAAATGTTTTCAAGGTTAGCCCACATGTGCAGACAGGCAAATTGAGGAGTGTGTTATAGTTTTCGTCACACATGACCGGATGACTTTTTTATTACTTTCCAAAAAAATGGGTATATTAGGTGAACTGAGTAGAAGCTTATGGCATACCTAGTTTCTTTTTTCCACAGCTTAAAAACAGAAAAAAACTAAGTATGCCATTTGCTGCTACTCCGTTCACCTATTATACTCATTTTTTTTGGAAAGTGATTTAAAAGTCATCCCGTATTATGTTGAGATACAACTTAGAAGTGATTAAATAAGGAAATCATCCGATAAATCTAAAGACGACAAAACAAAAAGAAACTAAACTGCCAGCGTTCTCTGACCTTAAGAAAGACATCAAATTTGGCTAGGCAATTTTATTTCACCTTGTACGAATACCTGAACATGACATTTTCGAAAACAGTATTCGATCCCTATTTGCCCCAAAAGTCCATATGCCTCGACAAACGGATCTCCAATATCGCATATGTCTCGAAGACATTTAAATAAACTCATATATCAAGCTATAAAGCCTAATTTAAAATGTTTAGGTAATCTTGTCACGTTTTGCGAGGAAATCAATAACTTTGATCTTTGTCTGACATTGAGGCCCAGAGCCTTTTTAAATGAAGCTCAGACATTAATAATTAGAGAATATAAGTGTAGATAGATATAATAATAATTAGATTCCATTTTGATTGCCATAATTCTGATCAAAATGATGATTCATTTCAAAACTAGTTTGATATTTCCGAGCCCGTTTTGGAAATTAATTATATTTTAATGCGCTCCATTTCTAGGTTTATTTATATTTTTATAAATGTCATTCTAATCGAAAATGTTTACCTATCAACAGAGTTTGCTTATTAGCTAATCCATATTAGGCTTAGAACCGATGACCGTTGAAGTAGACGAACCAAATCGGCAAATATTACAATAGCTGAAGCCTTAAGACTACAAGGAGTTAGAGCAATGATATTTGCAGGAGAGCTGGTAAAAACTGGATTTGAGCAGCAGTCGATAAGGCTTATAATGTTCAGCCTGCAGTGACGCTTGCTAGGCTATATAGGCTAGGTATTAAGAAGTTAATCCCTAATTAGCTTCATTACATAAGATCCTGCTAGACGATGGCCTGAAACAGGTCAGACTGGATGCATGAGGCGAAGGACAGGGCGCTGTCGCGAAGCTTGAAAGAGTCTATGTCCAGCTGTGGACTGCAATAATCTTAGTTGATTGATTGTAGGTGTATGAACACATTCAAGACCTTGAAATCCAGTTTATTAAATATCTTGGAAATACTCATCTACGATTGCAGTCCATTTCTGGAATGTTTATGAAGAATGACGATGATATTATATTATATACTCATACTCTATTGTGCAGCGTATGAATTCAATTATTTATATAACAATCATTTCAACAAAAAATGAAAAACATTCTGTAGATTTCCTTGTGCAATAAACAATAAACTTGAATGGATAGTAAAGCACAAAATTATGATTCAAAACGTCAGTCTTGGTGCTCGTTTTCATGAACACTAAGACCAATATTAATTCTTTAATTAATCTTCAATAACCAAAAATGGGGAATACCTTGGCTGAAAGGCTTAAAATATAAATAATTCGTGCTAAAATTAAATGTGAAGTAACTGTCTCTGCCTGTTTATCTGTTAAGCTCGTCTTAGGAGTTAGGATACTTTATATCCCTGTAGTAAGAAAGCGTAGGACAATTTCTGACCTCCGAGCGAGTGGCTAAACC
The DNA here is from genome assembly GCA_941918905.2 of Xestia sexstrigata. Lineage (NCBI taxonomy): Eukaryota > Metazoa > Arthropoda > Insecta > Lepidoptera > Noctuidae > Xestia > Xestia sexstrigata. Next base: position 23,875,173 of record OW799201.2, read on the forward strand.
TAGTGTGCTAAATACTTTTACCTTGCGTAAGTAAGTCTGAAGGTTACCGGAGAGCTAGTAATAATAACTGTTGATATAATGTGTAATGCGCAACCAGTATCAATATGACCGATAGTCACGCTCATTAAACCACTATAATGAATTGAAAAAGTAATGATTACCATCGGAAAATAAATTTCCCATATTGTCTGCGACACAATGGTTTTTGTCATTATTTATGTTAACCATAACAAGCTTTCTCATCATTAGTACTGGAAATTATGTGGTAATAGTAATATCATAATATTACCTTTCAGCGTTCAAAATTATATTTCTATTCTATACAGCGCAGGGCTAAATTATAATAGCCGCTCGGGTAAACCTTTTGGTTAATCCACGGTTGCCTGGTTTGGTCCGTAGATGGGTGACCAACAATTACATAGGTACAGAGTTTCCTCCGTTTCTCGGAGAGCACGTTAAGCCGTTGGTCCCGGCTGTCATTTGTAGATCATTGGCAGTCGTAGTCAGTGGCCCGCAAGTCTTACAACCTATCTTAGCAAGGGGTATCGTATTACCCAGTTCATCAGTCGCTCCATGTAAAATACTGGTGTCCAGCTGCATCCCGGAAGACTGGAAGTCGACCCCAACATAGTTGGGAAAAGGCTAGGCATTTATTATGATGACTATGGTAGCGCAGGGTCGACAAAACTCGATTTTGGACAGTTTCCCTTTGGAGGATCGAAACAGTAACCCTACTGTCATTAAGTTGATTCATCGCCACTAGTATATCAACCAGTAATCAGTATCCGTTAAAATATTCGGGATATTTTTAACCCTTTATACCAACTAATGACTTGACTTTATACGGAGAGATTTTCTACAAGTGATGAAATAAGTAGCCATCCTAATTCACTACTTCCTCGATCATGTTTCTTTTCTTAAATTAGATCTGATACCCTTTGTAAGGTCAGCTGTAATAAGATTAGAGTATATAACGCAATTAGGGCGTCTCGTCCAGCCTTGGACATGATGCGTTTTCTTATAACAAAGAAAGTAATTTTGCCATAAAAACCTTACTTCTTGTAGAACTTATTATACACCGTTAATTTTAGGTCGTTCTGGAACCGAAAGCCCTAAACTCGATCATCGAACTCTGAAAGATTGAGACGGTTTTTTTTAAATAACAAAAAAGTAAACAAATTTATGATAAATTTAATCTTTCGTGATTTTTTTATTTTTTTTTCATTGTTATTTTTTGAAAAAAAGCATCAACAAAATTTAATTTCATTTATTTTTAGTTACCTATTAAAAAAAAACAGTCCCAATCGTTCTGAGTTCTGATCGAGTTCATGGCTTTCGGTTCCAGAACGACCTAAAAATATGCGTGTACGTACTTTACACGCTTATTTTTTATCCAGGGAAGGACTACATCAAACCTTTTTTAAAGAGAAACAACATTTCTGAGTGTCAAAGATGCTTTAAATTTGCAGGCATTTGAGACTTCAATGTGCTGTTTTGAGTCGCATTTTTCTTAGATTTGTCGTCAACCATTTTGGCAATTTAAGTGATAGTAACCAGTCTCCATCAACTTGTCTCCTTGACTTGTTTGTCGACCATAGGTAATGTAAAGGAAACGTGCCTAACCAATCTAGGACAGAGGTTTTAATTCGCCAGTTTCATCACCATGAAATTATTCAATCTAATAAAATATCGTCTTGTTTTCCAAAAACAGCTTTCACAACATTGGGGTTTTCCAATTGTATTTGTTATTCATGTAAACGACTATGCGTATGATTTGAACAGTAATTGCTATGTGTTATTCAGGATCACGTTTTGGTCAAGCTTAGAGTTCAAGCTTAGAGGTAAATCATATCATCATATCATGTTATTGGTTAGGTTACAATATTAAATCAAGTATGTTGTTATTTCTAGAAACTACTTTTTCTAAAAAGGCTCTTTCAAATGAGCTCTAGTATATTGACAATAGAATGAGCCTATTGGTAACAGGGTGTGAGATATGTTTCTTCTTAAATAAAAACATTCTGAGAGTCAGCTTTATAGAATTATAAAATTTTGCATTAAATTAATTCAAATAATATTATATATTATAATTTAAATTTTTACTTTTAATCGGGCAATAATTATTCAAAAAGTGGAAGCGTTGAAACTAATTTGCTATTATATACTATCACTAAAACCTGTCATCTAATGTTTAATATTTTAATTTTCCTGTAGATGACAAGATTTAAAAAAGTTAAAAATAAAGCTTTTTTACTTTGTTGGCTGCTGCTAACCACTTTAAATGAAACACAAAGGACTCGTTTCAAGAATCCAGTAGTTAAAGGTTGATTTTCAAGAAATAACAAAGACTAACCTCCATTGTTTCATAAGCCACACCACACGTCTCCCACATATCGCATGCATTCCACGCGGGGGCCATTAAAGTGCTCGGCGCATACCAACACGCAACAAGAAACACTCCAGTAAATACAAAAACAAATACTTTATTACAATACTAATTTATAATTAAATACTTAATCTGTTTATCACTTTAAATGTTGACTTCGTTTCCGTGGGGGATAACATTATCTTTCTCGGTTACATCTTCCCTGTCGGACGGGGTCGTTGGCTCTTTCTTTGCCTCTTCGTCGGCTACTGCAGTCGTAGGCTGAACGGTCGGCTTCTCGGTTTTGTCATCTTTGTATGGCTTGCCTGTTTCCACAATGGGCACTTCCCTGTCAACCGCCTTCTTCTCAACGCTGTAGCTCACCGGTGCTGTCACGATCAGCGTTCCGTCACTGGTTAGGTCGGCAGTAACATCGGCGCTGCTGCAGTTTAATGGCAGCGTGTATGTGTGGAAGAACTGGCTCGCGAAAATGTCTCTGTCGTCCTGTTTGGCCTCGTGTGAACCCTGGATGAAGATGAAGTCGCCCTTCAACTTGACCTTCAGATCTTCCTTCTTGTAATCCTTGACGTTCACAACAACTTGAAACTTTTCGTCATCGGTGATGATTTTGGGCCCGATGTCGGCGAAAGTCGGGAACAGTTTCCAGAGAGGAGCGAACAGATTCCCGAACACGGGGAAGGTGAGCCACGGGCTATCGTTAATGTCATCACTGTTTATTGAGGTGATGGGCAGCGGCGCCGGCTGGTCGGTGACCGGCACTGCGGCTGCCGTAGCAAGGAAAGCGCATACCGCAAACAATCGCGGCGAAAACATATTGACGTGTGCACTTGTTGGTGATGTAACTAGAACTGAGGCCGCAGCGAGTCGCGGAGGCTATATACAGTTGGTGGGGCAAGGGGGGTGCGTAAGCGCATCGCTGCCGCTGACGATAGAGTTGTAATGTAAATACGACAGTAGGCACAAACAACGAATGAGTTTACCTTTGATTCATGTTCAAGTTTGGAAACATTGATATTTCGAACGCGTATGAGGAAAATATTTACTTTACAATAGTGACTCTCTAAGTGAAGTCAGTCGAACTGTTCACTGTACCGATGGCATTGTAGTTGACGCTACTCAAATGTGTATCTTACTCATCATCCTGGTTTCCATTCTCTAAAACTCATTACTAGATATTTGTACAGGTATAATATATACTAAAACAGAACTCAGTAGGCAGAATAGTTTCATTATTCCGTCGCATCTGTAGAAAAGCAAAACAAACAGATCTATGGTTGAGGCTTGACCTTCTAAGGCCGGCTTCTAGACTGATCTCACAGAATTAGCTCATTTACACGTAACGATGAATCAAGCATGAACTAACACTTCCGATGGCACGTCTGTGAATGCGTACCTGTCAGCACTTTGTTTTGTCGACTGTTCTTTTGTTTCTTGTTACTGATTATAATTTTGGATGATTGCGGAAATTGTCATAGTGTTTTTGTCCTTTGCGAAAGAAAAGTGAGCTTAGAACGACGCGTGGACTTTTTTTTACGATAATTCAAACGATTTTATTATCATCTTCATCATAACATCACGCCTGTCATCCCCGTAGGGTTAAGCAAAGGTGTACCTAAAAGTACACTCACATTTCGCCAGTTATGTTTAAATCCCAAGTAATAGGGGGCGAGCCTATTGCCATCAACCAGGCGCAAATCCAGACTCCGTGGCTGCTACTGAGAAATTCCTGATGGAATAATAATATATCTTGTCTCAATACATTAAATGTTGTAGTTTCGATTCAAAAAGGATGTCATTTCGCGCGTTCGAGGAAGCTTGAAAAGGTTGTATTGAAAAACAAATAATACATCCTAATGACGATGTAGTGCTTCATTCTAGGTTTAGTAATTCCGATTATGAGAAGATAATGCCGGAAGGCCTAAAACTGTTATCTTCCAGGAAAGCCTGGTTACTAAAACATTGCTAAAACATAACGGTACATATATAAGGTAACCTATTCAAAGTAGTTACGAAACAGTGTTATTTTAAGCCGGAGACATTACTTGTGCGGCTTCCATCGATGATACAACAAAACATTGATATTTGAAGCTCTATCACAGAATGGATACTACTTTCTGCCTTGGCAAAATTAATTAGTTTTTTTTTTTTTAATCGATTATGTAGGTATCTACTTGAAATATGTATTTCGGACTTAAGAAAACAAAAACTAACGGACCGTTTTCCTATTGTCTCATTAATGACAATTTTCTAACTTAAATCCTAAGTAATAAACTTAAAGGAGACAGTATCTTTAGGCCCTCTTCGATGTTGCATAAATATTATTCATATCACAAGAAAAAAAGTAACCATTTAATATAGTAATAAACGTAAGATTACATAGAAACGAAACCGGAATCTTAAAATCATAATAAATAAGCTATATTATGATATTTTTTTGCGAGTCAATATATTCCTGTTGTGGTCAATGTCATTTGACAGAAAATACGTAAATAGGGGCGTTTTTTCCGTTTACAAAAAACGTTCCGTTTCCGTTTACAAGTACGGTATCCATTGGTGTCTGTACTAATATCTTTTTAATGCTATTTTTAAGGTTTTCGCTAAAATCTTATAGATGGTATAGAAAATCATCATGGCACGGAACGTTGTAAATCCGTCTTTTTGGTGGTTGACAGACAACTTCATTTGACATTTACTCGTTCCGTTTATTTCGATTTTCGTGAAAGTGTTTCTGCGATTTTTTCGCATATTATAAAATCTATTTTATGAAAATAGCATCTGCTGGTCGTTGTGTCAATTGTGTACGAACCTCCTCTCGAGATTTGTGAAGGTTGGTGGTAAAATGTAAAGTAAAAGTTTTTATTTTGGAACAGGCAGTTGGCACACAAAGGAAACGATGATAGCTACAAAACTTTATAACTGAGTCGCAGCTATCCACGCCCATCTAAACAAGAAAATAATTGTTCCAGACTTAAACTATAAATATAGTATAACCAAACTTTAGTAAAAAAAGGGGGGTGAGGTGTGGAAATGTGGGTGTGTGTTTGTGAGTGGGTGTGCATGAGGGGTAGTGTGTGAGTGTCTGTGTGTGCTTGTGTGGAGTGTGGGGTGTATGTGTGTGTGAGTGACAGTTTGTGTGTGTGTGTAAGTGTTTTTGGTAGTTAAGTTTCCACAATTTTTTCAGTTGCGTCATAATATGACAATGATTTTAACCACTCTGTCAACTTCCTTCTCAAGAGACTACGAGGTAAATGATAAATATGTAGGGTTTTATTTATGTTGTTATAGAGCCTGGGCCTGATAAACCTGAAATGTCTTCTCGCTACTGGATAAATATTTGCAAACTCTGTCAGAGAGGCGTTTTGCAGTGCTATAAGTTGGGTCGTAGTGAATCTGTTTGTGTTTTCTGAGTAGTCTGTAGTACGAAGAGCTGCCTAACTGTAAGGACCTTGCATAGTGAATAGAGGTCAGATGTCGGAAAGCGGATTGGTTTCTTTGGTAGGACCTTTAGTACGGCCCCCTGCGCCCTTTCTAGACGTAGCATGGTAGTTTTGTGCGCTCCACCCCACGCGGTCACACAATACCCAAGGACTGATTAAACGAGTGCAAGGTAGACAGTTATTCGGCATATGAAGTCAGCAATCCCCCTAAGTTTTTTTAAATATATAAATCAATCTTCGCACTCGTTTCACTGTAGAGTCAATCTGTTTTTTTTTTCCATTTAAGGAGATGGTCGATGATTACTCCAAGATATTTAATATTGTCAGTTCGTGCGTTAGGTGTACAGTTGCAAGTAGAAAAATCAGTAAGTGTGCAGGCGTGAGCTCTGATTTTAAGGGAACGGGAGGGGTTGTTTGGCTTTAAATGCCCGGGGTGAAGGGTATATGAACTTGCTTTTGCTGATATTTAGCGTGAGGAGGTTTGTGTTTAACCAGTACATGACTTTGCTGAGGGCCTTCTCCGTGGTTGTCCCACCGTTTCGATTTTTTGGTTCTAGGACACGCCGGTGTCCACCAGATATTATCCTTCACTGGTTTTGTCATCATCATCATCATCAGCCTATTAATGTTCCCACTGCTGGGTCACAGGCCTCCTCTCTATGAGAGGGAATGGACTATAATCCACCACGTGGGCCCAGTGCGGATTGGTAGATGTCACATGTCTTCGAATTTTTTGGTTCTAGGACATGCCGGTTTCCTCACGATGTTTTCCTTCACCGTTTTGAGAGCAGTGATGATGAAATAAATTACACAAAGTAATGCGCCTGTCTGGGTTCGAACCCACGACTTACTGTTCGTAAGTCGGGGCCGCCACCACTGGGCCACCGCTGCTCTCTCTCTGCTGCTGGTTTTGTATTAGGCGATAAAATAAACTACGCATAGTATATGTATAGCTTGAGTATTCAGACATTTTTATGATTTTTAAAGTAAAACTAATGGAACTAATTTAAAAACAAACTAAAGAATAACCTATTTCAAACAAACGAATTAAAAATAATAGTATCATTGTTCTTTCTACGTACAATCACTATTGTCTCCCAGATTACATGCGTTTATGCATTTTAATAAAAGCCGCTCGCGTCGATCTTTAGGTTAAGCCGTGCTTGCCTAGGTTGGTCTGTGGATGGGTGACCACTCATTACATACCGAGTTTCCTCCGTGTCTCAGAAAGCACGTTAAGCAGTTGGTCCCGGCTGTCATTCGTGATCTTTGACAGTCGTTACAGGTAGTCAGTGGCCTAAAAAAGTCTGACAACCAGTCTTACCAAGGGGTATCGTATTACCCAGTACTGGCTGGGTTGTGGAGGTCAGATAGGCAGTCGCTCTATGTAAAATACGGGTATTCAGCTGCATCCGGTTAGACTGGAAGCCGACCCCAACATAGTTGGGAAAAGGCTAGGTAGATGATGATGCATTTTAATAAATCTGCTCGTTTATGTACGGTCGAACAAGCTATTTGGTTTACAGTTTAACCAACAAATTACATTGTAAAATGTAAACCAAATAGCTTGTTCGACCGTACATACACACTATCTTCTGCCAGCGGCTTCGCCCGCGTGAAGGCTGATAATTATCCCATGGGATCATACATAATATAAACTAATTTATACTATTTGTGTGCAAAATTTCATCCAAATCCGTTCAGTAGTTTTTGCGTGAAAGAGTAACAAACATCCAGACTTACAAACTTTCGCATTTGTAATATTAAAGTCGGATTTCGATAACATAATGTTAAAAACTAATATCGTCTATATTTATGTATTGACTGTCGATCTATTTAGAGCCTTATCGCACTTGCAATTACAATGCATTTAATTCTGGCAATTCAACAATACTCATTGAGTTGTTTACATTGTGGAGCAGTTTTTTATCTTTTACTTCAGATAGTTATTGTGTTATGCAATTGGCGTGATTGTATTCTATTCAATCTGTTTGTTAATATCGTTGAAAATTTTATTTGAATTCTTTCAAGTTTTTAATTTCGCCAGTTATGTTTAATTAAGTCCCATATATGGTGAGCCTTTTGCCATCAACCAGGCACAAATCCAAACTGCATGGCTGCTAAATAGTAAAGCTGATGAGAAATTCCTGATGTAAAAACCCAATAACACTTTACCCGACCCGGGGACCTGATGCTCAGCAGTCGAACTTGCGACCAATCGACCAACGAGGCAGGTCATTCGGTCACAATGACCTGCCTCGTTGGTCGATTGGTCGCAAGCACAACAATTTTATAATCCAAAATTGAGTGAAGAAACTGCGATTCCTAGCTACGTAGGTATTACCCCGCAGTGCCCCGCATTAAATTAAAGCAAATAAATTTTCAGCACATGTTCACACAAACAAAATCTGGTAGGCTGAAATAACAATACCTAATTACTGGAATTTTCTTGGAAAACACACATAATTTACATTTATTTCCTTTCCGCTTCATGACTCAGGTGAGACTTTACTCTTTATTGTACCTACTTAATATGAATCAGTCTTATTGTTCACGCAGTTATACCTAACCACATTCTTATGACAATCGACATTCAACCTGAAATAAGAGGGAACTGAAAAAAGTCATAAACTTCCGAAAATACATATTACGTCATACTCGTAAACTATGTATGTAGTGAACGGATTGGTCAGCATTGTTATATTTTCTTTGATATGTTAGTATCGTCGTGATTAAGGTTTTCTAAGAAAGCCAAATTGTAAAAACTGCACTGGTTTGGACCATTGTATGCTGCTAACGCAGGACAACGAAACATATTCAATTACATTAGTTAGTAACCAATAAAATCGGTATTTGTATAAAATAACATCACGCCTGTAGACCTCGAAATGTTGGTCAGAGGTTTACCTACCTAATAATAGTAATAATACACTCACAATACGCCAGTTATATAAAAGTCCCTTATAATAGGCGCGAGCCTGTTACCATCCAGCACAAATCCAGACTGTGACATTCCAGATAAAAAAACCCAATATCTCTGTCCTGGGAATTAAACTCAGGACCCCATGGTCAGCAGTCCGCTTGCGATCACTCTCTTCAAGTCATCAACCAGCAAGTAACTCCAAGGAACCTCACGGAATATTTTTTAACTACTTTCACACAAGGCCTTGCTGACACCTTGTCAAAACTGTTTTGTCTAAGTCTGCACATAGATTAAGATTTGTCTGTTGCTAATGCAATACATCGTAAGTCACGTCCACGAAGATGTGACCATAGATTTTGCGTCACTGGCGTATAAGGAATAAGTAGAAGTAGGAATAAGAAAACCTCAGAGTAATGTGGTAGAACTGCTCTTGATGACTCTATCATTAACACTTATCCCTCCACCTCTCTTCTCCCTTTCCCCTCGCAGGTCTGCTGGATGAAAAAACTCTTATGGAATAAGAAGTACCGTTGTGCTCTTCTATCTTAATGTATATCTTGTTAAGTATTTTGTGTGTACATAAATAAATAAGTAAACACCTTAAATATCCATGAGGATCCTTACTACTAACTGACATACTATGGGCGAGATAGTCTCTAGGTACTTTAAAAAATAAACAGTTTTTTTTACTACATTGTATTAATTACTTAACTAAAACTTATTTAGAAGAGATGGTTTTATGTACCTATAACGAAAAATCCCGATACAGGGTATAGAAAGAGCCGAGCTGACACAGTCAATCTTTTCCATATTTTATCCTTTTTTGAAACCACAAACACAAAGCATCATCACAATTTTCCTCAAAAACTTCGTCGATATGAAAATGACCTGTTCCATTTTATATTTATGACCTGCCAAAGAATTATACTGTAGTTATCGAAAGTGAGTATAAAACCAAAGCACAGACTGGGGAAAATTATAATATTTCATCAGATTATGCCTTTAGGCCAAGAGCGGGAATTTAGGGAACTATCCCTAAAAAAAGTTCCCGCTGTTGTCATAATGCCATATAGGGTAGTCCCTATATGGCTTGATATAGGGCCTGTTATAAGCCATATGGTTCCTTGTTATGGATAGGAATTATACCAGCCAATCATCATTTTGTTAATTGACGAATCAAGCCTTCTTTGTTTTGATACGCAGTAGCTACAAAAAGTGCGAACACAAAGTCCGCGGCGCATGAGCCAAGTTCAAGGATGCTCTGATGACGCAGACGTGATGTTTTTAACTGCGGCTGTTAACTTGTTTGACTGGTGGTTTTACTTTTTACTTTCCATTCTTCAATGATGAATAATCTACATACAGGACTCATCATCTTCGTGCCAGTGTTCCATTGTTACTTGGGGTCGGCGCAACACGTTTTTTTTTTTCTTTCATTCTCCTCTGTCAACCGTCACTCTATCGATTACTTATTTTTCTTTCATATTACTCTCCACACAATTATTCATCATTTTAGTCACTCCACACCCATCTCAACGTTCTTAACTCTGCTACATGGAATCCTTTTTTATCTGTCTTCTTCACTGCCCAGCATTCTGATCCATACAGTATTTATCCAAGTGATATGATAGCAATGAAGGTGAATAAATAAAATGTAAAATTTAAAAAATAATTTGAAGTAATTCATATAAGAGCTGCATGTCTACTTGAAAGGAAGACCGGTCTTAATGTCATCGCCTGAATAAAGAAACAATATTCTAACTTATAATTTTTTAATGATTTCAGTACAGTAACTATCCACTCAAGTCTAACAAACTAACTTAAATTGGATCAGGTCGGAAAAGCGATCAAAAGGATACACTTCTGCCGACTTTTCACAATCCGATTGAGTTATAATTAATTTACACTTGAAACTTTTTTGTGCTGATGAATTCAATATTATTACACGCCACAACCACAAAGCGGTGTGAGGTTTCCAGAACAGGCAATTTTGAAACGGGGATCATTTGTAATTTCCAAATATGAGTCTTTGGTTTTCGCAAATAGTAAACCTTAATAAAATTAAAAAAACCACAGCAACTCTTGGGTATTTTATTGTAAAATATTAATTTTGCTAAGTAAGTTATCAACCAAGCAATTAGAACGAACATCAAAAAATTAATAAGTCTGTCTACCAGAGCTCATCTTGTTTGTCATACGCAGTCGTCTGCTGCTGAGGTGGCTGCGGACCGAAATGAAGCAATCAGCGAGTTTTCCAACAATCTACCAACTTTGATTAGCGTGCATTATTGCGGTGTAGTCGTGCCTCTCTGTGTAACTGATAGGTTTGAAATTAAAAGGTGATTTGAAGTCAAACGGTAAGGGAACTAATCTAATGCATTGTAGTAGAGAGAATATCTAAATTATATAGTTTTAAAACAAGTTGATGTTCGGGATCGCATTGGAGTAACTTGTGCATCCGCAAAATGACAAAATCCCAAACTTTAATTCCTTATTAAGAGAGAATTAATTTTCAAAACTCCTTCCTTAGTTTAACTTTCCACATTCGTTATAATACCGAAGTCAAAGGGGTCAAAAGGTTGTGCAAAGGAGTTTGAACCTTTTTTAATGAAAGCTAGCATAGTCAACCACCTAAATATGGTGGTGTCCGATTTGGCATAAATTAAAGACCTTAAATCCAATCTCGTACCAAAAAAAAAAAATACTTTTTTCGTTGACACGATCTGCATTTTGAATTGGAGCTACTGAAACTGGAGTGAGAAAATTATGATCGTGAATGGAGTTGTATCGTCACTGCAGCGTAAATTGGTTTTCAAACAAATTATTTCTGTTTTAGTACTGGTTCTGCCCATCCAGTAACTTATTAATAATAATGGAAGTCAGCGGAAAAGCTGCACTTCAATGTAAAACTTAGTTTTATTCAGTTATATTTTGGACACTGATCAAACGTCATGATGGCTCACAGGGCGCAAAACGCGCTCTGTACCAGCACGTAGTCAAGTTTATGTCATGACTACTTTATGACTTTTTTATCTCTTTATTTGTTATTAGGGACTTTTATATAAATGTAAAACGTAACAACACAAACTTAATTAAACTGTAAGCAGCTCCAGACCAGAGTTAGTTGTCGATAAAATATGATGAAACATACAAACCGTCGTACATAATATTTATCTCGAGCTCTCTAAGTAAATCTTCTTTTGTAGACTGAAATCTGACGCATTCCGTCAATAGATGTATACTATCTTCCAGTGTGCCACACTCCTCACTTGATGAATTAATTAATTTCATTTAAAACAAAAAAAATAGACTTTCTAACTTAATCATTTTCTCTGATTCACGGTTAAGGAAAACATCGTAAAGCTCGTTCCCTACCACTTTCTACTCAGATATTTCCTCGCCGTTGGTTAGTTAATTACTAACTGATATTATTCCTCTGTACTAAATTGTCCCGCCTAGTTTTCCTTTAGGATAAAGGAGTTGAAATCGTCACGCAGTATTTACCATAAAACGAGGTTCAACATTGAGCCAGTGTTGGGAAGGCAGTGTTAGACATGACGACTAAGATTCAAAAGTTTCATGACGAATTTGTCAGAGTAGACGTGGCAGATAAAGATATAATGAGTATATGGGTCACCTAATAGACTTTTTCTAATGCTGGCAAAAGAGCGAAACAAAAGGATCAATATACATTTTGTCCAACTGGACTTGAACATCCTCTCTCTTGGTCAACATTGTTGTCTTACAACAAAATGGTCCACATACGAGTATGTGTGCAATGACACACTTGATATTGCCGTGTTGACAGCGAATGGAAAGAAAATATCGGAAGCGATGGCCGTTTGTTTTCACCAACAACTGTACAGGTAGACGGGGAAGTTGATACCAAGACGTCTTATTGAAGACAAATGAAAAAGTAAACCTACCTACTTACGACTTGGTTGCGATGTACTAAGTCAGAGCACTAAGTCAGAAGATGTGCGATAATTAGATAAGTCTATTTGTCGATGTAATTTTTTGACCAACAGCAATAAGTAATTCTGGTAGCTCAATTGATTTCAATTTTAGTTGAAACGATGGTATGAATTTTGATGGATGGAGCAAACATGGATAGATTGTGTGAGGAATGATATGAAAGAGAAAGGAGTAAATGATGCCGTGACGTCTGACAGGGGAGAGTGGAAGAACGAAACGAGTTGCGCCGACAGTAGAATGTAGTAATAACGACAAAAGTAGAACGGGAAAAAGTCAGGAAGATAATGGTGATGATCGACCTGATAAGAAGGAGAATAAGTACAGTGTTTTGAACGTCGCAAAGCAGTAGGAAGGGGAGTACGTTTAGCAATCTCTGTCTGTTTGACATTTAGCTTACGGACGGTTAGAAACAAAACGTCCTAGTAAATAAATCAAGTGACAGGTAGGTGACGCGGATAGGCTATTTCATGCTAACTTTGTTTATAGAAACACCGATAGCTACGAGACGTAAGCATATTAACTGACAGTATTATAGAAAACGGCCTTAAACTATAATTTGCTTGATATTAATGTCCACTGCTCTACACGCGCTATAAGAAATAACATTTACGACAAAGTATTTTACGGATGATCTGATCGTGTTTGCGGGGTTAGCATGGCCAGCTTAATTTCATAAAACAAAGAGTTTTGAAAGGAAAAAAGGTATTTGCCCAGAATGGGGACCACACAGGTTAGCAAAAAATTAAGCCTGCCTGAATTTGAACTAGCGGATGCCCAACGGTTTCGGCCCCAACCTACGTAAGGTTGGGGCCGAAACCGTTGGGCATCCATTACTGCTAAAGAATGACAAATGTTAAAATGATGGAGGTACAGCATGATACATTAAAGGATATAGTACAACGAATGACACATTTCCTAGTAAAATTTTCCTTATTTTTTTTATAAGTTCGTTTCGTTGCCGTCCTTGAGCTTGAGTCACATTGTAAGAACCTAACAACATATTATGTATAGGTGAATCACGTTTAAGAGGAGGAAAGCTTTATCTATAAACCATTTAAAAAATATTCCACAACGATAAAAAAATATCAAGATATAAACGGTACGCGCAGTGGCTGAGCGACTGGCTGCTGTGCTGCGTGTGGACAAATATTTGTGTATGTGTGTTTGTGTTTGTTTGTGTATCATCATCTTCCTATCCTTATCCCATGTTACTTGTGGTCGGCGTAACACGTTTTTTTCTTCCATTGTCCTCTGTCTACGGAGGCGCAAGGTGTTCTGCCTCAGACATTAGTCGCCTTATACGACACCCGTGAGTGTAATGGGTTGGTTCTATTCTACTCTGCCGGATACCACACGGCTAAGCCGGCAGCAGCGTTTTCTGTTAGTCTTTTATCACTGCGATCTCCAATCCGCCTGCCAAGCGTGGAGATTACGGCAAATTCCTCCCATCATGGGAGAGGCTTATGTCCAGCAGTGGACGTTATGGGCAGTTGTAGTAGTAGTAGTAGTCCTTTGTCAACCATCACGCTATCATTTACACCTTTTTCTTTCATATCAATCCTCACAAAATCCATCCATCGTTTCCTGTGAGTTTAAATGTCTGTGAACGCACTCACAGGAGAAATCCCTAGTGTGGGGCAAGGTTTATTTTTTTAAATGACCTTACCAATCTACTCTTTGGGTCTTTCAAATGTTTGATGACCAAAATATTGTTCAGCAGCTTTTATGACAGTAATGATTCTTCAGTGAGGTACAAAAATAATGAATTCAAGTTTTAGCCAACTCATCAAACAACTGACTTCAAATAGATTTGTTCCCTGTAATATTTAAACATTACACAAAAAACGGCCGCTATGTCTTCGATCAATAATAGTACACGTAAACAAAACCGGCCAAGTGCGAGTCAGACTCGCGCACGAAGGGTTCCGTTCCATTATCTATTATACAACACAAAACAAAACGGTAAAAAATCACGTTTGATGTATGGGAGCCCCTCTTAAATATTAATTGTATTCTGTTTTTAGTATTTGTTACCATAGCGGTAATAGTAATACACCATCTGTGAAAATTTCAACTGTCTAGCTTTCACGGTTCATGAGATACAGCCTGGTGATAGACAGACGGACGGACAGCGGAGTCTTAATAATAGGGTCCCGTTTTTACCCTTCAGATAAAAACGGAAAAATAGGTACCTACAGTAAATCTCCTTAAAATACAAATTTCGTCGAATGCAATGTGCACTAAGTGTCAAAGGAGCGCTTTGGCACTCATAACAGGAATGCCCTGTAACACGAATGCCATGAAACATCCTTCTGAGGATCGAACATAAAACAAGTCGGTAGCTACCTAATTTAATGCTCGTTTTCACAAGCATTAAGTGACACCTAATTAATACCTAAATATCTTTATTATATAAGCGTTAGTCATTAATATTTTTTTGCTTTCAATGTTAAGCCAATTGTTGGAGACACAACAAAGACTTATAATTTTGAGTCCTCGCCTTGTGTTAGAGGAAACAAGTCTGAGTGCGATTCATGTCTAACCCAGCATAACATGTTAGAAGTAGCTAACATGTGGCATGAATCGCACTCAGACTCGTACGTGTGTACTCGCACTCATCGTGTGGTTACAGGACGCTACCTGCGCAGCAACGATAAATTAAGCACGACGCGCAGTATGTTTAAAAACATTAGCGGCCACTCCAAGAACAAGCTGAGAAAATCACGATGTTATCGTATTAACATCTAATCAAGGAATTTAATAATATTTTATTCACACGATTCATTTATTTCAATCACGTCTTTTTCGAGCTAAGATAATATAAGTATAATGCTACATTTATAATATTGTGTGCACTAATGTGGGCTGAATTTTCTTTCCTTATTGGCTGACGCAATCTGTGTAAATTTTATTTTTTTCCTAGCCTGCTCTGTCCCACTCCTGGGCAATTTGTCTATCTATATTAATATTAACCAATTGCCACATAAATTTTTGTTGTGTTTGTAATTGTCAGGACAAGGTTTTAATGAACGAAAATGTTGGATATTTCATTTGAAAGTTGCACCTGTGTGAATCTCACAAAGGCTGCCTTACAAAAACAACTTAAGGTTCAATGACTTTTGCATGCTGGGCCTTGAAAGTAGAAACCATATTCAGTTCAGAACATGCAAGTTCAATTTTTCAAGTGGGTGTGGATGACCAAATCCAGAACTATGAGGAATAGCGAAAAATACTCAAAGGAGTCAGTCCCAAGCTAGATTTTGATGAAAACTAAAACTGCATCATTCATTTTTTGCTAATTCAATATAGTCAGGAATCGAAGCCATTGATTTTGAAAAAAAAAAAACACTATTTTACACCATTCGATAGGGTCGCTAACGAGAGCAGCGGTGGCCCAGTGGTCCGGCCCCGACTTACGAACAGTAAGTCGTGGGTTCAAACCCAGGCAGGCGGCATTACTTTGTGTTATTTATTTCATCACCACTGCTCTCAAAACGGTGAAGGAAAACATCGTGAGGAAACCGGCATGTCCTAGAACCAAAAATTCGAAGACATGTGACATCTACCAATCCGCACTGGGCCCGCGTGGTGGATTATATCCCATACGCAAAATACGCGCTTTGACGTGGAGTTGCGGACACCAGCCCGTTATACAATACAATACAATAGGGTCGCTAACAGGGATCAAATTCTGGGAACTAAGTACGAGCGGTGAGGGAACATCTAAGGATTACTAAAATCTTCGGACCTTATTTTAACTTAGAACCGTACCTCGTGCCGAAAACTAGACCATTTCAAGCAAACATAGCGGGATCTAATAAAGTTTCGGCGCTGTCTTTGCTCCCAAAGGATTGAAGCTCAGTGCAGTTGAGAACATCGCAGTATTAGTATGATAATAAAATGGAAATGTAATTTGGAAAGTTTTCGTGGTCATTTGGGACTTAAAGACCATCTTGAACATAGGTTATTAATATGATTACTTCATACTTGGCTTCCATAAGGAGATAATGATCCTTGCTAACAAGGTGTTAATAATAAACGCAAGACCTGTCGCGTCGTCTCGCCTCTCTTTTGTTCTACGAGTTCTTGAAATACGTAAAAAAAAAAGACTTTGTATGAATTGACCCGATCAGCTGATACATGTATCGTAAAACTAAAAAAAAGTTGAGATTTTCCAAAAATCATAAAACTAAAGTTGTTCAGTTTCATGGTCTACACGGAAACATTTGCGTTCACTTGGCCGCGCGGCCGCCGTGAATTTTATACATTTCGGCTAAAATAAAGGGTGTAAAAAACCTCTTGAGGTACGTTCTCCCCGTCATTGCGATCATTTTTTTGTTCTACACTATACCTGGGAACCATCTAGTTACGGAGATATTGGGGGTCAAAGTTCCAACTTTTTGACAATTTTTTTTTTTAATACTAGTTTTATTGTAAGCTTTTTACTTTAAACACCTCCACGACCTCCGTACTATTCAATCCATCCACCAGCACAATGTTTTGAGTGCGTTACATTGAGTTCTACCACAAAACATGATTTTTCACCTCAAAAAAGAAGTCGTTTCACAGCAATAATTTTTCGTAAAGTTACTTAGTTTGATGTACAGAATGCTAGGTTGACGGCTTCGTGATGAGGTTGTTTACACCCTGTATAATTTTGGTAGCCCACTCTGTCCTACTCCGGGCAAAGGCAATCCTCCATTTCTTGGCGGCTTCCCTCTTTCAGTTTTTGCGGGATCTGTCCACTTCATACCGCCATCACTGTCGTAGTCCGGCGCGACTCTGTTTGGAAAACATTTATCAAATGAGACACATTGACCAAAAAAAATCTTAAACTTGTCATTTTTTATAACTGTACTTACACTATGTACGTACTTAATGGAGTTGTCACGGAAGATTCCTAATGCTTTATGCCAATATGACGCTTGTTAAATGTGACATGCCCATTATTTAGTTATTCAGTAGGTACAACGTTTAATATTATAACTTATTTCATAGAATGGGAAAACACAACTGCGTCAGTAAGCGCTAAACGTTGACTATTCTAGACATCGATCACTTAGATATTAGCTGTTTCTTTTGTTTTTGAAAAGTGGCTATTAAAGGTAAACGCGGTCAAATCGAAAGGACTTTCCGCTTGCGCCTATGTTTTGACCTGCTGATGACGGACTGACAACCCGGTGCTGATCCTGTGCAGTGTTTATATAACTGAGTACTAGCCAGTTTTTTGCAAAGGTCTGATAGCAGAAGTCTCTCAGCTTGTCGATGGCAATTCTAAATCGAGTAGGCCCCAAAACATGGCTAAGAATTTAACGCTTTTGGTAGCGTCCATCAGTTCCTGTAAAGAGCAAACAATGGGATACACATGTCACGACGTTAGGTGCGCGTCTATCGCTTGTAAACATCACCACATTTACACTCTAGAGGCCAGGGTTATCTATTGAATCTATCTGAGCAGGTTTTCCTTGCTTCGGGCATCGCGATCCGTAGCTCCAGGGTACATCTTTACATACATAACACTAATTAATCCAATTGCAATAAACACGAGATAAATGATCAGTTCGTGTAATAAATTCAACATAACAGGCATTACATAACTCAGTTTGCTTCAAACAAATAAGCCGTATTTACAAACGAACAAATTACAATTCAGCTATGACCATTCACTGAGTTTTGAATAATTTGGTGTACTCAACCAACATTATGAATTTAAAGTAGGCATCACAGTAGGTATTCATCTAAGTTAGTTATTGGTAAGACTGCCTCGTTCAGTAGTGGAAAACGCTATTGCCGAGATAATCCCGTACGATAACCCAGCCGAGCACAGTGTTATTGACTTTTTTCATCAGGACTTTATCTGTAGTAGCCCGGAGTCTGGATGAGTGCCCGGTCGATAGCAATAGTCTCGGTTCTCTATTACATGGGACTCAAACATAACTAAAACGCCTCCCTCCATGTCTTCCATATTTCGCGAACCCGTGCGTCGTCATTCCATCTTGGACAAAAGCTAACGACTTTATTTCTCCGTCAGTCTCAGAGCACCAGTTCTTTACTATTTCGGCCCTCAGTTTGTCCAGCACTGGCAAACATGTTTTATAAATAAATAATCAGCCAATAAAGCTCCCATTGACGAGACAGAGGACTGTGTGTGTGAGACGGAGCGTCCACCGCCAATCCACCACACCATACCAGAGTGGGTTGGTAGATGTCACATGTCTTCGATTTTTTGGTTACAACATGCTGGTTTCCCCACGATTTTTTTTCACTGACATGTCCAATTCTGAACACAAATTTACTATACAATATTTTGATCAGCATCAATATTATAAAACGTGACGGAATCTAAACACAGCCTGGAATTCTGCTTACGCCGTAATTAGTACGTGATCGATGTATCTAGTACTTCAGCAATTAATATAATTGATATGTTATACCTAATCAACCATTCTGAGAAATAAAACTTCGTGACTGAAATGCGTTGGTAAATAATATTGGTTGGCTGAGTTTATTCTAAGATTTTATCCATATCTAGTAATATAACAGTAACTCTGTCTGTCAATGTGCCTGTCACTGGTGCATGCATTAACGACTGAACAGATTATTATGGGTATGCAGCAGGTAGATCATAACCTGGTTAAGGACACAGGATACTTTCAGCCGGGTATGTTTCCGTGGTATAATTTCTGACCTCCACGTGTACGAAGCCTCGGACCAAAACTAGTTTAGTTATAATCTTATAATATTATTATTCGTACAGATTTTTCTAGAAAATGTTATTAGCTCTTTTTATTAATTAGCAGCTACCATCTCTGGGAATAGGGATCTCGTTGGGCATCTTTTCCCAGAATTAATTTCATAGCGATCCGATCGCAATATGTACTACCTATCTCCACATTTTGTAGAAAAATTTGTTAATACCAGTAGGGAGTTAATACGATTAGACTACTTATGAATTATTTAATTAACACTGGAATTCTTTTATACTTAAGTACTTGATAAAAAATAATAGATATATACCTAGGTATTTATTTAAAAAAAAAAACACGTTTTAAAAGAATCATAATTATGACCCCAAAATCGAGGCGTTCACTAGTAAACACTAAAGAATTTTACTATTCACCTCCTGGCTCTATCATCAGACCTTCGACACCAAGTCCAATCTATTGGACTCGTCAAAACGAAACATATGAGCCCAAACTCGAAAGGTTTGCTAGTGGCCAATATAGAGTCCCACTAACCACCTCCTGGCTCCGTCATCAGATCAGCTCCAAGATACCAAATTATAGTATTGTCATCCGAACTACATATTATACATACAAAGTTTCATTTCGATCAACTAGACGTAGGTTAAAACTGACTTCCAATTCTTCCAATTCTTTGAATACCTACATTGTTTGTTACAAGTGAAGCTAATATAAGCGTGTTAACAAGTACAATGCATTACGTAGGTACGTAAAAAGGAAGAGCTCGTTGTGCCTACAAAAATCCGTGTCAAAAAACTGTCTAATAAAAATTAGAGCAGTAAAGTCAACTAAATGTGAGAGCAGGAAAACTTCAATCCAATAGTAAGAGTCTCTATCTGTTTCGCATGTATATGTCTATTTATTGGGACAAGCCCGCCACACTATTCTCAAACCACTGTAACTCCTGAAATCCAGAATCAACAGTGGCAACCGCCTGCTGCTACCGGAAAACTGAGACAACTGGCTTCAACCAGCTATCTCGTTACGGGTTCTTTGGAAAGTCCGAAAGTTCCGAAACCCGAGATTATCGAGAACTATCGCTGTCTCGTAAAGCATATTATTATGGCGACAGATAATTAATCTATTGCATATTCTATCTTAGGTAGATACCCGTCAATTCATGCGCACAAACTTATTTCTGATCATGACTTAGGTAGATACCCGTCAATTCATGCGCACAAACTTATTTCTGATCATGACTTAGGTAGATACCCGTCAATTCATGCGCACAAACTTATTTCTGATCATGACTTAGGTAGATACCCGTCAATTCATGCGCACAAACTTATTTCTGATCATGACTTAGGTAGATACCCGTCAATTCATGCGCACAAACTTATTTCTGATCATGACTTAGGTAGATACCCGTCAATTCATGCGCACAAACTTATTTCTGATCATGACTTAGGTAGATACCCGTCAATTCATGCGCACAAACTTATTTCTGATCATGACTTAGGTAGATACCCGTCAATTCATGCGCACAATCTTATTTCTGATCATGACTTCTACGATATATTCTATAGATTATAATGTGTATTACATATTTTTTGCATGTAACCGCAAATAATACTTAAAAAACAATGTATTTTTCTTGTACCTAATATGATATCACTGGGTTTGAACTTGGCAAGGACGAAAAATAACAATATTGTTTATCTACATGGTAAGCACGATAATCAGTATTGCTTCGATGTACCGCCGCTCATTTCAATTAAGGGCCTATACCCCCTCAAATGGCTTAGCATGATCCTCCGTTACGTCTAAAATACTGCAGCATTAATTTTGAAATAAATATATGGTAAAGTTGAGGATTAATACTATGTGTGACGAAAACACGATTCCATAAAATTTTCTTGATAGAAAAAAATTCCAAATTTACCTCCAAATCGAACAATAAACCGCTGGTATTCAAAAAGTACTTCAAATTAGATCATGTAACTTTGCATACTAAATGAACTAACTATAAAGCAGGTCTTATGTGTTTTACTTTTATAGTTCAATCAATAGATTTTTTGTAAATCGCAAAAAACCACTCATTTCGCACTATTCGGCCGCACTGACTGACGTAACAACCGCTTTGTAGTGCAAGCTGATTAGAACTTTATTCTAACAGTATTTCAAACGAAGTTTGAACCACCACAAATAGAGTTGCTAATTTTAGGGTTAGAAGGGCTTTAAGAGGGAACAGAGGCTGTGATTTTTCATTATAATTTCCCTTCTATCTATCATGGGGTATAGGTTTCCGCACTTAGTCCTTGAAGTGGACCATTGTGCGTGGCAAAATTTCCCTTTTTTCTTCCTGAATAATGCCCCTAGAAATATCTTTTTTTTTTCAAAAAAGGAAAAGTCCACCTAGACCTCTAGGTGGCCTTTGGTAGAAAACGCTGGCGTGACGTAGCGTTTGTTAGAGATTGGCCTGAGAAAGCCGCACGTAGCGAAGAGTGGAAAGCTACAGGAGAGGCTTTTAATTAATTAATTTAATTTATTCATTTAATACAGACACAATAAAACAGAATTTTGTTAGTAGCTACACTTAAAAACATAATGTTAGTAATCAAAAAAACTGACACAAAAACATACACACTACACAGTAGGTACTATTAATACAAATTTTACCAACAAAATAATATAAACAGCAGCAGTGAGACAATATAGGCTAATTTAAAGAAAAAGGTCTGGTGTTGAAACATCCCCGTCATTTCCTTTTTTTCAGCAACTAATATAAATAAAGAAAATATGACCCTCCTAAATTACAAAAAATGCCCCATTTTTACAGCCATGATTAAAAGACTACCAGACAAATTCGAAAAAAAATTAACATAAAAGAAATAATGTCAATAATAATTGAATCGGATGTTAGAGCAAGAAGGGGAATACGAAACGTCGATCTCGTCGAAAAAAAATGTGATGTAATCAGTCGGAGCTGCAGCTGTCCCTATCGTACTCTTCGGGGGCATGCTTAAAGCAGCGCAAACACAATAGTTTCTTCAAATACCTACCTCGCAGCACCTTTTACCTCTTAATTTATTTCTTTGGAGAACAAACATAATCAAACAATTTTTTCCCAAGGGTTTGGAAAAAATTACAGAACACTAACTGCTACAATCCTCACATACTCATTTTGCTTCGTCCAGAAGTACTACGCATCTGAATTATCCAAAGAACTTTGGATACACTAAAACCAGCAGCAATTTTTTAACTGGCTAACAAAGAGCCACGTATTATCATAATTACTTCATTAAAAGAATAATATAAAGTAATTATTTTCTAAGCTTAGGTAGGTACTCACAACTAAAGGAACTCTAATAGTTAATGAATACCTACAAAACAAAACATCAAAATGGCCACTTGAGCAATTACAATAGATTCTTAAGCGTTAAAATTGCTTTATGACTATTTTACACATCCACAAACGAATAGTTTTAATTAGTCATCAGAGTTAATTGTTGGTGGAACATTCTATGAAATAACTTACGATAAAGTTGCTAGAACTCCCAATAATATGCTCAATACGTTATGTTTGTGCAATCTGTGAATAAAATTAATAGTTTAAAATAATAAACCCAGTTAGCTAACCATTCTTTGCATTAATACGCAGCCGGTATACGGCTGCGTATTTTCCACAGTTTAACGTAATGTTTTACGTTTAGTGTATTTATAAAGTAAACGCAAAAACAAGTATTCCTTAAAACAGAGAAGCAATTTGAAAAAAATAGCGAAACGGGAAGCAGCTGGTAAGTTTGATAACGGGGTGTTTAGCAGATCAATGTTATTAAAGCTAGAGGTCATTTCAACCTTGTGCACTGCAAAGATCTACAATTGCTCCGAGGCATGAAGGGAAACCCCTTCATGCCTCGGAGCAACTGTAGATCTTTTACAGTCGTTATGGATAGTCAAAAGCCCGAAATACTGGTAACAGGTCTCATTCATTGAAGAATTGACAATATCTCTTTTCAGACATTCACAACCCTGTGGGATTGTGGTGGTCTTGACAGCCCGACAGCCCGATTTCATCCATTGTTGGGTACAGACCTCTCTTTTCCCAATCTCCACGTTCCTGTGCCAAACCCAACCGGGATTTATCTGCGATGACAACAATGTAATGGAGGTCTGGTAGGAATAAATCTCTCCATGTAAAAGATTGTTATTCAACAGCATAATAATATGTTTAGACTGTGAGCCGACCCCATCATAGTTGGTAAGGCTAGGCAGATGTGCTGTGAGAGTCAATCCCTCAACCATTGAACCTATGTCTAAGCATCGGAGTAATGTAGATATTCTCTACTACCTACCCAAATTAATAAATTGTTTATGTATACATATTCTGCATGTATTCTTCGTCTGTGGACCCAACCGATTCGGTCGGGACGCCATTGTTTAACTATTGTGTCTACTGCGCTAACAGATGAAGGGTTAAACATTCCGAAAACGATGTCATCTAAGTACCAAGTCTTTTTACACGAATTTCTCACATACCGCTACTAATTACTAACGCCATAACAGTTTCCGGAAAACCCCACAAGTGTTTATGAGTTTTTTTATTGTTAGAATATTACATTTCAAAAGCGCAATAAAATTACACGGTAGCAATTGTTAAATGGAACGCATGAGGCGTTCAATACAATAGTAATAAAGGTTAGAAAACGTTTATGAATCTCTTTCGGCTTTTTAGTTAGCAGTTTAAAAAAATCAAGGCTTAATTTTGAATACATGTAATTTGAATGTTATTATTGCATGACAAAAATGATAAAAAATACATGATGTCTGCGCCTGTAAAAATCTTATTAGCAAAGTTTTTAATGGTCAACTTTAGAATTTCTCGCAATAATTTTAGCAGTAGGCGCTATTAAACGTGATCTTTCTGCACTTCAAATATGTTATTTTGCCTTGTAAGGAACAGGTATGTCGAATCACTTACAGTGCCCCCAGTATATTTTAAAAGCCAGATTTATTTTAAGCTGGTTCTAATAAAAAAATTGAATTAATAAAAAAAAAATGCCAATCGAGAACCTCCTCCTTTTTGAAGTCGGTTAAAAATAAAAGTCATTCGTTAAACTATTTACTCTACATCTGTCTGATTATTTACTATTTTATTTTTTACCTATATTTGTTAAATAGATAGAACCAAACAGCGGGGCTTTCAGCAAACATTAAAGAACAATGCGAGGTACGGTTTCTAGTGTTGCAGCTATTGGCTTTAGCGTAGGGTTGACTCGAATAAAATCGACGAGCAGAATCAGGCCCGGACTACGGGCAAATCGGGCAAATGCCCGATGGGCCGGATGCCCGGTGGGCCGGTGTGGCCGATTGGTGATTGACTTATTTAAAAAAAAAAAAAAAAAACATCTCAATAACGTCCATCAAGTCGGGGACCTAATTCAATTTACTCTAGACTATTTGTAGTAATAGTACAGTAGTGGTAATAGTAGAGGCTCAGAATTTTTGAAAGTTTTTTATTTCCTGCCTGATGCCACAGAATTAGTAAGTATCTACGTAATAAATTGTAGCGTACTGTAGAATCACTGTAAAACGAAAATATTTTTAAGGATAAACCTCTGAGAACTCGTACTACCGCTAGAAACTTACACATTTTCTTCAAATCACCGCGCGTGGTTCGTACTTTGAACCCTGCGAAAAATCATTTAACACAAAGATTTCTTTTTTTCTGCCTCCGGACTAGCACTCCTTTTGGTTTTTCGCATGATCGACCGGTATAGACAGGCTGAAAAAAATTAGAAATCCCTTGCCCCGAGGCCTATAGGCAAATCTGGCATGCATACACAAGGTTGCAAAAAATGGAGCATGTCAACATTTTGATCTCAAATTACATATTATTACTGAATTTCGAGGCAAGACGTAAAAAATTTCGAGCTCGCTTCGCTCGCTCTTGAATCCTACTTTCTCTTTGATTTTTACATTGTCGATTATAAATCGACCAAGTAACACCAATAGGTCGAAACAATTCTAACCTGTTTAAGGCCTTGCCTTAAACAGGCGAAGCGAGCTCGAAATTCTCTTGACACCTTGGTGTCAAGAGAATTTCGAGCTCGCTTCGCTCGCTTTTGCAGGCTACATCCTCTTGATTCTTGGCTTTAACTGCAAGTCGACCAAATAAGTCTTGTTTAAAGGGTCGAAACAATTTTAACCTGTCTAAGGTAGGGCGTTAAAATTTCCGAGCTCGCTTCGCTTGCTCTTGGAGCCTTACTTCTTTATGTTTTTATAATTAATTGCCTTTCTAAGCCGATTAAGTAACGTCTATTTCTGAACAAAAGGACTAAAGAAATGCTAACTTCTCTGAAGTGGAGAGCTCATTTTTTTTAGTTCCTAGAGTTTTCAAATAACTCTTCCAAATTAGTAACTTCTACTACTATTTAATCAAGTATTTAAATACTTAGAAGAAGTTCAGCTGCATCTGTAGCTAGTAAACTTAACCCTTAAAAATCCGGTTTTACTCGTACTTTTCTGCCCGGAAGAGTTTAAGTTTTAGTTTCGAGCCTCTTCTTTATCAAAATCGTAGCCTAGCATTTCAGCCCACCGTTCTATTTAAGATGTTTTCTACAGATGATTCAAAGTTTACATCAGTGGTTTTCATTTGTCTTGAAAGTAGAGGGCCGACCGTCTCTCAAAAATGCCCGGGCCGGTTTCGGGTCCCAGTCCGGGCCTGAGCAGAATTAAAAGTTTACTCTCCTTTCAATAAAGTGTACTGTTTGCAAACAACCGGTTGCCATCTTGTTTCTTGTCCAATATACCAGCTCCTTCGTAAAGCCTTTACTTATTTTAACATCGGTTCAAAAGTAGGTACAACAGACAATTTAATTGTTTATTCTTACTTTTTAAATGGTTCCGCGAAACTCAAACTCGGTCATTATTCTATGTCAAAGCCCCTTACCATGGGATGTCCTCAGGGGTCGGTAATCGCTCCGTATGTATGGAATTTAGGTTTTGATGATTTTCTCGCGATTCCCCTTCCTCCCGGCTGTTCATTAACCGGTTACGCGGACGACGGCCTGCTGCTCATTCAGTCGAGTACTCGGGCTGGTCTCGAGAATTTAGCTGACACTTGCCTACGATTAATATCTCAGTGGGGCGATCGAAACCGTCTGACCTTTGCACCGCAAAAAACTTATCAACTAATTTTAAAAGGTAATCTTAAATCGTGGCCTAGTATTAAATTTAATAACGTTCCCGTGAAAAGAAAGCAATCCGTGTGCTACCTTGGTTTGGTCTTAGAGAGAAATTTTTCATTCATAGATCATATAAAAACTGTCGGTGAAAAAGCTAAAAAGAACTTTTATGCCTTAACGAGAATATCAAAATCTACGTGGGGTCTGTCATTTATAACTTTAAAGACCATTTATGGGGCTACTTACTTGGGGTGTGTGTGCTACGGGGCACCTGTCTGGGCCGATAGGGCCACCATAGGAGCGGCACGACGTAAATTGCTTCAAAGCCAGCGTTTGGCTTTGATATTCTTATGCAAAGCGTATAGGACGGTTAGTACTGAAGCCTTACCGGTACTTGCAGGTGTACTTCCAGTTGATCTTGCAGTGCAGCGACGGGCTGCAATGTACTATAACGCACGTGAGACCGCGGACGCAGACTTTTTAACCCTACGTGACCGTGTTAAGATTGCTAGATTATTCAAACCACAGACCGACGTCTGGGAGGAACTTTTGTCTGAATGGCAAGGTAGGTGGGATAATTCCATCAAGGGCCGACACCTCCACCAGTTCTTTCCATCCGTTCGTGAACGGCTGGCCAGGACATGGTTGGAGGTTGATCACTGTGTTGCCCAATTTCTCACCGGTCATGGTAACTTTAAGAGTAAATTATTTTCCTTCAAGCTTGTTGACTCGCCTTTTTGTCAATGTTCCACATCTGACTGCGAATATGAACAATCAGCACATCACATTTTATGGGAGTGCAGTCTTTGGCAGAATGAACGCAACATTATGTTGGATAGTGTACAGGTTACATCCGGAGTTATTTACTATACAGACCTTGTGGAAACTAGAACAAATTTCCGTGCGTTCAAGCGTTTTTGCCATACCTATTATTGGAATCAAATATAACAACTCACAACTTAGGACCCATTAATGTTAATATTTATCCGTGGTGCTAGGCAACTGGGCCTATCCCAGTTGTAAACGTCCCTTTGTGCCTATTGGCCTTGTTTCGTTCTGTCTCCTGCTGAAATAGAGGGAAGTGGAAATTACGGATTTTTCCTACTCCTCCACTATACTTTTCTGATTAATTTCGTTGCGGGATCCAAGACAGTTAAATTCATTCTCTGGGACTTCGTCGAGCTTCATTGTCTCGGCGCTTTTCTGGTGGTCGCCACTGTTGATTCTGGCTTTCAGGAGTTACAGTGGTTTGGGAACAGTGTGGCGGGCTTGTCCCAATAAAGAAGACAATTTAATTGTATTTATTTGAATACAGGATGGAAACCTCTAGCGGGGGAGTGAAAGTTTCCAGCCTGTAGATTAATTCAGGCGCCTAGTTTTGGTTAGAACGTGCATAATTTTCAATAATAATTACCTACTCATAAATATTGCAAAGCGGTCCATTGTTTTAGACAACCCTATCGATTATACATTAATGAGAGCCATTCTGCATAAGATTATTTGAGTGCAGAAAACGAGGTTCTGTTGACTTAATGGATTAGCTGTCTAACGTGCTGGAAATCCAGAACGGTTCCGTGAATAATAGGCGACAAAGGGTGGTACAGGCTGAGGTTTATATTAAGAATTTAAAAATAACAGTAAAAAGTGACATCAAATCTTCGCTGAGACTGGATGTCACGTTAATTAAAATTATTTAGAAGTGTTTGCAAAATAGTTCTGGACATGATGCCTTTTCAAGGCAGATTTGAGTGGAAACGCGGGGAGTGGACATCATTGAAAAAAATACACTGACCTTATTGGTAATGTTCTTAAGAAAAGTCATTACGCAGTACTAGTAGTAATAATAATCACGAAAGATATTCATAAGTGACATTTTAAGTTTAGTTATGAACCGTGACAACTTATAACAGATTCAGATTTATGAACGTAGACGCGAAAGTAGACAATGAAAATCGTAAAAGGTGGCGTTCTGTAGTTTCTGCCGGTTGCTATGGGACGTACCTACTGTATATTAATATGTTAGTATTTAAATGATTAGACCTCCACAGCACAAGAAACCCGAAACCGCCATAATAGCAAAACCAATTCAACACACATATTATATAAACATATATTATGCAGTTAATAAATAACGAAGCTAATAGCTATCCATGTGTAGTCTGAAAGTGACCGCAACCCTCGGCAACCGCGACCTGAATGGAGAATGATAGGGGAAATTGACTGTACCCCTCGAGGTTCGTAAGGTAGTACACACATGCATAATGATATGCTTATGATTGCTAACGAGGTTCGTAGTGTTGCGAATAATTCAGTAGGTACGCGACCGGGACTGACTGGTTATACTAGTTCTAATTTGGACAATATGACTAGTACCCGAATTGGCAAAAAGTGTTTATTTTGCCCAAAAAATCGTGTTTGTGAATCTTGACGGTGTACAATAAAGTAGGAGTAAAATTATACTTACCGATACACTCTTTTTGCTTTGTCTTTTTTATACCATGGCGAATTCATACATTCGAAGACTTCAGAGATTAGATACTTGTTTTGCTCAGTTTTAAAACAAATACTAATTAGGCTTACGTTTGGCTGCAACTCGTCTGATGTAAAGCGAAGATACGGCCTTGGGTAGAAAACACTTGCCCAGAAGAAATTTATCCCCTCGAACCATGAAGAGAATCAGATTATAATGATCGGAGAGCAGAAAAACCGACCGGGAAGTCCACAGACCAGCGGTTCGCACAACAAATATGAAAGCGCTATGCTTTGTTCGGGTCCTTGGTGCTTCAGGCCTTAAAGACAGTAGTTAGGCCTTCGTAAATAAGAAGTAGAGAAACTAAAATAATCCATCAAATAACCACGCCATCACCGTCGGTCGTTTAAAATAAATTACAACAGTACGTCATTTTGTAAAT
This sequence comes from Xestia sexstrigata, assembly GCA_941918905.2. NCBI lineage: Eukaryota > Metazoa > Arthropoda > Insecta > Lepidoptera > Noctuidae > Xestia > Xestia sexstrigata. Next base: position 23,904,676 of record OW799201.2, read on the forward strand.
TTAATAAAGATCACAAACATTTAGTTGCAATAACGATGGGAAAGGGGAGGAGAATGGTGACAAATGAGGCACAGTTGAAATAGTTTCACTTTCCCTCTCCGTTGTCCCTCTGAGGAATGTACACCCTTTCAAACAACTCTCCCATTCTTTCACCGTTGAGACAAAACCCACGCTGTACACTGTCGTCGCCAAAAGACTTATTACCATTAACAACAACATTATCAACTTTATTACCACGCATTATAGCTGAAATTTCGCTCTCGTAACTCTGGTTCTGATTAAAAGCAACTTTCGGGAGATATTGATTCTGTTCTTGTATACCGCAGGCTACTTGGAATATTGACTCCAGCGCGAGTTGATCCTGCATCCTTCTCTGTATGGCGGTTGCCTGAACGTTGGCTACTATATCTTTGTATTTCTTCTCAAGTTTCTCCAGGGAAGCGTTCAGTTCAGCTTGGCTTTCAACTGTTATCTCACTAACAACTTGAGCCCTCTGCTTCACTAACTGCAGCTGTAACGAACATTCTGTCAAGTGTTGCTCTCTTTGTAGCTGTGCCAGCTTAGCTTCATAGATCTTAGCGCACTTAATTTTCGATTTTTCCACCTTATTAAGACGTTTTTCTAATTGTTGAGTCTTAAACCTCAAGCTGTCAGCTGAAAAATCCGCGCTGGATCTTTCCATAAATTTGTTAACCATTGAATGTAGATTGTTCTTTTGGTCTTCAATTTTAATGTTTAAAGTTGTTATTTCTGCCTCTTTCATCTCCAAAAGCTTATCTTTCTCCTCAATCATTCCATCTTTTACTTTAATCAAATCTTTTTCTTTTAATGCAGCAGTTTCTTGTAATTTGTTGATAGTATCTTCATAAGTTACTCGTAATTCTTCTATTTTCTTATCAAAAAATTCTTTAGTCTCTTCTCTAGCTGCGGTTCGGACCTTAATTAATTCCATCTTATGTTTTGCATTCATTTCTTCAATTTCATTTTTCTTTAAGTCACTAGCATGATCTAATTGATCTTGGAGCGAATTTATTGTCTGAATCATAGTATTTCTGGAATCTTGTACTTCTTGGAGTTGGCATTTTATAGACTTCAACGTGATACTGCTTTCATTACTTCGTATATAGGCACTTGTGGCATTATCAACTTTTGTAATACACTCATAAATTAACTCTTCCTTTTTCTGAGTTTGTGAGTCGTCTCTTAAAGCCTCGAGCTCTTTCTGAAGCAGTATATTTTGAATTTTAATTTCCCTTAGTTTCTTGACAAGGTTATTTGCTCTATATTCAAGCTGTGCCCCGTTTTCTTTAAAATTTTGCATCAGTTCAGGACATGTATTGCAAAACACACTTTGATTGCAAGACGGCAGGTTTTGTTCTTTCATCATTGGCCTAGAAGTGAAATCGCTGCTAGTCATACTTTCTGTAATTTTATCAAGTCCTTGTGATGATAATCCTAAGTAGCCTGTTTCGGAAGCGGTTAATTTCTTGTTATCAAAAATTACTTTCATGCAGGGTTCATCTGAATCGACGACGAGATATTCCACTTCGGTTGAGGACTCTGCACCAACATCATCTGACAGAGGTTGCAAAACTTCAGGGGGACGATTCAAGAATGGCAAATCTAGAACACCTCGAGCAAGTTGGTAACAAAGCATAAATACGTACTTATTCCTCAAAACTTTTTCATTATCTTTGCAGTCCGAGAGCCTCTGAATCCAGGCGTTGCAGATCTTAATCACATTGTTTTCAACTAGCTGTTCTAAGTAAGGCCTTAACAGTTGCAAGTACCTTTTAAACTCTACGTCTAGATCTGGAATATCACAGTCGTCCATTATAGTTATATATTGTTTGTTTGCATCAAAAATTTTATATTTTGATTTTCCGAAATGACAAAATTAAACGTCATTATCTCCCAATGACAATTAATGTATTTTTTAATTCATGGAATAAATTATTTTAAATAGGTCGTACAATTTATAGTGACTGAAATTCAAAAGAGTTTTTATCACATAAAACCTGATAAGCCTTTTGTTAATCCTAGACTGTCCCGTGTGGGTACAAGCGAAAAGTATTTAGGCACAAATGAGATTATATTCCCGGTATGGAGTTATACGGTCGCATCATAACCAATGTGATAGTCGCGCCAACAGACGACACTTTCGGCCACATCACAACCAAAGCGATCGTCGCACGAATAGGTACGGTCCTGTCACAGTTATTTTTACATCGACCTTATTGTAAAGAGAATAAATATCACTATTATAGTGATATTTACGGATTTATAACAACAACTCAAAACTAACCTTTCTAAATACTAAAAATTGACAGAGTTGTAAAACAGTGAAAGGACTGACACGATCTTAGTATTCACAATATAATATATCACAGATTCAGCCGGTAATTTGGAAGGCACCCTCTATCAGCGAAACCGAATGAACGAGTGGTCGCAACGACACAGGACGTGGCCGATGGCTTTGTTTAGGATGCGGTTTTTGGTTTTTAACACAAATGACTGACAGCATAATTATGAACGCGACGATTGCTTAGGTTAGGACACGGACTACCGCTAGAGTTGCTTTTTCCTTATTAAAACGTATGTTAGTAAGTTATAGGTGTTATTTACTTACTCGTACATAATGTAATAGCAGTAGTAGGCGTAGAAAAAATCCACCATAACATTATTATTTAACCACGAGCCCCTGAACATATTAATATCTACGAAAGTGAAATTTATTTTCTCCATTTTCCCTCGGGCAAAGGAACCTTTTATAATTCATATAAGAGGCTTTGCGACCATATGCGAGATTTAAATAACCTAAGCCGACTTAGCCGATGGGGTGTTATATTTTCTAAGTTCATTTAACGTTACCGTGAATAAGAAATTCTATGCGCATTTTCTATTGGATGAACATGTGATTTTAGCGGAGGCTTTGATTTTACTTTTACCTTTTTTTCAGTTTGTCTTTTTGAAGACAGATCGGGTTTTCAGTACATTTAAAAAGAAGTTTGAATAGCGCAGGACGCGGTGATTACAGGTGGAGCAAAGCTGTGACCGAGTGGTGTCTAAGGACTAGGAAAGATCTGTTAGTCGTCCGGTGGCGATATAGACAGACGTCATTGTTGCCATCGGTGGAAAAGACTGAATGAGGCTGGCACAGGAACATTTTTTTTATAGGGCCAAGACCGCTACACTATTCCCAAACCACTGTAACTCCTGAAAGCCAGAATCAACAGTGGCAACCACCAGAAAAGCGCCGAGACAATGAAGCTCGACGAAGTCCCAGAGAATGAATTTAACTGTCTTGGATCCCGCAACGAAATTAATCAGTAAAGTATTGCGGAGGAGTTGGAAACGGAAGCATATCCCAGCAGTGGGTCAATTCAGGCTAATGATAATGTCAATTTTTAATTTTTAGTAGAAATACAACATATTTATTTATGATTCCGGAATCAGAGAAGTAAAGATTTTCTTCTTTTCAAAATTGTTAATTTTATAACGAGACGACACAGTTTACTAGCACAGAAGTCAGTGAGTTCTACGATTGTATGAGGTTATAACATGTTTTATGCCATTTACTATGTATCAAACGTTGCACTGTAAAAAAAGCTTTATAACTTCTTTTTTTAATAATAACAAGGCCCCCATTCATTAAAAACCAATACAAATTGGTATTTAATCAAAACCGGTCCTAAATCCCCGAACACCGAATTAAGATTCCATCTTGAAGTAATGAAAACTGTTCTAAACTCCAAACTACCAGTAATAAGCACCTTGGAGTCATAAAATGGTCTTAAATCCCCAATCAGTTATTTAGTGGTAGTTACCGTGCTATCCAGAACTTTGGTACTATCCGGCACTCAAGTGCCCGTCTAGGAGAAGGTATATACTATGTCATAAAAGTGACGTCATTAATCCGATGCAGTTTTACTGTTATGCTGCGATCGAAGTAGTGATAATGTTGAGCTGATGAAATAAACACTTAAGTACAGACGCCAGCAAATCACTCTACCCGAAACTGTTAAATTCAAATCAACCTTGAACCTAATGTTTTAGCGAGAAAGCTGAAAAAAAAACTGTTGAGTAAATCTACTAAAGAAACTTAATAAAGATAAAGAAACTTAAGATTATACTAGCATGATGTGCCGTCTGTACTATACCAAGTTGCCGAGAAAGTAACAAATAAGTTTCGTTTCTACTATTTTTTCCCAAGCCTCAAAATGCAGATCAGGTGCTAAGGTTCGTATCATCTATTATTCTTCGACATCTATCCGAAAATACAGAGAAAACATCAACACTACAAAGAAAAGAATATATTCTCGAACTTGTACGAATTTCTTCGGAGTATTTACGCATATTCGAAAAGTCGTTACTTGAATCTTTTCGCCAGACGCAGTGTGTTCGAACATCAATCGTCGGTTTGTCTGTCATGTCACGTCCTCAGAAACTGCGAGGGTGTCAAGATGTTTGTCGCCGTGAAAGACATGCTTTGTAACGAGCGAGTAGTTTGTATACTAGTTGTGTCACATGAGTTTGCTTGTTGTTTGTGTAGAATTATTTTTAAAAGAGGTTTTAGGTTGTCTGCACGAACTTGAACTCTGAGATATCTTTTAAAGTAATTAGAGAGACTACTGACAGATTTTCCTTCCAAATTAGTAGTATAATGTGAGTAGAAAAAATCTAAATAAGAAAATAATCAGATGAAACAGTAATTGATTTACTAAATTAATGTTAACAAAACTTTTCAAAAGGTCGGACAGATCACAATCGTGAAGCAACCACCCAGATAATGACAGATTTCTTTTGTTCATCTGTCATTTTGTCGATTCTTTCTCCGAAGAAACCCGTTTCTACGGTGGTCATGCTACGCGGGCTGGAAAAGTTATGGCGCTATTAACAAAATAGTAAGATAAAAGAGTAATTTGATATAGGTAGGCATTTCGCTATAGATTCACAACTTTGTAGAATGCTACTTCGAACGCAGGGTCCTGTTGCTCACATAATAAGAAATAGTTCACTCACTTTCTGACAGACAGAATCAGATATTATTTTATAACACACAATAAAGTATTTCTGCGTAGGAGGGTTTTCTGTAACCACCCCGTGTTACGTAATGAAGTGTACAAAACGCTATTGTTTTAATTTCACAGCTAATTGGAGCGTTTTTCTAGCCTATTGTCTAGTGTCTACCTAGGTGTATTTTTAGGCTAAGAAAAACTTTTGGAGGTACTTGAAAAAGTAGGCTTGGGCACAATTGGATATTTTAATTAATTGATTTTAAATTAGCTACAGTAACAATAGGGTAGATGACACACCAATCAATTGACATACTTTTTAAGAGCTGTCAAAACGCGGTTCTGTCATAGATTTTGTATGGCAATAGCACGCCGTGACGTCACTGTTTGGTCAACTCAATGACTCAACTATTAATTGATTTCAAAGCAACTAAAAATCTAATTTGGCAATTAATTCAAAATAAATCGGGTTTTCAGGCGCAAAATAACGTTTTCTTTTTAGAGATTGGTGTCTTGGAATTATTGTTTAATGGTGTCATTTACCCTATTATCCTTACATAATTAAAATTGTGCGTTTTTATAGTCGTCAACGTCGCAAAAAGTAATATCGCTGTTTAACTTAATAATAATAGTTTAGCTTAATAACAATTCGCATTAGACCAAGAACTGAAAAATAATACCAGGAGCGGCTTCTACCGTACAGCCGGACAATTCTTTTAATGCACTAGTGTGAAAATGACAAATTAATGAAAACAGAATATTCGACCACGACAAATTTCAGAATCACCTCTCTTAACATGAGTCTGTCATTGATTGGCCGATTGAATAAATGGTCAAAGAGCCTTCCCTAATGTTCACGCTTAACACACCAATTGGTGATCACAGGATGTTGTTATCAGGGACAGGAAGATCTTGGACTTAATCCCTTAATTGCTTACCACAACCCTTCGCAAGAAATGGACTGCGTTTTCCTTATGGGGATCGACCATAAGCTTGCTGACCATAAGCTTTAACACTGACAGCGTTAAATAGTATGTATACTTAGTTCATATTTTAACTCAAAAGTTCTTCTGAAAATATAAAAACATTCCATTAAAATCGTCCACAACAATTTTATTATTGGTATCTCGGTGTAAAACACCGACATTTCCACACATCTAAAACTTTCTCCAACGACCAAACAGTACTCTCTTACTTAGTACCCCATCAGGCCAGTAACTAAGGCCAATGTTTGCAATCACTTCGTAACGTACAGTGCAGATGCCATTAGGACTAATTCGCCTATACAACGCTCATTGTTCTCCGAGTAATCCTTAGTTTAAATACCACCCCAGACAACTAAAACTAGACTTTATGTCAAAGGTTCAAGGTTGATTGTACATTGGTGGTTGTGTATTATATGGTACTGATCACGCCACCCGTTTAGTATCCTAATTGGAGTGAGAGATAGGTTTAACGAAACGTGTAATGCTAGCAATGTGTTTAGGATAAGTGACGACATTACGTGTGCAGGTTACGTCCCGTTTTACGTAAGGATTACGGATAATCAGCTGATTATGGACCTGCGTATGGTGTGACGGGAATTGGGAGGGCCAATCACAAAGTACTTCACTTTGGGTAAGAATGAGCCAGGTTTCTGAAGCTGAGGTTCTTGCCTAATTATTATGAAAAGGTCCAAGTATGTACTTGGCCTAGTTAATACGTTGGTTTGCATTCGCCGTATAGTGCTATATTATAAAGAACACAACGCACGCGCGACCGACGTCAGCGTAGCAGGAATTCAGGCTTAAGGATTTATCAGCATGATGTACAGGATAGGTTTATGGTTTTCATATTCACTGCGACCGCTTCATATAAAAAAAAAAATAGTTTAACTATTGAAGGAATGAAGCTAGAAAACCTTAGACCTGTTTGCACCTCAAATATTTTTAGAGATAACAGATGGAACTGATTTATTTAGTTATTTTTATCGCTGAACGCGTACATACACAATTTAGCGGGCTGTAACACTTACCGTAATAAAAAATTGCAATGCAATATCACAACAAAATTAAAAGATCATAGAAAGGGTGTACGTTACGTCGACGTACGTCGTAACGTTAGGTGCTAAAACACCAGCTTCCCCAATAATTTCGTCACCCATTAAAAACCTAAACAAATCAATCATTTAAAAATACCACCTCGCCATATCGAAACCCTTCAATCTGTCGACGAATAGGGCTGGCTGGCAGTCCACTTTAATCTCCGGAATCCCGGCGTACCGGGATTCCGGGGACTGGGCTAATTGAACGTCTCCTTTATCGAGCTATTGTGAACGTAATTGGAAATGTCAATGCGGGAATAAGCAGCAATATGAGGCTTATTCCTTGTTTAGTTATTACAGTGGACTAGGGAAGACATTGTGACAAGAAAGTGATTACAAAACGTAAATAAGCAGTTTTTGTAAGAAAATAAGGGGTGTAAAGCAAGTGTAACTTTATTCGTTTACTTGGGACTTGTCTGGAATTTATTCGAGTTTCTTGTTACGGGAACTTATTAGTATAAAGTACTTTCTTACTTCACAGTAACCTTGTAGAAGTTAGCCATGGGACGAGTACTGTACGTTTTGGGGAGTAGGTACCATATAGTTTTACTTAGTTGTTGTTTCTTAAGCGTTGGAGGTGAAAATCATTTTCCACCGGGGCTTTTTTAACCAAGAAGAATGCTGCAGTACCTCCAACTAGGTATTTTATTATGGCAATTTTATAAATACTTGTTTAAAAGAAATTATAAACGTATTTATTTTCAGAACAGAGGTGGTTCTGTGGCAACGTCCGCCACTCAAAAGCTGTAGGTTAGTTCAGATCCAAGTAATTGTATAGGTACCTAAATTAGAAACGCGAAAAAATTGAAGATTACTCCCTAAAGCTTCGTCCGTATATTTGGATTTATCTGTCTCTCTCACTCGCACTCATCTGCAGACGTGCGCGAGAGAGACGAATAGATCCGAATATACGGACGAAGCGTTAGGGAGTAGGGCCTTGTGACATCTGCTAACCCACACTGGGCCTACGTAGTGGATTACGGTACGGCGTACTTCCTTCCATAGAAAGGAGGCCTGTGTCCCAGCAGTGGGTGTTTTGTGTCCATCATGTAACATAATCACGCTAACGTAATGATGAATGATCATTATATAAAGGGTGTAAAACACCTCTTAACGAAGCCGAAAGGTACTTATTCTCCCCGTCATTTCGATCATTTTTTTGTTCTACACCATAGCTGGGACCTTCTAGTTACGGAGATATTGGGGGTCAAAGTTACAACTTTTTGACAAGTTTTTTTTTAAATACAAGTTTTTGATGTAAGATTTTTACTTTAAACACCTCCACGATCCCCGTACTATTCAATCCATCCATCAGCATAATGTTTTGAGTGCGTTACATTGAGTTCTACCACAAAACAATAACTTTTGCGGAAAGTTACTTAGTTTGATGTACAGAATGCTTGGTTGACGGCTTCGTGATTAGGTCTTTTACACCCTGTATACGCTGATTATCTTACTACTTATTATTATAAATACGAAAGTTTGTGAGGACAGATGGATGCTTGTTACTCTTTCACGCCAAAACTACAAAACGAGTTTGGTTGAATCTTAGCACTCAGATGATTTATAACCTGGATTAACAAATAGGATTTTTATCCCGGTAGTTTGATCCCGTGTGACAATTACCGAACACCACGTAGGCGAAGCTGCGGGCATAAGCTAGTGCTACATGTAAAAAAAACATGATTGAATTACCGCTCATTCAATCCACAGCTTTCAAAAAATCTAGCCAATCATCAAAAAATCGTTGTCACTGAAGCGGCCAATGAAAAGTCCTCGGACTCACGTAATCGCAGAGAAAATAGTCTAACGGTAATTGAAAGGAAGCATGGAAGGTATTTCGAGAATGTCTACGAGTCCCGGAAGCTTCCATACGGGGCTGGCTGAAGGTGTCTCGAGCAGTATTTATGATCAAGGAAAATACTTGCGCGGAAAATGATCATACTTCACCAGAAGTGCAGTGTTGTGTAATATGTAATATGTTGTCGTTTTGAGTATAGAATCTTCTTGGATAAAAATAATGATGCCTCAAAGATAGAGTGAAGATTTAGTATTTCTTTGGTCTTACGGCCCGGACTCCATAAAACCGTAGACGAGCGGAGATGTGCACACCGCACACAGCGCACTGCTGAACACACGCCACACACCGCTCACCGCATGCCGCTCACGTCTCTTCTCATCTCCGCTGTGCGCTTGGCCATCGATTACGAAGACTGGCCTAAACAATTAAGACGACAAGTGTACAAAACGAAATTCTATTGGTGGTTTACAACACATCTCCTCCGGCACTCAGAGCCGGACTCCACCGAAGCGAAGACGAGACGACTGGAGAGTAGATATTCCGCTTTGCATATCACCCCTCCTCTTCACTTTACATATCTCCGCACAGCTTCGTTGGATACAATACAACCTAGCTTTTACGCATAATCCTCTCCTGAAAAAAAAATATAATTTCGTGATAGTGCCCTACTAGGAAACTTACTGGTCCCACTAGGCAGAAGTCTTTCTAGTGACTGTGACTAACCAGACAATGTCACAAATTCGTCCAACAAGCGTGACAATTGTCACATCATGTCCACCCCAACAGTTTCCAAGAGTCACATGTCAAGCCTCCCCCACTCTGAAACAACTTGAGCTGCGAGTATCATGGCCCCCTTTAATTCGTTACGTACTAAGGTGAGAATTGCACGTGACATACTGGCACTCATTCCACGCGTGACAGCAATTCTCCTGCTGTCTGGAATTTGAAGCTACTGCTAGTAGTCAAAAGGCAGGTTGTGGAGTAGGTGCTAATTAATGTTCAAAGGGATGTTGGTACTCGTACAGTTAGCGAGACCGGGTGTGACGTGACCTGTGTACATGAATCTAGGTGTTACTGTAATGAACAGATCAGAAATTTCTAAGCTTAAAAGTTTTGGATCAAACTTAAAGTCCTTAAAAACTTGATTATTCATACCTTTTTGCGTTATAAAATCAAAAGGTAGTCGTTACTATTTCTGTTTTACAATAACTACTTCTTAGATCAGTCTTGGCACTTAGCTTATTCACTATTAGATCATCGAAAAACTGAATGGATGATCCTCAAAGGAGTACTGTTATTACTTCTTAATCAACACCCAGTTAATTTTCCGGTAATTTTGCTGCCTTTAATACAACTTATTAACAACGCCCATTCGATTTCATATTCCATTGCGTATTTCCAATAACCTTTTTGATGACTTTCGATAATGAAGCCATAGTCAGTGTTCAATGGACCGTGCGTAACAACTTTGTCCTTCTTCCCTTAGTGAACAGCCAAAGAAATGTGTTTGGCCGTTAATAAAAAATAACTGGGCATTCGGCGCATTACCTACGCATAAAACTTAATATTTTTGTGGGTTTATTTACTAGAATAATGGTATGGTATGAGATTAGGTGAACTATTGGTTAACATTCGACTATACTGAACTTTAATGACACCTATGATATAGTTATATGCTTGAATCTTTCACTTCAGCCTTTTTTATCCGACTACGGCGAAGCCAAAAGGAAGGGTTATGATTTTAGCAGTCTATGTATGTATGTGTTTGTATTTATGTACCTATGTTCCTCCGTAGCACATAAACTTTCCATCCGATTTTGATGAATAATGTGTCAATCGATTCGTTTATGGCTCGGGTATTGTATCGTATTGTATAACGGGCTGGTGTCCGCAACTCCACGTCAAGGCGCGTATTTTGCGTACGGGTGGGAACTATTCGATCCATCCCAATTCCCCGAGAAAGGCCAGCAGCGCCCCAATGTTGCTGACTATCTCGCGGAGAGTAACTGGGTTACCAAAGTACTTTGCCCTGTATGTTGCAACCACTGGGCAGTGCAGAAGCACGTGGGCTGCTGTCTCGTTTTCCTCCATGCAGGCACGGCACAGGGGGCTGTCTGTGACTCCTAAGACAAAGAGGTGTTTATTAAAAGAGCCGTGTCCGGTAATGGCGGCTGTAACTGTGCGCAGCTGTGGTTTGGTCAACCGCAGCGCGCTTAGTGAAATGGCCGTCGATAGCAGGAAGTGCTTCCTTGGCCTGCCTACACTCGCCGTGGTCCAGCCACAGTTTGTGGTGTTGTTCGCTAGTTCGTTTCCTTACCAGTGTGCGTAGGTATCCGAAGGGGAGTGGTACGATAGGTTGGATGGCCCGGGTAACATAGGTTACATTTTAACCCGACTTCGACAATAGAATGAGTCGATTTTAACTTGTAAACCGAATTTAATTAGAGTTTGATTTTTCCGTAGTCGGGTTTTTGACGTGATAACGTCTTATAAATCGATGAACGCCGGCTGCACGCACGAAAAAGTTCACACCGTTCCGCGCGGCAGTCACGTTCCGCCTGACTCATCAACGCCCAGCCCAAACTCTTTGTTATGTTGGTTGGTTGGAATGAAAGATACCGTTAGGTACACTTAGTTTATTCGCAGCAGACACAGGTAATATTAATAAAGACAGACAGCAGTATTGAGTTGAGTTGTGTTGTTTTTTTTTCGGAATGGAAATCATCAAATTACTTCTCCCGCTCCTGCCTCGGGTGTGCAATTCATTGCCCATATTAAGAGTACGACACATCTACATGATCTAAAATTACGAACATAGCTACAATGATAAATTACAATATCGGACTTTGTGCTGCTATCCTGCGTACAACTGCAAATACGAGTCCCGAAGGTTTCACCAATTACCAGTCTCCATTATGGGAGGTTCTACATCCAAAACAGAGGAAGTGATTTTGGCGCAAACTGCTTCTGGTGGAATATTATCAACTGAGAACAAGAGTTTAAATAGACTTTACGGTACTCTTGAAACGCCAACACATCCATGACCACACGATGATGTAGAGAAGCGTTAATTAATATTGGTAATTTAGGTATATTTGTCTTTCATTCCCTCATTAGGGAGGACAAACACAGACGTCCTTTAATCTAAAAAGTTTGTTTTTTTATTAACGCGGCCTTTGAGTGGCTATTCTAATTATTTCAGCCATTTCCAAGTATTTAATGCGTTCGATCAACGACATGGACGTGTGTGTACAATTTATAAGACTTTTTGCCCAAAAAATAAATAATAAGGCCAAAGAAAAAACGAATAATGCTAAAATAAAGAAATTGTTGTTAACAGATTCTGTAAGAAGTTTGTTACATTGTGAATAAAAAACGTTATCGAACGTCAGCAATATCACTAAGACAATAAATGCATTCTTAACGATTCTCACACTCAAAGATAAGTTTTTCTTTTAAATAATATGATTATTCCCCTGGTAATTTGTTTTTAAACCCTTGGTACATCTGTTTTTTTTTTTAACTAAACATCCAAGCAAACGCCCTCCTACTCGAGGCCTCAAAACCGCGACAGCTTATGAAATAGCCCAACAACAAAACCCTATAAGTGTTGAGAGCTTTGATTGGTATTAAACGATAACCCTTGCGTCAGTTACAGGTATCATTCCGCGCACGATACGTGTGACATCATATCCGGGCTGGAACATAATTCCGGTATCGAATCCCGATAATACGGGGTTTCGACATGAATATTAAAATTTAATTTATATATTTCCGTAGTGTAACTTCCAGCTACACAATATTTACTTGTATAAACTGAATTCAAAGCCCCAAAGTATAATGTGCCGCTAATAAAAGCGTTCAGTCCTGACATAATTTTATGAAAAACCAATTTGTACTTTAAACCTGACCTCGAGCACCAATTCATTCATCAAAATCAATTGGAGCCTCGTCGCTTCCTTCAGTAAATTGTGCTAAAAGTAACAAAACTCTTACACAAAGGTTTTGTTGAACTTGTGTCACTATTTAAGTACTAGGTAAGGTAGCTCAAGATACAAACGAAACTAAAGAAACAATCTTCATGAGATATCTTTTCTGAGAAGGCTTTGTTAACTGAAAATGCAAATTCCGGCTCTTTGCCTATTATCTTTTGTACAAAATCCTTGTGCAAAATGCAAGCAAGAAAACTTGTTAACTGTTCGTTGCTAACAACTTTTCAGCAGGCGCTTTGTAGTTTTTTTTAGGTTTTATGCCTGTTACGTGTTTATTGTTGAATACATTTTCATTTGCATATGAATAGTGTTCGTGTTTATCTTTTAGCAATTTTTATCTAGAAGAGTTTTGAAAGCACATTGTCTGACGTCGACATACCCCCAGTAGAAAAATAGTGACGTGAGTTTGTCAGATTTTTATTTTATAACATCACAAGTATCACAAAACAATATTTTTACACATTGTTTTTTTGTTTATTCACTGTGCCAAATACATATAAATTTTACGTCAAACGGGTAACTTTTATTCACTATTTATTTACTCAACCGCAAGACGCTGAGTTACTTTATGGTTGACCTGCTTGAGCTGATCATGTAGAAAGTTCATTGTTTGTAATTTATTCTAAAACAATCCGCACAGAGAACGCTCACAAAACAGACTTGGTATATTACAAGAGCTAAGCCCAGTTAATTTCCTCCCTTCTGGAATTCCAACTAGTCGCCCACTGCGCAATGCTCATAGTTTCTAACAATTCCTGCCAAACAAAACTCATTTTGGAAGCTACAGCCTGAAAATTTTCAGCCGACGTAGGATTAATAGTAGAATTTAACACAATAGTGAGATTAATTGTATTCCCAGGTAGAGTGGAGCCGGCGTCGAACTGGCGACCTTCCAAAGTGAGCGTAATTTGTCAAACGTGCCTTCGCTCCGACTAATTATCAAGGTATCGGCGCCTGACATGAGAGCTTGTTAAGGTAGATATTTGAAATTGGAACGAGTGGCGTATTGGCAGCTTTCCGTTGTCATTTATTTTTTAGAAGTTGTTTTTTTGGTGACATCAATGTAGGTTAGTATCTTCTGCAGTTTTATTTAGAATATCGTCTCGGTCCAATAGATAGATAGGTATATACGAGTAGATACACCAACTCACGCCGTTTTCCTAAGAGGGCAGGCAGAAACTACAGAACACCATGTGTTACGATCCTTACACTGTCTTATTGTTTCGTCACGTTCTTCACATCTGTTTGATGAAAATTATTTCAGAAACGTAAAACATTAGGCCTGTTACGTAATTCCTATTGAGTTAGGCAGGGATAACATTCTTTACAAAAGCTTAATTAACGCCTGACCTTTTAAACTTTCTAATTAAAATATCAAATTTAGTTAAGATTATTCTATGACAGAAGCTTACAGATATAAATTGTTGTTAATGTAATAATTTCCTTTCAATACAAACATGGCATAGGTAACTTTAATCGCACCCAATATCTACAAACCTAAACACCAATTTCCTTAAATGAAACGTAGCTATAAAAGTAAGGACATAAGCCTGCGGAAATTCCTTTATTTCCTCTCTACAGATTAGTACGGAACTTATCTTCGTTCGCCTTTACTTTTTCTAAAAAGAACGAACGCACCGTTTGTATTGGCCTTAACTGGAGCGAATCCAAATTAGCGTAAAGCCGAGCTTCCGAGCTTAAGGTACGTAAGGCTGGTTGCGCATTGGCAACGTGAGAGTCGCATAATGCGATTCGCAGTTCGCTCTTTAGTTTAATCCGAAAGAATATTGGCCAAGAGCGAGTCGAGCTACACAAGTAGGGTTCCGAAATATACTACACGGAAGAGTGTGCAGAACGGCCAATCATCATTCCCCTGCCTTAATTCCAATTCATTCTGGTCGGTGCAGCATGTCCATCTTCTTCCATACTTTTCTATTACTTTCCATCTCAGCAGTCACCTCCTTTCTAGCCATATCATCGTTCACACATTCCATCCATCGTTTCTCTCTTATGAACGGAACGGTCTATAGCCTGTCGTAATGACTGTGTACCGCAAGAATCAGCCCTAAATACACTTATACCAATATATTATCTGTGTGTGTAAAGTTAAATGCCAAAATTCAATTTTTTACATTTCATAGATCTCGTGAAAGCCTTTGTGACAGATGGACAAAGGAGTGAGATTAAAAAGGTTCCGATATTCATTTATGTTCGGAGCTTTATAAATAAAACCGGCCAAGTGCGTCTCGGGTCACGCGCAGTGTGGGGTTCCGTAGTAGCCCGTTATATTTTGTTTTTCAATGCAAGTCTTCACCCGTTATAAACAAGCAACTACTCCGTCTTAGTGACTAAGGATTTATTTTAAGGATTTTGTATTTGGTACAACATTATCCAATACCCAAGTTCAACGACTGTTACTGTTAAACTAATAAAGTTATCTTAACTGCTATAGTTTCCCTTTAAAGTTCATGAAATGCACTACCATAATGATTTATTCCAGATTTTTTAATCCAGCAGTTTAGCTTTTAGAGCGGGGGACGCCCTACTGGAACAAAACTTTGCACTTTAAAGTTTAATATTTCGTAAATGGAGCATTAACTCTAAAAATAGTATCACCAACCCCTAAGTCATTTTAACACAATAGGCTAGTTTCCACCATCAATAAATTGCAAATCTATTTAGTCCGTCAGTTAGAGTATTGAAAAATAATGGACACGTATTTTTTGTTTTTGTAATTCAATGAATATTGACAAAGATACGACAGTGGGGGCTCGTGACGTCACAACGCACTAAAAATTATAGCACGGGGTGACGTATTGAGAATTTCTCGTATATTCGTCAATTTTGGTTTACGCAACAAAAGAAAAAACACGTGTTAAATATTTTTTGATAATCTAACTGATGGACTAATTAGATTTTTTCAGAACACAAGCCTATTGAAGCAGATTACAAAAAAAAATAGCTACCCTAAAAAAAATATTTTCCAACATTTTATTTTACCACTTTGTCGGTGTAATTAATATACAGTACCCCTACAAAATTACAGTTTTCTAGTACTAACGGTCTCCTAACAAATCTCAGACAGACAGACAGACGGGCATGAGGAAAACTATAAGGGTTCCTTGTCATGACTACGGAACCCTAAAAACTGTTTAATTCTACACAAATTCAACGCACATTAACAAAAGGAAGGATCTCGGTTACTTTCACCAGGGTACGGTACTTGATAAGCTTAAAGAAAAATATATCTGCTTCCTTATTTAATCAAATTAACAATTATTAAAAGCCTGTGGGAGTTTTGTGCTAATTGGTATATTTAATATCCCCTGGGTCCATTTCATTGAAAGGCCGATGTTTAGACTTTCGAAGTCTAAACATCGTCGGATTGCTATGCTTATAACTTGAATTAGGAAAATAATACCAAAGTTTTTATAAAATCAAATGATACCTATCTACTGTGACATTTTAGATAATCAGCCTGCAAAGTTACCCCTGCCGTGAAACAGGCCTCCTCTCTGGGAGAGAGCAGCGGTTATTCGACAAACCAGTTGTTAAAACCCTCAACTACTAAGAGCTTTCTGTTCGTCTTCTTTGCTTGTCGATGGACTCAAATAATACCCGACGCACGGTAATATTTATCTACTTGCACATTTCCTTTAAAAAATAATAAGAAAATAAGTTAAACAAATAGATAAATTTATAATTATATTTTTTACACAACTTTAACAACTGATATTGAAAAATTATTCGTCAAAACAAATAAAGCTATCAGGTTTGCATACCTGATAAATCCACACATTTTGAGGAGCAAATGTCTGGCGGCCCCGGGACCTTGCTCTGTAGTATTTCAATCGCAATAAAGTTTTGCAATAAATTGCATGAGTGTGAATCAGTCCTTACGGTCCGCTACAAATGCTACAATTGGTAGAATAACGTCAAATTCTCAGCGACACTATCGCCGTTTGTCTGTTTATCTCGCTACTATTGGCTTTTATGTTACTATGCTGATAAGCTTCGCATTACTACGCGAAATAACCATATAAGTAAAATGTTTTTGCTGGAAGTATTACTTAAACCCTAGGGGCGGGTGATAAAAGGCGTTTTTCTTTTCAAATTCGGTTTGAATAAGAGAATATAATATTAATAAAATAGAAAAAGCAGAGTATAGTTTTTGATACTGTGTCATAAATCCAGGGTTTAAACGGACCCCTCACGAAACCACAGATAATATAATACTACACGTAACTGTCAACCAACCTGTCGGCGACGAGACCCTATCTCGACACGGTGCAAGTAGTGGCCGTACGTATAGTGTAAACGCGAATCTTATAGTTGATTTTTCGTTCAAAACTTGTGATATTAACGTAAAGTCTAGTTTATGTAAATTCTCATTAGAATCTTGCTAAAATCTTATTAGTTTTATGTTAATTTAGCGTCAAATTGGTATTAGATTCCAATAAGACTGATGAGAAAGGAAACATTTTGAATTAAAATTAATAAGTCATATAACTTGAAAACATTTTTGTTTGATAATATATAATGTTTAAATTAGTGTCAAAAGGTTGGTCTTAACTTAAAACCATTTTCTGTGAAAGAATTATGTAAATTGGTTCAGTAGTTTAGGAAATATAAGGAAAAATGGATAATGAAAATTTCATATATTGCAAAATTTGCAGTTAATATTCTAGAAAGTTTTTTATGTGTTATGTAAGGTGCAATATTATTGTTACGTCGTACCCGTACTTACCTACAGTTACGGTAGTAGGTACCTAATAGTAGGTAGGTAGGTAATAGTAGGTAGGTAGGTAAAACGAGTCCCGAATGATGTAGGTACAAATTCGCAAACTACCTACAAAAGAACATCGTTGTAATTTCGACCGTACGCCGAGGGCATAAAGTACCTACTTCTTTCCTCTGTACAAGTTGTGGAATTGTCTAGAAGATTCTAGGAAGTCGTCGATCGCCATATAAATAGTCGACGTGTTTGCGGGAGCAGTCAGTCTGATTCTGGCTACACAACGAAGCGAATCGAAAGTGAACTAGAAGTGCGATATCTAAGCGAATAGTGATCAGTAGTGTATTTGTGATTAAGTTTTAAGTGTTTTGTGATTATTAAAGTTATTTGTTGTTTCTTCGGTAGTAATGAATTTATCCCATACCCAGCTCCTAACATTATTGTATGTACGGCGAACGATCGTCAGTCGCAGCCCAGCCATCGAGGAAGAAACAACTAGAAAAAAAAGGGACAAGCTGAAACCTAGGGAACACCGAACATTAGGCAGAACGAAAAAAGGGTGTTTTCTTCTACGGTGCCTGCATATCCCTCTCCCCCGAAGTACTGCTCTGCTAGGTCGTCAGTACTCGACCATACCCTACGCATTCAGGGGTGCGTGGAGGCGTGCGCCACCAGCAAGTACTGCAAGGAGCGCCCGTCTACTATTGTGGGAGATTGTCCCAGGTTGACTGGACCCCAGGGTCTAGCCCATCCGAAACAAACCAGTACATCAAACTACAGTGCCCTCCAAAAGTAAACTGAAATTATTTACTTGAGACGTTGCGTTGCATTATTATCCGAAATCTTAGTTTCAAATGTTTAAACTTAAACGGTTAAGGTCGCCAAGAAGCCAATATTTTTTCAGAATTAATTCAAAAGACCTAAAAATTCACACTAATTTGTAAAAATATTGACATTTGACAAAAAATTGCATAAAAAAATATTACATTCCTGTTAAAATTGATAAGTATAATCCATACAACATTACCAACTTCAACTAACTTTTGGCGGCTGAAATTTATGTGTTTTGCAAATAAAAACTGCCTAATACTTTTGTGCTGGGCATCCTAAGCAAAAAGTACCAACAAGGATACTGACATACACACACTTATATATAATAATATACAAGTATGTATATACTTATAACTATTCTTGCAAATATTAATCTCATAACACTATGTGCTCGTAAATTCGCTATAAACGTGTGTCTAATTAGAATTTTACGGTTCAATCTGTGCGTCGTTAAGGATAATTGGTAGTACATCACTCTCTGCTGTTGTACGTTTTATTATAGAGTTCTTCGTATGTTATTAATCTTGTTTATTGCAACGTTAGTATTAATTAGACATGCTTTGTTTTCGCTTATTTTTGCATTGGCGAACTCCTATCCTAACCTACCACGGTTAGGATAGAGAAATAATGAGTATAAAGATGTACAAATAAAATTCCCAAGTCGAAACCGAAAACGACAAACTTTTTTTTTCAGAACATTTTTTTAACATAAGCCACTACTAGCCTGAACCGCCGATACTGATAAATGCCAGTGAGTATTCTACATGGAGCA
The DNA here is from genome assembly GCA_941918905.2 of Xestia sexstrigata. Lineage (NCBI taxonomy): Eukaryota > Metazoa > Arthropoda > Insecta > Lepidoptera > Noctuidae > Xestia > Xestia sexstrigata. Next base: position 23,923,905 of record OW799201.2, read on the forward strand.
ACTTATACAACTACTGGATAAATCCCTTGGTAAGACCGGTTACTGACTACCAGTAACGACTGCAAAGGAAAAGTTATCAAAGACTACATGCTTTTATTTAATCGTGCTGGCATTAGAACTCTGTTATAGATGAAAAATCAAAAATTGCTTGTATTTATTGTAAACGAGAAGGTAAACAAGTACATAGTCAAGCAATTTTGTAAATTGAAAATTTACTTGACACGAACTTATTAAGCAGCCCTAAGAAAACGCACTATCATTATTCCTTCCCCAACTAATTTCCATAATCAAGATAAACACAGGGTTCTCATAATTTCTCGTGGAAAGCAACACTCGCCTCTCCTCGCTCCTCAAATAACATAATTTTCTAAACGGTGCCTGGAATATTGAAACTAGTCATGCAGTTGAGACGTGCCTCATTAAACTACAGTTACACTAAATTACTAACTGAACAACAATTTTATTAGTACGGCCAAGAAAACTGTAAATAAGATGCAAGGATTCCAAAGATTGGGTACAAATTTAAATAATGTTCTGAAAATGCCATGAGCTTAAGTTACGTACGCTCAAGGAGCAAACATGTGGGTAATTTTCTAACAGATCTTTCCTTTACCGCATTTACCTTGGTGCCATGTCATCCTACTGTCATATCCACTCAGTGTTGGCAATTACGGAGGCGGAAATACATTGCTACAGGTTTTTACACGCTATAACGGCATTGACAGATTGATGGTAAACCGCATTTGAGAAAATCTTTTCTGAAATTGTACAGAAAAATCAAGGAGTGGACGACCGCGCGGAAAAAGATCCAGTACAACTACATAAAAAGGTTTTTTTACACTAAATAGGAAATAGGGCATTTGGCCGCAAGTGAAGGCCTGATGTGAAGCGAGGATGGGGCTTAGGGTGGACCAAGCCTCCTAGAAGAAACCGATCCACTCGAACTTTTGGCTAGTGCAAAGATGCTTTAAGCTTTTGTTTATGTACACACAAAGAAATTAACAGGACATTACATTAAGATAGATGAGCACAAAGGTTCTGCTTATTTCATAAAAAATAATAATATAATTTTATTCCTTTCTGTGGCCAAACACCTACCTACTTCCACCTAGCTATCCTGAAGTCTTGCTGTGGGGTTTCCATCATAATTATTACAACAAAATTTGTATGCGTATTCAGGATCCTGCTTGTTAAGAACATTCACAAAGATTTAAAAAGAACTTATAGAAAGAAAGAAAGAAAAACTATTTATTTGCCGCAGGCACATGACGTGCAAAACATAGGTACAAAGCTTATAAAACGTCTAACATATAACAGAACGGAACAAAAACAAGAAAAAAAGAAAGAAGTTGACAGCTAGCACGTCGTGAGTGCGACAAACAGGTTAAACCACTCAGCATGATGCTGTGCTATGGGGAGCCCACAGCACAGCGCTGGTTTTATAGCAGTTATGAGGTCAGGTCATGTCATGAGAAGTTAAGACGAAGAATAGGCAAAAGAGGTAACAGAATGGTACCCCAAAGAAGCAAAACGGAGAATAGGTAAATAAATAAATATCGCTGGACATTAACACAGCGCCATCTAGTGCCACACTAAGCAACGAGGCTTGTGTCGTGGACACCAGATAGTTGATATACTACATAGATACTTTTTGTTTGTAAATACATAATAATAATAAATAATAAATCTTTATTCAAAAACTTGAGAAGGTAAAATACAATATGAATCTAAAAACTAACTATGTAGGTATAATAATGTATGATGCCTGTACTAGGATAATCCTGTATCACAGGCTGCAGGAGCTCTAACAAAATGTTATATGTAGAGCTGTAGTTATTTTTTTGTTTAATATTTAACATGAGTGACAAAATTATTTTGATTAACTTAAACTCTAATAACTTAGAACTAAACACGTAATTGCTACACGAAAATTTGCGTCAGCAGAATTTATTATAGGTTGCAAAACACATTCGAGGCGCTCTTGTTATATTCGATATTTGCACCTAGCGACTAATGTGCTTACAATAAATAAAATCGATGATAAGTATGTCAGCGCAGTGGTTTGTTGTATTGCTATGTTATTTCAGCAATATGCTTCAAACGCGGAAGTCTGTCCTAGAGTATGTGACGCTCTACGCGCCCTCGTAGTCGATGGAGTTGATGTACCTATATTCTGCTAATTTCTTAGCTGGGCACTCAACATCTCCCGTTTTGTGGTTGTTGGACTTTTTAAAACGCGAGCACGTCGCACATTTAGGGGTGTCCGCTTTCTTCGGGCACTCAGACATCGAGTGTCCTGCTTCTCCGCAGTGACCACACGTGGAGTTTACCTCTCTGCATGATTTAGCTGCATGACCAAATTGTTGGCATTTGTAGCATCTGGTAACCAAGGTGAAGTCTCTAACAGGGCAGGAGGTCCAATTTATAAAAATTCTTGCTTGAGATATTATAGCTATACGTATCTTGGCTGGAACTTCGATAACAAAGTTACAGGTCGATGCATCTTTCTTCCCAGATTTGTGGCTAAATTTAACTTCGACCAAAAAGGTCTCCAGTGACATCCCTGGAAACTTATCGGCGATGTTCTGCTCGTACATGAACCTGAAGACGTCAGCATCAGCCAAAGAAGTCGGCACTCCTACAACCGTGATTCGTGGTTTGCGCTTGATGGGCTCGTCGGCTGTGAGTCCTGATGTAGACATCTGGACTGCGTGCTTGAGTTTATCAGCATCCAGTTTGGTCTCGGTGCTGATAATGACACCTCCATTTTTGGTTTTCCGCACACCACGTACATGGAGCTTCATTTTGTCAGGGCGTATGATGTTTTGCACGAGGTTTTTTGTCTCGTCACTCGACTTCAATTTATCATTTGGATAAACTGCTACGGAACTTAAATTGTTTGGACGAACGAAATCCTTGGATCCTTTCTTCACCATATCGGAAAATGAAGCGGTTCCCACAGCACCAGAGTCCTTTATCGTCTGTTTGAGCTCCGAAATTTGTTCTGTGAGGCTGCGTTTTTCTTTCAGGTCATCGATTATGTTGAGGGCTTGACGGGATTTTTGCTTCAGAGCCTGATACAGCACTGCCATTTGAGTGGTCTCAGATTCTACTTTACGGCATAGGTTGGTAACCTTCAATTTCTGCTCCGAGTTGAGTTTGCCATCTGTTGCAATCGAGCAAACCTCATTTAACTTCAGCTGAACAGATGACATCCATTTTTGGATGTCGGGCGTGGATACAAAATCGATGGTGAAGTTAGACTGGTGGCTTTTCACTGGCGAGGCATTGGGTTGCACTCGACCACTTGAATTACCGGGGCTGTTATCCATTTTTCAACCAATTCACAATTTTATGTTTCCATTATTTAGTAAACTACACACTTAGCAAAATACTAAAGAAGGTCACTATTATTGCATTAAATAAATACTGCTAACGAGCACGTCTGTATACTGCGAACGGCCGCAATCAATTCTAAAATGAATCATCTTCCTAATTCGTCGTGCTGTGCAGGGGCTGCTGCTTTGGCTGCGGAGAACCTCAAGCGGCGAAAATATAGTAACCTTATTGGTAACTATATTTTCGAGCCGTTTGGGGTTGAAACTCTAGGACCGTGGGGTCCGAGCGCTCACAGCCTTTTCAAGGATATTTCAAAACGTTTAGTTGACACTTCCCGTGACCCTAGGGCTGACTTTTACCTTGGCCAAAGGCTTAGCATTGCCATACAGCGTGGTATCGCCGCCAGTCTCTTGGGGACATTACCAGTTGACAGTGTTGAGGAGGAGTTTTTTGACGCCATTTTTTAAGTTTTTAGTTAGTTAGTTTAGTTTATTTTAATAAATTTGTAAATTATTACTTTATTAAATAAAAACACGTGTCCATCGCATCATTCACAAATAAAATTGAAAAAAATTACGTTAATTAATACATGATTCAAAATTAATATCAAAAATTAAAATGATTATTGATCCTACATATTAGTTAATATTGTTTGTACAAAAACTAGAAGAATTTGGTGTTTCTTATCCGAGTACTGCTAAGAAGAAAACTGTTACAAACGCAGAAACCACAGTCTGTTTTCTATACGTTTATCTTGGCCAATTCACGTGAGGAATATGCGGATTAGAAGTGTTTGAGATGGTATTTGAGGAAAAACCCACACAGAGTTAAGTTTATAGTTGACCCCTATTTTGCGGACTAAAACAGAACTCGCAAAATGTGAGTTTTTCTAGCTAGACCTTCGATGCACGAAGGTGCAATATCTCCTTAAAGCTACATGAAGTTGTAAAAATTTCAATTTTGCTCGCGATCTTAGTGGCCCAACAGACGGCACAGACCCTTAATAGTGGTAACGTGAAACATTTTACGTCGTGTAGTCTATGCCCCGCGGTTATTGCACCCACCTGTTTCACAGCCGCGATTGAAACATTTTCTATAATGGCACCCGCAGAGCTTAACGTTATTTCTGTTTGAAGATAATTATGCAGAAATACGGTGAAATTGAGTTGTTCGCGTTTATGTTGTGTCTTTATTTTATTTAATCTTTGTTGAATGCTCTTTATGATCTGATAACGCTCGTGGCATGAATTAACCTTTTTAGAAATAGGTAACACAGATACTTAACATAGGAGCTCGTGGCTAAATAATAACAGCCGCTCGGGTCGATCCTTAGGTTAAGCCCTGCTTGCCTAGGTTGGTCTGTGGATGGGTGACCACCCATTACATACCGAGTTTCCTCCGTGCATCGGAAAGCACGTTAAGCCGTTGGTCCCGGCTGTCATTTCTAGATTTTTGACAGCCGTTGGGTAGTCAGAGGCCAAAAAGTCTGACAACCGGTCTTACCAAGAGGTATCGTATTACCCGGTACTAACTGGGTTGTGGAGGTCAGATAGGCAGTCGCTCCATGTAAAATACTGGTATTCAGCTGTGTCCGGTAAAACTGGAAGCCGACCCTAACATAGTTAGGAAAAGGCTAGGCAGACGATGTTAACATATATACTTAAATACAGATACTAAAAGAAGCAACTAAAACGGCTGCAAATCTGATTTAATTATTATTGTTCTTTACCATCTCGTTGGTTTAGCGGCCGCAAACGCGACCGCTGGGCACGAGGTCCCGGGTTCGATTCCCAGGTCGGGCAAAAGTGTTATTAGGTTTTTCCATCAGGAATTTGACGACCCGAATGGCGCAGGCGGTATTGGGTCCCGGGTTCGAATACCGGTAAGAGCAAATGCTTGTGTGATGAGCACATTTGTTTCCGAGTCATGGATGTTTATATAAATGTTGGATCAGTCAGTGTGAGTCATATGGATGTTTTTGTTTGTAAATAGGTACTTATCACTATCACTACATCACTACATACATATTATAAAACAAAGTTTTTAATAGATAGAGTGATTCAAGAGGATGGTTTTAGTCATAATTTGTCAAGCGGGCAAAGCCGCGGGCATTGGCTAGTAAAACAATAAGTATGTATTTACAAACAAAAAGTATCTATGTAATATATCAACTATCTGGTGTCCACGACACAAGCCTCGTTGCTTAGTGTGGCACTAGATGGCGCTGTGTGTTATGTCCAGCGATATTTATTTATTTATTATTATTTATTTAATTTTCTCAGTACCAGCCACGGAGTTTGGATAAGTGCCCGGTTGCTGGCTTTAACGTAACTGGCGAGATGTACTTACTAACTATAAGGTACACCTCTGCCTAACTCTTCGGGGATTACAGGCGTGATATTATATATTGTTTGTGTTCTTAACCAGGTACCCAGTTCATGGCAAGAGGCTCACCGTCTATTACGTGGTATTTAAACCAGCCGAAATATGGATGAACTAAAAGGTACTCCTCTGCTTAATCATTCGGAGTTCCAGGCGTAATCATCATTTCAGCCGAAAGACGTCTACTGCTGGACATAGGCCTCCCCCAAGTGTCGCCACATTGATTGGTCCCGTGCGACTCGCATCCAGCAGATTCCCGCAACCTTCACCAGGTCATCGGTCCACCTAGTGGGAGGCCTTCCAACGCAACGTCTTCCGGTTCGCAGTCGCCACTCCAGAACTTTTCGGCCCCATCGGCCATCCGTTCTGCGAGCAATGTGCCCTGCTCATTGCCACTTAAGTTTGGCAATTCTTCGGGCTACGTCAGTAACCTTGGTTCTCTTGCGGATATCTTCATTTCTGATTCGATCACGCAATGAAATCTGAGCATAGCCCTCTCCATTGCCCTTTGGGTGACTTTAAGCCTTCTGATGAGGCCCAATGTGTACAGGCGTAATGTTATGTTCTAAAAGACCTTTTCAAAACACATTCTCAAAATAATACGTCGTACTTGCATCTTTCATAACACCTTATAGAACTAGCCCCAGACTGAAAGGTTAATGTAATCGTTGACCCTTACAGCCCGTGGGAGCCACTTCCGGTATGCACCTGCGACACATTATAGGGCACTTCCGGGCAGACGCAGGGTAAAAGCACGGGTATATCCGGTGGGAAATATACTAGAAATATTATCAGTCAGCTCTGCATTATTTGTTTTTCAATTCATACAAGTTTTAGTATGTTTTCCTTTACAGGGATCTTTGAGTAAGACGTATTTGAGGAAAGTTTTGAGGTTGAATGTTGATGGGTGTAAGTCGGAGAAGTTGGAGAAGAATAAAGATATGATAGATGGCCTATGCGAAAGATGACATGGCTAGAATGGAGGTGAACACTGAGATGACGACCAATAGAGAGGTATGGAGAAGGAGACATGCCTATTACGCCGGACCCAAAGCTATCGGGATAGGGGCAAAAAGATTTTAAGGCCTGTAATGTTAATGATTAAGTTCAACATCGACTGAGAAAATTTGACAGTTTGTGGTACTTGGACCCATTTCAAAAATGTTATTAACGCAACGAAATCTCTCGAGAACAGAAGAGATGTTACGAGCCAATAACTAAAAAGAAAATCATAAGCTTTTTCTATTGTTCGTCGTTCTAAATAAGCTCCTTATAAGTAGGCCGACGATATAAATAAAAAAAAAACATTTTCGGTTATAATATAAGCTTGATCTAGTGTTATTTATACTAAGGACCCGATCACGGCCTCGTGTGATTCGGCTTGCGAAGCGAATTGTGTCAAGTGACACGCGCGCGTCTCTTGTTTTGTACCATGATCCCATGACCGCCAGAGCTGAAACTTTTTCTGAAGAAGTACCTTACTATAGGTTAAAACAATTGGATATTATGAAGAATCAGAAGAAGCAGAGTAATATAAAAACAAAGGCAGCAACATACACTTTTACTGAAAAGGCAGTAGATGATTTTTTTTGTTTACGTTGCATGTGGCAGTTTTTAGTTATAATAAGTTGCGAGCATAGATAACTAATGATGTTATAAGAATCAGATATTTTAAAACGGAATTCTCTAATAAAGACTACAATTACTCAAATAGGGTGATACATTTAAGATGTTGCTGTTTTTGCATCCAGTGTGTGGATATTGCTGCTTTTGCTCCATTTTTAATTGAATGTTGCTTTTGATTGGTTCAAATAATGACGCCTGATTGGTCAAAGATGGAAGTTGCTGTCTATGCCGCAACTACGAAGGTATGTTGCTGGTTTTGCTACCAATCTCAATTTAGAACATCTATTTTGTATAGAATGATGCTGGTTTTGTTACAATATTAATATTCAGTCAAGTAAAGTTGACGGAATACTACCATCCTGCATTAAAAGTTGCCAAAACGAAAAAATTGGTTGTTGCTGCCTTTGCTTCTATATGACTCAGATATCAGATCACAAAGAGGTGCTAAATAGCTGCTACGTGCGTTGGTGCTATTTCTTTCGCGTGAGTTCAGTCGCACATACCGCGTCGCGTCGTACCGCATGGTGACGCGTGCCATGCTCTAAAGGACTTCTTTCATTTGTTTTCTTATCAGCCGCTATTTTTCTAGACGCGTGTTTAGCTCGTGGTCATAGCTTTGGTTCTTGTAACTAAACTTAATGCCTAGTTGTGCCAAATATGTATTTTTTTTCATACAATAGCAACTCGTACAGTAATTCCTGTTATTTCTTTTGTTACTTCAATGGCAGTCCACTTTCTAGTGCTTATTCTTGAACATAATGATGGCAAAAAATGGCGAGGTCAGTCAGTGAATGTCAGGAGCGACGTTCTTCTTTATTCCTACCTTTATATCTTCAGCAGGGACACTATTAGACCCTAACAATATAGTTTTGGGAGTTACGTAGATGTGAAAAAAGGAAAAGGCGGTAAAATTAAAAAAAACACTGTTAACTTCGCATTATGTTTAACTATTGCAGCAATGGTGGTATATTTGTCAATAATCTGATTGCGAATTGAGTCTTTCTGTACTCTTCTAATAAAAAAGAACTGTGTGCTCACAGGGTCGGGCTCGGGATAACTTTTGACCAACGAGCTAAAATAATTGCAATTCATTAAAAACTTTAGTCAAACGAACATTGTAAGCCTGCGCGAATATTTCAACGGGCTGTCAATTTTCTTGGACTGGGCCGATTCAATGGATTCAATGTTGAGTCCAAAACAAATAACCATCTTTTCATTTATGATACTGTAACTTAGTCGGTATAAATATTGGATCCATATTTATTTAGACAAAATATATTTTTACCCATCATATTACTAAATGAAAGTTTAAAGACGCGGCAAATAACTTTCAACTACGAAAGTTCATTCGACACGCACTGCCAAAACAGCTAATTCGCTAAGCTCCTTAATATACCAACATTATCATAGAAATATACAATCTTTTCGCTTGCTAATTACGCACTTCTATCGTCTTGACGATTATATTTAATTGTTTTAGGGTACTTTGGACCCTCTCACGCCCTTTTGCGTCTCTCTAAGAATTTCAATTGGTAAGTAAATGACGTCTCTTCACTCTAGTGCCCACTTGAGGTTATATTGTTCAAGCTGAAAGTAACTTTTGATTATCTTCATTATGTCTTTTAGAAGAGAAATTATTGGGTTGTATTTTTGAGCTTCTAAAAGTGTTGGAAGACATGACTCGGAAAGAAAACGTATTTCTAAAGAAATTTGCAACAGGATTAACAAACTTCTATATTGCTTTGGTGTGTCAGTCTCCGGACTAGTCCGCACTAGATTTTTGACATAACCGTTATTCTGGCCGCGCTCCAGGGAGTTGGGATTTTCATTCGATTGATGTCAAAAGGGTCGCCCCCTATTACAGGGGGCTAAAACTTAAATGGCAAACTGTGGGTCTACTAGTTGTATAGATACACCTCTACCTTCCCTTTCGGGGAAGAATGATGTTAAATTAGAGAATATTCTTCTTCATCATTTTTAGTACGTCCAATTCGTCTTAGCTCCATGTAATCCTCAACCGTCATGGTGACAGACTCATAACGAGGGAGCGACCTTTTCGCGACATTTGCACAAGAAACTGGGCAGCCAGCCTTCAAGGTATGGTGGTAGACCTTAAGGGGAAGTGAGGACACTGCTATTTAGTGGCGAGGTCTTTAAGGACATTAGAACTCTTTATACCTACTTCGCTTCCCTTACCTGACCTTAGAATCGAGTGTTTCATTTAAGGCGGTTCCCCGAGCAAAATTAGCAACTATATTTGGGTGGTTCAAAGTTCGTTTAAAATACTGTTAGAATAAAGTTCTAATCAGCTTGCACTACAAAGTGACTGTTACGTCAGTCACTGCAGGCCGAATAGTGCGAAATGAGTGGTTTTTATTCTTTATAAAATCAAATTTACGTCTTTTGGAAAAAATAAAACGACAATTATGTTCATTATTAAATTGTCTATTCATTAGTAATAAGTAGCAAATCAAAATAATGGTTACTTTACGAGGAGTAGCATTTTATAAATCATTATTTCTCATTTCTGTGGTTTCGTTGTGGGGGATTCATTAAACATTAAGCTACTTAAAAAAAAAAAAAACGACAATTTTCGAGTCAAGAATATGTAGTAATTTAATGTATTTTTTATTAGTTGGTATTTCTTTTAGATAAAGAGGAGTAGGCTCCAAAAAACTGCTAGTTCAAGGTCATTTGCTCGGGGAGGCGCCTTAACGCACATACATAAACTCACGCCTTTTTCTCATGGAGAGGCATAAACAGAACGCCACCTGTTACTGTTACGATCCCTACATACTTCTTTTACCTCGTCCACGTTCATACATGTGTTTAATACAAAAGCTTCATATTTCAGATTCGTGCAGTTCAATTAGACAATCACTTCATGTAAAATACTGATGCATTATAGTTACATCCAGTTGACTTGGACGTCGACCCCAAACGTTATGGCTAAGGCTAGTGACACTGATAACTGTTTACACAATTGATTTCAATTACTATCTTGATTGCATTTTGATGGGAAAAGTTTGTGCAATGTTTATGTAAACAATGTAATCAATTTGCCTTTCTCTTAAATTTTGATCCTACAAAGTTATAAGCCAATCAAATCAAGAGCTTTGATTTAGGTTATATTATTACGAAGTATCGATAAAAACTCACCTACGCAATTCACACATCAAGCTTATTCACATCCAAATACAGACCACTTACCACATGTTTCTCTCTCCTTTACCTACATCTAAAAATACTCCCCGACCTCTCAATAAAGCCAGTGTTACAAGGAACGACATCCATATGTTGTAATATCCGTATATCGGGAGTGAACTCGGTTCTGGATATTAATGCGTCATCGAACACCCCCGCTGATCCGGTTCACTGATTGGCGCATCGGGATAATTTTACAGGGGAATAATATCAGAATACAGATAAGTGAAATTCGAAGAAGTGTGAAATGGTAATATTTATTGGCTTATTAAGCTGGCCATAGACGATAGGTTAAGCAAGACAGTTTTAAATGTGCATGCAAAACCGACTTCCATAGAAGACATAAACGTTACTGCAAGCCTGCGAGTTGACTCATTTGCTAGCGTGGCATCACCGGCAGCACACGATCATATGGTTGCTGTTTTACCTATGCACGTTTTATTTATGTCTGCGCAGTCGTACCGCGCAGACATAACCAAGCGGAAATATTTCTATTTCGTTATTGGTTGCATGATGTAGAGGCAAGAATAACGGTACAGTTTTCTCCTACACACATCCATGCTTTATTACAGATATGATTTATTACTAGGAGCGTTAGTTACAGAAGTAAACAGGATTTACACATGCATACTTTCTTTGCTTCTTACGCATAAAGGAGGTATCTTTTGCTTCGTCCATGTTCGTTCATACATCGAACCATACATGCACAGCGTTGCGAGTATCAAAATTTTGCTAAGGAACTTCGTTGAAAACTCACAAATACCTTTACTTTTTGGTGATATCTTTCAGAAATGTCTAAGTGTTTTTATCTTCTTCCGACGCTTTCACTCACGTCGGCTTGCTGTTTGTCATCTTTCATAGTTAAATTCACACTCTCAACATGACCAGGCCATCTTCCTGACAGATTTAATCATTCTTTTGCATGCTATTTCAATCTTTAGGAGCTCGTTGCTAAATAATAACAGGCGGTTGGATCGATTTTTACGTTAAGCCGTGATTGCTTAGGTTGGTCCGTCGATGGGTAACCAACTGACCACCCATTACATACCGAGTTTCTTAGAGCACGTTAAGCCGTTGGTCCCGGCAGTTAATTGTAGATCTTTGACAGTCGTTAGAGAGTTTTGGATAGTGTACAGGTTACATCCGGAGTTATTTACTATACAGACCTTGTGGAAACTAGAACAAATTTCCGTGCGTTAAAGCGTTTTTGCCATACCTATTATTGGAATCAAATATAACAGCTCACAACTTGGGACCCATTCATGTTAATATTTATCCGTGGTGCTAGGCAACTGGGCCTATCCCAGTTGTAAACGTCCCTTTGTGCCTAGTGGCCTTGTTTCGTTCTGTCTCCTGCTGAAATGGAGGGAAGTGGAAATTACGGTTTTTTCCTACTCCTCCACTATACTTGTCTGATTAATTTGGTTGCGGGATCCAAGACAGTTAAATTCATTCTCTGGGACTTCGTCGAGCTTCATTGTCTCGGCGTTTTTCTGGTGGTCGCCATTGTTGATTCTGGCTTTCAGGAGTTACAGTGGTTTGGGAACAGTGTGGGGGGCTTGTCCCAACTAAAAAAAAAAAGTCGTTAGAGAGTCAGTGGCCCGAAAGTCTGACAACCAGTCTTACCAAGGGGTATCGTATTACCCAGATCTAACTGGGTTGTGGAGGTCATACAGTCGCTCCATCTTAAGTACTGGTATACAGCTGCATCAGGTTAAACTGGAAATCGATCTCAACATAGTTGGGAAAAAGCTAGGCAGAGGATGATGCTATTTCAATTTGTATAGGTCGGCGTAGCATATCATCTCATCTTCCATTTTCAGTTCTTGCTCCCTTTCTCGCCCTATCAGCTTTCGTTCATTTAATCATAGTTTCCTTTATTTAGTCTTCCCCGTGTATTGTAATTGAAAGCAGCCATACAGCCATGAAACTATGTAGGTTTTTTCGTCGCCTAAAATCAAAATATTTACATTCAGAAACTAGAAACATTGAGTATTTAAACACAGATAAGGAAAATTTCGCAGTTACACCCTTTCCACTTACTAGTGTGTGGGTGTTTACAAGACATGAAACTAGGTATCTATTGTATTGTATAACGGGTTGGTGTCCGCAACTCCACGTGAAAGCGCGTATTTTGCGTGCAATATATTATATTATATTATTATAATTATATATATTATATTATTATTTTATAAGGTATCTATTATTGCATTCACATGAAGTTTGTGTTTGTCTTACAACCGGGGAACTAAAATCAGTAGTCTTACACACACGTATAGCTCTCGCAACCGGCCACCAATTAATCGACCCTTACTGCTGAGTTCCGTTCTAAAAGTACAGTAAGTACTTGTACTTGTAGAAACTAGAACAAATTTCCGTGCGTTCAGGCGTTTTTGCCATACCTATTATTGGAATATATCAGCTCACAACTTAGGACCCATTAATGTTAATATTTATCCGTGGTGCTAGGCAACCGGGCCTATCCCAGTTGTAAAAGTCCTTGTGTGCCTATTGGCCTTGTTTCGTTCTGTCTCCTGCTGATATGGAGGGAAGTGGAAATTACGGTTTTTCCAACTCCTCCGCTATATTTTTCTGATTAATTTTGTTGCGGGATCCAAGACAGTTAAATTCTTTCTCTGTGACTTCGTCGAGCTTCGTTCTTCCGGCGCTTTATGGTGGTCGCCACTGTTCATTCTGGCTTTCAGGAGTTACAGTGGTTTGGAAATATTGTAAAAAAGTAAAGTAAGTGTTGGTGAAATTAATTCGCTTTTTTCCATAGTAAAATATGTTTCAATACGCAAAAAACAACGATGTTCTGCCAACCTTACAAATAATTTTCAACAAAAAATTATAAGACTCAAGATCACCATCTGCCTAGCCTTTTTGCAACTATGTTGGGGTCGGCTTCCAGTCTAACCGGATGCAGCTGAATACCAGTATTTTACATAGAATGACTGCCTATCTAACCTCTACAACCCAGGAGAACAAGGTAATACGATACCCCTTGGTAAGGCTGGTTGACAGACTTTTGCCTTTTTTTTTCTGATAAACAGTAACTGTCGTGGTTGCCGAGGTAGGAAGGCTCTCAAAGACTCGCTATGATAGATGGTCACCTATCCATATGGATAGGTGACCATCAGGTTATGCTGCGCTGGCCGAGGTTGACATATGTCAACCTCGGCCAGCGCAGCATAACCTTGAAGATCGACCTGTGCGGATCTTATTATTTAGACACAAAATCCTCATATATTGGCGAATGGCTGGGATGCCACCTTTTCTTGAGTATATTTTTATAATGACGTTTATACTTTTGGAACAGAAGAAATGTTTTGTTTAGTAAGTTGTCAAGTTTTTTGCCAGTTATTGTGTTATTAAATAGCAATTACTCATACTTACAGTGTTTTCATCATCCTCCAATTCATTCAAAATACCTACAGTCCATTTGCTCACCAACATTTTCGAGTTAAGATAATATACAGTCTACCTATAATACCTAGGTCTACAACGCACACAGCTTTCATCTCAGCTCATAATATTATCGGTACCAATCGGAGAGCACTTTCACTGTATTTACTTTCACGTCCAACTGTACTGGCGCACACAAAAGTGTTTGTGTGTGTACTTATTTGAGTACCCTCGCTTGTGCCGTGTTTCGTTTAATTAGTTCTGTGTATGAAGCAAATTCTGGATATTTTGTTTATATGGTGTGTGGATGTTTAGGTATGCTTTTGTTTAAGTAAAAAATATTTTTATCGTGTTTGTGTGTTTTTTGTACATACAATGTACAATACACCATGTCTAAAGTCTTCTTTTGTTTTATTGCGTCATTTCGGTTTATTGTTACAAATTGTTTTGGGTTTTCTATGCAAAAACGAAGTAAATTTTATCATTCCAAATTTCGTTAGCAATATTAGAAACAGACAATAAAATTAAAAAAAAAATAAGTTTAACCTTATGCATGTGCTAATCGAGAGGGTGGTGACTGATGATGCATTCTGCTACGAAATATTTTACCAAAACAATTGAATTCTTCAATAGAAATTATGGTTGTGTAAAATGTAATTACACTTTTGTGCTCGTCTGTATGTGTTTATAGCTTGCGTTTATTGCCTTTTTCACGAAAAGATTTAAACACCGATCGAAAGTTAAAATCTTTAATGTAGTTATTGTAAAACACGAACACATCAGATCTTTTTTTAATAACCATAATTGATTTTGTAGGAAAAAGTTTAATCTTAATTTATTAAAGACTGCCTAGAGTACGGGAGAAGAAGACATGCTGCTTCGACCCCAAATAAATTGGGATGAGGGCAGGAGAACGAGAGAGAGTTTACATAGACCAGGTAGATAGTCTAGATTTGTGCCTGTTGATGGCAATTGGCTCGTCCTCTCTAACACTGGGGCCCAAACTTACTTGGATCACAGGTACGAAGTAAACCAGTATCACAGTTAATATACAGAGTCCGAATCAGAATCAGAAATCACTTATTTGCAATGAATGTGGGTACAGAGTAAGATGTAAACATTGTAAAAGCAGTTCCAACACACTACCTTACAGCATGCAAAAGTAAGTCCAAAATCCAAAGTTCAAATGTGCTAATTTGGAAACAAATACTATTTTGCTCTATGTTTAGTAAGGAACCAACAACTTCAGTAAAAACTCACATGCGAGGCAACACCAATATTAAGCAACACCGATACATTACAAAACAAGCTTATCCGATAACAGTTTAGCAATCAACAGTCATACTTACTAAGTTCCCAAAGGTAAGCAGACAATCGCCTCGATTAATCGCACGCTTGTTTTGTCTTGTCTCAGATTAAT
This sequence comes from Xestia sexstrigata, assembly GCA_941918905.2. Taxonomy (NCBI): domain Eukaryota; kingdom Metazoa; phylum Arthropoda; class Insecta; order Lepidoptera; family Noctuidae; genus Xestia; species Xestia sexstrigata. The sequence continues at coordinate 23,939,281 of OW799201.2, forward strand.
CTCGTATTTCACACCGAATGTTTCTAGAACTAACCTCGACTACTCGCAATCATTCAATTACTTCCCCCATACAGGGGAGATCGGGGATATAAATAAAATGGAACACTGTCAGTTGGTGGGACATTATTCAATCACAAAAGTGGAGGGGAGACGCTCGGTGACTTGACTTTAGTTACCCTAATGGTGAACCCCTTGACACCGCGGCGCGACGCACGGTGCACCCGTGAGCGTTGATTATGATTGTGGCAATCAATGAAAGATAGATTAAACGGTCATCTTGATGAGACGACGGTTCTATACAATGGAGCACTAAGGGATACTTTACTTTTTTCCAAGACAAAACGATTCAAGTACTTACATAAACCTTTTTGGAATGGCTTGGTAATTTAATTCATGGAGTTTCATTGGAGTTACGTCTAGGACCACCGCTATAGGTACATCAATACTCTCCTTTCAAATCATCTTGCACTACAATATAAATGACGTATTGAAGATCACTTCAAAACTTCTAATAAATATAAGGCGGTCCATGATAGAAGTTTTACGCTCTACGCACTTTTGACAACACGAATTTTATTAGAAGATTCCGCCGTTTCTCTTAAAACAATGAAAAATTACATCTGAAGTCCGCCTCTGTACTTTGTGCTTGAAGTGTTAAATAAATAAATAAAATAAAAATCACAAACATTGGACGAATAAACTGCAGTTTAGTTGTAAAGTATGTCATTTTAATATGTTAGTAGGTTCAGACACAGCCGCCACCACCGCCGTAATACTAAAAATATTTATAGTAGAAAATAAAATCCTTAATGACCGTCCGTACGACGCAGTTTGCGCAGATATGTAAATAATAAATTATACAGACCGTGAATTATAGGTAGGCACATTAATCAAGGCCAGTTTTAACTAACGCAATTTGAACTAATGTAAACATTTCTCTGAGAGTTTTATAAAAACAAAGACTTATAGGCCGAGATCTGTAAAAGTTGCCTAATACGTGCTTAAGTTTATATTCCTGTCTCACCTGTAGTGCGAACGAGACTGAAATAATGCTTATCCAAAATACGCGAAGAGTAACGTTTATAGATTTCGGATTCTGTTTCCTGTTCTGTTTTGTTGTCTGGAATCTAGATCATCTGCTCACTTCTGTTTTCAAGGTCGCTAAAATGTCCCGCGAGGCGGCGAGCCTTCTAGCCGGATTGCCACCATGGGATCTGGAGGCGATAGTCCTCGCGCGCCTACATGAGTGGCGCGCGGAGGCGCTACGCCGGGGGGAAACTCCGCTGCCGTGACAAATTGTCGCTCAGCGGACAGACTTCCGGCAAGATCTCATGGCGACATGGAAAGAGCGACTGTCGCAACCCCGTGCAGGGCACGCCACGATAGTAGCGATAAGTCCCCTCTTTGAGGAGTGGCTTGAGAGACGCCACGGCGTCCTCACCTTCCACCTGACGCAGGTCCTCACCGGACACGGTGTTTTTGGGAGGTTCCTGCACCGAATCGGGCGGGAGGAAACGCCCGGGTGTTTTCACTGCAAGGATCACACGGAGGACACGGTGGAGCACACGGTGGAGGTGTGCCCCGCGTGGGCTGAGCACCGCCGTGTCCTCAAAGCGGCGATTGGCGGCGGTGACCTCTCGCGTTCGGCCCTGGTGCAAGCCATGGTCCGGAGCGAGACGAAATGGGACGCCGTCACCTCCTTCTGCGAAGCAGTAATGCTAGAGAAGGAGGTGGTGGAACGTGAGAGGGAGAGAACCTCACAGCGTCCCGGCCGCCGCGGGAGACGCCCCGGGCGTCGGGGGCCACCGTAGGCGCGGGCCTGTGGACGGTGGGCTATGGGCTAGCTCGCCGTCCGTCTCATGACGACAGGCCGTGTCGACGGCGCGTTCGTGTTCCACGCGCGCCGCAATAAGGAGTCAGCAAAAGGAAGGGGTCCGTAAGGACCGATGCCTGCCGGGGTTGCGGGACTGTTCGAAAGAGATACCGTGGCCCCGGAACACAAAGGGCGATGAAGGAACATGGATGGGTTTTAGTCAGTAAAAGTCTGACACTCCCTCCTGCTCCGCCCAGAGCGGGAGGAGTCATTTGATGATTTCCCATCCGAAAAAAAGCTTGTTTTAGTCAGGGAAAGGTTGAAGGCAAAAGAGCGCGCGACAGGTCACCAATGCGTTGGACCGACTAAGTCAAAACTGCACTAAGAGGTCCACTCCACGAATGCACTAGAAAAGCTACAGTACGGGAGGAATTCGATAAAAGTTTCGGTGTGAAGCTTGCCACCACCTCTGATGTGACGAGCACGACCACTCTGGCAAGAATGTAACGACAAATAAGAAGAAGAAGAACATTTTTGTTCCAATTTGTGGCATGAATGATCTCCACTGTCTGTATCCTGGATGCTTCAATTACCTCCTTTGACTCTGTGGCATAATACATCGCTTTGAAATATACCAGGCTATTCTTTAATTCAGAGTGAAATTTAGCCTTTTTTTGTTTATCATATCAATTTAGCGAAGAAAATAACAATTCCCTTATTCGTTTGTATGGTTATATTGAGACGCCTACTAGGTGCTCTACATTTAACCACAATGACTTAACCAAACCGCCGTCAATCGACAACTGGCATCTTCAACTTTCCTGATTGCCGAAAACCAACGGTTACAAACGTTATAATTATGTAGTTGAACCACATTAATATAACTGCCGTTATTGCATGCTTTCCGGCGACAACTCAACAGAAATAAAATGGTAGCTAAGGTAACAGGTGAAATTACAATAATTACATATCAACAAGTTTCAACGGTTCCTCTTTGCCTCGACCTCCCCTAAGTCCCTGCCGACCTGTTGCGTATGTTTGTTTACAATATTACGCGAAACCGGTCGAACAGTCTTACCTGCACCTTACTTACACAAACGACATCACTCAAAAATCAACCTTAAAATAATCAGACAAAGTTAAATGTCATGTGAAAACCTATGTAGAGTTACAACGTTCAATTGCTTAGAATTGCTCAACTGTTCCAGATAGCGGACAGACGTTTGTCCTTAATGATTTGCAAACGAGTTTGAGTCTTATCAAGTAGCTGTGAAAGTTGGATTTAGAACCATAGATTGAATGATATAGGGTGCAATGACGAAAACCTGTAATGTGTTCACGCAACGGTAGCGTCGGCAAGCAAAATTTACCGGTTTGATGAGGTTCTATATTTTGTTACGGTATTGTATTCAGTGACAATAAAGTAGAATACACAAAACAAAACATCACATATTTTCATGCCTGTTATCCCCATGGGGTTACGCAGAATTCTATTTAACTCACATTTTGCCAGTTATATTAAAGTCCCGTAATAAACAAGAAAATAAAAAACAAAACAGAATACAAGTTATCATCATCGTCATCATAATTTCAGCCACAAGACGTCCACTTCTGGACACAGGCTTTCCCCAAGTGTCGCCACATTGACCGGTCCTGTACGTGTTTGTTTTTCACCAGGTCACCGGTCCACCTAGTGGGAGGACAAGTTATGCATATTTAGAATTCTTGCATCAAACATCAAAATTATACATGGCATCGAAAAACATACATACATAATATTATAATAACAATAAATTAATTAGTCATGGCTGCACTGAATTTGTTCTGACGAAGAGAAATTATTTTTGCTAAAAAATATGGAAAACCCTCAGAGAAATAAATTAATAGTAAATATTGTGGTCAGAATTCGTAGAAGTCAAGAGAAAGGAGACATCAAATTGGTGAAAAGGCGATAATTTTCATAAACAAAGTTAGGTAACAATGCAATATTTACATAATTATTTTATTTATTTTGTCTACCACGCATAATACAGTAACATTGTGTTTCTTATAAACATACTAGCTTTTGCCCGCGACTTCTTTGGCGTGGAAATTTTGATGTGTTTGTGAGACTAAAAAATATTATGACCTATTCTCAGACCTACCAAATATAAAAAAAAAAAAAACATTAAATTGGTCAAGCCGTTTCGGAGGAGTTCGCTATCAAACACTGTGACACTAGATTTGTATATATTAGAAGAAGATTTGCAACACAAGAATTCAATTTTATGTTTTTTTTTTTATCACTGATAAAAATATATTATATATTTGGGGGGTTCAGCAGGATATAGTGAACACATGGTAACTCTTTGTGCGTGAAGTCACTTTCACCCTCTACACTATAAATTCTATGAATAACTCAGATCACTATCAACTTTGTCCTCCCACTCAATAGGCCAAGACAATTGAGTCACCAACCACGTAACTAGAAGTTCAACAACCTGTTACAATTCCGCTGGAGTTACGACATTTTGTTTATTTTGGTCAACAACAACTTTAAACGTCGCGTCGTCGGTAAAAGCTTTTCTCTTTGGTTAGTGAATGTGTGTTAAAGATTAAGTTGGTTGTTAAAAGGTAGGGTAATTGGTTTCTTGGAGAGGCTTTTAAAACTTATGTATAATATATTTGTACATAATCTATTGTGATATTTATTTATTATTAACTTTTGCCCGCGGCATAACCCGCTTGGTTGTTAGATTATTCCTCGGGAACCCGGGACGTACTACCGAAATAATAGAGTATTCTTTTAAGTCGTACACCCGGACCATATAGCTACCTGTATGCCGAATTTCCAGCCATAATTCCATAAAAGGTGAAAAAGTAACAAAGAGAACAAAAAGTTACGCATTTATAATATTTAGATGGATAAAATACCTACTAAAGCATCGGAAACGGAACCAACACTCTTTTATGAGTAACGGTGACTAATTAAAAACACAATTGAAACCTCAATCTGTGTCTTCAAAAACAACAATCACTGCATCATTAGACCTTTCAATTAAAATCCAATTTGTGCCTCAAAATTGCTGACTATTAACCCAGCTTTTACAATAGAGTCCTACTTACCCCGATAACTACAGTTATTATAGTCACTGCCCGTCGGTCTCGTGGTCACAAGCACGACTGCTGAACATGGGGTCCTGGGTTTGATTTTTAAGAATGTTGGGGTTTTGGTTTGATCGGGAAAAGTGTTATTGGGTTTTTCTATTAGACCTTTCTCAGGAGCAGGTCGCGTTTGAAGGGTATTGATGTGACACTCCAGTGCTTTCCAAGGCACTGGATTACCTCGTTGTTCCCGCTCCTGATGTCTCTCCAGTCGTGTCGAATTGTCGTCCTAATTAGAGAGAGAGTATCTCCTGCATACTTAGTTAATCTCGTCGAATTCGGCAGGGAGCAGGTCTTACAGTTAGATAATTAACAAAACTTGTTTGTCTTAAACGGATGTTGTATGACGTCAAACGGAAGTGACAGTTTTACTAAGAACACGTTAACCCATGCAGGAGGAAAACTGTAAAAAATAAATTACTTAATGATTCACCTCACCTCAAGTCGAATATGAGATGGAACCGTGCCACAGTGAGACAGCTACTTATTAATATAATAAACAAATCATTATGTTTACCTTTTTGCTTTGAAAGAGGTAAATCCCCAAAACTAAGTGAGAAAGAGATTTTAAGATATTATTCATGTTCTACTAACCGCTTTAAAATCTTGCATTGTGTTGTCAGGCAGTGTTTATGAAAATTCTGCTAATACAATGCGTCGTATATTCTTGGTAACTTAATTATAAGGCCAGGGATCGTCAGTTCACACACATTTGTAGGGTTTTACATTTCCATTACATCGTGTGGAATCCAGTTTATAACAGAAATAAAAATTTGAAGACATGTAACATACACGAACACGCACTGGGCCGCGTCGATGGACCGTGTAATAGTCCTCTTATAGAGAGGAGGCTTGTGTCCCAGGAGTGGATCTAGCAGTGAATCCTTCCACGTTAGTTTGACTAGGAAATTGTGCCTGCGGATATTCTTCAACCAAAGCAAGGCCAGTTTGCAAATTCACAAATAACATATTTGACACGGTGAGGCGCCATTTCTTCAAATTATACTAACATACGAACATCACGTAGGTAGGTAACACACTCTGGAGAGTAAATCTGTAAATAATTACGACTTACAAGTGTAGAGACAGCAAAGAAAGCATCAATCACCACTGATTCGTTTCTTATTCAACAAATTGAAAAGGTTATTGATACTGAAACAAAAAAATAAGACGAAAGTGTTATTGTTTTTGTTTTGTAGTAGGTAAGAGTAAAAGTGCTTGACCTACAAATAAGTGCATTGCTAGTTTTGCTAACGGTACCGCGCACACAGACGCGGTCATTGCCCGGCACCTGCGCATGTGTGTGTATGTGTGATCTAAACAAGTCGCGCTGCGCAGGAGTCGACAACCTGTAGCTTTTGCCAATGAAAGTGTTAATTGTAGGATGACAGTATTATTTAGTTTGCATTTGATCTCTTTCTCGTGTACACTGTAGGTCTAACTATACCATGAAAATATCTTATGCTTTTTGGTATAGAGATTAGTTAGGAAAATAATAACTAGGACAGCGGTCCAGGGTGCGCTAGACCTAATTAACTCGACTGTTTTTCTGGATGACTTAACTGTGGCATCTACTTTAGCTTGTTGCCAGATTTACCAGCGGAAACTTGCGTTCTACCTAAGTTATCCACATATTGAATTACTTGTGCAAAAAATAACAGTGTAATATAATGTAAACTAAATTACTAACACTCCACACTGCGCGAAGTTTACAAGCAAACACGATAATATTAATATATTGTAGACTAAACCAATATTTGTGCCAATTCTGGAAACTCCCACACGAGGCAGTCGAATGACTTTGTATGTATGTTGATCAATATTACACTCGAACATTCCAGAAAAATATGTATTTGCAATACTTAAGTAAACAGTAATAAATATGAAAATGTTTATACTGCTCAAATAAAATCTCTTTCAAGTATAATTTATTGATGTTCAACTATAAAAGCATGAAATTCAATGTCACCCGATTACAAAACACCTTATAAATGAAAACACACGGAAACATCTGAACAAACTTTCCAAATGTTTACAACAACTGGTTTTACCGCTGCGGTTATCAATGAGCGGCGTACATTCTCGAAACTCCACCAAGCCTATATAAGCCCCGAGCTTGCCTCCAGCCGTCATAGTACATTACGAAAGCAACAACGAAGCAACGAACGATGCAGAAATATCTTTTTGTCATTGCATTCCTCGCCACCGCAGCCTGCCATGAGGCTAGGAAGCACCGGCCAGAGGACCCCTTCGCCGCGCTGGACAAACACATCACCCACACACTCGCCTACCACTACCTATGGCCTTGGAGCCAGCTCATCAGGGCAGCAGCTGCTATGGACGTCGAGGAAGCTCTAGAAGAACCCCAAATTATCTCAGACAAGGAGAAGTTTCAAGTTAATCTCAGTGTGAGGAGGTTTAAACCCGACGAGCTAAGGATCAAAGTTAAGAACCGTTACATCATTGTTGAAGGAAAGCAGAAGATTAAGGATGACGTGCAGCAGTTTATGGCGAACCATTTCGTGCAACGGTTCGTGCTCCCTCCCGGCAGCAAGCAGGAGGAGGTGACCGCTGTTCTCAAGGAAAATGGTGTTCTAACTGTGTCTGTGCCCAAACATGAGCTGCCTCCACCACCGCCCGAGAGAGAAGTGCCCATCGAAGTAAGACTACCAGTAAAAGTGGAAGACAAAACAGAGAAACCCGTAACAGAAGAGAAAGTTGAAATTGCTGAAACACTTGCTGAAACAACAACAGAGAAAAAGGAGGTCCCTGTGCAAGTACAACCTATCCAAACATCTTCAGCCACACCACTCGAGCACTTGGAATTAGTGGAAGCAACAACCCACGTCGGCAAAATAAGGAAGAAGGAATTGAAAACAACAGCCAAAACGGCAAAGGACAACGAAGTATCAAAAGGTCTCGACGGCAACGGTTTGGATTACTCGCTAGTTGAACCAGAAGAGTGAATAAAGACTGCACTGAGTGAATTGAGACTGAACTAAGCTTTAAAGCGACCAGCAGTCGATAAAAGCGTGTTTTAACTTTTCGAACGACAAACGACGGTTATAAGACAAAGTATTATTTATTTTCTACAAGAATACGTAGTCGTACTGTTGTGAATTTACAAGACATCGTTCGAAAGGTTGTTAGTTGTTATTATTTTTAAGTTTAAATGTATTTGTTGTGAAACATTTACCCAACGAATAAAATGTGTTATTTATTAGTCTGTGTTTCCATTCCACTCGCGGTAATATTTCTATTTTATAAGACTGTTGTTTATGTTAATGTTGTGTGTAAATCTGTGTAACGCACTCTGTTGGGATGAGAAGCTCCTTAATGGTCTGAAAGCCTCATTTGCATTGGCGGAAAAACTCCGTGATTTATATCGTGGGCTTTAACGATGGTCATTCTTGTTCATTTTGGGATAAACAACGAAAAATGCGGCAGATTTCTCTCCTTGTAGCAGAAAGATTCGTAATTTATCTTGGTCATTACTTTGGCCTATGAGTATAGATTACAGAACAAGCTTGGTAAAAGCATATTCTGATTGTTCAACGTGCCACTTACTAAAGCCTCATAAAATAAATACACACACATTAACTTACTCACTCACCTACTGTAAAATATCTGCTATGAATATAACAATAAAAGAAGTTGACGTTAGCTTGATGTTCAGTGAAATAATCATCATTAACAAAGCTTTATGCTAAGCTATACAGCTACAAACGTTTAATCCAGAGCATTGGTTACCAAAGAGCAATCGTTTTTTTTTATTATTAAAAATACATGCTCACACCTTCATGCGAGTTGTGAAATTTGTTGAATGTCTGCCACATTACAAAAAGCCACCTGCTACTATCCTTAGGTACTCTGAGGTGAGCCTATTGCCATCAACCAGAGCACAAATCCAGACTCCGTGACTGCTGCTGAGAAATTCTTGATGGAAAAACCCAAAATCACTAGCCCAACCCAGGAATCGAACCCAGGACCTCATGCTCATCCGTCGCAGTTGCGACCCACCAACGTGGCAGTCAAAATAAACACAAAATCGCGTACAAAATCTTGTCAAGTACTAACTAACTACAAAGTCTGTGACTACTTTCATGATTAATTATATTTTAACATAGTTTATTGTATTAAAAAATAGAAATATCGAAAAAAAAATAATCAAGCATTCAATCGTGCATATTAAATAGCTATGATTAAATTGACAGAGCAACTTTAAATTAACTTCTTTTTGAACAACAATATTAAATGTTGATACGCCTGCCAGTAAATTTACTTTCTTTATAAAGAATATTTATTACCAAGTTATATATTACTATTTATTATTTGACGAAACTTTCTTTAATTAACTCAATACAGAATGTAGTAATAATTCATAATTGTGTGCGCAGCTTTTCTTTGTTAAAGACTTCTATTAAAAAAATAATTTTCTAAAATACTATTTCAATTATTATTTCTGATAGTAATTGCTTATGAAAAGCCAGATGTTGATCAAATCTCCTAAGTAATAAGATATATAAAAGAGTATTATGTTTGCATGAATAATACAAATTCAATAAATTGCTTTAAGAGTGCGTGTCATTGGCGTCGCTGTATCTTAATTCAATTTATCTCAATTGTATTATTTATTCACCGTGTTGCCTTCAAATAAGAAATATCACCCATTATTTTTGAAAAAGAAAATCTGTAGCCGACCGAAGCTGATTTTTCAGTCTAGCCTGGTTACATTTTGAAAACCTGCTCTATGGCGTTTTTTATATGTAGACGCTCTTGGGTCATTTCCGCGCCTTTTACACGCATGCCACCACACGGAAACCTAGACTATATGCTTATCATAGCATAATCAGCTTATAATGTTCAAACTGCTGGGACACAGGCCTCCTATCTATAAAATGAATCCACGCGGACTGGTAGATGTCACTTATTATTAATGTCTTCGATTTTTTGGTTCTAAGATAGGGTTACCATAGCAGCCTAAGTACTGACCGGGACATTAGCAGTAAGTGACTGAAAATATCCATGTAATGTGTAAAAAAAAAACACCTACTTGTTACCATTTTAACTTTACCTATTAATCAGGGTAAAATTCTTAAAAAATAAATTAGATATCTACAATGTAGATTCTACACATGAAACACTAATTGCTATGATATTTTTCAGATTTCTTCACCTTATCCAACAGGTCCGGTTTGCCCATAACATAGGTACTTATGAAATTGAACTTGCATTGAATTATGCTTTCGACCACCGCCTTGCGTCGCCGCCTCCTCACCGGTCTGCGCTGTACGCGTATTACACGTTACAATTGAAATACCGGGACATTTTGTAGATCAACCGGGACGACCGGGACAGAAGTTCCAAACCGGTGACATGTCCCGGTGTAACGGGACGGATGGCAACCCTATTCTAAGATAATTATGCCGGTTTCCTCACGATGTGCAGCTGTTTTTATTTGTCATGAGCTCTTCTATTGTGGTGTAGGTACTTAGTTGAAAATGATCTACACTGACCGAAAGACCGCTTTCTATGTACAATAATATTGTTGTGAAGAATATAGTCAATCCGCCACTTTGAATGCTAATTCAAAACCACAAACCGCTAAAATACAGGTTGCGACACTTACCTACTTAGAACTCCAAAACAAGCTCTCAGTTGTTCAAATGTATAGTGAATTACAAAATTGGGTTAGAAGTAGAAACTTTGTAAGACGTATAGATAAGCTCATAATCCCGTGGTATACAACAACAAAACTTTTGCAAACTCGTTAAATCGTCGCGTACAGTCGTTAACAATGTAACTTGAACACATCGTCACCATTTAACTTCCCAAACAACATAATCGTGTACAATCGAGTACAGTTGTAAAAATAAATTGTCGACGAGTGGCGATCATTCGACACTGGAGCTGTCGACATGTTGGCTATAAAAGCCGTTGCATTTGAAGTCTGTGCACAATGTATTTTTATTGTTTCGAGCGTGATTTTAAATAATTGGTTAGCAGCATCAATAGCTTTGGTTTAGATTGCATATAAATTGCAGATTTGTTATCCAATAAGAATAGCGAGATAGAATAGTATTTTTATTACCATATGATGCCGTAAACTATATTGAGACTGCATCCATGTTCAGTCAAAGTTATAGGATTCTCATGAATTAATGACATTTATGATTCCTTTCTGCCAGTGATTTCTACTCTATATATGTCGACGTCAAATTGTAAAACCCGTCTGTTTGTAATTTGTCTATAGTTTGTAAACTGTCGAAATATTGTCAACTGAACATACTGCTTACAATATGACGCATTATTTGCATTTGCATTATATAATGTTCAGTTGACAATATTTCGACTGTTTACAATTTAGTGTGGGGCAACGTTTTTTTTTTTTAAAAAGAAAAAGAAAATGTCCAACGGACGAATATGAAATTTCAATCAACTCAAGACTATTGTACGTAGTCCACAGTTGGGCATAGGCCTCTCCGAAGCTACAATACATAACTCCCCCTCCTCCACCTTCCACATCCAGTCTGTCCCAACCGCATTTTTAAGTACTTCAGTCTATCAGACAATATTTTACGTGCACTTTTTTAAGGTATCGATTTTCTGTAACTTTAGTATTTTAATCTTACTTCTGTGACACCTAGAACTCTGCTCACCCTCTCTCGGGCGACATCGATGATTACGAGAGGAGTATAATGACAAGCCCGCCAGCACTGCTCCATTACGACGCAGACTCCAAATTTAGATGCCCTTGCGAGCCATCTACCACTCCCCCCCCCAGTCCCGACGGATATGGAAATATACTAGGGTCGACCCTAATCCTTTTATATTCACTTTTATTGGGTTTTATCATCAAAAATTTCTCAACAGTGCTCAATGTCTGAATCAGGCTCGCCGCCTAATAACACATACTACTTTGAACATAACATGCGAAATATGGTGCAACAACACGCGTGATAAATAAATAAATACATGCGTGATTTTTGTATTACAATATATCTTTTTATTGGAACTGCTGCAGCGAACACAGCCAAACAAGTTGCAGAGTTACAAAAATTTAAACAAAGTAACTTGCCTGTTTTTCTCCATTCGAATCTACGTTTTTTGAATGAGGTTCTGATTTCTGACCGACTCCAAAGAAATTTAAAATATCGCAGCGCGGCAATGGTATTGATTGGAAGATAGAAATTGACCTCTTAGAACTAAGTCTCTGGTTGGTTCTGCCATCCATCCAGCTTGGCTAACTTTTCTCAGTAACATATCTTATGAAGTAACTACCCATTCTCAGCCAAGACAAAGCAAAAACCAATTAAAACTGTAAGCGGTACTGGTCGTTAGCACGTTCTACAAAATATTGCTAAAAGCATTTCTTGTTTTCTTATGAGAGAAAACAATTAAATTTTGTTCACATTTCGCTTATAGTTCACGTCTTGCAACAGGTGCTGTTGAGCAAGCTAGCTGAGCAATAATAGAAAATGGACAGAAGATTACAGAAGGCCCACTAGTATACTATGTATTGCAACATTAACGTAATCAGATAACAACGTTCCACTAGGCCACAGGCTCTTCTCTATGGGTGAGGAGCAGCCAGCAAGCTATTCTACACAACGGGAGTCTTCGAATTTTTGGCTCTAGGACATGCCTGGGATGCCAGATGCCAGATGTTTTTCTTTGTTTCTATTTTGAAGGCAGCGGTGATGAAATAATTTACAAAAGCTAAACGCCTTAAATTCTTGAATTCGAACCCACTAGGTGCAACCGACGACACGCGACGCCGCTCTGCAATCTTTGATGGGCTGTCAATTCCCTGCGTTTGATACGATATGACGTTTGGCTGGACCTATTTTATTTAAAAATAGGCTGCTTTTATGTAGGAGGAAGGATTAGGATCCCGTGAAAAAAAAAACAGGAATTGTTAACAAAATCCGATAGGGAAATATTTTTTTATATTAATAAATACAGGGTGTAAAAGTCCTCCGCCATCCACCGAAGCCGTCAACCAAGCATTCTGTACATCAAACTAAATAACTTTACGCAAAATTTATTGCTGGGAAACGACTTTTTTTTTGGGGTGAAAAATCATGTTTTGAGATAGAGCTCAATGTAACGCACTCAAAACATTGTGCTGATGGATCGATTGAATAGTACGGGGGTCGTGGAGGTGTTTAAACTAAAAATCTTACCATTAAAATATTGTATTTACAAAAAAACTTGTCAAAAAGTTGGAACTTTGACTCCCAATATTTCCGTAACTATAAGGTTCCCCGGTATGGTGTAAAACAAAAAAAATGATTGCAATGACGAGGAAAACAAGTGCCTTTCGGCTTCGTTAAGAAGTGTTTTACACCCTTTATAAGACGACCGCAGGTGGCGGGCACTACTAGAACTAAAGTACACGTGCAAGAGATTGAACAAACTGATTCAGAGAAAACTAGACTAGATGTCACTAGTTCCCTTCCTTCCATTTTTACGTGATTTACGTGGCAGGTCTTCTGCTGTCTCTATTCCAAGGAAACACTCCCAGATATAATCATAACATTTCATAACATCACCTAGAAAGTGTATGTTACTTGAGAGGAGGCTTTCCCTACGCTTTCACAATTCGCGGGGAACATTCTAGACTAGCTTTTACCGCGGCTTGGTTTCAAAAGGAAATTGACTCGACAATATTTTCTCTATTTTCTAAGTATTGAGTAAACTTTGTATTTTATGGAGGAAAAGTAACAGGATGTATTGGTTTCTTATCATTACAAGCACGTCGTAAAAATTAACTCTCGTCGCGCTGTGTTTGTTGAATATTCGCGTTATTGTGCCTCGCGGGTGATTAGAAGTTTGGAATGTACCACAAGGCACGAACTTGGTCATTTAAATGAACAATTTTATGGGTTCTGAAAAATAAAATGAAAGAAAGTATTGCTATTTTATTAATAGTCTAATAAAAAAAGAGCTTTTCAATCACACACACGTTTCAACTCTCTACGAAGGCCCCAATCTTAGATTGATCTAAGAAATACATTCTGAACTTGCTCAAACGCAAAACAAAACTTTAAAATAGCCCTTTTCTTGCATTTTGGTAAAACTGAAATCATCAATATTTTGTACAGAAGCCATCAAACTACCCAAAACTATCAAATTTTCCCAATAAACCTTGAACCTAATGCTTTGGCGATTAAGCTGAAAATCTATTAAAGAATTTAAACATATTGTAGTAGCTTGATATGCTGGTGTCTGTACAAGCTTTGGTGGTCTGATTAATTTTGTGCCTTTAAGACTTCTGCTGAACTCATATTCACGCGGACCGTCGCACGTAACCAGCTATGCACGGTTCGTGCAAATAACACATACGGCGAGCGGACATGTTCTTACCTAATTCCTCGGTTAATTAACAATCTACCTTCCGATTTGCGCAGTGACATTACGCCAAGAAATATTAAAATAAAACTTAAGTCCCACTACCTACAACACATTGAATGCTCAATGTGAAATGCAGTTTACGTAGTACTAAACAGAGATGAAGTTACCAAATTTCGAATTAAGGTACCTAATTATATTATTATGTTGTATTTTATTGTTTACCCTGTTTTTGTTTTTATAATGATGTAGAATTACATTTAGCATTAAGCACAAACCTTAGTGGTTTAAAAATGCTATGCAAAAAAAAATGTAATAATTTTTAATTGGTAAATAAATGAAAAAAAAAAATATATAAAGTGTTATTTCAACAGATAGCTAGGTTTCAACTTTTCAGTGTATTTTTATCATTTCCAGTCTTCATATGAGAGGCAGCCCTAACATACGACATTAAATATTAGATAGATTGATTGCCCCTGCTGCCTTAATAGTCATTTGAACTTGTGTAATCAGAACTAATAACATAGGTACCTATATGTTTAGGGAAATTTATTCGAAGTGGTTCGTAGATATTAGGCCAGCTACATTCGATCTAGGTTTCTTGAGCGTATCGAATATGATAGCGGTTACCTCACTTTACTTAGATGTTATAGGCAATTATATTGATGAAGAAAGTTTCATTTAGAATTAAGGAATTGATGAGAATGTTTAGGAATAAGAACAGAGAGTCTATGTTCAGTCTAGACGTACAACAATTTATTGTAGAGTTTATTGTTTAAATAATCTTAATCACATTTGGCAAATGGCTTGGTGGTACTACCTTTACGGAGATAACTGTAGGAAAAAGCAAGAATGAAGCTAGAAAGATGTTTAACACTTTAATAAATTAAACAAAGAGGCACATTTTTTTATTTTATTTTATTCATTAATTAGTAATTTATGATTAAATATTTTCACACAATATAGTACCTTCAATAAATGAAAATAAGCATACACAGATTTCAATTTAAAACTCTATAAAAGTTAATTAAGAATATCATTTTCCATCAATTTAGATCGTTTTCTTTGCAATGAAATTCTTTAATCTGATTATATATTTAATCTTAGCCAAACTGAAGATCAGTCCTTGTTAACGAAATTACATTTAGGATACACACTCACAGACACACAATTCTCTTATTGCCCATTTTCCCTAAACAATCAATTATTGAAAAAATGTTGGATTTTCATCTGTCAGCGCTGAGCTGAGCGGTGAAAATACAGTTATATCGGGCATTGCATTTTTATTAATACTTGGGAAAAGTCACCACCGCACACATTGGCACACATCACATTGTTTTCCATGATGAACTCAACTAAAGAACCTTATCATAACTGTGCTTTTACAGCAAAAGACCCATCGGCATCATATATCCTCTTCTTATCACTACCATATCCGTACTTATCATAGCCATACGGCTGATGGTCAAAACTGCCATAACTGTGGTCAAAACTCCCATAACTATGGTCAAAATGCCCATGGTCGTGGTGGTCAAAATGGTCCTGGTCAAAATGATGATCTTCAATGTACTCGTGGTGATGATGCTTGTGTTTCTTTAGGTAGTGGATGAACCAGAGCACGAAATGCCAGCCTTTTGTTATGAGCACGTAGAACAGGGCTCCGTAAACCATCTTTAGGACGATCAGCTTCGTTGCCACGACGTAGAAGAAGTGGACTGTGGACAAAGAGATTGACATATTAGTCGAAAGGGTAGTCCGCCACACTATTTCCAAACCACAGCAACTCCTGAAAAATCAACAGTGGCCAACCAGAAAAGCGCCGAGTCAATGAAGCTCGACCAAGTCCCAGAGAAACAATTAACTGTCTTGGATCCCGCCGAAAATCAGAAAAGAATATCGCTCCACCGCTATTCTTTTCTAGGAAAGGGTACCAAGTGGTGTACCTACTGCACAGAATGTTATGTTATGGGTCTCTTGTAGTTGAAGCAAGTCCTCAATGAACCTGTGTCTTAACCTAAGCGATCATCGCGCGAACACACAATCGTCACGTTTGCTAAGTTTGTCGGTCTATAACGTGTCGTCTGAAAGACAGAATTTTTCGGTTTTCCTAACAAAGAAGTGTCGATCTCTTGTATTGGGAAACGCCCTTGCCTGAGCAGTCTAGCCTCAAGCCAGCAACTGGGAATTAACTAGTGGAAAAATTCCTCAAAATATTATTTTACATGTAAAACAAAAATAGAATTACCTAATGTCCTTTCCAAAAACTTTTTCCTAAATCATATACTAAGTAAAATAAAATGTATCTTCGTAAATAACTATCCGTTTTACAACCTGAGGTACCGTAAAAAACAAGACATTAAATACAGACCTACAAACTACCGTCGCTGCCGATTTTTAATAAAATCTGCGATCAAATCCAAGGCCTGGTACCCTTGTCTGTGATACGAGAACTTATCATGGTAAGGTCCAAAATTATCGTGATGTGGTCCAAAATGAACAGGAAAAGGTGCATACTGCTCCGTTTTCTGATAATGCAAGTACGGGTCAGGCACATGCTTGTATATGGTGGATGCCCAGACCATTATGAGAAGTATCTTCAAGCTAGCTACCGTCAGGGCTATTGCCAGAACTAGTTTGTACAGTCCAACTTTCGCAGCCAGTACAATCGCGAGGTTGGCTGCAACAAAGAAAGGGCTGTGCTGTATTATTTGATTTTAAAACCTCACACGGAATACACTTGAGAAAAATAAAAACCGGGCCTTTACTTTGCAGTGAGGTACATAAAACGGTACATTTACGGCCATTTTTAATAACTTACTGTTCGGTTTCGGTAGGTTGCTATCCCTGTCTGTTTGACATTTTGCTTACTGCAGACGGAACAGACGTCACAGGAAATCTTTATTTGATTTTTATATGAATCAAGTGACAATCAAGCTAACTTTATTTATAGAAACACCGATAGCTACGAGACATTGCATATTAACTGACAGGTATACGTAAGTAAGTTATATAAAACGGGCCTTAGTGCGTGCTACATTGGGCATATTAAAAGCAAAATGATAGATCGTAATATAATGTCGGATCTCCTTTGGCAAAACATGAGTTTGGAATTATAACTTGTGGTAATTCTTGTGGGAACTATTGATCACACGTGTATGTGGAAATGTGCAGGACAGGCCTCCGACAAACAGGGAACGTAATCTCCCAAACACAACGACACCGGCTTTTGCCCACGGCTTTGCCTGCGTTTGAGAAATTAAACCAATCTTATCCAAATCAAACTACAGGTTATCATCTGCCTAGCCTTTTCCCAACTATGTTGGGGTCGGCTTCCAGTCTAACCGGGTGCAGCTGAATACCAGTATTTTACATGGACCGATTGCCTATCTGACCTCTACAACCCAGTTAATACTGGGTAATACGATACCCCTTGGTAAGACAAACTACAGGAAGTAGAAGTCTAATGTCCCATTTAAGTAATATTTGTTCCAAATCCATACTTGTGGTTGTGGGAATCCGCTGGATGCGAGTCGCATGGAACCGGTCAATGTGGCGACACTTGAGGGAGGCCTATGTCCAGCAGTGGACATCTTTTGGCTGAAATGATGATGATGATTATGGTGACGCATCCATACTAACCAACTACAACTACTTCTGTAATCCCCATCCCGCAATACGAGAATAGTTTATTTAAATCTTAAAATGTTTCCGACCAAGGAAGGCTAAGGTTTCTGCGGGGAAACTTTGCAATTTGTTCTCGATTCAGATTTAAATCCTCGGTCCAGACTTTTGCTTTAATTCGCTGTACAAACCGACACTGGATGCTACCGGAATCAGGAATCAGATTTCGCGGAGATCTTTTAGTTCTAGACCTTTTTGTTGGAACCGGAACTATGTTTTGTTATAAAAACTAATGGGAAGCCAATCCAAGATGCTTGCTTGATGCCAAATGTATTTCACTGTGTTTTCTAATCGTTACATTTGAAATGTCTAAAAATTATCATTTGGCTAGCCTTTTCCCAATTATGTTGAGGTCAACTTCCAATCTAACCGGATGCCACTCAATACCAGTATTTTACTTACAGCGACTGCCTATCTGACCTCCACAACCCATACAGGGTAATACGATACCCCTTGGTATGACAGACAGACTTTCAATCCACTGACTGCCTGTAACGATTGTCAAAGATCTATAAATGACAGCCGGGACCAACAGCATAACGTAGCTTCCGAGGCTCTGAGGAAATTCGATATGTGTGGGTGGTCACCCATCAACGGACTAACATAAGCAAGCGCAAATTTACTTAAAGATCGATTCGAGCGGCTGTTATTATTTAACCACGAGCTTTTGAAATGTCTGAGATCCTTTAATAATATTTCAAAAAGGTTAACATATAAGCCATTTGTAGATTGGTTACAAAATCAAATGAGGAGATGTGTGTTCAAAGTAAAGAAAAACCTTACTGTGATCAATACGTCTTTCTAAATCTTTCGCTTACTTTGACCAATACTGACGTGTTTGTCAAACATTACGTATAACAGTCAATAATTGCCTACTAAGAAAGGGTAATCGTTTCTTTTTCCAGCAGGTAACAAATTCGTTAAATGAGATGTCATAACAATGGTGATACATATGTATGTAAGTGTTGCTAAACAGCGACTGACGCAATTTATTAGGATACGGATGTTGATATTTAGACCCTAACTGTGCGTGACTGTGCTTTCGCTTTCAGAAAAACAAACGTTGCTCAGATAGAAAATATCTTATTTCCTTTTATGACACAACTGTTTATGATGTCTTAATAAAATTAATACAAATGACAGCTATGTACAATATAAAACACTGCGTATAATATGACCATTTCAAGTGAGCAGATCAAGGTGGCGTTAAGGGGCTCCCCCATGCACACTAGCGCCACTTTAGTAAAAAAATCAGAACTCGTTAAATACACAATTAATATAAAATCTGATTGACAAAATCAGTCTTTTGGTCTTCTAAATTATTTACGTCTGCTTAACTGATTGAAACATAGCTCGCTGTCGTTACAGATACAAAATGGAAAAAAACGGCCGTTTTTAACAATTTTTCTAACTGTAACTACAGTGAAGTATATTTTAATGAATTAAATAGACGTCAATAATCTAGAACTCTAAAGCATTGATTTTGTCAATCAGATTTTATATTAATTGTGTATTTAACTAGTTCTGATTTTTTTACTGAAGTGGCGCTAGTGTGCATGAGGGAGCCCCTTAAGAAAATTCGCATCGATATGTCAAAACTTGGTACATTTAATTTAGTTCATTGTTTTCCCGTCTGCACAGTTAAGTTGGTTGAATTGTAAGTATGGACGTCCCCAACTAAAATAAAAGAAACGCTATCCCGGTATTGAACCCTACCCTATCCGCCTCTGTTAATTAAATACTTATGCCAAAAGTATTTCTTGAGGGACGGTCCTGAATAAACAAACAATTCTACGAAAAGCAATAAAAAAGTTTAATTGCAGAATAATCTGAGTCGTAAACAATATCGATGCACAAAGGTAAACTTTATCTATTCACTTCTTCAATGGACGCCACTTAAGTTCCAGACAGTAGTGAATGTAACAAAACTCTTTACAAAAGTAAAGGCTTTTACTGAGAAAACTCTTTTGTATAGATTGTTATTGTAACTCCTTAATACAATCATTTGCGAGGAAGTCAGTCAGCATTATGAAAAAATAGACACAACAAAATGGCACTTAATTAAGTTGCAAGAAATAGAGGTTATCGGTGACTTTTAATCATTAAATAGTCGTGATCAACTAATTGCGCCCTGCAGGACTCGAATGAGGCAAACGACCGAGCTGTCCAGGTTGCTCCGGTCGGACAACTGACTCCCAGTCATCGATTCGAGAAGATTTATTTATTTTCTTTTGACCAAAATTCACAAACCCTGATTTTAGGGAACTTTCTATAAAATAATAAAATATCAATACTCACTGATTAAAGCGTATTTCGCTTTGCCTCTCGGCTCCACTTCATTAGTTTTTTCACTTTTATCAGAAGCTTCCACAGACCATGATAACGTAACAATGAAAATTAATAATAACACCTTCATTTTGACGTATTACAGAAAAAATCTTTAACTAAAATATCTTATTCAAAAGATAAACGCAAAACTTCTTGTGGAAAAACTGAACATATTTTCCAAAAATAAACTTCTGCTGTCAGCTTTTCTGTTGTTGTTGTTTTTTTCAGACCTTCAGCTCTGTTCAGTGCCGTATTTTAAAATGACATTTCACAGTCTGAGTTGCCAGTCATACATAATGTGCTAATTTTACAAATAAACACTGGGCGAGAAAGTGTACTAAACATTAATACAAGATATTAACACGACTTTTCGTAATACGAAGCGAGAGTTTTTCTAAAGTGAAGTAATGTTTATTTCTGTGCATATTAAAGTTTTCCTATTGATTTTTCGAGATTATTAACAGTCTGAAATAATATAAGTAGGTACTTATCGTATCTCGTAGGTACAGTGAGTGTACAATTTTCACTTTAATTGTCCAGATAATTAATTTCTTTGATATTATTGGATAGTTATCAGAAATATCCATGCTGATTCATAACTTGATCTCATTAATTTTTGACTCAAACCACTTTTATTGATTAATGCATTCGAATTCAGTCCAAACAGGGTGTTTAATTTTCGGTATTTTCGTAACTATCTCTCGGGTCCTGTGTAGGAGTGAAATAGCAACAAACAATAATTCTAACAAAAAAGTACGAATAAATCTGTTTAATAATTAAACACAACTTTGTTTTTTCGTTTGGATACGCGAGGAAGTGGCATTTTAAGTAAGTATAAATTATCATTGATAATTTTCACTGTTTTTTACTTCTTAAAAACACCAAGTTGCGAGATTTGTTAACTTAACGGTAAGCAGGAACACAAAATTAATACCATCAAAGGCAAGGAAATCTGTAGAATATTCAAAGTTCAAAAACAGAAAATACCACAAGATAAACGGGAAAGATGCTGAGCAGAACTCGAGGGCCATGGTTAATTGATTGTTGTGGCAAAAGTTACCGTAAAACAACAAGTATTGTTTATAATTCTCAGGCATTTCTTCGAATTAGAATTGAGCATTGTTGCTGGATCAACCTTGACTTTGTTGGTTTTGTAAGCGCTACTACAGGTTAGCGGTACTGAATTAACAAACCAAAAAAATGAAACTTCTACCTAGGTTTTTATTTCTGATGGAGCAGCTAGTTTTTTTTTCAACATTTTAGTATTGCTTCCATTGCAAAAGAAGTTCATAATTATCAGTCCAATTACCCCTTTGCAAGTTTTCTTCTATTTTAATACCCCTAGGTATAAAACAAAGTTCCAGATAAAACCTCATACTTTCTCAGGTGTACCTACTCACTGAAAAACTCGTTCTTGTTGAGCCAGCAAGTCGTAAATGTGAAGTGCTGGAAAGTTGCAGCCAATCTGTCCGTTGTCTGAAGGTACAGTCACGAGCATAAATACCTTGCATTTGAGCAAGATTTTTAAAGGGATTTCTCCCTAAAGTATTGATTACAAATGATGTTATTGATCACTGTTTTAAGCTTTCACGGTTCAAAACTTTACTTGAAAGTGTCAATTCCGTGATTATTGTTTATTTTGAGCTCCCGATATTTCGACGCTGTTGCAAGCGCCATGATCGTGGGTTAGAACCTGTGATCATGGCGCTATGGCACGATGTTATTGATGTTTCGAGCATTTTCAAAACCAATGTCAAAGACACAGCACATACACATAAGGTATTTTATTAGCCTTTTGTTTGTCCCACTGCTGGGCAACCAGGCCTCCACATCCTCCTTCGTAACCTCTGTGTCCTGTGCAATATTCTGGCCATGTTCGCCCCGCAAACGAGATCAGATCGTCACACCACCTTCGCCGCGGTCTACCTCCACGGCGATTTCCTCCGACAGGCGCAGTGAGTGACGATCGTGGCCCATCTCTCCGGGCGCATTCGTGCTATGTAAGTAAGGTATTTATGTGTGAGTCTGTACCTACATTTTATCAATGTTGCAATTGTACTTACAATTTCGTTAGGTAGTGATACTAATCGTTACTTTGTCTACCTAGTCTGTTGTAGCAGGTAGTACATTTTAACGTTTAGTACTCTCTACCCAACTATCACGTCAGTCACGTCTACCAGAACCTGTACCTACTAATAGGCTCGTTTCCACCATCAATAAATTGCAAATCTATATAATCCGTCAGTTAGAGTATTAGAAAATAATGGACACGTATTTTTTGTTTTTCTAAATTAATGAATATTGACAAAGATAAAACGCATCAAAACCCGAGAGTGGGGGCTGGTGACGTCACAACGCACTAAAAATTAGCACGGCGTGACGTATTGAAAATTTTAAAAGCGTCGTATCTACGTCAATTTTACATGAAATGTTTTTCAAAAATACATGTAATTAGATTTTTTTAGGAGACAAGCCTATTCAGCAATGTAGCTTTACCTGGTGCTTGTAAATTATCCTAGTAGCAGAAACATTTTCCTCATGTTACCTACATATTTTGTATGGGATTGAGATGCATATACGGTACTGCTGAGCAAGAGGTTCTGGGTTTGGATTCCAGGCCGGGGAAAGTGATATAGGATTGAGCCGTCGGGAATTTCTTAGTAGAAGTTCTGAGTCAAAAGTGTGCCCGGTTGATGGGAATAGGCTTGTCACCTTTTACGTGGGACTTGATCATGGGGAAATGTGGGTGTATTTAGAATAGAATAATATTTGTTCGCCTAAAAACATGGTATTAAAAGATGGTCAAATACAAAAGAAAACAGGAGCATACATGTTTTTGTTTTACAGTGATAAGCGTGCAAAATTTTTAAGACAATTATTTAACATTTACTGTCAAAGAAGTCTTTGACACTATAAAAATTACGACTACACAACCATTCATGCAATTTAGCCTTAAATGAACCTACATTTAGCATTTTGAGGTTACTTGGTATCTTATTATATACATATACGCACACACATAGATATACAACTTTTATTATATTTGGCTAGTCTTGGAAGGCAATCCAGAACTAGCTTATGGGGGTCTCGTCGGTTACGAGGATATAAATCATCTGCATTAATAAACAATTCAATTTAATATATATATATATATATATACCTACATTTCGCCATGATACTCGAACGGTTAGACATAAGTGTACTTATATATATATATAAGTAGGTACACTTATGCCTAACCGAGTATTACAAGCGTGATATTATGGTTTGTTATGTGATAATTTCAGCTTTAGGATGTATGAATTTACCTTGTATTTATCACTATCAGTTGTTAGTCACGATTTTTGGTGTTCAGGAAATGACTCAACATTTAAAACTTTGTACAGCTCCTCTATGAACCTGAATCTATCCTGAAAAGCCGCTAAACTAGGAATGGTTGTTCTTGAATTAATCTATCCATTGGTTTTTTGAACGCAGGGGCAAAGAACATGATTTCAACTACAATTTTATGCTAGTTCTTGGTATTTATTGAATTATTCATCCTGATTAAGGAACGTAGGGTTCCTTAATCATGCATATCCCGACGTGCTCTTGACCGGTTATTTATTATTCACAAATAATAACAAAAAAGTAATTTCACTACTTCATCTTGCATCAAAAATTGTTATTCATTCTCTTTTCAAAACAAAAGTGTCAGAGCATTTTTACTACAGTTGTGTGTCGTGTTATGAACGCGTAAACTGTAAAACTAATTTAAAAGCGTTTCGGTAGTTTCCAAGTTAACATCAGCAATCTTAAGTACATCGCCATCGGCGAGAAGCCTCCGACAGGCTTGAAAAAATGTCGGCTACATTTTATTGGTCATGTATATTTTTAAGAGATTTTCCTACCATTTATTAGACGTAGCAGTCTTACCAAGGGGTATCGTATTACCCAATACCCAGGACTAAGTGGGATGTAGAGGTCAGATAGGCAATCGCTTCAAAATCAAAAATCAATCAATTCAAAGTATTTATTTCTAGTAAGCCAGTTACAGGCACTTTTGTATTGCCGAAACAAAGATGAAAATTAAATGTAGCTACAGTCCCAGTCACAAGACATAAAAACTGTGAAAGTACTGTAGTTGCCCATTCCCTAGCGTAGATCTCTATGGAGAAGAACGGGCAAGAAACTCCATGGACACTCTTTTAAATCAGAATATTTTTACAAACTCTTGGTTACATCATTCATGTTCAGATAGTATATTATGTGAGAACAATGTAGCAAGATGTGCACGTTAAAAGTGTCCATAATAAAAACACAAAATACAAAAACAAAAATAATTCATTCAAATAAGCCATGGCAAATAAGATTAACTTCATCTAAAATACTAGTATTCAGCTGCATCCGATTAGACTGGAAGCCTACCCAACATAGTAGGGATAGGCTATGATCAATAATATTTTAGCTGTTTAATTCTGTGGCTTTTTAACAACAGTTCAAAATGCACTTTAATGCTTGTGTATACGAACTTGAGTGAATTGCAAGGTTCACACAGAGGCCAATCATGTTACACTGAAAATATATACCTTGATGGGCTGCGGGACTGTTCGAAAGTGATACCGTGGCCCCGGAACACAGAAGGTGATGAAGGAACATGGATGGGTTTCAGTCAGTAAAGTCTGACACTCCCTCCTGCTGCGCCCAGAGCAGGAGGAGTCATTTGATGATTTACCATCGGAAAAAAAAAGGATACACCTTGATTTGACGCCGTGTGATAAATGATAAATGATGTTTATTTTGCAAGTAGGTTTTTACAAACACTTTTACACGTCACTTTTTAAAACTAGATGGGGCCGGTGTTTCGTACCTGACTACTCTGAGAAGAAACAGCCGAAACAAACTCAGAGGTCATAGTCTCTTTTGAAGTCCAGACATAATCTTGCTCAATTCACATGAGGACCATGCAGATAAGTGTCTGAGATGGTCTTTTGAAGAAAGAACCACGCAGATTTGAGTGGACCTGTCCAGTCATTGCAAGCATTTGTCAGTTATTGTGTATCTCGACTTATAACTCAAGGAGCTCAACGTGTACAATGTCTATCTAGTAGAAGGCCCTTAATTGCTAATATTTCGTATTTCAATAATTTAAATAAACAAATATTTCAATTAACCTCTTTATGGCCCGGGCTCTTGGGTGCAGAGGTCGCAAGTGCGACTGTTGACCATGAGATCCGGTGTTCGATTCCAAGGTTGGAGAAAGTGTTATTGGGTTTTTAACATCAAAATATTCTCAGTGGCAGTCACGGAGTTTGGTTTTATGCCCGGTTGATGCCCCATAGCCATGGGGCCTTTAGCCATGGGACTGCAGCTACAGCTGGCGATATGTGAGTATGTGGGTGTACCGCGTGTATTAGGTGCACCTCTGCATAACCCTTGGGGATTTACAGGTGTAATGTTATTTTATGACATGTTTCACTAATACGCTCTATATAGCAAGATTATTTTGAAATCAGTATTGCCAAAGTCAAAGTCAAAGTCAAAGATTTATTTGCAAATAAATATGGTTACAGAGGTCTTACAGTAGTAGTAGGTAAAAGTCGCTTAGCATACTCAATCATAACATAATGACATGCAAATTTTTTAATATAATTAAATTGATAGAAATGAATTGATTTGGTATAATTGAATTGATAAAATTGAATTGATATAATACAAATTGATAAAATTGAATTCTAGAATATATTGATATAATTAATAGTAATTAATTATTGATTAATATATTGATTTTTAGAAATGTTACAAATTATTTAAATTTAAACTCAAAGAACTCTTTTATGTCATAGAATGCATTCTCAACTAACCATCTGTGTAAGGTCCTTCTGAAGCGGACCATTGGAAGTTCTTTAATTTGGTTAGGAATCTTGTTATATATCTTAATACACATAGGATAGCAGCTCCGCCCATAAAGTTCAGTTTTCGTTCCAGAAATAATTAATCTATTAGGGTATCTAGTTTTAAACTTACATTTATCTCCCAGCTTTTCAAACATCTCAGGGTGAGATTTGGTAAATTTACATATTTCTTCAATATAAATGCCTGTCAACGTAAGTATTCCAAGTTTCTTAAATAGTGGTTTACATGATGTATGTGGGTCTACATTACAAATCGCACGTATACACCTCTTTTGTGCGACGAAAGCCCTTCCAAGATGCACCGAGTTTCCCCACACCAGTATACCATAACGCAATATAGAACCAACATATGCATGATAAGCCTGTAATGTGGCTTGTCTGCTTATTAGGTTAGTTATACGCCACAGAACATAAGCAGACTTACTGAGCTTTTCACATATCGTATCAATATGACCAATCCAAGAACACCGCTCGTCTAGAACTATCCCAAGAAAAGTTATACTATCTGATTGTTGTATTGGTTTATCCTGATAAGTAATGTTTAAATTCGTTTTTTTCCAGTTTTTGTTACAAAATTGTACATACTTGGTTTTATCTAGGTTAGGTTTAAGGTTATTCTTTTCCATCCAAGTTATTACTTTGCTTACGGTACTATTTATTTCTTCATTATAGTTGTCCTTAGTCTTAGGGATAATTACAGAAACATCGTCTGCAAAGAGTATGCAGGGATGATCAGTTGCTTCTGCCAGGTCATTGATATATATCAAAAAAAGTGAGGGGCCTAAAATACTGCCCTGTGGAACGCCAGTGCAATTGTACCCTACTTTGGATTTAAAATTTAGTTCACCGTTTTCGTTTGGTTTATCTACAGTAATTTCTACAAACTGCGATCTGTTTGTAAGGTAACTTTTTAACCATGCATTTGCTTTTCCGCGTATTCCATATTTATCACATTTTTTTAGTAGCAGCTCATGTGATACGAAGTCAAAGGCTTTTGACATGTCAAAAAATAAAACAGTAGTCGGGATTTTCTGGTCAATATTTTTAGTAACTAGGTTAAGTAAGTTAAATGCCGCAGTGGTTGTCGATTTCTTTTTTTGAAATCCATGTTGTTCAAGTTTTAAGATTTGGAATTTATCGATAAAACTTATTAATCGCATATGCATGACCTTTTCGTAAATTTTCGCTAAAATAGGCAATAGGGCTATCGGTCTATAATTATCAACAAGTTTTTTATTACCTTTTTTATGTATTGGTTTAATAACCGTCGTTTTTAATTTCTCAGGAAACTCTCCCGTGAACAATGATAAGTCTATTAGGTGTACCAGTACCGGAGTAATAATAGGGCCTATAAATTTTATTATTTTTGTAGGTATTTGATCAAAGCCTGTTGAATTTGTATCCCTGAGTGATTTTATAACTTTTTGTATTTCGTCATCATTTGTGGGCATCAAAAACATACTAGAATTTATAGGATCAATGTCATAGGTATTAGTGTTAATGTCAAAATCGTTTTTCGTCAAATTTAAATAATAGTCATTTACATAATTTGCAATGTCCGTGGGGTTTGTTAGTGGTCCGGTTTCAGTTTCTATCTCCTTAATGCTTGATTCTTGAATTTGATTATTATTGGAATTATATTTTATTAAGTCCCAGGATGCCTTACATTTATTTTTAGCTCTAGATATATAATTTGTATTATGAATTTTCTGTGCTTTTTGTATACATTTTTTGAGTAATTTGTTATAGTTTAAGTATTTTACTTTACTGCCTTTGTCAGATGAGAGGTAGTATTTAAAACGCAAGTTCCTTTTGGTTTTAGTAGATTTTTTAATACCTTTAGAAATCCATTTTGTATATTTCTTCACAAGGTTGATTTTGATCTCAAGTTTAGGGAAGCATAAATCAAAGAAAAGGGCAAGTGTTTCGTGAAAGTGATTAAACGCACTGTTAGCTTCCTGATTTGAAAAACATTCTGCCCATTTTAAACTTGATAAGCAGTTGAAGAACTTTTCTTTATTTTCTTAGATATAAGCGTATTTTTTCAACTTTGTTAGTATTTTGTACTCAATGTGATTTAGGCAGAATATACAAACACTGCCTCGTTTTTTATTCTTTCTTGAGTACCAGTCTGCTAATTTATAGTCATTTAAGACAACGCTGCTCTCCTCACCCGCTTTAATAAATGTCTCCGTTAAGCATTAAATCAATAGTTAACCCCTCACTTAGTAGCGAGTCAATCGCAATTTCAAGAAGTTCTTTTTTACTTTTTAAGCCTGCAATATTTTGATGAAGAAAATTTAATGAATGGCAATAAATTTCATCAATGTAATTTACGTCTTCAACCTTACTTAACTTATTATCATTCAGGCTTTGTAATGGTTGATCACAGAGAGTTTTAGTTGTAGGTAAAGTATTACTAGTATCTACGAAAAAAGGTGTTACTTGGGTTGCTCCTATAGTTATATGATCTTGTTGGTTGGTAAGTCAGCCCTGTGTCTAGGTTTGTTGTGGACAAATCGATGCATTTCGACAGAGCAGTTTGGTTTTTGTCAAATTTTTGCGATAACGCTATGGATTACTCTATTCGCAATCCCGAATCTATCTGAAAATATCTAGTTTTGCGATCTAGATAACTAACTGTTGTGGCAGTGAAGACAGGAGGGGCAGGCAGGCCTCTTCAATAAAGCTCGAAAGTTCCAGATATAGGGTTTAATGTTCGGTTTCTTACAAAAAAACAATTATATTTTATGAGTATCAAAAAAGTCACGTAGGTGCGCACGGTCGGTCTGCGGAATTGTGCTCAGTGGCGCCACGGGCGGACGTCTTTTGAGTATCTCGCTCGCAGTATCGCAGTCGCCCATCAATTGTCGGACAAAACACGATAGATGGCGTTACTTGTCCCAACATACCGGCCACCTTGGAAGGTCCATCTTCCAACTGAAACAGGAGTCACGTAGTCTAAACCGGCAGCGGGCAGATTTTTGATGAAGCACGCTTGATTATGCCTTGTGAAGTTTGGATCTCAGCTACTCTGGAGACACCATCATTGCCTGGGAACAGTTTAATAATTCTACCCATTTTCCACTTGAGTGGTGGTAGGTTATCTTCTTTTATGACGACAAGGCTGTCTTTAGCGATGTCGTCTGTCTTGTGCGCCCACTTCGTCCTGCGTTGAAGCTCAGACACGTATTCCTTTGACCACCGCTTCCAAAAATGTTGTCGCAATTGCTCCAACCGATGGTAACGACAGGCAGGTTTAGATGTCGTGAAGTCCTCCCTGGCAGGTGCAGTCAACGGTCGGCCGATTAGGAAATGAGCAGGTGTGAGAGGAAGGTAATCATTTGGATCTGCGGACATAGGTGATATAGGACGGGAGTTCAGGACGGCCTCAACCTGGGTCAATACCGTACCAAACTCCTCATAAGTTAGCTTAGCATTACCTACGACACGTCTCAAGTGATACTTACACGACTTTACTCCTGCCTCCCATAAACCACCGAAGTGAGGCGCATAAGGCGGAATGAAACTAAATATAATATTATTACTACTAGTAAAATCAATTATTTCGTTAGATTTTTCAAATATAGCTGTAAGCTCCCTTTCAGCTCCAACGAAATTTCTACCATTATCGGAAAAAACTTGACACGGCTTACCGCGTCGTGATATGAATCGTTTGAATGCCATTATATAATCCTGAGTGGACAAAGAACTAACCAATTCCAAATGCACAGCTCTGGTAGCAAAACAAACGTATAAACAAATATATCCTTTAATTAGTTGTGAACCTCTGCCTTTGCGATTCAATATTGATATTGGCCCGGCATAATTATATAGATCGGACTAACTTACCTAGTGACGTCCGATCCTTAATTATGTGAAGTAATCTCGTCCTCATTTAGTACTTGTAGTTTGCACTTCTTGCTAACTCGCTATCACATTTTTTTAAAGATGAATCGATTTCATCAAAACGAATATGTTGTCTGTGGTCCGGTCTTGGCAGGTTGTCTGGACATCTGTCAACTCATTCTTTCAAAGCATATGATCGGGACTTCAAGATGACCGATACGGTTATCTATCGTAGTCCCGATATATTAGTCAACACAACTTTATAAAGGGGTGTAGATAAGACACTTTAAAACACATATAAGTAGGCTGATCTTCTGGGAAGGGTTGGGATACAATGAGGACGAGATTACTTCACATAATTAAGGATCGGACGTCACTAGGTAAGTTAGTCCGATCTATATAATTATGCTCCGTAATCTCGTCCTCATTTAGTACTTGTAGATGTTCAAATAAGAAAGTTGTGTTGGTAATCTAGTCAACATCTTATAATCATTGACCCTAACATACTATTCTGATTATCATTACTTAGGTACTAATTACACATTTATTTAAATAAAAGGTAACATAACATAAATCTTCTCTAACTCAACAACCTGTGTCATGATAATCTTATAATGAGCTTAATTACTTTAATCAGACAGTTACCACTAACATTAAATGTAATCAACCAACAATAAGAAGCAGTGTGTTCTATAATACAGAGACTATAGAAAACACTGCTTGTGCAAAAGCACTAGATCACTCCTCATAGAGAGGAGGCCTGTGTCCCAGCGGTGGGAACATTAATAGGCTGATGATGATGATGATGAACTATCTCATCTCATATATCTATCTTTTTTTTTTTTTTTTTTTTTTTTTTTTTTTTTTATGCAGTATCATGCCTTGTGCTGTGTGATGTAAATTTGGGAGTATTTATTCCACTATTAGTTAGAATTTGTTTCATCCACCTACTAATAGCTGCAGTAGTGGCGGCACGATATGGTTTTCTTATAGTTATAATTGGTGATTTACAATCTTGTCTTATAGGTATTTTTTGTAATATCTAGATAGAACAAAAGAGTAGTAGCAGAACACAGACAAATTCTCCTTAAAAGATGGTAGTATCAAATTAGGTTGATATCTACCAGGTTCAAAGGTTTTAATAATTTCTGGAATGTTTATGGTAATAATTATCCTGATTACAAGAAATGTTATCAATATACTTATGAGAGACAAGGTTCGAATTCTGTGTGCAAGGGCTATTATGGTAATTTAATTTTTGGTTATTAGTTCTAAACTAAGGGTTTCATTAGGAAATAGTTTACACAAATAATTCAAAACGATACTGAGATTCCATACTACTTCATATTTGGGGTTCTTAGGTCTTAACCTATTAGATCCCTGAAGAACCTTGACGGTCGGTCAACTAGAGAAATAGCTAACATAATGGTATTGAGTGAGCTATTTATGATAGTCCCTCATTAAAATTTTAGTCAGAAAAGATATCACAGTGGGAACTGAGTCTAGGAGAGGGTCAATATCTTGGTTCTGACAATAAGAAATCCCTGATTCAGAGCAGATTCGTATCACTTTTATGATGGGGTTCCATTATTATTCCTTCAGAAATAACCTTGGGTTCAAATTAGGGAAACCATGGTTGTGAGGGCCACCAAGGTACTACAACAATGCCTGTTGCCCCTTCCCTTTTTATTTTCTGTAACATCTTACTAATAAGCGCAAATGGTGGGAATGTATAAAAGAAATTACCATACCATTTGACAGTGCATGATATATTAGCATTATTATTATTATTTTGTGCATTATTTATTATTATTTTTATTATATGTCTGAAATAAATGAATTTATTATTATATATAATTCTGACAATTAGTGTTAAACTTTTTTGCCAACAAGTCAATCTGAGGTTTAACAATAATAGTCTTGAAAGCTACATCACAAAATTTCTATTCAATTTCTGTGTTTGGATGCCTAGATCCAAATGTGTCTTTCCTCACACCGTTGCCACAACTTTCTGGCTAAATTATTATGGTGGGGAAAACGAGTGCCACCATTTTATTGATGTGGGCTATGGCAGTTGTGTTATCTATTTAATTCTAAATAAAACTTCACAGTGTCTGAGTGTGCTTGCAAATGTTTTCAGCCCTCTAAATGCTGTTAATAGTTCAAGGTAATTTATACGAAACTTTTTATCATCAGTTGTCCAGTGCCCATGGCTTCTGACATCATTATATACCAGACCCCAGCCAGTTTGTCAAGCATCAGAAAATATTTCTAGAACAAAGTCAAATAGTTTTATACTGTTGTAGGTTGTTGGAATGTGAGACAACCACTAATCTAATCCTATCCAAATTCCTTTTGTGATAGGTAGCAGAGCCTTGTAATTTTTATTGTTGTTTTGTTAATTTCCATAACCTTGGTGTAAGGCCAACCATATTCCACTGTTGGGCATGCAGCAACAAGTATACCTAGCAACTGAGCAAATTCTACTATTTTGCATAAATATTTTATATTTAAAATTATTTAATAAGCTAAGGATGAAATTTTATCTATCTTCTTCTGATGAAGTGAGATAATACTGAACTGTATCTAACAGAAAACCTATATAAATTGACAGCACTGTCTGGGTTCTAAGGCACTCCTTTTAGTATTGACAACGAACCCAGAGTTTTTTTTTTTTTTTTTAATTTGATTTGTCGACACATTTTTCAAACACTTATCATGTGAATCACTAAGGCACAAAATATCACCCAGATATATTATAGAAAAGCAACCCCATTGACCTCAGGTGACACATAACTGGCTTCACAATCTTTGTGAACACAAATGGTGCTATGCTAAGCCCAAATGGAAGGCATGTAAACTCAAACAATGTATCTTGAAACTGAAACCGGAGAATTCTATCATATTTTGTATGGGTAATTTAATTTAATTTAAACTTTTTTTAAATCTATAGTTGCCATAACAACCTGGGTTTGGTCATGAGTTTGGTTGCTGTCCTTAAGTCTTCTAGCTTGAAGTGATGGGTATTAATATATTTATTAAGTTTTTTGAAATTTAATATAAATCCAAGTGCCATCTGATTTTGGATGCAAAACTATGCTGGATAAAAATTGATTGATAAACATCATTCAATAGCACCATAACTGTAGGAGTTTATTAATTTCCATTAAATAAGATTGTTTTCTTTCTGACTGAAGTTATTGTTTTTAGGAATTGAAGTTTGAACTGGAATTTCATAAAAGTGTAGTTTATAACCCTTGATCCAATCGTTGTATTGTTGGATAGGTGATAACATTATTTCAGACTTCAGTGAAATACTGAAATGTACCAGTCTACCTGAGCTAGACGTATTCCTGCCCCCGACGTTGCGGCTGGCGCCTCTGTGGTGAGTGTAACTTGTCCTGTAGCTTATCCCCGAACAGGTACTCAGATATTGGAGTCTGCCCCATTAGCTTCTTCATTTCCATACTGAGGCCAGGCAGGATTAGGGAGCGTCTGGTGATGCATTTGCATGATAAATGTGACATAGTAGTCTGGCTGCATCACTTAAGAGTTAAAATTTGATCACTACTCTCTTAGTTGGTGATTAGATTGTTTAACAATCAAGAAAAAAACTTTGCCTATTGATGTAATGGCAGCAGCCGAGGTGATCTGCTGCCCCCTGATTCGTTGGTCCCTTTTTACTCCACCATCCTCAGTGCGGCTGCCACTTCTTCATTTAGTTTTTAAATATTTCCTTCATTAGGTGATACAGGACAACTGTCTGTAGTCAGAAGTGGCGGAATAGTTGATAATTGATGGCAAGGAGTAAATGGTAAGTGGCGTTATGGGGAATAGCTGTCGCGGCGAGTCAGGCTGCGACGGAATTTATCAAGTGTCTCACAACTTCGGTCGATACCCACAGCTTCTCGAGCGTGTTCGACTGGAGCGGATTTCATACTCGTCTAGAAAGAATATTTAGAGTTAGGCCTCTGACTGGTCGAGTTTAAATCCACGGCTAACCTCTCGTTAAGGGATGCAGTAGGGACGCAATTATGAACAACTGAATGTGTAGGTACACCATCGGCTGACCTCTCGTGAAAGCTCTTGTGATGTCGTTCTACTGTAGGATAGATAGATCTAGATCATCGGCTAAACTCTCGTGAGAGCTGTAGCGATGTCTTACTAATTGTTGGCACAATTGGTGTTCTCATGGTTAACCTCTCGTGAAAACTCTAGAGACATGTGCGAACAACTGAACGTGTACACCATCGGCTGACCTCTCGTGAAAGCTCTTGTGATGTCGTTCTATTGTTAGATGGCTAAGATCATCGGCTAACCTCTCGTGAAAGCTCTAGCGATGTCTTACTAATTGTTGGCACAGTTGGTGTTCTCATAGTTAACCTCTCGTGAAAACTCTAGAGACATGTGCGAACAACTGAACGTGTACACCATCGGCTGACCTCTCGTGAAAGCTCTTGTGATGTCGTTCTATTGTTAGATGGCTAAGATCGTCGGCTAACCTCTCGTGAAAGCTCTAATGATGTCTTAATAATAGGTTGGCACAATTGGTGTTCTCATGGGTAACCTCTCGTGAAAACTCTAGAGACATGTGCATCTTATGCCAGGTATTTATAAGAAAAGACGAGTGTAGGTACTTAAACAAAAAAGCTTACCAGATTTTCGATGACGACTCCGTTTTCGCTTGTTCGACCGATTTTCTAGTCCTCGCAGACGTTCGTTGAGTTCTCTCATATTTACGCCTCGTTTTTTTCG
Source organism: Xestia sexstrigata (assembly GCA_941918905.2). Lineage (NCBI taxonomy): Eukaryota > Metazoa > Arthropoda > Insecta > Lepidoptera > Noctuidae > Xestia > Xestia sexstrigata. The sequence continues at coordinate 23,974,099 of OW799201.2, forward strand.
ATGTTTTCCCATTTCGGTTTGGTAATTACAAAATTATCAGAACTTTATTATCGGAACCGTGACCTGCGCGCTTCACAAAAAAGTACAATGAGTTGACAGATGTCCAGACAACCTGCCAGGACCGGACCACAGACAACATATTCGTTTTGATGAAATCGATTCATCTTTAAAAAAATGTGATAGCGAGTTAGCAAGAAGTGCAAACTACAAGTACTAAATGAGGACGAGATTACGGAGCATAATCAACACCACATCGCATGAATGGAAATCCAGCTTCTAAACGTTCAGCAGGGAGATCACCCATGAATGGAGTTAACGTATTTCCTTTCATGCGAATGCAGGTCACACATTTGTGAACTACTAGCCTTGCTAAATTACGTGCTCCCAGCACCCACCATCTATCGTGCATGGTAGCCACGAGAAGCTGAGGTCCAGCATGGAGTAAACGTTTGTGTTCGTACGAACACAATAACCAAGTAAATCGATGTTTATGGCACAACAACACTGGATGTTTCGTATCGTAATTAAATGTAGAATTACTAAGTCTACCACCAACACGAATTATATTATCCTTATCTAAAAATAAACTTAAACCTATTGTTTTATTACTAGATTTATTGGTTAAAGGCACCTTTTCTTTAAGGTTATGATATTCCTTTCTGAATGATTGTGATTGAACTAAACGTGTCAACACAACTAATGAACTATTAATCTCGCTCACGGTCAATGAACCTGTGTTGCGACCTTGACCGACTCGCGATGCACGTAGGTTAAAAATGTACCGTAAGACATACGCCATTGTTCTTTGCAAACGATTGAAGCAAGAAAACCTATCGAAATCAATTATAATAATATTACACGATTCCACATTTAATAAATTTGTAGTTTTAGGACATTTTAGTTCTGGTAACTTATTACTATCAATGAACTCAGTTTGATTACTATTTGTTGTCAACCAACTTGAAGTCGGTTCACAAAGAAAAGTCGGTCCACACCACCACAAACTAGTGTTGTCTTTTAATGAATCAAAGAGAACACCTCTTGATAATATATCAGCAGGATTCTCCTTACTTTTAACATGCAACCAAGTATTGTGGCTTGTTAATTCGTTGATTTGCACAACCCTATTCTGCACAAATGTTTTTAACAAGTGTGGTGATGTCCGAAGCCAAGCTTGAACTATAGTGGAGTCAGTCCAGAAATAGATCTTATCGAATTTCAGCCTAAGGGAGGTTATGATTTTATTATAAAGTTTAGCTCCAACTAAAGCTCCACATAGTTCAAGTCGTGGAATACTTAACGCTTTAATTGGCGCGACTTTACTCTTAGCACAAAGTAATCGACATGTAACCTGTGACTCATCACTGTTAGGGTAAGAACGTACGTACGCACATGCGCCGTATGCAGACTGAGAAGCATCGGTAAAAATATGTAGCTCTTTATTTACAGCATTAGTACACATGACATAACGCGGCACTAATATTTCGGACAAATATTGTAACGAATGAATAAAGTTATACCAGACACATGCAATTTGACTAGGAACTTCATCATCCCAGCTTACTTTAGCAAGCCATAATTTTTGTAATAATACCTTAGCTGTGGTAATAGCTGGTGCCAATAATCCGAGTGGGTCGTAAATCTGTGCAATGACTGACATAATTAAACGTTTAGTTAACTTGGTATCACTATTACATTTGTTTACACAAGTACAAAAATTAAATAAATCGTTCTTGTTAGACCAACCAACACCTAGGGTTTTAGACTGACAATATTCACCAATACATAAATCCTTGGTACTTTCTGAAGTTACATCGAAATTAAAACTCCATTTCCTTAGGGGGAAACAACCGCCTTGTAAAATGACGGACGTTTTATTGCAAATATCCAATAACGTGTCGCGCTGATCATGCCCGGTCAAGAGATCGTCTACATAAAAATCGTCATTGATAACGCTAGCGATGACGTCATCCTTACATTCCTTCGCCAGCTGTTTCAAGCAACGGTTACTAAGGTACGGTGCTGATGCAGTGCCATACGTCACTGTGTTGAGACGATAAACTTGAATTGGCATGTTGTTATCAGTTCGCCATAGTATTAATTGTAAGTTACGTTGTTCAGTATGAATTAAACATTGCCTAAAGAACTTCTCAATATCTGCGCAAGCTACATATTTATATTGGCGGAAACGGAGCAATATTGAGAAGATATCGTTTTGTAACCTAGGTCCCACGTATTGGATATCATTCAACGAATTATGATTAGAAGTTGTCGCGCTTGCATCGAAAACCACACGTAATTTGGTTGTCACGCTACTTTCACGATATACCCCATGGTGTGGCACAATATAGTACGGCTTATTTAAACTATTGAAGTCCTCGAAAAGAGTCATGTGACCCAATTCCTCGTACTCGTGCATAAAATCACAATACATTTTTTTGTATTGTGGTAAACGATTCAGTTTCTTCTCTAAAGATAGAAAACGCTGCATAGCAGAATTATGTGAATCACCCAAACAATCAGGAGATTGTTTAAGTGGCATTCTTACAGTAAACCTACCGTGCTGATCGCGTTCAGTAGTCTGCAAGAACAACTCTTCACAAAAACGATCCTCCTCAGTAATAACGGGAGGGATATTTACTTCTTCGATTTCCCAAAATTGTCGTAGTTGAGAATCAACTAACGACAAATTGCACTGGACATCTGACATGCCAGCCGCAAAAAAACGATTATTATTATAAACTGGACCGGATATAATCCAACCTACCCAAGAATCTTGTAAGTACGGACCGGTGTGAAGTTTTATTTTATTTTCTTTTAGCAAATCCCAAAAGACATCCGCGCCAATTAATAAATCTATGTCGCTCGGCACATAAAATGTGGGATCTGCAAGTAGAATATTGCTAGGTATATTTATAGCATCACTCTTAACGTGTGTCGAAGGCAACTTCGAAATGATACTAGGCAACACTAAACAATGTAAGGTTGTATTAAAATCATATACCATAGAACGAATATTAACATCGCAGTTGTGACTGGACTGTGAAACGGTTTGTCCAACGCCACAAACACGTATAGTGGACTGTACAATAGGTAAATTTAAACGTTTACATAAGCTTTGGGCTATAAAACAATTTTGACTGCCGCTGTCAAGCAAAGCGCGAACTGTGTGATAACGGTTATCAATATCAGCGATCTCAACTAACGCCGTAGACAGCAAGACAGTCTGTAACGATTTAGTATTATCTTCGAACGCGTTACATTTACTATTATCAATATTGTCAGCTGTTTTACTAACGCAATGTAATACAGACGACTGTGGTAACGTATTATTGATAACGGAACGTTGTGACGACGTATTTGGAATAACGCTATTATTGTCAACATGAATTAACGCATTATGTTTTTGTTGACATAATTTACAAGGACCGAATTTACAATTTTCAATTGTGTGAGTGTTTGTACGTAAACAGTTTTGACAAACGTTTTTTGACTGAACAAATTTTAATCTTTCTTGAACTAACATATTTAAAAACTTAACACATGAATATAATGCATGTCTATCACTACATAACGGGCATGTTAAGTTATGTTTATTTGTTTTACCTTTACTACCTGATGAGACCTTATTATTATTCACGCTCGCATAACTAAGTGTAGTTTGAGAATTATTCTGTTTTTTATGATCAGCTGACTGTTTACCCTCATTTTTACTTTGTGAATGTGACTGATTATTTTTACTATTACCCGAACTTATCATGTCTAACATGTCGGACCTATTATTTAAAAACGTTAATAAGTCTTCTAGTTTTATAGGTTTAGAGGTTTTGTGAGAATCAGAGATAAGTGAGCTTCTGTAGTTCTCCCACTCGCGTTCAGTAGCAGAGTCAAGTTTACTGACAATTAGATAAACGATAAGCATATCCTCGAGTGAAGACTCAGGCTCTTTAAGAGAATTTAGGGCTCTCAGATTACGTAAAACGCAATCTACTAACATTCTGATCTGTGTCGGACATTCCTTACCCAGTGAAGGTGCCGCAAACAATGCCTTTACATGGTTATGTATCAATAGCCTGTTATTTTGATACCTAGCTTCCAGCAGGTCCCACGCGTTACGATAGTTAGGTGCAGTAAACTCTAAAGAACTTACAACATGTAACGCAGATCCGCTGAGAGACGACTTTAGGTATTGAAATTTCTGTATCGGATCTAAGTCGTCGCGATCATGTATCATTGTAACATAAGAGTTCCTAAACTCTAACCATTTGTCGAAGGAACCGTCAAAGACAGGTAGCTTTATTTGTGGTAATTTTATTGACACTGATTTCCCGGAACTGCACTGAGAATTATTCAATCCGATTTGTTCACAGTCGCCTACCATGTTCTTTGCTATGGCTACAGTTGAATAATATTGACACTCAAACGAATCTCTGTACTCTAAATGTGAAAGTAATTCCTTTTCATCCACAATTCTTTCTAATTTAGATTGCAAGTCGTTAAACTCGACAAAGAAAATGGCTGCTGAATGAATACGCATTTGCACTTGGGTTTTAATCACAGAATCTAAACACGATCTATCTAACTTATTAATATAATTTGCAAATAATGTTAATCTACCTTTTACTACACCACGTTGTCTTTTAAGATCAGATAACTGACTATCTAAACGAGAAATAGTTTCATCATCACTCATTTTGGTAGCTTATGAAAGTAGGTACTCACAGTTTGCTTGTTCAGTCGTGTTTTCTAACCTGAAGACGGCCTCAGCGCTGCCAAACGAACTCCCGAAAACGTTTAGGTACGATATTAAACACAAGGCGAAGACACAGGTTATGGAGGGAAAGGTATGACTGGATAACCTGACCGTTGCTGGCTGTTACATCAATGGCTTCTGCTCAGTAATCTGTGACTGGTCTTCCTAGTCTCCTCAACGTATACACCTCGCTTCCTTGCTTCTTCAACCCGGCTCGTCGCGTGGCTGATATCTTCAAATCCGCTCGTCGCGTGGCTGAATATCTTCAAATCCGGCTCGAAGGACCAATGTTGTGGCAGTGAAGACAGGAGGGGCAGGCAGGCCTCTTCAATAAAGCTCGAAAGTTCCAGATATAGGGTTTAATGTTCGGTTTCTTACAAAAAAACAATTATATTTTATGAGTATCAAAAAAGTCACGTAGGTGCGCACGGTCGGTCTGCGGAATTGTGCTCAGTGGCGCCACGGGCGGACGTCTTTTGAGTATCTCGCTCGCAGTATCGCAGTCGCCCATCAATTGTCGGACAAAACACGATAGATGGCGTTACTTGTCCCAACACTAACACTCTGCTTTTCAAACTCCAAATAAATCATCTAGATTCAAAAACATTCAAAAATAAACATTTAAATCCTACTATCAACATTGATCAGCATCCCACGGGCAGCAATCTTTTAAAACGCACTCAACTATCGCCTGATTCATCCTACAGTCCCACAACACATCAGCTAATTGCACAGCTTCCAACAGTGCGCTTAAAAAACTGGCACGTAGCATTTATAAATAAAACCTTTGATGGATATTTGAAGTTTTATTTGACATTCAACGTTTACCGAAAATGGTTCGTAGTTGGGGTCACCATTTCGACATTTTAAAACATTTGCAGAAAAAAAAAATCCTATATTTTGTTTAACTTTTTTCAATATTCATTCATAACTTCTTCTCTATTATCTAAAAACTCAAAAGACCGGACCATTGAAAAGAACAGAGAACACAGAAAATACCAAAAGGCCAAAATTCCGGACGTGTCCGGACAAATTTGCACTCACTGTAAGTGTAAACCTATTCTAATCTAATTATATTGATATCATGCAAATTAGCCGAGCTATCACAATTTTCGTGGACGAAGTCGCGGGCGAAGTGCTAGTTACTTATACACTGATATAAACTGTCAAACTAGATATTTATTGACGGCATGTAATGAGGGAAGGAGGAAGCCATGAGGCCCATGGGCGGCATAAAAACTCTGAAACTAAGTTAGGCACTAACCACACGATATAGAAGAAAGAACTGTCAAAGCATCTTGAACGGCAATCGGTTACATCAGTATATGAAAACGGCGTGCAATTCCTTAGCGCTTACAATATTGATAGAATTTATAAAGCAAGAAAACCGGCCATACCTTCCAATATCATTAACGAAGAACCTATTAGAAGACAACGTTTATGGATATTAAACCTGTCGTTATTACACATCGATACGTAATCTCATCCCATACCTTCTACGACTTCATTTCAAGGACTTCAATTTGGAAGTCGGTTGAAAGCCGAAGTCTTTCGACGTTTACTCTAATTTAGAATGGTGGTAATATTGTGAAATTGCTCCATACGTGTGTGCAATCATCGTTAAATATGGAAATAATGAGCCGTTCGCGTTTATGAGTCTAACGATATGGACTAGTGATGCGTTGACTAGCATAGATGGTAAATATATCGATGTGTTTGGTCAATCTTCATTCAACATAAAGCAACGCTTGCCGATGTCGATCCGTGACCATGCATTACATATGGAGACGCCTCCGTGTCTCGAAAAACAAATTAATATGCAGTTAGTCCCGGCTGTCATTCGTAGATCGTTGGCAGTCGTTACGGGTAGTCATACGCCCGAAACACAAACCCGTCTTACAAACGGTATCGTGCATCCCCTTAAGGAGTTACAAGTAAGGGTTGTGAGGATCAGATAGGCAGTCAGTCCATGCAAAAAACCGGTGGGTCCGGTGAGACTGGATACCGACTTCAGCTTAGATGTAGTTGGGAAAAGGCTAGGCAAGATGATGACGTTTCGTTCGTATGATGTTGTCAATATTTATACGCTGATCTCGTTTATCATAATACACTAATTTGAAATGAGATACCTAAGTTTCTTTTGCAATTTCAATTTCATTTCGAGCTTAACGAATATAATCTAATAATTTTGCAATTTGTTTTAATGAAGTTTAAGCCCATTTCGTAATCCAACGGTGTTGTAATAATCCTATCTGAAACCGAATCTAATCGAATATGGTAACAACGTTAATAACCACATTATAATTTGTTGCCAAAATGATTGACCTTCTAAGAAATTCGGACACTGCTTCTGTGCATACATACCGCACATAAAATCACACTTGTTTCCCCGAAAAGTGAGGCAGAGGGATAACTTCAGTACACCCACATTTCGTCACTTATGTTAAAGTTCCATATAGCAGAGGGCAAAGCCATCAACCGGGCACAAATCGACATTCCAGGCTGCTACTGAAACAATCCGGATGGAAAAATCCAATAACACTTTACCCGGTCTGGAAATTGAACCCATAACTCATGCTTAAGGTAATTGTCATTGGTCATTGGTCTAGTGGTGGTTTCACCACTAGACCAATGAGACAATATTATTTTATAGCATTTAGACTTGATTATTTTAAATACAATAGATTGTGGTATCGATAGATCACTATCCCAGCACTACCACAATATTAGCAAGAGCATAACGCGTGTTTCATTTGACGATCGAACTAGTTAGTGATTAACTATATTCATGTTCTACTATGTTGACTTCACAATATGTACGGTGCTAGCGGCATGATGAAAATATATATCAAGAGAAAAGAAGATGCAACGTTTTTCTTTGTAGAACTGTGTCCTGAGAGCCTGAACAAAGCGACATTCTAACAGCGGAAACAATCATGGAAAAATACTTTTTTGCAAAAAATAAAACCGACTGGCAAAAAATTGAATCAAACAAACAAGCCACCGACTTCTGAAGATGAAGTTGTTTTTCACTTTTTTGTTTTTGAAGTTCGTTTTTATTTTTAGCAAAAAACTTTTTACCCTTATGGATTCGTCATGTCTGTCTGTCTGTCCGTCCGTATGTCACAGCCACTTTTTCCGATACTATAAGAACTATGCTGTTGAAACTTGGTAAGTAGATGTATTCTGTGAACCGCATTATGATTTTCACACATAAAAAGAAAAAAAACAATACATTTTGGGGGTTCCCCATACTTAGAACTGAAACTCAATATTTTTTTTTATCAAACCCATACGTGTGGGCTAAATAAGGTCTTCCTAAAATGATATTGAGGTTTCTAAAATCATTTTTTTCTGAACTGAATAGTTTGCGCGAGAGACACTTCCAAAGAGCTAAAATGTGTCCGAGAGGGACACATTTTACGTAACTTCTAAAATCAGAGAATGATAAAACTAAAAGAAAATATATGATATATTATGCCATGTAAACTTCCACCGAAAATTGGTTGAAACGAGATCTAGTGAGTAGTTTTTTTTTAATACGTCATAAATCGTACACCCCAATTTACCTTTCATTCAATAAATTTTGTGCGGAACCCTCGGTGTGCGAGTCCGACTAGCTCTTGGCCGGTTTTTTTGTTACAATATCCTATACAAATATTTGCTATACATTTATTTGACATTGTTAACAATACAATCATGGTAATAGGCTTATCCCCAATCAAATGGAAACTACCATAACTGTCAAAATCTGATTGTACTGTACACATCTGTGTACCCCTTCAGAGCATACAGGCGTGATGTTACGCCATGATGTTTTATAAACAATAAACATCCAAGCGATTGCAGCAATGACGACAAATTTGCCGTCTATTTTTGAAGAGTTCCATTGTATATCTCCGAAGATCAAAATCAGATCTTCACCAAATTGGGACCACACGGGAAGCACCAGCTTCAAATAAAAAAAGAATCATCAAAATCGGTTCACCCAGTCGAAAGTTCTTAAGTAACAAAAACAAACAAAAAAAAAAAGAAAATAGTCGAACTGAGAACCTTCTCTTTTTGGAAGTCGGTTGAAAAGTCAGAACGACAAATAGAATTAAGTGAAAAGTGTTTGTACAAACCTATTTGCAAAATAAACATCATTTATCACTGGAAACACAAGTTTAATCATTCAGCAGATAGCTGCACTGACGGATCGGCAACTAAGTTTTTCTTAATTTGTTCGTGACATATTGTATATTCATACATTTCCTTTATTCAGATTTAATTTTTAATACAAAAAATTACGATTCCTTTTTATCTCATGCTTTAAAACTATCGTAATTTTGAACTCAATAATTTTCCAATTTAGCTGGCCAACTCGCTGTAACTTTGGTGACTTTTTAAGTCGTAACTTTAAAGTGAGTCTTCGTCCGATGTTCCGAGAAATAATTCTGTCGCTCGTTCTGTGTCGCTCTTACCGTTTTTTTTTATGAAATTTGATCGAGGGCAGATTCTGTAATTAATGAAAGTTGGGACTGAAATAGTAAATTTTTAAACTACTTGATTGAAACTGAAATGGAAGCCTATTCAGATGATATGAGCTACCTAAAACTACTTTTTTTGCGGTTGGGAAATCATCAAATCCCGCTCTGGGCGGAGCGGAAAGGACTTGTACTAACTAAAACCCATCCATGTTCCTTCATAGCCCTTTGTGTTCCAGGGCCGCGGTATTTCTTTCGAACAGTCTCGCAGCCCCAGCAGGCATCGGCCCTTGCGAACCCCTTCCGGTGTGCTGACATCTCCATGAGGCGCGCGTGGAACCAGGAAACTTGGTACTACAGTAAGGTTAAATACGTGTTAAATATTATGTGTTTTTATTATGCTTCGTCGCTGCGATTAAGCGTTGCTTCACGAACTTTTACTTCTCAAAGGCGGTGACTTATGCCCAGTTATCTTTAGTCGATTGCACACTAGAATAAGTAAATAAAAGTAAGGTATTTGATAAAATAGTTAATTAGGGATTAATTTAGGTGTTTCTTAATGTAACTGGAACGAAAGAAGTTAAGTAAAATAGCTACGACACGGACAGGACGAATCTATCGTTTTGCCATTTGGCAACGGAACTCTAAAAAGAGAGTTTGTAAACCTCAAAGATGTAAGTATAATAAAGTGATGTATTCTATTAAGTAAATGACGTATGAAAAAGTATAAGCAAGACTAGCAAGGACGTCGGTATCACCTACCAAAGTGTGAATATAACAGTTTTACAGCCTTAGAAGCAAGCTTAAGGCTGGATACACACTATAAAGCCTGACAGACATGGCTGTCACTACATTAAGCTCCAATGTAATCTAAACCCGACATAATACTGTCACTTAAGGCTTATTTGAAAGCCCTAGGGCTCGTTTTTAGAGCTTTTCACAGGCCTCAATTAGGTATCGTAAATATAACTGTTACGATTCAATTTTATGGCTATGTGATAAAATTGTTTTGTTGACTGCCTTGTTGAAATTTCAATCGCGACTCCTGAGCATGACGTCCTGGGTTTGATTCCCGAGTCAGGTAAATTTTTATTGGATTTTTAAAATATGATCAACGCGGTAGTGGTGTTTTATTCGGTCTTACTTCTCACTGCATGATTGTCAGACAAAACCATAGCTTTCAGCCTTCTGGCTGAAAATGTTTCCAGAGTAGGACTCACTCATTAAGCTTAATCTTTAAAAATATTGTGTAATTGCTATTTATTCACCATGGGGATTAAGGCACAGATTACTAATCGAGTGTGCATTTGAGAATCACACGCCGTGAACCACACGAGTTTAGTAATCTGTACTTACCCTCGAGTGATATATACTGCTTTATACTACACTTATGCACAAAGAAGTAAAAGACAAAATAGTGATTTTACAACAAGTGCACAAAACGGACCATTTTATCCGAGACTTTTAGCAGCCCGAGCCGAAGGCGAGGACTGATAGTAATCGAGGATAAAATGGTTTTGTGGACGAGTTATAAACTCTGCTTTTCACTTCGATTGCGAGGAAATAAAACAGTAGTATAACATAACATTTCTTTAAAATTCAAAGTAAAATTAGTACAGTTTTGAATACTGAAGAAAATTGTTTTTCCCGGCATATCGCCGCTTTATTTTTTTTTAATCTTACGACAAAATTAGGCTTGGGCTGCAGATCTATACAGCCTACTATTAAATTCATTTTGTAATAATAATTCTCTCAAATTAATTAAATAACCTACCGTACTTGAACTTAAATTTTAATATCTTTTATGTCTTTAAAAAACAAATTAAAAGTAAATATTATAAAATAATAAATTCTATCTATGAACTTTTTATTGTGTTTGGCTGTATGGCTCATTTTCTTTGCTTAATATAGATAGATACATATAAGAGTAGATACGTTAATGCACTTGTGCACAAAATTCGATGTTGTGCAGCCTATATCCTGCACAATTAAGCACTATCAGAGCATGAGAAGTGAAAAAGCATTTTATTATAAAGTTATATTGATATTGTTACAATTGTTAAATGTTAATGTTATGTTTTTTCCGGGTAGCTTTATTAGTTTTCGCGCCAAAAGGCGTTAGAGAAGGTAAAAACGCCCCGTTTCGCAGGTTCCAACTTACGCGCGTGTTTAAGCGAGAGAGTGTTATGTTATAAATCTCTCGCCCTACCGCATAGAGGTTTGAAGTTTGCCGGCCATATCGGAATGTATGCTACCTGCTTTAAAAGTGCTAGTGGCCAGTACTTTTTATGGTAAAATTAAATTGTTTGATTGACAACGTCATCAAGACTTAAAAAAAAACCAAAACGCGTTAGTAATGGATTACTACCCTGATTTCAGGGCAGTAATGAAATTCTATACAATATAACTGCCTAGATTTTTGAGAAGGTTTAATGAACAGTAGTATTGGTACACTTACTAAGCAAGTGTAGTATAAAATATCTATAACATCCTTCTTCGACTTCGTAGATATAGTAATTATAGAGTTCGTATTATACAGACAACACAGAGCAAGTATACAGATCTAGATAATACTACTTCTTTTTATACGTATTCCCTGCTCTCCAATAATTGATTACAAAGTTGTAAAAATCGAAGGGTCTCAATAAATTGTTATTTTTGTTGTTTAGAAACGTTGTTACAAACCATTTTGAAAAACCTCAACATACCAACACTAACCATAGCGGGATAAACAGCGGTATGCCAAACACAGCAACTCGGTGCCACTACTTTATCAATACATAACTAGATACAGTAGGTATCGTTCTCTATTTACAAAATACTCTGCTGATATTGTACCACAATCTAAAAAGTATTGCTATAATTAGTTACCTTGGAGCAATTTATTTATTGAAATACAATCTTGCTTGAAACTTTAAATAATGTAGCTTTACATTTTACAGCTAAATTTATGCATTAAAAGTAACATTACCTATATATTGACACATACATACCTACCTACATATTATTAGCTATTTTTTTTTTATATTTATTGTATATTAGAGTAAACTAACTAACATTATTAATTAATGAACCAAAATAAACTAACAACAAACTATGAAACGGTTTAAAAATACGCATTACTTACACATTTACGCTGTACAAACTCGTGCTATAACTGGCGTATCCACAAAGCAAAATATCTACCATATTCCTTGCCCATATCACAGTCGAAAGGACAGACGAAAATGTATGATTTGTGAAAGCGAATAAGATAGATTAGAGAGGTTTGCCCAACAATTTGTCATCCAGTGATCGGCGGGGGGTGACCGATCACCCATAATATTGGATTCCCGGGTTGGAGCGACAGGCGTTCCTTCTCGTAGTACTTTACTTTATCCGAGTGATGCTGAGGTGGTCTGTTGTAATGGTTATGTTACTTATGTATGTACCTATGATAATAAAACGTTTGCGGTAATGAACAATAGCTGAAAGTTCTTCGCAAAAAGACTCTACGACGACTCTAAGAGTGTGCATTGTGACTGTCTATTTATGAAAGTTTTTTTCAGGAACAAAAAGAAACATGTACTTTCCTCATTATAGGACGCCCGAAGCCTAGGAATCTTCAACTGGGGACCACAAAAATTGACCTCTTACCTTTGAAAGCTGAATGCTCGGAAAGCCACAAAAACTAATACCGAGGCTAGTAAACAAAATGAGAAGTAACTCTCCATGTCTAGACTGGCAGTATTTCAGTCTGCCTACAAAGTTTCCCGCCTACTAAATGAAATATCACCTGTAAGTCCACTGTTATTTACCGAAAATACTGAAATGGTACACTTTCGGTAAGAGGAAAATACATAAAACATAACTTCACCCCTGTATGCCCTGAAAGCGGAGGCAGAAGTGGGTATTTCTGTAAAGATGCACACTAACATTAGGTGAATTCTAGACGAATGCCTAAAAAAGCGCATTCTTGGATATTCCAGGCTCCAGGTTAAATTAAAATTCATGACGTTAGCAGGTCATGTTCTTTTGTACCAAGTTTTGAAGAGCAGATTTATAAGTGAACGATGAAACGACTAATGCAAAGGGTCGTCCATTTTATAAACTTTGTTATGTGACGTACAATAAAATAACTTCTATTTATCAAACCTTGCCCAACGCGAAATTCGAACCCAGGACTTTATTTTCAGTTAGAAATAAACTAAAAAACCGGCCAAGAGCGAGTCGGACTCGCGCACTGAGGGTTCCGTACAAACTTTTTAAAGGACAAACTTAACTTTGCAAATAATAAGTTAGTTATAATAGTAAAATCGCTTTTTTTTTGTTATTAAACTACAATTTACGGTTTTCAGATTTTTCCATTTTATGTGATGTAAGACTTTGCTTTTTGCCAAATTTCGTGATTCTAGATCAACGGGGTACTTCCGGGTACTTCCGGTTGACCTAGAATTGTCAATTTCGGTTAAAAGCAAGGTCTTAGAGCACAAGTAAAGGGAAAATTCCAAAAAATAAAAAAGTTGAAAATTAAGGTAACTTTTGGTACTTACTTACCTACTTACAAGTTTTCGCGAAAATCTAAAGAACAATTCCCACTTCCCACACATTTAGAAACCTGATAATGAAAGTTAATGTATAGTTATAAGGTATAGTGGAAAGAGTACCTGTAAGTTTAGAAGATAATGTCATATGGTCATTGTTTACGATTTAAACGCTACGAAGACCAAAAAATATGGCGTACCCTTGACGTAGAGTAATCATGAAGAAAAATTAAAGAATATTTTTTTCCCGCGTTTCTTTTAACATTGTGATTAGCGTAATTAATATAAAATTAATTTAGCTGAATTTTAATATTTATTTCATTTCTAAACAAAGTCAGGTGGAAAATGGGCATTCTTCTTTGCCCATATCTTTTTATCGTGTTGACTCCCTGACCTTGATTTTATACACCTAATAGGGATTATAGACCTCAGTATCTGGTATAAATTTCAACTTGCTAGGTCCACCCGTTCCTGAGAAAATCGTTGGTGACAGACGGACAGACGGACAGGCGGTCGAGAAAGTGATCTTTATTAGAGATCTTTTTTTTTACCTTTTAAGGTAAAGAACCCTAAAAATAACGATGAAATGAAAATGGTCACTGGTTCCGTTCACACGGTTGATGAATATTTCATTTTTTACTACTTTACTTAGATACGATAATATGTATGTGTTTGAAAGAAAATGGGTTTTTGTTATTAGTAAAAAAGAAACTGAGCCGTGCTTTTCATAACAAATAACAAAATGAAATATAATTGTAGTTGGAAACACTCATCCAACAACAATTTTGTTTTTACCAAACGGTGTTTTGTACTATTCTTATATGAATTTAAAGTCTGTTCTTCCTACAAACAGGAGTCTGGCAAAAATAACCTTAAAAGGTTTATTAGCAACACAAACTGAACTATTCCTAAAGCAAGCTGAACACACACCTTTTTTTCTGAAAAACTGGGACGCAGTAAAATTAAGAAAACTTTCCTTCGAAATACGAGATAAAACTTTAAATATATTTGAATAGTTACATTCGTTCTTGGGGAAGTCAAGAATTTTATAAATCAGAACTTTTTCAGCGGTTTTCAGCCGGGTGAAGCAAGCGTCTTTGGTCACAGCCTCCGCAAAAGTTCGGAGCTCCCATTTTTCAAGAAATTCTTGGCTAAGTATTCACAATCCCGTTTTCGGTCACTGCTCGCGTTGGTTAAAAGTTTGTAGTATTCGGATATTGGAATAAAAATATATTTTCCCTGTCTCCAAAAAATCGGTCTCATTTTCCATAACCACGGAGCATGGTGCCCTTTCCAATATTTCTTTTTATTAATGGTCTGTGACACGACCTCTCAGTGTGTCCATCAATTCTGCGTTTGGATGAGCAGTGGACCAAAAAACTACTATCCTGTAACATTTGTGAGATAGATCGGTTTTATCATCGACATTTCGAGGGTTTTGTTATCAATGACAAAGACTGAAATGATATAAGGAACCTCTTTATTTAAGTCAGTTATGTAAGGCAAGCTTCAACATTGGATGGCGTTTGGTTGAGTTCATTATTCTTGAGAACATCATCAGACGTTTTTTTCAACACTCTTGCTCTAACTCATAAACATCGGCTTCATCATCGCATTAATGTCGAGGCCATCCTCCTCGATAACACGGACATAGTGAGAAGGCTCAAAAGGACTAAACCTTTTGAGTTAGTGTAGTGTTATATAATTGTGATTTTACCGCGAGTGTAATATAGTACCTAGCTATTTATATGGACACAAGAACAAAGCCTTAATAGACGCTAAGTAAACGCAATGGACGTGCTCTTAGATATAATTTTACTTTTAGCAAATTAAATTAGATTAAAATTGCTTATTAGCCTTATTAGGCTAGATTGTAATATTAAAAACACTCTTGATTTACAGATTGCCTGCAAAAAGTTGTAATTGGCATTTAAGGGTAGTGCAGTTTTCCATTTAAGGTAGAATTCCGAAGGTGACAGCAGAAGCAAACCCGCAGTAATGACAGACGGCAGTGACATGTGTGGTTTCTATTTTATTGAGTACATGGCGACACTAACAGTCGTTACAGTCAGTGGCCCGTAAGTCATCATATCATCATCATCATCATTTTAGCCGAAAGACGTCCACCGCTGGCCATAGACCTCCCCCAAGTGTCGCCACATTGACCGGTCCCGTGCGACTCGCATCCAGTGGATTCCCGCAACCTTCACCAGGTCATCGGTCCACCTAGTGGGAGGCCTTCCAACGCAACGTTTTCCGGTTTGCGGTCGCCACTCCAGAACTTTTCGGCCCCATCGGCCATCCGTTCTGCGAGCAATGTGCCCTGCCCACTGCCACTTAAGTTTGGCAATTCTCCGAGCCACGTCGGTAACCTTGGTTCTCTTGCGGATGTCTTCATTTCTGATTCGATCGCGCAAGGAAACTCCGAGCATAGCCCTCTCCATTGCCCTTTAGGTGACTTTAAGCCTTCTGATGAGGCCCATTGTGAGCGACCACGTTTCGGTCCCGTATGTAATCACTGGCAACACACACTGGTCATAGACTGTCGTCTTGAGACACTGTGGTAAGTATATATATATGTTCTATTACTCAGTACTAACTAGGTAGTGGACGTCAGATAAGCAGACGCTCGATGTCTAAAAATACTGGTAGTTATTCAGCTGTATCCGATTAGACTAGAAGCTGACCCTAACACAGTTGGGAAGATGCTAGAAAGATGATGAAATGGCGACGTTGCCTTGTGTTGCCGTTTTCATCGAGTTACACAGAAACCAGTCGAGCAGCGGTTGCGGTCAGAATTATGCCTCAAGAAGAGAAAAAGAACCACGAATTATTTTCGCATATTTACAATAGTGACAGACATTACACAAAGTAAAAAACCGGCCAAATGCGTTGCAAAATAATAGGTAACAACATTTTATGTGGTGCGAACAGTCTCTTAATAAAATGGATGTGAAATACAGACGGACAGACAGACAGACACACGAACGGGACGAATCTATGAGCGAACCGTATTTTGCCATTCGGCAACGGAACCCTAAAAAGTAGACGTTAATAGAAACGTCTACTTTAATGTTGTCATTATTTTTCACAAAGACACAAAATTAATTCGGCGTGTAATTTTTATTCTTAACTTTTATTACATTGACATAAAATAAAATATGAAACACTTATATTCTGAAGAGACCTAATTGAAACAAGCCTAACTTATTATTTAAGTATATTACAATAAAACTGTCTGCAACGCTTTGTCTCGTTTTAGGGATCCGCAGTTTGTAAAAAAAGTCAATTAAAAAGTAACTTTTTACAACAAAGGCTTTTGATTAACTTATTTTAAATATGGTTTCAATAGATGATTCTAGGCAATCAGGTTCAATCTTTGTAAAAACCTACAGGTATTGAATTTTGTATGGAACACCTGTTATTTTAATAACCGACAAATTTCATCACTTGTGGTTTTAGAATCATACAGTACTGACTTTATGGGAGTTCTAATTTAAGCCACGCATCTCTGATTTTTCGGATTTATCACTTGCTTCGGTGAAGAAAAACATCGTGAGGAAACCGAACCAGTATGCCTGAGAGATATTTCTTAACGACGTGTAAAGCCAATTCAGAGGTCCATGGGCGGCATAACAACTCTGACACCAGGTTTTTTTTTTTTGTAATATTGCTTTTGTGTCCTCTGACATCCCTTGTTAGTCTAAAATATTTCTAATTCTAATACAAGTTGTGTTTCCAATTTTTACAAACCATCATAATTAATAAATGTCTATACTTATTTCTAGCTAAGCTTACATCTAGATATATTTCCTGTAGGGAAATTTTATATTTAGAAAAGTATAGTATTTAAGGTACTTTATTTCGCTTGCAATTTTTTCGCAATAATCCAAAAAGATTTTTGTAATTTTTGCCTCCGACATTATTGCCCATATACTATTTGAGGTTATCGCCGTCCCTATCCTCAGTTCGGCCTCAAGTCGTTCCGTTTCAAATACTGGGCATTCCGTAAGGATGTGTGCGATCAACTCCACCTTGCCTGGTTCACAGATGCACGATGGGCTCTCCTTACGCCTGAAGCGATGCAGGTATTCGGAGAACCCACCGTGACCCGTTACGATCTGACACCAGGTTAGGCACTAACCATAAAAAAAAGATAAAAGTTTTTTCAATTTTTAAGCCTTTGTCTAGCAAATATAACCTCTAAGATTAGTATCACTGGAATCTGGTTTATAATCCGCATAATATCAAAAGCCGTAAAAGTAAATCCAACCAATTGACTTTGACACTTCTTACTAACTCAACACCCTTCAAAAGTGCTCGTAAATAACCGTTGGAAAAGGCTTGTAGATTGTGTTAAATCGACCCTAATTGATGTAAGTGAGAGATTCACTCAGGTTAATTGCGTTAACTTGGCACACCGCCAGGTGACCAGGCCCCTTATTCACAACGCTTCGATTCGATTTTCGATTCGGAGAGTCGTATGTCTATCTTTTTTTGACATTACGACATCGAGCGAGATAGACATACGACTTTCCGAATCGAAAATCGAATCGAAGCGTTGTGAATAGCTATGCAGATTTATTTGATTTCACCCCAGGGTAGTTATTAACGTGATCTTTATGTTAATACTATTGTTTACATCTGGATCAAAAATAAGACACATTAATGCGTTTAGTCAATGCTTAAGTTTTTAAATGTACTGTATGCTAAGCTCGCTGTTGTACATAAACTTTATTACTACAATGTTGTGTGAACTAGAGAATACGAATACCTACTAGTGTAGGTATTCGTATTCTCTAGTGCACTATGCGTTTTCACTAACAATACGCGACTTAGTGGTGCATTCCTTTACTTTGTGTAATTTATTTGGTCATGATCCACCATGCCTTCACCGTTTTGAGTGCAGTGGTGATAGGATAAATTCCCACTCCTACTCACAGAGAGGAGGACTGTGTCCCAGGAGTGGAAACATTGGGCTGATTGTGTTACGACACAAGCACTGGCATGTTAAATTATCACCACTAATGTTGAGACGCGTGAAAATATTTTGTCCAGCAAAATTTAGTCTAGAGCAACATCGGTGTACAAATAAAACACGTACAGAACCTGACCACTGAAAATGACAGTACTTATGGATATTCCCTCTTGTCCCTGCGATACGTGTATAGTAAGTAATTGGGTTCGTTTTATGAAGAACGTGGCGAGCGAGCACGGAGACAGATAGCAAGCAAAGGCGTCTACAGACACGATCCGTATCGACGGTGACTCGGTGAGAGGGGAATACTGAAGTATTTAAATTGTAATTATTTTAAGAGTTTTACTTAAAAAATAATGCCTTTGTCAGATTTTCGATGAATTTGGACGCTTTAAGGTGTCTTCCCGCTACACCGTACTATACAAGTGTAGCGGGCAGACTTCTTAAAGCGTGAGAATCCTTTAATCGACAAAAATACTTGATGTCTTAACAACGGTTCTTTGAGGACTGATCACTGTCTTTTCCTACTTTATCTAGAAGTTATTGGAGGTAGTTTTAGCATATTATTTGCCTATCTTAATCGCACAGAGGGAATAAAATCATTAACTTTAGGATAACACCTGAAGCCGGCAAGTATTCGTAATGTCACAGGCTTATGTACTCATTACTTGGGTAAATAAATAGTATTCAATTCCTAGATAATAATTAATAATAATTGGTCAGTGAGGCAGTCGCTCCATGTAACAAATACTGGTATTCAGCTGAATCCGGTTAGACTGGAAGCCGACCCCAACATAGTTGGGAAAGGGCTAGGCAGATGATGATGTGTATTAAATTCCTGTATAGATTGTCTGGTTTATCCTATCGTTTATTCATTTTGTAACATATTGTTTATTTTTTTAAATATTCCTATGTAAAAACTATATTAATAAAAACATTTAAAAATATAAAAAATTGTAGCCCACCAGCGCTGGGAACAGGATCCAGGCTGCCTGTGGTCAGGGCTCTTGAGAGAGGAACCTCCTAACAATAAGTGCCGTCTCCAGAAGTACTGCTTTCTGAATCAAGCCTTGATTCTGCTGCTTGCTGCCAAGCGAGAGCCTCCTCACATCCTATCGTTATTGTTATGTTTTTCATACATCGGTTTCGTGAGACACAGTTGAATAAGTCCTAAAATGCTTTAATAAATATGTGAATAAAACATTGATAGGTATATTTTCAGCAAAGTTTCAATTGTTGCTGCCGGGACTCAAACAAGAGGAGGAGTCTCTCTTCAAAAAGATTTGGTCGTCTTCCACTCCGTAGACTAAGAATATCTTGCAAGACATGTAAAATATTACGATCTTGTAATTAAAACTCGTGGTTAGCTATCGTTTCAATGCATACAAACCACATTAATTTATATTCGTGCAAGTTATAAAACTTAGCTCAAAACTTAATTACTGAGTAAATCTCAGCTTGCTAACTTAACTGGCCGCATAAGAAGTTTAAATACCTACAGTTTTGTTTACTTGTTTCTGCTGAAAACATACAGTTACAGCGGGACCTTGACTGAGAACCTATGAACTACTGCGGTGAGCTTTTCTTGATTTGTTTAGTTGAGTAAAAATTTTCGCTTTTAGTCTTGTCAACATAAGTTATTATTCACAATAAAACAAAATAAAAATATTATTTTTGAGTTAACGACCGTAAACAATAAGTAAAAAATAATAGGATTTTTTTCAATACCTTTGATAAAAAATGTTAATAACTGGATAATTGTATGCATATAGTTTTTTTAATATTTTGTTTTATTTAAATTATATCGCCTAACATAACGATTGTCGAGTTTCGCTAGCATTGTAATTTAAAAATAACACAGACTTTCGATCAAGTTGAAAAGTAGCCATTCTCATGTTTTGATATTTCAACAGAAGCTAGTCTTTTAAGCGGCGCTACCGTCCATCTTAGACTACCGTATGTTTCCATCTGAAGTAGCAGCTTTGTTTTGCTTACCGCTTCTTAGTAAAACACTGGCTGGACGGTTAATTTATCAGGCCATTTGTACGACCAGCTGGGTGACCACTTTTCATATTAACTTTTAGGATTTTATCATTTTCACTGCAGACATACAACATCTTAGTTTTCCAACAACATTAACGCTACTGTAGAAAACAAATTACTTTTGCAAAAGAAATAAATTTTAATTCAAATCTTCGTTTGATGGATCATGTGATACAGTCTATCGTTGTTTTTTACTCGTTTTTCCCTTCTTCTTTGAACTTCTGAAAAACACTTCAGCCAGCAATGTAAAGATTTAAGAACGTTTTTTTTTACCGTTTATAATTATGTGTGACCAGCAGTGGGACAATATAGGCCAAGCAAAAATAAAAAATAGGTTAGGAGAAAAGCTGCTTAAACATTTTGTTACAAAAGTCAAATCAAAATATTCTGACACCATGGCTACCACAGGGTGTATGCAAACCACGCCACCGGAACTTTTTTCTTGTGGTGCCACCTGCCGGAATGGGGCTTAATGATGTAAAAACACAGCTGATGGTGGATCAGAACCTGTAATGAGCAGTAGGACGAGAATCTTTTATTATTCCTTCTTAATTGATTTTCCTCGGGTGTTTTTCTCTCTTCTAATTAGAAGACCACCACCACTACTACCACTTCCATATTGAAAGCGCTTGTATTTAAAAAAATTAACATTCATCATTTCAGAACATTGATGATTCATGGAATGACGTTTGGCTTGACCAAACGTCATTCCATATTATTATTACCCATTGACTACCCCGATGGTCTCGTGATCGCAAACAAAACATCTGACTGTGAGGATTCCGGATCAAACGGTGTTATTGGGTTTTTCCATTAGGGACTTTTCAGTCGTAGTCCGTGGCTGGAAGTAGGCGGTAAGATACTCGGGGGTACCTCAGAAAGCACGTTGAGATTTTGGTCCTGCGTCTGATCACTCTCCGGTCATGTTGGATGCCGTCCCAATCGACTATTGAGAGTGAGACATAGTACTTATATCTGTATTTGCGCACGTACTTTAGCACTATAATATTCCCTGGATAGGTGGCAGTATTCACTTAGATTATCTGCCAACACCGAAAACTCTCAGGAGAGACTACTAACCCCTTGTAGTCTATTCTATTTAAAACTGGGCTACATAATTTAAATACCGTAATAACAACATTGAAGTAACAAACCAAGTTAACCTACCGTTAGCTTGTAACTAGTGTAACACCACACCGGTGTCCTATGTAAACAATACCACATACACGGCGTGCTTATGAAAATGTATGTGCATACTAATTTGATGGCGTCGCCGTACGCAGTGACGAGTTTGATGAGGTTTGTTTACTACCATAGCACTGGTTTACTGAATACACGCACTACGACAAATGACGGAAATGCGACAAGAAAGAACTGTGACTCTAGGTCAAAATTTTCGGTCGAGAATTAGCACTTTACTATTTAAGCGGCAAAACGCCCATACTTCTCCACTTCCTAGTGTTTTAGCTAGGGAGAAGAAGTGCCAGAAAAAACTCCTCAAGACAAGTTTGTATCTCTCAACCATTATAAAAGTGAATATTTTCACCGTTGTCCGAAATGATTTTACGTGATTGCTTCATCAGGGTCAAAACAGCTAAACTTTTTTTGGGTTACCCATGTTCCAAATGTGTCGTCTCCAATGTCCAAACTTTGCAGTTCTGCCCTTCGACGAAGTTTCGGTCAAACTTCAGTGGTGTACCGTGTAAGCATTATTATAAAGTTGCATTATGGACAATGCTCTAACTCCTAAGCTCCAGCATCCAATATTGTAAGCTCGTATCGAATTATCTCCTATATCCCGATATTAGAACATCCAACAATAAAAGCCATTGTTCGGGGTATAAAGAGCCACTTGCCGACATTGCACACGGCCGATGTGTCGAAGTTTCGCTCTAACAACACGGTATTACGCATTTGCTTGGAATTCAGACAACAGGAATCGAAGTTTCGGTGCAGTGAGGAGCTAGTTAACTCTGCAAGGAGATAATATAGATACCTAAGCTATCAGAAGTAATGTGATCTCATGTCTCATTAAATGACATCATTGCTAGAAAGTTACACGTCACACTTAACCGAGAGCAAACAGTTGTCTCTTGACGATTTGTTTCACGTTTTCTGTCTATCATCAAAAGTATATTGTTGTGTATTGTTTGAGTTTGTTTGTTGTGTATTTTGTTGTTGTTGTTGTGTATTGTTGTTGTTGTGTTGTTGTTGTGTATTGTTCTTGTTATTGTTGTTGTTTGTTGTTGTTGTGTATTGTTCTTGTTATTGTTGTTGTTTGTTTTTATTGTTTATTTTATATTGTATTGTTTTTTTTTTGTTCTTTGAGGGCAAAATATCATTTTAATAAAAAGGATTGATATTGGCACATTCACACTGAGTTTAAAACGTGGTGCCTATGAGTTATATGCATTTGTTCCGAATGAAGTTAAAAAAGAACCTTGTAATGACTGAGTTTTGAACCGTTAATCTGAAGATCAAATTCTGAGTAATATCTCGATTGTTATGTTATACATACAAACATACTATGTATATGTGGTTGGCTCACAAAGGGAGTGTAGAGTTAAACAAACTACCTCCGACCATTCATAAACCCAACAGACATAACACGGTTTTTACAAAATACCAAACACTCCATTTTAACTACTTTAAAGAACATAATAAATAAAACAGGGAATCATTCCCGGCGTCTGTTCAATAAAACTTAAAGTGCTTATTCCGATAACTGCTTGGGAAGAGACCGCCCAAGTTATGGCCATCTTGGAACTTTCAATCTATTGAGAAGTAGCAATATTCTTTTGAGAACGGAGCAAAGTTCGTCCGATTGGTGACCTAAGTTTTGTTTTTGTAAGTGTATATTTTGGTATGAAAGGAAAACTAGTAAATAAGTATTTTAACCTGTTACTGTCAACTTAAATATCATCCCTTAGGGGATAAAGGCTTTTAAAGTCTAGAGCTAATGTATTTTTTTAGGTTCGGTCTACCTTCTAGTGTGTAAGTTTAATTATCATTGGATAAACTAACTTGTAAGTAATAGTGGGTTTTGCCATCAGGCCCGTGCCTCGGAAAGCACGTTATGGGGATGTCAACACCAAAATGTACGCACAGTGTCTATTTGTATCGGAGTAAACGACAGCGAGAGAGTTACTGGGCGGTAAGGTTTTAGATGAAAATAATAAATAAATATTGAAATAAAAGATTGTGGCTTATTTGTGAAATATGACTCGTTAGCGGTTTAGGTATGAATATGTTGACTTATAATTGCAGACCCACACGTCAAAAAAATTTAAATATAGAACCGTTTATTGATGATTTTAAGACCACTCTTTTCAGTTATTTTCTATCGAGCCGACTTCGTCCAATTATGTATCGAGTCCATCCACGGTCTTTGAAATATGATGAATATTAACATTTATTTTTTTGATGTGCTAGAACAAATAGTTTTTCTTAAAAAAACTGCTTAAAAAACATCAATTAGGTGTTGTCAGCCCCTTAGCTGTTGGTCCTGCGCCTGATCTCTATCCGGTCGTGTCGGATTGCGATTCCATCGGAGAGTAAAGGAACAGAGAGGGCACCTGTGCCTGCGCACACTTGTGCCACCCCAAAAAACCCACTTCTGGGTTAAGCTCTTAAGTAAAACGGCGGTACATAATTTTAATCTGCAATAAAGAATATGAGAATATGTCAGTCGTTGTGTTTTTCAATTCGCGTGTTGAATATAAAAATGTAATACTGCGGCAGCCCCTTTGATCCGACCTTTGCAAAAAAATACATTCAAGGTCAAAGGTCGCCGTAAATGGTTTTTTGCATTTTTCAGCCAAACGGTAAGTTTTGTCATAAAAATATGTTTGACAAAATTGTAGATCGTGCAATTACCTATAATAACTGATTTTATACTTTTTCCTAAGAATCGCCATTTTTGAGATACAGCGGTTCAAAAAGATGAAAAAGTTGTGTTCTTCATAATAATCAAACGTTTCCACCCCACCTGTGAAGTGGTGTACCTAACGAGTTTTTTTTTTAAACGTGGTTTCCCCGGTGAGCCTATTCCACGATCTACTGTGGCAATATTTAATTAAAAAACCGGCCAAGTGGGAGTCGGACTCGCGTGTGAAGATTTCCGTACCGTCGCAGTACGTAAGCCTTTAATTTAATTTATTATTTGTTGTTACAGGATGAGGAGGTCATGGCTAAACAATAACAACCGCTAGGTTCGATCTTTAGGTCAAAACGTGCATGCGTAGGTTGGCCTGTGGATGGGGATCACCCATTACAGCCTGAATTTCCTCCGTGCCTAGGAAAGCACGTTAAGCAGTTGGTCCCGGCTGTCATTTGTAGATCTTTTACAGTCGTTACAGGTAGTCAGTGGCTTAAAAAGTCTGACAACCAGTCTTACCAAGGGGTATCGTATTACCCAGTAGTCCCAGTACTAACTGGGTTGTGGAGGTCAGAGAGGCAGTCGCTCATTTAAAATACTGGTATTCAGCTGCATCCGGTTAGACTGGAAGCCGACCCTAACATAGTTGGGAAAAAGCTAGTCAGATGATGATGATAGCATAAACATCACGCATATAGTCTCCAAAGGCTGAAGTGTGTCCTCATTTCGCCAATTATTTTTTTAAGTCTGTAGTCCAGTAAAATTAACTCAAAAAACAGGGGTAAGGTTACAATAATTCGCAAGGGGCTAAAAATTGGTACAGATGTTGGGAACACTATTACAAATGAAATGTCAAAAATCCCCATCGATCCGAGCTTTGCAAAAAAAAAAAAAAAACAAGGTCAAAGGTCGCGTAAATGAGTTTTTTGCATTTTTCACCCAACCGGTAAGTTTTACCATAAAAATATATATAACAAATTATAGATCGTAAAATTATCTATAATAACTGATTTTACACTTTTTCCTGAGAATCACCATTTCTGAGATATAGCTGATCAAAAAAATGAAAAAGTTGTGTTCTTCATAATAATCAAACGTTTCTACGCCATCGGTGACGTGGTGTACCTGACGTGTTTTTTTTTTTTTTTGTTTGAGGATGTTTATGCTATCATAATAAACTATATTATGATCTCCATTATCACGTTGTTTTTTACACCGGTATCCCCAACAGTTTCCATTCCACGTCTGTTGAATCCATGGATATTTATACAAAATGACACAATAGATATTGAGTGTTCGCGGAAGTCGTTGGCACATAGTTTCACAGTCCCCGCTCTAATTCCGTGTCATAACTGTTACATTTCTGATTAAATCCCTTGCTTTTTAGTAACAAAGTTCTGCCATTTGATTACTGAGTTCACAGCTATCATAAAAGCTGGGTTTATTTTATTTTGAATGTCAGTAACGGAACAGATGGCCAGTGATGGTCTGCCCCTCGCCGTCGTTGTAAAATTTTGCTGGACTCAATTACCTCGTCTCATCTTCATCTGACAATACAGTCAGAATATTATTTCTCATCAACGATCGATCAATCAACGGACTTCGGACAATGACGGACACTTTCAGTGACTAGGTATGGAACAGTTCGTATCCGGAATCACGTTCGCTATTTGACAGTATCGGTGTGTCCGAACCATTCTGGCTATTACAAAATGCGTCCTTGTTGGTCATATCATGTCCTTTTAGACTCTGATGTGAAGTCACATTTGTGTAATGGTTAAATACTGTCCTTACCGTATCCGTAAAATCTTTCACGGAGCCCTTATAATTTTTTATATCCCATAAAATATTAATTTTATATTATGGGATTGGGATGTGTAGTTTATTTTAAACCACTACATAGGTAGGTACCTATAATAATCTGAGTTCCCAACTTAAATACTAAAATTACAGTATCCTGGAAAGCACTCTACTGTGTGTAATTACAAGGAAACAATTACTGAGCTCAGATTTTAATACAAAATTAACTCTGAACGTACAAAATAACTTTGAATTAAAAGTAATTGAGTTGACATTTTCGTGAAGTTTTAAGTTAGTTAGTGTTTTCACGCTTTTATTCATACGAGTAAGTTAGTAAAAGTGTTTATGCATCTCTTGGGGTGCAATGAGTTAGTTCATTTAGTTATAACTAATTAGAGTGTGTTTTTGTAAAATAAAAAGATTTGTGGCGAAATCGAGTCGGTAGAACAAATCCCACCGATTTTCAAAGTAATGGCTGCTTTGCTATAGATTTTTGAAGCAGGTAGCCAAAATACTCATACCAAATAAAACTCGAAGTACATAACATATAATTTATTAAATTAATAATTTACTACATTATTAACATAAAATGTTTTGCTGTCGACGCGCGTATTCGCGCTGCAAACACAATTATTACATTTAAGGTACCATTTTTTCAAGGCACGGAACGAGCGCACAAAAAGCGCCGGGTACATGGGCCCTAAACTACCATTATTAAGTTTTAATATAGTTAGATCTGAAAGTATTTTTAAAATGGTCTAGAGTCAGTTCGATACTGGAAATAAAGATACATTGAACTCACTAATATGAGTAATACGTATGCATAGTCCTTATGTGAGTTGACCAAGATTATGTTGGTACCTTAAAAGAGACCTCCGATTCAGTTTATTTATTTTTCGGCTGTTTCTCCTCAAAGTAGCCAGGTTCAAAACAACGGCCTTATCAAGTTTAAAAAAAAATAGCGCGTAAGTGTTTGTAAAAACCTATTTGCAAGATAACATCATTTATCATTGAACTATTTTCTCATTACTATACATTTCACTATGGCATTTTGTTCATTTCCTATGGCACTATAAGATAAGGACTGTACTATTACATCTATGAAAGTTTACTTCAGACATGGCCCTAGTAGAGAATCTGGACAAGAAGATACAAAAGACAAGAACTCTTCTGTAACTTTTGCCTCAGGTAACCACATCCTATTTTACCATTGAACTTAATGGTAAAATGGGATGTGGTTACATATCTTCTAAAATGCATTTATACTAGCCTATGTTTTCGTTGAAATGTGATGCGGCCTCTTAATTCTTCCTCACACCATTTACAACAACAGCCCAGAACGTCCACTGCTGGACATAAGCCACTCCCATGATGGGAGGAATTTGCCGTAATCTCCACGCTTGGCAGGCGGATTGGAGATCGCAGTGATGAAAGACTAACAGAAAACTCTGCTGCCCATTCTCTGGTCTAAGGAGGCGCAAGGGGTTCTGCCTCAGACATTAGTCGCCTTATACGACACCCGTGAGTGTAATGGGTTGGTTCTATTCTACTCTGCCGGATACCACACGGCTACCACCACACCTTTTACTGCTGCTGATTCTTAAACAACCACTTAAACCCGTTACTTAAATCAGCTACACTAGGCAAAGACTCAGGAGTTTGGAATGGCTCACTTTCAGCCGGCTCATAGCTATACCCCACAGTGTTATAATCCTGGGGAGGGCCGTACATCATCTGAGGAGCTACAGAAGGCCCCGACTGGTTCTTCATATAGTAGTTGAGGAGTAGACCACCGGCGTAGAAGAGCTTTTGGAAGAATGCGACGAGGAAGAAGAATGATGCAACTTTGATGACTGCTAGTTTTGATAGCACTACTAGTGCGACGATTGCTGAAACAAATGAAAAACATTAAAATGGACAAGTGAAACTTTTGTTTATCTCAGGTTTTTTCCCACCAAACGTTTTTATTTCTTTAATTTAAATATAATTTTGTAGACCATAAGAAACTGCAAAAATATAATGACACTTTATTTCCCAAGGACTAAATAACGTTTTTCTGAAAGCATTTTCATCAAATAGAGCTAGAACAAGCTCTCTAGAAAGTAAATAAATTAGGTCCTAATTGAATTGTCAAGACTAAGTAAATCTTTGGCGGTCCGCAAATTGCTCCAACAGTTTTATTTAATTACCCTTCAGCAGGAAGAAGCTGGAATTATGTCAACTTCAGACTGAAACTTGCAGAGCACAAAAATGCCTAGATACTTTACTAGAAGCGGCATTATGAACACTTGCCATAGAAACCAAGCGTGTTTTGTTGGCCCATTATTTTCCATATTCTACCTTAGCGAACGGGCAACTACAATCTATTCAATTTCCTTGTAAATGACTGTCAACTGCGCCTTTTATTGGACCTATTTTAGTAAGTGGTTTGACTTGGTCAAAATGATTTATAAAAACCGGCCAAGTGCGAATCAGACTTGCACATAAAGGGTTCCGTACCGTCGTAGTATGCCCCCTTTTAATTTTTATTATTTGTTGTTATAGCGGCAAAATAGAAATATGTACACTTTCTGTAAAAATTCAAACTCTCTACATATTACGGATATGAGGTACAGTCCGCTGGCAGACAGACGGAAGGACGAACGGACGGCGGAGGCTTAGTAATAGGGTCTCATTGGTTACCCTTTGGGTACGGACCCCTAAAAACTGAAGGTGGTTCGCCTGTGCTCAGTCTCCATAAAAAAGATTAGCTTTCTTATTTTATTGATTAAATCCCTTTTCGAAAATATATACATTCATTTAAGATGTTCACAAAAAAACTACAGTTACTACCCTTAATTACGATTAAGTAGAACCTTTTCAATACAACAAAATAGTGCAAACACAATATTCTTCACTAAACTTTTACCCTTTAAATTCCGACTTTATTTTTAGTGAAATAGAAACCATTTTCTTCTGAAGATCACATCCGGAAAATAGAACGTCAATAAATTGTTTTGACGAGATGAAATGTCAAGCCAAACTTAGTTAGTTTCCATTACGGAAATTGTATCAATTCTAAGTAATCTGTAGGTTGAGATCTAACTTAGGTAATCTTGATTAAACCGTGTTATTACTTATTTGTTATTGTACGGTTAAGAGATTATTTGTAGATCAACGGAGTTTTAGCCGTGTTAATCTCGGTTAGATTTTGGCTTGTTTATTCTAAGTTAAATACTTAATTTACTAATTGTATATAACCTATGCTAAAACACAAACCACGATGAAACAGACAAAAACGCAAATAAAAAAGTTTCTCATTTCATAAAAGCACTGCATTAAATTACTTTTCTTGATTTCTTCTTCAATTTCCACAGATTTTTCATTCATTTTGTGCCATTTTCTTCCCTATAGTAAAAACACGGAAACATGATTAACGTTCCCATTTTATGTTCCGATGAACATCGTCATAACTCTCCGGCTGTATTAGGACTACAAAAGATCCCTTTGATTTTTTCGGTTGTGAAAACACTCCAATTAAATCAACTACTCACCCAAAAGCCTTAAAGATCCTTTCTTTTTCTTCGCCCTCGCTTCCTCCGGTAATTGTTCGTTGCTTTCCAAACAATAACAACACACTAATAACGATAAAATAACAATCATTTTCTTCAACATTTTGACAGAGAAAAAAGCTAATTTATAATCTGTATTCAAATTGGAAATTCTATATTCCCGCGCTTTCTGACAGTTTGCTTTTGTAATCGAAAATTATGGAGCAACGGAATTGATATCGAGGACTTTTGTCATAAACTCTGCGGATAAATATAATATTGTTTGAGTTTTAAAAAGTTTTGGCTTGTATATTTCTAATATATTTTACACTTTTTCCGAACACCGAACTGTGCGGTCTGCGTTCCCGTTAATAAATAAGTATTGGTTGGTGTGTGGCATTCGTAAATTCTTTTCTCGAAGAAAGTTTGTTCATTGTTTCCATAACTTAAAGGAAACTGTGTCGAGTTTTCCTTTCTGTGACTAATTTGCATGTAAGGAAATAATTATTATGTTCTTTTGTGTAACTTTCGCGTTCCATACGCTTTGCTTGTAACTATTCAAATTTTTACGCTTGTTTCAAAAAATTTCTCCGTCATTTGCATGTGAATGATGGTTATTGAATATTTTGAATGTAACACAGGTATAAGTTTATGAGAAATACGTGCGTACATGTTTATACATTGTCTGTAATGTGTCCGTGTGGGGAGGGAGGCGTAGTAATTTGTCTTCGTCATTAAAATTTAAATTAGTCTCCAAGAAATGATTAATTTATGGGTATTTCCTTCATTTACGTAATCAGTGGCTGTAAGACTGCCTCATAAGTCGAATGGTAGCAAGCGCGACTACTGCGCATGCGGTCCTGGGTCCGATTCCCGAGTCACGCAAAACGTTTTTGGGTTTTTCCATCAAGAATTTCTGACTAGCAGCCACGGAGTTTGGATTTGTGACCGATTTATGGCAATAGGTTCGCCCCCTATTACATGGGACTTAACATAACATAAAATACATTATGATTATTATAGTGAAAACTTCTTTAGGCGCTTTGAGCACTTTTTGGGTGAAAAAAATCATGGAAATCGCGTGACCATCACGTACGCTTTTCGTAGCACTCGTAGCAGATCCACTAAGGCGTAGCACCACTTAAGCGTGCGCGGGGCACAACCTAGTTGTGGTACTGCAACGACTGGGGCGGAGCTTGAGTGAGGAGGAGAGAGGGGAAAAAATAGAAAATAAACAAACAAATAAAAATAAAAATTGCACAGCTCGACTTAGTTGTCACTTCTATCGGCAGTCCCCAAAGACTGCCCCGCATGTTTTTTTTTTATTTAATTTTAGGCTTAAACACAACTGGCGACATGTGGGTGTACTATTCGGTGCACCTCTGCCTAACCCTTCGGGGAATACAGGCGTAGTGTTAAATTATGGTTCTGTAAGCCCATCTCTTAATGCGATCTTTTCTCGACGAATGAAACTGTTAAAGATATTCCCTTTTAAATATAAAATATTCAGAAGAAAAATAAAATTAAACGTAAATTCTTCTGCAAATTTTATGAATCTTATTTACGGAAATCTAAACATTTTCCTTCGTCTTCGAGATAGCTAAGAATATAATGCGTCAGTCTATTTTATGAAGAAAATTATAGGATGACAACTTAAAATAATTTGATTTTCTAAAGAAGTTTATATGTAGCCAATGTCTTATGTCAATAAAGTATATCCAGAACAACAAAACGTACCTAAAGTAAATCTTCAAACATTGGGGAACATAAAGAGCTTTGTTATAAACATTTGAGCTACCACAGATCAAGGCGCTTGATCTAAATGGATTACAGCTGAAATGGAAATATCAAAGAAAACTTTCTTTTGTTTTTTATTTCATTTTACACAACAGCGTTTTAGACATAGATTTTTAAATGAATATAAACTGAAATAAAATGTTTAATTTTGGGTTTTTCCATTC
The DNA here is from genome assembly GCA_941918905.2 of Xestia sexstrigata. Classification (NCBI taxonomy): domain Eukaryota; kingdom Metazoa; phylum Arthropoda; class Insecta; order Lepidoptera; family Noctuidae; genus Xestia; species Xestia sexstrigata. The sequence goes on from OW799201.2 coordinate 24,006,030, forward strand.
TTAGTCAAACACGCTTTCTTTTTTTTTTAAGTTATCAAAACAGTTAACAGTTAAACGTTTAACAGTTATCAATTATGATGACTGATTAACTAATGCGAGGTTAGTTAAGTCTAGGTAGTAGCATCGTGATTTTTGACGTGATAACGTCTTATAAATCGATGAACACCGGCTGCACGCACGAAAAAGTGTCACACCGTTCTGCGCGCCAGTGACTTGGTCCAAGAAAACTGAAATTTTGCAGTAATAATTTGACGGTAGTTCCCTTTATAAAGTAGACAAGGAATAAGTTTTTTAGTAATTTTCCGAAATTCAACCCCTAAGGGAGTTAAATAGGGGATGAAAGTTTGTATGAAAGTCCATCAGTTTTAAAGGTAGGAACTTAAAATTTTGTGTTTAGGCTGACGATTGAAAATTAATGTACACGTCTCAGCGTTTTTGATAATTCCACCCCCCAAAGGGTTAAAAAAGGGGATGAAGTAAAGTCCTTAATTTTCGAAGTAAAATCACAAAATTTATTATCTAGGCGTATGGTTGGAAGCTAACGAAACGGTGTTGTTAGAATTTCAATCCTTAAAGGGTGAAAAGGGGGCTGAAATTTTGTATTTTAAGTTAAATCACTAATATCATGAAAAATTACGTTATCACGTAAAATTAATTTTCGGTAAACCGACTTTTCATACATACTTTTTTTTTACACGAAACAGGCTTGCTTTTGGCCGCAACTCGCTCGCACGCTTGCCTAGTAGAAGCCGATTCACTCGAACTTTGAATAGATCCAGATTATAATGATCAGGGAACACAGAAGTGAATTCCACTGACTGACGGTTCTCACAATAAATGTGGACTCATAGTGCTTTGTTTGAGTCCGTAGTCCATGGAACTTCAACCCTATTTATGACGGTGACACTTCGCCGTATCTGTGCTCGTCCGATAATAGAATGGGGATTAATCCGTAAAAGTGACATCTAATTTTCTCAAAGCGTTTTGTGTGTCTGCATCGACTGTCAACAGGATGACATAGTGTGACCGCTGTAAGTGTGCAGTTCAAGGTGACGCTGCTTGTCAAGCAAAACTGCATCGATATATCAAACTGGGTACATTTATTTTAGTTCTATGATTTCCCGCCTGCACAGATAAGTTGGTTGAAATGACTTCGGGTACCACATACAGGGTGTAAACGGAGCCTTCACAAAGACGTCAACCAAGCATTCTGTACATCAAACTAAGTAACTCAAAAATTATTGCTGGGAAACGACTTTTTTTTTGGGGTGAATAAATTACGTTTTACGGTAAAAGTCAATGTAACGCGCTGAAAACATTAGGCTGGTGGACACATTTAATAGTAAACGGGTTATGGAGGTATTTAAAGTTAAGTTATGACCTTAAAATCCAGTATTTGAAAAAAAAACTTGTAAAAATTTGGAACTTTGACTTCGAATATCTCCGTAACTAGTAGGTTCCCAGGTATGGTGCAGAACAAAAAAACGACTTCGTTAAGGGTAGAAAAAAAAGTGGTATCGTATTACCCAGTACTGGGTTGTGGAGGTCAGATAGGCAGTCGCTCCATGTAAAGTACTGGTATTTTACATGATGCTGCAACCGGTTAGGCTGGAAGCCGACCCCAACAAACTTGGGAAAGGCTAGTTTAGTACCTACATCATCCGGACCCGCCCCCCACACATCGAATAGTTTCATCGGTAACTTTAAAAAATCAGCTGTTGCATAATTTTGACCGTGTAGGTATTGCACTTTAGAGTAAACAGCATTTTTTTTTTAATTAGATACCGATTAAAAATTACTATGTGAGGGTTTAGAACGATCTGCCGGGGCTGCGGGACTGTTCGAAAGAGATACCGTGGCCCCGAAACACAAAGGGCGATGAAGGAACATGGATGGGTTTTAGTCAGTAAAAGTCTGACACTCCCTCCTGCTCCGCCCAAAGCGGGAGGAGTCATTCGACGATTTCCCATCCGAAAAAAAAAAAAGGGTTTAGAACGATGTTCTGAATATTATGTGATAACGGTTTGTGCGTCGGCGTCCCTTCTAACTTGTTTTATTTTAAAACTAAACAAGTCCCATTTAGTTTTACAAAATACTTCAGCCGTAACCGACACTTTTCGCCCAAAATGCTCCAAAATGTCCACTATCAGTGCTCGGTACTTAGATATAGTACGGTCATTAACGCCTGTCTTTGTTGACGTGGCTCGTGGCCAAACAACCCATCAACAAGTGTTGATTTACATTTTAGTTTAGCTATATTCTGTTCTAGGGAATTTAGATAAGCTGAGCTTTCGTGTAGATTTTGTACTATTTTACATTAGGCTTGCTTAATGGCAACAGGGTCATCCATTACATGTTACATGGGCTTTGTAAATCTGTGTATTGTGGTACTTTACCTACTGTATTCGTGTGTGTATAGATAGACAAGTAGGTAGGACTTTGATTTCCTTGTACTTTTGGCTGAAATGGTATGTAACCGGATACAGCTGAATACCAATATTCTACATGGAGTTACTGCCTAATCTGACTTCCACAAAGCAGTTACTGGGTAGGAGTATCGTATTGATACCCCCTGGGCAAGGCTGCAGTCATGTACTACTGAATTCACTGACAGTCGACTACGTATCACTCATGTCATAAGGGTCAAAATTGGCAGACCATCAGTGAAGTCGTTACTACCTATTATCTTTAAATAATCATCTATAGGAATCTATGCAGCTCGACTGGACTGACAATTATGACGCTCTGTCGAAAATCTGTTCATTACTTACCACTCATGCAATTAAATAGCTATTCTGAAACAGCTTCCACCCGATTATTCACATACAAAGTCCAAATAAATACAGCTATTTACTAACTGCCAATCCACTGCAAATAAATGAACGCAACAATTTTGTTGAAATTAAACTCCCTGCATTTATAACGCAGCTTGAAGCTAAGCGAGGCGATATTACTCGTAGTAGGGGCTAATAGAGAGCATGAATTATGTAAGCGACACAGCCAGTGACGGGGAAATAACCAGGGAACGTGCCGGGAACGCGGGGAACGAAAACGTTGACCGGAATTTTTGATTTGCAACATTGATAAAGGAAAACAGTCTAAGCTGATAAGTTACCTGTTGTAGAAACCAGAAGATTGATTTTTATTAGATAAATAACTTCTGAACTGCATGAAAAATTATATGTCAAACTATCATATTGGATTTATAGATACTAGATTAATAGAAATATCTTAAAAACTGAGCCAGTAGAACATGAAAAACAAGATAAAATGAGATTGCATATATAAATAAAATATTAAATAAGCTATTCACGAAACGTAGCTAGTAAGCAAAGATACATCTAGCGGGGCTAATAGAAAGCATTAAATTATGCAAGCGTCCTTGTCGTCGTCGTAATCTTAACCAGTGCAGGCCGTAGTGATGTAAAGTGAACCCCGGGAACGTAACATACAGGACAGTTGGAATGTTGGCGATGCACTTCCCGAGGTGCCAGCACAAATGAATGCAAAATTGCACGAGAAGTCACTATGAATAACTTTACCATCATCCAAAATTAAATCTGATTTTATGTGTTTTAATGACTGAAAGTCTTATTTATGTGACCTTGGTTCTTCAGTATGTACTACAGGAATTTTTGGTTCTAGGACATGCCGGTTTCCTCACGATGTTTTCCTTCACTGTTTTGAGAGCAGTGGTGATGAAATAAATTACACAAAGTTATGCGCCTGTCTGGGTTTGAACCCATGACTTACTGTTCGTAAGTCAGGGCCGCCACCACTGGGCCAACGCTGCTCTCAGGTAACTTAGGTATCAGGTTGTAAACAAAATCCAATGAGCGTAAAAATAAAACATCGTTCAACATAATTATCCAATGTTTATCCCGTTATTTACAAATCCCGGGGCATAATTTCCCGTATCGTTCCAACACTGCTGCCGGGGCAAAGGTTCCAGATTTTTATTGAATTTTACTTTATTTCGAGCTCATTCCACTCATTGCGAAACGCCCTGATTTTCAGTGAACCGTTTTAAAGTGTTATATTTTAACCGATTTCGAACGAGGCACTTGGTGGTGTTTGTTTTTTTTTATTTATTTATTTCATTTTCGTTAGCTAGTGTGTTTGTGAAGCACTTTTCGAATTTTGTTGCTAAAAACATTAGCTTATACCCAATCTGTAACGTACCGGTAAAGAAGAAAAATATAAGCTGTACTTGCCGCGACTGTTTAGGGACGGCTGATTATTTTAATAAATTAGTTAAATTACAGGTAATCGTTGGAAGGCCTCCCACTAGGTGGACCGATGACCTGGTGAAGATTATGGGAATCCACTGGATGCGAAACGCACGGGACCGGTCAATGTGGCGACACTTGGGGGAGGCCTTTGTCCAGCAGTGGACTTCTTTCTTCTGAAATGTTGATAATAATGATAGCTTTTCGGAATGAATGTCTCATCACAATCAACCGTCTTAACTTAGGATATCTGTATTTTTAATTCAATTGTACAGGTCAGAATGTGATATCTAGACTGCAAACTGACCGGTTTTGTGGGTGGTAAGACATCCGATATTAATAATTTCAGTAAGCGAGTTCCCAACCTCAACATTGTATCTATACCTTAGTACAAAAAAAAACGTTGCGAATAGCCTGAGACCTATTTCATAGTTTTCGCATCTAGTCACTGTTCCTACCTGAACATTCGGAAATATTACAGAATTTGTTAAAGCAGTAAAATTGATCTGCCAACGTGGTGAAATAAACCAAACTCCTGTTATTTTATCGTAAGATGTTAAATGTTGATGTATGAACTGAAATGGAACCAAAAGAAGCAGATGATTTTCTGTAGTTTTTGTGTGCGTAAAGGCGTAAATTGTGTATGTAGTATTTTCCTTCCAAAAATAAATAGCACCGCAACACGACGCACAATAGCTACCCGTACCGTCATGCACGCACATACTGCGCTGCTATCGTTACTAATTCACAGAATGTCCTCCTCTTGTTCCGAGCTCTGAATAAAATATCATAAGAACACGTACACTGTACAGGCACTGACAAAATACGTTCGTAGAGAGAGTTAGAGCTATTTTTGTCTGGTCTTTGAACGATACAAACTGCTTTTACACTTATGACATTACGGCTTTGAGTGTCAGGCTTTTACTGACTAAAACCCATCCATGTTCCTTCATCGCCCTTAATGTTTCGGGGCCACGGTATCTCTTTCGAACAGTCCCACAGCCCCGGATGACATTACAGCTGAAATGTTAACAACATAATATAGAATGACATTGGGTCATATATCTTCATATGTCAAACCGAATAAAAATTGAGACACTGATTAGAATCGAAAATTAAAAAAAAAAAAAAAAACATATGTTTCATAAAATGGGCAACTTATAAAGAAGGTTTTAAGGCCTGAATTCCTGTCACGCTGACAGGCCGTCGCGCGCGGTCCGTCGCGTACGTTAGCGAGATAACAGTAGCAAATACGCGCCACTGACGTCAGCGTCGCAGTATGGTGCTATATAGAACACAATGTATACTCGTACGCGCGACCGACGGCGACGCACGCGACCGACGTCAGCGCGACAGGAATTCAGGCCTAAGTTGATGCATTTTTTTTAATCTTTGTCAAAAACTAAAGTTAGTTACTTTATAAGTTTATAAACATTGACGAAGGCATAAAGGCTTGACTGTACCTACGCACATTCCGAAATAACATTTATGTAGTACTTTCTACACAAATAATAAATACATATGTTCGGAGTGTACCATTCCATATGCATTTGACCCTGGATACTATTGATAGCTTTTCTTTAACTTTGTATTGATAAATAAGTATGCCCAACAATTTTAACAAATTGGCTACTGTATGGTAAACGTGTTTTTCTTCTCAATTTTAGCGAATCACGATTACCGATACTATAAAGGCAAATTATACATACATCACCGACTTCCGTCGACAGACGCACTTTTATAAATACTCCTAATCCATAATGCCGCGAATGGCAGCCATCTTATTTTTTTATTAATAAAATCACTCTAGTTTGCACCGTAATTCACTAGATGCGATTAAAGGCTGGCATATGCTAGCAGAAAAACCCTCTGCCTCCATTTACTACATAATACTGACTCAGTCAACTTCAAAAGATTCACAGTGTTTTAAAAACTTAAACGCTTTTAGAGGTTTGTGGACTTTGTGGCGTAAGCGGCCCTTAGCCATAAAAGTACCTACTTTTATGTGTTAAATTGAGAGAGAGAAAGAATTCAGTCGTTGATATTATAAAATAAAAATAAATAAATAAATAGTGTTTTATTGCAGGCAAAAATACCCATATACAAGAAAAATACAATTGAAACAGATAAAATAAAATAGTAAAGAAATCATTGATAAATCGTCAAGAAGTTTTGCGAACGCTTCTTAACTAGTTTTATTTAGTCAGTCATGTGAATAAAAACCATTAAAACTTCAAACAGCTTTACTGTGTCTTCATTCACGAACTCACAACGAAACAAAGGGTATCCATTACTCGGAAAACTTACAACTTCCGAGTAATGGATACCACTTCGTCCGCGTACAAAAAGTACAACGTAACTGCATGCCCTGGTAGCTAGTACATGTGCACTTATACCGGTGTACATGCACTAGATTCCCGCCACCCGGGCCGGATTCCTGCCGTAATGAGCATGGCATTCCTTGGCGTGCGCTGAAACATAAAACTCTATAGCGCTGCTGAGCTATGGTGGATATGGTTTTGGTATGTTTAAAGAATTAATTTGATTATTACGTAGGTACTTTCAGTTAATGGAATAAGAATAATTAATTTTAAAAAGTATTACAAAAGTGTACATTTAGGTGCTATAGTGTTATTTTTTAAACAATTGTATAATTAGTGCTTATAAGTAAACTATAACTAATATATATATATGTATATTTAAAACAGTTGCAAGTAACGATAATGTCGAATTCTATTGTTAGGTAGCGACCTTTCTTTTTTCGGGCCATCACTTTACATTGCATAATTTAATTAGGACATTAAAAGTTTTAAAATTAAATATAATATTATATAAATAGTTTGGCTCAAAGGTTTTGCCCCCGAATTACTTATCGGTCCTAAGTTCGAATCCGTAGGCATTTACTTTATGTAGGTTAATCCATTACCACTGCACAAAAAAATCATCTTGCGAGACATGTCCCAGAGGCTAGAACCAAAGATTCGAAGAGAGATCACATCCACCAACCTTTATTAGACCCGCGTGGGTTATGGTCCACTTCCTCGCACATGGAGGATCCCCTTGTCCCAGCAGTGGGACCGTGCTTATTAATTAGTGCTGAGTAAAGTGAACCATATTTCCTGATCTTACAATTACCCGTAAATTCTACTACCAATTCCTAATTACTAGCTTCCTAATTGCCGCTTAATTCACACGGCATCGCTTTAATTGAACAAAGAGCCGTTTGTGTACACCTACGCTATCCTTAATACTAATTAATCAATCCGGAATCTGATAATTAAGTAGGTACATCATCAGAAAGTGCTGACAACATTCCCACAATATAACGCCTATACACAATCTTAGGTGATGCTACTTAGGTCTACGTCAAATGACACGCGTGTTTCATTTGTATTTTTCACGTAAGAAAAGTCTTGGATTATAACTTAATATTGTAGCAACTAATACAACTATACAGCGTCAGCGTGTATGAGGAAGTTGTGATAATTTTTTAAGATGTGATATAGACCATGAAACCGACCAACTTTCTCCATAGGACAAACATGGGTATCACGAAAAAAATTTCAGCCGCCACCTACTCGACTTATATGTATGAATGTTTTTTTTTTTTTTTTTTTTTTTCTGTTGTGAAATCATCAAATGACTTTTCCCGCTTTGGGCGGAGCAGGAGGGAGTGTCAGAATTTTACTGACTAAAACCCATCCATGTTCCTTTATCGCCCTTTGTGTTCCGAGGCCACGGTATCTCTTTCAAACAGTCCCGCAACCCCGGCAGGATTTTCTGTATCCTTAGGTAAATATGGTCACAGTTTTCTGATTAACGCTATTTAAAACTTTTTTTTTTATTAACATCAACATTAACATTACACAAGTGTTTTTGGGTTTTTCCATCTTGTATTCCTCAGTAGCAGCCACGGAGTCTGGATTGTTGTTGGTTGATGGCCTAAACCTACGGGGATTATAGGCGTGATGTTATGATGTGTCTACAGTGTTTTTACCACAGTAACAACCCAACATCAACCTTATTTTAAACAACAATACAAGATCAATGTGGCTTTGACAGTGATGCAAATTCCGAGCTACAAAAACTGCGAGAATATACTGTAGCACAAAACTACATTAGGATAAGTACCTACACAGTTAAAGAAACTACTGTAAAACCATGCAATTTAGATTTGGCTACAACAAACTCCCCGAGGACGTACAAAAAGCGACAATACGAACAAAGCCAGTGACAAAAGCTGGCGATTACATTAAATATAACTGAGTTCTTGATAGTGTTCTCCTACATTTAAACTGTTGTTGTCTCCAGAGATTTGTCTCAAAAACACGAAAGTATGTTGCTTCCTCACTAATGTTTTGTTTAGTTGGATAGTTAGTATTGTTTATGGACAGCTAACTAAGGTATGTGTTTTGTTAAATGTTCATATTGACAATTGTTTTTATCCCATAGTTCGTGTACTTAAATTATTTTTTGACCACTGCTCTCAAAAAGATGCAGGTTCTCCATCTTCATCTCATCCATCAGAGCGCACACTCCCTCTCACAGAGGGGAGGCCTGTATCCCAGTGGGAACATTATGGGCTATGCATAATCGATCGACAGATGCAACGAAGAGAATGCTTGATTTTCCATTACTATTATCTGAAGAAAAAAAAGACAACACAAGTTTGTTACATCTGCAGTTGTAATTACAAAACCAATGATTCTTGACTGTTATGTACAGGGTTTTGAATAGTTACCCATTCAAACCAGAACTAACGAACGAATAACGAAGAAATCAGAACAGTCTTCTAAGTTGATAAAACATGTACACCCTAGCTGCAAGCGGTTGATAACTCAGTATGTCTTGACAAAAATTGGTTCCACTAGACGCCGCGCCACGTTACCTAGCCGCATTTTAAACCAAGCTTAAGACTAATAAAAACAACAGAAATAATGCCTTGCTTCGTTTTTGCTGTTCAGTTTTATGATATTTTCTTTCTGGGTTCTGATTGCCAAAGTATATTTAAAATGCTTTCCAACGAAATCTTAGCTTTTGTTGGCCTTGTCTGCAAGTGCAACCACAACTGTTGGCACTTGCACCAATCATTTTCTAGTAAACAGATATGTTGTGAGCGCGCAATCGTGAACACTCGAAAACGGCCCAATTGGGTCGTATTGCCTTTAATCTGCGTCACTGCGTGTATATGTGAGCTGCCGCTGCCGCGCGGAACACTTTTCTCGGTTGATTTGTAGGTGTATAACATATCTGTTTATTAGAATATCATTGACTTGCTCTTGGACTCTCGAAGGCCTAACGAAATGAAATGGTCAACTCTTTTTTTCTTAATTGTGTTTACTAGACTAAGGATTTATAACACAAAAGTACAATTCCGTAAGTGACCACAGACTACAAAACATAGCGACAAAGCCGCAAACCGCAGCTGCAATACGCTATGAAAACATTTCGATCTGACATAGGGAACCCGTTCCGTAGAGGGCGGCATTGATCGACTTCGGAATTGTAACTGTAGTGCCAAATGAGTGGTTTTTGTGCGATTTACAAAAAATCTATTGATGGGACTAAAAAAATAAAACACATAAGACCTGCTTTATAGTTAGTTCAGTTAGTAAGCAAAGTTTCATGATCTAATTTCAAGTACTTTTTGAATACCAGCGGTTTATTGTTTGATTTGGAGGTAACTTTGGATTTTTTTTCTATCGAAAAAAGTTTATGGAATCGTGTTTTCGTCACACATAGGACTTAGCATTTATCCTCAACTTTACCATATATTTATTTCAAAATTAATACTGCAGTATTTTAGGAGTAACGGACGATCATACTAAGCCATTTGAGGGATAATGTACAGAATTGTTTAGGGCTATAGCCCTAAACATTTCTGTTCTGTAGTTGTATAGTGATATTACAAGCTAAGTTTAATCAGTAACGAGTCACCTATTAATAATGAACCACTCTAAGGAAATCAGTCCGTAACTCCACTACCAACCAAACCATTATCGCGTACAATAAAAATCAAAATAAACAAGGAAAACAAAGTAATCATAGTATTAATATCAGTATAATTGGCAAGTCATCGTAACTCAACAATAACTTGATATAACGCGCGGCTACAAAAGATTGAAGCAATCATCGTAAAATTAAGTCAAAGATCAGAGTGCAGATGGGACACATTGACTAACTTTAAAAGTGCGCTTGTGGAATAATATTTTGTCTACAAACTGCTAGACAGGTGACAAAGACAACAAACATCCCTAAAAACAAATCAGAGACTTGAAACGTGTATCAACCTAACCTGACTTTTTTTGATTCTAAACATTGTGTGAAGGCTGTGCTTAAATATTTCTCACTGCAATCTTATTCAGATGGGACGAGTCTTGACCGCTCTCTCGCTCGTGTGTTCTTCAGTGCATTGTTTTTAAGGTAATAAAACAGTCAAAACCAATGCAAACACGGTAAAAACGATAAGGTTTCAAGCAGAAGTAACTACTTACCCTAATGGCAATAATGGGTTGGACAAGGTCATTGAGGCACAAAACTTTTCCCCATCTGTTTCTACTCGAAACTTGGTCCATGTTGTTTAATGTTGAACGTAAAATCGCTTATAATCGCACCCGACGGCATCGCATTTATAGCAAATTCGTTAAACCCTTCTTTATGGTTCACCAAACGACTGTTTTTATTGTGTCGTACGTTTATACCCTTGGGTGGCGAAATTTTGGGTAACCGTGGGTAAGTTTTGACAGTTTAAATGCGTTTAATTTCATTTGGACGCAAACAGGAATATTTGTTTTTCAGCTGGAAACTGAAACCGGGGGCATTGCATGAGATGAGACAGCACTACTGCGCCCGATGTAACTAACAGCATATCCCAGAGGCCATAGTAGGACGTCATGGTATTGGCACCCTGGTTCTCGATTCCCTGGTAGGGCAAAGTGTTGTCGGGTTTTTCCATCTGGAATTTCTCAGTAGCAGCCACGGAGCCCGGATTTGTGCCCGGTTGATGGCGACAGTCTCGAACCATACTGGAACTTAAACATAACCATCCAAATGTGTCACACACATTCTGTTACCTCTGCTTATCCCTTCGGGGATTACATTCGGGATGTTATGTAGCTAAATTCAATAGAGCGCTATAATTTACATATATATCTCCTAGCGTCAGCGCAAATGGACACAACAGTAATAACAAGACTTACATTGCTGCCTACCCTCCACGTAATCCCAGTCGCTTCCAACAACAACGGAAATGGAAACCGCAACCGGTGACACTCATTAAAAATTGAAAAGTTTCAACAGTTATCGGTTATTTTAATACCGGAACCGTTCAAATATAAATCACGCTTTACAATTTCCGCTACAGATAACCAAGGCTAAAGTTTTGCGGTTTTTTTTGCTTCGAATGCTATATAAATATGTACATACAGTTTATCGGTTTGTCAGCAAGTCAGACGTAGTTTATAGGCTTTTAACGGATTGGTTAACTAACGCAATTTATTTGAAAGATTAAACACAACTTTATGTTGTGCAGCAATCCTTGATCATTATTTTGGTGGAATTTTCGGGAGAACAGTAGTGTTGTAATTAGGTAGGGAATGGATGCATGGGTTGCTTAAATATATATTTTATTAATTTTGATTTTTTACTAAGAAATGTCTGATGGAAAAACCCAATAACACTTTGCCTGACCTAGGAATCGAACCTAGGGACCTCATGCTCAGCAGTGGCGCTTTCGATCTCTAGACTAACGAGGCAGTCCATAAATTCTAACGATAAAGTCAGAATAAAAGATAAAATATACAGACAATTTTTTATTAATATTTTTATCTAAACTAGTATAACAAAGAGTCTGCAATAAAACGAAAGATGTTAAAACGACTATTAACCGAAACCGTTAGCAAACTGAAATTAGTAAAGTTTTCCCATCTTTTTGCACCCCTGGACAAATATTTTTTGCACCCCTGAACGTTGGCACGTAATTCCAATCTTCATGGTGCATCCAAGGTGATGTTATGTTATGTTATAAACGTGATGCTAAATCAAAGTTTAGTGTGTGGGAAATGCGGAGCATTGGCGGAATTTGGCTATAAAAATATATTTTTCCGCAAATTATATGAGATTCTAGTGCTTCTAGTTCAGCCAGATAAGTAAGAATTAAAGGTCATTAACCCACATACATTTATTCAAATACATAATTTCGAAAACAGAAATAATGACACTAACCTGCCTTACGTTCTTAGGGTCCCGGGTTCGAATCCCGGTAGGAGCAAATGTTTGTGTGATGAGCATGGACATTTGTTTCCGAGTCATAGGTGTTTATATTTATGTATAATAAGTATGTATTAACAAACAAAAAATATCTATGTAGTATATCAACTATCTGGTGTTCACGACACAAGCCTCGTTGCTTAGTGTGGCACTTCAGGTCCAGCGATATTTATATTTAAACTTCTCCCGAAACGACCTTTATCGTGATCCTTGACTTTTTCTAGTAATAAAAAACGTTCATAATGTATTGTCGGGGTACTTACGCAGAGGAATTAAGGAAAGAGCAATGACCTTTATTCTTACTTATCTGGCGGAGACTATAGTAGAAATGCTAGTCGTTAAAGTTTCGAATGTGTTAGGAAATCGAAGGTGAATTATGAGAGGGAAAATCCAAGATATTATACTATAATAAGCTAATAATAATATAATTACCACTCACTCATGACTCATTGACATAATTGTTCTCCCAGATGGTGGATGGGGAGGACCCCCTCCTATTTGACAGATTCGTAAACAAGTAACTATCACGAGTAGGGGAAAAGTGCCAAACCTCCCCTTTTCGCCCCCCTTCCTCCCCCTCTCTATCGTATCTCGGAAACAAAGAGACCCGTATTTTGTTTTTTCGTTTATCGAATTTTCAAATTCATTTAAGGATTCCAATGGATTCTCAACATTTTAGAAGGGTTATTTATTTGTTATTATTATCATTTTATTATTTGCATGAATATTGTGATGATTAATTATTTTTAAGAAAAGAAAAGGGATGTGAGAGGATTATTATTATGTAGCAACACTAATATGTAGTTGGTTGTTAATCTATGGTACGCCGGGCACTAGAGCGCGGATTAGCTTGCAACGAATATTTATGTAAGTCTCACCTGAAATTGTAAAAACTAATAAATAAATAATAACTAGAACGACTGAGAAGTGTTTCAATTATATATAAAACACATCTTACAAACAGCATCAACACAAGGATATCCCGAAGAATACGGCTCGGCTCGAAAATTCTGCTGTCTAAAGTCCCGTCGAGGCTGTGTACAGACTGAGAGTTGCACAAAGAGCCATTGAGCGTTCCACGCTCGGCACAAAACTGGTGGATCGAGTACTTAACGTTGAAATCCGAAGAAGTACAAAGGTTTTAGATATTGGAAATGGCGTTACGGAACTCAAATGCAAATATTTGGGCAGCCGACCTAGCAAGGCGCAGTGATGACAGGTGGACTAAGGCAGTCACCGAATGACGTCCAGGAACTGGGAAAAGAAATGTGGTTCGTCCGGTGGCGAGATGAGCAGACGACATAGTTGCCATTAGGAAAAATCCTGGATGAGGCTGGCACCGGACCCTGGAGATTGGCAAGAAAAATAGAGAGGCCTAGACCCAGCAGTCGATGAATTCAGACTGTTGATGATTATGCAGAGTTTTCACAAGCGTGTATCCGAATATGTGTTTTTAAAGAACCCTTTCGAAAAAAATTACGCGGACATACACCACACTTGAAAGTTTTGTCACCAGTGTGTATTCGAATATGTTGTGTTAAAGAACTCTTTTCACTAAAACCACGCTGACATATATTACACTTGTAAGGTTTTTCACTAGTATGTGCTCTATAATGTTTTGTTAAGGAAATCTTTTTACTAAAACCACGCTGACATACAAAACACTTAAATGGTCTTTCACCAGTGTGTATTCGAATATGATTTCGTAAAGTACCACTTTCAATAAAACCACGCTGACATACATCACATTTGAAAGGTTTGTCACCAGTGTGTATTCGAATATGTTTTGTTAAATTAGCCTTCTGAGTAAAACTACGCAGACACACGTCACACTTGTAAGGTTTTACACCAGTGTGTATTCGATTATGTCTGGTTAAACTATCTATCCGACTAAAATTACATTGACACACATCACATTCATAACGTTTTTCACTAATTCGCGTTTGAGTATGCTGTTCCTGTTTCTTTACTTCATATAAACTACGCTGATCACATTAGTCAGACTCTTCGAAAGAAGTGCCAGGTTTGAACGTACGATTTCGAGTTGTCCGGAAAACTTTCAAGTTTGATGGTTCATTTCTCTTTAACTCCGCTGTAATTGTATCTTCTAGTTTTGTTTTTCTTGTGACGTGCGCACCTGAGATTATAAATGTGTAGGTAAATAACGGCAGGCCACGAAGGAGATGGCGGGAAGGAACGGGACAAGTTCCGTCTGAACTGGAAGGAGGACGCGCGGGTTCGCGAGAAGTGGAAAGAGTGGAGGAAGGCCTTTGCCCAGGAGTGGGACAGAGCAGGCCAGAAAAAAAAAAGGTAAATAAAATAAAAATTAATAAGTTTGAACAGAACAGAACAATGAAAAGGAGCGCAGAGCAGGAGAATTGCTGTTAACATTGAATAATAAAGATTATAACTAGTGACATTAAGGCGACTACAGGAGCTAAATTAGCAACTCCATTTGTGGTGGTTCAAACTTCGTTTGAAATAATGTTACAATAAAGTTCTAATCAGCTTGCACTACAAAGTGATTGTAACGTCAGTCACTGCGGGCCGAATAGTGCGAAATGAGTGTTTTTTTTCGATTTACAAAAAATCTAATGATTGGACTTAAAAAATAAAACACTGTCATGCTAATATGTTGCTTGTAGAATCATTTATTTGCCGAAAAATCAGAATAATCGCATGTATTTTAGTATTATATGGTTTTACTCGTTAAACGAAATCTTAAGAGATAAGTTCGTGATTTTTTTTTCGAGTATAATTAGTTGTATTATGTTTTCAAAACACTATCATACTAGCATATATCCTGAAGAATATCATACATTTTTCTGGTTATGTTTATTGCAGTGAATCATATGCTTTTTGCATTATAAAACTCGCGTTTAGCTCCTGTAGTCCCCTTAAGAACAAAACTGTGCAAACTTGACGCCGTCGGGGCACAAGAACAGCGAGAAGGTAATGGCTGATCTTAGCGTTATGCTCAAGGATTGTGGTGAGTGGTCGTTTTGCTGGCCATGGCTTTAGTTTGTTGATAAATGTATATGTTCCTAGTTCATCATTTGTGACATAATGGTTACAGTTCTACGGGTATGGTTAGCACTAACCACTTGCTATCAGGTAGACCATCGACCAGTTTGCTAACTTACTGAATAGCTATCTAATACTTACATTTGTCACCGCGGCTGTTTGTTTCTTTTCAGGCACTTCTATCGCTTCTTCCATTTCAATTTTAATCTCTATTAAAGGCACATCCCCTTCTGAATCTGGTTCGGAATGGTCTGTGAGCGTATCTTCTTCATCTAGATAGCTATTGTCTACATCTGGTTCTAGATCTGTAATTAAGATCAATAACACTAATATTATTGATTTATTATTAAATTGTTTATTTTTACATAAAATGGTTTTCTGTGAATTCAAGTCATGTTTTGTTTTTTCTTTCTTTATTACTTGAGCGTCCTGCGTCAAATCACTGATATATATATATTTTAATGTATTTAACTCACGTAGCATTTGTAGTGTGTGTCTCATGCCTATGTCTGTATGTGCAAGTAGATATATATTTAATGGTTTGTCAATAAATATCAGTATTATACATCAAGTTGTCTACTCAATTACACCTATCCCTACATGGCGACTGCCTTCGGGCAAGTCGTGCATAATGGCCGTGTCGCGTTACTACTGGCTTTATTTTTAATTGGTACGAAATTATTCAAGATGTGTCAATCCTAACAAACAAAAGAAGAGGTTTTCCTGGCCCAAAATGCAGCCGGTGCTGGAAATAGTGCAAATTTGCAGCAAATTGGGACACATGAGCATCCAGACAATTATGACAACAATCATTATCTGCGTCATGGGTGCAGTGCTGCTCTAATTGGGATTTAAGGCACATAAAAAATGCCATACTCGTTGGATGCGTCAGGAGATCAACCATCAGGCTTTTGAGGGACATGCGATTGTCCCGACGAGGTCGCTGCCAAAACACTCCGAACGTAGCAGCGAAGCAGCGAGCAAAAATTGAAAGTCAGTTTAAATAGTGAACTAGATGAGTGCTTTTAAAGTGCGTAATAAGTGTTTGTTTGTGTACGTACGTAAAATATTCGGGAAGAAATTAAGGAAAAACTGTTATGTAGTGACTGATTAAGACAAAATCTAAACTATGCAGTGGCGTCATAC
The DNA here is from genome assembly GCA_941918905.2 of Xestia sexstrigata. NCBI lineage: Eukaryota > Metazoa > Arthropoda > Insecta > Lepidoptera > Noctuidae > Xestia > Xestia sexstrigata. Next base: position 24,022,697 of record OW799201.2, read on the forward strand.
TTAATTAATAAAATAGTGTCTTATGGCTCAGGAAATTGAAAACAATCATAAGCCTGTAGCGGCACTACAAAAAGTACTACAGCAACATAGAACAAAAAGTACTACAGCGCCATCTATGACACAGACGATGAATTAACAGCGAAACACGTCAGAAATCCTACATCGCGCAAGCAGAGTTATCCGCAATGTAAGACTATATACAAGAACCCGACAACAACTGTCGGGCAGTAGCCCACCAGACATAACACCCGTCTGGTCGGAGGATCCTCCCTTTTCTATGGGGGATGAAGAGCTTTACCACCCTGTTCTTAATACCCCCAAAAGCCCACACACCTTAACCTTTAATCACAATCTACTGATCAGTGGATAATTGTTTTGGTTGTGCAATAAGTGCTATTATTTTAAGTTTATAAATATACAGGGTGAACTTTTCAAGTGTGCGTGGATGGCCAAAAACCGAGACTATGAGAAAAAGGAACCTCGAGCCCGATTTTAATAAAAATTAAAACTGCATCATTCGATTTTTGATAAAATCAATATTCTTGGCCAGGAATCGAACCCATTCGTTTTGGAAAAAAAAACACACACTACCTATTATTACACCACTCGTCGTTAGTAAGGATAGAATGGGGTCGATGACACACCAAACAATTGAGATACTTTTTAAGAGCTGTCAAAACGCGGTTCAATCATAGATTTTGTATGGCAATAGCAAACTGTGGCGTCACTGTTTGGTCAACTCAATAACTCAACTATTTATTGATTTCCGAGCAACTAAAAATCGAATTTGGCAATTAATTGAAAATAAATCGGGTTTTCAGGCCCAAAATAAGTTTTTTTCTAAAGATTGCTATCTTGGAATTATTGTTTTATGGTGTCATCTACCCTTTTCTAAGAAGTACATACAGCAAACATATGAAAAAATGAAAATTTTAGGTTTTATCATTTTAAAATTGACATCCGCCAATCTTCAAAAACTTGTGATCTAATTTCGATTTTATTGACTCCCCGCGGTTAAAGGCCACAATTAAGAGAAAAAATCGTAAACAATTTAATTAGACCTTACTAGTAAGTTGGCACAAATTGTGATTTTGTTCGATGTTTCGTTGATTGACTGTTTGCATACTGTTTAGTATTTTATCAAAAATGAACTCTTTCTTTTAGTTACTGTGTCTAGGAGCTTTCTGAATCAAGTCCATAACACAGTGGCCTTAATTTGTTTATTATTAGCTAATACTTACTATTTGTCACCACAGCTGTTTGTTTCTTTTCAGATATTTCTATAGCTTCTTCCGTTTTGATTGCCATTAAAGGCACATCGCCTTCTGAATCTGGTTCGGAATGGTCTGGGAGCATATCTTCATCTGGTTCTAGATCTGTAAGTAAGCAATAACACTTGCATTACTGGTTTATTATTAAAATTGTTTATTTCAATGTGTATGTTGTAACATCTGTACAGCCTCTTGTCTGGTGTCTCAGACCATAAAGCTGAACGTTTGTTCTATGAATTCTTGAAATTCGCAAAAAAGGACATTCTACAAAATTTGACACAATCAGCTGATCAACAATAATGGGTAAACTAAAACGAACATATGAATTTCTGACAGTCACACAGCAAAAGTTGATCACTTTTGTCACACAGCAAAGGTTGGTCACTTTCGTCACACAGTAAAAGTTGATCACTTTCATCATTTCTTGATCTAAGTCACCACACGAGAGGTTGTGTGCTTATTATGTTACACCTTCTATATTTAGTCGTAAAAAATATTAATACTTTATTTAAGTTTATGATTTCTTTATCAATTATCATTAATAATTTTTTGTTCTTCTAAACATACCATCACTTAGATTTTCCTCCTTTGGTTCAATAATATCAACTAGTCCCTCACAAACAGCTGGTAATGGTTCTTCGATAGCAATGCTTCCCATTTGACATTTATCCATGATACTTATGTTTTCTATGGGAGTTGTAATGAATCCACTGCAAGACACTGAGTGGTCTGGGTTTGTTAAAGGATTAGGCTGCAATAAGAATATTATAGTATTAGGTAGTCACTCAAAAGAGCCTCTACAAGTGAAGATACTTCAGTAGGCTCAATGCACCCGGGACAGTTGGCCAACTGTCCCGGGAGAGAGGACTGTTATCAAACTGCCACATTTATTGACAAAAGGATACAAATCAATATTCAACTCTCCATGCTGTGGTTGGCATACTTCTCAAAATCTCGAAACCCGCAAGCTGCGTGCAGCTCGCGCACCACTCAATTACTAGTTAGACGTCTAAGTTTAGAGCGTGAAATCATCAAAGAAAAGACTCGCATTCTGCTTCAACGGTAGCTTAATATACTTTTATTTTCTCATGCATTTAAACCTCGAATTTGGAGAATTCACCATCATCTGCATAGCCTCGGCTTCCAGTCTAACCGGAAGCAGCTGAATAGTAACCTACATGAAGCGACTGAGTATCAGACCACCGCAACCCAGTTAGTACTGGGGAATACGATACCTCATGGTAACACAGGTTGTCAGACTTTTTGGGCACTGACTACCTGTAACGACTGTCAAAGATCTACAAATGACAGCCGGCACCAACGGCTTAACGTGCTTTCCTAAGCATGAAGGAAACTCGGTATGTACTGAGTGGTCACCCATCGACAGACCAACCTAAGCAAACACGGCTTAACCTAAAGATCGACCCGAGCGCCTGCCACGACCTCCTTCGAAGTTGGAGAATTGTTTATGACTTTATGTTTTTATTTTCCATCAAATAATAGTAGATTGTATGACAAGGGAGCAAAATAGTATTTTTACGGCGAGGGCGCTATTTTGAATCCCGAGCGTAGCGAGGGATTCAAAGTACATGGCCTGAGGGAAAAATATGTTTGCTCTCGAGTCATATACTCTACTTTTCATCTCGTTCTATGAGAAAATAAATAAGAGACACTTTTAAGTAATTAATGAATAAGTTTAATTAAAAAAATGACATGTATGTAAAAAAGGTCAATTACAAATTTATATTTATATCTAATACACTGGAGATATTTTGAAAATTTATTGTCACTGTGTGTGTGTTTTATCTGGGATTGATATAGTTGTGGACTTATTTATACAGGTTGACATTTTTATCACTTTTCAAATAAAAAATGGGTATAATAGGTGAACGAAGTAGTAGAAGCAAATGGCATACTTTGTTTTTTTTTTTCGTATGATTTGAAATTCTATATTCTGTGGAAAAAAGAATTTCCATCCCATTTTTTTTGGAAAGTGATAAAAGCAGGAAGCTGGCAGTTTCATCTCAGCGGTAATGTTTCTCTATTTATTGTTTGTCTTTTTAGTTTAATCCGTGTTGTTAATATCTATTTACAGTAATAAATAGTTTGATATATATTCATAGTATTTATATATATTTATAGTATTTATATAAATATTTATATTTATTCATTTATACAATTTTCGTTCGATTTTTCGATTTCAATGAACGATTCATGTTCCAAATTCAAATCTCATTACTGCCCGCTAAAAAGTCTAGTGGAGAAAAGAGCTACTTTGCTCCCGCTGAAAGGGGAACAAAATTACACTTCTCGAATAGAAGGGATGAAAACTTTATTGTATTACCTAAAAATTTTCAACGGACTTGGACCCATCATAAACGTCCCGGATCCCTCCCAAAAACTAAATTAAAAAAATAAAATAAAATAAAAACTCATCCAGTAACAAATGGGCGACCTTAAATTACAAATTATCACGCGGAGCCGGTACAGTCGCGCGCATAAATTAATACTCACTGATACTCCTTATTTATGTACGTGACAATTCAATTTCGTGGCTGTATCGAAAACAAACTATTACTTGTATGAAGTTTTATTATGGTTGTGGGTCATCTATCATCATAAATATGACACCGGATAAAAAAATGGTAGACATTTTTCATGTTTTTTCTTTTTCAAATCTTTCAGATTTTTGTTTTTCCACTGCATTATTTTTTGAAGTGATAACTTCTTACGGGTTACTCGATTCGGAACGGTAACGAAGGAGTTCGGGAACGAAGTAGTTCCTGAATGACTGACTGACGGATCAACGCATAGCCTAAACCGCTAATCGTAGAGACTTGAAACTTGCAGGGTGTGTTCTTTGTATGAGGTAAAAAAGGATTTTCCGAAACTCTACCCCTAAGGGGTGAAAAAGGGGGGCAAAGTTTGTATGAGAATGTTATTTCTTGGTCTAATCTACTTCAAATTTTGCATACACCTTTTTTAAAAGAATTGATGGAAGACGTGTTTCATATTATATTAGAATTCATCCCCTAACGGGGTTAAAAAGGGGTAGAAAGTTATTTTGGTGGTGATTTACTTCGAAGGTGATTTATACTCCTTAGTGCTTTTGGTTTAAATTAGTACTTTTTCAGAATCAAAATCAAAAAAATCAAAATCAAAATATTTTATTTCACTTAGGCCTAGAAGGGCACTTCTAAAACGTCGAAAAAGTGCACGGTTTGCGTTGGTCGTTTCCATGGAGAAGAACCGGCAAGAAACTCCATGGTTATTCTTTTTAAATCATTAGGTAGGTATTACAATATTATTTTGTTACAGCATTAGTACTTAAGTATGGGGAGACAGCGTAGGCCCGACAATAGGTCGTTGCTTACTATACAAAAAACGTAAAACAGAAAAATATTTAACAAAAGTTAACAATCATCTGGGGATCTATAAAGCCTACTATGTTCACTCGTTCCCAAAATAAAGTTAAAAAAAGAATCAATACAAAGGTAAGAAAATTTTGTAAAAAAAAAAATATATACATAAGTGCATCAGTGCTGTAACTATTCTGAGCAAAAGAAGAAAAAAAAAAAATTATTTGAAAACTATTGAAAAAATTTTAACGGAAAGAAAAGAAAAATGGGATTGCGAATAGTTAGAGACATCCACAAATTTGTGCCGTTTATGAGCTACCAGGGAAGCCGCATACGCAGAAGCAACTAGAGCCAAACTTCTTTATCTTCAACGTAGTCCTTGATTTTGTTATATGCTTTTTTAATAAGGGCACGTTTGATATATATAGGTTTTGAACTTTCCAGCGGTCAGTTCTATAACTGACTTTGGCAACTTGTTATAAAAGGGTATACTGTTTATAATAAAAGACTTGCTAGTTTTTGTTAATCTGAATTTAGGTATTACAATTTCATGTTTACTGCGTGTATTTTATTATGGAAGTCGCTTCTAATTTTGAAAAGTTTTCGATTTTTGCGGACATATAAAATACATTCAAGGATCTAAAGTCCAAGGAAAGCCAGTATATCGATCACTTTAAAGTTTCTCTGAGTGACTCGCGAGGACATTTTATAGATCGCGCGGACTGCTCTCTTTTGTAGAATAATTGAGTCAACGTCAGCTGCTGATCCCCACAGCAGAATGTCATAAAACATAATACTGTGGAAATAAGCATAGTATACTAACCTAGCTGTGGCTACATCAGTTAACTGCCTTATTTTCCTTACTGCATATGCAGCTGAGATTAACCTACCCGAAAGAGTCCCACTGCAATTTTGAATCGATAGTAATCCCTAAGAATACAGTTTCCGCTATAACATCAAGTTTATTGCCGTCAAGATTTAAAATTAGCGAGGTGTCATCAGCAAATAGAATTATATCCGATAATTTGGCCATCATATAAGGAGATCATTAATGTAAACAAGAAATAGGAAAGGACCGAGAATTGAACCTTGGGGCACGCCCATCTTGACTAGAGACCCGGATCACGTCGCCCCATTTACATTTACTTTTTGCTGCCTGTTTGATAAATAGGAAAGAACAAGATCAGCAGCTCGTAATTTACAGATAAGTGTGATGTGGTCGACGCAGTTGAACGCTTTAGAGAGATCACAGAATGCCAATGGCATCCTGGGATTCCAAAATGTGAGTGATGAGTTTTACTCCCGCGTCCGTTGTCGACCTACCCTTCGTGAAACCAAACTGTTGACTATAATAATAATAATAATAGTTCATTTATTTCGAGCAACAAGACTCATAGTGTTAGTACCAATATACTTACAAACTATGTTAGTAATACACTTACAAACAATATGAAACAGAAAACAGATTGAGACATCATTGCTGCAAGGTGACAGGCCCAGCTGAAACCTTGCAGCAGTGGTTCACAAACTCACAATCATGCCTACTCGCAGAACTCGCAGAACTACTATGCAGAATCCCATTTGAGTTAAAGTGAGACAACATCTGGTCCAGCATTTTTTTTCATAGATTTTACGCAATGCTGGAAGCACAGATAAAGGTCTATAATTAGAGGGATCCCTCTTACAGCCCGATTTGAAAATTGGTACTTTTATTATTATTAAAATTGGTACTTTACTATGTTTCATTAAATCAGGAAACTGGCCGCTGTTCAAACATTGATTGAATATGCCTGTTAGGACAGGAGCGATTGATTCAATAATATCTCCAAGAACCTTGACTGATATCCCCTATAAGTCTTAAGTATTTTTTATGTTGAGACTTTTGAATGCGTTTTTAATTGTAGCAATACATATTGGTTTAAATTTAAAGTTTGGTATGTCCTTAGTAAAGTTTTCTTTATGAAGAGCTTGAGCTAATGTAGATGAAGAGGAGAGAGATTTCGTGACTTCCAATGGAATATTAGTAAAGAATTTTTCTAGTGTCTCGGCCACTAGAAATAGTCTGATTATCTATTTTCAAGGACAATTCATTCTGATCTCGTTGTTGTGTCTTTCCAGTTTATCTGATAATAGCCTGCCACACAGTATTTATTTTATTATTAGAAATACCAATTTTGTTAACTATTATTTGTGATTTTACTTGAGCGTAGACCCTTTGAATATTTCTGAATAGTTTCTAACATAAGTATGGAAATCTTGATATGAAGTTAAAGATTTTTCGTGATATTAATTGTATAAATTATCTCGGCTTTTTCTTATTCCCGCAGTGGCCCATTCACTAAATTTTGATTTAGAATTGACTTTAACTGTTCAAAGGACTTGTTTTATAGAATTCTTGGCAAACTGTACAAAATAATGTGCCGTAGTTTATATTGGGGTCTTTTGAATCAAAACTAGCGTTGGAAAGGTTGCTAAGAACATTACTATTAAAAGATTTTAATTTATTTTTAGTGAAAGTTCTTAATTGAATAGTTTTAGCTAAGTGTAACTTTTTGTCCAAATCAAAAGATACAAGTTGATCAGTATGGTCTGACCTAACGCCACTAATTAAGAACGTTACAAGTAGTAAATACATTATCTATGCATGAAGCTGAAGTTGCCGTTATTCTAGTTGCTTCATTGAATAAATCCATCTGGTATTTATCTACTAACATTTCCACGTCTAAAATTTTGCCGGAGAAGCGATTTATATTCTGGTGATAAAGTAAAATATTACAATCCGTCTTCTGTTTTGTCGGCTCTAATTGTTTAAAGAATCTACTACAGCATTATCGAAGATACTAGATAATACTGATTCATAACTTAACCTAGTCTCAGTTAAGTTATCATTAACTACGTGTATATTGAAAGCTAACAGAGTAGCCAGTAAATGTTGTCTTTTTTTATGAAGAAAAATATGATCCCAAATCTAACAAAATTGTTAGTATCAAAAAACAGTATACGGTCACTATGACGACATAATAAAATAAACATCAAGTTATTTATGCTAGAAATATAATCATTTTTTTGAGCAAGTAAATTGTCCGAATATGGCAATGCACATAATATTAATTTGCCTAATCTTAACTTAAGTATAGGGTGTCAATACCATAACTATGTCCTTTTTCGATATACTAAGGCTATTTCCAATTAGTTGAACTACGGTACTCTGCTCATTCAATTGTGTATGTTGAATTTTATGAATAAGCTCATTAAAGTGGTGGCCTACCATGACGTCTTAAAGCAGGATCGTTTTAATCTTGTTCCAGTGTGGGTAAGAGATGGAGCTATGGAGGACGTCTAGCGCCATCTCTTTCCAAAATCAAAATCAATCAAAATCAAAGCATTTATTTCAAGTAAGCCAGTTACAGGCACTTTTGAATTGTCGAAACAAAGATGAAAATTAAATGTAGCTACAGTCCCAGTCACAAGACATAAAAACTGTGAAAGTACTGTAGTTGCCCATTCCCTAGCGTAGATCTCTATGGAGAAGAACGGGCAAGAAACTCCATGGACACTCTTTTAAATCAGAGTATTGTTACAAAATCTTGGTTACATCAGTTCCCACACTGGAACAAGATTAAAACGATCCTGCTTTAAGACATCATGGTAGGCCACCTGGTTATGGTGGCAATGGTTCACTACTGTATGTTTAGAACGGTTATTTAACAAAGATCCAAAACCTGTTCCTAGTCTATCAGAGTACACTAAGATATTACTTTGGGTGGGGTTCAAGGTTGCTAGATTATTATTTAGGACGGGTAAGGCAGCAGTATCAACATGCTGTGACATGAGAGCTGGCGGAGTGGCAGCACAACTACAGGGGAGATTGTTGCTCAGTGACCACAGAGCATCTATATTCAGTGACTCATACCTCTCTGCGTTCTACTTTACCATTTTTATTTTTATTTTGACACATGTCTAAAATCTCGATCCGATTTATTCAAAAAGGTTGAAATAACTTAAAAACTTTTAATGAGATATTTTCTTTTTCAACTCTTCCCTAGTCGCTGGATAGATGGCGCTAAACTTGGTAAGTTTCTGCAAGGAACGGAACGTCACATCATTTTACTTGGATCTAATGGTTATATTAGGAAGCTTATGCAAACGAATGTGTCACTCAACGAGCGTATGTGACGTGACGCAGTGTTTTATTTTCCGAGTGTTTTGGCTTTGGCACCTAGTAACGTAGTCAGTTCAACGCCATCTACCGAGTTCTTAAGAAAACCTCTCATTTTATTGTAAAAATATATGTTTGATTTGTTGTGTACATACTATAATGTTATATGGATTTTTTGACTGTGCAAGGATCTTTTAGCGCGTGGCCAAAATCTGAACTAACGCCACTATTTTGTTGTCTATACTACAGTGTTATATGGATCTTTTCACTGTGCAAGGACCTAGAGGCGCGTGGCCAAAATTGGAACTAACGCCACTATCTTGTTTGGTTTAAAAAAAAAACAATATTAAATAGTTCAACTTAGATTAGTTTAAGTTATCACTTCTGTCGAGTATCCCGAGACGCACACCTTTTTTTTTTTGCCGTACTGAGTCCTCTCAGCTACCACCGGCTACACATATAGTATGTTAATAACATAACATCACGCCTGTGAACACCAGAAGAGTTAAGCAGAGGTGTACTTAATAGTACACCCACATTTCGCCCGTTATGTTTAAGTCCCATGTCACAGGGGGCGAGCCTATTGCCAACAACGGGTCACAAATACAGACTCTTAGGTGGTTACTGCGAAATCCTTGATATAAAAACCAACTTTTTGATCGAACACAGGACTTCTCTCTCAGCAGCCACTTTTGCGACCACTAGGCCTACGAGGCAATTAAAATGATAATTATGTAAATCATTGAAAGTTTTTGTTGCTCATCAAAGTGGCTGGAAGAAACTGGATAGCCATGACACAAAACCGCCAAAAGTGGAGAGATTTGGAAGAGACCTACACTCAGCATTGGGTGACCAGTTGTTGAAGAAGAAGTGGCGTTCACAATCTAACTTAGTGCAGTCATTTGTCAGCCATCAGTTACGACGAAAACGGTTTAACAAAATTAATTCTAATGAAATCTTCTCACTTAATTAGTTAGTTTTGGTGTGGTTTTGGCCTTTCATCTGTAAATAAAGTCCCTGAAACAGTGTACAGTTTCGAATGAGAGTCTTAAGTACCTCTCCCGCGATACTAAAGATTATTAAACTGGTTACGGGCGGTTATACACCGAGTTGTAAACCGGTTTTATCCAGTTTATGACATGATGGCGTGGCGAAATTGTTATTTTTATTTTCATTTTCTTTAGGATGTGAGCTAAAATTGGACGAGATGTCAGGATTAAATTTTAATGCGTTGATATAAGTAAATGTCACGGAATACATTAGAAATTTATTTAAGCAAGGTCGTTTTAAGGGCGGCAGATTTTTAAAAAGGTCGGAAGGATCATAGTGAAATGGCATTGGAAGAGGCTTATTAACTAATAAAATTAGGCCTCATTCACGAAGTCAGCAGCGGCGGCGCGGGCGCGGTGGCGCTGTAGTGTTCACGAAGTCAGCGGCAGATCGCGCGGCGCTAGAGCGGCTTAGTGTTGTGTTACGAGAAATTAATATTTTTATTTGCGAACGAAATGTCTAAACAGCGAACATCTTTTTGATTCTAATTCCTTCCTGAAGTTGGATTTATTGTGGGCAAAAGAAGATATAAATTGATGCAACCGGGCGAGGAAGCAAAAAGGCGAGTTTCATCGGAATCATGAAGAACAGAGACAATATCCTGATAAATTCTTTGACTATTATACCAGAATGGGTACAGAAACATTTGATTATATTCTTGAACAACAACACTACGTCAATGCAGTCTCGAGGGCACCGGTCGTACGCCACTCGACGCCCGCTGCCACCGCCACTGACTTCGTGAACAGTTCCATTTAAATGTATGCATTGGAACGCCCCGCGCCCGCGCCGCCGCCGCGCCGCCGCCGCTGACTTCGTGAATGAAACTTGAATATTTCAAAAGATACTTTGTACCTGAAATAACCCCTAATAAGTCCCTGTAAACTGAAACCTCATTTTAGTCAAATAAGTTTTAAAATAAGTGTGTCAAAGTGTGGGGTAATCACCTAATTAAACCAAATCATATCCTAACCCAGTCTTTTCTTTGTAATCTTACACTATAAAAGCACCCATAATATGTTTTAATTACCAACAAAATAACCACAGGGATATCAGCAAACGAGTTTTAACACAAAAGCTCTCAAAATAAGGAGCTCATTAAATTTTATTGACATACAATACATTTACTTTAAACTAACGTCAAGATAAAAACAGAACTTGGCACCACAAGTGGCAGAATATGCCGCAGCCATCGCCAGCGGGCGCTGGTAGTTTACTAGCTAAAACACCAGCTTTTCATGCGGTGTTTCTTGCTTACAAAATATGAAAGTAATTAAAAAAAAAAATACAATTTGAAAATTAATAGAACAGGTCTGTTAATAAAATTGATTAAAGAAACAAGTCTTTTTTTTTTCTATTTTTGGATATCTCTTTGTGTGCTAACTCCTTTAGGGGACTAATTTATAAAAATCCTTCCTTTAAAAGTTATTTATGCAAAATTTTATGTTTTCTATGATTCTATGTTTCAGCAGTTGAAGCTGTTTTACAGTAAATTTAAGATTTTTATTGCGTGTAATACCTTTGTCAGCTGGTCCAGAGTGATAGGTTCAAAGATATGATTGCATTTAAATAAATAAACAAACAGACAAACTAGTCATCTTAACTGTACAGAAACACATTTCTGTGCACAGTGTATTTCCAACTTCTTGATAAGCGTGCATTACGGTGAATACGGTAATTAACATCTTCGTATTTAACTTGTCTAGTTCCATCGAACGGCATCAGTTAGGTACCGACTATGTCTGCCTCTGACATAGTACCAAGAAATCTAGATAACTCAATGAATCGAGTTTTCCCGCTGCAATACTATATATAGTGGTGATTAATTTGCCAATCACACATTTTACATTTTCCTTGATTAAAAAACTAAGTATTTAAACTAAATAAAACACAATTATTACAATAAATACATTATTTTATTACCTAGATACTTATTTACAGTTACAATAAATTAAATTCTCTTTCTGCTATTGCTATTTACAATTTTTATTCTAAAAAAAACTCAATAAATAGAATTTTACAATGACACACAGCACATCCTTGGACGTAAAGATATTTGATACTTTGATATTTGGACTCAACTGACCCCGCATCCTAAGGAAGGACCGAATGGCGTGAATACGGAATTGTTGCTCTCAGTCGGCGTGATCAAGTGTATGAGCACGCCAAACATAATTAAGGCGACTGTCGCATGTTCACGCGTCGATCGCTTATGTTAGGACGCGACGTCGATTCCAGATTCTATCTTGAAAGCCAGTCCAATTAAGGCCAACACTTCTTATATACCACTCTCATTCACACATACATTTAAACAACGCAAAACACAGTCAAATACAGGAATAACCCCACAACCTCTTCCTTGAGAAAACCTAAAAAGGGTTTTAGGACATAGGGATGTACGATATAGATGGTTTAGTAGAGTGGGGTTTTGAATAAGGGTTATACGGTTTCTGCTGATTGCCCCTTCTATAAGGCCCTGGCGGACCATACTCCACATGGTGATGGTCGTGATGCCCATGGTACTCCGGCTTCTCCTTGATGTAGCTGAGGAACCAGCCAAAGATGTAGCCTGCTTTGTGTAGTAGCAACCAGAAGGCGAACGCATATATCAGCTTGAGAATGAAGATCTTCTTGATGACCAGGTCCACGAAGTATACTGGAAAGAGAATGGGAGTTGGTTAGTTAGATCTGAATTTGGGTGGAATATAATACTCCTTTCTTTTCTTTAATTAAAGTCGGTGATTGAAACTATGAAGAAGTAAATATGCCATTCAAAATAAAAGACAACATAAACTTTTAAGGGCTGATTATTCCGAAATTATTTATTGTTTCATATCCTTATTCGAGGAATAATCTGTTATTTACAGTTTTCCGCACAAAGATTGTCATGGGTTTACTTTTATATAATGGATAAAACATATCTGACGTCAGCGAAGCCCTACGACGAGTTGTAACGCACACGGACGCGAATAATCGCGTGACTTCTACATCATTAAAATAAAGAACGCGAGCAGTCGCGTTTCATGGCTGGCGTGGGATTCGTCTCAGTGTGACTGCAACTTTTATTTGTTCCGTTTGTAACAAATGCCACTATATTTATTTTATCTCCATTTCATTGTAATATTTTCTGAGTGACATAAATATCGAAGAAGTTATCCAACAATAATGTCGACAAAACCCTCTTCTTTTACGTCCTAATAATTAATTGAAAAGATACAAAGATACTAGTAGTATTGTATATCATATATCTTCATATCCGTACTAAGCTGAGCACAAGTCCGTAGGTTTTTTGACATAACAGTAAAGTGGACTTAGCAAAGTAATTGCTTGGCCCGACCATGCGTGGAGAGGAATTCAATAAACCAATCTTATTTATTTTTATTAATATTTACAAGATGTTAGGTAATCCTTGTTTATAAGGACATGGCTATTTCTTTGTGTTCTGGAATTTGGCAAAGGATTTTTTTTGTACTTGTAATCCGCACTAAAATTGACTGAAGGAAGGTCGATATTGCCTTTATAATTAGTCATTCCTCTTCTTTACAATCTATTTTAATAGAGGATTGTAACCCGCCGTTCTAACCACAGTGATCGGTCGTGTGACCAAAGCTCCAACAATGAAGTTGCTCAAGAATTTGTAAATTTCTTTACCAGTATCCCACTTAAAACTACAGAAACCTTAAATTCCTCTGCCTTGCTCTCTATTGATTTATTGAAAGCGAACGTTTCAGCCTGTCCAAATGAATTTAAATTTCAGCATATAAACCCCTTAACAGACATAAAAGGTTTTAAGCAAATCAAGACCAAATTAACGGAAGATCTATGGGGTATGTCTATCAAAGCTTGTACCTCAATTATTGAGACTGTAGCGCCGTATTTAGCCTCAATATTTAATTTGTGCGTGGATCAAGGGGTCTTCCCAGATCTAATGAAATTCAGTAAGGTAATACCGCTTTTTAAATCCGGGGACAGTAAGGACACCAATAACTATAGGTTCGTATCCGTGTTGCCGGTTTTCAACAAGGTGTTTGAAAAGATAATGCTCAATCAAATGCTTAACCATTTTAACACCAATAAAAATTACACGAGCAACAGTATGGTTTCACCAAAGGACGTTGTACAACTGACGCCGGTGTCACTTTATTAAAATACATATTTACTGCGTGGGAAGAGGCACAAGATGCCATAGGAATCTTCTGTGACCTTTCGAAGGCATTTGATTGTGTAAATCACGAAACCCTGATCTTGAAATTTGAGCATTACGGTTTAGGTAAACTTGCGCTCAGTTTAATAAAATTAACGTTATTGTTAACGTATTTGAATGATAGACAGCAGCAGGTACAAATAAATGGAGTCAACTCAATGGGTTTAAAAGTAAAAATGGGTGTACCACAAGGTTCGATATTGGGTTCCTTCCTCTTTTTAGTGTATATTAATGACCTACCCCATTTATTTAACAACCATCCGCATATGGTGTTGTTTGCTGACGATACTTCTTTAATATTTAGGATAAACAGACGTGCCACTAATCTTGACGACGTAAATAACGCCCTACTGCAGGTCCTCAATTGGTTTACCGCCAATAATTTAGTACTAAATGGAAAAAAAAAACTAAGTGCATTAGATTTGCTCTACCAAATGTCAAAAGTAGTGATTGTGACATAATATTGAATCAAGAGAAACTAGAATTTGTCGATAAAACGGTTTTCTTGGGAATCACGCTCGATTCAAGGTTACAATGGGGTCCTCATTTAACATCTCTTGCAGGACGGCTGAGCTCAGCAGCATATACTGTTAGAAAAATCCGTCAATTTACTGATATTGATACCGCGAGGCTAGTCTATTTTAGTTATTTTCATAGTATTATGTCATACGGTATTTTACTATGGGGACGGGCTGCAGACATCGAGTCTATATTTATTCTGCAGAAAAGAGCCATCAGAGCCATTTATGAATTACGTAGACGCGATTCTCTAAGAGAACTGTTTAAGGAAATTAATATCATGACAGTACCTTGTCAATACATCTATGAAAACATCATGTACGTTAGGAAAAATCGGCATTTTTTCAGTAGAAGAGGTGACAGACACCACTATAACACTAGAAATAGGGACCAACTAGTTCAGCCAGGTTTCAGGATTGCTAAAGTAGATTCATCTTTCATGGGGTACTGTTTGAAATGTTACAATAAAATACCTCCCTACATTCTTCAACTGAACGAGACGAAATTTAAATCTTGTATAAAATGCACACTATGTAGGCAAGCATATTATAAGTTGGGGGATTACATTGATGATAAAAATGCTTGGTTAAATGCTGGTCCTGCTCCACAACCATAGGGGGGGGTGGCAAATTAATTGATTGTTCGGGTCGGGCATTATTTGAGTCCATCGACACGTAAAGAAGAAGATGAAGAATTGATTCCCATGTTAATGTATTGTGGAAGCTGCAGAAGATTGTAAAAATTTACTTGCATTATATAGATTCCAGTTCTTAGTATTATATAATTGCATAGCATATGTGTGAGTACTTTGTACTGTTCAGCCACCATTTACATTTATTTTTCTTTCATTGACTTGAATATGCCTTGGTGGCTGAGAGAATGTCATGCTCACTTAAATGTCTCGCTGATGGTGGCGGGTGTGTCGGGTCATTTAGTTCCCTTCAATATGGTTGAGTTGAATGGCGCCGGTACATGCGTCATGTTTGTGAACGGGCGCTGTCAGTTGGGACTGGTCATCTCTTAGCTGAAAAGGTTCATTTTAATTACTTTATTCGTAAATTGTTGATCTAATCTTTAACTCTGGACGCTCTTAGTGTGCACGTCTTTCTACATCGTTCTCACATATATGTATAATCTCAAAATTAATGATGTAACCAAGATTTTGTAACAATATTTTGATTTTAAAAGAGTGTCCATGGAGTTTCTTGCCCGTTCTTCTCCATAGAGATCTACGCTAGGGAATGGGCAACTACAGTACTTTCTCAAGTTATTATGCCTTGTGACTGGGACTGTAGCTTTGATTTTCTTTTTTGTATTTTTGACATTCAAAAGTGCCGTAATGGTCTAATTGAAATAAATGCTTTGAGTTTGAGTTTGAGTTTGAGTTTGTCTTACCAATGATTTTGTTCTAAAAACCGAAAGGCACCTTCTGTCACGCGACCACTCGTAGTTTCGCTGAACGAAATTAACGCGACGATCTCTTTGGTTAGGACGCAGTCTTTTTGTAGTAAGTAATATTTTTTTCGGAAATGTGAATGTGTGTCTGAATCTGAATATGGCTTAACCTCAGTGGGAAAAACCAATATTCAATGGCCATGAAAACAAAAGGGATAACGTATTTTTATCTATGACAAGTATTTACTGCAACTTTCAATCCTTAAGTAGATAAAAGTATCTGATTTCTTATTTATTTCTTATATTCTGATTCACAAAAAAACACAACATTATTGAAATGGTGACAAATAGCTTCGCACTTTAGTTATGAGCCGACTGCGCCGATAAAGTGGTATTCCATAATTGCTTTTCAATGGCCTGCACATTTGAATTTATTGAACCCCATCCATTTACGATTTCATAATAAAATATCTTTGTTTCAAACTGCATATTTTGTTTGAGTGATGTTGAAATATCAATCTGTGTAATAGCTATGGTTTGCTTTCAACGATGGATTGAGATTTGAAAGCAAATTGTTTTGAATGTATTATTTCAATGAAAATGGTCAAAATATGATGAGAACTCTATTATAGATTTTTATCTCTTTTGAAGTACTGAAAACATTATTCAATTTGCTATTAAGCACACTATTCAATTCTTATTTACTTTAAACAGATTCATACCGGTGGTGAGTAAGATAAGAAATTAAATTCTTGTAGACTTCGTAAAACCGAAGCGTAAAACACTTACTAAATAGTCCAATTTTCTTTTTTTTCCCTCTCTCTTCGACTGCATCTTCCAACCCCTCACAATACACCACATATAAAAACACTAGCAACACTGTCAACTGATACATTTTTTCTACTGGCAACTCAAAAAAGTCAAAGGTCAAAAATATTTATTCTATTTAAATATCGATTCTTATTGTCTGTATTCACCCTGAATCGATCGTGAAATGGAAGAAGATCATACATACAGTAAATTTTTAGTCTCTCCAACCGCGAATAAGTGCTAATTGAAGGAAAGCCGTAAGTTTGTTTAGTAACCACTTTCACACGAACTGCTAAACTGTAAATAATGAAGTTATGCTGAAGTTGACAATCTTGAAAATTATTTACATATTCTTACGTAAGACGTTTCATAGGATTTCATGACTTGTCGTTTTTGCTTCAGCTTCTTAAGGGAAAGGAGATAAAAGAAAGTGTTTCTCGGTTTGTGTGGAATAACTTCGTAACTGTTGTGTAAATGTTGGTTAAATTATACGTGTTGTTACACAATTACCTTCGAGAAATAAGCGGCGCGCGTTTGTAAATACTTGATAGCGCAGTAAATGCGAGAGCTTTTCCTGGAAAATTTAATAAGTGTAGAACTCTTTTGTGTTTAACCTTTTTGAGCAAATTTTTGTATTCATTCCTTGTTAATTTCATATTTTTAATTATTACAAGAATACGTGTTTTACGAAACAAAGTTGAAAAGTGCAATAATTACATGTACTTGGAAACAAAGATAGTATAGCATAGTAGTTACTGATTGCAGTAGACAAACTCTTTCCAGTCTTAACCTTTTGAACGCCAAACATAGAAGCACGCGCGTGCCAGCGCCAAGCCCCAATTTCACCTACCATTTTGTCACATATAAGTGACAATAGCATCCAAAAGATTAAGGTACTGACACTGACTGAGCCCCCTTTTTTTAAAGGCTTTCTAGGGAATATGCACGTAACTTTTTAAAAGTTAAGTTCAACTACTGCTTGTCGCACAAAAATAATATTAAACTCCTGAAATTTACTACGACAGTTCAAACGTCCGTAGCTGTCGCAGCCATGATGTGACGTCATTATTCACCATCTGCCTTGTTTACATCTAATTTTTTAGGCCTTAATAAGATAATTTTACTAATTGAATGTGCTTTATTAAAAAAAATGCATTATCAGTATAGTAAAATTTTAGTGAAACTTTACGCATGTTTTAAATAAAAGTGTTTTTTTGACACAATGAACTTTGACGTCAATACCGGCGTTATCGAGGACGATGCGTTTTGGAAGTGCGTTCCGTTTCACCAAAAACATGCTACATAAAACAGTAAATTGTAAAATAAGTGATGTATTAGAAACTTAAACAAGTGTACCACAACGTTTTTATGCGCCAATACAAGGCATTTTTCATAAATAAAAAGAGTTTGGTATTTCATGCATATTCCCTATTTACTACTCTATGGGGAAGGCTGGTCAAAGCTGATTGTAGATGGCGCGTAATAGCTTAGACCCAATCTGACCAATGAGGTCAATCTATTTTGAAATATAAAATGACATCGACAGATTTTCAACCAATGACGATGTTTGGTTCATGCGCTGCTAGCGCCATTAGTTCCACCAGTTGCCCACCCCATTCATAGGATTATTTCTGCTGCCCACTATATTTAGCAAGTTACTCTAACTATAAGAAGGTGTAGGTATGCCACAGGGAATACGTATGTATGTGCTCATAATTGATTAACCAAGACAAATATTTAATCTTTCTCTGCTTTTTCCCAAAGGAGCTTAACTTATTAGTGTAATGCTTAATTTTCCTTAACGTAAATAATATTACCTGCAATGGAATTATAGTGTTACATTTTGACTTGAACAGTAGCACAGTAACAACACTGTGGTATCATTTTGTAACTTGAGCAGGCCTAGTGCTGTACGGAATTTCAATAGAATTTCTTGCTTATAATGGTTTTGTTACCTCTGATCTACTGTAGGTACTATAAAACATCACTAATTGCGTTTGGCATTGTATTTTAACACTTAAAACATCATTTTTTCTCAGTCAACTTTAAACAATTGAAAGAAACAGAGCGATGTTTAAAATATTTATCACTAAACGCATTTTGATGCCACTAGGCTGTAGAAATTACCAAAGGACACGCAAGTTGATCATCAGTTCATTAAAGCAAAATAAATCTGTTCCAGTTTTGTATCACACACAGCTGGAACAGCTATTTATATAGCCCCGAAGAAATCTAAATTCCCCATATTGAATACCGAGCATCAACATATTTCGTAGCAAATGTTGTCGACACCGATACCAATTGATAGAGCGGGGCAAATACGCGGCGGATCCCGGTCGTTGTCGATAAATATGACGGTATCGCTAGGGATGGGTAGACGCATAAATACGGAGGAACCAGTATTAACTGAACTGTTGGATTTATCGTGATTTTTTATGAAGTCCCTGGGTAAGGAATGTTTGGTAAATATTTTATTTATTTTATCCTTAAAATTTTGCTTTTTAGTGAGGAAGCGGAATCGAAGAAGCTATATTTCCTAAACTTTGCTAGCCCCCTCCACGTGTACTGAAACCCATGGTGCTTCATCACTCATCACATGCTCATCTATCTGTACCTATTACCTACATTATTTTTAACTAAGGCAAGTCCCAGAAACTGAAAAAGTTTCGTTAATCTCTAATTACGCCAATGTTACAAGACATAACTCCGAATGGTATATGCTCTAATACAGCTATTTAAATATCAACGTCAGTCTAACAATACATTTTCTGACGTTCAGTTAAGCTTTTCTTATCTTTACTTAAAGCATCGTTTGTAAGTAGGAATGTAGTACTTTAATGTAGACCCTACAGTAGATACTGAGCATATGCCACATTGTATGCCAAAATAATGTAATGTCTGTATAAAGTGCGAAGGATCTGGTTAGGTTGGTGTATCACCTGAATAAGGGACTGCGCCCGTAATCGTTCATTTTTAGGACCACGCGATTATCCCAGGCATTAAATATAGGGTTGGCTCTCTGCAAATTCTGAGAGATCATTCGTGGACCATTGGCAATGACCCTGACTAACCAGTTTTAGGTCGTAGGTTCGAAGCCAGACAGGCTCATTAACTTGCGTAATTTATTTCGACACCACTGCTTTCAAAAGAGGGAAATATTAATTACATCGTGACGAAACAGGGGACTTTCTGAGGCCTCCTAGAACCATAAAAATCGAAGACATTTCTTCCCTCTCTTAGAGAGTAGGCCTGTGTTCCAGCAGTTGGAACATAACAGGCTGATTTTGTGTAATAATGCTTATTTCCTGAAGTAAAGATGATTCCATCACGTATCAAGTTTTGTATTGTCACTTAACACGTCACTCACTGTATATTCTCAACTCCTTATATCATCATTCACCGCCAATTTACCAACCCTACATTTCAGTACAGTTGCGAGCGGAACTCGTGAAAATTATCCAGTTATTAAGGTGGCTGGGGCGCGGGGCGATACGTTACGCGCCACACTTTTGTGTGCGAGTGTAATGTTGACGTACTGATGCCTCGTTTGCGCTGTTTATTCGGTCGGTGACAAATATTATTATGAGCGCCAGTTATATGAATATAAAAGGTGGTCACGAAACAGCTGAATAGAATTGAGGAGAAATCGTTTTGTGGTGCGTTTTGTCGACCTAAAATTAAATGGACTGCCGAGCAAAGAGAGAGATACGACTGCTGAGCAAGAGGTCCTTGATTCGATTCCTGGGTCGGGCAAAGTGTTATTGGGTTTTTTTATCAGGGATTTCTCATTACCAGCCACGGAGTCTGGATTTGTGCCCGGTTGATGGCAATGGGCTCTCCCCTTATAACATGGGACTTAAAACAGAACTGGCGAAATGTGGGTGTGCTATTAGGTATACCTCTGCCTAACCCTTCGGGGAATACAGATATGAGTTCGAGAAGAGCAATTTACGGATTGTTATTCGTTCGAACTCTACTTTGTATATTTTATTTCACTAAGTACCTCTCCTCTCAAAACGGTAAACATTGTGAGGAATTCAAAAATATTCTAGAACCGAAAACATTCACGAACTTGAACAAAATATATCTGTTATGTTGCACTTGGTTACGGCCCATACCCTCTTACAGAGTCTTGTGTCTCAGTGTAAATGAATAAATGAATGCATTTATTTGTCAGAATATTCTACAAAGCTATTGTAATCATTATGTATTATGTTATATTCGGCCGTTTCCAGCGTACAAATATGGTTGGTAAAATTATGGATCATCATTACATTAAAATTAAATAGGTATGATTCATTAGAATTGGAATTACAAATAATTTGAATAAGTTCAAAAACAAAAGAAATAAATTATATACCTAAGTCAAAACAGTCAAGGAGATAAAATATGATTAGGCATTAATGTCGAATATTTTGTTGAATTTTTCAGTCATTAAATCTTCAGTCGAGTAGGTAATAACATTTTCTTAGAAGAAAGATAAATAATTTACTTTTATTATTTATTTTTAGTGTTAACATTATCGTCTAATTATGCTAAGGGCAAGCGAAACAAGGACAAAACACTAGTGCTCTAACCTAACCATTCTACTCTATCTATATCCACTTACATTACCTAAAGAAACATCAGTGAAAGACTTTTTAAATGACATGAATTTATCCAGATTATGATTGTTTTTTAATAGCAAATTTGACCATGCACCTGACTATAATATTATTAATTGACTTGACTTTAATTTCTGTTTTGTTTTGTTGACATTGTTTTGTTTTTATTAATATTTTAATTTAATTATGTAATAATTTGCATGCCGTAGGGTAGACTGTAGCCGATCTCATTAATTTATGTACAACATCTTATACCTGTACCTACATTCCAAGCAAATAAAGATCTGATTCTGATTCTGATTCTGAAAACAACACCCATAGTAGGTACTTCATAATATTCACTCAAATGACGAATAACATATGTTACGTCGAGTATTAGAGAAATCGTGAAATAAACCAATATCCTCTGGCATTGTCAAGATAACTGGGTCCATACATCTCGCGAACAGCCCGTACTTCATTATGGGCTTACAATATGAAACAAATCGGGCTATTATTTAACAAAATTGCTTGCCTTAAGCCTTGCTCAATAAAGTATGACATTAGGCGACTGAGGTCCGATAATGTACCTTTAGTTACGTCTCTGGGGCAGTGGTGGTCAAAGATTTTAATTTGAAAGTTCTGTTTTTACCCGACTATGGCGAAGTCAAAAGGAAGGATCATGAGTTTTTGCTTGATCGTCCTGTCAGATTTGGTTAGTACCGTTTTCATCAAAGTGAAATGTGGAATATTTTTTAACATTGTTTGCATTGAAGGCTGTTTATTATGAGTTATGCCCGACTAGTCACTGTTCCTACTCCATGATAAATTAGATTTGTCTTGATGTTCCTAATTATTTCAAGTTTTTTTTTGCAATAATAAGAAAGATCATAATTATCAAGAAAATACGCTACGCAATACAAATAGAAAGAGCCACTTGTCAGCATTATTATAGCCATGAATTTGATAGAAATGCACACTTAAATATCACGAACGATAATTAATTTTCAATAGCTATCAAGCCTCACCTATCAGCAACGATTACTCATAAACTCCACCGGCCCTGGGATCAGAGGCTGCATAAACCACTTTGGCAACCTCAGCACCGACCAATTAATTGTTGTATTGCTTTTATGGCCGTTCATAATCCCGGCCGGCCGACCATCGGCACAATAATTACACTAAAACGGCGGATTACGGCTTAATGACCACTTTGAGAACCACTGCTACGACAAAAATAGGTTAGGATCGAAATAAAAGCTGCTGTTTCGTTTCTGTGTTGAATTGGTGAAAGGTTTATGCCAGTAGGAGATATGTGTGTTTCTTCTGTTCTAACTCTCCATAAAGGTACTGGTACTTATAAATACAAGAAAGTATAATAATATCAAATCATAAAGTTGGCTGCTGACTGTGTGGGCAGTCAGTCAACGTACTAATAATAGTTTATACAATATTCTAAATTATAAATGAATAATTGATTAAGTAAATGAATATAATGAACATCAACTAGGCTCACCTCTAACACTACTTACATAGGACGTACCTCTGCCTTACGATTCGACGATTAAATGTGTGACTTTTATGTATAAACCATTAACATAAGCAACTAATAAAACACACTTTGACCATCTTAAACTTTAACTTTAAACTACTTACAACTTTTATCTCATTTTAACCTGCAATTTTTAATCTCCTAAAGAATCCACTGCAGAATTAATTCCACACACTACCCGCTCAAGATATGCAAGTATCGATAAACTCCAATTGAAACTAGAACATTGATATCGGAGCAATATCTTTGCCTTAACTGAGCTTTGAGCAAAGTAATAAGTTTCCATATTTGTCTGCAACCCCTGAGGTTTCTCTCTCAACGTAAATAGTTCGCGGGCATCATCTGCACTTTGATCGGAAGGTACTTGCAAAGCCCCTAAGTGCAGGCACACGCGAGTAAACCTTCATTTTAAGGAAGGCTGTATAGCTGACCCATTTTGTTTGTGAAAACAGAGCGAATCAAGCAAACGTTGCTGACTATACGGTATGCACTCGCAAAACTTACTATCTTTTACAAATTTATTAAGTAAATACATAGATGTACGTTCCTACGAAACTATTATGAAACACACTTGTGGGCCCGCTTCTAATTTCACAAGGCGTTAGAAACTGTCTGAAGGCAGTCGACCGATTTACAAAGGCGAAATACGGAAACAAATCGACGCGTGCGCATGAGATATATTCCATGACACCTCGAACGATTTGTTTCCGTATTTCGCCTTTGTTATTTATAAACTGTTGTTCTGTATTTGCTGTGACTATTGTGACTGTGAACTATCATCTATTCTCCGTCTTATGTTTTGTGTTGTGCGTGTGAACTATCAATCTCCAATTTAACTGTGAGTAGTTGAGTACTTAGGCAGTGACTTTTATAAACACTTCTGCCTACCCAACACACTCGACAACTCCTCTATACACTGAAACAACCTACTTAGCTTGATTACAGCATAAATTGCCAATTTTGTTGTTGTATTTCAATAATTCAATCTTTCAGTGAATATTCGCTAAAATACTCTTGTTTATTTTATGTTATAATGTAGACTAAATGTTGTTGTTTTATTGTTTAAATATAGTGTTTTTTTTTTTTTAGTTAGGTAGCGATGTACAGAAGCTATGATTATATTTACTATTTAGATGTTAAGATTTGTAACTAGTGCTAATTCTTTTTCTTTTTAGTTTTACCATAGTTTTTATATTGTAAATAGTAAATTTAATTTTGAGACCGAGCTATCGCATTAGGAACATTCCTGTAATGATAGTTGTAAGGGAGATTTGAATAAATAAATAAAATAAAATAAATAAAATAAATAAATACTCAGCTCTCTAAAATGAGCATCAAACACAGACATTACATTTATTATAAGTATAACACCTAACAACCAACCAACCAACCGTTGTTTCCACAACAACGATACTTCAGTAACAATACTACACTTCATCCAGTACACTAATGTAATGTCCTTACATAAAGGTTAGTCGCAGAGTCACGTCCGCCTCGTCCGAGACAAACGACGGCGTCACTCCCGTCCAGCACTGAACACAGGATTGATTTCAGTTTCGAATAGCTACACGAAAAGGGGGTATTATTAGAGAAAAGAGAATAATACTTGAATGGATTTTAAAATATAATAAACAAGGAATGGCTTTTTATTTTCACAAGGTACTTATTGTTGTTCCGTTGTTAAAGCATCATTTGGAAACTCGTCGGTAACTCATTCATGATCCTCATCACCCTCCCGTCTCATCCTAGGGACAGCAATTGTGAAACAAATAGCGCTAATATAGCTCCAAACATCGTCATTGGTTGAAAAGGCTCCGGCCCATCTCGTAACTTTCCTATTTCGACAACTAAACAAAATAGCATCACAAAAGTAACTTTTTATTTTCGTAACTATTTTGATCTTCATACATTGAATCCCATTTGGTAAACTTTTTGTTCGGCAAGTACAGTTAGCACTCAGGAGAACTACTAAGAAAAATCACAATTACTGCTCGGTATTATTTATTTCTTTCTAACTTATCGTAAATACTAAAGCAAGTATATACACAAAAATATACCTTCCTGCTATGAGAAAAAAAAGTAAATAAATGTATAACTAAGAAAACAAATAGTTACAATAATACTTAAGAGAACTACACTTTTAAAAAATAATAACATTGAAATAAAAAGTAATAAATTGTGCAAACTTGGTGGTAATCATCAGCGCGAGGAGCCTGTGGGAGCCGCGCATGCACCCCTCTAAACCGCGCGAGGAGCCTGTGGGAGCCGCGCGCTGTCAGAATAAATTGTCCAAAACTTTTAATAAAATATCGACTAAACGTGCTCTGACCATGTTTTCAATGCTTCATTTCCAATCTCTATAACATTTCCGAACGCCGCCGTACCATAAATCACAGTTTTACTCCATTGACAAGTTGTCAAATAATATAAACAAAATTACGTCAACACACCGCGCCATTTCTTGCGTTATTGTGTTAGCGTTAGTGTCACATTTCAAGTTATTACGAGCTACTATATGTATTTGTTATTGTAATTTATACTTCATTGCTGCATCCTAGGATATTTAATAAACCATGTAGTCCGTTTCCTGTTATACCGCATCATCACACGAATTTTAGATCTTAAATAAAAGAAAAAAGTAAGTATCGGTGACCGGCATTACCACTTAAGAGTCACCCACCTGCCCACAGATGGCGCTATATTCATTCGTTTTCCGTGTGTTGCATCATCCACGCGAGCTCCGCTAAAATATTTTGTTTTAGGTAAAACTATCGAATTTTTTTGTAAATTTTGAAGTTAATATGGGAAAAAGGACAAAGGAAAAAACCGATGATGAGATTAGAAGGAAAATTAAACGTTTGGAAAAGGAATTAACGTTTCGACAAAAATCGCCGGCGACATCCTATCAAAGTGAAGGTACCTTACCTAGTGTTTTTTATTAAAAGCGTTAAATTCTAATATAGTATCAGGTAAATACATGAAATAACGTTCATTTTATAGCATGAACCTATGGTGAAATATGTAACATGCGTTTATTTCCTCAGTGGTGACACGCGATGTCATCCGGAAATAAAAGAACTTACTTTCTTAACGTGGTGGTACGTGATGCCACCCAGAAAGTTTGGATTAATATATATACTAGAAAGACTCATTGACCCGATAAGGTCCTAAATATCATTATTTTCTCAGTGGTGGCACGGGATGACATCCGAAAATAAATTATTACATTTCTTCCTTAGTGTGGTGACACGAGATGTCACCCAGGAAGTAAATACCTACCTGGCTAATTAGCTTTATATCTCCTATCAGATCCTGAATACGACTACCACGAGGAACAAGAAGTCGAGTTCGAACCTTTTGATAAAGGTACGGAAAGTGACGACGCAAGCAAACACGAACGCAGCTCTGAGCAGCATATGCCTGCATCAGTGGTCGAGATAGCCGCGCCTGCAACCGGCTCAATTATCCCTGAGATCTCTTCCCCGGAAAAAGTGTCAGAAGTACCTCAAGAAAAATCTCAAGATGAGGAAAACCCAATTCCTCTAGAAGTTTTGGCAATCCTAGGAGAAGCAAAACAGTCAGAGGAAACCTTTGGAAAAAATATACCTGCGGAGATCTCTGAACGTTGGGGTAAAATCCTACTGGAAGGCTTGACAAAGGATCAAAAGGAGAACCTGTTGACAAAAACGCTGATACCAGGAAACTTTCAGCTTGCAAAAGCACCAAAGCTGAATGCAGAAGTTGCATCAGTTCTCAATGAACCAACAAAAAATAGAGATAAACGCTTGGAAAAAATGCAAAACCAATTGGGTTCTGGTATCGCTGGCCTAGCTAATTTAACAGCAGAGCTAATATGTAAAGATCTGAGTAAATTGGATATTATTAAACTAATAGCAGAGATAAACCAGATCCTGCTGGACCTTCATTACGAGGAAACGATGAGCCGCAGGAGACTTATTATTCCATTACTGGATAAAAGTTTCATTACAATAATACAAGGTGTCAAACGTGAAAAATTCCTCTTTGGCGATAATTTGAGTGAAAATATCAAAACAATAAAATCGTTGGAAAAGTCTAGTTTGCAGATCAAGAAAGCAATCCCGTTACAGCAGCCTTCACCTCGTAGACCCAATACCATGACTGCGCAGGGAAACGCGCGGGCGCCTCCCCGTCAACCGAGCGGGCAGGGGACGGCGCGAGCGCCCCATGCGTCAGCTCGATATTACGCCCCACCTCCCCCGCCGGCCGGCCGCAGAGCGCCGCCAGCAGCACGTCGCGGGCCGCTGCAGCCGAACCGCGTGCAGGACCGTCGCAGCCGTCGCTAGAGGTACCACACGCTGGTCGTATTCAGCATTTTCTACGCAATTGGTTGACCATAACTACAGATCCCCAAATATTGGAGATAGTAAAGGGTTATAAATTAACATTTATTCAAACCCCCATACAGCTTGTGGAACCATGCAATCCACCTTGTTCAAAGACTGAAATGTGAAATGCTATAGAACAACTTAAAGGCTTAGGATCTATTATGCCATGTACTGATTGTGATGATCAATTCATCTCCCCTATTTTCCTAATTCCAAAAAGTAATGGAACATACAGATTTATTCTTAATTTAAAGGCACTTAATAGATATATATTACATAAACACTTTAAGATGGAAGATATACGCACAGCATCAAAACTATTATCTAAAGATGTATACATGGCAACAATAGATCTTAAAGATGCATATTTCTTTGTACCTATACATAAGTCTTGTAGAAAATACTTACGATTCCGGTTTGATGGAAAGTTATATGAATTTACCTGTCTCCCATTTGGATTGTGTTCCGCTCCGTTCATCTTTACAAAACTTATAAAGCCGGTACTGGCGTACTTACGCAGCGAAGGCCATAGTTTAGTAGCGTATTTAGATGACCTATGGTGTGTGGCAGACAACTATGCGTCATGTCTAAATACGATAACAATTACTATTAGTATTGTAGAATGTTTGGGTTTCATAATAAATTATGAAAAGAGTGTTCTCATACCTAACAAAAGGTGCAAATTTCTTGGAATTCAGTTGAATTCACAGGATATGACATTAGAGCTACCTATGGAAAAGCGTTATAAAATATATGAAATGGTTCGAAAATTTCTGCTAAATTATCAATTAAGATAAGAGAATTTGCTCAGTTTCTAGGTACATTAACAGCTGCTTGTCCAGCAGTAGAGTACGGCTGGATATATACCAAGCGCTTTGAGAGACAAAAATACCTCGCCCTGTCGAAAGAGCAAGATTATGATGTTAAAATGAAAATAAACCCGTCACTTAAAAGTGATTTTTTATGGTGGGAAACAAAAATAAATTATGTAGTTAATCCCATTAGAACCGGTCACTTTCAACTGGAGATTTTTTCGGATGCCTCCCTGACTGGGTGGGGAGCATTTTGCTATGGGGAAACAGTTAACGGTTATTGGTCACAGGAAGAAAGGGATAAGCACATTAATGAATTAGAGTTATTAGCTGCTTTTATGGGACTGAAATGCTTTTGTAAAACCATCACTAACGCGGAACTGTTGTTAAGAATTGACAACACCACTGCCATATCTTATATTAATAGAATAGGTGGGATACAGTTCCCACACTTGAATAATATAACTCGAGAGATATGGCAGTGGTGCGAACGAAAGAAGCTCTTCATATTTGCGTCTTATATAAGATCATGTGAAAATACTGAGGCTGATAAAGCCTCAAGGTTCTCGAACATTGATACAGAGTGGGAATTACACGAATCTTGTTTCCGAGATATTGTAAGAGATTTCGGTCAACCAGAAATAGATCTGTTTGCAACTCAAATTAATAAAAAATGTTCAAAATTTGTATCTTGGAAACGAGATCCGGATGCCTACGACATAGATGCGTTTACCCTAAGATGGGACGATTTTCTTTCTTACGCCTTTCCTCCCTTTTCAATTATATTGAAATGTATTAGGAAAATAATTAATGACGAAGCAACTGGCATACTAGTAGCACCCTATTGGCCAAGTCAACCATGGTTCCCACTGTATAGGTCCTTGACCATTTCTAAATTAATATTTTTTGGACCAGATGAAAACATATTATTATCTCCTTCCAGATCGGCGCACCCTTTATGGCCAAGCCTTACCCTGGTGTGCGCAATGTTATCCGGGAAGCGTTTGCCAGGCACTCACTAGAACATGATACCGTAGATATAATGATTAAGTCGTTATCAAATAGTACATTGCAACAGTATAACACAGCGTATAAATTATGGTTTATTTTTTGTAAAGACAATAATTTAGATTTTTTCAAAGTAACTGTAAAGGAATTACTAGGATTTCTTACTATACATTTTAAGAATGGCGCCAAATATGGCACATTAAATTCTTTTAGATCAGCATTGTCACTTATCTTAGGTAAAGAAACTTGTGTAAACGATTGTGTTCGTCGATTTTTAATGGGCGTGTTTAGGTTCAGGCCTAATTTGCCTAAGTATCAAAATACTTGGGATCCTAATGTGGTTTTATCTTACTTATCGGATAAAACTCCTAATGAATCGTTAACTTTACATATGATCACTAAGAAAGTCGCAACTCTGCTTGCGTTGTCAACTGGACAACGTGTTCAGACGTTGACACTTATCAAAGTCAACAACATATCGTTCTGTGAAGCAGGTGTTCAAATAGTCATAGACGAAATCATTAAGACGTCAGCACCCAATAGGGCGAACCCTAAATTAATAATTCCATTTTATCATGAACAGCCAGATATTTGTCCAGCGCAAGCTCTCTCTGTTTACTTAAATAGAACGAGAGAATTTAGAAATGAATCGGGAACAGAAAAACTAATTTTAACTGTTAAAAAACCTGTCCGAAACGCCAGTTCACAGTCCATAAGCCGCTGGATCAAACAAGTTCATAGGGATAGCGGAATTGATGTCGGTGTTTACTCGTCACACAGTACGCGAAACGCATCGACCTCAGCGGCGAAGCGTGCTGGCGTCTCTGTAGATGTCATCAAGCGCGCGGCGGGCTGGACTGGCACATCCCTTTGTTTCGCCAAGTTCTATAACTTGCCCTTGTTAGATTTACAGCAAGAAAGGGCTTTCGCTGACGCTGTACTTACGAACATATATGAATGAACCCTTGAGAAGTGATTTGTTATTTTTAAACTATTTTGTTCTTACTTGATTAAAACTAATTACTTGATTGAAGGGAAACTGTAATAGACAGTCCATTTATTTATTTGGTGCCTGTGAACCATGTGAACTTTTGTAATAAACTTGATTTTCAAAACAATGAGTTTTTTAAATCTACTTATTTTTCATTTTGCAATTAGGTGCTAAACATCTACATGGTTTATTAAATATCCTAGGATGCAGCAATGAAGTATAATTTATGGTTAATTGAACTTACCTTAAGTGAACTTCAAGCAAAATTATACGAGTTGCTGCATCCGTAGATATTTAAGAACCCGACCCTCCCTAAATGAATAGGTACCCCAGGTAATTGAAAAATGAAAAATTGGTTCTAACTCTAAAACGAATGAATATAGCGCCATCTGTGGGCAGGTGGGTGACTCTTAAGTGGTAATGCCGGTCACCGATACTTACTTTTTTCTTTTATTTAAGATCTAAAATTCGTGTGATGATGCGGTATAACAGGAAACGGACTACATGGTTTATTAAATATCTACGGATGCAGCAACTCGTATAATTTTGGTTGAAGTTCACTTAAGGTAAGTTCAATTAACCATCAAATATAGTGTTATACCTTTAAATGTTCGTGAGAAGTTGTACTATCGTGTTATGATAACGCAGATTAGGTTTCGAATCGCAAAGTTGCAGTATTTCGCCTGTGAAAATGCAGTAGGTAGTATACCTTCAGTGATTGTGAAGTGTGAAGAAATAAGTGATTTTGTGATTAAAACGTGTGTGAAAACGTACAAATAGTGTTTAATTAGTTTTCCAGTCCAAATTTGTTTTCCTATTTATCTGATACTGTAACGGAAGACGGAAAAGCATATTCTGCAGAGCCCCACAAATTTATAATAAAATTAATAAATCCATTAGAGAGTTAGATTTGGCTAGATTTAAGAAGCAATTTAAAGAATTTTTATGTAATAAATGTTATTATAATTTGAATGACTACTTAAATGACACTGACATATTAGTTTAAATCAATTACTAACTGACATTCCTTTTTGATTTTTAAATATTATTATTTATATAATTGATCACTAATGTAACTTAGTAACATTTGTACGCTCATGTGGTAGAATGTGATGACACAATATATATAAACTCAAGACCATGTAATATACATACCGACCATGTTCTGACAAATAAATGATTTTATTTGATTTGATTTGATTTGATTAGTGTGGTGATTAGAGTTTTCAACTATCTACGCCAAAAAACAAGTGGTTTTGTGTGTTTTGTCGTCCAACCGTGGCTGGCTCGTCGAAATACGCAGATGTAAACAAACAGTGAGTATCTAGGTTGTAATGAATGTTTTGATATGATGCTAATAAGATATTAATGAGATTGTGGTCTTGTTGGAAAGGAAATATAATCTAGTTTATTTTGATATAAAAAAAATAGATAAAAAGTTAATAGTTTTTGAGCAAATTAATATTTTATTATCAAAATATTCGTTTTTATCACTGTGTTTCAAGTTCTACATTATTTTTTGAGTATCAATTTATAATTGTATATCTTGTTTTTGGTTTAATTAAAAAAATTTGGTGTAAAAAAAAATCTGCAATTCACTGTTAATTTTATATAGCTATAACTCTTGTATTTTGCGATCGCCAAGTGTTTTGTGTGTCAAATTACGTGCAAATATTTCGCGAGCATGCGCGTTTGGCGCGCTTCATCTTTTGACATAAAGCGCAGGACGCAGATGAGAGGTTATACTAACATTAAATATTAAAATAATGAACACAAAAATTAATAAAAAAAAAATAAAAAAACCGACTGCTTAAAAAATAACTAATAACTTTAAATAAAAACTGAAAAGAATAAAACAAGTTCAGGAGACAGGACATGTTGACTGCAACACTCGGGACCCATATTGGATGTAATGATTTTAGTCTAGAATTCGGTTATTTAATGGGTCCCGACGATAACCGGTAGCCAAACACATTGTCTATCAGCATGTTGCAGTAAAGAAGATTGCTAAAAGCTAATTTACTTGGTAATACCTTGTTTTCCATAAAATGATTTGAACTATTATTGTTTTCCATAATCGTCCCCCGTCATAATATTTACTTGCACTATTATCATATTTATACTAATAACGCTGATTCTGATTCTGATTCTTACTAACTTATTAGTCATAACTTTAATTGCCATTAAATGAATTTCCATAATAACACGTGTTCTATGTAACACATTACATAATCGATAGTTGACATTAGCAACATTTAATATAATTTTGAAACGTTTATTGTATAATGCCATTAAGGCATTTGGTCTGTCATACAATGATTTATTACAGCAAACAATCTTTTGTACTTTTGATGAATTTAGTACTGTGATAATTGAATCATCTAATTTTACATGACACAAAGTCATGTTCTAAGTATTGTATTATAAATATTATGACGAACGTTTATTTATACATTGTTAGTCCTAAAACATTTTCTACAAGTTAGGTTTTAGTGACAGAAACGAATCACTGTAAATCCGACTCTACGCAGTCTTGTCTGTCCTACCCCTAGAGTGTAATTTAGAATCGCGTAGGCGCAGAGGGGCGTGGCGGCCCGCGAGTTGAGGAGCAGGTGGTTGTAACACTCGCCGCTGCGGCTGAGGCTGGCGGGCAAAGCCGGCTAGCAAGCCGAAGCTGTGGTGGTGAGCGTTAGACACATCTGCGACGATAAGCTCGTGTGGGACCGCCAGAGCCCAGCAGCGCCGGAGCCATGACAGAAACCATGCCTGCTGCATGTTGCTTGCTCGCTTGCTTGCATGCTTGCGGCATGCTTGCTTCATGCTTGCTGCGTGCTTGCTGCGTGCTTGCTGCATGCTTGCTTCATGCTTGCTGCATGCTTGCTTCATGCATGCTGCATGTTTGCATGCTCCTTACGGGGAAATAACAACCACATACGTTCCTATTCAACTGTTTTATAATAATTGACACTTTGATTGATTGATTTTCTGTCTTTTAATGACTATCGATGTGAAATGTTTGACGATCCGAATGGCGTAGCGGTGGTGAGGCTGCCTTACGTTCTTAGGATCCCGGGTTCAAGTCCCGGTTGGAGCACAAGTTTGTGTGATGAGCATGGACATTTGTTTCGGATTCATGGATGTTTATATGTATAATAAGTATGTATTTACAAACAAAAAATATATATGTATTATATCAACTATCTGGTGTCCACGACACAAGCCTCGTTGCTTACTGTGGCACTAGATGGCGCTGTGTGTTCATGTCCAGCGATATTTATTTATTTAATGTACGCCAAAAGAAGATTCGGATTGTGAATTTTCATAGCGCTTGTGCTGAACTAGCATTGATGTCCTAATATGGACAAATGAATATTATGGTAAATAAATGTTATGGAAAACGACCTTATTGAAAATATAGCAAATAAATTTATGGATTAAAATTATTATGACACTGGATCGATTATGACCAATGTAATTAGTGAAAATGATTTTATGTAATTTCATGATTATGGCAACTGAAGCGTTATTTCTAATGAAATTATGGCAAATACGAGTATGGTATATAAAATTATTGCATTTTAAATTATGGCAAACATTAGTAAACCAATTTACTTGATAGTATAGGTACCGTAGCCTCATCATTTTGTCTAACCAGATTCCACAGAATACCAGTTTTTTACTTGGAGAGTCGGCTTAACTGATCTCCACAATAATGCAGTAACTGGGTAACATGATATCCCGATCCCCTTTTGTAAGTCTGGTAGTCGGTAGTAGTAAACTGGTAGTATTGTAACCGGCGGGAATAACATCTTCTTCACGATTCTGTTCTCCTTGTACTTTCTGTTTAAATTCAAAATTGAGTTCTCTCGTAACAAACCTTAGTGTGCCAGAGAGAGAAAAAATAGCAACATCAACAAATGGTTTCCTTGTAACTTTGGGAGCTGACTGTACTGTACAAAAAACACTCGAAATCTATGGTTGACGAAATGGGATTCAATGTATTAAGATTAAAATAGTTACGAGTTGGCACACTTTTTCACGTATTTGCACGTCTTTTGTTTAGTTGTCGAAATGGGAAAGTTACGAGATGGGCCGGAGCCGTTGAAAATGTGGTACCTATTGGCATTCTATATTTTAAAATAGCTTGACTTCATTGATCTGAGGGCTAATTCACGTAATTTTATGACGTGCCGATGAAGTTTTAGTGTCGAGTGATGGTTGCATATTAGAAAATCAAAACTTTTCTGAGCAAATTTCAAAAGAACAACGTACAAATCAACAAAGTTTAAAATAACGATGGTCATTTGATCAAAAGTTCAGCTGACCAAAGTCTGGAATATCAATGTTTATATTATTTATCAAAATGGATTACTGGATAAATTAATACAAATAATATAGGCGTTATACTAATGCGGGTAGAACTTAGATAATATTTTTTTTAATTGAATGCATGTTACAAACTGTTTGAAGCGTTTTCGTTTTCACTCGTGTTCGATTAATTTTATTAACCTACTAAAAACAATCTCTTTTTTATATTAATGCAAGTCGTTTCTGGCACGCGCCGGCCGCTGCCGCGGCACCGCTCGCTTCGCTCGCTCGGCTCGTAGGAGGTCACAGTTTTAAACTAACCTAACCTACCCATTTTGTTTAATGAAGAAATTAACTTAACTTCTCGTTCATTTGATGTCAGATACATTGGGATTCTAAATTTTTTTCTAAATAGAACATTTGGTCATTTAAATTTTGTTATTTCGTTTATTGTTCTTTTGAAATTTGCTCGAGAAAGTTTTGATTTTTTAATATGCAACCCGAGTGATAAACGGTATTCTTGTAATCTTTGAACTGCGCGTAAACTGCACGTCAACTGTACGACAACCAAACTCTACCAAACTTACTTATGGTGTGGCCATATAAGAGAAAAAATATTACTTACTAAATAATCGAATAGAATCGATTACATTTCAATGAATATGACGTTATTAAAATAATACCCTAGCACAGATTTTAGTGCTTTTTCTTACCTACTTAGTAGAATACCGATCATGTTGCGTTCCGAAGCACGCACCACAGACGCGTAACAGTAGAATGCCGTTATTCGCGTGACAACAACGGCATAATCACGCACGAGCATTTGTCAAAATTTCTGGCGAAAAGTATGGCGGGTTGGCCGCTGCACTGCAACAGCACTTCTTTAGTTACGTGAATCAGCCTACAGATTGAGACCCAGCTATTGTCGCGCCAACTAAAATAAGTTTTTAACGGTGTTCTCCATTGATTTATGTCTCACGTCACCTCACTATGATCCCCATTCTAGCCATATGATTTTCAACACAACATAACATAACGCGTATAATCCCCGAAGTGAATTATCATTCAGTGGTCAATTATCATTATCATTTCACCTGTTATCATCATCATCAATCAGTCAACTGTCATCTTTTATTTATTAATCCATCTGTCTATCGGTCATTCGCATGCTGTTTCTACTTCTCTGTACCAAGTCTCGTTCATATGTGAACTTTATCATCAATAGGAACACCAGCTTGGATTTAACAAAAGGATTACTGATCTAAGCTAGTTGATAATAATTTATAGTTACCTATTTTGAATATTATCCTATTGCCGAAATCAAGAAGGCGTAACTCTTAAGTTTATATTTTTCGAGATGTTTAATTACTTATCTGTAATAATTATGTTGAATAACTATCATGTAGAGACAATTATTATACTTTTACTGGTAAGATTCTCATCGCAAAACGTACGAAACGTTCGCATCGTTTCAGTACTTTCACGTGCCAGACAAATCGCAGCAGCAGACGACTGCGATATATGGTGAGCACTTACTATCGACTAGAAAGATTTCGCTACTAATAGAAAATAGAATCAAATCATTCGTTTTATGTGTCCCCCGGGCGAAGAAGTTAATGTTTTAGATATTTGTCTAGTAGACAGGTACTGGGGATTTGGCTGCAGATCTTTTATGGGATAAGTAGTAGTTTTTGTTAACGACTTTGCCCGCGTCTATGTCGAAAATTGTATTTAGTGTCGGTGATCCTAACTCATAGTTCTAATCCGGTTTATGATCTACCTGTGTGTCCATCCCAATTACTTCAGCTGTTTGGTTGTATCCGTATTTACAACATTCAGGCATACTGGCTCTTGTGATACAGGAACTCCTAGTACAAGATCCAGGGCTACACCTGATGTAATCACTTGTCAATTGAGTTTCTTTTTATACATACTTTCACATTCATAATGTAGAATAATGCGATAGGTATCACAAAAAATATTAATAATTAAAAGCGCATTTAGTGTGTTGAAATCTTTTTGACTATAAGTTTCCAGTAGACAAGAAGAGAACAGTACAGTAAAAATATTAGTCCCCGTATTTACCAGCATTCAATTTCCTGACCGTTTATTTATTTAATACAAGCAACAAGTATTCGCTGCCGTATGTTCGAGTATCAATATGAGGCATCGCCGCAATATCGTTCTGATTGCCGTTCCATACAGACGGACTCTACAGAGATAGGAACGGATCTATGCCGCAGAATAATTGCTTTATATATTTTTGCAAAATTCCTAGAACAACATCACGCCTATATTTAACGAAAGGGTTAGGCAGTATATATATGAGTACGTCCTATGTATTAAGAAGCATACTTATTGCCATCAACCGAGCACGAATCCATATTCGGGTCACTACGGGTGAGAAAATCGTAATGGAAAACTTAATAACACTTTACCCAACCTGGGAATCCGACCAACCAGGCAAAATCTTAAATAATAAAAAAACGGTTGTTCAAAATATCCTAAGACGTACGTCCATTCGTTACAGACGGGGACTATGGCGATAGGAACATATCTACGTTCAGTTTGATTGCGTTTGATATTCGGCTGTTCGATGATTTATCTATTGTAATTGCATGCATATGTAACTACAGTCCTGTTCTTCTCGATGGTAGAGATATTTGTATATTAGGTGCACCCACATTTCACAAGCTTCTATCATTGTAAGATAATATGGAAATTAGCACATAGTTTAACGTTCATAGTATACATAGGTATTGTTATAGGTGAAGTTTATCCGGATAAAGGCTTTACGAATACTGTTTCATAAGCAGGGAACGACATGTTTTATCTATAGTTGCTGTCAATTAAGATCGCAATGTGTACAGTGGGAAATGTATGTGCAAAATGTATGGTGGGTCAATGACCGCTATCATTGACCCACCATACATTTTATTAAAGTTCTTGACTTAGAAATTAAAAAATAAGCCTGTTCAAGTTTTGAATCGTCATCTATCATGATCTTCAACATTTTTTCTAATGAAAAACGATACATGGTTCATTTGTTTTGGTTCGTACGGAGAGATACGAGTATTAGGGAAAGGGATTTGACCGCTTTTGCGATCTTAACTGGCAGCAACTATAGAATAGGATTAATGCGTTGCTATAATAGAAACAAATTTGAAAAACCTCATGCAACCGTAGTTTTCTTTACCGGCTCTGCATACTTTATAATCGAAACAGCAGAATCCTTCTATTGGAAGCAATAAAGTATACTTTTTTACTACACTTTTCAACCCCAACCATCTCAAGTTTTCTCAACTTAATAAGAGAAACTTAGAACTAAGTACATAAATACAGGGTATACGTTTAATTTATATTTGTTGTTCTTTAATTTCCTTGGCAGCCAGCTAAAAATAACAAAACATAGCGACGCGACGTTTCATACTGCATCAATATTTCATAATGCATTAAGAAAACTCCGAGAAACGACTCACAATACCAAAGGTTTATTAATAGATGTAGGAAATTGAATCCGTTGAAGAAAACTGCAAGGAAATGGTTTTTGTGAAGCACAGGATACTATAGGAAGCACATTTGTTGACACGACTTTATTAATTTTTTTTCCTGAAATCTGTAATTTTCTCGGAAAAGCTCCTTCAACCCGTGTAGTGGCAATGCGTATAGTGGCACGTGTCATCACGGCATCACAAATGACGTTTTC
Organism: Xestia sexstrigata; assembly: GCA_941918905.2. Lineage (NCBI taxonomy): Eukaryota > Metazoa > Arthropoda > Insecta > Lepidoptera > Noctuidae > Xestia > Xestia sexstrigata. The sequence continues at coordinate 24,060,791 of OW799201.2, forward strand.
TTGTTATTTTTAAGTAAGGTTTTTATTTGAAATGTTGTTATCATTCTTCGTAAATGTGTTTTTTTTAACTGAGCAATCGCTTGGATTTACGTATGTCACGTTGTACATCTTTTCTCAAATAAATTAGTATAAAATTTTCCTACAGAGGCTCGCGGATAATGATAGCCGCTCGAGTTGCGGCCCCCATGAAGCCTTTTTATTTTTTTTTCAGATGGGAAATCATCAAAAGACTTCTCCCGCTCTGGGCGAAGCAGGAGGGAGTGTCAGACTTTTACTGACTAAAACCCATCCAAGTTCCTTCATCGCCCTTTGTGTTCCGGGGCCACGGTACCTCTTTCGAACAGTCCTTCAACCCCGGCAGGCATCGGTCCTTGCGTGGAACACTCCTGCGCCGTTGACACGGCCTGTCGTCATGAGACGGACGGACGGCGAGCTAGCCCATAGCTCTCCGTCCACAAGCCGGCGCCTACGGTGGCCGGGGACCACGTGGTGGCCCCCGACGCCCGGGGCGTCTCCCACGGCGGCCGGAACGCTGTGAGGATCTCTCCCTCTCACGTTCCGCCACCTCCTTCTCTAGCATTACTGCTTCGCAGAAGGAGGTGACGGCGTCCCATTCCGTCTCGCTCCGGACCATGGCTTGCACCAGGACTGGACGCGAGAGCCCCCATTAGGCCATGGGTTCGTGAAGATGTACTAAAGGTACACCTCTACCTAGCACTTCGGGACAAGCGTGATGTTATGTTGATAACATTTTCATCCCGGCACCATAACCAAATCCACATGAGCAGGTTTAACAATTTTACAAGTGCCGAGCGCTCGTAAAAGTGGTAGATGCGTAATAAAGTCAATTTATGAAGAATATACTGAGTTTTTTATTCAAGTATTTTATAGCGGTCTACGGCGAATCTATTTTTACACAGATTATAATAATAAGCACTAACCTTCGTACTTATGCTTTAAATTAAGAAGGGCTTGACGCTGAAAGAGCTTTAAATATTTAAGCACAGGTGCTTGGTAGGCTATGAATAGGCTTATGTACCTTCCCAGGGTACCATTACTGACTCATGAGTGTCAACCTTCTGCATTAATAGAGGCTTATAATTTTCCTACCAATTTATTATATGTATCGTATTTATTATTGTGCCATTAAACAATATGTTAAAAAAAACCGGCCAAGAGCGAGGACTCGCACACCGAGGGTTCCGCACAAACTTTATTGAATGAAATGTAAATTGCGGTTCACGATTTATGACGTATTAAAAAAACTAGTTACTAGATCTCGTTCAAACTAATTTTCGGTGGAAGTTTACATGGTAATGTACATCATATATTTTTTTTATTGTTTTTGAGCCGTGTGGTATCCGGCAGAGTAGAATAGAACCAACCCATTACACTCACGGGTGTCGTATAAGGCGACTAATGTCTGAGGCAGAACACCTTGCGCCTGGTTGTCTATTGTTTGCCCGAAGATTATATGCCATAATCATCATTTTCCCGAATTTCATTTACCCGAATTTCATTTGCCCGAATGTTTCATTTGCCCTAAAAGACATATGACATACTTTTAATTGCCCGAATTTTAGATACCATAAGATACGAATGCCATAAGTATTGTTTGCCTTATTTTTATGTGTCATAATAATTATTAGACATAATATTTAAATGGCATAATATTTAAATGGCATAACCAGTATTAGACAAATATTTAAGCCCCGTAATAATCATTACACATGATGACATTATATTTAAGCGCCACAATAAATTGTTTTCGAATCTTTTTCGCATGGTTTTTTTTTCTGTGCATGGTTGATGGTGGGTTAGGTCGACGGAGCCCCGCTTCGCGGGGCTCCTACTTCTGTGTGGTTTATAAAAAAATAACCACGAAGGGGATGGCGGGGTCTATTCGCTCGCTTCGCTCGCTCACACGACCCCGCCATCCCCTTCTAACCTAACCTGTCCGAGTCGGGGTGCCCTAAAGTCCCAATTGCATCCAATTTCTCTTGATATAAACAACCGTTACACACCCGATGTCGATGGCAAATTATGTTATGGCATTTCATAATTATGGCATGTGATAATTAGGGCATGAGATAATTAGGGCTTACAATGATTATGACAAATGATGTTATGGTAAGTGACTTTATGGGAAACAATGATTCTGGCACGTGACTAATATGGCAAATGAGAGTAGGGCAAATGAGTATTATGTCGTATGATATTATGGCTGTTGACTATTATGGCAAATGATATTAGGGCAAATAAAATTCGGGTAAACGGCGGTATACCCTTGCGCCTCCGTAGACCAGAGAATGGGCAGCAGCGTTTTCTGTTAGTCTTTCATCACTGCGATCTCCAATCCGCCTGCCAAGCGTGGAGATTACGGCAAATTCCTCCCATCATGGGAGAGGCTTATGTCCAGCATTGGACGTTATGGGCTGTTGTAGTTGTAGTAGTATTTTTTTTTAGTTTTATCATTCTCTTATTTTAGAAGTTACACATTTTACTGTTTCCGTTCTAAGTATGGGAAACCCCCAAAATTTTTTGTTTTTTTTTCTATTATTGTGTGAAAATCTTAATGCGGTTCACAGAATACATCTACTTACCAAGTTTCAACAGCATACAGTTCTTATAGTTTTGGAAAAAAGTGGCTGTGACATACGGTCGGACAGACAGACAGACATAACGAATCCATAAGGGTTTCGTTTTTTGCCATTTGGCTACGGAACCCTAAAAACCCTGTCCAATCCCTGAGGGCATTATTGGGTTTCGATATTAGATTTTGAATAACCTGTAAGAAAAACAACCCGCTGAAAATTAAATAAAATGTATTAAAATGAGGAAACCCAGGGGTGCGGGCAGCGACAATCCGGTTGCTACTCGAAATACTCGGATAGTGACGTCATAAACAAACAATTGACGATCGAAAATACTGTTTTGAAGATGGTGCTGTCACGTTATAAAAGTTTGGATTTTAAGGGAAATTTTGTTAATTTGGGCACAAAAATCATGTATTTTAAAATTCATTAATATGTTTACTTTCATGAATTTTTTATATTTCGTATTTTATTTGGTAATGTCATTGGAAAATAAGTTTTTCGGATTCAAATAAGATCTTCCGTTTCGGATTGGACACGGTTTTTTTAACATGATGTATATCAGACCCCTGAAACTGATTACGATCATCATAGCTGATCATCTAAACCACGTTCAAGAGCTTTACGGAATATTGTCACTTACAGCTCTTGAGCACAGTTTATTATTATATTATGTGCTATTTACCTAAAGTTTAAATGGTGATATTCGCCCTTGGAAAAATACCCAAACAGTTACCGGCGACACCCGCGATACAAAAAGAAAACAACACACAAATCACTTCACATTTTGCAAAATATCAGCGACCCTAGGGACCACTATAGAGAGCTTTCGACCAAAACACATAAAGTGGACGACGAGCAAATAAATCTAAAGACCACAATCTATTCTACCAGCGACCACACAGCATGTAACCCAAAACACATTCCGTTTTTAATTAACCCTTTAAAATAATTAAAACCTTGTAATTAAAACGTGAAAAGCCATGAAATCGTATAAAAACGTATTTTTGTTTCGAATCATTTAACTTGGAGTGCTGTGCTGTAAAATAAATGGATGTCCGAGTGGGATTTAATTAAATAGTTTAATTACATTTTAGAGTGGCCACCTAGCCGGAGTCGCATCGCGACTGGATTCTGTCCAAGATTAGATAGCGAATTATTGTTTAGCTACGATCAGGATTAGGGGAATAGCTTTGTTATAGTTTGTTCCGACATTTCTTTCCAGATAAAATAGGTATGATAAGAAGTGGAAGTGGGGAAACCGTGAAGGCAATACCGTCTTTTCCATAACACGGGGCACATGCCCAGGGCCCCGCGACCCAATGGGGCCCCCAAGTTTCTGTAGCTAGAAGCTGTCAAAAGAAACGCTCCGCTCGCTTTTGCATCTAGCTTTTTGTCATAAGTCAATAGAGGCGGAGAGGAGAATTTTAAATTGAAACAAAACACAGAAAAAGTTTTTAATATCCTTGTAATTGGCTTTATTTGACTGATAATTGTATGCCATTAATGTTTGTTTGCTATAAATGAGGTAATGAAGCCTTCCTTTGGCATTCAAGCGAAAAAAACGTTCACATGTATTGCATTCTTCCCATTTTGACCTATGGATCTCGGACTTGGACGTTTGAAAGCACATGTTTGCAATATTAATGCCGTGCAATTGTCACACGAATAGTTAGTTAACATGTCTTTGTACTGTTCGCCGTTGATTGTAAGTTCTGACCATTCTCGTTTTTGAACCTTTGACGAAATTAGAAACAATGAGCTTTTGGAAGCCAACATTAAACGCATTGTTTTAGACTTTCACGGTTTTTCCCGTAAGTACTTTAAGTGTATTAAACGCATTATTGCCGAAATACAGCATCCAGATTTGGGCATATTTGCGTTAGCCGCGGTGGCCACATCACTGAAACCTATTCATCCATTTATCATAAAAAAATATTTTTTGCATTTGTAGCGCGTAGGCAAATTACTTATACATCTTTAGTCTTAGGTCATGTATGACGTAGCTCGTAAGTTAACTCTAAGCCCTCAACCACTGCACTGTATATTGTAATCTTTGTGTTAGTCGTTCAGTAAACCTTCAACTGAGAACACGCTTTTTACTTTGACAAACCTTCTGACCGTACACACACATAAAATCACCTTATCGGCAAAGTGGTGACACCCGACGCGTCCGCTCGCGTATCGAGTTCCAAGTTTTTAACAAAGACTATAATTCATCGCGCGTAAAAACGAACGACTCACTCTACCAGGCCGCAGCTCTCCAACAACCTGCAGCCATGTCAACCCAAGACCAGCCACAGCCGCAACAGATGACGGCAGTTTCCATGACACCGAGGATACCGGACTTCTGGCAAGATCGACCAAGACTCTGGTTTCATCAATTCAACGCCATCGTGGATCATCTAAAGGCAAGTGACCTGCACAAAAGTCAACTTCTAATAGCTAGGCTGAAACCTGACGAATTACCTGATATTAGTGACATTCTTGAAAACATGCCTGAGAATAATAAATATGAAACTCTAAAAAATAGGTTAATTTCGGTTTACGAAGAGTCGGAAACAAATCAAATGAACCAACTCTTAAACGAAATCGAACTCGGAGATCAAAAGCCTTCACAATTATTACGGCGTATGCGAGACTTAAGGAAAAATAAAGTCCCAGGCGATACTTTAAAGTTATTGTGGACAGGTCGTCTTCCACACTCAATTAGGGCCGTCATAACCGCATGCGACACTGACGAGGTAAAACTCGATGGTTTGGCTAAAATCGCTGATAAAATTCTGGAAAATACCAGACCATCTGAAATAGCCCCGGTTTCTAAAACAACTCCTAGTGCAGACCCAACACTTCCCGAAACCATTGTAAATAAGCTGAAACAAATGAAACTAGAAATTTCAGAATTACGCACTAAACTAGACGATTCCATTAACCATCAGAACCGCGAGTCGCGAAGCCGAGATCGTTCTAGCCGTGGAACTTCCCGGACGCGCTCTAAAAATCGCGAAATCACTTATAAAAATGGGGAGAATTACCTCAGACAAAAAGAGAAACCAGGTGATGCGAATTACCAGTGTTTCTACCACTTCACTTATGGCATAAATGCGCGTAAATGCGGCGACACAATAAATTGCAATAAAAGGAACCCGGAAAACTAATACAGACACCGGGTCAAATACACAATGTCGCCGGTGTCAACAATTCCTATCGTTTATGTGTCGGTTTTAGCCGGTAAAAGGCAAAACGCATCCACATCAGATTACATATTATATGCAGCCAACGGCACAAAAATCAAAACATACGGGGAAAAATCCATCACAGTTAACTTAGGTTTACGTCGCCCATTCCAATGGAAGTTCATACTAGCCGATGTACAACGTTCAATAATAGGCGCTGACTTCCTTGCTGCTAATAAACTAATAATAGACTTACATGGTAGGAAACTAATAGACAAACTCACTTTAATATCGCGCGCCACAAATATTACACATTGCCCTGAATCGAGTATTCGATCAATCGATGTAAACGACGAATACCATCTCATATTACAAAAATTTCCCGACATCACCAAATTAGAAAACTTTAAAACACATCCTAAACATGATGTTCAACACCACATTTATACTAATGGACCCCCGGTCCATGAAAAAGTACGACCGCTTAATCCGGAGAAATACAAAGTCGCCAAAGCAGAATTCGAAAGAATGATGCAATTAGGTATTTGTAGACCTTCGAATAGTCCTTGGGCTAACCCACTTGTTTGCGTTAGTAAAAAAAACGGTGAAATAAGACCGTGCGGAGACTACCGTAGACTTAACGCACAAACTACTCCCGACCGTTACCCATTACCAAGACTACTTGATTTCACATATTTACTCAAAGGGAAAACTATATTTTCAAAAATTGACGTCCGGAAAGCTTACCATAATATACCAATGGCTCCCGAAGACATCCCAAAAACTGCAGTCATAACTCCATTCGGTTTATTTGAATTTACGAGAATGAACTTTGGGTTACATAACGCAGCGCAAGATTTTCAAAGGCTAGTCAACAACGCATTAAAAAGTCTTGACTTTGCATTTCCTTATCTTGATGATGTAATTATAGCTTCAGATTCAAAAGAAACGCATGTAAAACATTTAGAGATAGTTTTAGAACGATTAAATAATATCGGTTTAACAATCAACACAGATAAATGCGAATTCGGTAAATCCGAGTTAAGCTTCCTCGGTTACCACATCAACTCAAAAGGCATAAAACCGAGCGCAAACAAAACGCAACTTATTAATTATTATCCACAACCCAATACAATAGAGGAACTTCGACGTTTCCTCGGAATGATGAATTTCTACAGGCTCAACATTCCAAAAGCTGCAGAAATTCAAACACCACTAAACGCGTATTTACACAATTCAAAAAAACGCGACAAAACAGAAATTACATGGACCGAGAGTGCATTAGAAGCATTCAGTCGATGTAAACAAGCCATCAATAATACAGTCACGTTATCGCATCCCGACGCAACCGTGCCATTAGTGTTGATGACGGACGCTTCCGGTACTTGCGTAGGCGCCGCTTTAAATCAAAAAGTTGGCCATAAATTAGAACCTCTAGGATTTTATTCAAAGAAACTCACCGATACCCAAACAAGATACAGCACGTACGATAGGGAACTTCTAGCAATATACATGGCAATTAAACACTTCCGCCATATGGTAGAAGGCAGACAGCTAACAGTACTAACAGACCACAAACCATTGACCTTCGCCCTATCTAAAAAGGTATCGCCTTCAGACTCACCTAGACGGATAAAACAACTAGATTTCATTTCCCAATTTTGCGATAACATTATGTACATAGAAGGTGACAAAAATACAGTCGCCGACGCATTATCCCGAATCGATGAGATTATCTTGCCATCACTAGTAGATTATCAAAAGTTAGCTGAACTACAAAAAAGCGATCCGGAATTACAAAATCTACGCAAACACGACAAACTCCAATTTAAATTAATAACAATGCCCGATTCAGAAATAAAAATAGCCTGCGAAACATCAACAAACGATATACGTCCTTATCTACCCATACAGTTCCGGGAACTCGCCATAAAGACTTTACACAATGTGAGTCATCCCGGCGTCGCAGCTACTCAACGCTTAGTTAAGTCAAAGTATTTCTGGAGCAACATGAATACCGACATAAAAAATTTCGTTAAAATTTGTGTTCCCTGTCAAAAATCTAAAATTCAACGCCATACAGTAACACCGATAGGCGAATTTGACAGCACAGGTAATCGTTTTGAAAACGTACACATCGATATAATAGGACCACTGCCACCGGCAGAGGATTTTAAATAATATTGCGTTACCATCATCGATAGGGTGACGAAATGGCCAGAAGTTATACCCGTAAAAAATATAACAGCTGAAACAGTTGCTAAGGTGTTCGTAGAGCATTGGATTGCTCGTTTCGGTTGTCCAATACGTATAACCTCAGATCAAGGTCGTCAATTCGAATCAGATTTATTTCGGCAGTTATTAAAAAGACTCGGCATCGAACGAGTTCACACAACTGCATACAACCCAAAGTCGAACGGTATGATAGAAAGACTTCACCGTACCTTAAAGGCTGCTATTATGGCAAAATGTTCAAATAGCACACAATGGTTACGGGAATTACCTCTAGTACTCTTAGGGTTGCGCTCGGCAGTTAAATTAGATCTGGGATACAGTCCATCACAATTTTTATACGGCAGTAGTCTCAGACTGCCAGGTGACCTATTTAATTCAAAATCTATGACCAATATTACACTACATCAAACTGTTAACCAAGTCATTATCATCCGTTCCCAAACTCTCACATTCAAGTTTACATAGCAACAACAATAGTGTATTCGTTCATAAAGATTTAGCCATTAACACTCATAATATGTGTTTGTTAGAAATGAAGCACGTCGATCTTTGGTACCACCATACGAAGGTCCATATAAAGTATTAAAACGACATCCAACATTTTATACATTAGACTGTAACGGAAGGCAAGTCACAGTGTCACTTGATCGTCTAAAACCAGCTTACCTATTCGAATTTGATAACGGTCCCACGCCAGGAGACCCAAACAATGACGCCACCCGACACCGTCCCACATCCGGCGAACGTTACGACTCCATACATCACTTCGAGCACTACGACACCGCTGATTATAACGAAATCGGGCCGGGTCGTTAAGAAGACCGTGAGATTCGACATATGAGCCGCCTCCGTCAACGTCTTTATCAGTCGTATGAATAACCGTCAATCTTCAACAAACGTTCACTATCGCCGCACTCATACCAGCCAGCTAGCAAGATGACTATCATGGCGCAGAACAGCGCAGCCGCCGGCAACAAGGTTTTGCTGCAAGATGAAACTATTACCGTCACCCACAAGATGTCGCTAACCGCAAACATCCTAGTCAGCACAGCGGTAACCCTATCTATACTCTACGTAGGGTGGTGCTATTGCAAGCGCCACATCGAAGCCTCAGTCGAGACAAAATCAACCACGCGATCACACAACGTGCTATCGGCGCACCGCCAGGGATGCCCAACCTACAAGCAAATCGCGAGTGCAAACCTCAAAGTTAAAGTGTAGTGTAAACAACATGTGACGAAAATAATACTCTCTCTAGTATAAGTAGCATAGTGTGAACGCTCTAGCATAAGTAAAACCATTGTTCACAACTCAATTTGTTTATTGTTATCGTCTGTAGTTTTAATTAGTTCATAGATAATTTTGTATTCTTTTGGGTTTCACAAATTAAAATTTTATCGTTAAATCTAAGGGGGGAGGATTGTAGCGCGTAGGCAAATTACTTATACATCTTTAGTCTTAGGTCATGTATGACGTAGCTCGTAAGTTAACTCTAAGCCCTCAACCACTGCACTGTATATTGTAATCTTTGTGTTAGTCGTTCAGTAAACCTTCAACTGAGAACACGCTTTTTACTTTGCCAAACCTTCTGACCGTACACACACATAAAATCACCTTATCGGCAAACATTTTATTTCAAAAAGTTCTCCGCCGCTAAAAAAAACACCCAGTATCTTTGTCAAGAAAACCTAAACTATCTGAGGCGGGGTGCAAAAAAAAACGAGCTCGCTTCGCTCGCTCTTGCATCATAAAAGGGCCCCATTATTTCCAAGTGCCCAGGGCCAAATGGTTAAAGACGGTACTGCGTGAAGGGCGGCCGTTTTGGGGAAAGTTGTCTTACGTTATTTTTAGGTATATTTAAAAATATTCTCAGCCTTATTTGAGTAAAGTATGTCTTGATTTTGTACAGATCGAAACTTGCTGCTGGTTTCTGTAGATGTCTGGACTGCTCCTGAAGTCTAAGTTCTTCGTGCCTAAGCTGATGATGTTGAATATCAATCATGAAAATTTATCCAGCTCACCCAGTGCTCATAGCTTGCATAAAGTAACAAACTAAACTTACAACTAACTCACAAAGTCACGACGATCGCCACGCCGCCGGCGCCGCCACTAGATGGCGTCATACATAATTAACCAAAAAAAAATTTACCTTCCTCACGATTGCGCGATCCCAGCATTACAGTTTTAATTTTTAAACCAAGTTTTGTCCTTACGGGATGCTAATTAACTTATGTTAATTGCGTTTTGATAATTTAACAGTCGTGTCTGTTAAATTATTCTCTGTAATTCGAAACCACTGGGAGTTTTCATAATTGAATTTGAGAAACAACTGTTTTTCGTGGTGTTGTTCTTTCAACGGAAGGGGAAACGTGATAAGAATATAAGTAGTCTTCGTACTTCTTCCTTTATACTTTGTTTGTTTATTATTATTCTACGTTACCCAGTAACTGGATTGAGAAGACCAGTTGCATCCTGTTAGACTGAGAGCCAACCCCGACATAAATGTTAATGATGCACCTCAAGTTAGGTCAGATCATCTGCCTAGATGAGAAGTTGGCTGATGTAGTAAAGCTTTGACCAATTGGAGGCAAAAGTTGGCGAAAGAATCCAAGGCCGTCCAGTAGCATGTTGGCTTGGCAATATTGTTAAACTCATGGAAAATGTCTGAAAATACGCTGAATTTATGCGTTCATGAAATCCGTGGCAAGCCCCCACTATATTTTGACACGATGTAATATTACCTGAGCTCAGTATCATCACGCTGGCGTTTCGTTATCAGCAGTCTGAGCAGTGACAGTAATCTTATAATTAATTAAATCCCCCGTCGCTGTGCCTCATGAATAATAATAAGCTCGCTTTGGACAGGATGGGGTGTGGTTGGTAGCTAGCGAGGATGGTTTCCACAAGGTTCTGACGGTATTTTTGACAGTTTTTGCCTATAGATTTCCGCTAGATGAAAGTGAAAGTTTAGCCGATGAACAAAGCTTTAGAAAAAACTATTAACAAGCTCTTTTGCGTTGCCTTAGAATCTAGACAAATTGCATCTCAGTAAATTGATCAAAGAAATAGCCTAGAAAACAGCTTTTTGGTTTTTCATCAGCAATGTTGAAAAGGCAATTTACGTCCTTCTTTCTGTGCATTGACGTATTTTTTCAATTTTTTTACGATTGTTTTTTTTTTTATTGTTAATGCTTTCACTGTGACCACAGCCTAAATTCTTACACGACACACGCTGACACGCCTAATGCTGTGTACGGAACAGCTAATAATAATTAATGTTAACATCTGCCTACTAAAGCATAGTCCAAGAAGTAGCGCTGAAAAACTACCTGTTCTTGGTTCTTAATTAGTGCACGCACACGATGCACAACGGACTTGCAATCCATGAGACCAGGCAGGGAGGGGTGTACGCGTACGCGACGCGCGCTCAGTTGTACAACAAACGTCTTTTCTGATCTATTTTTATACGTAATGGAGTCTTTCATTACGTCTCAATGCTGCGGTGTAAAAACGTTGCGGCGCAACCGCCCGTATGTCCGCCAACGTGACCAACACCGCAATATAGGTTTTTGTCACTCTTCATCTTCGTAACTAGAAGGTTCTTAGGTATAGTGCAGAAATGACGGAAAGAACAAGTTCCTTTCGGTATCGTTAAAGGTCCTTTTACAGCCATTGTTTTGTTTACAAATTTGTGAAAATTATGCAGATGGTCACGACTTGAAGTATAATGTGATGAAAAGCGAATATGTCGTCTTTATGGCTGGTTCTAGGTACCCCCCTAGCGTGCCCTCGATAAAGCTGTATGGAGATGAGTTGGCTAGGGTACGTCAGTTCAGATACCTGGGTCATCTAATTACCGAGGACCTTAAGGACGACATGGACATTGAACGTGAACGTAGGGCACTGTCCGTGCGAGCAAACATGATTGCTCGAAAGTTTGCCCGATGTACAAATGATTTTAAAATCACTCTCTTCAGAGCCTTCTGTACATCTTTTTACCCCTGCAGCCTGTGGGCAGTCTTTACTCAAAAAGCGTACACTGCCCTGCGGGTACAGTACAATAATGCGCTTAGAACGATGTTGCGGCTGCCCCGCCACTGTAGTGCATTACGTATCTTTGCGGAGGCGCCCATCGATTGCTTCTACGCTACTCTGCGCAAGCGGTGCGCGTCAATGCTGAGCAGAGTACGGGCTAGTCGCAACAGCGTTCTAATTATGATAGCCATTAGACTGTCGTAGTTGACTGTCTGTACATGAATCGATGTATAAAGGCTCACATGAGTATTGATACATCGATTCATGGATCCGGCAGGGGGCGAGTAGAGTAAGTTTGTATTACTAACACTAGTTATAAGTAATGTACTACTAACAAATTGGATCTGAGTTATCTGAAATAAACGTTTTATTTATTTTATTGATTTATTTACTTACGGCTACATCAGAATCTTTTGTGTAATAGTCATGCAAAAGCTTTCTCGACAATTCATGTAGACGATCTGTGTCTATAGTTGGTGCCAGTTAAGATGAGAATAGCGGTCATTGCCCTTTCCCCTAATATCTCTTCGTACAAACCAAAACAAATAGGTAAACCATGTATCGTTTTTCATTATAAAAAATGTTGAAGATCACGATAGATGACGATTCAAGATTTGAACAGGCTTATTTTTGATTTTCAAAGTTAAGAAGTTTAATAAATGTAGGTGGGTCAATGACCGCTATTCTCATCTTAACTGGCATCAACTATAGTAGAAAATACATCCAAGTAATAGAACTAGCTTTATCTATGTAATAAGTAGTTATGATAACTCAGAAAATGTTCTGATGTTCGTCTGTTAATAATGGTAAGAGTCTGTTAGTCATGTTAGCTCGGGCTCACACGGTCTTATACACTTGAATTTAGGTAGTGTCTGAGGTGTCAGATTCTATAATACATGTTGATACAAGTGTGCAAACTTCTCCACTGCAGCCAGGCGCAATTCACACCCGAGCCGAAGGAGAGGGTTTTATGGAGCCGATAACTGCATTGACCGTCCACGTGGATCAAACGACGATTACTACATTTGCGAACAAATAAAATAACAGAATGAAAAGTGTTTTTGTTATTATTTATTAAGAACCTATTCTTTAATTTGCTTTTTTACCGCGCTTTACCTTCGCAGCTTGAAGGAGATTAAAAAACAAACTATAGGAATTATTTTAACAAAATTATCTGCGGAAATAAAACACCAGAAAAATAAATGAAGAAAAAACCACGAGTATAAAATACACTGCATAAGAAATTCTTGTGTATTTATTAATGGTAGTGCGATAAGAGCTAGTTTTTGAGGCAGTGTGTATTGATAATAATATTGGCATAAAAAGCTTACATTGCATCAACGCAACGTTTTAAACAGGAACAGAATTATAATGCCAAAAGCGAGACAAAGCAAAACCATTTATTTCAATTAGCCTAGGCTATTTCAAATACCATCGTTGAATGTCAAATTTTACAAAAAAAAGAGAATAAATTGAATCTCGTTGACATGATTAAGAGAGTCGTCGAACTTAATAACCTCGGGAAAATTGGCTCACAAGGAAGATATTAGGTACCTACTAGCCTATTCTACAAAGCCCTGAAATAGTACATTTTGAAACAAGTGGAGAAAGACTGTTATTGCATCCGAGGAGGAATTAACTCCCGAGCCGTAGGCGAGTGTTTGTCTATGATATTCTATTTATAAACACAAATTTGAATATTCAAAAAATATTTACGCCGTAGAGACGCATTATAGCTTTGCCGAAATAAAAAAAAGAAACATTCACCTCCGACCACAAGCATTGAACCAATTTGGACAAAGTACAGGTTTAGTAAAGTTATCGGTGGCAATTTTAATACCCGCACACGTGTTGGAAAGTGAAAAAAATCTCACGTGTGTGAAAAACATTGCATGTTGAACCTAATCGTAGTGCGATAAGAACCAGTTTTCGAGGAAGTGTATTGAAAAATACATTACCTACGTAGATGCACGAAATCCGAAAATACCAGGGAAATATCAAATGGTGCAGCTTATCGCAAATGTATTCCGAATTCAAAAGTTTGCATCTACGTGCCTCGCATATTTATGGGTTACAATTGAAATCGTTTGAGCAAAACTGTTCAGAACTTACTTTGACTGAAGTTTTATTTGTGTGGTATTCTGAATACCTAATAGTTTTCTTTAAGGATAACTAGGCCAGCCGTGATCTGTAAAAATAATCCAGTTTTTGCTTGCGACCGAGAATTTATGTTCTTTTTGGTCTTGTGTTTTCCTAGTCTCATAAGAAAGCCGATTCAGGTACAATGAATCATCAGTGGAATTCTAACTTCAAGCTAACAGATACATAATACACCCATTAGCCATCAAAACCAAAAGAGGACAAGTCGATCAAAGTTGCACTAGCTCAGGAATAATACAATGTTTGTTCCTTTTGTTAGAAACTCTTTCTTCGATAGTCTGATTTCCGGAATCGATTTATATCTGATTTATATCTGTATTTAAATTTAATAATGTTAGAAACTCTTTATTCTGTCATTATTTGCAAATATGTATTAATTAATAAGATCTGCTGTGATCTATCTAAACTAATATTATGTAGGGTTTTTAAGATTTTAATTATTCGTTTTATTTTAAGAGAAATGACAACACTGCCTAACCGTCAATGTTGTAGCGGGAAAGGGAAGTTGAAAAAATACCATGGCACTCAGCCGAGAGGGCGCGATTCGTTGGAAGAAATTGTGGTGTTAAAACTAATAGTCGAATCTATGTCTGATATGTGTTGTTATTGTTGCATTTTGTATAAAACGTGAAGTAATCTAGAATTGTGTAATACCAAATAATTTGAAAAGAGTAACCATGGAGTTTCTTACTGGTTCTTCTCCATGGAAGCGACCAACCCGAACCGTGCAATCTAATAAATATTGTGAGTGATATCCGGACAAATTGTCTTAATTTCCCTGGGTTATAACACTTTTGAGGAAAATCCTGGCGACGACCGCTTAAAATTCACCCCGTATATTCGCATTAAATCATAGTTACGGCACTATCCTCGTGTCGCGAATATTAATCTATTTAACTTAACCCGGGGTACCTACCTATTACACATTAGTTATAGTTAATCACAAAACCGTCATTTATTCTACTCGTTAGCTCGTTGTGATTTATCACTGGATTTTGTTTTGTAAAAACATGGAAAAGAACACCTATCGGCTTCAATAAAGAAAAAGTAACATCCCGATCCTTTCGAAGGATGTTAAAAAAACCAGCCAAATGCTAGTTGGACTGGCACACGAAGGGTTCCGTATTATTATCTATACAACATTAGACAAAACGGCAAAAAAATCACGTTTGTTGTGTGGGAGCCCCTTAAATATTTATTTTATTTTAATTTGACTATGTATTTTTAAAGTGAATATACAACTGAATATTCTGTGAATATTTTAAGCGTCTACCTGTTGCCGTTATTAATATCGAGCAAAAAACGGGAAAAAAAAACATGTTTGTTGTATGGAAGGCCCCTAAAATATTAATTTTATTCTGTTTTTATTTGTTGTTATAACGGCAATCGAAATAAATCATCTGTAAAAAATTCAAATGAGCTATCACGGTTCATGAGATAAAGCCTGGTGACAGACGGACAGACTGACAGACGGACAGTGGAGTCTTAGTAATAAGGTCCCGTTTTTACCCTTTGGGTACGGAACCCTAAAAAACAGATTATACAATATGTTTATACCTACTTACAACCTTATTTTTAGGAACCTATTCTTACACTCAACACTCTATTCTTGTAGGTATGTACGTATTAACACCTTTTTTATTTGGCAGTTTTTAAATCACCTAATACCACACCTAATACCAAAACGTGATTCTCCTTACTTTGAATTTTAATTAAAATCAGCAAACTATTTGTAAATTCTTTTGTACAAACATCAGACAGCGAAAAATCCAGACTGAAATCCAACTGTACCTAGGTACTATCACTTTGTATCTAGAATCTAGACGGTACCCGCTGTGAGCCGTCAAATATAATTTTATTTTCTTTGTGTAGTCCAAGAGCAGACATTCGCTTATTGTTATTATCCATCATAAGAATAAAGGATTTTACACACTTGTTCGCTCACAACACGCACTTGACCAAAAAAAATACTATACGAAAATATTGTTTAAATTCGGCACACGCCTCCTCTCTGATCCCTAAGAATGTTGTTACCTTTAGATTGGGATGTCCCCAAACTGCCCCATTAAAAAAACTATAAACCCGCACTAGACCCGCGTGGAGGATTATGACCCTCTGCCTCTCAAAGAGAGGAGACCTATGTTTCAGCAGGGTGTGAACGTTATAAGCCGATTACCTATGCTAAATAAACTAACACAAGTCAAATTCAGCGGAGGTACCTAGATACCGGACGGTGTCTGGCCGATCGGCATTACCCGTGTGAAAGCAAAATATATATGTAGGTAGGTGGTAATTTCTTCGACTAGCTTCATTGTTCAAAGAAATACCTATCTACTGTTGAATCGAATAACTGAACTAGTGAGTAATACGCCTAACATTTACAGTCTTTGTTTGAAAAGCCTTTCCAGTCCGAATTGAAAGCTATAACGAATTTTGATATTACTTGATTTGTTTTGTAAAAATAACAGCGGTATGATAAAAATGTTGCAACAACGATTATGATATTCCGTTTGCGACCTTCTGCTGATTTAAGATGAAAAGAAAATCTTGTTAATAATATATCATTGAAATACAATGCGATGAGTTTTAGTGTATTCTTGCAACCCATTTCTTTGTTTAACATTGTTAAGTTTAAATATTTGTTTATTTCCAGGGCATTAATGGCAGTCTTTCTGCCTAATTTAGTCCTATTAGTATATTACCTTCCATTGTATTATCTTAGCAGTCTTTTGCTTAGGATATCAAATCAATTAATTCTGAATCTTCTTCATTGTTCGTTTCGTTTTTTAACAGAATTACAATGGAGAAAAACAGTAAACAAACTCTTCACAGTTTTTCTTTATAACAAAAGACTAGTTTGAACTACTTATGCACATAATGACATTCCCATGTAGGTTAATGTGATTATTTTCCTTGATCTGACTGCCATGCAATTGTCTTCTTGAATTTGAAGACTTTACTGCACAGAACTTTGGAACTGGTCCACAGTGAATAGTGCCGGTTCGTTTTGCCGAGCGGCCACAAGTTAGCAGCCTCAGCTCAGCGCCAGATCACACAGAATTCATTAGAGTAATCGTCGCCCACCGGTATTTGCATTTGTGCAGGCACTGCACATTTGTTGCAGAAGATAGTTTTATTTTTTGCATTATTGAAAACTTGTAGCTACCTTTTTGCTACGGGTTCCTTCTATCTGGCAGAATCTTGATGCTCCGAAATTTATTTAGCATAACACACTTGGCATAATCTTCTTTATATATGAATATTTTTAAGGCATAAAAAATAGTTAACATAGTTATTGCTTGGCCGAATGTTTATATGCCCAAATTTACAATGGCATACTTTTAAGATGGCAGAATTTTATTTGACCTTTGGCAATGTTCAAATTCCGCATAATTTCGTTTAGAATAACGTTTATTTAGAGCGACGATTATTTGGCACAATTTCACTTGGCATACTATGAAGATGGCAGAATTCCATTTGGAATAATTATATTTGGTCTTATTGCCATTTCTATAAAATAGCATTTTTAACCTTAAATTAGAATTAAAATGTTGTCTTAAAAAGACAATATGTTACGCTAAAAAAGTTAGTGACAGAAACGAATCGCTCCAAAACCGACTCCACGTAGTCTTGTCTGCCCTACCCCTAGAGTGTAATTTAAATTCGCGTGGGACCGCCGGAACCCTGTAATGCCGAAGCCGTGACAGAAACCATGCCTGCTGCATGTTGCATGCTTGCTTGCATGCTGCATGCTTGCTTGCATGTTTGCATACTGCATGTTTGTTTTCATGTTTGCATACTGCATGCTTGCTGCATGCATGATGTATGCTTGCCTGATCAGAAATATGCAGCATTTAACATTATCGTCGTATGTTTGTGACGAAAAAAAAAATGTTCAATCAATTTTATTATTATGGTAAGAAATACAAAATTATTCTAACTATGAATATTTTGTTATGTGATAGATGAGGCTTTCTATTATTATGCATAATGAAATGTATGCCAAAAGATGATTCTAACTGTAAACTTTCTGTAATATGATAGTTCTGCCTTTTAATGACTATCGATACGAAATTTATGACAAAAGATGATTCTGACTGTGAACTTTCTGCGATAAGATGGTTCTACTTTCAATTCTTATGTATATAAAATTTATGCCTAAAGATGATTCTGACTTACAAAATTATGAGTTTTGAATGTATGAAAAATAAGTGTCTGCCAAACGATTTTCTGCGAAATGAAGTTTATGCTATCTACTGTTATGCAAAGTAATATTATGACATAAAAAGTTCTGCTATAAAGGGTAGACCTTTTTGCTACCTTTAGCTACGTGTTTTGGTTAGGAGTTTTGTTATAGGTACCACGGGAAAAAAGTATCCTATTGTCGAACTCTGGTAATTATCTAAATGTGTGAAATGTTACAGACAGAGTTACTTTCGCATTTATAATATCTAACTAGTATTTGCGTTGTGCGCGAGCTGCACGCAGCTCGCGGTTTCGTCGTGTTTTTGAGAAGTATTCCTTCATCATTCATCATCATCATTTCAGACGAAAGACGTCCACTGCTGGACATAGGCCTCCCCCAAGTGTCGCCACATTGACCGGTCCCGTGCGACTCGCATCCAGCGGATTTCCGCAACAGCCAGGTCATCGGTCCACCTAGTGGGAGGCCTTCCAACGCAACGTCTTCCGATTCGCGGTCGCCACTCCAGAACTTTTAGGCCCCATCGGCCATCCGTTCTGCGAGCAATGTGCCCTGCCCACTGCCACTTAAGTTTGGCAATTCTCCGGGCCACGTCTGTAACCTTGGTTATCTTGCCTTCATTTCTGATTCGATCGCGCAAGGAAACTCCGAGCATAGCCCTCTCCATTGCCCTTTGGGTGACTTTAAGCCTTCTGATGAGGCCCATTGTGAGCGACCACGTTACGGTCCCGTATGTAATCACTGGCAACACACACTGGTCATAGACTTTCGTCTTGAGACACTGTGGTAAGTTGGATGAGAAGATACCGCGCAACTTCCCGAACGCTGCCCAGCCGAGTCGGATTCGACGATTGACCTCTTTCTCGAAGTTACACCTGGACACGGACACTGGACCGTTTGTCCCAGGTACACATAATCGTCTACAACTTCGAGTGTAGTCTCCGATCTTGATAGGAATGGGTGTGACATGGGCATTCGACATGACCTTGGTTTTGTCCATATTCATTTTAAGACCCACTCTTCCGGAAGCTCTACTGAGGTCATCGAGCATTGTACTGAGGTCCTCCATGGTCTCAGCCATGACCACTATATCGTCGGCAAACCGAAGATGAGTGATGTACTCGCCATTGACGTTGATGCCTAGCCCTTTCCAGTCCAGAACCTTGAAGACATCCTCCAGTGCAGCGGTGAACAGTTTCGGAGATATGACGTCTCCCTGTTTCACACCTCGATGCAGGAGGATAGGTTTCGAGGCTTGGTCCTGAAGTCAGACTGACATGGTGGCGTTTTTGTACAAACACTTCAACACCTCGATGTACCGATAGTCGATTTGGCACCGTTGGAGAGACTGCAGTACAGCCCAGGTTTCGATCGAATCGAAGGCTTTCTCGTAGTCTACAAACGCTAAACAGAGGGGCAGGATGCTCTTCGGTCTTCTGTATAACCTGCCGCAGCGTATGAATGTGGTCCACGGTGCTAAAGCCTTTTCGGAAACCGGCTTGTTCGAGAGGCTGGAAATCGTCAAACCTGCGCGCGAGACGATTCGTGATGACTCTTGAAAACAACTTGTAGACATGGCGTAGAAGTGAGAAGGACCTATAATTCTTTAACCGGGCATTGTCACCCTTTGTTCGAGCTGATATTTAGAGCAGCTCGTGTTGAGGTCTTCTTCATTAAAACAACGTGTTTCGTACAATGAGTATAGTATATTCTTCGTTTCTGCATAGAATTTATGACTTAATAAAATAGGCAATGTTTGAGTTAAAAAGACGTGGTCTCTCATCGGAGATTGTAGCGGTGTGTGCGCGCGGCGCGCCCGCCGCCCGCGGTCGTCGCGCGCCCCTCTGCTCCCCTCCGCTCCCGCGCTGGTACGTTCCAGTTCACGGCGTGTTCATCCTCCCCTTTTTAACTGAATGATAGATATGGGAAAGTTCTTTTTCCGTATCAGCACCGCTCAAAAAATCATCGTAATAAAAGTCACATTGTATAATTTCAGATACGATTTTATCATCGCATTCTTTTGCTCACTGTAGCAAGCATCGTGTACTCAAGAATGGGGTAGACGCTGTCCCATACGTTACGGTATTTAACTGTAATATTTCTAGTGGCTTGTCCACATCATCACGCCAAACTATTAATTGCAGGTGGCGCTGCGATGAATCGATTCTAATTTGTCGGCACATTTTTGTTATGTCCCCAGACAAAACAAATTTATATTGACGGAATCTAATTAAGATATTTATTAATTCATCCTGAATTACAGGACCTATATATTGGATATCGTTCAGCGATTTTCCTGAACTAGATTTTGCACTACAATCAAAAACTACTCTGACTTTGGTTGTCTCGCTTTTTTCCCGAAATATAGCGTGATGTGGCATAAAATACCCAAAAAATGGTTTATCAACCTGACTTAGGTGTCCTAACTTTTCATATTCGTCAATAAACTCACAATATTGTTTTTTAAGTGTAGGATTTTTAATAAATTTTCTTTCGAGACTCTGAAAGCGTTTTGAGGCCATGTTATAGGAATCGCCCAGTGATGTTTCTGGTGATTCACAAAACGGCATTTTGACATTAAATCTCCCGTTTTCTAAACGTGAACTATTATTTACAAAATGTTTTTCACAAACGTTATCATTTTCAGAGTAAGAAGCACTTGAATATGGAAGTTCTTCAAGTTCCCAGAACTTGGTAAGGTTTTCATTTATTTCCTTAGTGAAATTACAATGTAAGTTGTTTTGTTCATTATTAATGGCCTATACCTATGCCTATTGGCCCAGCTACTAACCAACCTAGTTTAGAGCTCTGGAGTATAGGTTTGTTATCACCTAATTTTATTTTCTTTGAAGTAATAATATCAAAAAATATATCAGCACCAATCAGTAGATCAACTTGAGAAGAACAATGAAATTCGGGATCAGCGAGTTTAATATTCCCAGGTATGTTTAATTCCAAAGGATTTATATTACTATTAGGTAAATTACCTATAATTTCAGGTATAACTAAACACTTAATATCCATGCTGTAAGAACTTATGAATGAATTAAAGGTAAGTTCACAACAATCTGTGATATTAAATTGAATGTTATTAACTCCACTAATACACATAGGTCGTGAATTAATAGAAGTTAACCCTAATTTATTTTTAATGTTTTCAGCTATGAAGCAGGATTGACTACCGGCATCCAGGAGGGCCCGGGCAAGGTAAGTCATATTATTTTCCTTATTAGTTAGTTTTACTAAAGCAGTGCAGAGAAGAACTTGTTTCCTCATAAAGACAGAGCAAGAGGATACAGCACTAGCGATTGACGGCACACTAGATGTATCTTTATTCTCAGACTGTGTAACTAATGCATTACTTGATTCTGTGTCTTTGTGTAACAGTGTATTATGTTTTTGTTTACAGATTTGACAGGTGCCGAGGCGACATTGCTGTCTTATGACCCCTACGTAAACAATTTGAGCAAAGTTGTAACTTTAAGACCTCACTCAATTTACTATTTAGACAATGAACTTCATGACATACCGGACAAACAGGACCTTTAGAAGGTTTTTGGCCAGCTGAAGTAGCACAGGCCTTTATTGTTTTAGAATTAGCTTTATTATTAGAATCAGGTTTATCATTTTTAGTAGCTTGCATCGTTTCAAGTATGACTCGTAAAAATTTAAGAAATTCCAATAAAGATGGTAATTCTGGTATTTTGTTCCTATATTCTTCCCACTTTCTTAATGTAGTGGAATTCAATTTAAGAGTAACAAAATAAATTATTAATATATCCCAATAATCAGTTGGCAAGACTAACGAATTAAGGGCTCACAAGTTTTTAGTAACCTGATCAACAACAAAGCGAATTCGAGTTCTAACGGTGACTGTTTGCAACAGAGTCAATGAGATTCATGAGTTGACAACTAGGGAATCTTGGAGACATGTACCTACCACTTTAAATCCCGCTGATCTCGCTTCTCGAGGAGTGGATCCAGGTCAACTTCAGGTCTCAAAAGTATGGTGGAATGGTCCAGATTTCCAGTTACAAAATGAAACAAACTGGCCTCATAATATAAATTCCATAGATACTCCGAATTTACCTGAAACAAAAACGCTTACCAGCGATTGTTTAACTATGACTAATGTTGCACAGTCACCGTTAGTTTATTTTAATAATTATTCTAAAATAAACAGATTAAAGCGAACTATAGCTTATGTCTTACGTTTCGTTATTAATTGTAGAAATCCTAAAAATAAAATAATAGCTCACTTAATACTAGAAGAAATAGAAAAATCATTTATGTACTTACCTTATAAAACTAGCTCAAGGTCAAACTTACCTTTCAGAAATATCTTTACACAAACAAGGTAAAAATCTGAAACCTAAATCTTATCTGTTACAGTTGTCACCTTTCCTCGACGACAATGGAGTGCTCAGACTAGGTGGTCGTCTTTATAATGCTGCTTGTGAATTTGATAAAAAGCACCCGGTCCTCCTGGACGGTATGCACTATTTCACTTGGCTCTTAATGGAAGGCGAACACCTACGTCAATTGCATGCCCTCAACTGCTACTTAGTTCCTTTCGTGAACAATTCTGGCCTGTAGGAGGCAGAACTTTAGTTCGCAGCATTGTTAGAAAGTGCGTTGTTTGCACTCGACTGCGAGGAAAAGCTATGGAGCCGTTGATGGGCAATTTACCTGTAGATAGGGTCACGCCTTGCTATCCGTTTCAAGTATGTGGCGTGGATTTCGCTGGACCTTTCCTTATTTCTAGTAAGAGAGGAAAGGGTAACAGAATAATTAAATGTTATCTGAACGTTATAGTTTGTTTTTCTACTAAGAGTAATCATTTAGAGATCGTTAGTGACCTTAGCACTAACGCATTTATACTTAGCTTACGTCGTTTTATTGCCAGGAGAGGTAGACCTCATACGATATATTGCGACAACGGCACAAATTTTGTTGGGGCAAATAATGAGTTGGTAAGGTTGCTTGGAGCTAGTGTAAATTCGATTTATAACTACACCAATGCTGAAGGCATTAAATTCGTTTTCAATCCTCCATATTCCCCAACTTTTGGTAGAATCTGGGAGGCGGGCGTTAAGTCTGCCAAATTTCACCTCAAGCGGATTATGGGCAATGCTAGCCTCACGTACGAGGAATTGGGCACATTGTTCGCACAAATTGAAGCCATACTCAATTCCCGTCCCCTTTACCCTCTATCATCCGATCCTACTGACTGTTCCCCGTTGACTCCCGGCCACTTCCTTGTGGGGCGGCCCTTAACATCACTGCCGTCTCCACCCGTCACGTTAAAAGCTCCAGACAGGTACAAAAGGATAGAACAGCTGAGGCAACATTTTTGGCAGCGCTGGCACAAAGAATACCTAGCTGAACTTCAGCAACGAACTAAATGGCGCTTGAAGGATAGAACCTTGAAGGTGGGAGACTTGGTAGTCCTGAAGGAGGAGAACTCACCACCATTGAAGTGGAGACTCAGTAGAGTCCAGCAACTGTCTCCAGGAGCGGATGGAGTCTGCAGAGTGGCCGACTTCCACACGACGAGAGGCGTCGTCCGACGTGCTCTGAACAGAGTCTGTCTGCTACCCACGACGGAAGAACTTGAAAGCGAGACCTTTCAAGGGGGGGAGGATGAACACGCCGTGAACCGGAACGTACCAGTGCGGGAGCGGAGGGGAGCAGAGGGGCGCGCGGCGACCGCGGGCGGCGGGCGCGCCGCGCGCACACACCGCTAGAATCTCTGATGAGAGACCACGTCTTTTTAACTCAAACATTGCCTATTTTATTAAGTCATAAGTTCTATGCAGAAACGAAGAATATACTATACTCATTGTACGAAACACGTTGTTTTAATGAAGAAGACCTCAACACGAGCCGCTCTAAATATCAGCTCGAACACCCTTCTTGAAGAAGAGTGCCACCACACCCCTGCACCATGCCTGTGGCGTTTTTCCCTCAAGTATGACGGAATTAAACAGCTTTTGAAGGGCCTTAAGTACCGGTTTCCCACCCGCCTTCAGGAGTTCGGCCGTAATTCCGTCATCACCCGGTGACTTGTTGTTTTTGAGTTGCTTCAGAGCCATCCTAATCTCGTACAGGCTGACGTCCGGGATGTCTTCGGTATAGTGTCGGGTCAGTCTAGTCAGGGTCGTTTGCTAGATCTACGACGGGTTTACTGGTTGACGTGTACAACTGTCCATAGAAGCTCTCGATCTCTCTCAGAAGCTCCGGTTTGGCGGATAAGATCCTACCATCGTCGGTCTTCAGTTTCATGAGCTGGCTCTGCCCAATAGCCAGATCTCTTGCAAATACCTTGGAGCCTTTATTCCGCTCAATCGCGTCTTTAATATGCTCGGTATTAAAGCGGCGGAGGTCGCTCTTCAAGGATTTAGAGATGCGTCTATTGAGCTGCCGGTATTTACACGCCTCGTCTGAAGACTGCAGGATCTCACGCCGCTCCTTCATGAGCTTGAGAGTGTGATCGGAGAGCCTCTTGTTCTGATCTGTACGACGTGCCTTGAAGAACTTAGACCCGGTCGTATGGACAGTTTCCACGAACCCATCGTTGTATTCGTCCACTGAGCTTCCTAGGCACTCGAAACGGTTTTGGAGTTCAAGCTGAAAGCTCTCGGGGTTTTGGATTTGGATCTGTGCTGGACGGAGCGTAGACTTCATCAGTCGATACCTTTCAAGCTTGATATTGATGTTCAATGTGCCTCTTACCATGCGGTGATCGCTCCCGGTTTTCACCGAATTGATCACCGAGACATCATTGAACATTTGCTTCTTGGTTGACATGATGAAGTCAATCTCATTTCTAGTTGCACCATCGGGGCTCTGCCAGGTCCACTTCCTGTGCTCACGCTTTCTGAAGAAGGAGTTCATCATATAGAGGCCCTCCTTCTCCATAAAGCTAGCCAGTTGGTGACCCCGGTGGTTCTCCACGTTGTTCACAAAAAAAGAGTGAAAAGAGCGAACAATTCTGCCGCCAAAGAATGCAAACGGGTGTTACGTAAGGCGCGTTTTTAATATTTTGGACGAATTGGGGCCAAACTGGCGTCCTACCCTTCGGGTAGCAAGAAGTTCTGGTCCCTGTCTAAATCGGTCGAGACGAACTTCTGCCGTCCAACGCTGCCTCCTATGCTGAAGCCTGATGGAACGCTGGCTCATACCGCGCAAGAGAAGGCAAATCTGTTTGCCTCCATCTTTGCCGAAAATTCGCGCCTAGATACGGCCTCTAACATTCCGCCCAACATACCTTTTTTTTTTTTTTTTTTTTTTTTTTTTTCGGATGGGAAATCATCAAATGACTTCTCCCGCTCTGGGCGGAGCAGGAGGGAGTGTCAGACTTTTACTGACTAAAACCCATCCATGTTCCTTCATCGCCCTTTGTGTTCCGGGGCCACGGTATCTCTTTCGAATAGTCCCGCAACCCCGGCAGGCATCGGTCCTTTCGGACCCCTTCCTTTTTGCTGACTCTCTTTGAGGCGCGCGTGGAACACGAACGCGCCGTCGACACGGCCTGTCGTCATGAGACGGACGGACGGCGAGCTAGCCCATAGCCCACCGTCCACAGGCCCGCGCCTACGGTGGCCGGGGGCCACGTGGTGGCCCCCGACGCCCGGGGCGTCTCCCGCGGCGGCCGGGACGCTGTGAGGTTCTCTCCCTCTCACGTTCCGCCACCTCCTTCTCTAGCATTACTGCTTCGCAGAAGGAGGTGACGGCGTCCCATTCCGTCTCGCTCCGGACCATGGCTTGCACCAGGGCCGGACGCGAGAGGTCGCCGCCGCCAATCGCCGCTTCGAGGACACGGCGGTGCTCCGCCCACGCGGGGCACACATCCACCGTGTGCTCCACCGTGTCCTCCGGTCGATCCTCGCAGTGGAAACACCCGGGCGTTTCCTCCCGCCCGATTCGGTGCAGGAACCTCCTGAAAACACCGTGTCCGGTGAGGACCTGCGTCAGGCGGAAGGTGAGGACGCCGTGGCGTCGCTCAAGCCACTCCTCAAAGAGGGGACTTACCGCCACTATTGTGGCGTGCCCTCGCCCAACATACCTCACTGTGGCTCCGCAATGCCAGAGATCTCAATCCACATTAAAGAGGTCCGTAAGGCCCTGTGCAGTCTAGATGTGAACAAAGCCAGCGGTCATGACGGAATACCCGCAAGAGTCCTGAAGAGCTATACACACGATTGATCTCTTTAAAGACACAGTTTTAACTTATAAATTCAGTAAATAAATTATTGCTATCATTAATCAGTGAGCTATCCATTAACGAGACATTATTAAAAGTACTGTCACTTGGCTGCAGGTCATCCTGCCGCCGCTCGGTTGCGCTGTTATAGTAAACAAACCTACGGAAAGATACTCCAGCGGGCCACAGGTTCACATCTTTAACCTGCTTAGGTATAAAAAAATTATAAGCAGACTACCCCTTGTTCCTTTTCATATCTACAACATCTACCTTCGTTTTGGTTTTAATGTACTTAACTATGTCTCCCATTTTAGTTTTCTTGTTTACATCTAAATATATAAAAGAAGAAACTGACTGACTGACTGACTCATCTATCAACGCACAGCCCAAACCGCTGGGTCTACAGATTCCAAATTTGGCAAGTAGGTTCCTTATGTGGTTTAAGGGCGCACTAAGAAAGGATTCAAAATTCACCCCCTAAGGGGGCTAAAGGGGGCTTCAAAGTTTGTATGGGGAAACAAGATTAGTTGGACTATTTTATTCGAAACTTCACAGGAGTGCTCCTTTTGATAAATGAGTAGAAACGGGTTTCAGGGTTTTTCAGAATTCAACCCCTAAGAGGGGGAAATGGGGTGACAAAGTCTAAAAATCAATGCACAGCCTAAACCGCTGAGTCTAGAGATTCCAAATTTGGCACATATGTTTCTTATGAGGTTAAAGGGTGCAATAAGAAAGGATTTTTCAAAATGTACCCCCTAAGGGGATGAAACGGGAGTCGAAAGTTTAATGGGGAAACAAGATTAGTTAGACTGTTTTATTCGAAACTTCACAGGAGTACTCCTATCGATAAATGAGTTAACATTTGTGTTTCAGGTTTTTTCAGAATTCAACCCCTAAAGGGAGAAATGGGGTAACAAAGTCTGAAAATCAACATCGGTATTTTTTGTATGGTGTATCGGGTCGGGTGTGTTACAAAAACAACGATTTTAAGATTTAATGTGGCGGACCTGAAATACCATCATCATCCCCTGTTGGGGTGCGATGTGGTTGATGTCTAAAAATCAATATAGGTGTCGATACCGAGATAATCAGGGGTGCAGATTACGAAAATGGCATTTATTTTGAGATCCAGAAGATGGCGGATTCGACTTCTATACAGGGTTATTGTTGATTTATTGTGATGATGGTGATTGTGATTGTGATGGTGATTGTGATGGTGATTGTGATTGTGATGGTGATTGTGATGGTGATTGTGATGGTCTTTGTGATAGTGATTGTGATTGTGATGGTGATTGTGACAGTGATGGTGTTTGTGATAATGATGATGATGCGCGTGATAACGATAATGATGATTTTGATAACGAGGATGGATATTGTAATAATGATGATTGTGATTACGATGATAATGGTTGTGATTACGTTGATGATGATAGTGATTGTGATAACGATCATAATAATTGTGATTGTGATGGTGATGTTGATGGTGATTGTGACGGTGATGGTGATGGTGATTGTGACAGTGATGGTGATTGTGATAATGATGATGATGATGGTTGCGATGATCATGATTGTGATTACGATGATATCGATTGTAATTACGATGATGATGATTGTGATAACGATGATGGTGATTGTGATAGTGATTGTGATAGTGATTGTGATAGTGATTGTGATAGTGACTGTGATAGTGATTGTGATGATAATTGTGATAGTCACGGTGATTGTGATGGTAATAGCGATGGTGATGGTTATTGTGATGGTGATAGTGATTGTGACTGTGATAGTGATGGTGATTGTGATAGTAATTGTGATTGTGACTGTGATGGTGATTGTGACATTGATGGTGTTTGTGACAATGATGATGATGCGCGTGATAACGATAATGATGATTTTGATAACGAGGATGGATTTTGTGATGATAAGGATTATGATTACGATGATAATGGTTTTGATTACGATGATAATGATTGTGATAATGATGGTGATAGTGATTGTACTGTTAGTGATTGTGATGGTGATGGTGATTGTGATGGTGATTGTGATTGTGATGGTGATTGTGATGGTCTTTGTGATAGTGATTGTGATTGTGACAGTGATGGTGATTGTGATGATGATGATCATGATTGTGATTACGATAATAATGATTGTGATTACGATGATGGTGATTGTGATTGTGTTAGTGATAGTGGTGGTGGTGATTGAGATAGTGACGGTGATTGTGATGGTAACAGCGATGGTGATGATTATTGTGATGGTGATAGTGATTGTGACTGTGATAGTGATGGTGATTGTGATAGTAATTGTGATTGTGATGGTGATTGTGACAGTGATGGTGATTGTGACAGTGATGGTGTTTGTGATAATGATGAAGATGCGCGTGATAAAAATAATGATGATTTTGATAACAAATATGGACATTGTGATGATAATGATTGTGATTACGATGATAATGGCTGTGATTACGATGATAATGATTGTGATAATGATGATAGTGATTGTGATAACGATGATGGTGATTGTGATTGTTTTAGTGATTGTGATGGTGATGGTGATTGTGATAGTGATTGTGATGGTAATTGTGATGGTGATGATAATGGTTGTGATTACGATGATAATGATTGTGATAATGATGATAGTGATTGCGCAAACGATGATGGTGATTGTGATTGTATTGGTGATAGTGACGGTGATTGTGATAGGGACAGCTATGGTGATGGTGATTGTGATGATGATTGTGATTGTGATTGTGACAGTGATGGTGATTGTGATGATGATGATCATGATTGTGATTACGATAATAATGATTGTGATTACGATGATAATGAGTGTGATAACGATGATGGTGATTATGATAGTGATTGTGATGGTGATTGTGATGGTAATTGTGGTAGTGGCGGTGATTGTGATGGTGATAGCGATGGTGATGGTTATTGTGATGCTGATAGTGATAGTGACTGTGATAGTGATGGTGATTGTGATAGTGATTGTGACTGTGATAGTGATGGTGATTGTGATAGTGATAATGGTTGTGATCACGATGATAATGACGACGGTGATTGTGATGGTGATTGTGATTGTGATGGTGATGGTTTTTGTGATAGTGATGGTGATTGTGATAATGATTGTGATAATAATGGTGGTTGTGATGATAATAGTTGTAATGATTATGAAATTTGGCTCATAGATAGTTAACATAACCTGGATTAACACGTAGGACACTATTTATCTCTTTAGTATGATCTAGTGAGATGGTTCCCGATTTTCACGCGGGCGAAGCCGCGGGCAACAGCTAGTTATAGATAAAAAAGAACATTACAATCTGCAGCCCTAAATGTACAATGAGGCAGTATATCAGCTTTGCCCTGCAACCCAACAAAGCGATTTTTTAAATCGTCTCCGTTGTATCTTAATCCAACCTTCATTTGGCGACTCATTTTTCCACTCACCGCCTTCTCGCAAAATATCTGACAATTGTTTGCACCTGGGACGATCAGGAGTCGACGACCTATGTGTGTCTACACGCGCCAATACGTCACCGTTCGACGCCGCGGTGGGCCTCATTGCTCCGTCCCTTGTTTCCTTCGTCGCCAGGGGCGACAGGGGCCCGTTAAGGGGCCCAGAGTTGGTCAAAATCATTTTTCAACACCTCCCCCTCACCCCCCCTTCACGCGATCGCACGTTATTATTGTTTAGTGTGTACATGCCGACTAAATGTATCGATAACTTAAATGAATTTTGTGAGTGTCTCAGTGAAATTGCCGCTATCGTTGAGAGTGCGAATGTGGAGCATGTATATATGCTCGGAGATTTTAATGCGCACCCTGGGGAATTATTTAGTCGGGAATTGTTAAGATTTTGTGTCGAACAGAGTTGGCGTTGTGCTGATATTATACATTAAGCTCGGTATAGACTCTGATACCTATACCTTTGTCAGTGATGTCTGTGGGAGTAGGCGTTGACTTGACCAAAAAAATAAAATACGGGTCTCTTTGTTTCCGAGATACCATAGGGAGGGGGAGGAAGGGGGCGATAAGGGGAGGTTTGGCAGTTTCCCATACTCGTGAGAGTTACTTGTTTACGAATCTGTCAAAATATACCCCCTCCCCATTCACCATCTGGGAGAACAATTATATCAGTGAGTCAGTCAGTCAGTGGTAATCGAGCTTAATATAATAATTAGTTTGGATGATATAAATAAATTAAAGTAGTCAAAGGTTAGGGTTCCCGGGACCACGCAATCCTGTTTTTTGGCATAATTAATGCTTACTTACAATAATATTGTTTCTATCAACATGTAGGTACTATCAAAGCTCCCAATTCACCACCCAAAAGCCCACAACGCCCCGATCATCGTAGAGAGCCAGAAGCCAGTCGCACGATTATTTGGAAATTTGCGCCAATTGTTTAATTGCCACTCTGCATGTTTAGCCAAGTTACAAGGTTTTGGAACCGAACTTAGCTGGAACGTTTCAGTTGGACGGACGTGACTACTCTATAATTTATGCTGTTGGTTTTAGAGCTGAATTAGAAAGAACTTGAATGTAGGTATTAATGCATGTGAAGGTAGGTAAATTGGTGCTGATGCTGCCCAACAACTTAGCTAGGTAGGTATAACACCCTCGTTAGAAACGTTAAATCCCCAAATAATTGCAAATATGCCAACATCTAAAAGGCGAAAAATTTATGAAAATCTGAATCTGGTCTGGTCTGGAAATCGGAGTACCGATTGTAGTGAGAACCTTCGGCTGAAGCCGATGGTTTGGCCGAAGCTGGACGAAGCTGAAGCTTCGGTCGGCACTAACAGATTGTGACGTTACTCAACTTTAACTAATAGAAAGGTATCTTAATTGAAAACCGTGTTCAGGCATTGATTACTAATAAAACAACTCAATCAACCAATACGCCCAAAGAACCGAACGGCAGAAACTACGCCCCACTGGCTCACCTCGACAATTCATCCTATACAATAATGCCTACAAAACTGAGAAAGCCTCTATATTCTTTTTTTATTAGTGATCGATGTGTTCAGGATTTAATAAAGCACATTTCTAATTCAAATGAATTTTCTAGATGGATGCATTCTGCACGGGACTCGGAATGGTACCTAGCAGCAGATGACCAAATCTTCGATATCCTTTATTCGATTATGTCATTGCAAAATGCGATTCTCTAAAGCGCTTTGACGCTATCCAAATGATCTACATATACCTATTATAAGGAAGATTCTGCAGTAGTAGAAAGGTTCCTTGGACATCGAAAAACCGGAATTGATAAGACCTCGGAAATTCGAATTGTTTAAAACGTTTAAATCAAAATGTTTGCCTTACCTACTTTTTTCAATTCCTTTGATCAATCGAACCATTTAAGTTTAAACCTATTGATTTTTTTCAGATAGTTACCTACTATGTTAATGTCATTTTCTTTGATTATATTTATTACACAAGAAGTTTCTTCATCTTCATTGCCCTGATTTGACGAAGTGAAAATGACAAATTAGTGATTAAACGAAGTTACCTGAGTGAAGCTCTATCATAATTATACGAAGCGCTTCGTCCGAAGAGATTAGTATTTTAGATTATAGACAACATGTAGTTACGCCGTTAGTGTTTACCGCTTTGCACTGTGGTTGAGAGTTTTTTTTTTTTTGTGGGTACTTTACAAACCATAGACTGTCATACCTCGACTTCCTCTGGTCATTTAGTTTAGAGTTTTCATATGTATTGGCATCAAAAAACCTTTCTTTTGTAACATATGGGCAAGATGGGAGGGTGAAAACATCGTGAGTAAACCGGCATGTCCTAGAACCAAAAAATTCGAAGACATGTGATACCTACCAATCCGCACCGCGGGCCCACCGCGTGGTGGATTATAGCCCATTCCCTCTCATAGAGAGGAGGCCTGTGTCCCAGCAGTGGGAACATTAATAGGCTGATGATGATAATGATGAGGTATTACTATAAGGGAACGTTTTCTTGAATGTTCTTTTTTGTCTGTGAATAAAGGAATAGCTCCTTAAGTTCACATGGAAAATCTTCTAATCTTTAGAAGATTTAATAATCGAAAATCTTCTAATCTTTAGAAGATTTTTGATTATTAAATCTTTGGCATCTTTGGATGATGACAAACTATATATTTTTTTCTTTTTTTTTAATTCTCACTTTGCGTTAATTCTCCAGTTAACACAGACAACCTTCACCTATTTATGTAAGTTACCCACCATCAATCTGTGTAGATTATAGTAATGTAGCTTGGTGAGTGCGGGTTAGACACCAACATATTCTCAGCGCACAGTAGTAGAAATTTGGACATTTATTATTCAATCGACTTGCAAAAAGATCAATTTTCGGTAAATCAAAATCAATCGTTAAACGTCGAAACCCCCAGTCAGCTAATTCCCACTCAATGTCTGGATGTGTTTTACGAGACTCTGCGTCTGCTACTATATTATCGCAAGACCTTATGAATGATGCGAAGATGTAAAGCTTTCGGGATTCGCACCATTAATAATAATAAATATAATTTTAATAAATATCGCTGGACATTGCACACAGCGCCATCTAGTGCCACACTAAGCAACGAGGCTTGTGTCGTGGACACCAGATAGTTGATATACTACATAGATACTTTTTTGTTTGTAAATGTCCATGCTCATCACACAAACATTTGCTTCTACCGGGATTCGAACCCGGGACCTTGGTTATTTGAGTGAGATGAGGAAATTGGATACCACCCATCCGGTTGATGTAAGATATCGCGGTAGTGTTATCTATTCGCAAGAGTATCTGGCAATCGTGCAAATCCTTGGCAAAGATTTTGAGGGCTATAAAAGCAGCAAGCAGCTCAAGATAATTTATATGCTGTTCTTGTTCGCTTTGTGACCATTGACCACTTGCCGGTGTTATCATTACTACAGGCACCCCACCCCGTTGTTGAGGCGTCAGAGTATATTTCAAAGGTATAATCATCATCTCTGATACAGCGAAAGGAGTGATTTATGAAACCGAGCCACCACTGAATGTCTGGTAAAACAGAATTAGGGATATTCATGAATTTGTCGTAATCATTATGATCACGTAGGTTAAGGAATTTGCAGCGTTCTAATTCTTTGGTGTACAACCACCCGTATTCAATAGCGGGGCAAGCCGATACAAGTAAACCTACCAGTTGGGCATATGTTCTTATCTTACAGCGTTTTACTTTAATAAAGCGTTCTAATTCAGAATGGATTCGCATTAGTTTTTCAAAGGGCAAACTAAGAGTCATACTTGGTGAATTTATAATCATCATCATCATAATCATTCCTAAAAATTTACATGTTTGTGAGGGTACGAGGACACTTTTTTCTTTATTAACAATGAAACCCAAGGAAATAAGCAGATCTTTATTGGTATCAATATTTGTGAGACATTGCTGGTACGATTGGCCAAATAATAACCATTCGTCCAAATACAGGGTGGATACCGATCCAATAGATCGTAAGAATTTCGCAACGGGTTTCATAATTTTGGTGAAAATAAAAGGTGCCGTGTTCAATCCAAAAGGTAGAACGTTAAATTGATAAATTTTGTTATTAAAAGCAAAACGAAGGTACTTTTTTGACTTGTTGTGAAGTTTGATTAAAAAGTAAGCGTCCTTTAGATCCAGAGTGGCCATATAACAGTCCTTAGATGTTAATTTTAGAGCAGTTGGCCACTACATGGTTTACACTCTGACACGGCACCTATTTGTAAAAGGTTATCTATTGCTTCAATAAGCTGTGTACGTTCAGAATCGGTATAAAATCCCGTGGAATGGGGAACGTGTCTTGGACTACTGGAGATGAAAAATGTATTTTGTATCCTTTGATCCACGACAAGATGGTGTGGTCGTCTGTGATTCGTGTCCATTGAGGGTAGAACAACGATAAACGGCCAGCGTACTTAACTCCATTCAGTATCGGCGGCGAGTCGCGGGAGGTGCTGGCGGCGGCGGCGGAGGCGGTGGCGGTGTCGGCCACGCTGTCCGGTAGGAGCCGTACGCTGGCGGCGGGGGCGCAGGGGCTCGCGGGGCTGCAGGCCCGCGGCTCCTCGTATGCACACCCGGATGCCTGCGTGCCGGGCCCGAAGCCCGACGGTTTTTTGGAACCGACGTGATAGATTTCTTGCGCTGGGTTTTATCGTCTGCTTTTAATTCGACGCCGGATTTGTTCATGGCCCTCGCAGATTTAATCGTTTCAGCCAAATTCTCCCCGAACAAGAAGGAATCAATTTTTGTGCTCGTTAGATGTTCTTTCATATCTTTTTTAAGAGACGATAGAACGAAATGTATTCTAGTAGCAGAATAATTGTGCTGGATGTCGCAAAGAAGGCGAGTGACGTCCATGAGTTTTTGAAGCAACTCGTTATCCCTATCTTTCGAGTTAAGATGTGATTTAATAATTTCGCCTAAGCAAGATACAGCCGATGCCATTTGCACTTGCTTGGCCTCAATACCCTTGTCTCGCTTTAAAGCGATATCAGCAAGCGCTGCTTTAATTTCAGGGTTAATCTTAGGTGCTCCTATGTAAAGACAATTCGCGGGCAAGAGATATTTTGCCATAAGAGACTTTTTTACCTCTTTGCTAAGACCTTCTTGGGCGAGATGTTGTAAACGCGATGCGAGTTCCGGACGTATATCTTTGTTATACTTAATTTGTGATAATGGGTCATCACCTAAAATTTCTAGTGTGTCAGTATCTAACTCCTGAGGTTCTTCCTGGCTAGGTTTTTCAGGGGCCAAGACCGAGGCGGTTTTGTCAGAATCATTGGTTGGAACTGAAGCTGGGATATCTTGACAGACATCGTTTATAATTTGCTCGGTAATCTGACAATCATTAGGTGCGACATGTGCAGGGGAGTCTGATAACCAGATATCTGGGTCCAGAGGTGGGCGAGGTGACTCTGGAAAGAGTACTGCAATTATTGTGATTGTGTTTAATGGATAAAGCTACATGTCGAGTTCGTCCCGATGACGGTTCTGAGGATACTGCTATTTTAGCATATTGTTATGCTCATTTTTCCAAACTTTTATTTATATAAAAAAACACAGTACCCATTATCATCAATGAATTTAGGTACATCATTTTTCAAATAAAAAAGCAAAAATAGTTAGCAAAATATGGCAAATTTTATTTTAAATTATTGCATAGCATTAAAAAGATAGACTTTACTAAGTTACATTTTATCATGTTTCGTAATGGGGTACTGATTGAGATAACTGATGTTATCAGTTTTCGGTTTTGTACAATTCCCGCTGAATTGTACGGTTACCGTTACGTTTTTGAATGCGGTGAATCAGTCCCGCTGACTATTTCGGTTGCATTAGTCTGGATACGTATTATGTTAATTGTGTAAAAAACCACATAAGAAAATCAATATGTACTTAGGTAGGTACCTGGTTGGTGAATTTCGCTTCGTATCCTTGTAGCACAATCATGAGTTAGTGAATCTTCTTCTCGGAAATCAATGTATTTTGTCCTACGGATCTTGCGTTTTAACTTTTTCACTTTACGCATCAAATGAAACATTTCGTCTTCTACACCGACCGTTTACGTTTTGGCATTTTAGTACGTGAGGAGCGCGGATCAGAAATACGTGTTGAGCGGTCGAGCACTAAATTACGAATGACCAGAGGAAGTCGAGGTATGACAGTCTATGGTTTGAAAATAAAGCGCCGTACCCACAAAAAAATAAAAAAACTCTCAACCACAGTGCAAAGCGGTAAACACTAACGGCGTAACTATATGTTGTCTATAATCTAAAATACTAATCTCGAGGACGAAGCGTGAATAATCTCAGATTATCCATCCCACTGAACCACGTGGTAGGAAATACCTCATTCCCCAAAAAAGGTTATTTTTTGTAACCGCCATCTTCTATAGGTAATTGCTGCAAATAATCACTTTTACGTTCCACTTCGGTAGAACATGAAACTTCCATAAATTCGCTATTTAACCAAACGACCTCTCATTTACTTTAATGTTGACGAACATATCTGAATCCAGGTAAAGTCCGGGGCTTAATTTCAGGACATTCATCATATTATTTCGGTCTGTGACCTACCTTCCCGGTAAAACGATTTCGCAGTTGGTAATGTTTTATTTCACAAAAGCTATCTAGGTATTTAAAGACTTGAAATTGCTGCAGTATATGAATTCTTAGAAAGTAATTAAGTACATGAAATGGATCATGGAAATTATAATTATTACTATACTTACTACACTATACTTTCACTTTGATGCAAGAAATTGCTGGAGTAAGGGGAGGTTGGGGAGGTTTCCTAATAACATAATTATGAAAATCAGTTCACTAAAGTTTCACCAAAACTCCATTGACAAATTTTCATTTTACAACCAACGTTTCGTATACTTACTATTTAGTTCGCAAACAACTTATTCCGTAAATGTTTTATTTTAAAAACATCGTTTTACAAACATTAATTTGGCAAATACTTCTTTTATCAAATGCATTAGATGATATTTAACCATTTTTCATTTCTATCTATATACATTTGGATAAATCACGTTTCTACAAAATAATTTACAGGCTAATATTGTTTTTTATTACCCACTCTGTTTTAAGAATATATGTAGGAAATGCATTGTTTTTTCACAACATGCAAACAAGCATACTCCATGCATGCAGCAAGCAAACCACAAGCATGTAACAAGAAAGCAGAAAGCATGCAACAAGCAAGCAGCAAGCATGCAGTATGCAAGCATGCAGCATGCAACATGCAGCAGGCATGGTTTCTGTCACAGCTCCGGCGCTGCGGGGCTCCGGCGGTCCCAGTTCCCACGCGAGGTTATCGTCGCAGAGGGTTTTAACACTCACCACCGCAGTTTCGGTGTGCTGGCCAGCCTCAACCGCGGGCCGCCTCGCCCCTGCGCGCCTACGCGGGTTTAAATTACACTCTAGGGGTAGGGCATACAAGACTACTTGGACTCGGTTCTGCAGCGATTCATTTCTGGCAATAAATTTGTGCTTATAGGAAACAAAATTCATTTATTTTCCTTTTTTAAAAATGTCACAATCAATATGTGTAATGTCTTTAAATCCAAACGTCGTTGTTATATGAGATAAAATGAAAAAATAATGAATTGTTTGTCAAATAATACGTTAATTATTTTGCTAAGTGAATTATTTGGTAAACTTGTTGTTGTATAATGATGAAATGACAAATAATATTTTTGCCAATTGTTGCTTGTCAAGTAAAAGTTTTTGAAATCATTTTTGGTGAACTGATCGGTCACCCTGTACTAGCAACAGTAAATAGCAATCGAACAACTGAATTAACATCCCAAAAAAAGTTGATTAGCAAAACAATAATCGTATTTAACAGTATTTTAGCTCAGAATTCGATGAGCTTAGGTAAATATCATTCTACTCTCATTAATTAGTTGCTTTTCCAAGAAAAAAAGGAAGTGGGTCAGTGAACCGAATCAAAAATGTGATACAATGCAGATAACTGTACTTATCATTAAACGCATCAGATTGGAGCCCAAACCCCATAATCCTTTTATAATTAAAGTATCCTCCTTGCACGTAGGCAGTTGTGGAAAATGAGGTTTGAAAGTGATTAAGAAAATCTGCTTTTTGAAAGGATGAACCTCATGATTATGATTATGCCATGGTCCCAAAACATGATACGAGCGAGCACTTTGATCCAGGCGTGTTTGGGCCAAAGAGTATAGTAATATATATAGGTTTGGGCAATCGGCAATCGTGGTAAAACTGCACTCCATTTTGTTTTTACTTCAATAACCCCGTGATTATCAACGCATCATCGTTCGGAAACCTCTTGGTGTTATTTGTCTACTTCCACAGTAAAGACTTATTTTGTCACGAATAGGTGCTGAAAACTTACAACATATCTATTAGTGTTTCATAGACACACGAGTAAGCAAGTCATTGTAGGTACCTAACTTCGTTTGTGAACCGATTTTGATGATTCTTTTTTTGTTGTAAAGGAGATATCTCATCGGTGGTATCATGAAACCAGGATCTGATGATGGCATCCCAGAGAACGAAAATCGTAGTGGCGACTAGTGCGTTTGTTAGTTTTTTCATTAAGAATTTTAAAGCACTAGGTTATAGGTACTATTTAATGAAGGTCTAGAGTCGATCTGCATAGCTATTCACAACGCTTCGATTCGATTCCGATTCGGAAAGTCGTATGTCTATCTTTTTTTGGCATTACGAAAACGAGCGAGATAGACATATGACTTTCCGAATCGGAAATCGAATCGAAGCGTTGTGAATAGCTATCCTGATGATGGAGCCGAAAGACTTCCGAGGGAACTCCTTAACGATTTACAGCAATTACGTGGTGTTTGGGCTTGATTAATTTGTATTGATGAGAACTTTACACCTAGATGCGTTTTAACTGTCATTAGGGGTCTGATGATAAAGACAAAGGAACAAGGTCAATGGAACTCCTCAACTTTTTACAGTTGCTACCTTGTGTTTGGACTTAATTCATTTCTATTGATGAGTACTTTGCACCCATATGGGTTATAAGTGCCATTACAGGTCTGATGATGCGAGATCATAGCCAGTCGAGGGAATTCCTCAACTATTTACAGCAGTTACCTTTTGTTGGGCTTACTTCATACGGTTCAATATGCCAAAATGTTCAGTTCGTACAAAAATAATACCTAAGTAAAAGATTTAAGTTTGCATAGCAAATATATGTTTATGATATATAAGTATAACTAAAAATGGAAAAATAAAAACTTTTTGGCAAAAAATAAAACCGAAGTAAAAAACAAGTCACTGACATCTGAAGCTAAAGTAATTTTTCACTGTTTTGTTTTTTGAAGTCGGTTTTATTTTTTGCAAAAAAGTTTTTACTGGGATGATCAAGTCTCTGTTCAGTCTTCCACCTGGTGGGGAAAACTATGCAGACGTACTACCTACACTTGTACGGGTCAGCACATATAATGCGGCTGGATTTGTTGAACAACAGGCGACCGGAGTGTTTTTTTAATTTTGACCTAAGTAGTTATTAAGCCCCTCTTTTCAGAATTACCTATGGACTCCCACGAAGACCTATGGATCCACTTGATGCGTACGTGGTTTCTACGTGAAGTGGACTGAGCGTCTAGTCTACGTAAAAAAGAACATGATGTTGCGTCCACAGGTAAATACCCGTGTGTAGCTTAGATAATGAACGACGTACCTACGTGAGTAAGTATATAGTCAAAAGCAAGGCGATCCATAATCAGACTCTAGAATAACATCTGCCCCTAAGGCCTTAAATACAAAATACTTTTTACCTAAATAAATACATTTTTTAATGCAAACCAACCAGCTGTCAGTTTACCTCGACCGCAGCATCAGCATAAAGATCGCATCTCATATACAATGTATAAAGGCATTACTTACCGTAGTCGAACGGAGGCACGTTCTCCCAGTAACACGTGCTTACCCGGTGCATGCACGGACATTTTATTTTTACACTCACCTTTCATATTTCGCAAGAATTTTGTGCAAGGAGAAAACTGCAGAATCGGCGCGGAATTACCTGGGCCGGCAGTCTCGACAGAGATAACGACAAAATCGCTAACTTTTGATTGCTAAATACTAATGAATTAATTGGGTTCCATTATCGATGCTTGCGGGAAATCCAAGTCTCTACATCCAAGATGCGATTCTCG
Source organism: Xestia sexstrigata (assembly GCA_941918905.2). Classification (NCBI taxonomy): domain Eukaryota; kingdom Metazoa; phylum Arthropoda; class Insecta; order Lepidoptera; family Noctuidae; genus Xestia; species Xestia sexstrigata. The sequence goes on from OW799201.2 coordinate 24,101,076, forward strand.
CAAGCATCGTTATTGCAACCCAATTTAGTCGTTAGTAATCAGCGATCGAAAGTTAGCGAATTTGTCGCTATGTATGTCGAGACTGCCTGCCCTGGGGCTGGCAGTCTACCATTAAAACCCATGTTCCTTCATCGCCCTTTATGTTCCGGGGCCACGGTATCTCTTTCGAACAGTCCCGCAACCCCGGCAGGCATCGGTCCTTGTGGACCCCTTCGTTTTTGCTGACTCTCGTTAAGGCGCGCGTGGAACACTCCTGCGCCGTCGACACGGCCTGTCGTCATGAGACGGACGGACGGCTCGCTAGCCCATAGCCCACCGTCCACAGGCCCGCGCCTACGGTGCACGCCCGGGGCGTCTCCCGCGGCGGCCGGGACGCTGTGAGGTTCTCTCCGTCTCACGTTCCGCCACCTCCTTCTCTAGCATGACTGCTTCGCAGGTGACGGCGTCCCATTCCGTCTCGCTCTGGACCATGGCTTGCACCAGGGCCGGACGCGAGAGGTCACTGCGGTGCTCCGCCCACGTGGGGCACACCTCCACCGTATCCTCCGGTCGATCCTCGCAGTGGAAACACCCGGGCGTTTCCTCCCGCCCGATTCGGTGCGGGAACCTCCCGAAACAACCGTGTCCGGTGAGGACCTGCGTCAGGCGGAAGGTGAGGACGCCGTGGCGTCTCTCAAGCCACTCCTCAAAGAGGGGACTTATCGCCACTATTGTAGCGTGCCGTCGCTGTGTAACACCTAGGATTTATAATTTTGATTAAATGGACGTCGCCGTCGTTTAATTGACTTGATAGAGCCGGGTGTGACAAATTGAAACACAAAAATGATCAAATAATATTTATTTATCCATCCTTATCGACAAATTCATTAAAAACATCGCCTGTATGTGGTATTCGACACAGGTTCAACAAGCGTCTTGTTACAAAGAACTTTTGCACCGTCAAGTAAAACATAAATAATCAAATAGAATTCATGACATTTTATACATAGCACATTAGAGAAACCCTCAATTACTTGAAGATGTGGATATTAAACTTTAAATATAAATAGGGCATGATAGATGCTTGAAACTTATATAGATATGCAAACGCTACACATAATGTTAAAACTAAGTAAATCTTCGTGAGATTTTCTTTAGTTTTAGGCACCCTTTGCCGCCATTATAAATGAGATGGAACATTATATCTTCACTGAAAGTATACGAACAAGGAAGAAAATGTGAGGAAGACTTCCTTTGGCAGCCCTCGTATTACTAATGACAAAGTGACGTGACAAAAACATCTCAGTCGACTGAAGATACATTTATATATATTTTTTTACTAACATTTTCTCCGCGTTTTAGACTTATTGGCGAGTGGAAGTTGTTTCGCAAAATTACTATACACGCTTATTTTTAGGTCGTTCTGGAACTCGATCATCGAATTCGGAACGATTGGGACTGTTTTTTTTTTTTAAATAACTAAAAAGTAACAAATTTATTATAAATTTAATTTTTCGTATTTTTTATATTGTCAAGTATTTAAAAAAAAACACGAATCGAGTTTATGGCTTTCAGTTCCAGAACAATCTAATTATAACGGTGTATTTTGCAGTTTTTGAATGATAAACTTTGTAAACATTAGCAACCAAGGTCTCAATTTGGAGATCCAATTTTGGGTACAAAACGTGGGAGACGGATCAGATGGGAAATAAAAACTGATTTGGAAGTCTTTAGAAGTAGGTGCAGTTCTCCTGTTTCTAGTGAGCTTATTACTAGCCCAAACAATCCAGCTTAAGGTTCGGTAAAACCTGTACGGACAGGTTGCAGACTAGACTCGATACCCGACTTTGACAGATAACATTACATACATAACGCGCCTGTAATCCCTAAAGAGTTAGGCAGAGGTGTACCTTATGTAACACCCACATTTCGCCAGTTTTGTTTTAGTGCAGGCCCGCCCAACATACGGCCCCTGGGCCACCTAGCGGCCCGCATACTTCTTTCATCTGGCCCGCGAGCGATTTAAAACTTTTTATGACATGAATAAATATAGCGCGAACATTGTTTAAAAAAAAAAATTATGTCACTTTGCATTTATTTTGGCCCACTGCAATTACAAAAATACTAAACTTGGCCCTCTTGGCCCTTGGCCTGTTTTAGTGCCACGTAATAGGGGGCGAGCGCCTATTGCCATCAACTCCATGCCTGCTACTCAGAAATCCTTGATGGAAAAACTCGAATAAAGCTTGACTCACGCTAGTCCGTGTCGGGTCCGAGCCGAGTGTCGGCCGTATTGTATCGTATTGTCCGTTGTTCGGCCGGCACTCAGTTGCCGCTCGGTATAGCGTGAGTGTGTGCATACAAAATGTTTGTAATATTTAGATGACCGTGCTACGGCCGACACTTGGCTCGGACCCGACACGGTCTAGCGGGTTATCTTTTACATTGTGCCCGAACTGGGAATCGAACCCGGGACTTCATGCTCAGTAGTCGCGCTTGCGACCAACTAGCTAAAAATAATAAACAGCTATCCAAGTCCGGTGTCCGCAGCCAGTCAGTCATCTGTACCAGTTAAACTGAACTTTTAAACGAATTGACTGAAAACCTGTTTGTGTCAACAATCCAAATATTCGATCTCTCTGTTCTAACGATGTCTCATCAATTTCACATAAAAAATCGTGTAAAAATCTCTATTACCTCTAAAATTTGAATATAATTTGTTTACATGCGTTTGTGTACTGTTTACCTTACGACTATTTCTATTGGTGGTTGTATACAAAGTTAATTTTAGCTCGTTCTGGAACCGGAAGCCATACTCTTTCCGAGTTCGATGATCGAGTTTATGGCTTTCGGTTCCAGAACGACCTAAAAATATTGGTGTATAATGGTACTTATTTACAAGTTTAATAGAATTTTTGGTGTTCTATATTTACTTTTATGTACTCATAGGAGATAGAAAGTCATTTTCCAGCTAATAAGCAAGTGCACAAACTCACTTGCTGCAATCATGTTAATCAATTATGTAGCCAAAACTTAAACCTATCCATATTATATCGCCGGCGGAAATTTGAACGCGACGATCGATATGCGCGCGCGATTTGTATGCGACGCGCTGCTGTCGTAGCGTTGCCCTCATGGAGTCAGGGCGGAAACTTGAAACATGCCATTTATTTTATTTCAAATTTCCGCCGTCGTTATTTGCTTTCTAAATCGACCGTTATGTGTGGAGATGCGAGATATTTTATAGATTTTAAAAGCCGTGTCCGAGTTAGGACATAATTGTGTTTAAGATGGAGCAAAATGCTTTCAGGGAAACCAGTCATGGTTTTCTTGTGCCTCTTAATTCACTTTAAATAACTTCAGATCGATAGATAGAATAAATACACATAGGTGTCTTGTATATATTAAAAATTAAACATAATAGATATTTTGACATTTTATTGATGACGTGTCCACATAAAAGCATTAACTATTTTGAGCACACAACAAGAGCACCCTGTCATTACAATTTTATTTGTATTAAAACTATGAAATGGCTTATTTTACAGTTAGAATAAGGAATCTTCTATAAATTCAATAATAATTCTAAGTTCGTATAAAAATACAAAAAATAATAATGGCATTTGAAAATTATTGGATGGAATACACACCATTTAAATGCATAAACATTAAATAAATAGAGATTATTCGCGAAATAAGTAACTAAGTATAAGCATAACTTAATTTAACTTAAATATAACAAAATGAACCAGCACTGACATAATATTTAATACTTATTCATCAAATCTGTAACACCATGTAAATAAATAAAAGATTCCTTGTTCTTTCACAAGTTTGTCCCACTATTAGCATGCAAGCTTGCCCAGTGTTGGGCACGGTGCCCACGGTCCAAGCTTAGATCTCTAAAACAATAATCTCCTAATATTATATGTAATTCCTTACTAAACACTCCGGCAGTACGCACTATGTACGGTTTAGAAACCACCTTTTAAAACCATTAGAAGAATTTAAATTAAAGTTAATTTAAATTATTTTCAGGCATTATTGAAAAAAGAATGTTGTACTGTGGTATCGAAATGAGAATAGGGTTGATCTTTACCTGAATATCGCCTTTCCATTGGTTACGTCAGTTGTTAAAATGTTATAAATTATCTTGCGTCATAAGTCAGCCCTGATCTTATTGTGATCACACACAATTATTTTACAATAGGAATTTATCATAATTGCTTAATACGAAATATGTATTTGCTTAGAGATCATAACTGACAAGGCCAAAGAAAATAAACAAAGTGAGGTTACAATATTTCGAAGAAGAAACAATTTGACTACCTAGAATTTAATCATTTAGACTTACTTATCCAACGATACAAAATCGACAACTATTAACCTTAAATCTATTTCATTAATGGGCTATCGTTCATAAATCTGTATTTTCATTTCCTATTATAAGTATCTGCATTGTAAAACAACAGCATGTTTCAGTGTAATACGTACAATACCGTCGCGAAGCGGACTACACTTGTAAATCTTGAAACATGACTTGCTTTGTTTATAAATATTTGATTAGTAGCATATGTACTGATCGAATATTAATTCATAAGTTGTCAAATCATTAAAAAACGTGTTTAAATTTGGAACACGGCTGCGTGGTTTGGCTAGCTAATTATATTTGACCCTGTAGACCACAAATGGCCACCGTCGAATGAAAGATACCTTCTCATCAGCAGGCACTATCGGGTCCCGACCAAAGTGGAAGAAAATTTACGATGAAGACTCCATTCCACGGTAGGTATTTATGGACGATAAATTAAAATAATTGACTTAGATAATGTTGCTAACTGAACATATTTTACTTGAAACAATGGTCGTGAGAAACAAGAATGAAATACTACAATACAGTAACTCTTGGTGATTTTGTGTTGAAAACAAAGAGCATGGCATCACCGCACCGGCAGCGGAGCCGGTTACTTGTAAAATTCATGGCGGCGAAAATCGTCAGTTTCTACATAACATTAGAGCCAAAGCGGGAGTGAACGCTGAGACGTTTGCTATGTATCGAAAGTGTTGACAATGGCGCCCTAGCACGGAGAGGCCTAATTCAATTTCTTGTGTGACCAGCTCATGAACATTTTTAATTCATCATGCAACCATACCTATTCCTAATCCTTCGTTCTTTCGCCTTATTCAAGTACTAGAACGGTCTGTAGCCGGCGGGGTGCTTGATGGGCAAGGCGGACTGCGCCGCCTTGGCGTAGAAGTCCCAGCCCAGCTGCTGGTACGCCTGTATGAGTCGCTCCTCCACCTCCTTGGAGGGACGTTCCTCCTGGATCTTCACGAGGAGCTTGATTGCGCGACCCCATTGCTTGAAAGTGAAGCAGTGCCATACGCCGTAGTGGATAGCCTGTGAGAAAAGGTCTGTTATAAGTGGGTTGTTTAATAGAAGATTATTTTTCTAACTGGTATAACTTATAATATGGCATTTATCGAATAAGGACATTCTTTATGACAACAAAAAGTAATATGTGATGGTTCCCTAAGCAGACATAGTGGAAATAATCCTTTATCATCAACTTTGTTTGCTGTTCCACTTTAAGGTAGCGCTAGCCGCGGCACCGTGTCCGACAGAGTGAGTTCAGTGAGATGCACGATAATTCATAGTAAAAAGCGCGCGTAACAAAATCCGAAAAGGCCTTTGGAAAATAAAGTTTTATGAAAAAACTACTGCCTAAAGAAACTGCACTGCACTGCATGAAGAAAAACAAAACGTTTTTTTATTCCTTATAAATGCCTTGTATTGGCCCATATAAACACTGTGGTACACTTGTTGAACTTTCTAATACAACACTTAAATTACAATTTAATATTTTATGTAGCGTTTTTTTGGTGAAACGGAACGCAAATTCAAAACGCATCGTCGCCGGTAGTGACGTCAAACGCTTTGTGTCATATAAACACTTTTATTTGAAAACTACGTAAAGTTTAACGAAGATGTTATTGATTTGTTTACTATAGAAGGCTTACAACTAAAATAAACAGAATAAAAATTGTATGTGAGACTGACATACAATTAAAAGTCGTCACTTCCAAAAACAGATTGGAAAGATGAACAATACAATACAGCTACCAAAAAAAACAGGATAACATTCAAGTTTAAACTAAAACTTAAACTAAATTCACATAAAATTCAATACAAGAGTAAAGCCCCTAACACTAAAAGCTTCTAACAAAAGTGCAGTAAAGAATTTTCAAACAAAGTTTTGGCTTGACTGAAGCACTTGGAAACCTAGGAACCTTATGAACCCTAGTGCTTTAGATGCTTTAGCGACTAAAGCATCAACATGAAGTTCAAACGTAAGCTTAGAATCGTGATATACCCCCAGATCTCGGATGCAATTCATTCTAGGTAGTACTTGATCACCTAAGCTATACGATGAAGGTATAGTTAAGCGCTTTCGAGAATATGTTGCAACCGAACATTTAGCAGGGTTAAGGTCAAGCTTACTCCCACGACAATAAGCCTCCAAACGACATTAATCATTAATCATCATGAAGTGTAATCACGTCCGCATATGATGTTATTTTGGCATAGATTTTTATATCGTCAGCAAAACACAACAGTTTGAATGAGATCAAGAAAGAGTTGATGTCGTTTATATATATAATGAAAAGTAATGGGCCTAGTAATGAACCCTGGGGGACTCCACTGGGGACAGGCACCCAACTAGACATGTAATTGCTTAATACTACTGCTTGGGACCTGTTCTCCAGATAAGAAGAAAATCATCTTAGTAAATCACCTCGTATTCCCATACATTATAACTTTGATAGTAAGATCTCGTGGTCAATCCGATCAAAAGCCTTACTGTAATCCGTATAAACGACATCAACCTGCTTACCGTTATCCATGACGTCAATAGTAAAATCATTGAGTAGAATTAAGTTAGTGACGGTAGATCTTCCCTTCAGAAAACCATGTTCAAACGAACTAAACAAATTTTTAAGAGCACTAATATACACCTGGTTATAGATGATCCTTTCGAAGATTTTTGTCACAATACAGAGCTTGGATATCGGCCTGTAGTTAACAATTTCGGTTTTGACTCCTTTTTTGTGAATAGCGAGAATAGACCTGCGCTCCTGTAGCAGGACAGGCCATGCCAGCTTCACCGCAGTGACATCGATGCGGAGCAACACAAGGTGCGCCTAAGCGTAAACTCGTAGCGACCCGGAACGTTTATTATTTTCTTGGGTTAATAGAACTGTACTTTATTGATTTAAGTGAAGAAAAAAATACATGCATATTCCCTATAATGCTTTGTTGGTGTAGACTTTGTTTTGGAGATTTGACACTTCTTTTATTACTAATTTACGCCTAAAGTTGCGATCAAATTGGTAATAAAAACGAATCTTCGGTAGTTCGTAACTTTTTAATGGCTTTTTATTATACTATTTTGTTTCCGCATAGACAAAATTAATAATGAGACAAAACGATATCATGTTTAACTTTGCTTATCAGTGTCAAACAGTGGAGTAATACCCTCCCAAAATTTCTATGGAAAAAATAATGTCTATGTAAAATAATAAATAAATGTCGACTAGTGACACCTTAGATCAGGACTTTCGTCATTATTTTCTATTTCTTGAACTATTTACCCTTAGGACTGCAGTGATCTCGAAAAAAAGGTTTACAGTCCCAATACAGGCATTGAAAAAGCCCCTTAGAATAGAAAGGATTGTAACTCAAAACTGTAGCGTGAAGTAGATACCTTCATAATTTCGTTCGCGAGTATTTTAAAGGCAGAGCGAGTAGTTTGTTCCTCTTATATTATTTTATCCCTTGTGCACAATATGTCATGTGTAATGTTAGGCAGGTCACCTTGGCATCAGTGAGGTCGGTGAACTTGAGCAGGTCGGCGACGTTGTTGTGCAGCGCCTCGCAGATCTTCTCCCGCGCGGAGTGGCTCTGCGCCAGCGCGCGCAGGCGGCACAGCGCCGTGCCCTTGCGCGACAGCGCCTCCACCAGGTAGCCGCGCTGCTTCTCCTGCTCCCTACAACGACAAACTAACATTATCACTCACACCGACACATCTAAATATTACTATTCAACTTTAAGTCTGCATTTGATACGCATACTCGTGCAAATAATACTAGTTAGTTTTAGTTTCAGCTTTTAGTTTCATCGAAATTGGACCAGGATTTCCAAAGTTACAGCGTTGTAAAGTTTCACCGCTTTTTACATTTGCGATCCTTCGCGAGCTACTGCGATGACGTCACGTAGTGGTGTCATGTCCGATTGCGGGTGATACGGAGTGTTTACGTTCATAAAATTTGATTTGTAAAATTTGATTTGTAAAATTTGATTTGTAAAATTTGATTTGTAAAATTTGATTTGTAAAATTTGATTTGTAAAATTTGATTTGTAAAATTTGATTTGTATTTGTAGTTTGATTTGTGTTTGTTTGCACTTATTATTTAAAGTGTTTGTGTTTAAATATTATTGTTGTTTCTTTTTTTTTGTTTTTTTTCAGTAGCGTTGAATGTCCTACTGCTGGGCAAAGTCCTCCCCCATATCCTTCCAGGTACTCTTCTCGTGCGCCACCTCGAACTAGTTATTAAATTAATTGTTTAAAATTATTCGCAGCGCACCACATGACGGTCACACGTCAGTGCGATCGCTTAGTCGGATTTTACAATACAATACAATATCTTAATTTTTGCTCTTCACAAAGGTTCACATAGTTTTCTTAAATATAGTTGTAACAATGACTTATTAACATAAGGCATAATATATATGCTCCTTTGTGAGAGACTAGCGTCCATACTAGGATACCCTGTGTGACGGATCCCCAGGCTCTCACCTCGAATTAACTGTAATTTACAAAATATAATATAATAGCTAATTTGAATACATAGATAAATGATTTAATGCAGAAGGGAAAAGGCAGACTAACTTAATTAACGCAAACAGATTAAAATTAGATATGGTGTAGTGTAATAGGTGTGAAGTAAAGTGTCTTGTAAAGTGTGCAGGTGAAGTGAGTAGGTGATGTGTGCAAGTCAAGTTTGTGAGGAGAGGTAGGATGAGTGTACAAAGAGAGTGTAAATGTGTCGGGTGATACAGTCGTGAACTAGAAAATGATTATTAAATATTACGAGGGTAAAAGAAGTAAGTGCCCTGTAGTGTCATAGTCTAATTTTTGCAACCAGGTTGAGACTTTTATTTTGCAATGCTTAGTTGATAGTGAATAAACTGACAGACTTTTATTAACTTTGTTGTACAAATAGTTTGCAAGAAAACCAAAATGCCGACGGGAGAAAGCGGTGTGGAACTGAGTAGTAGGACAAACTGCGTGTTTACGTCGCTTTCTACCAAAAAGACTAGGATCATAGGGAAGAGAAGAATGCCTGCGCAATATGGTATTTAAGATGAACAGTTGCCGTACAGTTAATACTCCAGTTCGCTCATATAGTTCTTTGGTGGGAAATAAGAAAGGCAAGAAATTACTAACCTTTAAAACGGCTCTTTGCGAACGTTCAATCCTGAGCATTGATGTTTTAGTTGCACCACCCCATACCGTTATACAGTAAGAGATCAGCGATTGGCACAACGCAAAATAAACTGTTCTCATTACGCCAGTGTCCGCAACATGTCGAAGATTTTAAAAAACAAACATTTATTTCCGGATTCTTGAGGAAAGAGAATTTATGTGTTGGTGAAAGCTGAGAGTGCTATCTAGAATGACTCCCAGGTACTTAATAGATTCTGTACGCTGGAGGTGGGGACACGAGCAGTGAGCACTATGGGAAGAACTGCACGACGATGTACGAGCGATAATTTTGAAATTATCAAGTGAACAAGAAGGTTTTTGATGAAAAAGTAAATATATTTTGTCTTCGTCCACATTGAGAGCGAGTTTATTTCTAGCTAGCCATGACAACACTAAATTAAAGCCTGTCTGCGCGTAGCAGTATACTTCGGACCAGGTGTCAGCTTCAAACAAAAGCGCTGTGTCATCGGCGAAAGTTATGATCCTTCCACCGGGCATCTTGAGCTCAGAGTGGTAGATGATGTAAGTCAGAAATAATAGGGGACCGAGAATGCTACCCTGTGGCACGCCATGTACGACGGGAAGGTCACTACTAGTCCATTCATCCACCCTGACTCTCTGGAATTTGTTGGTGAGGTAGTCAGAAAAAAGGTCAAGCTTTGTACCCCTTACACCAATGTTCTCGTAATTTCTTCAGTAACAGTGGGACGGAGACTGTGTCAAAGGTTTTGGCCAGGTCCATGAAGATTACAATGACTTTTTTATTCACATCCAGTTAATCAGAAACAAACTTAGTAAGATCATTAATGGCATCGCTGGTCGACATGCCAGATCGAAAGCCGTACTGAGAAGGAGATAGCAATGAATTGTTTTCCAGGTAGTGGACCAGGCGATTTTTCATGATCCTTTCCAGAATCTTAGACAAAGCCGGAAGGATAGAAATTGGTCTATAGCTGTTGACACAGGCTCCATCGCCACAAAGCTTTATATAATGGAGGTAGTAGTGAGAAAATGGTCAAGAGAGGTAAAAAGTTATTAAGGTTTTTGTAACCAGCAGGTCGGTAAACTGCTAGCATGTCCGTATTTTGATTAATTTTGATCAATAGACAGTTACAATCAGCAATGGTAATTCTTCTATGCACACGCCAATGTTATTTTTGCAGTATACAACAACCCCTTCGTTTTGAGTTATATTATTATTCGTTTTGTAGTAATTATAACCTTCCAGCAGCGGAATGTCGTGCGTACAAGATAACCAGCATTCTGTCAGCACAATGAAGTCCCAACCTATCTGCGATCTCTGTAATAATGTGAGTAAACCTAGTGTGTTACACGTAATGCTTCGGATATTTTGGTGTATAACTTTCAGAGATAGTTCAGAGTCAGTTATAATGTTTTGACAATTGTCAATATCGCAGGTGAACGAGCGAGTCACGGAAATACGATCTAAATCCGAGATTATGTCTTTGGTACTATTGAACTTAAATATTAGAGAATAGTGACATTATAAATATGTAGGTGCTACATGGAAATATATAAGAACATGTTATACGAGTCTTGAGTAAGTAAAAGACCGTTGCTTAACAATACATTAGAAAACTTTTTTGCAAAAAATAAAACAGACTTCAAAAATGGTGAAAAATAACTTTAGCTTCAGAAGTCGGTGACCTTTGTTTGATACATTCCGCTTTTTTTTTTGTCACCGACTTCTGAAGCTAAAGTTATTTTTCACTTTGCCGCCTGTGATACATGATGCCTGTGGTTTAACCTATTACAGGCATCGTAGTTTGTTATACCAACATTATCTCTAAGTTTTAATTTGTATTTTTTTTGTGCTAATTCTATTTTGAATAAATATATTATTATTATTATTTATTACTTTTTTTGTGTTTTGTGTTTTTATTTGACATTTTTAGTTGTAATATCCTATACAAATATTTGCTATGCATTTATTTTACATTGTTAAAATACATGTCACGGTAATAGGCTTATAATGGAACTATAATAATGGAATAATAATGGAACTTAACATACCTAATCTGTCGAAATTTGGGTATATTGTACACATCAGCGTACCCCCTCAGAGCATACAGGCGTGATGTTACGTCATGATGTTGTATAAACAATAAACATCCAAGCGATTGCAGCAATCACGACCGATTTACCGTCTACTTTTGAAGAGTTCCATTGTATATCTCCGAAGATCAGCATCGGATCTTCACCAAATTTAAATGGGACCATTTCAGGAGTATATTCTTTCAAATAAAAAAAGAATTTTGAGAATCGCTCCACAAATGGGGGAGAAATCGGTGAACATGTTGAAATTAGACCACATGACTGAAGTAAAAATGTTCGTAAAACGAAAACTACTGGGCCAAACTATGTTAAATTTGTATGGGACCAAATGGCAACTATTCCGCATCAAACTCCGCATCAAGAATCTCGTAAATCGGATCATAAATCTCAGCGTAATCGGTGTACATACATTAAAAAAAACCAATCGAATTGAAAACCTCCTCCTTTTGGAAGTCGGTTAAAAATTATAATATCCTGTACATTGTAAGTATGCACTCGTGCGGTGGTGTGCAAAAGTGTTATAATTCTATGCAATAAAGTCCTAATTGTATCAACTTTGTCAGAATGAATGAAATCAAACTCGAAGGTATTGATACAATCTTAATTGCACGGTATTTAGAAAAATTGTCACCGCAGTAGGCCTGTTAAACTTTTTTACAAATACAAATCGTGAATCGGAATATCGTTGTTGATGTAAACAAATATAGTTACGCTCGCTGAGCAACGTTCTGTACACATTCGTGTTATTTTGAATAAAGATATTAAGTTTAGTATTGACTGTAATCCTTTTTTTTTTTCGCATGGGAAATCATCAAATGACTTCTCCCGCTCTGGGCGGAGCAGGGAGTGTTAGACTTTCACTGACTAAAACCCATCCATGTTCCTTCATCGCCCTTTGTGTTCCGGGGCCACGGTATCTCTTTCGAACATTCCCGCATCCCCGGCAGGCATCGGTCCTTGCGGACCCCTTCCTATTGCTGACTCTCTTTGAGGCGCGCGTGGAACACTCCTGCGCCGTCGACACGGCCTGTCGTCCTGAGACGGACGGACGGCTCGCTAGCCCATAGCCCACCGTCCACAGGCCCGCGCCTACGGTGCACGCCCGGGGCGTCTCCCGCGGCGGCCGGGACGCTGTGAGGTTCTCTCCCTCTCACGTTCCGCCACCTCCTTCTCTAGCATGACTGCTTCGCAGAAGGTGACGGCGTCCCATTCCGTCTCGCTCCGGACCATGGCTTGCACCAGGGCCGGACGCGAGAGGTCACTGCGGTGCTCCGCCCACGCGGGGCACACCTCCACCGTGTCCTCCGGTCGATCCTCGCAGTGGAAACACCCGGACGTTTCCTCCCGCCCATTGACTGTAATCCTGTATGAGTGATATGTCGCAAGTGTAAAGTATAGTATACGTGTGATGTAAGTGTTAAAGTGTTTATTTGTGAAGTGTAGGGAACAAATAGTTTTAATGATGTTTTTAAGAAGAACACAAAGAAAGGGATAACAAATATAGGCGGTAAGTGCAAATTCAAGGCTATCAGACTTTTTTTTTAATTTAAGTAGATCTTTCTCGCAGTCAATTCGAATTGGACGAGATGTTTCTTTTTCTTTTAAGTATATTTTACCATAAGAATTCCAAAAGCTGTGATACTTATTATCGGTTTTGAAATTTTTCACAATGTAGCGAAGTTTTTTGGCTGCAGGTGTCAAAAATTAATCGATATAAATTGGCTGGGACTGAGATGTTGTAGCCAGTTGAATGTGCGAAGTATTTAACTTGTTTGATTGTCCTTGTTAAACGTTCTACATTTTTTGATCATGTTGTTCTTCGTAAACGTTGTAGTGAATTGAATTATGATCGGGTGCTTATTATCGACTTTGGTTTTGATTCAGAAGGCATCGTAAACATCCGAGTCATTTATTGACTGATCTATAATTTTAGCAATATTTTTTACAATGGTGCGTAAAGTTTCCTTGTTTTCGTTGCGGTCTTTAGGGATATTATGAATCTCAACCGAAGTAGCACGAGAATTTCGTTCCAGTAAGCAATAGTTTTTTTTATTTTTGGAATTTTCTTGTTCCAATCTGCCCATACGTTCCAGGAAACCATCGTATTTATCAAAGACAAATTGATTTCTTGATGTCATTCGCTTGTTTTTGAATAGTGGGCATTGCCGAGTTGAGTTGGTTTTGCCAAGATTTTTACTTTGAACGTTTAATACCTAGTAATTTTTGAAGATTAAAAAAAAATTAAACCAGATTCGTTTGTTTTTCTCGAGTTACCTATTTTTTAGACACGCTGATAACAAAGAACATTGGTGTGACTCATTATATCATTGAACGGTTTTTGTGTTAGCTTGTTAAAAAGAGTACTGAGTAATCATAAAGTGTCTTGCGCCTTCTATAATTATGACGGTGCTTTAAAATTGCTTCTATGTATATGTTTTCGTCCAGTGTAAAGCACTGGACGAAAACATATTTCGTACCCAAGTAAAAAAAAAACAACTTACTGTTTAATCTTAGTGGCGTCGCTTCTCGTGTCATTCTTCATGCCAAGATACGCGAGCAACTTGTCCTGGTCTATGGCCTTTATTACCTTTAAATAGAGAAATAAAATAAAAGACGTAACGGAAGAAATTTGGGTGTTCTATAAACTCTGGCAATCCCTCAGGGCAATGATGAAATGAATCATAGTTTACCTTTTCAGAGATAGTAATGAGCTGTTCGCACCACGCTGTCGTAACGTCGGGGTCTTCAGTAGCATGAGGCAGTCTGAAATAATACACAAATACCATTACTTTTTGTTGATAGAGATGGAGAGGAGGCCTGTTCCCAGCAGTGGGAACGTTACAGTCTGGTTAAGGTATGATATACATAAGTTTTGGTATAATAAAGGGCTTAAATAGAACCTTAACAAAGCCGAAAGGCACCTGTTCTCCCCGTCATTCCTATAATTTTGTGGTTCTAGACCATACCCTGGGAACCTACTGGTTACGAAGATATTGGAGGTCAAAGTTCAGACTTTTTCACAAGTTTTTTTTTAATTTTTATTATTTAATACGTGTTTTTAATGTCAGATTTTTACTTTAAACACCTTCTCTACCCGCTTACTCTTGAATCCATTCATGAGCACAGATATCGATATGGACTTACTTCTTGGCGTCAGTGGGCCCGTCGAGCGCGTGTAGGTACGCGATGTGCGCTCCGAGGTAGCCGGGGAACTTGTCCACTAATTCCTCGTATACTTGTTCTAGCTTGTCACCTTCTGCAGACAAATCAATCAATTACTTTAGTTTCATCTTTCAACACGTAATAAATTAATATAGCGAGCCATCTGTTCCTGTCAAATGGAAACACGTCTTTGCACTCAACTGTCAGTTAAAGAACAGTTAAGTAGGTAGTAATTTTGATTTTGTTTTTCTGTACAAAACGAAAAAGTACTGTGAACTTTTTTGTTTGTAGTTCTGAGATGAGATGCGTTTGTGATTGACGTACGCAGCGCCAACGTTTAACAAGAAAATCTAGCTGCGTTTCATCCATACAAACATGTTCCTTTGTTTTCTTTTTAAAAATAAAACTAGAGCAAATATTACTTTATTGGATAATAATTATCCATCTCGACTATATTATTACTATGTTTAGATTTTTTCATATAGAAAGAAAACAAGGGAATACGTCTGTTTGGGCTAAGCGCAGCTATAATTTACTCTAAGACTCTGTTCCGTGTGTGAGTCGTAACACTATGCTTAATATGTAAAGAAAACGGCGACTCTCATTTACTCGAAGCGTCACTTTCTTAATTTTGAATTTAGCGCGTTACCGATAGATTTATAGACTTTGTGGTTATTGATGGCTGTCGTCTGTACGCCAATTTGAAGACAGAGAAAAATCTAATTTAAGATAAAACTGATTGTGCTTCTAACTGTAGTGATTAAATAATAAATAAAATCACCTGAAGTAAAAGCTTTTAACGTTGTTTTCTGTTTTTATTGCAGGTAAGGTTATTTCTGACTGATTTACTATGTGCACAGTTTTTATTGCAGAAATCCAACTGAGTTTTGTTTCAAAAGGGAAGTTGAATTAGAATAATAAAGATTATTATATATGTCGACGCGTCAAATTAATTATAGTTTGTTATAACTTATTAATTAAATAATTCAGGTTAATCAAACCAATTTTAAAATCCTATAATAGCTTAGTAGCTTTTCTAACCATTATTATCAATTCATTTGATTTTGTAATTTTAATTAGGATGTTTTAGATGGTCATTATACCAAGTTTAATAAACTACAAATTATAATGTGAATTACTTATAACGATTTATTACCTAAACCATATTGTTAATTCATATTATGATTTGTAAACATCAATCGGTGTGGTTTTATCTTACTGAAATTACATTTAATTAAAATAGCCTTGAAACTAAAATGGCGTCCATATTGCTTGATAAAAACACATCCGATTTAAAATAAGAAAGCTAAAATTGATTTTCAGGTTTTAAAATTACTAATAATTGGAGTTAATATTTGTCGATTTATAATAGCGATTACATTCGTCACTTATTGTTTGGTTTAAAATGTTAAATATTTATGCAAGTTCCGGTGGCGCGATCGGCCATGTTGTTTTCTTGGTTTGAGTTTAGTTGGATCGTTGAAAAGTGTTTGATGGCCCATTTTGCCGCTGGAAATTGTAGAGAGTAGAAGACTCAGGAGATCCTGTGAGTAAATAGTTTTTATAGTTTTAAATTGCTGTGCTTAGTAATATGATTAAATTAATTAAGTGCATACGTTACGGTGTACCAAATTATAAAGTGTAATTCTATTGTTTGGTGTTTTCATTATCCTGTAATGTCTGAGAATAATAACGAGAGTAGTGACATCAGCAATGCTGATGTCACTCTTTCTAAAAATTTAAATGGGAATGCTCAGCCGTTATCAGAAGTGGGATCTGTACCCCCTTCTGCCGGACATTCTGGTGCAAACAATGAAAATGTTTCTGCTTCTGCTATCGGCGTACCCACTGAGTTTTTCTCACAGATGTTGCAGGTGATGAAGGGCATGACGGATCGTATTTCTAAACAATCTGAGAAAGTTAAAATTAGTGACGTATTTTTACCGTCGTACGATCCGGATGCCAATATAGGAATACGTGAATGGTGTCAACACGTGAATACAGCCATGGAAACCTACAGCCTGACCGATTACGATGTAAGAATGAAAGTTGGAAGTCTACTTAAAGGTCGTGCCAGGTTGTGGGTAGACAATTGGTTGGTTTCCACATCCACGTGGCAGGAATTGCGTAATTTATTAATAACCACATTCGAACCTGAAAATAGGTATTCTCGAGACATCCTTCGATTCAGAGAGCATACTTATGACAATAATAAGGATATTGCGCAATTTCTGTCTCAAGCTTGGGTACTTTGGCGCCGTATCACCAAAGATAAATTATCTAATGAGGACGCGGTTGAGGCGGTTATTGGCTGTATTGGGGATGACCGACTGAGGATCGAATTATTGAATGCGCGTGCGGTATCAGTTCCAGAACTTATTTCTGTGGCATCGTCTATTCGCCATATTAAAAGACCAAACCCAAATTCATCTTATACTCAGTCGGTTATCAATAAGCGACCACGATTTTCTGAAAAGCAACAATTTTGCCAAGTATGTAAAAAGTCAGGCCATGAAACACGGGACTGTCGTTTTAATAAAAAACCTGATAGCATCCAACCACGTCCTCAAGAAAACAAATCGGTTTCTCAGACAGTTAGTGCCGAGACAGACAAACCAACGTGTACATTTTGTTCAAAGATAGGCCATACATTTGACAAATGTTTCAAGCGTGAACGTGCAGTAATATCTAAAATTAATTGTGTGGGTGCAAATAAGTTTGCTTTTATGCAAATAAAAATTGGTAAAGTTAAAATTCAGGCCATGTTTGATAGTGGTGCAGAATGTTCACTAATACGTGAGTCTGTAACGTCTAAATTGCCTGGAAAAAGAACAAATGAGGTTAGCTATCTAAAGGGTATTGGTCAATTTACGGTGCTTTCCCTAACAAAAATAACAACGGTATGTATTATCGACAATTTACGAGTAGAGCTTCAATTTCATGTAGTAGCAGATTATGAGATATGTGCTGATGTCATTGTTGGCATAAATCTTGTCGACAATACAAACATTGGAGTATTAGTTACGTCACGGGGTGCTAAACTGTTTCATCAACCGATAGTAAACCACATACGATCTGATAGTAATAAATTTGATAATTTAGACTGTGATTTAACTGATGACGATCAAGTAGCTGAATTGAAAATGTTGCATAACAAATATGAACATGTATTTATCCGCGGGTTCCCAAAGACCAGGGTGAACACCGGTGAATTAGAAATCCGGCTACAAGACCCCACTAAGCGAGTGGAACGTCGACCATACCGTTTAAGCCCGATTGAACGGGAGAAAGTACGCAATATTGTAAGTGAGCTACTTGAACACAAAATCATACGTGAAAGTAAATCTTCGTTTGCGAGTCCAATAATATTGGTCAAAAAGAAAAATGGTCAGGATCGTATGTGTGTAGACTTCAGGGAACTGAACAGAAATACCCTTAGGGACCACTACCCTTTACCAATAATTTCGGACCAAATAGACCAACTGGTTGGTGGTCATTTCTTCTCTACTTTTGATATGGCAGCTGGTTTCCACCAGATTCCAGTTGCAGAGGAGTCAATTGAAAAGACTGCATTTGTCACGCCCGATGGGCTTTATGAATATCTAGCCATGCCATTTGGTCTAAGCAACGCTTGCTCGGTTTACCAGCGTTGTATTAATAAAGCGTTGATGCCGCTATTGATAAAGCAGGTATGCCAGGTTTACGTAGATGACGTCCTCTCAAAATGTAGGGATTTCCAGGAAGGCCTCTGTAACATAGAGCAAATATTAATTGCTTTGCAAAGGGCTGGGTTCTCAATTAATATTGAGAAAACTGCTTTTTTTAAACGTTCCATTGAGTACTTGGGCAATATAATAACTGATGGGCAAGTTGGTCCAAGTCCAAGGAAAGTGGAAGCTTTAACAATGGCACCAGTACCGACTACAGTTAAGCAAGTTAGACAATTTAATGGCCTCGCTAGCTATTTCAGGCGTTTCATTCCCAATTTTTCCCGAGTTATGATGCCACTTTACGAATTAACAAAAAAAGACACTAAATGGGAATGGAACGGCAGACATGATGAGGCCCGCAACAAAATTATCCAGTATTTGTCTACTGCGCCTACCTTATCCTTATTTCAGGAAGATGCGCCAATTGAACTCTACACTGACGCCAGCAGCCTTGGATACGGAGCTGTACTGGTCCAGGTAATCGACGGACGCCAGCACCCGATCGCTTATATGAGTCAACGTACAACTGACGCGGAAAGCCGCTATCACTCATATGAGCTGGAGACACTGGCAGTGGTGAGAGCAATCAAACACTTTAGGCAGTATCTGTATGGACGTAAGTTTAAAGTTATTACAGATTGCAATGCTCTCAAGGCATCCAAACACAAGAAAGACCTGCTACCTAGAGTACATCGCTGGTGGGCTTTTCTACAAAATTATAATTTTGACGTAGAATATAGAAAAGGTGAAAGGCTGCAACACGCAGATTTCTTCAGCAGAAATCCCTCTGGTGAGTTTTGCACAAATACATTAACATCCGACATGAAATGGATACAAATAGAACAACGACGAGATGAAAAACTGCGTTCACTCGTAGAAAACCCTACTCCTGGTTTTGAAGTGGAAGATGGTGTCCTAAAGAAGATCTGCACAGACACTGTACTTGGTACGTATAAGCTTACAGTAGTTCCAAAAGCATTCCAGTGGAGTCTAATTAATTCATACCACACATCGTTACATCACCCGGGATGGGAGAAGACCCTACAAAAACTTAAACAATCTTACTGGTTTGATAAAATGAGCACCGGCGTGAGGAACTTTGTTGAAAACTGTGTCATATGCAGAACTTCGAAGGGGCCTTCTGGTGCAATTCAGGTACAACTACATCCTATCCAAAAACCCACTGCACCGTTTCAAGTGGTCCATATGGATATCACTGGAAAATTGGGCACCAGAAACTCTCAAGGACGTGATGAATATGTGATCGTTATAATTGACGCATATACGAAGTACATACTTTTAAGTTACTCCAATGACAAAAGCCAGGGTAGTAGTCTTGCTGCTTTGAAACGCCTCATACATCTATTTGCAACACCTATACAGATTGTGGTTGATGGTGGAAGGGAGTTCCTAGGTGAATTCAAGGTCTACTGTGATCGGGTTGGTATTGATATCCATTCAATAGCGCCAGGAGTTAGCCGAGCGAACGGACAGGTGGAACGTGTGATGGGTACTTTAAAAAATTCTCTGACCATGATCAAAAATTATAACACCGAGAAATGGCAAGTTGCATTAGAAGCATTGCAACTCGCATTTAATTGTACTGCACATCGAGTGACCGGCGTTGCACCCCTCACTCTCCTCACACGACGACAACATTGTGTCCCACCAGAGCTCCTAAAATTGGTTAACATCGACAACGAATCAATGGATTTCGATTTACTAGAGCAACATGTAAGTGAGAAGATGGCTGCTGCAGCACAATATGAAAAACAGCGTTTTGATAAAAATAAAGCAAAACTCAAACCATTCCAAAGAGGAGACTACGTCCTTATCAAGAACAACCCGCGTAATCAAACTTCTCTTGATTTGAAATACAGTGAACCATTTGAGATTTACAGAGTGTTGGACAAAGACCGCTACATGGTGAAAAGGGTGACAGGCCGAGGACGACCACGTAAAGTGGCTCACGATCAACTACATAGAGCTCCTCAGCCAGGCGACCAGCCAACCGTGTCGACGGAATCTGAAGAGGATAATGAGCAACAACCTGGGACATCGCAGCTGATAACTCCAACACCTGAGCTTCGTTCATTGCAAGTGCCTACATCAAGCCCATCGTTACCATCTACAACTCTAGGAGACTGTTCTGTGGATGCCTAATAAGTTCGGTGAGTTCTATCCGTTAATAGAAAACCTAGTTTTAACGAATAACATTACAACTTATTGGGTGTGGCAAATTGTTTGCCATACCTATCACATTTATAAAGTTTATTGGACCTGCTCACCAGTTCCTACCGTGTTCGCAAAATGTTGGCGAATTCGGTCATTTCTCATATTTATGATGAGTCCATGTTTATAAAATGTAGAAAACATGAAAGGCGTTTTTGTTTTATAAAAATCTATGAGTTTCTAACCAATATGTCATTTTTATAAAATTAAGCCTACATGTGATGAGATCTATTTTGTTTCCTTACTCCCGTGTGGACCACGATCATGCTAAATGATCCAGACCACACCATCGACCTAGACCCATATTCCTTAGAGCCTCTGTGGACCACGGCGCTCATACCGCCCAGACCACAGCATCATAATCTTACTCCCGTGTGGACCACGATCATGCTAAATGATCCAGACCACACCATCGACCTAGACCCATATTCCTTAGAGCCTCTGTGGACCACGGCGCTCATACCGCCCAGACCACAGCATCATAATCTTACTCCCGTGTGGACCACGATCATGCTAAATGATCCAGACCACACCATCGACCTAGACCCATATTCCTTAGAGCCTCTGTGGACCACGGCGCTCATACCGCCCAGACCACAGCATCATGATCTTACTCCCGTGTGGACCACGATCATTCTAAATGATCCAGACCACACCATCGACCTAGACCCGTTTCCTTTAGGGCCTCTGTGGACCACGGCGGTCGTACCGCCCAGACCACAGCATCATGATCTTACTCCCGTGTGGACCACGATCATTCTAAATGATCCAGACCACACCATCGACCTAGACCCATTTCCTTTAGGGCCTCTGTGGACCACGGCGCTCGTACCGCCCAGACCACAGCATCATAATCTTACTCCCGTGTGGACCACGATCATTCTAAATGATCCAGACCACACCATCGACCTAGACCCATTTCCTTTAGGGCCTCTGTGGACCACGGCGCTCGTACCGCCCAGACCACAGCATCATCCCTTATCTACAATATATAAGCAATACTGTGTTACGTGGAGTAACTGCATCAAAATAAAATCATAATTATGTAGTGGCATTTTGCGGTTGAATTGTCACATAAACGTATTTCATTCTATCTTCTATTCTGTGCAAATATGTTGAGAATGTGTAATTGAACTATAATTATACAGCTGATGACTTGGTGAAGTTGTTTAGCTATCCAACTTGAAAATAATGTCGAAACTTGCAATAAAATGCTTGAGTAAACTAAAAATAAAATATTTTACCGACCCAAATTATCAGCTAGCGATCCTGTGTAGAGGCGCTAGACAACCTAACATTTCACATTTCAGAATGATTACCTCGGGCTGGTGCAGAGCGCGCACCACCTCGCAGAATGGCCGTGTCGACGCGTCAAATTAATTATAGTTTGTTATAACTTATTAATTAAATAATTCAGGTTAATCAAACCAATTTTAAAATCCTATAATAGCTTAGTAGCTTTTCTAACCATTATTATCAATTCATTTGATTTTGTAATTTTAATTAGGATGTTTTAGATGGTCATTATACCAAGTTTAATAAACTACAAATTATAATGTGAATTACTTATAACGATTTATTACCTAAACCATATTGTTAATTCATATTATGATTTGTAAACATCAATCGGTGTGGTTTTATCTTACTGAAATTACATTTAATTAAAATAGCCTTGAAACTAAAATGGCGTCCATATTGCTTGATAAAAACACATCCGATTTAAAATAAGAAAGCTAAAATTGATTTTCAGGTTTTAAAATTACTAATAATTGGAGTTAATATTTGTCGATTTATAATAGCGATTACATTCGTCACTTATTGTTTGGTTTAAAATGTTAAATATTTATGCAAGTTCCGGTGGCGCGATCGGCCATGTTGTTTTCTTGGTTTGAGTTTAGTTGGATCGTTGAAAAGTGTTTGATGGCCCATTTTGCCGCTGGAAATTGTAGAGAGTAGAAGACTCAGGAGATCCTGTGAGTAAATAGTTTTTATAGTTTTAAATTGCTGTGCTTAGTAATATGATTAAATTAATTAAGTGCATACGTTATGGTGTACCAAATTATAAAGTGTAATTCTATTGTTTGGTGTTTTCATTATCCTGTAATGTCTGAGAATAATAACGAGAGTAGTGACATCAGCAATGCTGATGTCACTCTTTCTAAAAATTTAAATGGGAATGCTCAGCCGTTATATATATTGTCAGCATACTGAACATACTGAACATACTGAACATACCGAGCTTGGCGAGCCAGCCGAGCGTGAAGTCCTTGAGCGCGTCCACGTAGTCGTCGTGCGGCCGCGCCTTGTCCCGCGCCGCCTGCGCGCGCCGCGCGGGCTCGCACAGCGCGTACTGCAGCGCGTACACGTCCACACGCCGCCCGCACTCGTCGCGCGCGAACGTCACGCAGCCCGACAGCGCCTGGCCCACCGTCAGGTTGGAGCGGCTGATCCTGCGGAACGAACGGATCTTATCATCTGCCTGACCGGAAGCGTCTCGATACAATACCGTATTTTACTCTATATGAGAAAAAATCTAAAAATATATTATTGAGATAGCTTAGGCAAAAAGCAGTCAGAAAACGTTAGTTTTAGTTCATAAAATAGCAAACTAAATTTTTAAATTCAATTCATTGATTTCAGCTTTTTTATTCTATTTCATAACACCATTATAGTCGCAACGCTATTACGTCATACGGCTATGTAAACTTAGAAGTGTAAACTGTCAACTTCAAATAGCACTGCATTTGTTTACACAGCCAACTGACGTCATAACCACAGAGAAATATGGCGTCCACTGTGTCCAGCGTTTTCATCAAATTAAGTTTGCTTATCTGACCTTCACAACTCAAGTTGCTGGGTAGTTGAATCTAATACACATTTAACAAGACTAACTATCAGAAATTTTGAAAATTTTTAATGTTCAGTATTAATAAATAAATGGTGAGTACGTGTTGTGTTGTGTAAATAATATTTTATTGTACAAACTTAAATTAAGTCACTACAAGTAACAACTAACTTTTTTAATAAACTGTCAAAAAAGTGAAAAAAAGAAGTTTTAAATAGGACATATACAGACAAATCTGGACGAATGGTATCGTTACTTAATTGTGCGAGGCGTAATTGTAACGTATCAATTAGGGCCTGCGCAGACGACAGACTTTTTGTGCGGATGAGTCTGTGGCGCACAAAATGTCTGCATGGCATCCAAAAATTCCGTCGCGGATTTTACGCAGACTCGACGCACATCCACGATCATTCTATTCGAGTGCAGATTGCAAGCTAAAAGTGTGCGGCGTCTGCGTTAGCACGTGTTGAAGCAAACGTTCTATTTTTTTCGCGCACTTTTGGCCCTTAAGATCACATAGACATGCTTTACTTACTTATCTGAAGGCACAGGTGCAATGTAAAGAGGTAGTAGGTTCCCACTTGATAATGATGCCGAACTGAACTTCTTGCCGCCTGTAAGGGCCTGGAAAATAAGAATTTAAATTGAGTGTGGATTAAAACATCAGTAGGTGATCCATTACATATCGAGATTGCTCCGTGCCTTCGAAAAGCATGGTAAGCTTTTGAGTAATCTCATCGTTCTGGTTATCATTTGTAGATCTTTAAGTCGTTATAGGTAGACGGAAAATTTGATCAACGCAAGGCAATCTAAATTGTGTCGGGTCGGAACTAAGCTACGGGTTTGGCGCTTTCATTAACGCCCAGTAAAAAGTAAGCAGTATGTTTGAATCTATTGCGGACCGCGCCACGTCTCCGTAAGTAGGCCCTAGGCCGTAGGTAGTAACTGAATTATAAAGACGACTTGTTCTGTATGATATGATATAATATGATATCTCACCAGTGCTTGCGAGCAGTACACGTCTAAGCTGATGGGCTGCTGTAGCCGCTGCTGTATGACGGCCGGGAGCTCTTGTAGCTTCTCTAGTAGCGACTTGTTCTGTATGATATGATATAATATGATATCTCACCAGTGCTTGCGAGCAGTACACGTCTAAGCTGATGGGCTGCTGTAGCCGCTGCTGTATGACGGCCGGGAGCTCTTGTAGCTTCTCTAGTAGCGACTTGTTCTGTATGATATGATATAATATGATATCTCACCAGTGCTTGCGAGCAGTACACGTCTAAGCTGATGGGCTGCTGTAGCCGCTGCTGTATGACGGCCGGGAGCTCTTGTAGCTTCTCTAGTAGCGACTTGTTCTGTATGATATGATATAATATGATATCTCACCAGTGCTTGCGAGCAGTACACGTCTAAGCTGATGGGCTGCTGTAGCCGCTGCTGTATGACGGCCGGGAGCTCTTGTAGCTTCTCTAGTAGCGACTTGTTCTGTATGATATGATATAATATGATATCTCACCAGTGCTTGCGAGCAGTACACGTCTAAGCTGATGGGCTGCTGTAGCCGCTGCTGTATGACGGCCGGGAGCTCTTGTAGCTTCTCTAGTAGCGACTTGTTCTGTATGATATGATATAATATGATATCTCACCAGTGCTTGCGAGCAGTACACGTCTAAGCTGATGGGCTGCTGTAGCCGCTGCTGTATGACGGCCGGGAGCTCTTGTAGCTTCTCTAGTAGCGACTTGTTCTGTATGATATGATATAATATGATATCTCACCAGTGCTTGCGAGCAGTACACGTCTAAGCTGATGGGCTGCTGTAGCCGCTGCTGTATGACGGCCGGGAGCTCTTGTAGCTTCTCTAGTAGCGACTTGTTCTCGTGACGTATGCTCAAACGAAGAGTGTATTCGCCTTTCTCTAACTTTACTGAGTACTGAAAAAGAAAAAATAATTATGTTTTTACTATGTTCACTGCTGGATGGTTAAATATACATTGATAAATTATATCTATATGAGATCAATGTGTCTTAAGTCAATAGGCTAGTTTCCACCATCAATAAATTGCAAATCTATTTAGTCCGTCAGTTAAGAGTATTGAAAAATAATGGACACGTATTTTTTGTTTTTGTAAATCAATGAATATTGACAAAGATAAAACGCATCAAAACTCGGGTGTGGGGGCTCGTCACAACGTACTAAAAATTATAGCACGGCGTGACGTATTGAGAATTTTAAAAGCGTCATATTTTCGTAAATTTTGGTTTAAGTAACAAAAGAAAAAATACGTGTCAAATATTTTTTGATAATTTAACTGACGGACTAATTTTTTTCAGGACACAAGCCTATTACTATGAGAGGGGGAACAATGTTTAAATTATGGCCAAATTATTATGATAAGCATCTAAGACAGGTAAATGGCCTGGGTTAATTTAACCTTTTCACCGCCACGGACTTCAATAGAAGTTCCAGATTTTCGTACCACCAGCGCCACGACTTCATTAGAAGCTCTTTATTTTAACTATGTTATAAAAATAAATTTAAGTATTGAACAGGCTTTTTTAATTTTACTATTTAATAATAGCACTGTCTTGTACCCTGTTTTTATATTTTTCCACACAAAACAAGCCCTTATTTGTCGCCAGAACGCCAAGGACTTTATATGGGGGTCAAAGTTCCAACTTTTTGACAAGTTTTTTTTTAGATACCAAGTTTTTAATGTAGGATTTTTACTTTAAACACCTCCACGACCCCCGTACTATTCAATCCATCTATCAGCACAATTTTTTGAGTGCGTTACATTGAGTTCTACCAGAAAACATGATTTTTCACCCCAAAAATAAAAGTCGTTTCCCAGCAATAATTTTTGCGTAAAGTTACTTAGTTTGATGTACAGAATGCTTGGTTGACGGCTTCGTGAGGAGGTTGTTTACACCCTGTATATAGTCGGCCAGTGATGTGACGCGAAAGTTGTCATTGTTTGATTTCACCTATTGAAATATTTATAAATATTATTACCGAAAACAATTTGAGGTCAGTAAAATATGAACTTAGTTAACTACTTAATCACAAAAGGAAAATAGACTAATTACGTCCTCCAGATGGGTGCCGACTCAGAATTAAATAGTTGTTGGCAATCCTTGTCGATAACTTATATCCCCATCTCTACAAAACAATTGGTTGTCTGTGCCCCGGGTGCCACGGACTATTATAGAAGTCGTCTGTGACGTCATAAACGTACGGCTGTCAAGGTCACTTTGGCATAGTGCAGACTGCAGGCACTAATCGGATTCTTTCACTTTGCTTATAACAATAGGTACTATTCTATTTTACTAATAGTAATAAGTAAACAAATAGGTAGTGAAATGAATGAAGAACTTTTTTTTTAGAAATGGCATCTCGCAGATCAACCTAGAGAGGTTGTCGACTTCTTAACCGGACAATATGAATGAAGAACTGGATTAGGATCAGCTTTTATATATTTTATACAAGGTGTGAAATGGGACTCGGAGTATTCTGTAGAGGACGTTTAACCAGATGATGATTCTGATTTCTGAATAACGTTTATTTATCAAAAAGTAAGAATTTAATAAGTGAAATGTTCGGTAAGCCACAAACTAAGCGTCGCGCGTTGCTGGTAGGTATCTTGTGGCTCTGGAGTGCGAATTTAACAAAGTTGAAATGGTTACTGAAGTAGTTAAAAAAAAACACGGTACCTAGTAGACAAAAATAGAAGAAAGACCATAGACCACATCCCTAATCAGAATTGAATTTAACGTGCTCTGAGCGCCAAGGACTTGAAATGAAGTCAAAGAATGACGTCATGATACAAATAGAGATGTACCTCATTTCCTAAAGCTCTAATTGAGTTGATGTATTTGTTTCTCTGATACTTAGAATTTATACTGTTTTTTCTTATTAAGGATACTGTGAAATAAAACAAATATGGAAATATTTAATTAGTTTTGATTTATATCCGTAAAATTATAATCACAACTTAACTTAGCGCGTATAAATCTCATTCATCGATATGACGATACCCTCATCACTACTGTTAGTTACCCACATTTATAGCTTGGCGCCTGGCGAGGCATCGCGTTCTGTGTATGTTGGCGGTGAAAAGATTAATCTAGTATTAAATAAATGTTTTCGATTTGTTAGTTTGGCAATGACTAATACACAAAGTTGATTGCACAACCAGAACAAAAAAACAATAATGATTCAAGTAATCATGCGCAAAATATACAGTAATCATGCAGTTAGGGAGTGGGTGTGGATGACTGAGGATATTTGGGTTTCAACCGGCGGAAAACTCCGTACGTGTCAACGTTCGAATTTGCCACTCGACTGACTAATACAAAGAATTAAAAAAAATACACGAAACTTACCTGCTATTAAACTTTTATAAAACTGTCTCACAGGTGTGTGCTAGAGACAACGTGCTTTACCTTTTGTGTTAACTCTACAGTTCTCAAAAGTTAAGTTAAGCTCATCTAAACACTGTGTACAAACAGACACATCTAAACACTGTGTTAAAACTAAATGTGCTTTACTAAAGGCTGCGTACTTGTACAGTTCAGCAAGTATGTACATTAGTACGCAATGAATACATAAAGGCCGGAGCACACTCGGAGCGGCTCGTGTGCGCGCGCGCACGGTTGTAGGTTTGCTCTCACTTCCATTTTAGCTGTCATCATCTGCCTAGCCTTTTCCCAACTATGTTTGGGTCGGCTTCCAGTCTAACCGGATGCAGCTGAATAGCAGTATTTTACATGAAGCGACTGCCTATCTGACCTCCACAACCCAGTTAGTACTGGTACTTTCAAAGGTCTACAAATGACAGCCGGGACCAACGTCTTAACGTGCTTTCCGAGGGACGAAGGAAACTCGGTATGTAAGGGTGGTCACCCATCCACAGACCAACCCAGGCAAGCACGGCTTAACCTAAAGATCGACCCGAGCGGCTATTATTTTGCCACTAAATTCTCCTTCTATATTAGCTGTGCCCGAAGTAAATTAGATTGTGGAATACAACAAATATTGCAGTATTGAGATGTCAGCCCGGCTGCGTGGCGAGTGGTCCATGCGCACGCTAGCCCAGTCCGGTCTCCGGCCTATCGTATCTACATCTAGTCTACAGGTTTCCAAGTGTAGGTGTCATGATTACTTGTTTCTTTCTTTTCCTGCGTCTCACCTTAGTGGGGTACGCGTCGCCGGTGGCCATGAGCTGCTTGCAACTGTTGTACATCATCCACATCTGAGACTCGAACTCGGACTCGTACAACATGTCGCATAGTAGCGATATTATTGGCGACACCTGAAATTGAGTAACGGTTTATTTTAATTTTAGTTGAAGGCAATTGTATAGGGTGTATAGAGAAACATCAACTTGAATTCCACTGTATGAGATTGTACATATTCAGACAGACAAGTTCGGACAAGTTGCGGATGCTTCTCCAGATATCGGTATAATAAAGGTCTTAGCCCACATAAACGACTCCGCTCCCACCCGGCAAAAATAATATAATTCAAATATGAGCTTTATGTGTTGCTCTTTAGATATACTTTACATTGGCAACATCAATTAGCAGACAGCTCGCTGACAGCGAGGTTACCGCCGTCAGACTGCTCGGTTGCCAATGTAAAGTCGGCGAGTCGAGAGCGGAGTCGTTTATGTAGGCTAACCTAAGTCATGTGTGGCGCGATGGGACTTGCTCCCAACCACAGGGACGACGCGTTGTTGGGAACAACAGCCATATTTCATCTTGGAAAGCATTCAAAGATGAATGTGGCTGCTTTATACATCTCTTTTATCGCTTTTGAGAGTACCAGGCGTGATGTAAATAAATATCGCTGGACATTACACACAGCGCCACCTAGTGCCACACTAAGCAAGGAGGCTTGTGTCGTGGACACCAGATAGTTGATATACTACATAGATACTTTTTGTTTGTAAATACATACTTACTACACATAAACATCCATGACTCGAAACAAATGTACATGCTCATCACACAAACATTTGCTCCTACCAGGTTTCGAACCCGGGACCTTAAGAACGTAAGACAGCCAAAAAAAAAAAACATAAAATGATGCATAAAACAGACTATTGATTTTGCTAAATTATCAACCAGACCTTTGTTCACCTATCACACAAACATTGATCTATAAGTATACATTATCAAGATATTACCTCGGTAGCCTTAGCGATGTGGAAGTTGTATGTATTGATAAGTTGGTAGATCTGTCTGCTGGGCGGGATGACGTCACGTGCTGTTAGCGGGGCCAGCTTTGATTCTGTAGGCCTGCAATTATTTATTGATACGTTAATACTTATTAGTTACACAGTGTACATTTATTTTATTTTTAAAATAAATGTATTTCATACTAACAAAAGAAAAAAAAGGAAGCTCGACTTCACGCGGCTCAGGACGCTTGGAGATAGCAAGAGAATGTCGTTTGTGACCGCCCAAGTAGAAAGCAGTGGGTCGTTTTCGATTTAAATAAATAAATGAAAAGGTAAAACATTAGGGTAAAGCTACGGTTGTCAAGGCCGATCGGTAAATGAGTGACCACACATTGTATTTTGAGACACACTTGCCTTAGAAAGCACGTTAAATCTTTGGTCTCGCCTTTCTTTCGAAGATCTTTGAGTGTCGTTATGGAGAGTCAGAAGCCCATGGGCGTGCGCAACGAAGAGGCAATTAGACCAAGCCTACCCTACCAACTGGGGGAATTATTATAACTAATGAACTATGTAATAAACTAACACTTTGTACAAAATATTAAAAAAAAGTTCTAACTCCTGTTCGAATACTTATAGCAATTTTTCGCGCCCGTGTTACGTAACTAACACTGTACTGGAAGTTGCTACGAAGCTCGACGCTCACCCGCCGGACGCATCTTATAGGCAAGCAATCCACTCGCCTTAATCCCATTGATAAATTTACGCACACAGCGGCACATTGGTGCATATTTTCGTGTGTATGAACCGCACACATGTATAGATTGCAGCCATTTGTGGGCGGTAACTCCTGCGAGTGTAGCTGGGCTATGATTGGCTGCTACAACACAAGGCCAGGATTCAAGGTGGATGTTCTTTAGCCCGCGAAATTCAAATTTCCTTACGTTTTTTTGCAATTTGCAGGCCAGTGCTATGTTGTATGTTGATTAAAATGTGACTACATACGTCTTACAGCCGCAAATCATATAATCATCAACATACAACCTAGCACTGGCCTGCAAATTGCAAAAAACGTGAGGAAATTTGAATTTCGCGGGCTACCGTGCAGCAATGCACTAAGCAGGGTTGGTTCCGGTTCCTTTCCAAATTAAATATAAATTAGTGGAATTTCGTATTATCCTGCAAAATTTTGTTGATCACTGTTGTGAACCAACTCGATATGAAAATGATGCAATTTTATTTGGTCGTATTTTTCCATCGACAAATTAGAAATTATATTTTTCTGAAGGAAGCCATTATTGTTTCATTGTGACAAGCAATTTATATCGCGATCTTGAATGTTTTAATTTTAACATATTAAGTTATTTACACATTTGTTTTGAAACAGAAAACGTACATTTAACAGTAACAGTAGTGTAAATATTAATTTTGTTGTGTATTAATTGTTTATTCACCTAACAATGGTGTTTACTTGTGAAGTTTGTGCTGATAATGTGTGTTTGTTAGAAGTTAAAGGCAATAAGTTTTCTCTATTATCGTATAATGACAAGCTTCAAGTTGTGTCTAAAGGTAGATGTGTACCCGAATTACGAGAATTAATCCAAAAATATGGTAATCCAGCGCGTACTCGTCATTTCAATCCTCAAAATTATGCAACATTTACCTGGCTGTGTGGCTGTATACATACAAATAAATTATTTTGTTTTCCGTGCATTTTGTTTAATACTTCCAGTAAGTGGAGTGAGGGATTTATTGATTTGCATAATTTTCATTCCTCGGCCAAAAAGCATGACCTATCAGAAAAACATATAGAGGCTTGCTTAAAGTTAAATACATTTGGTAAATCACGTATTGAAACTAGTATTAACAGCCAGTTAAGATTAGATATAGAAAGGCATAATTCTAAAGTAGATAGGAATAGAAATATTTTTCAAAGACTGATCGATGTCGTATGCTTTCCGGGAAAACAAGAATTAGCTTTTCGCGGCCACGATGAATCATTATCATCAATGAATAGAGGTAATTATTTAGAAACAGTAGATTTATTAGCAAAGTATGATGGAGTTTTAGAAACCCACTTACAAAATGCAAGTACCTCATTCACGGGCATGTCGAACAGAACGCAAAATGATTTGATCTCGAGCGTTGCATCTGTGATGAGTCATATTATTAAAGACGAAATTAAACAGTCCGATTATGTTGCTGTCATGTTGGATGAAACACCGGACATAAGCGGCCGAGAACAATTAGTTCTGATTTTAAGATATTTTCGTGATTCCGAAGTAGTGGATCGATTTATTAAATACGTAGATGTCAGCGCGGATCGGACCGCTGTAGCTTTAAGTTCTATAATTTTGGAAATTTTAGAAAACTTAGATTGTCATTCTAAATTAATTGCACAAACTTATGACGGGGCAGTAGTTTTATCCTCTCAAATTAACGGCGTACAGGCTTTGGTGAGGCAAAAATTTCCGCAAGCTATGTATGTTTGGTGTTCCGCACATGTATTAAATTTAGTTTTATCGAAATCTTTTGAACGGGTTCCTGAAACCAAACGCTTTTTTTGTATAATAAAATCAATTGCGGTTTTTTTTCACAGTAGTACGAAACGAATGGCGTATTATAACGACTTTGCCGTTATGAAAAAGCTGCCTCGTGTCGCGGAAACAAGGTGGACATATCACTCGCGCACGTTAAATATAATTAAAAACGAGTCCACACACCTCCTCCAGTTGTTTGAAGAAATGAATGAAAATACACAACACTGGGATGGTGATACATTGTCACAAGTCACTTCATTTTTATTTAACATGAAAGAATTTGAATTCAATTTTTTTTTAAAAACCTTCGCGGATATTTTTGCTGAAACCGATGTTTTATACGACATTATACAGAAAAAAACTTGTGACATCGCGTATTGTGTTAAAAAGATAAAACAATTCGAGTCATTTTTAGCTCGTTACAGAGACAAGTTCGAGAACAATTATGATGCAACTGCCCTCATAACCGGACCACCCAAAAGAAAGCGCAATGTCGATAATATAAAAATACACTATCGGCGAATTTTTAACGAAATTATTGATAATGTACTCACCGAATTAAGAGATCGTTATATGAATATAAAAAATTTGAAATTCTTTGAGTTACTTTCTTATGAGAATTTTAGTAAATATAGTGAACAATTCCCTGAAAAAGAAATCAGAGAATTCACTAATACTTATCAGGCAAATTTTAATTTTGATAGATTAAAAAATGAATTGCGCTGTATTTATAGATCGCCTGAATTTGCGAATTGTAGCATATATGATATCATTCAAAATTTGTATAAAAGTAACTTTGATAAAGTTTTTTCAGAAGTTTTGCGTTTGGCGAAGTTTATTGTTACTATCCCAGCAAGCAGCGCATCGGCAGAACGTTCATTTTCGTCCTTAAAACGTATCCACACCTATTTACGAAACACACAAAGTCAGCAACGACTCACAAATCTATCTTTAATTTCTATAGAAAAAGAATTAATGGTCGAACTACGACGCAAGCCTACTTTTTATGACGAGGTCTTAAAATCATATTTGAAAAAGGATAGGCGAGTAGATTTAATTTATAAATGAGTTGTTTTTTTTACAGATTTCAAATCCATAGTTAACTTATTATATATATTTATACATGCGAATCACAATGAAATAGGGCCTTCAAAGGCCGCTTCGGATATCTTGCAAGTGACCTGTTCTGTAACTATCACCCACTCACTTGGTTAAGATATTTGAGGTGGCAGAATCTTTCTTCTGTTTGCATCGTTAGAAAATCGTGAGTTGAACCTTGAATAATGAGGTGAGTTCTTGAATTCTTGCATTTATAACTTTTGTTTTTACAGGCTTATTTTCAAATATTATAAATCAATAAATGTGACTACTTTGAGGGCCATCATAATTATGTAGAGCGACGGACGTTGTGGAGTTGCGCGTTTTTTTTTTTGCTATCATTATTTCGTGGCCTACCCAGCCTGGTAGACGACTGCACGCCGCTGCAGAAGCCTTTCTGATAGACAACCAGGGTAAGCAAGGAGTATGTTGTTACTGGATGGCTCACGGCTCACCTGTAGACTGCGTACGTCCTGCAGACGCAGCGCACTCAGCAGTACTGGATGTCTACCAAGCAAGCTAGACAGATGTATGGTCACCTGTAGACTGGCTCGGTGTGCTTGAGCTGCGCGCTGGGCTGTACGTCCTGCAGACGCAGCGCACTCAGCAGTACTGGATGTCTACCACGCAAGCTAGACAGATGTATGGTCACCTGTAGACTGGCTCGGTGTGCTTGAGCTGCGCGCTGGGCTGTACGTCCTGCAGACGCAGCGCACTCAGCAGTACTGGATGTCTACCACGCAAGCTAGACAGATGTATGGTCACCTGTAGACTGGCTCGGTGTGCTTGAGCTGCGCGCTGGGCTGTACGTCCTGCAGACGCAGCGCACTCAGCAGTACTGGATGTCTACCACGCAAGCTAGACAGATGTATGGTCACCTGTAGACTGGCTCGGTGTGCTTGAGCTGCGCGCTGGGCTGTACGTCCTGCAGACGCAGCGCACTCAGCAGTACTGGATGTCTACCACGCAAGCTAGACAGATGTATGGTCACCTGTAGACTGGCTCGGTGTGCTTGAGCTGCGCGCTGGGCTGTACGTCCTGCAGACGCAGCGCACTCAGCAGTACTGGATGTCTACCACGCAAGCTAGACAGATGTATGGTCACCTGTAGACTGGCTCGGTGTGCTTGAGCTGCGCGCTGGGCTGTACGTCCTGCAGACGCAGCGCACTCAGCAGTACTGGATGTCTACCACGCAAGCTAGACAGATGTATGGTCACCTGTAGACTGGCTCGGTGTGCTTGAGCTGCGCGCTGGGCTGTACGTCCTGCAGACGCAGCGCACTCAGCAGTACTGGATGTCTACCACGCAAGCTAGACAGATGTATGGTCACCTGTAGACTGGCTCGGTGTGCTTGAGCTGCGCGCTGGGCTGTACGTCCTGCAGACGCAGCGCACTCAGCAGTACTGGATGTCTACCACGCAAGCTAGACAGATGTATGGTCACCTGTAGACTGGCTCGGTGTGCTTGAGCTGCGCGCTGGGCTGTACGTCCTGCAGACGCAGCGCACTCAGCAGTATTGGATGTCTACCACGCAAGCTAGACAGATGTATGGTCACCTGTAGACTGGCTCGGTGTGCTTGAGCTGCGCGCTGGGCTGTACGTCCTGCAGACGCAGCGCACTCAGCAGTACTGGATGTCTACCACGCAAGCTAGACAGATGTATGGTCACCTGTAGACTGGCTCGGTGTGCTTGAGCTGCGCGCTGGGCTGTACGTCCTGCAGACGCAGCGCACTCAGCAGTACTGGATGTCTACCACGCAAGCTAGACAGATGTATGGTCACCTGTAGACTGGCTCGGTGTGCTTGAGCTGCGCGCTGGGCTGTACGTCCTGCAGACGCAGCGCACTCAGCAGTACTGGATGTCTACCACGCAAGCTAGACAGATGTATGGTCACCTGTAGACTGGCTCGGTGTGCTTGAGCTGCGCGCTGGGCTGTACGTCCTGCAGACGCAGCGCACTCAGCAGTACTGGATGTCTACCACGCAAGCTAGACAGATGTATGGTCACCTGTAGACTGGCTCGGTGTGCTTGAGCTGCGCGCTGGGCTGTACGTCCTGCAGACGCAGCGCACTCAGCAGTACTGGATGTCTACCACGCAAGCTAGACAGATGTATGGTCACCTGTAGACTGGCTCGGTGTGCTTGAGCTGCGCGCTGGGCTGTACGTCCTGCAGACGCAGCGCACTCAGCAGTACTGGATGTCTACCACGCAAGCTAGACAGATGTATGGTCACCTGTAGACTGGCTCGGTGTGCTTGAGCTGCGCGCTGGGCTGTACGTCCTGCAGACGCAGCGCACTCAGCAGTACTGGATGTCTACCACGCAAGCTAGACAGATGTATGGTCACCTGTAGACTGGCTCGGTGTGCTTGAGCTGCGCGCTGGGCTGTACGTCCTGCAGACGCAGCGCACTCAGCAGTACTGGATGTCTACCACGCAAGCTAGACAGATGTATGGTCACCTGTAGACTGGCTCGGTGTGCTTGAGCTGCGCGCTGGGCTGTACGTCCTGCAGACGCAGCGCACTCAGCAGTACTGGATGTCTACCACGCAAGCTAGACAGATGTATGGTCACCTGTAGACTGGCTCGGTGTGCTTGAGCT
This sequence comes from Xestia sexstrigata, assembly GCA_941918905.2. Classification (NCBI taxonomy): domain Eukaryota; kingdom Metazoa; phylum Arthropoda; class Insecta; order Lepidoptera; family Noctuidae; genus Xestia; species Xestia sexstrigata. The sequence continues at coordinate 24,137,050 of OW799201.2, forward strand.
GCGCGCTGGGCTGTACGTCCTGCAGACGCAGCGCACTCAGCAGTACTGGATGTCTACCACGCAAGCTAGACAGATGTATGGTCACCTGTAGACTGGCTCGGTGTGCTTGAGCTGCGCGCTGGGCTGTACGTCCTGCAGACGCAGCGCACTCAGCAGTACTGCGCGCACGCCGTCGCCTGCGCCCACGCACAGCTTGTGCCCGAAGTCCGGCTTGAGTCCGTGGAACTCCACGCTGTAGTCCACCGTCAGCTCGCCGATGTTCGCCCAGTACTTGGCTATTACGACTTCTAGTAACACGCCTCCCTGTCGAAATGGGAATTACGTTTTAGAAGATAGAGATGTATGTATATGGGAAAACAAACATTTACCATGGATTCAGTTCAATAGATTATTTTTGATTACGAACGATAAATACCAACGAAAATTTGTTTGACTGGTCTAGATTTCTAGAATCCTGTACAATCCATAGTTTTTGTCTCTAAGTCGATTACACTGTGTAAACGGACTAAAATTTTGCACTCACATGTTTGCACTCGCACTTTTATACGGATATTCCACAAATAAGGACAAAGTGATGCTATACAATTTGATGATCCCATATAATACAATCCTAATAAAATAAAAATACATTAAACAGAATGTATTCTGCATTTTACGTCCAATCAAAACCATGGATGGTTTATTTCAGTAGGACGTTCCCATGGGTCGAGTACCGACCTCCACGCGAGGGAAACCGTGGGCATAAGCTAATAAAACAACATTGTCCATCCACCTACCACTAACTGGAAAGGTAACAAGGTGGGAGCTTCAGCATTGACGGTGATCATCTTCTGCGTCTCGTGGCTCCTACAACTCTTCTTAGGTAACAACTGCATGGTGTGGACTAGGAATCTACCCGTCTTCTCTTTGTCTTCCGATGAGATCCTTAGGACTCCCCATGTGGCTTCCGGGGGAACTGTGGAGGTAGATAGTGGAAATATCCATTACACAATAATAACATGGCACAAGGGCAGGAAGATGATTAATTATTTTTTATCGATAAAACCAGAAGTAATTGTTTTGTGCGTTAGTGATTTTAACTGATAAAACGTTTTGCAGAATTTCAACATACAATATTTTTTTAATTTCCCTGCTGTTTCAATTTATTTTTATCTGACATTGGGAGCACAATTTTTAATATTTTGCATTTATTCAGCACATGCATTCTTGAAAAAGTAGTGGGTATGCCCACATACCTTTCTACTACATTTCCCTTGTCCTACTCCAATTATAGATTACACAATAACTGAAAGCATATCTATTGCGCGGTAGGCCCTACGGCGGAGTTGCCCTGCTATGGAGAAAGGTTGCGTTTCCGACGGTAACCGTAGTGCAGTGCAACAGTGTGCGTCTCGCCGCGATAACAATCGAGCTCAGTGACATGTATGCCAAGCTTCTGCGCAATTTTGTGTTCGAGGTATACCTTTATTTATTAGTTCTCTTATGCTCCAAAATGATGGATCGTATTTAGGCGTTGAACTGCAAAGTACCGAGTATATTATTTTCACTGAACCATTCTGCTATTATTTTACCTTCATCTGAAACAGTGTTTGTAAGAAAGAGCCAACAAACATTTCATTTCATTAGCAAAATCTACATCTTTTTCGTATAATGTCTGAAATCCACGTTTAGGAATTTGTCTGTAGATTATTTGACCCAAGTGAAAATTACACCCCTTGAAAAGCTTTGTAATACAAATTTGTTAAAGAATATTATTATTCTAAATAAACATTAAATCATTTGAATTTAGGACTTATACTTTTTATTGAAAACGTTTTTAAGTTTTTTGTATATTATAGATTGTAATATTTATGACAAACGGCCTTAGGGCATATTATATTTAGGGATTTCGATTTTATGGCAAGTTCGGGTAAGTTATCATACGGACAAATGATGATTAGGACAAAAAAGTTATGGTACTTTAAATTATGAATAAAAAAAGTTAGGTAATACAAAAGAGAACCGATTTATTATTATATTATATCTTCCAAAGCCATCAATGAATACTATAAGGACGTAGTAGTATGCTCACCAATAACAAAATGCCTGACGATAGTAGCGGGCTTGAACAGCACGTTGGTCTCTTTGAGCCGCGGCGGCGCAGGCGCAGCCAGGCACAGCGCCTGCGCCTGCAGCACGGTCACGGCCACGCGGAACACCGGGCCCTTCTCCACGCACGACACGTCGTAGCCGCGGATACTGGAACGTCCGACATATTTACTCTTTACGCGTACCATTTTGGAAGTTAATTGAATTTCGATCAAAAAATAAGACACCGTCGTAAATACGTCATCATTCGGATTTTGACGACGTCTTCCATTTTCTCCAGCTCAAAGTTGAAAATCGTTATTACGTTATTACGTTACGATGATTTCAACTTTCGGTTGGAAATCCAACAGCACACTCGAAGTAGATCACGGCATTTCTTCCGTTGCAGCTGTTGTCTTTGCAACAGACAAATCAGATAAAAAAATTGATCTTCGAATAAATCTAGACACAAACAACATGATAAAATGTGCTAAGCAGTATTTTTACAAACGACTTCAACCAAAACTATTGCTCATCTATTTTTGATGTGAAACATCTTTATGCGCGGGTATACCAAAAAAAACAAATGAAAAATTTGTGGCGAACGTGGCGATCGAACCCGGCCCGAACATTACCGACCGGTTGTAGCACCATAAGATTTAGATATTCGCCACGGTTAACAACAAGCCAGCCAGGTTACAATCTCGTGACTTCGAGTTCGATTCCAGTATAAGGATTTTTATTGTGAATGAGTGAGTCTATTTGTTTTTATTTTATTTTTATATCGACTTTTTTTAAGCATATTACTTGTATAAAATAATTTCCATGTTTCCCATCTGCCTGGCGTCCCGCGCCGGCTCTCTTTTTTTTTAAAGAAAAGGTTTTAAGAAACATTAACTGGATGATCAAAGGCAACAGGAAGTTCCATCCTCCTTCTACAAGGAGCGCAAGTGTACGTACGTAGTGTAGTGCGGGCCCGGCGTGAGCCCCGCAGTGTCGAGGCGCACGGTCCAGGGCCGCGCGGCGTTCATCATGTCGAGGTGCGCGGGCGCAGACAGCCAGGCGGCGTCGCTCGCCAGCGCCAGGCGCATGCCGAACGCGATCTGCTTCGGAATTATCGACTTGTCTGCAACACACGCACGCTACATAGCTCTCGTTGTATCTGCTGCTACTGCTACGAGTAGTGGGGGCTGGAGACCACTCCAGGCCGCTATTCGTCTCTCTTCAACTTTACTATTATTATGACGTGACTAACGAGAACACTTACTGCCCGTTACTAAGCTAACAAATGGGGCCATAGCCTAAGAATAAGAATTTTTTATAAGCTTTTAAGAGCATTTAATATTTAAGTTCTTACAATACATTTACTAGGTAAAAATAGTATTAAAATCTAAGACAGCAGATATCATACAAAAATGTATGCTGTAAATGAGCATTAACGCAAAATCAAGTCAACTATGAATCTGTCCTAAAGATTAGTCAACACTTGACACACCTCAACAATGATTCACATGGCCAGGACACCTTTCAGTATGTTGAGCTTATGCCATTCATCTTCTAGTGCGAGTCTAAAATTCAAATATCTACATAAAAAACATCATGGACGTACCGTCACTTAAAGTTCCAATTATTATATCCTTGAGCAAATGTACTTTCGGGCCTACGAAATGAAAATACGGGTCAAAGTCCACTTGAGACAAACAATATTAAACGAATACTAAAAGATCCAGCAAAATTTCCTACATCACCTAAACTACATACCCTAATTTGAACTCTACCACTATCAACATAAAGTATAAAGTTACACTCACTCTCCGTGTCATTATGGTCTTGCAAGAAGTATGGCTCGATGGTAATGCCGACATCCTTGGGCGGGTCGTCCAGTCGCGGCCGAAGGAAGATGCCTTTAGCGTTGCTGGGACCGCACTGGATGTTGAATGTTACGTCGCGCTCCGGCTGGTCGTGGTATGTGCTTAACAGGTCGAATGCCTGTGGAAAATAGAAATAGATCCAAAATTAAACTTATAATGGCCTTTCTTCCATCTTGCCGTCAGCTGCGCACTTGATGACCTTATGACTGCATCAGTGAGCAGAGTTCGCGTACCTGAATTTTGGTTCAAATATATTTGTTTTTTTTTTGTTATCAAAATCAAAGCATTCGTTTCAAATAGATCAGTACTAGTAGTCTTATTAACTTTTGAATTCATGTCCAAACGATTTTTCCACTAAGAGATTTAGTTTTACTACATCTACATCTTTACCTTTTCAACATTGAGCAGTCCGCAGCCCTGTGCCCAGGGCTCCACGTGTGGCAGGTAGGTGGCAGAGTTCTCCAACGCACGTTTGATTGAGTACGGCGAGTACGGGAGGTTCTTCTGTTTCAGTCCGGAAATTAAGGTTGCTAGGAAAGACAAAATTAAAGGTATGATAACATTTTTTTAAACACATTAATATGTTTATCTACACCCATGCTATAAATCCTATAGAAAAGTATCTGAAACAGTTAGCTTATTGCCAACATAAAACAACCAGTGTCATAGTAACCATAATATCATCCAAACGGATGTTATGTTTGTACTAAATTTCGTGTTATGCAACTCATGTAAAAAAACCGGCCAAGAGCGAGTCGGACTCGCACACAGAGGGTTCCGCACAAACTTTATTGAATGAAAGGTAAATTGCGGTTTACGATTGACGACGTATTAAAAAAAACTACTTACTAGATCTCGTTAAAAAAAAAATTTTCGGTGGAAGTTTACATGGTAATGTACATCACATATATGTTTTAGTTTTATCATTCTCATATTTTAGAAGTTACAGGGGGGGACACATTTTACCACTTTCGGAAGTGTTTCTCGCGCAAACTATTCAGTTTATAAAAAAATGAATTTAAGGAATTAATTTAAAGAAATAAAAAAAAAACGAGTTTCAGTTCTAAGTATGGGGAATCCCCAAAATTTATTGTTTTGTTTTTCTATTTTTGTGTGAAAATCTTAATGCGGTTCACAGAATACATCTACTTACCAAGTTTCAACAGCATAGTTCTTATAGTTTCGGAAAAAAAGTAGCTGTGACATACGGACGGACGGACAGACAGACAGACATGACGAATCCATAAAGGTTCAGTTTTTTGTCATTTGGCTACGGAACCTTAAAAAAAACATTGTCAAGAAACAAAGGACTAACCTACTGCGCCGGCGACGTGAGGTGCAGCCATTGATGTTCCATTCATTAGCTGGCAATTTCTTAATGTAAATCTGTAAACACAATAGATAAAATTGGTATGGATGATTTATTTTTACGACAGTTCAAACGAAAAAAAAAAAGTTTTATAAAAGCCTTGATGCCGTATGAAAAGACTTTTTGACATCATAAAGCAAGTGGTCCCACCTAGCGACCGCCGCCACCGCCCCGCCGGGCGCGCACACGCTGAGCCCGGCGGCGCCGTCCGCAGTGGGCCCGCGCGAGCTCCAGCTGAACGCGCCGCCGCACACGCGCCGCCGCATGGAGTACGCCGCCGACATCATCTCGGGCGACACGTAGGCGCCCACACCTGTACATGCGGGACGAACTGGATAACTTCCGTACTTCTGTTAAAACTGGACGATGGACGAAACAAACATCAACACTAAAGCTTTAAGATTCACTGATAAAGAAGATAAATAAACAATCGCTTCATGTAAAATACTGGTATTCAGTTAGTCAGGAAAAGCCTAGCAAATAAGGTGAGATAGCACAGCAATTTCTAATTTTATTATGATCATTAGGTATTGGTTGATCTATATATAAATAAAACAAAAGGCCTGACTGACTGACTCGTCAACGCCCAGCCAAAACCCTTGAACCTAGAAAGCTGAAATTTTGGACAGAGGTTCCCTTTATAATGTAAACAAGGAATAAGGAAGGATTTTTTGAAATTCAACAAGAGCCATTTCACAAAATTTCAACGCTCGAGTTTAGGTAAAAAAAACCGCAGCTTTGTGTGTGTGTGTGCGTAGCTATCCACACATACACAACGCAAACAGTGCAGCGCGAGTGTCGAGACGGACTAAACAATCTTGAGCAGTTATAATCGTAATGCACCTTGGTTTGAGATTTATGCAAAAAAATCTTTTTTTATTCAGTTGTAATCTATTAAAGCCTTCTAGACTAATAAAACACAAATATATGTTATGTAAATATGTATTTTATGTGTATGTTTCTATTACATATATTTCGGAAATCTAAAAGTGCCTGTAACTGGCCTACTTTAAATAAATGCTTTGGATTTCGATACTGAATAAACTCATGTTTTAAACATAAAATTGTAACTTAAACAACACAACACAATACAATTACTGTTGTCGAATCAGACTTTCCATTAGTACCCAGCACAGCGTCTCTTCTAAAAGTACTATCCTCCTCTATTCGATTTACGCGATTTCTCACTCTAAAATTGAAAGAAAATGGCTATCAAAGGGGTTTGAATTTTTTGGCCGGATTAATTTCCGCCATTTTTATTTTATTTTTCAAAGTAGCGGCCACGCATAAGACCCATATTAACCGACAGCTAGTATCTATACAAACAAGTTTTGTAAGAGACAAAATTTTGTAAAGTGTCACGTTTCCGAGATATGAGCTATCAAAGTTAAAGTCCAAACACTGATGGCATCTACAGCACAACTTTGGTTTGATCAGACACATGGGCGTGCGCTACGAAGAGGCAATTAGACAAAGCCTACCCTAGCAACTGGGGCAATTATTATAACTAATGAACTATGTAATAAAATAACACTTTGTACAAAATATTAAAAAAAGTTCAAACTCCTGTTCGAATACTTAGAGCAATTTTTCGCGCCCGTGTTACGTAACCAACACTGTACTGGAAGTTGCTACGAAGCTCGACGCTCACCCGCCGGACGCATCTTATAGGCAAATAGTCTGCTGGCCTTCAACCCATTGATAAATTTACGCACACAGCGGCAAATTGGTGCATATTTTCGTGTGTATGAACTGCACACATGTATAGATTGCAGCCATTTTTGGGCGGTAACTCCTGCGAGTGTAGCTGGGCTATGATTGGCTGCTACAACACAAGGCCAGGATTCAAGGTGAATGTTCTTTAGCCCGCGTAATTTAAATTTCCTTAGGTTTTTTGCAATTTGCAGGCCAGTGCTGGGTGTATGTTGATTAAAATAATGATTCCTGGGGGTTATTGGAGCGTATTATTATTATAATAATTAATAATATTATTGATATTATATTTTTCTTCATGGGTGTCGTTTTCGTGGTTTTTGAGTTGGTTATAATGAAAATGAGGTCAAAATGAAAATCCAAGATGGCGCCGATGAAAATTTTCAGTTTTTTTTTTCATGGGTGTCATTTTCGTGGTTTTTGTGGCCGCTGATAATGAAAATGAGGTCAAAATGAAAATCCAAGATGGCGCCGATGAAAATTTTCTGTTAGTTTTCTTCATGGGTGTCGTTTTCGAGGTTTTTGGGGTAGCTGATAATGAAAATGAGGTCAAAATGAAAATCCAAGATGGCGCCAATGAAAATTTTCAGTTTTTTCAGCATGGGTGTCATTTTCGTGGTTTTTGTGGTCGCTGATGATGAAAATGAGGTCAAAAAGAAAATCCAAGATGGCGCTAACGAAAATTTTCAGTTTTTTCTTTATGGGTGTCATTTTCGTGGTTTTTGTGGTCGCTGATGATGAAAATGAGGTCAAAATGAAAATCCAAGAGTGCGCCGATGAAAATTTTCAGTTTTGTCTTCATGGGTGTCGTTTTCGAGGTTTTTGGGGTCGCTGATAATGAAAATGAAGTCAAAATGAAAATCCAAGATGGCGCCAACGAAAATTTTCAGCTTTTTCTTCATGGGTGTCATTTTCGTGGTTTTTGTGGTCGCTGATGATGAAAATGAGGTCAAAATGAAAATCCAAGATGGCGCCGACGAAAATTTTCAGTTTTTTCTTCATGGGTGTCATTTTCGTGGTTTTTGTGGTCGCTGATGATGAAAATGAGGTCAAAATGAAAATCCAAGATGGCGCCGATGAAAATTTTCAGTTTTTTCTTCATGGGTGTCGTTTTCGAGGTTTTTGGGGTCGCTGATAATGAAAATGAGGTCAAAATGAAAATCCAAAATGGCGCCGACGAAAATTTTCAGTTTTTTCTTCATGGTTGTCATTATCGTGGTTTTTGGGGTCGCTGATAATGAAAATGAGGTCAAAATAAATATCCAAAATGGCGCCGACGAAAATTTTCAGTGTTTTCTTCATGGGTGTCGTTTTCGAAAATCAAGATGGCGCAGACGAAATTTTTTTTGCTATCATTATTTCGTGACCTACCCTTCGTGGAATACCGCTGCACGCCACTGATCAGACACGCATAAAACGTGTATCAATCGATGGCTTGGCTAGCATCAATACAAACAAGTTTTGTCTGTTTCAACTTGTTTGTATTGATGCCGGCTATCGATTGATACACTTTTTATGCATGTCTGATCAATTCAAAGTTGTGCTAAGTGCCGTAAGTTATTCCGCCCACGCTGATACAAAAATCTTCCGAGCCCTTTCGACACCAAAATATTTTTAAAGGAGTGTTAAGTGTTTTCAAACCCTTCGTTCTTAATTACGGTTCTTTAGTCCATGACGATATAATGTTAAGGAAAGAAAATTTGCATGTCAGTGTCAGGTTGTATGTTGAACAAAATATGATTCGCGATCGTAGCAAATAATGGGTTTGCAGATTTATAATCATTTAAATCATCAATGAAATAATCAATTAATGAATGGGGTAAGGCGAGCGTCGGCGCGGCGTTAGAAATTTTTAATTTCGCGGGCTACCATTTCCCTGTGATCGATAACTGTGTATATGAATTACAAATAAAAATAATATCCACCTCGCATCAGTTGCTTTCAGATTTGCAGAATTTTTCTTTTTTTTTTCTTTTATTGACACATTCTACAAACTACTAAAATAATAGACTTTACTTGATAATAAACAAAATTCTAACCTAATGAAAAAAAAAATACAAAGGGGATCAAAATGTTGTAGTCGTAGTATAACAATGCCTTTACGATAGATTCGCTCGACAATCAGGACGCGGAAAAAAAAAGGCACAGGTCAACCCAACAACTCCATGTTCCTTCATCGCCCTTTGTGTTCCGGGGCCACGGTATCTCTAATTAGAAACCCCTGACATTGTCTGACTTCCCAGTTTTGGAAAGCTACCAAAAAATTGGATGTAAGGCCTGGCCTCCCAGCGAGTGTGAGCGGCATAAGCGATCCAAGCGAGATCGCAAATATGTTTAGCAACCATTTTAGAGTACGGTCGCCCATGGGTCCTCTTACCGCGATGGTTGGCGCCGCACCCTGCAGCCAGGGAGAGGAGCCTCTGTTGCGTTTCCCAGCAAGTCAAGTTGGTGCTCTTATTAAAGGAATGACCAAAGGCAAATCTCCTGGGCATGACGGGCTCAGCGTCGAACACCTGAAATATGCTGGAGTGCACCTCCCGAGGGTCCTGTCTCTGTTGTTTACTATGTGCATCAGTCATGCGTACCTTCCAGCTGACCTAATGAAAACCACAGTGGTGCCCATAGTTAAGAACAGGACAGGTGACATCTCGGATAGGGATAACTACCGCCCGATATCCCTCGCGACCGTGATAGCTAAGGTGCTGGACAGTTTCTTTGATTCTTGCTTGCAAAAGTATCTAAAACTACATGATGCGCAGTTCGGGTTTGGGCCAGGACTATCTACTGAGAGCGCAATCTTAAGTCTCAAGCACACTGTCCAGTACTACACAGATCGTAGGACGCCTGTGTATGCCTGTTTTCTGGATCTCTTCAAGGCCTTTGACCTCGTGTCTTACGAAGTGCTTTGGAGGAAGCTAGAGGACAGGGGTGTACCGGTGGAAATGTTAAACCTCTTTAAATATTTTTACGATAACCAGACTAACTGTGTCAAATGGTCAGGCACTCTTTCTGATTCGTACAGGCTGGAGTGTGGCGTGAGGCAGGGGGGGTTATCATCTCCAAAGCTCTTCAGCCTGTATGTAAACGACCTCATAGTGGAACTCGGCAGTATGCGTGTTGGATGTCGGGTGGGTGGTATTAGTGTTAATAATATCAGCTACGCGGATGACAGCACCAGCACCAGCTGCTGAGTCCCACTGCTGGGGCTCTTGGAGAGATGCTAAAGTCTGTGAAGCATATGCAGAGTCACACGGACTTATTTATAACATAAAGAAAAGTCAGTACATGGTCTATAAGGCCGCCGGTAAGTGTCCTGAATCTGTTCCACCCATTACTTTGAATGGTGTTAACTTAGATAGGGTATCGCAGTTTAAGTACCTCGGACATTACCTTACCGACGACCTTAAAGATGATATAGACATAGAGAGGGAGCGCAGGGTTCTGTCAGTCCGTGGCAATATGCTGGCCCGTAGATTCGCCCGCTGTACGGACCAAGTAAAAATCACGCTATTTAAAGCGTATTGTCAGGGTCTGTACACTGGTGGTCTATGGGTTAGTTTTGCTAAAAAATCCCTAGACACTCTGCGCGTCCAATACAATAACATTTTCAGGATGATGTTGGGACTCCCTCGTTTCTGCAGTGCCTCCGAGATGTTCGCGCAGGCTCATACTGACGATTTCCATGCCGTCATTCGGAAAAAAATCGTGTCACTTATGAGGAGGGTGCGGGGGAGTCACAACAGCATCCTGAAAACTGTAGCTGAAGATGTTCGTGCACCTGTGTTGAGGCATTTCGTCCGTCTGGTGATTTCTAGGGAGGTATCTCCCTATTGGTTATCTTGACGGGGCGGGGTGTCTCAGCACAGGGGTATTTTTTATGTATGTGTTTTAGATGTTATTATGATGATGAGTGTTGTCCTTTGTAATTGTATTTAAGTACTAACAATAGTTTCTAAGGTTTGTTTATCTAACCCTTGGATCTAGTTGTCCCAAAATAAATATATATTTGATTTGATTGTATTTAATCATTCTTAACATTTTAATTGATAACCCCAGGCATTGTATTTAATAATTCTTAACATTTTAATTGATAAGCCCTTTTCTTTCTTTTTTTTCTTTTTCGGATGGGAAATCATCAAATGACTCCACCCGCTCTGGGTGGAGCAGGAGGGAGTGTCAGACTTTTACTGACTAAAACCCATCCATGTTCCTTCATCGCCCTTTGTGTTCCGGGGCCACGGTATCTCTTTCGAACAGTCCCGCCTTTTTGCTGACTCTCTTTGAGGCGCGCGTGGAACACTCCTGCGCCGTCGACACGGGCTGTCGTCCTGAGACGGACGGACGGCGAGCTAGCCCATAGCCCATCGTCCACAGGCCCGCAATTGATAACCCCTGACATTGTATTTGATAGTAGTTAACGTTTTTCTTATTCTCGACTTTGTATTGTTTATTATTAATTTTAATTCTTTGAAATATTTGTACGCTGGAAACAGCAGAATATTATGTGTAACATCTATGTAACAACAATATTCTAACAAATGAAAATTATTATTATTTTAAAATTAATTTATATGTGTCTCAGCGTTTTTCATAATACCACCGAAAGTCCTTAATTTTCAAAGTAAAAATCACTAAATTTATTATCTAGGCTTATGGTTGAAAGCTAACGTGACAGTGTTGTTAGAATTTCAATCCTTACGGGGGTGAAAAGGTGGCTTTGTTTATAATGCAAGTTCTTTATATTTTAAGTCCAAATCACGGGTGTAAACAGACTTTTCACGAAGCCGTCAACCAAGCATTCTGAACATCAAACTAAGTAGGTACCTAACCCTACGCAAAAATTTACGCTGGGAAATGAGTCTTATTTTTGGGGGTGTAAAATCAGACTTTTTGGTAGGACTCAATGTAACGCAGTTAAAACATTGTGCTGATGAATAGATTGAATAGTACGGGGGTCGTGAAGGTGTTTAAAGTAAAAATCATACATTAAAAACATGTATTAAAAAAAACTTGTGAAAAAGTTGGAACTTTGACCCCCAATATCTCCGTAAGTAGAAGGTTGCCAGTATGGTCTTGAATAAAAAAAACAAGTACCTTTCGGCTTCGTTAAGTCTTTTTACACCCAAGTAAGTAACACAACGTAATTCGTTGTTTTTTTTTATTTCAACCCACAGGGGGGTGAAAAGGGGGATGAAGTCTATTTGATTCGTGTAACGGCTAGGCCCAGAAACGGGTTTCCACAAATGTATTCAAATAAAATTAATAAGTATAAGTTCACGTGTACCGTTTCTAAATTTAATAGAATGAAGCGATTGAGATGAAACAAAAATTAACTGTTACTCCAATTTATACACAATATTTATTTAATTATGATCACGGACAAAGTATTATTATCTGTGACGGACACGAAGTCAGAAAACGCAGGGCGGCGCGCGGCGGCGCGGTAAGGGTAACGCACCGGGCTTGACTGGTGCGTTACCGCGTTATAGCACAAAGATTACTTATCATCCCAGAAGTAAGATCCCGTGGGCAATTTGCAAACTCCACGCGTGCGAAGCCGCGGGCAAAAGCTAGTTAAAAATAAATACATACGTACCAATAAGTATAGGCTGCGCGATATCGGGCGGCGCGCCCACCGTGCACAGCGCCGGCCCGTGGTTACCGCCCGACACCACCCACGACACGTTGTAGCGGTTCACGACGGAGCAGATTATGTCGCCGATACGCCTGCGGACGGAACAGGCCAATGTAGAGAGACTCCAAGACACGAAAAATATCTCGAAATTATCAAAGTTTCGGAAACAACACACAAAATGGTTACACATGACAAAATTTTAATTGCACTTGCAATCGAAAATGTTAGGAACATTTCAATGTGAGTTGGCAACTGACAATAGTCAAGTTAACGAAGAACAGTCACCTCACTGTTAGTTAAACTTTTGACTTTGATGGCGGCATAAGAAAAAACTGGTGGAAATAATGTGGATATGAAGAAACGAAAATATACAGGGATATTGGTGCTCTATACTAAAGTGTCTTATTAGCGATCAGGCCAGGATCAGGTTAAAGGAAGCCCTTGTACACTTGACGATATATGCGAAACGTGTACTACATAGACTATAGTTTGGACCTCTGCCTAATGCACCCTTCGGAGAATGCAGGCGTATATACAGGGTGTCCGGCAACGAATGAACCTTGAAACGGCCCACAGCAGAACCCATGGCATTCAGAAAAAAAATGAAAAGAAATCTATCTTATAAAAAAATTTCATCCGCAGGTGGGGCCTGCATAAGAATGGGGTGCCATATTAAATTTTTTTTCTTCAGTAACTTTTTCTCCTTGTCTACATTAATAGCAATAATTCACTATTCAAGGCAACAATTATGAATTTTACCACTATCAAATCTACTTGAAACAGACATTATTTTAAAATTATTGGTCACTCATGTAAGCATACTTTTTTTTTTACCCATAATTTTTAAACTTTGTTTCAAAATGATGGGTAAAAATAATTATATATATATAATTTTTAAACTTTGTTTAAAAATTAATTCATACTAATTTTCCAAAATAAATGAACTTGCTTACAGTGTAAATATGATTAAAAAAAAATCGTAGTTTTTTTCTAAATGGCCATAAGTTCTACTATAAGCCATTTCAAGGTTATCCATTAATTACTGGACACCCTCTACATATAACTAGCTTCTGCCAGCGTCTTCGCCCGCGTGAAGTTTGATATTTGTCTCATGGGATCGTACTACCGGGATAAAAAGTATCCTATGTTTTAATCCGGTTATAAACTATCTAAGTGCATAATTTCATCCAAATCGGTTCAGTAGTTTTTGCGTGAAAGAGTAACAAACATCCATAGCCATACTCACAAACTTACGTATTTATAACATTAGTAGGATATAATGTAACGGCACTCACCCCGCATCAGCCCAATGCGCGTGCTCCCCGTAGCTCATATTAATGACATCGATCTTCATCTTCTTGGACAGTTCCATGACCTTGATGCACGCTCGCACTAGCGCCGTGCCGGTCTCCATGGAGCCGAGGCGCGAGTCCCCGATGGTGAGCGACACGAGCCGGGCGCCGGGCGCCACGCCGTTGCGGTCCGGCTCGTCGGGGAAGTACCCGGCGGCTATGGCGGCTACGTGCGTGCCGTGGGTTGCTGGGGAAGAAGCTCGTTAGCTTAGTCTCACTGAAAGGTTTGGATTTAATGCTCACCCTAGAACCAAAAATCATGTGCCATCCACCGACTGCCCTAATTGGTGGATGTTGCGTGGTGGATTACCACTCGCTCTCACAGACAGAGGCGGTGTTCCGGAAATGAGAAAATTACAAGCCGATTAGTACATTTATCAACACAAACTATTTGAGCTGATCAAAAAGAGCTCTACGTTCATGCAATAAAAAGAGATAACGACGTCATTCGCGTCGTATTGGTTCGGACGACGCGACTCGACTAACCCGACCCTCAGAAGTTTGGTCGATGTTGTAGATTGGCTAACTTGAGGGTCGTACTCACAGCACATGCCGACGACCTCGAGCGTGTTGCCGTCGTCGTGCACGTTGATGCTGACGGTCATCTCGTCGAAGGGTGTCAGGTGCGCGTGTTCGTGGGTGGCGCTGTATTCCCCCAGCAGTGGGCCTGACACCAGGTCGCCGCTCTCTGACGTGTCGATACATGCCCTGTTGACAAAGAATAGTAGATTTTACAACAAGTGCACAAAACGAACCATTTTTATCCGAGACATTTAGCAGCCCGAGCCGAAGGCGAGGGCTGATAGTAATGTCGAGGATAAAATGGTTTTTTGGACGAGTTATAAACTCTGCTTTTCACTTCGATTGCGAGAAAATAAAACAGTAGTGTATCATAACATTTCTTTGATTAAAATTAAAAGTAATATTAGTACAGTTTTGAATACCGAAGGAAATTATTTTTCCCGGCATATCGCCGGTTTTTTTTTTAAATCTTACGACTTGGGCTGCAGACCTATACAGTCTACTATTGTATTAATTTTGTAATCATAATTTTCTTAAATTAATTAAATTTTAATATCTTTTGTCTTAAAAAACACAGAAGGCAAATAAATTAAAGTAAATATTACAAAATAACAAATTCTATTCTATGAACTTCTTATTGCGTTTGGCTGTATGGCTCATTTTCTTTGCCTTAATATAGATACATTTATGAGTAGATACGTTAATGCCCTTGTGCACAAAATTCGATTCTGTGCAGCCTATATCCTGCACAAACAAGCACTTTCAGAGCATGAGAAGTGAAATAGTAGATTTTACAACAAGTGCACAAAACGAACCGTTTTTATCCGAGACTTAGCAGCCCGAGCCGAAGGCGAGAGCTGATAGTAATGTCGAGGATAAAATGGTTTTGTGGACGAGTTATAAACTCTGCTTTTCACTTCGATTGCGAGGAAATAAAACTAGTATAAATTGAAGAAATTAATAAACGCACGAAAAAACAAGAGCTGTTTCCCGCCGCTTTATTTTTTTGAAATCTTACGACATTGATGTTAGGCTTGGGCTGCAGACCTATACAGACTATAATTAATTTTGTAATAATAATTTTCTTAAATTAATTAAATAACCTACTTAAATTTTTATATCTTTTATGTCTTAAAAAACACATAAGGCAAATAAATTAAAGTAAATATTATAAAATAACAAATTCTATTCTATGAACTTCTTATTGCGTTTGGCTGTATGGCTCATTTTCTTTGCCGTAATATAGATTCATTTATGAGTAGATACGTTAATTCCCTTGTGCACAAAATTCGATTTTGTGCAGCCTCTAACCTGCACAAACAAGCACTTTCATAGCACGAAAAGTGAAAAATTAATTAAACAATGCTAGATTGCTACATGAATATTATGGTGCTTGAATGACATTGTCAGAAGAGCCATTAGCAATGTAAAAACAAGTGAAGGTTTTAGTTCTGATTTTGGCCAAGCCCAAAATCCTTGTGCAAAGAAAATAATTTTTAGCTTTATAATTATTATTTATTACTTGTGGTGTGATGACATACGTCACGTTTAGCGCATAGCTGTTGTTACAGATAAGACGTGCTTGTAGTTTTATTAGAATAGTATCACGTACGCACTATGTATATAAACAGTGTACTAAAGTGATTACTTATTGGTTGTTACGTGAAGCACCATGCATTACGACGTTTTACTCAACCCTCCCGCCCGACTCCCCATATCACAAGCTCTATGAGACCAGTAATTATTACTGGTCTTGCAACCCAAACCTGTTTGAGGAGGAAAAGATGAGTAAAACTTCATACTACCACCATATTGTACTTTTATTCAATTTTGTGGCTCATGTTATTATGTTGTGGATAGCTAATGTCAATTGCTTAAATGACTGTTCCGGCAGTTAGGCCAAGGGAACTAGGTTTAGGTTTGAAGATATTTATTCTCAAAAAAGACACAAAGTCACTTACATGAGAACAAAGCTTAAAATAAATTATAATTAAAGTTTGTCACAGACGTCACGGTAGCAATTATGATACATAGATAGGTACTATATACACCCATCCAATGCATTCAGATGTTAGTAAGGGTGTTATTTGTCATCAAATATTCAGTTAAAAGTTTTGAATGCATAGAATGAGTGCACTTTTTTAATACATGAGGGTATTTTGTTGTACAATAATAATTGTGCTCCTTCAAATGTTAACATTTTTTCTGCCAAACTTAGTTCTCATCTTCGGTAAAATAAGAAAACTAGCTCGGCGAGAGCTACGTTGGGTTACTTGTTTAACTTTAGTTAGTAGTTTTGTTGAGTGCCTTATGAATGAAAATACATGTATTGTAAATATATAACTGTCTAATGTTCTTTATTTTGGTTTCTTCATAAAGGAGACAGTTTTTTTTAGGCCCTCTTCGATGTTGCATAAATATTATTCATATTACACCAAAAAAAAAATAACCATTTTATAATAGTAATAAACGAAAGATTACATAGAAACGGAACCGGAATTAAAATCATAATAAATAAGATATTATGATATTTTTTGCGAGTCAAATCATTCCTGTTGTGGTCAATGTCATTTGACAGAAAATACTTACGTAAATAGGAGCGTTTTTTCCGTTAAAAAAAATAAGTACGGTATCCATTGGTAATAATATCTGCTTTAATTATAATAGAAATATAATATAAAAAGAAATAATATTAAACTGTAGCTTTTTAATGCCATTTTTAAAGGTTTCCACAAAAATCTTTTTTTTAGATAGTATAGAAAATCATCATGGCATGGAACGTTGTAAATCCGTCTTTTTGGTGGTTGACAGACAACTTTATTTGACATTTACTCTTTCCGTTTATTTTGATTTTCGTGAAAGTGTTTCTGCGATTTTTTCGCATATTATAAAAACTATTTTATGAAAATAGCATCTGCTGGTCGTTGTGTCAATTGTGCAGTAAGATTTCAACGCAATGTGCGAATACAATTACTTTCAGAAGAGACTGCTACAGATGTGCAGCAACTTGTATGTGTGTGGATTCATTTTCGAATTTCTCCTCATTCCGGTTAGACATGGCTTAGCTAATATTACCACTGTAATGTAGAGATTATAAGGAAGAAATCTATATACGTTTCATTAATATCTGCTACAATTTATGTGGGTGGCCTGTTCTCCAAACAAAAAAAATTGTCTCCTTTGCTTGTCGATGTTAGGAATGGGTAGTTAAAAATCATTTTTTAACACCCTTGCTCGTAAAGCTGATGTAATTCCACCGGTTTTAAATATGTAAAGCGGGTCATAAAAAACGCGTGTGTTACCAAAGCAAATAGTTAAGTTATAGTCCATACAAATTCCATAACAGTATTATTTGCCATTTCAAATATGGAACTGATCGCCGCCGCACGACTCCAGCTAGTGAGCAGCGTGCAGCGCGCTGTTGCTATTCAAATTTCGAACTAATCGCCGCGCGGCCAGTCAGTAGGCAGCGCTAGCGCGCTGTTAAAATGGCGGGAAAGCAACAGTGTGCATTCACAGATTGAGTTTATTTAAAATAAAAATAAAACAGTTTATTCGGTAATTTAAAAACTTGGCTGCATGCTCTAGCGTCTTTGCCAACATTTTCACGCAGCCACGGCAGAAAATAATCCTCGCGCCATTTTTCTCAAATTTTCTTTTCTTTGTACTTGTATTGTGAATATCTTTTTCTGTTTCCTCGCAAATGTGTTAAAAAACGTCGTACGATATACGTGCGTGTTGGTTATAACATGCTCGGCTCAATTACGCCCTCGCCTTCGGCTCGGGCTGAAATTCCGCCTCGCATGTTATAACCATCTTAACGCACTAATATCGTAATGTACTATTTATTAATTTGTTTTGTGCAATTTGAAGACTTGCTAGCTTCGTCTTGGCCGCACTGCCCCATATTTCAAACAGATATAGTAGGTAAGGTTTTACAAGGTGTTGTAGATAGTGTGGCGCAATCTATGTGAAATACATCGAACTATGTTTCAAGGGATCCAAGTAATGACGTAAGCTTATGATCCAAGTGAACAGTCCACGATAGATAACAATCCATTCACAAGCAAAGATATTTTTCACAAGATTTTTGCTGTAAGGGTATATTATTGATAACTAATGGTTTATGTGGAGGTATTATTTTATTTTTTGCTTTAAACAAGATATAGCATGTTTTAGAAATATTTATAGTTAACAGATTATATTGAAACCATGAAAAAAGGGTGTTTAAATCGTCTTGAGCCTTGGAAACTAAATCATGAATGGAAGGTCCGAAATAAAATAAGCAAGTGTCATCTGCATATAGGGTAAGATGGCCATGTAGTTGAATTTCCTGAATATTGTTTATGTAGATCAAAAAGAGCAGGGGCCCCAGGATTGATCCCTGGGGAACTCCACACGTTATATGTAATGTGCCACTTTGATGATTATTATCCGTTCGAACTACTTGCGACCTGTTTTTTAGATAGGAATGAAACATTTTTAGGGCACTGCCAATAATTTTGATTGTTTCTAGATTTTTAAGTAGCAATTCGTGACTTTCGGTGTCGAACGCTTTTTTGAGATCAATAAAGATACCAAGGACTATGTTTTTTCCATCTACATTTTGCTTAATTTTAGTAACAAGGTCGACTAGCTGTTGAGTGTGCTGCTTTTTGGTCTAAACCCGTATTGTCTGTCTGAAAGAAAGTTAATAGTAGTTAAATGTTTATACAATCGTTAGTGTAGGATTTTTTCTAATATTTTGGACAATACAGGCAACACTGAAATAGGTCGGTAGTTACCTGGGTCCATTTTTGAACCCGATTTGTGTATGGGAGTGACCTTTGCCATTTTCACCCCCGAATACTGAAACGTCACTCAAAATTTAAGGGCTGCTTAACATTTGAGCAGCTCCTAAACTTTAAATTTCGTATGGCCAAACGTCACTTTTGAGTATCTGTTAAATATAAGTGCTACTTAAATTTTGAGTGACGTTTCAGTATTCGGCCATCAGAGTATTGGGAAAATGACCTTCAGCTAGCAATTTGTTGAAGCAGTTGCTCAGGCTGTTCGCAATTAAATTGTTCGCAATTGTTGTCGTTGAACCACACAAACAAACACACAGCCTTACCTATTTTCACAAGATTGCCAATAAAAACTGTTCCAAGATGAAGTCAGCAAATAAAAGTTGAACAAAGGATCACTGTTGTTTGTAATCGATCATGAGTAAATATGCAAGGTGTACATCCATCATGCTCAGACCATGATGCAGAACAACTTTTGTTCTATGACTTTTGGAAATTCATAACTTTTCGTGATTTACTAAACGCTTCAAAAAGTTCAATTTTTTATTTGCTTATTTCAAGAACTTGTAAGCATTGTTCAGTGTCATGGTCCGAGACACCACATGAGAAGCTGTGCATTTATTATAATGTTATACCTTGTATATTGCATTTGTAATACTTCTATGGATGTTATTGTAAAATTCCCAACATACCTCCACACATCTCCATCATGGAACAGCACACAATCATAAGTGGGTCCGAGATCATTATACTTCTTCTCTGCAGTCTGCAAAATTTCCACCCTAGCTTCCAACTCCTCCTTAAGGATTTTATCATCTGGGCTCAGTATAGGGTTCTTGGCCACTGAAAGAAATAAAAACTGAGTTAGCTTAATCACTGCTACTCCGAAAATTATATTATTTTTATTTAAAACATAACTGGCTAAATGTGGTTGTACTTTGTGGGGTGCGGTGTACAGCCCGTACAGGGATGGGTTCCCTTCAGTAGGTGTATAGTTTATACTGGCTTAATGTGATTCAAAATGTGTGTATATTCAGCGCTGTAATAGAAATTACAGTAGTGACATTCGGATCCCAATTCATCAAAATTTTATCTGTGTAAACATAGTATTAAACCTGTTTACCTTCAAGGGTTAGGCAGAGTTGTGCCTATACTTTTAGTAAGTTTAAGATTTAAGTCTCATGTAGGCACAAATACAGACTCTGGGCTGCTACTGATAAAACCCAATAACAGTTTGCCCAACCTAGGAATCAAACCTAAGACCTCATGCTCATCAGTAGCTCTTGCAACTGCTAGATCAACAAAGCAGTGTTTTGACTTACCAACATCAGTTTCAAATTCTTGTAGTTGCTTATTAGCCTCAGCAAAGGCTGGTTTGTAGCCGACATCCCAGCCATGTTCCTTCCGATGTTCTTGCATGCGTTCTTTCAACTTTGTAGGGTATAAACTGAATGCATGCAAGATTCCCACTCGCCATGTTCCTGAGGGATTCTTCCATAGCTCTGGGATCTATAATAAAACAATAAACCTATAATTCTATACTAATATTATGATGTGAGATAGAGAGATGTATGAGAGTAAGAGAAGAGAAAATGCACCAGCTGTGTCTGTGTGTAAGTGACACACTTGTGCACTATAATTTCTCCCAGGCCAATAGCTAACCTTACTGAGATTTGTCGCCGTGATCAAAAATGGTCAGAGGAATATTATCATAAAGAGGTAAAATTCATAAGTTTGGATGTTTGGGGTAATCTCCTTTACTCATCTGATTTCAAAATTTCTTTCACTGATAGAAAGCTCTTACTTTTTTAATGAATAGCATAACATAATAATGTTTTATTGATGTGGATAAAGTTGTGGGCAAGAGCTAGCTTAAACAAAGCAGTAAAGTTCAAGGAAGGTTGCCATGATTTAATCATGGTCTTCCTTTGCCTTATTTGAGCATTTAATGAATGTAAGTGTAACCTTGCAATCAGTCTGGACACAATGAGCAGATAAGTCCTTGTGGCTTAAAACAATGTTTCTAAATATCATAATCAAAAGGAACCACTTTAAATGTGGACCTGGCTCCAAGCCATTTAAAATAAAACAAGGCCTTTGTTAGTGTTAGAATTTTAGGTGACTTGCATGAACCAGTATTATTTACTTAGGTATTTATTGACAAAAGTTTACCAACATTTATGGGCACAATATGTCATAGGTATGGTAACAAATTGGTCATGGACTAGTGCAGTTGTCAATTCCCTAATACTTCCAAGACAAGGTAATTAATGACAGCAGAAATTTATTTAGCACACAAAGAAATGTTCTAATCATAGATAACAAGGTCGTAACAACTTAGAAAGAAATACATTGTTGTCAATTAAACGAGGAAAGTAACTTGATAATATTGACTTTTCTGTCCACTCCCGCACATAATGAATGTTATAAAATATACAACGCTTTGGGCATCGTCGACTAATATTTACCGAACGTACCAAACACGGAAAAAGTCGGAAGAAAAACTATTTCGGCAACAATTATTTACCTTCAGTTTGCGGCCCGTGAGACCGGTAATGCACCCATCGACGACTTTTTTGACAGTACTGGTGTCCACATCGCCGCAGCCGCTGCAGTCGTACCTCTCTATAACCTTCGTCTCACCCGTACTCGTTACCTGTAACCTCAGCAATAATTAATAGCGGCCAAAATTGCACTACAGTGCAACTAAACAAATCGTGACATGACAGTTTTTTACCGTAAGTCCAGCTGCTGCAGGGTCTACGCCTGAATCGAAAATAGCAATAACGGTGTCTCTGCCATCATAACTTGCATTTTTGTTGATAAATGAGACCACTCCAGTCTCTTTTTTCGGCAATAATCCCCAGACGGGGAAATCACAGTCGATCGGAGCGTCTGCCATTTTTGATGACCCGATAACTAGTGTTTCCAGAGAAAAAACACCAATGAATTAAAAAGAAAAAGATCCATAGTGCTGCCATAATAAAACCAGTCAAGCGAGAGTCGAAAACAATGGAATGCAACTGTGGCCTACATAACACCTTTTATCATAACAAATGACATATTAAGAAGTAATATTACTATTAATTGTCATAAAATGACAAATAACAGACTTACAACAACAGTTCTTTGATTATTAAGAAATTATGTGGTTCGATATCCTTCCATCGTACTTAATTGTTGCTGCTTCTGTTGCAATTGGAGGATATGGGTGCTGGTGGAGTCATTATTTATTGATTGGAAACGTAAGTAATGAATATATTTTACAAAACTTTGTAAGAGCCTTTTTGTTAACCATACCTAAAAAGTGCCAAAGGGATTCTAGTCACTCTCTCCTGCTGTAACAGGGCATCTTTTGAATGCTAAGAGCTAGACACTTGAATGTTTCAGACTCAGAGTATCCTGTAATTCTGTCAAGTCTAATAAAAAAATGGTTGTCTGTAAAGTCGGTATAGGGACGATAATTTTACGTCAACATTGATGAAAAATTGCATACTTTTATGAATTGAATTGAACGAATAGCACTGAATCATCATTATTTCTCTTCTCTTTTACATGTAATTATTATTTACCAACCAAACGGCTAAATACAAATAATCATGGTATTAGTGATTTTACTTATAAAAACAAAATTTCATACCCCTTTTCACCCCCTTAGGGATTAAAATTCTAACAAAATCTTTGCGTTAGCTTCCAACCATCATACGCCTAGATCCTAAATTTTGAGATTTTTACTTCATAAATTAAGTTATTAATTTTTACACAACTTCATCCCCTTTTTTAACTCTTTGGGGGTGGAATTATCAAAAGTGCAGAATAAGCACAAAATTTTGAGATCCTAATTTTAAAACTGACTGACTTTGATACAAACTTTCAACCCCTATTTAACTCCCTTAAAGGTTGAATTTCGAAAATCCTCCCTTATTCTTTGTCTACATTATAAAGCGAACCACTGTGAAAAATTTAAATTTTCTAGATCCAAGGGTTTGGGTTGGGCGTTGATAAGTCAGGCGGAACGTCACTGGATGGCGCGCAGAACGGTGTGACACTTTTTCGTGCGTGCAGCCGGTGTTCATCGATTTATATGACGTTATCACGTTAAAATTTTATTGTTTATCATCAGTTGTAGTTAGCAGTGTTAGCCTAGTGGTGTGTCGGTTGGACTGCCAAGTCATAGGTCTCGAGTTCGAACCCAAGACACGCACCTCTGATTTTTCAGATTCATGTGCGTATTGGTATATTATAATATCACTTGCTTCGGTGAAGGAAAACATCGTGAGGAAACCAGCATGCCTGAGAGATATTTCTCGACGACACGTAAAAGCCCATGGGCGGTATAAAAACTCCTATACCAGGTTAGGTGGTGTTGGTGGACCAATTATCTAATATTTTGGAAGAAAAATCTATTTTTTGTAAATAACTAGAACTGATATGGACAAACAAGCAGACAAGCTATTTAATTGGACCCTTCGCCTATTATACTACCCGCTGTGTCTTACTCACTAAAACTCAATCGCAAGTTCACTAGTGCAAATGTGTTGCCCACCCTGATGCTTGTGCCTGACGCTCGTGGGCTGCCAAAAAAATAAGCGCGATGTTTTGTCTAATTAACAGACGTTTTTGATACTGGCATGTAGGTACGTATGTGTTGGAATCGAGCATTATCTTACTTACTACTTACTAACTTATCAGGAGCAAACCGAAAAAATAATAGCCCTGCCTGGTGTCGCCATTCTTGCGCCCCCCAGAGTCTACGCCCTGTGCTTGGGCACCGGTGGCACCGCCCTATTTACGGCACTGACACTAATTACACGATAAAGAAGAAAGAGAAGATCGTCAAAGAGATTTAAAAGACTATAAGACTTAAAGCAAACATGTCGATGTACTGTTTACTGGATGTACTGTCAGTATCCAGGTTTCGATCCCACAAGTCATAATAGGCAGGACACACTGCCTTAGTATTTAGGCTATATGGAATACGCAAGGAAAAGACTCGCCAAAGCTTTCCTAACGTTGACCAGCCTAGCTGAATTTTATTGTTCTGTTATCTTCCTTCTCAAAGTTATTCTTATATACTGCAGAGTTTTGAAAGAAAAGAACGCCATTGACAACAATCAATGGCGGTCATTTCGAGGTCTTCGGAACTTGCGTTTACTGAGCTCGGGTTTTATGCGTGGCTGTTCAAATCAATCAAAGTTGTGCTGAAGATGCCATCAGTGATGACAATAGACTTTACTTTGATAGCTCATAACTCGGAAACGTTGAACTTTAGAACATTTTGTTTAATACAAAACTTGTTTGTAGGTATTGAAACCGGCTATATTTGTTAATATATAACATTTATGAGTGTCCGCAACTTTGAAAAAAGAAAATGGCAGTAATTGTCCCGGCATTATTCAAACGCTGCTTAGTTAGTTAAGTTTATGTGACAAAGCAGACTTTAAACTTTATTATCTGACCCGCGCAACTTCGACTGCGTACAATACGTAAGTTTTCGTAAAGGAATAAATTTTCCCCGTTTTTGCAACATTTTTCATTGATGCCCCTCTCCATTTAACGTCTTATAAATCGATGAACACCGGCTGCACGCACGAAAAAGTGTCACACCGTTCTGCGCGCCAGTGACATTTCGCCTGACTCATCAACGCCCAGTCCAAACCCTTGGACCTAGAAAGCTGAAATTTTGCACAGTGGTTCCCTTCATAATGTAGACAAGGAGTAAGGAAGGATTTTTCGAAATTCAACTCGTAAGGGAGTTAAATAGGGGTTAAAAGTTTGTATGAAAGTCCGTCAGTTTTAAAAATTGTGCACTTTTGATAATTCCACCCTTAAAGGGTTAAAAAAGGGGATGTAGTTGTGTATGAAAAGTCCTTAATTTTTGAAGTAAAAGTTACAAAATTTAGTATGGCGAATGATGGTTGGAAGCTAACGCAATGATTTTGTTAGAATTTCAATGCCTAAGGGGGTGAAAGATCCGGCAAGGAGGCACGCCGCCTTGCGGGCGATCGTGCGGTACCCACGGGCCAGCCTTACGGCTACCACCACCGGATTTCCGCCATGGGATCTGGAGGCGATAGTCCTCGCGCGCCTGCATGAATGGCGCGCGGAGGCGCTTCGCCGGGGGGAAACTCCGCTGCCGCGACAAATTGTCGCTCAGCGTACAGACTTCCGGCGGGATCTCATGGCGACATGGAGAGAGGAAACGCCCGGGTGTTTCCACTGCGAGGATCGACCGGAGGACACGGTAGAGCACACGGTGGAGGTGTGCCCCGCGTGGGCGGAGCACCGCCGTGTCCTCGAAGCGGCGATTGGCGGCGGCGACCTCTCGCGTCCGGCCCTGGTGCAAGCCATGGTCCGGAGCGAGACGGAATGGGACGCCGTCACCTCCTTCTGCGAAGCAGTAATGCTAGAGAAGGAGGTGGCGGAACGTGAGAGGGAGAGAACCTCACAGCGTCTCGGCCGCCGCGGGAGACGCCCCGGGCGTCGGGGGCCACCACGTGGCCCCCGGCCACCGTAGGCG
This sequence comes from Xestia sexstrigata, assembly GCA_941918905.2. Classification (NCBI taxonomy): domain Eukaryota; kingdom Metazoa; phylum Arthropoda; class Insecta; order Lepidoptera; family Noctuidae; genus Xestia; species Xestia sexstrigata. The sequence continues at coordinate 24,162,886 of OW799201.2, forward strand.
CGGGCCTGTGGACAGTGGGCTATGGGCTAGCTCGCCGTCCGTCCGTCTCATGACGACAGGCCGTGTCGACGGCGCGTTCGTGTTCCACGCGCGCCTCAAAGAGAGTCAGCAAAAAGGAGGGGTCCGCAAGGACCGATGCCTGCCGGGGTTGCGGGACTATTCGAAAGAGATACCGTGGCCCCGGAACACAAAGGGCGATGAAGGAACATGGATGGGTTTTAGTCAGTAAAAGTCTGACACTCCCTCCTGCTCCGCCCAGAGCGGGAGAAGTCATTTGATGATTTCACATCCGAAAAAAAAAAAAAAAAAAAGGGGGTGAAAGATAAAACTTTTTTTTATGTTAAAATCACTAATATCATGAATAATTGTATTTATTTAAGTACACACAAAATACTTAACAGGACATTACATTAAGATAGATGAGCACAAAGGTACCTACTGCTTATTTCATAAGAAATCTCTTCCAACAGATCTGCGAGAGGAAAGTGTTGTATTTAGCCTTTTGGTTGGTAATTAATAATTACATGAATTAAAGAAGAGAAATATGATAATTCAGTGCCAATAATTCAATTCAATTCATAAAAGTATGCAATTTTCCATCAATGTTTTCCTAATGAAAACCTGCCATTCTAACACTGGTTTGCTCTCCATTTAAATACACACATCAACACGGTCTAGGAATATTTTTAAAAAAGCGAATTACTATCAATGTGTTAATTATTTATATGACATGTATATATTTAAAAGATACGTTATTTAATATTCTACCATTTTTTAATAATGGTTAAGGTATAGATTAAAATTTCAGGATTTTATGGAAAAAAAATGAAGCATAGACGGAAACCGTATAGGAATGAACTTTTAATTTGTGAGTAAAAACTGAAAAAAATAGAAAAATCATTTAATTTGTGTTTATAAACTTGAAGTTAGTAGTCTGAGAAAGCGCCCATGATGTTCATAACACATCGGCAACGATTCGGCATGCTCAGAACAAGGTTGTCAATGTCTTGCTGCGGAATATTGTCCCATGTCCTTCTGAGGTGCGCAAAAAGTTGATCTTCTGTAGCCAGATTTTCAGGAACTTCCTTCAGAGCTCTTCTTTGCAGCATATCCCACGCATGCTCAATGGGATTTAGATCTGGCGATTGAGCAGGCCAGTCTAAGGCCCTAACATTATGTGTATGTAACCAAGCTGCTACCGTTCTCGCCGTGTGTGCCCGGGCATTGTCGTGCATGAGCAGGAAATCTTGCCCCATTTGTTCTGTGGGGCAAGATTACGGGCCCCAGCACCTGTTGGACGTATCGTTCTGCCGTCATATTGCCCCGCACCCAAACGAGATCCGTCCGTCCTCCAAGACGAATTCCTGCCCAAACCATAATTGTTCCTCCTTGGTATGGGTGAACTTCCTGAGGGTTCTGGAGACGGCTCCATCGTCCAGGAACTCGCCAAACACGCGTCCTTCGTGAATCTGGATGGAAGCCGAACCTGGATTCATCCGTGAACAGCACATTGGACCATTGGTCACGGCCCCAGTCCACGTGGTTCCGAACCCATTCTAATCGTCGTCCACGATTGCCTCTCCGTAAAGGTGGGACCCGGAGTGGTCTACGAGAGCGTAGATTTCTTTCATGCAGTCGCCATCTTACAGTTTGGTCACTCACAAGCACTTGGTGTTCCACTCGCAGCCTTTGGACCAAATTGAGTCGCCGTTGCATTTGGTTGTGCTCGCGCAGTAATTTGCAAAAATCGGTCTTGTCTGGGGGTAGTGATGGTACTTGGCCCCCGGTGCCTCTCCGCTACTTCACCTGTGGCACGATAGCGTGTCCACAATCTTGAAATTACATTTTGATGGGTCCCTATGGCCTCAGCAACATTACGCTGAACAGATTCAGCTTCCAGCATTCCCACAGCTCGTAACATCTCCGCCCTCGTCAAATGTCGGCGTTGCATGGCTACAATACCTCAATTTTAACTTTATCTTGATGTGATGGTGTTGATGTGTGTATATATAAATGGAGAGGGGTAGGTCGACACATATTTGTATTTCTTACCTTATACACAGAATAGATAATAGTACTAGCGTACCTTAGAAGACGCGCCTTTATTTTTTATTAATCATATTAGTTTGTTTTTAGGTTTCTGTGTAAGTTTAGTAGGATTGATTACAACTTACCAGCATGAATTGGCTCACTTTCAAGTTGGTCACACCGTGTTTGCGTGTGCGTGTAATATTTTGAATTTAAAAACTCTGGCAACACACAGTTTGCTGTCATTCGAATTACGAAATTTTTGCTACTGTGTGTGCGATAATTTGCTAATATGTGGTACGAAATTCTCCCCAGTTTCTTCATTATCACGGCTGCCCTAGGTTTACCAGGCTGGGGTCTATATCACATTCACAATTTAACAATAGGCAACGTAAGTTCACAGTAATAACATGTTAGATAACAACCTCACAGCAGTACCTTTTTCCATAGATCATACTGTAGAGTTCTTGTTTGGGTTCACAACTTCACAGATAATATATTGTGGTCGTCGGTCATAATAATCATCAGCTGTGAATCTGAATAGGTAAATCTGAAGTGAATGAAGATAGGACCCAGAAATTGAATAATTTTGCGTTAGAGTAGTTGAAAAAGTTAATTCTTAAGAGTTAACTTCTTCACATACTACTTATTGATGTAAACTCAGATACTTAACCATAGCTTAAACAATTTATTTACTGCATGTTATCAAAATGCTGTGATGATATAATATAGAAAAATCTGTTTTGTTTTGCAGCACTACAGACGCAACATGGATGACAGATGGGGCCGATATCTGTACCAGAGGGACCTCAGGATTACTGGTAATCCCTACAAACTTGCGGTAAGGGACATTTGATTATTTACAACACCTAATAACCAAAATTAGGAAAGAACTATAAATACAACAGCACAGAAAAGCAGAAAGGAAACTTTGCAGACATTCAATATGATAAACTTATAATGAAAGGAAAATCAAACCAAGGAAATGGGAATGAGAAAAGGAAACATGCTCCCTCAAATACATCACCCCAGTCAAATAATGGTGTCAGTCCAATACCAAAGGTTCCAAGCAAAATAAATAAAGTAAATGCCTTTGAATTCATGAATAGGACCAGTCAAACGACTCAAACTGAAATTAGCTATCAATAGCAACTACTTAAACGGCAGAAAAAAGGAGAAAACTTAACAATAGGCATATCAACAATAACAACAACAACAATCTACATTCCCCAACCGGGTGGTGTGTGTGATTTGTGTGGTCACCATGGGGATTAATGACCATTACCCTCCAAATGTAGTAAACAGAAAAATGTATAGTAAAACTCTGCAAATAGGCACATACAATGTAAGATCCTTGTCCTCTGTAGAGAGATACCTACGACTTAATACTCTTGTAAATGTAAACTATGACATTCTAGAGAAAAAAGACAAAGTTTACCGATGCCCTAACAAAAGCGCTAGGTGATGACAGATGGGACTATCCAAACCACGAGATGGACAGGACCACCAGGCAAAAGAATGGTTGGGACACCTGTACTGCTGGCTCAAACTGGCTAAATATTGCCAAGGACCATGAGAAATGGAAAAAGATGGAGGAGGCCTCTACCCGTAGTGGGACTACATCTCCAACCTTTAATAAAAACTAATACTACTAACTAGGCTAACACAACTAACATTTTGTTGTTTTTGGATACTTTCTGGGTTATTAGATTTTGGAAGTAGTAATTTTCTTTTGAAGGTCTAGTTGGTCTGTGAACACCTTAAAAGTTTACATTTTGGTTCTGTAGAGTCGGTGTAAAACTGTTACAGTTACTGAACACTAAAGTTACAAGAAGAAAGAGGTAAACTCATTAGTATTAAAAATAAAAGCAAAGATACCAGGCAAGAAATTCAAACATTTGAAGAACATATATTATCAAATCGGGAGGAGTAAAAAAGGCCATCAAATGCATTAAAAATTTAAGTGGTATAGTTAAAACAAAGATACCAGATATAATAAGAACAGCAACAGAGTTTTACCAGGATTTGTACTCATTAAGTCATTATCAACAGACAATGTACCTACCGCTTGATAACCGAACTGATGTCCCACCAATATTAGAAGAAGTTGAACAGAATATAAAAACACAATAAAGAGACAATAAAGTCCCTAGTTCTGACAATATAAAAAATGAAATCTTGTCAGCATTACAGCATACCATATCACCAGTTCTAACCTCAATTTTAACAAACTACCGGCCAATAAGTTTAACGTCGAATATTAAGGTTTTTGCAAAAATTATCCTAAGCCGCATAACTAAAGTACTTGACGAGAACAGGCGGGCTTCCGAAGCAAGTACTCAGTCGTTGACCATGTCCATGTGGTGAAACAAATGCTTAAAAAAATATAAAGAATATGGCCTACTGCTGTTTTGTCGCCTATTGCAAGGCCTTTGATTCTTTGGACCACAATAAAATTTGGGATGCCTTAAAGAAACAAGGGGTGGAAGAAAAATATATTAGGATAATAAAGAACATCTACACTGCTGGTACAGCAAGAGTTAAGCTAGAAAGAGAAGGAGGGATCCACTCACCGAAATTGTTTACTGCAAACTTAAGATTTGCTGATGACAGCTATTTAACACTTGCATACTCCCTTTCTAACATATAGATTGGGCACTTACTAAATCTCAGCAAGCCAAACTTGCCAGCGAAGCTTGGAACGAAGCATAATGGGGAAAAAGAAAATAGATAAAATCAACCACAGCAAAACTAAGAAAGCTACAAAGGCCCAAGATGTGGTGTTGAAATTAAGAACACTAAAGTAGAAATGGGCTGGCCATGTAATTAGAGAAGAGAAATGGAACAAAGTAGTAACATTGTGGTACCCAAGAGAGGGAAAGAGAAAAAAGGGAAAACCATTCAGAAGATGGGAAGATGATGTGATGATGTGGTTCAAACAGCTGGAAAAACTTGGACTAGAATTTCGCGGGAGAGAGAAGATTGGAAAGTGTTGGAGGAGGCCTTTGCCAAAGGGCACACAGAACAAAAACAAACTTATATTTATAAAAACAATTGTAAAAAAAAATAAAAACTGTATTCTTTTGTCTGAAAAAGGGCTACAAAAAAGTGCCTAGTGTTAAGTATGTAAAACTTAATTGAGATGAGAAATAAAAGGCTTTTATTTATTTATTTTATAATAACTAATCAAATTTTAAAGGCAACCCCGAAATAATTGGGAAAAGGCAGATGAAATCAATTTTCAAAAAGCACTTTTTGTTTTACAGTTAAGGCCTACAACAAATTATTTATGGCCAGTTTGTTTTAATTGGTAGACCTCTCTATAAGATGTGATGTTTCTAAAAGATATTTTTTCACTTTCAGGGACTGGAAACAATTAAGGATGAAGAACGTAAGTGACACATCAGGGTATAGATCACCTAGAAAAGCCATTTCTGCAATGGGGAGGCTAACTGTGGAACTAATGGCGCTAGCATAGTTGGTACCCAAACATCATTGGTTGAAAATGTAGTAATGTCAATTTATATTTCAAAATAGCTTAACCTCATTGGTCAGATTGAGACCAACTATGGTGGCGCCATCTGAGATTTACTTTGCCTTAGCCACCCCATTAATGTTTTTCTTCAGACAAACCCAAAGCATTTTATTATTTTTTAGTGAGACTAGTAAATTACTAGTCTGTTGCCCTTTTTTTTTTTTTTTTTTTTTTTTCGGATGGGAAATCATCAAATGACTTCTCCCGCTCTGGGCGGAGCAGAAGGGAGTGTCAGACTTTTACTGACTAAAACCCATCCATGTTCCTTCATCGCCCTTTGTGTTCCGGGGCCACGGTATCTCTTTCGAATAGTCCCGCAACCCCGGTAGTCTGTTGCCCTGTAATATGAATGTGTGATGATTATTGAGCTGGGTATAACTTAAGTGATGGGTCATAAATGATGCAAACGTACTACGAGCCTAGGATAGACATGATAATTTTCATAGGAAAGAGAAATTGTGATGTATCTAAAACTAAAATATGTACATAAAACTTTTCTTGCCATAAATTTTGTTGTCAAGTCTCCAACAAGTTAAATTACTGATGGACTGTTTCTAATATATTTTTTCTTTTTTCAGCTAAGAAAAAGAAGTAAGGAATCAATACATCAGAGTAGATTTTATTAAATTATGAACTAGATTTTTCTGTTGATAATAAACATCTTTTAATTGTAAACTAGTATGTCTTTGCTTTTTTTAACAAAATAATAGAACTTCTCCATAACTCCCTCTAAGGGTCAAGTAGTTTATACACAAAACAAAATATTACACTACAACTCGCATTAAATACACCTTTTTAAACTTCCCTTTTGTATTCTGATGAAGACAGGTAGGTGTACCACTAGTATATCTATACCAATATTGTAGAGGTAAAATTTGTTTGTATGTAGGGGTAATCTTCGGAAGTACTGATCCGATTCCGAAAATTCTTTCACTAACGGGAAGCTACATTAACCCAAAGTAATCCTTTATGCTACATTTAAAACTTTCCCGTGTTTTAATTTCCATATAATAATATCGGGAGCGAAGCCGCGAGCAAATGCTAGTCATTAATTTCATTTATTTGAGTACCTACTTGTTACTTTACAAATTATTGTAACAGTAACAAAATAAATTAAATAAAAAGTAAAACATGTTAACTAAATTAATTAGGATGAGTCAAGGAACATTTAGCAAAAAAAACAATGTTGTTTTGTGAGTTTTATTTACCTATGAAAGTCAAAATAAAAAAAATAAGTTAGGTTGCAGGTGCTGTACCTACACCAATGCTAATAATAACAGCATTTTAGCGTTATATCTTCCTGCTGTGCTGTAGGTTTAAGTTGTACTTGCCTAGTATTCTTCAGTGCATAATATTCTTCTCACTATTCTCCAACTCATTCGCAAATCCATCCTTTGCAGGTCCAAAAGTTTTTGCAATATTCTTCAATGCACACAAATCCATCATCTGCAGGTTCAATAGTCTCTGCAATATTCTTAGACTCATTCACAAATCCATGCTCTGCAGGTTCAGTAGTCTCTGCAATATTCTTCAACGCATTCACAAATCTACCCTATTGAGGTTCAATAGTCTTTGCATTATTCCATCCTCTGCAGGTTCAATAGTTTCTGCATTAGTCTAGTAACACATTCATTTGTTTTAATTACATACATGTAGGTACTCTGTTAACTAAAGCAAAATATTCGCCTTCTAATGATGTTTCCTGTGATAATGTAGGTGCATATTACGTCTTTGTGTAAAGAATTGATCACAACAAGGGCATATAAATACTTTTTGTTTATTCAGAACCTTTGGATTCAAACGGACAAGTATAAGTCTTAAACTTTTTAATTCTTCATTTGTCCTTTTAAGTTTTGTAATTCTTGGAATAGCCTTCACCATAGGTTTATTTGTTATTTTATTTTTACCTCGTAGATTTTTAAATTTATGGTAAGCAAGTGAACCTGTACTGGAAGTAGATTTAGAATTATATCCTCTGTATTCAAAGTTATCTGTATTTATGTATATAAATCCGGCCTTAACTCCTTTAAAATTAGGCTGACTTAATAATTCAGCACCATTTGTGACACTATCTATAATCTGGCCAAGTGTCTGTGAATTATATTTACATTTTGTAAAAAATTTGTAACTGTTTATTGCTCCTGATGAACATTGATTGCATACTGCATTAAATATTGATAATTGGTCACATAGCTGAAAAAAAAAATGGATTTGGGGAATGAAACAAATAAGATATCTGGTTTCAACAGTTCAAATTATTTGCACAAAAGATGTACAAGCTGTAGACTAGGGTAATCATAAAAACAAGAGAGAACCATGCTAAATACCCAATGGAAGATTGCTAACAAAAAATCTAGCAAAAATAATTTTTGGTCATAATTGTCTATCCCTTTTTTTTCTTTTTTTTTTTTTCGGATGGGAAATCATCAAATGACTTCTCCCGCTCTGGGCGGAGCAGGAGGGAGTGTCAGACTTTTACTGACTAAAACCCATCCATGTTCCTTCATCGCCCTTTTTGTTCCGGGGCCACGGTATCTCTTTCGAACAGTCCCGCAACCCCGGTAATTGTCTATCCCTTACAGAAGAAAAAACCGGCCAAGTGCGAGTCGGACTCGCGCGCGAAGGGTTCCGTACCATTATTTATATACAACAATAAACAAAACTGCAAAAAAATCACATTTGTTGTATGTAATAAATATTATTTTATTTTGATTATTTATTATTAAAGTGAATGTACAATTATTTATTTTAAGTGTCTACCTGTTGCGGTTATTAATATCGAGCAAAAGACGGCAATAAAATCACGTTTGTCTTGGAGCCCCCCTTAAATATTTATATATTTATTTTATTCTGTTTTTAGTATTTGTTGATATAGCGGCAACAGAAATACATCATCTGTAAATATTTCAACTGTCTAGCTATCATGGTTCATGAGATAGAGCCTGGTGACAGACAGACGACAGTGGAGTCTTAGTATTATGGTCCCGTTTTTACTCTTTAAGATTCAATAGAATAGGTAGGTACTTAGTTTTTTACCTCCGACCCCAAGATATCCGTAAGAATATCAAACATATAAACTTCAACGTGAGTATTATCGTATTTCTTCACGACAACCTTGTCTTCTATGTGAACCGCGGAGTCAGCCACGGTTTTAAAGCACAAGCAACAGAAATGATTTCGTCCGAGTATCAAGCTGTTAATAACACTGCCCTTTACTTGTTGCATTTCGTTAGTATAGATTTCGGTGTACTTTTCTACCTAAGATATTCATATTTTGGGTTTTAATTTTTTCACTTCCTCGCAAAACAGAATGGTTTTATTTTTCTTGTGTACTAAAACTCCTCGCGTTGTAAGCAGGCAACATCGAGTGATAAGACGTCACGTATCGAATTTATAATTTTATACCCAAAAATACAAGATAATATTACTATTTGCCTCATCACAAACAGATCATCACAACTTTTTGGGTGAATCAAAATAGCGGCAAGCGTGACACTGACACTGACAGCCATTGTCATTTGCAGACCACAGACTCCACACTTCCACACAGAGTACATTGCCGCAGACGGACGGAGGTAATGAGAGGTTTTATTTTCGAGGTATTAAAAAAAAACTTAGTTTCCAAGAACTCTATAGATGGCGTTGAACTGACTACGATAGTTGGTACCAAAGCAAAAACGCTTGAAAAAAAAAATGCGTCACGTCACATACGCTCGTTGACTAATACTTCCGTTTGCATCCTTCCGAATATAACCTAGTTTTCTCGCGCTTTGTTAAAATCAGTTCTAGGTTAGTCAGTTTTAACGGAACCTAAGTTCAGCGCCATCTATCCAGCGACTCGGGAAGAGCTAAAAAGAAAATACCTCATTGGTGCGGTTGCAGCCTTTTTTTTTTCGTTTGGAAATCCTCAATGGATGTCCTCCGCCGTGAGGTCGGCGGCTTTAGTCAGTAGAAGTCTGACAGACCCAGACTTCTACTGACTAAAGCCACACGGTGTTCCTCCTCGTCATTTCTTGCTGGGGTGCGGGTACACGGGGTACACAATGAGAGGTTTTCTTTTTTTATGGGATTAAAAAAAAATTGTTTCCAAAAACTCTCTAGATGGCGTTGAACTGACTACGTTAGTTGGTGCCAAAGCCAAAAGGCTTGGAAAAAAAAAATGCGTCACGTCACATACGCTCGATGACTGAGACTTTCGCTTGCTTATGCTTCCAAATATAACCTAGTTTTCTCGCGCTTTGTTATAATCAGTTTTTTTACGTTCCGTTCCTTGCATTAACGTACCAAGTTCAGCGCCATCTATCCAGCGACTAGAGAAGTGCTAAAAAGAAAATCCGTCATTTATTATAATCTTTACAACACAATCACCCTAGCAGTGACGGTTTGTTTGCGACAAACTTCGTCTCAGATAAATGGGAGGAGGGAGCTGGTCCTAACCTTGTCATTTCATATGAGAGGGCGATGAAACACCACGCGACGCCAACTCGGGCCTATTTACTTAGACGACGGACTGTCCCAGGACCATCGCAGCCTGCATTAACTTCGTTCTTCATCTTTTCTGTACAGACGCCAGCACAGCAAGCTACCAATCTATCTTCAACTTTATAGCTAAAGCAATAAGTTCAAGGTTGATCGAGAAAATTTGTCAGTTTTGATGCGCTGGCGTCAGTACCGTGTATTGTAGGTTCTATAATATGTTCAAATTGGAATTACTAATTCGTTTTTGTGAGCGGATTACAATTCCGAAAATAAGCCTTAAAGTTATTGACTTATCAGGTTGAGTAGAGATCATTGAATGTGAATCCTACCTGACCTAACTTCGTAAGATGTCGGTGTTTGAATGAGATGAGTAAGTTTTGTGAATGCTGTAATACTTTAACCTGTTGTAATATTAGTTTAATGACTTTGTTCAATATTGGCAATCGGTAATATCCATCCATACCATCTACTCTACTTTACCATATCCCTTTGAATATTCGATTCCTCGAAGAAGAAGAAAAAAAAAAGAAAGACATCTAGTTCTTGCAGAAGTATCCCGACCCAACCGTACCTAGAAGTTAAAAACCGTACCTTTTCTGAAAGTCAACCGTACTTTTTTGGGAAATCATACTGGCAACACTGGGCGACATGCCAAAAGCTACTAACTAGCTAGTAATAGAGATGGGTAACTAGCCGAAATTTCGATAGCATAGCTAGCCGGCTATTTGTGGTGGAATAGCCAGCTAGCTAGCCAGCTATTTTGGCTACTTGGCTGGCTATTGAACAATAACGGCTAGCGCTCGCTAGCGGCGCAGCGGGAATAACAGTCAACTGCCCTGCGATTCGAGTTCGATCCTCACCGCGGCAACAAGTCTAGATGTCAATAAGTTAGGTAATGTCATAATTTCGTTTTTCATTTACTTTTTATTTTATTTCATAATCTTTTGAAAAGAATTGACTTCCCCTCGTAGGTCGTACGTATTATTATTTTAGGAAAACGAAAATCTACAGTAGCGTCATCTCTGTTTGTATGAACTAAAAAACTTTTACTTTACGTACTTAAATCGACTCAGACTTTAGTTGTAGGCAAGTAAAGTACAGATGTCGCGCTTCTGATAATTTAAACGATTTAAACCCATTTCTTGACTGAAATTAGGTTTAAAATCGTATAATTAGTTTCAAATTCCTTCACATCTAACTGTAATTAGCTACTACCTTTCTAACTATCGTATTTCGTAAATTCATACACTAACCGAAAGAAATTACTAAGATACAATGCCTTCTCTTTCTTTATTCTATTTTGTGACTATTGTGAGAAAGAGATGTGCGTTGTGAATGAAGTTCGCACACGCGTCTCACATTACGTCACTACCTACTCAGCGCAGTGAGCACGCACACAGCTAGTTAGCTAACGGCTACTCCGGCTAGCCGGCTACCAAATATCGCGACGGCTGCAAAACGCAGTAGTTATATTATACTCTGGGGCAGCTATCCGCTGCTGTGCCGTATTCTAGCCAGCCAGTAGCCAATAGCTAGCTATCGTATTGACGGATATCATAGCCGTGGCTATTTCATTAATAGCCGCTATTTGGCTAGTTATTGGAATAGCTACCCATCTCTAGCTGGTAATAAAATCGACAGGCCAAAGAGTATAGTAAAAATGCGACAGGCTCACATTCATCGCATATTCGCATGCCTAAGTTTATTTGTTCACAAACCCGCTCGCTGACCTCGCTGGCTTAGTTTTGTATTGAATTAACTATGGATAACTGTTTTGTGGACATTACAATAGAATTCTTAGCGGTTGCCTTTCACAGCATTCTCTATTACGCGTCAGTTTACCCAGAAAGTGTCTTTGAAACTCGTAGAAAGTACAATATTGTCGTGTATCGTTCGATTCATCCCGAAGTGAATCAGTATCTTGATCTGTCCCTGAAGAGTATAGCGGGTTGTTTGAAAAATGACCAGCTAGGTTGTGTGGAGTTTGTAGTTACAGATAATAAATACAAACCTCTATTGAAATTCGTGTTTCAATTCGATAAAAACAGTCACTTTGATGAGACAATTGATGCTTATTTGGTACAATGTGAACAGAATTTACGAGCTTTTTGCCTAAAGGTGTCCTCAGTGAGCAACAACTTTAAAGATTTACCAGAAGATTGCAGTTTCTCAATATACATTCATACCAATGAGTCCAATGCTGTTGCCATGACTACCAATCCTGAGTTTGAAGACTTCCCCCTGGTTGAAGTTGGTGAGAAGCAAGAAGAGACTGATAGAATATTTCCACTCAGCAGGTTCTCAATAAGGAGTTATGCTGTGGATACATATATGGAGTTGAAATAGAGTTGTTAGTTTGTACATAAGCAGAAGAAAACATAATGATGTTTTACAAGTGTAACAGCACTTGAAACTAACTGTAACGAGGCTCAAAAAAATAGGGGGTACGTTCAGATGCCAATGTATATGTTTTTACAATAAACTTCCGAGCCAAATTCAAGTAAATAAATTTAAATTGTTTAAAAAACGGAAGCTGTGCCTGAACGCCTAATATCATGTTAATAACTATCTCGAAGATAATGAAATTTGCTCTGTGAATGTCAAAATTTTGGACCTCGCTTGTTTATTATTAGTTCCTTTCTTATAAACACTGACATTGAATGATTTGACATGAATACTTAGTTCAATATTTTATTATTTTTTACTTATTATTTTATGTTACATTTACTTCCTGATTTGACAGGAAAATTTACTTTGACTATATGTATTTTACTTTTTTATTATTATTGACATAATTATGATTATTGTGAATGTGAGTACCATGTGGGTCACATTTTTATTTTTTGTTTGTTTTTTTCCTCACGACTGTCTGGCAGTTTGAGTACTATAAGCGACCTACCCAAATGTCCTTTCTTTGGTATTGTTCGTTGTTTCGTTGAGCTCCTTGAGTTATAAGTCGAGCTACACGATAACTGACAAATGCTTGCACTGACTGGACAGGTTCACTCAAATCTGTGTGGTTCTTTCTTCAAAAGACCATCTCAGACACTAATCTGCATAGTCATCAGGTGAATTGAGCAAGACTGAGTCTGGACTTCAAAAGAGACTATGACCTCTGAGTTTGTTTCAGCTGTTTCTTCTCAGAGTAGTCAGGTACGAAACACCGGCCCCATATAGTTAAAAAAAAAAAATACGTGTAAAAGTGTTTGTAAAAACCTATTTGCATAATAAACATTTGATGGTGAAAATTTCAAATGACGTAAAAGACATGTGTGTAGTACGATACAGCTACGGTACAGCTTTTGGTGCCGAACTAAATATTGCCAGTCAGTGGCACAGGTGTCACATGAGTCTGTTGAATTATAATTAGCTAGAATGGTGCTAATTATGTAAATAAATATAATACTAGATTATCCATCTTTAAATAAAAGAAGTCAACATAATTATCTGTAGTTTATTTGTTAGTACTTAATTATTATTTTATAACTTGACATCTGTATTCAAAATCTCAAAAAATACCATCTTCATGCTTCAATTTAACTTTCAAGCATCTTAATCTTGAATATATCTCATCCCAGTCTACATAAGCTCCTATTAGTTGCCTCACATTATTCTCACTGTCCTCGTACGCATTCCTGCCATGCAACAACCTTATATTATTAAAGCACAGTATGTCTCCAGCTTTAGTTTTAAACCTCGCGGCGAACTTGTGGTTCAAAGCTAGGAACAGACCATGAGCCTCATACCATGGTTTCACTAAGTCAATCGGCCCGGGGAACTGACTACCTCTTTGCGGAATCGAGAAATTGATTCTAGTTATTTCGCCGTGACGATCTACGCAGATGACGGGCTCACGATGCAGCTTAAAAAATTCGTTGCCATCTTCTATCCCAACATCCCTCCACTCAATTTCAGTGTCAGTGAGAAGCTTGAACTGTTCTGGGTGATTCTCCTTCATGTAGTCGGACACATAGTGGCAGTCTGACAACAAATTTTCTCCTCCTTTAGTAGCTGTTTGAACTAAACAATGTAATAAATTAGCTCCCGGACAATACTCGTAGTAGGGCAGGTCCGTGTGTAGCTGTAGGTTACTCGACAAGTAGGCCACGTTACTCGTATTCGGGACATTTCGTACGACAAACTTGACCCCGTAGTGTGTCCTCTTAGTAAATCCAACTTTATTGACAACGGCGTCTATAGCTGCCTCCGAGTCCGGTGTGTTCTGAATCAACGCGACTCCATAAACAGATAACTTGTACAACCAGTCGTACAGAGCTTCGTCTGAGTTCAGTATCTCGTTGTAATCATGTTTGGAAAATATTTTGTCGAAATGTTCACTATGCCACGTGATCTTCTTAGGTTTGTAAATAGTTTCGGTGTAATTCTTCTGATTTTCAGGCGTAAAACCTCTGAATTTGAGCCAGTTCAAGTTGTATTCTGATGTGTGTCCGTCATTCCAAGTGACTTGCAGAGAATTTTGGTCCTTAGAGACATCTTTCGGCTTTACATTTTGGTCGAAGTTGCTCCAATCCAATATCCGGCTTTTGGCTGAAGTATGATAGCACTGTTCACAGGGACAGTTGTCTCTTAACCACACGTATGGGAATTGTAAAGGTTCTCCGCGAATGTCTACGTTAAGTAAATCATCTGTTTTGTTTTTGTACAGCACATTTTGAGTGTGAATTAGTTTGATACAAGAAGCGCTTGGCAACGATTTAGTAAAGTTTGTCGCCCTCGTAGCGAGTCTCAAGGCGAACATGTTGACGTGTTGCTCCGAGCGAGCAAGCGCCACACTGAGATAAAACTGATATACCTACCTACCTAATTACATTCATATAAGCTAATGACTCGGGATGTTCGATATGATATAACAATCAATCTTTGTGTGAGATAAATATTGCGCGATTATTTGTGTAAGCTAGTTCAGAAACACATAAGTACGTACGATAAGTTACGTAAGTAAGTACCTACCTACTTAACAGTTGAGGCACATTATTGTCTAGGTGATTACGTATTAACTTAGCGCACGTTCCTGCAAACTCACAAAATCAACATAATCCGTTCTCGATCGGTCTTATTATTTTTTTTTTGGGACAAGCCCGCCACACAATAGTGTGCTGGCTTTCAGGAGATAATAGTCTTGTCAGTGTGTACTGGTTACTACAAGAAAATAAAGAGATAAAAAAACCAGTACGAAGTTTTTCTTTTGTTTTCATGAATGCCTGAACTTTCGGCGATGAGCTGTGCGTCGATTATCTAAGCGCGCGCTTTTATTTAGGCATCACTTAGTAAAAGTGAAAACGGTCAAGTGTTGAAATGAGTTCATAAAACTTCAATATTTGAGTAAAAGTGGCCTTTGTTTCGCTTTCTATGTATATCTCGTTAAATGAGACATCGTCAGATTATTTTATAGGTACAATGTTCGCTACTTGATGAACTATTTACTTTGTAAAGAGATAAAAACATTAAAAACCAGTTTAGACGTGTGACGAAGCGCTTTTGGTACTTAGTTAATTAAGGTAGACTGGTAAGGTAGATTAAAACTCGTCGGCATGGGGTTCGAACCCACAACCTCTGACGACCTGTGATCTGACCACTGAGCTACTGTGACTACAAAATATTGTAGAAGAAAAGATGAACGTGGAAGTAACAGGTAACTTACGCTCCCGGCGGATATGCAATGCACCCGTTACATTTGCTGATTGGTAATATTATGTAGCCGTTATTAAAACACTTGTTACATATCACTATATTTTATTGTGAAAAAGGAATAATTATAAATATTAAATACACTATGAACAATAAAAAACATTGATTCATGGTACCTACATGTATTTTAAACTAAAATGCCTACTTATCTATTTATTGCAAAAAGAGCGTAATATTGTGAAAAATATTTTATTTCATAGGTGGTCATGATTGGACTAGTGTGGAACAGAATTAATAGTTATTTTAGAGTAATTTTTTAATTATATATTACTGAGTATATTTATGCAGTTGAGAGTGGATAAACCAACAAAACATGAATTATTACTACAGTTATTGTATTGTATAACGGGCTGGTGTCCGCAACTCCACGTCAAAGCGCGTATTTTGCGTATGGGCTATAATCCACCACGCGGGCCCAGTGCGGATTGGTAGATGTCACCTAGGACATGCCGGTTTCCTCACGATGTTTTCCTTCACCGTTTTGAGAACAGTGGTGATGAAATAAATTACACAAAGTAATGCCGCCTACCTGGGTTTGAACCCACGACTTACTGTTCGTAAGTCGGGGCCGCCACCACTGGGCCACCGCTGCTCTATTACTACAGTTAAATGTTATTGAATATATTAGAAAGAAACTTTACACTAACACAGTGAATTGTTCGAAATGATAACAGACATTGAAAATATAATTTATACTAGCTACATATTAGATAATTTACAAAAAGTCATATTTAATTAATAATTATTATGACAACAAGACATTTTATGCCTACAAAATAATTTTCAATATTTGTCCAGTCGTATCCAGTCTGACTGGTTTAGATAGTAATAGAGATTACAACTATCGAGCGATATGAAAATAAAACCCGATCTTTCTGTATAAGTAAAGGCCTAACTTCAAAAACTACAAAGTAGATTTTTTGCAAATAATAGAAGAAGCGTAGATTCCACGCAGGATAATAGTAACAAGTAGACACGTAGTACAAAGATTTAAATCAGATACGATCTACTGCTTCTAAAAATGGTCACGTTTTTGTTTCGTTGACGTGGTGATATTTGAAATTTGAATAGTATTGTCTCGCTCACACATGCAGACAATTGTATATTATTGTTCCTGGTGTGAGCTCACTTTTTCGCAAGACCTAAATACGGTGACAGTACATCTTACTATTTAAATCTCTGCGTAAATATGTCAATAAAAAAATTGATGAATAAACATCATTTGACAAGTCTCTTTTGTTTATATACAATTAAAACTATTCAATATTAATGCTTGATCTGTACTGTGATTTTATGGTAAGCGTTGCTAAGTACCCCTCGTATGTTCCAAATGTCTTCAAATCTCTCTGGTTGAGTGTTGAAGTTGCTATCTGTCGCCTTCGCCCATAATTGGAGCTGCGAAAAACAAGAAAAGATCAGCTCTGCCGATTTTTAACCACTTTCAACTTTATTACTAGAGGATAGGGATGACAAGACGTGGTCAACCGTCTTTTTCCGCATATTTTCTTCTTCTTACTTTTGAAGTTAATGTCTCTCACGTTTGTAATAAAACCACACTGCGATCACCAGTGTCTTAAACAAGCCAGTCTGCTCACGGTGTAGGAAAACATCGTGAAGAAACCTAGTCTTAGACACGACGATTTGGAAGATGTTCGTGTAGTGGGTTATGTCCAAGTCTCTCATAGAGAGGTGGCATGCGTCATAGCAGTGAGAATATCAGGATGATCTCATGTAAATTAGCTCAGAATTAGGCGACGTTTGTTGTCAATTATAGCTCAGATTGTGGTCTGAAAGGTCCAATATTAGTCATGGGCCTACCTCCTTCTGCCCCTTCGTGACCGGTATGGTCGCCGTCCACAGCGTCCAGCCGTAGTGTTGCTGGGGCGGTGCGTCATCGCTCTGCATCTCTTCAGCCTGCACCCACGTGTGGCCGCAGTCGGGGGAGATGTCCACTCGTAAGATCTTGGCGCCGCCGCCGGAGTAGGCGTAGCCTGGGGTAGGGAAGAGGTGAACTTAGTGGTATTAATGCCTGTTGAAAGTATACTGAGTTGTTGATCGAAGGACGAAGTATAATTCATGGTTGATAGCTGCTATCATCTTTTAACAAAGGGCTTGGAAGATTTTTGTTTAAAGCCTGGCCGGATTAATATGTATGCTTAGATCTTTAAAATTACGAAACGGATTTTGATGCGGGTTTTTTTAATAGATAGAGTGATTCAAGAGGAAGGTTTATATGTATATAACATGCATAATATAGTAGAGAAACACTGATCATTTTAGAGGTTTATAATGTGATGTCGTAAATAAACACATTTTTTTGCGCTTACATTGGAAACGCTGGCTGAACCCTACGAGATAGATCAAATAATGTACTACAGTATTGTACACCTTAAAAAGATCTTAAAAAAAGTCCGCGATGGTATATGTCTATCTCTTAGGGATAACCTACAATAACCATTTTATATCCTTTGCTTTTTACGAGAAATAATGGCTTATTTACGAAGCGATTTTAAGCAATACAGCAATAATCCTTATCTAATTCAGTACCTTAAATAGATTGTGCATTTAATATACTACTCTGTCAAGAAAGTACCGGGAAAAGATCAATAAAACACAAAATATTAGTTATTTATCCAAATTTATTTTATCACCTTCAAAGTAGGTATGCTCCTTCAGAACCGACACACTTACGCCAACTAATAATCCAATCATAAAAATATTTTTTAAATGCTTATTCCAGAATTGAGTTCAGTTCTCGCCGCGAATTCTCCTTTATGTCTTCTACTGAATGAAAACGGGTGCCACGAAGTGGTAATTTGAGTTTAGGAAAAATAAAGAAGTCGGCTGGAGCCATATCTGGTGAATAAGGTGGTTGCTCGATGGTATTTGTTGAGTTTTGGTCAAAAAATCGTTCACAACTGTGCGAAGGCGCATTATCGTGGTGCAAAATCCAAGAATTTTCTTTCCACAAATCTGGCCCTTTTATCTAATTTGCTCTCTTAAACGCTGCATAACGTCCGAATAATATTTTTTATTTACCGTTTGACCTTCCGGCAAGATTGTCAGTCACTATTTCCTTCACTTTTGCGATGTTAACTTCAGTTGCAGACGTTGATGGCCTATCAGAACGAGGCAAATCTTCCATCACACCTTGACTGCTTTTGATCGCTTTGTACCACTCATAAGCGCGTGTTTTTGATAAAGTCGATTCACTGTAAGTCTTCTGTAACATTTTCAGAGACTCCGAACTCGAAATTCCATTGGCGATGCAAAATTTAAGACAAACTTTTTGTCCGATATTTTTGTCCATTAAGAAATTCGCAATACACACTAGATATGATATAACTAAAATCAGTACTGTATTTAATCTAATTAACAGATGTAACTCAAACTCCGCGCCAAAATGGAAAACAGTTGTGCTAATTTAACAACAACAAAAAAAAACAAAAAAAAATTTGGAACCATAAACAAATCATCCATTCCCGATACTTTTTTGACTGAATGTAGATCAATATGGCCCTTACAGTATATTATTTAAATGAATAATTTTGAAAATATCACAGAATTAAAATTACGCGCGACTGAAAATATCATTCTAAGCGAAACAAATGGGATTGCAGTGTAACAGTTGGTCACTTTTACCATTTTCATCTTTTAAGTTTTGCGTAAAAAATAATGCATTATTTTAGAAGCTTATTTATGGTGTATGTGTAAATCTACATAGATTATCTTCAATATCTATTTTAGAACGTACTTATCTACCCTAAACACTATTCAATTTAAATGAATATTTTAAGAGTTAAACTGTTAAAGTTGACAACCCGCGATCATGGTGCTTGCAACAGCGTCGAAATATCGGGAGCTCAAAACAATTAATTATCACGGAAGATATCCCGTAAGTGACAATATAAGTTTAGTTTTAAACCGTGATAGCTTAAGATACTGTTTTAAGCTATCAAGCTTAAAACAGTATCTTAGGAGTTATCACAACTGCCGGGTCGCGGAACTGTCTAAACAGGGTACCGGGGTCCTGGAACGCAAAGGGCAACCGAAAGAACACGGTGTCTTAGTCAGGTGTGTTATAGTCAGTAAGTCTGACAGTCCCTTCCGCTCCACCCAGGGCGGGAGGACTCATTTAATGATTTTACCACCCAAAAAAAAATGAAATTATTGGAAAATAAAGGTAGTGCATTACAAAATAATTTTACAGTAAGCGCACTTCTTTTTTTTTCTAAATTGGTCCCGAGCCAAACCGGGGCGGGTCGCTAGTTATCAATAAACTATGGATTTAAGAGCAAAGACAGCTATGATTTTTTTGAATCATTGTATTAACTATGACAGTCTTTTTTTTCGGATGGGAAATCATCAAATGACTTCTCCCGCTCTGGGCGGAGCAGGAGGGAGTGTCAGACTTTTACTGACTAAAACCCATCCATGTTCCTTCATCGCCCTTTGTGTTCCGGGGCCACGGTATCTCTTTCCAACAGTCCCGCATCCCCGGCAGGCATCGGTCCTTGCGGACCCCTTCCTTTTTGCTGACTCTCTTTGAGGCGCGCGTGGAACACTCCTGCTTGTCGACACGGCCTGTCGTCCTGAGACGGACGGACGGCAAGCTAGCCCATAGCCCACCGTCCACAGGCCCAACTATGACAGTCTCAAGTAGAATCCACAATGGGTTGTGGTAAAAGGTGAACTTTTTTTACGGGTTTTGACGGACGACAACTTGATTTAAGCTGGGAAGAAGTGGGGCAACGAACAGCACCAAGTTTAAGTAACATGAACCTTATCCCTTACCCCTAACCTCGACGCATCCGTTGTTGACGGCGACAGTGTCTCCCTGTGCCGGGTCGCAGATGGCGGACGTGACGGGCAGGCTGTAGATGGGCGGCGCGGACGCAAAGTCAGCAGTTTCCCAAGTCTTGGACGCGTTGAATGAGCGGTAGTCCTTCTGGTGCCAGTGGGAGGGACTCTCGTCGTGGGATATCGTTATGGATTCTGTTGGGAGGGAAAAATATTGTGAACTACCTCATGACCACGGCTGCGCCCGCGTGAAGTTTGCTAATTGTCGCACGGGATTGTAATGCCGGGATAAAAAGTCCTAATCCTATGTGTTAATCTAGGTTATAAACTATCTGTGTACCAAATTTTATCCAAATCGGGTCTATAGTTTTTGCTTGATTGAGTAAGAAACATCCATCCATCCTCACAAATTTTTGCATTCATAATATTAGTAGGATAGGCTTGCTAAGACAGAAAATCAACGATCCAGCGCGTTTAAGATCTGTTAGTGTAACTGTAGGTAAATATTCCAAAACAATTAAGTGATGTTTGCGTTCAGTTTCGCTAGTAAACTTTCATCTAAACATTTTGGGATGTTGGTGGTGGAAGGTCCAGTAAAAGTGTGTTTCAGTGTACATATGCACTCTTCAGTTCAAAGTTGCGCAAATCGCAATCAACAAATCAGCTAATCACTCTTGAACAAAATTAACTACTAATATGATTTTAACAATTCTATCAAGTGAGCAGTAAAATCTTGTCATGGATGAGAGATTTTTTTCTGAACTAGACAGAATCTCTATAGAGCACCTTCAGACTTACCCAGCCACTTCACACTCCTGACAGCCGGAGCTCCCGGTACCACGACCCTCAGAGGATACCCATGGTCAGGCGGAAGCGGTCGGCCGTTCATACTGGTTGCCAGTAGGATGCGACCGTTTGGATTCAACGCCTGGTCCAGAGGGATGGATGTCGAGAAATTTACTCCAGTTGCATCGATGTCTGAGCCTGTGAACTGAGGATAAAATTGGTAACAGATTTGTATGAGGAAAACTTATGATGAGCTTCATAAAATTATCTTTAAATCCATTAGTAACTAATTAACCATAGTTAATTAGTTACTAATGGACCTCTAAAGCGGCCCTAGATTTATAATTTGATTTGGCATTACTATTACAAATCTTAACATGTGTAGGTGTTGCAATAAGTAACTTAGGACATTAACAGGTCAGTTAATTTTTAATGTATTTTTGACGAATCAATTAGGGTTTGATAGAGATACGACATAAAGAAGACGGCAGGGCCGACCTGGACCGGAACCACCGCATCCAGAAGCGAATGGAGGACCATGCAAGAGGCATATGTCCAGCAGTGGACGCAAATGTGCTGAGAAAAAGATAAGAAGAGATACAACTTGTTATAGATTTTGCTTCATAAGTTCAGCGATTCGGGGATATAGGGGTCAGTCAGTATCATCATTGTTTATAGTTCGAAACAGAGATGAAGCTAGGCAGGATATATAACGGCATCGCTTTTTCTCAGTTGGGCAATGATGACCTTTGCCCAATCGAGTAATTTTAGGTCATGATATAAAAGATATACGTTACAATGACGTGTTTCCCGACGGTGTTCTGCGTGTCGACGCCGCAGTGCAGCAGCACGTCGCGCAGGTACACGCCCTCCCACACCGCGCTACTGATGGCGCCGCCTTGCCAGCTGATGCCCTTCACTGGTTTCACCTGCTTTGTAATAAAGCATAAAAGAAAATTATAGCAAGAAACGTTTGTAATGTCGACGAAATAGGAATGGAACTAGTATAATTTCAGTTGCGCAATATGATTTCGAGTTGGTGGTGGCGCAAAAGAGGTACTCCACTCAGCCTGCTCAGGGATTACCTTTCTAACAGACAGCAAAAAGTAAAAATAGGACAATACACTAGCGACGAAGAAGAAGTAACATACTGCGTACCACAGGGTAGTATTTTGGGTCCTACCCTGTTTTTAATATATATCAATGATTTATGCAATATTAAATTAACAAATGCCAGAGTATTTGCATACGCCGATGATACTGCTATTGTATTTGTTGGTAATTCTTGGCAAGATGTTAAACTGAGTGCAGAGGTGGGGATTGCCCACGTAGCTGAATGGCTGAAAAACAATTTACTAACATCAAACACCACCAAGACTAACTACTTATGTTTTAGTGTTAGTAACCGGACACAACCCAATAAATACCTACATTTGTGGGTACACACATACAGAGATATAAACAGGACAGGCTGTAACTGTTCATGCTTAAATAGAGTCTCTAAGACGAAATACTTGGGCGTGATGCTTGACCAGTTTCTGTATTGGTACCCTCATCTTGTGCAGATGACTGCCAGGGTTAGAAAGCTTACTTGGATCTTCAAAACACTAAGACACCTGGCCCCGACTAAAATGTTCAGGAGTGATAACCGACCTAGAAACTTCCTTAACGAAATCTATTTTGCTCTAGCACAGTCCGTCCTTCTATATTGTATCTCCATTTGGAGTGGCGCAGCTAAAACTACATTTATGGACGTGGAACGTGCACAAAGAGCACTTATAAAGGTTATGTATTTTAAAAATAAAAGATATTCCTACTAAAACCTATACGAAATCAGCAATTTACTCTCAGTCAAAAAACTGTACATAACCCAAAAAAGCATAAATCGCTCCCTTATCATTTGAATGAGAACCACAAAAGGAGAAAGGATATTGTTGCAGTTGTTCCCCAATGTAAAACCATATTAAATTAATATGGTTTTACATTGGGGAAATATAATGACTTTCGTAGTTTGGGAATGATAAGATGTGATCTTTGGCAGATTTTAAATCATCAACAGTCCTTTTATTTTTAGATGGCTGATGTCCTCTTGTATCAGCTGGAATGATTCCGGTTGTGGAGTGTTTTTTTTTATCTATTACAATGTTAATGAACCCTTTAGTTTCCCCAAAAGTTTTGCAAAAACAATCTTTACAAATTGGTCTGCTTTCGTTATTTATTGTTAATGTATATTTGCAATAGCAATCTCTATTAATTGTTCTACTGTCGGTTTTCTGTGTTTTCTTTGGTAATATGGTAATATGGCTGGCAATATACGCTGCCCTCCGATCTCTGCTTCCTAGAGTCCAATATTCATCAAAGCACAGTTTTCTTTCTAATTCAGAAAACCGCTCAATACATTTCAGTCTACAAAAAGATAGTACTCGTATTTGCCTCGCAGCAATTTCTTTACCTTTTTCTGTAACGTAGCTTTGACCAGAATTTCTTTAGCCGGCATTATATTACATTAATTACAACCACACAATTGTTATTTGTTTTGAATTATTCACCACGCGCCAGAATAAATCAAACTCGGTCAAGGACACTGGAACAAGTGACACGGAAGACTCGCGAATCCCTACCTAAAAAATTACGTGATTTAAGGATAAACCGCCAAAACTGCAGCTATCTCTATTTAACATATCACTTTGTCTTATAACACGCGCAACAGATAGAAAATGTAATAGATGATAGATTTATTTGTCACAAAATACAACGCAATTTCGAAGCGGTAATAACTGGACAACTTGATTTATGCTATTAAAAACGTTAAGTAGGTTGTTTGAATAAATGAGCATCTCGTGTTGTTCCTTATTTTTTTTTAATAGTTGGCAGTATTATAATGACATGTTGAGTTGTGTAAATAATTATAATTTGTATGTTTTAATATCTCAAGACGTCACATTGTACCCTTTAGTAAGAGAGTTATTTAAAAATTCACATGTTTGCTATTTGCGGTAAAACAGATCCATCGACTTAGTCATTTATTCACCCTATGAATAAAATAATCCTAATGCCTACTATGCATTAAAAAAATATATATGTAAGTCGACTTATCAACCTATTCACGCCTGGTACGGTTAGTAGCAGACAATTTTACCATCTCTCAGCTCAAATATACAACAGAATTAACAAAAACATATATGTACACAATAAAAACAATCACGACTATAAAACAATGATAATAAACTGGATTAAGTATCTTAGTTATGAGGATACGGAAGCTCTTCTGGTTTATCATGAGTATCATATATATAATCACACACCATAACGATACACACCACACACTACACTACTCTACACCTCACCACACCACACTACACCACGCGGTGTGTGTATCGTTACGGTGTGCCGTACATCACATTAGATCACATCAAACCACACTACATCTTACACCACGCTTCACATGATACATACTCAAGATGTTAAATTAAATAATAACAATATACTGTATTATGTAACATATATCTAAGATATGGAAGAGCGGAGTCTCCTAATACAGGCATTGTTTGCCTAAAAGGAGGCTCCAAAGACAATTCATATATGATGAGATATGAAGCATTTTGTTTAAATAATAAATATTTTTCATTTTAATTTTTCACTTTCTATATGAATAGATATTAGTTTCACTAAAGCAGGAGTCAAGGACTTCGTTCTGCTTATTCTTCTACCCGGCTACACTGTTAAAAGCGGGCGTTTTGGGGAACTGTCCTATTAGAGCAAGATCCCAGGGCCGCCAGACCTTACTTATTTTCTCATGAACAAAATGTGTGGCATCAAGTAGTGTTAGTAGGTATGTACTATGAACGTATGCATACCTGCTAACTTGTGCCGACGGTCAATTTTTAGATATCAGGTGCTAAAGTTGCGTAAAATAATAAAAAAAAATCTCAAAGGCCGAGTGCTGATTTTTTAATATGTTGTAAAGAAAGTTGTTAAAAAAATATTATTAACACTGCCAGATGCTTCAGCATAGCTATTCACAACGCTTCGATTCGATTCCGATTCAGAAAGTCGTATGTCTATCTCGCTCGTTTTCGTAATGCCAAAAATAGATAGAATCGAAGCGTTGTGAATAGCTATGCTGGTCGGTAGAAATTTCTGCCAAGTACTTCGAAGCATGGAAAAAATAAAATGATTTTATCGATAGTGCGAGACTTAATATTTGATACTCAGGAAATCATTTCAGTACTTATTTTGAGCCAGACCAATCATAGTTGGGCCAAACATCCCCCAGACACAATTAAAATGTTGCTGTATGAGCGCATAGGTTTATTGAACTCATGCAAAAATGATGATTTGCGACTCTACAATATTGTTCTGACTGCTTACAATGACTATTAGAAAAAACCCTCCGAGTATCAAATATAAAAAAAATAGAATCTGACGTGAAATTTCATGTTATTTTTTCTGCGCTTTAAAGCGTTTGGCAGAAATTTCCGTCAACAGGCGGTGTCAGGCAGTGTTGGTTTATTAGTTTTTAACCATATTCTCTGTAACATAATTATATAAAACTCAGCACTCGGGCTTTAAGAAAAAAATGTATTATTTTTACGCAACTTTGGCAACTAATATCTAAAAATTGGCCGTCGCGCATCGGCACAAGTTATCAGGTATGCATACGTTCATAGTAGGTACATACTAACATATAAACTACTTGATGTATGAACACATTTTGTTCATGAGAAAATAAGTAAGGTCTGGCGGCCCTGGGATCTTGGACTATTTATGTAATTCACGTTCAAAAGTGCTGATCTGAAGCCTAGTTTTATTAAATAACTTTTGAATTTGACTAGAAAGTTGTGAAGGGCAGGTGTGTTGCTGGACTGTCTTAATGGGGGCTATCGCGCATAAATTCGCCGCTAGAGGCGTTCGTGTAGAGTAAGGTCTTCCGAAATGTCAGATGTCATACAGTGTTCGCGCGTTGCATGCTTTTTTTATCACGTATTTATACTACTAGTCACGATTGTGTTCTAGACTGAGCCCTTCCTGATTAATTATGACTTGAAGATTTTAAGTAGCAACTTATGATCTTATTTGTTAGTACTTGGAGGTAGAATGATTTTTAAATGTTTCATGCTTGCTAATTTTAGGGAGAATATTGTAAATATGTTTCTGAAGTTTACACTATGTTGTTATACGTAACTCCTTTAAGTACTTAAGTACTTTAAAGTATAAAATAGAATTATTGACAAGACCTTACTCGACAGTGGCGCCATCTGGTGAGCTCAAAAACGATAGCCCCCATTACGTTCAAAAAGTCCTGATTCTTAGTCTAATTTGGATTATTATGGAGCTCAACTAAGTAGTAACAAATATTTATGACTTCCCCGCGTTATCGACTAAACCAACTAATCTTAAAACTGTCAACGAATCGAACAGAGGAAGATCAACTAAAAATGACAAATCCATCCTACCTCATTCATCTCACTCCGCCTATTCCCGGCGCACATGAGCGCAGCCCGCACGCTCGCCTTCGGGAACATCTGCAACTGCTGCAGACTGAACTCCTTGGTCCGGACGCTGCCGTTCTTAATGATGACCTTCACGCGGTGCTGGGACGATTCCAACTCTGGAACAGGCATGTGTTGACGGACGTAAAATAATTCGCTGGAAAGAAAAGGATAGCGTGAGGAAAGAACAGAGATGTTGCGTCGCTTTATGGCGTTACGAAACAATTTTCAGCATTTCATTTTTAATACATTCATATGATTCGTGCAGTAAAGCAAATAAGGCGATTTTCACACGATACCGCTCGTCCGTGCGGTAGGGCGGTGTTGTGCGAGAATCGCCTAAGCCACAGTTTAGCTGGTGTAGTTGGCTGACTAAAATAACGACTATTAATACAAAGATTTTAATAGTAAGATAAACCCTAACTGGCGAAGGTCGCACAAAAGTGATATCAAGTGCACTCGCACATCCTTCATGAAGTATATTTTTTTTAATAGGGCATAGGATTTTAATAGAAATACAACCCTTATTGACTGCACATTTATTAATCTGGGACTTGACTATAAAGTCACACATTAGTGTATCCCGTTTCCTGGAGGATTAGGCCTTCGATCAGTGACGCAAAAGAATATCTTTTAAAACTGTTAAAAATTCTTTAGAACACAACTAAAATCTAAAACAAAGGCGTTTCACGGCCACATTTACAAACATACTTGGGCGTGTCGAAGTAGGCTATCTGCAGCTTGGCGGGTATCTCCGCGTTGAACGGCTTGGCAGTCTTCACAATGAGCCGCTTGTCCCGGCACGGCTCCTTCACCCACATCTCGTCATCCGTGTGGTCCACTACGTCGTCCTCGTGAAGGTTTCCTGTGGATGTGCTGCTCATGTTTTTATTGGGAACTGGTAAGGTCATTTGTGGGGTCAAGTGGAAAGAGAACTTTTTGTAAACTATAGCGTTTAAGAGGGGTTTTGAAACCAGCAAGTCTTGAGTAGATCCAGTCATCATCTTGCTGCACTTTTCCCATTCAATTTGTGGTCGTCGCAACACGTGTTCTTCTCCCACTCTCCCCTGTCAGACGTCACGGCTTCATTTACCGCTTTCTCTTTCATATCATTCCTCACACAATCCATCCATCTTTTCATAGGTCTTCCTCTCCCTCTCCATCCATCAACATTCATGTCTATCAATCTTTTAGACACACGCGTTTCATCCCTCCTCAATGTCGATACAAAGACAAACGACTTCCTTTCAATTAGACTGTGGATAACGTATATGGCAATATACAATGGATGGCCCATTCGCTGAGAAACACGTGACGCAGCGAAATAAGGTATTAAATTATAAACACTCACCTATCCTATAAGACTCCAGCAACGCATACACCTCCTGCGTCTTATGCATCCCGTAGACGTTCCAGAAGGGCTCAATACTGAGCCCTCCGGCGTTCATGATCTGATCGCCTCCCGGGTGCGAGGGCAGGAATGACGTTACGTCGTACACGCCATTCTTGTAAATCACCCAGAAGCTTTTTCTGTGAAAGGGAATTAAAGGGGTCACTGAAGCGAAGCGGTACCTATTAACACGTCATATGGGTCTGCCCACCACACCGTACCATACCATGACCGTGCTATGAACGTATCAGTAGGTATGCACGAAAAGAAATATGACACGGACTACTATGCCCACTAGAACGTATCAATAGCGTATCATACGCGTTTATAACGGGTTTAGAACGGTCATCAAACGCGGTATGACCCTATAATATTTGTATTAAATAAAAAAAGTATGAGACTATGCTCACTGGACCGTTCCGTCACACACCAACACCGGCACCGTCACGTAAACGCACACACACAAACACCCAGACCCGGAACAACCATCTGTAGATACCCATACAAATATTTATTCCGTGTGGGAATCGTACCCGCGATACGCAGCGCAGCAGGCAGTCGCTTAGCCACTGCGCCAACCGTGCCGTCATTTGATAGATACTGGTGCATGTTCATGTGCTTTTAGAGGGTGACAATATTTGAAGTCGCTTGACGAAAACCTCTTTAAATATTGATTATTCAAAGAATTTGAACAGTTGATCGAACCGTCATATATACGAAATACAAATGTGTTCTGTCTGATTATTAATAAAGATTGCGTCATATGATAAGATGCGATCATGCAACGCGGGGGGGGGGGGGTTCTGATTGAAACATGATGTAATTTTGATGCAGTGAAACAGCAGTGCAGTGCAGTATCAATAAATTATCGCAGGCCTGGGGGGTTATATTTTACAAATTCCATGCTTTATTTCGAGAACGTAGAACCAACCCGTTCATTAAACTTTTGTGTTTCTAACTACTATGAGAATGAAACATTATTAACAGTATTTAAATACTTAGACATAATATCTGACCTTTTCACATAAGAATACGTCAGTTACATACCTACGCATTTACTAAATGTTGACACTGTTTTCTTATCAACAATGCCTGGGTAAGTAGTTTATACTACTCGTTTTCACTAATATTAGGCGACGACAAGATGTAATGCGTAAATATTTTTGTAGGTTACCTACTACCTGTGGATTTGACTGGCTTTTTGTATTTAAAGCTGCGCCCAGTTTAATTTCAAAATAAATTACCTATACAAAATAGTTATCTACTACTTTTATAGCTTAAAGCAGATTCCTACTAATTAAATACAATCATTTTATCATTTCCAAATACGTAATCCCAGTCATATCTTGACAACAACATAGTGCAAAAGTAACTTGTATCTATGTACTACCAGCTCTTATCAGTGTCAACCGTGCCAAGATTGTGTGATGTGATGTTGCCAAACAGAAGCCGATAACATTACGTACAAATGTACGATTCTAATCAGTTTCATAACTGCATTAAATTTCTTGATCTTTTCAATTAACATTTTTCTAATAGGGCTTTCTGTTTACCTTAAATAAGTTTGTGTTATAGACCAAAGTTTTTAAATCAGTAGGTAACTTATTATATAACTCCACTGCTTGGTAACGTGAACAATGCTTTGCTATGTTAAATTTAGGCACCATTCTATTTTTAATAACTTTCCTTCGTGTGCTCTCTCTCAGCTCTCTTTCTTTTTGTGATTCATATTGATGAATATATTTTGCGAACTTGCTTAACAAAACTAGTATATACAAACTTGGAACTGTAAGAATGCCTAATTTCTTAATAGTACATTACGATATTAGTGCGTTAAGATGGTTATAACATGCGAGGCGGAATTTCAGCCCGAGCCGAAGGCGAGGGCGTAATTGAGCCGAGCATGTTATAACCAATACGCACGTATATCGTACGACGTTTTTTAACACATTTGCGAGGAAACAGAAAAAAAAAGATATTCACAATACAAGTACAAAGAAAAGAAAATTTGAGAAAAATGGCGCGAAGATTATTTTCTGCCGTGGCTGCATGAAAATGTTAGCAAAGACGCTAGAGCATGCAACCAAGTTTTTAAATTACCGAATAAACTGTTTTTTATTTTATTTTAAATAAACTCAATCTGTGAATGCACACTGTTGCTTTCCCGCCATTTCAACAGCGCGCTAGCGCTGCCTACTGACTGGCGCCAGTTCGAAATTTGAATAGCAACAGCGCGCTGCTCACTAGCTGGAGTCGTGCGGCGGCGATCAGTTCCATATTTGAAATGGCAAATAATACTGTTATGGAATTTGTATGGACTATAACTTAACTATTTGCTTTGGTAACACACGCGTTTTTTATGACCCGCTTTACATATTTAAAACCGGTGGAATTACATCAGCTTTACGAGCAAGGGTGTTAAAAAGTATTCTTTGCATGAATCACGCTGTGAAATTTTAACAATGGTTCTAATGGCACGCTTCTGAAGGATGAATGCTCTTTGGCAGTTGTAGTTATAGTTATTACCCCAAAACATGATGCTGTACCTTAACCTAGATTCAACCAAAGCATGATAACATGCTTTAAGTTGCTTCAAATCTATTTCATATCTGCGGCTCCTAAGTGCATAATATGCAGAGGATATAGAGGAATGAATAGCACCAAGCTCCTGTTTCTAGTTT
The DNA here is from genome assembly GCA_941918905.2 of Xestia sexstrigata. Taxonomy (NCBI): domain Eukaryota; kingdom Metazoa; phylum Arthropoda; class Insecta; order Lepidoptera; family Noctuidae; genus Xestia; species Xestia sexstrigata. The sequence goes on from OW799201.2 coordinate 24,193,786, forward strand.
AGATTTGAATCAATGTTTATACCTAAGAATTTTACCTCATTTACCAAACCTATCTTGTCTCCTTCCAATGTCACATCTATAGTGTCGGTGTTACGAGATGTAGTCTTAAATAACAATATACTGGTTTTATTTGTATTAATTAGTAAATTGTTAACTGTAAACCATTCAGAAAGATTATTTAGACTTTTATTTACTTTTGTGGACAATTCATTTAAATCATGCGCTCCAATTATTACATTTGTATCATCAGCAAAAACCCCACAAAGCGTCGGGCTGAGCTGTGTTCATGAAATTTAATAAATCGTTTGTGAAGATAAGATACAATATTGGACCTAAAATTGAACCTTGAGGTACCCCGCGTCTTATGTATATCATCACATTTGATTCGGAGGTAATGACTGGAACTATCTCAGGTACCTAGTCCAGTCTCCGCCAGATAAGTAAGAATTAAAGGTCACTAACCCGCATACATTTATTCAAATACATAATTCCGAAAACAGAAATAATAACATAAACTTGTCCCAAAACGACCTTTATCGTGATCCTTGACTTTTTCTAGTAATAAAAAACGATTCTTAATGTATTGTCGGGGTACCTACGCAGAGAAACTAACGAAAGAGCAATGACCTGTAATTCTTACTTATCTGGCGGAGACTATAGTTAGTAGCTTAAAGCCTATTATCGTTATTAAATCATCATTGTCAATAAATAGTTTATCTTGGTTCACCAATTACACTTATTGAATAATTAATCGTTAAATCACAAGGTGTAAGTACCTACTTACACTCTGTGATTTAACGATTCATTATAGGTACCTAGCTATAGGTAGAAAAATGTAGTGCTCTCATGCTCTGTGGTAGGGCTAAACTCATCAGCAATATTTGTAGTAGTGAAACTTTAGGACATAATTTCGGACTGTCGCATTTTATTTTTGTTTTCCTGCACAATAATCAATATTGCTATTGATTGATATCAGCATTGTAACAAACAGATATGAATCAACAAATTAATTAAAGTTTTATGAAACATGATGATACATTTGGTCATGTTTCAAAATGATGATTGAGAAAACAAATCAATTTGTTACAAAACAACAGGTGAATTCATCAGTTTCCTTAAAATATTTCTATTGGGGATTCCAGTAAGTAACTGTGTCACACACTATGATCGTAACTTAATCAACATACAACCTAGCACTGGTCTGCAGATTGCAAAAAACGTAAGAAAATTAGAATTTCGCGGTCTACCCTGGAGCAACCACCTTAAACAGATATGTTGTGAGCGCGCAATCGTGAAGACTCGAAAACGGCCCAATTGGGTCGTATTGCCTTTAGTCTGCGTCACCCATGGCGACGAGCGGGTCGAGCGGTACGCTGCTACGAATTTAGATAAAAATTGTAAAAATGCCATCGTGCGTGTTCAGAAAGTGTACCAATTATGATACCAAAGTAAATAAAACACAAGGCATCTCATACCACATGTAACTACGCAATATACTTCGATTTATTATCGCAATATATTAATATTTTTCATTTATTTTATTAATATTCTGATATTTGGAGGATAATAAAAGAAAGAGATGGGAAATACATTTTTGTCGTGAGTACGACAAGGACGCGTGCACTCCCGACATAGAATAAAAGTACAGATGCGGATATTAGGCAGTAAAAGTCATCGTTACCCCAGAGATCTGCTTTCCTTTTGCTAACCTTGTATTATTTAGACATTGATTTTTGAAATAATTGATATTATACTTAATTATAAATTAAACATGTCATGTGCGGGGAAAAATATATATAAATAGCTTACCATTACCTTAATATATTATCACAGATAATGTTAAAATAAAGCTATTTCTATTTTTAATTACCGCATTTAATAACTTTCGAGTCTGAATCGTGATATTAGTATACTTTGTGAAAACAGCGAGTTTAACTATTTATTGTCTTTTCTACCAATGAGGTCATAAGAGGCAGAAAAGAAAAATAATCTTTTCGAAGGTGTATGATTGTTTTTATTACAAAATAAATATACATCGTGTTTTATTGCTCACCTACCTACCTTTAGTAGTGTTTAATAATAGTTGTTATAGGTACAAACCGCGTGTACAAATTTAGTATACGCGGTTTGTAAATTCCGTCTCGTTTTTGTTAGTCTATGATCCCAACATGCGGTGAATGGTGATTGATGGCCAGAATAATGCTTGTTTATATTCAAGCGCACTATTTGTCTCTTTTTTCTTATTGGTTTTATTGAACTATCCCTTTTGTATCATTTTGACTTGTAGTGAAATGTAGAATGAATGGAAAGTGTGTATGTGTGCTGCCGCTGCCGCGCGGAACACTTTTTTCGGTGGTTTTGTAGGTATATATAGTGTTTATTAGAATATCATTGCAGGCAACTTTTATTGTTTGTATAGTATTTTACATTTAGAAAGTAAGAACTATAGCAGCAAAGTCGAATCGTTAAACCTCGATCGATAAACAAATATGAAACAAGACCACATTCCGGTCTGAGATCATAGCCATGGCATAGAACAGCACTCGAGTAGTTGCCTATGTACTTATCACTTTAGTTGCCAGTAGCTGGTAAGTAGTGGTTTTGCAAGCGAAAAAGTGACGCAGCTTTTTCATGTTTGTGTGTTTATGGTTTATTTACCTGACTGTACACTTTAACCGGACTGTACCCTTTTATTGCAAAAAAAAACTGGGTGTGTCCATTTGGCGAAAAAATAAAAGTGTTATAACTTAAGTTTCACTATGTGGACATGCGCAAAAATCTTGGCGTGTCCAGATGACAAAATAATAAGTGATACTAATTGTGAGATTTACCAACTGGACACACGTGTGTCCAGTCTTTCGTGTCCAGTTGGTGACTAACCCAAAATTATCAATACAACCCTCCAAGCGAATAAAGGTGCAGGAATGAATTTGACCTTGAAAAAGTAATTCCTGCACCTTTATGAGCTTGGAGGGTTGTATTGATGATTTTGATGATTATAATTCTATAACTACATACGTCTTACAGTCGCGAGCAATATTTTAATTAACATACAACCTATCACTGGCCTGCAAATTGCAAAAAACGTTAGAAAATTTGAATTTCGCGGGCTTGTTGGAGCATCCACCTCAATAAAATATCATAGGTTGCTTGCGTCACATTATCATATAGGTACCTTCTGAAAAGATCTTGATTCATTGCTTGCCAAATTATTTTGTTGACTATACTTACATCACTTACCTACTTACTACTAAGATAATGGCATTTTTATTATCGACAAAAACGTTGACTGGCATTTATTAACTGTTAATGTTTTCCTGCTTGTTTTCTTGGCAGATGTATGAGTAGGTACCTACTTAATCATGGCGAATTTCCTACTCAGCTATCAGTATGTTCGTGTAAAGGTGGACGCGCACCTAAACGCGCCGCAGTCATCGCAGTTTATAAATCTTTATATGTAACTAGCTGATGCCCGCGGCTTCGCCCGCGTGGATATCGGTTATCGCGACCAAAAGTAATCATTAAATTTTGATCCTGTTCCCGCAACCCTCCAACAAATATCATTATATTTTAGCCAATGTATACAATAACTTGACTAATTATATACTAAAACCTTCCTCGAGAAGCACTCTATCATTGGTGAAAACAGCATAAAAATTGGTGCTTTTACACACAAAGTTAAACAAAGTTCTCCGCCGAGGACTTTGTTTTATAATATGTACCTAGTGATAGTGATATGCGCGCCGAACGCTGTCTGCGTCCACCTTAAAAGTTTAGCTGTCTTATTTTTGCATTTCAATAGATTCAAGATTTATTTCAAGTTTGTATTTTCTTGAATGCTTTCTAGATTATTAATATGTTCATCCATCAATCATCATTCATCCATCATGTAAACATTCTTAGCTTGCTTTTCAATTCCTCGATTCCCAAAGTAGCTGTTGTATTGAATATTTTAGTAAGGCTGTTAATTGACGTCAACGTTTATTTGCTAATTTAATTTGAATTTTAATTAGACATAAAGCATATTTGGGATAATAGCGCGGTACTAAGGCGTGCACACACGCTGCGCATCGCTTGCGTGATAGAATTCGTGATCAATAACACGACGAATAACACGACTTAAAGTAACAGTAACTTACTCATTGTCATGCTTGCTAACTTCGTCAGCCCTGAAGGTAGGCAGGTCAGGTCTCTTCTCGCCTGCATACAGTGTCTTCATGTCAGGGTTCTTCCTTTTTCTGTCACTTTTGTTTGACTTTTCTGAAATTTAAATTATGCACAATCTGCAATAAAAATAATCACAAAAATATTTTACTTTAACATTATACTATTGTCTAGTTTTATAGGTCTATGAGTAGGTACTAAATTGTTTATTTTTAACTTAATAGATTATTTAATTTTTTTGAGTGGCTAGTGTCAATTTAGTCCTCATTAGCATGTAAATAAATACCTACCTACGAGTACATGCAATCATGCATGTAATGTATGCATTAAGGAAATTCAAGTTATTTATTTCAGAATATTGAAATGTTTTCAGTCAATTCTTAGAACCAACCAACTGATAAAGCTTGAATTAATCATTTACCTGTGTATTTTGTTTAAATTCCATAAATGTAACACATTTATACATACTTTATAGATTTGGTAAAATCAGTTTGGTTTTACATTCCCCAACCCGCACTGGGTCTGCCTCCACTTCCCCTCACAAAGAGAAGACTAGGGTCCCAACAGTGGTACTTAATACAATATTTGAAGTAATACTAAAATATAGAAGCCTCCTCATTGTGCAGAATTCCCATCAGTATGAGTAATGCTAGGCTGATAACATTGGCCTATTACCAGTTTATGAAGCATGGGCTAGTTATATTATATCACATAAGACCATCTGGATCAAATATTTAATAATCTTATCATACACTTATAATTGAATGCGGAAAGAATCACGTTGGTCTAGGCAATAAGGCACCCATAGCTCCTAATGCAGGCTGGAAAAAAATACAAAAAAGTTTGTCCATCAACAAAAAAATAAATAATGTACTTAAAATTACCTGCTAGTACAGTTCCAATCATCACAGAACTGAATAGTGCTGTTGCTACTGTTCTTCTGTAGTAACCAGAGTGTCTCTTTTGTTCTCTATGGCCATCATGTTCTTGATTTGGAACTTTTACTGCAGTTACAGCGAGGTTTATAAATTTGTTCTTCTGATTGATTGTTCTGAAAATAAATAAATTGAATAGGATAGAAAGGAATGGAAAGGGATTGCTTCTGCTTGGTCCCTAGTTCACTGTCAGTTCAGTTCAGTGTGATGAACTCTGACCGAAGAAAAGTGTGAAATAACTTGCTATGATGATCCTCTGATCATGTTATGAATATTTCAGTAGATGGTATAAGCTGATATAGTTTATATAAAAAAAAAAAAAAGAATTTATTACCTTCAATAATTGTACAAGAAACACTTATTCTAAGTACTATGCAGCATTACAACTAGGGACAAGAGTGTTTACGATGAACTCTGGCACCCAATGTAAGATTTAACTTGTGTTTAGGGTGCCAGCGTCTTCGCCTATACTTTGAACATGTAACAGTAGTTGTAAGACGAGCACAGTTTATCATCATTTAATTACAATACTATATTTAATGCAACTAAGATATGGCCTATTTATGTTCTTATGTATGGGGGTGTATATGAAAGTGAGGGATAGCTAAATATGGTGAAAACTAGAGTCTAAGTAAGTCTGTATAAAAATGTAATTATAACATATTACTTTACTAACTAACTACATTAGGTTTATACTACCTATACACATTTATTCTTATTTGACCTGCATGAATACAGTGAAAGTTACCGAAATATTTACACTGAAGTGCTCGCCAATATTTTAATAATGAGAAAAGATTTTCAAATAATTTCCCTTCCCTTCTTTTAGCTAATTAAAAAAAAACCATGTTAACACTACATTTTCAGACCAATTTGTCGATTTTATTTTAACGCAAAGAAAGTTAATTTGGAATATTCACTGACTCACCTTAGTATTATGTTTTTTAGCGACATTTTGAACGAAATTCTTCAAAATAATGTGTTGCATGAAGTTTACATGATATACAATAACATTAAAAATATTGTCTGTTATCGACTATCACAATAGTATTCCGACCTTGGATACTGCACTATTTGTGACGACCTTTTATCATTTATTCTATTAATCAAACACAACTCCCGAGCAAATGACGAAGTAGGCAACTTACGTGCAACTTACAATAACACTTTCTGTCCCATATTGACAGTGACACTGTCATAAAATATGATAATCAGCTGTTTCAGTCTCAAAGAAGTTTTGCGTTTAGTTAATATGCGCAAATATGTTACGCCTTCTAAAAACTCTCTTCTAGGGTAACATACTAATATAGATTTACTGTCTGAATCACTACATATTATAAAACAAAGTCTTTTGCTGCTTCTGTTTGTCTGTCTGTTCGCGATAAACCAAAAAACGACTGCACCGATTCTCATGCTGTTTTCACCAATGGATAGAGTGGTTCTCGAGAAAGGTTTTCAGACGCGGATACAGGGCGGAGGGCTATGGGTGCAATTGCCCCCCCTGAACTGGACCGAATACGTCGTTAGCCAAGCTTGAACTAGTTTGACGGAATTGAAACTAAATATTCTAGTTGTATATCTTGTCATGGGCGTCGCCAGGAAGAGGCAGCTGCCCCTAGAGGCTCAGGATTTTAAAAGTTATAGCTTTTCTTGCCTGATGCCATAGAATGATATTTTACGTAATAAATTGTAGCGTAAAATGGAATCACTCAAATTAAAACATTGTTTAACCCTGCGGAAAAACATTTGCCAAAGAGGCACCTTTTTTCTACCTCTGCATTGGCACTCCTATTGGATTTTTGCATGATCGACTGGTACAAACAGAGCCTGAAATAAACTACGAGCCCCTTGCCCCGAGGCCTTAAATGCAATTATAGCTTATTAATTTTCTTAGGCAATAATGTAAAAAAATTGCGAGCTCGCTACGATCGCTCTTGCGGCCTAGTTTTTCTTGAGCCTTGACTTTCTGTATAAGAGGCCCAGAACTCCAGTAGGTCAAAACAATTCTAACCTGTTCAAGGTAGGTAAAGTGTTAAAATTTTCGAGCTCGCTTCGCTCGCTCTACAGACTACTTTCTCTTGAATTTATATAAAAGTTGACCAAGTAACTCCTTTATGAAGGATCGAAACTATTCTAACCTGTCCAAGGCAAGGTGTCATACAAATTTCGAGCTCGCTACGCTCGCTGTTGCAGCCTACTTCCTCTTGAATGTTTCCTTTGTCTGAGGGTCGATCTAGTAACTCCTGTTTGAAGGGTCTGAACAATTGTAACCTGCCCAAGGTAGAGTCTTAAAATTTTCGAGCTCTTTTCGCTCGTTCTTGGAGCCTTAGTTAATTTTGAAGTTAAAATTTACGCCTTAAGTCGATTAAGTAAAATCATTTTTTTTATGAATTTTCCGTAAGATAGGTAAAATCAAACAAAAATTGCCCCCCCCTAAAGGAAATCCTGTATCCGCGCCTGAAGGTTTTAGTATATAATTAGTCAAGTTATTGTATACATTGGCTAAAATATAATGATATTTGTTGGAGGGTTGCGGGAACAGGATCAAAATTTAATGATTACTTTTGGTCGCGATAACCGATATCCACGCGGGCGAAGCCGCGGGCATCAGCTAGTTTTCTTATAGAAGAATGTGCTCTGTCATGATAGAATAACTGTGCGTTTCCTCTGAAAATGTTCGCGAACAATAAATTTGTGCACAACTTAAAAAAACTTTTTACTTTTATTAGGTAATTTGCTAGTCAGTAGGTAATTTCATAAAGAAAAAAGGAAAGAATACTTAATAACTCACGTTTTATTCTTTACGACGTCCAATCATCGTCGTAATAAAGATCAAAAGAGATTGATGCACTGAATAGCGGCAGGTGTTCGGTGTTCGCTAATGGATTGTCATTAATATTAACATGTTCATGAGTAATGGTCCTAGGTGACAACAACAACAATTATCTATTTGAGAGGCTTAAGAGAAATAATGGGCTATGGTCAGCTGAAAGAGTCTGTCAGGTATTCCTTGGTAATTTATCCGTGTCTGTGTTCATTAGCAGTAAGGCATGCACTAGCAAGGTTTACCATGTCTTCGTAAGGTCGACCTCTCGCAGAAGGCCCTAGCAGAAAAATATGTAAATAGAGACGTATGTTATGTAGGAAGTAAATGTGGAGAGGTGTAGTAGGTGAATGTACTGTCTATATGTCGCCACTGTATATGTAACCCTCTGTAATAGAGAGGGAAACACAATCGTTACGCATGCCATATGCTGAACAGCACGCTGAAGCATGGTGGGTCGAAGGGTACCTGTCAATGTGTGCGGGCATTTTTATTCGCCTCATAGTATCCATCGAGACGAATTGTGGGGTTTCAGTCTGTAGGACATCCGGACAAAACTTCCCGTTATATCTTGACTGAAGGCAAATCTGTATGGGGACTTTCCAAAGAAAGAAGATTCATTTCTTTAGGAACAACGCTACCTAAGTGTGCTACATGCAGGCACACTTAAAAACATGCCTCTATAACATTTTATAGGGCGTTGCAAGTTGCATATTAAATACATGTTCTCAGTTTGTAGTAGGTGCGAGAAAAATGTGCTACGTTTGTACGTCGTTAACCTCTTTCTCATGTTCTAATGAGATTTTAAAGACTTTATACATTAGTTATGCGTTACACGTAAAAAAGTGATATTTATGATTTCTTTTAAAGTCTTAAGAATCTAAAACGTGACTTTTTCTGAATAAAAATGTATTATTTGATGATAAGCAAGTGAGCATCATGCATGCGTAGTAACTAGTTAGATAAAGTGCCGGATTAATCAAGCTCGGGGCCCGTAGCAAATTCTATCAAGGGGCCCTTGATCTGCCAGAAGTACCCTACAACCCAAAATAGTATATTTCATTACAAGTGCGGAAAGGCTGTCATTGTAAAGAGTTGCGACAAATGTCTACCCGAGCCGAGGCGCAGCCGAAGGCGAGGGTTGACAGTCGGAACAAGTTGCAATGACGGTTCCGCAGGTGTACTGAACGACTATTTTTAATACAGTTGCAAAAAAATTAAGCAATTTAATAAAATAATAAAAACACAATATAAGCAGAGTTTTTTTTTTCTTTACCCATTTTGGTAGGCAAAGGGAACTTATCCATACAGCTTAGTCTTCAGTAGATTTTTTTTATTGATATGAAATGAAAATGAAATTTTTAATGAGATGAAATGAAATGAAACCTAGCCCAACTAAAATGTCCAGCGATATTTATTCAATTCAATCATTAAATCTGATATTGAAATAAATTAGTAGCTTCTTTTTAGAAATATACGTATTTGTATGAATCACAAAAACTCTTTAGTAAAAACTTCATGGTTGGTTTTTCTTTTTAATAGACATTATTTTGACAGTTGGGAAAGAGAACGCACGAGTTCGGGAAAGGTAAAAAAAAAAAGCACTAATAAGTAATAGCCCACATCCCGAACGCTATACGTCCCTGCAATACACCACTTTTTGAGCAACTGTATTAAAAAATATTCTACCAACTTCTTTCACAAATAATTTGCAGTGTGCCCGGAGCTAACTTTTAGAAATATGATAAGAAAATATACTTACCTATATAATAGGGGTAAAAGTATGAAATTGCCGTTGTATAGTAATAGACACTTCGAATTAACATAAAATCTTTATGGTGTGAGATTTTTTCACGTGACACCTATGAGGTACAGTCACCGCCTGTGGGGCTGCCTTGCCCTTCCTCCTCCTGGACGCCTTCTTAGCCGGCGCCGGTGTCGCCGGAGCCGGCTTTCCAGGGGAGGGCGCCATTGCCCTGCCGGAGGACTGGCTCGACGGCCCAGGTCCGGGCGCGGCAGCCACAGCAGCCGCGTACGACACCGTGGTCGGCATCGTGCTCGGGCCCGCGGCAGTCTTGTTTGAACCCAGGGCGGGGCGCAGAACAATTCCCTCCAGGACGGAAAACCGCGCCTGGAAAGAAGCCAGCTCCCGCCGCACCAGGTTCAGAACCTGATTTTCAGCCGGCACCGGCTCGGCTTGTCGCTGCTGCTGGTGGCCCCCATTTGGAGGCGCCACGCGGGTGCCAGCCTCACGCAGACTAGCCAGGTCTGCGTGGAGCTTGGCGTTCTCCCTTTGGAGAGCCTCCATCGCAGCCGTCAAGCGGGCCAACTCCGCCCGCAATTTGGCCACCTCATCTCCACCTATCGGAGGGGGAGGGGAAGGCCCCGCAAAGTTGGTCTCCGCTGCCGCCATGATGGAGGCGGAAGCCGCGGGTATGGCCTTGAGTTTGGACGATGTCTTTATCTTCATGGCCACGCCCCTTATCGCGGCTTCCACCTCTTTTGCGAACCTGGCCTTACGCTCCACCTCGGAGCCGCCAGGTGCACCCGCCTCGTCGCCAGACCCGCGAGCAGTCATGCCTGGGAGGCGCCCCTCTTCGGCCAGTCTGGCCGACCTCTCGGTGGCAGCAAGGCCCCCCCTTTTGCCTCGGATCCCGCCTCGCTTACTGGTAAGGATCTTTCGGGCCGAGGCCATCTCTTCTTCGGATGACGACCCTCGGTCGCCATCCTTCCTGGACCGCTTGTGGAAAAACTTGCCGTTCTCCGCAGCAGTCCCGGCCCTCACGCGGCGGGAGCTCTCTGAGCCTCCCGCGCTCACATCGCTGGATGCGACGTTGGACTCCGACCCCGCATCCCTCCTCTCCTCTTCTGTGCCGTTTCCACACCACTGCCAACGTTAACGTTGCCCACTACCTGAACGCGCCCCAAAAGGTGATAGCCGTAAGGCTGGCCCGTGGGTACCGCACGATCGCCCGCGAGGCGGCGTGCCTCCTTGCCGGATTGCCGCCATGGGATCTGGAGGCGATAGTCCTCGCGCGCCTGCATGAATGGCGCGCGGAGGCGCTTCGCCGGGGGGAAACTCCGCTGCCGCGACAAATTGTCGCTCAGCGGACAGACTTCCGGCGGGATCTCATGGCGACATGGAGAGAGCGACTGTCGCAACCCCGTGCAGGGCACGCCACGATAGTGGCGATAGGTCCCCTCTTTGAGGAGTGGCTGGAGAGACGCCACGGCGTCCTCACCTTCCGCCTGACGCAGGTCCTCACCGGACACGGTGTTTTCGGGAGGTTCCTGCACCGAATCGGGCGGGAGGAAACGCCCGGGTGTTTCCACTGCGAGGATCGACCGGAGGACACCGTGGAGCACACGGTGGAGGTGTGCCCCGCGTGGGCGGAGCACCGCCGTGTCCTCGAAGCGGCGATTGGCGGCGGCGACCTCTCGCGTCCGGCCCTGGTGCAAGCCATGGTCCGGAGCGAGACGGAATGGGACGCCGTCACCTCCTTCTGCGAAGCAGTAATACTAGAGAAGGAGGTGGCGGAACGTGAGAGGGAGAGAATCTCACAGCGTCCCGGCCGCCGCGGGAGACGCCCCGGGCGTCGGGGGCCACCACGTGGCCCCCGGCCACCGTAGGCGCGAGCCTGTGGACGGTGGGCTATGGACTAGCTCGCCGTCCGTTCGTCTCATGACGACAGGCCGTGTCGACGGCGCGTTCGTGTTCCACGCGCGCCTCAAAGAGAGTCAGCAATAGGAAGGGGTCCGCAAGGACCGATGCCTGCCGGGGTTGCGGGACTGTTCGAAAGAGATACCGTGACCCCGGAACACAAAGGGCGATGAAGGAACATGGATGGGTTTTAGTCAGTAAAAGTCTGACACTCCCTCCTGCTCCGCCCAGAGCGGGAGAAGTCATTTGATGATTTCCCATCCGAAAAAAAAAAAAAAAACACCTATGAGGTTCTTCTTTTAAAAAACTACAACATTAGATTTTAGACTTTTCATTGTTTTTTTTTATTCAGCTTAGACGTAAAGATGGATACTTCAAAAATCCGAGTTATTTTTGAATACGAGTTCAGACGCGGAACTAACGCGGCAGAAACGGCTCGCAATATCAACGTGGCGTTTGGAGAGCTAATGGCTTGCTAATGAACGCACCGTGCGTTTTTGGTTTAAACGCGAAATAATGGAAACTTCGACTTGAAGAACGAACCACGTGGTAGACCGCCCACACAGGTGAATAACGCTGAATTGAAGGAGATGGTAGAAGCCGATTCGACCCAGGAATTAGCGGCATGGTTTAACGCAAAGAGAAAAAACTAAAAAGCGTAAATATTTGAATGTCTTTGGTTTAACGTTACCCTACCTACAATATTGACTCATTTGCATCAAATCAATAAGATCAAAAAATATGAAAAATGGGTGCCCCATGATTTGACTGATCTGCAGAAAGAAATGCGTGTTGAAACTTGTATTGATTTGTTGAATCGGTACAGAAATGGTGGAATATTGGATTGAATTGTGACATGTGACGAAAAGTGGATTGTTTACGATAACCGTAAGCGAAAAATGCAATGGCTGACCCCAGGTCAAACGCCGCAACAGTGCCCTAAAGCACAGCTTACCTATAAAAAGGTAATGGTGTTTGGTGGTCTCTTCATGGTGTTATTCACTATAGCTTTCTCAGGTCTGGTCAGGCAATAACAGCAGATGTTTACTGTGCCAAACTTCGAACAATGATGGTGAAACTGGTAGTGAAACAGCCCCGACTCGCGGATCGATCTTCACCATTATTGCTCCATGATAACGCAAGACCTCACACTGCACAAGGAACCGTTGTAACTCTACAGGAGCTGCAGTTAGAAATTATACGTCATCCTCTCACGGGGTATCATGCCGCCCACTTCCAAACTTCGAACTGTTACTCTTACGGAAAAACTTAATAACACTTAACTCGACCTGGGAATCGAATCTACGATCGACCCCTCACTAGGTAGATTACAAGTGTACCTGTATATTTCTCTAACTCTTCAATTCCACGCGTCGAAAAGTACGTCTAGGAGGTAGTTTATCAATAAAATCTTTCATTATTACATTCCGTCGCGCACAGCAGTGTTTTATTGCTCTCCTAACGAGTAATAGCCTCTCGAACTACAACTGGAATAAAGTTTACCTATACCTCTCCTGCCGGAGGCCAGTGGGAAATGCCTCTAGAAAAACTAACTGCTTGTTCCCACTGGGGATATTTTCACATAACAACATGTTGACATCTACTCTTTCTCTTCTCTTAGCTGAAATCTTCTGTAATACTTTTCTCAATCAGAAACGTGGGCTCGGAAGTATACGGAGATAGGACAGTTTACTTTAAAACCGTTTCGTATTTTTGCACCACTTTGCAACGAGATTGACGCAAGCAGTCGCAAGCTTTTAGTTCATTATTTTATTTCGTATATTTATCGCTGGTACGGTAGAATAAACTTTGTGTACGAGCTTAAACCTGGTGTTCTAAAAAACATAGGACACACTATTGTTTAGCGCTTTAAGTAATCCGTTACATCACAGGTCAGCCCCATGCTGACCTTGGGATTTGAGCACTCAAGGTTTAAGAGCGTTTAAGTAGCATCACTCTGCGACGCTCTTTTAATGCGCCATAAATTGAAATTAAAGTGAGTGCGACCCATAAAATATGTCAAAAATATTTCATACAACAAATTTTTATTTTTACGACCCCTAATTCTTATTTTATGACTGAAATTGCGGTCCTAATGGTTTTACCTTCTGATTTTTTCGACAAAATGATCGCTCAGTTTTATGTCACTCTCAGAACGTGTTGAATAGAAAACTATTATTGTGTTTTTAATAAAAATGCTTTTATGGGTTCCATGTGTAGCTGTTATGGATGGAAATTGGGTTGATTGGATACATAGGTAGGTACACAAATCTTGTGTACCGAGTTTTCATTATATACCGAGTCCCTTCATGATCATTGCATAGTGCAGTCGACCGCACCGAGTTAGTTTGTACTGAAACTCAAACTGAAAGCATTCAATGAAACCATTTACAGGCACTTAGACTGGTCAAGGAGTCAGTGAGTTAGTCAGAAAGTTATGCAGATCTATAATTGTTGGTATTGCAGTGTAAATGGTCTTAACAAGGCGACCGTCCAAAATCTGACTTTTTAATAACGCAACATGCAATATATAGCTCACTTTTACTCTACAGGTTATAATCAAAGGTCAAAATCTACCTACTTCTTATACTAATTCTAGATAGCTGTGCTTGTCAACAGTTAGGATACTGCTTTTAGGTAACGTGTTATAAACCTTTATTTGGTATTTGGTCAAATCAACGCTCTACCAAGTTGGTAAATCACCTCAGAAAGCTCAGCGTCATTTAGTTGTCTTGTAGTTTCTACCGGTATTCATACGGTCTACAATATAAATTCATCTGGAAAATTCTAGGGAAACTTTGAAAGCGTCTGAAGTGGACGTAAGTTATGATCAAATGTTTGAAAGTAACTTTCTTTCGGGATGGCAGCTATGATTTAGAGATTCTTATGTGAAATGTTCAGTTTACGTTTAGTTTCAACATTCAATTAAGTAGGTAAAAATCTTATTGTTTGTTAAATAGTATCCGGCTGTATTAAAATGTAAAGTTATCTTATTAAATTAATATTGCATTACAGACCGAAGGTTATGAAAACTCAATGGAAACGTACTTTGGTGCGTTGAAGTATTTTAATACGTTGCCCAATTGGATCCTGTGTTTCCAAATATACTTACATAAAATTAAAATAACTGTACCTAACAATCTTAAAAAAAAATATCAAGATCACTGGTATTTCCCAAAGAATTTATTCAGTAAAAAGTTTATGTATCTGTTATACGTTTCAAGACAGTGTAACGAGCTCCTATTTATTAAGTCTCACTTAGGTGTGGCCACAGTAGGAGCGCGGATAATTGCGAGTAAATAAAAAACATAGTCCTATTTTGATACTTTTATATGAATAACACGTTTAGAACTGGCTCTGTAAAGGAATAGAAATATGAAATCACAATTAAAATCATTAAAGGAAAAGAAAGTTTGTTTATTGTGCTGTGTAGCTGGAATGAACCACACACTTCTTAGAAACACGTCGTTAATGTATCAATGGTATATGGTACAACCACTCTAGCATAACACTGTTGTCATATACGAGAAGAAGACGGCTACCAAGAATTATGAACACCAATCATCTTCTTAGAATTCGATTCAATAACGGCAATTTTGTGAATACCGTACCTAATCGTTGGTACCTATAGTAACAAACACGGTAATGATCAACAACATTTTGCAGACGTTAGCATTCTGTATCAAAGCATGCCAATGTGATCTCATTTATGCACCTATATTTATGTCCTAAGACTGAGAACTCAGCCTTGGGAAATGTATTTGGTCAAGTGCACTTTTTGAGGTATGAAGGAACAACCGCCTGTGGTTAAGTTCCTCAATACTCCATTGAAAAGGGAGGAGCCTGTGAACACACGGGTGTTGTGTGTAGTGACTGGTGGGCTACTTACTGCCCGACAGTTGCTGTGGGCTTCTCGTATAGGAATTTTGTTTTGTTCTTCGCGTCATAGATGGCGCTAGCGATCTTTTTGTTTATGTGGCTACACACTGTTTCTGCTTAGTCTTGGCACTATCTCGCCAATGTACTCAAAACGTTATATTTGCAAAATAATGGCCCCGTTTTCAGTGGGACCCCGCTTCAATTGCGAGGTCCGATTTGCCCGGGACTCGAGTCCCAGGGGACGGTTATTGAAAAAGTTAGCGGCGCGGCCGAGGCCTGGCCGTGAATTAATGCCGCGCAAATACGGGAAGTCATACTTTACCTTATCGAGGACTGGGTCAAAGAAATGTATCTCAGGGATTTCTTAACGAATCCACGTTTTCCGTACTTACCTATTGATTAAGTTATTAAGTATGAGACGATGAATTAATTAAAATGTGGTGGCTAATGAGGTTTGTAACAAACTGATTTAGATAGATAGATAAGATAGATAAAACATTTATTTAGTGCACACAAAAGACATAACACAACACACAGAGGTACAATAATTAAATGATACAATTTACATGATAAAAAAGGTGCCAATATACAAAGAGAAGGACATATTTAGGAAATAAGTATAGTAACACCATGACATACTTCAAATAAAATAACGATAATATACAAGGTGCGGTGTGCGTCTCAAGGTTGCACCAAATGGGAGTCCAGCTCAGCATGTGTCAGGCATGCACCTGACGCTGGTATTCTGCTGGATCCCTGTAGTGACATACGGACGTCCAGCAGACGTGATAAATTGGTGTTGTAATAAAGTGTTATTCATGCGCGGAGTGAAATTAGTAAGTATACCCTCAACTTAAATTAAGTATTTTACAGTAAGTTTACTTACTTAACTGCGTTGGAAACGTTCTTGCTCGTTGATGTGTGTTTTAATACTTGAATATATATAATAAGTTATATTAATATAATATGTATATTGCTTACTTATATGAATCATCTTATAATACCAATATTGTAGTAGCGTAGGTGTGAATAAGAATAAGCGATTTGACTAGACTAAATTATGTTTACAATAGATAACTAAAGGTTCATGTGAAGGTATTATACTTATAATTAACCAACAAAAAGATCCACAAACAATGCGATTACTAAGTACCCCCTTGTTCACAGGTATGTGAACACGAGTTGCGCAACAGATAGATTTATTTGCGAAGTTATAGAGATATTAGAAGCTAACATAATATTGCGTAATTTTTTAAGGGTTAGGCACAGGCGTACCTATAAGCCGTGTGGTATCGGGCAGAGTAGAAGAGAAACAACCCATTACACTGACGGGTGTCGTATAAGGCGACTAATGTCTGAGGCAGAACACCTTTCGCCTCCGTAGACCAGAGAATGGGCAGCAGCGTTTTCTGTTAGTCTTTCATAACTGCGATCTCCAATCCGGCTGCCAAGCGTGGAGATTACGGCAAATTCCTTCCATCATGGGAAAGGCTCATGTCCAGCAGTGGACGTTATGGGCTGTTGTTGTTGTTTTACCTATAAGCTAGCTATGAGTAGTATGAGTACACAACATTTTTTCCAGTTACGTTTAAGTCCGATGTGCCAGGGGGCGAGTCTATTGCCTTCAACCGAGTACAAATACAGATTCCGGCTGATAGACGCTACCATACACTTTACCCGACCTGGGACTCAAACCTAAAACTCAGTGGTAGCGCTTGCGACCAAAAGACTAGTGAGCCATTCAGAATACTTCACCTCACTAGAAGTAGGTACACCCAACCTACCTATTATCACCTCTATCTACCCTTTGGTTTACCTCAAAATGATAAATACACTGTATCTTTCTTCCACCTTGTCCATTAGCAAGAAAATTAAGCTCTCACGAATAATAAGCGGGATTGAGGGATGACTCGCCGAATTTCGATAACGTTCTAGTGATGGATCAGGTGAGATGTGGGCTAATATTGATTGTGTAAACTTTGCTTATAATGAAGTTGATTTTCACCTGCAAAGAGATGGTTGATGAGCTGTCACGTTTTCCTTATATATGATATTATTAAATTGAGTCTTAAATTCAGAATAGAAATCAGAACAGGAACAGATCTTGGTGTCTTTACAGGCACATGCAACACTTCATGCTTTGAGTATCTGGGTTGGTAGCCCATATTCTGTAATGACCACTTACCAACTATCTGGTAGTCAGCTTGCATGCCATCTTATAACAAAGTAATAAAAAAATCCTTTCGGCAAGCCGCAGGAGGAGGTAGATTTCGAAGAAGGTTCCACCTATATTTTTTCAACCCCTTTTAAACTCCTAAGAGATTAGCAAGAAAAAAATAAAATCTTTTAAATGAAAAATTGTAGAGTAAACAATTTGCTTTAAAAAAAATATTTCCTACAGTTTAAATGTTTACAGTTTCGGAGTTTTTTTTTTTTTCTAAAAAATTTGAAATTTCAGCCTCCTCCCCAAGTTAGGGGTTGCATCAATAAAGTTTAAATTTAAAAGTTATCCGTATTCTTACTCGGAATGAAAAAAAATGATTAACGGTCCAAAAATTTTCCATAGGAAAAAAAGTTATGGCGAAAAAACTGACTTACGAAAAACCTTTTGAGCCTGAACCTGTTGAGCTTGTTGAGTTGAGCTTGATTGAGAGTTTGGCTAAATTTTGCTTGTCACCCCACCAACATACGTATACATATACCTACTTATACTTTTATATAAAGTTTCTATCCGGCGTTTGATTTGGGCTCTAGGGGTCATAACTAGATATGGTGAAATTTTCCGAAAACTAGACTTTCGGTGGTAGATTTTTCTGACAACATCTACCTAACTGACACTGCGAAATATAACAGGAAGGTCAAGAGAAAGAGTCTGAAAAAAAACCTACTCCTGTATTTGATTGACACAAGCTACCGAAAACCATAATTATGTCAATCATGTTGAAAGTCGCTGTAGAAAAAGACTTTAAACACTTTGAAAGCGATTGCCATTTGTCTTGGCTGAGGTTTCGAATCCACATACCCCAAAATAGATTCCTTCACCTGTTCCAACATTTTAAAGTTTTACACAAATGCATCTCACAACACTTAAAAAAAATATATTTAAAAGCAGTCTGTTGTTCTTTCTTTTAAAACTGCACAGACTTGTTTAACTTCGTGAGCTTACCGTCCAAGCTTTTAATGGACCCGTTCTACTTTTAATGAACCCGTTCTACTTTTAATGGACCCGTTCTACGTTTGCTCTTCCAGTTATTATAAAACTTTAAACACGGAAGTCATTCCGCCGCACTCTCCATGTGCCGACCAAGTTTAAATATTTAACTTCAGTTGTTTCTCCACGTGGCTGGGTTCTTTTTAAATTAAAATTGCTGTTTATTTGCTAAAATATTGCGTTAAAATGAGTAATGGTTTTAATCGAACAGAAAATGTAAAACAGTTTCTTGATTCTTAGAAAAACCACAGACCTACAAATTACATTGTAACGAGAAAACTACCTACATAATTAAATTACGTCAGGATTAGGCACCACTTTATTAAATTGGCACACATTATAAGTATCGGTCAACAATTTTATGCTGACGCTCGCGATCATGTTATGTACTTACGTTTGCTTATATATTATTACATGTGCACTAGGTACTGTAATAAATTAATGTAAGTTTAATAAAGCTGCTTGGTATTCACCAATTGGTGTAATGTAGAAGAATTCCCGGCACATATTGCATCACAGCGGTAGGACTCCACATATTTTTGGTCCTTCGAGACTATAGTGAAGTGTGAGAGAAGGTTTCTATACTTAAGAAACAATCAACTCAAACGCAAACTCAAACTCTTCTTCTCAATTTTTTTCATCCACCCGCATTCTCCAGTTAACACAAGCAGGTCTCACCAGTCAAGTTGAGAAGGCGCACATATAATTGGTGAGGCGCATCTGCTCACGCGGAACTAACAGAACCAGTGAACAAACAAGCCCACAACGTACTCTTCTATCAGTGATAGTGATTACAACAGACAACTAGTTTCTTCAACACATCTACTACAATACAATGGAAGCTACTACTCGTACAAGGTCAACAAATCATTGCTGAAACTGTACAGAATATTTCTACAAACAACAAGAAAGATTCTGCAATTCGGAAAATTGCCGAGTATCGTTCGATCCCATGAAACGGCTATTGCACCAACCGCAAATAATAAGTTTGTAATAGTAAAATCGCTTTTTACATATTTACGGTTTTCAGATTTTTCCCTTTACATGTGCTGTAAGACATTGCTTTTCGCCAAATTTCGTGATTCTAGGTCAACGGGAACTACCATTTAGGTTTTCGACATAACCTATAGAGCACTTCCGATTGACCTAGAACTGTCAATTTTGGTTAAAAGATAGGTCTTGCTGCACAAGTAGGTAAAGGTAAAATTCCGAAAAATAAAAAAAGGTGAAAATTAAGGTAAATTTTGGTACTTACAAGTTTTCGCGAAAATCTAAATTTGCCCATATCTTTTTATCATGTTGACCCACGACTAATTGATTTGATTTTTATACACCTAATAGGGACTATAGACCTCAGTATAAATTTCAGCTTGCTAGGTCCACCCGTTCATGAGAAAATCGGTGGTGACAGACGGACGGACAGACGGACACAGACGGAGAGACGGACAAGAAAGTGATCATAGAAGGGTTTCTTTTTTACACATGATCATCATGATCATGATTTTTTTGCGCTGGAAAAATATTGACGATCTACATTGGCAAATAGATAATCTACTGATTGGCACAGAAGTGAATTATGAACAGGAGTACGCGGAGCATGAAAATATTTACGAAGCCATCAAGAGATAACTTACTCAACTCAACCCAAAACTCAGCCATACATCTCACCAACAACAAACTATGTCGAAATTGGAGATTCTGGCATTTAATGGCAACTATGCTCAATGGCCAACTTTCATGGACTTCTACTCTGAAACCATCCCATGCTGAATAACAATCCCATGCTAAGCAAAACTCAAAACAATGCATCACGTCAATAGCAAACTGAAAGGTGGGGCAGAGCGTCTAGTGCAGCATCTCAACGTCTCTTTTTTTTTTTTTTTTTTTTTCTGTTGGGAAATCATCAAATGACTTCTCCCGCTCTGGGCGGAGCAGGAGGGAGTGTCAGACTTTAACTGACTAAAACCCATCCATATTCCTCCCACGTTCCGCCACCTCCTTCTCTAGCATTACTGCTTCGCAAAAGGAGGTGACGGCGTCCCATTCCGTCTCGCTCCGGACCATGGCTTGCACCAGGGCCGGACGCGAGAGGTCGCCGCCGCCAATCACCGCTTCGAGGACACGGCGGTGCTCCGCCCACGCGGGGCACACCTCCACCGTGTGCTCCACCATGTCCTCCGGTCGATCCTCGCAATGGAAACACCCGGGCGTTTCCTCCCGCCCGATTCGGTGCAGGAACCTCCCGAAACAACCGTGTCCGGTGAGGACCTGCGTCAGGCGGAAGGTGAGGACGCCGTGGCGTCTCTCAAGCCACTCCTCAAAGAGAGGATTTACCGCCACTATTGTGGCGGGCCCTAGCATCTCAACGTCTCAGCTGAAAACTACGACACATGCTGGGATATACGTACCCGATGGTACAACAACATACGGTTTTTTTTTTTTTTTTTTTTTCGGTTGGCAAATCATCAAATGACTTCTGCCGCTCTGGGCGGAGTAGGAGGGAGTTTCAGACTTTTATTGACTAAAACCCATCCATGTTCCTTCATCGCCCTTTGTGTTCCGGGGCCACGGTATCTCTTTCGAACAGTCCCGCAACCCCGAACAACATACAGCTGCTGTTTATAAAGCAAATCCAAATAATCTTAAGCCAACCGACTGTGCACAAACATTCTGGTCAAGAACTGAAAAACCTCCACGTTACGACCTTGGAAACGATTACCGGCAAACGCAATATCGGAGTCGATACCACTACGTGGGATCCGTTTTTATTGTACATACTCACAGAAAAAATGGATGCAGAAACCTACAGTTCACACAAATGGAGTGTCGAAGAGCTCCACGATATCTGCCTTCATTCGACGAGTTTATGGCATTCTTTGAGATTTACACAGTTCTCGAGCAAGTAACAGAAAATATAACAAGACTGGTTCTACGAAGCATGACGCCAAGGAATTTTCTATCAAACACTTTCCTAAGAAGAAGGCTAAGGCTTATTGTCATGCTCGATCTGAATGAAAATGTCCAATAAGCAAGTCGGAACATATTGGTTTCTTCTAAAACATTCCAAATTGTGGCACCTGAAGATAAAATAAATACAACTGCACAATTGAAAGTCAGTGAGAATTGTATGTTGTTGTTGTTGAATTGTGTGTTGTTGTTGTATTGTATGTTTGTTTGTATGTTGTTGTCTGTTTGTGTGTTTGTTTGTTGTTCCATAACATGATGCTATACAACATAAGGCTCAACCTAAAATTGCTGCTAATAACATATGACACCCAAAAGAGTTCCGACAGTACCACATCACAAATCACATCACGTTGCTGGGAATGTGAACGAAATTCTACTTGTCACTGTTGAACTGTACCATGTACCTGTACATGTTATGGCTGAAAACTCAACCAACCAAAGTCAATCCATATTAACCTGTTATTTTATAGCATCGGGAAACCATGCGTCTAATTATGATCAGAAATATCAATATAGTTACAGTTAACAACATTATTTTCCTAACTCTGAAAGCCACAAGAGCGTGAAAGGAAAATATAAATGATTTCAGTGTATTACAGTGCAATATTTCATTTGAAACGTTTGTCAGCGGTCGGATGCTTGGGTTCATCTCGTTAACCTAAACTTACGTACTTCTATTACGTACGGCAATAGCAATAGGAATAGGTGTGGGTAATAAAAGACCAACGAAGATTATTGTACTTATTATCTATTATATTAAACAAAGTTCTTTAAGGGCAAATGTAACTACCAGTCTCCAAATACGATAAAACAACTGAAGTTAAATAATTGGGTATATCCTTACCATAAATAAAATCTAGATGACCAAACGTTTGGTCAGAAAGTACGCATAAAGAGGATTTTTGTAACTTGGATTGAAGCGTTTTTATATCTGTGACATTAGCAACATAGTCGTTGTTGCTTCCTAAGAACACCCACGGCATTGTTATACCAGACAAGTCATATTCCGGAGGGCTAAACCTTTTATAAGTTATTAAGTTTTGGAAAGTTCCAAAATCGTATTCAGTAAAGCCGTTGTTCTGCATTTGCCCCCATCTGATGAAGTTTTTAAGAGAAGTTCCAGATGGAGTATGACCAACTACTACAGGCAAAACATCACTGGTAATCTGGAACTCATCGTAACCTAAAACTGCAAATACAAGTACAGAGCAAAAAGGATATGCTAGGGTTGTGGTTCCGCACAAAAATTCTCCAGAATTTTGCAGTAGTCCGTCTCGTTTTAACACTTCTTTATTGAGGAAATCGCCTGTCAGTTGGAATCCTGGGGCAATAAGACTTTGGATCTTTATCACGCTAAATCTAGCGTTTTCCAACCATGCCGTCGGTGATAAGCCGAAGCCAACCTTTATCTTAGCGTTGTATTCAGGTTTCTTTGCGCAAAGAATTAATAACATGCTGACTCCTTGTGAGTGAGCGACGTACGATAACTGAGTTTCACCTGTCTTCAGTAAGACAAAATCTATGGCTGCTGGTAAATCATACAAAGCCATTTCATCAACAGAAAAGTCCCAGAATTCTGAATCTTTGTCAGGATTATACTTTGTATGGTTTCTGCCGTAAAAGTTTCCTCTAGCATTGGGAACCCAGACGTCGTAGCAGTTGTCAGAATAGACGTAGCAGTGAGCTTTGCCAGGTCCTGGTATAAGGCAGTCATCACCACTGAGGTAGAGGCCGTGCATGAACATTATGACACCTTTAGAGACCTTACAGCTTTCTTTGACAGGTAGACGGAAAAGCCCCAAGATGTATCCATCTTCTGTGGTCACAGAATACTGTTCAGCTGAGTAACCATCGTATTCCGCAAGTTCTGTGAATGTTAGATCTTGTCTTGGTGATAGGCCGAATGGAGAGTCACCATCATCATCACATAATACTGAGTGTATTGAGCAGAGCAGGATCAAGGCGTAGATAAAATTCATGTCTGACATTGAGTTCCTGAAAAATAAAATCCAAGATATATTATCGAATAATACCTAACACTCACTAATATTTTTTATCGTTTCCTTAAAACCATTTAATACTGTGAGGACGGTATCGTATCAGTATTGGTTATTTTATTGACTAATTCTGAAGAACCAAGTTATTTTACAAATGCTGAATTGTACCTGCATTTATAAAATGCAGGTAGGTATTTGATAACAGTCGTGCAAGTTGTAAAGTAATTATAAGCTTAAGGTGTGTTTACGATGTGGTGAAGGTCAAGTAAATAACCTGCTTTGGTGTTGTTGCACCAACGTGACTGATAAGCAGATAACTGATTGTTTAGTCTACGTCACGTCACACAGTGAAAGTTCTTATTTATGGTAGGTGACAAAGAAATCTTGGTAAGGCATTTTGGCCTTTAGGTAAAAACCGGTCATGAAGATGGAAGACAATGCTTGTATTAATATTCTTTGCCGACTTATGGCAATTGGAAGAACACCGCGGGGCTTAAGTCTATACGGCTGATCTAATGATATTTTACCTGTACCTACTGGTTACCTACTGGTACCATCAGGATTTTCTTATGCAAACATAATTAGGGAATTAGTTTTTATAGTTAGCGAACTTAGTAGCGTTAAATGTTGATAAGTAGTACTAGTTTTTTACGTTTTCTATATTTTTAAATTGTAAATAAGTTGATTGTAAGACCGAGCTATCGCATTAGGGAATACCTGTAATGATAGTTGTAAGGGAGATTTTAATAAATGAATACGTAATAAATAAATAATTACACATTGACACAAATTGACTGCGAATTAAAAAAGTTACGTGAGCACGCACTTGCCCTTGTTTGTTTTTAAAGGAAACTACCATTCTTTCCGCATAATCACTACGGGTACATAGCCTATAAGTGCGCACTGTTGGGACACAGACCTTCACTTGCTGTGAAAGGATATCGCCGTAACCCACTATGCGGACCCATGAGGGTTGGTGTATTACAGCGAATTTTAGGTTATGAGACATGCCGGTTACCTCACGATGTTTTCCTTCTATCGTTTAGAGAGAAGTATTAAATGTCACATTATTGAATGTCCTAGTTAATTTGTCGCATGTAAAGTGATGGCCTGAAACACAGGTTTAAATAAACCTAGATCGGGTAGGTCGCTAACAAACATTTGAATTCCACAATATCGTTTCTTGCAATTGTTAAATATATTTTAGTTATAGTTTACTTTTATGCACTAATTATATGTTTCAGAAATAACACTACTGCACCTAAATGTACATTTTTGTAATACTTTTTTAAAATAAATTATTCTTATTCTTATTCTTATTACTTTTACTAAGTTAATTAAAACAGGTACTAACTTTTTTCCGTTACATGGGGACCGAGTAGACTCCTCAATTGATGAACTTGTGCTACATGTATTTCAACATTTCCGCCTTATATAACACCCGAAATATTACTTTTTTCATCATTGTTTTTTTTTTAAGATAGCGAGTTTATGAAGAAAAGACTCCTACACACGAGTTAAATTACGCTGTCTTTTGTGTTGGTTATATGTGACTGAATTATAATCACCATTCTTCTTTTCGAATCGATGACTTAGATTTTATTCGACCAGTACGTACGAAGCGACCTGAACAGCTTTATCGTTTGCTTCTTTCAAGTCCGAGGATGCAGTTATTTGTGCACGATAGGCAGGAGAGAAAGTGTGGTATCTCATGTGCACCTCTCTCAGACGTAACTCGGGGAGTTTTACACTTCAATCCCCCCCGGGACGAAGCCCGCAGGTCAAGCGGGCCGGCACTGTTTAATTACACGCAAAAATGCTATAGCACTCTCCGCGTCCAGTTTAACAACGCTTTCAGCGGTTTTGGGTCTGCCTCGCTACTGTAGCGCTTCAGGTATGTTCGCTTGGGCGCGCACGGATTGCTTCATACGACCATGCGAGACGACTTAAACGGTCGTTTATTCGACGTTGCAGAGCGTGTATTGCTGCGAATGGGGGCCATTTTGAACATTTCGTTTAATTTTAATGATTGTAATCATGACAAATATTAATAATAAATGATAAATAAAGTGATTTGTTTTTTTTTTTAATTCTTTGTTCAAATACCTGAAGTAACAAGTTAGGTCTACATAACTCTGTTATAGTAGTTTTTTTTTAAACAAATGGGCATTGACACTGTAGTGCATTTTTTAGCAAATATCGTAAGTATTAACGCAATAAAGTTTAAAAAAATAGTTTAATGAAAATCTTCTTTTCTTCAATTAAAATTGAATATCTTTTTGTTAAATTATTGGATCTGTTATATTGATATCATATGAAATCGGCATTTAGTAGGCATATTATTAAATACATGGGCACTGACAATGTGGTACGTTTATTTTACAAAAATCGCTCTTGAACTTGATGGTGTGTTAAAAATTTGGGTTAAAATTAGAGAAGAACCAACTTTTTCTTCAAAAGAGCTGAATTTACATAAAAAATCATAATTTATCGTGGTAGCTCTAGTATTCAGCAGTAATTAACAGAAATCAAAATGAAAGATTAATGACTTTTGTTGAAACTACAACCAAATTTGTAATAAAGGGTAGAAATTTCGTAAATAAAAGACAAAAAGGAAATATTTTCGGAACCCTTGGGTATAAATGGTTTAAATTTTTAATTGTTATAGTTAATTATCTGGTTCATCGAATCCTGAACGGTGGACCACTACTTACGCCACACCCTGTATATACAATATATATAGCGATACTGTAGTGCAAGTACGTAGCACTCGATTCGATACGATTCGATAAATCTGACAGTTATTCTCGATAAAATCAGTCTTTAACCAATCGAAAAGTTTGATTTATCGAATCGTATCGATTCGATCGTTATCGATTGCTACGTACTTGCAATGCTGTTGTGACAGACAAGTTACATATAGTGTCGCACTTATGAGACTACTGTGATTACTTGATTATGTGAATGAATTTGAATTATAAATTTGTATTATTTCTTTCGTGTAATTTCACATTTTGTAATTAATCTTTTAATGATTTGATAATTTATTTTGACATTTATTTATTTATTCTGAATTGTTTGTGTATTTTTACTTTTGACTTGTTCATTTATTATAGTTTAATTCAATGTTTTTTTATATGGGTTTCGGACCTGAAATAAATGTTTTAATTTTTTTAAATATTTTTTTGTGGAGCCAAGCAAAATATTTTTGTCGTTTGTAGATTGCCTAACTAAATACATATGAAGTACAAGCAATTAATATACCTACCTATGTTGTATATACAGTCTGTTTCAATATCGACTTGAACAAATAAATGACAGGTAAAAAAAAATACCCACTTCATATATTTAGATATTTTTATTGGTTGTGCCTGGAATACTTTTTATTAATACAGTTTGTAAGCGTTTAGCAAACAGTAGCAAAACAAAAGACAGTTAACTATACAATTAATTTAAATATCTATCACGTTTTGTGACATGTGACATTTAGCAAACACGCGCGGTACCACGTGGGGGTTTCGAGTGCTACACTCGCAGCCGGGGTGCGCTGTGCATGTATGACGATGGCCAGATGAACGTGGGCGAGGCGAAAGACGTATGTGAGGATCGTTACAGGTGGCGTTCTGTGGTGTCCTATCCCTACGGGAAAAGGGTGTGTGTGAGTTTATGTGTGTATGTTATAACAAATCTACTTTATCCTAGCAAAATAAGGATATAATACGTAGACTTGAATAATTTATATAATTTAGAAGAATGATAAATTTACAAGAAAATAGTAAAAAATAAAATGTATGAATAAAAAAGACCAATCTAGCATGCACTCACAGGAGGGAAGAGAATAACGAATTTAGCAACGAGGGAATGTCACTCTGAGTTCACAGCTCCACCAGTCAGGCTTCAGGGCAACTCCCGCAGCACAGGAGTCCAGCAAACTTCAGTATGATATCAGAGTAGTGCCAGGCTAGGTTTCAGCGCAAGTCCCCGCAGCGTTGTAAGGAGACTCCGATGAATGTAGAAACACGTCAGTGTGTCTTTATCACTTCACTTTTAGTATAGTGAAGCAGCAGTAGTGCTGAAGCGGAGAAGATGGTTCTTCATCAGAACCCAGACGTAGACTTGTAGTGTAGATGGTTCTACAACAGAAACCAGATATCAACTTTTCAGTGAAGATGGTTCGGCATCAGAAGGCAGAAATAAACTGAAGGGAATGTGTCCGCCGCCGTCCCTTTTATAAGGAAAAATCTCAGCATTTTTCCAAATATCCATTTACGATTTCAAGTTGTTGTTGACCAAAGACATTCAAATATATTGTTATTGACATATGATCCGTATATAAATGGTCCGTATGAAGTCGGACGTACAGAATAGCACCGTCCCATATCTTCCCGTGGCTGTTGTAAGAGGCGACTAAGGGATTACCAGAGAATGGGCAGCAGCATTCTATGTGTCTTTTTGAAAGAACTGTACTGCGATCGCCAACCTGCCTGCTAAGCGTGGCGATTGTGGCAAAACCCCCCAAAATGGATACCGCATTACAAAAATGGCCCCTAGTACCCGACAGCCCGTCTACCCTCGACTACGGCAGCGGTCGAGGTGACGGCGTGGCAAGGGGTGCAAAGAATCCCCGGATGGGATCCGGCTGCCTATACCAACGACTGGACCTGGCAACGTATAACGCACGCACACTCCGGACCGACGAGAAGAAAGCGGAACTCGAAGAGTAATTGAGCAGGCTGCGATGGAGTATTGTAACCTGTATTGTAAATCTGGCAACCTGCTCTATTTTCGAGAGCACCCTCTCGGAAATAGAGCAGCCGACACCGGGAGTCCCAGGGTGGTGTTGGGTTTATCGACCACAAGTCCCTTGTGAACAACGTGGTGAAGATCGAGAGTGTGTCGACCAGGGTGGTGTACCTTATACTTATACCTCAAGATATTCGCTGAAGGTCTTACAGGTCTACGCCCCGACCTCGGCACACCCCGACGACGAAGTGGAGACCATGTATGAGGATATCTCTAAAGCCATGCATGGTCTCAAAACTCACTTTACCGTTGTCATGGGGGACTTCAACGCGAAACTGGGCAAACGAGACGGGGATGAGCTGCAGGTGGGGAAATTTGGAGTTGGACGTTGGAACTACCGGGGCCACCAACTGGCTAGTTTTATGAAGAAGGAGGGCCTCTATATGATGAACTCCTTCTTCAAAAAGCGTGAGCACAGGAAGTGGACCTGGCAAAGCCCCGATGGTGCAACCAAAAACGAGATTGACTTCATCATGTAACCAAGAAGCAAATGTTCAATGATGTCTCTATGATCAATCCGGTGAAAACCGGGAGCGATCACCGCATGTAAGAAGCACATTAAACATCAATATCAAGCTTGAAAGGTATCGACTGATGAAGTCTACGCTCCGTCCAGCACAGATCCAAATCCAAAACCCCGAGAGCTTTCAGGTTGAACTCTAGAATCGTTTCGAATGCCTAGGAAGCTCAGTGGATGAATACAATAATGGGTTCGTGGAAACTGTCCATACGACCGGGTCGAAGTTCTTCAAGACACGTAGTACAGATCAGAACAAGAGGCTCTCCGATCAAACTCTCAAGCTCATGAAGGAGCGGCGTGAGATGATTCTGCAGTCGTCAGACGAGGCGTTGAAATACCGGCAGCTCAATAGACGGATCTCTAAATCTTTGAAGAGCGACCTCCGCCGCTTTAATACCGAGCGTATTAAAGACGCGATCGAGCGGAACAAAGGCTACAAGGTATTTACTAGAGATCTGGCTATTGGGCAGAGCCAGTTTACGAAACTGAAGACCGACGATGGCAGGATTTTATCCGCCAAACCGGAGCTTCTGAGGGAGATCGAAAGCTTTGTCCCTTTATCGGATCGTGTGGTTGTTCTTTATTCTTTGCACTTCTGATTTTATAAGCATTGATAGCTTTTCTTGCCGAAAATTCTTTATATACTTGGCATGCTTTATAGTTTGCCGGGTGCGCGCCATTGCAGAGAACACATTGGGCTGGGGTATTTCGATCCCGTTTGGGGCAGTCCGAAGTTTTGTGAGACTCTGTGCATTTGACACATCGAAAGGGCCTCATGCAGTGGTTCTTCGAGTGCCCATACTGCTGACATCGCTGACATTGGACTATGCTTCGTCTCTTCCTAGGATCTTTCATAACTACTGCTTGATGATATATGTACTTGAGGTCTTTTGCAGCTTTGTTTTGAGCATTTGGCATAAGATTCACGAAGAATGTTGAGGTTGGCTTCTTTTCTGGACCGTATTTTGCATTTATGATATCTCCTGTGACTATATTTCCAGTCTTTTCGATTTCTTCTCTTATAACCTCAAGGGGCGTTGAAGGATGAAGGTTGCGAATTACAATTCTGAAGCATCTATCCTTTTTTCGGTTGAAGGTGTGTCTAAGTGATAAATGTAGACCAAAATAAATAAAATGCGAAATTCTCCATTTATATTATATAAAACTACCAAGCCACTCAGTCACTCACTGACTCACTCATGACATAATTGTTCTCTCAGATGGTGGAAGGGAAGGAACAAGTAACTCTCACGAGTAGGAGAAAAAAGTGTCGAACCCCCTTTTTGCCGCCCTTCCCCCCTGCCTATCGTATCTCGGAAACTAAGAGACCCATATTTGTTTTTTTTCTACGGATTTGTATAGAGGAGGCTCGGAAAAGTAATAACCAGTTTTCAAAGTTGTCCCCCTTGCCCCCCTTCTCCCCCCATTAGGCGGATCTTGGAAGTTAAGAGAAGTGGAACATTTTTTTTTCAGATTCATATAAAAAGGCAATGCGTTAGTCAAAATAATTTTACAAAACTCTCCCCTCTCCCCCCGTTCACCCCTCATACCATCGCGTCTCGGAAACTAGGAACCGTGGCGGCTTTTTGATTTTTACTATACTTTATTATTGAGGGGCGTTGAAATTTGTATACCCTCCCTTCCACTCCCCAACCTCCCCTAAACTTGAAAGGGCTGTAACTTCATAATGGATAGATATAGCCATTAGGTGTTTGAACAAATATTATAGTAGGCGTCGAAACCTGTCCAGTGGTGGTAGGGATAAGGCCACGACAGCCATCCGGTGGTAGGTAGGTCCTGAGTGGAGCGGACCTGCGAGACCGAGTGGAGCGAAGGGGGAGGTGGCGAGCGAAGCGAGCCGGCGACCTTCGTAGCGTAGCGAAGGTTGAGTGGGTGAAGCATAACTCTGGGGCGACGACAAGTAAACTTTAGGGTAATGTTTTTTTTAATGGGAAAAGCTTGTGAGTTTTTTAAATAAGGTTTTAGATTGTTTTAGGGGATCTTAGGTTCTTAGACTGCTTAAAGGGCTCTGGAGTGTTTTCATAAGGTATTAGGGGTTCTTAAGGGGTTTCAAAATCTTTAAAGTGCTCGAAGCGGCGTTTGGCGGCGGCGACCTCTCGCGTCCGGCCCTGGTGCAAGCCATGGTCCGGAGCGAGACGGAATGGGACGCCGTCGCCTCCTTCTGCGTAGCAGTAATGCTAGAGAAGGAGGTGGCGGAACGTTAGAGGGAGAGAACCTCACAGCGTCCGCGGCGCCCGCGCCGCGGGAGACGCCCCGGGCGTCGGGGGCCACCACGTGGCCCCCGGCCACCGTAGGCGCGGGCCTGTGGACGGTGGGCTATGGGCTAGCTCGCCGTCCGTCCGTCTTATGACGACAGGCCGTGTCGACGGCGCGTTCGTGTTCCACGCGCGCCTCAAAGAGAGTCAGCAAAAAGGAAGGGGTCCGCAAGGACCGACCGACCGATGCCTGCCGGGGTTGCGGGACTGTTCGAAAGAAATACCGTGGCCCCGGAACACAAAGGGCGATGTAGGAACATGGATGGGTTTTAGTCAGTAAAAGTCTGACACTCCCTCCTGCTCCGCCCAGAGCGGGAGAAGTCATTCGATGATTTCCCATCCGAAAAAAAAAATAAAAAAAAATGGGGGAAATGTTTTTTTTCAATGGGAAAAGCTTGTGAGTTTTTTAAATAAGGTTTTAGATTGTTTTAGGGGATCTTAGGGTCTTAGACTGCTTAAAGGGCTCTGCCTGGCTATTCACAACGCTTCGATTCGATTTTCGATTCGACAAGTCGTATGTCTATCTCGCTCGATTTCGTAATGTCAAAAAAAGATAGACATATGACTTTTCGAATCGAAGCGTTGTGAATAAGGGGCCTGGAGTGTTTTCATAATGTATTAGGGGTTCTTAAGGGGTTTCAAAATTTTTAAAGTGCTATAATGGATTTTTCAATTCATGTATGGTTTTCTATGGATTCTTAAAATTATATAAGGGTAAGGAATACTTCTTAAAAACCCGAAACCGAAACCGCGAGCTGCGCGCAGCTCGCGCACAATGCAAATACTATTTTTAATATAATCGTAACTAAAAAGTGTAAAATTAAAAAAATAAATTAATAAACCCGACTGCTTAAAACATAAGTAATAACTTTAAATAAAAACGGAAAAGAAAAAAGCCGAAGAATTATAATGTCTATCATTTAAAATCCCGGAATTCATAATTCTGAAAGTCGTAAATACGAATTTTTTGCTGTC
Organism: Xestia sexstrigata; assembly: GCA_941918905.2. NCBI lineage: Eukaryota > Metazoa > Arthropoda > Insecta > Lepidoptera > Noctuidae > Xestia > Xestia sexstrigata. The sequence continues at coordinate 24,225,998 of OW799201.2, forward strand.
CGATTTTCATATGTCCGAAGAATCACATATCCGATTTATCGTTAGTCCGAAAAACATTCCGATTTTCGATTTTATTCGAAATACTTCGAATAAACTGCTAAAATTGTCGTAAGTCTTGCTAGCTGGCACGAGGAGCGTAGGTCGAAGGCCGGCGGAGCGACGATGACATTTGTGACAGAAAGTGCGTGTGTGTAATGTAAACTGCGGGCATAGCGAGCGCGCGTCATGGAGTCGTAGCAGGTTATAAATTTTTTAATTATGGCTACTGAACACAGGTTGGAATGACAGTCCACCTGCAAATGTTCAGCAAGAATGGTTTCAATTTACCAATAATTTAGCTACAATGCAGCCAATCCTTTTAGATAGGAACATTAGAATTTCAGAAGCAGACTCAGCAGATTTAATCGGCTTTGCAGATGCTTCAAGTAAGACAGCCTACGGATGCTGTGTGTACCTACGACTCACAAACCAATCAGGTATGACAAAATTGCATCTACTCTGTTCCAAATCGCGAATCAACCCTATTCAAAAGAAAGGCATGACCGTGCCAAGGCTTGAACTGAATGCTGCCCTATTGCTATCGAAATTAATTTTGCGGACTCATAATACACTTAAAGTTAAAATTAACATAAGGCATGTCTGTTTATTCAGCGACTCACAAATTGTCCTTGCATGGCTAAATACAGAGCTAACAAAGCTTCACGCATACATATCGAACAGAGTAAGTGTAATTCGTCAAAACACAGCTGGATGTAGTTGGCATTATGTCAACACAAATGACAATCCTGCTGATCTTATTAGCAGAGGTGTCAACCCAAATGAGCTGAGTAGCTGCGATATTTGGTGGAATGGCCCAAAGTTTCTGCAAAACAGTGAGTACAACTTTCCTGCTTCCAGCACTCTCGCTGATTCGCTCTCAGTGGAACCCTGCTTAGCTCTTTCCAGTAACTTGGTATGCCAAAATCCAAATCCGCTTGATTATGTGTTCAAGCGCTTTTATAATTACTCTAATTTAAATAAAACAGTAAGGCTATTAGCATACATATTGCGATTTTTAAACAATATTAATAAAAATAAAGTTAAAATAAATACAAACTTTTTGCAAGCTTCTGAATTGGATCGTGCATTAATGTTAATAATTAAACATGAACAAAATATATATTTTAAATCTGAAATCAAAGCAATAAGCAATAATAACAATTTGAAAGGTAATCTATCCGAATTGCATCCCTTCATCGACAGCCAAGGTCTATTGCGTGTTGGGGGCAGACTGCATTATGCTGATATAGCTTATTCACAAAAGCATCCTATCATACTGCCCAAATGCTCTTCAATTACTAGCTTGCTTATAAGGTGTGAACATGAGAGGCTACTGCACGCAGGGCCTAAGCTTTTACTTTCGCATCTAAACCAAAGGTTTTGGATTGTAAATGGATTATTAGAAGTTAAGAAAATTACTCACAAATGTATTGTGTGTTTCAGACAAAAGGCCTCAGTAGCCAAGCAACTAATGGGCTCCTTGCCGGCTGCACGTGTAACAGCTACCAGCCGCCCATTTGAGAAGGTCGGCGTGGATTTCGCTGGGCCAATTGATGTAAAACTCTCTCGCGTAAGACGATCATTAATAGGTAAAGGGTATATCTGTGTATACGTATGTTTCGCGACAAAAGCCGTGCACTTAGAACTTGCGTCAGACTTGACCACGGAAACCTTTCTTGCGTGCTTGAGAAGATTTATCTCTAGACGAGGGTTGCCCACCGAAATTCACTGCGACAATGCAAGCACATTTAAATGTGCAAGGAGTCAATTAGTCGAACTCTACAAACTGCAAACTTCTCAGAACCACCAAATGCAAGTTCAAAGATTTACCGCCGAGCGTGGCATACAATTTCGCTTTATACCATGTTACTCGCCTACATTTGGGGGGCTCTGGGAAGCGGCAGTAAAGAGTACAAAGTTTCACTTAAAAAGAATATTGCAAAAAACTGTTTTAACCTATGAACAACTTAATACAGTATTAATTGAAATAGAAGCAGTGCTTAATTCTCGACCGCTCTTACCTTTATCTTCAAACACTGATGATTATTGCTATCTAACACCCGGTCACTTTATTATAGGTACTGCAATGTCAATGTATCCTGAAAATAATGTCTGTAACATTCCACAAAATAGGCTTAAGTTTTGGCAACTGTGTAATTCTCTGAAACAGTCATTTTGGAAAGTGTGGCATCAATATTATTTAAATTTGTTACAAAATAGACCTAAGTGGCGTGATAATATATGTAATGTCAAACTAGGCGATTTAGTCATTTTAAAAGAGGACAATACTCCTCCCATGTCGTGGCCTATGGCTCGAATTGTTAATTTGTTTCCAGGACATGATGGCAAAATTAGGGCAGTGGAGGTTAGGACCCCAAATGGGAAAACTCATTCCCGGGCCATCAATAAAATCTGTCTATTACCTATAGAATACGATGATAGTTCTTAGATATTTCTCTAACTGATAATGTTAAATAATAAGTCATAATACAACGTCGTCGTCGTCGTCGTAAAACTATAATGTATGGATAGATTGTACTGTACTGTATTGTGTATGTTAATTTAAGCTCTAGTTTTTATATAGTCTAAAAAAAAAACCAAATGTTAACTTGTAAGTTCAATTTAATTTTATGTAACTTTTTGTAAGTTCATTGCTAACTGTGTGAGGCCGCAGCATGTTAGATATTTTAATTCTTAATTTGCAACACCAACATTAAATGTAAACCAATATGTAAATAGTGGCAACACTATTCCCTTCCATCTGCGACACGGTACAATATAGACGTTTCATTTATTACTTGTCTGAATTACTTTTTTCATCATCTTCCTCGGCACCAACATACCAGCACCTCATCAGCTACCATCTAACTATAAGCTACACAACGGCTATTGCACCAACCGCAAATAATAAGTTTGTAATAGTAAAATCGCTTTTTACATATTTACGGTTTTCAGATTTTTCCCTTTACATGTGCTGTAAGACATTGCTTTTCGCCAAATTTCGTGATTCTAGGTCAACGGGAACTACCATTTAGGTTTTCGACATAACCTATAGAGCACTTCCGATTGACCTAGAACTGTCAATTTTGGTTAAAAGATAGGTCTTGCTGCACAAGTAGGTAAAGGTAAAATTCCGAAAAATAAAAAAAGGTGAAAATTAAGGTAAATTTTGGTACTTACAAGTTTTCGCGAAAATCTAAATTTGCCCATATCTTTTTATCATGTTGACCCACGACTAATTGATTTGATTTTTATACACCTAATAGGGACTATAGACCTCAGTATAAATTTCAGCTTGCTAGGTCCACCCGTTCATGAGAAAATCGGTGGTGACAGACGGACGGACAGACGGACACAGACGGAGAGACGGACAAGAAAGTGATCATAGAAGGGTTTCTTTTTTACACATGATCATCATGATCATGATTTTTTTGCGCTGGAAAAATATTGACGATCTACATTGGCAAATCTACTGATTGGCACAGAAGTGAATTATGAACAGGAGTACGCGGAGCATGAAAATATTTACGAAGCCATCAAGAGATAACTTACTCAACTCAACCCAAAACTCAGCCATACATCTCACCAACAACAAACTATGTCGAAATTGGAGATTCTGGCATTTAATGGCAACTATGCTCAATGGCAAACTTTCATGGACTTCTACTCTGAAACCATCCCATGCTGAATAACAATCCCATGCTAAGCAAAACTCAAAACAATGCATCACGTCAATAGCAAACTGAAAGGTGAGGCAGAGCGTCTAGTGCAGCATCTCAACGTCTCTTTTTTTTTTTTTTTTTTTTCTGTTGGGAAATCATCAAATGACTTCTCCCGCTCTGGGCGGAGCAGGAGGGAGTGTCAGACTTTAACTGACTAAAACCCATCCATATTCCTCCCACGTTCCGCCACCTCCTTCTCTAGCATTACTGCTTCGCAAAAGGAGGTGACGGCGTCCCATTCCGTCTCGCTCCGGACCATGGCTTGCACCAGGGCCGGACGCGAGAGGTCGCCGCCGCCAATCACCGCTTCGAGGACACGGCGGTGCTCCGCCCACGCGGGGCACACCTCCACCGTGTGCTCCACCATGTCCTCCGGTCGATCCTCGCAATGGAAACACCCGGGCGTTTCCTCCCGCCCGATTCGGTGCAGGAACCTCCCGAAACAACCGTGTCCGTGTCCGGTGAGGACCTGCGTCAGGCGGAAGGTGAGGACGCCGTGGCGTCTCTCAAGCCACTCCTCAAAGAGAGGATTTACCGCCACTATTGTGGCGTGCCCTAGCATCTCAACGTCTCAGCTGAAAACTACGACACATGCTGGGATATACGTACCCGATGGTACAACAACATACGGTTTTTTTTTTTTTTTTTTTTTTCGGTTGGCAAATCATCAAATGACTTCTCCCGCTCTGGGCGGAGTAGGAGGGAGTTTCAGACTTTTATTGACTAAAACCCATCCATGTTCCTTCATCGCCCTTTGTGTTCCGGGGCCACGGTATCTCTTTCGAACAGTCCCGCAACCCCGAACAACATACAGCTGCTGTTTATAAAGCAAATCCAAATAATCTTAAGCCAACCGACTGTGCACAAACATTCTGGTCAAGAACTGAAAAACCTCCACGTTACGACCTTGGAAACGATTACCGGCAAACGCAATATCGGAGTCGATACCACTACGTGGGATCCGTTTTTATTGTACATACTCACAGAAAAAATGGATGCAGAAACCTACAGTTCACACAAATGGAGTGTCGAAGAGCTCCACGATATCTGCCTTCATTCGACGAGTTTATGGCATTCTTTGAGATTTACACAGCTCTCGAGCAAGTAACAGAAAATATAACAAGACTGGTTCTACGAAGCATGACGCCAAGGAATTTTCTATCAAACACTTTCCTAAGAAGAAGGCTAAGGCTTATTGTCATGCTCGATCTGAATGAAAATGTCCAATAAGCAAGTCGGAACATATTGGTTTCTTCTAAAACATTCCAAATTGTGGCACCTGAAGATAAAATAAATACAACTGCACAATTGAAAGTCAGTGAGAATTGTATGTTGCTGTTGTTGAATTGTGTGTTGTTGTTGTATTGTATGTTTGTTTGTATGTTGTTGTCTGTTTGTGTGTTTGTTTGTTGTTCCATAACATGATGCTATACAACATAAGGCTCAACCTAAAATTGCTGCTAATAACATATGACACCCAAAAGAGTTCCGACAGTACCACATCACAAATCACATCACGTTGCTGGGAATGTGAACGAAATTCTACTTGTCACTGTTGAACTGTACCATGTACCTGTACATGTTATGGCTGAAAACTCAACCAACCAAAGTCAATCCATATTAACCTGTTATTTTATAGCATCGGGAAACCATGCGTCTAATTATGATCAGAAATGTCAATATAGTTACAGTTAACAACATTATTTTCCTAACTCTGAAAGCCACAAGAGCGTGAAAGGAAAATATAAATGATTTCAGTGTATTACAGTGCAATATTTCATTTGAAACGTTTGTCAGCGGTCGGATGCTTGGGTTCATCTCGTTAACCTAAACTTACGTACTTCTATTACGTACGGCAATAGCAATAGGAATAGGTGTGGGTAATAAAAGACCAACGAAGATTATTGTACTTATTATCTATTATATTAAACAAAGTTCTTTAAGGGCAAATGTAACTACCAGTCTCCAAATACGATAAAACAACTGAAGTTAAATAATTGGGTATATCCTTACCATAAATAAAATCTAGATGACCAAACGTTTGGTCAGAAAGTACGCATAAAGAGGATTTTTGTAACTTGGATTGAAGCGTTTTTATATCTGTGACATTAGCAACATAGTCGTTGTTGCTTCCTAAGAACACCCACGGCATTGTTATACCAGACAAGTCATATTCCGGAGGGCTAAACCTTTTATAAGTTATTAAGTTTTGGAAAGTTCCAAAATCGTATTCAGTAAAGCCGTTGTTCTGCATTTGCCCCCATCTGATGAAGTTTTTAAGAGAAGTTCCAGATGGAGTATGACCAACTACTACAGGCAAAACATCACTGGTAATCTGGAACTCATCGTAACCTAAAACTGCAAATACAAGTACAGAGCAAAAAGGATATGCTAGGGTTGTGGTTCCGCACAAAAATTCTCCAGAATTTTGCAGTAGTCCGTCTCGTTTTAATACTTCTTTATTGAGGAAATCGCCTGTCAGTTGGAATCCTGGGGCAATAAGACTTTGGATCTTTATCACGCTAAATCTAGCGTTTTCCAACCATGCCGTCGGTGATAAGCCGAAGCCAACCTTTATCTTAGCGTTGTATTCAGGTTTCTTTGCGCAAAGAATTAATAACATGCTGACTCCTTGTGAGTGAGCGACGTACGATAACTGAGTTTCACCTGTCTTCAGTAAGACAAAATCTATGGCTGCTGGTAAATCATACAAAGCCATTTCATCAACAGAAAAGTCCCAGAATTCTGAATCTTTGTCAGGATTATACTTTGTATGGTTTCTGCCGTAAAAGTTTCCTCTAGCATTGGGAACCCAGACGTCGTAGCAGTTGTCAGAATAGACGTAGCAGTGAGCTTTGCCAGGTCCTGGTATAAGGCAGTCATCACCACTGAGGTAGAGGCCGTGCATGAACATTATGACACCTTTAGAGACCTTACAGCTTTCTTTGACAGGTAGACGGAAAAGCCCCAAGATGTATCCATCTTCTGTGGTCACAGAATACTGTTCAGCTGAGTAACCATCGTATTCCGCAAGTTCTGTGAATGTTAGATCTTGTCTTGGTGATAGGCCGAATGGAGAGTCACCATCATCATCACATAATACTGAGTGTATTGAGCAGAGCAGGATCAAGGCGTAGATAAAATTCATGTCTGACATTGAGTTCCTGAAAAATAAAATCCAAGATATATTATCGAATAATACCTAACACTCACTAATATTTTTTATCGTTTCCTTAAAACCATTTAATACATTTAATACTGTGAGTAACATCGTATCAGTATTGGTTATTTTATTGACTAATTCTGAAGAACCAAGTTATTTTACAAATGCTGAATTGTACCTGCATTTATAAAATGCAGGTAGGTATTTGATAACAGTCGTGCAAGTTGTAAAGTAATTATAAGCTTAAGGTGTGTTTACGATGTGGTGAAGGTCAAGTAAATAACCTGCTTTGGTGTTGTTGCACCAACGTGACTGATAAGCAGATAACTGATTGTTTAGTCTACGTCACGTCACACAGTGAAAGTTCTTATTTATGGTAGGTGACAAAGAAATCTTGGTAAGGCATTTTGGCCTTTAGGTAAAAACCGGTCATGAAGATGGAAGACAATGCTTGTATTAATATTCTTTGCCGACTTATGGCAATTGGAAGAACACCGCGGGGCTTAAGTCTATACGGCTGATCTAATGATATTTTACCTGTACCTACTGGTTACCTACTGGTACCATCAGGATTTTCTTATGCAAACATAATTAGGGAATTAGTTTTTATAGTTAGCGAACTTAGTAGCGTTAAATGTTGATAAGTAGTACTAGTTTTTTACGTTTTCCATATTTTTAAATTGTAAATAAGTTGATTGTAAGACCGAGCTATCGCATTAGGGAATACCTGTAATGATAGTTGTAAGGGAGATTTTAATAAATGAATACGTAATAAATAAATAATTACACATTGACACAAATTGACTGCGAATTAAAAAAGTTACGTGAGCACGCACTTGCCCTTGTTTGTTTTTAAAGGAAACTACCATTCTTTCCGCATAATCACTACGGGTACATAGCCTATAAGTGCGCACTGTTGGGACACAGACCTTCACTTGCTGTGAAAGGATATCGCCGTAACCCACTATGCGGACCCATGAGGGTTGGTGTATTACAGCGAATTTTAGGTTATGAGACATGCCGGTTACCTCACGATGTTTTCCTTCTATCGTTTAGAGAGAAGTATTAAATGTCACATTATTGAATGTCCTAGTTAATTTGTCGCATGTAAAGTGATGGCCTGAAACACAGGTTTAAATAAACCTAGATCGGGTAGGTCGCTAACAAACATTTGAATTCCACAATATCGTTTCTTGCAATTGTTAAATATATTTTAGTTATAGTTTACTTTTATGCACTAATTATATGTTTCAGAAATAACACTACTGCACCTAAATGTACATTTTTGTAATACTTTTTTAAAATAAATTATTCTTATTCTTATTCTTATTACTTTTACTAAGTTAATTAAAACAGGTACTAACTTTTTTCCGTTACATGGGGACCGAGTAGACTCCTCAATTGATGAACTTGTGCTACATGTGTTTCAACATTTCCGCCTTATATAACACCCGAAATATTACTTTTTTCATCATTGTTTTTTTTTTAAGATAGCGAGTTTATGAAGAAAAGACTCCTACACACGAGTTAAATTACGCTGTCTTTTGTGTTGGTTATATGTGACTGAATTATAATCACCATTCTTCTTTTCGAATCGATGACTTAGATTTTATTCGACCAGTACGTACGAAGCGACCTGAACAGCTTTATCGTTTGCTTCTTTCAAGTCCGAGGGTGAAGTTATTTGTGCACGATAGGCAGGAGAGAAAGTGTGGTATCTCATGTGCACCTCTCTCAGACGTAACTCGGGGAGTTTTACACTTCAATCCCCCCCGGGACGAAGCCCGCAGGTCAAGCGGGCCGGCACTGTTTAATTACACGCAAAAATGCTATAGCACTCTCCGCGTCCAGTTTAACAACGCTTTCAGCGGTTTTGGGTCTGCCTCGCTACTGTAGCGCTTCAGGTATGTTCGCTTGGGCGCGCACGGATTGCTTCTAGCGACCATGCGAGACGACTTAAACGGTCGTTTATTCGACGTTGCAGAGCGTGTATTGCTGCGAATGGGGGCCATTTTGAACATTTCGTTTAATTTTAATGATTGTAATCATGACAAATATTAATAATAAATGATAAATAAAGTGATTTGTTTTTTTTTTTAATTCTTTGTTCAAATACCTGAAGTAACAAGTTAGGTCTACATAACTCTGTTATAGTAGTTTTTTTTTAAACAAATGGGCATTGACACTGTAGTGCATTTTTTAGCAAATATCGTAAGTATTAACGCAATAAAGTTTAAAAAAATAGTTTAATGAAAATCTTCTTTTCTTCAATTAAAATTGAATATCTTTTTGTTAAATTATTGGATCTGTTATATTGATATCATATGAAATCGGCATTTAGTAGGCATATTATTAAATACATGGGCACTGACAATGTGGTACGTTTATTTTACAAAAATCGCTCTTGAACTTGATGGTGTGTTAAAAATTTGGGTTAAAATTAGAGAAGAACCAACTTTTTCTTCAAAAGAGCTGAATTTACATAAAAAAATCATAATTTATCGTGGTAGCTCTAGTATTCAGCAGTAATTAACAGAAATCAAAATGAAAGATTAATGACTTTTGTTGAAACTACAACCAAATTTGTAATAAAGGGTAGAAATTTCGTAAATAAAAGACAAAAAGGAAATATTTTCGGAACCCTTGGGTATAAATGGTTTAAATTTTTAATTGTTATAGTTAATTATCTGGTTCATCGAATCCTGAACGGTGGACCACTACTTACGCCACACCCTGTATATACAATATATATAGCGATACTGCAGTGCAAGTACGTAGCACTCGATTCGATACGATTCGATAAATCTGACAGTTATTCTCGATAAAATCAGTCTTTAACCAATCGAAAAGTTTGATTTATCGAATCGTATCGATTCGATTGTTATCGATTGCTACGTACTTGCAATGCTGTTGTGACAGACAAGTTACATATAGTGTCGCACTTATGAGACTACTGTGATTACTTGATTATGTGAATGAATTTGAATTATAAATTTGTATTATTTCTTTCGTGTAATTTCACATTTTGTAATTAATCTTTTAATGATTTGATAATTTATTTTGACATTTATTTATTTATTCTGAATTGTTTGTGTATTTTTACTTTTGACTTGTTCATTTATTATAGTTGAATTCAATGTTTTTTTATATGGGTTTCGGACCTGAAATAAATGTTTTTATTTTTTTAAATATTTTTTTGTGGAGCCAAGCAAAATATTTTTGTCGTTTGTAGATTGCCTAACTAAATACATATGAAGTACAAGCAATTAATATACCTACCTATGTTGTATATACAGTCTGTTTCAATATCGACTTGAACAAATAAATGACAGGTAAAAAAAAATACCCACTTTATATATTTAGATATTTTTATTGGTTGTGCCTGGAATACTTTTTATTAATACAGTTTGTAAGCGTTTAGCAAACAGTAGCAAAACAAAAGACAGTTAACTATACAATTAATTTAAATATCTATCACGTTTTGTGACATGTGACATTTAGCAAACACGCGCGGTACCACGTGGGGGTTTCGAGTGCTACACTCGCAGCCGGGGTGCGCTGTGCATGTATGACGATGGCCAGATGAACGTGGACGAGGCGAAAGACGTATGTGAGGATCGTTACAGGTGGCGTTCTGTGGTGTCCTATCCCTACGGGAAAAGGGTGTGTGTGAGTTTATGTGTGTATGTTATAACAAATCTACTTTATCCTAGCAAAATAAGGATATAATACGTAGACTTGAATAATTTATATAATTTAGAAGAATGATAAATTTACAAGAAAATAGTAAAAAATAAAATGTATGAATAAAAAAGACCAATCTAGCATGCACTCACAGGAGGGAAGAGAATAACGAATTTAGCAACGAGGGAATGTCACTCTGAGTTCACAGCTCCACCAGTCAGGCTTCAGGGCAACTCCCGCAGCACAGGAGTCCAGCAAACTTCAGTATGATATCAGAGTAGTGCCAGGCTAGGTTTCAGCGCAAGTCCCCGCAGCGTTGTAAGGAGACTCCGATGAATGTAGAAACACGTCAGTGTGTCTTTATCACTTCACTTTTAGTATAGTGAAGCAGCAGTAGTGCTGAAGCGGAGAAGATGGTTCTTCATCAGAACCCAGACGTAGACTTGTAGTGTAGATGGTTCTACAACAGAAACCAGATATCAACTTTTCAGTGAAGATGGTTCGGCATCAGAAGGCAGAAATAAACTGAAGGGAATGTGTCCGCCGCCGTCCCTTTTATAAGGAAAAATCTCAGCATTTTTCCAAATATCCATTTACGATTTCAAGTTGTTGTTGACCAAAGACATTCAAATATATTGTTATTGACATATGATCCGTATATAAATGGTCCGTATGAAGTCGGACGTACAGAATAGCACCGTCCCATATCTTCCCGTGGCTGTTGTAAGAGGCGACTAAGGGATTACCAGAGAATGGGCAGCAGCATTCTATGTGTCTTTTTGAAAGAACTGTACTGCGATCGCCAACCTGCCTGCTAAGCGTGGCGATTGTGGCAAAACCCCCCAAAATGGATACCGCATTACAAAAATAGTCGAGGGTAGACGGGCTGTCGGGTACTAGGGGCCCCTAGTACCCGACAGCCCGTCTACCCTCGACTACGGCAGCGGTCGAGGTGACGGCGTGGCAAGGGGTGCAAAGAATCCCCGGATGGGATCCGGCTGCCTATACCAACGACTGGACCTGGCAACGTATAACGCACGCACACTCCGGACCGACGAGAAGAAAGCGGAACTCGAAGAGTAATTGAGCAGGCTGCGATGGAGTATTGTAACCTGTATTGTAAATCTGGCAACCTGCTCTATTTTCGAGAGCACCCTCTCGGAAATAGAGCAGCCGACACCGGGAGTCCCAGGGTGGTGTTGGGTTTATCGACCACAAGTCCCTTGTGAACAACGTGGTGAAGATCGAGAGTGTGTCGACCAGGGTGGTGTACCTTATACTTATACCTCAAGATATTCGCTGAAGGTCTTACAGGTCTACGCCCCGACCTCGGCACACCCCGACGACGAAGTGGAGACCATGTATGAGGATATCTCTAAAGCCATGCATGGTCTCAAAACTCACTTTACCGTTGTCATGGGGGACTTCAACGCGAAACTGGGCAAACGAGACGGGGATGAGCTGCAGGTGGGGAAATTTGGAGTTGGACGTTGGAACTACCGGGGCCACCAACTGGCTAGTTTTATGAAGAAGGAGGGCCTCTATATGATGAACTCCTTCTTCAAAAAGCGTGAGCACAGGAAGTGGACCTGGCAAAGCCCCGATGGTGCAACCAAAAACGAGATTGACTTCATCATGTAACCAAGAAGCAAATGTTCAATGATGTCTCTATGATCAATCCGGTGAAAACCGGGAGCGATCACCGCATGTAAGAAGCACATTAAACATCAATATCAAGCTTGAAAGGTATCGACTGATGAAGTCTACGCTCCGTCCAGCACAGATCCAAAACCCCGAGAGCTTTCAGGTTGAACTCTAGAATCGTTTCGAATGCCTAGGAAGCTCAGTGGATGAATACAATAATGGGTTCGTGGAAACTGTCCATACGACCGGGTCGAAGTTCTTCAAGACACGTAGTACAGATCAGAACAAGAGGCTCTCCGATCAAACTCTCAAGCTCATGAAGGAGCGGCGTGAGATGATTCTGCAGTCGTCAGACGAGGCGTTGAAATACCGGCAGCTCAATAGACGGATCTCTAAATCTTTGAAGAGCGACCTCCGCCGCTTTAATACCGAGCGTATTAAAGACGCGATCGAGCGGAACAAAGGCTACAAGGTATTTACTAGAGATCTGGCTATTGGGCAGAGCCAGCTCACGAAACTGAAGACCGACGATGGCAGGATTTTATCCGCCAAACCGGAGCTTCTGAGGGAGATCGAAAGCTTTGTCCCTTTATCGGATCGTGTGGTTGTTCTTTATTCTTTGCACTTCTGATTTTATAAGCATTGGTAGCTTTTCTTGCCGAAAATTCTTTATATACTTGGCATGCTTTATAGTTTGCCGGGTGCGCGCCATTGCAGAGAACACATTGGGCTGGGGTATTTCGATCCCGTTTGGGGCAGTCCGAAGTTTTGTGAGACTCTGTGCATTTGACACATCGAAAGGGCCTCATGCAGTGGTTCTTCGAGTGCCCATACTGCTGACATCGCTGACATTGGACTATGCTTCGTCTCTTCCTAGGATCTTTCATAACTACTGCTTGATGATATATGTACTTGAGGTCTTTTGCAGCTTTGTTTTGAGCATTTGGCATAAGATTCACGAAGAATGTTGAGGTTGGCTTCTTTTCTGGACCGTATTTTGCATTTATGATATCTCCTGTGACTATATTTCCAGTCTTTTCGATTTCTTCTCTTATAACCTCAAGGGGCGTTGAAGGATGAAGGTTGCGAATTACAATTCTGAAGCATCTATCCTTTTTTCGGTTGAAGGTGTGTCTAAGTGATAAATGTAGACCAAAATAAATAAAATGCGAAATTCTCCATTTATATTATATAAAACTACCAAGCCACTCAGTCACTCACTGACTCACTCATGACATAATTGTTCTCTCAGATGGTGGAAGGGAAGGAACAAGTAACTCTCACGAGTAGGAGAAAAAAGTGTCGAACCCCCTTTTTGCCGCCCTTCCCCCCTGCCTATCGTATCTCGGAAACTAAGAGACCCATATTTGTTTTTTTTCTACGGATTTGTATAGAGGAGGCTCGGAAAAGTAATAACCAGTTTTCAAAGTTGTCCCCCTTGCCCCCCTTCTCCCCCCATTAGGCGGATCTTGGAAGTTAAGAGAAGTGGAACATTTTTTTTTCAAAAGGCAATGCGTTAGTCAAAATAATTTTACAAAACTCTCCCCTCTCCCCCCGTTCACCCCTCATACCATCGCGTCTCGGAAACTAGGAACCGTGGCGGCTTTTTGATTTTTACTATACTTTATTATTGAGGGGCGTTGAAATTTGTATACCCTCCCTTCCACTCCCCAACCTCCCCTAAACTTGAAAGGGCTGTAACTTCATAATGAATAGATATAGCCATTAGGTGTTTGAACAAATATTATAGTAGGCGTCGAAACCTGTCCAGTGGTGGTAGGGATAAGGCCACGACAGCCATCCGGTGGTAGGTAGGTCCTGAGTGGAGCGGACCTGCGAGACCGAGTGGAGCGAAGGGGGAGGTGGCGAGCGAAGCGAGCCGGCGACCTTCGTAGCGTAGCGAAGGTTGAGTGGGTGAAGCATAACTCTGGGGCGACGACAAGTAAACTTTAGGGTAATGTTTTTTTTAATGGGAAAAGCTTGTGACTTTTTTAAATAAGGTTTTAGATTGTTTTAGGGGATCTTAGGTTCTTAGACTGCTTAAAGGGCTCTGGAGTGTTTTCATAAGGTATTAGGGGTTCTTAAGGGGTTTCATAATCTTTAAAGTGCTCGAAGCGGCGTTTGGCGGCGGCGACCTCTCGCGTCCGGCCCTGGTGCAAGCCATGGTCCGGAGCGAGACGGAATGGGACGCCGTCGCCTCCTTCTGCGTAGCAGTAATGCTAGAGAAGGAGGTGGCGGAACGTTAGAGGGAGACGGACGGCGAGCTAGCCCATAGCCCACCGTCCACAGGCCCGCGCCTACGGTGGCCGGGGGCCACGTGGTGGCCCCCGACGCCCGGGGCGTCTCCCGCGGCGCGGGCGCCGCGGACGCTGTGAAGAACCTCACAGCGTCCGCGGCGCCCGCGCCGCGGGAGACGCCCCGGGCGTCGGGGGCCACCACGTGGCCCCCGGCCACCGTAGGCGCGGGCCTGTGGACGGTGGGCTATGGGCTAGCTCGCCGTCCGTCCGTCTCATGACGACAGGCCGTGTCGACGGCGCGTTCGTGTTCCACGCGCGCCTCAAAGAGAGTCAGCAAAAAGGAAGGGGTCCGCAAGGACCGACCGACCGATGCCTGCCGGGGTTGCGGGACTGTTCGAAAGAAATACCGTGGCCCCGGAACACAAAGGGCGATGTAGGAACATGGATGGGTTTTAGTCAGTAAAAGTCTGACACTCCCTCCTGCTCCGCCCAGAGCGGGAGAAGTCATTCGATGATTTCCCATCCGAAAAAAAAAATAAAAAAAAATGGGGGAAATGTTTTTTTTCAATGGGAAAAGCTTGTGAGTTTTTTAAATAAGGTTTTAGATTGTTTTAGGGGATCTTAGGGTCTTAGACTGCTTAAAGGGCTCTGCCTGGCTATTCACAACGCTTCGATTCGATTTTCGATTCGACAAGTCGTATGTCTATCTCGCTCGATTTCGTAATGTCAAAAAAAGATAGACATATGACTTTTCGAATCGAAGCGTTGTGAATAAGGGGCCTGGAGTGTTTTCATAATGTATTAGGGGTTCTTAAGGGGTTTCAAAATTTTTAAAGTGCTATAATGGATTTTTCAATTCATGTATGGTTTTCTATGGATTCTTAAAATTATATAAGGGTAAGGAATACTTCTTAAAAACCCGAAACCGAAACCGCGAGCTGCGCGCAGCTCGCGCACAATGCAAATACTATTTTTAATATAATCGTAACTAAAAAGTGTAAAATTAAAAAAATAAATTAATAAACCCGACTGCTTAAAACATAAGTAATAACTTTAAATAAAAACGGAAAAGAAAAAAGCCGAAGAATTATAATGTCTATCATTTAAAATCCCGGAATTCATAATTCTGAAAGTCGTAAATACGAATTTTTTGCTGTCCGATTTTCATATGTCCGAAGAATCACATATCCGATTTATCGTTAGTCCGAAAAACATTCCGATTTTCGATTTTATTCGAAATACTTCGAATAAACTGCTAAAATTGTCGTAAGTCTTGCTAGCTGGCACGAGGAGCGTAGGTCGAAGGCCGGCGGAGCGACGATGACATTTGTGACAGAAAGTGCGTGTGTGTAATGTAAACTGCGGGCATAGCGAGCGCGCGTCATGGAGTCGTAGCAGGTTATAAATTTGCTTATATTTTGAAAACGGTGCGTCCTATCGCAAAAATAATGAGAAATTCGCCCCCTTTTAGAAAGCACGTGCCGCGTAATTCTCAACATTAAGGTAAAAAAAAAAAGAAAAAAAAAATGGATTCGTATTTTTAATGTTTCGTATTATCAATTAGTCGGACTCGGACTATTGAAATTCGGTATTTTGAGAATAGTTATTATGAACGTTCGGAATATTGAAATTTAGGAATTATGAAAATAGGATTAATGATAAATCGGAGCAATATTCCCTACAAGAGTCTCTCGCGAGTAACTTAGGCTGCGTACAACCTCATTTCTTCATAATACTACGTAAAACTTCATTTCTTCCTAACAGTATTGTATGTTGCACACAGGTTTGATTGACAACCCTAACCCACAATTTTAAAATTCAACAGTATGTTGCATACGGTTTTTTGTGTGGCGATAGTCACTACAGTAATCAATAATTAGATTTTAAAAGAAAACACGACCATTAAGAGCCAGACAAAAAAATAATTACTAAGTCATAAAAAAAACCCACATGGGTGAGCAAGATGAGTTTAAAAAAAATGGTTCCTAGTGAATTCCTATCATAGCTTAAAACATTTCGTGTAAAAACCAAATCCAAAAACAAAATATTGTGTTTATTTGTTTTTTAAGGATGTTTATAGATTTTCTTAGTTTCTCTTACGCAGTTAAAAACTATAGTAGTTTAAAATTGATACATACAATACTGTTTGGAAGAAATGAAGTTTTACGAAGTATTATGAAGAAATGAGGTTGTACGCAGCCTAAGTTACTCGCGAGAGACTCTTGTAGGGAATATTGCTCCGATTTATCCATTCATCCTATTTTCATAATTCCTAAATTTCAATATTCCGAACGTTCATAATAACTATTCTCAAAATACCGAATTTCAATAGTCCGAGTCCGACTAATTGATAATACGAAACATTAAAAATACGAATCCAATTTTTTTTCCTTTTTTTTTTACCTACATGTTGAGAATTACGCGGCACGTGCTTTCTAAAAGGGGGCGAATTTCTCATTATTTTTGCGATAGGACGCACCGTTTTCAAAATATAAGCAAATTTATAACCCGCTACGACTTACTGTTCGTAAGTCGCGGCCGCCACCACTGGGCCACCGCTGCTCTCATTTTATTTTCTGAATTTAAAAATTATTCTACGAATATGATGGCATTCATTAAGAATTTCCAAACGTATATGTAATAGAAGCCAAACTGATCGGTAACAAAGCACTCACGAAACATTAAGGGAACGCAATGGCGCGGCTGATCTGCTGGACTTTGCTCTACCACAGGAATATGGACGAATTTAACTTATACTACACGTTGTTGTTAGAATGTTGGCAAATTGAGACCAGTCTTGGTTTGGCTGAAACTGAGTTGCTCGTCATATGGAAGCTTGAACTGACTTCTTTTTTTTACATAACCTTCTCTATCCCACTCTTGGGCAAAGGCCTCCTTCAACTCTTTGCATTTCTCCGGAACCCGCGGGTCCTTCTTACAGTTCCGAAGGAACCGCTCCAGCCCGCTTAGCATGACCACCGTAGAAACGGGTTTTTTCGAAGAAAAAATCGACAAATCTTTTGTTCATCTGTCGTTTTGTCGATTCAATGACAGAGGAACAAAAGATTTGTCGAGCGTGAATCATGGTCACCTAGGATGACTATAAATAAACGGTGTAAAAAGACTTAACGAAGCCGAAAGGCACTTGTTCTCCCCGTCATTACGATATTTTATTTGTTCTAGAGTCGTAAAAAAAATAATAATAATAATACAAAAACATATCGTAATGAAATGGTCTAGTCTAGACCATACCTGGGAGCCTTCATAGTTACGGAGATATTGGGGGTCAAAGTTACAACTTTAACACGTTATACTTGTTTTATAAAGTAAGTTTTTTACTTGAAACACCTCCACGACCCCCATACTATTCAATCCATCCACCAGCACAATGATTTGAGTACGTTACATTGAGACCTACCGTAAAACGTGATATTACACCTCAAAAAAAAAGTCGTTTCCCAGCAATATTTTTTGCGTAAAGATACTTAGTTTGGTGTACAGAATGCTTGGTTGACGGCTTCGTGAAGGGTCTGTTTATACCCTGCGTAGTCTTGCCAAAAATATTTGATGAAAACGTAAACAAAAATGTATCAGAAAACCCCCGTGCGGATATCACTGTCACTTATAAAATATTGAATTAATAATTTGAATTCTTGAAACCTGAAATTATAATAAATTAAAGACTTCAGACGTTTTTGATTTGACAATTTGAGGTTAACACTTCGTCGACGATTTTTCAATCAGAATAAAATAAAATTAAAGTGACCATATTTTAAAAATAATTGTTGGAAAAAGTGATTATGTTATATATATATATATGATAATGACCACTGTTATGAATTAATGGCTTTTCATAACGATTCTTTAGCAGTTTCTTTCGAATCTTTAAACCATAATTATCAAAAGGAAATAACAATCAGTAACCGTAAAACCGGATAATTTTCTAGAAAAGTGGCACAATTTTCCTCGAACTTCCAAAGTTATGTATTAAGTTATCTTCCGGATATAGGGACCAGGATTCTGCATTGGTTTGCAAATGGGATGCGAGGATGTAGGGCCAGCTTACCAGCTCTTAATTTATATGTAACATGCTGCGGTGCAGTGCAATGCAATGGCGTGGAAGATACGCCGGCTGCCGTAACTGGGGTGATGGAAAACTATTATATTAAATGATAAACTATATACAAGAGTACTGTTACTCGTAACTGGTTGGAAAATTGAGCTTTATTAGGTACCTACATTATAATATGGGTAGATGAAAATAAGGGATGACGTCAGAAAGTAAACGTTTTGTTTCTGTTTAAAGATGCATTTACATGAAATGACGCATGTATGGACTCACAGATCTGCACCCCAATTGTCTATAATAACACACTATGACAATGCGAAGGCTTTTAAAGGAAATGACATGACTTTTTTGGTTCTTTTTAATCTGAGATAATCTAACCACGGTAAAGAAAATCATCACAGATACAGACTGCCTAATCTCTAGTTTCGAGCTGGAAATTGCCTTAACTTTCGAGAAAATAATGTATGAAGATATTATATCTTTAGTTAGTGTAGATGTAGAGAAGTTTTAGTGATGTCAATAGGTAAATGGCGCTGTGCTGAGTTTGGACCCAATTATAATTTATTATTACATCTAGGTACTTGTGATATTCTTATCTCTATTTTTGCACAGAATAACACACTGAAATTAACGCACGCAGTCAAATGACTGACTGTTTCAACTGTCTGAAGGACTTCATCTATCGTGACAATGACATCTACAATTTTTCAAATGTCGTTCAACGCAACGCCTTCTGAATTACGCTGAATGCATTCTCAAGTATATCTGCTTAAAGCACAAACATGTCGGTAGGTACACCTTGTTTTTTTTTCCCCCTCATTATTTTCTTTTGCGTAATCAAAGCGTAAGCGTAACCATTCTTAAGACTTTGATTACAAAAATGCGTTTCAGTACGACCATCCTCATAATTAATAATTACCGCTGCGATATGTAAGTATAGGAACGTAAAACTTGGTGTTACCAAATCTACCTGTGTTGCATTGTGAACTTCAAAATCCTACCAAGCGAAATTTAAAAATGAAAATCTATGTTTTGCAGGATATTTACGTGACTAGGATATAATTAAGTTAAACTATATTTTATCCTCTTCCGATTAATACAAATTAATCTGTGGTTGCGTTAAATTTGAATAAAGTACCAAGCTTCATATTATTTCAGTTTTCTCCTTTGCAGTACATTGCTTCAAATGTTTGAAGAAACCCCTCTGCCGGCAACGTATATAGTGCAATTAATATTGTTGAACTGGCAAGATGGCATTGCCATTGTATGTGTGTTACGTTACGCCATCAGATGTCTGCTTGTTTTACCCACTTCTGTAGATTACAGTCCTAGTTGCTGCAAAGATATCATAACGCAGTTTTCATTATAATAAAAGTTTTAACTACATTCAAACCACGTAGCAAAATTAATCAAATCACACCCCTAAACATCCCTACAAATAAATAATCATGAGCGATTCCAAAACAAAGCCGAAGCACATAGTTGTAGTATGTATTAGTGGCGGAGACGGCGCGCGGCGGTAGTAGTGAGTACTAGGCAAACAGGAATGTTTGGAGGCAGTCGCCGCGATGTTGGTAAGCAGACCGTGCGAAAAGGCGATGCGGTATATTGAGCAAGTGTCTTTTGGGTAGACGAGTATTATATTGGCAAAGGAAGAAAAGAAAGATATATTTGCTCTAAATATTAAGGGAAAAATGCGTCTCGTTCGACGCAAAAACGCCATTGCTCAGCATTATGCTGTGACACCTATGTGAGACAGTGGCATAGCGCTGGTATTCAGCTGCATTCGGTTACTTTGAAACCCGACCCCAACACAGTTTGGAAAGGCTAGGCCGATAATGGTGTCGATTCTGTTGTGCACAAACTAAACTTAATTTAGGCTATTGCATTCAGTCAAAAAAGTATCGGGAATGGATGATTTGTTTATGGTTCCAAATTCAAATTTTTGTTTTTTTTTGTAGTTGTTAGATTGGCACAACTGTTTTCCATTTTGGCGCGAAGTTTGAGTTGCATCTGTTATTTATATTAAATACAGTGCTGGTTTTAGTAATATCATATATAGTGTGTATTGCGAATTTCATAATGGACAAAAATATCGAACAAAGTGTTTGTCTTAAATTTTGCATCGCCAATGGAATTTCGTGTTCGGAGTCACTGAAAATGTTACAGAAGGCTTACGGTGAATCGACTTTATCAAAAACTCGTGCTTATGAGTGGTTCAAAGCGTTCAAAAGCGGTCGAGATGTGATGGAAGATTTGCCTCGCTCTGGTAGGCCGTCAACGTCTGCAACTGAAGTTAACATCGCAAAAGTGAAGAAAATTGTGACTGAAAATCCCCATTCAACTCTGAGAGAGATAGCCGCCGAACTTTCTGTATCTCACGAGTCGATCCGTACCATTTTAACTAATCATTTGGGTATGAAACATGTTGCTGCTCGGCTAGTCCCAAAAGATCTGAATTTTCTCCAAAAAATCAATCGCATGAAAGTCGCTGAGGACATGCTAGAACGAGTCAGTTCGGACCCAACATTCATGAAACGCATTGTTACTGGTGACGAGACATGGGTTTACGAGTTTGACATGCAAACTAGTCAACAAGCTTCGGAGTGGCGCCTTCCAACTGAACCGAAACCGAAAAAACCACGCCAAAGTCGATCAAAAGTCAAAGTCATGTTGACTGTTTTCTTTGACTATCGCGGTGTTGTGCACTCTGAATTCTTACCGGAAGGTCTAACGGTAAATAAAGAATATTATTTGAGCGTTATGCGGCGTTTAAGAGAGCAAATTCGACGAAAAAGGCCAGATTTGTGGAAAGAAAATTCTTGGATTTTGCACCACGACAATGCGCCTTCGCACAAGGCTATCATTGTGAACGAATTTTTGACCAAACACTCAACAAATACCATCCAGCAACCACCATATTCACCAGATATGGCTCCTGCTGACTTTTTTCTTTTTCCTAAACTCAAATTACCACTTCGTGGCACCCGTTTGCAATCAATAGAAGACATAAAGGAGAATTCGCGGCGAGAACTGAACTCAATTCCGGAAGCAGCGTTTAAAAAACGTTTTGATGAATGGATTATTCGTTGGCGCAAGTGTATCGTTTCTAAAGGAGCATACTTTGAAGGTGATAAAATAAATTTGGATGAATAACAGACATTTTGTGTATTATTGATCTTTTCCCGGTACTTTCTTGACAGAGTAGTATATCGAAAAATAAAACCATTAATTTCGAAACCATCTTCATTCTTTCTTACATTCAAGTTTGAACTTGGAATCGATAGTATGCGCAGAATGTTGGAAATGAAAGCGTCTAGTATTATTGGGTAAATTAACGGCTGCTTTGGCCGCGTCGTACAAGTTTGGACCAAGTTAGTGCGTGTTTGTTTGTCTATCTATTTATGATATATAATGATATTCCAGCCCTGTGGAATGTTCGTAGATATCTAGACGTTTGCACTGGCTATGTACATACCTAGCTAAGTTTTACAAATATTTGAATTCTGATTACGTTTTGGTCAAATATGTAAACTTACATCTTAAGCCTTAAACTTGTGTAAATGTCGCTAATATTTTGTCGGACGCAATTTTTTGTTTGTGGTTTGTTTTTTTTTTCAATAAAAATAATAATAAAAAATTAATCGGTAATCAATTAATAATATTAATAAATAATTAATATTACTTACATTGACTGTCAAGACTTAAATTGAGATGCGTTGATGCGTTGGTATTTTCGTGAAGTATTTAAACTTGTTGGAACAAACAGTGCCGAGCCGAGTATTGTGTGTAGTAGTCACTGAAAAAGAGGTATCTTTAGTCATTTACACTTCACCCTAATCTCACTAGTCATTTACACTTCACCCTATTTTAATGGTTCCAAATCAACGTGGCATAACGTCATATTAACCTGAAAACAACCTTTAACTCCTTCCACCAATCTCAAGTAAAAATGACACTCAATTTACAAAAGTGATATTCTGAACAATATGAAGCTCGTATAGGCAAGCTATTAGCTCCAGGGCATGATGGATGATGGTCCCAGGCGTGATCACATGTTGGAGAAGGAAATTGTGTTGCACCGCAGCCGAGCTAGTAAATTGTATTATAGCTTGGCTTGAAATAAGCTCTTCATTTGTGAGACGTTATAACGTTGCTGCGTTGCTGCGTTTTTGCATTATAGTCCTAGTCATTTATTATACGCTGTAGGTACACTTTTTTGAAGTGTATTGAAAAAGCCAGATCTCAGCGCTAGTTCAAATTTTGATCTCGCGACAATGATCCATAATACAGCTATAGATTCGGATGAGAGATCGCTTTAGTCATGCCAAGAGACCAAAATAATTTGGTCTTTTTTTCTTTTTGTAACTTAACATCACGCCTTTAATCCCCGAAGGGTTAGGTAGAGTTGTACCTAATATTACATCCACATTTCGTCAGTTATGTTTAAGTCCCATGTAATAGGGGACGAGTCTATTGCTACTAACCGGGCACAAATCCAGACTCCGTGGCCGCTATTGAGAAATTTCTGATGAAATACTCAATAACACTTTGCCTGACCTGGGAATCGAACTCAGGCCCTCGTTCTCTAAAAAAATACCCAGAATGTTTTCTATTTCTGATTGAAATTTATTTTATTTGCCAGAATATAGGTGCATAGATGATATCATGGTAAACTAATTTTAGTTTCACTATATTCGACTTATCAGTCGTGCAAATATTTCTAGTACATGCATAATAATATCATTAAATTACATCCATGTCATAAATGTCATTAGTCATACACAATAACTATACACATCATTGTCATAATAGAATTTACAGTCTTGCTTCGATTAGTATTAGTTAGGAACATTACATTATAAAATATAATTATTAAATTAAGTAGTTAGTAAATTAGTTATTATTAGTAATAAAATAATATCTCACAGTCACGACAATTCATCAATGTATAAATTAATTTATAAAATTATTTATTTATTTATATGTATAAAGGGTGTAAAACACGTCTTAACGAAGCCGAAAGGCACTTGTTCTCCCCGTCATTGCGATCATTTTTTTGTTCTACACCATACCTGGGAACCCTCTAGTTACGGAGATATTGGGGGTCCAAGTTCCAACATTTTGACAAGTTTTTATTGTAAGATTATTACTTTAAACACCTCCACGACCCCCGTACTATTCAATCCATCCATCAGCACAATGTTTTGAGTGCGTTACATTGAGTTCTACCACAAAACATGATTTTTCACCCCAAAAAAAGTCGTTTCCCAGCAATATTTTTTGCGTAAAGTTACTTAGTTTGATGTACAGAATGCTTGGTTGACGGCTTCGTGATGAGGTCTTTTACACCCTGTATATGTAGGTACTTACTTTTAGTTTTTTTTTTGTAATTATATAAGTTCTAGTTGTAGTATGTATATAATGTACATAATAATTTTATTGATCATGTAATAAATGCGTACAGGACAATATATTAACAAACTCGAATAAATAACTTAATACCTACTTACCACATATTAACTAAAAATTGATTTGGCAATTAATTTATAAATAGTGTCAATTTATATTTTAATAAGTCTTCGTTAATTTATTTACATCATCTGTTTAAAATTTAAATAATCATGTATATTTAAATAATCGATTTCTTTATGGGTCTACAACCAGGGAACATTCTGTTAATCTGTTGTCATCTGGCTAAACTATCATGACTGTGCTTTTCTATCAGTTTACTGTTAAACTGTTTTAACGTAAATTGGAGTAAGTACTGGGCATACACAAACATACCGCTATTCCTGGCACACGGCCAAGTAAATAAATATCAAATAGCTCTCGACTTCTCTCTAAACTGAAGGTCAAGCTATCAATTGTACACGTGCGAAAATAAAGGGAAAATAACACTAAATTTTATGACCAGCACACTTTTGGCAGTAAACAGATGGATACAGAAGGTAAGCTGTGTGTTTAAAGGCAAAAACACACTAGAAACAAATTTCTACACGGTTTTTGAGCTACGGTTACGTATTATGCACAAAATCATTGTTTTGTGGAATCATTTACCTTGAGTGCATGTAATTAAATAGTGTTCTATTTAGGAGTTGTCCGGTTGATTACGTGGTCGTAACTCGCAAGCGCTACTGCTGACCATGAAGTCCTAGGTTCGAATCTCAGGTCAGGCAGTGCCTTATCGGATGTCCATCAAGAATTTTCAGTAGCGGTTTGGAGTCAGGTTTTACTCGCACATCGAAATGTGAATATACTGCAGATATACAACTATTCTTTAACCTTTTGAGAAAATCAGAGGTAATTTTATGTCATTAGGATTCAGAAGAAATTGCCGTAAGAGCGTTAAGTCTTTGCACCCTGTCCTCTTGAGATATGTAGGCATTTCTTTTTTCTTCAAAGTTCTCCTTCTACAATCTTTAACAACATTGAGAAAACACGCTTGTTATGATTTTAGCGCCACGATTATTATTTCCCCTTTATATTCTACCCCGGAGTAAAATGTCTCATGTCGTAAACTGACATTTACGCTTTTTATGACGAACTAGAGTTTTCTGCTCGTGCAGGCAGTTATTTATTTTTATCTTTATACTTAAGTTGTGTCCCGGTTTTATGTTTATAAGTATGTAAGGAAGGGAAACTGAAAGTGATTATTATTTCGCATGCTTTATGTATAGAATCAAATTCTTTTAACTTATTCGACCTCACTTAACCGATAAAAGAGGTCATCTCCTTTTTACCCGACTGCGGCGAAGCCCAAAAAGAGGGTAATGTGTTTGACCTGTATGTATGTTGGTATGTATGTATGTCGTTTTTTTGTTCCCTCGTAACTCTTTAACGGATGGAGGGATTTGGATAGATTATAAGTCGTTAGATTCTTCTTGATGGCGCGAGTGTTACTGGCTACATTTGAATCAAAAAACAAATAAAAACCGTGGATTTGGGGTGCCATATTGTGGAGTTCAAATTTTTTTTTCTTCTAATACCATCGAGTGGGGTATCAAAATGAAGGGTGGGTTTTAAAAGGTGATTACAAAAATATCTAGTCAAGATCAAAATCAATCAAAATCAAAGCATTTATTTCAAGTAGGCCAGTTACAGGCACTTTTGAATTGTCGAAACAAAGATGTAAATGAAATGTAGCTACAGTCTCAGTCACAAGACATAAAAACTGTGAAAGTACTGTAGATGCCCATTCCCTAGCGTAGATCTCTATGGAGAAGAACGGGCAAGAAACTCCATGGACACTCTTTTAAATCAAAATATTGTTACAAAATCTTGGTTACATCATTCATGTTGAGATGGTATATTATGTGAGAACAATGTAGCAAGATGTGCACGTTAAAAGTGTCCATAGTAAAAACAAAAAATACAATTCAAAAATAAACATACAAATAAGCCATGGCAACTAAGAGATGACCAGTCACAACTGACAGCGCCCGTTCACGAACATGACGCATGGATCAGCACCATTCAACTCAACCATTTTGAAGGGAACTGAATGATCCGACACACGCGCCACCATCAGCGAGACATTAGAGTGAGCGTGACATACTCTCAACCGCCAGGGCACATTCAAGTCAAGAAAAGACGTTGGATTTCAGTGAATGATAGCTTTCTAGTACATAGTACTCACACAATATGGGCTATGCGATTATATAATACTAGAGATTGATTCTATACAATGCAAAGACAGTTGTACAATCTTCAGCAGCTCCAACAATTCTATTTAATACTATCAATTTATGCGCCCCTGTCCATGTGGAGCAGGACCAGCATTGAGCCACGCATTTTTATAAGCGATATAATCGCCCAACTTGTAATAAGCTTGCTTACATAGTGTGCGTTTGATGCATGTTTTAAATTTCGTCTCATTCAGTTCAAGAATACTTTGTGGAATTTTATTATAGCAACTCAAACAGTACCCCATGAAAGATGAGTCCACTTTAGCGAGTCTGAAGCCTGGCTGAACTAGTTGGTCCCTATTTCTAGTACTGTAATTATGTCTATCACCTCTTTTACCAAAAAGATGCAGATTTTTTCTGACGTACATTATGTTTTCGTAGATGTACTGACAATGTACCGTCATGATGCCAATATCCTTAAACAGTTCCCTTAGAGAATCGCGCCTACGAAGATTATAAATGGCTCTGATGGCTCTTTTTTGCAGAATAAATATAGATTCAATATCCGCGGCCCGTCCCCATAGCAAAATGCCATAAGATATTATACTATGAAAGTAACTAAAATAGACCAGTCTAGCGGTATCTACATCAGTAAATTGACAAATTTTTCTAATAGCATATGCTGCTGAACTTAGACGCGCCGCAAGGGATGTTAAATGAGAACCCCATTGTAGCCTTGAATCAAGCGTAATCCCCAGAAAAACCGTTTTATCTACGAATTCAAGTTTCTCTTTGTTTAATATTATTTCACAATCACTACTTTTAACATTGGGTAAAGCAAATCTTTATGCATTTACTTTTTTTTTCATTTAATACTAAATTGTTTGCTGTGAACCAATTATGAACCTGAAGTATCATTCACGTCATCTAGATTCTGGGCCCGTCTATTTATCTTAAAAATAAGGGAAGTGTCATCAGCAAACAACACCATATTTTGAGGTTGGTTTTTCAATAAATAGGGTAGATCATTTATATACACGAGAAAGAGGAAAAGACCCAATATTGAGCCTTGTGGAACCCCCATTTTTACTTTTAAACCTTGTGAATTAACACCATTTATTTGAACACGTTGTTGTCTATCACTCAAATATGATTTTACCAAACTAAGTGCAAGTTGACCTAATCCGTAATGCTCAAGTTTCAAAAGTAATGTGTCGTGATTTACGCAATCAAATGATTTGGAAAGGTCACAAAATATTCCTATGGCGTCTTGAGACTCTTCCCACGCAGTAAATATGTGCTTTAATAAGGTTACACCGGCGTCAGTCGTACAACGTCCCTTGGTGAAACCATACTGTTGATCATGTAAAATTTTGTTGGTGTTAAATGATTGAGCATTTGATTAAGCATTACCTTTTCAAACACCTTGCTAAAAACTGGCAACACGGATACAGGTCTATAATTATTAGTATCTTTACTTTCCCCGGATTTGAAAAGAGCTATGACTTTACTGTATTTTATTAGATCAGGGAAAACTCCTTGGTCTACACACAAATTAAAAATTAAAGCTAAGTATGGGGCTATAGTCTCAAGTATGGATGCACAAACTTTGATAGACATTCCCCATAGATCTTCGGTCAGTTTGATTTTTATTTGCCGGAAAGCTTTAATAACTATCATAGGGTTTATGTGTTTAAATTTAAATTCAACCGTGCAGCCAGATACATTCGCCTTTAATAAACCAATTGAGACTTCAGGTGAGGAATTAAGAGCTTCCGTATTTTTAATGGTATATCGGTAAAGAAATTTACAAATTCTTGAGCTACTTCCAGATTAGAGCTTTTAGGACCACATGCTGAATCTAATGTGTAGCTAGTGTTACTTATTTTCTTCCTGTTAGTCTCGTTATTTATGACTTTCCAGACTGTCTTTATTTTGTTTTCTGCTGTTTTGATTTTGTTGCCAATATGCAGGGCTTTAGCAACCTTGCATGTATTTCTAAAAATTTTTGAATACTTAGCAACATACCGGTTAAAAGTTTCGGTGTTTATATAAGGCTTAAGGCCATAAAGCTCAAATAGCCTTTCCCTACTTTTTCTGATTCCTCTAGTTGCCCAATCACTAAATATGAATTTAGGGCTAATACTTTTTGTCTTCTTTTCAAAAGTTTTGTTGAATTCCGTGTGAACTATTGAAAAGAAACGATCATACAATTGATTTATATTAATATCGTCATGGCTCATAACACCTAACTTGTTCTGTAGGGAAATATTATACCTATTTAATTTGCTAGAAGTTATAGGTCTAAATTTGATCTGAACTTTTTGCAAAGGTGTATTACACCTAAAAGTTACAGTTTGTCCGCTATGGTCAGACGGCAGACAGTTTACTATGGCTTTATCTAAGTAATCACAATTGCAGAAAACATTATCTGTACAAGTCGCAGAAGATGGAGTGACTCTAGTAGGTTCTATAAAAGTGTTGGTCAAGTCAAATGACTTAAAAGATTAAATAACCGACTGCTATTTGAACTTTCTTCTAAAATATTGATATTGAAATCACCACAAATAATTGTAGATTTATTACTGGCTGCAAGTTTGCCAGAACATCTTCCATTATTGATTCAAATAAGGAAAAGTTTTGATAGTTTGGGGGTCTGTACACACACACAATTACATGCTTATCTAGCTCAACACAGGACAGTTCGACGCAATGTTCACTCGAGAGACCTACTATGTCATTTCGTTGCTTATACACACATCAAAAATGTCTAGGGATCAAGCATTTTTATGCGGATTTCTTGAGATTGAGATGTGGCTTTGTAATAAATTTATGATTTTATAAATTTATATGGATCCTTTTTGGTGCATTTCATAATTTGAATCAGGAACTCTCAATCAAATTCGAGTAAAAGATGAAAATAAGCTGTCAATATTTTCCCTATAAAAACATACAACGCATTGAAGACATTATTAGTGCTACTGTTTCCCTACTACTGATTAAAACCAACGTTATTATGGAGCGGCGACGTCATTTAAGCAGGGAAGAAATGCTCAGAGCCGTGGGAATGATAGAAGCTGGTTCCCGGCAACGTACTGTAGCTTTAGCTCTGAATACAAGTCAGAGTGTTATCAGTCGACTTTGGACACGTTACCGAAGCACTGGTACCGTGGCTGAGCGCCATGGAGGACGGTATCGCTGCACCACACGGAGACAAGACCGATACATTCAAATCTTAACTCGAAGAGCTCCAACAATAACCGCCATGATGTTAGCCGTGAGGCTTCATCACTCTTCAGGGAACTTAATTAGCGACCAAACAGTCAGAAACCGCTTGCATGAAGTGAACCTTCATTCCCGAAGACCGCTACGGGTACCACCTATAGCAATGCACAATCGTAGGATTCGATATCAATGGGCTCTTGAACACAGAAATTGGGCAGAAGAACAATGGCGTTTCGTGTGCTTTTCTGATGAGTCTCGTTTTGGTATGAGACCGGATACAAGACGTATACGACACTGGAGAACCCCTGGACGCCAACAGCGATTAAAATCCTGCCAGGAAGTCCATCCTTATAGTGGTGGAACCATCATGGTATGGGCGGGTATTTGGATCGGCGGAAGAACTGAGTTGATTTGGATCAGAGGCAACCTCAACGCTCAAATTTATGCTGAGACGATTGTATCAGACGTCATCGTTCCTCTACAAGTGCAAATCGGTCCCTTATTTCAGTTAATGCATGATAATGCACGACCGCACACCGCAAGAGTTGTAAGACAGACTCTCGCCGCAGCTAACATCAATGTCCTGCCCTGGCCTGCTCAGTCGCCAGACTTGAACCCGATTGAGCATGCATGGGATATGCTACAGAGAAGAGCTCTGCCGAATATGGAGGGTATCCAGTCGCAAGAAGACCTTTTTTTGTTGTTGCAACGAACATGGGCGGCCATTCCACAGCGTGATTTGGATGAACTCATTTTGAGTATGCCAAACCGATGTTCTTGTGTTGTTAGTGTTCGCGGTAGAAACACGGATTATTAATTGTTTAAGTTACCCAATAAAATTTTAAAGAAAACTGTTATTTCAGTCTTTTTTTCGAACTTTAATGTTAGTGGTTCAAATGTCAAAAATCCCTTTATTAGGAAAATGGCAAATTTCTTTATTAATGCAAAGGTGACTTGGTTTATCGTTACTGTGACAAACGAAAACACTTTATTTGATGAATCCTTAAAGAAAATTTTAATTAATATCAATCAGGAGAAAAGTTATTGCAAAAATATATGTTGATCCCTAGATACTTTTGATGTGTGTATTTGAAACCATTTTTTATTAATATTAGGGAACCTCCACGAAGCATAGTTTTACGGTTGAAGCAGCTACCCACCATATAGTTTTCATAATTAATAAGCATTTGGTAATCCTTTAGCCAATGTTCAGTAAAACAAATAATGTCAAACTTACTATTCTCTAAAAATGCAACATCTCTAAATATACAACTTATATGTTTGAATGTAATTCGAAATGACAAATAGTATATTCAAATTTTAATGTTTGGCACGCTCTGCAGCCTGAACGACTCGATAAAGGGCTCATCATGAGGATTTTAAAATGGTATAATATCTAAGTAACTAAAAAGTGTAAAATAAAAAAAAATATTAAAAAAACATAAAAAACCCGACTGCGTAAAAAGTAGAAAAACTGAAAAGAATTAAACAAGTTCATTAGACAGGACATATTGACTGCAACAGTCGGGACCCATTAAATCATCTAGACTAAAATCATTACATCCAATATGGGGACCAACTGTTGCAGTCAATATGTCCTGTCTCCTGAACTTGTTTTAAATCAAATCAAATCAAATCATTTATTCGCATAGAATGTAGGTATTTGTACAATAAAGTTGTTAGAAAATATAGTGAGCCGGGTACATTCTGCCTGAGTTTTGGCATGCAAAATTTAACAAATAATGTCAGTATCAATAAATTATCAAGCACAAAGTATCAAATAATGTCAGTATCAATAAATTATTAAGCACAAAGTATCAAATAATGTCAGTATCAATAAATTATTAAGCACAAAGTATCAAATAATGTCAATAATATTAAATTGTTGGAATGTCAAACACAGGATCAAAATAGAAAAATAAAACAAATAATCACATATCCAATAACAGAATTCTGCATCAAAAAATTATTAAAAGAATAATATGAGTATTATGAAATAGATAATGATTACAACAGTTACAAATAAATTAATTTAACAAAGTATCATATGTAATGTAAAAAACTATAGGATTATTGAACTGTCACACATGAACGGTCATTCAAAAAATCACTTATTGAATAATAACATTTCTCTAACAAAAACGCTTTGAGTTTATTTTTAAATTGTTGAAGAGTGTCATTTTTTATGCCGTCTGGTAGTTTATTAAATATTATTGGACCCATGCAGAAAACACTCTTCCTCAGTAGTGCTGTTTTAAAACCACCGGTAATTAAGAGGTTTTTGTATTGACTTCTCACGGGACCTTTCTTGGCATCCGAGAACTTAGCAAATAATGTTTTTTTTTTTACAAAAAATGCCATTTCTAGAATATTTTGATTATTTTTTTATTATTTTCAGTTTTTCTAATTTTTCTAATTTTTACGAAGTCGGGTTTTTTAATTTTAATTTTTTTTTTATTCACCTCTTGTATCTATTACGTGTCCGGCCTAATGAGTTGTGTGTTGTTGTTGTATGTCATAATTAGGTACGCAGTTTTAACTTCAAATAAAATCTGATCCTCAGCTCTATTTGAATAAATGTCTTCTGTATTGATTTGTATACCTTCCAAGCAATGTCCTGCAATGGACTGCCACGACGTCATTATTTTTTTATTTCTCTTTTTATACAATATCATAACAAGTTATCATGATTGTATCAACGACCGTTAATATCTTAATTGTACTCGTATCAAGAAAAATTACATGAGTGTATTTGTCTTTTTATCAAGCCGCAGTGCATCAACTGATAACACGATGTATTGTGTCGTTTCTCATAGAGATAGTTGAATACTCGGAAGTGTCCGTGGTACGAAGGTAAGGTTATGTTAGTAGTGCAAAACATCAATCAAATTTAGGTGAGTTCGTGTCAATTAATCTCAAATTGTGTCAGACCAGTACAATTTGATTTCTTTAAATCCTGAATGGGCAGTTTTTTGTGCAGGATGCCCATCCTATCCCATCATATGCTGGGACATATCGTACAAAGGAGCTCCACACGGGCATTCTAGCTGAGTTGATTAATATTTTTTGTCACAATCCACAGCTCGATAAAAGTCTCTACCAAGGTCCCCCCTGCTTTCCGCTCTCTCGCCACGTTCTAAAGGTCGTCCGGCCATCTAGCCGGTACAAAATATAAGGGGCTATAAGATCTTCATTAACTTTCATAAGATTTAAATTTACGATCACCCAGTATCTATAACTTTACCAATTTGTCTGCTCATGTGACTTTAATAACCAAGTGTGTGTTACATTTGCGGCTATTGAACGATTAGCGATTTTGGTAATCTAATATATCATTTTAAATAATCATTTTAATAATACAGATACAATGTATTTGTAATATATATGAAAAAAAAAACATGCAATGGCAAAAAAAAAGCATGCAAGTCATTTCTCCTCAGGCTGGCTCTGCTGGCATGCTGTAACGACTTTTACAAATATTTGTACGATAATCGACTCCGCGGCTTACGTGCTCCCTAAAGTACAAAGTGATGTTAAGCATGGTCACATTGTCCCATCTATGGCATGGCCGCAGCAATTGCAGCTTAATCTCACAGACATTATGATCTTTGCTGGTATTATTATGCTGGGCTCACACAATTTTCTATTTACCACTTAACAAGACATAAAACAGGGAGATGAAAGAAGTTTCGGTTTATGTGTGTTTTGTGCTCGGCCATAGTTTTACGTTCCGATATAAAACCGTGAAGACCGCCAATGTTCGTGGTTCGTTATCTAGAGGAAAGCGCTTGGGTAATAGCTCTGGACGAGGAAAACACAATTATGGGTTAAGGGCTGTTATTATTTAGAAGAATATGGATTAGGTCATCATCTCAGCCGAAAGACGTCCACTGCTAGACATAGGCCTCCCCCAAGTGTCGCCACATTGACCGGTCCCGTCCAGCATCCAGCAGATTCCCGCAACCTTTACCAGGTCATCGATCCACCTAGTGGGAGGCCTTCCAACGCCACGTCTTCCGGTTCGCGGTCGCCACTCCAGAACTTTTCGGCCCCATCGGCCATCTGTTCTGCGAGCAATGTGCCCTGCCCACTGCCACTTAAGTTTGGCAATTCTCTGGGCCACGTCGGTAACCTTGGTTCTCTTGCGAATGTCTTCATTTCTGATTCGATCACGCAAAGAAACTCCCAGGAAACCCCCCCTCCCCCCCGAGCATAGCCCTCTCCATTGTCCTTTGGGTGACTTCTGGCAACACACACTGGTCATAGACTTTCGTCTTGAAACACTGTGGTAAGTTGGACGAGAAGATACCGCGCAACTTCCCGAACGCTGCCCAGCCGAGTCGGATTCGACGATTGACCTCTTTCTCGAAGTTAGACCTACCTAACTATACCGTTTGTCCCAGGTACACATAATCGTCTACAACTTCGAGTGTGGAGTCTCCGATCTTGATAGGAATGGGTGTGACATGGGCATGCGACATGACCTTGATTTTGTCCATGTTCATTTTAAGACCCACTCTTCCGGAAGCTCTACTGAGGTCATCGAGTATTGTACTGAGGTCCTCCATGGTCTCAGCCATGACCACTATATCGTCGGCAAACCGAAGGTGAGTGATGTACTTGCCATTGACGTTGATGCATAGCCCTCTCCAGTCCAGAACCTTGAAGACATCCTCCACTGCAGCGGTGAACAGTTTTGGAGATATGACGTCTCCCTGTCTCACACCTAGCTGCAGGAGGATACCGAGGGTTGGTCCTGAAGTCAAGTATGACGGAATTAAACAGCTTCTGAAGGGCCTTAAGTACCGGTTTTCCACCCGCCTTCAGGAGTTCGGCCGTAATTCCGTCATCACCCGGTGCCTTGTTGTTTTTGAGTTGCTTCAGAGCCATCCTAATCTTGTACAGGCTGACGTTCGGAATGTCTTCGGTAAGTGTCGGGTCAGTCTAACTCTTGGGTCGTTTGCTAGATCTACGACGGGTTTACTGGTTGACGTGTACAACTGTCCATAGAAGCTCTCGATCTCCCTCAGAAGCTCCGGTTTGGCGGATAAGATCCTACCATCGTCAGTCTTCAGTTTCGTGAGCTGGCTCTGCCCAATAACCAGATCTCATGAAAATACCTTGAAGCCTTTATTCCGCTCAATCGCGTCTTTAATACGCTCGGTATTAAAGTGGCAGAGGTCGCTCTTCAAGGATTTAGAGATCCGTCTATTGAGCTGCCGGTATTTACACGCCTCGTCTGAAGACTGCAGGATCATCTCACGCCGCTCCTTCATGAGCTTGAGAGTGTGATCGGAGAGCCTCTTGTTCTGATCTGTACGACGTGCCTTGAAAAACTTAGACCCGGTCGTATGGACAGTTTTCACGAACCCATCGTTGTATTCGTCCACTGATCTTCCTAGGCACTCGAAACAGTTTTGGAGTTCAAGCTGAAAGCTCTCGGGGTTTTGGATTTGGATCTGTGCTGGATGGAGCGTAGACTTCATCAGTCGATACCTTTCAAGCTTGATATTGATGTTCAATGTGCCTCTTACCATGCGGTGATCGCTCCCGGTTTTCACCGAATTGATCACAAAGACATCATTGAACATTAGCTTCTTGGTTGACATGATGAAGTCGATTTCATTTCTAGTTGCACCATCGGGGCTCTGCCAGGTCCACTTCCTGTGCTCACGCTTTCTGAAAAAGGAGTTCATCATATAGAGGCCCTCCTTCTCCATAAAGCTAGCCAGTTGGTGACCCCGGCGATTCCAACGTCAACTCCAAATTGCCCCACCTGCAGCTCATCCCCGTCTCGTTTGCCCAGTTTCGCGTTAAAGTCCCCCATGACAACGGTGAAGTGAGTTTTGGAACCATGCATGGCTTTAGAAATATCCTCATACATGGTCTCCACTTCGTCGTCGAGGTGTGCCGAGGTCGGGGCGTAGACCTGTATGACCTTCAGCGAATATCTTGAGGATATTCTGAGTATAAGGTACGCCACCCTGGTCGACACACTTTCGATTTTCACCACGTTGTTCACAAGGGACTTATGGGCGGTAAAGCCAACACCACCCTGTGACTGCCGGTCACCCTCTCGGAAATAGAGGAGGTTGCCGGATTTCAGGATTATCGTGTCCTCCCCCTCTCTTCGGACTTCGGATAATCCCACAATACTCCATCGCAGCCTGCTCAATTCCTCTTCGAGTTCCGTTATATTCTCGACGGTCCGGAGTGTGCGCGTGTTGTACGTTGCCAGGTCCAGTCGTTGGTATTGGCAGCTGGATCCTTTCCGGAGATTCTTCGCACCCCTTGCCACGCCGTAGCCTCGACCGCTGCCCTAG
Source organism: Xestia sexstrigata (assembly GCA_941918905.2). Taxonomy (NCBI): domain Eukaryota; kingdom Metazoa; phylum Arthropoda; class Insecta; order Lepidoptera; family Noctuidae; genus Xestia; species Xestia sexstrigata. Next base: position 24,261,732 of record OW799201.2, read on the forward strand.
TCGAGGTTAGACGGGCTGCCGGGCACTAGGGGCCATTTAGGGGCCATTTATTCTAGGGGGGATTAGGTAGGCACTTAAAATTATCCTTCATTGTCACTAGTACCATTAACAGTTCCACGATGTTGGAAAAACCTGACAGTCGCTGAAAAATGCATAAAACACCCACAACAACAGTGTTTTAACAACCGCCATGTCACTAATTTTATGCTTGTATTTTTTTACTTTTGACTCACCTTAGTGGTATTTTAGTCCAACATTATTGTAGGTGCTCTATCAATATCTTACAGCTCTCGTAATTTTCTGCCGATGTTATTTACAGGGAATTTGGCTCAAATAATTAATCTATTTTGTATAAACGTGTGCAAAGTTAACTACACGGTTAGGTGAAAGCTTATTTTGATCTTATAATTTTATTAATATAAAAGAATATCTTTCATTCTTGAGCATTCTTCTTCATTTTACTTTTCAAATAATCGTGTTAGCAGCTGACTGCTTACCGCTCATAGAAAAACTTGGTAGATTTTAATGCATAACCAACTCCGAAGCCGACAGTTCTATAAAATCAACATCTTTTAAAATAATTTTACGAGTACTAAAACCTTCGAGGCTCGTTTCTCACTGGCGCCTTACTGCTTGACCACGAACTACACGCCCAAGGGACACGCGAGTTGCCGAGTTGCTACTGCAACTAAACCCCTCGCGTCGCCTCTTCGTAACAGTTCGTTTAGTTTCGGTGTTGCTAAAAAGGACCATCCATCGGCTTCGGCCGAAGCCTATAATGTTTGGCCTACAGTGGATTTTTTTTGCCGAAAGTGGCTGTAGCTGTAACAAATCTACTTTATCCTAGCAAAGTAAAAGGATATAAGTAGACTTGAATAATATCTATAATTTAGAAAGAATGATAAATTTACAAGAAAAAAGTAAAAAATATAGTTTATGATTACAAAAAGACCTATCTAGCATGCACTCTCAGGAAGGTAGAGAATAATGAATTTAGCAACGAGGGAAAGTCACTCCGAGTTCACAGCTTCACCAGTCATGCTTCAGGGCAGCTACCGTAGCACAGGAGTCCAGCAAACTTCAGTAAGACATCAGAGTATTTCCGCAGTATAGGCTTCAGCGCAAGTCCCCGCAGCGTTGAAAGGAGACTGTGGACGAAGAGTGTGTGTCTTTATCACTTCACTTTCAGTATAGTGAAGCAGCAGTAGTGCTGAAGCGAAGAAGATGGTTCTCTTTCAGAACCCCGATTTAGACTTTGGGTAGTAGAGATGATTCTCTTCCAGAACCCAGATCAAAACTTTTCAGTAAAGATGATTCTTCATCAGAACCCAGACGTAGACTTGTAATGTAGATGGTTCTTCATCGGAAACCAGATATAAACTTTTCCGTGAAGATGGTTCTTCATTAGAAACCAGATATAAACTGAAGGGAATGTGTCTTTTATAAGGAAAAATCTAAGCGTTCTTCCAAATATCAAATTAAAAAAACGTATTGACAGCATTGACATTCGAAATCATTGATTGACAGCTTGACAACTGACGTAAATGTCATAATAGAGAAAGTATTTAATGTAAATGAAGAAAAGTTAGTAAATGTTACAAAAGGGATGATAATATCGTGAAACGTAAGTATTGTAGTATCTGTAGATACTATATAGCCGAAAGTTCTACCTCTGACATTGCATCACTGTCCAAAACACAATGATCTTCATTGCTCCAATTAGGTGGCTGCTAAGTCGCTGCCACTAACAAATCTGTTCAAACTACTTACAGTGATCTTTTTCGTTGTCATTATAACGTTGCCTTTTGAGGTAATTAACCATTGAGTGTGTTCACCAACTGTGAAATACCTGTAGAGCATACAAGGAATCACCGCGATGACGCGATTTGCTACTCCCGTGAAGAAAACAAAAAGCCCCACGCAATGACGCACGCTCGTGTTGCTTGACGCAAGTTGCATCGACTAAAGTCGTGAACGGGTAGACCTAAAACCTTCATAGGTCATTCCTCGTTGGCGCCCTGCGCAGTCGAGTGTGGTATCGAAAACATGGAGTGTGCTATAAAATAGTTTGCTGTGATGAGGGGCGGCCGGGTGCCGCTTTTTGTGAGCCACCACCGCGACGGACATAAAAAGGAATAGGTACTTGGAGGGACAGTATACTGGCTGAAATGAAACCATGCATTTACACTTTTTGTTATGATGTATCAACAATTATTAACATCTTGTAAGTTTACCAGTGCAGAGCAAACTCTGAAAGTATTGGCCACTTTGTTTATGCACAGTTTGTATTTCAGTCCAGTAATCCAGCGAGTTGATATAGCCCATTTGTCAAGTTACTGGACCATATCATCTACATTATTCCAGTCATTATAAGGAATTACACCAATGCTTATTCACAAAAAAAAAACAACAATGCATGTTCACTATTCAACGTTAAACCAGCACTGATGGGTCTTCCGCCTATTACACGATTCAAGTTGCGGTAGAATAGGTGCACTGGATTAAAAGTAGACCACCAATCCAGTTACTTGACTGGAACTCTTACTGGATCCAGGGCATTCCAGTAAGAATGAAGTGTTGAATAAGATTACTGAACTGGAACGATGCCTACTGGAACATTGTGAACCGGGCATTACTGAGTGTTCATCCTCCAAGCAGAAGCTTCCGTCGTAGTAAGTTTCTGGCTTAATTATCTCAAAAATGCAGCAGACATTGAACGCCGCCTGGTTTTTGCGTATGTATGTAGACTAGTGTGTACATCCCGTAATTGCCACAGCCCCTCACGAATGTGTCATTTCACACCGAGCGCCCGCGTCTATCAAGGACATTCTTCACTTTTTCTAAACCATTATAAGGGCAATGTGGGACCTGCACCTAGGGTTACCATTTTGAAAATAGAATACTGATATTGTTAGCCTCCGACATCCTACTGCTGGGTAAAGGCCTCTCTCCATAACTTCCTGTTGTTTCGATCCAGGGCTGGTGCTTTGGTGGACCACTTGTCGCTGGTTTTGTCCAGTTCGTTCCGCCATCTTCTACGAGGTCTGCGCGACGCCTTCTTCTTCATCCTTTTGAAAATTGTCGGTTCAGAAAAAAAAAACTCTGAAATCTTATTTAGTTGTTTCATATTTTAATGAATTGTTTTATTTTTTTAAAGAAATCTCCTGAAGCTGAAAATTCCGGACAAATGGCCTAAAAGCCCGAGATGTCTGGGTAAATCGGAAAGTGTGGTAACCCTGTCGGAGCCGTAAGATTCTGATGACGTCACGGTGGTTGGCTTTCATAATGCGTACAAAGCGTTTGGGCAACGTTCTATTATATTACGTACAAGGCAGAAAATGTACATACGTGTGTATATGATAGGGAAAAAGTTGTGACATACCGAAAATGTAGGGTAATTAATCTTTTGTTGTAAAAACTTAAAAAATCACGTTTGATGAGCTGACTGTTTTTAAGGTTCCGTAACTCAAAAGGTAAAAAAGGAACCCTTATAAGATCACTTTCTTGTCCGTCTGTCCGTCCGTCGGTCACCATCGATTTTCTCAGGAACGGGTAGACCTAGCAAGTTGAAATTTATACCAGATACTGAGGTTTATAGTCCCTATTAGGTGTATAAAAATCAAGGTCCTGAGTTAACATGATAAAAAGATATGGGCAAATTTAGATTTTCGTGAAAACTTGTCAAGTAGGTACCAAAAATTATCTTAATTTTCAACTTTTTAATATTTTTCGGAATTTTCCCATTACTTGTGCTGTAACTGTACCTTGCTTTTAGCCAAAATTGACAGTTCTAGGTTAACCGGAAGTACCCTATAGGTTTTGGGTCGAAAACCTATATGGTAGTTCCCGTTGACCTAGAATCACGAAATTTGGCAAAAAACAAGGTCTTACAGCACATGTAAAGGGAAAAATAAAAAAGCGATTTGTTACTTCAAATCGCCAGAAACACAGATTTCCTAGTTCAGGCTTAAAGCATGTGTGAACTTGACATAGATTTATGGAAAACTGTAAACGTTTACTTTATATTTTTGAATACCTAGACTCACGAAATTTGGCGAGAAGCAATGTCTTACTGCAGTCTCTCCAACGGTGCCAAATTGACTATCGGTACATCGAGGTGTTGAAGTGTTTGTACAAAAACGCCACCATGTCAGTCCGACTTCAGGACCAAGCCTCGGAACCAATTTTTCTGCAGCGAGGTGTGAGACAGGGAGACGTCATGTCTCCGAAACTGTTCACCGCTACACTGGAGGATGTCTTCAAGGTTCTGGACTGCAGAGGGCTAAGCATCAACATCAATGGCGAGTACATCACCCACCTTCGGTTTTCCGACGATATAGTGGGCATGGCTAAGACCATGGAGGACCTCAGTACAATGGTCGATGACCTCAGTAGAGCTTCCGGAAGAGTGGGTCTTAAAATGAACATGGAAAAAACCAAGGTATGTTGAATGCCCATGTCACACCCACTCCTGTCAAGATCGGAGACTACACTCGAAGTTGAAGGAGATTATATGTACCTGGGACAAACGGTCCAGTTAGGTAGGTCTAACTTCGAGAAAGAGGTCAATCGTCGGATCCGACTCGGCTGGGCAGCGTTCGGGAGGTTGCAATCACATGACGACCACATGAAAACGGCATGACGCGATTATTTTGTTTGATCCTACACAATCATGTAATTAAAAAGTAAATGTAAAACCATATATTGTTATGTGTTCACTCACTATACAATGGCATTCATTTTCATAAGTAATCTTGATAGACAAACAATTAAAATTCCGTGGATAATACACTCCATCACAATTTGGTTTGGCAACATAATAATTCCAAAAACATGAATTGGTATAAAATGAAATATTACGTCGTGGCGAATCCCGTGCCTAATGGACAGACCTTTTTGTGGCCATTAAAACTGTTACTGAGGGTTAAAAAAGAAATAATGCTATCAAAAACCGTTAAGGATACTTCATGAGGAAACGAGCTTGTGCTAAAACCGAAAAATTAGAAGACACGTCATTTTCACGTGAATTACTATATACCACGTATTTTCTTTGGGCATGCGTCCCAGCTGTGGGAACAATATAAGCTTATCATGCATTAACTTCTGATACTTGTGATCAGATAAAGAGAATTTTTATTTTAAGACCTCTTCAAAGAGACTATTCAATTTGAATATTATAAAAAGGACTGACTTTCAGTTCTATACACTTATAATTTCTTTTCGGACCACTGTGTGTTTTGAATCCTCAATTTAACTGTAGGAGGCTTCAGTATATCTTCATTCTGAACGGGGGAGGGGCGGGAGGGGGGTCAATCAAATTCATTTTAATAGTTTTTTTAAATTACATTTTGTGCGCCGGTGGGGATTCCACCCAGTATATAAGTATTGTTACGTCGTACCCGTACTTACCTACAGTTACGGTAGTAGGTACCTACTACTAAGTAGGTAGGTAATAGTAGGTAGGTAGGTAAAACATGTCCCGAATGATGTAGGTACAAATTCGCAAACTACCTACAAAAGAACATCATTGTAATTTCGACCGTACGCCGAGGGCATAAAGTACCTACTCCTTTCCTTTATACAAGTTGTGGAATTGTCTAGAAGATTCTAGGAAGTCGTGGATATTTCTCGAACGGTCGATCGCCATATAAATAGTAGACGTGTTTGCGGGAGCAGGCAGTCTTATTTTGGCTACAGTACGAAGCGAATCGAAGTGAACTAGAAGTGCGATATCTAAGCGAGTAGTGATCAGTAGTGTATTTGTGATTGAGTTAAAAGTGTTTTGTGATTATTAAAGTAATTTGTTGTTTCTTCGGTAGTAATTAATTTATCCCATACCCAGCTCGTAACAATTTGGTGTCAGAAGTGAGGGATAAATTATGCCAATTCTACCTAAGGACGACACGGACGGTATCCGTACCAGGAGTCAGCGACAGCAGGACATGGACCAAAGGCGGTTTGGAGATTCTCCGACACAGACACCGGGTGGTGTCCAGCCTACGTCAGTGCCAGTCGCTAGCCCATCCGGAGTTTCTCCAGCATCAGTGGTGCCAGACTTGTCAGCTTTAATGGCGCTGCTGCAGGAGCAGGCTCGCCGTCAAGAGGAGCAGGCTCGCCGTCAAGAGGAGCAGGCTCGCCGTCAAGACGAGCAGGCTCGCCGTCAAGAGGACCAGGCTCGCCAGTTACAGGAGCAGTTGCAACGAGATAAGGAGGAGCAGGCTCGCCGTCAAGAGGAGCAGGCTCGCCGTCAAGAGGAGCAGGCTCGCCGGTTGGAAGAGCAGTTGCAGCAAGATAAAGAGGAGCAGGCCCGCCGCCAGGATGAACAGATGCTCCTCATAAAGGATCTTCATGCAACTTTTGGCAAAGATCTGAAAGTGATGAAGGATCAGGTACACCAGCACGAGAACCGTATCTCAGAGGCCGAAGTTCAGATCGCTGGGGTGAAAAAGGCTTTGGGAGAACTGAAGACTGGAGACGTGACTGTGGCTTCAGTAGTTGCTGCACCCTCAGCACGGGGCTTTAAGGTGCCTCCATTCGATGGAACATCTTCGTGGTCGGCTTATAAAATTCAATTTGATGCCGTTATGAAGGCGAATGGATGGACAAAACCGCAAGCCATGACCGCGCTCACCTTGGGCCTTCGAGACCAGGCCTTAAACATTCTTGAGGCGCTCGGCAAGGATGTAACCTACGAGCAGCTGCTGGAGGCGTTAGAGTCCAGATACGGCGACGCGCACCTGGAGCACGTATTTCGTGCTAAGTTGAAGGATCGTGTTCAACGTAGTGCCGAGAACCTGCAGCAGTGGGCCCTCGAAGTTGAAAAGCTGGTTCGAAAAGCATACCAGTCTGCCCCTGCACTTATCGATGGGAATCTGGTACAAGCGTTCATTGATGGAATACGTGACTTGGAAGTTAGAGCCGCTGTGAGACTTGGGCACCATGAGACGCTGAAAGACGCCTTGGCCCATGCCTTAGAAGTAGAGGCAGTGAGGCAGGACCACCGAACGCACCGCGTCAGGGAGGTTGTAGCAACACCTGTACGCGACCGCCCGCAAGGGTACAGTCCTAGGTGCTACACTTGTGGAGAAAGGGGTCATCTTCGGTCAAGCTGTCCTAAGCGCAGCACCCCGAGAGAAGATCAGCAGGGAAGGGTGGATGAAGTGACTGCCCAGCCACAGCAGGGAAACGAGTAAATGCCAGGACTGGGGGGCGAGTGCTGGCTGGTATTGAAAAAGCCCCGAGAATCTTGATCTCGCAAGCACATGACGGGAACAGCCTGACCATCAAAGGCGAAGTCAACGGAACACCTTGCAAACTGACGTTGGATACTGGAGCTTCTCACACGGTCGTCAATTCTCACCTAGCAAGTCGGTTTCTTGGGGACTACTTCGATAACCACGACCGTATACGATTACTAACAGCTACCGGTCAGCACATAATCGTCCGAGGCAAGAAGGAGGTGGAGTTAAAATTGGGTGACAGATTTTACAAGCACAATGTCATCGTGGCCGACATTGCAAAACCTTTGCACAAACTCACTGAGGAAAAGCGGCAATTCTGTTGGGACGAGAACTGCGACGTCGCATTTCAAGAATTAAAGACACGTCTGTGCAATACGCCTATTTTGGGATATCCTGACACTGAAAATGACTTCATAGTTGACACAGATGCAAGTAATACTGGAATTGGGGGCGTGCTGTCTCAACGGAAAGGAAACCAAGAGGTTGTGATAGCTTACTTCAGCAAGTCTTTATCCAAACCAGAAAGAAATTACTGCGTTACAAGACGGGAGCTACTCGCCGTAGTAAAGACATTGCAGCACTTCAGTAAATATTTGTTGGGACGTAAATTCCAATTACGAACTGACCACGCTGCATTGAAGTGGCTATTACAGTTCATGAATCCAGAGGGGCCAGTGGCGAGATGGATTGAACTACTGCAAGAATTTGACTTCGTAACTGAACATCGCAGTGGGAGAACTCACGGTAACGCAGACGCCTTGTCAAGAAGACCTTGTCCTGAAGACTGTAAGCACTGTGCCAGACAAGAGACTAAGGAAATAGTGCCCGTGAGGATGCTTAGAACGGATCTCAGCGATGAATGGAAGGAAACACTACAGCAGGCTCAGCAAAATGACTCGGACATCAAACCGATCTTCGAGTGGATCAAAGCTGGTGCTCCTAAACCTAAGTGGAGTGATGTGGCTGCGATGAGTTCCATCACGAAGAGTTATTGGGCGCAATGGAACAGCTTGGTGATCCAGGATGGAGTCTTGTGCCGTAAATGGGAAAACGCTCGAGGGGACAGCTGTCATCTACAAATGGTTGTCCCTAAAGCTAAGGTACCGGATGTTTTACGGCTCTACCATGATGGATGTTCAGGAGGACATATGGGGGTAAAAAGGACTCTACTAAGAATTCGAGAACGATTTTACTGGATCCACTGTCGAGATGATGTGGAGGACTGGTGTCGCAAATGTACCAGTTGTGCGGCCGTGAAAGGACCCCACACACGCAGTAGAGGTGCATTAAAAGTGTACAACGTTGGAGCCCCTTGGGAACGGATAGCACTAGACGTTGCAGGACCATTTCCAGAAAGTGAGAGCGGAAACAAGTACTTCCTGGTGGTCATGGATTACTTCACAAAGTGGCCAGAAGTCTTTGCCATTCCTAACCAAGAAGCTACAACTGTCGCAGATAAATTAGTTCAGGAAGTCTTCTGTCGTTTTGGAGTACCCTTAGAAATACATAGCGATCAAGGAAGGAATTTTGAATCGCAAGTATTTCAGGAGACTTGTCGATTGATGGGTACCCACAAAACCAGAACCACTTCTTACCACCCACAATCTGATGGAATGGTGGAACGATTCAACCAAACTTTAGAGAGATATCTGGCAAAAGTCGTGGAAAGCAGACAAAGGGATTGGGACAAGCACATACAGCCGTTTCTTCTGTCCTACCGCAGCGCAGTCCACGAAAGTACGACTGTAACGCCAGCCTTCGCGAACTTTGGAAGGGAATTACGGTTGCCTGCTGATTTAATCACTGGAACTCCCCCTGATGCTCCACGTAGTGTAACGGATTATGCGATTGACTTGCGTAACAAGTTGAATGATGTTTATGAGCATATCAGACAATCCGGCCAACAGATGTCTGAGAAGATGAAGACCCGTTATGACCGGAAGGCAAATACTAGGGGTTTCGACGAAAGTTCACTGGTGTGGTTGCATAACCCAGTACGAAGCAAGGGGAAGTCTCCGAAATTGCAAGCAAAATGGGATGGACCATACCGAGTTGTGAGTAGGATCAACGATGTCACCTACCGAATACAGAAGGGTCCACGAGGTGCGCCTAAGATTGTCCATGTAGACAGATTGGCACGATACTACGGGGCTAATGATGCTCGGGACGAGCATGTCTAAGGAGGGGGCAGTGTTACGTCGTACCCGTACTTACCTACAGTTACGGTAGTAGGTACCTACTAGTAAGTAGGTAGGTAATAGTAGGTAGGTAGGTAAAACGAGTCCCGAATAATGTAGGTACAAATTCGCAAACTACCTACAAAAGAACATCATTGTAATTTCGACCGTACGCCGAGGGCATAAAGTACCTACTCCTTTCCTTTATACAAGTTGTGGAATTGTCTAGAAGATTCTAGGAAGTCGTGGATATTTCTCGAACGGTCGATCGCCATATGAATAGTCGACGTGTTTGCGGGAGCAGGCAGTCTTATTTTGGCTACAGTACGAAGCGAATCGAAGTGAACTAGAAGTGCGATATCTAAGCGAGTAGTGATCAGTAGTGTATTTGTGATTGAGTTAAAAGTGTTTTGTGATTATTAAAGTAATTTGTTGTTTCTTCGGTAGTAATTAATTTATCCCATACCCAGCTCGTAACAGTATGTTTACACGTGCTTGCCGGGAAACAGGCCACCTCTCAATGAGAGTGTCGAGGCTTGTAACTAGCAGGTGGGATTCTGTAGTTTCTGCCTATTTTAAACGTAAACTCATGCATTTTTCTCATAAGAAAAAGGCGTGATATACATTCAGTCAAAAAAGTATCGGGAATGGATGATTTGTTTATGGTTCCAAATTCAAATTTTTGTTTTTTTGTAGTTGTTAGATTGGCACAACTGTTTTCCATTTTGGCGCGGAGTTTGAGTTGCATCTGTTATTTATATTAAATACAGTGCTGGTTTTAGTAATATCATATATAGTGTGTATTGCGAATTTCATAATGGACAAAAATATCGAACAAAGAGTTTGTCTTAAATTTTGCATCGCCAATGGAGTTTCGTGTTCGGAGTCACTGAAAATGTTACAGAAGGCTTACGGTGAATCGACTTTATCAAAAACTCGTGCTTATGAGTGGTTCAAAGCGTTCAAAAGCGGTCGAGATGTGATGGAAGATTTGCCTCGCTCTGGTAGGCCGTCAACGTCTGCAACTGAAGTTAACATCGCAAAAGTGAAGAAAATAGTGACTGAAAATCCCCATTCAACTCTGAGAGAGATAGCCGCCGAACTTTCTGTATCTCACGAGTCGATCCGTACCATTTTAACTAATCATTTGGGTATGAAACATGTTGCTGCTCGGCTAGTCCCAAAAGATCTGAATTTTCTCCAAAAACTCAATCGCATGAAAGTCGCTGAGGACATGCTAGAACGAGTCAGTTCGGACCCAACATTCATGAAACGCATTGTTACTGGTGACGAGACGTGGGTTTACGAGTTTGACATGCAAACTAGTCAACAAGCTTCGGAGTGGCGCCTTCCAACTGAACCGAAACCGAAAAAACCACGCCAAAGTCGATCAAAAGTCAAAGTCATGTTGACTGTTTTCTTTGACTATCGCGGTGTTGTGCACTCTGAATTCTTACCGAAAGGTCTAACGGTAAATAAAGAATATTATTTGAGCGTTATGCGGCGTTTAAGAGAGCAAATTCGACGAAAAAGGCCAGATTTGTGGAAAGAAAATTCTTGGATTTTCCACCACGACAATGCGCCTTCGCACAAGGCTATCATTGTGAACGAATTTTTGACCAAACACTCAACAAATACCATCCAGCAACCACCATATTCACCAGATATGGCTCCTGCTGACTTTTTTCTTTTTCCTAAACTCAAATTACCACTTCGTGGCACCCGTTTTCAATCGATAGAAGACATAAAGGAGAATTCGCGGCGAGAACTGAACTCAATTCCGGAAGCAGCGTTTAAAAAATGTTTTAATGAATGGATTATTCGTTGGCGCAAGTGTATCGTTTCTAAAGGAGCATACTTTGAAGATGATAAAATAAATTTGGATGAATAACAGACATTTTGTGTATTATTGATCTTTTCCCGGTACTTTCTTGACAGAGTAGTATGAGTTTATTTATACCCCTTTGGTAAGACTGGTTGTCAGACTCTCGGGCCACTGACTACCTCTAACGACTGTCAAAGATCTACAAATGACAGTCGGGACCAACAGCATAAAATGCTTTTCGAGGCACGGAGGAAACTCAGTTTGTAATGGGTGGTCACCCATCCACGGACCAACCTAGGCAAGTGCAGCTTAACCTGGAGATGGACCCAAGCGGCTGTTATTAGCTAGCCACGAGCTCCATCCCTATGTACTTAGACTTACACACGTACGTATTTAATTACTCGCTTACCCTATAGCCTCATCTAAAACGTTTTATTCGTGTCACGTACCGTCCCTCTCATATTTTTATTGTCCGCAACAGCTTAAGAAAATGCCCCTCACTGAAAAACAAGGGCTTTTAATGGTTTTCTGTGAAAACAATATGAATTATTGAATAACTCGTGTTTTTGCCTTTGTGATGGAATTGTTGAGAAACCTTTTATGCTAAGTTTTATGTGACTGTAAGTATCTTACTCTAGGGTAAATGGGTCTATACTTGTATTGAAAGGAAAGGAATTCACTACCATGTTGATGATTGAACAGACCTGACTTCTCTTACAAAATTGCCATTAACCAGCCACCGAGCACGAATCCAGATTCCGTGGCAGCTACTGAGAAATACACTATGCCAGACCCGGGAATCGAAGCCAGGTCCTCACGCTCAGTAATCGCGCTTGCGACCACTAGTCAAAAGCACAGTGCTGCTTAATCCTACGATCTGTTGTTCTACGTGCCCTTTACACTTACTCTTTTAGCTCAAAGAATACTTACACTAAACTCCTGTGACATATTCAAAGCATCTTTTATTAGACATGTTATGTATGTCGCTTCGTGCACTGAAACCTCGTGGCAACGTGTTTTATTTTAAGGTGCAATAACTTGCATACTGAAGCGGTCAGCGCTACAATTTGCTGCAAGCGCTGGACTGCTATTAAACGTGATTGTGGCATTGTGGTTGGGCTGGCGTGACCAACGTGTTTTTTGGGTTTGCCTGCGTGTTTAAATGGTTAATAAAACAAGGGAAGATCTAGGAGTGTTGAAGTTTTATGCAACAAGTAGAGGTCCAGAAGTTTAGAGGTTCTTAAAAACAAGTGCCTCCAAGATGGAGAGCTGTCGGCCTAGAAACAATAGTAGATCGAGATTTTACAGTGTTCTATTACAATTTGTGTTTTCAGGCTCACTATAGCTTAGGGCACGCCACAATAGTGGCGGTAAGTCCCCTCTTTGAGGAGTGGCTTGAGAGACGCCACGGCGTCCTCACCTTCCGCCTGACGCAGGTCCTCACCGGACACGGTTGTTTCGGGAGGTTCCTGCACCGAATCGGGCGGGAGGAAACGCCCGGGTGTTTCCATTGCGAGGATCGACCGGAGGACACGGTGGAGCACACGGTGGAGATGTGCTCCGCGTGGGCGGAGCACCGCCGTGTCCTCGAAGCGGCGATTGGCGGCGGCGACCTCTCGCGTCCGGCCCTGGTGCAAGCCATGGTCCGGAGCGAGACGGAATGGGACGCCGTCACCTCCTTCTGCGAAGCAGTAATGCTAGAGAAGGAGGTGGCGGAACGTGAGAGGGAGAGAACCTCACAGCGTCCCGGCCGCCGCGGGAGACGCCCCGGGCGTCGGGGGCCACCACGTGGCCCCCGGCCACCGTAGGCGCGGGCCTGTGGACGGTGGGCTATGGGCTAGCTCGCCGTCCGTCCGTCTCATGACGACAGGCCGTGTCGACGGCGCGTTCGTGTTCCACGCGCGCCTCAAAGAGAGTCAGCAAAAAGGAAGGGGTCCGCAAGGACCGATGCCTGCCGGGGTTGCGGGACTGTTCGAAAGAGATACCGTGGCCCCGGAACACAAAGGGCGATGAAGGAACATGGATGGGTTTTAGTCAGTAAAAGTCTGACACTCCCTCCCGCTCCGCCCAGAGCGGGAGAAGTCATTTGATGATTTCCCATCCGAAAAAAAAAAAAAAAAAAAAAAAAAAAAAAAAAAGGCTCACTATAGCTTACAGTTCAATTAATCGCTCTTTTTCGACTCGACTTGTTCTTGTAGATAGCGCTTTTCGCTTCCAAGGTAGTACTTCTACCTAATTTACTTAAACTACCGCCAAGTATGTAGTGGTGTCGCTGAAATTACAATGAAACATCTAAGTATTTAGTGTTTCAAGTCAGGAAGGCATCGCCGCTTCCTTGGTAATTGCGATAAGGACATTCGATCAAGTTTCCTTGTGCTTAGAAAATTTTAAACATGTTAAGAAATATCTAATTTTAATGATTAAAGCGAGGAATCTAACGATATGTAGATTTTAAAATAAAACTGCAGTGCACGTATTACGAAAGTAGAACTCCCAAATAAATTATATTATTTCTAAGCCATAAATATCAAAGGTCATATATTTTAAATAAAAACCTGGACCGGCGAACTTTACCAGGACTACGCTCTAAAATATTAGAGCGTGTTAATCCTAGCCTGCATCTGCGATTTTCACCTAAGCCCATTAAAGAGGAAACAAACTTACATTTGCAGTTAAAACACCCTTACGCTCTTCCAATAAGGTTGCTTTTTGCGGATGCACAGATTTTCAAGCAACATTACTTTTGCGGTTGACAGTGACTTACACCGTTGTGTTAAGGGTGGATTTTGGAGGTTTGTGTGGTTAGTAAGTGTGCTTTAACTTGTTGCATACGACTCTGGTTCCACCAGTTCTATATTTACTGGAACATGCTTGGCTGGTTATATGTGGCTTTGTCTAGGTGTAATTTGATTTTTCTAAAGAAAAACTCCCGTTTTCCTCGTGTATTTTCAACCTCAGAGGCGTTAATTTATTATTTTCCCTCAAATAAAATTAAGTCTCTGAGTTACAATGCAAAAAAAATACTTTGTTATCGTAAATCCATAGCATTGGAACTAGATTCGGGTAAATAATTGTTAAAACCATCGCTTTCAAGAATCTTTCAAAACTTGTACCTTGTAAAATAAAAATTAAAAGATCCATTTTCGAAATGGATATTAAAATCCCTAAGACATTTATTCCTTTGTTAAAACCGGTCTGGTAGTTTTTAATATGAAAAGTAACGTCGCTGTGTTTTTCATAAATTTTCTTTTTACGAGTGTTCTTAGTTTTAAAGGTATTCATGTATGATTTGGAGAGATAAAACATTTTTATTAAATAAAATTGTAATTTTCAGCTTTCCCCAAATGAAACGGACATAATTTTAAGTGACTTAGTAACTTCAGCGGAAAGACATCCATACCTGTACAGTCGAGGACTTTAATTTATGAGCCACTTGCCACTATTCGTATTTTATTTAGCCGTGTAATGCAAATCAGGTTTAGTCGGTAATATTCGTACTCGTGAATGTATAAAAGTGCAAAATTGGAAAGTAGTGAAAGTGCAGGCTTATCAATTAAAGTCTGTATCTCGTACTTGTCGCCAGTACAAGATACAGACTTTCCAGTGATCCAGTAACTCCCGCGGCCTTAACAAGGTCATCGGTTCACCTGGTTGTCCACTGCCACCTAGGGCCGCAATTCTTCGGGCCATGTTGATTAAAATAAAAATAAATAAACATCGCTGGACATTACACACAGCGCCATCTAGTGCCACACTAAGCAACGACGCTTGTGTCGTGAACACCAGATAGTTGATAATACTACTTAGACATTTTTTGTTTGTAAATACATACTTACTATTTATATAAACATCCATGACTCGGAAACAAATTGTCCATGCTCATCACACAAACATTTGTTCCTACCGGGATTCGAACCCGGGATCCTAAGAACGTAAGGCAGCCTCACTACCGCTGCGCCATTCGGGTCGCCAAATTACCTTCGTCTTCTAGCGAATCTCTTCATTTCTTATTCGCTATCCTCTAAACACTCCAAGCACTCAATGCATAGCTGTTGCATTTGTATAAACAGCAATATTTCAAGTTTGCGGCTTTTTCGGAGAATCGGACCAGTGGTCATAACTTTCAATCTTGAGCTGTAGCGATATTGTACAAGTTCCAGAGAGTATTCTCGATATCACGAGCAATCCTACGGTTTATATAGTTCCTATAGTTTACAGGATCGTTAGAATTCGTTCTTTTGAAGGCCCCAAAAATAGTTATTGTGATATTTCTTAGTAAATAAAATCAGAGTTCGGTTCCCAGGTCGGGTAAAGTGATATTGGGTGTTTCTATCAGGAATTTCTCTTTGGCTAATTTGAGTGCATCTATACCTGTGTCATTTCGGGGATTACGGACGTGATGTTATGTTACTATAGAATAAAACTAATAAAAAAACGCTCACCAATTAATTCAAAACCAGAACTGTATCCCAACTTCTCCAGAATATAAATCCAAGAGGGATGTCTTCGCGTCGTCGTAAAAACTCGAAACTAGTGAGTCGCAGTGGGAAAACTCCAACTATTTCCGATAACTGCTGGAATCCTAGCCGCGGGGTGTAAATAATGAAGCATGGCCGCCGAGGGGCACAATTAATATTGACTGGTGGGCCCCAAGAGGGTTGCGCTGCGTATCGTCTATCTGTGTGCTATGTTATGGCGGATATGTTATATAACGGGGTTTTGTAATTGGACGTTGTTAAGAACAAAAACGATTCAGTCCAGAACCACACTGATGCTAAATGTACGATACTATAAGTCATATGTGCGGCATGCTCTCGTTGGTTCTAACAGGATATGTCCGACTCGTCACTGCTCCGATTGGTCACTTGATGGTCACCAATTTTTTTTTCATACAAGACGTCCCGATTCTTCATCATAAGAAAACAAATGAATCAAGGTGATTATAATGAATTAGAACCTTTTGTTTGTATCTTTTTTACTGGCTGGCAGTATGGATATACTACGTCCAATAATTATGGTTCGTTTGTTTACTAATCACATACGTTTTCTATAAAATGTGCACTCCCGACCCGTGGTACAACTGCGATGTCCAACTGGTTGTTCCACGGAGAAGTAAATTTACCCATGGTTCAACTCTTTTTTCTGATATTTATGATTATGACCCGTGGTACAACGGTGGAATTATGTACAACTGGTTGGACCACGGGGATAGGATGATCGTGTAAAACAAATGAACGTCTACAACAAATGACTATCGTTAAGTGATCTGACAACGATTGCGATTGTAATAATTTCCTTCTTTTTTAAGTCGGTTAAAAAATGGGTGCAAGTGATTGGTGCAATAAAGATGTTAATGAAGTGAAATAATAAACATTTATTTATTAAAAATTTTTTTTTGAGGAATCTATACGAATATTATAAAGAGATAAAATTTGTAAGTTTGTATGTAGGAGGTAATATCTGGAACTACTGGTTCAAAATGAATAATTATTTTTGTATTGCATCCAATATGAGCTATCGCTCATCTATCGAGGAATGCTATAGGCTTATTAACTGTAACAGATCCACAACATTTGAGTTTTTTGTACGTAGAGCACCGCCAATATGCGCCAGGCGACTCATCTTTAAAAGCTTTCACTTTGTAAAATTGACGACTTTTTAATAACAAAACATTACCGCCTTTTCTTTCAATTATTCTAACTTCACAATTTTCCGACATTTTCCTTTGGTATGGTGTGAAAACGAGAAATATTCACGCGTCAATATCAACGTCTTAATCATCAATAGACAATTAATCAAAAGAGGTAGTAATTGCATTGCACTTCAGCATTGATAGATAACCTTTTCCTGTTTATTACCAGTAGTTGTTCCATAGATACATTCAATTCCCAGAAGTACAACTAGTTGGACCAAGGAAAGAACAACTCACTCGAGTTGAACCATTGGTAAAGATATTTCCCCATAGAACAACCAGTTGAACCATGGGTAAATTTACTTCTCCGTAGTACAACCAGTTGGACATCGCAGTTGTACCACGGGTCGGGAGTGAAAATGTCTATGTATTTATTTTTTAGTATGCATATTATAACCGGTTTCAGTTAATATTAATATGGCTTTTGTATATGCAAAGGCTTTCCCTAAGCCACCTACTTTTCACTTACCTAATTGAATTGCGGCCTTAAGGCGACTACGGCACGGGCCTGTGGACGGTGGGCTATGAGCTAGCTCGCCGTCCGTGAGTCCATCTCATGACGACAGGCCGTGTCGACGGCGCGTTCGTGTTCCACGCGCGCCTCAAAGAGAGTCAGCAAAAAGGAAGGGGTCCGCAAGGACCGCTGCCTGCCGGGGTTGCGGGACTGTTCGAAAGAATAAAAAAAAAGGTTATGAGGTACATCTGAGTGGAATCGCTGCGCTGCCGCTGGTAAGGGACGCCTTTGAAACCGGTCTTCTAGTTGAGTTTGTTCAGAAAGGTAAGGTGAGTAGAAAAAAAGGCGTGAGGCGTGAGGCGTATCTACGGGATCAACTACTGGGATAAAAACACACACAGGATACTTTTTATCCAGGTTATTATAAACTATCTATGTCCCAAATTTCGCCTAAATCGTCAGGAGTTTTTGTTCGAAACAGTAACAAACATCCATTCATCCTTTAGTAAAATGATATTTATTGTTTTTGTTTTTGGTAATCATGTATTTTTTTAACCTTGTATGTTTTGTTTTTAATTATTGCTGCATGTTTTATATTTTTGCATGTCACTTTAGAATTTATATGTTAATAGGTAGTATTAATTATGACGTAATGTATGAAGCACAATTTAAATTGTTTCTGACAAATAAATAAATAAATCCTAACAAACTTTCACATTTATAATATTATTAAGATAGTTGTTATAACAGTCATAAACTCGCTAACAACCTCACTGCAACACGAGAAGCGTGTGCAATATAAATTGACATCTTGACACTCAATTTACTGCAGGTGCAACCGAAGCGTCGCCAGATATGATACAGTTAAGCATGGTCGTATCTTAATGTTCTGGTCGATGATCTTGTTCTGGGATGCTTCAATCATAGGTTTATTTAATGCAATCGTATCTTTTTGCAGAGCAGCTCGGGGCTAAATAATAACGGCCGCTCGGATATATCTTTTTTAGCTTAAGCCGCGCTTGCCTGGGTTGGTCTGTGGATGGGTGTCCACCAAATACATACCGAGTTTCCTCCGTGAAAGCACATTAAGCCCCATAGTCACTTGTATATCTTTGACAGTCAGTGGTCCGAGTCTGACAACCAGGTTTACCAAGACGTATCGTATTACCTACTTATTACTAACTGGATTGTGGAGGTCAGATAGGCAGTGTCCATGTAAAATACTGGTCACATCACGCGACGTCGCGTGAACTGTGCTCTGCGGTGGCCGTTCACGCGACGTCGCGTGATGGTGCCTTACAATTATGTATATTTATGAGCATTATGAGCCATAAAATAGCGGGTGCAGCGTATTGAGTTCTAGTATTTAAAATAAATAAATACAAAAAAAAATCGTTGAAGAAGTTCAACGAATACGAATTTGGCCATCTAGGTAGCTAAGCTCAGCATTTTGGCGGCAATGAACGCGTTAATCACGTCTGTGGGTGAAACTCATCATGCTTGACGCAAAAAATCAACCTTTGTAACAGCTGTATTTTTGTTACAAAAATCGTTTGTATTTACGCTTCGATTACGTTACGTTTAGGTATGTCGAGCCTCGGGTACTACAAGGGTACGGATAGGTATCCTAGGTATTGAGTGCAAGTCCTCGTCACAAGTCGCACTAGTCGTCGTCGCGTCGCGCGTAGTGTCGTCTAATTAGTCGCACTTGGCGCCTCATCAGTGGCTTCACACCGCCACATTGGACGTGTTAGTACCAACATACAGTATTTCAACTAGGAACAAATGGTAGAATCTGCTCACACACACAATGCAAAGCGATTACACGAATTCTAAGCATTTATGTTTTGTGTGTAGTGCAATATAACGTTACGTGTACCTATAGTTATAGTTTAATAAGGTTTAAGGTTAGGATTATTTTGTGTATTTTATCTATGGGCTTCAGTTGCCTGATGATAAAATGATTGATTTTACAAAATATTTAGTTGAAAACACTTAAACCCGCGTTTGATTTTACAAAATGTTAACTTGGTTTACTGGTTGGCTTTGTTCTGTGACACCGCGTATTATTTTCGCGGGTCACGTACTATCGAGCACACTCCCGCCTCATCACCACTAAGCTAATTTTTGCTTGCACTTACAACATAGAAACGCTCTCTAGCCCCGCCCCGTTGACTTTGTACAGAAATAATGAATGAAAAGATTCCGATCGGCCGAGTGCACTGACGACGCACGCCAAACCAGAGATATTGTTATTTTGCGCGCCAAAGTTGACGCTTTCCTAACAGGCCTAAACTTTAAGGGGGCGTGGCTGGGCGCCTCCGCATGATTTAAGCGAAAAAAATGGAGTAGTGGTGGCCCAGTGGTGGCGGCCCCGACTTACGAACAGTGAGTCGTGGTTTCGAACCCAGGCAGGCGCATTACTTTGTGTAATTTATTTCATCACCACTGCTCTCAAAACGGTGAAGGAAAACATCGTGAGGAAACCGGCATGTTCTAGAACCAAAAATTCGAAGACATGTGACATCTACCAATCCGCACTGGGCCCGCGTGGTGGATTATATTCCTTCTCATAGAGAGGAGGCCTGCGTCCCAGCAGTGGGAACATTAATAGGCTGATGATGATAAAATAAGGTTACCAGCGTAATAAAAAGCTATACCCATATATAAAGTTCCTTTGGTTTTATTTAAAAAAACTTTTTCTGTTCATAAACCCCTAAATATTAATTCAATAATAAATAATTCGATTTATGGATTATAAAAAATAATCATCATCATTATCTTCCTAGTGTTTTCCCAACTATGTTGGGGTCGGCTCCTAGTCTAACCGGATGCAGCTGAAATAAAATCATGGATAATAAAACAAATAAAATGATAATAATTTATTACATTAGTTACGGTGGGTTACAATTTTATACATTTTAGGCCCGGTGTGAGTTTTATTTTTCCCTGTTCTGTTCTTTGTTAATATTGTATGGTAACGTTGAGGAAATAGTGCATTTTGATACAAGTGGAGAAAGTTTGTTATTGTATTCGAGGCGGAATTAACACCCGAGCCGTAGGCGAAGGTGTTATTGAGCCGAGAACTGAAATAACAAATGTTCACGTGTAGCAAACGACGTTATTCAATACACTTTTTAAAAAATAAAATAAAAGAACGAAAAATATTTTTGTCATGAATTGAAACTATGACTTAAATTTTCTTTTTTTTTCGCGCTTTGCTTTCGCCATTTGGAAAGAGGAGAAGCAAAGGTTTAAAGCCGTTATACAACCTAATATGAAAAAAAAAACAAATGTTTTTGACTTTAGAACACAAATGAATAAATGTTAATTTGTTCATAAACGTTTTTATTTTATTTTAATACTCATGGTTTTTGATGATATTCTGTTTAAGTCTTTCATAACTGCGATCTCCAATCCGCCTGCCAAGCGTGGAGATTACGGCAAATTCCTCCCATCATGGGAGAGGCTTGTGTCCAGCAGTGGACGTTATAGGCTGTCGTGGTAGTAGTATTTAAATATAAAAAAAATATTAACAACGTAAAGGCGCATATCTCTTTGCCGAGATTAAAAAAAAAACCGGCAAAGTGCGAGTCGGACTCACGCACGAAGGGTTCCGTATCATTATCTATACAACATTAGACAAAACGGCATAAAATCACTTTTGTTGTAAAGGACAGACGGGCCCTTGAATATTTATTATTTTTAATTCAATTATTTATTTTTAATTATTAATATCGAGTAAAACACAGCAAAAAAACACGTTTGTTGTATGGCCCTTAAACATTTATTTTATTCTGTTTTTAGTATTTGTTGTTAAACCGGCAACAGAAATACATACAAATTAAACCTTTAAACAACAAAACGCTGTGTAACAGTGTAAGCTCACTTGACCTCAAAGGGTAGGCCGTACCTCCGAGTACCTCCAAGTACCTTCTGAGGAGTACGCCGCACAATGTACACGTGTTATGGCTTACCTTGGTTAATTGAAGCGAGTGAACTGCTGTCAATTAGTTGGTAAAGGGTTTATTGTGCCCTACTGCAATTGTTATATATTTTGTCTAGTCTGAGTTTGGTCTTTAGAACGTCGATGGGGCCAAATTGTTCTCAGTGGCAGGCCTCCCACACTACAAGGTGGACTGATGACCTGGAGAATCCGCTGCAAGCGAGACCCATAGGACCGCTGGACGTGTGAGCGTGCGGGAAGGCATTTGTGGGTGTTTTGGTGATTATAGTGAACAGTAGTCGACTTTGCTGTTGTCAGGAAGCAATAGGGTTCAATGCGTTTCGTATTTTTACAACTAAGTGCAACAGGATTGATGTGAAATAAGATGTTGGCTCCTTATCAAAATTTAAAAGTTGTAACCAACGTTTTGTAAAAATATTCTTATTTAAAAGAGTGTCCATGGAGTTTCTTGCCCGCTCTTCTCCATAGAGATCTACGCTATGGAATGGGCAACTAAAGCACTTTCACAGTTTTTATGTCTTGCCAGTCACAAGACATAAAAACTGAGCAGCTACAGTCCCCTGTAGCTACCATAGATATAATAAAGAAGGAGATATGCCCGCTAGACGAAAATGTATCGGAACCCTGTGTCCCCATTTGCCCCTACCACACGACTACTACTACACATACAGTTCAGTACAAGCAATAGATACGCAGTCGCGCACACACTCGCATTTCTTAAAACTGAACGTACTACAAAATCAATTTTAAACTTTATGACATCAAACATAGCGTGAATTTATCATGCACTGTACAATTTACCCACACAAAATCATCAGTCGCTATCGTTGTGCTGTGCAAAAGCATAAGTACGCTAGTGATTGACTAAATCGGAAAGTTATCGAATCTTTCATTTATTTTCGTACAAAATTTTATTTGGGGTTCTAAAAATAAATAAATAAAATGTAATGTCTTGAATATAACATTAATAATAAAAATAAACAATATGTAGCTAAAAATATATAATTAAGTAAATTTAAACAATAAAATATCCGGTTACGTTGGTTTAGGCTGTCATGGCTTATTGAAACAGTAGTTAATAGCACGAGGATAAGGCATAATATACTATAATTCAAAGCCAAAAACACTCCACCGATTTAACCTGAAATTTAATTAACTTACTTTACGAAAGTTGGTTACGCATTATGATTTCTCTATTACGCTGTAAAATAATCAAATTACATAAAAAACATTATTTGACATCTATCTTCACAACGGGGTTAAAACGGTTGACAAATTGAAAAATAAAACTAAAATAGCAATATTTAATTCGTCAATCGACATTGTCGATAGCCTACTTCAGTGGATCTACGAAGTGGACTAACTCGTCGCAAGAAGCAGCGGCCGTACTACGTGATTCATCAGTTTAATGAAATATATTTTTGTGATTTTAACATTTATACTTGTTTAGTCACTTAGCGACAAACATAAGTAGTGGTTAAGAAGTATTATTGTATTTATTGCAAAAATAGTACAGCCGCTGTGATATTTGAAAACAAAAATAACATAGCTAAAAGCAAGAAATATTTTACGATTTGTTGTTTTTCATGATTTTAAAGACAATTAAAGTAAAATACTTGTACTTACGTACGATAAGTAATTCCGTGATCAACAAAGTTTAGGTTTATGCTTCGGTTTTTACAAAAAACCCTGAACAACGGCCATTTGCTTATGACATGGCCTGTAGGGCATGTCGCGCGGACACCGGCACGCCGCGCCCCCTTGCCACTTCTACTGTTTTTTATGTTTCTGTGGTAGCTACATTTAATTTTCATCTTCTCTCTCTTCTTGGCCTACATGAAATAAATGATTTGATTTTGATTTTGAAAAAAAAAAATATATTGGCGTTACAAAATCAACAACAATTTTAAGTTATGTTTATTAAGTTAATACCAGACAGTGGTGATTGTGTTGTGCACTAACTAAACTTAATTTAGGCTATTGCTATCTTTTACTTAAAGGCAGTGCGAGAAAAGTACGGCTATAGCTATGAACTAAGTTAGAGATGTCAAACTAGTTTATGCCTTGTGATTCACCGTGTCTGGACTACATGTTTTTACGTGCACCCTTCATTAGTATGAAATATTAGTTCCAACTAAATTTGACAGCTCTAAATTACGTCCGTCTCTTTCTCGTTTTATTATAGAGAAAAAGATAGCAATAGCCAATAGATAGTAATAATAATTAGTTTAGTTTGTGCACAACAGAATCGACTGTTGTGTTCAACGTGAGGATAGAAACCTGCGTTCCTAGATAGGTAATGAAGGTTCTCTCTTGAGTACTAACTTAAGCAGTGCAAAGAATCGGGTACCTATTAGTAAACCTCTATTTTAAGTACTACGTAGGTCAGGGAAAGAAGTAGGTATCTAACTAAATAAATCAAGTGATCACTAAATCGTAATGAAAGTCACCTTTAAACCATAATGATTGAAGAATTTTCAATTCCAGTTTAACCACAAATAAATAGAAACTCATACAACATCTCTTACATTCCAGCGGCAAAAAGCGTCTCTTTAAAAGGTCAGTGCGGGCACACCCATAATGCCCATAAAAACGCTCTCAAACGCCTGTCAAATAAGCCGCTGCATGGCCCCGGTCACAAACTCGAGCGGTGCGTTTCACCTCGCGACAAAACGCCCGCGTGTCGCTTGTTTCTTTCACGTGAGACTGTCGCTTCGCAAGTCATGACCCGGAACTCGCGGTTTTAAGTTCTATGCAACTTCTTTCATTTGTTTTTGTCGCAAGAAGCGCGTAGTTCGTGACCGCGCGCTGACGCCCATAAAAACGCTTCCAAACGCTTGTCAAATAAGCCGCTGTATCTTTGCAGTGGGTTTCGTAAGCAGAAACAATATTAACCGGGCTCCAGTTTAATTTCCATAAGAAAATAAAAATGCCCGTTATTTGTCTTTGGCGAGAGGGGGATCTTGGTTTTTGTGGGGAGTACTAGCGGTACTGGTCGGGTTTAAGGCGAGAATTATGTGAGCAAAAAAAAACCAACGCAAAAAACCGCTGATTGTTTTGGAGGACGACTAAAAGCAACTAAATACAGAGGGCCTAGTGTGTAGCTGTAGATAGATGGTAGGTAGCTGATGAGGTGCTGGTACGTTGGTGCCGAGGAAGATGAAATAAAATATTACAAGTAATAAAATGCACGTCTATATTGTACCAGTGTCGCAGATGGAAGGGAATAGTGTTGCCACATATTTACATTAGGATTTACATTTAATTTTGGTGTTGCAAAATAATAAATAGAATCTCCAACACCTAGACAGAGTGAGTTTCTTTCAGCAGAAACAAAGCAACCGAAAAATTAGTTTTAGTGGTCGCGACTGCTAAACATGAGGTCCTCTGGGTTCCATTTCCAGGTCGGGAAAAGCATTATTGGGTTTTTTATATTAGGAATTTCTCAGTCAGTGTTTTCACTGCCACTTTGCCACACTTTGTTAACAAAAAGATAAACGCTAACAAAAATTAAAACACGAATATTCTCGAACGCAACTCGCCTCAAACTCACTAAGTTCTTCGTAACAAAGTCCATAATCCTTAACTTATTATTTCTCATTTGCATCCAGAGAGACGTGATTTTCAGCTGGAATTTCAGCAAAAGGTGTTATTGTTTGTCAGCACTATTTAAGACTATGTTTAATTCTGCCTACGCTTTTAACTCTTAAATTATCTTCACTTGGTTCATTTACTTTGCAAAATTAGGGCATTATTCATTTATTCATAGCTAGGTACGTATATAAGTAAAAGCAGGAACTTTCGTGGGTATGCTGAAAACAGCTGTTTTCAGCATACCCTGCGTTTTGAAATTCGTTGGTCATTTTTAGTGTTTCTGACAATTCAGGTCCATCTGCACAACAAATAGCTAAACATATTTGAAGCTAAAACGTATTTTTACTTCATTCTGTCGTCATCTTTAAACGATTGACAAAAACCGAGCAATGTTTCAAATCCATTTAGTTTAGTGAGTTGTATTGCAGTAGCCCGTCAGGATAGTAATTTGTTGAAATTAGTGATATTCACTTGTTTTATTGATATTTATTTGTTTTTGTAACTTTGTTTTTTTAATGAAAAATTCTCATTAGATCCATTTTACTTATTTTTTTATATAAATAGACCTAATGAGAAAAATAATTCTCACTAGATCCATCATGGATCTGGGCAATAGATCTGAGAATGATCCGTTTCCTACGAAGTTAATTAAGTCAAAATAACTTTCAGTACCTAGATGTTTACAATCAAATACCTATAATAATAATACAGGGTGTAAGTAAACATACCCTTCACGAAGCCGTCAACCAAGCATTCTGTACATCAAACTAAGTCACTCTACGCAAAAATTACTGCTGGGAAACGACTTTTTTTTTGGGTTAAAAATCACTTTTTGCTTTAAAACCATTTTTGGATGCATTTAATAGTAAACAGGTTATGGAGGTATTCAAAGTAAAGTTATGAGTTATGACCTTCAAAACTAGTATTTGAAAAAGTTGGAACTTTGACCTCCAATATCTCCGTAACTGGGTCTAGAAAAAAATATGATCGCAGGACGGCTTTGTTAAACCTTTATTTACACCCTTTATTTCCAGAAATTATCTCAAGCATATAAAAAGAAGAAACTTCTGTTGCTAAATTGCTTTAACTTGTATATCGACTACGAGTAGGTACTTGCAGGAACAAAACGACTGTTTCATCATCACTACGAGTAGGTACTTGCAGGAACAAAACTACTGTTTCATCATCTCTTAGTCAGTTCTGGTTGCTTGGTACTTGCTTGCTTGCTTTCAATAACCACAAACGACTAATTTATTTTCTTTTCTTTTTTCGTTTCTCATAAAGCATTTGGAGTCGGGGCCCTTCCTTCTAAAATCATCTTTCAGTCGTCTTCAACGATACTTAAAATTTTTGTTAGTGATCGAATATTAAAACAGTAATTATAAAGTATTAGATTAAATAAAAAGAAAATTGTTAAACGAGTTTAGTTAACTTTATTTTAAATCCTTAGTTGCGCCGATTGCTGTCAATACAAATTCGGAGAAGAAAGTATTTATTTTATTTCTTTTTATAACCGTACCCACTGCCACCCCACAGCGGGTTATAACTGTTGGTCCTCGAGTTCACATCATACTGGTCCCTTCCGGCTTGATACTCGTATTGTTCCTTTTGGCCTGAATAGTCATAGCCCGAGTGGTCTTTTTTAGCTGGATAGCATTTAGGGTCCAGCCATTTATAGAGGTCCATACCTGGTATCTGCTTGCAAGGTATTATTTTGTTCCTGAAATATTAAGGAATTAGGTCATTTATATGCACATTATGCTTGTCTGTACTGTTAGACTGCATCAGTCCACCGCTGGGCAAGAGTTTTCTATGACGTATAAATATATATATTTTCTTTCTCATAGAAACATTAGTGTTTACTTTGAATGCAGGTTTCTAGGTCATGGTTCCGTAGACGAGGAAGCTATTTTGCTTAATTGCCACTTGTGCATAATAATAAGTCGATCCCTTTGCTGTGAAGTACAGGCACAGTCTACTTAGAGTTTCTTTTCATAGCAAAAACGTAGTTGAAAATGTTGCTTGTTTTCATTGGAAGTTTTAAGACAACAAGGAAAACAAAACAGTATTATATACAAACTGTCAAATTGAAGATTTTCTTTAAGAGGTAATTTGTTTTTACAACCTGACGTTTAGCTAATTCTACATCGCGTGTATCGCGAGTCGTAAGATTAGGATATAACCATTGGGTAGTAGCCCACTATATAAAACAGCCGTTCGATCGGAAAATCCTCCTTTTACAATTGAGAGTAACGAAACATTATCCATCCTCCTCATACCTCATGTATCGTCTACCAAACATCCTAGAACGAAAACAGCAATCACGAAAAATAAAACTCAAGAATACTTCACCACTTACTTCTTGCTAATGTTGAGCAGAGCCTTAGGTTGTATCTCTTCTACACCATCGCCGTTGTCACACAGCAGTCGAGCTACACTAGTACTCCTTACTTCGTTCAATTGAGCTGTGGGAATAACATATTAACGACTAAGTTTATAAAGACGATAATTGTTTGATCGTTTTGGTCCCTAAGGTTTCCCTTTGGTATTAAGGTACTATTCAGGCATTCCTAAGAATTGCCTAAGTAGTTAAAACATAAAAATGACAAATCAATCTGGAAACCATTCATTGTCATTGTCATACATAGCTAAACCTCCTGATGTGAAAATTAAAATGTAATAAGGCCATAGAAAGTGGTGGTAGACGCATTTCTGTTGATTGCTATAGTTTACAAGTCCGACATCGACGCGTTAGCAGTGTCTAGACACGGCAGTACAAATACATTTCGAGGCGTCAAAGTGCTTTGATAGCACAACTTAAGTCACGGGCCGTCTTCAAAGCCGTAATGCGAGTAAACGTTAACATTGTTTGAGTGGAAAGCGTCGACAATGCAGCGTCTAGCAGTGACCTCTGTGGATTGCGTCTTCGTGCGCTGCAATTGTTAGCAGACTAGAGGACGCTGCTTACACATACTTTTCATTACTACTTACGCAAAGTCAATGCAGCGGGGGAGTATCCATTCTCAAAGAAGAACCGGTCAGACCTCCTCCAATTGACGAGGTTCTCCACCATGATGCAGAACAGCGTGGGCCCCACCCAGGCGCCGTGCAGCAATCTCTCGCTGTAGATGGCCACCATCAGCTCCATGTCATCGACCTCATCGTCGTAGATGCGACGGAGTTGTTCCACTTTCTGAGTACAAGGAACCTTTTTGGAGATCACAAGATAATTCTGAGGCCTATCGTACACCTGCACCGAATCGGGCGGGAGGAAACGCCCGGGTGTTTCCACTGCGAGGATCGACCGGAGGACACGGTGGAGCACACGGTGGAGGTGTGCCCCGCGTGGGCGGAGCACCGCCTTGTCCTCGAAGCGGCGATTGGCGGCGGCGACCTCTCGCGTCCGGCCCTGGTGCAAGCCATGGTCCGGAGCGAGACGGAATGGGACGCCGTCACCTCCTTCTGCGAAGCAGTAATGCTAGAGAAGGAGGTGGCGGAACGTGAGAGGGAGAGAACCTCACAGCGTCCCGGCCGCCGCGGGAGACGCCCCGGGCGTCGGGGGCCACCACGTGGCCCCCGGCCACCGTAGGCGCGGGCCTGTGGACGGTGGGCTATGGGCTAGCTCGCCGTCCGTCCGTCTCATGACGACAGGCCGTGTCGACGGCGCGTTCGTGTTCCACGCGCGCCTCAAAGAGAGTCAGCAAAAAGGAAGGGGTCCGAAAGGACCGATGCCTGCCGGGGTTGCGGGACTATTCGAAAGAGATACCGTGGCCCCGGAACACAAAGGGCGATGAAGGAACATGGATGGGTTTTAGTCAGTAAAAGTCTGACACTCCCTCCTGCTCCGCCCAGAGCGGGAGAAGTCATTTGATGATTTCCCATCCGAAAAAAAAAAAAAAAAAAAAAAAAAAGGCCTATCGTACACGGCGCTACTTATATGTAACTAGTAACCTAAAATGAATACCAATGAGAAGCCTGAATGTCACAAAATTATTATGTCAATTATGTCAAACCACTCACGAACAAGTAAATAACCTGTTAGTAAACGAGTCCTCTTTAGAGACATTATAACATAAGCTAATTAATCGAAGTTAATCGAGAAGATTTCTTCTTGTTCTGGTTTTACAAACCATTTGAGAATATCAGCTCATGTAGTGGTCAGATGGTAAACTAGTCAAAATGTTGATATGTGTTTATATGTTAACGACTAACCGATGAATTTGGCAATTTGAAAGAATTGGTGCCGACGCGACGTCTCGGTAGCAGCAGCGCCATAACAAGTCATGTAAAAACGGGTAAGGAACAGTATTGTTCTTACGTCAGGGTATATGGTGTCTTCGAAATCCTTAAACTTATGAGCCACAGGCAAGCCACAAATCTTCCTGTACTCGTTGTATGGAGGCAGACCCTGGTCTCGACCTCTCATGATGTCAATAGCGCTCAGGTCTGAGGCTGATTGTAACTCGCCGAGGCCACGCTCCGCTATCTGTAACCGGAAACAAGATCTCATTTTAAATATTTCGTTCAAAAACCAGAAAGAGAAGTTTTCTTTAGTTCATATTGGTTAGACGTGAACGGGGCATTAAATGTACCCTACATTTAATGCCCCGTTTACGTTATCAAGTGATGTGACTAGGCGACATGCGTCAAGTGAAGTAGTGTAAAAATATAGCGTCAAGTGTTACAATGTATGTAATTACTTACATCCGGCTCAATAGTGTAATCGAACTTAGCGGCTCTCTGCCTGAAGGCTCCTTGAGTAAGATCAGCCTCAGTGTTGTTCACCTCGAGGATACCGCTCCTGAACTCATCATCGACCGTGGTGCGAGTGCCTAGGTATTTACCCTTCCCGCTGTACAGGCTGCAAGAATAACACGAATACTTAAAGACTAGAGACGCAAGGTACATATCTGCCTAAACCTCTGGTAACAGGTCTGATGTTACGTTATTTTACCTGAAGATTCACCATTGGAATTGTTTTGTTTAAAAAAATCATATTCTCCGTGCAAATATCTTATCAGTGTGAGATATTTAGACAAAGAGAGGCCCGAATATAAAATATGTACATGGCATGTTATTTATTTATTAAAACTTTATGCACATAATGTACAAAGGCGGACTTAATGCCATGGGTTATTGTGCATAAGAAGAATATAAAAGTAGAGAGCCTTGTAATAACTTCAAAGTAGTGAAATTAAACTACTGTTTTTCATAAACACAAACTTCCTATCGCCAGGCAGTATAGTTATACTGCCTGGCGATAGGAAGTCTGAAAAGTACTTACAATTGAAAAGAAATAGTGACCGTTCAAATAACAAAGGTATTACATAATATAACTTTTGTCAGCATCTGCAATACCATTAGTTCTGTTGGCATGACAATTTTCCGTCAAGCGGGTCATTTACCCTGTTTGCCAACTTGTAAAACAGTGTTATTATTCAATAACATTTCCACTACTCACTCTTTTGTGAGAGGCAATGGGTCGTAATCCACCACACGAGCCCAGTGCAGATTCGTGCTGTCACGTCTTTGAATTCTTCGTTCCGGTTTCCGCACGATGTTTTCCTTCACGATTTTGAGAGCAGTAATGATGGTGATAACTACAGTATAACTCGATGAACTTACTCAGTCCTGCCATCCTGGAAGGTGTGGAACCACCTTGTGCCGACCAGATACTCGTGGTACACCCCCGGCTTGTGTCGTTCATCAAAGTCGTTGACGTAGCCGTTTGTGTCGTATGTCACTCCGGTCTCCAGGGCATTCTTAGGACCTAGACGGAAATTGAGAATTATACGTTTTTACAAGTAATATGTACAACAGAGTATAATCCCATTATGCCTCGCCCAACTTATTAACGTCATGACATCCCCCCACTACCTGGTGATGAGTAAAGGCGAAAAGCCTTCCCGACGACAAGGCCATGTGTAAAATCCTAAATTAAGACTAGTAAAGGATGCGTAATGCATTAAGTCCGTATTTGCACCCGTTGTGTGCGTAAAGTTTGTAAGTTCGTAAGTGGATGACTGACTTGTATACTGTTGAAAATTTTGCACTTTCAACGCTGAATAGATTTTATCCACCTTTTTACAACTTTTTTAAGCTATGATCCATATACTCGTATTTATTTCACTTTGCATAGCTCCCGTAGGTTCTCAAACTAAAGTATGTAAAGATTTAGCCTTACCTAAGATCTCCGCCATCAGTTCATAATACAGCATATACTGCCACTGCGCGATGTTAATCTGGCGCGCAGTCTCGAACAGCTTCTGATCGTCCCAGCATGGGTTCAGCTCGGTCAGCTTACGCGCCAGGCGGTTGTGCTCGCGGTAGAACTGCATCGCCGTCAGGTAGAAGCCCAAAACTACATTGCCGTTGTAGAAGTCACCTGGAAGAGGGAGTTGTTTGAAAAGGTATTTCACTACTACTACTAAACTACTGAACGGATTTTTGTTACCAGTGGTACTTTCTCGTGGGACAATTATCGAACACCACGCGGGCGGAGCCGCGAGCATTAGCTAGTAGCAGCATCAGTAAGAAAATCTGTGTCTAGTATTTTTGTTCCCCAATTCTACTCACCAAATTCATAACAAGCATTTTCAATAGGTCTCCTGTTATTAATGCAAATAGGAGCGGTGCCAGGTGGTCTCTCGACGCCATCTCTCTCCTCAGACTTCAGCAGTCCTCCCTGGTACGTTCTGATCTGTCTCTCCCGCACGTCGGAGTAGCCGTACACTACTGACAGATCTTGGAGAGGAGTTGGAAGATTGTACTGTGAAATTAATATTTTAATATTGTCAAGTTTTCAAATACAATAAAAAATAATGTCATGGCAGTTGAAACGAAAACAACAATTATGTAAAAAATAATTTATTCTCGATCTTCTTCTTGACAAATATTATTGAGACCTTTTGCACGACCTCCCGGACGATAGTCTCCAGCTGCCGCAGAGTATTGAGCTTGTATAACTTGCACAGGGCACGTGTGGTAGAACACTACAGCCAACTCTACTACAATTCCATTCTACCAAAACTGGAATCAGCTACCGTTCAAACCGGATCCAGCTGAAATCCAGTATTTAACATTAAGCAATGAATGGCCCATCTGACCTTCCAAACCCAGTTACTGGGTACCACCTCGGCACCTATTGATCAGACTGGTTGTAAAAACGTTTGTTTTTCATTTTCTTAATAATATTAGGTAAAGGAAGAAAGTTTGGGTTTTGACTTAAAGAAACTGCTTAACTTTCTTAACGATAACTAATACAAAACTCTCACTCTTTCAGCCGGCAGCGTGTTGGGTATGCAGCCCATTTCCTGGTAGGTTGAAAACCTGGTAAGGTTCATGCACCTGATTCCGGTCCGCCGCAGATAGGGGTCGTCCTGGGGTACGGGGATTGGGATGCACAGGGGGTTGACGCGATTAGGGGTGTTGCCGAGACAACAGTCGCTGGCGATTGCGTAGCGAACTGAAGAAGAATGCAACGCTATCAGATAAGCGAAGAATAGTTCTTGGATCAAAGTAAAAAATTCTTTTAAACAGTTAAGTATTTTTACAAGTACTTTAAACAGTACTTTTGTCACTTAAATTATTAAGCAAATAATTTCGTACATGTATTTGTAGGTATTACATTTTTTAATAGGATATTGGCTATGCGGGAAACCGATTCTCGTTCTTGTATCGAAATGAGAAATATGTCTATGCCGTTAAAAAGTGATGAAGCAGTCGGACCATCTACTCAGGGTCATATCGTTTCAAAACTTACGCAATACAGTCAAGTCAACAATATCCACGGTAGAGAAGGCGAAAACGTGTGTCGCCAGGGTGTTGAACTGGTGGTCTTCTGGGAAGCCGTCACCCAGGATTTTGACGCGCAAGAGACGCGCTGATGGGAGCTCAGAACCGTTCATGGCTGGTCGCAACATGTTGCCTGAAATGTTCCTTCTTAGAACAGTGTTTCTCGTCGTTGAAATTATGAAAAGACAGTTAAAGATTAAAACACCTCTCACAGCGCCGACGAGAAAGCGACACGCTATCAACTATTTAATCGATCAAACAAGAACAAAAGATGTAGACCGTGTCAATGAAAGAGATAATTATATTAGTTGACCGCTGATTATTCACAGCGCAAGCGATAACTCTATCTCCACTAGTTTGCCGCTACTAGAGCTAAACATGTAAAAACACTCAGCGTTACTCGCTTGGCAAGCATAACACTCGCAGAGTGCCTTGCTCTTGGAACAGCATACGCTTACCAGCAATCCTTAGGTCGCTTAGGTAAAGATAAAGAGTGAGTATGCCTATTACAAAAATGAACAGTACTACAGTAGACAGCCTTCAATCCCAGCTTACCAAGTCCGAACTTAGCAGGCCTCATCCGCAGCAGTGGGGTGGGTGACCCCCCGCGAGATGGGTACTTCGGGTTGACGCACGTGCCATCGATGCGGCGACCCTCGTGCTTCTTGCACGGCTCCACCTTTATCGTGCATTGTCTGGTGGATACAAAGAGATTAAAAAAGATGCTATAGAGAAAATAAATTGCGATAACATATTGTCTCAGTGATGATGACGCGGAAAGCAAAATGATATCATTGCCAAAATTAGCACGTTACTCTTGTACCGGACAGCACCAGTTGGCTCTGCCAGCAGTTTACGAAGGCCGAATTTTTTCGTCTATCGTAAAAACACCCTTAACGAAGTCGAGAGGTACATGTTCTTCCCGTCATTGCGATCATTTTTTGTTCTGGGCCATACCTTCTATAGTTACGGAGATATTGAAGGTTTTTTTAATCTACACGAACACATTTTTAATCCTAATTTTAGCTGGTTCAACTTTACTTTAAATAATTCAATTTTACTAATCAATATTATTTATACTATATAAAGCTTTACTAATTAATATTCAATGCATCTACTAGCACAATGTCTTGGGTGCGTTACATTGAGTGCTGCCGTGAATTAGGCCATAGCGCTATTGACAATACTTAGTGCCTAGCACACAGATTGTCTTGTTCCATACTTATCTATTAGCCATCCTCCAATAGTCACCCCCTTTCTAGCCATATCATTTTTCACACGGTTCTAACCTTTTACCGCTTTTATGGTTTTTTTTTAAGCCAATCTACAGTCATACTCAAAACTATCCTCTCAATATTTAAAACATTACAGTAACAGGTAATTTGGAAGTAAATGGTTGCATCGGGTTAGGTTGATAACAATTAGGTACTTACCTAGTCAAATTCAAACTTTCCAACTGGTTTCCTCGGTCATCCTTTATTGGTTTACCAAAATAAGCATCGTAGATCACTTGGGACACCACAAAGTGGGCGAGGAACAGATAGAACGTGAATTTGACGATCATCGCGGTCGAAGGGCGCGATATCTGTAATTGTTTCCTTCGTATACGTTTGCACTTATTTATGCTGTTGGTTTTAAGTACTGTTAATTTGTGCAAATTGTTTTTTATTTGACTAATTTGTTGCAGTTAGTTCTGTTATTCACAATTTTTGTTTTTATTTTTTTTGCAATCGCTTCTTCGAGGAAGAAAACTGTTATATGATAGTAAAGTATAGTATTATAGTGTGGTA
This sequence comes from Xestia sexstrigata, assembly GCA_941918905.2. Classification (NCBI taxonomy): domain Eukaryota; kingdom Metazoa; phylum Arthropoda; class Insecta; order Lepidoptera; family Noctuidae; genus Xestia; species Xestia sexstrigata. The sequence goes on from OW799201.2 coordinate 24,296,266, forward strand.
TTATTATGTTCTTGTTCATGTTATTAGTTGAGGAAGTACGATGAACTTCAGTCTTGAGATTTCTTTTTTATCTTCTGGTTAGTCGTGGGATTTTTGTTCTTTCGTAAAAACATGCTTACATTTGGCAAGTAAATTAAATATTTTTTATTTTTTGTATTGTATGTTAAAACAGCTTTAGATTATGTCTGGTTTTTGGTTTTCTTTTTTAAAATGCGTGATTTTTTTACTAAGTCTATTTTCTGTTTCTTGTGATGTGTTCTTACTATTTCAACGTATCTGGAAGACATTTTTTTTTTAATCTATTTTCCTTGTGAAAAATATGATGAAACATACTTAGCTTTGATAACGTAATAATACGAACTTTCTGTAGTAATTGCTAGTTTACATAGATACAACTTTTTATGTAAATTAAAATCTATTGTTATTGTATGAGGTTTTCTAACGGGCAATCAGAACTTAACTGCGTAACCGCTAAGCTATTGTTAGTAAGTTGTGAGAACCGCAAGCTTTTACGGTGCTTTCTGAAAAAAGTCTGTTGTTTTCATTTTTAACTGAAGATTTCCTGAGCATCAAAAAAATTAGTTCTAAAAAAAAACTTTTTGGTATTTAGATTTATCGTCAAAATAAAATAAAAAACAAAATCGTGCTCAGTCGATTATCACCCCTAATGCTCAATCGCTTGTAATTTTCGACGGCATTTGCTTAATTTCGAATTATTTACGGTAGTTTATGTAAATCCCATCCATTTTTTACTCTCCCCTCACCATTTTCGTTGACAGCGTGTAAGTTCTGTGGACTATTTTGAGCAGCTTATGAATTATTTCCTTTAGTCACGCAAATTGTTTTAATTTCTTACATTATGCTGTTGAGATGTTTCTTGTTTAGGGAAGGTAATTTTCTGTTTAATTGATTCATGTAAAAAGACCTTTATGTCTCGATGATTCCAGTATTGTTAAGATGTAGCCGAAATTTGGTCAGTGTGGCCTTAGGGAAATTCTAAGAAAACGAGAAAATTCGGAACCATTCATGTTATTGTTGGTGTTTATTTTAATAAACGTTACAACGACTTTACGTAGACGTTTACGTGGATCTCAGTTTATAAGAAAACAGCTCTTAATGTTATTAAGTAGCTACGTCTTATTTATATTATTAACCCACTACTTCATACTGTTCTTTTGTTAGTGCTTCTTTACGAAAAAAAAAACGAATACAGGGTGATATAGAATGTAGGGTCTGATTTTTCTTAAAATTATTGGAGTTCAGAAGGATATACTGATAACGTGGTAACTGTTTTAGCGTCAGTACCTATCACTTCTACCTTGTAGATATTTTTCTAACCTAGTTATCAAATATAAGAACCTAAAAATATAAACCTCTATTGTAACCATTACACCACTTCAAGTAGGTATAAATGTTCAACAATAGATCTCAAGACCACTCAAGCGAAAAGAATTAAGTACAAAATTGCATGTGCAACAAAAATATGAATATTCAGTTATCAATAATCAAGAACTTCCGTTTTCCACTAGAATTAAAATCTCATTACGGCAGCTGAACCGATAGGTTTGAATAATAATGTTGTTGTGATAATTATGCATAATATCTCTTCTATCGCACTGCTGGCTGAAACTTCCGTTTACAAGCAATTTTACAGAAAATACTCCGTGGTTGTGGAATCGACGTCACATAATCAAATCATCTTAATCGCCGTGCAAAGGAATATTGTGTTCTTTAGCTCGTTAACACTAGAATAGGTATTACGAAATTGTCCAACACACAGTAAGTGGTCCTTTGAGTTACACCTTGAACCCATACCATAGAAATTAACCAAATTAAATAAATACAAGCAAACATATTTTTTTATTGCCGATGTAAACCAATTTATAGTAATAGTTGAATGTACAGGAATACTTATATTAATATTTATCGATCTTGATAAGACCACAAGATAATTAATATCCATCCAATATTTTATGGACATGAGTAAAGCGATCGATCATGTCAGTCATGAACGGTTATTAGAAAAACTGTCTAGATACAGAGTAAGAGGAAAAGCATACGACTGGCTGAAGTCATTCTGACTGATCGAGTACAGGCAGTGGAAGTATCAAGTTATAAGGATCAATCCAAAATGCGAGAGTCATGTCAGTCTTCGTTTTTGTTAAATAGTTACGGCGTGCCTCAAGGCAGTATCTTAGGTCCGCCACTGTTCTTGCTCTACATTAATGATTTTGTAAATATCTTGAATCATAAATGTGTACTATTTGCGGACGATACCACTATTATATTAAAATACACCAATAAAAACACATATGAGCAGGAAATAAACACGGCTCTCCAAACGTTCATAGAGTGGCTAGAAGCCAACAACTTAAAGGTCAACATTAGTAAAACAAAATTTATGCAATTTCATACTTACCGAACGAAACCGTTGAACCTAAATATAATGTATAAAGGGAACGCCCTGACAAAAACTGACACAGTTAAATTTCTTGGAATATCCTTAGGTAAATTTTGTTCTTGGAAAAGCCATGTCAATGACGTTTGCGGTAAAATGAATAGGTTTGTCTACCCTTTGAGGCGTATTAGCTGCGAGATATCTAGAAACGCTGCAATTACCGCATTTCACGGTTATACTACTCTGTCAAGAAAATACCGGGAAAAGATCAATAAAACACAAAATATTAGTTATTCATCCAAATTTATTTTATCACCTTCAAAGTATGCTCCTTCAGAAACGACACACTTACGCCAACTAATAATCCAATCATAAAAATATTTTTTAAATGCTTATTCCAGAATTGAGTTCAGTTCTCGCCGCGAATTTTCCTTTATGTCTTCTACTGAATGAAAACGGGTGCCACGAAGTGGTAGTTTGAGTTTAGGAAAAATAAAGAAGTCGGCTGGAGCCATATCTGGTGAATAAGGTGGTTGCTCGATGGTATTTGTTGAGTTTTGGTCAAAAAATCGTTCACAATTGTGCGAAGGCGCATTATCGTGGTGCAAAATCCAAGAATTTTCTTCCCACAAATCTGGCTTTTTTCATCTAATTTGCTCTCTTAAACGCCGCATAACGCCCGATTAATATTCTTTATTTACCGTTTGACCTTCCGGCAAGATTGTCAGTCACTATTTCCTTCACTTTTGCGATGTTAACTTCAGTTGCAGATGTTGATGGCCTACCAGAGCGAGGCAAATCTTCTATCACACCTCGACCGCTTTTGAACGCTTTGTACCACTCATAAGCGCGTGTTTTTGATAAAGTCGATTCACCGTAAGCCTTCTGTAAATTTTCAGTGACTCCGAACACCAAATTCCATTGGCGATGCAAAATTTAGGACAAACTCTTTGTTCGATGTTTTTGTCCATTATGAAATTCGCTATACACACTAGATATGATATAATTAAAAACAGCACTGTATTTAATCTAATTAACAGATGTAACTCAAACTCCGCGCCAAAATGGAAAACAGTTGTGCTAATCTAACAACAACAAAAAAAAACAAAAAAAAAATTTGGAACCATAAACAAATCATCCATTCCCGATACTTTTTTGACTGAATGTATATCCTTCATTTTGCGATATGGTATCATTCTTTAGGGTCGCTGTGTGGAAATTGATCAAGCATTTGTAATGTAAAAAAAGTGTTTAAGGGCTATATTTGGGTTGAAACAAATAGATTCTTGTCGCCCATTCTTTAAAAAATATAAGATACTTACTTTACCGTGCATTTATATCTTGGAATCTTGTATATTTGTTTTTAAGCATAAGAGTCTTTTTTAGCAAGCGACAAGCTACTATGCCCCTCGATCTCATAGTACCAACAAGTTATATAAACCCAAGACGAATCTCACACTCACTTCGAACAACAGTTATATTATGTGTATAAAATTGTACAACAAAATTCCAAGGACCTTAACGACACTCATTCTTACAAATCTTAATAGTACATTTTGATACAAGAGGAGAAAGTTTGTTATTGCGTACAAGGCGGAATTAACTCCCGTATGCGAGGGTGTTTCTGAGCCGAGAACTGCAATAACAAATGTCCACGTGTATCAAACGACTTTTGAAGAAATAAATTATAAGAACGAAATAGTAGATTATGCACCGACGGGCTAAAGTTGTGTCTTATGTCACGGGCGTTATATTGAATCTCGAGCGCAAAGAAGGATTCGGGATTTAACTCCCGAGCGCAGCGAAGGAGTACAGAGTTTAACTCACGAGCGAAACGAGGGAGTTAATACAAGAATCCTGAATGCAGCGAGGGATTCAAGCTAGCCCAAGGCAAAGACACCTTTAGCCCAGAGGAGGATACTCTACTTTTTACACCTACTGTGAGAAAATAATAGTCATAGTACGAAAAACAAAGTATTTATTAAATAATTAATTAACTAATGTTACAGCCGGTACGGTATTTGTTATTATTAATGCCAGTTTTAATGTTATTCCATTCCTTTTAAAAAATGGTTCGTAGTTATCTAATTATTCTTACAATATTATGTCTTCGAAAACATGGCAACGATATGAAGAAGCAGTCGTTATGATTTTGTAGGAAATCGAGAATATCATCCACGCGTAGTAAGGGTATCGAGAATAGCTTTCCTCTTTCTGGCACCAAAGGGTGTTTGTTAGTACTATACTGCCAATTTAGCTGAGCATGTGAGATTCCAAATTCAAATCACATTATTGACCAGCGGGTCATAATGAAATCCAGTACAACATTATTATTATTACTAATGACTCACTTTAGGTTAAGGTTGCTTGACATATAATTAGACATTTTCGAGCAGGTGGTGTGAAAAATATTTTTCGTACCACTTGCTCAAAAAAGTGACATTCTATGCCACAAAAAGCGAACATAACAATAGTCATTTTTCATCTGTTAAAAACAGGGAAAGAAAATTGTACTGAATATCATTCATCCTCTAGGTCCCAGAATGTGATTTAAATTTGGAATACTTACCGAAATTTATACTGAACTACATCTGTGTTTACACCATTGAGTTTGTATATAAAGCATTATACATCTTTTTGAAAAAGGAATAACATTTATTATGCAGTTATGATTATTAAATAAAATTACGAAAACCGACGAGGCCGTATGAGCTTGATGCCTTTGCTTTTCCGACAAAAAAATATTAGTCTAGGAATTTGCCGCGTTTTTGTTTTCTTCAAATACATAAACGTTAAGTTTATTTTAATTGTCATTATTTTTAATAAATGCTTATCTCATATTATTATTGTGTTAATTTTTTCGCAAATGGTACGAAAAGTAGAGTATTTTCCTCGGTGATACACACTTTATCCCTCGCTACACTCAGAACTCGACTTAAATCCCTCGCTTCGCTCGTGATTTAAGTTTTTTACACTATCGCTACGCTCGGGAGTAAACCTCGAGTCCTTCGTTACGCTCGCGATTTAAATCGTCACCCGCGACAGAAGACACTGCTTTATCCCCTTGGTTAATAATCTACTATTTGATTTTAATATTCTTTTTTTCCGCGCTTTACATTCGCCAGGTGAAGGAGAAGCAAAGGTATGAAACCCCTAAACAGCCTAATATAAAAAAACAGTTTTTTATTTTTTTTATTTTTGAATTTAGAACACAAATAAATGTTAATTTGTGAGTAAAAGTAACTATTAGTTTTTAATAATCATGTTTATTTATGATATTCTATTTATAAACACACTTTGAATATTCAAAATATATTTATGCCGTAAAGACGCTTAGTGCTTTACCGAAATTAAAAAAAACATTCACCTCAGACTATAGGCATTGAACCAATTTGGACTAAGTATATGTATAGTTATCTGTGGCAATTTTCATGGAAAAAAACGCACGCGTGTGAAATACATTGCATGTTGTACTTAATCGTAGTGCGTTATGGACCAGTTTTCGAGGAACTGTTTTGAAAATGCTTTTATAGTGTACTTGAGTTCCTAGATTATAAATTGTAAATTCTGAATTATATATATGAATACTAATTAATTTAATTTAATTTATTTTTAATAATAATAATACATTTCTTTAGTAGCATAAAAACAGGTTACAGACAAATGTGAGTCCCTGGCTCCAGAGCTAGGTTAGAGTAAGTGTATTTCAGGAGCCAGTGACTTCTTCCATTAAAGTTACAATTGGGCATACTTTACACAGCAAAAGGTGACAAAATTATATTATTTAAAATTAAGTTCAATACTTATCATTAGACATTGAATTACTTATGCACTAAAAATAGAATTAGAATAAAATCAGGATTAAAATTTAAATTAATAATTGAATTCAAAATCAATATTAATTTTAAAAATAATGATTGTATAAAAAAATTAGATGCCTGTAATAAAATTTGAATAAATTGAAATTCAGCTAGGATGAAACAAAACAATATTAGAAATAAGGGTGTATGTCATGTACATGTGGGCGTGTGTATGAGTTGGTGTGTGTATTTATGTGTGTGTATGTGTGTGAATACCATTTATTTGTGTTCTTAGATATTTATGTTGATTGCAGTTCATTTTCAGTAGCGTTGTAGTCCTGTGTCAGTAGCCAGATTTTTAACTTCGTTTTTAATCCACGAGTCGTAAGGGGATTTATGTTCAGGATTTTGTTAAATTTATTATAAAGAAAAGCGTCAAGATATACTCGCTGTCGTCTAGCGGACGCCGTGTGACAGCGTAAAGTTAAGCAAGTGTTTTTTTTTATAGTGCGCTTTTTATTACTTAAGGGGTAATACTGTGCTGCTTATAAACCAATTTAATACAATTACAATTGAATCAATTACAATTCATAAACTGCATGCATGATTCAAATTAATCAATTTTTCATTTGTTATTAACATATATTAAGTAAAATTTGCACGCCGAAATTAATGGCAGAATAAAAGAAATATACTTTATCTTTATGATCCTCCTGGACCTTATTTACGCAAATAAATGATTTTGATTTGATACTTTTATTATTTTGATCCACTAAAACATTAAATTACGTTTTTGTCCTCGCTTGTGTTGCACTGTGTGTTGCACACAACGCAATCCTTAGTTATTAAATTCCACTAAAGGGGTATAGTGTATCCGGGGTTGCGGGACTGTTCGAAAGAGATACCGTGGCCCCGGAACACAAAGGGCGATGAAGGAACATGGATGGGTTTTAGTCAGTAAAAGTCTGACACTCCCTCCTGCTCCGCCCAGAGCGGGAGAAGACATTTGATGATTTCCTGAAATATAATAATATTGATGAAATAATTGAAAGTAAAATTGAAATCGATCAATTCATAATTTAATCAAAATCAATAAGAACACAAGCGTCTGCCATTCTTACAAAATTAACCGGACAGGGGTCGACCCCAATCATGGAACCGGAAGTAATCCAACTGTCTTCTGGGTAATCAGTCACATCTGTATCTTCTGAACTGGATGGGTAGCACATAGCGTTACTTATGACACCAGCTAAGGTAAGCACAGCTACGTAGAACTTCATTGTAAGGAATTTTGAGTCTTGACGTTCCCTGCGACGGTTTGTGAAGGAAAAGTCAGAGATCAATGGTTCATGCAGTCTATATACACTTGAGAGAAATAAGGAATTATGTTAGTTTTATACTCGCGAGTATATTTTCCATAACAAAACATTAATTAAAGTTAAATACTACAAATGAGAGTGTTTATGCGAAACTGTGTTATTATTTCGTTTAAAAATAAATAATAGTTATTTAATGTGATAGTTGAGGTAAATACCCACCTATCCTAACTGCCAGGTCCTAAAACATCAACCATCGATGACACCGTGGAAGTGTTCTGCAGTAAGAAGTTCTGCGGCAAAAAAACCGTTGTGAGGTAAGCGACAAGAATAAGATGTTTAAAATAAAATAAAATCAATTCTAACGGTCTATTGGATGAAAAAAACCGGCCGGGTTACGTACAAACTTTTAAAGGACAAGCTTAAATTTGCTGTTCGATCCCTTGAAACGGCTATTGCACCAATTGCAAATAATAAGTTTGTAATAGTAAAATCGCTTTTTTTTGTTATTGAACAACATATTTACTATTTTCAGATTTTTCCCTTTACATGTGCTGTAAGACCTTACATTTCCAAATTTCGTGATTCTAGGTCAACGGGAACTAATAGGTTTTCGACCCAAAACCTATAGGTTTCTATTATCTATTATTATATATTATATTAAAACATGCATCAAACGCACACTATGTAAGCAAGCTTATTACAAGTTGAGCGATTATATCGCAGATAAAAATGCGTGGGTCAATGCTGGTCCTGCTCCACCTGGACAGGGGCGCATAAATTGATAGTATTAAATAGAATTGTTGGAGCTGCTGAAGATTGTACAACTGTCTTTGCATTGTATAGAATCAATCTCTAGTATTATATAATCGCACAGCCCATATTGTGTGAGTACTATGTACTAGAAAGCTATCATTCACTGAAATCCTACGTCTTTTCTTGACTTGAATGTGCCCTGGCGGTTGAGAGTATGTCACGCTCACTCTAATGTCTCGCTGATGGTGGCGCGTGTGTCGGATCATTCAGTTCCCTTCAAAATGGTTGAGTTGAATGGTGCTGATCCATGCGTCATGTTCGTGAACGGGCGCTGTCAGTTGTGACTGGTCAACTCATAGTTGCCATGGCTTATTTGTATGTTTATTATTGATTTTTTTTTTGTTTTTATTATGGACACTTTTAACGTGCACATCTTGCTACATTGTTCTCACATAATATACCATCTCAACATGAATGATGTAACCAAGATTTTGTAACAATATTTTGATTTAAAAGAGTGTCCATGGAGTTTCTTGCCCGTTCTTCTCCATAGAGATCTACGCTAGGGAATGGGCAACTACAGTACTTTCACAGTTTTTATGTCTTGTGACTGGGACTGTAGCTACATTTAACTTTGTTTCGACAATTCAAAAGTGCCTGTAACTGGCCTACTTGAAATAAATGCTTTGATTTTGATTTTGATTTTATATTTATATATTATCTATTATTCTAGGTCAACCGGAAGTACGTACTTCCGGTTGACCTAGAATTGTTAATTTAGGTTAAAAGCAAGGTCTTACAGCACAAGTAAAGGGAAAAGTCCGAAAAATAAAAAAAGTTGAAAATTAAGGTAAATTTTGGTACTTACAAGTTTTGGCGAAAATCTAAATTTGCCCATATCTTTTTATCGTGTTGACTCAGGACTTTTATACACCTAATAGGAGCTACAGAGTTCAGTACCTGGTATAAATTTCAACTTGCTAGGTCCACCCGTTCCTGAGAAAATCTGTGGTGACAGACGGACAGACGGACAAGAAAGTGATCTTATAAGGGTTCCGTTTTTTTCCTTTTGATGTACGGAACCCTAAAAATAATCAAAAACCTCACGATTTAATCAACAGGAACACATTTATTTTAATTTCTGATAAAATCAACAGATGTGTCCGCTTGAATGGCAGTAAAAGAAAGACGAAAATGTTCTTCTGGGTAGTTTCTCACTTCTGTATCTTCTGCCACGGATGTGGAGCAAATAGTGACATTTAGAACACAAACTATAGGAAATAAGTAAAACTTCATTGTTGTAAGTAGCTCTTGACGGTACCCCGTGAGAGGTAATGGCGGAATGGTTTTAATTATTCATACTTCAGAGGAATAATACTTAATTTTATACTCGTGTCGTGTGTTGCATCGTAGGTTGGTAGTTGAGTGCTAATCTGTGTTAATAATTAGATAGTAAGTAGGTTCCCCGTAATTGCTGCCTTCCACTTCCTCAGACCAAATAAAAAAACCAAGACATAGTGCTGCGAACAATAAAGTGAGGCCAGCGCAAAACTACGTCTCGCTCTGTGCATACATGCTCACACGCACACATTTACATCGAACTACAATAAAACTACGTCTCAATAAATGCACACATGTTTACGAAACCGGCCTTACTTCTTTCTCTGTTCGCAGAAACTTTTTTATTTGGTCTGACCCCACTTCTGACAGTAACTCTAAGTAATTTGCAACTTGGCAGCAGTGGTGGCAAATTACTTACATCCCCAACCATAGATTTATATTTTTATGACCCAAACCCACGAACACCTTTTGGAAAAAGTCGTGAGGAAATTGGAATGTCCTTTAACCAAATATTCGAAGACATCTTCGACAGCCTTCGAATTGTGAATGAATTACGCATTTGATGTGGTAGGTTGTGAAAGTAAATGATCCATGACCATGTGACCATTGTGGTATAAAAAACAACAAGAGTATCACGAAGAACTCGAAGAAGTTTAATCAACAGGAATACAAGAATTATGCATTCTTACAGTATTTTCACACACACACAAAACATAAAATACAAAATTACATAAAAGTAGAATTGTAAAAATCTTTTTCTGTCCTCGTTTTGTTCGACACCAGTTTATTAACCTTAACTTTCACGATGCCCTTGTTTTCTTGGGAGTTCAATACACTGATTAATAATACAGAAACCAGTAACGTGGCCATGTACGGTCGTACAAGCTATTTGGTTTACAGTTTAATCCACAAATTACATTGTAAAATGTAAACCAAATAGCTTGTTCGACCGTACTTCATTTTTACTGATTTCTGGCGGTACATAAAGCGCGGGCCTGTGGATGGTGAGTAATGGGCTAGCTCGCCGTCCGTCCGTCCAACTTGTGACGACGACATCGTCGACGATACGCCGTGTCGAAGGCGCGTTCGTGTTCCACGCGCGCCCTAAAGAGATGTCAGCAAAAAGGAAGGGGTCCGTAATAGCCGATGCCTGCCGGGGCTGCGGGACTGTTCGAAAGAGATACCGCGGCCCTGGAACACAAAGGGCTAAGAAGGAACATGGATGGGTTTTAGTCAGTGGAAGTCTGACACTCCGTTCCGCTTCGCCCAGAGCGGGAAGGGTCATTTGATAATTTCAATCCGAAAAAAAAGGTAAATAAAAAAAAAAAAATGCATAGTTTAATCAACTGAATGTTTCAATGTAAAACTTGTTGTCAGCTGCTCTTCACTGTTTCTCGTGCTATGGTATAATGCAATGGTTTCATCACGATGCCTTCTAAATTTACAGACCTGTTAATTCTGATAATTTATGTTAACTACATATTTTTGTACCTTAAATTACTAGGTAACAATTTAAACGCCACGAACACATCGTGTGGGTAAATAAATTTCTAAATGACATGTCGATTATAGTCATTTTCTAGGGTAAATAATCCAAGAATAACAGTGTTTTAGTAAAACTCAGTCATTATTGAATATCAATAAATTTGAAGTCGTTTTTTTTAAGCGTATTCAGTTAGAGGCCCTAAGCACGAACGCGCGGTGTAAACGTAACGTACATACGTTGATTTTAATAATAATATTCGTTTTCATATAATAATACAAGCTGTTGTCCGCGGCTTCGCCCGCGTGAAGTTCAGTAACTGGCCCTGTAACAAATCTACTTGATCCTATCAAAATAAATGGATATAAGCAGACTTGTTCAATTAAAGTTTAATAAAGGAAAGATATTCACAGGTGAGATAAAAAATACAGCTAATTATATAAGACCTACCTAGTACGCACTCTAGGATAGTTTGAAGAAGGTAGTTTTATAGTTCACGCGCTTAGTTGGCGACAAATCAGTTCAGCACTGTAGGAGAGACAGGAACAGGCGTTAGGGTAGCACTGTTGGCCAGTTAGCAGGACAACTTCAAGGATCGAGTTAGAGGAAACCTATGCTGGAAGGACGTCGTGCGTCACGCACCTGGTTAGCTCTGTAGGAAGGCACCAAGGCAGTTCTTTGGGCCAGACGTCAGGGTAGGAGCAGGGGGGTGGGGGAGGTGGGAGGGGGAGTAAGAGGGGCAGGGCGATGGGGTAGGGGGACTGGGAAGATCACCCCGCGGAGTCCCATGGTTATGGAGATATACATATATGGTTAAAGTTTTGAGGTTAGAATAGCGCTATTTAGTTATTTAGAACAAAAATTTAGTATCGTTTGGCAGGAGGAGGGAGGGGGGAGGTGTCCCCTGTGCCCTGGCACCACTCCCATGTAAGGCGACGCACTGTTCTTGAGAAAAACAAATTATAGTATCCTAACCTCAAAACACTTTATATTCGCAAAAAGGGTAGTTGACGGAGTAGACTATTTGTAGAACCTCTACGACTAATAATAATTATTATCTTATTTAGGATTTCATAAATTATACAATTAATTTAGGTTTATGACCACCAGAAATTGAACTATTATGCTCTTGCATCCGAGTTGGGAGACTCGGTCGACGGAGCCCCGCATTGCGGGGCTCCTACTTCTGGATGGTTTATAAAAAAATAATCGCGGGCGGGGTGCCCCAAGTCGGCCTAGGCAAAACTAGTTTGTCATCAACCACCTCATTAAAATTTGGTGCTCAATTTACTAAATTTGGTGATCAATTGATATTTTAGGTGATAGATTTAGGCGCTTATTTTGGATTATATTTGTCAAAATAGGGAAAAAACGAATATTATAAAATTATTTAATAATCGATTGTAATTATAAATCTGACTAGTATTTTATTATGTGTGCTAAAAAAGTGAAAATGGTGTGTTATGTTCGTAGTTGTATAGAAACTTTAAAGAATTAAATCTCGTAAACAGTGGGCGATCGCGTATTGAAAATTTGTGAAAAAAAATAATATGAGGTTCGAAATCGATGTCCAGTAATGGAAATTTTATCCAAAATCACCATCACTATCACAAGCACGATCATTATCACAATCACCATCACTGTCACAATCACTATCACTATCACCTTCACAATCACAATCACAATCAAAATCACTATCACTATCACTATCACTATCACTATCACTATCACTATCACTATCACTATCACTATCACTATCACTATCACTATCACTATCACTATCACTATCACTATCACTATCACTATCACTATCACTATCACTATCACTATCACTATCACTATCACTATCACTATCACTATCACTATCACTATCACTATCACTATCACTATCACTATCACTATCACTATCACTATCACTATCACTATCACTATCACTATCACTATCACTATCACTATCACTATCACTATCACTATCACTATCACTATCACTATCACTATCACTATCACTATCACTATCACTATCACTATCACTATCACTATCACTATCACTATCACTATCACTATCACTATCACTATCACTATCACTATCACAATCACAATCACAATAACTATCACAATCACAATAACTATCACTATCACTATAACTATCACAATCACTATCACTATCACCTTCACAATTACAATCACAATCACAATCACTATCACTATCACTATCACTATCACTATCACTATCACTATCACTATCACTATCACTATCACTATCACAATCACAATCACAATCACTATCACTATCACTATCACTATCACTATCACTATGACAATCACAATCACAATAACTATCACTATCACTATAACTATCACAATCACTATCACTATCACAATCACAATCATAATCACTATCACCGTCACAATCACTTTCATCGTTATCACAATCACAATCACTATCACCGTCACAATCACTTTCATCGTTATCACAATCACAATCACTATCACCGTCACAAACACTATCACAATCACTTCATCGTTATCACAATCACTATTACCGTCACAATTACTATCACAATCACCTTCATCGTTATTACAATCATTATCATCGTGATCACAATCATCTTACCCTCACCTCACAAGAAACCTACGCATGCTAAGAGAATCTCTAGACCCAGTGGTTTGAGCTATGAGTTGATTTTCAGACTTTGTCACCCCATTTCTCCATATTAGGGGTTGAACTCTGAAAAAAACCTGAAACACAAATGTTAACTCATTTATCGATAGGAGTACTCCTGTTAAGTTTCTAATAAAATAGTCTAACTGATCTTATTTCCCCACGTAAACTTTGGACCCCCGTTTCAACCCCTTATGAGGTGAATTTTGAAAAATCCTTTCTTAGTGCACCCCTAAACCTCATAAGGAACATTATGTGCCAAATTTGGAATCTCTAGACTGCTATCTACGCGCTATTTATAGGCACGCGCCGCCAGCCCCCCGGCCGGTACCGCCGCAACCGCTATGTCCCTGCATTTTAAATCTGTAATATCTTCGTAAATATTCATTTAAATTACATGCTGTTAAGGCCCTTAATGTATTTAAGATACTTAATTGGATAAGGATTAATGCTGTATTGCTTATAATCGCTTCGTAAAAAAGCCATTATTTCTAGTAAAAAGCAAAGGATAAAAAATGGTTATTGTGGGTAATTCCTAAGAGTTAGACATATATCATCTAATACGTTTTTGTAGACTTTTTTAAGGTGTACAATACTGTAGTACATTATTTTGATCTATATCGTAGGGTTCAGCCAGCGTTTGCAATATAAGCGCAAAAAAATGTGTTTATTTCCGGCATCACATTAGAAATCTCTAAAATTATCAGTGTTTCTGTACTATATTATGCATGATATATACATATAAACCTTCCTCTTGAATCACTCTATCTATTAAAAAAACCTGCATCAAAATCCGATGCAGAGTTTTAAAGATCTCAGCATACATAGGGACAGACGGACAGCGGGAAGCGACTTTGTTTTATACGATCTAGTGTTATCATTCACCTGCCCTTATCTCAATTTATTTGGTAAAGTTTTGCTTGGTCAACGTTTATACAATTGATTTTACATACATACCAGACCTGTTCATAAGAACAGGTTTAAAAGTATAATTATGTTTAAGGAAAATGGTACTTGTAGGTATTTTATTGCATCAGTGTTCCAATCCAATCAATCCGTAAATGTTAACATCACTCGGACAATATATTTAGTTTTTATAAGAACTTAAATAAATCTTAAACCATGCGTTTAAGATTTATTTAAGTTTACAAATACAATAACAAAGTAATGTCAAGGCAGTAGAAAAGAAAACAACAATTATGTAACAAATGATTTAATCTCGATCTTCTTGACAAATATTATTGAGACCTCTTGCACGACCTCCCGGACAATAGTCTCCAACTGCCGCAGAGTATTGAACACCATCATCACCAGCATCTTTAATATTCCTATACGTATCATATAAAGGTTGAACCTCTTGCCCGTACTCATCAACTTCTATCACTGTCACTCTCTGTACCCACACCTCTACCCCACTGGGGTACCTAAAGTACTGACAGTTCACCAGATCTAACACTATAACACAAATTAGTATCGCACACAAGTGTTTCATGTTAACTGTTTCATGTCTTACTGTGAGTTATTCGTCTGCCTTTATAGATTTTTATCAGTAGAACACATGCACAGTTTTTTATACAAGGAAACTGCATTTTTGTTCAGTCATCCATGTTGGGATAAAGTTATTAACTAATATTTAGAAATATTATTAAAAGAGGCTTGCTCTCGAAACAGTCAAACAGCTGAGCTTGAATGGATAGAATATTTGATTACGGCGACATTTGTATATTGTTTCTTAAACAAAGCAGCTAAGCAGTGTGTAACCGTTCATTATGTAGTATTAAGTAGGTATGTTGGCTTTAAATAATAATAGTCTGATGCAGCTAAATACCTAGAAGTAATCATAGTACCAGTCTTCATATTGTTTGTATCCTTGAACAAGCTAAATTGAGATAAGTTGTACCTAGTTTGGGAATGTACGAGTAGCTTTGGTTGGATAAAATTAGCAGGTAATTACATATCGTATATGGCCACCGTTTTTATGAATCATTTTATATCACCGCCCGCAGAACCGGTACGAACCATCAGATTATATTATTCGAGGTCACACCAATGCTAAAAAAAATAACATAAGTAAATAAAGGAACGACTGATTTCATAACGTAATACTGTACGAGTTTCTTTAGTTTTTAACTATTGTCCTTTTTGACGTAGTGGACGCTAACATGACTACTGAGTATGGGGGCTCAAATCTCCAGTAACACAAAAAAAAAGTTGTTGGATTTTCTACCTGGACATTCTTAGTAGCGACGCGACGTTAGTCGGCACCCTTGGCAGGCTTGGCCAAGTTGACAATCTACAATCGTTAACGCTATTCATCTCAACGTTAAATCACGTGATCAACACAAACGAATATAAAATCCGTAGACAAGTTTACATCGTTCAAAATGATAGAATAGAATGATATCGTTTCTACAATGTTGGTCGCTATACTCTTTGGTAGGAACGCTCACCATAGACTAAAGTAGAGGTTTTTTCTAAAGACATTATAGAACGAGCGATCGACTCAGTCGTGTCAACTTGGCTACCAATTTAACGCTTTCTACAATCGCTTACGCCGAAGCGTTTACGATTGTAGAAAGAGAATCGATGCGAAACGTTTGTAACTTGGCTAGGGGGGCAGGGCTGGCAGTCTCGACATAGATAACGACATTATCGTTAACTTTCGATCGCTAAATAAAATTGAAATAATTCGGTAGCAATAACGATTTACGATTGTCAGTTTTACAAATACAATTAAAAAAACGTTAAGGCAGTTAAACAACAATTATATAACAAATGATTTAATCTTCTTGTTGACAAATATTATTGAGACCTCTTGCACGACCTCCCGGACAAAAGTCTCCTACTGCCGCAGAGGCTACAGCTGATGACCCTGTAGTTGGTAACCTTCCATCTAGGTCTGGTTGATCTTCAATACTCCTATGTATGTCATATAAAGGTTGAACTTCTTGCCCGTATTCATCCACTTCTATCACTGTCACTCTCTGTACCCAACCTCTACCCCACTGGGGTACCTAAAGTACCGACAGTTCACCAGATCTAACACTAGAACACAAACTAGTATCGCATACAAGCGTTTCATGTTTACTGCTTCTCGTCTTACTGTGAGTTATTCGTCTTTGCCTACTGCCTTTATACAAAGTTTTTTTTTTTTTTATCAAAGGAACACATACACAGTTTTTATACAAGGAAACTAGATTTTTGCTCAGTCATCCATGTTGGGATAAAGTTGTTAATATTAAGAAATATTATTAGACGAGGCTCGCTTTCGAAACAATTAATAAGAGTGGGTTTGACAAACAGCAGCAGTTAAATGGATGGAATGTATGATAGTTACGGCGATATTTATATATTGTATCATACATAGCAGCCAAACAGTGTGTATCCAAGCAGTGTGTTCATTATATTAGTCAGTTGGTCGGTTGGTAAGTCAGTTTTACCGCCTATGCACAGTGCACGGGTATAAGCACGGATCATTCCCACTAGTGTACTACACAGTTCTACGGTAGAACTGGAGCGATTTTTTTTCCCACTAATCCTACGACTTGAGGCGATTACATGAGCTAAATGCGAGTTTTATAATGCAAAAAAGCATATGATTTACTGCAATAAACCAAAACCAGAAAAATATATGATATTCTTCAGGATATATGCTAGTACGATAGTGTTTTGAAAACATAATATAACAAATTTTATTCGATAGAAAAAAATCACGAACTTATCTCTAAAAGTTTCTTTTAACGAGTAAAAAACATACTAAAATATGCGATCATTCTGATTTTTTGGCAAATAATTCTACAAGCAAAATACTAGTATCATAGTGTTTTACTTTTTTAGTCCAATCAATAGATTTTTTGTAAATCGCAAAAAACCACTCATTTCGCACTATTCGGCCGCAATGACTGACGTAACAACTACTTTGTCGTACAAGTTGATTAGAACTTTATTCTAACAGTATTTCAAACGAAGTTTGAACCAACACAAATACAGTTGCCTAATTAGCTCATGTAATCGCCTTAAGGACTCCTAGTACCAGGAGGCTTTATATCGTAGGACTAGTGAGAAAAAAAAAAACATTAATTTTGTGTAATAGAACAGTAGAAACGAATGGGACTTTTTGTTCCCACTAGTTCTACGATTTTGGACCAACTTAAATAAATAAGTAAATATCGCTGGACATTACACACAGCGCTATCTAGTGCCACACTAAGAAACGAAGCTTGTGTCATGGACACCAGATACTCGTAGTTGATATACTACATAGATACTTTTTGTTTGTAAATACATACTTATTATACTATGTCCATGCTCATCACACAAACATTTTCTCCCACCGGGATTCAAACCCGGGACTCTAGGAACGTAAGGCAGCCTCGCTACCGCTGCGCCATTCGGGTCGTCAAAACATCCTCCAAACCTTAACGCAAACTAAAAGTATAAAAGGTGTAAAACACCACCACAGAGATATTGGGGGTCAAAGTTCTAACTTTTTGGCAAGTATTTTATTAAATACAAGTTTTTAATGTAAGATTTTTACTTAAAACACCTCCACAACCCCGTTTTATTCAATCCATCCATCAGCACAATGTTTTGACTGCAGTACATTGAGTTCTATCACAAAACATGATTTTTCTCCCCAAAAAAAAAAGTCGTTTACCAGCAATAATTTTTGCGTAAAGTTACTTAGTTTGATGTACAGAATGCTTGGTTGCTGGCTTCGTGATGAGGTCTTTTACACCCTGTAGGTAATAAAAACTTCATTGTAGCAACTCTTGACTGTTTCCCGTGTCACGGCAGCAGTCCAGTCTGGTGCATGACATTGGCAACAGACTCGGCCCCTGTTACATGGGCCTTAAACATAAATGGCGAAATGTGGGTGCGCTGTAGGTACTCCTTTAACTAACACTGCGGAGATTATGGCGAGAAGATTTTTTAATGTTACCTAATATCACTGAAAAGGTAGGTTGCAAGTTGCAGCTACCAGTATATTTTTTTGACCTCCACAACTCCAGTATGAACGATATATTCTACGTGTCGAAACAATCAATAATGGATATTCGATATTGTAGCATCACTTCTTGAAATTAGGTAGGTCTAGGTACCCAACTAGGTAACCAAGATTTTGAAACAATATTCTGATTTAAAAGAGTGTCCATGGAGTTTCTTGCCCGTTCTTCTCCATAGAGATCTACGCTAGGGAATGGGCAACTACAGTACTTTCACAGTTTTTATGTCTTGTGACTGGGACTGTAGCTACATTTAATTTTCATCTTTGTTTCGACAATTCAAAAGTGCCTGTAACTGGCTAACTTGAAATAAATGCTTTGATTTTGATTTTGATTTACCTGCGCTGACAAACGGCGATTCCTTGGCTGTATCATTATTATTATATTCATACGTTGTTAGTCACTTTAGAGCACATGAAAGAACAGCACACCAAAGCTCTCGCCAACCACCATCGCATGCAGTCGCTGTGGTCGAAATCGGCTAGATGGCATCACATCATCGTATACTAAAGTAAATATTGTTCATATTATTGTTATTTTTAAACTATGTACACACATCAAAAGTATCTAGGGATCAACATATATTTTTGCAATAACTTTTCTCCTGATTGATATTAATTAAAATTTTCTTTAAGGATTCATCAAATAAAGTGTTTTCGTTTGTCACAGTAACGATAAACCAAGTCACCTTTGCATTAATAAAGAAATTTGCCATTTTCCTAATAAAGGGATTTTTGACATTTGAACCACTAACATTAAAGTTCGAAAAAAAGACTGAAATAACAGTTTTCTTTAAAATTTTATTGGGTAACTTAAACAATTAATAATCCGTGTTTCTACCGCGAACACTAACAACACAAGAACATCGGTTTGGCATACTCAAAATGAGTTCATCCAAATCACGATGTGGAATGGCCGCCCATGTTCGTTGCAACAACAAAAAAAGGTCTTCTTGCGACTGGATACCCTCCATATTCGGCAGAGCTCTTCTCTGTAGCATATCCCATGCATGCTCAATCGGGTTCAAGTCTGGCGACTGAGCAGGCCAGGGCAGGACATTGATGTTAGCTGCGGCGAGAGTCTGTCTTACAACTCTTGCGGTGTGCGGTCGTGCATTATCATGCATTAACTGAAATAAGGGACCGATTTGCACTTGTAGAGGAACGATGACGTCTGATACAATCGTCTCAGCATAAATTTGAGCGTTGAGGTTGCCTCTGATCCAAATCAACTCAGTTCTTCCGCCGATCCAAATACCCGCCCATACCATGATGGTTCCACCACTATAAGGATGGACTTCCTGGCAGGATTTTAATCGCTGTTGGCGTCCAGGGGTTCTCCAGTGTCGTATACGTCTTGTATCCGGTCTCATACCAAAACGAGACTCATCAGAAAAGCACACGAAACGCCATTGTTCTTCTGCCCAATTTCTGTGTTCAAGAGCCCATTGATATCGAATCCTACGATTGTGCATTGCTATAGGTGGTACCCGTAGCGGTCTTCGGGAATGAAGGTTCACTTCATGCAAGCGGTTTCTGACTGTTTGGTCGCTAATTAAGTTCCCTGAAGAGTGATGAAGCCTCACGGCTAACATCATGGCGGTTATTGTTGGAGCTCTTCGAGTTAAGATTTGAATGTATCGGTCTTGTCTCCGTGTGGTGCAGCGATACCGTCCTCCATGGCGCTCAGCCACGGTACCAGTGCTTCGGTAACGTGTCCAAAGTCGACTGATAACACTCTGACTTGTATTCAGAGCTAAAGCTACAGTACGTTGCCGGGAACCAGCTTCTATCATTCCCACGGCTCTGAGCATTTCTTCCCTGCTTAAATGACGTCGCCGCTCCATAATAACGTTGGTTTTAATCAGTAGTAGGGAAACAGTAGCACTAATAATGTCTTCAATGCGTTGTATGTTTTTATAGGGAAAATATTGACAGCTTATTTTCATCTTTTACTCGAATTTGATTGAGAGTTCCTGATTCAAATTATGAAATGCACCAAAAAGGATCCATATAAATTTATAAAATCATAAATTTATTACAAAGCCACATCTCAATCTCAAGAAATCCGCATAAAAATGCTTGATCCCTAGACATTTTTGATGTGTGTAGTTAGCTAAGATAGTATAATTTTTATATACATTTTTACATTGGTACCAATATTAATTAAAATTTATTTATTATGTGATAATTGAAAATACCGAAATTTATTTACATTATATACATACTACAACTAGAACTATATAGGTATAATTACAAAAATTAAAACTAAAAGTAAATACCTACATAATATACAACGACGTCAATAGGCGTCAAAGTACCTCTCCGCATCGCTGTCATTCAGAAACGTGCCCAGAAGACTGGCAGCATTGCCACGTTGAATGGTAATGCTAATTCTTTGGCCAAAGAAAGAGCCAGCCCTCTGGTCACGCGAAGTGTCGACCAGTCGGTGAGAGATTTCCTTAAAAAGGAGACGCACACTCGGACCCCATAACCCGAGCGTTTCGGCCCCAAACGGCTCAAAGCTGTAGTTACCAAAAACCAATAAGGTTACAGTATTTGCGCCGTTGGAGGATCTCAGCAGCCGCAGCAGCAGCTGCTGAGATACACTGCCCGCCGTGCTTGCAACGTGAGAAGGCACAAGGGTGTCGACACAGGTTGCGTCCCACACCAAAGGCCTCATTCCAAGGCACCAACGTCATGCCGTCCGGTCTCTTGCATCGTCACTCACCAAGCCGTTTGGTTCTAAAACCGCTGGTACGCCGGCGCTGGAAAGAGCTCGACGAATAATGTCGTTAATGCTGGCGTGCCGTGCAATGCGACCTGCGCTCCTGTAGCAGGACAGGCCATGGTGTCCGAGGCTGTCGACAGCTTTACCGCAGTGACACCGATGCGGAGCAACACAAGGTGCGTCTAAGCGTAGACTCGTAGGGACCCGGAACGATGCGTCATCCATCATAGTGCCAATGGTGAATGACGGAAGTGCCTGAAGCCACAAACCCGACTCCCATTCCCCCACGGCCAGCATACGGGCACGTTCCACAGTATTGATTGACGTGTGTAAAAGGGCATTCCGTACAATACTGCAGAGTGGCACATCCCACTTTTCTCTGCGAGGTCAGGTTGTCGGGCAAATCCGTATTGAGACAAGCCATTTTCCAAGCGTTCAACGCATCGGTCAAATACGGTACCTCAACATCAACCAGTAAGAAAGATAAAATATCCCTGGTTATTTTTTCGGTACCGTAAACCGAGAAGAGGAAGGCTGGTAAACTTATACTTGAAATTTTGCGGACGCCGAGACCACCCAAGCGAATGGGAAGTGTGGCTTGTAGCCAAGCTCGGTCGTCCAGGGCCACATTAAGTATTGAAGTAAGAGTGTTCCTAATAATTTGGTCGAAACGAATAATCATAATAATAATGAATTAGAAGTGTAAAGAAGAGTACAACAAACATGAAACAAATCCTGGAGCTCAAAGGAAATTTTTAAAAATAACTTTCCTATAACCCTAAAAACGAAAGTTATGAACTCCAGCCTCCTACCGTGCTTAACGTTTGTATGCCAGACTTGGAAATTCACTTCTAAATTAAAAAATAAAACCATTATTTGTCAACGGGGACTAGAGCGCAGCATGCTGAAAATAAGGAAATTAAACAAAATACGACACACAAAAATAAGGTCTATAACTAAAGCAACAAACGCATTGACTTATGCACAAAACTCAAGTGGAAATGGGCAGGACATGTCGCGAGGCTTAAAGATAAGAGATGGAAAGGTGACATTTTGGAAAGGTCCTCAAGGTAAAAGAAGCAGAGGAAGGCCATTGACACGTTGGGAAGATGAGATTACAAGGACAGTTGGCCCAAACTGGAAACAAATTGCGCAGGATAAAGGCCATATACCCATATTGAGTGAATGCCTCCTCCATAGACGCCCAATTGTCTAATTGGGCATCTTTGGAGGAGGCCTTTAGCCAATATTACTAAAAATAGTTAATTAATTTATTTTTAATACATTTAATTCAAAATCAATTTACTTCTTTAATAGCATTTTAAGCGAGTAATTCGAATGTTTTAATTTTATATGTTAATTTTGATAGTAATTTGTTTTAATGTTAATTTATTTTATTTTTTTATACTGATTTTACTTTAATGTATAATTTCATTTTATTTTAATTCCTGTATGGATCCAGCTATCAAAATTAAATGAATTCTATTCTCTAATCTATTATTTATTAAACAGAATTAAATTAAAATCAATTTGTACATTATAATTATCATCTTTGTAATTATACATTAAGTAATTTGAATATATTGTAAAATATACTCAAATTAAATCAATTTGTGTTAGTTTATGACAACTTTAAAATTGTGTACATTTGAAAGTATTATTGCATGAAATATATTGCTTTTTATTTTTAAGGTTCCGTACCTCAAAAGGATAAAACGGAACCCTTATAATCCTTTTCTTGTCCGGCTGTCTGTCCGTCTGTCACCACCGATTTTTAACCGACTTCCAAAAAGAGGAGGTTATCAATTCGTCTGTTTTTTTTTTTTTTGTGTGTTTTCAGCCTTTTTTCGCCAATTGTGAACCGATTTCGATGATTTTTTTTTTGGTTGGAAGAAAATTACTTCGCGGTGGTCCCGTTTAAATTTGGTGAAGATCTGATGGTGATCTTCGGAGAAATACAATGGAACTCTTTAATTATAGACAGCAGATCGGTCGTAATTGCTGCAATCGGTTGGATGTTTGTTGTTTTTACAACATAACATCACGCGATGTTATGTTGTGTTAAAATAAATGTATAGCTAATATTTGTATAAGATATGACAACTAAAAATGAAAAATAAAAAACATTTTTGCAAAAAATAAAACCGACTTCAAAAACACAACAAAGTGAAAAATAACTTTAGCTTCAGAAGTCGGTGGCAAAGAAACTGAATCAAACACACAAGTCACCGACTTCTAGCAAGTTGAAATTTATACCATATACTGAGGTCTATAGTTCCTATTAGGTGTATAAAATCAAGTGAGTCAACACGATAAAAAGATATGGGCAAATTTAGATTTTCGCGAATACTTGTAAATACCAAAATTTACCTTAATTTTCAACTATTTTTTTATTTTTCGGACTTTTTCCTTTACTTGTGCTGTAAGACCTTGCTTTTAACCAAAATTGACAATTCTAGGTCAACCGGAAGTATACCCTATAGGTTTTGAAAAACTATATGGTAGTTCCCGTTGACCTAGAATCACAAATTGGCAAAAAACAAGGTCTTACAGCGCATGTAAAGCAAAAAAACAAGTCTGAACACCGTAAATATGTAGTTTAATAACAAAAAAAAATGCGATTTGTTACCTCAAATCGCCAGAAACACAGGATTTCCTAGTTCAGGCTCAAAGCACGTGTGAACTTAATATAGATTTATGAAAAACTGTAAACGTTTTCTTTATATTTTTGAATAAATTTTATTTATTATTATGTTTGTTTTTATTTATTGATCATCATCCCGGTCGGACAGAAATAATAAAAGTAGCAGACAGAGGTTGAAAAAAATCACCAATTTCTGGCACTACGCCGTATTCATTCACTTATATCACGTTCACTTTCCGTGCCTACACTTGTACACCACTGGGGTACGTCACATTAATCACAAACACACAAACTAATAAATAATCGAGTATTTCATATTAAGTGTTTTTTGTGATAATCTAAGATGATAAATGATGAGTGTGGCATTTTAGACTTTTTATGGACACACGCAATATACAAGTTTGTTTTTTGTTAAATTAAGAAACTAGATTCTTAATGTCACTTCCTTTATCAAAATATTTATGTTAATTCGTTCTGTTATGCTTAGTTTAGGGACACCTTTTTTCTTCGGATAGAAAATCTGCAAATCACTTCTCCCGCTCTGGGCGGAGCAGAAGGGAGTGTCAGACTTTTACTAAAACCCATCCATGTTCCTTCATCGCCCTTTATGTTCCGGGGCCACGGTATCTCTTTCGAACAGTCCCGCAGCCCCGGCAGGCATCGGCCCTTGCGGACCCATTCCTTTTGCTGACTCTCTTTGAGGTGCGCGTGATACTCGAACGCGCCGTCGACACGGCCTGTCGTCATAAGACGGACGGACGGTGAGCTAGCCCATAGCCCACCGTCCACAGGCCCGCGCCTACGGTGGCCGGGGGCCACGTGGCCCCCGACGCCCGGGGCGTCTCCCGCGGCGGCCGGGACGTGAAGTTCTCAGTTTAGGGTCAACTTTGGTAAGGATAGTTTTGTAAATGGTTACTGCGTACGTCATACATACCTCATACGTTGCAGAACCGGCATTGATATTGTTTATCATAAAATAGATTACGATCTTTTATTTTGAAGGACATGTTTACAATAACATAATTATCTAACATCAATAGATAATAACATACACACATCATCATCTGCCTAGCCTTTTTCCAACTATGTTGGGGTCGGCTTCCAGTTTAACCGGATGCAGCTGTGTACCTGTATTTTACATGGAGCGACTGCCTATCTGACCTCCAAAACCCAGTTAGTACCGGTTATATACCTTCACACACATTATCAATTATTATATCTGTTCATAAGAACATAAACATTCAAGAACTCACGTCTTTTATGTTTATCAGCCTATGTATGTTTGTTTGTTCCTTTGTGGCACGCCAGAGAGCAAACGCATGAGCTGATTTTGATGATTTTTACGTCAATCGAACTGTCTTAATCTTGTGAGTGATACTAAAGACATGACAGCTATCACAATTCAATATGGCGACAACCAGATCCGATATTGTGATTCTCAAGTTTACAAATACAATAAAAAAAAAATGTTAAGGCAGTTGAAAAGAAAAAAAATAATTTTGTAAAAAATAATTTAATCTCGATCTTCTTCTTGACAAATATTATTGAGACCTCTTGCACGACCTCCCGGACAATAGTCTCCAACTGCCGCAGAGTATTGAACACCATCAACACCACCATCTTTAATATTCCTATACGTATCATATAAAGGTTGAACCTCTTGCCCGTATTCATCCACTTCTATCACTTTCACTCTCTGTACCCACACCTCTACTCCACTGGGGTACCTAAAGTACCGACAGTTCACCAGATTTAACACTAGAACACAAACTAGGATCACACACAAGTGTTTCATGTTTAATGTTTCTTGTCTTACTGTAAGTTATTCGTCTTTGCCTACTGCCTTTATACATAGTTTTTTTTATCAATAGAACACATACAAAGTTTTTTATACAAGGAAACTAGATTTTTGCTCAACCATCCATGTTGGAGTATAGTTGTTAATATTTAGAAATATTATTAAAAGAGGCTTGCTTTCGAAACAATTCAAAAGAGTGGGTTTGTCAAACAACAACAGTTAAATAGATGGAATGTTTGATAATTACGGCGAAATATATATTGTTTCATAAACAAAGAAGCCAAACAGTGTGTAACGCACTGCTCCGGATAGCCTCACCTCATTTTTATGATCCCGCATCTAAGGCAGTACCATAACGGTGCTTTTAAGTGTGCGTTACAATAGATACTCTTTTTCTTTATTGTACACATAAAATATTACACAAAAATTGTAACTATATACTGACGACCTGAATGGCGCAGCGGTAGTGAGGGTGCCTTACGTTCTTAGGGTTCCGGGTTCGAATTCTGGTAGGAGCAAATGTGTGTGTGATGAGCATGGACATTTGTTTCCGAGTCATGGATGATATGTATAATAAGTATGTACACACATCAAAAGTATCTAGGGATCAACATATATTTTTGCAATAACTTTTCTCCTGATTGATATTAATTAAAATTTTCTTTAAGGATTCATCAAATAAAGTGTTTTCGTTTGTCACAGTAACGATAAACCAAGTCACCTTTGCATTAATAAAGAAATTTGCCATTTTCCTAATAAAGGGATTTTTGACATTTGAACCACTAACATTAAAGTTCGAAAAAAAGACTGAAATAACAGTTTTCTTTAAAATTTTATTGGGTAACTTAAACAATTAATAATCCGTGTTTCTACCGCGAACACTAACAACACAAGAACATCGGTTTGGCATACTCAAAATGAGTTCATCCAAATCACGCTGTGGAATGGCCGCCCATGTTCGTTGCAACAACAAAAAAAGGTCTTCTTGCGACTGGATACCCTCCATATTCGGTAGAGCTCTTCTCTGTAGCATATCCCATGCATGCTCAATCGGGTTCAAGTCTGGCGACTGAGCAGGCCAGGGCAGGACATTGATGTTAGCTGCGGCGAGAGTCTGTCTTACAACTCTTGCGGTGTGCGGTCGTGCATTATCATGCATTAACTGAAATAAGGGACCGATTTGCACTTGTAGAGGAACGATGACGTCTGATACAATCGTCTCAGCATAAATTTGAGCGTTGAGGTTTCCTCTGATCCAAATCAACTCAGTTCTTCCGCCGATCCAAATACCCGCCCATACCATGATGGTTCCACCACTATAAGGATGGACTTCCTGGCAGGATTTTAATCGCTGTTGGCGTCCAGGGGTTCTCCAGTGTCGTATACGTCTTGTATCCGGTCTCATACCAAAACGAGACTCATCAGAAAAGCACACGAAACGCCATTGTTCTTCTGCCCAATTTCTGTGTTCAAGAGCCCATTGATATCGAATCCTACGATTGTGCATTGCTATAGGTGGTACCCGTAGCGGTCTTCGGGAATGAAGGTTCACTTCATGCAAGCGGTTTCTGACTGTTTGGTCGCTAATTAAGTTCCCTGAAGAGTGATGAAGCCTCACGGCTAACATCATGGCGGTTATTGTTGGAGCTCTTCGAGTTAAGATTTGAATGTATCGGTCTTGTCTCCGTGTGGTGCAGCGATACCGTCCTCCATGGCGCTCAGCCACGGTACCAGTGCTTCGGTAACGTGTCCAAAGTCGACTGATAACACTCTGACTTGTATTCAGAGCTAAAGCTACAGTACGTTGCCGGGAACCAGCTTCTATCATTCCCACGGCTCTGAGCATTTCTTCCCTGCTTAAATGACGTCGCCGCTCCATAATAACGTTGGTTTTAATCAGTAGTAGGGAAACAGTAGCACTAATAATGTCTTCAATGCGTTGTATGTTTTTATAGGGAAAATATTGACAGCTTATTTTCATCTTTTACTCGAATTTGATTGAGAGTTCCTGATTCAAATTATGAAATGCACCAAAAAGGATCCATATAAATTTATAAAATCATAAATTTATTACAAAGCCACATCTCAATCTCAAGAAATCCGCATAAAAATGCTTGATCCCTAGACATTTTTGATGTGTGTATTTACAAACAAAAAGTATCTATGTAGTATATCAACTATCTGGTGACCACGACACAACCCTCGTTGCTTAGTGTGGCACTAGATGGCGCTGTGTGATATTTATTATTTATATTACAGCATATGTGCGTTTAGCATTAATAAAAATGGTTAAGTCAATTAATGTATTAATTGAGTTAATACAAAATAAAATAAAAATAAAAATTATTATTAAATATCTTCTTTTTGACAAAGACCAGCGCCAATTCTGACAGTACCGTCCGTACAATGATCTCCCGAAGCTGCACTAGACCCACCCGTAGGTGGGTTTGCTAGTTTCTTAAACTCTTCCGCACTATATGCGTACCCTTCTACCTGCTGCACTTTTACTTTTCCGCTTCTTAGTGGCTGATTTCCAAAATTTACATCAGTATCCTTTGGGAGTTGATATCCTTTTGCTTCGCTTTCCTCTAGTTCAATCACCTGCACATGGTCTACCGTTACTCTTGCTCCCCCGGGGTACATCACATAGTGAGAAGAAGAGTGCGTTACATCGAACACTACAACAAAAACTAATACTACTGTCAAGTATTTCATGTTGAAAGCTGACGTGTCACTGTTAGGTGTGTGATGATGAATGCTGCATTTGAGCTTTTATACGGATAGAATGGAAATGTACAAGGTTTTTTTTAATAAAAAAAAACTAGATTTTGAATGTCACTTTGTGTTTTTAAATATTTTGAATTTAAATTACCTAAGCCTTGTTTAGGAAGTAAATTTGGTATTCTTCAGACGGCTGCTACATTCAATAACTCATATATCATGCAGAACCGGTTTCAGCATAGTGAAGGATTGTCAAAGTCATGACAACAACAACAAAATTAATAAGAAATATTATTAGAAGGTTTTCCCTGACTAGTTGGCGCAGTCGTCGTAAGCCCGATTATATTATTGACGAGGGACCACAGTTTGAAAATGAGTTAAATTATAAAGTGGTCGGGTTTCCACTCGAGTTGGCCATGGTAATTTACTATTTCAAGGTCAAAAATAAAACAATTAAAGATTAATCAAGAATGATAATGTATTTGATTAAATCTTCTAATATCGATTTTCCTTTAGGCAACTTCCAGTGTGAAATCTGACCTTGTTCGGACAATGGTTAGCGATAAGTCCCCCATGACCTACCGCAAGACCTCCCTCTTGACCTTCTCTTGAAAATGGCGGATAACCACCAAGAGGTTCTGTCAATCCATCAGTCAGTTCTATATCATGTACCTTGTAAACCCACACCTGTACTCTTGTGTCATGGTTCCTCGGTAGTGTCGATTATTGTCTAACATCTACAGCTGGTAGATGTTCATGCTGCCCATAAGAAGGAAACAGACGTTGTACCTCTTCACCGTATTTATTCACTTCTATCAGGTTCACTTTCTGTGCTGAAACTTGATCACTGCAACACAAACTTATATTAATGCCAAGTAGTTAATCTTCCTGTGTCACTGTAAGATTTGTGATGATAAATAAAAAAAGGTTTTTTTTATTATAATCAAGAGACTAGATTTTCTAAATATGTTTAATTAAAATTAGTAACGCCTTGTTTAGGTTTGGCAAAGTTAGTAGTATTGACGGCCGCTGCATTCATGATTCAAGCATCATCACTTGCAGAACCGGTATGTAAACAGCTTTTTTTGCGATTGACAAGGTTACGACAACAATGGCAAATTAACAAAAGTTTTAATAAAAATGCTATAGTGCAGCGGATGGCAACTTGTAAGAGTGGGGCTGATGCTGTAGTAACGACCTTGACTTAAAAGTTTTAGGTCGCTGGTTCGAACCCAGATATAGGCAGGTGTTTGTGTATTTTGTATTTTTTTTTTCATCTCCACTGCCATGAAGGCCAAAAAATCTTAGACATGTGACATCTATCAACCCGCACTGGGCCTTCGTGGTAGATTATAGAATATAGCCCATTCCCTCTCACAGAAAGAAGGCCTGTGCTCCAGCAGTGGAAACATTGTAGGCTGATTATTAGAAAGAAAGAAAGAAAGAAAAAATCTTTATTCATCGCAGGGACATGACGTGCATACAAAATTTGAAAACAGAAACAATAAACATAACAAACATTCAGAGTATTTCAAAACGGAACATAAACAAAAAGTAAATTAAAAAGAAAATAGTTGACAGCTTGCACGTCGTGAGTGCGATAAAATAGGTTACCACTCAGCATGATGCTGTGCTATGGGGGGCCCACAGCACAGCGCTGGTTTTCAGTGGTCACCCGCGAAAAGAAAAACGTACGGAAGTCAAAACAACTTATTTAAATATTTGATTAATTAGAAAAAATAAAACAAACAGCACTTAAACGTAAAACAACATAAGAAACAAAATAAACATTACTTACAAAAAAAAAAGTTATCTAAGCAGGCTAAACAAAACAAACATAAAAAACATGGCGTATTTTTCTGTGGCGTATTATAATGTAGATCTTTGTAACAGCTCAACTCGTCGGGCTAGTTAATTCTAAAGTGCCTGTGAACTTATACATTTCTAGTTGTGAGTCGTGATGTTGCATCACTACACAGCATCATTATGAGCAGCATGCGTAACATGGCGGCTTGTAGGTATCTCTACTTTATGAAGAATAACAACACGGTTGGTGCAGTGGCTGAGCGATTGGCTGCTGCGCTGCGTGTCGCGGGTTCGATTCCCGCACGAAACAAACATTTGTATAGCTGTTTGTGTATGTGAGTTTAAATGCTTGTAAATAAACAAATTAGAAAAAAAACGTTGGTATGTTTTTTGCATAGAAGTCTTTTATGCAGTGACTTGTCCTTGAGTTATAAGTCGAGCTACACGATAACTGACAAATGCTTGCACTGACTGGACAAGTCCACTCAAATCTGTGTGGTTCTTTCTTCAAAAGACCATCTCGGACACTAATCTCCATAGTCCTCATCTGAATTGAACAAGATTATGTCTGGACTTCAGAAGAGACCTCTGAGTTTGTTTCGGCTGTTTCTTCTCAGAGTAGTCAGGTACGAAACACTGGCCCCATCTAGTTTTAAAAAAATTACGTGTAAAAGTGTTTGTAAGAACCTACTTGCAAAAATAAACATCATTTCATTTCATTTCATTTCAGTCCTTGCTTTGGTCTTTCTACGGTGGTCCTGCAACAGTCTTTTCACAATTACAACCCAACAGTGAGTAGTGTATGGAAACAAAAAGAACATGATTTTTACGAGAAATCTTGCAATAGTCAAATCGTTCAATAAAACAACAACATAGCCAATTAGGCATTTATTTAAACATGTCAGTTGGGGTCATTGGGTACAAAGGTCTGATCAACTCTTGTAATGTCACCCGGAAAAATATCAGCCTTAATGTACGCAGAGCCACCCTAAGGTGATCCCTCCGCTTTTAGTTTCTCCAGGTTCTACGGTTTTAACCATGGTTGTCCTTCGTCGTGACTCGTAGGCAATAGCGTTTCTTCTCCAAAATGTCCACCGAAATCCGTCGAAATTTGAAGTCCTGCCGCGTCACCCTCCAGTTCAGTCATGTGCACTTCTGTCCATACTTTGACACCGTCAAGGTTAGAACGCGTGACATCTATCACCAGAACACAAGCTCATAGTACTGCAGTCAAGTATTTCAGTACGGCTTCGTGTGTCTGTGAGATGTTTACTCATGAATGGTGGATTATATATTTTCTATCGATGGAATGTGCTCATATAAGTTTTTTGTTGTTTTTATAAATACAATACTATGTAAATTGCGGCATGTAGACTTGATTTTTTATATCACTTGTGACTTTACCTTGTATAATATAATGTGTTGAATTTTAATTAGTTATGCCTTGTTTAGGAAGTTTATTAATGTTAACTCTGTCGTCTGAGATTGCCAAGGCCAATCTACAATGCAAGGTTTATCAATATGAATGAAGACTATTTCTAAACTAAAAGCTTATTCAGAAATTGAGTTTTGTCTTTAAGTAGTTTTTTTTTGTAGTTTTGCGGAGAGAAAACAGGTAATATTGGTCGTGTTCATATTTTAATCATTATTAACACACTCTGAACCGACGCTATTAAGTCCTTTGGGACACTCCACAGCTGACACATATCCTGTACCTAATTCCACTGATTGCGTACCATTAGAAGAACTTTTGGGATCTTTAGGCACTTCTTCATCTAGCACCCACACTTGTTGTTTTCCCTTTCTTTCACTCGGTATAACAGTTGGTTCCCCAAATCTGATATCTATGCGTGGGGATTTCACATTAAGTTTCTCTAGCGGTTGACCCTTGGAATGAGCTACAGTTTTGATTGCATCATCGTTGATATGATTCTTCGGTAGTAACTGTTGTCTTGCTTCTATAACCGGTAAGTTTCCAGAGTTTGTGTAAGGTTTATCTTGAGGTTTCATATTTTCGTGAGCCACAGTTATAACTGTAGCAATGTTTGCATGATTCCTTGGCAGTGTTGTTAGTAGTCTTACATCTATACTTGGTTGGTCTTCAGGAATAAGAGGTTGAACCTCTTGCCCGTATTCATCCACTTCTATCACTTTCACTCTCTGTACCCACACCTCTACCCCACTGGGGTACCTAAAGTACTGACAGTTCACCAGATCTAACACTATAACACAAACTAGTATCGCACACAAGTGTTTCATATTAACTGTTTTTCCTCAATGGTTTCGACCAAATGAATTTGTGTAAAGCATGCTGGCATTTATATTCCTTTGAAAATATAATAATACCTATAGCACACAAAAAATGTATAACTGGATTCATGACATTTGTAATCTGTTTTTTTGATTGTATTGAATTCAAATATGTATTTTTTGACATGGAACCGGAAATCAGGTCGTCCTCGCAAACAGATGGGCAGATGAGTAGGTATATTGAATAAGTTGAAGGAATGATGCAAGTGTATTTTTTTGTGATGCATGAAATGTTCTGGTTTTAGATTAGACAATGGTTATAAAGGTTACAAATTATATGTTACTAGCATGTGTCCGCGGCTTCGCTCGCGCTGTGTTTAGATATTATACCACGGTAACGCTTTAAAATATTATACTAGCGTTCCGACCCGGCTTCGCACGCGGGTGGTCATTTATTTTTTGAACATTTCTAGATTAGATTTTCATTATCCCTAAGTAACAACTCAGGGATAATGTAGCATACTAATGGTGAAAGTATTTTTGAAATCGGTCCAGTAGTTTTTGAGTTTATTCGTTACAAACATACAATCATAACCCTTCGTTTTGGCTTAGCCGCAGTCGTGTAAAAATACAAATCTTTTCTCTTTACAATATTAGTATAGATTATTTGGAAAGTTGAATGTCGCAATAAATATTCTGAGGGTCAGGACAGGACAAAAACAGGACGAAAACGACGATAGACTAACAGACATATGATAGGAAGTTTTGAAGGACTACAATTTTCGCAGAATAGTATTTCGAACTCATATAGGCAACCCGATGAAGACTGATGTTAGAGTAGAGAAAAGTAGCATCAGCGCAAATTGAGCCACATGAGATTCTCAAACACATCGAATTAAGTTATCAATCAGTACACGGATGCACATTAGTCGAGTACGTATTATGAATTATTAAAGACAATAACTAGAACGTCAAATTTCTAATGAATGTGACATAATATTATTATACTCAATGCTATCCGGTCGATCACCTTTAAATGACCTTGTCTGGCAAAAAACGAACTGCGGATCGGTCACATGATAAAATCTAAGACAGTGTTTAATATCAGTCTGCCTCGTAGGTCTAATGCCTGAATTAGTGTCGCGCTGCCGGTCGGTCGCGTACGAGTATACATTGTGTTCTATATAGCACCATACTGCGACGCTGACGTCAGTGGCAACCGACAGCCGTATTTTGTTCTCGCTGACGGACGTACGGTTCGCGATCGACCGTCAGCGTGATCAGGACTACTGGTCGCAAACGCTACTACTGGGCATGAGTTCTTGGGTTTTCTTTGGGGATTTCTAGGTCGTCAAAGAGTTACTGGTATTTCCATCACTAAACACCTCACCACCTCTGCTATCATGGGGCTTAGGTTTCCGCACTTAGTCTTTGAAGTGGACCATTGTGCGTGACCCATGCTGGCCGATTACTCCAACCAGCCCACCTCCCTCCAGAAGCAGATCAAACTTCCCGGTCTCCTCAGGGATCCCATCCGCAAGGGATCTTGGTGTTCCCAGGGTCTCCTAGCGAATCTTGGTAACGCCTGTGCACTCAAGGAGCACATGCGCCACCGTTTCCTCCGCCTCCATGCATGCTCTGCACAGGGGACTGTCAGTGATTCCTAGGGTGTAGAAGTGTTTATTCAGTGAACAGTGTCCAGAGATGGTCCCCGCCACCAGACGCAGGCTACCTTTGTCCAGGCGCAGAAGGCGCCTGGTCAGCTTTGTATCCAGGGATGGCATAGCTTCCTTGGATTGCCTACATCCTGGTGTCGAGGTCCACCATTTCTCCGCTTGTATTCGAGTGTGATCCTTTAACCAGCTTCTTAGCTGCTTGACCTTTCAAGCAGCTAAGAAGCTGGTTAAAGGATCACCCATTCCTTAATGGGCACAATGGGTTCGGGTCTGTAGGGTTTTGTGCTGGATCCTCTTCTGGCAAGTTCGTCAGCCGTATCGACCACCTCTGCTTACTCTGCGGGGATTACAGGTTAAAGGCATGGGGGTAGGGGTATAAATTAAATAACACATAATTTCTTTGTATTTTTTTTTATTTAATTCGTTTTTAAATTAATCACTTTTTCTTGTCTTGTGGACACCAGTGATCTTTCCACTTGTTTAGATTTATCCCTGGAATCTTTTCACAAGGCACAGGGTAGTTCCTGAAAATAAAATGAATAATCTAATTTAAACCTTATAGTGACAGACTATCGGACAAACAAACAAACATTAGATTGCAATAACTATATCCAGGGTTTTAAAATAGCTATTTTCTACTTAAAAATGGAGTATGTTATATCAGGAACGGCCGTGACTTCGCATTGTGTGGGTCGTAGGTTCCAACTCAGGCAAGCACTGTGGAAATTAGTTCATTACCACAGCTCTAAATCTGTTACAGGAAAAAATCATGAAGAAAACTATGTCCCACAACCAAAAAAATCTGATTATGTATATTTTATGACTGCGTCATTGGTCGACTGGTCGCAAGCGCGGCTGTTGAACATGAGGTCCTTGGTTTGATTCCCGGGTCGGGCAAAGTATTATTAAGTTTTTCCATCAAGAATTGTCCTCTATTACATGGGAGCTATAACATAACTGGTGAAATATTTTTGTACTATTAGGTACAGCACTGCCAAACCCTTTAGGGGATTACAAACGTGATGTTATGTTTATGTATATTATATCTACCTACCCGCACTGGGCCCGCGTGGTGGATTATACAGCTCACTCTTCATCACAAAGAGGAAGCCTACGTTCCAACTGGACCATTATGGGCTGATTATGCTACAGCCAGTATAATACAATAAATACTACAATAAGGTTAGACTTTAAACATCCTTGCCTGCCCAAGTGTTAGCTTACTCTACAAACTTTTTGCGCCAATTCCCTATCTCACGGCCCTCAAGTTATTCCAACCGCCAGATAGATTGATCAGCCTGTACATGTAACCCGTAAATAAATGGAGTAGGTGAAGGCAATATGTTTAAAAGGCCGGTATCTGTGGGTTTCGGTATCTAACGCACGTACGCTATAGTAAATATTTTACGTCCGATGGCCTGTATATTAGTTGCCAGCGAAATGTTTAGAGATGGTTTCCTTTTGCTTATTTATTTTATTTTTCTCCATGCGGAACGATTTTGTTCAATTCATTTGGTACTTTTGTTCAGTTGGAGTCTGTGAAAAGTCTAGTAACTCGTGAAGGTTTGGTAACATTGATGTATCGTGACCTAACAATTTGGAGAATTCGGTTTCTAGCCAAAAAATATGGCGGAGGAAATCTACCTCCACCATCTTGCCTCCACCATCTTACCGAATCTCCTGTCTAAGAGCTTGAGTGGGCCGTAATCCACCACGCGGGTCCAGTGCGAGTGTCACATGTTTAAGGATTGTCGCTTTCAGGACATGATTTATTACGTTTTTTTTCTTAACCATTTTGAGAGCAGTAGTAGTGATGATATCAACTTACACAAACTAAAATAACTATATGGGTTCAAACCTACAACATAAAAATCGTAAGTCTCAGCTTTTTCTACTGGGCCACCACTGCTCCGGGCAGTGTGTACAGAAAAACTTAAACCAGGGACTGCTAAAACTCAAAGTGAACTCTTACCAATGTCCTTTCCTGAAGAACGCAGCGGGTTGTATCTGTTTGATATTATCACCGCTATCACACAGCACACGCGCTATGCGAGTCTTCCGTACTTCGTTCAGTTGAGCTGAAATATGACAAAACATAATTGGCAAATTATTCGGACTACCTATATCACTGTCACGACATCAACATTTAAATAAAACTTGTCCAATCAAGAACGTTGCTTAGACATAGTCCAGAGTGTTATGATTTTTACGACGCGACGTATGAGCATTTTGATCGTAAATCTTGGAAACCCTAATGAAAGAAGAAAGAATCTTATATTGATAGACTGTGGTTAACAGATAAAAAAATGCTATTACTTATACGACCTTTTTTGGATTTATCGAAGAAGGTTTTGAAAAATTCTTGCAGAAAGTTTTTTTGTAAGAATGGATATTTAGCTTTACTAGTAGTGAAAGAACAAAGAGACATAAATAGTCTGTGTGAAATAAATGGCTAGAAACTCATGAAGTGACTACTAACAGAAGACATGCTGCTCTGAACCCGAGCCAATTGGGATATAAGGGCAGGAGAATGATGATCGTAGATGGCGTATCTTTGAAGTATTCTTATTTTCGTCCCTAAAAGTATGTTTTTATTCTTCTTCAAGTACTTACGAATAGTCAAAGCAGCAGGGAAGTCTCCATGCTCAAAGAAGAATTTATCGGAACGCCTCCACAGCAGTAGGTTCTGCATCATGATGCAGTACAGCGTGGGGGTCACGTATGTCCCCGGCAGGAGCCTTTCTATGTAGATGGCTAGCATGAGCTCCACGTCTTCTACATCATCATAGATGCGGCGGAGGGTTTCTACTTTCTGGAAGAAATTTAGCAACATATTAGTGAAACCTGTTGTATTATCTTTTCGGCAAAGAGCCACGTTGCAGATCCAACGACTCGATCAATGGCCCAACGACATTTCAAATTTCGTCTACGTCTGATATCTTGTCTTATTCGTTGATGTTTTCTAACAACGACGATGACGACGTACGTCGATGCTTTCGATGTTTTTACAGGATTTTAAACTTCTTCTTATGCATTATGATCGGCTTAAATTAGCACAAAATATATCAGTTAGTCGATAACGGTTTTTCTCAATTATTTTGTTAATTCTTAAGACTTGAGTATCAAGTACCGAATCGGATCCAGATTGTGCAAGCTTAGTATATGCACTTACATCTTTATCAATAGTATCGTAGTAGTCCTCCCAGCGTTTAGCTGGCTTCATCCCGCAGATCTTCCGGTAGTGGTTGTAGGGAGGTAGACCAGCGTCACGGCCTCTCATTATGTCAGTAGCTGGGAGGTCATTCACCAGCTGCACATTGCCAAAGTACCGCTCTGCTAGCTATCCAGAAAAAAAAGTAGAGGTAATAATGAAATAAAGTTTCTAATATGGAGATTTAAGATGCGTCAAATATTGTCTTGATCGACAAAGCAGCCAGCTAAGTGGGATAGGACGAGTCACACTTACGGCATCCTGTAAGTGTGAGGATAGATGGGTCAGGATCATCACACATTGGGTGCCTCATGACATCCATCGTCACCGAGGCAGGTCTAAGTATCTCTGTGAAAATCTGAACTCGTTCTTGCTTCATTGGCCGGAGAAGGCGAAACTCAGATGAATAGAGAGATGAGAAGACCTTTGCCCCGCAGTGGGACAACTTAGGTTTAATAAAAAAGGCGCATTCATAGACATACATACACACTCAGTCTATTTAATATTTGAATTGTACTTACCTTACCTTACCTTTAGTAAAATTACATTTCAAAAGATTATTTCTTAACTTTTATTCTGTAGCACTGATTTAATTATATTAAATGTCTCTACTGCTTGGCACATAATAATGTATTGTAAATACTCGAGGGGAATGGTGCTGATAGCCGAAATACAGGCTATGCCTAGTTCGGCTACAGACGCTGATTTCTTTGCGTAAATTGTAATTATTGTTATTATTTGTTTTTAATACTTATAAGTATCTTGGCTTTATTGCCGGATTTATAGAATAGTACGGGCCGAAGTCAAGTACTACCCCGGGAAAGTGGTGTTATGATGAGATGATGATATGATGGAATTTTGCGATGATGAGTATCTGTGCCTGGTGAACTGTGTGCGTGCGGTGACTCGAGGTGAATGTTTGTGGTGGTGACAACAGATTCATTTTTATTTTGCAAAAAAATCTGACAATCCTGCATATATTCAGGATTGCGGCTTTCTGAAGACTTTGGTATGTATACGGTGGTAAGTCAAGAGTTCTTAAAGACTGATGGAGTTGTTTAGGAATAACTCCTGTTGTTGATACCACAATAGGGACTATGGTGACATTGCTAAGACACCACATTCGGTTGATTTCTATTTTAAGATTTATATATTTTGAAAGTTTTTCGGCTATTGTATTTTGTAGATTGTAGGTGTTTGGTACGGCGATGTCTATAATTTGAGCGGTTTTGTTACGTTTGTCTAATAATGTGATGTCTGGTATATTGTAGTGAATGGTTTTATCTGTGAAGATTCCTCGGTCGAAGTACAATTTGTGACTGGCTTTTTCAAGAACAGTTTCAGGCTGGTATTTATAATAACGCACTGGTGGTGTGGAGATGAAGTTATATTTGATTGCTAATTGTTGATGAATTATGTTCGCTATTTGATCATGCCTGTGCTTATGATCAGTCTGGACTATTGCTTTACACGCACCTGATGTGCTGAATGGTTTCCGAAGAACTATTGCATCGCCTACATATATGTCTACTGTATGAGGAACTCTCATTATGTGTTTCTGGTAATTTCAGGTTTCTATGACCTGGTCCTGAATCGTCATCATAAACCCTTCGGTCTCAGGAAACAATTCTCCACGCTTTAACCATTCGTTCGACGCTAAATTGTCGACGTTAGGTAGATTAAGGTCGTGTCGGTGTCTCCCATGCAGTGACTTTTGAGTCCATTCAGCGATTTTTGTCTGTCGGTCAGTCTGTTGTTCATTACTTTGTGTTGTCCTGTCATACATGTTCAAAGGGGTAAGTTTCTTGTCATTATACGCTATTGCTTTATGTAGGGTTGAAGTGGAGCTTTTATTGTCAAAGTATTTTCTCAATGTTGTTATTTGTTTGTAATGTAGGTTAGTGATATCTATTATTCCCCTTCCGCCGTCGTTCCTTGGTAGTGTGAGTCTCTGTACACATGACCTAGGATGGTGTCTCCTGTGTTTAGTGAGAGTGGTGTTTATAATCCTTTGTAAGTTTTTGAGGTTGGTCTTGTTCCATTTTCTGATGCCAAAGGAGTAGGTGAGTATGGGAAGGCCATAGGTGTTAATAGCTTTAATGACGTTTTTAGCGTTAATCTGAGTGTTAAATATTGTTTTAAACCTATGCTTAAATTTCTTAGTAAGTGTGGTTTTGATTTCCTTGTGCTGAATCTGTTTAGCCTGTATATACCCTAGATATTTTTACGTCCCGGTTTCGTCTAATGAATCTATCGTCGCGCCTGTCTGCAATTGGTATGAATGTGTATATGTTTTACCTGCGCTTATTGAATTAATTTTACATTTATCAATACCAAACTCCATAGCTATATCTTTTGAGAATTGTTTAGTTACATCCGCTAGTTCATATAAGTCATCAGGGGACGACGCGTACAATTTGATGTCATCCATAAAAAAGAGATGGTTTACTTTACAATATTGTTGGTCAGTCAGTATGTCAGTATTATTATAGGCTGGGATCTAGTTATATGTATATATTGCTATAATTACATCAGGAGCCATGACGTAATCGAACTTGTCAGCGGGCTGGATGAGGCATCCCTCCGTGAGGTCAGCTTCAGTGTTGTTGATGGCGAGGATGCCACTCCTCAGCTCGTCGTCAGGCGTGGGTCTACTGCCAATGTACCTGCCGTCCCTGTACAGACTGATGAAAACAAGTTTAACTACCTTATGTTTCTTCAATAATTACTTTGAAATAACTAAGGGTTGCTACACACATGTTCGGTTCGGCATGATTTGGCCCAGCCGGGGCCAAAATCCAATATATTAAACAGTGATTATGTTCGGGAGTAAACCGCCAAGCTTAGCTCAAATTGAACTGCGAAATTATTGCTATCCTATATAAATGCTGTAACCTAATGTGGACGTAAGTATGAGGAAGTAAGGTAGAAGAAAGGGGATACAGTGGCTGATTCCGGGTTGAAATTATGATGTTTTTATAAGAGTCCTCATACTTATAACACACGAGAACACGGTTTGCTCCATGTTCTGTAAGAATCGTGACCACTTACTCCGTAGGACCGGGCTGAAAATTGTGGAACCATCGGAGGGTGATGATGTACTCTCGGAACACTCCCGGCTCGAAACGATGGTCAAAGTCGTTGACGTAACCATCTGTCTCGTATATGATGCCTTCTGCTAAGGCGTTCTTTCGACCTGCGAGATGGAAATAACATGGAATGAAGTGGATGGAAGTTTCCGTAATTAGTTTACAGCTACCAACCGAGAATTTTTTTAGAAACTAAGAAACAAATGCTATTGTTATGTTTTCCTTAGTGTTTTTAAAACAGTTTGTGACGATTACTTTTCATCACCGGACCGAAACTTGGTCGCTCACAATGGGTCTCATCAGAAGGCTCAAAGTCACCCAAAGGACAATGGAGAGGGCTATGCTCGGAGTTTTCTTGCGTGATCGAATTAGCAACATCCGCAAGAGAACCAAGGTTATCGACGTAGACCGAAGAATTTCCAAACTTAAGTGGCAGTAGACAGCTCAAATTGCTCGCAGAACGGATGGCCGATGGGGCCGAAAAGTTCTGGAATGGCGACCGCGAACCGGAAGACGTTGCGTTGGAAGGCCTCCCACTAGGTGGACCGATGACCTGGTGAAGGTTGCAGAAATTCGCTGGTTGCGAGTCGCACGGGACCGGTCAATGTGGTGACATTTGGGAGAGGCCTATATCCAGCAGCGGAGGTCTTTCGGCTGAAATGATGATGATGATATTTCATCAGTGACTTGTTTGTAGGCACCAGAAGCTTTCATTAAATTCTCAAAAGTGCAAATATACTTTATATAATATACTCTCGGCACACGCCTTGAAGTGGGTCATGTTCTGGACAATGCAGTCAGATTGTGTATCTGACGGATCTATAATACCCCATTTTACCAATTTGTGCTTGCAGAGGCCTAATCTGGGTACACCATTAATTCAGTGCTGTCTAGATAAGCATAAATATTAAATGCAATTCACGTCAAAAACAAAACCAACCAAGCAATTAAAAAACCTAAGCCTTGGTTTATTCTTCTTACCGAGGAATTCCACAATGAGCTCATAATAGAAGATGTACTGGTACTGCGCTATATTGATCTGCCTGGCAGTCAGAAACAGCTTCTCGTCATCCCAGCAGGGGTTCAGCTTAGCCAGCTGGCGAGCTATCCGGTTGTGCTCCCTGAAGAACCACATCGTTGTTAGGTATATCCCCGAGAGGAGGTTGCCTT
Source organism: Xestia sexstrigata (assembly GCA_941918905.2). Classification (NCBI taxonomy): domain Eukaryota; kingdom Metazoa; phylum Arthropoda; class Insecta; order Lepidoptera; family Noctuidae; genus Xestia; species Xestia sexstrigata. Next base: position 24,338,123 of record OW799201.2, read on the forward strand.
GGAAGTCGTCACCTGTGGAGTGAAAATTTTAGAAATTATCGTTCTTTTGAACGGTAGCTCCATGGTCCATCCTATCGTAGTGTTACACGTAAGGACAAAATGAAGCCAAACCCTTTTTTTTTTTTCAGGTGGGAAATCATTAAATGACTTCTCCCGCTCTGGACGGAGCAGGAGGGAGTGTCAGACTTTTACTGACTAAAACCCATCCATGTTCCTTCATCGCCCTTTGTGTTCCGGGGCCACGGTATCTCTTTCGAACAGTCCCGCAGCCCCGGCAGGCATCGGTTCTATCTTCCCCCTCTCCGTCCACAGGTCCGTGCCTACGCTGGCCGGGGGCCACCACGTGGCCCCCGACGCCCGGGGCGTCTCCTGCGGTGGCCGGGACGTGAGGCTCTCTCCCTCGTGAAGCCTACCCTCATATGAACTTAATGAATCTCATAGCTAACGTGGCAGACTTCTCCATGCATATTCTACTTACAACAGACACTAGCCTTTAAAATAAGAAAGAAAACTCATATCCTATGATCTAGGTTTTAAGATAGATAATCTAACATCCAAGGCTCAGCATAGTTGAGCACGATAGCTGGCAAATGTAGTTGTCAAATCTTTATCACCAGTATAATATTGTCGGAATACTCATTAAAAAAACACAAAAAATACTTTTAGATGGCTAAATTAAAAATGTATTTGTTTCGTGTGATTTATGACCTAATGGAATAACCATTAGGTCACCTTACTAAACCTAAAAACGGCAGGCATGCGTACCAAAGTTATAGCAGCTTGTTTCAGGAGGTTGCATGTTGACGCAAAGGGGGCTGTTCCCCTGCGGCACTTCGCGAGCACCTTCCATCCTGAAAGCCAGTTCACCTCCTTGGAAAGCTCGGATCATTCTGTGCCTGGCATCATAATTCCCATAAACAGTTGAAAGATCCAGCAGAGGAGTAACTACGGAGTACTGGAAAGGAAATTATTTGTGGACGTTTAGAACAGACTTCACTTTATGATTACGCAGACTAAACTGCCATCACATTAAAACAAATTCCTGCATCAGAGTTGTTTAAATAATTTGAATTGCTGATTAAGGCCAGTCCTACCATATACCCAGCCTTCTTAAAGGGTTATTGTACGGTAGACAATCTTACATTACTGGGATCACCAATCTGATGACTAAACGTGCATGGAGAATATAAAAAGTTTTCCTTTGACCCATAATTACTCATTCAGTATCAGAGGATCCAAAAAAAAGAACAACAGACCAGAGAGAGAAGAAGCCACTTACTCTTTCAGCGGGCAAAGAGTTGGGTAGACATCCAAGGTCTTGGTAAGTTATGACCCTGGTTAGGTTGAGGCATCTTATCTGGGTGATGCGCAGGTAAGGGTCATCTCCAGGCACGGGGATGGGGATGCAGATGGGGTTTACACGGTTACGGATGTTGCCCACGCAGCAGTCGCTGGCCTTAGCATATCTGTCTGTGATAGAATTTGTAAGATTTTTAACGCAGATTCCTAGACTAAATCCTCCTACATTACTTTCAACACTCTAAAATGTGTGCCATCGTTAGCCAAAAGCGAGTAATTTTTCGTATTAAATTGCGTTGCGCTGCGGCCGTGTGCGATTGTGCATAGAATTATTAAAATTGTCCCTAAGGTAGCCAAATAAGACGAGACTTGAGAATGACAAGTCGGTCTCAGTCCAGTTTTGAAGGTCATCGATCCGTATATTATTGCCACTTCAGCTTCAATCAAACTTACTGACGTATAAAAGATCCACGTTATCAGCCACCGAAGTCACTAGGACATGGGTAGCGAGCGTGGAGAACTCGTGATTGGTGAAAGATCCATCCGCGATCAGGGAGGTGCGGAGTAGCCGCGCCGATGGCAGCTCTGACCCGTCTCTCGCTGGCCTTAAGGTGTTGCCTGTTTTAAGGGATTTATAAGTAGTTATTGCAGTAGAGCTGAAATTTTATATGATAGAAAACTTCAGAATGAATAAAATTGATCAAAAATCAAAGTATTGAAAATAATTGGCTTATTTGTTTCATATTTCTACAGCGACGTCATTGTTAACGGTTCTTCTCTTTCGTGTTGTTGGCACGGCATTCTTTAGACTATGGCTCTGAGGTTGGCTAAGATTTTCCTGGAACAACCATAAGAAAAAGATGACCGTTTCTGAGGGTATTATGTCCAAGACCCACATACCTGGTCCAAAGTGTGGTGGCAAGAGTCTCGGGAGCGGCGTCATGCTGGCTCCGCGGGAGGGGTACTTAGGGTTCGTACACGTGCCGTCTACGCGTCGTCCCTCCTCCTTGCGACATGCTTGAACCGGTATTGTGCACAAGCTGGGAAGACGTTTTCAGTATTATCAGTTTCACCGTTGTCACGTACTGTGAAGATCTTCTAACGTAAGAGTTTAATCAGTGATACAGGCAATTGATGATCTTTCTTAATATTGATGATTTTTTCTAACAGGTTGCATGATGGTCCACGTGTTGTGTTTTTTGGATAAATCTAGTCATAATAGGTAAAACTTGACGATCATTGTTTTTGCATAATTATTTAACAAGTTCAAAAAATATATGTATTAAAATCGTGCATATTTACCTCAAGCTGTCTAAATAGACCCTCTCTTGCAGACTGCAATCTAACATACTCCGTAGGGTAGTATTATATAGCTGAATACTAGTATTTTACATGAAGCGACTGAATTCCACAACCCAGTTCGTACTGGGTAATACGATACCTGTTAGTAAGACTGGTGGTTGTCAGACTTTCGGGCCACTGACTACCTGTAACGACTTCACTGTCTAAGATCTACAAATGCAGCCGGGACCAGCGCCTTAACTAGCTTACAATCGCATGGAGGAATCTTGGTTTGTAATGCGTGGTCACTCATTCATGATTCCAAGATCGACCCGTGCGGTGCGGCGGTCTTAACACTATAATGTGGTAAGGCGTTAAACATTGACTTACCTTGTCCCATTGGCGACGGATCCCAAGTAGTTGCTCCGCTTATCCGTGATGGGCTTCCCGAAGTACGCATCGTATAACACTGGAGCTTCTTGTGACAACACTGATACGAATATCACAAATAAAGATAAAAGGATTTTCCAATCCATTGTTACAAGCTATAGTTTTGATAAGTATATATTAAAAAAATGTAAACAGGTTATTCTAACGTGAGATCTTTAAAAGAAACAGGTACACAAGTCTTAATACAAAACGAATAAAAGGTTCAAGTGTGAAAATTAAAGTATTTATACCTATGTTTCTTTAATTGCAATTTAGTTTTTAGATCAAAGTAATTATATTCTTAGCATTGCATTGAGGTTGTTGGCACGATCAGGCGAATATGTCTGTCTGTTACGTGAGGTAATAGGATTAATTGTAGTGCACTTTATTGCTTAGACAATTGGGTTTCCAAATCCAATTGGTAACACACATCACATGATATTTTTGTGAACGATAATTGGTATTTTATAAAATGGTCACAAAAATACTTAATGCGGGTTAATGCCAAATGTCAGTTTGAAAACAAAATGCGTTTCCTAATCGTTTCCTATCCGTAAGTTAGATCTCTATCTGCATTTGAGATACGGTTCCAAATATGTTAACATACATGTAAGTGACAAGAGTACAAGAGTAACATACATTTTGGGCGACCCTATTGTCATCAACCGGGCACAAATAGGTAATCCAAACTCCGTTATTCCGAAATCAACTTAATTTGCAATAGAATAAAATTGATATTCGTTTTAGACTGAAAAAAACACCAACTGGGACCAGGTGCAGGTCGTTTCGTTTTAAGTCCACTGAGTAGATTCCTCAGGTTAAGAAAAGGAATTTCCAACACCAGTAATTAAGTAATAGGCTTGGCACAGGACCAATATTTGAGTTGGCTATAGATGTAGTGTTGGTGCCTAAGCTATAAGTGTTTGTAAACAAACCTGCAATAGGGTTGAGAATCCAACAAACAAACGACACGTTTCCAGACTCGCGTGCAATGAATATCGTGCAAATATCTAACACAGTGCAGCCATGAAAACGTTTAATTGAATTGGTTTTTCTAAACGTTTGATTACAGATAAGTACAGTATTATTTCGTTTATTAATTTATAATCATCGGTGTGCTAGATTAACTTTTCAGTAATTTATAAACTACTAGCACTTCGCCCGTGACTTCGTCCGGTAAAGTTATGATAGCTCGGCATGATATAAATATAATGTGTAGCTTAGAGCACTAAATAAACCAGTGCAGATAATTTTTGAAAACGAAAAAAATCATAGTAGGTTGAAACCCATTGGAACAGAAAGAGAATTATAACAAAACTTAAAGGAAAAATAATTTACGGGCGATCTGAGGTCGGGAAGTGGGGTGGGACCCTTAACCCCCCCCTCCCCGGTTTAAGGGTAAAAACGGTTTATCTCGATTTTCGGCTAAACTACAAGTCCTATGAATAAAAGTCAAACTGCAAAGTTGTAGGTAATAAAAAGATCTACAACTTCTGCATGTACACTTTTTTCACATAACCTCAAAATGTATGTGAAAAATTCAAAAAACCAAGTTTTAGATTTTTTGTCTTTTACAAAACATGCTGATGGTGTAAAAAAATCAGCAATCAATCAGTCAAGTGCGAATTTAACTAGCGTGGAGAGGGTTCCGTCTGTCTGTCCGTCCGTCTGTCACAGCCAATTTGCTCCGAATCTACTGGACCAAATCAGGTGAAATTTGGTAGGATGGTGTAATTCTATGACCCAAACACAAAGTTAATAAATATTTTTTTTAACTAAGGGAGACAAATTAGGAAATTAAAAAAAAGTTTTGCAAACCTTACTGTATCAAATTTATATCAAATAAAAGGGCTCGTTATGAGGATCTCAAATATGTTTTTGTTATTATTGTAAAATAAATAGTTTTGATTTCATTCAGGAAATAAGACGAAAATTGACCATGTCCCCCCCCTTGATCTCCGAAATTACTGAGCCTAAAATTAAAAAAAAAAAAACTAAATATTGTTCATTGCTTGTTAATTACAGGTATCTGACAATAAGAATTTTATCAATTGAAAATAAAGTGGTAAACTCAATAGAATACGTTCACTTACGGTTATTGGTTATTGTCAGGAATTAACTAAAAAATAATGGGCGACTTACAGAAACAATTGACTCGTCATTTTCCGAGATGTCAAGTGGCAGACACCAGTGACCGTCGCGGCCTGCGAGAACGTCCAACCGTTTTTCTCTGCGCGGGGGCCGCGCGGTTCCATCATCATCATCATCAGCCTATTAATGTCCCCACTGCTGGGACACAAGCCTCCTCTCTATGAGAGGGAATGGGCTATAATCCACCACGCGGGCCCTGTGCGGATTGGTAGATGTCACATGTCTTCGATTTTTTAGTTCTAGGACATGCCGGTTTCCTCACGATGTTTTCCTTCACCGTTTTGAGAGCAGTGGTGATGAAATAAATTACACAAAGTAATGCGCCTGTCGCGGGCCGCCACCACTGGGCCACCGCTGCTCTCAAATTCCATAGACTAAAATATTATATAGAATGAGACACGAGTCACTCTGTCAGTTCCTCCCGCGCTGCGCCACCCGCACGCCACGCCGCAATTATTATTTTAAATATGTGTGGTAGTTACCAATTTTCCATAAAAATATGATTAAAAAATTGATCTATTTCTATAATAAGCATAATGACAAATATTGTGACTTTAATTAATTCATTCTTACGTAAATTACCTACTGAACCCATTACTTGCTAGATACGTACTTGACTGAAAATATAACAATTTTAATGACTTTACAGTGCCATAAAAGGTCTAACAATTAATGTCTACCTATAAAAAATAATGTCAATCGAATGATTCAATATACTTACGTTATCTACCTAGTACTATGTTATTTTTTGTTTTTTGACCATTTTCAGAGGTATCTGCACTGGTCTATAGCGAATAATATAGCTATGTGCCAGAGGAAAAAAAAATTGAATTGGATCATTCGTTCCGACTTCTACAAAATATTGATAAAGACGAAATTAAAACATTTGGCGAATTTAGTGTTTGTATAATATAGAGGTCAATTTTGTAATATTGTATTTAGAAGGGAATCTCCGAAACCACTGACGATTTCAAAAATTCTTACATTTTGAATGTTCAATTAATTAGTGAGTATATTTATTTATTTATCAACATACATCTACCATTACAGTTAACCAATGCGGTAAATGCGCCTTAATTAATACTTAACTTAACTTAATCGTTACTTGTTAACTAATACCTATAACTAATTACAAACATAGCATTCTTTGTGAATTCACCCCAGAGAACATCAGAATAAGTCTGTCTCACTCGCTATGAGGTTGAGCTTGCGGAGTGCACGCGTCAGCGGCGCCTCCTTTAAAAGGTTGGTCCGAGCGCGCGGTTCCACTAGCAGTGGTCGCTATATATGTTTCTGTCATCCGAAATCCCTCCCCTCCCCTTCCGCTGACTAAGAAGTCATTGAAAAAGTTATCATTTTGGTAAAGTAGTCTTTCTGGTAAAGTAGAATTTATGTGCATTGTGGGGGCAGTGGTCAGTATGAAAAAGTGGTCATTTTAGTAAAGTAGTATTTTTGGTAAAGTGGACTATATGTGCCATAAAGGCCTTAAGTAGACTACCACTCGGATAAAGTCGGGGGCAGAAGCTAGTGTTGAAGAAAAGAGTACCTTGTGACATGTTTAAATCTCAGAAATAATTCAATCATTGGCGTCGACTCTGTTGTGCACAAACTAAACTTAATTTAAGCTATTGCTATCTTTTACTAAAAGACAGTGCGAGAAAAGGACGGCTATAGCTATGAACTAAGTTAGAGATGTCAAACTAGTTTATGCCTTGCGCTTCACCGTGTTTTTAGTCGACATGTTTTTACGTGCACCCTTCATTTGTATGGAAATATTAGTTCCAACTAAATTTAACAGCTCTAAATTACGTCTGTCTCTTTCTCGTTTTATTATAGAGAAAAAGATAGCAATAGCCTAAATTAAGTTTAGTTTGTGCACAACAGAAACGACACCAGTGTCTAGCTAAAGTTAAGGTCAATGACACTTGAATAGGGTTGGCAAAGATTGAAATTGGTGCAGAAATAACAGGTCAGAAAATAAAACTGTTTCGTTGGTGTAGTGGTCTCAAACCAGCAAGCATATTGTCTTTGTGAGACGCGCTACTGCTGAGCGTAAAGTTTTGTATTCGATTCCCAGGTTGTGCCATTAGCAGCAGCCCTGACTAATGTTTATTTCATCATAAATATACTCGCTCGATATTTCATGAGAATTTCAAACATAACTACGTGTGCGGGGGTGCTAAAGATACACCTCATAAAAACCATTTTGGGAAAAAAAAAATTACGATCAAGAAAACTAACAAAACGGTATTCATATTACTTCATTTAGGATCTAAGTTTTGTTGTAACGAAATAATGAATTTACACCAACATCTCAACAAAATAGTTCCACATATAAATTCAGTGGAAACGTGAAAGTTTCCGCTTTCCAGTCTGGTAGCCCTACATACTGGAGCGTGGCGGAAACCGTCGGTACTTTCCGGCAACCGTCCGTACTTTCCGCCAAACGTTGGATTTTTCCGCCACAGTGTCGGATCAAGTTATGAGGATATTGAAAGGAACGTTATAACCGACACGTGTGTCACTTTGTTGGAGTGATACTGGAAATATTTATACCGGCTTTATTTTTTTGATTTTGGCATTTTATCATGATGCTATGCTGATTTTTTGGGCATTTTTATATCTGGTTTTGTGGTCTGGGCTCATTGGTTTTGAACGTACACAGTGAATAAGGTTATAAGTAAAGTTTATTTATTTCTCCTTACCTAATAATATAACATATGTTGAACAAATGAGCAACTGCGCCTGAGCTAGGCTGAGCCTGTATTTCAGGTAATATCTTAGAGCTTATATTTTATTTTAGTTTGTGCTGTTACGTTTTACGTTATAAAGTCCGATGGGACTATAAAACTCCCTAATAATGAATAAACATAAAAATAAACGTATTTTTGTGTTATTTATAAGAATGTTAAACGATATTAAATCGCTCATCCAACCCCAAATACCCGGATGTTTTCCATGAGATAAAATCAAACAAATCAAGTCGCAAACAAGTTAATTTTCCTTTTCCCCACCTTTTCGTATATTATGTTAAATAGGCACGTGTATGTGCTTAATATTTGGGTTTGTGGCCTTTCATGCCGAGTATTAGGCCACAAACCAACATAAATCAACCAGGACATTAGGAAAATGATCGTTGAATAGATGAATGTATCGTCTTATAATTGATTGCCTTTGATCTTTGGCACGTGGAGTGTTTGCTTTGTCGTTGTACAGAGACACATCAAGCAACTTCAATCTGTTGAATTTCTTTAATAGATTTATCGACTTTATCGCTGAGGCTATTAGGTTCAAGGTTGATTGGGAAAATTTGACAGTTTTAGGTAGCTTGATGAGCTGGCTTGTTTGTACTTACTGTGTCTGACTGGTAACCATGGGTTGTGACCTCCTCCTACCTGTCTGACTGGTAACCATGGGTTGTGACCTCCTCCTACCTGTCTGACTGGTAACCATGGGTTGTGACCTCCTCCTACCTGTCTGACTGGTAACCATGGGTTGTGACCTCCTCCTACCTGTCTGACTGGTAACCATGGGTTGTGACCTCCTCCTACCTGTCTGACTGGTAACCATGGGTTGTGACCTCCTCCTACCTGTCTGACTGGTAACCATGGGTTGTGACCTCCTCCTACCTGTCAGACAGGCTTTTTTCCTGTGTGTTTCCAATCTTGTATGAGTTGTTGCATGGGGAAAGTTGTATCATCTCTAGGGCTTTTGCTTAAACAGCGCTGTTTATGTTTTCGGTGTAAATAAAATTTGTAGTATTTACAGCTACAGATATCTTAATACAATGAATTTCAAATATCTTTTCAATTCACCTATAATATGATATTCTCAAACGCGTTCAAAGGGTGAAGGCCGGATATTGCGACTCGAGGAAGTGACAAATATCTTGTCACCACGTCACGTCGACATTCATAGCATGTTCCTGGATATCGACAATTTTATAGGTGCGTTTTGTTCGGGCTTATTTGTTTTCATTGGATCAGCAGATTTTAAGAAGTAAAGATCTTGGAATTTATTAAACACCAACTTATGCCCGCGGCTTTGCCCGTGTGAAGTTCGGTAACTGTTCCACGGGATCATACTAGCGGATTAAAAAGTAGGTATCTTATATCCAGGTTAAAAACTATATATGTGCTAAAATTCATCCAAATCCGTTCTATAGTTTTCACGTGAAAGAGTAATAAATATTCATCCATCCATCCTCATAAACTTTGGTATTTATAATGTTAGTAAGATTAGTTTATAGGTACTTAGTGACATTCCATGACTTAGTGACCTTCAATAAATTCGAATAAGCGAAGGAGTGTGTGATGACAGTGATGATTGATATTTAGTTCTGTTAATTCTTGTAGCCAAAATTCTCATTCAAATCTCTCGGTCGATAAAGGCAAAAGATTAAGCAACTGATTGAAATTGAATATAGGCTTTTAGAAAAGTCATGATGAGTTGCTTCATACAAAGCAATATTTATTTATTTATTTATTTATCACTTCAAGCACAAAGTATAGAGGTGGACTTAATGTCATAGGAATTTTCTACCAGTCAACCTTTAGGTGATGCTGAGACAAGCAGTTGTAGATGTCACTTCTGAAAATGAGAGAATAATTTTATTTAATACTACGATATTCTACAAGGATATATAAATACTATACATATATATCAAACACTATAAATATATATTAAAATAGATGTAAATAGACATTTACATTGATATACTAAAATAAATAATAATATCATTAGGTACAACAAAAACACGTTATCTATATTGTATTATTTCAAAAAAATAATTTCACGAATAGCTACTAAGCCAGAGCTACCCATTAAAAGTCATTTCAAGCTCCACATTGTCCCGAAACTTGATTCAACCCCTTTAAAAAAAAGTTCGACCCTGCAAACAAACGCGCGCGATTTTCAATTCTTTTTTTGATGGACGCCCGGTTGGTTCCGCACGGGAACGCACGGAATCGTATAGGATCGTGTCACTATGCGCGGTTTGAATCGGGAACACGACGCGTCAGTTACACTGGCAGTAAAGTGACGGCTGCTCACACTGAAAGCAGACGAGTTTACGGTATTATTTAGGTCGAAGAATTTTATTATGAAAGAAATACGCAAAGTGGGATAATATATTATATAAGTTACTAGCGGACCCGGCAGACGTCATCCTGCCCGAGAAAGCAGCGCCACTTTAATTAAGATATTTTAAATTTAACATTTTTAGGGTTCCGTACCCGAAGGTTAACCAACGGGACCCTATTACTAAGTCTCCGCTGTCCATCTGTCTGTCTGTCTGTCAGCAGGCTGTATCTCAAGATCCGTAATAGGTAAAAAGTACACAAAAAATATAATTAAAATCGTCTCTGTCATTTAGGAGAAGTCAGTGACATACCGACAGCAGCGCCACCTACCGGGTCCATTTGTGAATTCCTGAACCTTGCAGAGACCTAGTCGAAAGTACACAAAAATATCATTATCATTTTATTCAGGTGACAAACACACGTACAGAAGAATTATATATTATTAAGATTAACTACTAGCTGTTGCCCGCGACTTCGTTCGCCTGAAAGTTTTGATGAGCTCGTGTGAGAAAAAAAATAGGTAGCCTATGTCCTTCCCCAGGATATCATCTATCTCCATGCCAAATTTGATTACGATCCGATCAGCCGTTTAGTGGTGAATACGTATGAAACAAACAGTTCACTAGAACTTTCTCCTGTATCGTGGGGGCTTTTACAAACATTTAATACTCACCCACACCACCCACAGCTAGGCCCAGAACAACTATCTGTAGGCCATACAAATATTTGTTCCATGCAGGATCGAACCCTCAACTCGCAGCATAGCAGCCAATCGCTCAGCCACTAAGCCAACCGTGTCTTCGATTATGCTAAGCGTGCTGTCAATATGATAATGCAATGCTATTTTGTACTTACTTTTTGGATTACCACACGTAGCCGCAAGAAAAAGATTTTTTTCAACACAAAGAAAAGACGTAAAAGCCTCTTAGCAGTAAATGTTTATATCCAAATCATAATTGCGGTGAGATGGGCGATTTCTTACCCATTGCCTTAACAACGAATCGTTTCCCCGAACTCAATTTGCGTGCCATCAAGTGGTAAAGGGTTCCAATCGATGCTAATACATTGCGTATTATGAGTATCATTTGATGTTTAGCTTTTTTTGGCGAAGGAAAAAGAAAATGAGGCATTCATTTGGGAGAGAAAATTATATCCGACAAATTATCACAGGTACTCGTAGGTACCTTTAATTTGCTCTCAATGTAGGCATGAAAATGTTGGCATTCCTGCGTAGTACCTGTACGTATCACGTGAGAATGGTATATACACCCCTATCAAATTATTCAGCAGGCCGTTTAGTGTACCTATTGAAATTGTATACTGCGCTAGATCAGCTATAGGCCAAACATTCTAGGGTTCGAAGTTCAAATTCACAACCTTTTTCTGATAATTCTAATGCTCTAGGTGTGTGGTATCCGGCAGTAGCCGTGTGGTATCCGGCAGAGTAGAATAGAACCAACCCATTACACTCACGGGTGTCGTATAAGGCGACTAATGTCTGAGGCAGAAAACCTTGCGCCTCCGTAGACCAGAGAATGGGCAGCAGCGTTTTCTGTTAGTCTTTCATCACTGCGATCTCCAATCCGCCTGCCAAGCGTGGAGATTACGGCAAATTCCTCCCATAATGGGAGAGGCTTATGTCAAGCAGTGGACGTTATGGGCTGTTGTAGTAGTAGTGTAGTAGGTGTTGGGTTATGCTCTACTGTACTATGCCGGCTTGGAATAGGCTTGTGTCCTGATAAAATCTAATAAGTCCGTCAGTTAGATTATCAAAAATATTTGACAAGTATTTTTTCTTTTGTTACGCAGACCAAAATTTACGAAGATACGAAGCTTTTAAAATTCTCAATACGTCCCGCCGTGCTATAATTTTTAGTGTGTTGTGACATCACGAGTTTTGATGCGTTTTATCTTTGTCAATATTCATTGATTACAAAAACAAAAAATACGTGTCCATTATTTTCCAATACTCTAACTGACGGACTAAATAGATTTGCAATTTATTGATGGTGGAAACTAGCCTATTGTAACACAGGGGCACGGACGGTAAAAGAAGTCCAGATTTCTTCCAGATGTTTCAGATTAACAAACCCTAGTATCACGTCTTATTGTGCCTATGTGTGACAATCATAACTATTTAGTACCACGCACGTTCCATTACGAAAGCTTGAACGATGTAATATAGTGCAGCAGAGTCCGAGGCCCAACACATAGGGAAGGGGTCGGGCACAGCTGTGCACGCACATTACTCGGTAATAGTGCGGCAGTACAATAGTATGGCTTCTAGAGCCGTGTGTGTCACGATTACGAAAATGGCACTTTGCATTAGCCCTACACTTTACCATAACTTGCAACGGTAGCCATGATAGTGACGGCTGTCTGTATAAGGCATTGATCAATAAAAACATCATTGGGTAAAAGTGTACGTATAAATGGCAGACCTATATTTAAGTGTAGCTTAAGTCGAAACGCCTCTTGTGCCCATGATACAAAAACAAAAAAATAAGAAAAAAAAGAATAAAAAGAGGAAAAAAAGAAAAAGAGAGAGTGATATATATAAAAAGAATATGGTCCGAGCCTACGCTACATAAAAAACACTGCTTCACAGCAATTTTTCACTACAAATCCTTTTCGTTGTTGGGAAAATATATGTAGGAATCCCACAATTGTACCTTATGTTATGCGCTCAGCTAAAGTAACCCTCCATAACTTATACGTTAACAAGAAAATCCATGCTAACCAAACCGCCGACGATCATAACTTCTTAAAACATCACACTTATCTTCCCTTACCAGAAGAAGACAGCACTATCTGGGAATACGTCTGTCTCTCTCTTCCACAGAACAATGATCTGAAGCCGGCTCGAGTTCTATCAGAGAGGATTAATATTCCATCAGAAGTACTTCCAGTAGAAATGCAATATCGCCCGAGAGCGAGCGTCGACAAACAATTAAAGTGAGCCATAAGGAACGCCTCTCGACCGTCAAAATGATAAGAATCTTGTTATTAAAATGAAAAACGGTTGACGGGTTCGAGTAGTGTGGGTTCAGATGACCATAGGGGTGAACAGGGGTTGTGTTATTTTAATGATGTAGGAAGTAGATAAACACGGTGGCCTAAGTCTCTAAAGCCTAGTTTCAGGGCCTGACTAGAACATTGTCAAACGATGTGTTGGAGTGTTATAAGGCCAAATTTTGAATTTCGAAAACTTGAAATATAGATAGTGATCCAATATAAACGTTATTTCTGGTATGTATAAAACAATATATTTTCTTATTTTATCCGTAGTTTCTTCAAGAGGCAAGAAAATAATAAAGACACCAAAACACTAAATCCAAGGTACGACAAGAGGACCCCAATTGTAATACTCGCAGAGAACGGAATTGTATAGTTACTGGTTCCGTCTGGCCCGCTCTTATCGAAGGAACAGTCGAACAACTTGACAAGGCAATGGAAAGAAATGCTCGCTCTTGGCGAAAACTACGTGACTGTTCGTAGATGAACTTTCTAGAGTCATGAAACGAGGTACGTGCTTTATGAAACTATCGAGGGCAGTATAATTTCATTTGTTTGTACCTTCTACAGCTATACAGAGAGATGGGTAAATGACATTGTTACCATCGAGGTTAATACCTGGATAAGGCCAGCAGGCACTGGAACGTGGAGTTTGGCACAAGTATAGAGCTTAGATAAAGTCGGGCTGATGATAGCTATATTCGTGAATTCGCCTGTTTGTGCTTATTTTCTGGAAATAAAACTGCTATTATTTATTCTTCTGAGTCACCACTTTGAAAAGCATTTAATTTAACTGTGAATATTCAGCACAAAATTGAGATTCTTTTTCTTTATAACATTAATGTGTATTTTTCCCCACGAGTGTCTACTATCAGCTACGTCCCGATACCCCTCTAGACAAGGTTATCGCTCACCGTTTACAAAAGAAACGCACTTATCCGCCCGCTCTCGGTCCGATCAGAGTCCGGTACTTGGCAGCCGTGTAGATAAAATACTGCCACAATAATATGTTTCAGCATTTTTTTTACTTTCCTTTCAATAATATTTTCTCCCTATAGACAGCTGGAAATAATGCATGTGGATATCAAAATACGAACGAACTAAGAATAAGATGGGTTGCTGAACTTTGACGACCCGAATGGCGCAGCGGTAGTGAGGCTGCCTTACGTTCTTAGGGTCCCGGGTTCGAATCCCGGTAGGAGCAAATGTTTGTGTGATGAGAATGGATATTGTTCTCGAGTCATGGATGTTTAAATGTATAAATAAGTATGTATTTACAAACAAAAAGTATCTATGTAATATATCAACTATCAGGTGTCCACGACACAAGCCTCGTTGCTTAGTGTGGCACTAAATGGCGCTGTGTGTAATGTCCAGCAATATTTATTTATTTATTTAAAGACCTAGAGACAGCATACACTACAGACATGGGTGGTACTGTCATAGGTTACTGATACTGTTAGCCTGCGTCATCCCAGTGCTGGGCAAAAGCGATTCAGGGCTAATGTGGACCACTTGTCGTAAGTTTTGTCCAGCTCGTCCTGCCATCTTCTACGAGGTCTGCTGCGACGCCAGTCATAGGTTAGTAAAGAGAAAACAGACTGCTATTATCTTTACTGTTAATTGGAGTGGAATGGCTTGCTTCCATTTTTTCTGCCGCAGGGCAAGTCAACAAAGCATGTGTAATTAGGTTTGTGCCAAAAAAATAATTGTACTTTTGAAAAACGGTGGTCTTCATAATAACGTCGAAATTGGAAGTAAACATGAACATTACAGTTAACATACTCGTAAGTATATTATATTTTAAAAGGTAGTTTAGTGATTAATACCTATAGCTGGATAGTGGAAATGCAAAATTTGGTAAATACCTAGTTGTAATTGTAATACAATTCCAACTATGAAATGTTGGTCTATGTTTTATTATGTATTGTTTTATATTCCTAATTGAATAAATAAATGTAGTTAACACTTTCAATAATGTACTAACCTACTTAATTCTTTTGCCAATTGTTCTAATAACATTACTGTAAATCAAATCAATTAACAATTCACACTGAAATAAAAATCACAAATATGAAATTATAATAGAATTAATCATTATGTAATGTGAGCAGCGGTGGCCCAGTGGTGGCAGCCCCGACTTACGAACAGTAAGTCGTGGGTTCGAACCCAGGCAGGCGCATTACTTTGTCTAATTTCATACCCGCTGCTCTCAAAGCGGTGAAGGAAAACATCGTGAGGAAACCGGCATGTATTAGAACTAAAAAATTCGAAGACATGTGACATCTACCAATCCGCACTGGGCCCGCGTGGTGGATTATAGCCCATCCCCTCTCATAGAGAGGAGGCCTGTGTCCCAGCAGTGGGGACATTATAGGCTGATGATGATGATGAATTATGAATACAAAATGATTATATGTACAGTATTTAATAATAGTTTATAGTGTGTGTTTTCGAAATGTAGTAGTTTGTCTTGTTGTTGATATTATAAAGGTTGCTAGATCAATACCTAAATGGTTGATGAGATATATTTTTTTTTTATAATTTCCTTAAAACTTGTTATTTTTATATAAGTAAAGTTATATTGTTTTAATAGATCTAATTATCAGTTTTTTGTTTTTTTTTGCATGACCTATTAAATTGTGTTAAATTCAAAATTGAACCTATTTGTTTTTATTTTTTGTTTGTTTTTTGTAAAAGTATGTCGATATGTAAGATATAAAATAATAAATGTAACTGGATCTTGCGGAACACCGATATGGTTTCCGCAAGGTGCGCTCTACGGTGGACGCCATCATGCGTGTGAAAGCTCTCACGACGCGGGATGCGGTTTCCCGGGGTGGTGTTGTTTTGGCAGTGTCTCTCGACAATGCCTTCAACACAATGCTCTGGATCTGCATTAGGGAGGCATTCCGTTATCACCGGGTGCCGACCTACCTTTATCGTGTGGTCGGGGACTGCCTGACGGACAGGACCATCATCTACCCCGGTCGCAGCGGAGAATGGAACCGAGCGTAAGATGTCGTGCGGTGTTCCGCAGGGATCCGCGGAGAGAATGTCATGCTCACTCAAATGTCTCGCTGATGGTGGCGGGTGTGTCGGGTCATTTAGTTCCCTTCAATATGGTTGAGTTGAATGGCGCCGGTACATACGTCATGTTTGTGAACGGGCGCTGTCAGTTGGGACTGGTCATCTCTTAGCTGCCAAGGTTCATTTTAATTACTTTATTCGTAAATTGTTGATCTAATCTTTTACTCTGGACGCTCTTAGTGTGCACGTCTTTCTACATCGTTCTCACATATATGTATGTAATGAAATGACATTTCATTAAATTGAATTTGCCGCGCTTCGCGCGTGTATTAGGTTGTCTGTGGAAGTGAGTAGAGGACGCATCGGGTTGACAGGTACAGAATTCAATGGCAAATGATATTTAGATTATTTTTTAATATAACGTTCTAAAAAAACTTGTAGAGAGATAAATGAAAGGATATAATTGAGGAGGCGATATTAGTGAACTTTAAATGTCGTTTCTTTGTATTTTCAGGTAAGATAAAAGTGTAATTCTCATATTTTGTTGTAATATTGTAAAAGTAAAAGTGTGCTAAATAAAACTTTGTATTTTCAGAGAAACAATTTGTGTTTATTAGCAAAAATCCTCAACATATCTTTTATGTATAATCTCAAAATTAATGATGTAACTAAGATTTTGTAACAATATTTTGATTTTAAAAGAGTGTCCATGGAGTTTCTTGCCCGTTCTTCTCCATAGAGATCTACGCTAGGGAATGGGCAACTACAGTACTTTCTCAAGTTATTATGCCTTGTGACTGGGACTGTAGCTTTGATTTTCTTTTTTGTATTTTTGACATTCAAAAGTGCCGTAATGGTCTAATTGAAATAAATGCTTTGAGTTTGAGTTTGAGTTTGGATCGGTTCTAGGGCTGTCCTTGTGGAACATCGGTTACGACTAGGTGCTGCGCGTCGACCTCCGTAGCGGCGTCAGCGTGGTTTGCTATGCAGACGACACGCTGGTGCTGGCACAAGGGGGGTCGCACGAGGCGGCGGCCGAAATTATGAGACGCGGGGTTGCGATAGTCGTTGAGAGGATCCGGCAACTGGGTCTCGAGGTGGCATTGCACAAGTCCGAGGCCATGTGCTTTCATGGGCCTCGGAATGCGCCACCTCCGGGATCCTCACTGACGGTAGGAGGGTATCCGTCGGCGTCGAGTCGACGCTGAAGTACCTGGGACTCGTCCTCGACAGCCGATGGAACTTCGTGGAGCATTTCCGACCTTTGGCCCCCAAACTGAAACGGACCGGGGCTGCCTTCAGGCGGCTCCTGCCCAATCTGGGGGCGCCAAATGCCTCCTGCCGGAGGCTCTACGCGGGATTCGTGCGGTTCATGGCCCTTTACGGGGCCCTCGTGTGGGCGCGTTCCTTGAGGCAGCGAGCCGCCCACTATCTGAACGCGCCTTAAAAGGTGGTAGCCATAAGGCTGGCCCGTGGGTACCGCACGATCTCCCGCGAGGCGGCGTGCCTCCTTGCCGGATTGCCGCCATGCATGGGATCTGGAGGCGATAGTCTTCGCGCGCCGCGCCTGTACGAATGGCGCGCGGAGGTGCTACGCCGAGGGGAAACTCCACTGCCGCGGCAAATTGTCTCGCAGTGGCTGTCCACTGCGAGACAATTTGCCGCGCGAATTTCACGCCAAGATCACGCCGGAAGTCTGTACTTCCGGCGTGATCTCAAGGCGACATGGAGAGAGCGACTGGCGCAACCCCGTGCCGGGCACGCCACAATAGTGGCGCTAAGTCCTCTCTTTGAGGAGTGGCTAGAGAGGCGTCCTCACCTTTCGCCTGACGCAGGTCCTCACCGGACATGGCTGTTTCGAGAGGTTCTTGCACCGAATCGGGCGGGAGGAAACGCCCGGGTGTTTCTTGCTTGGTGGGCGGAGCACCACCGTGTCGGCGGCGGCGACCTCTCGCGTCCGGCCCTGGTTCTATCCATGGTCCGGAGCGCGACGGAATGAGACGCCGTCACCTCCTTCTGCGAAGCAGTAATGCTAGAGAAGGAGGTGGCGGAAAGTGAGAGGGAGAGAACCTCACGTCTCGGCCGCCGCGGGAGACGCCCCGGGCATCGGGGGCCACCGTAGGCGCGGGCCTGTGGATGGTGGACGGCGCGTTCGTGTTCCACGCGCGCCTCGAAGGGAGTCAGCAAAAGGAAGGCGTCCGCAAGGGCCGATGCATGCCGGGGCTGCAGGACTGTTCGAAAGAGATACACAAAGGGCGATGAAGGAACATAGGTTTTAGTCAGTAAAAGTCTGACACTGCTCCGCCCAGAGCGGGAGGAGTCATTTGATGATTTCCAATCCGAAAAAAAAAAAAGGGTAGGGAGGTAAGGAGATGTACGTAGATGAATAAATGATATAGTGGTTAACCTGAGCTGGTGTTTATTGACATACAAGTTTTACACACTCTTGCATACTTTTGCTAGCCTATGTAAATTCTATTCCTGGCCACGTTAGCCTATAAATAACGTAGTTGTGACAGGAGTATTATTGGTGCTAGTTGAAATAAACAACCGAACTTACATCCCGAGGCGCGTCGCTCATGCCTTTATCCCGGAAAATATGACAAGCTGGGACTTGTGCCGGAAGTTCCCACCGTAAGTACTGCGACGTGAAAGCTTTTTGAAGGCGGCTAATTAGGCCAATCGTTTTTATATCGGCTTTAAGAGTATTAATAGATTTTGGCGAGTGAATGAGGAGTCTTTTTTAAATAGAATTAAATGGTCTTTTGTTACCTACTATCCATGGCAACGACGGATAAATAATAGCTTTGTAGGTTATGCAGCCATGGTTATGGAATGACGAATTAAATAGGAATGGTCAATAATTAATATTTTAAATACAAGCATAACATCATTCCAGTTTCATTCAAGTGTAAGGCAGGGATCTACCTACACCCAAAATTTGCCAGAATTAAGTATAAGTCCTATATAATAGAGAGAGTGCCTATTGCTGTCAATTGGATACATATTCAGGCTCCGTGGCTGCTACTGAGGAATTCCCTATGGAAAAGCCCAATAACACGTTGTCCGGTTTGGGATTCGAACCTAGAATGTAATACTCAGCAGTAACTAACCAGATAAACAATAAAACAAGATTTATTTAATAGATGCCAAATAGATAAATAAAATCTATAAAATAAAGAAGAATATCGTGGTCACATAGACATAAACATCGACTTAATGTTATTATTATATGTTTTTGTGTTTGTTTTATGTTAACTGTGTGTTTCTTTTTTGTGTGGACGTCTTTCGGCTAAAATAATGATGATGATCATATGTTTCCATGTTGAAATATTTAATAGTTTATCATGTCTCACCTAAGCTTTTTAATAGCGCTCTTGAAGAAGTGTTCAAGAAGCTAACGGCTAGTTGGGAGAGAAGCGGTATTGAAATCGGTGAGGCGCGGTTAACAAACCTTCGCTTCGCTGACGACATTGTCGTATTCTCTTACACGGCGGCAGAACTAGAGCTAATGTTAAACCAATGCAAGCCTTGAGGTGGGACTGGCGATGAACATGTCAAAGACCAAACTGATCTCAAACACCACTAAGCATAGGATCAGAGTGAATGGTAAAGAATTGCAATATGTCCATGAATACATCTACTTACATCTACTGTCAGCTAGTTTCTTTCTAGTCCAAGCAAGACAAGGAAATCACAAGACGAACGAAAAAAATGTCTGGAAGAGCTACTGGTCCATGAAGGAGGTTATGAAGGTAAACCTTCCGTTGTCACTAAAGCGAAAAATCATGGACATGTGCATTCTTCCCATTTTGACCCATCCCATATATCCCAGACTTGGTCTTTGACAAACAATCAAAAGTCCAAACTCAAGGTCTGCCAGCGTGCAATGGAGCGCAGCATTCTAGGCGTAAAACAAACCGACCGTGTACGCAAAACCACACTGCGCTCAAAAACACAAATTACTGACGTTGCTCAAAAAGCCGCTAAACTGAAGTGGGACTGGACTGGCCACGTCTGCCGCATGCCGAATGAGCTGTGGGCCAAAATAACCACTTTCTGGAGCCCTGACAACCAGAAGGCGTCGCGGCAGACCTCGTAGAAGATGGCGGGACGAGCTGGATAAAACCAACGACCAGTGGTCCACATTAGCCCTGGATAGAAAAAACTGGAAGTCATGGGGAGAGGCCTTTGCCCAGCAGTGGGATGAAGCAGGCTAAAAGTATCAGTATCTGTATCATGTCTCAACCAAAACAGACAACCTTCTTTAAATACCTAAGAAAAGTAGTTTCTAAAAATCGTTTTCCGGCTTCTAGGCTAATAGATACTTTCATATTTATAATAATAACACCAGCGTGTTACTGTCCCATTGCTGGGCAAAGGCTTGTTCTCATACAGAGAAGGGTTGACGATTGAAGACTTACATTCATGTCAATTCGATATTTCCTCACGACGTGTACCTTCACCAATGTCAGTAACTTTCATATGCTACTTCAATATAATATGCTACGTTATTCGGCCCATCTTCATAATTTAGGAACCGGAAAGGTTCGGTCCGATATTCGTTTTTATCGCGAGTGCCCAACCCCGGCCGCAACAGATTCCCGGGCATATGTAAATACGCTAACATCTGCCCCTTCGTATTGTTTCTCTATAAAATATGTGGACATAAGTACTTAAAGGATTTTTTTTGTCTTCAAATGGGATTTGCTGATTGGGGATTCGTTATGTTTGGATTCGATTTTTTTGATGTTTGTAAGTTATGTAAAAGGTCTAATGCGGTTCAGTATTCCAATTGATACGGGCCTAATACTCAGAACTGGCCAAGGATTTCTGCAAAAGGAGTATGGGAGGATCGTAGCTAGTTGCATCCTGTGGTTTCGGTTTCACTCCATGGAGTTTATACTTGATTGTATCCAGAACTTTAGTCTTTTTGATATTCAATTCAATCGTTAGTATCGTAGGTACTTACGAACTGTCCTTTGTAAGTCTCCTAGTTTGATGTATGTGCATCTTAATTCTGTGATGTGTCACTGCTGCATACGCTATTTACTCCTTGCTGAAGTGTTCTTCATAAATGACAGTCGATGACCAATCAATGTTGGACACAAAATGCATGCATGCAGCTAAAGTTTAGAACTGATTAACTCGCTTTAACTCTATCAACCAGTACTACAAGGTACTACCTACTGGTTAAACTCCCAAAGGAAGAAGATAAAAAGGACAAATACAATCATTGTTGTTGTTTTTTGGCGTGCAGAAACTTATTTAGCACGCCTCGTGCCATTTTAAGGTAGATTCGTCAAACATGAATGAAGAGCAAATGGGTTTTTATACAATTTGAATAAGACTGTTTTGAAAATAACAATGGATATTTTACTAAGAAAACGTTCTGATAAACATCTCGTTAGTCAAAAATTCTCGGAAAATTTTCACAACACGTGCCCAAAATATTATCAAACAGATTCTTTTCTAGCTGTCTTGAATGAAAATACTCTTATTTTAAGGTTTATGCGTATCAATAAAAAAAGCAGAGGCTATACTAAACGGCACTGGTCACGGGTCTCAAAACAGTAAAAGAACACATCGTAAGGAAGCCGGTGTGTAACTTAAAACTAAAAGTTAGGCCCGAGTGCTGGGCAAAATGGCTATTGGCCCACTCCCTCTCACAGTGTGGACGGCTGTTTCCCAGCAGTGGAAAAAACAGGCGTCAAAGGCGATAATGCTCTTCATTAATAAAATAATATAATTAATGAATGTCATAAATACCCTAGTAATAGTATTTGATATGGTTAAATATGTAGGTAACGTGTATTAATGTAAGATTTATTATTTTTATTGTATTAGATGTTTACACACCTGATAAGGTAGGATATGGCTTAAGAGCTTCTGTTGTATGTTTCACCTCATGTACCTACCCATATTGACGCAACTAAATGATTTGATTTGATTTGGTTACCGTCTGCTAATCGTAGCAGACGGTAATGAAGAGCATTATCGCCTTAATAAAAGGTACATTTTAAAAATGTCTGAATTAATAAAAATCCAGTATCTGTAGCTACAAGAATTATATTATCTTTTCTCTAAAATTGATTTCTAAGGCAGTGCTGTTGTTTATTTAGCAACTCAATTAAGAAAATCTCACTCGCCTTATCACGTAATATATCTGTCCTCCCTGCGAAGGTTTTATTAAGAAGGCCGTAACGCTGAGTTATTGCAATTGTTTTTAAAACTTTTCTCTTGAGTGTATTTTTTTGTACACAAAGAGGTAGTGTTGGTTGTGTTAATTGAAGAAATAATTCACAAGATGGACTTTGCTAGGTCGAAAAAAAATTCAAAAGGTGTTCGTTTGTCTTGTCGATCTTGTGGTCGCAAGCGCAACTGCTGAGCATCAGGTCCTGGGTTCGATTCCCAGGTCGGGCAAAGTGTTATTAAGTTTTTCCATCAAGAATTTCTCAGTAGTAGCATGCCTGCATGAGTCTGGATTTATGCCTGGTTGATGGCAATAGACTTACCTCCTATTACATGGGACTTAAACATAACTGACGAAATGTTGGTGTACTATTAGACAAACCTCTGCCTAGCCCTTCGGGGATTACAGGCGTGATGTTATGAAAATTCGTATCTACAACGAACTACGCATCCGCATACGCATAACCTAACGTCACGCAAGTCCTACATGGCGCGAGTTATCTACAATATTGGGAAATACGTTACAACTCGGCAACAATATTCGGACGTTATAGGCTAGCTCACTAAGCACAGCACCCATCCTAACTCCATACATTTAAGAATACAAAACATATAACGGCGTTTACTCTGCGTCAGAAGCATCTTTATAAAATTGAATTAATGTAAGTAATATGTATGGTATCTATGTTTCTATGTCAAACGATAACCTTCTACGACTTCGGGCGGGTCACTTGTTGAGATCTTTTCATATGTTAACAGAACAAAAATAATATTTTTTTTTTCCCCTATTTCTATTTTTGTGAGAGAGAGAAACTCTGTGTGATACAAAAATACTAAGTACAAGTACAAGGCTACAATAACCGAAGAAGTGAACCTAATTTATCTTTTAATTGTAAACGGAAACTCAAAGCGACTAAAATAAGTTACGTTCAAAAAATGCAAGGAACAGGTTGCCCATGTATTATTCTAATTTCCAATATTTGTTTTTCCTGAATGTAGAAGTTGGTCCAGTACA
The DNA here is from genome assembly GCA_941918905.2 of Xestia sexstrigata. Taxonomy (NCBI): domain Eukaryota; kingdom Metazoa; phylum Arthropoda; class Insecta; order Lepidoptera; family Noctuidae; genus Xestia; species Xestia sexstrigata. The sequence goes on from OW799201.2 coordinate 24,361,616, forward strand.
CTTTATATACTTTTCTGATCACGCACAAACACAATTTAAAGTTTTTTCCGAATCAGTTTGTGTAGGCATCTCGTTCGTGTAATAAAGGGCTTCTTTGGAAAAGTCGCTTTGTGTAATTTTGTGTACCTACGCTACGTTGTAGTCATAGGAACCTTTCACAAATTGCCTCTATTCAGCCACCCGCTCTTTGGGGGTTTTGATTGTTAAAGAATTTAGGAATTACTTTGACAACTTAGTTTTTAATTAATTAACCTTTATGTCAAAGCCCAAAGGTTCAGGAGGATCTCCAACTTCAGAACATTCTTCGTCATCGCTTTCTGTTTCAGTTGTTTCCACAATGTCAATGCTGGGACCTCTCTGTCGCACGTATTCACTCATAGCAATATTTCACTTTTAAAACTCGACAACCGGATTTCAGTCTGATTTTTCGCAGACAACCCTATACCACCGAGTTCGTAATGAAATAATCTTTATTGTAACTTATCTTTAATTCATTAACCAGACCGGTGCAAATGACTAGTATCAATTTACCTGTTTATACCTGCCTACCCAAGAATTGTGACGGAAAAAAATAGTCAACCTAACGTTCGCATATTCTATAGGCTTCGTACTTTCGATTGGTATAGAATTTGTCTATTAACCAAACCTGTGAAATGAAAAATTGTTAATTAATCATATTCTGGACTGAAATTTATTAGTTAACCCATTTGCAATATATTTATTGTCATATTTAATTTGATATAAAATACTTTTCATCCTTTAATCAGCTCGGTGAGGTTCGTTTTATAAATACAGGGATCTTAGACTCGAGGCGGAGCTTTATGAGGGGTACAGAGCGGCGAAGACCGCCCTCCGCGAGGCTGTCCTGCGGGCCAGGGATCTGGCCCGCGAGGAGATGCTGGGGACTCTCGACAGAGATCCGTGGGGGCGCCCTTATAAGATGGTGCGGGATAAACTCCGCACCTGGGCCCCCTCACTGACGTAGAGTCTCCGGCCTGAGCTCGTGGAGGACGTGGTGAGCACTCTGTTCCCCACGCGGGGAGAACATCCCCCCCGCCTATGGCTCCGCCACCTGCGGTGCTGGAAGCGGACCACCAGGATGCCGACGATGACACTCCGGAAGTGACTGGGGTAGACCTGAGAGTGGCGGTACGCAGGCTCAGTGCCAAAAATACCGCCCCAGGACCCGACGGCTTGCCTGGCAAAGCCTGGGTCCTGGCCTCGGAGGCTCTCGGGCCCCGACTGGAGGGGCTCATAAGCGCATGCTTGGAGAGGGGCCAGTTCCCGCTTCGTTGGAAGACGGGCAAGCTGGTCCTTATTCGGAAGCCGGGGCGCCCTGCGGACTCTCCGTCCGCATACCGGCTCATAGTGATGCTCGACGAGGTGGGCAAGCTCTTTGAAAGAGTAATTGCAAATCGCCTCGACCTCACTAGTGGCGTCAGCGTGGTCTGCTATGCAGACGACACGCTGGTGCTGGCACAAGGGGGGTCGCACGAGGCGGCGGCTGAAATAATGGACACGCGGGGTTGCGATAGTCGTCGAGAGGATCCGGCAACTGGGTCTCGAGGTGGCATTGCACAAGTCCGAGGCCATGTGCTTTCATGGGCCTCGGAATGCGCCACCTCCGGGATCCTCACTGACGGTAGGAGGGGTATCTGTCGGCGTCGAGTCGACGCTGAAGTACCTGGGACTCGTCCTCGACAGCCGATGGAACTTCGTGGAGCATTTCCGACGTTTGGCCCCCAAACTGGAACGGACCGGGGCTGCCTTCAGGCGGCTTCTGCCCAACCTGGGGGGGCCAAACGCCTCCTGCCGGAAGCTCTACTCGGGAGTCGTGCGGTCCATGGCCCTTTACGGGGCCCCGGTGTGGGCGCGTTCATTGAGGCGGCGAGCCGCCCACTACCTGAACGCGCCCCAAAGGTGGTAGCCGTAAGGCTGGCCCGTGGGTACCGCACGATCTCCCGTGAGATCGTGCGGTACCGGACCGTGCGGCGGCGTGCCTCCTTGCCGGATTGCCGCCATGGGATCTGGAGGCAATTGTCCTCGCGCGCCTCCACGAATGGCGCGTGGAGGTGCTACGCCGGGGGGAAACTCCGCTGCCGCGGCAAATTGTCGCGAGGCGGACAGACTTCCGGCATGATCTCATGGCGACATGGAGAGAGCGACTGTCGCAACCCCGTGCAGGGCACGCCACAATAGTGGCGGTAAGTCCCCTCTTTGAGGAGTAGCTTGAGAGACGCCACGGCGTCCTCACCTTCCGCCTGACGCAGGTCCTCACCGGACACGGTTGTTTCGGGAGGTTCCTGAACCGAATCGGGCGGGAGGAAACGCCCGGGTGTTTCCATTGTGAGGATCGACCGGAGGACACGGTGGAGCACACGGTGGAGGTGTGCCCCGAGTGGGCGGAGCACCGCCGTGTCCTCGAAGCGGCGATTGGCGGCGGCGACCTCTCGCGTCCGGCCCTGGTGCAAGCCATGGTCCGGAGCGAGACGGAATGGGACGCCGTCACCTCCTTCTGCGAAGCAGTAATGCTAGAGAAGGAGGTGGTGGAACGTGAGAGGGAGAGAACCTCACAGCGTCACGGCCGCCGCGGGAGACGCCCCGGGCGTCGGGGGCCACCGTAGGCGCGGGCCTGTGGACGGTGGGCTATGGGCTAGCTCGCCGTCCGTCCGTCTCATGACGACAGGCCGTGTCGACGGCGCGTTCGTGTTCCACGCGCGCCTCAAAGAGAGTCAGCAAAAAGGAAGGGGTCCGCCAGGACCGATGCCTGCCGGGGTTGCGGGACTGTTAGAAAGAGATACCGTGGCCCCGGAACACAAAGGGCGATGAAGGAACATGGATGGGTTTTAGTCAGTAAAAGTCTGACACTCTCTCCTGCTCCGCCCAGAGCGGGATAAGTCATTTGATGATTTCCCATCCGAAAAAAAAAAAAAAAAAGGGATCTTAGACTATTATGTCAATCTTGTTGTAGGTCGTTGATGAAATTCAAAACGTTTTGTACTTCGAGCTATGGTTAAATGTTTTACAATTTTACATCCACGTAATGCACTTAATCATTTACTGAAACTAAAACTATTGTAATAGTAAGGTGGACTCAGGTCTTAAAAATCAATCCAGGTCAAAGAGATTTTCAGGATGCTTTCACATTGTAAGTCATGAACGATAGCGATGATTCTTTGCTATTTATATAAATAGTAATTATATTTTACATGAAGTGGTGAAATCGATGGCGCAAAACTTTTGATAAATAATAACTGCAGAAAAAAAAAAAACTTTAAAACACTTGATCCTATGAGGTTAGCAAAAAAGGCTTTTTGCATGTAGGTATTGCTCACTGCAGGGAAATTAAGGCCTTTCTTTCCCCTTTTTGCGCCAACACGGGCCCATCTCGCCTACAGGCGTCAAGCCGTTACGTTTAGTAAATATACTGATAACGAAAAGTAGCTTCTTTGTGTTCCTATATTCAATTGAATGTTAAACAAAAAACACATATCAATGCTCAACTGAATACCTGCCTGGCTTTTCACAGTTGCCCGCTTCCGTTCATGGCTCGCGCGGATGGTAAGTCAACCAATTTGTAAAGGCTTCCAGTTACCGCCCTTGAGGATGGCATTGAGAAGTGTGCTCTGTATCTTGAATTTAAATTGACCGACTACTTTTGTTTTGTTTATTTTACTTTAAATCTTGGTTCATAAAGGATCGCTCTAGTTTTTACTGTACAGAAGGAAAAAATATGTCAATGAAGAAAATCAGCGTCGAAGCGTTCACTATTTAATCATACATTATTTACGAGCAATAATATCAGCAAACGCTTCATTTCTATAAGCTTATCAACCTATTACTTGTTTGGAATCTTCTTAAAAACCCGAGAAGAACCCAAGAAATAGGCAAAACAATAAACTGCTCTTCCTAAAAAATCTCAACACTAACTTTAAATTTCCAAAAACCTTTACTTAACCTTACCCAACATGTTATTTTAAATTTAAATTCCATACAGTCCACGCATGCGCGGGCCGTTGCGTACCGTTGCCCATTTATTTTACATGTGATGGAAAATTCCCTGAACGTGGAAAGGGTTTTAACGCGGCACGATGCAAGCCTAAGTCCATCCCTGCTCATACACACGGTGAGAACTTAGACGTGATTGGTTGAATCGAGCCGTGTTTGCGAATGTTTGCGTACGGTGTGTCTATTCGTACAGGGCCGGTGTAAATGTGTTCGTATTTTACTTTCGTGTGTGTATTTGATGGCAGACAGCGTTTCGCGTCGTCATCACGACTGATTGGAACCATCTGCTACCCGTACGATGGGAACTGTGACGACTATGTTCTCGATGGGGATTCTTTGTTCGTAGTTAGTGCGGTTTATCGGTTTGGAAATTTGATGTGACCTGTGAGTGAAATGCGACACACATGCGATATCTTACACCATACATGAGTAACACATATACCAACAAGTTCGTTCTTAAATTTTGCTACAATTGTTTATTATGTATAAATACTAATGAATTTTTAAATTAGTTTTATACCTTTAAGTCTTGGGGGCCTGGTGACCCGTAACACAGGTATTGTAAGTATACCTACTATTTTCGGGCACCAGCCTCTCATAAATGACTGTGACTGTGTTGCTATATTAAATAATTCATGTTCACTGTAACGTTTGTGATGAGAAAATAAACATAATATTTATATTAACCCTTTTTGAGTAACCATTCTCAACAATTTCACAAGATTGATTTTATTTGCTGCGTTGATTCAGCTGAAACACTAATTTAAAACGACGGGTTAAACTTGTGTATTTGTTTCAGAAAAGAAAAAAGAAGAAAAAGTATATATTTGACTCGCACAGGACTTTACAAAACAAAATCAAATAAAAAGAAAACAACCAAAAATTATACCAGTGTGCAACTACGAGTACAATGATCTCTTGGCACTTTGACATTGATAGTTAGGTATATAGGTTAACATTTTGTAAAAGGGTTTCATGATTTTTGTTTAAGAAAACAAGCCACGTTAAGCTGACGCTCCAACGCGCTCAAGTTGTGTTGTATTTAATGAGTAAAACGGTAGTTTTTCCCTACAGATGGGTAATTATGACCATGGGCATGTAATATGGGCCTGACAACTGTACCGCAAACATTTTCCTACTCTTCATCGCTAAATCGAAAATCCATCCAAACCGTTACGTAGTGTTTGTTGGTCAAAGAAAATGTCTGAATAGCACTGTTGTTTAGGATTTGATGTATTTGTTAAGCAGTTATTTACACGGTAACACATATTTAATGTAATCATGTTTACGTAATGAATGCACGAATAGCAGTGAGAAGATTTAAAAATTACATTGTTGTATACACTGGTTCATGTTTTAGAAGTATCAAATGAAGATGAGGTGCCATGACCTTGCTGAATGTAATTGAACTGAATCAATTTGAACTTCTAATTTATTGTTTTGCATGATGTAATTAATATTTAATTTATTTTACTTTTTAAATTGTTATTGTTATTAGTGTGATGTAATTATTGTCATTGTTTTTTTTTTTTTGACTTTCGAGTGACACTCATTACCATATTTTCATTTGTTAATATGCGGATAATGTAGTGGGCTGCAATATTGTAATTTTTTAAATTATTTTTTGTCTGTTTCAACACTGTATATTGTAGCTGTTTATTGTCCCTGAATAAATAAAATAAAATAAAATGTAGGGTTTCTTTTGGCGGGTGGCCGTAGCCGAGCAAACGCATAGCACGTCTTTTGTTTTCTGCCTATCATGTTCATGTCGTATCTCTTTTTAAATATCTACTAGATTATAGATTAAATTATTTTCTTAATTCAAATAAAAACATGGAAATTTTGCCCGGACAAAAATCTCAAAATTAAGAAAGTTTAACCAAAAAATAATATAGTGGACTTGATCGGATGGAGTCGGAATAACTGGCATAATGCGAACTGCGAGAGGTTTTAATTAAACAAACGCTCATGGCAACCACCCTGAAGCCACTGGGATTAAATATATGAAGTACAACCATTCGTGTAGTGGTCTTGGGTTCTGTAGAAATATTGGTTATTGAAATAATCAGTGTGAGCGACTCAAAGTCTGTTTTGTTCAATCCATGAACCAACCATTTCTTGCATTCCAAAATGTGTCAGTATTACGGCAGCACTTAACTTAAAATGTAATGAGATCATTATGAACCCTGTTGGGCACAGCAAAATAGTAGGAGAGAGGAAGCTTGTTGATCTGTTGTCTTCAACAGATTAAGGATGAAAAAATATATAGACAGTTGTTGCTTCTTTTAAGCTGCTTATAGTTACTATCCTCCTAACTTTTTATGACAATAAACTGCGATCATATACTTCATAATAATGTGCCTTTACGGCTAGAATGATGTTGTCTCCGAATGATATATCTCGTACGTACCTTGAAAATATACCAAATACTTCGAAATACATTGACAGTGTGAGTACTTATTGAAAAAAACTAAAGGCTAGACCAGATTTGAATACTATATACATTATAGGTACAGTAGTCTAGTACCTATTGATTTCATACGCGGTACCCTAAAAAGTACGTTTTAATGGCGGTCGAAATAAATTAATGGCATTTAACGGAAGCGCCCACAAACCACTCGGGGGTTGCGCTTAATTGACTTAAGGCGACTACAGGAGCTAAATTAGCAACTCTATTCGTGGTGGTTCAAACTTCGTTTGAAATACTGTTACAATAAAGTTCTAATCAGCTTGCACTACAAAGTGGTTGTTACGTCAGTCACTGCGGGCCGAATATTGCGAAATGAGTGATTTTTTGCGATTTACAAAAAATCTATTGATTGGACTAAAAAATAAAACACTATCATGCTAATATGTTGATTGTAGATTATTATTTGCCAAAAAAACAGAATGATCGCATGTATTTTAGTATGGTTTTTACTTGTTAAAAGAAATTTTTCAAAGTTCGTGATTTTTTTTATCGAGTAAAATTAGTTGTAGGTATTATGTTTTCAAAACACTAATACACTAACATGTATCCTGAAAAATATCATATATTTTTCTGGTTTTGTTTATTGCAGTGAATCATATGCTTTTTTGCATTATAAAACTCGCGTTTAGCTTCTAGTCCCCTTAATTTATATTTATATAAAATGTAGAGAGCTACTGTGTTTGTCCGTTGATACATTAAACGGTGGTAACACTAAGCGACATCTATACGAATGCTTCAATAACTACTCCGTTGAATTTTTAATGCGTCACTGATGAGTTGATATCTCTACACTCTGCAGGTTCCATGCTTCCAGCATTTGTAATAACCATAGAAAAAAAAAACTATGGGGATAATAACTATAACTTTGTTGGGTCAGGAAAAAAAAAAACTTTTGTCATGCCTTGTAAATAAATATGCTTATTTTATTATGGTTCTTAATTCAAACGCATCACGTTTCATCAACCAATGCATCTCAGATCTCTAGACCATGGATTTCGTTAGGTTCTATAATCTCTCAAACAGAGCCGAGACACGGAGCTAGTTCTCAAAAATATATTCATTGGAAAGCGCGCCTTTTCTTAATTTTTCCCTGATATCTTTTTAATGGAGTATTATAAAAGCGTTAGAGCGGCTCCTCCTGCCTCCTGGGGTTATTATACGATCAGTTCGACTAGTTTACAGTTATTTTATGTAAGGAGATTAATATTAACAACTTGATTCATCCTTTACGTTAATAAGATTCCGGTAAATAATATATTGTTTTAATTTTCCCCATGGTTGTCATAATTATATACACCTTTTTACCATAGGCCATAGGCCATAGGCTTGTGTCAATAATGGTTGTATACTATCTAAAGATCTCTGTTTTAACGTAAAGCAAACTTTGGCAAATTATTTTGTAATCTAAATAAAACTATAAACTAAACCTCAAAACAACATAATTACTTAAGACAGCACATAAACTGCTCTTCAAATTAACAAGGTCCACGAACATAATTACAATTCACCGAATAATTACGAATCAGAGGCCGATGCCCCCATTCCAATCAACTGAGATCAGCTCAAACAGTGATTACAGACTCCGACGATGTTTGCACTCATAATAGATCTATGACGGGCGAAACTTTTCAGAGTAAACTCCACCGCACCGGTAGCTCACAATCCTGCCAAACGAAAATGTACTTTATTAAAAAGGAGTAGAAGTTGTGATGGCGGTTATTGAAGTGGTGAATGCAGTACTTATCGAGTTTGTATTCAGAGATTGAATTAAAGGAGTCCTCTGATTGAGTTAGTGTATCGTTGTTCTTATGTCGAGGTTTGGTGAAGCTTTTAAAACCGATAGTTATGTTTACATGAATGTTCCCTTTGGAAGAAACCTGTAGGAAAACGGAAACCTTTTCAAAACTATAAAGCGTTTTTTTTACACTTTTTTATTACCAGTTTTAAAAGTTATGCGATTAATTGTAGATATCTAAAAAAACATGTTAAAGTCACGGATTTTGGTATAATTTCTGGACTATACTTTCACAGTTTTTAGTAGTGTGCAGGCTATAATGTAAATAAACTACCGGTACTAGTTGCCATCGAATATCTGGTGAAATTCTTGTAGTAATTAGAATCCCGAGAATAAGGCAACTAAAATAATATTAGTGTTGCCCAAATGCGCAGTAATTACGATTTAAAGATCAATGCCAGCCGAACTGGTGTTAAATATTGATATTCTGCCGTTACTAGATAAAGTGGAAGCTAGAGATTAAATATATCTTCACTTGAAGTAAATATCGTCGCGGGCCTGTGAACGGTGGGCTATGGGCTAGCTCGCCGTCCGTCCGTCTCATGACGACAGGCCGTGTCGACACGGCGCGTTCGTGTTCGACGCGCGCCTCAAACAGAGTCAGCAAAAAGGAATGGGTCCGCAAGGACCGATGCCTGCCGGGGTTGCGGGACTGTTCGAAAGAGATACCGTGGCCCTGGAACACAAAGGGCGATGAAGGAACATGGATGGGTTTTAGTCAGTAAAAGTCTGACACTCCCTCCTGCTCCGCCCAGCGCGGGAGAAGTCATTTGATGATTTCCCATCCGAAAAAAAAAGTACATATCGTAAGGAAACCGGTATGTCCCAGAACCAAAAAAAATCGAAGATATGTAACTTCCACTAACACGCATGCGTGTCGGATTAAGGCAAAGTCCATCTCGCAGTCCCAATCATTTCAGTGGTAATGGCCCTGACATACAAGTAAGTTCGAACAAAGTCAGGTGCATTATTTTTTTTATAACTACTGCTTGTAATGTATTATTATGTATAAATAAAGCTTCTAAAGCATTTGGATTCCTACTAAGGTTGTCAGTTGATTTTAAAACATTAAAACATACAAAACCTTATATTGTGCTTTTGTACGCAGCCACCTGGAGTACGCCTCACAAGTGTGGAACCCTATTTTTAATATTTATTTAGACAGAATTGAGCGAGTCCAAAAGCGGTTCCTACGTTTCTTGCAGTACAAAACTAGGAAATATACTCCCAATTATGTAGCGCGATGCAAGAGATTTCATATCTTACCGCCGTATGAGCGCAGACGCATTGCTGATATGACATACTTATTTAAAATCACAAATGGTACTGTAGATTGCCCTGAGCTGTTAGGTAGTTTAGGTTTGGTCACACAATGCAAAACGTTTCGCAAACCCAGCTTGTTGCACGTCCCTCACTCTAAGTCCGCGTACTAATAAACCTACGAGTGAATATGATCTTGACATCTTCAACAGCAGTGTTTCGCGACTTAAGAATTTATTAGTGAAAAGCTTTTTTACAGATAAGTAGTTTGTTTGTATCTGATTGCACTTTTTAGTATTTTCTTTTAATTTTATTTTTTTTGTTAGTATCGATCGTGTTATTTTTAGTGTAAGTATTTCGTACTATCTTTTTCTTTTGTTGTGTGTTTTTTGTTTCCACTATTTGTTTAAAATGTATAATTGCGGAAACTTCTATAATCTAATATATCAGGCCCTGCGTCAGTCCCTTCTTACCTACTGCACCTCATCCTGGGGAGGTATCTGCAAAACCACGCTAAAGGCAGCTGAGGTCGCCCAGAGAGCCATACTAAAAGTTAGCACGTTTAAACCGATGCGTTTTCCTACTATTTCACTGTTCCAGTTGTGCGAGGTTTTGACAGTTAGACAGTTATTTGTACATAAAATTATCCTGCAACAACATAAAAAACAGCCCTACAACCCAATGTTATTACAGAGACGTCGTAAATATCATGTTTGCGACTATTTAACCACATTTAAAACAACCTTTGGTAAAAGATTTGTAAGGTTTCTAGGCCCTTATCTCTATAATAAGCTTAACAAAACAATAAAAATATATCCCTTGACTGAAAAACAATGCAAATTAAAAGTAAGCCAATATTTGCAGAAATTAAGCTACGAGGACACTGAACATCTTCTATCCATACAACTCTAAGAATACGGCTAAGAGCACAGAAAACAAATATATACTCTCTACATAGCTCACCTACATACCCTTACACTCCTGCTTACTCATACCCACACATTCACCACATAATTTTTCTAACACACACGACAACATATACTCTTATGAGTACACCATATACCCACATACACATTCTCATATACACACCACGAACACACACACATATACCCACGCACACCTACATACACACTCGGTCCATTTAATAGATGTATTGTACTTACCATAACTTACCTTTAATAAAATTACATTTCAAAAGATTGTTTCCCAAATTTTATTCTGTAGTACTGATTTAGTTATACTATATGTCTCTACTGCTTGGCACCTATTAATGTATTGTAAATACTCGAGGGGAATGGTGCTGATAGCCGAAATACAGGCTATGCCTAGTTCGGCTACAGACGCTGATTTCTTTGCGTAAATTCAATTTGTTGTCACATTGCCATTGTAAAATAGTACTAAGATGTTTGGAAATAAACTATTATTATTATTATTATTATTATTATGTTGTTTTTTATGTTTCTTCTCATTTAAGAGAGCCTAAGAAACCTTACACGCGGGTCGGAACTCGGAACCAAGGATGTAAGGTGAAATTTAAATAGAGAAAGTGGATGATAATGTAGATGAAGTCAGAAACTTTCGGGTGATTCGACAGGTGTTGAGCATAGTGGCTTTTTGCAGAATGTAAAGTGTGTGATTAGGCATCTGTAGAGTGTTGAGGCTTTGTGTGAGAGATTTTGGTATAATTCCAGTAGATGAGAGAACAATGGGGACTATATGAACAGTTTGTACTTTCCATTGGGTTTTAATTTCAATGGCAAGATCTTGGTATTTACTGAGCTTTTCGGATATAGTGGCTTGAATATTATGTGAGTTAGGTATAGCTATGTCTATCAGATAAACTGTTTTATTGGTTTTGTCGTGAACGGTAATGTCGGGTCTATTGTAATGGTTTTATCGGTTATTATAGTTCGGTCCCAGTAAATTTTTTGATCGTTATTCTCTAAGGCTACTTCTGGTTTATATTTATAATACGGTATCATTTCAGAAACTAATTTAAATTTAAATGCTAACTGTTGGTGTATGATTGCAGCGACTTGGTCATGGCGGTGTTTGTAATCGGTTTGTGCAAGTGATTTGCATGCTCCTGTTATATGTTGTATAGTTACGGAGGCATTGTTGCAATGTCTGCACAAGTCAGTCGGCTGGTTTGTGTCTTTTATGATGTATTTTCTGTAATTACGGGTAGCTATTATTTGATCTTGTATGGCCAGCATAAAACCCTCGGTCTCGGGAAACAATTCACCCCGTTTGAGCCATTCGTTCGACTTAATTTTATCGACGTGTGGCTGGCTCAGGCAGGCTCGATGTCTTCCGTGTAGGGCTTTTTCAGACCATGCTGCAATTTTTTGTTGTGTACTTACGATGTGTTCGTTTATTTGTATGTTTCGGTTTTGTAGGTTTAGTGGTGTTAGTTTGTTATCGGTCGCCGTTACTTGTTTGTGTAGTGATGAGGTTTCTGATTTGTTATGAAAGTATGCTCTGAGTGAAAGTATCTGTTTGTTGTGTAAATTGTATATGTCTATTAATCCTCTCCCTCCTTCTTGGCGTGGTAGTGTAAGTCGTTGTATGCATGATTTTGGATGGTGTTTTCAATGTTTGGTTAGGAGTGTATGGATAGTGCGCTGTAGTTTTTTAATATCAGTTTTTGACCATCGTATAATTCCGAAAGAGTATGTGAGAATGGGTATTGCAAAGGTGTTAATAGCTTTAATTGTATTTCTTGGTATTGCAAAGGTGTTAATGGCTTTAATTGTATTTCTTTTATTATTATTATTATTATTTCTAATTGGCCATCAAATCCGTACTATTTGGGAACATTGTTTAAACTAGCTGTAAGTTTCCCGAATAGATTAAAATAAAATAAATATTATATGTATTATTTAAACGCTAAACGAAACCATCGTGAGGTAAGCGGTATATCCTAGAACCCAACATTCGAAGACATATGACGTGCGGTACTACAAAAAAGTACTACAGCGCTATCTATGACCCAAATGAAGAACTAACATTAAAATTTGAATCGCGGTTTCAATTTATCCTCGACTTAGGATCATGTAGAAAAATTCGACCAATGTCGGGCCGTAGGTCACCAGAGACAACAGCCGTCTGGTCGGAAGATCCTGCCTTTTCTATGAAAAACTTATAGACCGCCGTGTTCTTCATACCCCTATACTATGATCTCTACCAACGTGCGACCTTGAGAGACGATAATACACCACACGGGCCCAGCCGTGTGGTGGATTATGGTCTCTTGAACAGAGAGGATGCCTGTGTTATAGCAGGTATTCTTGTTTAACATTTTTTCATTTTAAAAGTTCTACAATTAACAAAAACGACGGACACACTTACTAGTTATCATCATGTTTGCCTATGTAATACTACGTACGGTATGTAGATTGTATGAGGGTTGTGCATACGAGCAATGCTCTCGCATATAAATTGTTCGTCTGTCTAGTGTGACTTTATTTTCTTTTGATTAACTTTGTCTGTGTAAAAACAAACTGTGCTTTGGGAAGAAATTGCAAAATGCTTAGGCTGTCAACAGTTCAGTCTTTTTGGTTGGTGGATGGGTTGTTTTTGGTGGTGATGTTTTAACTATTAGACAGTTATTCGTTAAAGAAACTGTAATACTACACCATCAAAAACTGAAATAAATTGATAAAACAACAATGAACTCGAGACGCATCGATAGGTTGTGTCCTACGGTTGCATATAAAACAGCATTTATCGAAAAATTTCAATGTTATCTTGGACCAATGCTCTATAACAAATTAAATAAAATTTTGGAAATATCCCCATTAAATCTACACTCACGCAAGGTCATGGCACACTACACAAGCACCGCATCGGCATTTAACTTGCCATTCAAATTAGAGCATTAAATCATGTGTAATAAAATATATTTCATAATGTCTGTATGAAAAAGCTTACGGCGCTATGGAAAATAAAGGTCTGTTTCTGATTAAAAATCAATAACTCTTTTATTTCTGAATATTATGTTATAGAATTTTGCACAAATATAGAATAGTGTATATGGCTTCAAATAGAATGTAATTTATTATGATTGAATTTAAAACCATACATTAAAAAATTAAACAAATTCAAAATTATCAAAATGGTCCAATATTATTTTTTTTACAATGAATTCTATTATTTTAATGTTTACAAAAACCAAATATCATTTAGTACATCAAATATAAATAAATTTAAATAATAAAATCTTTTTTTTTTTAAACATGTTGTAATTAAAATCGACCACAGATTAATTAATTAATTGTAATGTTTACTAAATGTTGTTATTTATACTTGATGAACTTCGGGATCTTAAATAAATAAACTTACCGCAAACTATTAATGTAAACAGCAACATTTCAAACCGCAATAGATAGCGAGCGGTTTTCCGTTTTCTGACTTTTATCACATTTTTACTAATTACTGCGAAAACCGCAAATATCCGCAATTTTTTTTTATTTGATTATGTTTATGGATAGCTAGGCTACAAATCAACATTAAATGTAAAGCAGGGGTAAACGTGGGCAAAAGTCTCAATAGTCACCATTTTTCTTTCTTTTTTTTTTCACCTCTCCACCCACCGCGGGTGTGTCAGCAGACGCTGGGTTCGCTTATCAGTCATTCGAGATCGATGAACAAGATGGCAAACGATCAGCGTAAAAACACTACCTAAAATGCAACGCTAGCTCCCGGACTATCCCGGCCAGTGCGCGGACTGCGAGCTTGCGGCTCGCAGAGGGCGCGCGGCCCGCGGGTGGACGCCGCGCGGACCGTGGGTGGACGCCGCGCGGCCCGCGGGTGGCCGCCGAGCGGACCGTGGGTGGACGCCGCGCGGCCCGCGGGTGGACGCCGCGCCGTAGCCTAAATTCGAGGCAACGCCGGGCAACAGCTGTGCTGGTGCGGTGCTTGTGTAGTGAGCCATGACCTTTAATGTCCTGGCTGAAATCTTAAAGCTATGAAAACATAGAAAACCTATTTGAAATTTTAAAATTATGATTAAAAACTGGCAGACAATAATCATTATAAAATGTTAAAATATCAATAATTTAACTAATAACTACAAAATCAAAAAACAAAATTAATTACACTTAAACACAACACAACACAACATGGGAATGAATAAATATCAATCAAACTGGTTATAAAAGCAAGAAACAGAAAAGTTATTAAATTAAAAAAATGACAATTTATTTTTTTCTAAAGTCTTAAAGCCTAAGTTCATGCACTTTGTTGTTTCTGTTGCGATTAATATCGAATGTAGGGTACTTAGAAAATAAAAATGGCAAACACTCTTACGTTGATTTTAACCGCTAGATACAATTAAAATAACAGTGCTCCGTTCCCCTTTGGGAACGGCTGGGGACACACGGGTTAATAATACTTGATTGTAACCAACTATCTACCCACATCTAAACTGAGCTTATACATTACTTATTTATTAATATTTGCCTTGTAATGTTTAATCACACTATACTCATTGATCTCTGATTGTAACAACATTGGAAGAGACTAACGTCTAAGATACAGGCTTGGCCTCGTTTAGACGTTAGGGTTCATTTTGATCTGTTTACTTACTTACTGTACTTGTGACAATATTGTGATTTTGTGTAAAATGTACTTCCTCTTTTTTCAATAAGGATATTATTATTACTTCTCTGTTGGTGTACATCAGAAATAGACTTCTACATATATTATACGAGTATACCAGCATTTTCTTCTAATATTGTTTTGAGAGCATTGGTTGAAAAAATAGTTCAAGTTCGTAAAATAAAAGTACCAGCACGGATTCTACCCTTCGACCTGCAACAGAACTAGTAAGTTACTGGGCCACTGTGTCCTAGTGTGTGTTGTTGATCGTAGATGACTAAAGGATTATATATTATAGGTTGAGAGGATTGGATAATTGGCCCTTAGAGTTGGATTAACTAAGCAGATTAAGTATAATTATCTGGGATTATGATTATTACGGCTAATTGGATTTGCTGCATTAATACCACTCAGGGGTATCTCAGCAAGATAGTTAAGTTGGAAAGTATTTATTGGGAAGGCTAGGGAAGCAAACGTTCAAAATTAAAGCTGTTCGTTACCTAAAAACATAATAGGTTAGATGACAAAAAAAAAACGAATTAGCCCGTCAGATAGATTTCCAAAAAACATTGGACACCTTTTCTTTTTTCACGTAAACAAAAAATTAAGACGATACATTTGAGTACATTTTTACCGGAAAGTGACGTCACAAGCCCCCACTTATAATCTTTGACGCATTTTATCTTCGTAAATTTTTATTAATTTGATAACACAAAAAACACGTATCCAATATTTTTCGATAATCTGACGGACTAAACAGAATCATATTTTATTCAAACTGAAACTCAAACTCAAAGATATATATATTATATTTCAATTAGACCATTACGGCACTTTTGAATGTCAAAATTACAAATAAAAAACAAAGCTACAATCCCAGTCACAAGGCATAATAACTTGAGAAAGTACTGTAGTTGCCCATTCCCTAGCGTAGATCTCTATGGAGAAGAACGGGCAAGAAACTCCATGGACACTCTTTTGAATCAAAATAACAAAATCTTGGTTACATCATTAATTTTGAAATTATACATCTATGTGAGAACGATGTAGAAAGACGTGCACATTTTGACGTGACGTCATATTTTAGTCTGGAATCATCCCTATTATACTGAACCATTGTTCAAGTATTCAAATTGTTGTAAATTGGCTAAATTACTTAAACTATATTTTACATGTTAGCAATGTTGAACTGTAAACCGAGCGATAGGAAGTTTTTACGTACAAAATACCTTTTTGATTTATAATTAGTACCATCACGGCCAAAGAATATATTTACGTAGAGGGGTAATACAGTAGCTTAATAAAAAAGCTTAAATTTGCCAAGTTCCTTTAGAGGATCATTTAATGCTACCTCAAATCTCCATCTGAAGGAAATCGTTAAATATTTAGCACAAGCTTGTGCAACACCACTGATTTCAAAGTGAGCTTACCTTGATTGGCGTAAGCTTCTTTGCAACTACTTCGTTAGTGAGATGCAACCTTGTACCAAACAACGTAAGGTTTAAATTAAGTCCTCTGAGGCGTAGCATTTGAACATGATAAGTGGATAATTTTGGAAAAGCTGCCTTTTTTGGAGGACGTGTATCGTGTTCTTGTGTATGTGTTATGTTCAGAAATCAGTATCAGTGGCTACGAGAAAAGTAAAAAAGCAATATTTTTTGTGGAATTTATAAGCACCTCACACGATTCATCTGTGATATAATTTAGTAAAAACCTCGCGAGAATACAAGAATACGCACAATTTTTTTATTAATTCCCCCAATATTTGTATTTATTATTTGAAGGTAGCGCAGAAGTTGCTGAGGAAAAGCCGAAAAAAATCTTACGACCAATAATTATTCAGAATTTACCATTTTAGGCGCTGAACCGAGCGTGTTAGTCTATTTGTGGGCTTACTAAAACACTGATACCTGATAACTAAATGATATCTAATAAACCCTTTTTTCTGCAATGTTCTGAAAACTCGTAAAAAGTACAGCAGACACATACAATATTTCCAAACACGTGCATCATAAAAACAACACAGTCATTTGAGCAACCATACTCCTGCAACTCGACACAAGTAACAATGTATCTTAGCTCAGTTAAATCCATGCATAGTTCTTGAGATCTCTCTACAAAACATTATATTGTTTCTAAGAGCCACCAAGTTCAGAATCGCTGTTAAAATAATATCTAGAGACGGCAGAAAGAAAATTTAGTCTCAAACGCACAACTTTTGCTACGGACCACCTTCAATGCCGACAGTTTCTATACTTCATTAGGGTCGTAGTGCGTATAAAGTCACAAGTACATAAAATATCTTTCTTGTATAACAGTCTAAGAAGTATAATTTTATTTAAATATATACTTACCCGTATTGAACAATTATGCTAAGGTACCGGTAGGATTGCCGTGTGCAACTGTGCGTGGCATACCGCGATGGTTTGTGTCGGTATGTTTATGTTTTTCAAAATGTTTTGAATACAAACAGTGACACGTTTGATTCGTAAGCAAAGTGTTGCCAATGCCGCCTCTAGCATTGGCCGTCAAGACGTGTCCGTGTTCTGTAGTGTGATCTAGCGTGAAGGTGGAGATAAGTATTATTTTCTTTTTCGATCGCTTGCCATGTAAACAAGGCGCAAGGTCGCATCGATCGCGACGCCGACATTTGAATACAATATATTATTCCGCGACATGGAAACGCACTCGGGTTTTTTGAATGAGAACTTGAGGTTGTTTTGTTCCAAGTCTTTTTAGAGAATGTTGTTATTATTATTTTATTTGGTTCGCTAACTTATCTGTCACAGCGAATTTGTAACTCTGTAGAATCACTGATAAGGGCCACGTATTACGTCTTATTCTTCTGAAGCTTCTCCAATTACTGAAGAAGGTTGGTCATCAACTTTATAAGTTCTTGTACTTTGCGAGGACAGTTCAGAAACAGTCGGAATTTCGATTCATTCGCGATTTTTTTCTACCAAGACTAGTTTTTGTCCTGGTACCTATACCTCGGCAAGCGTAGCTTAATCCATGCGAATTGTATTATTTAGTACGAGATACTCTCAAAATAACTTACCATATAAGATAAGACCGAACTCACGCCAAAATAAAGACACTTCTGTCCACGTTCCAAGGTTCACGTTCACGACCTACACTACTGCTCACCACAAGGCAACCGCATTAGTCCGCTAAGTATTGGCGCGGAGAGTAATGGCGGCGGCGCGTGTCTCGAATGCTAAAATTATAAACTATAACAGCTTGCTGACCGTCGCCACAGTAGAATTAACGAGCAGTATTTTAACTAGGAACAAAATGATTGAAATCGGATTTAACACACATACGAAGTGATTACTCGAATTCTAAGCATGTTTCAGGTAACAGATAACTCGAGAGTAAGGGTGATTGCATAAAGGAACAGGTTTTATATTTTATAAGCAAGTGCAAAAGTCTTTGTGTGAGTAGTTGTAAGGAATATGCCTTCAACATATAAGAGGAAAAGTGGAGTATGTAGAGAGAAAAAGACAGAAAGTGCATTAACCGATGATTTTCAAGCTGCTTCAATGGGATGACAACG
Source organism: Xestia sexstrigata (assembly GCA_941918905.2). NCBI lineage: Eukaryota > Metazoa > Arthropoda > Insecta > Lepidoptera > Noctuidae > Xestia > Xestia sexstrigata. The sequence continues at coordinate 24,380,306 of OW799201.2, forward strand.
AATGTGCAGGCTGTGGTGAAAACTATGAGGATATCCGAACGCGTGGTATATGGTGATATCGTGAACGCTGGTCCCATGAAGGATGTACTAATTATCCCAATTTGTGCGACCGATGCGGAAATACGGTGACAAATTAAAGATTTTTGATTCATTTAATTGTTTGTCTTACTTGTTAATTTCGTTTTGAATGTTATTTTTTTTTAAGAACTGTTAATGATTATTTTTGTTAGGACCATCTCTCCTTACTGGGTGGTCCGACTCACCCGTATAGTATGGGAGAGATGGACCGAGGGTACTTTTTTCAATATTTCAATTATTTCCGCAAAGAAGCTAATATCGTGCCATATTAAAATAAAAAAATGTTGACTATTAATAGTAAGTTAGTATAACACTAAATTGTATACTAGATGTATACAATAAGCAATAAAAAAGATATTAAAGTTGGAAAAAAAGTGGTCCATCTCTCCTGGTTTTACCCTAATAGAGCTATTATTTTACCCGCAACGATCGGTACTGATCCCCTCCGATTTTATCTATGTCGGGGCTGTCGCATCAAGATATGCATTTTGTGTAAGGTAACGTAACAAAACAATTTTTTGTATAACATCTGTGTTTGTTTCACAAAAAAGGTATTGAAATCTACTAAAGAAAATTACATAAAAATAATAATTTTGTAAACTGATCCCGCGGGATCAATTGACTAAAGAGCCTACTGGCTATCTTTGCTCTGTGCCGCTGGCGACTGTACCACGGTCTGTGGGTAATGGACCTCTTTGTATAGCCGTTTGGAATTTTAAATGATCACCTTATTGGTGTAGTTGTTGGCCGTCCTATAGCGAGTATTTGAGTTCTACCGAGTCTGAGTAAAGGTTTGTATTTTGGTGCGAAATATCTGTCGCTGTCAGTGTCTTGTGATCGCAACCTGTCCGTAATTTGTCCGCACCGGTTTGACCGAACCTTAACCTTATGTAGTTGCAAAACTTGCCAGTCAAAGTTTCTGGTATTTAAGGCTCAGGTTCAAGGCGGAACCAAGAATCAATATATTAAAAAGAATTAATTTTCTCAAAAAGAATGTTTTTAAAAATACATCTAAAGTACCAACATAACTCTAAAATATCTTTTACCATACAAAACATTTCAATTTAAATGTTTTAATCTACTATAACAAATCTCGAACACTCCATAGCGTTACCATACCTACATAGCAGTCTTGGACCGCCATCATTCGGAACAGTTACTAAATCCCCTTCATCCATAGCCCAGGCCCTATTACTGTTGACAAGGGTCACCTGAGCTGTGGGCCAACAGCGGGTGACACTCCCAGTACCAGCTCCGTTCACGACCTCAGCCCATGCGACGTAGGACAACATACAAGAGACACGCGCGCGTCACTTTTTTCCATTTTATTTGTGGAAATTGTGTTTTTTTCCTTAGCTTTCTTCTGATTAATTGCGGCAGGTTGAATAATTTTTACGAGAGTCGTTGAGCTTCAATGTCTCGATGCTCTTCTGGTGGTCGCTCTGTTAAGATTGGCTTTCAGGAGTTGCAGTGGTGTGGTCCCGAGTAGTGTGGCTTCGTATGAGTACCGTCGGTCCACAAGTAGCATCGCGGTGACTCTGAACAACTTCTTTAATTCGTTTTCTCGGCGTGACGCTTGAGATTGTGGTACGTGGCCAAGAGGCAAACGATCGTGTTATCATCTTGATGGTTATTCGACGTTTTGTTTGAGAACTGAATATTAATTGGGTGGTCGATGAGTGATGGAATTAATTTTGGAAATTTTTGTTGCGAGTTAATTAATTCAAAGGTTTCGTTTCAAGGTCAACTCAAATCATGCTTTCATGTCACCTACTAATACCACTTTTCAACGGCCAGCATCGAGAGTTATAAGATTCCAAGTTCAAGAATATTTGAGTATCCATTGAGTTGGTTATTTGCTTTTGTTGAGAAATAATCAAAAGCTACTAAAACAGTAATAATGTTACTACACTAAATAAAAACTGCTAGTTTCAAGTTTCTGATGCTAAAATATATAATATATCCTTATCCTTACCCAATAAATCCTTGGCAGTTCAAAAATACCTGTAAACGGTTAAGTTGGAATAAATCGTTAATAAATGTTCTGAGTTTTTGAGATAAAATATAACACTGCCATAAATTCTTTCTTTGATACGGCTCAAAAGACCAGCCGGGAACAAACCACAAAATTCATATTTCGAAACACACAAACTTTTTGCATCGCCGAGCTTAAAATGCTAAAAATAACGAGCCTCCGACATTTCTGGCCACAGAGAGATTAAAACCTTTTTTGCTCATTTTGCGTCTAAACGTATAATAACTGTTGCTATGCTGGTTTAATTAAAAGGCCACATGGCTGCAATAATTGTTCGTTAAGATATTAGCTGAGGTTTTTTGTGAGTAACGGCTTAGCTACTACGAAGATGAGATAATAATATTATTCTAATAATTAGTTCGGTCGCATTAAAGCATTTTAATAAAAATAAAGAAAACACATGTGAGCGCAACACACATGTGTTGCGCCATTTCTTTATTTTATCTATCTTATTATTATCTAAGAGTAACCATGGAGTTTCTTGCCGGTTCTTCTCCATGGAATCGACCAACCCGAAACCGTGCACATTTTTCGACGTTTTATAAGTGCCTATCTAGGCCTATACAAAAACAACAAATACAATACAATATTTTGATTTTGATTTTATCAATGCTGCAATGTGTCAAAAAATGTCATCTTCTTTTGGGCTACGCCGGAGTCGAATAAAATTAATAGTGACACGACGTCTAATGGGTATAGTAACATGCTACGACGTAGCTGGTGTAGCAACAATGTCATCACGTCCGCTACGCCGTAGCAAGTTCTGAGAATCCAGTATTCATAGGGGTCATAAACGCTGGTTACAGTTTATTTCTCGTAAAATGAGACGTGTAAGAGTCAAATAATGGCTGCATTCCGTATTACAAAATAATCGTTCACAGCGCTCACTTCTATATTTTGCGTTCCGATTTAGATATCACGATTATGAAAGCTAAGAGCTGCCATCAATTCGGAACGCTCGTGAACGCGTTGACAGTGAACTTAACCTTAGGGTTTAAGTTCACCAAAACCTTTCAAAAAACCTATTTTTGAAAATGGAAGTTATGTTGGTTGACTCTATCGACTCTGGTAACTCAGATTTTGAGATAGAGAACGACGATTCGTCCAGTGATGAAAAGGATGACGGAAGTGTTTATATTAGCGTATTTTGCTCCCGGCAAAGATTTACCACTTAAAAAAAATCCATGAATTAAAAATTACATAGGTAGATGCAACGATAATTAAATATAATATATAGTTAGATGCGACTCCTAAGTTCTTATCAAAACAACACAACCTGTCAACACAACTGTCATTTTTGACAGCGCTCACGGTGATATTTATTTGGGGCATGGTCGATGTAATCGCAAGATGGCTCATGTCATGACGTCATCTATGACGATTCAAGGGACATCGATATCGCGCTCACGGTAATTTGGAACGGGTTTATGGACGCTCAAATCGATTACAGCGTAATTCGGAACGCAGCCAATGTATGTTTGAATAGTCACTAATCATTAGTTAATTTTAAGTGATTATAGTGTACTGTATGGTGTGTGTGCATGTGAGTTTTGTAGTATACTGTATGGTGTGTGTGCATGTGAGTTTTGTAGTATACTGTATGGTGTGTGTGCATGTGAGTTTTGTAGTGTACTGTATTGCTAACTTTATCTGTACTTTTTCAAGTCCTTTAACAGACCAACTATTGTGTGTTGCATTGTTGTGTGTTTAGATTGAATATACCGGTTATGTGTTTATTTGTTTACTTTGTTACGTGAACAAAGTAATCAAATAAACACATAATAGATATATTAGATCTCAATACCTCCTTTAAAGCGTATTGAGACACGTGAACAAATAAACGCACAATATATTAGATCTACATACCAAGATTTGAGTTTAACAAGTTTAACAGACCGCAGCACAAACAGAAGCCAGCCTAACAAAGTTCCAGCCTTTGGTTTGGTTTTTATTTGCGTTTTCAGTGGTATTTGATCAGCGCTGTCCCAAGGCGCTTTAAGATTTAAGATAAAAATGTTTTTCCATTTTAAAAGGATCTTTCTCTAAGATTTGTTTCTATTTGAAGTGCGGGCGGAAATATAAAAAAATGTTATTGCTTGGTTTCCGAAAGGATCATTTCAGGGTACACATCAAACACTGGAAATTAAAACGTCTGGGAAGTTTTCTTTTTTTCCTTGTATTGAAAACTATGTTGTTTGTTTTTTTATTATCAGCCTGTTATTTCACTCAACCATAATTCTTTCATAAATTTATCGCCATATTATTATTCTTACTCAAAACTTTCACGGATTTCTTTACACTTTATAATTCACAAAGATTACTATTTTGGCTTGTCTGGTTGCCCGGTGGCAATAAGTTTGCCCTCAATTACATGAGAAATGTGACTTAGAAACACAACTGGTGCTATGTGGGTGTACTAGAAATACACCTCTGGCCAACCCATTGGGGATTACAGACGTAGTGATAAGGTAAAGCAAAGCACACTGGGTTTCACCGTTGACTTATCCGTGTTTATTAGAGTTAGTTGAGCAGCTAACGAGAAAGTTGTGATTTCATCCAAATTACAAAGGTACATAATATCTATTTTTTACTAGCCTACATGGTGTCCCACTGCTGGGCAAAGGCCTCCCTTTTCTCCTTCCATACCTAGAGAGGTATGGAACGAGAAAAGGGAGGTCTCTAGGATAGAGATCCTCGAGGCCGACTGCGGCGAAAGTGGCGTGACGATCCGATCATGTTTGCGGGGTTAAAATGCCCAGAGATCACACAGGATAGAGACGTATGGAATACCAATATATTAATTAGAAATACATCAAAATTTGTCCACAGTTCCCTTACTTTCTCACTACTACTACTATTATGTCCACTGTTTGTACAAATAAACTTAAAACGTTCCGTAAAAAAGTATTGATTCCATAGACACGCTTTGCTAAAGGTGTTCATTGTATAACTTAATATTTTTTAAACAGTTGCTATGTCCCGCGATAGCTTTTCTCAGTGATACTGTAATATTTGAATGGTATAATCAGCCTATAACGTTCCCATATCTGGGTTACAGGCACCCTCTATGTAAGAGGGAGTGGGCCATAATACACCACGCTTGCGCGGGCACGGTGTGGGTTGGCTATTGGCCCCGTGGTGACGGCTCCAACTTACGAGTCATGAGGTTGTTCGAAACTAGGCAAGCGCGTCATTTTGTGTAATTTCTTTGATCATCACTGCTACCAAAACGGTGAGGGAAAACATGGTTTTTTAATATTGAAATAAATATTTGAATACAAGAGTAAATCAGAGCAAGCTGTAATTTTTACCTTTAGTTTTAAGAAAAATTTAAAACAACAGCAAAAAAACTTTTTGCCAAGCCGTTTTTGTAATTAACAGTAATAATGTTGATGTCTGTAAACCAGAAAAGTATGGTGAGCTGCGGTTAAAAGATACGCCGTTTTATGACCACTTCGCGCAAAGTTACGGAAAACTCTGGATAAACTCCGTAAATTTCTACGTTTCAAGTATTTAGTACTAATGTTACGGTTTTGAGAGTATTTTTTTAGCTTTGTCTTGCAGTTTTTGTACCGAAAATCTCATGGTTGGTAATTCTTTTCTACAGAGTATATATCTTAAATTGATTCACTTTCAGTTCAGACAACTGACAGCCTAAATCACTATGAGTCTTAAAGCATACATTGCTCAAGTTTGTGTTTTGACTATGCAAGTGAGCAATTAGAAATAATTTTTGAAAATTCATCCCAAGGGTCAAAAATATGTTGTAATGAAATTAAATTTCTAAGAAAGTTCATCATCTTTGCAGATATGGAAGATCCCATCAAGCATACAAGAAAGAAGATCTCAAAGAATCTTAGACATTTAAATCAAAGAGGACTCACAGAAGAAAACTAAATCACCACTTAATTTTCCCACCCCACAAAGACCATCAAGCAATCGCAACCGGTAGCAGTCGTACGTCCCACAATAAGAGCCACATCGAATCCAATCCATTACTCGCGCTCGTGCGCTGGTATACATCTAGAGGCTTTTGGTCAACACTACACGTGCCGCTTATACAGGGTCATGTCGGATTGTTTTGTCACGATTATTGCTATTGGATTTCGTGTATATGACCCAGGGTGTGTGTGTCCGGGGGTTAAGGGGTTGAGTTTAAAATAAGGATGTAGCAACATACCTACATTCCTCCGGTACTTGTGCTATCGGGTTCAGTAGTAAGGTACGACTGAGAACGATTCGCAACACTGAAGACTTGACCAGTAGGCCGGCCCCAGGTGGCCGTAAACGGCGCGGCGCGGCGCCACGTCTTACTCTTTGTCCCTGGTTCTGTGCCATGGTAGCAATTAGCGCTTCCTCGTAGGCTACTCTCCTGTATATGGGAAGAATGGCAAATTCCATCGCGGAGAATCTTGAGCTTATGAGAGTTCCGTTTCTGTATTAATAACAAAAAAATTGCCCTTTATGGAGTGAAACCATTTACTATCCTTGAAAGCTGAAAGGATTTCATATCGTAAGAAACCTATTATAATCTTAAATTAAATTCGCCGTTAACTCCCAAACCATTTCAATAGGAAATATTCTAGATCCGTTCCGCTCGCGGGACAAATATCGTTATTTAAAAGTTGGTGGAGTTCCGCGCGGGAATCGCATTCGCACGGAATCGGATGTAGTCGAGATTGTGTCGTTTATGTCGCACGTCACGAGAAAGGGACGACTGACGACCGAGAGCAAATGGAGCAATATCCTTTTAGATTCAAGGGACATTTTGAAGATTTTCTATTTACTGCCGAGATTCGATGAGAATATTTGCGTTTTCTGAAACATAAGTCAGTCACTTTCAGCAAATCCTCAGTTTTATAACTTGGGTCATTCTTACTCATATTATAAATGCGAAAGTAATTCTGACTGACTGTTAACTTGTAAAAAGTTATCTGTGTTAAGTGTTAATTGGATAACTGGGTTGGGATATCGGATACTTTATCCCTGTAGTAACTTCCCTTGGGATCAGTTATGGCATCCACGCTTTATTGAACTAAAAGCAGAACGAAATCATATAAATAAAGACAGTTGTAATATCGTATGTTGTAAACGCGGAGGCCAGTATATCGGGGATTAAGTTTTAATCGGTCAATGTTTTTCGCCCATTGAGCTTGCAGCCGACTTACTGAACTATGCTAAACTCGTTATATCATCCATTCACGATATGCTGCCGGGAGCTACTATGTATCTCTTTCATCGTAACAGGGATAAATGAATAGAAGGACACTTTAGTTATATCTTCAAGTACCTACCATGAAGCAGGGAGCGTATCGATTAAAACCTTAACAATTCTAAAGCGATTCATTTGACCATTTAACAACGTTCATTCCGTTTTAATGGTGTTATTGGGTTTTTCCATTAGGAATTTCCTCCGTAACAGCCACGGAGTCTGGATTTGTGCCCGTTTGATGGCAATAGGCTCTCCCAATATAACATGGGACTCTAACATATTTGCGAAATGTAGGTGTACTGTTAGTAACACCTCTGCCTAAATCTTCGGGGATTACAAGCGATGTTATGTCATTGCGTTTGTATTTCGTGAAGCAGGCAAATTTTATTTTTTGTTGACTTTCCTCTAAAATACTTCGGACAATGTTAAAAGAGTGTGTTACGCAATTGGAGTGTGGACTCAAATTCCGACTGTGGGCAGCGACTGAGAATGTATAAGGTAAAACACAATATTGGCACTGCTTTACCACGATATTGAACCCTGGACATTAGGCTAGTAGTCGCGCTAACAAATACTGATAACAAATACTGACAAACGAGTTTTAAGCTAAGTTACTTACAATTTCAGAATATAAACTTGAATACTCATTGTCTTCAAGAACACAGGTTAATTGACATAACTGCGCAGATAACTATTTCATTTTAGATTTACTTCTTGTTTAAAATGAATTTGTTTAAAATGAATTGGTGAAAAACTTTGGATGTAAAGGCGACAGATGCGCAAATAGACAAACATGACGAATATTTTTTGGTTGCAGTTTTGACTATGCAAACTTAGTTGAGGTAGAGTTTCTGCCTATTCCCATGGGAAGATGCGTGAGTTAATGTGTGATTAATTTGTGTGTTGATAAACAAAGTTCCATCTACCATCAAAATGGAGCTGCGTCTTTTTACCATTGAAGTATCGATGGACCATAAAAGACATGGGATTGTATGTGGGGGTTGCCGAAGCCCCGGGCGATCACAATTAACACAAAGGAAGTACGTTTTTCTCTTTTTTCGTCTTTTTACAACTGAATTAATGTAAGGGAGTAGAGAAGATAGTAAGATGATAGATAAATTTATGTTGTTGTAATTTTCATATACTAAATTCTTCAACTGACTAGGCTGCCTTTTTGTTTTAGTGGTCAAAAAAGCTATTTCTGACAATTAAATTATTCGGTTTAATTTCCAAGTCAGGCAAATTGCTTTTTCACCAGAAATTTCCTAGTAAGAATTCGGAGTAAGGATGCCCAGCGATAGTCTCACCCCCTATTACATCATCTACCATCTTCTGCGTAGCCTATTCCCAACTATGTTAAGGTCGGCTTTCAGTCTAACCGGATGCAGCTGAATTATCACTTACTACCTATAACGACTGTCAAAGATCTACTAATGACAGCCGGAACCAACGGCTTAAGGAGCTTTCCAAGGCACGGAGAAAACTCAGCATGTAATGGGTGGTCACCCATCTACAGACCAACCTAGGCAAGCGCGGCTACACAAGATCGACCCGAGCGGGTGTGGCGAAATGTCGTACACCTCAGTCTAACTCTTCGAGTATAACAGGAGTCTTGTTGTTTGACCTTGCAGAACCCACCTACCTCTACATTACTTTGCATCAACCGGTAGGTAGAAAAGTACTTAAATTCTTTATTCTTAAATTTTCCAGCAATATACAACAATCGATGTGTGAATTCGTAATTTTTACGAAGCGGATTTTCATTATATTCTATCTGAGATTTACATAATATTTCATATGAGGCCCAATAAGTACCCAAGCTTAAAGTGGGGTTCACTATTAGTCGCACGTCGAAGCACAAAAGAGCAAAAGGAACCATACGCCATCCGATTTAACTCGTGGGTATTACAGGGAGTGTAGGAATTTGATTTTATATCAGAAAGTATAGAATGTAAACGAACTTTTTGAGAATACGAACATGCTGTCTTACGGATCATGGATATTTACTCCCAAATTTACAAAAAATCCCAGTCACGCAAAATAAAACCTTATCTCGTAACTTTAGGAGCTATGAAGAGTGCTCTAAAAAGGTTGTTGAGGACTAAACCCTAGGAAGCAGACAATCCATTGTAAAACCACCCTTCTGACATTGTAATAAGAGTCTTCCATTAGGCGGTATTGTTGCGGGCACCCCACGTGTCCCGATTGTAGGATATTTGTATTGATAGTTTTCGAATAAATATCTTGTTGTATCGCGCGGTTGATATTCAAGATGCGTAGAGAAGGGCCTTACTTTTGTATATTTGGTGTAATATATTATGTTTTGTCACGTAGTTCTGTAATGCGGGTTAGCGGGACCGTGTGAGGTGGGCTCGGGGCGCGGGCCAATACAGCGTGATTGGTGGTTGCGCGGTAACGATACGACCGCTCCGTCATTTCTTATGCCGTCGCCAGTGGCTATTACCAATAAATTTTATAGGGATGGATGCATTGAATAATAATGGAGTTTTCTTCTTTTATGAATATTGGTACACTTTTCTTCGCGATGATGCTGAGTTGCCTACCTAAACCTATCATCGTTTTTAATTCTTAGTGATTCTACCACTTACGGTGAATTCCGCTTAAGAAACTGAACGTGATCAACACATCTGAACGGCGTACAAGAGATGTCGGTGTCAACATTCTATGGCAATTATGACACTGACAGCTTTAGAACGTGGTTCAAACAAGCTGATCGAGTTCAGTTTCATAGATGAAAGTCAAATAAATTACCCAATTTATAATGTTTTTTAGAGGTACGTCATTTACACGAAAAAAGAAACTATTTTCTCTCTCCTATTATTATTAAGTACTAGGATGTGTTTCAGCAATCTAATCTGAATCTCTAAGACGCTGGAAGATGAAGCTAATATAAATTGTTATAAAATTCTCCGCAAGTTAAGTCTTTCAGGATAAAGTTGCATTTAATATTAACGGATAGGGGAAGTAATAAACTTTAAGAACAGCTTAAGGCTGTGTTTCCATCAAAGATGAGCGCGTATGCGTTGCGAGGGATGTGAGTGAAACTAACCAATAATATCGCTTGTTTTTCACAGCTTGAGTTATTCTAGCTATGTGATTGTTCGCTCATTTCTGGTGGAAACGCAACCTAAAAGCCGACGTATAATCATTGCACGGGATCAACATCACGTCAACTTGAGCCGTTTGGGAGGCTTTTTATTTCTAATTGTGGGACTTAACAACACCCAATATGCGTATAACGTTTTTTGTCAGCCACCCAAAACATATACATGGTTCATGCATTGAGACCAGCCTATATGGGTATTGTTACGTCGTACCCGCACGTACCTACATTTACGGTAGTAGGTACCTACAAGTAGGTAGGTAGTAGTAGGTCGAAACTACCCACAAAAGAACATCAGGAATTGTCATTGTAATTTCTACCGTACGCCGAGGGCATAAAGTACCTACTTCTTTCCTTGGTACAAGTTGTGGAAGTTTCTCGAAGGACAATGACCCACTATGGAATTGTCTAGAGGATTCTAGGAAGTCGTGGTTCTTTCTCGAACGTTCGGACGCCATATAAATAGTCGACGTGTTTGAGGGAGCAGTCAGCAGGGGCACACTGCGCGGGACTGCCCCCGACCACGTGACGAGTCAGCCACGTGTGTCAACTGCGGGGGCGACCATCCCGCTAACAACATAAAGTGCCCCTCCTTCCAGGCGGAGATAAGGGCTTACAGGCGAGCGGGCACAGCCGCCGCCATTACCGCCTCACAACGACCGGTTACGGTCGCTGAGGGGCGTGCAGATGTGGCCTCCACCGAGGCCCAAGGTGTGTCGCTGATGGCGGCGGCCAACGGGCCCACCAACAGGGGAGAAGCTCCCCCCTCCTCGAAGCGGCGGAGGGGCAAGAAGAGGAAGCGAGGGGGCAAAGGTAAGTTACCAGCGCCCCCCACCGCTCCTGAGGGAGACAAACCAGGCGACCAGCCAACGACCCTGGCACGGGCTGAAACCCCGGACGCGGACCCGCAGCTACCTGCAGAGAGGAACACCGAGAGGCCGACAGCTGGCGCCACCATGGCGCAGCCCTCGGCCCAACAATCAACAGGAAGCCACACCTCGAGTGGCACCACCAGCGCCGGCCTAGCTGCTGGCCAAGAAGCAAAGAAGGAGTTCACAGACCACGCCATCCGCTTACTGATGGACCTGATCAGCGCCATCAGGCAGGGTCGGGACGTGGAACTGGTCGTGCTTGACGGCCTGGCTGCGTTACTCTCCTTGTACCGTCGATAGACCGTCAAGGATGACCCAGTGGAGCGTCTGCGACCGGCAAGGCATGGTCGCCCCCCTCCGCCACCCCGTCACTACCAGATTGACCCAGGTAAGCTGTTCCTCGTTACACGCAGCTTACGTGCACAATATGACTCCACACACATCACTCACACCCAGCTGCGCGACTTGTTCTAAGTTAATATAGACAAGGTGCGCAGCTATAACCACACATGCATTCTCTACACTCACGTAGACACACGCGTGGACGCGGCTCTCGAGCCCGCGGGAAACGCAAACATGGGCGGTGTTACACATACAACACTGCCCACACACACACGTCGTTTCCGCAGCCCGAACTACTGCCGGCTAGCTCTAGTTAGCGGGGCGGGCGGGTTTCACACATCCACTGTAGGTGCGCTGTAAGTCGGTACCTCTGTCGCTGGTTGTCTCCCGCTGGGCTTCCCTCGGGTAACCGGGGGTCTCACCTGGCGGAGATGGACCGCCGGCGCACTGTGAAGAAAGCAGCGCTGTGCAACAGCGCTGTGGCGCGCCTACAGGACACATACAGCAGCCACACACATGGCGGCGCATGTAACATGCGCCCACCAGGTCTAGGACATAGGTCCGACCAAGGGATGGGTCCGTAGTAGCGGACCCAGGTATGGCCGCCGCGGTCAGAGGGCATAGCCCTGAAACCGCCTGTCGCGCCCCCTGACGGGGGCTCAGCGAATTCCAATTGGGAGCAGTCAGTCTGATTTTGGCTACACAACGAAGCGAATCGAAGTGAACTAGAAGTGCGATATCTAAGCGAATAGTGATCAGTAGTGTATTTGTGATTGAGTTTTAAGTGTTTTGTATTAAATAAAGTTATTTGTTGTTCAATCGGTAGTAATTAATTTATCCCATACCCAGCTCGTAACAGTATTATTGTGTGGTAATTGTAATTTCATTAGACCATTTGAGCGGTGCATCGAATGTTGCATTATTACCTTTCTAATTGTTTATTTTTATAATGCAAATGGTCCCCAAATAAAATGCCCCTGTGCATGACGCAATTTTAACTGTGTTGTAATGACTACGGAACCCCTTACAGAGCTATCAACTCACATTATGTATCACTGCTTATCGTAGATATTAAGTAAAGTATGTGAGTGGGTAGTCTACTCTTATATTGTAAAAGGTTCTATCTAAAGGTTACATATTTACTTAGGTTTGAGAATAGTAATCCTCCTAAGAATAGCCGCGTAAGCCGTCGAGTGCTGCAAACTGAATATTTAAGATCATTTCATTTTATACAAGCGCTAGGCTAGTTGTAGTCGTTGGCTAGGCTAGGCTTGTGTTGTAGGCTCGGCCCCTATTACTTGGGTCTTAACTATGAAATATGGGTGTACTAATTGGGTACACCTGTGCCTAACCTTTCCGGGATTACAGGCGTAATGTAGTTTTATTATTATACATGCGACTTGCCTTTGCTTCTTTAGGTTGCATTGGCAACATATCAAAAGATTTCTGTGCTATATCTAAGTTAAATATTTGTCTCACTACTATTATTTCTATCTTATCTTTCTTAAGATACTATTACTATTCGGAAGTATTGTATTATCTGTGCTATTCGCAAGTTTGTGAAAATTGATGTTTGTTACTCTCACGCAATAACTACTGAACGGATTTGCATGTTTAACCTGGATTACCATGTACTATCGAGGACACTCCCGCGTGACCACCACTAAGCTAATTTTTGCTTGCACTCGCAACATAGAAACGCTCTCTAGCCCCACCTTGTTGACTTTGTATAGAAATAATGAATGAAAAGATACCGAATCGGCCGAGCGCACTGACGACGCACGCCAAACGAGAGTTATTGTTATTTTGCGCGCCAAAGTTGACGCTTTCCTAATAGACCCAAACTTTAAGGAGGCGTGGCTCGGCGCCTCCGCATGATTTAAGCGAAAAAAAAATTAAACTGGTCAGGCGGAAAAGACCACGATAGTACAATAGTTTTTGTCCTGGTTTTACGATCCGATTGGATAATACAGAACACCACGCGGGCGGAACAGCGGCCATGTGTTCTATATATTATATGCATAGTGTTTAAAATCAAGCCTTTAGTAATAGTAATAGCGCCCGCGTCGCGCGAGATCGGCTGCCTTCGCTCTCGGTCGGCTGCGCAAGCGAGACATACTACGTGCGCGAGCAGGAGGTAGCGGCCGCGCGCCGCGGTCCGCCGCCAAAAATGTGAGTCGGTAAGGAACCCGCTTATTGTATGTGCGCGCATTTTGAGGTTATGATTATTCTGGAGACATTGCGCAGGCACACGGGATTTAAAAATACCGGTACGGTTGTCGGTTTTGCCTCGTATCGGCTGTGCTATACGGAGCACCGAGGTTTTGTGTTTGGACTATATTTTTTATTGGACTAGTGTGATAAGTTGTACGAGGATTGGTGTGAACAAGGCGTTGTTGGGCGGCGAGCTGACGAAGGCGAGTCAGGACCCTGCTGCAGGCCATCGCAAGGTTCACAAACATACACATACACATAAACACTAACTCAAACTTGCGAGTGGTCGACGAGCTATCGACTTGAAGAAAAGGTTGGTCAATTAGGTTAAGTTAGGTGTAAGTGTTAGCTGGCGCGTATCGCGTCCGTTTGCTCTCGTCAGGATAAACTGTTTGTTGGCTATTCATCTATGGGCCCGTGAAATGCCCGGTTGGTCCTGGCGAGAACATAATTTTGGTAGCAGAGCGTGGTTCATACCCACTTTGGTACATTTGGTACAAATTAAATCAGTTTAGTTATAACTTGTGGTCATAATTTCAATTGAAGGTAGATCGCGATTGAGTCACATTCCATTGTACATTAGAGTTAAGTTTTGCATTATGGACAATATACGATAAGAATATCGGTTGAGTGGGTAACTTGTTATTGTTGTGTTTAGACACGTGGAAACGACTATCTATTATTAGTAATTCCCCAATTACTAATAATACTACTTTTATTTTTATACGAAACTAAATTACCTATGTGTTTACTAAGTATTGTTGCTTATTTGCGTGTCTTGAAGTTGGTACAATGGCTCCGTCAGTGACTAAGAATATCGCGGCAAGAATTGAATCGAAATTAAGATGGTTTTCATTAGCGGTTACGTTAGTTGGTCGTTCAGATCGCGAAGACGCGCTGTTGACGCGCGCTCGACAAGTAGATGAAAGGTATGATGCGGTTTTAAAATGTCACGCCGAATATTTAGCGCGTCTTGAAGACGAGGACCCGGCGGTGGAAAATGTTGCTCAGGCGGTAGTGCGGGGCAATGTGGACCAGTGCGGTGAAATGGTGATGAGCATTATTCAAGCGGCAGCCGACATTGAACGGTCACGAAAAGGGGACATTCGGGAAAAATGCAGACCGGCAGGGGTAGGGATCATGGCGCCTTTGCCGCCAGTGAACGTACCAGAATTTGCCGGCGAGTATGCCGATTGGCCGAGATTTCGCGATATATTTAATAGTGTTGTGCACTCGCGTACGGACCTCTCACCCGCGTATAAAATGGCACAGTTAATGGGTAGGCTCTCCGGTGAGCCTCACGACATTTTGACCCATTTGGAAATTACGGACGCTAGCTATGAAACGGCGTGGGGCCTATTAATTGACCGCTACGATAATCGTCGATTAATTATTGATGGGCTCATTGACAAAATATTTGGGATCCCGAAGGTTTCTAACGTGTACGAAATAAGGTCGACAATCCTAAACCCGATCACGGTAGCGGTTAACACGTTAGATCGACTTAAGTTGTCGTTAGGGGACAATAGGCCACCACGTGGCCCCCGGCCACCGTAGGCGCGGGCCTGTGGACGGTGGGCTATGGGCTAGCTCGCCGTCCGTCCGTCTTATGACGACAGGCCGTGTCGACGGCGCGTTCGTGTTCCACGCGCGCCTCAAAGAGAGTCAGCAAAAAGGAAGGGGTCCGCAAAGACCGATGCCTGCCGGGGTTGCGGGACTGTTCGAAAGAGATACCGTGGCCCCGGAACACAAAGGGCGATGAAGGAACATGGATGGGTTTTAGTCAGTAAAAGTCTGACACTCCCTCCTGCTCCGCCCAGAGCGGGAGAAGTCATTTGATGATTTCCCATCCGAAAAAAAAAAAAAAAAAAAGGGGACAATAGGTATATTGTTGTTGACAGGGTTTTACGCAAATTGCCTAGCGAAGTAGTGGCACGGTTCGAGCAATCACATGGTGGCGAGTCAACGGACCACCTCCCGACCTTTGAGAATTTGAGGGTGTTTTTAGAGGGCGAGTGCAGGCGGGCGGATTGCCAAGGGGCAACCACGTCGCACCCCCCTCCATCAAACCGACGTACTAGCGGGCCCAAGCCCGTTGAGCCCCGTCGGGGGGGACAGAAATACAACGCCCTCCAATCAGAAGTGTGCCCCTTCTGCCGGGAGGGGGGACACGTTATCACCGCGTGCGCGGATTTTAAAGCGCAGCGGGTGCATAGGCGCAGAGAGGTGGTCAAGCAGCGCTACTTGTGCTTCCGCTGCTTAGGTACACACTTTGTGCGTGAGTGCAGCAAGACCACCACCTGTCGGACATATGGGGGGGCCCATCATGAGCTCCTCTGCCTGGCGGAGAGTAGGGAGGCGCACGGGGCTTCGTCGCGAGGTCACCCTCCCCCTCCTAGGCCAGCTTCGGGTGGCCGGTCACCGCCCCATAGGGGAGGGGGGCAACCAGGAATCAGCAGTCGCCTCTCCCGCGGGGAGGGAGTTCAATGAGAAATCCGGAGAACCGCCCCATGCCACCTGCTCCTCTGCAGGGGGGGGGATCGGCGCCGAGATACGGGCGGGTGCCCGGAGGTAATGCATGGGGAGCCAGGTTATGCGACTTACTCGACCGCGCTGGGGGGCATGCTACCACCCCCGAGTAGTCGCTTCTCCCCGCCCCTCGCAGAGCGCCCACGCTTGATGGCGCATCCACCGCCGTTTGGAAGAATGCCAGTGGGCTACTGCCGACCGACGCGCATGACACCTATGGGTCGAGGGGTGTACTACCCCGGATTGGGATCCGTACATGGGCCAGGGGCCTCTTCCCCCTTCAGCAGGAGGGGAGGGAGGTGGCCCTTGCTAGCAATTAGTAGCCTGTTCAGCCGTAGTGCCCACCCCGCCAGTGACGGTATTATTACCGACAGCTAGGATTACTGTCTGGGGTACGGATGGACATCCAGTGCACGTGAGAGCACTTTTAGATTCAGGGGCACAAGGTTGTATTGTGTCAAGGCGTCTAGTGGATAGGTTGGGCCTAACATTAGAGCCATCACGGGATGGCGCAGTAGGTATAGGTGGCAATCGGGTGCCTCACCTCAGGGGTCAGACTACACTCCTGTTTGAAATGGGTGACTCGGTATCGGTCACGCGGGTGAATGCCACGGCGATTGTTTTAGACGAAGTGGTAGGAGTCCTCCCTCCTTCATCGTGTGGTCGGGGACTACCTAACGGATAGAGCCGTTATCTACCCTGGTCGCAGCGGAGAATGGAACCGGCGAGAGATGTCGTGCGGTGTTCCACAGGGGTCGGTTCTAGGGCCTTCCTTGTGGAACATCGGTTACGACTGGGTGCTGCGCGCCGACCTCCCTAGTGGTGTCAGTGTAGTTTGCTACGCTGACGACACGCTGGTGCTGGCACAGGGGGGGTCGCACGAGGCGGCGGCCGAAGCTATGACACGCGGGGTTGCGATAGTCGTTGAGAGGATCCGGCAACTTCCGGCAACTGGGTCTCGAGGTGGCATTGCACAAGTCCGAGGCCATGTGCTTTCATGGGCCTCGGAATGCGCCACCTCCGGGATCCATACTCACGGTAGGAGGGGTATCCATCGGTGTCGAGTCGACTTTGAAGTACCTAGGACTCGTCCTCGACAGCCGGTGGAACTTCGTGGAGCACTTCCGACGTTTGGCCCCCAAACTGGAACGGACTGGGGCTGCCTTCAGGCGGCTCCTGCCCAACCTGGGGGGGCCGAACGCCTCCTGCCGGAGGCTCTACGCGGGAGTCGTGCGGTCCATGGCCCTTTACGGGGCCCCGGTGTGGCTGGCGGGGGCCCGGCTGGAGAGACGCCACGGCGTCCTCACCTTCCGCCTGACGCAGGTCCTCACCGGACACGGTGTTTCCGGGAGGTTCCTGCACCGAATCGGGCGGGAGGAAACGCTCGGGTGTTTCCATTGCGAGGATCGACCGGAGGACACGGTGGAGCACACGGTGGAGGTGTGCCCCGCGTGGGCGGAGCACCGCCGTGTCCTCGAAGCGGCGATTGGCGGCGGCGACGGAATGGGACGCCGTCACCTCCTTCTGCGAAGCAGTAATGCTAGAGAAGGAGGTGGCGGAACGTGAGAGGGAGAGAACCTCACAGCGTCCCGGCCGCCGCGGGAGACGCCCCGGGCGTCGGGGGCCACCACGTGGCCCCCGGCCACCGTAGGCGCGGGCCTGTGGACGGTGGGCTATGGGCTAGCTCGCCGTCCATCCGTCTCATGACGACAGGCCGTGTCGACGGCGCGTTCGTTTTCCACGCGCGCCTCAAAGAGAGTCAGCAATAGGAAGGGGTCCGCAAGGACCGATGCCTGCCGGGGTTGCGGGACTGTTCGAAAGAGATACCGTGACCCCGGAACACAAAGGGCGATGAAGGAACATGGATGGGGTTTAGTCAGTAAAAGTCTGACACTCCCTCCTGCTCCGCCCAGAGCGGGAGAAGTCATTTGATAAATTCCCATCCGAAAAAAAAAAAAAAAAAAAAAAAAAAAAAAAAGGTGTCCTCCCTCAGATACGGTTACCGCTGGGTTGGAGTTGGCGGATCCCTACTTTGCGATTCCCGGACGGGTGGACGTCTTGCTTGGAACTGACGTCCTCGGGAAGCTGCTACGGAGCGGCAAGCGGGAGCTACAACCGAACGGGTTGGTGGCCGTGCTTACCGTAGGAGGATACGTATTATTATCCCCAGTATGGGGATCACAGAATGCAACGGATTATAGCCCCATATATTAATGGCAGCGTTTTATCAGAGGTACTGCAAAGGTTCTGGGCAACGGAAGAGCCACCGACCGCTCCTGGGGCTAGCCTGCTTGACGAGGAGTGCGAGACATTTTATCAATGTAACACGGTGCGCCTCCCGTCGGGCAGATTTATGACACGATTGCCGTTTCTATCGACTCGACCTCCGCTGGGGAGCTCCTGGAGTCTGGCAGAGAAACGGATGGTGGCGATGGAGAGGCGCATGAAACGGGACTCCAACTTCCGTCAGAAGTATGTGGAGTTCATGCGCGAATACCTGGCCTTGCGCCACATGTCGGCCTCCAGGGTAGACTGGCGTCATGAAGAGCACTACGTTTTGCCTCATCATGCAGTCCTGAAGACACCAGACTCCAAGATCAGGGTCGTGTTCGACGGGAGCGCGGAGACGTCTAGCGGAGTGTCCCTGAATCAATGTCTACACGCTGGTCCTAAGTTGACCAGAGACATTGCAGACGTTCTAACGGACTTCAGGAGACACCAGGTTGTCTTCGTTACGGACGTGAGGATGATGTTTCGCCAAACGGAGATCCATCCAGACGACCGTCGGTTCCAACTGATATTGTGGCGAGAGCCCAGAAGAACCGATGGTCACGTATGAGCTCAACACTAACACGTATGGATTAAAGCCCAGCCCTTATGTAACCATGCGTACGCTACGAGAACTGGCTGAACAGGAACGGCTTCGCTTTCCCCGCGCGGCGGCAGTCATTGATAGGGACGTCTATGTAGACGACATTTGCACGGGCTCAGATAGTATCGAGCAGGCGCTCATCTTAAGGGATGAATTGGTGGCGCTCATGGCCTCCGGTGGCTATGAACTCAGGAAGTGGCTGTCAAACTGCCCCGAGGTGCTGACGGGACTGCCAGCTGAGTACCAACAAGACCCGCATTTGTTTGAGGACTCTGACAATCCTCATGCGTTGGCAATTTTAGGGGTCCAGTATCGACCGAGTCAGGATGTCTTCACGTACAATTGTGAAGCTGAGTTGTTGTCGAAGACCTGGACCAAGCGATCGGTTCTTTCGACCATCGCCCGAACATTTAATCCAACCGGTTGGATCGCGCCGGTCACGTTCATGGCAAAGTGTTTCATTCAGCTTTGGTTGGCTCAACTTGGTTGGGATGATCAGCTCACGGAGGAGCTGGCTCGGGAGTGGACAGCATTCGTGACCACACTACCACATATCACGGAGATTGAGATCCCTCGCAAACTGCTTCCGCACGCAGGGGTCAAGGCCACCCTGCACGGGTTTTGTGATGCGTCGGAGAAGGGATACGCCTTCCAGGCGAGTTCAACCCGGCTGACTGCGCCTCACGCGGCTGTCCGGCGCCTGCTCTGGTTGAACATTCTCTTTGATGGGGGCCACAATGGCTTGAACGGCCACATGCAGAGTGGCCATTTAATGAGTGCGGACGGCCTTCATTGCCCCCGGACCAGGGTGTGAGGGTCAATGTGACTACAGCGGAGTCTGCCACCGTAGACCACACTCTTTTGGAACGATATAGCTCACTGGGGAAGATACTTAGAGTCACAGGATGGATAATGCGGTTTTTCCATAATTGTCGAAGCCCTGTCGCGCAGCGAAACATATCGCCTGTAATGGGACCTGAGGAGCAACAAAGGGCTCTCTCACTTTGGGTGAAGGTCGTTCAGGGGAATGAGTTCCAGGACGAAATTAGGGTCTTGAGGACCGGCGCGGGTCGATTGAAGACAGGTTTTATCCGCCTCAACCCGTTCATCGATGAGCACGGAATGCTCCGGGTGGGAGGCCGACTACGGAATGCCGACTTGCCCTATGCAGCGCGACATCCTCTAATTCTCCCCAAGAAGGGAGCTTTGGTAGAGTTGTTGGTTTGGGATCGTCACACCAGGAATTCACACGCAGGCTGCAACACCCTTCTGGGCATTTTGCAGCGTGAATTCTGGATTTTGTCGGCACGGAGAGTGACACGGAGCGTTGTGTTTCGTTGCTTGCCTTGTTATCGACTCAAGGCAGCCACAATGCAGCCACAGATGGGAGATCTCCCGCCAGACCGAGTCACGGAGGCTCGGCCATTTGCTGGCGTAGGGACAGATTTTGCGGGGCCTTTCCTGGTCAAGACATCACGCCTTCGAAACGCGAAGTCGGTTAAGGCATATTTGTGCGTCTTCGTGTGTCTGGCGACCAAGGCAGTTCATTTGGAAATGGTAGCCTCTCTACGGAGGCCTTTTTGGCAGCGTTGGATAGATTCGTTTCTCGAAGGGGAATACCGTCACTGATTCGGTCAGACAGTGGTACCAACTTTAAGGGCGCCGACCGTTGTTTAAAGGAAATGGTATTGTTTTTGAGCCAAAATGAGCGAGAGATTGGCACGGGCCTCGCCGGTCGGGGCATTTCATGGTATTTTAGTCCACCTGGATGCCCCCACTGGGGTGGAATTTTTGAGGCAGTAGTTAAGTCTTCCAAGACTCACTTGTATCGGGTCATCGGTTCAACGATCCTCACCTTTGAGGAGTTGGCCACGGTGTTTTGCAAAATTGAAGCGGTCTTGAATTCGCGACCTTTGTGCCCGTTGAGCGCTGACCCGAATGACCTTGAGGCCATTACCCCAGGCCATTTCTTAATTGGCCAACCACTTAACGCCTTGCCGGAGTATCCGTATACAGATGTTAAGTTGTACCGGTTGTCACGGTATCAGATGTTGCAGCAAATGACTCAAAATTTTTGGAAGCGATGGTCGTTGGAGTATTTGCATATTCTGCAGCAACGCGTTAAGTGGACGGACAGGACGACCCCACCCTGCGTTGGAGACCTCGTACTGGTTAAGGATGCTAACCTGTCCCCGTTGTGTTGGCGACGGGGGCGCATCGTTAATCTGATTACGGGTAAGGATGGGTCTCCACGGATCGCAGACGTACAGGTGAGGGACTCGATCCTAAGACGGGCGGTTTCAACGTTATCCCGACTACCGGGAGTTTGAGCGGACCGACAACGGGTCGGTCCGGGGCGGGTGATTGTTTAAAATCAAGCCTTTAGTAATAGTAATAGCGCCCACGTCGCGCGAGATCGGCTGCCTTCGCTCTCGGTCGGCTGCGCAAGCGAGATATCACTACGTGCGCGAGCAGGAGGTAGCGGCCGCGCGCCGCGGTCCGCCAAAAATGTGAGTCGGTAAGGAACCCGCTTATTGTATGTGCGCGCATTTTGAGGTTATGATTATTCTGGAGACATTGCGCAGGCACACGGGATTTAAAAATACAAAATTTAATTAAGTATTTTACTTTTTATTATCACTGTGACATTTAATGATTTTTGTGATTTTTATTTACATTTTATTTTTTTCCCACAACTGTCTGGCAGTTTGAGTACTATAAGCGACGTACCCAAATGTCCTTTCTTTGTTATTGTTCGTTGAGCTCCTTGAGTTATAAGTCGAGCTACACGATAACTGACAAATGCTTGCAATGACTGGACAGGTCCACTCAAATCTGTGTAGTTCTTTCTTCAAAAGACCATCACAGACACTAATCTGCATAGTCCTCATGTGAATTGAGCAAGATTATGTCTGGACTTCAACTAATTAACTATGACCTCTGAGTTTGTTTCGGCTGTTTCTTCTCAGAGTAGTCAGGTACGAAACACCGGCCCCATCTAGTTTTAAAAAGTGACGTGTAAAAGTGTTTGTAAAAACCTACTTGCAAAATAAACATCATTTATCATTTATCATTTAAAAACAATGCACGATTAAATCAATCATCCGTTTATTTTGCGTTTACTATGAGCTTATGCACTTAAAAAATACATAGTACCTTCGACTTCGGCAATCAGCCATCATTTGAGTCTTCAACTGTTTTAGTTATCGCTTTTCAATTGTATCTTACTTGTTACCCATGTTATTAAAAAAAAAAAATGATTTGAAGATAATAATAATGGCGGCTAGGCGCGGAGCAAAGTGACATGAACACCCGTCTCAACAGAGCGAGGGCAACTGATCGGTGAAACAAACTGATGTCTCAAGCTCGCGTCACGCGAGACGGAAAACAGCGTATTTCGCGGATTAAAAATGTAGTAAGCGCCAAATGCTTTGTAGTCTGTTATCTCTTAAAATAGAAAATATTTTGAAAAACTGCTAGGGTCAGCTCAAGGTTATACATGAGTGATAATATTTATCTAGTTTATGGTTCAGTAACATGCACCAAAATAGAATACAAACCAAAAATGTTGAACATTAGAGGTAACTTTGTGATGGTTTTCTATCGAGAAAATTTTATCCTATTATGTTTTTGCTAGGGCCAACGTTCACATTCATAATGAAGTTTTCTAACATATACTTTTTTTATAATTTGAACATGATTTACTACTCTAAAAATCTAATTAAAGATTGAAGATTTTGCTTTAGGCCCGCTCTTAAATTGTCTACTGATTGTCGCGTCGTGCGGACGTACTGGTGTTTGTTTGTCTTGAATTACGATTGATGCTCAGTGGTCCATCACAAGGGTGCCCTGTGTTACGATTGACGAGGGTGGATTTATGATATGATACATTTTTGTCTACTTTTTCTATAATATACATATATTAATTAGAAAACGAGGTTGAACGAAATATCTTTTTACAAAATCCCTTAGTTAATTACTAGTCTGTAACACCAGATATTATTGTAGATAAGCCATGAATCAAACGTCATTTGTATGAAAACTTTTCAGTTTAATGGTCATCAATATATTGCGATTTTCAAGTATATAAAATGAAGATCGCGAGTGATTTAAATATTAGGAATATTTTAAATATTAGTTTTTACGTGTAACTTTGAAAGTTCTAGACTTGTAGCACATTGAACTGCTGAGATAAAGTTTTATCTTTGTTTATTAGTTACAAGCTTTAGTAAAGAGTTGCAGTATTTCTTTTTAAGCTTACTGTTGTTTTAACAACCAGTTTACAAATAAATAAATGGGAGCTTATTTGTTCACAATTTAAAGTGTAGGTAGAACACTCGTATCAATTTAAAAAAAAAAAATAGGTACACTAACAGATTGTATTTTTATTTTATTTTATTTATCTATATAGGTAACCAACAGCGAAACATAAAAATATTTTACAACATATGCGTTTGACAGTTATTATGGCCAATTATAGGTTTCCCTGTGTAACTGGGATAGTATACATGCGAACGGACTAATGCCAGATATTTCCAATTAAACAACAAAATAAAATTACAATTCTTGCAATACCATTACCAATACCAATTCTTACATTAATTTAAGTTAAATTTAGTTTGTATGTACATTAATTGGTAGTAAGGTCTTATACAGGATAGTCCACCTAAAGATGTAAATGACATTAAATACTTCGTTGAATTCACATGATTATCTATACTAATATCATAAGGAGGTTTTTTAAAGTTTGTTCCAAAAAATGAGAGCAGTGTCATTAGGTGGAAAAACCCATGGCAATTAGGAAAAGTGTCGAGCAGGACTGAAGTGTATGGAGGAAACGAATCAAACGGCGGTCCGGAATATAATTTCTATATTATAAATCTCTCGACACTTCCAGTAGGTTTAAAGCTACAAATAATCTAAGACGACAGAGGACAGTTTACTTAATACAGACACCAGGCTGCGGAGATGACATCGAGTCGATTAGCGAGATCTAGGTCTACGAAACAAGTCTAGAGTTGGTTGCAAGATGTAGCGTGTACAGGTCAGGAGGCCAAAACGAGTACTGAACTCATTGACAATGCTTAATTGATTTTTAGTCAGTCATATGCTCCGACGGAGGCCGAGCTTAGCCGAACGCGCCCGAAGTTGCGTTCGGAAAGGTACACACCAGTACATTACAATGTATGCTTATATTTTGTACAGTGTAAATATTTATTGGTATTGATAAATTGTAAATGGATATTATGTGTGATATAAATATAGCAACTAAATGAATGTAAATAAATAATTAAACCCAAAGACAATGATCGTGTTTTCTGTTTGATGTCTATAATTTGACATTTGTTCGAATTTGACAACTCTGTGTAACGGGAAAATAACATGTACTACTTGTATTGTGAAGTGTTACATTTTTGATTTTAAAGTTAATTATAGTATTAAATGCCGGTGTAGCGATGACCACCCCAGGACATCGAACCCTAAATCTTATGCTCAGTAATTGCGTTTGCGACTGCTAGACCTACGCCACATACGACTCTAGTGTAGCCGTTTGTCTACAAATACTATGAGTATTAATTCTAGCTACAATTACGTTAATTCTCTGTATAGGGAATTTACTGGGTCCAGCGACTCACCCGCATCACCTTCCCGCAGCCACAATCCAAGGGTCCTGGCTTGGTAGAACGTCGGGGCTTGTCGGCAGAGCACACCACAGAGAATCTCCAGTCAATAATCCCAAACATATAGGTCCATAGGTCACGTAAAACACTGTCTTCCAGGAAGATGAAAGGGGAACTTTGTTTTTGGGTAAATCAATCAAACGGGAAACACTAGCACCGCATATTGGAGAACAAATAGTTTTACTCTGCACTGTGTTCGACTATGAACCGTTTATTTATGCAAGTCAGCTCAGCACTAACGAACTAGCTTAATTAAAAAAAATGCATGCAAGCTTAATTTGTTTTACCTCGTAGGTAGGTCTTTATTCAACAGGATGGACATAGTAATCTTAGCTTATGTTAGCCCCATACGTTTTTGACTTTTTCATCATCATAATTTTATTATAACTGATAGACAAATACTTTTCTCAAAAATGGTATGTAATGTTGCCTTAACATCTCTAAAAAGTATCCAGAAA
This sequence comes from Xestia sexstrigata, assembly GCA_941918905.2. Classification (NCBI taxonomy): domain Eukaryota; kingdom Metazoa; phylum Arthropoda; class Insecta; order Lepidoptera; family Noctuidae; genus Xestia; species Xestia sexstrigata. Next base: position 24,405,723 of record OW799201.2, read on the forward strand.
GTGAACTCTACCGGAGACTTAAGGTCATGGCACACTACACAAGCACCGCACCGGCATGGCACCGCTCCAACCCGGCATTTAACTTGCCATTCAAATTAGACCATTATGTCGTGTGTCATAAAATATATTTTATAATGTCCGTATGAAAAAGCTTACGGCGGGCGGTCAGCGCGATTTCCGCTACCATACGACTCGAGTTGCGGGCGCCTCGGAGTCGGCGCGCGGACCGCGGGTGGCCGGCGCGCTGCCGTCGCGCGGACAGCGTGCTTACGGCGCGCTGCAAACAAAAAGTCATTAACTTTTTTCATAAATAGTTTATATCATACTGAGCTTAAAAAAATCGTCAGCTGCAATGTGGAGGGGGGATTATGCGTCAGCCGCTTGCATAAACTTGTAAAAGAAACACGTAAAATAAAGTTATAGTACGCCGGATGAAAAACAAAGTGATTGTTTAAATTATTAAAAGTACGAAAACAACAATCGGGTGGGCAGCGGTGGAAAGACCGTCAGCTGACGCAGGATATTAAAAATATTGGAGCATTGCTACTACGCTGTCTCCTTTTATACTGTAACGGAAATCCACGAATCCACTTAACACTCTGCACCCACCGCGAGTGCGTCAGCTGACGCTGGGTTCACTTAACAGTCATTCGAGATCGACGAAGATGGCAAACGATCAGCGTGAATACAATACCTAAAATGCAACGCTAGCTCCCAGACTATCCCGGCTAGTACGCGGACTGCGAGCTTGCGCCTCGCGGTCGGTGCGCGGCCCGCGGGTGGACGCCGAGCGGACCGCGGGTGGACGCTGCGCAGCCCCCGGGGGGACGCAGTGCGGCCCGCGGGTGGACGCCACGCGGCCTGCGGGTGGATGCCGCGCGGCCCGTAGGTGGACGCCGCGCGGCCCGCGGGTGGACGCCGCGCCGTAGCCTAAATTCGAGGCAACGTCGGGCAACAGTTGTGCTGGTGCTGTGCTTGTGTAGTGTGCCTTGACCTTTATTCACAACTGTCCAGTAAGAAGCGTGATTTTAAATTTCTCCTACTATCCAGTAAGTATGTAATTTACTTACTGGACAGTACGTCATCCTCTTTAGATCTGCTTAGAAAAAAAAAATATAGTACCAGACACAGATTAGAGTTTTGCCATTATAACATGGTTATAGGAGGGAGCACTCCAAATATATATCTATCTCTCTTTTTGGTATAACATTTTATGAGATACATATATTTTTGGAGCCTTAAACAGCCATTTTATAGTCCGTGACATTTAACGCGACGCAGAAAAAGTATGCACGTTGCGTTTTGTACTTAGTAATGTTGTAGAAGTATAGTGTGGGATTTTATGTTTGTATTTAGTAATTTCAGTTCATAAATCATGTTGGGTTAAAACTTTCCATTCTAAAATTAACATGGAGTTTCAAATCAATAATATAAATGCCCCCGGTAAATCGATCACAATATCTATCAGTAATTGCCCTCATATGAATGTAACCTTAAATATTAATTAAACGAATTAGTTGTTAAACTTTCTTTTATTTTTAAGAAAAGCATTTTACAAACCTCAACCAGTAAGAAAGCCATCATGGCCTAGTATATGTCGGCGGCTCATGGCCGTCGTCGTCAGATTCACTCAACATATCGGTTTGCACCAATATACACACAGTCACAGTTACACAGTAAATAAGAAACACAAGGAAATATTAGCACAAGTTTTAAAGAAAATACCTTACTCGAGTTCAGGGTGTTTATGGAGGTGAACAAAGAATGATCTTTCTACGAGGGATATCGCTACGCCCCCGTCAGGGGGCGTGGCAGGCGGCATCGGGGCTATGCCCCCTGGCCGCGGAGGCCATACCGTGACCTGTTAAAACAGGCCCGTCCTTGTGTTGCCTGTAGGCTATGGCCTAGTGGCGTGCGACCGCAATATCGCACGCCTGTGAATAGATGCTATGGAGTATTCCGTAGGCGCGCCTACAGCGCTGTCTATACAGCGCTGTTTTCTTCACGACACCTCGGCGGTCTGTCCCCGCCAGGTGAGACCCGAAGGAGGCCCGGCGGGGGACGACCAGCGACAGAGGTGCCGACTCCGACGCACCTACGGAGGATGTAATGGTCCCTGCCCGCCCCGCTTCCAGAGCTAGCCGGTCACGTTACAGGCGAATGATCTTTCTTTCGCAATACAACGGCTTTTATACACAAATTCAAACCGAGGTTGATAACTGAAGGTGGGGTAAAAATAACAATATTTAATTTAAAAAGGCGGGAGAGATCAAAACAAATACTTAATAATCATAGCTTTAAACTAGATTTTTAAATAATTCTAGACATACCAAAATAAATTCCTACGAATAAAGCAAACAGAAGTAACCACAAATCAAACATAAATCCTTATTAAGAAACAAACGGAAATCACATTACTTTTAAATTAAATATACGGAAATACAAATTTAGTTCAGTAAATCAACACATGTCAAATAAAAAAACCAACTACCCTAAAATACAACTATTAATTCAATAAACCTAAACATGTCAAAATAAAAACGTAACTACCCTTAAATTACGAACTAACTTAAAATTAAAATGAAATGATGGTTTTGCGCCCATATATATAACCGGACCTCACCTGCAGTTCGGTCCGGTTAACTCATACTTGGCCAGGAAGGCTTACTTACTGGATTCTGCAGTAATGTACTATCTCTAAGCACTCTTGTATGTCATACCCTTGTTTTTCATTTCACGGCCTGGTCTTATGGTACCATCAGATTTTCACAAATAATATATGGAAATAATTGACAAAATCTGGTCTCCACATTCAGTCCATAGTCCATTTTAGTTGGTTTAACTGCATCTTTAATAAATCATATTTTATCACAACCTTTAACAAAAACAAAATATAATAATTCTTAAGTAGCAAAATTAATTAAGAAGTGTGTAAACTAGAACCTGTACCTGAAGAAAGACATTTGTGAAAGTATTTCCGACTTTCATTTTAAATAGAAAGATTTACCTAGCTCGCTAATTACTCTCAAGTTTTATAATCTGATTAATGAGACGCAAGCATTTGTTTTCCTAAGAAATATTAAATGAAATTGAGCGGCAACATTTGCTCGATCGTTTTTTAATCTAAGTATTAGAATGTTACTACCCGAGGAAAATCTGGAAATTTCCACTTACATCCACAATGGAATATTATTGTGATCCCGTCATAATGAACCAATTTTCCTGAAATTTAAAGTACGTTATACTGTTGGTCCCGGTTGCCATTCGTAGATAATCGTTCGTTCGTTCGTTCGTTTTCGTAGATCTTTGACAGTCGTATCTGGTAGTCAGAGGCAAGAACTTCTGACAACCAGTCTTACCAAGTAGTGCAAGGGGTGTGGGTTATGTTGCGCAGAAATTGGATTGTGGTGGTTAGATAGTAGTCGCTCCATGGAAAATACAGGTATTCAGCTGAATCCGCTTAAACTGGAGGGCAACCCTTATGTCTAGTCTGATTATCTGGGCAGACATCAAAGGCAATGCAGATGAAAATGATAATGAGATAAAATATTCAGCATTTCTGATACAATTGCAGGTTACTGAATCGCCAACCTTCAAAATGTATAAGTTAAATACTTTCTACGTTACAACAGATTTTTTTTAAAACCTTTACTTCAAAATGGCTTTTATAACTCATGTCTGCCACACAATGGCCCATTTTCGATAGGCTCTACAGCCTCTGTTGTGTATAAGCAGGCCATTCATCTCAACATGTAGCCAGGGGTCGACCTAAACGTCACAGCCGTCTGGCCCCTTCCTGTACTTGACATTGAAATTTTAGTTGTGTTCGGGTGTGAAATATTGATATCTTTGCTGGTTATGTTTTCCTGGTACAGTGTCGACCAAAAGTCCATAGGCAATCTCACAAAGCAATAGCTTGACGTTTAGTTTGACTTACGACCTTCTACTTTCAAGAAAATAGACATTGTCGTCCACAAGTAATTGTAGTTCAAAATTTCAACATTAGAATATTACAATAGTCAAGATGGCCTAGCGGTTAGGTGCTTGCAAATCTATGAGTGAATTAGAGAGCCGTGAGTTCAATGTCACTTTGTTATTTTTAGACTTTTTGTAAGTTTTTACTCGATTGGAAGTAATGGGACAGAAAACTATTATTTAGAAAAAAAAAAGAAAAATAAAAAAATCATCATCATCAATCGAAATCATAGAAAAATAAGTCAATAATTTAGATTTCTGTGAGGTAGACATTAGTTTTATGAATATTTTACTTGATCGGAATGAACGTTGTCGTTCTGTTGTGTTGTGTTTGGTTAGTGGATTTCTATGGCCTGATAAAATTTAGGATTTCCTTTCCAGGGCGTATCACGTCAGAGTCACCAATTTAGTGGTTGTTGTACACTAATTAAATTTTTTTTTTTCATCTTTCAATATGAATTTAGTCAACACAAGACAGAGAAGTGACAGATCAGAAGAAAAGTAAAAATCATGTCGTGAAGGTTTTATGTATATAATGTTTCTAAATAAGTAGGTCGCTACACCATATTATAGGGTGTGCGTTTTGAGGGCGCGACCACGGCGTTTTTTTTTAAATAACTATGCCATGATTTTGTAAAAATATGTATAATTTGGTTCAAATTTCCCAAAACCTTAAATTTGTCAAAGTTATGGTTAAAAAAATATAAGGGTTTGAACGTGGCCACGCCATCCAAACGCGGAGAACCGCGCGGCCACGGAAATCTTAAAAACTAAGCGTTGCAGAGACCTGAAATTTAGGTAAATAACATATCTGTTATTTACCTACATTTTGGATTTTTGGATTTTTTTCATTTTGGTTTTTTTAGAATCCTAGGTTTATAATTTTAGGAGCTGTAATACTAAAACTCTTTGGCTGCGCCATTGAAACGGTAAAATTCATATCAATATCTCACTGAAAAAGCATCGCAGAGGTCTGAAGTTTTTGTAAAACCTAGATTTGAATTTGTCAAAATACACAAAAATCCTAGGCTTATGTGTCAGGAGCTGTAGTACGGTAGCGCTTATAACCTTTAAAACGTTCTGAATGTGAAATTTTAAATAGAGGAGCTCGTGGCTAAATAATAACAGCCGCCCAGGTCGATCTTTAGGTTAAGCCGTGCTTGCCAAGGTTGGTCTGTGGATGGGTGACCACTCATTACATACCGAGTTTCCTCCGTGCCTCGGAAAGCACGTTAAGCAGTTGGTCCCGGCTGTCATTTGTGATCTTTGACAGTCGTTACAGGTAGTCAGTGGCCCAAAAAAAGTCTGACAACCAGTCTTACCAAGGGGTATCGTATTACCCAGTACTAACTGGGTTGTGGAGGTCAGATAGGCAGTCGCTCCATGTAAAATACTGGTATTCAGCTGCATCCGGACTGGAAGCCGACCCCAATAAAACTTGGGAAAAGGCTAGGCAGATGATGAAATGCAGTCGTTTTTTTTTGTTTTAGAGGAATACTGTGAGTCTCTGGACCAAAAGGTCTTGCTAGTCGAGAGTGAAGTGGAAAGCCGTCGCTTATTAGCGATGCGCAGCGACGAGATAATATGGTAGGCGAACATGAAACAAACGGTTTCACACCTACTATAGGCATGACAACAGTATCTAAAATTTGCAAATCGATTTAGTCCGTCAGTTAGAGTATTGGAAATTAATAGACACGTATTTTTTGTTTTTTTAGATCAATGAGTATTGACAAAGATAAAAATCAAAGCATTTACACACATCAAAAGTATCTAGGGATCAACATATATTTTTGCAATAACTTTTCTCCTGATTGATATTAATTAAAATTTTCTTTAAGGATTCATCAAATAAAGTGTTTTCGTTTGTCACAGTAACGATAAACCAAGTCACCTTTGCATTAATAAAGAAATTTGCCATTTTCCTAATAAAGGGATTTTTGACATTTGAACCACTAACATTAAAGTTCGAAAAAAAGACTGAAATAACAGTTTTCTTTAAAATTTTATTGGGTAACTTAAACAATTAATAATCCGTGTTTCTACCGCGAACACTAACAACACAAGAACATCGGTTTGGCATACTCAAAATGAGTTCATCCAAATCACGCTGTGGAATGGCCGCCCATGTTCGTTGCAACAACAAAAAAAGGTCTTCTTGCGACTGGATACCCTCCATATTCGGCAGAGCTCTTCTCTGTAGCATATCCCATGCATGCTCAATCGGGTTCAAGTCTGGCGACTGAGCAGGCCAGGGCAGGACATTGATGTTAGCTGCGGCGAGAGTCTGTCTTACAACTCTTGCGGTGTGCGGTCGTGCATTATCATGCATTAACTGAAATAAGGGACCGATTTGCACTTGTAGAGGAACGATGACGTCTGATACAATCGTCTCAGCATAAATTTGAGCGTTGAGGTTGCCTCTGATCCAAATCAACTCAGTTCTTCCGCCGATCCAAATACCCGCCCATACCATGATGGTTCCACCACTATAAGGATGGACTTCCTGGCAGGATTTTAATCGCTGTTGGCGTCCAGGGGTTCTCCAGTGTCGTATACGTCTTGTATCCGGTCTCATACCAAAACGAGACTCATCAGAAAAGCACACGAAACGCCATTGTTCTTCTGCCCAATTTCTGTGTTCAAGAGCCCATTGATATCGAATCCTACGATTGTGCATTGCTATAGGTGGTACCCGTAGCGGTCTTCGGGAATGAAGGTTCACTTCATGCAAGCGGTTTCTGACTGTTTGGTCGCTAATTAAGTTCCCTGAAGAGTGATGAAGCCTCACGGCTAACATCATGGCGGTTATTGTTGGAGCTCTTCGAGTTAAGATTTGAATGTATCGGTCTTGTCTCCGTGTGGTGCAGCGATACCGTCCTCCATGGCGCTCAGCCACGGTACCAGTGCTTCGGTAACGTGTCCAAAGTCGACTGATAACACTCTGACTTGTATTCAGAGCTAAAGCTACAGTACGTTGCCGGGAACCAGCTTCTATCATTCCCACGGCTCTGAGCATTTCTTCCCTGCTTAAATGACGTCGCCGCTCCATAATAACGTTGGTTTTAATCAGTAGTAGGGAAACAGTAGCACTAATAATGTCTTCAATGCGTTGTATGTTTTTATAGGGAAAATATTGACAGCTTATTTTCATCTTTTACTCGAATTTGATTGAGAGTTCCTGATTCAAATTATGAAATGCACCAAAAAGGATCCATATAAATTTATAAAATCATAAATTTATTACAAAGCCACATCTCAATCTCAAGAAATCCGCATAAAAATGCTTGATCCCTAGACATTTTTGATGTGTGTATTTCAAGTAGGCCAGTTACAGGCAAAACGTATCAAAACTCGGGAGTGGGGGCTCGTGACGTCAGAACTAGGTAAAAATTATACCTAACGGATTGCGAAAACGTATAGAGATAGGCGTAACGTATTGAGAATTTTAAAAGCGTCACAGTTTCGTCATATTTGATTTACGTAACAAAAGAAAAAACACGGATCAAATATTTTTTGATAATGTAACTGACGGACTAATTAGTTTTTTTTTTGTCGTCTCGCCTATTGTGACGTCACATGAAAAAATATTCATAAAGTCTAAATTATTTATATTAGTTTTCAATAAACTCTGCTGAATACCGATACCGATAAGTGGGTATCAACTAACAACAATACTTAATTATTATATTTGTGTGATTAGAATATCCTTTCCTTGTTGTATTGTATTGTATTGTATAAAGGGCTGGTGTCCGCAACTCCACGTCAAAGCGCGTATTTTGCGTAAGGGCTATAATCCACCACGCGGGCCCAGTGCGGATTGGTAGATGTCACATGTCTTCGAATTTTTGGTTCCAGGACATGCCGGTTTCCTCACGATGTTTTCCTTCACCGTTTTGAGAGCAGTGGTGATGAAATGAATTACACAAAGTAATGTGCCTGCCTGGGTTCGAACCCACGACTCACTGTTCGTAAGTCGGGGCCGCCACCACTGGGCCACCGCTGCTCTACATAAAAAACAATAAAAAATCTTATGGTCGGTTACAAGACAACTTCTTTTATATCTAGGTTGGAATGTGACGTTACAATTCTCATGAAGGTTTGTTAATTTTATAAATAAATAAAAGGAATAAACATTTTTGTTATCATTCAGCACGAAGTTTTTATTTCCACCTTCCAACACCGAACAGATAATATACAATCACATAAATAGTTAATAATAATACTATGGATTTTTTACTAATATTTAACTTCTTATAAAAATAAATAATAAGTATGAATCATTTATAAAAAAAAACAACACAACAAGTTTTTGCAAAATAATAAACCAATAACTAAACTAATATTACCAAGAAACAAAAACCGCACACGTTGTTAACGGGATTCGAACTCGGATCTCTGATCGTGAATCCTACTGATTAGCCTCAAGTCTCAACAGCTATCAACACTTGGTAAATTTACGTGAATTTTAGCTATCCATTGTTAAGAACAGGTCGCCACACACATAAGATCATACGCTGCGTGTATAACAAAAGAGACGGAAATATATTTTTATGTTACGTGGAGTGTGACGCGCGACATGCGATTGGGCGAACTCTGTGGCTGTGGTGTGCGTACTCTATAGAGACCACTTACACATACAGACGCACGCACGCTCGACCGTGCGTTCACAGCAATAAAATCTAGCGTGCCTATGCACTTATGAACGCTTACTGTACGTTACACATGTTAGAAAAAAAATAATGTTTTACTATTATTATAATGTGTTTAATGTGTAAATTCTTCCATGCGCATCACACAAACATTTGCCCGGGATATGGAGTTTTAGTAAGGAGTATTTGTAAAGAAATATTAACAATTAGATTTCATGACTTCTTCAAAGGATCCGTTCGGTCAATTGTAGAAAAAACTAATGAAAAATAGTGGTTTAGGGATCCCTTTTTTTTGCATAATGTTCTTGTTCCTAATTTACTTTGGCATAACTGTTTTGGCATAATTTGTTTTGCCATAATAATATATTGCCAAATGTTTTTTGGCATACAGTTTATGTTGGCATAATCATCTTGAAGGCTAATTTGTTTTGGCATAAATTGAATTTTGCATAATGTTGCTAGGCATAATGACTATTAGCCTAATAGTATTTAGGTATACAATTAATGGAAATAACGGACACAAATTTGAGTTGTTTTTACGTATTTAAAAATTTACTCACTGACTTAATTGTTCTCCCAGATGGTGGATGGGGAGGTGGGTATGTTTTGACAGATTCGTAAACAAGTAACTCCAGCGAGTATGGAAAAAGTGCCAAACCTCCCCTTTTCGCCCCCCTTTCTCCCCCTCCCTACCCTATCTCGGAAACCAAGAGACTTGAAACATTTTTTTTTTCAGATTTGTATAGAAGAGGCTCGGAAAAGTAAAAACCAGTTTTCAAAAGTTGACCCACTTGTCCCCCTTCTCCCCCCTTTAGGCGGATCTCGGAAGTTAAGAGACTTGGAACATTTTATTTTTTATTTTTGTTGTACTTATTATTGAAGGGCGTTGAAATTTGTATACCCTCCCCTCCCCAACCTCCCCTAAAATTGAAAGGGCTGTAACTTCATAACGGTTAGAGATAGCCATTGGGTGTTTGAACAAATATTATAGTAGGCGTCGAAACCTGTCCGGTAATAGGAAGGTCCTGAGCGGAGCGAACCTACGAGACCGACTGGAGCGAAGGGGGGAGGTGGCGAGCGAAGCGAGCTGGCGACCTCCGTAGCGTAACGAAGGTTGAGTGGGTGAAGCGTAACTCAGGGGCGACGACAAGCAAACTTTAGGGTTATGTTTTTTTAATGGGAAAAGGTCCGAGTTTTCAATTAAGGTTTTTACTTTAATTTTATTAGGATTTTCAGGTATTTTTTTTTTTAAATTACTTTTTAGAGTTTTTTAGGGGTTCTTAATAATTAAAAGATTTTATAAAATTTACAAAATCTTTTAAGGACTTTAATGGATTTTCCAATTCATTTAAGTATTCTTATGGATTCTCAAAATTTTATATGGGTAAGGACTACTTCTCAAGAACACGACGACACGCGAGCTGCGCGCAGCTCGCGCACCCACGCCAATACTAGTTCTATTTGTAACCCTAAATTAAAATTAAAGTATTGCCTTAAAAATTCAATACGTTGGTTACAAAAGATGGTGACAGAAACGAATCGCTGCAAAACCGATTCCACGTAGTCTTGTCTGCCCTACCCCGAGAGTGTAATTTAGAATCACGTAGGCGCGGAGGGGCGAGGCGGCCCGCGAGTTGCGGAGCAGGTGGAGCTTCGGCTTGCTGGCCGGCTTCGCCGGCCAGCCTCAGCTGCGGCGGTGAGCGTTAAACACATCTGCGACGATAAGCTCACGTGGGACCGCTGGAGCCCCGGAGTGCCGGAGCCGTGACAGAAACCATGCCTGCTGCTTGTGCATGATGCATGCTTGCTTGCATGCTGCATGCTTGCTTGCATGCTGCATGCTTGCTTGCATGCTGCATGCTTGCTTGCATGCTGCATGCTTGCTTGCTTGCTGCATGCTTGCTTGCATGCTTCATGCTTGCTTGCCTACAAATTTCATTATAGCATTATTGTATAAAAATGTGTATTAGTGTCTAAAATTTTAGGAGTTCATAATTATGCCTTTGTTATGCCTATAAAAAGTATGTTTTAATATCATTATGCGTAAATGAATTTATGCTTCGGAATATTATGCTTAATCATTATTAAGATTAGAGAAATTATGCTTAAAAAAATTATGCGTAAGCTGTTATGCGTAATTAATATTATGCGAAAATATAATTAGGAGTAACAAAAGTATGCCAAGTTATATTAGGTCTTAAAATTTTATGCAAATGGATAGGGAACCAGTGGTTAATGGGGTGGTACTAACTATGACCATTAAATTGAAATAATTCTATCTAGGAAAAAGATAGAAACATAATTCAAGCATTCAAAATCTGACCAGCAAAAAGATCTATGTAACCTAGAAACGCAGTCATTAAAAATAAACAACATTTAATTTTGAAAAAACCCACATCGTAAACCCCCCAACTTAATTAAAAACCCAAGAATATCGTTCTTGAAATTATTTTATCCTTTTTCAATTACTTTTTAACCATCGTGGATGGTTATATAGTTTTTTTCTTGTACGAGTAGTTCATGCCATGTTCACAGCGGGCCGCGCGCCCGGCTGGCACGCACCACTTCGATCAGCTAATTCCTTGGTGGCCGCGGTACGAGAATGGTACCACAGTCCCCTACATATAAGGTGGCTGTCCTACCACACGCCAATTACGTAGTTCGTTACATTTAAGGCGCGTGTGTGTGTATATATTGTCTATGTGTCTTGTTTATTTTATGTGTATGTTGTATGTTATTGTATGTGGATTGTTATATCTGGTAAATAAAATTTTCATTTCATTAAACAAACATCCTCTCACCCCAAATGTATATATACCGTCTACGTTCCGTCGTGGGTAATACTCGTAATGACAGAAAATTATGCAAAACTTTTCTACTGAACTAACGACGATCATTTTAAAATGACTCACGAAAAAACTTCAAGTTAGTCGAGAAAGCGCTTCCTTAGTTAATTAGTGGCTCTGATAATAACATTAGCAGCTGCACCGGAGGCTGCGTCTCGCGAGATGGCGCCGTCAGTTAACTCGAGTTTAATGGTTCGACTTAACTGCGCAGTTAACTATAAGTTCATATTTAATGTTAAAGAAACAAATAGGAAAAATATGTTGGAAGCTGGTGTCGTAGATACAGCGGAGATTCCTCGGTGGCCTCTGAAACCACAGCAGCTCAATATTGTCCACGCGATGAAGCAAGCGTGTCACGTGTAAAGTATTGTTTGACTTTTTAATTAGTTCATTTCATATATTTTGTGACAAAAGCATAAGTTTTCAGGTTCTAATACTTCGGATAATGAACTGTTTGTTAGTATTGTTGTCCTAGTATTGTGTTGAAACCTTTGAAATGATTTGAATAACTGTTCCTACATTTAAATCTTTGTTTAAATTCATTTTTGAGAAAAATAACAACACCTTTTGGGTCCAGACATCTTTGTTTACTGTTGTAGGTTTTCTTGACTTGTCTTTAGAAGAAATAAGGCATACAATACAAAAAACAGGATCAAACAGTCTTGTTTTGTTTTTCGTCAATGTTACTGTTCGAGTTGTTAGCCCGCACGCCCTGAAGGGTCGAAATGTATATGATTTTTAATGTAACGTTTTTCTTCTTCTTCATGAAACTTATTTAGGTTTTTTTCATTTTTCTTTTACTCGCTGTCGTTACTTTTTTCAGTACCATTGATAGGACCCCTTCTCGAGTAAAGGCCTCCTCCAGCTTCTTCCATACCTCTCTGTCCATGGCTTTCTTTCTCCAATCGCTTCCTGCTATCGCTTTTATATCTTCTATCCACCTTTTTCTAGGACGCCCTCTTCTTCTTTTTCCTCCTGGTCCTCTCCATATAGTTGTCTGTAATGTCCATCTTTTGTATGTGCGTTTTGCTATATGTCCTGCCCACTGCCACTTCTGTTTTAGGGCATATTGTAAGACATCTATAACTTTAGTTTTAAGTCTAATTTTTTCGCTTTTCACTTTTTGTATTCTTCTTATGTTTAGTACGCTTCTTTCCATTGCTTTTTGACATGTTACTAGTTTAGTTCTTATTTTTGTGTTGTATGTCCACGTTTGGCATTCGTATGTATGAGTAGGTAAGACACAGGTGTCCAAGACAATTTTCTTTAGGTAAAGGGGGAATTCGCCTTTTAAGATTCCCTTCAGGGTCGAGCGGCGTATTGATACGCCACCCGACCTCTAGTTCTTCATTTTTAACATCGAATGATAGTTGTTTTCCCAGGTTTAGGTAATTGCTCACATATTCAAGCGGCTTCCCGTTCAAGTACATGGCGTTAGCGTAGCTGTTTGTCATTATTTTAGTTTAATTCTCGTTTATTTTGAGGCCCACCTTTTCGCTTTCTTCATTCAAACTGCTTATCATTCTTTCTAATCCTTTGCTTGTTTCAGCAAATAAGACAATGTCGTCCGCGAATCTGAGGTGTGTAAATCGATCTTTGTTAATTCTAATCCCTTCCGACTGCCAGTTAAGATTGTCGAAAATGTGTTGTAAGTACCATTATGAACAGCTTGGGTGAGGGGGGTCTCCATGTCTCTCTCCTCTACAGATCGGTATATCAAGACCTCGCGTCTCCAGTTTGACTTGACTAACGCTACCCTGGTAAGTGTTTTTCAGTTCTCTAGTGATACAAGAAATCCTTTTCGCATATAATTCCCTGTAGAAGTCTGTGGCGCAGTGTCATGATATCTTTTCTGGTTTTTGTTTCTTCTGATTTTGATTTTAAGTTCTGAATCCAATTTTTGTGTGTGATCAGTTTCTTATAGGCTTTTTTAGTGGTTTTGTATATGTTTAGGTTATTTTCAATGACTTTATGTCTATACTCTTTGTAGTCTTTGTTATGTTTTAGTAAATGATGAGCCTTTTAGCTGTTTAATCAATTTATTAAATAATTATACAAGCTGCTGCACATTGCTTCCAGTGTTGCTAGGACCAGAGAGGGCTGGGGTTGCCATAGGCAAATCCCACCTTTCTTGAACCATAGACATAAATCAATGACAATATTAATCTATTACATCTCCCTTTTCTTCAGCTAAATGTTAATTTACAAATCGTGGTCTATTAGTATTTTATTTTTATTTAAAGCAATCACTTTGAAGTAAACTCAATTAAGCAGATAATGATCAGAGATAAACTATAGGTAGTCAGACAAATAACTAGGTTTTCTTACATTTCTGCCTGATCTAGTTACATACTTGCTGGCTGTATTTTCGGAATCAATTTTAATATCAGATGTTATGTCAGTAACTTCTGCCTCATTAACATCTATGTTATCATCATTACAATCTATATTACTTTCATCTACCTCTACTTCCGTATTTATAATAAATTTATCAGTATTTTTACTCTCTATTAGATCCCTTCTATTTCTGTCTAACTTTTTACCTTTTTCAGTCAATACTGTGTAAGAATTTGGACGTTCATTCCTATCTATAACTTGAGCATACTCTAATGGTTTTTTGCTTGTTTCATCTGATATAAGAACTTTTTGATCTTTAGTTAAAGGCTTCAAGTTTTTTGTATTTCTTTGATCATAGTATACTTTTTGTTTCAAGGCATTCTTATACAATTTTGACTGCACATTACAATTTTCATAATTTTCATTATCATTATTATATATATATATATAGGTAACAATCCTTGTATTTTTCTCCCCATTAACAATTCTGAGGGACACTTATAATTTAATTCTTTAGGAATAGGTGTATTTCTGTATTCCAGCAATGCTAAGTATTTATCTTTTTCTTCATAGTCCGCTTTTTTAAATATATTTTTAACAGTTTGTACAAATCTTTCTGCTAACCCGTTAGATTGGTGATGATATGGGCTACTAGTTTTATGAACAAAATTCCAATCTTTGACAAATTCCTTAAATTTAAAGCTAACATAGTTAGTACCATTATCAGTGTATAGTATGTCTGGTATCCCAAATCTGCAGAAATTGTTTTTAATAATTTTAATTGTGTTCTCTGTTGACAAGTTTGAAAGTTTATTTACCTCAAAATATTTACTAAAATAGTCGACAATTATAATATATGGATCCCCATTATAGTAAAATACATCACTTGCTACAATAGACCATGGTTTATTGGGCATTTCTCTTACCATCATAGGTTCTTTACTGTTGTTCTTTCTAAATCTTTCACATGTTGAACATTCCAAAACACTTTTTTCAATATCTTTACTCATTTTAGGCCAGTATATACATTCCCTTGCTCTTGATTTACACTTTTCTATGCCTAGATGGTTGTAATGGATCCTTTGTAACATATCATTTCTCAGAGACTTTGTTTATTTATTAATTTTATTTTTAAAAATAATTGTTTAGTGGTAACTAAACAATTATTTTTAAAAATTAAATGTCATACACAAATAACTGTTCTTGTAAATTAAAATATGGTTTTAGAGGTTCTGGTATTTTATCTACTTTATTTGGCCAACCATTATTTATATATTCTAGTAGTAATTGTAAATCTTTATCCTTTCTAACTTCTTCTTTAAATAGATTGTATTTATAGTTAGATATACTTAAGTTTGTTTTCACCATACTAACCTGACACTCATACAGATCTTCAATAACAATATTTTCCTCTGACCTATTATTGACATCTCTAGACAATGTGTCTGCCAAGAGTAATTCTTTACCTGGCATATATTTCACAACTAAATCATATTTTTGTAATTGCATTCTCATTCTCTGTAACCTAAGTGGTATTTCACACAGGGGTTTATTGAATATGGACGGCCTATGATCAGTTTGTACTTGAACAGTTTTACCATATATAAATTGATGGAAACGAGTGCAACCAAAGACTATGGCCAGTAGTTCCTTTTCAATCTGGGCATAGTTTTTTTGTGTATTGGTCATAGCTTTGGAAGCATATGCAACTGGCAGGTTACTTTGTAACAACACTGCTCCTAATGCATCTTTTGAAGCATCAACAGAGACAACACATGTTTTATCTGGGTTGTAGAATTGTAATACTGGCTTAGATGTTAATATTTTTTTAAGTTCCCAAAATGCCTCTTCATGTTCCTTGGACCAATTAAACTCTGAACCCTTTTTAATTAATTCTCTTAATGGGTTACACACCTGAGACATGGATGGAATAAACTTTGCAATATAAGTTATCATCCCTGGTATCCTTTGAAGTTCTTTAATATTTTTTGGTTTTTCTAGATTTAATATGCTTTCTATTTTCTTTGGGTCAGGTTTTATTCCTTCCTGACTCACTATGTGACCAAGATATGTAATTTCAGACACCCCAAACTGACATTTACTCAAGTTTAACTGAATACCATTTTCTTTTGCTTTTTCTAGTACTTGTCTAAGTATTCTATCATGTGACTTCTTATTTTCTGCATATATGATAATGTCATCAATAAATACCTCACAACCTTCAATTGACTCAAATACCTGACTATATTGTCTGTGAAAAATCTCTGGTGCCGATGACAGACCGTAGGGTAGTCTCCTAAAAGAATATCTACCAAAAGGTGTACAGAAAGTGCAAAACCTTGAACTATCTTCATTTAATTTCACGTGGAAAAATGCTGTTGAAGCATCTAACTTACTGAATACTTTTGCCCCTGTCATCTTAGCAGAAACTTCATCAAAAGTAGGTAATTTAAAATGTTCACGTCTAATACAATTATTTAAAGTACTAGGGTCTAAACATAGACGAATTTGACCACTGGGCTTTTTGACAATTACAATATTGCTGACAAATTCTGTAGGTTCAGTGACCTTTTCTATAACACCTAACTTTTCTAATTTTAGCAGTTCTTTTTTTAGAGGTTTATGTAAAGCTATTGGTATACTTCTTGGTGGACAGATTCTTCCCACACTATTTTCTTTTAATTTTATAGAATATTCTACACCCTTCAATGTACCAATTCTATTTTCATCAAATAAATCTTTATACTCATTAATCATCTCACTGTAGTTAGTATGAATTTGTTCCTTTTTTATTTTATTCAGGTATTTTCTCTCTATTATTCCTAATTTTAATAATGTACTATGACCTAACACTGGACAAGATTGTTTGTTGTTTACAACATAGAACATTAGTGTCACACTTTTATTATTAATTAATTTACATTTTAAAGTAATAGTACCGACACAGTTTATTAAAGAACCATCATAGTTATACAACTTATTTAAATTTTCTGTAATCATGCCCTTGCATTTCAGCTTTTCTACATAGCTCAGAGGTAACACATCACAGTCACTCTCCGTATCTATTTTAAAGTCTATAATTTTATTATTGATCTGAAGAGCTTCTGTTAAACATTTGGTTACACTACTCACTATGATTGTACCTAACACAGGATCATCGTCGGACTCACTTTCACTATTTTTATTAATTGTTTTCACTTTTTTATTTCTACACATTTTAGCATAATGCCCGTATCCTTTACAGAATTGACACTGAGCCTTGTAGGCTGGACACCTAAAACCATGCTTGTAGCCACACCTGTAACAAGTTTTTTCTTTGGAAGTTGACGGCTGCTGCATGTCATTTGATGTTGTTCCATAATATTTCCCTTCAGTGTTCTTCTTTGCTTTTCTATTATTCATCACTGCTCCTACTGTATTTTCTTCCTCTTGTAACTGTTTCACCTGTATGTTAGCCAGTTCTGAGGATTTGCATATTTGTATACATTTCTTTAAGTCCAGATTCTGTTCTTTGAGTAATCTTTCTGCGATTTTCGCGTTTCTAATACCTCTAACTATTTGATCTCTTATGAGACTTTCTTTTAAATCTCCAAAACAGCAATCCCTTGATAGCGACTTCAGTGACGTCACGAACTCGTCAAACGTTTCGTTGTCTTTCTTTTCTCTTCTGAAGAATATGTGTCTCAGCATCGTTTCATTTTGAAATGGTGTGCAGTAAGACTCTAATTTTTCCAGTACCCATTCAAGTGTCTCGTCTTTGCCCGGCTCCTTTTCAAACGTGTTGTATACTTCTAACCCTTCATCACCAATTGTGTGCAAAAGCAGTGCTACTTTTTGGTCGTTGGTAATATCTTTTTTGCTTTCATAGCCACTAGCTTTGTAGTAGAGCATAAATTTTTGCTGGAACCTTTTCCAGTTTTCCTTTAGTTCGCCATGAAATTGCAATGGCGGCGGCTGTTTGAGATTTTCCATTTTTATTATGACCGTGACAGTCTGACAGTATCTATTTAGGTTACTTCATACATTTGCCACTTACCGGCTGCGCCATGTTATGTTTTAGTAAATGATGAGCTTTTTAGCTGTTTAATCAATTTATTAAATAATTATACAAGCTGCTGCACATTGCTTCCAGTGTTGCTAGGACCAGAGAGGGCTGGGGTTGCCGTAGGCAAATCCCACCTTTCTTGAACCATAGACATAAATCAATGACAATATTAATCTATTACAGTCTTTATCTATTGCCTTACTTGTAGTTTCAAATAGTGTGCTTAGTTCTTCCTTCAATTCTTTAGTTTTTTGTTTCGTTTTCAGGAGTACCGTTCGTCTTGAGAATAAGAATTACTCTACATTAATAATTTTGAAACAATATAATTTTGAATTTTTTTAAGTAAAATTACCTATCCAAAGCACATTACTCGTACAATGAGTACATAGTGACGTAACTGCAGACACGTAGGCCTCCGTCCCCAACTCCCAGCGTTCAGCTTTGCCTACATTATGCTAAGTCCGAAGGTTCGCTTTGTCATGCTAATGCAAATTCGTCACTTTCACTCCGTATGAAGCGCCGACAGGTTTATTTATTTTGTATAAAATGGATTTGCGCTCTTATCTGTGTGCTCTTTTATCTAAGGCCATAGGCCGGCTCTAACCGTGGGTATTGTATATGTTACGGTTAATGCTACAAGAAGAAGTAAACGTAGGTTTGTCCAGGTTAACTTAGTTTTACCCAGCTTTTTGGGTAAAGTTCAAATAATCACTAAAATTAATTTAAATTTGGAGTTAAGCCTTAACCTTGGATGTACCGCTCGCCGGCTGCTGCCGCGGCACCGTACGCTCGCTCAGCTTACGCGCGTTTGGGTTTACATTTGTAACCCAACCTAACCCATTTGGTTGGTGTGCCCTAACAAATAAAAAAGATAAACCTAAGCTTAACCAACTGCTACCGGCCGCACTTAGGTATAGCCGGCTATAACTAAGTGTAACCGTTCTTAGCTTTTGACCGTACCATAATTTTCGAACTTGACTCAATAAACTCGGATAAAACACAGGTAAGCCTAGATTTACTTCTACGAGACTACTACTTCTACTTAATTAAGTATTCAGTGTTTGTATTTTGATTAATATTGGCTTATGGTTAGTAACAGTTAGGAAAGGGATCTTTCATTTATATTTCATATCTTTTAGAGGTATCTATTATTAACTAAATTAGAGACCACAAAGTTGTTTACTCTGACATAACTGACGCGAGCTTGAAAGCCCGACGGAGACCTTTCAGAATGTAACTGAATGTAAGATAACGTTAACATTAAGCGTTGTTTCCTCGCGAACGACGACAGTACCTCGGAATCGTCCATCTTGCTACAAAAACAAAATTTAGTACAGATCTCATTGCGAGATTATCTTTATCTTTCTCAAACGGCTAAGACTTATTTTGATAGAGTTCTCGAAAACGCTTTTTAATCAGTAATTAGATTATATTGCCCTCTAGTCCCTCCTCTGTCGCCAGGCCGAGTAAATGTTTGTAGATTCTTTATCTAATGAAAATATTTTGTAGGTATTCAAATTGTGTAGCTCTTTGAATTTCCTTTTTAATTAGACATTTTAATGTTTAGATGTTTAGTTTATTACTTTAACTAACTAATATGAAACTCGTGCCTTACGTTCATAGAATGATGCATTTTTTAACAATTCTGACAGATGTAAAAATATTATCCTAGTCTAAGATCCCGCCTAAGATGGACCTTCACCAATCTGGTTTAACACTAAAATCTTAATACATGAAGAACGACTTCTATATTTATTTATTCGTATTTAGAACAGAAAAGTACGGAGAGGAACCTCGGAAAGTTGCCTTATTGTAGCTTAGAGCGCAACGATCTCTACAGTACATACATCAAGGCCATAATCACGTCATGTTTATTGGTTACATACATCATTATTAATAATCAACAATCAGGGAACATACCGAAGTCATATTGTAGCGTGCAAGTGACCGCAATTTAACTTTAAACGAATCAGTACTGAAACAATTAAATCAAGTACAGTCGCAGACAGTATCAGTTGGTAGAACCCATTTGGAGAAAGAATCAATCCATTAGAATGAGTCGACACCGCGGTATCCGTGGACCGATCTTAATGTGCTGCGTTAGTGATGGGCAGCGCAGGCTTTTGTAGTCATTATGCTATGTGACTGGGTGTTCAGTTTTTTTATTTTGGGGCAGTTTGATTTTCAGTTTCGGGTAACTGTACAATTCTAAAATGCCACAAAAGTTTTTAAGTGTTCAGATACACATTGTGTTTTTTTTTTTGCAAGCCGCAAAACATTTACTCAGTCAAATTTAATAAAAAAATCGTCTGGAAATAAATCAGAAGTAGCGGGTCCGCTGGAAGAGATTTCTAAAAAAAATAAACGGTACCTTTGTGCTCTTTTGTCTGTATGTTATTTCCTGTATATGTGTTTTATGTAGATAAATAAATAAATGAAAAATAAATAGGATTTCAGTAATTAAATTAAATAAAACGACTTTCGGCTCAGAAGTCACCGCAGTTCCATCACTAAAAACATTCCGCGTTCTATCGGACAAGTTCGTTTGATGACGTACGATCCGAGCGTCCGCGAATATTGGCATTCCAAATTTAAAATTGAATTTGACTTCGTGCTCTGTTGATTGGCATCGAGACGATTAGTGCTGAATACTCGATCGATATTTTTTTGTCGATAGATTGATTGATAGATGCATTTTTAATCAATGCGGTCCCTATAGTGTCAGAAAGTTCGTTTTGGAATTACTCTCTCTTTATAATGTAATCAACATGTCAATCGTAGTTAATATAAGTAATTTCGTTCATACGTTCACGTGGGAATAGGCATTAACTACAGAACGTCACCTGCTACGACCCTAACATACTTTTTTACTACATCCACGGGGTCTTATCTGGTTTTTCATAGTTTTTATCAATCAAGTCATCAGTCACAAGTTATGTTTACCAGCAAGTATACTTGCCATACTACATTCATTGCTTTAATAAGCCTTAGGCGAGGTTACCCGGATAAACGTTATTTTGTATTGTGTTTTATTCGTAGATGGCACGGATTTAAATCTATTACAAAAATAAATAAATTTCACACTTCGATCTAGATATTTCGGCCGTCGGAAACACGATTACTTGCACTTTACTGCATCCAATTAAATTGCAAAGACCAATAAATTCATGGTCCGGTATTTAATTTGAGTTATATTAACCTTTGAACAATAAAACTTATACCATAAAAAGGCCGTAAAAATTGTAGTAAAAATCGGCCACCATAATTATTGTGAAATATGAAAATACCTATACCATTAATTCCAAAATCAAGTGTTTTCATGCGCTTGCGTCGCGTCCTTTAATCCCGAGCGGAATGCGAAGGAGGTCGGACTTGTGTCAAATTTTTCCGCGCCAACTCCGCTAAGCTCTGTTATAGGCTGTACTTATTGTACCTACGGCGCTCGGGTTAACCTCGCCTTAAGTTTTTTTTAAGACAAAGCTATAAACAATAAATAGCGCCTAGTCAGTAAGCCTGAATACTTGTCTGGTCATAAACAACCGACTGTCAAGAAAAACATCGAAAAGCCAACAACAATATCTAATTTGAAAACCGTACAAAACGCGAGGGAGACGAGTATTAGAGAAACAGTTTGATTTATCCTAAAGCTAAAGGTAGGGGAGGAGGGGTGTTAGTGCAGAATCACTGTGTTCAGATAAAAGTTATTTTAAATAAGTTTTGTAAGATGAATCGCAAGTGGGAATATTTATTAGCAAGAACACGATTTTTCTGATAAAGTAATTTATAATCGGATAGCTTTGTCATACGCTATTTATTTCTCAAAGAAACGTTGTAGTTATGGCAAGATAATTATTGATTATTGACGCGGCCATTGTCTCAAAGAGTACCTGACCTGAGATTCCGGTGACCACGTGGCTTAGTAACTGGATTGCGAAGGTCAGGTAGTGGTGTCCGAGTAAAGTACAGTGGAAACGAATGAATGTAACGAACTAATGGCGAATAGGTACTATAAACACAGAGCGGTTACGTAAGACGTTAAATATTTTATGGAAAATAACTTAACGTTTTTATTACCCAAGGGAAAGCAAATTTATTTGAAATAGATTTCGAGTCTATTGCAATAAATCATGCATAAATATGACTGAGACGTTTATAATTCAGATTTTTAAGTTTTTTTTATTTTTTTTCACTAAAACTGTTTTCTAGAAGTTGACTTTAAATAGCCTCACAAGCAGTATGTTTTGCGTGCGGAACAGTACGCTGAAGAACACTGTTATAAGCTTGTTTAATACGACGACGTTCCACACCAAAAATTTTAATCGTTTTCCAGCCTACTTTTTAAATTCAATATTTGGATGACCGAGCTTTGCTCGGTTTTAAAATGAAACCTAGCTAGATCGATCTAACGCCCCCGAAACCCCATGCATACTAAATTTGATGAAAATCATTGAAGCCGTTCCGAGATTCAGATTATAAAATATTATATATAAATATACAAGAATTGCTCGTTTAAAGATATTAGATAGATATCTCTTCATTCAATTCAAAAATATCCCACACGAACAATACAATAAAAAATATTTGCTGTAATAGTAATGTAAGTAAAAGGAGGCGGGTAGAGGGGTGACGGGGTTCTTAACGTAGGATTATATGTCTGCAGACGTTACTAGAGATTTAGTTGCCTAGGAACGAGCTAGTTTTACTGGGCAAATAAATAATGTTCGCAGGTATGCAGCAAGCGCGCTTCAGTATTATCGACAAAGAAAAAGGTTTTGGAAAATGTTTTGAACATTTTCTACAAGCTATCTAGAGTATTTTTCTCTGAGCAAAAAGAAATGTTGAATTATGTTACAAAGTTTTCAGCAGACTTAATCTTTATAATATGAATTTTTAAATGTTAAAACCAATATATGTTGTTCCATCAGGGATTTCTCAGAAGTGCCCCGATTTCTGCCTAGTTGATGGCAATAGGCTCACCCTCTATTACTTCCAAGAACTTCAACCTAACCGCTGTAATGTGGGGGATTTTATAGAAAAACCTCTGTTTGCAACTCCCCAATATGACAACTAAAACACAGAACATCATAATTCCGAACTCAATAACAAACGAAACTAGAAAGCTCAATTGTTTCGATCCCGCCACAATATACGTAGACGTTAGTACTACGAGCTACGAGACTGCTACGCGTAGGCGGTACGAGCTACGAGCGTAGTAGCTACGGCGTAGCGCGTAGCAACGTGGTTATTGTATATTTTGACGTTCTGGCAATCAGCTGATGCGCTTGTATTGCAAACTTGTATTATTGTTTATAAATGTACGTAACATCACGCTGTTTTTCTCTTATGGGACACATTGAGCTTTAACTAGAACAAAATCGTTTCATAAAAGCATTTTTTTCCTCAAGGTCAAGTTTCGTATTGTAGCGGTAAATAATACAAAATGAACACAATATAAGTAATTTGACCTACCTGTATTTGGATACCTGTGGGATGCCAATCTAATACTGTTGCCGTGGCTGTATTTTGACCAAAGCTTCATAATTATGTATTCTAGCTTTTACCAGCGGCTTCCTCCTCGTGGACTGTATTGAGGTACTGAAAAAGCATGTTATGTCCTTACCCATGTCATGGCCATGCCAAATATTGAAACGACGATAGACAAGGAAAAGAAGAAGAAAAATACAGTAAGTTCTCCAAATGTATACATACAGGGTGCAAACAACCTCATCACGAAGCCGTTAACCAAGCATTCTGTGCATCAAACTAAGTAACTTTACGCAAAAATTATTGCTAGGAAACGACTTTTTTTTGGGGGTGAAAAATCATGTTTTGTGGTAGAACTCAATGTAACGCACTCAAAACATTGTGCTGATGGATGGATTCAATAGTACGGGGGTCGTGGAGACAACTCCACGACACCCGTACTATTCAATCGATCATTGACACCATAAAGTAAAAATCTTACATTAAACACTTGTATTTGTAAAAATCTAGTTGTAAAAATCTTACATTAAATACTTGTACAAAAAAACTTGTCAAAAATTTGGAACTTTGACCCCCAATATCTCCGTAACTAGAAGGTTCCCAGGTATGGTGTAGAACAAAAAAAAAATGATTGCAATGATGTGGAGAATAAGTGCTTTTCGGCTTCGGTACAAGGAATTTTATACCCTCTAAAGTAAATAGTATGTTGAAAGGTTTACCGTAACGTTTGGTATGGACAGTTGGCGTCAAAGAAATTAATCAAGATAATGCGGGTAGGAAGATCAATCACATCGGCCCAACAGTTCTTTGACACTGGAATTGTGGGAAGAGGCGAGTCGCTCGTTTTGGAATCTTTTTCTGTGAAAAATAATGTAATTAGATTGTAAGGCAACTTTAGAAAGTCCATGAAATAAACTTTATTATGGCATCAGTAACAAAGACTGTTTGTGATCCCAGTACCACCATTACTATAAAAAAATAAATAAAATAAAATAAGTAATAATACTAATGAACAGGTGGTGACCTTAAATAAATATAGCATTAGTGCTATTGATGTTCACAAACATTATACTGAGAAGGATCCATATGTCACCGTGGAAAATTCTCAATTAGCGTATATTAATGATAGGATCTTGTTGTCTGGCGATGGCACGGGAGTCTCGGGGCTCTCTCCAGATATTAATATTAATTTAAACTAGAAAGTGAGACAACAGAAGGTACCATTAACAATATTGTTAAACCTACCAACAGCAAGGTATCTTGTTGCACTCAATTAGCTAGTAAAAAAGGGCAGGAACACCTTAAAATTATTCCACCAAAATATCCAAGGCATTTCTTCCAAATTATTAGAAATTAAATTGTTTTTAGAAGATAGTAAGTTTGACATTATTTGTTTTACTGAACATTGGCTTATAAGGATTACCAAATACTTATTAATTATGAGAACTATATGTTGGGTAGCTGCTTTAACCGTAAAACTATGCTTCGTGGGGTTCTTCAATATTTGTAATAAATTGTTTATAATATAAGCAACGTAACGACATAGTAGGTCTCTCGGTTGAACATTGCGTCGAACTGTCCTGTGTTGAGCTAGATAAGCATGTTATTACAGAGGAAACCAGTTTTCTGGGAGTAGCACTGGATGGCCACTTTACCTGGAAACCGCACGTAGAAAAAGTTTGCAACAAACTAAACAAATTCGTTTACGTTCTCTACACACTGCGAAAGACCTCGTTGCTAAGTACTATGTTGACTGCGTATCACGGCTGTGTTGCATCGACTTTACAATATGGCCTCATACTATGGGGTAACTCAACAGACGTGGATAAAGCCTTCAGGGTACAAAAAAAATGCATCGGAGCCATTTGTGGCATTCCACCATGGGAATCCTGTAAACAACTATTCCAAAAATTAAAGCTTCTTACATTACCTAGTATGTACATTTTAGAATGCGCTAAATTTGTTCGACAGCACTTTGACTTATTTAAAAAGGCTAAGACCGTTTCCCTCGAAAAGTAAGAGATCGAGATAGAATAGTTCTGCCTAGAGTGCCAAGGACTTCTCTATATAAAAAGAACTCTTTTAATATTGTGGGCTAATTTATAATAAAATACCAAAGGACTTTAAAGAGCTAACTAATATTTTTTTTTTAAGTTTAAATTATGGCTACTAGAAAAACGATTTTATTCTGTTAATGAATTTATAAATAATGTTAATGATTAATATATTCTTATTAAGGTAACTGTAATAAATGTTGTGTTGTAAAATGTTGCATGTCATCTATATCTGACTATGTATTAGGAACTTCAACTGAGTTTAAGACCATAATGTACAGACCCCCAAACTATTAGAACTTTTCCTTATTTGAATCAATAATAGAAGATGTCCTGGCAAAAATTGCAGCCAGTAATAAATCTACTATTATTTGTGGTGATTTTAATATCAATATTTTACTTTTATAGAACCTATAAGAGTCACTCCATCTTCTGATACTTGTATAGATAATGTTTTCTGCGAATGTGATTACATAGATAAAGCCATAGTTAATTGTCTGCCGTCTGATCATAGCGGACAAACTGTAACTTTTAGGTGTAAAAATTTCCATTGCAAAAATTTCAGATTTAATTTAGACCCATAACTTCTAACAAATTAAATAGGTATAATATTTCCCTACAGAACAAGTTAAGTGTTATGAGCCATGACGATATTAATATTAATAAATTTTATGATCATTTCTTTTCAATAGTTCACACTGAATTCAACAAAACTTTTGAAATGAAGACAAAAAGAATTTGCCCTAAATTTATAACATGCAAGTTTGCCAAAGCCCTGCACATTAGCAACAAGATCAAAACAGTAGAAAATAAAATAAAGACAGTTTGGAAAGTCATAAATAGCGAGACTAATAGGAAGACATTACGTAATACTAGCTACACATTAGATACAGCATGTGGTCCTAAAAGCTCTAATCAGGAAGTAGCTCAAGAATTTGTAAATTTCTCTACCGATATACCGTTAAAAACTACAGAGGCTCTAAATTCCTCTCCTGAAGTCTCAATGGGTTTACTAAAGGCGAATGTGTCTAGATACAAGGCTGAATTTAAATTTTAACACATAAACCCGATGATAGTTATTAAAGCTTTCCGGCAAATAAAAATCAAACTGACCGAAGATCTATGCGGAATGTCTGTCAAAGTTTGTACATCCGTACCTACTTCAGACTATAGCTCCATACAGCTTTATAAATAGCTTTAATTTTTAATTTGTGCGTAGACCAAGGAGTTTTCCCTGATTTAATAAAATACAGTAAAGTCATACCTCTTTTCAAATCCGGGGACAGTAAAGATACTAATTACTAATTATAGGCCTGTATCCGTGTTTCCCGTTTTTAGCAGGGTGTTCGAAAAGGTAATGCTTAATCAAATGCTCAATCATTTTAACACCAACAGAACCTTACACGACCAACAGTATGGTTTCACCAAGTGACGTTGTACAACTGACGCCGGTATAACCTTATCAAAGCACATATTTACGGCGTGGGATGAGTCCCAAAACGCTGTAGGAATATTTTGTGACCTCTCCAAAGCATTTAATTGTGTAAATCACGACACTTTTGAAACTTGAGCATTACTAGGTAAACTTGCACTTAGTTTGTTAAAATCTTATTTGAGTGTTAGACACAACAATATGTTCAAATAAATGGTGTTAATTCACAGAGTTTAAAAGTAAAAATAGGGGGTTCCGCAAAGCTCAATATTGGGTCCTTTCCTCTTTTTAGTATATGTAAATGATCTACCCTATTTACTGAAAAACCAACCACAAAATATGGTGTTTTGCCCATGACACTTCCATAATATTTAAGATCAATAGACGAGCCCAAAATTTAGATGACGTGAATAATGCCCTACTTCAAGAACATAATTGGTTCACAGCAAACAATTTAGTTCTAAGTAAAAAAAAAAACGAAATGCATAAGATTTGCTTTACCGAATGTTAAAAGTAGCGACTGTGATATAGTATTGAATAAAGAGAAACTTGAATTCGTAGATAAAGCGGTTTTCCTGTGGATTACGCTTGATTCAAGGCTACAATGGGGTTCTTATTTAACATCACTGGCGAGGCGGCTAAGTTCAGCAGCATATGCTATTGGAAAAAAGGGAACTGTTTAAGGAAATTAACATCATGACTGTACATTGTCAATACATCTATGAAAACATAATGCACGTAAGAAAAAAATCTACATCTTTTTGGTAAAGAAGGTGACAGACACAATTACAGTACTAGAAATCGGGACCAATTAGTTCGGCCAGGCTTCAGACTCGCTAAAGTAGACTCATCTTTCATGGGGTACTGTTTGAGATGCTTTAATAAAATTTCACAAAGCATTCTTGAACTGAATGAAACAAAATTTAAAACATGGATTAAACGCACACTATGTAAGGACGCATATTACAAATTGGACGATTATATCGCTGATAAAAATGCTTGGCTCAATCGGTTCTGCTCCACAAGGACAGGGGCGCATAAATGGATAGCACTAATTGTATTGTTGGAGCTGCTGAAGATTGTAAAGGTAAGGTAAGGTTGTGATTGTATTGTATTGTTGTTGCTGATCTTTGTATTGCATAAATTCATTATCTTTAGTATTATATAACCGCATAATATCGCATATTGTGTGAGTGCTATATACTAGAATGCTATCAGTCGCTGGAAACCTACGTTTTTCTTGACTTGAATGTGCCCTGGCGGTTAAGAGTATGTCATGCTCACTCAAATGTCTTGCTGATGGTGGCGCGTGTGTCGGATCATTTAGTTCCCTTCAAAATGGTTGAGTTGAATGGTGCTGAACGTGCGTTCGTGAACGAGCGCTGTCAGTTGGGACTGGTCAGCTCTTGGTTGGCACGGCTTATTTTTTTTTTTTTTTGTTTTTACTATGGACACTTTTAACGTGCACATCTTGCTACATTATTCTCACAAAATATACCATCTCAACATAAATGATGTAACCAGGGTTTTGTAAAAATATTCCAGTTTAAAAGAATGTCCATGGAGTTTCTTGCCCGTTCTTCTCCATAGAGATCTACGCCAGGGAATGGGCAACTACAGTTCTTTCACAGTTTTTATGTCTTGTGACTGGGACTGTGGCTACATTTGGTTTTCATCTTTGTTTCGACAATTCAAAGGTGCCTGTAACTGGCCTACTTGAAATAAATGCTTTGATTTTGATAGATCATACGTACGTGCCAAGATAATAATATCTTTGCTTTGTAATAACTTGGCAAGGCGACACTTAAACTCACTTTATCCCTGGAGTTAAGACGGCTATCTGTGTGTTGTGCTATGTCTTTTGTGTGCACTAAATAAATGGTTTATCTATCTATCTATCTATCTACATATCAGTTTCATCATACGCCACAATTATGAAGAAAATTTAAAATAGCGATAGCTTTGCGTAAAACTGAAGTAGATAAAATAATTTCAGCGTCACTCTTACCTCAAACTTACAACCGCACAATAAAAATTACTCCACGGTACAAACGCTAGCAATTGCTGTAATACTGAATAATATCACACTTTTGTCTAGCTCGGGCCGAGCGGCGAGCTTATGGGAATTGCGCGAGTACTCCACTCGGCACCACCAAGTTGTCCCACCGGTGGAGAAAACTGGAATGTTTCGAGTTTTATCATGATTTAATACTTTAAGCACAGAGCAGAGATGTGGACCTAATGCCACAGGTATTCACCAGTCAACCTTTCAGTGATACAGACACAAACATAGGGCCAATCCGAAAAATGAGCTGCCAAGATGACATTAAAATCTTGTCCCACTGGATAACATGGTGGGGCAGAGTGGAATAACCCGATTTGAGTATGCTCGCCTTGCATTTGGTAGCGTAGTAGTAGGCAGATACTCGTTAGTTCAGTTTACTGAACTGGTCAACTGAACTAGTGGGTACAGAGGATTAATATTATAAATGTCTAACTGTGCTTCGCGGCCTCATCGTGTGTGGAAAAATAACGGGTGAGGTTACTTAGATTTGTGATGTCTCTTGGGTAACTTACCGAATTATGGTTACTAAATTTTTAACAATGATGTTGATCAATAGTTTTGTTTTGGATCATTGAAAACAGCTTGAGAACAAAAATATTAATTTAAGAAAATGCTGTAGGTTTGGATTACGAATAACTTCGACACTTTTGGATACAGCTGTTTCTCTATATATTCCTCTGTTAATTAGGAAAATCAGATAAATCAAGAATGAAAATCGGTTCCCTATCCATTGGCTAAAGCTTAGCCCTAATATAACTTAGCATACTTTTGTTTCTCCTAATTATATTTATTTTAGCATAACATTATTTATGCATAACAGCTTACGCATATTTTTTTTACCCAAAATTTTCTAATCGTAATAATGATTAAGCATAACATTCTAAAGCATATTTTTTTTTACGCATCATTTGATATTAAAACATATTTTTATAGGCAACAAAGAAGCATAATAATGAACTCCTAAAATGTTAGACATACCATAATTGGACATACTAATTTATTTCGACGGTTAATTTGGCGATACTTGGGGGGGGGGGGGTTATTTCCAGCTATGAAAGTCTGCAGCAAGCATGCAGTAAGGAAGCATGCAGCAGGCATGGTTTTTGTCACGGCTCCGGCGCTGCGTGGCTCCGGCGCTGCGTGGCTCCGGCGCTGCGTGGCTCCGGCGGTGCCACGCGACCTTATCGTTGCAGATGTGTTTTACGCTGCTCCTCAGCTCGCGGGCCGCTTCTTATCTATCTCCGCTGATTGTGACACCAAGGCATAAGCAAAGCGAGAAATGCCCGTGCGCCAATGAAGGTGATGGGTGGTAGTCACACTCAGTACGGAGTTTACATGATGGTGGTGGTAAGCACGACATGATTTGCACATTTTGAGTGTCATGAAAGTTATCACAATGTCAAATACACTCGGCTGAAGGCTACAAGATTCAAGCATTTTAATGTGCATAGCAAAAAGGGTGATAAAGGGTGGCTCACATCTTGAGACCACGTAGCTAGTGATACACAAAATATAAAAAACGTGAATTGCTGTTCTGTTCAACACTTACCCAGTATGGGCTTACGACGACACAGAATTTATGAAAAGAGTTATAGTTAGGTTACTATTTTAAAATTAAAGCTGCCTGCTTTAAGCCCGAATATTCTAGAACACGTATAACGTACTGGATAATTAATTTCTGGTGAAACGCCCTTTATTAGAAGATTTATCTGATTCCCTTTCATGATTTTAAAACAAACAGCTTCACAAACATTTAAACTGTGACACGAGCAGACGGACTATTTCCAAATCCACAGTTGAATCAAACGACCGACGCTTTGGAATCAATTCGATGGCCATTTAAAAAGGAATCAATGTTATCTATTCACGCATCGGTGGTGATGACATGGAAATATGTCATGTGTCGCTATGGACGAAGCCGTTGGCTAATGTTTTGTGTAGTTTTCTATGGCTTTTACGCATGTGTGGGCAAAAAAGGGCGAAAAACTAGCTTGTTCTGAACAATATATCATAATATTTAGATGTTTTTACGTAGCATGTTTGTGCAGTTTTCACAAAAATACCTCTGTGACAGGTGGACAAAATAGTAGAAGCTTAAATCTTCACCGTTAAATTTGGAACACAATTTGGAATTTGGATACAGTTTTGTTTTTAAACCACAGATATATCTGTGTTTTAACAACACCGATCACGTGTGTGGGTTTTTGCTAGCTACTTTAATTCTTATAAATGACTCCATCCACAAAAGACGGCAATATTTTTTTTGTAATTTTCACGTACAAAACCTGCGCTGTATATTTTCCTGTCATCTTCTGAAAACCGGAGCAATATTCATACCAAACGGTAAATTGATTTACATCCATGAATACATTATTTACTTTGAAATAAACAAATAATTCTCAAAGAGGACACTGAAAAGTTTTAACGTTAATATTCAATATATAAAACTCAGTTTTACGAACTTTATGTCATCTGATTTTATGTAAAACAATTCTATTTGTAAGAGAATGCAAATGAAAGCAAAATACGAATTTTCCGATAAAACAATTAAAATGTTCGTTTTTATATACCTATATACATTTTTGTAGGTGTCACAAACTTTTATTACAGCACATGGCTAAAGTAAAAATGATTACAATAATATAGTAGTGTAGTGAAGTCAAATTCGGCAACGTTAGAAATAGTACGGAAGAAGCATTTCATAATAATTCTCCCAGCGGCGAAGGAAACTGTCAACAACAACAGATATTAAAGGAAACATCGTGCGGAATACAGGAAAAGTAGTAGATGTTTCTCGAAAACAATCTTGGGAATTACGTATTCGTATTTCTAAAACCATCGGATATGCTCGTCTTTTCCTAGCAAAAAGACTGAGTAAACCTTAGTAGAAGCCTTACCGCTCGGGAATTACGACGCGATGTTGTGTTACCACCTTCCTTATGTTACCTAAGTTCCGAAATTAAAGATTTACTCAGAAAACCATCCCCAATAGAATCTCTAAAATCAAAGCAGGTGACCAAGAACAATATTTAGCTAAAACATAAACGCTCGGAAATCGTTAAAAACACAAACCGTCAGCCGTCAAGCGAATTCCAAGGAGGCATAAATCCTTTTCCGTCGGACTTTTTTAATAAGCATCAAGGTGTGGCGGTGTGTGGTGGGGGAGGGAGGGTCGGAGGGGGTGCGGGGCTGGCCTGGGACCAGACGCCCGCCTACGCGCGTCGCTGCGGACGTCTCCACGTCCCGCCTCCGCCACAGTTCGCCAGCGGTGGGCCGCGCGCCCGCCGCGTCGCCGCGTCCACTGCACTACCAACACGTTACATTTACGTATTTTCTACTTAGTTGTATTTTTTAATATTTAAGTTAAAGGTGAGTTTTAAGGGGATTTTTAGGTTGTTTCGTGCTTTGTTACTTTTTGTTGCTTTATTTATTTTTGGTTTTGGGTTTAATTTTTAAAGTGCGTTATTTTCTTGGTGTTATAATTGTGAATTCAGGTACATACAGAAACGTGTTTAAATTTATTTTAAAACCGCGCTGTAAAAGAACCGGTGGAATACCGCAATTTATTTATTGAGGAGCGAAACATAATAATGCTTATGAGTAAAGCTTGAAAATTAAATAAAACGCTTATAATTTTGTGTTTCTCACATCTGCTAACAGTCAAATTGACATTAGAATAAAATTAGTGAAGATTATTAATCGTCGTTAATATCATTCGTCGTTCGTCGTTCGGTCGTTAATTATATTTAAATAAATTAAAGCATGTTCCATTTAAATTACGAGTGGACAGTTTAAGCATCTCTTAATTAATTTAAATCAATTAACACGACCTTAAAAGCTCAAACTCTTGAGTAAAAATTATAGTCCCTTTTTTGGATCTTATGATGGTTTTTAATTTGTCAAGAAAATTTAACGTGACGTGATTTAATATGACGGATTCTTAAAAAATGGCGTGTACTTCGAAATTTTCGCAAAAGCGTGAACAGTTTATCGTTACGTTTTGCGGATATTATGGGGCGTGCGGTAGTTTACTCCCGCGCTTTTAGTAGTTTATTTTACAGTTTGACGCTTTACAAGCGTTTGTGATAATTACGTGGGTTTTACAGCTTATAAGTATCCGTTGACGATTGCAGTAACATAGTTTGTATTTACTTATATTTATGGGCAGGATTTATTTTAGGTCTTTTTAATGAGAGTGGAAGTTGTATTATGATATTCCGTGTAGTCTCCAGCAATAAACCAGGTTAGAGGTGTAAAAAACTACAATAATATCTCGCTGCGATTACTAAAGCATGAACCTAAAGGAAAACATTGCAATTTTTACAGTAAACTGTAGCGGCGGTATTTGGCTTAGTTATATTTCTTAAACGGTGAGGTTTAATAATAACAGACGCATGACGGGGATTCTCAAAGATAAACAACGCTTTCTGGGTTCAGTTCTTGCATGGATTACTTGGGTTACTTGGAATACCATCGATTT
Organism: Xestia sexstrigata; assembly: GCA_941918905.2. Classification (NCBI taxonomy): domain Eukaryota; kingdom Metazoa; phylum Arthropoda; class Insecta; order Lepidoptera; family Noctuidae; genus Xestia; species Xestia sexstrigata. The sequence goes on from OW799201.2 coordinate 24,439,093, forward strand.
CGCCCAACATTACATGCAAAAATTCCTTCATGAGAAACGCAACTGCCTAAATACGTTAAGTAGTTGGTCCCGACTGTCATTCGTAAATATTTGACAGCATTACGGGTGGTAAGAAGTCTAAAAGTCTGACAGCCAGTCCTGCCAAGAGTTCTCATGTTACTCGTTGTGTAGTTGTAGTTGTAGTTGTGGAGGACAGATGTAAGTCACTTCATGTAGAATACTGGAATTCAGCTGTATCTGATTACATTGGAATATACTTTATTGTACACAAAAATTGTTACATTAGCTCTTTTACATTATTCTTAAATGTATGGCGGTCTTATCACTTATAGCGAAGTCCATTCCTCCGCGTTTTCTTCTTCAGAATCGTAGGATAAAGTATTATTATACTTAGTTAGGTTAGGGTAGGTGCTTAGTTAGGTTAGGTTATCGAACTTTGTTAGGGGGTGACACGAATACTAATGACCCGCATTTCTAGTAAAATTCAATAGAAAAAGAAACTTCAAAATACGCAGCTCTCTATTACTAGCAGATGGAATGATCCCGCTGCAAATTATTTAATAAAAGCTCTTTTTGCGACACATAAGTGTTGGAGTGAAAATATGCGGGCTTGTTTTCCAAAAATCAAAAAAGGGAGAGTTTCTGAAGTGAATTAGAAAAGGATGTACAAAGAATGATATAGCTAGAAGGAATGTGTCCGCTGTGATGACAAGTAATAGAGAAGTATGGAAGAAGAAGACATGCTGCGCCGACCACAAATATATTGGGATAAGAGCTGGAGTATAATGACATAGTGAAGTACGTAAATTGTTTCAATGGTATTTCTGAACGGCCCTTAGGCTTGCTAGGGGGAAATTGAAAAGAAAGAAAGAAAGGAAAATCATTTATTAGCCAAAACAGACGGGACAAAACACAAATAAAAATGGTTAAACTAACACTACAACTAGTAAAATTAGACAAAGAGAAAAAAAAAAAATGAAATGAAATTAGTCCTGTACTAGGCCAAAAGGCCTGTATCTCAGCATGGTGCTGTAACATTAAAAAAAAACGTCACAGCGCTGGTATTCTGAAGCAATGAATTGAATTCCTCAATGTAATTTTAATACTTTACGACTATATACGTTCCCACCTAAATACTTAAAACATTTTCAGGGATTTCAGAAACATTCCAGAAAATAATTAACAAAGTTATCAAACTTTTGACCCAAACTCGACTAAAATAGACCACGATACAATAACCAACGTATGCTGTTAAATAGATGCAAAATAGACTAAACACAATAGGTTAGTACAGTCTTATTCACATGTCCTATCAACTTGTGGGTATAAATGAGCGACTTAATTAATACGCTACGAGCTGAGTTACTTGTCGCTACACTGTAACGTACCCACTTGAACTACGTAGCTACAATATGTATACATACAAACGTATACATGTTTACATGTAGTTATAACCCTTTGGTAAAGGATAATAACTTGTTATAATAAGTACTTACATTGATCAAAGGTGAAGATGTAACACAGGTACCTACTCTGTATTCAGTAAATACTAATATAATAAAGCTGAGTGAGTTTGTTTGTTTGGTTGAACGCGAGGAACTACCGGTTAGAATTGAAAATATTTTTTAGTGTTGGAAAGCTCATTTATCGCGGAAGGCTATGTACCATTACGCTACGGCCAATAGGAGCGGAGTATTTATTAATATAGGTTCATATAGGTTGCTTCTGTGTACAGCATTAGGTATACATAGGCTTTAGTCTTGGACTTACACAGTCGCCAATTACAGGTTGACGAGCATTCACAAAATAAGTGTTAGCATTAGAGAAATAAAATTAAAAAAAAAAAAAAAAAAAATGAGTGGATATAGACATGAAATACAATAGGCATGTCGACAGTATCAAAAAATAGCAAATCTATTTACTTCGTCAGTTAGAGTATTAGAAATTAATGGACACGTATTTTTTGTTTTTGTAAATCAATTAATATTGACAAAGATAAAACGCATCAAAACTCGAGAGTAGGGGCTCGTAACGTCTGAACTAACTAAAAATTATACCTAGGCGTGACGTATTGAGAATTTTAAAAGCGTCATATCTTCGTTAATTTTGGTTTACGTAACAAAAGAAAATACACGGGTCAAATATTTTTTGATAATCTAACTGACGGACTTATTTTTCTTTTTTTGGCGTCTCGCCTATAGTAGACCCTACATGTATGAGATTATTTAGCTTACAAAGCAATACTAAGAAAAAGAAAAACGTATGGTGTAATTTTACTAACTAATTACAATTCAAATAAAATAAAAACCGGCCAATAGCGAGTCGGCCTCAAACACCGAGGGTTCCGTACAAACTTTTTAAAGGACAAACTTAATTTTGCTGTTCGATAGTCAAATCGCTTTGTTTTTTGTTATTAATTTACATATTTACGTTTTTCAGATTTTTTCCTTTACATGCTGTAAGATCTTGCATTTTTCAAATTTCGTCATTCTAGGTCAACGGGAACTACCATATAGGTTTTCAACCCAAAACCTATAGGGTACTTCCGGTTGACGTAGAATTGAAAATTTTGGTTAAAAGCAAGGTCTTACAGCAGAAGTAAAGGAAAAATTCTAAAAAATAAAAAAAAATTGAAAATTAAGTTAAATTTTGGTACTTACAAGTTCGCGAAAATCTAAATTTGCCCATATCTTTTTATCATGTTGACTCAGAACCTTGTTTTTTATACACCTAATAGGGACTATAGACCTCAGTATCTGATATAAATTTCAACTTGCTAGGTCCACCCGCTAGGCCCACCCGTTCCTGATAAATCGGTGGTGGCAGACGGACAGACAGACGGACAGTCGGACAGACCACCAGACGGACAGACGGACAGACTGACAGACGAACAAAAAAGTGATCTTATTAGGTTCCTTTGTTAACTTTTGAGGTACGGAACCCTAAAAAAGACAGGTATGATTATAAGTGTTAAAACAGATAAAAATGAGATCAGAACTATGAAAATAAAAAAAATATTATAACATTGTTAAAAATAAAGAAAGAAGTAGATAATAAAGTAAAAAAAACCGAAGGAATCATTAATTAATACTAACATAACAAAACATTGTGTTGCGATTTTCGGGAATCCAGTAATTGGGATTTAAAGATTTTTATGGAATTAAGGTAAATGTCGACATCAGGGAAGGATTTAATATCTCTCTACAGAGTCTATTAAGTGGCGAGTTTACACCAATATTTAAGTTAGATCCTTGAGTATTGAACAGGTTGGTCATAGGATATCTAGGAAAATTGTGAGGTACTTTTAGTCCGATACGTAAAACTAGCTTACTGCAGTCAAATTATTATTTACTAATTTGTACAAAAACATGAGATCCTCCATTAGTCTACTTTCATTTCATACAATTGAAGGCGTTGTTCATATGGACACCGGGAGATATTACACTGAAAGTATACGCTAGGTGTTTTGTAAAAGCCCTCTGGATGCTTTCGACTCGAGTATTTCAAGTATTAGTAAAAAAAAAAAACAAAAACGGGGAAAATTTATTCCTTAAGAGAGCTTCCATTGCGTGCGCAGCGCAGACGCAGACTAGCAGACGTACTGCGGCGTACCATCCGCACTTGGTTGACATCCCGATGTGTCGTACTAAGCGCTTCTCCTCCACTTTTATTATGCGCACAGCCAAAGTCTGGAACTCTCTGCCTGCGTCTGTGTTCCCACCCACATTTAACCCGCCTGCCTTCAAAGCAAGAGTGAACAGGCATCTTCTGGGCATGGTCGTTCCATCATAGATCTCATCTATCGCTTTCCATCAGGCGTGATCGAGGTCAAGAGCAGGCCCATATTGTAATAAAAAAAAAAAAAAAAAACGTACTGGCGAAATATGTTTTCTTGTTGTGTGCTGTTTCTGTGCTGAGTGCACCGTGTTGTATAAGGTGCAAGAGTTATAAGAATTAAGATACCTGCTACTTAAAAAAAACGATTTAATTTTGTACAAAGAAAAAAACTAAACGTTACACCAAGTATTATTATTTATTTATTCATATAACAATTCGCATTGTGTTTGAATTAGTTTGTACATTAATTAATATCTAATAGCTTAAAACAATAAATTATGAATATAAAACAGTCAAATTGACTTAATTTTAAATCTAAAATAACATATGATAATTATTGTGTCAATAGAATGTAAATAGTAATTATATAAATTATTGTAAATATTGTCATGTCAAATACTTGTAAATCTATTCTCTAAAATGCACAAAAATCGAATAATGTCTTGAATAAATATTTAATGTCAAAAAGGTAATTACTAAATATAAAAAACTATTCACCATCATTTGTCACCAATTCAGATTAAGAATATAAACATTTATTCAACAGCTTTAAGTTTGGCTTTGAATAGAGTACCTTTGTAAATCAATGATCTTAGGTCAGTAGGCAACTTATTAAATAATTCTACTGATTGGCATTTAGAGCAATGATAGTAATATTAAGTTTCAATTTTTATTTTTATAAAGTTTCTTCTAGTTTTCTCTCTAAGTTCACGTTCTTCTCGTGATTCGTGCTCGTGTATGTATTTCGCAAAGTGGCTGAGTAGTAATAAAACATATAAACTTAGTACTGTCAAAATACCAAATTTTTAAAATATTCTTTACATGACTCTTGTGGGATTCTGACAATTGTTCTTAATGCACGTTTCTGTAGTATGAATGCTCTTTGGCAATTATACCCGTAACTGCTCTCCCAAAACATAACGCTGTATCGTAACAGTAACAAATATGTGGGTAATTAAACTTATACTTAACTACTTATTTCTAATTATTATTTATTTTTAATTTAAAAAAGAGTAAACCTAAAAGCGTAATAATAGTAATAACTGGTGACCTGGGACTGCGTGGCGAGAACAGGATCTATGTTAACGATCATTTAACATTTGAAAACAAAATCCTACTCAATAAGACCAAAGCCAGAGCTAAAGAACGTGGTTTTGAGCATGTTTGGGTCAGGGGATGCAAAATAATGCTGCGGAAAAATGAAACTTCCCCAAAATATCACGTCAAGTCTGAGCAGGATCTAAATAAGTTTTTAAACTAATGATGTCGATTCAACACTCTGGCGAGTTATTTGTTTACATTGGTTCAATAAGATCAAGAAACACATGTACTCGTTTTTTCTACGCATTCCTGTCTCACCGGCCCTTTGTTCTCTTATCGCTTGGTATGAATCATTCCACATTACTTTTATTTTTCAATTTTATTTGCTATTCATATACTCCTAAGGATACTTTTCACTTGTTAATTCAACAACACCGAGTTTTTTGTGGCTATATTTTTGATAATTATCTTTTCTACTTTTGCACTGTGCTAACCGTACCCTATGTACTTGCCGTTAAAGTGCTTTTTTGCATACTCATAGAAATCGATCTAACCTTTGGAAATATTTGTTCGGACGATTTGAATGTACCTTACATTTTTACTATTTATATCATGCGTATAATTTTTATTGTATGTTATGATGGCTCCCCTTAGTATTTACTACCAAAACGTGCAGGGACTACGAACTAAAACTGAACTTTTCTTTAGAAATGTATGTGTCAATAGTTTTGATGTTGTTTGCCTGACTGAGACATGGCTAAATGCCGGGATATCTGACTCCGAACTGTTTGACGACAGATATCTCATATGGAGACGGGACCGTGACTATGCGAATACTAATCAAGGTTTAGGAGGAGGTGTCTTAATTGCGGTTCGACGTGAGCTAGTGGTGGACTCTCGCAGTGAGTGGTGCTCGAGTGCTGAGGACTTGTGGGTTACGTTAACACTATCGCGAAAGAAACCGCGAGCTGCGTATAAAATGCACATTTGCGTTGCTTACATCTGCCGCCAGAATCTAGGAAACTCTCTAGCAGTCCAGTTGGGCATTTTTTCAGAGAACCTATCGGATATTGTCCTTAAGCATTCTGCTGCCAAGTATGTGATCCTGGGAGACTTTAATCAACCCAATATAACGTGGCTGCTGGCTGCCGACAGTCACTCTTTATATCCTACTGGGCTGTGTGGAGATGCGCAAACTAACTTTATTGACAATTTCAATATCTGTAACCTTGTACAGTATAATTGTCACTTAAATAAGAACAATAAGATTCTGGATCTGGTGCTATCCAACGATGAGGTTGTAGTCACACGTTGTGGGGATCCACTGGTGCCTGAAGATTCGCATCATGGGGCATTGTGTGTTTCTGCGGACTTTGTTGAATTGCATAGTCTTCCAGTTCGTCCCTATGTTAAGTTTTTATATAATTTGGCTGACTATAATGCAATAAATGACGAACTTAATCTGGTGGATTGGCAGAATGACTTGAATCTTCGGCCTTTAGAAGAGGCCGTTAAATATTTCTATTCCATTATTGATAGACTGCGTAACACCTACATACCGAAAAAAACAGTGCTTTCCCAATCGAAATATCCGCCTTGGTATAAAAGCCCGTTGGTCAAAATTATTAAAGAAAAGGCTAATTGTCATGCTAAATTTAAAAAATATGGAAACCTTTCTGATTATCAAAGTTTTGTTTTACTACGACAACGTGCTAAAGACTTAGAAAAAGTAATGTTTGAAGACTACATGAAAAAAATGGAAACAGATATATCTAAGAATCCTCGAGCCTTTTGGAGTTACGTTAAGTCAAAAAAACAGTCCAACTCTTATCCGTCAGTACTACACTCTGGGCAGCTGTCTTCTGGTGACGGTGACGTAATCTGCAATATGTTTGCTGACTATTTTCAGTCCAACTTTCTTGAAAGCACTAGTACAGGTGATAGTGGTTTTTCTCGTGATGTGGGTCACAGTAGTGCGGCGCAGAATACATCAGATATCAGTACTATTGAAATAAATGAGCATGAAGTTCATAGGCTACTGAAACAAGTTGATGTCAACAAGTCCGCTGGACCAGACAATATTCCGCCGTTATTTATAATGAACTGCGCCAAGAGTCTGTCTGTCCCGCTCTCAATCCTGTTCAAAAGATCACTCGACATTGGTGTGGTACCCACGATCTGGAAGTCGGCATACATAACACCGATACACAAAAAAGGACCTAAAACCTCTGTTGACAATTATAGACCGATCTCTAAATTGTGCGTGTTTGCAAAGATACTGGAGAAACTAGTCCATAAACAAGTCTATTCGGCTCTTCAACATAGTTTTTGCGAACATCAGCACGGTTTCTTAAGAAGTCGGTCTACCACGTCTAATCTGATTCTCTGCAGTGAATTCCTGTCAGAATCTATGTCTCACCGGTCCCAAGTCGATGTTATTTATACCGATTACAGTAAATGTTTTGACAGAATAGATCATGTTATCTTAATGCGTAAAGTTTTATCGATGGGTATCAGGGGTAACCTCTACAGGTGGTTCATGTCATATGTTGAGGGTAGATGCCAGACCGTGGTGCTGAATGGTTACTCGTCTAGAGTTATGCGTATTCCCTCGGGAGTTCCCCAGGGATCGTTATTGGGGCCGCTCTTGTTCAATATTTTCATCAACGACGTAATTTCCTGTTTTCAGCACTGTAAAATATTGTTGTATGCAGACGACATGAAGATCATGAAACAGGTTACTACCCAGGCAGATGCTCTCTTACTACAGGCGGAGCTAAACGCTTTTCAAAACTACCTGCAAATTAAATAAGTTGGACTTAAACGTCTCCAAATGCTATGTGTGTACTTTCACCCGCAAACCACAACCTTTATATTTTTCCTACAAACTTATGGATACCCAAATAGAAAGGGTCAGCGTAATCAGGGACCTAGGGGTTACTTTTGATTCGAAGCTTATCTTTGACACACATATAAATAATATTGTCAGCAAAGCGTCGAAAGCTCTAGGTTTCATCTGCAGGGTCTCATCAGAGTTCAGGAACATCAAAACTATCAAGATTCTATATTGCGCATTCGTTCGTAGTCACCTCGAGTATGCCTCTCAAGTCTGGAACCCTAAATACAACGTCTATATCGGTCGATTGGAGGGCATACAGAGAAAGTTCTTAAGGTACATTCAATTTCGTTCCGAAATATATTTACCAAATTATTTTAAACGGTGCAAAAGATTTCATATTCTTCCTTTGCATAAACGAAGGAAAATCTCAGACTTGGCATTTCTAATCAAAATTGCAAACGGATCCAGCGATGTCCCTGAGTTGCTAAGCAAGATTGGGCTGCGGGTACCTGGTTCGTTCCTGCGTAAATCTCGTTTGTTGCACATACCAACGACTAGGACTAATTATAGACAAAACTCGTACATGATTAGGGCGAGCCGTGAGTACAATGCGACTTGCCGGGAGGTTGAGATCGACATCTTTAATACGAGCGTGTCTAAATTGAAAAAGACCCTTTGCAACCACTTCTTCGACAACCTTTGAATTGTCAATTTGTGTTCATTTTTTTTTTTTTTTTTTTTTTCTTTCTTTATTGGTTTTTCTATAATGTTTTTGTGTGTACTAATCCTTACCACTGTCTTTTAGTTAAGTTATTCTTGTTTGATTTATCTATTGTATAAAACTATTTGTGAAAACTTGTAATTGGCCATATTATTGTTATTAACTAAACTATTGTGTCTCCTAGCTGTAAGTTTTCCGAAAATAATAAAATAAAATAAAATAAAATAAAATAGCAAAAACAAGAAAAATAGTGTAAAAGTGTGAGTGTGTCATAAGTGTGAGTATGTGTGTGTGTGTGTAAGAGTGTGAGTGTGCGTGTGTGTATATATTTTTATTTGATTTTTAAGTGCCAGTTTTTGAGAGATTGTATGTGACAATTGAGTAACTTATTGCTATTATGTATCTTGCTATTTAATATACTGTAAAAGTGCCTCAGTCTCTTCATACGTGAGTTTTTTGATCCAGTTTGTTACGGCTTTCTTACAATCATATGTGCTTTTGGTATATACGAATATATTTTTGTTTACCTTATTGTATAGTTCCGCTGAGCGTTTATTGAATTGTCTGCATGCAAACACGGTTTTAGTCTGGGAAACTGGTTCTACCAAGTCTTTCCTTCTTTTGATGAGTTTTTCTGAATCAAATGGTAGGGTTTTATGTTTTTAAATATGGTTTGGATTATGTACAACTTTCTTATCGAGATTAAATTGCTGATAGTATAAAGGCTACTTGTGGGGTTTAATCTATTTTTGAAGTACATTATCTTAATAAGAGCACGCCGCGGCTGGGCTCGCTCTAAGTATAAAAGTTTGGTTTTAGTTGCACCTCCCCACACCGTGATACAGTACAGTAACACCGATTGCACCAGAGCCAAGTAGGTATACCTTTTTTTTTTTTTTTTGTTGCGTAATCATCAAATGACTTCTCCCGCTCTGGGCGAGCAGGAGGGAGTGCCAGACTTTTACTGACTAAAACCCATCCATGTTCCTTCATCGCCCTTTGTGTTCCGGGGTCACGGTATCTCTTTCGAACAGTCCCACAACCCCGGCACGTATCGGTCCTTGCGGACCCTTTCCTATTGCTGACTCTCTTTGAGGCGCGCGGGGCGTCTCCCGCGGCGGCCGGGACGCTGTGAGGTTCTCTCCCTCTCACGTTCCGCCACCTCCTTCCCTTCTTCTAGCATTACTGCTTCGCAGAAGTAGGTATACCTCATTCAGGATGTTTCTAGCAGATTCACGTTTACTGATAATATCTTTTGGAGCGCAATGATTTAAATATCCAGCTCAGTCTCCTAACTCTACCTATTTGTAACCTGTTCTAGATGCTGGTACCATGATAGACGTTGGTCAATTACTACTCCCAGGTACTTAGTCTGCGAAATTTTGGAAATACATAGACAGGCGCAACAATTATCTAATGGATCTGCGCAAACATGAATTTTTATGTTAAAATCGCCACGTGGTTGCGTTCTGTTACTCACGCTAAAGCATACGTAATTCGTCTTGGATGTATTTAGCGTGAGCAGGTTATTATTGAGCCAGCTGGCAACTTGGGCTATGCCCATCTCTGTTTTTAGTTTGACGTCATGCCATGAGTTCCCAGTAAAAACGACAGAGGTGTCATCGGCGTACGAGAAGACTTTTGCATTTTCGATGTTCATGTTGTATAGGTCATTAATATACAAAATAAACAGGGTAGGACCCAGTATGCTTCCCTGTGGGACACCATATGTCACCTCCGTTTCTTCAATGACATATTCTCCCATCTTGACCTTCTGCCTCCTTCTTGAGAGGTAGTCTTTGAATAATTTCAGAGCAGTATCGCTTACTCCAGCATTTTCGAGTTTGTTTACAAGGTTAAGGACAGAAACGGTGTCAAATGCTTTTTAAGGTCTAGAAAGACCGCTAAGCATTATTTCCCAGCATCAAGGTGTTCAGTAACAGTAATTTAGAGCTAAAACCGCATCCTCCGTAGATAATCCTTGCCTGAGGCCAAACTGTTGGTTCGACTGTAAACTGAATTTATTTAAGTATTGAGTTAATCTAACATTAAGAAGTTTTTCAATTATTTTGGATATTGACGGAAGGATAGAGATAGGTCTGTAGTTATTGACATCGTGTCTGTCCCCGCCCTTATGCACTGGAGTAATAATTGATTGCTTGAGCAGCTCAGAGATAATGCCTTTTTGAAAGCAAAGGTTAAGATGGGTTATTATGGGAACGATATCATATCGAGCAAACTTAAGGAATTTAGTCGAGATCTTGTCCCATCCTGGGGCACTGTCAGATTTTAAGCCCATCAATATTTTGATCTACTTCATGAGGATCAGTGTCTAAGAGTACAAAAGTATTACTCTGTGCAGGTTGGTTTATAGCTTGTTTATTATTAGTACTTGGTACTATTTGCCGAGCTAACAATTTACCAGCTTTGGCGAAGTAATTATTGACAAAGTTTACTGATTCTAGAGGCGATGTTCTAATATTTAGTAATTTGGTGTTATGATCTTTAATTTTATTAGAGTAAGTTAGGTTCTCTATATTTTTCCATAAAAGCTTATTATTACCAACTGATATTTTACTAGTAGGTCCCTTTCATATTTACGTTTTTTTTTTTTTTATAAGTGAGTTACAATGGTTTCTTTATCTAGTATAGGTTATTTTTAAGGTTTCGTTATGTGAATTAAGCCTAGATTGTTTCTGTACTTTGTTACGATTTCTTATGCAACGCAAAATGCCTGTGGAGACCCACGGCTTTATTGTTTGTTTGCTGTTAGGTATATTACGAGAGGTAGTGTCTCTTTCTAAGGTGTTAGCAAGTATATTTATGAGTAGGCCGGCTAATTGATTTGGATCATCACAAAAGAGGAGTTCCGCTAAATTTTGTTGCTGTAGATCTTTCAGTGCTTGTTCAAAGTTTGTAATAGTCGTAGTTTTATTTGAAGGCAGAGTGTTTTTAATTTGAGACAAATACAGAAATGTCGTATAATGGTCAGTCATTGTTGTATGTAATATGGCAATATATGGAGTTACTTTTTTTAAATAAATTTTTAGCATGTAGTGGTCTAAACAATTACTTTCCCTCGTAGGTAGTGTATGACCTGTGAGTATTCCATGCAATGATAACATATTCTGATAGTGATTTCTGTTTTTATGTTCATAGGATGACTCTGTATCTTTAACTCTACTGTTAATGTTAATGTCTCCTGCAATAATAATGTTTTTGCTTGACTTCAGTTTATCTACACACATCAAAAGTATCTAGGGATCAACATATATTTTTGCAATAACTTTTCTCCTGATTGATATTAATTAAAATTTTCTTTAAGGATTCATCAAATAAAGTGTTTTCGTTTGTCACAGTAACGATAAACCAAGTCACCTTTGCATTAATAAAGAAATTTGCCATTTTCCTAATAAAGGGATTTTTGACATTTGAACCACTAACATTAAAGTTCGAAAAAAAGACTGAAATAACAGTTTTCTTTAAAATTTTATTGGGTAACTTAAACAATTAATAATCCGTGTTTCTACCGCGAACACTAACAACACAAGAACATCGGTTTGGCATACTCAAAATGAGTTCATCCAAATCACGCTGTGGAATGGCCGCCCATGTTCGTTGCAACAACAAAAAAAGGTCTTCTTGCGACTGGATACCCTCCATATTCGGCAGAGCTCTTCTCTGTAGCATATCCCATGCATGCTCAATCGGGTTCAAGTCTGGCGACTGAGCAGGCCAGGGCAGGACATTGATGTTAGCTGCGGCGAGAGTCTGTCTTACAACTCTTGCGGTGTGCGGTCGTGCATTATCATGCATTAACTGAAATAAGGGACCGATTTGCACTTGTAGAGGAACGATGACGTCTGATACAATCGTCTCAGCATAAATTTGAGCGTTGAGGTTGCCTCTGATCCAAATCAACTCAGTTCTTCCGCCGATCCAAATACCCGCCCATACCATGATGGTTCCACCACTATAAGGATGGACTTCCTGGCAGGATTTTAATCGCTGTTGGCGTCCAGGGGTTCTCCAGTGTCGTATACGTCTTGTATCCGGTCTCATACCAAAACGAGACTCATCAGAAAAGCACACGAAACGCCATTGTTCTTCTGCCCAATTTCTGTGTTCAAGAGCCCATTGATATCGAATCCTACGATTGTGCATTGCTATAGGTGGTACCCGTAGCGGTCTTCGGGAATGAAGGTTCACTTCATGCAAGCGGTTTCTGACTGTTTGGTCGCTAATTAAGTTCCCTGAAGAGTGATGAAGCCTCACGGCTAACATCATGGCGGTTATTGTTGGAGCTCTTCGAGTTAAGATTTGAATGTATCGGTCTTGTCTCCGTGTGGTGCAGCGATACCGTCCTCCATGGCGCTCAGCCACGGTACCAGTGCTTCGGTAACGTGTCCAAAGTCGACTGATAACACTCTGACTTGTATTCAGAGCTAAAGCTACAGTACGTTGCCGGGAACCAGCTTCTATCATTCCCACGGCTCTGAGCATTTCTTCCCTGCTTAAATGACGTCGCCGCTCCATAATAACGTTGGTTTTAATCAGTAGTAGGGAAACAGTAGCACTAATAATGTCTTCAATGCGTTGTATGTTTTTATAGGGAAAATATTGACAGCTTATTTTCATCTTTTACTCGAATTTGATTGAGAGTTCCTGATTCAAATTATGAAATGCACCAAAAAGGATCCATATAAATTTATAAAATCATAAATTTATTACAAAGCCACATCTCAATCTCAAGAAATCCGCATAAAAATGCTTGATCCCTAGACATTTTTGATGTGTGTAAGTAAGTACTAAGGGAATTTACGAAAATATCTATGTTTGAATTTGAGGGGGAACGGTAAATACATAATATTATATTATTGAGTATTTCTAGTTGGAGACAAGACGCTTGTGATATTTCAATTTCTTGAACTTTAGGATTTAAAGATTGCTTCACAGATACAGTTACCCCATCATTTTGGTTTAGTTGGCGAGTAGTACAGTAGGTTAAATAATTATTAAGTTGGGGCACTGGTTTATTGGAACTAAGTCTACATTATGTCAAAACTATAACGTCTGTTTCGAATTTAAAATTAGATAGGTTAAGTATGAAGTCGTCAAAGTTACAGTAAATACTCCATAGATTTTGGGAAATAATAGTGAGGTCGTTTCTATTGATAAATTCATGCTTATCTAGATCTGAGCTATTGCATTCGACTGTAGGAGCCACCTCGAAGTTGTCTATTTCAGTAATGGTAAGTAAAGTGTCAGACATTAAGGTTTTTATAAATAGAATATAAGTTATTGGTTAGGTAAGTGATTTGAATAGGTCTAGTTGCCTTAAGAAGTTTATACATTCTTCTAATGTTTATGGAGTTTTTAGTCTATTTCTGACAAGATACTTGAGTATGTACAAAAGCTGTGAGAATAGTGAAAGAAGTGTTGGTTTGTGTATGTTTGAAACTTATGGTAATTGTGTGTGTATGGGAGTATTGTGAATAACTAAAATTGGGTAATGCCCTCGTCAAGTCTCTAGCAAGGAAGTGTAGACCTTTCTGGGTTAGGTGCATATTATTTATAGGAAGACAGGGGTATCTTCTTGGGATTTAAAGCCCAGGTGCTTACAGCATAATTTGGTCTTGTTTTTTAGATTATATGCCTTACCCATCTTCAGTATCTCAGACCTCAGTAGAGCAGATCCAGTTTCTACAATGATAGGGGTATTTTGCGAATCAGTGTTTTTACCGCGTACTCTATAGATGTATCTAATGTCATATTTACCAATATTGCAGGTTAGTACGAGCAAGACTCAAAGCCATTTCTATTAGGTCTTCTTTGCTTTGTTTAAAACAACATAACATTGGTTTTATTTGGATTTATTATTAAATTATTTGCTGTAAACTAAACAGAAAGATTCTTTATACACTTATTTACATTTTCTGTTCTCACTCATTTAAGTTCTATGACCCGATTATGGCGTTTGTATCATCTGCAAACATTACAAGTCCTAAGCTGCGTCGGGTTGGGTATTATCCATAAAATTTAGTAAAAAAATTGTAAAAATTAAATATAATATTGGTCCTAAGATTAAGCCTTGAGGCACACCGCGGCTTATGTTGGTAATTTTTGACTTATATATTACTTCATTCACACACTTTACGTCACAATTGTTTGAGTTAATGTCTTTTATTTTTACGTACATTCTACGGTTTTTTTAATAAGATGTCTAAAGTTGTAACGCTTTTCCTCCAATGCCATAATGATATAGTTTAGCTAGAAGTAGCTCGTGATCTACTGTATCAAACGCAGAACTTAAATCAATAAATAAGCCAGCTACCTTCATTTTATTATTTAATTTACTAATATTTTCAAGATTATCTATCGCATCTGAGGAGCCTATCCCCTTTTGGTATCCAAATTGTCTAAAGTTAATTATTCTATTTAAATGTAAGTGGGTCATTAATCTAGTTTTCATCAAATTCAAAATTTTTTTGTTATTAAATTGGTACTTAATAAGGATATTGGCCGGTAGTTTTTGGGATCCGTTCTTGTACCCTTTTTGTGTAGCAGAACCAACATTGATATTTTAAGTTGTTCAGGAAAAACAGACTCTTCAATACATTTATTAATGAACTCAGAGGATACGCTAATATTTCTATATTAACCTTGATCACCGATATTGGCACGTCAGCGTGTCCACAAGACGCTGTGTTTTTTCACCTTGCGTACAATTTTTGTTATTTCCTGTGGTGTCGTCATATTGAATGACGTTGACGAATGAAACGAATATATCGAATGAAAGTTGACGACACCATATTAGTTTACTTTACTAAACTATCTGAAGTGTGGGTTTAACCTTTTTTATATTTTGTGTATCAAAATTACCAAAAAAATGATAATTTCAAAGGTCACAGAAAGATCTGAATATGCAAAGAAGCACAATATTGGATCCCATTCCAACAGTCTCCTGACCTTTAGCAGTTTAGGCTTATGTTAACAATATATGGGTACAAATGCGGATGCGTTCAAGGGCGGTGGCGGGGTGGCGGTCATTTTACGTGAATAATAGAGAAGAGTAAATTAACATGGATTCTTGGCACGCGGTTATAATCGGAAAAAACTGATATTTCGTTTTTTCAATCCAATTTCCACAAATAATATTACAAATCTTTATCGTGTGGTTAGTGCCTAACCTGTAGTCAGAGTTATATGTCTTGGCTTTACATGCCGTCGAGAAATATCTGACAGGCATGCTGGGTTCCTCATGATATTTTCCTTCACCAAGTTATTATTATAATTAGTAATAATACGCACATGAATCCAAAAAATCTGAGGTGCGTGTCGTGGGTTTGAACTCGAGACCTATGACTTGCCAGTCCGAAGGTCACACCACTAGACTATCACTGCGATTGCGAATAAAACTAGAAGAAGAAGAATTTTACAAATGCTTGCGTACGTTGGTACGCAAGCATTTGTGGGGTGGTACTAAGGGGTGTTGACCCCTCCTGACAATGTCATTAAAGCGTCATAAGATACATGCAGCACTGTATGAAGCAAAAAACAACCGCCAAAGTTCGCAAAAGTAAAATTATTTTTCCCAAAGGGAACAGGAATTTTCTTGTTCCTTAAAATCGCAGCAGTCAGTGTTTGTCAAAGTGTACATCAAATTAATAAATATCAAGGAACTTTGTACTCGGCCAATACAAAGTTGAACAAGAACCGAAATGTGTCAAAAGTTTGAATTTTAGAAGAAAATTAATCTAAAACTCTGTCTGAAGTCGGTGAGCGATACAATAATATTAAATCAATTACTCGTTGTTATTATAGTACTCTGCTTGTAATTAAGGAAGAAGTTATTGTTAAAAGAGTAAAGAAAGATTTTGGCTCTTTGTTTTTTACCATTTATTTTTATTTTCATATATCGTCAGTCAGTTTGTCAGTTTTGAGCATCTACTATGTCGCTTTGGTTGATTCTACTTAAAAGACCAGAAGGATGCATTTAGGTTATGTACAGTTTTTTTCCTTTGCTCAGTAACTTCTAACTTCTAACTTCTAAGAACAGAATATCAGTAACACATGGTACGCGGAGTTCATGCCACAAAAGACCAGATACAATGCCCACAGTATTCCCCCCCCCCCCTCGACCCTCACGTCGCTAATCGCTCACACTCCTGAGCCCTTTTACTTCTCTCTCGCTCACTCACACACAGAGTGAGCGAGGGAGCCCTCGAGTAGACCCGACCTCCGAACGTCTTATTTAGGTCAAGTTCAACTGTTCAACCACCATCTGGGCCGTTTAGTGCTAACTTTGACAATAAATATCGACTTCATAGGAATTATTATGAACACAAAAGTATTATGGGCATGGTGTTTTGATAGTCACCATAACTTAAGATTTTATCTAAGTTTACTTACTTACTTTAGACAAGTTTGAAACAGACTGGTATGTTTTCATCTTTTAATGTTCTTTTTATTAAAAATCACAATAAAATACTCGTTTCTCCTTGTCGGAGAACATAGAAGACGTTTTTATTTATCAACAAACACCTTGTATACGTAATGGCAGTCTTTGGGAGAATTTACATACAACCCTCCTCCCGTTGTCTCAATTTAGCAGCATCATTGGACTTTTTTACTCAATTTTTTGTTACACATTCTGAAAAATAACACCTTTAACTGTGTTAGAGCTACGAACGTACCCAAACGGCCCAGCTCAGCTGAACGCACTTTAGTTATCCCGAAAAACTGTTGACACAGTCAAAAGCATCCCATCCATTTGTCGCTGAAGACATATCCCCCTAGTTTTCCCGTGCTCGTGCGTTCCATGTCCACCTACCGATCACCAGAGTATCTTCATGAAAAATAACTGGTTCTCAGTTAATGTCGGTCATTCACTTGTTTTTTTGGTCCCCACAAAAAGCAATAAAAGTTTTTTCGAGCAGAAATCTCAATTTGCCCAAAGTTTAAAGACGCCCTCAGTTTATCATCTCTCTAACATTATAATTAGTTTATCGTGAGTTGTGATTCTAAGATAAAATTAACTTTTTTTGGAAGGTTTACCTCGATGTCTTACGAATTCTAAGTTTTTGAAAAGCAATTTCAGAAAAAGCTAGTGTTAAAAAAATGGTGTAAAAATGAAATTATCTGCTCACCACGACTTCATTTGCGACAAATATTGTTTGAAGAAAATACACATTAAATACAAGTTTCTTCAGGTTTTTTGATTCAAATGAAGTTGTTGAATAACCTATAAATTCTCCAGTGTGTGTGTCCCTGATACCAGTTTTTCTCTTTAACTATGTCACTGTCAAAGAGCGAACAAAAGTTTTACTTTTTACGAAAACAAAAAAGCGTGTTGTAGTTTTTGTTAAATAATCATTAATACGATTCTCCCTTAATATGGGTGTCACACAGATCAGACTAACAGTTAAATACAATAATAATAATTATAAATTATTCCTCTCTCAAGAGCCCTGACCATTGGCAGCTCGGACCCTGTTCCCAGCGCTGGTGGCCTACTATTTTTCATATTTTTAAATGTTTTTTTCTATAGTTTTATTAAGAAATATCTACAAATGTAAAAAATATGTATCTAAATGAATATACGAAATAATATTAATAACTTTATTAGAAAAATACAAGACAAGTTTGACACATTAAAGTACACAATCAAATTAAAGCATTTAAAAATATGCCTTGCCAACCGCGTTTTACTCTACAAGTTCAGTCAATAACAAAAATGTATGTCCGTATTCATCGTGTGGCAATATTGATCAGGATTCCTGTATTGTTTGCGATACCGCTCGTAAATTTGTTTTATTGCTTTCAATATCAATTTTCGATGCAAACTGTACCTACTTTTTGTGGCTTAAATTGGCAGCCGATTGTTCGATATTTTAATTTGCGAGTATTTTTCAGCTCTTATTTACCGATTTATTGGAAAGGTTCTATTAGCCATTTTAAACATACGTTTACCATTGATAATAAAATTTGCTGTAGTAAACATTTCTGGGTTATTCATAAAGGCTGCTTAAAGTGAAATATTGGTTTTCAACGTCTGCTTCACTATATTTTTTTCTCTTAACTGCAAGCAAAGTTAGGTACGTAGGTAGTATAAACGCCATTTTTTCCGTTATAGATACAAGATACAACAAAATTTTATATCATTGTAATTTATTTATTTTGCCGAAAATACAACAATTCGGATGGGAAATCATCAAATGATTTCTCCCGCTCTGGGCGGAGCAGGAGGGAGTGTCAGACTTTTACTGACTAAAACCCATCCATGTTCCTTCATCGCCCTTTGTGTTCCAGGGTCACGGTATCTCTTTCGAACAGTCCCGCAACCCCGGCAGGCATCGGTCCTTGCGGACCCCTTCCTATTGCTGACTCTCTTTGAGGCGCGCGTGGAACACGAACGCGCCGTCGACACGGCCTGTCGTCATGAGACGGACGGACGGCGAGCTAGCCCATAGCCCACGTCCACAGTTCCGCCCCTACGGTGGCCGGGGGCCACGTGGTGGCCCCCGGCCACCGTAGGGCTAGTCGGTCGGTCGGTAGGGTAGTCTTTTTCTCTCTAATAAAACGAGAAAGAGACGGACGTAATTTAGAGCTGTCAAATTTAGCTGGAACTAATATTTCCATACAAATGAAGGGTGCACGTAAAACGTGTCGACTAAAAGCATGGTGAAGCGCAAGGCATAAACTAGTTTGACATCTCTTAGTTCATAGCTATAGCCGTCCCTTTCTCGCACTGCCTTCTTTTAGTAAAAGATAGCAATAGCCTAAATTAAGTTTAGTTTGTGCACAACAGAATCGACAACATTGTAAATATTGCGTACCAAAATATCACTAGTAAACACTTACTTTCCGTGTGTCATCAACTCATCAATTAGTTATTACTTGACTTACAAGTTTGTAGTATGTAGGTGTATTCGCATGAAACATTGTGAAAAGACGAGTCTTCAACTTTTGTCGCTGACCTTACATAGTAACTGTTGGAGCAATTCTGAGGAGCATGTCCCCATGATTTACTAAAAGTTATTTTTAAAATTCAACATGTTGGTAATTTCGTTTGGATATTCTTGTTTCTAGGAAATGCCTCTCATCAAAGTTAACAAGGAAGAAGTTTCGACAATACGAATTGGATTAAATTACTCCAGAGTGTACTGATAGGTTCTCTCGAATTTATCGAATTGTAATAGGTACTGACATTATAATATTCCATCATCGAAGCGAACTCTGAGTTCGCAGAACGGTCGAGAAGCTTCGATCGCAAATTCAAATCTATGGTTATCAAAACTATCTAATGTTCTGTTGCTAATTGTTGATCGAAGAATGTTTTGAAACATATTTAGTTGTTATTAGATAAATGTTTGGTAGTTTAATCATTTAAGTTGGTATCAACAACAGATCCGACCGGTCAGACCGGTTGGTATCAGTTGGTTCCAACTTTGCTGTTGTAGGAAAATAGAAATCTGGTATTTTTTGTGAAGTGAACAGCTGAGTGCATATTTATGTGAAAAAGCCATTTTAGTTTAGCTGAAACTCAGCGATGCCAAACAAAGTGTTCAGATCTGACTGAAAGGCAAATATGTATTTATAGTAATTGCCGTTGGTCGTCAAACAAATACCTACGGAACATCATAATACTTTTTTTCGTGGCGAATTAACTTTGTGGCGAATGTACAATATCCCATTAAAACATAGTTCATATTAAAAACAAAAGTCGAACATCACACATGTTGAGACCAGTGCGGTACGTACCTACACGGCAGTAAGGATCGCAATCCTGCGAGAGTGGATTTTAAAGTTAAACATATATTATTTTGACGTGAGTTCTTACCGCGTCTGTGATAACTAGTTAGTATGCAAAGCCATTTGTAATTACCTACAGTAGAATGGAATATCTATGTAGTACAGTAGTATGGAATGTTTTTTTTTACAAAAGTTCTATTGCATTTTGTTGAACTTGGTCTTAATCAAGCAGTATTTAATTAGGTATTTTTCAATAATAACTGCATTTATTTTTATTTATTTAGTTTAAACGTAGTAGAAATAATACTAAATATCTTAAATTCTTTCATTCACTGGTGGACAACGGGTAGTTTAAGCCACTGAGTCTTGAAAAATAACATTGTGTACAAGAGTTCAGGAAAGAAAGAACTTTGAAACTTTATCTCTTGAGCAGGTTACATGGGGGATGACAGTTTGTTAATTTTTGCCAATGGACACACAGCCTGTTTCTTAATAAGACACATTTACTGATAAAAAAACAAACGATTCCTTTATAATTTCCGAACACGCTCTACGAACTCGACCCCCGAATCCCGCCAGCTTTACGCAAGGCTAGCAACATAAATGAACATCCAATAACATGCCCCGTATGAAATTAATCAAGGCATACATGATAACATGAATTGTATCGAGGATTAGGTCGGATTGCCGTACCGGAGACATGTTAGCATTGGCTGGCCCCGACACAATGCTGTAATGAGCGTATTCGATTTGATGAGATTGTGGCAAGAAATTCTCGTTTGATTGTGTTGTAGAAATGTTAATGTTATTGGAAGATACTGTTTAATCACAGTTTCAATTACAGCGTAAGAGCGTTTATAAATTGGATCGATGAAATGATGTTCGTATTTAATCAAATTTGTTTTCTTACTCGTTGATTAGTACTTAACGTTCATGATAATGTTAAGTATTTAACATTTAAGTATTTAACATTATCATCTCTTCATGATATTGTTCAATACTTAACATACCCGTGGCTAAATAATAAGAGCCGCTCGGGTCAATCTTTAGGTTAAGCAGTGCTTGCCTAGGTTGGTATGTGGATGGGTGACCACCCATTACATACCGGGTTTCTTCCGTGCCTCGGAAAGCACGTTAGGCCGTTGGTCCCGGCTGTCATTTGCAGATCTTTGTCAGTCGTTACAGGTAGTCAGTGGCCCAAAAAGTCTGACAACCAGTCTTACCAAGGGGTATCGTATTACCCAGTAATAACCGGGTTGTGGAGGTCAGATAGGCAGTTACTCTATGTAAAATACACCAGTATTTTATGCAGGATTGATGGATGGATTGGATGCAGCTGAATACCAATTCAGCTGTATCCGGTTAGACTGGAAGCCGACCTCAACATAGTTGGGGAAAGGCTAGGCAGATGATGATGAACAATATCATCACACTACTGTGAAAAAAAAAAGTGAAATGAAACAAAGGTAATGAATTTCAATTGAATGATGTTGATGATAAATGAATGAACTATAATGTGAATGTGTGTGAAAATTATTTATTTATCATTTAGTTTTTGAGATTTTTTTTCGGATCAAATTAGTAATGAAAGCTCTTAGGAAAAATAACTCAAAATAAAACCGATTAAAGCGGGAAAATTTACTTTAAGTATAACTAAAAAGCAGTTTTTAGTTTCATCGTTGTATTCCAATGGAGACAGTCTGATTACAGATAATCAATTAATCCTTTCAAAACGTTTAACTGATGAGTTAACGAAGTCAGTATAATTAACACTAAGAGGACTTAATTCCACTTATCAGCTGTCACTCATGATACATTCAAAGCCAATTAAGATTTCCCTTTGTGAGAACATGATGAAAATAAGTACCTGTAGGAATTATTACATAACGTGTTTAATTATTTATCTACACCCATGCTATAAATCCTCTATAAAAGTATCTGAAACAGTTAGCTTATTGCCAACATTAAAACAGCCAGTGTCATAACAACCATAATATCATCCAAACGGGTGTTATAATGTTGTACTAAATTAAATTATGCAACTCATTAAAAAAAAAGAACATTGTCATGCACGTGCGATTTACTACCACAACAACAACAACAACATCAGCCCATAACGTCCACTGCTGGACATAAGCCTCTCCCATGATGGGAGGAATTTGCCGTAATCTCCACGCTTGGCAGGCGGATTGGAGATCGCAGTAATGAAAGACTAACAGAAAACGCTGCTGCCCATTCTCTGGTCTACGGAGGCGCAAGGTGTACTGCCTCAGACATTAGTCGCCTTATACGACACCCGTGAGTGTAATGGGTTGGTTCTATTCTACTCTGCCGGATACCACATCGCCATAATAAAAAAAAACATATACGTTAATTCGAATTCACGTCGTATCCCGCCATTTTTGTTCGATATTTGTATTGCATTATGTACGTATACTTTGTTGTTTACAAAAATGAGTGATACAAGCTTTGTGCATTTTAATATTTGTACAATCCAAAATGTAAATAATTATATTATTACCTATACATGGTTTGTTTGTATTAAATATACCATTCGTAAGGCCATAGTTGGCACGCTCAGCAGTATTGGTAGACGTATTAATAAGTTTATTCCGTGATTTAAATTTATTTGATTTAAATGTTTTTATTTTTTCCTGTCATTTCGTCTTTCTCATGCTTTCTCCGTTACAATACTTTCAACGTACTGTCTTATAAACTTAATTAGAGTATCGAAAGTAAGGGAGTCCCAGTTCTTTATAACGGAACCGGTTTTGCATTACCTTAATATGACACCTAATTATGTTCCTCAAAAAGTACCAGGCTGGCATGAGCTCAAGGTAGTATGCATTTCAATAATTCTGAGAAGAATTCCAGAATTAAAATGGAATTTATTACTATAAATACCATCTTGGATTCATGCCAGCCTAGATACTACTGTTCGTAAGATTATAACTAGCACAATTACTGTACTAACATGGGATTTTATTTTTAGTCTTCCTAACATTTTTCTACATTATGTTACTTAAATTAGAAATTCGACGGCTTTTTTTTTATTTTAAGAGCGGAACCAATCTACTAAAGAAAATTACATAAAAATAATAATTTAGTAAACTGATCCCGTGGGTTCCAAATGAGCGGGATCAAGAGCCCACTCAATTTGCGGAGATCATACCCGTCGTTTCAGTATAATGTATATTTTATGTTTTAATATAGGTAAGGGATTCTACATAATATGTTCAAGCCGGCACTAATAATATAATAATTTAAAACCATTAATTAAAAATAACTTAAAAAAAAACCCTGAAACAGCCAGGCATATAATTAGGTTCCAAAAATACTTCCTTATAAATACCAGGTACATACTGCCGTTCTATGTTTGCCTCTCCAAGTACTTATGTACATGTGCTTCTCGCTAAGTAGACATGTATGTAGAACCCTTGGGTGCGGGGTAGATCAAATTAATGTTTAATTAAGAAAGGGCCCGTCTTGTTCGTGTTTTAATTACATTAAATTAAACATGTGTCGCGCGGAATATTTTTAGTCGGATAACAAAGGGTTGGCGATCATTTTAGTAAGAGGGAGTTGCATTTTGAGAATTGCAATACAATAATTATGGGTGTTAAATGTACACAATAATACAAGAAGAGCGGTATACCGAAAAAATTACGCCAAGGTAATTTGCAGGCTTACATTGACGAAGAAAATAACTTAATGTAATTTCAGTCTGATAATAGTTATTTATGCAACTAAACACGAATGAGTGCTAATATGTAGTATCACATGAGTGTTTTAATACCTAATTATGTACATTTGCTTAAGACTTTATCTACATCCATGATATTAATCCTTCATAAAAGGTTCTGAAACCCATAGGGTGTTGTAGTGTTTGTAAGAAGTCTATGTAAATTCATGGAACAAGGCAATTCATTTTAAATATTATGATATATCCACGTTGTGATTAATACTGAGCGTACTTTTGAGCATTGAATAGAAAGTCCATAGGGATGAGATTTGAATTTTTCTGATAATTCTTGAATATATACTAATAGCACATCTTCAGAAAATTATGTACTGGGTAGTTCTTCAAAAAGTATTCTCCGCGTCACTTTCGTGGCGATTTTTTTTTTAGAGTAATCTTCATACTTTCGGACACACATTTACGATGCTGCTACAACAATACATACAATTTTTATTATATGTAAATCGGTGTATAAACTACAGAGATATTTTTTTTTGAAATTTTGGTGCCCACGAAAGTTACGAAACTTTTTAAGCAAGAGGGATACAATCGACAAAACAGCGCAGTTTGGGGTGGGGTAAACTGTTAAATTGGCTACGAGAAAACATACAAGCAGAAACACATTCTACCAGTCGTTACAAGAAAAAAATTGAAATACATGCATGTATATAAATACTGATACAAATACATAACACCTTTCTTTTGAGCTGCACGACAATCGAGTAAGTGCATCTACAGCTCACAAAAAAATTATAGTTATTATTTAGTGGAGATTTATAGCTTTTATGGTGCGCTAGCTGTCTTTCGTGGACAAATAACCACGAAAGTTGTGCCACGAAAGTTATGAAAATTTTACATTTTTATGAATTACGATTAAAGTTATATGTAAATTAACAAACGAAGTACTTGGGAATAATCTCGAAGATCTATCTTATTTCTTAATTCAAAATGAATTGGAAAATTATAAACCATTATCCTTCAAAATATACGCATGAAAGTTTCTTGACCATGGCTACCTGAAAATATTCAAAGAATAACTTGCCTCGTATTTTATTGTTTAGAAGCGAAGAACGTACATATCTCGCCCACTGACACCGGGATACTACAGAGTACCCGTGCAGCTAAAACGTGTACCGACAAGTTGGCGCTTTTGAAAGAGAGGTGCAGTTTCGTTGTGCGGTTGCGAAACTAGCAAAATCGTGTGACAGATACATAATGTCTATTAAGAATTGTAATATAAGAGATACAATTAATGTGCTTTACGATTTATGATGCATAGTTAAACACGATTAATTTGATATATAACATTATATGCTTATGAATTGAATACAAAAGTTATCAAAGTTTGCCGTGAACGCGAACCGAGTGTGACGCGCGAAGAACACCGATTTTGCCCCCGTTTTTGACATTAGATGTTTATTTTTATAAACATTATAAATAATTTTAGGTGTTTAGTGTTGAAATTATACACATATATCAATAAAGATAAATATGTTTTTGGTCCTAAGACGGAATGTTCAATAGGTTAGAAATTAAGACCGTGTGACCGCGTTTTGAGGCACCTCGAAGAATCACCCTACTACTCTTTGATATTTTCCAATTCATAAAATCCTAGTAGGTACGCCTTTTCATATTGTTTTCTCGACTTTTCTGGTAATAATTGGTTAGATATGTCCTTTGTGGCATTATAAATATCTGGTGGTGTGTTATCAAAGCTTGTATCACTCATTTTTGTAAACAACAAAGTACTTAATGCAATACTAATATCGAACAAAAATAGCGGGATACGACGTGAATTTGAATTAACCTATGAGTAAGTTTTTTTTAATTACGGCGGTGTGGTAGGGAAACGTGCGTGCATGACAATGTTCTGTTTTTTAAATGAGTTGCATAATTAAATTTAGTACAACATTATAACACCCGTTTGGATGATATTATGGTTACTATGACACTGGTTGTTTTATGTTGGCAATAAGCTAACTGTTTCAGATACTTTTCTATAGGATTTATAGTATAGGATTAGGTTCAGAAATAAAAGTAAACTTTGACTGAGGATGAATATATTCGCTTTGTACTTCAGTATTACAATACTTAAAAGACGTCTACACTCGTGAACTGCTATGAACAGACTGCCGGGCCGATCTCGGAATTCTTGCCCCTACCCTCAAAACCAAATGTACGCAGTGGTTTTAAGAACCGTATTCATACCACTGCGTAAACCGTTAAATTACTGAACTCATAATAAATAAAATAAATAAATAAATATCGCTGGACATTACACACAGCGCCATCTAGTGCCACACTAAGTAACGAGGCTTGTGTCGTGGACACCAGATAGTTGATATACTACATAGATACTTTTTTGTTTGTAAATACATACTTATTATACATATAAATCCATGACTCGGAAATCCATGACTCGGAAACAAATGTCCATGCTCATCACACAAAGATTTGCTTCTACCGGGATTCGAACCCGGGACTCTAAGAACGTAAGGCAGCCTCAGTACCGCTGTGCTATTTGGGTCGTCAAAATTGAACAACCGTGCTCATGACTAGTTAAAGCAGTGGCACTAAGTACCGTATTCATAAAACTGCGTAAATCGGTAAATTACTGTACTCTTAAAATTGAACAACCATACATAAGACTAGTAAAATTACAATATTTATTAATACGTCTAACAATAGCATGGTTGTAGATAAAGTTATATATTGCAGTCGTTACGCATAGTCAAAGCCAGAAAGTCAAAGTCAAAAGTCAAAGTCAAAGATCTTGATTGTGAGACAGTGGTTACACGAGTTGTTATCAGTAGTAGTGTAGTCTGACAAACAGTCTTATTAAGGCATATTGTATTACGTAATAACTGGCTTGTGGAGGTCAGATAGGCCGTAGGTCCATGCAATATACTGACTGGCATTCAGCTGCGTCCGGTTCGACTGGAAACTAACTCAACATAGTTGGAAAAAGGCAGATTGTTATATTCTGCTCATAACGCTGAAATCACATTACGTATATATTATATATGTACCTAGCCAATATTAATAAGCTGTTTGTTTAGTTTCATAGAATTAGTAACCCAAACATAAATTTCCATTTACACTTCACAAGATCAATCAACAAAATAACATCATCGCTCAAACGAAAAAAGGTAATAACAAAATAATATTGTCGTTTAAAGAGTCCGTCCGATGTGATCGCCGCTCGCTATGAAACACGTTGGCAGGAAATGAAACGCGCGCCACCACGCCAACATCATACATTTTGCTTTTACACCCAGGAATTTCATATTTTTTTAGGGCATTTTTATAAGGAGACTGTCAGATGTATTTGTTTTACGAACCACTTTTTTTGTAGGCGTGAAAGAAGTTTGACGAATTATTTAAAAGTTAAGCTTATCATGAAAAGTACACCTACCTCTGTTATGCTTCAAGTTGTACAAGTAAATAATCAAAAATAGCGGAGCATGCGATACCAGGAATCATTTCTCGCAGATCATTCGTTAAGGTTTTAATTGTAAGAGGAAAGAGGACGAAGTGACATTCTTCTAGCGATATCTATTATCTATGGTAGAAAAGTTGAAAATGTGTATCATTGACATAAGCTAACGTGTACGTTACTTCTGTAGAAATTGTTGCAGAAATATAAAGCGCTTTGAACATCACTTCTTTAGGTCATCATTGTCTCTATTTCACTTCAAATTAATCCAACAGAATTTAACACACAATTTGAAAGGAAAATAAACAACTTTTACGAACGTTTTATAACATTATTCTTTTTTTTTTTTTTTCGTTCACCCTAAAAGGGCAGGCATCGATCTATAGACCATTCAGCCTCGTCATATTTTCGTATTCTTCTATTTATAATAAAAGTAAGGCCAAAGCCAAGTCATCAGTAAATTCTTATCCTAATATCCTTTTATCAAGGCATAAGCTAACATTATTCTTTATGTTGACATTTGACAGAGGTTATTGACAGCGGCGAACTTGACAAAGAGACGGAGGGTCACTTCTAAAGGAACAAGTAATATTACGCTCTTACAAATGTAAGAAAGTAATTTTGAAACGAAAATTATGTGCCATTACGACACCTTTTAAATTATGGCAGTGGTGGTAACATCTATTAGAAATCTTTTTATTCGAAATTTGCGAAATTTTTCTAATTGACTGTACTATGATGGTATCGTTTTTACAAGGTATCCTTTTGTGAAAATCTTGTGTACCGTTTGATTGTTTGTTTCCGGAATACGACGAAAGAATATCTTTTCCTCTTTCTGAAATATTCACCAGTTCCAATATTGTTCTGTTCACAATACAGTTGCAGCATTTTGAAGTGTTACAGTCACTCATTCATGTAGTTTGCCAAACCATTTGAACGACTGTGGTGTAGTGACTAGTGATGGTAAGATTTTCACTCGCAGAAAAAACTTACTGATCCTCCAGCAAACATGAAATTTATAGTAAACTAGTAGCTTTCGCCCACAACTTCGTTAGCGTGGTGGTCGAAAATTAAACAAAATATTGCCTAACGCAGGTCATCATCTATCCGTGTGTCAAACGTCACCCAAATCCGTTCAACCATTAAGCCACGAAAAGGAAGCAGGCAGACAGACTATCAGACCGGTGGCGTTACTTTCGGATTCATTTTATTAAAGTATGTACTAAAACAAACGTGTTGCTAGGGAAAAAATAATCTCAATCCAAGTTTGTACACAGAGCACACAACTACAAAGGGGTAGAGTCCCCTACAGTCCCCTTGAGTAGAACGAGCTAAATCGCCAGCGGCAATGCTCTTTGACTGTCTTCCTTTTGAAGGGTGACATCGTTTCTTTTTGCTGTTGTTTAGAGGTCGAAATAAGATATTTATTATAATAATGGATATGCTACATCATGATTGAAACAAACTGCAGTATTTAATCTAACTACTGCGCAAAGGCCTTCCTTATTTTTTGTCTGTGTTTTAATTTCTCCGGCTAATTAGCCAGGAACGAATGCCAATCGGCACGCCAGCTTTACCTAGGATCCTAGGCCTATCTCGGCAAACACAGTCGTCTTCGGAACTTCGGGCACTGTGTGACAAACCTCGCCCTATCCTAATTCAAAATTGTATGACATTTTCTAAAAACAGAATATCTGCCATCAAGAGTCCAGATAGTAGAAATACTCCTAAAATATTTTAATTTCACAAACTTTAACAATAGCGGTATTTTATTACTGAAACTTAGTAAAAAGTAAATTGAATAAGAAAACTTTATCTTTAAACTTGGCCGAACGTCTAATTGCCTTGGCCCAGGCTTGTCATTGCTTTGATCAAAACGGATGTGTTATATAGTATATATGGTATAATAACAGATAGTATATTTTCACTTGAAATAACGTTCACATGATATAATTAACATATGCTATTAAAACAAATAACCTAATTTCATGTGATCTAATGTTACATTTTATTTAAATTTCTTTTGTTCTATAAACATTTAAAATAACGTTCATTACATATAATTTTCAATTTGTATAATGCTGTTTTTATATAAGCTTCCGTTGACCTAATTTTCATGTTTACTCATTTGCAGCCAAAATTCTATAATGAATAAGTTAATATCAGGTAACTTCATACTGTTATAACCTCATCTAACCCAAATGATTCACCAACAATAGAGAGGAAGGGCATACTCCATGGTTTCTGTCACAGAAACCATGCCTGTGCCAGGTCCGGCGCTGCGGGGCTCCGGCGGTCCCACGCGAGCTTATCGTTGCAGAAGGTTTTATCACTCACCACCGCAGCTTCGGCTTGCTGGCCGGCGAGCCTCAGCCGCGGTGGCGGGCGTTAAAGCCACCTGCTCCTCAACTCACGGGCCGCATCGCCCCTCCACGCCTATGCGGGTTTATTACACTCTAGGGGTATAACAAACTGCGTGGAATCGGTTTTGCAGTGATTCATTTGTCACTAGTGCTTATAGAAAACAAAATTCTTTTATTTTCTCTTTTGGGAAGTGAATTATTTGGGAAACTTGTTGTATAATGATGAAATGACAAAAAATGTTTTTGCCAATCTTTGTAAAAAATGTTTTCGCCAATTTTTTCAAAAACTGATTGGATTATAAACGCTGACCGGTCACCGTTTATAATCCAATCAGTTTTTGAAAAAATATACAAAACAAAGTAGACGTTTCAAAATTATATTAAACGTTATTACAGATTTTTAATATTATACCAACTAAATGTTATACTAACTGAATATTAGTTCATATGTGCATTATAGAGAATGTTAATTAAGCCATATAAAATTAGGTAAACTGAAATTATATCAATAATTTACTATATCATTTCATCGTTATACTAAAAAAACTATATTAGATGAAATTAGGTCAGACGATCAATAGAGACTTGAGTAGTGAGAGATTGACATCTGTCACTTTTGCTGCGTTATTGCTTGCGTTTTCTACAGATTATTATCAATATGTTAATGCTTCATTCGTTAAAAAACTGTCCAAAAGCGCATGACCTTGATTGGAAATAACGTCAATCATATTTTTCAATATTATTTCCACAGACAATTAATGTATACCAATAGTGACTTCCTGTCAATGTCATTCATGGGCCAATAGAGCCGTGTAGCACTGTAATTATACATCAAAACGAGAAAAAGCAAAGCCGTCATTTTGAAAAACGATTACATGTTAAAAGAGAATTAAAGAGCCATGCAAAAACAATGATGATTTTTTTCATTTAGCTCAGCACAACGGTTCCGTTTTATCAAAGATAAACATTGTTTTTGCGAGAACATATTTACAGAGACAAAAAACAAAGAAATGTCTTACAAATCTAACTTGATGATCCTCATAAGTCTCTCCCTAACTAAGCAAGTTTTTGTTTTAACATAGCCAGTTATGAAGCATCATAATATTTACGATGTGTTACAATTAAGTAATGGTAATTACAAAACTGTACGTTTATAATAATAATTAATAGTCCTCCTGATGTTTGTCTTAGTATTTCCGTAACATAGCAAAGATTACGGAAATACTAAGTACATTATTTATCACAGATTTTTGTTAACGGGCGACCCGCGTTATCTCCCTTGGTAAAACTTCTGCTCAACGTTTGAAAGGTCCATTGGTTAAGCAGGTAAATCCTCCATCCCTATGATACATACTTCTGTACCCATATTTATGTCGTTGTTATATTGCAGGTAATTGCAACGCAAAGTGGCGTAAAGAGAGCCAGCGGAACTGATAGATGAGAACTGAACACACGGTCGCGCGCATACAATATGGCGTCTTTTAAAGGTAAGTCAAGCATTTTCTTACAGTGTATTTCTTGGATGTTCTTTTTTTTGTTCCCGGGGTGGAATACCCACACGGATGTCCTCCGCCCGGGCGGGCGGAGGACTCTGTCGGACACCAACCACCAATCCGGTGTTCCCTTTCCACACTTGCACCGGGGATCATGGAAGGCGGACTAGTGTACGCCTTCCACGATCCCCGGGTCTCTTGGATGCCCTAAGTCAGCCCGATGGGATGGATTTCTACTGATTACCAGTTTTGTAGTTTCTGACTATGTCGATGCGAAAAAGGCGTGTAAGACAACGCTGTTCCTACTACCTACCTGAAAGCATGGGGGTTTGCAGTAAACCGGATATACGCAATAACAGAAACGTCCTAGATTGTTACCGGAACTTAAAAATAAGTTCAACAAGAATGCTCGATTTACCCTAAATATGTAGTAGGAGGTAGGTACGTTAGCCGTTATAATTATATCCTATGGGACAAGGAACAAAATTGTTTATTAAGCAAGAAGCATAATAAAATCAATTTTCAATCTTTCATGGGGTACTGTTTGAGATGCTATAATAAAATTCCACAAAGTATTCTTGAATGAATGAGACGAAATTTAAAACATGCATCAAACGCACACTATGTAAGCAAGCTTATTACAAGTTGGGCGATTATATCGCAGAGAAAAATGCGTGGCTCAATGCTGGTCCTGCTCCACATGGACAGGGGCGCATAAATTGATAGTATTAAATTGAATTGTTGGAGCTGCTGAAGATTGTACAACTGTCTTTGCATTGTATAGATTCAATATCTAGTATTATATAATCGCACAGCCCATATTGTGTGAGTACTATGTACTAGAAAGCTATCATTCACTGAAATCCTACGTCTTTTCTTGACTTGAATGTGCCCTGGCGGTTGAGAGTATGTCACGCTCACTCTAATGTCTCGCTGATGGTGGCGCGTGTGTCGGATCATTCAGTTCCCTTCAAAATGGTTGAGTTGAATGGTGCTGATCCATGCGTCATGTTCGTGAACGGGCGCTGTCAGTTGTGACTGGTCAACTCTTAGTTGCCATGGCTTATTTGTATGTTTATTTTTGAATTGTATTTTTTGTTTTTACTATGGACACTTTTAACGTGCACATCTTGCTACATTGTTCTCACATAATATACCATCTCAACATGAATGATGTAACCAAGATTTTGCAACAATATTTTGATTTAAAAGAGTGTCCATGGAGTTTCTTGCCCGTTCTTCTCCATAGAGATCTACGCTAGGGAATGGGCAACTACAGTACTTTCACAGTTTTTTTGTCTTGTGGCTGGGACTGTTGCTACATTTAACTTTGTTTCGACAATTCAAAAGTGCCTGTAACTGGCCTACTTGATATAAATGCTTTGATTTTGATTTTGATTTTTAAGTCTTTTTTCACTTGTGCTGGAGTTGGACTTCCTCGTGTAGTTAATTAGAGTCAGTGCACCGAGTCACTGACCCTAATTTCTTACACGAGGACCAAATAAAAGTCAAAAAAAAAAAAAAAAAGGAAAAAAATAGAAAAAAGAAAGAAAGGAAAAAAAAGAAAAAAAAGGAAAAAAAAGGAAAGAAGGAAAGAAGAAAAGAAAGAAAGGAAGAAGGAAAAGGAAGGAAAAAAGAAAAAGGAAGGAAGGAAAGTCTATTCTAAAATTTATTCTTGTCATGTTACTGGAATATTTTTGTGGTAACTGAATTTGCAATACACGTGCAAGAAATTTCGAGCGGTATCACTCGACAGTCTGGAACCGTGCCAAGCCATAAGCATGCTAAATAGCAATCACTGTTGTAGGCACAGCTAGTCCAGGTCTTAAAATAAATAATATTCTATTAGGTTTTCACTCGCGATATTGGACCGCATTAGATCCACTTAAATCTTCATACTGTGTCAACATTGCTGTCTTTACTTTTTACCCTGGATTGGACTTGTTTGCTGATGAATGGAATACGATAATGTTAGGACGTTTGTGGTTTTGCGAGAAGACCGAGTAAAAATATTATTTAATTTAGTGTTAATGTTTTATTCTGTAATAAATAAGAAATAAAGAGATAAAGAGGTAAAGAGATAAAGAGGCAAAGAAATAAAGTAACTTGTTGGCCGGCCAAGAAGTTACTTTCGAAGAAGAAGTTACTTTGTTTAGACCACCGTAGGCGCGGGCCTGTGGACGGTGGGCTATGGGCTAGCTCGCCGTCCGTCTGTCTCATGACGACAAGCCATGTCAACGGCACGTTCGTGTTCCACGCGCGCCTCAAAGAGATGAAGCAAGGGCCGATTCCTGCCGGGGCTGCGAGACTGTTCGAAAGAGATACCGTGGCCCCGGAACACAAAGGGCGATGAAGGAACATGGATGGGTTTTAATCAGTAAAAGTCCGACACTCCTTCCTGCTCCGCCCAGAGCGGGAGGCATCATTTGATGATTTCCCAAACGAAAAAAAAAGGGAACTCCCCTATTACGTTCATATGGAACCCTTCACACGCGAGTCCAACTCACACTTAACTGGTTTTAGGGTTCCGTACCTCAGGTACAGAAAGAACCCTTAAAAGATCACTTTCTTGTCCATCTGTCCGTCTGTCACCACCGATTTTCTCAGGAATGGGTGGACTTAACAAGTTGGTTTACCAGATACTGAGGTCTATAATAGTCCCCATTAGGTGTATGAAAATCAAGGTCCTGAGTCAACACGATAAATAGATATGGGCAAATTTAGATTTTCGCAAAAAATTGTAAGTAAGTACCAAAATTTACCTTCATTTTCATTTTTTATTTTATTTTTCTGAATTTTCCCTTTACTTGTGCTGTAAGACCTTGCTTTTAACCAAAATGTACAATTCTACGTCAACTGGAAGTACCCTATAGGTTTTGGGTTGAAAACCTATATGGTAGTTCCCGTTGACCTAGAATCACGAAATTTAAAAAATGCAAGATCTTACAGCATGTAAAGGGAAAAATCTGAAAACCGTAAATATGTAATTTATTAACAAATTTCTCTTGTACTGTGGTCGCGTTTACGGTTCGATAAAACCGGCCGCGGACAGGTTGCAGACCGGCTACGGACACCAGACAGTGACAGATACTTCAGGACAATAACTGTCCGGGCTGGTGTCCGTGGCTTTTTCAGCGATTTGTCTGTATATGTTTAACCGCACCTTCAGTGTAGCATTATAACCTTTTTTACAAAAATTAAAAACGTCTGGTGTTCGTGACGATTTGAGCGTGGAAACAGATTTCAGATGGCAGTCTGTTGCCATGGACGCGAGGTCACTGCCCCCCGTCCCGGGATCGCTTAGCGACACATCGCGGGACCGGGAACATTTGCTGACAGACTCATGTTCAAATACCTTTGTTATCCGATTAGGAGGATTGTACTTATTATTATTGAGGCCGACGAATAGTTTACTTTATGTTATGGTTAGGTTAAATGGTGCCTAAAATCGTCAAAGTGTCTGGGCTGATTTTCCGCCAGCGCAGCGGCCAGGCTCAGCGGAGACTAGCCATCCCAGCTTGAGTTATATGTATAGAGCACAGATGTGTACGCAAACACAGCGGAACTCTCTATTCCTTCACTCTCATAGTCTGAGTATCGCGATTTACTTACGCGTTAATAATGAGATGCCATTGAAATACTAGGTGCTGTTATGTCATGCATTCTGCCTATTCATTGATTCTTGGACTCTATCAGAATATCAGCGCTGTGAGCCTTTTGGCCTCGAACAGGACCAATATTGTTTCTTCTTTTTTTTCTCTCTCCATTTTTTTTCTCTGTTTGCTTTTTAATAGTTATAATTACAATTTAACCATTTTATTTTTGTGTTTTGTCCTGGCGGGCTAAAAAATGCTTCTTTTCAAAACTTCTTAGTTCTTATCTGTAAGTATAAATTGTAATTTGTTTTTGGTCCCCTATTATTTCACAACTCAGTCGTTAACATACATTTCAACATTATCATTGCTTGTTTTTTCTCATTACTAGAGATAAAATGATAGAAGGGGTTGCCTTTTAGTGTGATAGTTACACTCGCATATTCCATTATTATCATTTACATGGTTCTTTAGCCTCGGTTGCATCCTTTGCAAATGTCTGCTCTTACAAGCTGAGTAAACTCGTTACGTACAATACTGTCTTCATTCATTTCGCAATAAATTCAAAGGATTCTAATATAATTAAAGTTGAAATGAGTTTAATTAATAATTGTTAATTTATAACTATTAATTACAATATTTAATTGTTAAAATATTTTAATAGAATTTATTATGGAAATGATCACGCAATTTATAATAAATAAAAAAAACTGTGGAAATAACATAGTACCTATATATAATTGAGTGTCAATCAGAATGCAATTAATTTTTGCAATTAATATTTGAAGCAATAAACTTCCAATAAACTCTCCCAGCCCGATCACTATGTACGGCAGGACCTACGCCTGGGAGAAGCGAGCTAAATACTGTGTCATCCTCGACCACCACTTGTCCTTCGGGGCACATATAGAAGCAACTCGTGATCGAGCTCATTTTGCCATGGGTAGGCTTCATTTCATGCCAACGGCAAAGAGCATGTTGTCACTCTTATGCAAGTTGCGCCTCTATACCGCGATGATCACCGCGGCCATGCTATACACCTTATGACATACGCCTGTGTCGTATTCGCCCACTCCAGGCCCCGATGTATCTATAGGATTCAGACCCTCCAAAACCGGTTCTTACGTAAAGTCACGGGAGCCCCCTTCTATATCCGCAATGAGAGTCTACAGTTATACGGTTATACCTCAGCATGCCCACCGTCTTTCAATTCATGAAATGCCTTTCCAAGCCCCCTCGCCGACCAAGGCATACCCTCTTCACTCCCGATGACGCTATCACCTTCCTTTTGTCTTCCAGAGCATTATTGAAACTAGCACTCTTCGTTAATACAGACGCAAACCACTGACATTCCGTCCTACCCTTGACTGGAGACCTTGCACTGAAGGCACCCACAGGGTAGTCCGGCTAAGAAGACGAAAACCTGCTGGGTTGACCAGAGAACTTGCAATATACGGACAAATGAACGGACAATAAAAAGTAAAAATCTTACCACACTTTTTTTTCTTTATTTATTGGGGCTTGTGTAAACGACTTGTGCACCTATAGTTAATAATCCGTTCTTATAGCTATTAAAGTGAACTTCAACCCTAATCCTTAAAGATTAAGCTTCAATATTACAACAATGATACTGACAGTTCTTAAAATCGGCTTACATATGCTGATCTTGTTTAGTGTCAGGTGAAATTCGTCTTACTGTTTTTTGGGTATGATGTATAACTCAGTTCCAAATCCTACCAGCATACACGATCTATACCCTTGTACCGCCCCATATTCGTCCGTTACCTCCAGATTATAATTACGCGTAATAAGCCGATATTGGGCACCTCGGCTCGAGTCGACACAACTCCTTATCAGTTGCCGCCACTTGCTCGAGGTTGTACATGTATTAACTTAGGTATCTTTATGATATGTTGTACCTAGTGAGGTATAAAGGATAATAATGAATGGTGTACGAACTATGTATTTTGTGTGATAGAAAATTAAATGTGTGTGTAGTCGCTTCAGAATGTTTAGTGGTGTTTAACTGATTATGATGTGGTGAAAAAAAGTATTGAGGGCGTTTTTATTCGTGAATATTTCATTGTTCATGTGTGGAGACCCCGTTGTCTTGCAAGAGAACATAATTATAGTCAAAGTTGAATTCAAAATAACATGTTTTATAATTGACATAACATTTGCTAATGTTTAATTTTAATTACTACAATAATTGATAGATATAAATTGATTCCGCCATTTTTATCATAAACTTTCCATACTCTGCGACAATTCACAACAACATTAAATAAGTCGAACTAGCTAAACACAGATAGCTCCAGATAGCAGTGAGCCAGTAATGCTGTCCATCGTCGTGGATTACCCTCCGAGCCGGATGTATCGCTGCCACAAGCACATCGCTTACTCAACGATACCGACTGAACAGATTTACTAGCTCAACAAGCATTTCAGTTTAAACTTACTTGCGTTAAAGCAAACTGAATAGAAAAACGAATAAAATTTATTTATTAAAAAAAAAACCTGTGCACAACAACAGTTACAGGTGTGCTGTGAAGGAACGTGCCACAAAGTTTGACCTATAAAAAAAAAGAATGAAATCAGGAAAATTGTCATAACATTAGATATCCACCGAATATTCCCGAAGTATTAGAGATTTACTAATAGTACCAAAGTAGAATACACATATAGAAGTATGTATCGGCTTTTTCAATCAATCTACGCGTCGAGGTTTATTGATCGGAAAATTCTGACACCAAACGTTACTGTTTTTTAGTACACGCAAAGTTGTAATTTTAATTATCCGGCGTGTGGCGAAGCTAAACAAACAATACAAATATCCCGTGTATCAAATAGGGCATATGCATGTTTTTTTAATCACTATAAACAAAGCCTATTAACATCAGAAATAGCAAAGTGAAATTATTTTTTAATATCTATAAAAATACTAAGTTATAAGCATTTGAAACTGCTGATTAGACAGAGTCAGTTTGAGCTGTGTTGAGCTATGTTGAGCTGTGTCAGCACACGGGCGTAATTAAGCGCTCCTAACGCTCTCATGTGTCAATTTGCACGACTCAAAAACTTCCAGTAGTTGTGCTGTTGACTTTTATCAAGTTTCGGATTATGAGGTTCTTGACAACTGGTCGCGTTCATGGGTGGTGTTTGTGTTTGGTTTCGGTGATAAGAAGGATTGATTGAAACAGTACGGACAAACTACGGATGCAGTTCCGGACAGTAACATTGATTGTTACTTCAGTTAAGG
The DNA here is from genome assembly GCA_941918905.2 of Xestia sexstrigata. NCBI lineage: Eukaryota > Metazoa > Arthropoda > Insecta > Lepidoptera > Noctuidae > Xestia > Xestia sexstrigata. Next base: position 24,477,168 of record OW799201.2, read on the forward strand.
TATGGTCGACCCGGTACCGACCAATGGCTGACTGACTCCGGACACCGAAATATCCGTCACTGTCCGGTGTCCCGCAGGCGGTTGGCACTGGTCCTATCTTCTATAGCATTGGGTAGCCAAAGGTTGAAGAAGAGAGAGAAGATACTTGAGAGAGTGTGGAATTTATTTTTGGTAGCTAGAACTTATTTTCCTCAATCTAGCTCATAACACAAATATATAAAAATATGAATTCTCGATCAAAAACCACGGACAATTTCGTCCTGTCCAGCAATTCTTTTTGCAAGCTTGAATTTTGTTCTTGCAGAAAAATAAAGTTTAAAACTCTGGTCCATTTTTATGTCCAATCGGTTGTCAATTTGTAACTTCACTAAAAACGGCGGCGTTTCAAAAACAAAATGCATGAAGCGACAAACGACGTCACGCTTTATAAAGTCGGGAAGCTCTGGGATTCGTGCAAATACGTAATGTACACACGGTGGAAAAATCCGAGGCGTGACTTCGAAATGGCTTTCCGGTGCAATCAGCGTATTGTTTAATTTTCGAAATATGGGATTTGCATTTACCGGTAACATTCAATGACATGCAGCTGATTTTTTTTCGGAAATGTTAACAAAACAACATGAAAATCATATAAAAATACGGCGTATATCTGAAATGTGTTGACCACATATTTGAGGGTGTGGTTCAGACATGGAAAACAATATCATAGAAATAAACGATTTGACTTTGACAAGGGAAATAATCAGCTATCGAAATTTTAAGTATTTTTATACGACAAGCCTATATTTTCTTCGTAATTTTGATGTTAGTCCCAAGGAACGGAAGGTTAAGTTTTATGTTCTCTATCCACAACTTTAACGCTTAAACATGGCCACATATTTCTATCACATGCCGTGTATTATGTGACAGTTCAATGTATAAAGTATTCACCGAAACCCTTTATCTTAACCAAATCCTTTTAGAGTTGGCTGGTTACGCACATTCTTATCTCATTAGCACAAAATATATTTACCTGTAATTCCCTCAAACGCACCTGTATAACGTACTTGTGTTTAAGCGAATTTAGCTAAATATACAGAATAAGCATTATCCGCGAGCGCCAAGACAATATCGTTTTAACAATTTTGTAATTAACACCCTCTTACAAACGTATAGTCTTACTTACATTGGGGGACAAGTTTAGAGCAACACTGCGGCATTTAAAATTATTCTTCAGAAAATAAAACCTGTTTACTATCTTTGGCGATGCAGCGATGCACGGTGGGCTAAAACAGGGATAAAACTAAAGAAAGAACTGCAAGTCATTATTCGTCTTCTCTGTATACACAAAAAAAACTCGAAAAGTGATCGTCATGATATCAAATCTAGGTTCGTTCAAAAAGTTTTCTCCCGTCGCGGTCGCTTGTCACTGATGTCTCAGATTTCGTAAACATGAAACTGGAAAATTATATTGGCACTTGGCAATGGTACATCATGTCTGTAATCCTCGAACGGTTAAGCAGAGATTTTCCCCGGGTTTCGTTACAAATGGGTTGACAATCATAGTTTTCAATCCCAATTTACAAAAAGTTTCTGGAAATACTAGTAAAAAACAATATATTTTAGCCATTCATCATGTACTCTGAACAGCATAACCACGACTTGTAAACAAGAACCCAACAGTGGTCGTTTGCAAGTTGCGACCATACTTGAACAACTAAACTAAAGGACATTGTTCAGCGGTCGTAAGAAACGGTCGAACCCTTCGCTATTTATGTTCATTGTTCTTACTGCAGACTTAGTTCTGATGTGTCGTGTTGCTCGTGTTTAGAGCTTTCTTGGACACGACGGTATTCACTAATTGTATTTTATTACGATGTTTTTGCGGTTTTATGATGAGGTTGGTAATCGTTATAGTTGGTATAATATCATCATTATTTTGTGACTGTGAATGGTTGATTATAATCGGTGCTCCCTAATAGTTTGCTTATCATCATCTGTCTTTCGGCAACTATGTTGGAATAGGCTTCCAGTCTAACCGGTGCAGACTTTTCTCATTTCATGCTATGTGCCATGATGCAGCAAGGCATTCGTTTGTGTCGTGGAGGCAAGCACTACTGCTGAGCTTCAGTTTCTGGGTTCGATTTCCACGTCAGACAGTGTGTTATTGGGTTTTTCTATGACATTGTGATTTCTCAGCAGCAGCCTGGAAATCGGATTTGTGTCCGGTCTAAAGCAAAAGCCTTGTCCCGTACTACATGTCACTCAAACATAACTAGTATATCTTCTAGGCTGTGACTAATGAGATACACCATGGATGGATACATGAACATAAGTACATGTGTTCATGTAAACACACTAATTGCACGACTAATCTTCTGTCTATACTCAATTTATTATATTAATATAATAAATAAACGCAATTAGCAAGACATTCGATGGAATTGATTACACTAATACAATAATAATATTATGGCATTTGAATAGCATTGAGAGCGTGGTGCACAATTTGCACGCCAGTGTACGACAACCGTCTCGGCGCACAAGACTCGTATTAATTGAAGATAATCGTATGTATACTACTATATACATAATTGTGTATACTCGTATGTAATAACCACGATCACGACACAAGTCAATACAGAAGTCTTGCTGTAGAATAAACAACTAAACAAGAACAATAAGAGTGCAATCATAAATATGAAGAAATAGTAGACCATCTTCCTTCCGATCTTACCAGGTTGTAAAAAATAGGTAGACATTTATTGTATTTAGACTGTCTCAGTTTCTAAGCTCGTAGTTAGACTGTTTTCAGACTTTGGGGTGATCAACTGATCATGCTTATCCGGTGAAAAAACACCTGACTTCAGAATATCCGTTTACCTTATAATTTGTTTTGGTCTGATTGAGTGCAGTAGCTCTATGTAAAATATTGACATACAATATCATCATCTGCCTAGCCTTTTCCCAAGTTTTATTGTGGTCGGCTTCCAGTCTAACCGGATGCAGCTGAATACCAGTATTTTACATGTAGCGAGTGCCTATCTGACCTCCACAACCCAGTTAGTACTGGATAATACGATACCCCTTGGTAAGACTGGTTGTCAGACTTTTTGGGCCACTGACTACCTGTAACGACTGTCAAAGATCTCAAATGACAGCCGGGACCAACTGCTTAACGTGCTTTCCGAGGCACGGAGGAAACTCGGTATGTAATGGGTCACCCATCCACAGACCAACCCAGGCAAGCACGGCTTAACCCAAAGATCGACCCGAGTGGCTGTTATTATTTAGTCACTAGCTCCGACATAAAACATACCCTATCGAAATAATGTTTGTGTGAATTGAAACTACTGCGTGTCTAGTCTCTGTGTCGTGTGGTATAAAACGCAGTTAACAAACTGTGGCCCTTAGCGTGACATTCAGTGTAATAACTTTAGATGTAATTGAGCCACCTGGGAGGTTAGTTATAGAGTCCTTTGCTGTTCACACCGGGACTAGAACTTATTGTGAGTGTGCGTGTTTATATTGTTGTTTCGTTCCTCACCACTATATTGTAAGTTAATTGGAGTTTTTTTTTGTTCTTATAATGTTTACTATCTTATCATATTAGGTTCAAAACTTGGTGAGTACCGTATTTATGTTTTACAACTTTTAATTTGCTTAATGATTTCGATCTCTCAATTGGAAAATAAGACTTTTAATTCATTTGTTTCTTTATGTAGGCGATTTAATATGTAATCAACTAATTTCGTAATAAACTACCCTTCATTTAGTATTAGTTGTTGTTTTTGAAACAAAAACTTGTCGTTATTGATAATTTAAGGATTTAAATTAGTTAGACTCAAAATACGAACAATAGCTACTTACCTAACTAATATTTATAACAAAGAATCAACAATCATTGAGTCTATTGTACGCACCTTTCAATTAGACAAACCATTATTAATGAATTATTTCCAAACTATTGTACGATATCTACTGATTACAATAACAGTGCTTTGTTTAGCCACAAGTACTCGTACCTGGTACCTACCTACAAGTCCTACAACTATGTATTTCGAGTATTTTCGAGAGAAAGTTTGGTTGAATCCATACAAGTTATAAGTAGGTACAGAAATAGTTGCTGTACTTACATGAAAGGTTGTAAAGGGTTAAATAAAGGATGTAAAACACCTCTTAACGAAGCCGAAAGGCACTTTTAATGTAAGATTTTTACTTTAAGCACCTCCACGACCCCCGTACTATTCAATCCATCCATCAGCACAATGTTTTAAGTGCGTTTCATTGAGTTCTACCACAAAACATGATTTCTCACCCAAAAAAAAAAAGTTGTTTCCCAGCAATAATTTTTGCGTAAAGTTACTTAGTTTGATGTACAGAATGCTTGGTTGACGGCTTCGTGATGAGCTCTTTTCACCCTGTACTCTGTTATTAAAATTCCTAACTGTCCATTTTTGTACAAGCCACGACATTCAACCTTTACATAATTGTGGTAAAGATTAGGAAATGTAAGAAATTACGCACACCTATTTTTGTTGTTGCAAGTACTACTCACCTGATCATAAGACATGCTGCTTTTATCTGCATCAAAGACGTCGCCACATACATCGTCTGTTTATATCGCATAAAAACAGCCAAAACTCGATACAAATGGCAAAACAATCGATACTAAAATAAAGATATATGGTTTAGGCAAAAGCACGAACTCCTCAAGAGCGGTAATAGTCCGCGCTAACGTTTTGTTTGCTCCATTGAGTCGCTGCCTCAAACATTACTATCACGACGCTAGAGCGAGGCGGAGGATGTACAGAAACGTGTGACAGACAGAGATGGAATGCCAAGGTACAGCAAAGGGTTGGAACAAATAGATTGCTATACACTGAGAGAAATCCGCTTTGTATTTCAAACAAGTTTGACTTGTTAGATGGTTTTCTGTTTGAAATAAAAGTATTGTAGTTGTTAGAAACAAATGAAATATTATTTCTTTTAGTCAGTTAGGTACAAAGAACGAGGTAAAACTAGTTGGCTGGTATTTAATTGGATCAATCAAAAATCTGTTTGAAACAACAAGCTTAACATTGATTTAATAAAATTGGCATGTACCACCAATCAACAGGTAAGCTTATTGCAGTAACTAATTGTTATCTAGGAAACCCAACGAAATTGTGTGATTCCCTTAATCGTAGGTACGTCAGGTTTAAACTAAATTGTATGTGTAGTTGAATGATATCTTATTTAAACAACGTTAGAGCGATTGAAAGAACGCGCATCTTGAACATTTTGATACTAAAAACATTATTTTACCACAATATGCATAGTAGGCCTATCATATTATAGTAAATAAAATATCCGTAACTTGTTGAAGAAATTAGCATAGATACATTTCCGTCATTTAAATTTGATAGTAGGTAAAATACGAGTGTGTGTTTAAAAACCGAGCAGCAGGCAAGGTTTCTAATAGTTTAATCACACGCGTTTTATTACTTATATACAGTACAGTTTCATACACTACTTTATCTACAATCATGCCATAGGTATTTAAATTACAAAACCAAAGTTAACAAAAAAAAAAACACAGTTACTATCCGCGTCCCCGTTACAATTTGCCAACTAGATGGCGCTGTATATTTACGTCACGTTTCTGAATCGCGGTGTTAAGATTCTCCGCCGTTGAACGACACTTGCGCGGTACTATAGTAAATTCATACGTGCCCGGCTAGGAAAAACCGTGATTATTATAGACGTAGGTGGTTCCCCCAGAGCGAGGCCTTTCCATTGCATTGCGGTTAGTTTAGGTTTGACCCCCTGCGATTATCCCTATGTCGATTAAAAGTTTGTATGTAGATCTACGAACTTTTATGATCTGGCCTACCTCTTTTTATAAATCCGTGTTGGCTACAGCGGCTACACTATGTGGATAACTCGGGTGCGAAATTTTGTGACAGTTAGTGGTAGGTATATCGATAACGTGATAGGCATGTAACAACGATATATTTTATATAATGTTACACACTATATACCTATTCAATATGAACATAATGTTGAAGTAAAGTGTTAGGCAGCTTGTTATTTCAACTTGTTATTTCAACTTGTTAGACTTAACAAGATGTAACGTGTAGCTCTAACCTTAGAGCAGATTGGCGCTATTTTAATCAGAAAAATTATTCCATTAACATGAAATCTGATTAAAATTTCTCTCAGTGTAAGGAGACATCATGTACGGTCAGATGGTGAAGATAGTTGTTTCTGTCTGTATTTTATGGTTAATCCTCTTTTGTTTGAAGTATGTTATGTAGTTGACCGAAGTGTTTTTCAGTAAAGATAATAATAAAATCGAACATAACATCACCCCTGTAGTCCCAAAAGGAATAGGCAGAGGTGTGCCTAATGTACCCCCACATTTCGCCAGTTATGATCAAGTCCCACGTAATAGTGGGTAAGCCTATTGCATTCAACCGGGCAAAAATCAAGACTCAGAGCTGCTATTGAGCAAATCCCGATAGAAAATCACAATATCATTTTGACCGATCTATGAATCGAACCCAAGACTTCACGCTTTCGACCACTAGACCAAAGTGACTGCAATAAAGCACTTATCACTATAAATGTTTACTTCAGTAACATCAATTCAAAAAATTTAAAACTATGACTGTCAACAGTTGTAAACATTAACCAGAATAGAAAAAAAACTAGCATAAAAATATTTATTTAACATGTTGATTTTAAAACAAATCAAAGTGTTGAAAACGTCATTTAAACTCGACATGTTAAATAAATATTTTTATGCAGCAGTAACGTAATTAATTGGTTTCCAATAACGAATACAAGAGAGCAGCATTATCTTTCATTGACTTGAATATGCCTTGGTGGCTGAGAGAATGTCATGCTCACTCAAATGTCTCGCTGATGGTGGCGGGTGTGTCGGGTCATTTAGTTCCCTTCAATATATGGTTGAGTTGAATGGCGCTGGTCATCTGTTAGCTGCCACGGTTCATTTTAATTACTTTAATTGATTTAATATTTAACTCTGGACGCTCTTAATGTGCACGTCTTTCTACATCGTTCTCACATATAAGTACCTATGAATAATCTCAACATGAATGATGTAACCATAATTTTGTAACAATATTTTGATTTTGATTGAAAAAAGTGTCCATCTGGAATTAAAAACTTAAAATCTCAATGCTGTTTTCTGTCTCTACACAAACCGCTTACGTTCAAAGAATGTGGTCATGTGCGTTTCTATTTCTTTCAAGTTTATCTTTTGGCGCTTTTCTGTGCAACTGCCAGTCTTTTGTACTCTGTCCTTTGTGAGCTGTCTGTACTACATCTAGGAAATGTTTACAACACTATCGTCTCGTTCTTAACCGTCTTTTAACTTTTAGTCTGAAAAGACAGAAATAAATTGTGAAATATTGTATTTGTTCATTTCTGTGAATAAAAAAATGGTCGCTTGTTTAAGATACGACATCTATAGGACACCGAATACTTTATATGAAGACAACTTTGTTTTAAAAGCCGTTTAATATTTTTATTCCAATATGAAATAATGAGCTGGCTTGGAAATGTAAGAATTTGAGTGAGTGAGTAAAAACAGGTTAATTAAACATTTTTAAAACTTCTTGTCTTTAAGGGCGGCTTCAGATTACAGTATTTTCGGCGCGTATAAGCTCGTTTTTAGATGCGCATGTAGGCGCATATACCTACGCACGCCTTTTTCTTCACATTGGAACTCGTACGAGTGTTGAGCGTGTGTAAGCTCGTACTACCGAGAGTCGCGAGGTAGGTCACTTTTGCTGACAGCTGTCATTTTAATCAAAGGAACGTGACGGAATAAGCGCGTTTACGCGCGTAGTTAGTACGAGATTATACGTGCTACAAAATACGCTAGTTTAGACTTGTCTAATATAACCAGTAAACTTGCTTGAGCATCAAGAGGGTACTTGTTTTAAGTTAAAGATGGTCTGATTCCTTTAATTTTCTGATTCATCTAAACAAAGGTATGTCATAGTTATTTACAACTGCAATAGTTCATATTTAAAGTAGGTAGGTTTCATTAGTTGTGGCACAATTCGCGCATATTGTGTGAGACGTAGTACATGGACATGGCCATTAATGTAGGCTAAATTAAACTTTCTACAATTACTCGACTTATTACACAGTCCTAATCAGCAACAAATGTGTGCTCTGGGTTATTCCATCGCCTGAATCACCACAATAAAATTGGCCATGTCCTACTACGTCTCACACAATATGCGCGAATGGCTTTACATACGAAAAATATTCTTAGAAACTTTCATCCCTATAGGAATTATTTAAGGAATTTTTGTGAAAAATTCCATGCTTCTGAGCCTCAAACCCCGACTGTGCGTTATCTATAACAATGGGAATAAATGTAAGGTTTATAAGTAGTTTTAATAATTATTATTATAAACATAAATAATTATTATGTTTTATTAATATTAACTAAACTTTAAAATTTCAAAATTGAATTTGAAAATAAAAAAATAAATCTACTTTGCTATATTACTCACCTATTTCATCGAATTAAGTTCTATTCAGGAATACCTATACTATGAATTAACATTTTCAACTTTTTCTAAACAGGTACAAGATTAAAATAGGTTAGGTGTAGGTAAGGTAAGCTTAGGTTCTAAATCTTTCGCAAATAAGTTGTAATAACTGTTTAAGTAACTTCTTTATTAATATTTTATGTAGACAAGCAGAATTTAAAATTCGTTATTGAAAAGGGATCCTTTGATTATTTTTTTTATTCGAAATATTATTCTGTAAACATCGTCTGATCAATTTATAGCTACTTTAATCTTCAATTAATTATAGTTAGTTAGAATTTACGGCTATTTAACTATGTTTTAAACTTCACAACAACCACAAACACGTTAGTAATGCCGGTTGCAGCTGCAAAAGCCAAAAGGCTAAAGCTCTGACCCAACTTACGCGAAATCAATGCGAGATGCGGCAACAAAATTCCTTCCCATCAACTGAGTTTCTGTATGGCGATGTTCAAACTGGCGTGAATAGTCCGTGATTTCCTAATCATTTCAAGTCTCGTATCCCAAGCGGCCTTCGCCTCATGCTGCTCTGAGCATAAAGCGCAGACCGGCTGGAGATAGAGGATGTGAATTCAATCGCCACCCATTTCGCACAGCCGTTGGATGTGTGGCCCCGCCAGGGAGCGTGGCTGGGGGATTTTGGATTAAGTCCATGGGCCCGCGGTATCAATAGTGTGCCCGTGACTACGCGCACTTCGTTGGGTGGCCATGCTTGCCTATGTGTGTCTTTAGCATTCGGTAGGAGCGCCACGGCGCTGTAAAGTAGCGCCGCTTGCTTCAGGCCACCTCTGCGATCTGTCACCGCCAACTGAGACCTCCGGGTACCCGGAGGAGGCGCAGCGGGTTACGACCAGCGACGGAGGTGACTCAGGCTACCGAGGAGGGTGACCCCCATCCGAAGACGTTATCATATCAAACCGATGCGCTCCGGACTAAGGGGCTGTGTGTGTGTATGAGCGGCAATGTACTTGTGTAACACCGTTCGTGAAGGCGAGAATTGCGACCCCTGCCGCACATTCGTTGCGTGAGTACATTCGCTTGTGGAGTTGCGTGTGTGTGGAGCGGGGCGCGTCGTTCCTAAATTAACTTAGCACACGATGCATACCGGATGTATGTCGTAAAGGTGGAGTCGTGTTCGAGGACGTCGCGTGTAGATGGATGCGACATACTTCGGGTGCGCCAGTCCGGTGGGTTGGCGTCGTCGTTGTCTGCAGGCACGAGGTCGCGTGGCAAGCGCCTAGCGTCGGGTGGCCGCGCGTGCCATGGCGCTATGACCCTGACATGCGGCCAGGCAGAAGCCTCAGTGCGCGCTAACATGTTTCTCGCGAGGTGACGGCAGAAGTCATCCAGGCTCTTGATCTTGAGGTCCCTCTGGATGGTGGAGTTCCTCACGTGCGCGCGAAATATGGCATTTCGCGTCCACTTACGCTTTATATTATCTTTAAAGGAGAGGTTGACAGCAATAATACACCAAAAACACACACAAAACCAGCCAATCATAAGAATCCACGCCTAAACCCTTACCACAGTATGCACTGACATTTACCTCCCCGTCGCGTAACAGGGCAATATGTCACCATTACATCTTCATAAATATGTAAGAGGAATCGTTTCATTAAATCATCCCGCCGCGGCGTGATGAAACATTCATAATTCGGAGATCGGAGCGGGGTCGCTCGGAGCAGCTTGAGCATCGGGTGCTATCGGTAATATCTAGCGATAGCAGAGTTTGCCGTCTCTAATTGTCCAAGTTACAGTGAAAAGGCGACGGCAAGGCAGGGCTGACGCTAGCTGAAGGCAAGCCGTGAGGCAACTTGGCTGTAGCGTTGATTGCCCTCGTTGCAAATCTTGCATTTCTTTTTTTAAGTTCGAGTTTATCCAATACTTATATCGTTTTCACTGACTAGCACTTAAACGAATGCGTAAATGTTACCGCTCTTTGATCGTGTTGATAACCCAAAAATGCTTTTTTATTTACCTACACAAGCTTAGAGTGAGAACAGGCAAATACATTATTAATAGAAGGTTAATTTAAGTGAAAACAAAAACTGCATTGTTTCTTATTCTATAATGTAACTAGTTTCCTACGAAATTGACCCCAATGTACATCGCAAAAATTATCCTACCTAAATTTTGAGCAAACGGGCTGGTATCGTTGTGAAAAAAATGATGTCTTGAAATACATTGTGTGACAACCCTACAATCTCCGATTTGGATTTATTACTGCCGATGCCGTGCAGTGGTTACTGCTGGTACTATTGAGCTTAAATTTTAATGAAATTACTCTCTCACTACAGTCAAAATATCGAAAAGACATACACCGACCGAAACTCCAAACTTTGTTTTGGTAAATTCCACGTACTATTTTACCTCATGGGTTGAGTCGTAGCAAACGTGGTTTATAAATGTGGTGTTGTGGGTTCACTAAAATTAAACTAGTTGAACATGGATTTTTATGTGCGTACGAGTATGTGGTTTTCGAGGGTCGAAACTAGAGAGCATTGTTAAATTGTTGGTTCATAAGTTGGAAGTATGTTTTGGGTTATGTTTAACTAACCACCAGTAACCAAGTAACGGCAAAAAATCATTTTATATTGGCAAAAATAGTAAATGATCACCAAAATAAAATCCCCATTTTAGCGTGAAAAATTTTACAACTCGTGATACTACTTACGATCCAATTAAACGTTGCATAAACGATTATGCAACCAACTCCAAATATGATTTTTTAATCCAAAAATAGTTAATGACCATCACCAAAAATCGAACATTAATTTAAAACAATGACATTTAAAGGAAACTGTTTTTTTAGCCCCCCTTCGATGTTAAATAAATATTATTCATATTACACCAAAAAAAGTAACCATTTAATTATAGTAATAAACGAAAGATTACATAGGAGGAGCTCGTGGCTAAATAATTACAGCCGCTCGGGTCGGGGTGGGTCGGGGTTAAGCCGTGCTTGCCTAGGTTGGTCTGTGGATGGGTGACCACCCTTACATACCCAGTTTCCTCCGTGCCTTGGAAATCACGTTAAACTGTTGGTCCCGGCTGTCATTTTTAGATCTTTGACAGTCGTTACAGGTAGTCAGTGGCCCAAAAAGTCTGACAACCAGTCTTACCAAGGGTATCGTATTACCCAGTGCTAACTGGGTTGTGGAAGTTAGATAGGCAGTCGCTCCATGTAAAATACTGGTATTCAGCTGCATCCGGTTAGACTGGAAGCCGACCCCAACACAGTTGGGAAAAGGCTAGGCCGATGATGACATAGAAACGAAACCGGAATCTTAAAATTATAATAAAAAAGTTATATTATGATATTTTTTTCCGAGTCAAATCATTCCTGTTGTGGTCAATGTCATTTGTCAGAAAATACTTACGTTAATAGGGGTGTTTTTACCGTTTACAAAAAAAAAGTACGGTATCCATTGGTAATAATATTTGCTTTAATTATTATAGAAATAGAATATAATATTAAACTGTGAGCTTTTTAATGCTATTTTAAAGGTTTCCGCTAAAATCTTTTAAATGGTATAGAAAATCAACATGGCACGGAACGTTGTAAATCCATGTTTTTGGTGGTTGACAGACAACTTCATTTGACATTTATACTCTTTCCGTTTATTTAGATTTTCGTGAAAGTGTTTCTGCGATTTTTTCGCATATTATAAAAACTATTTAATGAAAATGGCATCTGCTGGTCGTTGTGTCAATTATGCAGTAAGATTTCAACGCAATGTGCGAATACAATTACTTTCAGAGACTGCTACTGACGTGCAGCAACTTGTATGTGTGTGGATTTATTTTAGAATTTCTCATCATTCAGATTAGACATGGCTTACCTAATATTAACACTGTAATCTAGAGATTATAAGGAAGAAAATTATATACGTTTCATTAATATCTGCTACAATTTATGTGGGTGGCCTGTTCTCGAAACAAAAAAACTGTCTCCTTTATGTAACATCTTTTTGTACTATAAAAGTAAATTATTTCCATATAATTCATTACATACCTAAAATTAGTAAATAAACCCCTAAAGTTTGACCCTGATGATATTGTAAAATCAAAGTAAAGTCTGAGCTTTTTATGAACAATTATTAACCACTACTAAACAGCTATTTCCTATTTCGCGTTTATTCAAAAAGGTAATCTACTAAACTACTTGGTGAGTAAGTACATGCGGCTTTCCGCCGTTGCGGCCGGTGCGGCCGGTGCGAAACTGTAATTTTATGCGGAGTGAAATATTCACTACACACAGTAATGAGCTGACCAGGGTAGGAAAAGATAATGAAGGACTTACTTGGGAATCTTCTGGATGAAGCACGTTGATGCAAGGATAGCCTGAGAAAATGTAGCACGTGTTGCACGGTCTGTATATGTCACACGTGTGTCGACCAACATGGATAATAGAGTTTTTAGAGTTTTAGACATTATTATAGTAGCGGTTTGTATTATTTAGCGGCGCGGCGCGGTAGCGATGCAGCGTGGTTGCAGCAGAACACACTATATCGAGATTTTTCTCGGATCACAGCGGATGTACAGTGATGGGTTGTCGTTGCGGTGAATGCGCCGCTGATCGGCACGTGCGGTGAGCATTTCTTCTCTCTCTGTTGCATGGGAACGTGATAGGAGGAAAGGAAATATTAAAACACCACCTAAATAATTTATAAATTGTAAGTTCTTGCCATTCTTTATAACTAAATTTTAGTTTATTACCAAGCGAAACGGTCTCTTATTGTATCTTAATTATTATGTGTTTCCTCATAGAAGTAAATAATTGTATTCTTTTTGAGCGAAATAAATTTCTTAAACCGTATATCAGCTTTTTCTTTAGCTGTCATTTCCTGAACTTATTTCCTTGAGTCACCTAAGTTTACGCAAAAAAGCCCAGTTGGACGGTAGCCCTGCAAATCCATTCTACAACAGTCTATTCCTCACGGTCGGACAGACAGTTACAAAAACAGAAAACTACACACCAAAAACATACGGGGATAAATATAATGACTACCAAAAAAAACTTTGTGACCTATAACATATATACCAATCAGCAAAACAAAACAAAAACAGAAATACCAAAACAAAAATATGAACCACGCATAAAATGGTACAAAATGAACAAGCCAGAAGCCACTGCATTCATTCTCAAGGCAGATTGAGGCATAATTGATAGACACGCTGCAAGACCCAAAAGATAGTATCACCCTCTGGATCGACTTCCACCAGTTTTGCCTGTAAACCGCCAAAACAACTTTAACTTAGTTTTCCTAAAAAACTAAGGATCAATAAAGATCCTACTTGGTGGGATGAGAATGTTAAATCTCAAATAAGGGAAAAGAAAGTGTTTGTCAAGAAATGGCAGGAAACAAAAATGGACACGGATCGCCTGGAATACAACATAATAAAAAAAAGGGCTAAGAAATGTATTGCCATACTAAGAGTAACGACCACTTTTGTATGAATTAGAGAACGCAAAAACAGATGCAGAGATATTTAAATTAGCTAAATTCCGAAATGATCAAACAAAAGATATCAAACGCAACAAATACATTAAAGACTCATCTGGCAAATTGTTGTCCAATAATAAAGAAATTAATGAGAGGTGGCAAGAATACTACCAAACACTTCTCAACGAGGAGATTCAACAGGAACCGCTAATAGCACTACCATGCGCTGAAGGACCAGTTGATATTATTTCACCAGAGGAAGTCAAAGCAGCTATCCAAAAGATGAAAAATAGGAAAGCCACGGGACCAGACGAGATTCCAGCAGAGCTATGGAAAAAACTTGGGAATACCGGTGTAGCATGGCTGACATAGATCTTTAACAAAATTATCAGAACCACCAAAGTACCAGAGATGTGGAGAAGTAGCAACCTGATACCTTTCTATAAGAATAGAGGAGATGTTGCGGACTGTGGAAACTATAGAGGAATCAAGCTAACCTCTCACACCCTTAAGATCTGGGAAAGTATCCTCGTAAAAAGGCTAACAAAAATAACAAACATAACACCAAACCAGTGTGGATTTACCAGCGGTGTTAGCACCACAGACGCAATTCATTCGGTGAAAATACTAATGGAAAAGTACAAGTCTCGCAAACAAGACCTCCACATGGTTTTCATAGACCTCAAAATGGCGTTCGACCGAATTCAAGTATCTCGGATCCATTGGAGCACCAAAAGCCTGTGTAGAAAAAGACATACAAAATAAAATCTAGGGAGCCTGGCTGAAATGAAGATCGTTGTCTGGTGTTCTATGCGACTCCCGTATGTCAATTAAAATCAAAAGCAATGTATACAAAAGGGCAGTTAGACCAGCTCTACTTTAAGGATCTGAGTCACTCCACAGAGATGAAGATGCTACGCTGGTTTGGTGGAGTTTCAAGAATTGACAAGATAAAAAAAAATATATATCTGTGGTACTTTTAAAGTCGCAAAGATACAGGAAAAGCTCTGCGAAAACCGCTTGCGCACATGCCAAAAAGAGTCATGAACATGCATGACGCAAAACGAGGAGGAGACCAATAACCTAACTAGGAACATTAGCGAAGGCCATGACAGCGAGCAACACAACGACAGAGACAACCCTCAATCGTGCGGCGTGGCGCAGAAGTACGAGGAGGGCTGACCCCAAATAAATTGGGATAATAGCCAGCAGGAAGAAGAAGATATACCAATCAGCAAAAAAATTAAACCTTAACCAAAAAATGAATAAAAGTACAAGTTATTTTAGTCATGACTGCACTTCATATTGTACTATAAGACAATTTTTTTAGGCCCTTATTTGGATATTGCATTTATTATTAGGTAATATTATTACAAAAAAAAAACCGGACAAGTGCGTGTCGGGCCACGCGTAGTGTAGGGTTCCGTAGTAGCCCGTTATCATAATATAGAACGAACCCGTTGGTATAGCGCCATCTAGCGGCAGCTTTGTGAAACTTATGATAATTTATTCTGGTTTTTTTAATTTTAGATTTCGTTTTTCAATGCAAGTTTTTACCCGTTATAAACAAGCTATAAGGACAGGATTTAAAGACAATGAAACATCTCGAATGCAGGTTAGACACTGACTATATTTGATCCATTCAATGACAATATAAACTACTTACATACTACACCACACCTCAATCAGAAAAAAAAAATGTTTAATACTAAGATTAATCACTTTTTTTTTTGTATACAGTTTCTGTTTGTTATAGTATTATATTAATTACGATTACACACTCATTATTGATTAACACAGTTTGTTTAATTATGTTATTCTAAATTTACAAAAACAATATCTTGCTCGCGTGACGCGTAACATTCATTGTTTCTTTCGAACGTGAGCTTACGCTAAACAATTTATTGATACCTATAAAATATATCTAGTGATTATAATTATAATCTTGATGTAATTACGTGTTAAACAGTTTCGTTCTGTTCTTATGGATTATATCTGTTTCCCATTAATGTTCACCTCCACATTAGGTGATAGGTCTCGGATGACCTTGTATGGTCCCTCGTATAAGTTTGTAAGCTTATTACCAGTTTCACTTTTAATTAAGATATCATCATCCTTTTTAAACCGTGTAGGAATAATATGTTGGTCGTATTTATTTTTTCTTTCTAATTTGCTGTTGATTAAATTGTTTCGCGCTTCTGTTTGTGATACTTGTAACCGATATTTGAGTTCGAGAGGATAACTATCATGATTGTACAATGGCTCAATTGTTTTAGTGAGGTTGCTTGGTAAATTGCATGCCTTTCCATAAACAAGTTCAAAGGGTGTCGATGTATGTACTGTAGTGTTGTATGCAAAGCACCAGAACGGCAGCCAAGTACTCCACGAATCTGGTTTATTTTATGTTTGTATTCTTAGATACGCTCCTAAGCTCTTGTGAGAGTTTTCCAGTGCTCCAATGCTTTGGTGGTGGTATGCTGTCGAATTCAACTTAGAAATATTGAGTAATTTACATACCTTTTTAAATGTCAGGGACATGAACTCGGCTCCTCTGTCAGTCGCTATTTCTCGTGGAACACCGTGCTGAAGGAAATGGTTGTGTACAAATGCTCGTGTGGTTTCTGTTGCTGTTTTAGATACAAGTGGGTAAGCAGATACATATTTCGACAGCTCACATTGTAGCGTTAGAATATATGAATAATTGTAAGAGTCTCTATCTAGCGGTCCTACTAGGTCTAAATATATTTTGTCAAATGTAGTGTGGGCCGTTGAGGTGATGACCATTGGTTCCTTTACAGTTACCGTGTATTTTTGCTTTTGACATTTTGGGCATTTCTTTAAATAATTGATTATGTCATTTTCTAGCCCTGACCAAAAGTAATATTTTTTTATATTGTTTAACATGCGTCTAATGCCCGCATGCCCACAAGTGGGCAACAGATGGAAATCATTTAGGATGACTTTCCTGTCGTCTTTATCTTCGACTGTCTCTACGTCCTTTATAATACAAACTCGTGGCCCTTTCCAATTTGTGTATTGTTTTATCTCGTTTGTAAAATTTTCTACAAAGATTTTATTGTTTTTATTTTTTACAAAATTGATTTCTTTTATATTTGTATTGTTGCAAAACTTGCACATCTCTCTCACAAATGCGGCTGGCGTCACTTGTGATTGAGCAGATGGGTTTATAAATAGCATTAAATCTTTACTGTCGTAAATAAAAATATTATTTCCATAAGTAATTTTATTTTCTTTACGTTTTTTTTCTTTAGCTTTCTTGTCTGTGAACCTTAGTTCTACAGTATTTTTTGGCTTAATATTAGATTCTACCAGTATGGGCTGAATTAGCTGATTGCCTATAGGTTCCTTATTAGTATCCGTTGCTTTCGGTTCTAATCTTCTCTTTTGAGCGCGTGTCATTACATTTACACATTCGTTGATTTCTTTTAGGTCTTGCGATGTCACTGTAACGCGAGAAAGTGCATCCGCAGCCGCGTTTTCTTTACCCTTAACGTATTCAATTGTATAATCATACTCCTCTAGGCATAGTCTAAACTTAAGTAATCTACTTGAGGGGTCTTTTAAACTGAACAAATAAGCCAGTGGCTTGTGGTCGGTAACGATTTTAAATGCCCGTCCATAGAGGTACGGCCTAAAATGTTTGACTGCCCATACTATAGCTAACAGCTCCTTTTCGATAGTTGGGTAATTCCGGTCGGCTTTGTTTAGGCTTCTACTTGCATAAGCAACTGGGCGGCCGTCTGAGTTAGCTAAAATTGCTCCTACGCATATCCTGAGGCATCAGTCTGTACTGAAAAGGAATTCTTACTTGATAGGGCGGGATATTCTAAAACCAGTGGTGTTATCAAACATTCCTTAATAGTTTCAAATGACTTTTGACAATTTTCGTCCCAGTAAAATTTCGTATTTTTCCAACACAACACGTTCAAGTTATTTGCTATTTCTGTAAATTTTGGTATAAATTTTCTATAATAATTGGCCAGAGCTACAAAACGTTTCACTTCGTCGATGTTTTCCGGCACTGGGTAATTTTGTACTGCTTTATTTTTTTCTGGATCCGGGAGTAAACCGCCTCCCGATACTATGTGACCTAGATAAAGTAATTCTTTTTTTAGGAAATCGCATTTTAATGGATTTAGTTTTAAGTTCACTTTGCGTATTCTTTCAAAAATGTCAATTAAATTCTTGTTGTGTTCCGTTAAATTACGGCCTGAAACAATTAGATCGTCTTGATAACAAAGACATTTTTTATAACATAGGCCCGCCATTGCCACGGTCATCATTCGAGAAAATGAACTGGGGCTGGTTTTAAGCCCCATAGGCATTCTAGTCGGGTATATTTTGTTCTTCTGACGTGTAAAATTCCTGTTTTGATAAAACGAATTGTTATTGCGGCGGAAAGCGAATACATCAGCTGATGTTGAAGGAGATGAGACTTCTTCATCTATGGCCGATTGAACGGCGTCATTCAATGATGAAAAATTTCTTGCAGATATTATGGTGCTAAGCCGAGGGCTCCTCAATCCGTCAGCAAAACATTTTATTGCCTGTTTCTCATTTATGGGTTTCAGTATATGAAAACTCGCTTCATTACCTTCTGATTGTGACATCGTCAGGTCAACAAATAATTCTGCCATTTGTTTACGTAATCATTTATGGAAAGATCATTTTGTTTTTGATTGAGTAATTTATATTGCAATGCTGTTGCCGATTTTTTTTTGCAGCAGTTGCGTTTTCATGTTCTTTATTAAATTGTCAACGTTGTCATACTTATTATTTAGCTTTAGTTTAGCCGACTGTGACAGTCGACTTTTTAAAACAAAATTAATTAACTGACTCTGGCCATCCTGATCGAGCTCTGATTGATAATATTCTATACCATCTATTAGTTCCTTGGTTTTGTCCTCGTCATCAGTTAAAACTGGTAATAAACTAAATGCAATTTTTAAGTCAAACTTAGCCATTTTTTCTTCTTTTACTGATACTTTTTCTTATGTATCACTACACAAGTCTAAAATATTATCATATAAACTGAAAAGATTGACTTAATTTATCAAGCTTTAAACATTCTTCTTCCTTTAACGTTACTCTCAATTTTTCTAACTCTTTCAAACTTGTATTGAAATGACTAACTAAATGATCGGCTTCTTTTAATTTCTTCAAAACAATTTCGCCTTTACGTCTACTTGGCCCTACTTTTACCAAATATGTTCTAAAACAATTAAGCTCTCTATTTAATTCTATTAATTGTTCATACATCACCGTCCTGTATTACGTAGAATAGGATAAATATTTGCGCACTCACGAATACACTTGCACTTTGCACTTTTGAATAGCCATACGTCGTCGTTGTTTTGTTATGGTTGTAGTTAAACACCAATTGGTCACTTTACTTGATTGTCCTTGCTCGAATCACCAGCTCGACAGTTGCAGTCCCCACATGCCACAACAGGATCACGATAATTTCTAGGGCAATTAGACGAACGCCTTAGAACATGCCTCGTTAGCTGCTCTCTCATCCAAGTTTGATGACATCTTTTGTACACCCGGTACAAAATATAAATAATTCCAAGAAACAATATCGTGCATATGATCATTAGCACAATGCTAATTGCAGATAAGTGGTATTTGAATGCCTCCACTAAGGCTGAATTATGGCCTCTACCGGCACTATTCTAGTTTACAAAGACTTCTTCGTTCTGTACTTTTGATTGGCACATGATGATATTTTTTTGCAAATAGTGTGCAAATTGACGAATAGCAGGCAGAGCACAGTCCAAACTAAACGCGAACATGATTTGATTCCTCGCTCCTGGCAGGGTCGCCATATAAGGACGGGATTTAAAGACAATGGAAATCTCGAATGCTGGTTAGACACTGACTATATTTGATCCATGCCATGACAATATAAACTACTTACATTCTACACTACAAGCAACTACTTCATCTTAGTCACTTTAAAGGATTTATTCTAAGGATTTTGTATTTGGTACAAAATTATCCAACCCCCAAGTTCAACGACTATTACTGCTAAACTCATAAAGTTATCTTAACCGCTATAGTTTTTCTTTAAAGTTTATGAAATGCACTATCATCATGATTTTTTCCAGATTTTTCAAACCCGCAGTTTAGCTTTTAAAGGGGGGAGACGCCCTACTGGAACAAAAATTTGCACTTTAAAGTGTAATATTTCGTAAATGGAGCATTAAGTCGAAAAGTAGAATTAACGACCCCTAAATCATTTTAAAAGACCTATTCAACGATACCCCACACAATGGGGTAGACGACTAAAAAAAAATTCATCCCCACTTCATATGTAGGGGAGCTACCCTAAAAAAAATATTTACCAAAATGTTATTTTACCACTTTATCGGCGTAATTGATATACACACCCCTACAAAATTACAGCTTTATAGTACTAACGGTCTCTTAGCAAAACCTCGGACAGACAGAGAGACAGACAGACATACTACTACTACAACAGCCCATAACGTCCACTGCTGGACATAAGCCTCTCTTATGATGGGAGGAATTTGCCGTAATCTCCACGCTTGGCAGGCGGATTGGAGATCGCAGTGATGAAAGACTAACAGAAAACGCTACTAACAGACAGACATAACGAAACTATAAGGGTTCCTTGCCAGGACTACGGAACCGAGTAGCGCAGGAGAAGAGTACCTGGAAGGATATGGGGAGGACTTTGCCCAGCAGTGGGACATTCGAAGGTACTGAAAAATGCCGTCCGGTCTCTTGCCATCGTCGCGTGCCAAGCCATTGGGTTCTAATAAAGCTGGAACGCCGACGGTGACAAGAGATCGACGGATGATGTCATTTAAATTCGCGTGCCGTGCAAAACGGCCCGCACTTCGGCTGCATGACAGGCCGTGGTGTCCAAGGCTGTTGACAACTTCACCACAGTGACAGTGATGAGGAGAGCAACATGGGGCGCCTAGGCGTAGAGCAACAGCGAGGCGGAAAGTGGTGTCGTCGAGCAACGTACCTGTGCTCGACGACGGTAGTGCGTGAAGCCAAAGACCCGACTCCCACTCACCCAGCCAGAAGACGCACTCGCTCAGCGGTAGTAACAGACGTGTTTAGTAGATTGATCTGAACTACTCTGCAGAGCGGCTCGTCCCACCGTCTCTGGGAAAATGGGTAGTCGGGTTCTTCAGAATTCGGGAAAGTGAGTTTCCAGGCGTTGATAGCTTCGGAGAAACACGGCACATCAAAATCAATCAGTGTGGAAGCCAGGATTTTCCTGATTAATTTCTCAGTGCCGTGGACCGAGGATATGTAAGCCGGTAAACTAATACTAGAAATTTTGCGGACGTCGAGCCCTCCCATACGATGGGAAGAGTAGCTTGGGTCCAGGCTCGGTCGTCCAAGGCCACATTTAAAATAGATGATAAAGTATTTCTGATAATTTGATCCATTTTGTCTAAAAGATGAGTGTGCTTCCATAAAGGAAAAGCAAGTAAGAAATATGTTAATTTAGGGCCGAAATAGCAGTAACGGATAATGGTGATGGCCGAATGCATGTTAATTTGGAGTAACCTTTCCGAAATATCATTGAAATTTTGAATTTTTTCCTCGATGAAATCGGGAAAGGAATTTTCGAAGATTGGAGACCCAAGGAGACGAAGAGAACATTTTTTAATAATTTTTATGTTAGGGGCTATTGTGTTAAATTTAGGAATTGTCAGTTGTCTGTCGGTACAGTCTGCTAAATATAGTTCACATTTTGCAAGGTTTAGGTCAAGGCCAATGGAGTGAAGATTATTTTTTAAGAAAATTAAATCATCTAAAACTGTTTCTACATCGCCGCCCAAGGTTCCATCGTCAAGATACCAAACGTAAAATTTTGAATTTAGCTGTCTAACAATTGGGTGAATCGCTTAACTAAATATCACAGGCCCGAGGGGGTCACCTTGTTGACATCCAACAGCAGATTCCAAAAGTTTGTCACGATACGGTAATTTAGACGGGTGTCTGTAGCACTGCCAAAGAAAACTATAAATTTGAGGTAATTCTTTTTTAATTTCTGTTAACAAGGTGTCCCTATTAACTGAATTGAAGGCATTCTTAATATCAACCTTCAGGATGACCTCACCTTTGCCAGAATTTAGGTAGGTCGACAAACCGTGTACGGCAACCTCACAGCCCCCTTTAGAACCAAAACCTAGCTGCAGGTGCTGAATTTTTTTCGAAACAGCCTCATCATAAAATTTACAACAAATCTTGGCTGCCATACGACGGTAAGTAGTACCCACGGCAATGGGACGAATGCCGCCATCCCTCTTACGCAGGGCACATAAATTGGCCCCGTACAAGACGCCGATGACGGCTTCGTTCACCTTGCCGGAGAGTAGAAGGTTAATCAGAGCCGTAAGCTCCTTCAAGAGCGACTCACCAGCCTCTCCGGCGCCTGAACAAATTAGGTCCTTTAAGTGCTGAGGACTTAGGCCGACGAGGCCGCCGGCAGAGCCACTCCGGAAGGAGCAAACGGCTGTGACCACCTCTCGACCTGTAATGGTGAGGGAGTGAATGTCCGAATCAGGAGGGTCGGGAAAAGAAAGGCCATCCGCGGGGGCAGGGTGTTTAGTCTCCAGAGCTGCGAGTGTTTCTGGAGAACACGGAGCCACCACATCGCTACTGAAGAGAATCCTGGCTGCACCGCTTATGTCACCTTCCCCTAACTTTGATTCAACCAGATGAGATATACCTCTCGAAGAGGTATATCCCTGTGCCGATAAATTGGAAACAAAATTTTGAGCCGAAATATTACAATTATCTTTGATTTGAGCGGTTAAAGTCTTTTTTGTGGCCAAATTCTTTTGAACATGCAGAATACGGTAAGGGAAGGTAAGCAACTGCTCCCAAGCACTTAGCGAGTTCTCACGGACGACAAGGCGCACACAACCTGCTAGGCTTTGTGCAACTAAAGGCCGCGACCGAGGGGAACCGCGGGGAACTCGCTTTAAAACAGGAACAGAGTTTTTGAATTTGGAAAGGGTTTGCCAGATCGGGTCGAAAGTGGATGTAGCCGAAGTTGTAGGTGGAAGAATTGAGACAGGGTCTGAGGGTGCATTTGGAGGTTTATGTACCTTACCAATATGCACATTCAGACCCCGCTTACCTTTAAAAAATCGTGGCTGGGCGCAAAGCGGGCATCTCTCCAGGGTGTTCAGCGATGTTGAAGGTTGACTACTACCATTACCCACCGCATCGCTGCTGCTACTACTCATAAAAGATAAAGTACCTCTTAAAAATAAACTAAATACAAATAACTTTATTAAAACAAACTAAAAAACAATAATAATAAATAATCATAATTGATTAATACTTTAACAATTTTATTTTGAGATGTTTGTAGCTTTTTATGGTGAGTTTTGGCAGCACTTCCCCATACTTCGATTAAATAATCGAGATGTGGTTTAACCATCGAGTTATAAATAATTATATCTGACCCTTAGTGGGAGACATCGGACAATTCCTCTAAGTGCACCAGTCAGTGATGATATTTTTTTTCTTACTTTCTCAATGTGAGGTTTCATTGTAAGTTTATCACCAAGAGTAAGATCTAAATATTTCTCAGTATTTGTTTTTAATAACGGTTGACCATTTAAATTTAATTCACCGTGTGTATGAAGTTTTTTATTTTTAGCACTAAATATCATGTATTTCGTTTTACTAGCATTTTTAATAAGTAGATTGCATTGGAATCAGATAGCTAGTTGATTTAGATCACTTTGTGCTTCTTTAACAATACCTTCTCTAGTACTGCCAAAATAAAAAAGACTAGTTTCGTACGTATCGTGAAATAACTCCTATAAGTCCAATTTTATTAATATTGTTGATATATATAAGGACTAACAGAGTATAGAACCTAGGGACGTGTTCTTCGGTGTTTCACTTTTCCAAATCACGTATCACACTGGTGGTACTCCACAGGTAATGGGGTTTAGGTTCACTTCGATGTTCACCGATACCGACTACTTAGTACCTATTGGTAAGATAAGAATTTAATATTTTCAATACTGAGCCAGTAATACCGATACTTTTCAGTTTTTTTAGAAGAAGTTTGTGACTTTGTGACAGTATCAAATGCCTTTTTTAAATCAATCAAGATCCCAAGAGCTATTTGTTTTTTATTTATCAATGTTAGTTTTTAAGTTAGTAATAAGGTAAATAGTCGCGGATAGGGTGTTTGATTTCTGTCGGAAGCCATAATGGTTTTTGGAAATAAAAGTTATAGAATTTAAGTAAGCTTTTATACTAATAAGAATTATTATCGTATGTTTTAGAAATAATCCGTAAGACCGATTTTGAACGATAATTACTCACATCTGCGTTGTTTCCAGTTTTATGTATCAGGAAATATTCCTTCCTGAATGCTTGTTAATGCATTTTGTTAAGTCTTCTAAAAGTAAATCTTTAATTCATTTAATTATTTTATTACTGATGCCATCGATGCCTGTGCTCGTGTTAGTTTTCAATTCGTCAATAATTTTTGAAACCTCTTTAGTAGTGGTTGGTGTCATCTCTGTAAGTTCTACACCAGCGTGCGTACTTGTACTCAGTCTCAAAAGCGTGTCAGTTGCATTATTTTGATTACGTTTTGGTATTTCACTCGACTTTTCAACAATCGGTACAGTGCTAGACTGTACCGATTGTTGAAAAGTAATGATTGAAACTCTCACATATAAGTTTTGTATCGGTAATCGGACCTTCAAGTTTTGTGGGGGCTGAGTTATTATAGTGATTTTAGATAATAACTCTTTGCATCCTGAATAACAGCTGTCACATTATTTCGTTCGGCTATAAAATTGCTCTTTATTTCTGCGTCTTTAGGATTCTCTTTTACTTTCTTGCCCAGTTCATTTCTAGTTTTGATAGTTTTAATTATATCTTTGTTTACCTAATCGGTTTTAGGTGGGTTAAGAATCTTCGTCTTTTCAGTTTTATTTTTGTTGATTACAGATTTTGAAGTACCCTTCAAGTGCCAAATAGTCATCATTTTCGTTTCCAAACTTGGTTTCATTTATAGTTTTGTACAGATTTGCTTAATCAGTTATTTTGTATTTCATCTTCTGCAGTAGTTCTAGATATAATCTTTTAATTTCAAAGTAAATTTGTTTGTGGTTTGAAAACGACGACTCAATAACTGCCAAATGAAAGTTGTAGTCGGTGATTTGCAGGTTTGTGCTAACATGATCTAGGATAATGTTCGTAGTTGAAGTTTCTTGTGTGCAATGTTTTTAGCAATCCTATTTAATATTTTGTGGCCATCTTCTTTTAATAAATATTTATACTGTTTCACTTTTCTATCAGGTTTAAGAAGATTGAGCTTATAATCCCCTAAATATATAGCTCTTTTCATCTTTTGTAGTAGCGTGAATAGGTGTCTAGGAAACTTGTCACATTCGTCCGTTTTGGTTTGTAAACAACTCCAATATCAAGAGAATTTTTTCCAGGTGGACCCAAAGAAAATGGTTATAATTTTCAGTTTTTTCTTCGATGAAGGTTTGTTTCAGAGAATTGTGTACGTAAATGGAAACTCCTTCTCCTCTTGTATTTGTTCGGAAGTTGTAGTAATGGGTATAGGTTGGTAATTGCAGTCGTTGTGCCTCTTCATCTGATTAGATCCACGTCTCGGTTAGAACTATGACATGTATAGCATCATGGAAGGATTCCACAATACATTTAAGTTCATCATGTTTGCCTGGCTTGACAATGCTTCGAGCATTCGTATAAAGAAATTTCAGAGATTTAGTAGTAGTGATAATATTAGTATAGTTGTCTGTTTTCTGGTAAGTAATGGTATTTTGTGTTTCCACTTGTGGGGCTTTTTGGTAATTTCGTTACTGTCAGTTTTTTGATTCAGCCTAAGTAATTTTTGGAACGCCTTTCAGGTATTTAATACTTAATTTTGTCTCGCCATTTTCTGTGCGCTGCTGGAGTTCTTTCCGGAGGTTTTCTAAGTAGCTTCGTTGTTGGGGTGTTTGGTCGTGATATATTTTGATAGATTTGTCATTCAGTTTTGATTTATTACGCAATATATATTTGGGTACGTCTTCCGATGCATAGTATATCTTAATAGGACGACTTTTTAATATCATATTTACCAAGGCGATGAACTTTAACTGGTTGAGGACAATCTAAGGTAATATTGCTGATTGCTTTAATAACTTCGTCCTTGTGATGGTCATGTCTTGAAGCCGCGTTGGCAGAATGAAGTTCATATAATTTGCCAAGCCTTTGTTTTATTTCAACCTAAAAATAATTCGTATCGAATCAAGAGCCACAGAATTAATTCGCTGTTTTCACTAAAATAATTAGGGTCAGGTTTACAATGGGCTTCCATACAAAATCAGCTTTGATACGTAACCAACAGCCCTATTATTTCCTCTAGCAGATTTATTAGCATCATGAAGGCTATATTGAGATGCTGAGCTTTTGCTCTTGGACTCGGTCTCAATATTCAGCCGCTTAAAGCCAATGTATTCAGCGGATAAATATTGGAAAGTGCTTGAATGCATGTTAATGTGTTGGTCTTTGCTTTTGTGTTGCTTTCAAACATAAGAAAGTAGGTTGTACAGCTAAGGGCTCGCCACAATAGTCCCCTCTTTGAGGAGTGGCTTAAGAGACGCCACGGCGTCGTCACCTTCCGCCTGACGCAGGTCCTCACCGGACACGGTTGTTTCGGGAGGTTCCTGCACCGAATCTGGCGGGAGGAAACGCCCGGGTGTTTCCATTGCAAGGATCGACCGAAGGACACGGTGGAGCACACGGTGGAGGTGTGCCCCGCGTGGGCGGAGCACCGCCGTGTCCTCGAAGCGGCGATTGGCGGCGGTGACCTCTCGCGTCCGGCCCTGGTGCAAGCCATGGTCCGGAGCGAGACGGAATGGGACGCCGTCACCTCCTTCTGCGAAGCAGTAATGCTAGAGAAGGAGGTGGCGGAACGTGAGAGGGAGAGAACCTCACAAAGTCCCGGCCGCCGCGGGAGACGCCCCGGGCGTCGGGGGCCACCACGTGGCCCCCGGCCACCGTAGGCGCGGGCCTGTGGACGGTGGGCTATGGGCTAGCTCGCCGTCCGTCCGTCTCATGACGACAGGCCGTGTCGACGGCGCGTTCATGTTCCACGCGCGCCTTAAAGAGAGTCAGCAAAAGGAAGGGGTCCGCAAGTACCGATGCCTGCCGGGGTTGCGGGACTGTTCGAAAGAGATACCGTGGCCCCGGAACAAAAAGGGCGATGAAGAAACATGTATGGGTTTTAGTCAGTAAAAGTCTGACACTCCTTCCTGCTCCGCCCAGAGCGGGAGAAGTCATTCGATGATTTCCCATCCGAAAAAAAAAAAATACCAACAAGTTCTAAACTCAAATAACCATTGAATAGGCAGTGTCACAGCACTAGGATTTCAATGGCGGTCCGTACGCGACGCTACTTAGTGTTTACTTACCTTTTATTTGAGTTTATGTCGATCAAATTATGTTTATTCTTGTTCTGTGTGACGTACAATTTCTTAGGGCTTTAATGATCTGATGTGTTACATCATATAGGTAGTTACCTCTCAGACACTATAAAACCACACTATTTTTGAAGGTATTCACTTAATACCAACGACGTCTACCCCTTTGTTTAACAACAAAGCATGACGGACGTTCACTGGAGTCACCTCAGACCTCCAGCCCTCCAGACTCAGGTAATGGCGGAACATAACTCATCGCTTTGCATAAATCAGCGCCGGTTCGATTAAAGTAGGGTCTGCGCCGACCACGTTATATCCTGCCCGTTCTAACAGCTTTACTATATTAGTTCCATGATCAAATTAAAGGATAATATTATAAGGTAATATGTTAGGAGCTTATTAGCATTTTAATCATAATATTTCAATTCTAACCTGACAGAGGTTCTGATCCCTGCTTTATTAAAGCATTATATCTATCGCGTAGGTAATTCATTTATTACAAAAAATATGGAATTATGTCTTTTGAATATCCAAGAATTGTTTTGCTAATAATATAATGCTGAAAATGAAAAGTCAACGCATTTGGTTCAATTAAAGTATTTACAGGCACTTTGAATTGCCAAGGTGTTGGTCAGTTAGAAAAGTTGAAACTTTTCAAAACGTGGTCTCTATGAATCGAAGAAGCTTCTATATGTGAGAACAATGTAAAACAAGCAACGAATCTTTATTAAATAATGCAGAACCCAAACGTCGCTCTCTTTTCATTATCTACTATCTATCGACGGATAATCAGCGCGTATGCGGGTAAGCTAGTTTATAAAAGGAATTATTATTACTACCCTAGTCACATAACTAATAACATTGCTCCCATTTTCACCACAAGAAAACACAATTCAAATGTTTCTAAACTTCATATTTATGTAATGTTCTCTCCCCCAACCCACATTTCACAAGTCACAAGTATCACTCAGCCGCCCCGCGCCCGCGCCACTCAGGATCTCTAAAATACGAAACGTTTTAAATAACTTCTTATACTGTAAACTTCAGTAAAGGTTAAAACTCTTAGTTAAATGTCGGCCAATTAAGACGTTGTTGCTGAACCTATAAGAAATTACTCAATTTAATTTGTTTCGTCGCCGTTTCCAAAGGTCAGCATTTGAATAGACTAGGGTAGAAAGTTACCTCAGTTTTCAAGAGGACTTGGTTCAATTCAATTTAGAACTGAAGAGTGCACTTCATAATATTGACGATAGATTTTAGATGGATTTGTTCTATTCGGTCCACAACGAATAAGTATATTCCTGATTGTATGCCATATATTTTTTTTTTTTTTGCCTCGATCTCACTTTTTGTAAATCGATGGGTGAGAATTTCGATGGAACAAGCTAGCCCAGGAGATCTTTAGAAAAGGGCTCTTTAATATACATAGTTTATTTTGCTGTTTTCTAGTTAATAAGTTTTAAGCTTTGCTAGCCGTAAATGGAAGTTTATGTCACTATGTAATCCGTCCGGGTCCCTGTCTACAATAACATACTTATCTAATATGTCTTATTTATTTTCTTACATTTATTCCTTGTATTATGTATTTATATGTGAAAAACAAATTACATTTAACTCTTTCAGTTATCTTGAGAATCATATATTTACTATTTACATACTTGTGTTACGTACATTTGTATTACACTAAGTGATGTTTCGATAACATGGGATATTGGTTTTTCTATGTACCCACTTGTTTGGTATGAAAACTTAATAGTACTCGTAGTAATACATTTTATTGACTCCTATTCGTTTGGAAGGAACAATATATCCAAAGTACCTGGCAGTGGTGGAGATGAATCATCATACTAACAATTAAGTAATTTAAAAAAATCACGCATTATAGTGTAATGTAACTGAGCAGCTATTTAGCACACCTTTGTTACCTGATATCTGCAACCAAAGCCACCATCGACTTTTCATAATATCCAATTGTTCTTACCTATAGTAAGGTACTTCCACAAACAAAATTTCAGCTTTTATAAAATGTCGTAGGTCACGGTTACGGGATCTCTCTCCATAACAATCATTTAGGAATCTACAAGACCTACAATGTTCACACATTCACAAACAATCGGTAAAAAAGAATCTATACAAAGAAAATTTTATAAAAAGCCCATAATAATAAATGACACAAACGCTGTCATCAGTGCTGTAACTCCTCTGAACAAAAGATTTAAGAAGGATGTCAACTTAAATTGATACATAGTCGTACAAGTATCTTGTGGGCTCAGCCCACAAGATACTTGTACGTGTCCCCATAGACACGAATAAGTGTGAGTGTATAAACTATTAGGAAAAACGTCTCAGGAGACGGTTCAATCTACCCTCATCAAATATCTGACGTTTGGATGCTGCATAATGTGATATGAAAATCTCATACGTTGCCTACGCAATGTAGTAAAATATACAAATGTGTGAGTAAACTCGAAGAATTTATGATTGCTGTGTGATATATGCGAAAGAGTTCTCATCTGTCTGTAGCTATACACAAAAAAAATGATCAATTTTCTTTGCCACATGCCGTAAGTACACACATAGAATAGGGCTAGCTACCACATCGCACATAATGTTTTGTAGAGACATTAATTTATTTGATGAACTGGCTCAAGAACTGACATCAAAAGGTTGTAAAATAGTACAACCTTTTATTTCAGTAACACTCAGCACTGTTGAAATTTAAAGTTTAGGCGCTGAGTTGGCATTCCTTTACGTATCACATAAAATAAACGGGCGTTATTTTGTATATATTTATGCATGTGTTTTTGCAATCATACACACTGTTGTTCCAGTGTATTTTCTAATATACCTGAGTCCCGTAAGACAGCAGTGAGTACGGCTCGCGGGTCAAAGAGAAGTTATTATGTTCGTTGGCGAGCGGCCAACACCTCTCACTTTGTGCAGCTCTAGTGCCGCCATCTTTGGACTTTACACGCTTTTAACTATAGGAGGCTGAAGTTGATAGACACTTTAGTATTCATTTCCATTAAAATTCGTGCTCATATTATAAATGTGAAAGTAACTCTACTTCTTAAAGGCTGAATGATTTTCGGCAGGGGTTTGTGATTCGAGGTTTCGAGCCCTCCACCTGTGTGGAAAATTTGCCAAATGTTACCGAAATACGCAAAAGTATTATATTCTATGTCCCAGCATAGATATACTTTCTGTCCGGAAAAACTTCCAGTGTGATAAATTACGACCTCCACAATATGTTCGTAATTGCCTTTTTTATTTGTGAATATTTGTGTAGGCTATCATTTTCTGTTTCGAGTGAAAAAAAAATATAGGTGTCTACAGTTTCAACGCTAACGCTAACTGACCGTTTGTGCAAATGTTTGAAAAGAGTAAATGTTGACAATGGTTTGTCGCAACACTGAGTACCCAGCGCTGGTTCAGACCACACCAGGACCACACCTCTGCTAGCCCGCTATAAGATATATAAACTATGAAGAAACATTTATTGAGCTGAGAGAAGCCAAAAAACACATATCATTTGAAAAGCTGAATAAATGTAGCATATCCTCGTGATGATCTGTTTTCATGAACTGTAGTAGGTACGTAGATGCCTGTTCTCACTGTTACTTTTAGAATTTAAGTAAGCACATGTAATCTCTTGTACTCTCTCATACTCATATTTCTTACAATGGTAATGCACAATTATGGAACTAGTAGTCCAAAGCAAATAAAATAAAACTTAACAATAAAAGCCCTCGTCACTCCAACTCTTGTTATGTAGATAAACACCTCAAGACGCTATCAATTTAACCTATTAATAGTCAAGCACTATATTGCATTTCTGCGAACAGCGCAGCAGCGATCATGCTCAACTTATCTTGGTGTACTTACAATATCTACAAGTATAAGCCCACGTACTATGGCGGGTTTGTGCCGTCTCAACCCTTTCATGGCAGAGTTATGCGGCGGCACGACAATCACGAGATATATCCGCGCGAGCATTGCAAATATTCACAGAATGCTTTGGTGATTATATTGCGTTAACGCCCTTATCTATTTATAGCGATGTTGGTTAAGTTGGCTTTGGATGTTGCGTGAGCGGTAGTGAGTGGAGTAGGGAGGACTGAGTTTTGGATTAATGTAGGTGCTAGGTTTGAAAACAGGTTTTTGTTTGAGGAGCAGCTCACTCCTCCCTTTAACTGAGCCGGTGTTTGTTGCAAACAAACCGTCACTTTTGGGGTGATGTGGCGAGTGGCCAGAAATCAAATGCAAAAACACCGTGTAGTTCTAGTCAGTAGGAGTCTGACAGACCCCACCGCCAGGCCCACGGCAGCAGAGAACACGTATTGAGGATTTACACAAGTAAAACAAAGTTAAGAAGTGCTAAAATAATATCACCACACAAACAGAGGGAAACTTTTAAAGTATAATCAATTAAATGGGAATTAAGATCTAGACATCAAACCAAAAGTGCATTTTAAATATTATTGTCGATTAAATCTGCTAAGATTTAATCTAATTAATAACACTTATTCCATGATAATATTGATGAACCTTCCATCCCTGCTTGGCTGTATGGCAAACATCGTTATCGATTAACAGAAGAGCTAAGCGCCATCAGCTAGTGGCTTTTGTATTAACTAGTATTTAGATCTTCAAGTGACAATTTAGAGAGTAATTTATTAAACAAAAGTCTTTATCTAGAACTACAGTTAAAATTAAGATAAGCAACTATTTATGACAATTGGGATTTTACCAATATGTTATTGCTCTTTTGGCACTATGATTTGTTTGTATGGCAACATGTTGATGTTGTGGAATGTGGCGCCAAGTACGATTTTAATGGTCAATAACTCAATTTATAATTTGAAACTACAACTAAATCAGTTTTCCTAAAACAAACCAAAAAGTAACAAGTTTATTTACAAAGCAATTTGTTAGTGAAAGACCTGTTCTTAGTATTAATTAGACCTGTCCTTCGATCTGCCGGAAATGGTTTTAAAAACAAGTGTAAAAAGTAATGAAGCGAGTAATTTAGCTTAAACTTAATAACACCTTTGCATTTGTGAAAATTAGTATTGTTTAATTTTTACAATAATTCATTGTGAAGTATTCTGAAATTGTTTGTAAGTTTTAATGAACTTACGATGTAATGAATCACTGCACTGGGTGGGTGTGTCACTTCCGCCGACCCCTATCTAGGTTGTTGAACTAAATTGTGCTGTTGCAATATCTACACGTTCGCTTTTTAGTGGTGGACAGAAATGAAATTTAGTTTAAATATGTTGTTTTTTTTCATTAAATCGAAAATATTATCGATTCTAAACCTTTTCTGAAAATTTGGCCGGTTATTGAAAACTATACCTGTATAAACTATACAACTACGACTGTCGAGAAGAATAATCAGCCTCTATCGTAACTAACACAGGTCTTCTCTGTGTGAGAAGCGGGCTGGAGTATTTTTTTTTCTAGAACATACCAGTTTCCACATACATGATGTTTTTCTTAACCATTTTCAGAAAAAGTATGATGAAATAAATGACAAAAAAAGGCATTATCTGAGTTCAAAGTTAGTTACCCCCGAACTACGCACACGTCAGTTGAGACAGTTTCCACTGGGCCACACCACAATAACGGAATTGTACAAGGGAAGTGACCGAATCTAGAGTCAAAAAGTTGAGTAACAAAAATTCGCAATAGAAACTCACTGACAATAAAAAATATCAAAAGGAGTCCGATTCAATTGTTCTATTAATTACAAACGAGAACATAATAAAACACTGTAATTGTAAAACAAAACCAAAGAATAACAATGTATTGTAGGAGTTCTTTTGTATAGGTTTCGCGACTAGAGAAGTGGCCAAGTTTGGAAGGGATTGTGGGCCGTTGTCATGGCTACCACTCTCGCAGACCAATTAGTTCCCACAGTTAGAAACAAATATTTTTCTGTTACGATTGAAAAGAAAGAAGTGTTTTAAGGAGGAAATGATGTTTGATCTCTAGAGTGTTTATTGTCGACGTGGATGTCTATAAGTGATTGGGTTTTTTTTTCTAGTTTGCACAATTTCTTCCTTTCTAACAAGAACTCGATTGTAGGATGTTTTAATCTTTATTTATTTAGGAGCTTAACGACATAAAACAAATAGATCTTTATAGAATTGGAAATGTCGTCAGTATTCAAAGAACAATGAATATAAGAACTAGGAAATAAAGCAAACTACTTAAGGCCTTTACTAAAAATTATTGTATTTTATTTAACAAAATAAAATCAGCAATTTTATTTTGGTTTTCTTCTTGGTAAAATATTCCGAGAAAAAATTCTTTGTATTGGTACAGAGATTTTTTTCACTATTCGTTATATTATTACAAGCTCATTAATATTTTACGGGGATTTTCCAGGAAGGGGTCTCCTTTTACATTATAGGTACTTATTTCTTATTAGATTTTAGATTTTTAATAAAACTTTCGTCATAAAATTACAAAAGAGCCTTTTAATTCTATGAATTATTGCTTCAAACCTATTAAGTCTACAATAATAAGTTACTATGGTAAAATCAAAGAAGAAAACATGAGAAATATAATCCGAGTTCAAAATGCGAAAAAACATGCTTAACCTCTTCCTAACCTTCACAACTGTACCTACACACATCGTATGGACCTACACACATCGTATGGACCTGCAAACATCGTATGGACCTACTCACAACCTAACATGCTTAAGCTCTTCGTAACCTTCACAACTGTACCTACACACATTGTATGGACCTGAACACATCGTATGGACCTGCACACATCGTATGGACCTACTCACAACCTAACATGCTTAACCTCTTCGTAACCTTCACAACTGTACCTACACACATTTTATGGACCTGCACACATCGTATGAACCTGCACACATCGTATGGACCTACTCACAACCTAACATGCTTAACCTCTTCGTAACCTTCACAACTGTACCTACACACATTTTATGGACCTACACACATCGTATGGACCTACTCACAACCTAACATGTTTAACCTCTTCGTAACCTTCACAACTGTACCTACATACATCGTATGGACCTACCAACAACCTAACATGCTTAAGCTCTTCGTAACCTTCACAACTGTACCTACACACATTGTATGGACCTGAACACATCGTATGGACCTGCACACATCGTATGGACCTACTCACAACCTAACATGCTTAACCTCTTCGTAACCTTCACAACTGTACCTACACACATTTTATGGACCTGCACACATCGTATGAACCTGCACACATCGTATGGACCTACTCACAACCTAACATGCTTAACCTCTTCGTAACCTTCACAACTGTACCTACATACATCTTATGGACCTACCAACAACCTAACATGCTTAAGCTCTTCGTAACCTTCACAACTGTACCTACACACATTTTATGGACCTACACACATCGTATGGACCTGTACACATCGTATGGACCTACTCACAACCTAACATGTTTAACCTCTTCGTAACCTTCACAACTGCACCTACACACATCGTATGGACCTACTCACAACCTAACATGCTTAACCTCTTCGTAACCTTCACAATTGTACCTACATACATCGTATGGACCTACCAACAACCTAACATGCTTAAGCTCTTCGTAACCTTCACAACTGTACCTACACACATTTTATGGACCTACACACATCGTATGGACCTGTACACATCGTATGGACCTACTCACAACCTAACATGTTTAACCTCTTCGTAACCTTCACAACTGTACCTACACACATCGTATGGACCTACTCACAACCTAACATGTTTAACCTCTTCGTAACCTTCACAACTGTACCTACATACATCGTATGGACCTACCAACAACCTAACATGCTTAAACTCTTAGTAACCTTCACAACTGTACCTACACACATCGTATGGAGCTACCCACAACCCAACACGCATGCTTAACCTCTTCGTAACCTTCACAACTGTACCTACACATCGTATAGGGTATGGAGCTACCCACAACCCAACACGCATGCTTAACCTCTTCGTAACCTTCACAACTGTACCTACACACATCGTATGGACCTACCCACAACCTAACATAGAAAACTCCTTTATATTATTATTAAAATTCCCCAAATGATCCAACAATTTGAAAGAAGCTCTTTGTGATCGAGAGCCTCAATCCCATTAGCCGTTTTTAATTCAATTACGAGATATCTGCGAAGGGACAGCCCCTGATCGGACAACAAAGTACTACAGATATTTTTGGTTTGATTTCCGAAGCGAAGCTCTACGACAATTAGACGGGACTTTTTCGGAAATACGATTACGTTGTCATGTGTAATTTTAACTCACTTGTGAGAAGTAAAGAAAATTCTTGGCTATAAGTATGACGGGATTTTTTGCATTAACAGCCTACAATGTGCTGGGACACTAGTCTCCTCTCGTGACATATCTTTTAGTTTTAGGTTCTAGAGCATGCGGGTTACCGTGCTATGTATTGTTTTCTTTTGCCTTTGAGCCACCTCGTTAGTCGTGGCCTTAGGACTTTTCCCCTGGACTGGATCGATAGAAGTACAATAAAAGTGCTTATAACAACTTAAATTTGCACCTATTTATCTTTTCTTCAGTGAAACGGGTACCATAAGCTTTAATAAATTATTCGCTCATTTAAGAGTACTTTGTCTAAGCCGAAGAATGCTCGAGATAGCCATTTAGCTATGGGCCATTCAAGATTATGTCAGATTACGTCTAAGCGATCGCTCAATAATAAATATCTTGATAAACCTGCTAATATACGGGATTTTTCAAACTCTCCAGAGTCAGTATCCACTAATCTTGTTTCTACAGCGTGCAATTCGTTGTATTTTTAGTTATACCTTATTTATCAAATATGACTTTACAGTAATTTACCAACGGTTGGTTTGTAAAATGGAGTTGCGTACCTACTTAAATAAACACTAGACACTACGAACACCTTGTTGCCAAAAAATAGACGCCATACTTTGCGGTGAATAGCTGCAAAATCTAAGTCAACAATCAATAATTAATTGTAAGTAGCAAAAAAAGCACCCAATTTCATAAATTACCTGTGAGCGAGTTACTTAACTAATCCATAGCGCACATAATCTTGCATTAGAAAGATTGAGCGTTATAATTGTTGTATTAAATTTAAGAATGCATGAGGAAAGAAATCGTTTTTTTTTTTTTAGTTTTTTTATAAAGCAATAACTCTGGAAATTATTACAAATCAACATGAAAAGCATAATTATAATGAAGTTTCAAGCCAAGATAAATGATAAATGGTGATACCACGGGTAATAAACGATTATATCGATCGTCATTACATATTTTATAGCGACTTCTAAACCTTTGAAATATTGAGCTCCTAATAAAAAAAAACAATATCTTCAACATTTAGTACAAAAAGTTCTCGTAAAACGTACCGCAGCCCTATTCTCAACTAAGGGGCGCGAGTTTCAGGAACAGCTAGTTATCTGCGCCTATTGAAACTACGCGTGGTTCCAATGATTTATAAACCGGAATAAACTTCCTTTCCAACCTTTTTTCAGAAGTTTCACAAGTGGTTTTTTATTTAAAGGTGGAGTTTCTGTAATTCTGATTATAGCATGAAGAATGGGTCCAGTAACCGGTGGCCTTTATATTTGTTCCTTAAGTTTTAAAATTATATTTAGGTTCCTTAAAAATAGAATTCACACTTTTTTCTAAAATAAACCAAGTTCGTAGGCGATAAGTGGCCATGAAGACCAAACTATTTTAAGAAAAGCTTTTATTTAGCACTCTCTCTAAATAGGTACCCATATCTTGATATCTACTTAGTGATTATCGGACATAAACTATAAATAAACTATTGATCGGCCCAAGTTCAGTACTTTACAACTTATTTGTTCCATCCATCATTGATACTACTTTTAAACTTAGTTTGTGATGCTCCATCTGAATTTGTCACCGGTAATACACGCAATTTATACAATATTATCTTTATTAGTATATGCGAAACCTGAATGTATTTTGTTCAGAATAAGTAACTGAATCGATTCCAAAAATTTTTACACCATGTTATATTTTGTCCCAAAAATATTAAAAAAATGCTATCACCAGTTAATTACAATACAATCGCCGTACGGTTAGGCCAAATTATTATCAATGAGCGCAAGACGACGCTTCGCTGGAGGCGCGAGCGGTGCGGCGCGGCGCGGCAGACGGCGCCGGCGCGCCGCGTGATTGTCATGTTTTTATATAACTTCGTAATTTTTCATGATACAGTTTTGAAAATTTGTACATAGATTTGTTACATAAAAACACTAGAGACGTGTTTCGGGTTTCGCATATACTAAAACTAATGTTGTATAAAATCGATCCTTTTCATTCGGATAGAAAAATAAAGGGAGATTACCTCTGGCCCAGCACTCCTCGCTACATCGAGTTTAAAGCATCTATAAACGTTCGTGTACCCTAAGTCTCATATGATGTGTTACCCGCAGATTGGCTGACGGTGACGTGGGCGCAGGGCGGCATGCAGCTGCAAGGAGACGGCACGGACGACGACGACTCCGCCAAAGGACGGTGAGTACAACCACTTACAAAAAAGAAACACCTAGGAAGGTTTCACAACGATACAGAGGCGTCTAAGTGATACTCATAGTGCCCTATTTACGGCTTTGGACGATACTTCTTGCTCTGGCTCTTAACATTTTTTTAATTTGAATTCTCAATTGTCGCAGACAAAAGGGTAAGGCTACAATTGCCAGCTGACTTATCGGACTCATAACGTGTGTACACTCACCGCCTGAACGATGCTTGAACGATGAGAGCTCGTGTTAACGAGGCTAAACCCTTGTTCTACTAGTCGTGTGAACTCTAGAACTCACGCTCGGGGACTCGGGCCTTCGTCATGTAGCTACTTCTAGTTTGTGTCTTTTTCCTTGATTGGTTGCGCCGACAATCAACATAGCAAACACACAACATACAACGTTTGCTTTGACCAAATCGTTAGAATTCGTAAAAAAATAATAATAGAAAATAGATACACCTTAGGGATAATAAAAAATAATTAAATAAATAAAAATAATAAGAAATTAATAAAACAGTAATTTATGTTATTGTTTAATTATATATATATTTATATTAATTTACAATGTCTAATAAATAAATCTATATAATTTATAAAACAATAATATTACTCTTAAATTAAATACTGCATTGATAAAACGGTATTACATAATAACTGCAAAAACAGTCAGTAGTCTTCCTCCTCTCTCCTACTTAATCTGTGCCCGACAGGGTCCATAATTTGTTACTAATATTTATTTTCCTTCCACCTTTATACATTATGGTACACAATAAAGAATGAGAATAAATATGCGGCCAGATTATGGATCGTCTACGGATAGCAGACTCTGGCTAGCGTCTCAGATATGTCAGTATTTTATGTCTGAGTCCGGTGTTCGGAGCCGCGTCCGACATTTGTTCGTGCTGGTTTCACTAAATCTTAAACGTTTGTTACTCAACAAATAATCAACTTAGTGATCTCGGTGAGTTTACTTAGTACCTCGCGCCACCGTACCGCGTAGTAACGCCGCCGTACCGCGCCGCCCATCGGGACGGGACGCGCTTATTGAGAAAACTTTACTCTTGTGTTTTAATTAAATGGATTTGTTCGCAACTTGAGGTTTATTGGTGTTGTTTGAATTAATTATTAATTTTAAGAATTATGTTGCGAGATTTTTTTGTTGTTGTTATTTTGAGGTTTAATATCTATTTATTGTGTACTCGTATTTTCGTTATCTTTGCCTTGCGTTGTTAGATTTTTTCTGGTCAAGTGATGAGTATTCCAAGCATATTCCATTTAGCCAGCAGCTTAATGCAGATGGATAACAAAGCACAACTTTCGTAGCTGGAGGTTTTTTGTATCTCAAGAGAACATATTTTCTTTGTGATGGCATGTAGCACAAAGTGTAGTATACAGTACCTACCTATAGTAATAACGTGCATAATTAACTTTTTCAATTAAATACCCTTAATGGCATAAACTACAAAAATAAATTCATATCAATGGATTTTCAGTTGTAACTGATAGTGACTGAGAATAGTAAAGTAGATTTAACTGGGTTGCATCATCGTTTGCCGTGCAAACTAATATTGCAAGCCGTGAGCAAGCCTGTGCCAAGTTTCCAGCAGACTGAACTGTCGCCGCGACGCCGTCCTCCGCAGACCCCGGTCCGCAAGACTTGCTGATTATTACATTATTGCAAGTCGCTGATAAGAATACTACAGTTGGAAAATCGTTTGTTGAAAGTCGATTTTAGCAATTACTGTTTTAAACAGGAGAGCTTTTAAACGGTTACAATCCAAAATGTTCTTAGTTGTTCAATGTAGGGGTAATCTTAAAACAAACTGACTGGTATCCAAGCGACGAAAGTAGTTATTAAATAAATTAAATAAAAAATAAAAAACTCCATCTTGTCAAGAGTGCACTCTAGTTCTAATTTTATTTATTTATTAAGTACATGGTGGACTTACAGCTAATAAAAACAGAAAAAAAGAAAACCATAGATTACAAGTCCTCACGTATAGACTTATAATAGTAATCTATGGTGTAAACCCAAGAACAGAAAACACACAGTTTTAATGTAAGTAAGAAGCAATATAAAAACTTAGTTTGCAATTACACACATCAAAAATGTCTAGGGATCAAGCATTTTTATGCGGATTTCTTGAGATTGAGATGTGGCTTTGTAATAAATTTATGATTTTATAAATTTATATGGATCCTTTTTGGTGCATTTCATAATTTGAATCAGGAACTCTCAATCAAATTCGAGTAAAAGATGAAAATAAGCTGTCAATATTTTCCCTATAAAAACATACAACGCATTGAAGACATTATTAGTGCTACTGTTTCCCTACTACTGATTAAAACCAACGTTATTATGGAGCGGCGACGTCATTTAAGCAGGGAAGAAATGCTCAGAGCCGTGGGAATGATAGAAGCTGGTTCCCGGCAACGTACTGTAGCTTTAGCTCTGAATACAAGTCAGAGTGTTATCAGTCGACTTTGGACACGTTACCGAAGCACTGGTACCGTGGCTGAGCGCCATGGAGGACGGTATCGCTGCACCACACGGAGACAAGACCGATACATTCAAATCTTAACTCGAAGAGCTCCAACAATAACCGCCATGATGTTAGCCGTGAGGCTTCATCACTCTTCAGGGAACTTAATTAGCGACCAAACAGTCAGAAACCGCTTGCATGAAGTGAACCTTCATTCCCGAAGACCGCTACGGGTACCACCTATAGCAATGCACAATCGTAGGATTCGATATCAATGGGCTCTTGAACACAGAAATTGGGCAGAAGAACAATGGCGTTTCGTGTGCTTTTCTGATGAGTCTCGTTTTGGTATGAGACCGGATACAAGACGTATACGACACTGGAGAACCCCTGGACGCCAACAGCGATTAAAATCCTGCCAGGAAGTCCATCCTTATAGTGGTGGAACCATCATGGTATGGGCGGGTATTTGGATCGGCGGAAGAACTGAGTTGATTTGGATCAGAGGCAACCTCAACGCTCAAATTTATGCTGAGACGATTGTATCAGACGTCATCGTTCCTCTACAAGTGCAAATCGGTCCCTTATTTCAGTTAATGCATGATAATGCACGACCGCACACCGCAAGAGTTGTAAGACAGACTCTCGCCGCAGCTAACATCAATGTCCTGCCCTGGCCTGCTCAGTCGCCAGACTTGAACCCGATTGAGCATGCATGGGATATGCTACAGAGAAGAGCTCTGCCGAATATGGAGGGTATCCAGTCGCAAGAAGACCTTTTTTTGTTGTTGCAACGAACATGGGCGGCCATTCCACAGCGTGATTTGGATGAACTCATTTTGAGTATGCCAAACCGATGTTCTTGTGTTGTTAGTGTTCGCGGTAGAAACACGGATTATTAATTGTTTAAGTTACCCAATAAAATTTTAAAGAAAACTGTTATTTCAGTCTTTTTTTCGAACTTTAATGTTAGTGGTTCAAATGTCAAAAATCCCTTTATTAGGAAAATGGCAAATTTCTTTATTAATGCAAAGGTGACTTGGTTTATCGTTACTGTGACAAACGAAAACACTTTATTTGATGAATCCTTAAAGAAAATTTTAATTAATATCAATCAGGAGAAAAGTTATTGCAAAAATATATGTTGATCCCTAGATACTTTTGATGTGTGTATATAGCTGAAATACCTAGTAGAGAAAATATAACTAAAACAAACAATATAACCTACAGCTACTTGAAAAACTTGAGGCTTGAGCACCTTCTGGCCGAATTCACACTAATTCTGAATGGATCTTAGTCATATTCCTTGCATAGTTATGTCATTGAAATCTCTGCTTGCGCGCACAATATAACTGTTCTGCCTATAATTCGAGGATGTATGAGGTACACGTATGGGTGGATTAAAACGAAATGTCTTACTTGCCACATTGAAATAAAATTTTGACAATAATTCAGGGTTCTCAATATTGTTATCGAAGATTTTTAACAAGAATAAACAGTCGTCAATTCTACGTCGATCTACCAGTGGCAGCAGATAATACTTCCTACAGAGTTCAAGATAATTGGTTGACTGATATGGAATCTTTTGATGAAAACAAAGATATTTTATGAAACGCTTTTAGATGTTTTCAATGCGGTCAATGTAGTTAAGATAACGTGGATTTCATATCTGAGACGCATACTCTAGCTGACCTCTTACATAAGTGCAATATAATATCTTTAGTGTTATAGCATCTGAGAAACACTTAGAGAGATGTATTATAAACCCAAGCAGTTTAGAAGCTTTTTTCACAATTGCATCAATGTGTGTGTCAAACACTAACTTACTGTTTTGATGGACTCCCAAGTCACGAATAGTGTTGCACCTTGGCAAGATCTGGCCCGCCAAAGTAAAACGAGTGGCTAGGAGCCGTCCTAGCCACGTTTCCTAGTGTAAGTGATCACCGAACACTTGGATGGGTTGAGATCAAATTTATTAGCCCGACAATACTCATCAAGCCGATACAAGTCAGCCAGAAGTGCTAGACCATCTTCGAGCTTTGAAATAGTGGCAAAGATTTTAAAGGCATCAGCAAAG
The DNA here is from genome assembly GCA_941918905.2 of Xestia sexstrigata. Classification (NCBI taxonomy): domain Eukaryota; kingdom Metazoa; phylum Arthropoda; class Insecta; order Lepidoptera; family Noctuidae; genus Xestia; species Xestia sexstrigata. Next base: position 24,519,786 of record OW799201.2, read on the forward strand.
CACAATAGTTTGGATGAATAGAGGCACTGATTGATGTCGTTAACATAGACTACAAATAAAAACGGACCGAGCAGCGAACCCTGAGAAACTCCACTGGGCACGTTTACCTAACTAGACATATAATTATTGAGTACTACTGCTTGTGACCTGTTATCAGTGTAGGAGGAGAACAACCTCAAGAGGTCCCCACGGATGCACGGATGTAGCTTAGCTTCTTTAATATACGTATAGTGGTTCTATGGGTATAGTGGTCGATGTGATCAAAAGCTCAAGGCTTTTGGTTTAGTGGCTATAATCTGTGTAAACGACATCGACCTGCTTACCATTATCCATAGCATCCGTAATAAAATCATTAAATAAGATCAAGTTATAAGTGGTAGACCGTCCTTTTAAAAATCCGTGCTGAAAGGAGTTGAACGAGCTAGCAAGGGCGGACTATAACTGGTTATAGACAACCCTCCCAAATATTTTAGCTATAATGCACGAAATAGGCCTATAATTAGTAATCTCAGTTTTGGACCCCTTCTTATGCACGGTAATAAACGCAGATTTCCATACTTTGGAGACAACACCTAGGGTCAAAGATTTTGAAAACAAAATTGAGATAGGTAAGGCAATGGAAGGCGCGCATTTAATTAGAAATTGAGACGATAAGTTATCAAGGCCAGCACCTTTAGCTGGATCCAAGTTACGAAGTAAACCGGTCACAACATCAACATTCACTTTTATGTGACAAATGTCAGATGAAGTTCTGTTAGTGGCGAAAGGGAAAACAGGAGGTGGACTGGGAGTATTAGATGAAGCGGGGTTGAGGAAAGTCGACATAAAATAGGACGAAAATGCCTCACAAATAGAATCTCCAGTGAGTAATGGTTCGTCGTTTAATGTATTAGGTATATTATTAGAGTTGTAGCGATTTTTAACAAAAGTCCAAAAGTGTTTAGGGTTATCTTAAATGGATTTTTCAGTTTTATTTATATAACATTTATAACACGAAGCTTCCATAGTCTTGACTCTGTCACACAAGTATTTTAAAAGTTAACTCGTCAGATTTATTGCCGTAAATCTTGATTTTTTTTAGATATTTGTATTTTTCTTTTATTGTTTTGACGAGTGTAGAGCTGTAGTGTAGAGCTGTACCATACTGGGTACTTTTTATTAAGTACCAACTTTTGTGGTATATATTCGTTGTGAAACTGTTCTATGGGGTCTATAAAGTATTCAACCGACTCATCCAGTGATCGGATTAAAAACTCATGTTCCCAATAAATAAGTGTGCCAGAAGTCTCGTCGCCTTTGCTATATAAATATATAATACATTGCAACCGCGGCGCATGGTCAAATATATCAATATTGATTGACAACGCAGGGTGACAATGGGCACTAGAGGGTCAACACACTCACTAACACAAAACTTATTTGAGAGGACTAAGTCCAACAGTTTCCCGTACGCATTAGCTACCCCATTATACTGTCCAAAGTCCAGCGCAAAACTCGTCTGCGAGCAAATATTCGTCACTAGTGGCGGGGTTCACTGGAACTAAGGAAACGTTATTAGATGGAGCCCATGAGGTTCCACTCATATTAAAATCACCTAAAACTACTGAAGTTTTATTCAGAACTGTATGGTTCATTTTAGTCAGGAAGTTATTTAGTTGTTCCGAAAATGAAAACCCTTTGTTCTGTTTACACAGGTAAAGAGCGCAGATATATAAGTTCACGTGTTCCTGTGTCTTCGAATTTTTAAGCCATTTGTTGATCCAGAGCTCCTCCGCCGAGGAGTGTAGGAGCGGTTGCGGAGTGACAGGTAACTCCCTACGCGTCGCTATAAGCACACCACCACCTCTCGTTTGTCCAGTCTTAGCATAGTCCCAGTCATGGCGCCACACCAAGTAACGATCATCAAATTACTCTGAGTTTAATACGCCATCCAAAAACCACATTTCCGTTAAAACAATAACATCGTAGGAATTATGTAAAACCTGACGATAGAACGAGTTTGTCTTTGTTCGCAATCCCCGTACGTTCTGATAAAAGACAGTAAGACACTGTTCACTCTTGTTAGCCATTGCACACATATCCAACAAAAATTGCTTTTGCATCAACAACAATATAATACACACATCAAAAGTATCTAGGGATCAACATATATTTTTGCAATAACTTTTCTCCTGATTGATATTAATTAAAATTTTCTTTAAGGATTCATCAAATAAAGTGTTTTCGTTTGTCACAGTAACGATAAACCAAGTCACCTTTGCATTAATAAAGAAATTTGCCATTTTCCTAATAAAGGGATTTTTGACATTTGAACCACTAACATTAAAGTTCGAAAAAAAGACTGAAATAACAGTTTTCTTTAAAATTTTATTGGGTAACTTAAACAATTAATAATCCGTGTTTCTACCGCGAACACTAACAACACAAGAACATCGGTTTGGCATACTCAAAATGAGTTCATCCAAATCACGCTGTGGAATGGCCGCCCATGTTCGTTGCAACAACAAAAAAAGGTCTTCTTGCGACTGGATACCCTCCATATTCGGCAGAGCTCTTCTCTGTAGCATATCCCATGCATGCTCAATCGGGTTCAAGTCTGGCGACTGAGCAGGCCAGGGCAGGACATTGATGTTAGCTGCGGCGAGAGTCTGTCTTACAACTCTTGCGGTGTGCGGTCGTGCATTATCATGCATTAACTGAAATAAGGGACCGATTTGCACTTGTAGAGGAACGATGACGTCTGATACAATCGTCTCAGCATAAATTTGAGCGTTGAGGTTGCCTCTGATCCAAATCAACTCAGTTCTTCCGCCGATCCAAATACCCGCCCATACCATGATGGTTCCACCACTATAAGGATGGACTTCCTGGCAGGATTTTAATCGCTGTTGGCGTCCAGGGGTTCTCCAGTGTCGTATACGTCTTGTATCCGGTCTCATACCAAAACGAGACTCATCAGAAAAGCACACGAAACGCCATTGTTCTTCTGCCCAATTTCTGTGTTCAAGAGCCCATTGATATCGAATCCTACGATTGTGCATTGCTATAGGTGGTACCCGTAGCGGTCTTCGGGAATGAAGGTTCACTTCATGCAAGCGGTTTCTGACTGTTTGGTCGCTAATTAAGTTCCCTGAAGAGTGATGAAGCCTCACGGCTAACATCATGGCGGTTATTGTTGGAGCTCTTCGAGTTAAGATTTGAATGTATCGGTCTTGTCTCCGTGTGGTGCAGCGATACCGTCCTCCATGGCGCTCAGCCACGGTACCAGTGCTTCGGTAACGTGTCCAAAGTCGACTGATAACACTCTGACTTGTATTCAGAGCTAAAGCTACAGTACGTTGCCGGGAACCAGCTTCTATCATTCCCACGGCTCTGAGCATTTCTTCCCTGCTTAAATGACGTCGCCGCTCCATAATAACGTTGGTTTTAATCAGTAGTAGGGAAACAGTAGCACTAATAATGTCTTCAATGCGTTGTATGTTTTTATAGGGAAAATATTGACAGCTTATTTTCATCTTTTACTCGAATTTGATTGAGAGTTCCTGATTCAAATTATGAAATGCACCAAAAAGGATCCATATAAATTTATAAAATCATAAATTTATTACAAAGCCACATCTCAATCTCAAGAAATCCGCATAAAAATGCTTGATCCCTAGACATTTTTGATGTGTGTATATAAAAAATATAAAAACTGCCAATTCCTTTCAAACCAGTTATTAGTTACGCGTAAAAGAGGTATGAATTTTTAATGTCAGTAAAAATGAGTAAAGTTAGCAAGAATGTACAAATCATCCGATATTTGGCAGGACATGATGCGAACAAGCAGGCAGCGATATATCACACGCATTAGCGACACAAATGTATAGTTGAGTATTGGAACTCGAAGACGAACAGCGCGATAAGGAATACAATAGAAGCTCATTAGCAGTGCAGAGGTGCTAAACCTTTTATAAAAAAAACAATGCAAATAACAATTTATATGCAAACTTCGAAACATTTTAAAAGTGGAAAAGCAACAAATAAATCGTAAAAAACGGTTTAAACAATTTTGCATAAATCAAATTCCTTTCTTATTTTAAAGGTTTTACAAGTAACATCCAAGGATAGTACGCAAATAAATTTATTTTATAGGTATATCTGTTGAGGAAGCTCACTATCACTAATTTTCCTTAGAATTATGGATAGGCACCCTTGAAATATAATTGATCTGGGTCTTAGGACACTTATAATTAATTTTGTTGCTGATAGCGTCAACGATCGAGAATAAGTTCTCATCCTTCTTTAGAGGGACACCCTTAATCTCCATGGCTCCAATGGCATCCTAATTATGTTGATGGAAAAGTTCGACGCACCTTGCTTGTCGCACGCTGTTGAGGTGCTGGTCAGAACCCACACCTCACCTCACTATTTTCTTTTTGTTTCTGTGTTTGTTTACTAGCAATAGTTTTTAGGAACAATTTTACTAACGATTGGGCCTAGTTGCCATAAATAAACAAATATTTAATTAAAAATTAAGTTAATAGGGTTCACCCATCACACGCGTTATCACTGAATATCTGTAGATTCTTGGAAAGACGTCGGTCACGATTAATTGATAAATAGTTCTTTGTCTAATGGTAGTTTCTAGGAAGGAAACTTATCGACCCTCGGAATGCGAAGGTTGATTAAATTGTCATACAAGGTGTAAACGGAACCTTCGCAAAGCCGTCAACCAAGTATTCTGCACATCAAACTAAGTAACTCAATGCTAAAATAATTTGTAGCGACTTTTCTTTAGGTTTAAAAATCACGGTTTACGGGAGGACTCGATGTAACGCACTCAAAACATTGTGCTGATGGATACATTGAGTACAGGGGTCATTCTTAGGGGAATTTTGACCTTCAATATCTCCGCAACTAGAAGGTTCCCAGGTATGGTCTAAAACAAATAAAAAAAAACGTTATGATTGGGAAAACAAGTGTCTCTCGATTTCGTAAAAGGTCTTTTAACGCCCGATATAACTCCCACTTTCAGCCACCAAACTATTACAAATAAAAACTATAAAACAACAAATAAAAAAGATAGTGTTACCCAACAAAAGTCTGGATACGCTTCCCATTCATGATTAAAAGTAAACACAACATGATATTTGCGGCGATTTATCAACTGACGATCTGCGAGTGAAAAGTTAGCCCCTACCCGCCGCCCTAGACCCCTAGCCGCCTAACGAGTTTGTTTGCGAACACAGATGATAAATAAACAGTAGTTTTTTATCGTATCCTCGAAGAGATGATATTTAATGGTAGTTGCATGACAAGATATTTTGTGAAGAAGTAATAAGATGTTTTCCGATAAACTTATATTGTCACTTACGGGATCTTCCGTGATTGCTTGAAACAGAAGCTAAAACAGTGTTATGTTTTCCGATATTACAATGTACAGTTTAAATATTGTTTTAAAGTTGTTGTAGAAAAAAAAATTAAAAAGCGTGGTGACATCCTATGTATTACAAACAAATGTTACTTCTGCCAAACTGTATAGCAGTTTTTTGGCAGATGTAGCTCCCATATAATTTTTGACTCCAGTCGTCTTTCCGAATGAACATAAATAATATCAATACCCTTGCGTTAACTACATCTACTGCTAGGAGTTTTTTTGTTTGTGCCAAATTCTAATACAGGACAACTGTCATTCACAATCACAGTCCCTATCTTCCACTTTCCACATCAAGTCTGTCCCAGCCTCCTTTATAAGATCATTCGGTCCACATAGCTGGGGGTACCCCCCCTACTCGGTGTCCACTCCAGGACTCGCTTGTTCCATCAGAAATTCCGATAATTTTGATAAGTTTGTTCGTCTCGTTTCTGATGCTGCCTGTAGGTCGGCAATATCTCGCTACAGGCTGAGTAGTAAGACGTAACTAAATGAGACAAATTTGTCACATACAAGCAACAAAGGACCCATGATTAATGGCTGTTTAGAGGTTATGTTAGAATTGTTCATACCTGTCCGGAGTTTTGGAGGCTTGTATGTTTTAGAGCGTGTTGAATTGAACGTTTTATTTTCCATGAGAAGTTTACGTGTTCATATATTTTTTTTTTAATACGTGTTATCGCCTCGCTAGTCTAGTGGTGGCATGCGCGGCAACTGAGCATACAGTCAAGGATTGCCAAGTCAGGTAATGTGTTATTGGGTTTTTTTATCAGGAATTTATCAGAATCTCATCATTCATCATCATCATTTAGCATAGGAGTCTTGATTTGTGCCTTGTTAATGGCAAGAGATTCGCTCCTATTACACGGGACTTAAACATAACTCGCAAAAATAATCAGGGTTTACAAGGTACACATCTGTATAAAAATCGGGGATCACGAAATAAATTCAATATATTGATCTCCTGAGAAATGCACGTCTGCAAAATGTATCCAGTAATTAATCATCATTATCATCATTGTCATTAGACAATGACAATGTTGTGAGGTTACCTCACAACAAATAAGAGATACAAGTGACAAGGTCGGAGACGAAGCCAGATCAAAAATTAACGAGAGAAAATAAATGATAACAAACAGGAAAGAAAATCGTGAACAAATAGCTAAATAAGTAAAGAAATTTCTAAAGCAATTAGAAACTTTAGGAAAACAAACCGGCTTAATATAGTACGGGAACAAATAAACAAAACAGGAGGGATTCGAAAGCCTTAAAACAATTTAAAGAACATTCGACATGGTTAACGAAGACGATAAAGAAAGATAAAAATAATAAAATACAAATTGCAACTAAACGTCGACATATTTTACAAAGAGCATTCGATTTTTACTAGGAATTATATATGGAGAACATAAACGAATAAACGGACAATACAACACCAGAAGAAGACTCAAATAGTCCAAAGTATTATGCAAAGTGAAGTAAGAAGAGCCATACAAACACAGAAAGCAGGGAAATCACCTGGAGATGATAAGATAACCAATGAGTTGCTAAACAATACCATAGAAGAGATAATACAACCATTTACACACAATTGCAATGAAATTTTGGATACGGAACAAATTCCTTCCCAATGGGCATCGTCAACAATAATACTCTTACACAAAAAACGAGATAAAATGAGATTAACATTTACAGACCCATCAGTTTGATGCCAAACTAGTACTAAGCATTCAGCAAAATAATATTACACCGCATGACTAAGAATCTAGACAGTAATCAACCCAAAGAACAAGCAGGATTTCGCTCAGATTTTTCAACAATTGATCACAAACATACTGTTAAACAAATAATTGAGAAATGCAATTAATACAACCGCCCGTACTACCTGTCTTTCGTCGATTATAATAATGCATTCGACTCTTTGAAACATAATTACATATGGGATTCATTAAAAAACCAAGGAGTGGAAACTAAATTCACAAGATATCATAAAAAAAAATTAAAATACAGAAGGGCGTGAGACAGGGAGACACGTTATCAACCAAAATATTTAATGCCATTTTGGAAAATATCTTTGGCCAACTCAACTGAAATACCCTTGGCATTAATATAAACGGGAAAAAAATTGCATTACCTAAGGTTCGTAGACGGTCTCATTTTGTTCGCAGAAGATTGCATCACACTACTATCAAAGCTACAACAACTAGCATCAGAGAGTAAAAAGGCGGGATTAAACTCAAACTCAAAGCATTTATTTCAATTAGACCATTACGGCACTTTTGAATGTCAAAATTACAAATAAAGAACAAAGCTACAGTCCCAGTCACAAGGCATAATAACTTGAGAAAGTACTGTAGTTGCCCATTCCATAGCGTAGATCTCTATGGAGAAGAACGGGCAAGAAACTCCATGGACACTCTTTTAAATCAAAATATTGTTACAAAATCTTGGTTACATCATTAATTTTGAAATTATACATATATGTATGTGAGAACGATGTAGAAAGACGTGCACATTAAGAGCGTCCAGAGTAAAAAAAGACAACAATATAACAATAAACGTATTAAAATGAACCCTGGCAGATAAGAGATGACCAGTCCCAACTGACAGCGCCCGTTCACGAACATGACGCGTGTATCGCGTTGTATAGGCGCCATTCAACTCAATCATATTGAAGGGAACAAAATGACCCGACACACCCGCCACCATCAGCGAGACATTTTCAATGAATACAAACAAATCTAAATTAATGACAAACAAGACCGAAGTCAAAATTGAGGTGGGCGAAGATGAGATCGAATACGTAAACAAATATGTATATCTGGGTCATGTCATATCGGTGAAAGAGTTATCGACGAAATAAATAGAAAGACGAGTAAACAACACCTGGCAAAAGTACTGGACATTCAGAGAAATCATGAAAAATAAATCTGTGCCCATCTCGGAAAAGAGATCCGTCTACAACACCTGCATAGGCTGCCAGACCTGACCATTAACGCAGAAGATTGAACACAAACTAGGTGTATGCCAAAGAGGAAGGAAAGGAGCATGATGGGTGTAAGGCTAAAAAACAAATGGAAAGCAACAACAATTAGGAACACCACAAAAGTAGCAGATGTTAAAGTAAAACACGAACCCTAAAATGGAAATGGACAGGTCACATGATGAGGACACAAAAAGAAAAGCGAACCAAAAAAGTTACAGAATGGTACCTGAGAGACGGAAAAAGTTACAGAATGGTACCCGAGGGACGAAAAAAGACATAGAGAAGAGCAGATAAAAAGATGGGAGGATGATCTGCATAAGGCTTAGAGAAGTAAAGCAAAGGATCGACAAATATAGAGGGAACTTGAGGAGGCCTATGTTGCAAGACAGCCCGACCTGGTAGCTGATAAGACGAACAAATAAAAGGAAAATAAGTATTATTAAGTTTAGTTAAAGTTATAATTTAAGTATAGTTAAAAGTATAATTTAAGTTAGTTAAACTTGTAATTTAAGTTTAGAGATAGAAAACCAATAAGTGTAGTTCATATTTATTTTTACCAAATTACTAAATATTGTGTATACGAAGGTCAGAGAAATTAAAGGCTATTTTTATTTTTATTTATTTTATTTTATTTATTATCATCATTCTCTTGTCCTTATCCTATTATTTTTTTGGGTTCGGAGCAGTATGTTGTCTGTTTACATACATCTCTATTACTCGTCATCTCAACAGTCACCATAACAACATTTTTGTCGGTAAAATTCTTAAACCAAATATGTACTTTCCCATTCAATTATGTATAATACAAATATAATTCACAGTCACCTGATTGAATCCGTGTGCACGGTAAATGAGTAGTTGTAGAGCTATTATTGTTTGTCTACGATCTATAGATACGATTAAGCACAGAGACACAATGAGTACAATAGACACAGACACGCCACATAGCAACTAACTGCCAAGTGACCTGACCCTGACCCTCACTTTCAATTATACCGCTATCGTAAACCTCATCAGTAAAAGGCCTCTAACTATTAAAACTCATTTATCGTATCACGAATGATGTACTTACTTCCATCGGTTTACCTATCAACTTTCAATTTAAACTTTGCTAACAGACCGAGATCAAAAAGTTTGGTTATCAAGCTACGAATTCGGAAAAAAAGTTTGGGAAATTTTCTATGAGTTTTCCTGAATTTCTATACGAGTATTTCGAGCTTTTTTAATTTCCTTTAGAGGTTATGTAGGGTTTTGCTAGAAGTTTTGTAGGTACTGGCTTTTTTATGTTGAGTTGTGATAACATCGTTTTTGTACCAGTAAGGACATTTTTCGGACGCTGCACCGGATACTACACACCTACGGATAACGCATCGAAAAAATTCTCAGTGTCTATAGTCTCCGTTGCGAGTCCATTATTTGTCCACACCGAAAACCGAACAGAGCCCTAAAAATAGTGATACTTCGTAACTACGAATACCGGTTAATGTTCTAACCGCTTTTGCTTCTTACCGCATTTCCATCATACGCACTTTCTAGCTAGTTTGCTAAATATCATCTCAGTAAACACAGTCTACATTGCAGTCAGTCAACAAGTAACAATGAATAATGAAACAGAACTAAAATAAACCGAATCAAGAGCATTACGGCGCTTAGCAATAAAATAGCTACGTATTTTGGTAATTTAAAACATTATGGAGTAGTCAAAAGAAGATTATTTTAAGATTGACTACGTAAAAAATACACGCCCAGCTCGAAGCCAAACAAAAACCGCGTAGCGTCATGCCTGATTTGCTACGTCCTAGCCTACGTAGCGGCTAAGGCCTCGCCTACGTAGCTGCTACGGCCTAGCCTACGTAGCTGCTACGGCCTAACCTATGTAGCTGCTACGGCCTAGCCTACGTAGATGCTATGGCGTAGCCTACGTAGCTGCGACGACGTAGCCTACGTAGCTGTTACGCCGTAGCCTACATAGCTGCTACACCGTAGCAACATTAAAATTTGCTAATAAATAAAAATAAAAAACATTTTAGTATCAGGCAACTAAGGCCAATATTAAAATTTGCTAATAAATAAAAATAAAAATCATTTTAGTATCAGGCAACTAAGGCCCATAGATAAAATACACAAAATAACATTTAACAACAAGAAACTAATACATGTTTTAAACCATAAGAAACTAAAACTATTCACGTAACGTTATCGGCGTCGTGTTTCATTGCGTGGTGTCGCGTAACCGTCGTCGGAAACGTCGATATACGACACCCTTCAGCCAATAGTCCTCTTACAAGCAGGTCTGAAGATTGTGGGTTGGAACTCGTACCACGAACGAATTAAAGTTGATGTTGTGGCGCGATTCCAACCTTTTGAGCCTCAGAGTCTGCCTCAGAGCAGACGTTAAAATGTACAGCTGCGTCGTAGGCACAGCAAGACGCAGCAGCATGTTGGGTCCACTCGGTGCGGTACCGCACAGGTTACGAGAACAGGGCTTCTTCTTCTTCTTCCTTTCTACTTTAGTGAAGCCCTCTTCATCAACTTGGCTCGTTCTTGGAGCGGACGGAGCTACGAACCGCAGTCAGGGCAGATTGACCGATTTTCAGTTTGTCCCCTTTTCTGGTTTGTCGCTTAGGCTGCGACGTATCAGATTTGTCACTGGTGACAATAGCAGCATAGGCACGTTTAGGGGTCGACGTACCTACGTGTGACGTTTCCGCAGCCGGTGTTGTGGTGCGGGCGACGGCGGTGGCGGGCGGCGCTTGCTCGGCGTTATCGGCCGCTGGTGACGCACTTGTGTTCGCCGATTGTAAAACTGCCGATGGTTGCTAAGGTTGCACTATTCGCGGTATTGACAGCGTGAATTTTAGTAGCATTATTACAATACTGGATTACAATGAAAATCGAAAGCTATTAGAACGTATTAAGTTCCTGCTTCCCGCCCGGTAACAGTCGGCTGTCCATCTCTCTATCATTGGTTGTGCACTGTTTTATAGACAAAAGTTTTACAGAATTTCGTTTCGTATATTTTTTTTCTCATAATTATTATCGTTTCACAGAATAATCAATACGCAGAATATTTACTTCGAAAAAATTTAAATCATAGATTTTTGTTTCAAATAAAATATAATGTTTCGATTTTCATATCATAGAATAACAAATCAAAATAATATTCTTTATACTCATATTGTTTAATTAATATATAACTTATTACCAAAAAAACATTTTATCAAGTGACAGTTTCTAAATGTTTTAATTCATACACGCAGAACTGAAATCAGTCGCAATTATTATTAAAACACACTTGCACACCTATGAATATAGTTTTACTTGGTCTATTCAATAATTGGTAACTATATAAAGCGTAGTATAGTTATATGAAACGGGTTTAAAGTTGTCGGAGGGTACTAATTTTGTTATTGCAACCAATTTCGATGTAGCGCACGCCAGCCGCTGCCACGGCACCGCTCGCTTCGCTCGCTCGGCTCGCGCGTCGTGTCACAGGTCTAACTTAACCTAATCTATTTGGTCGGAGTGCTACTACTTTAAACCCTGCAGACAGAAATAGGAGCCTATTTCTGTCTGCAGGGTTTAAAGTAACCTAACACGAAGGGGATAGCATTTTCGTTGAAATAAAAATACTATGGAAAATTACACTAAACAAACAATATTCGTTAAAAATATTCTACTGTATGATAAGTTTGTTAAAACTGGCCAAGTGCGTGTCGGGCCACGCGCAGTGTAAGGTTCCGTAGTAGCCCGCTATCACAAGCAACTACTTCATTATTACTTCATTACATTAGGGTTGCCAGGTGCCTCTGATTACACGCTGATGTCTCGACTATTGTGTTTGATCAGTTTTTACTCGACAGCCATTGTTATAATGTTCGGAGATCGTTTCTGAGCAGTCTTCGTGTTTCAAATGGTTTATTTAACTTAATGATAAGTGTCAAAAGTGTTTTGAACAAAAGGGAAGGCTTGCTTACTCGATAAGTTCGCTGGCAGTTATTGCGTAGTAGGATTTCGGTTTAAGATAATTAAAAAAAAAAAAAACTACATACCTTAATTAATTATTAATAAATTGAGGAGCTTGTGGCTTCAAGTTAAGCCGCGCTTGCCTAGGTTGGTCCATGGATAGGTGACCACCCAACACATACCGAGTTTCCTTCATGCCTCCGAAAGCGCGTTAAACCGTTGGTCCCGGTTGTCATTTGTAGGTCTTTGTAGTTTTTACAGGTAGTTAGTGGCCCGAAAGTCTGACAGGCAGTCTTACCATGCATGAGTATCGTATTACCCAATACTAACTGGGTTCTGGAGTTTAGACAGGCAGTCGCTCCATGTAAAATACTGGTTTTCAGCTGCATCCTCAGGCTGGAAGTCGACCCCAACATAGTTGGGAAAAGGTAGGCAAATGATGATTAAACGTTTCAGGAAAATGGAAAAAAAAGAAAAGACACTAGAGCAGGTTTCTTAGTATTTTTAAATGTTATGTCCAATCTATGTGGTAAAGCAGTCAATGCGAGAGATTATACAGTGAAGACGAAGGCTCCACCGAATCAAATGCCACCCTGAACGTATTTAGCAACCGTAACAGAGAAACTACTCTAAATCACAAGTAATCACAAACCCATTTCACTGGTGTGGCTCTCAAAAATATTCCCAAGTGAAGGTATCGTACCTACTTAGGTAGTGCTCATTCCATTAGCGGGCAGCAATTGGAACAGCTCCAAGTCATTTACTATAATATTTGTTGATATTAAATTTACATAAGCTCCCGTGCCATGAACTTACGCAGTGATTTTAACTCGATAAAAAAACAACAGACAGTCCATAAAGAGAGTCTTTTATTAAACACAATAATTATGTCTGCCTCATTGATCTAGTGGTTGCAAGCACTACTGCTGAGCACAAGGTCCTGGGTTCGATTTCCAAGTTAGACAAAGTTTGATTGGGTTTGTCCTTCAGACATTTCTTATTAGCAGACCAGAATTTGGATTTGTACCCGGTTGATGGCAATTGGCTAGCACCCTATGACATTAGAATTAAATCAAACTGCATCATTTTTGAAAATATCTGGCATTAATCCGTTCGCATGTGTTATACATAATCCTAGGTAAACAGGGAAACTTATAATTGGCCATAATAACTACAACAAGCTTATTTTGTAAAATGTTATGTATTCGCTGTTGTTTACCTAAATAAATAAATAAATCACTAACCTAACCCTACAGTAAAAGCCGTCGTGGTGTTATGTTATCTACATCTACACTAATATATAATATTATAAAGAGGAAAGATTTGTATTTTTGTGTGTGTGTGTGTGTATGATTGTAATGAATAAACTCAAAAACTACTGCGCCGATTTCAAAAATTCTTCACCATTAGAAAGCTACATTCACGCTAAGTAACATAGGCTATATTTTATCCCCGTACTCCCACGGGAACGGGAACTATGCGGCTGAAACCGCGTGACGTCCGCTAGTTTTAATTAAATATCAAATAGCTCTTCCGAATGAAAGAAGAATGCGACAGCGTGCCCGCTATGAACAGAGCTATGACTAATATCTCTGTTATGGGTTGCCGACCGAAACATTTCAAATTAATGTCATTTCACTCAAATGTTTGATTGGGTCTACTTATGCAATATTATTTATTGCATGAGTAGGTTGACATTTTGACCAAAACCACAACAACAGCCACCTTTTTTAAAGCAACCACGAAACCAATAGAACGAATTTTGAATTCAATCGGAATCCTTCACGATTATTATCATCGGAACATCGTGACGCCACGCCGTGACGCGCGACTTCAGCGACATGTTAAGCAACATTTGTTTGGTTGGAACACAATTAATCACACCAATTTGCGAGACCGTTAAGTTTGCCAACCGTGGCAGCGGGGTAGTGGAGGCACACCCTCCGTATCTCCGTCTTGCGGCACACGCTAATTTAATTTTCTTCATTGTTTCACTTCAAGTGTCTTACTGAAACTTTTAGTTCGGTAGGTAGTGAAATTCGTAATTGGTGGAGAAAAATGGTTTGCCGAAATAGACTCCCTCAAGTTGAGAGGTGTCATACAAAAGAATTGAATAATAAATATAAGGCTGCATTACCACCAAAGTTGTACGAGGACGAGTAGCAAAGGATGTGTGGGAAACTAAATAAACAATAATTTATCGTTTATTTTTCACAGCTTGAGCTAAGCTAGCCATGTGGTAAGTTAGGTTTACGGACATCTCTCGCTACGCTACGCATCCTCGCATGTGTCTGATAGAAAAGCGACGTTATCCTTAGACCAAAACAACGACAAATAACAAGTATCCATCTTATACCGCATTCATTATAATCCTCGCACAGTTCATGTCATCGTTTCTTAGCATCATCGTCTGTGACGTTACGTCCTTTTTTTTTTTTTTTTTTTTTTCGGATGGGAAATCATCAAATGACTTCTCCCGCTCTGGGCGGAGCAGGAGGGAGTGACGTTACGTCCTGTGACATTGTTTAGATTAATAAACTGTCAGACGAAGGGCGATGGAGGGGGTATTGGGTAGGCCTGTTAGAGAGCTAAGTTCAGGACAGGCTTGAGAAATTGATGTCATTCGCGGGAATATTACTGTACTCAGACTGAGGTGTGATGCAAAATACTGATTTGAATACACAATGAATATGTCAGTTTGCTAGGACAACTAAAATAACATTGACTCAAGTGGAGAAACAAGAGTACATAAAGTAAGTAGGTACGTATGGCGCATCCTACTCACCTAGGACCAATTCTAGCTGACTGGCTTACCTGTATTTTTGCCACGACATTAGCTTGACGCAAAAAAATACCTCAGACATATTTATAGGTCCAAAAAAATGAGGCGTGCTACAAAATTGTTAGGGTGGCCTTAATTCGTACACGAAAAAAAGTACTTCAAAAACGTCGTTTCCAAACAAAAAAAATTGCGAAGTTTAGTTTGATGTACAGAACCCCCCCTTTTTTTTTTTTTTTTCGGATGGGAAATCATCAAATGACTTCTCCCGCTCTGGGCGGAGCAGGAGGGAGTGTCAGACTTTTACTGACTAAAACCCATCCATGTTCCTTCATCGCCCTTTGTGTTCCGGGGCCACGGTATCTCTTTCGAACAGTCCCGCAACCCCGGCAGGCATCGGTCCTTGCGGACCCCTTCCTTTTTGCTGACTCTCTTTGAGGCGCGCGTGGAACACGAACGCGCCGTCGACACAGCCTGTCGTCATGAGACGGACGGACGGCGAGCTAGCCCATAGCCCACCGTCCACAGGCCCGCGCCTACGGTGGCCGGGGGCCACGTGGTGGCCCCCGACGCCCGGGGCGAATCCCGCGGCGGCCGGGACGCTGTGAGATTCTCTCCCTCTCACGTTCCGCCACCTCCTTCTCTAGCATTACTGCTTCGCAGAAGGAGGTGACGGCGTCCCATTCCGTCTCGCTCCGGAACATGGCTTGTACCAGGGCCGGACGCTAGAGGTCGCCGCCGCCAATCGCCGCTTCGAGGACACGGCGGTGCTCCGCCCACGCGGTGCACACCTACACCGTGTCCTCCGGTCGATCCTCGCAGTGGAAACACCCGGGCGTTTTCTCCCGCCCGATTCGGTGCAGGAACCTCCCGAAACAACCGTGTCCGGTGAGGACCTGCGTCAGGCGGAAGGTGAGGACGCCGTGGCGTCTCTCCAGCCACTCCTCAAAGAGGGGACTTATCGCCACTATCGTGGCGTGCCCTACAGAACCCCCCCTAAGTTAAACTATTGTACGACTGTGCCTCCAGTCATCTAAAATGCCCAAAACAAAACAGAACTTATGAAATCGCTGTACTGTTGCTTAAAAACAACAAAATCGATTGAATAAAACCTCAGAGCGGCCGGCGGCGGCTGAATCAAAGCGGTGGCATTCGATTCATTACGAGCATGTAATCAGCAGCGCCCATTAGTCGCTCCATTTACTACCGAAATGGATGGAACGAACCATTCTCGACTTTTCCATGGATTTCTATGTGGTTTTTGTACCTTGGTGTTTCGGGTGTAAACAAATATTTAAGTTAGATGTGTAGAAGCACACATTAATTGAAAAGGTTACCGTTGCAAATGAGGCATAACATAAAATCACGCCTGTAATTCCTGAAGGGTAAGGCTGTGGTATACCTTATACCACCCACATTCCAATTGACGCGTTCGGTAGAAATCACGAGTCCGTTGAATCATGAGCTGTTGCTTGTGCTTAACTTCGAGCGGAAATTTTTGAGTTAGTTCTGCTCTAACTCCCCTAACCGTATGGTGTTACCCAATTGTTTTGAGTTCGGAGTGCCCGCTTCGTTCTCATGGTGCTTAATAGCACAAGATTTATTCCTAGTATTCCTAGTCGAAGCCAAATTGTGTTTTTCTTGTATTTTGCAGCTTACATGACTAAAACTCTTTATTCTAAGATGTAAAAACATGCTGAATAAATGTTCTATATAATTATTCTCTTCATAATATTTTGCAATTCCCAGCCAATTAATAAAATAATATTTTCTTCAATTATTGAATAGGTGAAGCAGCATTAGAGAAGAGAATTAGTAACATAAGTAAGTGGTTGATCGTTAAGTTGAAGACGCGAGAGTTAGTAAGTGGTGAAAGAGCAACTCGGTGCCACTCGAGAGCTTAACATTTAACAAATTAACGATTTTGCTCGTAACGGTTTGCTGCTGATTTATTTGCGCGTAAACTTTGGAGAAGTGTTAAGTTGAAGACACAGAATCAATAGGAATTAACACTATTGCGTAATATATAGGTACATATTTATTGCACATGGATGTATAGGCGCGTGGTCCGAATCAGAACTAATCGCACCATCTCGATTATTCAAAGGAATTTTAGAAATCTTCACAAGCTGTCAATGTCGTTTATTCTCAAGAAGGTTATTTTACCGCTAGCTATTACATTGTAGGTAAATCAAGCATACGCAATACAGTACACCTTTTGATATAAATACCACCGCATCCATTCAACAGCCAATCACAGAGGAGCGAGTCCAATTCCAGCCAATCACAGTGAATTATGTTCATTAACGCATCCCGTAGCCGACAGACATGTCCGGTCAGACTCGAGCGCCATTCATTAACCGTAACTGTGATCACCGGGTGACAACAACGGGTGTCCTGTTTACCTGTGTTGTGGGTAGGTGAGGTACCTATGTACCTCAGGTATGGATATATGTTCTGTTGTGGAGGACAAAAAGTGTGTCATTGTGTCAGCAGTTGACACAAGAAAATTTATTTTTCTGAGGGTTATTTATATCTAGTGAACATCCAAACAACACAATTATGGATCCTGCAACCACCAAAACATGATTATGCACAACGTGCAATATTGGTTTTTAGAACGTATTAAGTCGTGCAAACAAACCATAACTATCAGAAAGGCTGAGATTATTATCTACATGATCATCATCAGCTTACACAAGTCCAGACGTAGATGAGGACCTCTCCAAACAGATCCCATTAGAGTTAATCCTCCCACGGCTACAACAGATTTAAGAAACGCGACAACTGCATATTCCCTTTTAGTTTACGATTCAAACATTCTGTTTTACACTTGGGCACTAACGAAGCGTCAGAATCTAGGGGTCGTTTATTCTGGAGAAGAGCAATTTAGACTCCACGGTTACACTATTAAGATAATTGCCTCAATTTTTATTTCATAACTATTACAGTGTTCACTAGGTAAAATAATACTTCTTAATAAGTTCTTAACCTTCGAACTATCACAGTTTTCAACTCACATATAATTCATGCTGTGTTCAGACCGGGGCCGACTGTCCGTAGAATTGCACTGACCTACATAGCATTCAGTGCCGGACGTGTAATCGCCGGGACGCGGCGGGAACCACTCGCTTCCGTGTTTGTACAAGTGTACTCCATGTTAACTTAGCACGAGTAGGATTCAAGTAAACAATGGTATTTGACGACGGGCTGCGATGTTGAGGAAGTTTAGACTAACAATTACAATTTATAGCGTTTGATTGACGCACATACACACGCGCACGTGCATTTTCTGACACTTATATACTATCTATACCGACTCCACACATACGACCGCAATTCGGCGCTTATACATTCGCTACCGGTCGACGGTCCGTTGAACGCTGAATCAATACGCTCAGCCTCGGTGCTCGTGACGTGATAATCGCATAATGACTTCTATTGAGTGCCGCTGCACGTCCGGTGGTGGCTGTTCGTAGATTCGGCAATGGCATTCCTTCGTTACGGCTTTAGTGGAGAGTTTCTATTTTTGTTAGTTGTGGTTTGGTAGGAAAAAATGCTTTTACCATTAAGTAAGACCACTTACGTACTAATGAGATGAGAATAACAAAAACAATTATTAGGGCTCCTACATATTAATTGGTCACGTGCTACACGCTAAAGCGATAAGCGTAATGCGACAAGAATTGTAGATAAAACAAATTAAAGAAATTGCTTCGAGCATGCCACTCCGCGATGCAACTTGCAATGCGTCGTCTGCACCCACGTGAAGGTAACAAGTGACACATGCGAGTGTCACTTGACGCAAGACATATCACTTGAGGGTGGATAGGCGTGAGTGTATCTGGTTTTTTTATTTGAAAGAATAATTTATATTATATATGATATAATTTGAACAAATATGTTCAAAACCAGCAAAAATGTTGAGCAAAGTTCCTTTACCGACACATTGAAGCTACTGAGCTCTATTCCTATTACTGCAGCTAATTAACTCCTCCTTGCCCTCAGGTGTGGACGCGCCGGCAGCCTCGCAGCGACTCCGGGCGAGAAACTTTTAGAACTGCTCCGACCGAGCGTGGGCACCCCTCGGCGCCACAGCACAGCAGCGTGTGCACCCGCGCAGCCGCAGCGCCCGGCCGGCTTCGTGTACTGTCCCTCTGACGCGCTGCCCTACTGCCCACCTTCGAGGATCGCGCCACCAAGGCCTATCATGAAGGTAAAATATGGTACCATTCGTTTGAACAGTCACAAGCACTGATATTTGATAAGATAATTTATGGAGTTACGAGTTACTTTGCAGGAGTCCTTAACATTTAATGTTATGCAAATATTTAGTGTTAATTCCGCGAAAAACATCCATAGTTGGATGCAGGATGCAGGCCTACCCTCCCGAGCGCTCGTCGAATCAAGATCTCTTCAATACTGCTTATTTTTGCGGACAGAAAGGTAGGCGATTTTCGTAAAATGTACACCAAATATTATGCATAACAACATTAAACTTTTAGATAAAGCCTATATCATGGTAAATTGCAATGAGTGCAGTGGGAGCAAGTCACATGAAATATTCTTACCTGTGATATTGGTGCTCGTGACTACACCTTGAAAAAAGGTAAAATATATACTGATCTTATTTGTGTATTTCCGGTGACAGCTCCAGCCACCTCCGCAACAGATTCAGCCAGTGCAGCCACCGCCACCACCAGTGCCGCAGCGCAGCACGGCGACAGTGGCGCCCACCCCTCTCCCGGTACCGCCACCCGCGCCGCCCCGCCGCGCCTCTCCTCAACCCCCGCGTCGAGTGCCACCACCCACACCACCACGACCACCGACCACGACAACACCACAGACGGACCCCAACGGCAACAGAAGAACAGTCGCCCCAGTGCAACCACAACCGCGGCTAGACTGTAACAGAAACCCTTCACATACACAGTCTTTGTCCGCCAGAAGACAACTCCCTCCCACAAGAATCCCTGACTCTTCACCCTTCCCTGCTCCCTTACCTCCTCAGAATACTGTCCAGCCGATGAAACGGTCTCCAAGTTCAGGGTCAAATATAAGCGTCCGACAGGACTCGAACGTGTCCTCAGACTCGTTCAGTCAGACATCCTCACCGTCATACACGACGAAGACGATGGAAGCTCCCTTGCTTCCTCACCAGCATGTGAACAAAAGCCTCAATGCGAAAATTGCTCGGGGTCTTCTCCTGAAGGAGCAACAAGACAGGGACTCGGGCAATGGGTCAATTACCAAGAGTATGTCCACACCGGCATCGTTACAGACGATCGTTCGGTTCCAGAATGGAAGCAACATGTCTCTGCATCATCGGGTGAGTATCATTCATATAACAATCTTACTTTTATCATCAAATCAGCAAAAACGTAAAACATAAAGTTCAATCTGACTACATAATTATTTTCTACAAAGAAATCTGTCGTTTATAACAATGACGTAGGTACACAGCAGACAAAACACTAACAACGATAATAACAACTTGAACGATTAACTACTGCAACAGTCCAAACACCGACACAATTAATACGATCAGTCAGTTTGCATTATCTACTTCACAATTCACATTCCGCGCCCCACGATCCGAAACGGTAACAAAAACGCCGTTTGGAAAAACATTTTTACAGCTGCAAATGCTGCAAAAATCGCGCGTTCAACAAAATGTCGTAAAAGTAAGTAGTAACAGTATTTTCCCGCACAAGTGTATGACACATATGGCTCCTGTAAAATTAAGTGTCGCTCGCAAGCGCTGCGTCGTAATTAAAATATTGCGCCGCATTAAACGTTTGCTGTGTTTACGGTAAATGCTTCGGGGGCTGATTGAGGTCCAAAGCGTACAAGGTAGCGAGAAGAGCTGGTTTGAACGAATGTGGTAGAAACTTATAGCACTGCTGAGACACAGGCCTCCTACCTATATGAAGGCCATAATCCACCACGACAAGATATTTGATGAAATGCATAAACAAATCTTAAGATTCTTACCAAAATGCTACTACCAGTAGCATTTTGGTAAGAATCTTAAGATTTGTTTATAACCACTTGTAACCACTTGCAACTTGCAGATTTTCTTTGAAGAGATCTATCAAAATTCAAGGAATTTCTATAATATAATCATGGTGAATTGTGAAGTCAGCGTCATTGAATACATAAATTCGCTATCGCTTTTGACTTGTTTCTTCCATTTCACAATCGAGAGCGGACTGCACTTGAGCGAGTCGTGGCTCGATTACTCGGGAATCGTATCGAAAAGTTTCGATCTCAAGATTAGTTTGCAGCGTATTGTGTAGCGAGATAAAGTAGCTATTATATTTTTGTCAGTACCGCAGGATTATGTTGGAAGAATTTATTGACAAGTTTTGTTGTAGATTGAAGGAAACTTAAGGAATCTATATAAATATATTCTACTTTTATCTCCCGTCCTGAAATTTTAACGATCACTTGCCTACTGGGAAAACCAAAACTACGAACATTTTGATTTACTTTCAATAAAAATGAATATTTTAAGTACTCGAAGAAACAACTAGACAACATGACATTAAAATCGATTTGCAATTATTGGGAGGCTTTACAATTCTTATCAGAATAAATCAAATAAATTGAGACAAGTGATTGCG
This sequence comes from Xestia sexstrigata, assembly GCA_941918905.2. Classification (NCBI taxonomy): domain Eukaryota; kingdom Metazoa; phylum Arthropoda; class Insecta; order Lepidoptera; family Noctuidae; genus Xestia; species Xestia sexstrigata. The sequence continues at coordinate 24,541,559 of OW799201.2, forward strand.
ATACCGCGGGCGCCAGCCTCTTGACACAGACCGATTGTTTGTTGGAAAGTCAGCCGCTTATCTCGATCAAATACACTATGGAAATATTAACAATTTGGAGAGGCAGTGCTAAAACTTAGACATATCATGTCTACTACCGATTGCACTGCGGGTACATAAAACATAGGATTGGTGCCTTAAACAGCCACAAGCAACAAAGGAGATGGCGAGACGACTCGAGGGCCTAAACAAGACATTACGATAATAGAAAGGTCAAAACTGTATTGGACTGACATAAGCTACCGAGAAGCTTGTGTCAATCTTGGAAAGTTGCGCGAAAGTCGATTACCACTTGTCTCTGGATTGTGACCGATCCAAGGACTTCAGAAAACCTTTGCCGCAGCGCAGCAGTGGGGCAATTCGGGCCAGTAATTTTCCTCAGAACTTTCGACTGGAAGAACCGATTTTGATGATTCTTTTTTTATTTGAAAACTGATGCTTCCCGTGTGGTCCCATTTATATTTGTGGTCCAATTTTGTGAACATATGATGCTGATTTTCGGAGATATACAATGGAACTCTTCAAAAATAGACGGCAAATCTGCCGTGATTGCTGCAATCGAAAGCTGACGTAACATCACGCCTGTATACTCTGAGGGGGTACGCAGATGTGTACAATAGACCCAGATTTCGACAGTTAGGTATATCAAGTTCTATTTATTGAGAATAAGCCCATTACCATAACATGTAGGTATTATTAACAATGTAAAATAAATTCATGTTAAATATTTGTTCGGAAACAACTAAAAATAGAAAATTTAAAAAAGTCGTCGGCAAAAATAAACTGAATCAAACAAACAAGTCACCGACTTCTGAAGCTAAAGTTATTTTTCACTTTTTTTGTGTTTTTTGCCTTCTGGTAATCTATAAAGGCTATGTAGAGCTGTCTTCGGTTCTCTTGATATTTTTCAATAATAAGTTCCAGACTGTATATGTGATCTATGGTTAAATATCCCTTCATTGATTACCAGAAGGCTTTTGACACAATTTCACACACAAGTATATGGGAAGCATTAAGTAAACAAGGAGTAGAAAATGAGTATATACAAGTAATAAAAAATATATACAACAACAGCGTCAGTAAAATCAAACTGGAATCAACTGGCCCCGATTTCAACATCAATAGAGGAGTAAGACAAGAGGACCCACTTTCTCCAAAACTATTTATTGCAGTATTGGAATCAATTATAAACAATTAGACTGGAAAAAGTGCGGCTTGTATATCAAAGGAGAATACCTGAGTCATTTACGGTTCGCAGATGACTTGGTATCACTATCTGAATCCGGTGGCAACTTAGAGCACATGATACAGTCATTACACGAAGCTAGCAGACAAGTCGGATTAGAAATAAACTTGACAAAAACAAACACCATGACAAACAGTTATAAAAGAACCATCTCTCTAGAACATAAACCATTACGGTACGTGGATCAATATATCTACTTGGGAAAGCAGATAACATTGAACAGCAATAGCAACAAACTGGAGGTGGAGCGCAGAACAAGAATTACGTGGAATAAGTTCTGGAGTTACAGAGAAGTAATGAAAAGTAACATGCCAACAGAAATGAAAAAGAAAATGATGGACACTTGCATTTTGCCATGTCTTACATATGCTTGCCAGACGTGGAAATTTACGAATAACATCAAGAATAAAATAATGACTTGCCAGAGGGGAATGGAACGTAGCATGCTTAATATAAGAAAAACACACAGAATCCGTCATACAAAGATAAGAAGCATAACCAAAACAGTAGATGCGCTCAAATATGCTCAAAGACTGAAATTCAAGTGGGCTGGACATGTAGCACGACTTAAAGATAAGAGATGGACATCTAAAGTAACTACATGGGACGGTCCACAGGACAAGCGGCGCGTCGGTAGACCGTACACGCGCTGGGAGGACGACATTAGAAAAGTCGCTGGACCGCACTGGATTTATGTCGCCAGAGACAGAGGCATATGGAAATCCTTGGAGGAGGCCTTCACCTGAGAGGGGTCCATGCATATAAAAAATAATAATAATAATAATAACTAACACTAGCTAAAAAGCTAAGAAACAATATATGTTTTCCCAAAATAATAATAATATATATAATAAATAAATAAATAATAATAATAATAGTAACTTGAATATACTAAAAAAAAAAAAATTTACCTATATTACGATATATTTGTTTATTTCATTTTTTCTATTTTATTTTTTCATTTTTTTCTAGTTTTTGTAATATTTCAAAGGTTGATAATAATAATCAAGCATGAAATTATATTTCAATATTGTTAAATTATTTTGTAAGTGCATGGAATAAAAGGCATTTTTATTTTATTTATTTGTGTTTTAAGAAGTCGGTTTAATTTTTTTCGGTCGGTTCGGTTTTTTTTCATTTTTAAACGAAAGATAAAGTTAAAATTGAGGTATTGTAGCCATGCAACGCCGACATTTGACGAGGGCGGAGATGTTACGAGCTGTGGGAATGCTGGAAGCTGGATCTGTTCAGCGTAATGTTGCTGAGGCCATAGGGACCCATCAAAATGTAATTTCAAGATTGTAGACACGCTATCGTGCCACAGGTGAAGTAGCGGAGAGGCATCGGGGGCCAAGTCGCATCACTACCCCCAGACAAGACCGATTTTTGCAAATTAATGCGCGAGCACAACCAAATGCAACGGCGACTCAATTGGTCCAAAGGCTGCGAGTAGAACACCAAGTGCTTGTGAGTGACCAAACTGTAAGAAGGCGACTGCATGAAAGCAATCTACGCTCTCGTAGACCACTCCGGGTCCCACCTTTACGGAGAGGCAATCGTGGACGACGATTAGAATGGGTTCGGAACCACGTGGACTGGGGCCGTGACCAATGGTCCTATGTGCTGTTCACGGATGAATCCAGGTTCGGCTTCCATCCAGATTCACGAAGGACGCGTGTTTGGCGAGTTCCTGGACGATGGAGCCGTCTCCAGAACCCTCAGGAAGTTCACCCATACCAAGGAGGAACAATTATGGTTTTGGCAGGAATTCGTCTTGGAGGACGGACGGATCTCGTTTGGGTGCGGGGCAATATGACGGCAGAACGATACGTCCAACAGGTGCTGGGGCCCGTAATCTTGCCCCACAGAACACAAATGGGGCAAGATTTCCTGCTCATGCACGACAATGCCCGGGCACACACGGCGAGAACGGTAGCAGCTTGGTTACATACACATAATGTTAGGGCCTTAGACTGGCCTGCTCAAGAGCTCTGAAGGAAGTTCCTGAAAATCTGGCTACAGAAGATCAACTTTTTGCGCACCTCAGAAGGACATGGGACAATATTCCGCAGCAAGACATTGACAACCTTGTTCTGAGCATGCCGAATCGTTGCCGATGTGTTATGAACATCATGGGCGCTTTCTCAGACTACTAACTTCAAGTTTATAAACACAAATTAAATGATTTTTCTATTTTTTTCAGTTTTTACTCACAAATTAAAAGTTCATTCATATACGGTTTCCGTCTATGCTTCATTTTTTTTCCATAAAATCCTGAAATTTTAATCTATACCTATACCATTATTAAAAAATGGTAGAATATTAAATAACGTATCTTTTAAATATATACATGTCATATAAATAATTAACACATTGATAGTAATTCGCTTTTTTTAAAATATCCCTAGACCGTGTTGATGTGTGTAGTTTATGAAGACAATATGCCAGCACGTTTAATGATACACATTGATCAGCTTACGTTCTGATTCGAGCTAACGACAATAGAAGCTTCCGAAGTCTTTTGTTCATAGAAATTTAGTTATGAGCGGCACAAGCTCTCCGACCCAAGCGGCTTAGCTCAAAACACTTGCAGTCATGTGTGTATTTTAGTAATTGGATATGGTTTCAGTTCAGCAAGATTATAGTGATCGAAAACGGCAGAATAATGAAGATTCCTGTTTTACAAATTGAGGTGAAATAGAAATAGATAGATAGTTATTTTTGCTACACATAAAATTTTAGTACAATAGAAAGTAAAACATACGTTCCTTTTCCTGCCCCGAACGGGGGATGAACGTAATAAAACAGCGTCAGTTTTACATTGACAAAATCAGTAACTGAAAAATGCAGTTGTGAATGAACACGCAGCCGCAAAAACCCGTCTACCGGGACCGTGACGCTGAATTAATTGAGTTACTATCGCACCAGCTCACTGTAAGTCCGCAGGATCCCGGCTCAGGAAACTGAATGAAAAGTAATGTTGACGTGTTTGGGGAAAAAAATTGTGAGCTGTCACGGGACGCCTGAAACATCGAAATTATTTTGCACAAGTAATATGCTTTAAAAGAACAGATTACGGCAGAAACTAAATGTGACTTAATGAAAAAATAAAATATTACAAATTTTTCCCTGGAACAAAAGTCAAAATATAAAAACATAAATTATAAGAAATTAAAAACATAATGACTCGATTCACAAAAAAAAAATCCTTAGGCTGGGATCGAACTCGAAGTCACGAGATTGTAACCCAGTGCTGTGCACCAAGACCAGCTGGCTTGTTGTAAACCATGGCGAATATAAAGACTTTTATTATTGATTACGCTGGTAACCTTTTTTCATAGTCAATGTAAATAAATAAATAAATTATATAATATGAAACAGAAGGGCAATAATCGCAGACTGTATTATCACACTTAATTTAATTACTTCAACGCAATTTGAACAGAGTTTCAGCTTAATCGTATAATCGCAGTGACAGGAGAGCGAAAGGTACTTGGAATTCGCTGCGGTCCCGCCAGGGGGCGCGGCAGACGGTTCCAGGGCTATGCCCTCTGACCGCGGAGGCCATACCTCGGTTCGTTAAGACGGACCCGTCTTTAGGTTGGACATATGTCCTAAACCTGGTGGGCGCATGTGCATGCGCCCATGTGTGTGGTTGCTGTATTGTGGACTGTAGGCGCGCCACAGCGCTGTTGCACAGCGCTGCTTTCTTCACAGTGCTCCGGCGGTCCGTCTCCGCTGGGTGAGACCCCGGTTACCCGAGGGAAGCCCAGCGGGAGACAACCAGCAACAGAGGCACCGACTTACGGCGCACCTACAGTGGATGTGTGATTCCCGCCCGCCCCACTAACCAGAGCTAGCCGAGCGGTTTCGGCAACTGGGCCGGTGCTAGTGGTGCCACTATTGGCACGGGATTCCTTATGTGGGTGGGCGGGGGGCCGCGCTATGTTGGCGCTAGCTGTCGGCTTAACGGTCTCCATCTTCGTGGGCTGCGATGGAGCCACGTCCCGAGTTACAGCCCGCGGCAGTGTCGTAGGCAGGTCGTCCAGTAGGTCTCCCTCAGGTGCGGTGGGGGGCACGGGTGCTTTACCCTTGCCCCCTCGCTTCCTCTTCTTTCCTCTCCGCCGCTTCGAGGAGAGGGAAGCTTCTCCCCTGTTGGTGGGCCCGTTGGCCGCCGCCATTAGAGACTCGCCTTGGGCCTCTGTGGAGGCCACCTCTGCTGGCCCCTTGGCAATTGTTGCCAGTCCGGCATGAGGTGGTAATGGTGGCGACTGTGCCCGCTCGCCTGTTTGCCCTTATCTCTGCCAGGAAAGAGAGGCACTTTATATTATTGGCGGGATGCTCACCCCCGCAGTTGCCGCACGTAGCTGGTGCGTCACGTGGGCGGGGGCAGTCCCGCGCTGTGTGCCCCTCTCCGCAGCGGACACAGGCGAGCAGCCGGTGGCAGTGGTGCAACGAGTGCCTCCATTTCTGGCACCGGTGGCACTGGGCGAGCCCACGTTTGCACCGCCAGGCTTCTATCTTGACAACCCGCATGTTTAAAAACACGGAGGTGCCGAAGATGCTGCGTACTTCTGACATCCTGCTAAGTACGGCGTGGAACACAACCGGGACGTCCCTGACTCGCCTTAATATGGCGAACGTATTCCGGCTGGTGCCCCATCGCGTGGAGCTCCTCCTCGATCTCCTGTGGAGTGGTGTCAACAGGCCAGCCCCCTGATGGCCACCTTGTAGCTTCGCTCCGCCGGCAGCGAGTAGGCAAACCACGAGGTGCCGTCCTCTTTCTCCAGGCCAGTCAAATAGCTCTGGACCACCCTGTATTCGAGTTCACTCACTGGAGTGAACCGTTATTGGTTCACTTTACTGAAAACTTCCTCAGGTAGTCGACTGCAGCGCTGTTGGTGGCGGAGGTCAACTACGGATCACTGGCCGATCCAGGAGAGCTAAACGAACGAGGGATGTCGCCTCGTTCGTTTAGCTCTCCGCATCAGGCATCAAGGCTATGCCCCCTGGCCGCGGAAGCCATACCGTGGCTTGTTAAAACAGGCCCATCGTTGTGGTGCCTTTAGGCTGTGGCCTAGTGGCGTGCGACAGCAATGTCGCACGCCTGTGAATAGTTGCTATGGAGTATTCCATAGGCACGCTTACAGCGCTGTCCATACAGCACTGTTTTCTTCACGACACCTCGGCGGTCTGTCCCCGCCAGGTGAGACCCGAAACAGGCCCGGCGGGGGACGACCAGCGACAGAGGTGCCGACTGCGACGCACCTACGGAGGATGCAATGGTCCCCGCCCGCCCCGCGCGCAGAGCTAGCCGGTTACGTTACAGGCGAGGAACCGTTATGTGAGTATAGGCGGTATTGTACTGTGTAAACACCGCCCAGTGCAAGCGAGGCTCGCGAGCCCGCGCCGCGAGCCTACACGTGTGTTTACGTGCTTGTGTAGAGATGCATGAGTGGTTGTAGCTGCGTGGCCTGCCTATATTAACTTAGCACAGGTCACGCAACTGGATGTGTGTTGTGCGTATAGAGTCGTAATTGTGTAGGTAAGCTGCGTGTATCCTGGAGAACAGCTTAACCGCTACCAGGTCACGAGGGAGAGGGCGCCTCGCGTGAGGGGGGCGCGCATGCCACGGCGCAATGTGCTTGACGTGCGGCCAAGCATTCCCGTCGCAAGGCGCCGGATGAAGGCGTCCAGGCTCTCGATCCCGAGGTCCCGCACGATAACGTCGTTCCTCGCGAATCGACAGTTGTCCGCAGCGCCAAGTTCTGCTGCGTGCGGAGAAGCTTTTTGTGACCCTCGCATGCGAAGACGTACCATGCGGGGGCGGCGTACGTCAGAATCGGGCGTATATAAGTTTTATACACGCCCAACATGACGCGCACCGGTAGACGGGACAAGAGCACCGGACGGAGCTGGTGGCGGGCAACCCCAGCCCGTGCCGCGACCTGGCGGACGTGATGGCCCATGGTGAGCCGACGGTCGATGGTGACGCCCAGGTATTTCACCCGGGGCGACCACTCGACGTCGGCGCCTTGTAGAGTTAGGGGTGGTGGGAGGGGCACTAGTCCAGTGACCATTGCCTGCGTCTTACCCACGTTAACCGACAGTCGCCACTTAGACAACCAGTCAGGGAGCAGGTCTAGCGCGCGCTGCATCTTGACCGCCGCGTACTTCGCGTTAAGCGATGTAGTGATGTACGCGGCGTCGTCGGCGTACAGCGCGAGCATCGACTCTGGTGTCGTGGGGATGTCGTCGGTGTAACGCGAGTAACACGCTGGCGACACGCAACTGCCTTGGGGCACTCCGGCCAGCACCGGTCAGGCACTGGAGAGCGCTCCCTCGACCACCACGCGGAAGCTTCTGTCTGTGAGAAATTAACTTTGATCTAGATCTCAAGAAGATCTACGAGATCTTCGGTTTCCTAATTGTTCATCTACACTAGTGGCACTATCGGACATAGAAGCAAGCTTTTTGTAAATCGAACTACATATTTTTACGCCTTTTATCAATGTTACCTACGTTTCATTTTCTTGCTAGCTATTCTAATCCGATTAGTAGCCCTATCGCTTCTAGAATGCACTGGCTCAGAAACCCGATTCGGATCGGGTTTCTAAGCCATCTCGGGATGGAAACATCACATACTGACCTACCTACACGAGCAAACATTAAATCATGGCTTATACGCTGTTGTATCATTAACAGTATTACTAATACCCCATATTACATTTGGTAAACTATTGTCCCAATGAGAGGCCTCGCTAAGTTCCGTGGTTCTCAAAGCATCGAGATTTGTGCGATTAGTGCGTTTTAGCTGCCAATTAGACCAAGGACACGCAATAGCTATTAACGTGTGTTTAAACTGCTTTTCCATTGCAAGCTTCTTGAAATATCTACTCGTAAAGGCCTTATCATGATCGGAAACTACGTGATCTGGAAAACTAAATAAACTAAACATGTGATACGGGTAGGCCATAATACATTTTCGTCACGAATAATCTCAATAATTATCTATACTTCTATAGGTACTTAATATTATAAAGAGGAAAGATTTGTATTTTATATTTCTGTATATAACGAATAAACTTAAAAACTTCTGGATCGATTTGAAAAATTCTTTCAGCAATGGATAGCTACATTATTAGCGAGTAACATATGCTATATTTTATTCCCGTACTCCCTCGAGAACGGGAACTACGCGGGTGAAACCTCGGGACGTCCGCTAGTTTATTATAAAGTAAGTAATGCAATTTTAAACCCTTGTGCAGAGTTTCATCTTATTTTATATTCCACAACTGAATGTTTGCAAAATGTGCGGTTTCCCGCCATTAACTGTCATTCGCTGGCTTGGTTAACAACTTTGGCTCCAAATTGTCGTAAGATGGCGATGGCTTGGCTTGGCTTGCCATGGGCTGTACCGTGTACACATGGCGTGGCATGGCATGGCGTTACCACAGAGCATCATAAACAATACTGGAGCGTTACATTATGCGTTAACTCTGATTGTCTCAATACACGAAGGCCCAGAAACAACGAATTTAGAGAAAGCAACTGTCAAAACTAACATGTACTGGTATCTACCATCAATGATTACATAATTATTCACTATATCCCTATCAGTACACCCACTTTGCAGTAAATAAAAAATACGTTTCGACTTTTCGTCTTGACATTGCACTGTAATAAACCAATCGTTTAATTCTAAACGGTACACATTAACGGCATATAGCTGATATGCTTCATACGCTCACCTGGTCTTTATTCAATAGTAATTGATAGAAATACATATTAGAGCCACAGCATATTACTTAAAGTCTCATAAGTTATAAATAAATAAATAAGATATTAAATGATACACGCAAACATTGTAACCATATTTATTTAACACTAGTGGATGTCACGCGGTTTCACCCGCGTCGTTCCCGTTTCCGTAGGAGTACGGGGATAAAATATAGCCTATGTTACTCAAAGTGAAAGTAGCTTTCTAATGGTGAAAGAATTTTTGAAATCAGCGCAGGAGTTTTTGAGTTGATTCATTACAAGATGGTTGATTCATTACAGTCGCGCGCGCGCATCCCTACCGCGAGGATGTATTTCTAACGAACGAAACTTGGAGTTTTTGTAAAAATGTCGACAGTGGTTAAATGCGTTTCCTGTAACGTAGTTATAGATGAACTGTTGTCGTATATACAAAACAAAATATCAGTGATCGATGAAGACACGTTAGTGCGGTTATGTACGTCTACGTTTACAAGTGAAGATATCGAAAAATCGAAAACACTGCTGTACGAATCGGTTCCTGTGGAGAAGGCAAAAATAAAGAGGAAAAACAAAGGCAAAGAACAACGAGATCTAGTGGACATAATTAATGTGTTTAAGTCAGTGGAGCCGGATCTATTCCCAATTTTCGTAGCAAGGGACTTGGAGAAACTACCTCCAATATTGTTTGACCATCTCGATTGCACAAAGCTTTTAAAGGATTTACTTCGAGTTCAGAATGAAGTCAAAGAAATTAAGGAAGCATATGTGACGCAGACACAATTGAAAGATTTTAAAACGGAGATTTTGTCATTACAAAATGACTCATTAATACATACTCATTGGCGTCTGTGTGTAAAGTAAATATGAAACGGGGCGGATGGCATATGGACAGCGGTCCCATTGGTTTATCCCACGTCAATAACTCATCAGTTTTAGATGACTGCAATAATGGTATCGATAATTCCTCGTTACAAATACTAGAAAATAACGAACAATCATTTAGAAATATAAAGGAGGTAGTCGCAGAAACTTCCGACCGTGGTACTCAGTCAGCTGTCTTGCCGCGGCGGGCGGCCGAGCGCAGCCCCTCCCCTCGCGTCGCAAGCGCCACCGCAGGCGCCCGCGCCGTCGTCGCCGCTACGTCAAGTACTACGAGTCGGAATGCCGTGACGTCACCGCAGCGACGATCCGTCGTGCATATGGCAGCGGCGCCGACCGCGCCTATTGTTCGTGAGCCGGTGCAAAACAATAATAATGATGGATGGGAAAAAGTTTCATACCGCAAAAAGCGTAGTACTATGAGCTACCGATACATGGGCACCGCGGGTACCGCCAGGGATAATGAAGGGAAATTCAAAGCTGCAATAAAAACAGTGCCAATCTTCATTACGAAAGTGCATAAAGAAACGACAGAGAAAGATATTGCTGATTATGTGTATCATAAAACGGGCGAGGTGATCACGCTTGAAAGTGTATCGTTTAAATATCCCAAAGAACATAACGCATTCAAATTCTTTGTTTCGGAAACTAAAATGGAGATGTTTCTTGATAGCAAACTATGGCCCGAAGGAATTATTTTCAGGAGATTCGTGCATTTTAAAATGAGAAATTACACGAACGGTGCAAACAGCGGTACTGTGAACGGCGTAAAATAAATATAAATGTATAACCTAGCAAGCTACAATTGTAAGAGTATAAAACGCTCGGTGGAGAGTGTCAGGCAACTATGTAGCACGTCAGACATAATTGCCTTACAAGAAACATGGTTGTTGCCACACGATATCTCATTCCTGAGCGAAATCGACGCTAATTTCGGGTGCACCGGGACGTCGGCGGTGGACACCACGGCCGGCATGCTACGAGGACGGCCTTACGGCGGAGTCGCACTGCTGTGGCGGAAAAGTGTTTTCGATAACGTTTCGGTAGTGCAGTGCGGTAACCCGCGAGTGTGTGCCGTTAAAGTTTGCATGAAATCAAGGTCATTTCTAGTGTTCAGTGTTTACATGCCGACGGATAATAGTGCGAACTTAACGGATTTTACGGACTGCCTCAGCTTGGTGAGTGCTATTATCAATGATAACAATATCGAAACTGCATTTCTACTCGGAGACTTTAATTCGCATCCCAATGAACAATTTTATATCGAATTGGATTCTTTTTGTCGGGAATCTGAGTTACTATGTGCCGATGTTGAACTGTTAGGAGTAAACTCTGACACTTATACTTTTATAAGCGAAGCGAACGGCTCGAGACGTTGGCTAGATCACTGTGTTGCTACGAAAGCAGCCATGTCCACTATTATTAATGTTTATGTTAAGTATGATGTACTTTGGTCAGACCACTTCCCTCTTTTAATACAATGCAACCTAAATGAAATTAAATCAAAATTGTACAATTCAAATATTAATGAAAATCTGTTATGTAACAAAATAAAATGGGGTGATAGAAAACCTGATCAAATTGACATTTATACTAAATTTTGTAATGATAATTTAAAATATATTGACTTTCCAATTGAATTGAGTGCGTGTTGTGACTATGTTTGTAATAATTTGGACCACAGAACTATTATTGACGAAATGTATAATGACATTGTTAATATTTTATGCCGAGCAGCTTCTGAAAGTTGCGAAATAAATCTTGTGCGAAATAGGAAGCCAGTAATTGGGTGGAATAAGCACGTGAGTGATGCTCACAGGCAGGCCAGGCTAAAGTTTGAGCAGTGGGTGTCTTATGGAAGACCCCGCGGGGGTCGTGTTTGGAGTGAAATGCAAACAAGTCGTAAAATTTTTAAGTCGCGCTTGCGATGGTGCCAGGACAATAGTGACCAAATTAAAATGGACATGTTGGCGTCACAACATTCTAGGGGCGACTTTCGCAGTTTTTGGAAATCTACCGATAAACTTAATAGTAGGCCGAGCCTGCCGGTGAGTGTCGGTGGTGCTACTGATGTCACAGGGATTGCCGAGCTATTTAGACAGCACTTTGCTGTGTCGTCACCGTTGGGGCCGTCACAGTTTACAGGCAGTGCGGGTTGTAGTGGTCAGGGGTACAGTGTCCGGTTTACGGCAAAGGAGGTAAGACATGTCATTATGTCTATGTCGAGGGGCAAGTCTCCAGGCCACGATGATTTAAGTATTGAACACCTTAAGCATGCTGGTCATCATCTGTCCAGAGTCTTAGCGATGTTTTACTCCTTGTGTTTAGGGCATTCGTATCTGCCTGAGCGGATGATGAAAACTGTGGTGGTGCCAATTATTAAGAATAAAACCGGTGATGTCAGCGATAAAAACAACTATAGGCCCATTTCATTGGCCACTGTTATTTCGAAAGTACTTGACAGTTTGCTTAACACTCAGCTGGATAAATACTTAAATCTTCATGATAACCAGTTTGGTTTCAGAGCTGGTCACTCTACAGAAACAGCTATATTGTGTTTAAAGCAGACTGTCAAGTACTACACTGATAGAAGTACACCTGTCTTTGCTTGCTTCCTCGACTTGTCGAAGGCATTTGACTTGGTTTGCTATGATCTGCTGTGGCAAAAGCTGCAGCAAGCGTCAGTGCCAGACGAACTGATTCGGGTATTCCAATACTGGTACAACAATCAGGTCAATGTTGTTCGATGGTCGGGGGCTTACTCGACTCCATACAGGTTGGAGTGCGGAGTGAGGCAGGGGGGGCTAACCTCACCGAAGCTCTTCAACCTGTATGTTAATGCGCTGATAGAGAGGCTCAGCAGCACGCATGTCGGTTGCCATATTGGAGGTGTATGCCTTAACAATATCAGTTACGCAGACGACATGGTGTTGCTGAGCGCCTCTGTCTGTGGTGTGTCGAGACTGATTCACATCTGTGAGAAGTATGCTGAGGAACATGGGTTATTGTACAATGCGAAAAAGAGCGAGTGCATGGTCTTTCGGGCCAAGAGGAGGTGTCCAGATTACTTTCCGGCAATTAAGCTTAACGGATGCCCACTCAATAGAGTGAATACTTTTAAATATCTCGGACACTTATTAACCTCTGACCTGAAAGACGATGCAGACATTGAAAGGGAACGTAGGGCGCTGTCTGTTCGTGCGAATATGATAGCCCGCAGATTTGCTCGGTGTTCGAGGGGCGTCAAAATAGCCCTATTTAGGGCATTTTGTACGTCCTTTTACACCGGCAGCCTGTGGATGGATTATACGCAGAAACAGTACAGCGCTCTACGTGTTCAATACAATAACGCGTTCAGGGTACTCTTGGGGCTGCCTCGCTTCTGTAGCGCATCGGGGATGTTTGCCGAGGCGCGTGTGGATTGTTTCCACACAGTCATGCGCAAGCGGTGCACATCCCTGGTGCGCAGGGTGCGGGCCAGCCGCAACAGTATCCTGAGGGCTTTTGCTGAACGCTTCGACTGTCAGTACGTGAACCACTGTTGCATGGTTCACGTACTGACTAATGTTAAGATATTGTTTTGATTGTTGATTTGATTTAATTTTATAATAATTTTTCATTTGTTTTTAATTTGATCTAATTTTATATAATAATTTTAATTGTTGTGTTTTTAATTTGATTTAATTTTATATAGGTAATAATTTTAATTTTTGTGTTTTTTAATTTGTAATCTAATTTGTTTTCATTTTATATAATAATTTCAATTTTTGTGTTTTAATTTTTGATTTTAATTGTGTTGTTGATTTTAATTGTACACTATGATCCTAAGTTGATTGAAATAAATAAATAATAATAATAATAATAATAATTACAAACATACACACAAAAATACAAATCTTTTCTCTTTATAATATTATTAGTGTAGATTAGTATCACTCACTTCGTAATTAGCTTTAAAAAACAAGTAGTTAGGTCAACCATAATTATGAAATAAACTTGTTGAACCGAAGTAAGACATGTAAGTACTTAGAATGATTTAGCAACATGATTGACGCTTCGCCTTTTTATTTGTTCTAATTAATTACTTATTCTATAATTAACTGTACCTAAGGTGAGGCAATTAATCCACACAATCCACACATTTGTCCGGTGCATTCGATTTGACAATATTTGTTGAACAACAAGGCCGACCCGAAGCAATGCCTAAACTTATACTTACAACAGCTCTCAGTCAGCAAACGTGCTGATTAGTCAAAATCTGTTCTGCATCTCGTGCCGATCAGCAAACTCCTTTCAACAACTGGTGTCGTTGAATCATGTTTAAGTCGACTCAGCACAATCCGGATGGCTTTTTCACGTATTTCACCGGCTGTGCCAAACACGGTCGCGACCTAAACATGAGTGTAGTGTAGATGTCAGGGGTGACATCTCATATGTGCATGTTAAGTCTTCATCAAGGTAATGTACTCTTTCCCTACCAGATGCTCCGCGACATGCGAGGCACCAGCACAGACGCCCACCCCCACAAGTTCAGACTGATGCAGCTCGCGCTCAACGCGGTGGCGCTGCTCGCCATCACAGGAGCGCTGTTCGCCTACTTCAGAGCTAACCCAGCAGTACAGGTAAGATATAATCTTTAAAAATACATTTATATAATCAATCTATAATATTCTTGAAGCAAAACATCGTGAGGAAACAGGCATGTCCTAGAACCAAAAATTCGAAGACATACGACATCTACCAATCCGCACTGGGCCCGCGTGGTTGATTATAGTCCATTCCCTCTCATTGAGGAGGCCGTGTCCCAGCAGTGGGAACATTTATAGGCTGATTATGATGATTCTTGAAGCTGGAAGTCAGACTCAATATTTGTAAGGAGGATTGGACCCTGCTTGACATTTCACCCAGCACCGGACCAGTGTGCAGTGCTGTGAGCACTGGTCCGGTGCTGGGTGAAATGGTTTTGTTTTAAAATAGTTTTTTTTATTTTACGAGTATTATTGTATGGAATACAATTTGGTCAAAATTAAAATGCTAAATGCTTGACGTAAGAAGCCAAAGGTATAAATCTCCAAGACCTAAAGTGTGTGTTTTAATAGGCTTTTATGTACTGAAAACGTCGCACTAACAGTAACCATGAATTAACAAATAGGGCATTTCACACCCACCAGCTTTGTGTAGCGGCAATACAAGTCACCACAATGAGCAAATTGTCGGAAATTAGGAACACTGCGACAAAACGAAACTTTATATTTTATTTGCACTGGCGAATAAAATATAAAGACATAATATACACACACTCCTTCAAACGAAGTTGGAATATTTTTCTCACCCTTCAGAAAAACCTCGCAGTTTTTCACCGTGTAAAAATAAACAAAACGAAGCAACTTAATTACTGAACCACTTGCGTACAGCTGAAAGCCATCCCGCCCACAAAAACTTTGGAAAGGCAAAGCTTTGCTAACAAAACAATTATTGTGCTCGTTGCTCGTAGCCGGTGCTCTGGCTTTAGGCAACAATTCCGTCTTACCTGGCGTCTTTGTCTGTTTTGTGAGAGTTCGAACAATGGCCACATTTTGAAGGACGCGTTGTTGTGGACACATATTGTTTTTTGTGCTCAAGAAATTTTGGAAAGGATTTTCTTGAGGGAAGTATAGTTTGCGCGTACGGTCTTGAATGTTCTGAAGCTGTTTTGTGGGAGATGAAAGTACTGAAGTGCCGTAGTACTTTAATTTATTAATTGTTATGGTTATGCTTTCATACAAGTCTTTTGTTAAAATTAAATAAAAAATTACATCATCAAAGCATGTACCAAAGTGAACAGGAGCTAACCCTACCTCGTTGTCCACAGTACGTATCCCAAGTGGTGAACCGGTCCACAGTGGTGACGTGGCCGGCGCCCACAGAGCCGCCGGGCGCACGGAACCCCGCGCCAGGAGTGTGCCTGCCCGTCATCGTCAACTTCTGCCAGCAGCACAGGATACCGTACAACTTTACCGTGTTCCCCAACTACATCGGACACTTTGGACAGAGGGATGCTCAGCAGGTTCGTGATATCTTGTTTACAACATTGGAGTGTTGTGCCTGTTTTTTTTCCAGAGGAACCAACCAATTCGAACAGAACACGTAGCTTCTGACGTTACAAAAGTCCCCCTCTAGATTTATGTGTACCTACTAACAAAATTATCCTACGAACAAAATTATGGATCATTGTGTCTGAAATAAATAAATTTATTGAATTTTATGTGTAATTATAGTATTTTAATTTTTCGATGTCGTGTCCAATCTAGATTCAACAGCAGTTTTTTTTTTTCTTTCAGATAATATAAACTGGCGAACTTTAGTAGTTTGTTGATCATAATAATTATTATGTAGTTACCTACGAAATATGTCACAAGTTGAAAACATTTGAATTTTAAGTGCAGACGAAATTCCATGAAACCCTAACGCACACCCACATACGGTGTTCCTCAAGGCAACGTACTCGGATCTTTACTATTTATAATTTACATCAATGATCTGCCTAGTTCTATTGACCACCCCATGACTCTCTTTGCCGATGACAGCATGTAAAAATAAAGACATATGAAAGTGACATAAATGAAGCTTTGACATCAATAATATCGTGGTTAAATAAGAATAACTTTAAAATAAATCTAGATAAGACTACTATTATTCATTTTAGCCAACGGACCCAGGCTGAATGAGACAACAATTTTTTTAGGAATTATGATTGATTCTAAATTGAACTGGAAGGTACACATCGAATACCTAAGTAAACGGCTGAGCTCTTCTGCGTACGCCTTGAATAAACTGGCCCCAGAGTTAAACACAGACCCCTTAGTAACCGCGTATCATGGTATAGTAGCATCGTTATTGGCTACGGTATTATATTTTGGGGCTACTCCACAGACAAAGCAATAGCGTTTAAGGCCCAAAAGAGATGCATTCGTGCGATGTTCAATTTGAAATTGACCGACAGATGTATGCCATTATTAAAAAAACACAAATTTTCACTACCATGTATGTATATTTTTTAAATTGCAGTATTTGTTAGGGTGAATCAATTTATGTTTCCACGACTAGAGCAGACACCTTCCCCCGTAACAGACGTGACAATAATCAACTGTGTTCGCATACGTCAAAGACTGCATTCATGGGAAAAAGCATTTTCTGTATGGCTCCTAATTATGGAATTTATAATCAAATAAGCCTTATAAAGCATAGCCGGTAAATATGTTTAAAAAAAAGATTCGAGATTTATTAACGGACAATCGACCCCTTACCGCCGACTTAGTGTTATCGACAAAAACCAAATTCTACAGGAGGTTTTTTTTTAAATATTTTAACTGTTGTCTAAGATATTCAATTGAAATTTAACACGTGATGATGGTTTTCAAGCTTTGTGGATTATGATTAAAATTAGCGCTTACAATATTTTCGCTGTCCAAATGTTAAGAGTTCTAATGCGTTTCGGGTGTTTACGATGACACTTGCGATATTAAATGTGTGACAAGTTTTAACGTAAGTGACAATATACTACAATTTTTTACTACTTTCATAAATATGGATACTTAATAAATGATTTAAAAAAAAAAACCATTTGGATAATGTATACATATATATATTTCATAAATCAACATAATTTAAAGAAGACAAACTTGACATCAATCAAAGTCAAAATTATTTATTTGCAGTAAATGTGGTACAAAAGATAGTAAAAATAATATGTAGTGCAATGACACATTTCGCCATAAAATTGACATGCAAACATTAAAGAATTAGATGCTAATTTCAAAGCAATAACTGAATGTGAAACAAACATTAAATTAGGTAACTAAGCGTGTTCGAAGTTACTCAATACAAAACAAAATTTGCTGTTACACACTAAAACCAAACAAAGAAATTGTTAACAGAAGGAAAATAATAGGAAAAATACAAACACAACAACATATTATTAAAATTTAGGTAATTCTCTACAATACATTCTGGAAATGGTAAGATTGACAATTAGATTTTTTGAGAAATTCAGTTAAGGAATAAAAGCTATGTGAGAATTTTCTGTACGGAAGATCAGTAATAAAATTAGGTAGAGAGTTAAAGATGAGTGGAGCCATATACACACAATTACGTCTAAATAATTCAATCCTAGGGTATAGGCATGGTAAGTAGATACTGTGTAACTGTAGGTACGTTTATTAATATTGTTTTTCAGTTCAAAAAGTGAAGAGTTAGTTTTGACAAATTTTGCAATTTTATAAATATAAATACAAGGAACTGTGAGAAGGTTGTGTGATTTATACACTGGTCTGCAAGAATCAGTCCAGTCCATATTAAAGATTGAGCGTATGCATTTTTTTTGTGCTAACAACACCCTAGTAACTTCAGAAGAGTTTCGCCAGACAATGATTCCATACCTGATTATGGAAACTCAAAAACTCAAACTCAAACTCAAAGCATTTATTTCAATTAGACCATTACGGCACTTTTGAATGTCAAAAATACAAAAAAGAAAATCAAAGCTACAGTCCCAGTCACAAGGCATAATAACTTGAGAAAGTACTGTAGTTGCCCATTCCCTAGCGTAGATCTCTATGGAGAAGAACGGGCAAGAAACTCCATGGACACTCTTTTAAAATCAAAATATTGTTACAAAATCTTGGTTACATCTTTAATTTTGAGATTATACATATATGTGAGAACGATGTAGAAAGACGTGCAAACTAAGAGCGTCCAGAGTAAAAGATTAGATCAACAATTTACGAATAAAGTAATTAAAATGAACCTTGGCAGCTAAGAGATGACCAGTCCCAACTGACAGCGCCCGTTCACAAACATGACGCATGTACCGGCGCCATTCAACTCAACCATATTGAAGGGAACTAAATGACCCGACACACCCGCCACCATCAGCGAGACATTTAAGTGAGCATGACATTCTCTCAGCCACCAAGGCATATTCAAGTCAATGAAACATAAATAAATGTAAATGGTGGCTGAACAGTACAAAGTACTCACACATGTGCTATGCAATTATATAATACTAAGAACTGGAATCTATATATTTTTACAATCTTCTGCAGCTTCCACAATACATTAACATGGGAATCAATTCTTCATCTTCTTCTTTACGTGTCGATGGACTCAAATAATGCCCGACCCAAACAATCAATTAATATGCCCCCCCCC
The DNA here is from genome assembly GCA_941918905.2 of Xestia sexstrigata. Taxonomy (NCBI): domain Eukaryota; kingdom Metazoa; phylum Arthropoda; class Insecta; order Lepidoptera; family Noctuidae; genus Xestia; species Xestia sexstrigata. The sequence continues at coordinate 24,560,673 of OW799201.2, forward strand.
TATGGTTGTGGAGTAGGACCAGCATTTAGCCAAGCATTTTTATCATTAATGTAATCCCCCAACTTATAATATGCTTGCCTACATAGTGTGCGTTTTATACAAGATTTAAATTTCGTCTCGTTCAGTTGAAGAATGTGGGGAGGTATTTTATTGTAACATTTCAAACAGTACCCCATGAAAGATGAATCTACTTTAGCAAGCCTGAAACCTGGCTGAACTAGTTGGTCCCTATTTCTAGTGTTATAGTGGTGTCTGTCACCTCTTCTACTGAATAAATGCCGATTTTTCCTAACGTACATGATGTTTTCATAGATGTATTGACAAGGTACTGTCATGATATTAATTTCCTTAAACAGTTCTCTTAGAGAATCGCGTCTACGTAATTCATAAATGGCTCTGATGGCTCTCTTCTGCAGAATAAATATAGACTCGATGTCTGCAGCCCGTCCCCATAGTAAAATACCGTATGACATAATACTATGAAAATAACTAAAATAGACTAGCCTCGCGGTATCATGGAGCAAACATAGGCGTGATATACCATTAACGCAGTTTGTCTGGAGGTCTCATCTTTAACTGTTTTCAAAGCGAAAACAAATCTATTTATTTTAATACATATTTCATCAATATGATCCTTCCAGGTGAAATGTTCATCAATTGTTATACCAAGAAATTTTGTTTTATGAATTTGTTCAACTATTTGGTCCCTATGTGATATTTTAAGGTGGACATATTTACTCTTCTGTGTTTTAAAATTTAATACTTTAGTTTTTTCTATATTTATTTATAAGGTGTTTATATCTAACCATGTAATAATTCTTTTTAAGGTGTTGTTTATATTACACTCATGCGATTCACCATTTTTATCATCTAAAATAACTGTTGTGTCATCAGCAAACAGAACACAATCTTGGTCTATCGCTTGTGGAAGATCATTTACGTATATAAGGAATAACGGTGGCCCTAAAATGCTTCCCTGCGGAACACCAAAGTAATTGATCCTGGGTTGAGAATCAAAGTGCGTAATACTATTAATTTTGTCGTTGAATTTAGTGATTCTCGTTATCTGTGTACGATTTGAGAGATATGATTTGAACCACTCTAAGGCTGGGCCTCGAATACCAATTTTATTTAGTTTATTAGTATGAATTGAATGATAAACGAAGTCGAAGGCTTTGCTTAGGTCTAAAAATAAAGCTGAAGTAGTAAATTTCGTGTATGTTATTTAAAACCGATTTAACTAAATTAAAAGCTGCAAGTGATGTGGATTTCTTTTTTCTAAATCCATACTGTTCTTTTGCAAGCATATTATATTTATCTAAGAAAGAGAGGGTTCTCTTATACATAACTCTTTCACAGACCTTTGACAGAATCGGAATCGGAGCAACGGGGCGGTAATTGTTTTTGTCTGTTTTAGAGCCTTTTTTATGCAATGGTTTTATTACAGACATTTTGAGTTTATCCGGAAAGCAACCCTGTTCTAAAGATAAATTGATTATATAAGAAAGAGGTTCTGCAATATAAGGAGATATTTGTTTTAGAAGGTCCGTAGAAATATCATCAAAGCCGGCCGATTTAGTGTTTTTTAGCGTCTTTAATATGCTGAAGATTTCAGAGGTATCAGAAGGATTAAAAAATATGCTATTGTCGTTAGTTTTCATATTTGAGTTAGTCGTTTCAAAATCAAAATCAAAGCATTTATTTCAAGTAAGCCAGTTACAGGCACTTTTGAATTGTCGAAACAAAGATGAAAATTAAATGTAGCTACAGTCCCAGTCACAAGACATAAAAACTGTGAAAGTACTGTAGTTGCCCATTCCCTAGCGTAGATCTCTATGGAGAAGAACGGGCAAGAAACTCCATGGACACTCTTTTAAATCAGAATATTGTTACAAAATCTTGGTTACGTCATTCATGTTGAGATGGTATATTATGTGAGAACAATGTAGCAAGATGTGCACGTTAAAAGTGTCCACAGCAAAAACACACAAACAAAAAAAATACAATTCAAAATAATTCATTCAAATAAGCCATGGCAACTAAGAGATGACCAGTCACAACTGACAGCGCCCGTTCACGGACATGACGCATGGATCAGCACCATTCAACTCAACCATTTTGAAGGGAACTAAATGATCCGACACATGCGCCACCATCAGCGAGACATTTGAGTGAGCATGACATACTCTAAACCGCCAGGGCACATTCAAGTCAAGAAAAGACGTAGGTTTCCAGTGAATGATAGTTTTCTAGTACATAGTACTCACACAATATGGGCTATGCATTTATATAATACTAAGGAGATTGAATCTATACAATGCAAAGATAGTTGTACAATCTTCAGCAGCTCCAACAATACATTTTAATGCTATCAATTTATGCGCCCCTGTCCTTGTGGAGCAGGACCAGCATTGAGCCAAGCATTTTTATCAGCGATATAATCGCTCAACTTGTAATATGCTTGCTTACATAGTGTGCGTTTAATGCATGTTTTAAATTTCGTCTCATTCAGTTCAAGAATACTTTGTGGAATTTTATTATAGCATCTCAAACAGTACCCCATGAAAGATGAGTCTACTTTAGCGAGTCGGAAACCTGGCTGAACTAGTTGGTCCCTATTTCTAGTACTGTAATTATGTCTGTCACCCCTTTTACCAAAAAGGTGCAGATTTTTTCTGACGTACATTATATTTTCGTAGATGTATTGACAATGTACCGTCATGATGCCAATATCCTTAAACAGTTCCCTTAGAGAATCGAGCTTACGAAGATTATATATGGCCCTGATGGCTCTTTTCTGCAGAATAAATATAGACTCAATATCTGCAGCCCGTCCCCACAGTAAAATGCCATAAGACATTATACTATGAAAGTAACTAAAATAAACCAGTCTAGCGGTATCTACATCAGTATACTGACGGATTTTTCTAATGGCATAGGCTGCTGAACTTAGCCGCCCCGCAAGAGAAGTCAAATGAGAACCCCATTGTAGCCTTGAATCAAGCGTAATCCCCAGGAAAACCGTTTTATCTACGAATTCAAGTTTCTCTTTATTCAATATTATATCACAATCACTACTTTTAACATTCGGTAAAGCAAATCTTATGCATTTGGTTTTTTTTTCATTTAATACCAAATTGTTTGCTGTGAACCAATTTTGGACCTGAAGTAGGGCATTATTCACGTCATCTAGATTTTGGGCCCGCCTATTTATTTTAAAAATTAGGGAAGTGTCATCAGCAAATAACACCATATTTTGCGGTTGGTTTTTCAGTAAATAGGGAAGATCATTTATATATACTAGAAAGAGAAAAGGACCCAATATTGAGCCTTGTGGAACCCCCATTTTTACTTTTAAACCCTGTGAATTAACACCATTTATTTGAACATGTTGTTGTCTATCATTCAAATAAGATTTTACCAAACTAAGTGCAAGTTTACCCAGTCCGTAATGCTCAAGTTTCAAAAGTAATGTGTCGTGATTTACGCAATCAAACGCTTTGGAGAGGTCACAAAAAATTCCTATGGCGTCTTGAGACTCTTCCCACGCAGTAAATATGTGCTTTAATAAGGTTACACCGGCGTCAGTTGTACAACGTCCCTTGGTGAAGCCATACTGTTGATCATGTAAGATTCTGTTGGTGTTAAAATGATAGAGCATTTGATTAAGCATTACTTTTTCAAAAACCTTGCTAAAAACTGGTAACACGGATACAGGTCTATAATTATTAGTATCTTTACTGTCTCCGGATTTGAAAAGAGGTATGACTTTACTGTATTTCATTAAATCAGGGAAAACTCCTTGGTCTACACATAAATTAAAAATTAAAGCTAAGTAAGGGGCTATAGTCTCAAGTATGGATGTACAAACTTTGACAGACATTCCCCATAGATCTTCGGTTAGTTTGATTTTTATTTGCCGGAAAGTTTTAATAACTATCATAGGATTAATGTGTTTAAATTTAAATTCAGCCAGGCAGCCAGACACATTCGCCTTTAATAAGCCAATTGAGAGTTCAGGTGAGGAAATAAGAGCCTCCGTTGTTTTTAGTGGTATATCGGTAAAGAAATTTACAAATTCTTGAGCTACTTCCTGATTTGAGCTTTTAGGACCACACGCTGTATCTAATGTGTAGCTAGTGTTACGTATTTTCTTCCTGTTAGTCTCGTTATTTATAACTTTCCAAACTGTCTTTATTTTATTTTCTGCTGTTTTGATCTTGTTGCTAATGTGCAGTGCTTTAGCAACCTTGCACGTATTTCTAAAAATTTTTGAATACTTAGCAACATACTTGTTAAAAGTTTCAGTGTTTTGAGTGAAGGATGTTGTGAGTTAGCGCTGCTTTCAACAACGTCAATAAAGAAATTATTAAATTTATTTGCTTTCAACAAAGTCAATAAAGAAATTATTAAATTTACTTGATATCCAAGCCTGATGTTGTTGTAACATCATCGTCAAATAGACTATTAATATATTCTCGAGACCTTTCGTTACCTGTACAACGTTTAACAATATCCCATGAAGCTTTACCCTTATTTTTTGAATACGCAATGTGCTTTAGGTTACATAAAGATTGTAGATTATGATGAATTAAGGTTAAGGTAATAAGGTTTAGTACTAAATCTAAAAGCATCAGATAATACTAAACCGCCTTTTTGAATAATTTCAGTAGATAGAAATAAATCCTGCCATTATTCATCATTTCAGCCGAAAGACGTACACTGCTGGACGTAGGCCTCCCTCAAGTGTCGCTACATTGACCGGTCCCGTGCGTCCAGCGGATCCCGTAACCTTCACCAGGTCCTTCCAGGACCTTCGGTCCACCTAGTGTGAGGCCTTCCACGCAATGTCTTCCGGTTCGCGGTTGCCACTCCAGAACTTCTCAGCCCCATTAGCCATCCGTTCCGCTAGCAATGTGCCCTGCCCACTGCCCATGCTTCTCTTGGTCTTCATTTCTGATTCGAACACGCAAAGAAACTCTGAGCATAGCCCTCTCCACTGCTTTTTGGGTGACTTCAAGCCTTCTGATGAGGCCTATTGTGAGCGACCACGTTTCGGTCCCGTATGTAATCACTAACAACACGCACTGGTCATTGACTTTCGTCTTGAGACACTACGGTAAGTTGGACGAAAAGATAGCCGATAGACAAGTCGGATTCGATGATTGACTGCTTTCTCGAAGTTAGACCTACCTAACTGGACCGTTGTCCCAGGTGCACATAATCGTCTACAACTTCGAGTGTAGAGTCTTTTCGATCTTGATAGGCCACTCATATCAAGTGTTACATGGGCATTCAACATGACCATGTTGAATGCCCATTTTGTCCATGTTCATTTTAAGACCCACTCTTTCGGAAGCTCTACTGAGATCCTCCATGGTCTCAGCCATGACCACTATATCGTCGGCGAACCGGATGACGTTGTTGCCTAGCCCTCTCCAGTCCAGAACCTTGAAGACGGATGTCACTGAAGGATTCCAGTGCAGCGGTGAACATTTTTGGAGATATGACGTCTCTCCGTCTCACATCTCGCTGCAGAAGGATAGGTTCCGAGGCTTCGTCCTAAAGACGGACTGACATAGTGGCGTTTACACACTTCAACACCTCGATGTACCGATAGTCTGCTGTGATGCTGAAAATCGTCGAACCTGCGTACGAGACGATTCGTGATGACTCTTGAAAACAACTTGTAGACGGCTTAGAAGTAAGATGGGCCTTATAATTCTGCAGCCAGGCATGGTCGCCCTTCTTGAAGAAGAGTCGCGCCACTGCACCGTGCCTGTGGCATTTTCCCCTCGAGTATAACGGAGTCAATCAGCTTCTGAAGGGCCTTAAGTACCGGTTTTCCACCCGCCTTCAGGAGTTCGACTGTAATTTGGTCATCACCCTAATCTTGTACAGGCTGTAGTCCGGGATGTCTTCGATATAGTGTCGGGTCAGTCTAGCTCTTAGGTCGTATGCTAGATCTATAACGGGTTTACTAGTCGACGTGTACAACTGCCCATAGAAGCTCTCAATCTCCCTCAGAAGCTCCGGTTTGGCGGATAAGATCCTGCCATTGTCGGCTCTGCCTAATAGCCAGATCTCTTGTAAATACCTTGGAACCTTTATTCCGCTCAATCGCGTCTTAAATACGCTCGGTATTAAAGCGGCGGAGGTCGCTCTTCATGGATTTAGAGATCCGTCTATTGAGCTGCCGGTAATTCCACGCCTCGTCTGAAGACTCCAGGATCATCTCACGCCACTCTTTCATGAGCTTGAGAGTGTGATCGAAGAGTCTCTTGTTCTGATCTGTGTGGACAGTTTTAATGGAGATCAAGCTGAAAGCTCTCGGGGTTTTGGATCTGGATCTATGCTGGACGGAGCGTAGACTTCATCAGTTAAGACCTTTCAAGCTTAATATTGATGTTGTATGTGCCTTTTACCATGCAGTGATTTACCCGGTTTTCACCGAATTGTTCACAGAGACATCATTGAACTTACTTCTTGGTTGGACACGATGAAGTCAATCTCATTTTTAGTTGCACCATCGGGGCTCTGCCAGGTCCACTTCACTTCAGTTATTGCATCACAAACTCACCGTAATGAACTCGTCGTAGCCCGTTTTCAGCGCCATTAATTAAAGTAAACGACGAAAATAAAGAGTACTGTATCGGTTGCGATAACAAGAAGAGTGCGGCCAGACTGGCAGCGCGGTGCGGGGTGCAGTGCGGGTGCGGCAACGCGCGGTTTGCCTGGCCAGACTGGCAGCGCGGTGCGGCGAGCGGCGCGGGATCGGAGATCCCCGCTCCCGCCAGGGTTACCAACGTAGGGGTTTTCCCCCCAAATTTAGGGGTAAATAAGAGGGATGTGATTTATTTAGGGGGTTCTAGTTTTAGGGGTACCTTTAGTGTTGGGTTAGACTGCAAACGCGGGCGCGGTGCGGCATACTCAAACATATGAACTTCATTGGAGACAACAAAACGGCTCTGGAACACAAAAAGCAAAGAAGGAACATGGATGGGTTTTAGTCAGTAAAAGCCAGAGCGGGAGGGGTCATTTGATGTATTCGCATCTCAAAAAAAGGGGGATTTTCAAGTAATTGTGGGAATTTTGACTTAGTTTGAGGGGTAAATATTTTTGGGAGTTGGTAACCCTGGCTCCCGCACTTGCCGCCCGCGTCCTCACTGCGGCCACTTGTATGGACGAGCTATAGCTTGAGCTGCTTAGTGCGTGCCGCGCGCGATTCGCGTGCGGCGCGCACTAACTAGCCCGCGCTGCAGCCCGCGCCTGCGTGCCCACTATGGACACTCCAATGAAGTTCATATGTTTGAGCTCGTCGCACTGCGCCCGCACCGCACCCGCGTTTGCAGTCTGCCCGAGCACGAAGGGTTGCTTACGATGCATTCGTTGGACAATAATATAGCTTACGATAACTATTGATTAGGTTTTGTTACTCTAAAATTATCAAAATTTTCCTGTTAACGATAAAAGTTGCATAATAATTATCTTCTGATTTTGTTTATTGTGGCGGGAAATCTTGACGTGGCTATATCCGTTATAGTTTAAAAAATCGTTTGCGATAAGAAAAAGCTGTTTAGGTAAAATTGTCGCTTACGATAAGTCGGCGGTAAGGGGTTGAAGTGTTATTATAGTATAAATGATTTTTTAAGTGACACTACATGACATTGTTTATTTTTCTTTTTTTTTTTTTACTTTTTTTGACATTTTATGATTAATTTATTTTATATTATACGAGTAATGACATTAATTTTTATTGCACTTTGACATTGTTTATTTTCTCTTTTATTGTTATTTAATTTTTATGACATTATAATTATGATTAATTTATTTTACTGACTGATCAATGTTTTTAACTGACTATTATGTATTGATTTTGTAATATATTTTATTTTGTAAAAAATTTAATTTGTACGCCTTACTGGTGAAACATGTACGTACAAAATATTAATATTGTGTCATCCTACGTACGTGCTTAAGTTGCATGTATACGCATGTTTTAACAAATAAAATTATCTTTATGTTTACCTAATAACTGCTTGAGCTAGATAATTCCAGTGATGACTGGATGCTTATTGATAAACGTTACTATAATTCAGAGAAGACAAAACCATTACCAAAGGATCAATATCATCAATATTTAGTTAATCAAACACTAATTGCGGAGTTTAATTTACTGTATCTAATAGGGACTCTACGAAATCGGGTTGTTTGTTAAGTTGTAGGACCCCACAAATGTATTGATACTCGATCCCCTGGACTTGTTTTCAAGTCAAATACGGCAAGTATAGGCTTCGATAAGTCAAGTTACAAATTGGATGAGTTCGGTTTGCTAGAGATATTAGTTAAATTGCCGTACGAACAAACAGCGCGGTAAATTGAGTTTGCTAAGTGATAAGTGATTCTCGGTTTGTAAATATTCTGTTTTTAATTAATATTGGCGACAAAGTCTCCAGTGTAATTTTGTTAGTTTGTTTATTATTTGATTTGCTTGTTGGATTACAAAATAAGTATTGTTAATGACTTCTTGTATTCTAATCTATGCATAAATAATAACTTACAGTACCAACTGTTATAATGAAAGCAGACCAACTGTTAAAAGTGGGTACAAATCGTACTCGTACGTAATCGTACACAAAAACAAAAAATATATAGTAATAAAAAAAAAAAAAACCCGACTGCGTAAAAAATTACTAATAACTTTAAGGACGCTGTTACGTTTTCGATGAACTCAAATTTAGGTATCTAAAGTCGCACACAGCAACATACGTACGCACACATTGAACCACTCTGAGCGTTCGACTTTATACTTCACTTATATAATCTTGGTCCTTGATATTTATTTATTTATTTATTAAAAGGAGAACCAACAGCTAATATAATTGAATAAGCAACACAGAGCCAATTACAGGATCTCACGAGTAGACACAGAGATGATAGTAGAAACCTTAGGATCACCAAATAGCAAGCACGATAATAATACAAATAAAAGGAATTAAAATAAGCACTAAATACACTCAGACACCAGGAAAAATAAAATGAAAATAAAGCACTACGCGCTTTTAAAAAAGTTTGCATTCAGCCGAGTGCGTAAAGAAAAGGCTTTGATGAAAAATGGGTCAAAAGAGAACTCCTTACAAAGAATATTAAAGTCCTTACTCGCTCGCACTATGAATGAGTTTTGCCTATAGTTGGATGAGGAAAAAGGAATGGAGATAGGTGGATTAAATCTGACTCATCTCTGGGGGACATTGAAATTATGCAGGACTGTCAATCTCGTTATTTATAATTTTTAAAAGAAAAGTGCAATCTGCAAGTCGGCGGCGATCTAAAAGTGCCTGTAAATGGAATTTCTTGCAGAGATTTAAGTAATTATCAGATATATCAGTGCAGGATGATATTTATCGATAGGTGATAAAGGTAACAAGCATTTATCTATCGTCAACTAACCAAGTTTCCGTTAAAACAATCACATCATATGAGCATAGGCACAGTTGGCGAAAGAAGGATTCAGTTTTGGTACGGAGCCCACGAACATTCTGATAATTAACATGCAGTTTCTTATTGTCGTTTAAAGCCATTGATAAATAACACTAGTTGTAGCAGCATAATTAACATCACAATAACAACCACTCAGGTAACAAAAAGCTAAAAGACTCATGATTGCAGTATTTCGAGACAATCACCGATCACGGTTCTTGAGATATATATTATACAAAATAATAACGAATAATCCAACAAGTAGGGTAAATAGGCATACACACAAGTTAAACGGCACAAAAAACGCAGCAAAATCACAGGTAAATGTGCGAGTAAGTAAGCAGTAATTAGACTCAATAATAAGTGCGAGCGAAATAAGCGTAGATTGCGATGTTCTAATGAATAGAACAGCGCGATAAGAGAAACAAAAGGCCCATATGCGAACACAAAAGCGAGGTGTCAAAGCTTCGAGTACGTCAGAGATGCCAAACCTTTTATAAACGTTCAAAAGATAAACAGTTGCGACTGTTAGTACATAATAATAAAAAAAGAACTTACTTCTAGACATAAGTTTAAAAAAATTACTATAAAATAATGATATTTACATTCATATTTTATTTCAGAATAGGTATTCTGACCCTACTTTTTACAATTTTCGGAGATTATTGTGATGGGAAAGACGTATTTATGCGAAAATTTTATATGACGACATACAATTTTTCAGATGTCAATCTGGAGATGAATATAAATAAATAAAATAAAAATAAAAACGCCTTTTATTTAATGCATGCACTTTTACAATTTTTGTTTTTTATATGGTCGTTAGTTTACATTTTGCATATCCTAGTGTTAGATTTTATTATTATTTATTCGTTAATTTATGCAAGAACCCCGTCTTCACAGGTGAAGGCCTCCTACAAAGATAGCCAATTGTCTCGGTCTTGGGCTACTTCTGTCTAATGCGGACCGGCGATTTTTTAATTTCACCGTCCCATCTTCTCATGGGCCTTCCTATGCCTCTTTTGCCGAGCGGGCCCTTCCATGATGACACTCTACTGATTCAACGTTGATCTGGGAGTCGTGCTACATAGCCGAGCCACATCCGTTTAATTTTTTTTGCATATTGTAGAGCATCTGTGGACTTAGTTTTCTTATTTTTGCATGCCTTATTTTTTGTATTTTTCTAATGCTAAGCATGCTCCGCTCCATCCCTCGTCGGCAGGTTCTAATTTTTTCCTCTATTTTGTTCGTAAACTTTCATGTTTGGCAGCCATATGTCAGGCATGGTAGTATGCATGAGTTCATGACTTTGGTTTTTAAGGATGTAGGCAGGGTACTCTTGAATATTTCTCGCAGTTTCCAATATTTGTTCCAGGTGTTGTGTGTCCATCTTTCGATTTCCTTCTCATTGTTTTTCTTATTAAAGCTTATTTGTTTGCCTAGGTATATATATATTGAGCAGTATATTTCAGGCGTTCCCCTTTTGCGGTTATCAGTTCCTCTGTGCTGTTAGTCATTACCATGATTTTTGCTAGGTTCATTTCAAGGCCCACTTCCATACTTGCTCTATGTAGAGATCCAATCATTTGTTGAAGTTGCGCGTACGTTTCTGATAATATTACTAGATCGTCTGCGAAGCGGAGGTGGTTTAGATATTTACTTTTTATGTTTATACCGTATTTCTACTAGTCCAGTTGCCTAAAGATAGATTATAGTACAGCTACGAATAATTTATAGATAAGGGTCCCCTTGTCTCATGCCTCTTTTGATGGGAAAGCTCCATCCTTTGATTTCCAACTTGACTCTACCTGTACTATTTTGGTAGAGACTCATGATGAATTCAAGGTACTGTTGCTCTACACCTTGGTTTTTGAGGGCTTCCCATATGCTTTCATGCGCCACCGTATCGAATGCTTTGTAAGCAATGTAGGCAATATAGAGAGGTCGCCAGAAATCCGCCATTTTGTTTTTATTTTTTATTTTTAAATACCTAATGTCACTTTCACAATAAATACGAATCTGACGACACCTCTCAAGCTAAAATCCATCAAGCCGTTCAGGCTACGGAGCGTGCCAAACAATTATACATACATACATTCTCTCGAAAAACATAACCCTCCTTCTAGCGCAGTCGGGTAAAGAGGAGGTAGGTAGGCTAAATTACAAAATAAATAAGTACTGGTAGAATCAGTAAAATCAACGCAAAGACATTCAAATGAAATAATAACGAGCGATAGACGGGACAAGACGAAGAAAAATTGTAATCCAATACAATAGAAAATAAATGATTATCTTAATAATAATTTTCTTTGTATTTATGAGTAGGTATGTATGTATTGTATATTATATCTAAAATAGATATCTGTTTTATGTATTCCATTTTCTTTTCTTTTTATTAACACACTATGTCTACATCTCTTTTTTAGTATCTCCTTTCGCAGGTATGCTGGAAGAGATTTCTTTAGAAATAAGCATCACCTTTGTACTATTTTCTATTCCTTTCTAGTTTTCTTTATATTTAGTGTGTACATAAATTATTAAATAAATACTTAGTAATAAATCGTTCTGTCTAGTGCCATACGCCCGCTTGTCAGGTAGCATTCGTGTGTCAAAATCTAAAATGGTTCATAATCTTTCAGGATCATAATTTTTGTAAAAATATTCTCAATGTTAAATACGCTCTATGTATTTTAAATCGCTTTGAATCAACGCATACGTTTAACAGTTTAACACTAATTTACAAACAGCTGTAATAAAGACTACCGGGAACAAACAATGCTCAATCACGAGGGCTCCAAACAGTACGAAGGTCTAAAGACGTTGCCCATCTACTGCTGGGCAATACTGGGCAATGAGTCTAATTGCCCGAATCCAAGGTGAATCGTTAAAATGCCATTAACAGGCTTTAACAGACACTTGGCGGGTCCCGCGGGCTCGTTAATTAGCCGACCTGTAATGTATTCAAGTGTTTTGGCGGGATTTTAAAAATTTTGTTGAGTAACGAAATTCGATATTTTAGCTTTATTTTATAACTAATATATTTTTGAATAGACATCCATAATATACCACTCCTTAATTACTTGTACTCCCCAAAAGTTATACACATTACGCCAATTATATTTTAATTCCGTGAAAAAAAAGTGTGTAAGTGAAAAAAACCATAACACTTTTCCGACTTTAAAATGGAACCTAAACAACGAGGTATAAGAATACTTTTCTGTGGGTGTTACCTATTCTTTGCATTGCCGACCTTTTCCAACAAAAATAAATGATGAAGTGGATCCCCCACAATATTATATTTATTTTTCAATCTCACTACATAAATTCAAACATCTCCGTCACTATATCAACACATTATTGGTTCTGTGCGACCTCTACTCTCACAACACCTCGTATCTAAGTCTATGCAGTGAACTTTCTTCAAAATCCTCTTAACGAAAATTAATTGATCGAAAACCTAGTAGGCGCAGATCAAAGGGCTTATGGGGCAATTAATTTGTGCTCGTCGCTCGCCGGCCGCTAATCTCTGCGCCAAGTGTCAGGTCACGCTTCTGAGACTGTAATTATACCATACGAATATTAGGAGAATTTTTAAGGAGATTATTTTGTCGTAATTGCTAGTGATCATTATTGGAAACTGGTTTTCCTAGCACGTGTGTATTCCGGATGTCTCACCCTTGAGCATGAGCACGCGCTCAAGAGACACGCGAGTTCGACTGCGGAGATAACAAATGATAGAGGTTGCTTAGAGCACGCTACGAGTCACCCTGACATGTGCAAAGGAAACATGTAAGCCACGCGCAAGTCGCGTCGCGTCGCAAGTCGCCTGACGAAGTGAACAGAGCGTCAAGTTTTAAGACAAAGCATATCACTCATAGCCTTACTTTAGCTGGTGATCATCGTGAGCTTCTCAAAGGCCACCCTTTTTATCAAAATGGGAAGGGGATCTATATACAAAAAAATACCTGAATTCAAATCACCAATGAGTGGGATTATTATTGTCTTTTTTTTAATTACCCAAACCACATTCATCGGATTTTGCATTGCCGCAAACAAAGAATGGTACAGAAACATTTTCATTCACAGTGTACTAATTATTTTATCCTATTATTTTAATAAAAAAATATTATTATTATTATTTTAATAAATATTATTATTGGAGCTATTGGTGGACTAAATCAAACACCCACGGGGACCACAACAGCGGGTGACGCGGCGACATCAATAACCATTAGCGGAACCCTTTCGCGCGCGAATTAATCATTGTCCCGGAAACAATGCGTGCCCGGCAACTAAAATATCTGCGTCAGATTCTAAAGCGCGTTTTTCACGAGCAATGTTTATTAAAATCTGGCATTGTGTCGTCCTTGGACTGTGACAACGTTTGCTTGTTATTAGGGAATAAATAGGTCTTATATTTACAATCTGGATAAGAAGTGAAGAGGAATGGTGTCAGATATACAGTGCATTATTACACTATGTTAGGTAAAGAGATACGTAAGGAATTAAGAATCGTACCAGGTGGCGTTCTGTAGTATTACTTACCTACACGGAAAAAGGCGTGGGTCTAAAATGTATTACCATAACACTCTAACTACGCAAACGGGCCTATATTAATAGAACACAATTAGGCAAACTTTTCCGTTTCTGTCTGACCTAGTTGTTCGAAGAAATCTTTGTAACAAGTCTCCAGTTTAAAAATATCGTCTTGCTACACGAGTGGGAGACAAGGGAGGGATCATGCCCGTATTAAGTGGTGTTCTTATCGCATACTATTCTTGGAGTCTGCAGTATAAACAACAAACGCCTACAAATAGATCAATAAGTCTATTGTTACCAGAACTTTACGACACTATGATGTATTGTGGTAAAACGCCTGATATTCAACCTTTAACATAAACGCCCAAGAAAGAAATAACAAAGCATTTGAAATTGGAACTTGTCATAATTATTCTTCATCAGCTTGAAGGAATCACCTTGGTGTTTCCTTGGGCGGCCGACGTGATGAGATTTTAACTTGAAATTCTCAGTGTAGAAATCAGTGTTAGTTCCCGATCAGATCACAAACAAAAATCAAATCAGTAAAATGTACCATTTTAAAATTTAGACCTACATGGGCACTTAGGTAACGTCAGAAAACAGGTTCACGGTCGTTTCCTATGGAGAAGAACCGGCAAGAAACTCAGCTTGAAAGAACCTCCTTTAAATATCTGTTCTCTATTGCCAGGACCTGGAGGTCTACGAAGCTGTGGTAGACGTCCGCTGTTACGATCTCACAGCACTGTTCCTGTGCTCACTGTTTGTGCCCAAATGTGGGCCTCTGGGGCATATGGTGCGGCCTTGCAGGAGTTTATGTCATGGTAAGACTTTACCGCCTGCCCTTGTCGTCTTTGAGATAGTGTCTCTGCAACTTATTTACTTATTTATAACAAGTTAAACTATCATTACAGGGTTTACCCTAATGCGACAGCTAAGAACTTAAACTATACAGGGTGTAAACAACCTCATCACGAAGTCGTCAACCAAGCATTCTGTACATCAAACGTAACTTTACGCAAAAATTATTGCTGGGAAACGACTTTTTTATGGGGTGAAAAATCATGTTTTGTGGTAGAACTCAATGCAACGCACTCAAAACATTGTGCTAAAATTTTTACAATAAAACTAGTATTAAAAAAAAAACTTGTCAAAAAGTTGGAACTTTGACCCCCAATATCTCCGTTTCAGAAGGTTCCCGGGTATAGTGTAAAACAAAAAAATGATCGCAATGATGGGGAGAACAAATGCATTTTGGCTTCGTTAAGAGAAACAACGACGAACTAACAACATTATTATAATTAAAATAAAAACATAGATTACATAATGACTAACAAAAACATAGTACAAAAAATAAAGTCAAAATTAAGTAGGTATTAGTAACTTGATAAATACTCTCCATATAGTCGGTGGTTGACCACTTTTCACTCTTTTCACTTTGAGGCAAACTCAATAATAAAGTATTCAAAATTGAGGGTAATGCTTGTTTCGCATGTATTCATTACAGATAACAAAAAAATAAAAAAATGACTATTGAGATTACTTTTTAAAATTATCTTCAATTTATTCCTATTTCCGTGCAGAAACGATGCGTCGCTGCGGATTCTTCCTGGAAGTGTTTGGTCTGACGATGCCAGACTACCTCCAGTGCGACATATTTCCCGAGTCTACGGACACGGACGTGTGTCTCGGCAATCGAGAGGTCGCCGACGCGCGCTTCAGAGACGCCATGCCAGGTAACACGGAAATAGAGCAGTTACGAAAATTCGTGTATATTTCAAGTAAACAGAACTTATTTCGATTTTGTTATTTATGTTGGGAGTTATTTTTGAATCTATTTATCCGACTTCAAAAAAGAAGTAAGTTATACTTTAGAAGTTTACTTTGACTACACAGACACAATACGTAAGCAGCCTTATAGTGTTCCCACTAATAGGACACAGGTCTGCTCTGTGTGAGACGAACTCTAACCACCACGCGGGTTGCTTGCAGGTTGGTGGATGGCTCATGTCTTCGAATTGTCATGCGGGTTTCCTCACGACGTGTTTCTTTACCGTTTTGATCTACACCCAGTAGGCTTAATTTTTTGAAATAATCTATTATAATTTGACAGATAACCCGGTCCAAGACATACCTATTGCAAGACTAGTCTGCTCTGTACACTACTAGCAATGTAGTTTATAATCAACGTTTCCAGTCTCAATATACCTATTATTTTTAACTAATCATTGAGAAACCTGAACTATTTACAATGATTGATAGATCATAGGTAAATAATGGATACAAATAAATGTTTACCCAACTATACCTAAGTACCTACCGTATTGTTTGTGTTCGAGAGACCACGTTTGCACACGTATTTAATAGTGATCCTGACCTTTGATAGGCAGACCCGTTTTTGTAGCTATCTAATTATTATTATTATTTCCACGAAACCGTAAAGGTATTACTCCCTCATTAGGGACGTATCTCGTTACAGATTAATATTTGGAGATGTGTTTCTGTAATGCCAAATGTCACCACCCATTATTATTTTCCGAGTAATAACTCCTGTTTGAAATAAAAGCGCTGTCTCAGAATTCACGACTTAAATAATGGTTTCAATTTTACGGAAGGTTTAAGACGTTTTATTACTTATTCTTTTATATCGTGACAATATTTTTTTATACTTACCACCTTTTACCTATAATAATTATGTCCTTTTAATTGCACGTAGATATTTAGCGAACCATTCATCTGAAGGCACTAGTACCAGCGCAGCGTGCTATATCCGTAATCTCTCTCCCCAGTCTGCCCCACCGGGTTCCAATGCGACGTGCGGCGCTGCATCCCGCACGACTGGCGCTGCGACGGACACGTAGACTGCCAGGACCGCTCCGATGAGCTGAACTGCCGCGTGTGCAAGCGCAGCGGGGAGGTGCACTGCGGGAACCAGCGGTGCATCTCGCAGGCGCATCTGTGCGACGGGAAGGTTGACTGTCCGTGGGGGCAGGATGAGAGGAATTGCTGTGAGTAGTTGTTTATTGAATAAACTTTATTCACCTATGCTGTAACTATTTTAATTTAAGAAAGAAATTGCGTAAGAATTTGGTGGCGGGCAATTAAAATACTAATGTAAACCAATGAGAAGCTGCGAAGATCAGAGTGCATTTAATTTAATTTTATTCTAATTCTATGTGTATTTTAATAATAGTTATGTTGGCAAGAGACTGTCACTGCGTTTTCTAACCATGACTTGGTTCAGTGCCCGGATCTTGTTCTAATGCGAGATTTTGCCAACAAGAATTTGTGTTTAGTGGTAGGAACTTATGAATTTGTTTGTGGGATAAATACATAACTTATGTATTTACGCCTGCCTACTCCATAACTTATTTAACATAAGCTATTGAGTATTAGGCGGATCTTTCCTTTGAATTTTCAAGATTCGGCCAATAAATACTCGCTGCTTCAAAGCGGCTTTTATTAGTTGTAGGTGGGACTTATAACTAGACCAAAGATCTAAAGCGTAAGATTCGGCTTAGCGCATCAAAAGATCGTCCCACTTCTGTTCTTCGAAGATGACATTTGAATAAAATTATTGTTGTACTCGTTCTGAAACTGAAAATCGTTTGTCACTCCATGCAGAATGTTTGAGCTCACTCTTCTCGGTTTAGACACTTTCTCGCCCGATCTAAGTACGGTGTGGTACGGCGATGCATCACATCTAATCACGATTTAATCTTTGAGGGAAACAGTTTAACGGTTTAATATATCAATGCTAACTAAATCTGAATCTTAATCTAGTCTTTCTCGTAACAGTGCGACTGAGCCAAGCGAACGGCGATGTGGGTCGAGGTGAGCTGCAAGTTTACCGCGCCGCCAACCACTCCTGGTTTCCCGCCTGCATCACCACCCTGGATGCTGACACTGCCTTCAAGCTGTGCTCAATATTGGGATACTCGTAAGTTAATAAATAGATCTAGTACACTGTCTACACTTCGAATCGTACAATGTGATAGTCAATTCTTCTGGCTAATCCCTACTAATATTATAATTGCTAAAATAGAGTTGTTGTTGTTGCTGTTTCATTTTCACGCCCAAATGGCTGAATGAAATTGACATACCGGTAAGCAATGAGCTAGGACGACAACAAATAAGATACCTTTTATCCCAGCTGTACACGACTGAAGCCGCGGGATAAATCATTATTAGGTATGTCTCCTTCGGACTAATGGCAGCTTTCATATGTGTATGTTGTCCATTACCATTAAACTTATTTCTACCACAAACAATCAGTCAAAACAATAACTGTTTCAAAACACTTCAATGAAATAGTTCCGAGTTCAAAGTTCAACATATAACTCGCCAGGTCATTACCATTTACCACAGAGCTGTTGATACGAATCAATTTAGTTCCGACACGTAGAGAATGTTGCACACTACAGCGCGCGCTGGAATTGGTTAAATTGAAAGCACTTATCCCGCGTGGTGGAGCGTGGACTTTACGTTTGGAATTTATTTCATTAGTACAGTCAGCACACGTGCGCTCTTTGGATGTTTGTGGTGTTAACTGTATGGTTTAACTTTAAATGCTAATAGTAGAAATAAGTAAATGTTAAGCCTATTTACAAAATATTTAACATTGTAAAAGTTGTCTCCGCTTAGATGAAGTTTTTTAATAGGTATGGCCTTCCGCTTTATATCTACATTCTCTTTGCAGTTTTTCATCACCCTAAAAACGAAAAGACGCTTTTTTCCAACCTGCCTAAGGTTGGAAAATAGCGTCTTTTCCCGCTTACGTTATGGTCGGCTTCTAGTCATAGTTTAACCAGATGCAGCTGAATACCATTATTTTGGATGGAGCAACTGCCTATCTGACCTGCGCAGTACAAACTCCAGTTACTAGATAATACGATACTTCTAGGAAAGACTGGTTGTCAGACTTTCTGGGTTCTGACTACCCGTAATGACTGCAACTCATCACATATCTTACGACAACATTTAAAACTGACAGTCACTCTGCCGAACAAGAAACGAAACCATAAGTTCGAAACCACCTTCTCAACAATGTCTTTGCACGCAGATGGCTAAACAAAAGCCAAGCAGTGATCAACGAGACCCGGCCAGCGGTGAGCAGTATAAAGGCAGCCGTGAACGTGAGCGCCACCCCGGGCCCCCGCGCTAGCTTCGTGCACGAGCACGGCGCGGCGCAGACCTACCGCGCGTTCCTGCGGACTCAGGGAGGACTGCTGAAGGAGCTGAAGGAATGCAGACAGGACTCACCGAGAGTCCACCTCGTTTGTAACAACTATGGTGAGTAGCTTTCATTGTTCATTCCTCTTCGAGTCTAAAATATTTTTTTAATATTTTTTTGGAGATTGAAAAATACAGATCCTTCTATTCAATCCATTATTTTTTATTTAACTTGTAATTGAAAAAACTACGCCATCAAAATAGTGTACATAACGTTCACGATTACTTTAAAATTAGATCCATTATAAGTCGTCGACTCGTGTGGAAAGGTCACTTAAAATCACTTACAACACTTATTTTTTTACAGAAACACATAGTACATGCTTCCCTACAAACACGTATATTATCGTTTCATTTTGAAGTTCAATGTTCATATGACGTTCGTAAATTAGGTTTACACCATCAGAACTACGCTTTTATACTGGCAAACTCTAAAGTGCACATGGATATATCCTACATCCAAATATGGCTGATTTTGCTATGACTTTTAACAATGAACTGGACTCTGTGGCTGTGGCACAGTCAGCAACGTGTGAAATAGAGGACTGCAAAAATCTGTTGCGACATTCTGAAACTACTTTGAACGTCATTACGCAAAATATACGCAGTATTCATCGAAACTTTCCAAACTTTCAAACGTTGCTGACTAGATCTAATATTGAATGGGATATTATTGCTCTGACTGTGTGTTCGCTGACACGTAACCCCATTATTCCTTTCATCGACGGGTACAAGTCCTTTTCCACCTCCAACAACCAAACTCAAAATGAAGGTGTGGTGATTTACTGTAAGAACCATTATTCTCCAACGATTGAAGAATCACAATTCTCCGATGCGAAAACTCTCATGTTAAAGATCGATCCAGATACTATCCTAATTGCCATTTACCGTCCACCGGATCATAGAAATATTGACAACTTCTTGGTTTCGCTAAATGACTGTCTTTGTAAATGTACTTCGTTCAAGAATGTAATCTTAGTGGGTGATATCAACATTGATATTTCACCTGGGACCCAAGATCAAAGATCATCCACCTATATTGATATGATTACGTTTCACGGCATGCTTTCAGCCCATACAATACCTACTCACAGCCGTACATGCTTAGACCAGGTATTATTAAGAACTAAACTGACCATTGCTACGTTGCGCAGACATCTATTACTGATAATAACTCCGATATACTTTTCTTGAATACTAAACCACTCAAGTGAATTATTAAAAAAACCTACGATCGAATCGATTCCAAAGGTTTGAACGAAGACATGAGGAGTATTGATTTCAGTCCTATTTATAAAATGACTGATGCTAACTTGGCGGTAGATTTTTTCACAGGATCGATATCTAAAGCTATTGAAAATAACACGGTAACCGTAACATGTACTGGACGCAAAAGAATTCTAAAGCCCTGGATAACAAAGGGACTTCTAAGATGTATGCGGAACCGCGATAGGTTTTATATAAAGTCTAAAAAAAATCCTGGGACTGAAACAATTCAAACCACATATCGGAGGTAGCGGAATTTTTGTAATAATATTTTGAAGAAGGCTAAGATTGATTACGAAAAGGATATGATTAAGAAAGCCGGAAATAATAATAAGAAGTTGTGGGAAACCATTACAAATATCACGTACACCTCTAAGAAAAATGAAAAGTCAACCCAGTTAATTTGCCTTAAAAATCCGTCCAATTCTGTCAATAATATAAACTTATTTTTTGCGGGTATTGTTAAATTATTAGCAGAAAAATAACTTCCAAAAACGTAAATTCATCATACACTAACACGGCTAGTTCATCTCAATCAACTAGTTCCTGCGAAAAATCAATGGTACTGTTACCTACAGATGAGTTCGAAATATAATCAATAATATTTAACCTTTAAAATGATTGTGCAGTAGGCATAGATAAAATCTCAGGAAACTTCTTGAAAGAATTCGTTGACGTTATTGTCCTTTCTCTAACTTAAATTTGCAATTTATCATTTGCCTCAGGAGTATTTCCATCTGCTTTTAAAAAATCAAAAATAGTTCCCGTCTTGAAAAGTGGGGATAGATGTTGTGTTAACAATTATAGGTGTATTTCTATACTTCTAACACTATCTAAGATATTGGAACGCTTAATGAATATCAGACTGGTTAAGTTCTTGGAGACAAATAAGCTTTTATCTTCATCTCAATTTGGATTTCGCGCTAATAAATCAACTTTAGATGCTGTTCACCAATTGACAGATTTTATTATTTCTAGCTAGCTAGCTAGATTCTAAGAAAAAGACTCTGGCAATCTACTTGGACTTAGCCAAAGCATTTGACACAGTGTCTATTCCCATTTTTATAAGCAAACTAGAGCACTTGGGTGTTAGGGGTGAAACACTGAATTTGTTTGCGAATTATCTAAAGGGGAGGACACAGGTAGTTAAAGTGAATGAATGGGTAAGTGATGAGCTACCTATTGAATATGGTGTTCCATAAGGCAGTATCCTTGGCCCAACCTTGTTCTTAGTGTACATAAATAACTTATGTAACACAGACCTTACTAATGGGAAAGTGATTACATAGCTTTTCTATGGTGACACTTGGGAAGAAGTTTATACGCACGCCCAAAATGGATTTAATAAAGTTTCTAAATGGCTCAATGACAACATCCTCACACTAAATGTAGATAAAACAAAGTTCATGACCTACACAATCAGGAAACAAGATGTACCAAACCTCGCAATTATCTCACACAATTGTAGCCTTCCATTGAACAACAGCTCTTGTGAATATCCACGTTTGTCAAAAACTAATGCTATTAAATATCTGGGTGTTGTAATTTATCGAGGCCTTGGTTCCCAGGATTCGTAAACTTATTTACATATTTAAATCTCTTCGGCACATTACTGACACCTGTGTAATCAAATCAGTTATTATAGATTATGATATATAGATTAGTTAAATTCATCTTGTATGAAAATTGAATGCAGTTAAATGTCATAAGATAAATGTCCGACGGAGGGTTAGCCTGGTGATCTGTAATACAGGTTTTACCTAAAACAGACACCAGTCTCTTTGTAGTGAAAATTTAGTTTGTACTGTATATGTCGATAAGAGAAAATAAATGAATTATTTTTGTTATATCAAAACTACATTCGTCTTACAGTCGCAAGCAATATTTTAATCAACATACAACCAAGCACTGGCCTGCAATTAAAAAAAACCTTGGAAAATTTAAATTTCGCGGGCTGGTTGGAGCATCCACCAAGATGACGAGAGAGCTTTTAACGTACCTGTAAATTTTCTATTAGATCCGAGTGACAGACGTTTCCAAATCGCCACCTCTCCCAGGTGGCGATTTTGAAACGTCTGCCACTCGGAAAACTCACCGCTCGAATCTCAAATCCATTACACAAACTTTAGATTTCATTTGGTTTTCAAAACAACACACAAGTTCTAGCCAATCACGGTAGGTATTCCAATTATCAAGATCAAGAAAAGAGAAGATGAAGAAAAGAGATCTGGAATCAGACAATTTTTGAACCTTAAAAGTTTTCATTCCAAAAAAAAAAGCTTACAAGATGTTCTGTTAGATACTTGCTGTCTAAATCAAGGCTCCGTTTTATTTTCATTCTCTGTTATTTCAACGTAAGTGGCGGCGTTTGACATCCGTTGAGAGCAGACATACTTACGAAGGCTGGAGGCTGGAGGCTGCGAGCGGATCCAATCTTGTCAGTTCAGAAGGGTGGATCAACTTTTGTTTTGTAAGAGCTTTGTCAACTGTACTCTAAGGTGGCGTTAGGCTTTTAAACGTATAGGTATGTCGCGTGTACGGGTTGGTAAAAAGGTTTAGTTGTGCATAATACGTAATGTTTTATTTGAAGTCAAAATTCGTCCCTAAGTACCTAAGTCGACGATTGATTGAACACGTCGGCGGACATTCTGTCGGGAGAACTACTACTATGTACCTATATTTATTTTGTCAACATACGCATTCTTGACGAAAGACATTCTTGCATATCGAAAAGTCAAGCTATCTTTTATTTGGATCCCATAATTCTCAGAATAATCAATATCCCAAGTGTTACCGATCCAATCAAAGTAATTCTCTGAAATTACAGGAGTTTTTTTTTAATTTGAAATAGTGGATAAGCATAGAAGTGAGGCAATTATGTTCCCCGAATCGGTTCCCTCACATACGTTTACATTTGTATTACATTTCCTCAATAAAGCAGTCATTACGTTATACTCATCAATAGCTTTTATATTCCAATCGAGATTTAACAACAAAGCGGCGACATTACAACAACAGATTAAGGGTGGGTGTCGCTCAGCGTGCTAATGTTTCCTGACGACTGGCGGCCGCGGGCGATCTGCGCTGAGACCGGCTGAGTGAGCGGCGACCTTTGCCCATTATTGATAGGGACCGATAGATTATTGGATAGGATGTTCACGATGTTGTTATGATTATTAGATTAGGAAATAATATTGAGCACATAATTGGGATTTGTGATTATTTTGACCGTAAGAACCTTAGCTTAATCAAAGTTTGACCTTCCCGTGTTACAATTCACTTATAATACTCCGTAGTAGTTAAGCCAGTCTAACCATATTATCTAAGAGTAATATTACACGCAGCATGTTAACTTCTCGTACCGCCTATAAATCATTAAGTGCCTACCACTAAGTAAGCTGTTAGCGTAAATGAAATGCTTGAGGTATGCGGTATGCGTAATACCTATATTATGTGTAGGTATATCATATGTAAGTAATGATATGCTTCAATTCATGACATTCTAATATAATAATAATAATATTACTATTAGAAGCGTTAAAAAAGATAACTCATTAGATCTTCTTTCGATAGAGTCAACCCCTCACCAAGCATCATATAAATACACACAAAAAATACTTATACAATATCAAAGACAAACACTATGCAATAGGCCTTCTGCTCGACATGACCAAAGCGTATGACAAAGTATCTCACTCGATCCTATTAACGAAATTAAATGAAGTTGGCATCATCATGTGGGGACACAGTGTAGATACGAATGACTTATTCATAGCACAAAAGAAATGCATGCGAATATTATTTCAAATAAAACCTAGAGATAGCTGCAAACCCCACTTTATGAAAGAAAAAATGCTAACTCTGCCCTGCATTTATATAAAGGGTGTAAAACACCTCTTAACGAAGCCGAAAGACACTTGTTCTCTTTGTCATTGCGATCATTTTTTTGTTTTACACCATACCTGGGAACCCTTTAGTTACGGAGATATTGGGGGTCAAAGTTCCAACTTATTGACAAGTTTTTTTTTAAATACAAGTTTTTAATGTAAGATTTTTACTTTAAACACCTCCACGATCCCCGCACTATTCAATCCATCTATCAGCACAATGTTTTGTGTGCGTTACATTGAGTTCTACCACAAAACATGATTTTTCACCCCAAAAAAAAAGTCGTTTCCCAGCAATATTTTTTGCGTAAAGTTACTTAGTTTGATGTACAGAATGCTTGGTTGACGGCTTCATGATGAGGTCTTTTACACCCTGTATTAGAAATAGCCACTTTTGTTAAGAAAAACATAAAACTGTTTAATTTTGATAAGAACGAGCGCCGCAAAACTAAGTTAATACTACCCGCACCTAGACTACAAATGTACAAAAATAGCCCAGAATATCGTAGCATACAGATATACAATAAATTACCTCAAATTTATACGGTCCACGAGAACAGTGTATTTAAAGCTAGGCTAAAGTCATTGCTCTTAGAAAAGTGCTATTATAGTATCCAAGAATTTATGGAAGATAAAATGTTAAAATAGAGTTAAAAAAATATATATATCATGTGTTCATTTTATTATAGGTTCTTTTTTATGTAAAAAAACTATTTGTGATTATTTATTATTTTATATGACATGTTTTCGGTTTATGATTTTGATTTTTGACATTCGATGAAGTTTTAGTACTTACGACATTTAAAATGATCGAATATTTTATTTTTATAAAATTTATATTTTTTATTAGGTTCAAATTGTATATTTGTGATTTTATTAATTTGATTTGACTTATTGATGGTCTATTTTTTCTATTTATTAATAATCAAGTTATGGTTTTTGTTTATTTAACTATTTTTATTTAATTAATTTAAACTTTAACACATTCAGACAATTGTTATTAAGTAAATGAAATGAAGTGTTAGTTATAAATTTAATTAATATAATATTTAAATGTGAAAGTTCCTAATGATCTATGTAAGTGATTTTGTATAAATCTAGATCGATACTCTACAATATTAGTTTTAAGTTATGTTGCTGCGCCCTAACAGGGTCATGAGTTTTAAGCTTAAGGTTGAACTGCGCAACATATTTTCCATACAAATTTCGGGGGGCTATTACTCCACTGTTTGACATGGTACATCTAAAGTTAAACATGATATCGTTTTGTCTCATTATTAATTGTGTCTGTACGGAATCAGAATAGTAAAATAAAAAGCCATTCAAAAGTTACGAGCTACCAAAGATTCATTTTTATTGCCAATTTTAACGTAACTTTGGGCGTAAATTAGTAATAAAAGAAGTGTCAAATTTCCAAAACAAAGTCCGTACCGACACAGCACAATTATCGAAAAATTCAATAAATTTTATTTGATAATGATTTATGCAGTGGTTTTTTCATAAAATTCGATTTCCCAAAAGCTTTTTCATATTTTTTTACGCGCGCCTTTTACTATGAATTTTCGTGCATCTCACTGAATGTTTCCCCCGGTGCGGTGCGGGAGGGATATTGACATGTCCTTCGTTTGATAGAAGAACAAGACCTACATTTCTGTCCTTTTCATTTCATGCATGACGTCAGTGACGTGTCATTTGTTTTTCGCTGAAGTTGAAGGGCCTGTGCATTTTTATTGCACTCCTGTAATGTGTGTTTCGATGGCGCGACCACGGCATTATTTTTTTTTTAAATTATGGCATGATTTTGTAAAAAAAATAATTTAAAATTAAATTAATTAATTTCAATTTTAAATTTCACATTCAGAACATTTTAAAGGTTATAAGCGATACCGTACGTATGCTCCTAAAATATAAACCTTGGATTTTTTATATTTTTTTTTACAAATTCAATCTGTTATTTACCTAAATTTCAGGTCTCTGCAACGCTTAGTTTTTAAGATTTCCGTGGCCGCGCGGTTCTCCGCGTTTCGATGGCGTGGCCACGTTCAAACCCTTATAACTTTTCAACCATAACTTTGACAAATTTAAGGTTTTGGTAAATTTGAACCACATACATACATATTTTTACAAAATCATGGCATAGTTATTTAAAAAAAAAACGCCATGGTCGCGCCATCAAAACGCACACCCTATAATATGGTGTAGCGACCTACTTATTTAGAAACTTTAAATACATAAAACCTTCACGATATAATTTTTACTTTTCTTCTGATCTGTCACTTCTCTGTCTTGTGTTGATTAAATTTATATAGAATTATGAAATTTTTTAATTTAGTTTAGATAGTGTACAACAACCACTTGGTGACCCCGACTTGATACGTCCTGAAAAGGAAATCCTAAACTTTATCAGGCCAAGGAAATCCACAGTACCACGATGAAAACATAAAGCAGTCGTCTGCCGACCAACGTCCAGACTCTGCTGGCTCCACAGCCATTTATTTCTCTCGAGGGATTAGCAGACCTGGCGGAAAGCGTCCAGGACATGGTTACCCCAGGCCAACAATAACAAACAATATAGTTATACAATATTATTGTTGCCACTAATCTCGCGAATTGTGTAGTGACCATGACGTTATAAGTTGATAGTAAAAGTTTTAAAGAAAAAGTTTATTTTATTCTTTTTAGCGCATATAAATAAAAGGTCAGACGAAAGTATTATATAACTTCGTTTTTGTTCGGAACGGTTCGGAACACTGAGTGTGTGCGTACGAACTAGACGCGCGTGAAGACTAGCGCCTAACTGCTCATCACTGATACTATCTCTGTCGGGCACGATGCCAGGTGAGACAGCGTGCTTTTTGGCCACGCCCACCAATGAGTTCGAGCCCGTGTGATGTGTCACCTTAAGGTTGAACTGCGCAACATATTTTCCATACAAATTTCGGGGGGCTATTACTCCACTGTTTGACATGGTACATCTAAAGTTAAACATGATATCGTTTTGTCTGATTATTAATTGTGTCTGTACGGAATCAGAATAGTAAAATAAAAAGCCATTCAAAAGTTACGAGCTACCAAAGATTCATTTTTATTGCCAATTTTAACGTAACTTTGGGCGTAAATTAGTAATAAAAGAAGTGTCAAATTTCCAAAACAAAGTCCGTACCGACACAGTACAACTATCGAAGAATTCAATAAATTTATTTGGTAATGATTTATGCAGTGTTTTTTTCATAAAATTCGATTTCCCAAAAGCTTTTTCATATTTTTTTACGCGCGCCTTTTACTATGAATTTTCGTGCATCTCACTGAATGTTTCCCCCGGTGCGGTGCGGGAGGGGGGACACGCGATATTGACATGTCCTTCGTTTGATAGAAGAACAAGACCTATATTTCTGTCCTTTTCATTTCATGCATGACGTCAGTGACGTGTCATTTGTTTCTCGCTGAAGTTGAAGGGCCTGTGCATTTTTATTGCACTCCTATAATGTGTGTTTCGAAACCGCGACCACGGCATTATTTTTTTTTTAAACTATGGCAATATTTTGTAAAACAATTAATTTAAAATTAAATTAATTAATTTCAATTTTAAATTTCATATTCAGAACATTTTAAAGGTTATAAGCGATACCGTACGTATGCTCCTAAAATATAAACCTAGGTTTTTTTTTTTTTTTACAAATTCAATCTGTTATTTACCTAAATTTCAGGTCTCTGCAACGCTTAGTTTTTAAGATTTCCGTGGCCGCGCGGTTCACCGCGTTTCGATGGCGTGGCCACGTTCAAACCCTTATAACTTTTTAACCATAACTTTGACAAATTTAAGGTTTTGGGAAATTTGAACCACATACATACATATTTTTACAAAATCATGGCATAGTTATTTAAAAACAAAACGCCATGGTCGCGCCATCGAAACGCACACCCTATAATATGGTGTAGCGACCTACTTATTTAGAAACTTTATATACATAAAACCTTCACGATATAATTTTTACTTTTCTTCTGATCTGTCACTTCTGTGTCTT
Source organism: Xestia sexstrigata (assembly GCA_941918905.2). Lineage (NCBI taxonomy): Eukaryota > Metazoa > Arthropoda > Insecta > Lepidoptera > Noctuidae > Xestia > Xestia sexstrigata. The sequence continues at coordinate 24,589,099 of OW799201.2, forward strand.
GTGTTGATTAAATTTATATAGAATTATGATTTTTTTAATTTAATTTAGATAGTGTACAACAACCACTAAATTGGTGACCCCGACATGATACGCCCTGAAAAGGAAATCCTAAACTTTATCAGGCCAAGGAAATCCACAGTACCACGATGAAAACATAAAGCAGTCGTCTGCCGACCAACGTCCAGACTCTGCTGGCTTCACAGCCATTTATTTCTCTCGAGGGATTAGCAGACCTGGCGGAAAGCGTCCAGGACATGGTGACCCCAGGCCAACAATAACAAACAATATAGTTATACAATATTATTGTTGCCACTAATCTCGCGAATTATGTAGTGACCATGACGTTATAAGTTGATAGTAAAAGTTTTAAAGAAAAAGTTTATTTCATTCTTTTTAGCGCATTTAAATAAAAGGTCAGACGAAAGTATTATATAACTTCGTTTTTGTTCGGAACGGTTCGGAACGCTGAGTGTGTGCGTACGAACTAGACGCGCGTGAAGACTAGCGCCTAACTGCTCATCACTGATACTATCTCTGTCGGGCACGATGCCAGGTGAGACAGCGTGCTTTTTGGCCACGCCCACCAATGAGTTCGACCCCTGTGATGTGTCACCTTAACATGTAAAATTGGTTGTGTACATTGTACATTAATAAATCTGTCAATGCGACAAATGAGTTTTTTGCCACCATTGGCGAAAATTTTGCAGGAAAAATCACCGCTTCAACAGGAATATACGACTTTACAAAGGTACCGAATTGTCACACGTCTTTAACTGGCAATTCACTTGTTCTCCTTGACACTGACGAAGATGAAGTTGAGAGATTAATCATCGGTCTAAAAAGTAACTGTGCCGCAGGTGATGATGGAATCTCATCTGATGTACTTAAACTGTTAAAAAAATATATACTAGCACCGCTTACGCATATCTTTAATATGTGCCTAGAGATGGGCATTTTTCCTGAATCACTTAAACGTTCTATAGTAAGACCTATTTTAAGGGTGGAGATAGAAGCCGTGTCACTAACTATCGACCGATTTCAATTCTGACCGCTCTATCAAAAATCTTTGAAAGGATAGTCAATAAAAAAAGTATGGACATTACCCAGTCTGAAATAAACATTTTTATTTTTTATTTATTTTATGTAAAAGACTTACGAATTATTTTAAAAAATTTACTTACTTTCAAAACATCAATTTGGTTTCCGTACAGGCAAGTCCACAGAAGATGCATTAAATGATTTTATTGAACACATTGTCAAAACATGGATAATAAAAGGAAATGCCTTACTATATTCCTCGATCTGGCGAAAGCTTTTGACACGGGTTCTATTTCCACCCTAGTAAACAAGCTATATCAACTCGGTATCCGTGGAAATCAACTCAAATTGTTGTCTGATTATTTATCTGGAAGAACAAAAAGAGAGTGCCTACTATGATGACCTATGATAAAACGGAGAAACTGTTTACCGTACCTAAATAATTGAAATAAATGAATAAATGAATAATAAATAAATGTAGGTAAAGTATTTCTTCGTGTAACAATGCATGGTCTGGTTTATGTACTTATACAAAATTTGTATCCTAAGTTTTCCTATGGCACACATACAAAAACAGACACGAGCGCGCACTGGTACACATACACACACACAGGCACATGCACGCGTACACACACACACACTCACACAATTACATACACTTACACAATCACATACACGCGCACACTCATAAACATCAACGATACAGTCACTCATACAATTACCGTTTATCTGTTTCTACCCGACTGTCCCAGAAGGAGGGTAATGATTTCATTGTTTCTTTATTCATTAATTGTTTGTTTTGTTTTTATTATTGTTTAAAAACTGGGCACTTGGCTATTATATCGAGGGTGGGCGCTGATATCTATAATTACAAGACATTATAAGTTGTCTTAGCTTAGGTATTGGCTGACACTTAAACATACTTCTGTAAATATACCTTAAGGCCTAATTGTAGGTATTGTAAACAACATTTTTACTTGAAGGTGCAAATAAACAATTTTTATTTACTATATCGACCAATCATCTAAATAAGCTATATAATCCAATAAAGGTCCTTATAATTTTAACTTTTCCTATCCGTACATTTTCTGTCAGAGTAAAGTGGCCTAGGGCACGCCCACTATTTGTCCGTACCGGTTTGACGAACCTTAACTTAGTTAAGACAATAGGCATTGCAATAATCCCACAAAACGTAACAATAAAGATTCAAACGTCAGTACCACTGAAGGTCGCCTCCTCGACAACATAACCAAATGAAATGTAATTTGGCAAGACAAATGGTTTTTAATTATAAAATCTGTCATAACAGAGGAGTGTAAAAATTTATGAAAGGTTTTGTTCGCAATTATGTAAAACGAATTACGGAGCGCTAAGCCCACTCGACTTATTGATAAACTTGATGAGATTCTCATCTTTTCTCTTTCTTGGGACTTTCCTGTTGGCTGAAAGCTTGCTTGTTTATTGGATCAACTTTATTTGTCTGCTGTTACTGGACTGTTTCTTGATTTGTGACTAACAAGGCCTGGAGGAGACCATTCGACTGATTATTACCACCCAGCTTTCCCTCTGTCAAAAACCTACTCGAAAGGTAATATTTAGCTCACAATTTATTTAATAGTGAAAAGCTACATTGTATTTTAAATCTTCGAACGGAATACCTACTAAAGTTGAAATACTTTAATATTTCGGTCACAGCCACCGAGTTGGATCCAATAGTGTTTCGTTAACTTAATATACAATATTTGTAAATTGATAACTTTCCAAAGTATTGCTGAAAACCCAAATTATGAACTATTTCATTTGGGTCCTTGATTCGATTTGCACATTAAAGAGGAAGTTTTTAGAACTTGAAATACCATTTGTCTAACTAGCTCAATGTTTATTAAGATAAGGGTTGTTGCTAAGGCACACAATGTATCCTAAATTATCAATAGGCCCGTAAATTCTAAATTCTGCTCATGATACATGTGACATGTCCATATCTAACATCATTTTCTAGTTGCATGTCCTAAATTAAAGTTGCAAATGGCTATAAAATGTAAACAAAAATTAATCCAATCAAAAAGTCACATCGCATTAGCAAGAGTGATGAACGGTGAATGAATCGAATATTTCCGCGTGTTCCAACACTTCCAACAAACGTCGACAGGTATGCCACGTAAAATGAAACGTGTTAAATCCCGAATAACACATTACGCGTTTGTAATAATTTTGTGAATCGGGACAGTTATTTTTCAGATATTCGGGAAATTACAAGAATTGTCGGGGTTTTTAAATGTAAATAGAATGTGAAAATATTATAAGAATGTGAGAATACAAAATAAAAACTCTAAATGACACGTAACCAATATTCATGGAAAATTACCATCACCGAGTGTTTAATTCAAGGCATTTATGTATGCGCCCATCAAAGAGGAAAGTCGCACAAAAACCTAAGAGCTACTTATTTATTATTGAAAACCAAAAGTCGTTATACAAAAGGCCCCTTTTGAAGTATCCATAAGAGGATTTTATGGGAAAATAAAATATAATCATCTCTGTTGGTTTAGGTTTATTCACCGTGTCTGAAGGACGTGAAGGTGGGATACTTTTTTTACTTTTAGAGTGGAATCATAATTTGACGAGTGGAAAAAAATTACAGCTTTTGTAAGCCCCTCAACTTTAGAAAACATCCAATAATACGTTAGGGGCATTGTGAGAAGCTTAGTTGGTAGAAAACACAATCCGCCAAAAGATCGCGTAAATAAGATCCGACAGAAGGAAACATTCAATTTATCTAAGCTACCTAATCGCATGTAATAGTCGAGTGCAATTAGGCAATAAGGTGGAACGAATTTATAGTGGTCGGATTTTCATGGGACTTTTTTTATTGAGTTCCTAGAGGAGTGGAGAGGAAAGTAAAAAAAAAAAATTTTCGCCGCTCACGACTTTTTTTTATTTCTTTTGGAATATTTTTTTCATTCATGAATAACTTCAAATTCGACGAATTTATATTGTAGGGTAATAGTGTGTGTTTTTTTTTCAAATACTGCTATGAAACTCAATGTGCAAATTATTGTCTAAATCCAAATTTTATTAGCTATCTAAGGAGGTATAATAACTAGAAAAATATTCAAGGATACTTGTTAAATATTGGTTACTGCTGAAAAAGTAAAACATGATAAAAGGCCTCTATCGCTAAGAAGTGGGAGTGGTATCGGTATCGGTATTGATATTAAATTGCGCACAGAGACCCAAGCTTGCAACTTATCTTAGATAGAAATCGTGAGAAATGGTTACGTTATAATTACGATATTTTTTGTGAATTTACCAGCGGCCCCATTCCACCTTCGTCAGCAATAATCAACATTTATCGAGTATCACAAAATATTTGTTTAGTTTTTGTTGTACGTGGATAGCAGATATAATAGGGATAATTTCAGGATAATATTTACGTTGACCGTCATATAAATATTTTGAGAAAAATGGCCTTCTCTAACTTTTATACAGACGATTTCCTGATAATTGTGAATCAATTTTTAGTCACTTCACTTGTAAAAATAGTTTTCTTGAATATTTTTACATCCGGTTATCAGTGAAAAAATATCAGTTACTAATTTCAAAAGAAATGTTGGTCTTAAAATTCGCAATTATAGAAATAATTGCAGTAAATAGGAAATTTTCAAAAAATACTTAAAATATGCATTACATCGTCAACAATAAACAAAGATACAAAAACAAATTAGCGTTTTATGGATGCACGTAGGTCACACTATTACGCTACAATATGAATTCATCGGATTTGAAGTTATTCATAAACGAAAAAAAAATATTCCAAAGGATAGGTATAAAAAAAAAAAAAAGTCGCATGAAAATCCGACCACTATAAACTTCGTGCCACCTTTTGAGTACTTTTCGTCTAATTGCACTCGGTTATAAACCGAAGCCCGGAAACAATATTAGTATCTTGCAAAATATAGCTCGACCTTTATTGTACGCTCGAATAAAAACACAAACATCTTAAAGATGATCTCGCTAAAAACTTGGTCTAAAAGAATTATCGATCGCGAGTAGTACTTACGCAACGGCGCGGCCGCGGCGGCCCGCCGACCGGGATTTGGCCCAATGTTACTTGAAGGTTTGACCGCTTGCTGAGCGTCGCACGTCCATAGTCCATCAACAGCGAGGAAAACCTGTAAAGGACAAGCATCACTAGGTGCTCAAAAATAACAATAGTCAACCTGCTTATCAGGTAGATGTCGGTGAACACGCCTCAGTTTTTCTAAAAGAAGCGAAAAAAACACTATGTTCCAACGTGATAACTTGAGCACAACCATGTGAACCATGTCATATAGAGCAAAATCATGGATGTATGCAAAAAAGCTCTGCTGCCATAGGTAACCGTGTCAAGTGATTTATTTTTACTAAAGAACTGAGAAAACTTCGCAAAATGAAAGAAACTAAGTAGAACGCTATAAATGTCCTTGTTGTATTTTTAGCCACAGAAACCTTAGATAGCAATATTAAGTATAGAAAAAAAGAAATAGGACGCTACAAATGGCCTCATTGCACAGGATAATAAAGTTCAATGCAAACAGAAGTACTAAATATAAAACTTTGCGATAGAAATATTGCATTTCACTTGAAACACTTATTTGCGTACTCTAGTGCCTGCTTGTAGTACTGCTTCGCTTTCAGCAGGGAAATGTTTCTGGGTCAGTCTCTTGAACGTCATGTCACTTATACAACACTATTTTTTTGTCGTTTTAATTACTATGGGCGTCTAATACTCATTAAAATGAACAACTTTACTATGGGACCGACTATGGAATCTCGAAAAAAATATCTGCTGCTGCCTACATTTTTTCGAGTTACGAGACCAATAAAATAATAATGTATGAAACAGCTGTTTTTTTTTTTCGAGATTTCATAGTCGGCCCCATTGTAAAAGTTGTTCATTTTCATGAGTACTAGACGCCCATAGTAATTAAAACGACTAAAAAATAGTGTTGTATTTACAGTGCCTCCAATTTATCTGTTCATTTGAGGTGGTGATTTTGGTATTGCCATTTTAGAAATTCACCAAGAAAAAAGGGAAGTAAAACATAAGGCAGTCTTTCACGTCCGTCTTTAAATATCATTAGAGTATAATATTTAAATACGAGTATAGCTATGAATTTTATTCAGTAAATAAATAAAACAAAAAATGCGGAATAATAGGATTTTGATTTATATTTTGTAAAAATAATTGTGGCCATGGTTTCTGAGTTTGAACGGCAGCACTAAAGGAATTCCTGTCGTAATCGACGTTATCGAGCCACCTGCCGATTGCCTCAATTATTCATCTTCTGAGACACTCGAATCGCATTCACTGTCACTGTAATTTATTTAATAATGGGTGATTGATTTTCCAAATGTGGCATCACAGACCTGTCATAGCCGACACGTGGATTGGCGACACTGACAGCGGCATGACGTTCATAAAATGGCGGCTGTAGTTCCAACTTCGTCTACGTGCACAGCTAAGTTAGTGGAACTATAAGCTATATAAGTCAGTCACTACGTCGACAGATGTCAGGGAAGAATGTGCAGGTCTTTAGAAGTTAATAAGAACAGAATTCATTGTATCTTAAAATGATATGAATAGCGGCTTCTGAAAACGACTTTTCTTAAGACTGGCCGAAATCTATAAACTTTACTTAGTGTGTATTTGACACAAGAAGGGCAATACAAAAGGGAATACGTCTCATAGCACGTACTAAACAACGTCTATAGATTGCGGCAGTGCACAAAAATAAAACGCACAATAATTGCGTGAGACGAATAGTTGGTACTTATAAACAATTGTCTGACATATTATTTAATACTTAAATTCCCAATCGGAACTATCTACAGACTAGCTTATTGGAATCCTGCAAAAATCGGCATAATATTGTGTCGAAATCAAAGCACGTAACTTCTTTACAGTATATCTATTCACCCAATATTGAGTATTTGCCCTCGTCTGTACCCTTCAATGTAGCCAACATCGAGCTGGATTCTTTGAATATCAGCTTTGTGTCTAATATCTTGCAATAATATATTATCTTAAGTGTACTAGGGCTAGCCACTAAACCTAACATTCTCATGGCATCTAATCCAGTCTAGATTGGTTATTACTATTGTTTCAAATTGGTCTTTTTTTTTAATTAAACAACAAATAACTTTAATAATCACGAAACAATTAAAACTCAATCACAAATACACTACTGATCACTATTCGCTTAATATCGCACTTCTAGTTCACTTCGTTCACCTTTGTGTAGCCAAAATCAGACTTTTCTCCCGCAAATACGTCGGCTATCTAAATGGCGACCGATCCTTCGAGAAAGAATTTTCGAATCTTCTAAACAGTTCCATAGTAAAACATTCGAGACTCATTCGTAATCTAGAATGTTCTCATACGACGTAACAATATCACTACAAGTTTTTTACATTATAGACTCCAAAGATAGAGGTATTCATTGTAGGAACTTTGCTTTGTTGCGTAATTCGGAGGAAATCATACGGGCTGCGGTTGTAACGGTACATAGGACATTTTATAAATAAAAATTTATATAGTTACATAATATGACAATGATATTTGTGCAGGTAAATTAAGTAGAATGAGTTAAATTTTGAAGGTTCTCTATCTAATTACTACTACTATTACCTAATTCATATCTACGAATACACTCACAAAACAGCACACACACAGTTACAGCTCTAAACCTTTTAGATAAACACTTTTTTACATTTTAAATTTAATTAAAATCTAAACTGATGAAATACTAAAGAGCCTTATATCAGAGCCTTTCAAGTACCCATAAATATGATTTACTTTTATACAAATGTCAATCTAAAACTAGAGTGATAAGGTTGAAATTCGTCTGTGGCATGGTGCACAGTGGTTTCATTACCTGTAACGACGGGCTATAAGTTTTGCCAATTTAATTCTATCGTCCCATCGCTCATACAGTACTGTACTTGTATTTTTACGACGACGAAATAAAAATGTTTTTGTGAACAGGGAAACCTCGAGATGTGTCATGTGGTTGGTTGTAACTCTTATCGGTTTGTGTATGATATCGGAGGCGAGGAATGTCTTTTTATTGTGCATTTTATTTCACGCGCGTTGTTTTACTGCAAAATGTGGATTCATGGGTTTTAACACACACACAAGCAATATATATTTCTTTGTCATCTAAAACATGATAAAAATACAAAAATCTCTTATTTTTCATAAAGCAAAACAACCCAAATAACCAAGAAATATTTCCACGATGCCTAGTTATTCATAGGCGGTAAGCGAATTGTGTCAGTAATCATTTGTTGTCAGTCTTATCTTATGAACGACGAGGTTAGCAGGTGGGCGATAACTTTACCGAATTACCGAGTAAATGCTCTTGTCATTTACTTGAACACATTTTGAGGAAACAACAATTCTGTGGGATGTAGAATCTTATAATTTTGCGAATAGAAATTATATTCGTTTGTCATTGGATTGGGTCTTGTTTTATTATTTAAGAAAAACTCTTTTTAATGTTTTTAAAAACATCGACTAAAAACAAATTAATGGTCTACAAGACCGGTATGTCCCCGAGCGACGTACATTTTAATACGTCAAAAAGGATGAAGTCGCGGAGCGGTGTGCTACGAGAGCGTAGCGGTGGGCTACGAGAGCGTAACGGTATGCTACGAGTGTGTAGCTGGCGCTACGCGTTGTAGCAAATTAGTGTAATTAAAGAGTTAAACACAAGAACTGGTGAAATATTCCAAGAAAAGAAGGCACACTTTTAAACTGAAACCGCAAAAGAGGGAATTTCAACTTAATCTTACCATGTTCATGTGACAAAGGAATAACAACTTGTGACTGTTCCTAAATTACCCTAGGCTGATAAAATTTTCGTTTTTCCTAATTCATGTTAATATTAGTATTATGGTCAGTTTCCACCGAAGGGGAAATAGCTGTGCCCCACCATCCGCACAGCTCTGTGAGGCTCGTCCCAGACAAGAGGACCAATTCCCAATTTGGGGCTGCCCCGTCCCGTCCTTAAAGGCTAATGGACAGTGATGGGATACAGGTGTAGTTAATATTGGGAATTCACAGTTAGCCGTGTGGTATCCGGCAGAGTAGAATAGAACCAACCCATTACACTCACGGGTGTCGTAAAGGGCGACTAATGTCTGAGGCAGAACACCTTGCGCCTCCGTAGACCAGAGAATGGGCAGCAGCGTTTTCTGTTAGTATCATCACTGCGATCTCCAATCCGCCTGCCAAGCGTGGAGATTACGGCAAATTCCTCCCATCATGGGAGAGGCTTATGTCCAGCAGTGGACGTTATGGGCTGTTGTAGTGTAGTGTAGTATGAATAATATCAAATCTTATGAGGCAAAATATCAATAAGGTATGAAGCTAATAAGACAAGAGGACGCAAAGATATGAAAGTATGACAAGGAAACGTTACGCTTGCGCCTAAGAAATTATCGATTAGTTCGATACGTTACTTTATCTGATTCCAAAACTAGATGCCACTTTGCAAACGCAAACGGGCCCATGTACATGTATGTACATGGATCCGTTTTACAACATTTGCATACGTGTACTGTTAGACCTAAGCGCATAGTCCTACTAAGGACTCTGCTACGAACTCTAACAGCACACGTTCCCTAAGCACTATTTACATGTCTTTCCCAATCCAAAGGCAGTAGGTTGTGAGGCCAGTTGCCATTGAGGAAGACAGGTTTTTATTATTTCTACTTTCACGCGTAATCTTGTTAATAAATACCCTTACGGCCGTCTACCCCAATTACTGTATTACAACACAATTTTGTACAAGCGTACTGTAGACTCAGTCTGTAGCAGAACATATTGCAATTGTCTTTGGTGAGATGGTAATTTGTTTCGTCACCTCACGTTTCTTTAATCTGCCCTAGTCAAGTTTGCGTGTCTCGCGAATAGTGACGATTCAGATATAGGCCTGTAGCAGCCGGGGTTTGTTTTAATGAGACACAGTCCCTAGCGTTCCTTAGAACGCAGCTATCAAATCAGCCAGTGATACTTAGGGTAGCCTACCCCCAACTCCCAGAAACGTGCTCCAACAAATTCAACGCAATTTTTCTGAGCTAGACTTTTACAGAAAGCAGTATTCATCAGTAGCGTTTGGTTGATTTGTAACACTAGTACAAGTTGGTATTATAATACTGAACAATGTAATTTGTTTTCATCAACCTGTGAATTATGGTGCTGTCTTCACCACTGAACAATGTAGTTTGGTCTAATCGAAATGCGAATACTACGGTTCGGCCACCCATATGTGGTGAGTCAGAAACAAGTCAATATTCGTCATTAGTCAGGTGTATTAATGCATAGTGTACATGTTGTATGTTGTAGAGACGGGAGGCTGTCGCCGTCGCCCTAAACTCAAACGCAGCTTATGAATATTTGCTCAGGTACGGATTAGGAAGTGGACACTTAACAACACATGAGAAAATAATATACATTTTGATGACATAAAGCGATCGCTCCGTCATGCTGAAATAAATGATTATTACCAGCCCTTCCGCGCTACCGGAAAACTGCAATTTAAGCTAGGATGTAATTATAGTTAACATTTAGGGGAAAGGAAGCATAACGGGGACGTTAAGGGACACCATTTATAAAAGTATCAAAAATCTATATTTATTTATAATCAATAATCACAACACAAAAGTATCTTATCATACTACAATTTGGCACATATTTTGGCTCGTTAACTAGTAAAATAACCTTAATATTTTTATTACACTGCAACTACGAAAACCCCATTATGCCCCGTGGTAGAGGCAGTATGGGGTACCAAAAACGGGGGAGTATGGGGTACGTGTAACACGTTATTTAGCTTCGCAGTGTAGGCAAATATGTATTTCTTCGGTGTCGTCATCGTCCACACCGGCACTACCTGCAGTATCTAGAGCCAAAAGAAACGTCACCATTCTTTATATATTATTAGCTACGTGACACTCCAATGTAGTCTGTGGAACTCCACATAGCTGTGCTGCCTTTCTGTACCCTACTGTCTTACTTAATACTGCATCTACGGCCTTTTTCATGCTTTCCACAGACCAACTGCCTCTCGTGGATTTTTTCTTATAGTTTCGCACCATCTTGAATAACTAAATGGAGTACCCCATTCTGCCCCGTAACCATGTCTCCGTTATGCCCCTATGCCTAGTATTGTATTCACAGGTGAAAAAAAAAAAAACCTTAATCCATGATACCTTGGCTTTGACTTACACAAATAAACTAGCGATATATATCTAAAATCAAAACAAAATACTAAAATACAGATGTATGATACAGATGTGTGATGTGTTTGTGTCAGAGGTGTATGCTTATCTTTTTATCGGCGTTTAGTATCCACACAAAATTACATCAAGAAGCACGAATAAATATTTTTGCTTAACGCGTGCACTTTCACATCCGATCACTTCCGCACTGAGCATCGGTCAGAAATGGCCCCCTATTAGTAATTGAAGCACACACCTAGCGACTCTAGTTACTTGTATGTGTGGGTGGCCCCGTCTTGCCCCGCTTTCCCGTTATGCCCCCCCTCCCCCTACCACGTGTTCATTGAAGAGGGTTAGTCTACAACTAATTTACAGAGTACTGCACACATTACCAGTTTTGCCTTCGCCAACGTTCCACTACTTCCTCTGCTGTGTCCCTTCACGTTTCGTACTCACTCACTTTGACTAGCCTTATTACTACTAATTATATTTAGCCTATAATTATTATCGCTCTCTTTCAACAGACCACGGGGCATGTGCATCTTGGTACCAAGACTACGCTAACTTCACTAACCTAACCTAGGACGTCCTAGTGCTTTAACGATTATTTCCCGGCTATCCTACCTTGGCTAGCCTCGCCTAGCAGGCCCGGTTACTACCGCGATGTAAAACTCACTTTCGCTAACCAACAAACACACACACATACCCCAACCAACCCAACTATTTTTAACTTGGACATTAACTACCATAGATATCATCTGGTCTCTACCGCGATGTAAACTCGACAGTCTCGAGCCCACCACAGCCACACTTCTTCGCCATTTCTCCTAACCGTCGCTCCCAGCCCCTTTTCGCCTGAATCTTTTCTCGGAAATCCCGCGCTTCGCTTGTTGATGCTTTTTGTGCGACTTTCAATTTTTCAAGGGTTCGTCCGGGTTCTACCCATAACCAGAGCATATTGCTAACACGTGTCGCTTTGCTATTGTGAGTCCCTCGTAGAAATAGGATTTTTTAATATGTCTTCGAGATTCTTTGAAATATTTCTTTTGCCTGCCGGTTTTTATCGTTAGTCTGTTTACCCATTTAAATAAGGAATTTATCCTTTTATGAGTAGTCGAACATTGTCTTACAAATCTAGGAAAGACAAAGTTTCGTGTTACGTTAACATGTCAGGCTGTCAGCCATAAGATACATTGTTTAACATGTTTGTACGTGGTCAATACTGTGTGATGATTTTAAATTAAATTCAAGACCAAGAAATTTGCTTAATAATTACGTGAGTTCATGACGGCCTGTCACAAACTTTAGTGTCTATTTGAGTTACGAATAGTGAGATTCATACCTTATTTATTATTTGCTGAAGAAGATGATCTGGGTCTTCACAAAGTTTTTGTCGAGACATTGTGTTATACATACAAATAATACAGACAGATAAGTGCTTTGACCTTTAAAAGAGCTGACAATTCATTTTTCACGTTCAAGATAATAAAGTACAAAATAATGATTTAGGTACGTCTAAAAGATCAACTGTGTAACTGTATACAGTCTAGTGAAGATTTATTGTATTTTATGGAGTACAATAAGAACTAGTTTATCGGTTGCAATATCGCGCCGAACGAGAAAAATGAGAGCTCCGCGCGGTTTGTTACGTAAAGCAGCCTTCTTTGTTTATTTAGCCTTTCCTGCTGTTGCCAATAATCCCCCTCTTTTATACAGTCGGTAAGCTTAGCTATTTCCGTAAACTGAAACATTTGCATTTCTAGCTTTCAGGATTAATTTAGGTTTGTTTGTCGATAGGCTCGCCTTCTATTATAATTAGGATTCTATTATATTTAGGATAAACACTGCCACTAATCTTGACGACGTAAATAACGCCCTACTGCAGGTCCACAATTGGTTTACCTCTAATAAAATAGTACTAAATAAAAAAAAACTAAGTGCATTCGATTTGCTATACCAAATGTCAAAAGTAGTGATTGTGACATAATATTGAATCAAGAGAAACTAGAATTTGTCGATAAAACGGTTTTCTTGGGAATCATGCTCGACTCAAGGTTACAATGGGGTCCTCATTTAATATCTCTTGCAGGACAGTTGAGCTCAGCAGCATTTATGCTGTTAGAAAAAACGTCAATTTACTGATATTGATAACGCGAGGCTAGTCTATTTTAGTTATTTTCATAGTATTATGCCATACGGTATTTTACTATGGGGACGGGCTGCAGACATCGAGTCTATATTTATGCTGCAGATAAGAGCCATCAGAACCCTTTATGAATTACGTAGACGCGATTCTCTAAGAGAACTGTTTAAGGAAATTAATATCATGACAGTACCTCGTCAATACATCTATGCAAACATCATGTACGTTAGGAAAAATCGTCATTTATTCAGTTAAAGAGGTGACAGACACCACTATAACACTAGGAATATGGACGCAGCTAGTTCAGCCAGGTTTCAGGCTTGCTAAAGTAGATTCATCTTTCATGGGGTACTTGTCTGAAATGTTACAATCAAATACCTCCCCACATTCTTCAACTGAATGAGACGAAATTAAAATCTTGTATAAAACGCACACTATGTAGGCAAGCATATTATAAGTTGGGCGATTACATTGATGATAAAATGCTTGGCTAAATCAATCAATCAATCAATCAATCAATCAACTTTATTTCTCACCACAATATACATAAATTATTTTACATTGGTCAGATTCGACAATGATACACAATTCAGGTATTGTGGGAGACTGGTGCCTAAGCTAGGCTCGTGGCCTGTGTTTCAGGACACCAGGATCCCACCCCTTTACATTTTCATTTCATAAATTATGTACTATATAGGCGCGCTGACAGAATGTTAGGAATCATACGACATTTTATAGTTTATATATTAGGCTTAGAAATCTAGGATAAGTATGCGAGACGAATGTTAGTAGATGTGTCGTATGGGTGATTGTGTGGGTGTGTGAGTGTGTGAGTGTGTGGGTGTGTGAGAATGCTTGATTGTGTGTTTAGGTCATTACAAGGATGTTTTCAGTATCGTTATAGTTTAATTTTAGTAGCCAGTCAGTTAGCCTCTTTTTGCATTTGTTCTTTGTGAGGCTAAAGATTTGTAGTACCTTATGTGTTTTATTGTATAAGTAGCCACCCAGATAGCAAAAGAAACGCCTTGGGAAGCTAGTTTTGTGACGTAGATGATGGCGCTCCACTGGGTCATATCGTCTTTTCCCTCTGGACAGCGTTGGATTATAAACTAAGAGAGAATGCTGTTTCAGCAGAATGTGCAATATAAACAGTTGACGCACTGTCAGGACTTCGTTCTCTTTGTATAACTGTTCAGTGGGGTAGCGATACGGTCGAAAAGACGACACTTTCAGTATAGCTCTTTGGGTTCTTTCAATTTCTATTAGGGTAGTTTTTGGAGCTCCACCCCAAGAGGTGATGCAGTAGCATATTATAGATTGAACAAGGGTATAGTACACTAATTTCATAATATTTTTATCGAGTACATGTCTCAGCGTTTTGAACACATATATTAGTTTCCGTAATCTGTTACTAAGGGTGGTTATGTGATCTTGAAATCTTAGGTTTTTATCGATTGTTATTCCCAGGTATTTTACATTCTCAGCCTTGGTGAGTGGTTCGCAGCTACAACTACGGGTGAGTGGGTTTGTGCAAGAGTGAGCTACAATAGTATTAGGTAATGTTTGGGAGGATCCACTGTTTTTCATGGAGAACGCTATGTAATTGGTTTTGGTTGTATTAAGGGTCAATAGATTGTCGCGTAACCAGTTAGAAACCGTATTAAAGCCTAGTTGAGCACGCTCATAGACATCCTCCCACGAGCTCGCGCTGAACAAGAGGGCAGTGTCATCAGCAAAGCTAATAATTTTGCCATAGGGGATATTGAGCAAACCCAGATCGTTGATATAAATGAGGAATAATGAAGGTCCTGCTCCACAAGCATAGAGGCAAAGTAATTGATTGTACTGGTCGGGCATTATTTAAGTCTATCGACACGCAAAGAAGGAGAAGAATTGATTCCCATGTTAATGTATTGTGGAAGCTGCAGAAGATTGTAAAAATATACTTGCATTGTACAGTTTCCAGTTCTTAGTATTATATAATTGCATAGCACATGTGTGAGTACTTTGTACTGTTCAGCCACCATTTCCGTTTAGTTATCTTTCATTGACTTGAATATGCCTTGGTGGCTGAGAGAATGTCATGCTCACTCAAATGTCCGCTGATGGTGGCGGGTGTGTCGGGTCATTTAGTTCCCTTCAATATGGTTGAGTTGAATGGCGCCGGTACGTTCGTGAACGGGCGCTGTCACTGGTCATCTCTTAGCTGCCACGGTTCATTTTAAGAACAAAATTTTTAAATTATTGATCTAATCTTTGCTCTGAATGCTCTTAATGTGCACGTTTTTCTACATCGTTCTCACATATATGTGTAATCTCAAAATTAACGATGTAACCAAGATTTTGTAACAACATTTTGAATTAAAAGAGTGTCCATGGAGTTTCTTGCCCGTTCTTCTCCATAGAGATCTACGCTAGGGAATGGGCAACTACAGTACTTTCTCAAGTTATTAGGCCTTGTGCTTTGTTTTTTTTTTGTATTTTTTACATATCAAAGTGCCGGAATGGTCTAATTGATATAAATGGTTTAAGTTTGAGTTTGATTACTGGACTTAAACATGTCTGGCAAAATGTAGGTCTGTTTACTTTAAGTACACCTCTGTCTATCGCTTCGGGGATTACAGGCGTGAAGTTATGTCTGCTGTAATTTAGGTTTGTTCTAGATTTTGATAAATTAAAAGAAGCCTACTTAGAGAAGCCATTAGTGGTTATGTTTATGTGGTGTTGAACCAGTTCGTAATGAAACGTCAAAACATACATTAATTACAAAAGGCTATAGAGAACAAACTGTCGGTAATCTGCTGTTCATAATTGTGGGCGCGACACGATTACCTAAACTTTAATTATGTTTTTGGGAGGATACGCCAGGTGGGTACCACTGCATGCTGGTGCCTGGGAGGAACTAAAGGCGGAACTTGAAATTATTATTTTTCGACTACTGAGTGTAATGTATTTGCTACATACGTAGTATTTATAATATCTCGGGTCGTGGAAACAAACACCTTTATTATTATTAATCGCGTGGATGTCAGATCATCAAAAATGAGTAAAAAAATTTGCAAGGGTAATTCTGTTAATATGTTACCTAGCATATTGACAGAATTAACCTTGCAATTTATAAAATTAGTTTGGATGAACACAACACACCTGTGATGGATGTAAAAAAGAAACGGATTTTGGTCAAATCGTTGAGTTGTCAAAACGAAACGTCTAGGCGAGGCTCACAAATTGAACAATTTAGACGATAAATCAAACAAAACCGTCTTCTTGCTTGAACAGTCGAAAAATGTTGTTTATGTCTCGGTGAAAGGGTTTAACTTAAATTTCAATTTAGAGAGCGCCGGACGTCAAGCGGGTTGAATAGAGAAATTCAGCTTTACAAGTTTAATTTTTGCTTATTCGGCGTTTGTGCGAACAAGCAGAAATTACAATAGAATTAATATTTACTTGCCTACTTTGTTTTCACAACTGTTGGCTTGGAAAAATTTGCGCAAAGATATTATGGCGGGCACAGTTTTATTTAATTGAGCTTTGTTTAAAAGACTTTTGCTTATCTTTGGTTTTTAAATTATTTACAGTTATATTTCAGTAGGTATATAATAAAACCTCACTATTTACTATTTAGCAACCCGAATACATACCCGTTGCATACTTCCTCCAACAGGAAGGAGGACTTATTCCCAACAATCCAGAATCGCTATGTAATAGGCAGATTATTTAAAGTTTGTAAAACGTTGTTTAAGGTCGGGCAGTGTTTTCGGATATTTCCATCTGGAATTATGAGAGAACAGCCCGGAGACAGAATCAGAATCATTTATTCGTAAAAATAGGTAACAATTACAACAAGATCTTAAAAAATAGGTAATGCGCTATGTTTTGCCAATTGACATACAAATTATTAAAAGCAAAAAAAACAAAGATTTTTATGATATACTAAATTATTACATTAAATTAAAATAAAATTACAATAAATTGTGAAAGTATAAGAGTACCATAATATGATTGTATTAACACATGTAAACTATCATTTCATGTCAAAATTTAAAGTCAATTCAATTCGATTAGAGATAAATTTAAGATTAATATAAAAATATGGATATAAAACATTAAAATTCATGTATGCATTATACAGATAAATGTTTTTCAATACACTTCCTCGAAAACTGGTTCATATCGCACTACGATTAGGTTCAAAATGCAATGTATTTCACACGAGTGCGATTTTTTTCATTTTCCAACACGTGTGCGAGAATGAAAATTGCTACAGATAACTATACCTGTACCTAGTCCAAATTGGTTCAATGCCTATAGACGGAGGTGTTTTTTTTTCGATAAAGCAATAATGCGTCTTTACGGCGCAAATATTTTTAGGATATTCAAATTGTGTTTATAATAAATAGAATATCATAGATTTCATGATTATTTAAAACTAATATTTACTTTTATAAACAAATTAGCATTTATTTGTGATCTAAATTCAAAAATCTTAAAAAAAAACCTATTTTTTTATATTATTCTGTATAGCGGCTTTATACCTTTGCTTCTCCTTCAACCTGGCGAAAGCAAAGCGCGGAAAAAAAGAAAAATAAAATTTAAAATCATTGACAAAAACCTATTCATGACAAAAATATTTTTCGTTCTTTTATTTTAATTTTTTCAAAAGTGTATTGAAAAACGTCGTTTGATACACGTGGACATTTGTTATTGCAGTTCTTGGCTCAAAAACACCCTCGCCTACCGGTTCGGGAGTTAATTTCGCCTCGGATGCAATATCGAACTTTCTCCACTTGTATCAAAATGTACTATTACAAGTATGTTAATATAATTTTCACTGCCTTTCTTGTGGCAGGAATCGGGCCGGCTGAACATGAGATCTTGAGTTCGATTCCTGGGTCGGGCAAATTGTTATTCGCTTTTTACATCAGGGATTTGTCAGTAGCAGCCACGGAGTCTGGATTCGTGCCAGGTTGATGGCAATAGGCTCGCCCCCTATTTCATGGGATTTAAACATAACTGGCGAAATGTGGGTGTACTATTAGGTACACCTCACATAACCTAACGCTTCGGACATTGCAGTCGTGATGTTATGTTATGTTAATATTAATTTTCCTATTTCACCGTGCACTTTCGCCCCCAGAATGCGGCAAGCGGCGTACGATAGGCGTAGCAACGAAGCGTATCGTGGGTGGCGTGGAAGCGTCTCCGGGCGACTGGCCGTTCTTGGCGGCTATCCTCGGAGGACCTGAGGAGGTGTTCTATTGCGCTGGCGTGCTCATCGCCGACCAGTGGGTGCTGACGGCCGCGCATTGTGTTGGGAAGTGAGTATAATGGCGTTTCTTTCTGAAATGAAATCAGGCAGATCTTTCAGCGCAGTGGCAAACTTTTTGCATGGACGTAAAGTCCTTTTCAATACACTTCCTCGAAAACTGGGGCATATCGCACTATGATTAGGTTCAACATATAATGTATTACACACGCGTGCGTTTTTTTTCATTTTCCAGCACGTGTACTACTATACCTATACTTAGTCCAAATTGGTTTAATGCCTATAGTCGGAGGTGAATGTTTTTTTTTGTTAATTTTGGCAAAGCAACATGCTTCTTTACGGCGTAAATATTTTTGATTATTCAAATTATGTTTAGATGTAAATAGAATATCATAGATAAATATGATTATTTAAAATGAATATTTACTTCTATAAACTAAGTACCATTTATTTGTGTAATAAATTAAAAAAAATAATGTTAAGCTAATTACCACTTTTGCTTTTTCTTCAACCGGGCGAAAGAAAAGCGCGGAACAAGAAAGAAAATTATCATAGATTATTATTAGTTCATGACAAAAATATTTTTCTTTCTTTTTTTTTATTTTTTCTTTAATAGTGTATTGTAAAACGTCGTTTGATATACTTGGACTTTTGTTATTGCAGTTCTTGGCTCAAAAACACCCTCGCGTACGGCTCGTGTGTTAATCCCGCCTCGAATGCAATGACAAACTTTCTCCACTTGCATCAAAATGTACTATTCAGACCACTTCAAGCCTATTCCACGTCGATGAATGTAACCGCTGCCTAAACATCCCCATTATATCTACATTCTATTAACCTTTGCAGCCACACGGACGTGAACGGCTGGACGATACAGCTGGGCATCACGCGGCGCCGCTCGCACGCCTACTACGGACAGAAGGTCAAGGTCAAACGCGTGGCCCCGCACCCGCACTACAACTCCGGCATCGCCCACGATAATGATATCGCCTTGTTTCAGGTTCGAATTTAATGTTTTTTTTTTTGTAATATTTACTTTATATTTTTGTTTCTTAATATAATATCATAAATCTTCGGTTCATTATGATGTAATAATAGATGCAACTTAACAATTTAAATCAACAATATTTCAAAGAACCTGCTACTTTCAATATGGGCGATCAGTAATTTGCGACTTCATAAAAGTTCTTTCAAACCTGGTAAAGACAGATTGCAAATGTGGTTCGACGGGACTCTGACAGATACTCCAGGAGCCACGTCCGCAAAATTAATCTATAGATAACAGTTTGTGTTTTGATGTGACGTGACGGTATAAAGCCAGCCTAATGTACGCATACTCAAAATTTGACGAAATGGGATTCAATGTATAAAAATCAAAATAGTTACGAAATGGGACTTTTTTGTTACGAGATGGGACGTAGCCATACTAACTTTGTATTTTTCAACTGTTTGTTTTCTGTCAGTTGCAGTATTGCACTCCTAAAACCGACTAAATCTTATTTAATCGTAATTTCTTTAAAAATAAGTCAAAGAACCCGTATACATACTATTCAAAAATAAACATGTACAAATTGACGTTCGCCTAATCCTGCACAGCTATCAGTCCGCGTGCGCTACCACGAGCAGGTGTCTCCGGTGTGTCTGCCGCCCGCCAACCGCGTCCTGAAGCCGGGCACGCTCTGCACTGTCATCGGCTGGGGGAAGCGCGACGATAAGGAATGTAAGTCAATTTGTATGCTTTACCTGCGTTAATAATACTGTCAATTTTCATCAATCATCTGGTTTTGTAAAATATTATATAGGTCGGAATTTTCCACTTTTACTTAATATAAGCTCTGAATATTTAAGAAGGTAGGGTTTAGGATTCGTGTACGCGGTGATTGAGCGCGGCTTTAGTATCAATCAGTTTAGTAAACAAAATTAGGAACTTTTAATTTACTTCGTATCTAAACTTAGTGGGAGCAAATGGGGGGTTAAGGCCGTGACCTACAATCGTTACACAGCACGACCATTGGTTAAGCGTTATTTAATTCGTTGCTGTTACTTCGTTTCTGTTCGACAAGTGTCAAATGAAAAGTAAGAACGAAAGAGGAAGACACGAAAACATGTCTACAAAACACGTGGCAATTACGTTTGTAGATAGATGTCGATCATAGTCATACAAGCATGATCGACTGAGGAAAAGCTATACAAAGCTGAACTTCATTTCTAAAACTTGATAATGATACCCGTGAGAACAGCCGCGTACTGTATCCATTAATCATGATTATTTGCCCACAGTATCAGAATACGAGCCAGCAGTGAACGAGGTGGAGGTACCAGTCCTCAACCGGGACCTGTGCAACCAGTGGCTAGAGCACCGAGACCTGAACGTGACGGAGGGCATGATTTGTGCTGGCTACCCTGAGGGCGGCAAGGATGCCTGTCAGGTACGTTTGGAAATCAATAACATGGTATATTCACTTCTACATAACCATAGATGTAGACATTATTTAAAAATATTATCTCTGTTAGCAAGAGCCATATGAAATGAGCATTAACTCATATTAAAGCAAACAGAGCCTTAAATAAAATTGATAGTAAACCACTTGCGAATTATGTAGGTAAGTAACTACTTGAACTAAAATGTTACTAAAATCCTTGATCCTATTATTAGTATCAAACTACAATATATACCTTCTTATAGTTATTTTATGAAAACCGGCCAAGTGCGTTTCGGGCCACGTGCAGTATAGGCTTCCGTAGTAGCCCGTTATATTCAAGCAACTACTACATCTTAGTCACTTTAAAGGATTTTTATTGTAAGGATTTTGTATTTGGTACAAAATGATCTAACACCTAAGTTCAACAACTATTACTGTTAAACTGATGAAGTTATCTTAACCGCTATAGTTTTTCTTTCAAGTTCATGAAATGCACTATCATTATGAATTTTTCCAGGTTTTTCAAGCCAGCAGTTAAACTTTTAGAGGGGGGGGCGCCCTACTGGAACAAAAACGTTTAAAGTTTAATATTTCGTAAATGGAGCATTAAATCGAAAAATAGTATAAGCAACCCCGAAATCATTTTAAAAGACATATTCAACGATACCCCAGACGATGGGTTAAACGACGAAAAAAAAATCATACCCACTTCACATGTAGGGGAGCCACCCTAAAAAAATATTTTTCAATACACTTCCCCGGAAACTGGTTCTTTTCGCACTACGATTAAGTTCAACATGCAATGTATTTCACACGCGTGCGTTTTTTCTCATTTTCCAACACGTGTGCGGGAATGAAAATTGCCACAGATAACTATACCTATACTTAGTCCAAATTGGTTCAATTCATAAAGTGATTATTTTTTCAATGCCTAAGGTGATTGTTTTTTTTAATCTCGGCGCAGAGTTAAGCGTCTTTACGGCGTTAATATTTTTTGAATATTTAAATAATGTTTATAATTAGAATATCATCAAAACCATGATTATTAAAATAAAATAAACGCTGCTTAGGAACAAATTAACATTTAGTGTGTTCTAAACTCAAAAATATTTGAATTTTATATTTTTCATATTAGGCTGTTTAGGGGCTTTATACCTTTGCTTCTACTTTAAACTGGCGAAAGCAAAGCGCGGAAAAAAAAAGAAAATTTAAATCCTATGATTTTAATTCTAATAATTCTTGACAAAAATATTTGTCGTTTTTTTATATTATTTTTTCAAAAGTGTATTAAAAAACGTCGTTTGACACACGTGGACATTTGTTATTGCAGTTTTCGGCTCAATAACAACCGTCGCCTGCGGCTCGGGAGTTAATTACGCCTCGAATACAATAACAAGCTTTCTCCACTTGTATCAAAATGTACTATTCCAAAATTTTATTTTACCACGTTGTCGGCGTAACTGATATTCATACCTCAGGTTTCCGTGTTTCTACAACGATTTTCATTAGGATTGAAATAACCTTTTCGGAGCATTATGTCGATCCAATAAATTTTTAGGGTTCCCTAGTCAACCTTTATAGTTTCGCTACGACTGTCTGCCTTGGTGTGGAGTTTTATTTTTGCTTTGTCTGTCCTGTGGTGTAGAAAGTGTCGTTAGATAGGTCGTTTAAAAATTTTGCGGGTGTGTGCAAACCATTTTTATTCTCAGGGGTGTGTTTGGCTAGTCTACTACCTATAAAACGTACTTCAGAACATATTTTTCATTTTTCATACTCGAAAAAAGTAGGTCTAAAGTTGCCTGAGGAGCGGGTTGAAAGTAATACTTTTCAGCCCTAGGGAGAATCGTTTTCAACTGACAGCTGTCAAATTATTAAAAAAAAATAGTCCATTTTTCTACTGAACCATGTTCCAACTTTCTATACAGCCACGATGTAAAATTCAAATAACATACAATTAAGTATTAATTAGAGAATATATATTTTTTATTATTTCTTTAAAATAACATAGGTAATGGCTGTATAGCTGGCCGGTCACATAAAGAGTGCAGTGCGATGCGAGCTCGAACACGGACGTGTTTCCACTGTGCACGGCACGAATTTTATTCGCGTGTTGCGCGGCCATAGCCGCTGCTCGTTATAACTATGAGTTCAAAACAACTTATAGTAAATGAATTGCTGGCATTCCTAGTCCATGCCATCGACTACATGGACGAGGTGAGCATCCTGCAGATTTGCCGGTCCAATTTCAAGGAGGATGACATCAGCAGCGGAAAACTCTTGCTGTTCCAGTCCCTTGGAAAACTGGACCAGATGCCCTCTCGGCGCAGAGATGGAACTGAGAAGAGCCTTCAAGATATCATCGATATGTTGAAGAAGACTGACCCGGACGACGTGCCAGATTTCGTGGCGAAGGAGCTAAGTAAATTGCCTCCCGTCTGCTCTTGCTGCTAAAGGACATCACTACCTTGAAAGCGGAGATGACCAGGATGCAGTCCAGAATGGAGGTTTCAGAAAAAACTAATACTGAACTACGTGCGGAAATAGCATTATTGCGCAACGTGGGTTCGGAAATTGGGTCACCTGAGGCCTCAAAGGTGAACACACGTCGAGGGGCGCAAAATGCAACCATCGGCAGTTTTGAATCGGCGAACACAAGTGCGTCACCAGCTGCCGATAGCGCTGAGCAAGCGCCGCTCGCCGCTGTCGTCGCCCGCGCCACAACACCGGCTGCGGATACGTCACGCGTAGGTACGTCGACCCCAAAACGTGCCTATGCTGCTATTGTCACCAGCGGTAAAACTGATGCGTCGCAGCCTAAGCGACAAACCAGGAAAGGGGAAAAATTGAAAATGGGCGCTCAACCAGCCCTGGCTGCGGTCCGTAGATCCGTGCCAAGAACGAGCCAAGTTGATGAGGAGGGTTTCACTAAAGTGGAAAGGAGGAAGAAGAAGAAGCCCTGTCCTCGTAACCTGTGCGGTACCGCATCGAGTGGACCCAACATGCTGCTGCGTCCTGCTGTGCCTACGACGCAGCTGTACATTTCACGTTTGCATCACTCTACTACAACTGAGGAAGTGGTGCAGTATTTGAAAGTGAAGACCAACTGGACTCTGAGGGTCGAAAGGTTGGAATCGCGCCACAACATCAACTTTAAGTCATTCGTGGTACGAGTTCCAACCCACCATCTACAGACCTGCATGAAGGAGGACTTTTGGCCGAAGGGTGTCGTATATCGACGTTTCCGAGGGCGGTTACGCGACACCACGCAGCGAAACACGACGCCGACAACGTTGCGTGTATAGTTTTAGTCTCGTATAGTTAAAAATATGTATTAGTACGTATGTTATTATTGTTAATTATTATTTTGGGTATTTTACCTATGGGCCTTAGTTGCCTGATAATAAAATGATTATTATTATTATTATTATAAAAAAAAGCAAAATAGGCGGGAAAGCGGTCTTCCGTGGTCCGATCTTCATTTGTTGATTGAATGTTTTTATTTTTATTTTCCTTGTATTCGTAATGAAAAGCACAGTGTTTGCCTCGGGTTAAAGACTTATTAATTTAGTCCCTCGAACTACTGTACCCATAATAACTAAACCCCGTCTCGGGACTAAATAAGTTACTTTCACCCCTTGGGTAACAATGTACTATTTCATCCCTTCTATTCGAGCGATTCTGCAGCGAGGTGTGAGACAGGGAGACGTCATATCTCCGAAACTGTTCACCGCTGCACTGGAGGTTGTCTTCAAGGTTCTGGACTGGAGAGGGCTAGGCATTAACGTCAATGGCGAGTACATCACCCACCTTCGGTTTGCCGAAGATATAGTGGTCATGGCTGAAACCATGGAGGACCTCAGTACAATGCTCGATGACCTCAGTAGAGTTTCCGGAAGAGTGGGTCTTAAAATGAACATGGACAAAACCAAAGTCATGTTGAATGCCCATGTCACAACCATCAAGATCGGATACTCTACACTCGAAGTTGTAGATGATTATGTGTACCTGGGTCAAACGGTCCAGTTAGGTAGGTCTAACTTCGAGAAAGAGGTCAATCGTCGAATCCGACTCGGCTGGGCAGCGTTCGGGAAGTTGCGCGGTATCTTCTCGTCCAACTTACCACAGTGTTTCAAGACGAAAGTCTATGACCAGTGTGTGTTGCCAGAAGTCACCCAAAGGGCAATGGAGAGGGCTATGCTCGGAGTTTCCTTGCGCGGTCGAATCAGAAATGAAGACATCCGCAAGAGAACCAAGGTAACCGACGTGGCCCGGAGAATTGCCAAACTTAAGTGGCAGTGGGCAGGGCACATTGCTCGCAGAACGGATGGCCGATGGGGCCGAAAAGTTCTGGAGTGGCGACCGCGAACCGGAAGACGTTGCGTTGGAAGGCCTCCCACTAGGTGGACCGATGACCTGGTGAAGGTTGCGGGAATCTGCTGGATGCGAGTCGCACGGGACCGGTCAATGTGGCGACACTTGGGGGAGGCCTATGTCCAGCAGTGGACGTCTTTCGGCTGAAATGATGATGATGATGAATAAAAAATAACGATGTTTCGGATCCTATATTGCTAAATTATTTTTCCTAAATTGATAAATATTTCATTCCTATTATGAAAAAATACATAGACGCTATGAAGTTTAAACTTTGAAAAAAACGGTATGGAAAGAACTGTGGTTGACGTAGCGCGCCGGTAACATTGATAATTAGCATTTGTAGTACGAAACTTGCATGAATTTTCTCACGTCGGGACTGGATCCCCAGGCACGTGAGTTAAGTCATGCCAGCGCTTCGACACGTAGAACAAATAACATTTTTTGCTCCGGAGAAAATAAATATCAACCTAGAGAAAAACACTAATGAAACTTTTCTCCTTCAGCAAATTTGTCTTCAAAGTTAACGAAAAGCTCTTAGCACACTATAATTAAGTCCGCAAGAAAACATACCAGTGAAGCAATAAAACTAAAAAATGTTCTAATACGACTCCCAAACAAATATTTGTTCAGCCAATAAGTAAATCTAATAAGCGAGTAAGTTGCGAGCTGACGACAATAAACATCTCTTTGCTTCAGCCGTCCAATAAGGAGCTCGTATTTACTCCACTCGACCGAATTCATTGGAGTTCTTTTAGGAACGCTACACTTTAACGGTTCAGTGAAGCGTGCTAATATCCCGCTGGAGATTTTATGTAGTTTTATAATGTTGCTCGGGGATGTTAAAGTTTGTAGCTTGTGAAATAGCCTTGCAGAACATCTTAAACACACAAATATTTGTAAATAGTAGACTTTACTCATCTAGATAGTCTTCTTTCAACTTGTACCGAACCGGTAATTGCGATCAACGTGTGGGAAGTAGCAGAACGCGAAGACTGGCTTTCTAGACAACCGACAAACGGGATCCCTACTTTTTGCATAATGTTCTTTTTCCTAATATACTTTGGCATAACTGTTTTGGCATAATTTGTTTTGCCATAATAATACTTTGCCAATTTTTTTTTTGGCACACTGTTTATTTTGGCATAATCATCTTGAAGGCTTACTTGTTTTGGCATAAATTTAATTCGCATAATTTTACTAGGCATAATGACTATTAGCATAATTGTATTTAGGGATACAATCAATAGAAATACCGGAATCACATTTGAGTTGTTTTTACGTATTTATTTTGAATTAAAAAATCATTTAGTTGTGCTTTAAAAGTGACAGTAACGAATCGCTGCAAAACCGACTCCACGTAGTCTTGTCTGCCCTACTCCTAGAGTGTAAATAAGCCCGCGTCATCTTGTGGTATGCTACAAATAACCAACATATGCGGCAATTGCGGTATGTGGCAGCCTGTTTTACACCGAGGCAACATCGTGCCTAGATAACTTGCAAAGCATCGTAAACCGTAACCTATAAACTGTATAACGCACCAAAAATGTAGCATGGAATCCATTGTGTTTGGATCGAAGCTGCGACTGGCTGCGAGTCTGCCACATGACCCAAGGTGTTGCCATGCCGCACGATTCATGCACACATGCGGCCTTGTGGTATGCCGCATTGCCGCACAGTGTTGCCCCGGCGTAAAACAGCCTTTACAGGGAAAAAACTCACATGTTTACAATCAACTTTGTTCAAAACAAGTATGTTATGTATTAGGGATTCATGAATATTCAGGAGATATGGTTTTTTTCCAATCGTCAAAATAAATTGGTATATCCAATTAGGGTATGTGTAACATTTTAGGAATTAATTATGATTAGATAAATTATGCTTAAAAAATTATGCGTAAGCTGTTATGCATAAATAATGTTATGCGAAAATATAATTAGGAGTAACAAAAGTATGCCAAGTTATATTAGGTCTTAAAAAAAAAAACTCAAAGCATTTATTTCAATTAGACCATTACGGCACTTTTGAATGTCAAAATTACAAATAAAAAACAAAGCTACAGTCCCAGTCACAAGGCATAATAACTTGAGAAAGTACTGTAGTTGCCCATTCCCTAGCGTAGATCTCTATGGAGAAGAACGGGCAAGAAACTCCATGGACACTCTTTTGAATCAAAATATTGGTTACATCATTAATTTTGAAATTATACATATATGTGAGAACGATGTAGAAAGACGTGCACATTAAGAGCGTCCAGAGTAGAAAAAGACAACAATTGAACAACAAACGAATTAAAATGAACCCTGGCAGCCAAGAGATGACCAGTCCCAACTGACAGCGCCCGCTCATGAACATGACGCGCGCATCGGCGCCATTCAACTCAACCATATTGAAGGGAATTAAATGACCCGACACACCCGCAACCATCAGCGAGACATTTGAGTGAGCATGACATTCTCTCAGCCACCAAGGCATATTCAAGTCAATGAAAGATAACTAAATGTAAATGGTGGCTGAACAATACAAAGTACTCACACATGTGCTATGCAATTATATAATACTAAGAACTGGAATCTACACAATGCAAGTAGGTATATTTTTACAATCTTCTGCAGCTTCCACAATACATCAACATGGGAATCA
Source organism: Xestia sexstrigata (assembly GCA_941918905.2). Classification (NCBI taxonomy): domain Eukaryota; kingdom Metazoa; phylum Arthropoda; class Insecta; order Lepidoptera; family Noctuidae; genus Xestia; species Xestia sexstrigata. The sequence goes on from OW799201.2 coordinate 24,617,249, forward strand.
ATACTTCTTCTTCTTTGCGTGTCGATAGACTCAAATAATGCCCGACCAGTACAATCAATTAGTTTGCCCCTATGGTTGTGGAGCAGGACCAGCATTTAGCCAAGCATTTTTATCGTCAATGTAATCCCCCAACTTATAATATGCTTGCCTATATAGTGTGCGTTTTATACAAGATTTAAATTTCGTCTCGTTCAGTTGAAGAATGTGGGGAGGTATTTTGTTGTAACATTTAAAATGTTATGCAAATGGATAGGGAACCCCGACAAACGTATTTTCTAATTGTGCTAGCTTATGTCAGTATCACACATTTTTTACTTTTTAATCGACGATAACGCTGATACAAGCATTTTAGTTTGTCCTGTCTTGTGAGTACGATTCAACTGATCGCTTTTTAACCGCCAACGTCAGATGCAAGATTGAGTACTTTAATAGAGGTTAGATTTATTGCTGAGCCATGTTCCGAAGAAGGTCTAAAAGAATTCCCAAGTGTTTCGTAACTGTTTATCTAGCTGACCTTCCTAAAAAAAATAGGGATGCTCACCTACTTACTTAGGAGATCACCCGAAACCCGGTGTTGATTTAGAAAATATTTGCACTCATGTTCCAGTATCAAGTTAGAAACCCTTTTCATTCAGCTGTACAAAGTGTGCAGATAATACTTACATAAATCTTTACAGAAGAAACGGAACTGAAAGAAATATTTTAATTTGCCATTTTGAGGTTACCAGTGTGCTGAAAATAAACTGTAATAAGACTGAAATATTCGTTTTATAAGTTAAATTTAAGCCATCAAAGTTTTATATTAGGAACCTAAATTAATAAAATATCGCTGGACTTTACACACAGCGCCATCTAGTGCCACACTAAGCAACGAGGCTTGTGTCGTGGACACCAGATAGTTGATATACTACATAGATACTTTTTGTAAATACATACTTATTATACATATAAACATCTATGACTCGGAAACAAATGTCCATGCTCATCACACAGACATTTGCTCCTACCGGGATTCGAACCCGGGACCCCAAGAACGTAAGGCAGCCTGTTGTAATTGTGGTCTGAAGAATCAAGTTCCTAAATATTTACTGGGGTAACATCGGACATCAAGCTACGAGTACAATTTGAACTTAGAATATCTTTTATTGACATTATAAATGCCATTAAAACCTAACAAAAAAGTATACCAACAAGTAGGTTTTACAACATCCGCCCTTAATATAGTAAAGTAGATAAAGTAGTAATGCTAAACACAATAGAAAAGAATTAAACATTACTACCAGACTAAACAGAAATACAAAACTTACACTGACGAAAAATAAATAAATAGAAAATTATTCTACCTATTTATCACTAAACCCATATTAACAACGCACCTAAGCTGAGCTATGCGCCTTAAGGGCTTGGTTAAAACATCAGCTGTCATTTTATCCGTAGGTATAAACTTTATATCTATAAGACCCTCAGTAACCTTTTCACGAATAAAATGATATCTCGTATCAATGTGTTTGGTTCTATTGTGGTGGATTGGATTGAGCACAAGTTTCTGTGCACTTTGACTATCGTTGTATAGCAACACCCTGTCAGCAAAAACAGTAATGTCACATACTAACCGTCTGAGGAAAATAGCCTCCTTTGCAGCACTGGTCAAGGACATATACTCAGCTTCTGTAGACGATAAGGCTACCGTCGGCTGCTTCTTACACTCCTAGCTAATAGGTCCACCTGCTAGCGTGAAGTAGTAACCAGTGTACGATCGACGGTCATGTACACAGTTCGCCCAGTCAGCATCAGTGTATCCATACAGCCGGCTACCGACTTTCCTGTAAGTAATACAGTAATCCATAGTACCTTTTAAATACTGTAACACCCTTTTAGCTGCCAACCAATGCCTCTTATCATAACAGTTATTAAACTGGCTTAAATAGCTTGTGGCATAAGCTATATCGGGTCTCGTATTCACAGCTAGGTACATGAGACATCCTATCATGTTTTGGTAAGGATATTCACCAAGAGATGTTGGATTACCTTTTTCCAACTTGTTATTCTCCAAAGGTGTAGACATCTCCTTGCAATCTCGCATATTAAACCGCTCCAACACTGCCTGGATATAGGTCTTCTGACTGACCACAATTTTATCGTCAACACGGTTAATATTTAACCCTAAACAATACGACAATACACCCAAATCTTTTAGTGAGAAAAACTTTTCCAAGTCATTTTTGACAGCGTCAAATAAACTTTTTTCTTTGTAAAAAACAATTAGATCGTCAACATAGACTGCAAGTATTATGGTTTCATTACCAAACTTTTTCAAGTAAACACATGATTCCGCAGATGTTCGTGCAAAGCCAATATTCGATAGAATTTGACGTCACTTGATATTCCAGGCTCGAGCTGCCTGCTTCAAACCATAAATGGATTTTCTGAGCAAACAGACTTTACCTTCTGCCCCGTGCTCAGCAAATCCCTCGGGCTGTTGCATGTACACCTCCTCCTCTAAGTCCCCATTGAGGAATGCGGTATCAACGTCCATGTGTTGGATCTTTAAATCCATTTCTGCCGCCAACGCTAAAAGGGTACGCAGAGATGAATTTCGAACCACAGGGGCAAAAGTCTCGTTATAGTCAGTCCCCCAAACTTGACTAAAACCTTTCGCAACTAGTCGAGCCTTATACTTGACTATTGCACCGTTCGCGTCCCTCTTTATCTTGAACACCCATTTACATGGAATAACCTTTTTATTTGGTTTATCCAGTAATGTCCAAGTCTGCTTATTCAATAAGGCATTGTACTCATTCTTCATTGCGGACATCCAGTTATCTTTATCATTGATATTAATAGCTTCACGATAACTTTTCGGTTCATCACACAATAAATCAACACCGTGAGTGCCGTATGAATAATAATCTGGAGGTTTACGTACTCTTTCAGGATACCTTCTCACAGGACAAACACCGTTGGGTTCATGTGAAGGAACCAGGGACAGATCACGTTGTTCACCCGAATGTAGAGACTCCGTGTCACCAACCCCACCAGCTTCATCAGTCGCGTCCACAAAATCGTCAACTTGCTCTACCTCCATGTCTACACCTTCTGAAGTAGGTGAAGAAGTAGAAGCAGATGAGACAGAAATCTGTGGCGATGTGGTATCTGAAGAAGTTTGTGAAAAAAGATTAATGACATTAGGGCTCACGACAACTTCAGGCTGAACAGAATTATCCTTCAATCCTGAAAAATTATTTTCAAAGAACGTAATATCTCGTGACTTAATCAACCTCCGAGGGTTTTCCGCGCTACGGAAATAATAACTCCTTGGATCGTCTGAATATCCAACGAAGATATGTTCAGAAGTTTTCATGTCCAGCTTCGTTCTCTGGCATGAAGGCACGTGAACTAAAACTCGGCAACCAAACACCCTTAAATGAGACAGGTCGGGTTTACTACCACACCACATTTCATATGGCGTCTTACCATCAAGTGCACGATGAGGTGACCTATTCTTTAAATAAACACTAGTCTCAACAGCGTCCTGCCAAAAAGCTTTTGACAGAGAGCTTTGTGCCAGCAAGGAACGGGCCTTCTCCACAATACTACGATTGCAACGTTCACTTACCCCATTTTGTTGTGGGCTGTATGGTACAGACGTTTCATGTCGAATCCCTTGAGCCTGCAAATAGTCTGTCAGCTCCTTGTTGACATACTCAGTACCATTGTCTGACCGAAGGGTTCGAATCTTATTGCCAGTTTGTCTCTCAACAAGTGCTTGGAATGCACAAAAATACTTCTGAACTTCTGTCTTAGATGACATACAATAAAGTGATATAAAACGTGTATAATCATCTACAAAAATAATAAAATATTTATTACCTTTAAAAGATTCAGTGGTCAGGGGACCACAAACGTCCGTATGGACCAATTCTAATGGTGACGAAGCCTTCTTGTACTTTATCCTTTTGAAAGGCTTCCGAGCCTGCTTACCCTTTACACAAGGTACACATGGTTCTTTGTCAACCTCAGTATACTCAACACCAACAGCTAGACCCTTTTTCAGTAGATCCATACCAATACGGCAGAGATGTCCTAGACGCTTATGCCAAAGCTGAAACTGGGACAAATTAGTGTGAACATTATAAGCTGAAAAACCTTGTGGTTTTACTGTACAATCTAAAGTGTACAATCCACCACAAATAGAACCATGTAAAACAGGATCACTTTTAAAAGAAACATCATTAAAATTATAAAAATTACAGCCATTCGTATCAAAAACAATCGAGAAACCTTTCTCCACTGCCCTTTTGACTGAGAGTAAATTACAATCTAGGCCAGGAACATGTACAACATTAAAAATCTTTTTGATATCGGTTTTTGTGTCAATAGAAACATCTCCTAAACCCACAGCCGGCAAACTTTTACCATTTGCTATAGTTATCTTCCCATCACAGGGTCGGTAACTATTAAACCATTTAGCATGTGGAGTCATGTGAGTAGACGCACCAGAGTCGATAATCCACTTCTCAGGCATCTGAACCCTTGGTGCAGACAAAGCCAGTTGCGTGACACCATCCAAAACCAATTCCGTGACACATGCATCCATATTTCCTGAACTAGAAGCAGTAAGTCCCTTATTTTTAGAACAAATTTCTGTAGAGCAGCTCGCCTTTGCCTTTTTCTCCTTCTTTTTGAGAGGACAATTAGGACTCTTGTGCCCTGGCTTCTTACACCGAAAGCAAATAACCTGTTTGTTAGTATGCAACGCAGCCACATCATCTTTAGTCTCCTTCGTCATTTCGCTCAACAACTTAGTCCTCACTAAATCTGTTGTGACTTCAACGCTCCCATTCTCAAGCGCCATTATCATGGGCTCGTAGCGAGACGTTAAACCTCCCAATATAATAGCTGCTAAAGAACTATCTTCTATGGTTTTGCCAATATCGGCCAGCTCTAGTGCTGTTGTAGTTATTGCCGTTAAGTAAGCTTCTAAATCAGAAAAATCAGATAAGGAGTACCTGTATAACTTGCGTTCCAACGACAGTTTACGACCCAAACTTCGATCCTCGTAGGATTTCATAAGAGCATCCCACGCTTCGAACTTCGAACAATCGAAATAGCAGCACCATCCACGGTAAGGCATATTTTAGAGAGAGCCTTTTCATCCTTTCGTACATCGTCGGGCGTCTTATTCCCTTCGACTACGCTTACAGTTTCCCACAATCCTTCATGGATTAACAACATTCGCATTTTAAATTTCCACACAGTGTATCCTTCTCTATTACAAAGCATCGGAATAGCATTTAGTGACATACCAGAAACTGCAGACGACATGTTAACTATCTTCAATTTTACCACCAATCTCCTTTTAATTTCGATCGTACATAAAATATACAGAGCTTCGTGCTGATAACGTGTTGTAATTGTGGTCTGAAGAATCAAGTTCCTAAATATTTACTGGGGTAATAGCGAAATGAAAAAAACTAGTAAACGTTGTACGATGGTTGCTATTCAAAACACATCAAGCTACGAGTACAATTTGAACTTAGAATATCTTTTATTGACATTATAAAAGCCATTAAAACCTAACAAAAAAGTATACCAACAAGTAGGTTTTACAACACAGCCTCACTACCGTTCCGCCATTCGGGTCGTCAAATATTAGGAACCCATATTAGGTACCCATGTTAGGTATTTATTTAAATCTTTTGAAATAATAACTTTGGTCCTTCACATAGCACTTAACTTAAATATAATCTAATATAATAGAACTGTTGATCATCCAAACCATTATTTAACACATCGTCAAAGCGGGATCAAAATTAAATTGAAACGAGTCAGCACTTTCGGTCGCGTGACAATGAGTACGGTAGGTCAGGGGCTTAGGGGCAGGGCAAGCGGAGGCTTGCTGACACTGCTTTTTAAATATCAACTTTATTTCATACCTATACTAGAATGGGATGAGATTGTATTACTAAATTGTATTTAGAGTGCTGTTGTATGTTTCTAAAACACCAGTCTAAACTTTGATTAATTCAGAGAGAGCATGAAAAACTTGAGTATGTATATACTTAGACATATTCATTTGATCATCATTTTTCACCATCGTTTGATTCTTCTCATCGTAGAAACACTTGAATTTAATTGAATTACTCCTGAAAAAATACCATTTTAACTTGATCACAAGACTGACAACACTTTAAAAGACGGCAAAACTCGAAACATAGCTTTCGTGAGAGTGTATTTGAGTCAATCTTCGTGTTCGAGGAAAACAAGTCAATTTCTCCAACGTAATCTGTTTGATTTCTTGTGACAACAAAAATACTTTTTCCTTATTACATTTCATGTTAAAAGCTTCATTCTATCTACCGAAAACATACCTTCTACCTGTTTCACGAAGTTTAAACGTTGATGAAAGTGATATTTGGCACTTACCTAAATAAAGTGGGTACTTACCTAAAATAGGTATTATTTACTATTACAACTTCAATGTTTGTGGGCCAATCATAAAGCCCCCCATCATAAAGTCCATACATCATAAAGTCCCCCATATAGGATGAATTTGAGTGTTCGCGTTACTCCGTCCCAATACAAAATGCGATATGAGTTCTTAGAACATTTGGACGCAGAAACGCAAAAACGATTGTGTGTGGGAGCCTTAAACGTTAAAGGCCGGGTTCTTAGAACATTTGGACGCAGAAACGCAAAAACGATTGTGTGTGGGAGCCTTAAACGTTAAAGGCCGGGTCACACCGGATGCATAGCGTGACGTGACGTGCGACGTGACGTGCACACGCGCGTGCTAGCCCTGTCACACCGGCCAAGACCGGTGCAGCACACACGCATCACGTCACGCGCGCACGCATCACGTCACGCAGGAACGTGCGTGCGAGCCAACTTGTCAGCAGCCATATTAAGTTGAGAGCATTTGGCGAAAAGAATTTGACAACAGCAGTTCTTCTGATGAAGAAGCGTTATTGTTGCTACTATGCCAAGAATCTTCTGCTGCTACAAAAAAACTTTGGGTCCATGATTTTAATAATAGAAGAGAGGAATGCAGTGAATACGAGTATCATATTTGCGAACTATTTCTATTAGTTTTTCCTTTAAAATTGTCTCCATTGCGAAAAAAAACACTCGTAAGCTATATTCTGTTTGTAAAAAATACAACCTGCCGTGTGTGCAGCAATGACCGTTGCGTGTGCGTGCGTGCCCGGTATGGCATCTAACAAGGAGCGCCATATAATACAACGTCATCACTGCAGGCGCGTGTGCGACGTTGCCGTTCCTCTACACACGCGCGCGCACTCGGTTTGTCAGTAGATGCGGCTCTGCGTGCGTGAGTGACGCACGTGCACACGTCACGCATCTGGTCTGGCTTCTTTCTTACAATTTCATACATTACAACTGATGTGTGCACGCGTCACGTCACGCTACGCATCCGGTGTGACCGGGCCTTAAAACGAAGTCTTTGTAAGGTATTATTATTATTAAACAAAAAGTTTTCCAGTATTTTCAATCGAAATTCGACTCCGTCACACCTAAGTACAATGGCGAGCCGCTAAACAATAAATTAACTAAACTCTTCGGCTACAAACGCACTGGCAGGTGACTTCGATACACGCTAGGCTATTGGCGAAGGATCCAAGCGCGCTGTGCGCCCGGTTGCTAATGAAATGAAATGATGATGAAATGAAATGATGTTTATTTTTGTAAGTAGGTTCTTACAAACACTTTTACACGTCATTTTTTTTAAACAAGATGGGGCCGGTGTTTCGTACCTGACTACTCTGAGAAGAAACAGCCAAAACAAACTTAGAGGTCATGGTCTCTTTTGAAGTCCAGGCATAATCTTGTTCAATTCAGATGAAGACTATGCAGATTAGTGTCTGAGATGGTCTTTTGAAGAAAGAACCACACAGATTTGAGTGGACCTGTCCAGTCAGTGCAAACATTTGCCAGTTATCGTGTAGCTCGACTTATAACTCAAGGAGCTCAACGAAACGACGAACAATACCAAAGAAAGGACATTTGGGTAGGTCGCTTATAGTACTCAAACTGCCAGACAGTCGTGAGGAAAAAAATAAAATAAAATATGTGACCCACATGGTCCTCACATTCACAATAATTAAATAAAATTAACAATAATTTACAAAACGAATGTCAAAAAAATAAAAATAAACATTAAATGTCACAATAATAATAAAAAAGTAAAATACTTAACAATATAAGTATTCATGTCAAATCAATACATGTCACATAAAATAAAGTAAATAATATAAAATAAAGTATAAAATAAAGTAAATAATATAAAATAAAGTAAAAAATAATAAAATACTAAACCAAGTAGGTATTCATGTCAAATCATTCAATGTCAAAGTGTATAAAAGATAGGAATTAATAATAAACAAGCGAAGTCCGAAATTTCGACATTTACAGAGCAAATTTCATTGGAGCAGCTTAAATCCCAAGCCTTTTTATCTTCGATATAGTGATTAACATGATAGTAGGCTTTCAGGCATAACTTCCGTTTTACAAACGATTTGAATTGATTTATTTAATGAGTATTCTACAACGTTCCCTGTGACGTTCCTTTTACTTCGGTACGTAACCTTAGTCTTCGTGTCACCTTTGGCTTACCTGATGTATTTCTCACTCACTCGAATCGTAGGTAATACTTAAATAATGCGCTACAATTTTTCCATCCCTTGATTTCCAGGGCGACTCAGGCGGGCCCCTACTGTGCAAGGACCCGGACGACCCAATGCGGTGGTACGTGGGGGGCATCGTGTCGTGGGGCATCAAGTGCGCGCACCCGCGCCTGCCCGGCGTGTACGCATACGTGCCCAAGTTCATCCCCTGGATACATCAGCAGATCGCACAGTATAACGACGACGACGCCAAGTCAGAAGACATATAACAAGGAATATACTGATGACATCACTTTGGAATAGAAAAAATCAAGAATTATATTTATTGAAATTAAATTAGCCAGGATATACAACTATTTTTTACAAGTTATATACATACATATATTTGAGGATATTGTAAACATGAAATAACTGTGGTAGATTTATATTTGGGTTTACCTTAGTAAGTAGTGAAAACAAATACCTACGCAAAAAGTTTATAATGTAGTTTATTATTCTTAAGTGGTGTCAAATGAACTTGACAATACACGACTCTGCACGTTTTGCAGAGAACTAAGATTATGACAATAAATATTTATAATGACAATAAATAATGATTGATGACAATAATCAAACAATTATATACAATCGTAAAATATAGTAGGTAAGTCAATTTTTCAAGAAAATCTAAATATATACACGAAGGTTTCGACGCATAAATTATATTATGTCTTGGGGAGTTGACTTAAATATTGCTTTCGACTAGGACAATAATATGGCTAAATATTTTCACATATCACTCGTATATCGTGTGATGTAAATTATTTGAAGCTGTGATAGTAATTCATTTATTATGAAGCGAACAAGTCGATATTGTAAGTATTAAAGTTTATCCGTGACTTGAAAGTTGACTTTACATGGTGACTGGGCGCACCTCGCGCCCCTCGATACTTTTTCTCGGGGTAGTCAGTCATTATCAGTGACATAGATATATCATTAATATTATACATATGAAGAAATTGTTTTTAATAATGCGAATTTTATATATAAGCTGCTTTTATAAGTAATGTAGTGTTCTCAAAGCTTTAGCAGACTTTTCGGATGATTGTTTTTAATACTGTACTCCTATGTTCTTTTATTTCTATTCTGTGTTAGTACCTAACTAGTGGAGGAAATTTTTATTTGTAATACGTGGTCATGAGTCCGTTACATCACGTCGAGCGACGGCACTTTGGCACAGTTGGACCAGTTGAGGCCACGAGTGACAAATAAGGTGGACATCTATAGAATTAAAGTGTATGTTTGTTTGATGTTTGATGTTAGTAGTATAGGGGAAAGTGCTTTTATAGAATAAAATGAAATCCCATTCACAAGGATGCAGGTTAAAAAAATTTAGACAACAAATGTTTAATAAAAATAGGTGTTAATCTATGCTGTCCTAAAATTCTTCCTCATGACAATAACTTATAAACACCGGGTTTTTATGCGATAAAATCGTAAATAATAAACAATAATAATAAAAATATAAATGAAATTCAATGACATTAATATAATAATGTAATATTTAAGTGTATGTAAATACTTTGACTAAATACTTTTATTTTGTGGCAAAGTTCCAAGTGGAAATTAATGCGTTTCATCTATGTAGGATTCAGAAATGATATTTGACAATAACAATTTTTGACAATATATTTAATAACAGACGTAGTGTAAGCTTTGTTAATATACAATTTAGAGACTTCTGTTTCATTATTATTTTTCTATATATAGGTAGTGAGTCATTTTTTAAAACCTTGAAATTAATGGAACTTGTAATTATATTAGAGAAATAGCTTTAATAGATTTTAAGACATCATATTATTAGATATAGTAGATGTAGGTGTGGTAAATATTTTTTAAACTTAGGACAAAAATATACTTAGTTCCTTTTATATGGGTAATGTTTTGATTTGTCGTATCGTCTCTAGATGTTCTGCGATCTACAGCGGTCTCTAACAAGACGTGATTATAGCGCAAAGCTATGCTCAAAATAACATAGGTGTACCTATTTATATAAGTATAGAATGGAGTAAACATTTTAGCGATGTGAACATGAATGACTTTACTTAACTAATTTGTTGGTCTAGGTAGGTACATTACACATAAAAGTAAAAACTTATTATTAACATCTACCTATAGAATTGCAGAGGTTATCTAAATAACTGAGTTACTCTACATGGCCTACACTAGCCTCAACTTTCGGACTAAAAAAATGGCACGTGTGCTGTCAATTGCCTCAGTTCTTGTTCACATCGCACTAAATATATATATACCTATTCTATGTTTACATGGAAGTATGGTTGTTGACTTCTTATGAGTCTCCTTCTCAACTCGAGCTTTCTACCTACTAGTGTTACGAGAGTAAAATCTATATAAATACATAAAATTACTATATCAGATATTTACATTACAGTTTTGTTAATATCATAGTAAAAAGATTCAACTCATTTTTATCTCAATATCTATCAAATATAATTTGAAAGAAATAATCATGTCGATAATTTTTATGAACTCATCTTTTTCTATGTAGTGACTGAATTAAAGTAATTTGAAAACGAGAACAGAATTTAAGAGAGAAGAATCACAATTATTCCAAATTACAAAATATTTAATCTGTTCTGGTTTTCAAAAAACCTAGATGTAGGTATTAGATAGTAAGATAGGTTAGGTAGAATCAAATAAATTAGTATTTTAGGGCCATGCTTTAGTGTTCTGTGACATCTTATGATACTTGTGATCTCTGCATTACGAACTCTGCATTATAGTACTCAGTATATTTGCTAAATTTATTTTCTACTCGCCTTTATGATTGCGATTTTTCTATTAATATTATTTTGGCACAAAATTATTCTTCTCTTCTATTTTTATGCATATTGTTTAGGTGAACTTGGCGGACGTTAAGGTAGCGTTGAAGTACGAATACTGATAAGGAACAAAGTAAAATTATTTTATGAACGAAAATCACTAGGTACCTACTCTAAAAACCGAGTAAGTACCTAAACCAAAATTAACAAAAAAAAAATCCCTTCGGCAAGCCGCAGGAGGAGGTAGATTTCGAAGAAGGTTTCACTCATATTTATTCTGGAAATTCAGAGGCTATAGCTAGCCACAGCTGCGCTGGCCAATTTTTTGTTTGTTTTTTTTTGTTTTTGTTAGAAGTACCTCCTTTATGAATACGTCAGTTGCCAAAAGACTTGGTCGTCATGGCAACGAATTTGTTAATGTTTGACAATTAAACGTCTTAATGGTTATCATACATTTTATAATCCTCCCATAGGAGTTTAGCATGGAAAAACCCTCAATTATTCATTTATTATTTTTTATTTCGAAAACTATAAGTTTTATCGCTAAACTTTAAAAGTAAAAATTGCAGAGTAAACAATTTGTTTTAAAAAAAAATATTGCGACGCTCAAAAAGTTTTGATTTAAAAGTTGTCCGTATTCTTACTCTGAATGATAAAAATGTTAAACGGTTCAAAAATTTTCCAAAGGAAAAAAGTTATGGCCAAAAAACTGATTTTCGAAAAACCGCCCCCCATGGACGAATTCCGCCCAAGAACTTAACCTAAGTTTTGACCCTTTCGATTTTTGGGCCAAGTTTGAAAGCAATCGGTGCATAATTGCGACCTGTGGAGTGTGGCTAAATTTTGTTTGGCGCCCCACATACATACGTATACGTAACGTACGTGTACGTATTTGTAACTTTTTAACCAGCGGTTGATTTGGGCTCTAGGGGTCATAACTAGACCCCCTATGGTCAAATTTTCAGAAAACTCGACTTAAGGTGCAAGACCAATAGGTAGATTTTTTCTGACGAAATCTACCTAAAATGCCGTCTATCTAAGGTAGATTTCGTCAGAAAAAATCTAGTAGGAGTGAATAATAGGTACCATCTTATTGATTCATAACCAATTTTAATAAGTGGGATGGAGCGACTCAATATTCAATATAATTTGAACAGGCGAGCACTTTTCATTTGTATTAGTCTGTCCAAGTTACTTCTGTAGTAGCGAAGCTTAATTTATAGAGATGTGTCTCAAACGAAACTAAGTTCGTTAAAGAATTATAAATAAACATAAAAATGCATTGGTATTTGGCTTTATATAGAACATGTGTGGAATATGCATGTTCAGCTCTTAATGTTTATATGGACGTAGTTTTACATGTTTAAATGTACATGTATCGCGTGTATTGTATACTGTTGTAGATTATAATTGCTGTTGGTAAATAAAATCTATGGTAGACTAAATTGTGTCGTGTTCAAAGCATATCTTCTACGAGTCAGCAGGTTTGACTCCAACCCATAGTTAATAAAATTATTAGATACATACGTATTTGTAAAAAATAGTGACTATAGTAATTATCGACAATAAATATTTTGATAATGAACAAAAATATATATAATTCTAAATGTCTACTGGTGGTTACGTAGTGGTTAAGTTTTCATATAAATAATAACGGAGTTTATAGTTATTAAAAAGAAAAATTTTGAAAATTGTTTATTACCGTTGCTAAAAATAACCAGGTGGAATAAAGTGAAGACCTAACCACTAAATATCCGTGAACTTCTTTACATCAAGCTTGGAACTTGACTTACATTGCTTTAGTCGATTGTTTAGTCAACAATTCCTTAGTCCTACATGATTTCCAACGAAACCATGCATTTCAGGCTAACATAACGGTTGTGTATTAAATGTTTAGTGGTGTTTACGTCACTAGTACGACGTCACTGTCTAGTGCTCGCATCGGTGTAGATACACTGGCCCCTATTGAATGTTGATTGTTGTAGACAAATATTTATTGGATAATGAGTGTTTCTTTACTAACTAATATTTATTGTACACTAGCTGGATACTTGTTATTTTCTAGTTACAACTAATGTTAGCACATTATCAATGAAATATGACGAAGTATACCTACCTACTATCCATACTATGAATCATCTACAACATTTTAAAGTAAGTAGTTTTAATTTTTCTTTTAGTATCTATCTGGGCTGGTCCTAAATTGTTATTATTTTAATATAAAATGATATGGGAGCTTACTTCTTTGATAGTGTGCTTAGAAAATTTTATTTGAGACTCATTTCTACTCTGTTAAATTAAAATCTTTAGATATTTTTATACCTATGTAAGTCGTACGAAAGTTTAGATATTGTCAATTTCTTGCCAACGAGTACTGTGTGCGCAAAGATATCAATTAATCTCAATTACATACATAATGTACTACGTATTACATATACGTATATACTATAAAATATAGTAATACTGATGCTCTATGAAATATTTAAATCTATACATTTGCCCTACCGCGTGAAAAAATACCTAATCGTGTTCTATTTCGTTGACAGTGTTGTCATGCTCACTAACACTAAAAATATGTACATATATGTACACTATTTAATAAACTATATTTTAAAACAAACTGATACTAAACTCGTTCTTTTTGCTGATGACATGAATGCCATTATAACTGCGGAAGATATGGGAACTCATAGTAGTAAGGTAAATAAAGCTCTGGCGCTCTTTCATTGTTGGTTTACCAACAACAAACACCAATAAAACGAATGCTAAGTACGTTATTTAGAACAACGTCGAGAAACAAGGATTCAATTGCCATAACCTTGAACGACAATATTATAATAATATTAGTAGATAGTGTGAAATTTCTAGGTATTTTCATTGATGAAAGCTTAAATTGGAAAAAGGAACTATCAGCTATAGAAAGTTCAATTAGTTCAGCTTGTTATGCTCTTAGAAGCCTTCGAGATGAAATTTCTATCGAACAATAAAAATAGTATACTACTCGCTTGTTGAGTCAAAACTAAGGTACAGTATTGGTCTATGGGGAGGTAGCTATGAGTACAATGTAAATACTGCTTTTGTTATACAAAAACGAGCTATAAGAACTATGCTGAGAATTCCGCAGTGGGTATCGTGTAAGGATTGCTTTAAAGAACTACAGATATTAACGGTCCCATGTTTGTACATTTTAGTTCTACTAACAAACCTTATGAAAAAGCTACGGGATTATGAGACACTTGAGGACAGAAATAAGCGAGAAGCTACAAGACGTAAGGACTTACCTACAATATAAAATACAACCGCATTTAAAAGTAGTGAGTCATGCTGCATGCTATCAATCAATAAAACTATTTAATAAACTACCGGGAGAGTTAAAGTCAATTTATAATATAAGTCAGTTTAAGCACCAGCTAAAGTAATTTTTGAAAGAAAAATGCTATTATACACTTGATGAGTTTCTCAGTGATGTGAATGTCTAAACTACATAGCATAATAATTTATTTGTTTTTGACATGATATTTTTTTTTATGTTTATTTTTTATCAACATAATTTATTTTTTTATTTGTGTGTGTTTTTTTTTTACATAATCTATGTATTTTTTTTTAATTTAAATGATTTATCTTTTATTGACATGATCTATTTTTTTCGTTAACCTGATTTATTTTTATTGAAATGATTTATTTGGATTTACTTTTAGATAACTTTTTTTATTTGCTAATGTAGGAAATTTTAATTGTATTATTTTATTTTTGAATTGTGAACATTAAAATCCGCGTTGTTTTAGTTTTAATGAATTTTCGACACAATGTAAACATTGTTATGAAATAAACAAATGAATACGTATGTATCCTTCCTTACATGATGTGGGAACTCCCTCTCCTCAGAGTTAACACTTTTTCTCGCGATCTTAGGAGGCGAGGGCAAGTCTAAAGATTTAAATCTTAGTGTTCCATACTAAAATGAAATGCGAAAAAGGAAAGCGAAGATGAAAACAACCAAAAAATAACCACAGGAGCAACGTTTAAAAGAATTAAATTCAATTGATTCTGGTAAGAGATATTTGGAAGGTGTGAAGGACAATAAATGTGATGAGACAATATTTCGTAGGAAATCAACTCTGTAGCCTAGTTTGTTGATTTATCGAACTTTTGTATTTTTCCAACATCTAGACTAATGAATCAACCTTCGTAGTTTAAAGATATTTGTCATTAAGAATTTAGATTAAAGTAATAATTGGGACTATGCTGGACAAATTTGAGTAAAAGATAAGTAGATGAATATGTTTTATACAATGGTAACGTTTTAAACACTTGTTAAAATTGCATTTTTATTTTATTACTCACGCCAAAATAACTGTGAACGCGATGGTGGAAGCGAGATATCCCATTGTGTACCTCCTCCATATAATGTGGATTTATATACGTGCTCTTTTGTGACCCAATTATTTAAACAAAGAATCGGATTATTACTATAATCTAACAATGATATAATTATGTAGACACGTAATAGATACGCACAAATTTCTCTGTACTATAAAGCCACTATTTTAGAAGATTTCCGTTTATATACAAGCTCATATCTGTGGAATATATCGTACATGTTTACTATATCGATGTTATGTGTGCTAGGAAGGTGTTGCTTTCAAAGCTATTTGTGATTCCTGTTTTTATACGATCCTGCAAACCTATGTGCTTGATATATATATATAAATATTTAGTGTAGTTTTGCAGAGTTTATGTCAATTGTTTGGTAAAGATATTGGTGTTGCAAACGATTTCAAGACTTTTGTTGTCATTGGTTTGTGATTGTTAATGAAGTTTGAGGTCTAATATTCATTTAGTTAGATAATTTATTTCATATGTTAAATAATATTTATTTGACGTGTTATTACAATTCAATTTCTAAAATTTTACCACGACTGAGAATAACTCAATATTTGCTACGACATAGTATATATGTAATTCTGCAGACTTCTTGTACAAAACAAACTTTGTACAACTATCTACCCTCACCAACAAAGTACCTATGCAGAATATTGTAATACAAAAATCTTTACCAAACCATTATAATTGATTTGTCGCCCAAAGTCATATTATATTATAATGGTTTAACCAAGTTAAGTTGACCTCGTACAGAACTTAGTATTGCGTCGTTAGTTTGTCTTTGTGGCGAGCCGAGCGTGTCGCTTGTAACCCTTGTGTAGCTTTACTTTGTTCCCTAAAGCTTGGATTAAATATTATGATAAAGAACGTGTTTTATTTTCACAATTCCTTTAAAAATGCATTGCATTTAAAGGTGCTTATTTACACTGGTTTTATATTATTAGCAACAAGCTAATTTTCGTTATTTCACCCCGTTCGACTTGCGCCAAGGGAAACGTGCTCTTAATTTGTTTATTTCACGTGAGCATAGTCGCGTTAAGTTGCGACTCGTGGCTGTTGCAACACGCGTGTCGTCCGAGCCTGTAGCTCTTGGTCAAGCAGTTAGGTCGATCTCATTGTTTCATTTTATGACAGGAGAATATACCTATGTTATTAAATATGTAGTAAAAAGGTGCCAAACTACTTCAAGCGAATAAAATTGAAACTACATCATCTGCCTAGCCTTTTCCCAACTATATTTGTCGGCTTCCAGTCTAACCGGATGCAGCTGAATACCAGTATTTTACATGGAGCGACTGCTTAACTGACCTCCACAACCGTTAGTACTGGGTAATACGATACCCCTCGGTAAGACTGGTTGTCAAGACTTTTTGAAATTGAAACTACAGTAGTAATTTAATTAATATTTTACTAATGGATACAGTATAGTTACATTAATCAACAATAGGTATAAATAACTAGGCGTTAGCCTCTTCCTAATTAGACGTGGTACATTTCCTTTATATATTCGGGCGGTTATTGAGTCAAATAACGACATAGATGGCGCCACCATCGCTTGACCCGTCTATTCGAATGTTAGAAACAGAAGAGCAGACTGTAACTTATTTTTATCATAGATTCGGTAGCTGTTTGAGTAAAAATGTCGATAAACAGGTATTCTGATGCTAACGATGGTGGCACCCGAAGTCATTTAACTCGTTAAACAAATTGTCAGCTAGTGTTGGGAAATATTGTTATAATTATTATTACTAATGATGTGGATCTTTAGAGCGACATTCGCCTTTCCCAACACTGGTGACAGTAGATGATGGCCCAATTGATAGTAACATCGGTGGATCTGCGTTCTAGCCGAGATTTATCAACTCTACGCCGACATTACTTTGTAGACCGAGGTTTACTTACGCAATACAATTTGTATACTAAATATTTCGCATTAAGCGGAAAATATGCATGTTTGCAATAAAAAGAGATTCGTAAAGATGTCTTGTTTTATTAATAAGTTTGCATATTAAACCCCAGTCTAGTTTTCATAAATTACTTGAACTAATTATACGTAACTTGTTAAAATATACTGCTACAATCGACAATTCATAGCTAAACTAAATAGTTAACACATCGAGGATCGTTTTGAAGGCGCTCTGTTAAACGTAATTGATTAATTTCGGTTTATTTTACTTACTTAATTAGTTGTTAATAAATAACTTTGTTACATTTATTGATTGACTTTCGAATTGACTCTCTTTCTCACGAAGTATAATACAATCTGTCTTAACGAAGGGTAACTCAAGTAAAAAAAAAAATTTTATCACATGACATTATGCAAGGTTTGCCAGAAAAAAATACCTTATTATCCCCATGGTATTTATTTTACCTTTATTATATTTATTTATTTTCTTAAAAATGTGGAGACTATCAAAACGGTCCTCGTACGAAGCATGAGTTCAAATAAGAGTTCGCACAACATCCAAGTTCAGTCTTGAGTATTTTCTCTAAATTGACTAATCGATTGATCTGTTAGGCCTCATTCTCGAAGTCAGCGGCGGCGCGGGCGCGGGGCGTTCCAATGCATACATTTAAATGGAACTGTTCGCGAAGTCAGCGGCCGTCCAGCGGCGTACGAGCGGCGAGCGGCAATCGAGCGGTGCCCTCGAGAGTTCGAGACTGCATTGACGTAGTGTTGTTGCCCACAATAAATCCAACTTTAGGAAGGAATTAGAATCAAAAAGATGTTGTCGTCGCTGTTTAGACGTTTCGTTCGCGATTATAGATATTAATTTCTCGTAACACAACACTAGGCCGCACAATCTGCCCGCTGACTTCCTGAACACTACAGCGCCGCCGCGCCACCGCCGCTAACTTCGTGAATCTTCTAATTCTGAAGTAGGTCTTACAGTAATTACAATTACACACGAGTTTACAAGGAAAGGAATGAGCAGAATAAAAATGTTAAATATAAAAACGCTCATGCTTAAAATTAATCAATTTAAAAAAAAATACGTAATAAAAAAGCAATATTATACATATAAAATATTGTGATGATGTTAATCACAGTCGAGATTCATGAAGATATACTATGAAAGGTGTCCTAAACAAATAATTAAGCAATAAAAAAAGATAATATTTAACTTGGAAAATAAAAATATACTAAAATTAAAGTCGAAGAAGCCTCAAATTATGAAAACATAAGTAAAACTTACAGTCGCATTAGACGAGTATTATGACAAATCATGTTATGTATAATTTTCGGTATAATATAATACACATAATATATAAGTACGCACGCTCGTACGCACACAAACACGCACGCACGCACGTAGGTAGATATGCACGCACGCACGAACGCACGTGCAATGACGTAAGCGTAATCGCCTTTTAAAACATTCGATTATCGAATAATTCAGCTACTTCACATAATGTCCGACATTAATTGTATTTATTCATAAAACGAATACGTGAATGTACTACTTATTATGATAACGTGAAATTAAACTAAACAGATCGTCTGGAGTTATTTTATAGTGTAATACTGTTTACATACATACAAAATTGGTCCATATCTGTCACACACCTTGTTAACAATGAAAAACCACTATGTCGAATACAAAGTTTACATAAGTATTACAAAAGGGAGCTACACTAATATTTTGTGTCTCCCTTAAGTTAACATAGCCCTAAATACTTTACTACTGCAAATAAAAGTACAACAGTCGTCCAATCGCGATGGACTAACTAAGGAAATAAGAGAAGAGCATGTGAAAGATATAGTCCTAAATTAACACCCGCCTACTACCGTAATTACAATCGACGTTAGTACAAATTGACAGTACACAAGGCTTTATACAAACAACTATACAATGTACAAATGAAACAATTACATTCTTCAGCAGAACACCTACGTCAACAATTACTTCTCAAGTATTCAGAACAAAGTCAAACTATTTTAGGCGGAGATCTATGAACGTTACTTAGGATGTACTTTTAGTTTGTCACTGTCGCACAATTGTCAAACTACAAGTACCAAATAGATACGGGAACATGTCTAAGTTAAAGCAGGATTTAAGTAAAGTTTATAGTGCTCAGCTTATTAGTGTTATATTAAGAAATGGTCTGGCAGTTACGAGTGACCTTATTCTGTCTACACTACATCCCTACTTAGGACATGACATTTTATATTAGCCGACTTACTATCGACGTGTAGCTTATCGATATCGTATAGAGTTGACCACGTAATTATCGATATTTATCCTTTCAAAACATCAGTCTAGTCAGTACATATTATTGTCGACTAACGAAGACTAGCCGATTCTAAGCTTGCATGTATACCATGAGCCGTGAATAATTATTTTCTTGGATTAAGAAACTCCAAGCAACCACTTAGCACAAGGCATCTTTCTCTCGTATACAAAACGAGGTATGTCATTCCAAACATGTTTATTAAAGTGTACAGTTTGGTTTTTCTATGAAATTATTTAAAACTGTGATCCAGACGATTTCTTACACAAATTAATATAATATACAGTATAATTTACTAAATAATGATGTTCCATTAAAAATAATACATATATCTACGTAAACACTATTTTAAATAGAGCCTCAAGGCAAATAGCTTCACAGATAAAATATAACATTTTATTTCAACAAATTATATAGAGTGGTGATTAGTTAGTGGCCGTACAAGTTACTTTTACTAGCATTTCATAAAATAATATTTTTTACAATTTGATATTCCTGATTATGCTTTACTACGGAAGTTATACTTCAAGATTAATTCAAGTAAAGATAAGTGTGATTTATAAAATTTATAATTAAAGATTTAAAATAGAAATATAAAGACTTAAACAGCCACTAAGCAATACCCTGTATAGGAAAATCTATGATTTCGATAACATATCAGTGTCGACGATATAATTCATTTACTTAAATTTAATGATATGAAGCAAGCGCAAAAGTTTACCAATTACAAACAATTTAAAATGTTTCATATTTTTTTATAATTTATAATTTTATACCGCTACGTACTTAGCATAGAAATTATATTAATATCAACAGATGAGGTGGCCATCAAAGGATTATTTAATTAGTGGGTCAGAACCACTCAGAACATTGGCACCGCAATAGTGCAATTGACATTGTAATTGTTGCTATGTATTTAAAACACCCTAAGATTTGTGCTATTCAGGCGACTGATGATGCCAATGATCACCTATCAAATTAATATAAAGTCAATGCTTTTTGTAATTCAATTATTTCATTAAACAATTTCAATTTTTCAAAGCCTTTCATAATTCTCAGTCATTAAATAGCCTCTTTCGAGAAAATATCACGTACACATGTCTACCGCTAACAAGTTTGAACGATCAAACGTTAAAAATCTTTGGTGTGTTCATTATAACTTACTAAAATGAGTATTTAGTCGATTTTAACACGATTTTCACCCGTGAAACGGAACTAGATCAGCACACCTAGATTGCGTTCAAGAGCTGTCAGCATCATAACTCCGTTTATAATAGTTATGTTGATCGCGTTGAATATAATCAGTAAGAGCCGCTCTTAGTTGTGGCCAATTCTCGCCAACAAAACATTTGTTTTAAAATTACCTTACGTAAAATTAACATTTTTGGAAGTTGTTTATCTAGCGAATTATTGAAATTTTATGTTAGTTAACTTTATTAATAGTAACTAATCAAACTATTGTACAAAGTGATGACTTATGATGAGTTTTATAATTATTTACCCTCATGTTCTGAGCAGATGTTTAAGGGGTAATTACCGCTCAAGGTTCGAAGTCGAAAGATGTTAGACTATTCGACAGGCGATCACAAAGAAAATATATTTATAGCTCATCAATAACATTGAGATAGTAGTTTTAAGTAGTTCTCCATAACTACCCTTAAAATTGATAAAGTCAAATGGGTAAAACGATCCTATAGATTTTAATTTGTGATCGCCAATCGACAATATTCTTGTTACATTAATGGCGCCTACTACAGACTAGCAAATACTGCATAATTATCAGAATAAATGCAATATTTGTTAACCTGTGCTAAAAGGACATTTTACGATACAATTAGCGAGATAATTATACATAGTTATTTGTCGATCGTCATTGTTAACATAAGAGATATTAAAGTGTAACAAAGTGATTCTATATAATATGCTGCTTTTAAGGTATTTTGGATCGGAATGGACATCCTTAAATTAATAGACTTTAGGACTCATAAGATTCATGAGGGACATTTATTTAGAAATGAAGATTGGAGAATTAGACACCTATTATAAGCTGGGAGACATGTCTAGCTACCGTAACAGTCAAAATGACGTAATTATTTCTCCTCTTTTAAGTGAATAGATCTGAAAATCCCATGGATTCGTTTCAAAACGCGTATTGAATTAACAATTGAAATTAATTAAATCGTTCTTCTGAAATAGTATTTTTGAGAAACTCCAAGCGAAAATAGAAAATTCTACAGGGAAGACGAGGGTACGAAGTATCTGTAAATGCATTTTCACAAATTTCACCCTTTTAACGATAGAGGTAAGATTCAAAAATAGATTTGCAAGAGACAACAGTGCTACATTTACTTTTTAGTCTTTCAACATTCGCTGTTTGGGTTCAAAGTGTTAGGCCTTTAACTAAAATATTATTTATATTGTTTTACATCTAATCTAAATAATAATTAATATTATTATACTGAGCGCGGCAACTAAATATTCGGTCCAGTTTTCATTAATTTCGGACTCCTAAATTCATTGGTCTTCTTACTATTTACCAGGAAAGTATTTAAAAATTAAAGTTCAATTAGGTACAGTAAAACAATTTTAGCACTTACTTTCTTCACGCAAGAGTCCGTTCTATAAATATTCTACAAATGCCATTTATTTACCAACTTTTATAAAACTGTATGCAGTCCATTCTCAGTCATGTTACTTCTGACAACAGCAATCCAACAGAAACGTTATTGCAACGATTACAAAGATCACTTTGATTTTGTGTCGTAGTGCTAGGTCAGAGGTAAGGTAACTGAAAGGACTGTAATCGCGCTGACACAGCACGCTATTATATTGTAACTAACGTAAATACATAAAGCTAGTAACTACAATCAAACTAAATCAATTCGTTACTTAGAATACTTCTGGAATATTTCATTCCACTCTTTATAGTACATTCAATCAAATAACACTATAAAACTAATTTCACACTGAACATTCCATAAGTTGTCCAAGAAACGTTCTGTTACGAATAACGTTGTAAGTAATAACCGACCTTATGTATATCGCGTTAGGGATCTAATTGGACTGCTGTATGGACGAGAGGAAAGCGGGGTCGACCGACGCTACCTTAGCCGTCAGGAACGCGTGCATGCAGAACAGTAAGCTCTGCAGGATTTGACATTCTAGCTCCTGGAAAAGTTGGTTAGAATCAGTACAGTATATATTCTAAAACAATATGAAAGATTAAAAAATAAAATAGGACATGAATCTATGGAACTTAGGAACCAATTAATATATATAATTATGATAGTTACCTTAGTTTCAATAACTTTAGTTTCGGAGTCCTGGAAGTGTAATTTTAGTTTTGATTTTCCGTCATCGCTCGATCCACGGAGCTGAGAAAACCTAAACAAAAAACAAAATAATTTTAATCAGGGGATATAACTCAATTAACGCATACTAAGGCATGCATTTCGTTTTGTTGAAAAGTCTATTCATTGGAATATAAAGTTGCGTACTATAGCAGCACGATTTATATTACGAAAAAATGTTAATGTTTATAAAAGCTAAATAAAATGAATGCCCTGAGTTAAACATGTCCAGTGCTGCAAAGATCGTTTGGCGCATAAATAACATTGCGTATGAGGGTGCTGTTGGTAAACTGTGGGTATTTTAATAGAAAAAAAAGCTGCGCCGCTGCGATCTCGTGCTGGCATGTGATGCTTACCTGTACGCCCACACGGGCTTGGCGCCGGGCGTGCCCTCGCTGAGCGAGAAGCCCGCCGACCAGTCCAGCGTGAGGCCGGCCGCGCGGCCCAAGTGCACCACGGTAAACGTCTTCTTCTGTAACAACACATCATCGTCAGCCAACACTGTTTCCGCTGTTGGGCCTGGAAACGGTCCTGCGAGAAACGGAGCGGAACTGGAGCAAATTGCTGGTATATAACACATGCCAGTTTACACAAAGAAAAGTTCACACCCTTCTTATCAAGCCCAGGAAGGCATAAGCCTTTCCGTAAATCGGCATCGGCAGTCAACGTTAATGCTTTTTGACAATACCTCAATGGGTATTGGTAATGGATGGTAGTTGACCCCTTAGCTGCCGCTACTATTATACTATCATTCGACAAGTCTGTCTTATTGCAGTATTTCGATATTTAAAATTAATTAAACCTTTTTGATAGAAATATAGAACTTGTAATGTTTCAACATTGATGAGTCATTATTGTCAATTACTTGACACAGAGTTACTTGACATTGTGTGGATCATATTAGTAATCTGTGGTGTGGATTCAGTGCCCGTATATATAGATGCTCTGTGATTCAGTGTTAGAATAAAACAGACTATAATTATTTCATAAGAATAAAATTAGTGAACGATTCTTGTAAAATAGCTTAACGAAATGCAAGGACACGGTAAACATGTTTGTACGATATGGCAACCGCCAAAATGTGCTGATGTGCCGCCAACCGCCAACTTTTTCCAAAAGCAGGTCAGTTGTTTCTGTTGTATTGAATAACAATTCAATAACTAAAACATTCGCCTCCCGGGCGTGATCTGCAGTGACCGATGTGGTAAGGTCTCAATCAATTGCATACCCAGGTAGGCCGCTGCAAACATAATTTGACGAAGTGGGCATTAATGACTCGTCCAACACCCAATGCGAGTGCGGTGCTTCTGATAAGACTATGAACTACTTGCGGGAGTGTCCCAAGTGTCTCTTTACTTGCTCATTTCATGACTTAGAGAATCCACTGATCCGCAAACAGCCTTGCCACCTATTGGGTTCAAACAACCTAAAGTAACGGCGACTAGATAAGACGAAATAATAACTGCAACATAATTTGTGTTATTAATACAAAGCCATCGCCCATCGGGTACACCGTTCGCTAATAAAAAAGAAGTTTGTCATGTATGCCGTTGAGCTAGTGTTTGAAGAGTTAGTTTGTCGGCAGCGCTGCGTGTGGCTGAGCCTGGTGCTGCCGTGCGCGTGGCAGCACAGCTCGGCGATGTTCGTGCGCAGCCGCTGGCGCCTGCGCAAGGAGCGCGAGCGGCACACGCACTCCTACGTGTGGCACCCCTACAGCCCCATCAAGTACTACTGGGACTGCCTGCAGCTGTTCTTCGTGTTCGCTGTTTTCCTCTACATGCCAGTGCAAGTCTTTATTACTTGTAAGTTAATTGTTCCTGGCATGCCTAAATTCAACTTGGACTGGCCTGGACAGCCGCTTCGTTGCCTGCAGTGTCGGAATGTCACGACAAAATAATAACGTTGCTATGTCGAACTAACGATAACTGTATTTTGGTTCCAGGCCCGCCTCCCCACGACTGGTTTATCTTATTAACGGACGGATTAGCATCCCTAAATGTGTGCACTCGGTTCATCACCGGCTACCTCGATAAAGAACACAAGATCATCATTCTCCACCCCAAAAATATTGCTTTGCACTACCTCAAAGACAACTTTATTTTTGATTTTATTGGCTGTTTGCCTTTACAGCTAATAGTTCCTTTCAGCGACTGCGAGTATCCATCCCACACAGTCATGTTTGTATTCAAGTTGCTCAGAAGTATATCTTTGACCGAACAGTGGACGAACGTTATCGGTCAGTTTCAACTGTCTTACATCAATTACGTGGCACTAAAAATATTGGCGATGTTCGTTATGTTCTTTCACTGGATGACCTACATCCACTACCAGGTGCCGATACTGTGCTATCACTTGTACGAAAGGAGCGACGCCTTCATGGCCTGGTTGGGGCGATATCACATTACGAAATTCGAGCCGGACGATGGTTCATTATTTCAGAAGTATATCACAAACTTCTATTTGGTGGTCGGCCTGGTCATCGGAGCAGGTTACTACACGCCGCTGGACACACACTTCCTGCCAGAGTTGATGTTGTCATCAATGATGGGGCTCATGGGTATTTTCTTTCTTACATATTCGTGTTCTGGATTAATGCGCTTGGCAATATACAGGCTATACGAATCGTACTGCTTCGTTGGGAAATCGACAGAGTTGGAAGAGTACATGCAGTTCATGCGATTGCCGAAGTATTTAATAAGAAAGATTAGATTGTTTGTAAACTACAAGTTTAACGATCACTTCTTCCATGAAGAGGCAATTCTCAGCACGATCAACGAGCAGATCAAGCAGGACATCAACATGCACTGCTGCCAACGTCTCGTCATGAACGTGCCCATGTTTCAGGACTTGCCGGTCGCGCTCATCAACTCGATCATATTCACTTTACAGCAAGCCTTGTTTATGCCTGGCCAGGTATGTAACATTAATTTTCTTTTTAGTAGAAAACAGATGTAAAATAAACAAAAAATTACAATAATCCTATCGTCATTTTCAGACCGTTGTGGAGTTCAACAAGCCGAGCGAGTCCATTCATCTGATATCGTCCGGAACTGTCGCCGTCATGGACGCCACGGGAAGAGAGGTTTGTTACAATGTTCACATCATCATCACTTGTCATTTTCCCTATGAAAAGACACGCTTTCGAAATGCTGCTTAAAATAAACCGATCCGTTTTATAGCTCACATCCAATAGTCAAATGATGGTGCCGTGGACGGCAGCAGTTACAAAAACAAAAAAAAACAAGAAAATACAAGTTGTCTTATTTTTAGGGTTCCGTACCTCAAAAGGAAAAAACGGAACCCTTATAAGATCACTTTCTTGTTCGTCTGTCTGTCCGTCTGTCACCACCGATTTTCTCAGGAACGGGTGGACCTAGCAAGTTGAAATTTATATTTATATAAGTTATGAGCAAATTTAGATTTTCGCGGAAACTTGTAAGTACCTACCAAAATTTATCTTAATTTACAACTTTTTTTATTTTTTCGGTTTTTCCCTACTTATGCTGTAAGACCTTGCTTTTAACCAAAATTGACAATTATTGGTCAACCGGAAGTAGGTACCCTATAGGTTTTGGGTCGACAACCTATATGGTAGTTCCCGTTGACCTAGAATCACGAAATTTGGCGAAAAGTCTGATTTGTCTTACAGCACATGTAAAGGGAAAAGTCTTAAAACCGTAAATATGTAGTTTAATAACAAAAAAAAAACAATTTTACTATTACAAACTTATTATTTGCGGTTGATGCAATAGCCGTTTCTAGGGATCGAACAGCAAAGTTAAGTTCGTCCTTTCAAAATTCAAAAGTTTGTACTTAACCCTCGGTACGCGAGTCCAACTCGCTCTTGGCCGGTTTTTTTAAACAACCTGTTTTTTTATATCCCATAACTCTAGGGTTATATTCTGTAGGTAAAAATAATACTAAAACTCCTAGAATAGGTGGTCCAAAAATGCATAGTTCCGGAGATATCATCAATCATAATTATAAATATGTATCTAAGTTTCAATGATAAATACGAGTAATTCAAGTTAATTCAAACCAATCGTTCATATTTAATGCTAAGAAAATGCGACGTTGTCATATTTCACGTAAGGGTGTTTTACGTTAATAATCGTGACTTTGCCGAATTATTTTGTATGACAAATGAAAGAAAAGGATGATTGAAAACATAATTCATATGCCAGTTGATTCTTTGATATGGACTCAATCATACCCTAGAAATATGGGATATAAAAAAAACAGGTTGTATATTAATTTATTGGACGATGTAGACGGAGCTTATTACAGGTAGCACATCTCCGAGACGGCGCATTCTTCGGCGAGAATGCTTTACTAGCGCCAGGCGTGACGAGGACAGCTAGCATCATAGCGCTCGAGATTACAGAGATTTACATGTGAGTTTTGTGAATGAATGAATGAATGCTAGTAGACTGTGTTGAAAAAACCACTCCTCCTACCCCACTTACTTCCACACACATGACATACAACCAAGAGTCACATCGACCGGTTAAGCTATACAAGGTGTAGTGAAATTCAGGAGTTCGTCACAAAAGACATAAATAATCAATTTAAATTACGATACCCGGTC
Source organism: Xestia sexstrigata (assembly GCA_941918905.2). Classification (NCBI taxonomy): domain Eukaryota; kingdom Metazoa; phylum Arthropoda; class Insecta; order Lepidoptera; family Noctuidae; genus Xestia; species Xestia sexstrigata. Next base: position 24,645,267 of record OW799201.2, read on the forward strand.
AAATCACTAGATATTACAAAACAAAGTCCTCCGCCGCGTCTGTCTGTCTCTCTGTTCGCGATAAACTCAAAAACTACTGCACCGATTTTCATGCTGTTTTAACCAATGGATAGACTGGTTCTCGAGGAAGGCATAATATTTATTTATTTATTTTTTATTTATTTATTAAAAGGAGAACCAACAGCTAAAATAAGTGAGTAACAATAGTTTAAGCGACACAGAGCCAATTACAGGTTCTCACGAGTAGACACAGAAATAGTAGTAGAAATCTTAAGATCACTAAATAGCAAGCACTATAATAGTACAAATAAAAGGAATTAAAATAAGCAATACGCACTAAATACACTCAGACACTAGGTTAGGCATTGTTGACAAAGGGAAAATAAAATAGAAATAAAGCACTACGCGCATTTAAAAAAGTTTGCATTCAGCCGAGTACGTACAGAATAGGCTTTGGTGGAAAATGGGTCAAAAGAGAACTCCTTACAAAGAATATTGAAGTCCTTGCTCGCTCGCACTATGTATGAGTTTTGCCTATAGTTGGATGAGGAAAAAGGAATGGAGATAGGTGGATTAAATCTGACTGATCTCTGGGGGACATTGAAATGTAATTTATGCAGAAGATCAGGACAGTCAATCTCGTTATTTATAATTTTTAAAAGAAAAGTGCAATCTGCAAGTCGGCGACGATCTGAAAGTGGCTGTAAATGGAATTTCTTGCAGAGATTTAAGTAATTATCAGAATGATATGGTATACGCATAATATACATTATACATTGGCTAAAATATAATGATATTTGTTGGAGGTGTCGGAAAAAATAAGCCGTCTGGGAGCTTTACTTTTTGTCGCGATAAACCACACCCACGCACGCGAAGCCGCGGGCATCGGCTAGAAATTAATAAAAGTGCTATTTTAAATTGTTTAAAGACAGTATTTCAGAAACACGAAATTAATAGAAGAATCACCCATCCCGCGACATGTCTCCGTGTGCGTTTATTTGTCAGACGAGCTAACGTTTTAGGTTTACGTTTTACGTTTTAATACGGGTGGTAAACCACCCGTATTAAAACGTAACACTAACCGATTTCAGCAAATACGAAAAAAACAAAACCTACCGATTTTATTATCGTTTCGGGTCGAGAATCATTAGCATAGATACCACCTTGAATTTGACCAGGATGCAAAGCGACAAGAAAATAATCGTCACGCGTTAGAGATTAACTACAGTTGCCGACTAATCGAGTATCGACGTTAATATGGCGTGTAAGTACTATACGCATATAGTACAGGTCTGTGTACAACGGGGCTTTATCAAGCTCACAATTACTTTATCCGATTCATGTCCGCTCTATTCTAGTAACTCCACAAAAGTCACTCGAGATTAGTTGGCTGAGATGGCACATCGATTTTTGGAAAAAAAAAGGTTTTGTGTCGTCTTGGTCAGAGCCACCATTATGAAATTATTTAATCTTTGCAAACCGATGTGGTATATTAACTGTGACATACGGTCGAGTTATTATGCGTGCGTATCACTCTTAGTTGTGGAGGTCGGATAGGCAGCCGATCCATGTAAACTGTACTGATATTCAGTCGCATCCGGCTAGGCCGGAAGGCAATCGTAATATAGTTGGGAAAAGGCTAAACAGATGATTACATTAACTCGTCTGTGGCAGCCTGAAACACGAATCGTTCTTGTCGTGCTTGGCGCCCTACCCGCACCTCAAGCGCCGCCTGGAGGAGGCCGCCGCCCGCCGCGACACCGCGCCACACCCGCGCCGGCCCTAGCGCGCCTAGTGCTCCTGCCGTGCCTGGTGCCCTACCCGCGCCGGCCCTAGCGCGCCTAGTGCTCCTGCCGTGCCTGGTGCCCTACCCGCGCCGGCCCTAGCGCGCCTAGTGCTCCTGCCGTGCCTGGTGCCCTACCCGCGCCGGCCCTAGCGCGCCTAGTGCTCCTGCCGTGTCTGGTGCCCTACCCGCGCCGGCCCTAGCGCGCCTAGTGCTCCTGCCGTGCCTGGTGCCCTACCCGCGCCGGCCCTAGCGCGCCTAGTGCTCCTGCCGTGCCTGGTGCCCTACCCGCGCCGGCCCTAGCGCGCCTAGTGCTCCTGCCGTGCCTGGTGCCCTACCCGCGCCGGCCCTAGCGCGCCTAGTGCTCCTGCCGTGCCTGGTGCCCTACCCGCGCCGGCCCTAGCGCGCCTAGTGCTCCTGCCGTGCCTGGTGCCCTACCCGCGCCGGCCCTAGCGCGCCTAGTGCTCCTGCCGTGCCTGGTGCCCTACCCGCGCCGGCCCTAGCGCGCCTAGTGCTCCTGCCGTGCCTGGTGCCCTACTTACTACCTAATAAATTGGTATATCCAATTATGGTATGTCATTTTAGGAGTTAATTATTATGGTTCTTTGTTATGCCTATAAAAAATATGTTTCAATATCATTATGCGTAAATAAATATGCTTAAGAATGTTATGCTTAATCATTATTATGATTAGAGAAATATTGCTATGTGAAAATATAATTAGGAGTAACAAAAGTATGCCAAGTTATATTAGGTCTTAAAATTTTATGCAAATGGATAGGGAACCATTTATTACCACCGAATTCCGTAGTAGTTAGTTGTAACGGTTTTCGACTATTCGTAATTAAATTGTATATCTGCACCAGGCCAGGCAGTATATTGTTTTATTAATTTTATCGTTAGGTAAGGGTCATTATTATTAAGTTTAATAAAATTTACACTAAGTGTAATTTTTGTCACGTTTTTTATTTTATTTCTTGATTCAAAAAGCCCGTATCGATTTTTGAAAGATCGATTATTGTCTCTGTTCTAACAAAAAAAACAAACGCAATAACAACACCACAATGAGAGGTTTTCTTTTTGAGGGATTAAAAAAAAACTGACTGCGTTAGTTGGTGCCAAAGCCAAAACGCTTGGAAAAAAAAACATTGCGTCACGTCACATACGCTCGTTGACTGACACTTTCGTTTGCTTAAGGTTGCACTACTCAACATATTTTCCATACAAATTTCGGTGGGCTATTACTCCACTGTTTGACACGGTACATCTAAAGTTAAACATGATATCGTTTTGTCTCATTATTAATTGTGTCTGTGCGGAAACAGAATATTATAATAAAAAGCCATTCAAAAGTTACGAGCTACCAAAGATTCGATTTTATTTCCAATTTTAACGAAACTTTGGGCGTAAATGGGGTGGGCAACCGGTGGAACTAATGGCGCTAGCAGCGCATGAACCAAACATCGTCATTGGTTGAAAATCTGTCATTTTCATTTTAAATTTCAAAAAAGAATGACCTTATTGGTCAGATTGGCTCTAAGCTATGGACGCGCCATCTACAATCAGCTTTGACCAGCCTTCCCCATTAGTAATAAAAGAAGTGTCAAATTTCCAAACCAAAGTCCGTACCGACACAGCACAATTATCGAAGAATATAATAAATTTTATTTGTAAATGATTTATGCAGTGGTTTTTTCATAAAATTCGATTTCCCAAAGGCTTTTTTGTATTTTTTTACACGCGCCTTTTACTATTAATTTTCGTGCATCTCACTGAATAATGTTCCCCTCCCGGTGCGGTGCGGAAGGACGACGCTCACTCACACATATGAACAATATGTCACACGCGATATTGACATGTCCTTTGTTTGATAGAAGAACAAGAACTATATTTCTGTCCTTTTCATTTCATGCATGACGTCAGTGACGTGTCATTTGTTTTTTGCTGAAGTTGAAGGGCCTGTGCATTTTTAATGCACTCCTATAATGTGCGCGTTTCGATGGCGCGACCACGGCGTTTTTTTTTAAAAAGATGGAAAGATTTTGTAAAAATTTGAATTTAAAAATTAAATTAATTATTTAATGTAATTAATTTATTTAATTTCAATTTTAAATTTCACATTCAGAACGTTTTGAAGGTTATAAGCGATACCGTACTACAAATCCTGAAATATAAACCTAGGATTTTTTGTGTATTATGACAAATTCAAATCTAGGTTTTACAAAAACTTCAGACCTCTGCGATGCTATTTCAGCGTGATATCGGCGGTCGGTTTTTCACCGTTTCAATGGCGCGGCCATGGGGTTTTAGTCTTACAGCTCCTAAAATTATAAACCTGAGATTTTTTCAATTTTTTTTACATTGTCAATCTGTTATTTACCTAAATTTCAGGTCTCTGCAACGCTTAGTTTTTAAGATTTCCGTGGCCGCGCGGTTCTCCGCGTTCCGATGGCGTGGCCACGTTGAAATCCTTATAACTTTTTAACCATAACTTAGACAAATTTAAGGTTTTGGGAAATTTGAACCAAATTTTACATATTTTTACAAAATCATGGCAAGGTTATTAAAAAAAAAAACGCAGTGGTCGCGCCATCGAAACGCACACCCAATAATATGGTGTAGCGACCTACTTATTTAGAAACTTTATATTACATATAACCTTCACGATATGATTTTTACTTTTCTTCTGATCTGTCACTTCTCTGTCTTGTGTTGACTAAATTTATATTAAATGATGAAAATTTTTAATTTAATTTAATTAGTGTACAACAACCACTAAATTGGAGACCCCGACGTGATACGCCCTGAAAACGAAACCTAAATTTTATCAGGCCAAGAAAATCCACAGTACCGCGATGACAATATAAAGCAGTCGTCTGCCAACCAACGTCCAGACTCTGCTGGCTTCACAGCCATTTATTTCTCTCGAGGGATTAGCAGACTTGGCGGAAAGCGTCCAGGACATCGTGACCACAGGCCACGACGTTATAAGTTGATAGTAAAAGTTTTAAAGGAAAAGTTTTATTTTATTCTTTTTAGCGCATTTAAATAAAAGGTCAGACGAAAGTATTATAAGAAAAGTTATTTGTAAAGTTATATATTGTTGGTGAGTGTTGAGCGGCGTCGAATAGCATTATGTGTGCATGGTGTAGCTTCGTTTTTGTTCGGAACGGTTCGGAACGCTGTGTGTGTGCGTAGGAACTAGACGTGCGTGTATACTATCGTCTAACTGCTCATTACTGATACTAGAGATAGTATCAGTGATGAGCAGTTAGACGCTAGTCTCGTCGGGCACGATGCCAGGTGAGACAGCGTGCTTTTTGGCCACGCCCACCAATGAGTTCGAGCCCGTGAGTTGTCACCTTAAGTTTCCGAATATACCCTAGTTTTCTCGCGCTTTGTTAAATCAGTTTCTTTACGTTCCGTTCCTTGCAGTAACGTACCAAGTTCAGCGCCATCTATCCAGCGACTAGGGACGAGCTAAAAAGAAAATCCCTTCTGTATTCCAAAACGACCGTTCCACTTACACGAGGTTCGCATCGCGTTTATTTTGTGGGGTCGAACAAATAAATGACATATGAACGCGATAATGGCGAATCGTGTCGCATGAACTCATACGCGCGTTAATACCGGGCGCCAATACACCGTATCCACAAACATTGCGCATGTTGAAAATTCGCGAGTAAATTGTGTGCAATTCGCCACCTAATTTTAGCCAAGTTCCACGCTTCTTCTGGACGGAACAAGGTGCGAATTACGCGCGAGAGATTTACGGCGAATTCACCTTATTGGAACAAGATCTTAGGCGTCGTCGTACGCGCCTAGGTTCCGTGTGAACAAGTGACTCGACTCACCCCGAGCCGTATGACGGAGTTGACGATGTTGGCCGTCCAGGCGGCCTCCACGCGCAGCAGGTCCTGGCGCGTCTCGGCGCTGAAGTAGCGCGGGCCGGGCGCGCTGGCGCCGGCCGGGCCGGGCGCGGAGCTCTGCACCAGGAAGCAGTGCTGGCGCCAGTCCACTGTCTCGCTCTCTTTCACTGTGCGGAACATCGTCTGGTATACCTTCAGGGTTTCCGGACACTTCGCTAGCTCGGTTATGTTCATCTGGGGAACGTACGAAATAATAATTATTACAATTTAGAAATGTTACCAAATTAAAAATACATTTTTTACAGTAAAATAATTGCCCAAAATCCATCTGCACTAAGCATAGCCTATTCTGCAAGAGACAGGAATTCAGAAGAGATAGAACTAATAATTTGAAAACGTGACACTTACGAATCCGCACGAAACCGCATGGTGGATTACCTTCTTTCTCTATGAGAGGGGAGGCCTGCGGCCATGATTCCGTTTCCATTAGAGGCTGATAGTATTAATGTACTGACCGGCGGCACATCGAACAGCATGACGTCGGTTCCCTTGAGCAGTAAGAACTTGGGGCGGTAGCTCTGCCAGGGCTGCTGCGCCTGCACTACACCCTCGTGCACCCAGCCCATGTACTCGATGCGCTCACCCACGCCGAAGTGCCGGTTGAACAGCTTCATCTGGAGACGATAACGACTTCAATAGCTTTTTCTTTTTCAGCTTGCTTCAGAAATCACGTTCAATTCAAATTCAAAAACTTTAACTCGAGCGGAGGCTCATATAAAGTTAATAACATATTCTTTAAAAAAAAACTTAAGTGTTAGAAAATAACACGATACGGTGACACATGTAACTGACAACAGCAAACCACATAAGGACAGTCTACTCTGCCAGCAATCATTCTCAGAACCCTGTTAGGGCTGGCCATGACGCGAGCCACCATTGATGCTGCGCGCTTCCGCATTATTGCGTAAAAGAAGAAGAAGAAGAAGAAGCTGTTTAATTCCGTCATACTTGAGGGAAAAACGCCACAGGCATGGTGCAGGGGTGTGGTGGTACTCTTCTTCAAGAAGGGTGACAATGGACGTCTTTCGGCTGAAATGATGATGATGATGATTGTCCTTAAGGTCAGTGGTGACCAAGTGACTAGTATGAGAGTATTTAAATTATTCCATTAATTATTTCCTCACCTGAACTCTCAATTGGCTTATTAAAGGCGAATGTGTCTGGCTGCCTGGCTGAATTTAAATTTAAACACATTAACCCTATGATAGTTATTAAAACTTTCCGGCAAATAAAAATCAAACTAACCGAAGATCTATGGGGAATGTCTGTCAAAGTTTGTACATCCATACTTGAGACTATAGCCCCTTACTTAGCTTTAATTTTTAATTTATGTGTAGACCAAGGAGTTTTCCCTGATTTAATGAAATACAGTAAAGTCATACCTCTTTTCAAATCCGGAGACAGTAAAGATACTAATATTTATAGACCTGTATCCGTGTTACCAGTTTTTAGCAAGGTTTTTGAAAAAGTAATGCTTAATCAAATGCTCTATCATTTTAACACCAACAGAATCTTACATGATCAACAGTATGGCTTCACCAAGGGACGTTGTACAACTGACGCCGGTGTAACCTCATTAAAGCACATATTTACTGCGTGGGAAGAGTCTCAAGACGCCATAGGAATTTTTTGTGACCTCTCCAAAGCGTTTGATTGCGTAAATCACGACACATTACTTTTGAAACTTGAGCATTACGGACTGGGTAAACTTGCACTTAGTTTGGTAAAATCTTATTTGAATGATAGACAACAACATGTTCAAATAAATGGTGTTAATTCACAGGGTTTAAAAGTAAAAATGGGGGTTCCACAAGGCTCAATATTGGGTCCTTTTCTCTTTCTAGTATATATAAATGATCTTCCCTATTTACTGAAAAACCAACCGCAAAATATGGTGTTATTTGCTGATGACACTTCCCTAATTTTTAAGATAAATAGGCGGGCCCAAAATCTAGATGACGTGAATAATGCCCTACTTCAGGTCCAAAATTGGTTCACAGCAAACAATTTGGTATTAAATGAAAAAAAAAACCAAATGCATAAGATTTGCTTTACCGAATGTTAAAAGTAGTGATTGTGATATAATATTGAATAAAGAGAAACTTGAATTCGTAGATAAAACGGTTTTCCTGGGGATTACGCTTGATTCAAGGCTACAATGGGGTTCTCATTTGACATCTCTTGCGGGGCGGCTAAGTTCAGCAGCCTATGCCATTAGAAAAATCCGTCAGTATACTGATGTAGATACCGCTAGACTGGTTTATTTTAGTTACTTTCATAGTATAATGTCTTATGGCATTTTACTGTGGGGACGGGCTGCAGATATTGAGTCTATATTTATTCTGCAGAAAAGAGCCATCAGGGCCATATATAATCTTCGTAAGCGCGATTCTCTAAGGGAACTGTTTAAGGATATTGGCATCATGACGGTACATTGTCAATACATCTACGTAAACATAATGTACGTCAGAAAAAATCTGCACCTTTTTGGTAAAAGGGGTGACAGACATAATTACAGTACTAGAAATAGGGACCAACTAGTTCAGCCAGGTTTCCGACTCGCTAAAGTAGACTCATCTTTCATGGGGTACTGTTTGAGATGCTATAATAAAATTCCACAAAGTATTCTTGAACTGAATGAGACGAAATTTAAAACATGCATTAAACGCACACTATGTAAGCAAGCATATTACAAGTTGAGCGATTATATCGCTGATAAAAATGCTTGGCTCAATGCTGGTCCTGCTCCACAAGGACAGGGGCGCATAAATTCATAGCATTAAAATGTATTGTTGGAGCTGCTGAAGATTGTACAACTATCTTTGCATTGTATAGATTCAATCTCCTTAGTATTATATAAATGCATAGCCCATATTGTGTGAGTACTATGTACTAGAAAGCTATCATTCACTGGAAACCTACGTCTTTTCTTGACTTGAATGTGCCCTGGCGGTTTAGAGTATGTCATGCTCACTCAAATGTCTCGCTGATGGTGGCGCATGTGTCGGATCATTTAGTTCCCTTCAAAATGGTTGAGTTGAATGGTGCTGATCCATGCGTCATGTCCGTGAACGGGCGCTGTCAGTTGTGACTGGTCATCTCTTAGTTGCCATGGCTTATTTGAATGAATTATTTTGAATTGTATTTTTTTTGTTTGTGTGTTTTTGCTGTGGACACTTTTAACGTGCACATCTTGCTACATTGTTCTCACATAATATACCATCTCAACATGAATGATGTAACCAAGATTTTGTAACAATATTCTGATTTAAAAGAGTGTCCATGGAGTTTCTTGCCCGTTTTTCTCCATAGAGATCTATGCTAGGGAATGGGCAACTACAGTACTTTCACAGTTTTTATGTCTTGTGACTGGGACTGTAGCTACATTTAATTTTCATCTTTGTTTCGACAATTCAAAAGTGCCTGTAACTGGCTTACTTGAAATAAATGCTTTGATTTTGATTTTCCATTCGCTCAATAGGAACACCGCTTAGCCGTAGCGAGGCACATCAAAATGGTACTTGGTCCTCGCCTCAAAAACAATGACTCTTCTGAACATTGTACGATAAGCCACGCTCCACCAAGTGGCCAACATCGTCCATACCGCCGACTGAAGCACTCGGCAGCACTATGTCGTCCGCTAACCGACCCCGACAACCGGTCTCACTAGGAGTATCGCTCCATGTACAATAGCGCTCCCCTGCAGTACCGACCTGCAGGTTGGTGAGCCCCACGATGTTGTCGGAGATGCTCTTGAGCCAGTGCGACAGCGCGGCCGGCTCGCCCGCGTGCAGCACGCCCGACGTCACGTGCGGCCGCGCGCCGCGCACCTGCGCACGGACAACTGTCGTCTGAGCTTGTTGTGGCTTCTATTGTATTTTAATTTCAAGGACAACTTTGTTTGCCCGAAGCAAGATTTTGTTTGTTATTTTTATATAGTGTTGTAGATGCAGCCACATCATATCATAATAATAGTTATTAAGTTGGCATGATAAAGACTTTTTTTAGTAAGCACCTAGGTTATCGAAAGAATGTACCTCAAACGCTCCAGGCCGTAGCTTATCGGTTCCTAATACGTATCTTGTGACATAGCCCATCATCAAAGGAACTGTAACAAAACAACAGAAATGTTTATCAGAAAGGAAGCAGTATTTTTATGGTTTACTGTTACTGTAGCTGTACCTTGCAGTAACATAGCAGTTCGAGTGTTAGGACCAGTTTGACTTAGTGAGAGTGTCGTGTCAGTTACTCGCACCTGTGTAATGTCTGTCTAAGAACAATTTTAAAGGGTGAAATTTAAATCTACGAAATATTTTTTTTTATGTCTGCTCTGATAAGACTTTGACGTTAGGAAAGTGTTGACTTATAGTCAACTTTACCTCAAAATACAATTGAACCTTCACATACCTGATATGACGTCGAGCCACTCCTTGGTTTCGGTAGGTTGGTCGGACGCGACGGAGGGAGGTCGCGAGCCGCGCACAGAACCCGTCGCGCTGCCCGGCCGACTGTTCTCGTCGCCGTCCGTCCAAGCGCTCTGAAGCAAATGCATCATTATTAATAATACTCTCGAGAATTACAGTCCTTCTACAGTTATCTTGATTTTGATGTTTATTCTGGGAGAGGCACGGTAGCACTTGTTTAAAAGCATTAAGCCTCCCACACACAGGCGCGTTTTTGCGTTTCTGCGTCCCAATACCAAATGTTATAAGAAATCATATCTATTGTTGTATTGGGGCTTTAAGCTTGACTCACGCTAGTCCGTGTCGGGTCCGAGCCGAGTGTCGACCGTATTGTATCGTCACTCGGTTGTCGCTCGGCTATACCGTCCGTGAGTGTGTCCATACAAAATATATGTAGGTAACTAGCTGTTGCCCCCGGCTTTGCCCGCGTGAAGTTCGGTAACTGTCCCACTGGATCATAGTAAAGGGATAAATAGTGTCCTACATGTTAATCCAGGTTATAAACTATATGTGACAAATTTCATAATCATCACAATCACCATCACTATCACAATCACCATCATTATCACAATCACCATTATTATCACAATCACCATCACTGTCACAATCACAATCCCAATCACTATCACAATCACCATCACCATCACAATCACCATCACCACCGCTATCACCATCACAATCAATATCACAATCACCATCATCGTTATCACAATTATTACCATAGTAATAACAACCATTACCATAGTAATAACAACCATCATCATCGTTATCACAATCATCATCATCGTTATCACAATCATCATCATCGTTATCACAATCATCATCATTGTTATCATCATCATCGTTATCACAATCATCATCATCGCTATCACAATCATTATCATCGTTATCACAATCACCATCATCGTAACACAATAATCATCATCGATATCACAATCATCATCATCGTTATCATAATCATCATCATCGCTATCACAATCATTATCATCGTTATCACAATAATCATCATCGTTATCACAATCATCATCATCGTTATCACAATAAACACAATAACCCTTTATTAGAAGACGAAGCCGGCATCTTCTGGATCTCAAAATAAATGCCATTATCGTAATCAGCACCCCTGATAATCTCGGTATCGACACTGATATTGATTTTGAGCACCCCAACAGGGGATGATAGTATTTCAGGTTCGCCATATCAAATCTTAAAATCGTTGTTTTTGTAATACACCCGACCCGATACACCATACAAACAATACCCATGTTGATTTTCAGAATTTGTTACCCCATTTCCCTCTTAGGGGTTGAATTCTGAAAAAACCTGAAACCCGTTTCTACACATTTATGAATAGGAGCACTACTGTGAAGTTTCGAATAAAATAGTTAAATCTTATTTCCTCATAAAAACTTTGGAGCCCCATTTCACCTCCTTAGGGGGTGAATTTTGAAAAATCCTTTCTTAAAGCACCCCTAAACCTCTTAAGGAACCTATGTGCCAAATTTAGAATCTCTTAGACCCAGCGGTTTGGGCTGTGCATTGATTTTTAGACTTTGTCATCCCATTTTTCTTTTTTAGGGGTGTAATTCTGAAAAAACCTGAAACCCGTTTCTACTCATTTATCAATAGGAGCACTCCCGTGAAGTTTCGAATAAAATAGTCTAACTAGTCTTGTTTTCCCATACAAACTTTGGAGCCCCGTTTAACCCCCTAACGAGATGAATTTTGGAAAATCCTTTCTTAGTGCACCCCTAGACCACATAAGGAACCTACTTGCCAAATTTGGAATCTGTAGACCCAACAGTTTGGGCTGTGCGTTGATATGTGAGTCAGTCAGTCAGTTTCTTCTTTTATATATTTAGATAAAGATACGTACGGTTGGACGGAGACGGAGTACGGTCAACTAAATATCTTATTTAGTTGACCGTACTACGGCCTACACGGCGGGTAGATGCTGCGGTTTGTGACTGCTGTCGCATTCGGAATTGTAACTTGTGACATATTGGGGCTAAAGCCATTTGCATTGTTTTTGTTTACGGTAACGGAGACCTAGTTCGATGGGCCGACGACATTACAAAAACTAACAGCTGGGGCAGCTTTCATGCGAAGTCAAGAATACGATCTAAGTGCATCTATAAGTTCTAATGAACATACCTGCCAGCCACCGTTAGTCTGTTCGGTGTTCCTTTCAGTGTTACAGTTGGCGTCTACATTCTTATTGTGAAGAGAAGGATGGTCGTCGCCAGTACTGCTGTCCGTATCTGATGCACCGTCCGCTGAAACGATAAATAACAGTTTAGTAAAGTTCTGCTGTAGAAAATACCACTTCTTACGCCTAAGGGTTCTTACAGACGAGCGGCACGTTGCACACGGCAGATGTGCAGCCGTCGCCACCTGTCGACGGCTGGTGCCGACGCGTCGGGCGGCAGCCGCCGACGCCACAACTGCATGCGTCGACGGCTGCGGCAGCCGTCGACAGGCGGCGACGGCTGCAGTTTATCTTCAGTTGGCAACGTGCCGCTCGTCTGTAAGAACCCTAAAGCTCGTTCGAAGAACTACTAAGAACCAATAGTATGGACGCTGGATGATTAAGATATTGATCAAACTACAGTCATAAGTCAAGTCTTTGAGGTTGGTAATTCATCAACAACATATAGCTATTGTATTATAAAGGCAGCCGGTCAGTTTTACTCGGTTTTAACCATAGATCTAGTATTCACAAGGGTACAAATGTCCCACTAAAAGTGACGCTGGAGATTTCATATGAAGAATCGTGCGATGTCTACTTAAGTCGCCGACATCTTTATGGTCACGTGTCAGTAAACAGATCTATGGTTTTACCGAACCAATTACAGAGAATAACATGGAGATGGACACAGTATGCCTTTGCTACATGCACAAGGTCGGACTTTAATGAAATTGCAATTAAGATGGACCCAACTGGGTCCTGCAACCTGATTTACTTCCTATAGAAAATATGACAGACTCACCCTGCTTCTGTAAAAAAGGAGTGGCGGCCCTGTAGTGCTTGACAGTGAGCACCACTATATCGCCCGCATTCCGCAGTATGTTCACCGCGTCGTCGTGCTTGCACGCCGTTATGTACTCTCCGTTCACTGAAATAAAGATCATTTTATGTAAGAAAGTTCCAGAGACCAAACGAGAAAAAATTTGGAAGTGTCTAGACGTCGCAACAACCGAAGTTTTGGCAATAGAGCCATCATTTTCTCAATTGTGAGGGTTGGCTTCTATCATAAACTGATGCAGATTAATACCATAACGTCACATAAAGCGACTGCCATCGTTAACTACGTAACAAGATACTACTAATGCTGTTCACAGTGTTTATTTTGTGAAAGACCCCATTTCCGCAGTTATGTAATAAATATTTACGCTCACAAACAAAAGCGCATACATTTCATTTTCCATCTTGTAGAATGGAACAATGAGTACGTTAGTGATCCTGCCTCGTAATTATTATTGTTACACATACTAGCGTGTTCGTATTTATAGCTCAACCGTTTGATCCCAGTAATAATATTAAACTGTTGCACAACGGCGCGCGGCGTCGCGTCTGTGAAATCATCTTTGCTCCAGATCTATCGTTGCGATTGATTAAACACAACATATATAATATCATCACGCCAGTAAGCCTCAAGGGGTTACGTAGAGTGTACTTCTGCCTGATCGCCATTTCGCCAATTATTGTAACGAAGTCCCATATCATAAGAGGCGAATCTCTTGCCATTAGCGTAGCAAAAATCATGACTGTTACTGGCTGCCACTGAGAAATTCCTATGGCATAATCCAATAACTGTTGCCCGTCCTCCAAGTCGAAAGATCTTATGCTCAATATAGTACCTACGAGAAGCGCTTGCGACGACTAGACAGCTACGAGGGACGAGGCAGTCAGAGACTGATTAATAAAACTTAAGTTTAAGTAACCTACTTGTACGAGAATGTAATAAAAACAGTGATTTGTTATTGTTAGACATAACTCGCTCGTTCGCAGTGGCGTGCAGTGGTATTCCACGAAGGGTAGGCCACGAAATAATGATAGCAAAAAAAAATTCGTCTGCGCCATCTTGGATTTTCGAAAACGACACCCATGAAGAAAAAGCCGAAAATTTTTGTCGGCGCCATTTTGGATTTTCATTTTGACCTCATTTTCATTATCAGCGACCCCAAAAACCACAATAATGACACCCATGAAGAAAAAACTGAACATTTTCGTCGGCGCCATTTTAGATTTTTATTTTGACCTAATTTTCATTATCAGCGACCCCAAAAACCTCGAAAACGACACCCATGAAGAAAAAACTGAAAATGTTCATCGGCGCGATCTTGGATTTTCATTTTGACTTCATTTTCATCATCAGCGACCACAAAAACCACGAAAATGACACCCATGAAGAAAAAACTGAAAATTTTCATCGGCGCCATCATCGATTTCCATTTTGACCTCATTTTCATCATCAGCGACCACAAAAACCACGAAAATGACACCCATGAAGAAAAAACTGAAAATTTTCGTCTGCGCCATCTTGAGTTATCATTTTAACCTCATTTTCATTATCAGCGACCCCAAAAACCTCGAAAACGACACCCTTGAAGAAAAAACTGAAAATTTTCATCGGCACCATCTTGGATTTTCATTTTGACCTCATTTTCATCATCAGCGACCACAAAAACCACGAAAATGACACCCATGAAGAAAAAACTGAAAATTTTCATCGGCGCCATCTTGGATTTTCATTTTGACCTCATTTTCATTATAACCAACCCCAAAAACCACGAAAACGACACCCATGAAGAAAAATATAATATCAATAATATTATTAATTTTCATAATAATAATACGCGCCAATAACCCCCAGGAATCATTATTTTAATCAACATACACCCTAGTAGCACTGGCCTGCAAATTGCAAAAAACCTAAGGAAATTTGAATTACGCGGGCTAAAGAACATTCACCTTGAATCCTGGCCTTGTGTTGTAGCAGCCAATCATAGCCCAGCTACACTCGCAGGAGTTACCGCCCAAAAATGGCTGCTATCTATACATGTGTGCGGTTCATACACACGAAAATATGCACCAATTTGCCGCTGTGTGCGTAAATTTATCAATGGGTTGTAGGCCAGCAAACTATTTGCCTTTATGATGCGTCCGGCGGGTGAGCGTCGAGCTTCGTAGCAACTTCCAGTACAGTGTTGGTTACGTAACACGGGCGCGAAAAATTGCTCTAAGTATTAGAACAGGAGTTTGAACTTTTTTTAATATTTTGTACAGTGTTATTTTATTACATAGTTCATTAGTTATTATAATTGCCCCAGTTGGTAGGGTAGGCTTTGTCTAATTGCCTCTTCGTAGCGCATGCCCATGCTCGTTCGTATTTATAGCCCAGAGTTTGATCGCCCTAATTACATTTACATAGCAGTGACGCGTCTACGAATTGATCTTTGTAGCGCCATAAACATGGGCGTGCGCTACGAAGAGGCAATTAGACAAAGCCTACCCTTACCAACTGGGGCAATTATTATAACTAATGAACTATGTAATAAAATAACACTTTGTACAAAATATTAAAAAAAATTCAAACTCCTGTTCGAATACTTAGAGCAATTTTTCGCGCCCGTGTTACGTAACCAACGATGTACTGGAAGTTGCTACGAAGCTCGACGCTCGCCCGCCGGACGCATCTTATAGGCAAATAGTCTGCTGGCCTACAACCCATTGATAAATTTACGCACACAGCGGCAAATTGGTGCATATTTTCGTGTGTATGAACCGCACACATGTATAGATTGCAGCCATTTTTGGGCGGTAACTCCTGCGAGTGTAGCTGGGCTATGATTGGCTGCTACAACACAAGGCCAGGATTCAAGGTGAATGTTCTTTAGCCCGCGTAATTCAAATTTCCTTAGGTTTTTTGCAATTTGCAGGCCAGTGCTAGGGTGTATGTTGATTAAAATAATGATTCCTGGGGGTTATTGGTGCGTATTATTATTATAATAATTAATAATATTATTGATATTATATTTTTCTTCATGGGTGTCGTTTTCGTGGTTTTTGGGGTTGGTTATAATGAAAATGAGGTCAAAATGAAAATCCAAGATGGCGCCAACGAAAATTTTCAGTTTTTTCTTCATGGGTGTCATTTTCATGGTTTTTGGGGTCGCTGATAATGAAAATGAGGTCAAAATGAAAATCCAAGATGGCGCCAACGAAAATTTTCAGTTTTTTTTTCATGGGTGTTATTTTCGTGGTTTTTGTGGTCGCTGATGATGAAAATGACGTCAAAATGAAAATCCAAGATGGCGCCAACGAAAATTTTCTGTTTTTTCTTCATGGGTGTCATTTTCGTGGTTTTTGTGGTCGCTGATGATGAAAATGAGGTCAAAATGAAAATCCAAGATGGCGCCGATGAAAATTTTCAGTTTTTTCTTCATGGGTGTCGTTTTCGAGGTTTTTGGGGTCGCTGATAATGAAAATGAGGTCAAAATGAAAATCCAAAATGGCGCCGACGAAAATTTTCAGTTTTTTCTTCATGAGTGTCATTATCGTGGTTTTTGGGGTCGCTGATAATGAAAATGAGGTCAAAATAAAAATACAAAATGGCGCCGACGAAACTTTTCGGTGTTTTCTTCATGGGTGTCGTTTTCGAAAATCCAAGATGGCGCAGACGAAATTTTTTTTGCTATCATTATTTCGTGGCCTACCCTTCGTGGAATACCACTGCACGCCACTGGCCATAAAATTCCGAAGTTACGCGTCTAGTAAATAAATAATGTTTATCTTCAAGTTACAATGACTCACCAATATAAATACTAACTAAATTTATATACATGTTCGTCGTAATTGGAATACCAACAGCTCAATAACTTAATAATTATCCTTTACGTTGTTTTCGATTTTATCTAATCCGTGTCGACTGTGTATTTCGCAATTCACGCAGCCAACTAGCAAAATAAATAGTCTTAAGATTCTTATTAGATCTAAGTTGTAAAGAGGTAGCTACCGCGAGATGACGACTAGTAGAAAAGTATGAAATACGAAGATAAGCTGCGCCGACCCCAAATAGGGAAAGAAAGATTAGGGCTAGAGAATGATAATATCAAGGTTACCTATATCATCTTTCTCTACAAGCTGCTCCAAATTCTCTTAACCTAACAAAATGAATCCAAGATTCCAATCAATTATGATGAGACGGGTAGGTAAATAACAAAATCAATAAACTGGCAGCCAGTGAAATCCGATTACCAAAGTCACACTGCCAATCTGCCAATCCATCATGCTTATTTTACGTCTAAAAACGATCCGAGATCCCCAGGGTTTCTGATTGTCTTTAATGAATGGCACAACAGACGTACAATTTGCATGCAATAGTTAATTGTAACTTGTTAATCAATTGTACGAGACTGCACTAGAACTAATTCGAAGAATTAACTGTAACCTTCTGCTCTTAGGATGAAGGATACATTGCTCATCATCATCTGCCTAGCCTTTTCCCAACTACGTTGGGGTCGGCTTCCAGTCTAACCGGATGCACCTGAATACCAGTATTTTACATAGAGCGACTGCCTATCTGACCTCCACAACAACCCAGTTAGTACTGGGTAATACGATACCCCTTGGTATGACTGGTTGTCAGACTTTTTGGGCCACTGACTACTTGTAACGACTGTCAAAGGTGGACAAATGACAGCCGGGACCAACAGCTTAACGTGCTTTCCGAGGCACGGAGGAAACTCGGTATGTAAGGGTAGTCACCCATCCATCTAAAGATCGACCCGAGCGGCTGTTATTATTTAGCCACGAGCTCAAGGTAGAAGGATACATTGGTATGCGGTGAATTTTTATTTAGCACGGGGGGCTACCATACAATCATGAATATGATGAGGTCGGCTAGCCAGTCAGAATAGTTAGTGCTCATTTCTGGAGACGCGGCGCGTTGCGCGTGTGCAGCTGTTTAAATATTAAAAAAACTGTAAATAACTTTTTAGTGAACCCCATCAATACCCATACAAGTACCCGAAACCCACAGTTTATAGAAGTTAATTATTTGGGGAACGGAAAACCAACTTGTGACTTAACGTCGGTGTGTGCGGTCCTATACTCTGTTGCTGTGCTCAACCTATGGTGTTTGTCTGAAGTTCTGAAGTTCCAGCAGCTACGCGATGACCTGTCGGAGCTAAGGTCATCTGTAAAGTTAACCTACGATAGCATTCTATCGTAGGTTAACTTTACAGATGACCTTAGTCTCCATAATATAGTTATTATGGAGACCAAACTGGCTCAACCCCAAGTGTCGCAATCGTCGAATGTGGACCTTATAAACCAGTTGAGCGACATAAACGACCGTGACCAGGACTTCCTCGCAAATGATATCCAAATATCTAATATTCTAGAGATAAGTGGAGAAAACAGCCCCCACGCTGCCACGTAAGATTGGTGTCAAAATTAAAGCGCGCGATATAGTGAGCGCCAAACGTGTCGGAGGCCGGCACTCAACGCAACGCAGGCGACGGAGCCGGTAGAGACCCTCCCCGCTACCTCGTCGTGCGGCTTGCACGCTGCGACCTACGGGACGAGCTGCTGGAGGGAGCGCGAGTGCGTCGCGGTGTGACAACAGAGTGGATCTCGATCTGCCGGGCCCTGCGACGCGCTTCTACATTATATCAACGAGCGCCTAACTAAACTGGGCCTATTTGGCACAGCCGTGAGACACACAATATGATTTCTTTTATTTTTTTTCTGTTTAGTTTTAAGTTTTTTAATTGTCTAATTTTAAGTTTATATTTTATTCTTATTTTTGTTTTGTTGTGTTGTGTGCACTTACTTAAAGCATGTGCCAAATAAATGTTTTCTTTCTTTCTTTCATCTTATCTTACTCGGTCATATCAAGCATTAGATTAGAATAGAAGGACTATTTTAGACCAATTGTCACTGGAGCAAGTAGTCCAACGGATTGATGGCCTCCTTGTAAGGCTGCCTGTCCACTGAAGCGGAGCGAGGCTGCGGAGCGGAGAAACGGAGAAATATTAACCAAAAGGATTGCATACTGGAGCGGAGCTGAGATTTTATGCGATCCTATTGGTTAATATTTCACAGTTTCTCCGCTCCACAGCCTTGCTCCGCTTCAATGGACAGGCAGCCTAAACCAGGGGTCGCAGGTTAGAATCCCAGGCAGGTACTCATTTTTTGTGAATTTTATTTTGATTTATGTTTATTTTAATTTTAATGCTGTTATAAGATTTCCAAAAAAAACAATTGTATACACCTTTGCTACCTGATAACTTTCAAAGAAACCGTGATCCAAATTAGGGACATACACAGACAAACTTTTAGGTTTTATAAAATAACGATGGTCTGATCGTCACGGGTCTTCCTCTATTACGCAGCGGTGACTACCACGGATCTTGTAGCGTGAGTGTTGACTGTTGCCTGCAGCGGACAACGCTGCGGCGCACGCGGCGTTGCAGGAGGAGGGAAATAATACGTGCTGCACACCCCGCACGAAAGGCATGTCGTTTTATTTTAAAAATCGATCTCTGATTCGATAAAGTTAAGTCGGAATCATCCACGTTATCTATGCAAACTCCTTTGATGTCGTGGAAGTCTCAGTATTGTCATTTGTCTGTAAAAAAAAAATATTTTTTACTGCACAGAGCATCAAGTAGTCTTTGGTCGCCCGCCGCGTTGCCCGCCGCGGGGGACGCCGCGTTGGACGCCGCGTGCACCGCTGCGCCCGATGCAGCGTTCGACGCTGCATCTCAAGCAAACACGCGTAAAAACGCTTCTCCGAAAACGCTGTCATACATTGCCATATGTTTGAATTTTAAGCGGCCCGCGCCACCCGAACCGACGCGCGACGCGCCGTGTCTCCGTAAATGAGCCCTTAGGTACATCATTCATTGTCTAACGCTGTAAAATATGAACAAACTCAACGCTTTTTTTCATCGGCAGAAACAACAGAACACCACCTGCTAGGATCCTGACACACTCCTTATGCTTCGTCCACGTTATACGTTGCCACTACTAGGCACCTGACCTTTCTGAAGAACACCAATGACGTCAGTGTTTATTCTTCTTATGCGTCCCCTCACTACGTTTCAATTCAACTCTCATCTGTCTCGTAAATACCTTTTTGGGACTTTAGCTACTTTCAAGGCGCGATTGGTCCACTAAAGTTCACGGAAGCGAACAGTATCAACCTACCTACACGTGTGAAAACATCAAAAAAAGGTTAATCCAATCAGCCTTGCCGGTAGGTAGGGTACCTGTTGATATTTGTATTACTAATTCGAGCTTGGCAACGAACTATTAACAACGAAACCTAATTACTGGAGTCAAAGGGCCAGCACGCATATTTTATTTTATTGGTAGTAAAAAAGTAGTAGTGTATTTTATTATCTTTACGTTTCTTCTCAAGCTTTTACTAGTTTGATCTTATGACAAAATAAATGAGAGTAAGAATGTAGTAACTAGGTACTATTATAAAAAGCAAAGGGAACGAAAATAAACTAGGTAAGTTCGCCTATTTGTATCGTAAAAGTACGAGTAGGTAGGTAGGTCTCAATTCGATAGGTATTTTTTATTTACTCCACTCCGTCGTCGTCCGGATCTTCAAGAATAGGACGTCTCGCGTCTGTATCCTTACGTAAGCAAATCAATACTTATTTACTTTTTGCCACTGTAGTTTGGTTTAGTTATAGTCTCCATAAAGCAAACAAACCACGTAGTGTATTAGATGAGACTTCGCATTCTTCACAGTGATACTTAGGAAGGTACAGTCAGAAGCCCGAAAGTCTGAAAACATGTCCTACCAAGAGGAATCATGTTACTCAGTAACTGGTTTGTGGAGGTCAGATAGCCATAGGCAGGTCATGATGACGTCTGCTACACACTGGGCAGACTCTGTAGTGTGTGTAAGACATCCTCCCTATATAAATGTAACATAGTATGTAAGTGATTCAGGAAAGGTTAGTACTTCGAGAAAGACGCTTCTTTTATTTGGTCCCCCGAACACCAAACAGTACACCTCATTTAGCCTTTCCTCGGTATGGTATCAGATATCCTCAAACAGTTCGTGCTAGAAAAGACGAAGAGTGGAATAACAAGCAATTTCCATCTTACCTTTGATAACAGCGTCTCCAACAAACAGTTGACCAGTCTGATCAGCGGCCTGGTCCTTGTATATCTTGGAGATGAGGATGGGCAGCTTGTGTTCCGATCCGCCCTTTATGCTGAGCCCAAGACCACCAACCTTCTGCCGCGTGATTTGGACCATGCGCTCCTGGAAATAGGACGTGATTTAGAAAACAAGGTTAAAAGTAGCCTCAGGCTGAAGTGGATTCGACCCTTAGCATCCCAAGTCGAGACAATGTCTCAGCGTCTTGACATGTAGCTTCATTTAGACCCGCATTACGATTTGCATCCACTGGTGATATGAGGCAGGCCCGAGCTGTCTCTGTGTCTGTATATTGGATAAGTTCGCAACTAGGAGGCGCGGAAGGGAATATTTTCCTAATTTACTGGTAGTTGTGAAACCTTTGAGGAACGAGATTTCCTTAACGTCAAGAAGTTAATTGGATTTAGTTGATTTGCATATTATGTGTCGAAACTGTGTAGGCGTATGATTATGAATATCGATCAGTTAATAGTCCGCTAGGTAACTACGATGGCACCAATGATTGACAAAATAACAACAATTATACTACGGACACTAATTTATTCCGCACGTGTGGGTTCGTTGATGAAAATATAAGTAACTCGTATCACGAAGTACGATTTTGATGAGTTTCGCAGCTGAAACACAGGGGAGTTAATCCTGATTAAAAAAATAATTTACTTTTGTTATTTTTAATCTCGCAAAGAGTACGAGTGGCGAAAAGCACACACGAGTGGCGAAAAGCTAATTATCTAACAATGGGAAAATTTAAACACACTCCAGGTTTTAAATCCACATCTCGCGGCTTATCTACAGTGAGATGGCACAGTCAACACTTCAACAGGGCTACCTGCACTAAATGTTTCATTGTGCGTTTAATAATTCACAACTACCGCCCATTAGCTTGCTCCCTGCTTCATGCAAAAATCATTATCTGCGTGGATTTATGTTTGGATTGTTATGGAGAATGCCCATCGGCTCAGCAGTCTGCAGGTATCTTTTGGCATGATATTTGCATAACTTTCCTTCGTTTGTTTGGTTATTACAGATTTATTAATAGTAGACTTTTTGCCTCAATTTCGAGAATTTCAAACAGAAAAGAATGACTTTACTACATCGTCATTACCTGCAGACAGACCGACAACGGACTCATTGAAACTATATGATGTAACCAACTGAAGGCTGTTAGTGAATATTACCTGCTCTTACATTCGTGATTGCGGCATGTCAGTATGTGTGACGTACGAGCAGCATCATCATGATGTAAATGCATTCATTGTCATTCTAGCGCGAACATATGAAGTTGTAACTTCATAGAGCGGCGAATATTAAGAAAATGCTCCCTGACCGAAAGCCCGAACTTCCATGAAACATTGAAGTACCTATTGAAAACTTCCGAGAGGTTAATATCGGGAATAGTTCCGTTAAATTATGTCGGAAATGGCCCAGTTGCACGGGCTATTGTTGATAGTTTTATGCCGGCAGAGAGATGGCATGACTATTGTCTCTATGAAACGATCATACCTTTCGCGTTCATTTTACCTTATATCTGCGTTATCATCGTTTTAATCATAATATTGTGATAGTTTTATAGACTTGGCTAAGGGAAGGAGAATTCAGTTTTATAGACGACTTTTTCATGTGGTCTGCTAGCCATTAGCGCCTTCGTATCAATCAATCATGATCTTTCAATCTATTCACACACGTGATTCGTGCATTTATTTAAAATAGCGAGTGGTTTACGACTTTACGAGACTAAACTAAACATAGGTACTTAGTGGAAAAACCTACGTGGCCGTGAACTTTATTCACGTGTCTGAAAAACCATATTTTTTATTTGTTTAAGCAGGCTAGTTTTGCATAGTGGGCTGATAATAGTAGACAAGAATGCCAAAGGGTAGGGGGTAGGTATACCTACTATCAAATGTTTTTCGACATACAAGGTTAATGAATAGGATTTATGCAAACTAACCATGAAATAAACCTACGGAAATGTGAGGGAAATCGAAAAGAGTCACGAACGTAAAGCCATTTCAATTAAAAATATTTTGAGTGCTGACATGAAAGCATGAAACGGTAAACTACCTGTATAATTAGGGGTGCTATTTATATCATCAATATTGGCCGACCATCAAGATAATGAATAATAAAAGCCTGTGTTGGGGCGACGTTCAGAAGCTATATGTATAATAATGATTTGTAAAAGAAAAAAACCGGCCAAGTGAGAGTTGAACTCGCGTGGAGAGGGTTCCGTACAATGCCAAAGTATTATATTGAGTTTACCACTTTATTTTCAATTGATAGAATTCTTATAGGTTTGCTGTATATTCTACAAGCAATGAACTATATTTTCGTCTTTTTTCAGATGATGATGATGATGATGATTGAGCACCACACCCAGCCAGGAGCAAGCCTGACCCGGACAAGCCGGATACACCAGGGGGCACTTTTTTGTAAGGAAAGACATGCTCTGGGATGGGAAAGGAAGCCCGACCAACCGCAGCCAGTCGGGCACAATCAGCCGGCTATGCAGCCTAGAGCCAATATAGGAATAGTAGTAAAGATAGGTACAATCCATAGGAATGAGCATTGGTGTTTTGACCTTTCTTTGGTTGGTCTCTTCTAGCATTGGAGAATCATGTTCGTTTCTGATGGTTGCGATTCCATTCGTTTTTGACACGTCTTATTTAAGCATTATTTTCGTGTATATGTTTCGTCGTCAGTAGTATTTGTTTCACTGTCAGTTTCGCTGAGGTGATATATTTCCTGGGTGGCCGACTTGAACTTTTCTCTATCTGCTGCTAGCTGAATCCATTCTTCTTTGCTTTTATTGAAATATTCCATGTCTTGTTGGAGTGACTCGTTCCATGTATGTATTGGTCTTCCTACTTTTAACCGTTTCGCCTAGTATCTAATAGCTGCGTGTAGTGAGCGAGGCTCTGGTCGTCGGAGGATGTGCCCGTAGTAGCATAGCCGTAGGCATTTAATTTTTTTGGTAATTGTTTTTCCCATAAGAATTTCGCGAGTTTTTTTATTCGGGGGGTTTCGCGTGCTCTTTATCATATCTTTAAGAATGAGTCTTTCGTATCTTCTGAGTTCTATGTGTGGGCCTGCTGTCTTTTTAAAGCTTCTTCCCACCTTGACATGGGTATAAAACGTTGTTTGTTTTACAACGTTTGTCGTGCTCCGTCCTCTTCTTCTTTATTTCTTATATTTTGCAGCTTGTGTCTTGCTTCACATAGCTGTTTGATTGCGAATGCTTCTCTGGGGTAACAATTTTTTATAAACTTGGCTTTTTGCGTTTTTGCAAGCGCGATTCTGTTCCCTGGATCTAATTGGCCTGCTAATAAGAATCTTCGCCGCTGCTGATTTCATGATATTCATAAGGGAATCCCATGGGACTAGTTGGCTATTTTCCTTGTTGTGTAGATTTATTACCTGAGGTTGGCTCTTGATTTCCTCTTGGTATTTTTTCATTATTTTCTAATTTTGGAGCCGGCTATAGCCGTGATTTATGAATTCGAGCTCAGATTTGTGCATTGGTTTCGTGCTGGATTTCAGCAAATACAGTATCGGATTTTCCCTCTTAAGGTTCAGAATAATAATATCCGCGAGAATAATTTTAGCTGCTGTCCGCAGCAGTAAGTATCTGGTCAATTTGCGATTTACTTTTTCCAGATTGCCACGTTATTTTGCAGCTTGATCTGCCTCGTGATGTCTAATGATCTAATCTAAGGTTTTCTCTTTTTATTATATCTAATAAGATTTCACCATTGTCATTCGATGCTGTGTGCAACAATAGTAGGCACAAATTTTATCAGTCGTTTAATTTCCATTGGTGTTTATGTCTTGCTTTCCTATGTGCGCATTAGTCTCTTAGGATGATCATGTTTAACCCTTTTGGCTTTGCATTGATGCAGTGCCAATGTCTTAGTTGGCTTAGTGCTTGGTATGTGTGTTGTTATTATATACAAGTTCACAGATTGTCCTTTGCAGAGAGCTGTTATAACTGCTGCCATGACGTTTGTATTTCTTCTTGTTATTTGAATTGTTATGGCCGTGTCTTTTCTTACAAGTAGCGCGAGACCACGGCATTCGGTAGAGCCATTAAGGTGACAGGTTTTGGGTTTTGGATTTGTTTCCTGTAAGCATGCTATGTGTATCCCTTTATCTTTCAAGGTTTTGTCAATGTTATTTTTCTTGGAATGTGTGGCAGTGCCTCTAACATTCCAGGTTGCGTTTTTGACACTATTAATTTCTGTTACTTTACTAGGGCAGGGTGGGGGTCTTAGTATTGTATATCCGGTGGCGTCAGGTTGTTCAGCAGGCGATAACGTTGCTCTTGCTGGCTTGTGGTAGTAGGCAGGTTTCCCTGAAGCGCTAGTGCTATGCTCGGCTGGTCTTTATTCTCTTTGACATATTTCGCCAGGTCTCTTCTTATCATGTGGTGATCGAACGTCAGTAAAAAATATGGCATTTACTTGGTGCGCGATAGCCCTCTAAATAAGCAGTTTCCGTCTCTGATCATATGGGCTATTTCCATGCTTAGATGATAATGGGTCCTGTTTGCTATTGTGCTGCACCGTTTTTGCTTTTCTGCGGACAATATTGATTAGCTTTCCGGCAAAATAGAGCTTATTAACTAATGGTGTTTTGTTAGGACTTTTATGAATCTCTCGCGCAGTATTGGTGCCCTGGAAGGTGCTGGTCGCAGCGATGCTATTATATAATAAAAGCCCTAACCTTGTGTTAATTAACACGTGTGCATTCCTAGTCGCAGTATTGCAAGTTATGCTATAGTATTTTTAAACATTAAACGGTATACTCGGAGATATTGTTGACAGGGAGGCCCCGATACAACTCATATCAATATGTTTATGCTGCCATTTATGCAATTAGTATTACGCTAGTGTGCGGCCGGCGTAAGTATGAAAACTGGGGAAGGCTCTGGGCTGACTTGCAGCTCTGTTTTGGTGTCTGTTCCAGGCTGGATTGGGCACACAATACAGCACCGGATTGATTTAGGTTATTATCATGCACAATAATGTATTTTGGTTATTTAGAGAGTTAATCGTTTAAATAAAAACAAAAAACGAGTTCAACGAGTTCACCAAATTCCAGCTACAGGCTCGGGCGGGATCACAGGCTCCCGATGATATCTTGGGCGTCTTGTCAGTCCGTCCACAAACACTACACTGCAACACTGTATTTGGATATGGAAACGTTTTATCCCCGGTCTTACTAATCTTACTTAAGTTTACGATATAAATAAATTCGATTCAAATTTATGGTTCACAAACACACCCGACTGTAAATTTCGAATTTCTGCAGCGACGCCGGGCCGTAAAACAATCAAATAATAAAACTTTTTTAAGGCCGAGCGAGGCGTCCGTTCACTGCGGTGGTCCAAACCGAACTCCTTGTCAATTTTCGTCTTTTTTCATGAATAAAATCAAAACTATTTATTTTACAATAATAACAAAATATATTTGAGATCCTCATAACAACTCCTTTCATTTGATATTATGACAGTAAGGTTAGCGAAACTTTTTTTAATTTCCTAATCTGTTCACGAAAATTAATCATATTTAAAAAAAAAAATACTTTGAACATGTATACCAAACGACACAGACATACAGATTAAATCTCTCACCCAGTCTAACGGGCTAAATAATAATAATAAAAAAATCAATTAACTCGGTCCAGAAGGCAAAAAAATTTAAGAACACAAATTATAATTTTCTTCCTAATTAATTACATCATACAGGGTGTAAACAGACCCTTCACGAAGCTGTCAACCAAGCAGTCTGTACATGAAACTGAGCAATTCTGCTCAAAAATTATTGCTGGGAAACTACTTTTTTTTGGGTGAAAAATCACATGTTACGGTAAAACTCAATGTAACGCATTCAACAAATTATGCTGATGGATGCATTGAGTAGTAAACGGGTCTTGGAGGTATTTAAAGTACAGTTGTAACATTAAAAACTTGTATTTAAAAAAACTTGTGAAAAAGTTGAAACTGACCCCCAATATCTCCGATAGAAGGTTTCCAGGTATGGTGAAGACAAAAAAAATTACTTAAACTTTAATTATTATTATCTTATGAGACACCTAAATGTTTAAAGAAAAGCTTCAAATGGACATTTTCAATTCCAGTTATTCTGCCAGAACCAGGACATAATTGTAAGGCCTTCAGACTACAGCACATAAACAATATACTTGGCTATGTGCCTAACATTGCTTCTCACTCTTATTGAATCATAAATCTTCAAAAGTTCACTCACCCTAGCATGGGGCACATTTTTGTCCTTAGTTGGCTGCACAGGCACAGGGGCCTCTCGCTGTATGGTCACCGCATCCATTGTGAGCACCAGCCGCGCTGGCCTCGGACGGGACTTGCCATCCGAGACCTGCACCATGCCTGTACGAATCTGAAAGATGGTGGAGGCGGTGGTGGGCTGTTAGTTTTGTACAATGAGCTATGGCAAAAACATCTAGGTACTTATAATAATGATAATAGTTCTCCTGACCATTTTCGATCACGGTGGCTAATCTTAGCAAAGATTAGCCATTGGCACGGGAGATATTATCATGCACAAGTGTGTGACTGTGCGCAGGCGCAGGTGCACTCTCTGTTCCTTTTTCTGTCATAGGCCAATGGGAGGGCAAACCGACATGACCGGAGAGATATTATTGGGATATCAGAGACTACAGAAAAATCAAGATAAAAGACCAGCCTAGGATTTGTGTGCTTCATCATCATCATCATGTCAGTATGGAATCACCCACTGCTGGGTATAGGCCTCCCCTTTTTTCTTTTTTTGTGTGCAAATCAATATAAATCTGAGGCGAATTTTAATTTTTTACATATTCTATAAAAAATATTATAAATGTGGAAGTAACTGTCTCTTTCTGGTTGTTCATTTTCACACCGTAGTGGTTTAATGGATATTTTTTTTTCTGGCAAAACTTTCCCATGGGTCCCATGAGAATGTTCTATGGCATAGAACAATTTCTTGATTTGAGATTTAGTTGATACGGGCAAAGCTGCTGGCAATAACAAGTTCTTTATAAATCGAAAAAGAAAAAACAATACGATGATTTCAATGCTAATTCAAACTTTTTAGCTTTGAACAAAGCACACATTATTATTAATCATTGTGTCCTCAAACAAGGGAAGTAATTAGTACTCTATTGAAGATTTTTGGCATACCTACTTACACACATTATTAGTCATTGTTTACCATTTGTTTACACATTGATTGGTGGTCCTTGTGAAACTCAAAACTAAGTAGCAACTATTATTTGTTTTTTGGCCCAGCAGTGAGACAATATGAGCTAGATGGGAAAAATAATGTTTTTAAGACTATCCTGTGATATTTTTGGCTCTTAGTTATTTAGTTTTATAAATTTTAATGTGAGCAACGATTTAAATTTCGTTGTTTACAAATTACAACACTGATAATAAAATTCACTGATTTTTTTTGGATTAGTTTTAATGTTTTGTTCTAAAAGTGTTTTTTTTTTATATTTCGAGTTTAAAAAAAGAGAATTTTATCTAATCTATATCTAATCTAATCACTGTGAAGGAGACTAACAATAAATAAGTGCTAAAGTGACACCTGGACAAAATCCTACCTCTTGAGGGCCAATACTTATATATTTTATGACCACTGCTTACCTTTTCATCTTTCTTCTCCTCAATAGGCGTCATCATTGTAGAACATGCACACCATAACGATACAAAAACTTTTGGAACGTCCCAAATATTATAAAACTATTATATATTATACAAAAAAATCGCGGACCCCTGATAATCTCACGAACTTCGGCCTCATAGCGCTTTCTTGCAAACAATTTATCATCTAAGGTCCATTTTTAATTAGCCCTACTGTTGCTTCTAATGATAATTTTAATTATTTATGGGTTACACACACATTACAAATACTAAAAACAGGTCACTGGCATACGATAAATCAATATAGGTGAACGGCATCAAAACAATTGAAATACGGCGGATTTACTACGGCTGTGGCAGATTATCTAGATTTTCATAACTATTTCATATACTGTTTTTTGTTAATTTGAAAGTTTTAATTGACAATATTACTATCTATTTGTACAATAACAAATATTTTTTCGGAGAATTGACGACGGACGACACCACTTCTTAGCCTTAGCCGCACGCTAAGTAGATACTAGTGATGTCCATTGACTATTCAACTATTTGCTTTGCATGACTTGCCAGCTTAGTAAGTTTCACCTAATCACATTTTCACGCAATCGATTGTTTAATTATTCGTAGTCGATTATTTTATTGCTTAAATTATGAAAATCTTCTGGTTCCATGATAACTAAAAATTCGGAGTTATAATTAGGATTTTGAACTGAAACTGTATAATTATAGCTGAGACTGCTTATGGTGAATGCTCCAAGGTAGCCCGCGAAATTCAAATTTTCGTTTTTTGCAATAAATTTTCAGGCCAGTGCTAGGTTGTATGTTGATTAAAATATTATTCGCGGCTGTAAGAAGTTTGTAGTTACAGAATTATAATCATCAAAATAATCAATACAACCCTCCAAGTTCTTATAGGTGCAAGAATAACTTTAACCTTGAAAAAGTCATTTTTCCACCTAGAACTTGGTTGTATTAATGATTTTGATTAATATACTTCTGTAACTACATAATTATGTCTTACAGTCGCGAATAATATTTTAATTAACACACAACCTAG
Organism: Xestia sexstrigata; assembly: GCA_941918905.2. Taxonomy (NCBI): domain Eukaryota; kingdom Metazoa; phylum Arthropoda; class Insecta; order Lepidoptera; family Noctuidae; genus Xestia; species Xestia sexstrigata. Next base: position 24,675,351 of record OW799201.2, read on the forward strand.
CATTGGCTTGCAAATTGCAAAAAACATAAGAAAATTTGAATTTCGCGGGCTACCCTGGAGCGCATTGCACCCTGCGCTCGTTTATACTTTTTGTTAGTTATTTATTGGTTTTATATTATTTATTTTTTTCTTTGGTAAAATTTGAATTAGATAATGAATACAAGCAATTAATCAATATGAAACCACCATTCGCAAAAGTGCTGATTATTTTGTTTTTTAATTGCGGTTTTATTTTTCCATTTTCTTTTTGCAGATTTGCTTTTTGGACAATTTTCTTTGCATTTTTGGAAAAATGAATTCCAGTATGTATGGCATTGGTAGCTGCTTAAAAGGTCGTAATAAATTATTAATCAAAATGGAAGTTACTTGTTCACAACAAAAACAATTATTGTTCAGTGAAAAAAATTATTGAAGTTTTAAGTTTCGTCTCTCGCTAAATAGTCCTAGATTCAAACTCAAAGCATTATAGTCGGGGTGGGTCAGTTCTCAATGAAAAGGGCTTTGTTATCGGCATAAACTTTAATAAAACTCTAAAAGGTACACTGTACATCACACCAGTTAAAAACGTCCGCCATCATTCTCTGTCTTCCACACAGAGAGCCATTCTACCAACCAAATGAAATCTACTAAATTACTAAGGCCAATCAGCAGCCGAGTAGCGCGCGACGACAAATCTGCGATTGGTCGGCGCGAGGCGCGGGAGCAAACATGCTAGCGTGTTGGCAAATATCGATCGGGATTCGGGCGCTTTACCTCTATTGGACCTCTTACGTCCAGGGAAATGGGAGCGTTCGGAAACGTCTTCCCCTATAGCATTTATTTCAAATAGACCATTATGGCACTTTTGAATGTTAACAAAGTTAACAAGTATTACGATAGATGGCGCCTTTTCAATTTACGACACTACTCTTGGTTATAAAGAGGACTGGGAGTCCTAGTCCTCTTTCTCTATATAATCTAGAGTAGTACTGAATGACTATTTCATAAAAAAAAAAAAAACAACATACAACCCGACACTGACCTGCAAAATACAAAAAAACGTAAGAAAATTTTAATTTTGCGGGCTACCTTACCGCATCTTCGTTGAGGCTCTAAAGGAAAGACTGCATTTTTTTAAGTAAAGTAAACGCAACGAACGAATCTGAAAATTATAAAGTTCATGCTTGCATTCGCTTATTTGCCGAGTTTCCTCCGTGCCTCGGAAATCACGCTATGCCGTTGGTCCCGGCTGTCATTTGTTTGGCAGCCCCTACCTACTTAGATCTATATGACTATACTCTTTGGCCGTTACAGGTAGTCGGTGGCCCGAAAGTCCGACAATCAATCTTTCCAAGGGGTATCGTATTACCCAGTACTAATAAAATCGGGTTGAGGAGGTCAGACAGGCATTCGCTCCATGTAAAATACTGGTAGGTTTTCAGCTGCATCCGGTTAGACTGGAAGCCGACCCACCATAGTCGGGAAAAGCCTTGGCAGATGATGATTGCTTTGCTGATGAGATGATTTTAGAAATATGACCGTTGTAATGATAAAATAAAGATCAAGAAAAAAAAAAAGAATAGCGAAAAGGCCTCTTCGCATAAAGATGTTGGTAGTACCTAATGTAGGTAGGTAATTTCATTTTACAAAAATATTAAAATATCCCCAAAGCGTTATACAGAGAAGTGGGTTCACTAAAGTTTCACCAAAACTCCATTGACAAATATTCATTTTACAACCAACGTTTCATATACTTAAAAATCAAACGAACTTACCAAGTGAAGTTCGATGATAATTATGTGAACAGCTTCATTCGAAGCGATTATTTCGCAAACAACAAATTCTTCAATTGTTTCATTTTAAAAACACACGTTTTACATGGGTTCCTTCTATCTGGCAGAATCTTGATGCTCCGAAATTTATTTAGCATAACACACTTGGCATAATCTTCTTTGTATGAATATTTTTAAGGCACAAAAAAATGTTAATATAGTTATTGCTTGGCCGAATGTTTATATGCCCGAATTTACAATGGCATACTTTTAAGATAGCAGAATTATATTTGGCATAATTACCTTTGGCAATGTTCAAATTCCGCATAATTTCGTTTAGAATAACGTTTATTTAGAGCGACGATTATTTGGTACAATTTCACTTGGCATACTATGAAGATGGCAGAATTCCATTTGGAATAATTTTATTTAGCATTACTTATTGCCATTTCTATAAAAAAGCATTTTTAACCTTAACATTAGAATTAAAATATTGTCTTAAAAAAACAATGGTGTCTAAAAAAACTTAATTTAAGCTGTTGCTATCTTTTTCTCTCTAATAAAACAAGAAAGAGACGGACGTAATTTAGAGCTGTCAAATTTAGTTGGCACTAATATTTCTATACAAATGAAGGGTGCACGTAAAAACATGTCGACAAAAAACACGGTGAAGCGCAAGGCATAAACTAATTTGACAATCTATAACTTAGTTCATACCAATAGCTGTCCTTTTTTCGCACTGCATTTTAGTAAAAAATAGCAATAGCCTAAATTAAGCTAAGTTTGTGCACAACAGAATCGACATCAATATGTTACGCTAAAAGTTAGTGACAGAATCGAATCGCTCCAAAACCGACTCCACGTAGTCTTGTCTGCCCTACCCCTAGAGTGTAATTTAAATTCGCGTAGGTGCGGAGGGGTGAGGCGGCTCGTGAGTTGAGGAGCAGGTGGTCATCTGCGACGATAAGCTCGCGTGGGACCGCCGGAACCCTGCAGCGCCGGAGCCGTGACAGAAACCATGCCTGCTGCATGTTGCATGCTTGCTTGCATTCTGCATGCTTGCTTGCATGTTTGCATACTGCATGCTTGTTTGCATGTCTGCATACTGCATGCTTGCTGCATGCATGATGTATGCTTGCCTGATCAGAAATATGCAGCAATTAACATTATCGTCGTATGTTTGTAACAAAAAAAAAATTTTCAATCAATTTATTATTATGGTAAGAAATACAAAATTATTCTATCTATGAATATTTTGTTATGTGATAGATGAGGCTTTCTATTATTATGCATAATGAAATGTATGCCAAAAGATGATTATAACTGTAAACTTTCTGTAATATGATAGTTCTGCCTTTTAATGAGTATCGATACGAATTTTATGCCAAAAGATGATTCTGACTGTGAACTTTCTGCGATAAGATGGTTCTACTTTTAATTCTTATGCATATGAAATTTATGCCTAAAGATGATTCTGACTTACAAAATTATGAGTTTTGAATGAGTGTCTGCCAAACGATTTTCTGCGAAATGAAGTTTATGCTATCTACTGTTATGCAAAGTAATATTATGACATAAAAAGTTCTGCTATAAAGGGTAGACCCGTTTTACATACATTTATTTGGCAAACACTTCTCTTAACAAATGAATCAGATGATATTTAATCATTTATACATTTGTCATTTCTTATTTAGATACATTTGGATAAAGGGATCCCTTTTTTGCATAATGTTCTTTTTCCTAGTATACTTTGGCAAAACTGTTTTGGCATAATTTGTTTTGCCATAATAATACTTTGTCAATTTTTATTTTGGCATACAGTTTATGTTGGCATAATCATCTTGAAGGCTAATTTGTTTTGGCATAAATTGAATTTTGCATAATGTTGCTAGGCATAATGACTATTAGCCTAATAGTATTTAGGCATACAATTAATAGAAATAACAGACACAAATTTGAGTTGTTTTTACGTATTTATTTTTGAGTTTAAAAATTCAATATGTTGGTCACAAAAGATGGTGACAGAAACAAATCGGTGCAAAACCGTTTCCACGTAGTCTTGTCTGCCCTACCCCGAGAGTGTAATTTAGAATCGCGTAGGCGCGGAGGAGCGAGGCGGCCCGCGAGTTGAGGAGCAGGTGTTTGTAACACTCGCCGCCGCAGCTGAGGCTGGCCGGCTGCAAGCCGAAGCTGCGGTGGTGAGCGTTAAACACATCTGCGACGATAAGCTCGCGTGGGACCGCCGGAGCCCCGTAGTGCCGGAGCCGTGACAGAAACCATGCCTGCTGCATGTTGCATGATGCATGCTTGCTTGCATGCTGCTTGCTTGCTTGCATGCTGCATGCTTGCTTGCATGCTGCTTGCTTGCTTGCATGCTGCATGCTTGCTTGCCTACAAATTTCATTATAGCATTATTGTATAAAAATGTGTATTAGTGTCTAAAATTTTAGGAGTTCATAATTATGCCTTTGTTATGCCTATAAAAAGTATATTTTAATATCATTATGCGTAAATAAATTTATGATTCGGAATATTATGCTTAATCATTATTATAATAAGAAAAATTATGCTTAAAAAAATTATGCGTAAGCTGTTATGCGTAAATAATATTATGCGAAAATATAATTAGGAGTAACAAAAGTATGCCAAGTTATATTAGGTCTTAAAATTTTATGCAAATGGATAGGGACCTTGGATAAATCACGTTTCTACAAAATAATTTACAGGCTAGTTTTTTTTTATTACTCTTTTTTAAGAAAAAGTCTAGGAAATGCATAGGTTTTTCACAACATGCAAACAAGCATGCAACTCCATGCATGCAGCAAGCAAGCAGTAAGCATGCAGCAAGCAAGCAATAAGCATGCAGCAAGCAAGCAGCAAGCATGCAGCAAGCAAGCAGCAAGCAAGCAGCAAGCATGCAAGCATGCAACATGCAGCATGCATGGTTTCTGTTACAGGCATTCCGTTCCGGCGCTGCGGAGCTCCGGCGGCCCCACGCGAGCTTATCGTCGCAGAGGGTTTTGACTCTTACCACCGCAGCTTCGGCTTGCTGGCCGGATTCGCCGGCCAGCCTCAGCCGCGGCGGCGGGCGTTAAAGCCACCTGCTCCTCAGCTCGCGAGCCGCCTCGCCCCTCCGCGCCTACGCTGATTTAAATTACACTCTAGGGGTAGGGCATAAAAGACTACGTGGAGTCGGTTTTGCAGCGATTCATTTCTGTCACTAAATTCGTGCTTATAGAAAACAAAATTCATTTATTTTCTCTTTTTTAGAAATGTCACAATTAATATGTGTAATGTCTATATTCCAAGTGATTTTTTATAAGATAAAATTAAAAAATAATGAATTGTTTGCCAAATAATACGTTATTAAATAAATGTTTATCGGATAATTATTTTGCTAAGTGAATTATTTGGTAAACTTGTTGTTGTATAATGATGAATTGATGTTTTTTCCAATCGTTTGCTTGTCAACTAAAAGTTTTTGAAATAATTTTTGGTGAGCTGACCGGTCACCAGAGAAGTGCTTATTAGTAGGTACAGTTGCAGTTCAGCGGTATTATTTTTTTAAGTCTCACAAATCCAGACTGGGTTTTTACTGAGAAATTCCTGATGAAAAAACTCAATTTCAGTTAAACCGGCCTGGTAATCGAACCCAAGACCTACTCAATAATTCAGCAGCAACGATTTTAATGTAGTATCTAAGTGCTACCTATCTACCTATTACTTTGATTCGATTTAAAGAAATGAGTAATTGAGTATTGCGCACAGTGCAGCTCTTGTTTGTTTATTTCCGACTTATATTAATTCTAATACAAAAGATTCCTCACTATGTTTTTTTTTCATCGATGTCAATCATTATACATTATTATGAATCGAACAAGGCACATTGGTACTTTCTTGAATCAAACACGACACGCATGTGCGAGGCAATTAAGGCCTTAAGTATGTATTGTTTTAGTGTGGGAACGAGCTCCATCTCTCTAAAAAAATACAGCTATAAGAAAGAGGTCACCCGTTATCAAAATAATGCTCTTTAGGTAGCTAATGAACTTTAATGCATATTAAATATTATACAATGTACCTACAGGATGCAGACTATCCTATTAGTATTATAAATTATAAATAAATTATAAATATAATATAAAGCTCGATTACCACTCACTCATAGCAAAAACTCGAGCTTAAAACGGGAGCTAGTAGACCTTCATCAGGAATTCTTGAATGTTGTCAATGAACGGGATCAACTCTTGTAGCAACTTGTATGAGGAGGCTTTATGTAAAATTAGGGACCTAGAGGATGAATTAATCCATGCAAACATCAAACTTTTAAATTTGAAAAAGGAAAAGGATCATACTCAGGCTATGGAAACTGAACATTTGTATAATGAATTAGTTAATACGAATTGCAACCCTCATTCCATTATAACAATAAACCTTACAGAGGACTCCTTACTAAAGCATAACTACAGCCATAAAATTAGGCAAAATGCAATTAAGAAATATGCACGATTAAATAGATTTTTTTTTTGTATAAATACAAGTAACAACAAAAACACCATTCCAAAAATATACAACTATGGAAAGCACGTGTTTGTCTAGTTAATAAATTAAATAACTATCAGATTAAATTGGAAGATAGTATAAATATTTATGAAATTGACACTCAGCGCTTACAATCAGAAATACAGGCTCTTAATAAGTCACTAAAATCTTTATATAATAAATATGAACGCTCTCAAAAGCAAATTAAAGAGCCTATTCTTGCTACAAATGCATTGGTAGACAAAGTGGACTCGCTGACTCTCAGCAACACTCAGTGTACTTGTCAGAGGGAATTCAGCAATGATGCCCTCCAGCTTGAGGCAACGGAGGACCCGTCCCTAGCTGTGAGTACTCAGGACTGTATTTCCAGCCAAGATACAATACCTGACTTAGGTAATTTTGTCTCACCTAATAGTCATGGTTCTAATCTTTCAGTTATGTTCTCTGATAGTATAGGTAGAGGGTTAGGGAAATTAATCAATAATAACCTGAGTTATTGTACCCAAAATTATTGTATGCCAGGGTCAACCTACAAACAGATTATTTCATCAGTAACAAAGACTGTTTGTGATCCTAGTACCACCATTACTATATGTGTTGGTAATAGTTCTAAGATTAAAAAGGAAGACATAACTGACTGTGTTTCAGAGTTGTTAAAGTTAAATTGGAATAAAATAATATCGTGTGCTTTTCCATTTTTTGAAAATTTGGGTAATAGAAAAATCAATTACTTATATACACATGTTAAATAACCATGTACATTTTTTAGTAGGTCAATGGTAGGTGACAGACATAGATATCTGGATATCAACACTATTGTTGGTAAACTTAGGTCGACACGGGGTAAGGTGTATCTACCTATTAGATGTAGACACAAAATAACTCGGCTATTAGCTTATAATATTCACACAGACATGAATAGTATGTCTAAGTTTAGTTCTATTATTAACACTGCGACTATTAGTAGTAATACTAATGTACAGGTGACTTTAAATGAATATAGCAGTAGTGCTATAAATGTATACAAACATTGTACTGAGGAGGATCCATGTGTCATCGTGGAGAATTCTCAATTAGGGTCTATTAGTGATAGGGTCTTGTTGTTTATAGGATGGCACGGGAGTCTCCGGCCGCACTCCAAATATTAATTTAAACTAGAAAGTGAGACAACAGGCACCATTAACAATATTGTTAATCCTTCCAACAGCAAGGTATCTTCTTGCACTCAATTAGTTAGTAAAAAAGGGACGCAGCAGAACACCATAAAATTATTCCACCAAAATATCCCAGGCATTTCTTCAAAATTATTAGAAATTGATTTTTTTTTAGAAAATAGTAAGTTTGACATTATTTGTTTTACTGAACATTGGCTAAAGGATCACCAAATGCTTATCAATTATGAGAACTATATGGTGGGTAGCTCGAACGAGACTAACAGGAAGAAAACACGTAACTAACTACACATTAGATACAGCATGTGGTCCTAAAAGCTCTAATCAGGAAGTAGCTCAAGAATTTGTAAATTTCTTTACCGATATCCCCATAAAAACTACGGAGGCTCTTATTTCCTCACCTGAACTCTCAATTGGTTTATTAAAAGCTGTCTGGCTGCCAGGCTGAATTTAAATTTAAACACATTAACCCTATGATAGTTATTAAAACATTCCGGCAAATAAAAATTAAACTAACCGAAGATCTATGGGGAATGTCTGTCAAAGTTTGTACACCCATACTTGAGACTATAACCATAACCCTTTTACTTAGCTTTAATTTTTAATTTATATGTAGACCAAGGAGTTTTCCCTGATTTAATGAAATACAGTAAAGTCATACCTCTTTTCAAATCCGGGGACAGTAAAGATACTAATAATAGACCTGTATCCGTGTTACCAGTTTTTAGCAAGGTTTTTGATAAAGTAATGCTTAATCAAATGCTCTACCATTTTATCACCAACAGAATCTTACAAGATCAATAGTATGGTTTCACCAAGGGACGTTGTACAACTGACGCCGGTGTAACCTTATTAAAGCACATATTTACTGCGTGGGAAGAGTCCCAAGACCTTTTTGTGACCTCTCTAAAGATCACGACACATTACTTTTGAAACTTGAGCATTACGGACTGAGTAAACTTGCACTTAGTTTGGTAAAATCTTATTTGAATGATAGACAACAACATGTTCAAATAAATGGTGTTAGGTAATTCACATGGTTTATAAGTAAAAATGGGGGTTCCTCAAATATTGGGTCCTTTCCTCTTTCTGGTGATGATCTACCGTATTTATTGAAAAACCAACCTCAAAATATGGTGTTATTTGCTGATGACACTTTCCTAATTTTTAAGATAAATAGACGGGCCCAAAATCTAGATGACGTGAATAATGCCCTACTTCAGTTCCAAAATTGATTCACAGCAAACAATTTGGTATTAAATGAAAAAAAACCAAATGCATAAGATTTGCTTTACCGAATGTTAAAAGTAGTGATTGTGATATAATATTGAATAAAGAGAAAAGCTATATTGGCATCATGACGGTACATTGTCAATACATCTACGAAAACATAATGTACGTCAGAAAAAATCTGCACCTTTTTGGTAAAAGAGGTGACAGACATAATTACAGTACCAACAGGGACCAACTAGTTCAGCCAGGCTTTAGACTCGTTAAAGTAGACTCATCTTTCATGGGGTACTGTTTGAGATGCTTTAATAAAATTCCACAAAGTATTATTGAACTGAATGAGACGAAATTTAAAACATGCATTAAACGCACACTATGTAAGCAAGCATATTACAAGTTGAGCGATTATATCGCTGATAAAAATGATTGGCTCAATGCTGGTCCTGCTCCACAAGGACAGCGCGCATAAATTGATAGCATTAAATGGTATTGTTGGAGCTGCTGAAGATTGTACAACTATCTTTGCATTGTATAGATTCAATCTCTTTAGTATTGTATAATCGCATAGTATAGTAGTAGTATATTGTGTGAGTATTATGTACTAGAAAGCTATCATTCACTGGAAACCTACGTCTTTTCTTGACTTGAATGTGCCCTGGCGGTTGAGAGTATGTCATGTTCACTCTAATGTCTCGCTGATGGTGGCGCATGTGTCGGACCATTTAGTTCCCCTCCAAATGGTTCAGTTGAATAGTGCTGTTCCATGCGTCATGTTCGTGAACGGGCGCTGTCAGTTGTGACTGGTCATCTCTTAGTTGCCATGGCTTGTTTGCTTATTTTGGTTTTTGGATTGTATTTTTTTTTTTTTGTTTTTACTTTGGACACTTTTAACGTGCACATCTTGGTACATTGTTCTCACATAATATACCATCTCAACATGAATGATATAACCTAGATTTTGTAACAATATTTTGATTTAAAAGAGTGTTCATGGAGTTTCTTGCTTGTTCTTCTCCATAGAGATCTACGCTAGGGAATGGGCAACTACAGTACTTTCACAGTTTTTATGTCTTGTGACTGGGACTGTAGCTACATTTAATTTTCATCTTTGTTTCGACAATAAATTCAAAAGTGCCTGTAACTGGCTTACTTGAAATAAATGCTTTGATTTTGATTTTGATTTTGTTCATAACCTGGATTAACACGTAGGACACTATTTATCCCTTTAATATGATCCAGTGGGACGGTTACCGAACTTTACGCGGGCGAAGCCGCGGGCAACAGCTAGTATTATATAAAATAAAATTAAATTCTGAAAAAACTTGAAACACAAATGTGAATCATTTTTCAACCCCCTCCCCTCTCGCCCCTCTTCCCCCCCCCCTCTTCACTCCATTTTTTACTACTGAAAAAGCTTTCGATTCTTACCTAAAACTGGGCTGTAACTTCATAACGGTTAGAGATAGCCATTAGGTGTTTGAACAAATATTATAGTAGGTATCAAAACCTGTCCGGTGGTGGTACCGGTAAAGCGAAGGGCGAGCGGAGCGAGCCCCCGTAGCGTAAGGATAGGGTCATGATAGCTTTCCGGTGGTAGGTAGGTCCGTAGCTCCGTAGCGTAACGAAGGTTGAGTGGGTGAAGCGTAGGTAACGTTTTAGATTGTATTAGGGGTTCTTAAGGGTTTTTAATATCTTTAAAGTGCTCTAATGGATTTTCCAATTCATTTAAGGATTCCTATGGATTCTCAAACTTTTTTAAGTAATACTTCTCAAAAACACGACGAAACCGCAGCCCACACAGAACCGCACAGCGCACAACGCAAATGTACTAGTTAGTATTATAAATGTGAAGGTTTTTTTTTCTCAATCACGTTTTTGGATGATCTCAATGAACCTATTTGAATAGGGTTTGATGAAGCAATGAAACAAAATGTCATACCACAACACACACCTTTATTCCTTTCCTCCGCACTAATATCAATAATTTTATTATTACACAACATGTATATAGAAAGATTTTTATACAATAGTGTATAGTTAACCTATTATCTATAATAATCAACAATATAGTAAAAAGAATTACGAATTACTTAAATACTGGCAGTCTATTTTAATGATATGTATCTTTTGCAGTTTGGAACAGCCGTTAACATTACTTAAGATCTACATAATATAATAAATTAAATTAAGTGTCCATTTAAACTTTGAAATTATATAATGTGCATCTGATTTTACACGCCATGCGTAGATACATTTTTATTTATCGAGGAATTTAGAAAAATTGCAGATGCACATGTTACATATTTTCATATTATTTAGGTTTGCTGTGAGATTATTTTAAGCACATTGATATACCTATTGAGAGCATAGCTTGTTACTATATGGACAGCAAAATCTCCACATTTAATTTTTCAACTGTAAATCTCACAGCAAACGAGTAATATTCACTAAACTTAACATCTGCTAGTATTTACAATTCATTAGATGCCATTTATAAATCTAAACTGTCATAGATGAACAGTTTTTAAATAATTCACATTGTTATATAAATAATTTATTTAACAATAATTTATTTAACAATAAGTAAATGGGGAGTCACAGTTTGTGACGCAATCACATGTATGAATTAAGCCCTTTTTACAAACAATTGACAGCAAACGAGATGTTTGCTTTTTGTTCTAATATTACTCGAAACGTTTTTCAAATTGCAAAATTATAGAAAAAATGTCCTCATAATGAAATATGTAGTTAGACATTAGATTTCACAATGAGTGAATGGACTTGTTCAATTAGAAAATTGTTTGAAACACTAATGTTACACGTGAATTGTACATTCTCGCCGTTCTTGTTCTTTTCTTTGTTGATATCTGCGTAAAAAAATATAAATTAATGTTTCATTCAAAACAAATCAAAGTCGGTAGTAAAGGTTTCCGGAGGTTAGTAATTGCGAGGGTTTTTAAGATAGGTCATATAACAAGGTCAGGTTAGAACAATCTAAAGATTCTGGTCTGGTGGGGAATATCATACCAATACCTAATGATCAGGATCTTACTAACTTGTCAATTAAAGAAGATATATCAGCGGGGACTGGGGCGAAGCTCCCCGAGAGGCCGTCGCTCCCGTTCGGGCCTCCGCTGTCAAAGATACACTTAAATCAGTCGTAGTAATGCTACAAATAATTTATTTTCAATATTATAAGTTCGTAGCAAAGCTGGTTTGTTGTAAGCATTATGTTGGGTATATTTCTAGCTCGCAATCATCTACGTAGACGCTTATCTATCAAAATTAAATCATTGATGGCTATGGAAATTAGTAAAAACTAAAATCCAATTAAATTAAAACGAATAATAAGTAACACGCAATACAAGTAACAGATTAGAATTGCATAACAACCAAACCAAAATTTACTAAAGTAATAAGTCCTCGCAAAAATCTGGCTACATACAAAAACAGCGTTACGTGGAAAACATCAACAAATTAATAATCTCTGCCTAACTGAACCACTTAAAAAGTCTAGCAATAATGGAGGTGCATGGATTAGGTGAGCAGTGAGCGGCGAGTGGTGAGGAGTGAGCGGGGGAGGTACCTGAGTTCTACCTGCTGGTCGTGCGCGCGCTGCGCCGGCCGCTGCCGTACGCGCTGTTACACGGCGATGTGCCTGAACCTGGTGGAGACAATGAAAAAGGCAATGAATACTTTATTTATCAATAAGGAATATATGGTCGACAAAAGGTCATTGTAGATGGCATGTCCATTGTCCATCGTTTGGTCCCTATCTGACCAACGAGTACCTATATAAAATTAGGTACATTAACAGATTTTCAACCAGTAAAGATGTTTCGAACTGGCTATAGGCTAGCGCCAATCGTTTCACAGTTACTTGACAAAAGTATCTTGAAAACAATAAATGTTGGATAATAATTAGGTCATTTTCTATTGATTTATTTGTAGTAAATATATGAAACTAACATAAATTATTAATGTTACGACAAGATGAATAACAGATATTATTACCCTTAGTAGTGGTATTGGCAGCACTGTCGCTGTTATCGTCGGAGTCAGTGTGCGTGTCCCTCCAGTTGTTGGGCGCGACGCCGCCGCCGGCACTGGCGCAGGCAGCTCGCATGCGATGCCGCGCCTCCACTGTCGAGCATTTAGACAGACTCGATTCATCTGTCGGTACAACAATCACACGTCGGAACCAAGCGAAGGCTTGGTACAAGTTTAAAAGTATTCTAGTTACCAACTTGTCTGGATGTGTGCCCGGTCGATGGCAATTATAGGCGAAATGTTGGTGTACTATTATGAGGGTGTAGTATGAGGGTGTATTATTTAGGTTGTATATATTTGTATTATAGGCTAATAGTTCATCAATAAAATTAAAATCAATATTATAATAAAATAAAACAAAATAATTATTATTGTGAAGTTGATTTTTCGATTTTCGAAATCCATAAATAAATTAAAGCTTTCACATCCTTTCCAGCCTTTTTATATGACAAGAACGTAATTGTACATTATGATATAAGTGCGGTAAGTTGAAAATTACAGCCGAGGCGATATTGCTAGTCCGAGCCGTAGGCGAGGGCTACAAGAAAGCAGAGGCAAAGTGGCAATTTGTTTCGGCATTGCTGCAAATTTGTTTATGCCAATGGGTTGGCTAGTGCATTTTCCATTTTGGTAATTTTGAAAAAATCTGTTAGACATCGATTTTGTTGAACGAAGCGCTTCGTATTTCTTCACTATGTCGTGAAAAGGCCCCTGTATTGTGAACGATCTTGGAATTTTATTTTTGTGTTTTTGGACCTGGACAAGAAGAACCCGCCCATTGTTCTCGACATCATTAGTTGTGATGTTTGCCAACTCTTGAAGTCTACATGCACCATTAATTCCGAATATTAATACAACCTGGAAAGAGATAAAAACAGCATACAAAACACCTAAGGTGGGTGGACCATGGAAGGCCACGCTCCTTTGAAGGTCAACTATTAAAAAGTCGTAGTTATTGACATGCTAAGACATATTTCTTCTACACACACTAAGATCCATCAAATTCAAGGCCACAGACGCGGTAGCGAGTCGCTCGCTCCACTATTTTGGCAGTGCGAGCCCACGCTTCGTAGACTTCGGTCGTCAACGTTAGAATTGTAATTCGAGCGCATAGCAAACCGTAAGTTTTTAGTTAAATAACCTATTATTTTCTCATATTGTTTACTGTGAATTGTCGTATAAGGATTGTTTTATGATACTAACGAAAAAAGTAATGATATAGCCTCGATTTAAGTTAAAATATTGGTAGTGTTCCTAGGAAAGGCAGTGGTTCCTTATAAAGCCAATCAAATATGCAAATAAAACTTGACAGTTGGCCTTGCTAGGGTACATGAGCCTGACAAGGAACATCTACAAATCATGAACATAATTTTTAGTTACTAGTTTCTATTTATAACGGTTATTCAATTTTTTAATTCAGATTGAAATTTTGGCCATACAAAGAACGGAATGAAGAATGATGGCTATTTTAGGTAAAAAAAAAACGCATTGGCAAGTTATTTGATATCAATATAATGCTCATTACTACTATTTCAAATAATTCCTTTTAATATATTCTTAGTTTTACGATGGTGTTCAAGTAATGTTCTTTGAGTTTTTTATAGATGATAAAAATATATTAAGCATTTAATGTTTCGCTTAGATGAAAGAGGTTTTTATCCGGAATTACGTAAGGTTAGACAAGGAAAAACTCAATACCGATGCACAAGCTCTGGATTGAGTCGAAATTGCCCAGTCATCAGTGGATCAGAAAGTGGATTTTTTTATCAAAAATGTACTCCAGCTCATTGACACGCATGCGCCACTGAGGGCTGTTCGCATGGATGGCAATGAGACGACGTGACCGGGCTTTTAGAAAATATAGGCAGGACCGCAGTGAGGAGGTATAACAAAGTCCTCCTCTAGTATTGCATCTCTTAATTTGGCTTTAGACGATCAAAATAATCATTTTTCAACGTCTGCTACACTTGCGGTTGACGTTAAGAATAGAACTATCCTTGATATAACTTCCAAGCCAATGTTTCCTCCTGACTCTTTTTCTTTCTCTTCCGTGACTAACGGTGACATCCTCAATTTTTTTTAAGTCAATTAAGTCTAAGGCTGTGGGCTGTGATGGGATCAGTCGAACTATGTTCTCTTTTATGATTGAGAACTTAATTCCAATTATTACTCACATCATCAATTCATCTCTGGAGACTGGTGTGTTTCCTGAAATGTGGCGAAAGGCTTACATTATCCCTCTCCCTAAAATTTCCAACCCTAGTTTAGCTAATCACTTCAGACCGATCTCCATTCTCCCTTTCCTTTCTAAGATCCTAGAAGCAGTTGCCCTGAAACAAATATTCTCGTACGTGTTCAAGAATAATCTGTTGACTAGTTTCCAATCCGGTTTTCGGCCTGGCCACAGCACAGCCACAGCTCTGCTTAAAGTTACTGAAGACACAAGGGATGGCCTGGAGAATTCGAGATTAACGGTCCTGGTCCTAATAGATTTTTCCAATGCTTTTAACACTGTTGATCACGACATTCTTCTGGCCATACTGTCTCAAATTGGGCTCTTCGTTGTCACGTGATTGGTTTTCTTCATATCTTCGCGGTCACCAGCAGGCGGTTCGTGCTGATCAGGATTGCTCTGACTGGTGCGACCTGGCAACTGGTGTTCCACAAGGCGGTATGCTCTCTCCTCTCTTATTTTCTTTATTTATAAACTCCATTACTGCTGTCCTCAAATGTTCTTACCATCTGTACGCTGATGACTTGCAACTATACGCTCAGTCAGACATTGCCAACCTTGACAATTGCATCTCATCGCTCAATGCTGATCGATAGTTTGTCTATCGAAGAATGGTCTGGCAAATTTGGGGTTTCTGTTAACGTCGGGATATGTCAGGCTATCCTCATTGGTAGTTCGTACTATCTGAGAAATGTGAACACTAGCCAACTTATGTCACTGATGTACGAGAACTCCGTCATCTCTCTTTCACCTCACGTAAAAGACTTAGGTCTGTACATTGACGGCAGATTAAGTTGGAATAAACACGTGGCTCTGGTGAGCCAGAAAGTCTCGTTCTCACTGCGGTCTCTCTATAGATTCAAGCATTTCCTCCCATCTAGCACTAAACTCACTTTTATCCAGTCTCTTGTGCTTCCCACTATAGACTATGCTGATTTTTGTTGGTCTGATTTTTCCCAAGAACTTCTAAATAAATTGGATCGACTTCTCAACAATTGTATTTGGTTTGTTTTTGGCCTTCGTAAATACGATCACATTTCTTCCTTTCGTTCTCAGCTTAAATGGCTGCCTATCCGACTCAGGAGATTCCTCGGATCTTTATGCACGCTCTTCACAATTATGAACGATCCATGTGCTCCCGATTATCTAAAGATTTATTTCAAAGTGTTGGGCAGTTCTCATAGTCGTAACCTTCGAGCTTCAAAAAATCTACTCCTCCAAATTCCTTCACACCGTACAGGCTTTATGTCAAATTCTTACACTATCAATCTACTATAAAGCTCTAGAACGCGCTACCTTTTGGCATTAAAAAAGCTGAAAGCAAATTCACTTTCAAAAGAATAGTTCGTAACTACTATTTAAGTCAGAACAAATAGCTCTCAATTTGAAGTCTAGTCATAATAATTATTATTAGGTTCCTTGTTATTTTCTTTTTAATTTTTGATATTTGTTAAAATATCCATTAATAAAAAGAAATAGGCTAAAAACACACTTTCTGAAACTGAATTTGCATGCTTGCTTGTTTTCCAATTTTGATACGCTTGTTAGTATCTATCGGTCGATTTTTCGGGCAAGAGGCTTAGAGTAACCTTTTTCGCTGCCTCTGAGACTTGTGGCAGTGTCGAATTAATACATTCATCATTACTTGACGACATTTTCAAATAAAAACAATACAGCGAAAAGAAAAAAGCGCGCGGAATAATTTTTACTTGTTTACAAATTAGCGATGCGCGCGCATCAGTGCTTTTTTTAAGGCAAAGACAAAAAAAACAGCCAGTATTACTAATAAAGTAAATTAATATTTTTGTGTTTTTGTTGTAATTTATTGTCAAAAACAATTAAATTAAAGAATTAAATGTTTATTTATTATATTTCATCTCCCAAAGTTACTTTATTCATAAAATGTTGACCACTTTTCTGATATAAAACTCTTTACTAAGATTTAAAAAAGTACCGTTCGTTTTAGACTGAGCATCTTGATAAACCGTGCGTTTTACATTACAATAACGCACAAGTACGTAATGAGATACTATACGATATTGAAATTAGTGAAATAAGAGACCCTAAACGAGCAAATGTGTTATAAAAAACTTTTACCGCTGAAATTTACGTTAATTCAAACTTCTTTTAAAATTCACTACCGTTTTATCGTCCCATTTTACAAATAAACACAGTGTAATCATCAGCGTCTGATATTAACAGAACTGACCATATCTGTAATGATCACAGGCGCGATGTCGGCGCCGGTGCGGAGGCGCCGCGTCGTCCTCCCGCCGGGCGAGCGTGCGGAACTGCAGCGAGTGAGCCGCCGACACGCCGAACGTCGCGTATGGACTTATTTCATACAACTCCGCTGAAAGGTAATCTTGAGTTCACTAAGCAGTCTTATATGATAGGTAGGCTTACCATTTCAAAGAGAAGTCCGGACATGCTAAGTCCTTTTTTTTAGTCATTTGTTTTTGTTGTAAGTCCGGAGAAATGACAAGTCCAGACCGGGAGTTACAAAGCCGGACAAATCCGGACGAAGCTAAGATACTTATATGAAAAAAAAACAGTTGGTTCCAATGGTCCAGTGGTAAAACAAACAACCGCTGTGTACCATAGGTTCAATCCTGGTTTGAGCAGTATTAAAAAAATAGGATAAGTACTTACCCTATTTTACAAGCAGAGTCACCTCTGTTTTTCTTTAAAAAAAAAAACAACTTTGTTTAGTATGTTAGTAAAAGCCAACCTGAAGAGTCATCATTTGACTTTTCATTCCCATTGATAGAGGATGACGAGTAGAGCTTCTGTCCTTCTCGGAGCTTCTCCCTCTCTGCTTCATTGCTTTCGCTGAGCTTCCTGTCATCCCTCATGTAGTGGTCGCTTGAGATGCAGAAGAATCTGAAATGTAGATAGATCAAAAGTATCAAAACATTAATTGGCCTAGGGGTTGCAAATTCAACTACTGAGCAAGAATTCATGGGTCATGCAGTATTATTGGGTTTTTATAACAGGAACAGCCTCGAGCCTGTTTGTGTCTGGCCAATTGTTAGTGTATTTTTACACCTCTCCTATGTATACCGTTGGAGGTATTTTGCATGTATATTACATACAAGGTGAATTTATAATAACTAGAAACCTCATAAAGGAGTTATTGTTAGTATAAATAATGATAAGTAAAGTTCAGGAATTAAATGTTAAGCAAATTGACTTTCTATTTTTAAGCTTTTAAATTACGAATATTACATTCACAATAATTATTGACACTGTCATTTGTTGACATGGCTCTATCAGAGCAAATTGGCATAGGGTGTCAAATTGCTTAACTATTAATTCCGGTGACTACAATGCTAATTTAGGAGGTTTGTAGTTATTTCACTTGACACACCTTGTAGGCATGTACCTCTACTTGGCATTAGTTATTTGTTTGTGTGATTTCAAATCGTTTTAATAGGTAGTTGCTGCTTACTTCTTCTTCCCATGCACTAGACACACTATAGCTGCTAGCGTGACGACGATGACAACACCGCTCGCGACGCACGACACCAGCACCGTGCGGAGCGACGCGGGCCGGGACGCGCCCGACAGAGGGGACGATGGTTTCATCGGTGGGATGCGACCTGCGGATTTAGATATGGAAAACTTTAAAGTCATTCATTCAAATTACACATAAGTAGGTAACGTTCAAAAAGGAGGTACCTTTTTGAACGTCAAAACTACCTACATATGACAGTTCTTATAAATGCCTGCTCTCAATCAATCACATACTAGAATTAAGCTGGCGACAAGAAGAGGCGGAACGAACACCCCTTTAACACATCTGTCTATATAAGTCTTTTAGTCCAATGTCAATGTTCAATGTTACTTTGTCTTCTTCATGAGATGTATTTGTCTATGCTTATCATGAATTCATGATTGAAATGAAGTACGTTAGTCATATTACCATCAGTCATCTTTTAAAACTACGATGTTTAAACCGAAACCTACTTTCTCACTGAATAGTATTTCAACGATGATTACCTCCAGCTAGAGTATGTGTGTCAGCAGTCAGCGTGACTCGCTCCAGCCCCGCATCACTGAAGGCTTCCACCGCCAACTCGTACCATGTGGCTGGCGATAGTTCTCCCACTACGTGACTTGCTGAACTCAGTCCATCGCCAACCTACGAAAATATTTCAATTGCAATATGAATGACAAAAAGCGTCCTTCTTTGTGAAGATTTCATTTGGTACAACCCTAAACTATTGGTGATTTATTGTTATTTGTATAGAGGGCAGTTACCTTGATCCAATGTTCAGATCCAGCTCTTCGGTAGGACACCCTAAAACCGAGTATGGGGCAACCGCCATCTCGCCAAGCGTAGAAGTTTATTTTGATTGCCGTTGAGTTCATGTGCACGTGGTCTTCGGGTTTTGGGGGCTTAGGACCTAAAACAGCGAAGCCATCATCATAATTTTCTTAATAATATATAATATTTTTGTACAGATAAAATAGTACTTCATAAGCATGTTGGGAATGGCAGAGCGAACTGATGCAACTATTGAGTGTATGGAGGGCAGAATATGACCAGAAGCTGGACCTGGAAAGCTGAACATGACGCAATGCTGTCCACACTGGTTAGGGATGTCTTCGAAATTAAAGTGGCCATGCAAAAAACTGCGAGAATGATCGCTGATAATAGGAGGTATCCAGTCTGGTTTACGCGGGATATTGTGAGCGACACTCGGCGAAAAACGAAACTTCACAATAGTTGGAAACTTTCGCGATGTGAAACCACATATGCAGAGTTTAGTAAACTGCGGTCGAGCCTAAAGGTAAGAACCCAAGACGCCTACAGATTGCACTGCAGCAGCGTGGAAAATAGCATATGCAAAAATCCACGGCATTTTTGGCAGCACTTTTCTAGCCTGCGATCTAAGGGCGGTTTCGAACTAAACGTTATTCACAAGGGTGAGAAGTGTTCGGGTGTCAAGGCGGCAGAGGCATTTGCTCAGTATTTTGCAAGCGTGTTTCAGCCCAATACACCTAAATTAGACCCTAGGAACTTCAGTGCAAGTGGTGTGGCAAATAATATTCCCCTCCCCTTCTTAATTTTTAACCTCGCCCTCCAGTCTGGTGTATACCCTGAGCAATGGAAAATTTCGCGAGTTACTCTCATCCCTAAAACGACAAAACATCGGTAGAGGAACACAGACCCGTCGCTATCCTCCCAACCATCGCTAAGGTTTTCGAGCATATTCTCCATACCGTAATTTACAAACACGTAAATATGCTGTTATCTGATGCCCAACACGGTTTTCGACCGGGTCGCTCCGTAAACTCGAATTTGCTCATCCATATTGACTACATATCCAGTAGCTTGGACATCGGGAGGCAGGTCGACACTCTATATTTTGATTTCCGAAAAGCCTTTGATAGAGTTGACAAAGATGTACTCTTGATAAAACTAGAGGCTATAGGTTTCTCGTCCGGATTTCTCTACTTCTTTGCCGACTACCTGAGAGATCACAAGCAGTTTGTCAGACATGGTTGCTTTGAATCTAAGCCTTACAACACCCGCTCGGGCGTGAGCCAGGGATCCGTGTTGGGGCCGCCTCTGTTCCTGATCATGATTAATGATTTGGTAACAGAGGTTAAGTTTGCCAGGTGCTTGCTATACGCTGACGACCTAAAACTGGTTGCACAAATCAAATCGGACGAGGACTGTAAACTCCTACAAAGAGACATTGATGCCGTTTATAGGTGGAGTATTGTAAATAAACTTCCTTTCAACACAAGCAAGTGCCATGTCATGACATACGGTAGAAGGTTGCGACCGATCCTTTTCAACTACAGATTGGGTGGCGACGTAATTTCTCGAGTCACCAACGTTAAGGATTTGGGAGTGACGTTTGACCGCTGTCTGACATTTAAAGACCACATCTCTACCCTCGCGAAGGAATCCTTCAGGCGTTTGGGCTTTGTGATGCGAAATGCTTGTGACTTCCGCAATCCTAATGTTCTTCGATTACTTTACACCACTCTGGTTCGAAGCAAACTTTAGTCTAGTGCCTGTGTCTGGCACCCATACACCGCTGCCCCAACGCTGATGCTCGAAAAGGTGCAGAAAACATTCCTAAGAGGCTTTTTCCAAAGGTTTTATTTCTATTTCCCCTTCATGTACCCTACCAACTACCTGTTAGGAGTGTTGGGCCTTAACTCCTTGGAGGTGAGAAGAGGCTCGGAACAGGTCACGGTAGCCTGTAATATCCTACGGGGACTAATCGACTGCCCTGAGCTCCACAGCCTTTTCTGCCGGCTATTTTTTCCGACAAATATATCGGACACCGCCGGTGCCGACGGCACAATCTGTTCGCCCCACCGTCATCTAAAACTGTCGCCAGAGCTGAATCTCTGGTATGTCGTACTCTTAATACGCTCAACGCCCTTCTGATTGCCAACCCTGAATGTGATGTGTTTGCGGATGAATGGAGTAAGGTTATGCGAATATGTCTGATGTTCTGTGAGAGAAAGTATGCAAGAGTGTCCACTGTTCCGTGTTAGTATTCGTTTTCGTAATTCAATCCATTGTTTTGTTTATTATTGTAATTGGTGTTACTATGTTAATTATTGTAATTGGTGTTTACCGTTTTAATTAACTATAAATAATAAATAAAATTAAAATTAAATGTCTTGATCGTACTGATTATAATTAATTATTTTCATTATGTAAACCCAAAAGCTGAAGGACTAATGACTGTATAACAAACTTTATCGTTGCGGAATCTATTATAGCCTTTGAAACTTACGCCCCCCTCTCGTAGTGGCTGTAAGTACATCACTGGGCGGCCCTATTGATATCCTGTTCCTTGCTTGTATCTTCGCGTTGTATGTGGAACCGCACTTCAGCATGTCCATTGTGTAGGAGTTCACTTCGGGAGACAGGTCTACCGTGTGCCATTCGCTGTCTGAAGCCTGCTTGTAGTGAAGGAGAAAACCTGAAGGTGAAAAAAAGTCAATGCTTAGATTCATTATCTTATTGGTCCTTTCCTTTGTCACCACTCCGATTCAAGCCAAGTGTCATCAGATTATCATCATATTAGCCGAAAAAACTCTACTAAATTCTGCGTTGCAACTCGTTGAAACTCTACTTAAACTTTCATCTGTTAGCGAAGTAGACACAATAGTTAAACAATGGCGTCAGACGGATTCGGTCGGGCTTCACTTCACAGACTAAAGGGTATACAGGGCGTCCCACGGATATGCGACATGGAGAGAAAGTACCTTGAATATTGTAGATTGAACATTTTACTGAAAGAAGACATTATTTGAATTTAAAAAACAATTTAAACTGCATTCATAATATTTAAATAATTACATGTTTGAGCCGGGAATCGAACCCGTTACACGAGAAAAATAATCACCCTGTAGCTTTATCATATCGATCGAAAGGCTTCATCATAAGGATTATTTTTTGCTAAATAACATAGTGTCAGAAATAAAAGGAAGACCATGAATTTTAACATTTTTAATACAAAATTAATCAATTTATCAAATGTCTCATGTTGCCTACCTAATATAGGTTCCGTAGTGTCCCCAGGCAGCTGCCAGTGTAGTTTGATGCTCGAAGTAGTAGTGTATTGTAGAGAGAGCGTGGGCGCAGCGGGCGGCATGATGGCCATCACTACGTACACAATGGTGTCTTCGCCGATTGAGTTGCTGGCCGTGCATGTGAAGTTGCCTGAGGATTGCTCGTTGACTTCTGTCGGTAAAAGTTGAGAAAAAGTGAGTTAGTAGAATTTCAAATATCCAAAATGTTAGGTAGACGGTATTTATTTGTTTAGGTCGGATGCGAAAATTTTAGAACTTTAATTCCACGTTCGCTATTTGATAATTAGTTCACTAGGCTCTAGGTGCTAAACAGCCACATGTCAGTGCGTATGTAGCCTAAAGGTCCACATGTCCGCATCAGACGCATCGCATCAAACGGATCGAAGTATTATTGAACAGATTCGAGCGATCCGTACGGTGCGGATCAGTGGACGCACTTGTGTGACTTTCTATACAAAGAATACTACGATCCGTTTGATGCGATGCGTACGATGCGGACATGTGGACGCTTGCCTTTAAAGATTGCCAAAGTTTAGTACACTAAAAATAATCTTAAATCCTTACATTAAAACCTTCACAACATGCGCGCTAAATTGTATAGGCAACTACAGCTTATACTCGTATAATGATGTCAAGTACAACAAAGAATTCGATAAAAGTATCCCGTTAATAAGGTTCATTATAGTTTCACCAAAACTCAATTGACAATTTTTCATGTTACAACCAACGTTTCGTATACTATTTAATTCGCAAACAACTTATTCCGCAAATGGTTTTTTTTTAAACATTCGTTTTACAAACATTTATTTGGCAAATACTTCTTTTATCAAATGCATCAGATGAATTTAATCATTTATAAATTTTTCATTTCTTATTTTTTGTACTGTAAACTTGTTGTTGTATAATGATGAAATGACAAATAATGTTTTTGCTAATCGTTGCTTGGCAATTAAAAGTTTTAGAATTAATGTTTGGTGAACTGACTGGTCACCCGTTAATACCTTGGGATCTACCGCTGGCTATCCGCTGACGTGCGTGAACTGATAACCGAGAAAAACGCGAACAACGCTCACATGTGCAATTTATAGGGTGCTGTAGATTGCGCATAAGTGAGCACCGTAACACTCAATGGGACAAAGAGCTCAGCGAATTCAACCACCCACCTAGCTTTTTGACAACTGCAAAGAAAGATGCGTGCCTCCGATGAGGCCTTGATGCCTCCTCTCACCCGCCCAGATAAAAGCGTCGCATTTGACGCCCCTCAGAAGACTGAATGCCTGGAATCTCAGTGCTTCCCCAGCTCTCAACCAGTAAACAAATGACACCTCGATGACACAGATGTCGAAAGTAGAGTCGCCCTCCACTCCCGTAGAAGACCCTGATAATCCTCTGCCTCCAGTCACGCATGATGAAGTGCAAGACATCATAAAAAGGCTTCAGCCGCCTAAAACCTCCTTCTATTCTATCCTTCTATGTCCGAATCGACAGTCTACACTTAGACCTTAGAATGCCTACCGTCCTTCAGTTCATGAAACGCCTTTCCAAGCGTTTCTTCGACTCATTCTTCTTCGCCATAAGTCATCGAAATCCTCTGATCTGATACGAACCATCGCGTATTAGCAAGTTTCGCCGACCTCGGTATACCCTAGCCACTCCCGATGATCTATCTATCATCCTCCCTCAGAAAAGCAGTAGGGAAACCAGTACAATACGTAAAACACAGATACAAACCGCCGTCACAAACAAACAAACCAGTACAATACGTAAAACACAGATACAATCGTTGCAGAGGCCCGTCGCTGCGTCCCTGTTCACGCCCCCCTGACCCTTGCTCAAGGCAATGGTTTTAAATCAGCCCCTAAATAATGATATGATTCAGAATCCAGCCTGTCCCTGTGCTGCCCAAACCCCAGGGACGCCCTAAGCCGGGGTTCGTACCCCACAGGGGGTGCCCTTAGCCCGCTGTCGCTTAGTTTATAAGTTATTTGGCCCTGGCTGGAGGCCTTACACTCAAGACACCCACAGGAGAGTCCAGTTAAGCAACAGCCAGCCTCATAAGTTGACCTGCGAATTGCCATTAAAAAAAAACCCTGGGATTTACCAGACAGTGATTATAGAGATCTCTGAAAAGGATTCTGAGTCCTCCTTCGCGGGCTCCAGAACCTCACTCCGGTCTCTTCCCCAAAGGCCGAGTGTATTTTGTTAACCTTTTTTAAAAATGTTTATTCGACATATATCGCACGTACTCGTACCTCGTATATGCAGATGTCCTCGGTGCGTGACCTGGTAGTACTGGTGGTGTGTGACGGGCACGCGGGCGTGCTGCCAGCGCGAGCGCGGGGCGGGCGCGCCCACGCAGGAGCACGCCAGCAGCGCGCCGCGCCCGGCGCC
Source organism: Xestia sexstrigata (assembly GCA_941918905.2). Taxonomy (NCBI): domain Eukaryota; kingdom Metazoa; phylum Arthropoda; class Insecta; order Lepidoptera; family Noctuidae; genus Xestia; species Xestia sexstrigata. Next base: position 24,700,292 of record OW799201.2, read on the forward strand.
CACCCACACCCGGCGCCCGAAGGAAGCGATGCGGGCTGGAACTGGAAGTAGATTGGTAGCTTATAGTTTTATCCTATTTTTAACCGACTTCCAAAAAGAGGAGTTTATCAATTCGTCAGATTTTTTTTTTTTTCTGTGTGTATGTTCAGCCTTTTTTTCGCCAATTGTGAACCAATTTCGATGATTCTTTTTTTGTTTGGAAGAAAATTACTTCGCGGTGGTTCCATTTAAATTTGGTGAAGATCTGATTTTGATCTCCGGAGATATGCAATGGAACTCTTCAATTATAGACAGCAAATCGCTTGTATGTTTATTGTTTTCATTATAACAACATCACGCCTGTATGCTCTGAGGGGGTTTGCAGGATTGTCTACAGTACACCCACATTTCGACAGTTAGGTATGATAAGTTCCATTTTTTTGGGGATAAGCCTGTTACCATGACATGTATTGTTAACAATATGAAATAAATGACTGCCTCGTTGGTCTCCTGGGTTCGATTCCCAGGTCGGGCAAAGTGTTATTGGGTTTTTCCATCAGGAATTTCTCAGTAGCAGCCAAGGAGTCAGATTTACGCCAGCGCTCGCCCCCTATTACATGGGACTAAAACTTAACTGGCGAAATGTGGGTGTAGGTCCTATTTGGGTACACCTCAGCCCAACTCTTCGGAATTACAGGCGTGAGGTTATATTATGTTAAAATAAATGTATAGCTAATATTTGTATAAGATATTACAACTAAAAATGGTAAAATAAAAAACTTTTTTGCAAAAATAAAACCGACTTCAAAAACACAACAAAGTGAAAAATAACTTTAGCTTCAAAAGAAACTGAATGAAACACACAGAAGTCACCGACTTCGAGCTAAAGTTATTTTTCACTTTGTTGTATTTTTAAAGTCGGTTTTATTTTTTGCAAAAAAGTTTTTTTAAATTGACTTTCTGGTTGACCTCTCGATCATAAGCGCGTTTCGTTCTTCAAATTTGACAAGTTTCTTAGGGTTTTCCCCATTAGGAATTTCGCAGTAGCAGTTCGGAGTTTGAATTTTTGCCCAGATCTTTGTAAATAGACTCGATGTGTATATCCTATCCTATCCGTTCTATTTCCCATTTGAACCATAAATATGGAGGATCTCCACTTACTTCTGGAGCTCGGTCCTTGTCCCACCACGAGCGTGGACTCTCCTTCGCCAGAGCCGGTAGTAGCTGATACCCAGAACTCGTACAGTTGGTTCTCCATCAGGTTCCGAACTTGAAACATCAGCTCTGTGTCGGTCTTCTTGTCAGCTGGCACTGAGAAGCTCGAGTGCTTCCCGAGGCTGGAAAAATAATTCGCTTTGTGAGTGATTATTTTTCCTAGTGTTTGAATTCGATTTTCCCTAGAGTTTGAATTAGTATTAGGTTGTTTGTTTGAATTTATAGCTTCGGGAGGCAAAGAGCTATTTTTACCATTTACTATTGGGTATACTTCAAACTTTATTTCATGTATGAATGAGTAACATTATCTTAGTGCGTCCGTTACCGGCCAGCTTCTCTGTAGTAGACAGTATAATGCGATATCACGCCATTGGGATGTAGAGGTGGTAACCAGCTGACTAGAACCGAGTCGCTAGAATACGCAAGAGCTTTGATCTTCTCTGGTGCTGAAGGAACTGCAATAAAAACAAAAATTATAATTTACAATGGACTTACTATATCAAGATGTTAGGAAAATCAAATTTGAGTACTGACCGTCTTCCTCAGTCATGCAGTAGACCGGTAGACTTTTTTTGCCATCTCCGGCGTTGGTGAAAGCCAAGACTTGTATTGAGTAGTTGGAGTATTTACGTAGGGTGTGCAGGAATGTATCTGTTGTCGTCACTCGCTTGATCTCGCCTATGTCCACTGAAAACGAGAATTTGCTTTAGTTATTTCTGTCTGCCTTTAAATAAATTTTAATTTTTATCATCGCCTTTTTAGTATGTGTTATTTCCTTACCATGATCTGTGGTTAAAGGGGAGTAAATAACTTTGTATCCTTGTATGAGGCCGCCATGTTGGCCTATAGGCGGTGGATTCCAGGACACCTTCATGCTGGAAGACGATAGGGCTGAGCAGGACACTCTTGTTGGTGGAGATTCTGGCACTGGAATTAATAGTAGAGAATGTTTTTAAATAACGATTAAATATTTTTAAACATATCCTGTTAGAGTTTTGGACTGTCATAACAAGCCTTCCAAAGTACCTACTACTGAAATCAGTTATATTTTACCTCCTTCTAGCGTGGTAGCAGAGACCGGCGCAGACGCAGGTCCTGCAGCGACGCCATTGAACGCTCTCACGCGCACCTCGTAACGCGTGAACTTGCGCAGAGCTGATAAACTTAGCTCGGTGGCTGACCAACCGTTCACAGTTAGTGTCCTGGAAAATATCCAAAAGAAAATATAGTTATTTCTGCAAAAACATTTGTGATCTGCTCATCGTTCAGTAGAACTGATTAGTTTATCATACGAGTGGTGCATCCTTGGGTAGAGGGATAGAATGATCACAGAATGTGGTATTTTCTTAGCAAATGATCCACATAACGTTTTTTCTATTATCCAATTTGTGATGATGGTACCTGGTTGAGTTCCTCATAGCCGGTGAAGCAGGACCAAGCTCCGCACATGTAACGGAGTAGCCCAGCAGTTCCCCGTGCCATGCGTCCCGCGGCGGCGGGCGCCAGCTTACGTGCAGCTCGCCCGGCCCGCCGGGGGTCACGTGCACGTTGGTGGGGGCTTCTGAGGGTGCTAGGAACGGGATTTTGGTCGAGATTAGAAGATAATTTTTAAGTTTATGCCATGAGTTAAAAGAAAGGTGATTGAAAAAAGATGAAAATGAAAGATTTGAACGTAAGTGGCTCACAATAGTGAGAAGAGTACAAATCTGTCTTATGTTCTTAAGATCACTGACTGTCGCTTGTTTATGTAAGCTGTATGTACATGGATTGTGTGGCACGTTACCATAATCGGAACCAACCTGCCATCTTGTCTTTTCAAAACAGTTTCACAAAAGTTCACCAATAACTCTCCCCTGACAAGTTCATTCAAGCGAGCGCCAATAATCTTCGTAAAACTGTAAGTTATTGTTATTTTTACCTTCTTCCTGTGTCTTCACCACGACAGGTTCAGTGTAAGCACTCCTGTCGATCTGATTGATGGCAGCTATTCGGATCATGTACGCGGTGTGTGGCTTCAGACTGTTCAGCAGAGCTTCGTAATGGATGTCACCTTTCTTAGTCAGGCTGAAATATTATATAACATCATGTTTTTGTTTTTGGTATTTTTTTTTCTACTTTATATCTCTTGTGAGTCCTTACAGATACCAGTCGATTAGTGTTTGGATCGTTAGGTAATTTCGCTAATATATCTACTAGTAATATGCTGGAAGATAGCACAGTGTTCTTAGGCATAACTTTGGATGCCAAGCTTCAGTGGGGCCCGCATTTAGACAAATTGTCTAAAAAAATTAGCTCTGCAGCATACGCCGTTAGAAGAATTCGTGATTTAACTGATTTAGAGACAGCCCTTTTAGTTTAATTTTGTTATATAACAATTAACTTCCGAGCCAAATTCAAGCACTAAGCCTAAATAAATTCAAATTGTTTATAAAACGCAAGCTGTGCCTGAAAGCCTATGTTAATCACTATCTCGAAGATAAAAAGGCTTGGGATTAAGCTGCTCCAATGAAATTTGCTCTGTGAATCTCGAAATTTCGGACTTCGCTTGTTTATTATTAATTCCTTTCTTTAATACACTCTGACATTGAATAATTTGACATGAATACTTAGTTCAGTATTTTATTATTTTTATTTTTTACTTTATTATTTTATGTGACATTTACTGATTTGACATGAATACTTATTTTATTAAGTATTTTACTTTTTTTATTATCATAGTGACATTTAATGATTTTTATTTACATTTATTTTGAAAAGTACTTGTTATTAATTTTATTTGATTATTGTGAATGTGAGGACTATTTGGTCACATTTTTATTTTTTGTTTGTTTTTTTCCCACAACTGTCTGGCAGTTGTGGGAAAAGTTGAGTACTATAAGCGACCTACCCAAATGTCCTTTCTTTGGTATTGTTCGTCGTTTCGTTGAGCTCCATGAGTTATAAGTCGAGCTACACGATAACTCACAAATGCTTGCACTGACTGGACAGGTCCACTCAAATCTGTGCGGTTCTTTCTTCAAAAGTCCATCTCAGACACTAATCTGCATAGTCCACATGTGAATTGAGCAAGATTATGTATGGACTTCAAAAGAGACTATGACCTCTGAGTTTCTTTCGGCTGTTTCTTCTCAGAGTAGTCAGGTACGAAATACCGGCCCCGAGACGTTCAAATGACGTGTAAAAGTGTTTGTAAAAACCTACTTGCAAAATAAACATCATTTATCATTATCATTTATGCAAAAACATTGACCAAAACGTATTTTTGTACTCACGTGACATGAGAGTGCGCGATCCCGTGGACGGAGACGTTTAGTGTGACAGCTGCGTCCCACTGGTTTACTCTGATGGCTCCCTGAGCCGACAGCGCGCAGTATTGCAAAGTGTAACCTACGAGGGGAGAGTTGCCGTCGAAGCCCTGGCTCCAGGACAGACGGACAGCACGGCTTAGAATCTCCGTCACCGATAGTGAGTGAGGGGTGTCGGGTTTTTCTGAAAAAAAAAGAAATAGTAAAAAGCAAACCCGTAAGTACTTATTCACAGAATCTCCGTAAAGCGACGCTAATGTGCGTGACTTGTTCCCATCGTGTGAATACTGTCGCTCCGCGGTGATTCGTGGCATTCTTTTTTAAAGTACCATAGTCCTGACAAGGAACCCTTATAGTTTCGTCATGTCCGTCTGTCCGTCCGTCTGTCTTAGGTTTTGCTAAGAGACCGTTAGTACTAGAAAGCTGTAACGTTGTAGGGGTGTGTATATCAATTACGCCGACAAAGTGGTAAAATAAAATTTTGGATAATATTTTTTTTTAGGATACCTCCCTTATATGTGAAGTGAAGTGTATCGTTGAATAGGTCTTTCAAAATGACTTAGGGGTTGGGAACACAACTTTTCGACTTAATGCTCCATTTACGAAATATTAAACTCTATAGTGCAAATATTTGTTCCAGTAGGGCGCCCCCCCCCCCTCTAAAAGCTAAACTGCTGGCTTGAAAAATATGGAAAAAGTCGTGATGATAGTGCATCTCATGAACATAAAGGAAAATTATAGCGGTTAAGATAACTTTATCAATTTAACAGTAATAGTCGTTGAACTTGGGTGTTGGATAATTTTGTACCAAATACAAGAACAACAGAATCGTTCTATAATGTGAGAACGAGCTACTACAGAACACTGCGCGTGGCCCGACACGCACTTGCCCGGTTTTTTTCTTTTCAATTGCGTGAGTAATGTGGTAGTAAATTATTTCTCTAATAGGTATTCTGAACCGACAGAAATGATTTAACCAAGATAATATTCGGTTTCAGCATCGTACTTTGATTCCGTAGCATTAATTTACATTTAATATTTATTTATATTTTAATGTAAAATGACCGACTTTAAAAACACAAAAAAAGTGAAAAATAACTTTAGCTTCAGAAGTCGGTGACAAAAAAACTAAATCAATCAAGCGAAGGTCTTCTGAAGCTACTAAGGACTTCTGAAGCTAAAGTTATTTTTCACTTTTTTTGTGTTTTTGAAGTGGGTTTAATTTTTTTGCAAAAAAGTTTTTTATTGCTAACTGTCAATATAATTCACCTTGGACGGAAAGGTAAATATAATGATCGCTGTGGCCGTACGCGTTGACGGCTTGACACTTGTAGACGCCGGAGTCCTGCCGGTCTGCCCGGCTGATGTACAGCTGGGATCTTAAACCACTATCAGTCTTTGCTTCTGAGATGCTTAACCTGGCAAATATGCGGAAAAAGTGGTTGGGTGCACAAAGTCAAAACAATTTTGTTCATTAGCTAAGTAGGGAAAAGTAAGACAATAATGCTGAGCAACATTATTGAAGAATTTAGTAGATAACATAGTTATACGTCTTATACATTATAGTTTGCAGACATTCTTTATCATTTATGTTGATGCTGGTGAAAGTGTAATTCCTTACCTATAAGTATTAAGATCTAAGTGGTTCATGTTGTGTGCCCACGTCACTCTAATGGGGCTGTCTCCGCGCACATCGCACACTAGTGTCGCAGGTGCGTCTCGGCGTGCTGTCATATTGTGTGATGTCAACTCAAACCTTGCGGGCTCTGCAGATGAAGACAAGACTTCATATGAAGTTACTGACTTCACAGCAGAGATTATCAAAATTAGTTTGTAGCTGTGGTGGTTGTTAGGTGTTTTGAGGAATGAACACTTACCGTTGACAGAAACGAATATGGTTTTGGTAAGTGGAGATCCTACTCCGTTCTCTGATTTACACATGTAGTTCCCTTCGTCATAGGGAAGTGCTGACTCTATCCATAGTGTTCCATTTGATAGGAACTGAAACCTACCACCCAGGTTTATGAGAGGGACGTAGTCTGTTGATGACCCTGAAACACAAATAAAGTGTCATCTACCCCCTGTCCAACCTGGGAGCTGTCTTGTAATCAGTGAGATAAATATGATATTTTATTCTATGTGAAAACATTAGTCTATGTTATTGTTTAGACGCAATAATTATGGGGCAGTGAAAATTTTATATAATCGTATTATCGTCATTTAATTATACATTATGCATTTAACACTTTGGTGAAAGTTGCAAGCTAAGTCTAGTGACAGATTGTGAAAAATATTCACAATTCTTTGATACTTGCTGACCTGAATGGCGCAAGCGGTAGTGAGGCTGCCTTACGTTCTTAGATTCCCGGGTTCGAATCCCGGTTGGAGCAAATATTTGTGTGATGAGCAAGGACATTTGTTTCCGAGTCATGGATGTATAGATGTATAAGTATGTATTTACAAACAAAAAGTATTTATGTAGTATATCAACTTTTTTGTGTCCACGACACAAGCCTCGTTGCTTAGTGTGACACTAGATGGCGCTGTGTGTTAATGTCCAGCGTTATTTATATTTATATTTTTTTATTTTAGGGTGTAAAAAACCTCTTAACGAAGCCGAAAGGCACTTGTTCTCCCCGTCATTGCGATATTTTTTTTGTTCTACACCATACCTGGGAACCTTCTAGTTACGAAGATATTGGGGGTCAAAGTTCCACCTTTTTGACAAGTTTTTACCACAAAATATGTTTTTTCAAGCAAAAAAAAGTCGTTTCCCAGCAATATTTTTTACTTAAGGTTACTTAGTTTGATGTACAGAATGCTTGGTTGACGGCTTCATGTTTACACCCTGTATTTTATACTGGGTTCATACCTGAACCCAGGTTGTTTCTGTAAGTGTTTATGAATGAAGCGTACTTCTTTTCACCTACCTCTCTGTTTCAGCCAGGTGACTTGTGGGGCTGGTGACCCCATGGTCTGACAATGCAAAGCCAACTGTTCACCAGCCAGCACTGCTTCGTCCTTGGGTTCCACCACCCATTTTGGAGAGACTGCAGCGTGCAAGTAAGTCAAGTTTTGTTTATTTCTAGGTTCAAAACACTATTTAACTTAAGTTACGGCACTTGACTGTGATTAATTATACTACTTAAGGCAACTTACTATGTAAAACATTGTTGCCTTAATGAGTTCTTTAGATACATTATAATTATACTATTTTTACCTTTCCCGTCAGCTGCAACACATTTTTATGAATATAAAGGGCTACTTAAGTTATTAAAGCTAAGAACTTTAGCGTCGCTTCTTAAAATACACACATCAACACGGTCTAGGGATATTTCATACTCAATTAAATAACTCGAAAAGTACTGGCCGCATTGGAATCTTTTATACACCGATTTGTTTGTAATTTATCTCAGACTAATTCCAAATTCAAATTTTTGAAAATTCTTTTGTTTCGGTGGCATAAAAATGTCTTGATGTATTGGAGAGGGAATTTTCATTTGTGCGAAATTTAGAAAACAATACGAATTACGTTTAGTTACAGTTTTTTTTCATTTTTAAACGAAAGATAAAGTTAAAATTGAGGTATTGTAGCCATGCAACGCCGACATTTGACGAGGGCGGAGATGTTACGAGCTGTGGGAATGCTGGAAGCTGGATCTGTTCAGCGTAATGTTGTTGAGGCCATAGGGACCCATCAAAATGTAATTTCAAGATTGTGGACACGCTATCGTGCCACAGGTGAAGTAGCGGAGAGGCACCGGGGGCCAAGTCGCATCACTACCCCCCGACAAGACCGATTTTTGCAAATTACTGCGCGAGCACAACCAAATGCAACGGCGACTCAATTGGTCCAAAGGCTGCGAGTGGAACACCAAGTGCTTGTGAGTGACCAAACTGTAAGAAGGCGACTGCATGAAAGCAATCTACGCCTTCGTAGACCACTCCGGGTCCCACCTTTACGGAGAGGCAATCGTGGACGACGATTAGAATGGGTTCGGAACCACGTGGACTGGGGCCGTGACCAATGGTCCAATGTGCTGTTCACGGATGAATCCAGGTTCGGCTTCCATCCAGATTCACGAAGGACGCGTGTTTGGCGAGTTCCTGGACGATGGAGCCGTCTCCAGAACCCTCAGGAAGTTCACCCATACCAAGGAGGAACAATTATGGTTTGGGCAGGAATTCGTCTTGGAGGACGGACGGATCTCGTTTGGGTGCGGGGCAATATGACGGCAGAACGATACGTCCAACAGGTGCTGGGGCCCGTAATCTTGCCCCACAGAACACAAATGGGGCAAGATTTCCTGCTCATGCACGACAATGCCCGGGCACACACGGCGAGAACGGTAGCAGCTTGGTTACATACACATAATGTTAGGGCCTTAGACTGGCCTGCTCAATCGCCAGATCTAAATCCCATTGAGCATGCGTGGGATATGCTGCAAAGAAGAGCTCTGAAGGAAGTTCCTGAAAATCTGGCTACAGAAGATCAACTTTTTGCGCACCTCAGAAGGACATGGGACAATATTCCGCAGCAAGACATTGACAACCTTGTTCTGAGCATGCCGAATCGTTGCCGATGTGTTATGAACATCATGGGCGCTTTCTCAGACTACTAACTTCAAGTTTATAAACACAAATTAAATGATTTTTCTATTTTTTTCAGTTTTTACTCACAAATTAAAAGTTCATTCATATACGGTTTCCGTCTATGCTTCATTTTTTTTCCATAAAATCCTGAAATTTTAATCTATACCTTAACCATTATTAAAAATTGTAGAATATTAAATAACGTATCTTTTAAATATATACATGTCATATAAATAATTAACACATTGATAGTAATTCGCTTTTTTTAAAATATCCCTAGACCGTGTTGATGTGTGTATACGACCGTCTGTTTATTTTTGGTTCATTTTTGAACAAGCGGTGCACTCTGTGTGGTACAGGAAAAATGCATTATCTTATTTCGAGGTGATGCATTAATGATTAAAAAATCTTCTAAACGATAGGTTTGAAAATTATGTAGGCACAATCATTAATGTGAACTTTGAAAATATTGAAGACGAAGTAACTTATTCCAAACAATTTAGTAACAGTTTCTTTGTCCTTATTATTTCAGATCGGTGAGTTCCAAAACAAAATTCTTATAAATAAAATTTACCATTTTCGTAAGCCATCTGAAATCCAACGCTGTGCAAAACAAAAATGTTCAAGAATTTATACATATAAAATACTTATGAAAAACATTTGCTGTGGAAAATAAATGTGCGCTGTGTGTTTTTTAGAATTAAGTGCTTATAAAAGTGAATACATTTTCGATGGCATTTATTCAAACTGCGTGGTATAGACACTACTTTTCTTTCGATCGGATTTATGAATATCAAGGTGAGTTCCTACTTAGATGTTAATCAAATTTAATGACTACACACCCCGTAACATAGAGATACAATTGTTACCACATATTCAACAATAAACAATATGCTAACATACTCAGTCAGACTCCCCAATGTTGAAATATTGAAAGTTATCTTGGGTAATTAAAAAAAAACAGCGTTTCCATACAAAAGTGCAATATCTACACATTCAAAATCTATGGGACAAAAGTTTTTATCACCGCGTACCTATAAGTGCAATGTGAATAAAGCCATAATTTTAACACTTTTGGGAACAAGGGAACATTGTGGTATTGTGATCCTGCAAAGAAACCAGCAAACGGTATACGATACAGATAAAATAATGACAACTCTGTGCTCTGTGCAAGCGTGATTAGTCTCTTTGATAGTGGGAGCGCGGTTTCAGGTGGAATGTCAATTCGCTACGTCAACATAGCTTTAGGAACGTGCCGTCCTGTTCTAGTTGTGTTGTTTAAGGTTAGAATCTGGTTTAAATGCGGACGGAATGCCTGGAGAACCTGAATAATTTTTTTTCAAGCTCCTCTATAAAACTTCCAATTTGAGACTTGAACGAACTCAATACTCATCGAGTCCTTGGCTCTTGCCAAATCACTTTGAACAATTGTAATTTCATTAAAGTAATCGAAAAATCTCGTCTAAACCACTTAAAACACATTTTCATTCGGATGCCAATTTCTGCAAAATATCCTAAGCTAAAGCATAATGGCTGATTCTAGGCTAAATCTTTGGCAGTATACTAATATCATCCATTCCCGCGCTCCCACATCGCTCGGACATCATGACAGTGCTCGGTGCTCTTGTGCATATTGACATGGCGGTTACCTTTCACCACCAGTTCGGCGGTATAGTTAACCTTGGCCGCAGTATTGGAGGCCACGCAAGTGTACAACCCGCTGTGGCGGGCCGACACCTCTTTGAATACGAGGTTGCTGAAAAAATCAGCGCCCCGTTCTTCCACCTATACAACCAGGCCGGGTTTTGAAGATATGCTTATTTATGTAGGTACAATATCGAAGAGACAGATTTGGAGAGGCTTGATTCTTGAAAGAGGTGTAAATATAGACGTAAGATTTGGGGAGGTAGGTAATACAATTTCGACCTTCACCATCTTGCCAAGTCTCTGGAAACTGTTTTGTCCGAGTTATATCAGTCAAATTGGGAATGAAAAAGAAGATATTTTTTTCAAGAATCAAACTCTAAATCCTAATAAACTAAAGCAGCTCCATATGATTGAACCCACCTGTAAACTAGAAGGAATCGGTGCATTGTCTTTGAGCCAGGTGAAGTGGACAGGCATGTCACCTGATGTCACGCTACAGCTGACCTGCGCACGCTTTCCTTCTTGCAAGTTTGCAGAGAAAGAAAACGGTTCTATTTCTGGGGGATCTGAAAATAATGTTTAATTTTGATAGTTCCTATTCTTCTTTTTGTTTTGATGATGCGTCCATTTTAGTGTTTGGGTCTAGTAGGTGGCCACGTTAATTTAGACAGTTAATAAAGTAAAAGCTTTTTTATGTGTATTAGAAATAAATAGAATGCCTATAATTATATTCTTCTCGATTTATTTGTTTGGGAATTTGCTAGTAAATATATGTAAATTAAATAAGACAAAATAACTCACTGCTAACAACAAGTTGCAGTTCTCTCCTGGCTATCTCCCCATGCGGGCCCATGACTGCACAAGTATAAGCGCCCGCATACGAAGGTTCTACTCGAGACACTTTCAGGGCACCATCAATGCTGCTGTCCCATTCAACCGGGTTGCCGTCTCGCTCCCACTTCACTGAACTGAAAGAGACGGCATGATTAGAAAAGTCTTATTTTATGAAGTGAAAATACTATTTAGGAATTTGTAGTTCTCTCACGTGATTGGATAGCCAGAATAAGGACAATAGAGAATCAGCTCTCGACCCGCTACAGCTCTGATTGGTCCAATAGACCTCACATAAGGCGGACCTGAAGCAAAACACATAAAATTACATTATTTTTTTCCTTTACAACGACTTTACATGCTGTTGTTAACGTCGCTACGCAAGCTACGCTGTCGTAGGAATTTGCTACGACGTAGCGGCGTAGCCCGTGTAGTGCGATCGAAAGTTAGTAATTTGTCGGTATCTATGTCGACATTACTGGCCCTGGTGTCATGTTACTTGGGGTCGGCGCAACACGTTATTTTCTTCGATTACCGAAGATTAATCCAGGAAAAATAATATACTTAATTTATACTAAAGACATGTGAGTTTTTTTCCACAATATTAATGTGTTGTATTAATACTTAAAGAAAACAAACACGAAACAAAACAACAGAGACCTACCATAAATATTGAGCCTGGAGGTATGTGATACTTCTCCCAGCGAGTTAGCTGCCCTGCAGGTGTACAGGCCTCCATCTTCAGACCTCACGGCTGAGATGTTCAGGTAGCTCACCACGTCGTTGGTTTTAGTCGCAAACTGTTCCACGCTGTATCTGCCAGACAGATTTATGTTAAAAATGGAAATAGGAAACTGTAACACCGATTAGCTAGCTGTGGTTATGTAAGTAGTTTAGTTTCGATTTCCATGTATGACACGTTTATAGCCAGTGGAAAATTGTGGCTACACCGCTAAATTATCGTTGACATGCTATCAAATAAAACGATTATGACAAAGAAGAAAGTTAAAGTAAGAGACCTACAGGGGGTAATAACTGCACAAACAACCTTAAATGCTTAAAACCTAATGCATAAAAATTAGATAATGGTAGGTGTGGTACGCATCAACATTTAGCAATCATAAACAGAAAGAGGCATGATTACAAACCTATGTCCTCTAGCCATGGTATTGAGCGGTTGCCCATCAAGCATCCAGGTGAAGTGGGGTGGTGGGGAGCCAGCTGCGGAACACTTGAGAGTCACCACCTGTCCAGGTCTTAGGACCTGTTCTATAAACGTGTACTGGAGCTCTGGCGCTGTATCTGGGTGAAAAATAGAAGAAGTGCTTAAAAGTTTTATTTAGTCAGAAAATGACAAGGACAAGGAGTCTGCACTAAAATAAGAATCGTGGCAAGTGTCTTTCTGTAGTTTCTACTTACCCCCATTGGAAAAAGGCATCAAGCATTTTAAAATTGGGTCTGTTCAAAATCGTCGTTCATAAAGAAATCTCAAATAATCATTTGAGATTTCTGCATGAACGACGATTCAAATATCACTAAATTCAAGAAGGAGTTTAAATCATATCAAGATGAATTTTGTATTAGAAACTCGAAAATGGCTAGAAAAAGGGACAATGTTATAGACCTTAAACAGCATACAGATCCAAGACTCGATCTCACCTCCCAACCTCAACTCCGCGCTAGCCTGCGCAGAGTCCCTCTCGTTCCTAGCCATGCACTGGTACACGCCCTTATCAGCCCTGTGCACTGACGCGATGATCAGCTGTTCTCCATTGTTCTGCACACGAACCCTGCCTCCCGCCACCCCTGCTCCGAGGGGCACGCCATTGTGCAGCCACTCTAGTCGTGGGGCAGGCCAGCCGCCCCATGTGCAGTTGATGATGGCTGTGCCACCGCTGTTTACCACCTGAGGGAGAAGTTTTAAGGGTTGAGAATTTTGTATTGTTTCTAGAAGCGAATCATCAGTATCATATTGAATACGTCTAGTTAGCCAATGGGCTTATATTTTCATCGAATATGAGCTATTTTCGCCTAAAAATGCGTATTTCCAAGTTTAATATTTAAAACAAATAGAAACCCAATAATTTCTTTCCATTCAAGCAATCACAACATACACACAAAGATTACCCTGGTGGCAGGGATCTTATGCGGTGACCTCACTCACGTGTACAAACACATGTATGAACATGAACGAAGTAAAAGGTGTATGTTAGAATTGGAATCTAACACCCTTAAATTCCATAAAGACCCCTGTACACTATTCAATGTATCTGTTACAGTTCCCCGTTTTAAGCCCGTTTTTAGTTAAAACGCGTTGTCCCTAGTTAAAACTAGTTTTTACTAACTGCCTTAGAACTAGTATGAACTCTTCTTCTTCCTCCTAGACCTTACCCCATTTACTTGGGGTCGGCCTTCCTTGTCCACATCTTCCATTTAGCACGATTTTGTGCTGCGTCCTTATCTATATTAGCTTCTTTCAGATCTTTTCCGATCGTCGTCAACCAGGTAGCAGGTGGTCTTCCACGAGTGTGTCTCATTGATGGCAAGTCTAGGGCAAGCTTCACCATATGGTCCGCTTGGCGTCTTTGAACGTGACCGTACCACCGTGTGCGACATTAATTTGATGGCCCTATGATTGCTGCAATCTCTTACATCTCCTTTTCCCTTATAAAAAGGTACAAGGAAGCTGTTGCGCCATGAGTCCGGCATGGGGTCGCCCTGCAACATGTTGTTGAAGAGTTTATGTAACCAAGCCACTCCACAATCTCCCAGGTGTTTCCAAACTTCTGCTGGTATTTCAAATCCAACACGACCCTTTTACTACAGTATGTATGGTTGGCTCACTGTTGGGTATGCCCCTTCCACCTGCTCCGTTATACCGATGGATACCAACTCTGCCTTCACAGCCGTTGTGGTCTTAACCCGTAACCTGGGCTTGGGGTCCACGCTATATCCCGCGGAACTGGGTCCTCATCCGAACTCCGCCACCATACGTTCCGCGCATGGTGCCCACCCCCACAACTAGGATGTGCCGGATAAGAATTACCCAAGTGAAGGATAAAGATGGTGTCTCCAACCCCCCAAAGGCCGGGCTAACGGATGTGTATATGCCCACACCCAAAGGCCGAACTATTATTAACTGCTGTTCAAAAATGAATATCAGTGAAAACTAGTTTTAATTAAGGAAAACGCGTTTTATCGAAATGATTCAATAAAAACAGCTTCATTTCATTTGTATGTTTCTTTGCTCAAACATGCTTGGAAATTTGAGCATTATTTGGACAACCTTCTTCGAGATAAATCGAAATTGCTGTACTGGCCAGACACATGCGACCAGCGGCCGGCAAAAGTTGTATGAAAATCCATATCTGTCGTGTTTAGCAGCCAAATAAATTACATAGTGTAGTGACCTACATAAAAGCATGCGTGCAGCGCGGCCGCTTACTGAGGCGCCGACCACAAGACCGTGCTATTTACGGCGCGCGCGCCACCCGTCTCACCGCACCGACAACATACCTACGTGGAGTCGAGCTGCGCACTGAGGCAAGGCTACACGGGGAAACAGTTTTATTCAACGTAGCACTCCGCGCGCCAGCCTCGATAGATTTGCGCTACACTGTGATTGGCTAATAAATAATGGTGGACGGCAGAGGAGCTAACTAAGCCACCTACATGTTTTAGTATGTAAGGAATCACATTTTTGGATTAAATATGTAAAAACCTATTTGAGTTTAATTTCTTAACTCTAAACTCTAAACTGGTGACCCCGACGTGATACCGTAAGCAGTAACCATGACTGCGCCGAGCGATCAACCTCACAAACTATCCCTAAGCCAGGAAGACGTCGAAACAATCTCGGTCAAGGCGCGTTTACCCCAGTTCTGGCGAGACAAACCCAGACTGTGGTTCGCTCAATTCGAGACCATGCTCGCCAACCAGAAGCTCGGCGACGAAAACAAATTCGGCCTAGCCGTCGCCCAATTGGAGAAAACAGACGTGGAACAAATAGGCGACATCATTTTGTCTCCGCCCAACACGGGAAGATATGAAGACCTGAAGAAAAGATTGCTATCAGTTTATGAGGAATCCGAGACCAAACAGCTACAGAAACTTCTAAATGAAGTCGAACTAGGAGATCAGCGTCCTTCGCAGCTTCTTCGTCGAATGCGAGACCTAACTCGAAACAAGATACCTGACGACACATTACGCATGCTATGGATGAGTCATTTACCATCATCGACGAGAGCAGTACTCTCGGTCAGCGAAGAATCAAAGTTAGATGCACTGGCAGCGATGGCGGACAAAATGGATGAGCAGACGAAGGAAGTTAATTCCGTATGTTCCTGTATTCACGCCAGTAGGAAACCAGAACAACCATCTACATCATCCGACTTAAAAATCATCGAAATGATCGAATCGCTCTCAAAAGAAGTCGCTGCGTTGAAAATGGACCGATCTCGAAGCCAGTACCGCCGACCACGTTACCAGGATTCACAGCGATCACGATCACGTTCTAAATCAACTAAACGAAGCTCGATCTGTTATTTCCATAGACAGTTCGGAAGGGAAGCCTACAGATGTCGAAGCCCGTGTAGTTTGACAGCAACAACAAACCAGCGGAAAACTAGAAGAAGCTTCAGCTGCGACGGGAGCCGAAGTTAACGAAATATCGAAGTACCGTCTATTCATTAGAGATTTAACATCGGGATATCACTTTCTTATCGACACCGGAGCCAACGTTTCCGTATTGCCAGTACTCAGAACAGAAAAACGAAAACAGAAGCCAACAAGTCTCTTATATGCCGCCAACGGCACATCAATACCTTCCTACGGCGAACGATCGATGGTGTTAAACATAGGACTGCGCCGACCATATCGAGGGAGCTTCGTGATTGCAGAAGTCAAGCGGCCAATACTAGGCGCTGATTTCCTGCACAAACACAAACTCACAGTTGACATACATGGGAAAAGACTAATCGACCAACAAACGAGTATGTCCGTTACCGGCTACGTCACACCAACTTCGAATCACAGCATCAATACAGTAGATGATCAACAGCCATACCACGACTTGCTTGCGCTGTATCCAGACATAACTCGTCCAAACCTGAAGCTTTGTCACAGCGAAGTGGAGCATCACATAGAAACATCGGGTCCTCCATTGTATGCCAAAGCAAGGCCGCTGCCACCACACAAGTACAAAGCAGCAAAGGAAGAGTTCGAGGCAATGATCGAACAAGGGATTTGCAGACCGTCAAACAGCCCGTGGGCAAGTCCGCTCCACCTAGTACTCAAAAAGGATGGCAAATACCAAGCACGCGGAGACTATCGACGCCTCAATGCAGTGACCGTTCCTGACCGGTACCCTATACCGAGACTCCATGACTTCACATACAATTTATTAGGGAAGAAATTTTTCTCCATAATTGACTTGAAAAAGGCGTATTACCAAGTCAGGAACCGAGAAGAATTATATTGTCAAGACGGCCGTGATTACACCGTTCGGTTTGTTCGAATTCACAAAGATGTGTTTCAGCCTACGAAACGCTGGGCAAACATTTCAGCGTCACATAGATAACGTTCTACGAGGACTACCCGTTTTCCCATTTGTCGACGACATTTTGATCGCATCGGCAACAAAAGAAGAGCACAGAAGAGACCTTGAGGAAGTGTTCAAGAGACTGCATAAAAACAACCTGCAACTAAATGTTGCCAAATGCATTTTCGGGCAGTCAACGCTAGATTTTTTGGGCTACACGATATCGCCCGAAGGAATCAAGCCAACAGGAGAAAAGACAAAGGCAATTACGTCATATCCCGTACCAGAAACTATCCAACAACTTCGCCGATTCCTGGGAATGATGAATTTTTACAGAGGAAACATTCCTCACGCCGCTAACCACCAAAAAGACCTCAACATGTATCTACATGATTCAAATAAGAATGACAAAACTAAAATACAATGGAGCGACACAGCAATACAAGCATTCAACAAGTGCAAAGATAACATAACAAACGCCGTTCTTTTGTCATATCCATCATCGAGTTCACCCTTTGCTTTGATGACGGATGCTTCTGAGTCTTGCGCAGGAGCAGTGCTGCAACAGAAAGTAAAAGGAAAATGGAAACCGATTGGATTTTACTCAAAGAAATTCAACGACGCCCAAAAGAAATACAGCACTTACGACGAGTTTAATTTCTTATATCTAAACTCTAAAATAGTAAACTCATATCTGTCGTGTTATTTAAAAATGGAACAATCTTTTACTCTGAAACATAGCAACCAAGGAGGTAACTTATTAAAGGTTTTAAGGTTCTAATCAAAGATGCTATAATAAAATTCCACAAAGCATTCTTGAACTGAATGAAACAAAATTTAAAACGTGCATTAAACGCACACTATGTAAGCAAGCATATTACAAGTTGGACTATTATATCGCTGATAATAACGCTTGGCTCAATGCCGGTCCTGCTTCACAAGGACAGGGGCGCATAAATGGATAGCACTAATTGTATTGTTGGAGCTGCTGAAGATTGTACAACTATCTTTGTACTGTATAAATTCAATATCTTAAGTATTATACCAGATGACTTTTTTATCATTTTCAAAAAAAAATGGTTATATTAGGTATAACCGCATATCGCATATTGTGTGAGTGATATGTACTAGAATGCTATCAGTCGCTGGAAACCTACGTTTTTTCTTGACTTGAATGTGCCCTGGCGGTTAAGAGTATGTCTTGCTCACTCAAATGTCTCGCTGATGGTGGCGGCTGTGTCGGATCATTTAGTTCCCTTCAAAATGGTTAAGTTGAATGGTGCTGATACATGCGTCATGTTCGTGAACGAGCGCTGTCAGTTGGAACTGGTCAGCTCTTGGTTGCCCCGGCTTATTTGAATAAATAATATTTTTTTTAAATTTTGTTTTTAATATGTACACTTTTAACGTGCACATCTTGCTACATTGTTCTCACATAATGTACCATCTCAACATGAATGATGTAACCAAGGTTTTGTAAAAATATTCTGATTTAAAAGAAAAACTCCATGGACACATGGAGTTTTTTGCCTGTCTTCTCCATGGAGATCTACGCTAGGGAATGGGCAACTACAGTACTTTCACAGTTTTTATGTCTTGTGACTGGGACTGTAGCTACATTTAATTTTCATTTTTGCTTCGACAATTCAAAAGTGCCTGTAACTGGCCTAATTGAAATAAATGCTTTGATTTTAATTTTATATAAATTTCGAATTGGTTTGCAAATAGAAAGCGGTTTATTGAAAAAAAAAAACAATTGAACTCTTCAACGCGAGAAAAAATATTGTTGTTTGTATCCATTATTGATTTTGTGATGTAATTGAATTATTAAGCTGTTTTTGACTTTTCTTTATTTTATTATTTTAACTAGCTGTTGCTCGCGGCTTCGCTCGCGTGAAGTTCAGTGTCCCACTGGATCATACTAAAGGGATAAATGTGCCGAATTTCATAATCATCACAATCACCATCACTATCACAACCACCATTATTATCACATTTACCATTCCTATCACAATCACCATCATTACTACAATCACTATCACAATCACCATCACTATCACAACCACCATCATTACCACAATCATTATCACAATCACCATCAATATCACAAACACCATCACAGTCACTATCACAATCACCTTCATAATCAATAGCACAGTCACAATCAAATCAAATTTGCTTGAGCGAGTGCAGACAATTAAATATCTAGGCATCACAATTAACAGTAATCTTAACTTCAAAGAACACATTAAACTTGTATGTGGAAGGATCCGTAAGCTAATATTTATATTTAAAAATTTGCGGCATGTCGCTGACCCACAGCTGTTGAAACGGATTTATTAAGCTCTCTGTCAGTCGTTTTTGTCGTACTGTATTTCCTCCTGGGGTGGCTCCTCTAATACAATTTTAAAGCGTCTTGAGATCGCCCAAAGTGCGGTACTCACGGTCAGCACTTGCAAGCGTATTTTTTTCCCCACCGCTCAACTGTACAAGAACTCTGAGGTCCTGACCATAAGACAACTATATATATTAAATGTTATTCTCCTACAACATTGTAAACAAAACTTTAATCCATCAAATCTACAAACACGAAGAAAAGACAGGGTCTGTGTCAGAAAAGATGTTACTAATACTAGATTCAGCACAAGATTTACTAATTTCTTTAGACCTTACATCTACAATAAGATAAACAAAGCTATAAACCCCAGCTATCTACCCCTTGAATAAAACACACTTTATTCACAGGATTATCTTTAAATCCATATTTATTAAAAATTCAATTTTTATTATATTTATTGGAGTAAATTTAACTTTTTTCCCAATGTAAGAAAAAGGTAACTGAATACTTACAAAATCTTTCTTACGAAGAGACCGAACTTCTACTACATATACCAAGGTGATTGTCTGCTTACCACAGATACACACCCTCTTGCACTCAAGCACACACATTATCATATTACACAAAGAGAGGACATACACACTGTTCAGAATTTATTTTATTCTAAGGATTTTATAATTTTGTGTCACCAATGTTATTGTCATGATTTTGTTAATTTATTAATTTCATAGGTTTTATTTTAGTGATTTTATTCAAATGTATTCATTTTATTTATTTTATTTATTTATGTCAATGGTTGTAATCTAGTGTCCGTGCCTCGGAAAGCACGTCTCACATATATGTATAATCTCAAAATTAAAGATGTAACCAAGATTTTGTAACAATATTTTGTTTTTAAAAGAGTGTCCATGGAGTTTCTTGCCCGTTCTTCTCCATAGAGATCTACGCTAGGGAATGGGCAACTACAGTACTTTCTCAAGTTATTATGCCTTGTGACTGGGACTGTAGCTTTGATTTTCTTTTTTGTATTTTTGACATTCAAAAGTGCCGTAATGGTCTAATTGAAATAAATGCTTTGAGTTTGAGTTTGAGTTTGAGTTTGACGTTAAGCTGTTGGACCCGGCTGTCATTTGTAGATCTTTGACAGTCGTTAGGTAGTCAGAGGCCCAAAAAGTCTGACAACCAGTCTTACCAAGAGGTATCATATTATCCGGTACTAACTGGGTTGTGGAGATCAGATAGGCAGTCGCTCCGTGTGAAATACTGGTATTCAGCTGCATCTGGTAAAACTGGAAGCCGACCCCAACGTAGTTGGGAAAAGGCTAGGCAGATGATGATGGTTGTAATCTAGTGATTTTATTTAAATTATTTTATTTGTATTTATTTCATAATTTGTGTTAACTTTATTTTAAACATTTTTTTTACATTTACTTCTATAAAACCCACTAAGGTTAACATTTCTGCTTGCCTGCACCGTGGGGCACCCTTGCACAGCGTCCCGGCCGCCGCGAGAGACGCCCGGGCGTCGGGGGCCACCACGTGGCCCCCGGCCACCGTAGGCGCAGGCCTGTGGACGGTGGGCTATGGGCTAGCTCGCCGTCCGTCCGTCTCATGACGACAGGCCGTGTCGACGGCGCGTTCGTGTTCCACGCGCGCCTAAAAGAGAGTCAGCAGTAGGAAGGGGTCCGCAAGGACCGATGCCTGCCGGGGTTGCGGGACTGTTCGAAAGAGATACCGTGGCCCCGGAACACAAAGGGCGATGAAGGAACATGGATGGGTTTTAGTCAGTAAAAGTCTGACACTCCCTCCTGCTCCGCCCAGAGCGGGAGAAGTCATTTGATGATTGGTATTATTACTATACCAAAACAACGATTTTCTTGTTGTTATTGCAGTGGAGCGTGCTGATTGTGATTGCTGGCTGTGCCTTTTGCTATATTAAAATCTCAATCGCGTGATCAAATCTGCTAAATCATTTTTACAAAGAAGTAATACTATAGCAGTACCAATTAAAAATACCCACATTACCACAATAACTATCAAACTACAGACTGGTACCAGAGCCAACTGTTATCGAATAGCGGAATTGCTTCTCTAGCAAATCTATAGCAGCTATCGACTACAACTTTCATTTGTCTTGATCCTAATTTGAACCGATTGCATCTGGAAAGCATAGAGGGCGCTAGTAGTAGCTAACTTCCCAAGATCTTATCGCAGTGCGACAAAAAGGTTATAGAGGGCGCCCATAGTACCTGTGTTTGCAATATTTCTATACTTTGATCGTAACACCTTTGATCACTCATTAAGTCATTATGCAGTGTTGTGTTGATACATCATCAGCGGACAATAGCATCCTCCAATGCTCTGTATGTGGTGGTAAATACCACTATGAATGCTTGAATGTGACATTGCAGCAGTATACGGCTCTGAACAACGAGCACAAAGCTTCCTGGAAATGCCCGGCTTGCTGTAACGTTACTAGACGTGCTAAGTCAAACGTAAATACGCCTGTGCGCAGCTACACTGAACTCCCAGCTGATAACCTCTTTATGACCATGTCTTGTGATAACTTGGACCAGAGTTATCTTAGCTCATCCACCAGCTTGGTCAATAAAACTGTGATCGCGTAAAAGTCAGTGAAGCCCAACATCAATGCAGACTTTGCATCGTTCACCGCTAATCTGTAATTAATCCTAAGTCAATGGCGTAGTGACATCAATACAGACATGCGTCAGATGCGCGACGATATCAAGTCAACTCTAACAGATATTCAGAAGGAAATGCAAACACTACGTCTAGAGCAAATCCTCTTAAAACAGCGAGTCTCTGATCTCCACGATGACGTCATTACATTTCAAACTAGTGCCCAGAGCCAGTCGGTGAAACATGACATCCTACAGAAGCCTGTAGACGAACTGAGCAGTACACACGCACCAGCAGTGTCGGAGCTGTTAGTCAGTAACTTGGAAGCTAAGATTGACGTATTGGAACAGCAGGCTCAGCAGTCATCATCATCATCATTTCAGCCGAAAGACGTCCGCTGCTGGACATAAGCCTCCCCCAAGTATCGCCACATTGACCGGTCCCGTGCGACTTGCATCCAGCGGATTCCCGCAACCTTCACCAGGTCATCGGTCCACCTAGTGGGAGGCCTCCCAACGCAACATCTTCCGGTTCGCGGTCGCCACTCCAGAACTTTTGGGCCCCATCGGCCATCCGTTCTGCGAGCAATGTGCCCTGCCCACTGCCACTTAAGTTTGGCAATTCTCCGGGCCACGTCAGTAACCTTGGTTCTCTTGCGGATGTCTTCATTTCTGATTCGATCGCGCAAGGAAACTCCGAGCATAGCAACGGGTAATGGAGAGGTCCATTGCCCTTTGGGTGACTTTAAGCCTTCTGATGAGGCCCATTGTGAGCGACCACGTTTCGGTCCCGTATGTAATCACTGGCAACACACACTGGTCATAGACTTTCATCTTGAGACACTGTGGTAAGTTGGACGAGAAGATACCGCGCAACTTCCCGAACGCTGCCCAGCCGAGTCGGATTCGACGACTGACCTCTTTCTTGAAGTTAGACCTACCTAACTGGACCGTTTGTCCCAGGTACACATAATCGTCTACAACTTCGAGTGTAGAGTCTCCGATCTTGATAGGAATGGGTGTGACATAGGCATTCGACATGACCTTGGTTTTGTCCATGTTCATTTTAAGACCCAATCTTCCGGAAGCTCTACTAAGGTCATCGAGCATTGTACTGAGGTCCTCCATGGTCTCAGCCATGACCACTATATCGTCGGCAAACCAAAGATGAGTGATGTACTCGCCATTGACGTTGATGCCTAGCCCTCTCCAGTCCAGAACCTTGAAGACATCCTCCAGTGCAGCGGTGAACAGTTTCGGAGATATGACTTCTCCCTGTCTCACACCTCGCTGCAGGAGGATAGGTTCCGAGGCTTGGTCCTGAAGTCGGGGCTGACATGGTGGCGTTTTTGTACAAACAGTTCAACACCTCGATGTACCGATAGTCGATTCGGCACCGTTGGAGAGACTGCAGTACAGCCCAGGTCTCGATCGAATCGAAGGCTTTCTCGTAGAAATATAATTAATAATTAATTATAATTTAATGTGGAAATAAGCAATGTGCCCGAGAGGCGCAATGAAAACTTATCAGCTATTATCCAAACCGTAGGCAGTGTTCCTAAGTCCCCGGTCTTACTAAATGACATTGTTTCGGTGCACAGGGTGCCCCACGCGCACTAACAAAGCACACGATCAAAAAACATTATTCTTAAATTCGTTACGCGCCTACAGAGGGACAACATGCTTAGCGCATTCCGTAAAGCGAACTCGTTGAAGTCTGACCAAAACAGTGTTTCTGGCACATCCGCATCTATTTAAGTTAATGAGCACTTCACCTTACGGAAGAAACAGTTATTCCGTAAAACCCGTGAACTCGCTAACAATCATAATGAGCAATTTGTATGGATCGGAAATGGTACCATAGTGGTGTGCGAGCGTGGGGGTGAAAATGCATTCCCAATATGTGGAAAAAGCGATCTCAATAAAATTAAAACCAAAACGAAACCAGCTGAATAAATGTTCCTTCTTTTTAAAAATCCACTGAACAACCACGTGCAACATATGCGGGTACCCCGTAAAAACTAAAGTATACAGCTCCGCTGTTTATTTAATGTTTTTTATGTATTTTTATTTATTTAATGTATTTTTTCTGTAAATGGCCCATACTATATATCTAACTATGGTCTGTATTTAGCCCAAATCGAATGTAAAAAAACTCAAAGTAGTCCAATAACGAAGTGTGAGTGTTATCTTTCAAAAAAACGAAAGAATCAGTGAAAAAACAAAAATCTAAGTCGGACAGATAAAAGTGTCAACGAAAATTAACAATAACTCAACGATATTGTGTTGCAGAAGTGAAACTAAAGCAAGTGACAGTGATACCTAGACAATATAAATTGACTTAATAAAAGGTTTTGCAATTACAACGAATCGCAAAACAATAAAGAGCATCACGTTAAAATTAATCTTTTACAAGAAGAGTTACTAATCGCGAACCAAGAAGTAACTAACTTAAACTTAGAAAACACTACGAGAGAATTAGAAAAATGTTATAGATAATTATAAAAAAGTCTGTACAGCCGAAAAAACTGTTCGGACACCTAAACCTAAATCGGTCAAGAAGAAAGGTGTTTCGAAGACTCAGATTCCATGCTATACACCTTCAATACTACCGCCTGTGTTCAATGAAAACCCACTGGAGAAACCGAAATCTTCGCAAGAAACACATCCTTCCGCGAGACACAAAATATGTCTGTTAATCAGCGAAACCAAGAACAGACTATATACAAATGCTGAAACAACTAATATGTGTAACTTTGAAATCTGTCACTATCGTAAACCTACATGACTCTGGTTTGTCGCAAATTCTTGACAAAATTGAAAGAAAAGTACAAAACTTTACACACTCAGACTATTGTGTTATTTATATTGGCGAGGAAGACTTTCGCAACACGCATAATTATTTAGAACTTGTCATGTTTGTTAGGGAAAAATTGTTACCATTGAATCATACAAACTTTATTATTTGTTTACCGACCTATAAATATATGACAGATTCCAACATATAGAAACAGTTTAACAGCTGTATAGAAACTTTTAATAACCTTCTTTATTTAGATACTAGCTGCCCGTCCCGGCTTCGCACGGGTGGACTTTTAATTTTTTTCTATTCTATCCTATCTTTCAAGTTGGATCAAACTGCACACGGTGTGCAAATTTTATTATAATCGGTTAAGTGGTTTAGGAGTCCATTGAGGACAAACATTGTGACACGAGATTTATATATATTAAGATAAATACATGTAAAAATGCGTATTCACTAGACTCAAATCTTAATCTACCTCATGAATACGAAACCTATAATAAAAAATATGGAACATTAAATAACTGTGGTTTAAAGAAAGAAATGCTTGTTGAAACTTATGTTGCCTTGTTGAATCGGTACAGAAATGAAGGAATATTGGATCGAATTGTGACATGTGACGAAAAATCGATTGTTAACGATAATCGTAAGCGAAAAATGCAATGGCTGACCCCAGGTTAAACGCCGCAAAAGGTAATGGTAACTGTTTGGTGGTCTCTTCATGGTGTTATTCACTATAGCTTTCTCTGGTCTGGTGAGGCAATAACAGAAGATGTATAAGATTTGCGTGACCTTATAATTGACCTAAGCAACCTAACCCTCAAAATCAAAATAGTTGATCTGCAGATTCACAAGTAGATTCTCAGTTTTTTCTTTAAATATCTTACTATTCTACATCAGAACATAGCTGCATTGATAAATAAAGCAGATAGTCTGACTGTAAAGCTAGTGGAATTATCTGACAGAGGAACTATTACAAATGTTCTTTGTGTCACAGAGCACTTCATACAGATGGGCTATGAGGATATATTACACAATTAAAATTTATGTCCAGCGGCTTTCTTCTCTAGAAATACAAAGAGAGGAGGAGCGTGTATTTTCGTCAGAGTAGGACTGCAGTTTAAGGAAATACCGGAAATATCAAAACAATCAGTTTCAGGGATTTTGGAATGCTGCACTGTAGAGATAATAGCTCATTAAATTATTATTATTTGTATATATATAGAATTCCTAAACCTAATTACGAAATATTTTATGAAAAATTAGATTATATTTTAACTAAAGTTTGTACTTTTTCAAATAAAAAAATTTCTTGTGTGGAGATTTTAATATTGATGTTTTAAAAAGAAACAAGCCTACATTAGAATTAGAATTTTTTCTTATGAAGTACAATCGAAAACTAGCTCTTTATACTCCCACGATGTTAAGTCACACCTGTATGATAATTTTGCACACAACTACAGGAAATACTGCGAAACTGAAGTTGTAGATCTGGTCCTTTCGGATTATACGTTTTAAATTCTTAAAATACCAGTAAAACAAAACCTGTAAACTACAGTTTTGGAAAGCTAAAAAACAGGACATAAGCTTGAATAATTTAGTAACTTTTAAAACACATCTTAGCTGTCTATCGTTTGTACAAGTTTTTGAAGCACAAGACACAAACCAAGCTTTTGATAATTTCATGGACGATTTCTCTCTTTTTTATAGATTATGTTTTCCGGAAAAAAATATAACCATCAAAACCAACAAGGAAACAAAGTGGATATCTCGAGGAATAAAAGTATGTAGCAAAAAACAAAGACCCTCTGCGGCTCTGGTCATATTGGTTAAATTCTGACTCACTGCGTAAAAAAAGTTTTCTAAATTATTCAAAACTTTTTAGGAAAATTATCAAGCTAACTCAAAGAGCACATAATAATCACTTTATAAACACCGCCAAAAATAAATCGAAGGCTACGTGACAAATAATAAATAAAAGCAAATTGTGTCTGCCACAAGAGCAAATCATGTGCGTAAATCGAGGTAATCTGTCGTTTACACTTCCCACTGACATTGCAAACGAATTTAACAATTATTTTATTGCCGACATTGAAAATAATGCTAAAGCTGACATCACGTTAAACAATATTAATTCAAACACTCAGACATTAAATTCCCTATTCATGCCACTGTACTAATTAAGGATGAAGAGTTGAAACCGGAAGATAGCACAATGTTCCTAGGCATAAGTTTGGATGCCAAGCTTCAGTGGGACCCGCATTTAGACAAATTGTCGAAAAAACTTAGCTCTGCAGCATACGCCGTAAGAAGAATTCGTGAGTTAACTGATTTAGAGACAGCCCGTTTAGTTTACTTTAGTTATTTCCATAGCGTGATGTCGTACGGTATTCTCTTGTGGGGCAATGCCGCCGATATTCAGACAATATTTGTTTTGCAAAAAAGGGCAATTCGTTCAATTTATAAATTAAGACCCAGAAACTCCCTCAGAGAAAAATTTAAAGAGATTAACATTCTTACTGTGCCTTCTCAGTGTATTTATAAAAACCTTTTGTACGCACACAAAAATATTAAAATGTTTAAAAAATACAGTGATATCCACAACATAAATACAAGGAACAAACCCTGCAACGAGGCTCAAAAAAATAGGGGGTTCAGATGCCAATACGTTTTTACAATAAACTTCCGAGCCAAATTCAAGCACTAAGCCTAAATAAATTCAAACCGTTTATAAAACGGAAGCTGTGCCTGAAAGCCTACTATCATGTTAATCACTATCTCGAAGATAAAAAGGCTTGGGATTAAGCTGCTCCAATGAAATTTGCTCTGTGAATGTCGACATTTCGGACTTCGCTTGTTTATTATTTATTCCTTTCTTTTGTACACTCTAACATTAAATGATTTGACATTAATACTTAGTTCAGTATTTTATTATTTTTTACTTCTTTATTTTTTTTATTTCATGTTATATTTACCTACTGATTTGACAGGAATATTCACTTTAAGTATTCTACTTCTTCAATATTATTGTGACATTTAATGATTTTTATTGACATTGATTTTGTAAATTATTATTAATTTTATTTGATTATTGTGAATGTGGGGACCATGTGGGTCACATTTTTATTCTTTGTTTTCTTTTTTTCCCACAACTGTCGGGCAGTTTGAGTACTATAAGCAACCTACCCAAATGTCCTTTCTTTGGTATTGTTCGTCGTTTCGTTGAGCTCCTTGAGTTATAAGTCGAGCTACACGATAACCGAAACTAAATGCTTGCACTGACTGGACAGGTCCACTCAAAACTGTGTGGTTCTTTCTTCAAAAGACCATCTCAGACACTAATCTGCATAGTCCTCATGTGAATTGAGCAAGATTGTCTGGACTTTAAAAGAGACTATGACCTCTGAGTTTGTTTCGGCTGTTTCTTCTCAGAGTAGTCAGGTACGAAACAATGGCCCCAACTAGTTTAAAAAAAAATTACGTGTAAAAGTGTTTGTAAAAACCTACTTGCAAAATAAACATCATTTATCATTTATCGTGCAACCTGTTACAGCTGATGATATTATAAAAAATATTGCCAGCCTTAACAACCTAAATACTTTTAGATACGATGGCGTTTCTACAAAAGTCATAAAATTCACTAAATAAGTAATAGCACCTCCATTAGCGCATATAATTAATTTGTGTATTGCTGATGGCATATTCTCAGACAAGCTAAAACAGTTGTAATAAAATCACTGTACAAAACAGATTTAAAAAACCATAGACCTAAAGCGAAAATTCTAATTTTTTCCAAACTTTTTGAGAAAAGTTATCTATAACTCTCTTTACTCTTATTTCGAAAAATATGAATTACTTTGTAAAGAACAAAAGGGATTCCGTAAGAATACTACAGTTAATATGGCACTCTTCGACCTATTTATAATCATCAATAATTCATGTCATCTGTGGATAGGAGAAATCCAATCTGTGCTATTTATACTGACATGACCAAGGCCTTTGATTATGTGGACCATAAAATTCTGTTACACAAGCTACATAGTTACGGTGTAAGAGGGAACATCCTTCAGTTGGTAGAATCGTACTAAAATAATAGACTTCAATACACAGAAATTTTCAGAATTTGTCCGAAGAGTAAAATAGAAACCATATATGCATCTAAACCAAGGCACATAAAATACGGTGTTCCACAGGGTAGCGTACTGGTGCCACCACTCTTTTTAATATATATTAACGACCTCCCGAAAGTAACAATAAACAAAATGGTTCTCTTTGCGGATGACAGTACAGCTGTAATTGAATGTGCAAATCATAATAATTACGAGCAGGACATAAATAATTGTTTTATGACATAATAAATTGGTTAAACAATAATAATTTAGTAATAAACCTAATAAGACAAAAATAATGCAATTTCATAAACGCGGTGAAAACCCAAATGTTAATATTGCTTACCAAGGCTATAATGATAATTTGACGATCCGAATGGCGCAGCGGTTCTGAGGCTGCCTTACGTTCTTAGGGTCCCGGGTTCGAATCCCGGTAGAAGCAAATGTTTGTGTGATGAGCATGGACATTTGTTTCCGAGTCATGGATGTTTATATGTATGTATTTACAAACAAAAAGTATCTATGTAGTATATCAACTATCTGGTATCCACGACACAAGACTCGTTGCTTAGAGTGGCACTAGATGGCACTGTGTGTAATGTCCAGCGATATTTATTTATTTATTTTTTATTTATAATATTGAAGAAGGAAATCAGGGGAAGTTTTTAGGTATAGTGATCGACAGCAAACTGACTTGGAAACCTCATATTGAAGTTTTATGCAAAAAAGTCAGTAAATCCACGTATGCTCTCCATCAATTTTCAAAAAAAGTCAACAGTCAGGCTCTTTTAGCAGCCTACCATGGACTTGTTGCCTCTGTTTTACGGTATGGCATTATTTTTTAGGGACAGCCTACCGAACTAGGGAACTAGTATTTAGAATGCAGAAGCGATGTATAAGGTCAATGTGCGGTCTTAAAACAACTGATAGCTGTCTTCCCTATTTTAAAACTTTAAAAAATTTTGACTTTTCCGTCTTTATACATTTTGGAAATAGCTCTATTTGAAAAAAATTATCCACAATTATTTGAAAAACTGTCAGCAGTCAGAAAAAATCCGATACGAACTCAATATGTAAACCATGTCAAGTGAAATGTTAAACCGCACTAATGCAGAAAAGTTTTTTTGGCATTGCCCCACGCATTTATAATAAAGTACCTGATGTAATAAAAAATATGACTGTTATAATGTAACGCAGATTAATGTGAATACTATACCATTCAATAATATTTTATCTGTTTAGCTATCAAAGTCAAATGTGACATTAATGCTCACTGACGATTTATCTGTTTTTATTTTTAGCGGCCGTTGTTTTGATTTATTTATCTTATTATTTTAATTTATTTTTAAATTATCTTTAATAAAGAAGCTTATATTTATTGCAATTTAGAATGGTATTAATTAAGCAAATTTCGGCTGGAACTGTCTTGATTGATTATCGCGTAAGTCTGACAAATGAATGACTATTCATTTGTCATTGTGTACGAGATTACCATTCTATATGATTACTTTCAATGGAGTGTCAGTGGTTGATCATTGGAAAGTCATAATGACGCCATTATATAGCTATTAGATTACCAAACTTGTCAAAATCAACAATTATGAAATCAATGAAAGATTATTGTAATAGCAGACTAGGCCCCTTGATTGACAAACTATTATTATGATTGAAATACAGTAACTATTTCTGACATTTTATTTTTTTATTCCTAATAATAATAATGATTTTTATTCAGTTCATAAATGATGTTTATTTTGCAAGTAGGTTTTTACAAACACTTTTACACGTCACTTTTTAAAACTAGATGGGGCCGGTGTTTCGTACATGACTACTCTGAGAAGAAACAGCCGAAACAAAGTCAGAGGTCATAGTCTCTTTTGAAGTCCAGACATAATTTTGCTCAATTCACATGAGGACTATGCGATTAGTGTCTGAGATGGTCTTTTGAAGAAAGAACCACACAGATTTGAGTGGACCTGTCCAGTCATTGCAAGCATTTGTCAGTTATCGTGTAGCTCGACTTATAACTCAAGGAGCTCAACGAAACGACGAACAATACCAAAGAAAGGACATTTGGGTAGGTCGCTTATAGTACTCAAACTGCCAGACAGTTGTGGGAAAAAAATAAACAAAAAATAAAAATGTGACCCACATGATCCCCACATTCACAATAATCAAATAAAATTAATAACAAGTTCTTTTCAAAATGAATGTAAATAAAAAACAAAAATCATGAAATGTCACAATGATAATAAAAAGTAAAATACTTAATGAAATAAGTATTCATGTCAAATCAGTAAATGTCACATAAAATAGGTAATAAAAAAATAAAGTAAAAAATAATAAAATACTTGTCAAATCATTCAATGTCAGAGTGTATACAAGAAAGGAATCAACAATAAACAAGCGAAGTCCGAAATTTCGCCATTCACAGAGCAAATTTAATTGGAGCAGCTTAATCCCAAGCCTTTTTATCTTCGAGATAGTGATTAACATGATAGTAGGCTTTCAGGCATAACTTCCGTTTTATGAACGATTTGAATTTATTTAGACTTAGTGCTTGAATATGGCTCGGAAGTTTATTGTAAAAACGTATACATTGGCATCTAAACGTACCCCCTATTTTTTTGAGCCTCGTTGCAGGAACAACCAATTTGTGTTTGTTCCTCGTATTTATGTTGTGGATATCACTGTATTTTTTAAACAAATTAATATTTTTGTGTGCGTACAAAAGGTTTTCATAAATAAAATGAGAGGGCACAGTAAGAATATTAATCTCTTTAAATTTTTCTCTGAGGGAGTATCTGGGTCTTAATTTATAAATTGAACGAATTGCCCTTTTTTGCAAAACAAATATTGTCTGAATATCGGCGGCATTGCCCCACAAGAGAATACCTTACGACATCACGCTATGGAAATAACTAAAGTAAACTAAACGGGCTGTCTCTAAATCAGTTAAATCACGAATTTTTCTAACGGCGTATGCTGCAGAGCTAAGTTTCTTCGACAATTTGTCTATATGCGGGGGCCCCACTGAAGCTTGGCATCCAAAGTTATGCCCAAGAACACTGTGCTCTCTTCCGGTTTCAACTCTTCATCCTTAATTAGTACAGTAGTTTCCACTTGTCTTACATGTTCAAGTGCATACATTACATAAAAACTATCTTCAGTGAGATTCGACAAGACATCTGTGTCTGAACTAGATAAATGAATATCTGTATCTCAGACAACAGCGCTCTTCCATAAAATAATACATTTATTTATAAGCTTGAGGTTCAAACTGGCTTTGATTATTACATTAGGTTTTATCATCTAGGAGCAAATTAAATAAAAAATAAATAAAAGTAAAAATAAAAAATATAAATAAAAAATCAAATAAAAATATCGGAGAGTGTAGTGGTTCTTCTTATTGACATGTATCATTCCGATTGACATTATTGTTTTTTTTTTTTAATTTAATTTTGTGTTTGTAATTCGTATTGTAATTCTAATGATTTGACATCTTAATTTCTCCGGTATCAATACAATTCTTTGATTTTAAAATTAAATATTTGCATGGCGACGGTAGAATATGGTGGACTATATTAAATAAGAAAACATCTATGTACCAATTACCCATGTTTGTGAAGAAATAAATAATTTGATTTGAACCACAGTTTATTTTTCATGTTCCTCACATAAGTTAAGTAATATTTTTATTTTTTCTATGTTGCATGTGTGCAATTTTAATGATGAAATTTTACTGTTATATTTTTATCTTGTATTCTGTTGCTTTACCTATTTTTCCAAATCTTGCATGCCTTGAAACTTATTACTATTTTACTCAATCGAAATTTCCTAACTATAAAATTTAAATTTAAATCAATTTTAATAAAATCAAAACATATTACTTATTCTAAAATGTGAATCAAAATTATATACTTTTTTTTAAACCTTAATCAACTTTATTTAATATTATGTAGCTTAAAATCATACACTGGTCTTAATGTTATCTTATTAATTTATTTCACCAACTATAAATGTACTGTTAGAATTCATTGGATTCCAAAATGTATCAAGTTTTACAAAAGAACGCGAGATCTATATGAAATTGTTGCAATACAACCTATTAATGGATAGTACTTATAATTTGTTAATTTACTACAAGAACTGTAAGGGAATTAGAACTAAGCTACACTCGCTGCTCGTGAACATCTTGGCATCATCATATGACATCATAATATTGACAGAGACTTGGCTGATACCAGAAATAGCGAATAGCGAGTTTATAGACCCTCGTTACGTTGTGTTCCGCTGTGATCGGGATCGTGGCGCTAAGGGGAAGTGAGATGGGGGTGGGGTGCTCATTGCAATACTGCGTGAACTTCAATCTGCCTCACTGGATATTCTCAATAACTCGCATTGTAAGCCCTCGGCATGTATTGAGCACCTCATGGTTGCGTTACCTTGCAAAAACGATAAACGTAACATACATGGTATCAGCGCAGTGTACATCCCGCCGGGGACCAGCTCCGATGTCTATACATCTCACTTTGATTCTCTACAGGACACCTTAAATGCACCTAATGTCATGAACGTTTACATCGTCGGTGATTATAATCTACCTAGTGTCACTTGGAGCATTGTAACGGCGGGGCATGGCTTGTATGGCACGTGTTTGTACACACCCTATATGCTCGGAACTGACGCATCTTATGTCTTTGCTAGATGCTCACCAATATAATAGTACCCCCAATAGCGGAGGAAAGACCTTGGATTTGTTTATCTCGAAGACTTGCTGTTCGACTAGCCACCCTAAAGATCCATTATTACCAGACGACCCCCATCACCCCCTTATGTTATAACCGCACCTGTTAGCATATCTACACAAACGATGAAGAGAAAACCGATTAGCGAATATAATTTCCGTAAAGCTACTCGTAATTATGATCTCATCAACAAACACATGGACGAGGTCAATTGGTCCGCGCTGTTTGACAATCTATCATCCGAGGAAGCTGTGGAGGCTTTCTATAGCATGTTGAATGACATAATTAGCCCATTAGAAGTCAAGTGATCAAGTTGATCACTTGACTTCCCAATCTGGTTTACGCCAGAATTAGTTAAAATATTTAAAAAGAAGCAACGTCTTTGGGTAAAGTGGAAAAACAACAGCAACGTCAAAGACCATAACAACTTCTCCGAATATAGGTATATCTTCAAACAAATGTGTAAAACCTGTTATCTCAGTTATATTAACTCGGTTGAAGATAGTCTCTCTAGTAATATAAAGCATTTTTGGTCCTACATTTCAAACTGCAAAAATAAGTCAGGCATTCCGTCCACGATGCAGTACCAGAATGTCAAGCCAAGTGATCCTGATGTTGTCTGCAGTATGTTTTCGGACTTTTTCTTGACCGTTTTGAGCCCGTATCACCAACGCTCACCACGTGGGGTCCGCCGCAGCAGTGCGCAGAGAGTTGTAGCTTAATTAGTAGTTTGCATATCGATAAATCCAAAATACTCAGCGAGTTGAAACGGTTGGACCCCTCTAAGGGGCTCTTCCGGCGGCCTTCTTTAAGGCTACGGCTGATAATATATGTAAGCCGCTCTATATTCTTTTTAACAGATGTCTTTATGAGGGTGTGTTCCCGGTGGTATGGAAGCAAGCCAATATTACCCTAGTGCATAAGGGTGGCGAGGCACGACGTCGAGCAATATAGACCCATCTCGATTCTGCCGACCTTGTCAAATCTTTTTGAAAGACTTGTTCACAACGAGATTTACTCTCTTCTGCATAATATTATCATTCCTGAACAACATGGGTTTGTAAAGTGCCGATCGACGACATCTAATTTGTTAATATTTGCTATTTACCTTTTTGAAAATATTGATAGGCCATTGCAAATAGATGCGGTCTACACTGATTTAAAAAATGCTTTTGACAAGGTCGATCATAAAATTCTCCTAAGTAAAATTGCTTACAATGAAAGACGCGGAAATCTATTGCGTTGGTTTGTGTCGTACCTCGAAAATCAGTCACAAAGGGTTGTGGTTAATGGTCATCAGTCTGTCTCTGTCAATATTACTTCGGGCGTTCCACTGGGCTCTATTCTGGGACCGCTATTATTCATTATTTACATCAACGATATTAAAAAATGTCTTAAAAAGTCCAAATTCCTAATGTACGCTGATGACTTGAAGGCGTTTCAAGCAATCCGCGTTATTGATGACTGCCTGCTATTTCAGGAGGACCTAGATAGAGTAACTGCCTACTGTATTGAAAATAAGCTGCATCTTAGTATCCCCAATTTAATCTTCAATTTCAATTACAACCTTAATGTATCCCCTTAAATAATATTTCAATAGTGAAGGATCTTGGTGTTCTCTTTGATGGCAAACTATCCTTGAACCAGCATATCGAAGCCATAGTCAATAGTGCTTATATAATGTATGGATTTGTAATGAGATCCTCAACCGAATTTAAGCGTATCTCTACCTATCTTTATCTGTGTAAGACCCTCATTAGTTCTCAGTTAAAATATGCGGTCCATATTTGGAACCTCTTCTACCAAAAGTACGTAGTTGCAATAGAAAGCGTCCAACGCAAGTACTTACGTGCTATGTGCTACAGATGTCATGGGACGGAAACTTCTAAAAATCTGTCATACTCCCAACTTCTTGATAAGTACAAGCTTATCAGTCTGCAGAACCGTCGCAAATACCTGGAGGCCAACGTGCTTCATGATATTGTTCATAATCATTTTGACGCCATTGATCTAACTAGTATGCTATGTTATTCTATCCCCCGAACAGGTCATGTGCGCCAGGTTAGTGCTCGTACTCTGTTCGCGCTTAATTCTTGTCGAACGAACTCTGGCTTACGCTGCCCTATTCATAGAATGTTGGAATTCTATAATTCAAACTTCATTGATATTGATATATTTGCATGCTCGAAAAATAAATTTAAATCTAATATTATAAAAAAAATTGTAATCGTAATAATTATTTTATTATTAATATTTATTTAGTGCATAATTTAATTTAAGTAAATGGAAGTGTGTTTGGTTTTTGATTTTATCTGATTTGGTTTTGTAACTATAGCTTGTTTTATAGTAACTTATCTACATATTTGTTTTTGAAATACTTAGTTATATAGTTAATTTTAGTAATGCCCATCCAGTGTCAACCATAATATTTATCCTTAAATATATCTGCGGATAATGCAGTTGACTGCAACGCTAATTCTTATACATTGTTATCCTTATAAATTATATATGTTGTAGTTGTTTAGTATCCCATATTATATAAAATAAAATTCTGAAAAAAACCTGAAACACAAATGTGAACTCATTTATCGATAGGAGTACTCCTGTGAAGTTTCGATTAAAACAGTCTAACTAATCTTATTTCCCCATGCAATCTTTGGACCCCCGTTTCAAACCCTTAGGGGGTGAATTTTGAAAAATCCTTTCTCAAAGCACCCCTTTTTTTTTTTTTTTTTCGGATGTGAAATCATCAAATAACTTCTCCCGCTCTGGGCGGAGCAGGAGGGAGTGTCAGACTTTTACTGACTAAAACCCATCCATGTTCCTTCATCGCCCTTTGTGTTCCGGGGCCACGGTATCTCTTTCTAACAGTCCCGCAACCCCAGCAGGCATCGGTCCTTGCGGACCCCTTCCTTTTTGCTGACTCTCTTTGAGGCGCGCGTGGAACACGAACGCGCCGTCGACACGGCCTGTCGTCATGAGACGGACGGACGGTGAGCTAGCCCATAGCCCACCGTCCACAGGCCCGCGCCTACGGTGGCCGGGGGCCACGTGGTGGCCCCCGACGCCCGGGGCGTCTCCCGCGGCGGCCGGGACGCTGTGAGGTTCTCTCCCTCTCACGTTCCGCCACCTCCTTCTCTAGCATTACTGCTTCGCAAAAGGAGGTGACGGCGTCCCATTCCGTCTCGCTCCGGACCATGGCTTGCACCAGGGCCGGACGCGAGAGGTCGCCGCCGCCAATCGCCGCTTCGAGGACACGGCGGTGCTCCGCCCACGCGGGGCACGCCTCCACCGTGTGCTCCACGAAAAACGGAAACACCCGGGAAACACCCGGGCGTTTCCTCCCGCCCGATTCGGTGCAGGAACCTCCCGAAACAACTCAAAGCACCCCTAAACCTCATAAGGAACCTATGTGCCAAATTTGGAATCTCTACACTCGGCGGTTTGGGCTGTGCATTGATTTTTAGACTTTGTCACCCCATTTCCCCCTCTTAGGGGTTGAATTCTAAAAAAACCTGAAACTCGTTTCTACTCATTTATCAATAGGAGCACTCCTGTGAAGTTTCGAATAAAATAGTCTAACTAATCTTGTTTCCCCATACAAACTTTGGAGCCCCGTTTAAACCCCTTTAGGGGGTGAATTTTGAAAAATCCTTTCTTAGTGCACCCCTAGACCACATAAGAAACCTAGTTGCCAAATTTGGAATCTGTAGACCCAGCGGTTTGGGCTGTGCGTTGATATGTGAGTCAGTCAGTCAGTCAGCCAGCCAGTCGGTTAGTTTCTTCTTTTATATTTATTTAGATTACTTGTAATTTCTATTGTAGCCCTGTCGCACTTAGAACTAGTATTAGAGAAACTTGTTGTGGATTGATTGAAGTTTCAATAGGGAAAACGCGTTTTAACTAAAAACGGGTTTCAACTGTAACATATTCATTAGCATAATGTTTTGAGTGCGTTACAGCGCTACGGTAAACCGAAATGTTTGGCACAAAATAAAAAGTCGTCTCCCAGCAATATTTTTTTCAATATTACTCCATGCTTCTTAGTCTGATGTACCTAGAGAATGCTGGGTTGAAGGTTATGTGATGGGTCCGTTTACAACCTGTACATTAAATATTTCGGACTATAAGGGTTCCATTTTCTTTTTTCGACTTATGAAATTGAACAAGCACCATTCTCGTCTTTTTTCCTCACCGTGCGAACCTAAATCAAACGAATAAGTACGCTGGAGTTCATAACAGAAGAGGAGGTTTATTTGCTAATAAACGACACTATTTGCTTTTACGACCGCCCGTTTAATTAAACCGAATATATACGCGCACGAATATCAATAATTTTGTTACATACGTCGATCTACAAATAAGGATGACACCCTGAATAAAACGAAAAAAATATTTTGCTGTTCACCGGCAGTAAAAGCTTTGAGGCAAAAAGTCCGCATACTGTACTATTGTTCGTTGATATAATATATCCTTATCAATGAATGTTAGGTACATTTTTATGTAAAAGAAAAACTGTACAGCTAAAACTGTACAGCTCACTTACCAACAATCCTACTATAGTGGATACTGCAGATAAGCGGGCTCCACTATCCAGACACTATACAGAGGATATCCATGAAATTAGCTTCTACGAAGTCAAACAAGCGTTAAAACATCTAAAACGGTATAAAGCACCCGGAGAATATAGTATAACCAAGGAACTGCTCAAAGCAGGAGGAAAACCAGTCTTAAAAGAACTCCGAGGGATCTTCAATGTAGTGCTGTTCACAGGCGAAATACTAGTGGCTTGGCAGGATAGCCTTGTTGTTTTGTTCCACAAGAAAGGCGCGAAGACAAATCTTAGTAACTACCACCCGATTGCGCTATTAAGCCAAATATACAAATTATTTTCGCGTGTCATTACATCACGAATGACTAAACGGCTTGACGAATATCAGCCAAAGGAAGGTTCCGAAGTGGCTACAGCACAATCTATCACATTTTCACTATAAGGCAAGTGATACAAAAACACACGAATAAAATCGCCCCCTATACCTTGCTTTTGTGGTCTACGAAAAGGCATTCGATTCTGTGGAACATTGGGCAGTCTTCAACTCTCTGCAACGTTGTAGAATTGACTATAGGTAATATACCAAATACTG
The DNA here is from genome assembly GCA_941918905.2 of Xestia sexstrigata. Classification (NCBI taxonomy): domain Eukaryota; kingdom Metazoa; phylum Arthropoda; class Insecta; order Lepidoptera; family Noctuidae; genus Xestia; species Xestia sexstrigata. The sequence goes on from OW799201.2 coordinate 24,739,182, forward strand.
ATATAACCAAATACAAAAACCTGTACTAATCTGCGACAATATCGATTCAGGTACAAGGCGCCTCAACAATTATACCCGTCAAAACGTCTTATTGGCGTACCTCCCGCCAAGGAGACGTTATCTCTCCCAAATTATTCACCAGTGCTCTTGAAGACATCTTCAAAACACTGGATTGGGAAAACGGGTGTAAATGTTGATCAGCAATATTTAAGTCACCTCCGCTTTGCAGATGACATCGTCCTACTCGCATAGTCGCCTGAAGACGTTTGAAAAATTCTCCGAGACCTAACGAGGTCATCATTAAGAGTTGGGCTAAAAATGAAATATGATAAGACCAAGTGGATGGGCAGAACAGACTTCACATCGATTTCGATAGATGGCACAATTACCGAGAAGGTTAAGGAATACATCTAGGTCAGAAAATAAGGCTTGAGAATTGAGAAGGACTCGATAGATGGAGAAATAGACAGACGAATACAACTTGACTGGGGTGCGTTTGGCAAACTAGAAAACGTGCTTAAATCGAGAATCACACAATCTCTAAAAACAAGGGCCTACAATCAATGTGTTTTCTGCCTGTGATAACCTACGCTTGCGAAACATGGACGTTAACTGTCGGGTTATTACATCGTCTCAAGGTAACGCAGAGAGCAATGGAGAGAGCAATGCTCGTTATCTCTCTGCGGGACCGGGTTAGGAATGAGGACATTCGGAAACGCACCCGAGTCACCGACATCGGTAAGAGAGTTGCACAGCTGAAGTGGCAGAGACGCTCTGGAGACCCCGAACAGGAAGTCGAAGTATAGGCAGACCAGCTGCCAGATGGTCGGACGACATAAAGAAGACGACAGGCCGACCTGGACCAGAACCACCGCATCCAGAAGCGAATGGAGAACCATGCACGATTCATATGTCCAGCAGTGGACGCAAATGTGCCGAGAAGAAGAAGAAGAAGTCATTATTAGGTTAGGGTATATTATCTCAGTGAAGTGAGACCACTTTTTATCAATCTTCACACAAGTATTTTTATTAAACTTTATGACCAACATATCAGTCAGGCCCCAGCCAACCAGAACATTACTAAATATGACAAAGATAAAGTACCCTTTTACCTATATTTATGCTATAATAAATCAAGGAGTTTGTCGGTATATTTTATCCTTATACATTTTTTTGTGGATATTTTTTGGATATTTTGTCACAGACCTCACAATCTTAGCTCGGGGCGTTATACAATTTTGGGGCACTTTACTTCATATTTTATCATCAAATGAAAGCCTACTTTCCATGTCGCTAGTACCTGCCTACACTTCAGTAACTACCTACTAAGATATTACAGTAACACACGATATTTTTCACAATTCTTGAGAAATTTGTAAGTAGTCCTTTTAAATTCCTGAGTTATTTCAATTTGCACCAATGCGTACTAAAAGAAGCATGAAGAAAAAACAAGCAGAAATATTGTTCAAACAAATCTCGAGCACAGCGCTAGAAAACAATAATATTTTTATCTCCCATGAGTCAACCCTATCATTAATTGCGAGCGTAATGTTTGCGGCCCGGTATCGGGACGCATTTATTTTATTTTACGTCGCAAATATCCTGCCAGTAATAACTTTACGCGTAGCTACAATGAAATGTTCCAAATATCCGGTTTTTTCCAACAATCGCCGGTGATTCCTGTTTATTTTGCTGATGAAATACCACATTAAATTCCAAACGGTTGTAATACTTGATTAATTTATAAGTTAATATTTGTAAGTATTGTTCTGTTTATTTGGTCAGTGTTGAATAATTTGCAAGTAATAAATTAAATTATTATTATTATTCGGCATTATGATCTGGGAATAACATTCATTCTGTATCGTTATCATTTTTTAAAACCGGGTTAAGTAGATAGTAGTATGTATTTTTGTAAATAAATAAGGTATACTCTGTCACAAAATTACTTGGAACGCGAATTAAAGAATTCAAAATAAGCAATGAAACAAAACAAATATATTATTAATTTGATTAACTTATGACATTGAGGCCATTTTAGCCGTGTGGTATCCGGCGGAGTAAAATAGAACCAACCCATTACACTCACGGGTGTCGTATAAGGCGACTTATGTCTGAGGCAAAACACCTTGCGCCTCCGTAGACCAGAGAATGGGCAGCAGCGTTTTCTGTTAGTCTTTCATCACTGCGATCTCCAATCCGCCTGCCAAGCGTGGAGATTACGGCAAATTCCTCCCATCATGGGAGAGGCTTATGTCCAGCAGTGGACGTTATGGGCTGTTGTTGTTGTTGTTGTTATGACATTGAGGTGTAAACCCCCTTTCACTTCCCGACCTCAGATCGCCCGTAAATTATTTTTCCTTTCATTTTTGTCATATTCTTCAATAAACAAAAACATCGAAATAGTACTCGACAACCAAGCAAATAACAGTACACACACTACACTTAGTATGACAGAACACAAACAAATCTAATAGTCAATAGCATCGTATTATAACTAAATGTTAGTAAAATCAATAGGAACACCAGTGCTCGACATAATGACAGCGATCGAGCCGATACGGACTGCAATCAACAGCTATTTCGCGCATTCCACTGAGCATTTCGTAGAATTATAAGAACGTTTACTGCCGATTTTCCACTTTGATAGCACTTAATGTGCCAAGTAAGTTATAATTGTAACGGATATGACCTACTTTTGAAATGTTATTTGTGATTCATATTGCACTTTGTAGCAAAAAAACTTTATTCTGAATTTGTTAGATACGACACACCTAAATAGAATCAAAGTCAAAGCCTAGCAAATAAAGTAAGTAGGTACCGTAGTAAAAAGTAGGTTGACAAATACACTCTTTTCAGTAAAAAACTACCCAATTGACTACCAATTATATGGAATACCCACTAAACTTCAACATACGTAGTTAAAAACACGAAACTCCTCCAAAGATGCGCCCGTTCTGACCTAAGATTTTATCTCGAACCAGGCATAAAGCCACGAACGGCCGCTATGTGTTACATTTTAGCCAAAATACTCTGCATCTAAACAAAATTGTCGAGAGCCAAGTTTATAGCGCCAGCAGCTAAAACGAGCGTAATAAAAAATAACGTCTCTACTAGAACCTTCTTAAGATTTTCTTCCACAAATGGAGGTGAGAATCTTGGGACAGTTGAAACAAACTGATTTGCAATTCGAGAACCTTAAAAGGGTTTGTGGTAACAAGTCTCTGAGCTCAGAACGTTGGCCTCGTCCGGCCAATCTGAAACAATTGGGGGAAGGTAGCGCTTAAGCCTATGTTACAACTGCGCCGGACACCTTGTTAGCATGGTTTTGGTGGCAAACAGTAACAATCATAGTTAGTGTTCTATTTTTGAGCTCTGTGAAACAGTGAAGCATTCCAGACAAACTGTGCCCCAACTAGTCTAGTGCACTGACCTCTAGTATTTTTAGTAAAAACCTATTGTTCTTAAGTTTCAGTACTACAATGCAGCGATTTTTTAATCAGCCAACGTACCAGCTTGTACAACAAAACAAACTGTGATGATAGAAGTCATGTACTCAGCTGCCATAGTTAGTTTTTGATTTTAGAATCAATTTCATGTACCTACATGTAGGTTTGTAGCTTACGCGCTTGCCTTGGAGAGAGTAAGCGCCCTCGGTATCCCTAAAATAATTTGTACCTTTACATAGGATAATTAATTCTGAGTTATGTTTTAGACAAAGATAATATAATTTAAGTAAACACTATATCGTATTATCAGTTTGTTTACTTAAGTACTATTACATACCTAAACATACCAACCTATCTTAAATGTAAAGTCCTGTTCTATTTCGTTTTCTAAAACACCGGTGTCACAATTTCCGAATCTCCATCAATATTCAGCTTCCACTCTGCCTTCACACGAATTTTCTGGTTCTCGTGTATTTTCTCATCGGCAACATGCCGTGGGAAATAAAAAAAACCAGTCACACGTTATTCGCGTCACGAATCACAGCTCCACTTTCCAAAAAGGCAAACAAGTGTTCCGCAAAAACACGAAAATTCTCGGCTTTCAAAAATCGGATTTTGTGTAGAAATAGCCTTAATATTTAATTGGATAAGCGAGGTTAATCTTGGGAGGCAGTTTAGGTCCGCACTTCCAACTACAATATTTACAAAGGTCTGCAAATAGTGGAGCTGTTGAAGAAAGAAGTTGGTTTTATTGAATTAGATCGAAGGCGTAACGATGTTACAACGATTTGGGATTAGATGGCGCTGGTCAATTGGGTTGTATCTAAGGGCACGGTCATAGGCACGTTACTATCAGCCCAGCTTTCCAAACGGACCAGGCTTACATCGTGTTATCTTAAAGAATCATGTACCTATCTGATGTTCGTTAGCTAATAGTTATCGATGCTGTAGGTCTTGCTAAGCAGTATTTTGTTTAAAGTAGCTATTAATTTACTTTGTAGACCACCTGGTAACTTAAAGTTATTTAATTTGCTTTCGTTCATTTTCCTTTAACGGTGCAAGCGACTGCAATTGAATCATATAGAAACCATTCCAGTTGAGCTAAAGCACAAATTAAGGTGTCTTAAGTGCTACCTATAGGAACTCTTATGCAGTCGTCGAGTCAATTCAAAAGAGAACAAAGTGGATTGCATAATTTGCTTTTGAGAACATTTGGCCCTATATGGAAAATATTCTTGGCAAAATTCCGTTCCTATGTATAAACATAAGTAAAGAAACGTTTTCATTTTCTTGTCAGGTTCGTTACACCGTTACTCGATTATATTTTTAGGAGTTTAATTAAAATTAATGTTTCTAATTTGGCTCAGGTTGTTTCATTTATAAACTGTCACAGGGTTCGGCTTAATGTCCGAGTTATCTCATCATTCTTCTTTATTATGAAAAGGCGTGGTGTTGACACTGCAATTTGTATTGACGACGTTTTTTTATTTTACAAAATATACCTATCTAAAGGTAACAAAGAAAGGTGCCAGATTGCCATTTTTATTTAAAAAGAAAAACAAGGAGTAAACAGATCCTTCACACGAAGCCTTCTGAACGTCAAAATATGTAACTCAACGAAAAACTATTGCAGGTTAACGACTTTTTACGACTTTTGTGGGACTCAATGTAACACTCACTCAAAACTTTGTGCTAATAGATGCATCGAATAGTACGTGTTTAACGTGTATTTACGGTACTTATAGTCATAACATCAAAAAAAAACAAACTTTGACCAATATCTTCGTAACTAGAAGGTCCAGGGTTTAAAAAAAGATTCAATGACTCATGACGGAGAGAACAAGGCCTTTCAGCTTCGTTAAGGGTACTTTTACACCCAGAATATATCTATGATTTCACTGACTATTAATATACCCCGAAATATGCTACATACTGATCCCAAACCCATTTAAGTAATCATTTGACAACAAAACGGCAATTGACACCACGACACCACGACACCTATCAAATGTAGTCGTGCAATGATGCATTCTTTTTATTATTCACCTTTTCATTTCAATTAATTAAAAAGCTTTTACTACCCACCTCACATTTGACGTCATTCCAATGAAAAATATGACTCTCCACGTATCGAGTTTATTAGTGATATTTTAGCTTCGTTACGGCTGGAACTTCAAACGTTGAGAAAATAAAACGCAGCCAATTAGATTATTCGAAATAGAAGCACGTCAAAAAAGAGTAAATATATTTTTCGGCAAGAATCATTAATATTGGGTAAAAATCAAGTCGATGGAAAAGGGTTCGTGAGAAAATTGGTTTTCTTATTTTCTGAAACGAGTTTTTAGTTTCAGATGATAGAAATGTTGTGTGTGACTTAGATTCTCATTAGTGTAGTGTTTTGATTTACCTACAAGTCGGTACTTGTAGTATCTGTTGCTTCGATTCACCTAACAATTGATAAATAAGTAGTATGTGTCGCCCTATCCAAAGCTTTATCAAAGCCACCACTGACCTGTGTATGTGGTTGTGCATGGGCAGTTAGATGCGCCCTCACTGCCAAATGTAGCCTCAGCGTCAGATGTCCATGAGCGTTGGCAGCGCGGCACGCCCATCGGCCACCATCGGCTATCTCCGCGCGTCGGATGCCGAGGGCATCGTGTGTTCTGCTGTAGCGACCTCCGCCTTCTCCGTCGCGTATCTCGCGGAGAACACCTCCACCGGTCTCGCGGTACCATCTGGAAAGAAGACAGGGCTTAGTAACTCGTTTAACAACGGCGCAATAGCTAGTAGAGCTCACAGAGAGATTGAGTAAAGTTAACGGTAGGTAATTGCTACTTCATTACTTAAAAACAAACCATTTCATATGGCGGATATGAAATGGTCTGTTTTTTTTTCAACTTTGTCCCAATCATTTGTTGAGTTTATAGTAACTTATGCAGGCACATTTTGGCTTCTCCGTAGAGCTGAATTGCCAATAGTAAAGTTGACTTTACTATCATTGTTCTTATTCCTGTGTTTAAGTGGCACCAAGATTCTTTATAGAAGGAAGACCATAATAAAGAAACTTTGTATGAGTATGAATGTTTGTTATCGCGAGTAATAATAGTAACGGAACTTTATGATTCCATTTCGACAGCGTTTATGGTCCGTCTACATTAGTGGGGGCACCCATACCTTTTATGTACAGTCAGTTTCCTGTTGAGGACATCAGAAATGGACCACGCTTTACGAGGTAGACGTTTTTAAACGACTTCCATGCGAATTGTTTCACATACTCAAATGCAAGTTGGTAATATAATCGTAAAGACGATAATAAGATGAATACTCAATAAAACATTCCATTTTAATCAAAGGTCTGTAAGAATTTAGTTTCCCAAAAGAAAATCTCTCCCAGAAAAGTCCCTATCTAACACTTATTGGACACGATTGTACACAGGTATTTCTAAAAACTTCCTAATAATCACATTAAATCTCCGCCTACCCTCTCAATCAGAGCGAAGTGTCGAGCAGTCGAGCCTCTCATTGCACCCCATCCCCGCACAAAGCGTCCGCATGAATGGCCCACATCCTTCTTAACAGATTTTTTTATACGGAGAGTGCTCACATCACTTCCGGTCTCCGGAAGTCCTCATTAAATTTATATAGCTAAGGCTTTGTAGCGTTCGGAAAGGTACTCTAATTTAGCGCACAAAAAAGTAATGGTGATTGTGGAAATCGTGTTCGATCTTTCTTGGTAAACTAAGTTTTTCTTTTCTTTTTTACCGATGGCGCGTTTAGTAAGTTATTAATTCAATTTAGTTTATGTTTTTTTCCATCAGAAAAATAATTGGCTAACTCGCCTAGTAACAAATATTTGAAACAATGTTTAAAGGAATGAATAGGTAATTCCTTTAGTCCATGATATTCAGCCGCATTTGTTTTGGTTAGAAGCTATTTTAATATGTATGTAAAAATATGCACAGCGTAGGCGGATAGCAACATCTATTACTGTCTTAAATTCACAAGAATTCCTCATGAGTAAAACAGAACAGCTGAAAATCAAGCTTCAAGACGACAATACAAAACACGGGTTCTTTTCAATCCTCGTCTCCAGTAGTGTTGGGTACACCTCTAAGACTGCACTAACTCAAAAGAAACCTAACCCGCGCCACCACAATCTCAAACTACTTTTTTCCCCACAAACTAGAAAGTCCCTCGTTAATGCGTTATTTTTCTCATAGTCGGTTGCTAAGCAACGGCACGTCTGCCGGTCATTACTACGAAGAAAGAGAAACTGCGAATATTTTCTACAAGGATTTAGGTTGAACTTTGGTCTTGCTGTTGTTCTTGAACTTTTTATTTTATTTACTTGAATTTTGGACAGTGGGTTAAATTTACACTTTCAAAGTAGTTCTCCATTTTTATGATGTTATTAACTGTTAACTACCCAATCCCTAAGTTATTGTAGAGTACTTTAAGTAGAATTTTCCACTTCCCGTACTAAACGAATAGATGTTAGAAAGACTTACATGTACGTGTTATAAACTAGAAGCACAGCTACCTAGATCGTTCAAATTAAGTTAGAAAATTTAGAAAATACCTAGTACCAGATGCAAACAAAGCAATATTGCCAGTTTAAAATATACGATAGAAACTGTGTAGTAAAGTTGTGAAGTTCGCTTTGTAAAATAACCAGACTATTTTGTTACCTTTAGTGCCTGATCACTGTACAACTAAACTTTGATCAAAGAAACTCCGTTCAATGAAAATAACATTTTGTTTGGAAAGTTACTTCAGCGTGATTAAATAATGTGATCATAAAAGGAAGTCTGAAGTAATTTTTATATGTTTTAGGGAATTATGAAACAAAGGAACCGGGGGAATTTGGGGCGCTTTTGTAACCGTGGGGTTCAAAGCGTTTTATTTTAGCTCATTTTGAATATATGAGATTACAGTTTGACAAAAAGTACCGAAAAAACTTGGAACGCTTTACTTGTGTTACTTTTAATTTAGCTACAAATTAATACCAGATAAATTAATTCCTATAATGGAAAAGGAACAGCCGCTTAATTAAAAAAGTCTAGAATCTTAAAACTCGACTCCTATGTGTAGGTGTAGCCTTCAGCCAATCTGTAGGTACCTACATTAACCAATCTTGATTATTCCACGATTTGGACAGAAGTAATTTTCAGCTGTGACATAGGTAGACCTCTAGTCACGTACGTTAACTTACGCTAAAACTTACGCAGTAGTAACCGATACTCGTAGGTATAATGTAGGTACTAGCAACCATCGCAGGTAATGATAAGTACGTATCGCTTACCTCTGTTGTCTGACGTTCAATTAAATATCTTTAGGTAGGTACATACTTACAGACAAACAACTACTTCAAACAATGGTGGAGTGTGCTGAGTAGTCAATTCCATCAAAATACTAATCTTCTTATTATTTTTATTCCTTTTGTATTTTTTTCAGGCTTTTAACATTTTTTTCTGGAAACGTTAGATTGAATTAATAAACTAAGGGCCCCTGGTAACAATACTAATTAAAATAATGTTGAGACATTTTCCGTTAATTTTATTTGGCATTCCATTAAAAACAGACCATCTCAAAGTAACTCTACCTGAAACGGGAAAACATTATAACTTAGAAAAAATTAAATAAACAAAATACCTGTCCTGCTTTCATAAAAGCTACATTAAAAGCAAATTGAACAGAAACGCCGTCCCTAATGAGTTACTTCCAGAGCATTTTCTGGAACCAAATAAATTTCTTATTAAGAATAACCCGTCGCTGCGACTTTCTTTTTGTCGTTGTCGCAATAGCTGGGTCTCTGCGACTCACGTAATTAGGTTTGGGAGGTCAACGCGGCGGGGTGACATGTTGACCATGCGTTACATAGAGGACGTACATGTTTTTTGTTATGATTAGTAGGTAGGTTTGTTACAGCAATTGAGCAATCAATCATTCACTCAGAAAAAAGCAGTTTAACCTAGGTAACTTAAACCATAATAGGACTCGTGAGTTGTCCGGTATAAAACTTTAAAAAAACTATGTAGAAATTCTAATTAACGTATTAAGTAGTTTTCAAACAGTATATCGAGTTGCAAAAGCGTTCCAAAAGCATTATTCTGAAAAGTATGGTTTTTGAAGGGGTACTAAACACTAGGATCTTTTGGGTATTTGTAGAACAACAACGCCGACCCGTAGCAATAACTACATTTATTTTATTCGGCTCGTACCGATCGTTAACTCCATTTGATATCTAACATCACAGCAGTTCGAACATAGCAGCTTTGTTTATATTCATATTATTACATATACTAAAATAACGAATAAAACTCAATACCGTTGACTTTGAAGAAACAGACCTTTAATTAACAACGTGGGCAGTTAATTACAGACTAATTCAGCGCCTACCGAAGCCACGGGAACCAATTGCACTCATTTGCATAGACAACTAGATCGCGTCGGCAACTTCCACCTATTCACTGTTTTTCTTTATCTATGAAAATAGAAGTTATTTTGAATTCATTAAAGGTTTCAGTTAAGACTAAGCTAGCTTATTCCTAGGATGATAAAAATACAATAAAATGTTGAAAACCAAAGCGATTTAGTAGCAATACTGTATCAAAGTCAGTGTTTCCAAAACCAGTTCAAAAAGGCAATGAAAGTCATCCGGCAGTAAGTCCACTAAGTCTGCAAGCACATTAAACATCGACTAGATTAAATAAGTGAACATTCACGTCCGCAGCGCAACATTTAAATACGCAATGTCCCAATTCCCGGTACATCGTGGGACCCCTACCGGTCCACTATGGAAGGTACCACTGAGTACCTTCGCTAATAGGGTTAATTCTGCTTCCCCAGAAGGCTCAAAACATTTATTTGTATTTGAACTAGAAATGAACTCCTTTGTTACTCACACACACACATACATAATTGTTTGTTATAACTACGCACCCACGTAACACACACTCTTGCGTTGTTTTCATTAACGGTCTCATAGGGTTACACGGACTTGCGTTTAATTACTTGTTAGTTTATATTAGTTAATGCATTGTATTGTAATTATATGAACTTGGTATAAGTTCTGCGATATTATAACTATGTGTAGACTTTGTTTTGTCAAGTCAATTAACTTGGGCAAGTTTTGTATCTGTTTAGCCCTTGTAGTAAATAAATGATATAGTGACAAATAAATAAAAGAAACCGCGGGCAGAACTCGTAAGACAACTTCCTCTTTGAGTACCGCCAATCTCTCTAAAAGCATAAATAAATTATGTCTCATATTTTCTTGTTCTCTAAATATTTATAACAAATACGAAACTCGACGCTACGGTATCGCCAGCTGGCAAAAATCTCACAAACACGACCTAAATAACACAGAATCACGACCGCACTAGCACTGCAGACATTTACTCGTAGTGGTATGCAAAATCCCGCGATATCGCATCGTTTCTCAAATCAAACGCACGTGGTGTAGGGATGGGAATCAAAGCGGGATCGGCGGCAACGCGGACTCCCTGGGGGCAGCACTCAACGCGTGATGGATACAGCCTTGACTTGCCCCGGGATACAGAGGATTGTGCATGTGACAAGAGCAAGCGATTCGGGTACTGTTGGACTATGACGGTACAGTGTTGGGGTGAAGATTTTCGTGTACAGTTTTAAACATGTAAAAGAATTCATCATTTGCACCATGCTTTGAAACTATTTAAAGCTTATCGCTAACTTGTAAGTAAGCGAAATGGATGGTGGATTTGATACGAAAACTGAGATGATTCTCGATTAGAATATACAAACAGGAATCTTATTTAACTGAAATCCACGTTACCAACCAACATCTGTTGCAATTCTCGCATTTGAAATCTGAGCTCCTCTAATGAAAACCACAGCAGGAACCTAATAACCTATGCTCCGCAGTTACGTATTTATGTATGCAAAATTCGCTCAAATTGCATGGCTCCTTGAATCAAACGCACGCAGAATGTTAGATGGAAATCTCTTTGGTCTTGCCGGGGGACATAATCAATACTTGGCATGTATTTAGGTGGTACGGGAGCGGGAAAAAAAATGTATGGGGATAGTATGCCGAAACCAAATCTAGGTTTGCATCTGATACACGTTTAAATTAATAGGTATTTGGAATACAGTTCAGATTCTAGTACAAACAATATATTCCTAGGATTTAGTAATTCCTATCTTACTTTAAACCTACTCACTTTATCAGCCTTGTTCAACCGTGAACATACACGCGCCAACAACAGCATCACAGCGTCAGCATTAAGAGCGACACACATTTGCACCAGCACACCGTCAGCGCTAAGAGGTAGCATACTGAGATATTCGCTTCATCGGCTCGATACACACACGACACACATGTAAAGAGGTATCAGTGTGTACCTATTTACCGCAAAAATTGCATATAATTAAGTTCAGTAATGTAATAAATTAGTCATCAAGCTGGAGTCGAGTGTGATTCATCTCCTATACCTCCTCTCACTGCGGCCAAGACACCTTAGCCATCATCGGTCCTATGAGTCTGTGGGATCGGTAGTGAGAATACCATTTCCTGTGTACATTGCACGACGTACACAAAACTCTCTTCCTACCCAAACTCCGTCTGTTACCGTAGGTCTCCATGTAACAGACTTCCCTCTCGGATAACCAACGTAACCTACGTTTGGTGTGGTTATAAGGTAGGCTAGGGCGGTAGGATAACTTTTACTGGGGTGATAGGTAGGTAATTACTATACGGCTGGGATAACTAGGGTGCTAGGTAGTTACTGTAGGGCTAGGTTAGGCGTCAGTTGGGCTTTAGGTACTAATCCAGGCTCAATTGTCTCAAACGTAGTCACATCATACGCACTTGGAATAACGGCCGTACTAAGCTGTAAGTCCCGGTGTGTACAAGCCTTTAGCCCGTTTTTTCTCCATAGCTTCAACTTTTTGACTAACTGACCGACTCTTTGATAGTTCAAAACTGCCTGTTAATAGAAATAAAAGTTTGATTTAGACAATAAAATCACGCGAAACTCAAATAAGACACTATTAAAAAAACATTACTTACAAACTTGTATAAGTATTTATTAAATATGATCTTATAATATATCACCAATAACATGTAGCTATGCCTAACAGTATGTAGGTACTTACTATATTAGCCCCATTTAGTATGAGCATGACAAAAAGTTGGTGCTGATCGAGTCCCCTGTGGCGGCACTCGGCGGGTGATAGATACAGCCTTGACTAGCCCCGGGGTATCAAACACTCACATCGGACTCACACTGTGAGAGGAAAGCGATCTATGTTGCGTCGTCTTTTTCTAGTCTCGCATTACCTTATGTTTACTTATGTAATAGTGTCATGACGATGAGGTAGGTTTATAAGCTTTTAATTAAAGCATCTGGACCGCAAGTAGCCTTTCTCACACAATAATAAATATCAATTGCCTAAATTGGTGCTGTTTATTATTAGGCGGTCAAAACGAAAACACAAAATCACAGCAAACGAAATTAAATTAATTTATAATTCGTTGTATGACCTTAATTAAAGCTTTTGGATCAGCCATAGTGAAATTAAATCATTTTATACAAGTTGATTTTTCTTTTTTTGCCTACACTTCTTACTATGGAAGTGAATGCTGGGTATGGCAAACGAGACATAAACTATTCTGAATGATAAAAAGAGGAATGAGGTTATACGAGAACGCTGCGGTTTAAAAGAAGATGTACAAAAATTGAAAAGAGTATTCTTAGATGGTTTGATCATGGGAGAGGATGAGTGAAAGGCCGCTAATAAAAAGCAGATTTGAGCGGCAACGCCGCGAACTCTACACCCTAGAAGAATGAGTTACTGGTGATGTTCTTCAAAAAGGTCAGGTACGTAGTAATCGCAACCGGGATGCGTGTATGCCCAGATGTATGAACGTGGACGAGAAGAAAAAGAGTATGCAGTCATGAAAGTCAAGGAAAAAGTCATGAGTTTATGTATGTATGATTTTTGGGATAGGACTTCAGGGTAAAATATAAAAGTATCCGTAGGTAGAGCAAAGTAGTCAAGATTTAGATTTTGGAGGAAAGGCAAAAGTGCATTAATTTTGTTTTAAAAAGCTTTTGCCTGAACCAGGAACGTGAAAATAGCGGAATACGATACAAAAAAAAACTAATAATGCCAACTTCATTTGAACAGTCTTGGAAGACCTCTTATCGCTTGCAGCTCATGCCGCTAACCTCCGCCGATATTATTTATATGATCGCGGGAAAATTCTCGTTTCGCATCCCCAGGGGAGCGTGCGTCAGCGCGTGGTTTTGATCTTATGATGTAAAAGGATGCAGGAAAAGCAGGGTTGAACGGAAGCTGCTCAAGGACTAGTTGTGCAGACTTACGATGAAGGTGTTGGTAATTAAATCATGTGACTTGTTTGTTGCGCAACAAGCGGCTTAAAGAAGTCTTTAGTGCTTTACTTAAAATTTGCTGTGCAGCTACGTTGAACACAAAGGGTTCATTTTCAATACATGTTGACTTATAACTATAGATCATGAATGTACGTTTAGTTTAGTTAGATTGTTTTGTGATATCTTCAATAGTTAAATGAAGCCCTAGGACTTGAATAATTTCTGCTCTCTCAGTCAGTCTTCTATAGTTGGTGCCAGTTAAGATGAGAATAGCGGTCATTGCCCTTTCCCTAATATCTCTTCCTATGAACCAAAACAAATAAACCATGTATCGTTTTTCATTACAAAAATTATGAAAGTCACGATAGATGACGATTCCAGACTTGAACAGGCTTATTTTTGGTTTTCAAAGTTAAGAAGTTTAATAAAATATGTAGGTGGGTCAATGACCGCTATTATCATCTTAACTGGCACCAACTATAGGGAAGAACCTTAACAGCAACAATGGGTTAAGATTGAAGAAAAGCTAAGTCTATATCCCCTCCGAAGACCAGAGCCTCGCTTACTACACGCAGCTATTAGAAACAAGGCGAAACGGTTAGAAGTTGGAAGATCAATACATACATGAAACGATTCACTCCAACAAGACATGGAATATTCCAATAAAAGCAAAGAAGAATGGATTCAGTTAGCAGCAGATAGAAAAAAATGAGCTACCCAGGAAACCTATATCACCTTAGCAAACTAACAGTGAAACAAATACTACTGACGTTGAAACATATACGCGAACAATAATATTTTTAAATATAAGTCGTGTCAAAATCGAATGGAAATGCAACCACCAGAAACGAACATGATTCTCCAATGATAGAAGAGACCAATCAAACGAAGGACAAAATTATATGCTTATTCCTATGGATTGTACCTGTCTATACCACTAAGTAATTTACTTAAGTATTTAACTTTTTATTATCATTGTGACATTTAATGATTTTTGTGATTTTTATTTACATTCATTTTGAAAAGAACTTGTTATTAATTTTATTTGATAATTGTGAATGTGGGGGACCATGTGGGTCACATTTTTATATTTATTATTTTTTGTTAATTTTTTCCCACAACTGTCTGGCAGTTTGGGTACTATAAGCGACCTACCCAAATGTCCTTTCTTTGGTATTGTTCGTCGTTTCGTTGAGCTCCTTGAGTTATAAGTCGAGCTACACGATAACTGACAAATGCTTGCAATGACTGGACAGGTCCACTCAAATCTGTGTGGTTCTTTCTTCAAAAGACCATCTCAGATACTAATCTGCATAGTCCTCATGTGAATTTATGCAAGATTATGTCTGGACTCCAAAAGAGACTATGACCTCTGAGTTTGTTTCGGCTGTTTCTTCTCAGAGTAGTCAGGTACGAAACACCGGCCCACTCTAGTTTTAAAAAGTGACGTGTAAAAGTGTTTGTAAAAACCTACTTGCAAAATAAACATCATTTATCATTTATCACTACATCAATATGCAATGTAAGATACGTCAGGAAAGGTAGAGGTCTTGATATATAACGAGATAACCCAATATCTACACATGAAATAAATCCTTTCCACAATACAATTAAACGCTAATCGCTCATGACTTGCTCCATCAATTTCATACACATCGGTAATGCTGGGTGGCGGTAAATTTCACGTTTTTATGTCTGCGTTGAAAAGTGACGTCAACAAGTCGGCAGCATCTTGAAACGTTTTGTGAAAAATATATTATGTGTGTAGCATAAGGAAGCGGGAGTTTAGTTACGAGTAATAAGGCTTCCAGTGCAGATGCTCGTAAATAAAATATGTTACGATCATAGATGTTTGTTATTGGTCGCTGTATTTCTATTATCTTGGAAATGTGTATTTTTCTTCGTCCTTTGTTTGGAAATTATTTATTAACTAGTTTTGTCTGTTTGTAATGTGGTAATTTTTAGGTAGATAGGGATTATTAAATAAATGAAATATAAGCTTAGCTCTCTTACTTGGAATTTATTTACCTGTCCTTGACATTATATGCAGAAGAGAGATCATACGAGATCATATCTCTCTTCTGCATATAATGTGAGCATATTGTAAGCGTTACTGACAGCAATTGGATGGGCGTAAATTGTATCAGATATTTACAATAAGTAGATTCCAAATACTACCGCTCTCGTATAACTGGTCAACATCCTTAGTGGTAGTTGCAAGCCACCAAAGTACCTGCACGAAAATTCTAAGTAGATAGAGTGAGTAAAGTTATAACAACGGAACTTGTTTCGAGTTCTCTATTCGAAATCGAAAAACATGACATGTTTTCTCAATAGTTCGAACTAATGTGCTTAAATACTTCATAATAAATAAGTAAAAACTGCGAAGCTGTTAAAGTGTGAGATCAAAATTTTAAAGTTGTACCTATGAGTAAGATCTAACAAGATACAATCACAAGCCAAAGGATTTTGAAGTAAATTCCTAAAAAATTGCTTCATAGGTTTAAATATCAAGCATTTCCATTGTAAGCGTGTTACATAATGTAACAAATCTACTTGATCCTATCAAAGTAAATGGATAAAAGCAGACTTGTTCAATTAAATTTTAATTAGGGAAAGATTTACAAGTGGACAAAACAATACAGCTAATTATAAAAAACCTACCTAGCACGCACTCTAGGATAGTTTTATAGTTCACGTACTTAGTTGGTTAGGAATCAGTTCAGCACTGTAGGAGAGACGGGAACAGGCATCAGGGTAGCAGGTCAATACCTGGGCAACTTCGGGGTTCAGCTTCAGGAAACCTCTGCAGGAAGGGCGTCGTGCAGTTCTCAGAGTCCCCTAGGTCAGATCTGTAGTAAGGCAGTATAGATCTCAGGACCAGACGTCAGGATAGCTTTGCGAGACAAGTAGCAAGTCAGGTACGAAGACAGCTTCCAAAGATCGGGAGTAGAGGCACCAGGCGGAATCTTTAGCGGAATCCTCTGGGTAATATTATGTAGAAATGTAACAGCAAAAACCAAACTGTTTTTTGATGCTTCTCATATCAGATCCAATGGTAGACTGCCTCCAGCGGTTCGTCAGCTCATTTTCAAAGTAGTCTTCCTTTTTAAATTTTCAAATATTAGTTTTCTTGTGGCCATCATCTCATCTGACAAGTGTAGTCGGCCAGGACATATCCATGAGTGCGTAAAGAATTTTATAAATATAATTTAAAATTAAGCTATTTAATAAACAATCGTAATAATCTTTATAATACAATAGCTAAACACATGTTGATAAAAATAATTTAAATTTTATTAAACAAAAAAATCATCATTGACAATTTGGCGTGTCACAACATGAAAATTATGATAATATTTTATTTCAGCAATTTCAAGTTTTAATTTCAAGTTGACGAGTCGTAATTAGATCAATTTGTTGAGTGTAAAAATATAAACAAATAAAAAGGATGATAAATGGTATTATGAATGATGAATATAAAGTGTAAGTACTTATAGCATAATACTATAATAATTATCCCACAGTGTATAATCAATAACTTTACAAAAACATTCATAAACAATATGCCTAAAATCCAAACCGCTAATTCTTACCAACTTCTTTAGCTTAAATACCTTAATTTCTCAAACTCTAAGCCTTCTAAAAGTAGCCCCGGGAAGCGTGCGCAAATCTCCTCGGTACCACTACACTGGTTTCCAATATCCTCGAAACTTGGCCGCAAAGGCTTCACTTAGTTATCTGTGGTAATGGAAAACGCTTGTTCTACCCTCCAGGGAGAGACAGAAGATGCTCTCTCCGTACCTATTTGTGTAAAAGATTGCGGAGGAGGGAATGCAAATATGATTTTCTGAATATTTTTCCGTGTGTCGTTTGGGTAATAAAATAAGAAATAGCTAGTATTATTTGTACATGTTATGATAATCGTTAATACATTCAGTCAAAAAAGTATCGGGAATGGATGATTTGTTTATGGTTCCAAATTCAATTTTTTGTATTTTTGTAGTTGTTGGATTGGCACAACTGTTTTCCATTTTGGCGCGGAGTTTGAGTTGCATCTGTTATTTATATTAAATACAGTGCTGGTTTTAGTAATATCATATATAGTATGTATTGCGAATTTCATAATGGACAAAAATATCGAACAAAGAGTTTGTCTTAAATTTTGCATCGCCAATGGAATTTCGTGTTCAGAGTCACTGAAAATGTTACAGAAGGCCTACGGTGAATCGACTTTATCAAAAACTCGTGCTTATGAGTGGTTCAAAGCGTTAAAAAGCGGTCGAGATGTGATGGAAGATTTGCCTCGCTCTGGTAGGCCGTCAACGTCTGCAACTGAAGTTAACATCGCAAAAGTGAAGAAAATAGTGACTGAAAATCCCCATTCAACTCTGAGAGAGATAGCCGCCGAACTTTCTGTATCTCACGAGTCGATCCGTACCATTTTAACTAATCATTTGGGTATGAAACATGTTGCTGCTCGGCTAGTCCCAAAAGATCTGAATTTTCTCCAAAAACTCAATCGCATGAAAGTCGCTGAGGACATGCTAGAACGAGTCAGTTCGGACCCAACATTCATGAAACGCATTGTTACTGGTGACGAGACGTGGGTTTACGAGTTTGACATGCAAACTAGTCAACAAGCTTCGGAGTGGCGCCTTCCAACTGAACCGAAACCGAAAAAACCACGCCAAAGTCGATCAAAAGTCAAAGTCATGTTGACTGTTTACTTTGACTATCGCGGTGTTGTGCACTCTGAATTCTTACCGGAAGGTCTAACGGTAAATAAAGAATATTATTTGAGCGTTATGCGGCGTTTAAGAGATCAAATTCGACGAAAAAGGCCAGATTTGTGGAAAGAAAATTCTTGGATTTTGCACCACGACAATGCGCCTTCGCACAAGGCTATCATTGTGAACGAATTTTTGACCAAACACTCAACAAATACCATCCAGCAACCACCATATTCACCAGATATGGCTCCTGCTGACTTTTTTCTTTTTCCTAAACTCAAATTACCACTTCGTGGCACCCGTTTTCAATCGATAGAAGACATAAAGGAGAATTCGCGGCGAGAACTGAACTCGATTCCGGAAGCAGCGTTTAAAAAATGTTTTGATGAATGGATTATTCGTTGGCGCAAGTGTATCGTTTTTTCCCGGTACTTTCTTGACAGAGTAGTATATAAATATCGGTAGCTGATGTGGTTTTGCAATTTTTTTGTAATATTTCAAGTCGCAAATTAGCAAAATAAAAAGGCTTTCTTATCTATCATCTCTTTTTTTCCACCTATTTAGTAAAAATATCTGGAAATAATATCGTCTAGGGGGCGCGAAGGTACCCAAAAGCAATTCATTACCTTACAGGGAACCGGAAACGGTGACGGTGGCATGCCGGGAGAGCGGCGGATACAGCTCTGAGCACTCGGATTTATTCGTTCCGGAGCCGTGACGTCACGACCGTTTGAGAGAAGAATGGAGACTGACAATAATGTTTTTTTTTTGCCTGAAGAGAAGGTACAAGTAATGGGTTTTGGTGATATATATATGACTCTGACCTGCATAATTGTTTTATAATAACAATATGTAAAAATTTGTCTCATGTTTAAAAATAAAACCAGTCCCTTGCTCTCCCATTGCACACTTCAGCGTATATGCCTCTACCCATATAAATAAGGCATTGATCACCACGCTTGCTCAAGACGGATTGGCTCATTTTCTAGCTTCAGAAAAAATCCAGCTCAAGATAAATAGCAGCAATCTGAAAAGCAGCCAAGAATTATCGCCTTCCTAGATCTACAGCGACAAAGATTTGGCAGAAGAAACAATTGCAAAGCATAGAATTCAATATTCAATGTTTTCGCGACACAACCTACATAAAGACGTCTAGACACCGTGACAGGTTCATAAATCAGTCACAAGTAATCCGTTACCACCCGCACCGCCATGACCGAATTCCTATAAATTGTCGAGAAATGCGTCGTTTCTCATATGTTCACCTAAAAGATTCGTAGAGCTGTGTATCCACTGCCGACGATACTGTTTCTATCGTAAAATCGAGTCCTGATGACTGCTCGGGAAGTTTAACTGACCTCAATATGCTTAGCCCAACTGGCTTACGTAACTACGTAAGCAACAGCAGTGCTAAGAAAATGATCCCATTATTGCCCTTCATCTGTCTAGCCTGTCCCAACTACGTTGAGGTTAGCTTTCTTTCAGTCAAGCGGAATAGGTTCTAGTATTTTATTGCTAACAGGATTTATTTTACAACGACTGACACAGTGTTTACCAAACCTCATCTATAATACAATATTGGGCATCGTCGTCAACGTTGTTACCTGAGAACCAAGTGAATAAGCGGCTTTAGGCGAGCTGCGATGTCATACAAAACAAAATAAAGAACGTTTGACGTATCGATACCGTGGACAGGCGGGCTTAGGGTAGATTGATGGATCATAGATGTATGTATGGCCGACAGGGGAATAAACAAGTACCGGAGATGGGCGGCGCGCGGGGCTGGGCCACTTTTTATTTCTTTATTGACATATAGACGGGTAAAAACCGTAAAGAACCGACGATGTAGGTATGATTAAAACCGCATTCGAGTTAGTCAGTTACTTCGCCTTTAAATCACGTTTTTAAACCTTGTATTGTATTGTATAAAGGGCTGGTGTCCGCAACTCCACGTCAAGGCGCGTATTTTGCGTGTGAATTTTTAAGAAAGCGTAACCCAGGTTTTAAATACTCTCTAGATCGCGAATTTTAAAAATGCGGGTTGATATCTCTACATCATTGAAATAAATACCGAACCGATACGAATTGAACGGATTTTAGCATTTGTACGATTCTTGTTTAAAAACATCAAACTGCCTCTTTAATGTTACTCGAAGTTGGTACAAAACTACACGTGCAAACTTCTAGAACGTTCGCAAGTGAAGTATATAACGATAAGCAAAGGAAACGTGCTAAAGATTTGCCGCCGGGGCCCGCTATTTATCGATACAAGTTTTCAACTACATGCTGTTCAGTTCATTCGACTCAATGGGACGAGGTATGAGAGGTGGCGGGAAAAGACCGATAATATTATGCTGCTCATTAAGGATGATCATTAATTTACGGTCGCATGAAATTAGTTGTTTTTCTCT
Organism: Xestia sexstrigata; assembly: GCA_941918905.2. Taxonomy (NCBI): domain Eukaryota; kingdom Metazoa; phylum Arthropoda; class Insecta; order Lepidoptera; family Noctuidae; genus Xestia; species Xestia sexstrigata. Next base: position 24,760,154 of record OW799201.2, read on the forward strand.
CTTTTCTCTTTTGTTGCTAAATTATGCATCTGTATATTTTGTGTTTTTTTAATCTTTATAATATTGTATTATTAGGTACGTTGGACTTTTGTGTCGTCATTCATATGGTAATTAAATGGTTAACACATCTTATAATTTATTGTTTTCAACACAATTTTCATTGCATCATAAGACGAAAATGTACAGTATGTTACACATAAGTCCAATCAACTGTTATTGCCAAGAATGAAATCACCTGTAGGTACCTAAGTTTTATCTCGCTTGCTTCCGCTTCCGCCACACAACTCATAAGCATAAACGTGCAGTGACAATAACAGTCATAGCGTACTTAAAACTTTTACTAACGACCTGCGAGTTGCAGCAGCTCGATAGAGAACTCCTGCCAAGTACGAACAGTCAACGTTGTACTTACTTCAAGTTACCTGTACTTAATAATACGATGCCAGTATAATTGTGTCCAACTTTTTACTACGCTAGCGCTACACTCATTTCAAAAGGTTCAGCTTAGATTGCTCTGGGGTGACGAAATATTTTTGGGACTGTGTCAAATTGTAGCATTTTGCTGTGGTATGAAATGTTGCCAAGATGCCACAGATGAAGCAAAGACAAATAAATTATCTAGTAGCGTCGAGACGTCTAGCTTATTGTGTCTAGCAAAATGGAATTTATAGAAACCTTTCAACAGCTAGTCTGTTCACAAGTAATTTCAGCAAAGCTAAATTTTAAACTCAATTTTAGGTAGAAGTATTTCAATTCCGGTTCATAAATTATTCTTTTTCATGTAATCTTCAGAAATGTCATACACGACACACCCTAAAACCCCATCATTCTTTACCCTGAAACCATATCATTCTTTACCCCTTGAAATCTTCGCCGATGCAGAGTTGGTACTTATACCAACTCTGCATCGGCGAAGATTTCAAAGGCTTTATTAAAAAGGCTGACGTGGCGTGTAGCGACGACAATTAATAACGCACATCAAAGTTGTAGGCAGCGCATTTCTTGCTACTAATGCCCGTTTTCATGAACAGTGGGAGTTACCTAAATATAATGCAAATATGTTAAGGATGAATGTTAGGGATTTACTCATCGTCGTTGTCATTCTCCTCCCCATCTTCCAATTTATTTGTGGTCGGCGCAGTATGTCTTCTTCCATATTTCTCTATTACTCGTCATCTCAGCAGTCACTTCCAGCCATAGTCAATCCATCGTGTCTATGGTGTTCTCCTACTCTTATAGCCTTACACATTCATACTCAAAACTTTCACAACATTTTTCTCGTTCCTCTGCAACACATCATGTCCATACCACAAAAACCAATTACCACTCAACTTTTCAGTCACCAGCGTCACTTTCAGATGTTCAGCAATTAATACGCATTTTTTTTTTTAATGTTGATACACCGAACTTGTCTTAAGCACCAAATACAGGTGTCAAATATTTAGTTGGAAAGCTTACGAGTAGCTTATTAAAAAACGTATGGCGTCAAAAGCTCTTGTTGCCGTTCGTTTTACGTATTTTACTAGGGTTGGGCCCTGCGTAAGTATAACATCTCACAGCATAGGCTACAAAGTTTCCACTGTTGTATTTTATGGACCATGGGAATGTGCTTATGATAGGTTTCACCTAACTAGGCGTAGCCTAAGTTGACGTATAAGTATTTCACTGGAGATCCATTAGCGGTCAGAGCCCGCGAGCGCTGACACATGACAAATGGTCGGTTATTGCCGAGTTTTGAGCTCAAAGCTGCGGTGCGATTGGGAGCGGGTCTGCGGTTCTGAGGTTCAGAAGGATTTTAGATTCATTATTAATATTAAGTTTGAGGAGTGTTTTTGATGTACGACGTTATTTTAGTTTTGGTACTTACAACCAAAGGGTTATACTGCACAATATAATACGTTTAATTAAAGTTCCTTCAAACGACATTAGTTTTTAACTTATGGACGTGTCTTGTGTATGAGTGAGACATTAGTAGACTACCGCCACAAGGTACTAGTAACACACAAATTTGGTGGAGTGGACGTGGTTCACACGATGGGACACATAACATGTATCAAAAAACTTAATGTTAGGTTAGGAACTATTGGGCAATTCTAATGGTGCAATACTCGTTGCGAAGTTTTCGGTTGACATGTTCAATCAGGACTAGCTTTCATGACGAGGCTTTAAGAGTTTTCTGCCTATTATGCTCCTACTGCTAGGCCCCTATGCCTCTACGTTAAGGAAATGGGACATAATCCACCACCCAGGCACGGTGCAGGTTGGAGTGTGAAAGTTTTTACTTTAAGCGCTCGCTCGTCGCTCACAAACGATATTGAGCTTGCCAAATCAGGTAGTGACGGGAATCGTGATGACATGAAACTCAACTGTGCTCTCACGCTAATGTGAAATATCTACTCTACGAAACATGCAAACAATATATTATGTTTTAAACATTAAAACTACAAAGTTTACTAGGTAAAGTGGTAAAACGTTAGCAAAAAAAAAGCAAGTGATATTATTTTCCCTCCGACATGATAAATTAGGTAGGTATGTGTTTTTGTCAAAATCTGGTTTCAGACGTTCTTAATTCTTTACTTAAAATAAAGTAGTTTTTCTACACAAAATACGTAGATACTCGTACATAGATACTTACTTGAGACTAATACGAATACTTATCACGACTCTCTCTTGATACTTTATTCCGTTAAGTACACAAAATCCACCAAGGCAGTGTAGTGTAGGTAAACAGTACTAACTATTCCGAAATTACTTCCAGTCAAACGGCATAGATAAGTCAGGTGGACATTTAAAAAGGGGAGTTTATTTAAAGTAGGTCAGCCTCGACAGGTCAACAGAGCTCGCGGACCTGTCCCAAACGTAATAAGTATTGTTCGGGGAAGCATGGACCTACTCACAAAATGTTGGGACTATAGCTTTATGTGTATGTATGTACACGCCTTTATTCCTCCGTATAAACAAACGAACGCGCGGGAATAGACTCCGCCTTTATTTTATTCCTGGCAATATGTTGAATATATTACTGACATAGGTAGGTTCATACCTCCAGTTTTAAGAGTGGAATTACAGGTATTATACTTGAGAAATTAAATTAAAGCTTAAGTGACGGAAACTGGATAGGTTTTAGAGAAAATAAATAGGCGTTCATTTTCAACACTGTTATAAAATCAGGGTTAAGTGTAGTAACCACGCTATGAAATCAAGACACAAATTAGTTGAAATACTTGAGGATAAACAGCACGCAATAACACTGATTACGTAATATGAAAATAATAACTACCTACACTAGTTGCCGACGAAGAAAATATTTTTTGTGTACGTAATAAAATTTCTCTTTAAATTTATCTGAAAGGAAAAAGGTAGTATCATAAAGATATTACGTGGGTGTTTAAATATTTAATGCGGCTGCCACCTTTGTTCAGCAATTAAAACGTAACCGAAGGGCTTTCCAATAAAATTATATTGCGCGCACGACTGCGTAATTACTTGGGAAATATCTATCCATGTGTGAAATACGTGGAAACATACGACGTGATATTAGGAGCGGGCGCATTTTACACTCTGTCTCGTCTCGACTACGAGAACTATGGTTTACAGAACGAGAAGAACAAGACAGTCTTTTCAGATGCTTGGTTTGTCTAGATTCGATAAAAGTTTCACCATAAAATCCGCATTTGACTAGTGAAGTAAGACACTTTCAAAGGGACCTGCGCTGGTTGATTTGCACAAAGATTCAGATTACGGCCGGTCTAACTAAATTGGAAGAATGATGATAAGATAAAGAAGATGACTTTCTATATAAAGTCAGAAAAGGCTATCTATAAAATATTTTGTGACTGAAATATCAAGTCGGCTGAATATAGGTCGCCATTCACACCTAATTACCATTCTGCGAAGATGTTGTTTTCCCTGAAGGTTTTCGAATAGACGGCAGTAAAACTAGATACAAACCTTCATAAATAAAACATTTGCTCGTGTAAGGAAATATAATCAAGAGATATAAACCACGTAGGTATTCCAACGGTAGTAGCAGCGGACATAAAAAGGGGAAGCGAGATGACATGGGACTAGTGTCCGACCGAACCTTCGGCTTCGGCTTCCTGTGCCCAAAAAGACCACCGTTGGCCAGACTTTCGGCTTCGGCCAAAATGGGCCGCAGTTTTTGCTTTAGCCGAAGATTTCTAGCAGGGGCCGAAATTGAACCTGTTACGAATGCACAAGAGCGCGTAAGAAGTGGCGACGCGCGGGTCGAAGTAGAATTTTCGAAGAAGTATTACTTTTAAACAAGTTACATGGTTATCTAAATCACCTCGTGAGTTAACGTGCCTAGTTTATTTGCAGTCAACATAAACTTTTATTTTAAGAGTTTGCCAATCTATAACTGAAGTTGTTTGGTGTTATTAAACCCCAGAAGGTTTTATAACCCCAAGAAACTTCGGCCCGAAATCGACTCTTAGTCGGACTACACGAGTAATTCACCAACTCGTCCCACATGCCCACGGCCCATTTGGGACGAATTGATATAAATCCTACACGGGACTGACTAGAGCTTTTGAATATCCATTCTATTTGCCAATTTTTTAAGGTTCCGTAGTCCTGACAAGGAAAAGAGGTCGCTGCAGTGCCGCTGTCAACATCGTTGTCCGCGAAACTCTGTCTTAATTAATATAGACAATACGAATTTCGGATAAAAAACTAGTTGACAAGTTATTTAATGTGATAAATCAGTACGTCGAAATGAAGTTATGGTGAAAAGTGCAGAACTGTTACTTTTATAAACCGAAAAGTGATAGCGACAATAACAACCTGGTCCCCGATAGTTATGAAAAACTGAGGCGGAACAAAACTGTAGGTAAAATAAGGGCTGCTACATAAACCTTAAAAGTGAAATCATCATTTAACGCAAGGTTAGTCAAATTGAAAAGCAATTATTAAGAACATAACCTTAAAAATCGATCGAAGACAAAACTGCAGTTAAAACAGCGCCATCTAGCGAAGAAACTAACAGTCATCTGGGTGGTTTCGCTATTGACCAATTTATAGAGGGTCATACTAGTTACAATAAATACACCACAAATGCATACGTAGCGCCATCTAGCGACGAGTAGCAAAATGAAAACATCAGGAAATCATTTTTTTTCATAGTTAACTATGGGAGAAGTTATGGATGCACTTCGCAAGATCCAGAAAGATCTAGACGAACAAAAAATATAACAGAGAAAGTAACAGGAAATGTAAACAAAATAATAGAGGAAAAATTTAGAACTTGGGATGAAAATCAAGAAAAGCTTAAAGAGAGAATAGAAAATAGAAAAACATGCATGGCGTTTCTTTGGCATAGAAGTTAACAAAAATGGAAAAAGTCAAGAGGAAGAAAATAACACCAATATTATCTAGCAGTTAACAGCACCGTTCTCAGAAGATAAACAGACAAAACAAAAATCAAACAGCACAGTAAAACATCATCCAAGCCGGCCGGTCACCGAGGATGACCACAACCTTCCAAAGGAGACACATTCAAGAAACTCAAAAATAAGTAAACAAAACCAGCTCTACATATCCACTTACAATGTTAGAACATTGTCTTCACACGAAAGACTAATTGAACTAACTGAAGCTCTATCAAATATAAAATATGATATCATGGGAATATCTGAAGCGCGACGCCTCGGCAACAAAATAATACAATACGAAGATTTTATTCTCTGCCCTACGGGTGAAACACCAGGCATGTACGGAGTCGGCTTCATAATTAAGAAATACCTAAAATAATATTTGGCAAGCTATATCGGCATTTCTGAACAAGAATCATTATTACAACTGGACCTACCAAATAAGAAACTTACACTAATTCAAGCTCAAGCCCCTACGGAGGCTGCGAACGAAGAGATCACTGCTTTCTATGATGAAATATCGCTGGACATTACACACAGCGCCATCTAGTGCCACACTAAGCAACGAGGCTTGTGTCGTGGACACCAGATAGTTGATACACTACATAGATACTTTTTTACTTTTTGCAAGAGGTCAAATACTAATAGATTTTGCCTTGGAGAACAAACTATCAATTGTCAACACATTTTACAAGAAACACCTGAAAAAAAGATGGACATGGCGCTCCCTGAACGGACAATATAAGAATGAAATAGATTAAATATGGACCAACCGACCACAAATGATTCAAAATATTGAAACATTACCCATCAGATCACAGATCACTTAGAACAGTAATAACACTCACGAAACTAATAAAAAGTAGAGCAAATTATAAAAATAACAATAAGTATAGCGCTGTCAAAACTGAACAAGAAATATTACAGTACATAGAGTCGCTAAAAACGGCACTACTAGATACGAACTTTGAAGATACTGTCCAAAAATATCATAACAAATTAATAAACTCTATTCAAATTAGGTCACGCAGAGCACGTGATACAAACCTTCAAACAAAGTACCGTAATGTATTATCAAAACGCACAAAAAACCTCATAAAAAGAAGACAATAATGACAGAAAACTAGCAATGAAACTCGTACCGGGAAAAATAGACTAAAAGCTTTTTAAAGGGGAAGCGTCAAAAAGGGATATAAGGAACTACGATAAAAAAAACATGGATTAAAAGTCGCTGGCGGAACTGCGTATAGTCGCAATGACATTTTAAAAATGCAGCTGTTTTTTATATGAAACTTTATAGCGACGCAAATCAATACGACATTGTGTACGATGATCCAGTGACACACACAACACCACAACGCTGCATAGATCCGATAGAGTGTAGTGAAATAATAGAGGCCATAAAGAAGCTAAAACCTGAAAAAAGTCCAGGCTCAGATAATATTACTAACGATGCCTTAAAAACAGCCCAACTCATATTAGCTGCCCCATTAGCAAAATTGTTTAATAAAGTAATAGAAACGTTTGAAGCGCCTTCGGAATGGCCTGAATCTCACATTACTTTGATTTATAAAAAAGGAGATCTTAAGGATATAGAGAATTACAGGCCCATAAGCCTAATGTCCACAGTATATAAACTCTTTGCTACAAATCTAAATCAGAGAATAAGCACAACACTAGAACAAAGACAACCCACCGAACAAGCTGGTTTTTTAGAAAAGGGTTTTCAACTGTAGACCACATACATACCCTAGAGTTGATAATTGAGAAATACCGGGAATATCACAGACCACTATATATCGCTTTCATTGACTATCGAAAAGCATTCGACACGATTTCACACGAAAGTATTTGAGAAATTCTAAAAGATCAGAATGTGGAAGAAGAATACATTAAGATACTAAGAAACATACCACAACACAACAACAACTGGGCCAAGCTTTCCTGTTAAGAGAGGAGAACGACAAAGGGACCGCATCATCATCATCATCAGCCTATTCCTACTGCTGGGACACAGGCCTCCTCTTTATGCGAGGGAAGGGGACCCCATTTCCCCAAAAATATTGATTGCAGTTCTAGAGTCCATAATATGTAAACTAGACTGGAAAAGCAAGGATTATATATAAAAGGAAAATACTTAAGTCACCTCACATTCGCAGACGACCTGGTTTTGCTCTCCGAAACGAGCAGCCAACTACAACACATGATTGAAACTCTTGACAAAGCTAGCCGGCAAGTAGGACTTGAAATGAACGTCACCAAAACAAACACAAAGACAAACCACATAAAAACAAATATAAGACTAGATGGTGAAGTATTACAATATGTCGAACAATATACTTATCTAGGTAAATAAATGGGATTCAACAGATACAGCAATGAATTAGAAATAGAAAGGAGAGTCAAAAACACATGGAATAAATACTGGAGTTTTAAAGAAATATTTAAGAGTGATACGAGTATGCCCATAAAACTGAAGAAGAAAGTCATGGATTCATGCCTTATCCCATGCTTAACATATGCATGCCCAAACTGGAAGTTGACGACCAAAACCAAAAGCAAAATAATCGCATGTCAAAAGGGGACTGGAACGGAGTATGATGAAAAAAAAATACAAAAAATAAGGCATACAGATCTAAGGGCAAAAACAAAAGCAATGGCTGCTCTAAACCATGCACAAAGATTAAAGTGGAAATAGGCTGGACATGTAGCGCGACTCAAAGATCACAGATGGATCAAAACTATAACATCATGGCATGGCCCCTAGGGCCAACGTCATAAAGGTAGACACCACGCGCGATGGGAGGACGATATTATGAAAATAGCCGGGCCACAATGGATACAGATAGCCCAAGACCGTGAAAAATGAAAAACTTTGGAAGAGGGCTTCACCTGAGCGGGGTTCCTAATTAAAAATGATAAGTTAATAAAAATAAAAGTTGTTAATTGAAAAAAAAATGTACTAAGTATAATTATTATAAACAGATGAGCACAATTGTGCACAAGCTATATTTTATTTAATTAGTTTTTAAAGTAAATTATTAAGTTTAAATTGTAGCATGTTTTTAGGAAATAAAAGACTGTTTAATTTTTTTATTTTATTTAGTCCTGACAAGGAAAAGAAGTGGGTATGAATGTTTTTTTCGTCGTCTGTATTTAGTATAGCTACTGGTCTGTAATTTGTATATTCCAGATGTGATCCTTTTTTGTAAATTGGTCTAATAATTGACTCCATTAACCTATTCGGGTATTTACTTTCTTTTATAAATAGATTTATAAAATATGCCATAACAGGACAAATAAAGAGCTTAATTTCTTTTAAATCTTGTAGCCTAATGCCATCTGATCCCGGCGACTTGTTGCAGTCCATTGAGTCTATTATTCGAGCGATATGCGTGGGCGTTGCTTTATTTAACCACATCTGTTTACACATTTCACATGATCGTGACAGCTGTTGATCAGCTCCTTCCTGCCATTTTCCATATAGTTAACTTCTCCCTTTACTCCGGTGTTTTCCCTTCCCTGTGGCGGAAAGCTCATGATCGACCACTACCTAATCCCACACATCCCAGTCACTTTCCTCCAATTTCCATTCTTCCCTTTTTATCCAAAGTACTCGAGGCCTGTGTACACAGCAATTTTCCCACTTCATTCACAAAAACTCCCTCATCAGTCCATTCCAATCCGGGCTTAGGCCCGGGCACCGGGTACCGTTTTTACTCTCCTTAAAGTGACTGACGATATAAGGCGAGGAATCGAAGACACTAAAGTTACGGTCTTAGTGTTGATCGATTTGTCAAATGCCTTAAATACCGTCAGTCACAAAGTCCTTTTATCCATCCTCTCCTATCTCATGGTCTCTCCCGAGATGTAGGAATGGTTTTCATCCCATCTTCAGGGCATCAGCAGTCAGTTCTTGTTGGTGAGTCTAACTCCAGCTGGTGTAATCTTGAAACTGGCGTCCCTCAAGGCGGTATTTTATCTCCACTTTTGTTTTCTGTTTTTATTAATCTCATAACTACCGAGCTTCAGTGTGCATATCATCTCTACGCTGATGACTTACAGCTTTACTGTCAGGCAGGTGTTGGCAGCTTATCCGGTGCGGTCGAAGAGCTAAACCGGGATTCACGCGTAGTTAAAAACTGGTCAGATCGGTTCGGTGTGGCCTTTAACCCAACCAAGTGCCAGGCCATCATTGTAGGGAGCCCCCATAGCCTGAGAAGGTTGAATGGTTTAACGGTGACACCGGTTACCTTTGACGGAACAGTAATCCCGTTTAGCTCTGACTTCAAGGATTTGGGTTTGCATGTGGACACTTGCCTTGACTGGCGTTAGCAGGTTGCGATTGTAAGCAAGAAAGTCACCGGAACGTTGCGGTCACTCTATCGGCTGAAAAATATTCTCCCATCACACGTTAAGGCTATGCTTGTACAGTCCCTAATCTTCCCCATGATTGACTATGGTGATGTGTGCTACTATGATTTGAATGCAGAACTCCTCAATAAACTTGACCGACTTCTTAATAACTGCATTCGATTCGTCTTCAATCTTCGCAAGTATGATCATGTATCTGCACATCGATCGCTGTTATGGTGATTAACCATCCGGCAACGCAGAGTATTGAGGGCTTTAACAACCCTGTTTTCTCTTCTTCACAAACCAACTTCTCTTTCTTACCTGACTTCTCATTTTAAATATTTATACCCTGCGCACAGCAAAATTCTTCGTTTCTCCAATAACTGTCTTCTACGCTGTCCTTTCCCTCTCATAGAGAGGAGGCCTGTGTCCCAGCAGTGGGAACATTAATAGGCTGATGATGATCATGATGATGACGCTGTCCTTCTCACCGATCTGGCTTTATAAAATCTTCTTTCTTTGTCCAGGCGGCCTTTCTTTGGAATGCGCTCCCCCAGATTATCAGGACGTTGACTAGTCGTTACACTTTCAAAGTAAAAGCTCGAGTTGGTAGATTCGTAATTTTTTACGCTCTATCTACTGGTAAAACCGAATAAGTGCCATATCACTAAAACTAAACAAATGCCTATTTATGTTTTTTTACCAGTAAGAACGAGAGCGATCTATCGCAGTTAACACATTGCGTACGCGCTAGGGCATCTAAAATTGTGGAAACCCTCAAGGAGGAAGGGACGCGTTTTTGCAAAATGTGACGTACGGGCAGGAAGTCTAAACTGTGGAAGAGACTTAGGAGCTTATGACGGAACGACGTGAAAACTGCCCATCACTTCGGCAGAACTACAGGCATTTAACAAAATGATTAGAAAATTGGTACGACGTGACCTTGGATGCTCCAGCACAAGCTCAGTAAAAAAAGCGATTGAGCAAAACCAAGGGTCGAAAGTATTCGTCCAATCACTTGGAAGGAGCAACGTGACGGAGTTGACCAAATATAATAGGATATCGAAGCCGGAGATTCTTTCGGAAGTTGAAAACTTCTACGGCCAGTTTTACGCATCGCATACATCTCGATCTGATCCCGAAAATGAGGATTCCGAGCCATCTTAACCCACCATTTCACAAAAGACCTGCCAGAAGTCAGCCAAGATAAAATCGAGGCGATTCTTAGACAGCTTAAAAATGGACTAGCCCCTGGTGAGGATGGGATAATGACTGAGCTTCTAAAACCGAGAGGAAGTCCACTTTTAGGAAAGCTTCGGGAGCTTTTAACTCGGTCCTGTTCTCTGGGAGAACTCCAGAAGCATGGAACAAGACCCTATTTAAGAATCACAGACTCATTTCGCTTCTTAGCCACGTGTTTAAGCTGTCTTCAAGAGTCGTCACGAATCGTCTAGCGCGAGAACTCGACGACTTCCAGCCACCGGACGAGTTTCAAGGAGGATACAGCACTATAGACGACATCCACACCTTGCAGCAGATTATACAGAAGTCCGAAGTATATAATTGGCTTCTGTGTCTAGCATTTGTGGACTATGAGAAGGCTTTTGGCTGTATCGAGACCTGGTCAGTTCTGGAGTCTCTGCAGCGATGCCAAGTAGACTGGCGATACATCCAAGTGCTGAGAAGTTTTTATTAAAACGCCATAATGACCGTCCAGACTCCAAAAGTGTTTGATTGTTCTTCATTTTAAGGATACAAGTTTGAATACCAAAATTTTGTGATGAGTAATAAACATGATTAGTTTCAGTGAAAGTAATAAACATACTTACACTAAAACTCTACAGGTAAAACAGGTCAAATGTAGCAAAAATATCAATATCTTAGTAAATTTTGTAAAAAATAATCTTTCCTATACAGTAATTGATGTAAAATACAATAATATATATTATGAAAAACTGAAATGAGCTTTTGAAATCAATGAATTCAGGAGATATAACATGTTTGTTATTTACAGGTAAAACATGTTAAATGCGACCCCCTTTCGATCTCAATTAAATTTTATACAGTTTTTACGTACACCAAATATTATTTAAGAGTAAATCTAAAAAGTAGGATAGTTAGTGCAACATTTTGCTTTAACATTTTTTTTTAGATCAAATTAAAACGTGAACCTTAAAATCATAATTACTCGAATTGACACAAACTGCACTTATTACTTTTTACCCGTAAGCAGATGATATATTATGACGTTTTAGTTATAATTTTACATATATTTTCTAGTCTTTTTTCTGTTATTGCACCTACTGTGTATTATCTCTGCATCACCCTAAGGTAGACTGGTAGAAAATGCACAAGGCATTAAGTCCGCCTTTGTACAGTATTTTTACTTGTGCATAAAGATTTAATGAATAAATAAATAAATATCCTTACAATAAATCGTTTTATAATGTGATAACGGGCTACTACGGAATCCAATACCGCGTGGCCCGACACGCACTTGGCTGGTTTATACTGGAAGGTCTGGAGTGTGTTTATTACGTGTGTGTTTACCTGTACTCCCGATACATTTAGTGTGGCACTAGATGGCGCTGTGTGTAATGTCAAGCGATATTTATATATTTATTTTATATTCTATCGGCGAACTTCAATACAGTGTTTCATCCCCCATGTAACCCCTTGAAGGCACGAATTTCAAAAACTCTTGCTAAACCTCTTATTGAATTGAAGAAAACATTTTTTGCTTCTAAACCCTTTTTTTTTTTTCGGATGGGAAATCATCAAATGACTTCTCCCGCTCTAGGCGGAGCAGGAGGGAGTGTCAGACTTTTACTGACTAAAACCCATCCATGTTCCTTCATCGCCCTTTGTGTTCCGGGGCCACGGTATCTCTTTCGAACAGTCCCGCAACCCCGGCAGGCATCGGTCCTTGCCGTGACCCCTTCCTATTGCTGACTCTCTTTGAGGCGCGCGTGGAACACGAGAGCGCCGTCGACACGGCCTGTCGTCATGAGACGGACGGACGGCGAGCTAGCCCATAGCCCACCGTCCACAGGCCCGCGACTACGGTGGCCGGGGGCCACCAGTGGCCCCCGACGCCCGGGGCGTCTCCCGCCGCGGCCGGGACGCTGTGAGGTTCTCTCCCTCTCACGTTCTGCCACCTCCTTCTCTAGCATTACTGCTTCGCAGAAGGAGGTGACGGCGTCCCATTCCGTCTCGCTCCGGACCATGGCTTGCACCAGGGCCGGACGCGAGAGGTCGCCGCCGCCAATCGCCGCTTCGAGGACACGGCGGTGCTCCGCCCACGCGGGGCACACCTCCACCGTGTGCTCCACCGTGTCCTACGGTCGATCCTCGCAGTGGAAACACCCGGGCGTTTCCTCCCGCCCGATTCGGTGCAGGAACCTCCCGAAAACACCGTGTCCGGTGAGGACCTGCGTCAGGCGGAAGGTGAGGACGCCGTGGCGTCTCTCAAGCCACTCCTCAAAGTTGGGGCTTATCGCCACTATCGTGGCGTGCCCTTGCTTCTAGACCCTGGGGTTAAAGCTGTGCATTTTCTGTCTGTAAATTCAAGTAAATGACAGTCAAATAACCCTCTCCTGGCTCCACGCAAACTAATACCCCGTACATTTCCAAACCCACAGGTTAAAACTAAGAAAGCCTTGGGTTAACGAGAGCCGAGAGGGAAGTGAACGTGAAGCGATACGTTAACAACACTCCAGACGTTGCCTGTTTACCCACTAAACCCGCTGTAATTGGCGAACTAAACTTGAAGACCATGCAAATTGTAGTGGGAGACTGTCGTCTGTTTGTTTTGCCTTTGATACTCTATTGTTGTATATGTTACTGATTTACAATGTAATGTAGGTACAATGTTGTTATAAATCTACAATATACGAGTAATATTGCGACCTAATCTAACATTGTTACACGGGCAGAAAAGTTTTGCTGCTTGCTTCATTGTAGGTACGTGGAAGAGGCAAACGGGTTATGTAAGAATCATAGTAGGTAGTGTTTTGTTATGTCCTTCTACCCCAAAGGCCATGAATTTGTAAATAATCTATCATTGAATTAATTACTAATCAGCTGAAAAATATCAGGTTACATTGTTACGTATATATTTTGTTCAGAGAAAAGTATAAATATTTAGATACAAACTGTATCTAAATATTTATACTTAACTTAAATTTACTTAAACTACTTGTTAGGTAATTAATCTTCTTTAAATAAATAAGCACACCAATGTTACAGCCAATTAATCAAATTGACTACTTTCGAAATGATTTCACTTGACATTCGGCGTGATTAATGATCACGAATACCTACGGATTTATACTCATAGGTGTAACTAAGATAGATTCTACGATATTAAAACTTCCAGAAACCGGGTGTGTAAGATCTAAAACGGAGTAAACCTACACTGCTCCTAGCTAGACAGTACAGAAGTTGGCGTCTGTTTGCTAAGTTCTTGTAATTGGCTGAAGTAAACTTGTAGTGAAGCCAGCTAATTGAAAGGTCGTGCGATTATTGTAGTTGCTTTGTTTCGCTGTGATACAATGATGGTGCTGATTGTCTTTGATATGCACTGCTGGGTTTATTAACTCAATCTGACTTTAAAGTTGGACACAATAATATACTAAAGTAGGTTTCCATTTGTTAGCGGCTAAGAAGGTAGTGTAGTTGTCGTGGATTGAACATACAGAACACAACATAAAGAACATCGTTTGTTTAAACATTTTATAAGGTTATTTTACGTGCACATCCGGCACCCTAAGCAAGGACTCCAGAATCAAACACACACGCATCAGAGCAGATTCAATCAAAGAACAGCCGATGATGTCATCACCTATCGACAGAATCCTGAAGACCCACTGTTTCCAAAAACACTACAACATAGAGCTCATAGAGGAGTTATGTGACTACTCAGGTACAAAAGAGCTAAGGATTTACACTGACGGATCAAAAACCGATGATGGGACAGGCGTCGGGGTGTTCTCCGACGACCCAAACATTAAGATTTCCAAACCACTTGGCATGCTCAACTCTGTTTACCAAGCAGAGTGTGTAGGTATTATCCAAGCGGCACATGCTATAGAGGCCAGGGAGAGTATTCGAATATTGGTATCTGTAGATACCAATATTCGAATACTCTCCGACAGTGCCTCAGTTCTTCAATCCCTAAAGAGTAATCAGATCACGTCGAGACTAACACTAGAATGCCATAAGGCCCTAGAACGTATCACGGTACTAAATCACAACACGGTAACGCTACAATGGATCAAAGGTCACAGTGGATCACTTGGAAACGATGCGGCTGACGAACTTGCCAGAAGAGGATCCAGCACAAGACCTTACGGACCCGAACCCATTGTGCCCATTCCCTTCAAGCAGCAAAGAAGCTGGTTAAAGGATCACACCCGAATACAAGCGGAGAAATGGTGGACCTCGACACCAGGATGCAAGCAATCCAAGGAAGCTATGCCATCCCTGGATACAAAGCTGACCAGGCGCCTTCTGCGCCTGGACTGAGATAGCCTGCGTCTGGTGGTGGGGACCATCACCGGACACTGTTCACTGAATAAACACTTCCACACCCTAGGTATCACTGACAGCCCCCTGTGCAGAGCATGCATGGGGGCGGAGGAAACGGTGGCGCATGTGCTCCTTGAGTGCACAGGCATTACCAAGATTCGCGAGGAGACCCTGGGAACACCAAGATCCCTTGCGGATGCCCTGAGGAGACCGGGAAGTTTAATCTGCTTCTGGAGGGAGGTGGGCTGGTTAGAGAAAAACGGCCACCATGGCTCACGCACAATGGTCCACTTCAAGGACTAAGTGCGGAAACCTATACCCCATGATAGATAGATACGTGCACATAAGGCTTTGCCGTAACAATTTAAATCACTTGGATGTTATTGAAAAACTCCTTCATCAGTATTTTGAAGAGTTCGATTGAAGAAAATGTTGAACTGACCGCAGGTATTGTGACTCAGACAAACAAACTATGACACTGTGTCTCTGAAGATATAAATTATGATTGATGTGAAAACTAAGCTTAGTAAGATTGACGCCTGACTTATGATGATAGACAGAATATAAACTTTGCCCATCAAACAATGATACGAACGATAAACGAGCGAGACATGTTTCCACGTAGGTAGGTAGTCTCTTAGTTTGTAGTGTATGTGAGGAGCTACTTAGATTGTCCCAGTTTTGGATGGAAGATGCAAAATAAGCATATTGTTTTTTGCAGCTTGCATGCGATCGTCAAATATCGCCGCCGCCGCGAATAATAACGTATTTCAAAAATAATCTGCGCCCATAGATGTCAAAATTTTTCATTTTTCAAACAAGATATTACATTAACCCTTAGCTCCTGTCCTGTCACTCAATTATTCACTCATACACCATGCCATAGAGGATTAGAAAATGTAATAAGGATCAACCACGAAGGCAACTTTTAGGCTTCGGTAATTTAATTCAGCGTGCAAGCATTGTGCGGTACGTAATCTAATCTCTTATTTACGACGTTATCGTTGCCACGGTGAATAGGTAATAAAAGGAACACAGGCTGCGTAACAAGAAATTCCTCTATTTCTAACATTGACGTTGAAAATCTTAAACAACAACGCACAAAAGTTCCTTTTGTGCCGTAGGTAGCACAGGAAAGATTTATGAAAATTCATCCTCTTATGGTATAAAATAGGGGATATTTGTATTTGCACACGGTTTGTCTCTTGATTGAATTAATAGATTTAAAATCGCAAAGAGAACTAAATTATAAAATTGTTACTAGAAAATTTTCCTGTTTAAACGCTTTTCCTGTTTTTAAAATGTATATAGACTACTATATACATTTTAAAAACAGGAAAAGCGTTTTACTTTTTCCGTTCTCTCTGTATCAGCGAATCAATAATAATAAATCACAGCAGAATGTAAAACTCCTTACGTTTTCAAACTTATGATTAATAGGCGCTTCCATTATGAGCAGACAATGGCAAACAATGGTTTGTTATGAACAGGAGCGGCTGCTTTGATTTACACGAATTTCAGTATTGATTAGGAAAGAACATGAAATGTTACGAGATAACTCAACTACCTACTTGATAAAGCCACGATTATCTAACTAATTACAACTTTTGGTAGGAAAAAGGTCACTTTTAGTGACGAAATAGTTTTTCAAGGGGTGTCAGATTTCTTTAATTGTCATTATTTTGATAGGTTATGTCAATTCAAAACTTTTTTAAGTTTTCTTTCGCCATTATCACTGATAGAACATAA
Organism: Xestia sexstrigata; assembly: GCA_941918905.2. Lineage (NCBI taxonomy): Eukaryota > Metazoa > Arthropoda > Insecta > Lepidoptera > Noctuidae > Xestia > Xestia sexstrigata. Next base: position 24,777,181 of record OW799201.2, read on the forward strand.
CTTTTTCTAGGCTGGGAGCCTAGAAAAAGTGTGCTTGTTGGTTTGATGTTATTCCACACTTGTTCAGATTTTCTCATAGGAAGTAAAAAAAACTTTCTCTGTCCGGAGAACACTGACGGTTACATAACTTCGTGTAATGCATCTTGACTTGAAACCGACATAGTAACTGCGACAGTACTATGTATAAACATCTCTATCAGACTATTCGGCCTCAAAAGAGACAATAGCCTGTATATTATTATCAGTAGGTTCCACGGTATTACTGATAAGCTGCCACGCATGGTAATATTCGCAGTATGACCGTTGTATATCGGTCCCTTGGGGTACATCCTTGGGCCTTGTAGCAACGGCTGTTTGCGCCTGGTTGTTTGAATATGTAGGTATGTGACATACTAGGCACAAAACAAACATGGCTAAACACATAACGTGTGTAATCAGCGAGGTATGAGTATTTATTTACCTACTTTAAGACATCTTGATTGATCTAGTTTACCTATCTAAGTCATTTAATTTCAGAATTAATTATGTACTGTTTGTTGCCAACTGTGTGAAGTTATTAGTGCGGTTAGGTTAGGTTCCGTAATTTGTATAACTTAGATAAAGTTAAACGAATTACGGAAATGTGCGTAAAAGTCGCGGTTGTTTCCTGACTGTCGTTGGCACTCACTAATTTTCCGTCTGCGTTATAATATGTTAGAGTTCTCACATTTCGTTTGTTACCATGTAACGTTAGGGTAAGGTCAGTAAATTATTAGATAAACTGGGTGTGATAATAAAACCGGCCAAGTGCGTGTCGGGCCACGCGCAGTGTAGGGTTCCGTAGTAGCCCGTTATATTTTAGATTTTGTTTTTCAATGCAAGTCTTTACCCGTTATAAACAAGCAACTACTTTATCTTAGTCACTTTAAAGGATTTATTCTAAGGATTTTGTATTTAGTACAAAAATATCCAACACCCAAGTTCAACGACTATTACTGCTAAACTAATAAAGTTATCTTAACCGCTATAGTTTTCCTTTAAAGTTCATGAAATGCACTATCATTATGAAATTTTTCAGATTTTTTCAGAAGCGAGCAGTTTTAGCTTTTAGAGGGGGGGGGGGATACACCCTGCTGGAACAAAAAATTGCAACTTAAAGTTTATTATTTCGTAAATGGAGCATTAAATCAAAAAATAATGTTAGCAACCCCTCAGTCATTTTAAATGACCTATTGAACGATACCCCACACAATGAGGTAGATGACGAAAAAATTTGTCATCCCCACTTCACATGTAGAGGAGCTACTCTAAAAAAAAATATTTTCCAAAATTTTATTTTAGTACTTTGTCGGCGTAATTGATATACATACCTCTACACAATTACAGCTTTCTAGTACTAACGGTCTCTTAGCAAAACTTCGGACAGACAGACAGACGGACATGACGAAACTATAAGGGTTCCTTGACAGGACTAAGGAACCCTAAAAAGAGAAAATATGGCCTATCGAACAATTTATTTATTTTTATTTATTTATTTATAACAATCTTACCTACACTATCATTACAGATCTATGATCCAATGCGACAGAGTGGCCTTACTAACTAAATCCTAAATCTACACCTTATACCTAGTTAAAAAATATCTTAATCTAAATAACTTATTACATATAGTGTAACTTTTGCGAATTCAACAAAGCTGATTATAATCCTACTTCAACAAAGTGGTTTGGATACTCAAAACCAAACTTTCAAGCATTTACGTTATTTTTCTATGTTTAGAATTCGGTATAAAAAATTAGGTCCCTGTCTATTTGCTAGCGCAGACTTTTTTTCGTTGTATTTGGTTAGCTTCAAATACAGGTTGACTACCCCGTACTTGATCCAAGGGTCCAAAATGTACTTACCCTTTCAAATGAATAGAACACAATCGTTGATAAAAAATAAACGCGAATGTGTAACAACGGGTCCTCAGTCACCGTAATTGGATGCGACACGATAGACAGACCGACAAGGGTTGAAATCCGCAAAATATAAAAAAACAACACCCTTTGTTGAGGGTTCCACAAACTTTGCACAAAACCCAACGGGACACGCACGTATATTTGTCACACTTTACGCGAAGTCGGCTTACACTTGCGGCACAAGAAATCTACCTACATGTTTAATTATTTATGTAGATAGAAGGAATCAACGTAGAGAAGTAGTTTGCGAAGATGAAACAGACATGGATTTATAATATTAGAATAAAAAATTTCTTGTACACCTTTTTCTAACAATAAGCAGACTGGTTGAACCTTTGATTCTACGAAAATTTTGCGTTTATTTTATTCACGAAGTTTGTGTACGAACAACTACGTAGTGTTCATAAATACATCAAAGAATCATATAAGACGTGTTTAACACCAAAGTTTAGCTATTATTCGTTTATTTTCGTGCTGGCTGGCTTGTTTTCGAGAAATTATTTATTGCTGACATTCTCGCTAGCCAAGCACGAGTTTCCTGTCCAATATTCTAATATTCCGATAAAAATGTTGATAGCCGAGTAAAGAGTAATGGAAATTGCCTGCTACCCGTAATTTACAAGATAATAATATTAATAAACTTTTATCTAAATGGGGAATAGATAAAACTTTGTATCTTTCTAAAAGGTTCGTGACTGTAAATTATTTTTGAACTTACGTCTACCTGAAAAATAAATGAATGATTTGTTGCGCAAAAACAAAAATATTTTTGAATGTGAGCGGTGAAAAAAGGTTGAATGTTTTATGTCTTTTGGAATTGAATCGTTTATTGCTGTATAATAATTTTACCTACACATTTTGTTTTAACACATAAAACCCTTTGATAATTACAGCCTTTTTTTGTCATACCTAAAAGTGTTAGGGTTGAGCCACATTTATAGCAGCAAGGAATCGCACTTGTCTTGTTCGTGCACCTGTGTCGTTCCTGTAGAATTGCTATAGCACGCGGGAGCATCGACGATACGGTCGGCAGCAGGCTCTGTTTCTCGCTCTACCAAATGTCGGTCCTGAGCGACTGAAAAGGATAGGAGCATGGAAAAGTGCGATTCCGTACTGCTAGACGAGGTTCAACCCTTATGATTCAGTCAGACATAGAGTTATTCCAGTCGACGGCGCCAAGGGTATGTGAAATACCCTGGAACTAAAAAAGCTTCTGCGGTTGGGTATGATATATACCCAAGCGTATTTTACAATTACCTCCTTTAAAAATGCTTTAAAAATTGACTAAACGTGCTTTCTCTATGGTTTGATCGTGTTAAGTCCCCTTAATAGAATATTCCTCAACTCTATATTGATTATCTATGCCCTATTCCTTTGTCAAGATCAGTCACGTCAAACTATAACGTAAACAAACCCGCCATTTTTATGACGTTGTGCGGATTCGCGACCGCGTGAACAAGTAATGCACAAAATAAGTTATAAATAAGTAAAATTAAATAATGTTACATGAAAGGTAAAAATTAGATTACAAGATCACGGCGAGCTTCGGCGAGTAAAAATGATCGGGGTCAGGAAAGGACCTCGCACGATCTTTGTTGAAAACAGACTGACTGCCTCGTCCGAAGCTCGGAACCACTTTCCACATCTGCAGTCCGCTAAACAAAGGACGCGGCAAAACGATTGAATTTTAAAAGTATACTAAAACACAGGAAACACAAAATATACAAATAGGTACAATAAAAGATAACTAATAATCTTTTTTTTTTTTTTTCGGATGGGAAATCATCAAATGACTTCTCCCGCTCTGGGCGGAGCAGGAGGGAGTGTCAGACTTTTACTGACTAAAACCCATCCATGTTCCTTCATCGCCCTTTGTGTTCCGGGGTCACGGTATCTCTTTCGAATAGTCCCGCAACCCCGGCAGGCATCGGTCCTTTCGGACCCCTTCCTTTTGCTCAAACTCAAACTCAAACTCAAAGCATTTATTTCAATTAGACCATTACGGCACTTTTGAATGTCAAAAATACAAAAAAGAAAATCAAAGCTACAGTCCCAGTCACAAGGCATAATAACTTGAGAAAGTACTGTAGTTGCCCATTCCCTAGCGTAGATCCCTATGGAGAAGAACGGGCAAGAAACTCCATGGACACTCTTTTAAAAACAAAATATTGTTACAAAATCTTGGTTACATCTTTAATTTTGAGATTATACATATATGTGAGAACGATGTAGAAAGACGTGCACACTAAGAGCGTCCAGAGTAAAAGATTAGATCAACAGTTTACGAATAAAGTAATTAAAATGAACCTTGGCAGCTAAGAGATGACCAGTCCCAACTGACAGCGCCCGTTCACGAACATGACGCATGTACCGGCGCCATTCAACTCAACCATATTGAAGGGAACTAAATGACCCGACACACCCGCCACCATCAGCGAGACATTTAAGTAAGCATGACATTCTCTCAGCCACCAAGGCATATTCAAGTCAATGAAATATAAATAAATGTAAATGGTGGCTGAACAGTACAAAGTACTCACACATGTGCTATGCAATTATATAATATTATGAACTGGAATCTATATAATGCAAGTATATTTTTACAATCTTCTGCAGCTTCCACAAAACATTAACATGGGAATCAATTCTTCATCTTCTTCTTTACGTGTCGATGGACTCAAATAATGCCCGACCCAAACAATCAATTAATTTGCCCCCCCCCCCCCCCCCCTATGGTTGTGGAGCAGGACCAGCATTTAGCCAAGCATTTTTATCATCAATGTAATCCCCCAACTTATAATATGCTTGCCTACATAGTGTGCGTTTTATACAAGATTTAAATTTCGTCTCGTTCAGTTGAAGAATGTGGGGAGGTATTTTATTGTAACATTTCAAACAGTACCCCATGAAAGATGAATCTACTTTAGCAAGCCTGAAACCTGGCTGAACTAGTTGGTCCCTATTTCTAGTGTTATAGTGGTGTCTGTCACCTCTTCTACTGAATAAATGCCGATTTTTCCTAACGTACATGATGTTTTCATAGATGTATTGACAAGGTACTGTCATGATATTAATTTCCTTAAACAGTTCGCTTAGAGAATCGCGTCTACGTAATTCATAAATGGCTCTGATGGCTCTTTTCTGCAGAATAAATATAGACTCGATGTCTGCAGCCCGTCCCCATAGTAAAATACCGTATGACATAATACTATGAAAATAACTAAAATAGACTAGCCTCGCGGTATCAACTATCAACGGTTTTGCTGACTCTCTTTGAGGCGCGCGTGGAACACGAACGCGCCGTCGACACGGCCTGTCGTCATGAGACGGACGGACGGCGAGCTAGCCCATAGCCCACCGTCCACAGGCCCGCGCCTACGGTGGCCGGGGGCCACGTGGTGGCCCCCGGAATAATGAATAATGAACCTTAAATAAAGATAAAGAATCATAAAAGACCTATAACTTAAATTGCTTTGCAGATGTGGGAACGTGGGAAAAACACAAAATGAAACTTAAAAATAATTACAATAAGTACTTCTAGGAAAATATTATTACATTCTTAACAACTATGCAAGGGATGGGTACGTGAGACACAGTCGCCACAACGTGTTGCGTCATCGCGAGTTCGAAATTCAATTTTTTTTTTTGTGTATTTTGTTATTCTCGGATAGTATTACATATCAAAGTACTCTTGAGGAACAGTACTATGATATTATGTTAAAGCAAATTAGTTTTTGAATCCTAAAGTTGCAGTATTTCGCCTCCGAAAAAGTTATAGGTATTTATACCTATAGTGATTGTGAAGTGTAAAGAAATAAGTGATTATTGTGATTAAAACGTGTGTGAAAACGGAAAAATAATGCTTAAGGGTGATTAGATTGTTAAACTATCTAAACCATAAACAAGTGGTTTTGTGTTTTTATGGGGACCATTTCGTCCAACCACGGCTGGTTAGTAGTAGTACCCAGATCAAAACAAACAGTGAGTATGTAAATTCTAGTAATTATCTTATAGGGTTCTATTTAACCAGTAAATAAGATTATGGTCTTATTGGAAAGGAAATATAATTTAGTTTATTTTGATATAAACAAAAACAAAAAATTAATAGTTTTTCATTAAATTGCCGTGTGATACCCGGCAGAGTAGAATAGAACCAACCCATTACACTCATGGGTGTCGTATAAGACGACTAATGTCTGAGGCAGAACACCTTGCGTCTCCGTAGACCAGAGAATGGGTAGCACCGTTTTCTGTTAGTCTTTCATCACTGCGATCTCGAGAGATTACGGCAAATTCCTCCCACCATGGGAGAGGCTTATGTCCAGCAGTGGACGTTATGGGCTGTTGTTGTCATCAAATTAATATTTTAATAGCGAAATATCCGTTTTTTTTCACTGTTTTTCAAGTTCTACATTACTTTTTGGGTATCTGTAGTTTATTTAAATAGAATCCTTATTTATTCAGCTATTCACTGTAACTGTTTATTTAGCTATGTCTCTTGTTGTTTGCGATAGTCAAGTGTTTTTATATATGGTGTCAAAGTACATGCGAACATTCGCGAATGTTACGCGGTATACTAACTCAAGGTAATTAATGTATTTTAGTTTTTCGTATACGTAGCGTACATGGTACCTACTCTACTACCCTATTTTCTTCGATGACGGAATAAACCATGCTTCTACACTTTTTCAGACTGAAAAACTAACCCAATAGCACTGCAGAGTCTGACTTGGGACTACAATACCGATGAAATATCAAGCTGCTAAAATACCGGATTTTTCGGAAAATACACTGTGTGGGTAAAAAACCACGTCACATCGTATATCTAGCAAACAAAGCGCAGTTTGTGTTGTGTAGTCGTGTGCACTTGCGAGCTTGATTTAAGTGGCTTTGAGCACTAACTGCACGGCGCTCTATTCTATATTTTTGTGAAATGTGCTCGACACTCGTGTTAATTAATGTTTATTTTCAGAGTTTGTTAGTTTACGCGTTAATAATAAAAAATGTTCTGAAAACTTCTGCATTAAACGAACATTTAGGACCTAATTCATGAAAATGTTATTACTTAGGTACACCTGGCCTGGCACCGCCACATAATTGATTTTGCTGCTGAAACGGAAGAAATTGTGCCACAGGTAAACAGGATCATTCCTGTTTACCTGTGGCACAATTTCCTCCGTTTACAACACTAAACCGTTGTTTGTCATCCTTGAAAAGAATTTCTCATACTCGTCCCAAAACTGAACTTCACTAATAAAAACATAAGCGTTAAGAAAATCTTAATTAGACAAAACTCAAGTACGTACCCATACTAGAGCTGACACGGAGTACGGAGGTAATCATGTTTTAGAGGCCTCCAGTTTACGAGTCGTCGGGGACCCGTCGGGCAGTCGTCGGCGCGCTGTCGTACGCACTCAGCGCTTACAATTACAACGTCTGGGCTTGGCTTTATGTCCTCTCTGTGATGCGCACTTTACATTGCCAGGTTTGTTTTGTTTTTAGTCTAAACTTGAGAACGTTGACTGCGATGGATGTTGGTTTTTCAGATAGCTACGTTTTTTTGCGGTTGGCTTTGTTTGAGTGGCTCTTGTTGAGCTGAATGAACTCGGTTGTTAAATACAGAGTTATTTAAGACATTTCTCGCTAGCTAGGGTTCTACGCGTTGCCAATCTGTGTGGCTTAGCCTTGCATTGTTTGAAATATTTTTGTGTTTGTGGATGGTGATTGACACTATTTGTACCTATATATTACAGACTTACAGTCAATGTAGTTTATAGTTAATAAATGTTAGTATTCCTTCGTTTATTTTCTTTCTTGCTATTATTGTCGGTACCTATACCCTAAGAGATGTTGTAGAGATACTTATTTTAATTTTTATTTGTGAATAACAACAAATTAAAATTCTATTCTATTCAAAACTGTTAATCGAATGTGCGAATTAAATATTTTAATTCTACGATTATATTCTATTCATAAAACTACCTTTGAACGTTCCTTATGTTTAACTTTGTGCTTAAAATCTGTTTACGAGTTACAGGAAATTTGGAATACAAACATATCTACGATTTCCTTTCATTGTGTAACTGTGACAAAAGAGTTGTGGGAAATGTCCCACGTGTTACCTACTAGATAATAGATACTCGTCAGTACGGAAATACAAAATTTCGGGAAATATATCTACAATCTTTTTCAAAACTCGTTGCTGTATTAACAAACATACTGTTCATAGATTTATGACGTTACAACACAATTATATAAAAGCAGTCTCTGTGCGAGTTCGTTAAATATGCTCGACGAACTATTGCGTCGGTATTACCTCATTATTTTTCTCAGTTTTCCTCTAAGCTAGTAGTTACGGCTCCCCTGGGAGCTATACCCTGCCTACATTAGCCGGTACCCTGGCCTGTTTGGTCGGGATAACGTAAATGAATTGGTAATACTGCCCGTATTACCGCTCAATGCGTCTTGTTGGCCAGGGACCGGAATGTACCTACGTACTTCTGTTGATGATCTGGCGAAGGTGGAAACTAATAAAAAGGTTATATGACTGTGAGATGGTAATATTATGAAGGAATAATACCGATTTATTTTCTGTAAAAACGTAGGTACCTACCTACTCCTGCTCTTTGCCCGAAATCGCCCAGTGGATAGGTAATATAACAGAAACCTGTGTCATGCATGCCAGAATTACTTAATGAATGATTCATAAAAAAATCCACTCAAGGTTTTCGTCCAAATTGCTTTAATTAACGCCTGAAATTGTAAGTAACGAGAAATTTCTCCGAATTAGTGTTTCGAGACAGAGAATTAATCTTCAATTAGAGGAAAGTTCGAAATTATATTTGGGTTATAATTTTTCTTTGAATTCAATTTTGTAGAGTAGTAGCTCTAAAATTATGACAAAAATAAAATAAATTGCTGATGTAAAATTGTTTATCGTTATTTTTCGTGTGCATTTAATGGACTCTATAACATAGCCACAGAGCATGTCCGAGGCTTTGGTGGTTAGAGTTAGGCTTAAGATTTACACAAACACACACGCTAACTTCCAACATGTCGAATCATTATTATAATAAGGAAGCATTCAACTGTTTTGACTTCAATATTATTCCCGGCATTACGCCACTTTCCTGATTAACCATCTAGACAAAAGACGTGCAAACGTATTCGTAGAGTGTTTTTTTAACATTCTGGAGCTGAGGGCCTAGAAACAAAATCGATCCGTCAAAAGAAATCGCTGTAAAATCTCTTGGTTGTCTCAAACTAGATAGCAACAAAGTCAGCTTAGCTGCAAATGCTTGGACTACAAGGTACTCACGTGATGGTGGCAGGAGGGTTGGCATGGACCAGGCAGGGGAGCACCACGTCGCCGCCTCTCCGTACTGCTGCCTCCCACTGGCCGTGTGAGACGCCGCGCGGAGCTGACGCCACGCTCATTGCTAAAACAGAACACATACAGTGTCTACATTATTATCTTTTTCGTAGTGTCGATGACAGTCTTAATTTGTCAGTCCATGGATATTAATGTCCTTTATTTATGATAAAAGGTATGACATGATGTCAGTTAAGGGCTTCATAGGTATCACGGTCGAACCCAAGGCAAGCATCTATGATTTTTCGGATTCAAGTGCGTATTGTATAATTATCACTTGCTTCGGTGAAGGAAAACATCGTGAAGAAAACCAGCATCAACATCACATGCCTGCCTAATCCCAACTATGTTGGGTTCGGCTTCCTGAGTATAAAATAGGTCAAATGCCAAAAGGTATATCATCACCATCTTTGTTTAAAGATCAACACCAAAATAACAGTGTAAAAGTGTTTTATACTACACTTGCTTAAGTAAGTGTACCAATACTACCCCACTAAAAGGCTTGAAAGCTGTTCATTAAACCTTCTCAAAAATCTAGGCAGTTATATTGTATGGAATTTCATTACTGCCCTGAAAATCAGGGTAGTAATCCATTACTAAAGCAGGTAGCATACATTCCGATATGGCCGGCAAACTTTAAACCTCTATGCGGTAGAGCGAGAGATTTATAACACTCTCTCGTTTTAAAACGCGCGTAAGCTGGAATCTGCGAAACGGGGCGTGTTTACCTTCTCTAACGTCTTTTGGAGCGAAAACTGTTTGACGCGCTAAAAAAAAAATACTTTTTGTTTGGTTGACGTATTTTCTTGGTAAAGTTTGTAACAATTTTATCAATGTCAATTTAATTTTTTAATTAAATGCTTTTTTTGCTATTTTATCTTTTTTTCTTTGTGCTTAAGTGTAGTATAAAGCAGTATATATCACTCGAGGGTAAGTACAGATTACTAAACTCGTGTGGTTCACGGCCTTCCGCTTCGCGTCGGGCCTCAAATGCACAGTCGATTAGCAATCTGAAAACTCCCCTTGGTGAATAAATAGCTATTATACGAGTATATAACACATTTACTCGTAAAGGGTCTCTTATTTCACCAATTTCAATATCGTATTGTATCTCATTACGTACTTGTGCGTTATTATAATGTTAAACGCACGGTTTATCAAGATGCTCCGTCTAAAACGAACGGTACTTTTTTAAATCATAGCAAAGAATTTTTATGTCAGAAAAGTGGTCAACATTTTATGAATAAAATTAACTTTGGGAGATAAAATATAATAATAATAACTTGACAACATTAAAAATGCCAACTGGCAACGTAATAGTCAATTTTACAAATTGTTAATTTTTTTATAACTGGTTTAACAAGTGATTAAAGATTTATTCGTTTAAGAAAGTCCGAGTTTTATTTATTTCCTCGCAAATATGTTATAAAACGTCGTATGACATACATGCGCTTTGATAATTACAGCGTCTGCTTTCTTGTAGCCCTCGCCTACGGCTCGAGCTAGCAATATCGCCTCGGCTGTAATTTTCAACTTACCGCACTTATATCATAATCTACTATTAAAGGCGAACATTTTTATTTTATTTTATTATATAATAAACGTTGAGTAATCAAAAACCGATTCATAATAACAATATTGTAGCTGCCACCTTCCGTTAAATAAACAGTAAAAACAGTAAATTGTTTCACATCACTTTATAATTATAGTTTCAGAAAGTTTAATAACGAAACCCATGTTTTGATTTTCCAAGAAAACAACAAAAACGTGTTATTTTTTATTTTCTAGATTTTTGTTTAATAGACTGCCTTTGAAATATTTTAAATCATCTAGACTTAATAATCTATACAAATATATATATTTTTTATATTATTTTGTGTAATAAAAACATAACATACTTAATTATTATGTTTTATTTTTATCGTAAACCAGAATTTGGAGGAAGAGATATTAAGAATTCTTGCTACATTTAATTTAATTTTGTGAAATTAATTATTCGTGTTGCTAACACTTACCTCCCTAGTACTGTAATAAATGAAGAACGAACTAGAACGTAAGTACCTACTACAAACTGTTCTCGGTCAGATAGCAATCTATTAAGGCAACCGCATTTGAACAGTTTCAAATGGACGCAGACACAGATGCCAAATGTTGTTGTTAGTCGTCATGATAGCCATGAAAACCACAAAGCCGATATTTTTATAAACCAGTAAAATACGCAGAAAGTCATATTTTGTATCCCTGAAATAACATTCACCATTGCTCTTGGAAGTACCACAACGAAAACAAAAAATAAAATTATATAAGTAGAATACGGAACCTCAACGCACTAAATATCGATAAATGCAATACGATGCTAGCACGTCACTGCGAAAGACCGTTTCTGCGAAGCCACTTAACTGCGATGCATGTTACTGGGACTAGTTCCACTGGTCCATCACAAGAGAACTGTCAACAGGTGAAGTGATACTACTATAGTCTTAATTCATATAAATTTATTATAAGTTAGTTTAAAAGGTGTATATCTATGGGCCATAGTAGCCTGAAATAAATTTTGTTATGTTATAAACAGTAGGTACTTACGAGCAACATCAATATTCACGGGCGTACTTCTCCGCCTTTCTCCAGTCAGAGAGTCAAGTACTGAGCATGAGTACTGGGCCCTGGAATCTTCCACTCGAGTCGACCTGATGATCAGTCGCCAGCCTTCATCAGCCAGGAGTGTGGTACCAGCTGCGGTAAAGAAAAGAGTTTACTCATATACTAAAACAAAGAATTTGATTAATTTTGATACAAGTGGGGAAACTTCACCGCAGTTCTCGGCTCGCTAAACACACCCACACTCTCGCCTACGGCTCGGGAAAAATAAAACACCATAATAGTTGAGTTAAATGAAAAAAAACCCACGTGTGCCAAATACATTGCATGTTAAATATAATCTAAAGAAGGTACCTATTGAAAATAGTACCTATTACATTCAGGTGACTTGGTAACTTCTTTCTTGTAGGTATGAACTTGTACATATTCCTAGGAGTAAATTATTCTTGTAAATGTATCTAATGCCAGTTTTCGCAAACAGTAGTCAACATCTAAATTACATACTACTGACAATAGGCGCTCTGTTAGCATTTGAAGGCTCGGCGAAACGATGGCACAACGGCTTAATTTAGCTCGTCAGCCGCTTAGTGTTCATGAAAACAGGTATACAGCCTATAAAGTTATAACTCATCCAATAAAAATGGATAGTGAGTAGCAGTGTAGATGTATATTCGTGCCTGTATATTTTTGCTTCTGTTGTTGACTGTATACAAGTTAAAGGTCCCGCCATAAAAAGAGAATCAGACTTAGACGATGTTTTAATGTTTCCCCGGAGTCTGAAGTTCCGTAGAATTTACGTGGAATTAAATTCTCTGAAGTAAACTTTTGGGAAAGATGGTTTATTGTAATGGTTGTGGACAGCTGGTTAGTTGAACGTGCCCATCGACGATAATATTTGTCTTAGTTAAAACAAACTCAAGAAGGACAAAATCTTTCTTGGAATAAATTCTTGTTAGCATTTTATTTTACTTAGTCACTGATCTGAAGTTCGTTGAACAAAAGCTTCGATTTCAAGAGATCGCTGAATCTTACATTTTTTAACTGGATTTGAGTTTAGATTACTATAACGTTTATTAGTTTTCCCTTCATTAGGCACACGCTCGAGATTTAAGAAATCGTAGGTAAGTTTAATGTTTTCAAAGTATTTCAACGCCCGCATTTTTCATATTTTTATTCTTAAAAAATACTAAATATTTTTTTCATGTCATATAGAGTGCGCGACCTGTGCCCTTGGGGTCGGAGTATTATCGTTCCCAGATCGGGCAAAGAGTTCTACATTAGGTGTCTGGAATCTGGATTAAGGTTACCCCTTTCATTTGGGACTTATACATAATGCGAAATATTAGTGTCTTGTCTCCTCTGCCTAAGCCTCACAAGGAACACATGCGACAAGTTACGCTACTTACACATATGCTCTGAGGCGGGAAGCACGGAGTCATCTCTGTACCACGCTGCGACGGAGGCATGCTCCCTCAGTGCGGCAGGAGCCACACACGTGAGGACTGCAGGGCCACCTGCCTCCGAGGGTGTGGAGGTCACGTGCACTTGCCACTCTTGCCAGACCACTGGAACAAGGAGACCCAGTTAGTAAAATGAAACTATTTGATGTGCTAAAAGATTTGACTAGCTGTCTGATTGGAAGGTTTGTGACGTGTTATGGTTTGGTTATTATAAGCTCATTTACCAAGAAGATAACCTAACTATATTATTGTTCTCACTGGTGCTCACCCAAAACACGCACAGTTAAAATATAGTGGTATAGTATTATGTACGTTGCTTCCAAATATGAATAAAAATGTACTACACATTTTTTTAACAAAATATAAAGGTAAAGCAAAACCACAAAATTGAAAAAAAGTATCAATTTCAAACAAATTAAAAGGCCGTTTTAACTGAAATCACTGCAAAAAAGTAGCTTTGATACCGACTAATTAACCGTAAAGCGTCTGTAACTCGAGCGTGCCGTTCGATGGGGTTTGAAGCGAAAAAGTATTTGCAAACGAAAACAGCGTGATTTGCGAACGGTGAATATATAATTGTCATTTTCTCCTAAGGTATTCGAAACACAAATTGCCATCGTTTCTCTAGGACCTGCCGAGTACAGGATCGGATTTGGTTCTGGGGTTTAAATATTAAGTAGGTACATTTTCTTGAGGATTCTAGGAATAGTTTATTTAGTTAAGAGTTAGGATTTTAGAAAGACTAAACACAAACAACTATTTTCATAATTCTATCTAAGTTGTAAATTGAGTTGAAAACAATAGTAAAAGTTTTTAGATAAGCGAAGAGAAAAAGAAAATCATTTTAAAAACGGACCTTCAAATTCCACACCTAATACGGTTCTTGTGAAAGCGGGTGACAAAATAAAAACTCTGAATCAGCATTAGCCAGACGTTCTGAAACTTTTGCTAGCTTGTTATTTTTTTTTTTGCCAACTTTTTCTTGCATGCAGTAGAACTCCGTAGCAGATGCTTTAAAACTTTTGTGTTTCGTCCCCTTTGCTAACTTCCTAACTTTTTTAAGCGTCGCTCTTGGGAAATCTTCATCTTATATTAAACGAAATAGTTGATAGCTAAATAAGTCAAGTTTCGTGTAGAATCTCATGGGAATACTAACATTAGCAGCACTGTGAACTGGTTGTCTGGGGTAGACGACGTGATCTTGAGACAGGTTTTGCGCAGTGTCCTGTTTAAACGCTGTTTTTTGTAATAAATCATGATGATAAAATGTTTGCAGAGTTCACGGGACGAGTGTATTGCACTTTAGATTATAATGTAGCAGTTGTTATGCTTTTTGTTTCTTTCTTTCTTTGTTAGTATTGCCCCTAGGTACTCCATACGAGTACATACTATAGTAGCTGGTATGGTAACTACTGTGCTTCGTACGTAACCACGCCCAACCTCAAGTCTGCAATGTGTACTTTTTCTATTAATTGTAACCCAACAAACACACATGCACACTTTTTTCACATGGTCAAGTAGTTGATTTGAGTATTACCTATTAAAATCTGAATCTGAATAAGTTGCAAGATGCAAAGGTACTTCAAGTAGCACAGACGCAAGTAGCAAAGGTACTCAAATCTTTTGCAGACGTCTGGGAGCTTCACAACATGTTGCATCTTTAAAAATGTCTTGTTAGTAGCGGCAAAAGGCTCACTATTTGCTTTCACGTATTTCCTTTCTTTCAAGGTGAGAAAAACTGTCTGAACGTCAAATTTTTGCTAAGACAGTCGGAGTTGCAATTAGTTAATTGCATGCTCTCAGAAGTGTGTCAGTTCTGCTGTTAATGAGTTTCTGGTGTTTTTAAGAAAAACAGAAGTGGATAATAAACTTTGTAGATTTGGCGCTTTATACATTTGTTGTAAGTAGATTACTAGGGTTATTATTGAAATGTTACTGACTCGTCTGATGGCAACAAATGAGAACGGGTGACCGGTTGACTATAGCAACCGATCATCCGTTGTAAAATGGCTATGATAACGCAATTTTTTCGTAGTAATATGGGCGTTTATTGCAGTTTGCGTTGCGTTTGTCCATACTGTACCTAACTTCTATATCCTTCTCAAAACTAGGTTAACAAGAAAATATTCTTTAACCTCAACACTAAACCTAACGTAAGTAGCCAGTTACCTCATACTTCAGATCCTTCCAACCCGAAGTGTTATTTTATTGCAACAGCCGCCAGGCGTACCATACTTCCTTTTACATAACAACTTTAGGTCCTATAAAGCTAATAGGTTTGTTTGACATTCACGATACGACGACTATACGACGGCGATGTTTCCCCTAACGCGATCGATGGTAATCATGATCAAATTGTAAGAAGATACGGAATTAAGTGTGCTCAGCATAATTTGAAACACGTTAGGGGATGTAGAATTTGTAAATGTTTTCGGATATTGGAGCTTGATTAGATCAAGGGCCTTGTTATTTTTTCTTATTTATTTACTGAATATGAGAACATATTGTTGAATGTTTGTACAGATAAGTTAAGACACTGATCATATTACTATGAAAGGATCGAATCAAATCATAAAATTGCTGCATTACACCGACAAAGAGTGGACCCAGTTCACGGTTTGTCAGTTTAATAAAGCAAGTACCTCTTATAACTTTCTGCGCTCAACAGAGTATAAACCAGGAAAAGCAAAAAACCTAACATGACGAAAGAGAATCATAATTCTCACTCAACATGCAAATAAAACGTGCAAGATAAAACCGAAACGGTCTTTGACAAACTTTTTACTAACTTCAATAATAAAAGCATTCGTCTCACGAGCATAAAGTCGAGCACTATAAAGCGATTGCTCTCTTCGAGCATAACTCGAGCACTTTAAAGTGATTGTTATGAGAACAGGTTTAATGCTCGGGGATATGAAACTTCTTTTTAACGTCCGAAACGGCTTTTGTACTTGACTTCATTTTGATTTTCTAATGTCTTTTTCCAAGACCTGTATTGCGACCATTTTATTTTTGAACATTACAGTTTGCGGCGTTCATTAAGAATATTATAACATTACGATGTCTGTGGAAATAATTAGGTAGTTAAGATACAAAAAATCTTTGATAATTTAAATATTAATATTTTAATTGGTCTTGTGAGCAAATAAATTGAATTAATAACAACAACAACAACAACAGCCCATAACGTCCACTGCTGGACATAAGCCTCTCCCATGATGGGAGGAATAAATAGTTACTAGTAGTCTAGTAGTGGAATTAATAGTTTAATTATATTTTTTTACCATTACTCTCTAAACCTAACCTGTTTTTAATCATATCGTAAACACTAATTACATCAGCTTATCCACAGCGTAACTGAAGCCCATTATTTTAGTTTTCGTGGTCCAAGAAGTGTAAGTTACGCGCGCAATTTACGCTTCCCTAAACCAAGCCTAAGATTTATTAAGAGTAATGTACATAAAATGCGGTTTGTTGAAACGCCTTCGTTGAGGTCTGCAAATACTCGTAAAAGTGTCAGTACCCAACGACCATTTAGAATATTACAATGATTTACTGAAGGAAAAAATGTCCGAATTGATCCGAGGCTTGCTTTTTTTCTCTTGTCTTTTCGGGGTAAAAGATTTATAGCTATAAGCTAAAGTTTTTCTCAATTGTTTAAGGACATTTCAATGTTTTGTCCTACTAAAAATATACAGGAACAGCCATTAATTTAACCTCTCCCAAATTCCGTTCACGCGCCCATGATTTTGGGGTAATAGAATTAAAATCATAATCATCCTTTTCATCTAATTTTGACCCTTTACAAAACTATCTTATGTAAACAAGTAATCTCCGTATCACAGAGTATAAAACGTTATGAATTTATACGGAAACTTCCCGATCGAGCATCTTGAACCTCTTTCAACTTGAATATCATTTAATTAGCTGTCTCTCCAGGTCCTTTGAGGCAGCATCGCCGCCAAGCTCTGGGACACTCCGAGGTAAATTCGGATGAACTCAAACTTTCATAAACACTCACACAATTTAATGAAAACTCTTTAAGATGGATGCTACGTGAATTATACGGGCGTTTGGTTGGACTGGCCGGCCGGTTGTGTTGGGATCCGGATTGTCGTTCATTGGTTTTTCTCTAGTTTGGTTACTATCTAGCTTTGTGTGTTATGTCAGTACTTAGAATAGTGACACGTTATCCAACAACTCTCTTAACCCTTCTTTCAGTAGATGCTTTTAGTTTTTTTATGGCTTATAAAATTGGGAAACTTAAATCTATTGACTTTTTGGCTAACCATCGAAAATTAGTTATTACGAACATTTTATCGGATAAAACTAGAATCTTATCTGCTAAATTACCCTAAAATCTCAGCGACCACTCTTCAGAAACGCAGCCAAGCACGAACAAATCTACAAAATTAATATGGCGTACAGTTTTGAATAACTGAAATGACCCCGGTCGCTGTGAATTTCATCCCGGTCGGCGTCTTGCCCCTGTATACATATTTGATTCAATTAAGGCGTCCCGATCTGCCCCTACTGAATATTTTAAGTGTGCCTCGACTAATACCGTCTATGAACTAATCACATTTACAAGCTGATGACGATAAGAGAGTTTCTGTGGTAGATATTAACCGCATCTTATGAAGAGTTGCTGGAGATCACCGACTATTTAATTTGGCATGTTAGTTGTAATTCACTAAGGTAGTCCATTCGCGTAAATAATGCTGCGCTTTGAAATTCCTAATACCTGTGCATAGCTGAACTCGCCGTCACCGGCGTAGGTACATTCGTGAGATATATTGATATTTACTATTGTGACATTAAAGTGGTAGCAGTTGCACTCAATTTTGATTTGCCACAAATAATTCCCGCTTACCTTACCTTTTCGTAACTATCAGAGCGGATAGACAATCTAACCACTCAAATAGTGGCGGTGCTCCGAATCGTGAGCATGATTACATGAATAAAAAGCCTACATTAGTAACACAATGTTAGCTGCTTACATAGGTATCTAGCAGTGGGAAGAACCGTTGCACACTAACTAATGAACCCACTTCATCTTCCATCTGCTATCTTTAAAACCTTACACTCTTCCACTCAAACAGTGAATGCATGCCTCGATGGCTAATGCTCCTAGGAGCTCAAATCGTTCGTTAGCGAATAAATTGGGAGCACTGCGGAGCGGCCAAGATCAGCAGTGAGCTATCGAGCCGTCAATTATTTTAGCCATAATGATAAAATTAATGGCCGCGCGTAGTGGGAGGGTTGCACAGATAGCTTTATTATAGGTACCTAGGTACATACCCAGCTGTGTTGTTGGTTAAGGTGATGGATTTTATTAATTAATGAGTTAATAACGTCGAAATTGTATAATTAGCGGAGAGCAGCCTGCGTTGGCCCAGTGGTTGCTTCCCCGACTTATGAACAGTAAGTCGTGGGTTCGAGCCCAGACAGGCGCATTACTTTGTGTAATTTATTTCATCACCACTGCTCTCAAAACGGTGAAGGAAAACATCGTGAGGAAACCGGCATGTCCTAAAACCAAAAATTCGAAGACATGTGACATCTACCAATCCGCACTGGGCCCGCGTGGTGGATTACAGCCCATTCCCTCTCATTGAGAGGAGGTCGTGTTCCAGCAGTGGGAACATTATAGGCGAACGACAATGTGTAATTATGATCCGTTAAATAAAATATTTTGATTGACTACTTAGGTACACAAAAGATTGTCGTACGTCAATCTTTTCCAAAAAGAATATTAACATCAACACTATTCATTTAAGTCTTAAATTATACTTACCTTGTAAATTGTTCACGGCCTATGAAATGTTTGCGTGTGTCCAAAGACATGCCTTTAAAGAATTAAAGCTGTAATTTTAATAAAATAATAACAAGAAAAACGGTTCACAAATTCATAAAGCCGCCACAAATTATTTATTACGGGAAATCATTGACCGTAATAACATAACCTGAGGCAATGTAATCTTTTACACGTTTGTAATAAGGTAGAAAATGGTTTGCATTAAATGGATTACATTAGAGAATTATATGAAAAAAAGAATGTATAATAGCAATGCTTTTTATGCGGCCAGTTTTGATTAGAAAACCTTTGCAAGTTTATGTGTACGTGACATTAATTAAGATAAAAGCGACAGTTTTTATTTTGTAGAAGAGTTATGTGTGTACAAGTGAACCAAGCTCCCACCCTTGTTTGTTCCGTCAACCGGAAAAATTAAAATATTATGCGTTACCAAGTTTCGGAAAAAAATAAATTTTTATTTGAGAAACTATCAAGAGATTATTTTTTTCGTGTATATTTTAAGTATAAGTAGTTGTTTTGGCACTGACGGGGAAGTTATGTTTAATTTTTACTTGTAAGTAAGTAGTTGTATTTCCATTTCTTTTTCTTTGTTTTCACTTGCTTGTTTATTTTTACTAGCCCGTTCTTACTTTCATTATGTAGGTACTTTTAATCTCTTTGTTTAAGTTTATGTTATGATTTGCCTTTTTAAATAGTCTGCCTTTGTTTGACGACACTTCTTTAATTTAGCTCTAACCTTTGCAAGCTCCGGGCAGAAAATAATAACAAATTTCCAGACACGATTTTCAATTAAGCAATCATTCTCAATCCAATACCGATAGAGGTCAAACATAAAATTTATTAATTGACTTTCCATGTTACGGTTTAATCTATTTCAATTATAATGGAATAAAAATTGTGCCGGGCGACCAGGACCGTGCTGAATGGTCTTTATGGCTGTCTGGCACAGCAAACAATAAACTTTTTATTCCTCTTCTTTTTTCTTTATTTGACTTTCATTGCTGCGTGGCTAGTCATAAAACGCCACTATTTTTACGTTTCTTTCTTAATAATATATCCTTCATTAACGGTATAGTTTTTCATTCATAGCGAAGCGAGCCTTGTTAAACAACCGCAGAATTTCCATGGCAAGATATAATTTTACAGAAAGTTGTTGCTTTCCACCCAAATAAATAATTCTTGCGCAAATAAAACCGGGAAGAGTCAAGAGTGTTTTAAATTAGGCAGCAACCGCACAGCAAAAAGTTCAGTCGAAAAATTTGCATACACCAAAACCTTTTTGCTTAATCACAAAGTACATTTGTATGCAGTCCCGACCGCCCCTTATCTCTGGGAGCGGAACCTGTAATGCAGTTGTCAGACTTGAATTATTGGCGGGACGTCCTAATGGACTGGCCCGATATACTAAAATTTACTCGCAGTTCGAACGAGGGAACTGTCCACTCCCACACGCAGAGTATTGAGGGGAATCAGTTGATTGGTTTTGGGGTGGACTGCGGAACTGTGAAGGAACGTTAGGAAACGTTTCGAGTAGACAGCTCATAATTGGTCTGAAATAGACAAGGAAAAGTTTAAGGATTCTGTCAAACCGATACAGACAAATTGTGAAGGCGGCTCTTGGTGTCTGGACACGGACTCGCATAAATATTGTACTGAAGTATCTATCGCAGTCCGCTATCCACCACTCGGTGCACAATTCAGCCGAACTAGTTTGACTGAACCTTGATTGAGGTTTAACTTCACAGAAACAACAGGAGACTGAGACAGGCAAAAGAACATCAATTTTGTTAAAGCATTTAGAGCTTGAATTCAAACAGTCAAAAACGATTTCACTCAAAACAAAGTTATGAAATTAATTTCAAGCTGATACGTCTCCTCTGCTTCCTCGTAATCTCCTGTACTAAATTGCCTAACATTATTCCTTTTTAGGAATATAAAGCTAGTATTTCTACATTGTGCAGACTTTTATGTTATAATCAATTCATGGCAGTTCCTGGATATAAATAGGAGTGTCCTATCGTTTCCCCTGGGTGTCGGGCAAACGTGCAAATGTTGCCCAGGGGATGAGCAGCATCCATTTGTGAAATAATACCATTAAATACGATTGCGGTAATTCTGTTTGATAGTAATCGGGAAATAATGCAGTAAAGTATCGTTTTTCGTTTTGTATTTTTAATAAGCTTTTGTATAATGTGTCTGCGGTTTGCTGCCTGATGTCTGATGTGTTGAAAATGGCGCAGTGGTGATGCCACTTCACATGGTTCAATGTTTATTTTATTTAAAAAGGTAGGTAATACAGTGTATTTGAAACAATTTAAAGTAGGTTACTATGTTTTCGTAAAACCAACCTTTTCTAGCAAGCACACATAACACCCTCAAACCTAGTATGAACCATAACATGTTAATTATAAAACACATTTTATCGATTATCTCGCAGTCCCTCGATCAGGAGGCAAATAAACCGCCATGGCTCTCCGGCTATAAAGCTTATGGTATAAACATCAAAAACACCTGATTTTTGCCTCCGTTCGTGATGGCAACGCGTGAACGCTTCCATTTCGGGATTGGCTCGTTAGCGCGCGCAAGGACGGACGTGTATCCGAAATATCCGATCCGCTCTACTTGGTGATGTTAACTTTTGATGTTGTGGAAATTGTGCCTTCGTTTAAAATCATTTCCAGAAACACTATAATGTGCCATTTGAAAGCTTCGTGAATTTCTACTTTCGTTGTTAAGCTCTTGTAATAAAACAAGTAGAACTTAATAATTTAATATAACAACTATTATTCATAGTTAACATAACAGCGCGGAAAATTGAAACATCGACTAATCCTAAATCAATTATTATCCGAATTGGCGGATAAACCCACGAAATCAGCTGTAACTTCACAATCGTGTAACATCACTGATCTGTGATCGTCTGGTGTCCGGCGATCCGAGAGCACATTGAGCCTGTATTACGTGGATATTCAACGAACTACGAGTTTAGAGGCTATCAGTCAAAATATTTTGATTGGGTCCTGTCGAGGTTAAACCATATTGGTATTAAGTACAATGATTAGTAGCATTAACTTACCAGTTACTTAGAAATTCCTAAAAGGAAATTCAATAGTCTGGATTTGTACCTGGTTCATCAACCGGTAAAATGCTAAAATAAAACCGGCCAAGTGAGAGTTGGACTCGCGTGCCGAGAGTTCCGTGTAAACTTGTAGGTATTGAACATACATACATTGTATTGTGGTTATTAAACTACACATATACGGTTTTCTGATTTTTTCCTCTACATGTGCTGTAAGACATTGCTTTTTACCTAAATTTCATGATTCTAGGTCAAACTACCCTATAAATTTTGATTCCCTTGAGAGTGTCGATACAGATTATACAGGGTGGATACGGTAAATGGAGCATGTAAGGGGAAGTACCTTAACCGTTGCAGCTACACGAAGATGGTCTTAGGAGACTATCCATAATTACAATATAAGTTTATCCATAATTTTTCGTGAAATTTTGATCCCCATTCACAGATTTCCGAAAAAAATTACAGCTAGCAAGAAAATGGCCATTTTACACAAAACATTTTTTGATGCCAATCGATTTGTTTCTAATACTGATCAAAAAGTTTAATTGGACCAACCCAGGTTGGAGTACTAAAAAAGTCAAAAACTGCAAAAAAATAATCCCATACATTTTGTTTAAAAGTTTTATCCAAAATAATTGTTTGATGTTAATCGATCCTGTTTCTGATCAAAAACTCACTCGATATCAATGCAGGCCTGCATTGATATCGAGTGAGTTTTTGATCAGAAAGAACTTAAGAACATGAAATACAAAAAAAAATACAAATGATCACGAAGACACTGACTTTTTAGTACTCCAACGATGGTTAGTGCGATAGAAGTTTTTATCAGTATTAGAAACAGGATCGATTAACATCAAAACAATTTTTTTGGTAAAAACTTTCAAACAAAATGTACCAACATAGGGGAAAAGTTTTTTGTCAATTTCTGACTTTTTTAGTACTTCAACCTAGGCTGGTCCAGTAGAACTTTTCGATCAATAATAGAAACAGCAGTGCAAGTACGTAGCACTCGATTCGATACGATTCGATAAATCTGACAGTTATTCTCGATAAAATGAGTTTATAACCAATCGAAAAGTTGGATTTATCGAATCGTATCGATTCGATCGTTATCGATTGCTACGTACTTGCAGTGCAGGATCGAATGGCATCAAAAAAATAATGAGAGGTTAACCCAAATGCTGCAAAGGCCAAGTAGCAGTCAAACTTTTAAGTAGGATTTATTAAATAAAACATCCGTCCTATAATTGCTAGAACTATTGCTTCAGATACTAAAATCGTTTAATGTAACGTCTAACTAAATACCTGATCAAACAGAAACCGGATTGCGTACACATAAGCAATAACTAATTCCTCACTAAAACGTCGTTGGCACATCTGGAACATCGTAAAAGTCTATCACGATGACCACATTACGGAAGTACACGACAACTAGAGCAGTTTCTTGTCAACGTAATGCGTGAGTTTACAGTTTACGTGTGTCAAAGATTTATGAGCCTCGAGAGGGACAACGGAGGGACATGTAACGTGACGCTCATTGACGACGCGTGAGTTTTGACAGCGGTTCGAGTTAGGGTGAAGGTGGACGAAGACTTTGACATTTTGTGGTCTTCTGGAAAATTAGAATACCTATAAGTACCTAGGTACGGTCGAACAAGCTATTTGGTTTACAGTTTAACCCACAAATTACATTGTAAAATGTATACCAAATAGCTTGTTCGACCGTACTACTCTCATCATTTGCCTAGCCTTTTCCCAACTATGTTAGGTTTGGCTTCCAGTCTAACCGGATGCAGCTGAATACCTGTATTTTACATGAAGCGACTGCCTATCTGACCAGTCTGACCTCCACAACCCAGTTAGTACTGGGTGATACGACACCACTTGGTAAGATTGGTTGTCAGAGTTTTTGGGCCACTGACCTGTAACGACTGTCAAAGATCTACAAATGACAGCCGGGACCAACAGCTTAGCGTGCATTCCGAGGCACAGAGGAAACTCGGTATGTAAGGGTGGTCACCCATTCACAGACCAACATAGGCAAGCATGGCTTAACCTAAAGATCGACCCGAGCGGCTGTTATTATTTAGCCACGACCTCCTCTACTTAGGTACTGCTCTATTATTAATCAATTCAGAATGGTTTATTTGATCGATAAAAATCAGTAAATTACATTTAGGAAATAAAGCCACGGTTAACAGACAGACGAAGGCGAATGCGCAGGTAGCTAATTCTTCAAATTCGCAGATATTGTTGGTTTGTTTTAAATCTCTAACAATATTTTAAAAGGGAATGTAGAAGAGAATAAAAGTACAATTATTGTAGGAATATTTGCTCGAAGTAGCACGTGTAACTTATTAGAGCGAAATTAGACAAATTGCTGCCAATTTGCCACATGATCAATCAAACAAACTAACCTCCCCATATTATTACCAGGTAACAGATTACTGTAATAATAAACCCAGCCCTAACTAACAGCGCTATCATTACGCGAATTAATCACAACAGGCGGTGTTTATCACCTCGCCATCCGTCACGGTTAGCGGCAGGATATCCAAACTGCGTCGCCGCTCGTTACTCAGCGGAGCACGTAAATCAATTGTCTGGTTGATTCACGGCTATGTACCAACCTCGGATCAGTGAGCCGGTATTATTGGCACGTGTATATGTTATCAGTGCAAGTACCTTCACACATGCAAGTGCATGTAAGCAGAATTATTGTAAATGGGTGACAAGTCTTCACAGATCGAAAGGTAAGGTTGCTAACGTTGTAGAGGACGTTTAGCACTGAAGTTATCTGCCCACTAACCAGTCAATCGATAAATTCGTCTACCTACCCAATACAGGAAGTTACGGCACTTTAGTTGTTTTACACAACAAAGAAAAAACACGTTACCAGCATTTAATTTGATTTGCCTTTTTTAACACAAAACTACACGTCCCCAATAAAATATAAGCTTTATAATCTTAATCCGATTGCCTGGTATAACCAAAATTAGGTCTTTGTTTTTCTTTCATCCCAACATGAATCCAAGAATTAGTGGTTAACTATTAGAAAGCGACCGGTTCCGTAACTTGCCCACCCAATGAAATGTTATAATGAAATAAGAGAGTTATCGCGATGAAGGGAGAGGAAAGAGTGACCGTACTCGTCGACGTGGAATCGGCTTGAGCCGAACCTGTAACACCATATTTGGCGCATTAAGTGCGTTCGAACCAATATAGGTACGTATTTTTCGCTTTTATTGATTTAAAACTGTAAGTACCTGGCTCCACCGATTCAGCGTCGATAAACGTCGTCACTTTTTTTTTTAAATCCATCTTCTCTGGAGAAAGTTCAATCATTTCGATCCTAAGGTCGAGACCTTACGACGCACCTTACTCACCTTCAAAAAGGAGCCGACCTGCGAGTGTTCATTAATTTCCTTTCTATGTAATTGAAGATGTCAAATTCAATTAGAAAAATAAAATCACCATAATAATAATTTCGGTCTTTCGAATATTTTAATTAGACGATTATGTACCTATTTGTTGCCCTCAATTTTGTGGTAACACAATTTGGACTTGTGGTAACTCAATTTGGACAATAAAAGTAATTTTCAAGTAAGTTTAATTGTCAGACAGATTGTCAATTTACTTTGTACTTTACTATTGTTTTGTGGCTTCTAATTTGAATTTATACATATTATATAGACTAGGTCTAATAGTTCTTTTAAGGTCAGAACATTGCTTTTTAATGACTAGTACCTAAAAGTTTTCATCACGTGAATGTTTTTCATCAGAAAACAATGTTACCGTTTTTACTGTTTCGTTGGCTTATTGATAGCTAACGTTACTGCTGAGCGTCTCTAGGCTCATAGATCAGCGTAGCTATTTACAACGCTTCCATTCGATTTCGATTCGACAAGTCGTATGTCTGTCTTCGTAGTAGTCTTATGTGAGCTTCTTAAGTGACACGCTTACAATACAACAGAAATTCTTGTGTGACGAAATAGTATTATAACAAAAAAAACGTTACTTAGTGCTAACCACGAAGAGTGTGATTTTATTTGCAGTATGTTGTTTTTAAGTTTCATCCTTGTGCTGCGTAGACACAGCAAATATGCTTGGTTTAGCTTTTTACAAAATCATCGTAGCAAACAATACTAATTAATATAGGTAATGGCAATAATTATACTATATATCTCGCTCGTCATCTTATAATCATATAATGGCAATGTAACAATCAGTGATGAATATAAATGTTGATGGATGGAAAGGGAGAGGAAGACCAAAGAAACGATGGATGGATTGTATGAGGAATGATATGAAGGAAAAAGGTGTAAATGATAGCGTGCGGTTGACAGGGGAGAATGGAAGAAAAAAACCGGCCAAGAGCGAGTTGGACTCGCACACCGAGGGTTCCGTACAAACTTTTTAAAAGACAAACCTAACTTTGCTGTACGATCCCTAGAAACGGCTATTGCACCAACCGCAAATAATAAGTTTGTAATAGTAAAATCGCTTTTTTTTGTTATTAACCCGTATGTCCCCAGCCGTTCCCGGAGGGGAACGGAGCATTGTTATTTTAATTGTGTCTGTAATATCGGGTATCTAGCGGTATCTAGGGTATCTACCACATATTTACGGTTTTCAGATTTTTCCCTTTATAAGTGCTGTAAGACATTGCCTCTCCCTAAATTTCGTGATTCTAGGTCAACGGGAACTACCTTAAAGGTTTTCGACCCAAAACCTATAGGGTACTTCCAGTTGACCTAGAACTGTCAATTTTGGTTAAAAGCAAGGTCTTACAGCACAAGTAAAGGTAAAAGTCCGAAAAATAAAAAAAAAAGTTCAAAATTAAGGAAAATTTTGGTACCTTTAAGTTTTCGCGAAAATGTAAATTTGCACATATCTTTTTATCGTGTTGACTCAGGACTTTGATTTATACACCTAATAGGAACTATAGACTTCAGTATCGGTATCTATAAATATCAACTTGCTAGGTCCATGGTTCCTGAGAAAATCGGTGATAACAGACGGACAGACATACGGACTGTCAGACAGACTGACAGACGGACAAGAAAGTGATCTTATAAGCGTCCCTTTTTTACTTTTTGAGGTACGGAACCCTAAAAAAGGTGTTGCGCCAAGTAACATGGGACAAGGGCAGGAAGATGATAATATGAATCATACGGAACCCTCAGATAATCACAAGAAAAGGCCAGAATGCAATTTTACTCACCAAGAAAGTTTAAGTATCTTTTATAAGAATTGGAGGAAATGGAACACTTATGATAATAGGTTATTACAGCCATCACATTATCGTTTTGTCTGATATTAAAGTATCATTCGTAGCCATATCCTTGGGTGAAACTCAAACGTGATGGTGGTAATCGTGTCTTTTGATGTGGAACTGACAAGGTTACGTCACATTCGTACCTAGTTGTTCTGTAGTTCTACAAGGAGCAAGAATGCCGACCGACCGAACCCGGAGATGAAAAGTAACTGAGTAATCTTACATTTGAGCAATTATCGAAAACTTGGGATACGGTCGGAGCGGCACGTTACAAACTAAAACTGTACAAAGGTTTTTACAGCTAGGTCTCACAAATAAAATACCACAGTTAAAAATATACAAAAGAATCGTCGATATGTCAACAAAAATCTAGCGGGTATTACTCTAAATTCTTAAAGCTAATATTAACAATAAACAAATTGGGCAAGGAACCTACAATAAACTATTGTTATCCTTGGATAGCCAATGAAGAAAACAACCTGCAATAAAACATCTGCGGACTTGCCGCGAGAATCCTAATGCTAACTTTACAGTTACCTTAAAATACTATTTACATACAAGTTCACTAAATGAATACCTATTATTAATAAATAAATAATGAAGACGCTACACAACTAACAGAAGAATTCATTTAGGATAGTATTAAGACTGACAGGCCCGTGGATAAAACATATGCCTGTTAGCATGCACGCCATGGCATGTCATTTACCAATCAGTAAGTCGTTGTTATGGCTTAATAGCATGCAAGCATACTGCATACTTATGTGCAAGTTACTCTCATGTTTATTTAGAGCTATCTTTTCTCGGGCCTGAGGACGGTGGGCTATGGGCTAGCTCGCCGTCCGTCCGTCTCATAACGACAGGCCGTATCGACGGTGCGTTCGCGTTCCACGCGCGCCTCAAAGAGAGTCAGCAATAGGAAGGGGTCCGCAAGCGCCGATGCCTGCCAGGGCTGCGGGACTTTTCAAAAGAGATACCGTGGCTCCGGAACACAAAGGGCAAAGAAGGAACATAGATGGGTTTTAGTCAGTAAAAGTCTGACATTCCCTCCTGCTCCGCCCAGAGCGAAAGGAGTCATTTGATGATTCCCGATTCGAAAAAAAAAGGGCTGGTCTTTCTGGCGTAAAGTGGAGGATTATATGATTATGGATAAACATTAAAGTATTTTTAGGGTTCCGTACCTACCTCAAAAGGTAAAAAAAGAACCTAATAAGATCATTTTACGCTAAAGTGTTATCAGAATCTCAATACAATTTAAAAAATACATCATATTATTATAGACATATAAATCCATTGTAAAATGATATCAACAACTACCTACCGGGTAGTCATAGGTACATTAATTTGGACATTAAATTTATTAATCACATGAAACCGAACGCCAAATATTAATTAATGATCGTTCATTAAAAGTATCAGGTGCATCTCGCGAATTATTTATGAAATCATCGAACAACGGTAAGCTTGTTAATATTAATAAATAAATTGGGATTGTTTACAGGAGGATCACTCGACAATCACTGTAATTCATAAAGCATTTTAAATCAATGTTCAACGCAATGATTTATGTGGATTGTTTAATTAATTCGCTTTGTTATTCGGTTTTCGTATTATAAAAAAAACCGGCCAAGAGCGAGTCGGACTCGCACACCGAGGGTTCCGCACAAACTTTATTGAATGAAAGGTAAATTGCGGTTTACGATTTATGACGTATTAAAAAAACTACTAACTAGATCTCGTTCAAACCAATTTTCGGTGGAAGTTTACATGGTGATAATGTACATCATATATTTTTTTTAGTTTTATCATTCTCTTATTTAGAAGTTACAGAGGGGGGGACACACATTTTACCACTTTGGAAGTGTCTCTCGCGCAAACTGTTCAGTTTATACAAAAATTATATTAGAAACCTCAATAGACCTATCCATATACCCCACACGTATGGGTTTGATGAAAAAAAAATTTGAGTTTCAGTTCTAAGTATGGGGAACCCCCAAAATGTATTGTTTTTTTTCTATTTTTGTGTGAAAATCTTAACAGTTTCGGAAAAAATTGGCTGTGACATACGGACGGACAACCAGACATGACGAATCCATAAGGGTTCCGTTTTCTGCCATTTGGCTACGGAACCCTAAAAACCTCTTTTGGACCATTTTGTTATCGTGGTGTTGTCTCAGTAAAATACTGCCATTATACCTCTTCTGGCAGTCAAAAGGATCGAGCATTGATAACCATTCTATTAGGGCGTTTAAGACAGCTGGAGTATCGTCTAAATATTATAGTCAAAATCAAAGCCTTGGATTAATTTAAGAGATTTTATTTAACGCTACATAGAACTGAATCATAAAGAGTCAGCACGTACGTCTCTGGGCACCCTTCATATTGCGTCCGTAAGTCATGTTTTCCTTCAGTATACTAAAGTTAAGAACTAACTCAGAGAGGACTTTTTATTTATATAACGTTTTATTTAGACTAACTCAGAGAGACCTTTCTATTTATATCATAATTATATTCACACGTTATTCAAATGGCGGCGCCCACACGTTTTCATAATAAAATTGGAATAGGAACGTGTTTTTATAATAATTTCATGCTCCCCGCTGATCATATGGGGTTCATAAAAATAAAATAATATGCATCGTTAATACTGGTTTGCGAAGGTTACTATGTAAGAGTATCGAGAAATATTATCCTTAGGGGAAAAGAATAAAGATAAGCTACTCCAATGAAAATTAATAAAGAAGTTATCGGTAGTTAAGAACGAATCACATGAGACCGATTGGCCGATTGATTGCTGTCACCGTATAAGCGTAACGTACCATGCCAAACAGCGGATTGCAGTTAGATATCCTGATACACATATTTTATCTTGTTTGCAGTCAAAACTTACGCATCAAATTAGACGCGTTTTCTCCTCTTCTCCCTGACATAATCCCTCACCCACCTTTTACGAGTCCCCCGTGAAGGTAAAGCCTGTTTTACGTCGGAAACCACGCGGTAAATCCTGCCTTATTTACCGACAAAGCAACGCCCAATCAGATCGTATCTCAGTCACAGTTGATGGAGGCTGCATGATTTATCCGACGCAAATGAAGATGTGTTTCGATCGGGAGGTATTACCGCATACCGACCTCTAAGCTCTGTGATTGATAAGGGATGGTTTAAGCCTTTAAGCTTCCGTTGTAAATTATAAATCGTTGATTTTGTTAAAAGCAAATATGGGTTTGAGTAGAAAGTTATGGAATTTTAATTGACTGTATATTTGGTTTAGTGTTTGTAACCGTGACTTCTGAATGTCCTGGATTCGATCCTCAGGGCTTGTAAAATACTATTAGGTTTCTCACAAGGATTTTTCGGTGTACCAGTTCGGCGTCTGTAAAATGTTGCCGCCATATTACACCTCTACTTCCCTTCTAGTGATACAAGCATGATGGTGTTATGAGATGTGCAATTTAAATGTCAACTGTGTAGGTAGTGTATAACTGGTATACGGATCGTTAGTGGATGCCAATTTGGAACAAACATCGTGTCGTGTGTAGTTTGTGGAACAATCTATTTTCTCTTTGTGAGGTATCCTACGAATTCGAAGCGGCGATCGGCGGTGGCGACCTCTCGCATCCGGCCCTGGTTCAATCCATGGTCCGGAGCGAGACAGAATGGGACGCCGTCACCTCCTTCTGCGAAGCAGAGAAGGAGGTGGCGGAACGTGAGAGCGGGAGACGTCCCGGGCGTCGGGGACCACCACGTGGCCCCCGGCCACCGTAGGCGCGTGCCTGTGGACGGAGAGCTATGGCCTAGCTCGCCGTCCGTCTGTTAGGTTGTGTCGACGGCGCGTTCGTGTTTCACGGGCGCATCAAAGAGAGTCAGCAAAAGGAAGGGGTCCGCAAGGACCGATGCCTGCCGGGGCTGCGGGACTGTTCGAAAGAGATACCGTGGCCCCGGAACACAAAGGGCGATGAAGGAACATGGATGGATTTTAGTCAGTAAAAGTCTGACACTCCCTCCTGACTATTTGAACCTAAAAGCCTATGTCAATCCTAATGGAAGTCATTGCAGAAATAAGAAGAGCTTTGAAAGCGGTTACCATACTTAGTATAATTAATAGTCATTGTACGTTTTACTTGTGCTGCGGTTAATAAGTAATCAAAGTTATGTCCATCACGCAATACATTAGCACAACATGACATTACCACGCATCACTGCGCGGCGCACCGGACAGCTGATGTACCGCAGAATGTAATTGTTATGACCCATATTACGAAGATGACTGTCATGTAGGTATGACTATGCATTTTTTAAATGATACGATTTGATCTTAAATAAATAAATCGTTTAATTTCAAACTAGGTATTGCTTGTAGCAGATATATTTCATAAGCTGCTACTTGTTTCCCAACAACTCAATTAACGTTAGGCTATAACATTTTGGGGGTATTTTTCAATGTAATCCTCATGGAAAAATACACCAAACATGAATTACAATTGAAAATGAATAACCTTCATTGAGTATAAGACATTTAGGTATTAAATAGCCTGAAACAGCATGTACTTTGAAATAGGATGCTGTATTTATCTCATAATAGCGTAGGAACACTTTGTAATTCCGGGAATATTGTCATGCAAATTACTCGGTAACTACTGTACGGATTTGGGACATATAACCACTTTTTGGAATTCTCGTAAAACGATCTTTTCGAATACAATAATAGTTTTTGAATTTATTAAAACTTTTATTTTTTCCTAACCTTAACATCTATGAGACTTCGTGTGTTTCATTTCATGCAGCTGTCAAAGTATACAGGTCACACTTAGTGATTATGTAGTCGCATTTAAACATCCGTTTTTTACGCAAATTACATTAACGCGAACAACTAAGTCATGTTCGTGTATGGGATGCTGTAACGTATTATTTATTACGTACTGCTTTAAATCAAAAGATAGTAAAAATAATTTATTATTTATTTTTTATGTCATCATTCTACGTAGAAAGAATATTCAATGTGAAGATTTGATTGATTTTGGGTTGTCAGTCTATAGATGTTCTGTGTCACTCTGTGTGTCAGTCTGAGACCGACAGCGGGGTACGTCTCCCGCGTTCCTCAGCCTCACTGTTTTTTTGACAGTTCAAAAAAAGCGCATGTGATTCCGATAACCTCATACGCGCCACGTGCGCGCGGTTTTTTTTCTTTTCTTTTTTGCGCCGGACTCCGGCCCAGGCCTTTGTATTTAATTAGAAGCAGTGTGAATAACATGAATCTGTGAAGCTATTTGTGTGATCGTGATTCCTCGTAGGACAGTCAACGGCGGTCTGTGTTCACTGTAGTTCTGTAACCAGTGAGCGATTCCAATAGGACTTCAACGCCGTTACACCTTCACTTGTTTACACGCGCATCTCAGATAATGTTTTTATCTGCACCTTCGCTTCAAGGAAAAACTGAAGAGTCTTTGACCATCTTCGGCTCATCATGTCATCTGACCAGCCTCATGGGGAAGTACTACATCCGTAGGGCTTCGCACCAGCGACGCTGCCACTAACCCTGTGTGGTAGACGATCTCAAGGACTACTCGCCCTGTTTGCTGCTTCTCTTCGCCTCCTGCATCCCGTGCCAACTTCTGCGCACCTTTGTTAGGTGTGCTGGAGGGGTCCTCCAGTATCCTCTACGTGCCCAGGCTTCGAAAGACACTGTCGAATTGTGCCTAGGTGAACGTCTGGTATACCATCTTCGTGGGGAACCAACTATTGCTTCGGTAGCAATACGTGATCGGAAGTGTGCGTTCATGGTACTATGAGTAAGTAATTTTTTTCTATGTTATCTGGCCAGAAGTTTAGAGTCAGTGCGCGTCATATTCCATAGGCACCATGGCCTCGTTCCTGCTTGGACAGTCTAATTTTAAGATGCTTGATTCTACCCTTAATATATTTAATTTAATTTTTAGAAAAAACAATATAGTGTTGTTACTTCCAAGTTAAATATCTTAGTTTTATTTAAAATAAATCTCCCATAGATTTCTAAAGCAAGAGGTCCTTGAACTAATAGTTGGATGCTGAAAACCGAGAGATTGAAGAATCTTTTTATTTGAAAAGTGCATATAATACTAATCGTGTGTCTCTTTCCCAATTTACTTAACAACCAAAAAAATAGACTATTATTATTTTTTTCTTTTTCACATACGACATGCTCAAAGTAGCAACCTTAGATTTTTCTTTTCATTTTATTTTTACTTTGGAATAATAGGCAGTTAAACTAATTACGATTGTCAGTTTAACTAATATCTATAGGCTAGTCATTAAATTATCTGCATCATCATCGTCATCTGCGTAGCCTTTCCCCAACTATGTTGGGGTCGGCTTCCAGTCTAACCGGATGCAGCTGAATAGCAGTATTTTACATGGTGCGACTGAGTCATTAAATTATCTGCATTCCAAATTATCGAAGGATTGACTACGCAGTTGCTTCAGCATAACAACCGACTATGACATGGCTATGCCGTAGCAAAAGCTTATTCATTTCTCATTTCAGTTGACGATATAGAGCAAAGATTTATAATTAAAGTTCCCTTGTAGGTACCTTGACGACGGTATTACGTAGAAGTGTAGCCGGTACGAGCACGGCACGTGTGCGATACGTGAACGGTGGCAGCTATTTTTATTTGTTGGACGAGGGTGTGACGTTTGAGGGATACCTTTGTCATTGTGCGTAATGTGTTATATTTCTTTACTAAAGTAAACTATTAAACCTTTTGTGTTAATTAGTGTTTAATTTTCTTTTGGTGTTCCTGCATGGATAGGTTAGGGGTATCTATTCGAAGACTTTTTCTAGACAGAAACTACGAAATGCCACTTCGTCCACGTTACGTCTGGTCATGCACTTTCTGGGCATTATAATACTACACGATAATGACGAGGAATTACTTTACCCCTGCATAATATATGAACAAGTGAACAACCCTACTGAGAGTGGCCAAAATAACATTTGTCTGCTGGTGACAGCCTCATACTCGCCCCCTGCCGTCCCAGTACAAATATAGGTGTCTTTTTAAACGAGACCTAACTGTAAGCACCCAGATATTCCCTTTGATCCGCCGGACGAGGACGAGGGTACGACATTTGACAATGTACCTTCGTTACTCCACTATCGTCTTTGTGTCACTCTTAAAACTATTTTACGCTAAACATATTGTGGAAGATCATTAAAAGATAAAGGTTTATCTTTTTTACTGAAAACAATAAACAACTGTCATTTATTATTCATGTTGATATTATAATTGGTGATACACCATGCCGAAGTTGTAGTTGAAAGTCAAAAGTGTGTACATATTAAAGTGTCTTTTATACTATCTGCAACGTCCGTGTTACATTATCCTACGTTGAGTACCAGCAAACAGTTAAAAAACACCCACACGGTTCTCCACCAATAAATGCTATGAATTTTTGAAACGGGTCAAAAATGTGACCGAAGATTGGCCAAAATACTTAAGTTTCTTATTACGTTCCTTTCGATTCAGCGACTCAGCAGGTGTGTCGTTACAGCCAAATACGCCGAAAGTAAGATGAGCACCACATCAGTGCGGCATGACATGGCGGGCTGGAGTCAAAAATGAGGATCAGGCAGAGGAGTATTGTCACGCCTACGTTCATAACAAAATTCTATTTGATAAAAGACGGATGTACTTACCGCTTCTTTATACTCGTATGTTATTTTTGTGTACAAACACCTCTCTTTGGTCGGGGGTTAAAAATAGATTGTCATCTATTCATAACCATATTTATAGGCACAATGTTGGATTCAAAAGCAACTTAGGCAAAAATAAAATTTTCAAGAGATTTTATCTTTTGTTCGTACTCGTTAATGTTGTATGTGGGATTCGAATATACAACTTCGATTTATATTCATCATCATTGTCCTGCCCTTTTCTCAATTAATTTGGGCACATCATTTGTCTTCTTCTTCCATACTTATCTCACCAGTCTTACTCTTCATCCCATCAGTCACCTTCTTTCTAGCCATATCATCATCACACAGTCCATCCATCGCTTCTTCGGTCTTCGCCCTCCTCACGAGATTTCCCTCATTCCACTGCGTCACAAGTCCATAGCATGAGTAACCATGGAATTTCATGGTGGTTCTTTTCCATAGGAAACGACCAACCCGAACCGTGCACCAAGTTTTAGCCGTTTTATAAGCGCTCATGTAGGCCTAGGTATGTCAAATAAAAAATTCTGATTTCAAGACGACCACACAACCTATACTGCACTGCACTGCAACAGCCCATAACGTCCACTGCTGGACATAAGCCTCTCCCATGATGGGAGGAATTTGCCGTAATCTCCACGCTTGGCAGGCGGATTGGAGATCGCAGTGATGAAAGACTAACAGAAAACGCACAACCTATAATGAATAATATATTATGTTGTTCAATTTGAAGTCTCCAACCCTCTGAAAATAGAAAACTAAGTAGTTTTCAACAGCTAATAGCGAGGTGTGGGCCTGCTAGGTAAAGTAGAAGTCGCGTTTCCCAATTAAGAATAGTTTCAATCATTGTCTAGAACTTACTCAGTAACACTGAGGTATCAGTGTCAATTAAAAATTTATTCATTTTGTCTCGATTTGCGGTGACTAGATATAAAAACATTAAAACCTAGACAATTCTATTAAAATCTAGTATTTTTTGTAAATAATCTACACTTAATTAAAAATACATCGTTTGAACTCTGAAATGCATGGGTTTCGTAGAACTTGTCACTTATATGTGTAATCATCACTGCATATTATAAAACAAAGTCCCCCGCCGCGTCTGTCTGTCGCTATGTATGCTGAGATCTTTAAATCTACGCAACGAATTTTCATGCATTTTTTAATAGATAGAGTGATTCAAGAGGAAGGTTTTAGTATATAATTTGCGGGTGGGCGAAGCCGCGGGCATCAGATAGTGTCACATAAAGCATAGGTACTCGAAAGTTATGTTATGTAACAGAGTTGTACAACGTTTACGATCTCATAATATTATACTCAAAATATTAAAACTTAGTACAGATCAAAGTGTTTAAATAAAAAATCAAAATGCGTTTTATTACGTACCTACCTCACCATTTGCCTAGCCTTTTCCCAATTATTTCAGGGTCGGCTTCCAGTATAACCGGATGCAGCTGAATATAATTATAATATTTTACATGGAGCTGCTTCTCAACTCAGTTACTAAGTACCTACCTAAACCATAAGTCTTGCAGATAACATTATGTGTAGAAATTTACAAACGGTATCATCACAATCATTGATGGTCTGGACAAGTATAGATATTTCGCATTGTTTCTTAGGACGTAACAATACACACGTTACAGAACTCATTCACTTTTTATTACTTACGACAGCATAAAGTTTACTACGGCGTATTCCTTACAAAAAATAAACGTTCAATTCGTCACACGGAAAGAAAACGTCTTCAATTAGGTGACGGATCGCTTCACGTTTCAGGACTCAACAAACGAACGACTCAACTTAGATATAGAACGTTAAGTAAAAGGTAGAGTAGCTCCGTAGTCCCACTTTTGCGTAGTCAGGTGGTTGCAAGTGCGAAGGGCGTATGATGTGTGTTGTGTTCGATCCTTATTTTGGGCAAATATTATTGGGTTTTTCATGTTGAGATTTTTTTCTATCCCAACCCACTATTTTGATTTGTGACCGGTTGATGGTTGGCTGAAAACTGCACCTAACTCATTATACTATATACGAGTAAAGCTCGATTACCACTCACTGACAGAATTGTTCTCCCAGATGGTGGATGAGGAGGTGGGTATATTTTGACAGATTCGTAAACAAGTAACTCCCGCGAGTATGGGAAAAGTGCTAAACCTCCCCTTTTCACCCCCCTTCTTCCCCCCCCCTATCGTATCTCGGAAACTAAGAGACCCGTATTTTTTGTTTTTTACGGATTCGTATAGAGGAGGCTCGGAAAAGTAAAAACCAGTTTTCAAAAGTTGACCCACTGGGGGACAAGTGGGTCAACTTTTGAAAACTGGTTTTTCTCTCCCCTTTAGGCGGATCTCGGAAGTTGAGAGACTTGGAACATTTCTTTTTGCAGATTCGCAAGGAGGGGCCTAGAATTGGTCAAAATCATTTGTATAACCTCCCCTCCCCAGCCTCCCCTAAAATTGAAAGGGCTGTAACTTCATAACGGTTAGAGATAGCCATTGGGTGTTTGAACAAATATTATAGTAGGCGTCGAAACCTGTGTGGTGGTAGGTAGGTCCTGAGTGGAGCGAACCTGCGAGACCGAGTGGAGCGAAGAGTGTAACGAAGGTTGAGTGGGTGAAGCGTAACTCAGCGGCGACGACAAGCAAATTTTAGGGTAATGTTTTTTTTATGGGTCTGAGTTTTTAAATAAGGTTTTTCACTTTAGTTTTTTTTGTTATTATTTTTTATTAGTTTTTATAATGTTTTAGGGGTTCTTATAGGTTTTCAAAATATTTAAAAGATTTTATAAAATTTACAAAATCTTTTAAGGACTCTAATGGATTTTCCAATTCCTTTAAGGATTCTTATGGATTCTCAAAATTTATAAGGGTAAGGAATACTTCTTAAGAACACGACGACACAACGCAAATACTAGTCTTATACTATAAACCTAATGTTATGTGAAAAGGCTTGTTTCAAACTCTCAGCATCACGCTTTTAATAGGTGACAGAATCAAGCATGCTCCTGCAAGCCATCTGTTTACTTACAATGAACATAAGGACTTTCAGAGTCTCTCACTTAGTTTTAACGGTCTTCGTGACGACATGACAACGAGTCGACTCAACAATGGATAATGAGACGAAGTTCAGTGCTGCGCCTATTATTATTCACTGTATCCCCTTGATTAATTTCGCCCTCCTTTCTTTGTCGTCAGATGGAAGGGCTTAGAAGGCTTATCAGGAAACTGCAGCTCCTTGGAAGAGTATTACCTATACCTGAATAGGTTAATATAATATGTCTGTTGATAGCTTATTAAGTTTAAACTCCACTTTGGTTTAACGATATCATCATCATCATCAGCCTATGATGTTCCCACTGCTGGGACACGGCCTCCTTTCAATGAGAGGGAATGGGCTATAATCCACCACGCGGGCGCAGTGCGGATTGGTAGATGGCACATGTCTTCGAATTTTTTCTAGGACATGCCGGTTTCATCACGATGTCTTCCTTCACCGTTTTGAGAGCAGTGGTGCTGAAATAAATTACCCTCTGAATAGCGGTTGACCACACTTGTTGCGTGGTGTTCTTCAATGGACCGCGCGAAACCACATGTGTTGCTCGCGTCTGTTTGAAGATATTTAAAAAAAAAAAACGAATAAAACGTGTGGTGTCAGTCTGTTTTAGGGTTTATTTCCAATTTCTATAACATTTCCGAACGACATACCAAAAGTCCCAGCTCTGTTCCATTGACAATGTCAAATAATATAAACAAACATTCCGCGCCATTTCTTGCGTCATCGTGTTAGCGTTAGCGTCACATTTCAAGTGATTGCGAGCTAGTTATGGATACACCTCGCCCGTCTGCTCTAGATTAAGCTAAGTACATATATGTCTGTCTCCATGCTAGTACCTAGATATCGTTTGCAAGCTCAGCGGTCTATGTCCGTTGGATGAGCCATGTATGCTTTGGAATTCAGAATAAAACTCGCCTCCAAATCGGCAGTACGTGTTCTCATTTTTATCCTCAGTAAAAATCCTGAGTAGTTAGTTTATTGTTAAAAAGGTTTCTCACGCTCCGAAACCAAAAGTGGCGCAGCCGGTAGGATTTCCTCCTTGAAATCCGTAGTTTCGCGTTTTTCTGTCGTCCAAATTCGACTGGAGAAAAATTAGGCGTAAACCTACGAAAGCAGAGGAAATCCTCGAACCAAACAAATATTCTTTTGAATCGCGTGAGTGCAGAAATCATCGAGTATGGGAGTCGCGGGCGGTTGGTGAGTAAATCTTTTCGCCAATCCTATGTTCCCCTATTCCTCCTATATTTTTCATAAGTTTTAAATGTTATTCTAGAGATCAAATCTTGCTCATTATAACAGTGTTTAGTCTTTAGTTGATAACTCTGTATCAAATTATATAGTCTTATCTCTGTTCAATTCACAGAACATAAAACATAGAGTAGTGTAAATGTTAGAGAGTTCACATTTTTATTATAATGTTCTAATCTTGAAAAATTAAATTGAGAAAAATAAACTGTATTAACTGTTAATTCTATTAGGGGTATTAATCTAAAGTTATTTGTAAGGAAAAACAATTTTTCCAAATTCTTCATTATTAAGTACAGAAGTTTTTTAAATTTTACTTTCCAAACATAATCCAGTATTCTCGATTATAATAGTGCTTTAATTGTGTTTGTTGTATTTTAAGTGTGTGTGTAAATTTTAATAGGATTGTTTTAAAGCCAACTGCAACCTCTGACCAAATCATTACTCTATAATCATGACGACGCCCACGCCCACAATAGTTCCAGTTGCACCAATACCAAACGAAATTGTTAACTTAATCCCACTGTATAACGGTGATAAAAGACAGTTAAACCTTTATTTGAGAAAATGTCAGTACATAGTTGATCGATTTAAGGGCAGTGTAGAACAAAATCTTTATGTTTTTAATGTTTTAACGAGTAGATTGAAAGAGGATGCAGCTGCGCTCTTATCGGAACGTGAAGATATTGTTACATGGTCGGCATTCAAAGATTTGCTGATTCAACATTTTGGAGACCCTCGCAGTGAAGCATGTATTAATATTGAATTAGAATCATTAAAAATTAAGTCCGGTGAAAACTTTTTAAACTTTTGTAATAGAATCCAAAATGTTAGCTCGTTATTAATGTCGAAGGTGAATACAATTGATGATGTGGAATTAAGACGTGCTAAGGCAATTATCTACAACAATACGGCTCTGAATGTATTTTTGTACAACCTTCCTGAAAATATGGTGCGTATCGTTAGGCTTAAATCGCCTACAACCTTAGAAGCAGCTTTGAGTATCGTACTTGAAGAAGTCAATTTCTTAGATCAATACAATATGCGTAACCGCATTCATGGTAATAGTCAAATTCCGGGATCAACTTCAAGGTCATCGGTAACCCAACCAGAGGCAAACAAAGTTACCGTACCTTTTCAGCCTACACAAATTAAGATACCTCAAACAATGGGTCAAGGTCAATCATTCAAGCCAGTATTCGAGTATCGTCCCCAAGCGGGTTTACAACCGTTTGGTTATAGGCCAGTTCAACAGTTTGGTTATAGACCACCACAACCGTTTGGCTATAAGCCACCTCAACCATTTGGCAATAAACCACCTCAACCGTTTGGCTATAGGCCACTTCAACCGTTTGGCTATAGGCCACCACAACCATTTGGCTATAGGCCACCTCAACCGTTTGGTTATAGACCACCCCTACAGTTAGGTTACAAACCACCGCAACAGACTGGATCGAATCTTCCCCACGTATTAAAACCTCAAAATCAAGACAGTGACGTCGATCTATGAGAACAGCCCAACCTAAGCAGCAACACGGTTTTAATTTAAACGAGCTCACTATGAACGATTACGTATATGAATACGATTCATTTTATGACGAATTTTACTCATACTATTATAATTTAACAAATGACTATGACTACACAAACGATATTAACTATTACTATGGTAACGAAGGGTGTATAAACGATTCTAAAGTATTTAATGACAAATTAGAACCAACAAATGACAGTGATAAAGTGGATTTTCAAGAAAAAGCCTCTTTGAAGGACAAGAAGTCTTAGCACTAAATTGCGATCCAAATTTAAAGCTTCCCTACATATACTTAGAAGAAATAGACGCAAGAATGATGATTGACACTGGTAGCATGAGATCATTCATTAGTTCTCGAAAGGCTTATGAATTCTTTCGTGAATACATTAAGAAAGAACATTTTCAAGTGGTAAGCACCCATGCTTCGAGTAGACACGATGAAGTAATGGAAATTCCTCCGTTACCTTCCTTTGTAACCAACACTTGGCATAAATTTTATTTATATGACGTTGATGCACGATATGACGGACTTATTGGTAATGACCTATTACTACAATTAAACGCAGTAATTGATTTAAAAAACCAAGTATTAACAACTAACACTACCTGTATTCCAATAATTAATAATAACTTAAATTATATTATTGATATACCGTCACGAACAGAACAACGAGTTAAGTTACCTGTCAATGAATATTCAAGTGAAGCTATTCTAGATTTTCAAGAATTTGAGAATGGTCTGCGTATGCCTAGCGCTATAGTAAATTGCGTAAAAGGATACGCATACACAGTCATTCAAAATACTTCAGATAGTCCAAAACGACTAAATATATAACAACCCTTTACAGTAACTAAATATGAAAATAATGAATGTAATATAAGTTTTACTAAAAACAATACTGATATAGAGATAGACAAGTTGCTTGAAGACAATTTGAGGAAACTCAGACTAGACCATACCAACGATGAAGAACATGAAAAGATTTATAGACTTTGCGAGGAATTCAAAGACATATTTTACTGTGACCAAATTCCCTTGACATTCACTAATTCGGTAAAACATCACATAAGGACTAAAAATGAAGACCATATATATGTGAAACCGTATAGACAGGCTCCGTTTGTTCAAAACGAAATTAACAAACAAGTTGACCAATTAATAAAAGACAATGTCATACAAGAGTCACATTCTCCTTGGAATGCTCCTGTTCACCTGGTGTCTGAAAAGATGGACGCATCTGGTGAAATTAAATACAGGATGGTGATTGACTTTAGACGACTTAACGAAATTACTATTGATGACAGATACCCCCTACCGAACATTCATGACCTTTTTGACAAGTTAGGAAAGAGCACTTATTACACTACGC
Organism: Xestia sexstrigata; assembly: GCA_941918905.2. Taxonomy (NCBI): domain Eukaryota; kingdom Metazoa; phylum Arthropoda; class Insecta; order Lepidoptera; family Noctuidae; genus Xestia; species Xestia sexstrigata. The sequence continues at coordinate 24,819,622 of OW799201.2, forward strand.
TTGATTTAGCCAGTGGATATCATCAGATAGAGTTAGATGAAAGGTACAGGTAGAAGACAGCTTTTTCCACTCAAAACGGTCATTTTGAGTTCCTCAGAATGCTGTTTGGTCTAAAAACCGCACCAGCCACATTCCAAAGGACAATGGATAACGTTTTACGTGGATTGCAAGGACTACACTGTATGGTATACTTAGATGACATTATAGTCTATCCCTTGATAATATGATACAGAATTTACGGACTGTTTTTGACAGAATCAGGGCCACTAACATGAAAATTCAACTAGATAAATCACAGTTAAAGAAGTACTTTACCTTGGACACACAATTACCAAAGACGGACTAAAACCTAATGACGACAAAATTACGGCTGTACTTAATTATCCCGTACCAAAAACCACGACTGAGATTAAAAGTTTTCTTGGACTAGTTGGGTACTACCGACGTTTCATCAAGGACTTTGCAAAAATTACACAACCATTGAAATCTTGTTTGAAAAAGCGAAAAAAAATTATAATCGACCAGAAATACATTGATGCATTTAACAAATGTAAAGAACTCTTGACACACGCCCCTCTTTTACAATACCCCGACTATGACAAACCCTTCATTCTTACGACTGATGCGTCAAACATAGCTCTGGGCGCAGTTTTGTCACAAGGACAAATTGGCAGTGACAAACCTATTGCTTACGCTAGTCGCACTCTTAGCGATACCGAATCACGTTATAGTACAATCGAGCGGGAATTGCTTGCTATAATTTGGGCAGTAAAACATTTCAGACCATACTTATATGGTCGAAAGTTTTACATATACACTGACCACCGTCCTTTAGTATGGCTCCGATCTCTGAAAGATCCAAGTAGTAAACTTACACGTTGGGGACTCCGTTTGCAAGACTATGACTTTGAATTGATTTACAAAAATGGCAAACAAAATACCAATGCCGATGCCTTTTCTAGAATTAAAATTAATGCTTTAGAATCCGACGATGATAACGAATCACTTGCAGTTCACGTTGACGAAGAAGGGCCAGAATACCTAGATAGAGTAGCTACAGAAAAGTCCACGGTTAAAAAGAAAAGAGAACGCAGCAATTCATCAACTATAACAATATCCGACACAAGTAGAACCGCAACTGCTAGTTCTATAGAGTTTCCCGACGAAAACATTAATGAATACCCTGTTCCGTTAAAAGTTAGTAAATCTGATACAGTTCATTCAGCTTTAAACGAGTCCACTGGAATACCAATTTTACAAGAAGCTATAGACACGAAACCGAATCAAATTTTAGTGTTCTCATGGCTCAAAAATGAAATGCAAGTGAAGGATCTCTCGCGTGACAAACAGAAAGTATTAGAAGTTTTCTTACCAACAGATAATCCAGAATTGATAAAAGAATTTTTGAAACAATACATTAAACCAAAATTAAAGTACTTCATTTATTTTGAAGAAAATGAGCATCGCAAGTTATTCGGTAATATAATAATTCAGCTTTTTAGGAAAGATTTGATTAATTTTTATGAATGCACAGAACGAGTAATTTATGTGGAAGATGAAAGAGAACAGAGAGCTATAATAGTTAAGCATCATGAAGGACACACATGCCATCGCGGCATCAAAGAGACATTGGTTAGGCTTCGTAGGAACTATTTTTGGGATAGAATGCAGGAGACAGTAGCGGCAGTTATAAATACTTGCGAGGCATGTCAGAAAATGAAATATGATAGAAAGCCCATTAAACCTATCCTACAGCTGACACAAACACAGAATGCTCCGTTTCAGGAATTATTTATACTCTTTAGTATTGAAGGTAAAACTTACCTAACCCTTATAGATGCTTTTAGTAAGCTAGGTCAGGCTATCGAAATTCAGAACAAATCTACCCCAGAAGTTGTCCGTGCTCTAATGAAGTATTTTTCATACTACGGCGTTCCTAAAAGGATAAGTTCCGACCCAGGGTCTAAGTTCAATAACGAGTTGATGAAAGAATTTTTAAGCTTACATAAGGTTAAACTTCACATTGGCACACCCAATAACCCCAATTCAATGGGTTTGATAGAACGATTTCACTCCACTATAATTGAAATATACAGATTGGTTAAGTACGACAAACAATGTACAGATGCGGCGTCAGTAATGATGTACTCGATTATGGCATATAATCATTCTATTCACTCTGTTACCGAACTCACTCCATTCGAAGTTGTTTTCGGACATACTGATACAAATAACCCGTTTAGCATAGAGTTAGAAAAACAATATTTTCAAAAAATGGTCAAGGATCATGCAAAACGAACCAGGGTCATGTACACACATTTGAAAGATAAAATGGTAGCAATCAAAGAAAAACGTAGGGAAAGAAAGAGCGATGAAGTTGAAATTGAGTATAATGAAGGCGAGGTTATTTTTGCGAAAGACGTGAACAAGCGTAAAAGTAAAGACAAACCAAGATACGTAAAAGCAAAAGTTATAGGTCAGGCTGAAAGAAATATTTTACCAATTCAAATAGGAGAAAGAATTACTAAAACCCCAATTAAAAATGTTAAACGCCCTCCGCAGGTGGTGTGGCATGCTGTCGGTAGTGATGCCCTCGCTGGCCCTTCATCTGCAAAATCTTGAAGGAAACCCAGGTATATTCCCGGTAAAAGAAGGTCTGGCACACATTCAAACTGATCACTGGACTATAGTTAAGCTTATTACTTTAGAAAAGATTTATAATGATTTAAGTTACATATCCAGCAACTACTAACAAATGTGTAAACTTATCGATTGGAATGCATCATATTCCCAAGAATTCACAAGTATGAAAACACATACAGAGTTTATACGCGATATAACTATAGAAAAATATCGACAACTTGTTCCGCAGAAACGTTCTAAAAGAGGCCTTATAAATCCATTGGGTTCTATTATAAAATTAATAACTGGTAACCTAGATCACGATGACGCCGTTAGGTACGAAGAACTTATTTCCAAATTAAATCATAATCAAATAATAATAATAATAATATAATAATAAATAATAATAATAATAATAAATAATAATAATAATAAATAATATAATAATAATATAATAATAAATAATAATAATAATAAATAATATAATAATAATATAATAATAAATAATAATAATAATAAATAATATAATAATAATATAATATATAATATAATTGCTTCAAAAAAAATAACTATTGTCTCCAAGATGTTTGATAGTTTTATTAATGTAACCGAAACAATAAATCAGAACACTGTATACTTTCATAATCGCCTAACAAAGATGGAACTGCTTCTGAAAGATTTATCTGCTAAGCAAAACCATTGGATTTTTCTAACTTCCCTTACGGGATTATTTTCTGTATTCACGAGTAGTTTTCGTACTGTCTTTGCTAGGCTAAGTGAAATTGAAACAGCATTAGCGTTAAGTAAACTATCTGTGTTACATCAATCACTAGTGAACTCTACAGAATTATTGTATAATTTAGAACAGATTTCTTACTCTGGGAACTTAGTGTATCCTCCACTAGAAACAAATTTATTGAAAATAGAGTAGACCATTTGTGTAAAGTCATTCATTAAATATAATCAGCAAACATTTATTATGGAAATTCCACTTACAGATAACTCATCATATAACTATTATAAGATTTATTCCTTACCAATGTTCCATGAATCCGAAAATAAAACCTTGGCTATTATTCCCAAATATCCTTACCTTCTGGCGAAAGGAACGAAATACTTACCGCTAATAAAACCATGTCGACCACTCTTTGCTGGCAATCAGTTTTTATGCACTGCAGACAATCAAGCCTTATACTATGAACTTACCTGTGCAGAACAGTTGATGAAATTTGAGGACGACCATACTCCCTGTAAACAACGAGAAATCCAAATTGAGAAAGTCAGGGTCCAGCAAGTCAACGCAGCTAGCTGGCTCCTTTATAATAGATTGAGAACAACACTGACTAAGCAATGCGGAGAAGAGACCAGTAACCAACTTGTATTCGGCACTTACCTGGTGACAATAGACGAGCCTTGTGACCTGCAAATCTATGGAATTCATATTCACCGTCGGATTTCAGTTGAGTTGGAAGTTGTAGAGAAGATTCCCATTGTCACACTACCCCAGTTGCACGTGAATGCCACTCTTTTCAAATCAAGTGCAGTTAATATAGAAGAAATCAGTTTAGACGAAGTGAAAAATATGGCCTTTTCGTTAAAACATAGTGAAGTGATCGAAAGTGTTTTGAATAAAAGGAAAGACTTTAACTTCAGTGAAAATTTAGGATATGTCAGCTTAGGTTTAGTTATTTTTAGTTTTCTTTCGTTTTTAGTTTATATAACCTGGCTAAAATCGCCGAAATGTTTGTTCTTGCAAAATTATCGGAATGACTCTCAAATCGAACCGTCCGATAATTTCGCTCTTAGGGTAGGAGGAGTTAGGGCACGCCACAATAGTGGCGGTAAGTCCCCTCTTTGAGGAGTGGCTTGAGAGACGCCACGGCGTCCTCACCTTCCGCCTGACGCAGGTCCTCACCGGACACGGTTGTTTCGGGAGGTTCCTGCACCGAATCGGGCGGGAGGAAACGCCCGGGTGTTTCCATTGCGAGGATCGACCGGAGGACACGGTGGAGCACACGGTGGAGGTGTGCCCCGCGTGGGCGGAGCACCGCCGTGTCCTCGAAGCGGCGATTGGCGGCGGCGACCTCTCGCGTCCGGCCCTGGTGCAAGCCATGGTCCGGAGCGAGACTGAATGGGACGCCGTCACCTCCTTCTGCGAAGCAGTAATGCTAGAGAAGGAGGTGGCGGAACGTGAGAGGGAGAGAACCTCACAGCGTCCCGGCCGCCGCGGGAGACGCCCCGGGCGTCGGGGGCCACCACGTGGCCCCCGGCCACCGTAGGCGCGGGCCTGTGGACGGTGGGCTATGGGCTAGCTCGCCGTCCGTCCGTCTCATGACGACAGGCCGTGTCGACGGCGCGTTCGTGTTCCACGCGCGCCTCAAAGAGAGTCAGCAAAAAGGAAGGGGTCCGCAAGGACCGATGCCTGCCGGGGTTGCGGGACTGTTCGAAAGAGATACCGTGACCCTGGAACACAAAGGGCGATGAAGGAACATGGATGGGTTTTAGTCAGTAAAAGTCTGACACTCCCTCCCGCTCCGCCCAGAGCGGGAGAAGTCATTTGATGATTTCCCATCCGAAAAAAAAAAAAAAAAAAGGGTAGGAGGAGTTATGGATACACCTCGCCCGTCTGCTCTAGATTAAGCTAAGTACATATATGTCTGTCACCATGCTAGTACCTAGATATCGTTTGCAAGCTCAGCGGTCTATGTCCGTTGGATGAGCCATGTATGCTTTGGAATTCAGAATAAAACTCGCCTCCAAATCGGCAGTACGTGTTCTCATTTTTATCCTCAGTAAAAATCCTGAGTAGTTAGTTTATTGTTAAAAAGGTTTCTCACGCTCCGAAACCAAAAGTAGCTACGCATTTGTTATTGTAATATAGTGTTATACCTTTAAATGTTCGTGACAAGTTGTACTATCGTGTTATGATAACGCAAATTAGATTTCGAATCGCAAAGTTGCAGTATTTCGCCTGTGAAAACGCGTAGGTATAAATACCTATAGTGATTGTGAAGTGTGAAGAAATACGTGATTTAGTGATTAAAACGTGTGTGAAAACGTACAAATAGTGTTTAATAAGTGTGGTGATTAGATTTTTCAACTATCTACACCAAAAAAACAAGTGGTTTCGTGTTTTTTTTTGTTTGTTCGTCCAACCGCGGCTGGCAAAATTAGTTACCAGATGTAAACAAACAGTGAGTATCTAGGTTGTAATGAATGTTTTGATATGATGCTAATGAGATATTAATGAGATTGTGGTCTTGTTGGAAAGGAAATATAATCTAGTTTATTTTGATATAAAAAAATGGATAAGAAGTTAATAGTTGTTGAGCAAAAATAATATTTTATTTGCAAAATATCCGTTTTTATCACTGTTTTTCAAGTTCTACTTTATGGACTTACAATTATAATTTGATACTCCAAAAGTATCAAATTATAATTGTAAGTCTTGATATTTAGTTTAATAGTTTCCTTATCTATTCTGCTATTCACTGTAAATTTTATAGAACTATAACTCTTGTAGTTTGCGATCGACAAGTGTTTTTATAAAAAGTGTCAAATTACGTGCAAATTTTCGCGGACCTCCGCAATTTGCCGCGGTGGGGGGTAAAACGGAGCGCAGACGACGCTCGTCAGAGGTTACACAAAATAATGCACCTGTCTGAGTTCGAACCCACGACTTACTGTTCATAAGTCGGGGAAGCCACCACTGGGCCACCGCTGCTCTTTAACGATATAAGATAACGTTAATGTTAGTATCATGTGAGTTATAATTGAGTAAATTTTTTTTTTATTCTTGTAAATACAAAATCACGATTATTAATTATTTATAACGTGCAGTATTCTTACAGAGTTTTAGAAAAGCACAGTCGATGAATTTCTCAGAACTCCATTCAACTATGCGAAGTAATGACACGCCGCGCCGGTCACATGGACCACCTTCTTTGCCACTGCCCATTTATCTAATTGCTTCATTCAGGCCATCTCATCAAGAAATTGTTAGTCATTCACTATGAATAGTACGAGGTTACCACGGTCGTATTGTTCTAACGTATTCACTGCAGCATGTAAAACTTGCACTATGAGTATGTATGACAGGTCATTAGCAAAACCTATGAATTACATACTAACTTATCGTATTCGATGTTGTATGTTCAGTCGAGGACTTTAATTGATGAGCCACTTGCCACTATTCGTATTTTAGCCGTGTAATGCAAATCGGGTTTAGTCGGTAATACTCGTACTCGTGAATGTATGAAAGTGCAAATATGGAAAGTAGTGAAAGTGGCCTAAAAATGAAAGTCCTCGATTTTAGAATTCTCCAATTATCTTCAAAATACTTCAATTTCCGCTTGCAAATATTTATTTAATGGGGTGAATTCAAATATTGATTCTTATTAGGTTCTAACTGGGGACACAGGCAAAAGAGAGCGTGGGCCATAATCCACCATAATCGGACCCATTGCGGGTTGGTAAAGTCAAGTATTGTTTTTCTATTAAAAATAAAGCGTAATTTCGCTTTTCTTTTATTCAATAAATGTTCGGTTTATCGTGTAAACATACGAACACACAACAGATAGTTGTACCCTATTACGGTGGAAGAAAATGCTCGTTAATAAGCTGCGGTTCGACGTAACGAGCAGAAAAGCCACAATAAATAAGGTTCATTTATTAACAAACTGTGATATTGTACTTGTTAAGGTTGTTTTCGGCCTTTTTGAAAACATATTGACATAATTTACTGATAGATTATTGCCCTAATGAAAAGTTCAGCCATTAAAAAGATGAAAACCAAAAGTCTTTATTAAAATAAATCTTTTAATCAGCACTTTTTGAACATCAAAAATTAATTATATAAGTTAGACCCCCCAAAACCAAAGTAGTGTTTTAGCTGGGGAGAAACAGAGGACAGAGGTGGCAAGAACTCCTCAGCAACATTACCCGTAGCTCAGCGGAAGAGTTGTGCCTAATGCATGTGCACCAAACTTGCATGTAGCATGGAGGGATACTTAACCCACATAATCTGCATCAGTGGTCCCAAACAATTACATTCTATCTGATTCAAATTTTTCTATTTCCGAATCGTAATTTATTGTCAGTGGGTCTTCTGCGCCATACTGTAGTGGGGCTGGTGTAGCAGTTCTTTACGCGTCCCGGTCTGGTCATAAATGTCGTATGATACAAAAACAGCGCCCAGTTCATAACGATGTTCAAATGTACACTTTTATTTGAGGCTCGACATAATCAAATTTGAAGTTTTACTTAAATTAAATAATTTATAACTATTGTTATTGAAAGACTAAATATTTAAAGACTAGATCATAAAAAATAAAACCGACTTCAAGAACAAAAACAAAAAGAAAACATAAAAAAGTGAAAAATCACTTTAGCTTCAGAAGCCGGTGACAAGAACATCAAATCAATCAAACAAAGGTCAAGCTAAAGCTTTTTTTGATTGATTTAGTTTTTTTGGTCACCGGCTTCTAAAACTATGGTTATTTTTAACTTTTTTTATATTTGTGTTTTTTTGAATTCGAATATAAATTAAATATTCAATACAAATCCCTTTCGATGCCGTAGTAGCCACGGGATAATTTTAAAGCATAGCAATTTATGTCGTATTTCTATATCAATATGTTTGATTGTCCATTGGTAAAAAAATAAACCCCTCGTCATGCCGTCTTACTCTGCGTTAAGCTTTAGAGATAATATAAAATTAAAATATACAAAATAATAAAGTATAGGTTCACACATTCATAAATTTCTCTCACAATACTTCTGACATGCCAATAAAATCTTTGTCATCCATCCGCAAACAATAAAATGATAATGGAAGATCTTTGTCCTACAGTTCGAATATGCAGGCTTATAATATAAATTGCATAGCTGTTTAAAGTAAGCACAACATTCAACAATTTCTGAAACTGACTGATAGTTACAGATAACCAAACGCCTGTTATGTCAAATTGTTCGCGATTGAACGTCAACCAGTGACGAATATCTAATCATTCACATACATTTTTGTAGCGCTACTTATATACAATGTGTTTGGCTACCGGTTACCGATACTTTAAGGGCATAATATATACCCATTTCTATCGATAAATGCACGTTTATAAATATTCCTAACCCCGCGAATGGCAGCCATTTTGTTTTTCTAATCGGTTGATCTAGGGTAATGTCAGTAAAATACTAATATCTTTGAATTTAAGAGACCTAGAGTCGTGCTAATGATCTTATTACAAGGGTGAAGGACGAGGCTTACAAATTATAAAATAATTTTCCCGAAAAATAAGCAAAAAATAAGAAATTACGGAATTTTACATAAAAAATTACTTATTCTTTTGACATTTTCTACTGTAGTGCAAAATTTTTCCCCGGAATGTTGGGTATGTTTTTATGTTAAACGAAAAGTATAGTAGTAAGTACAGTATAGTATTTGAGTTAACTTACAAAATGGTATTAAAATATTGACTCAACACCAATTATTTTAAGAGTTCTAGCCATTTAAACATAGCCCTGTCCCAAAACAGAGGGTCCACAATACTGCAGGCCCTCATTTACCATTGTAATAAGATAATTTGCACGTCTCTAGGTCTCTTAAATTCAAAGATATTAGCATTCCATTGAACATACCCTAGATCAGCTGATTAGAAAAACAAAATGGCTGCCATTCGTGGGATGTGGGCTTAGGAGTATTTATAAACGTCCATTTGAAATGAGTATGTCGGGTTGTCAGGATTTATTTCGCTAGGCTTGAGCATTTTGTGGGCAAAACATGGGTTTCGTGCAATGAAAACACACTGGATGCGATACACTGTTTCTAATAAACTAACAAATTAAACTTTAACACAATAACACTCAATTTGTTGTTCAATACACTGATTTTTATTAGTAGTCTAACTTTGGTTACAAAATAATAAGGATGCACAATATTTAACGATTCAAAATCAAACCAAATAACATGGAATGCAGTGAGGTTAGTTATATAACGCGATCAAGACCGACTGCTAGCTCTGCTCAACATCAAATGCTCCTCCGCTCGGCCCGAATCAATCGTTGGCACGTCCGTCTCCCCCAACTCGACGATCTGCCCTCTCTCGGCCGTCGTTCGCAACCGCGTCACAACCAAATACAATCAAGCAATACTGAAATTTTTGAACTCAACGACAACATTTCTTGACATTTTTCCAAAAGTACACTTTGCGACAAGTAAATAATATGCCTTTAAAGTGTCGATAACCGGTAGCTAAACATTGTATATGTAGTTACTCAATCTCTTTTTTTAAATTGTTTGCTGTGTTGTTTCAAGTCCTTTATAAAAGTAAACAATACAAAACTCACAATGCTTGTGAAAAGTCGACGTAGGTACGTAGGTAGATAGTAAAATTCCCTGAAAACGTACCAATTTCTCTCTGAATATTCAAAAATTATTTCCTATTATAATATTTGATTTATCATTTCCTGAATTCCAATGAATTATTACGTCTGTACAACTCCAGTAATGTTTTACTAATAATTAAACTTTATTATTCCCGTTAAATTCTCTGATTTTAAGTAATTAAATCATATAAAAATACTTGTGCTAGTGTGACACATACTTAAAACAACCATTTATTGAGGTTAAAATATTTATGTTAATGGTTATGTATTTATTAACAAAGTGAAAACTATTTATCAAAAAAATGTTGCTTAATCCAAATAATTATACAGAAAAAAACACGTGACTTCATAAATTCCCCATATACCTTGCATCATCACCACCGTCCGGCCCTGGTTCAATCTATGATCTGGAGCGAGACAGAATGGGACGCTGTCACCTCCTTCTGCGAAGCAGTAATGCTAGAGAAGGAGGTGGCAGAACGTGAGAGGGAGAGAATCTCACTTCCCGGCCGCCGCGAGAGACGCCACTGTAGGCGTGGGCTTGTGGACGGTAGGCTATGGGCTAGCTCGCCGTCCGTCCGTCTCATGACGACAGGCCGTGTCGACGGCGCGTTCGTGTTCCACGCGCCTCAAAGAGAGTCAGCAAAAGGAAGGGGTCCGCAAGGGCCGATGCCTGCCGGGGCTACGTGACTGTTCGAGGGGCTGCGGGACTGTTCGAGGGGCTGCGGGACTGTTCGAAAGAGATAGGTACTGTGGCTTCGGAACACAAAGGGCGATGAAGGAACATGGATGGGTTTTAGTCAGTAAAGTCTGACACTCCCTCCTGCTCCGCCCAGAGCGGGAGGAGTCATTTGATGATTTCCAACCGAAAAAAAAAGGTCTTCAAAATAAAAGCCCCAGCTGATCCACGGCTAAAGGGCCCTTTTCTAAAATTTACGTTTCTTGGTCGAGTTTTTTTCAGAGAAATCATCATATTAAAATTTGGAAAAAAATATATAGTACAGCAGATACATGTTTGATTTAGTGACTTTTTTGGTTATAAACACAATATTTAACATTTTGCTCGATAAAAAAAAATCAGAAGTAACGTCGATTTTGAAAGTACAAGCGTCGTCTGCGCTCCGTTGTACCCCCAACCGCGGCCAACCGCGGAGGTCCGCGAAAATTTGCACGTAATTTGACACTTTTTATAAAAACACTTGTCGATCGCAAACTACAAGAGTTATAGCTCTATAAAATTTACAGTGAATAGCAGAATAGATAAGAAAACTATTAAACTAAATATCAAGACTTACAATTATAATTTGATATTCCAAACATAATGTAGAACTTGAAAAACAGCGATAAAAACGGATATGTTGCTATTAAAATATTAATTTTATCAAAAACTATTAACATTTTTACCATTTTTTATTATTTTAAAATAAACTAGATTATATTACCTTTCAAATAAGACCACAATCTCATTAATATCTCATTAGCATCATATCAAAACATTCATTACAACCTAGATACTCACTGTTTGTTTACATCTGGGTGATCCGACGACTCAGCTGCGGTCGGTTGAAAAAAAACACAAAATCACTTGTTTTTTTGGTGTAAATAGTTAAACTATCTAATCACCACACTAATTAAACACTCACTGTAAGCTTTCACACACGTTTTAATCACTAAATCACGTATTTCTTCACACTTCACAATCAGTATAGGTATTTATACCTACGCGTTTTCACAGGCGAAATACTGCAACTTTGCGATTCGAAACCTAATTTGCGTTATCATAACACGATAGTACAACTTCTCACGAACATTTAAAGGTATAACACTATATTACAATAACAAATCCGTAGCTCGCAATCACTTGAAATGTGACGCTAACGATAACACGATGACGCAAGAAATGGCGCGGAGTGTTGACGCAACTTTGTTTATATTATTTGACAACTTGTCAATGGAATAGAGCTGGGACTTTTGGTGAGTCGTTCGGAAATGTTATAGAAATTGGAAATAAACCCTAAAACAGACTGACAACACACGTTTTATTCGTTTTTTTTTTTTAATATCTTCAAACAGACGCTTGCAACAAAAGGCGTTTAGCGCTGTCAACTGAAGAACACCTCGCGCAACAGGTGTGGTTTAGCGCTGTCCAGGGGAGTTGTATGAGACTTGGGGGAACGCAATTTTTATGAAAATTTAAGATTTCATTTACTAATCGGGTTTGTCAGTAAAATTATTGGATAGATTTATATTATAGCACTTATTTTTTATATTAAATAAATACGTGAAAAATAGGTCGCGCGCGGTGCGCGCACCGCGCCAGTGTCCTGCCGGGCGTCATCGAGGGAGGACCTATGCAATTTTAAATAATCATCAATAAATAAATATCGTTGCCGCGCGCTTAATAGTACCGACTTACTTTATTATCCTTCTCTACACAGACTAGCGCAGTCAGTAACTCAGTATGACTAATATCTTCGCCAATTGTGAACCGATTTCGATGATTCTTTTTTGTTTGGAAGAGAATTACTTCGCTTCTCTTTGGTGAAGATCTGATGCTGATCTTCGGAGATGTATAATGGAACTCTTCAATTATAGACAGCAAATCGCTTGTATGTTTATTGTTTTTAACATAACAATATCAGGCCTGTATGCTCTGAGAGGGTTAGCAGTATTGTCTACAGTACACCCACATTTGGAAAGTTAGGTATTTTAGGTTCCATTTTATTGGAGATAAGCCTATTACCATGACATGTATTGTTAAAAATATAAAATTAATGACTGCCTCGTTGGTCTAGTGGTGGCAACTACTGCGCATGGTGCGACTCGATACCCAGGTCGGGCAAAGTGTTATTGGGTTTTTCCATCAGGAATTTCTCAGTAGCAACCTCGGAGACTGGATCTGCACCCGCACTCGCCCCGTGTTACATGGAACTAAAACATAACTGGTGAAATGTGGGTGTAGGTACTACTGGGTACACCTCAGACCAACCCTTCGGGGATTACAGGCGTGATGTTACTTTATGTTAAAATATATGTATAGCTAATATTTGTATCGGATATTACAACTTAAAATGGAAAAATATTAAACTTTTTTGCAAAAATAAAACCGACTCCAAAAACACAACAAAGTGAAAACGTCACTTTGTTGTGTTTTTGAAGACGATTTTATTTTTTTGCAAAAAAGTTTTTACGACGTAATAAAGCAAAACAAACATTTTATTAATCAGCTGATAACAGACTACCGTTCTTACAGTAGGTAGGTACCTACGTAAACCTTTATTTGGGGTCACTAGTACCTACTACTTTCATTAGTAAGATTTCTGCATTCTAATGATTCTTAAAAATGAGTTAATTATCAAGAAAAGATTCATGACAATAACGTAGGTGATTTTATTGACTAATTTTAAAGACATTGAACATGGCTATCGGTTACATCGGTACCCTAGAGCACGGTTTACTGGCGCGCTGCGTTTATTAGGTAGAAAAAGTTTTATGCTAGTACAGACCTGTATATTTTATTTTATTATAATTAATCACATATTTGTCTTTCATTATAGTACTCAAATCTTCTACCACCACTCTTTAAATTCTATAGAATGATCATCGCCTGCCATAATCATACATTCATAACAATACATATAAAGTGTATTAGTGTTACATAGTGTTATACGCACATCAAGCTAAACGTTTTTGTTGCAAACTAGCTCTTATTATCAGCACGCAATAAAATTTGAACTACTGATTTATTTTTACTGTGTGCCGTGCGCGCTCGCCGCCATAAATCACCGGAGTTCATATCGCGACGGCTCATATGCAACACGGGCGCAAGCCGTCTCGGTTCGTAAAATGTCTAAACTGTCGGGAAAAAGAGCCCTTAAGGAAAAGGGACTTGAACATTCTTTGTGTTGAATGTATGTAGTAAAACAGGCCTTCTACGTAAAAATATTTATCGAATGGCTCCAGTTATTTTCAATAAAAATTCTACGACAGATAAAGAATCTTTATCATTATAAATATTTAAAAAGAAACTAAAACTATTTTTAATCCATAAATGTTACTACTCCACAACTGAGTTTATGGAGGACACCATTGACATTTAGCCTATTAAAATATTAAATTTAGATTATTATTATTTTTGACATTGGTAAATTGTGTGTTAGCATGTAAATAATTGAGTTATTTCATTTTAGATGATTGTGTGTCTGTTGTTTCGACACCACTAACATTATTATTATTTGTATGCTCTCGGGTAAAATGTAGCGAACTGACCATCTTATTATCCTATTGTTTTTAAAACCTACATTTACGACTAAATTTGATTTGATTTGCTCACAAATCTAGGTCAGTTCCCTCCTGTTTTTGGTACCTCAGTAACTCGATAAATGAAACCTCTCATAATTCGCCTGTACCACATGATATTTACGCTGCTTCCTACCTAGATCCGATATATCTATCTGCATAGAGTTGTTGGAGCCACGATAGGGAAGCAGCACAACAATAGGTGTCGGGTTACTGGAGTTCTATTGTTGGAGCTGAGAGCTATGCGTGCCTCTCGCTCACTCCTATGAATTTGCGTGTTTCACAAGATAAATGTTTTTACCCTGTTATTGAGTGGTTTTTTAACTGAATACAATAGAGCTCTCAGTATGATTTACATGCTGTTACGTAGGTAGGTTAGGAAAACTGTAGATCTATGCCTTCACGAGTTGTTTTTCCTCAAACAGGAATGCTTTTAAAAATTTCAAATAATTTCACATTATTAAATATTGCTTATTTCAGCCGATCAATGCATTCGAGTGACTTTCATTGCCAAGTCTTGATAATAATTAATGAGTTTAGTTTGTTCCACAAAAACAATACCATGGTAGATGTTTCTATTATTTAATAGCATCTGATGACAGACTGGACAATGGTAGCTATTCCCTAAAAAACAACTTTCACCAAATATTTAAAGGGTCGGCGGAGCAGGCGTGGTTCATAGAAACGTAATACTTACCAAAGTAATATGTAAATCAAACATATCCTTAAGGTAGTGTGTATTTATTTCGATTGGATTACAGAATATATAGGTTCCCAAATATATATATTTATAAAGGACAATGATATAAAGACGAGATATGAGAAGTTTAAAATTTCTATAGAAAACTTATTTTCTCATAACTCTTTTTCAGTGTCCATTCAAAATATATATATTTGGGAACCTATATATTCTGTAATCCAATCGAAATAAATACACACTACCTTAAGAATATGTTTGATTTACAAATTATTTTGGTATTACGTTTGTAAGTATCAACTACGCATGCTCCGCGGGCCTCTTAAATCGAAAGCCTACCAACTTACGTATATACGGAAACTATTAACCAAACCACTCACCACGTTGTCGCTAAAACTACAAAGTCTATTCAAAGTAACGTTTACCTATAATTACCGCATTAGATCTATGCCGACGGTTTTATCTCTAATTCGAGCCCACTCTCCCAGTTATTACCTAACGGGCTGTTTGATTAAAGCTCCCACTATCGGTAGTACGGTCAACCGCACCTCTATGGCAACAATTGAACCTTGAAAGCACCTTTATTCCTTTGTAGTAAGAGCGCTTTTCGTAGTTAACCTGCTACATGTGGTTGTATTATAGATACCACGCTGCGTCGAGAAAAAAGGCGAGTTTTTGCTGTAGGTAAAGTTAATTACTAGGGCTTGTGTGAATGCAGTGTGTGAAGCAGTAGGTCAAATGGTAATTTGTCTCGTGAAATGGTGTGTTATCCGTGTCACCGGTGACTTGTGGCTGTGGCGAAGTTTTGGGCAAACAACATGTGAAGCGGGTAGATATTATATTATGACAGCGAAGAGGAAGACGGTAAAGGTGCAAAGGAATGTTGTGAATAGTCTAGCTCGATTGTAATTTTAGCTATACCATTATTTTTTTTTTTTTCATTTCAATAAACAGTTACTTAAGAGTATTTCACGAGTATTTCTAGAGAGATATGAGTTTTTCAAGAGTATATCTTAACTATATTATAAGAATATTCATCAATGTAAGAATATACCCGTCCTCCTGATGCTTACCCGTCCTCCTGATGCTCTGTGTAGATCCCACCTCAGGCATCATATTAATTTCCCATCCCATAAAACCGAATTCTATTCCAACTCCTTCTCTGTTCACGCAGTACGTTTGTGGAACTCACTTCCGCCTAACATTCGAGACTCTAAAACTTTATTTCTCTTCAAAAAGCAAGTCAAAGAGCATTACCTATCTTCTATATACTAATATTCTACATAATTATGTAAGTTTACTATAGGTCAATATTTACTATGTTATTATTTATTTTATATGTGTAAGTATTTGTATGTATGTTTATTTCATATAAAGGGTGCAAAACACCTCTTAACGAAGCCGAAAGGCACTTGTTCTCCTCATCATTGCGATCATTTTTTTGTTCTACACCATACCTGGGAACCTTCTAGTTACGGAGAAATTGGGGGTCAAAGTTTCAACTTTTTGACAAGTTTTTTTTTAAATACAAGTTTTTAATGTAAGATTTTTACTTTAAACACCTCCACGACCCCCGTTCTATTCAATTCATCCATCAGTACAATGTTTTGAGTGGAACGACAACGTTTGAGTGTCTTTCAACATTGAGTTGTACCACAAAACATGATTTTTAACCCCAAAAAAAAGAGTCGTTTCCCCGCAATCATTTTTGCGTAAAGTTACTTAGTTTGATGTACAGAATGCTGTGCGGTCCATGGCCCTTTACGGGGCCCCGGTGTGGGCGCGTTCCTTGAGGCTGCGTGCAGCCCACTACCTGAACGCGCCCCAAAAGGTGGTAGCCGTAAGGCTGGCCCGTGGGTACCGCACGATCTCCCGTGAGGCGGCGTGCCTCCTTGCCGGATTGCCGCCATGGGATCTGGAGGCGATAGTCCTCGCGCGCCTACATGAATGGCGCGCGGAGGTGCTACGCCGGGGGGAAACTCCGCTGCCGCGACAAATTGTCGCGCAGCGGACAGACTTTCGGCGTGATCTCATGGCGACATGGAGAGAGCGACTGTCGCAACCCCGTGCAGGGCACGCCACAATAGTGGCGGTAAGTCCCCTCTTTGAGGAGTGGCTTGAGAGACGCCACGGCGTCCTCACCTTCCGCCTGACGCAGGTCCTCACCGGACACGGTGTTTTCGGGAGGTTCCTGCACCGAATCGGGCGGGAGGAAACGCCCGGGTGTTTCCACTGCGAGGATCGACCGGAGGACACGTTGGAGCACACGGTGGAGGTGTGCCCCGCGTGGGCGGAGCACCGCCGTGTCCTCGAAGCGGCGATTGGCGGCGGCGACCTCTCGCGTCCGGCCCTGGTGCAAGCCATGGTCCGGAGCGAGACGGAATGGGACGCCGTCACCTCCTTCTGCGAAGCAGTAATGCTAGAGAAGGAGGTGGCGGAACGTGAGAGGGAGAGAACCTCACAGCGTCCCGGCCGCCGTGGGAGACGCCCCGGGCGTCGGGGGCCACCACGTGGCCCCCGGCCACCGTAGGCGCGGGCCTGTGGACGGTGGGCTATGGGCTAGCTCACCGTCCGTCCGTCTCATGACGACAGGCCGTGTCGACGGCGCGTTCGTGTTCCACGCGCGCCTCAAAGAGAGTCAGCAAAAAGGAAGGGGTCCGAAAGGACCGATGCCTGCCGGGGTTGCGGGACTATTCGAAAGAGATACCGTGGCCCCGGAACACAAAGGGCGATGAAGGAACATGGATGGGTTTTAGTCAGTAAAAGTCTGACACTCCCTCCTGCTCCGCCCAGAGCGGGAGAAGTCATTTGATGATTTCCCATCCGAAAAAAAAAAAAAAAAAAAAAAAAAATGTACAGAATGCTTGGTTGAAGGCTTCGTGATGCTTCTTTTACACCCTGTAGATAAATTATATTATTGTTATAAGTTTCAATGTACATTTCCTGTTTTGTCTTTTCTACACTTCTAATCCAACTTTCCTCTCGCAGGTCTGCTGGAAGAGATTTCTTATGAAATAAGCAGTACCTTTATGCTCATCTATCTTAATGTAATGTCCTGTTAAGTATTTTGTGTGTACATAAATAAATAAATAAAAAACAAATATATATATATAATATAATTATTTACGTCTGCTTAACTCATTGAAACATAGCTCGCTGTCGTTACAGATACAAAATGGAAAATAACTACCGTTTTTAGCAATTTTTCTAACTGTAACTACAGTGAAGTATATTTTAATGAATTAAATAGACGTCAATAATCTAGAACTCTAAAGCATTGATTTTGTCAATCAGATTTTATATTAATTGTGTATTAAACGAGTTCTGTTTTTTTTGCTAAACTGGCGCTAGTGTGCATGGGGAAGCCCCTTAAGTTGCTGTTTCATCCACACCCTTTAAAAGACTCATGTGTTTATACAAAAGCGTAGGTCAGTAATTACAGCATGATGAAAGCACCGCCGAAGGGCAGACGTACGGCAGCTCAAATTGTGGCCCGGGAGTGCCCGGGAGGGAATCGACAAATTATGAGTATATGATCGAGGTAATAACCGGAGTAATTGCCTAGTCCTCTATGAGCCGGTGTCTATCTACTGATGGGCTTATGTTCGTAACGGAGCGGCAGTACATACAAGTAGAATATTATGTACAGTGTCGACCAAAAGTCCTTATGCAATCTCACAAAGCAATAACTTGACGTTTAGTTTGACTTACGATCTTCTAATTTCAAGAAAATAGACATTGGTGTCGATTCTGTTGTGCACAAACCAAACTTAATTTAGGCTATTGCTATCTTTTACTATAAGGCAGTGCGAGAAAAGGACGGCTATAGCTATGAACTAAGTTAGAGATGTCAAACTAGTTTATGCCTTGTGCTTCACCCTGTTTTTAGTCGACATGTTTTTACGTGCACCCTTCATTTGTATGGAAATATTAGTTCCAACTAAATTTGACAGCTCTAAATTACGTCCGTCTCTTTCTCGTTTTATTAGAGAGAAAAAGATAACAATAGCCTAAATTAAGTTTAGTTTGTGCACAACAGAATCGACACCATTGTCGTCCACAAGTAATTGTAGTTCAAACTTTCAACATTAGAATATAAGTCAAGACGGCCCTAGCGGTTAGGCGCGTGCAGATCTATGAGTGAATCAGAGAGCCGCGAGTTCAAATCACACGTTGTTATTTTTAAACTTTTACTCGATTGGAAGTAATGGGACAGAAAAATATTATTTAACTTGTTCTCTTTGTTCACACATTTCGTAAAGTTAGAAGAAGGTAGATCATAGAAAAATAAATCAATAATTTAGATTTATGTGAGGTAGACATGAGTTTTATGAATATTTTACTTGATCGGGATGAACGTTGTCGTTCTGTTGTGTTGTGTTTGGTTAGTGACGTGTGGTTTAATAGATAGCGGTATTGTTGTTGGTATTTCTCAAAATGCAGGTAAATATTAATATTGAGGCGAGGGCGACTAATATTATCGTGTTGCATAAAAGTGGTCTTAGTAGAACACATATATTTGAAGAAACCGGACTGAATGTGAGTATTATATTTATGAATTATTGTATCAAAGCATTGTTTAAAATTAAAACCTAATTTATTATTGTTTATTTATTTGTATGGATTAATTAATTGTTTTTAAATCCATCATGGCTTAAAAGATAAGAATATTAATCCCTAGATGATTTAGTTTCAATTAAACTTGTAACAAAATATTTAATGAATAATAACTTATCCATAATTATATTAATGATATTAAATTGAGGTTTAGTTTCAATTTTCTTTTCTTGGAGAAAATGAACACTTAAACTATAAGCTCAATACGAGTTACATTTATTGTGACGTCACATAAAAAATATTCATAAAGTCTAAATTATTTATAATAGTTTTCAATAAACTCTGCTGAATACCGATACCTATAATAAGTGGGTATCCACTATCAACAATACTTAATTATTTTATTTGTGTGATTAGAATATCCTTTCCTACGTATGTTATTATGAATTGACTTAGAGTAAGTAAGTGGGTATACCATAAATAATAAAAAATCTTATGATCGGTTACAAGAGATTTTTTTTATATCTCGGTAGGAATGTGACGTTACAATTCTCATGAAGGTTTGTTAATTTTATAAATAAATAAAACGAATAAACATTTTTGTTATCATTCAGCACAACTTTTTAACACCGAACAGATAATACACAATCACATAAATAGTTAATAATAATGCTATGTTTTTTTACTAATATTTAACTTCTTATAAAAATAAATAATAAGTGTGAATCCATAATAAAAAAAAACACAAGTTTTTGCGTAAAACACAAAATAATAAACCAATAACTAAACTAAAATAACCAAGAAACAAAAACCCCACACGTTGTTAACGGGATTCGAACTCGGATCTCTTTAATCGTAAATCCTACTGATTAGCCTCAACAGCTATCAACACAATGACATGGTAAATCTATGTGAATTTTAGCTATCTATTGGTAAGAACAGGTAGCCACACAAATAAGATCATACGTTAGCTGCGTGTATAACAAAAGAGACGAAAATATATTTTTATGTTACGTGGAGTGTGACGCGAGATGCGATTGGGCGAACTCTGTGGCTGTGGTGTACGTACTGTATAGAGACCACTTACACATACAGACGCACGGACGCTCGACCGTGTGTTCACAGCAATACAATCCTTAGCGTGCCTATGCACTTATGAACGCTTACTGTACATTCATGTATATGATTTTATCCGCCTTTGTATGCAGTGAACTTATCATGCCGGCAAATCTTCATTCTGTACCGAAAAGTGGTGATGAATAAAACCTTAATAAAACATAAGGTACGAGATAATTCCAATGTCATTACTACAGACATCTACGTCATCACGTACTTTTATTGACATAATGAAGTATGGATCACGAGGAAAGTAAATTAACAGTGCGTTTTTTCCAAGATTTGTGGAGTATTGTGACAGAAAAAAGTAAATACTCGTATTTTCCAAATAGGAATTTAACAATAACTCCTTATCATATTTTGAACTACATGAGCGCTGTGTTTGTTTTCTGCTCAGTAATTACACTAACAAGATTAACTCGGAGAAATCTCTCTTCAAAATTCAATTCAAAGATTCTTTAAAGCATGCACAGTGCACTGCAATCTATCAATCTTAAATCACTAACGAATCAATCGTCAGTTAGAACCATCCTATTCCGATGTTCAGGAGAATTTGAGTTTAGGACCACTCAATGTAATCAGATGTGCACTAAGCTTTATGTGCAAAAGTTTCGAGTTACTTTACTTTACTTTCGAATTAAAGTTTTACAACTTGCTCGTGAAAAAAAAATGAATGGTGAAGTTTTGATGAAGAATTATCTGCTTTTTCTCGTACTATTTCTATGAATGAATATATCATTCTGCATTCTGACGTATACGGATAAAGGAAATAGGAGGACCATTAAAGTTGTAGCGCAACTTGAATATATTCAAGCGCAATTTTAAATGCTAAGTTGATAAATACTTGAATAGTGTTTATTTGTTTTGTTTATTTTAATCAATTTAACATAAATTCATATTAAATAATATCTGCTTTTACGTATTTTAAAATTTGCTATAACTGATTTGTAAAGCCCGATTTTTGCTGTAGTGTAAAAGTCCCTTGAAACACCGGACCGATACGACGGACGATAAGAAGTATTATACCGGACCTTTCATCAATATTCGCCGCATTCTGTACCTATTCATTCTTAAAGAAAAAACAAATCAAATCTTTCATTGACTCATTTCATCTCCTCGCCATTTGCTGCAAGAAACTCAATTTTACTTAAGAACAGGAGTGTCGTGGAGTCGCTAGTCTCGGTAAATGTTTACAAATTATCCCATAACGTTATTACAGCGGCAACGAGCGGAGAATTTGTTATGTCACGGACTAAAGGCACAAGAGGAAGAAAAGGGATGTAATTTGATGGTTTTTTCCATTTGTTTTTGGGCGTAATTTGTTTCTCAAGTTCACTTACAGGATGCAGATTTAATGAGGCTTGAAGTCTATTTAAAAATCAGTTAGGTAAACTGCATTTTTCTCCCCAAACAATACAGATGTTTTGTAGCTTGATTCTTCCGCTCTTTTCATCCATGCCTACTTTACTAAACAATAAAAGAACAAATTAAATCACACATACAAGTTAGCTCCCCAACAGTTTTCCCAATCCTTTTTACAGATTCAGAAACCAGCACAATATTGGAGTAAATAAACCAACATTACTTTCCCGCAAACACGAGAAAATAAAATAAAATATCAGCTTTCATACATCATCTGTGAGGCGTATGAGTATATAATATAAGTTTATGTGCATATGTGTGTGTTGACGTCAAGAATGTAATTTTGCTACAATCTTTGAAGTTAGAAAGTTGGGGAGAACGTAATCGTATATTGTGTAACATATTTTGTTTATACTAGTAAATAGGTATCATAAGTGAATGCTTAAGGATTTTTTACAAAACTACCTACTAAGATTAATAAAAAATAAAAACTCTCTTCATTGTAGCAGTGTAGACAGAGACTTCTACCATTTTTCGTGTTCCTGTTCAACATACTCATTTTATCCTGCAGTCTGCTATGTTCCGATAAGCTGCTTTACCTGATAATCAATCGTAAATGCTGCTAATGGCGGCCTGTGGATTGGCCTATAGTGTATATGTGAATCTTTATATCTAAGCAATTCTAAAAACGAGAACTTAAGTTAAGTATCAAAATATTACTCAGAAAAGCAGCAGAAAATGAGCTCCAAGTTCAGACTTAGCTTCTAATTTTATTCAACGCATGTAGGAGCTTCATGGAAGTCTGTAAAATCCAAGAACTTGCACAAGATCTTCGTGTAAGCGGCTGAACTTGTGTTTGCTTTACAACGGGTACAATAAGCCGAGGATGCTATTTCTACCTAGTTATATTAAAATCTGAAATAAATGTTTATCGTAGACTTATATAAATACGTTTTCGGGAGGGAATGACTTAGCGGACGGCACGTGCAACGTGCGTGGGTAGAAACCAGCGTGAATTAATGACTGAATATATCAACGTGGACATGCAGAACAACGATCCTTAGATAATGCTTTTAATACTAAAAGGGTTATGTAAGGATCGTTGCAAGTGGCATTCTGTCGTTTCTGCTTATTTCCAAGGACAAAAGGCGCAAGTTCATGTGTGTATGGTATGTAAAATATCCTACGTCTCTCCAAATGTCCATGAAAAACAAAAGAATCAACAAGTAATGGGCATTTGTCTCAAAAAACTAAATAACTAGCTAACTCTCTATAAAGTCGTGACTCTAACAACTTTATAGTTACCTACAATCTCGTGAATAATATAAACATAACCTTTACTAAGTTAGTTATACAAACAAGTGAAAGTTATCGTAACACACAAAGAAAATATTATCGGTATAGGGACCTCCGCGGAGCAATGTGAACAGAAACATGCTCTAACGAGCGGTAAATTGCCTGCGCAATACCGTGACGTCGTGTATTAGCGTACTATTGTGTTATGGCACAACTTAGGTTATTTATGACGTGGTTTAGAAGTTTTCCTTCGTTAAGAGTAATAGGGAAAGTAATATTAGGTTATGTATAGGATTGATTAAAAGGTTTAATGATGACGTATGTGGGCTTGAACAAGACGAAGGTTGTTTGAAAGAGAAGAGGATGTATCGGTGAGTGATGTGAAAATAAATGTTAAGAGTGTGGAGCAAGTGAATGAGTTTGTATATTTGGACAGTATGTTTACTAAAGATGGAAAACTTGACGCAGGATGATGTGGAAAGGAGAGTAAATGCGGGAAATAAAGTGAATGGTAAATACATGCCTTTGTGACCAAGCAGTCAATGTCAAAAAAGGCACGTCTGGCTGTTTACAACGGTGTGCATGAAATTAGTACCTATTTAACTGTGATGCCATTTGCATATCGGCGTAGCGTAGTTTTGGTACGGCAGCAGGATTTGTGGAGCTGTGTCGCAAACTATATCCTACCTCCTAATCAGCCCTCTGAGCCACAATACATGTAGTCAAAGAGGCCTATCCATTGTGACTGACGACACAGAGGAAGTGGTGTTCTAATACAACAAAAATAATGTCATGTCAGCGATACGAACAACAGACAATTGTTTTGGTATATGAAAGCATATATCGTATTAAAGTGGTCAATGAAGTGAATGGCGAAAGGTACTGTTTTTTTTCTGACGTCCTTTAAATGCAAAACAATACGATATTTCTGCAAACGCGCCTTTTTTAGCGTGTTATAAAAAATACAAAGGAAATGTCCACCAACCTGCTTGCGTCTTCATGTCTCTGGACACGATGGTGCCGTGTGCGTTGAGCGCGCGGCAGCGGTACACTGTCGCGTGGATGTCCTGTCGGTACTGCACCGCGCTGAATGGCAGGAAAACCAGCGTGCCGTTGTCCAGGACTTGTCTACGAAAGGAGGAGGATACTATCAAATTATACGGAAAGTAAAGCACGAATAAAACTGCCCTGAAAAGAATAATACACAATTTACCGTAATCTTTTAAACATAACCTTACAAAACTCATAAAAAAGTACTCGAAACTCAACACCTTTAACCCGAAACAAAAATGGAACGAACAATACCTTGAAAAATTTACCTGAAGCCATAAACCGCGCGATTCCTTCAATTATTCCTGACTTTAATTTCCTCAACGAAAAAAGGATAAGACCGAATTAAAGAAGAATTGCACTGCCTTTTAAAAAAGGAATCGCGGCCCGTAATTGGTGTTGGGTTAACGGCGGGAGAATTTTCTGGAAATATTATACAGGTACCTACATATTGAAGTGAGGAACGAAAGAATCTCGTTCGGCAGATAAAAATCATCGTGTTAACTAGAATGAAGCTGGGTTCTGTGGTATTTGACTGGTAATTGTCTGGTTGGTTAGTACAAATTAAACTTTGTGAATTGACTTTTTTGAGAGACTCTGTCAGACTCACCCCATCTTAACCAGCTTTTTTTATACAACTGTGATATAATTCGCGAGCCATTCTTCTCAAGTTTTTTTGACGACCCGAATGGCGTAGCGGTGGTGAGGCTGCCTTACGTTCTTAGGGTCCTGGGTTCGAGTCCCGGTTGGAGCACATGTTTGTGTGATGAGCATTGACATTTGTTTCCGAGCCATCGATGTTTATATGTATAATAAGTATGTATTTACAAACAAAAAGTATCTATGTAGTATATCAACTATCTGGTGTCCACGACACAAGCCTCGTTGCTTACTGTGGCACTAGATGGCACTGTGTGTTCATGTCCAGCGATATTTATTTATTTTATTTAGGTTCGAGTGTAATATTAGAATGATATCAATGACAAACTTTTAAGGAAAAAAAGAATAATTCGCAACACGTGGAAGCATAAATCAAATCATAGACCCGCACCGAGTACAAAGCAATAATAGCCCGAAGGTTCCGTACCTCAAAATATAAAAAAGGTACCCTTAAAAGATCACTTTCTTGTCCGTCTGTCACCACCGATTTTCTCAGGAACGGGTGGACCAAGTTGAAATTTATACCAAATACTGAAGTCTTTAGTCCCTATTAGATGTATAAAAAATCAGGGTCCTGAGTCAACACTATAAAAAGATATGGGCAAATTTAGACTTTCGCGAAAACTTGTAAGTACCAAAACTTAACTATATTTCAACTTTTTTATTTTTCGGAATTTTCCCCATTACTTGTGCTGTACCCTATAAGTTTTGGGTCGAAAACCTGATAGTTCCTGTTGACCTAGAATCACGAAATTTGGCAAAAAGCAAGGTCTTACAGCACACGTAAAGGTCGTAAAGGTGAAATCTGAAAACCGTAAATATGTAGTTTAACTCATGATCTGTCCACGAAATAGACACAATTAAACAATGGCGTCCCGACCGAATCGGTCGGGTGGACAGTTAATGATTAAATAACAAAAAAAAAGGGGATTTACTATTACAAACTTATTATTTGCGGTTGGTGCAATGGCCGTTTCTAGGAATCGAACAGCAAAGTTAAGTTTGTCCTTTAAAAAGTTTGTACGGAACCCTCAGTGCGCGAGTCCGACTCGCTCTTGGACCGTCTTGGCTCTCATTATTATGACCTGTCCATTTCCATTTTTGAGTGTTTTGAGTGTTCTGGTTTTTACTCTAACGTCTGCCACTTTAGTGATATTAGTCATTTTTGTAGCCTTCCATTTGTCTTGTAGTCTTAGGTTCATCATGCTTCTCTCCATTCCTCTTTGACATACACACAGCTTGTGTTCGACTTTTCGTGATAATGGCCAGGTCTGGCATGCGTACGTAAGACATGGAAGAATGCAGGTGTTGAGCTTCCCTTTTTTTGAAACGGGTACAGTTTTATTATTCATAATTTCTTTAAGAGACCAGTATCTTTGCCAAGTGTTATTTACTCTTCGGTTAACTTCTTTAGTGGACAGATCTCTTACAGCTATAATCTGTCCCAGATTATTTACTTGTCTACATATTCGATCTCTTCTTCTTCCACTTCCATCTTGACTTTTGCCATATTGAACTGGAGGGACTGCCAAAATCGCTGAACAAATATTCAGTTTTAGTTCCGCTGATTTTCAAACCAACATTCTACAGCTTCTGTTGCCGCTTCTCCAATCTGCTCTGGATCTCAGATCCATCTTCACGGACAAGAACAATGTCGGCAAACAGCATGCACCAGGGTGCGACTTCTTGTATGGCCGACGTAAAAGCGTCAAAGGACTCAAAGCCGACGTCTGGTTTCCCTGTAACCATATAATACCATTTCCGTAGATGGCGACATTGCGTCTGACGCTGCTATCGAGGGCAGACCAGTAGTGCCGTCACTGGCTGTCACTTACAGAGCGACTGACGGCGGTATTAAAACTATGAAGTCATCGCGGATTGCGGTTACTATCACTCAGGCGGCTGTAGTCGTCTTCGGTAGTATGCCTCAAGATCCAGCTCCTATTTTTCATAATATAGTAAATTGATAGATTTTTGGGGAAGAGCAAAGGTCAAGAGGGACTGATTATAAAACTGCTTTGTTGTAGGAAATTCTATTTTCATGTGCGATCGCGTCGTGATATTGTTAGAGGAAGTCTCGACTCAGTTTAGGTTTTAATTTCGTTAGTTTCTGCTGCAATGCTACTGTGCTAAGTCAAGTGTGTAAATGTAAATATTTATTGTCTTAATCGTGTAAACTGTGTATGATTTTAAAAGTATAGTGTTACTGTTGCAACTATAGAACAAAATTCTTCCAAAAACACAAACAAATATTTTATTTTGCTGCTCCAAAAAATGCGTACAAACCTTCCAAAGTAATTGGAAACAGCAATGATACTGAAAATACTTTACTTATTGTATGTAGATGATCTTATTACATCAATTTATACAGTATCCAGACGTAGGTACCTAATTTAGTTAAGGCCCCTAGATTTTCTTCGGTTTTAAAGAGGTTGTTCTGTCACTTAAACTAGTGTTACCGTGTCCTTGTAGAGCTCGATGTATCATATTTACACCCCTTTACTGTACTAGGGTGTGGTCACTAAACGAATAGGTAAGTACCAAAACTGTGTAACACATGTAACCCCCGACGTATCGTTACGTTAGTACCCACAAGCCGCGCCGCAAAGAGCAGCGAGTGGCCCTTTGATGTTCAAATGTAATCGTTTTATGTGCCGCGCGGTTTCGGCCCTGGTTTCTCACTAACTGGGTAGCTTTCCAAGATTTTTTGATCAATGTTTAATCTGTTTCGGCTAGCCGACCTTAATCCTTAATGTGTTTGCCGAAATGGGGGATGATTTGGGTGGTTAGTTTTAAGCTTCGTCTGTGAGTCTCTCTGAAAAATCTGTTGTAAATCTAATTCATTAGTGAAGTAGTTTAGAGATGGATCTCGCAAATTCTGCTAAATGTTGTGTAAAAGCCAATTGGAATAAAATGTCCTAAGATCGGTATTAAGAGATAAAGCCTCGTTATTCTAGTGGTCGCAGGCACTACTGTTGACAGGCCTGCCAAAAATATGATTGCATCAGGAATTTTGCTCGGCCCTAATACATGGGATTTAAAAATAACGGCGCAATATGAGTGTACTCTAGATATATCTAAAAAATACAGGCGTAATGTCACGTTATGTTAATAAACTGGTGATGGATAAATCCTTGAAGATCAATGTAGCCTTGCAAACTTTAATCATAAACAAAACCCTTTACTTTACTCACACAACACCCGGTTTCATCCCCCACCCCATCCGCAGAGAATTCACATTGACACAACGCTGTCACCAAACTTTTCCCCACACAACACAGTTTCCAACTCCAGGAAATAACTCATTCATCTTCATTCACACAAAGCAAAAATCCAAAATCTTTGAAAGTCAAAGCTAAACAAGGCATATCATAATTTGTCACGTCTCAAGTTATAGTTCTGAAGATATCGTGGTTTGGGACCGGAAAAAAATCTACGTTGACATTCCCTAGGCATGTTTACGTCGTTTTTAGTGTTCCGTACCTAAAAAAAAAGAAATCCTTATAAGATCGCTCTCTTGTCCGTCTGTCACTACCGATTTTCTCAGGAACGGATAAACCTAGCAAATTGAAATTTATACCTGATACTGAAGTTTATAGTCCCTATTAGGTGTATAAATCAAGGTCCTGAGTCAACACGATAAAAAGATAGGGGCAAATTTAGATTTTCGCGAAAACTTGTAAGTACCAAAATTTACCTTAATTTTCAACTTTTTTATTTTTCGGTTACCCATAGGTTTTGGGTCGAAATTCTATATGGTAGTTCCCGTTGACCTAGAATCACCAAATTTGGCGAGAACCAATATCTTATGCAGCACATGTAAAGGCAAAAAATCTGAAAACCGTGAATAATTATGTAGTAGTAACCAAACTTATTATTTGCGTTTGGGGCAATAGTCGTTTCTGGGGATCGAACAGAAAAGTTAAGTTTGTCCTTTAAAAAGTTTGTACGGAACCCTCGGTGCGCGAGTCCGACTCGCTCATGGCCGGTTTTATCGACATGCTTAGATGTTTATGTTCCTAGGCAGTGTGCTAATAGGGAACTTGAGGACGTAAATGTAACTTAAATAAATCGAATAAAAATAATAACTTAAAAAAAGTACATAAAAAAATCTCACTTTTCTTTATGAATTTATGACAAGCATGTTGTATGTTCCCGAAGAATTACCAAACTTAAGTGGCAGTGGGCAGGACACATTGCTCGCAGAACGGATGGCTGATGTGGACGTCTTTCGGCTGAAATGATGATGTTGTATGTTCTGACACAACATGTTGAAACATTCCAAACATTACAGAGGTCTCTAAGGAAGACCTATATTCAAAGTGGACGAGAAGGCCGGTAATATATTAACATGCTATTATGTATGTACGTAGTCCCACATTCGTAACCCTAGCTCGGTTCATATTTGTATAATAATTGAGGTAAAAGTCGTTTCACGTTTTAATTAACGAGCGTTTATTTTGCTGAGCTGCGGCCGAAAAATACCAGTTTTTAATGTAGTTCAGTATGTTTTTTAATGTTGAGCAATTATTAATACGCCAAATGGAGAATGTCATATTTATATGTTTTATTTTGGGATGTATTTCAGTGAATGTTATAAAAATAATTTTGTTTATTGTAGTTGTCTTTCAGTTTTTTGGATAATGTTTTCAGGTCATTATTCAGTCAGAATATCGTTCTTCAATTGACATTCAGTTTTAATATTGGATTTATTTACTTTTGTATTGTTGTTTGATTGTGAAAATATTACTTTATTTATTCTAGAAAACGTTTTGTAGTTTTCATAACGTAGGTATATTATACTGTTATTATTAGATAATCAGATTATCTAGTGTACTATTATAATCTCTATTACACACACATACACATATAGGTACTTTTGATACTAACCGTGTAGCCGAAGACCTGCCAATAGCTACAGCAAGAAAGCTACGTAGTTTTCGTATTGTGGCATTTTAGTAGAAAACTAGTGCAAATGTTTTATTTAAAACACTCTTTCTTCACATATATTTACCGAGACTTCCCTCACTCGATCACATGGACTAGGAGCAAATTTTACATACATGTCATCATTGAACTGGAGGTACATTTCTCAGGGGAAATCTACGGATAACTCCGAGGTAACAATATTATAAGAGTTTTGCCTAAATTATAGCACCGCAGCAATTTCTTTGTGGTGCTTTACGGGCTATATTGGGAGTTTTCAATCTGATTGGAAAACTTGGTGTAGTTTGTAATATTGCCAAAGTTTTAATATGGATACCCAATTCCGTGGCAATCAGTGTGTTAGAATTGTTCATTGGCGACTGAAGCGATTCCAGCCGTACCTTTGCGGGGCTAAGCAAGATGATTGTAGTCGATTTGGTTTGAAATCAGATCGCCTGAAGGTGCTTGATTTTTCCCATTACTCGATTTGTATATTGGAATCTTGATCTTGTTCGATATCCAATTTCCTTTATTTTCGTAGCAATATTCTATATATATATAATAGCCTTATTCTAACACAGACGAATATTTTAGATGGTTAAATTCAAACAATAACTGGAATTCTTATAAAATTGTTTGAAAATTAATGTAGCGTGACAATTTGATAGACAATTAATTTCCCTTCTTGTCCATCGACGACAGATAATACAAATTATCGGTATACCTTAGGTAAATACATGAGTACTACAAACAAAATAATTATCCGTGCTCAAATACCTATGTAATACGTAAATATTATTACAATAGTATCAATATTTGGAGCCGAGCATCGTCGCTCAATGCAAACATTAATCATGTCACGGCTTGCGTGGCCAGGGAATACGTATCAATGTATATAAAGAAGGTATATAAGAGTAGAGTATATATACATACGGAATATCTGCCGTGAAAACTGACAGGAGAAGCAATGGACTGTTTATTTAGGTCAACCAACATTGAACGGGCTGCGGCTAAGATCGGTTCTCATCCCCTGATATTACAACTGCAATATTATAGTGGCTAGCTGATGGCAGCATTAACCCGTACCATTCAAATTTTCATTTAATGGTTATTTCGGACCCTTCTGATTTACGGAGATGTCAACCATCCGGGGTAACCACGGACACCTGCAGGCCTAGCCAAGTTACAAACGTTTCGTATCGATTTTCTTTCTACAATCGTAAACGCCTCGGCGTAAGCGATTGTAGAAAGCGCTAAATTGGTAGCCAAGTTTACACGACTGAGTCGATCGCTCGTTCTCTAATGTCTGTAGAAAAAACCTACACTTAAGTCTATGGTGAGCGTTCCTACCAAAGAGTTTACCGATCAACATTGTAGAAACGATAACATTCTATTCTATCATTTTGAACGATGTAAACTTGTCTACGAATTTTCTATTCGTTTGTGTTGATCACGTGATTTAACGTTGAGATGATGACATTCCCATTAATTTGAATAGTTTTCTACTAGCGTTAACGATTGTAGATTGCCAACTTGGCTAGGAGTTGAATTTATTTGTTGTTTACGCTTCTACGCCTTCCTGATTTAAATGACTAGTCAATAGATTCATTTAATTTTCGGCCGACATCTCTTTCTAAACCGGTTTCTGTTATGGTCTAATCTGGTTGTGCGTCTGAAAATGCAAATAGCTGCAACGTTGCAGATAGATGTCAAATATTTCGTTATAGAAACAATTAAAAAGCCATTGTGTCTCACGTAGATCTACGTTCCGGCACACGAAGGGTTAATCTATGCAACAGTGAAGTATTGGACATCTTTGGACATCTTCTTATATATATTTAAAATGGTAAATTGACTGACTCACTGACTGACTCAATTACTGACTCACTGACTGGGTGATATATCAACACACAGCCCTAACCGCTGGTCCTAGAGAAATGAAACTTGGAGAGTGTGGTCATTGTGAAGAGTAAGTATCCAATAAGAAAGGGGAATTCCAACCCTAAAGGGGTAAAATAGTGGATGGAAGTTTATATGAAAGTCCGTCAGCTTTATAGATAGTTAGGATCTTCAAATTCAAATTGTATTTTTTTCAATCATTATTATTATTATTATTATTTAATTTTCAATCGTAAGTCTATTACGATTGAAAATTTATTTATAAGGGTTAAAAAGAGGAATGAAGTTGTGTATGGAAAATCCTTGATTTTCGAAGTAATAATCACTAAATTTACTATCTAGGCTTATCGTTGGAAGCTAACGCAACGGTGTTGTTAGAATTTCAACCCTTAAGAGGGTGAAAAGGGGGATGAAATTATGAACTAACTGGCTGATTGATCGATCAACGCACAGCTGAAACCGCTGGGTCTAGAAGCATGAAACTTTGCACAAACCTTCCTTGAATGATGTAAGTGCGATTGATTGATGATTTTTCGAAATTCATCCCCTAAGGCTTAAAACGAGGGTTGAAAGTTTGTATGAAACTTGATCAATTGAAGTTAGAAATGTAAAAAAATATATATGAGCTCATCGTTCAGTTTACTGTATCACTATTAAAAAAAAAACTTACTTTAAAGGGGTAAAATAGGGGATGAAAGTTTGTATGAAACTCCGTCATTTTTGAAGTTCCAAAAAAGTTATACAGTATACTAACGATGTTTGATGTAGGCTACCACATGGACCAAGTCGCGCTCAACAGCTAGTCTTAAAAAAGGCCCAGTAATAATATTATATTCATTATCATCATCATTTCAGCCAAAAGACGTCCACTGCTGGACATTGACCTACCCCAACTGGCGCCACATTAACCGGACCCGTGCATCTCGCATCCAGCGGGTCCCCGCAACCTTCACCAGGTCATCGGTCCACCTAGTGGGAGGCCTAATATAATATTCACTACAACCAATGTTACTTATAAGTTAACACAGAAAGCTGCTAATCCCCCGACATTGAACCAGCATGAGCCATGTATCAATTAATGATCGATAATGCTTGGATTCAATCACGGTGACTAGAGCGAATTAATTATGTCTGATTTGATTACACTGTTCGCTTATCATGCTACCCTGATATCTCTGGTACAGAGCAGGGATATTGTTGGTAAGTAGAGAAAGTGGCGTTCAACTTGCTTGGTAGTATATGTAAAGTCAAAAATGGTGTCAAAAGTTGGTAAGAACTATAAGTTGACTTTGATATGCGACGAATTATTGATTTTTATTGGAAATGAAACTATTTAAATAGACTTTTTAACTTTACTTGTGTTGTTTGTTAGCTCAACTAAACTGCTTTTAAGGCCCTTCTAACCCTAAAATTAGCAACT
This sequence comes from Xestia sexstrigata, assembly GCA_941918905.2. Lineage (NCBI taxonomy): Eukaryota > Metazoa > Arthropoda > Insecta > Lepidoptera > Noctuidae > Xestia > Xestia sexstrigata. The sequence goes on from OW799201.2 coordinate 24,852,909, forward strand.
CTATTTGTGGTGATTTTAGAACAAAGTCCTAATCAGCTTGCACTACAAAGCGGTCGTTTCGTCAGTCACTGCGGCAGAATAGTACGAAATGAGTGGTTTTTTGCGATTTAAAAAATCTATTGATGAAAAAAAACACATAAGACCTGCTTTATAGTTAGTTCAGTTAGTACGCAAAGTTTCATGATCTAATTTGAAGTACTTTTTGAATACCAGCGGTTTATTGTTCGATTTGGAGGTAACTTTGGTTTTTTTTTCTATCAAGAAATGTTTATAGAATCGTGTTTTCGTCACACATAGTACCTAGCATTAATCCTCAACTTTACCATATATTTATTTCAAAATTAATGCTGCAGTATTTTAGGCGTAACGGAGGATCATGATAAGCCATTTGAGGCATGTTAGGCCCTTAATAGGTACTCGTACAAACTTCCATAACTATTCGCCTATATTTCATGGGGGCATGCAGAAACCACTATAACGCCTGTTACAATCCTTGACCGTTTTCAATGGGTAAACAAGTATTTTGTCGTTTTACATTTTAAACTTTATGTGACTTTACTATTTAAATAGTAGGTTGGCGGGCGATTGAAAACAGCCAGCTTATCTTGAAACGCTATTGTTCAGTAAATCTGCGTTTAATATCTCTATGAAAATAAGCGTTACTAAATCTTGAAAGTTTTTCTAACAAATGTTAGAAATACTTCTAGTTCCACTTAGTCCTAGTTTCAGTTAGGCAGATACAGGCTGATGTTATATAAAGTTAATAGTGTTAACCATATGACCTCACATGCGAAACTAGTCAAATTATTTACCTAATCAATAATCGTTAACACATAATATGCAAACAAGCTGTGTCAGATATTAATTATTACAACTTACTTGTTAGTAACGTCTTATAAGCACAATAACTCTTCTTTAATTTTCACTGACTGAGTATAAATTAATGAGGTTTTAGCAGCATCAAGTTACAAAATAATCCAGTTCGCAATGTTGAAAACATCCCTTTATTGGTAGGCTCCATGCATTTATTTATTTTATTTAAACTCTACGTGAGATACGGGCTAGTTGGTATTTATTTTTCACAATAAATTGAAATCGTGTGACTTTTTTCCAGCCGTTTTATCATTAAATGTTTCTATTAACTTTTATGTTTATGAAATATACCACAGTCAGAAATGGTTTTCCCTGAATGTTTCAGAAATAGAGCAAAACAAGCAGTTAAACCGAATTATTTTCTGAAAAAATGTGTCATTTTCATCCGTTTTAAATCTCTTTCAGGGAAGAATTTTTAAAATCCTTCCTTCGTAATAATAAAGCACATAAAAGCAAAAACTCATATTTTTGTGTCATTGAATTTAAGTTTTTTTGTATAGTAGAATATATTTACAAAATGAACAAAGCGATAAGTTAAGTTTCATATAAAATACGTATTACCTTTGTTTACATGACCTTTAAAAGAAAGCCGTGGGGTAAAGTGATCATTACTGTCCCCACACGAACTTAACGACTAATAAATTGTCTATTCTATCCATATATAGGTCGCTTGTTCAAATTAGAACTTGGGTTTTTGTGAAGAGACTTAGTCAGGGAAGTACGAACACAAAATTATTTTTGATGTACTGCTAAGGTTTCTTCATCTCAATTAAATAAAACATGACTTTATTCTGGCTATGAAAAAGTTTCAATCTTTTCTACAATTATTGCAAAAAAACTAACTTGCCCACGGTTACGTCCACATGGAAGTTAGAAACTATTTCACGGACTTTTACTGCCGGGACGAAAAGTACCTACTTAGTTAAAATCAAATTCCATTCAGCTGTTAAAGTGTGCAGAAGTAACAAACATCACACGGAACGTAGTTACTTTCACATCACATTGGATTCACTGATGAGGGATTCTACTGCATGAAGATGGACGAAGCCGGATAAGACTAGATGATGTATCACCCTATACATTCCCACAGGCCGAATAACAATATTATTCTGCCACTCTCCAAACACACAGGAAATGGGTCAACAATATGATCGAATCAATAGACACAATCTATTACAAACAGGCTGGTTTAGTTATTAATACCCAATTACCCACCCTAACATTGATTAAGATGGGTTTGTTTCTAAGTATTCAGTCCATTTACTACACATAAGTTTAGTTTAGACGACTGTTCACTAAACTTCTTTTTTTATAGAGTAGTTTTTGCGTACGGCTTCATCCACGTGGAGGTTGGTTCGCATGAGATTGTAAAACCGGGATAAAAGGTATCCTAAACTCAGTTCATGGACTAACTCGTGTGCAAAGGCAAAGCTGCATGAAAGCATGCAGCTTACAGCTGAACAGATTTCCTGGTCTAAAATAGGAACGTTCTAAGACCAGAGCAGAGTTTTCTTATTTAAAATATGAAGACGAAAGGCAAACAAATAATGAAATGAAGTTTCTTAAAAAATCAGCTACACCACCATCTAATATATTGCTATGCTAAGTTGTACGCATTATAATATTATCCTTGAAACGGAACACAGCCTTGAATTTATGACTTGGTAAATATTTACTGTTTTACTTAACAGTCAGTACTAAACCTACTTGTGCTTAAGCGTCCGTACCTCATTTATCCTTCGTAATTTTTTTTCTTTTTGCCCGAGTGCGAAGTTTTTTTTTCATAGTTTACAATAGACATATCAAAAAAACCTATTAGTATCTACTAATAAACACTAATGTATTGGATAGGCTGTTACCCATTTTAATACCCAATTACCGTTAGGGTGAGCCTCATTATCGTCCTTCCGAACAAAAGTTATTGGTGTTAACTTTTCACATAAATTTTTGTCGCTTCCATTAAAGTAGGTAATGTAATTTTGGAGGATGAAGGGGCTTCCGAGTATCGTCCATTGTAGATATTTGTGGCGTTGTGGCTTAATGTTGCGGATAAATTATAAGTTAGATATTGTTTTTATAGGAGTTTCCTCTCGGGTAGCCACTGACTTCATCGTTGACAGGTGTTTTATCAAATGGAGAAGGAAATTATAATACTGCTATAACAGCTAATGCAACAACAGCCTGCAACGTAATATCGAGTATCAATTTCTCTCATATTCACAATTATTTGAAAAGATTTAGCAAAACAAACCTTTTATAAAAAGTAATTTACGGGGAAAACAAGAGGATATGTTCGTCAAAATTATAATTATTTCGCAACGAAATACTTCGTCTAGTTTCCCGACGTTAGGCGCAGGTTAGCTGAGGTAGCGAGTTAAGATGGCTTCTGTAGTGTGAATATCCTGGTTTATATTTATCTGAAAGGCTTTTTAATACAAAGTTCAAGAACTAAGTTTAAGTCACCCCCGCCAGGATACCGGTAGTAGTGTTGAACAATATGACAAAGAAAATATGTCTTCGTATAAAGTTCTAACAATTTGCGAGATTAAGCTGCGCTTGCTGTGGTCTCTTCGTGGATGTGTGACCGTTATTCCATCACATGGATTCATTTTTTTATCAAAATATCTAAGTTACAATGTTCTTCATCTTTCGTTTACTTACACTTACAGCTTACATCTTAGGTCGCACGTCTCAGTAAATTTTCGCGGGCCAGTGCTCAAAGGGTGTCTGCGTTCGTTAGCAGGCTCGCATCACGCGCCGTCTTTGAAAAATAAACTCCCTAGCTCTCTAAATATGTGCTCTTTTTAAACGAACGTATGTAGGCTCATAAGATTTTCGTGGCAAATCTTTGGTGTGTAGCTAGGAGTTTAATGTTTAGCGTAGTAAGATAAAGGCTTTGCTCGGTTTAAGATCTAAACGTGGCCTTATTTCTTGGAATTGATGTAAGAAGTATAGATTGAATGTCTTGTTGTTTAATCGCCTAGTTTGGTGTGTGAGGTAGATTTCTACAATGAAAAAAACTTGAAAACGACTGTTTCCTACTTTCGGTTTGAAGTTAAATTACAGAATAAATCTTATTAGATTATCTGACTAAATTATGCAAAGTTTCGTATGAGCGGAGCGCACAATGTTTTAAAATGAAAACCAAAATACCATGAGTTCCTATGAATGCCGCACTCTTAGAGCCTTTTACTCAGAATCATGAACCTTTAATAGTTTTGGAAACTAGAACGAACGTTCTTGCCTATGGTTTGGTACTTCAACGTCACGTCAAAAAAAATATGATTTCAATTTATTATTATTTTTCAATTTATACCCGGTGTTATTTTGTATTTCATCACAAAATTAATAGTGAATTTACATATCAAGTTACATACTAAATATATCCGATCAATAATGAATGATGATGACGCCAATGGAGAATACGACGATGATATATATCATCACATTGTATCATCATCGCAGACACAAATTCAACGACAAACATTATTAGCAACAAAATTATCATGCCCGGTATGTTCACAGGAATACAAAAAACGAGGGCTAAAGAGACTTAATCTCGCGTCACACCTAGACTATTACCACCCACCTAACACTCCTGCTCAAAATATCAACCAAACCACTGAAACAACCATCGAACTCCTCAACCTAGCGCAAATACAAAACGAAACAATCTTTGAACCTGTGAACCAATCACAAATTCCGGAAACCATCCAAAACTTGTTCTTAAAAGGATTCAATGCAAGATTACTTAATTGCGAAGGTGGTCCAGACTCAATCTGGAGAGAACGCTGGAAAAAACTTTTAAATTTTCACAAGGAAATGTAGGCAGACAACTAACCACACTCCTAGCCACTGAAATAAAAGATCTCACAAACAACCTTCTTTGAGAAGGAAACTCTGAAAGAATATTCATCATATTTACTACAATACTACAGAGAGACCATTTAGTTAGTAGTAGTAGAAGAACGGAGATGTGGAACTCAGGTCGTTATGATGAATTAATTGCAGAAACTCTAATGTGCAACTCGAAAATAGCATCAAAAAACAAACAGAAACAAGACATTGATCATACTGTCCGAATATTTGGCCACCTCATGTTACAAGAAAAAATTAGACAAGCAAATAGATGGATAACGTAAAGATCAGGGGGCGGAATTTTGGACCCAAATGAAAAATTAGGAAACAAAACAGTACATCAAATATTTAAGACAAACATCCTAACCAAGTAACCCCACAATTATCAGATTTTATAGACCAGCCTGACATTCCAATTATGACAAAAGTCGATATCACCTCGAACCATATAGAAAAAGTTGCCAGACGACTCTCTGGCGGAGCTAGACCAAGCGGCACCGACTCTGAACTATAAAAATCACTCCTACTTCGGGTTTAACATGTCTTTATTTCCCATAAGAAATTTCACTTAAATGAGAAACATTTACAAGTTTTAAAAAACATTATTGGTTTTACGTAAAGCTTGGTGAAAACAATTACAAACTTATGTACAAAATATTCTAAGTGTTAGGGTAATTGGTAAAAGGGCACGCCACAATAGTGGCGATAAGTCGCCTCTTTGAGGAGTGGCTGGAGAGACGCCACGGCAAAAGGAAGGGGTCCGCAAGGACCGATGCCTGCCGGGGTTGCGGGACTGTTCGAAAGAGATACCGTGGCCCCGGAACACAAAGGGCGATGAAGGAACATGGATGGGTTTTAGTCAGTAAAAGTCTGACACTCCCTCCTGCTCCGCCCAGAGCGGGAGAAGTCATTTGATGAATTACCATCCGAAAAAAAAAAAATAGTAATTGGTAAAAAATGTAACCCAGCCAAAATGCAAACATACACGCAACGCGCGCAACTAGATGTGGTATGAAATGTACTAAGGTGCGATTGCTTTAATTATGTGTAATTTTAAGTGTTTCTTAAATTTGCATTTTTTATGTTATTTGGCAGTTTATTGTATTATGCAGCACCTTCGTACATCACATTTTTCTTGCCATAACTGGTGCGTGGTGGATGTAATTGTATGTCATTTGCATTTCTGAGCCCAATTTTGTGTATTTGATGTTTCTTTGTAAAATGTATTTGGGTTTTATTAAGTATTTTTCTTATTAAGATGCAAGTATTATATATGTACACACATCAAAAGTATCTAGGGATCAACATATATTTTTGCAATAACTTTTCTCCTGATTGATATTAATTAAAATTTTCTTTAAGGATTCATCAAATAAAGTGTTTTCGTTTGTCACAGTAACGATAAACCAAGTCACCTTTGCATTAATAAAGAAATTTGCCATTTTCCTAATAAAGGGATTTTTGACATTTGAACCACTAACATTAAAGTTCGAAAAAAAGACTGAAATAACAGTTTTCTTTAAAATTTTATTGGGTAACTTAAACAATTAATAATCCGTGTTTCTACCGCGAACACTAACAACACAAGAACATCGGTTTGGCATACTCAAAATGAGTTCATCCAAATCACGCTGTGGAATGGCCGCCCATGTTCGTTGCAACAACAAAAAAAGGTCTTCTTGCGACTGGACCCTCCATATTCGGCAGAGCTCTTCTCTGTAGCATATCCCATGCATGCTCAATCGGGTTCAAGTCTGGCGACTGAGCAGGCCAGGGCAGGACATTGATGTTAGCTGCGGCGAGAGTCTGTCTTACAACTCTTGCGGTGTGCGGTCGTGCATTATCATGCATTAACTGAAATAAGGGACCGATTTGCACTTGTAGAGGAACGATGACGTCTGATACAATCGTCTCAGCATAAATTTGAGCGTTGAGGTTGCCTCTGATCCAAATCAACTCAGTTCTTCCGCCGATCCAAATACCCGCCCATACCATGATGGTTCCACCACTATAAGGATGGACTTCCTGGCAGGATTTTAATCGCTGTTGGCGTCCAGGGGTTCTCCAGTGTCGTATACGTCTTGTATCCGGTCTCATACCAAAACGAGACTCATCAGAAAAGCACACGAAACGCCATTGTTCTTCTGCCCAATTTCTGTGTTCAAGAGCCCATTGATATCGAATCCTACGATTGTGCATTGCTATAGGTGGTACCCGTAGCGGTCTTCGGGAATGAAGGTTCACTTCATGCAAGCGGTTTCTGACTGTTTGGTCGCTAATTAAGTTCCCTGAAGAGTGATGAAGCCTCACGGCTAACATCATGGCGGTTATTGTTGGAGCTCTTCGAGTTAAGATTTGAATGTATCGGTCTTGTCTCCGTGTGGTGCAGCGATACCGTCCTCCATGGCGCTCAGCCACGGTACCAGTGCTTCGGTAACGTGTCCAAAGTCGACTGATAACACTCTGACTTGTATTCAGAGCTAAAGCTACAGTACGTTGCCGGGAACCAGCTTCTATCATTCCCACGGCTCTGAGCATTTCTTCCCTGCTTAAATGACGTCGCCGCTCCATAATAACGTTGGTTTTAATCAGTAGTAGGGAAACAGTAGCACTAATAATGTCTTCAATGCGTTGTATGTTTTTATAGGGAAAATATTGACAGCTTATTTTCATCTTTTACTCGAATTTGATTGAGAGTTCCTGATTCAAATTATGAAATGCACCAAAAAGAATCCATATAAATTTATAAAATCATAAATTTATTACAAAGCCACATCTCAATCTCAAGAAATCCGCATAAAAATGCTTGATCCCTAGACATTTTTGATGTGTGTATGTTTGTGATATGTTCAATAATTTAGTTTCATTGTATATGTTTTGTGTGTACTGTAATGATATTGGAAGAGTGTCTTTATTACTTATTTTGTGCTATTTGTAGCGTTTCAATATTGCTTTTGGCCGCTGTGCCCCATACTTCTATTAGATAGTCCAGGTGAGGTTTTATAAGAGTGTTATATACAGGGTGTGGCGTAAGTAGTGGTCCACCGTTCAGGATTCGATGAACCCTACTGAGTGTTGTCCGATGTCTTCCAAGCCAAGTACGCTACAATATACAGGATGTGGCGTAAGTAGTGGTCCACGGTCCACGTGGTGGGTTCGATGAACCAGATAATTAACTATAACAATTAAAAATTTAAACCATTTATACCCAAGGGTTCCGAAAATATTTCCTTTTTGTCTTTTATTTACGAAATTTCTACCTTTTATTACAAATTTGGTTGTAGTTTCAACAAGTCCTTATTCTTTTATTTTGACTTCTGTTAATTACTGCTGAATACTAGAGCTACCATGACAAATTATGATTTTTTATGTAAATTCAGCTCTTTTGAAGAAAAAGTTGGTTCTTCTCTAATTTTAACCCAAATTTTTAACACACCATCAAGTTCAAGAGCGATTTTTGTAAAAAAAACGTACCACATTGTCAGTGCCCATGTATTTAATAATATGCCTACTAAATGCCAATTTCAAAATGATATCATTATAACAGATCCAATAATTTAACAAAAAGATATTCAATTTTAATTGAAGAAAAGAAGATTTTCATTGAACTACTTTTTTAAACTTTATTGCGTTAATACTATTACAAAACGTATTAAAACTTAAAAAACGGATACAATCTAACTTTTTACATTTCTAATGTGATTTGTGTTGAAGCACAAACATGTCAGGTAAAAAAACCTGACCCTATTTTTACCTGAGACATCGTTTGTTAACAAAAACCCGTTGCAGCTTTCGCAATCGAGTTACGCACAATAGGAGTGATAAGGAAAAGATATGGTAGGGTATTGCTATCTCTTTCATTACTAACGTTGAAATATCCAAAAATCTCGAAATGATTTAGTAAGATCTCGTCACCCGTGTCGTGCGTCGTATGCGTTTCGTTTTTATTCTGCCTATGTTTAGCTCCGCCATTTCTTTACCCTTGCCTGACCCCGGACTCTGTTTAATTTGCCTACTGATTGGACTTGTTGTTTTGGTGATCTCTGCGATATTGGCTACGTGTACTGGTGACTGGCTTGCTCAACGATTTGGACAAACGTGCAGTGCAGTGAAAATTAAAAAATGCCACAGTACACACCGCGCGAATATGCTGACATGCATTTTATTTATGGCGAATGCAGAGTTGTCGGTAGAGAAGCAGCTCGTCTTTATCGGGAGAGATATCCCGATCGAAGACATCCAGACCATCGAGTTTTTGGGAGAGTGCATAACGCATACACCGAGGGAAGGATACCCGGCACAAGCGTAGGCGGTGCAGGTGAAGGACGACCGTGACAACACAACGATGAAGAGGTAATGAAATTATTAGTATCGTATTAGTTACAGAAGATCCTTCAACATCAATCCGTGTCTTAAGTCGCAGAACTGGCATATCAAATAGATCTGTACATCGAATACTCAAAAGACATGAACTGTACCCATACCACTATCAAAGGGTACAGTCATTGCTACCAAGAGATTATCACTTGAGAGTAACATTTTGTAGAGTAATGCTACGCAGAATAAGAGAAGACCCGCAGTTTTTTAATAAAATACTATGGAGCGACGAGTCATCCTGCAAAAAAGATGGATATTTAAATCTACACAATTTGCATAACTGGCAGCTAGAAAACCCGCATCTCATAAGGCAAGACAGATCACAGTATCAATTTAAAATAAACCTTTGGACCGGTATCATTAACGGACAGATAATCGGTCCACACGAGCTGCCAGAAACATTAAATGCAGAAAGATATTTAAGTTTTTTGCAAATTGACTTGCCCTTGCTTCTGGAAGGTGTCGTTCCTGAAGTCCAAGAAGACATGTGGCTGCAGAACGATGGCTGTCCCGCTCACTATGCTGTTAGAGTACGAGAGCACCTTGATACAGCGTATCCAAATAGGTGGATTGGGCGCTTAGGTCCAATATTGTGGCCACCACGCTCGCCAGATCTAAATCCCCTAGATTTCTTTTATTGGGGTTGCCTAAAAGAAAAAGTCTATAGCAAAGAAATCACAAGTATTGACCAATTGAGGACTAGAATCCAGGCAGCAGCTAGAGAAGTCAGCGAAAGCGAGTTTGCCCGACGACTTAAACGGTCGCTTAATCGACGTTGCAGAGCGTGTATTGCTGCGAATGGGGGCCATTTTGAACATTTCGTAATTTTAATGATTGTAATCATGACAAAGATTAATAATAAATGATAAATAAAGTGATTTGTTTTTTTTTTTTTAATTCTTTGTTCAAATACCTGAAGTAACAAGTTAGCTCTACATAACTCTGTTATAGTAGTTTTTTTTAAAACAAATGGGCATTGACACTGTAGTGCATTTTTTAGCAAATATCGTAAGTATTAACGCAATAAAGTTTAAAAAAATAGTTTAATGAAAATCTTCTTTCTTCAATTACAATTGAATATCTTTTTGTTAAATTATTGGATCTGTTATAATGATATTATTTTGAAATCGGCATTTAGTAGGCATATTATTAAATACATGGGCACTGACAATGTGGTACGTTTTTTTTTTACAAAAATCGCTCTTGAACTTGATGGTGTGTTAAAAATTTGGGTTAAAATTAGAGAAGAACCAACTTTTTCTTCAAAAGAGCTGAATTTACATAAAAATCATAATTTATCGTGGTAGCTCTAGTATTCAGCAGTAATTAACAGAAATCAAAATGAAAGATTAATGACTTTTGTTGAAACTACAACCAAATTTGTAATAAAGGGTACAAATTTCGTAAATAAAAGACAAAAAGGAAATATTTTCGGAACCCTTGGGTATAAATGGTTTAAATTTTTAATTGTTATAGTTAATTATCTGGTTCATCGAACCCACCACGTGGACCGTGGACCACTACTTACGCCACATCCTGTATATTGTAGCGTACTTGGCTTGGAAGACATCGGACAACACTCAGTAGGGCTCCCGTGAGAGAAGTCAGTTTAGATCTAACCCTCTCCATATGTGGCTTCCAGTTCAGGTGGTTATCTAAAATTAATCCAAGGTACTTTTCGTGATCAACTTTTTTGATGGGTTGGTTATTTATGGTTAATTGTGAACTGTGAACTGTATGATATTTTTTTGTTTTTTTGCAAATACTATGTAGTTGGTTTTGGCTATATTTATTGTGAGTAGATTGCACTGAAACCACATATTTAAAAGATTTAGATCATCCTGAGCGTCACGCATAACAGCATCTACAGAGTGTCCAAAATAAAAAAAAACTGTATCGTCGGCGTACAACGATACATCGCCTTTAAATCCAACTTCATGAATATTATTAATGTAAATCAGGAATACTAAGGGTCCCAAAATTGATCCCTGCGAAATGCCAAAACTTACAATTTTAGGACTACTTTGGGTTTCGTTAATCTTAACCACTTGGGAACGATTGGCCAGGTAAGATTTAAAGATATCAAGGGCAACCAGTGACACCAATGTCATTTAGTTTTTTTAACAACAGTTTGTGAGTTATTGTGTCAAAGGCTTTTTTTAAGTCTATGAAAATTCCTAACGCTATTTGCTTTTTGTCGATACTAAGTTTAATTTTTGTTATTAGATCTACTGTTGCAGAAAGTGTATTGGATTTTGGCCTAAAACCGTATTGTTTTTTATAAATAAAGTTTTGCGCTCTAAGATGTTCATCGAGTTGTTTATTGAGGTATAAGACACGTTCAAAAATTTTTGATAAAACCGGCAAGACAGAAATGGGACGATAATTTCCTGGATCAGATTTACTTCCATTTTTGTAGATGGGGCTGACTTTGGCCATTTTGATAAGGAAACCACAGTTCAGAACTGAGAAAATCAATTGCAGCACTAACAAGAAAACTAAGCAGTGAAATTGACGATTGGGATTGCATAAGAGCTCTATAGCAAGAAGAGGTATTGGATAAATGTCCGGGCGTCCGACCTATTGGCATTGAAATACTTCAGCGCATCTTTGCAAAAGCAATGGCGACCGCAACAAGCTTAGATGTTCAACTAGCATGCGGCTCTGATCTGCTATGCGCAAGCATGAAATCAGGTATTGAAGGTGGAATTCATGCCATGACCAATTGTTTTAATGAAGGTGAAGATGATGAAGGACTCCTCCTATTAGATGCCTCGAATGCCTTCAACGCACTGAGCCGCCAAATCGCTCTCTGGAATGCTAGAATCTACTGGCCGCGCTTTGCAATATTTCTTTTTAACACTTATAGAGGCTTCGCAGTCATTTGCCTATCAGGCTCAAATGAATCCATCTTAAGCAAGGAAGAAACAGCACAGGGTGATCCTTTAGCAATGCTAATGTATGCAGTCGGAATTCTACCTTTAATCCAAAGCTGCAAAGACCCTGGAAAATATATACAAAACTGAAATGCTGACGACTCTGCTTGTTTTGGTAAACTTAAACACGTAAAAGAATGGTTGGAAATTCTGACGAAACAAGGCCCGAAATACGGTTATTTCCCATAACCTTCTAAAAGCTATATCATAGTCAAAAATAAATCAATTAATAAAAGCCAACAGAACATTTGGAAACTTTGGGGTGAAGAATGTACTTTCACGACTGTCAAAGAAGAAAAACTATCGCGGCAAAAGAGAGACGCTACAAAAAGTAATTTCATAATATCTAAATTACTAATTGTATCCAAAGAGTTGTTGAAACGAACTCTTCACAATGGCTAACTATCATCCCGACCTCCGCTAACAATACTGATCTCACAGCTACCCAGTTTAGGGATGCTTTAGCTATTAGGTACGCCCACGAACTTGCAAACCTCCCAGAGGCTTGTGACGGATGCGGAGAGAGTAATTTCGACTTAAATCATGCACTAAACTGCAAGAAAGGAGGATTAATAAAAAAGGTCAGGATCAACACAGAGATAACTGTAAAAATTGGGCTGAGCTAGCTCGGGGAACTGGAACAATAGGACCAATAATGCAAGACGCAAGTATCAATCAACCAGCACTTAGAGGTGATATGTTATTAAACAATGTGTGGGAACCTACAAGGAAAGCGTTCTTCGACGTTCTTATTGTAAATGCTGATGCTTCCTCTTATAGCAACCTCAACCACATGGCAAAAAACAGCACAGAGACATAGCCGAGAGAAACATTCAAAATACGACCGAACAGCTGAAGATTTGAGAGCCTTATTCACCCCGTAATCATTTCATGCGATGGAGCCATAGAACAGAATATAACAGTTTAAAAAAAAAAACCGCATCAACGCTTAATGAGAAATGGGGAAACGCATATTCTCAAATAGTGAAAATACAAATCTGTTATAAGAGCAGTTTCAATGAGAGTAAGAGGCACGCGTGAAGATGGAACAGGAATACTTTAGTAACAGCTTGATCTCGTGAATCAGAAATATTTCTATATTTAGGTGTGCAATGTACGTAACTCTGAGTTGTTTCAACACAATACTATTTATGTACAGTGTCGACCAAAAGTCCCTAAGCAATCTCACAAAGCAATAGCTTGACGTTTAGTTTGACTTACGACCTTTTACTTTTAAGAAAATAGACATTGTCGTCCAAAAGTAATTATAGTTCAAAATTTCAACACAAGAACATGAGTCAAGACGGCCTAGCGATTAGGCGCGTGCAGATGAGTGAATCAGAGAGCCGTGAGTTTAAATCTCACGTTGTTATTTTGAGATTTTTTGTAAGTTTTTACTCGATTGGAAGTAATGGGACAGAAAAATATTCACTTTGTTCACACATTTCGTAAAGTTAGAAAAAGGTAGATCTTAAAAAAATAAGTCAATAATTTAGATCTATGTGAGGTAGACATGAGTTTTATGAATATTTTACTAGATCGGGATGAACGTTGTCGTTCTGTTGTGTTGTGTTTGGTTAGTGACGTGTGGTTTAATAGACATCGGTATTGTTGTTAGTATTTCTCAAAATGCAGGCAAATATTAATATTGAGGCGAGGGCGACTAATATTATCGTGCTGCATAAAAGTGGTTTTAATAGAACACATATATTTGAAGAAACCGGACTGAATGTGAGTATTATATTTATAAATTATTGTATCAAAGCATTGTTGAAAATTAAAACCTAATTTATTATTGTTTATTTATTTGTATGGATTAATTAATTGTTTTTAAATCCATCATGAGGCATAAAAGATAAGAATAAGAATAATTACTTAGTGTTAATTATTGGATTTATAAATGCAGAGTGAATGATCACTTCAGTATTTTGTTATAGCTGCCTAACATTTTTTTGTTTTTGTTTTAGAGGAATACTGTGAGTCTCTGGATCAAAATGCCTTGCTAGTCGAGAGTAGTGGAAAGCCGTCACTTATTAGCGATGCGCAGCGATGACATAATATGGTAGACGAATATGAAACAAACAGTTTGACACCTACGAGACACTTTGTGAATTATTTAACACCATATTGCAAACTGTTCGCCGTGCCCTCCACGCTGAAGGCCTGCATCACAGAAGAACAACTAAGAATCCCTTCTTGACAGAAAGACAAAGAAGAACGATTACGTTTCGCACGGCTGTATTTAGATTTTGACTAGAATACTACCATGACAAGACTTTTAAATCAAGTCAAAAGGGTAGGTAGGCTTCATTTATGGCGCAAGAATAACACTGCTGGTCTGACAAAAACATAATCCCTAATACAGACTCAGGTCGAATTATGGTTAATATGTGAGGATCATGTGGGGATGGATAAGTGCAATAGGGCCAGGAGTACTGGCTTTTATTCCTCCACGTGCCAACAGTTCTACTTAATTATGTAGAAGTATTAGAAGATGTCATGCTGCAAAATATTAATCCCTAGATTCTTTAGTTTTAATTAGACACACATTAGAGTTACATTTATTGTGACGTCACATAAAAAAATATTCATAAAGTCTAAATTATTTATAATAGTTTTCAATAAACTCTGCTGAATACCGATACCTATAATAAGTGGGTATCCACAATCAACAATACTTAATTATTATATTTGTGTGATTAGAATATCCTTTCCTTGTTACCCATGTTATTATAAATTGACTTAGAGTAAGTGTACTCGGATCTCTTTGATTGTGAATCAAATCAAATTAAATTGTTTATTTGTGATACATGGGTTACATGCAGGTGTTTATTACATAATTACATGCAAATAATGTCCATTCCGTGATCAGCCATTCGGACATACAAATGATTAAAATAACATACCTAATGAAAAATATGAGTCCAAAATTCGAATCCTACTTATTAGCCTCAACAGCTATCAACACTTGGTAAATTTACGTGAATTTTAGCTATCCATTGGTAAGAACTGGTCGCCACACAAATAAGATCATGCTTTAGCTGCGTGTATAACAAAAGAGACGGAAATATATTTTTATGTTACGTGGAGTGTGACGTGTGACGCGCGACATGCGATTGGGCGAACTCTGTGGCTGTGGTGTGCGTACTGTATTGAGACTGCTTACACATACAGACGCACGCAGGCTCGACCGTGCGTTCACAGCAATACAATCCTTAGCGTGCCTATGCACTTATGAACGCTTACTGTACATTAAAGGTTTAAAAAAAAGAACGAACTATTGACACAACGTTTTTTTCTATTGTAGCTTTGTATTCTTGAAACTTTGCGTAACGAGTTTTAAATATGTTTTAGATAGTATTCAATATATTTTTCTAGGTATTGTCATCGTTTGCGCTTTGAACGAGATTTTTAAATGATAATGTAGTCGGAAATAGGATGAGGGATGAAACGAATATTACTAAAATACAGATCAATTTAAAATGATGCTGGTTGAAGAAGGCTAAAGAAAAGATTAATTCTTGAGTTATGATATGTAAGAAAAGTGATTGTTTGATAGCATACATTATAAGGAAGAGTGGAAAGCGAAAAGGATTTTCCGGTCCCAAGTAACATGGTTCAAGGACAGAAGACGATGATATTATAGACTGAAATGTTTTACACAACTTTCACCAAACCTCATACTTATATATTCTTTCTCTAAAACTAAACTTAACAAGTATAAATATACAAATCAAACAATCTTATTTTACCGTCAACACAATTAACCCGGAGGTATCCGCAATCTTCTCCGTCTTGCAGCATTTTGCATTTAATTATTTTCTTTCCTCAACCGTGATTTGGTAATCACAATTTCGTCAGTTATCTTCAAAGTTTTTTCCTATTTGATAGTAAAACTTGGATTGGTTCTGTTAAAGCATTGTACTTTTTTAGATCTACTTAGTCAGGGCGCATTTTAGTATAATCCTCATCATCATCATCATTTCAGCCGAAAGACGTCCACTGCTGGACATAGGCCTCCCCCAAGTGTCGCCACATTGACCGGTCCCGTGCGACTCGCATCCAACGGATTCCCGCAACCTTCACCAGGTCATCGGTCCACCCAGTGGGAGGTCTTCCAACGCAACGTCTTCGGGTTCGCGGTCGCCACTCCTGAACTTTTCGGCCCCATTGGCCATCCGTTCTGCGAGCAATGGGCCCTGTCCACTGCCATTTAAGTTTGGCAATTCTTCGGGCTACGTCGGTGATCCTGGTTCTCTTGCCTGGATGTCTTCATTTCTGATTCGATCACGCAAAGAAGTTCAAAGATTGCCCTAAAGTCACCCAAAGGGTGACTTTAAGCCTTCTGATAAGGCCCATTGTGAGCGACCACGTTTTGGTCCCGTATGTAATCACTGGCAACACACACTGGTCATAGACTTTCGTCTTGAGACACTGCGGTAAGTTGGACGAGAAGTTACCGCGCAGCTTCCCGAACGCTGCCCAGCCGAGTCGGATTCGACGATTGACCTCTTTCTCGAAGTTAGACCTACATAACTGGACCGTTTGTCTCAGGTACACATAATCATCCACAGCTTCGAGGGTAGTGTCTCCGATTTTAACAGGAGTGGGTGTTACGTGGGCATTCAACATGACCTTGGTTTTGTCCATGTTCATTTTTAGCCCCACTCTTTCGGAAGCTCTACTGAGGTCATCGAGCATTGTACTGAGGTCCTCCATGGTCTCAGCCATGATCACTATATCGTCGGCAAACCCAAGGTGAGTGATGTACTTGTCATTGACGTTGATGCCTAGCCCTGTCTAGTCCAGAACCTTGAAGACATCCTCCAGTGCAGCGGTGAACAGTGTTACGTTACATTTTCCTGGTAGGAGCCAGAAAACTGTAAGGTCACACTGAGCACTCACCTAGCTAACTTTCAGTCTGGAGGTGAGCACTGTTAAAAGAAATAGTCAAGGAGACGAGTTATAAGAATTTATTATTAAGAAATAACCTAGGGCCAACCTATTCGGAGCTAGAAGTTATCTAAACCCTCACTAGGCCAGAGAAGCAGGTGAATGAAAATGAGTAATGAATGCTTAAATTTTCAGGTTAATTATGTCCAAAAATGTAAGTAAAAAAAACCATGTAAAAACACACATTACAACAGTTTCGGAGATATGACGTCTACCTGTCTCACACCTCGCTGCAGAAGGATAGGTTCCGAGGCTTGGTCCTGAAGTCGGACTGTTAGTATAATGTTATTAATGTTATGTTTGTATTAAATACTTTCTCCTTGATTTTATTCAAGCGCGATAATAATTGGGCAATCAAGTCATAGCCTTACTTAGTTACAATGACTATCTTTAGATGTTCTTGGTCATTGATGATGTCAGGTAATCTACACGAGGTTACCACACATAGCATTTATGACGTTGCAACTGCAGGGACACAAGCCGGTGAGCTGCAATCAACCACGCAGTCTCAGTGTGGATGTGGTGGATGTCACATCTACACATGTGCATTACAAAAATAAATCTATGGTATAAATGACGTTTGATCGAATACTCGTAGGTATACTACATGCCCCTGTACCAATCTCACCCTGGCCATAACAAGACAAGTTGTTGTCTATTTTTTTCTTTTTACTTTCGCTGTCATCCCAAGTAATATAATAAAACAAAGGAAACTAGAAATTATTAAAGTTTCAACATTCTTAGGAATATTTCAATGTGAATAGTTTTCTTACAAATCTTATTCCGTATTCAGGCAAAACTGTAGCAACTGGAATAGAGGACAGGCATAAAACATAAATACATATAACATTTGTTCCGATTCTCAACGACTTGAATATTTTCATACAATAGAACGAGCGATAAAATGCACGCACCTTCTTCCTGGACAATTTGTCAAAGACGTTTCTGTGATAATAACAGTAAAATGGAGATATAACATTTTTCAAATTAAATCTTTGTGATAAAAAAGATAGTGATAATAAGAATGCCAGTAACTCCGTGAAAACACATTTCATATACACACTACATAATAAGTATTCTCACGCTATCACACACACAAAGCATACATATTGTACGTACACTCACATTATTATAGTCCCATGATTTAAAAAAAAACTGCCAAGTGAACGTTAAAAACAAAAAAAGTAAAAAATACTCACTCAAAAGAACAAAGTACATAATATAAATACAATTTTGTTAAAATCCGATTAACTCGAACTTCTTTTTTCTTTATTTCTTTGAGGATGTAAAAAGTAAAACATTCATTTCGCTATCAGATGGATGAGTCGACTAATATTCCCGGAGCTAGGGCCGGGGTGATGCTCACGATCTAATGAGACGAATACTTTATCAACTTTTGACAACTTTTTTATAAAAACAACGTTGAGAAATAGACATCTAATTTTTCAGATGATTTGTTTGTAAACGTTAATTGGAAACGATTTATAATATTTGTAATAGAGAGAGAGCTTTAACGTCAAAAAGGTTATCTTCTGATTTTGACCCCTGCATTGAGAGTAGATGCTTTTAATATTTTATTTCCAACAGGAATCAAACTGAAAACTTTAGGTTTACTGCTTATTGTCACAAACCGTTAACAGATCGTGTTAATCTTCACCCCGGGTCTCGTAAAAGAGCCGAGAGAACAAGAATGGTCATAACCATTTTATTTACTTTTATAGCTTGCAAGCTCCCTGCAAGCACCATGATTTACGACGGCAAGAACTTTAACTTGTACAATCATAAAACAAGTCTGTTTATAGATACTTGTGTCGTGTGGTGGCTGGCAAGGAGTAGGCAACCCACTTCTGTCGTTATGTCAAGAGGATGGTCATAATAACAACTTAATGTAAAGGTCACCAAAGTGCCTGCCGTATACGGTGCTCTTTATATCATTCATCATCATTAATAATTTCACACATATCCTGGCGTAAAAGTCTGTGAACATGGCGTGCATAACATGTATGACATTAATAACTGCCAATTTGAGGGAATTCCAACTTAAATCAAGAAAGCTGAATGACCATTCCAAATATTTCCAGATGATAAATGCTTATCCATATATTTCCAAAGTACTCAGCTTATCTCAGCAATAGACTGAGAAAACCTAACGGATGCATTTGAGATAGCGATTTTCACTTGAATAGAACCGGTTAATATGACGGAAAATATTGACTTCTTATATTGAAAGTTTTTGGATCGACGTCTGAAGATTATACGTGGATGTTCCGATGACGTATTATTTCCATTAGAAATTACTTGTGTAGTCACAATTATCTACTTAGTTGTATCTACGTAGTAGCGCGTTATTAAATTAAGTATTACGCTCAACATTACCGCGACATTTTGATTGCAAAAGAACTTTGTAAATAAATAAAACCCGTCAAATACATATTATCTTGGGTTCGCAATTGGGTTTTTCATTTTTGTTATTTACTCACGATCAGTCATCAACAGAATCTCGTACAAAATAAGGGAATATACTTAACAGTTCTTTTTAATAAAACAGTTCTAAACATTACAGACAACACTTACGCTAGTAAATGCAAAGTTAGCACAAAAAACTCCATCACGTCAAATAAAATACTTAATTGCATTTTTCTTTCATTCCGAATACGCTAACATGATGTAAAAATAAAAGTCCCTAGCTGCGCGCCTAACTTTCCGACTGACCCACGAAATATATTTAACTGGGCGCTTTGAAAGACTACAAATTATGTAAATTAAAGAAAACTTTTAGTCAGACTATTATGAAAATTAGAAATTCATTGAGAGGGCCGGCGACGTTTTCAGGGCAGTCTGTTTACAGGTGCACTGAAGCGAATCATGTAAACTGGAGTTTCTGTACAATTATTTAATTTTGTACAGATTCAAAGGTTCCGTTTTATTTTAATTCAGTGCCCGTTTCCATTCCTTGTATTAGATTCTTATTGGCTTGTACACATTCATTGGACCTTCTTATCATGACATATTCATTATAATCTTACTCGGAAAACGGATTTGTGAGTGCAGTAAAGTTGTATTAAGCGCTCAGTTTCTTTTGATGGTTATCGTATTGGCATGATTTCTTTGCCACTTTTTCGAACAATAACCTATAAAATAAATAGAATATAACAAACACGGTAAAGCTGAGCTAACATAATCCTTTGTCAGAGTTATTTCAGTAATTTTATAATTAACCGAGTTCTAATTTAATGCTGTGCTATTAACTGCCCATTTCCATTTAATTAAGACTGTCGGCTCAGTGCTGACCGCCTGATAATAGGAATAAACCAATGTTATGTAAATTGAAATTATTTATGTAGTATAATTGATACAATTAATTAGAGTGTGTAGTGGCTGACTGGATATTATGTTGTAACAAAATAAATCAGTAGTTGGCAGCCTGCGGCTGCTTTCAAAAGTAACCGAAATCAAAAGTAATAGACTTATTTTACGAAAGTGCATTTATTTAGAAGTAGTTACCTAATCCAAAAGGGAATTAAATGAAAATAAAAATAATAAAAAGATAACGATAAATATAAAGATTCCTTGATATATGAAAAGATCTTTTTTACAGTCGGGTAGGTTATAGTAATAGAGGATAAGAATAATTTCAATTAAAAACTACGCACAACAAAAATCTGGTATTGTTGGACTAGACCATTATGAGTAGTCGTGTTCTCGTGTCGTTATTGTGAGTTGTTCGTTTTGTGCATTTCCTTAGTGACTAGCTCTGAGATTCTTCAGTTAACTTGTGGTCTGCGTTAATAAATACTTGGAATGGAAAAAACAAATAAAAAAAAAATACGTTTCTGCTGAACTTTGTAGCGGAAATAATTGTTAAATATACACTCAAGGCAATTACAATAGATCGACTTCAAGGAAATAGGAACTTGAAATGTTCATTGAAAAATAAATGAAATCTCAAAACAAAAAGTATTTCTTGTGTTGTGCACTCATGAAGCATAAATAAGCATGCAGCGCTCACTTAGCTAAAAAAAGGTAATTTTACTCAGCACAAACTGATTTCGTGCGTTCAACACAGATTTATTTCTGCGCTGAATGTGCAAAGTATTTTTTCTTTCTCAGCACCAAGAAAAGTACCCATTAAGCATTTTATTCCAACCATTTCCTAAAACTGAACGATGCTTCACAAAAGTTTTCTCAGCAGAATCCCATAGCTGTCTAGTCCGTCTGTACCCGCCCCGGATAAATCAAACGTCAGCCGAAGATTTACGACGACGCCCGAGCGCACCCGAAGAGACCTCGCTGACTTAGCACCAGCTTAGCCGGTAATAAACCCAATGAACGATGTTTTACTAAGTTGTTAGATAATTTTGAAGACAAACAGCAAAATACTATTCAAATTTGGATTTGAAGGACTGTTTGGCCTAAGTTAGGATAGAAACGTTTTGTGAACGAGTTTAAAATTATATTGTTGAGCTGTGATTAAAATCTACTAGCAAACAGCTTTTACTTAGTGTCGCCGAATATTGTAGAGGTTATTTGATTACGGTTATATTTTTAAACCCTTGATAAGTTTATTCGTCGTAACCTTAACCAGTCTTAAAAAATAAAGTCGAAAAGGTTAGGTGTTATAATTATTATGATGCTTTTGGGTAAAGTAGGTACTCTCGCCGACTAGTCGACTTTTGGGTGATATGAAGTAGGTACTCTCGCCGACTAGTCGACTTTTGAGTGATATGAAGTAAGTACTCTCGCCAACTAGTCGACTTTTGTGTGATATGAAGTAGGTACTCTCGCCGACTAGTCGACTTTTGGGTGATATGAAGTAGGTACTTTCGCCGACTAGTCGACTTTTTGCGTGACCAGGCTCTTTCTTTAGCCAAAGAATTAGCAATGCCATTCAACGTGACAACAATAAAGTAATTCGACAGGAAGGTATCTATTTAATAATAATTTAGACATATTGATCAGTGCTATCGTCCAGCCGCTCGTATTTATTCAGCCTTAGGATTGTACACGGTAAATAGACCGTCTGATTACACAGGCGTAATAATATTTTTAATACAGGTGCTCAAAAAGTGGTGTATTGAAGGGACGTATAGCGTTCGGGATGTGGGCTATTACATACTAGTGCTTTTTTACCTTTCCCGAACTCGTGCGTTCTCTTTCCCAACTGTCAAAATAATGTCTATTAAAAAGAAAAACCAACCATGAAGTTTTTACTAAAGAATTTTTGTGATTCATACAAACACGTATATTTCTAAAAAGAAGCTACTAATTTATTTCAATATCAGATTTAATGATTTAATTGAATGAGTTAGGTTTCATTTCATTTCATCTCATTAAATTTCATTTTCATTTCATATCAATAAAAAAAATCTACTGAAGACTAAGCTGTATGGATAGTTCCCTTTGCCTACCAAAATGGGTGAAGAAAAAAAAGACTGCTTATATTCTAATAAATTCCTTGTATTCTACGGTTGGTGCCATTTTCCAGAAATTTTCTTAGTTTATTGTTTTTATTATTTTATTAAATTGCTTCATTTTTTCGCAACTGTATTAAAAATAGTCGTTCAGTACACCTGCGGAACCGTCATTGCAACTTGTTCCGACTGTCAACACTCGCCTTCGGCTGCGCCTCGGCTCGGGTAGACATTTGTCGGAACTCTTTGCAATGACAGCCTTTCCGCACTTGTAATGAAATATACTATATGCTTCAGTATGAACTAACTTCGTTTTTGTCAACTCTACTAGCCCATTTTGAATAATTAATATTTGTAGATTGTAACTACGCGGATACATACATAGTCATTCAAAAGTATCTCTTACACAAAGAGTTACCAAGAAACAGACGATGTACACTGACTGACAGATGTAGACTGTAACTCAGAACTATAACAGCAATCAGCAGTTTTTGAGTGCACTAGCTCCAAAGACAACCTTCTGAGAACCTCCCAGCAAAACATAAAAGGAAATGGAAATAACTATGCGACAAAGGCCCCGACTTTGAATAAAACAAAACGTAACACGAAATAAATTCTAAAATCGCAACAGTAAAATTCAATTTTGCTAGACACACTTCTTTGTAAACAATACTAGAACATTTTCGCTAATTATCTCTACGGAAACTCGTAATTTTGCGGTCCTTTTAATGCTAGATGTATCTTTACGTCGATTGTAAATTTTATACGGTTGTTATAAACATAAAATTAGACTGTATTACAGTTGTATTATTTACTGAGACGATTTTCTAGTAAAATAAAGAGATATTTTTTATAATCGCTTCAGAGGACAATAGCCAGAAGCTTGAGAGTTGCAGAACGGATACAACATAAATTATTAAACTGGAAGAGAATGCGAGGAAATTCCGTTTGGAGTACGTCTATCTACTTAAATAGAAAAAGTATTTTACAAATTATATAAAGGGACCGCCAAAAGTGTAAAGATAGTCGAGGTTTTCAAAATTTAAAATTTCAAGCAAAAAAAAATCGCATTCAACATTCGTTTGTAATATAACGAAGGCAATCTTGTAAATTCATCATCATCATCAGCCTATTAAGGTCCCCACTGCTGGGACACAGGCCTCCTCTATATGAGAGGGAATGGGCTATAATCGACCACGTGGGCCCAGTGCGGATTCGATCTACCCTATTTACTGAAGAACCAACCTCAAAATATGGTGTTATTTGCCGGCCTATAATATTAGTATCTTTATTGTCCCCGGATTTGAAAAGTGGTATGACTTTACTGTATTACATTAAATCAGGTAAAACTACTTGGTTTAAGCACAAATTAAAAATTAAAGCTAAGTATGGAGCTATAATAGTCTTAAGTATGGATGTACAAACTTTAATAGACATTCCCCATAGATCTTCGGTCATTTTGATTTTTATTTGCCGGAAAGCTTTAATAACTATCATCGGGTTTATGTGTTTAAATTTAAATTCAGCCTTGCATCCAGTACATACTTTTGTATTACCAACTAATTAGAAAAATTATAGCTCTCTTTCTCTCTACTTTGCTGTGCCCTTCAGGGTTCATATTTATGTACCTAGCTTTAAGCCCTTTGTAACATCTTTTATACAATATGGAATGGAAAATAATTGAATATGAATTTAAATGAATTATAATAAACAAGACAAAAATACATCAAACTAAGCTATTAATTTATTAAGACAAAGTGCTCGTTTCCACAGTTTTGAATATCCCGAGTAGGTTTTATCACTTAGTAACTATCGTCTTTGTATAACGAAACACTCAGTAGTCCAACAAAACCAAGCTCCCAAAACATTATACCATTATTCCTTCCCAAAATATAGTGTAGCGTTAATTCGTTCGACAACGGCGGGCCGGGCTCGGATAAACCACATGAATATGCATGAACGGGGCAAAACAAGACATTATGTGGGACAATGCCACCCTACACATACACCTGCCCGCCTGCCTACCTGCCCGGGCCCAGTCAGGATCGTACGCCGAAGCTAAACCCTGGACAAATATGACTGATTTATTGTCCAGCCAAATTGGCTGCTGCATTTCGCCGGACGGTTTCGCAACCGGACATTGGCTGTGCGGTCGTGGCAAAGTCCTGCAATATTTATTTAGTGTTTTGAAAATTTAAATCTGTGTGTTTTCCGGTGAGGGTCGCTGTTGTGTCGTGTTAAAATATCTGTGCCGCGATTTAGTTTTTTTTTTCACATTTTTATGGTCAGTTTTGGTCCGTGGTCCATCACTTTTAGAAGATTTCTCACCTTTCTTTCAGATTATCCATGCTTTGTTGGAGCCAGCTTTCAGTTTAACTGGAAGCAGCAGAATACCAGTATTTTTATAGGAGTGACAAAAAAGTCTTTAGAACAAATATTGTATCCTCATAAACATTCTAAAATTTGTGTGAACATCCAAAACACGTACACTCAAAACACGGTACGATCCAATAAGACAATTGTCATAATTCTCAGCACGGGGCGTGATCATAGGCCCAGTTTACGTCGGCGGACCAAACAAATTAGTTTGTGCTATGAAATAATGTCAAATGTGATTTTCTTTATGTCGGACATTGTGGTTTTAAGTTTCGGGGCACGAGGAATGACAAATTAATTTACTGTGGTTAGTGGTTTTAGGTGTATTTTGTTCATGAAATATTTTCTAAATGGTTTTAAACAAGGTTCTAATGTAACATTCACGTCTGAACATAGGTTTCTAACAGAGATGAAGAAATACTACCAAATCGCTACCTTGTGCAAACATACAAAAAGGGTGTAAAACAACTCTTAACGAAGCCGAAACACACTTGTTCTCCCCGTCATTGCGATCATTTTTTTGTTCTACACGATACCTGGGAACCTTCTAGTTACGGAGATATTGGGGGTCAAAGTTCCAACTTTTTGACAAGTTTATTTTTAGATACAAGTTTTTAATGTAATATTTTTACTTTAAACACCTCCACGACCCCCGTACTATTCAATCCATCCATCAGCACAATGTTTTGAGTGCGTTACATTGATTTCTACCATAAAACATAATTTTTCACCCCAAAAAAAAAGTCGTTTCCCAGCGATAATTTTTGCTTAAAGTTACTTAGTTTGATGTACAGAATGTTTGGTTGACGGCTTCGTGATGAGGTCTTTTACACACTGTATATACATATTATTACCAAAAAAAGGTATTGTTGTTGTTCTCTCGTCAGAGCATACCTGAGATTATGAACACCCTGTATACTATCAATTTGTACCATGTTTTTCGATAACCAGGTTTACAAAAACTAGGTCGAAAACAAGTTTCGCTCTACAAATTCCTGGGACATTTGTCAAGTTTATTTTGATGACAATATTGTTTGGTTACGCGCTGCCATGGCGTTGCTAGTAGATTTTTATACCGAGTCGATAGTGACACGATATGGTTACGGTAGTTTTATTTAATCCTTCGGAGTTCCACAATTGTACTGCGGGTACTACTTTCCAGGAATATCGCCATAGAGCTTTGCAGTTTAATTTAAATTTAGAATTTCTTAGAAGCTCTGCATTATTGACTTCCTGGAACAGGTTGTCACAAGTGGTTATAGGCATTTTTTTTTTAAAACCGGTCTGGGTTTATGTAAAGATTCCGAATAAAACGAATTTATCGTCTATGATCGCCAAGTCTTTCTTTAGTCACTATTTCTAGGAATTTGTTTTTTAAAGTTGTGTTACTAAAGAGACTACTTAGCCGCTTTGCGATTATTCTTACCTTTTTAATTTCTTCTGCAAAAGGAGATAGTCTAACGGCAGTATCAGAAAGTTTCTTTATCAATTTAGGACTTAGGGCTGATTTTACGAGATTCAGATAATCTTTTAGAACGTCGCGTATAAATTAGCGTCTCATAGTCTGATATTACGGAAAAAACTTTGAATAGATAAGGATATGGTATAATACTATAGGTAAATAAACTGTGTGCTCAAATTCACGCTTAGCTAAATAGCTAAGCGTGAATTTGAGCACACTTTTTATTAGCAAGGTAAATCAATCTGATAATAATCTTAGGCTAGGTAAATACCTAGCCTATGATTACTTTATATCGGGCTGGGGAATCATAATTAGGGAAATCCTTCTGAAATGTGTGTATGTCATAGCCGGT
Source organism: Xestia sexstrigata (assembly GCA_941918905.2). Lineage (NCBI taxonomy): Eukaryota > Metazoa > Arthropoda > Insecta > Lepidoptera > Noctuidae > Xestia > Xestia sexstrigata. Next base: position 24,879,507 of record OW799201.2, read on the forward strand.
GGATAATAGATGAAGCACTACTATCAATTTCCTAAACAAAGCCTGTCCAAAACTCCGTCAAACCAGGAGCAGTAACGAGGTCATTGCCCCGGTGCAGCTACACTCCGCCGGTGTCATTACCGCTAATGCGCTCACTGTTATGACACCATTAGCAGCCGGGTTATAGGCTTTTGTGCCAGTAACTCGCTTATCTCTTGCGATCCGACGTGCCAGCGTGCGGATAGTGGAACTATCTGTACGTGGAGCTGAGAGGTGTCCTTGTGAAGGATTTTAATACCTAATTGGTATGTCAGTGCACTTATTACTTGATCCCGCCACCCTGTTTTGTCGGCCTGCCTATACCTGTGCCCAGAGGAGGTTGACAGCTGAGATGACGACTACCAGAGAAATATCAGGAAATGTCTAAAAGACGTACTGCATCGACCACAAACAAATTGGGATAAAGATATGGGAATGATGATGACTTATAAACCTTTGATAACAGCTCTGTGTATGATTAATTATTACATCAGAATAGTTTTGTTTAATTTACAGATAGTTGCGGTAGTCGTTAGTAGGCGACCTCATTCGCACGACTACTAGATTAATGTTGTTTTTTTTATTCAGCTACATTGTTGCAGTTGTACTAACTATTAAGAAAAACTATCCTCTTTTTAGCGACAATTAAAATGACATACATATTACATTAAATTCACGCATTTTCCCAAGAACAGGCAAACACTACTGAACGCTCGCGCCACCCGCCGCAATCCTTACATACTCCTTTTGCTCGTTCAAGTTATAATACTACTTATAATATCTGGTCTTGCGAGTCGCACGCACTAGATCTTTCCGAAAAGCATCACCAATAAGATCAGTGTATGTCCTTCTAGGGCGTCGCCTGCGTATTTCGTATCATGGCACCTAATTAATCGTTAACTTTTACAAGAGCTTGCATTTGACTGTGGTATTGTTCAGTAAACTTCGTTTAACTATTCTGTTTATCACTTAAACGTTGACATCGTTCTGTTAATTCTCAGAATAAATAATAACTACTAGAATCTGAACTAGGTCACTTTTAAAGAACAGTTCAGTTTTATTAATGGACCTACCATTTCCATTCAAACTTTTTAACATTTAGAGTTGCGCTTTGTCACAGTTTTGTCTTGCTACCTTTGTGTGCTTATATCAATAACAATACTCTACAATACTCCAGGATGCGAAGAATACGACAATGTCTTCTTGGTGTTTTTTTCTGGTTGGTTGTATTATGCAAACAACGTACTATATAACTATTGTTGAAAGAAATAAAATTGAAACAAAGACAACTGCATCGATGTATCATCGTCCTTCTTTAAAACACACGTTTTTTTAAACAACGTTTTTTCCTCAGGAATGAAAAACACCCACCTAAAACTAGAAGGATAAATATATCAAACAGTTTTCAGGCAATAACTAACTCCAGCTTCCAGTCAGTTTCCAATTACGACTACTACAAATGCTTCAATCACTGGCGCTAGTATCGCCTGTTCCGATTGCACTGGGACTGGGGAATATTTGCACAAATCATTGTTATTTACCGAAATACCACATGATATTTGCCGTAACATTATGAGTTTTCGGAATTTTATTGTTTTCCTGAAATACAATATAACAGTCAATCAAAAAATCAAAATCAAAGCATTTATTTCAAGTAGGCCAGTTACAGGCACTTTTGAATTGTCGAAACAAAGATGTAAATTAAATGTAGCTACAGTCTCAGTCACAAGACATAAAAACTGTGAAAGTACTGTAGATGCCCATTCCCTAGCGTAGATCTCTATGGAGAAGAACGGGCAAGAAACTCCATGGACACTCTTTTAAATCAAAATATTGTTACAAAATCTTGGTTACATCATTCATGTTGAGATGGTATATTATGTGAGAACAATGTAGCAAGATGTGCACGTTAAAAGTGTCCATAGTAAAAACAAAAAATACAATTCAGAAATAAACATACAAATAAGCCATGGCAACTAAGAGATGACCAGTCACAACTGACAGCGCCCGTTCACGAACATGACGCATGGATCAGCACCATTCAATTCAACCATTTTGAAGGGAACCGAATGATCCGATACACGCGCCACCATCAGCGAGACATTAGAGTGAGCGTGACATACTCTCAACCGCCAGGGCACATTCAAGTCAAGAAAAGACGTAGGATTTCAGTGAATGATAGCTTTCTAGTACAATGTAAGCATTGTATTGTGTTTTAGTAATTATTATTTATTGCATGGAATTATTTGAATATGAATTATCTGAAGTGTTGTGGTTGAATTCGGTAATATTTCGGTTTTAGAAACATTATTATTGGCAAAATGTGGTAATTCCTGGTACGGTCGAACAAGCTATTTGGTTTACATTTTACAATGTAATTTGTTGGTTAAACTGTAAACCAAATAGCTTGTTCGACCGTACCTACTCTTTATTGTATTATTAAAAGCAATATATGTATGTCATAACATTGAATTTAAAATGAATGAATGTTTTTGGTTAACACACATTTCATTACTCAAATTCTTTAATATTGGCTGGTTAATAGAAATGTTTATTTAATTTTTCTTTGTGTACTATGTATAGGTACAGCGTGTCTTTCTTTCTTTTCGAAAAAACATAAACCCAACGATTGTGAGTGTACGTTTTCTTACAAAAGTAAAAACTTCACCACTTAGTATTTTTATTTTTTCAAAAGCACTCCTAATACTTATTTTAAAGTGTCCAAAAGTATACAACGAGTTTTTATTCTTTATTGTGGACTTGCAACCCGCTGTAGTGTTGTTAAGGTGCTTACACACAGAGGAGTTGCAGTCATAAAGTTAATAGGTACGTCACATTTTTGCTCGACGACTATCTAAACTTTGTTGATGACTTTACTCCAAAGATTTTAAAACCCTGTGTGTTGTTGCACTTTCTTTTGACATACCTATTTCGCACTTGCTTTTGCCTTACCCGGGGGAGATTAGGAAGGGACCGCCATGGTAGCTCATTCTGGAAATCGTATATAAGTGATGCTCTGTGCTGCGAAAACCTACCAACCAACCGACTACTTCCAGTCGATCTTGAAGTGCAACGACGGGCTGCAATGTACTATTACGCGCGTGAGACCGCGACGCAGACTTTTTAACCCTTCGTGACCGTGATAAGATTTCTAGATAATTCAAACCACAGACCGACGTCTGGGAGGAACTTTTGTCTGAATGGCTATGTAGGTGGGATAATTCCATCAAGGGCCGACAGCTCCACCAGTTCTTTCCATCCGTTCGTCTGGCCAGGACATGGTTGGAGGTTGATCACTGTGTTGCCCAATTTCACATTGTTCATATTGTTGATTGCGAATATAAACAATCTGCACTTAAAGTACTTACGGGATAATATCCGTGAAAGTCCTCGACCTCACACCTCACACACAGTGCATGAACAATCTGCACCTCACATTTTATGGGAGTGCAGTCTTTGCAGAATTAACGCAAAATTATGTTGGATAGTATACAGGTTACATAGTTATTTACTATACGGACCTCGTGGAAACTAGAACAAATTTCCGTGGGTTCAAGCGTTTTCGCCAACCCAATTATTGGAATAAAATATAACAGCTCACAACTTAGGACCCATTAATGTTAATATTTATCCATGGTGCTAGGTAACTGGGCCTATCCCAGTTGTAAACGTCCCTTTGTGTCTAATGGCCTTGTTTCGTTCGGTCTCCTGCTGATATTGGGGAAAGTGGAAATTACGGTTTTTCTTACTCCTCCGCTATAATTTTTACTTTTAGGACGGATCCTGTATCAAACAGCGCCATCCCATAACAAATTTCACTACAATGATTAAGCCAAAATAGACATTCAAGTATCTTAAATAGATGCATCTAATTAAGATAATTATTTCAAAAGTATATTTCTATTATAGTTGACATTACATTCAGTAAAACCAATTATAGCTAATCAAAGATATAAGAACAACAATAACCTAACAAAAAAACAAAAAACGATAAATCATTAGCCTAATGAAAGGTATGATATAAATGCGGTAGCAGTTTTAATATTGGTGTGATTGTGTGTGTGTTTGTGTAGTGCTTATTTGTGCGTGTAGTACCGAAAAACAAAATTAATGTTTGTAAAGCGTCTACTAATTTTGAGTTTTAGGATTTTTTTCGAATGACCGAGCTTTGCTCGATTTTTTTTTAATAATAATAATAATAAGTGCAAGTGGACTCAGCAATCATTGTACCGATAGTCGTATCAGCCCATGGCTTAATTGCCAAGAGCCTCGATCAATACCTGAGGAGGCTCTCGTTAGGCAGCTGGATCAAGGGCTTGATTCAGAAAGCGGTACTCCTGGACACGGCTCGTATTGTTAGGAGGTTCCTCTCTCTGAAGCTCGGACCGCCTGTAGCTTGGACCCTGTTCCCGATACCGGTGGGTTACAATTTTTTATATTTTCAAATGTTTTTTATAAATTTTTTAAATTAATATTTAAAAATGTAAATAATTTGTTTATCAATGAATAAAGGAAATAATAATATTATTTTATTTTCACCACAAAAATTAAACAATAACATATTAAATGACTCGATAGGCTTAGTATACAAGTTTTTAATATGGAATCCTCTGTTGCCGAACTAGGACGGATCCTGTAGCTCGGCAAACAGTGCCATCCCCTAACAGATTTAACTACAATGATTAGCCAAGCCAAACTAGACATACAAGTTGCATCGATTCAGGATAATAATTTCCAAAAACAAAATTCTACTTTAGCTCACATTACATTCAATAAAACCAATAATACTAATAAAATCTGTACAAATAAATAAGACCATATAATGAACCCTAGCTAGATAGATTTATCGCCCCCGAAACCACCTGCACACCAAATTTCATGAAAATCGTTGGAACCGTTTCCGAGATTCAGATTACCTATGACATATATACCATATATGCTCGTTTAAAGGTATTACATAAATATCAGCTCGAAATAATGTAGGTAAAACATTATTTACAGGCATTTTACTATTGTTTAAATTTTCCTGTACATTGATTGCACTGTTTTTACAGTATATTGGTTTCTGCAATTATCATTTAAATGTAAACTGTGAGATAAGATATTTTTATTCAGATAAGATAATTTTATTCAATTCAAGTGAATTACATACATTGTATAAAAACTATCTTAGATAAGCTTATATAAACAGAAATTCGACGAGACATCTGTGTCTGATCTAGATAAATGAATATCTGTATCTTAGGTATCTGCGTGTTATGTGTGTTGTGTTGTACCTTATCCTACTCCCAACTAATAATAAATGCGAAAGTTTGTGAGATGTTGTGTGTGTTGATGTTTGTTGTGTGATGTTGTGGATGTTTGTTACTCTTTCACGCAAAAGCTACTGAACGGATTTAGATAAAATATGCTAGTCAGTGTGAAAGGCCCGTTAGTTCACAAGTAGTTGAACAACTTTAAATTTACTGGCGCTCTTAATGCTTCACTCTGTTCGCTCGCTCGGGTTGAGACAAAGCGTCGCGACCGCTGCAGTTTTGCAATCTACCCGCCAACCAACAACGTTTTGAGTTGCGTTATGCTCCGTGATTGTTGCTCTTCGATGTTTTAATGTTCAAAGGTTGAATGTTTTCTAATGAGGTAAAGTTATTTTTGTTTGCAGTTTCCCAAATTTTTTTTTTTAATTTAACAGTACTCTACAAATCGAATACAAAATTTATAGAGTTGTTTATTAAAACAAGTTTAGTTTAAAATGAAACACGGAACAGTAAAATACAAGTAAATAAATAACACATCAGTCGCTACACCGTCAGGTACAGGTTCGTAGCACCATCTACGAGTAAGTGCTACGCGGCTACGAGTTTCGCTACGCCAGCTGCGATATCTTTAAAATGTGACACAATGATGGTCTAATGGTGACAAAGTGTGGAAAACAAAGGGAACGTTCTATTCGTGTGTTTACCTCATGTAGGAAAACACTTCTCTTCATTAGAGACGTTTAATGAGTTCAAGCTTTTACTACACAATATGTATGTATGTCTGGGTTTGTTGAACTTTGGCAATTATTTTTATCAAAGATCTCAGAAATATTGTTTTTGTGTTTGCTTTTACTATTTTTAAGATTCTTAATGTTTATACCTATGTTTAACAAATAAATGATTCTGATTCTTTCTGGTTCTTATATAATGCTAGCTTTTACCTACGGTTTTGCTCGCATGATCTCAAAGTATCCCACTGAACGTTACAATATTAACATGGAAATGAAATATTGTAGCAAGTCTTCTTTTCGACTCGATAAATTCTATATCATTGCTCAAGAGACATGTTTCCTAGTAAATTCTACCTTTCTTGTGTAAGTACCCCCAATACCGGGTAACGCAACCCCCTTGACTATACAAAGTTTTTATTATTTTCCTTTAGAAATACATTGTATGTTTGCCATCCCGCTGGTCTCATGACGTTTGTCTTGTAATTAATTGCGACATACACGCGCAGAACAAAAGACTCTTTCTCTACACATTTCCTTTGTTTTGTTAGGATATTGTATGTATTACCACGCTGTTTACACAACATTCTAGGTGGGCAGAGCTTGTTGTGCCATAGATTTATTCATAAGCTACATAATTATTTGGAAATTGAATGGAGCCATCTACATACTGTTTATCAATATTGAAATTGCTGCTATAAAAGCGTTTCGTATTTATTCAAGGGGTGTGAACATAAGCTTTTCGGTAATTTTCAGTAGTTACTGCTGATAGAACATCTACATCATCTTAGATCAGGGTTATCTTGCAACATTGCATTTGCATTCGTTATTCGCTTAAAACCAAGAAGGTATTAGAATTTAGATTTTAGCAGAGACAGATAAGATGGTTTGTTTACAGACTTGTTTCGTGTTGTTTAAACGATCTTGGCCTTTGTCATTAATAATAATAATAATTACTTTATTGATACAAATCCTTACAATATGCTTAATATCTAGCAAGTTCACAATAGTTAAGGCGTACAAAAGCTGAAACCCTGACTCCTAAACTAGGAAAACCTGTGAATAGGAATCAGTGTTCTACTGCCACTTGGACACTATAATAAACCTTTATGGAAATTGAGAGCTGGTAAGCTGATATTACCTATTGAAAGAGTATATTATTATGCAGTGTTATACTAAGTTAATATGATAAAAGTTGAAAAAAAATAAAAAATAAAACTAACATTTAAAAGTTAAATTTGAAAGTATAAAATGACTGTGTGGTGGATTCTGTGTGTCTGGAAATCGTATGATTTATTTGCATTGTGTGAGTGTGCGTATGTGAGTGTGTGTTTGTGACTGTGTGTGTATGTGAGAGTGTGTGTGAGAGTGTGAGCGTGCGTGTGACTGGGAGATGGGTGTATTATGTGAGTATGATATGAAGAGCCTAAGTATGTGAATATGGTGGTGTCGGGTGTGAGACGGAACAATCAATTGTTTGCTTGGTGTACGAACTGTGTTAGGTATGGAAAGTTGTCATTACATATTATGAATGACTTATAAGCCTGCACTGTACATACAAAATACATCTAATCTGTCTCCCCACAACTTATTAAACGTAACACCATTCAAGCAACCTCAAGCTAACATTGACGATGTTTAAAATCAAAATCAAAGCATTTATATCAAGTAGGCCAGTTACAGGCACTTTTGAATTGTCGAAACAAAAATGAAAATTAAATGTAGCTACAGTCCCAGTCACAAGACATAAAAACTGTGAAAGTACTGTAGTTGCCCATTCCCTAGCGTAGATCTCTATGGAGAAGAACGGGCAAGAAACGCCATGGACACTCTTTTAAATCAAAATATTGTTACAAAATCTTGGTTACATCATTCATGTTGAGAAGGTATATTATGTGAGAACAATGTAGCAAGATGTGCACGTTAAAAGTGTCCATAGTAAAAACAAAAAATACAATTAAAAAATAAACATTCAAATAAGCCATGGCAACTAAGAGATGACCAGTCACAACTGATAGCGCCCGTTCACGAACATGACGCATGGATGGAGCACCATTCAACTCAACCATTTTGAAGGGAACTGAATGATCCGACACACGCGCCACCATCAGCGAGACATTAGAGTGAGCATGACATACTCTCAACCGCCAGGGCACATTCAAGTCAAGAAAAGACGTAGGATTTCAATGAATGATAGCTTTCTACTACATAGTACTCACACAGTATGGGCTATGCGATTATATAATACTAGAGATTGATTCTATACAATGCAAAGACAGTTGTACAATCTTCAGCAGCTCCAACAATTTTATTTAATGCTATCAATTTATGCGCCCCTGTCCATGTGGAGCAGGACCAGCATTGAGCCGCGCATTTATATTAGCGATGTAATCGCCCAACTTGTAATAAGCTTGCTTACATAGTGTGCGTTCGTGCGCCATTCTTTTGTTTATTTGTACTAATTTATGACGCGCGTAATTATTATGCATGGGTGCATGCTAATCTGAATGGAAAACCGTGTGAGTTGTTTACTAACATGGAGGTTCAGATTCTATTGTTTGTTTTTGGATTAAGGAATAATAGTGCATATTTTTGGGATGTAGATTCCTCATTACATAACTGTATAGGGTGTGGGGGCACTCGAGGTTATCAGCTTCGTTACCAAGTTCGTGCCGATACGAGAGACGACATTCTGATACTTGCTTTTGCTTTATTTTAAAAGCAAAATAAACCTGGAGATGGAATTCTACATTTCCTCAACACTAATGCAAATGCAGTGTAATGCTTCAGTCAATGGGTACGACGTATTGGATAGATGCATCTAATTTGCAAGACAAAAATACGCTACTGATAAATGATAAATGATGTTTATTTTGCAAGTAGGTTTTTACAAACACTTTTACACGTAATTTTTTTTTTTAAACTCGTTGGGGCCGAACTGAAGGATATAAACAGAACTCGCTTACTCAACTCATAAGAACTTACAGATTGTTGAATACATTGCTTAAGTAACACTCTTTCGGCTTAGTTTAGGAGACCCTTTCATCATTTCGAACCATGTACCGGTAAAAAGATTATGTAACGAATGATTTTCAACTAACTTCAATACAATTTAGGATTTTAAGTAAGACTTTAGGCGAGTGTGAGTGAGTCAAATCGTTTCATCATATTAGGTACTATGATTGAGCATTATGATTATTCGAGTAGTGATAGCGCAGTTGTACATACGAATTTTAGGTTACGGTAGCTTTTTATGTATCGCACTCAAAACATCGTGCCGATCCACATGATGCATTGAATAGTACGGGTCTTGGAGGTATTTAAAGTAAAGTTATTACATTAAAACTTGTATTTTCTTAAAACGTTGGAGCTTTGACCTTCAATATATCCGTAACTAAAAGGTTCCCAGGAATGAACAAAAAAAAAAATCGGGTGGGGCTGTGTCGGTGCACACGGCCGTTGGTTTTAACGTGAAACGTCTATAATATCAGCGAGTCGCTTTTAGTGTTAAAGATTGAAAGACAACCAATAAGTGTTACTTTTAAACGTTTTTTTTTTATCTTTTAACATTTCGTGGTGTTCACTTGTACTCTAGTTAGGGTTTAGAGTAAAACCACCATATATCAGTGTGGTGTCTTCGTTCATGGTTGTACAATAAAACACTGTTTTCAATATTACTGCGTTAGGCGTGCTGTCGCTGTGCTTGCAGTTGTTCGGACTAGACAGAGAGAGCGGTGCATCGCCCCGCACTCCCTCCTCCGCGCATTCCTCACGACAGCACGCATAACTCATTTATTGAAAACAGTGTTTTATTGTACAACCATGAACGAAGACACCACACTTCTTCTTTACAAAATCTATAGAAACAATAATACAATAAATATTAAATGTCACACATATATTGGTAATTTTAATTTGAATCGATTGGTCTAAACGAACTCTGTAAATACACGAAAGAATCACCGCGCTATCACGTGTGAGTCGTGAGTTAAACTGAATAGGCTCCAGCGAGAGCGCATTCTACGAAGTGCCCCTACCTCGCCGCCAAAAATTCGTGGTCTTAGCAGCGAGCTGACTATATACGCTAAATAATGACACTAAATTAATGTTTCTGCGATGAATAGTTTTGTAGTTATTAATGTCAGACGATATAACCTTATTCGTTACGCCAATTTGTTACGGTCCAGTTTTCTGACATGGTACTGATTATGAAGACGTTTTACGTCAAAAAATCGCAATAACGAGAAGAACACGTTTTTTTCAGCTTTGTAAGTGTGTTTTTAAACTTTTTACTCTCTCGTTTAGGTCATGGGCTTGAACCCAGCCAGGTGCGCTATTTTGTGTTATTTATTGCATCGCCTCTCAAAACGGTAAAGGAAAACAGCCCTAAACGTCCCTTGGTCTGGGCCCAGGAGCTGGATCATGGCCCACTCTCCCACAGAGAGGAGACCTGCACTGTTTCGTCTGAAATAGGATGTCTTTTAGGATTTTTTAGGATGATTTTATGGTTATTTTGTGTGTTATAATAACATCTTAAAATGATGTCACAGGAGACACGTTATCCTACTCGTCAGGAATAGCATATTTTCACGGAAAAAATACGTGCGTATCTGTAGTAGACGTTTTGTGTGTCACACACAAAATGTCAAAATGTTTTCATATACAGTAATGGGGATTGAACCTACCTAATAATATTTTATGCAATAGTGTTAACAAACATGGACATTATGAGGTAAACAAGAAGAAAACATAATGATTATCGTACCGTTACTTAGTCAAAGAGTAACTGCTATACTTGGTTAGAGATGTAGAGTGTCACCGCAGCCTCCACATCTAACTAAGTATAGTAAGATAAAGACTTAGTAGAAATATTTATTGTTATATTATTATTTTATATATTAATATTATGTTGTTGTCTTTGCTTATCCGTAAGGTGGACTGGTACAAAATGCTCAAGGTATTAAGTCTACTTTTGTACAGTTTTTACTGGTGCAGTAAAGTTTTTATAAATAAACAATGATAACTGAAAAATGCCTTTTTTATAGCTGCTTGAAAACCGCTTTTGTGCTGAATGTAACGCGAGCAAAGAATTACCAACGTGTGCTATTTTTAATATTATACATTTCTTTGGAAAAAGCAACTGTATCCATTTAAAGTCTAATAAATCATTTTTGTCGTTAACAGAACGTAGGTAGGTACTCCAACTAAACTGTTACTCAAGAAGTTGTTCTCACAAATTCGATGAAATAACATAACTACTGAACTAAAATATTCAAAGACAAAGGGCGGTAAGAAATTAATTAGTTTCGGCGCGGTATCACAAAGGAACACCTTTTGTGGCGGCCTTCACCAGCAAGGCTGAGGTTAATCGAACTATCAGCATACAGCGGCAGCAGCGTACCTACTAACGACTGAATTAAGCAATTCTTGTAGATTATCTGTAACTGTGACTTTTGGATTATCTGTAGAAAAAATGCTTGATATAAAAAAATAGGTTTGCTTGAAAACCCATTTCTGAGTTAAGCTCGCCTTTGTACATAAGCTATATTATTGCAATTTATATATATTTTTCTTATTTTGTGTGCAATAAAGAATAATAGTACGAGAGTTATCTAGTTTGATAGGGATTCATATCGTACCATAATTGTACAATTAATTCTCCTTAGTGTTAACAAAAATCAGTCGCAAAAATCGACTTCTTTAACCATTAATAACCTGTTTGTTTGGTTAAGTTTTGGAAGATAATTGCGTAAACTGGGATTACCATTTTACCTTTTTTGAGTTTATCCGATGAACACTGGGCAGTAGTAGTTAGTACTGAGGTATTCGGATATTGTGAAACAAAGAAAGAACAAAATGATTCGCGGCTGGTTTTTTATTAACACAATCGGTACCCATACAATTTCCTCTTTGATATAAACCACCTACAACATACTTTCTAACACAAAATAAAAAAACCATGCTAAAATTAGCATCAGTTCTTATAGAATGCCGCCCACTCATCACCGCTTGCGTGTTGATCGTACCGGTGATCACTGTCGTGTCGGTGTTAAGCAAGATATACGACGCGATGAGTATCATCAGAGATAAAGCAGCCATCCGTTTCTTTGACGGCGATAAACAAAATGTTATTCGCTAGAACTTAGACTGGATAAGATCATGTTGTTTATTATAAAGTGTTAACTTCAGAGGTTAATTTGGCACTGAAAACAATAAAGTAATATTTAAAAGAGGATTTATGAGATTATATCTGTCACTCCTTAAAAACGGGTGTGTAAAATATGGCATAATAACAGATAATACCCACCAAAAACATTCTGTAAAAAACCAGCCAAGTCTCGATGGAGCTGCTTGTTTATCTCTAAAAAGTAATGAAATCTAGACAAAGTCGTGCCAAGTCTAAGGTTCCTTAGTGCGATTTCTTTATTATTATAGTTAATGTTGTGTGACTTGGCCGTTGAACATTCTTTATACGTTAGTGGGTACAAGTAAATTTTGTTTACGCGTAATGTTATATCTGTTGTAACTACCTATATTTGTTAAGCGAGATAATACTGGTATTGGTAATTGGACGCTAGTGTCTCATTGTAAGCTGTTGTTGATTGTGCAACACATGCATTCAGCATTGACAATGCTGACTTCTGCTCTCTTCTTTTTGGAGCGTCAAATCGACCACCGATCTAACATAGAATAGACGTACAGACGGACTTCTATCAATGATTAGAAGTCCGTCTGTACTGGAATTTTTTTATACTGTTTGTTTCAGGCTCGCCTATACATAAGTATTATTGAAATACGCAGCTTTATCACGCCTACAATTGACTGGTTATTGAATCAACGTTTTCCAAGTGGCAATTTTCCATCGTCAATGGGTAGCGGTTCTGGTGACAGATTGGTGCAATGGTGTCATGGAGCACCTGGTTTTGTACCCTTGTGTACCCTTCAACGGCCAAGTCACACAACATTAACTAAAATAATAAAGAAATCGCAGTAAGGAACTTAGACTTGGCACGACTTTATCTAGATTTCATTACTTTTTAGAGATAAACAAGCAGCTCCATCGAGACTTGGCTGGTTTTTCACAGAATGTTTTTGGTGGGTATTATCTGTTATTATGCCATATTTTACACACCCGTTTTTAAGGAGTGCTGGTGGTGCTGGAGGGCTGGTTTATTTTTTTATTTTTAGGAGTAGTTTTTTTATTATTACAAATCTTTCTTTTCTTTTTTTCCGGTTCTGATTCTTGTACAGTAGCAACAGTTTTTCGTGTTGCCCATTCGCGTTCATTATTTATTCTTTTAGACGGTTTAATTTCTGTAAGATCGGCGCGGTATTAAAAAAAACGAGATAACCATTACCTGTATGATGTAGAGCAAATGCCAGAAAAATATTTATTTTCCTTGTTGTTATTATTTAAACCTTGGAGAATACTAGATGATCTAAAAATGCAACATGAGACATACACAGAAGATTAGATTAGAAGATGTGTCCCACTACGCTGGATTTTTGCAATGACAGTCGATTTTTTTTTATGTACCAATAGTAGAAGGGGGCATTACCATATCTCTAATACAGCTGAGATCAGCTGAGAATTCTTCATCAGATACTTCAGACCTTCGATTTTTGACATCAAATGAAGCGGCCCACCAAGTTGAATATTTTTTGTAAAGGCGGTATGTCGATCTCTAATATCTGTTGGGCTCTTGTGTTTTCTAATCAGGGTCACCAGGTACTCCAGATCTTCGATTATCCTAGTTTTATAGTTTTCCCTTTATGTGGCCATTAAACCCTAACTCTGTACCAAATTTCAGCTCTCTGAGTTTATGGGAAGTACTAGTTCTATTCCGATGATCATGAGTGAGTGAGTGTCATAAATGCGAAACTTTGCTTTCGCTTAACTTCTGAACTAAATGACCTACAAACTTGAAATTTTGGATTTTAAGTATGTGATTATAGCTTACTGGATGACGAAAATTTCTGCGTTCTGGTCTTATCCAGAGGTTCTCAAATGGGGGCCTGAAAATGTGGCGAAATGGTTCCAGTATAGGATGGTACGGCAGTGTTTGCTTCGCGCTCGACTTGGCGGGGGCACTGCCGTGCCCCCCGATATTATCACTTGAAATAACGTTCACATGATATAATTTTCATATGCTATAAAACAAATAACCTAATTTTATGTGATCTAATGTTACATTTCGTATAAACTTCTTTTGCTCTAATAACATTTAGTATAACGTTAATTTCTTATAACTTTCAATTTGTACAATGCTCTTTTTATATAACGTTCAGTTAACCTAATTTTCAGCCAAATTTCTCTAATGAATAAGTAAATATCAGGAAACTTCATACTGTTATAACCTCATCTAACCCAAATGATTCCCTAAAAATCGAGAGGCTCAGAGAAGCACGAAAATGGCAGGCGTTTATAATCCTATCAGTTTTTGCAAAAATATACAAAACAAAGTAAACGTTTCAAAATTATATTAAACGTTACTATAGATTTTTACTATTATACTAACTAAATATTATGCTAAATATTACAGAAAATGTTAATAAGACCATATAAAATCAGGTAAACTAAAATTATAACAATAATTCATTATATCATTAATTCATCGTTATACTAAAAAAAAGGATATTAAAAGAATTTAGGTCATTTGCTCATTAGATCTTTTGTTATTATATCAAATGGCAGAGGCCTGACGACCAGTAGAAGAGAATACAATAGTGCAGGGAAACATCAATGACCTAAAACATTTATTGTTTAATTCGTATAAATTTACAGACACACAACTAAGTAATAACTTTAGTTAGCGGTATAAATGCTAATTTCATTTAAATAATGGTTAAGAAATACAACGATTGCCCTTTGAAAGTAAGTATAAGCCGTCTGACTTGTGTGGCCTTCTTTTTTTTGAACCCAGAATAATCGTTCCGTTGTTGAAAAACAAACGATTATATTCAAAAACTTAGGCACGATACAGGTGTTGGGTCAGTAAGCTATACCTTGGCTTTACATGGCTTACCGCCGTCCTCCTGGGAATATTATCTTGAAATATCACTTGTATTGTACAGAAAATAGACGTTATTTATTATGACACATGGGCTCGGTATAGCGCGAAATAAAATTTATTTTCAAACTAGTGTCACCTCACCGTAGTGCCTGCTCTTTGAATATAGTCTTTAATATTTTATACCTATCTTGGAAAAATAATTTATTGGTTAAAGACAAAAGGTAACAAGTCGGGGGAATTGAAAAAGTTGTTGGAAATTATTTCAGACGTTTAAATGTAAACGAAAATATTAAATTAAGAAAATAATAAAAGACAGGTGTCTGTCTGAGCCTCAAAATGTTGAGAGTCGCATTTAAATGACTTCTGAGACCGCAATTAAATAAGTAGATTCTATAGTTTATTATATTTAAGTATTTTAGTTTAGTATAACCTATTCATAGTAGGTTATTTCAGAATATTGAGATAATTCGGATAGAGTTTCCTATCTTAAAATTAACCCCACGTCAATAGTTCGCCACGAATTACCTACTCTAAACTATATTTATTTCTAGGAATTGAAATGACGTGCAATACGAGTCCCAGTCTCCAAATATAGCGTGAACTATTGATCGAGTGGGATCAGGAAGCGCGGCGCTATATTCAGATACAGCGGGCAATATTGCTTATTGTGTGCCTAATGTGATGTTGTGGCGAAAGGGTTACATCTCGGGAGAAATATCGCAATATGTTTGAAGAAGGGTTTGTTGTACATAAAGATGAAGAAGCTGGGTAATAAATGTCGTGTTGTATTTGATGTGCCTTTGATATGGTTCGTTGTTTTTTAAGTCGTACCTATTTTCTTTATTCGTATTTGGCTTTGAGATGAAATCTAATGGATTGCTTGGATGTGCCAAGCAAATGTTATTATCAGAGAACTTTACAGTGCTGGAGTATTATCTAGGTCATTCAGTTGTTAACTGCTTATAAGTAAGTATCAAAATAAACAAGTAGCAACGTATGTACATCAATTTACCTAAGGTACCTCACCTCAAGTAAATTGATGTCCATATTTTATGAATACCATAGATTTAAAACTTCAATTTTAAAATTGGAGCCAATGCGCTTTTGATTATTCAATCTCCTGTGTTCTCTTTTAATGTTCTATTGGTAAAGCGATAAAAATAACACTTTGCTGGAAAAATTCTTCTAAGCGTGTCGTCTAGATTCTAATTTTAAATGGTTTTAAAACATCTCGTGTTATGCACAGTTTCGTGCCTGGCTCTCCAGTATTTTTTATTACAAATAGGGTATGAGCTATTTACCACCGACCACCGCAAGTCATTATGATATTGGTAATTTCTCGGCCACCTTTTTCATAAAATAACATGCAAATGTAAAGGTAATTGGGAAAAACCAAAAATGTAAACCAATCGTATCTCAGAAAAGAAACGAGAGAGACTTCCTGCTTGTCTCTCTCTTACTTCTCTAATGAGGTATCTCTCTTTCTTAACTTTCGAAGTCATAAAAATCGCTGACTAAGAGTGACGAAATATCGTGAGGCAATGTTGTCATAGTCTGAAATTGCCAACACAAAAGGACCAAGCAAAGAAATCAAATGCTTGTTCTTTCTCTGTAATAAAAAAGACCTCTGGAATAAGTACAGGCAAGTTATTTACGATACCATGCAGTCTTTCGAGTATATGGTGGTTAAAAAAATGTCTTCCTTTTACTTTGTTCTTGTTTATTGTTCTTTTATTTAAATATCTACAATAAAAGCTCATTTCACTACCTACATGTCACGCAAAGACAGAGAGAACACGCCATACATTTTGTGCAAACGTGACATTTATTTTATTTCCCGATCACCATGACTAGACAAATCAAAACCATGACTAGCTTAGTTCCGTCATATCGCATGCAAGTCGCATAGCAAATGGTTTCCTTGTAACTTTGGGAGCTGACTGTACTGTACAAACAACAGTTGAAATTTATGATTTACAAAATGGGATTCAATGTATGAAGATTAAAATAATTACGAGTTGACTCACTTTTTCACTTGTTTCGTCGTCTTTTGTTTAGTTGTCGAAACGAGAAAGTTACGAGAAGGGCCGGAGTCGCTGCGATGAGTATGCCATGTATGTATGTATTTACGGACTGTTTCACGGAACGTCGCTAAAAATCAAGAATTCATAATAACCGGCCGATCGATAGCAAATTTTAAGATGAGGGCACACTAGGACTTTATTCAGAGCAGCACGTGCTTGTATTTGTTTCGAAATATGATTTATGTGTGACATCTTCCGTCTATTCGTTCTAATTTTATTAGAATTCCAGACATGAGTTTGCCACCGTCAAAGAGCTGTTAAAAACATGTAGAATGCCTTCCTCTTTAGACATTAGGGGTCTGTGAAATTATATGTATTTGGAATACTTTGCGTTAGGGTTCAAGTATAAACCTTACATATTTATGTATGCTCCTAAACACACAAACACTCTTAAAAATCAAGTAACGCGTGATATTATTCGGTTTTCACACTCGATTAGACCCCAAAGTTAAGCCAAATAAGAGAATTTTATCAGCTTACTACTACCAAACTTAGTTATGAGAGCGCCGCGGTTTTAATGTACCAACTGCTGGCGTCATTTAATATTATTATTATAATATTGAATGTTAGTTTAGGTAGTCAGATGAAGGGAGTAAAATAATAGTTGTACGTAGTTTTGAGTACGGGTTAGCTATCTGCGCCCGTCGGCATAAAAAAGAGTAGTTAATTCTAGAAATAACTATCATATTCGAATATAAAATTGCCTTTCATTTTAGTAGCTAGATTGTGAGAAAGTACTCGCTTCGACCTTTGTGTAAACCGTAGACATTATGTCGATGACCTACACTTCTATCTATAGTTTATTTCATGTTTATGTTGTGTACTGAACTAGCATGCTTTATGCTGATAAACGCTATCCCAGAAATGACATTATCCTTTATCTCAAAGAATAAAAATAGACAATCTACCTTTAGACCATCTTTCATTTTCAAACACAACACAAAAGAACCTCAAACGAACATTCAAAAATTCTCTGTCTGATCTGTACAGACGGCAAAAGAAAATAGGAGCAAAAGAGTGAACACACTGCCGCGCCCGGTGTGCGCCCGGTGTGCCACCGACACGAGGATTCGCATTGTCTGTCTGTCTGTCTGATACATATTTCATGACGCTCATTCGAATCCCGACACTTGAATTATTTTAAAGATATACCGTTTGTACCAGAAACTTTATTTGTTGAAATTCAAGGTTTAACGCGGTGGCGATTTGCTAATTTTGCATTTTGCATCGTTCAGTTCTGGTAAGGAATATTTTTAGTTTATGTTGTAAGGTCGTAATGTGTACCTGTACCTGTGTTTTAAATTTTAGACCTTAGTTTTAACTTTAGTTTTTCTTTTAAAATCCGTAGGGTTAGGAGAATTTAATTCAGAGACATTTCTCAAGAGTTACTACCAGCACACGCTTCATACACGTCTGTAAGGTAGTGACGTAAGCTCAGTGAAAACAATACCTAAACGAAGTGCATTACTAGTATTACAAATACCTTTTAGTCAGCGAAATTAACTTCTGATGTATTTATGCAAAGCGAATCGTTTAGACCAAAATAAAAACCGTAGTAATGTTTATACTTTTGTTAACCGATGTACAAGCTGTAATTTACCAATACACTTTCTAGTTAGCTTTGTTAATGTTAGACCGGCCGTCCACGGAGCTACTCAAAACTAACGTTACTAACTCAAATCACCAATGAGTGACCCAGACCCAGACTGGCATAGCACTAGTAATTCAATGGCGATCCGCAAAAGACACAAACAATAAAAAAATAGTTAAGTAGCGTCGTACACGATAGGCATATTGACTGGAACGAGCTAGTCGTCTAACAGCACTCTGCACAGTTCTCCACTGAAGCACTCTTTATGAGTAGTATATTTACTTGTAGCTGAGCTAGTAGAGCTCTCGAGTAGCGGATGCCAGCCATATCTGACCGCAGCCCACACACACACACACGCACACACTAGTATCTTAATAACGTATTTTTTTGTATATTTGGTTTTACGGTTCCGAACTAACAACAGAAACAGAACCTTTATTATGTCAATATTATGTCTGTCACAGAGGTTTATGTAGTGATTATAGTATCCGTCAGGGCTCGAGGTGTCCCGTTAGAAATTGTGCTTCATTTGTTTCTATTTGTTTGTAACGCCTAGACTGGTTTCATTGACAAAGAAAAAGGAAAACTGTATCCTAAGTGCCTAATTAATTACTAACAAAACATCATAAATATATATAATTCGGTGTTCCTCTGTTGGCGTTGCGTGATGCAAGCAATATCAGATGGTAACAAATAAATACGAGTAGATAGATACTTAGCGTTCCACTTCACTTCACTTCACTTTGATAATAGTAGAAATTATTTTTACAAAACTAAAAGATACCAGGCACTGTAGTGCACTTTGGCATACTCGTATGACATTTCGATGCAGTGCTCAACGGAAAGGGCTTTCCCCTTAACACGTGACCGTCAGGAGGAGAGTCCGCAACAGGTCACTATTTTAAAGAAAAAACTCTGTGAAGCAGAAAAAATAAACAAAGAATCACACGTGACCGCACTCCAACATTATTTTATTCCCAAAACCAATCTCACAGCCAAACACATGTATAACTAAAACATTCCGTACACTCAAGAAACCACATCTTATTGTAATTCGCGGCACTTTCGCTACAGAACAGAATTCTTCGGTACATTGGCACCAGGTGGCGCTGTGATCCTTCTTATATTATACATGAGAACCCAATACGTTGGGTACGTGTTTATTTACTTTTATAAGAGTTTGGGTAGTTTGCTGTCAAGACAGCTAAGCTTATGTTTGTTAAAAGCAGGATTCTATTACCAGCACTTGGTTGCCCGGCTGAAAATTTTATAGGCAGAGAATACTCAGAATTCAAATTCATTGTAAGACATGCGAGTGGCCTATATGCCACTCACATATTAGCTATAGGTTACTCTAAAGGTTTATTACCCATACAAAAGCATCGAAATTGGTCAAATTCTTTTTAATGAGCTTGAATGAGATGGTTTGCTTATCAATATTTTAATAGCTGACCGTTTATATCATATCCGTAATTTATAAAGAAGAAAAGTTTTTTTCTCGAATTTTTTTTTCTGTGTACAGCCAACTCTTTGGTAAACAGTCGTACTATAATATGAGAGCCGCAGCTGGCGTGGATGTGATCCCTCTTATTCAGCGTTCCTCAATAAATAGCTGTACGTGTTTATAAACTACGCATGAACTTGGACGCTCCATGTCGGGCACACTATGTATGAGGAAACGATATTTGCATAATACAGGGTGGGAACGACTTCGAAGCACAAACGATTTCCACGTTTTCAGTACAATAGCATTCCAAAATCCCCAATTAAAAAAAAAAAACTGTTCTATACATTTTGACTGAATTACCGATGTAAAATTTCTATGTGGGTTCAGAATGATGTAAAGTACTGAATATGTGATAACCGTTTGTGCGTCGATGTTGTTTCCGCCCTGTATATTGTATTCAGGCAAAGGTTCGGTTCCTGCTTGGGTTAGATAATTTAGGATAGAAGGCAGTAAGTGGGCTGTGGTGTAAGGGTCTTTATTTTAGGTACAATTAATAATTCTAAATAGTTTCTCTAATGGCACGTGTAACTTAGTATTGCTTAGTAATGGCCTTGAAAAAGCTCATTATTGTCTTGTTTGAGAAAAGTCCTGTCTTGGTCCTTTAGGTAAAGTGGTCCGATTGAGGGCCGTCCAGATACTGATTATCGGTACAGATAACGTTCTAATTTTAGAGACACACGCAGAGTGTCACTAAATTATAGTTGGAATCCGAACACTGTCGTTGAACGGATGATGGTTTTTATTGCCACTAATCTGTCAGTTAACGCTAGATTATGTAGAACTTGATTAGTCAATTTTAAGTCTAAGAACTTATTGCGATTTGAGTAGGTAGATTATAGGCCAAAGTTTCGCGGGACGCCTGGTATATGTGAAACATCAAAATTATTTTGTACAAGTAATATGCTTAACAAAAAGTTAATGTAAACAACAAACACATGCTAACAACACAATCCTTATGCTAGAATCGAACTCGAAGTCACGAGATTGTAACCCAGCGCTCTGTAGACCAGCTGGCTTGTTGTAAGTCGTGGCGAATATGTAGATCATAAGCTGCTTCAACAGGCCTGTAATGTTCGGGATTGTTCGGGCCGGGTTCGATTGCCACGCTTGCCAGGAATTTTTCATTTGCTTTTTTTTTTGTTTACCCGCGCCTATAGATGTTTCACATCAAAAGCACTTGACTCACCTCAACCCTGGCACATCATCAAGCTGTGCGCCATCTGGCTGCTGCCAGGCGATTTGCGGCGAGGGGAAGCCGTGCGCCGCGCACGACGCCCGCGCACCAGTCGTGTTGGAGAACACCAGCCGAGGCGGCGGCTCCATCAGGAATACCGGCCCGTGCTCCTGGCCTTCACCACCTGTGGAAGAAGACGGGGATGTTAGAAGAAAAGTTCCATGCTCCGTGTAAAATACTGGTATTCAGCGCATCCGGTTAGACTATAAGTCGACACTTACATAGTGAGGTGATGAGTTTTAACTTTGTTAGCTGTAATATTGTGTCCCGTGTCCGTGTCATAAGTCAAATAAAATAATTTTATTTTAGTCTGTAATCTTCTAAGTAATAGATCGCGATATTTTAGTCTGTAATCTTCTAAGTAATAATAATAGACGCGATCAGAGACAAAAATTATTTTTTGTCTCTGATCGCGTGGTGTGTTCGGTGTAATAATGATTTTACTCCCGTTCAAAATAATTATTCGATTTTAATGCTTGATGCCAATTACTTTCAATTTATTTAGCCACCATGACAAACATTTTAATTTGAAATCCTGTATAACTATGACTTTTCTACCACATACCATACAATGAAGCCAGCTTAGTGTGAAACATTAATACTGGTTTTACCCCGAAAACGACATAAAGAGAGTACTTACAACGTGTGTTGGAACGAAGAGCCGTCCCATTTCGTTCTTACATTACCGGGACGTTACATTGTTACCCCCGCCCTCTAAGATTTATAAATATAACTTCTATAAATGGAATGTTCGGGAAAACTTGCTGTTTCCGCAAAAGTACGGTCGAGTTACGATAACTTACTTACATTTCAGCTATTCTTACAACTTGGCAATTCTATTGTATTTTTATTGAAGAAAATCCTATTATTTGCCTCAATAGACCTTTCAGAAACTTGGTAATCGTAATTGGGTACCCTGAACAATTTTTGGCATACCCAAAAATATAAGGCCTGGTGTAAAATTCAACAAAGGGTTCTCCCCAGGGGATTGCAAATTTTTAGACAGCCGTTAAGGTTGTTATAAACGCTATAGTAGTACTAGCCACGAAGTTAAACTGCGATTAGATCCCGACGTACCTGCCTAATGACGTTGCTATCCAGATGAAATAAGTTGTTAAAAACTAAGTTTGAAAATGAACACTTAATTTAGGGGTTTGTTCTGTCGAAAATGTTAAGTTGGCCATTAAAAACTTTTCGCGAACTCTGATGACTACTTATCAAATTGTATAAAGGTAATTTAATCTTGTAATTGTACCTTACATTTTCTTATAGACTTTTTTTTTCATTTCAATGCTGAAAATATCACTAGGTTTCCTATCCTTTGCATGCTCAAACTAAGTTATTCTAATGTGATTAAATCGCACTGCATGACTGGAAACAAGAAACCAAGCCAGTGAAGCGAGCCAGTCACAATCAAATATACATAAACGAATCTCGAGGATCAGACTCCGTAGTTTCTGACGGTTTGCACAAAGATATCGGTGAACGCGAACAATCTAGCTACTTGCACAGATTGTGACCATAGACACTTTGATTGTAGCGACTTTGTAGCGTGATGTATAGCATACAGGGTGGAACTTAGTTTAAAGTACGACGAAGTAGTATTGTGGAGTTCGTTGTGTTATCAAGTTGAGATGTGCAACGAGTTTTGCTCTCTAAATGTTCAGTACATTTTCAAGAAAATGACAAAGATTTCTAGCATTTAGGTATCAGTAGTTAGCGAGTTTTAGAATTACCATTTGACTCTAACTAGTAGGTGTTCCTACGTCATGCGATCTAGCATTCAAAATTATCAGACCGAGCTCAGGTCATCTACACTCATGAAAATAAGGTCGCAAAGTATTTTGCATTCAGCCGGCATCCGTTGAAACATCGAAAACAAAAATGTTTTCATTCAATCCAGAGCTTGTTATCGTTCTCTAGATTCCTGGTTAAACCAAGATTTGTCAAATTAGACATCGGGTTAACTGCCTTAACGTGGTTACCGCCGACAGACAGACGGCTGCCTTGATATGTATAATACGCCATTTGAATTTCAAACGCCATTCCTCCGTGAACTGGATTCAACTAGCGTTTGCCACAATGTTATGTTGGAATTAACATAATAATGTGTTATATAACTAAGTTTGGATTATAGGGGATTCGGATTGGATTATTGTTGGTTCGAACTGGTTGCGGATCAATTTACTTTGATACAAGTTTATTTGGGATCTGTTGCGCCGTTTACAACTTAAACTAAGACTTGTTATGCTTATTAAACTTGTTATTTTAAATTGTCATAGTCTTTCTACCTTCCATCCATTTTGATAGTTAAAGCAAACAAAAATAATCACATGTAGGTAAATTATAATAAGATTTTATTTCAGGATCACTTTAAATATAAAAATAGGTTTATCTTTCTCCAGGAAGCATACTCAAGATTACGTACCTACACACATTCTTATGTTACTGAAGCACTACCCCTACTTCATCCGCCAATCATCTAAATATAGAAAGATCTAACTCGTTAAATTCGCACCTTCCTAGTCATCATCATCAGCCTATTAATGTTCCCACTGCTGGGACACAGGCCTCCTCTCTATGAGAGGGGATGGGCTATGATCCACCACGCGGGCTAGTGCGGATTGGTAGATGTCACATGTCTTCGAATTTTTGGTTCTAGGACATGCCGGTTTCCTCACGATGTTTTCCTTCACCGTTTTGAGAGCAGTGGTGATGAAATAAATTACACAAAGTAATGCGCCTGCCTGGGTTCGAACCCACGACTTACTGTTCGTAAGTCGGGGCCGCCACCACTGGGCCACCACTGCTCTAGTACACCACCTTCCTAGTACCGTCGGCAAATACACGAGCATAGTCGGGCTTCTATTTGAGCGCGCATAAAGATGCAGTTTTGTACCTACCTCTGACGCCATAGTATAGCGACCGTTTTGGAGCACGCTGTAAGTACAGTTTATTCCTAATCTTTGTTTCCCATTGCATGCTGCCGACCGCATCGCTGCTGCTGCCGCGTGCGATAACATTCTCGCAAATTATGGTTCTGAGCTGCAGAAAAGGACGGGAGCATCGAAATAGTACATTTTGATACAAGTGGAGAAAGTTTGTTATTGCATTCGAGGCGGAATTAACACCTGAGCTGTAGACGAGGGTGTTTTTGAGTCGAGAACTGCAATAACAAATGTCCACGTGTATTACACGACGTTTTTCAAAACACTTTTGAAGAAATACAATAGAATAACTAAAAATATTTTTGTCATGAACTAAGAAACTATGATTTTAATTTTCTTTTTTTTCGTCGCTTTGCTTTCGCCAGGTTGAAGTTGAGGCAAAGGTATGAAGTCGTTAAACAGCCTAATATATAAAATAGCTTTTTTTTTATAAATTTGAATTCAGAACACAAATAAATGTTAGCTAATTTGTTTAAAAAAGTAAATATATCAGTTCTAAATAATCATGTTTATCTATGATATTGTTACGTCGTACCAGTACTTACCTACAGTTACAGTAGAAGGTATCTACAGGTAGGTAGTAGTAGGTAGGTAGAACGAGTCTCGAATAATGTAGGTACAAATTCGCAAACTACCTATAAAAGAACATCAGGAATTGTCATTGTAATTTCGACCGTACGCCGAGGGCATAAAGTACCTACATCTTTCCTTTGTACAAGTTGTGGAAGTTTCTCGAAGGACAATGACCCACTATGGAATTGCCTAGAAGATTCGAGGTAGTCGTGGATCTTTCTCGAACGTTCGGTCGCCATATAAATAGTCGACGTGTTTGAGGGAGCAGGCAGTCTGATTTTGGCTACACAACAAAGCGAATCGAAGTGAAATAGAAGTGCGATATCTAAGCGTATAGTGATCAGTAGTGTATTTGTGATTAAGTTTTAAGTGTTTTGTGATTATTATTGTTATTTGTTGTTTAATCGGTAGTAATTAATTTATCCCATACCCAGCTCGAAACAATATTCTATTTATAAACACAATTTGAATAATCAAAAAATATTTACGCCGTAAAGACGCATATTGCTTTGCCGAAATTAAAAAAAAACATTCACCTCCGACTATAGGCGATGAACCGATTTGAACTTCGTATATGTATAGTTATCTGTGGTTTTTACGTGTTTGAAGTGTATTGAAAAATACAATTCCGTGCTGCCAGACGAGGTTCAACCCTTATACGGATGTCAGTGTGTATCAAGTTTATTTCAGAATGACTAGTAAATAGGTACTTGTAGTTTTGAAAGAGTCATAAAATTGTTAAAGTGTTAGCACCAACTTAACTAATATTAAGTGATTAAAGATTTTCCAAAGACACTTATTTGTTTACATTTTTGGAAACTAAACCGCGAATGCAGTAGATATAGGTGTTGGACGACCCGAATGGCGCAGCGGTAGTGAGGCTGCCTTAAGTTCTTAGGGTCCCGGGTTCGAATCCCGGTAGAAGCAAATGTTTGTGTGATAAGCATGGACATTTGTTTCCGAGTCATGGATGTTTATATGTATAATAAGTATGTATTTACAAACAAAAAAGTATCTATGTAGTATATCAACTATCTGGTGTCCACGATACAAGCCTCGTTGCTCAGTGTGGCACTAGATGGCGCTGTGTGCAATGTCCAGCGATATTTATTTATTTATTTATAGCTGAATGATCCAATTTCGCTATCTGTACTGCGTTGTACTCTGACGTTCAAGAATGTTTGAAGACTTTTTTTTGTTTTCGTAAAGGGAATTGCTAAATCTTGATACGGATTTGGTAGCTCGGTGGAGTTTTAAAAGTATTAACATAATTAAGCTCAAGCGGGTGTTGTGACGCAATTTACGAAGGCTTTGTCCATTGGTAGATAGCGATGTTTTGTGTTTTTATTTTCTTTAAGATTAGCGGAGGATTAAAGTTTAAATGGATATTTTTCAAGTATGAGGACGTGGTCCTGGATTCGATTTCCCAGGCAAGTGGTGTGGGTGTGGGTTTTGGCATCACGAATTTCAGTATAATAGGCCGGAGTCTGGCTAACCTATTACTAGAGAATTAAATAGAACTGGCACAATGTATAGGTACACACATGTGCCTAAGGAATACAGGCGTAATGTTGTGTTTATGTTACAGTGCAATGGTTACTTTTTAAGCTGTTAGAAAATCGATTCTCGTTCTACCTTTATTATATTAGCTATGTAGTATCCACTTGTAGTAGAGCTAATAGGTTGATAAAACAATTCACTAACAATATCACAGGCTCACCACCAAGCCCCCATTCCCGGGTATGCTTCCCCTTACCACTTCCCGCCATTCGTGGTAACTGACAGTTGTCATCCGTGACAGCTACCCGACTACTTGTGGCTGTGAGACAGTGTTACCATATCTATTAAACAGATACACTACATCCCGTCCTTGTTATATTTGTTTTAATGAAAATACTTTACCTTCGCAGTATTTACCCAGTTACTCCATTTGAACATCTCCTATAGCCCCCACCACGTGTGGAGTAGGATTGAAGTTGCTTATTAGTTTATTAGACCTTTTCATATCTTTTCTATAAACTGACATGCTACCCGACTACTTGTGGCTATGAGACAGTGTTACCATATCTACAAGCTAGAACAGCTCTGTGGCACTTGCATCCAACGCCCCAAGCATGACGACAGTATCAAAAATTTGCAAATCGATTTAGTCCGTCAGTTAGAGTATTGGAAATTAATGGACACGTATTTTTTGTTTTTGTAAATCAATAAATATTGACAAAGATAAAACGCATCAAAACTTGGGAGTGGGTGCTCGTGACGTCAGAACTAGCTAAAAATTATACCTAGGCGTGATGTATTGAGTATTTTACAAGCGTCATATCTTCGTCAATTTTGAAATACGTAATAAAAGAAAAAACACGGGTCAAATATTTTCAGATAATCTAACTGACGGACTAATTAGTTTTTTTTTGTCGTCTTGCCAATTCTAAGAGCCACGACCTGCCTCAGCTATTTTTAACCGACTTCCGAAAAGAGGAGGTTATCAATTCGTCTGATTTTTAATTTTTTTGTGTGTATGTTCAGCCTTTTTTTTCGCCAATTGTGAACCGATTTCGATGATTCTTTTTTGTTTGGAAGAAAATTACTTGGCTTTAAATGCTGGTGATATTCGGAGATATACAATGGAACTCTTCAATTATAGACAGCAAATCGGTCGTGATTGCTGCAATCGCTTGGATGTTTGTTGTTTACACAACATCATAGCATAACGGGGGTATGCAGATGTGTACAGTACACCCACATTTCGACAGTTAGGTATGTTAGGTTACATTTCATTGAGGATAAGCCTATTACCAGGACATGTATTGTTGACAATATGAAATAAATTACTGCCTCGTTGTTCTAGTGGTGAAGACTACTCAACATGAGGTCCTGGGTTCGATTCCCAGGTCGGGCAAAGTGTTATCGGGTTTTTCCATCAGGAATTTCTCAGTAGCAGCCACGGTCTCTGGATTTGCGCCGGCACTCGCCCCCTATTACATGGGACTTAAACATAACTGGTGAAATGTGTGTGTAGGTACTATTGGGTAAACCTCAGCCCAACTCTTCGGGATTACTGGCGTGATGTTATGTTATTTTAAAATAAATGTATAGCTAATATTTTTATAGGATATTACAACTAAAAATGGAAAAATAAAAAACATTTTTCCAAAAAATAAAAACCGACTTCAAAAACACAACAAAGTGAAAAATAACTTTAGCTTCAGAAGTCGGTGGCAAAGAAACTGAATCAAACACACACCGACTTCTGAAGCTAAAGTTATTTTTCACTTTGTTGTGTTTTTGAAATCGGTTTTATTTTTTCCAAAAAAGTTTTTTTATTATTTTACTACAGAATTTTACCGTTCCGTCTGTAAGATCAACTTTGGATATGACGGGCCTGTTGACTGTTACTATTAAAAATACGACTCACGAATCGATCGATCATCTAAATTTTTGCAACCTATTGGTAAGACCAGCAATTTATTTTGCAAGAAGAAAAAGCTCATTTAACTTTAGCATTTCAGGGACCCAATATTTTTGAAAACAAAACAAAAACGTAGCGTCCGTAGTTCCGTTATATTTAACGAAACGAAAAAAAAAACATTGAAACTTGGAGCGTTTAATACTTTTATCTTGGCCGTGTCTCTTTTGTTCAGTTTTGCGAGTACCTGGTGTATGATACATAATATGTAAATACAGAAGGTTCATACAACGCAAAAAATATGCGCACACATTGACATACGACTTCTATATAGGTCAACGCACAGTTATTAGCACTTCACAGGATCAGCATCGCCTCGGCTAATCAAGTACCCAAGTATCGGATCAAAACCTTCGGATGGATGCCCGACTAGCGGCTAGGCGTCACTCTGCTCACAGCGGGCTCGCCGCCAGCATACGGCTGTATAAGTGAGGACGAAACGAACCGCGCGGTAACGACATAACTATCGTCCCGTTAGTGTGCATTGCAGTATGGAGTTTCATACAAAACCTGAGCGATTAAGGTTGAGGCAATGCTTATCCCGGGCAGAGCTTATAATTGTGCGTTGCTTTGTGTGCATACACCTAGCTTTGATCGTTGTATGAAACTGGCATTCTGCCCCAATCTATTCCGTGGCTTTGACGTCACTCTTTGTGCACGTTTGGCTCAAAGAACCTGTCGTGCCGATTGTCTGGATGCTGCCATGAAATCTAGGACACAAATTAAGGTGTGTGCTTCGCAAGGTTTTAAGTCGGATTTACAATGAACGGGAGTTTTGTTTGGAGCGTATTGGTCGGGTAAAGTGGTTTTGTGTTAATGCATTTGTGTATGTGTACTTTTATAATATGTCTGATGAAATATGATGCAGGAGTGCATCATATTTCAATTTTTACGTCTTCAACGTATTCTATCTGCCGAATCTAACAAAGGAGCTTTCTTGGCACCGTGTTAACCTGTCTCTTATTTTTTTAAAACGTCCTGGCCCCGAGAACAACGTGAAATAAAAAGGGCAAAATGACGATTCATCATCTGCCTAGCCTTTTCCCAACACGGCACTGAAAATTTCGGGAATCAAGGAAGTGACACAACATTACTATTTAAAATGTATTTATTGCTTTTCGAAGTATTCTTCGCGAAATTTGACACATTTTTCCATACGATGAAGCCAATCATTGAAGCAACCATTCCATTCGGAAGCTGGGGTCTCCAAAATGGCCGTTTTGTAGGCGTCCACAGCTTCTTCAGGTGATGAAAATCTCTGTCCACGCAACTTATTCTTTATTTTAGGGAAAGTATAGAAATTTTAAAATTCGTCACCATGATACGATGTTGTATACAGCATTTGAGGATCCTGCGTGGAATCTTTCGAGAGTTCTGACGCACCAAGTAACGCGAGCCGCTTTTTGCTCTTCACAGAGCGAATGCGGTATCCATCGGGAAAACAACTTTTTACCACCGAATTGTTCATGCAAGATTATTTGTATTTGACTCATGCCAATGTCTAAAGTTGCCTGAATCTCGCGGTATGTCACATGTCGATCTTCCTCAATCAGCTTACGCACAGCTTCAACGTTTTCTTGGGTGACTGCAGTTTTTGGATGACCTTGGCTGGGATCATCACTGAGCTTGACACGTCCACGTTGAAATTCAGCAAACCAGCGATAAATTGTGGTTTTGGATGGGGCTTCATCACCAAATGCAAAAATCATCCGGACAACACACTGTTTTTGTGTTAAACCACTTCGAAAGTCATAATAAATCATCGCTCTTGAATTTTCTCGAGTCAATTCCATTTTCTCAACGACTAAACAAGTTTGACAAAACCTTGTGACAAGACCGAGAATCTTTTTTTTAAATAAATAAATGGTATTCGATTTTTAAAACCAAGGAGTTTTCAATTAAAAAGATTTTAATATGACAGGAATAGTGGAAATATTCCATTCCCGATACTTTTAATGCAGCCCTCGTATTTTACCCAAACAAAGATGTAGAAATGACGTAATATTAGTCCTCGTGTCTTTACATAACTAAAATAGTCCTCCTGACTATTTACATAACTGTAATAGTCCGTCTGACTATTTACATAACTGTAATAGACCGTCTGACTATTTACATAACTGTAATAGTCCGTCTGACTATTTACATAACTGTAATAGTCCGTATGACTATTTACATAACTGTAATAGTCCGTCTGACTATTTACATAACTGTAATAGTCCTCCTGACCATTTTTGATCAGGGCTGCTACTGAGAAATTACTTATGGCAAAAACCCAAAACAATTTGCCATAAAAATCTGCTTCCAGAAATAAATATCTGCTCCCAGTAAATAATAATAATTTTAAAATCTACTGTAAAATGGACATCTTCCAAAAATGTTTTGACTGGGCGGGCAGACATAGTTTAACCGCTACTGACTATATCAATGTAAACCAATCTAACCAAACCTGTTCATATTCATTATCTTCAACAACAAAAACAAAGGAACATCGCTCTTAATTTCAAGAACTTAAAGAAGTCCTGAATAGTTAAGTGCGGCACGAGTTTTAAGACTTGTGTTAAGTTATACAAGTGCCACCCTGGGGTGCAAGCTCGTTTATGGTATTATTGCCAACTTTGACAGTGCACTCTAGAATTGGGTATAAAAAAGAGGTAGTATGAGGTATAGGGTTGTAAAGTCTGGGTGGAGCCGAGAGATTTGTAGCTCTGTGTCTTGTACAGTAGGAGAAAATTACTGTCGGAAAAATCTTTCTATGATATTATAATTATACACTAGAATAACTAATCATTGATTT
Organism: Xestia sexstrigata; assembly: GCA_941918905.2. Taxonomy (NCBI): domain Eukaryota; kingdom Metazoa; phylum Arthropoda; class Insecta; order Lepidoptera; family Noctuidae; genus Xestia; species Xestia sexstrigata. The sequence continues at coordinate 24,910,719 of OW799201.2, forward strand.
GAACGTTGGAAATTACGTAGGCAATTTAGAAAGTAACTAGCTATTTGCTTTTTGGCTTATTTAGTAATTTTTGTAGCAATAAATTAATTATCATTTGTTAGGACGCCTTAATGTTTCATGGGATTTAGGTACCTATAACAACAATTCGTCACTTAGCGTAGGGACAACATAATTTCAAAATTACAACACTAGCATGTTAAATTCTGCGGCAAACGATTTCAGGCTCAATTAAGCAATGTTATTTACGTTGTATACGAGTGTCCACGACTTGTAATGTATGTAATAGCTCTTTATGACTGCGTCATAATGTACACAATCCACGGTGCGATAAACACTAAATAAGTTTATGTGGTGTCCTGTTAAAGCTTTCGTAGTAATTTATCACATTATTCATAGGATTTTAAATAAAAACGAAAACACCTATATATGTTATTATTTATTTCATTAATGTTTTGTTTTTATTTGTACTCAAACATTCATCGACCCTGCTAATAGGCTTCGCTATAATATTGGCTACGCTTACAGCAATGGTTGGTATCGCAATATGGCGTCCCGCACCATACACACCGGTTAGGAACCGAAAAGCACACGACAGATTCTAACTATCGGCCAATTCACTGACCTTTCATACAAGTTAGTTAGTTGTACGCATGAAACACGATACGCAAGAAATTACACGACCAAGATTATGGTACAGGTCATTTATTTTATAAAGTTCCTAAACAACTACAATAATTACAAGGACAAATAATATTTCACTGGTATAAGGCTTCTGTTGACATCATAACCATTAAAAAAAAAACAATTATATTACAAGAGCATGACAACACATTAGGACAAAAATATACATAAATGTTTTTGTCATGTGGCTCGTCAGCTTGTGTCACAGATTGGGGTCAAGAGGATGGCTGGTCTTTTCCCACGAAGTTATTCGTACAACTTGAATAGGCGAGACGACAAAAAAAAACTAATTAGTCCGTCAGTTAGATTATCAAAAAATTATTGACCCTTATTTTTTCTTTTGTTACGTAAACCGAAATTGCCCAACATATGACGCTTTTAAAATTCTCAATACGTCACGCCTAGGTATAATTTTTACCTAGTTCTGACGTCACGAGCCCCCACTCCCGAGTTTTAATGCGTTTTATCTTTGTCAATATTCATTGATTTACAAAAACAAAAAATACGTGTCCATTAATTTCCAATACTCTAACTGACGGACTAAATATATTTGCATTTTTTTATACTGTCGTCATGCCTATTGTCCTACGGCCATTTTCAATAATTTACTAACAGGTAACATAAGGTTGCTATCTCTATCTGTTTTATAATAGCTTACGGACCAATAGAAACAAAACGTTACAGAAAAGCTTTCTTTGATGTTTTTATGAATCAAGTGACCTACCTAAGGTGACGCGGTTATGATATTTCAAGCTAACTTTGTTTATAGAAACACCGAAGTAAAGTTATGACCTTAAAAACTTATATTGGAAAAAACTTGTAAAAAGAAGGAACTTTGACCTTCAAAATCTCCGTAACTTGTAGGTTCCCAGGTATGGTCCAGAACAAAAAAAAATATCGCAATGACGGGGAGAACAAGTGCCGTTCGGCTTCGTTAAGGGTCCATTTACACCCTTTAGTTACAACACACGCCATGTCACATAACCTTTTATATACTTTCTAAGTTGTAAGTTGGCAGCTGCCTGCAAGATTATCTCTGTTTTCAGGAAAACAGCTTTACTTACTCCCAGTTTTTTCGGGTTTAAGCAAATTGTTTTGCTTTCCAATTTAGTTCAGCTAAAGGTTTGGGTTTTATCATTTTATATATTTCGCTTTTCATCTGTTTTCGTTCGACGGTAATAACAAGATGAAAAAGAAAGAATTTACCTTCATATGAGCAATAAATAGATAATTATAACGCTCTGTCTGCTCTCTAAGATTACTTTTAAAATAAAACTTGTGTTGCTATCAGAATTTTATATACTCGTAGCGGTAACTATTGACAAATAAAAATTGATTGAGATGTATTATGAAAATCTTTGGTTTTTGTTGCCAATAATATCGCTAGAATGCGTGGCGTGTAACAGTATGTATTTTAGAAAACAACGTCAAAAAACTCAGCAAATAAAGTTGGTCGCCCTGGCAGACCCAAATAAAAGAATAAGTCCAATTGTAATTAAAAACACAAGCTCCAAACTCGACTCATAAAGAAAAACAAAGCAGTCGTTACCCACATCACATTACTTTTCTCCTCACACATTATTTACTTTTCATTTGGCCTATTTTTCAGCATTGTCAACAAAAGTGTTTCAACTACCCGCAGTTGCGTTGAAATTGAAACGAACAACGCAACAACAACAATAGGGCAGCAATTCAGCTCGTCATAACTCTATGCTCTTTTGTTTTTGATTTTTTTAAAAACCTCCGCGTACAATAGGGAACGCAAACATATATTTTACCCAAATAAAAGTTTAGGAGTTTGAAAAATGGGCAAGTACGAGTACGATGTTAAAATGTAGCCGGCGGCGGGCGGGCTGCGCGGCGCCGGGCGCCCATGTGTGCGTCACTCAAAATTTATTTCGAATTGGACTGTAGGTTCCGTGTCTCTGTTTTTGTAGGTAGCGTATGCTCAAAGACATGTTAACTGTAATTTGGGAGATTGGGGTTGGAAAAAGAACCGATTTCGGTACGAGTTTTTTGATAAATTAATTTACCCACTACATTAAACAAATACATACGCAATTATAACATTTTGAGTATTTCATAACATCATTCTCGAAATACTTTTAATAATCCTTTGTTGCAAGCAAGCAGCATGGCGCGAAAATCGTTATAACAGTAATAAATAAGGCTTGTTGTGAAACACAATGCAATGGAACTATAAAACGAGCATAAACCGGTTGTTTGGATGAAATGCGTTATATTTCGTACAATTTTGTAGTTACCAACATAAAAAGCTTATTTAATAGCTCAAAATTGAACATAATGTTACGTAACCTTTACAATATTATTTTAAATAAATTAAAATATTTATATTCATGTAAGTTATCTACAAAAGTATAGCTTACATACTTAGGCTTTTTAAAGTCAGCCACTAAAAAAATATTTTGTTTCGATCGATTCCAAGATCCTAATTTATAACAAAAGAGCTCCGCTGCTGCTTATATTTACTAAAAATACTTTCAAAGTAAATTAATAATATACTATGTATTATTATTCAGTTATCAGTTTAATATCAAGCTCGAGGAGCTCGTGGCTAAATAATAACAGCCATTCGGGTCGATCTTTAGGCTAAGCCGTGCTTGCCTAGGTTGGTCTGAGGATGGGTGACCAACCATAACATACCGAGTTTCCTCCGTGCCTCGGAAATTACGTTAAGCAGTTGGTTCCAGCTGTCATTTGGGATCTTTGAGAGTCGTACAGGTAGTCAGTGGCCCAAAAAGTCCGACAACCAGTCTTACCAAGGGGTATCGTATTACCCAGTACTGGGTTGTGGAGGTCAGATAGGCAGTCGCTCCATGTAAAATACTGGTATTCAGCTGCATCCGGTTAGACGGAAGCCGACCTCAATAAAACTTGGGAAAAGGCTAGGCAGATGATGATGAGTTTAATATAAAATTATGGAGAGGAACTCTTAAGAATGCACACAAGAAGGCATCCAATAACGAGGAAGCCGCACAAAGAGCCGTTGTCTTGATAACCTGAAGTTTCTTCTCGCGGTAAGCATCCTCCATCCAGGGTTACAAAGCAATTTAAAGTCACGGCAGAAACTAATTTCAACTAAGTTTACTATGTTTTAGAAGAAAAAGTCAAACGCTCCGATCTTGGGAGACTGTTTTATGTGTCGAGAGTAATTTATGATTTGGTAAACAATAATATTATTTTCTTACTGTTTTTTTTTTTAATCTAATAGAAACCCAAGTAGTAAGCAACCTTGATATGGATGAATTTCTGAAATGAGTTAAACGTATTCATGAAAACACCAGGAATTTATGAAATATAGCAAACATTTTCTTTTTCGGTAACTTCTTCAATGTATACTTCTTTGAGGTGCGAGCTTAAACAAAGACTGTTCAGTGCTCATTCATAATGTTCGTTTGTGTTTTTCACACAGATTTAAAAGGCTACAGATATTTATTTGGAAGTCTATTCTTATCAGAATTGTTATTAGATTAATTGGTGGATTTTATATTAGTTTAAAATGTTTTTGCCAAGTAGATATTAAATCATTAATTGCTTATTCTTCTGTTGCTCGGTTTGTTATGAGAGGTCGATTCTTCAAATTTTGTTCGGGATAAAGATATTTCGCCGCTTTCTAGAATATTCAGAAAGCAAAAATGGCGCTTAGTCAACGACGTTCGTCTCTTGGAGACGGGAAATTATGATAATGTTAGTGCCAAAGTTGTTTATTTTTATGAAAAGGTTGGGTTTAATCAACAACGGTAATATTCTAAGTAATTTTGGGTCAAATTAAAATTGGTTTCATAACGTATTTTACTATTTAAAGGATGAGGTGAGCGAGTAGATAGAATAGAATAATCAATGTTTTAAGACAGATATAGCACCGTAGAAAAATTTTGAAATTTATCTTGAAGTCTTCATAATTAATCACGTTAAGTTTATACCTCAGACAAAGTAGATTTTGGTGCATAATTGGTTCAAAGGCTGAATTTAGATTCAGTGTCTGGCGTCTGCTTGGGAAGAAGTGTTAAAAGCTGTTTTTTTTTTAAGATATTTTGAATCGGCGTTGTATTAAACAGGGTCAAATTTTCACCAGAGAAACTCCACTGTCGTGATCAAATAATATGTTTTTTATTCGTTTTATCATATTGAGATATCGTCAACGATACCCATCACGTATATGGAACTCCAAGACGCGCGTGTGTAGGACGTGTGATGCTGTCTTATTTAACTTTAGCTAGTAGAGTGGGTAACGTGTTATCATAGGGAGTCTGTGCTCAGCAGTTGGACACAATGTTGGCTAAAATCAAAATAGGTAATTTAGTCATATTCGAGGAACAAAGATTTTATAACAAGAAGAAGAATCATTTGATTGAGAAGTCATAAAACCCTTCAATCAAAACGTTATCCCATAAGTCATATCAATTTAGGGGTGATTGCATTCTATCAACATTTGTTAGATACATAGTTTCACTCAAGTCACTAAATTATCTAGCAACAATGAAAAGTTGTCTCCACACGATCTCAACGCAACGATAAAACTTTGATGAAATAGTCTTGAGTCAGTCGCTCCTGTAGATTATCCGTATGAGTAATGTCTTCCAGTTTTCTAAAGTCAACCTGCACTAGTTCGCTGTACTCGCTACTGCGCTAGTTCAAGTAGCTGATGTAGTTACGATATTGTTCTTCCATCGCCACATGCTTGCCTTTCATATCAGGGCGGAATCCGATTTAAAGTGATGCTGCATTTCCGTCATTAATCTTTGAATCTTACAAACCAGTGCAATATCAAAATGTTACGTATTTTACTGTCAGCTACTTATTTGAGAAAGTTTAAATGAAGTGATTTCGCAATGCTTAAAAAAAAGCCATACGTAAAGTTGACTCACAAGTCGTAGGCAGATATCATTAAAGTCAGTTATTGAAGGAAAAAAGGTGATTAATAAAATCTTCTACCTTCGCTAGATACTTTCAGGCACCCAGCCTTTTCTACCCAAGAAATAGGCTTAATATTTTCCAACGGTTACCCGAGCGAGTGGCAGCGAAATCTAATAAGCGAGCTGAACCGACGCAATCCGATTGTCCCGACAGACGGACGGAGGGCTAACGCAATTTGATGCGGAGGCCGAATTGACGCCCGACCCCCGCACGTATGACTGACGAGTTTGTTGCTGACAGTTTTACACTCCAAGAGGACTGACAAGCTCCAGCGGGTTGGGATGGGGGGAGGGGGGTGTGACGTCACGGGAAAGAGGTGTGCATTGTTTATGTGAGGATGTGGTTAGCATATATTTTGTCCTGAACTGTGTAGAGCTGCAAAAAATAAAATATCTCTGTCTTTGATAAGAGTAATTTCTGAAACATTTTTAAAAGCATCGTCTTCCAGCTCCGTCTTCGCCTTCTATCTATGAGGCACTTATAACGCAATTCACCCTCAAACAACACCAAAACTGACACTTCATAACAAAGAGAAACAAAAAGTAGTAAATCCTTCTAATTCTCCCGGCTATTTATCGTGCCTCTGATTTCATTACCGAGTCATCCGAAAATAAGCTTTGAGGTGCAGCTGTAAGACCTAAAATAGCAGAGCTGGTTACATAGTTAGGGGTGCACGCAAACACATTAGCATATATACAAGGAGAAAACAAGTCTTCCGTCTAAAAGATAATGAAAATGTTTTGTGAACTCATTACATTTTAATAACGTGGCGAAGGTGGATCTAATTTGAAGGATGTATGCGATAACTAGGGCAATTTATATGCTGATCTTAGAAAGAAACCTTCTTAAAGGAAACTATAAATAAAGTTTTCTTGACATGGCTTTCACCGCATATTAAGAAGAAGTTAAAAAAAACAAGGCGTGGAGGATGGATATACAAAGAGACCATCACAATACCATCACAGTACTGTTTATTCTGAAGTAACTAAACAAGCATATAATATAATTATAAACTAGTAAAAATGCAAATACAATACTGATGTTAAAATATTTAGTTTTAAACAAATTTGCTACGCCCTAATAGGATGCTCATTCGTTTTATGGTTAGCCTGTAACTCTGTGTACATTGAGTACACTGTGCAATAAAAAGATGCTGAGAATTTCTGAAATGTCACAACATAATTGCCGAATGGTAAAATGTGGCTGAGCTTTGATATTTCATAACAAATATTGTGTATTACCCATATTTGCAAAATAAAATTCTATTCTTTTCTATACTGAGCTAAAGGAGACAGGGAACTAGGCCTTTGACTGTGATTGAGAAATATTGGCATTCAAATTCAGCAAACAACAATGATGTATAAGCGTAATTTATTCCTTCCGTTTAATGTTTTGGCAAAGAAGAGATACATAGAGGGTTACGATAATAATATAAATGGAAATGAACAGATAAAATTATTCTAAATCATTCATATGAATGATGCTTGGCGAAAGTGCTTGAGCTGCGACGACAAACATTTAATTATATTAAATAGTTAAGCTGCGTGATATTTAAGAAATGCTCAATTTTATTATGTTCAACAAAGTGTCGGATGTTATTTTTTTTTATTAGATGTTTGTGAATGATATTTATTGCTTTATATATAATTACAATAATAATAATCATTTTATTATCAGACAACTAAGGCCCATAGGTAAAATACTCAAAATAATAATTAACAACAATAATATACTAATACATACTTTAAACCATACGAGACTAAAACTATACACGCAACGTTGTCGGCGTCGTGTTTCGCTGCGTGGTGTCGCGTAACCGCCCTCGGAAACGTCGAAATACGTCACCCTTCGGCCAAAAGTCCTCCTTCATGCAGGTCTGTAGATGGTGGATTGGAACTCGTACCACGAATGACTTAAAGTTGATGTTGTGGCGCGATTCCAACCTTTCGACCCTCAGAGTCCAGTTGGTCGTCACTTTCAAATACTGCACCACTTCCTCAGTTGTAGTGGAGTGATGCAGACGTGAAATGTACAGCTGCGTCGTAGGCACAGCAGGACGCAGCAGCATGTTGGGTCCACTCGGTGCGGTACCGCACAGGTTACCAACTTGGCTCGTTCTTGGCACGGAGCTACGGACCGCAGCCAGGGCTGTTTGAGCACCCATTTTCAATATTTCCCCTTTCCTGGTTTGTCGCTTAGGCTGCGCCGCATCAGTTTTGCCGCTTTAATCATTACGATAACAATACGTAACACAAATCATTGCGTTATCTTCCTAGTCTATAGCCTAGTGACGGCGAGCTAGCCCATAGCTCGCCGTCCATAGGCCCGATAGATCTTAGCCTTAGCTTTTCTCACACATTTGGGAAAGGCAGATCAACCATCACCATTCCGCAATGCATAATCTGTCATATTACATTGCCATAATATGCTTCTACTACACACACATAACACATTATGCAAAGAGGTACGCACAGTAAACGGTAGATACACAGTTAGGCTAGGTATAGTTACCAATGTGTGAGAATGTTTACTACTTTAATAACGTTGTAGGTACGCTGTTAAGGCTCCTATTGAGAACGCAGAATGGCTATGAAACGCTCCGTGTTCATGTTTGTGTTTATTATTGAAATAGCAAAGTTATTTTATTGCCTCGTTAGTGTATTGTTACTAGTTCAGCTTCTACCTGTTAACGATTTAGAAGTCCTGAACTTTACCCCAGAAGTCGTTCTCTTGCTGTTATTTATTGAAGTTTTATACCCACAATATTAACAATACATTATTGAGTGTGCCGTTCAGCACATTCCCAAACCTAGTACCCTGACATGATGCTTTCTTACCCTTTACGGTTAGGCAAATAAATGTGTAACACCGTCTGTGGTTCCTCGAGTGGTAAGTATGTACCTTTACTACATTCGAAGTTCACCAGGTACGTTGAAGTCCCATGTAAAAGGGGGCGATCCTACTGTCACCACCTGGGCATAAATCCCGAATTCGGGTTCCAACTAATAAATACCTAATATAAAACCCAGTAACACTTTGCCCGGCCTAGGAATCGACGCCAAGACCACACGCTAACAAAGCGGTCAACTAATGTGAAACACACATTTACATATTTCTCCAGTTATGTTCGTATTCGATATAATAGGGTCGAACCACTTCCATAAACATCATTTATTGTTCAAACACTGTTCTAAGCTTTCAAGGTTTACGTTTATAATGTATTATTATCTGTCAATTTATTTAATTGCGAACTAACGTAAACATTTCCCTCGGCAAAAAAAAACAATAAAGCTTTACTAAAAACGAATGCCTTCTCAGCATTATTGCCGTCCTATGAAAACAATAATAATAAGGAACTGTGCCATAGAACAACAAGTCAACAAACGAAGGGATATAATAAATAGTGAATTATGGCTCCTTAAATTAATGCCCGACGATAGCTAACAGTGAGTTTGTTTATAAGAAAAGTCTCATTTGAAGCTAACGTTATACTAGGGTTATTAAAGCATGACATTTCATGAAGTATTTTCCTGTCTAATGGAATGCAGCTGAAAATACTAGTAAAGCTGAAAATACTAGTATATTTTACCTAGAACCGCCGATTTAACGTATAATTAAAATCAATGAATTGGGGACACCCCAATTAAATGGTTTTCACAAAACATAAATAGGTTATTCTATAAACTGCGAAGTATTCATAAAAAATGCTTTCATTTTATCTACCATCGCATTGTCGGTACGTTGTCGTGCATTACAAAACGGTTTACTTATTATTTTATATTAATCACTGTTTTATTGTCATTGCACTCGTAAAGAATGGGTACTTTAATTAATTTTCATTTCGCTGATCAAGTAATTCAAATTCAAATTCAAATGTATTTATTTTTGGACAACTAGATCCAAGGGTTGGATAAACAAAAACTTAGAAAACTATTGTTAGTACTTAAATACAATTACAAAGGACAACACTCATCATAATAATAACATCTAAAACACATAAATAAAATACCCCTGTGCTGAGACACCCCGCCCCGTCAAGATAACCAATAGGGAGATACCTCCCTAGAAATCACCAGACGAACGAAATGCCTCACCACAGGTGCACGAACATCTTCAGCTACAGTTTTCAGGATGCTGTTGTGACTCCCCCGCACCCTCCTCATAAGTGACACGATTTTTTTCCGAATGACGGCATGGAAATCGTCAGTATGAGCCTGCGCGAACATCTCGGAGGCACTGCAGAAACGAGGGAGTCCCAACATCATCCTGAAAATGTTATTGTATTGGACGTGCAGACCACCCGTGTACAGACCCTGACAATACGCTTTAAATAGCGTGATCTTATTGTAACGAAAGAAAATGGGCCCTGAACTTTTCCTTTTTCTGATCTAATATTATTATGTTTTCCAATATTGGCAGGGTAGCAGTAGCATAATAATTCTTGCATGCCTGAAAAATGGTGAATTAATTTCAATAAAATATTGCCACAGCAGGTTTTGTAGTTTCTGCCTACCATCAAGGAAATAAGGAGTGAGTTTCAACGTATCGTTAATATTCCGACGATTATCGATTCTATTTTTTAATTGGTTGATTTTTTAATTGGAGCATTAAGAAAAAATATATTATGAAATTAAACAATTAATCTTCATAACGTAACACCCACCAAGAAAAACCCTCAACACGACCACTTCAAAGAAAACCCATCTATCCTGCCCACCACCGAACGCACAAAGGGCGTCATGTATCGTGATTTTTCATCGGACGTACGTCAATTAACATGTAAATTGGACTCGCTGGCTGATGAGTCCCCGAGCGTAGGGTTGCCCTCTGTCAAGTGCTGCAGGATATAGGAGAGACCTTTTTGTAACGCAGAGGGATTTTAAGCTAAAGCGCTTCACCGCCGCGGAGGTGGGTTATAGAGGACGTCAGGTTTGATGGACGTATAGAAGCGCAAACCGAACATCAGACTATGGAGATGTGTATTCTGTGACTACTATGTAGAAAAATCGTTAAACCATAAGATTTAATTTAGTTTATTAACCTCTTGAATTTTTTTTACCAATCTTAATAAACAACATCGGCATTCTGTGCAGAGACCCAAAATTCAAGTTCCTAAATCAACAAATGCTTTCAAAAGAATATAAGGACATCCCTACGGACGCTAGCATATATACAGGGAGTATATACATTTCCGTGTACAATTTTAAGCGGCAAAGAGGATTTGCTTAATAAAACATTGGATTTGCTTAAATCCGTGACCGACGGGTGTTCAGAGTTCATACAAGATTTAATTAGGGATTACATATTTTGATGTATGTACCAACCGGTCTGTTGTTTTGACATGTGTATGCAATGATGAACAACTCGCTAAGATAGCGAGACAGAAAGGCTGCTTTGGAGGGCTTGCAAAAAAAGTAAGTTTGAGCTCAGCTCATTTTTATCAACATACTTGAACGAATAGAGTCCATTCGAAACACTGTACAGGGAGGTATGAAAAATTACGTTAAGTGAACAAGCAGGTTCTCTATTTTATAATATCAACAATGACCCAATACATTAAATCCCGCAGCTAATGAAGTAGTGACTTAAATACTGTGTTTCTATTCTCGTTTAGTTTCACAGTCTGAACAAACATCATGATAATGTCATTAGATAAAAGGTGGATTGCTTCGTTGAAAAGAAACCAGCATTCCCATAATCCATTAGTAGGTACAGCACCCTCAGGGACCATCGTGCTGTTTTATACCTCGGCCAAAAAGGAAAACGGAACCATAATTGCAAAAACGTCTTAAAAATGATAATACATTTTTGCTTTAACTGTTTTTGGAGACAAAGGCGTAGGAAAGATAAAAGAACGCTGTGGCATAAAAACAATTCCTGCAGAAGGTTAATAATGAAAATGTCATGGTCAAATGTTAATGAAAGCGATTTGAAGCGTCAAAGTTGTGTTTTGTTTTTACTGAGCATATTCTGCAGGTCAGCTGGTTCCTATCGATTCTATGATTCGGCACTACTGTTTTCATCTGCATAATGTCCAATAAGACTGAGATAAGTTTAAGTGAAATGTCACGTGGCAAATTGAATGGGAGTTGGGTCGGCTTTTCGTTGAATCTTTGTCTAGGGGACTCTTTGTTTTCCACGGCGGATGGCCGAGGTGAAAGATCTCCATTTTGCGAACGGTTTCCCTTTGAATGTGGAACGGGAAGTCGGGCCAAAGTAAAGGGATATTAATCTCTGATGCTGGGATAAGGTCACCTGAAAATGTTTTATAATCCGTGGGGTGATCTTGCGGAATTATTTCTAAAATATCATAGGCGTAAGCAATCCTCATTTTATTTTACGTTTTGGCATTTTTTCGGCAAATGATCTATTAGTCCGCCGTAAAAAAAAAACGAGAGTGACAATTCACTCTCGTTTTTCGGAGGTAAGCAGTGTCACTGGTGGTAGGATTATTTTTATTTAATTAATTACGTAAGATGCCATTATTAAATGACATGCCATTCAATAATGGCATCTTACGTATCTTCCGTTACCTCCGAAAAGTTTAGATTATAAAGATACGTATCATAACATATGTATACAAACATGATAAATTTTAATGAAGTAAGGCTAATCCGAAGCGGCGGGAAGTTATGAGCTAAACAAAACTTAGCTCATGTTAATCCTGTAACCTGTAACTTCTTGATAAAACCATTAAATCGATTTTCAAGGGTAAAGTTTAACTTTCTCATAAAGCTATGATTTTGCAGCATTTTTTAATGTGTGTGTAGGTAGGGAGTAGGTAGGTAGTAGGTAGGGACTAGGTAGGTAGTAGGTAGGGAGTAGTTAGGTAGTAGGTAGGGAGTAGGTAGGGAGTAGGTAGGGAGTAGTTAGGTAGTAGGTAGAGAGTAGGTAGGGAGTAGGTAGGGAGTAGGTAGGTAGTAGGTAGAGAGTAGGTAGGGAGTAGGTAGGGAGTAGGTAGGGAGTAGGTAGGGAGTAGGTAGGGAGTAGGTAGTGAGTAGGTAGGGAGTAGGTAGGGAGTAGGTAGGTAGTAGGTAGAGAGTAGGTAGGGAGTAGGTAGGGAGTAGGTAGGGAGTAGGTAGGGAGTAGGTAGGGAGTAGGTAGTGAGTAGGTAGAGAGTAGGTAGGGAGTAGGTAGGGAGTAGGTAGGGAGTAGGTAGGGAGTAGGTAGGGAGTAGGTAGTGAGTAGGTAGGGAGTAGGTAGGTAATAGGTAGGTACTAGGTAGTAGGTAGGGAGTAGGTAGGTACACTATGTGAAAGGTAAGATCACTTCTTTGTAATAGGAATCATTTATAATGTTCGCGTTATCATTAGATGCTTTCAACATGAAACTTTCTTAGGTCATTGATAAATAGGTAGCACTCCATACCGTTGTTAAATTCGATAACATTAAATATTTCAATGGGTTCCTATATAAAAGTTCATGTATAACATGACTGTTTAACTAGCATAAGTGAAATTAGAAAATTATTAGTAGCATAATTAAGGCAGGAAATATTTGACTCATAGAAAATTATCTAAAGGTACCAACTAGTAACACCTGATAATATTCAGCGTTGCCTTAGCTGCATCGACTCTCTTAGAATGAGCCAGATTCGTAATAAGTAGTTTCAGCTTATCCCCTCTTTCGGCACCCAGTCTACTATAGAGCCTATAAAATCTGTATTCACACATAACACATAACTTACTCGTATCGATTCAATTGTGCCCGAATCAGAATAGCTTTGATACCGATAATCTAGCTGATTGAAATTAATGAACACATTAAGCCGAGCGACAGTACGCGGGTAAGCCACAAATCCGTCTAAGTGGTATCATTGAGTAACGTGAGCTTGTTTATTTATTAATCAATTCGACTGAAACTTGGTTCCGTAAGCTTTGATACACAAGGGCATTACGGTAAAGGTGAATTTCACCAACCGATCGTGATCAACACATTTGACTCGCGTTAAAGAACTCACACTAAAACGTATTTATAACTTACACTAAAACATTTACACACGTACTTATTTACACAAATTATATCATAAATATCGAAATGAAATTAATCGGTTGGTCGATGTCGATATATATGATATAATTTGTGTAAATAAGTACGTGTGTAAATGTTTTAGTGAAAGTTATAAATACATATCTTGTAGACATCAATACTTATTAAATATATGTAATAATTATGAAAGTAGCCTACAGTCAGTGTCTGTCAAATTTTGGCTACTCATTGACGATTTGGGTCTCATAATCGTAGCTTTTTAGTAGAGTCGTGGTCGATGAACCTAAGTAGATTTTTTGGACCCGGAGTAGTTTATCTACTGACTAAACAACGGCACATTAACCATTCTACCCAGAACTACAGAAAAAAATTAGTAAAGTCCAACTTACCCATGGCAAACAGGATGATGAGGACTGACACGACCCAGGAGCACATCGTGACGTCACTACCGGCTCTGGTTACATTGTCAACTAGGCCGCTTGCTTTACACTGGGAGGACGAGTTCTGGAACAAACAGATCAGTGTTATCATCACTTAACTAAACTAGAAGGCTTAGTGAAATAAGCTTGAACTACATATTACCGTTGAGCTGTAAAATACATATTGTAGTACGAATATTGTTTTAGAACCTTAGGGTTCAGGTTTTGATTATTTCTTATAGCTGATATCAATATTGAAATTAGTAAAGAAATTGATGCCATGTTCCATAGCTGACGTTGGTTTAGCTCCATTTTTGTGTATTTGGCTTAGATTTGTATAACATTTTTGGCCTCATCATCCACACAGTGACTCTAATCGAAGAGCAGATTTTAGTTTTAGTCACACACAAGACACATGCACGAGTATATTACTTATTCTTTCGTCCAATGTAATTGAAGGAATAAGATTGACATGAAGTCTGAGGTTTTCGTGAAGTAGTCCGATTTTTCATGCACGACAGTACATAAAAGATATCCAAAACTTCACCACCATTGTGCAGCAGTGAAACAAGGCCTTAAAGTTTTAAAAGGTCAACCAATTTTTTTAAGTCCTCGATTTGGCTGATGATAAATAAAAACATAGCAGCTATATCATCAGTAAACATTCATCTCAAAAAGAGTTAAACATCCACAAAGACAAACTTGAGCGGATTTAACAAAAAAGTAACTCCAAGTCTTATGAAAACTTCACAAGTTTTGAAACACTTTTTCTGTTCCGTTGGCACTTGTACAGTTCTTAAGAAACAAGAATTCTATCGATAACTTAATACAAATTTAATTGTTGTTTTTATTTGATCGTAAAGCATTAGGTATCTACTCAATTTATCATTATAATTTTTGGTAAAGTAGTTACACAATCATTTTTAACACAATTGAACATAAGAACATACCTAGGTGTTAATTCCTGAACAAAAAGATTAATTGAATACGGAAAGCTTAATATTACACAATTAATTAAAATACTGTAATCCATGTTAATAATAAATTGTTTAAACCCCTTGGAATCATGTCAAAGCAATATTTGTAATGTTTTACAAAATTGTACTAAATGAGCTTACTTTTGGCCGCGACTTCGCGTGCGTGAAACAGATTTACATCAGCTTATGGGGATTAAGTCCCCATGCTCATTAGGGGCATTAGGGGAAGTGAAATTGGGGGAATAACCATTAAGTTCTGTAACAAGGTTTTTGATTCCCATGTGTTGCTTCACAATATAGGACGTAGTAACATTTAGTGTCACTCCCATTTCCTGACACGACAAGACTGTCCATTCTGACAGAGTAATGAGACTCATTCAAACATTCTGTTTTAATTCAAAACATTCCAGTTTAATTGATTCGCGAAGATTTTATTCAAATAAAACAGCATAAAACAATCAAATCTAGATAATTCATCTTCATCTTAAAACTTTACTTCAAACGGTTGCAGCACCACATCATCTGTACCCACTACAAAGTTTTAGTTTTCAATCAAAACGAACGGTTTCCTAACTAAAAGTAGGTAGTTAAGTACTTCTTTAACTCGCCATAACACACACGTCTAGTGCGGACAAGTTGATTCGGAACATTGACCTCATGATGACCGCTAAACTCCTCAAGAAGTTTTCCTTCGACGCCAAGTACTAATAGTTAGGTACTGCACTATACTCCAAAGCTTATAATTACAAGTCATAAGACATTTTTACGTGGTGGGTCATAAATCTGGGAGACAAGTTGGTAAAGTGAAGTGTGGCGGTGATAAATGAGTGCACGCCACCCGTCCCGCGCCCCGCCCCCGCGCCTCCCCGCACTTCTGGGGGTGCTCTTAATTCTACTTCTCGCTATGAGATGCTGATTAGGCGGTTGGAGTGTATAGGGAGTATTTTGTGATAGGTGTCATTATTTATCGGGTACCATTGGCATCGCTAGGTGTCACTAGATTTTTATTCTCTAAACTATTACATTGAGCATATTCTTAGGCTTAGTAGGACAATGTTTTTTTAATGTTAATTTATTGTTTTGTTTTGATTTGCCAAAGACCAATAAAGTAAAACGTTAAATCCTTACTTGACTTAATATCTACTGTAATAAAGACCATTCAAGAACTTTAATGTTTTCAAAGTAGAGGCACATTTCTGCCCTAATATTGATTACTTTCACTTCTACATACTCTTGTACCTACCGATGAATACCACGAAACGCGCAAACTTCACATAAACACGTATACATTATGAGAAAATTCATCAGAAAATATAAAAGTAAAATTAATAATGTACAGTTGTTGTAAAACTTCGCGCCAAGTTTTAAGTAACCACGAGTACGCCGAAGACGTTGACCCTGCAAGGAGCGGCGAAATAAAATAAAATAATTTAAAGTATAGCACACAATGCATCGCTAAACTGTTCTCATTCTTCATGTTTTTAAACATAATAAATCTCAGAACATTTTTGAAAAAAAAACAGTTTACGTGGGCAGTGCAAACACGATTTAACTTTGCTTGCAGTCGCATGGTATCAATCAAGTGGTAGTAGGATTGTTCCGAACATAAACAGGCCATAACTTTCTAATTGCTGGGGACACAGGCCACTGTTCTCTACAAACGCGCCACGTGGGTGTTTGGGACATGTCATTGAATGTTTAATTTTAAAACATCCAGATGTTAGATTTTTTTCCTTTTCAACATATTTGTTAAATAATATGACAACAAAAAAAAACTTTGTTTCGACTGTTGTGATGAAACTTGCAACTTGTATTTATGGCTTTACCAGCAGGCGTATTTTTTTTTCTCATCACTTTTATAAACTTGTATACGTTCTAAGGAAAGAAACAATTCGCATAAACAGGGAAAATGTACTATATCAGATGGACGAAGGAAAATAAATAAAAATAAACTTAGTTTTACGTCTGTCCGAGTTATTTCATAGAAACCTTAGATGTTATGATGAGACTTTCACTGAAATAGGATAACTTAGTTTCATATGACGAAGTAAAAAACTTGGCATCAACTTATTTGTTGTTCCAAAGATTCTTGTCAGCCAGTAAACACCGAGACGCGAGTTATGTGAGTTTAACGCTGAATTCATAAATCTTAGAATGTTTTAAAAATATTTTTGGTTGGAATATTGGGTTGATTTACATTATAAAAATTTGAATTATACCTTTCCTTAGCCCTAAATAAAGAACGAAGTACTTAGAGTTTCAAAATAGAAACCGACACCTAATTTCTTTTAACTTTGCAAAAAAACCTCTGATGCACTCTAAACTACCCCCTACTTTTAATTCAAACAAACAAACGGATACCCCCTTTTATGAAATAACTATAATACGATGTCAGAGAAGTTCTTGAACTTTTCCGAATGCAGATAAAATTTAAAACCGGGCTCTCTACTCTTGATTACGTCACCGCTTCGACGCCATTATAAAGTTTCAGATATTACAAAGATGATGGTTTTAATTTCAGTACTTAGATGTAATGACTGGACGAAGGTTAAACCTATAAATCGTTGATAAGATCCGTTTGATGAACTAAGGGAGAAGGGCGTTTTATCATAGCTTTTTGTTTTTTATGACAGCGCTCTTAGAAGTATGAACGAAGTCACATTGAGACTAGAGGAAATTGGATTATTATAGTGTTTGTCAGCGGTGACTTTTTTCTTCGAGACAGTGTTTCTTTTCGAGGCCTCTAACTAATGTGTGTAATTTTTTATTTCTGGACGCTTGTTTCTACAATTAAGTTTTAAACCCTTATCTGATAAAAACATAATCTTAAGGTAAGGTACTATTCTTAGTTTTAATTAATGACTATGCCTAAGATTTCCAAAACATACCTCCTAAGTTATCTTAAACTTCCAACCAAATAGTATTAAAAGTTGTCAGACAGGAAATGAGATTACGAATCAACTAGAAATGACCAAATCGACATACCTAAATCCGACTAAAGAAAGACCACAAGCCAAGTTTGTCACCAAAACTCCTCAGTAATCAATTTATAGTCAGTGTGCCATGACTTGAGTTAAACTCAGTTTGACCCGCTAGTAGAGTTACCCCGTTGACTAATTTCGTTATTTATCTATCTAAAGGGTGTAAAAAGAAAGGGTGTAAAAAGACTCTTAACGAAGCCGAAAGGCACTTGTTCTCCCCGTCATTGGGATCATTTTTCTAGTTGTTCTAGACCATACGTGGAAACCTTCTAGTCACGGAGATATTAGGCGTCAAAGTTCAAACATTTTCACTTTTTTTTACATGTTTTTAATGTAAGAACTTTACATTAAACACCTCCACGACCCCCACACTATCCACCAGCACAATGTTTTGAGTACGATACATTGAGTTTTACCGTAAAACGTGATTTTTCACCCCAAAAAAAAAGTCATTTCCCAGACATGTATATGTACAGAATGCTTCGTTAACGGCTTCGTGAAGAGCCTGTTTACACCCCGTATGTGTAGATTGATCAATAATTAAATTAGTAAAATTAAGATCGGCTCAGCTGCTGACAAGGTTATCGGGAGCTGGATCTCTTAATTTGCATTTCTATTTCCCGCTATCATCTGCCTAGCTTTTTCATAACTATCGTCAGCCTTCACTTTAATCACCTGAATACCAGTATTTCAGATTGACCGACTGTCTATCTGACGTCGCGTCGACGACCTTCTACCTTCTATTACTTCCAAAAATATTCTTCACAAACAGCGACAACTTGTAGGTAGGTATTATTTGTTTTATTGTTCTACTTAGTTGAAATAAAAATAGGCAAGGTTTTTCTCTCACGAGTAGATATGGTTTATTAGCATTACCTGCAATGTTTCTACTTAGGTGTATTTATTTAGGTCTAATGTAAAACCAACAGAATTTTATAAAACCCAATTTTCCCACTCCTTGGAAAACATTATATTCTATCCTGACGTTCACTAGCATTTTTATTAAACGTTGAGAAGTTATCATTATCGTAATGAAATATGATATTAAAGTTGCTAATTAGCGTCATATTACTCCAATAGTGCCTTCATTGTGTTATTTAATAACTTCGAGTACTATGTTGACTTAATGGAGTTTGAAATTTATTTTTTGTGAAGAAAATCCACAGTAGAAATAAAAATAATATTAACAGTGAAAGGCTTCTGCCAGAGCCCATTAAAGACAAAGTTACACTCATTTATAACAAGATACTCAGTCATCCGTAAACACACCAATTGGCTCACTCTAATGCACCCTCACTTGAAGTGTGAATTCAAACTTCAATGGTCGCTTCACACAAACACACACACACACATACATACACACAGAACAAACGCATACAAACCACCGCAGACATTCTGAAAGACTTTTTCCTTTTCCACTCCAATCTGCTTTTGCAATGTCTCCTATTTGTCTAGGCTCTAAAACAACCATATCACTGTATCGTCACCACAATCTTAACACGTCCTAATAAAGGTCAAATTACCTTGATCTGGTAGCACATGGAAGGCTATAGATATCCAAGCCACTCGTGAGCCTGAGGGATCAATTATGCATGCCATGACAAGAGATGGGGGTTTAAATAATAAAGGGGATCTATTCAAAGTGACGGCAGATTTGATGCGACTAATTATTTAAGTCTGGGATTCGGGATCGGTTTTGATACTTACTATCATATCTTATATTTCTCATATATTTTAGTACTTACTATTATATCCCATTTATTTTTGAAACCGGGATCCAGCCTTATGTAGGTCTAAGAAACAGGTGATACTGTGTTAAGCTGAATTACGTTGGTGTTTAAATTTTCATGTTATAATCTGACTATGTTTTACTTGTTAGTTACAAATTCTATAAATATTAAAAGCTTTGACTACTATACCACTGTATTATTCTAATAACTGTAGTGTAATTAAATATTGGGTAACAACTTCTATTTATTTCACAACAAAAATATCAAAATCTAGAAGGCCGATAGCTACACTATCATTAAAATAACTTGTTAAGACTCGACAGCGAAGCAAGAGAAATTGCTTCAACCATCCCATGGGGACTATCCATTCAATGGGGTAAAAAGTGGCGTATTTTTCCCTTTTTCGACGCGTTTCTATGGTAGAAAACATCCCTTGTACTGCCTCGAGACTGAATGGAAACGGACTGACCGGCTTACATTCATGGCAAGAGTCATGGCTCAAGTTGCCCGTTGTACTTGTGGATGAAATCGCAAACTTTAATTATATTTGTCGCGTTTGACCCTCCGATATATTATTAAACTGTCAGCTTTGGAATGGTGAAAGTTTTAGTAACCGACCGCTTAGAAGTTGAAAAGGTAAACATTTGCATGTTTTCTCTACCCGTGTTATAGAAACTTGGAATATTTCATTTATCAAAATTTAGCATTTACATTAATTTGTCTGAAAATTCTTTACTACATAGTTTGTTTCAGAATAATTTGGCAGAAATAAGTGCAATAATCACGTGTTATCTCCAAAGTACAGCCAGATTCTAAATGAAACGTCATTTGTATTACCATGTCCCAATGAGTTACTTAAATGTAAGCTTAAAAAATTGTTAGTTTATTTTAGTATACTTCGCAGTGGATCATTTTCCTTATCCAAATCACTTTTACGTAGTAGGTACAAACACAATATTGCCTTAAACATTTACCATTACATAGTACCTACTAAGATAACACAGCTAGGTGCGTACGCACACACATAGCCGACCAAGTAATAAGCCCCTACACATATACACGAACTTGTATTAGATATTAGTCGGGAAGGTCGCATATGCCTAGACGTCGCCGCAAAATTATTAATATGTCATGTCCCTTGACAAAAAGGTATTACGTGCGTTAAAGATATTGATCTCGTCTTAGGGAAACATGTTGTAATCAGGCTTGTTTGTATTTCATATCACATTTTCTTGCTTTGTTGGTAAAAATATATTCCTTGGGGATCTAAACGAACAATTAGGTTGTCCGTAGTGCCACCCGTATCATCACTGTACTGATATTTTTCGAAATCACTAACATAACTTCCAGTCCTGCCTTTTGTCAAGTGACGTCAATTGACATTAAAGTATCGCTGTTAAAAGCTATTGATCTTTTAACAGCGATACTTTCATGTCAATCGTATTGACATCAATCACGATAATATGAAGTAATATACTCGTAAATATGTTATTTAATGATAATAAAATATTATGACAGCATTAATATCCTACAAGGGCAAATTTCAACCATGTGAAAATATTTTTTAAATATATTTACACGAGCCCAATCTGTATCACTTTAAACGACCTTCATTCAACGAAAAATTAAATTATGAACATTCTTTTCATTCTCTTAAGTCTCTAAAGGGCTTTAAAGCGAACACTAGGAAAGTATTTTCAAACAAAATACATATTTTATTACAAAGTTACCAAAATCTACGCTCCGTTCATGACGAATTCCCTAATTACTCATTTGAACTCGTAGACGTGCTACGGCGTAGCCGTGCTACGAGTGTCGTAGACCTTCGCGTCGTCATTGCCTCTCGGTTAAAATTTAATATAGAGGAATAAAGTTAATGATGATTATTTAATATACTTAGTTTTTTATTAGTCGATAATGCTATGTATAATCTAAATGAAACCTTATATAAACTAAAACAAACAATTTGATTATGTATTCACTTGTCAACAGATTTTAAATGTACTAAGAATGCATAATTTTAAAACTTCTTGTATGCGGCGGTTTCATTTTGTATTGTCTCTTTGTTTGTTCGAACAAACAAAAAGGCAATACGAAATGAAACCGCCATTAACAACAAACTAGTCCCTTGACCTGGATATCGTCGGTTCGCTTCCGAGTCGCATCACGTTGGATTCATGAGGTCCATCAGTAACAGTGTCAGATCTGGGATTGTAACTGAATGACCGAGCTGAATAAATGAACCAGACTAGAATTTGTATATAGCTACTGAATTGTAAACTAACTAACCGGTAAGCCATGACATGGTCGTTCTTAACAAAGCCATGATTTCTGTCCATACTCAGTTACTTCTCGCTCCATACTGGTATTCAGCTGCACCCGGTAAGACTGGGAACCGACCCCAACATAGTTGGGAAAAGGCTAGGCAGATAATGATGATGCTTCTCGTTAATTCTCACTACTATTATAAAAGCGAAAGTTCGTGAAGAAATATGGATGTTTGTTCCTGTGTCACGCGAAAACGGTTGAACGAATTTGGACGATATTTGTCTCACACATACTTTATAACCTGGATACCTTTTATCCCAGTATTACGATCCTGTGTGATAATTACCGAACTCGGCGCGGGTGAAGAAGCATAAGATAGCATGTCATAAATAACAAAGTTTCTTGAATAAAAACCTCTTTTAAATGGAAGCTCAAACTGGTACGAAACAAAAGCGGACGTGGATTCGATCACCGGACTCTAATAGATAATGTAGGTATTGGTCCGGTGTTCGTACAGGTTTGACTGCACCTTTATTGAGAAATTCCTATACACACAAGTGCGTAAATAGATTTTTAACAATAAGAAAATACAATAGCCTCTTTTAAGTCGGTGTACTAACAGATACACGGGCATTACATGCGTGATGTAATGGGTTTGTAAAGTAAGTGGATCATGTTTAACGTGTTGAAATAAAACCCATTCCAAGAATTAGTTTTACAATTCCATAATCGTGTTTAAATCCATTCTCAATTAGGACCTACTTCAGCACTAAAAGCTTGTAACTCGTATTTCGGTCGTGACATGGCAATTGTCTGTGGGGCCCGTCCGTTGACCTGATTACCAGTACTTATCTGCAGTCGCAGCACGTAACGTGTTCACGATAGTTCACTCGCTACGGCTCGTTGACGGCCCGACTGTTGTGACTGACGTCACAGCTTGAAAATGAAAGATAACAAAGACTTCTTGATGTCTAGGTTTCCTTTAAATAACATCATGGTTGTAATCCCCCAACGGTTCGGCCACATTTTGCCAGTTACGTTTAAGTTCCGTTTAAAAGAAGGCGACCCTATTACCATCAACCCGTCACAATCTACTAAGCAATCTACAAGCTACTAAGACATTCCTTTTGGAAAACTCAATAATACTTTGTCTGACCTAGGAATCGAACATAGAACCTTATGCTCTAAACATAAGGTGTTGTTTCCGGCCATTGGCAGATGCAACGTTGAAGAAATGGCAAATGTAGACCGAAAAAACTAGTCCATTATGTGCCTGCCATTCTATCCCAACTAAATTCCGAGAACGGCAATGTTACTTGGCGCCAAAAATAGATTCCACGATGCCAGCATTTCCCGAAAACACTTAAGATTGGTTTCTGGGAACAGTATGAGCTCCTTGTTAAAGTTCAAGGCACCTTCCTTAAAGTTCAAGGAGCTCATACTGTTCTCTTCGAAGAAATATCGCTGAATCTTCCTTTAAGCTGAACAAATACAATTATAGCAATGAACAATTCTCAATCCATTAGCCTTGCCAACAAACGTTGATTTATTAATTAAACTGTTTGGTATTCTGATAACCCTGTAATATCAAATGATATTAGCGATACCGGCGGATACGCGTATTACCCGTAAGCCTCTCCACCGCTCAATTATATATCCATTTCAGTTCGGCGACTATCGCAGCCGTGGGAGGGTTAACATCTGCTGTTTTTTTACACCAACACATTATTCAAATTACGTAAGTATAAGTAATATTACATGTAACACTTAGCTCGTATAAATATTATGTGAACAAAGTAAGAATAAAGTCGAAAGTTATTCCAAACTCGTATTAAGTGCAAAAGAAAACACGAGAACCGGAATATAGAAACGGAAGCAATAGTTAGGGGTTCCGCTGTAAATATGAAAGATAATACTTGTTGTTACATTTCCACAAACATTTTATATCTAGAGGAATGTTTTGATTGCTCGAGAGATTGTAGGTTTAAGATGTGAGCAGATTCCCAAGTAGCGGAGTGCGCCAGTAAAGTGAACCATTAGAGCGTGGCTATGAATAGCTGCCTAGCTATCATAATGCAGTCTCGGGAGACTCGTAAATCAACTAACCAAGACCGAGCATTCATTTGGCTGAACAATGTTTTATCGTAAATAATCCTTTTGAAAGTGGTTTTGAACTTAGATTTCAAAACTCCGAGAGAGGTAAACTTGAAGACTGAGGCGTCAGTGATGCCCATATACACATACAGGGTGTAAAAACCTCATCACGAAGCTGTCAACCAAGCATTCTGTACATCAAATACAGTAACATTCCTCAAAAATGATTGCTGGGAAACGACTTTTTTTTTGGGGTGAAAAATCATGTTTTGTGGTAGAACTCAATGTAACGCACTCAAAACATTGTGATGATAGATGGATTGAATAGTACGGGGGTCGTGATGTGTTTAAAGTAAAAATCTTACATTAAAAGTTGGAACTTTGACCCCCAATATCCCCGTAACTAAAAGGTTCCCAGGTATAGTGTAGAACAAAAAAATTATCGCAATGACGAAAAAAACAATGAATAGCCCATAGCCCACCGTCCACAGGCCCGTGCCTACGGTGGCCAGGGGCCACGTGGTGGCCCCCGATGCCCGAGGCGTCTCCCGCGGCGGCCGAGACGTGAGGTTCTCTCCCTCTCACGTTCCGCCACATCCTTCTCTAGCATGACTGCTTCGCAGAAGGAGGTGATGGCGTCCAATTCCGTCTCGCTCCGGACCATGGCTTGAACCAGGGCCGGACGCGAGAGGTCGCCGCCGACACGGCGGTGCTCCGCCCACGTGGGGCACACCTCCACCGTGTGCTCCACCGTGTCCTCCGGTCGATCTTCGCAGTGGAAACACCCGGGCGTTTCCTCCCGCCCGATTCGGAGCAGGAACCTCCCGAAACAACCGTGTCCGATGAGGACCTGCATCAGGCGGAAGGTGAGGACGCCGTGGCGTCTCTCAAGCCACTCCTCAAAGAGGATACTTATCGCCACTATTGTGGCGTGCCTTGCACGGGGTTGCGATAGTCGCTCTCTCCATGTCGCCATAAGATCCCGCCGGAAGTCTGTACGCTGAGCGATAATTTGCCGCGGTAGTAGGCGCGCGAGGACTATCGCCTCCAGACCCCATGGCGACAATCCGGCAAGGAGGCTCGCCGCCTCGCGGGAGATCGTGCGGTACCCCCGGGCCAGCCTTACGGCTACCACCTTTTGGGGCGCGTTCAGGTAGTGGGCGGCTCGCCGCCTCAATGAACACGCCCACACCGGGGCCCCGTAAAGGGCCATGGACCGCACGACTCCCGCGGAGAGCCTCCGGCAGGAGCCGTTTGGCCCCCCCAGGTTGGGCAGGAGCCGCCTGAAGGCAGCCCCGGTCCGTTCTAGTTTGGGGGCCAGTGTTTTACACCCTTTATTATTTTTAACATAAAACAGAAGGGAGAAGAATAACAATAAAGTATTCTGTACTAAGACAACTTAATATATTTAGCAATAATCCGCCAAAAATAATTAAATATTCCCAGATTGATTACTGAAAATCTACAACTATCATCTGCTCAGCCTTTTCCTTTTGGGTCGGCTTCCAGTTTTTCAAAGAGCGACTGCCCATCTGTTCTCCACAACCCAGTTAGTACTGGGTAATACGATACCCCTAAGTAAGACTCGAAGTCAGACTTTCGGCCCACTGAGTACCTGTAACAACTGTCAAACATCTACAATTACAGCCGCAACCAACGGCATAACGTGATTTTCTGAGGCATGGAGGAAACTTAAATTCAAAGCATTTATTTCAATTATAGACCATTACGGCACTTTTGAATGTCAAAAATACAAAAAAATCAAAACTACAAAAACTCGGTATGTAATGAGTGGTCACCCATCCAAGGACCAACTAGGCCAGCGCGCTTAACCTGACCATCCACTCACTTTAATTATACAATCAATAGTCAATAATACTTCCCTAGGGACCAGTGAAAACAAATAAAAACATGAAACGTATCAGCTACTTATCGTACCGTAATAGTAAAACTCCGGCTGAAGGAATGTTCCGTAATGGTGTGAAAGCATGGCCAGCTCGCCACTCCGGCCTGATAACAATCTATGGCACTAGCAAGTACAAGTTATGCGAGTGTGGCATTATATTCTATTGACAAGGGTTGGGGTCGCGTGTGTTTGGTTTTTGATAGGAAAAAAGGAGGTTTTTTATAGTGACGACCGTTGTAAAATTATTACCACTAGTAGTTTATTTGAAAGACAAAATCTTAACAGTATCTATCCATATATTATAGCTGATCCGTGGTACCTATGTGTTTGTAATTTTTTTCACTAATACGGCTTTACTAATAAAGTTAGCATTTTTTTAATAACACCCTGTCTGTTTTTGCAGACTTTACTAGGAATAATTGTAATAGCGAGCGATTCCTAATGAGTTATGTGGTTTAGTAATTAGCGTCAAAGCATAACTTAAACCCACGTTAGTACTACGTTAACATGAGAAGCTAAGACTGGATAATTTGCACATTTGCATTCAAAATAGCTAAATGAATAAATCAGCGTAGAAGTCACTTCTTATTTTAAAAAGTATTTTGATATGTGAAGGTTGAGGTAAGGTGAGATGAATAAAGAATGATTATTTTGAAACTATTCGTCTAATTTTGACACAATGCAAACAAAATCTCGCTAACACATCTCGTATTCAACAATGTTTATCGTGAACGTGCATTGTTTAGAAAGTTAGTCAAACCCTGTGCTCCGTATAAACAGGGGTTACAAATTACATACCATTAGCCAGCAGCGCTGTTCCTAGTCATTAATGACGCACATATAGCTCTAGATGTGATGCTGTGCGTTTGACACACTTCCCCACTACCCACACCTGGGATACAGGGGCTTAAGATGAATATTAGCGATTACCTTTGTTTATAAGTATAATAAGTAATGAAAATGTAAAATATTTGAAGCATTGCTTAACATAATCATACAAATAATGCCAAAATAATGGCCTACTTTTGGGATCCAATCAAAAACAATTAATGTCAGCTGATAAAATGTACAAAACATTAAAAGTAACCTCACATTTCTACGTACTATCGACGCCCGAATACATTTCCTCGTACATAAACTCAATTTCAAAATTTAATTACCAGTGAACTCATAAAGACTTTAACATTGCATTCCACCGGTCACACTTAATTACTACGTACCTATTTAACGCGATTTTTTCGTGCCTTTCTTTCGCACAAACGGTGGTATCGGTTTGCAGGAGAGGGATGGACACAGTGGATGGTAACAGAGCGCGTTTGCCGAACACCCGCCGGCGGTGGCGGCGCGAGGCTGACTAAATCTGTGTCCCTCTCAAGCCAGGTCAGGTCAGACGTAGAGCCGCGTCCAGAGGGCGAACATTTCCTGAATAAATTGTGTAAATATTTTAACATGGGCCCGGTGTTTTCAGCGGCAATTTGACGGGACGCGGTTCGTTCTAACAAATTCGTAGCTGTCGGTACGAATTTTATTGTGTCCGATTTATTTGGCCGCATGTGTAAACACGTAGGGATCAAACGTGTTCGACTAATTTCGTTTGATGTTTCAATTTAGAGGATTAACCGTTTAGATTACATTTATAAAAGATTTGGGATTAAAAAGTAAATAGCTTTCGCAGGAACGTCAAATGATTTTATGGTAAAATGGTTTACAATGAATGAATGTACGGTCGAACAAGCTATTTGGTTTACATTTTACAATGAAATTTGTGGGTTAAACTGTAGACCAAATAGCTTGTTTGACCGTACGAGTACCTATGTTCAATGATGTTTAAAACATGATAGTTGGTTTGTCATGCTAATCATTAACTTTGTAATGGTTAGATAACCAAATAGAAACTGTGTGTTTGGCTTTTAATGCTTTTTTGTAAATTAGTAAACATTATAAAGTTATCATTTTTACAACATTATAATCAAACAACAACAGCTAAGCACACACCCTTTAACCGATTTAGAACAACTACTATACCCTATTTATATGCCAGGAAAACACCGAGATAATCGAGAGTATTCCAAATCTTGGTATAAGCACTCGGCGTTTGTAAACTCCACATAATCCGAAAGGGGACTCAAGCCAACAATCGTACGAAACTCAACCAGGCGTCCGTATGGATGCAGCTTTAGCCAGCATCCCGCGCACACAGGCGCACCAATCAGCACGCACACAACACCCGCATCCTTCGCAAAATTTGATACATTTATGTATGTGTGAGTAACAAGTGTCCGTATATGTATAGGACGTTGCACTGTAGTGGTTTCCCTGAAAATGGCCGCCGTGGAAAGCGCGCATGCGTCCGAAAACCATTCATCAATGCAGCTAAAAAGTCGAATGTTATTTGAATTTGGACTTAACGGTGTAAACGATAAAGGGTATGGTTGACTTTGCGCGGGATATGTAGTAAGTTGGTAGTAAACATGGCGGGTTTTTGAAGTTCGGACTTGAGTAAGGTAAAGGACACTTCTTGACGTTGGTGGCGTATAGAGAATTAAAATGAGTGCTCGCAGCGACAAACTTAAAACGCGGTTAACGATAGAAGCGCTGTATACGACATGATATGCAAGTTCAGATGTTTGCGGCTGCGTAGTTCACGAGAAAATTAGACAATAAAGTTTTTTTTTAATCTATAGTAATTTATTTATTAAATTAAAAGAAAGAAATTAATAAGAAATGTTGTTTTCTATCTGACACTATATTAATTATTATTTAAGGTATCACTACTGTTGTAAAAATAATGCAAACCCATTAACCAGGCCACCTCTTTTAAAATTAGTGACGGATTCCGCTTTTTCTTCAAAGATAAACCATTTACAAGCAATTTTGTACTGTCAAGGATTTGGTCAATTATTCAGAAGTTGCCTATTTCAATTTTTCAGGTTAGAACTGTATGGAGAAGAACTGGCAAAAAAACGGGGAAAAGATGTCTAAGGAGTTTTCACCAATCATAAAAAGATAATTGCTGACTGACCATTTGAGATAAATACCCAAAGTGGAACACTGTATAAATAAAGAACCTACCTATCTTGTTCAACAGACTGACTAAAATATATTTTTTATACGAAACGCTACTTATTTAATTAGTCTAGCAGAATCAAATATAAGTTGAAGTGGACCTTAAAAAGCGATCATGAAACGAATTGGAGCACAGAATAGTAAAATTTTACGTTTGATCCCCTTCAACGAGTTCAGGAGAAATCGTTTGACACATGCTACTTCGGAAACTGTGTTAATAGGCGATGGAATCGACAAATTAACTAAGTTTGGTGAATCATAAATGATAAAAGTACACACAACACGCTAATTTAATTCATTTACAATCAATGGAAATGGTGTTAGGACATGCTAGTGTGATGACCTAAATATTGAGGCAGATATGAATCTCGCGATAAGTAAGAATATAATAATTCAACTTTTTAACTGAATTACTTTCAGGAGGATTGTAATTTAATAAATGAATATAAATCTAGATTGTAGTATGAACAGGAATAGTTTCAAGTGTCACGGTATGCCAACAAAATGTGCGACTCGAAACCAAATCACTTCTGATCATAATAACGTAGTAGTTCTCACAATTTAAGATGACCACTATCCCGGGCGGTGCACTCGTCACTCTGTACGTTCAGCGGAATTGCACACACGATCAGCATCTTAACATTCACGTCGAGTGCTGCACTCCTGATACGTGTGAATTGACCCATCTAGAATGGGAGATGACATTGAATAGGGTATTTAACTGCACTTTACTATGGAACCGTAGTAAAGACTAGATATAGATATACTCAAAGCGTATGTTTCTGTCACGTACTCCTAATTACTAAACAAATATCTTGGTCTTGATTTTTATTTCAAAAAGCGACTGGGCGAGTCCTTTATTACAATAATTATCCTAGGCTGATGGTGTGATGAAAGTTTTTAAACCTAAACAGACAGATCCGTGTTGCTGCGCTGGAGTTTGTTGCGCCACTTCTTTTCCCCAGCACTATTAGAAAGTGGTGAAGGGTCGCTTTTGGGGCTGTCAATAGAGTTGATCCCTAACTTTAGTGCAAAATCGTTATTGAGTTTTGATTATCAACTTAATTATCTGGTAATTATTGAATTATTTATTTATTAGCTCTAACCATCAATTCAGCCTGAAATACAAATCAAGCCAATTTGATTAGCCTAGGGTAAATTTAATTACATACGGTACCTACATTTAAATTATTATAAAGTTAAAGATGCACCATTTGAAAACTGCTCTTCTTCTTGTGTTGATGACTCGTATTTTGACCTACCTGTATATAGCATCCCGGATGACTCTGTCATTTGCCTTATTTAAGTCTTGGAGGGCTTGGAAGACTTAATGGACTTAATGGCTCCTTTGAAGTCCTCTAAAAAGGAGCCACATCTTGTGAGTTAGCATATTCTCTGGGCTAACAAAGATAATAACTAATTAAACGTAAACGTTATTTCGACTGTAGAGAGGATATATGTTGTATATATATATTTCATGTGCATACTTCATTCACATCGATTTTGTTTAGTTTGGTCTGCACATTTTTACCTTCAACGAGTAATGCTTTTGTACTAATTATTGATTACAAGGTACTAGAAAAAGTAGGACCTGGAAGTTCTGATCAAATTTAGCGAAACCTTTTTAAAATTGCAGCGATACATTAAAATTGTAGCATTCCATCAAAAGCGTTAGCTAATAAATGACCTGCACAGGTCCTCGTCTATTGTAAAGTGTAGACCTACTGCTACTAATCTGTCTGCGGTACCATTGAGCTAGCCTGCGGTGGCGTATGGCAGAAGCAATTTATCACGCGGCCGCTGCTCTGCGGTCGACCAATTAGTGCATACACACGTGTGCAAGCAGAGGGAGGACGGAGGGGAGGGGGTATAGATCGTACGGATGTAAGCGATATTATATTCCTGATGATTATCTGCTGGATGAATAATTCGAATGTTAAAAAGTACTTATTATTATATGTTATGGTTCATTCGAACCAGTACGGACACATATGGACGAGGCCCCGGACGCCGCCAGGCTACTATAGATAATGTGCTAAAGTGGCTGTCAGTGTCCAGTGTTCACAATCTGTCAGTACCCGTTTGACCGCACCTTTAGCCTGCACCTGCCCCCTGCTAGGCAAAGGTTCATGTCTTTCAGTTTTTTCGATCCAGGGATGTTGTAACCACGGACATTGTTTTTGTCTAAGTCATCCTGTCATCCTCTGCATCAGTCAGACAGAACGCGTCGTGGCAAAACGACAGGCTTCAGGGCTCCACGTAGTGGTTTTTTGTTTGTCAGTTATGTTAGAAAAAATATTTTAATTAAGTTTGTGTTTCAAGATTAAATGTAAACTCCTTGCAATTTATTTTGTCCCTAGAACTTTAAACATAAAGCAACACAAAGCAAATTCCAAGCATCATTTAGCTATTGTTTACCTCAAAAGTTTATTTACCCCAACAGCAGAACTTGTACAATTTCACCTTGTAATTCTATACTAGTCGCAGGATATCAGATTCAATTTACCGTACTAAAAAAAAAACAACGTACGTACTACAAATGGATAATGTTTACCATCTCTTTAGTTCACAATTATCTTGATATTAATTTAGTGCTTCTGTGCTTGCTATTAGGACTTCGTTGCCCCGGAGTGTCGTAGTACTACGAACGTAAACGCTTCGCTACGGCGTAGCACCTCGTAGCAATCGTAGCCAATCGATTACTATCAGCTACTCAGCGGAATTACATTTAAGCTACTTGGACTCTATAATTTACTAAGACAAAATACATATATTGGAGTGGATTTAAAATATAAGTAAGGTTATGCTTGACAGCACCTATTAGCGTTCTAAAATTGTTTTGTGACAAAAGGCACCTTTGTCAACAATTATACATTTTGGCATATTTCCAATAATTTTGTTTATTAAAATGTTAGATTATATTTTTATTAGATTAAAGGTACAAAAACATTCTTAGTAATGTGTAAGTCGCCAAAAGAAAGGGAGGCAGTTGTATTAGTTCAAGTCTAAGGACTAAATTATATGCCTACGATCAGAACGAACAGAAAACCTCTCATAATGTTAATTTTGCAGCTCCTTGACAGTTTTTTGTTGCTCTCACGCTTCTTGCACTTTAACGACGTCAGTGGCATGTGTGGGCTAAACCTGAGCAGGTCTCAGGCTAAACTTTATAAGATTCAGCCAATACTAGAACATGTAAATAATAAATTTCAGAGCTTGTGTACGCCAGCGTAGAACATTGCTATAGACGAGAGTCTTTTGATGTGGAAGGGCTGGCTGGATATCGGCGAACTTCATCGCTTCACTTCGAACATCTTACGAACTTTGTTAATCTCAAACCGGATATCTATGGCGGTTTGAGGTTCACGCTCCTAAAAAAAGTCTTGCCACCGCCGCAGTTTGAAGACCCAATGGAAGCACCAATGCCATCAATAGTCCTGCGGCTGATCCAAGGTCTGGAGCACAAGGGATACACATTGTGGATGGACAATTTCTACAATTCGCCATGTCTCGCTCGACGACTTAAGTTCTTGGGCTTTGATTGTGTAGGGACTCTGCGGACCGATCGTAAGTTTGTTCTGCAGGCCCTGCACAGTCTGACCAAGCGGAACGTGCGCCAGGGACAAATAGCTGGTCTTACCTCGGGGGACGTCGATGGCACCGACTTCCAAACAACCCGGGGTTCCACCAAACCCATCATGATATGCGACTTTTTTTTTTTTAATTTACATTATGTTTACATAATATACACGCTAAAAAATATTATTATGTGCAAGGTATGTAATATATTTTTAATTTCAATTTAATTTTTTCTTGTTTACATGTGACAGTATTGGCCGCATCCATTTGTTCTATGTTCTGTGTTCATGTACTTGTGTTTTGTTTTTGATTTTTTACTGAATTTGTTAGTTTTGATTGTTGATTTGTGTAATGTTTTTCTTAGGCATTATGCCTTTTTTATTTATTTATCGGTTTGTAAATATATTCAACATGTAGAATGTTAAATTAGATTTCAAATTGATGCAATAGAATTTTAACTGTGATGCAAAGTGTGAGTAAGTGTTTTTTACGCCTGTTTTTAAGTGTCTGCTTTGGTTTTTTTGTACTAATTAACTAATGAATGGTATCAGCTGAAACGCTGTCGGTGTCAACTATGTGAACCAAACATTAATAATTAAATCTAACTTAACCCACTAGTCGTCTATTGTTCGGAGAATTGCAATGTAAACAAACTCATTCTTTTGTTTCGAACGCTGAACTCGTAAATGAAGTCATGATATTGTAAAGCTTGTGAGATGCAAAAAATATACTACGACGTCTATTGTTTTGATTGATTTATGTGTAAAAATGTGTATTTATGGAAATAAAATGATAACTTTATTTCTTAACCTTTACACAAGAAACTGGTAAACATTCCCTCACACTGAACACACATTACAATTACTAATACATACATTACAAGGCAAATCTATACTAAACTATATATATTATGTTAGTTAATTTAATAACAATTCCAACGATATAACTGGTAGCGAGCTAACTAACATCGTTTTGGAGATATCGACGTTTTAATCAAAGGCGCCGGAAACGCACGCGCCACCCAGAAAAGCCCAGAAAAGCGGCCAGACACGCGCTCGCAAGCGCGTGTCTGGCCGCTCGCTCCCACAGATGTGTGGTTATGTATCTATGGCTTCTTAATTCAATAGGTTTTTCTATATTATTTGAATAATCGCCTCTTATGACCAACTCCGAGACCAACCTGAGAGTAGTTTTCAATACGTTCCTCGAATTGAAGTAAGGTGTTATTGCTAGTCTATAATATACCCTCCACATTGTATTCACCATTATATTATTAAGTATTATCTACACTAGATACTAACCGACCAACAGAAATGAAACCATAGAAAATGTTACAGTAACCCCACATCTGCAAAACTTTAAACAAAAGTCGTCATGCTCAACATATAATTTTCAATCCGTTCTGTTTCCAATACCTTACAGAATAATCGCCAACGGTAGTGTAGATAGTAATGCAATGGCGGAGTGCCAGGCAGGGAATTGAAACATCTTGGTGCTAGGAGCCACATTTAAATGCCAAGTGCTGGCTAACATACATGCCAACAAAACTATTCATAGAAGAGAGGACATTATGTTGGGAACTACTTAATGTTGTTATGGAACAAGTTACTGTGTATTGGTCTTAGTAAATCTTGGAAAACAATATTTATTGCCTTGTTTATCTTTTGTTACAATTTATTGTCTCATGTATTCTTATGAAAGAGGGTGTGGAAATTCAGAAGAATAAATTAGTTGCAGTATGGTGATTCTTGATTATGATGGAAGAAAATGCTCCACAGGGCTCTCTAATCTTAGCCTAACCCGAAATCAACTCATAAATACTTGGCACATTCTTTGGCCAACAGTACGAACTTGCAATTTGTTAACTGTCAAGTTCAATATAGATACAAGGATAGCCAAAGCTATTGCTATGTTATGTTTTCAGATCTCATCTGTCAAGAGTACGATAATTATTATGGACTTACCAAGAATTGTTTATGAGAAGCGACATTTGTATCTTGGCAGTGATGATGTGTTTGCCTAAAGTGTTATGTGTTTCACTAAGTTTTTCAGTAATCTTCTAGAGAAAGGGACTACAAAAAAATGCATGTTAAGCAATAATTATAATGATGTTAATAATTCCAGCTTATTACTGTCCCACTGCATGGCAGATGTCTCTGGTCATACAGAGAAGGCGTGACCATTGATCAGGGTTTTTTTCAAGGCAGATTGGCGATTACATATTCACATTAATTTAAGTCCAAGTTTCCTCACGATGTCTTTCACCGTTGTCAGTGATGTCCAAAATTACCTACAACCTTATAGGCTAATTTGTTAACCTTCATATAAATTAAATATTAAATTAATACGTGCCTAGATTCGAACCCACCACTTCGTGCGAGGTTTTAACCACGATCACCGGTGAGGTGGCGAGCCTCCTTGCCGGATTGCCGCCATGGGATATGGAGGCGATAGTCCTCGGGCGCCTATACAAATGGCGCGTGGAGGCTCCACGCCAGGGGGTAACTCCGCTGCCGCGGCAATGCCGCTCATGGCGACATGGAGAAAGCTAATGTCGCACGCCAAAATAGTGGCGAAAAGTCCCCTCTTTGAGGAGTGGCTTGAGAGGCGCCACGGCATCCTCACCTTCCGCCTGACGCAGGTTCTCACTAGACACGGATGTTTCAGGAGATTCCTGCACCGAATCGGGCGGGAGGAAACGCCCGGGTGTTACCACCGCCACCGTGAGGATCGACCGAAGGACACGGTAGATCATACGGTGGAGGTCTGCCCCACGTGGGCGGAGCACTGCCGTGTCCTCGTAGCGGCGATCGGCAGCGGCGACCTGGTTCAATCCATGGTCCGGAGCGAGACGGAATGGGAAGCCATCACCTCCTTCTGCAAAGCAGTCATGCTAGCGAAGGAGGTGGCGAAACGAGAGGGAGAGAACCTCACGTCCCAGCCGTGGCGGGAGACGCACCGGGCGTCAGGGGCCACCACGTGGCCCCCGGCCACCATAGGCACGGGCCTGTGGACGGTGAGCTCCATAGCTCACCGTCCACAGGCCCGCGACGGACAGGACGGACGGCAAGCTAGCCCATGCTAGCTCGCCGTCCGTCCGTCGTGTCGACGTTACGTTCGTGTTCCACGCGCGCCTCAAAGAGATGCCAGCAAAAGGAAGGGGTCCGCAAGGGCCGATGCCTGCCGGGGCTGCGGGACCGTTCGAAAAAGATACTGCGGCCCTGGGATACAAAGGGCGATGAAGAAACATGGATGAGTTTTAGTCAGTAAAAGTCTGACTCCCTCCTGCTCCGCCAAGAGCGGGAGGAGTCATTTGATGATTTCCGACCCGAAAAAAAAAAAAAAATATGGGAGTACCCCGCCACCTCACTTAGTCTAAAAACAGGGAAAAGGATATACGTACTGCAGGTGTATAAAGAAAGAAAATATTAAAATTATTTAACAGTATTTTGATGGGTCGGGTGAAATATAAAACAGACACACGAATCAATCGTTTTTATTTTTCATTTCCTTTAAAATATTTACATTAGCAAACACGTAGGCAGTGACAGTTAACATAAGAGTTGAGTAGATTGGTTTATTGCTATTACTATTGTTAGCCTACTGATAAATTATTACTAGAGTATAAAACAAGTTTAAGTGATTCTAATTACTATAAATATCCGACTCCATTTAATTTTGTATAATGGGGTAAAATTGTGCTCATAAAAAGTTTTGGAAAAATTGAACATTATAAAAGTATCGTACATGACTAATTTAGTTTTCGTTGACAAAGTAAAACTAATTGTTGAATTAGCAGTATTTTTTGAATTTCTTAACTTATTAATTTAATTGGCACATTATTTTATGTAGTAGGTACGTGTTTATTTTACGTAGCAGGAAAACTCATTGTACTGTTATATAAACGTCAATAGTTTTTAAAAATATATATAGTACAAAACCATCACTGGGGTCTGGGTATATTATAAAATTCAAATTACAAGTATACAATGTAAACTTAAGCGTACTCTTGAGCATCTTAAAAATATTAAATACAAAACACGATGAGCACATGAAACCATTTAATAATTAAAACAACGCTATCTATCAAGCCCGTTAGTCAACCTATAACTCATCCTATAACACTAACAATAAAATCTTCTTGTACTTATTATTATTGACGTCTTATTATACATCTATGTTCTACTTTTTACATTTCTTCAGATATGAATCAGGGTTTGTTTAATATTCAATAACTATTGTTAAAGTGTATGAGTTAATTTAACCGACTATGGATTTACTACAAAAGTGGGAGTTTAGAAGAAACGCTTCGTTTCAAATAGAATTCAAAATGATCATTTTATTGATACTAAATAGGCCACAATCTTTTTTCAAATCCAACATAGTACAAAACATCCTAAAATATTTACATTTTTATTTTTCGTGTTAAAATCTCTTATAGCTAAAACGGTAAATTAGCTAGGTAACAATTTAATAGTATTTCGCTTGTAGCAGTCTTTATTGTCGTCGTATTCATACGTGTATAGTAAAATCTCTTCTCTCTTGCTCCTGCCGTTGCTGGTATCTGGGAAAACAAAACAGCGCCATCTAGTAACCCCTTGTATCAACTATTTAGTAAAGTCACCGCAACGCCATTAGTGATATCTCAAACTGAAATAAAGCGACGCGGAGGACGCTCGCGTATATGTATTACTCAATAGATGGCGAAACTTGTGGTGCTGAGAGAATATTTTGATCCTACGAGCATGACTCATACTGATCAGAAAGTTTTGCTTCTGAGGTTATTGAGTGAACAAGAGGGTATTATCAAATTATGTCATTTTGTGGAAAAGTGAAAGCTAAAAAGGAGATATTAAATAAAAAAATCCTATACCTACTCAGAAATTGGTTTACCTAATGTTGAGTTTACCTAGACGATGTGGGCGTGTGGTGTCGCCGCGGTCGCCGCCGCGACTTGTCGTGCGGGCGCTGCGACACGGAGCGCGCGTCCGCCGCGGACTCCGCGCTTGAGTCCGTCACCGCGCGAAATACCTCATCTGGAAGAACTGCTTTTATTAAATTACTTGATGTTTATGTACGAAAATTTGGTCGAGACCATATTTTTCTATCTCAAGCGTCTTGCTTTGGGCCAGCAGGCCATATCTCCTAATGCAAGTTACAATAAAAAAAAAAGCTAAATGTCCATTTATTTCGTCTTCTTTATATTTTATTCACTGCCTACCTACCATTTATTTTTTCTGAAGTCCTTCTAGAACTGGAATGAAGTAGAATGGAACCGAGAGCAGTGAAGGAACTTAAAGCAGGCCTTTGCCCTGGAGCATAACATTAGAGTATGGATTAAAAGACATTAAAATACCTTTCCCTGGCGTGACGGGCATCCTGTAGGACACGCTGGAGTTGCACTCTGCACACGGCGACCCGCTCGAGTCGGAGTCGGACTCCGAGCGACGCACCATCAGCGTCATTGCACGAGACAGCGTGTATTCATCTGTGGAATGCAAGATAAACGGTGAACATTGCACAAAAATAATTTGAGCTAGACCACACAAACTGTTAGGAATTTACGCAGATGTGACACATTTTTTTTGGATTCTAATTCCGTGTGACGGCAAATTTTCCCAGAACTAGACAGTGGTGAATCAATAAAATTAATCCACTCAGCCTATCGCAGTCCACTGTTGACCACAGGTAGGCCCCTCCCAAGCTGCACCACGACATACACCACCTTTGTGCATCCTGTAGGTATGCCACTTCTGTAAAGTCGTCCGTCGCTTAACTAGCTGGGGGGCATCCCACACTAGGCATACACCCATATACGTAGGGAAAGCTAGACTACACCAACTGTTGATTGCGTAACACGATATGAGTGAAAAGGTGTGTAAAAAAAAGAAATGTGTACTGGGACACATAGTAGAAGTGAAACTTCAACGGACAAAGTGTAAAAACGAATCGAACAAAATTTTTACTTGAAGTTTTACGGGCAGATTATAAATGTACTTATCCAATTTGAAAATTTGCCAGTAAAACTTCAAATTAAAATTTTGGTTGCGATTCGTTTTTACATTTGTCCGTTGCGATTCGTTTTATACTTGTCCGTTGAAGTTTCTTTTTTTTCGCAGGTTTATTGCAAATTATGATTTGGTTAAGTCATATAAATGTATATATGAATGAAACATTAATTTTTCAAAAAGTCCTTCCTCCTCCTCTCCCCCTTCCCCTCCCCCCGTCTGCCTTTCTCTCCCCCACCACTTTTAAATGAATATTAATAAAAAACAACCTCCATTCCCCCTCATGCCCACTCACCCCCCTTCTTCCTCCCCATCACTCCACCCCTCTCACCTCCCTCCCCCCCGTCAGCCTCTCTCTCGCTCCGCTACTGCCGCCATTCGCAACTGAACAGATTTTCAGTTGGACAGATAAGTGACCGTAACGCTTTTTCGTGACTACCCATTTTCTCTAATTCCATGATTTAAAAAAAAAAAAAACGAAGCATACCATTTGCTTCTATTTCGTTCAACTATTTAATTATTCTAATTTTTTAGAAAGTGATAAAAAAGTCATTCTTTATAGAAGTTTCATTTCAGAAAGAGGTGGATTATAATCGGACGGCTGAGAAAAGAGAATGAAAAAGAAGCAAGAACATGTTACTTGCTTCTTTTTTGTGTATTGTGCAAACAGAAGATGATTAGTAACGCGGCACCGACCCGCGTTGTCAGCGGTGAGGTGGTGGTGGTGCGCGCGCGGGGGGGCGGCCCCCAGCGGCGGGGGCTCGGCGCGCCCGAACGTGCGCAGCGTGCCGCCCGCCGCGCCCTCCTCCGCGCCCGCGCCCGCCATGCTGAACGTCGCGTACGGACTTATCTCGTACATTTCTGGAATCAGAACAATAATGCCATCAACGACACTGTTTTCGCATATATACATCCCGGTTGTGTATTCATTTAATTTTTCTGATAGAAAATACTGATCGATCATCATTATTACAGCCAAGAAACATCCATTGCTGGGCTTAGGCCTCCCTTCTTCTCTTCCCTCTTAAAACATTGCTTAATAAGAAGTCAAAGAAAGATCAAGATACCTTGCTGGTCCTTCTTCCCGATAGGATGCTTGATAGGTGACGAAGTGTACACCTGCTGGCAATTCCTTCGGTTATCTCTCTTTTCTACAGACTTATCTTCCTCTTCTGATATAATATCTCCCTGCACGTATCCTTTCCTAAAGCATGTTGTTGAGGAACTGAAAACAAAACAAAAACCGTTAAGACTATTACATGTAAATTGGATTCCGACATCCAACACGTGTCGTACGGAATTTGAATAGTTAAACCCTGCGATGCATCTAACATTGCAAACGCTGCTTAAAACACTAAACACAAAAAACGTTGTTCGAGTTTAAATCGAACACTAAGCGAAAATGCATAATTGCATCAAACGCAAGTATGCACATTCGCTCGTTCACCAAAATGTGCGCCAGTTTGTGTTCAGATCTCATTAGAGACACCGCGTACTCAATACCATTACCAGTACCATTACCATTACCATTACCATTACCATTGTCTTGTAATTAAGTGTTGTAGTGATTTAATATATAGCTATTTCCTTTACAATTCGAGACTTTAACTTTACCATAAACCATAACCTATTAATACGAGAAAGGAGTGTTAGGTCACCATAGCGCCGAACACTACTTTTTACATGGTCCTTCGAGCATTTAAATACCAGTGACTACCAAGTGAAACAGTGGCACGCGAACAAGAAGATCGCCGCGATTTGAAGAACCCACAGATTGCAGAGACGGTCGGTTGGAGCATATAAGGTCAGATCAAACCATTTTTTTTATACTAACCATTACCGAATATTTCGAAACCAACTTTAAATATGGATGCCAATTCGCTGTTCATCAACCAAACGGAACTCTATGAAATCCTGGACAAGTTTTTGACCAACATAAAGAAAGATGGGTCCGAGAGGAAAACCATCGATAATTATAAGCGCAAGGCTAGTATGTTGGAAGCATTCTGGCGCGATTATCAAGAAAACCACAGGAAATTAATCGAGTTTGCAGATTTAGACCATATTTACTTCAAAAAGGGTTGTTTCGAAACAGCCCAGGATGTTTATTTGAAAACAAAGGAGATACTTAACAAAACCATGAGGCAGTTAGGCGAGGTGCAGCTGAGAGATGAAAACCCTTACAGAACCAAGACGGAGGAGGTACAACCATTACCAGGAAACCGGGCTGGGTAACAGTTAGGCGCGGACCATCGTCGACAGGAAGATGAGGCGGCGCAGCCACAACCAGGTGGGTCGTCGCCGCACCATGAGGAGTCCTCGCAGCGAGATAGTTTACCATATGAAGATAGAGGCTCCAGCAAGCTGAACGGGTTGATAAAGAAGCAGAATATTAATTTCAAAGCGTTCATCAGAACCGTAAGTAATATACAAGTCGAGAATCAATGGCAATTCGAGAACGCTCTAAAATCACTGGATAGCCGATGGGGTGAGATTGACAAGCTTCATTGGGAAATTGAAGGTGAGGATGGAGACGACGATATTACGTACCAAATGGAATTCTGCAAGCACGAGAAAAAGTACGGCGAGCTGACAAACGACATCAACAAAAAGATGTGGGCAGTGAAGCACCGTGAAAAGTCAGCTCCAAAAATGGACATCCCCGTGTTCAATGGGACTTATAACCAGTGGGTTCCATTCAAAGACTTATTTAGCGAAGCGGTCGACAAAAACCCGTCGATGTCTAATGCGCAGAAAATGCAGTTTTTGAAGAGCAAGGTGACTGGAGAAGCAGAGCGTCTGATTCATCATTTGCAGATTAGCTCTGACAATTATCATGTGTGTTGGGACGTGAAAATTAATTTCTTGTTACCATACCTATATGGTAACAAGAAATTAATTTTCACGTCCCATATTAACATAATGCTCGGGCTTCCCAACATACAACAGCAGTCGCTAGCCTCGATCAAAAAGGTGCATGACGTAACCAAAGAGACGTTGCACGCTATAAAGAATCTGGGAGTTGATATAACAACTTGGGATCCACTTTTAGTGCACCTCCTATCGCAAAAGCTTGATGACGATACCTTCACCGAATACATAGAATCGGTCAAGAATCCTAGAGAGCTACCCAATCTACAGGAGTTCCTGGAATTCTTGGAAACGAAATTTACAGCGTTAGAAGCGTCTCGTCGCAAACAGGAACCAGCTAACCAAAAAACCACGACGCATCAATCAAGCAAGAACTATAACCAAAACCAGAAGAAAAGTTTTCACCATAATAACCATCAATCAGGCAACAAAGATAATACAAAGTCTAACATGAACGCGTTACATGTGTCGCAATCGATAACCTGTGCATTGTGCAATTCAGAACACGGATTGTGGCGCTGCCCTACATTTTTGCAAATGACTCATGAGCAAAAGGCAAACAAAATTGAGCAATTAAATTACTGCCAAAACTGTCTATGCAGTCATAACAATAAACCGTGTCAGTCGAGCAAACGATGTCGCAAATGCTTAGGTGCACACAACACTTTACTTCACGAAGCATTAGCAAAACAAAGTCCAACTGCGTCAGCAGAAGAAATCTCCAACAAGAGTGTTGCAACCAAAACACGCACATCTAGGTCATCTCACGTGTCTTGGGATGACATATCTGAAGTATCAAGGGAGCTGATGGAACACTGCACAAGATGAGAGCATTAGTTGACCAGGGTTCTCAACTGTCGTTAATCACCGAAAACGCAGCGCAGATATTGGGATTAAAGAGGGATCGTTTTAAAGGTCAAATTTACGGTGTTGGTGAAAAAGAAAACAACGCGAAGGGAATGTTACAGGTAACACTACAGTCTACAAATAGTGAATTTACTTGTGACACCAACATTATTATAATGAACAATTTGATCAAACGACTGCCAAACAACACGTTTACTAAACCAACAACGTGGAACCATATCCAAGGAATACAATTGGCCGATCCGGAGTTCCATATAAGCAGACCCGTAGACATGCTTCTAGGTGCAGATGTGTATAGCAAGATAATGTTAGGAGGTATCTTAAGAGGAGACAAGGATAACCAACCAATCGCTCAACAGACGCAACTAGGATGGCTACTCTGTGGATCCATGAAACCACACTACCAATGCAACGTAATTCTCAACAACACAGAAGACCTTCTGAAATATTGGGAGAACGAAGACATTAACCAGAAGATAGAGATGACCAACGATGACCATGAGTGTTTACAGTTCTTTATTAAAACCACAAAGAGACTTGAAGACGGAAGGTATGAAGTCCGACTACCGCTTAAGCCGGAACACAACGACAAGTTGGGACAAACGAAACCACAAGCTTTAGCTCAATTTAGGAACTTA
Source organism: Xestia sexstrigata (assembly GCA_941918905.2). NCBI lineage: Eukaryota > Metazoa > Arthropoda > Insecta > Lepidoptera > Noctuidae > Xestia > Xestia sexstrigata. Next base: position 24,953,731 of record OW799201.2, read on the forward strand.
GAGAAGAAATTTGAGAAAAATAGCGAACTGAAAACAGATTACAAAAAATTCATGGACGAATATTTTGCACTAAACCACATGACAGACATGTAGCATTAACCAGGCGCCTGAATGCTACTTACCACACCATGCAGTCATTCGGGCTGAATCTACCACTACCAAACTGAGAGTAGTTTTCAACGCCTCGGCAAAGTCATCATCAGGTTACAGTCTAAATGACGTCATGTACAGGGGTCCAAATATACAAAAGGATCTTCAAGAGCTTATCCTGAAATGGAGACAATTTCAATTTGTATATACTTCCGACATTGAGAAGATGTACAGAATGATCCGAGTGCACCAACAAGATCAAGTATACCAAAAAGTACTATGGCGAGAATCAAAAAACCAACCTATACAATCATATCAACTCGTCACATTAACATACGGAACCAAACCAGCGGGCTTCTTAGCAATGATGTGCTTAAAGCAACTAGCATCCGATGAAAGACAAAAATTTCCTGACGCTGCAAAGGAATTGGAAGAAAGTTTTTATATGGATGATTTTTGCGGAGGGCGTCATTCAATGAAAGCAGCGAACAAACTGAAATCCGATCTCATTAAATTATGCCGACTGGGTGGATTTAATCTTAGAAAATGGACCTCTAACAAACCAGAGCTATTAACCGATTTGGAGAGAGAGCAATGTGACCAGTCAACATACGAGTTCAAGCAGACCGATTCTACCAAAACATTGGGTCTCCGTTGGAACCCACAGAAGGATAATTTTACTTTCAACTTGAAAATAGAACCCGAATCACCTGCAACTACTACCAAAAGAGCTCTACTTTCGGACATTTCCAAGCTGTTCGACCCATTAGGGTGGTTAACCCCCTTGAGCACTACCATGAAACTCCTATTTCAAAATGTCTGGTTGTCTAACATAAAATGGGATGACACCCTACCAGAGGCAATGGACTCGGAATGGAGTAAATTGAAGCAAGAACTTCCTGACATAAGCAACATAGAAGTCAACAGATGGTTAGAAATGGGAAAAAACCAAAACATAGAATTGTACGGATTCTGCGACGACTCCAACAAGGCATACGCGTGTGTAATCTACTGCAAGGTAATAACCACAGAAGGGACAACCATCACATTAGTTGCCGGGAAGGCTAGGTTGGCACCCATAAGCAAAGTCTTATCTATACCGAGACTGGAATTAATGGGCGCTCATCTGCTAGCTCAGCTAATGCAAAAAGTCAGAAGCTGCTTATCAGATTACCCCACGGATGTCTACTGCTGGACTGATTCAACTGCAGTACTAGGATGGATACAAGGAAATCCAGCCCGATGGAAACCATTCGTAGCAAATCGGGTAACAACCATCACCAAAACCATACCATCAAAACATTGGCAATATGTGAAGACGACAGATAATCCAGCAGACTGTGCAAGTCGCGGTTTGACTGTCAGGCAACTCAAAGACCACAAGTTATGGTGGCAAGGGCCGTCATGGCTGCCCTCATACAAAAACCAAGAAAACCATCATACCATTTACGAGACGAATTTAGAAGTTAAGTCGTCTATTTCCAAACAAACCAACGCGGTAGTTATTGAACCACCAACAGAATCGCTGACTACTGCAATTATTAAAGACTTGACAAACTAGCACAGCTCTATTTCAAAAATCATACGTATTTTTGCGTGGATACTGCGATTGCCTACTTCGAAAAAACAAGTTCACCGGCCCTACCTCGAATTAACCGAGCTTCGCCGCGCTAAACAGCTGATAATTAAAAATGTTCAGCAAGCAGAATTTGCGAACGACCTAGATTCGATAAGCAAACACGAAAGAGTGCACTCCAAAAGCAGGATTTTGAGTTTGAACCCAACCATAGATGAACGTGGAATTTTACGTGTGGGCGGGAGATTGGAAAACGCCAACATGAGTCCGGAGATGAAACATCCCATCATCTTACCCCACGATCATCAGCTAACCACATTACTCATCGATCAAGCTCATAAACTGACCTTCCATGGCGGAGCGCGTTTGACATTAGCAAATCTACGACAACAGTACTGGATAATCGGCGGATATATGGCCACAAAAAAGTTTATAAGAAAATGTGTCATATGCAGAAAACAAAATCCCATACGGCAGCACCAGCTCATGGAAGATTTACCAGAACCAAGAGTGAATCCAGAATATGCATTCTATCACTGCGGCGTAGATTACACAGGCTTCGTAGAAGTCAAGGCAAATAAAGGACGGGGAATCAAAACCACAAAAGGATACATTGCAGTTTTTGTATGTATGGTCACGAAAGCGGTTCACCTGGAGCTCGTGTCAGACCTGAGCAGCTCCGCCTTTTTGGCAGCTCTAACCAGAATGGCAGCCAGAAAAGGGGCGCCACGACATATGTACAGTGACAACGGCACTAACTTCGTGGGAGCAAACAGAATGATACAGGAAGTATTTAACCAGCTTCAACAAGGATTCAGTGAAAGTTTTATGACCGAGATAACAGAGATGGGCATAGAATGGCACTTTAATGTACCTAGCTGGCCTAATGCCGGCGGTCTATGGGAGCGGGCAGTGCGCAGTCTGAAACATCATCTGAAGAGGGTTATAGGTCAACAAAGACTAACCTTTGAGGAATACACCACGTTGTTAGCTAGACTAGAAGCGTGCCTCAACTCGCGACCTCTTTGCGCAATATCCGAGGATCCTGACGATCTAAACTTCCTTACACCAGCTCATTTCTTATCAGGAAGACCGGGCACAACTGTAATAGAAACACAGCAAGATGCTAGAACCAGATGGCATCTAACCAGCAAATTATTCCAAGATCTTTGGAAACGTTGGAAGACTGAATACTTGGTACAACTCTCATCAAGAAGCAAATGGATGGAACCACAGAAAAACATCGAAATTGGAGATCTAGTAGTAATTCATGATGAAAATCTGCCTCCGGGAAAATGGGCTCTTGGACGTGTAGTCGACACTCACCCAGGGAATGATAACCTTACCAGAGCTGTTTCATTAAAAACCAAAAATGGAGTCATGTAACGCCCTACTGTGAAACTCTCCGTTTTGCCCGATAACCAGAATAATGTAACGACATCCAAACCAGATATAAAGCCAACAACCAAATTGACTGAAAGGAAGAGAAAACCAAGATCAAAAATCGCAACTGTAGCAACTGCATTACTGAGTTTTTTCATGCTGATTTTTCCATCTTACGGCTTACACGATGTAAAACCATTCCCAAACAACCAGACGCTTTATTTTGACCCCATATCAAAGGTACAATTAATCAGGGATAAATGGACATTAGTCATGTACTACGACATGGGACCTTATTGGACGGGCATAACCACTTATAATAAAATAACCAATTATCAAGAACAATTATGCGCAACCATTGAAACACAAAGCCATTGTAATACGATCGTACAGCAAGCCCGACACGATTATCAGGAACTCGAATACTACAATGAACTTTCGCTAACACAGCATTTTGATGTCCACGCCAGACAGCGGCGCACAGGGAAGACTGGTCGGCACCGACGAAGCCTAATCGACGGTGTCGGGTATCTAGCGAATGACTTATTTGGTGTGTTGGACTCACATTTCGCTGACCAGTATGAAAAGGACATTGAAACCATACATCGCAATGAGAAACACCTATCTAATTTATGGAAAAACCAAACATCCGTAATCGAAGCAGAGTTCAACCTTAAGAAGAGGATGGAGAGCACTGTAAATAAGCAGCACAAATTAATAACCAGGAAGCTTTTAAATTTGCAAGAAAACGCAAGCACTCTCCAACGCGAAATACAAAATATTTCGTACGTCAATGACTTTACATTGTCAGCGATATCTGGAAACAACTTGCTGCAAGGATTAAGACGACTTCAAGACACTTTGCTCGATACACTAACAGACATCTACCACGGCCAAATTAGCATACATTTACTGCCACCAACGCAACATAAACGGGAGCTACAAACCATATGTGGCCAAATGCCAAGCGAACTCACACTACCAATCGCGAATTTAGACACTGATCTTCAGTATCTTTACAAACTACTAAAAGTCAAAGCCAGAGCGACTCAAAAATTTTTTATAATTGAAGTTACTTTTCCACTAGTATCTAGAGAAAGTTTCAAATTGTACAAGATAATACCTGTACCACACCAAACAAATACCATGAAGACCACAATCATACCAGTCTCCGAATACGTAGCCGTCAACCTGAAGAAGGATTCCTTCTTCAATATGTCCACACAGGAACTAACGGCGTGCTTACACCATGGAACTACCTACATCTGTCAGCTGCTAAAACCAATAACAGACCTGCAAAATGACGAAAGTTTTTGCGACAAGAATCTGGCTACCAATAAATGTAAACTAGAAAAAACCAACTGCACTAACGTATGGCTTGAATTACATTTGACTTCTCAGCACTTTATTTTTGTTGTTACAGCTACACAATAAAAATAATATGCGGCGACCGTGTAACAGTTCGTCAGCTGAGCCAAGCCGGGGTCATTAGCATAGGTCAAGAGTGCGTCATCAAAGGAAATGACTTCTCGTTATATTCAATACGTCATCAGTCCAACCAAATGAACGTTACACCAACCATTAATATACGAGTACCTGAATTCGATCAAATTAACCATTTGATTAACATCAAAATCCCTAACGAAAGACTGGCTGACGACGGAAACCTTACAATATCCATGACCAATCTGGGGGAGGCGATAGAGAAACTGAATAAAAGCGACTCAGAAATAGAAGATTATATATCGCCGCATGACATCCACCAATACGTAATATGTTACGTGCTGATGTCGATCGCTCTGTGCGTAGCAGCAGTCTGGTTGTGGCAGACCGGGCGATGTCGCCTGTGCCGTAAGGCCGCATCTGGACACCGTGGCGGAGGATCCCACCGGCGGCAGACCACGGTAACCACACCGCCTCCTAGACCTCAACGCCGCAGCGAGAGCTGCTGCCAACAGGAATTGGCAGCGGCTCCGCTGACACCGAAACCAACCAGAAGACACAAATCGTGTAGTGAAGTGCTCAGTGCCAGTGATCTAAAGGACAAAAGTGAAGTCGGTTTTCGTTTACACAATTATGCCAAACGCTGGCCTAGCGCGAACTATAGTGCGATCAAACGGGACAAAATTACGAACACAGGCAATCACAATATTGCTTTTACTGTGGAAGATTCAATAGTGTAACTTCTAATAAATTACAATAATTTAAGTAGACCAATAAGCCATTATGTTTTGCCTATACTTGTTTGATAATTAATTTTATACTTACCAGTTTAGATTACTAGAAACGAATGTGTTGTAGTAGTTTTATAATTTTGTGTTCACCATTTAGTATTGTAGCCTAGTTTTTAGCTATCATCCCGCATTTCTTCTCGCTCTCGGGAATATGTTCGAGTTTAAATCGAACACTAAGCGAAAATGCATAATTGCATCAAACGCAAGTATGCACATTCGCTCGTTCACCAAAATGTGCGCCAGTTCGTGTTCAGATCTCATTAGAGACACCGCGTACTCAATACCATCACCAGTACCATTACCATTACCATTACCATTGTCTTGTAATTAAGTGTTGTAGTGATTTAATATATAACTATTTCCTTTACAATTCGAGACTTTAACTTTACCATAAACCATAACCTATTAATACGAGAAAGGAGTGTTAGGTCACCATAGCGCCGAACACTACTTTTTACAAACGTCTTACCTCCTTTTGTAAGCAATAGCTGCCAACAACAGAAGCGCAGCGAAAAGTCCACAAGCGGCTGCAGCCAACACTGCAGTCGCTCGCTCTTCACCCTCCTCGCCACCAGGAGGGAAGTGGGCTGGTGCTGGTATCCTTTCTGGAATATTTAGACAATGGTCTTGGAGCTGGCAGAAAGTAAGAATGAAACAAGTATAATTTTCTATGCTTCAGTCGGCGTATTACGTCCAGAATATTATTTACATAAGTGTGGCCTGATGTTTTGAAAATTATATTTGGAGAGCAAAGAGGCCAGCTGTAGATTTTATTCACAAGCAACAATAAACGCACCTCCATCCTCCGTCAGAGTCGAGAAATAATAATTCCCCAGTGTGGTTCCCGCGGCACTGGTAGCGACCACCTTTAAATGGTACCACGTGGCCATCGTCAACCCACACAGGACAGTTGGCTGGGCTGCGGGTGATGCTGTCTGGGTGATCCATGTAGACTCCTCGAAACTCCTCACAGAGATTGCGAACTGGGTGAGAGGACAACCATTGCTATCCCAGGTCAGAAGGTTGAGGCGGACGCATGAACTGTTGGTCGTTATCAGGTCCTTCTCCGGAGAAGCTTTTGATGCTGTAAAATTAAGAAGAATTATTTCAGAAACGATTTGTGAGGTTTTGGAATTCCAACTAGAAAAACAACTAGATAAGTCACAGTTGTTTTTATTCAACTACTAAGGCAAAGCTGAGGAGGAATTTTAACCGGCTATGCACTGAGGACGTAGGACGTATCATACGAAAAAGTTATTTTAAGTCGTAACCCTTATTTTTTTTTATTGAAAGTTATCGTAAATTCTACTTACGTCCGCCTTTAGTAGAAACGACCAGTTCGTCACTGGGTGGCGATGATCCGACCGCGTTGTACGCAGTCAGCCTCACTTTGTACAGCGTCCCACAAGCCAACCGCTCCAGGGTGTGCGTCCGCGTATCAGCTGGTAATCGAGTCGTGTGCCATTTGTCATCGGAGCGGGAGTGCTCTACTAAGTAACCTGAGGATCAAAAAAAATCTTTGTAGGCACTGCTTCTAACGCAACGTTACGATATGGGATTGTGATTGTAAGACAAATAAGGCAGATATCGCTAAAATAAACAACAGTTAAGCATCATCGGAAGGGTTCATAGGTTCCTGTAACATGCGGATTCGTAGTGCACAATTGTGTGTGTATAGGTTTTACTTTAAGCCAGAGTCATGTCTTACATTAACCACCTGCGCAGGTTTTCCAAATTTAATAACAGAAATTCCATCTTACCGTGTAAACTAGACCCTCCAGTATGCGGCTTCTCCCACACCAGGTGTAACCTCGCCGGTGCAGCTGCAGCCAGTCTGAGCTGTGGTCGTGACGGTATCCCTAACACCCTCAGTTCCCAGCTGGCTCGCTCCTCGCCCCAAGGGTTGCGCACCGTGCACGTGTAGTTGTCCGCTGAACCACGGTCTACCTCTGAAATTAGTTACGCATGTTTTAAAGACCACCATTACATCAAAACATCTACGACCTAAGATGTTTTCTCCCAGAATGAGAGAGGTACAGGAAGGTTTCATTTGATCGTACTTGTCAGTCAAGTATGGACAGCAAATAAAAGTGTTAGTTATGGGAGTGATCAGATAGTAACTCAGTATAATCAGGTACGGTCCATCGATGAGGTAGTTGTTGTCGTGCGCCAGCGGCGGCGCGGGGCGGCGGCGCGCCCAGGCGCGGTGCGGCGGCGGCGCGCCCGCGGCCCCGCACGGCACGCGCAAGCGGCTGCCTGCCTTCGCCTCCAGTCGACGACCAAACGAGGTTATTTTTGCTGGGGCTGAAAAATAAAACAATGTAAATATTTTATTCGTTTGAACCGTGGCGTATCATGTTTATGGTGATCACCAAGATATTCTGTGTTTATAGGCTAGAAGAACTTGGTTCAGGTTCAACTTACAGTCAATAAAATTTCGGCTGAAACCAGTATTTTACATGGATCGATAATATTCACAACCCAAGTACTGGGTAACATGACGCCCCTTGGTAAGACTAGGTACTCGTTACGACTGTTCTAGATCTACTTACAAATTAATGATATCCGAGATCTTAACGTGCTTAACGAGCTTAACGTGTTCACCGAGCCTTGAGGCTCTATATGAAATAAATGGACCGACTTCGGTAAGCATTGCTTAATTGTCAAGATCGACCCGCGCGGCTGTTATTATTTAGCATAAAGAACCTCACCTCTAGCATTCGGTTTCCTTGCCACAATAGCACTCATCTCCCCTTCACCAGAAGCAGTGGCTGCCGTCACCCAGAACTCGTACACTTGATGCTCCTGAAGGCCCCGTACTTCCACCTGGTACTCTTCCTCCTCATCTTTGTGGAGAACCATCATCTGCGAATGCTGGCCTGTTCTGTTTGATAAGAAAGACAGTTCCTATAATGGGTGTTTGATTGGAGTATCCTACTAGGAGTATCCGCCTACCAGGCTTTGTAGTCAGTTAAATATTCCCAGACCAGTATAAATAAATACAATTATGAGAAGAGGCCTTTGCCCAGCAGTGGGATAGTAATAGGCTGCTATTATTATATTATCACTTTTATGAAAGACACACCTCTGTGGTCTATTGTATACGGTGTAGTGCTTGATTTTGCCGTTCTTCTGCAGCGGTGCCAGCCAGCTCACGATCACCGTGTCTTCCGAGCTCGCCACAGCTTTTATGTCCATTGGAGCTCCCGGTACTGAAATATTTAGAATACTTATTTACTTAAAGCTACTGCTTACTTTGTAGAGCACTTTAATTAGGTATACGTACAGACATAGCAATTCAAACGATTGGATTGATCGTTTTAAGGAATTTCCTTCTAATGGAAATCGTTCTACTGATCGTGATTGGTAGACGTGAATAGCAACAGTTTCATACTTTCGTTATGTATAATGATCGCAATTAACGTTTTTGGCACACCTTCGCGTTAGAAATAGGTCATCTGTATTACAATACAAACACATACATACAACACAATTATACATTATTACAATAGCAAACTGGAGAGTTCTTAATATCTTGCTTTGTTACAGTATTTCATTGAAATCAGTTCATACTCACTATCTTCATGTGTGACACAATAAACCGGTTCTGAGGTAGGACCCGTACCAGCGGCAGTTCTGGCTCGCACTGCTATGCTGTAGTTGGCAGCTCGTTGTAACGCTTGAAGGACAGTCTCCATGCCGCCTGAGCGACGAGTTTCTACTTGACTTTCCATCAGCTCGTCTACGGTCTGTGCAGCGGGAATATAATTATTACCAATTTGCAAGAGTTATATCAATGGTTTTGAAGCAGGGACGTTGCCGACTTTAAGTATTTAACCGTGGACTTCAATCCGATGTCTAACGTAGTATTGATCGACAGTTCGTAGTGCGTTCTATAGCACATCGACAGAAGTAACAAATCAGCTGTGTTGTGACGACTCTGAAACTCATACGTATGACACTTTTTCAAACTAAGTGAGCCATAATAACGACCGGGTGATGTAAGTTATTAAGTAGCTATTAAGTATTAACGCACCTCATAAAGTACTTCGTATCCAAGCAGCACTCCTCCTCGTGACACAGGTGGCGGTGGTTCCCACCAGACACGCACCGACTGTGCTGACAGAGGCTCGCAACGGACTCGCTCCGGTGGGGCTTCGGGAGCTGAACAAGATGAATTAAGATAAGAAAAACATGCCCTACATTATTTTGTAGGTTAAATCATAAGGAAATACCGTGAAGTTATGTTGGAGACAGATACAAAGAAAGCTAGTTCAGTTGAACCTGTCTAGTCGTTCTATTTCTTCTTTTCGTATCGACGGTATATACATATTATATTATTATACTTTTTGAACTTGGCCACATTTATTTCTACGTGAACGGCCACTTGGGACAGTGTTGGATGAATCAATAATACTCCATTTCGCCAAATTGTGTTTGCAGCTGCCAACGTGGTTTCGCAATCGGTACAGTACCTACTTTTCAAAAGAAGTGTTCAAGTTATGGGCTGTCAAGATTGAAATATACCAATACTAGTAATCCCACCTCCTTCTAAAGTGGTAGCAGTCAGTGGCGCGCACGGCGGGCCGGCGCCCACGGCGTTGAAGGCGCGCACGCGGAGCTCGTACTGCGCATGCGTGCGCAGCGCCACCAGCGCGGCGTGCGACGCGCCCCAGCCCGCGGCCGTCAGCGCCGCCGTCTTGTTGTCGGCGCTGGACGCCTCGTGCCAGGTCACTACGTAGCCCAGGAGTTCACCGTTCCAAGACTCTTGAGGTGGTGCCTATGATGTTTTGTTGTTTTGCTTTAAAAGTTTGGATAAAACTTTGAAAATCTTTGCTTTTAGTAGAGACAATGCTCCAATACAAAGCATTTCTTTCAAATGTATCAGTTACAGTAGATCAAAAACAAAAAAATCAAACAAAGGTTGTGAAGGGACTATCCGTTCACAACCTCTCTCCTCTTGACAGTAATTAATAACAAGATAATTTCCCAGAAATGTAAAATCAGAAGCAACTGCGAAGACTGATTAGGAATAAATATTTCACCTGCCATTTGACGAGCAATTCTCCTGGAGCAGTAGCTTGCACTTGGACATTGTGTGGAGGTTCAGATGGGGCTGCAAAGAAAGTACTTTTATTTAGTTCTGTTAAATAATAATAAGCCAAAGTAAATATCTTGATCAGTATATACGGAAATCTGGTTAAGTCCCTACTTCTTACCTTCTTCTAAAGTCTGCACGATGACGGGGTCAGAGTAATCACTGTCGCCGATAGCATTAACCGCTGCCAGTCTCAAAGCATACGCGGTAGCGGGTCGGAGACCTTCCACTCGGTATTCTAGGTGCACTTCTGTTGTTGTCGCATCCGGGTCTTGTCTGTAACGGAATATATCTGAGTTAGACATGTGTCGCGAAGGTTTAAGATTAGGGCACAAGTCCAGACTTAACCAACCATTCAACCAAAAAATAAAATCAGTATATACAGCTTTTAAAATAAACATATATCAGCTTTGCAATTTAACTTAAAGTTCAAGGGACCTTAAGTTTACGCAGATTTCAAAGTCTAGACGTTCTTACCTCACCAGCACCCTGTCAGCGGGCACATCTCTAGTCGGCGCCTCAGCCCAGTCCCCCGCATCAGGTCTCCGGGCATCCCCCACCACCCTGTACTGCAGGCGGTACAGCAGCACGCGCGCGTTGCCGTCGTAGCCGCGCCGCCACGAGACCGTCGCGCCGCGCCCGGAGCGACGCGACACGTGAAGACCCAGGGGGGCTTCGGGGAACTCTGCGGAAGTGGTTCAATTAGTGAAAGTAAAGGTTAAATTATTATTAGGGAATATGCATGAAATTCAAAACTCTTTTTATTTATTAAAAATGCCTTTTATTGGCCCATAAAAACATTGTGGTACACTTGTTTAATTTGCTAATACATCACTTATTTTAGAATTTACTGTTTTATGTAGCATGTTTTTGGTAAAACGAAACGAAACGCACTCTTAAAACGCGTCATCCTCGATAATGCCGGTAGTGACGTCAAAGTCTATGTGTCAAAAAACACTTTTATTGGAAAAGTTCTTAAAGTTTTACTAAGATTTTATTATAATATTGTTATTGCAATTTTTCCTTGACTAGAGCACATACAATTAGTAAAATTATTCTATTAAGGGCAAAATATTTGATGTACAAGGCAGATTGTGATAAATGACGTCACATCAGGCGCGACAGCTACAGACATTTGAACTGTCATATAAAATTGCAGGAGTTTAATATTATTTCTAAGCGACAAGCAGTAGTTGAACTTAACTTTTAATACTTTTCTTGGGTTGATAGTACTGTATTTTATTGTTTTAAGTGAAGAAAAAATTACGTGCATATTCCCATTCTACTTTAAGACCCAGTAACTTTGAACAGCGAATTTACTGGTCGGTTACTTGAAGAAAATACTAAAGCAACAAAGTTTCTTTAGATCTAGTTAAGAAAACTGGACGGCAGTAGACTTAAATTCAAGCCTTTTACTGTACCTGGGCAAAAGTACAGTAAAAGGCTATAATACTGACCCACAAGATACAAGCTACGCTTGGTTTGTGGTTCTCCGAATATCACAATTGTAATGTTACTTTTTGATGAATATACTTTTCTTAACTATAACTGGTTTAAACTGGTTTAAATTTACCTTGGACAGCAAGGTATATTAGTAGCTCATCTCTTCCGTAAGCGTTTTCTGCTCGACATCGATACACCCCTGAGTCGTAACGCTCGGCGTGCGCTATACTTAGTTGCGAGCTCACACCGCTTTCTGACCGTTTCTCTGATACCGATACCCTTAAATTAAACAATTGATTTATTTACATTTAAAGTCCATTAGACCCGAGTCTTTCTGTCAAATGTTTTAAGAAATAATTTAATATTCAACCGCCTTGGTTGCGTGGTTGTTAACAGAATTAAATGGGTCCTACTGAAAAGACAGTTTAATGATATTCACCTGTAAGTAGTAAGATCCACTCTCTTCATGTTATGCGTCCACTGCAGTTGTATGGGCGGGTCTCCTCGCGCGTCACACTGTAACGTCGCCTGCGCTGTTCTTTTGACTGTCATGTTGCGTGACGAAAACTCAAAGTGAGCCGGCTCTGAAAAGTGGGATTAATGTACGTGAAGTAATGGAGTCTAGTTTAGAGTATTGTGGATATCTTCCGCCAAGCTAGAAAAACAAAACGAGTATAAAAAGAAGATATTGAAAATAATTCATCCTAAATACCTACACTCAATACTTATGTCCAAAATGTAATGAAAATAAAGATAGACATTACCCCTTGTAATGTCCCTCCCTGTAAATATTGTTCAGTAATCTTATTACCTACCATTGACAGAAACTGCTATAATCTTCGACAATCCCCGTCCAATCCCGTTCTCTGCTCGGCACATGTACTGCCCCTCGTGATGATGGGCTGCTGGGGCTATGCTCAGAGACCCGTTGGGGAGCATGGAGAACTGAAGGTCCAGGTTTGATACTGGTCGGAAATCACTTACTGCAGACCCTGGGAGAGATTAGAGTTACTTAGTATCAGTGACCTAGTAAAACAAAATTAATCGGAAAAGCTAGTGTTGGAAATAAAAATACTATTAGTTACTAGCGAAAACTAGCAGTAATCACCACGCTTTCTCAAGGAAGCTTGGCGGTTTTAGTGTTGTCAGAAGGTAATCGTGCATTTTGTTATTTTTAGTATTGTTGATGAAATGGCTCTTAATAAAAACTCACCATGACCTTTAAGCCAAGAGATCCTTGGTTCTGGGTATCCTTTAGTAGAACAATGTACCAAGATCTGAGTCCCTAAGAGAGCTGAAACGTCTTGAGGCTCATATACCCATGATGGTGCAACTGAAATGTAATAAAATATTTTGTCATCAAGGGTTTTTCCGCTCAAACACAGGAAGGCCAGCTTTTTCAACGACCAGTGTCGGAGTTTTGATATTAGTAAGGAATCTTTCACCTTACCTTTTACAGCCAACCTAGCAGTATGATTGACTTCAGCTGCAGAGTTGCTAGCAACACAAGTGTAGTCTCCGCTATGTTTTGAAGTCACGTGAGAGAATATAAGAAAACTGAACTCATCCAATGACTTCTCTTGAACCTATAAACGAAATCAGGTATGAAATACCAATTTTAGTACTCTTTCTACAACCTTAAGGTCACATAATATATAGGTATATAAAGATATTGTAGTAAGCAGTCTCTTACTTGTAAGCCTGATGGTATATGCTGCCCATCCTTAAGCCAGGAAAAGTAAACTGGTTTGTCACCCGACGTTATCCCACATAATACTTGTATCGAACTGCCCTCTACTAAGTCAAGCGGAAACATAAATCCCGCTATTTTCGGTGGATCTGAAATCAAATACTGCGTGTAATGTGTTGTAGCATCAATTTAATGTTAAGTAAGTTTAGTGTATAACAGTTTCAAAGACATTATAGTGAATTGTAACACGCAGCTGCAGCCTACGAGGTCGCTTTACCAAATAAAGTCAAGGGAGCAACACTTACTTCTTACAAAAATCTGAACATCTTTCTGAGCGTATTGACCCGATGGCGACGTCACTCTGCAGGAGTATACTCCAGCATCAGCAGGCTCCGCTGGCCACAGCAGCAGTTCTCCCCCCACTCCTGACAAGGCACGGCCTCCGGTAGAACTGACGTCCATACCCCCACGCTGCCATCGGATTTCACTGGAATGTAGAGAAGTAAGGATTGGTAATTTGATGACAGTGCTGATCTGATGCCAGACTTATTTAAAACTAGGTCTATTTTCGGTTAAAGTGCAACTATTTGGTTAAAAGGATTGTAACAGATTATTTTTAGATAGGTCAGTAGATTACTACAAAGAAGAAACATCCACAAACTAGTTTGAAGGGTAAAGACAAGGTCATCTAACATCGAACTACGAAAACAAAACAAAAATGAAACTTATAAGTTTACTAAGCAAATGCACCTCCATCAACCTGATTGGAAATCCGGAGAATGGGCAGTAGATGGTGGTGTTGACGCCGGCTACCACCCGGATCGGGCCGATGTTCCTTATTGATGGTGGTCCTGGAAAAGTGGACAAGTCCTTCCTATTTCAAGTGGTCTTGCATTTAAACAATTTTAAAGAAACATACGACCGAAAAGCCACTCAAAATTTCACATTACACTGTCCTTAGCTGAGTTATAACATGTTTTCGTAAATTCTAAACTCGTGATTGGAGGAAGTCACTAACACCTCAACAAAACAGTCTCTTGTATTACACTATTGACAGACTTTTTCATGAAGTCATAACATATCATTTGAGGCTAACACTATCTTCCTTAAACCAACTTCAAAAATAGACGAAAAAACATTGTGGAACTCCGACAGCGCAGACTAGCAAAATACTGAAATGTTAGATAACTTACCATAAACATTGAGCCTTGTAGAATGTTCGACGGCTCCCCTGGAGTTGTGCGCCCTGCAGGTGTAGCGGCCACCGTCCTCAGGCCGGACTGATGTCAGGTTCATATAGCTCACCACGTCACCGTTCGAGTTCATAAACTGGGTTATACTTCTGGGAATGGAAAGTAGAAGATTTTAGATTTAGGTAATAATGTGTCAAACACGCAGCTTTGTCGACAGGAGCATAAAAAGTTTGTCGTGAATTTGTATGATCAGTCTATAATCTACAATAAAGTTCTCACTAATTATTTTTTGAATTGTTTTATTCTTGATTTCACTATGGTTATTTTTAACGTGCACATCTTGCTACATCGTTCTCACATAATGTACCATCTCAACATGAATGATTTAACCAAGGTTTTGCAAAAATATTGTGATTTAAAAGAGTGTCCTCGGAGTTTCTTGCCCGTTCTTCGCCATAGAGATCTACGCTAGGGATTGGTTCACTCTTGACAGAGTGGCGACCACTAGGTCATGAGGGGTCGCCCACAACTGCGGTTGCTGCCTTCGTGATCCTTTTCCACCGGTCTCTATTGGCCGCATGGCGAGCACATTCTGCCAGAGGGATCTTGGTGACAGATTTAATGGATTGTCCATCGGGTTGGTGATGGACCATGTGGTCCCGTGCCTTCGACTCTACCCTGAATTACCAACCGCTCCATGGAATCATTGTTGCGGGTAACGTGTCCAAAGAATCTGAGGATTCGTTATTGCACAAGCGACGAGAGTCTTTGTTTAATATTGAGTGTGATCATGAATACTCATTTCAAACTCGAAAATAAGATACTGATATGAAAAGGAATCATGGAATATCATTATGTGCATGAGAACATACGTGGGACAATATAACAGCTCGTATAATTGTGTACCCAAAATAGCTCTTGTTAAAAACCCTCGGGAATCGTACTGCGAAAATTGGAATGACGCAACATACGACCCCTTGCCCAAATTGTTTCTTCAATCTTTATGTTAGCGTCCTATGTCGCACACATTTTACTTTCTGCTCGATATTGCTATGGTGTACCTAGGTAGAGAATGTATTGAAATTATGGCACAAGCTATGCCATAGACTGGATAAATAACCTGTTCCGTTCCATGGAAGGTATAAAACGAGAAATCGCTTTGAAACGTAAAAAAATATTTCAATGTATACCTACCTCTGAGGTGTATTGTGTTCTTCAACGGCCTGACCATCTAACAACCAGGTGAATCTTGGTGGAGGACTGCCGGATGCCGCACAGTGTAGCGCCAGGGAAGGTCCAGGGTGTAAGGCTTGCTCTATGAACGTGTAGTGGAGCTCTGGGGCTGTATCTGTAAATAAGTTGTAACCAAATTCATGACTGAAAATTTTCTTACACTGCTGTTGATAAATCTTCTTCGTTCAGAGAGATAAAGCAGCATTCTATCAATCAAAATCTACCGAAAAGCCAATGTTAATACCGGTGAAAGTAGTTGTAGAAATACGAGAAGTTTTGAAAGCGTGAATATTTTGTTTATTAGAATTATTAATAAATAAATTATTGAATATATATATATTTACGAATATTGATCATACAGATTGATCATTGATTTTAGTAAGCGTTAAGTAGTAAAGCAGCTGATTGCTTAAAGCAGCTTTAACGTTAATTCAAGCTGAAACTAAAATTGGAAAAATTCTCGTGATTCACAGGAAAATCACATTCAATCGGTCAGTACTAATTTGTAGCCATCATCCAGACACAGATTACAAATAGCCAACCGATTGTAATAAGTGACCAACAAATATTCTCCCATATAACAATCTTACATCACAACAAAATCCAATCAGTGTACAGCCGAATGTATGGCGGCCGTTTATCACAGATCATAACGGGGTATCCGCCATTAGCGGCGGATTTATCGCACTCGTGACGCCGACACATCATTGTTTATGTTATGTGTTAGATACTGAGTGATGTTGGAGAAGCGACGGGGTTCGCGAGATAATCCTTTGTTTGTATTTGAAGTCATAGCAATTAAATGTTACAATGTAAATGGACGCGTTGCTACCTATGTATCAATGAATAGTTAAATGAAAAGCATAGTTTAACAGCTATTACGTCTTAACATCGCGCAAACTAAGATTAAAAACATAAACTAGATTCCTCCCGTAAAATGAACTTACATTAATTTAAACTTAATAATTTCTTACAACACCTATGTTTTATTTAAGCTCCATAGCACACTCATGTGAAATAAAAAACAAGTTAATAAAGATCTGCGAGCAATTGTGTACCTAATTACTGCATTAGGTCACAGGTGGGATCTACAGTACAATGGCTGTGGGACCAGTTGCTCAGGTCCACTCAGCACATTTTATAATGCTTCTTGCTTATACTTTCATACAGTTTACTGAAGTCGTTACGCTCGAAGTTAAGCATGTAGTAAATGCAGTGCACTAAACGTGGTGCATAACTAATATTCCTGTTAACCCGTTGTATCTAATGTTCGTTAAAGGACTCATAAAATAGGCTAGAATGTGTGACTCCTACCGGTTTGCTTCTAGAGCTCCGTGTACTTGAAAGAATTTCAACGTAAAATACATTTCAAGCAGTGGCTTTAACTTCGAACAATGTATTTTTTGTTGCAGGTTTATTACTCATCATTGGCCGAGCCTTTTCCCAACTATGTTGGGGTCGGCTTCCAGTCTAACCGAAATATAAAAAAGAAAATAGCAGAAAGAAAGAAGAGAGAACAGAAGTAATGAAAATTTACCATTATTGTGATACATTCCCCACGTGAGTAATTGACATCCTATGACATTTAATTGCTATGAAGCTCAGACAAACACCTCTTACAAGTTATCTCAGTGCTATTTAATGCCAAAACATTTTTTCAGCCAGTGCCGTAATTTCTTACTGAAAAATTGTGTTTAAAAATTTACTTTAATTCACCATAGAATCACAAACCCACAACTTAAGTCGTTCATTACATCCCTTAATCTCTTTACATCCGGGATCCAAAACATTCAACTGCGGCCAGTCGGCATGCGGTCATAAATCTTGGCAAATAAATTCAATTAGCCGCTACACTAACATAATAACGAATGAATACAATGGCCGCCGGAATTATGAGGGTCTAAATTGTGAGCGGCTAGCGTTTCTGAGAGCTTTATTACAGGCCGTACCGGACGCCGTGACAGACAATATGTCAGCGTGTGGTGCAAGGTGAGGAAGAGGCGGGTCTTGGTGAGAATGTGATTTCAACAGGAGTAAAATAGACACAGGAAATTGATCTAAATTACTGTTTTTACGATGTGCACGTGGCCATTAACTATGGTTTTACATGGATGTTACGCTACTAGCTGCGTCGTTGTTAGAAACTGCCATTTACAATTATTGATATTGGCATACGAATGACCCATACCAGTGTTTTAAAAGGTGAACAACAAGCTAGCTTATTGGTAATTACATAATTTCACTAACTCATTTTTGCGTTGAAGATCTTGACTTGAAAGTTCAAACGACTGAAATTGTTGCAGGTTTTATAAGAAATACTAGCTGACCCACGCAACTTCATCTGCGTCACATAAGAGAAAAAGCTCACGAAAGGAATAAATTTTCCCCGTTTTTGCAACATTTTTCATTTATGCTCTGCTCCCATACCATCTTCGAATTTTTCGAAAAAGTATTTTTCAATTCCATCCAGTAGTTCCTGAGATTAGCGCGTTCAACCAAACAAACAAACTCTTCAGCTTTATAATAAAAGTAATATGGTGTCACCTAAGTATTTAACAAAATTCAGTGGGTACTTATTGTAACTCTTTGTACTCGCTGTCACCCATCACCTAGTCCCCACCCTCTTTTGGCATGACGCCCGCTCACAAGCCAGCTCTTGTAAACGTTGCATCGTTTTGCGCGAATTTATATCAGATGCCGCTGATAGTCGGCTAATTGTATAATTGTGTGCGATGCGCTTATCTGCCTGACCGGGCCGTCCTCCGGACACCGCGTGCCTTATGTGCTGTGTGTTATTTGAACAGGAAATAAGCGGTTATTTATTAGTTGTTGTATTGGTTTTGGCTTTATTGAAATGGTGGTAAAAGGAATAGAGGGAATGCAAGAATGGTGCAGAAATCAAACATGAATTTTCAAAACCAGACTATTTTTTAAATCTCTGTTACGAATTCTTCATATTTTCTGATAAACTAACACTACACACACCAACAGCCCATAACGTCCACTGCTGGACATAAGCCTCTCCCATGATGGGAGGAATTTGCCGTAATCTCCACGCTTGGCAGGCGGATTGGAGATCGCAGTGATGAAAGACTATCAGAAAACGCTGCTGCCCATTCTCTGGTCTACGGAGGCGCAAGGTGTTCTGCCTCAGACATTAGTCGCCTTATACGACACCCGTGAGTGTTATGGGTTGGTTCTATTCTACTCTGCCGGATACCACACGGCTCCACGGCTCGGCTGATAAACTAAAACCTTCAGCAATGCTAACTCCGTTACCGCTACACCTTTCCCACAAAGTAGATATTCATTTCACAACCAAAGGGAACAAAGGCAAGCAAGATGCAACGACATACTTAACAAGAATTTAGTTAAACTTATGCAACATAGAATAAAACTATATTTATACTGATTTTTGGAAGGCTTTCGACAAGGTGAACCACAAACTGCTTTTGAACAAAATTACCTTCAACGGCATCAGAGGGAATTTGCTCAGATGGTTTGTGTCGTACATATTCCACAGAAAACAGAAAGTTGTCATCAATGGATACGAGTCCGATTACAGTTATCGAATCCGGCGTGCCCCAAGGTTCAGTCTTGGGTCCTTTATTGCTTATCTTGTTCAATAACGACATAAAGTCCTATATAGTTAACTCTAAATTCCTCATGTACGCCGATGACATCAACATTTTTAAATCCTGTACAAGTATGCAGGACTGCTTGCTATTACAAGATGATCTATGCAGACTTTCGCAATATTGTCTTGAGAATAAACTTTACCTCAGTTTACCAAAATGTCATTATATTTCTTTTACCAAAAATAAAACAAGTATTAAATTTCCCTACACACTAAATGACATAAACTTGAATAAAACTGACTGTACAAAATACAAACGAAAAATATAAGCACAGACTAGAAATGGTACAGAAAAAATTTCTTCGCACTACTCATTATAAGTGTTACCATACCAAGATTTCCTATGCGGATCTGATGAAACAGTACTACATATTGAGCTTGGAGCACAGGCGAACACTGCTTATAGTTATGATGCATATGCCGTATGCAACAATAGGTTTAATTGTATGGAACTTTCAAATAAACTATGTTATGACCTAGGACTGTTAATCGGCGAGAAGTGGTTCTACACAGAGAAGTGTAGAACAAATGCTGGGGAGAGAGCTCCACTCCGCCGATTATTAGTAACGTACAACTCACATTTAATAAATTTAGATAGTTTTGCTCTTAATCAGAACAAATTTAGAAAAATAGCTATTGAATTACTTTCTGGTCATCCTTAACGATGACTGATTCTTGCTGACGTGATGTTGTGATCTGGACGGGGAGCGCTGTCTACAGTTAGTCTGTGGGACCATTCAGGTTCATAAGCTTTTTTATTTTTATTTTCTTACTGTCCCTTTCTGTATGTATACGTCCGTTTCCTTATTTCTTTTAAATCGATATGATTCCGTGGACAATAATGTGGGTTATGCGTTTGTTTACTTTATTAGACCTAAGCTAACTATTAATATTGCAACGCGTAACTGTTTTTTGTCCCAAATAAATAAAACAAAATAAAAATTTATAAACTGGCAATAAGTAACGGCAAAGGCATCTCCAAGAAACCCTTTAAGATTCTCGACCAGAAAGAAGCCTTAGAAATAGCCGACTCAGGACCGCTCGCTCTTCCCTGATTGAAAATGATGTCATGTTGTGTATATTTTATTATAACATACATGTAAGTACCAGGAAAATGGCGGATCAACGTATGTATAAATGCATGAATTCAAGTTTTGTTTGAGAACCAATTTATTGTTCGAATATGAAGTTGAAACCTTCGTTCCAGCAAAATAAACTAGATGGCGTTGATATTTAAGAATATACAACTTCCCCCAATGTGCATTTCAAACTTTTAATTTCATAAATCTGTTTCTGTTGTACAACAGACTCGTAAATTACTGAGTGATAGTATCCTTAGAAACTATTTTAATTCAAAGTAGTCTTAACAAGTATTAAACTGTTGCCAAACTCAAGCTGAATCCGGGAGTGAAAATATTTAAAACAGGCCCTCGAAGTTTGCAGGCAATGGAAACTGCTCGCTCGGAATGTTGGTCTTAGCCTGAAGAATTAACGGGGACTTAGCCGCTTGCTACTTACTCCTCGGATTTAATTATTTAATATAATATACTTTTAATGCAATTATTCCTTGGGCCATTGCCAGGCTGCTCGGATGAAGCTAGATAGTAATCTTTAATTTCAGTAGCGCTTGGATAAGTGGAATTACTAACAAATGCTACTCATGATATTTCTACACAATTTTTGAACAAATAAATTAAATTTTCTTACTACCTACATAATTAAAGTCTAGTTTTAATCTTATAATAACATCACACTGTTAAATAGATATTGCTTTGGGTTGAGGCCAGTAATCGTTCTGGACAAATGATTATTCTGGCAACACAGCTAGGTGATTCATTTTAAAATCGCTTTTGTGGTACCTACTAGGTAACTAGTGAACAAGTTTCTCACACTTACTTGATGCCGTAAACATTGGCATCTGAGAATCCTTGGCATGCTTGTGCATAACACGCCTAACGTTACAAATCAGTTGGACATGACTTCTCCAAAACGCAGCACTGAGAGAGATTTATAGCATTATGTAAATGGTCGCCAGATATCATAGTACATTTTAGTTAGCATTAGAACCGGCGTCTAATTGAATCGTTGCATTATAAAGGCGTAATCCGATGTTCAATACGCTGACGGTTTTGTCCAATATGAATAGGTTTATATGTTTAGACCAATTCGACGGTACCTAATTAGTAAGCACAAAAAGGATTAATGCAACTGTATTTAAACTATAAATGCAATTCAAACGACGCTTACATAAATTGGGTTTTCTGTAATGTTATGGGAATTTTATTTGTATAGGTATTATTTTTTAGGTACCCACGTCCTACTTTAGTGTAAATCTTTTTGGTTGCCGTTGATTACTCTTATTTCAAGCCTAAGTTAATAAAAATATACAGCTTTAAGAACGTATATTCTAAAAAAAAACAGGAGGAGGCTTGTCGCTCCGTGCTGGGTTAAGGTCGAAAGGTCCGGTAAATAAAATACCTACACGCTTATTTTATGGATAATTTTTCACATTTCCATAGTAACTACATCGCCTCACGCCTCATTCCAATAAAACTAAAAATTTACGATTTTCATAGTTCCAGTCCTACACAAACAATACAACAAAGTAATGAAAACCATTGCTCACCAGCACTAATCCAGCTAGTTCGCAAAATATATGACGTCATAGATCGTCTCTATTATTCCAATAGAGCTATCCGGATTATCCCGCGGCCTGACTTATGCGCTGTCCGCGACATTATTGCTCGAGTTATGGCCACCGTACCTCGCAGGAGGTGGACTTATAGGTAAGATATTAGTCATGGGTGGTGGTGCTTCCTTTCCTATAAAAAGACTTTAGTTTGGCAGAAAAAAAAACTTGACGGTGATAATGTTCTGAGGCATTTTCATTTGTGTGTAGGTACTTATGAAGTTTGTCCTTTCAGATCCTTGGCTCTTTCAGACTCATCTGTATTTATTCTCTAAAACTCGTATGTGCCATGGCATAGGTACTGTAGGTACTTTCACCTGTTTTCGAAGTTATGTCTTATTTTACCACAATTTCTGTGTCCCACTGCAACAAATTTTATTTGTAAATAATTGTTTTGTTGACAAAAAGTAATTCTTCTCAGTTCAGATACAACATTCGTTTGTAACATTCTTAGCCAGATCTCCCTACATTTATTTCCAAAATATTCGCCTGCGCTCTCAACGGCTTTACGTAACAAGCATATTCCCGTTCCTTTGCAAGTGAATGACAAAATTCCAGCTAAATAAGAATGTTTGTTCACTGTGTATTTTTCTGTACATTTCATTAGAATACACAGTAGCTGCATTGTAGCGGACTGCACAGAGAGCAGGTTTCACTTAACTAAAGGCTTAGACCGTCTTACTGTTCTGCACTCTTTCCTTTATATGAGCAAAGTCTGTGAAGTACCTGCAAAAGATGCTTTAGAGGCATGAAGCGTGTTACAAAGCTTCTGTAGTAAAGTTTTTTTTTTACTTAGAATGTGCTGTTTTAGTGTTGCAAATTGCATTGCAATATAATACGTCAGATTTCACATAAAAAACTTTAAACGGAGAAGTACTATTTCCATTTCCGTGTTTTAGTTTGAAAGACATCTGCTGGTGAAATTCAGGTACATGAAACATGTACCATTTCAATTAAAGTTGGCAATGCGTTGGCAAAACCTTTGACATTTTTGGCATCAATAGATAGCGCTACACAATTTTTGACTAATTGGTAAAACATTTCAGATTTTTGGTATCATAGAAGCTTAGACAGCGCCATACAATTTAGTCTTAATAATAATATTATACCTATCCTTCCGAGTTTCCGACTGAATTTTCAGTCAGCGCAGCCAATCAAAGCGACTAGCCATGCACGCAGATAAATATTATGATAGTGTACAGTGTGTAGACAAGCACAGGTGCACTCTCTGTTAGTACCCATACTCTCACAGTCCAATAGAATGGCAATCCAACACGAACGGGAAAGATCAGAAGTACGAGCGCGCGTTGGAAAACTAACGTACCTAATTGCGTAGATTTTAAAATTAAAAATATTCGTTTCTCTTAAATAGGTACATACAATTTGCATAATTTTTAAAATTGATTGTGCTTGTTGCAAACAATTTAACTAAAAGCCTATAGGATAACTGTGCTTTTGATTAAAAAATCGACGTATTTACGTTATTATGTTAATGTCGCAGGCATATCGTAGAACACGCCGTATTACATAAAAACGTCGCTGTTATGTAATGTGGCGTTTTCACGTTCAGCCGGATTACAATTCGGCTGAAATAAAGTATGCCGCATTGAATGAGCACTTCGCGTTTGTCAAAGCGGCGTAAACGAGCCGCCCAAATACAAACGGGCATTGTCGATACGCTGCTTTGAAAGCGAGCGAACTAGGCAAGATCTTGCAAACAAAATCACACCTGCTCTTGGCATAGTCAAAAATGGTCCACAGTATCAGGCTGCAGTTAAAATATTTAATAAATTACCGCTAGAGCTAAAAAGCATACTCTACACAGGCTCATTCAAGGGAAGGCTCAATGCATTTCTTCTGGAAAAATGCCTTTATTCAATAGATAGATGAATTGTAAATGATTTTTGACATCGAATGAATTTAAATTTATACTGTTGTTACGATTTTGTTTTTTTTATGTGTTTTTTTTTTTTTATTTTTTTTTTTGTTCTCACCTATTTCTTAAGTATCACATTCAGACACAATGTAATTTGTTGTTGAGTAAATGAAATGAAATGAAGCGAGCTAGGATCAGAATTTGCTGCGACATTTACACCGCGCGCTCATGCTTAGGCCTCAGGGCCAGGACTTTTACGTGCTCTCCGAGGTACCGGGAAGTCACACCACAAACTTCCTGAATCCAGGTTACTGAGACATTCCTAACGATAAATCTCAGTAACACTTTGCTGAACCCAGGAACTCAAGCCCAGCAGTCGTTTTACTAAGTAAAAATAGGTATGTGAAGGGATTACAACAATTTACGAAATAATATGTTTTGTAAATTAAACAGAAGAATATTATCTGTATGCTTATCAGCAACAGCAGCTTTTTATTTCCATTCCTCATGTATTATGCCTCTGTCGGTAATATTCATAAACACAAAGTCGCAAAGTTTTTGAAGCAAGGCTTGAATGGGATTATAGGCTCCGGCCGCGCGTATATTTCTTACTTTGTGGTATTAGCGCTGTCAGACTGCGTATTTATGATATGGCCTATTTTTTTCTGCTGCTGAACGGACTAACGATAAACATAGTTTAACTTTCATGTTTTTAACGAATATGGACCGTTTGCCATACCAATAAATAGTGCCAGGGTATTTTTAAAAATCCATCTGCCTAGTCTTTTCTCAACTGTGTTGAGCTTGATTTTCACTATTATCGGTTTTACACATTTTTTTTTAACTTTGCACGAAATGATGGCCTATGACCCTCACAATCCAGTATTAGCTGGGTAGCATGCTGGCTTGGCAAGACTGGTTGTCAGACATTCGGGTTTCCGACTACGCGATACTACTTTTAAAGTTCCGAATGGAACGAATGGAAATATTAAAGAGTGGTCTAGGCAAATAGGCAAAAATATTCTGGATTACAGAAACTGTTTTAGGCTTTCACGGCTTTTCGGATGGTATATCATCAAATCCCACTCTGGGGAGTGTCAGACTTTTACTGACTAAATTCCATCCATGTTCCTTCTTAGCCCTTTGTGTTACTTACTTATCTTTCGCGATTATCCATTATTAGGTATATTATTCTGAGCTCTCGATATTTCGACGCTGTGGCTAGCGCCATGATCGCGGGATGACTAAACTGACTGAGGGTCAGAGATACCCCGCAAGTGACATTGTTAGTTCGGATTCTGGAATCTTGAGATTATTATTTTTAATACAATACAAAAGTAGGCCCTGTGACATAGATAAGACAGTTGTATTTAAAATAAACATTGGCAAGTTTCGTATCTAAACTATTCGGTACTTCATCACTCAATTCAGATGTTTCCTGTACATTGTTCTACGTGACCTAGTTTAGCTACAAGGTGTACATATCTATGTTAGTATGCCTTGTACGTATAGTAGCAGGTTTTAGATGTGTCACATGTCTTTGTGGGTCGGACCAGTGTTTGATGCTTGCAATAGATCTCACCGAGCGAGGAATGGACGGGATTAAGTGTTAAGCTTTGTAGAGTAGTTAAGCAATCGTTGTCAGCATATTAGGGTTTGTGTCTTTTAGTAAAATATTATGATGGAAACAACATTAAGCCATCTGCTTTTGATAATTGTGTTAAAAGAAGAACAGTTTAGCAGTTGTATCGTGACACACAAAGTTTAATGTGGAGGCCCTAAAACATTAAGTACTGGTCCTTTTAAAAACAATCATGAGCTATGCCAATATTTTTGCCTTTTTTTTGTTTTTTTTCGGATGGGAAATCATCAAATGACTCCTCCCGCTCTGGGCGGAGCAGGAGGGAGTGTCAGACTTTTACTGACTAAAACCCATCCATATTCCTTCATCGCCCTTTGTGTTCCAGGGCCACGGTATCTCTTTCGAACAGTCCCACAGCCCCGGCAAGCGTCGGCCCTTGCGGACCCCTTCTTTTTTCTGAACCCCTCTTCTTGAGGCGCGCGTGGAACACGAACACGCCGTCGACACGACCTGACGTCATGAGACGGACGGACGGCGAGCTAGCCCATAGCTTACCGTCCACAAGGAGGGGATGGCGTCCCATTCCGTCTCGCTCCGGACCATGGATTGAACCAGGGCCAGACGCGAGAGGTCGCCGCCGCCGATCGCCCGACACGGCGGTGCTCCGCCCAAACGGAGCACACCTCCACAGTGTGCTCAACCGTGTCCTCTGGTCGATCCTCGCAATGGAGCACCCGGGCGTTTCCTCCAGCCCGATTCGGTGCAGGAACCTCCCGATACAACCGTGTCCGGTGAGGACCTGTGACAGGCGGAAGGGGAGGACGCCGGTGGCACCTCTCAAGCCACTCCTCGAAGAGGAGACTTATCGCCACTATTGTGGCGTGCCCTGAACGGGGTTGCGACAGTCGCTCTCTCCATGTCGCCATGAGATTACGCCGGAAGTCTGTCCGCTGAGCGACAATTTGCCGTGACAGCGGAGTTTCCCCCCGGCGTAGCGCCTCCTGCCGCCATTCGTGCAGGCGCGCGATGACTATCGCCTCCAGATCCCATGGCGGCTGTCCGGCAAGGAGGCTCGTCGCCTTGCGGGAGATCGTGCGGTACCCACGGGCCAGCCGCGCCGGCTACCACCTGCCGGGGCGCATTCAGATAGTAGGCGGCGTAGAGCCTCCGGCAGGAGGTGTTTGGACCCCCCAGGTTTGGCAGGAGCCTTAGTTCCAAAATGCTACGGTAAAGTCTACAACCCGCCACCGCACTCAACTTGCAACTGCGATCACGGCAAGGGGTGACGCATGGTCGGTCCAGTCATTACTGCTCTCGTTAATCAATAACCCGACGACACACGAAATCTCACCGCGCTGCACTCCGCAAAATTACACCATCGCCATTGGTAATTACACTACGAAATGCTCTCCGATTGGTCGATCGACGCTCAAAGGACTTTAATCGACCAATCAGGAAGCAATTTTCGTTTGACAAAGATTTTTTTGGTTTCTACACTGTAGCTAGTATTTTTTGTCTTTATTTTTCAATTTTGCTTCTTGTTTTCACGTTATAGTTAGTTCCTGCTAACATTTGTAATATTATAAACCAATTCAATTCCTACGCATTCTCCATGACTGTGAATGAATTAGTATCAATTAAAATAAATAAAAATAAAATTAGCCTTTATTGCTGTATATACATAGTTACAAAACATTGAATCTAACTAACCATATTATGTATATATTTTATTACTTATATCTAATTTCATGTATCGGCATTTGGTTCACAAACAGCTTGTCTTCCGACATAGGCCTTCTCTAAACATTTCCATTTTTCCCTGTCTCTTGCCACTCGGATCCATTCTGGCCCCGCCTCTTTTTTGATATCGTCCTCCCATCGTTTAATTTGTCGCCCTTTGTTTCTTTTACCATCTTTTGGGTACCACTCCGTTACAATTTTGGTCCATTTCTCTTGTTTTTCCCTTAACATGTGTCCTGTCCATTTTTAACATACTGATAACACATAACATAACGTGCGTTCTCCCAGAATTGGTTTAAATAATAATACCATATTAGGTTAAATAATGAAGACACCAATACTAGCTACTACTTCTTAAACATGCCATAGACTACATTTATTTTAAGTCCTAATAACCCCTAGAACACCATTAGAACAAAAGGTAGAAATAAAAGTGATCCGGTAATCCCAAAAACACAACGACGAAACGGGCAAGTCCTAAACAAATACGTGGGAACGGCCTTGAACCGTCCATTTATTCCAAATGGACCCTCGGCATGGGACTAAACATTTGTTGAAGGGAATTAATTCCGTAAGGACTATCGAGTTTTTCTCTACCGAAGATAAATAAATAAAGCTGTTATGGATAGACAAACACACATGTTTGGAGTTTTCGCTGAAAGGGTAGGAGGCTTTTGACTCTTCAAAAAGAATATTCAATTTTAGGTTACCGAAATCCCTTAGATTTACCTTTTGCTTTTTCAAAAAAGATAATGCAACTTCAATATTAATAATCTTTATAGGACAAGTTCTCTGAATCTTAATATCAGCCCATTTTCCAGAGGCGAATCCGTAGAAACTAACTGTGAATTTATTTAATTAAAATAAATACGAACGTTCACGATCAGCATTTGTGAAGGTTCCGCTGAACCAAAATATTTCAAGTAGAATTAACTCTTAGTGAGTTAGGCCTAACAATGAATGATAGAACTGGGACGAAAGCTGATTGAGGTTCAGGTGTCACCCTAATGTTTCAGAGGAGATTTTATATTTTTGTCGCGAAATTCATGCAGAAATTATGGATTTGTAATGCATGAGTGACGGATACCTTAACACGTCGATTTGAGCGCTCAGTGTTTCTAAAAATGTGGAATCTGGAAACTTGAACAGAATTAGAAGACAATTAAACTTGTGGGAAAAATGGGTACTGTTGCGTCATTTTTTGTATTATCAATGTAAAACAACAATTTTATTTACGTTACAAATTATGACTATGTCTTGAATGAATCGGTTGATGCCACTCACCCACTTTGACTCACTTTGCAGAACTAACGAATCCTCGCTTATTTTTTTCCTCATAATCATCGAAAAACATTAGAGTCCTAGTAATATATTGATTTAGGAATGTGTAAACACTGACCGAAACACATGTAACGTGTCTACACAAATGCTTTTGCTATATTTTTGTGAAGTTGCTCGTGGGAAGACCCAACTACTCAAACACTTTACACACGCCCGATGGAAGATCTATCGGGATTTTTATGGATTAAAACATTAACATCACTCCAGTAGTCCCCGGAGGGTTAGGCAGAGGTGTAGCTATAATAGTATATCGACATTTCACTAGGTGAGCAGCGGTGGCCCAGTGGTGGCGGTCCCGACTAACGAACAGTAAGTCGTGGGTTCGAACCCAGATAGGCGCATTACTTTGTGTAACCACTGCTCTCAAAACGGTAAAGGAAAACATCGTGAGGAAACCGGCATGTCCTACAACTAAAAATTTCGAAGACATGTGACATCTACCAATCCGCACTGGACCCGCGTGGTGGATTATAGCCCATTCCCTCTCATTGAGAGGAGGCCGTGTCCCAGCAGTGGGAACATTATATGCTGATGATGATTTCACTAGTTATGATGTTTAAATCCCATGTAATAGGGGGTAGCAAAGATTTGACGGATTTTAGGTATTATTTCTACACTCAGCTTCGGTGAGGCCGTGTCCCAGCAGTGGGAACATTATAGGCTGATGATGATGAGCTTCAGTGAAGTTCTTCACTGAAAGCAGCTGCTGCTGCGTAGTACACGCAACTGACGTATGTATGACCAGATGTATGAACGACGAACCAAAGTTTGTATGTAAACAGATGGCGTTCTGTACTTTCTGTGAAAGTTCCATGGGAAAAAGGTATGAATTTATGAATATAATATGTTTGTTTCACAAAGTATTTCTTCTTACCTCCCAGTCTCAGTTCAGCAGCTGCCTGCGCGCTGTCCAGGTCCCTCTCTGCGAAGCATTGGTACATCCCTCGGTGAGCCCTCACGACCCCGTGAACCCTCAGCACCCTCTCCCCGCCCCCCACCGGCACGCCGTCGTGCAACCATCTGACCCGCGCGTCCCCGCCTTCCACCGAGCAGTTGAACGTCACTGAGCTGCCTGAGTTTGCTACCTGTACGAGAATGTTTGTTTTTGATGAATGCATGAAACATTAAGTAAAACACACTTAGTCCAATCGTCATAATTATTTTGATTTATTTCATTTCGTTAGAGAAGCGTTTTCAGCAAGCTCTTTTAGTTGATACGAGCCACATCAGATTAATCAGAGGTTTTACTAAATGCAAGTCAACATTCAAAACCTATGGTTGATTTAGTTTTAAACCAAAACATTTGAAATTCAACTTGCATTGAAATGAACATTTAGGTCAAACCAGTCCACGCCTATAGTGACAGGTGACACAAAAGAGACGAATTAACCCAATTAACGCTACTGTCGGAACTCGATAAACAAGCGACAAATACGAGCGAGTCGACTCAAGACGATCCTGCGAGTTCACCTCATAAATTATTCAGCAGGACATCACCTAGTGACTACGTCACGCCGCGTGTCGGCTCAAACTGGATTACTAGGGCTACTACCAATGGCAGGTCCACCTACATCTTACAAGTATTTGATCCGATATGTTGGGTCTTCAATTACGTTATATTGGTACGACATTTATTTGCACGAAATGTAATGAAATTCGGTTTGTAACGAGCCGTTTAAGATGAGATCGAGTATATATGTTCCTAAATTATTTACTTGGGTGTCAAATAGTAACAAAAAGTCAAAATGATTGCCATGGATATCTCTTTTATATAATTCAAGTAAAAACCTACCTCTTCAGGTCTGATTAGCAGGCCAAAATAATTTTATTTTCCATAGTTATTATAATTAAATTCGAGACACCTTTCACTGGTGATATCATAACCAAACAGTATTTAATACAAACTGGAAACAGGTCTGAAAATAGTCATTACTGGAAATAGTCGTCTGTTTGGGATCAGTGACAACAAATTAATTTACTAATAAAATACAACCCATGCTATCAATGTAATCCTTTGGCTGCTACAACATCTTCGGGCCAAGAGAGGGCGACCTATTCTCTGTCGGAAGCTCTACAGCAATAAGGAAGTGATCGGCGGTCCATTGATAGTTGAGAAAGCTCGGCTTGAATCGATGGCATGTCCGGCACGGTGACAACCCTATGACTAGGGAGGTTGGTAGGACCGCTATTCAACATAGTACGTGAATAATTTATTGTTATGGTCAACGATATACATGTTACATACTCCAGGGGAATACCTATGTAGATAAAATATGGGACTGTGGTGAAATACTAAGACGTAGATTTTGGCAAAAAACAAATACATACCTATATTGGATGTTTTATATGGGTTAGGATGACCTTATATCATATTAAAATGTTAGAAGTAAATAATAGATTTCTTACAAAAGCCAGATATTTTGACATTGTCCTTATTATACTAGTAAAGAATAGTTAGTTGCGAACTATAGGTCCAAAACAAATGAAGAGACCCTATTTTAAATTCATCAATTTCACGTGCCAAGCTATTAGCAAACTTCTGATCTTGAGATAAACTAATGAAAACACTTTTGTTCAGTTCTTAATCAAATTATGTACAAGCAATATTTACTTGTGAATTAAATTACAGCCAATCAAGCTGGCTTTATTAAATTTAAAGGCTGAGTCTCAAAATTAATTAAAAACCAGAATAAACGTTTCATGTCTGAAACAATAGACGTCTGTCTGTTGACAAGGCCATTTGGAGATACACTGATTTGTTTTTCACGTTAGTCAAATTGATTGATGTAAACACGGAAAACAGTAAACAATTTCGGCAGGAACAATGGCTAGTGATATAGGGCACAATTTATTTTTAAATTCTGTTTTTTTATTTTTTGTAAAACTGAACTGAACCAAAACTTAAATGTCATTTGTGACATTCGCCAAACCGCACTGCCTATTCCCGACTGGGCTCTCGTCGTGAACTATGTTCCACTCCCTCTCAAAAAGAAGAGCCCTGTGCTGTTTGACAATCATTGAATGTTCCAGCTCGCAGTTACTATTTTTTTCATTCAAACATTTCCTAGAAATATGAAATAGACGAGCAAAGCGTGTCATTGAATTCCAGTGCAATGCAACTGACGCAGTTATCCGGCACGAAACATTGAAATGTTTAAAATGTTTTCCATATTTTTAATTCATGACAGAGATAATTTTTCGCCGCCATTGTCTCCAAGTTGCATTTCAGTGAACGAATTTTTCACGTAAAATGATTAATTTATTCAGTGTTTGTGATTTTTGAAGTTACTGCCAATAAATTGTGGTGAACACAGATCGAATTTATTTGATTTTCACTAACTGTTGATGGTTGACGTAAGGCCCATACAATAACACGAGATTATTCTTATCATACACAAAACGAGATGCCCACTTACGGCTTGATTTGAATATTACACATGTCTCTCTTCAAACTGTCGCTAAACGAAGTTCAAATTTAACTCCAAGATTAAAAAAAAACCTTGTTCCGTTTCTAGTGTTTATGACAATGTAAGTGACACAGTTTAAAAACTTATGTTTTGAAAGTATTACATTTTGTAGTCAATGTATCTTAATAGTCCCGAAACGGAAGATTCTTTTATTTAACGCTTACTAAATGAAAATATAAATGAGTTTACACGTGGAGCGATTGCGAGCGATATGATTTATTGGCATGATCTTAAAATTCCTGCTAACGAAAAGTTCAGTGGAATTTCAAATAGCTTTTACGACTAAATTAGTTTGTCGCCGAAAGGCTTTTACTGCGTCGTATTTGATTGAAGGAAGGGAAGTAGGAATATAATTTATCTCCGATGACTCTGCTGCAGCGAGCAAATCTCAGCATTTCTTGGAACTCTGTCGGGTAAACTATAATTTATCACGCTTTTTAGGGTTCCGTACCCGAAAGGTAACCAACGGGACCCTATTACTAAGCCTCCGCTGTCCGTCCGTCCGTCTGTCTGTCTCTGTCACTGGGCTGTATCTCATGATCCGTGAAAGGCAGACAGTTTAAATTTTGACAAAATGTGTTTTAGGTTCTGTTGCCGCTACAACAACAAATACTAAAAACAGAATTAAATTAATATTTAAGGGGGGCTCCCATACAACAAACTAGTTTTGTCTAATGTTGTGTAGATAATGGTACGGAACTCCGAAACTACGGAAGTCCGACTCGCACTTGGCCGGTTTTTGTTTTGCTATCCTGTCTAGTGTCCCACTAAACAGTGGGACACTAGACAGGAGGGCATCCCTTTTTTCCTTCGAAATCTGTATCTTGTCCAAATTCTGGCCGTGTTTGCCCAGCTAACAAGATTAGATCGTGACACCAGCTTCACTGCAGTCTCCGTAGACGGTGATCACGTTTAATAAACTAAGTTTCCAGGTTGGATTATAACTAAATTATCCAGAACAGACAGACAGCTCCGCTAACACAAGCTCCTCGCCCCATCTTGTCTATATTCGATGAGCGAACCGCTTGGATCACATCGTGCGATGTGTCTCCTCGCTCTGTGATCTGAATACTTATTTTTCAATTTTTGCAACGTCACCCGCCGCTGACGAGAATTTAGCCGCTCGTCCAAATACAGATGTAGCAACGTTCGGGACAATTGTGTTTTCTGTTAGCCCTCCTTATGTAATAAAAGAAAATGTCGGGAGGTTTCTCGTGGCTTGAAACGTACGCTGTTTATTCTCTGACAAGTTCGGAATAATGCGATCGAGTTGTGCGTATCTATTGGTCACGTCTTTTTTGTACGAAGATAGCGATGGAATTTGGCGTAGAAATGTTTAAGAGTAAGGAATTTATTGGGTGTCGAAACACTTTTCGAGTAATAGGATGCAGACTAGATTAGTTTAGTTAGTGTTGTTAAAACTTTGAATGAAAACGTTGCGTTTCATTTTATTTTGTTGACTTAAAATAGTTTTTAGAATTGTATTTGAACCAAATATGGCTATATGGCATCTATTCATCTTTGATCTCGGCTAATAATACTAAAACTAGTCAAATAAGAAGTCTTCTAACTGGTCTAGTGGTCGCAAGTGCTACTGCTGAGTACTATTGGGTTTTTCCGGTATTTATCCGGATTTGTACCGGTTGGGGCAAGAGACTTAAAAAATGGCAAAATGTGTAGGTCACCTAGCGTTCGGGGAATACACAAACATGATGTTAAGTTAAAAAACAGGATCCTCACCTGCAATTGCGGATGCACACTAACAACCAGCCGGGACCGGACCCTGAGCCTGGCATCCCTCCTCTGCTCCCCGAACTGGTTGTGCGCCCTGCAGGTCCACACGCCGCCGTCAGACAGCTGCGCGCGCCGGATGATCAGCACCTGCTCCGACACTGAGATCCTGATGCTGTTGGACACGGGGCTTAGGCGGCCGTTTGAGTGGCGAAACCAGCTGGAAAAGGTGGCAAGTTTAAGTACAAGACTTCCAGGTACTACAAAAATATTGATAAAAATTAATGCAGTCATGTTCCGGAGTTATCATCAGGATTTACCTAGGATATAATAAGTATAGTAAGGTCTTAGTTGGGCCAGGAGTAAATTCCGATCGTACGAAACCAAACTGTAACTGTGTTTGTATTTTATTAAGGCATGTATTTATTCTGGCCGTCTGTGTAGCCTACCTAAACAGCTGACCGCCATAATGGGAACGAAGCCAAGTGGGTTTCTCATTGCAACAGTGTATCCTTCACAAAAGTTATTATGTAATGCACTTTCATTCTCACTTATCTTTTTTGAGCGAAAAACAAATATTACGGCGCATGGATTTCGTTCAGGTTTCTCTAAAATTGCCATAACTGGCGTTGTAGAACTAAATTGTGTGAATTGGTGGCACAAACTAGAAGTTTTGATGTAATCTGTCTAAGTACCTGTAAGTGGGCGGTGGACTGCCAATCGCGCAGCATACTAGTCGGATGTCTCCTCCTTGAGGCACCATCTCGTCTTCAGATACCGACAGCATTCTTGGAGCCATGCTTGTTGATGCATCTGTAAGAATAGGTTCTATTACCTAATATTCCGGCACATCCGTTGGAATAGTCCGTTTGGTTTCTCTTCCCCGAGGACTAGCTAGTGCCATATTTAACTCTGACTTATTTATGCAACCCTAATACATTGATTTGAAGGTTAAGGGCATGATAATGATAATTCTTACTTGTGCCATTTGTAATCAATCATTATACAATTTTCCCTGCAACCTTACTTTTTACTTTTGTTCTTGGCTGATTAGATATTGTAGGTAACCGTTCACCATTCATACAATTATTTCAGGGCTCACAGTTATCATTAATAAATAAGAGCTATAGTTGGCGCCAGTTAAGATGAGAATAGCGGTCATTGCCCTTTCCCTAATATCTCTTCGTACGAACCAAAACAAATAAACCATGTGTATCGTTTTTCATTACAAAAAAAGTTGAAGATCACGATAGGTGACGATTCAAGACTTGAACAGGCTTATTTTTGGTTTTCAAAGTTCATCATCATGTTGGGGTCGGCTTCCAGTTTTCCCGGATGTAGCTGAATACCAGTTTTTTACATGGATCGACTGCCTATCTGACCTCCACAACCCAGTTAGTACCGGGTAATAATTGATTTGAACGTAACCCCTTGGTAAGACTGGTTGTCAGACTTTTTGGGCCTCTGACTAACGACTCTCAAAGATTTACAAATGACAGCCGGGACCAACGGCTTAACGTGCTTTCCGTGGCACGAAGGAAACACGGTATGTAATGGGTGGCCACCCATCCGCAAATCAACCTAGGCAAGCACGGGTTAACCTAACGATCGACCAGAGCGGCTGTTATTATTTAGCCACGAACTCCTCAAAAAGTTTTGGTTTTCAAAGTTAAGAAGTTTAATAGGTAAATGTAAGTGGGCCAATGATCGCTGTTCTCATCTGAACTGGCACCAACTATAGTGTATTTAAATATTGATACTAACGTGAAACAGTGACCATTGCCGGTGGGCTCCTCCTCTTCTCCCCAGTGAGCGCATGCTGGGCCTCGCAGGAGTACGAGCTTCCGTCATCAGGACGAGCGTCGCGCACCACCAGGATGTCGCCGCGACTGCCACCCACTATGTAGCGACCACCTGGAACAAGCTATGTCGTTAGAAAGTTTCATATCTTCTGGACTGATGTCCTGTTAAGACTCTACATTATGATGTCTGAAGTAAGGTTGGCAGTATTTAAAACATCTCTAGTTTCATCTCCGCACGTTTTTTACCAACTATTCCACGATTGGAGTCGTAGTAATGGGGTATTTTTTTCATTATTCTAGGGATCAGCGACAATCTACGAATGGAGCTATTTAATTTTTAATTCTATTTTTTCCTAACTGCCTCCACAATCTAAAATCTTGTTTCAATCAGACCGTACAATTTCAATCAAAATCGACTGACTACTGATCTCCACAGATACAATCAGTAACAACCGCTCATATTATAAGGTGCAGGTCAAAGCACGGCTGAGCACAAACAAGCTTTCTATTTGATTGAACTGCAGCCTTCTCTTTCGATACATCCATCAACATCCTACTAGGAAGCTGAAGTGACATAGACGGGGGTGGGTACGCGGGTGGAGGTACTAATAAGAGGTTTAGACAGAAGGTCTACTAAGAAACGAACACAAGAGAAACACCAATATAAAAAAAATAAGAAGTACCATTAAAACTGCAGCTGTTCGTGGTTATGATAATTATAACTTCCTCACACCTGAAATCCCGCATTCCACACATTTTTGTTACCTACCTATAGGGGGCGAGCTTATTGCCATCAACCGGGAACACGTCCTGTCTCTGGGCTGCTACTGTGTAAGTCCTGGATGGAAAAACCTAAAAACACTGCCCGACCTGGGAATCGAAAACAAAGCAGGAGCGCTTGCGACAACATGACCAACGAAACAGACTATTATGATTTTTTAAGCAAAACCATAATGAGAAAATGGTATCTGAATTTTATAATGTTCTTACTCTTTGACAAGTTTCCTATTCGCCCAGTAGGTACTTTTTATTTATGCATGCCCAAACTTGAGGTTACCAGTTTTATTGGACGGTGCTTCTGAAAACACTTTATGTGTGGAGGACTGGAGGAGGTAGTGAAACGCTCATGACTTTGAAATTAGGAGACAACTTCGATCGAGTGCACTTACCCATTTATAGCTCGGGGGTGACACCATTTGACCGACGTTGACGTACCTACTCTTTGTGTTGGACAGTCGGAGCCAAAAGTGACATCACACAAATTGTAAAAAGTTATCCCCGCCACCGAAAAAAGAATTTGAAATGCTTTTCTGGAAGCTCGAAAATTGAAACCGTTTGTAGTTTTCAGTGCTGATAAAGTTCAATATTTTGCTTTTACTATTATGAAGATCAAACTGAGGGGTAGGTGTGAGTTGTTGTTGCTTTACGATCGCGTTAACGTAACCTTCATGTTGTACTTTTCTTTGTACTACAGCTGAATTAACGACCTCTGGTGACAAAAATGGATCTTAAAAGTTATTCCGTACAAATTGAAATGTACTATTTAAAAACTAATCCAACTAAATTTTTGTATACATTATACAAGATGAGAACAGCGGTGACCCAGTGGTGGCAGCCCCGACTTACGAACAGTAAGTCGTGGGTTCGAACCCAGACAGGCGTATTTCTTTGTGTAACCACTGCTCTAAAAACGGTGAAGGAAAACATCGTGAGGAAACTGGCATATCCTAGAAATAAAAATTCGAAGACATATGACATCTACATTGGAACATTATAGGCTGATGATGATGATGATGATGATGATGATAATGCAAGATTGTTTTTGACGTGATAACGTCTTATAAATCGATGAACATCGGCTGCATGCACGAAAAAGTGTCACACCGTTCCGCGCGCCAGTCACGTTTCGCCTAACTCATCAACGCCGAGCCCAAACCCTTGGACCTATAAAACTGAAATTGTGCGCAGTGGTTTCCTTTATAATGTAGACAAGGAATAAGAAAGGATTTTTTGAAATTCAACCCCTAAGGGAGTTAAATAGGGGATAAAAGTTTGTATGAAAGTCCGTCAGTTTTAAGGTTAGGATCTTAAAATTTTGTGTTTACGCTGACGATTGAAAATAATTTATACATGTCTCAGCGCTTTTGATAATTCCACCCCCAAAGGGGACACACCCAAAATTGTATAGAGTTGTGTATGGAAAGTCCTTAATTTTCGAAGTAAAAATCACAAAATTTATTATCTAGGCGTATGGTTGGAAGCTAACGCAATGGTGATGTTAGAATTTCAATCCTTAAGGGGGTGAAAAGAGGGGCGAAATTTTGATTTTTAAGTTAAAATCACTAATATCATGAAAATTTGTATTTAGCCTTTTGGTTGGTAATTAATAATAACATGTATCAGAGTTTCAGAAAAATCATTCTAGAAGAGTGTAATGATAATTCAATTCAATTCATAAAAGTATGCAAAATTTTCATCAATGTTTTCCTATGACGTTATCACGTAAAATTATAGTCCGTAAAGCGACAACCATTTTTTTCGCTAATAAATACTCATTCACACACACTCGTTTTTCTCACTTACCAAAAACAAATTAGCATAACCTAACCTTGCTGTTCCAGTTCAAAACGCTTGTGTGTGGTACGGTACGGGCGCGGCGGCATGGCGGGGCGTCTCGCCGGTCGTCACCGTTTACGATCAGATAACTTTCAAGCGAGACTTTTTCAATGAATTCTAAATGCGCGACTACCTCGGCTCCCCTTCGCGCTCGAGCGCTTTGTTTCACGATTGTCGACTGTTAACTGATCCAGTCGATACTATTGTTACTTTGTTTGGCTTTTAAGCGTTTTTCTTTATAATAATTTAAGAGGGTAAGAATGCATTTAATATTGATGCAATATTTTTGGATATTAAAAACAGGGTAAGCCACTAGGTAAATGATACTTTCGGATAACGCATCAATTATTTTGTTTTGTAAATACCTACATGGCAGAAGCCAAACAAAAAACAACATGACAGCTCCGTTATGAAATGCAGATAGTAATGAATATACACACATCAACACGGTCTAGGGATATTTTAAAAAAAGCGAATTACTATCAATGTGTTAATTATTTATATGACATGTATATATTTAAAAGATACGTTATTTAATATTCTACCATTTTTTAATAATGGTTAAGGTATAGATTAAAATTTCAGGATTTTATGGAAAAAAAATGAAGCATAGACGGAAACCTGATGAATGAACTTTTAATTTGTGAGTAAAAACTGAAAAAAATAGAAAAATCATTTAATTTGTGTTTATAAACTTGAAGTTAGTAGTCTGAGAAAGCGCCCATGATGTTCATAACACATCGGCAACGATTCGGCATGCTCAGAACAAGGTTGTCAATGTCTTGCTGCGGAATATTGTCCCATGTCCTTCTGAGGTGCGCAAAAAGTTGATCTTCTGTAGCCAGATTTTCAGGAACTTCCTTCAGAGCTCTTCTTTGCAGCATATCCCACGCATGCTCAATGGGATTTAGATCTGGCGATTGAGCAGGCCAGTCTAAGGCCCTAACATTATGTGTATGTAACCAAGCTGCTACCGTTCTCGCCGTGTGTACCCGGGCATTGTCGTGCATGAGCAGGAAATCTTGCCCCATTTGTGTTCTGTGGGGCAAGATTACGGGCCCCAGCACCTGTTGGACGTATCGTTCTGCCGTCATATTGCCCCGCACCCAAACGAGATCCGTCCGTCCTCCAAGACGAATTCCTGCCCAAACCATAATTATTCCTCCTTGGTATGGGTGAACTTCCTGAGGGTTCTGGAGACGGCTCCATCGTCCAGGAACTCGCCAAACACGCGTCCTTTGTGAATCTGGATGGAAGCCGAACCTGGATTCATCCGTGAACAGCACATTGGACCATTGGTCACGGCCCCAGTCCACGTGGTTCCGAACCCATTCTAATCGTCGTCCACGATTGCCTCTCCGTAAAGGTGGGACCCGGAGTGGTCTACGAGAGCGTAGATTTCTTTCATGCAGTCGCCTTCTTACAGTTTGGTCACTCACAAGCACTTGGTGTTCCACTCGCAGCCTTTGGACCAATTGAGTCGCCGTTGCATTTGGTTGTGCTCGCGCAGTAATTTGCAAAAATCGGTCTTGTCTGGGGGTAGTGATGCGACTTGGCCCCCGGTGCCTCTCCGCTACTTCACCTGTGGCACGATAGCGTGTCCATAATCTTGAAATTACATTTTGATGGGTCCCTATGGCCTCAGCAACATTACGCTGAACAGATCCAGCTTCCAGCATTCCCACAGCTCGTAACATCTCCGCCCTCGTCAAATGTCGGCGTTGCATGGCTACAATACCTCAATTTTAACTTTATCTTTCGTTTAAAAATGAGAAAAAACTGTAACTAAACGTAATTCGTATTGTTTTCTAAATTTCGCACAAATGAAAATTCCCTCTCCTATACATCAACACATTTTTATGCCACCGAAACAAAAGAATTTTCAAAAATTTGAATTTGGAATTAGTCTGAGATAAATTACAAACAAATCGGTGTATAAAAGATTCCAATGCGGCCAGTACTTTTCGAGTTATTTAATTGAGTATGAAATATCCCTAGACCGTGTTGATGTGTGTAGATTGCAGACAATAATTAAATCCACCAATCAAAATATTTGGCAAATTACATTGACATTCAATTAAAACAACAGCCATTGAAATTCCACCTTTATTATTTTTTTATTATAACTATTTTGATTATTTACGTATCATGCAAACAATAATATATTAAACAAAGTAAACAATCACAACAAAAGTGAAAAAATAATTACATCGTTTGCTCTCATGCAATCGAGTTGATGCCTACCTTATGACGTCACAACATGTCTGGTTCGTCGGTGCGGAACAGAATAACGAAGTTTTAATTAACGCCCTTTTGAATCCTTTGTGCCAAAATATTGTCGATTGTCAACCGAATAAAATCAACTTGCGAATTGAATACAATAGAGTTAAGTTTCTGTGAATATTTCAATTGTTTAATTTTGTTTTCTGCGCTCTCATCTTAGGCACCTCGAATAGCGAGTCAGTAGTATTTCAAAGATATACAAACAATCTGGCCGTATCCCACAAATTACGACGTAGTAATACTTTTATTTATAAAGCTAAAGAAAATAACGAGAAGCGCATATTTTTTTAATATTCTGAAGCAAAAACAAGTAACGTGGAAATATCTTAACATAGTTACCTACAATTTTATTCAAGGTATCTGGCACCTGTTAAAATTACTTTCAAAATACTAAAAGAGAATCATGAATTTCAATTATTATTTAAATTAGTATCATAAAATAAAGAGATTTAATTTAGCAAAGACAGAAGTGGGCCATGAACAACAAGAGAACTCACTCCTGAATAAAATAAAAAAGACTGATTTACTTTTAATTTCGTTTGGAAACTTGTTAAATTACTTTTGAGAGTAATTTATGGTAAAATTTGTAAAGTATCTGTCTCTGAAGACAATGTCAGCGATGTAGGATTAAAATTTATCTGGCATTTATCTTCCATAGCCGCTGTTGGGCTGAAATTCAAGTTATTTCGGGTTCATTAAAGTAATTCAATAATTTAGATAGGGTTCTTAAAATCGGTTTAAATGTGAAAACGACCTATGCCTATAATAACACTAACATCACACTTTTTTTCTTTTACTTCGAAAGCAAAAAAAAAACAACTTTCCAAAATACACAAAAATTTCGAAAGCACGTCCCTTAATGGCAAAACAGCAAGCAACACATCCATATCGATGGTAATCGGGCCATGAAAACTTTTTCTTAAGGACCCGAAAAAAATTGCAAAAGCCTCTTGAATCTTGTCTTTAATAACCTCGTCGAAAAATTAACTGATCCTTTATCGCGGCCTTAACTTGTTTTATGCGAACTTTATGAACGGTACGTCATTCAAATAACCATAAAAGTGAATGTTGGGGGCTGCTCAATGAATGTATACAGTTGGAGCTTCGCGGGGCTCCTGCTGATCGGTGACGCGCGATAAGCCGAGCAACGTCTGTCGCTGCTCGATAAGAGTCTGTAAAAATCTCCGCTTAAAGCAAGATGTGACCTTTTTTAATTTGAGTTATGTAGAGTGAGTTTATGGCGGCGGTGACAGAGAAATTGGATATATTATATATTGATAAATTTAGATAGTTTGGATGGATATAAAATTAAAAATTGATCTTTTGTCGAATCAAATAATGTCCCAGTACGAATACAATAAATATTACAGTGCCACATAAACGCCCGGTTTCTGAAACGAAGATCAACAAGAAAATTAGCTCATAGATGTCAAGCGTGCGTAACCTGCTATGATTGGTTGTTTGATTTACCAACAGCTAATCAGTTCTGAAATGGAGGGAAGTGGAAATTACGGTTTTTTCCTACTCCTCCACTATACTTTTCTGATTAATTTCGTTGCGGGATCCAAGACAGTTAAATTCATTCTCTGGGACTTCGTCGAGCTTCATTGTCTCGGCGCTTTTCTTGTGGTCGCCACTGTTGATTCTGGCATTCAGGAGTTACAGTGGTTTGGGAACAGTGTGGCGGGCTTGTCCCAATTAAAAAAAAAAAACTAATCAGTTCGCTTGACTTTCGCTTAATTTTGACACGTTGATGATGTTCGTTCTAAAACTTGGTAGGTACAGCAAATTGATTTGTATGCAATAATTTTAGAACTAACACTCAAAAATACACTCAAATATACGATTTTTGCAAAAAAATCAAATTTCTTGACAAACAAAAACGGTCCTATGGTTTAAACGTAAGTCTAGTTTCTTTAACAATTTCTGTATCGCTGCTTCAAGGCCTGGGCTTCTTTAATGGATACATATTTACATGACAATCCATATTATTCTACAGGCAAGAGCAATACATGTAGAATACATTAGCTGTTTATTTTCCGGAAAGCAGTAAAACTCAGCTGAGCGAGCGGAGCTAAATGATGCTTGTACTAAATGTGCACGCTCATGACGTACTGCCAAGTTTACACCACTCGTCTTACAGCGGCGAAATTAATATGACCTTAATTAAGTTGTGTTAAATGCTACACTTTTCCAAAATGAACTAAAATATTTGAAAGTAAATTCAGTGTAATATTATTTAACCGAAACTCACTAACACTGGATTTCACCAATGAAACTAAACACGATCAGTATGCTTAGTGTGAGTTTTTTTTACGTATCGAGGGCGTTTACGCAAATTTGTATGGCGCTGGGTAAGCGCCACTTAGCGTTATACGTGAGAACTACATATTTTGAGTGATATTAGTATTTTTAATTTTATATCTATCTAATACTATCTAATACCTACCCACAGAATATTCAATACATCCAATTTCTCTGCGACGTAAATGTTAACGTAAACTCGATTTACGCGATCGAGACGTTATTCAAATTTTAGTATGACACTCGCACTAAGCATACCGAACAACCAAACGGCGTTTAAGAGCTATCAG
The DNA here is from genome assembly GCA_941918905.2 of Xestia sexstrigata. Classification (NCBI taxonomy): domain Eukaryota; kingdom Metazoa; phylum Arthropoda; class Insecta; order Lepidoptera; family Noctuidae; genus Xestia; species Xestia sexstrigata. The sequence continues at coordinate 24,997,029 of OW799201.2, forward strand.
TGTTAATATTCCAAAGTAATTATAGCCGACAAGTTTTGAATGCAGTTTAATGTATTCGAAGAAGTCTATTGTGTACAGTGAACAGTTTGGTTTGTCAATCATTATCATCAACATATGGTACTGATAAAATTTAAAAACAATCGAGATAAGTTTACATTCCTATTATTCCTATCCGACAGCAGTTCTCAGTGCGCATCACAAAGACGAAGTCTCCCGAGGTGTGCTGTTCATTCAAGATAATATTCAAAACCACAAACTGACAAACATTAAGTTAATAAATGTAAAGAATGGCGTGTTTAAGCTGTGACAGTGAGTTCCTCAAACTGGCCATGGCGGGCGGATATTAAATCAAGCGCAAAGTAATCTGCATAAACGAACGCGAAACTGCCAACTACCGCCGCCGCCGACGACCAACTGCATCTGTGCGGATCACTATAATAGATGGTGCAAATTAGTCCCTATTTGTTCAACTTCTTAGTTTTAAACAAAGAAAAATAGAAGCAAACTTTGCTAAAGTTTGGTTGTTGGCAGTTTATAAAGAAAAGTGTAATTAAGTTATGCAAAGGAATAGTGTCGTATATTAAAAAAAAAAAGGCTTGCTAACTTTGAACTAGTCAAATGAAATTGAATTTCGTGCCAGCATTTTAGTAGAGCAACGTACTTATCATTGTAATTAATCATCGGTCTCTCAAACCAAAATTAAAACTTTATAAGGAGTATGAATTGCAATAGTATTATAAGTGTTGAAAAAGCATGAAAATTTTTCAAATGTTGTAATACAGTTACAGTTGTTGGTAACGATTCATAATTAATTTTATCATTTCAATTGCAAAGTAGTATTTGATTGACCAAATGTATGATCATGGCGAAGCTAAAGGAGTATTTATGCAGTTTAGGATTGCAGCAGGTGGTATGCTTCTGTTTCTGCCGGGCATGGGAAAAAAGACGAGAGCCTAAGTATGTTATATTGATTAATTGATCAAAACAGTGCAATAAATGACAGCTATTTGCAACGTTGCCAACGTTCATCAAGTCTCTTCCAGTACAAAATGTGCGAGTTGTCTGTTTAAGCAAAGAGTGGTAATTCGTCGCAACTGCATCAAAGACGAACATTAAACTTGCATTAGCGACGCTTAACTTTTACCTAAAGTTTGAATCTTATTGCCGTTGCACGCTACACAGCGACAATTGAGAAAAGTTCCCTATTCAATTTGTACTGTTCTTCTTTATTAAACGACTGTGCAAAGAATTCAGAGAACCGTTGAATGGTAATGTTGTAGTTACTGCAGTCTAAGATAGGTAATTCATTTTATTCAACTGAGGCTTCCAGATTTACGTAATTACTACGTAAATCTGGAAAGTAAAGTTTATTGTTTATCTCATGAACTTCATTATTCTTAACTTCAAAATATTCTTTATCTAACTCTTCATCTTTGACCTGTCTTATTTAGTTTCAAATCACAACTGACATTCTTTACTTTTCAACCGACTTCCAAAAAGAGGAGGTTCTCAATTCGACTGTATTTTTTGTTTTTTTTGTTACCTCAGAACTTTCGACTGGGTGAACCGACTTTAATGATTTTTTTTTATTTGAAAGCTGGTGCTTTCCGTGTGGTCCCTTTTCAATTTAGTGAAGATCTGATGCTGATCTTCGGAGATATACAATGGAACTCTTCGAAAATAGACGGCAAATCTGCAGTGATTGCTGGAATCGCTTGGATATTTATTGTTTATACAACATCATGACGTAACATCACGCCTGTATGCTCTAAGGGGGTACGCAGATGTGTACAGTACAACCAAATTGTGACAGTTATGTTAGTTTCCATTTGATTGGAAAAGCTTATTACCATGATTGTATTGTTAACAATGTAAAATAAATGTATAGCAAATATTTGTATAGGATATTACAACGAAAAATGGAAAAATAAAAAACTTTTTTGCAAAAAATTCAAACCGACTTCAAAAAACAAAAAAGTGAAAAATAACTTTAGCTTCAGAAGTCGGTGGCAAAAAAAATGAATCAAACAAACAAGTCACCGACTTCTGAAACTAAAGTTATTTTTCAATTTTTTGTTTTTTGAAGTCGTTTTTATTTTTTGAAAAAAAGTTGTTATGTAAGATATAGCTAACACGGCATAGACTTTGTGTGACAGTTTCATGAACAATTAATTACCCTCACAGTACAAATTTAGGTTAATCACAAAGAAAGTATGTTGAAATGTTTCATTACCAATGTTTCTCTTAAGGTTAAAAGCCGAAAAAATAAGTAAATAAAGGCCAATAAAACACTCAGAATCCATTACAGAGAAGTAGGAAAATGTTCCGTGTTCAAGTTGGCGAAAGAGAAAGCTAACTTATTCGCAGTCTCCGGAGACGGATTAGCAACTCGTCAGTATTAGCCGTCGCCCGCGCCGTCATCAGGCCGAGTTACTTATTGCTGAGACCTTTGTTTTCACATCACATTAGGAGAAACTAGTCCTATATCATGTGCGAAGATGAATGATAATGTATAGCAGTGTTAGAAATAAATTATCACATTGGTTTGGCTGCCTTTTTCCCAGTTATGTTGGTGTCGGGTTCCAGTTTAACAGGTTTTACATGGAGCGACTTACTATCTGCCCGCCACAAGCCAGGTTTACTAGGTAAAACGATACCTCTTTGCAAGCTATCACCTACTCATTTAAACCATGAACATAACTATTTTTCAAACGAAGTTATGTCTGTATTGTCCTGCCTGTTTCTAACTACTTCTCATAAGAGAACCTTCTCATACAGGACTACCTGCTCTGCAAGGACCAACCTCACTAAATTCAATGGGCCGTACCTGTGCTGATAACACACGTAACGTTATCTCTCAATGATTATTAATTCAACATTCACCACAATCGTCCCATTGTCGACTAATCCTTTAATGCTCTCTGGTTACGGGGCCCTAGGTGGTTAAGACGCTGCTGGTTTTGTAATTGAGTATAATAATTGTGCTTATTGCGATTGGTCTGCGTGTAGGTGTATGAGGTCTTAACCGTAACTATTTAAATGAAGACAAACGTAAAGAAAGTATCAGCTGATACCAGTGAAATGAAATGAAGTCTCATGTAATCAATCATTGCAATAACTTATGTAAGTGGATACGGTAACAACATAAAATCGATCTAATCTAATCTATTCAGTTGACACTAGACAGCTTCAGGGAAAATACCTAAAATTTAGATAAGAGTTGAATTTGGTTAACTTAGAAATTAAGCAAATAAATACCATTTTGACGTTGTACCTACTCGTACAATTCAAGTTTTGTTGTAGAAAATTCTAAGAGGTTTTGTATTAATTAAGACGTTTGAAGCGCCGCCGGATCCCGTCGATAATTGTGTTACGCACCAGTCATTCCGCGGTTATCTTAGCGTTTCGGCTCCAATTGGCATTTTAGTGGCCTTCTTGTGAATCTGTTGTTCGTTGCTCATTCAAGATAAAATTGAGTTCGTGTCTGTTTGGATTTAAAGATTGCTTCCGTTTCATTATAATCGGCGGAAGCCGTAACAGCCAGCAGAAAGGAATTGTTTACAAACAGTGCACGCAGTGTTTCAAAACAGTGCACTCAAGAGATTTGTGAACAAAACAATGAAAATTGCTTTTCCCATATTAACTGGAAAAAATGATAGATTAACGAGAGAGAGAGAGAGATATTGTTCCTTGTTAACGAAAAGGTTCCACGTGTAAACGCCGAAATCAACAAAAAATAAATAGGCCAGATAAACATAAAATACCAAAACCGCCGAACAATAACAAGTTCTTCCAACAAATATAAACTTGAGCTTAAAAACAATCTCCCGGAAAAATATCCAAGAAGTTGAATGAGTCATTACCTCGAGGAGTAATCGAAAAAGAGCGGAAGCGTCCGTAAATGAAAACATTAATCGAATTTTCTGGTCCTAATCGAGAACTCGGAACTCATAAAGCAAGTTCAGGTCCCTTATTTCTGTCGCCGACAGCCGCTTCCTACACTTGGATTAACAAAAAATCTTAATTTTCTCCTTTCAAAAGCAATAATCGGCCGTTTGGCTCGTTCGCGAAAATTAATTTCGATTGTATAAGGTCCAGAGTCGGTATTGTTGGAAACTTTCCAGACGACGTATCTACTGGGACTGGAAGGTTACGTTTTAAAAACATGTTTGACTGAAGGGAATTCATTGTTGGGATCAATAAAAGAATTCTGGAACTGTAAATGTACATAAAAAACTTTTTCGAAGCAGATTACTCAATTCTTATAATTTTTCGATGAAAATAAAAAGTTCTATTGAGTTCTGAATCATATTTGATGGGTCACTGAAGTTTTTAGATCAATTGCTTATTCAAACACTTTTAGTCAGTAAGGATTGAAGTTCGGAATCTATTTTTTGTTTACAAGCAAAAGTTTCTTAGAGACTATGTCTCAAAAGACATAATGTCAATGACATAATCTTATTATATGTTTGATCACTGAAAGGAGAGTTATAAATATCTAGGTGCTGAAAATAGAGAAAGAAGCTATGCGAATTCAAATTGAGACAATCATCTAGACCTTGCAGATCTTTAAGACCTTCGGAGAGGAACACTTCGATCCGTATGCCTAACATAGGTATGGAAAGGTCTGGTGACAGTATGTTTTCTCATTTAATTATATTAATTTTAATGATTAAGCGTTACAGCTTTAAGCCATTTGGTTATTTTGGTTCAGCAGATTACAACAGTAAAACAACAACACTTACCAGCCTCAGCAGCTAGCGGAGCCAGTACCTCGCCATCTTTAAACCACCTGGCAACAGTGACATGGTTCCTGACGATGGAGGGCACGGTGCAGGTCAACAGTGCAGCTCCTCCAGCCACGCCGTGGGAGGACTGCACGCGCGCCTCCCACGGCACGTCCATTACTGAAATTGAAGGGGTTTGTTAACATGCTGAATCTGGTTATGATGTGGTGGAAATTAAAAATTCTTTTGTACTTTTAATCTAAGATATTCTAGAAATTTTCCCTAAATAAGTTGATTGATTTTATATTCACATTGTACGTTATTGTGGTAATATTCTATACCAACCAAGATTATGTGTGGAACAAAGACTGCCTGTATGTGTTTCGGTTTTTCTTACCAGAGTTTGTACAAAATACCGCCTACAACTTGTTATAAAAATCATTTTTTGTATTTTTGAAGTAAAAAAAGTGAGCTAATTTGTGTAATTTTTCACTTATTTAAAATATAATTAAAGGCGGGTGTTAAATTCCTATATTGTATTAATGTTGTTAAATTAGCAAAATTGTTGATGTTGTCAAGCATATGTTGGAAACCAAACATTTTGATTGGCTCATTTGTCAAATTCACGGTAAAATCAGTCATAAACCCAACAGAATCAGTAGGTAATTAATTTCTGGAATAAACCGGTATTGGTTCACGTGATTACGTCATATTATTGTTATGTTGTTAGTTTAATCGTTGCAAGCGCTACTACTACAGTCTTGTGTTCAATTCATATCATTGTGCTGTAACATCCGGAACTTTGGATTTGTGTGTGGTTAATGGCCACAGGATCGCTTCATATCACATGTGACTTAGACATATCTCTGTTTACTCTTCCTGGTACATACGTGATGTAATTTTTTATTTTATTTTTTATTTTTCCTAAAATGGCCAACCAACAATTGTTTACACTGTAAATATTTCGAGTAATTATCTACCATTATCTAAGGTTAGTGTAACAATTTTTTACAGGTTAGCACCGCATGCCCCATAAACATAATTTAGATGTGCCACAAGCACTGTACACTAATATAAGATTTATGTCATATAACTAAAATTAACAAGTTTAAATTAACATTATGTGAAGGAATATAAAACTAATATTAACAGTTAAAGTATTAACAGTAAAAGTAATGTATGTACCTATGCTAAATTTCATAATCCACGCTGACCTCTCACGCTAAGTCCCTGATGACCGCATTACGTCACAATCATACACAACCTCTATCAGTATAATCCTTCGCTCGATAGCTCTCATAGATCAGTGTGTCACTCATTATCTCACCCCCCCCCCCACCTCCCCCACTACAGCTGCGCACCCCTCCCTCACACCCCCGTAATGATGACATGACATCGAGTGACGTCATTAATTAAACGGGCCCACGTCCAGCGGAATTGGGTTAGCGGTTACTGCATGCATCAATTATGTGTAGTTCGGACGCCCATTGTGCCCGACTTTGGAGATTCGGTTAGAAGTTCGGTTTGGTTTAGTTATTGTTTATAATTACTGTGAATGTTTAGTTACAAGTTTTCAAGGAAATGGTATTGGAAATATTTGGAGAGCAGTTTCTTTGTTCACTAGAATTATAAAACAAATAAGATTTCTCAATTAGTAGCTCGAAAACTAGGTTCGTGCTCGGTTGATGGCAGTACCTATGTAACGAAAGACTTAAATATAAAACGTCGCACTGGCTACATTTCTGCCTAACCCACCGGAGACAACAAGCGTGATAATAAAGTAATTAGGCTTTTAGGTACTTAAGTAGGTACCTGTTTCGTTTAATGAATACTGTTCAAAATAACCCTATTTAAGAGGAATATCTAAATCTAGATAAAGACATTACTTTTTAACGTATACCTATAGGTAGATTCTAAAAACAACGTATAAAACGCTTGCTGACAAAAGACCTTAGGTAAAATGTTTCAAAGACTGGAAATATAATTTATCTGTTGCTAGAACAAGTGTTAGTCACGTATCAAAGGCTGCAAAGTTTTTTAGTTGTTTCGGGAATAAATAAGACAGATGGCTTCTACCTGATAGCTGACATTTCTTGTTTGGAGATAAATGATTCGAAATATTGCATATTCTTCAGGTAAACCTCTTTGTAGGGCTTGACCATTATTCACCCTTCCTATTTCCTACTAATATTATAAATGCGAAAGTATGTGAGAATATATGGATGCTTGTTACTCTTTCGCGCAAAAATACGGATTTAAATGAAATTTGGCACACAGAGAGTTTATAACCTGGATTAACACATAGAATATATTTTTATCCCCGTAGTACGACCCGGAGGAGCTCGTGGCTAAATAATAACAGCCGCTCGGGTCGATCGTTAGGTTAAGCCGTGCTTGCCTAGGTTGGTCTGTGGATGGGTGACCACCCATTACATACAGAGTTTTCTCCGTGCCTCGGAAAGCACGTTAAGCCGTTGGTCTCGGCTGTCATCTGTAGATCTTTGACAGTCGTTAGGTAGTCAGAGGCCCAAAAAGTCTGACAACCAGTCTTACCAAGGGGTATCGTATTACCCGGTACTAACTGGGTTGTGGAGGTCAGATAGGCAGTCGCTCCATGTAAAATACTGGTATTCAGCTGCATCCGGTAAAACTGGAAGCCGACCCCAACATAGTTGTGAAAAGGCTAGGCAGATGATGAGTACGATCCGGAGAGACAGTTCCCGAACACCACACGCATGAAGCCGCGGGCGTCTGATAGTTCATCATACTCGTATAATCATTATATTCTGACTAACATGTCACGTTATTTTATAAAGAACGGTGATCTATTTTATGTAAAATACAAAGGAAGACTGTTTGTCCTACAGTGGAATAATAATTTATTTCCATTATTATTCATAAATAAAAAATACAATTGACTAACTGGAAATTCATCGCCGTAATAGATATCTAAAGAAAGATTCAAACATTTAATTTGAAAGCGAGTTAGAAAAATCTGTAACTCGGGGTAATCGGATTTTTTCCTCTAGTTCAATTTTAATCCAATTATTAAGTTGGAGCCCTCGGGCTTTGACTCGGATTCTGTTTTGGTGTCTGCTCAGTTCACCCGTCATTTTAGGTGTTGTATTTTCTCGTAAAGAGGTTTATTGTAATCGGTTCAAAGCTCAAATTATATTACCGGTAATCACAATTTAAGGTTCATTTGATAACAAAATGTCCCCTCAAAGCACACGCCTCATGTTCTCCTTATTTTCTGCTCATTCTGCACAACCACTTACGAATTCCAGGACTCCAACAAAAAAACAAACGTAAATTAGTAACTTACTGGACGAACAAAATTAGAGAGGTAGTCAATCTACACAAATTGACAAGAAGAAATTTTTTTTTTATCATTTATCCAATCCTCAAAATAATAATACTTGGATGCTTTATTTGAGGAAGGTACAGTTGAGAGTAATCAAGGAAATGTTAGCGTACCTACACGTACTACACCTGCTAAGATGTATATTATTGTCTTGTATCTGTTGGTTGTCATATAACAATGTGACATTCAAACCCCACTGTCTTATCTCACCCCCACAAACCATAATCAGTTTACCCCAATTCTGTTCCAAACGGAGTAGAAACCATAAAATTAATTAAAACTCTAAATGGAAGCAGAAAACAATGTGTTGTAGACAAAGTGACAGCAATCAGGTAGCACATTAGTGGCGGGTTTAACAGGAATTACCCTCCTCAGCGCGGAGGTCGCATGAGGACTGACAGCGAATTGTATACATTAAAATGTGTCGCGAGATGTGGTAACAATTGTTTGTTTATCTTCGCGGTGTCGGAAATGTGAGAAAACAATATTTTGATTTGAACGTGATGTGGCAAATTTAATCTCGGAGATTCAGGTTTAATTTCATCGTTCGTAGTACAAAACGTTATTATTTAAACCATGTTCTACATAAACTAGTCCAAATGTATGTGTTATCAGTGGTCTCACTCAGCAAAGTAGAAGTAGCTACTATGTCCTTCTGACCGTTTTCTATCACGGCGGCCAATCGAATGAGATAATAGTGCAAAAGTGCGTGCGCTGGCAGGCGCACTCTCTGTTTCTTTACTCTCATCGTCTAATGAGATGGTAATTCAACACGACTGAAGAGAGATCAGGCGTAGTACCAACGGCTTAATGTACTTTCCTGGTCAAGTGCTTATTATGCCGCCAACTTCCAAACTCAGGGCTTTTAAGAATTGATCTCTAATAAAAAAAACCCGATAGCAATTTTTGCTCGATTCGGGAATCAAACCCAGGACCCCACGCTCAGCAGTCGCGCTTGCGACAACGAGACCAAACGGGGCAGTTCACACTTCCAACAGTCTTCATTGGTCATAGTTTATATATTTTTAGGGTTCCGTACCTCAAAAGGAAAAAACGGAACCCTGTTAAGATCACTTTCTTGTCCGTCTGTCCGTCTGTCTACCCGTCTGTCACAACCGATTTTCTCAGGAACTAGCAAGTTGAAATTTATACCAGGTACAAAGTCTATAATCCCTATTAGGTGTATAAAAATCAAGGTCCTGAGTCAGCATCATAAAAAGATATGGGCAAATTTAGATTTTCGCGAAAACTTGTAAGTACCAAAATTTCCCTTAATTTTCAACTTTTTTTTTATTTTTCTGGCTTTTCCCTTTACTTGTGGTGTAAGACCTTGCTTTTAACCAAAATTGACAATTCTAGGTCAACCGGAAGTACCCTATAGGTTTTGGATCGAAAACCTATAGGTTGGTAGTTCCCGTTGACCCAGAATCACGAAATTTGGCAAAAAGCAAGGTGTTACAGCGCATGTAAAGGCAAAAACCTGAAAACCGTAAATATTTAGTTTAATAACAAAAAAAAAGCGATTTTACTATTACAAACTTATTATTTGCGGTCGGTGCAATAGCCGTTTCCAGGGATCGAACAGCAAAGTTAAGTTTGTTTAAAAAGTTTGTACGAAACCCTCGGTGCGCGAGCCCGACTCGCTCTTGGCTGATATTTTTTATTAGATAATTCGAGCCAAGTTACTTGTAAAAACTGTAGTTACCATGACATCACAGCATTTTGTAAGTACATTTTCCTATTAAACAGTAGTAACAAATTAAATGACTAAGGATCACAAAGGAACGACCAAAAGAGAAAACGTTCCATCAACAGTACAATTTGAACAACAGCTGCACTATCCCCACCCAATTATACCCACATAAACATAAACAAGGCAGTCAGTCAAAAATAATAAGATGTCACTCCCCCTCCCCCCACCCGCGGCAGATCCGCGCGTAATGAAATCCGCGGCGAGTCCGCCTTGAATAATAAACATCCGCCGGACTCTGATTTCCCTCGCCGCCAATGGTTCCAAACAAAATGTTGGTTAACTGAAGCATTAGTCTGTCAAGCAAATGAGTATGATACCGTATTGTAGCCAATTATCGCTGCGGTGGAACTTCAGCTGTTACGTTTTACGAGGTAGATCTCTGGGCGCTCGTTGTGAGATGTACCTACGTATAGCGGTTCAAGACGATGCTATTTATTTAAACTGACTGTGTGGTATTGACTCTATCAGCGTTTCAAACTTATCGTATCTGACATTGTTGAAGAAATAGGTGCATTCATTATCACCATCATAAAATACTGATAAGGGACCGAAAATGAATGGGGTGCTATGGCTTACTTCTGGCCATTCGTTCGGTATAACAGGTTTATTACCTCCTACTGTGATATTGTTTGTAAATGAACACCACAATAAACACAGTAAATGCCAATAGTTATTTTAATTAAGTATTATAACCACATTAGACCATTAATATCACAATATTTAAACTTCACTTTAATCAAATACACAGACACACGATTATAACTCACTTTTCTATTCTAAGATACAAAAATACCATTATGACACCACTAAGGAGATGTTACTCGTTCCGAACTAGCCAACCAACTGTGAGTTCACCCTTTATAAACTATCTAAATAACCAGTGTCGCCCCACCATTGCCCGGAAACTCACAACGGACCAATAACCAGTACTACAAACCTTCATATTTATTAAATAATCTATTTAGTTTAAATAGTCAAATGATTATCTCTTAAGTAGTGCTAAAACAGTTATAATTTAGTATGATTTTAACAAATAAGACAACCAATAATTAAACTATTAATCAAAATAACGAATTTTATGCGTATAAATGTATGGGTGTCTTCGAGATGAAAACATGTTGAAGAAATACGAGTATGTGCATTTGACCAAACTTTGAAGAGTACTTAATTTTGTGGTCGCAAGACCACAGACCAATGTCAAAATACATTTTCGACTTTTCACTTCATTCGTGTGAAATAAAGAGTCGCGTAACATATGGACACAGTGAAGAAACATTTCGTTAGAACCCTTTTTAGATTTTCCTCATCCCAAATACGGATGTAGATACATCATGTTTACTTTAAGTTAACGTAATAACAAGCTGCTCCCGCGGTCGACGTTTACGACTGCGAGACGTATGGCTTTGTCGCGTGAGCACCTCATAGGTACATCTCCTTGTTTTATTTAGTCGACGAAATAACACTCTTATTTTTATCATAGACATAAGAAAGAATAATGGGCCACTGCTTTAACAGCCTCGTCACTAATAAAGCATAGTTCCTCCGCCGACCGCAATGACAGGGCTGGTTTCTAAATTTAATGAGAACACGATAACTTGCCACACTAACGCCGCCTACTAAAGCGGACCTACAATAATGATCTATTTGACAAACATACACCTAGAAAGAAAACTGCAATTCGATTCTTTAGCTTTTCATTCAAAACTCCATTATAAGGCATGCCTCTGCAATCATGAGCCACTTCATCAGGACTAGTTCATTTAGGATTAAAGCTCACTCGGAGCTCATTCCACGTTTAACTAGATAGAGGCAATGTCTTAGATACGTGTAAGAGATGGTCGTTTACTTGCTAATTAACTGCATGCAGACCCATTAATAAAGCAAACGGAACACGAGAAGGTTTATAAAGATGAATATCGAAGCAGAACAATTATTCACGAATAAAAATACTCACAAAGTTGTAACAAACAGCCCAACAGCCTTCCAACAATCATTTTCAACCATAAAAATGAGCAAGAAATCTTTTTCATAAGAACCAGTAATCAATTGATTGGATTACAAATTGTGGAAACGAAGTGTTAATCTTTCGCCGACCAACTCTGAATAAACATCGAATGGCCGCCAGAAAAAAAAGAAAAAACGAACAGATTTGAAATTGGAATTTCTCTAATCGGCTCTTTGCGATTTATTATTACCGGATAAAAATTCAATATACTTCATTTCCTGAATGGCGCTTGCTAAATAGGTTTCTTTAATTAATTTCTTTTGGTGCGACATCAAAGTCGTCTAGTTGTTTGTAAATTAAAAACGTGTTTTCTACCTTACTCTGAAGATTTCCTCCATAAACAGACTCGATTAATTTTTGTATAAGAAATAAATAGATTTTCTAAGAGCAGTTTTCTTGCAAAAGAACAGCGCTTTTTTTAATTATTCATAATATTTATTGAGCTCTGTTTTGGGAAAACAATTGGGCGGAAGGAAATTGAATTTGTTGTGGGCGCGAAATCCTTCTTACTGGGGTTTAGAAGGAGTTTACTTAGAAGGAACGTGTTTTATTTCAAGACGTAATGTTCGCTGAGAATTTCTTATAAGAGGCTGTGTAGGACGTATATATTACAACTATTAGCGAGAGTGTATTGTTATAATAATGCTCGTCATAAAAATCTTATATAACGTAGTTCCTCCCGCTTCCCTTATTTCTTTTATCCAGTTCAAAGCGGTTCGTATCTCCTGGCCCCGCTCCTATAATCTTATGGGTTTGTGAACGTTTATAGCGTGGTCTCCCCTCACTAAGAGCAGGTACTCCATTACGACACGAGGACGTTACGGTTTGTAACGATAAAAGATCTATTAGAAAACGCTTAGCTATTTGAGATAATGTGCAAACAAAATATAACTGTTGGAGATAAGTGAACAAACTTAACAATGTTTGTCGAGTTTTACAACTCGTTTGAGATTCTTGTTCACCAAAAAGGTTTTATGTGCAAATTCTTTACTCAAATAACATTTAATGTGTTAATGAAATGTAAACATAGAATCTGTAAACCGAGTCATGCGCGCATTTTTATCAATCTAACATTTAAAAGTTTGCGGAGCCTTCTATGTTTTCTCAAAAAAGGTCAGAAAGCTACCAACATCATACTTATTTAAGCACTAAAACTGAAACCCCGAAAAGATTTGCCAATATTTTTACGGCTATCCAGTACCGACGTTGCATACAAATACTTTAATCAAGACTACAAAGTCCCAAATAAGGTGCTATACACACAATACTATATTTTACCTCAAAAACTTGGTCAGGCAAACATCGTTATGTATGTAAAGCGAGCGGCAATAAGGAACATCTGGCAGGGCATTACGGCGGACGTCGACTTTCCGACTAATTAACTTTCCTCGGAGAAATGTTACAAAAACTCCACTTAACATTCTAATCACATTTTTTTTCACTCAGGAAAAAATTTTGTTAAAGTTCAATAGAAAGTTGAAATGTGCGGTCAGTGAATTGAGAGTGTTTTACTGAAGCATTTTTTACTTCACAATGACTTCGTAATAGCAGTTCCGCAAAGGTTTATTGTTCCTGCCAATTACATGAGTTTTCATAGAATAAATAATGAATCTGTAGCAGTCATACCATTTTAAAGGGATGCTTAATTGAACAGTGCCTTCTACTTTTTGTACGTTTCTAACTATTTGATCATCATCTGCTTAGCCTTTTCCCAATCTACGTTGGGATCGGCTTCCAGTTCAACCGGATGCAGCAAAATAACAGTATTTTACATGGAGCTACCCCTATCTGACATTCTCAACCCAGTCACTGGGTAATAGGTACTACTACTGGGTTTCTGACTACTCGTAACGACTTTCAAAGATCTACAGTATGTAATAATGGTCTGGTGACTTGATGCGATGTACAAATCATGCTTTAATTTCCCTTGCACATACCTCTCATTCAAAAGTGAATTATGTATCGATGAATCATGTTATAATGTGAGGATTTGTAATTGGCTTTCTGGTGACTATGGTTTCCTTTTTTTTAGTCTGTTTTTAGTAACTGTAAGTCCTCCATGTAAATAAAAAAAAAAACACAACAAAAAAAGTATATATAATAATAAATAATGAACCACAGAGCATGGAGTATCGTTAACATTTTTTTTATACAGAATCGTAAACTTATGCAAATTAACGACTGTGGCCAATCTAACAATGCCTGTGACACATTACTAGCCAACATTTTTGGTCAGCCCAAGCAACATGTTCTTTTCATTTATTCTCCCCTGTTAACCGTCACGCTATCATTTACTCCCAGTATGATTATTATTTTGTAATATCTACAATGCTGGCAATCACATGGCATAAGAAAGCATTAAACTATGTTGAAGCCGTTTCTTCCCTGGCATACCTATCTGGAATTCTTCCAAGCAGTACAATTTAATTAGAAAAGTGTATAGGTATTGTAATCTGGCATGAAATAAAGTACTGTTTCTGACAAAACAACTCAGTTTACTAACTTGTTCAATTGACTTCTCCCTTCTAATAAGAAAATGGTTTAGCAATGAAATTAAATTTTGGTAAATTTGAACTATGTTACATAAAATGCCATCAACAACTTCTTGACAGTTACAATTGTGGATCGCAATTTGCTATTACAAACAAATTAAACTGATACTGACACTGCAGTTTAGTTTGTTTACAAACATTCAAATGTTTTTACGACACCCAAAACGTTCGTTTAGACACGATCCTTACGGAATTATCTACGGGACTTTTTTAGAAACTAGTATTTTCATCAAAGATAAGTTGCACGGTCTACTCTACATCCTCACATTGCCTTACCCGAGGGAAACTAGGCCAGTCTCATTAAATCCTTACTCGCATACAATCACGAAATGACTTTTCATCCCCGCAGCCTCCACCTATACATTAGAGACATCGCCTAAGCCCTTATGTGACAGTTGCTCAGTACTCGGCGCCCTTCAGCCCAGCGCGGAACAAAAGCCCTTTTTACCGAACAGTTCGAGGGCCATTAATTCCACTCCCGGCAGGAGGACTTTTGGAAAACGCTCAACTTCATTTGTTTAGTCCCGGTTATAAAGCGGGATTATGTTTTGTGTAATTTCAGTAAAGTCCCAAGTTAAAGCGTTTTGATTTACTACACTGTTACTTTCGGATATAATTTTGGTAGTGTCAATAAAATTGTGCTTGAATATGATTCGGGATTCTTCATTACGCTCAGCTCTGATGTTAATTAAAATCTATTTTTAGTATTCTATTTGCTTGGTTTTCGTTTGCTTATTTCCTTGGTACGTTTACCTATGACCTATAAAATGTTTGAATTTTGAACATTTTCTGAGGAATGTTTATTTCTCGTGTTTGTCTAAGCAAGTAACTTAATTTATGGCGTTCATAAAATTTTCTTCAACCTTTACAAATTAAATCACAACGAGACTCTTTAGCAATCAACCTTTCTAGATTAGGAATAGACCCCACTTGTACACACACGACAAAACAGCGTTCAATCTCCGATGTGGGCTGTAAAGCGAAGTTTACACCGTATCGCCATTGTGGGACGCCATTGTTCGCGGCAAAAAGAGCCGTCAAGTGGCCGTCGAGATACCGCGAGTGGCAAATCGGCTGATACAAGAGTCCCCGATAAGTGTAGCAAGAAAGCTTACGTAGAAGATTGTGCCACGTGCCACCGGGGTTTTGTAGATGCTCACCTACCCTAGCTATGGGGGTTTGGAGCACGGATCGGCGGTTGATTACGGTGTTATACATTTAACCTACAATCAGTTGTAAAGGTCTTCTGTTTGTGAAGTGGATTACACAGACACATCCACAGACAGACATCCATCCACAGAGAGGAAGCCAGAGTTTCTGCTACATGTTTTCATGTAGGTTTGCTATAAATAGGTCGTAAAACGAAAAAAGAGGGTATTCTGTAATAGAAAAGTAGATTAAAGTAGGTATTCTGTAATTGAAAATCAAGTCAATAAGTGAAGTGGTTCTCTTGTATACTTTCCAAAGTCTGTAACCACTTCAATGATTACCTTTTTTAGATTTACAAAGCTTCGTTCTATTGTGTTTTATGTATCTACTGGTTTCTTTAATCAATTGTAAGACTTGTAAATATAAAACATAAGTTTCTAAGCAAGCGGTTAAGCCATATTATGTAAAAGCGAAAATATTTCATCCGACAAAATATTTATAAATTTACCTCCACGTGGGTAAGGTTATGATCTCATCCAACAACATAAGCCATTACATCTATCCCATCAACAAAAAAAATTCCAACCCTCATCTCGAAGCCGCCTAATTCCTATACCTTAACATCAAAAAAATCCCGGCGAAAATTGGACGTTCAAGAACCGTCCGAATTCCGCGGGCCTTATTCCATTAACGAACCTTTTTCGCGCCTTGCACAAAGCGAGGATATTGAGGGGCACAGACCTCAATCTCAGAGGTTTACTGCGGCCCTCCAGAGCTCCTCCATAAAGAATTGTATTTGCATTCCGAAGGCTGAGAGATTGATCCCGACTTTAGCATGTCAATACTGGAGGTCAAGGGCCGCAATTTACAGGGGAATTAAAACCGTATTATCTATGGGTAAGGGTGGGATTTGAGTGAAAACTGATGTAGGCCAGTGTTTGAGGATCGTTTGTAGGCAGTGGTTCTTAGGCCAAAGGTTCGATGGTAGAGCTTGACAGTAATTGTAGATAAATAAAACGATGTGGTCGAGTGAAGTTTCATGAATATATTTTTAAATATTATTATGACTAATATACGGTTTAACATGAAATTCTGGGTTCTCGTCATGAATTCTCAGTATCAGTTCTGTTTTAATATGTCATAACATAACAGACTCGGGCTATAACTTACGTAAGACACACTAATATACTCAAAACGAAACTTCCTGTCCAACATCTTTAGCTAAACTTCAGAACAGAAAACCGTCGCCTATCAGCATCTTCTACACAAACTTGTACTCCACACAACTTTACTTCGACAAAGTTCCAATGACTACAAGAATCGCTCCGCAGTTCTCCTGAGATCGCTCCCGCAGTCCACAAGTCAGTTTTCATCTCTCCCGGGCGACTTCGTTTCACATTCGTGTCACACTCGGTCCCTTTCGACGTTAGATTGAATATAAACATACAAGTCACGTCTCTACGTGTTTTTCTACACGACAAAGAAAGGTCCTAACCGTTTAGTGCACGTAATCAAATATATAAATTGAAGGGTGCTGATTCGATAATACTTGGGGATTGTGTCGCGTTTTTATGGAACGTCTCATGGGATGCTTATAGGCGTCATGGTTGTACCTAATAGCGAGTAAAGCGATAGGGTGGAGTAGTTGCTGATATATTTTCACGAGTTTTTTTCTTGAAGTTTTGTGTTTTTCTTCTTATGCATCATGAAATTATGTTATAGGTAGTTCGACTTCATTAATTGAATAAGAAAAGGCAACACCACCTAAAACGTCTGCAACCCAAAAAATATACTTACACGTGGAAAAGATTACCGACAGATTTCTAGATCAATAAATATATTACACGTTCTAGACATTTTATGATATTCCTCCAGGTAACCTCTGCTCAGAAAAATATCTTACAACTTGAAGCGTTTTTCCACCGCTTACGTGAACAGATTTACACAAAAAACTTATGAGCAAACCTGTGTTAAATATTAAATTCCATTTCACAGTCCATTGTTGTTTTTCTATTGGCAACCATTAGAGTTGAACTGGGTAGCGCGCAATGAAACGTTAAACAAAGCAACGAATTTATAGCGCTTTCAGCAACACGTTCTGAATACATTAGGATTTCTTCTAGTGTTCCGAACGGCTATCGGAAATACTAAGGATTATTTTATAAGGAGTTTTACTCAGTTTTCTCTACTCTAAGGCGTTTGTAAATTTAATTTAACCGTGTTTAAATGATAAAATAATTTGTCGTTTATGTATCTTGTTCATGTTCGTCATGTCGTGTTTCAGGTTTAATTTTAAGAATATCGGAAATTCTGATCAACATTTTCCATAAAATGTTCGAATTCCGAGTCTCGATAATGTTTGACTTTCTGCCTTAACCTTTCAACCTTAACTGAATTGACGGAAATTAAACAGTATAAACTTTTTCCAGAGAAACACAATTTACGACGATGTGCCTCTTAAACTTGCTTAAGTGCTTATTGGGAGCAAAACGTCGCTAATGGAATAGAGAGTGACGTCACGATGGCATGGGGACATAGACTAAGCAGAACGTCAATATTTTTAAGAATAACCTTCTATAATGGTTTAGAACTCCCGCATGCAAAGAAATCCTTTAGGAAATATTGAATAGGCAATTATAATTCGATTTCCGAAACGTCAATCAATCAGTATACCTTTGGGAAACAATCAGTTGATTGCCGCTGTCAAAATGTTATAATTACAGAATCAGTAAGTAGCAGACCAGCCCCGTTATTTTATTTAAAAACCGGCCAAGTGCCAGTCGGACTCGCGCACGAAGGGTTCCTTACCATTATCATAAAAAAAACGCGTTTTTTGTATGGGAGCCCGGGAGAGAGCTTAATATTTATTTTACTTCAATTATTTATTTTTAAAGTAAATATACAATTAAATACTTGAACGGAATAATTATTCAACTGTCTAGCTATCACGGCTCATGAAATACAGCCTGGTGACAGACAGACGTACGGACGGAGGAGTCTTAGTAATAGGGTCCCGTATTTACTTTTTGGGTACGGAACCCTAAAAATGTATTATAATCACAAGAATTGATAGTACTGATAAAAGCAAAAATGTTGGTAGCAAGCGTATTTTTACGACACCTTTTATTTACACCTAAATATTTTTTTATTAAGCTCTTGTCACGTCTATCGAATAATCTGTGCTGGATGAGATTGTACGAAGTATTCAGTGAGCGGTCGGCGTCGGATTACGCGCGTTTTGGTGTGACAAGCGGACGGAAGGCGCGTGGAGTGTGGGAAACGGACGTGAGGCGTGACGCGTGACGCCAGATTAACTCCACAGAATCGTCTCAAGTATTCCCATTAACTGGACCCCGCACATATTTGGTGTTGTGGGTTATTTTCCAATATTGAAAAGAGGTCAGAGAAGATTGTGATGTCCGTTTTTGAATAGCTTTATTGAATAAGGACGTGACTTTCGGATTCAACGAGAAGTAGGATCGCAAATCAGTTAAACCCTATTAAAGTATCGGTCAAACCGGATGGACAGGTTGCAGTTCGGTTGCAGCCACCGGACACTGACATTCTCATGTCACAAGTGCAAAGAACGTTATTATTTTGTTAATAACTTGAAAGCTAGAATGTGAGTGTAAATGTTCTTTGGTTGTGTTTGAGAGGGAGAACAAGGAGAAGTATTTCAGTTGATGGCTAATGGAGTAATTGGAGAGGTACCAGAAGTAGGTAGGGAAAGTAGGAAGATAGACACCATATTTACACTCAGTACAAAACTGTTTTACTTCCGTCACAGCATTATCTCAGGTCCAGTTGAAAACCAGCGTCGAGCACTAGCTGTTCGGCAGTTTGCTGAACTTTGCCTATTTGGCGCAACCGAGAAAATCCTTATTTACACTTAAACCCATGGCTTTAGACAAAAACGTAAATATAGCTTGTCACACCTGCAACCTATTAGAAGACTGTAAGGAAATTATATCGAAAAACAATAGCTGTCAAATACTCTCGTTTAATATAACAAGTTACTAGCGCAACTTTGATGATTTTTGCATAGCGACTAAACGCTGACTCGATGCTATTGTTATGACAGAATGTTGGTATTCTGTTTCTAGCTCTCACTCACAATCGAACAAAAAAGGCGGTGTCATAATTTACACCAAAACGACTAGAAATGTGAAAGTGATAGAGTCATCCATTGCAGAAGCTGACAGTATCATACTTGTCCTGGACAACGAAGTAGCTGTTATAGGAATTTATAGGTCACCATCTTTCTTAAATCTAAATAACTTCATTGCATCCCTAGACATTGCATTAACTCAAATAAAAAGATATCCAACCATTGTCGTAGCCGGAGACCTAAACATCGACATAATTAATACTACTATCTCAAATCATGCTGAATACTTGAGCCTGATGGCCTCACATGGTCTTCTGCTACCTGCTATCACTAAACCAACCAGGGGGCGTTCTTGTCTTGATCATATCTTTGTTAAATCAAGATACAGATCCGAAGGAATAATCGGCAAATGCTCGATAACAGATCACGACATGGCTGTCATTTTGCAAAAAAATATTGGCACTCAATACAAGATCCCGATGGACAAACAGAACTGACGATGACGCAATTGCGAAGGAGCTTTTGGACATCGACTGGTCTGATATCCTCAATTCTAACTGTACCAACTCCTCTTTAAACACTCCTAAAACTCACTCACTCACTAATCTAAAAATTAAACACACGCACAAAGTTAAAATAAGCAAATTAGATTCAATCTTAAGCCCTGACAATCTTTATCAAGCTTCAAATTTTGACCCAAAAGATAAGGTGAAAAGACTGGTTTACACCAGGTACAGGAATTTTTGCAACAACCTTTTACATAATCTAAAAACAGAGCACAATAGCCAACTAATAACTGAAAGCCGAAAGGCCCGAAAAAACTATGGAACACTGTCAAGTCAATATATAGCCCAGATAGTCAAAGAACTGACTCACCCCAACTAATCTCCAATTCGCAGGATCCAGTTATCTCACTTAACAACTGAAATAGCTAATTCACCTCGATTGGAAAAAACCTATCTGATCAAATACTATCAAAGATTTCTGAGACTCAAGGATCCCTAGTAAAAAATTACAAACCTCGTGTAAACTCACTACACTCATACTTTCTTCACCCGACAGACGAAGAAGAAATAACTAAATATATTCATCAACTTAAAATTGACAGCGCACCAGGACTTGATGGTATCACTACAAGATTTATAATAAAAATTACATCTTTAATCTAAGTTTAGAATCTGGTACCTTTCCCGAGTGCTGGAAGGTAGCTTCCGTTAGACCACTACACAAAAGCGGCCCTGAAGACTTCCCTGAAAATTATGGACCAATCGCACCTGTCCATTCTGTCCAAGGTACTGGAGAAATTAGTTGACTAATTTCTCCAGTACCTTGGACAGAATGGACTACACTAGCCTGTTGTTGACAACAGGCTAGTGAACTTTTTCGAAAAACACAAGTTGATATCAGACAAACAGTTCGGATTCCGGCGAAAAAGGTCAACTGAAGACGCAGCTACGTTACTAACTTAGTTGCTACTCACATTCAAAACGGAGAGCACTCCATAGGAGTTTTTTTTAGATCTGGCAAAGGCCTTCGCTACAATATCAATTGAACTTCTAAGAAAACTAGAATGTGCAAGTATACGAGGGGATGCATTTTATTGGTTCACGAGTTACCTACCTAATCGCAAACAGCTAATGAAAGTAGATGAACGCTCGAGTGACATGTTCCCCATCGCCTTTGGAATTCCACAGGGCAGCACACTCGGCCCAACTCTCTTCACCTTCTACATGAATGATATTTTAGACTCACAACTAAACGACGCAGACATAAAATCATATGCTGACGACACTAACAATAGCTTCTCGACCTCCACGTCATCTTGTACATAAATACCATACATGCCGCAGTTACCAGACATCACCGCTCACACACTGTACCTGCCTGGATCACACTGCCTCAATCAAATACCTTGGCATCACACTAGACGAAAACCTCTCATTCAAATCACATATATACTTGCTCTCTGGTCGCGTTAGGAAGCTGACATACGTGATGAAAAAATTACCTGACTGTACACCCATTGAAATTCTATGCACAATTTACCTTGCTCTGTGTCAGTCAGTACTTCAATACGGGATTTCTGTTTGGGGTGCAGCCGGGAAAAGCACTGTAATAGAAATAGAAAGAGCTCAAAGAGCCGTTATAAAAGTAGCCCTTGGAAAACCTTTTCGCTACCCAACAGATAAAATTTATAAAGAGATTGCTATCCTAAGAGTGCGGCAACTGTTTATCCTAAAGGCAACATTACTTGTTCACAAAAGCCTGAAAACTAGGTCCGATTATGAAAAACTTGTCTCAACATCCCCCTTCCCGCAGAAAATAGCCTCTTAGCCAGACGATGCCTGTTTTACTCGCATATCCATATTTATAACAAAATCAGCAAAAGCTGCGACATTAAAGACATGAGCAACTTTTCATGCAAGAAAACGATGGTAAAATGTTTTGCCAAACTGTCATATGAAGAAACGGAAGAAATTTTGATTTAGTAAAACTGTAAAACATAAAATAACTCAAATAACCCATATATCTGCACACACACACACAAAGACACCAACACACACACTTTTTATTTTTATATACACAGAATTCTTTTTATTTTAATTTTTATTATTATATGTAAGTAAGTAATATTTATTTCACAAATAGATGTACATTTTTTACAAATACAGTGCTTAATCTAAACTTAAAGTACACAAAAGTATTAGCATTTGAGGCCGAACTAGGCAGAGCCTGTATTTCATCCCTCAACACCGATCCCCCTTTTTCTTTTTTTTTTTCGGATGGGACATCATCAAAATAATGACTTCTCCCGCTCTGGGCGGAGCAGACTTTTACTGACTAAAACCCATCCATGTTCCTTCATCGCCCTTTTTGTTCCGGGGCCACGGTATCTCTTTCGAACAGTCCCGCAACCCCGGCAGGCATCGGTCCTTGCCCCCTTCCTTTTGCTGACTCTCTTTGAGGCGCGCGTGGAACATGAACGCGCTGTCGACACGGCCTGTCGTCATGAAACGGACGGACGGCGAGCTAGCCCATTGCCCATCGTCCACAGGCCCACGCCTACGGTGGCCGGTGGCCACGTGGTGGCCCCCGGCCACCGCCGTCCGGCGACCGGCGCCCGGGGCATCTCCCGCGGTGGCCGGGACGCTGTGAGGTTCTCTCCCTCTCACGTTCCGCCACCTCCTTCTCTAGCATTACTGCTTCGCAGAAGGAGGTGACGGCGTCCCATTCCGTCTCGCTCCGGACCATGGCTTGCACCAGGGCCAGACGCGAGAGGTCGCCGCCGCCAATCACCGCTTCGAGGACACGGCGGTGCTCCGCCCACGCAGGGCACACCTCCACCGTGTGCTCCACCGTGTCCTCCGGTCGATCCTCGAAGTGGAAACACCCGGGCGTTTCCTCCCGCCCGATTCGGTGCAGGAACCTCCCGAAACAACCGTGTCCGGTGAGGACCTGCGTCAGGCGGAAGGTAAGGACGCCGTGGCGTCTCTCAAGCACTCCTCAAAGAGGGGACATACCGCCACTATTGTGGCGTGCCCTGCACGGGGTTGCGACAGTCGCTCTCTCCATGTCGCCATGAGATCATGCCGGAAGTCTGTCCGCTGCGCGACAATTTGCCGCGGCAGCGGCGCGTTCAGGTAGTGGGCGGCTCACCACTTCAATGAACGTGCCCATACCGGGGCCCCGTAAAGGGCCGTACCGTCAGGGAGGATCCCGGAGGTGGCGCATTCCGAGGCCCATGAAAGCACATGGCCTCGGACTTGTGCAATGCCACCTCGAGACCCAGTTGCCGGATCCTCTCGACGACTATCGCAACCCCGCGTGTCATTATTTCGGCCGCCGCCTCGTGCGACCCCCCTTGTGCCAGCACCAGCGTGTCATCTGCATAGCAGACCACGCTGACGCCGCTAGGGAGGTCGGCGCGCAGCACCCAGTCGTACCCGATGTTCCACAAGGAAGGCCCTAGAACCAATCCCTGTGGAACACCGCACGACAACTCTCGCCGTTTCCATTCTCCGCTACAACCGGGGTAGATGACGTCTCTGTCCGTCAAGTAATCCCCGACCACACGACGGAGGTAGGTCGGCACCCGGTGATACCGGAGTGCCTCCCTAATGCAGCTCCAGGGAAGGAGTTGAAGGCGTTGGCGATGTCAAGAGACACCGCCAAGACAACCCCACCCCGGGATACCGCATCCTCCGTCGTGAGGGCTCTCACGCGCATGATGGCGTCCACCGTAGAGCGCCCCTTGCGGAAACCAAACTGGTGTTCCGCAAGATCCGGCCCCGTCCCCGCAAGGTACTCGGCGAGGCCGTTTGCAATTACTCTTTCAAAGAGCTTGCCCACCTCGTCGAGCAACACTATGGGCCGGTATGCGGACGGAGAGTCCGCAGGGTGCCAACGCCGATCCCCGTGGATTACAATTTAATTATTTTGATTATTCTATTGGAATGATCCCATGTATAAATGTCCGTATCACAATGAAATTTAGAAGAAAGAAAAAAAAACAAAAAGATTACTTAGCTTAGGAGGTAACATTATAGGTGTGTCCAGTCCTCTCTTTGTGTGTGATGGAGGTGTGCGTGACTGAGTGTGAGAGAGTGTGTAAGATTGCGGAGCATGACTTTAAATTTTTGTAGAAGATTACCTAGTTTAGTTTAAATGATGCCACAAGTAGTTGAGTCTTGAGCTGTTTAGCTAGGTATCTGAAGCAGATTCTCTGTCTCCTCATACGTGAGTTTCTGTAGGTACTCACTTACTGTAATTTTGCAAGACTTTTTTGTCATCGGGTAAATGTTCAGGTTTTTATTTATTTTGTTGTAGATGTAGGGGCCAACAAATGGAGCGAATCTATTGCTAAATTTGGTTCTAGAGGCAATGGGTTGTGGGAAAACCAAGTGTGTTTTTTACGCTTATTTAGAGTGAGAGGGTTGTAAAATATATTCTTATGTTGCATTAAAATAATATTGAGCAGGAAAAGTTGTCTTACTGAAAGGACTCCACAGAATTCGTAAAGCTCCGAGGTAGGGAACAATCTAGGTTTGAAAGTGCTAACCTTCAGGATGGCACGCTGGGCAACCTCAACAGGTTTCATGATAGTTTTAGGTGCTCCTCCCCATGATGTAATACAATAAGTAATGAGGGACTGGCAGAGGGCAAAGTATATCCGCTTCAGCACAACGGGTTCGGTGACGTGTCGGAGGGTCTTAAAGATGGAAATTAGCTTCCTAATCCTCCCACAGGAGGGTCTTAGTGTGTTCCTTAAAGTTGAGGTTGTTGTCTATGGTGACGCCTAGATATTTTATTACTGTTACTCGCTCTACTTTAGGACAAGAACAGATTTCTCTAGATGAACACTCATGCGCTATGATGTTATGTTGATCATTACTGATTTCTGTGTTTGATCGAATACTGAAGAAAAAAAAAACATATTCGGTTTTATCCACATTTAGAGTTAACACATTGTCCTCAAGCTATTCCCTCACAGCATTGAAACCATCTTGGGCAGCTTTGAAAGCCCCTTCCCATGTATCTGCAGAGAAAGCGAGAGCAGTATCATCTGCAAAGGAGAAAATTTTGCCATGGCGAAGCTTGAGACTTGTGAGGTCGTTTATATAGACGAGAAATAGGGATGGGCCTAGGATACTGCCTTGGGGAACCCCGTACGTGACTGCCGACTAGTCAGATAACTTTCCAAGAGTTTTATTTGGGTTCCTCTAATTCCTAGAAGTTCCAACTTTTGGAGTAAGATCGATGCAGATATCGTATCAAAAGCTTTGGCCAAGTCCAGGAATACCGTGAGTGATTTTTGTTTTTTATCAAGGTTACTGCTAACAAAGTTGATGAGATCATTAACACATTGATCTGTTGATTTACCTTCACAAAATCCGTATTGGTTTGTTTGGTGTTGTTTTTTTTTGGTGTATTGATAATTCTCTACAGAAGTTTAGAGAGCGCTGGGAGGATATAAAATTGGCCTGTAGTTAATGATACGACCTCTGACACCACTCTTGTAGATAGGGCAGACAACAGATTTTTTTAGGCTGTCAGGAAAAACACCATGCTGAAGACTTGAGTTAAATATGAATGTAAGTGGAGGGACCTAAAAGTTTTTAAATGTTTGTAAGAAGGAGCTGCTTATTAAGTCATTGCCTGTAGCACAATCTGGCTTTAGGTTGACGATTAAACGATCCACCTCTACTTCAGTGGTGCCTTCCAATACGAACGAATTGATTTGCGTAAGAGTTTGAAAACTGCTACTGCTACTCGTAGGTATGTTATTTGCCTTCCTTTATTCTACCTTATTAGCTAGTGTCTTACACATATTTACAAAGTACCTGTTACGAGCTGGGTATGGGATAAATTAATAACTACCGAAGAAACAACAAATAACTTTAATAATCACAAAACACTTATAACTCAATCCCAAGTACACTACTGATCACTATTCGCTTAGATATCGCACTTCTAGTTCACTTCGACTCGCTTCGTACTGTAGCCAAAATAAGACTGACTGCTCCCGCAAACACGTCGACTATTTATATGGCGATCGAAGGTTCGAGAAATATCCACGACTTCCTAGAATCTTCTAGACAATTCCACAACTTGTACAGAGGAAAGAAGTAGGTACTTTATGCCCTCGGCGTACGGTCGAAATTACAATAATGTTCTTTTGTAGGTAGTTTGCGAATTTGTACCTACATCATTCGGGACTCGTTTTACCTACCTACCTACCTACTATTAGGTACCTACTACCGTAACTGTAGGTAAGTATGGGTACGACGTAACACTGCCCCCACCTAAGACATGCTCGTCCCGAACATCATTAGCCCCGTAGTATCGCGCCAGTCGGTCTACATGGACAATCTTAGGCGCACCTCGTGGACCCTTCTGTATTCGGTAGGTGACATCGTTGATCCTAGTCACGACTCGGTATGGTCCATCCCATTTTGCTTGCAATTTCGGAGACTTCCCCTTGCTCCGTACTGGGTTATGCAACCACACCAGTGAACTTTCGTCGAAACCCCTACTATTTGCCTTCCGGTCATAACGGGTCTTCATCTTCTCAGACATCTGTTGGCCGGATTGTCTGATATGCTCGTAAACATCATTCAACTTGTTACGCAAGTCAATCGCATAATCTGTTACACTACGTGGAGCATCAGGGGGAGTTCCAGTGATTAAATCAGCAGGCAACCGTAATTCCCTTCCAAAGTTCGCGAAGGCTGGCGTCACAGTCGTACTTTCGTGGACGGCACTACGGTAGGACAGAAGAAACGGCTGAATGTGCTTGTCCCAATCCCTTTGTCTGCTTTCCACGACTTTTGCCAGATATCTCTCCAATGTTTGGTTGAATCGTTCCACCATTCCATCAGATTGTGGGTGGTAAGAGGTGGTTCTGGTTTTGTGGGTACCCATCAATCGACAAGTCTCTTGAAATACTTGCGATTCAAAATTCCTTCCTTGATCGCTGTGTATTTCTAAGGGTACTCCAAAACGACAGAAGACTTCCTGAACTAATTTATCTGCGACAGTTGTAGCTTCTTGGTTAAGAATAGCGAAGACTTCTGGCCACTTTGTGAAGTAATCCATGACCACCAGGAAGTACTTGTTTCCGCTCTCACTTTCTGGAAATGGTCCCGCAACGTCTAGTGCTATCCGTTCCCAAGGGGCTCCAACGTTGTACACTTTTAATGCACCTCTACTGCGTGTGTGGGGTCCTTTCACGGCCGCACAACTGGTACATTTGCGACACCAGTCCTCCACATCATCTCGACAGTGGATCCAGTAAAATCGTTCTCGAATTTTTAGTAGAGTACTTTTTACCCCCATATGTCCTCCTGAACATCCATCATGGTAGAGCCGTAAAACATCCGGTACCTTAGCTTTAGGGACAACCATTTGTAGATGACAGCTGTCCCCTCGAGCGTTTTCCCATTTACGGCACAAGACTCCATCCTGGATCACCAAGCTGTTCCATTGCGCCCAATAACTCTTCGTGATGGAACTCATCGCAGCCACATCACTCCACTTAGGTTTAGGAGCACCAGCTTTGATCCACTCGAAGATCGGTTTGATGTCCGAGTCATTTTGCTGAGCCTGCTGTAGTGTTTCCTTCCATTCATCGCTGAGATCCGTTCTAAGCATCCTCACGGCCACTACTTCCTTAGTCTCTTGCCTGGCACAGTGCTTACAGTCTTCAGGACAAGGTCTTCTTGACAAGGCGTCTGCGTTACCGTGGGCTCTCCCACTGCGATGTTCAGTTACGAAGTCAAACTCTTGCAGTAGTTCAATCCATCTCGCCACTTGCCCCTCTGGATTCTTGAACTGTAATAGCCACTTCAATGCAGAATGGTCAGTTCGTAATTGGAATTTACGTCCCAACAAATATTTACTGAAGTGCTGCAATGTCTTTACTACGGCGAGCAGTTCCCGTCTTGTAACGCAGTAATTTCTTTCTGGTTTGGATAAAGACTTGCTGAAGTAAGCTATCACAACCTCTTGGTTTCCTTTCCGTTGAGACAGCACGCCCCCAATTCCAGTATTACTTGCATCTGTGTCAACTATGAAGTCATTTTCAGTGTCAGGATATCCCAAAATAGGCGTATTGCACAGACGTTTCTTTAATTCCTGAAATGCGACGTCGCAGTTCTCGTCCCAACAGAATTGCCGCTTTTCCTCAGTGAGTTTGTGCAAAGGTTTTGCAATGTCGGCAAAATTCTTGACAAACCTTCTATAGTAGGAGCACAAACCCAGAAATGCTCTGACCTGTGTCTTGTCTTTCGGAACTGGCCAATCCTTGACGGCGACTACTTTTTCTGGGTCTGTTTGAACACCTTCCCCCGAAACTATGTGTCCCAAAAAGTTCACTTCTTGTCTGAAAAACGAGCACTTTTTCGGACTTAACTTGAGATTTGCTGTTTGGATTTTCGACAGCACTTGGTTGAGGTTTTTAAGGTGATCTTCAAATGTACGACCCACGATGATTATGTCGTCTAGATAGACAAGACATGCGTCTCCAATCAATCCGGCGAGTACTTGCTCCATCAGCCTTTCAAACGTCGCAGGAGCATTGCACAAACCGAATGGCATAACTTTAAACTGCCACAACCCTTTTCCTGTTGAAAATGCAGTTTTCTCCTTGTCCTTGGGGTCTATTTCTACTTGCCAGTAGCCACTTTTCAGGTCAAGTGTGGTAAACCACTTTATACCAGTCAGCGTATCCAGTGTGTCATCGATCCTAGGCAGCGGGTAGCTGTCCTTTTTCGTGACATCGTTCAGTCGTCGGTAGTCCACACAGAAGCGTATGCTGCCGTCCTTTTTCTTTACCAGGACCACAGGAGAACACCATGGACTGGATGAAGGCTCTATAACACCGTCCTTCACCATTCCCTCAATCATAGTTTCCACCTCTTTTTCACGTGCAACTGGCAGTCTTCTTGGTCGCTGACGTATTGGTAAGTCGTTGCCTGTATTAATCTTGTGCTGAACTAGTCCAGTTCTCCCTATGTCAGTATCATTTGAAGAGAAAGTGTCGGCGTACTGAAGTAACATCTTCTTAGCCTTGTCCATTTCTCCTTTAGTTAAATCGCAGTTTTCCAAAAGCGTTGTCACGTCAAACTTTGGACTACGAATTTTATTTCCGGTAGGCAGATTTTGCAATTGACGCATCCAAGCTACTTCCTCGCAAGTGCCGATCAAGGTGCCCTTCTTAATCACTTGCTCCTTGTCACTTGGATTCAGTATGCGTACTGCCGAGACGTTGGTGGCCTTGACCAGAGTCCGTGCCATCTTCCATGGAAAGTCATTGTTCACCCTTTCTATCTTTTTGTCCAGAATTCTGTGGTAGACTAATTGGCACAATCGTTTCTGATCTGCGAGGAAGTACAATCTCCTTCAAGCAGTATACCTTCCCTGATGGTGCACCTTCCATGAAGACTTCCTCTGAACCACATTTCAATACTCCTTGATCAACGTCGATGTCACAACGATATTTCCGCATAAAATCCAAGCCCAAGATGCAATCGTCCACTATGTCGGCCACGATGACATTGTGTTTGTAAAATCTGTCACCCAATTTTAACTCCACCTCCTTCTTGCCTCGGACGATTATGTGCTGACCGGTAGCTGTTAGTAATCGTATACGGTCGTGGTTATCGAAGTAGTCCACAATAAACCGACTTGCTAGGTGAGAATTGACGACCGTGTGAGAAGCTCCAGTATCCAACGTCAGTTTGCATGGTGTTCCGTTGACTTCGCCTTTGATGGTCAGGCTGTTCCCGTCATGTGCTTGCGAGATCAAAATTCTCGGGGCTTTTCCAATACCAGCCAGCACCCGCCCCCCAGTCCTGGCATTTACTCGTTTCCCTGCTGTGGCTGGGCAGTCACTTCAGCCACTCTTCCTTGCTGATCCTCTCTCGGGGTGCTGCGCTTAGGACAGCTTGACCGAAGATGACCCCTTTCTCCACAAGTGTAGCACCTAGGACTGTACCCTTGCGGGCGGTCGCGTACAGGTGATGCTACAACCTCCCTGACGCGGTGCATTCGGTGGTCCTGCCTCACTGCCTCTACTTCTAAGGCATGGGCCAAGGCGTCTCTCAGCGTCTCATGGTGCCCAAGTCTCACAGCGGCTCTAACGAACAACCAACAACGAACAATCAACGAACGCTTGTACCAGATTCCCAACGATAAGTGCAGGGGCAGACTGGTATGCTTTTCGAACCAGCTTTTCAACTTCCAGGGCCCACTGCGGTTTTGTCCATCCATTCGCCTTCATAACGGCCTCAAATTGAATTTTATAAGCCGACCACGAGGATGTTCCATCGAATGGAGGCACCTTAAAGCCCCGCGCTGAAGGTGCAGCAACTACTGAAGTCACAGTCACGTCTCCAGTCTTCAGTTCTCCCAAAGCCTTTTTCACCCCAGCGATCTGAGCTTCGGCCTCTGAGATACGGTTCTCGTGCTGGTGAACCTGATCCTTCATCACCTTCAGATCTTTGCCAAAAGTTGCATGAAGATCCTTTATGAGGAGCATCTGTTCTTCTTGGCGGCGGACCTGCTCCTCTTTATCTCGCTGCAACTGCTCTTCCAACCGGCGAGCCTGCTCCTCATGACGGCGAGCCTGCTCCTCTTGACGGCGAGCCTGCTCCTCTTGATGGCGAGTCTGCTCCTCTTGACGGCGAGCCTGCTCCTCCTTATCTCGTTGCAACTGCTCCTGTAACTGGCGAGCCTGGTCCTCTTGACGGCGAGCCTGCTCCTCCTTATCTCGTTGCAACTGCTCCTGTAACTGGCGAGCCTGGTCCTCTTGACGGCGAGCTTGCTCCTCTTGACGGCGAGCTTGCTCCTGCAGCAGCGCCATTAAAGCTGACAAGTCTGGCGCCACTGATGCTGGAGAAACTCCGGATGGGCCAGCGACTGGCACTGACGTAGGCTGGACACCACCCGGTGTCTGTGTCGGAGAATCTCCAAACCGCCTTTGGTCCATGTCCTGCTGTCGCTGACTCCTGGTACGGATACCGTCCGTGTCGTCCTTAGGTAGAATTGGCATAATTTATCCCTCACTTCTGACACCAAATTGTTACGAGCTGGGTATGGGATAAATTAATAACTACCGAAGAAACAACAAATAACTTTAATAATCACAAAACACTTATAACTCAATCCCAAGTACACTACTGATCACTATTCGCTTAGATATCGCACTTCTAGTTCACTTCGATTCGCTTCGTACTGTAGCCAGAATAAGACTGACTGCTCCCGCAAACACGCCGACTATTTATATGGCGATCGAAGGTTCGAGAAATATCCACGACTTCCTAGAATCTTCTAGACAATTCCACAACTTGTACAGAGGAAAGAAGTAGGTACTTTATGCCCTCGGCGTACGGTCGAAATTACAATGATGTTCTTTTGTAGGTAGTTTGCGAATTTGTACCTACATCATTCGGGACTCGTTTTACCTACCTACCTACCTACTATTAGGTACCTACTACCGTAACTGTAGGTAAGTATGTATTTCATTTAGTGATGACTGAGGTGTCGTTGATAGAGACAGTAGTTTATTAGGGTGGTTTGTGTTTTTTGAAGTATTTGTGGTTTCTTTTATTGCTTTCCATAATCTTCTGTTATCACTCTGCACCACCCGCACCTTATCTTTCTCGTAGGCTCTTTTAACTTTTTTTCAATAGGTTGTTACAGAAGTTTCTGTAGCGCGTATAGGTTTTTAGGGTGAAATTGTCAGGAGAGAGTTTATATTTACGGTGCATCTTATCCCTATTTTTCATGCAGCGTAAAAGGCCTTGCGTTATCCACGGCTTTATTATCTTCTTCCGTCTTGATAGGGTAACTACTTCGGGTTATTGACTATCGCTTGTTGAAGACCTTTTGTCAAATAGAGCAAAGAATCATTTGGATTAGGTGATTCATAAATAGAATTTAAGTTAATATTCAAGATAATTATCTTGTTGTAAGCTTTTCGTGTCAACTTTTATAACTGAAGTAGAAGAGAATTGAGTGGTTTTCTTGAAGTTTAGGTTTAGTAAGACAGGGTAGTGGTCTGTCAAAGTGGAGTCAAGAACGACGGTCATAGCAGGGCTTTTAGTTTTTAGTATGGCATGGTCAATGCATGTTTCACTTTCACTACGTGTAATTAGAGTATGGGCTGGAAGAAGGCCATGGGAAGCTGCAAGCGTAAGATAGCGTTCGTCATTTACCTCTAGTTTGTTATGGTTAATCGCAATATTTATATCTCCCATGACAATTATATTCTCAAAGCTGGAGAATTTTTTTTATACTTAAAAAAAGTATTCCTCAATTTACCTACTTACCTTGTTAAATAACTCGAGCTAATTATATGTTTTAATTTGTAAAGGCAACTCCGGGACCCTAAGATACAGTCGCAGCCTTGTTTCTCTGTTTTTTTAAATATGTTGAAATTCTACTTGTTACGATTGTGTCATAGCGTTAAGTTAGGATGAAAATGTTTATAACAATGGTTTAATAAATGTATTCTTATTCTTGTCTTTTGCGAGATGGAACACCTCAGTAGCACTGATAGGTTCATTATTCGTGTCGGTTTGACCGTATCTTATGAAGGTTAATAATAATATTTTATAAATTAGTAAACTTGTGGTTAAAGAAATTTTAGAGGGAATAAAACTTCGGTTGGTACCTTTACGCAAGCAGCGGGCATCAAGATCTGTACTATTTTTATATTTAGCCTTCCAGAGACAGCTAATTCCTATGCTTATCCAGACCTTAAAAGTAAAAATACAAAAAAACAAACAAAGAGCCGTTGACCATTGAATAAAACAGAATTAATCGCATAGCGGCGCACCGCAGCCGCAGCGCGACCTACATGCCGCTCTAAACGTGCCCGAATGATTTGTAGTACGGGCCGAATGTGGGCCATGTCCGCCTATCTATGTGGTTGGCTCCTCTGACTATGCGTCTGGTAACGACGGTGGAGTAGAACATGGTAAGGAAACCTGTGAAACAAGTGCAATCGCTTTCAATGCGTTTTGATTTTCAACTCTTTTGACATTTAAGTTTGTCAGTAGATTTCCCAGTCAGTCCCGTACATTTTGAACTTCTCCATCATCGTTATGGTATGTTATAATGGTACTTTCCTAGGCTTTCTGCTCTTATATGCTTGCCAATAGCCAATCTGCTATAAGCTAACGTCGAGATTTAGTTTTTAATTAAAAAATAATAATATCAGAGGTACAGGTTCATACGAAAAGAGTTTTTTGTCCTGATTTTCTGAAAAGGGACAAACTTATTTGCTTAAACATTGTACCAAGATTTCTTGGAAATGTTCTGTGTACATTTCTTTAACATACATCACATTAAGTTCATTGTTTACTGACACGTCGTGTGGATTAAGCCCATCTTTCATGAAGCTCCTTTTGCACAAAATAATTTCGTTAAAACGCGATTCGTCGACGGCTGTATTATTTATCAATTATTCATCAAAGTACTTTTAGTCAAAGGGATGTTTGATCGAATTACATAAAAGGTGCTTCCAAAAATCCGTTTTTCTTCCGCATCTAATACCCTAAAACATCTCACATCAGTCTGATGGACTAATCAAAGTATGTTTATAGGAATATTGTGTTTAAAACGCGCAATGAAAAATATACATAGATTATTTTTGTACTGTTAATAAGCTAATAAGATTACAGATAGATACGTATTCACATATTTCCTGTTTTCGTGAAACAGACTTGTTGAATTAGTTATTGTGACTTGTTTAGTTAGTATATTCTGCTGGGTAGACATTCACTGACTGATCACTGGTTTGTCTGTAGACATCGACCCGAGAACTATTATAAAAAGATAATGTAGGATCAAAGGTTTGACTAAACCTAGATGAACCCTGTCGCAGTGCAGCTGTGCGCACCGCAGCGTTACGCGCGTTTCCATTACACAATTTATGATGTACCCTGTCGACATATTTTACATATATTTGTGTGTTGTATACAAATATACACACGTGTGTAGGTATGCATGCGTGTGTAATATACGAGGATTGTGCTTTATGGTGACTGTAAATTGAAAATGTCATCTGATTCGTCGATAATAATTAATACGCGGTTGACTAGATGGTGCTCATCTGTAAGGTATAATTAAATTCGCTAGCAGAACTCCGCAGACATCGTGATCTGAATAACCTCATTACAACTATATTGGGGTCAGCTTCCAGTCTACCCGGATGTGGCTGAATACCAGTATTTGACATGAAGAATAATAAAATTCATTTATTTCAGGTCATTGACCCATATTAGATAGAAAAAAACAACACACACAACACTTAGGTCAAATTAACAAGCTTCAATATTCGTGCAATAAATAAAGTTAATAAAATGACATCAAAATATGAGAAACCAATACATGTCAGATCAAATAAATTAATGTCAAAAGTAAAAATCAAAATAAAATAGTTAAAAAAGAAATAAACAAAAATTCAATAAGACACTAAATTAACTGAATAAATTAAGAAATTAAAATTTGTCAGAAGCGAAAATTATAAGACATGAAATCTATACAAAATGGCAAATCAGACATCGGCAATATGCCGGTTACAACAATGCCCAACGTAGGGGCAATCCAGTCGCTGAGCAACCATCGGCAGGACAGTGTTTTAGCTAGCCCGCACCCTGCGAACGAAGGACGCGCACCGCTTGCGCATGGTGGCGTGGAAGAAGCCTGCCTACCTGACCTCTACTTTGTTACTGGTCAACATAATATCCCTTCTTCGGCAACTGGTTGAGCTGATTGACGGATTGTCAGACTTTCGGGCTTCTGACCACCTTAATCGAGGATCTACGATGACAGTCGGGATCAAATAGTTAACGTACTTTCCAAGAAACGAAGAGTTCTCTTGAGATTACCTTAATATCAACACGTGTAGCTGTCATCATTAATCCAAAATATTGTCTAGTTTAATGAAACTATTCCATTTGTAAAGTCAAGTATCCGTAAATGTCGCGCTCATGCGTATTTTCGTGCTTACATTGTTTATCTCAACGGCACATGTCGCTAGGAGACCGCAAACGTCACTCTACGAGAATATCACGCGTCTGTGGTCGTCGCGACGTCAGTACACCGTACAGTCACGCTACTAATGTGATAGTTGGTAGGTAATTTACTGTTAAGAAATACAATTAAAGGCCGTCGTGAATTTATTTGACTTAAGAGCTGTCTCTCGTTTGGTTAAAAAAGTGCTGACAACGACGGTATGGTGTATTCAATCGCCGTAACTTTGTAAACTATGCATAATAAAAAAACCAATACTTTATACTTGTGTCAGGGTCTAGACACCCTCCCGGCCGCCGGGGCCACCGTAGGCGCGGGCCTGTGGACGGTGGGCTATGGGCTAGCTCGCCGTCCGTCCGTCTCATGACGACAGGCCGTGTCGACGGCGCGATCGTGTTCCACGCGCGCCTCAAAGAGAGTCAGCAATAGGAAGGGGTCCGCAAGGACCGATGCCTGCCGGGGTTGCGGGACTGTTCGAAAGAGATACCGTGACCCCGGAACACAAAGGGCGATGAAGGAACATGGATGGGTTTTAGTCAGTGAAAGTCTAACACTCCCTCCTGCTCCACCCAGAGCGGGAGAAGTCATTTGATGATTTCCCATCCGAAAAAAAAAAGGGT
Organism: Xestia sexstrigata; assembly: GCA_941918905.2. NCBI lineage: Eukaryota > Metazoa > Arthropoda > Insecta > Lepidoptera > Noctuidae > Xestia > Xestia sexstrigata. Next base: position 25,032,847 of record OW799201.2, read on the forward strand.
CTAGACACCCTATCTATTACAGTTATTATGTTACCCTTTGTATTTAAATATAGGTCCGAAGAAGACCCAGCCAGAAACGAATAGTAAAAAACATGGCGAATCACCATACAATGTATGGTATTTTGAGTACCTAGCACAGTACAGTGAAGTACAGATAAAAGGAAATATCAGACTCACCCGCTTCAAGCCGCATATCGCGCGACAGTATGGTGCCCGCGGTGCTCGCGGCACGGCAGCGGTACACCGCCGCGTGCACGTCGCTGCGGTACTGCACCGCCGAGAACGCGCCCAGCCACAGCGTACCGTTCGGGAGGGCGCTCCTGCGGACAATGTGAAGGGGCTTTAGAATGTGACAAACTTGAGGTTTTTTTGTAAAAGTTGACTGTAATTACGACATTTTTGCTAGAAACACATTTTTAACAAAGAAAAATAAGTTTTGTCGCAACTTAATAATTAAAAATAAAGCACAAAGATATTTAAATTATCAGTGCACACATCAAAGAAATCAGACTTTTTGATTACTATTTAAATATGTTTTTTTGATTATTATTAACACTTAAAAAGGGATATTACTATGTTTACTATTTGTTTTGAATAAATAATACATAACTGTGTGATAAGCCAAGATAATAATATGAGGGCTTTCTGTACTATGTTGTTACTTCTGTTTTAATTTTGATAAACCTTTTTTTACTTAACTTAGCGTTATTAATTTATTATTATTATTTATTTTATTTCGGACACAAGAAGATCCATAGAGTGTTAGTAACATAATATTAAATAACTTATTATGTAGTGTTAGTACCAATTACCCTCTGCACAAGAAAAAATACAATTGGAGAGCTGTTGCTCTCCGCTATAGTTCTCAGGATGCTGTTGCGACTATCTGTCACTCTCCTGAGTAGCGAGGCACTTTTTTTACGGATTATCGCGTGAAACCCGTCGGTACGAGCTTGCGCGAACATCCCCGACGCACTGCAGAAGCGAGGTATTCTCAACAACATTATTATACTGGACGCGCAGGGCACCTAACGACCTTTTGGTGTAATTGATCCATAGATTACCCGTGTACAGACTCTGGCAGTAAGCCTTGAAAAGAGGGATTGTAACAAGGTCCGTACACCGAGCAAATCTACGGATCGACATGTTGCACCGGACGGCTAGTGCCCTTTTTTTTTTTTTTTTTTTTTTTTCGGATGGGAAATCATCAAATGACTTCTCCCGCTCTGGGCGGAGCAGGAGGGAGTGTCAGACTTTTACTGACTAAAACCCATCCATGTTCCTTCATCGCCCTTTGTGTTCCGGGGCCACGGTATCTCTTTCGAATAGTCCCGCAACCCCGGCAGGCATCGGTCCTTTCGGACCCCTTCCTTTTTGCTGACTCTCTTTGAGGCGCGCGTGGAACACGAACGCGCCGTCGACACGGCCTGTCGTCATGAGACGGACGGACGGCGAGCTAACGGCTAGTGCCCTGCGTTCCTTTTCTATATCTACATCGTCTTTAAGGTCGTCGGACAGAAAATTATATAATTAATATCAACGCATTTAACGCTATACTCAGGTGTCAATTCAAATGAAAACCGACGGTTAAAACTTTGGCGTGTCCTTAACGACTTGTTGGCTACATTTCTTTAGAAGCACACCATTGAACAGGGTCACCTGTTGCAGAACTTAGTTTACTTAACTTAGTTAATATAGAACTTGTGCGACGGGACTAAACGACCGCTCGACCGGTTCAGACGTTTTCTCTGCTACAATTACATAAAGTCTTGGTAATGTCTGCAGTTTTTCTTGTTCTAAAAATTTGTAGATGTTTCGTCCAATAGGCACGTTTCATTTGACTACTTTTTTGTCACAGTAAATTTCCGCCAACATTTCTACGTTTTCATGATATTTAACTTTACGCTGTTAATAACTTTAAATTGGAAGAAAATAAATAATCAGTTGAAAATTATCATTCGGCGTAACTACTCACTATATTAATTATCTGAAACGAAAATAATGCATTGTATTAATATTTGGCTATAATGGTTTTGTTTGGTATTTTCTCTATAACAAATAAAAGCGTTGAAATTAACTTCAGTTACCTGGAGAGTAATTTATTCGTATTATGACACTCAATACATTACACACACAAACAACAGATAGTATTATTTTTCCTACACTTTCATAAAAATACCCCATTCAGCTAAGTTATTAATCATCATTAGTTAAACGAGAGCCGCCTTGTCTCGCGTGACTTCTACCGATAAGCGTACTAACAAGTTAACTTGAACGCCTCGTCAATTTTACGCCGCATTTTTACGATCAAAATCTGCATTTTCCAGTAAAAGGCTTAATTCTATTAACGACGGTCCTTCTTCACAAACCGTCGCCCATTATGAAACGAAAGAAGAAAATGTTGGAAAATATTTAAAAAAGAAGTTATGTTCGAGAGTTACAAAAACTTAAAGATTTCCTACGAAGTTACTTTCTTTGAAGTATCGCAGCTTCTGCGAACAATGTTGTTGCTAACTAACAGTTAGTTGTGCTTGTTTATCGTTTCAGTGATTGGCTGAAGAAAGAGAACTTAACAATGTTTTACTTTGTAATCTATAATAGATAGAATAGATTGCTTAAGAAGCATGAATGTAAAATATCACCACGAAAAAGAGAATTGGAGGTCATTTCCCAGTATTACAGGTACAATTGACCGCCTGGTAGGCAGACAAAGGTCTTAATCTATTAAAGTCTTGCAGAGCCTCCCATAAACCAATTCGGAAAAACTATTCGTTATAGCATTTATTCCTTTGAAGTAAGCTGAAAAACGTTCTAAAGCCAGGCGCACAACATTTACGAGAGATAAAAAGGTTGTTACGCGTGCGGGTCGGAGGCGGTTCCTCAATCGTGGGTTTAACGGTTATCGTCGACTTTTGAGGTCCAAGAGTTACGATAGACCTTATTTTAGGTAATAACTTGCGATCGCTTCAGACCTCGCTATGTTAAGTCACTGAGTTACGTTAAACTCATAAAAGGGGTGTCATCAATTTTTATACTATTCCTGTTATGCGAGAGTTTATTGAGTTTCGGTTATCATGCAGTATCGTTACTTGAAATTAGATCTTATTTTAGCACCTCGTATTTTTTTCAGGATACGACAAGCTTAGATAAATTACTAGCGTTCCTCTGAAAAGATTTTCAATGTCAGGTCGCAGGAGTGAAGTGGATTCTATTTAATCGTTGTACATACTTACCTACAACGAGGACGAAGAATTAAAGAGTTTAGTTTAATTTTATTCATCCAAACTGTTTATTTTCTGGTTCAGCTGGCTAGAAAAATTCTAGCGATGTATCCGGGTAAACTATAAACGTCTTTACTGATGTTTAAAGTTCCGACCATAGATAGAATATCGGAACCCTTATAATCTCAGTTTCTTTTTGTTATGAGAAGGGTGTCAACAGTGTCTTTAGAGTCAGAGGCCGATGGGCGGCGTAAAAATTCTGACACCAGTACTAACCATACGATAAGAAGAAGAAGTGTCTTTAAGCTGCTTGAATAATAAATATAAAATTTACTTTGTTGTTTACATTGAACACAACAATATTTATTTACATTATTGATGCCAGTGTAGTGACTCGTTGAATGTTGAAATTCATAACTAGATGCGCCATGTTGAGTGCGAGACTTGAGCTCAATCTGATATCCATACAGTTCGCGGAAACAGTATAATTTTGAAATTAAAGATGTCGTATGTTTGTTACCTATAAACGTAACTTCGATATAGGAATAAACAAATACTGATATTACATCAAAGTTTCTACTACAATTTATCACTTTTACAATTTATTCATGAAACTGTTTCATAATAACGAAAGCCATTCCCAAAACCCCTGTAATTAAACCAACGACTCTTTTCAACACTTAAATTATTCAAATTCAAAACGATTTTTCTTAGCGCCCTTCAAACGCCGTCCTATTCATAGTGTCCAAACTTTTCATTGAATAATCTCTTTGAATACAAATGATAACTTTAAACAAAACACTCACTTTTGTGACTGTCCTCGTAATTAATCACCTAGATACTGTTCCTTTCCGTTCCGATTCAATTCCTTGGCGTTTTTGAATAAGAAAATCTTTTTAATAGAATCCGCGGGTTTGTGAATAAGATAAATGAGCCACGATTTTTGGTTTGGATAAAAAATGTCGGTGAATGTAAGAAAAATAACGTTTGAATGGAAGTCGGGTCGGACTGTGGCTCGCGCTATTTATAACCGTCGCGTTTAAAACGATAGTGTCCGTTATACTTACTGGGCTATAGACCTGGCACCAGATTTATGTAGCTGTTAAATTTTGAGGGCTTATAAAAATAATTTGTTGCGGAAACGAAAGCTTAGACAAATTAGCGGTTGTTCGATTATAAAATCCCGCTTCAGCCTAACCATAACTGCTGTCAAAGACGTCATATAATTGACTGAACATGTGGTCGGGTTGAACCTTCAAACTAAATACCACGGTAACGTTTTGTTACTTAAACTTCGATCATTCATTTACTGTAATCGCTAGCTTACTTCGTCAAGTTACGATTACAAATAAAATATTCTTCAATATTAATTATGAACAGAAAATCTTCCTTCCCAACTAATTTATTTCACAGAGGTCGTCCGGATACCTTGCCCAATCCAACCGTTTATTTTACAAATTCTGTTTCTAAAAGAAATTGACAATATTTTCAATTCCCAATTGCTAACGCATTTGCTTCAATTGTTAACGTTTCTTGACGATTTCAGTTCGACATTGATAAAATCATTCTCTAATTATGTTAATTTTGATCGAAATTTTATTTTTATAACAGTAACAATTTAAATATTTCAATAAAATATAACTAGATTAATAAAGATACGAAACTGTTTAATAATTTTATTATTTTACTACTCTCATGGACGTAATTATACGCTGAAATTAAACGGTATAATGTTACTTCATTAAAAATCTATTAAATTGAAAGCAGATAATAATTTTGTGATACGAACCGCACTCGCGACCTCATTGGTCGTTATTACACATTATTATTTTCGAGGGCATTATGATCAATTACAGGCTAATCATTATAGTTATGGATTATAGGTTAGTATAATTTTAAATTAATTCCTATTGACACGAGTTTTGTACAAACTGCAATGATAAGAAAATGAATCTCCATAAGGAAAGGCCAAATTGTGGACGCGGCTCTAAGCACCAGGTACTAACAATTGTACTGGTGTATCTAGTGCCCGGTATCTGTCGTAGGTCCTCAACTATTTCGCAACGATTTGACGAAACTATAACTCAAATTTAAACATGTGAATCTTTTAAAATAATGTACTTTCGTAACCTAAAAGCAACTACTTTAAAATAACATGGAGTTTTCCGTCCGAATGAAAAACAATAAGTGCCATAAAGTCACTCCAAAAACACTCAAATATTACCAGGTCAACCTCAGGCCATATTACGGAGTCTACATCAATCTCCCGGTGCAGAGTCGTACGTCGTACGTCCCCAATAAGAATGTAAGGTCACAATAAAATAATCATGGCAGTGTTTACGTGACTCATCGCGCATGAATATTGCATGGCGGCGGGATTATGTCGCAGGCAAGGAAGGAGGGAATATTGGAGGTAGATGCCGTATATGGGAGGTTGAAAAGATTCTCTTGATTGACTTGCACAAACGGTATACTCGTATTTACAAGTCCTTAGTCAACCGGTAGTTTTTGATTTATCAAGGGTAAAATTGTGAAAATAATGCTAGGTAATAAGTTTTTGAACTGAAACTGTTATAGGCACAGAAAACGAGTTTTTTTCATATTGTTAACTCGAAAAAGTTAATTATCTCATATATAGTCCAAATAAAGAGATCAAAAGATTTTTCTTTTGTTATTGCCTGTATTACACGAATGCTCTTGGCATGTCTACCGTTTTTCCTAAACGAGTTTTGCGTGTAGTAACAATGACGATGCGACTTGTTATGTACTCCGCAATGTGCGTGTGACGAAATATATGCGGATTTCATTACGTTGTCAGTAGTGCCTACCTAGTAAAGTACCCGTCGTCTATGTTAGAGGTTGTTAAGTGAATTTTGTGATAGTAGTAGTGCAAGACTTTAGTGTCTCTACAAAGTTTGTCTGGAGAAGAATGGCATAGAAACTATTTAGCTACGAATTAGTTACTTGTTGTCAAATATTATTGTTGTATTGAGTTTGAAGGAGCACGGTATCATCATCATCGGATCAGACGGAATCATAAAATGCAGTGATTTAGTTGAGCGAATTTCGTATTCAGTCCCTTCAAAACCTCCCAGATATACCATCACCAGACTGTTTCATATCCCGTTTCGCAAATCAAACCTAGGTCTCAATGCTCCTTTACTCAGAATATGTAGAAATTATAACAGCTCCCACACATCACTGGAAACCGTTTTATTCGGTGTTTCCCTTAACAAGTTTAGAAGATCAGTTTCTGAGGTACGGGAGAGCATTAATTTACCTTTAAATAACTAATTTCTGTCAACTCAATACATTTGCAACTGCGCAACCATTTAACAAAAATGTAAATCTTTACATAATACACTCATAATGCATAATGTATATCATCATAATTAAATCACTTCATTTAGTATTAAGTAAATTTCATTTTATTTTATGTTATATTGTATTCAAATTTTATTATTAAGATTTGAAAAATTATAATTATGTTGTTGTCTTATGGTGAAAGCTGCGTATACCTATAATAGGCATAGCAGCATAGTACCAGCACTTTTATGTTATTTTCATTGTTTCACATTAATTCTTAGTATGTATTGCTGTTGGTGTACCAAATAAATAAATAAATCATCATTTCCCCACATGACGGCCACTGTTAGACATTATCCCTAGCAGACGTCACGTTTGCGTCGCCACATCCATAAATCCTGAGCTTTTCGCGTGAATTCAGTAGATTCTCGCGGCCTTCACGAAGTAATCGGTCCATCTTGTGGGGCCTACCATCTCTGCACACATTTTTTAAGCTATCAGCTATCCAATCAGTGAGCAATGGACCCCGCCTTCGGCCTCTAACTTCTAGAAAGTTAAGACTATTATCAAGCAAGAAAATATTTAAACAATACAAAAAGACACGCGCGTTTTCCAGGCCGCGTCAGAACACCTGATTTTCCGCTATAAGGACTTGGGATCGACTCAATCTCAATGTCATATTACGGTGGACTAGATGGATCTAAAAAGGAGCATAAACGTCAGCCTGCATGACAGTCCTAGTGCTGGGATGCCTCCTCTCTGTGATAAGGATTGGACCGTAATCTAGCTGGACCATCCGGTCTACTAGCAGATTAAGAGGTAAAATTATTGGCACATGGGAATAATAATAAATCTGTCTTTGGTGAAGGACACAAAAACACAATTTTTTTATTGCGCTACATGTTCACTATCATTACAGCTCAAATCTATAGCATTATATACAAAGGCTTAGACGCTACCAGACTTGGCTGCGTATCGACATGCACGTCATTTAATAAAGATGCGCTGGCAACCTGCTTTCGTTAGGAAAGCAGGTTGCCAGCGCATCAGCGCGTTAGTGAAACTTACACGTACGTACGTACACCGTGTGGGATATATTTAGCAATGTATTAAGGGCAAGGAGATAACAAGTATGAACTGGTCAAACAATATTGATAGGTGCATGCACAGACTGATTGTAATTTATCATACGATTTACAATTTTGATGATGAACCCATGACAAAAAAGCTGTAAGTAGTAAACCATCTATAACTTTTACAAAAATCAGCTTTACATACGTAAACCACGCTATATTTTCCCATCTGCTACGACTCGTACATATATCTTCTCTTTTTGTTCCTTCACGTTTATTTATCTGGTCACACACGCAAGCCGGTTGCGGGTACGACGCACTTAATCTTTCTGGAGTACATTACCAAAATTCAGACTTACAAAGAAATAAATGCATCTTAAATTGAAAATCTCACAAAAGTTCAGGGGTAAGTCATAAAATATAATATATTCAATCAGTAACACCTGGCTCAGTTCTGCTACTAACCATAAGTCACTTCGCAATTAGTGAGCGTCAAAGTAACCAAGAGTTACTGTCACTAACGCTTCGAAGGATTTGATGAACATGCTGCCTACGTCTAAAAGCTGTGATCTTTGCGAATGATTTACATACAACATTTACCAGAATTCTAATGAAATCAGACCAAACTGTTTAGTACATCCTGTTTAACGTAACCCGTTTATATAACATAATCTATGTATTGCTAACAGTCGCTAAGAATTTTTATTCATGATTTCAAAAGTTACTGACTGCACGCTACGAGAATTGCTACGTCGTAGAAGTCTACGCGGATTGCTACTTCGTAGCAGTCTACGCGGATTGCTAGCCGACTACGAGTATTCGTAGTAAGTTGTTATTTGCCTTGGAATATTCACTGCCGAGTTGTCATTACGCGTGTTCATGTTATTTGTTACTTTGCGCATTATACTAAAGCTATCTTGCAATACTATTTATGAATAAATAGAACATGATTTATCACTTTTATTTAATGTTTTTGTCATCTTTTTAGGGAATCTTATCGTGAACAGAACTGGGGCAGGAATTTTCCGTATTCATGAGAATTGTGTGGTGTATTTTAATCCATTAATTGTGTCAGCAATTTCTCAGGAGCCCATAGCAATAATAGTCTCGTGTCCCATACATACCTAAACTGTGATCCTAACATTTGCAAGTGTAATTCGCTTCAGAAAAGGAAATAAAATCTGATGTACATCCTAATCGTATGTCGGTAATACATGAATAATTCAGGACGGAATATTGAATACCGCGGGGTACGACTGTGCGAAGTTTGGGTTACAACGGAATTAAGGGATTAGACGCACGGTCTTAAGACCGTTCTTTAGTTCTGAAGGGGCTTTAGAATGTAGATCCTTCAATAGCGGGATGTCTTTTAAACTATTGGCCTGTATTGTCAATAACTCCGTAGTCATTAGAAAGTGGGGTTTATTTAATGAAACTAGTACATAATTCCACTTGGAATATTTAAAAAAAGAACAAGAAAGAATGACACAGTGCGTATGAAAGTGACTGTCACAAAATTAATTACAGAAACAACTTTTTGTAAAGCTGAATTGCTTCAAAAGCTCAATTTGCCATATTTTCCGCGGGATATAACATGTTTTTTATTTCATTTGATACACAAAACGCTACTACGAACTATAAAGACTTACATACTAGATACACACATCAAAAGTATCTAGGGATCAACATATATTTTTGCAATAACTTTTCTCCTGATTGATATTAATTAAAATTTTCTTTAAGGATTCATCAAATAAAGTGTTTTCGTTTGTCACAGTAACGATAAACCAAGTCACCTTTGCATTAATAAAGAAATTTGCCATTTTCCTAATAAAGGGATTTTTGACATTTGAACCACTAACATTAAAGTTCGAAAAAAAGACTGAAATAACAGTTTTCTTTAAAATTTTATTGGGTAACTTAAACAATTAATAATCCGTGTTTCTACCGCGAACACTAACAACACAAGAACATCGGTTTGGCATACTCAAAATGAGTTCATCCAAATCACGCTGTGGAATGGCCGCCCATGTTCGTTGCAACAACAAAAAAAGGTCTTCTTGCGACTGGATACCCTCCATATTCGGCAGAGCTCTTCTCTGTAGCATATCCCATGCATGCTCAATCGGGTTCAAGTCTGGCGACTGAGCAGGCCAGGGCAGGACATTGATGTTAGCTGCGGCGAGAGTCTGTCTTACAACTCTTGCGGTGTGCGGTCGTGCATTATCATGCATTAACTGAAATAAGGGACCGATTTGCACTTGTAGAGGAACGATGACGTCTGATACAATCGTCTCAGCATAAATTTGAGCGTTGAGGTTGCCTCTGATCCAAATCAACTCAGTTCTTCCGCCGATCCAAATACCCGCCCATACCATGATGGTTCCACCACTATAAGGATGGACTTCCTGGCAGGATTTTAATCGCTGTTGGCGTCCAGGGGTTCTCCAGTGTCGTATACGTCTTGTATCCGGTCTCATACCAAAACGAGACTCATCAGAAAAGCACACGAAACGCCATTGTTCTTCTGCCCAATTTCTGTGTTCAAGAGCCCATTGATATCGAATCCTACGATTGTGCATTGCTATAGGTGGTACCCGTAGCGGTCTTCGGGAATGAAGGTTCACTTCATGCAAGCGGTTTCTGACTGTTTGGTCGCTAATTAAGTTCCCTGAAGAGTGATGAAGCCTCACGGCTAACATCATGGCGGTTATTGTTGGAGCTCTTCGAGTTAAGATTTGAATGTATCGGTCTTGTCTCCGTGTGGTGCAGCGATACCGTCCTCCATGGCGCTCAGCCACGGTACCAGTGCTTCGGTAACGTGTCCAAAGTCGACTGATAACACTCTGACTTGTATTCAGAGCTAAAGCTACAGTACGTTGCCGGGAACCAGCTTCTATCATTCCCACGGCTCTGAGCATTTCTTCCCTGCTTAAATGACGTCGCCGCTCCATAATAACGTTGGTTTTAATCAGTAGTAGGGAAACAGTAGCACTAATAATGTCTTCAATGCGTTGTATGTTTTTATAGGGAAAATATTGACAGCTTATTTTCATCTTTTACTCGAATTTGATTGAGAGTTCCTGATTCAAATTATGAAATGCACCAAAAAGGATCCATATAAATTTATAAAATCATAAATTTATTACAAAGCCACATCTCAATCTCAAGAAATCCGCATAAAAATGCTTGATCCCTAGACATTTTTGATGTGTGTATATGCCATAGTTCTACGAAAGTGTAATCCTCCTAAAACGGTAAGTCATCGTGGTACAGCACATAATCCCACAGTTGAGATGTGGTCGCGTCAGTATGTACGTACGTTTGTGTGTGCGCTTTCATTACAATATGTGAATAATGAATATTAATCAATGTGTATGTCAAACGTGGCTATGTAAATGTTGGAGTGCTGTGATGGAAACGAGATTTTTTCGGAATAATCTTTTATAGTGCATGGCACAGGCGTATTATTACTGCAAGATTTCATAACTCGGGACAAACCAGACAGACAAAAACTGGTAGTATGTATGAGTTGATAATATTTCAAAACAGTAGTCCGAAATTCTGACGACTAGTCTTACCAAGGGATATCGATTACCAGTACTGTGTTGTGGAGGTCAGATAGGCAGTCGTTCCATGTAAAATACTGGTATTCAGCTGCATGCGGTTAGACTGGAAGCCGACCCCAACATGGTTGGGAAAATGCCAAAGGCATTTTACACACATCAAAAAAGTCTAAGCAACACGAATCATTTTACAGAAACTGCATGTTTTATTAATTGATATTTTATTTTTTCTTAACAAAGTTTAGTATACAATCTTTTTGTTCTCGGAAACATTATACTGGCTGATTAAAAAAAAAAGACTTGTATGTGTTTTTTTTTTAATTAAAATTTTATTTTATTTCGATTTCATGTGTTTTCGTTGCTTGTTAAATTTGGTATTTATCTCACTTCTATCATTTTGAGACCCACAGTTTTTGAAAAAAAAATGTGGCGTGTCATTTTTTATGTCAGGGAGCGCCGCCATGTGACTGCTGATGACATGCAGAGAGCTATAGAAATGCTACAAGCGGGAAGAAATTAGTCCCAGGTATCTCGGCATTTTGGTGTCCATAGGAGGGTGATTTGTCGTCTTTATCCTAGTCCTATACAACACAAATAAATAGTTATAAATATTAATATAGCTATAACGTACCTACAAAACATAAAACCTCGGTTCACACAATACAATAAACTTCCCAGTAAACAAAACATCAAATTGCATAGAACTATAAAATAAATAATACATATTAAACCCTAAACATGTAAAGTCAAACAAGGGCCCTATATTCAAATCGGCCCAAAAGTTGTTAATGCGCCGTGACGACTGTGCCCGCACAAATTCATCAAGGGTATCAATCGGGGGAAAGGGCCGTTCAAGGAGTGGCAGCGTGCAAGGCGCGGGCAGTCCAACTAGCCCGCAGAACGCCGGCAAATATTTGACGGAACTTTGGCAAAGCGTGTTTGTGTGTTCGTGTACGAGGCAGTTAGATTGGTTGCATGGATTGATTATGTGTGGTGGGAGATTATCTGTTTGAGTATGTGGAAATGTGTTGCTCTTGTCTGTAATTTATGAGGCTGGCTATATGGCATGTAAGTTACTTGTATAATTTATTGAGGTTAAAAACTCTTAGGCCTGAATTCTTGTAGCGCTGACGGTCGGTCGCGTGCGGTCGGTCACGTACCTTCGGTCGCGCACGGTCGGTCGTGATGTCAGCGAGAAGAAAATACGGCAGTCGGTTGCCGCTGACGTATATATAATAATAATTTTATACTATTAATTAATTTATCTCAGAAAGTACCCACCATTGAGAATTTATAAATTATTTTACTGTGCCCGACAGGGTCCGTGTGATCTAATTATAAGTTTTTACCACCTAAGTACCTACATGTGAAATGCAATAAAGTATTGAGTACTTAACGTTTAAGTGGAATTAGTATGAAAATAATATTCAATTTATAAAATGCTTAACCAAACAGCATAATATTACATTCTCTAGCTAGAGTATTCTTGAGAAAGAGAATTTTCTTGTACATTTTAGTTCGATTATTCCTTTTTCCACTTGCGCCAACCCTTAACAGTTTCGATTCACATAATGTAGTGCGTAGGGCACACTGAGGAGGCCGGTTTTACGAGCGAACCCAAAGGGCCGATTGTTTGCTCGACAAACGCGCGCGAAACAATTCTATGTAAAGCCAACATTATTAATACTAGCCGGAGTTTATCGAGTGTAGACCCGGCTTATGGCCTCGATGATAATCCATGAATTATTATAGGCCTTCAAGGTTCTTGAATGTTATGATAATACGTCAAGTTGAGTCTAGTTCGTAGGTACCTGATTATTATGGATAATCAAGGTGGCTGTGTGTTGTTGTTTTGAAGAGGCCGTGGATAAATAGCAATGTCTCTGGTCTATCGGTCAAAACATGTCATGAAGAACGTTGTTTAGACAGCGAGGCAGGTACCACTACACTAATTTGGTCTCCAATGTCTTTTGGGAAACGTGTGACATGGGACATCGGGATAACGGTAAATGGTAGTCCCAAAAATCTGAAGTTGCGTAGTAATTGGTTGCGGAATGGACGGTTACCGGTATTTACTTTCTTCTGATTAGATGGGAGCTGAACCCAATGGAGCGTGGATAGGGTGAACCAGATAATCCAGTATTAAATTGAAAATAAATATTACTATGCCAAATAAAACTGGAAAAAGCCTATGTAAATAGGATAATTTTATTCGGATTTAGGTATTGTATCCGTGTTTTAAATACTACACCTTAATATGGAACGTATGTTACTTTAAGCCTTACTGAAAACATTCCAAAATAAAGCATGAAATATCATATCCTCATTAACATTAGTATTTTTATCTGAAAAATGGGGAATTCAAATTGAAATCCAGGAATCATTAAAATGAAAGAAAAAAAATACAACAATACGTTTCGAATCCGAACAATTTGGCACCGGACAAAAGAATTCTGACGTAGAATGGAGGGGCTCATACCGCAAGACATTATTTTTAACAAACCTTAAATCTGCTCCCAAGAACAGAGCGTCCACTTCATAGCAATCAACCCACGCACACGTGCACAGGAACACCTTTTGACAATGACGTTATATACACATACGTAAGACGATCATGTACTGTTGTATGTAGGTATTGCTTATGCAAAGTATGTGAAGCACTTAACGTCATTGTCTTGCAATGCATCATTGCCTCACTCGATCTGAGGATTTAACACACACATGAAATTCTCGAGTGTATGCGCACCCTATCTGCCCGTCCGGCTTTGTGCATGTGTGAGTGAAATTCTTCGCCTCACAAGTAGGTAGTGAGACAGGGACGGTTTATCCTTCGATACCTTTTGTCCGCACAATTTTCCGTCGGAATCCCTCGGGTACACCGACCATTACCTACTGGGATAACGACTGAGAACACTTTGAATGTATTTTAGGCACAGCCTCGTAATGAAAAGCAACCGTCTTTCATAAAAAAAGATTAGTTTGAACGAGCTAATTTTAATGGAGAATCATCTTTTGTTGGTTTAACAATGTTTCTAGATTACGTGACGATGTTTGCACGGAAGTGGCGAGATAAGAAAAAAGTAAAAGAATTTTAACTAAGGTTCGCCGGAGGACAATATTGAGATTATTTTGGGCTGTTCGTTTGTTAAGAATACAAGAATGAGATAAGCAATGTATATGCGACGAAAAAAAAACTAAATTTTGCAAAATGAGGAATGCAAAATGTAAAACTCTTTTGATAAACACAGCCTTATTCATAAAAAAATCAGGATAATTGAAGTTTGATCGGTCTGTTAGTTAGCAGACTGATTAGGCTTGTTAGACGGTTGTCAAAAAATGGACTCATCGAGAATAAAAAAAAAATATTGACAGCAGTGACAGCAAATTAGCGGGAAAATTGCCGCCATATTTTTTAATTTTAATATGGGTGAAATCAATGCACCTAATAATTGTCGGAACGCCCGCAGTGCGTTAAATCGCCGACAGGTCTCTTCCCTCTTGGCCGCGTTACTGGGCATTTTTATATAGTGAGCAGAGTGATTCGCCAATGCTCGCGCTACCGCTGCACACAATCCTGCTTTCCGTCGGCTGCGAGAGCCCGTGAAGCTCTGCAGCATCAACTTGGACTTTAAATGTATGGTTTTATCAGCATGTAAATTTAGGTCCTGGGCACAAGTTATTTATTAACATAATCGGGTGAGATTGTACGAGATCTTAAAAAAAAACAATGTTTTATGGCAGATGGTAAATAGGTAATGTTAGATATGCTTGCTTGCTTAACCCTGGACGGCATTCCGCACCGATGAGTCCACCCTACGCAACCTCAAACTCACAACATGAAAATTATGATAATATTTTATTCCAGCTATTTTTAAGTTAATGAGTCGTAATTACATCGATTTGTTGAGTGTTAAAATATAAACAAATAAAAAGGGTGATAAATAGTATTAAAAATGATGAATCTAAAGTGTAAGTATAGCATAATACTATATTTCCCCAAAGATCGGGAGAAGAGGCACCAGGCGAAATCTTTATTGGAATCCCCTGGGTAATATAGATATGGATCTGGGACCTCTACTCCCGATCTTCTTAAGCTGTCTTGCTACTTGTCTCGCCTGCCTTACTACAGAGCTGACTTGGTGGACTCCGAGATCTACACGACGCCCTTCCTGCAGAGGTTTCATGAAACTGAACCTCGAAGTTGCCCAGGTATTGACCTGCTACCTTGACGCCTGTTCCCGTCTCTCCTACAGTGCTGAACTTCCTAACCAACTAAGTGCGTGAACTATAAAACTATCCGAGTGCGTGCTAGGTAGGTTTTTAATAATTAGCTGTATTGTTTTATTCCATTTGTAAATCTTTCCCTCATTAAATTTTAATTGAACAAGTCTGCTTATCCCTTTATTTAATAGGAGCAAGTAGATTTGTTACATTAGCTAAAAAAGATGGCAATAACCTCGAACAACTCATGGATGGTAAACGACCACGAGGTTGCAGCTCTTTGCGATGGTCCGACCAGATAAGCTCTTCACTCGAAACGAAATTTCATGATGCGCTTCACTTGGCCAAGGATAGACGGAGATGGCGAAACATTGTCAGGGAAAAAAATATTTCAAGGGAGGATCACGACCCTCAAATGAGGAGCACTACTTGAGGAAGAGGAGGAGGAGATATGCTTACTTCTTTGCGCCCCCAACATCTCATTGCAGTAAGAACCTGCAGCTCTGGTGTCAGGCTGGCGCCTCTCCGGTCCTTGGCGAGGTCCGCCCTCACCAATTGAACAATAAATTGGACAGTCACCTTGTCAAACCGGTACCGTCGCCGAAATTCAATAGGATCTGCCCTTTGATTATACACCTTGCGACGCCGCGGTTGTGGTTGTAAATTAACAGCTTCCATATCCCGTATTGCCTAGATAGCTTGCATTGTCACGAAAAGATAAAATTTGACGAACCAACCCCAAGATCAACTTATAAAAAAACCGAGATGTTTGTTTTCCCGCTATTTCCGATCCGCATGTTTATCTTGTACCTAAGTGCAAAAAGCCGTAACTATGATAATCATAGTAATTTTTTTTTTCATATTTATTGTTACCTAGTACACGTATCATCTTAAATACCTAATAAATAGGATTTTTAAATACAAATTCATGAAAATAATTTTTCCTGGATTTTTTTAATCTTTGCCTAACCCTCCCCCTTTACTAAAATTATCTTCGGTATGGTTTTTTGCTCTTGTCAAAGTCAGCTGTTCAAATTTGCGGCGGCTATTTTGTGACTTAGCAGGGAGATAAAGGAGGGTCAGTCCAACAGGCCTCTAACTTTGGCAGAGCCTTGATCGACTGATGAGCGTTAACAGACGTTTATGAATCATGTTTTTTAGCATCGGGCCTTCAAAGAGCCGTTAAGGAGGCTCTAACTTTTTATGAATAAGGCTGAGACCTTAATACATAAATTTAATAACATATTTTTTGGGTATCATTTAAGCTATCACCAATTTAATTAGTTTTGTGTTTCTTAAATAATAGGGTTTGTCCTCCAAATAGTAGATCTGTCACCAAAATGTAGTCACCAAACAATGCAAAATCAGTTCCACAATAAATCACCTAAAATCCTGAGATATAAGGTCTAGTACCAAATAAATGTTTTTGTATGTATTATAATAGGTGTGTCCTAATAAGTATTTAAGCAAACTAATTTAAAGAGATCACCAATAAATCATATTATGTTACTAGAAAATTGCATTAAGTTCAAATAAAAAATTAGGGTTGTCATCATCGTTTCAACCAAAAGATTCTGCTACTTAACTAGACTCCCAAGGTTTTAAATTTCCACTGGTAGTATAAATTATATTTAAATAAAATTTTTAGCAAAATTTTTAGCGAATGAAGTAAACTTGTATCTCTCTCGCACGCCGCCCGCGTCGCGCATCGTGTGATCGAACCTAGTTACCTACAACCCATCGTTGAGGCCGGATTGGTCAATTTTTAAAGCGCGCCAATTTGTCTCCGCCCCTTTGATCATTTTTTCATTAAAATTATAAATTGATGTATTAAATTGGTAACGAATACTATTAATTTAATATCTGAACGAAATAAAATGTTACTACTGTATTGGTGACAAAATATCAAATAAAAAGGAGTCGCAGTCAGGGATCGATAATCGATTTATTTGGTGACAGATCTACCATTCTGAGCACAGAGCTATTATTTGAGTAACAAAACTGTTATTATAAGAACGAAGTTTATATTCATGTAATGCAATATAATTTTATTGGTTATCGATCTCTTATTTTACACATATATTAACATTAATTTGATAATTCATACCTGGGAACAATTTTTGTTTATCTGAGAACGAAAATATTTCGTGGCGATAGATCTATTTATTAGGTGATACAACTTGATGACAAATATAAATTTTGGTGATAGAAAATATAGTTCCCATATTTTTTGAGCGAGTAACTTCACTTTATCTTTTAACTTCACTCGCTCAAAAATTATACAAACGATACTATTGAATTTACTGTACATCGTTATTTTATTAATTAAACAGTATCAATCGAAAATATGACAAAACAACTGCAAAATAAAACCAATATAAAGTAGTAAAATACAAAATTGCAACGAAGAATAAGAAGTAACGCCATAAAATCTTCTTCTATAGAAAATTCAAACACGAAATTCTTGTCGATTGCGATTGTCAAATGTGGCGATTTTCAATTACTTTTGCTTCGGATTATGTAAGACTGCCGCATTTAACGAGTTTACATAATAATCGACATTGTTAAATAGTAACAAGTAGTAGCAATAACGTAGCTTGGCTTCTGAGATGTTCATAAACTTGAGTTTATCTATTTGACGGTCCTTTTGAAGATGATTGCTGCTAGACCGGACTGCCCCTTCCAGAGACACTGGGTGTGAACAGTCTTAGGTCTAACTAAATAATGAAGTTGTAAATTCGACGCAATACTAACCTAATAACTTAAGTACCGTTGTTACTAACACTAAAATACTAACAAAACTATGGACTGTAGTCTGAAAATAAAGTTTAATTTAATATAATTGGCTCTAAATCTCTAATATTATTGCGTTTGTGGATAACTTTGGAAAGAACTTCACCTACCTAAATACCTAATTTGGTTAAGTCGAACACTGTTGAAAGTCGTCTTAAGACGAATACAGAATATAAACATACAAGACTTATTTTTTAATCGTGAGTGCGTTTGCAGACACATTTTTACCGTCCGCACTCAGTTACTTTGGTTAAAATTAGTCCATTTTTTAAACTGCCATTTAAGATTTATTTTAATTTAAACAATTTTATTTTAATTTAAGTAATTAGGTGTTATCAATTTATTTTTTAATAGTTTTTATTTTTGCAAACTATGTATTTCTTGTTTTAATTAATGATTTAATTGTATTGTCTGCGCATAATGTAGTGCATGTTGTGCTTTTCTGTAAGTGATGAGGCACTTAGACTTTAGTTTGCAATGTACAAATTATAATGTAACAGTGTGCTCATTGTTGAGAATCCTTATAATAAATAAAGAAAGAGTGTTATCCAATACCCATTGTCAAGGCACAAGTTTACCATGAGGGCTGTATATTCCCACTAGCCAAGCAAACCCACACATACCTCTTGTAGAACTTATTTTCCGTCTCAAAAACTCAACGTCACAGTACTCTAAATGTAAGCAAATAACAAACGAAGCCCGCATGAATTACACGCAGGAACAAATTTCGCAACTGAAATTAAGGCCCAGCGTGGAATAAAAGTTAAATTAGAGGTCCAGACAGCCGTCCATAGCGTGTGACTGCTGTATGTTTGGGGATTTCTTCTTTTGTTTATATTCTCCTCATGCCTCTGGTGTTGCATTATTTTGTGTGAAAATACCGTGAAGTAAAGAGAATAAATGGTCAAGTTGAATTTTTAAACGAAAATTAGTTCTGCTACATCCTTGTGGTAAATATGTATCTCGTGTTCTTCATTCGTTATTTAGTTAGTTACATTAAATTTTAATACCTTCACAAAAAAAAAACTGGTTCCCTTTAAGGATTTTAATCAAAGCCCTAAATGGGTTCGTTACACAGCAATCCTAAATCGAAGTCTTTAATTCCCCAAAGTTCGACTCGAAAACATTCAAAACTTTAGTAAAACAACAACTCAAATGTTAACGCTTAAACGGTAACACAAATTGATCTCCCACTTTCAGGGATAACGTTGAGCACGGAGTGAAGTTTCCCGTAATTTTACATAGGTATTATAAATAGCCTAAGGATTAACGCCGAACTAAGTCATGACGCGGCGTTGGCCCCACCCTCATACATAAATGGTTAATATAGCGAGTAATATTTACTCGCTTCGGAAACTAATCAGAGTAGTACCAACTTTTCTAATAAACGCTCACATGTTGGAAAATTCACGGCTAATGAAAGATTGTGAGAAGTCATAAAAATGTACTTAGAATTGAAATGGGTGAGGAATTTAGAATTTGAACGAACTTTTTGTTTATTAAACGTGCTTCATATATTAAGAGTTAAATTATTTAATGCAAACGTTTTAATCAATATAAAGTGATGAAGTAGCGGAAAGTATTAAAACGTCAGCACGTAACAAAGTATGATATTATAATTATCGTCAAAACTGACAAAGATTCAATATCCGTTGAATTTGAGCGTGTGGAACAAACTGCGTTCGTCGCTAACGAGCGGTAAGCAACCAGCGCCCTTTGAAACGACCAGTCAAGCGCTGAGATCGATGCACCACACTTATCGGTTATTTTTTCTGGAAAGTTGTACTTACATATTGTACGAAACTCGGTTAAAAAGAAAACGTTTATTTTCAAATATGCAGATTTGAAAATTTTCAGAGAACGAAGTATAACATAAATAGTCAAATATTGCTCACAACAAGACTCACTTTAAATGAAAATTACCAGAACCGACAGTCGTAATATTCCATAGTATAGAACTTTGTTTTGAGGTTGATAAACATTAACTCAAAATACGCGAAAACTTTTAACTATATTCGCGAAATGTACGCAAAACTTCACAAGCAAGGTTTTGCAGAGAAGCCATGTTCTACTGAGGAGACAGATACTCGTACTTTGACTACACACGAATATTTTGCAACTCTGGGACGCAACGACGCGGTTAATGTAAACTAACAGGAGCGGTGAAGTGTTGGAAAGTGCAGGTATAATGATTTACCTACCACAACTATCTAATAATTTGCTACTAATAGTGATAATTTAAGTTAGGTAGATGCAAAGACGTCGGATAGTATTTGTAGTAATCTCGTAAAGGCCAATTAAAATAAGCTAATAACATGGAAATGAATAATTATACAATTAAACTGGATAGAACATAGTAACACCCATTATCCAGCAAGGTACGCCGGATTGACTTCTAATAGCTTGAGTCAACCCTCGTGAAGTATACGTAGTGACGGCAGTCGTGCCTTGAATGTTGATAACTAAGTGACGGAGGTAACAGTGCTCTGTCTGACTTGCATTCCTATTTTGTAACCAAATTATTACGGAGAATTTCAGAGACTTGGTCACCATTAACAAGTGTAATACTGAAAAGACATAAAAATTGTGTAGCATTCTACTTTTTTGTTACTCTTGTACACTCTTGGTAAACCCTTTGACCAAAGCTATGTTATGGATGATTTTGCAATCTCGTCTGATACTAAACCGCTTCAAATGAAACAAGCGAACAGCAATCGGTTACCAGTTCCCAGAGCCGCGACGCCGGCCTGACAGAGATGTATGGGGCCAATGACGTCACGGGACACACTCGTGTTATATTAATGACGTCAGATGTTATACATGCTACAGTTGCGATGATTGATCGTCTCGGACGAACTCGCGCTAATTTGTTGCTATGGACTTGCTTTAAAATGGGGTTATTGTTGGATAATTTTGACGGTATGATAGAATTTGACCTTTAAGTTTTGATTATAAAACTTGGGAAGTATCTCCTCCTCTGCTTTACAAAATGTTTCATTAATTTGAGGTTTAACAACACCAGTTTATTTTTACCTCACCAACACTCTCCCCTTTACCTATAATGTATATTCTAAGTCAACAATAAATTGTTCCACATATTCCAACATCTTTCTTATCAGCAATGTTGTGTTCATTTCCTAAAAGTACACTGCAGAGCATCACAACGCAAAATAAACGTCAATATAGGCGACAGAGATAGGACAGCAGCTGACGAAGATGTTCCGGTGCGCATGCACCCGCTATTCGACATCTAATATAACTAAACGCGACGTTTGACACGCACGCGAAATGAAAGTGTCTGCAAAAATGTGTAAGTACTTGGTTGGAACAAAGAAGTAATTATTAGGAAATGCTAAAAATAACCTTGCTTAAACAAGAAAAATTGTTGTAGTAAGGTTGTTTTGGGAAAGAAAGATATTGTTTTTACAATTTAAGTACTTTTTGTATTAAAATGATTCTTGGAAGGACGTTAACTGGGTAGTTTTATGATTTTGTCTTCTAGGAATTTAAAAATATGAAAGCAAATCTAGAAATTTTCAACGAGTCCGGAGTCCCCACCAAAGTTGATCTACTTTTACACCAGGATTGCGTTAGAGTAAAATAATTCAGGATGACGTTCCGAAAAGCGTAGAACAAAAATTTTGTGTGACAGCAAGCGCAGCACAGTCCGCTGACCGGCCGTCCGGCTCGCGACTGGCATCCGGCGTCCACACCGATAATTGTGCACACGCGTCACCGGACGCCAATTTTCATGTAAATTGTAAAAAATCGTCTGACGATCGAATGTGCACCAACTTACTGTCTACAAAGAGTTGTGCTGGTAGTAGATGTGTAATGGTTGGCCCATATCGTAGAGATACTGATGACTATAGTGTGGCGACTGTTCAATAATGTATAGTGTCCTTTGTGCTGAAAACCTTTGTAACAATAATTATAACTTTTTATATTTTTTATTGAAATGATGAAGTGCGTGCTTAAAAAGTAATTTCCTGAAGACTTAACTGTTATATTTTTCTTCAATTACGAACCCCGAATTTCATGTATGCTTATTCTAAGAGGAGAGGATTATCGATAAAGCTTACTTCGAGCTCGCTTTGATCCCTCTGACTAGACTAAGCCCTGCTGTTTGAGGATTTGCTTAAGTTACAATAAATGTATGCTCAAGTGAGCGACGCCATTCTATTTTTATAATTTGTGTTAACGATTGCCATGCTAACCTGGCTCACTTTGTTAGTTTGAATTGTTTAAATATTTTAATGTCACAATCAAAATCTGCCTTAAAAACATGGCGAGTGCTGAAAATTTTTAATAAACAAGTGACAAATAACAAACACAATAATAGTTTTAAAGGAAACAACATTAAATTTATCTATTTAGTAACAAAGCAGTTGTGTTCGTAGATATATTTCATTTCGCTCCGACCGGCGATCTTGTTAAGATTGAGGGTAGTCGGGACGTGACGTTTATGTATCACTAGATTATATCATAACGCTTCCTGTGCGATGTAGCTGAGTTGTCGCTGGAATATCGAGAGTAGTGTCATTACTGCCAGTATATTTCGGACGCAATAAGAATTGAATTAACTTTGGAACAGCTAAATGCTACCGCTGAACTTATCTTTTGAAAATACAATTTCAGAAAAACACTAGAGGGTCAAGTTAAATTTATTAGCTTTTATTAGTTTCGCAGAATTCATATCAGATATAACTCTAACTTGTTTTGTACAATAGTTTTCCAACGACAACTAACAAAAGAAAAACTTTGTACACATTCATCCAATCCAATTAATTCAACATCTATCTTATCGTTCATTTCATCATCCATATGAATGATTTACGCATGTATGGTAATTCACGACGCTCCTTCCAAAACTCGTAAAATGTTTTATTGAATAGATGCGCCATCTATGGCGACGTCGCCATCGGATGACACATCACTGTGTTTTACGACTCCTGCTCGACTTTTGATACGACGTACAAAGGGCGAGTAAGTTCACTTACTCAGCTAAATCACTCGGAGGCTGTTAGTTTGCTTTAGTATCGGAACTCATAACTGCACTTTGATAGGTACTTCAGATCAAATGGCAAAATTACATTATTGGCTATTTATGACACTACGCTGTCATACAATACTATCGAGGCAGATACCAAGTCATTGAAATGAAATATTGAAACTGCATGCTTTAAATTGTTATACGAGTAGATACATTATTGCAAATCGATATCTACAATTTTGTGTCAGCAAACACTGGGCTGTATGCTGAAAATGTGGTTAATTATTACAAACAAAGACTGTACTGTGTATTGTTAAGTTACAGTTATAAATACTTTAGGTATTTCCCTCCAAGTAGCAAATGATGGAGCTGTCCAGGTCTTCAGATTGTTGACCAGTCGGTCAGACAAAAGAGTCATTGATTCGAGAAGAAAAAGTCATAAACATTCTCGCACACAAACAGTATATTTTGAAATATAAATCGGTGTAAACCTCATAGCAGCATATTGTATCTAATGAAATGTAAAGAATGCTTATGTCAAGAAGAAAATCTCGAAGTAACACCGTCTAAGGAACACGGCAAGATTTTGTTTCCAAAAGTGTCGTCAGCTAGTGAGACGTCGTCCTTATCGCGGTTCACGCTTCAATAGAGACCACCCACTGAAATATGACTGCGTTCCCACCTCGTTACCACACCCCGGCAAAGAGAAATGAGCCTTATTAACCCTAATCATAAAAGAGTTAACGTATGCATACTTAAAGTTGCCCAGCTTGTGACTTTGAAAGTTTGTTTTGCGAATACGATTGAATTCTGTAGGTACTTGCAAATCAAGTTGAAATAATTGATAAGTGAATTGTTGTCTGCCTTAGGCTTTATGTGGAACTTTCGAGATTTAAGGTCTTAGCACAGTACACGACACCGCTCCCACCCAGCAAAAAAAAAAAATATGGGCTTTAAGTATTACTCTTTAGATATACTTTACATTGGCATTGACAGCGCGACGGTAAGCCCGCTGACAGCGAGCTGTCTACTAATTTATGTTGGCAATGTAAAGTATTTCAAAAGAGCAATACTTAGAGCCCATATTTGAATTAGGTATAATTATTTTGCCGCGTGGGAGCAGAGTCATTTATGTGGGTTAAGACCATTATTCGTCTAGCAAATATTTTTAAAGGAAAGTTAATTTCATTAAATCGTGGCAGGATTGCCGGTTTTCATCTTCTTCGTTATCATGTGCGGAGCTTTGCCGGAGCTAAGGTTTAAGTTCTGACACGAAATAAAAGGCACTTTCGTCTACTAAAACTTGGGCTCACTAATCCCTTACGACACCTGACTTATACTTAAGACAAACTACGTTAAAACTAAGCAGACAAAAATTTTAAAATAAATCTAGAGCAAAAGTAGGCGTTGGTACAGATTGTATTACAAAACTACATCTATTATATTGTGGCACTTCTAATTTATAGAAATGTATGTCACATTTATAGAGTCAGAACTTATTAATGCTATGAAGTGCTCCCAAGTACCAGTTCTTATTGTTTCAATAACTGTTGATTTTATGAGTTCTTCAACCAATGTTAAACAATTACTCCTCAAAGCTTACACATAAGTAAAGTGGTTTTAACGAATCGGTTATAAAAAATCATATAAAAAACACAAATGAAAAACATTACGAAGGAAAATTCACCGACTCAATTTAACTATGTAGATATGTTTGGTAAGTGAATATATTACTAAAGTAACGATATCTTTGGTACGGGCTATAATAGACCTTGTTCGCTTGGTATAGAGGATGAAACAAATGAAGGAAAGAGATGGTTAGAAGGTAAATACATCATCCGCAATTATTGGCTTGCAGCACATTATTAGGGGAACGAAGATAAATGAGGCTCCTACGTGGACTTGCCCGGCTTAGTTGTAATATTTCGTCGGGAACAGTTTCTGCAAGCCAACCTCGTACGAGGTATTATGACGGGTAATTTGATGGTGATGGAGAAAAAACATCAACGGGCAATGGGTGCCAAAACTTTTGCGAAATCATGTAAAAAAAAACCGGCCAAGAACGAGTCGGACTCGCGCACCGAGGGTTCCGTACAAACTATTTTAAAGGACAAAATTAACTTTGCTGTTCGATCCTCAGAAACGGCTATTGCACCAACCGCAAATCATAAGTTTGTAATAGTAAAATCGCTTTTTTTTTTGTTATTACACCACAATATTTACAGTTTTCATATTTTTCCCTTCATATGTGCTGTAAGAAATTGCTTCTCCCCAAATTTCGTGATTCTAGGTCACCGGTGTTAGAGGTTGCAAACCTGTAAGTTTAATATAAACTACATCTTGTCTACTGCTTGAGGTGTCCTATTCTCCTTCCTCCTCCCGACCTATTCCTATCCTGTATATTTTTCTGTTGCACTACAATTAAGTATTTTCTTCCTGCAACCGTAAAACCGTAAAAAAAGGAACCCTTATAATATCAGTTTCTTGTCCGTCTGTCACCATCGATTTTCTCAGGAACGGGGGGACCTAGCAAATTTATACCAGATACTGAGGTCTATAATCCCTATTAATTGTATAGAAATCAAGGTCCTGAGTCAACACGATAAAAAGATATGGGGAAATTTATATTTTCGCGAAAACTTGTAAGTACCAAAATTTACCTTAATTTTCGCGTTTCTTATTTTTCGGAATTTCTCTTTACTTTTTCTGTAAGACTTTGAACCAAAATTGTCAATTCTAGGTCAACTGGAAGTACCATAAAGGTTTAAGGTTGAAAACCTATATGGTAGTTCCCGAGAATCATGAAATTTGCAAAAAGCAAGGTCTTACAGCACATGTAAAGGGAAAAAGAACGGAACGGAAAACCGTAAATATGTAGTTTATTAACAAAAAAAAGCTATTTTACTATTACAAACTTATTATTTGCGGTTGGTGCAATAGCCGTTTCTAAGGATCGAACAGCAAAGTTAAGTTTGTCCTTTAAAATAGTTTGTACGTGACCGGTTTTTTTATTATTAAAAGTGAATCATCTGCTTAGCCTTTTCCCAACTATGTTGGGGTCGGCCTATACTCTAACCGCAGTTGAATACCAGTATTTTACATGAAGCGACCTTCACAACTCAGAAACCCCTTGGTAAGACTGGTTGGCAGACTTTCAGGCCACTGACTCATAGCTTAACGTGCTTTGCGAGCCACGGAGGAAACTCAGTATGTAATGGGTGGTCATCTATCCACGGACAAACCTTACCCAAACGGCTTAACCTGAAGATCGACCCGAGCGGTTGTTTTCATTAGGCCACGAGCTCCTCACTATTCAAGTAAATATAGCCATGATTTGCCACACTGTACTCGTATAAACTAATTCTGGATCTACTCATGACGAGTAAGTCATTTTCAACTACCTTTACCGGAATATCTTTTCCACTACAGTAAAAACTGATGCCTCTCATAATTATCGGGCGCCATCATATTTTCCGTGTGACAGCTAATAACACTAAATATCCTGTATAAGCGTGCCATCAGCTGACGCAGCCGTATTCTGGAGACGAGCACGAGGTTATTACGTCACGAGGTTATTATCGTAACGAAGACAAACGGTCGGCATGACGCGAATATGAACTGCATGCGGTCGGGCCTGGAGTTAGGAGAGGCAGCGGAGAGTTGAGCTTGGGGAGAAGATCAGGAGAACGGTTTTTTTTAATTAGGGAGACTAAAATAGAATGAGAATATTAAAAATAGGCAGGGAGGCTGTATATTTTTTGTAAAGTGTGTGCGAGTGCTCTATGGATGTAAGTTTAGGTGTAGGTTTTAATTTGATTCTGTAGACTGCTCTGATCATTAATCTTTTGCATATCGTTTGACAGTACAATGTTATAAATAAAGGCTAAACAAAAGACTAGACTACACACCAAATCTGTATTCCAAGCTAGACTATAAAAGACTATAAGGATGGTTTATTATAATCTCATCTTA
The DNA here is from genome assembly GCA_941918905.2 of Xestia sexstrigata. Classification (NCBI taxonomy): domain Eukaryota; kingdom Metazoa; phylum Arthropoda; class Insecta; order Lepidoptera; family Noctuidae; genus Xestia; species Xestia sexstrigata. Next base: position 25,059,992 of record OW799201.2, read on the forward strand.
AAATTATGTTAAAGCTTCTAGCCACACGGCCCACACTACCTCAAAACAGCCCCAAATCCTTGAAATAATTTATTCATTTATTAATATTATAATCTTGGGACGCAAAACAAGAATTAAATTGCTTGTAAAGTTATAATAAGTCACACAAATAGAATAATTAAATGTAAACGTGTATTGTCTAAAAAGGAAACAAAAGGGAATCGTAGAGGACAACCATTGCCGTTTTCATACCACAAACCAAAGAAAGACTACTTGTAAGATTTTTAGCCTTACATTTCAGTGTAAATTTTAATGAATATTCGTCATTGGCTTGTCTTCGTTTAGGCAAATTTTAAATTATTCTTACGTATTACTCTGCAGTCATTCCTATCTCTTAAAATACAGGTGATCCTAGTTTAAGAGGCAGGGTTTTATAAATTATTGTACGGATTTTGCAACATTTGTATTGTTTTTTAAATATCTGTAACTTTTGTTGGTGAATAAATTATTATTCCTTTTGAAAAACTAGTCTATTCCTTTACGCTACTCGCTCACTTCTTCCGCCTTTCAGCTTCCCATTCTCCGCTTATATACATAATTTATCAATCATTTATCACGCAGCGACCGCGCCGAGTACGCCGAGCCCTGTACTCAGCGCGTTGCGCCAAATTGGCCGGACACTAATGAAAATTGAAAATTGTTCAGAAAACCGATCACTGAGTGAAGATGACTGCGTGATGTGGAAATTATTTGTCAGTTTATTTTTTCCTGTGTTTGTAATCAGTTTACACACCTTCGTGATTCTACTGGCTCGTTGTTGTACTGGTCGCAAGCGCTATTGCTGAGGTCCTGGGTTTGAATGCCAGATCGGGCAAAGTTTTATTAAGTTTTTTTTTCGGGAATTTTTCGGAAGCGGACCAGAGTTTAGATTGGTGCCTGGTTGATGTTAATTGGCGCGTCCCCTAGTACAAGGGCGAAATTTTAAATTACTTATAGAAACAGTAGGTACACCTCTGCCTAATTCTTTGAAGAAGCAGATGTGATGTTATATTTGTGATTCTACATTTGGCTTGACCATCTTTTAAACGAATTGGAGACTCTTAGCGCATCTAAAAGAGAATCTCGAATCTCATACTGACACAATGGATTCCCGCGTAGGCACTCTTGCATTTACCTGCTACATTTTTAAACAGCGAGTGTTGTAGACAAAGTACTATGTAAAGTACCTAATGAATCCCGGTTCCACGAAACCGAAATTGATGATTAAGTAAATGAACATAAACGATGTTCAGTGTTCATTGAAACGAAGCTTGTAAGTGACGCAGTGTAGTGTTCGGCCCACTGAACACAGGTTGAGCAGGATTGGCTGGTTTGCTGCCGGAGACACCAGTCGTTTCATGGCTAAATACATAGCCTCTGTAAATACAAATACGAATTTTACGACTGTATTGTGGTATAGTATGTTGTAGGACCATACCAACGCTATACGTATATATATATATATATAATTTAACCCGTATAGTAAAGCAGTTAAGCGCTATATAGCGAGACAAGCGAAGCGGGAAGAATGAAGGCGATAGACGTAGAAATTAAAGATATTATTACTGAAGGATGAAATTATTATATTAAGCGTTATCACATTTAGAAGCACGAGATTTACAAAAACAGTTGATGGTATGAATTTAGCGTAACAATATTATGAGCCGGTAAGCTAGCTAGTTGGAAGACCACTGGTGTCCACCGCTCGACGCACGCGCACGTAGACTCCTGATCACGCCCTGGCCCAGGCGCTCGAGGTCGTTGCCGGCCGCCGCAGTACAATAATCACGCGCCCCTCGTGTGCTTGCTGCGCGTGTAAGCCTCAGTGAATTCGCATTCGACGACAAACAAGACATCACCTGATTTAAGACCGCGGTACAAGATCATAGGCGGTAGCGGTTTTCTTCCGATTGTAAGGTGGTTGTCTAGGTCATGTTCCGCCACATATTCACATCACGTCGGGGTCACCAATTTGGGGGTATGAAGAACAGGGTGTAAAGCTCTTCATCCCCCATAGAAAAGGGAGAATCCTCCGACCAGACGGGTGTTATGTCTGGTGGGCAACTGCCCGACAGCATCTCGCAGTTCAACCTAGAGAGGTTGTCGTCTGCTTAACCGGACAATCCTGTGCCTTATGTGTAAGGCCTCCAGCCAGGGCATAAAAACTTACAAACTAAACGACTACACGCTAAGGGCACCCCCTGCGGGGTACGGGCCTCGGCTTAGGGCGTTGCTGGGAGAGGACAGCAAGGAGACAGGCTGGATCTGAGTGGTGTCATTAATTAGGGACTGATTTTGGACTACAGGCTCAGCAACGCGGACTGGCACGAGCAAGGGACGGGGAGGGTTCGTATCGGGGCGTCGCGACGGGCCTCGACGGCGAGGACGGAATGACGGCGGTTTGCGTCTGTGCTTTCTAAGCGTGCTAGTTTCCTTCCTGCTGTCCTGGAGGAGGGTAATAGCGTCATCGGGATCGACTAAAGTATGCCTTGGGCGGCGGATGTGACTAATTCGCGAGGGTTCGTAACGGGCGGCTACTGCGATCAGGGGGTTACGGTGTTTGATGGCAGAATCGAAGAAGCGCTTGGAGAGGCGCTTCATAAACTGGGATTTTAAGATCTAAATGTAAATGGTCATTACGGACGTAATAGGGGGCTCCTGTGACTTTACGTAAGAACCGGTTCTGAAGGACCTGCATCCTATGGAGATATCTAGGCTTGGCGTGAGCGTACACGATACAAGCATAAGTCATGATAGGACGGATCACGGCGGTATAGAGACGCAATTTGCACCTGAGAGACAATTTGCTCTTTTCCGTTAGTAAGTAATAGAGTCTACCCATCGCGAAAGCAGCTCGGTCGCGAGCTGCTTTTATATGTGGCCCGAAGGTCAGATGGTTGTCGAGGATGACTCCTAAGTATTTGGCTTGCTTCTCCCAGGGGATAGGCTTGCCGTACATAGTGATCGGATTAGGGGAAGTGACAGTAGTACGCGATCTCGAAAATAGAACGGCCTGACTCTTATCGGGGTTATCCTCGATTCTCCATTTCCTAAACCAAGCGCCTAAAACGTCGGCTGAGGTTTGGAGGGTTTGGGGTGCGATGTCAGAAGTCCTCCACGTGTGTCTGGCGGTTGCTGGTCCCTCTCGATACGTCTGGAGGGAAGAGCAGCTGCTGGGCCGGTGCACCCTGGGCGCAGCAGTATCCTTCTCCGGGGAATGAGAGGAAATGAGAATTTCCTTTTATCCCTCTTGGAGTGTTACTGCCGCGGCTAATTATTCTGACATGGGTGGGGTCCATCCAGGACCAACGGTGCGTTCCTCTGCGTGTCCCTCTGTAAAGCAGAGGGCATAGCAGAGGAGTGAGGGCGGGCTCGGTGTGCACTCACCCTGCCTCCGAGCAGACAGAGCAGGATGCGTCCTTCTTTGTCACCGTCAGTCTCGTAATCCCATTGTCGAAGTGCTGTGGATCACGTCTCGCGGCTTCGATAGGGACCGAGGGTCTTGGCTTAACCGCCCGGACTGCGAGGTAGAAAACCTCTATAAAAAGTCACCCTGAATCCCAAGCGGCGGCGCACCGCGAGGGGATGTATGGCTGACGGGTGTTCCCATGGAACGAATCAGTCGCTAGTGCTCACCCTCGCCAGGGTACCTGCAGACCCCCTGGCGAGTAATAAATGCTAAAATCTGCTTATCTTGGGTACAGGGGTCTCTGCCCAGATTGACGTTTATTTCCCCCATACTCGTGGGTTCAAATATGGATAATTTAACAGAAACCAAAACCAACACCGCCGGCAACGGCAAAACAGAGGAGAGGAGGGATGCGGGGTCGGAGTCCGACGCCGCATCCAGCGATGTGAGTGCGGGAGGCTCGGAGAGCTCCCGCTGCGTGAGGGCCGGGACTGCAGCGGAGAACGGTAAGTTCTTCCGCAAGCGGTCTAGGAAGGATGGCGACCAAGTCTCGTCATCCGAGGGAGAGATGGCCTCGGCCCGTAAGATCCCCACTAGCAAGCGCGGTGGGATCCGAGGCAAGAGGGGGGGGCCTGTTACCTCCGAGAGGTCGGCGAGACCAGCCGAGGAGGGGCGCCACCCGGGCACGAATGCTCACGGGTCTGGCGACGAGGCGGATGCAACTGGCGGCTTAGAGGTGGAGCGTAAGGCCAGGTTTGCAAAGGAAGTGGAAGCCGCGATAAGGGGCGTGGCCTTGAAGATAAAGACATCGTCTAAACTCAAGGCCATACCCGCGGCTTCCGCCTCCATCATGGCGGCAGCGGAGGCCAACTTTGCGGGGCCTTCCACTCCTCCTCCGATAGGTGCAGAGGAGGTGGCCAAACTGCGGGCGGAGCTGGCCCGCCTGACGGCTGCGATGGAGGCTCTCCAAAGGGAGAACGCCAAGCTCCACGCAGACCTGGCCAGTCTGCGTGAGGCTCGCACCCGCGTGGCGCCACCAAATGGGGGCCACCAGCAGCAGCGACAAACCGAGCCGGTGCCGGTAGAAAATCAGGTTCTGAACCTGGTGCGGCGGGAGCTGGCTTCCTTCCAGGCGCGGTTTTCCGTCTTGGAGGGAATTGTTCTGCGCCCCGCCCTGGGTTCAAATAAGACTCCCGCGGGCCCGAGCACGATGCCGACCACGGTGTCGTACGCGGCTGCTGTGGCTGCCGCGCCCGGACCTGGGCCATCGAGTCAGTCCTCCGGCAGGGCAATGGCGCCCTCTCCTGGAAAGCCGGCTCCGGCGACACCGGCGCCGGCTAAGAAGGCGTCCAGGAGGAGGAAGGGCAAGGCAGCCCCACAGGCGGTGACTGTGCCGGTGCCAGTGCCAGCGGCGAGTGGGCCAGCACCTGCGGCACAGCAGCTGCCGCCGCCGCCACCACCCCCCCAGCTCCCTACACCTCCCGCGGCTGAAGCCGGGTGGCAGGTGGTCGGCGAGAAGAGGAAGGGGCGAAAGGCGGCCAAAAAGGCCAGAAGTGAGGAGCGGCAACGGCAGCACAGAGCGCGAAAGATCGCGGCTAGGCTCCGCGCCCCGAAGACCGCAGCTGTAGTGATTACACTACAGCCGGAAGCGGAACAAAGGGGCGTGTCCTACCGCGACCTGCTGGCGAAAGCTAAGGAGACGGTGGATCTCGCTGAGCTTGGGATCACCGGGGGCCTCCGGCTTAAAGTCACCGCGACGGGAGCTCGGTTGCTGGAGATCCCCGGTGAAACCAGTGGCTCGTCCGCTGACGCTCTGGCTGAAAAGCTCAGAGCGTCCCTAAACGCGGACGAGGCCCGAGTGTCCAGGCCCGTCAGATGCGCAGACCTGCGCATCCTGGGTGTGGACGACTCGGTGACCGAGGAGGAGGTGGTGGCCGCCGTCGCCAGGTCCGGAGGGTGCCCTGCCGATCAGGTCAGGGCAGGCGCCCTACGCCCGGACTCCACGGGCATGCGAACCGTCACGGTAAGCTGCCCTGTGACGGCGGCCAAGACTATTGTGGAGGGCCGTAGGCTACTGGTGGGCTGGGTTTCAGCGCAGGTGAAGCTGCTGGAGCCCAGACCTCTGAGGTGCTACCGATGCCACGTGGGACACCATGTGTCGGTGCAATGCGCTTCGGAGGTCGACCGCAGCGGCCTCTGCTTCCGTTGCAGTCAGCCCGGTCACACATCCGCGACTTGCTGCGCCACGCCGCACTGCGCCGCATGTGCGGCGGCTGGCAAGCCGGCTGATCACCGGGCTGGGAGCAAGGCCTGCGCTGCACCCGCCAAAGCCAAGGCCAGAGGAAGAGGAGGGCCCTCCACCGCCACCACCACCACCGTCGCCATAGCCGCAGCCGCTGCCGCTGTCGCCGCCACCGCCACTGTGACAATTGCGCCTGCAGAGGGGCCCTTACAGGGGGCCCGAGTGGAGGAAGCGGTAATGGAATGCCAATAACGGCTCCGTTACGCTTCCTCCAAGCGAATATAAACCACTGCGCCTGCGCTCAGGATCTGTTGCTCCAGAGCATGGCGCAGTGGTCAATTAATATCGCTGTGGTCGCTGAGCCGTATTCTGTCCTGCCCAGGGAAGACTGGGTGGCGGACCTTAACGGCTCAGTGACCATAGTGTCGTCGGCCGCCGCCGGTACTCCGACCCTTGAAGGTGTCAGGAGGGGTCGGGGGTGCGTAGCAGCACGGTTCGGGGAGATTGTAGTAGTGGGAGTCTACTTTTCCCCGAGCCGAACTCTCGCCGAGTTCCACAACTCTCTCGCAGAGTTGAGTGTCGTCGTCGGAAACCATTCCCTCCCCGTGCATGTCCTCGGGGACTTCAATGCCAAGAACTTGGCTTGGGGTTCTCGTTGCACAGACGTGCGGGGAAGGATGGTGGAGGACTGGGCTCTGGAGAAGGGCCTGGTCGTCCTAAATCGGGGTTCTGTCCCCACGTGTGTGCGGATGCGGGGCGAGTCGGTGGTGGACATTTCGTTCGCTAGCCCCGTTCTGTCGCCGCGTGTCGTTGACTGGCGTGTCATGGAGGGGGTGGAGACCTATTCCGACCACCGGTACATCCGGTTCGACGTCTCCACCCAGAGCTCAAGCGCGCCGGTCCAACAGGCCCCGAGTGGTCCACGTTGGGCTCTGAAGCAGCTAGACCGGGAGCTCCTCCTGGAAGCCTCGATCGTGCAGGCCTGGGTGACATCACCGGACAGGCCTGCCGACATTAACAATGAGGCAGGGTGGTTCCAGGAGGCCATGTCCGACATATGTGACGTGGCAATGCCCCGAGTCCGGCCAGGAAGCGCCCGGCGTCAGGTGTACTGGTGGTCGCGAGAGCTGACGTCTCTGCGCGAGGCGTGCGTAGCTGCGCGACACCTGTACACCAGGCATCGCAGGCTCCGCATCCGCCCACCGGATGCGGCAGCCATTGAGGCGGAGCTATACGAGGGGTACAGAGCGGCGAAGACCGCCCTCCGCGAGGCTGTGTTGCGGGCCAGGGATCTGGCCCGCGAGGAGATGCTGGGGACTCTCGACAGAGATCCGTGGGGGCGCCCTTACAAGATGGTGCGGGATAAACTCCGCACCTGGGCCCCCCCACTGACGCAGAGTCTCCGGCCTGAGCTCGTGGAGGACGTAGTGAGCACTCTGTTCCCTACGCGGGGGGAACATCCCCCCCCGCCTATGGCTCCGCCACCTGCGGTGCTGGAAGTGGACCATCAGGACGACGACGACGACACTCCGGAAGTGACTGGGGTAGACCTGAGAGTGGCGGTACGCCGGCTCAGTGCCAAAAATACCGCCCCGGGACCCGACGGCTTGCCTGGCAAAGCCTGGGTCCTGGCCTCGGAGGCTCTCGGGCCCCGACTGGAGGGGTTCCTAAGCGCATGCTTGGAGAGAGGCCAGTTCCCGCTTCGTTGGAAGACGGGGAAGCTGGTCCTCATTCGGAAGCCGGGGCGCCCTGCGGACTCTCCGTCCGCATACCGGCCCATAGTGTTGCTCGACGAGGTGGGCAAGCTCTTTGAAAGAGTCATTGCAAACCGCCTCGCCGAGCACCTTGCGGGGACGGGGCCGGATCTTGCGGAACACCAGTTTGGTTTCCGCAAGGGGCGCTCTACGGTGGACGCCATCATGCGCGTGAGGGCCCTCACGACGGGGGATGCAGTGTCCCGGGGTGGGGTTGTCTTGGCGGTGTCTCTCGACATCGCCAATGCCTTCAACTCCATGCCCTGGAGCTGCATAAGGGAGGCACTCCGGTATCATCGGGTGCCGACCTACCTTCGTCGTGTGGTCGGGGACTACCTGACGGATAGAGCCGTCATCTACCCCGGTCGCAGCGGAGAATGGTACCGGCGAGAGATGTCGTGCGGTGTTCCGCAGGGATCGGTCCTAGGGCCGTCCTTGTGGAACATCGGGTACGACTGGGTGCTGCGCGCCGACCTCCCTAGCGGCGTCAGCGTGGTCTGCTATGCAGACGACACGCTGGTGCTGGCACAGGGGGGGTCGCACGAGGCGGCGGCCGAAATCATGACACGCGGGGTTGCGATAGTCGTTGAGAGGATCCGGCAACTGGGTCTCGAGGTGGCATTGCACAAGTCCGAGGCCATGTGCTTTCATGGGCCTCGGAATGCGCCACCTCCGGGATCCTTACTCACGGTAGGAGGGGTATCCATCGGTGTCGAGTCGACTTTGAAGTACCTAGGACTCGTCCTCGACAGCCGGTGGAACTTCGTGGAGCACTTCCGACGTTTGGCCCCCAAACTGGAACGGACTGGGGCTGCCTTCAGGCGGCTCCTGCCCAACCTGGGGGCGCCGAACGCCTCCTGCCGGAGGCTCTACGCGGGAGTCGTGCGGTCCATGGCCCTTTACGGGGCCCCAGTGTGGGCGCGTCCCTTGAGGCTGCGTGCAGCCCACTACCTGAACGCGCCCCAAAAGGTGGTAGCCGTAAGGCTGGCCCGTGGGTACCGCACGATCGCCCGCGAGGCGGCGTGCCTCCTTGCTGGATTGCCGCCATGGGATCTGGAGGCGATAGTCCTCGCGCGCCTGCATGAATGGCGCGCGGAGGCGCTTCGCCGGGGGGAAACTCCGCTGCCCCGACAAATTGTCGCTCAGCGGACAGACTTCCGGCGGGATCTCATGGCGACATGGAGAGAGCGACTGTCGCAACCCCGTGCAGGGCACGCCACAATAGTGGCGATAAGTCCCCTCTTTGAGGAGTGGCTGGAGAGACGCCACGGCGTCCTCACCTTCCGCCTGACGCAGGTCCTCACCGGACACGGTGTTTTCGGGAGGTTCCTGCACCGAATCGGGCGGGAGGAAACGCCCGGGTGTTTCCACTGCGAGGATCGACCGGAGGACACGGTGGAGCACACGGTGGAGTCGTGCCCCGCGTGGGCGGAGCACCGCCGTGTCCTCGAAGCGGCGATTGGCGGCGGCGACCTCTCGCGTCCGGGCCTGGTGCAAACCATGGTCCGGAGCGAGACGGAATGGGACGCCGTCACCTCCTTCTGCGAAGCAGTAATGCTAGAGAAGGAGGTGGCGGAACGTGAGAGGGAGAGAACCTCACAGCGTCCCGGCCGCCGCGGGAGACGCCCCGGGCGTCGGGGGCCACCACGTGGCCCCCGGCCACCGTAGGCGCGGGCCTGTGGACGGTGGGCTATGGGCTAGCTCGCCGTCCGTCCGTCTTATGACGACAGGCCGTGTCAACGGCGCGTTCGTGTTCCACGCGCGCCTCAAAGAGAGTCAGCAAAAAGGAAGGGGTCCGCAAAGACCGATGCCTGCCGGGGTTGCGGGACTGTTCGAAAGAGATACCGTGGCCCCGGAACACAAAGGGCGATGAAGGAACATGGATGGGTTTTAGTCACTAAAAGTCTGACGCTCCCTCCTGCTCCGCCCAGAGCGGGAGAAGTCATTTGATGATTTCCCATCCGAAAAAAAAAAAAAAAAAAAAAAGGTTTGGAGGGTTTTGGCGATTGCATTTTTACAGCGACCGGTGTAATAGATGGCCGTGTCGTCCGCGAACAGGGCTAATTGAGCCTTTTTGCTCTTGGGAATGTCACTAGTGAACAACGTGAACGCGAGCGGGGAGATGACGGAGCCCTGGGGGACTCCGGCGCGAATAGGGTGAGGAGCGGCGAGTGATTTTCCTATGCGGTGCCCGACAGTTGTTGTCGGATTCTCGTATATAGTCTTAAGTCGCGGATAACTCTGCTTCCGCGATGTAGGAATTCTGACGTGTTTCGCAGTTAGTTAGGTAGTCTATGTCATAGATGGTGCTGTAGTAGTTTTTGTTCATTGTAGCTGTAGTATTTGTAGTGTCGCTACGGTATAACTTTTTAAGGGAGTCGTTTACTACTTATTATGATTATTATTTTTAAGAGGTTTCAGTTATTTTAAGAGGTATTTAAGAGGTTTGAGTTATTTCAATTAAATCTTGCAAAATATTAATGTTCTCACAAAAGACAAAAATCATTAATCCAACGTCAAGCGAACAGCAATTTTTAACCCTAAACCAATTCAAACAGAGCCCCTTATCTCAAAAATTAATACGCTTGAGGCAGACTGTCCTAAAACCCCATCAGTCAGCGAGCGGACGGCAAAGGGCCGATGCGAGTACTAATCTGGCCCGCAGGATTACTTGTACTAGGAGACTGAGCTAAACGACCAGCACACGGAATGCGATATGATGGCAGATGCTGATATCTGAGCCTCTTTGTGACGTCATCGCATTTCAGTTTTAATTCTCGTTTCAAATGGATTTCGTTTGAGTGTGAGCTGATAAAGATTTTATTGTTTCTCGATGTTAAAATTCAATAGGAAAGTTTTCGATTACTGCAGTTTGAATAAAGACTAAATGAAATATAAAATAATTTCTATCCGACTTTTTCTGTGATATTCAAAGGCTTATGAATGCAGCTACTGTTATAGGTTTCCCGCCATAAATCATATTCAAACCATTCTCCATTGATTCCATCTAATCCGTAAGGTATCCGATGACACCGCTAATGTATCAATGGAACCTCCAAGAGTTTATCGTGGTCGAGGAAATGAGGCGGCGTACGCCATCCGTCACGCAATATTCACGGATCGCTGCGTCCGTACGGAGTCGGACAACATCGCGCTAATCCCGGCCGAGGGCAGACATTAATTCATTCAGAACCAATGACGCGGAAGGGTCAGACAAGATTAACGAGCTATAAATTTGGGGTTTAGACCGTTTGTATAGAGATGACCGGTTGGCTTAGTCTGCCTTCAGACCTCGTGTGTGAACCAGGCTTTAGGGTGCAGGCATTTTCGAATGCATTTTCGGTTACCAAAATCTCGTTAGTGATGCCTTTAATCTTCTTTAGGTTTTCATGTTATAACAAGAGATTTTGTACAATCCCTAGGTATTACAAATCCTTAATGGATATGTATATTACAAATAAACAACTTCAAAATATTCCACCCGTCAGATAATATTACATAATACTTTAACGATGTATCTAAGTATGTTTTGATCATCGCAAACCAGAGCATTATACATTTAGTGACTGAATTCTGACAATGACATGAAGTTTTTCATATCTCAAATTAGCTATAATATTCTGTTATAATTATGTATCACAAATTCCTTATCTCAATTACAATAGACTCGAAAACATAAAGATAACGATTACCTCAGTCCAGGAACATCAGACAGGGGCGCTCCATCCTCTGTGAGCCAGGATATGATAGGAATTGGAGTGCCGTGTGCCGCGCATGAGACCCTGGCACCCGTGCTGTTGGAGAATGACAGCCGCGGGGGAGGCTCCATCAGGAACAGTAGCTGACATGATGATGGAGACACTAGCGGACAAAGAGAAAAAGTTCGATTATGATGGAAGAACAAAACAACATTTCGATATTTTCGAAAGATTTGGCATATTTTCCATAAACATACATAAATCACGCCTATAATCCCCGAAGAGTTATGGGCAGAGGAGTACCTAATAGTATACTCACATTTCGCCAGTTATGTTTAAGTCTCATGTAATAGGGGCGAGCATATTGCTATCAACCGGGCACAAATCTAGACTCCATGGCTGCTACTTAGAAATTCCTGAAGGAAAAGCCTAACAACACTTTGCCCGACCTGGGAATCGATCCTAGGACCTCATGCTCAGAAGTTGCTTGCGAGACCTCTCCGTAAAGTAGGTCTAAAAACAAGATGCTGCTCGACTTGGGTATCGAACTTATAATCCAAGCCCAGCATTTCCGGTGCAATCGCCAGACCAACGAGGCAGTTGCTTCGAGTAAGTATATTTTATACTTTCTAAAAGTGCGGGCTACTCCATTACTCTTTGTTTTACTATCTATTTAGTTGCCAGACATGGTGTTTACAACGTTCTTGTGAATGTTCACATTAGTGGTCGTTCATTACCCTTAAGATTAAGTGCGTGAACCGCCCCAATCCTTACAAAGTAACACACCCACCGATTGATCATATCGGTACAATAGGAGGCGTTTAGGAATAACGTAATGTAAATCATTTTACGGTTGGGTTTTATTCTATCGGACATTCCTAGTACATAAACATTCTGAAAACATCCGCTTACTTGTTTAAAACATCTTTGGAAATATAAAATAATAATAAATTCAACTTTTGCGCGACCAAAATATCATCTTTCAAACAAAAACCAAACTTACTTTACAAAAACTTTACCAAGTAACTTTATTTGTGTTCATCTAATTCTTCTCAACAAGGCGTTAATAGCCGTGATCAAGATTTACTCGGAAACATTTAGTTACATAAAACGTTACAACCACTTCGTTTTAGGAGCTCATAAACTACCAATCGTTATACGTCTTCATCCTAATTCCCTCGATTGAAACGAGCGTGTAACGGTTACAGCAACACAATTACTTCCAAGGTTGTCGATAATTCGCTCCTTAATTATTTGTCAAAATATTATGAACTCCTACATCTCAAACATTTCATTTATTAATATAAAAGGGAGTTTCAAACGGTAACTCAATTAATGTGAGCTGAACGGCGTAAACAATTAGACGCGGAAGGCGCGAACGCGCGCGGCTGGGCCTGAATATCACCATGTGTGTCAGTTGTCGACGACTGTACGTAATTAGCAGCTCTGCGAACGAACTCGTATGAGTTATTGGATGTGCTTTTTGATTACGTAATCAAAGGGAGCTCGGTACACTCGCGCACTGCGGTTCATTACGATGTCAGTATGAAATACCGTTTTGTTAATAAGTAGGCACATACGGAGAATTACTGCTATCATTTTAACAGCCGCAGTAAGTGCCAAAGCTATGCTGAAACGTGGTTCATAAATATTGTGGGTAACTTGTTGGCAGACGGTTGCTTTTTCCAACTTCGTTTTCATAACTTTTTATGTTTGCAAGTTCCTTGGATAAACTTGGTTTTCTATTTCATGGCAAAGTGTAAATTAAAGGCATTTAATATTTTAAAATTTAATAAAGTTTCTTATGTCTAAATAAACTTTATGTAAAACACAAATACCATGACGGATTACCCCAAATATTTCTTCCAAACATAATTAAACAAATTGAACAAACGGCTCTGCAACACCTGGCCTCAACGTTTCGGCTTACAGATTTATGAGTGTCGCGTGCACAGAACCGCACCTTAATCTCGCGACACAGCTATACAAAGCATCCTCACAATTCGTTACTCAGTGTACATAACGCTTTATTAAAATTCCACTGCTGCGTCACTTTGTCGTGCGACCAAGCTAATTGTCGCAAGTCTCGCAACAATTCACGACGGAATCCTCTTTGACAAAACTCCTTTGATGTTCACTTATTATTATAAGACGTTGTGTAAATTAGTCAGACTTGATATTTCTGCGTTAACCGCGCCTTCCTGTTTGTTTGGATTAAGTTTGTTGGTTTTTGAATATCTACCCAGCTGGATGTGCTCAAGCGAGAACTAAGAATTTGTTACAATATTCGGTTTCATCAAAACTTCGTAAGAACCCTAAGCTGTAAGTTATTGTAATGTTTTATTTCAGTGAACATGTTTTATTACACCAATAAGTGACGATAGTTCTTCGTACTCAAACAGAGCATCATCGAAGAGACTCTCTATACACTGTCCACAAATAAAACAACAAACGCGCAACAAATAACGGTTACAATAACTAACATCCATATCAAGAGGCTGACTCTAATATAGTGTGGGAGAGGGAACTTAATAAAACGAAATTACACGTAGTGTGGCTTACGGGGGCTTAGGCCAGCCACCACTCAAATTTACTGGCCGTCTCCGAACTATAAAAAGAGTATTTGAGCGTGTTACGCGAACGTAAAATATACGAGCTTCTGGGCTAACGCCTCACATGAGTTGTGGTTAGGATGATCGAAATGTGAGTTTCTGTTGATGAAATGACAAGAAACATCAACTTGTTGTAAAAAAAATCGGCTTGTAGAAAGTCAAGAAGTTTTTGGCTCGGTAGTATACCAGTCTGGGGACTGCCACTGCTCTTGTCTGCCTGTGTGACCGAAACAAAGTCATAATAATATACAATCAAGTATAGCGATGTAATTTCAATATACAAACACTACAGTAGTGTTTTTTTTTTGTTTTCCTGCTGTTAAAGTCAACAATCAACATTTCAGAATCTATTAAAACGAACTTAAAAGCTTGCAAATAACGATTCTATATTGAAAATGGAAAAACTCTGACAGCAACGCCAACAAATACTTGCACACAAAACAATGTCACTTGAAAAACAACGAGAACCGCGAACGAAAAATCGATATCGATTCGCCACATCACTAAACACAACGCCAGGTGTTCCGATATTGTTTTATGGGAGTTCCAGTTTGAGGCAAATTGCATAACTTGCTCTACCTATGTGTTGATCGATTTTATGCCTAACAGATAAAAACTAGAGGAGATCGTCGTCGTCAGCGAAGCTCCACAGTTTATATTTACTCCATCGAAACGATCAAAGGAGCCCTTCGGGTAATATCTCATTTTCTCTTACGGGAAGCTATAACCTTATATAAACCGAATAGATTGGTAAGCTACAGTATCTTCCACAGCTCAAGGGTGAAGATATAGTATCACGGTGAGTCAATCGCCACTGGAAAGATATAGAGTTCGTTATCATAATCTTCTACACCCCATCGTAGTCACAGTGTGTTGTTATCGTTGTTGACAGCGGATTCCAAGAGGAAATTAGAATTGTGCTCTATACCGCAATCGCTTTCCCTCATTTATTGATTGTAGTTTATTAAGTTGGTTATCATTTTGACAATAACTACGTCACGGTAATATTATAATACAGTAGTGTAACTCGGCCGCATGATAGAAATAAATGCCTACAGCCGCGCGGTACGTAAACATGCGTTAGGGCTGCCCGTCTCCAGCATTTTAATTACATTTGCCTACTTTCTGTTTCTATTTAGTTTTGTGATTGTAAATATCCTTTTTATATAAATAAATCAAATACTTTGTAAATTGAATAGGAAGTGTTCAATAAAAATGCGTGTTGTTTTTTGATTGGTAGATTTAATTTAAAAAACATTTACTCTATTCGCTTTATTTATTCATCCAAACACCTTTTTATTCGTGAGATAAAAGGAATTTACTTTAATTAGAATTTATTTTTATTACCTTATCCATTAAAAAGACACTCATTATGTACCTACCTACTAGTAAGTAAAATTATTTTATAGTCTTACCTTTCAGAGTTTCCAGGTAATTTAATAAAACTTATGTCTGGATGCGTTATTGACGAATACATACAACCAAAAACAGCATAATATTTCCTACTCGTCATATTAACTGATTTTTAGAGAAAAAATCGTGTGGTTATAGTTTAAAAAACAACACACCGTCCGTTCGACACTGCGGTACAGCCGCGTGACTGTCTGCGCCCCGAGCGCACCCCGAGATCGAGGCGCGTAGGTATAGCTCGCGTTTCGTCCGTTTGTATGAAGTTGGAGTACTGTATTATAATATTACTGTGCCTACGTTTTATGAGGACTGTCTTTTTCTTGAAGTCTTATTCGCTTAATTACTGATTTTAGTTATCCGGATAAAATAAAATAAAAAATTTGATCACAAAATATGCCAGAAAGCCATTTATTTTCAGAGTCGGCAAAATACTTGTATCTCAAGCAATTCGTCACAGAAATCACTTCTAATTTGTGTCGTTTAAGGAAATTTCCTAATAAAGGCTTTTCTTTACATAAAATAGCGCCACGAGTTTCTGGGACATTTCTTTTTTTGTTAATAAAACTGGCGGAAAGAAGTGAAGTTCATCTTTGTTAGTGTCCCTAATAAAGTAGACAAAAGACCGGATGCTATACTATTGTGTCAGTCTCTCGAATGTACGTTAAAACTACTTTTAAAGTACGTTCAAATAGTAAAAACTTTGAAGTCCCTTAAACTACTTAGAGGTTCAGTTGGTGAGAAACTTTATCGTCGCATTAGTCATATAAGTGTTACTTACGAGTAAGTCATGAGTTATACGTATTTTCTGCAAACTTAAATTTTTCTTAATACGTTTCTGAGATTGTTTTTTGGTTTAGGAGGCGAAAGTTTTTGACGTGATAACGTCTTATAAATCGATGAACACCGGCTGCAAGCACGATAAATGAAAAATAATGATAATTCAGTGATAATAATTCAGTTCAATTCTTAAAAGTATGCGATTTTTCATCAATGTTTTCTTATTTATTTTATTTATTTATTTATTTCAGGCCAACCAACAATTGTTTATACTGTTACATGTTTAAATTAAGGTTCTTAAATCAAAGGTTAGTATAACAATTTCTTATAGGTTAGCACCGCATGCCCCATAAATAATAAATGTAACCAGATAAGAACAGAGTTGAAATCAAAATTAAATACAGGATTTAAAAAACAAAATCAAATATTAAATACGAAATCAAGATTAAATACAAAATCAAATTACATTTAAAAAAATCAAATACAAAATCAAAATTAAAAACAAAACCAAAATTAAATACAGAATCCAATTTAAATACAAAAAAAAACACAATCAAAATAATGCAATACAAAATCAAATTCTCAATTAAAATGTCATAAAAGCAACACGAAACAAAAATAACATAAAAATCAAAATCAAATTTAAATTTAAATTTAAATTACAGCCATAGAAATGCATTATTATACACTATTAAATGTTATTCTGTGGAACTTACCAAGCGAGTCGAAATGCACGACAATAAGATCACTGTATTCGTTTAGCTGTTTACAGAGGCGAGGGACAATAGAACTTGTGCCGAGAACCGTTCTGCGTGGAGTGAGGTACAAGGGAGTAATGGGGGTACGAGGGAGTCTAGCAGGAGCACGAAATCGGAACTTGCTTAGCAAGTGGGGACAGTCAATTTTGTTCCGGAGAATTTTATAAAGAAAAATAGAATCTGCGATTCTTCTGCGCTTCTCCAATGACACCATCTTAAAATGTGCGAGTCTGCGAGTCTTAAAATGGCTCGATACGACCGTTTCCTTCAGGCGATTCCACTGGCATAAGCTAGATGCCACAAAAATCGTTTCTGAATCCGCTCTAATCTCAGATTGTGCGTTGCGTAGTGAGGTCTCCAGATAGTGCTGCAGTATTCCAAGATACTTCGTACAATGCTGTTGTACAGCAAAATCTTGGTACCACTACGCCTGAAACCGACAACATTCCGAACTACGAACCCCAGCATTCTAGAAGCCTTTTTGATAATATTTTCTACATGAGGGATGAAAGTCAGCGCATTATCAAAAATAACACCCAAGTCCCTTATTTCATTCACTTCTTGAATAATATTAGAGCCCACACGATATACACTAGCCGTTATATTCTTTTTCCGAGTGTACTTCACGTGGTAACATGTTTTGACATTTAATAACATTTCATTATCGTTACACCACTGAAGTAACGAGTCAACATCTCTCTGAAGTAGTTCAGTATCGTCGCTGGACTCAATTATTCTAGAGAATTTAAAATCGTCTGCGTACATGTAACATTCTAAGGATTTGAGGCAATGTGGGATATCGTTAGCAAACACTTTAAAGAGAATTGGACCAACATGTGAGCCTTGAGGTACCCCTGAGGTGGTCCCATAAGTTTCAGATTGGAATCCATTGACTGCGACATAGAAGAATCGATTTTCAAGATAGGATTTTAGCCAGGTATGAAGTGTGCCAGTAATCCCGTACGCAGAAAGCTTTGACAGCAGTATATGGTGGGGAACTCGGTCAAAAGCTTTACTAAAGTCCGTGTAAATTACGTCGACCTGCTTGCCGCAGTCGATGGCATCCGTTAACATCTCTGAAAAGGTCGCCAGGTTAGTGCTAGTTGACCTAGAAGCCACGAAACCATGTTGGGTGTCACTCAAATAGAGTTTGAAGTGCGACTGGATGTAGGGACAAATTAGGGACTCGAAAACCTTAGCAAAAGTTGATAAGATAGAGATGGGTCTAAAGTTATTAATATTGTCTTTCTCATCACTGTTATAAATCGGCACAACTTTCGCTTTTTTCCAGGTGTCTGGAAATACACGTGAGCTGAGAGACATATTAAAAATAGTTACTAAAGGATACACCAACAAGGTGATCATGGTCATGACTAATCATAGGTGCCGTTGGTGGCAGGCTGTTATTTTTCATGTTATGAAGGAAGTCAGAGACTGGTTCGCTTTGGGTCAAAGGTTTTGCATTGCTAAACGCCGAAGAAAAATGCGTAGCAAACATTTCACAAATTTGGAGACCATCTGATGTTACCATGGTTCCATTAGTCATTGTGGCAGGGAAAGAACTAGAGCCACCTCTTTTAGCGTATGACCAGAACCGTTTTGGATTCTCAGAGATTTCATCCTCAACATTTTTAATATAATAATTATAAGCCTTCGTTGCTAATTTGAAACACCTTTTGCCCAATAATTTGAGTTCCAAATTCATACATGGGGTTTTTGTAAGTTTTGAAACGGGATCTTATTTTCTCTTTCTCCTTTAAGGCTCTTATCAAGTTTTTGTCAAACCAAGGAGGGCGTCTTATGGCGTTATCACGTAAAATTCATTCGTTCGTTCGTCCGTAAACAGACTTTACAGACAACAATGTTTTTTTATTTTTTTACTTCCCCATAACGAATGAGATGGCGGGACGAACTAAACAGGTTTCATCAGAACTGGAAGGAGGACGCAAGGGTTCGCGAGAAATGGAAGAAGTGGAGGAGTGGGTCAGAGCAGGATAGCGAAAAATAAATTCCCATTAATTGGTACCTTCTTTCAGGTGGAGAGTGATTACGGAATCATCTAAAGGAGATGAAGATGATGAGGATAAAAATGCTATGGTCGGCCATGGAGAAAAGCCAATGATTGTCTACCCGACGTCATTTTTAAGTTTGGCTTTTGTTTTTAAAACTTCGTCCTATGTCTATCAAAAATTTGAAATTGGAGGAAACAAAATCATTATTCTAGTTGTTGTCGCCCTAAAAATGTGTCCTGCGTCATCCACGGCTCCACGTGTCGTCTATCAATCTCTTACAACAAACTTTAGGATAATATTTTCATAACTTAGGCCATACAAGTATTTTACCGCGAAACCAATCACTCAGCCACTTTGTTTAAAGAGCCTTTAAATCTTTCTACAAATAAAAAAATTAAAACGAATACAACGGAAACCCACAGAAATAAAGTACAAAGGGGAATTAGCATAAGACGTGTGGTGTCAATGCTGTACCAATTTAATTACTTTCATGAATTTGTGATCGAGTTAGATTTCTACTTTATTGGTGAAGATCGAAGTGATGATATATGAATTCCATTGATTGAAAGATTGAAGTTAGTTAAAAACTACTCTAACAAAGTTAGTGAAAGTGTAACCAAATTGAAGACTTCCTCTACCACGTAAAGTAGCTAAGAAATCGGTAATCTAATAAAAGTTGCGTCGAATAATTAATTAACTTTTCAGGAGTCCGTAGGTAGGTACGATTGTTGATAACTAAGTAAGCTTTTACGCCTCGCAAAATGTAGAAGCGTTAATTAATATGTGACAGAACCCAACTCAAGTATCCTTTGAACATTAGTAACACACAAAATGGTCGCGAGGAAAACATTTTAACACGTTTAGAATCCGCTTTTAAGAACTTAATGAGCTCTGAGTTAATTCTGCAGCAAAAGAGTGGCGGTCAGAGGTCATTGTTATATCCATTTAGTTAAATTTAATCCTCGCTAGCTCATTAATAACTACGTAATCCATTCGAGCGTCGTTTAACCCTTTCGGGCCCTAAACAAGGCAGTAACTTCAAACCGTGCAGACTTTTGTGTGGTGCAAATGAGGAGCTTTTAGGGATTGAGAATTTGGTGACAATTAAAATGAAATATGATAAACCTGTCAATATCCTTGATGCTTTGTAACTTTTCTTGTAAAATGTCTGAGAAGTTTTAAAAGAAATGATGTTCTTGTTTCAAGAAAACTACAACTTCACAATTGTAACTACGATTTGCTTACGTAAGTAGTAGTTTTAGTATTGTTTTGTATGCATGGTTTTAAAGTTTGAATAGTATTTTTAGCGTTGCAAAAAGAAGTTCAGCATTTTTTTTTGTACACGCTGCGCCATCTAGTGCCACACTAAGCAACGAGGCTTGTGTCGTGGACACCAGATAGTTGATATACTACATAGATACTTTTTGTTTATAAATACATACTTAAAACTACAAACATTTGCTCCACAAAGTTAATAAACACGTTATTGCAATACGAGCTTTATCACGCTCGCTTAAGCTTCTCACACGGCCCATGCCAAAAAAAGGTCTTTGATATGCCAATATGCATGCACGAAGGCCTCCTCCAGGCAAATTGAAATTTGCCAAGACCCACCTCTAGTGGGTCACAGGCCTCGGCCTGCTGAGCTTGGCGCGAACGGTTATAGCCAGGAGATCGCTTTCATTGCCGCCCATGAATGGAATACGACCAAATATTTTGATTATGCAAATTCAATGTATGTTGCTGTAAGGGGAGAACCGTTTTCTGGAGCATTGTTTTTATATTTGTGTTTAGTCTAAGGATGAGCGGGTTTTAAGGTATCTTGCTGTATGAGGTAGGTTTTGTTACCAAAAACTACTTATTAAAATTAAGCTCGCGTCCTATCACATGGGGCTTTAATACAACTGGCGAAATGTGGATGTAGTATAGGCAGAACTTTAATTTTTCTTTCGGGGAAATATAGGCATTTATTCTAGGTTCCAATAGTGTTTCACTCATCAAAGTTTTTGATCATAGAAACAACGAAGTTAAAATTAATACACGTTATTAAAATAAACTTTACGTTATTTATTTGTTAATTACAACGGTATACACCAGTAACAGTGTTATCATAAACTTTCAAACAAAAACTCTTCAACGTTCCTCAATCAAAGAAATAAGCAGCGCGAAAACGTTCAAAAGTTGGCTTCTTGAACTATGTATATACAAAACAAGAACTGTTTTGTCCGTGTCCTAAGTGGGTCAGCAGAGCTTCACACGAGTCAAACTAAAGCCTCCCGAGCGATCTCCAGCAAATTAATAAAGGAGTTTAAAATTGTATGCAAGTGCTTGAGAATTCAGTACTAACTTTGCATTCTTTAGGGGTGTTCGATTTTATTCCTCGTTTTGTTTTCCATTTGCATAGTCAATGCTTTGAGTTTCAGTTCAAATACTATGCAAAAAAGTAACCAACGCAACGGTTTCTCTGTGAGGGTAGGTATAACGTGTAGTCGTGTGGGTAACGCAAAAGTGTATTTGATAAATAAATAAACTAGGTTTTAAGTAACATATTCTGACATTAGATTTCTCTTTAAAACGAATGCAAATGTGAATAAATTTAATAATAAAAGTTTTAAGCTCGTGTATAACTTCAATGCATGTTATGCTTTCATAAAGTTGTGTGCACACAAAGCTCAACTCAAATATAGACTAGTTTTACCCTAGCTACCAACGCTTAGAAATCACATTATGGTCATAAATTGTTTATAGTTAAGGAAAATTTGGTGCAAACATTGTCAGAAGATTTATATTTAACTCTAGGTTTATAAAGGTTAGATTTTGTGTCGCGGCAAAACTCCATATAAATTCGACATTACTACGATCGGAAATGCTACCGTGGGAACGAACGGGATAAAAAGTATTTTAAAGGTATTGGTCTACGTGTGCCACAAATGTCAACGAAATCCATTCCACCGTTAAGTTAAGGCCTGAACTGTTAACACATAAACAGACATATCGACAGGCATGCACAGTTACATATTAATACTACGCAGTAGAATTGCAATATTGTAGCATACGATGGAAGTAGCAATTTAGTTTAATCATCTTTAATATAATGCGTGCAACAATATTCTCATTCGTGAAAGGAGATCATTAAGTAAAGATGGTGACTGAGTGCTTGCAAGACGCCTGTCACCGTTAATGACTGAAGCGCTGCTTAACTTCAGATTAAACTTAAACTTAGTTGACCAGCAAGATGTTTCTTGCTTTAGTTTGGTTTTTGGCGTAATTAGGGAATGGAAGTACGTAAATAGTATGCATACGTATGTGTGTCACCTTTGGAGTTTAACTTACTAGACAATGAAATGCACTAACAGTTCTGTTTCCTCAAGACCACCAAGAATAGAGTTTACCTTTAATTTATTATTTTCCCAGATAGATATCAAAGAATTTTACACATAATTATGGTTAAATAACAACAACACAGCAACACAGTAACATATTAATCATAGTTATAAATAAATAAATTAAACTTTATTTTCAGACTAAAGTCCATAGTTTTGTTAGTATTTTAGTGTTAGTAACAATGGTGCTAAAGAAATTAGATTACTGTTGTTAGTGTTTACAACATTTATGACGGTCCCCACCCATTGTCTCTGGAACGGGCAGTCCGGTCTAGAGACAACGACGACAATCTCGATGGTAGCGATGTTTATTTCTCTATAAAAATTCACGGCCCCCTGTAACTAAAGGTTGTCGTTTTCATACTTTGGGTGTGGCACCCTAGAAAGGGATCCATATTGATAGCTGATCGTAAAACAAGCTCATAAGGGAAAAACTTGGTCTGTTCGCAACTGCGACACGAGAGGCGGTAAATACGTTCTGTTTATCTTCTCCCCAATACATCGCTTAACTAACCCTCTGAAAACGTCCATTATTTCAATAATAACACTTATAAAAACTGTCAGAGTGTATTACCGGCGCAGCGTGGCCGTAAAAGGCGACGGAACAGCTCCAGGGCCGTAAAACGCCCATACGTTTAAACGCTGAGCAGTAAAGCGGGTGTTCGCTCGTCGATACGACGGACATTAAATTAGTTTATGCTCCCTTATATTGGATAAATACTGTCTAAATGGGAGACATGCCTTGATGGGCTTTAAAATGTGACGTTATGTGAGATGTGCCTACTAGGGTAATCGGCAAATGAACTTGTACGTACTCGCATTACATATTTTATGAGCGCGTTTCACATTACAAAACAGTATCAAAAGTTTCTTATTATGCTCGTAATAATATGCTTGTTTGTGTTTTGTTTAATCACATTTGTGGGCGAGTTGGACTTGATTTTGCAAATATTATATTTTATTTTAAAATCATCATCATCATCTGCCTAGCCTTTTCCCCTACTATGTTGGGGTCGGCTTCTATTTTAAAATATTAAATAATAAAAATTTGAAAATGCCAAGGAATTAAATCAAATAATATTAAAAACACACTAGTCTTATAGGTGCCAAAAATAAGTCGTTATATTTTGGAGTTTAATTGTTGGCCAGTAACCTAAATAAATACCCTTCACTATTAAATCAATACAGTAATTCCTATAAGGATCCCTTCTTTTTGCATAATGTTCTTTTTCCTGATATACTTTGGCATAACAGTTGTGGCATAATTTGTTTCGCCATAATAATACTTTGGCAAATATTTTTTTGGCATACTGTTTATGTTGGCAAAATCATCTTGAAGGCTAATTTGTTTTGGCATAAATTGAATTTTGCATAATGTTACTAGGCATAGTGACTATTAGCATAATAGTATTTAGGCATACAAATTAATATAAATACCGTAATCAAATTTAAGTTATTTTTACGTATTTATTTTAAACTAAAAATTCATAAAAGTTGTGTTATAAAAGTTAGTGACAGAAACGAATCGCTGCAAAACCGACTCCAAGTAGTCTTGTCTGCCCTACCCCGAGAGTGTAATTTAGAATCGCGTAGGCACGGAGAGGGCGAGGCGGCCCGCAAGTTGAGGAGCAGGGGTTGTAACACTCGCCGCCGCAGCAGAGGCTGGCTGGCGAAGCCGGCCAGCAAGCCGAAGCTGTAGTGGTGAGCGTTAAACACATCTGCGACGATAAGCTCGCGTGGGACCGCCGGAGCCCTGGAGTGCCGGAGCCGTGACAGATACCATGCCTGCTGCATGTTGCATGATGCATGCTTGCTTGCATGCTGCATGCTGCATGCTTGCTTGCTTGCTGCATGCTTGCTTGCATACTGCATGCTTGCTTGCCTACAAATTTCATTACAGCATTATTGTATAAAAATGTGTATTAGTGTCTAAAATTTTAGGAGTTCATAATTATGCCTTTGTTATGCCTATAAAAAGTATGTTTTAATATCATTATGCGTAAATGAATTTATGCTTCGGAATATTATGCTTAATCATTATTATGATTAGAGAAATTATGGTTAAAAAAATTATGCGAAAATAATATTATGCGAAAATATAATTAGGAGTAACAAAAGTATGCCAAGTTATATTAGGTCTTTAAATCTCTAGTAATAATCCTACGGACGTTAAAGCATGACCTATAAACACACATAGCTAGATTATCTCCGTACATGTACATACATACACGTCATGTGTAAAGTGGTAGACCAGCATGTGTTAGTATAGGACATCGTTTATCTTAGGGCTAGGAGAGAGTTTCAGGCAAACACTGCGGAATGTTTTAAGCCTAGACATTGTGTATTCCTAGTATAGGTCTCGCTTATGCAGCCCAATGTATGTATCAAAGAGTGTCGAGGCTAAGGGAACAAGGGCAGAGACGAGAGCTTTGTCCGTAATATCTACATTAACAGAAGCAGTATCCTACGTTGAGTAGAGCGGTCTAGTGGTTGCAAGTGTTAGCTACTAGCGTGAAGTTTTAAGTTCGATTACCAGGTCAAGCAAACTGTTATTAGGATTTTCCATCAGCATTTTTTTAATAGTGGCCCTAAGTCAATATTTGTGACTAGTCAACCGTAGTGGACTCGCCCCATTACATAGAATTTAACACAACTCTTAAATTTTAGGAACACTTTGTGAAATACATTATATTCTGGTAATAACATCTTCATTTTTGTGTTTTTAACCAATGAACACCGTACTATAAACTAAGCAATTAAAATTTTTTTTTTTTTTTTAAATCCTATAAAAATTCTAAAAAAGTCTATAATCGTAATCAATTCCACAGATCTTATAACATTCATACATCTTACTTAGCGTATCACATACTATATTACGGCACATACAACATCGTAACAGATGGCGCGATGTCAAAGTAATGCCGGCCATAATTAACGGCCATTAACACAACACACGCCTGATTTGCGCCGCTGCGCTGCTGCACCGAGCTTCATTTGGTTAAAAATAATTCATTTAAAATATACGTGATCAATGCAGCATGTGAAATAAATTAAAATATGATTCGGTACGATAGTTGGTAAAGATGTTATGATGGTATGTTGCGGATGTCAGATAGGTTCTCGCTCCTTGTCCAATACTGGTATTCAGCTGCTTTCAATTAGACTAGAAGCATACAAAACATCGTTCGGAAAAAGCAGATATACGAAACACAATTTTATAAACTACATCGAACCATTATTGTATTAACTTTGTAAAACAGTCTTTAAAAAATAAAATTTATCATAAATAATCCTCGCAACGATACACCTTCAGTACCACAATTCATTTCAATCCGTATAACCCATCTAGAGACTATTTAGTAAAGTAAAACATTGTGAAGATTTCCCCGGGGGTCACCGACCCCGTGCTTCGATAATTGCGCGGCGCAATTACACTTGCATTTAATTACGCGCCGCCAGAGGTCGCCGGCCGCGCGCGTCACATCCGGAGTCGCGCCGGAAGCTGCGCACACTAACGCTTTGTTCCCAACTCACATTGTGCTGCCTGTAGACGATATGTGCTTTTGTAGTTCTTGTCATATTTGGCAGGTTTTATGAGGGTTAAAATAAAATAAAATTTCTTGTAATATTTGTGTCAGTAGTAATTTAGTAAAGACCACTTCAGTCCAGTGGTCGCAAGATACTTATACGTAATCCGTTGTGGGCAGGCGTGATGTTATGTTAAGCCTAAAATTAAATGAATATTACCGTAAACTAATAAAGATAATATGCAAACAATGAGTTACATTAGTAATACCCAAACCACAAGAAGCTACGAGAACACTACGCAGCTCGTAGCAGCGTAGCTTCGTAGCAACGCATGTCACGTATCTCGTAGCCTGTCGTGCAAGTCTTACCCACCTTGTACTTTCATCCGCATTACATAATTCCGTTTATCTTTCGTTTCCAAGTTAACGTCAACATTCAAACAATAACATTTGTTTCAGTGAAAACAATATTAACAAAAATGTCTCAAACTTTTCGAATAAAACAAACCGTTCGTACCAACATATGTTTTTAACGGTTTTTAATTAACAAAATACAGTAGTTGAACAAAAACAGCGGTGTATCGAGATGGGTCCCATTGTACTGTGCCGACATACCGCTGCGCGATGTAGGTATGCAGGGTATGCGGTACGTCGGCGGCGCGGAATGCGAACGTTCGTATGCGCTGACAAAAATCTGCCGGCTCTTTCAAACGAATAAGTATTCAAAATAAAAAAGTTTTCCGTGCACACTTTACAGCCACTTTGGTGGGGCCTACCGCTGCAGAGCCTACCCGCTTGGAATGTTGATTACTCGGAATAAAAAGGCGCGGTGGTTGAATTTTAGCATTTAACATCAAAATATCAGGTTTACTTACTGTCAAGCATATTAAATAAATAAACCTTATTGTAAGCGAAAGCAATTACATTGGTACCTACATTCGGACGGTGATACAAAAATGTGTACCCATGTATTAACCTTGGTTAGAAGGGTCAGCATGATTGTGCCTAACAAACTGAGTACCCTTCCCTTACCCTACATTTACCCACTGCTGATCTAGGATCTCGCCCCATAACATTCAGTTTTTTTCTATCCTGGGCTACAAGGGTCTAATGGTTTATTAGGACTTACTAACTAATGGTTATCTAAAAGCACTGCCGTTATGCATAAAAAAACCTGGCAACTTTAAACGAAAACTCCTGCCCAGACTTGTATTTTATCTCACAATCCGCGTCAAGACGGTCACCTCCAGTATATTTTTACTACATTCCCAGCAGCACCGAAATTAAACAGCTTACAGCTTGACAGCGAAGCTAAACAAGCTGCTACTGTATCTAGTAGCTACTCCAGCTCGTGGCAGTGCACAGTGGTCCCGGGCGGCGCATACAAACGAAGCTATCAACAATCCGTCCGGTGTGTTGTCCCGTTGCACAGCGAGATAATGACGTGTATCTCATTCTAATTTAAATTGGTGAATCAGCTGCTGTGTTTGGTATAGGGCTTCCTTTTTGGGTTAGAAACACCGAATAAATTAGGGTGGGTATTTGTTTGTAGGGTTGCTAAGAGTGTTAATGTTTTAATTTAAAACTAGGTACCATTAATGTGCGGGCAATCGGTCCGGATTCTGGTTCGGTCATGTTGACCGCAGCTTTTCATATAATACTACTAGTAATAAATATGTTGCACTGTGGATAATACGTAACATTCTAGTGTCTGGCAGTGAATCCTCGATACCTGGTTGCACTTGTATTGCCGTTAGCTAAGATTATGTCAGTTATTGTCACTTTTTCCCTTCGGTAACTTACGTACTGCTTGGTAATAATTATTATTTTATGTCTATTAATACTTAAATTTTGTTGACAGCCACAAGAGAAATTGTGTTATACGATCACTGCACACTAACTGTATAAAATAGCAGTATTGATTTATTGTTTTGGTTTTTCTTTGCTGACATAAATGTTTGCGCCCGCGTCTCTGTCAGTGTTGCCATGCATAGACAAACTATGGTAACGTTGGGTGTTGATAAAATGATACTATTTTTATTTTATAACCTATATTTATTAATCATTCAATATTTATATTTGTTTATTAGTAATAATTTGTATTATAAATTTATATTTGTACATATCACTTTGGGCTATATCAGAATACCAGCACTGACTTTTTATTTAAAATGCACCTTGCTAAGATAGGAGCCTTTTGGCCTTGCACAGGACCATTCTGATTGTTTTTTATTTTTCTCTTGTTTACTTTTTATACAATTTTGTCGTGTCTATTCTATCTTTTTGTTTTTGTTATGTCCTGTGTAAGTTTATTACATACTTTTTCTTTCTTGTTTCTTTCAAAACTTGTTAACTACTCGTATTCATAAAATCAAATCAACAATTAGTTGGAAGATCATGTTAAGAGGTCAATGTGGGCATTTATAAAACAAAATAATTTACATTAAAGACTTTCAAACAATATTATGGATCGCTGAATTCATTAAGTATGCTGTATTCTGTCAGCTGATTACACACGATAACTAGCCTGATTTAAAATTTTAATATACTTGAAGAAATCAAAAACCGAGAAAATTATCTAGTTTTGCAATAAAATAAATACAAATAAACTCAACACCATAAAAATGAAAAAAAAAAAAAACAAGTTCCATTGCAACCAAGAATGTGGCCTTTTTATTAAAGGACACCTAGAAATCAACTTACAACGCCAAATTGGACAGTTGAGTAACTGTCAATGCAATGTGAATTTTCTGAGATTATGAATTCAATTAAAGCAGGTTAAACTTAGTAAAATTTCTACAACAAAATACACTTGGTATTCTTATTTTTCTTTTACTTTCATAAAGAGTGTAAAATACCTCTTAACGAAGTCGAAAGGTACTTATTCTCCCTATCATTACGATCGTTTTTTTGTTTTACACCATACCTGGGAACCTTCTAGTTACGGAGATATTGGGGGTCAAAGTTCCAACTTTTCGACAAGTTTCTTTTTTTATACAAGTTTTTAATGTAAGATTTTTACTTTAAACACCTCCACGACCCCCGTACTATTGAATCCATCCATCAGCACAATGTTTTGAGTGCG
Source organism: Xestia sexstrigata (assembly GCA_941918905.2). NCBI lineage: Eukaryota > Metazoa > Arthropoda > Insecta > Lepidoptera > Noctuidae > Xestia > Xestia sexstrigata. Next base: position 25,088,677 of record OW799201.2, read on the forward strand.
TTACATTGAGTTCTACCACAAAACATGATTATTCACCCAGCAACAATTTTTGCGTAAATTACTTAGTGTGATGTACAGAATGCTTGGTGAACGGTTTTGTCATGAGGTTGTTTACACCCTGTATAAGTTTAAAGCGTGAGGTAATTTGCTGCAGTTAGCAAGGCGCACGAACGTAAGCAAGCACTGCTACAGTGCCACATAACTTGCGCGCGTTACAAGCACTAATATCTGCACTTTATATGTTAATGTACGCTGCCAACATAAACTCGATGAATTCATTACCGAGTAACGCGAACACTGTGAGTGTGTAAGGGAATTATTGGTTAGAGATATTAAATTGTATTGTTATAATTATTGCGTCTCATATCCAGAATCACGTCGTAATGCCATTTCAGGACAGCGGTTTCACATTACTTGTCAATAATCATTCACCGTAACCAGTGTAATTTAGAAATTATTAATTCCTTAAATAAACAAAACATACAATAAATTAATTGCATACCTAATTATGAAGCTGAAAAAGTAACTCAATGCAAACTACCATAGCTCCTTTCTTAGAACACCACAAGTAACATTTGGGCGATCACTAACCCCACACCCCGTATAATTGATGAAGTAACAGTTTAATCAAAAATATGCGAGCTAATCCATGGGTAGCCTGATTACGGCAGTAGTTACTGCCTTACTTCCTCTAATTACTGTCACGACACATAATCTAAAATAATTTTATAGCGCTCGTGACGTAGGGGGGGGGGGGGGGTCGCGAAGTTCCGGAGAGGAAACGCGCGAGGACCGTTATTAACGACCCGGACGACGGGAATTAATAACTCCGGCGATTTATACTAGTTTCAACTTTACCTCGAAATGTATTGTTACGTTTAGAACTCTAGACCAACAATACCAATAATAGGTATTAGGACTTTGGGAGAAGTGATTATTATTTTAGTTCAACAAATAATTTGAAGAGACTCTTTTATTATCATGGCCGGGTGCATTAATTTTTACCCTCTTGTTATTAAAAGTATTCTTAGGGTGACATTAATTGTTTGTTATTTTAACAAAGCGAGTGGTGTTAAGAGCAACTAAATTATTCTGAATAATAAATTTACTAACTTTGAAAGAAATCTATGATAACGAGAGTCTCAGGTGAAATAAAATCATTAATAAAATGCATTAAGTCTTTCAAAGAGAATAAAAAAAATGAAAAATACACCTTATTCTCGAACTTATTTTAGCTTTCTGAATAATACTGCTACTAGTCAAAAGAGATAAACAAATTCACACATTGATATAACTAATTTCTCATAAACAGTCCACATTGTAGATTCTTCAACAGACTTAGCAGAAAATAAAAAGTGTAAAGAGTACACATACGACGATACGATAGTCAGTACATTAGGTTGCAGTTTCTCTCCGCTAAGTAGCTCGAGTTGACGTTACATGCTCGGAATTGTTTCGTAAGTACGTGCTTACACAAGCTCCGCGAGCATACATACTGAATTACTGCGTATAATGTAATGCCCGTACAACAAGTTAATATTGAGGACTGGGATTCTACTGGAAATGTGAAGAGATAATTTGGGAGTCCTATTTACCGTTCTATTGGGTATGGATTTATAATTCGGTAGGATATTGATCAAATATACAAACACTTGTAAAACCCCCAGAATGATTTGGATAAGTGGCATCTTATTTCCATAGTTGCTACGCTGGCCTCAACAAGATGTTCAATGTTGTTTTTGTCAGTCACATTTTGAAACACAGAGAATAAAACCATAAAACTGAAAACTTCCGAACCCTATGACGTCGTCACAAGTAAACAAAAACAGGAATAGTTTCCAATTCAGTTATCTCGTCGTGTAGGCCTCAAAGAGCTAGTTACTTCGAACAATATAAGATGCAAAGCGAGTTAGTGTGGGCGCATCGAGCCTCTATTAGCATTGCAAACGCCGGACAGTGAGCCGTCCGGAGCGGCACGTGATGCGGACAGCGTACAACTGGACCGTGTTTGGACACTAGAGAACTTTGAGGAAATGATGGTAATAGGCAACATGTGAAATGGTAATTTAACTATTCCTCACAATTATTTCACGAATGATTAAGACTTCATACACAGATTCTATAAATTATCCATGTTATTTAATAAAAACGTAATTTATCCTAATACGCCTCGTTTTTATATATGTAAAATATAATTATAATAATATTACTAACAAATCTATTATAATCTTTTAATACAATTAATATAAATATATGATATTTTAATTTTTCACTTTTACTACGATGACATATTGGCCAATTTAAGAGATAGAAGATGATAGAAGTCTCAAAACAGATACTGTACTTTCAAAAGAAAAAGAAAGAAAAAACAAAGAAATTCCGCAAAGCTTGACTCACTACTATTAAATGCCATTTGATCTTACGTGAGCGGCTCGAAATGGCAGCAAGCGGTCACAAAGCGGAGTTGAACAACGGCAATACAATGGTTCGGTTCTTTATGTCGTTGACTGGTATAGTGGGCATTTCATGTGTCAAACACAAGCCGCTCCGTCGCGGCATCGGGACGTTATATGCCGAAACACTGCGCTTGACATGACCGAAACAATATAAAAATAATAGACTTATGCCGTCTTATTATAAAACTTCCAATAAGTACCAGGTTTAAACCAGGACTAAAAGGTCTAGGTTTGTTACGGTACTAACGTTAGTTCTTTCATTCGTATTACAAATCGTAGACCAACAAAAGACCAGTACCAAAGATAGTCCCTGGTCTAAACATTATCCACAGATTATAAGCAACAAAATATGTAAACTATTCATTCATTCGTTCAGCGTTCTCTGCACCGTTCCTTTTTAAAAAATGTTGTTACGTAATTTAAAAGAAAAAATATTTTATAAATTGTTATTTGTAGTGGTAAAATATAAAGTTTGGATAATCTAAAGGTATTTAAATATTCCGACTTGGATTTTCTTGAATGCATCCAATGTTCTGTTTTGGAACAACTATTGAGCTTGCGCGTATAATGGAGTGGACTGGGCGGCGCGCGTAATTCGAGTAGGTAATGTTATCGAAATTTTATGTTAGATCTTAAAGTAAACTAAATGTCCGGTTTCACTTCAAGAGTAATAATACAAGTAACGGCACAGTTCTTTGGGCACAGTATTCTTTGTGGTGAGATCGTGTGTGCATTCAATTAAAAAAAAATGGAACAAACAAAGAAAAAAAAAAGAGGTGAAAATCGGAGTTCAGAAGAAAGGTTAGTGATAACTGACAAGTTAGATTACGTACACAACTACACACAGTAAATGATGCAATAAGCTAAGCTATGTACCTATGCCACATTACTTACATTAATACAAATTTCATTCTAGGATTTATACTGCATCAACTTATTGCCGAGTCGGCTAAAATACTTGAAGATAAGTCGACGAAAACCAATATAAATATGTTAAAAAACGAGTTAACAATTTAGTACCATAGTTAAACTAGGGGTCACGATGGTCTAACTTTGGTATCATAGATAGTTCTAGGACTAGCGATAAACTTTGTTTTGTAATAACGTTTATACAAGTTCATGGTTTAAACCTAGTACTAAAGCCGGTACTTTTTTTAAGACCACGTTTTATAATATGAGGGATGGGGTTTGGCAGACTATTAAATCTAGCTTCGAATGTTTGCGAAAAGTTTAAATACACACATATAATTTATTTACATTATGTAAAGAAGAAGAAGCAGTACCTTTGTGCTCTTCTATGTTAATTTGTTTGTCCTGTTTAAGTATTTTGTGTGTATCTAAATAAACTAGCTGTTGCCCGCGGCTTCGCCTGCGTGGATTTCGGTAACTGTCCCGCGGGATCATACTAAAGGGATAAATAGTATCCTACATGTTAATCCAGGTTATAAACTATCTGTGTGCTAAATCTCATAAAATAATCACAATTATAATCAACAAAATCACCATCACTGTCACAATCACCATCACTGTCACTATCACAATCATCATCACTATCACCATCATTATCACTGTCACTATCACAATCACAATCACAATCACAATCACAATCACAATCACAATCACAATCACAATCACAATCACAATCACAATCACAATCACAATCACAATCACAATCACAATCACAATCACAATCACAATCACAATCACAATCACAATCACAATCACAATCACAATCACAATCACAATCACAATCACAATCACAATCACAATCACAATCACAATCACAATCACAATCACAATCACAATCACAATCACAATCACAATCACAATCACAATCACAATCACAATCACAATCACAATCACAATCACAATCACAATCACAATCACAATCACAATCACAATCACAATCACAATCACAATCACAATCACAATCACAATCACAATCACAATCACAATCACAATCACAATCACAATCACAATCACAATCACAATCACAATCACAATCACAATCACAATCACAATCACAATCACAATCACAATCACAATCACAATCACAATCACAATCACAATCACTATCACTATCACAATCACAATCACAATCACAATCACAATCACAAATCACAATCACAATCACAATCACAATCACAATCACTATCACAATCACAATCACAATCACAAATCACTATCACAATCACAATCACAATCACAATCACAATCACAATCACTGTCACAATCACTATCACAATCACCATCACAATCACCATCACAATCACAATCACCATCACCATCACTATCAAATTAATATCATATCAATTTCGAATAAAATAGTCTCGTCACGGCACGCGGCGGCACGACTTCGAGGCAAGGAGCTTGGTTACAAATACGTGTGGGTGCGTAATGGCAGAATTTTCATGAAGAAGACGGACCAATCTGAACGTATTGTAATCACTTGTCAGGAGGTCTTACATACTATTAGTTAATTTAATCATATTTAAAAAAAAAATTAACTCAGTTCGACCACTAATCTCATGTGCAACGTGTCGGCTCTATCTGAATCCTTAGATAAACGTATTCCTGTTGACACCACTTACACTGACTTCAGTAAGGCGTCCGATAACATAAATCATTCTCTTCTTTTAGTGAAATTCCAGCACTTGGGTGTAGGACGATCAATGCTAAAGTGGTTAGTCAGTTTCAGTCTTACCTCAGTGACCGGTCGTCTAAAATAATAATAAGTGGCCATCATTCAAAGTCTTTCAAAGCTACATCCGGGGTTCCACAGAGTTTACATTTAGGCCCAATTTTCTTCAACATCTTCATTAACGACATCACGCACTGCTTTAAGCATTCAAAATACTATCTTTTTGCCGATGACATGAAAATAATGAAACCAATGGTAACTGAATCTGACGCTGCCTTATTACAGGAAGATCTGAATAGACTGACGAACTGGTGCAAAACGAATAAAATGTTCCTCAAGGGGCTCCCCCATGCACAGTAGCGCCACTTTAGTAAAAAAATCAGAACTCGTTAAATACACAATTAATATAAAATCTGATTGACAAAATCAATCTTTTGGTCTTCTAAATTATTTAAGTCTGCTTAACTCATTGAAACATAGCTCGCTGTCGTTACAGATACAAAATGGAAAAAAACGGCCGTTTTTAGCATTTTTTCTAACTGTAACTACAGTGAAGTATATTTTAATGAATTAAATAGACGTCAATAATCTAGAACTCTAAAGCATTGATTTTTTCAATCAGATTTTATATTAATTGTGTATTTAACGAGTTCTGTTTTTTTTTACTAAAGTGGCGCTAGTGTGCATGGGGGAGCCCCTTAACGTCTCAAAGTGTTACTACATGCAATTCAGCCGTAACAAAATTTTCAAACCAAACACACGATTGGCCATCCACTATCTATCCATCCATACATCTCTGGTCTGTGTTACTAGATATAAAATGTTCTTCCTAAAACAATTAAACTTACCCTATTATTGATATACTTTAAACAAAGACGTAACAGATTACAATTTTCTAAAATAACCACCTCAACTACACAAAATCCCTGCTCAAATCAAAACTAGTACCGCTAACCGTAATCCGATCTCGCGCTAATCAAGCTCAGACAGCACTTCCCCGAAGTACTCCGCTGCAGCCTGCAGAGCACCGACTACTCTGCAGAGTACACTGAGCAAAGGGCCCCAACTTGGGTGCCAGCTTAAGTGCAAAGTTATGATTGCTAAGCCGGCAGTGGCCGTTTTACAGTTATTTAACTTTGTTATTAACCGGCATTGATATAGTGTTCCGCTTTGTGACCTAACTTGACGCTGGAAAATGTCGAGATTTAATGTTGGAAGATTACCAGCGAAGTCTGAGATTTATTTACATTTTTTAAAGTAATTTCTGTAAATGTGGTTTAGTTTTTATGAGACATTTGTATACTTTGGAAATATGAACTTTGTAACTGAAACTTACTCGAGATGATAAAGTAAGGAAAATACTGCAGTCAAGGAAGAAGACATAAGACATTTCATGCGTTCAAGGTGTCATTAATTCAAGTCGTAATTTTCAGTACTGATATTTTACTATCAGTAGACATTTTGCGAAAGCGACATTTTGCGCCTGAGCTCTATTTTCCTAATCTAAAAATAGAGGGATAAATACATAAAATCTTTACTCAAATAAGTGTAAGCCTAGAACAATCAATTTGACTACGCGGCTGTACCTGCCAACATCTGAGCGCGGATCCAGCAGCTGCGCACCAAATTAATCCGTTCGCAGGTACAATGGCAGCGCGCATTGTTCGCCTACAATTGTTTTCCCCACATATTGCGTCCCGGCCTTAATAACGCTCGGTTTATGAAAAACTCTCCTTTTTTAATGTTTGCGGCGGCTTCCTGGCGTTTCACCGCGCAGGGGCACGCTGTCAAGAAATATCGTTATTTCTTGACTGGAAAGCTTGATTTTTGTTCAGGTTTTTACGCTTTGCATGGAATAATATGAAGTTGCTGCTTTGAGACGTAAAGCAGACATCAGTTACGCATATTCTTTATTAAAACTTTTTAAGATCATGGTTCATCAAACGCACATAACATCAGGCCTGTAATCCCTGAAGGATCAACTAAAGTACATCTACAGTTTACTAGATATGTCTCAGTCCCAATCAGAGTCACAAACCTCTTCTCCGATACCGTATAATGACTACTCTTGGTGCGTACTTAAACTTCACAAAACTAATATTCACTGTACGTATTTATTTCAAACTAAACCCCTTTAATTAATCTCAGACTCTAAATATGACAAATGTAAAACATTTCGCTTCAATAAAATCGAGTAGTTGGTAAATACAAGAGCGAATTAATGTTAGCTATCTGAAATCCAAGTCGTTTCCTTAATGACTGGAGAATTGCCACTAAGCGGTGCCGCTAAGTGCCACCTAAGGCTGCCACTAACGGAAAGTGTACATCAGTGATTACTGAGTGTCAAACATCTGTTTTTGTGGAGTCGGTAGACCAGGATAACTACAATCTGAGTAGTACGCGCTGAAAGAGGTGGCTTTTTGGGTGAGTGCCAGAACTTTCTAATAGCTTTTGTTCGTTTCAGCAATACTCAGCAACCAGACAGAGGGCAAGGTAACATTGTATCAGCGGTAACGATGATCGTATTGGCAAAAGTTTATTCCGACATACAAAGACTAATTTGGATTAAACGTTCAACAAGTTCAACGTTCACTTTTTGGTTGAACTTCCAATGGAGTAGATTTCTGACATTTTTAAACAAAAAGTTTTTATCACCCTGTTGAAAGTTTTTGTAGGAAAAACGTGACGTTTTGAAAACGATTGCCACGTGTTCTAGACTCTTAGCTGTTGATAAAAATCAACAAAACAGTCTATCGTTACACAGGGGTTTGAACTAACATTCTTAAAATCTTAAAAATAGCAGTCCAAGGATAACTTAGTGTTTTATCCCTTAAAAGGTTTACTTGTGAAATCAGTATATTCAAAGGTCACTTGATATATCAAACTATAGACTATAAGTAAACTGTCAAAACAAACAAAGTTACTCTGTTTAGCAACCCTAGCCCTGTGTAGCATTGAAATATACACAGATATTTGGGACACAACTTTTAGTCATTTTATCTACCAGTTACCTACTGGTGCTGTAGTAAAACCTAAGTTCAATGCATTTAAACTATTTTCGTCTCAATTAATCAAGCAAACTTAACTGTTCAATGTGAAGGCACCGCCGTGGGGGGCGGCGGGCATCGCGGGGGGGGGGGGTCATTACTTTCACTGTAAGGCGGCAAGTTAATTAAAAGTTTCTAGTTTGTTAACTGAAACTCCTTCTTCCTAGCGTTATTATTGCGTTAATTCTAGTGGCGAAATTAAAAAAATATTACACTTGCACGGCAGGTAGGTGCTGGGAAGTGAAACTAAGAGCAAAATCATGACCGAGTAAACTTTGCAGGAAGTAGATCGATTACTACATTTTTTACTAATATCCTTTTCTTACCCGTTATAAAACAGACACTTGGTTTGATCTTTAGGTTAAGCCACGCTTGCGTCCGTGGAAGGGTGGCGACCATGATACTGTGTTTCCTCTGTGCCTCGGAAAATACGTTAAGCCAGCTGTCCTACAGTCGTTACATGTAGTCAGTGGCCCGAAAGTCTGAAAACCAGTTACCGACGCGTGTCGTATTACCAGTACTAACTGGGTTGTGGAGTACAGCTTAGGCAGTCGCTTGCAAACACAGAACCATAGAAAAATGCAAACAAATGAGACTGATAAGTAGGGACAGTAGTAAGCCAGTCCACGAGTGTATCAAACTGAACAAACTGCAAAGCGGATTCAAATTCAAAGCTTTCTATTTTCCTTTTTATTCCGTTTCATCGGAATCGCTCCCTCAGCAACAAAAAAAAACATTACGACATTAGCTGCTTACTGCTTCGCTGTCCGGATAGAGTTGAGGTAACTGTGTTGTTCACTCGGGATGAGATTTTCATATTATTTACAAATTAGAACTAGGTATTGTTTCATTTCTAAAAGTGACGTTATTATAATTCCTTTTGGATTATTTACTAGTATACACTTTTCCAGGATAATTAAACAAGTTGTTGTTTTTTATCTAATATCTACCTTATATGTTAATACTTACGATTGATATAAAATTCAGGAATTTATATTCAGTCAGGAACTTTAATCGTAGCCATTTTAAACGTCGATATTTTTTGAACATTGATATTTTGATTTTCGACATTCAGAGAGATACCTTTGTCAGATAATAATTTGGTTCGTTAAATTATATAAAGTACTCTGAAGAGCAGCTTAACTGTCAAGACAGAACACATTCCACATTATACATACGAGTGGAGTATGTACATAATACATAGCCTCACATCAGTCGGAAAACATCGCACTGAGCGGGGCCTCTCCAGAGACGAATGAAACAACCAGTCATAGAGAAAAACGAGCGAAATGGCCAAAACATTCAGCTTGCCAGACAACTGATGGTTGCAATCTCATAATTAATATGATGTGGAAGATATTAGAGGTACATTCTATGACATAGTTGTATTTTGTGGCAGTTTGTTATACAACAGTTGACCAGGCATTGCTACGACTTCCCGCCTCCCTGCCACGTCCTGCCCGTCTCACTTTGTCACATCTACTCGTCTCCTTGTTTCCCTGCTAAAGTAGTGTTTGTGGTTTTTTAGGTTTACCTACTAGGAAATACCAAGTCAGGTATGAGGGTTGCCCCCTCTTACATCGTGTCCCATGTCTCATCTTCATCAAAGGGTATTGGATTATTCGTATGTTATACAGTGTCAAAACGAGTCCCCAGTTTGTGGTAGTTTCAGGAAAGGGATTAAATACGACGTAGTTCATGTTTAAATTCAAGAATTCCTAACACAATAGGGAAAATGCATGTATTTTTTTCTTCACTTAAGGTGAAAGCGTCGGGGTAGCCCGCGAAATTCAAATTTTCTAACGTTTTTTGAAATTTGCGGGCCAGTACTAGCTTGTATGTTGATTAAAATATTTTTCACGACTGTAAGACGTATGTAGTTACAGAATTATAATCATCAATACAACCCTCCAATTTCATAAAGGTCGAGGAATGACTTTGACCTTGAAAAAGTCGTTAGGGCTACCCTGGAGCATCCACCTTAAATCAAAAAGTACAGTACTATCAACCCAAGAAAATAATTAAAAGTTAACTTCAACGACTGCTTGTCGCTCAAAAAAAAAAATATGAATATGCAAAATAAATAAATATGAATATGAAAAAAAAAATAAACTTCTACAATTTTGCTACGACAGTTCAAAAGTCCGTGACTGTCGCGACCATTCCTGTCAAAGCGGTTGACGTCATTTCCCTCTATCTGCCATGTTTACATTTTATTTTTTACCCTTAATATAAACATATAAATGTATGTGCTTTATTCAAGCAAACATTGCATTAACAATATTACAATAACATCTTTGTGAAACTCTCACCGGCGACGATACGTTTTGAATTTGTCTCCGTTTCACCAAAAACACGCTACATAAAATATTAAATTGTAAAATAAGTGTTGTGTTAGAAAGTTAAAGTGTGCCTCAGTGTTTTTAGGATCAATACAAGGCATTTTTAAGGATTAAAAAAAATGTTTCGATTTTCTTGCATATTATTCTGGGAAGAGACGTGCCGTACTTTGTTTATTTTCCAGAAAGTTTGCACAAATGTGAAACTTATTTTACAATGGGTGCTATAAAACGCTAATATTTAAGACAGAATAATAATAATAAAGTTTATTTCGTAATCAACAGGTTTTAACAGATACATTGTAGAGGCCTTCTTTTAAGTATGGAAATACCTGTAGCCTCTTCCATGTATATGATGTTTAATGAATGGCTAGATAAAAGTGGTTTGTTGGGTTTTCTACTTTCAACTCGTTGACCTGAGCATTCAACAGCGTGCTCTTATTTAAGCATTATAGTGGAGACAGGCAATTATATAAATAAATAAATATCGCTGGACATTACACACAGCGCCATCTAGTGCCACACTAAGCAACGAGGCTTGTTTCGTGGACACCAGATAGTTGATATACTACATAGATACTTTTTGTTTGTAAATACATACTTATTATACATATAAACATCCATGACTCGGAAACAAATGTCCATGCTCATCACACAAACATTTGCTTCTACCGGTATTCGAACCCGGGACCCTAAGAACGTAAGGCAGCCTCAGTACCGCTGCGCCATTCGGGTCGTCAATATCTAATGTATGTGCTTGGCAATTAAGTACAAAACCTAATTACTCAATAATAATTACAATTGATGAAACACACAAATGATAATAATGTATAGCCGCACACAAAGCAACAATAGTCAAGTAATTAGTATTAACTGGAGCCTCGTTTGAACTGAGTCAAGTTACTGTGAAACTGTTCAACTGTTGTTCAGTGACGTGCGTTTGATCAAGTAGTGGCTTATACCGAGCACAGTCCATTGACGGATTAGTGGAGACGGTTGTGAGTGGCCTGAATGTGAAAGAAGCAATGGATACAATGAAACGAGGCATTGATGCTGAGCTGTTCTATTGGATATTGAAGTTTGTACGTAATCCTATGCTAACTTATAAATTGTTTTTTTCGTTCTGTGAGGTAGTCACAGTCTACTCTTTAATTTAGCTACTTTGTTCATTTGGTGCGTTTATTGTAGACCTGTATTTGGTTCTTCTTATTACAAAACATGTCAACAAATTCCTTTATTAAAAACCAATTATAAATTCAAAAGTAAAGTAAACCAAACTGCAAATATCATCACACACGGCGACGAACCGGAACTATTAGAATTTGTCGAAGCAAGTTGTCGAGTTAGAGCATGGAACTGTTGCAGCGCGCTAGTTGCCACTGCTACACAGGCCGGTTAGTTTAATCGAAGTTACACATAGGAACATTGGTTCAAGTGCTGATTGGAAGTTGTTAAGTTAAATTGAACAAATTATAATTATCGTTTTAAACAGACCCTTCACAAAGTCAACAACCAACCATTCTGCACATCAAACTAAGTAACTGCACAAAAATTATTGCTGGGAAACGACTTTTTTTTTGGGGTAAAAACATTGTGCTGACAGGTGAATTGAATAGTACGGAGGTCGTGGAGGTGTTTAATGTAAAGCTATAAGATTACAAATTTGTATTAAAAAAAAAAAACTATTGAAAAATTTGGATCTTTGACCCCTAATAATTATCTCCGTAACTAGAAGGTTCCCAGGTATGGTCTAAAACAAAAACAATATCGTAATGACGGAGAACAAGTGCCTTTCGGCTTCGTTAAGAGTCTTTTTACACCCTTTATGCTTATTTCATCACGCCTGTAATCCCCGAAGGATAAGATGAGAAGAGACAGATGTACTATAATATGGTTGCCCACATTTCTTCTGTTCTGTTTAAGAATGTGTAAAGACTTAATAAGGCAACCAATTAAATAATTGTGATCAATCTAGGCTTAGCCTGTGCCTGGCTTAACTCAGCGATAGAAATAATCACCGTTTGGAATACAATAGATAGCAGTGCCTCAGTGCATATTATAAGTTGTGTATCATAATGAAGTAAATACTCCAAGTTGATAAAAAATAAACCAATTTTCATACGCCGCATAATTTTAGTTGTGCATTAGTTGATAGTTTTGTTTAACTTTTTTCTCATTTATCCTGCCATTTGGAGTGGTCCTCGCCCATGTCGTCGGGGGAGCAAGCACGCAGCGAACTACTTAAAATAAATGTGCCCAGCCATACATATTTATATTTCATGTAATGTTAAGTAAAGTTTTAATTAGTAAATCACAGAATTTTAATTATTAGGTACTTTTGCTCTGTTCACGTCTAGTACGACAAAGTTACAAAGTTTATTTCCGACCTTAGGATCGCTAGGGTGACGACTCGTTCCTGGCTCCTTTCCTGGCTGATTGGCCGGCGAAGAAGGAAGGCTTTTGCCCAGCAGTGGGTCAGGTAAACCTAACTTACAAAAAAGTGGATCTTATTACCCACGCACATCACACAGATCGTATTTCATAAACGGCAGACGGAAAAATGTCTTTAAATTATCCTGCAATCTATTTTGATGTAAATAAAAGATATGGTATTTAAATAATAAGAAAACTTCTATGTTTTACTGTTTATTTTCCAGCAACACAAACATTAGATTCCCAAACTGCGCGGGCTCCAGACTAAACCCACGCCGCAGCCAGCCAGTCGTGATGGACGCAGTTGCCCAAAAAATTGGCAAATATGAAAGAACCCGCCCCTCGCCAGGGGGCAGTGGTGTCGCACACACAACTCAATTTGCAATGTTTACACACCGTATTTGTTTGTGTCTACTATATTTATTAAGCATACATGTGCTGAATATTGTTGGCTACTCTTTTCGTTTGAAGAGGCGCGAACTGTTTGGTACGTTATTTCAGTGACTCATGAATAGGCTCATATCGTGATGGAAATAGATTTAAAATGATGTCTATACGATCTCTTTATAGGTGAAAGACAAACCTGTTTAATATTTAGGTGTATTGCTTAGAAAATGAAAACCATCATAGCAAAGGGCCACTATATAACAGTTTCTTTTTGGAGATAGACAATGGATCATTTTGAGGAGATGCCTTAAACACATTGCGCTCGGCTGTGGATTGATGACGCCAGATGGATGTTCGTCGGACCGTTTATATGATAGTTGGTGCTTACGACCCCCAAGCATGGTGCTCGGACGGCGTAGTTTAGTCGACACACATGGGACAAGAGTAGATGCCTGTTCATTATTACTAAAGTTTTGTTGAATTATTTCATTAATTGCGTCATTTGTCGAGAAGATCTTTGACTAGCTCACTAAGTTTCAAGCAAAAGAAGAACGTTTCTCATAAAGTTTCGCTACCCTATCTTATTGTCGATGAATTTGCAAACAAGCATCAATTTAAACTTTAGCGGAACCTTTTGCACAGAACTGACAATTTAAACGAAGCTATGAAACCTACTGTCAAACTGGGCTACACAAAACCTTATAAGGTAAAGCGCACAATAAACGATTTTACAAATGTGGGTTCAGTACGTTTTACATTGTCGGGGTAACGGTATAATATTCCCGTTTGGGTTATAGCCAGCCAGCATTATTACTGCAACATTGTTAGATTTATCGCTTGAGGCAACATTGAAGTTAATTGGAGGTCGGGTAGGTTGAAATTTAAGGAGTAGTTTGGATTGATACATGGAGCTTTATAATGTACAAATCTTGGTGGTTACCAGGGAGAACCCAACAGCATTCTAAATATTAAGACAAAATTCGATTACTAGGTAACACATTTGAACAATTAAAACCTAAGGGAAGTAGGAATATGAAGCCTCAAACGCCTGAAGCGCTTGCTATCGAGAACTCTTGAACGTACTACTCCGGGCAATCGACTCTCATTGATATGAATCCACTTACAGTTTGAGAGCTCCTATATTTGCCTGAGCTAGGAGAGATAATTCCGGGATCAGACTTGAAACACAAAGTGTAATGAGGTTATGAGAGAGCTTTTAGAGCATATCGACATCAACAGAAGACCAAAAACAAAGGTCAGTCCATTTCCCCTAACTATTAGTGTGACATGGTGACAAAACTTACAAACACATTAGAGGCCTATTCCTCTAACCCGCCATAATTACCAGCTCTGGGGTGAACCTGCATTTAACACGTAACTAACAATCACCCCTCTTCCCCTCTTCAGCCCCCCATAGGGGTGAGACCGACGACCACTTCACGGATCATTACGCCTATTACAACTTTGAGGGGTGAATGCATGCTGGACAACTTTTGGGGTTGTAAGTCAGAGCGAGACAAAAATATTGATTTTGTGTGGAAGAGTTAATTGACATGAAAGTGAATTATATTCTGATTTGCCTTTAATAACTGTTTCAATTACTTAGTCAATTTGTAATACTCGTAGTAACTGCAGTCGAAACCTAAAAGATCCAACAAAGAAAGGGATATTTTTCAGTTCGTTAAAAAATCACAAAAACTGCAAAATATTTCTTAAAACCGCTATCCAAAGCCATTAATTTACTCATCGCCTCGTTCAATATTTTAATTCAACACATAAATCGTGTATTTTAACCTATAAAAAGTGGCTATTAACATGCAATTATGAATTATTCATCGTTCCAAACATTCCCGCGCTACCGAAGTGGAAACTACAAAGAAACTATGATCAAAGTGGCACATTTCACGAGTCGGGGGACACGCATCCCCAGCGAGGGGGTAAAGTGAGGGATGGGGGTGAGTAGTCACGTACTCTATTTTACTTAGTTACTTTTAATTCATCCATTGCGCTGATCTGTTTGGTAAAGTTTGTGGCGACTTGTGATAGTGTGGGTATGGTAGTGGAATAGCCAACGTGGGGTCAACTTATGAATTCATACAATTATATTGACTTCATAACATACAGATAAAAATATGGGCATTGAGATTTATTATAGACAGCCATTGATCTACTTGCACTCAATCGCTTTTCAACCGACTTCCAAAAAGAGGAGGTTCTCAATTCGACTGTTTCTTTTTTTTGTGTTTGATACTTCAGAACTTTCGACTGGGTGAATCGATTTTGATGATTCTTGTTTTATTTAAAAGCTGGTGCTTTTCGTGTAGTTCCGTTCTAATTTGATAAAGATCTAATGCTGATCTTCGGAGATATACATTAGAACTCTTCAAAAATAGACGAAAAATCTGCACTGATTGCTGGAATCGTTTGGATGTTTATTGTTTATACAACATCATTACGTAACATCATGCTTGTATGTTCTGAGGGGGTACGCAGATGTGTACAATACACCCAGATTTCGAGATCGACAGGTTTAGGTACGTTAAGTTCCATTTATTGGGGATAAGCCTATTACCATGACATGTTTTTTTTTTTTTTTAAGGATTTATTCATCGTTAGTTTGATGAGAGTTTGGTTAGGTTCTGATTATGGGATCCATGACAAAGTAACGGAACTCTTCAATTCTTAGGAGCAAATTAACGATACTCGGCCGAATCTTTTATAGGCTATCCGGATATTTGAGTCACCTACCGTAACCGTACCGTCACGTTATTGTCGTAGTCGAATATGATGATCAATGGAACTCCTGAACGGCTTACAGTAAGGGTGCGATCTGTGGCAGAATTTCTGTCTTAAATTGCAATGCGCTTACGTTCTTTGCTGCATTGCAACATGACGCAAATGTTCTAACTGTCAATGTTCTAATCAGCAAAGTGCATTTTTTGTCAATTTTAGTGGTGAAATTTATTCTTCAGTTTTCGTGAAAAATAAGGACCTGGTATAACAATAGAAAGTCCAAGCTTAAAGAATCTTCAAGAGGCCCAGGAATATCTTGATACATTTTTGAGATATTTTAGTTTAAAGTGTAGTCTGACCACCAAAATTGAAAATCGCCCACCAAAATCGAAATGCCCACAAAAATTTAAAATCAGTGTCACCAAAATTGAATATGCATTGTATGTACTGTATATCTGGACTTGATCCCGAAAATGAGGATTCCAGAACCACCTTAACCCGTCATTTCGAAGGCCTGTCAAGATTCAGCCAAGATGAAATCGACGCGGCTCTTAGACAGCTTTAAAATGAAAAAGCCCCTGATGAGGATGGGAGCTCTCTCAGAGCTCCTGAAAGTGGGAGGAAGGGCTGCATTAAGAGAGCTTCAGTAGCTTTTCAACTCGGTCTTGTTATCTGGGAGAGCTCCAGAAGCGTGGAGAAGGGGCGTGGTCGTTCTTTTCTTTAAGAAGAGGAACAAGACCCTATTAAAAATTACAGACCCATTTCGCTCCTTTGCCACGTGTATAAGCTGTTTTCAAGAGTCGTCACAAATCGTCTAGCGCAAAGACTCGACGACTTCCAGGCACCGGAGCAGATCGGGTTTTAAGGAGGATGCACCACAATAGACCACATCCACACTATGCGGCAGAACATACAGAAGTCCGAAGAGTATCATCGGCCGCTCTGTCTTGCATTTGTGGACTACGAGAAGGCTTTTGACTCTGACGAGACCTGGTCAGTTCTGAAGTCTTCCCAAAACTATTGTTGTCAATAGCGGTCCTCTCGAGGTTGGTCGAGAATATGTTTATCTCGGGCAAACTCTGAAGTTTGGTAAGAACGACTTTGAGACTCACAGAATAAATCAGCTGGGCTGGGCAGCATTTGGGAAACTTCGTCCGGTCTTCTCGTCGCGTTTCCACATTGCTTAAAGACGGAAGGTCTTTAACCAGCCCGTCCTGCCTGTTATGACTTACGGGGCCGAAACGTGGACACTCACGGTACGGCTGGTCCATAAATTTAAGGTCACTCAGCGAGCTATGGAACGGGCTGTTCTTGAAGTCTCTCTGAGGTGGGGTGAGTCTCTGGAACGAGGTGATCCCACAGAGAACTAGAATTGTTTGAACATAGCTCACAGAATAAGTAAGCTGAAGTGGCAATGGGCTGTCATTTACCGTAGAATCGATGACCGTTGGGGTAGACGTGTTCTTGAGTAGAGACCGCGAATCGGCAAACGCAGTGGGATACCCTCAGACTCGAGTGACTGGAGTGACGATCTTCGCTGGGTGGCTGGTAGCAACTGGATGAGTGTTGCTGAGAATCGAGTTGAGTAGCGTGCCATTAAAGAGGAGGATGTCCAGCAGTGGTTTGCTGTAGGCTGATGATGAAACATTATTTCATCCAATAAGGAACTTCATCTTTAGAATGATACCCTGATCTTACTTACTGCCAAGTTCATAACATTTATTTATTGGCTAATGAAACAGTCTTGCAACGTAAAAACTGGCTATATATGTAAAACAGTACGTGGAAACGCCACTAAAGCCACCGAATTTGAGCCACCAAAATTGGGACCAAGCATAAAAAAAGTCTTTAAAAATAGGGGTTTTAAACTTAAAACCTCTATTTTTGAAGACTTTTTTAGACAATTAAATTAATATCACTGATTTATGCGTTACCCAAATCACTACCTATAACGTGTAGCTTACTATTAAAACACGTTATAATCAACAGGAAAACGATCCACCAAACTTGAACAATTCTTGTCTCCAGTGCCACCCAAGATGAATACTTACGTTTTTATCGGGTAATTGCAGCACTAATCACACACCTATAACAGGCAAGTACAGCGCATGACCGAGAATAAAAAAAAACGCGATTGGTCGCACACGCACGTTACTTCATGTTATAGTAAGTTGAAATAGTGCCACCAAAATTTTGCTTTGCTTGGACAAACTTTGATCGAGTGTCCTGTGCTTTGAAATTAGTTAATATGGTTTAATTGTTTTTAGATAATGTGTCTTATGCATAAACTAAGGAAATGGTTTATTTTTTATTGTACCTTAAATTGTTACTTTGGTGAATGCAATTATGTCAAAAAAAGGAACTGGGACAAGCCACTAAACTTGAATTTTGAGGCGATTTTTTGTCCTGATTATTTATAAACACTTATAACAACAAAAATTGAGGGCTTAGTTGCACCAAGTAACGTAGTTAACTATAAAAAAAAAATAGTTAAAGTTAGTAAAGAAACATCCTATCATTTTACACCTTGATTCTCAACGTGAACACGTAAAATTTGCTGCTTTGATATTCACCCATGTGAGACCTTCACTGTCGGAAGACAGATTTCGTAGTCTCGTTGTTTCCGTCTACGATCTATAATCGTTCATATTTATTTAAATTTAATGTAAAATTAATTCACGGCACTTATTTGTTTGGGAACAACAAACATGGAAAAATAAAAAACTTTTTTGCAAAAAATAAAACCGTCTTCAAAAAAAAACAAAAAAGTGAAAAATAACTTTAGCGTCAGAAGTCGGTGACAAAAAAAATTACATACCGTTTCGGATTTCCAATTATTGATAGTGACTTTGACAAACGGTCAAATCATAAACAGCAACTTGTAAATACTTGCTATTTATAACGATAGAAGGATATTTAAAAAATAACATCACCAATTATTACTAAGGCCTTTTGTCACTAAATATTAAGGCACTGTAATGCTAATGAAACTCCATCATCGAAATTTTATGGGTATGTAATTCTTCTATCACGCTAGGAATTAATAAAAGAACGAAAAAAGACATGAAAAGCAGGCGTTAAAAATTTAATCAAGCCTTTGTTCCTCTTGTCATAAAACTTTAACTATCGGACAGACTACGTGTTGAAGGATCAATGCTCATAAACTGAGCACATTACCGGCACACTTTTCACCCCCCTGGGGATTAGGCGGGGGTGTAATGTGTTGCTAGCGACCCATCTATGATTGCACATAAAACAATGAAACTGTACTATAACTGAAAGCATGTTATATTGCTTTCAGTTATAATACTGTTTAAGAAAAAGCTTACGAGAAATAGAGACAATAAGTATCTTCTATTATTACTGTTCAAGAATTCCGAAGCTATTGGTAAACAAGCTCAAGTATTGGAAATACTTGTAAACTAAATATTTCATTTACCTAAAGTGTAAGTCGGCGCCGAAGTTTAACCGCGAGCTAGGTATTGCCCGCTCTGCTATAAAACTGATCAATTTTGTTTCTGACAACCAAATCAAGTGTTCAAGCTAACCCTAAGGAGATTAATACCCGATGAGGGAACTGTTCAGGCGGCTACATACTGGTCTGACTAATAGTCACATAAAGAAGAAGGTAAAGTAATACCGCTCGAACAAACTGGAAGCAGAAAATTCAATTTAGTTGATACTCGCTACAATTTACTTAGACATGGTGTACCTACTTTGTATTGCAAAGTAAAACTTCGTTTCCACCAAAATAATTATGTCAAGCTTTTTGTAACAGAATAACACCTCACCACAACTTTATAATTTACATTAAAATTGTTGGAACACAAAGTTGTCAACATAGAAACCTATGTGCACAATAATCGTCATACTCCCTTTAAGAGACATTTCGTGATGAATTATTGGCAATACTTGGTAAGTAGGAAACCCCCAAGTCGATTTTATCTAGATAATCTTATGATTCAATTACTCAAGTAACAAACAACTTCAGGTGGCTCCGAAGTATTTTCAGTTTAGTAAATTTTCCAGACTAACGAACGCCAAAAAATACCTTCTACTCAAATATATCGTATAACCTTAAAATTTTAAATTAATGACGCTGCAAGCAGTACGTTAATTATAATAGCGCATACCGGTACACAAACACATCGGGAGTTCATTAGGGGGCACCTCCTCGGTGCAGAGACACTCATTAGGAGGATGCCGCCGCGTGCTACACACTTCTTTAATTTAGGTTAGTTACTCCACACGCTGAATACATTTTTGAAACTGTAAGTGCAAATACTAATGTGGTAAATATAGTTGTGTAAGTTTATTTCAATGAGTGAAATGAAATATAATTTTTCGTGGCCAAGATTTAATAAAAGAAAATGGAAATATTTACATGCGGCGTCTTAGAGTTTGAAACTTTAAATGTGTTTGAAGTAAATGAACATGAATAATATAAGCGAGGGTTAATATCAAATTCCACTTCCCAAAACATTTATTTTGGATACAGGAATATGTGAGCTCTTGTCCCAGTATAGTAGGGTTTATTCGTCAGCATTTTTATATGATAACTTAATTTCATAAACCATTTTTTACGCGAATTGTGTTTCACTTTCGTGGATTACACGACTTTCTCTTTACTCACCTCCACATTTTTACTCCACATGTGATAAAAAACTCTTTTGTCCAAGTTATTATTCTTTTTCCTCATTTGTTTCATGCTCGACGAAGTTCCTGAAATGTTTCGCTTCTCGACCTTTTCGTCTGGACTCTCACTTTTCAAAGCAAACAAGAACGAAATATTCCCTGAATTCACATTCATTCTTTCCATTCATTCTTTACATTCGGACAAATTGTGGTAATATTAAGAAATCTAAAACAGGTCACGCTCAATAATTTTATATTTACTCATTCCTAGTGAAACAACTCAAAGTTTGTTAGTAACACAAAACAAAGTCAATATCGAGAAACTTAGACACAACTAAGTTAGTCAAAATTAAGATAAATGTCTTTAATAAAGTTCACGCCACTAATATATTCAGAGGTCGCCTCCACATAATTACAAGTATAAATTTTCTCAAAGCGTTAGGTTAACTTGGTTGTAAATAAATATATTAAACCACAGCTAAACGCCAACTTTAATAAAGGGAGCTTAAATCTTTATTAAAAGGAACAAATTTTAAAGATCGTTAGGACTGCAGAAAATATTTGAGAAGAATTTCTTAATTAACTCGTCATATTTTGCGAGACTTCAAGTTTAATCAAGTTGAAGTTTAATTATGGTTGTATATTATTCTTCCTGACAGAAACAGCC
The DNA here is from genome assembly GCA_941918905.2 of Xestia sexstrigata. Taxonomy (NCBI): domain Eukaryota; kingdom Metazoa; phylum Arthropoda; class Insecta; order Lepidoptera; family Noctuidae; genus Xestia; species Xestia sexstrigata. The sequence continues at coordinate 25,110,015 of OW799201.2, forward strand.
TGCAGTAAAGTATATATTGGTTTTGAGGTTTTTTGTTTCTGCAGTGTACTTAACATGGAAATATTTGATATCTTAATTTTGGATTTTTATAGAAGTTTTCCTGGACCTTTTCCCAAAAAACCTCTTATAAATATAAATCTGACACAGCTCAGCTCCAAGTCACATTACTATCCATTGCAATGGTATCCTGTTCGTTGCGGTCGTAGGGTGGGACGACAGCGGGCTGAAGGAGCAGGGGGTAGTTCATTTGATTTGACAGCTGATCTCAGCGCAGTCCGTCGGCCACGGCGCCAGCAAATTGGACAAGTAACGTTTTTGTGCTAAGAAATTACATTTAATTTACTGAGAGGAATCCGTATTCCCATTCTTGTGTCAATTTAGTAAGTTTTTTTACATTTTACAGTCATTTTAAAACTTGTGACTACATCACGTCTGTATCTTCCCAAAGGGTTAGGCATTTCGCCAGTTATGTTTTTGTCCCATTTACTAGGGGGGCGAATAAACAAATCAAAGACTCAATCAATCGGGCAAACAATGTAAGCTCTGGGCTGCTACTGAAAAAAAATCTGATGAGGCAACTTGACCAACCTGGGAGTCGGTCCAAAAAGTTCTTGCTGAGCAAAGCCAGCGAGACAGTCACGTTTAGTAAGTAATGAGTATGTAACTGACACTGTTGTAAGCTTAGAAATAAACATCGTAACATGAAGTACTCAAACATTAACTGGGGCTAAGCTAGCATAAACTTAGTTGCTGTAATAACAAAACGCACGAAACTTATGTACCAGTTAAACAAAAGACGTTGTTACAAGTCATTTCACGACAGGGAATCCGAATTTCTGTATTCTTAATATATGAATAATTATACTTCTGTCGGTTCGTCACCTTAACGACTGAACCGATTTGGATGATCTTTTGTGCACGTATACGTAATACCCTAGCAGTACGTTTCCGTGGGATAATAATTTTACGGACACAAAAGCGAAGTAATTTATAAATTCTCGACAACTTAATAAAATCACTAACATTAATACCGTAACTACAACACAGTTGATTTATCCTCAGTATCTTACCGAACTAAAACATTTAGGTAAACGTAAACTCGGTTCATAAATCTACCGCGAGTCACATTAAGCGAGCCCCGACTCCGGCGGCAACTTGTTCCGCCGGGATCTCAAATGATTTGACAGTTCATCTCGGATCACCTCCTCCTCCTTTGCATCATTACTGTTACACTTCCAGGATAATTAGACAAGCGAAGACTTTGGGTGAGGAGGGTATATCAGTTGGTGGATGTTGGCAACGGATAATGTAGAGGGGATCTGTTCAAGCTTAGGTGAAGGTTTTCCTGTTCACAATAAATCAATTAATCATTTAGAATTTAAGGAAATTGTAGTGTTGTGATAAAATTTGTAGCTGTTTAGCCCAAGGTGCACTATACGACTGCAAAGAATTTTCAGATATAACTGTCGTGTTAGATGCAATGTGTACAATTAAATAAACTTACTGATTTCTTTAATTAAAACCAAACTATGTCACACTAAACACCAACAAAATCTCCTTTGAAAACTCATACACTGTGCAGAAATGCAAATACAAAACGATGTCCTAATCTTATTAATCTACCCTGACACAGGCGGCGTCGGGACTCGAAACAATGCCGCCAGTCGCGACGTTAGCGATGCCTACAGTGAGACAGCTGCAGCGGAACACTCTCCAAGATATCTGATGCTACTGACAGACTCTACTGGTGCTAAGATATTGCGCCGTCTTGAGGTGGGAATGAACAAGTTGTGATGGTGACAGAGACAGTAGTGGGGAGTGTGCTGACAACATTACTGGCGATTTGCTTAAGGTGATCTCTAAGCTAAGAATGGGTATTAGGAAGACAAAATAAATCAAGAAAATAATTTCAGAAGACCAACATGTTTTGGCCTAACAATTACAGTAATCTTTATTAAATAGTATCCCTAAAAGATCTTCTCATTATTAACAGGAATGCCTAGAGCTATGACAATATTAACATAATCTCCAATAAAACCAAAATAGAAAGGAAAACAAATTCCAGACAATATTAACTTAATTTTATACCAGCATTTAATATCCCCAGAAGTGTCTGCCGCACGCTCTTTTTGATCTTTTAACAGGCTATTGAGTGAGGGTGGGTCTCCAAACACGGCCGAATATATCCCTATAAGTGGGCGATAAATCCTTTGTTAAAACAAAACACGGGTTCTATTGTTCGTCCCAGTGCTGGGAGCTGCTTCCGGCCGCGGGAAGTATCTGAGACGATTATCTTTAATAGGATCTGCTGCTACTTCCACGAGCTTGTTGATAACTCTGATTAACTTGGATACTTTTGAATCGAATAGTAGTATTGCTGTTTGGTATGTAAGCGATGGTAGTTATGACTGGAGCTAAGTTTTCTAAAGCTTGCATAAGATGAGGGTTTTTTTTGTGATACAATTGATCGTATCAAAACTACTGTTTCAATTATTTTTATGTATTCACTGATAATTTCAAAATCATACCAGTGAAGCCTATTAATTTCACCAGTGTTCTAAAACTATCAATATTTTATTTGTTAATGTCCAGTACCAAACAATCAAGAAGTTGAAAGAGGTCAACGTTTTCAACTAAACACCCACTTACAACGTACCTAGTCTCGAAATAGCACCCAAGAGCTCACTAACAGTGACCAGTAACCATGGCAACAACCACTACATTAAATTGCACATGTCATACTCCTTCACATTAGCAGGTACACCACGACGAACATTGTACTCCAATTCGTTTACAAATGCAGAGGTCACCGTCCACACACTATCAAATTTTCACATCACAAATACAGCGCGCAGCCAACATTGAGCAGATTAAATTCAAATGAGATGTCAAATACCAACAGTTGCTTTGAAATGTTAACAATGGCTTCCAAATATAAATTCAGTTCCTATCGCTTGTTCAAATTTTATGCCGATAAAGTATTAACGTACGGACTTTTAAAATTGTTCATGTTGGCTCACTCAATTGAATGTTTAAATGTTTTATGTTCTTTGTTAATACAGACCATACAATTTTTTTTTAACGTACTAAGCAACAACAACTACCATACCATACTATTTAACAATGTTTTCATATGTATTCGATTACAAAATCATTTAATCATCAATTATTGTAAACATTACAATAATTTGGCTTTGTACACGGTATCCTTAATTGAGACATCGTAATAAAAACTTTTCCAAGTTTTTTTTTAATAATTGCTAAAAAAAAATAGCGCTGGTAAGGATAGAATCATGAACTGAATCCAGGAAAAAAATGTGTCGCGATGTTGGATAGCCTACACCGTGTATATCATCTCTTTGATCAAAACAGAAACATCTACAGTAATTCACTTCGTAAAACAGTTCCATATCCACAAGAAAACAACCCAAATGTAAACAGCTTGAAGCACAATACAGATCTTAATTGTGGCGTTGTTTAATGACGTCGTGTGTCGAGAGGCTCTCGTGTCTCTTGTCTGTCTGATGCACTGCGGTTCCTCAACTTACTATTGGGCCTGCGGGAATTTGGCCACGTCTGTACTCAATAATGAAGCCTAAGTTTTGTGCCACAGTGCTCTCAGTGCTCTCAGTGGGGAACTTTGAGGAAACAGAATACTGAATGGAAGGTGGCAATGCAATGGTTTAATTCGGAATGCATGTGTGAAACTTGTATGCTTCCGAATGTAAAACTTACATACGAATTCAAATCTCCTAGGTATATACCTAAATCATTATGAAATTGGTCGTGAAAGTAGTTTTTGTGTTCATTGATTTTGTCTATATCAAGTAGGTAGGTTAACAAGATAACAAGTAGGTTTTTAAGGAATGTTAACCAAAGACCACGTTCGAAGAGTTTGTTCTCGGTTACGAAGAATATTGAAAAATGAAAACTACAAGTTACTGTTTGCCTTCACCAGACAGAAATGTATCTTCTAAACTCCTGACATCACAAACATCTGTGACAAGGTACGTTACGACCGTGCCGCGTCAGGAAGACATGGCCCACGATCCGCCATACCACGCCAGCGTGCTATCGGACGACGCACGTTCTGCGCTTACTGTGACAAATACGCGCTCACTTGTTCACTACACAACCTGTCGCGGGTAACATTCGTAAATGTGCAGCATTGGGTCCGATATAAATCGGGGGGCTACGTTTCTTAGCGTAGAATTGACCACTTTGTCGCGGAAAATGAAATTGGTATAAAGGTATTACTTATGTGCGGTTAAACGAATCAGGCCGCACCAGACACCGGAGTGTCAGTTTGGTGCCCGCAGCCATTCCGGAGTCCGGTATGGTTAGTTTGACTGAATTTTACAGAATCACAAAGTACGTACATTCGAACAGGAGCGATTTTTGGGTGTCCATGCAAAGCAATGTGGCATACGTGGGATTTAAAGAACGAATTTAAAACAATCTTTTCTTTCACAAAGAGCTAACAATTTCCAACGCCAACCAGTCTCATATCGCGATCGCGCGTTATCTCGAAAACTTACAGAGTTAGTTTAATGACGTGTCTCGCATCCATTACTCAGATTGTAGGCGAACGTTTAAAGCGCGGCTGTGCAGCGCGCAGTGGAGTGGATCTGCGGATGGCGGCAAGATTAGCAATTCCGATGCGCCAGTGTTTACGGCTCTTCAGTTGCTCCCAGACGTGGCTCCGTGTACTTCGTCTGGGTGCTTCACGTTACAGCCCCATTGCTTGAGATGCGGCTATAACATCTGCGTGTGCAATGTAACAAGCAATATGTTGCACTAACTTGTGGTGCATCCAGTAGGTGACTTTGTCTGTTTGTTACCTTTCCATGCCTTAGCGGCTAAACATTACTTTTTCCCTAGTGATCCATAATGGTTTTTACATTGAAACGTAGTAAGTATGTTGTACTTTCCTTTACGATTTTCAGAACATGACGTTTCTTTTCAAGTTTGCCCCTATGTCGCGAGCTGCGCGTATTATTAATATTATAACGGTATCGGAAGATATATTTGGGCAAAACCTGCCGAAATTTATCCAGAGGGCACAAATCATTATTGAAAAAGGTGTCCAACTATGAATTGTCGTGTTTAATTATAATAATAATATTTTTACTTGTAATCTTACTTATTTTAAATTGTGTGTTTTTCTATTTTATGTGTTTTTATTGTATGTATTATAGCATCGTATTGGACAAGTCTGTAATGATGCTATAATTGGTGGTAAATAAATAAATAATTAATAGTAGTTTTTAGTTTTTTTATATGTGTTCATTCCTGCTTAATAGAACCCTACTCAGCCAACTTTGTACCACGGTTGTTCTAGTCTAGTTCGTCTATATACGTACGTTTAACGTCATGGTGTGGAGATTTGAATGCAACTGCGTTAGATTTTCTCTCCTATTTCCGTTTCCCGGTGCGATGTGCAGCGTGTTTCTAATTAGTCTTGTAATTATAACGCATGTGTCTGTTCGGCTCCCTATGCAGAGTAATTGGAACTCAAAATCTTTTGAAAAGTCGTGAGATGAGAAACTTCAGAACTGAATAAATGTGGCAACAAACTGCGATGTCGTGAGTTTCATTGTAGAATAGCTGTGTATTTTGTAAGTGAGGGGTGTAGGTACGGGGTAAACAATTTTTTCTCAGTCAAGTCTCGCTAGTTCCGCAGAGGTAAGCTTTTGATTAAACTTATAAAGTGTATCCGCGAGACAACCATTAATTTGGAAATAATATCTACCTATGTATTTTGCAATATGTAGAGCCGTAAATACATGATAATGTGCAGTTACATAATTGTAAAAGTATTGTTCTGAATTTTCGCATTCCGCGACTACATTGTTTGCATGTACGCTACACTGTTGAACAATGTTGATGATACTTCAGTATCTGATGCACATACCTGCACACCAGAACAAGTAAACCAACTTTTAGGTAACTCAAACAACTATCTTAAAACGTTTTGCCAAAACATTAGGTCTATAAATTGTAACTTTTTAAGCTTGCAAGCATTTTTAAATCGCCTTTCTTTCGACTGTGAAGTATTAGCGTTAACAGAATGCTGGTAACCTTGCCTGAGAAATCAACAAATCCCTGAAATAGACAGTTACACCAGTCACAAAACTACGAAACATACTAACCAGAGTGACGGTGTGGTAGTCTACATAAAATCATTTCTTAACCCCACGGTAGAAGAACCTGACTTTAATAATTCAGCTTCTGGGTTAATAATCAAGACTAACATCAATACAGCAGTCCTATGCGTTTATCGCTCACCGTCTACTGATAATATAGACAGATTTTTAAGTGCGCTAAATGACTTCCAACCCTACGCGAATTTAAATCTGTTGTGTTCACTGGGGACATTAACATTGGCATTGGGTCACCCTTGGATACTCGCTCCCAAAACTACTTAAACTGTCTCGCATTTCATGGCTTTCTACCTGCTCACGCACTTCCGACAAGAGGAAACAACTGCCTTGACCACACTTTTATGCGAACAAATTGTCCTGCAACAACACTAATTTTTGAGTCCACTATAACTAACCACTACTCCTCCTTAGCATGCATCAAAACTAAAAGAGCGCGCAACAAAGACAGCTACGCTATTACTAAAATCAAATTTAAAAGCCTTGACAAATCTTTTCACTCCTATTCTATCAATACAGGACGCAAATGCTGCTACTGATAATTTAGTAAACTTAGTGTCAAAAGCTATACTGGAGAACTCAACCATCTCAATACAGCCAGCGAGGAAAAGGGTACTCAAACCTTGGATAGCTCCCGGTTTGTTGAGATGTATTCGCAACAGAGATACACTTCACAAAAGGCTTAAAGTGTCACCAAACAACGAAATCCTCCATATGACCTATAAACGTTACAGAAATTTCTGTACAAAACTCCTAAAAAAAGCCAAAAGGCAATACGACAGTGACCAACTAAAAAATGCAGGAAAAAATTCTAATCCGCTTTGGACTGTAATAAAAAACATAACTTACTCTACCAAATCAAAGCACGCTACTCAACTATTACTCAATTCACATTCCCCAATTGATTCATGTAACAAAGTAAATGATTTTTTCGTCAGCATCGGAAAGGAGCTCGCTGATAAAATCACCGGGAATACTGTGCAACCATCACTAACGACCTCGTCACAGACTCCTACCTGCTTGTCTTCCTTTGTCCTGGAAGAAACCGACAATGATGAGATCCTGAAAACTATCAATTCTTTAAGACCTTGTGCAGCAACTGGCTGGGACGGGATCTCACCTACTATTTTGAAAAGGTACTCTGGTACTCTGGCACCTATTATATGCTATATTTTTAATGTCTCTTTTCAGACCTTCGTCTTTCCCACATCATTAAAAAAGGCAGTTATTCACCCCATCCTCAAGGGTGGCGATGGGAACCTTATTAACAACTATCAAGCAATTGCAGTGCTAAGTGCTCTGTCCAAAGGAACGCCTCATTAATAAGAGGTTGAGAGGCTATTTAGAGCGCTTTAATCTTATTTCACCACAGCAATTCGGTTTTCGCGTAAAAAAGTCCACCTCTGACGCTGTACACGAATTGACTACTTTTATTGTTTCAAACCTTAATAGTAATAAAAAAGTACTTACAATATTTTTAGACCTCGCGAAAGCGTTTGATACCGTTCCCATTAAAACCCTTCTTCAAAAACTCGAAAACATTGGTGTCAGAGGTCCACAACTGCAGTTATTCCAAAGTTACCTCACAGGTCGAACGCAAGTGGTTAAAATAGGAAACACCGTTAGTAACGAGCTTCCTATTGAGTATGGGGTGCCACAAGGGAGTATTTTTGGTCCTACATTGTTTCTGGTTTTCCTCATCAATCAATGACCTCTGCAATCTAAGTATCCCAAATTCCAATATTGTAACTTATGCAGATGATACCGCAATAACTTTCTCCACAGACTCCTGGTCAGAACTTCAAATTAAAGCTCAAAGGGGTCTCGACTCCACCCTTGACTGGCTTTTGGCTCACACCCTAACACTCAACACAAGCAAAACTAAATATATCACTTTTTCTATTAGTTCAAAATTCCAACCAAAAAATAATCTAACACTCACAGCTCACACATGTCACACACAAACTACACTAAATTGTAACTGCGCTTGAATAGAGTCTGTAAATAATATTAGATACCTGGGCGTAATTTTGTATAATACCTTAAACTTTAAGGCCCATGTGGATGTATTGACGGGCAGAGTGCGTAAGTTAATGTTTATTTTCAAACACTTAGAATTGTAGCTAACCAATTCGCAATGTCTACTAAGCGCTCTGTCAGTCAATATTATCTTACTGCATTTCTTGCTGGGGTGGTGCTTCTAAAACCACATTACTTCCATTGGAAATTGCGCACAGAGCGATATTAAAAATAGCAACCTTTCGTCCAATTTTATTTTCCACCACTCTGTTATATAAAGAATGCAATGTTCTTAATGCACGACAGTTGTTTATTTTTCACGCAATCTTATTTCAACATCACCTTACTCCCTTTGTTAAACTTAAAAAACGACGTAAAGATTTAATTTGTTCCCTCCACAGCCCCGCTACTCCTTTACGAAAAAAAAATTCTATTATCTCGGCCCTTTCTTGTACAACAAAATGAATGCAAATGTCTCAGTATACTGTTTATCCGTTCAAGAATGTAAATCAGCAGTCCGCTCCTTCCTACTAGACAAAACATATGACGAAACTGAATCTTTTCTCCCACACTGACTCCTTTTTTTATTCTCTTTTTGCACTATCATATGTATACACGCTTCACTCATACACTCAAAACACAAACACACACACACACATACACACACACACACACATACACCCACACAGCACACTTACTCATATCTGATATAGACTTTAATACTTTCAGGCATATTCATATTTATTTGTTTTACGTTATTAACTAGTAACATTGATTTTTATTTTTTAATTTAAACACTAAGCAATTGATTTCTCCATTCTTGAGGGATACGGCACTGTTTCTCTTTACTACAGGCTATTATGTAGCCTATCTAAGAGGACAGTACCCCAACCATTTATGTTGCATACCAGTGTTCATATTTTGTAAAGTGCAACTGTTTTTATTGTATTTACTGCAACACATTTTATGCAATAAAGTTTTTATTATTATTATTATTATTATGTTCGAAAACATGTCGGTTATGAAAATGGTTTGTACCTTAAATGACGTCATGACAGGCTTCCCAAACAACGTGTGCCCGCTAATGTGACATTAATATTTGGATTTATTAAATTAATACAAAATGTATCATGGATTTGCAGTTTCCAAAACTGAAAATTATAGACAGTTGGTTCTCGTGAACGTCTCAATATAATTATCTACTAAATAGATCTCATCTTTCAGCCTTCTGAAACACTAGCAGGCTTTGGGATGCCCTATCAAAAACCCATGATAAAAAAAAAAAACGTTTAATGAAAAACGAAAGCAGGTCTAAACTGACTTTGGAACACTAATTGGTAGTTGGTGTCTGCCTCGCTGGTGTAGTGGTCGCAAGCGCGACTGCTGAGCATGAGCTCCTGGGTTCGATTCCCAGGTTAAGTTTTAGAGCGGTTTCGCTCTGCGTCTGATCCGAGTCCGATCCGTACCTGTGAAAAGTCAGTCAAGGTATGGTATGTCTGTTTACTTTTATAAACTAGAAGTACTCTACAAATGTAAGTAATTATAAAATTACCAGAAAACGCCCTGCGGAATCGCGGAAGGCCCAGAGCCATACACATTGTATTCACTTCACTTTCACGTGTTCGGATCAGATTCGGATCGGATTAGTGCGAAACCGCTCTTATTGGGTATTTCCATGAGAAATATCTCAGTAGTAGCCACGGAGCCTGGCTTTGTGCCCGTATGATGGCAATAGGCTAGCCCCCTATTACATGGGATTTAAACATAACTAGCTAAATATAGATTTACTATTAGGTACATGGTACACCTCTGCCTAACGCTTCGGGGATTACAAGCGTGAAGTTAGTTTTAGTTCCAGTGTCGTCTTTCATAGTTGCAACGTGCACACTGCAAAAAGGCGATTGGGGTGACTGACTAAGCCACTTCGGATCTACGTGCGCATGCTCAGAGGTCGCAATTGCGACCGCTACACTAACGAGGCAGTCAGAGAAATAATTATGATAAACATAGGTGTTTATTATAATTATTTCCAAAAGTTACAGAGTAGTTCCTTACATAATATGTAGTTATGGTGTTCTATAAAACTTTCTAAAACCAAAGCCGCGTTATTGGTAGAGCCCAGTCGTCCTCGTTCATATTAGATAGTAGGTAGTGATGCATGAGATTCTGTTTGCTCTGCGGCCGATGCGCCGATTGATTGATTCATTAGTATCCGCATAGAGCGGGCGCTAATCAGAGCTCGCGCGATGTACGATGTACGCGCTACAGTCGAATGAGAAATTAATTTCGAGCTGGTTCATAGTTTTAAGCGAAATGAAATGCACTATCATCATGAATTTTTCCAGATTTTTCAATCCAGCAGTTTGGATTTTAGAGGGGGGGGGCGCCCTACTGGAACAAAAATTTGCACTCTAAAGTTTAAAGCAAAAAAAAAAATGAAAAAGAAAAAAAGAAGAGAAGGTAAAGAAGAAGAAAAATGAAGCATTACATCGAAAAATAGTAATAGCAACCCCTTTCATTTTAAAAGACCTATTCCATGATACCCCACACAATGGGGCAGATGACAAAAACAAAAACAAAATAACTTCACAGGTAGGGAGAGGAGCTACCCTAAAATTGTCAATTTGTCGGTGTAATTGATAAAAATAAAATAAAATTCATTTAATTCAGGCAAGACAGATACGGAAGATACATTTTTCACAAATTTTCAAAATAAAAAAATTCTGATAAAACATACACTATAAAATTACAGCTTTCTAGTACTAACGGTCTCTTAGTAAAACCTCGGACAGACAGACAGACGGACATGATGAAATTTTAAGGGTTCCTTGTCAGGACTACGGAACCCTAAAAAACTTGTAAAAAGTTTAAACTCTAAATAAATAAATTATAAATTATAAATTTATTGAAAAATATAATTATAAAAAAACTGTAAACGATTACCACGTTTACAGTTTTTCTTAAATGTGTGTCAAGTTCACCCAAGCTGCGAGCCTGAACTAGGTAATCCTGTGTTTCAGGCGATTTGAGGTAACATTGTTTATTAATCACATACATATTAATATTATTGGTACCAAGGTAAAAAGGTATTTAAAATTATGCTATCTTAAGTTAGCTAACTAGTTTAAAAAAATAACAATAAAATATAACAATCTCAAATCATCATCAATCAAATAATCAACATTTACTTTAGCACAACTTCTCTGTATCTTCATATGACATAGTTTGCAGAGCTTCCTTTGAACCCAATATCTCCGTAACTAAAAAGTTCCCATGTATGCAACCTGTTTTTTTTTTATATCCCATAACTCTAGGGTATGATTGAGACCATATCAAAGAATCAAATGTATTATGTTTCGAACATCCTTTTTTTTTTCATTTCATTTTTCATACAAATAAAGTCAAGGCAAAGTCACGATTATTAACGTAAAACACCCTTACGTGAAATATGACAACGTCGCATTTTCAATGATGGGGAAAACAAGTGCCTTTCGGGTTTTTATACCCATTATGTTGTAAAACAATTCCGAATAATTAATTGAACTATTTTCATGTATTATCTTTATTCGTGAGTTAGTAGGAATTCTAGTGTTCGTTTTCAGTGTTTTCACTAACAGTAGAAGGCAGCTAAATTAATGCTTAAATAAAAGCTCTGTTAGATTTTCCGCGCTGAAGACTTGAAACTTCAACAAGGCAACTAATAGCATAAAGCAGAACTTAGCCATCAGTTTAGTGTTAGTTAAAACTGGCATAAGTATAATTACTTACAAAATGAGCATCTACACATAACACTAAAACGACCTCCACCTCCATAAAGTACAAAACATTACACCTTACGTGCCGCACGAAGCCAGCCAAATAACCACCATTTTTTACTACCGGCCGTCCATCGAGCAGCTGGTAAGCGTTCTCGCTATTGTCCTAGAAGCCAAGCGCGCAATGTATAGGGCAACAGTCGGCTCTGTTGCAAAATTGATGCGACCTCAGATCTAGGGCTGGCGCGTGCAAGTTTCATGTCGATGACAGATGAATTATGCATCGCCTCGAATGAGATATTTTTCGAGGATGGTGGAGTGACCGAGTGCTGTGCCAACTCTACAGGGTGAGTGATTGTAGGCCTCTGCATTAATGTAATTGTCTGTAGTATTAAGTGTTGATCAAAACAATAAAACAATTATGTAAACAGCTAGGTATTCTAAAGTACTAATATAATTAGTATTAATTAGATAAGTATGCTAATCTCATAATCGATTTTTTGCTTAAATAATTTACTTAAGAAAAAAATTATTTGGTGGCAGTTACCAAATAGATTTTTAACCACCTAATTTTAAAACACATTTTGCACTTCGTATGCGAAATTACTCAATTACTCGCTAAGCCACAAATTTCCCTGCAAAGGCAACGATAAACAAGCGATGTATTAAAGTGGAGTATGCAGGTGTATTTTGTGGCGCCCAGCCTTCTGGCGCCCAGTGCCAGCGCCCTGCGCCCTGCGCCCGGTGGGGGCAGGCCAAGCGCCCGGAAAGCAATTAGAACAACTGAGACGTGTAATGAGTGACGCAACGCCGCCACCACGCTGCGTCTACGCTGCGTTACGCCGAGTTACGCCGCCCTGGGTTATGCACCCGGAAATTATGCCCTCCTTGGTGTACCAACCTGTATCCTTGTTCAACAGCATCAACCATCAATACCTAATTGATGGTTGTTACTTGGAAAAAAAGATGTAGAAAAAAGATAAATGAAAATAATTTCCCAAAGAATCAGCATTGCCATCCAACGTGGCAATGCTGCCAGCTTTTTGGGCACTTTTCCTGTTGACAGCGATGTGGACGAATTTTTCGACGCCTTGTAACCGTTTTGTTACTTGTACATATTTTTATTATTATTTAGAGTTGTAGTTTGCTTAGAAGTAGTGTAATTAAAAAATAAATTCTGTATAATTAAAAAAAAGAATATGAATAACCTACTTCAAGTTTATTTTTAAAAACAAAAAAAAATACTAAATATAATTATAATACAAACACTGTAAAGGCAAAGGTAAAAATGAAATGGCTACAAAGATTCTTATTGTAAACTTTTTCCATCAGTCAAATCATAGGTAAACTTTGTTCTTACTCCTGCCCGACCCATGGGAGATCCAAGCGTGTTGATTTTGCAAGGTCAAGTATGGAGAGGCCCGGGCACGGAAGCTGACCCTTTTCACTGCTAGATGGTATAATCTACCTCTTGACTAGAGTTGGGGTTAAGTCAAAATTAATATTTGCTCTCGCCATCTACATTTGCTGTAACACATTTTTTTTTTTTTTAATTTGTTTTTTTTTTTTTTAGATAAGCCTTATTTTCGGGGGACAAATTAGGAAATTTAAAAAAAAGTTTCGTAAAACCTTCCTGTGTCATATATCAAATGAAAGGGGTCGTTATGAGGATCTCAAATATATTATATATGTATAAATATATTTTCTTATTATTGTAAAATACAAAGTTTTGATTTTATTCATGAAAGTAGACAAAAATTGACCATTCCGAAACTACTGAGCGTAAAATTTTGAAAAAAAAAACAAAATATTGTTCATTGCTTGTAGATTACAGTAAAACCTATAAGAATTCTATCAATAATTGAAAATAAAGTGGTAAACTCAATATAAGACTTTGGCATTGTACGGGACTCTCTCCATGCGAGTTCAACTCGCACTTGGTCGGTTTTTCTGCATCATTTGTCTAGCCTTTTCTCAACTGTGTTGGGGTCGGCTTCCAGTCATCGGATGCAGCTAAATATTAGGTCTTTACCTATGAAATTGCCGTTTATTATGAAATAAGTTAACGGCCTTTTTTCTCTATTTTTTATTTTGATTAATCAAAGTAATTACCCATGCAATCAATGCATTTTTGCCAACGTAGTGGTAGCTTATTGATGCCCTTTTTGAAAAAGTCTGCTGGACGGGAGGCTACAAATTCTTCAAAGGCATTCCGCCAAGAAGTTATCCAAATTCTGGAAAAAGTAGAAGTCTGTAGGGGCAAGGTCTGATAAGTACAGTGGATGACGGAGAACTTCCAACCCCAGCTCTTGTAACTTGGAGACCGTCTGTTGTGCAGTATGAGGTCGCGCATTGTCGTGCAGGAGCAGCGGAGCCGAAATATTGACCAAAGCTGGTTGGAGATGTGCGAGCTTCTCCATCATTATGTTCAGTTCTTCACAGTACACATCTGCAGTAATGCTCATCCCGTTTGGTAAAAAGCTGTGATGAATGACACCGGCGCTAGGCAACCAAACAGTCCATCACTTTTTTAGGGGTTAGTTTTCGTTTGGGGCATTGTTTAGGTGCTGAACTAGGATCTAACCAACTTGCTGAGCGCCAATGTCGAACAGAATCCATTTTTCGTCGTAAGTAACAATGCGATTCAATATGCCTTCGTTTGTTTGCCTGTTGAGCAGTGCAAGGCTCGACTCGACGCGTAATTCGCGCTGGCGATCATTCAATTCGTGGGGCACCTATTTGTCAAGCTTTTTTACCTTGCCAATCCGACGCAAATGGACCAATATTGTTTTGATGCTAACATCGAAAGCTGCTGCTAATTCAGCTGTACGGTCGACCACGGGGTTCATTTCTTAGGTCAAAATTTCCAGAACGGAAGCGGGCAAACCAATAACGGGTGGTGCGATCGTTGGTAGTGTTCGCTCCGTATACGTCGTTGATGTTGCGTGCCGCTTCTCCCGCTTTGCTGCCGACGGTACTCATACTCCATTATTACTCGATTTTTTAACGTATCCATGATGACGAAAAACGTACAAATGCGATGAAAACAAAACGCTAACCACTAAATAAATGACTAATTTTCAAAAAAGAATTCCATTTTTAAAAATAAAAATAATTTGTACTTAGAACTCTTAGCGAAAAAAGAAAAAAATGGACTTGAAATAGCCAGTACGGCAGAACGGCAATTTCATAGGTAAAGATCGGTATTTTAAAATGGGGGGACTGCCTATCTGACCTCCACACCCCAGTTGTTTATTAAAAACCGCTTAAAATTGAGAATTGAGATTTGTTCACAAGGTTTATTTGTAGAGGATGAAACACTGAATAAATATAAACCATTATCCAATTATTGTAGGTAGGTACTAGTGGTGGGATATAACTTAATACTAGAGTTTGTTAACCCCAATCATTATAATAATAAGTAGAATACAGTCTGAGGCTGCATCGCATTCCCTCCACAATTGAAATTACACACGATATCAAAACGAAACCGCATCAGAGAGCTTATAACAAAGCTCCAAATTGCTGCATAAACTATTTGAGCGTGGTCGCGCTAAACCTTTGCAAAATTACGAATAATCCAACACAACATAACGTTTATATACCACACTTTATTCAAAATATAATTTTCATTATAACGCAATTACCAAAGCGTAATGATATCTTTCTCAAGTTGATCCGCTTTGAAGAGTAAATGTTGTTTGCGCTGCAATTTTTAAATTTTCAGAGAGGAGACAAGAATTAACATGTAAAATGGAAATACTTTTGATGAATCTCCGGGATTAAAAGTTTTGAGGATGTACAGAAAATAATGAGTGCAGAATGAAGTTTTAAAGCAGACTGTATTGCAGGGAATATCAAGGTACATTACAAAAAAAAAACTTAAATATATGAATCTGAAGTTGCAGTTTTAAAACTAAAGGGTCATTTAGAGACTTCTTGTTTTACCAAGTTTCTTGCTAGTAAACACTACTAACTTTATTTGGACTTTGTAATCAAAAGTCAAGTATGTCGAGAAATGATCAGTGTTTGTAACAGGCCCCGTATAACGATATTGAAGTAAACAAAATTGCATGATGCGCAACAAAGCAGAACGGTGGCTACTTGTGAACTAACCGAGTGCTACCAACACTTAGTACTGTGGGCCAATTTATACACTAGAGTGGTACTTATGGGACTTTAAGGTGATTTGGGTATCAACTTTTATAACAGTAGAAAGTTGCTATAATAATATTCTAGGTCTACACTTGTTGACTGAACCAAAATAGTTTGCAATAAGATGATAAGTTGTGCCGATCGTTAAATGCTGCCGAGGTTTGTTTAGGACCAACTAGCCAAAACTAATTTATTTTGTTTTTACATGATCATGAACTTCCGTACGCAAAATACGTAATTTGACGTGGAGTTGCGGACACCAGCCTGTTATACAATTAAAGACAATATATTATCATGAAAAAAAAAAAAACCGGGAGGCCTGTAATAGTGTGTAGCAGTGGGTGATACCGGGCTGATATGATCCTGTCCGTTTTTATAGCTTTTCTTTGATACTGCGAGCTGATGCACAATCTTCACTTATAGCGTTATATTTTAAATATAAGGCAACTAGGTAGTGATTTAAACAATATTTTTATTTACTACCTTTTATACCTGTGCCACGAATGAAATTATTTGAATTTGAAATTCTATAAATCGCAGCATTGTAAAGCCACCAGCAACTACAACGGAAGTAACGTGCCTACATTCTACAAAACGGAAACTATTATAAACAAAAAGACTCCTCTACTTGTTTGTGGAGAATCTTAGGGTATGGCACAAATTGCCCACTCCGCTCGAACCATTACATTTTTGAGTGGCTTTAATTGCTCCAGAAGAGCACTGGTGAAGTAGTGACGCAACTACAACACTTTACTTTATACTGCACTGAACTGCAGAGCAATAATAACTAATGAATTTCATGTAACAAATAAATGCTACTATGTGCGAGTACGTGCCTCATTTAATTTTATTTAAAATGCACAAAATTCATTCAGTGCTAAATAATTTAATTCATTCTACTGTTCTATTTTCTGTTAATCTTTCTAGAGTCTAAAAGTCAGCTTTAACAATCCGTAACCATCCCACTGCAACGATACTTCTTCTCTATATACAAAAAAGAAACGTCAAACCATCTTTGCTCAATAAGTTGGTACTCAAAGCATTACATACGCCAGTTAAACAATACGTACACACTAACAAACTAACAGACACTTCAAAAAAACATAAACAAAAACCTCAGCGACTAACATAGTAAAAGTTTAGCTCATAACTGTCTGGTGCAAGTCACGCGCTGCAGCGGTTTGCGTTGCGCCACGCGTTGTGGCCATTATACGTTTGAGTGGCTGTAATTGCTTTCCAAGAGCCTCTGAGGCTGCGAGGCTGGGAGCGTTAGTTGCACGTTCAGCCGCTGCAGCGAGATACAGCAGAATTACTCATTTACAAAGCTCTGTTCATGTATCGTTTGTGATGATAGATGACGGTAATTATCATTGTGCGCTATGAAGTGGGATGTTATGTGTACGAGAACAATTGTACGAGTATGTTAGGACTTGTATTTATTACATTTCTTTTTGTGAATGGGTGACATTTCGTGAAAACTTTTACGATAAGAATCGGCCAATTACCTTTTTTGTTTGGAGATGGATAAAGGTACATCTTTATGCACATAATCAACTCCAAAAAAGGTAATTGACTGATTCTTATGGTAACATAATATTCTTATAGTTAAGACCATATTCGTGGAAAGTTAGACAACTTACAGTTAAAAAAATTGTTATTGCCATGAATGACAGCCGGGACCAACGACTTAACGTGCTTTCCGAGGCACGGAAGATACTCTGTAAGTAATGGGTGTTCACCAATTCATGGACCAAGTTACGCAAGCATGGATTATTTAGAGCTTTCAACTAATTCTCCAATACCTATCAATCAAAGATGGTAATGTAGCAGTAGTGATCGCTTCAAATAACGTAAATTTGTAGTAATTAATCCTTGTCTGATCAAGGCATTTTCGTTAATAATAACGGGTAATAGTTTAGACACGTATCACCTTAAACTAGTGAAGTAATACGACACCTATTAGCATAACAGCGAGACGATGAACACGTCACCACAATTATATCGCGGGAACATTCTCGAACATTCCAGATGATTTACAGCGAAAGTTAAGTCGTCGCCATTAGCATAATATTCGTACCCAGTACACAAGTGATAATGATAATGTATGTATCACCCGAAGATGGTGTTCATAATCTCGTTAAAAAAGCTTATTTAGTAATAATAGTTTGATTTGTAGTCACATCACTTGACATTCTTTGAGTTCCGTGGTGAGAAGGTAGTGTTGTTGAACACAAGATGGGTTAACATCTAAAATTTGTTCTCAACAAGATACCCGCTTTTTTCTTACGGATTTTATGATTTATTAAAACATGAAGAATTCTTTATTATGTGACAAGTTAAGCTGAGTTAAATATTAATCTTTATGTACTCTATTATATAATAAAGCTGGAGAGTTTGTTTTTTAAATGCGCTAATCTGGAATAACCAGTCAGATTTAAAAATACATATTTTTGTATTGAAAGCTCAATTTTTGAGGAAGGTATTTACCATCATGATCCAACCTTTAGAAGCCAAACGGCGGGTAAAACCGGGTTCCTTCTATCTGGCAGAATCTTGATGCTCCGAAATTTATTTGGCATAACACACTTGGCATAATTTTCTATAAACGAATATTTTTAAGGCTTATAAATTATTTAATATAGTTATTGTTTGGCCGAATGTTTGCAATGTTTAAATTCCGCATAATTTATTTTAGAATAAACTTTATTTAGAGCATCACTTGGCATACTATGAAGATGGCAGAATTTCATTTGGAATAATTTTGTTTGGCATTATTGCCATTTCTATAAAATAGCATTTTCAACCATAAATTAAAATTAAAATATTGCTACAAAAGTTAGTGACAGAAACGAATCGCTCCAAAACCGACTCCACGTAGTCTTGTCTGCCCTACCCCTAGAGTGTAATTTAAGCCCGCGTAGGCGCCGAGGGGCGACGCGGCCCGCGAGCTGAGGAGCAGGTGGTTTTAACACTCGTCGCCGTAGCTGAGGCTGGCCGGCTCCGGGCCAGCCAGCAAACAGAAGCTGCGGTGGTGAGCGTAAAACACATCTGCGACGATAAACTCTGACTCTCGACGTATGCTTACTTGCATGCTGCGTGCTTACTTGCATGCATGGTGTATAATGCTTTGCATGTTTGCATACTGCATGCTATATGATTGCTTGCATGTTTGCCTGCTTTTTACAGGGAAATAAAATCCACATGTTCAAAATCAACTGTTTTAATGAATTTTCTGTGATGTGATAGATGAGTCTTTCCATAATGAAATGTATGCCAAAAGATGATTCTAACTGTAAACTTTCTGCGATATGATAGTTCTGCCTTTTAATGACTATTGATATGAAATTTATGCCAAAAAATGATTCTGACTGTGAACTTTGGGCCGTGTGGTATCCGGCAGAGTAGAATAGAACCAACCCATTACACTCACGGGTGTCGTATAAGGCGACTAATGTTTGAGGCAGAACACCTTGCGCCTCCGCAGACCAGAGAATGGGCAGCAGCGTTTTCTGTTAGTCTTTCATCACTGCGATCTCCAATCCGCCTGCCAAGCGTGGAGATTACGGCAAATTCCTTCCATCATGGGAGAGGCTTATGTCCAGCAGTGGACGTTATGGGCTGTTGTTGTTGTTGTTGTTGTGAACTTTCTGCGTTATGATGGTTCTACTTTTAATTTTTAAGCATAAGAAATTTATGCCTTAAGATGATTCGGACTTACAAAATTATGAGTTTTGAATGTATGCTTTACGAGTGTCTGCCAAACGATTTTCTGCGAAATTAAGTTTATGCTATCTCCTGTTATGCAAAGTAACATATGCCATAAAAAGTTCTGCTATAAAGGGTAGACCCAAAAACATTACAACACGTTCGCAAATTAAGAAAAACAACACGGTCACACAGATAGACACCAAAAGCATCTTCAATATAATAAAATACATGAGTTGATGTAATTTTTGATAGTTTATCAAAGATTTCGAAGCATGGATGTAATATTATAAAAGTTACGTTACAAACGGAGGATTAAATACAGCAAAGCGGACAGCCTGCTGCCGTAACATACATGTAAACAAGCTTCACAAGCCCAGTTAACAACATTGCACTTTAAAGGGAGTAATAGTGCGTGAATAATAGGTATTAACCAGGCCACCGCTGCGCCCACACTACTGACCTTTTTCCTATTTTGTATTCGGTATTAGTCCTGGGTTCGATTCTCGGGTGGAGCAGTGTTATTGAGAATTTTACAGTGACTGGAACCTGGATCTGCACCCGCTTGGTGGAAATAAGCCGTCCCTTATTATATGGGACTTAAACAACCGGCGAAATAAAGGTGAACGTATATATACGCCTCTGCCTAAGTCATCTGGGATTACAGACGTGATGTTATGACTTATGGCTTTGGCTTTGTGGAGGATGATATTAAACCCCCGTGCCTGCTCGCGCATGTAGCGTCAGATAGTTCTCCGATTGTGCCGAATCGCCGTCTCATCGATCTACGATATTGAAGGAGGAGAACGCACTCGTGCTGTTGTGAACTATATCCCGCGCCGATGGCTAGTCTAACTGAGATTGGCCGCTATGGCCCATATTCGATCTGGCGAATTATTACTATTATGAATGTGAAAGTTTGTAAGGATGGATGTTTGTTACTCTTTCACGCAACAACTTCTGAACGAATGTGGACGTTTGGCATACGGAGAGTTTATAACCTGGATACTTTGTATCCCAGTAGTACGATCCCGTAGGTAGGACAATATTGCAGAAATCCTCGCGGGGGGAAGCCGCGACCATTAGCTAGTTATTATACAATGTGATGACAAACGGGCTGTCTGACAGACGGAGTGTGGCGTTAGGAGTATTTATTAACATGTATTCTCTCAAATACGCTTGGTTTGAGCATTATTTAGACAACCTTCTTCGAGCTATATCGAAATTGCTGTACTGGCCAGATATATGCGGCCAGCGGCCGGCAAAAGTTGTATGAAAATCCATGTCTGTCGTGTTTAGCGGCCAAATAAATTTCATAGTAAACTCATATCTCTCGTGTTGTTCAAAAATGGAACGATCTTTTACTCTGAAACATGGCAACCAAGGAGGTAACTTATCAAAGGTTTTTATTTAAATTTCAAATTGGCTTGCAAATAGAAAGCGGTTTATTGAAAAAAAAAAAACGGCCCACATTTACACGTTCGTCCATCAATGCCTCTATTGCTGGCCGCTGCAGTAATGTACTATTGTCAATAGAAATGAGTAAATAATCATTATGCCCTTAAAGTATCGGTAACCGGTAGTCAAACATTAAAAAAATAATTTACAATAAATAATAAAGTACTGTTAAAATGTCACTAAAACTCTAAAAATAGTCCCAAACATAACGGAGCTCCACGGTAAGCCGCGAAATTCAAATTTTCTTACCGTTTTCTTTTCATAAAATAGGTAGTCATTCAATCAGGTTACATGAACATAGAGGGTTGTATTGATGATTTTAATGATAATAATTCTTTAACTACACACGTGTTACAGCCGTGAATCATATTTTAATCAATATACAACCTGATTTCAAAATTTCAAAACACGTTAGAAAATTTGAATTTCGCGGGCTACTAACTTTTTTCTATTCTCGGTACATATACCGGATCAAGAAGTAGAAGAGTCAAGATCTTATTACAACGACACCGCCACAACTTAGTCATAGAATAAAATAAGGAATTTTCCATTTTTTACCTTGTGATAAGGATTTTCTTTAAAGATATAGATATCCTACTGATTTGTTTTCAACTTTTATTCAAATAATTTCGACTATTTTTCTACTCGCAATGAAGTAAAATAATATTATGAGGCGGCTACACCAACAATAAGTTTACATTTTTTTTATTGTGTAATTATAATTGAATCAGATCTAACGACACACAGACATTAACAAACACACATTGATACATTGACGGCTCATAAACTTCAATGCAATAAAAACAATGTGAACTCGCACTCAATCAGAGGTAACCCTAAACGGTCAAAAGATTATATAATTCCTGTTATTGTTCAATAAAGTGTAGCCAATAAAAGAAATAAAAATAAGTATCATTTCCCCCTCCTCTTCATTATTTTTATAAAACCCAGTAGCAAGTTGCAACTTTCCCCTCAATCTTACTTCTCGATATAGTTACCGGGCTAATGCTTAGATGGGGGTCGTGTTGTTAGAAGTCTGACAGAACGACCCCCATGTAAGCAGTAACCACGCTCGCTGACCCAAAGTATTCAAAGAAAGCCGCCATAAGCGTCGCTAACGCAGCCATAACAGTAACCACAGTGTAACAGCAGTAACAGGCCGTTCCGACCAATAACAGACCGTCTGCCGCACTAATAAAGGTATAATCGTCCGATGGAATCAGCCGCGACCTGAGAGAGGAGCGGTGGCGAGAGGAAATTGCATTTGGATCATAATAGTGATGAAGAATAAATATAATAATAACATTTAGATGTCTCATGTCAATATGAAAGTTTTGAATGTATTTTAATGAGATAAGTCAGTATGGAAAGAAAATAAGTTTCGCACATAATATGAACAATAAAGGGTTTATTAAATATACAGTAATTAATATCAATATAAATATACCTGCTCTTAAACTCACAAATTGCATAAAAGAAAAGAAATTAAAGATTACGCTTGTTTTATTGCGCGTCTTTGATAAGGTAAAAAAGTGAATACCCAGACATGCACGTAAGTAGTAAACATTGTTCAAAAGTTGCGACGAAATCTGTAATTATAAAAGGAGATTTGCAACTCCACTTTTCTTCAATACTTTAGTAAAGAATTTATTACGTCCTAAGAGTTGAACTTTTACTATTAAGTCTGTCATTTATATAATTGGGATCATTTCTATCGCTCTCGCCTGCTCGTTGGCCCGCGCTACGATCCCTTTATACCACACGACCGTAGTGATAGAAATTGAGTAGTGTGTCGTAATTGGTGCTCGCTGTAATTACAACCGCGGGCTACGGGCAGTCGGCCATAGGCTGCTGCTAAATATTACGCGTTTAGTTCTGCACTACGCTCAGTACGCACGGTAGCTTCCCCTGATTATGTGTGCTCTGCACCCTTTACCAAACTGTGGGTAAAGGAACCTGATAAAAATATTAATGGCCGTTTTATTGGTCAGGTGGACGAGCGTTTAGGCGCTTCAGTGTGGCCGATATTGCTTTTTAGATTTATTCAATGGTAGATTATGTTTGGCTTCTGCTGGCTTCAAAGCGGAAGCATGGAGAAAACTCTTGAAAACGAAAAGTTCATCCTTTGTAGTGTTGTTTCATCTATCTGCAAAGAGTTAGCAACTGGACATTATAAAGACAACACAAAGTTTCAACACACATGACCAGTTCAGAAACTTACATCCTTTCTGAATTTAAACCACTACTTTCATGTGCTTTTTCGCCAAATAATGCGCAATCGCAATTTTCTCTTTCAAGTGACTGCAATACACTTTCCGGAAACAAGTCAGTTCCCCAGAGCGAACATACGAGTATAGGACATTCAGACACACTCGCCTCTTTTGCACAAATTAAATAGCTTCCTTTGACCTTTACGTGGAACGGGTAAGCACATCGTTGTGAGTCGTAATCTCTTTGCGCCGTGACCCCCGCTGTGCCCGAGCCATACAATACGGGGCCACATCAAAAATCCAATTATTCCGTAATAATTCTATGGAGGCTTAAAGATTTTTGTGTGTCTCTTTTTTATTCATGAACGTTCAGCATTTCCAATAATTGTTTGAAATTCGGGGTGAGAGTTCGTGATTTAATTTAATTCTTATAATAAGGTATGGTTTTACGAATTTGGTTATGAAAAAATTGCTAGTGAACAGTATCATCGGCACGATAAAGAACAGTAATTTTCAAAGCGGGTTGTAGGCTAAACTTCGAGCTTCTTTTTGACGTGATAACATCTAAATCGATGAACAACGGCTGCAAGCACGAAAAAGTATCACACCTCATAGTGGTAGTGGTAGTTTAATAAAAATAATAATTTTGGAGATTATTGATAAAGAAATTCTTTTTCTTTGATGTTTTTAAAGCATATAACTTAACTTTGATTTACAAGACCAATATTTTTTTTTTAACTATAAAAACAAATGATAATTTTAAATATGTGAATTATTTTTATTTTAATATTTATTTTAGGAAATTTAATTTTTATTTCTAAGCATAAACATTTATTGATTATTTTACTTAGATTAGAGTTTATTGTGTTAAGATTTTTTTTTTTTTATTAATTTATTTAAGATCTATTGATTATGATATATATATATTAATAGTATTTTTAGTTTTTTCAGTATGTGAGGGGGCTTTAGGTTTATCTATTTTAGTTTCTATAATTCGAACTCATGGAAATGATTATTTTCAAAGATTTAATTTGTTATAAATAATTATTAAATAGATTAATGATAAAATTTTTAATTATAATAATTTTTATAATTCCTTTTTGTTTTATAAAAAATATATTTTGAATGGTTCAGATAATATTATTTTTGTTAATTTTTTATTTATGAATTTAGGAATAAGATTAAATTTATTTTGTAATTTAAGTTATATAATATCTTGTGATATTATTTCTTATGGTTTAATTATATTAAGAATTTGAATTTCTATTTTGATAATTATAGCAAGAGAAAATTTAAATAAAATAAATTTTTATATTAATTTTTTTTTATTTAATATTATTTTCTTATTAATTATATTATTTATAACTTTTAGAACAATAAATATATTTATATTTTATTTATTTTTTGAGGGGAGATTAATTCCTACTTTAATATTAATTATTGGTTGGGGGTATCAACCTGAACGAATTCAAGCTGGCATATATTTATTATTTTATACTTTATTTGTTTCTTTACCTTTATTAATAGGAATTTTTTATATTTTTAATGAAATTCATTGTATAATAATTTATTTTTTAAAAATTTTTAATTTAAATTTATATATGTTATATTTTTCTATAATTTTAGCTTTTTTAGTGAAAATACCTATATATTTTGTTCATTTATGATTACCTAAAGCTCATGTAGAAGCTCCTGTATCTGGGTCTATAATTTTAGCTGGTATTATGTTAAAATTGGGGGGATATGGTTTATTGCGTTTGTTAATTTTTTACAGGAAATTAATTTAAAATTAAATTATATTAGAATTGTTATTAGATTAATTGGTGGGTTTTATATTAGTTTAAAATGTTTTTGCCAAGTAGATATTAAATCATTAATTGCTTATTCTTCTGTTGCTCATATAAGAATTGTTATTAGAGGTATTATAGTGATAAATTATTGAGGGTTTATTGGATCTTATATTTTAATAATTGGTCATGGTTTATGCTCTTCTGGGATATTTTGTTTAGCTAATATTAGATATGAACGTTTACATAGACGAAGATTATATATTAATAAGGGTATAATAAATTTTATGCCTTCTATAAGATTATGGTGATTTTTATTAATATCTTCAAATATGGCTGCTCCACCTAGATTAAATCTTATAGGTGAAATTAGATTAATTAATAGATTAATAAGATGATCTTGAATTTCTATGTTAATATTAATGTTAGTTTCTTTTTTTAGTGCTGGCTATAGATTATATTTATATTCATTTGTTCAACATGGAAAATATTATTCAGGTATTTATAGTTATTATACAGGTGTTTCACGGGAATATTTAATATTAATATTACATTGATTGCCTTTAAATATTTTAGTTTTAAAGATTGATTATAGAATAATTTGATTTTATTTAAATAATTTAAGGAAAAATATTGATTTGTGGTGTCAAAAATATGATAAATTCATTTTAAATTATTAATAATATAAAATATTCAATTTGTTTTATTTCTTTTATTTTTTTATTTTTAATAAGAATATTTTTTTTTTTTTTATGATATATTTTATTATAAATAATATAGTATAAGCGAACTTATTGTTGGTAGTAGGGGTACCTCCACCGATCCTTATATAAACGGGCGCTCGACAGAGCGCAGGGCATTTGTTGCTGAGTCGTCGACCGGTAAGGTGGTACCTACGCTACTTTTCAGTAAGTTCGTTCCATATTTTACTTCAGTGGTTTTTAATCTTATTTTGTGTTATATTTTGTGTTATATTTTGTGCTATATTTTGTGCCTACATTTGTGTTCCATGGTGGTTACTATTTTTGAATATTAACGGCTGTTTGCTTGTGATTGATTGAAATTCTGATGATTTATTAAATTATTGTTTGATCTAAGTCTATTTGTAAATAAATTAGTTTTAGGTTATTAAAGATTGTTTTTTTTATTTGATTTTCACTTCTGGTTCCTAAAATCAGAAGTGGGATTGAACTTATTTGCTCACAACTACTGCCTTGATACCTACACAAACAGCCGTTGATTTCAAATAATGCCACGTTCGACAGGGTCACGTGAAAAGCTAGCGAGGATGCCACCTCGCTCTGGGGATGGCTGTAGCCCTCGTAGTGAACCGCGACAAGACCATAGGCACGGATCACGATCGCCTCACGATAGAACACGTTCGCGCCGTGATAGAACTTGTTCACGTTCGCGCCGTGATAGAACTCGTTCACGTTCGCGCCGTAATAGAACTCGTTCGCGTTCGCGCCGTAATAGAACTCGCTCACGATCACGTCGCAGTCGCTCGCGTAATGGTGACAATCATAGTTTTCGTGAAGAATCTAGGTCACGTACGGTTAATACTAGTCGTCGTCGTAGTAAATCTCGATCCTACCCTCATGATGTTTCCGTACAAAGTGTTTTGGGCAATATCATGTCGCGACTAACTGCTATTGAGGAAAATACCGTTTCGCATATAACGCCATGAATTCGTGATAGCACACCTCCGCTAGAAAAAAATGTTACTACGACCCAAGCACTTGTTGATGCGTTAGGACAGTTAACAAGAAGCAAGTCTAGCAACTATTACGTTTCAAATTTTGATCCGAACATAAATAATTTTGAGGTGTGGTGTAACGAAGTGGACAGGGCTAGGAATGTCAATCATTGGGACGACCTCGAGTGTTTCTCGCGTGTGGCTCACTGTTTGAAAGGTGACGCGAAAACATGGTTAAACGAGTGGGCTACAAATGATCGCTCATGGTCCAATTTCACTAGAGAATTTAAGTCGTTGTGTCCGCAAAAGATTAATTATGCCCAAACTCTTCATGAAGTTATAAACACCACGTCCGACAAGTTTTCGTCATACGCAGAATATGCGCGGCGTTCATTATTAAGGTTACGTGTAGTAAAAGGCTTAAGCGAAGAGCTTATGACCCAAATAGTGATTCACGGTATCGGTGATGTACAAGTACAAGCAGCGGCTACTAATGCTAATCTAACAACAGAAAACCTAATTTCATTTTTAGCTACGTACGTAAAGCCTGTTCGCAAACCCGATAACCGTAACACTGACAAATCCGCGTCATCCAGTAATACGACTAAAAGACGTAATTTTAACGGTTCTAGCAGGTCTGAAAACAAATGCTTTCATTGCGGACAAACAGGACACTATAAGGACAAGTGTCCTAAGAAGCGTAATGTCGATGATAAAGCCGATAGTGGTAGTAATGCCAGACCCGTCTGTTCTTTCTGTAAGAAGGCAGGGCATAAAGAGAGTGACTGTTTCGCTAAGGCTCGATCCGAGTCTCAAAGTAAGAATAACAATCAACGTAAAGTTAACTTGTGTAGCGAACTTTCAAACGCGAAGAGTAATAACGACATAAGTACAGCGGTGATACAGGGTATACCAGTTGATATCCTCATAGATAGTGGTGCACTTAATGTGTCCCTGATATCGTCAGCGGTAGTAAATTACTTTTCCGGTTCGCGTAAAGAAATCAACTGTTCCTTGAAAGGAATAAGCAATAAAGAGATTGTTGCCCGCGAATACATCACTTTAACTGTCGAGTTTAGTAATATTACGCTTGAAGTAGACTTTGTCGTAGTACCCGCATCATGTATGAATACTCCCATTATCATAGGGACTGACGTATTAAATCGCGATGGTGTTACGTTTATTCGCACGAAACACGGGCAGTACCTGACTCATACGGATAAGGTACTAAAAGTGAACGCTTTGAGTGTTAGTGCGTCTAATCAAATAAACACATCTCTCAAAGGTGCGGAACTTGTTACGTTGATGGCTGTGATTGACGAATTCTCTCCGTTTTTAATATCTGGTACAGCCACCACAACTGTAAATACCGGCAAAATGCACATCAATCTAACAAGTGATGTACCTGTAGCATACCATCCGTATCGTTTGTCGTATCAAGAGAAACTTAAGGTTCGCGAGATATGTCAGGATCTTTTGGACAAAAAGATTATTAGGGAGTCGGATTCCGAATACGCGAGCCCGATCATTTTGGTTAAGAAAAAGGATGGCTCGGACAGAATGTGCGTAGACTTTCGCGCACTGAATCGCATCACTGTCAAGGATAGGTACCCCCTACCCTTGATTGATGACCACATTGATCGGCTCGGGGGTTCGAAATTCTTCACTTCTCTAGATATGGCGTCGGGTTTCCATCAGATTCCTATTGATGAAAACTCGATCCGTAAGACAGGCTTTGTAACTCCAGAAGCTCACTATGAGTATTTAAAGATGCCGTATGGTTTGAGCAACTCTCCCACTGTGTATCAACGTATCATCAATAATACCTTGCGCAAATTTATAGAAGCAGGGAGTGTTCTGGTATATATTGACGATGTGTTGATTCTGAGCCTGACAGTCGATGACGGCATCACCCTGTTACGCGAAGTCTTGTTAACTTTGACGGAGGCCGGGTTCTCAATTAACGTGCGCAAGTGTTTCTTTCTCACCACCACGGTCGAGTACCTAGGTCGCGTCATTAGTCATGGTCAGGTTAGGCCGAGCCCGCACAAAATCGAGGCACTAGTTAACGCGCCTATCCCCAGTAACGTCAAACAAGTACGCCAGTTCTTAGGCCTTGCTGGTTACTTTCGGCGTTACATTGAAGGTTACGCGACAAAAACCGCATGTATTTCGTGTCTCACAAAGAAAGACGTAAAATTTGTGTGGGGACCTGATCAAGATCAAGTCCGGCTAGATCTTATAAAGCGTCTAACTAGTGAGCCCATACTAGCGATTTTTGACCCGAACCTTCCTACAGAGCTGCACACTGATGCCAGCAGTGCAGGGTACGGTGCTGTACTGATCCAAGTACACGCGGACGGTGGTAAACGGGTGATAGCCTACTTTAGTAAAGTAACCCAGGGCGCGGAGCCAAAATACCATTCGTACGAATTGGAGACGTTGGCGGTCGTCAAAGCACTGCAACACTTTCGTCATTATTTGATCGGGATAACTTTTAAAATCATAACCGATTGCAATGCTTTGAAGGCCACTGAACGTAAGAAAGACTTACTTCCCCGGGTTGCACGCTGGTGGATTTATCTGCAAGATTTCAATTTCGAGATTGAATATCGAAAGGGTGTGATGATGGGTCACGCCGATTATCTAAGCAGAAACCCGCCAGCGTTGCAAGTCAATGCCATCGATAGACCATTGAATTGGGCACAAATGGCCCAGTCAGCTGATTCAGAGACTGTCGATCTCATTGAAAAACTGAGGGATGGTCTCTTGGACTCTAGTCGGTATGTTTATCAGGGCGATGTGCTCTACTATCGCTATTCACCTGTTGGTGAGGAGTCGCGTTTACTATGTTTTATCCCTAAAGGACACCGGCTCAGTTTACTACGCGTTTTTCACGATGAGCACGAGCACATCGGGGCTGATAAAACTTACGACCTTATTTTAAAACATTTTTGGTTCCCTGGCCTGAAACAGTTTGTTAAAAAGTATACTTCCCATTGCCTAGTTTGCATTAGCAAGAAACGTGTTCCAAGAGCTCCTCGACAGCCCATCACGTCATGGGAAAAATCAGACATTCCCTTCAACACGGTTCATGTTGATGCATTAGGTCCTTTACCAGAGTCCAACGGATATAAGTTTGTACTTGTTTTGGTCGATTCTTTTACCAAATTTTGTTTACTCTATCCCAT
Organism: Xestia sexstrigata; assembly: GCA_941918905.2. NCBI lineage: Eukaryota > Metazoa > Arthropoda > Insecta > Lepidoptera > Noctuidae > Xestia > Xestia sexstrigata. Next base: position 25,140,152 of record OW799201.2, read on the forward strand.
ATATAGACAAGATGCTAGCGAATTGAAACGAGTTTTCAATAGCGCTATATCTTTATTTGGGACACCCAAACTAGTTTGTGACCGTGGTCGCATGTTTGAGGCGTCAGCTTTTACCAGTTGGGTAACTGAAATGGGATGCGAAATCCATTACATAACGCCCGAAATGCATCATTCCAATGGGCAAGTCGAGCGTTATGTGAGGACCATCCTTAATATGATTCGTATCGAGAGTACTAATAAAAATTCCACTTGGTCTGATAGTTTATGTAAAATTCAATTAGTTTTAAATATTACTAAACAAAAAACCACGCAGTACTCGGCTTTGTATTTGTTAATTGGTACTAACGCGACCACTCCTGTGATTCGTGCGCTGATCCGCGACGTTGCTGTCGAAAATTCAAGTCCGAATCGAGAAGCCATGAGGGAACTCAGCAGGAGCTCCGCTAAAGCATCTCTTGACAAGAATCAAAGTGGTCAAGATGATCGGGTAAATCGTCTAAGGCACCCGCCAAGAGTTTTTCAGGTTAACGATCACGTGTTCGTGATAAAGTATTCTCAGTCCGCTGGGAAGCTCGACCCTGGCATGAGGGGTCCGTACCGCGTAACTAAAGTGTTACGAAGTGATCGTTACGAGCTGAAACTGTTAAGTGGAGCCAGAGGCAAGACAACTCAGGCCGCAGCTCAGTACATGGTACCCTGGAAAGGCGAGTGGTGTCCTGAGAGTTGCGCTGCATTTTTTGAAAGTAAGTTTCAACTGAACCTTTTAATGTTTTTCTTTATGTTCTGATAGCACGTGTGATGTGTACGCGTGCGTATGAGTGCGAGGCATGTGCTGACCTTGCTGGTTGAAACGGGTGGCTGGTGTAGCCCAGATGCAGCGTGCTCCTTAGACTAGCGTCATGGAGTGCCTGGTTCCTGGAAGTCGCGTACTATGTATGCGCATCGGGTGTTGTCCCGGAAGTCGCGTACTATGTATGCGCATCGGGTGTTGTCCCGGAAGTCGTGTTCTATGAACGCGCATCAGGCGTTGTCCTGGCAGGCGCAGTCCTGGTTAACACGTTTTTAACGTGTGAACTTGTACAAGTTCAAGTATGAGTATGAGCGAGACATGATGTGTGAAGATGTATGCATACATTTGAAAGCGAAGTGTTTTAATTTGGGTTGAGTGTTTTTTTTTGTATGAGGGCCTTGAATGCGTGATGGATGACAGAATCGGCAAAGGTGTATGTCGTCACGTATAATTAACCACTTGTTTCTCATACAGATTGCAATGACGACAACCCTGACGATGCTGGTGAGCCTTCAGCTCCTCCTGTGGGTCCCGCTGGTGTTCCTGCTGGTCCTTCTGGTGCTCTAAGTCCAGACGATGCCAATCCAGACGAAGGCGGCGATCAAGCTATCGTCGGACCTGCCAGTGCTGCTGAAGAAGTTCCTGGTGCAGCCGAGGACGGCGCACGATCAGGATAGGCCGTATAAGCGAACTTATTGTTGGTAGTAGGGGTACCTCCACCGATCCTTATATAAACGGGCGCTCGACAGAGCGCAGGGCATTTGTTGCTGAGTCGTCGACCGGTAAGGTGGTACCTACGCTACTTTTCAGTAAGTTCGTTCCATATTTTACTTCAGTGGTTTTTAATCTTATTTTGTGTTATATTTTGTGTTATATTTTGTGCTATATTTTGTGCCTACATTTGTGTTCCATGGTGGTTACTATTTTTGAATATTAACGGCTGTTTGCTTGTGATTGATTGAAATTCTGATGATTTATTAAATTATTGTTTGATCTAAGTCTATTTGTAAATAAATTAGTTTTAGGTTATTAAAGATTGTTTTTTTTATTTGATTTTCACTTCTGGTTCCTAAAAATAGTTATTATATTAGAGTGGGAAATTATTTCTTTTAATTCTGTATCGATGATTATATCTATTTTATTAGATTGAATATCTTTATTATTTATAATATTTGTTTTTTTAATTTCTTCTGTAGTTATTTATTATAGAAAAAGATATATAAGATCAGAATTAAATTTAATACGATTTATTATTTTAGTTTTATTATTTGTTTTTTCAATAATATTATTAATTATTAGTCCTAATATTATTAGAATTTTATTAGGTTGAGATGGTTTGGGTTTAGTTTCTTATTGTTTAGTGATTTATTATCAAAATTTAAAATCTTATAATGCGGGAATATTAACAGCTTTAAGAAATCGAATTGGTGATGTTTTTATTTTGATAGTTATTTCTTGAATATTAAATTATGGTAGATGAAATTATATTTTTTATTTAGAATTTATAAAAAATGATTTGGAAATGAAAATAATTGGGAGATTAATTATTATAGCTGCGATAACAAAAAGTGCTCAAATTCCTTTTAGATCTTGATTACCTGCTGCAATAGCAGCTCCTACACCAGTTTCTGCATTAGTTCATTCTTCTACTTTAGTAACAGCTGGTGTTTATTTATTAATTCGATTTAATTTTTTATTATTAGATATATTTTTTTTTAAATTATTGTTATTATTATCTGGTTTAACTATATTTATAGCTGGAATTTCAGCTAATTATGAGTTTGATTTAAAAAAAATTATTGCTTTATCAACTTTAAGACAATTAGGGTTAATAATAAGAATTTTAAGAATAGGTTTACCTGATTTAGCTTTTTTTCATTTATTAACTCATGCTATATTTAAGGCTTTATTATTTATATGTGCAGGGGTTATTATTCATATAATAAATGATATGCAGGATATTCGTTTTATAGGTGGTATTAGTTTATATATTCCTTTAACTTCTTTGTGTATAAATATTTCTAATATAGCTTTATGTGGAATTCCTTTTTTAGCAGGAACTTATTCAAAAGATTTAATTTTAGAAATAGTTAGATTTAGAAATTTAAATTTAATATTTTTTTTTTTATATTATCTTTCAACTGGATTAACTATATTTTATACTTTTCGTTTGATTATATATTTGATAGTAAATGATTTCAATTTAATAAGAATTTATAATTTATATGATGAGGATTATGTTATATTAAAAAGAATATTTGTTTTATTATTTATAAGAATTATTAGAGGGAGATTTTTAAGATGAATAATTTTTTCTTACCCTTATATAATTTATTTACCTTTTAATTTAAAAATAATAGTAATTTATGTTAGATTAATTGGTGGGTTTATAGGTTATTTGATTAGAAATATAAAAATTTATTCTGTAAATAAATTTATTATAACTTATAATTTAAGAAATTTTTTAAGAATTATATGATTTATACCTAATTTATCAACTTATGGTTTAAGATATTATTTTTTAAATTTTGGTCAAAATTTATTAAAAAAATGTAGATTTAGGGTGAAGAGAGTTATATAGAGGGTTTGGTATAATAAAAATTTTTAAAAAATATTCTATATTTTATAATATTTATCAGATAAATAATTTTAAAATTTATTTATTTAGATTTGTTATTTGAATAATAATTATTTTATTTATTTTATTATTTAATAATTAAATTTAAATAGCTTATAAAAAGAGTATAATATTGAAGATATTAGGGAGATATATAATATCTTTAAATAATAAATATTTATAAAAAAAAATATATTTTATTTTTACAATGAAAATGTAAAGTTTTAGTTAAACTATATAAATAGAAATATTAATGGAATTTAACCACTAAAAGTTAAGTTAGCAGCTTAATTTTAATCTTTATATTTCTATTTTAGATTTAATTGGAATATAATAATTCAATTTTATCATTAACAGTGATATACCTCTATTTGGTTTCAATTAATAATTATTCAATGATAATATTATAAATAAGGAGTTTTATAACTCTTTCTTTTAAGTCGAAATTAAATGCAGTATTGCTTCTTATTTAAGATAAATTATAATTGATAATATTTTTTGAATGCAAATCAAATGTTTTAATTTAAACTATAATCCTTAATTAGTTCAGTTTAATATGTTTTGGTTTCATTCATGATATAATCCAATTAATAAAATTAAGATAAAAAAAAATCTAATTTTCACTCAAAAAATAAAATTTACTAGTTTAAATAGGGGGATAATAGGAAAAATAAGGGCAATTTCTACATCAAAAATTAAAAAAATAACAGTAATTAAAAAAAAATGTAGGGAAAATGGAATTCGAGCTGACGATTTAGGATCAAATCCACATTCAAAGGGTGAACATTTTTCTCGATCAGAAAAAGATTTTTTTGATAAAATGATAGATAATAATATTAAAATATTAGAAATTAATATAATAATTAAAAAAATATTTGTTATTAAAATGATTATTTATATTAAAATTATTAAACTTTTTGATTGGAAGTCAAATATACTAAATATATTATATAAATAATTAATTTCCTCATCAATAAATTGAAATATAAAGGAATAATCATACTACATCTACGAAATGTCAATATCAAGCTGCTGCTTCAAATCCAAAATGATGATTACTAGAAAAATGATTATTTAAATGTCGAATTAAACAAATGAATAAAAATAACGTTCCAATAATTACATGTAAACCATGGAATCCTGTTGCTATAAAAAATGTTGACCCATAAATTCTATCTGCAATAGTAAAAGATGCTTCTAAATATTCATAAGCTTGTAAAATGGAAAAGTAAATTCCTAGAATAATTGTAATAAAAAGACCTTGTGTTATTTGGTAATTATTATTTTCCATAATAGCATGATGAGCTCATGTAACTGAAACACCTGATCTAATTAAAATAATTGTATTTAATAATGGAATTTGAAATGGATTAAATGGAATAATACTTGTTGGGGGTCAAATAGCTCCAATTTCAATATTAGGCGCTAAACTTCTATGGAAAAATGCTCAAAAAAAAGAAATAAAAAAAAAAATTTCAGAAACAATAAATAAAATTATTCCTCAACGAAGTCCTTTAGTAACTAAAATTGTATGTTTTCCTTGTAAAGTTCCTTCACGGCAAATATCTCGTCATCATTGATATATTGTTAAAATAATAATAAAATATCCTAAAATTAATAAATTTATATTAAAATTATGAAATCATTTTACTATTCCTGTAACTAAAACTATTACTCCAATTGCTCCTGTTAAAGGTCATGGTCTATAATCTACTAAATGAAATGGGTGGTTAAAGTTTGCTTTCATTAGTTAACTTCTCTAGAATATAAGGTACTTAAAATTGCAATAACATAAGATTGAATAATAGCAACTGCTGATTCTAAGATTAATAATAAAATTTGAATTATGATTAAAATAATAACAAAATAATTTGCTATATTTGGTCCTGTCCCTCTTAAAAGAGTTATTAATAAATGTCCTGCAATTATATTTGCTGTTAATCGGACAGCTAAAGTTCCTGGTCGAATAATATTTCTAATAGTTTCAATTAAAACTATAAAAGGTATTAAAATAGAAGGAGTTCCTTGAGGGATTATATGAATAAATATATGTTGGGAATTATTAATTCACCCATAAATTATAAATCTTAATCATAAAGGTAAGGAGATTGATAAAGATAATGTTAAATGACTTGTTCTAGTAAAAATATAAGGAAATAATCCTAAAAAATTATTAAATAAGATAAAAGAGAATATAGAAATAAAAATAAAAGTAGAACCTTGAAAATAATTATTTTTTAATAAAGTTTTTATTAGATATACAAACTTTCTGTATATGTGTCTATGGTGTAAATTTGAATTTAAGAAAAGTATGTTCTGTAGTACTTTGGTCAGCTGTGATTCCTTGTCACTTCTGTGTGTGCTTTTCTTATATAAAATGATCTCCTGAATATATTTACAACAAGTTATTATCTCCCCGTTTCTTTTATCCTACATTGGTTATGGGCCCAGACACCCAGTCATCCAGACACCCAATCGCCGAGATCGAAAGAGGGATAAGAATAACGAAGATCCAGTGAAAAGTCTGGAGAGGTACGTCAGGAGAGAAAATTTTATCCAGTAAAGTAATTATTTGTGAAAAAGGAGCGACGATGAGCAGTTTATTTAGGATCGAGCCCCTGAACAAGGAAAATTATGACAGCTGGAGAATCCAGGTCCAAGCGATCCTAATTAAAAATGATGGATGGAAATTTACTAGTGGTAAACTACCGAAACCGTCAGAAATAGGAGAAGCTAAGAATTGGGAAGCAGAGGATAAAAAAGCCAAAGCGGATTTAATTTTGTCGATGTGTGGTTCTGAACTTCGACATATTAGGGGCTGTATCACTTCTAGAGAAGTTTGGCTAAAATTGGAGTCTATTTATGCTTCGAAAGGACCTGCTAAGAAGGCCACACTTCTAAAGCGGCTTATGTTACACAAAATGTCGGAAACAGGTGATGTACGAGATCATTTAAATAGTTTTTTCGACGCTGTTGATAAACTGGCAGAAATGAGTATACATATTAACGACGACTTGCTGTCTATAATGTTATTATATAGTTTACCTAAAAAATTTGAAAGCTTTAGATGTGCCATTGAGTCGAGAGACGAGTTGCCGAAGCCAGAGGCATTGAAGATTAAAATATTAGAAGAGCACGAATCCAGAGAGATAAATAGATCTCAAAATGAAGGCGTCATGCATACATATGTGAAAAATGGTTTTAAGAAATTAAATAAAAGCGCAAAAGTTGGAAACAAAACTAACCCAACTACCAGTAGAAAAGGATTTAAATATAAATGTTTTAAATGTCACGAACATGGACATAAAGCATCAGAATGTCCGAACAAAAAGAAGGTACAAAAGGATGTGGCAGTAGCACATCATGTGGACGTGGACGAAGCACTAATTACTTATGTTTCAGATTTAGAAGTATGTAATGCTGTAAATGCACAAAAAGATGACTGGATTTTTGACAGTGGGTGCACGTCTCACCTTTGTAATGATGCGAGTATGTTCAGGGACACTTTAACTATTATTACCGGAGAACTTAATTTAGCTACGCATGTAAGTACTGAAGTAAAAGGTAAGGGTACTGTAAGGTTGTCGGCATGTAACAAAAACTCGAAGACCGCAATTGAATTACGCGATACACTTTATGTTCCGAACCTAAGAACAAATTTAATATCTGTAGCCAAGTTAACCAACGATGGTTGTGATGTCACATTTAAACACAGTGTAGCAAATGTGATTGACAAAAACGGCAACATTAAATTGAGTGCCCATCGCAAAGGGAACTTGTATTGTTTAAATAGGTCTGAATATTCATTTAGTTTAAGTAATGCAAATGTCGACATACGTAGTTGGCATGAACGCTTAGGACATTTAAATGGTAAAGATGTCGATAAACTTTTAACTAAATTGGGTTTCAAAAATGACACAACCAAAGTACAGAGCTTACTTGATTGCGATATATGTGCTAAAGGAAAAATGACCGCGTTACCTTTTTCTAATTCCGGGAGTCCTTGCGCTGAAAAACTTAAAATAATTCATTCTGACATTGTAGGTCCGATGAGATGTGAGTCTGTAAGAGGTGCGAAATATTTTATTACTTTTATTGATGATTGTACACGTTGGTGTGAGGTATATTTTCTAAGTACGAAAAGTAAAGCTTTAGAAGCTTTCAAGGTATACAAAAGTCAAGTTGAGAATCTTACCGGATTAAAAATCAAATATCTTCAAAGCGACAATGGAGGTGAATATTGTAACGCTGAGTTCGACGAATTTTTGAAACAAGCTGGAATAATGCGAAGACTGACAGTTGCTCGGACACCGCAACAAAATGGAATATCTGAGAGAATGAATCGGACTCTAGTAGAAATGGCTAGGTGTATGTTGCTAAGTTCAGATCTTTCCGCAGGTTTTTGGGCAGATGCAGTGGATACCGCGTGTTATATCAGGAATCGTTGTCCTACAAGCAGTCTACATGGTGATATTCCTTATGAAAGATGGCTAGAGAAACCAGTGAAGATTTATTACCTTCGAAAATTTGGAACCAAGGTACATATTTTAAATAAAGACCCAAATAAGGATAAGTTCACAGCAAGAGGAATTTCTGGTATCTTTGTTGGATATCCAAAGAATGCGAGAGGATATAGAGTATGGATTCCAGAGCGAAGAAAATTCATGGTTGCAAGAGACGTGAGATTTCACGAAAATGATTATTCATGTCACGAGATCTCGACACAAGAGCCAGGATCGTCGAATGTTAAAGAAGATTCGGATAAAGAGTTCATTGATATCGAATTTTCAAAGTGTACTCCACCGGAAGAACATGATAATCAAATAGAACAAGTAGACGATGAGATTTGGAGCGAATGTCAAGAATACTCTGTAGAATCGAGAGGATGCGAACAGAATGCTGAGACAAATCCTTCAAATATTGATCATCATCTAGTAGAATCAAGAACGCTTGGAACGCGTGGACAAATTGATCAACAAAGGATGATGAAAAGAGCTCCTGGTAGACCCAAATTATTACGCACAGGTAGTGCAGGCCGTCCAAGGAAAATCTATCGAATGACCGAAGTTGAACAACCAATAAATTTTACCGATTCAAATGATGTTGCAGATTTTGTTGGTTCAGCTGAAATGAGTTTGAAAAATGCTCTGAAATGTGATGATAAACCAGAGTGGGAGGAAGCTATACTATCTGAAATTAGGAGTCTAGTTCAAAAAGGGACATGGGATATCGTTAGAAGACCGAAAAACAGAAACATCATTGGTTGTCGTTACGTTTTAACGACAAAACAGAATGTCGACAAGACTTTTAAGAAGAAAGCTAGGCTTGTGGCTCAAGGTTTTAGCCAGCGATATGGGGTTGATTACGAGAAAACGTTTGCGCCTGTAGCTAGACTGGACACCGTCAGATTATTAATGGCTCTCGCTGTTGAATTGGACTTGGAAATTCACCAATTAGATATTAATACTGCTTACTTAAATGGTTCATTAGATGAAGAGATTTACATAGAAATTCCAGAACTATTAAGAGAGAGTTTAATTAAGCTTATGAATCGTGAGGGAGAAGATCCTATCGTTAGAAAGCATGCGCAGGACATGCTTAGTAAATTGGATAATGGTTGCGATTCATGCTTATTGCGGAAATCATTGTATGGTTTGAAGCAAGCTGGACGTCAATGGAATCTCAGGCTGAACAAGAAACTCACTGAAATGGGATTGAAGCAGAGTCTGAACGAACCATGCCTTTATTTTAAGCAAAATGGGAATACTTTCTTATTTGTATTAATATATGTCGACGATATTTTAATTGGGAGCCAAGAAAGAGATTTAATCATCGATTTTAAAAATGAGCTGTCAAAGGAGTTCGACTTGAAAGATTATGGTCAAGCGAAATATATTTTAGGAATAGACATTATAAGAAATGACAATGTCATTATATTGTCATAAGAAAATTACATTAAAAAATTATTAAAACAATTTAATATGGAAAAATGTAATAAATGTGCAACACCTATGGAAATTAATTCGAAAGTAAAAACCGAAGAAAATAGTGATTCAGAAAATGACGAAATATGGCCTTATCGAGAACTAATAGGTTGCTTAAATTATCTGAGCAACGCAACTAGGCCCGATATTGCAAATGCGGTGAGTAAACTAAGCCAAAAATTAACGAAACCGGAAATATGCGACTGGAAATCAGCGAAACGTTTATTACGTTACCTTAAAGGGACAATGCGACACAGTCTTGTATACAAGAGAACTGGTTATTGTGTTCAAGGGTTTTCGGATGCTGATTGGGCTAATTGTGTGTTAGATAGGCGATCATATTCTGGATATGCTTTCATTTTAGGTGGTGCGAGTATATCGTGGCAATCAAGGAAACAACGTAGCGTGGCTACATCGACTTGTGAGGCTGAATACGTAAGTCTATCTGAATGTATGAAAGAAGCAGTTTATTTGAATAGTCTTATGAGGGAGCTAGGAATTGTGAGGTACACTCGAGTAGTTGTTCATGCCGATAATCAAGGAGCAATATGTTTGGCTCAAGACCCAATGTTTCACGCACGCAGTAAACATATTGATATAAAGCATCATTATATTAGGGAAGTGCTACGAGATAACAAAGACATCAAACTGAGACATGTACCCACTGAATCCATGATAGCTGACGTTCTCACTAAACCATTGTGTAGTGTCAAGCACTACAAGTGCATTACTGGTTTAGGTGTTAAAGATTATTGATTTGGATATATTTTAGTGTTTTTAAATTAAAATTTATGAGGGTGTATTAGATATACAAACTTTCTGTATATGTGTCTATGGTGTAAATTTGAATTTAAGAAAAGTATGTTCTGTAGTACTTTGGTCAGCTGTGATTCCTTGTCACTTCTGTGTGTGCTTTTCTTATATAAAATGATCTCCTGAATATATTTACAACAAGTTATTATCTCCTCGTTTCTTTTATCCTACAGTTTTAAATTCGTTATGAAGTTTTAATAAAATAAAATTTCAAAAGTAAAAATGTCGATTTGGAATTAATCAAAATGAATAAGGAATAAATAAAATTCCTAAGATAGTTCTAATTCAATTAAATGGAATATTAAATAAGTTGGTTGAGGGATCAAAAATTGAAAATAAATTACTTATCATTTTCAATTAAAGTTTTTTAATTTAATAGATAAATTATTATATTTATTTGAAATTTTTTTATTAAAAATATAATAATTTATAATATTAAAAATTAAATAAATTAGTAAAAAGAAAAAGAAAGAAATTAATCAGTTAATTGGTATTATTTGAGGGATAAAAGAATATTACATTTATGGTAATTATTTAAATTTGACATATTTATGTTATATTTTAACTAATTCTTTAAATTATTAATAAATTTAATTTTAAACAAAAATAAATATTCATTAGAAGTAAATGCTAATCTACTATAAAATGGTTTAAGAGACCAATACTTGCTTTCAGTCATCTAATGAGGAATAGTTATTAATTCAATTAATAAAATTTTTAATTGAAATTCTTTCAATTACAATAGGTATAAATCTATGATTTGCTCCACAAATTTCTGAACATTGACCATAAAAAATACCAGGACGGTTAATAAAGAAATTAGTTTGGTTAAGACGTCCTGGATTAGCATCTACTTTTACCCCCAAAGATGGGACAGTTCAAGAGTGAATTACATCTGTTGCAGTTACTATAATTCGAATTTGATTATTTATAGGTAAAATAATTCGATTATCTACATCTAATAAGCGAAAATTATTAAGGTTTAATTCATTAGTAGGGATTATATATGAATCAAATTCAATGTTATGAAAATCTGAATATTCATAACTTCAATATCATTGATGGCCAATAGATTTTAAAGTAATTAATGGGTTATTTAATTCATCCAATAAATATAATAATCGTAATGAGGGTAAAGCAATAAAAATTAAGGTAATTGCTGGTAAAATAGTTCAAATTAATTCAATTATTTGCCCCTCCAATAAAAATCGGTTAATATATTTATTAAATAATAATCTTACTATTAAATAACCCACTAAAATTGTAATTATAATAAGAATAACTATAGTATGATCATGGAAGAAAATAATTTGTTCTATTAAAGGAGATGCTCCATTTTGTAAATTAAGATTAGATCATGTTGCAATTTCTAAAAAAAGGATGATCCTTTATAAATGGGGTTTAAATCCATTACATATAATCTGCCATATTAGAATAAATTTCTTAAAATAGGTAATTCATTATATGAATGTTCAGCAGGAGGTAAATTTTGATATCATTCAATTGAAGATGATAAATTTAAAGTAATTAAAGCAATTCGTTGATTAACTAAAGATTCTCAAATAATGATTAATATAAATATAATAGCCAATAAGGAAATATAAGATCCTAAAGATGAAATAATATTTCAAGAAATATAAGAGTCAGGGTAATCTGAATAACGTCGAGGTATTCCAGCTAACCCTAAAAAATGTTGGGGAAAAAAAGTTAAATTTACTCCAATAAATATAATAAAAAATTTAATTTTTAATAAATATGGATTTAAAGATAATCCTGTAAATAAAGGGTATCAATGAATAAATCCCCCTAAAATAGCAAACACAGCTCCTATAGATAGTACATAATGAAAATGGGCAACTACATAATAAGTATCATGTAGTGTAATATCAATTGAAGAATTAGATAAAATAACTCCTGTTAAACCTCCAACTGTAAATAAAAATACAAACCCTAATCTTCATAAAATAGAAGGTGAATAATTAATTTGTGTTCCATGAAAAGTAGCTAATCATCTAAAAATTTTAATTCCAGTTGGTACAGCAATAATTATTGTTGCTGAAGTAAAATAAGCTCGAGTATCAATATCTATTCCCACAGTAAATATATGATGAGCTCATACAATAAATCCTAATAATCCAATCGCTAATATAGCATAAATTATACCTAAACAACCAAATGTTTCTTTTTTTCCTCTTTCTTGGGAGATAATATGTGAAATTATTCCAAAATCCCGGTAAAATTAAAATATAAACTTCTGGATGTCCAAAAAATCAAAATAAATGTTGATATAAGATGGGGTCTCCACCTCCCGCTGGGTCAAAAAAAGATGTATTTAAATTACGATCTGTTAAAAGTATAGTAATAGCTCCAGCTAAAACAGGTAAAGATAATAATAATAAAAATGCAGTAATTCCCACTGCTCAAATAAATAAAGGTATTTGATCAAAAGATAATCTGTTTAATCGCATATTAATAATTGTAGTAATAAAATTAATAGCCCCTAAAATAGAAGAAATTCCAGCTAGGTGAAGGGAAAAAATAGCAAGGTCTACTGATCTTCCTCCGTGAGCGATATTAGATGAAAGTGGGGGGTACACTGTTCATCCTGTTCCTGCTCCATTTTCTACAATTCTTCTTGAAATTAGTAGAGTTAAAGAGGGGGGAAGAAGTCAAAAACTTATGTTATTTATTCGGGGGAATGCTATATCGGGAGCTCCTAATATTAAAGGGACAAGTCAATTACCAAATCCTCCAATTATAATAGGTATAACTATAAAAAAAAATATAATAAAAGCATGTGCTGTAACAATAGTATTATAAATTTGATCATCTCCAATTAAAGATCCTGGATTTCCTAATTCAGCTCGAATTAATAATCTTAAAGAGGTTCCTACTATTCCAGCTCAAATACCAAAAATAAAATATAATGTTCCAATATCTTTATGATTTGTTGAATAAAGTCATTTTCGCTGTAAAAAATAAAATGGCTGAGATTGAAGCGATAAATTGTAAATTTATTTACGAGATAATTCTCTTTTATTAAAATTAGCTTTATATTCATAAATGATATAAAATTGCAAATTTTAAGGAGTAGAGTAATTTTCTATGAAGGCTTAAAGAATAATTTCTTTATAAATAATTTTGAAGATTATTAGTTTAATTTAACTTAAAACCTTAATAAAAAAAAAAGTTCTAAGAATTATTCCTGTTAAGGAAATAAAAGAAAAAAAATTAATTAATAAAAATAATTATTTTTAATAAAAATTTTAAATCATTTTATTTTTAAATAATTAAATATGAAAGCAGAATAACTAATACGAATATAAAAAAATAATATAATTAATCTTATTATAATAAAAATAAAAGTTAATAAATATATATTATTATTAATTAAAAAATTAATAATAATTCATTTTGGGAAAAATCCAACAAATGGAGGTAAACCTCCTAAGAAGAGAAAATTAATTAGTAAGTTAATTTTAATAAAAAAAAATATGTTATTAATAAATAATTGATTGATAAAATATATATTTAAAATATAAAATAAAAAACATATAATTCTAATTATAAATGAATATATAAAAATATAAAAAAATCATAAAGTTTCTCTAATTATAATAGATGAAAGTATTCACCCTAAATTATTAATAGACGAAAATGCTATTAGTTTACGTAAGGAAGTTTGATTTAGTCCGCCAATAGCTCCAATAATAATATTTATTAAAATAATAATAATAATAAAAATTTTATTTAAATAATAGGATAAAATAATTATAGGGGTAATTTTTTGTCAAGTTATTAATAAAAAACTATTAAATCAAGATAACCCTTCAATAATATTGGGGAATCAAAAGTGAAAGGGGGTTCTTCCTATTTTTATAAGTATGGAGGAATTTATTATGATGGAAATAAAATTATTTATTTCAAAATTTTTTATGAAAATTATTTAAATTAAAACTGTAAATAAAAAATTAATAGAAGCAATAGATTGAGTTAAAAAATATTTTAAGGATGCTTCAGTGGAGAGAAGATTATTAGAGTTAGAAATTAGGGGGATAAATCTTAAAAGATTAATTTCTAAACCAATTCAACATCCAAATCATGAATTAGAGGAAATTGAGATTAAAGTTCTGAAAAATAAAATAAAAAGAAAAAATATCTTATTAGAATTAAATAGAAAAAAAAATTAAAATAAGAAATTATATTAATTTCTTTTGAGAATTAAAAATTAAAAATTATATATTTTAGTGTAAGATGCACAATAGTTTTTGATACTATTAGATATAGTTTAATTCTATAAAATATAATAAAGGTAAAATAATTACTTAATTTATCCTATCAGAATAACCCTTTAATCAGGCACTTTATTTTTAAAAAAAAGGTATTTCCTTTATACTTGGGGTATGAACCCAAAAGCTTAGTTTAGCTTATTTTTAATTTTTTTTTATATTATTATATGTAAATTTATTAAAAATGGTTTTATTATCAATTTAAGTAATTAATTAATTGTAAATATATATATATATATATATTAAATATTTAATATATTAATATATATATATATATATATGTTATATATTAAAAAATTAAAATTAATTATTTTTATATGTTATAATTTTTACGAATATTAATTGTTTAATTTCCAATTTAGGTTTTAATATGAATATTATAAAGAGAAAAAAGAGAAATTATTAAAAGTTTAATAATTTATATTAAATATTTTAATATTAAAAAAAAAAAAATAATTCTATTCAAAAAAATCTTCATATAAATAATTTTTTTATGGTTTAAAAATTTTATTTTAAGTTTATTTTACATATAAATTTTAGTGTTAATTTTAAATTATTTAAATAATATTTAAATTATATAAAGTAGTTGTTGAGATGTGAATAAAAGATTGGTTTTTGTAAAACACGTAAAATGTAATCGGCTGTTTTCTAGCCCTAGTTACAACAGTTGTTGATAAAAAGTGACATGACCGTCTTTACTTATAAAGAGTACATAGAGTATATTAGTATCAAAAGAGTTTATGACTTCGGAGTAAATTCTCATCCAACACCTCCCCTCGAAGACATAAGCTTCTTTCACTCATCTTCACGATCATGCCGACATGCCTAAGCCATGCAAGCATTCTTGATGTTTCGGTCCACTCAAAGCCTTGGTCAAAACATCAGCTGGCATTTTGTCTGTACTCATATACTTCAGATCAATCACGCTTCGTTCCAACATATCTCGAATAAAGTGGTGTCTCACATCAATATGTTTCGTTCGTGCGTGATAACACCTGCTCTGAGCAAGGTTAATTGCACTCTGACTGTCGTCGAATAATGTCACACATTCACACTTAACACCAACATTATTCAACATATCACGCAGATAAATAGCTTCTTTGGTAGCTTCCGAAAGTGCCATGTATTCTGCTTCCGTACTGGACAAAGCTATAGACCGTTGTTTTCGTGCCTCCCAGTTTATAGGGGCACCTGCTAAAATAAATGCAAAACCAGAATAAGACTTGCGGTCGATTGCGTTTGATCCCCAATCAGCATCAACCACACCATACAACGGTTTACCTGTCCTCTCATAGACTAAGCCAAAATTTGATGTGCCTTTTAAATATCTCAATATGCGTTTTGCCGCCTTCCAATGTTCAATTCCGTAATTATTATTAAATTGACTTAAATAATTTACAGCGTATGCTATATCTGGTCTTGTCGATACAGCCAGGTACATTAAGGCACCTATCAAGTTTTGATACGGATGCGTACTCATAACATCTTCATTAACGCACTCAGGTTTTTGTAACTTTACATTTACATCGATAGGGGTTCTTGCAGGCTTACACTCAGACATTCCAAAGCGTTCTAAAACTTTATCTAAATACACACTTTGGTTCATGTACACTCTATCCTCTGCATCACGAGTAAATTCAATGCCTAAACAAACATTAATTTTTCCCATATCTTTCATCTCAAATGCGCTAGATAACTGCTTTTTTACGTCACACAACCACGCAATATCATTCGTTGCCAGAATAATATCGTCGACATAAATAGCAATCAACATCATTTGCTCACCTTTTCGTGCAACAAACATACATGGATCTTGTGGCAAAGCTGCAAAACCAATATTCGTCAACTTACTCACCAATTCCTTATGCCACTGCAGTCCTGATTGACGCAGACCATACAAAGACTTCTTCAACAAACATACACTATTCTCACATTCACGCAATGCTTTGTTCCAGCGTTTAGCTGTTTGAAGTACTTTCTTGTCTCTTATGACGTCCTTCTTTGAGCCGACTTTTTGGTTTGCGAGTACTTTCTCTAAAACATCGCTTAGTTGATCTGGTATTCCCATGAATACCTCCTCATCAAGTGATCCATTTAGGTAAGCGGTCACAACGTCCATTTGATGGATCTCTAATCCCAACTCCGCTGATATTGCAGCTATAATCCTTACCGATGACGATCTCACGACTGGCGACGAGGTTTCGTGAAAATCCTCCCCTGGCCGTTGAGAACATCCTTTTGCCACGAGTCGTACTTTCTTCCCCGTAGTTTTAGTACGAAAAACAAATCTGCTCCCAATCACTTTTCGTTTAGATGGCCGCGGTACAATTTCCCACGTGCCATTCTTAATCTGTGCCAAATACTCATCTTCTAAGGCACTTCGCCATGCGTTTACATCGTTAGTTTTTTCAACTTCACTCCATGTCATTGGGTCAGCAGTAGCTATTCCCGCTATCAACTGTTCATTACTATCTTCATACTCTGAGTCAGTTCCACTGTCAGCCCTATCTTTGGCTGGTGTATATACTTTTCGTGGTCTTCCCACAGAACCTGTTCTAATCAATTTTGGTCTTCCTCGTCCCCTTTTAACTAATGGGACTAAATTCTTTCTCTGAATATTTGCATCATCAGGTGCTTGTTCACTTTCTAGTTTTTCGAGTGATGAATGACAAGAATCACTCGGAGGTACTCTGTGTTTTTCTCTATCTTCATGACTGACTTCAGGTATATTTAACTGAACTGTCACCTCATCAATACTCTCTTCTTCATCAAGTATTTCTTTATAGTCTTCACGCCCGAATGCCTTCTCATTCATAAAATTTACATCGCGAGTCACAACAATTTTTCTTGTCCTTGGATTTTGAATCCGATATGCTTTGGATTGCATGTCATATCCCATGAAAATTCCTTCTTCAGAAACTGAGTCAAACTTCCCTTTGATTTTATTCGCGCCTTTGTTTTTATAATACACCTTAGATCCAAAAACTTGCATGTATAAAACAGTAGGCTTCTTTCCTTTCCATACAGTGAAAGGTATCTCACCCTTTAAAGCCACAGTCGGACATCGATTCCGAATGTAATTCGCAGTTTATAATACACCTTAGATCCAAAAACTTGCATGTATAAAACAGTAGGCTTCTTTCCTTTCCATACAGTGAAAGGTATCTCACCCTTCAAAGCCACAGTCGGACATCGATTCCGAATGTAATTCGCAGTGTTAACTGCTTCTGCCCAAAATTTAGGAGGGCTTCCAGCTTGTCGCATCATGCAACGAGCCATTTCGGTTAGCGTCCTGTTTTTCCTCTCCGCTACCCCGTTCTGTTGTGGTGTATAAGGAACCGACAACCTTCGAACAATACCATTCTTCTTCAGAAAGTTTTCAAATTCTTTGTTAATATACTCTCGCCCGTTATCCGATTGCAAAGACTTAATCTTCTTCCCTGTGAAGTTTTCCACCTCAGCTTTGTAATCCTTGAAAACATTTAGCACGTCATTCTTATTACGTACAAAATAAACTTCGCACCATCGAGATTTATCGTCTATGAACGTAACGAAATATCTCTTACCTGAAAATGATTCATGTCTCATGGGGCCACATACATCCGTATGTACTATTTCCAATAATTCGCTGGTACGATCTGCATTACCCTTTGGAAATGGTTTGCAGGTCTGCTTCTCGCTACAACATATCGCGCACTCCGACATGTCTCCACCATCCAGCTTCATTCCGTGAACAAGCCCGCTTTTCGCCATGGCCTTTAAGTCACGTTCGTTCAAGTGCCCCAGACGTTCATGCCATATATCTATGGGTTTCTTGACTTCAACATTATTAACATCATTTTCATTCATACGCACATGGTATAAATTTCCTATGCGATCGGCACGCATAAGCACTTTATTGTTTTTTATGACAACAGCATCCTTCTTTCTAAAATTAACTTCATAACCATCATCAGTCAGTTTCGCCACTGAAAGGAGGTTAGTTCGCAGATCTGATACATAGAACACCTTTTCAATGCTTATGTTTCGCATTTCACTGCCTGTATCTACTGAAATATTTACCTTCCCGGTTCCACTAATATTGGTTTTCCCATAATTAGCTAAGTTCAGCTCAGAATCCACTGTCTTGAATTCTTTAATTATATTTTTTTCGTTGCACATATGTCCCGTGCAACCACTATCAATGCACCATATATCATTTCCTTGTGCGCTCAACATCACTTCTTCAGTGGTTCTCATCGACATCAACACCTTCGACGTTTGTACATGGTCACGATTACGATCTGATCGACGATCTGATCGATCCAGGTTTTGTGGACTTTGTTTTCCTTTATAAATATTCTTCACTCGGCACTCTCTTGCAAAATGCCCACGACGACCACAACGATAACAATCTATCGTCCTTTTAGGGCCTTGATCGTCATTTGACTTTGTCTGATTGGCATTTGTTTTGGCGCGTCTGACAAGCATAGCTCCCTGGTCCACCACTTGCGATTTCCGACCTTCGTGGTCTTCGAGGATCTTCACCTTTAACACTCCTGTTGTAGGTAATTCGTCTCGCGATTCTATTGCCGTTCGGAACATGCCAAAGGAGTCTGGCAAACTGTACAGCAGTAAAATGGCCAGTAGTTCGTCTATGACTACCAAACCGATTTCCTTCAATTTCTTTACGGTATCGAAGAAATCCGAGATATGCTTTCGCAGGTCATCTTCTTCCTGCATACGTGTTAAAACAAGCTTCTTTAATAACGAGGCTTTTCTCGCCGGTCCACTCGACTGATACATCGACAACAACTTGTCCCATATAGCTTTTGAGCTTTCTAAGCCATCCAAAGAACTTAATTCGCTTGGACTAATTGCTAATAAAATATCCGATTCAGCTTTACCATCCATTTTGATCCATTCTGAATATTTTGGATCGGAGCGAGGCGGGCGTGGTAGTATCCCGGATACATATTCCCACAAATCATTCTTCTTCAGAATCGCACGCATCTGAATCTTCCACGTATCATAATTTTCCCCAGTGAGTGGATTAATTTTTACAGTCGCAGCCATGACGTAAGTTTCTTCAACTTTTTCACAATTTATTTTCGATTTACGGAAAAATATTTATCGCTGCTTACCCATACTTTTATTCACCGTAGCACATAAAGATCGTTTTTTTTTTACGCACCTGGGCCCATAACCTGTTGAGATGTGAATAAAAGATTGGTTTTTGTAAAACACGTAAAATGTAATCGGCTGTTTTCTAGCCCTAGTTACAACAGTTGTTGATAAAAAGTGACATGACCGTCTTTACTTATAAAGAGTACATAGAGTATATTAGTATCAAAAGAGTTTATGACTTCGGAGTAAATTCTCATCCAACAGTAGTAATTAATATTAAATTATTTAAGAAATTAAGATTTAGTAATATTTTAATTAATAACAAATTTTGTGCCAGCAGTTGCGGTTATACAAAAATTAAATTAAATTTTATTGATTATTAATTAATAATTTATTATATAATGAAAATTTTAAATTATTAGGTGAAATTTTAATTTAATTAAATTTTATAATTATAGTTTATGATTTAATAAATTTTATAAAAAACTAGGATTAGATACCCTATTATTAAAATTTAAAATTAAAATATCAAAATATTAAATAAATATTTATTGAAACTTAAATAATTTGGCGGTATTTTAGTTCATTTAGAGGAATCTGTTTAATAATTGATAATCCACGAATAAATTTACTTAATTTATTATTTTGTATATCGTTGTTAAAAAAATATTTTTTAATAAAATTAATATTTTAAAATTATTATAAAAATTTAAATCAGATCAAGATGCAGATTATAATTAAGAATATAATGGATTACAATAAATTTATTTAAATGAATATTAATTTTTAATAATTAATTGAAAGTGGATTTAAATGTAATTTTATTTAATTTAATAAAATGATTAAAAATTAAAATATGTACATATATATATCTTTGGAGGCATCCACAGCTTTTAGATAAAGTCGACCAAATCATTAGGAACACTCTTACTTCATTACTTAATGTGGCCCTGGACGACCGAGCTTGGCAGCAAGCCACACTTCCCATTCGCTTGGGTGGTCTCGGCGTCCGCAAAATTTCAAGTATAAGTTTACCAGCCTTCCTCTCCTCGGTCTACGGTACCGAAAAATTAACCAGTAATATTTTATCTTTCTCACTGGTTGATGTTGAGGTGCCGTACTTGACCGATGCGTTGAACGCTTGGAAAATGGCTTGTCCCAATACGAATTTGCCCGACAACCTGACCTCCCAGAGACAGTGGGACGTGCCGCTCTGCAGTATTGAACGGAATACCCTTTTACACACGTCAATCAATACTGTGGAGCGTGCCCGTCTGCTGGCTGTGGGGGAATGGGAGTCGGGTTTGTGGCTTCAGGCACTTCCGTCATTCACCATTGGCACTATGATGGATGACGCATCGTTCCGGGTTGCTACGAGTCTACGCTTAGGTGCACCTTGTGTTGCTCCGCATCGGTGTCACTGCGGTGAAGCTGTCGACAGCCTCGGACACCATGGCCTGTCCTGCTACAGGAGCGCAGGTCGCATTGCACGGCACGCCAGCATTAACGACATTATTCGTCGAGCTCTTTCCATCGCCGGCGTACCAGCGGTTTTAGAACCAAACGGCTTGGTGCGTGACGATGGCAAGAGACCGGACGGCATGACGTTGGTGCCTTGGAACGTGGGTAGGCCTTTGGTGTGGGACGCAACCTGTGTCGACACCCTTGCGCCTTCTCACGTTGCAAGCACGGCGGGCTGTGCAGGCGCTGCTGCTGCGGCTGCTGAGATCCTCAAACGGCGCAAATACTGTAACCTTATTGGTAACTACAGCTTTGAGCCGTTTGGGGTCGAGACGCTCGGGTCATGGGGTCCGAGTGCGCGTCTCCTTTTTAAGGAAATCTCTTACCGACTGGTCGACACTTCGCGTGACCAGAGGGCTGGCTTTTTCTTTGGCCAAAGAATTAGCATTGCCATTCAACGTGGCAATGCTGCCAGTCTTCTGGGTACGTTTCCGAGTGACAGCGATGCGGAGGAGTACTTTGACGCTTATTGACGTCGTTGTATATATGGAGGTTCTTACTTTTAGTTTTTATTTTTGTAATTATATATAGCCACAAATGTGTTATTTAAACAATAAAGAGAATATGTACATATTGCCCGTCGCTTTCATATATTAATAAATTGAAATAAGTCGTAACAAAGTAGAGGTACTGGAAAGTGTTTCTAGAAAGAACAAATTAGAGCTTGAATTTAAAGTATTTCATTTACATTGAAAAGATATTAAAAATTAATTAATTTGAGGGGAAAAATTAATAAGTTATAAAAAAAAAAAAAAAAAATTAAGTAAAATATTTTAAGGGGGGGTTAAAGTATTATTATAGAAAAAATTAAATAAATTATAGTAAATTAGTATTGTAAAATAAATTTGAAATAGATGAAATAAAAAATGAATTAAAAGTAATTTTAATTTGGTGTATCTTGGGTATCAGAGTTTATTAATAAAAATTTTTTTTAAAAAAAATTCTCGAATTTAATAGAGATAATTAATTAATAAAGTTATTGTAGCATAAATATTTAAAATAATTAATTTGAAATGAAATGTTAATCGTTTTTAAATATATCTAGTTATTTTAGAAAAAAAATTAATTTTATATTATTTTATAAAAAAAATTAATTAATTAATTTTTTTATAAAATAATATTATATTTTAAGGGATAAGCTTTAATTTAAATTTATATAAATAATTAATTAAATTTAGATTGAATTTTATATAATTTATATTGTTAAAAAAATTTAATTTATTATAAATAATTTCATTTAAAATAAAATTTAATTTAATTTAAAATAAAATTTAATTTATAAAATAAATTTTTTAAACAAAAAAAAAAATATTATAATGATAAAATTAGTATATAAATTTAATTAAAATATTTTTAAAAAAAAAAAAGTAATTAAAAGGAATTCGGCAAAAATTTATATTCACTTGTTTATCAAAAACATGTCTTTTTGAAAATAATATAAAGTCTCATCTGCCCACTGATTTTAAAATTAAAGGGCTGCAGTATATTGACTGTACAAAGGTAGCATAATCATTAGTCATTTAATTGATGACTTGTATGAAAGATTGGATGAAATATAAACTGTCTCTTAATTAAAAGTAGAATTTAATTTTTTAATTAAAAAGTTAAAATAAATTAAAAATACGAGAAGACCCTATAGAGTTTTATAAATAATTTAATTAAGATTATATTTAATTAAAAATTAAAATTTATTTATTTATTTTGTTGGGGTGACAGAAAAATAAGTAAAACTTTTTTTAAAATAATAACATATATAAATGAATAAGTGATCCAGTATTATTGATTAAAAGAAAAAATTACCTTAGGGATAACAGCGTAATTTTTTTTTTTAGTTCAAATAAGAAAAAAAGTTTGCGACCTCGATGTTGGATTAAGATAAAATTTAAATGCAGAAGTTTAAAATTTTTGATCTGTAAAGGTGATAAACTACCACTGCGAGGATCGACCGGAGGACACGGTGGAGCACACGGTGGAGGTGTGCCCCGCGTGGGCGGAGCACCGCCGTGTCCTCGAAGCGGCGATTGGCGGCGGCGACCTCTCGCGTCCGGCCCTGGTGCAAGCCATGGTCCGGAGCGAGACGGAATGGGACGCCGTCACCTCCTTCTGCGAAGCAGTAATGCTAGAGAAGGAGGTGGCGGAACGTGAGAGGGAGAGAACCTCACAGCGTCCCGGCCGCCGCGGGAGACGCCCCGGGCGTCGGGGGCCACCACGTGGCCCCCGGCCACCGTAGGCGCGGGCCTGTGGACGGTGGGCTATGGGCTAGCTCGCCGTCCGTCCGTCTCATGACGACAGGCCGTGTCGACGGCGCGTTCGTGTTCCACGCGCGCCTCAAAGAGAGTCAGCAATAAGGAAGGGGTCCGCAAGGACCGATGCCTGCCGGGGTTGCGGGACTGTTCGAAAGAGATACCGTGGCCCCGGAACACAAAGGGCGATGAAGGAACATGGATGGGTTTTAGTCAGTAAAAGTCTGACACACCCTCCTGCTCCGCCCAGAGCGGGAGAAGTCATTTGATGATTTCCCATCCGAAAAAAAAAAAAAAAAAAAAAAAAGGCTAAACTTCGAGCTTCTTTTTGACGTGATAACATCTAAATCGATGAACAACGGCTGCAAGCACGAAAAAGTATCACACCGTTCCGCGCGCCAGTCACGTTCCGCCTGACTCATCAACGCCCAGCCCAAACCCTTAGACCTAGAAAGCTGAAACTTTGCACAGAGGTTCTCTTTATAATGTAGACAAGGAATAAGGAAGGGTTTTTTGAAATTCAACCCTTAAAGGAGTTAAATAAGGGATGAAAGTTTGTATGAAAGTCCGCCAGTTTTAAAGTTAGGATCTTATAATTTCCCGGGTGTTTCCATTGCGAGGATCGACCGGAGGACACGGTGGAACACACGGTGGAGGTGTGCCCCGCGTGGGCGGAGCACCGCCGTGTCCTCGAAGCGGCGATTGGCGGCGGCGACCTCTCGCGTCCGGCCCTGGTGCAAGCCATGGTCCGGAGCGAGACGGAATGGGACGCCATCACCTCCTTCTGCGAAGCAGTAATGCTAGAGAAGGAGGTGGCGGAACGTGAGAGGGAGAGAACCTCACAGCGTCCCGGCCGCCGCGGGAGACGCCCCGGGCGTCGGGGGCCACCGTAGGCGCGGGCCTGTGGACGGTGGGCTATGAGCTAGCTCGCCGTCCGTCCGTCTCATGACGACAGGCCACACGGCCTGTCGTCATGAGACGGACGGACGGCGACGACGACGGACGGCGCGTTCATGTTCCACGCGCGCCTCAAAGAGAGTCAGCAAAAGGAAGGGGTCCACAAGGACCGATGCCTGCCGGGGTTGCGGGACTGTTCGAAAGAGATACCATGGCCCCGGAACAAAAAGGGCGATGAAGGAACATGGATGGGTTTTAGTCAGTAAAAGTCTGACACAGGGAGTGTCAGACTTTTACTGAAAAAAAAGGATCTTAAAATTTTGTGTTTAGGCTGACGATTGAAAATTAATTTATACGCGACTCAGTGTTTTTAATAAACCCCCACCACCACCCCCAAAGGGTTATAAAAGGGGATGAAGTTGTAATTTCAAAATTTCTTTCTATAATCAAAATTACAAAATTTATTGTCTAGGCGTATGGTTAGAAGCTAACGCATCGGTGTTGTTAGAATTTCAATCCTTAAGGGGGTAAAAAAGGGGATGAAATTTTGTTTTTTAATTTAAAATCACTAATATCATGAAAATTTGTATTTAGCCTTTTGGTTTGTAATTAATACTTGTAATTACATGTATCAGCGGTTTTGAAAAATCATCCTAGAAGAGCAATATGGTAATTCAGTGATAAATAATTCAATTCATAAAAGTATGCAATTTTTCGCAAATGTTTTCTTATGACGTTACCACGTAATTATTATCGTCCGTAAACCGACTTTACAAACACATGTACAAGTAAATTATAAGTGGGAAGCTCAGCATATCGTGAAAATTACAGGTACCGATGTTGTATTTAGCTGTGGAAAACTCTGAAGGTCAAATTAAATGATACACGTGCGCGTGAGTCTTATGAACCTGATAATAAACTGATAAACCTATAAGAGAAAATAAAATCCCAAGTCCTAATGTAAGGCGCGTTCACACGAGCACGAATAGGTATATCGACACGTGTTTTATTTATTTTGTCGCTTGAAGTATTTTATTATTTATTTTTATTACTTTCAAGCGACAAAGTGAAATTAAACATGTATAGATGGATCAGAATATGTTTGGATTATTATATAATAATTTTAGTTGTTCAATTCACGAATGAATTTGTTGCGTTGTCATGGGGACGACGATTCTAGTTGGTGCGATACACAACTGATGTTTAGTTTGAACATGTTGTCCTGCCCCAAATTATATGTGGCACTCACAGAGGCATTTAATGGTGCGTCATCGCGAAAATGAACAATGTAAGAAAACATTGTGTGGAAATATCAGCATGTCTTAGACAAAAACTTGAAATGTTATTTTTATTTTTTGTTGGCTCACAATGAGTACACTATTACATAATCTAAAGTAAAACATTTCAAACTTAAGTCTAAGTGCCCCATTACTTAAAGAAGAGTACTGCATGCACTATATTATGCGCCTAAATAGCTATTAAACAGTGAAAAAAGAAAAGAAAGAATAAAAATACAATTAAATAATTAAAACAACGGCACTATCTATAATATTAAGTTAGTTAAGCCAAACAGAGTAAAATTTAATTTTTTATTATATTTAATTTATATTTACCATCCCACACTGAGGCCTGAACAGCAGCGCTGGCCCAGTGGTGGCGGCCCCGACTTACGAACAGTAAGTCGTGGGTTCGAACCCAGACAGGCGCATTACTTTGTGTAATTTATTTCATCACCACTGCTCTCAAAACGGTAAAGGAAAACATCGTGAGAAAACCGGCATGTCCTAGAACCAAAAATTCAAAGACATGTGACATCTAACAATCCGCACTGGGCCCGCATGGTGGATTATAGCCCATTCAATCTCATTGAGAGGAGGCCTGTGTCCCAGCAGTGGGAACATTAAAGGCTGATGATGATGATGATGATGACTGAGGCCTATGTTTACGGGGCTGGCATCAAATTCACTTCTTATATTTCATTGTAAAAGCAGCCGTGACACGCTGACGACCTGAAACCAGTCTTTAATTGTAATCCTCTGCCGCGACTGAAAGCCTTAATTTATTTAGTCGACAATCTGCCAGACGCGACCTTTGTTGCTCCGTGTTCCACACTCACTGATTTCCAATTAAACCTTCAATGTTTGTCAAAATCTATTTTCGGATACGAATAAATATTAACTAGATTTTGAGGGCAACAAAACATAATATGACTTTTTAAGTTAATATTTTCCTCCAGCTTTCAAATCAATATTCTTCTGCCCTTATCCCAATTTATTGTAGGTCTTCACAGCATGCATTGTTCTACTTCTATACTTTTTCTCACTCTAATTTTAAGCCATGACGTATTTCCCGCAGTCCATCGAACGTTTCTTAGACAGATAAAAAATAAGTCATATACATAAACCAAGTATTAGAATCCATCTGCGTCAATAGTAATCATCAATCATCTCGTAATCAATGACCATTTCAGGCACTCTCCTCTCAAACTATTTCACTTAAAACTAATCAGGCCGTAAGTAACACTTCAGCACCAGACCAGACCACTAAACAATATTATCACATAATGAACACTAACTCCTCCAAGTCAAGCGCTGGATCAAGATAGACGGTGTCAAGATGACGTCACAAGTTGCCGCGCCGACTCGCCGAGCCCAGGGAACTTTCCAAACTAATTAAAATTATAAACACGGTCGTGTAATCTCGCCGCCCGTGATTTGATTACGTCATAATTCCGCTAAGAAAGGGCTGGCTGAATTTAGTACAGTACAAGTTTGGAAGGCTCCAAGTTCGCTATATCAGTGTGTTGATGTGTTGTAGGAAGTCCTTCAACAAGAAATACAAGTTTCAAGTTGAGAACGATTAGCATTATTCTTTCGCTGTTTGTTTTGCGTATAAATGTGATACAAATATTTTTACAAGAAAATTAATGTAATCTGACCCACTGCCTTCTCCCAACTATAGTACATTAATAGGCTGATATTATTTACATACCTAAATCTCATTGTTAACTTTAATTTCATTTCATAAAACTGTTCGTCGTGCCACATTTTAAAATTAATATCTGAGTGCATAGTCAGCCTCGATAAGTCTCACAATGGATCGGAATCCTGCAAACAGAGGTTAATTTTTTTCACATTTACTTTTATTCCCATCAAAGTAGAGTAGAAAATTCCAGAGCAATTACTTTTAGTGTTCATTATTCTCCAGCGTGCAGCAGGGAATATTTCCGAATGCCCGGGACCGGGATGCACCATCACGTCAGCTTGCCTTAAATATTTGTTTTAATAACAAGACTATTTTTTGTCCAGAATTTTTAGTTTAAATTTGATTTTTTCCGTAGTGGAAAGCTCTCGGGCATGAGAAACTAAAACTCTCTTTTAATTGGGAAAACGTGCCATTTCAGATTAATGTATTAAAACAATATAAAAACATTTGGACTGGCATATCGATAGGTAGAGTTATTACAGTACTGTTGACCCAAATTCCGCGAGATATTTGAAGCCGGGCTATTTATTGTCCCACTAGACCCTTCCATACATAAATGTCATGATCATTGATCACGAGTCACGACGCTTGCCATAGGCATGCTGGTAATTTCAGACTTGTATGGATAGGTCCAAATAAATGTGTTATAACTATGTTATAACTTCCTCACAAAACAAAGCAGAATATTCCCACCCGGTCATCGACACAGAGCGGCGCGCGGGGCGTCCTCACAGTGTCTCGGCGACCATTACTCTTCATCACGCGATGGACTGCCGCTACTGCTGCCACTGCCGGGACACTGGACCCCTTTGTAAATCCTTATTATAATTTAGATTTCCTCCTGACGTTATAAATGGAAGTTTTATAAGTCGAAGCAAATTCCACGTGTATTATGGTTTATCCATTTTAATAATGTTAAATTAAAACGTAGGTATGTCTGTCCTTTTCACTCCTAAGCCATTCCTTTCAAAGGACAGATAGATCTGGGACTCGGAGAAAGGATATACGGTACCATTAGAACGAAGTCGCGTCTCAAGCTAGTTTAATTTAATGCAAGAAAAGATAAACAGAATGGATTGTTTTCACGTAGGTATATTGTTAAGGGAAAATACGGATGTTAAGGTAACAGCTCCCCATAGACTTGCGTTTGGGTTGATTTATACTGTATGAAGAATTGAGTATGTGGCAAAATTCCCATCTCATTGCGAGATTGTCGCATTCATATAAAGGTAGGTAGGTATGATGTTCACCAAAGTGACGACACTAAAAAGGTCGTAACGTGATGCCATCGAGACATTAAAAGACTCTCAAAATAACAATCAAGTCAAAAAACGTGAAAATTATTCACGACTGATTCTACAAATACTGAACTACATTGTAAATGGGAGTAAAGTAATTAATGGAAACTAACTGGAGGAATTTAATTAATTTGAAATAATTTAATGTTGACAGAGGCTTTCCATTGATATAGGTCGCGGGTAGAACAAAACACAGCTGATATAATTGAAATAATTGGTAGGGATTAATTGAATGGCGGGTACCTCATTGACGTCCCTCAGTTATGGGTGAATAAGCGTATTTGATATATCCATTCCTGTGGTATGAATTATAAGTATCTATGGATAAGTATCAGTATAACCATGCAGTTTCTTGCCGGTTCTTCTCCATGGAAACGACCAACGCGAACCGTGCAACTTTTTCGTCGTTTTATAAGTGCCCATCTTGGCTTAAGTGAAATGAAATACTTTGATTTTGATTTTGAGTAGACCATATTTTTTTTTTGCAAATCAGTCCCTGATATGAAAAACAACATTTTTGTAACGTGTTGAATTGTTTTTTTATGGTGTAGGTAAGTACGAGTTACATTTAACCTCAGTGTGCTAAAACAATTATTCCAACGACAACACATTGTACAGTCACATCTACAATTCTACATTAATAAAAAATTAAAACTTTTAACGATACGAGCTACCTTTTAATATTTCATTTAAATTATTTCACCTTTGCAACCAAGGAAACCTCAAGCACATCAATATTCAAAATTATTTCATTACATACATATTCCCGAGGGCGCAACCCTTAAAAAAACCTATCAAAACATTCGCATTCATTTCCGTAATATTAAATATTGAAAAGCAAACGAAAATCTCCTGTCGCAGCGTGGAGCAATGTAGCATATTAAGAATGTACCATCAAATCTCTCGCATAGTTGGCCTGCCCAATACCGACCGCGGTACGGTCTAGACCTATCATTCCATTCCGTCCGAAATTCCACTTAAAATCCTAATATATCGCACAATGGCCGTCTAGGATTCCACGAAAACAATTTAAAGTTAAACAGAGCTAGTAATATTATATGAGGTCGGGGCGGAGTGACAGCGGCGGCGCGCGGCGGTGCGCGGTGGTGCGCGGCGTGTGGACATTGTGGGGGACTCTCCTCAACACTTCGTTTTAATTTAGAGGGAGGTAATTACTTCAAACATTTTGATGTTTTTATTAATTACAATCAAAGGAAATTGCTTGTTTATGAATTGTTCTCAAGGTTAATTGAGATTTTATCAAAACTAGCGATTATGTAGATTATGAAGAAACTGTATTTATATTCTGATTAAAAATGGTATCACACCATTCACTGGTTGTGTTTCAGTCAGTTCCAATGTAACGCAACTTCAAACACAATACACTGAACTAAACAGACTCTCATTCGATGCTCAAACAATTCATTGTAGGCAGCCGCTAAACCTATAACTTGCTATGACAGAAATACGCATCGTGCATCGGTGCGAACCTGCATGCTGAATTATAGAGGATAGAAATACAATCCGACATTGAGCGCAAAACGTCGGCCAATCTGCGGTTGTAGCACTGCAGGTGATTAATCGTGCCGAGTGATGGCTTATGGAACAAAAAAAAGTCAACAGTTTGCCAAGCTAGCACTGAAGCCTGAGCGGCAAGTAGGCAGGAATGCGGTCTGCTAGCGTTTCACAAACGTTGGCCCAATCTGCGGGTGCAATGCGCGTGATTAATGACGCCAAACAATTTGTGTCCCCAATTCACGACACAGTATTCGCAAGGTGGGTCGCGAGGGGATCCCTTCTTTTTGCATAATGTTCTTTTTCCTAATATACTTTGACATAACTGTTATGGCATAATTTGTTTTGCCATAATACTTTACCAATTTTTTTTGGCATACCTTTTATGTTGGCATAATCATCTTGAAGGCTTATTTGTTTTGGCATAAATTGAATTCGCAATAATGTTACTAGGCATAATGACTATTAGCATAATAGTATTTAGGCATACAATTAATAGAAATACCGGAATAAAATTTTAGTTATTTTTACGTATTTATTTTGAATTAAAAATTCATTAAGTTGTGCTAAAAAAGTTAGTGACAGAAATGAATCGCTGCAAAACCGACTCCACGTAGTCTTATCTGCCCTACCCCTAGAGTGTAATCTAAGCCCGCGTAGGCGCGGAGGGGCGAGGCGGCACGCAAGCTGCCAGCAAGCCGAAGCTGCGTTGGTGAGCGTAAAACACATCTGTGACGATAAGCTCGCATGGGACCGCCAGAGACCCGCAGCGCCAGAACCGTGACAGAAACCATGCCTGCTGCATGTTGCATACTGCATGCTTGCTGC
Source organism: Xestia sexstrigata (assembly GCA_941918905.2). Classification (NCBI taxonomy): domain Eukaryota; kingdom Metazoa; phylum Arthropoda; class Insecta; order Lepidoptera; family Noctuidae; genus Xestia; species Xestia sexstrigata. The sequence continues at coordinate 25,171,038 of OW799201.2, forward strand.
ATGCATGGTGTATGCTTGTTTGCATGCTGCATGCTTGCTGCATGCATGGTGTATTGCTTGTTTGTATGCTTCTTACAGGGAAAATACTCACATATGTTCACAAACAACTATGGTCAAAACAAATATGTTATGAATTACCTGCTTCAGGAGATATGGTTTGTTTTCCAATCGTCAAAATAAATTGGTGTATCCTACGGTATGTTTAACATTTTAGAAGTTAATTAATTATAAATAACTTCTAAAATCAAAATAAATTGGTGTATCCTACGGTATGTTTAACATTTTAGAAGTTAATTAATTATAAATAACTTCTAAAATGTTAGACATACCGTAGGATACACAAATTTATTTTGCTTCTTTGTTATGCCTATAAAAATATGTTTTAATATCATTATGCGTAATTAAATTTATGCTTTAGAATGTTATGCTTATTCATTATTATAATTAGATACATTATGCTTAAAAAATAATGCGTAAGCTCTTATGCGTAAATAATGTTATGCGAAAATATGATTAGGAGTAACAAAAGTATGCCAAGTTTATTAGGAACCGGTCGCGAGATAAGACCAACCAATTATTATTGCTCAATAAATTACCACTCTCGAAAATCCTGGAGCAGAAAACTATTTGGACTCAATTAAAATTTTAGTAGAGCTAGATGAAAAATAATAAAGCCGGGCTGTTTAAAAATTCTGGCCTCAAAACTTTTGATAACAGGAAAGTTCTTTTATCTAGCTGAAAGTAGGTACTTACTAATTCAGAGATAACGACAGTTTAGTGCTTGAACGCCAGCCAAGCAGCAGCATGTGTTGAACAGTTGAATGGCACACGAGAAGCGTTAGCATTGATCGTGTACGAGTAGACAGTTGACAAAACAAAACATCATTCTGTACCTACCTATTGTTCACATCAGCATTTACTTATAGGGTCATAAGCCGTTGCTCTGTTCTAATTTCCTCCTCACAAGTAGGATGAAGTCCTTCTCAATAGTCTAACAAGAGGTTATCGCGGAAATTATCGCATGTTACCATCGGGACGTCATTAGTCAACATCTCAACTACCATTAGTAACGCGTCTCACCAGGCGCCTACACGACTATCAGTAGCTCTTGCTATCACTCAGGCACTGATAGCCTGTTCTACCATACACAATGCTGGTTACGTAGGATTGTGGTACAAAGTGTAGTGCTCTTAGTAGTCGGGAATGCAGACTCTTTGCCACTGCATCAATCAGATCTGCCATAATATATCATAATCAGGATGTTCTACAGAAGATAACAGAGACAATTATGAAAAAAAGTGTTAGACGCGATTTATACATAAGAGACGTGTCGAGGACGTGTGGCAACAAAGACATACTCCAGTTCTTCAGTGTATCGAAGAAGTGATTTAAAGTTCTGCAACTCTTCCGAGTAGAAGTCGCTTGGATTAATTTGGCAAAATGACTTTTGGTGATGCATGAGTTGGGACAAAAAATCTCTTGATTCTTGATTGTCAATCCATGGTACCTTATCAACTGACTGACTCTGACTGACTTGACTGATTGCCTCGTTGGTCTAGTGGTCGCAATTGTGACTGCTGAGCATGACGTCCTGGGTACGATACCCGGGTCGTGCGAATTGGTCCTACGTTTTTCCATCAGAATTTTTTCAGTAGCATCACGGAGTCTGGAATTGTGCAAGGTTGATGGCAGTAGGCTTGCTTTCTTTTGCATTGGACTTTAACATAACTGGTGAAATGTGGGTGTTCACCTCCGCCTAACACAGCGAGGATTACGAGGTTATCTTATCAAGTAAGAAAGGAGTGATGTCCGCGAGCTGGACAAAATACTTTAGATGTGCATCAATACAATCTTATCACATTTTAGATTGTCTTTTTCAGGGGCACAAAATCGCTGTCATTACATGTCAGACTCCTGCAATGTTTCAGTCAAAATGTTCCGCTGTCAGTGCATCCATTGCGTCACGCGGGTACGCCTGCGAGCGACGACGCGCGGCAGCCGAGCGCAGTCGGCCCCTAGCACAATGCTACTCACGTGAGACGCGGAGTGATGCGCCGCGCGTGACGAACGATACAATACTGCTATGTACCCGGATTTATCCAAATAGGAACCATTTCGGTCGGCTGCTTTACTTATTTAAATTAGCTCCGAGATAAATTAAATGTCACTCTCACAGAGGTGTGTTAATTTGCATTTATTTAGAAATATATTATCGCTGAAAGGCTAATGTCGACGTGGTCGAACAAGCTGGAGGTTAGCTTTATAAAGATATTAAATCTTTGTTTCCAGAACTGCATGCCAACAATATCGATATAAACGCGGAACATAGCCGGTTCGAGAAATGTTCATTTGGTATTACAGCTGTATGTTAGTTTTTCAATCCCTCAGATTCCGTTCAAGGCGCAGTTATTTCAATGTGACACCTGAACAAGTAATAAAACAACCCATCATGTCGCACAAAGCGTATATCAACATAATAGCAAGCAAAAACGTTTTCCAAAACAACATTTTTAACAGGCGTGCTCCACGTCGACAATGCTACAATGGCTTGTAATCTGGCACCCAGTTACACAGTGTCGTATTGTGTTTGCACTTCGGGACGGTTCGCCGTTCGCAGTGAATTTAATAAAGGAGTAAATCCGACAGACATCGTTAATGTCGGAATGGGAGTCTTGAAAGAGGATTAGAGGTCCATTCACTGCTCTAATTTGACTCCTTGTTATAGACGATTGAAGTGGGACCTGGGATTGGTTCTTCGGCGAAAATTATCAGACTCCGTGAAGGGTTTTATTCCCGCTCTTGGCAAAATATTTTCCTTAAACCCATCGGACGGATTTATTTCAATCCCCGTAAATAAAAAAAAAAACACTCAGCTGTCTGAATATTGTGATGGGCAACAGAAACAAGCTGGCAAGCTGTCGTATGAATAGTTATTTTATACTCGTCACAAATTATATTAGCAATATCTGTATGAAATGAAACCAAGCTAGATCGATTTATCGTCCCCGAAACCCCCCGCATACTAAATTTCAAGAAAATAGTTGGAGCCGTTTCCGAGATTCAGATTACGTATATACGAGTAAATAATTAGATACAAGAATTGCTCGTTGAAAGGTATTATTAGATAAGTTATAGCGCATTACTAAAATCGAAAAAAATATATAGGTACATTCATTGCCCTAGAAGTCTAGATGGTACTAAACATCGACCTCAGACTGTCAATCGACGAATATTGTAGACGCAATCCTAATGTTTATTGAATTTGCACATCACAAGTACACTTTTTTATCAGAAAATTCTCAAAAAAAAAACATTTTCGCCTTCTTGGGATTTCCTCTTTTGACACACGCCTCTTGACCTATTTCTCACAAGGTAAACGAAATCAATTTTACTTGAAGGTGTACACTCGTAAAGCTCTTTGAATTTCTTTATTATTATGTTTGTGAATCACGTGAGAGTGAGATTCTAGCGAACGTCGCCCGATGGGCTCGAAACTCGACGAGGGGGTCGTACGTCAGTGGTAACAGTTTGACCTTGATCTGGCCAACAGTCTTCGTACGGAGTTTCAATACAAAATAAGAGTTCAGCTTATGCTGGATCTGTTGCCACTACTGACGTGCTATGCAGCCCACTGTACTATCCAATCTCCCATCTAGATTTTCGAGAATAATATAATCAAATTATATGGCTAATTAGAAGAAAAAAGAAATTTAATTATTTACAAATATAAAAAAAAAAGGTTACAGGGCGTCGAAAAATTCGTCCACATCGCTGTCAACAGGAAAAGTGCCCAGAAGGCTGGCAGCATTGCCACGTTGGATGGCAATGCTGTAGCTATCGCTATAGCTAATTTGATTTTATTATTCAAAACGAAAGTTATATCAATTAGATTTATCACATCATTCGTAATTACATTTATGTAAGAGTATTTTAGTTCCCAGTCCTTGATGTTCGTTCCATATCAAAGCTAGGTGGCGCGGGCGTGCCGGGAGCCGACTCCTACCTATCTGGTATTAATGAAGCCCTACCTATCTTCGGGTAATAAAGTAAGATTACAGTCATTGTAGCTTTACAATGACTGTAATCTTACTTACTTACTTACTTGTAACTGAGTACAGATCCGAGCAAAGCGGCTTCGCTTTGCTCGGATCTGTACTCAGTTAATATCGAGCCCCTCGAGCACCCACATGAGCATCGGAAATCGATGTAATGTGATAGAACGTATTATTATATTCATGAACTTTTATGGGCTCGTAATCTTAGTAACGATATTTCTGGAAATTATTTTCGGGGAGATCAAAATATTTCTCGGTAGACAGTTTCAAAGGGGTTGTAAATAGGTTGAGTTTTTGCGCATCCTCCCTTTTCGGGGTGGTTTAATTTGTAAAATCGTTGGGTATTTTTAGCCGACTTCTTAGTAATCTACAATAACAATATGGTTACCAAACTGGAATCAGAATCAAACTCAGAAGTGGAGAAGCAATGAGATAATTATGAACTCGGTTTCAATCCAATTTATAATGTGCTAGGGTTGTTAGTTTAGACTAGATGGAAAATGTCAACATGCTCACACTGCTGGAACTTTTATGAAAGAACGTTTTTACGTAGCGAAGCGCAGTAAATGTAAAGTGTGGAATATTTAATAAAATTCAGCGTATCATGTTTGATATTCGAAACGAATGAAAAATACTGGCCATTTTTTCCGGTGACTACGCCGACGTGTGAAAAGGACGGCATACTGTCACTAAACAGGCAAACACAGAAGTTCAATTCCCTATAATTTATGTAGACAAACTCCAACGCACAATAGATTGCGACTACTTGATAGCTCATTAGTACATCTCATTACAACACCCCATAAACTGGTAATTGTGTCAGATCCAGACTTTGCACACTTGTAACGTAGTTCATCTAAATTCCGCGTTTTCTTGGCTTGGCTCAAGTCATACTCATTGGTTTGCGCTTCTGCAGAAAGACAAATTGTAAAATACTTTTAGAACTTTTGTTGTACTTTTGTTGTAGTTTGTATACTTTTGAACCTGATGTTATAAGCGAACTGAAAAATTTTCTATGCACTTTTCTACTAACTAAGCACTGTTCCTTCTGTTTATTGTTGCACGTTGGTAGTATCGTAGTGTCGTAGCGTTCGCTGTCACGCGCTGGCTCGGCGCCAAATCGCGCATTGGCCCATATAGGCCATTACCTACGGACCATTGTCACTAATTGCCTTTATAGCTCGTTGTGACATCCAGCGAACACATAGCTTAACATTTTCAAGCCAACAATTAATTTTATTTTGATATAAAATTTTATTCAATAATTATTCTTAATTGTACATCGTCACTAAATGGTGCCGTTATTATTTGTCGTTTAACCCAGTTTTTAAAGCGACTCTGTTCACTCTTGACCCTTTTACATTGAATGTTGAATAGCAAACCGTTGCCGCGCTAGCATTATGCTAAAGCAGTTGCTGAGCTCAGCAGATTCCATTTGTCGTTTGTAACGATGTCCCTGATTTAGCACCGAGCACAACTACCAACGTAGCCTGAGTGTCTACTTCACGTTTAATATGATTAATGTTCACTGTATGAATAAAGTTAAAAGCCTATCTGAATTTGAAAAACTCAAATATTTTGGTGTGGATGTCGTACGTAAAACTACATGTCATTTGATCCTGTAGAGAATTATTTTGAGAATAAAAGTTCATACTGTAGCAAATGTGAAAATATAACAAAGCCAAAGCTCGCTTAAACAGTCACACACGTCACAGAAAACAATGAAACACTAAATCAAATTCATCAACAGCCAAAATCGATAAACTTTAGAAAAAGGAAGCATGTATGAGATTCTAAAAGTTTTCAACACTACTTACAGACAGGTGCTCCTTAGGCCGCAAGTTGTGAGAGTCAGCTGAAGGCGAGCTGGTGTCTAGTGGCTTGGAGGCGTGCCAAAACAGTTTAGTGCCAGTGCCCGCGCCAGTGGACTAGCCCGTAAGGAACCACGTGAAGAGGGCATGGCGTGTGATCGGAGCATGGATTGTGTGTGCGGCGTTTTTGACTGACGGACGCTTTGAACTACATGACCTTTCAATAATGACTGCTAGGTCTAAAACTAATGATGAAAAGGGAACAACTAGAAAATCAAATTGCAAATAACGTATGAAAATTTGAATGCAGCGCACTACTCTGGCGCTTCCATTTTAAGCATAAACAATGAAAATACCAACCTGATTATTTTCATTCCATTGCCACGAATCATAACTATAATAACATAAGGAAGTATCAACAATAAATATATACAGTTTTTTCTACTTTTCATTGAAACAGTGTCATACTAATCCCTTTTCAATATATGGTTTTGCTTACCTAATGGGTGGTTACAAAACGCGCATCCCGCATAAACGATAAAAAAACAGCTTCGTTCCCAACACACAATTAAAGCCATTGACAATTAGGATCGCTCGTGCACAAAAACAAATTAATTTCCTTTATTTACACAATCAATTCGGGGCGTGTTTCAAATAAGTTAAATCAACATTTCGGGGTGTCCCCGAACGCCGCGCCCCCCGCTTCCCCCCGGCAGGTGGCAGGAGGTGTGCGTGCACGGAGCATCCCAATGAACTGACACGTCCCCGCTTTCATTAACTGGAAACTGGTGTTTTTTCATACGACACGCCAGGGATTTATTGCTGGAACAAATTAAAACTTCCAATATTTCGATTGATGCCTTCCTGCACAGAACATTGTTAAATCGAGTTTTCTGAAACGAATTACTGGTACGGTCGTAAATTTTGTACAACGGTAATTAAGCGTACAACTCCGATAATTACAGCTGCATATGTTTCTGTGCGGCCGCCCGACATACAGTACTGCATACAATTATATTTTACTTACGACCATATCCAATGTTCATTCTGCCCAAATTTGTACGGCAATCACAAAAAAAAAAATACTCAAACTAGAGCAAACGTTTATAAAACAGACGAAAATGGGTTAACCGAATCACCGGACAATACGCGAATACGCAAAGCTCGAGTGCAGTGAAGTGCGGTCGTAAAGCGGAATAGTACGACACTACGACACTGCTACTGAGGGACGGCAATAACAGAAGGCCCTCTGTGTAGGGTATAGTTGAGCTTGGCACAAAGATACCAAACTTCCCCTGAAATATCTCAAGCCCTTATTTTATTTTGATAAAGAAAATGCATGATACCACGCTACCTGAGGAAACAGGCGAGACGAGATAATGCCTAGACATCAAACCATTATTGCATTCGTTGATTGCGCTGATATGTCAATGAAGCTTCGAACTTGTGTGCTGTCCATCGTATGAAATTGAAACATTTGTGTCGAGTATTACGTTAAATTGCAAGGCAGGCTAAATGTCGCATTTCTTCTACGTGCATATTTTTGCACACTTATTTTGACAGGAGGTTGGACTGTATCCAGAAATAACACTAAATACATACTTTGCATAACATTGATGTCATGGATTTCCGCAAAGGAACACCTGCTTCCATTGCTACTTATGTATGAAGTTAAACTTCTGCTACGTATCCTGTAGTGAGTGTCCGGTCGCATCAAAGGGTTTATACTCGGTGGGGTCGGACGGCGTTATTGCCCGCTGGTCGGTTTATGACGTCAGAGCCGCACCGAACGTTTGCTCGTTTATCTTTGATACTTGAGGCTCCTCATAAACCGTGACGTCATTATTAGCGGTGCACTGCACTGGACAAATAATAATTATATAAACACTTGAGTGAATGAGTCAGCTTGCTCATCAAGTTCATTGTATCCAAATAGTTAAGGAACTGAAGGGCTGATAATATGTTTAAGTTTATTATTCGAAGAACTTTGGATTTGTCTTCGTCAACGTACACGGTACCTATTTCTTAGTTCCGAAATAGTAAGCACTACGTATTTCTTCCAAAATTAAGGCATTTATAAATCGGCAGTCGATGAGCAAACAAACATTAAAAATAAAATATTTATTTATTTACTTAAGGTTCACCCACAGCACATACATACACATACATATATACTAAATCAACAGGTTACAGGTAAACACAAAATTGACAACAAACACACCAGATTACCGCTTAGTTGCTAACTTAAGTCTAGGTGTACAATCGATTAAGAAAAGAAAATGGTATACAAATTTTGTTACAAAGAAAATGAAAACAGAGTAATTCATTCAATAATAGTAAAATAAATTTTGACTACGTTTCATTGATGTGGAGGGAGGCCAAGATTCTTGATTTAAACTTTACCTTACGGTCATTAAATATATCTGCTTCACACACTGCTGTTGTCACACATCTTAGTGAGTGGTGAGTTGAGACCTGTATTTGTAGAGGTGGTAGGGCGCTGAAGTATTGTGGTTATGGGAAAGCGAGGATTTTTAGGCGGAACTTCAATAGAATGCTCGATATCAGTTCACTACAATCTATTGTATGCGACCGTTCACTAGTTTGTGAAGGAACATAAGGCTATGCATAATTCTCCGTTGCCGTAGAGGGGTCATCTTAAAGAAACTCAGACGATGTTGATAGGGACAATTGCGCAGCTTTTTTGACGCAAGTGTCTACATGTTGCTTGAATGTTAATTTTTATCCGCATGATCACTCCGAGATCCCGAATTTCATCAACCTTAGTGTTACGCTATTGATTTATATGATGTTCCACTGATATTTTTCAATTAGAACTCTCCTAGGTAGCCTTGCCTTTCACATTGACAGATAGAGTGCAGTGAGTTTCACAGATCCCGTCACAATAGATTTGTGACGGGATCTGTGAAACTCACTGCACTCTATGAAATTTTGTTAGACCACCACTTTGTCCAGGCCTCTTTTTGTTTTTCAGAAACATTCTACAAAGTCGCATAAAAATTTAAGTTTAATCTCCTTTTTTTATAATTTTACGGCTCGGGATTGCATCTTCGCAGCGTGCAGCGGGGAGTAAACGATTTGTAAACAATCTGTGTCTCTCAGAGCGTACAGGTGAGAATGTCTCGATAGATAACAACACAGCGTTCGGCGTACGAGTGGTGGCGGCCGAGGCGTCTGGATGCCCGCCCGCTGTGTGCCTCGCTTCTATAGGAATTATCTTTTTGTTTTGACAAGAACAATGTATCGCTTTAAAAATCAAAACGCTAACGCTTGTTAGAAATCTAAATTTAGATTTCGATAGTGGGACTAATAGACACTATTCCACTATTTCTGAATGAGTTCAGCCATTATCAACTGTGTTCATTAGTGCAGGTATTGTTCGTGGAACAGCATTTATATTGGTACTCTACAAAAACTCAACCTTCAAACTTTTTGTTTCCGGTTTTCGGCAACTTCTGGCAGAATTTTAAATTTTCGTTTTTGGCAAAACCAAACAAACACAACGTTTATTAATGCAGGAAGAAAAACTCAGTCCATTATGAAGACTTTTTTGTCTGGGATTTGTGTGTAAACATCTGAGATTAAACGAAACGACTCATCGATCAGTAGTCACAATCCCCAGTAATGAGGACACAACTTAAAGGATTAACCGTCACCGTTGCCCTGTATTTGTTGTGAACGCTCGCTGCTCTCTGTTAGCTTGTGAGCCGATTGCATTGTCCAAACAATCTGTAAACAATCTCCCGCGGTGAGGTACGATTGTGTCGATACCTACGTACGGCAAGAGAGCACCTCCATCACCTTCGTTGTGTAGGTTTATTGGAAATTGTACACATTTAGAAAGAATTTGTTTTTTTTTTAAACAATGTAATGATTAAATGGCAAGGTATTTCTTTGAAAGACTTATTACACCCACACTGTATTATCACAGGTATTGTTGTTTTTCTGATATTGTTTTCTTACGGAATTCAATAACCCAGTGCTTGTCTAGCTAACGCGTCTGAAATCATTATAGACAGAAGGAAACTATTCGCAATCTCTTCTAAGCTACAATGAATGTCAGAAACTTCAATAATAATAAATTAAATCGGCCAAGGACGTCTCGAAATCCAACAAAGATAAGCAAATCCAGAATCTTGACTTGGCTCGCGAGGTTGTCGACATGTGGGATGTGAACTCAGTGATCATTGTGCCGACAGTCGTGTCACCCAATGGCTTAAATTAAGAGCTTCGAGCAACACCTGGAGCCCTGATCCGGGTAGCTTCCTAATACAATATACAACTTACCCTTGAGTAAAATTCTGACTCTGATTTTATTCAAGTGACACGACACGTGTTAAAATAAAACCTTTTATTCCTTGTATTTTCTTTGAAAACAAGCTCTTGCATCGCTCTAACAATTTGTTAACTATCTTTTCTCGGGTGCAATCGGCTAGAGGTGCGACCGTGTCGATGTTCTCGATATCGATAGGTAATAACGTGTTGATCCGCCTCGCCGCGTAATGCCCGTCTTTGTTGAGGTTTGCATTACCGCCTCGCGCCTGCTCGGGACAGCCCGGAAAATACCTGGCGTTTTATCTAACATATGGTTTACGTGAAGTGATTGTCGTCTGACAGGAATCTAATGAAATTCCAACCACCGTGTTTACGACGTTTTCCATTATCAACAGTACCTATGTACGTGTACCTACGAGTATTACAGTCAACATCTCGTCTATATAGACAACCACATGAGACAGACTGCCTCGTAGGTCGTGTGGTCGCAAGCGCTGTCGCTGAATATGAAATCTGGAGTTGAATTCCTAGGTCGGGCAATAGTTCTGGGTTTTTCAGTTTGGATATTGTGCCCAGTTAATGACCTGAGGCTCACTTTGCTACATGGGAGTTAAACATAACTGCTTAAATGTGATGGGTGTACTACAAACGTTGCACTGCTGCGAACCCTCCGGAGATAACAAGAGTGATGTTATTCAGAGTTCAGAGTTCATTTATTTGTCAGAAACATGAGTATGCGCACACAAAGCATGCAAGATGTTAAGTACAATGCAGAAAGGATACAGTTACCATTACGGCGTACAAATATTTAAAGCGTATTTGTATAATAAAATTTGATCAACTATTTCATTAATTGTAACTATTAATTATTATACATATAAAAAATACAATTATTTGAAATTCATAGATTACAATAAATTACATTTGACCAATAAATTATCAATAAAATATACAATAAATTACATAATATAGGTACAGCATACAACATTAATAATTCAAACATCAATTAACTTAGATTAGTAGAAGAACAAAATACACACATCAACACGGTCTAGGGATATTTCATACTCAATTAAATAACTCGAAAAGTACTGGCCGCATTGGAATCTTTTATACACCGATTTGTTTGTAATTTATCTCAGACTAATTCCAAATTCAAATTTTTGAAAATTCTTTTGTTTCGGTGGCATAAAAATGTCTTGATGTATAGGAGAGGGAATTTTCATTTGTGCGAAATTTAGAAAACAATACGAATTACGTTTAGTTACAGTTTTTTTTCATTTTTAAACGAAAGATAAAGTTATAATTGAGATATTGTAGCCACGCAACGCCAACATTTGACGAGGGCGGAGATGTTACGAGCTGTGGGAATGCTGGAAGCTGGATCTGTTCAGCGTAATGTTGCTGAGGCCATAGGGACCCATCAAAATGTAATTTCAAGATTGTGGACACGCTATCGTGCCACAGGTAAAGTAGCGGAGAGGCACCGGGGGCCAAGTCGCATCACTACCCCCAGACAAGACCGATTTTTGCAAATTACTGCGCGAGCACAACCAAATGCAACGGCGACTCAATTGGTCCAAAGGCTGCGAGTGGAACACCAAGTGCTTGTGAGTGACCAAACTGTAAGAAGGCGACTGCATGAAAGCAATCTACGCTCTCGTAGACCACTCCGGGTCCCACCTTTACGGAGAGGCAATCGTGGACGACGATTAGAATGGGTTCGGAACCACGTGGACTGGGGCCGTGACCAATGGTCCAATGTGCTGTTCACGGATGAATCCAGGTTCGGCTTCCATCCAGATTCACGAAGGACGCGTGTTTGGCGAGTTCCTGGACGAAGGAGCCGTCTCCAGAACCCTCAGGAAGTTCACCCATACCAAGGAGGAACAATTATGGTTTGGGCAGGAATTCGTCTTGGAGGACGGACGGATCTCGTTTGGGTGCGGGGCAATATGACGGCAGAACGATACGTCCAACAGGTGCTGGGGCCCGTAATCTTGCCCCACAGAACACAAATGGGGCAAGAATTCCTGCTCATGCACGACAATGCCCGGGCACACACGGCGAGAACGGTAGCAGCTTGGTTACATACACATAATGTTAGGGCCTTAGACTGGCCTGCTCAATCGCCAGATCTAAATCCCTTTGAGCATGCGTGGGATATGCTGCAAAGAAGAGCTCTGAAGGAAGTTCCTGAAAATCTGGCTACAGAAGATCAACTTTTTGCGCACCTCAGAAGGACATGGGACAATATTCCGCAGCAAGACATTGACAACCTTGTTCTGAGCATGCCGAATCGTTGCCGATGTGTTATGAATATCATGGGCGCTTTCTCAGACTACTAACTTCAAGTTTATAAACACAAATTAAATGATTTTTCTATTTTTTTCAGTTTTTACTCACAAATTAAAAGTTCATTCATATACGGTTTCCGTCTATGCTTCATTTTTTTTCCATAAAATCCTGAAATTTTAATCTATACCTTAACCATTATTAAAAAATGGTAGAATATTAAATAACGTATCTTTTTAAATATATACATGTCATATAAATAATTAACACATTGATAGTAATTCGCTTTTTTAAAAATATCCCTAGACCGTGTTGATGTGTGTATTATCGTCAAACTTAATTCAAATGTAAGATAAATAAATAATAATAATAAATAAGATAAAATACTAACAACAGTCAACAGAACTAAACTTCGCCCCCGCACTAGTGTTTACATTAGAATTAGTATGTTTTCTCCATTAGAAACTCAGCAATACTATAAAACACTAGCTGTTGCCCGCGGCTTCGCCCGCGTAAAGTTCGGTAACCGTCCTACTGGAATGATTCAGTAGGACGGTTACCGAACTTTACGCGGGCGAAGCGATTAAAGGGATAAATAGTGTCCTACGTGTTATTCCAGGTTATGAACTATCTATGTGCCAAATTTTATAATCATCACGATTATTATCATCACAACCACCATTATTATCACAATCACCATCACTATCCCAATCACCATCACTATCACATTCACAATCACCATCACTATCACTAACACCATCACAATCACTATCATCATTATCATCGTAATCACAATCACAATCTCTATCACAATCACCATCACTATCAAAGTCACAATCACTATCACCATCATAATAACCATCACCATCGCTATCACCATCCCAATCACCGCCACTATCACAATCACAATCACTATCACCATCACAATCAACATGACCATCGCTATCACCATCACATTCACAATCATTATCATAATCATTATCATAGGAATCACAACCATTACCATCGTAATCACAATCATCATCATCATTATCACAAACACCATCACTGTCACAATCACTATCACAATCACAATCACCATCACCATCACCATCACCATCACTATCCCAGTCAAAATCACTATAATCATCACAACTACTATCACCATCGCTATCATCATCACAATCACCGTCACTATCACTATCACAACCACCATCACCATCACCATCACCATCACAATCACCATCACCATCACAATTACCATCATCGTTATCACAATCATCATTATCGTTATCACAATCATCATCAATATTATTACAATCACCATCACAATCATAATCACTATCACAACCACCATCACTATCACCATTATAATAACCATCACCATCGCTATCACCATCACAAATGGAGGTTCTCTCCCTCTCACGTTCCACCACCTCCTTCTCTGGCGTCCCATTCCGTCTCGCTCCGGACCATGGCTTGCACCAGGGCCGGACGCGAGAGGTCGCCGCCGCCAATCACCACTTCGAGGACACGGCGGTGCTCCGCCCACGCGGGGCACACCTCCACCGTGTCCTCCGGTAGATCCTCGCAGTGGAAACAGCCGGGCGTTTCCTCCCGCCTGATTCGGTGCAGGAACCTCCCGAAAACACCGTGTCCGGTGAGGACCTGCGTCAGGCGGAAGGTGAGGACGCCGTGGCGTCTCTCAAGCCACTCCTCAAAGAGGGGACTTATCGCCACTATCGTGGCGTGCCCTGCACAGGGTTGCGACAGTCGCTCTCTCCATGTCGCCATGAGATCCCGCCGGATGTCTGTCCGCTGAGCGACAATTTGTCGCGGCAGCGGAGTTTCCCCCCGGCGTAGCGCCTCCGCGCGCCATTCATGTAGGCGCGCGAGGACTATCGCCTCCAGATCCCATGGCGGCAATCCGACTAGGAGGCTCGCCGCCTCGCGGGAGATCGTGCGGTACCCCCGGGCCAGCCTTACGGCTACCACCTTTTGGGGCGCGTTCAGGTAGTGGGTGGCTCGCCGCCTTAATGAATGCGCCCACACCGGGGCCCCGTAAAGGGCCATAGACCGCACGACTCCCGCGTAGAGCCTCCGACAGGAGGCGTTCGGCCCCCCCAGGTTGGGCAGGAGCTGCCTGAAGGCAGCCCCAGTCCGTTCCAGTTTGGGGGCCAAACGTCGGAAGTGCTCCACGAAGTTCCACCGGCTGTCGAGGACGAGTCCTGGGTACTTCAAAGTCGACTCGACACCGATAGATACCCCTCCTACCATGAGTAAGGATCCCGGAGGTGGCGCATTCCGAGGCCCATGAAAGCACATGGCCTCGGACTTGTGCAATGCCACCTCGAGACCCAGTTGCCGGATCCTCTCGACGACTATCGCAACCCCGCGTGTCATTATTTCGGCCGCCGCCTCGTGCGACCCCCTTGTGCCAGCACCAGCGTGTCGTCTGCATAGCAGACCACGCTGATGCCGCTAGGGAGGTCGGCGCGCAGCACCCAGTCGTACCCGATGTTCCACTAGGACGGCCCTAGAACCGATCCCTGTGGAACGCCGCACGACATCTCTCGCCAGTTCCATTCTCCGCTGCGACCGGGGTAGATGACGGCTCTATCCGTTAGGTAGTCCCCGACCACACGACGAAGGTAGGTCGGCACCCGGTGATACTAGAGTGCCTCCCTAATGCAGCTCCAGGGCATGGAGTTGAAGGCATTGGCGATGTCGAGAGACACCGCCAAGACAACCCCACCCCGGGACACTGCATCCCCCGTCGTGAGGGCCCTCACGCGCATGATGGCGTCCACCGTAGAGCGCCCCTTGCGGAAACCAAACTGGTGTTCCGCAAGATCCGGCCCCGTCCCCGCAAGGTGCTCGGTGAGGCGGTTTGCAATTACTCTTTCGAAGAGCTTGCCCACCTCGTTGAGCAACACTATGGGCCGGTATGCAGACGGAGAGTCCGCAGGGCGCCCCGGCTTCCAAATGAGGACTAGTTTCCCCGTCTTCCAACGACGCGGGAACTGGCCCCTCTCCAAGCATGCGCTTAGAAGCCCCTCCAGTCGGGGCCCGAGAGCCTCCGAGGCCAGGACCCAGGCTTTGCCGGGGCGGTATTTTTGGCACTGAGCCTGCGTACCGCCACTCTCAGGTCTACCCCAGTCACTTCCGGAGTGTCGTCGTCGTCGTCCTGATGGTCCGCTTCCAGCAGCGCAGGTTACGGAGCCATAGGCGGGGGGAGGATGTTCCCCCCGCGTAGGGAACAAAGTGCTCACTACGTCCTCCACGAGCTCGGGCCGGAGACTCTGCGTCAGTGGGGGGGGCCAGGTGCGGAGTTTATCCCGCACCATCTTGTAAGGGTGCCCCACGGATCTCTGTCGAGAGTCCCCAGCATATCCTCGCGGGCCAGATCCCTGGCCCGCAGGACAGCCTCGCCGAGGGCGGTCTTCGCCGCTCTGTATCCCTCGTATAGCTCCGCCTCAATGGCTGCCGCATCCGGTGGGTGGATGCGGAGCCTGCGATGCCTGGCGTACAGGTGTCGCGCAGCTACGCACGCATCGCGCAGAGACGTCAGCTCTCGCGACCACCAGTACACCTGACGCCAGGCGCTGCCTGGATGGACTCGGGGCATTGCCACGTCACAGATGTCGGACATGGCCTCCTGGAACCACCCTGCCTCATTGTTAATGTCGGCAGGCCTGTCCGGTGATGTCACCCAGGCCTGCACGATCGAGGCTTCCAGGAGGAGCTCCCGCTTGAGCGCCCAATGCGGACCACTCGGGGCCTGTTGGACTGGTGCGCTTGTGGTCTGGGTGGAGACGTCGAACCGTATGTACCGGTGGTCGGAATAGGTCTCCACCCCCTCCATGACACGCCAGTCAACGACACGCGGTGACAGAGCGGGGCTAGCGAACGAAATGTCCACCACCGACTCACCCCGCATCCGCACACACGTGGGAACAGAACCCCGATTTAGGACGACCAGGCCCTTCTCCAGAGCCCAGTCCTCCACCATCCTTCCCCGCACGTCTGTACCACGAGAACCCCAAGCCAAGTTCTTGGCATTGAAGTCCCCGAGGACAAGCACGGGGAGGGAATGGTTTCCGACAACAACACTCAACTCTGCGAGAGATATGTGGAACTCAGCGAGAGTTCGGTTCGGGGAGAAGTAGACTCCCACCACTACAATCTCCCCGAACCATGCTGCTACGCACCCCCGGCCCCTCCTGACACCTTCAAAAGTCGGGGTACCGGCGGCGGCCGACGACACTATGGTCACTGAGCCGCTAAGGTCCGCCACCCAGTCTTCCCTGGGCTGGACGAAATACGGCTCAGCGACAACAGCGATGTGTATCGACCACTGCGCCATGCTCTGGAGCAACAGATCCTGAGCGCAGGAGCAGTGGTTGATGTTCGCTTGGAGGAAGCGTAATTGGGCCGTTATTGGCACTCCATTACCGCTTCCTCCACCCTGGCCCCCTGTGAGGGCCCCTCTACGGCAGTGGCGGCAGTTGCGGCTGCGGCGCAGGCGACGGTGGCGGTGGTGGTGGCGGTGGAGGGCCCTACCCTGCCTCTGGCCTTGGCCTTGGCGGGTGCAGCGCAGGAGTTGCTGCCAGCCCGGTGATCAGCCGGCTTGCCAGAGGCCGCGCATGCGGCGCAGTGCGGCGTGGCGCAGCAAGTCGATGTGTGACCGGGTTGACTGCAACGGAAGCAGAGGCCGCTGCGGTCGACCTCCGAGGCGCATTGCACCGACACATGGTGTCCCACATGGCAGCGGTAGCACCTCAAAGGTCTGGGCTCCAGCAGCCCCACCAGTAGCCTACGGCCCTCCACAATTAACTTGGCCGCCGTCATAGGGCAGCTTACCGTAACGGTTCGCATGCCCGTGGAGTCCGGACGAAGGGCGCCTGCCCTGACCTGATCACCAGGGCACCCTCCGGACCTAGCAACGGCGGCCACCACTTCTCCTCGGTCACTGAGTCGTCCAGACCCAGGACGCGCAGGTCTGCGCACCTGACCGGCCTGGACACTCGGGCGTCGTCCGCGTTTAGGGACGCTCTGAGCTTTTCAGCCAGAGTGTCAGCGGACGAGCCACTGGTTTCACCGGGGATCTCCAGCAACCGAGCTCCCGTCGCGGTGACATTAAGCCGGAGGCCCCCGGTGATCCCGAGTTCCCCGAGATCTACCGTCTCCTTTGCCTTCGCCAACAGGTTGCGGTAGGACACGCCCCTCTTTTCCGCGTCCGGCTGTAGTGTAATCACTACAGCTGCGGTCTTCGGAGCGCGGAGCATAGCCGTTGTCGTCGCCCCTGAGTTACGCTTCACCCACTCAACCTTCGTTATGCTACGGAGGTCCTTCCTATCACCGGACAGACTGACTCTCTTTGAGGCGCGCGTGGAACACGAACGCGCCGTCGACACGGCCTGTCGTCATGAGACGGCAAGCTAGCCCATAGCCCACCGTCCACAGGCCCGTGCCTACGGTGGTGGCCCCCAACGCCCGGGGCGTCTCCCGCGGCGGCCGGGACGCTGTGAGGTTCTCTCCCTCTCACGTTCCGCCACCTCCTTCTATGGTGTTAATTCCATAAATGGTGTTAATTCACAAGGTTTAAAAGTAAAAATGGGGGTTCCACAAGGCTCAATATTGGGTCCTTTCCTCTTTCTCGTGTATATAAATGATCTACCCTATTTATTGAAAAACCAAACTCAAAATATGGTGTTGTTTGCTGATGATACTTCCCTTATTTTTAAGATAAATAGACGGGCCCAGAATCTAGATGACGTGAATGATGCCCTACTTCAGGTCCATCATTGGTTCACAGCAAACAATTTAGTATTAAATGAAAAAAAAACTAAATGCATAAGATTTGCTTTACCCAATGTTAAAAGTAGTGATTGTGAAATAATATTAAATAAAGAGAAACTTGAATTCGTAGATAAAACGGTTTTCCTGGGGATTACACTTGATTCAAGGCTACAATGGGGTTCTCATTTAACATCCCTTGCGGCGCGTCTAAGTTCAGCAGCATATGCTATTAGAAAAATTCGTCAATTTACTGATGTAGATACCGCTAGACTGGTCTATTTTAGTTACTTTCATAGTTTAATGTCTTATGGCATTTTGCTATGGGGACGGGCTGCAGATATTGAGTCTATATTTATTCTGCAAAAAAGAGCCATCAAAGCCATATATAATCTTCGTAGGCGCGATTCTCTAAGGGAACTGTTTAAGGATACTGGCATCATGACGGTACATTGTCAGTACATCTACGAAAACATAATGTACGTCAGAAAAAATCTGCAACTTTTTGGTAAAAGAGGTGATAGACATAATTACAGTACTAGAAATAGGGACCAACTAGTTCAGCCAGGCTTCAGACTCGCTAAAGCTGACTCATCTTTCATGGGGTACTGCTTGAGATGCTATAATAAAATTCAACAAAGTATTCTTGAACTGAATGAGACGAAATTTAAAACATGCATCAAACGCACACTATGTAAGCAAGCTTATTACAAGTTGAGCGATTATATCGCAGATAAAAATGCGTGGCTCAATGCTGGTCCTGCTCCACCTGGACAGGGGCGCATAAATTGATAGTATTAAATAGAATTGTTGGAGCTGCTGAAGATTGTACAACTGTCTTTGCATTGTATAGAATCAATCTCTAGTATTATATAATCGCACAGCCCATATTGTGTGAGTACTATGTACTAGAAAGCTATCATTCACTGAAATCCTACGTCTTTTCTTGACTTGAATGTGCTCTGGCGGTTGAGAGTATGTCACGCTCACTCTAATGTCTCGCTGATGGTGGCGCGTGTGTCGGATCATTCAGTTCCCTTCAAAATGGTTGAGTTGAATGGTGCTGATCCATGCGTCATGTTCGTGAACTTGCGCTGTCAGTTGTGACTGGTCAACTCTTAGTTGCCATGGCTTATTTGTATGTTTATTTTTGAATTGTATTTTTTGTTTTTACTATGGACACTTTTAAACGTGCACATCTTGCTACATTGTTCTCACATAATATACCATCTCAACATGAATGATGTAACCAAGATTTTGTAACAATATTTTGATTTAAAAGAGTGTCCATGGAGTTTCTTGCCCGTTCTTCTCCATAGAGATCTACGCTAGGGAATGGGCAACTACAGTACTTTCACAGTTTTTATGTCTTGTGACTGGGACTGTAGCTACATTTAACTTTGTTTCGACAATTCAAAAGTGCCTGTAACTGGCCTACTTGAAATAAATGCTTTGATTTTGATTTTGATTTTGATTTTGATTCTATAGCATTACTGTTTCGCAGAAGACGGTGACGGCGTCCCATTCCGTCTCGCTCCGGCCAGCGCCGGCTTGCACCAGGGCCGGATGCGAGAGGTCGCCGCTGCCAATCGCCGTTTCGAGGACACGGCGGTGCTCCGCCCACGCGGGGCACACCTCCACCGTGTGCTCCACCGAGGTTTCGACGCCTACTATAATATTTGTTCAAACACCCAATGGCTATCTCTAACCGTTATGAAGTTACAGCCCTTTCAATTTTAGGGGACGTTGGGGAGGGGAGGGTATGAAAAATTATTTTGACCAACTCTAGGCCCCTCCTTACGAATCTGCAAAAAAAAATGTTCCAAGTCTCTCAACTTCCGAGATCCTACTAAACAAGTATTACACGGTCCGCAATACCGCTGTATACGCGAGCTTCCTTGATTTGTCCAGGGCTTTTGACCTGGTTTCCTACAAAGTGCTGTGGCAAAAGTTACGCGACCATAAAATTGCACCAGATATAGTTGCTATCTTCCAGCACTGGTACGGCAACCAGGTCAACTACGTGAAATGGGCGGGAGCTCTGTCGGACTCGTACAGGTTGGAGTGCGGGGTGAGGCAGGGTGGCCTGAGCTCACCTACGCTCTTCAATCTGTACATGAATGAGCTTATTGTCGCGCTTAGCAGCCGCCATGTTGGATGCCTTATCGATGATGTTTGTTTTAATAACATCAGCTATGCGGACGACATGGTGCTGCTGAGTACGTCGGTGGGTGGTCTCAGGGAGCTCATGAGCATATACGAGGCGTACGCACATTCACATGGCCTCAAATATAACGTCGCGAAGAGTGTGTTTATGATCTTCCAAGCTGGGACCAAAAGTCTTGCGGAGGTTCCTCCAGTCAGGTTGTGCGGCGTGCCCTTGGAGCGCGTGCAATCTTTTAAATACTTAGGTCATATTGTGACGTCTGACTTGAAGGATGACGCCGATATTGATCGGGAACGGAGGGCGCTGTCGGTGAGGGCTAACATGATAGCTCGCAGGTTTGCTCGAAGCTCCAAGGAAGTCAAAGTCACCTTGTTTCGAGCCTACTGCACTGCATTTTATACGAGCAGCCTGTGGGTGTCATACTCGCAGAAAGCCTACGGAGCCCTCCGAGTTCAATATAATAATGCGCTGAGGGCATTGCTGCGGCTGCCTCGCTACTGCAGCGCGTCGGGGATGTTCGCCAATGTGCGCGTAGACTGTTTTTATGCCACTATGCGCAGGAGGGCTGCCTCGATAGCGGGCAGAGTGAGGGCTAGCGGCAACAGTCTCCTCGCCGTCGTCGCCGACAGGTTAGACGGGCCATTTATGCGGCATTGGTTGGCTTTACATGCGCCCATTTTTAGGGCTTGGGGCAAATAGGGAAGAAATGAAGAAAACCGAATCATACTGAGCGATTTGTATTTTCGAATGTATTGTAATCACCAAATTTATTGCTTTTAACATAGTTCTTAAGTACTTCTTTACTAACCCATATGGACCTTGTTGTTCGAAATAAATAAATAAATAAAGGGGGGAGAAGGGAGACAAGTGGGTCAACTTTTGAAAACTGGTTTTTACTTTTCCGAGCCTCCTCTATACGAATCTGAAAAAAAAATGTTCCAAGTCTCTTGGTTTCCGAGATAGGGTAGGGAGGGGGAGAAAGGGGGGCGAAAAGGGGAGGTTTGGCACTTTTCCCTTACTCGCGGGAGTTACTTGTTTACGAATCTGTCAAAATATACACACCTCCACATCCACCATCTGGGAGAACAATTATGTCAGTGAGTCAGTCAGTGGTAATCGAGCTTTATATAGTATAAAGAATAGCTTTATATAGTATAATATAATAGTATAATTATAATGCCAACACTTATCAGTTGAGTTACAAGAACAAATTAAATGCTGTAATGGCCGCCTTTAATTACAATTAATAATAATAATCGTCTTAGCAGTGAGGTGATAATGAATTAAGGTGTAATAAAACCCAGTAACTTGGTTAAGTAAAATATACCGTTCCTTATTTTTGTAACCACTATACAAAAAGCTTAAATAAAAGTAGTGGAATCGAATTTAAAGTTAGGTGAAATGGTATGAGAGAGATATCCTATTCTTTTTATCAGCATTTCTATCGTGCTTCTGACATCACGTGAAGCCGTTGGTCCCAGCTGTCTTTTGATGAGCTTTGACAGTCGTTACAGGTTGTCAGCGGCCCGAAAGTCTGACCCGTCTTACCAGGTGGTATCGCTATATGTATAATCCTGATATTCTAGCTGCATTCGGTTATAGACTAGAAGCCGACCGCAATGTAGTTGGGAAAAGGTTGACATAACATTCATTTTCATCCTAGTTTAGTGGCACGAAACTTTGCCTGACAAACCTAGCTCTATCCTATTAATACTAATGTAATTTGATAGTATGTTTTCAGTGAATCTTCGTAGAAACTGTAACCCTGTCAGCGCCGGGAAACGGTTTGAATGACATTAAACGGCGAGGCGCCGACGGACAGGTAATAATGGGCGCCTTGAGCCCGGTCCGGCGAGCTGCCTGCACGTCGCACGTCGCACGGCGCGCGGCGGTGTCCACAGGGCTGCGAGGTGACTTCGTAACTTTGTTCTATTTCTGTAATGATTTGTTAGAACTGCTGTTAAATGCCTTAAATCCTATAATCTTCCTAAAATCCTTTTTTTTTATTGATAACGATGTGGGACACTACATCGTTATCAATAAAAAAAAAGGATTTGCCTGTATATCCGCGGAGGGCTCGGTGGAGGAGAACTTAATAGCACACCCGTTATGTTTAAATTCATGCATTATGGGGCGAGCCTTTTACCATCAACCAATTTATCTTGTTTCTTACATTGTGGGCTACGATTTTTGAAAACCAATCAAAAGACTGTGACGAGTCAGGCATGACTCAAATGTTTGTTTTGGTCTAAAAATTGGGTTAAGTGTAAGTGAATTATGTTTACACAGAAAGTCAAACATTACCCTTTTTATGCAAGGAAAGGTAAGCAAATACCAAGAAACTATTAATTAACCGACTTCCAAAAGGAGGAGGTTCTCAATTCGATTGGTATTTTTTTCTGGGTTAAAGTAAATTTCATTTAAATGAGCGATCATAAAGTTTATTCAAGACTGGATATTGTGTACAAGTTAGTTCTTTATTAAAGATAACATTTTTTCTGAGTGTTTGGTTTTCGAAGATGAAAGACGAATATCAAGTAGGTTAATAAGTTATAATAATGCAGGTAGTTGACCTAGCAAAAAATACAAATCTAAGAATCAGCAGATTTCCGAAAACAAAAGCACAACCTAAAATTAAAAATCTTATCGTGCTTCTAGTTTTTTGAATCTATTCCGTCTGATTGATCGCAATCCGGTTTTATTTGACGCCTCACCTCCGCACCCGGCCAGGAACGGCCCGGAACAAACAATTGCTAAAATCCAATCAAGAGACAAAGGGACACTTTTTCTCGGCACAATTGTATCCGGCGGCATCCGAAGGGTTGCTAAGAGATCGCCTTTGCACTCATCGTTTGCTATTTCATTTATTGGAATGTGTGTTTTGGTTTCATTTTACACTAATACGGCTACACACGGGTGCAATTTTTATGGATGTCGGATTTCCCGGTACTGTCCTAGTTAAAAAAATACACACACATACTATGTTAGTAAAGGTTTTTGCATGTTGATTCAGATCCTTATTCTAGGTTTGGACAAACCTATTGAGGTTTTTGTGATGTTTCTGTTTATATTTTGTTTTGTGCTTTAATTAATAAACATTAAAAAAACGTTCATTTTTAATTTTTCTAAACTCGTTAACCCTATAACCCGATAGAGGCAGCGTGCAGCGTCGCGGTGGCAATTCGTCAAAGGACGCCGAGCGCCGCGTCAGCGAGGCCATTTGAATTGCAGCAGGCGCCGAGCATCGCCTCAAGATATTGATACACTTGACTCACCTCGCAGCGGATCGCCTTATTACGTCGTATCGTTCAAGGACGATAGATTGGCTCAAATATTGTAGGACGTGATGTAGGACTGTCCGTTACCTGTAGCTAATTTGCGGATTGTGCTGTACTAAGACAAGGAAGTGACATTTTAGTAGTCAACTTAAGATCAGAATTTTTGTACATTGAAATGATGGCGATTTTATTGTGAAATAAACAAATAGAGACCTAGAGAGTTCTTTTTACTGACTTCATGCAAAATATGTTGATCTAATTTTGTCGCACGTGATTACCTCTCAACCCGTGTGTTGAATGAGATGCGACAGTAGGTACTACTAACATAACTTAGCCAATTTTGCATACAACCTAAAGTCACCTCCAAAGACCAGTTTAAAATGTCCGTAAGCCGCGCGCATTACATTCAATACTCCCAGAGCCTATTGTCTGCAACTTTGCGACTAAACAATTTCCAAGCCAGCAGAAGTCGCGATACAAATGTTGAATGCGAACACGTCGGAGGACCAGCGGCCGTGCTCCTAAGAGTCGCATTCAAACGAGTCACAATACGCGCAGTATCTATTGTGCGCCGCTTCAATGTGCAGTCAAATTGCGGACATCCTGACTGCGTGCTGCCGCTTTGTGAACATTTAATATCGTTTAGGTGTCAATACGGTATTTCAAATGCTTTCGACGGATTCTAGCTTCCACCAGACAGTGCATGTATTTTCAGAAGGATTTTTCCCATTTTTACCCTAACGGCAGAGCCCAAAGGGAGAGTAATGTTTTAAAGGGTTTGTGGTTCTTTGTGTGACTCGATTAATTCGGAAGCTGGTTGTGGTTGCTAAATAATGTAACTTCTGTCTTGAATTTGATTCACTTTTCGACTCTTTGACGCTTTATGTTCTGACCTCAGCTTGTGGCATTAATCTAGCATACACATTATATGCATACCCACCCCGTTCATCGTATTCCGAGTCGCAGTAGCATCGCTACGTAATACACATACATCACTTTGGTCAGTCCGCAATAATTCCACATACGAGTAAGCATGGCATTAAACACAGCACTCGTGTTCGATTCGAGTGGGCTTATTGATTTTAGATTAATTACCGAGCTCTCCCGGCGACCGAGCTTTGAGCCATCCACGATCCTTTTAATTTATACGATATTTTGATTAAATCTAACCCGGTATGTAATTGTTGGGGAATTTCATTTTATACGTACCTACCTATGTTTGTCATGTGTTTAGACATCTGTGACCAATACGATTGACGTCCCGTGTTCTGTAGTGTTGCATCGTGTGTGGTGTTAACATAGTAGTCTTTATCCTTTGCGGTAATGCTGAACAACGGACTTCTCAGGGCGTCTTAGAACGTCTGATAGTAAGCTTTTCCCCGAATAGTACATGCTTAAAAGAATATTAATTGTTTATTTAATACTTACAGCACACATAATGCGGATTTAATGCCGAAAGCATTCTCTACTGGACAACCTTATGGTGATGTAGAGACAGACTGTGGTAGGTGCAATTGAGAAAATTGCGGATTTAATATTAATAATTTTTTACCGATTACCCTACACTTTTAGAATATTTTGTACCTATCATATGTTTGTAATTATTCTGTCAAAACTGTGCGTAAAACCAATATTTTTTTTAATGGTTATATATAACTGTTTTTTATTATGGGGTATTAAAATACGAATGTGTTTTCTCGACTTTTCTGGTAATAATTAGTTAAAAATGTCATTTGTGGCATTAAAAATATCTGGTGGTGTGTTATCAAAGCTTGTATCACTTATTTTTGTAAACAACAAAGTACTTAATGCAATACTAATATCGAACAAAAATGGCCGGATACGACGTGTTTTTTTTTTATTACGGCGCTGTGGTAGTGAAACGCGGGTGCATGACAATGTTCTTTTAGGTAGATTTCGTCAGATAAAATCTACCTATTGCCTTGCACCTAAAGTCGAGTTTTCCAAAAATTTCACCATAGGGGGTCTAGTTATGACCCCTAGAGCCCAAATCAACCGCTGTTTAAAAAGTTTGTATATATATTTAAATATGTAAACGTATGTATGTGGGACGCCAAGCAAAATTTAGCCACACTCTACAGGTCGCAATTATGCACCGATTGCCTTCAAACTTGGCCCAAAAATCGAAAAGGTCAAAACTTAGGTTAAGTTCGTGAATAGGCGGAATTCGTCTACGGAGGGCGGCGAGGAGGCGGTTTTTCGAAAATCAGTTTTTTGGCCATAACTTTTTTCCTTTGGATAATTTTTGAACCGTTTAACATTTTTATTATTCAGAGTAAGTATATGAACAATTTTGAAAATTGACCTTTTTTGATGCAACCCCTAACTTGGGGACGGTGTTGAAATTTTCAAAATGTTTAGAAAAAAAATTATATCTCCGAAACGGTAATATTTTTTTTTTTGACAGCAAATTGTTTATTCTACAATTTTTACTTTTCAAGTTTACCGATAAAACTTATAGTTTTTGAAATAAAAAATAATAACTGAAAAATTAAGGGCGTTTCCACACTAAAGTGTTACGGGAGGATTTTAAAATGTATGATAATCATTCACAACCATTAAGACGTTTAATTGTCAAACGTCAACAAAGTCGTTGCTATAACAACCAAGTTTTTTGGCTTCTGACGTATTCATAAAGGAGGTACTGCAAACAAAAACAAAAAATACTGACAAAAAGTCGGCCAGCGCAGCTGTGGCTAGCTATATATAGCCTCTGAATGAGAGGTTTTCTTTTTGAGCTATTATAAAAAGGGATTTTCTTTTTAGCTCTTCCCTAGTCGCTGGATAGATGGCGCTGAACTTAGTACGTTAATGCAAGGAACGGAACCTAAAAAAACTGATAATCAAACGATGATTGATTAACAAAGCGCGAGAAAACTAGGATATATTCGGAAGGTTAAGCAAACGAAACTGTCAGTCAACGAGCGTATATGACGTGACGCAATGTTTTTTATTCGAAGCGTTTTGGCTTTGGCACCAACTGTCGTAGTCAGTTCAACGCCATCTATAGAGTTCTTTGAAACTAAGTTTTTTTTAATACCTCAAAAAGAAAACCTCTCATTGCATAATGAAATTTAGTACAACATTGTAACACATCCGTTTGAATGATATTATGGTTACTATGACACTGGTTATTTTAATGTTGGCAATAAGCTAACTGTTTCAGATACTTTTAAGGATTTATAGCATGGGTGTAGATAAACTAGTTAATATTTCTTATGTAAGTGAATTTTTTATGGGAAATAAAGACCCGAAAATTTATTTAAAACATCCAATCATAAACTACCTAATATATAAGGTTTTGAGTTAGGTTCAGGTTACAAGAATAAGGTTTAACTTCGACTTGCCGCAGAATAATAAAATTAACATCTGAAGTAGTATTTGGAATGTATAGCACTTTTTTCGAACAGTCAATGTGACGCCAAACACAACGTATGACCTTTATGCGCCTAAAAATAAAATAAATATTCAATATATTCCGTTAACGATATAAATACTTTCAGCACCAGTAGAGAGTCCCTGCCTGAAGCTTTGATATTATTTAACCTATAGTTAATTGCATTTCGTTAGAAAACCTTAGATACGTTCACCATCACAAAGGCCGGCCATAATTACAAACCGGTCTATTGCAGACATATCGCAATACATAATAATTAAACAGACACACAGTTATTTGCCACAAACGTAATACAAGCTGATAGCTCGTTTAATTTCGTTATAAAATAATTTATATGCGGGCCGCCGCAAACCATATCGCCACGAACGAATTTATTTGTATAATTGTTAATCTGAGCTCAATACATTATATTGGCTGGACGGCACATAGGCGTTATTGTGCATTGGAAGCACAAATAGAAAATTGATAAAAATAAAATTACAATACAATCTTTGCGTCAACCCTTAAGTGCATTTCAGGGTTTTCCCTAAATGAAAATGTTTTCCAAACGCGCCTGTCGTATTAAATATCAAGAATCGTAGCTATATCACTAGTTCTGAATTCAGTTACAAGTTCTATTTCAGTTTGCATATTTAGTCAAATTATTTCAACACGACATTTTTCCGATAAATAAATAATAATTATGTGAAATATAAATAAATAAATGTTAGTGTGGTTTGCTCCCTGATCCGACTCTGAATATTATCTACACTACTACTACTACAACAGCCCATAACGTCCACTGCTGGACATAAGCCTCTCCCATGATGGGAGGAATTTGCCGTAAACTCCACGCTTGGCAGGCGGATTGGAGATCGCAGTGATGAAAGACTAACAGAAAACGCTGCTGCCCATTCTCTGGTCTACGGAGGCACAAGGTGTTCTGCCTCAGACATTAGTCGCCTTATACGACACCCGTGAGTGTAATGGGTTGGTTCTATTCTACTCTGCCGGATACCACACGGCCAATATTACACGAAACAGCAATAAGAGCAAGAGGATGGTCAGTGTCGTGGTGTCCGAACATTGGTCTGCGCGCGCGACAGAAGCTTGCTTTTTTAACAGCGACGTACCAGCACTAGGGCGCACCGTGATGTTGATGTCATCGGGCTTATTACGCACCGTATTAGACTCGAACTAGTCAGAAAACAGTTTCTATTTTTTCTTATTGAAGCTGAAAATATAACTTAATGCGTGGTAAGTATACAAGGATTAATACAAAATCATAATGTACTTTTTTTTTAACCAGACGAACTTCGTTTGTAATCTACTTTGTTAATTATACATATTATAGTATACAGCTCCTTTTGATATCTCATGGCTTACCACTTGAAACTACTTATTTCTCGCGGGAAAAGTGTTAGTAAAACATGAGTGAACTCTACATTTTGTGAATTGTACAAACGCTCTGAGTTTTTGAGAGTGGTATGATAATATTATTATAATTTCAATCATAATTATTGTGTGTTCTAATTAGTTTTGGGAGGGAAACAATTTTCGAGAAACTCGAGCACACATTTGCGTCCGCATGGGTTCTGAAAATGGTACCGTGTATAGAGTCGGCACACTTCGGCTAAGGCATTGTATAAACGACCGAGTGCGCGCTGCGAGCTGTCATTGTTGCCGCGCACCATTGTCCTTGCGTGCATGCTTATTTTGGGCAATACTCCGCCTGTAAGCCTACAAAAGCATAAAACTCGTGGGCTTCTATGGCGTAGTCGTATAAGCATAGAAATAGTTAAGATAAGATTTCTTTATTTGTTTAAACATTGTATACATACAAGAGCATACAAGATGTTACATTGTTTTAGTCCAGACATGTTGAGCTGTAAATATCGGCGTACAAATATACGCGTGCGTTTCAAGTGTTGTATGTGTTATTCTTCAAATTTTTGTATGAATTACAAAATTTTATACCTACTATAAAATTATGTAATTCATACAAAAATGTTCTTAGACCTTAACAGTTAAAAACAACAGATCACAAGTGACACTTGTCTCAGAATAGGATATTACTTTTCCTTTTATCCGCGACCTTTGATCCTATAACCATTATTCAAATGCCTCGTATATAAACGTCTAAAATGAATGTAGACGTGGGTGAGTGCAGCCACAAGCCACAATGCAAGTTGGTTGTAACAAGAGGGAGCACTTTTGTCAGCAGGCTGTAATCCGCGTTTGATTGCGGCGGATCGCTCCATACCTCATTAATATCGGCGGGCCGGCGCTTTTTATTGCTGCCTTTCGTCAATATGGAGGAGTGAGACTAAGGAGGCTAGCTCATTGAACGTTATGGTTTTGAGGTTTTGGTTCTATCGGTATTATGTGTAGTTTGAGAAAGTTGTTACAATAAGTACTGGCTGGAATTAAATACTAATTTAAAATGCTGAAAATTCTTCAAGGAAGTTTAGTATATTTTTGAATCCCATGGATTTTGCTTTTTTGTCTAAATGGGATCCTAAATACATATGGTACTATGGCCATAGTTTCCAGGACATGAAACTATGACCACAGTTTCATATACAGGAAGGAATAAGTCGAATTCATGAAAGTTTATAAGTTTTGCAATTTGTAGTCACCTCCGTGACACTGTCGGTGTGTTTCAGCCACAATAAAATGTATTTAAACTTGGACTTAGTTTGTCCGCCTTCGTGAAAATACATTCCCACATAAAAGTAATAGTAGTTAAATTCTTGTTTAAATATATTATCTAAAGATTCGTATTGTAATGGTACCAATATATACAGAGCAAGCAATGAATTGAGTACAAATTGATCGTCAACTGTTGCCTGTTTGTACTAGTAGTCTCTAAAACAGCAATAATTAATGTTGGCAGTGTTGCCAGCCCCACAACAACACACAGCACAAACACTAGTTGTTGGTTGGTACTGCGTGGGCTATGTTTACCTACTCAACAATTATACAACAACGCAATTTACATACATACACACACGAACAACTCGTTATAGTAAAATAACATTCATTAAGTACACAGCACAGTCAGCACAGTTTTGTCTCTTAATAGTTTATGCGCAGGTACGCATAAATTATTAGGAGACAAAACTGTACGAACTAATCAGTGACCTAATCCACCACTATGACTCCACAAACACTTCATCATCATCATCATAATTACGAAATGAACGACGTCCACTGCTCGACATAGGCCTCCCCCAAGCGGTGCCACGTCACGCAGTCTTACAGTTTTTATAGCATCCAGTGGATTCACGCGGACATACAACAACAAGTGATCCACTTTTTTTATAAAATTGTCTCACACCTGCCAAATCATCACACCTGTGTTTCCCTAAGGGTTACTTATAGAAGCGTATTTATGTTAGGGCACTCTCATTTCGTCAGTTATACGTTTTTATATTGCCATGTCGTTCTTATGGCACCATAAAACATCTGGTACAATAAAAGTCTGTCAAAGACATCAGGCTTTTAAGGTTTGCATGCAGTAACTAAAGTACTTGCAAACACTTCTTACCTCCATGTCAAGACCATAACCTTAACAACTATCGTGGTAAACATTAACATTCAATAATGTAAGAGTCGTTACATCTGAAAACGTGCTTAACTAGACAGTCACAACGTATCTATACAACCCTCCCAATTATTACTCAACTCTCAATTACCAACATCACAAGCTCAACCCTAACGCGCTATCTGCGCCATAACCCGTAAGTGCCAACTTTGCGCCACACTCCCGGTTACCCGTGAGTTGCGCAACTTCGTTCGCCTACCAATAAGACAACTATCTCGGATCGAAGAGGTACTAATGCACGGATCGCTCCGTGGATCGCTCCGTACAGCACTCCCGAGGCCAGATATTGTAAAGTTCCCATCAAACTGTTCTTGGTATCAGCAAGTCAAATATAAGGGAGGGCCCACAGTGCCAAACGCGGGCTGCTTTACATAAAGTTAATGTTCTCTGTGCTGATGCTGTGGGACTTGTATGTGAATTTATTTACCGTTACGATGTATATTTGAGTTTGGGCGTATGAATTGAGCGCGTGTTCTAATTAAAAGTATATTGTCTAGAGACTCAGAGATAGTGACATTTTATTTCATGTAAGTTATCTCAGCACTGTTTAACTTTAATCAATAATCTTGCATCCTTTTTAACGAAGCTATAACTTTTATAGTGAACATGAATGTATGGATTAGTATAAAGAGACACAGTGAGCTGAAACTTGTTAATGTTCTAAGGCACATTTCTCAAATCAAACTTCATCATCATCATATCTCTGCTCTTTTCCCCTGGTACGTACTTGGGGTCGGCGCAAAACGTATCTCTCTTGTTTTCTCCAAACAAACTTACCGCTTCCTAAATCGCTCTTACAACCGTCTCCGCCTCCGTCTCTCAGTATGCCCCAGAGTGTTATCAAGGGTGGTCCTCAGGGACGCATCATCGTTACACTTGCCGGAATAATTTCCATTGTAAAAGCAAACAGAGAGCAGCGGGAATACTCCCGCCTGCCCGCCTCGGCCGCTTAGCTGACGATATCTAATGTAAGCGTGTACGGAACACTGACTGATGGCTTTTTTGAATGATGTTTTACAAACAGGAATTGTAAGGTATCGGTTCTGATTAGCATAATGAATCGTGAAGTGAGAGTGTAGACGTATACGTACGTACGTACGTACGTACGTATGTGTTAACATATGTTATATACATCTGCAACATGAATGTGTGAATAGATATGGAGTGCCTGACAATGCATTCCTCGGAAACAGTTAAATAGTTCATGAGGCAGAGCTTACATCGATTCCAACGAATGGGAGCATAAGCTCAGATTTAGCACGTAACTTTGTTGCAACGGTAGACTGGAGAGCTCCCTCTAGCATTAGCTATGATACTAACGGTGACTTTCAGTTTTAGTGATCGCGTTCAGTTGCACTGCTGGTGAAATAAGTGAGGAAAGACTAAGTAGAGAATGCTAATCCCCCTTACACCTTAGGAAGCAAAACCTCCTTCAGCATCAAGGGAAGCCGAAACATGGCGACGGCAAATCAAAATTAATAATAATATCAAACAGCAGGAGTGCGTCGCCGTCAATATGATAAGCCGGGGGTGTCTACTCCCCCAGGGCTCGGGTGCCGGTGTCAGCCGGTCCGGTGCCGGCGCCGACACAAAGCCGGCTGCAAGCAGTGTCGGCACGCGGCTAGCTGAATTTCTAATTAATCCACTGAGACTGAAGATTCCGCTTGCTTAGGTACCATTTATCATTGGAAGATTTTGGACTTGTTAATTATGAAAAGTTTTATGGACAATAGTGTCATAATTTTTATAGTTTGGGGGTTCCTTTCGTTGTCCTGATTTCTACCATAAGTATGTTTTTTTTTTACATTTTGAGAAATACTAAATTCTTTTTCTTATGAGAAATCCAGCAGCGTCCTTCCAGGTCATTCGCAAATCTGTACGTAATAAATATATTCCAAAACCATAAATTATGTTTCTGCGGCCATATTTAAACCTTTGTTGATGTCTTGATGGTTATAACGTATGTCTTGGGAACATTGACGTCACGACATGTCGTCCATCCCATCGATCATGTGTGTAAACATAAGGCTGGACAATATCGAGTATAATCAGATTGGGCGTTATAGTCTGGCCGAGGCTCTGGGCTTGGCAGTTGTTTAGACATGTTATAGTCCTCAATAGTATATTTTGCTCGTTTGTTTTTCCATGCCCATCACAGTTTAGTCCAAAGAAACCGTTTAATTGCTCGGTAATGACATCACAAGAATCATCGATATGCTCATTCGCAGTAACAATGCTCTGTATTTTTGCTAGTCACTTGCCTATATGTAATAATCTTTTTCATTTGACATCATAACGTTACTTTTTAGGGTTCCGTAGTCCTGACAAAGACCGTTAGTACTAGAAAGCTGTAATTTTGTAGGGGTGTGTATATCAATTACGCCGACCAAGTGGTAAAATAAAATGTTGAAAAATATTTCTATTTTATTTTATATAGCTCCCCTTACATGTGAAGTGGGGATGAATTTTTTTTCTTCGTCTACCTCATCTGTGGGGTATCGTTGAATAGGTCTTTTAAAATGACATAAGGGATGCTAATACTATTTTTCGATTAAATGCTCCATTTACGAAATATTAAACTATAAATTGCAAATTTTTGCTCTAGTAGGGCTTCCCCCCCGTCTAAAAGCTAAACTGCTAGCTTGATAAATCTTGAAAATTTCAAGATGATAGTGCATTTCATGAACTCTAAAGGAAAAATATAGCGGTTAAGATACTTTATTAGTTTAGGCAGTAATAGTTGTTGAACTAAGGTGCTGGATTTGAATTTTGTATCAAATACAAAATCCTTAGAATAAATCAAATCCATCAAATCATTTATTTCTTTGCAAAAATGGGTAATTGGTACATAGATGTTTTCTTATATAACATAGTCCTCCATATTCTACCGTCGCATAGGCATGCAAATATTCAATTCTAAAATCAAAGAATTGTATTGAGACCGAATAAATTAAGATGTCAAATCATTAGGTAATTCTAATGATTTGACATCTTAATTTCTTCGGTATAATTATAAAATATATAAACACATAATTAAATGAGAAAATGAAAAAATAATGTCAATCGGAATGATACATGTCAATAAGAAGAATAAAAAAATTAAATGTCAGAATATAACTATTCTGACATTTAATTTTTTTATTCTTCTTATTGACATGTACCATTCCATGTATGTCATCATAATAATAGTTTGTCAATCAGTACAGCGATTTATCATTAAGGAAGTCGTCAATTGTGTAATAACAATTCTCAACTAATATTTGGTTTAGAGCCCTTTTAAATTTTATTACAGTCATATTTTTTATTACATCAGGTACTTTATTTTATATGCGTGGGGCAATGCCAAAAAAACTGTTCTGCATTGGGCAGTTTTACATTTCACTTGACATAGTTGGTTTACATATTGAGTTCGTATCGGATTTTTCTGACTGCTGACAGTTTTTCAAATAATTGTGAATTATTTTTTACAAATAGAGCTGTTTTCAAAATGTATAAAGACAAAAAATATAAAGATTTAAAACAGGGAAGACAGCTATCAGTTGTTTTAAGACATACACATCGCTTTACAGACCATATACATCGCTTCTGCACTCTAAATACTAGTTCGTTATCGGTAGACTGCCCCCAGAATATAATGCCATACCGTAAAACAGAGGCAACAAGTCCTTGGTGGGCTGCTAAAAGAGCCTGACTGTTGACTTTTTTTGAAGGTTGATGGAGAGCATACGCGGATTTACTGACTTTTTTTGCATACAACTTCAATATGCGGTTTCCAAGTCAGTTTGCTGTCGATCACTATACTTCGCCTGATTTGATTCTTCGAAATTATAGCCTTGGTAAGCAATATTAACATTTGGGTTTTCACTGCGTTGATGAAATTGCATTTTTTTTGTCTTACTTAGGTTTATTACTAAATTATTATTGTTTAAACAATTTATTATGGCATGTAAACAATTATTTATGTCCTGATCGTAATTATTATGATGTGCACATTTAATTACAACTGTCATCCGCAAAGAGAACCATTATGTTTGTTGTTACTTTCGGGATATCGTTAATATATATTAAAAAGAGTGGTGGCCCCAGTACGCTACCCTGTGGAACACCGTATTTTATGTGCCTGGTTTAGATACATATATCGTCCACTTGCGACGACAGTGTAACATCTCGAAAACCGTAATTTTACAGAAAACGACTTTTAAACTTCAAAATGAGCATAACTCTTAAATTGTTGTCAAGATAGCTTTATTATGTATGAGGTTAATAGAGTATAACTAATACTGAAATGAAATATAAAAAAAAAAACACATTTGGAACCAAATTAACTTCATTTATAGAGTTTGAAAAAAAAAAAGAAAACTTATCACGTTGTTCCAGAAAAAAAGGAAGTTTACAAGGTGGTAAGTTTAGTTGTCACGTTGAAGATGACGTATAAATTAACATTTAACCAAGTTATATAAAAATAAAACATTATTCTTGAAAAATAGTTCTTTATTGTAGGAATAATAGAATCAGTCAACATAGTGGTAACTATTTTAATCATACCATTTTGTTACGTTAACTTACACTTTGACTTATAAAAAAGTTATAATTATTAAGACACTACTGTATTTTTTCACCTGTAAGTAAAGGCATTATTAGCTATTTAATTAGGCACTTATGTATGATTGACTAGTATTGTCTTAGATCTGTCCACTTGGCTGTCGAGTGTGTAGAAGATTTTGTACTATACTCACATTTCTTTTACATATTCTAAAAAATAATTCGTATCAAAGCGCACATGAAAATGTAACAATCTAGACTATAAAAAAACAATTTCGTAAACTATTACAAAAACAAAATAGTACGTAAGACCTATCTAAGTAGAGACTTAGGAACTAGCGACTTTATAGATAATAACTAAATAACAGTTTGATACTCATAGGAACATTATCAATACACAATAACAAAAACATAGGAACATTAGTGAGATTAATCAGTCATATAAAATCAGTCTTATAAGTAATTAAAGTAAGTATATTTTAAACAATGTATCAAATTTAAAAGAACTACAAACTTTCGAAAAAAGCCCTGTAATAGCCAGGAATGTGGTTACCATTTAGCAGTGAAAGAAGATCCTGTTTTTTCTTTTCGGCCAATCCCGGTTTTCTATCGAAGGCGTTCTTTAGTTGAATTGCATTAACAGGCTTCTTTTTTATTACCACAGCTCTCTTCATTTCGTCCGCGTAAGACGTACGATAGTAGATCGCATGGGGATCATCTTTTAGCACTCGAATCCCTTTTATTTCAGAAGTTTTTACGACGTTCTGATCTTCATCCTTGTGAATCGCAAAATTCATTTAATTAAGAACAGCCTTCCAATCATAAATGTCACTGTAACATAATTCATTTACATGAATTGGCTCTGACTTTTTTCTTGCAGCTTTGATCGCCCCAATAAATCCTTCAGGTGTAAAAATAGGTCCACTTCTCAACTGCCTTTTTACCTGGCGTTCTATTTGGGAGTGGGCCGAGTCTCCCTCATTCTGTGTGTGTCCTTTAATGAGAAATTTGTGTGTAATAGACTTTATGTTTCGAAGGTTCTGAACAGCATAGAGATACATAGCCATCATGAACTTATTCTTCTGCTGGCCAGCACAGTTGTCGGAGTAAAAAACAACGTCCATTGAATTTTGCCCTTCAGAAATCTTCTTTAAGAACTGGAAAACGCAGGTGGCAATCTCGTTCACACCCCTATGGGCCTGCGCTTCATCCCACACGTAACTTTCAACGGAGTTTGTTTTGAGATCATAAATTGTCAGGTTCAATACGTTCAGTTTTGATTTATAATAGAAAACGGATGTGTCTCCTTTCGGGCACTGAAACACAGCTTGAAGATCGAAAACGGCCACAAAAATGTCCTTGTCTTTTTTATCTTTCTCCTTCTCAATTCGCGACATCCGTGAGATGTGGTGAGTGGTGAGATAGAAATTGCTCCTTTTTATTTTCCTTTTCTTCATCTGTACTTAGTTTATAAGCTTCGCAAAGTTCGCACGCATCTTTTTTGGGAATAAAAAAAGATATATTAAAATCCTGAGTAAAGATGCGGTAGAACATGATGTAATTTGCGTAGGGAATATTTTGGGTCTTGCAATTCTCAACGTAGTCTCGGTGTATATCGGAAATAGTTTTACTCCCATCAATGTAATGCCGCTTGGAATTTGCTCGGATGTAATGCGACTCTATTTTTGGTATGGCTTCGATAAAAGCTTTAACTCCAGTTTTAATTGTTTCGTCAACATGGGCATGATTTTTGTGACATCCACGATTGTCTTTGATCAAAGAAATGTTTGTATTTTTATTCTTTTTTTTTGTGCGGTTTCTATAGGTCTATTGTTGATGTCTAAAGTGTTTTTAAAAAAGGTTTTACAAACTCTGATCTTAACCCCAGACACTGTAAAATAGTAAGCATTATTGTTTTCTCGCTTTGGTGCTATTGTTCCGTCAGAATCAATTCTGACATATCGCTGGGCTGGTTTCACCTCTTCTAAAGACTGAATTATAAATGACCACTGTCTTTCAATTTCACCCAAATCCCAGTACTCTTTCAAAAGTTGTTGTCGTTGAATTTCCGTTATATTTGCGTGACATTTAAATTTACAGGTTTCTTTACAGGGGGGTTTAATTCTTCGTTCTGGAATATCTTTTTGAGTTTTTGCTGATTTATAAGGTTTCCCACTATTTCTCAATTTCTTTGCAATATTCTTCTTCCATTTTTTTTCCTGTCTTGGCCTTTTTTCCCTTTTTTAGTAGGAGTTTCAACAGTAGTAGGAGGATTTTCAGATTCTGTTGCAGCGACGACGCCAGATTCAACTGGAGGCGATTGGTTTTCGGTACTTAAAGTATCAGGTGCATCGATTGAATTTTCATTAGAAGTGAAAATTACTGAGTCGATGACTGACCTTCCTTCTTGGTTTGTCGTTTGCTGACTAGACGCAGCTGTCGGAACATTATCTTGACTAGACGCAGCTGTCGGAACATTATCACTCACATCATTGAAGGAAAATGCAAATCGATGTTTTTCTTGAATCTCTTTATAGTCGGGGTCTTTTACGGAGTCATCGCTGTCCTCAGAGAAAGATGAAGAACTTGAAGAGCTGCTACTCGATTCACTCGAAGAAGATGAACTCATCGATACACTGCGATGGCGATGTGTTTGTGTCGTTTTTCGATCATCTACTATTTCATCGTCGTTAACAGTTTTTAAATCCAGGTTATTACGAGCAACTGAGGTACTTGAAGAAGATAAACTCGGTGATACACTGCGATGGAGATGAGTTTGAGTCGTTTGTTGGTCGTCAACTGTTTCATCGTTGTAAACAGTTTTTGAACTCGGGTTGTTACGAGCCACTAGGTTGCTACTGGGCAAAGCCTCGTCCATTTCTTTTTGTGCTAATTGCAATATTCGTTTAGATCTTGTCCCCATCTGTAAAGATCACGGGAGTTTTATATTGCTGTTTAGTGTATACAACGTGACAAATGAACATACCATACAATTTTATCAATATGTACTCTGCAACAACAGAACATTAACAAATGACCCACAACATATTTCCAGTTTAAGAGAAACATGTATCATCTACAACGTTACAATTCAAAATGACGCGGTGATACTGTGATTTTCTTACAAGAAAAACGTGACATCCAAAACTTATCTCGTTCACTTCGCTCGATGTTTTACAAGAACACTGTGATAAGTATGACGTGCCACATTGTCGAATAAAAGAAAATTAATAAAAGAGACTCACCTTTATCACCTAAATCGTGGTAACCTCGTGATGTCACGTTTTTCACGAAAACCGAGAGCACTTCACACCTCGAAGCTCAAGTGACAACTGAACTGTCACTGTGTCGTAGCCAACTAGATAAAAAAACGAGACAGCGCTACACTGTGATATTTTATCTCTTTCTCTCATTTACCTTGTTGTTTTTGCAGTAAAAAATATCCCGTTTTTGAAGATAATCGAACGCGAGATCGCGATTCAGAATATCAGTAAAACAAAAAATCGTGTAATTCGAGATGTCGCACTGTCGTCGCAAGTGGACGATATTATGGTTTCTATTTTACTCTTCGGACAAATTCTGGAAATTTCTGTGTATTGAAGTCTATTACTTAAGTACGATTCTACCAACTGAACGATGTTCCCTCTTACACCGTAACTCGTTCTATATTGTTATAACGGACTACTACGGAAACTTATACTGCGCGTGGCCCGACACGCACTTGGCCGGTTTTTCTAACGTCACAAAACTTTATGTCTGAATAGTGAAGCCGTCATCGATCACTGTCGCCATCAGCGGGACAACTGTATATACTTATGTTTTTGGATTCATCATAATTATATTAGATTATAGAATCAAGCGTTAGTTTGCGTTACTTGTTTTAATGTCATAGTATATTATTATGTTTTACTTACATTCGGTAAAATGCTTACTTAGCAATTTCGATATGAAAGCTTAAATACGTAGAGTTGTTTCGTTTCAAAATTTCCAAAGTAATTGAATACCCTTTGGTAATGCTCAAGTGGGCTATAGAACAAAATAGTTTTGTGTAACATACACCAGAATCGAATGTCGTGCTAACATCGTTGCAGGAATGAGGTTCATAGAAAATAGCATCGACGAGCCAGTTCGTTAAGTCCGTCACGAACGACCCGCTATGTGTCGACGGAGGGACAATGCTTCATGTTACCAACATCCAATTGTGGAAACTAGTTTGTGGATTACAACTGAAATTCAATATCACCTTTGTGCGCCGTCAAAATTCAAACTTCAGCAATATAGCATGAATCGCGGTTCTATGAAAGACACGACTCAGCTCCGAGACTTGACTCAGTTCCGAATTGACACCGCGTTTGTGAATATGGGATATTATGATTTAGTCATAGATGTCATTTACTTTTGTATGTTATTGTAATAAATTATTCAATAAGTACATCAATGAATTAACTTATATAATAATCTATATATAAACAATAGCTGTTGCCCGCGGCTTTGCTCGCGTGAAGTTTGGTTACTGTCCCACTGGATCGTACTAGACTGATAAATAGTGTCCTACATGTTAATCCAAGTTATAAACTATCTATGTGCCAAATTTCATAATCATCACAATAATTTTCATTAAAAAACACCATCACCCTCATCATCACAATCACCATTACTGTCAAAACCACCATCACCATCACTATCACAATCACCATCACAAACACCATCACCATTACAATATCCATCACTATCGCTATCACGATCAGGTCAGTATATCTACGAAAACGTAATGTACGTCAGAAAAAATCTGCATGTTTTTGGTAAAAGAGGTGACAAACATAATTACAGTACTGGAAATAGGGACCAACTAGTTCAGCCAGGCTTCAGACTCGCTAAACTAGACTCATTTTTCATGGGGTTTGAGATGCTATAATACGGTTTATGTATAAAACAGTTTTCTTGGGAATCACGCTCGATTCAAGGTTACAATGGGGTCCTCATTTAACATCTCTTGCAGGACGGCTGAGCTCAGCAGCATATGCTGTTAGAAAAATCCGTCAATTTACTGATATTGATACCGCGAGGCTAGTCTATTTTAGTTATTTTCATAGTATTATGTCATACGGTATTTTACTATGGGGACGGGCTGCAGACATCGAGTCTATATTTATTCTGCAGAAAAGAGCCATCAGAGCCATTTATGAATTACGTAGACGCGATTCTCTAAGAAAACTGTTTAAGGAAAATAATATCATGACAGTACCTTGTCAATACATCTATGAAAACATCATGTACGTTAGGAAAAATCGGCCATTTATTCAGTAGAAGAGGTGACAGACACCACTATAACACTAGAAATAGGGACCAACTAGTTCAGCCAGGTTTCAGGCTTGCTAAAGTTGATTCATCTTTCATGGGGTACTGTTTGAAATGTTACAATAAAATACCTCCCCACATTCTTCAACTGAACGAGACGAAATTTAAATCTTGTATAAAACGCACACTATGTAGGCAAGCATATTATAAGTTGGGGGATTACATTGATGATAAAAATGCTTGGCTAAATGCTGGTCCTGCTCCACAACCATAGGGGCAAACTAATTGATTGTACTGGTCGGGCATTATTTGAGTCTATCGACACGCAAAGAAGAAGAAGAAGAATTGATTCCCATGTTGATGTATTGTGGAAGCGGCAGAAGATTGTAAAAAAATATACCTACTTGCATTGTGTAGATTCCAGTTCTTAGTATTATATAATTGCATAGCACATGTGTGAGTACTTTGTATTGTTCAGCCACCATTTACATTTAGTTATCTTTCATTGACTTGAATATGCGTTGGTGGCTGAGAGAATGTCATGCTCACTCAAATGTCTCGCTGATGGTGGCGCGTGTGTCGGGTCATTTAATTCCCTTCAATATGGTTGAGTTGAATGGCGCCGATGCGCGCGTCATGTTCGTGAGCGGGCGCTGTCAGTTGGGTTTGGTCATCTCTTGGCTGCCAGGGTTTATTTTAATTCGTTTGTTGTTAAATTGTTGTCTTTTTCTACTCTGGACGCTCTTAATGTGCACGTCTTTCTACATCGTTCTCACATATATGTATAATTTCAAAATTAATGATGTAACCAAGATTTTGTAACAATATTTTGATTCAAAAGAGTGTCCATGGAGTTTCATGCCCGTTCTTCTCCATAGAGATCTACGCTAGGGAATGGGCAACTACAGTACTTTCTCAAGTTATTATGCCTTGTGGCTGGGACTGTAGGTTTGTTTTTTATTTGTAATTTCGACATTCAAAAGTGCCGTACTGGTCTAATTGATATAAATGCTTTGAGTTTGAGTTTGAATAAAATTCCACAAAGTATTCTTAAACTGAATGAGACAAAATTTAAAACATGCATCAAACGCACACTATGTAAGCAAGCTTATTACAAGTTGGGCGATTATATCGCTGATAAAAATGCGTGGCCCAATGATGGTCTTGCTCCACATGGACAGGGGCGCATAAATTGATAGCATTAAATAGGACTGTTGGAGCTGCTGAAGATTGTACAACTATCTTTGCATTGTATAGAATCAATCTCTAGTATTATATAATCGCATAACCCATATTGTGTGAGTACTATGTACTAGAAAGCTATAATTCAGTAAAATCCTACGTCTTTTCTTGACTTGAATGTGCCCTGGCGGTGAGAGTATGTCATGCTCACTCTAATGTCTCGCTGATGGTGGCGCGTGTGTCGGATCATTTAGTTCCCTTCAAAATGGTTGAGTTGAATGGTGCTGATCCATGTGTCATGTTCGTGAACGGGCGCTGTCAGTTGTGACTGGTCATCTCTTAGTTCCCATGGCTTATTTGAATTGACACACGGCTTTCTAAATTATAAAATGTCAATCATCTGGAGATGACAGGAGCCAGGTGGTGGAATTTTAAGTCTACGTCTGGAGCTGAAAGGCATCACAAGTCTTGAATGTTATGAGAGTGACCAGAGGAAGTTTCTCTCTACTGTGATTTATAAGTTAACGCGTACCTGTGCAGTGTCTTAGCATCTGTTGCCCAGGCTATAGGAGTGACGACCCTCCATCCTCCCTTACGATCTGAGTAAACTGACGTCTTCCGGCTCAGCAGAAAGAAAACTAAGTCCTCCGGCCCTCCGAGAGGAAGATTGACGGCCTCCGCCTCCTCGGCTGCAATGACGAAGCCTCGACCAGTTCTACCGATGGAAGACGAAGCCTGATGTCCCTCGGCCACTACTACAGCCCAGAGGCCCGCCTTTCTCCGGTTCATCTCACGTTAATATTTATTTTCATTCACCAGCTTCTCTGCCCTAGTGAAGGTTTAGTTTTCAAATCATATTATCATATTTATTTTATTTATAATCATATTTAGTTTTGAAATTCGACATTTTTCATTTATTTTTTCAAAATTTCTCTTTCTTTGTTCTAATATGAAAAGTTTACTTGAAATTTGTAGCGTTTTTTGATGATGGATCAATTTTTTTCTAAGCTGTGTAAAAAAAAACTAGGTATTGGCATACCTAGTTTTTTAAGCTTCTACTCCGTTAACCATTTTTTTTGGAAAGTGATAAAAAAGTCATCCGGTATTATTTAGAAGATATAATAAATCTGTAGTAAAATCGTTTTTGTACATCGAAAATATTAAAAAAAAAAAAAATGGCCAGGGTCATCATCGGCCTAGCTTTTTCCCAACTATGTTGGGGTCGGCTTCCAGTCTAACCGGTTGCAGCTGAATACCAGTATTTTACATGGAGCGACTGCCTGTCTGACCTCCACACAACCCAGTTAGTACTGGGTAACACGATACCCCTTGGTAAGACTAGTTGTCAGACTTTTTGGGCCACTGACTACCTGTAACGACTGTCAAAGATCTACAAGTGACAGCCGGGACCAACAGCTTAACGTGCTTTCCGAGGCACGGAGGAAACTTTGTAAGTAAGAATGGTCACCCATCCACATACCAACCTAGGCAAGCAATAAATTTCCAGGGTGTGAAAGGATAACCAACAGAACTCATTTCCAGCATTTTTGTTTTTTTTTCGTTTTGTCTGTTTCGATGATCAAGCATCACGTAAAATTTACGAAACCAATGTAGATAACTTTTAATTATTAAAATTGTGCGTATCTTGAGGTATTATTTAGTTTTTATTTCATCGTAATCGGTTAATTCTATCAAAAGATATATGATTTTTTGTGTTCAAGAAGAACTAATCATCAAATGTAAGATGCAGTGACATCTATTGTACTAATATGGTACCATATTAGTACAATAGATGTCACTGCATGGTTGAGTCACAGTCTCTCTAAGTTAGAGAGACTGTGAGAGAGAGACAGGGTTAGAGACTCTAATCCTGTCTCTCTCTCATGTGACGCAGACGAAGTTGCGCGGGACAGCTAGTTAAAATTAAATATTTGCCAAAAAAAAGGACAAATTTATGTAAAATAAACTAACAAAACACTACTAACTAATTAAACAACAGGACGTTTAGTGCTCATTTACGGAGACGCGGCGCGTCGGGCGGCGCCGCATTGTGCGGTGCGTCATGCGGCGTATTGCGCGTTTTTCCGTTTACGGAGAGGCGGTGTCATCTGCCATAATGTTTGTATTTGCGCGTGCGAAGCCGCGTGTTTGCAACGCTGCATTTCAGCAAATGGGCGTAAAATCGCTTCTCCGTAAACGTTTTCATACATCGTCATTTAGTATATGTTTAAATTGAAAGAGGGCCGCGCCGCACAACGCGCCGTGCGATGCGCCGCGACTCCGTAAATGAGCCCTTAGACCACATCATCGAAACGTGCCCAAAAGACTGGTAGCATTGCACGTTGAATGGCAATGCTAATTCTTTGGCCAAAGAAAGTGCCAGCCCTCTGGTCACGCGAAGTGTCGACCAATCGGCGAGAAATATATTCATCATAGACTGTTTCATATCTTTGTTTTTCTCGCATCGTTTAAATCTTAAAATTATTATCGTTTTGCATTGGTTTAGACTTTATGAGGTAAAAAAACAAAACTTATTCTGAATTGATGCTCATATAGGTACTCCAACATCAATCACGCTTTGTCAATAGACACCGTCGTGTCTCGTAGAATCCTTCGCGCCGTTGACCCTTTGCTAACATTTGATCAGTTTTCAAAATAACTAGCCAGTGGAAGATCGAATCTTATGTGTAAAGGGCGCGATGTGTTTATTCGATTTATTGATCGTGGTTTTATTATAATTCTGTTATTTTTATTCTATGCTTTTATTTCCTAAATCAAAAAGTCAACATTGCGGTCTGATATCAATCACGGTGAGTCGGTGGTCACGTCACGATCGTGGGCGCAGATCCATCACCCCGTGACCCTCGAATATTTGCTCTCAATGATTGAATATGACGAGCCCCCGATTATATTGGAGATTAGGCGACAGTTGAAACTGGACACGGGGAGTTACGGCCTTTGTGCCAGTGAGGGAATGACTCGGCAGGATTAATCTTTTAATATCGCTATGGATGAATTATGCCCATTCATCTGAAATGCTAATATGGATGAGATGAATATCTCTGGAGCCTTTAACCAAGGAAAAAGAACAAAGAAGACCAGTCTTTTAATGTTAAAAAATTATTAAATTCATTACCCACATCTCTTTATTGTAATGTCAGTGTCAATATCAATCCCAACATAAAGAAGGATTATTAGTGGCTACTATTATTGGTACTTCCATCACGGTGTTTCATCTATAGGCTGGTAGGTGTTAAGTTCCTTTCTTGAAATGTGGTTAAACTGAG
Source organism: Xestia sexstrigata (assembly GCA_941918905.2). NCBI lineage: Eukaryota > Metazoa > Arthropoda > Insecta > Lepidoptera > Noctuidae > Xestia > Xestia sexstrigata. The sequence goes on from OW799201.2 coordinate 25,216,031, forward strand.
CGAACCGGACAGTGGACTGGCCGTGGACATAGGTATTTGACAGAATTCCAGTACTTTATCTTTCAAAGCCCGTTCCGTTCAGTTTGACCGCACCTTTACACATTAAATTGCAGATAATTCCTAGTACATCTTAGTACAAGACACAATCAGCTTCTCGGCATCGATCAGTCTCTGCGTCTCTGTTCTGCCTCAGCGCCCGCTGGTTTATCACGCTGACCCGAGCTAATTTTCGCACAGATTGACTGGCCAAGGAATTCGATTACAAAATCTTACGAGTATGAGGGTGTTGGGTAAACCGTACGACAACATTCTTAAAAGCTTTGATACTCTAGAAGAAAATGTGCTGGCTATGTGTTACTTTGCTCGTCATGAGGGAATACAGCCAAATAAATAGCTATAGTTGGGTGGATCTATTAAGGCAAAAGAAGTCGTGACGAAATGACATTGTACTATTTATTGAACATTGTTTCATGAATGCGACGTGAGCCTTAAACCAAAGTTGCATTGCTGAGTTATATGTAAACAAGTAGCTTTAATTTAGGTCTACTTTCATCTCACGAATAACTTTAGTGTTAACCTATTTCAGCATAGTTGAAATACGTGGAATTCTCAAACACGACGTTTGGGAATTTCAGCAATTTACTTTGTTTATTCCAGTTTGTATGTTATTTATTAGTACAACTACACGAGTAAGTTATGTTGGAATTATGAGCATCGTTTTGCTTGGTCGTGTGAAAAGGGTCACGTTGTGGCGATATCAGCCTGTTGGCGAGTCGCGTTAACGTTATACATTTGACCCTTCTGCACCAAATGACGCTACATAATCACTACCTATAAAAATCCGTGGCTAGTTATCTTCTCGAGACAATTTCATTATAGAACGGTGCTAAATCTCTTTTAAATGACGTTTTATACTGAATGTAGATGTTAATCTACTCGTAATTCTCAAATTAAAACTAACTCGAAATCAAGATGTTATCTTTAACGAGTTTTAGAAAAGATTAAGCAATAAAATAAACAAGCTTTTACTTTTGTAATTGGTTTTCGTTCAACGATAAACAGACCACTGCATTTTCTAAAAATCAATATTTCCATTTGAATCCTCATCCTATTGTATTTGTGTTAAGTGCCAATATGGCGTCCAGATATTTGACGCGAACGGCGGCCATGATGGGCGGCCATGACGGGGGTCCGTGCGAGTGGTTAATTTATACTGACAGCGCAGAGACGAGCGCTACGTCACCGTATCACCTGGGTAACGTTGTGTTCAAACGAGTTTAAGGCATGTTAAATTGATTTCCTAAAAAGTACATCATGACGCCTTGAAATAATTAAGAAGTTTATATTTGAACTTCGCGCAACGTTTTCTACATTTTTCTTATCTATTCTTAAATTGCTCTCTCACTTACTACACACGTAAACCTAAGAATTACTTTATCTGGGGTAGTTAACGGGAAAATCATTAGTTTTTGCCATCAAAGCGTTTTTCCAGTGAAATTTTAATAAAACAGTTATCACCTGCCTAGCTTTTTCTCAACTATGTTAGGATTGGCTTCCAGTATAACTGGATGCAGGAGAATACCAGTATTTTACATGAAGCGAACGCTTATCTGACCTTCACAACCCAGTTAGTACTGGGTAATATGATAACCCTTGGTGAGTTTGTTTGCCAGACTTGCGGGCCACTGACTACAATGGCTGTCAAAGATTTACAAATGACAGTCAACCAACGGATTAGCGTGCTTTCCGAGGCACGGAGGAAACTCGGTACGTAATGGGTAGTCACCCATCCACGGACTAACCTAACTTAACCTGAAAGATCGACCCGAGCGACTGTTAATATTATGACACGACATTTAAATAACAGTTTTTTACATAAAAATTTCTAAGTTTTTCTCATAAGCGTTGATGTATGTTCCCAGAATTCAGAAATATAATTCTCAATTAAATTTGAATCCAGAATATTATTAAACACGTATAAAACATTTTAAAATATATCCAAACGAAACAAAGAAATGAAAACAATGTTTAAAGCATAAACCTCGAAATACTTTTTAAAATTGCAGCCAGGCGGTATGATGCATGTAATTAAAAAGTGGGGCAATGTTACATACGGGGACCAGCGGTGTAGGAGCTCTCGATGTAGTCATGTAAAACGAGTGGAGGGTTCTACCTACAGCGGTTATGTGGAAGTAGAGTGCAGGGTGGTGGGGTTTCCGTCGATGAAACCGCGAAGCTCTGATATTCGCGCCGGCTGCCCGTCATAGATATGTTGATGCATCGGAAGTAAAATTTATATTTAAAAAATCTCGTGCATTTTTCAATGAGAAAAAAATCATTAGTGGTTCTCTTTTTTAAATATCGTCCGACGATTGGTATTACGTAAAATTTCCTCGACAGTACTTATACAGTCGTATGGGGTGATTGCGTGAGACCTATGCAGCTGATGCATGAATGATTGCACTCTGGGCTTGATTTTTAATTAAAACAGCTTTCAAGTATCCTAGCGTCCAATACGGCCAGTAAACAAGGATACTAATTTTGTTCATAGGTTTTAAATTATGCCTCCAGAGAGTTATGCAATTTTTACTGGCAGGTTTTCCCAGAATAAGTTTATTTGTCTCTTTAATAAACAGCGACTAGGCCACGTCGTCATTATAATGATTGTTATTATAAAGTTACCTTTCACCCCTTAATTGCAATACTTCTAGGAAATGAGTCTGGACCGCAGTTATCTGTTCAACTTTAAGATTTGAGGAACTGGTGACTTCAAACAATTAAAGGGTTGGAGTTCGCTCAAATGTGTGGAAGAATAATAAGGTGAGTCTTTGTTTCTCTGTATAGTTTCATAATTTATCTTTCTCAGATGGGTACATGAAATTACAGTTACGAGAAACATGTAGTGGTTATAAATGTATCTACTGAAGAGTTTGTATATTAGGAAGTGTGAGAGCGCATAATTAGGTGCGCTCATATTAAGTTCCAAAACTACACACATCAAAAGTATCTAGGGATCAACATATATTTTTGCAATAACTTTTCTCCTGATTGATATTAATTAAAATTTTCTTTAAGGATTCATCAAATAAAGTGTTTTCGTTTGTCACAGTAACGATAAACCAAGTCACCTTTGCATTAATAAAGAAATTTGCCATTTTCCTAATAAAGGGATTTTTGACATTTGAACCACTAACATTAAAGTTCGAAAAAAAGACTGAAATAACAGTTTTCTTTAAAATTTTATTGGGTAACTTAAACAATTAATAATCCGTGTTTCTACCGCGAACACTAACAACACAAGAACATCGGTTTGGCATACTCAAAATGAGTTCATCCAAATCACGCTGTGGAATGGCCGCCCATGTTCGTTGCAACAACAAAAAAAGGTCTTCTTGCGACTGGATACCCTCCATATTCGGCAGAGCTCTTCTCTGTAGCATATCCCATGCATGCTCAATCGGGTTCAAGTCTGGCGACTGAGCAGGCCAGGGCAGGACATTGATGTTAGCTGCGGCGAGAGTCTGTCTTACAACTCTTGCGGTGTGCGGTCGTGCATTATCATGCATTAACTGAAATAAGGGACCGATTTGCACTTGTAGAGGAACGATGACGTCTGATACAATCGTCTCAGCATAAATTTGAGCGTTGAGGTTGCCTCTGATCCAAATCAACTCAGTTCTTCCGCCGATCCAAATACCCGCCCATACCATGATGGTTCCACCACTATAAGGATGGACTTCCTGGCAGGATTTTAATCGCTGTTGGCGTCCAGGGGTTCTCCAGTGTCGTATACGTCTTGTATCCGGTCTCATACCAAAACGAGACTCATCAGAAAAGCACACGAAACGCCATTGTTCTTCTGCCCAATTTCTGTGTTCAAGAGCCCATTGATATCGAATCCTACGATTGTGCATTGCTATAGGTGGTACCCGTAGCGGTCTTCGGGAATGAAGGTTCACTTCATGCAAGCGGTTTCTGACTGTTTGGTCGCTAATTAAGTTCCCTGAAGAGTGATAAAGCCTCACGGCTAACATCATGGCGGTTATTGTTGGAGCTCTTCGAGTTAAGATTTGAATGTATCGGTCTTGTCTCCGTGTGGTGCAGCGATACCGTCCTCCATGGCGCTCAGCCACGGTACCAGTGCTTCGGTAACGTGTCCAAAGTCGACTGATAACACTCTGACTTGTATTCAGAGCTAAAGCTACAGTACGTTGCCGGGAACCAGCTTCTATCATTCCCACGGCTCTGAGCATTTCTTCCCTGCTTAAATGACGTCGCCGCTCCATAATAACGTTGGTTTTAATCAGTAGTAGGGAAACAGTAGCACTAATAATGTCTTCAATGCGTTGTATGTTTTTATAGGGAAAATATTGACAGCTTATTTTCATCTTTTACTCGAATTTGATTGAGAGTTCCTGATTCAAATTATGAAATGCACCAAAAAGGATCCATATAAATTTATAAAATCATAAATTTATTACAAAGCCACATCTCAATCTCAAGAAATCCGCATAAAAATGCTTGATCCCTAGACATTTTTGATGTGTGTATTTACTGAAAGTTCATACATGTGAGTCAGGAAAAGTATTGGTGGATGCCAAGCTGTCACTTACAAATTGAATTCTTTTATTTGATTATTTTAACACGAAATTCGTTGCCTGGTTCTTGACTGAATACACATACATATTTACCTACAATTTTACCTAAAGCGAGAACAAAAAGGAGGATAAAAGTGTAGAGCAGGCACGCTGTGTAATCGTACCTGGAGAGTGATAAACGCGCTATTAACTTGACTATTTCTCTCAGAGAAATGGTTATATCTGGTTACCAACTTCACATACGTAGGACTAACTGTGGAAGTGAAACTTTTTTTTACTTAGTTAAAAAAAACCTGACGAAGAGTCCACAGGGAACAAAAGACTTAAGCCAAGACTTCAAAAGGTATACAATGTGAATTGTAACATATCAATTTAATTTCACTTAGAAGTTGTCTTAATCCTTGGAGTGAATCCGTAATATTGAACTTCAAACAAAACAGCGCATCTCCCGGTTTTGAGTAACAAGCAAACATAACTCCCGTGATTTTACAAACGCTTTAAACTTAAATACGGCCATGTACTTACAAAACGATAAAATATTGAGAAGTTCCACTCTTAAAACCAAATGATGATCACATTAGAAGCACAACACAAGGGTCTGTGTCTAATTTTTTTTTTTTTTTACTTTGCAATCTTTCAATTAATTCATTTCAAATCTTTTTACCTATCAGACAGATGTGTTGCTGGGAGGTTTTGCGAGGCTGTCTCATATATTTTTCGATCAAAAAGCGCTGATTAATTCAAATAAATGTTTTTTTTTTTACTTTAGACGTTTAGGGAACAAAGGGAAACTTCTCCCAGACCAGACAGCACTTTGAAAACACGGTTGTTGCCGGGATTCTATTTTTTTGTATGTTAATCGCGTGATGCTGCTAGTGCGACGTAGAATTTGCGTAACGTCAAGTGTACATTTTATGTGGTGTTAAAGATATTATTTACATCACAAACTCTAGGAAACTGATACAACAAAGCTAAGTACAGTCATGGTCATGAACTATTTATAAGATATTTCCCAACATTGTAATAGGAATCGGTTCAACGACATTTTTAGGTTCAAAAGTAAATGCGTGATTTACACATCGACCTTTCACACACACGAGACAAATATTTGTAAGGGCCTATTTGTTCTGAGTCTAGATGTTTGCACAAGTTTGTTTTTAGTTCCTTTGGGCACTCGTGACGAGTATAGAACACCTACTATGTTTAAGTGCCTCGTTGGGCTAGTGGTGGCAACCACCCGTGCTGAGCAAGGGGTTCAGACCCGACTTCCAGCAAAGTGTCGGTAGGTTTTACATGAGGAATCTCTCAATAGCAGCCCAGAGCCTGGATGTGTGCTTGGTTGATGCTGATGACCATAGCCATGCTTCCTATTATTTATAACAAGCTGTCAAAGTGGGTCTACTAATACTAGACCCCGAGGCTGCTATCACCTTAACGGATACTTTATTTGATTTCTTATTTTTATTTATACTGTCGACCAGTGTCTCATCGTTCAGTGGTCCTTCTGTAAGATCCTCCGCATTCAGTGCATGTACGAGTAGAGCATTCCGTTCACCGGAGAACAATCCGAGCGCCTCCGAGGCGGATATAAGCCTTTAATATTAAAACCAATCTCTTTGCGACACGTTCAAACTACACGATTGTGACATGGGTTTACAAGTATTCCTGGAAACTATGAGCGTTTGGCCTCAACAGGTGAAACCTCAATGTTCGAAGTCTTTAGTAAAACGAATATGATGTATCAAAAGACAAAAATTCTCGTATGTTAATCCGTACTAAAATCTGTGCTTCTGTGACATTTTCATTTGATTTTGACACACGGAAAATAATTTGGTTTAAGATATTTTAGTCGAGTATCCGTTCCCATGACATAATTGCCAACCTTCTCAAAAGTTACATTCAAAATATGTGACTTATGCCCGAATCGTAGCGCAAGCTGCAAGAACAAAACAATGGCTGTCCTATTTACAGTTACCAACCTATTACATCCGATAACTTCTAACAGTTCTTCTAAGACCACTCAAAATCTACTCTTGAAAACCATCTTCTGAGTTTCCGCTCCCGCCTCCGCGTGCACCTTCAGCCCCTGCCGCACTATCACGCACACGACATGACTTTCCGCCGACACCTACTTTATATACTAATGCACATGCAGATTGTCCCGCGCCGTGTAATGCCAATATTTATTACCCCCACATATTTTATTCACGTGTCCACGATTCTGCTCTCATGTGTAAGGAATTAAGTATTATATCCAATGTCGATTTGCTCTAGAACTTTTGAGACTTCAAAAGTTTTATGAAGTAGAGTTTGTGATAATTATCTCTTTGGACTTTTTGTTGGTTTTGGTTGAAAATATAGTATTTTCTCAATTACAGCAAACCTAGTGTAGAGACCCATGCGACTGGTATACCTATGGCCACGAGCCCTTCTGAAATATATCAAATAATATATTTTTATCTAAGACACATAATGTATAGACTGGCGCCGCGATACCTCTGTCAATGTGGTTGCTTTGTTGATACAAATACAGGAGATTTTTTCGAACACAGCGTATTAATGACTAACCGACGCAATAATTATGTAATGGTTTGTAGTAATAGATTAAAAAAAAGGAGATAAAACCAGAGCTTGAGGTTGAATCGGGACGTTTATCAATCGACTTTAAATACGTCCGGATGAGAGTTAAACAGAACTTGGCATTGAGTCCTATAAATAATTTCACGGTACCAAGTACTTTTATTTAAGTATCTAAGTTATAATCGTGTCGTTACAGATCTCATAGAAGCGAGCTAAAGCAGCACTCAAACTTTAATATCCAGTGTAATGTAAATTGGATGACCAGATCATTGTGATAGCGATTACAAAAGGTTATGTAAATCGCTTCGTTGACAATATTCCGGCTAACACCGCGTCCATTACTGACTGAATTATCAAAAACAATTCCAAGTTATTACAATATGAATACGCTGTTTTAATGGGCGCAATATCGTCATAACACTGTAAATCGAACCTTATCTGCATCCCCCTAAAGCTCTTATTTTGTTGTCGATGATTCAGCAAACTCTTTTCATGCCATTGCATTCGTTTTTATTGCTTGACATTAAGGTTGATTACCGTTTGTGGCAGTTTTGTGGAAGTTTGTTAAGTAAAGCGTGTCCGACTATAAATCAGGATTGATGAATGAATTCGTTAGATGCAGCTGAAATGTGATGTTATGTGTTTGTGACCGCTTCAGGATTACGGAGAATGGAAGCTGAGGGGTTGCTCTGATAGCGACATGTTGGGACATACAACAGATGAAAGTTGCCAGAACGATTTTATTATATTATACTTTTCTGCCACGATGTTTCTTCTTCTTCTTTTTTCTGCTGCAGTTCTTAGAATCAAAGTTATTTTGTATTTACTTCAGACAATAAGAATCATGAACACCCTACATATTATAAGTTAAATCATTATGTGCAGTTGTGAATATTATTTTAACATACTTCTATAAATATCTCGTGGAAAATTTAAGTAAAATGTCAGAACCTCACTCTCCTCAGCTTCACAGCGCCCACGAGTGTTTGCTTAACAAAATTTAAAGCCCGTACTTAATTGCCATCAACCGATGAACTAATCAATTAAACTCAAAAGAGCACTCGAAGCTCCTCGACGAGGCTTCTGCTGCCCACACAGCGAACCTTCATCCCATTTGGTAATTGTGTGGAGAGCAGCCGCCGAGGCGAGTGACGCGTGCCCGCTTGGAGCGGAGGACACAATGACGGCTTCACAAGGAGTTGTGTCCGCATTTTAGGAAATAATGTGTTTTATATCGCGAATCAGTTTTGACCTGATAGTTTCAGGGTCTGCCATTTTGCGGTTGATGTTGTATTTTAAACAATATCGTTGTAATTGCTGTCGGTTTATTAAATTATATTTTTTTAATTATTATTAGGTAGGTACATTTTAATTAAGGTTTAAAAAAATTGTGTTTATTCTCATCGTGTTTTATTTCCTACAATTTATAATACAATTCTGTCTTCCATGAAAACGTAATGTAGCAAAATTATCCATACTTATTTTATAGAGACTGCTCATTAATTTGATCGTTTAATTTTATTCGCTCCTAGAAAAGCCAGATAAATGTGCTATTGATATAACTTCTCCGAATAATAAGCATGTTACTTACCAGCCATGACGATCAGGAGCCACGCGGGGAGCGTGTTAGACCACATGTTGGGTGGAGGTGGGCCAACCTGCCAACAAATTGGATAAACTTTAGTTTACTCAGATAATGCAGTTATCCAACATATTCGATGTATGTAAGGCCGGAGGTGAAACTTGTGTATGTTGAGACACTTCCAATCATTGTCATGCCAGGCTATTGGTTAATGAGTTGTAGCTACCATAAATTAATTTAGTCGGGTCGGCTTACAGTCTAACCGAATGTGACTTCCACAAACCAGTTTGTACTGGGTAGGTTTTACGATACGCCTTGGTAAGACTGGTTGTAAGAAAACAAATCACGGTTTTATCTAGAATTTGTCCCAAGTCTAAGACAAAAGTTGCTCACAAGTCATCCATTAGGTATACAACTTGCGGTGTACCCCAAGGCAGTGTCCTTGGGTCCTTGCTGTTTCTCATTATTATAAATGATTTGCCGAAGTGTACCGACTATCTAACCGCAGGACGGTTTTGCTGGTGACAGTACAATCATTATACGATGCAACAAGTTAGAATCCTTTAAATAATGCCATCCATTGCATTATAAACTGGTTACACAAGAGTAAACTTAAAATAAATTTAGAAAAAACACAGGTTATGACGTTCGAACAAAGAAAAAAAATATAAAATACGCAAATCAAAAAATACCGGAAACCGCTAGTGCCAGTTTCCTAGGACTTTACTTGGATAATCATCTTAATTGGAAATGTCATGTAGAAACTGTATGTAATAAACTAAACCAGTATTCGTATGTGCTTTACAATGTTGCTTTAAATTTCATATAAGTCTGTAGTTTTGATAGCATACAAAGCGTACGTGTCATCAACGCTACGTTATGGAATAATGTATTATTGGGGAAATTCCACTGAAAAAAACATCGCGTTCAAAGCTCAAAAGAAGTGTGTGCGTGCTGACGTGCGTGAAGACTGATAGTTGTCGGCCATTATTTAAACAATACAAACTCCTCACTTTGCCCTGTATGTTCATCTACGAGACAGCAGTATTCGCAAAATCGAACTTGCATTTATTTCAAACATTTAGATCGAAACGTCGCAATAGAGAGATATGTGGTATTATACCACACAAGACTGCGCTCTACTCAAAGAGCTTTTTAGGAATGGCAGGCACCGATGTTTTATAATGAGTTACCCATTTGTATAAAAGATCTTGCCAGCATACACCATTTCAAAAAGGCTCTTCGGCGAAAACGCTTACTACCTGGACAAATTGTAATTTAATTACATTTTATTTATTTCTATTTTATTTGTAATTAACTTAATTGTTTTATTAATCAATCTAAAAATGTTTTGTTATCTGGTAAAATTTATTGTTCTTTATTAATTAAGTGAAAAAATGTTTTTTTTTGGATTGTTATAATTAAATTTCATTATTAATTTTTACTGTTTTTTATTAATTATTTTTATTTTACACTTTTTTATTATATATTTAAACAATTATTCATAAGAAATTATAATAAGAATATTTGTAAGCCGTTGACGGCAAGACAGCGCTCATTTTATTAACCCTAGCTCACTAAACATATTTTCGAGTTACACAGTCACTACACGGTAGTGATTTTGACTACCAAAATGAAACGTCAATATTTTTATTTAAATGACATTTATTAATAAAAAAAAGTAGGTATCATGAGAGGACATGTAATAAGACATCTTAAAAACTATTAGACACTTTAAGAATGTTATTCCTGGCAGTCTGAGTAGACAGGAATGGTATTCGTGAGGCTAACAATTCGCCAAAACTCAGGAATTAAAATACGTGCGAAGTAGGACGCAATGCATGCGCACGGGGCACTAAAACACTGAATTAGGAAGGTACTAAGCCCTGCCGGGGCTGCGGGACTGTTCGAAAGAGATACCGTGGCCCCGGAACAAAAAGGGCGATGAAGGAACATGGATGGGTTTTAGTCAGTAAAAGTCTGACACTCCCTCCTGCTCCGCCCAGAGCGGGAGAAGTCATTTGATGATTTCCCATCCGAAAAAAAAAAAAAAAAACGCGCGGTCGGGTGGGGATGCATCGGGGTCGTGTCGCCTGTGAAACTAATGTTTGGTGATCTAGGGTTAATAGTGACATCTGTACTTTTGTTTACATATGTTCTACAAATAAAAATATTTGAATTTGAACTTAAGACTTTCGGGCCACTGACTACCTGTAACGACTGTCAAAGATCTAAAAAATGACAGCCGGGACCAACGTGCTTTACGAAGCTCACACCCATCCTCGGACCAACCATGGGACTTACAACATGAGTGACGAGATGTAGGTGTATTATAGGTACACCTCTGTCTAACCCTTGGGGGCAATACAGGCGTGATGTTATGTAAACAACATCCAAGTAACAAAGCTAGAGCATTCAGGCAAATTAAAACACTCCAGATAAAATAAGTACTAAAATCGACCTTCAATATCATTAAGATTAAAATTAAATGTGATCCTGTAGATATCTAAGTATTAGAGGAGTGTCTTTGTATGGAAGAATATTAGGTTGTTCAGTTGCTAAGTCATAAGAGGCCTAGAAACAGGTGGCGAGTTGATCTGCACGCAGATAACGAAGGCTGGTTCGTGGTGGCGCTGGTACCTGGCAGGATATGGGGGAAGCCTTTGCCCAGCCGTGGGACATACAAGGCTAATAAAAAAGACATGTCTCGGATCAAGATTAATGCCCGTGTTTACTAACCTACGTGACACCTGGAATTCATTGAGCAATGAGCCGAGCGTTTTGCTTTCATTTAGGCATTTATTTAGGTACCGCCTAATGTAATTGAATACGGGCACAAGAATCATTGTGTAAGGATACATACCTATACCTACTCCAAAATAGCATGGTAGTTGGCACATTGGATGTATTTTTAAAAGTTTGTAAACTTTTATGACTTATTTCAAAGTTTTTCAAGTAAGTGCCTAAACTGCTCATCAGTCATAATATAAATAGTACAACAGCTATTTCCTTACTTTTGGATAAGTTTGAATAGCCTACAGCATAGCTTGTACATTACTAAATAAAGTAAGACTGATAAAAATCTATTAAGAATATAAAACTCTTAAGATTATAATTGCCTGTCACCAAGACATACGTTATAAAAATAAACTTTGTTATAATTAAAAGTGAAACATCTCGAATACAACGCAAATGTAATCAACTTCAATGAATGTCTCATTAAGTTCCAAGTGACGTGTATTCATTGTCAAGACTAAACGTTTAATATGTCAAGTGTCATGTGTCATGTCACACGACACGATACGAATTGTTGCTGTACTCGTACGATGGATTCGGCACGAGTCGTTGATTGATACGAATATATGTAGTTCTGGACGTCCGAAAAACTGCCGCGTGAAATTACGATAGTTTGTCAACTGTGCCGATCTGTAGATCCATTCAATATTTTATGCATGTGAAAAAGAACTTTGTTTTTAACGGATTTTTACGTTTCACATAAACCACATATTTTAAACTTTCTATTGTTTAAAATAAAGTAATTATTTGCTGATGCTGAAATAAATACCAAAACGTAATAATTATAATGTCACCAATCTCTTCGATAATGCTAAGAAGTACCCGCTATTCATAAATTATTGATGTACAAAAGACCAAACTTTCAAAGTACATAGTGCTTAGCTACTTGAAAGTAATTTTGAAAGTCTTTAATATGAAGATTAATGCAACATATTAATAAATCAAACATTCAGACATCATCACACCTGTCTAAATAAACAGTAGAATGATTAAATTAAATAAATGATTCATCATTTAAAGTTTTTTGCAATCAACTGCTTCCAGGTAGGGACTTTCCAGATCGCGCTGCAGCGCCCCTACGTTACATGTAACTTGGAATAATGATGATAATTCAAAATCCTCTGCAGTAAATTACTAAACATTTTTTTTTTCTAAAATTCAAGATTCCCCAGCTCCTCCAGCATTATAAACCGGCAACAATAAAGCGCGGCAAGTGACCGCACTAACATCGCTTTAATTTATTTTGTGCTCTTTTGTGCCGCCGCGGAAGTGGACGCGTTAACTCAACGCGACTTATTCACTGAACTACTTTGTACCCAAAGCCTTTGTACTTCATTTTTGGTTTTTAATTGTGGATAATAGTTTGTTTTGTGAAAGTGAAGAAAAGTTGTGTTCGTTTTATGTGAGAAATAATCGTTACCTAAGTTTCAAAACTTTTTGTTTTTAAAGTTAACGACAATAGTAACAATAATAATAAGAAATTGTGTTTAAAGCTGGAAGAACTTTAAAGTTCCGCTTGCTACTTTGTTGTAATTTCTTATAACAGCAAATAGATACAACATATACTTATTGTTAAATAAATCATGTCACATTCATGTACTGTCTATCCAGTATCCTCTAATAAACAGAAAGCTCACAAAATGTTTTTCCTTAAGTGATGAGGACAGCTGGTCAGTGGTCAGCCTCTGTCAGTACGAACATAACAATACACTTACAGGTATCGTGTTGATATCGGCGCCACTAACTCAATTATTAGTTCCTCCAACCAACATTCCGTAGCACACGCTCATTATAAACTATTCAACACTAAAGTTCACGCGCGAAATACTTTTCGATGGCGTAGCCGTAGCCGTAGTGCCTCTACGCCGTAGCAGAGGACCGCGCGCCTACACACCGAACTCGCGAATGGCGGGAGATGCCATACGCCGCGCCGCTACGCGACACAGACTAAAATATTCACGCCACAGATGTTCCAATAAACCAGTGGGCCAATTGATTCTCTGCTGCTCAACGTTCCTGTTAAACTTTTATAGGCACACTCGTATAGGTAAGCGCCTCATTTCGTATTCACTTGTTTCGGACATAATTGAATATGAGACCGTGTTTTGCACAGATTAACATGGCTTTGTTTCATTCCTATTGTGCGAATTTCGATTAATAATTAAATTAGGCAGCCGGGTTGTAGGTGCTTATAAATGTTTGAAATTAGTTTTCGGTCGTTTCACGAATATCGCTGCTTAATACTTTTGATTAGCAGTTTCTGGAAATGTAAACCGTAGTGCATCGTGATAAGGGCAAATATTAATTGCAGAAATAAAACTACCGCCATAAGGAGAACAGTCGTGTTTTAATAGTGGTCCTTTTATTAAAACATTTTTGTATTTTTCTAAGCGCTGTTTGAAAATTGAATTCCGTTGTTATATCACGCAGGCTCTTTTTTTTACTATTTATTCATCTCGCAAATTTTGGTAATATTTAACTCTTAGTTATATCATTTCCACGCTTTTTTTCTATTAGCTTATGTCTTAGTCTTCGTTTATTCTCTACAAAGAGGAAATAACGTGATAGCTAAATTTTTATCTTTCTTTGTTTAAATGTTTAATCGTAAACAAACAACGCCGTAGAACCGTTTAAAACTCAATTTAAACCGCTCAAAACACAACAACGTCACTTTTAAATAAATTAAAATGTAAATCCGTGGAGTCATCGGCGTCGATAACTTATAATCCAATAGAATCATAATCGTTGCGAACTGGATCAAACTGAAAGTAGAATTCGGGAGCTTTCCATAGGAATGCGCTTCAACTTTCACGAATTTCATTCACTAGCGATCGTCCGCGAATTTGTATAGAGAAATATATTGAATGGGACGCGGGACGGTTCATATTCTATAGCATCCTTTTGCTAGGTTATCGGGATCAAAGTTCTTCTTAACTTACTCAATATAATACGTAGGGTATATTGTTTCTTATTTAGGTGTAAATTGACACTGAAATAAACACTCCGCAAATCTAACAAATATTTAAGGCGGTTCCCCGAGAAAAATTAGCAACTCTATTTGTGGTGGTTCAAACTTCGTTTGAAATACTGTTAGAATAAAGTTCTAATCAGCTTGCTCTACAAAGTGATTGTTACGTCAGTCACTGCAGGCCGAATAGTGCGAAATGAGTGGTTTTTATTCTTTATAAAATCAAATGTACGTCTTTTGAAAAAAATAAAACGACAATTATGTTCATTATTAAATTGTCTATCCATTAGTATAAGTAGCAAATCAAAATAATAGTTACTTTACGAGGAGTAGCATTTTATAAATCATTATTTCTCATTTCTGTGGTTTCGTTGTGAGGGGATTTATTAAACATTAAGCTACTTAAAAAACAAAAAGAAACGACAATTTTGAAGTCAAGAATATGGAGTAATTTAATGTATTTTTTATTAGTTGGTATTTCTTTTGGATAAAGAGGAGTAGGCTCCAAAATACTTCTTGTTTAAGGTCATTTGCTCGGGGAGGCGCCTTAATTATCTAAATAGTCACACATTCGCACTTACCTTATTTTTATACAAAAGCACGTCAGCTTCTTTTCGAATGAAAACACAGCCACGTCTCACGTGCTAATGTAATTTAAAGTAATTTCACAAACACAATAAAACTTTCTTTAATCCAGTAATAGTTAGTAATGATAATCGTCGATCGCAGCGACATTTGACTAACGGTCGCGCAAACACTTCAGTTTCCCGCCCTTTTTCCCGCGAGAACCATCAAATATTCACGTACAGGTCTCCGAGGAAAAGTATGCGCTTCGAAAATCATCGTATTTCTTCACAAGAATTAAAGCTCTATGATTAATATCTTATAAAGACATGTGAGACAACAATTCTATACCACAAAAAACTTTGGAGTGATAGATAACGACCACTCGCTGGCGAAGCGTTGCCCTCGTGATGGTTCCCAGTGTAGCTTCGCTGTACTGAGTGAACCCCCACAATAGTGCTAATGCAGAAACATGAAGATCACTAAAGCGCATGCCTTTCCTGGTTGAACTGTACTCATAGTTTTAACTATGAGTACAGTTCAACCAGGCACACTCAACAGATTTCCCCGCAACTTCCACGATCTTTTAACTGTACATTATTCTGAAATAAGACCTATTTGTATTGTAAATATTAATTTTACATGAACTGTAAGCTTTGTCAAAGCCCGAACGAATGTAATCCTCTTACAGGCTTATAAAGGTTTATTTCATATTGTATTAATAAATGTACATAAGTTTATTTCGTGGCTCTTTGTCTTCTTTTGTGAATATAAGATTAGCATACAGAATATTTTTATAACATTATAACGGTTTGCCACCTGAAAACTTACTTGACCCTATTTTACTCTCACACACATTTTTATTTATGAGACACCAAGATGGTGGGCAAAAAAAACTAGCAACCGTATTGCTAGTTATTTTGTATGGTCTTTGATCATGAACTAGATTAATCCGGAAAACGAAACAACGATGATTAATGTATCATACGCGAGGATATAATCTACCAACTTAACTTCCCAGCCTCTCAGAAGCTCGAACACAATATCCAGTAAAGTCAGTGCGAGCTTAACTCGCGCCGTCTACTGCTTGACTAGCGAGTCTCAAAGTTTTCATACCAAAAGCACAGTAACAGAAGAACTACTCGATCCCAAACAATAAAACAAACGTAGATTGCAACGTGAAAACCCATTCGCATACATAGCAGCATTATCCATTTATGCCCCCGTTCACGACCTCAGGTGTTGCGTTTTACGTCAAGAGACACGCTGCGCCTGAGTACCGTCGCGTTGTGGTAACTCCTAGCATGTACTTTGTAGTTCGTCAAACGGTTGAATTGTTGCGCGGATTTTCTGAGTTTTCCTGTGTGGTGGTTTTTATCAGTAGCTGACAGTGACTGCCGGCCGCAGATACCGCGCCAACCGAGCGGATTCAAAGATATTTTAACTTTCAACACTTATTTTATACACTGAAGGATTCGCGCGCTCATTCTAGCTGACGACCCAGTTAAGCGATTAACTGCATCCATTATGAGGAGTTTTCTAAATGGCTGACGTTGGGAAGTTTTATGAGTAGTACTGTGTGTTTTAATACAGAATGTTGAACAGTTTGTAAAGGAATAATATTAGATACTGTGAGGTATACACGCCTATATATACACGCCTATCGCAACCGTATATCGAAATTTTATTGTTTTAGGCCCACAAAGGGGTTGCGGGACTGTTCGAAAGAGATACCGTGGCCCCGGAACACAAAGGGCGATGAAGGAACATGGATGGGTTTTAGTCAGTAAAAGTCTGACACTCCCTCCTGCTCTGCCCAGAGCGGGAGAAGTCATTTGATGATTTCCCATCCGAAAAAAAGGCCCACAAAGTAAAAACAAATCAAGTTTTAGAAAACTATTATTACTGAAAATGCATGCCATAATCCCGCTAGTAATTGATGCGAAAGGTTTTCACAACCAGGCCATTTCATTGTATATCATTTATATCTCGGCGCTCAGTCGCTCTCATGCCGGGTGGCCGGATGGCGGCACGTGGCGTGGTATTCGGCGGCTTAGCGCGAATTATGTTCAATTTAAAGTTTCGCGCGATTCAGCGCTGGTGGGGGGGATGCCTCGCACCTCCCCGCTGCCCGGATACCAGCACTAATGCAGCTAATCGTATTTCTTTAACAAACTATGTGATTATTAATTTTCACAGTACAAACTATTACTAGGTTTTGTTTTTTTTTATTAAACACATACTAATAATATTCACATTATTTACACACTAACTCTATAATAGAAATACAAATATTTACAAGTATCAAAAAGGGTTACAGGGCGTCGAAAAATTCGTCCACATCGCTGTCAACAGGAAAAGTGCCCAGAAGGCTGGCAGCATTGCCACGTTGGATGGCAATGCTGATTCTTTGACCAAAAAATAGGCCCGCTCTTTGGTCACGTGAAGAGTCGGGCACTCGGACCCCATGGCCCTAGTGTTTCAACCCCAAACGGCTCAAACACATAATTACCAATTACAAATTATTGTATTTAGTATTTTATAATTATTGTGTTTAGTTGCATCCGCCCCAGTGCAGCATACTGTACTAGGAAGATGGGATGGCGCAAGTGTGTCGACGCAAAAGTTACGTCCCACACCAAAGGCCTACCCAACTTCCATGGCATTATGGTCATACCATCTGGTCTCTTGCCATGCCAGTGGGTTCTAATACAGCTGGCACCCTGGCGCCGGCGGTGGCAAGAGCACGACAGATGAGATCATGAAATTAGTGTGCCGCGCTATCCGACCTGCACTCTTACTGCAAGAAAGGCCATGGTGTCCGAGGCAGTCAACTGCTTCACCACATTGACAGCGATGTGGAGCAAGGAGCACCCAAACGTAATCATGTAGCGAGCCGGAAGGCTGTGTTATTATTAGGTTGGAAGTATTTGCATTTTAAAAAACCTGCCATCTAAAAAAAATAAACTCGCTAGTAAAATAAAAACCAACTTGCACCACCAAACACTAAATGATAAATGTTGCGGTTAACATAATAATCAAACCATAATTCTGTCTCTGTCAACTTCAGAGGATTGACAGAAGAAGAACGATTTTCAACCGACTTCCAAAAAGAGGAGGTTCTCAATTCGACGGTTATTTTTTTGTGTATGTTACCACAGAGCTTTCGACTGGGTGAACCGATTTTGATGTTTTTTTTTTTTTGAAAGCTGGTGCTTTCCGTGTGGTCCCAATTAGGTGAAGATCTGATGCTGATCTTCGGAGATATACAATGGAACTCTTCAAAAATAGACTTGATCTTCAAACTAGATTGCTGGAATCGCTTGGATGTTTATACAACATCATGACGTAACATAACGCTTGTATGCTCTTGGGGGGTACGCAGATGTGTACAATACACCCAGATTTCGACAGGTTTAGGTATGTTAAGTTCCATTTATTGGGGATAAGTCCACCATGACACGACATGTATTGACCATGACATGTATTGTTAACAATGTAACATAAATTCATGGAAAATATTTGTTTGGGAACAACTAAAAATGGAAAAACAAAAAACTTTTTGCAAAAAATAAAACCGACTTCAAAAAACACAAAAAGAGTAAAATAACTTTAGGTTCAGAAGTCGGTGGCAATTTTTTTTTAAATGTATATTCTTTTAGACCGTTATGTGCTTAGTGATTTGAAATGAAATACAGCTTTAGACTAAATATTATAAGGCTATAACAACTTTAATGTGTTTATCTGTCACCGAGTATCGATAACCTTGATATTTTGAAATGTAAAAATATAAGTTAGCACAATATACCAAGGGCTTTTATTTCAATAAATGGGAATGATTTACCTGATAAAACCGACTATAAATAATGCCAATAACGTTATTGGATCCGCTTTGACACAGAAGTCGTGAATTAGAGCCGTCCGTCCGTTACCCACACATTTTGTATTTTAACCAAATCACATCACGACATGGCCTTAAATACGTAAATAAAATGCTGTGGGCTTGAGGCCTAAGCCGCAATCGGGAAAGTGCCTACATTCAAATTTACTTATACGTGGGGCACTCCCCGGAAAGCTGTGCGCACATTGGAGACCTCGTGTTGGGAATTCGGTATAGGTGTACGGATAGCACTTGTGATAGGCTACCTGTCGTCGAAGTCTCCTTTTAGGATTTAGATCTGTCTGATTGTTGTTTGTCTGTCTGTTTGATTTTTTGTCTGACTGTGTGATTTTGGGTTTATTAAAACATCTCAGCACACAGCCCTTCTTTCCTGATGACAACGAAACATTTCAACATAGGTTTGAAGTAAGAAAGGCGTGAAAGGTGCACTGTTGTTGGTAAGAATTTGTTTTTTTTTTTTAATATATTGGAAAACAATTTAAGATAATATAGTTAGTTCCGATTTTGGCCATGCGCCAAAAGATCCATGTTTCCATAAATGAGAATAGATTAGAATATGTTACCGCGTTTATTTCCTTCAACGCCGGGAGGTGTGGGTACATGCGGCGACTTGCATTTGTCTTATGTTATTGTGAGTAGCGTATTGTTGAAGCGCACACAGTGTCGCGCCGCTTTCAGTGAATGCTGAATATTCATGTTTTGTGGCTGCGCTACCAGGAGGCGTGCTAGTGATAGCGTTCATAGCAGGGATATCTGAGGATTCATAAGTCCAAATGGCGAAGTGTTTTTATTTCAGTTTCATCATCTTATTGCAATAGAACCACCAAAATAAAACAGACACTCAGAAAAGTGTTAAAATCCAAGTGTGTATAATAATGCCTGGTTTCCATCAAAGCGCAGCGGTGCAGGGACGTGAAAGATTGGGTCAATCACCGCGACGACACACATGATATTGATTTCAACCAATGTGATCGGTAGATATCCACACGATCCCTCTCCACCTTGCTCGTCGCTTTAAATACTTATCAATAATGAAATAGCTCAACTCCAACGTTTTATCGCTACGTAAGAATTAATCTACCTACAGAACTGACCACCAACCAATTACTGATCCAAATCATCATCTGCCTTTTCTTTTGCTTTTTTTCTTTGTTGGGGTCGGCTTCCAGTTTTACCGGATACAGCTGAATACCAGTACTAACCAGTACCAGTACTAAGTAGTGATCCAAATATAGATACACAATTCAAAACGCTATTAATTCGAACATCCGCATAATCTAATATAGTGCGCTACCCGCTATCACTGGCGCCACCCACACTTCGATAGGAGTTTGAATAATAGAGCGAACGGTTGTAATCCGCGGCGATTCGTGTCGCGGGATTCAATCTAACCGACATTCGATCCGACTGCTCCAATCGGTCCGATCGCTCTGATCCGCAGTGATTGGACCACTGGACAACCGTACTAATCACTATTGTACCGTTGTTGGAATCAAGCCCATACAGATCATGCTATAGAAACAAATTGAAGCGGTCGGAACAGCGACCGCTTCAGTGTTTTGTCACTAACCAGTAATGGTTGATACTGCAGAAAATTCATAACATAGTCGCCACAATAACAATGTTTGGCTTCCGGCAAAATATAATATATACCTACCAACTTTTAAGGTAAGCGTCCACATGTCCGCATCGTACTCATCGGACGCATCGCATCAAACGGATCGTAGTATACTTTGTATAGAAAGTCACACAAGTGCGTCCACTGTTCTGCACCGTACGGATGGCTCGAATCTGTTCAATAATACCACGATCCATTTTAAGCGATGCGTCCGATGAGTACGATGCAGACATGTGGACGCTTACCTTTAATCACTTGGTAATATCATGAATTCTGCCGACGGTTCTGGCTATAATTCATCGATATTTAGCAGCTGCTGGTGGTCAGAAACGCGAAAGTCTGATAGCCATTCTTACCCATGGGTAACGCGTTACCACGTTACCAGATAGCTGAATTGTGGAGGTCAGATGCGCAGTCGTTGCTTTTATAAAATGGTGGTATTCTGGAAACTGACCCTAACATATTGGGGAAAAGACTAGGCAGAAGAAGATGACGATAATGCCATGAGATTCATTTTACGAAAAAAGTAACGAAAGCATAATTATTATTTCACAATATCAATGGGAAAACCCTCAAAGAAAATTTTTCGTAAGCTTGTTTTGCGAATTTAACTGAAGTGTACAATATTGTGAATATTGTGATAAACAGAGACTCCAGTAATCAGAATACAACGTTCAGTTGTACGCCAGTCCCCAGCACACTCTACACACAGCGCTCGCTCACTTGGCGACACGCAGCCTACGCGCGATGCTCCGCGTATTGTTTAAAACGAGAACATTTAACCATCATTGCGATTGTAAAGCTGCTAGGGTTGGCTCGCACGGTTTACAATTTCTTATTAAATATTGTAAGCACACAGAGTTTAACATAATTATGCGGTGTAGTAGTTTCAACAAGTTTTTCTTTGTACTATTTGGCATGCATTGCATGTGAAGTGATTTTCCTGAATAGGCTAATCGTTCTAGTCAGTCAATGTTTCAGATAGTGCAAGTAAGCATTGTTGATAACATGCCATCGTTTTGGAACACCAAATAATCCTCAGGAACCAGCGCTGAAGAAAACGCTTGTTATGTACACCCACAGCTAGCAGCCCTAGTGCGGCAAGCAGTCAATAATTCACGCGTGCTATAACTCGGCGCTCAATATTGGGCACAGTCTTGTTGGAATGTATAATATCGTTGTGCCATTGATTACGTACTGCGGTGTAGGCAGAGTCCTCTGCTGCCAACATTGCTACTTTTACATAGACTTCACTTTTTATTGCTGTTTGACATCTTGAAGGTTGGCCCGGAGGCTTATACGCCTGTAATCCCCGAAGCGTTAGGCAGAGGTGTACCTAACAGTAACACCCACATATCTCCAGTTATGTTTAATTCCCATGTAATATTGGGCGAGCCTACCAACCGAGCACCCGGGAATCGAACCCAGGACCTCATGTTCAGCAGTCGCGCTTGCGACCTACAAGACCAACGAGGCAGTCAAGCCTAGACCTAGGGAGAGTTAGGAGGCTTATGAATCGGTATCAAAGGAGATTGCTACAGTTTTAATACAACATGGATTGTGACTTAATTATTATAATATCAGCGATACGGATCTATATTCAAAGTGAAGCACGGTTGCCGAGATCGCTCCGTCGATGGGTGAACATCCCTGAAACAACAATTCCTCTCCCTGCCTCGACAAGCACGTTGAGCTGTAGTTGTTGGCCCGCGCTGTCATAATAATATGTAGATCTGGTCATTTGACGCTAAAAAGAAGACAGCAATTTTGAATAGAGACGGACAGTTGGGAGAGTTGTTAGTGATTCTTTTGAACCTATCCAGACGACATTCCTTCTGGTCTTTCTTTTTCTCTACCTAGATCTACTTGGTTATAAGACGACCTTCAGATAAAACTTTTAAGTTTTGCTTCAAACATACTGTAGTTTGATGGTTTAGGTTCAGTTTAGTTTGTGTTGCAGAGCGGGACGACCTCATTAACATAAAGGATGCCGAATAAATGATTCTACTAACCTTATGATAGGTACTTGCCGAATGTAGCCATCGGCAGTAGCATGTAGCAGCAGCAAAGGAAAAAGGAATTAAATATTAGTAAATTTTGGAGCGCCTACATGAAGCTCCTAGTATTGTTGTTTGTTAAATTCACACAAGCATTTAACCGAGTTTATTTAACTGGTTACCGCTCCAATTTTAAGATAAATATCTACTTATAATATTAGCACTCTTATCTAAAACAACCCGTTAAGAAGTTCACTTTAATTGTATTTATTTTAACTCAACAGAAGCTTGAAACAATCTTCGGGAATAATCGGCTAACTTCGTTGTTACAGTGAGAATTTTAACCGAAAGTCTACTGCACCTGTTTGGGTGTGACGTAATAGAAAGGCGGAAAGAGCAAAAGTTTGCCGAACAAACAGCGCTGTTATGAGGTGAACAGCAAAGCAAACAGTCGCGACTCTTGCACGATATCGAGTTAACGTTCTTTGTTAGGCTATGTCTTAGCTGAGGAGCTGGTTGAGTTGGAATTAAATGATTGGCGTGACTTCTGAACAATTGAAAGTAAAAGTAAAGTTCATTTGAGTTCACTCCTCAGAAGTCAGTAGTCAAAGGCGTTACAGGTACGACTTTAGCGTTGGGAGTATTGTATTGTATTGTATTGTATAACGGGCTGGTATCCGCAAGTCCACGTCAAAGCGCGTATTTTGCGTATGGGCTATAATCCACCACGCGGGCCCAGTGCGGATTGGTAGATGTCACATGTCTTCGAATGTTTTGGTTCTAGGACATGCCGGTTTCCTCACGATGTTTTCCTTCACCGTTTTGAGAGCAGTGGTGATGAAATAAATTACACAAAGTAATACGCCTGTCTGGGTTCGAACCCATGACTTACTGTTCGTAAGTCGGGGCCGCCACCACTGGGCCACCGCTGCTCTTAATCGTTGGGAGTACATATCTTATTTTATCTACAGCCGACACGGCAATACACCACTTAAAACAGTTTGCAAAGCGATGCGAAGCGCTGCCCGCCTGGGATCCTACTGCACAAGCTGTAGATACTGCACATTTTGGCACGGGGACCAAAACTGAGATGTTCTGAATAGTGGATAGTAATTGAAGTTATTTTTGGATGTAAAGAGAAGATAGGTTAGGTGAGGAGCTCGTGGCTAAAAGTTAACAGCCGCTCGAATCGATCTTCAGGTTAAGCCGTGCTTGCTTAGGTTGCTCCGTGGATGGTGACCACGAATTACTTACCGAGTTTCCTCGGATAGCATGTTAAGCTGTTGGTATTGGCTGTCATTAGAAATCTATGACAGTCGTTACTGGTTATAGTCAGTGGCCCGAAGGTCTGACAACTAGCTTTACCAAGCGGTATCATAACCCAGAACTAATTGGGTTGTGGAGGTCAGATAGGCAGTCGCTCCGTGTAAAATACTCGTATTCAGCTGCACCTGGTAAGACTGCAAACCGACGAAGTTACTTTAGGGAAAGGTGGTGACTTCCAACGACCCGTTCACAATCTTAGACGATGCTCAAAGAGACACTCTCCACTGTCACTTATTTCCTGTGCGTAGCGGTGTCTCGTGGATGGCTCTAAATTACTTATTTTATTCGTTTTTGTCGCTCCATGAGTGTCGCTTGAGCGTGGAGCGATCAGTTTCATCCGTAAATAACATTTTCTTTTTTCCTAGCCTGCTCCGTCCCACTGCTGGGCAAAGGCCTCTCTCCACTTCTTCCACTTCTCGCGAACCACGCGTCTTCCTTCCAGTTCTGTATTTTCTGTGTAATCAGAGCAAAATATTTTAATTAAATCGCTTTCACAACACTAATCATTTCAGTAATTTCAACCGACATAATTTATTGACGGAAACCTCATTTAGGTATTTGTTTTATAAAGGTAAATGAATGGGCATTGAATGCACATTAAATCCTCAATTGAACCCGTACAGAGCTTTGTGGCACACGGAATTAATTCCTTTGTCTGTGGGATACGCAGTAATACTCACCTATGTGTACATATGAGGTACGTCACTATTGGTTCACAAATAGCGACGTGCTGTAAATTCCGCGAGTTCAGTAATCCTCTTATGACTAATTAAATAATAAGCTGCTAGCTGGCCTATTGTTCAGTTTATGAGCATTAATAAATAATGTTCTATCTATCCCAATTAATTTAATTTAAAGAAATCAATTACGAGGAGCTCGTGGCTAAATAATAACAGCCGCTCGGGTCGATCTTTAGGCTAAGCCGTGCTTGCCTAGGTTGGTCTGTGGATGGGTGACCACTCATTACATACCGAGTTTCCTCCGTGCCTCGGAAAGCACGTTAAGCAGTTGGTCCCGGCTGTCATTTGTGATCTTTGTTACAGTCGTTACAGGTAGTCAGTGGCCCAAAAAGTCTGACAACCAGTCTTACCAAGGGGTATCGTATTACCCAGTACTAACTGGGTTGTGGAGGTCAGACAGGCAGTCGCTCTATGTAAAATACTGGTATTCAGCTGCATTCGGTTAGACTGGAAGCTGACCCCAATAAAACTTGGGAAAAGGCTAGGCAGATGATATAGAAATCAATTACGAAATCAAAAATTACATTTACCTACTTCAACACTGTCTGGTTCTAAAAAAAAGAGCGAATAGCCAAGTTAATGTATTACCGTGTCACCATAAAATGTGTATATTTTGGACCACGCATCATACATTTCTTTGTAGTTTATTCAATCACGTAGTGGACGCAGCAGCTCGCAGGGTGAGCCGCTGTGCAATCCGCGTCGTTTGCGTTAATCCGCTCTGTCTGTGCACGCTACGCGCCGTAATGTGGGATTAGTGCGCTACGTAAACGAGTGCCTGATGAGAATTAACGCGATGCGAACAGATAACCTAACGTTTGGAAATAACTACACACATCAAAAATGTCTAGGGATCAAGCATTTTTATGCGGATTTCTTGAGATTGAGATGTGGCTTTGTAATAAATTTATGATTTTATAAATTTATATGGATCCTTTTTGGTGCATTTCATAATTTGAATCAGGAACTCTCAATCAAATTCGAGTAAAAGATGAAAATAAGCTGTCAATATTTTCCCTATAAAAACATACAACGCATTGAAGACATTATTAGTGCTACTGTTTCCCTACTACTGATTAAAACCAACGTTATTATGGAGCGGCGACGTCATTTAAGCAGGGAAGAAATGCTCAGAGCCGTGGGAATGATAGAAGCTGGTTCCCGGCAACGTACTGTAGCTTTAGCTCTGAATACAAGTCAGAGTGTTATCAGTCGACTTTGGACACGTTACCGAAGCACTGGTACCGTGGCTGAGCGCCATGGAGGACGGTATCGCTGCACCACACGGAGACAAGACCGATACATTCAAATCTTAACTCGAAGAGCTCCAACAATAACCGCCATGATGTTAGCCGTGAGGCTTCATCACTCTTCAGGGAACTTAATTAGCGACCAAACAGTCAGAAACCGCTTGCATGAAGTGAACCTTCATTCCCGAAGACCGCTACGGGTACCACCTATAGCAATGCACAATCGTAGGATTCGATATCAATGGGCTCTTGAACACAGAAATTGGGCAGAAGAACAATGGCGTTTCGTGTGCTTTTCTGATGAGTCTCGTTTTGGTATGAGACCGGATACAAGACGTATACGACACTGGAGAACCCCTGGACGCCAACAGCGATTAAAATCCTGCCAGGAAGTCCATCCTTATAGTGGTGGAACCATCATGGTATGGGCGGGTATTTGGATCGGCGGAAGAACTGAGTT
The DNA here is from genome assembly GCA_941918905.2 of Xestia sexstrigata. Lineage (NCBI taxonomy): Eukaryota > Metazoa > Arthropoda > Insecta > Lepidoptera > Noctuidae > Xestia > Xestia sexstrigata. The sequence continues at coordinate 25,242,411 of OW799201.2, forward strand.
GATTTGGATCAGAGGCAACCTCAACGCTCAAATTTATGCTGAGACGATTGTATCAGACGTCATCGTTCCTCTACAAGTGCAAATCGGTCCCTTATTTCAGTTAATGCATGATAATGCACGACCGCACACCGCAAGAGTTGTAAGACAGACTCTCGCCGCAGCTAACATCAATGTCCTGCCCTGGCCTGCTCAGTCGCCAGACTTGAACCCGATTGAGCATGCATGGGATATGCTACAGAGAAGAGCTCTGCCGAATATGGAGGGTATCCAGTCGCAAGAAGACCTTTTTTTGTTGTTGCAACGAACATGGGCGGCCATTCCACAGCGTGATTTGGATGAACTCATTTTGAGTATGCCAAACCGATGTTCTTGTGTTGTTAGTGTTCGCGGTAGAAACACGGATTATTAATTGTTTAAGTTACCCAATAAAATTTTAAAGAAAACTGTTATTTCAGTCTTTTTTTCGAACTTTAATGTTAGTGGTTCAAATGTCAAAAATCCCTTTATTAGGAAAATGGCAAATTTCTTTATTAATGCAAAGGTGACTTGGTTTATCGTTACTGTGACAAACGAAAACACTTTATTTGATGAATCCTTAAAGAAAATTTTAATTAATATCAATCAGGAGAAAAGTTATTGCAAAAATATATGTTGATCCCTAGATACTTTTGATGTGTGTAGTAGTAGTTAGTCTTTTGTTCATCACCTCGTATTTTGGTCCCTTATAATATTCTCACTACTGTCCAGTAGAAGATTAAAGAAACGATAGATAGACTGTGTAAGATGATAAAGCTAGTAAGGGCGTGCGTGATACATTATGGATGTAGAAACAAGTATGGAAGAAGACATGCTGGGCCTACCCCAAATAAATTGGGAGAAGAGGAAAAACTAATGATGATGATTCTGGCAAGATTCGGTTAGCAAACTGCAACACTATAAATTGTGTGAATTTTCTATTTGATAAACAATAAATAACCTGACTGTACTCATTTAGAAAGGGTGGTCCAGTTTATGTACTCCCTGTAATACAGGGCTACAACAGTCTGGTAGGTATTAATGTTACAACGAAAACAAAATGTTTTGAATGCGCTTAGATGTTCGTGCTCGTTGCATATTACAATGTTTGCAGTTACGATCTCTTTAGCGCGTAACAGCCTCTCAGGATCGACTGGAACCGCGCCATTTACATAATGTTCGCGCCGTTCAACTGCAACATTTGCTTTACACGAAACAGCATTCAGTTATTTGCTGAATGTTATGAACCATAATCCCTAATGTGCGATTATAATTTTAAGTGATAACTGTGATATTAAGCAATTCTGAAGGAAGATACTAAACTTAATCTTATGGTAGTAAAGTTAAGGAGGTTCAGTTATCGCTTCGAGTATAATACTAGTATTTAACTACATTCAATTAGACTAGTAGCCCACCCCAACATAATTACGAAAAGGTTAGACAGATGCTGAAGATGTATCAAGGTGAATTTTTACTAAAAATATCCATCATAAATTTCCTACATTACGGCGATTATCAACCAACTGAATTAAAATCATACGTACCTACATAATGTTTTCTCAATAATGTCATAATGTTATATCCCTTTTTTTTTTTTTTTTTTTTTTTTTTTTTTTTTTCGGATGGGAAATCATCAAATGACTTCTCCCGCTCTGGGTGGAGCAGGAGGGAGTGTCAGACTTTTACTGACTAAAACCCATCCATGTTCCTTCATCGCCCTTTGTGTTCCGGGGCCGCGGTATCTCTTTCGAACAGTCCCGCAACCCCGGCAGGCATCGGTCCTTGCGGACCCCTTCCTTTTTGCTGACTCTCTTTGAGGCGCGCGTGGAACACGAACGCGCCGTCGACAGGGCCTGTCGTCATGAGACGGACGGACGGCGAGCTAGCCCATAGCCCACCGTCCACAGGCCCGCGCCTACGGTGGCCGGGGGCCACGTGGTGGCCCCCGACGCCCGGGGCGTCTCCCGCGGCGGCCGGGACGCTGTGAGGTTCTCTCCCTCTCACGTTCCGCCACCTCCTTCTCTAGCATTACTGCTTCGCAGAAGGAGGTGACGGCGTCCCATTCCGTCTCGCTCCGGACCATGGCTTGCACCAGGGCCGGACGCGAGAGGTCGCCGCCGCCAATCGCCGCTTCGAGGACACGGCGGTGCTCTGCCCACGCGGGGCACACCTCCACCGTGTGCTCCACCGTGTCCTCCGGTCGATGCTCGCAGTGGAAACACCCGGGCGTTTCCTCCCGCCCGATTCGGTGCAGGAACCTCCCGAAAACACCGTGTCCGGTGAGGACCTGCGTCAGGCGGAAGGTGAGGACGCCGTGGCGTCTCTCCAGCCACTCCTCAAAGAGGGGACTTATCGCCACTATCGTGGCGTGCCCTGCACGGGGTTGCGACAGTCGCTCTCTCCATGTCGCCATGAGATCCCGCCGGAAGTCTGTCCGCTGAGCGACAATTTGTCGCGGCAGCGGAGTTTCCCCCCGGCGAAGCGCCTCCGCGCGCCATTCATGCAGGCGCGCGAGGACTATCGCCTCCAGATCCCATGGCGGCAATCCGGCAAGGAGGCACGCCGCCTCGCGGGCGATCGTGCGGTACCCACGGGCCAGCCTTACGGCTACCACCTTTTGGGGCGCGTTCAGGTAGTGGGCTGCACGCAGCCTCAAGGAACGCGCCCACACCGGGGCCCCGTAAAGGGCCATGGACCGCACGACTCCCGCGTAGAGCTTCCGGCAGGAGGCGTTTGGCCCCTCCAGGTTGGGCAGGAGCCGCCTGAAGGCAGCCCCAGTCCGTTCCAGTTTGGGGGCCAAACGTCGGAAGTGCTCCACGAAGTTCCACCGGCTGTCGAGGACGAGTCCTAGGTACTTCAAAGTCGACTCGACACCGATGGATACCCCTCCTACCGTGAGTAAGGATCCCGGAGGTGGCGCATTCCGAGGCCCATGAAAGCACATGGCCTCAGACTTGTGCAATGCCACCTCGAGACCCAGTTGCCGGATCCTCTCAACGACAATCGCAACCCCGCGTGTCATGATTTCGGCCGCCGCCTCGTGCGACCCCCCCTGTGCCAGCACCAGCGTGTCGTCTGCATAGCAGACCACGCTGACGCCGCTAGGGAGGTCGGCGCGCAGCACCCAGTCGTACCCGATGTTCCACAAGGACGGCCCTAGGACCGATCCCTGCGGAACACCGCACGACATCTCTCGCCGGTTCCATTCTCCGCTGCGACTGGGGTAGATGACGGCTCTATCCGTCAGGTAGTCCCCGACCACACGACGAAGGTAGGTCGGCACCCGGTGATACCGGAGTGCCTCCCTAATGCAGCTCCAGGGCATGGAGTTGAAGGCATTGGCGATGTCTAGAGACACCGCCAAGACAACCCCACCCCGGGACACTGCATCCCCCGTCGTGAGGGCTCTCACGCGCATGATGGCGTCCACCGTAGAGCGCCCCTTGCGGAAACCAAACTGGTGTTCCGCAAGATCCGGCCCCGTCCCCGCAAGGTGCTCGGCGAGGCGGTTTGCAATTACTCTTTCAAAGAGCTTGCCCACCTCGTCGAGCAACACTATGGGCCGGTATGCGGACGGAGAGTCCGCAGGGCGCCCCGGCTTCCGAATGAGGACCAGCTTCCCCGTCTTCCAACGAAGCGGGAACTGGCCTCTCTCCAAACATGCGCTTAAGAACCCCTCCAGTCGGGGCCCGAGAGCCTCCGAGGCCAGGACCCAGGCTTTGCCAGGCAAGCCGTCGGGTCCCGGGGCGGTATTTTTGGCACTGAGCCTGCGTACCGCCACTCTCAGGTCTACCCCAGTCACTACCGGAGTGTCGTCGTCGTCGTCCTGGTGGTCCGCTTCCAGCACCGCAGGTGGCGGAGCCATAGGCGGGGGGGGATGTTCCCCCCGCGTAGGGAACAGAGTGCTCACTACGTCCTCCACGAGCTCAGGCCGGAGACTCTGCGTCAGTGGGGGGGCCCAGGTGCGGAGTTTATCCCGCACCATCTTGTAAGGCCGCCCCCAAGGATCTCTGTCGAGAGTCCCCAGCAACTCCTCGCGGGCCAGGTCCCTGGCCCGCAGGACAGCCTCGCGGAGGGCGGTCTTCGCCGCTCTGTACCCCTCATAAAGCTCCGCCTCGATGGCTGCCGCATTCGGTGGGCGAATGCGGAGCCTGCGATGCCTGGCGTACAGGTGTCGCGCAGCCACGCACGCCTCTCGCAGAGACGTCAGCTCTCGCGACCACCAGTACACCTGACGTCGGGCGCTTCCTGGCCGGACTCGGGGCATTGCCACGTCGCATATATCGGACATGGCCTCTTGGAACCACCCTGCCTCATTGTTAATGTCGGCAGGCCTGTCTGGTGATGTCACCCAGGCCTGCACGATCGAGGCTTCCAGGAGGAGCTCCCGGGCCAGCTGCTTCAGCGCCCAACGCGGACCACTCGGGGCCTGTTGGACCGGCGCGCTCGAGGTCTGGGTCGAGATGTCAAACCGGATGTACCGGTGGTCGGAATAGGTCTCCACCCCCTCCATGACACGCCAGTCAACGACACGCGGCGACAGAGCGGGGCTAGCGAACGAAATGTCCACCACCGACTCGCCCCGCATCCGCACACACGTGGCGACAGAACCCCGATTTAGGACGACCAGGCCCTTCTCCAGAGCCCAGTCCTCCACCATCCGTCCCCGCACGTCTGTGCAACGAGAACCCCAAGCCAAGTTCTTGGCATTGAAGTCCCCGAGGACAAGCACGGGGAGGGAATGGTTTCCGACGACAACACTCAACTCTGCGAGAGAGTTGTGGAACTCGGCGAGAGTTCGGCTCGGGGAGAAGTAAACTCCCACCACTACGATCTCCCCGAACCGTGCTGCTACGCACCCCCGACCCCTCCTGACACCTTCAAGGGTCGGGGTACCGGCGGCGGCCGACGACACTATGGTCACTGAGCCGCTAATGTCCGCCACCCAGTCTTCCCTGGGCTGGACGAAATACGGCTCAGCGACCACAGCGATGTGTATCGACCACTGCGCCATGCTCTGGAGCAACAGATCCTGAGCGCAGGCGCAGTGGTTGATGTTCGCTTGGAGGAAGCGTAATGGGGCCGTTATTGGCACTCCATTACCGCTTCCTCCTCCCTGGCCCCCTGTGAGGGCCCCTCTACGGCAGCGGCAGCGGCAGCGGCGGCAGTTGCGGCTGCGGCGGTGGCGACGGTGGCGGTGGCGACGGTGGCGGTGGCGGTGGAGGGCCTTCCCTTGCCTCTGGTGGCATTGGTGGGCGGAGCGCAGGCCTTGCTCCCAGCCCGGTGATCGGCCGGCTTGCCAGCTGCCGCACAGGCACCGCAGTGCGGCGTGGCACAGCAAGCCGAGGACACGTGACCGGGCTTGCTGCAGCGGAAACAGAGGCCGCTGCGATCAACCTCCGAGGCGCACTGTACTGACACGTGGTGCCCCACGTGACAGCGATAACACCTCAGAGGTCTGGGCTCCAGCAGCTTCACCTGCGCTGATACCCAGCCCACCAATAGCCTTCGGCCCTCCACTATCGTTTTGGCCGCCGTTACGGGGCAGCATACTGTAACGGTATGCATACCTGTGAGGTCCGGACGTAGGGCGCCTGCCCTGACCTGCTCAGCAGGGCACCCACCGGACCTGGCGACGGCGGCCACCACCTCCTCCTTGGTCACCGAGTCGTCCAGACCCAGGATGCGCAGGTCTGCGCATCTGACGGGCCTGGACACTCGGGCGTCGTCCGCGTTCAAGGACGCTCTGAGCTTTTCAGCTAGAGCGTCAGCGGACGACCCACTGGTTTCTCCGGGGATCTCCAGCATGCGAGCCCCCGTTGCGGTAACTTTAAGCCGGAGGCCCCCGGTGATCCCGAGCTCTCCGAGATCCACCGTCTCTTTCGCCTTCGCCAGCAAGTCGCGGTAGGACACGCCCCTCTTTTCCGCCTCCGGCTGTAGTGTAATCACTACAGCCGCGGTCTTCGGGGCGCGGAGCCTAGCCGCGATCTTTCGCGCCCTATGCTGGCGCTGCCGCTCCTCATTCCGGGCCTTTTTGGCCGCCTTTCGCCCCTTCTTTTTCTCCCCGACCACCTGCCATCCGGCTTCAGCCGAGGGAGGTGTAGGGGGCTGGGGGGGCGGTGGTGGCGGCGGCAGCTGCCGTGCCGCAGGCACTGGCCCATTCGCCGTAGGCACTGGCGTTGGCACAGTGTCCACTTGTGCAGCTGCCTTGCCCTTCCCTTTTTTGGCCGCCTTTTTATTCGGCGCTGGTTTCGCCGGAGCCGGCTTTTCGGGGGGGCGGGGTGCCACAGCCCTGCCGGAGGGCTGGCTGGACGGCCCCGGTGCGGGTGCGGTAGCCGCAGCAGCCGCGTACGACACCGTGCTTAGGCCCGCGGCTGCCCTGTTTGCACCCAGGGTGGGGCGCAGAACAATTCCCTCCAGGACGGAAAACCGCGCCTGGAAGGAAGCCAACTCCTGCCGAACCAAGTTTAGGACCTGGTTCTCCACCGGCATGGGCTGGGCTTGTCGCTGCTGCTGCTGGCCCCTATTTGAAGGTGCCGTGCGGGAGCCAGCCTCACGTAGACTGGCCAGGTCTGCGTGGAGCTTAGTGTTCTCTTTTTGGAGAATGTCCATGGCCGCCGTCAGGCGGGCTAACTCCACCCGCAGTTTAGCCACCTCCTCTCCACCTATCGGAGGAGGAGGAGGAGGGGGAGGCCCCGCAAAGTTGGCCTCTGCAGCCGCCATGATGGAGGCGGAAGCCGCGGGTATGGCCTTGAGTTTTGAAGATGTCTTCACCTTCAAGGCCACGCCCCTTATTGCGGCTTCCACCTCCTTTGCGAACCTGGCCTTACGCTCTGCATCGGAGCCGCCAGGTGCACCCACCTCTTCGCCAGACCCGCGAGCAGTCATGCCCGGGTGGCGCCCCTCTTCGGCCAGTCTCACCGACCTTTCGGAGGCAGACAACCCCCTCCCCCTGCCTCTGATCCCACCACGCTTGTTGGTGGGGATCTTTCTGGCCGAGGCCTCCTCCTCCCCAGATGATGACGCTTGGTCGCCATCCTTCCTGGACCGCTTGCGGAAGAACTTGCCGTTCTCCGCAGCAGTCCCGGCCCTCACGCGGCGGGAGCTCTCTGAGCCTCCCGCGCTCGCATCGCTGGATACGAGGTCGGACTCCGACCCCGCATCCCTCCTCTCCTCTTCCTTGCCGTTACCCGCGGTGTTTTTGGGTTTTGTATTTTTTTCCATAATTGTTCCCACGAGTATGGGGGAAACATTCTCAATCTAGGCAGAGACCCCTGTACCTAGAAGGGCAGATTTTGAGTATTTATTACTCGCCAGAGGGTCTGCAGGTACCCTGGCGAGGGTGAGCACTAGCGACTGATTCGTTCCATGGGAACACCCGTCAGCCATACATCCCCTCGCGGTGCGCCGCCGCTTGGGATTCGGGATAACTTTTTATAGAGGTTTTCTACCTCGCAGTCCGGGCGGTTAAGCCAAGACCCTCGGTCCCTATCGAAGCCGCGAGACGTGATCCACAGCACTTCGACAGTGGGATTACGAGACTGACGGTGACAAAGAAGGACGCATCCTACTCTGTCTGCTCGGAGGCAGGGTGAGTGCACACCGAGCCCGCCCTCACTCCTCTGCTATGCCCTCTGCTGTACAGAGGGTCACGCAGAGGAACGCACCGGTAGTCCTGGCAGGACCCCACCCATGTCAGAATAATTAGCCGCGGCAGTAACTCTCCCCGAGGGATAAAAGGAAATTCTCATTTCCTCTCATTCCCCGGAGAAGGATACTGCCGCGCCCAGGGTGCACCGGCCCAGCAGCTGCTCTTCCCTCCAGACGTATCGAGAGGGACCAGCAACCGCCAGACACACGTGGAGGACTTCTGACATCGCACCCCTAATGTTATATCCCTTAGATATGATGTTATAGAGTGTGTATATATATAAATTCCCTATTCTAGACCTTTCAACGTTCAGGTTATTTAACATCGCAAGACCAAGGTCTGCCAAAACGGGAGAATCTGAAACGCTTTGTATTACAGACATTCCGTGAAACATTCCTTCATACACAAAGTTGCAGTTACCTGATGTCACGACACACGACCTCCGTAAGATCTCTCTTTTGCTGAACTATTATAATTGACTTATTGCGGTAAAACGTTTTGAAAAATTTAAACGTTTTAACATAGTTCTGAAATAGAATGGGCAACCATTCTACTACATAGTGGACAAACTTCTGTGACAGCTGGTATGTTTGCACTTGCTGCAATATCGCTTGGTTAACTTATGAGGGAGCTTTTCAAAGGAAGGAATAAGTTATATTCTGTAATTAATTTTATAAAGTCATGCCTCTATAGTATCATTGCATTGCCAAATGAACCGCCTTGCTGCAACCGCTACGACGGCTACGGAACTCCGTAGCAATGATAGCGATCGTAGCAAGGCCGTTGGCGTCCCAGACGCTTCGTAAAACTTTTTTAAAGAAAATTTTGTACATTTTCTGACAGAAGTTAGTAGTTATTTAAAATTCCCAAAGTTTCCTTATTTAGTTAACTTCAAACTCAAACCGTGACCTCCCCTAATTTTAGTCACTTTAAATCCATCCACAAGTCGCAGCTCCCAGTAATCGTCACGAAGCGACACATCTCTTCAAACAAGCCTTGTCTTATTAACAAACTTGTTAATTCCAGCCAACTGCCACTCGATGAGTAAACAATACCATCCGCACCCACCCCCGCGCGTCCTCTCGCCCCTCACGTATGTTAATTTAACCTAGTTTCACAAATTAGACCACTTTGGAAGCTCGGAGTACGGAGCGTTCTTGTGATAGTTTTTTCTGTGAAAACAGACAGACAGGCTGCAGTCTTAGCGGAATGATACGAGGTACTTAGTGCAGCTGCACCGGGAGGAGATGAGTCTAATCGTTGTATACTAATGACTTGAGTGAGCGCTTACGAGACATCGCTGCATAGTGATGAGCGATTAATGGGAGAAAAGTTTAGGACTCGTGTCGTGAAATTTGTGTAAGAAGAGTGGAAAATTAAATTAGAATTCTTCCCCTTACGCTCCACGTTGTGAGAATGCTGGCGATATGCTGCAGCTAAATTTAATTAGTTCTCTGACGGCAATAATAGGACTATCGAAACATGATCTCAAAAACTATGCGGAGACATCTTTACTGCTACATATTACAGCTTTACAGCTTTAACACTATAGACAAATGTTCAGAAGCCCGAAATCAACCCTCGGGCAATAAAACACGGCTTTGGTCGGTGGGTCCTCTTTTTTTATGGTGGATGAGGATGATTCACCCTGTTCCACACACACACACACACAAGCAACAGCAAGCAGGTCATGGACAACTTGCTAAGAGTCATACACTTGCCACGTGTATATCTCCAGGTGCCAAAGACAGTTCTTTGGCAGTTCTTTGACGCTACTCAAATAATTGGTACATACTCATGAGTATGTGCCAATTATTTGAGTAGCGACACTGTAAACAGCTACAGTTATGCACGTTCAGCGACGTCTTTGACGTCACAAGTATTATGCTCCAATTCTCACAATGCGAGGATCTTTCCAATTCCCTGGGATACTTGCAAACGTAGGTAGATGAAGCTTAGATTGTGGGATGCTGGATAAGAAAACAAATTAAATAGAAAATTCATTCTGGCATGAATATTTTCGGTATTTATTTAAAGTATTTTTCTGATCCATTAAATCTCAACCTATACCGCTGATTAGATTTTTTATTGTTTTTTATACTCTAAGAGAAGAATGGTGGTTTTAAACTAATTTCACAGCTAAGAGATGGTGTTTTGAGATGAATCAACCACCACATAACAAAACTTCAACAACAACTTCTGTAACAACTACTTATCCAGCTTTCTCATAATATAAGGTCCAAGTAAACCTCTTTGAATAACAGAAGTGTTCCGCGAGCGTTCAGGCGCCGATGTCCGAGGGCAGCGGGGTGAGAGGTAAAGAGCAGGGGGGGTGTCTCCAAATGTGGCGCCCATAGTGTCGGCTCACACATCCGGGATGTGCATGCTTGAGCAAGACGACTCTACTGCCCATCTGGAAATGTAATATAGTGAAGCATAGTACTGGCCAAAGTTGCGATGATTAAACTCCGTATTCAAACCCTCGTTGCGTTGGTCTAGTGGACACAAACGCTACTGCAGAACATGTGGACCTGCATTTGATTCTGAGGTGGAGAAAAGTATTATTGTGCTGTGGGTATTCCGTCAGTATTGTTTTCAGTAGCAGCCCGGAGTTTGGATTTGGGTCTGGTTGATGAAAAAGCCTTATCCGCTCTCACATGGTATTTAAACATAACTTGCGAAATGTACACCTATATGCATACCTAATGTGCATAACCCTTCGGGGACAGGCTTAATGTTATGTCTATTCTAAATTTTCGCATTCTTTCTATTTTCTTTCGCACTTGATCTGTAATGTAACAAGTCTGTGAAGATCTCTGTTTTGAGTAATTGAAACTGATCACTCAACGGCCACTCGAATCCCAGTGTCCGACACTTGCTAGCTGAATAAAGGGTACTTTCGCGACCAGAAAGTTGTATTCTCACTCCTATTTTGCACTTACTTTTTTTAAAGTAGTCTTTGTTTCGAGTCTGTTGGCTGCTGTTCACATCACAGTTAAACAAGGAAGCTTAAACATCTCCTCACAGTTAAAGCACTCTAATCAAACAATGATAACGCACACGTGCACGGTATAAGCACGACGCAGCACTAAGTTCAGTTATTTCACGAGTAACATCACAAGGAAACGCAAGCTTAGCGCACAAGTCATTTGCATTAAAGTCCTTAACAAACAAGGCACCCTATTGATCTCGTACACAACTGGAAGGTCGTTGTCTAATCTTCCGTAAATTGGATCGTGTGCGGCGAGCCTGTCCGCGGATCGGAGGCGTCTCTGTAGACCGACGTCCACGACAACGGCGTACTACCTACCAGTAGGTAAGTCTGATACTAAACATTGGAACAATCTTTTACGGCGAAGGGACTTACCATATGGTGTCTTCAGTGAAGGGGGAAGACATTTCCTACAACGAAATATGGACTATTCCCTTATCGGAATACTAGCTATACACAGTGTAAACGGACCCTTGACGAAGCCGTCACCTTCACCTTCAAGATTCTGTACATCAAACTTAGTAACACTCCGGACAAGATATTGCTGGGAAACGCCTTTGTTGTTGGTGTGAATAATCACGGTTTACAGTCTAGTACTCAATGTAACGCAGTAAAAACATTACATTGATACATTGAGTAGTACAAAGGTTCATGGAGAGCGGACGTCATGGAGGTATTTAAAGTAAATTCAAATCACGGGAAGAACAAAATTAAGGGTGTATTTACACCCTTTCAAATATAACATAGTATACTTGGTCCACATAGCATATAACCTATTTGTTGGATGTTCAATGCCTAATTAATATAAATATTAAATAATTTTGTTTTAATATTCAAATAACGTATCTGAAAAACACGTTCCCATTTATGCCAAATACGCCGACAACATTTTTAACGTTACGAATATATCTACACGGAACATGAAACATTTTAACGAATTTAAAACTGTAAAATGTTTTTTGTTCCTCAATAGATTAAAATAATGGATAGGGATACCATTATCGGGAGTGCAGTTTATACCAATAATAATAAGATAACATAACGCCTGTTTTCCCAGAAGTATTTGGCAGAGATGATCTGCTTTTCATGATTTATGTCTGAATACCATGTTATAAAGGACGAGCTTATTGCCATCAACCGGGCACAAATCCAGACACCAAGCTACTGAGAACTTCCGGAGGGAAAAACCCAATAGCACTTTGCACGACCCGCGCGGGAATCGAAAACCTCATGTGCAGTAGTAGCGACTACTAGACCAACGAGGCAGTAACATGATTATTGTACGGTCGAACAAGCTATTTGGTTTAATAGTTTAACCCAAAAAATTACATTGTAAAATGTAAAACAAATAGCTTGTTCGACCGTACTAGTTATGAATATAAAAAGATTTATCACGAAGGTACACTCAACAACGCAAACAGCTTAGCTAAGCTATGCTTCATATTCGTGTAAAATAAGTGTTCCATGTCGTAACAAATTGTTTGTGTCGCGTCTTCGCTGTAGCTAGTCGGTGTTGCGTGATCTGCGACGATATTATTAGGTTACCGCAAACCTAACAAATCTTTACAATGTTTCTTTGCTTTTTGCATAAGTTGACTTAAAACAATATTATGGTCAAGTTCATAGTTGTTTTCGTTTTAAACTGCTATGAACTTGACTATAATATTGTTCGTTACTTCTAAAATTCACTGATAGTCAACCACCTACTGTTGCACCTAGAGTTTTAACTGAAGTCAGTTCACACAATCTTTCGTATTTATACCGATTTTTTTTTTCCTATGGCTTACAATACGTGTCGTCTAAGCACCGTATTATGCGGTGCTTCCTGTAATATTGCTTCAACTTCTGGTAGGTGTATCTGTCTATGCCGCACTGGTCGGACAAAATCTAAGTCATCGATTCCAGAAGAATAAGTAGCATATACCTGAAGACATTTAATGCTTTAATAACACAGCAGTACGTATACCGTCAGAGTTCTATCGTATATTACGCCGGTGTAATCTTAACAAGGTTTATATCCGGTCTCGAGGCCCGCATCGCCGACGTCGGCACTAAACCAATTTGGTGATTTTAATACGGTTTGCTGCAGGGCGAGCCTTTGAACGAATACACCTTCGGTTATTGTGTTACGGAGCATCTTACAGTCTCCCCAGAAACGGCATGTTTGCGAGCCTTAGGAAAATATTGTTAGCAAAACGTTTGAGCTTAAGAACGGCGTGATTTTATCAGGAGTGACCTTAAACATGTACAAGCTTTGTGCTGAGCGGTAGATGTAGTTAACTATGGTGTTAAGGTATTGAAAATTAGGTACCTGACCGACACTGCGAGGATCGACCGGAGGACACGGTGGAGCACACGGTGGAGGTGTGCCCCGCGTGGGCGGAGCACCGCCGTGTCCTCGAAGCGGCGATTGGCGGCGGCGACCTCTCGCGTCCGGCCTTGGTGCAAGCCATGGTCCGGAGCGAGACGGAATGGGACGCCGTCACCTCCTTCTGCGAAGCAGTAATGCTAGAGAAGGAGGTGGCGGAACGTGAGAGGGAGAGAACCTCACAGACGCCCCGGGCGTCGGGGGCCACCGCGTGGCCCCCGGCCACCGTAGGCGCGGGCCTGTGGACGGTGGGCTATGGGCTAGCTCGCCGTCCGTCCGTCTCATGACGACAGGCCGTGTCGACGGCGCGTTCGTGTTCCACGCGCGCCTCAAAGAGAGTCAGCAAAAAGGAAGGGGTCCGAAAGGACCGATGCCTGCCGGGGTTGCGGGACTATTCGAAAGAGATACCGTGGCCCCGGAACACAAAGGGCGATGAAGGAACATGGGTGGGTTTTAGTCAGTAAAAGTCTGACACTCCCTCCTGCTCCGCCCAGAGCGGGAGAAGTCATTTGATGATTTCCCATCCGAAAAAAAAAAAAAAAAAAAAAAAAAAGGTTTCTGACCGAAAATCCGTGACACGTAGCCCTAATCGATATCGATCAGTAACATAAAATAACCCAATTCATAACCCAAACCCATAATTGGGCAAACACAGTCATGATGATGACTTAGGCCCAAATTGCCAACATTTTTAACTGACAAACAGAATCAACTTCAGCAAACTCATCGAATGATTCCAATCGCGTTTGTTTGCTCGAACACTGAATATTGCCGGTAAAAAACATACACAGGTATATTCATGTATTTAGTCTAAACAAATAAATACATATTCGTTTGGATGCTGGTATCTACACGAAGCATTAATTCCGTTTAACGCTATTTGCATTGGTCTGATAATAAGCGCCTGCGTTAATATTAATGTATCGAATTATAACTTGGCTCGCGAAATGAGGTGATGCGATACCTGTGTTTGGGGGTAAAACACGGCCTCACCACACTGCCGCACAGTGGTCTGAAAATCGAGCTCCATACTCATAGAAACTCAAAGTCAGGAATTAAAATAAATTTTTTAATAAAAATTACAATGGCCCTCGTATACCTCCTTTTACCTCATATTATGGATGGTATTAGTAGCTCCAGGGGTGAGAAAAAAAAGTTTTGTGTTTTTTTTGTATGGGAGAAAACAATTAAAGTACATTTTTTTGAAACTGAATGGAACTGAAGGGCTGGTGCTCATAAGAGCTATTGTACGGTCGAACAAGCTATTTGGTTTACATTTTACTACGTAATTTGTGGGTTAAACTGTATACCAAATAGCTTGTTCGACCGTACCATACACGGCGATCAAGATGACATCTAATTTATACGCCTTTGGTTGCCGCTACGCACGTAGGATTTTCTCATAATAGAAGACTGCAGTTCTGCAATCTGAGCTTCAATCAGAGTTTGTTCTCCCACGATGTTTAACTTGTTTTTGTTTGAAAACTGAAAATAAATTGGTCTGCAGAACATTCTGGAAGATGACTTTGGATTGAGATTCCTGACTTCGAGTTTCTATGAGTATGGAGCTCGATTTCCAGACCACTGTGTGCCGGCCCGATCACGACCTCAGGGGAAGCGATTTGCGTCAAGCAAGATGCACGCGCGTGTATTTCACTTGTTCCCTGCTTGTGTGAACCTTCGTGTGGTTGTGACTCGTAGCATGCTCTATGCATTTAATTTCATTTGTAAACCGACTTCAAAAAAAGGGGATGGTTTTATGTTCGACTGAATTTGTCCCATTTGAGGACCGATTCTCAAAATTATTTTTTAATTTGAAAGAGTATACTCCTGAGATGGTTCCATTTAAACTTGCTGAAGATCTGATGCTGATCTTCGGAGATATACAATGGAACTCTTTAAAAATTGACGGCAAATCTGTCGTAATTGCTGCAATCGCTTGGATCTTTATTGTTTATACAACATCATGACGTAACATCACGCCTGTATGCTCTGAGGGGATACATAGATGTGTACAATACACCCAGATTTCGACAGTTACGTATGTTAAGTTCCATTTATGGATAAGCCGTGGATAATCCTATTACCATGACATGTGTTGAGGATGAGGTCTGTTCCCGGGTGATGAAATGAATCTATCGTTATGGTTTCACATCTATATTGAATAATTTTGGATTTGTACAGAGTTTTGGGTTACACCGCCATGGCCATGGCGGGGGGTCTGTACTGGATGATGGATGCGAGGTGAAAAGGAATGATTCGATACAATGCAAGCCTTTTTATAGCCGCTGTGAATGAACAGAATGACTGAATGACTGTATGATGCTGAAGAATGAACGTAGCAGCGCCAGGCGAGCGTGGTGGCCAGTGGACGAACTAGGCGGAGCTGATGTCCACCCAGCTGCAGAGGTCGGGCCGCTGCGCTCACGCACCGAGTGCGTCATCTTGTGGATAGGTGGCGCTAGCAGTAGGCGTGAACATGCCCCCAGCCTTGGAAGCACTGCTTCCAAAATGGTTCCCGGCACGGAGTCAGGCGTCGTCGCCCACAGGCTGCGGAGGCAGCGGGCAGATCTTGGAGAAGGCACGTCTGATCGTCCCAGCAGCTGTGTGGATGTCAGTCACTCGTGCCACGCCGTCTCCTCCTGGAAGTATACGCAGAACACGACCAAGTCGCCACTTTAACGGTGGCAACTGGTCGTCCTTGATGAGGACGAGGCTGCCCAAGGTGATGTCCTCCTGCCTGATCTTCCACTTAGTTCGCAGTTGTAGCTCCGAAACGTATTCTGTGGACCAGCGCCGCCAGAAGTGCTGCCGCAGGTGCTCGATGCGTTCGTAGCGTGTCAGACTCGAACTTGGCTGGTCTGGAACATTCCTTGAAGGTGGCGACGTTAACGGTCGGCCAATGAGGAAGTGTGAGGGGGTGAGGGGGGTAAGGTCAGAAGGGTCTGAGGAAAGAGGTGAAATTGGACGGGAATTTAAGACAGCTTCGATTTGTGTCAAAGCCGTGGAAAATTCCTCGTAAGTTAGTCGCGCGTTACCTACTATGCGTCTCAGGTGATACTTGCATGATCTCACCCCGCCCTCCCATAGACCGCCAAAATGTGGGGAATAAGGAGGAATAAATCGGAATTCAATGCTATTATTGGAAGCGTAATTAATGATGGCTTCCGAATCCTTCTCTAAGAATAAAGGAAACTCCTTTTCCGCGCCCACGAAATTTCTACCGTTATCAGAAAAGATAGTGCGAGGCGTACCTCGCCTACTAATAAAACGTTTTAATGCTAAAATAAGTCGTTTGTGGATAAACTAGTGACGAGTTCCAAATGCATGGCTCTAGTCGTAAAACAAACGAAAAGACAAATGTATGCCTTAGTGAGTCTAGAACCTCTGCCCTTTCTGGATACTATGAAAACTGGCCCCGCATAGTCTACACCGGTTCGCATAA
Source organism: Xestia sexstrigata (assembly GCA_941918905.2). Taxonomy (NCBI): domain Eukaryota; kingdom Metazoa; phylum Arthropoda; class Insecta; order Lepidoptera; family Noctuidae; genus Xestia; species Xestia sexstrigata. Next base: position 25,258,882 of record OW799201.2, read on the forward strand.
ACGGGTAGCCAGGTTCTAAGCGCTCGGGAGGTAAGTTGCCCATGATAGGTGCTAATGTCTTACCCCGGATACGTGTGCACGTTACACGTTCGTGTACTATTTTTCTAGCGAGATTTCTAGCGTTCAACGGCCACCAACATTCACGCATGGTAGCTAATAGAAGTTGAGGCCCGGCATGTAATAATCGTACATGCTCGTATTTAAATAAACAAATTGTAAAAGGATGCTTACTACATAATAAAATCGGATGTTTCTTATCGTAGGTAAAATCGGACGAATTACACAATCTACCGCCAATCCGAATTATTTTATGTTCATCAATAAAAACATTTAGACTTGAAATCCTATTATATTGTTTACAACTTCGCTTAATAGGAATCTGAGCGACTAAGTTATTTAAAACATCTGGAAAGGAATGCCTTTTTACGAGTCTAATTAGCATTCTTTGTGAGGAGCCGAGTTCTCTCACTGATAACAAACCGGTTTGCCGATTGGCTCGGTCAGCTGACTTGAGGCGTGAGTTATTTATGAATCTAAGTACGTAGCTACCTATTGGTATGAGTTTAGTAAATGACGCGTATTTATCGAAGTTGATTATGTCTTCGTTTTGAATATTGGGTAAGCAGGTTTGTTTGTGTTTTAAATCTGGTAAGTTACATACTTCGGAATTATCGCATTTAGTTTGCTTGAAGTAATGTAAACGATTATGTAAATAAGACGGACCGTACCACCAAAGTTCGTTATCCTTTAACAAATCTAGGCTACAACCTCTAGATAATAAATCAGCTGGGTTGTCCTTACTGCTTACATGTAACCACACTGAATCGCCTGTGAGTTCATTTATTTCAGTTACCCGGTTTTGTACGAAAGTTTTTAGTAAAAGTGGTGACATTTTAATCCAACCCATAACTATTGTGGAATCCGTCCAAAAACATACTTTACTAAACCGCAACCTAAGAGATTCAATTATTTTCTTATATCATTTAGCTCCTATCAACGCGCCACACAGTTCCAAACGAGGAATACTGATTGTTTTCAAAGGTGCGACCTTACTTTTTGCACACAACAACCGAACGGTTGCGTCACCGTTATCGCTATATGTACGTAGATAAGCACACGCGCCATATGCGTCTTGAGAAGCGTCGGTGAATATATGAAGTTCTGTGTATTGAGTATGTTCACCTTTCACGTGACGAGGGATGCGAATATCGTTTAGAAATCTTAACGTAAAAATAAAATGTTTCCAAATGTTAGCAATTTCCTGAGAAACCGGAGTATCCCAATCAATTTTACTCAGCCATAATTTTTGTAGAATCATTTTTGAAATTATGACTGCAGGTGAAAGAAGACCTAATGGATCGTATATTTGTGATATTACTGATAACATTACTCGCTTAGTTAAATATGAATTGTTGTCATAGTTATCAATATTTGTAACGAAGTGTAGCTCATCGCTAGTGTTGTGCCAACCCAAACCAAGTGTTTTGGTTTGCGCATGTTCGCCTATGAAACGTTCTGTGGCATTATTTTGAGATGCATCTAAGTTAAAGGTCCACTTGCGCAAAGGAAAACACCCCGACTGGAGCACGTCTGATGTTTTTTGACATATTCGAAGCAATCTATTTAGATCATCATCACCGGTGATGAGATCGTCCACAAATATGTCCTCCATGATGACACGAGCGATGACGTCATCATCGCATTCTAATGCTAACTGTCTAATACAGCGCATGCTTAAGTATGGAGCTGACGCAGTTCCGTACGTGACTGTATTCAGTTGGTATGTATATAACGGATCTGAAGGGTTATCCCGCCACAATATTAATTGCAGTGACCTTTGGTCAGGCTGTAGAAGAACTTGACGAAACATTTTCTCCACGTCTGCACAAGCTACGTATTTATATTGTCTGAATCGTAGCAAAATCGAGAGAATATCGTTTTGTAACGCGGGTCCCGGATACTGAATATCATTTAATGATTTATTCGAGCTAGTGACGGCACTAGCATCGAAGACAACGCGTAGTTTGGTAGTTGAACTAGATTCCCTAACAACGCCGTGATGTGGAAGGTAATAGTTTGGTTGACTACAAGTCTCTAACTTGGACATATGACCTAAGTCATTGTATTCACGCATGAAGTTAGAATATAAACGTTTAAATTCTGGTGAACGATTGAGTTTACGTTCTAAGGTCAGAAATCGTTTCGTCGCTGACGTATAAGAATCACCCAACGCATCTGGTGCTTCTCTCAACGGTATACGAACCGAAAATCTACCGTTTTCAATGCGTTTTGTTGTATTATTGAATATTTCTTCGCATGTGCGTTCATCATCTGTTAGGGGTACGCATGATGATGAAGGAATGTTTTCGAGTTCCCAAAACAGCCGGAGTTGTTTATCAATTTCCTGACTGAAGTGGCAACGAACGTGAGCAGGGTTTGGGTTCCTCGTGAACACAGGTCCAGACAATAACCACCCCAATTTTGAGTTTTGTAGGAATGGGCCACTCGCTAGACGTATTTTGTCTGTTTCAACAAGTCAATTTCTGAACTAATGTTAAACGTCAGATCTGCTAATTGTAAGAACTCAGGTATACGTATATTACCGGCTTCGATGTTCATCGTAGGCAAACTGGATGTTATGCATGGCAAGATCAAACAACGAAGCTTGGTATTAAAATCGCTTAATTTTGCACGTATTGTGACGTCACATGAATGCTGTGATTGCGAAACCGATTTTCCCACACCCGAGATTTGAATAGTGGACTGTATATATAACGCATTTATTTTCTTTGCTAGTTTTTCTGTTATGAAGCAGTTCTGACTTCCGTTGTCCAATAGCGCGCGAGCCGTATGATACACGTTGTTATTGTCAGCTACTTCAATTAACGCCGTAGAGAGCAAAACAGTATTTATTAATTTAAATTCGGTAGTGTTCGCTTCACACACGACAGTGCCGCTCGAGTCGTTGAGATGCAATGTTGACGTCGCTGAGATGTGTGCGCGTTCAACCTCTCCGTGCGATTGAGCACGCACACACGCGCCGTTACCTTTCTCGTCCAAATGTAGCAGACTGTTATGTTTGTTTGAGCACTGTTTACACGACCCGAATCTACATTGATTTAACGCGTGACCCGTTCGCAGGCAATTTGCACACATCTTGTTATCGTTAATCAATTTAATTCTGTCTCTCACGGACATGTTAAGGAAGGCTAAACACGAGTGTAATGAGTGTTCTCTATTGCATAGGACACACTTAGGTAAATCCCATTTATTATTTGTATCACCACGGTTATTATTACAGCGCGTTGGTTTAGTAGAAGTGTAGCTATGTACGCGGTGCGAATTACGCTTCTCGCTCACGTTTTGATGCTTATAATCGCTATGAGGCGTTTTATCTTTAGTGTGGCTCGCGCCGATCATCTCCAACGTGTCGGCTCGGCCACGGAGGAACGTTATTAAATCGCTAAGTTTTATTTTTTCGCGTGAACCTAAACACGTGGCTCCGATATGATTTTCCCATTCGCGCTCCGTAGACGAATCCAGCTTGCTGACCACCAAATAAATTATTAACGTGTCCCAATTGACAGTGGGTTCATTTAGTGAACTTAAAGCGCGCAGATTACGTAAGATAGTATCAATTAATTTCCTTATTTGCGATGGCGATTCTTGTTTTAATGACGGAATATTATGCAACGCTTTTACGTGATTATTAATTAATAACCTCTCGTTGTGATAACGATTTCCTAATAAATCCCATGCGTGTACGTAGTTGGCAGGGCTGAACTCTAAGGCTGCTATCACCTGTAACGCGCTTCCACCAAGGGCTGACCGCAAATAATGGAATTTTTGAATCTCGTCTAAGTCGGAACGATTGTGGATCATGGTTTCGTATGAATGTTTAAATTCTAGCCAGTGATCATAGGCTCCATCGAAGGCAGGTAATTTTATGTCTGGTAATTTAATATTGACACGTGGTTCTGATGCAATTGGAAGTCGACTTTGAATTTCTGCGTTTTTAATTAAACAATTCGCGCTTGCTATTGCCGTAAAATATATTGCCTCTAATGCTTCTATGTATTGTAGATTCGCGTTTGTTTCTGATTCCGGCAGGAGTAGTTCGATTTCATTTTCTACGTTGTCAAATTTATCGTATAATTCACTCGCGGCTTGAACACGTAAAGTTAGCTCCGCTGCTTGTAAGGCTGTTAAGTGAGCTCCCGCGAACGATTCTACATAATTTTTAAACTGGGTTAACCGACCCTTAATGTTACCCCTACGTTTCTTTAACTCGGAAAGAACTTCTTCTACTGCCTTAACCGACATTCTGACGGAATATGGATGAGCGTTATGTGGTGTGGTGTGGTGTGATGTAGTTGTACTCACATGCAAATATCACCTGGACCACGTGGCTGCCACACACTCGCGTGAACTGAAACGAAACACAGCTTTAACACAAATTGAAACTAATGAATGGGTGTGACGGGGGACGGACGGGACGGGAACAGAGACCTGACCGTTTCTTAGGCCTTCGCCTTTTCCTCTTCTCATGAAATGATTGCTGGGTCACTGGACCGGCTGTGATGATCGCTGCACTCGGTCGATCGTCTTCACAGCTAGCTACCGTCTTCAGCGCCCGGCTCCAGTCCGAGTCGAAGTTCCGCAACGTGCCAGCAACGTGGTCGGCACCGTGTATGTGGAGTCTTCTTCCGGATGGTGTGATTGATAATGAATGATGAATCCGTCTCGTAGGACCAAAATGTTGAGGATGAGGTCTGTTCCCGGGTGATGAAATGAATCTATCGTTATGGTTTCACATCTATATTGAATAATTTTGGATTTGTACAGAGTTTTGGGTTACACCGCCATGGCCATGGCGGGGGGTCTGTACTGGATGATGGATGCGAGGTGAAAAGGAATGATTCGATACAATGCAAGCCTTTTTATAGCCGCTGTGAATGAACAGAATGACTGAATGACTGTATGATGCTGAAGAATGAACGTAGCAGCGCCAGGCGAGCGTGGTGGCCAGTGGACGAACTAGGCGGAGCTGATGTCCACCCAGCTGCAGAGGTCGGGCCGCTGCGCTCACGCACCGACTGCGTCATCTTGTGGATAGGTGGCGCTAGCAGTAGGCGTGAACACATGTATTGTTAACAATGTTAAATAAATACATAGTAAATATTTTATGGGATATTACTACTAAAAATGGAAAAATATTTTTGGAAAAAATAAAACCGACTGCAAAAACACAAAAAAAAAAATTAACTTTAGCTCAGCTTATTCAACGATTTTGTATGAGACGCGTACGCATCCGTTCAGCGCGTACGACGCGTAATGCGTCTCATACAAAATCGTTGTTTTCTATGGGCATAAGCTGAATAAAGCTAAATAAGTTTGAGTAGTCCCTAAAATTAAGCTGAAGCTCAGTCTCCGAGACGCTTGTTTGGTACACTTATCTTTTTCCGTGTAAAAACCTGAGTAACTTAAATAAATTACAATACCAAGAAGTCGCCGTTGGTTTGTTGTGTTTCACTAAATTGCTTGTCAAGTATGAAGCTAATGGAAATATCTGCTGCATGGAACCGCTTGTTGTAACTGTATGCAGGAATGTAGGAAAGTTTTGATTTTTTGTTTGTTTGTTTATTACGATTTAATTCAATAACTCCTCAACCGATTTTAAAAATTCTTTCACCATTAGAAAGCTACATCTTTGCCGAGTAACATAGGCTATACATTATATTGACACAATGCAAACTAGCCGAGCTATCACAATTTTCAAAGTGCTAGTACATTTTCCCTAAAACAAAATCATAGACATGCATCGTAAACACACGCCATAAAAATAGATTATATTAACTTCCACAATCTCGGATCAAAATGCTTTACCATATAGCCCGTACTACACGGCAGTCAAAATATTCAACAAATTACCGGAACAAATTAAAGAAGAACCCAAATTCAATGCATTTAACAGAAAATTAATAGATTATCTAATACAAAAATGCTTTACTCGGTCGCAGAATACTTAGAATAAAATATTTAGTGAAGATGATAGATAGATCTATAATTAAATAGAACTACTGAAAAAGTACTTACACAAAAAAGCACACATAGATACATTACACATAGGTAACATAACAAAACAAATTAATAAAATATGAAATAATTCATACAAATCAATGAAATTATTAAAACTGATATAAAATATACTAATTAACACAAGTAAATAAAATAATTGCAGAATCACCTCATGATATTATTTCAAATAACTATATAAACCTAATACTAGTGATATTTTCAATAATAATAATATTTGTTTAACTAATTACTGGATGCTTGTTTTGCCAATCTACCTGTTATGTTGCTGTGCCCTAACCGGCTTTCACGTTGGAACTAACTTACATATATGTAAAAACTAAATGTACACATGATTGCAATAAAGAGTTTGAGTTTGAGTTTAGTTACACTATAATTCGTGACTGTACTAACATACCTATCAGTCTGACTGATGCTTAACAACTGGATGTCAAAGAACAAATATGTACTTTATGTAACAAACGTTGACTTTAATGACTACTGTATAGGTACCTACCTAATTTACGTAAACATACTACTTAATTATCAAAAGGCTTATGGTTCCTCAACATTTGTACCACGGTAGCTTATAGTGTAAATCCCGCTGCGATCAAACATAAACATCACATGCAGGATAAATAATTATAAATCGCCGCGAAATAATAATATTTCTGCATTTCCATGATTACTTGTTGTTTTCATTTAGCAGTAGGTATTGTTTATGTAGAACGATTAAATAGGTCACTGCTTAAGGCTTTTTCACCTAATTTATGATTGTATGCTTGTACAGAGCTTACTTTTAAATGTAGCTTGCACAAACCTCTAGCCGGAGAGTTAGAATAAAATGATGCAGTCTATTCAAATATTCTGTACCAATCGCGCAACCTCCGTAACTATTCTAACAATGCGTATTGCATACCACCCACACCTCACTATCATCTTACTTCCATATATTGTTGTAAGTAATTGGTGGAATTTTCTATTGCAGATCTTGATGGTTTTGTAATGAATGTGTTTTGTGTATTTATATGACCACTCGTAGACACGTCGACACGTTGAAACGTCGTACTCGTAGCTATTCGGAATGTTGGACTCCTGAATAAATCTGCGAAGCGTACAGACCAGTATCACATGGAATTCTTGGTAACAGTCAAGCTTTTGCGTCATTATATGGTCATGGTATGGTGGTTACATTCGTATAGATAGCACAAAGCTTATCTTAGGGAACAAGCAGTAAATAACTATCGAATTAGATTAATGCGTTGTCGTATGTAAACACTTCGTTGCATCACATAAACAGATCTACCTACTAGACTAACACTAATTTGCATTCGATAGGATGGATTATTTCCAACGTTCAGAGCTACCCTGATTTAGGAGGATTGGCCGGGGTGGCAAATCATCAAATGACTTCTCCCGCTCTGGGCGGAGCTGGAGGGAGTGTCACACTTTTACTGACTAAAACCCATCCATGTTCCATCATCGCCCTTTGTGTTCCGGAGCCACGGTATCTCTTTCGAACAGTCCCGCAACCCCGGCAGGCATCGGTCCTTGCGTACCCCTTCCTTTTTGCTGACTCTCTTTGAGGCGCGCGTGGAACACGAACGCGCCGTCGACACGGCCTGTCGTCATGAGACGGACGGACGGCGAGCTAGCCCATAGCCCACCGTCCACAGGCCCTGCCTACGGTGGCCGGGGGCCACGTGGTGGCCCCCGACGCCCGGGGCGTCTCTCGCGGCGGCCCGGACGCTGTGAGGTTCTCTCCCTCTCACGTTCCGCCACCTCCTTCTCTAGCATTACTGCTTCGCAGAAGGAGGTGACGGCGTGCCATTCCGTCTCGCTCTGGACCATGGCTTTCACCAGGGCCGGACGCGAGAGGTCGCCGCCGCCAATCGCCGCTTCGAGGACACGGCGGTGCTCCGCCCACGCGGGGAACACCTCCACCGTGTGCTCCACCGTGTCCTCCGGTCGATCCTCGCAATGGAAACACCCGGGCGTTTCCTCCCGCCCGATTCGGTGCAGGAACCTCCCGAAACAACCGTGTCCGGTGAGGACTTGCGTCAGGCGGAAGGTGAGAACGCCGTGGCGTCTTTTAGGCCACTCCTCAAAGAGGGGACTTACCGCCACTATTGTGGCGTGCCCTCTCTGTGTTGACCTGAGGTCTACACTTTGAATGCGGTTCATTTCTATACGGCTGCTCAATATCGTGTCGTGGTGTTCTGTTGCTTGTTCATAACAGGAACTGATGGACGCTACTGAAGGTATCAAACTCGTGGTTCAGTTCTGGGCCGACACAATTTAGATTACCTTCAACCCGCTAAGAAGAAGAAGCTGATCGGTAACTCATGTCAGTCCAACTTATTTGACTTTTCTATCGTCATTTTTGCTGATAGAATTTCACTTCGTCTATACCCTCTGACCCTTAGACATAGTACAAAACAGTGCACTTTATTCTCCCTCAGTTCCCTTGCACAAATACATAAGCAATGCAGTACACCAACACAAGAAATATACAATGAAACTAAGTTAATGAACATAATTATCACAAACATATCTACATATTATATAATACTTGCATGCTATTAGGAAAAATACTTAATAAAAATATTCATACACAAATACATTTTACAAAGAAACATCAAATACCTACACAAAATTGGGCTCAGAAATGCTGTTGGCATTTCTGAGCCCAATTTTGTTTAGACATACAATTAAACCCACCACGCTCCAGAAAATGTGATGTACGAAGGTGCTGCATTGTACAATAAACTGCCAAATAACATAAAAAATGCAAAATCCATGGCAATATTCAAGAAACACTTAAAATTACACATAATTTAAGCAAGCGCACCTCAGTACATTTCATACCACATCTAGTTGCGCGCGTTCCGTGTATGTTTACATTTTAGCTAGGTTAAATGTTTTACCGATTACCCCACACTTTTAAATTATTTTGTACCTATGTTTGTAATTATTTTGTCAAAACTGTACGTAAAACCAATAATGTTTTATAAACTAGTTAATATTTGTCAAGTAAGTGAAATTTATTATGGGAAATAAAGACATCTCAAACGCGAGTTAAGTTGATTATCTTTGTCAAGTTAACGAGCACACCACGAACGAAGCCCGCTGTTATCTCCACCAGGCGGCGCCCGCATCGACTCTTTATGTCATTCACACGACGCACTGCGCGTAATCGACAGCCTTTGTTTGTTTTGAAATAATTTATTTCAATGTTTTCAGTTTTAACTGTTATAAAATACTTACTTGTTGTTTCAATCGTAAAAACCACAAAGAATTACAGCCATATTTGAGTAGGTAGTTACGGTAGGCAACAAAAATTATAAAAATATCATTTTTGGCTTCACACTTCTATTGAACTACGCCGAACGTGAAAGTATCATCCAGAATATTTCAAATTGATGCATCGTCCCTAATTATCATCATTGTTTGCTAAGTGACAAAAACTATATGTTTAAGTCATTACCGTCCCAAACCACGTAACAATATTAAGGCAAACTGCATCATACAATAAAGAAGAGAAGGTTTACAAAATCTCACCAAACCGAAGTAAAATATGTATACAATTAGTGCTGTCAGTACTTTGCAACTGCAAATTAATATTTAACTTAATATATTCTAGTAGTAGGTCCAATTAAGTGTTTTCTTAATCCATTCTACAATAATCATCACAATCGCTTCTTTCGTCATCAGTTTGAGTCTGCTGTGCATCCCCTACATACACGTCTCACGTACGTGTGCGTGCACGCCACGCGTGTGTGTGTGCGTGGAGGCTCACGTCATGTCAGCGTCATCGATCCACTCGCATCCAATTATTCATGTATGTACATAGTTATTTGCAGTGCTGCCGCCATGCGATTGTTCCAACTGAGACTGAATGCAGGCTCTGAATTTTGGCTTGACGTAGGTTAAGCAACGTTGGTTTTGCAAGGACAATAAAATAAATTGAACATGTGTGAGTGTCAATCTATTTTATTGTCCTTCCAAAACCAACGTTGCAAGAAGAATAAAATGAGCAACACTCTTATATGTTGGCTGCCCCAGATGGTTAAAATTTCAGTTGTAACCTAACCTGAAGAGTGAGGGAAACTGACCAGTGTTACGCGGACTGACCAGTGTTACGCGGACTGACCAGTGTCACGCGGACTGACCAGTGTTACGCGGACTGATTAGTGTTACGCGGACTGATCAGTGTTACGCGGACTGAGCAGTGTTACACGGACTCCACAACACCTATGTCCTGTTTTAATAATTTCCAAAACGAAGTCTTAAAGTCATCTGTGTTGGAAAAAGTCTTAAAGTCTTCTGTGTCGTTTTTTGTGCATGTGGTGTTTACCTGTAATTAATTAAATGTTACTCTAGTCACTAAGTCAGAAATGTACATAGTGTAAACAATTGTTGGTTAACCTAAATAAATAAATAAATAAATAAAAAGCTCATGTAAACAGTCTGGGGAGGTTACTTGACTGCATTCCTAATGACGAAAAACTAATCTTTGAAAATCCTAGTATTTTTGTTATCTGTTGTGAATGATTTTAGTATCCTTCGTAATATATATAATAAATAGTAGATTGTACGGTGGAACAAGCTATTTGGTTTACAGTTTAACCCACAAGTTACATTTTAAAATGTAAACCAAATAGCCTGTTCGACCGTACATCAAGTACATAACATGAGCGGCCTGCCTGCATGACTGGAGCTAAACCACTACGTTACCCAATTTCTCACAGGTTATGTTAACTTACAAGTAAATTATTTTCAATAATTTTTCTACGTCCGCGTGATATTATTATAAAAATATGACTTGCCTATTTGAATCGATTGAAAGGTTTTTGTTAACAATGTCAATGATTTTTTTTCTGTACGGAACCCTAATCCTTTTTCTAAAATAAAAGTTACTCCTAACAATATCAGCTATCTGCACAAATCCCGTGAAAATCGGTCTAGCCGTTTTGGAGATTAGCCGGAACAAACACACAGACAGATAGACAAAAATGAAAACAAAAAGGTTTTTAGGGTTCCCTACCTCAGTCGGCAAAAACTTGGGATCACTTTTTTGTCCGTCTGTCCGTCTGTAAACGTCCCTTTGTGCCTATTGGTCTTGTGTTGTTTTGTCTTCTGCTGATGTTATGATATTATGGAAGAACGTGGAAATTATGTTATAAATACTATTGTTTTCTGATTAATTTCGTTGCGGGATTCAAGACAGTTACATTGTTTTCAGGAGTTGCAGTGGGTTGGGAAGAATGTGGGGGCCTATCTAAAAAAAAATTGATAATTAGGTACTTTTTGAAGAACATAACTTCGAAAATCCTAATGATAAGATTTAATAAAGTCTTGGACCGCGAAACGTTTTTCTTTCTAGGTATTACTACACAGAAAACTAGTAACGACGAGAATGTTATAAAATTCAGGAAAGAGGGTTCTTATGTACACCTGCTGCAGGTATTATCCTACTGTTTGCGTTGATTAAACTCTGTATCATTTAATACGTAAGCCGGTCACGTGGTCACCGTACATGCAGTTTGGACGCAGCATACTAACATATATTATGTGCCACACACGTATGTGGAACAATGTGCGGCCAACACACTATCTTCAAGCCTGGCCCGAAGGAGCCGGGCTGTTGGGCCAGAGACGGCTTTGTTTGTGTCTCACTCACTTATGTGGGTCATGCATTCATTGACGGGGTGAATAAAAATACCTCTACGAGTACATTTCGTACTTGAAAATTATTTTCTTAGCGACTTTTGTCTCAGCAATAACATGGCAGCCATACAGTGGATGGTGATAGTGGTGTGCACTCATTACATAAGGAGACCTCTCAGTGCCTCGTAAACAGTTGATCCAGACTGCCAGTTAAAGATTTTTGACAGTCTTTAGGGCAGTTAGCGCGAAAGTCTGACAACCAGCTTTACCAAGGGCTATCTTGTTACCCAGTAATTCGGTTGTGGAGGAGGTCAGATACGCATTAGCGCCATGTAAATTACTAGCATTAAGCTGCAATTGATTATATTGAAAACCAAGCCCGTCATAGTCGGCAGAAGTTTAGGCAGATGTCTAATGATGTATCATGTGTCAGCAAAATGTATTTTTTTGGCGATGTTAATTTTATATCTACATGAAATCATAACACCCACTCGAATCCTTGATAGTGCCAATTGTATTAACGAACTTTAAAAGTGTACCTAAAGTTTGTTCATTCCATGCAAGATGCAGTAACATGTTACTACTTATTTACTTCATTTTAAAACAACGAAGAAAAATGAACAGTGGTACTCGGTAGACAAGATGATGAATCATCTCACTTCGCCTAGGTCCGTCCTTGCTATCGTTTCTCATCTCGTAGGCCAATAAATCCAATCCCGTATCGACCGCGTGGGATCCCTTCGTTAGGAACATTGCAAATTACTTCAGACTATCCATTTATCCTTTGTCTGGTGGCACAGTTATGCTACGGGCAGGCTTAACAGGTACGTATAGGTATTGTCTGCAATTGTATTATTAATTTGTCTTTGCTACGGGTATGGTAGATTATTTCCATTCTAGGAATTGTTTCCTCCATCTCCGCGATTATTAGCAATTCTTCCTAGAATCTAGAGCGTTGTCATCAGATTTTTCGCTACCGTTGGTTTCTGCATGATAATAATTATCACCATCGTCTACTGAATCCACGTCTTTTATACTACACCAATGTTAAAAGTAGCCCGTGTGCCCTTGTGACTGAGCTAGATCCCTACGACGGGTGTGGTTTCTCAACAATTCGTAGTGCAACAGACGGACTTTAAAGTCAGGACCTCGCGATCGTTGTTTAGCTTTAGCTTTAGCTAGGTAACTGCTCTACATAATATGATGGTAGTTATATTTATTAGTGTGTAATTACATCGCAGCGGCTTTGACAAGCGAGCCGCATAATTGTGTGCCGCTCAGTGCGAATCATTCCGGATCATATCCCCGCAAATATTGGCCGCACTCGTTTATGGTCGATATCTACGAGTATGAAACTATTCGACCGATGTCGATACCATTTCCTGTATGGGAGTAGAGGAAATATCTATCATTTGTATGTACTAAGATTTTTTCCAGATTTTACCTGTAAGTAATATATCAGTATTATGTTCGCTCCAATTCGGTCGACCTTTGGCTTAGTAAAGCGAAAAATTGAAGTCATGACGCGGCCTCTTTGGTCGTACATTTGTTCTCTTTCACGAAATGTAATACTGTTTCCGCCGCATGTGGCCGGTCCTTCGGGAAACTTCGTTACTGCAAGAGTTATGACGGTCAGGAGGCCACACAATGCAAAAAGCCGAGTGATAATAAAAGGCGTCCTTTGATTTCAATATCAGTGCTATGCCGGCCATAGACCGGCCATAGGTTAGGCATGAAAGATTCAATGATGCATGCAAAAGTGTCATACAAAACGAAGTTCCATAGAGGACACTTGCGTAACTGCTAGCCTGTCAGTTGAATCATTTGAAAGGAAAAAATATCAATTTCGAAATTTTCTAGGTTGCATGCATAGGCCAGAATAACTGTACAGTTTTCTACTGCCCACGTCGCTTGTGATCCTAGCTTATTTAAATTGTTTAAGTAAAAAAACAATGCCATACTGCTATACAAACACAAAACAAGACACATAGCAACTCGTTATCAGTTTACGCAACCCCAAAAGAAAATCAAATCCAATTTTCTTGTTCACAAATTCCGTTGGCATTCATATTGAAATTACGTATTACGTTGTTTAATACAATTCAATAAGCAAGAACTTAATACTGTTATTATATCGAAATATCAAACGAAGGACCACAAACTAAAGGGGGACGCGTTTATGTGTGCACCGGTTGACACAGACTGAAGCGGTTGACATTCCAAGAGCTCAGTAATATTTAGGTATTCGTTTAAGTGTAGTGTTAGTGAAAACCAACATACGTAAGCAATTGCTGAACAATGAAACTGAAGCCTTTTCACATTCTCATCAATGACCAATTTAATAGTTTGGTTTCGTGATTTTCGCAATGATATATTATGTCATGACACGACTCAAATCACGGAATAAAATATTGCAACTTTCCAACGAAAACTTCTTGCAATGTTACGCTAATACTTCGATTTGGCGGAACTTCTGCCATGTTCCTGTTGGGTTGTCTCCCTCGTGTTGGTAATCTTCAAACGCACATAATGTAGCAAAATATTTCTTTTTGATTATGTGACACGTTCGCGCGCTGAATACTAATCCGCAGCTCTCCGCTGATAGCTTCGTCTGAGGGAGCGCCTGTACGCTGTGTTTTGAGGTTATTTGCCTAGGAATAAGCAATACTTGTAATGTAAACTTAGGTAAACTTAGTAGTAGTTTTTATCTGAACAACCTTGTTAGCGTTTGCGTCAAAGCAGTCCCCGCGGACTACTTAATCGTGACAAAGCTATCCAATCCAACATGTCATATACATAGGTATTCCGAGAAGCGCCGACATTATACACGACAACGGATTATGAAAGTCTTTTAGGTTCGGAAAGGATTTTATATAACATTAAGCGGTAGAAATTTGAGCAAATAAATAGTGAAAGATACATAGGGCGATACACGTTTCGTTCTGAGTACTTATTTAATGAAAACAATATTAATACTTGTTTATTACTCATCGTCCCGTAGATATAGGTACTAGAGCAGATATAAGGATACTTACTGTGTAGAGGGTAGAACCCAGTGAAGTAGTTGTAGGTAGTTCACTAGTAATTACCTCTGGTGAACTACTAGCACCCTTGAACTCAACATGTACTACTACATAACTTTTAGAGTAACTAACCTGCTCTGCTTAGGTATAAGTGCAGTTGAGAGCCAAACAGAAGTTCGAACAGTAAAATGAAGCAATACTTAGAGATAGCGTCTATCCTTCTTTGAATTATAGTCATAGTGTCACGTCCATAGTCAAATTACTCCCTTTATTTATTCTCCTAACATATCATTATACATGAAAAAAAAAAACATAAAGAAAAAACATTATAAAAATATAGCCTACCGGTATCGGGAACTCGGTCGGCGTGTGGTCAGGGCTCCAGAGAGATGAACCTCCTAACAATGCGAGGTATACACAGTTATTGTTCGAAGCTCTTGGCAATTAAGCCATTGGCTGAAAGGACTATTAGCACAATGATCGCTGAGTTCGCACCCTACATGTCAACAACCTCGCGGGCAAAGTCAAGACACTTGATTTGCTTATATTTGTCACTAGCTGATGCCCGCGGCTTCGCCCGCCCGCAAGTTAGGTATATACTTGTGCATAAAGCACCTTCTTGAGTATTCTCAGTTTTTGATAGGCTTTTTTGTCTATTGATTGTTTATGATTTTGTATCAGATCTTTTCTTTTGTTTGATCTTTTGTTTGTTTGAAAGTGAGTAAAAATTGCTACGATTTTCAAAAATACCTTTCTTTTAATAGATGAATAAATACAGTCCACTCTCACAATAACAATACTAAAACCTTCCTCTTGAATCACTCTGTTTATTAAAAAAAACCCACGTCAAAATCCGTTGCGGAGTTTTAAATCTAAGCATACATAGGGACAGACAGACGCGGCGGGGGACTTTGTTTTATAATAATTATGTAGTGATAGTGAAGAATAATTGAGCGCCGCCGCACTGATCGCTGCAATAGTCAGTGATGATGGATTGATGTGATTTTGGTATTTTTAAGAACTGGGTCAGGCACGTACCTATCGTACGGGACTTACGATCCCACAAGGTTGTATTTTAGAGCAAATGGCTGACGGATAATCCTGGCTACAAGGTTGTGTCTATGCAAATAGTATCCGGTAGCTAGACGAGAACACCCGGAGATAATGTGAAGGATTAATTCGCCCGGACGGTGGCATGCCCGACGTACAGTAGTAAAGTTAATTAATAAAACATCTTTTCTCTTGGGTTGAAAAATATTTGTTAAAGTGTTCAAGATCTTTTAAAGGCCAAGTAAAAGCCGCCAACCCCACACATAGCTTGAGTTAGCTTCACCGGCACGCACGGATTATTCCGACGTGATCCACTTGTAACCCAGGGCCGAGCCCTAATCATATTCAAATTGAAGTAAAAACATGTATTCCTAATGAATCCCATTTGCAAATTGAATATGTGTGTCGGAGTGATGGGCTGCGGGTATCAAATCGTAATGTATTCACTAATCACATCGGCGCGCGGTGGCGGATCGCGTCAAATTGTTAATTAGCTCGCGATCTATTTCATATTCGTTGACGGAACTAATCATACGCCCAACTTGGCGTATAAGCTTGAATTTTGACAACATTGCGTAATTCAAATTCGTTGGAAACTATCCCACGGGAACGTCCGGAATACAAGTAGGTATCCTATACCCTGATCAAGAAATTTTTGGTTCTATTCGATAACAGTCAATATTAAATCCATTGCAATCCAGGGACAGATGATGATGTCTCAGCGGAACGCGCTGCAATTACCGGTACAAAATGAAAACATCCAGCAAAGCATCTACATCGCTAGAGCACGCCACAATAGTGGCGTTAAGTCCCCTCTTTGAGGAGTGGCTTGAGAGACGCCACGGCGTCCTCACCTTCCGCCTGACGCAGGTCCTCACCGGACACGGTTGTTTCGGGAGGTTCCTGCACCGAATCGGGCGGGAGGAAATGCCCGGGTGTTTCCATTGCGAGGATCGACCGGAGGACACGGTGGAGCACACGGTAGAGGTGTGCCTCGCGTGGGCGGAGCACCGCCGTGTCCTCGAAGCGGCGATTGGCGGCGGCGACCTCTCGCGTCCGGCCCTGGTGCAAGCCATGGTCCGGAGCGAGACGGAATGGGATGCCGTCACCTCCTTCAGCGAAGCAGTAATGCTAGAGAAGGAGGTGGCGGAACGTGAGAGGGAGAGAACTTCACAGCATCCTGGCCGCCGCGGGAGACGCCCCGGGCGTCGGGGGCCACCGTAGGCGCGGGCCTGTGGACGGTGGGCCATGGGCTAGCTTGCCGTCCGTCCGTCTCATGACGACAGGCCGTGTCGACGAAATCCTACGTCTTTTCTTGGCTTAAATGTGCCCTGGCGGTTGAGAGTATGTCACGCTCACTCTAATGTCTCGCTGATGGTGGCACGTGTGTTGGATCATTTAGTTCCCTTCAAAATGGTTGAGTTAAATGGTGCTGATCCATGCGTCATGTTCGTGAACGATTTACCAACCGTCACTGGTAAAACCTAGTATGTACTAAATTCGAATGGTAAAAGCCCGAAAAATTCTTTTCTTTTTGACGAGATAACGTCTTATAAATCGATGAACACCGGCTGCACGCATGAAACAGTGGAAACAAACCCTTGGACCTAGACAACTGAAATTTTGCACAGTGGTTCCCTTTATAATGTAGACAAGGAATAAGGAAGAATTTTTCGTAATTCAACCCCAAAGGGAGTTAAACAGGCCGCCGCGGGAGATGCCCCGGGCGTCGGGGGCCACCGTAGGCGCGGGCCTGTGGACGGTGGGCTATGGGCTAGCTCGCCGTCCGTCCGTCTCATGACGACAGGCCGTGTCGACGGCGCGTTCGTGTTCCACGCGCGCCTCAAAGAGAGTCAGCAAAAAGGAAGGGGTCCGAAAGGACCGATGCCTGCCGGGGTTGCGGGACTGTTCGAAAGAGATACCGTGGCTCCGGAACACAAAGGGCGATCAAGGAACATGGATGGGTTTTAGTCAGTAAAAGTCTGACACTCCCTCCTGCTCCGCCCAGAGCGGGAGAAGTTATTTGATGTAATCCAATACAAAAAAAAAAAAAAAAAAGCATCGACCCGCGATTAATCTCCTTATTTGGGGTCGGCGCATAATGTCTTCTTCTTCCGTACTTCTCTATGTTTCGTCATCTCATCAGACACTTCTTTTCTTGCCATATCATGGAAGTCGACCCCAACAAAGTTGGGAAAAGGCTAGGCAGATGATGATGACTTAACGATTCATCGTGAGAGGCGATGATTAAAAGACAGCAAAGTTAGACCGAGAGCCGTCCGAATTAAAAGTTCTTCGGATAAGTTTTTGTAGTGCTCAAACTAAGTTTAACTTTGGGTTATGAAACTGCTGTTTAGTGTGGCGTATTGATTTGAAACGGTAGTTCAAGTAATTCCATAGTAAAAAATGTAAAAATATGGTAAACGTGCTGAGATAGCACTATATAACGACAAGGAATGAAATAAATAAACATCGTATACCGTACACCCATCATCATCATCATCAGCCTATTAATGTTCCCACTGCTGGGACACAGGCCTCCTGTCTATGAGAGGGTCCGTACACCCATATTTCACAAATTAACTTCGTTTAAGTCCGATGTTTAATAGAGGGTGAGCTTGGAGAACCATGTTAGACAGATAGCTATAGATTATTTTGAAACTGATAATTATTTTTAGTGAATATTTGATGTATTTCAGTTTAACAAAACGTCCAATCGACTTAATGACTATTTCTGTAAATTATGCTTATACTTCGCCACGCCGATAGCTCCCGAGGAGGACGCCATCTTTTTCTCGCCTAGGGCAGTGAGACGTGCCATCCTGAGGACGAAACCCAGTAAGGCCCCCGGTGCGGACGGTATCACCAATGCAGTGCTGCGCCAGCTGCCGTTCCACATGGTAGCGGCGCTGGCGCGCCTGTTCACGGCGATACTGCGCACCAGGACGTTCCCTTCCTCGTGGAAGGAGGGGCGCGTCATTATGCTGCCCAAGGCGGGGAAAAACATTCTGAAGCCGGAGAGCCATCGGCCCATAACGCTGCTAGCTGCTATCTCCAAGGTGTTTGAAATACTCTTGCTGCGGCATCTCCAGCCGCATATCGACCCACGGCCCGAGCAGTTCGGGTTTAGGTCGGAACACAGCACGACGCTTCAGCTGTCGAGGGTACTATACCACATGGCACAAGCCTCAAACAAGAAGGAGTACGCGGTCGCAATACTCCTCGACATGGAGAAGGCCTTCGACCACGTGTGGCACGACGGCCTTATTTACAAGCTGTCCACGTCCGACGCGCCCCGCCGCGTCGTAAAGGTGGTCCAGTCTTTTCTTACAGAAAGAAGCTTCCGCGTGGTGGTCGAGGGAGCACTCTCCAGCGCCCGTCCAGCGCTGGCAGGCGTGCCCCAAGGCAGCTGTGTGTCGCCAGCGGGTTACTGCTCGCGCTGTACGCCGACGACGCCGCGTACATCACTACTTCGCTCAACGCGAAGTACGCGGCGGTCAAGATGCAGCGCGCGCTAGACCTGCTGCCTGACTGGCTGTCTAAGTGGCGGCTGTCGGTTAACGTGGGTAAGACGCAGGCGATGGTCACCGGATCAGCGCCCCTCCCACCACCCCTGACTCTACTCGGCGCCGACGTCGTGTGGTCGCCCCGGGTCAAGTACTTGGGTGTGACCATCGACCGTCGGCTCACCATGGGGCCACACGTCCGCCAGGTCGCGGCGCGGCCTGGGTTTGCCCGGCACCAGCTCCGCCCAGTGCTCTCGTCCCGTCTGCCGGCGCGCGTCAAGTTGGGCGTGTATAAAACCTATATACGCCCGATACTGACGTATTCCGCCCCCGCATGGTACGTTCTCGCGTGCGAGGGTCACAGGAAGCATCTCCGCACACAGCAAAACACTGCGTTGCGAACCATCGTTGGTGAGGAATGACGTCATCGTGCGGGATCTCGGGATCGAGAGCCTGGACGCCTTCATCCGGCGCCTTGCGACGGGAATGTTCGCGCGTACCGACGCATCTGCTTGGCCCACGTCAAGCACATAGCGCCCTGGCAAGCGCGCCCCCCTGACGTGAGGCGCCCCCTCCCCCGCAACCTGGTAGTGGAAGTTGACCCTCCCCCACCGGATTAGACGCCCGGGTAAGCTGTTTTCCAGGTTACTCGCAGCTTACCCACACAACAACGACTCCACACACACTACACACACCCAGCTGCGCGACCTGTTCTAAGTTAATATAGGCAAGGCATGCAGCTACAACCACATATGCATTTCTCTACAAACACGTAGACACACGCGTAGGACTGCGGCGCGGGCATGCGAATCACGCAAGCACTGGGCGATGTTTACACAGCACAATACCGCCTATACACACATTACGGTTTCCTCGCCCGTAACGTAACCGGCTAGCTCTGCGCGCGGGGCGGGCGGGGACCATTGCATCCTCCGTAGGTGCGTCGGAGTCGGCACCTCTGTCACTTCTGACCTCGAAAAATAATCGTAGTGGATCAAGTGATCGATAGTGTGTTGGAGAAATTGTGTTGGATATCTAATAAAAATATCAATTATTAATTTTATTTGATATTTGATTTTGTTATTCTCTTTGTGTTAAAATTACATATAGAACTTAGACAAGTGTTTGTACTACAAAATAAATATTATGATACTTGTGTGTCTTAGTGTTTTATTCCTTAAAACTTAATTTTGATTCGGTTAGAATTTGTACCAATGCGTCCCTTAGAGGTAAAAACCTAGATTAAATAGTGATGGCAACGTCTTGAAAAAATATATAAGTAAATAAATATAAATTATATAATATATATATGTATCGGGTTTGTCAGGATTTATTTCGCTAGGGTCGAGCATTTTGTGGGCAGAAGACGGGTTTCGTGCTATGAAAACACACTGGATGCAATACACTATTTTATTTCACATGATGCACGGTTCGGGTTGGTCGTTTCCATGGAGAATAACCGGCAAGAAACTCCATGGTTACTCTTTTCAAACAGATGCACTGAGTAAAATAACAAATTATTTGACATTACACTTTCACACAATAACACTGGGCACAGTGAATCGGGTACAGTTTCAAGACGTCCCAGCTCCGCTGCGATCAGACCCAGAATGTCCTCCATGCCACGAGCTGTTAACATCAGGACTCTGTAAAAGCCGCCATGGTGGGGTAGACTGGTAAGTAGGTCGCGTGATGTCACCACTGGCGCGCTTTCGATCCATTCGCCCGTCCGTACTCATGACCGGATCCGACATATGATAGTGTTTCTTTAAGGATAGTGTTTCTACTTATACTTATTATATACCTTATATAACAAATATTTTATCACACGATTCCTGACTCGGGGCTGCTACTAAGAAGCTCGTGGTGGAAAAAGCTAACAATACATTGCCGACCTGAGAATCGAACCCATGCCACAGTACTCACTCAATCATTAGTGTGTTCAATCAATAGTGCTCTCTATTTTGGAATATAAGCCCTTCCGTGTGTCGAGAGCATTCATCTCGTGGGTCTAATTGGCGGATGTTACAAGTTACGAATTTTTAGTTAGGCGGTGTTTTAAAACGATTTGTCCTTTACTGTTTTGATAGCAGATAATTATCAAAACAGCATTATCTCATTGTAAATCGTTACCATTGTTAAACCCTCCCCAACAGAATTGCGTTACAATCAAGTCTCCAGGGTCACACATTCACACAAGCCTGGCTTTACTGTATGACTTAGCCTGGAATTGCGAAGTAAGCAGATAACTTGGCCCCGGATGTGACCAGGCGAAGTTCGCGACTAGCCACCTGAGAAAACACCCCAGCTCGCGCAAACCTCTAACTACTCGACAATGCTGCTTCACTTCTAGTTCGTAAGTGCGCTAAAGCTAACATTTAAGTTAACTGCGTCTAAGGGATTGTTAGATGATCAGATATTTATTTTATTCTGCGTATTTTGTATGATTATTTGCCATCACAATAAATATGTAGAATTAATGGTGCACTTCATTTTTTTATCATTGTTTTTCTCTTTTACATCAGATCTACCTAGATCTTGCATTATTCGGTTTGCGGTATCTTGCGATTTTGTTGTCAAAATCTAGCTTCATGTCTAGGCTATATAATAGTGGACACTCGGGCACCTTCGGACATGGCACGGCCGCGGCCCGACTGTCACAGACAGAGCTCGGTGCTGCCAGTCGGTACAGCCACCCGTGCGGTAAAATGGGATGCTGATGTAGACTGAAGAATTTAATTAAGGTTTTGTTCACGAAACTCCTTGAAAGGTTGATTTTTAGGTTGAATGTAGTTGAAATGTTAAAAATGTTAATTCATTTCATGGGGATTTCTGTTCAATTTTATTACTACTAGCTTTTACCCGAGACTTCACTGCATGAAGGTCAGAAGTTATCCCATGGAAATTACCGGGATAAAAAGTATCCTATCAATGTCCTGCTCATGGCCATGGTCTATCCGTGTTCTTTCATCCAAATACGGATTCAAACTGTAACAGACAGACAGCCTCACTAAGTTGCCAACGCAGGCTCCTACGACCTAAATAAAGAAGTAAGCAGTTCAATCGGCAGCACGTGTAAAGCGGAAAGTGTCGGGGAATGGAAAACAGAAGGTTGCAGCACAAACCGGAATACTGACTGAATGCTAAGGCTGAACAAAGTGCCACTCGCTCTGTACTCTGTGCAACTGCCGAGCGATGCTAAACAACCACGGCATAGTTGATGTTCCAGTTCCAACTTAGACTGAATGTATATTGTAAAACCTGGATTTGTTTTCTCTAATGCATTTTTATATTAACTTGAGGTCTATTATGGTCACGATTTGACTGAGATTTGGTTTCTTTGACATTATTGTTCCAAGAGCTTATCTGAAACTCCAATAATTGCTGAAAGAAAAGCAGATTTGAATGTTTCAGAACTAAACTCATTTATCCTTTGTACTATATTCCATAAAAAAATCATAGACTTCATGCCTCACATGACTATCGCGCACATTGGAAATGAATCCACGGAATTCGAAAAAATATATTGTCGCTGTGCGACGAAAAAGACTTTTTTACACACTGTGTCTACATTTCTTATCCAACTTTTCTCTCGCAGGTCTGCTGGAAGAAATTTCTTAAGAAATAAGCAGTACCTTTGTGCTCTTCTATGTAAATATATTGTCCTGTAAAGTATTTTGTGTGTACATAAATAAATAAATAAATAAATAAAAAAGTTGGGATAAGGAAAAGGTTACAAAATAAAATTACAACGTTGAATGATATAGTACATTTTGATACAAGTGGAGAAAGTTTGTTATTGTATTCGAGGCGGAATTAACACTCGAGCTGTAGACGAGGATGTTTTGGGGCGAGAACTGCAATTACAAATGTCCACGTGTATCAAACGACTTTTGAAGAAATAAGATAAAATAACGAAAAATATTTTTGTCATGAATCACTAAGAAACTATGATTTTAATTTTCTTTTTTTCCGCGCTTTGCTTTCGCCAGTTTGAAGGAAAGGCTTAAAGCCGTTAAACAGATATATTAAAATTTTTGAATTCAGAACAAATAAATGTTAATTTGTCTAAAAGTAAATATTAATTTTAAATAATCATGTTTATCTATGATATTCTATTTATAAACACAATTTGTATAATCAAAAAAATATTTACGCCTCTTAGACACACATTGCTTTGCAGAAATTAAAAAAAAAATTAAAAAAGCCACGACTGTTAAAATGTAATTGAAAAAGGATACATAATTAAAAAAAAAACCCAACCTAATAAAAACCCCACGATTATCCGTCGGGGGCTGCCATCTTTTAAATTTCATTGTCAATCTCAATCTCTTATTATTCAAGGTACTATAAAACTGCAAAACTAGTTCATTTCATGGCAGCCCCCGACGGATATTCTTGGGTTTTTTATTGTTTTTTTTTACATTATTTTATCCTTTTTCAATTACATTTTAACCGTCGTGGGTTTTATTTTTATTTTAATAATCATGGTTTTTAACCCCGACGCAAAAACGACGGGGTGTTATAAGTTTGAGGTGTCTGTCTGTCTGTGGCATAGTAGCTCCCGAACGGATGAACCAATTATGATTTTGTTTTTTTTTTTGTTTGAAAGGTGAATTTAGTCTGGAGTGTTCTTAGCTATGTTTGATGAAAATCGGTCCAAGACGGCCACACAAAATGGCGGATTTAACATTTAATCACAACTCTCTCAATATGTGTATCAAATAAAAGGGTTTGACTAGTAGAATACTATACACTGTGATAAATTTCAAATCCAAGATGGCCGCCACCACAAAATGGTCAGTTAATTTTTTTTTTCACGACTCCTTTAAGGCTATCAAATGAAAGGGCTTGACTAGTGCAATGATGTACAATTTACATTCAAAGGGAATGAGGAATATTAACGAAATGAAAAATAAAAACTTGATTTTAAGAATTTATAAACATTACAAAAATATTCAAAAAATATTAACGCCGTAAAGGCGCATATCTTTTTGCCGAGATTAAAAAAAAACAATCACCGCCAATATAGGCATTGAACCAATTTGGACTAAATATATGTATAGTTATCTGTGGCAAAGTCTATTCCTGCACACGGTGTAGGAAAATGAAAAAAAAAACGCACACAAATGAACGAGGAAGTGAATTGAAAATTATTTTTCAATACACTTCCTCGAAAACAGGTTCTTATCGCACTACGATTAGGTTCAACATGTAATGTATTTAACACGCGTGCGTTTTTTTTTAAATACCAACAAAAAAAAATACCACAGATCTAAATATATAAAAGAAGAAACTGACTGACTGACTGACTGACTCATCTATCAACGCACAGCCCAAACCGCTGGGTCTACAGATTCCAAATTTGGCAAGTAGGTTCCTTATGTGGTCTAGGGGTGCACTAAGAAAGGATTTTTCAAAATTCACCCTCTAAGGGGGTTAAACGGGGCTCCAAAGTTTGTATGGGGAAACAAGATTAGTTAGACTATTTTATTCGAAACTTCACAGGAGTGCTCCTTTTGATAAATGAGTAGAAACGGGTTTCAGGAATTTTCAGAATTCAACCCCTAAAAGGGGGAAATGGGGTGACAAAGTCATAAAATCAATGCACAGCCTAAACCGCTGAGTCTAGAGATCCCAAATTTGACACATATATTCCTGAAGTGGTCTAGGGTACACTAAGTACACTAAGAAAGGGTTTTTCAAAAGTCACCCCCTAAGGGGGTGAAACGGGGCTCTAAAGTTTGTATGGGGAAACAAGATTAATTAGACTATTTTATTAAAAACTTCACAGGAGTACTCCTATTGATAAATGAGTAGACATGAGTTTCAGGTTTTTTCAGAATTAGATCCGATTAGACTGGAAGTTGGGACAAGCTTATATAAAAGCTTTTCGTTTTCATTTACTAAAAGGTTTATTTTGTTTTTTTCAGTGCATTTTATAAAAGCTTATTTTCAAAAAGGTTTTTTAATTAATAATTTTATTTTTTTATTTTTTAGTTTTGTTGTAATCATTGAATTCGTGCTATTTAGCGTTGAGGAGTTCCCTCGTGAGAAGACAATCTTGGCTGTAGGATCAGATCATGATAGAAATCGTTTATCTAAATGAACGCGTCTACAAATTTTCGTATACCCTTGCCTACGGCTCGAGTGTTAATTGGAGAAAGTGGAGAAAGTTTGTCCGCTTCGAATACTATTGTATTCGAAGCGGACAAACTTTCTCCACTTGTACGGTTTAAGACATTTATTTCTGAAAAAGAATACAATTCACTTAAAATGAGAAATACAAGGTAATCTTAAAACTAAATATAAGAATTACTTATGAAGAAGGTAGGTACTCGTAAATAAATAAGTTAAGTAGTAGACACTGGAGTTCACTGGACACACAATTTTTACAATGTTGTGGGTAAAACGAAAAAGTCAAAAGCAATTACACATTGAACAATATAAATGTACTGTAATGTTTCGGAAATACAGAGTAGGTATCTTAGTTAGTTTTATACTTAGCAAATGAGTAAATAATGACAATTTGTAGATGTAAATTACATTAAATTGGTGTGGTGGGTTAAATTTAAAACCTAGAGAAATCTTTGAAGATGTGGTGGTTATGGTTTTTTTGTATAAAGTAAAGGACTGTATATCTCTTTAATGTCATTAGGTAATTTATTATACAAATCTGCTCCTTCGTATAATGTATTTTTTCTTCCGTAATTAGTTCGAGGTGGTCTTAAACAAATGTTGTTTTTTCGTCAAGTACTACGTTTTTGTGTTTGGCCTTTTTTTGTAAATATTATTTTAGAGTGTATATTTTTATTTATTATCTTATGTACTAATATGTATGTGTTATATTTATATATCTGTGATAGTGTCATCAATTTAGTTTATTTGTTTTTTTTTTCTGTCGGAGTTAAGTCACTACCTAACTCCGACTGGAAGTATTAACTTACGTAACTCGTAATGGAATAAGAGTTTTATTATTTTGTTTTGACAAGTTTCGATTTGCTTTAAATGTTTTTTAGCCACAGTGCCCCACACCTCTATTAGGTAGGTATTCTAGGTGAGGTTTTACCATAGAGTTGTAAATGATATATCCAACAGACGTCGGCAAACAGCGGACGATGCCTCGAAGCGCGCCCATGACAGAAGATAGTTTAGATCTTAATTTATCTAGATGTGTGTTATATTTTATTTGTTTTAAGTTTAGTATCAGTTGCTCAATTGATTAAGTGTTTTATTTTTATCTGTGGCAGTTTCATATCAGTTGATCAATTGATTTAAAAGTGTTTGTAAAATGACTGATTCCGGAAGTTACGCTTTTAAATAAATTAAATAAAATTGGCGGTAAAGCAATGGCGGGAATAGTTTAGGTGGCAGCCGTTCTGAACTGAGCGCTGGCCATTCTTTCTCCAGCCGTTGCCACTTCTACAGTATTTTATAATAACCAGTGTAATTATATTTGTTGAGAAATATACTACGAAGAAATAGAAAAGTAATTTACTGTGCCTTATTTCGCCTCCTTACTTCTGAACTTTATAGTTCAGAAGTGGGATTGTAAAAGGATTTAATTCCTACCGCGCCTACAACTAGTGACAGTTTAAAAACTTAAAACTTGAAGCGGAATATTAACACAAGATCTAACGGTCGTCGTGATGTTTGAAGTTGAGGAAGCTGAACGAGGATTCATCCAGGAGTCGGGGACCCCTCCTAATCCAGTGCATCATCGTCGATCGAGAAAGCGGAGTTTCTCACGAAGACGTCGCGATCGTGGCAGCGAATATGAATCTTCGCCACGTAGGCGACACAGGCGTCGCGAAAGTAGAACACCCAAGGATCGTCGCAGCAGGTGTGATGACCGAAACCGGAAGCATCACAATCGACACCAGCGGAACAAGAGGCGGTCTTCGACTGTAAGTACATTATCTTCTTCTACTGATAGTGCCTCTTCAAGAAGCAAGTCTGCTACAAAATCTAGTGCAAGACGTTCAAAAAAACGTAACACTAAACAAGGAACCGAGGCAACAGTGAATAATGTTTCTGCCCGTGAGCTGTTAAATTTGTTAAAGTCATTGCCTACTTCACAGAATCATTTTTCAATAAATAATAATGCTATTCCTGAATTTGATCCCTCTAACAAAGAACAGACTGTTGATATTTGGATAAATAAATTAGAAGAATGCTCTAAATTGTATGGATGGAGTGAACCGCAATTGTTGCATTATTCCCTACCCAAGTTAATGGGGTTAGCAAAGGTGTGGTATCAGGGACTTCCTTCTGTCAATTTCACGTGGTCGGAATGGAAAGATAAATTAGTTAAAACATTTCCATCCGTTCAAAATTATGCACAATTATAACAAGAAATGTTAGATAGGAAAGTTAAACCCAATGAAACATTAGAGACATACTTTTATCACAAGATGAATCTATTAAACAGATGTGAAATATATAATAAAAAAGCTATAGACTGTATTATAAACGGGTTAGAAGATAGGAGTATGAGATTAGGTGCTCAAGCAGCTAACTATAACCAGCCTGAACAGTTATTAGCTTATTTACAAACGGTTAAATTAGAAGATAGTAAAGAAATTAGAAGACCATTCTTAAAGAAGCGGTTTGAAGGGCAATGTGACAATAAGAGTAGTAATAGTATTAGTACGATCAAATGCTTTAATTGCGGTGAATTAGGTCATCCTAGTTTTAAATGCTCGAAACCTCTTGTAACCTGTAACATCTGTAAAAAACTTGGACACCAGTCATCTTCTTGTAGACGACTCTTGAGGAACGCCGTTGATAATACTACTAGCATTAAAAATGTTGACAAGGCGGTATCTGAAGTGAAAATAGCAGGCGACTTGGACAGTAAATACGTACTAGACATTAATGTTAACGGTAAATTAATGACTTGTTATGTTGATCTTGGAAGTCAGAGTACTCTCATTAGACAAAGCGATTTTGAAACATTAGTGTGTCATATTCTGATACACATTTGCCATCCCTGAAAGGTTTTGGTGAGACATTGATTAGTCCTATAGGTAAATCAATTGTTAATTTAACTGTTCAAGGCGTTTCTGCTGCAACAGAAGTATTGATAGTAAGAAACGACCTGCTTAAGTACCCAATATTACTAGGTCATACATTTACCGAACAAGCCGGCATAATCATTATTAAGACTGATGAGCATTTAATTTTACAAAAGCAAATGTACGATAATTTAGGAGAAAAACTAAAATTAATTATTAAATCAGATACAAGCATTAATTATATGGCAGCTGTTCCAATAAAGGTTGAAGAAAATAGGACTTGCTCTGTTTATGTACGTGGGTCAGTACGTGCGGTAAACAAACATAATTATTATATAATGCCCGGCGCTTATACAATCACTAATGGTTTTGGATGTATTCTTTTAGTAAATTTAGGTTTGGAACCCTTAAGATTAATTAAAAACATCTTACTGACAAGAGCTCAGATTATTAAAGATAAAAATATTTTAAATATAAACAAAGTCGAAGTCGAGGAACCTGGCGCTATTATAAATCAGATCTCGTTAGGAGATGAATTAACATCTGACGAGATTTTAAAATTAAAAACCTTGTTACAAAAATACAGCGATTGTTTTTCATTTGGTTTAAGTGACTTGGGATTGACAAATTTAACAGAAATGACCATAACTTTAAATGACACGACCCCTGTTGTGTACAGACCATACAGGTTAGCTCATGTTGAAAAAGAGATAAGGGAAATGTTAGATAGCGGAATTATAACGGAGTCCACCTCGTCTTACGCTAGTCCGATATTACTGGTACAAAAGAAAACTGGCGACCAGCGCCTATGTGTAGATTACAGGGCATTGAATTCCAAGACTGTCAAAGAGCACTATCCGTTACCTAGCGTGGAGGACCAAATTGACAGCCTCGGGGGTTTTAAATATTTTGTTACATTAGATTTGGCGTCTGGATATTACCAGATACCAATCGCTCCTTCCTCTCAGGACAAAACCGCATTTGTAACACCTGATGGGCAGTATCAGTTTACTCGTATGCCATTCGGGTTAGCCAATGCGCCGTCTGTTTTTCAAAAAACTATCAACAAAATGTTAAAAAACACTAGAAACAGTGAGGCCTTTGCTTTCATGGATGACATTATAATACCGTCACAAAATGTTCAACAAGGAATGGGGCGATTGGAAGCTGTACTTCAGTTATTAAGGAATGCTGGCCTTACTCTTAAAGTTGCCAAATGTAAATTCTTTTATACTAAGATTGACTATCTGGGGTTCGAAATTTCGGAGGATGGCGTTGGATATCTATCAAAATTACAAGGTTAAAAATGGAAAGGTTTATCGTGTGGTTAATAACCAACTTAAATGGGTGGTGCCAAAAGGGGTAAGGTGGCAATTACTGAAAAAAAATCATGACGAATTAGGTCATTTTGGTATGGAGAAAACTCTAGATAAATTAAAAGATCTGTATTGGTTCCCTAAAATGAGGAAATTTGTAAAGAAATATGTTCAATCTTGTCTGGAGTGTTCTTACCACAAAATACCCGGCGGTAAAAAACAGGGAATGCTTCATCCTATCCCAAAACTCGACCAACCTTTTCACACCATCCATTTAGATCATTAAGGGCCGTTTGTGAAAAGTAAATCTAAAAATACCTACATATTAGTCTTAATCGATGCATACACAAAATATATCAATCTATACGCCGTTAAAAATACTAAAACCACTTTAAAAGTTTTAAACAATTACGTTAGTCTGTTTGGTGTTCCAAGTAGGATAATAAGTGATAGAGGAACGTCCTTTACTAGTAAGGGTTTCAAAGATTATATAAATAAACTAGGTATACGACATGTTTTAAATGCGGTTGCAACACCTAGAGCGAATGGTCAAGTTGAGCGTTTCAATCGTACAATTTTAGCTTCACTTGCCACTAAAAACCATAATTACTCCGAAAACGAATGGGATAGACACTTAGAGGAGATACAGTTAGCTATAAATACAACGGTTAACAAAACTACAGGTAAAAGTCCATCTGAAATATTATTTGGTATAAGGGTACGAACTAAGGGAGATGGGATGATAGCTTCATTGTTAGATTGCGATGGAAACGAATCAAAAACATTAAGTGAAGTTTCCTAACTTCACTTAATGTTTTTGATTCGTTTCCATGTACACGAAGTAAATTTAAGGGTGTCGAATGAACAAATTAAGCAGAAAAACAGATTTGATATAAAGAGAAATGAGGCTACAATTTATAAAACGGGAGACTTGGTTAGGATAGAGAGGGAAATAACAAATAATAACGGAAAATCAAAAAAGCTTTTACCAAAAATACAAGGTCCCTATAGAATAATTAAAGCATTAGATCATGATCGATATGTCGTGGAGGACACTCCTTTGACGCGAAAACAAAATAGAAGGTATGAGGCAGTTATATCAATAGATAAAATTTATCCTTGGTTGACATATACCCAAAAGTACTTAGATGACACAGATGAGGGTTCAGATCAGTCCAACAAAGAATCTGAAGCAGACAATGACTATAATCAAGACATAACTAATAATTGAGATGTGAAATTAATATTTTGTTTAACATAATGTTTTTTAACTTGCAAATGAAATTGATTGTATGAATATATTTGGAAGTACTTTGATAAGTTTTACGACAGACTAAATGAGTTTAAATTATTAACATAAGTTTGAAAGATACAAGATTGAAGAAGCCAATTTTGGGAGCATCCGTGTAGAGTTAAAATTATAAACTTATGTTTGAAAGGTACAAGATGCATATAAGGCCGATAAGCCAATTTTGGGAGCATCCGTGTATCTAAGTAGAGTAAGTAGAGTATCTTGCATACACATGAGGCCGATAAGCCAAACGAAGGAGTATGTAAGATATTTTGACAACGGTATTTCCACACATATGAGGCCGATAAGCCAATATGGGAGTGTGTGAATACGTTGAGTGATACCTAATGAAAATGAAATGGAATAGATATTGAAAAAACAAATGTTTTATAGTTTGTTTAATTTTTTTTGCTAGCCACATATTGTATTGAGTACGGTATTTTGTGAAAATGATAATTATTTGTATAGATGAATTTTTTTTTTATCCTATGTTTTTTTTTTACTAGGCACATTTTGTATAAGAATTACACTTCATTTTTAAATTGATGGGACAATTTTAGTTTTATTAGATGGCCGAAGCAGTTAAGTTTGATGAAAATAGAAACATGAATGATTGTATGATTTCAGTTTCTGATTGTTTACTTTAATATAATTCATGCTTTAAGGTTCATTATCGTATTGTTAAAATTCGATTTAATTAATAGTTACGAGAGGACTCGCAAAGTTCAGAATGGCCGACTGTTATATTTTATTTGTTTTAAGTTTAGTATCAGTTGCTCAATTGATTAAGTGTTTTATTTTTATCTGTGGCAGTTTCATATCAGTTGATCAATTGATTTAAAAGTGTTTGTAAAATGACTGATTCCGGAAGTTACGCTTTTAAATAAATTAAATAAAATTGGCGGTAAAGCAATGGCGGGAATAGTTTAGGTGGCAGCCGTTCTGAACTGAGCGCTGGCCATTCTTTCTCCAGCCGTTGCCACTTCTACAGTATTTTATAATAACCAGTGTAATTATATTTGTTGAGAAATATACTACGAAGAAATAGAAAAGTAATTTACTGTGCCTTATTTCGCCTCCTTACTTCTGAACTTTATATGTGTTTGCGACGTCAGATGTTTATCTAGATGGAGACCAAGATACTTCTCTGAAGAGACTTGGGTTATAGGTTCGTTGTTTAAGTATAGATTTAAGTTGTTTGCTACATTTTTGTTCCTAGCACTAAAAATTAAATACACTAATTGTTAGTTTGTATTAACAGCAAGCAAATTGTCTTGGAACCATCTAGAGAGAGTGTCTATGTCATTTTGTGCCTATTCGATGACCTCTTCGATATTGTTTCCAAATAAAAATAGGCTTGTGTCATCAGCATAGAGTATTATGTCGTCTGCCAGATTTAGGTTATGTATATCATTTACGTATAATATAAACAGCAGGGGACCAAGAATAAAACCCTGCGGTACGCCGTAGGTTAAAGTTTCACAATTACTTTGTACATCACCAATCCGAACAATTTGTTGTCTGTTGGAGAGATAAGACCGGAACATGTCGTCGGCAGTATCTGTGATGCCGATTTCATGCAGTTTTTGGAGAAGGAGACTATGGCTAATTGTATCAAATGCCTTTTTCAGGTCAATAAATATATCGAGTGTTGCGCATTTTTCATCGATATTGTTTTTTAGATTGGTCACAAGATCAATTGTTGCAGTTAGAGTATTAGATTTTGCACGGAAACCATATTGTTTTTTAGAGAATAAGTTTATGGTTTTGCGGTAATCATCTAAACGTTTATGTAATATTGTATCAAAATGTACTATTATTCTTAGATTAAAATAAGTATCCTCGACACTGATAACAAACTCTGCGAAACATGAAGTCATAAATGTCATGTGAAAAATGTCGTTTCTGACTTTTTGACTTTTTTCAATTAAGGTTAGGCTACAGGGCAAACCCTTAACCCGATCGTCTTTGTTTTAGGCTCAAATTGTAACTGACTAAATTTTCCAGAGGATACCTTTTCACATTTTTGATATCATTCTCCGTTTCCAAAATATCGAGCGCCAAAATTTTTTTCTCACTATTTCGTTCAAAAACTTTTTAGTTTTTGACTGTCTCGAATAATTATTTTTGCACCTTACAGCTCTCGTGAATTCGCGTCTTTAATTAAAATAAAAAAATAATTTAAAGAGTTGTGAAGATATGAATCTTCACAACTCTCCGAGATATAAAGGGATCGCAGTTTTTCGTGAAATCGGAGCCTACACTGGAGCGAACAAAAAGACATTTCCAATGTCAAAACATAATAAAAGCTTGATTCTCGCTCTTCAAGCGACAAAGTAGAGCATTCAATTGAATCGCGTTACGAGCGTCCAGCGCTCTGCTCGCGCTCGTTTGTCAGCGTCGCACGTCGCTGTCACACCGGACGCGCTATAATTAAAATTTATTCATTTCACACCAGCATTTAACTTTACTTTTTCATATGAAGCTTCCGAAGGCTTTATGTGACGTCATGACGATAAAACTACTGAAGTTATAGCGGAGTCGGCACCACACGTTTTACTTATCTGAGTTATACAAGTAGAGGTGAAACGGTTCGCTCCTGGCTGCTAGTAGGTAGGTTTAAACTTTAAAATAAATGAACTATGATTTATTTTTATTAAAAATTATTATACTTACGTACTTATAATAGAAAAAAAAAATTAATAATAATTTATTGTTGTTGTAGGTGGGTTAGAAATGTAAAAAGGTATCTCTATAACATACCTCTATGGTGTACAATAATAGTTAGAAAGAAAATTAACGAAAGAGCACACCAACAGTTTAACAGACAAACGCATCCCTCTGATAAAATACAACAAGTTCTCTACTA
The DNA here is from genome assembly GCA_941918905.2 of Xestia sexstrigata. Classification (NCBI taxonomy): domain Eukaryota; kingdom Metazoa; phylum Arthropoda; class Insecta; order Lepidoptera; family Noctuidae; genus Xestia; species Xestia sexstrigata. Next base: position 25,292,699 of record OW799201.2, read on the forward strand.
TCATGGATTTTCATAGAATATTTTATACCTAACGGAATTTAAATCCAGCATTTCCTAATTCTCTGAGCTTGGGCCGCCGTGTGTACGAGGCATGTCCGGTAGTCCGGCCAGCACCCGGGATTGGGCCAGCGCCGCCCCGGGCTATCCCACACTTACCAATTATTTTACCTGAACACAGATCACATTCACAGTATTCAAGGTGACTTCAAAATAAATATAGAACTGACTAACTAACGAAATATATAATAATAGAAAATAATAAATATATACACACAATAAACACACCGGCTAATTATAAAGCTTATGGACGGTTACCTCGATACAGAATCTGAGGTCCAGAACCACGTTCATGTCCGATTTGACAGAAAGGAACTCGCGGGAATAGGACAATCAGTCTATCCCTGACATTTCTTATCATGTATCTGTTCAAGACTCAGGTTCAACGTTGATCTCTGAGCGCAGAGAGAATGTTTATAGCTTAGAACATGTTCTGAGCTTTCCATGATTCACACAATATAACTTATTCTAAACAAAGGTTCTCGAAACGAGAATGTATCAATCGCCCCTTCAATTCAACTATCTCGAGCTGGTAACATTCCCGGCATCTATCATTTTCTGTTTTGGTAAGTCCTCGCCTGGATATACCTTGTGATGTGAACACATTGTTCATAGTAAACTGTTCCAAGAATTCGGGCTGTGTTGAGTGAAGCGTAGGTACCAACGCGTACTACCTAGGCAGGCTACCTTTGTAACAGTATGAATCTTGTGCACGTTAGACTAAAACTATCGGTAAGCCAGGCGTTGAAAAATCCAACTGATTGCTTTAGGTATCGTTCAGTGTTAGTGAAGACGAGCATAAAAGTATTCTTCTTCTTCTTCTTCTTCTTCAACCTTTGGCCACCCAATGCTGAGTGTAGGTCTCTTCATAAAAGTATTAATTAAGTACTACTATAAGTGCTACTAGAATACAAAACAGGAACATTATCAATCCTATTAAATAATCTAGGCTTCATTCATTTGTACAAAAGGTTCATTATACTACGCTAACATATTTTTTTCACAAACAAACTTTTGTTTGTTTGTATATTTTCTTTCTGTTTATAAATGTAATAGTAATTGCTCAAAGTATTACATTCAGCTCAATGTGCAGGTGTTAAGAGGTTGGCAACGTCGTCTTCAGCAACGTGCTACTCACCATTCTCCAAGGCGCCTCAGCCAGGGTTTGCCTATATTACGGAAATGCAGGTATGCAGATTATTCTTGTTGTTTACCTCTCGCGTGTTTAACCTTGTGATAAAATCTCCTACACCTTTTAAATTATGTGTACTTTTCTTTTCCTCGCTTTCTTTTGGTATAGCGCCACCTACCGGTAGTTCGTATAGTTACTGTAGGACCGAGTCCTGCATGTCTCTCAGGTTTGAAAGTCAACGTAACTACCGAACGCTGCCATCTGGCGAGGGGTAGTCAAACCGCATCCCTAACCGTTGGACAGTTTTATTTTTAATTTCAAGTATCTGTGCACAGATGTCGCTTCAAACCACAAATGGGTTTCAGGCTTGGTGGCAAGTTGTGCAAAAAGAAACGACTTTTAATAGCAGAGTAGGCAGTGAAGAAGTTGACAAGAATTTTCAGTAGATGGAGTTTCCTTGAGCGTTTAGGGAAATTCGTGCCCACTTTTTCTTAGATTTAATAATTGGTTCATTTTTAATGTACAATTATTGTACTCGTTACCATGCTATGTAATGTACAAAGTTCAACAATCTTGAAATGTGTTTACTCACAGCAAACCTAAGGCTATATGTAGAAATATCACTACCTATGAATGAATCATAAAGCTTGCTTGTCACACTTAACTTTGGAGTCAGAGTACTCGTATTTTTTTTATAATCCAGTTTGTACAAGTAAAGATTTAGTTAACTATTATGACGGAAATAAACGTGTGTTAGCTATTTATTAAATTTACGTAATAATTACTATTATTTTGTTATTATTATTGTATTAAATATTTATTTAATTTTAAAATAGCAAACTGCTGAATTAATCGATTTAATTATTAACTATTAAAAGTTGTGAAACGATGACACTCGGTCGGCCGCCATCTTGTCGTTTACGCTTATAAAGCAAGCGGCACAGCGACTGAAGGCTATTCGTTACTTCCACAGAGTACTTTTATATGGTTACTTCATCATCGCCTCGTGCACATCAACGACATTGTGTTAATTTATGTAAGTACTTATTTTCTTTGTTCTGTATGATTTACACTGTTATCTATTATTTACCTAGTTAATTAAACTATTTATGAGTATGATTACTGTTCGTGTATTAAACCATTGTGAATTGCTAAATAAGTATTATTAGTTGCTTAAAATACACGAAATATATCTGTAAATATTCTGTCATTTCCTAAAATAAACCTACTAAATAATAAATATATATTTTATTAATTCACCACCTAACGACCTTTTAAAATAAGGTGCCTTACACGTGGGTACATAAGTTCAGCTATCTTCTTCCATTCGTATTCATTGGATCTCCACTAACACAAACTTTAGCTTGTTCCATCATAGACCTCATATATCGCTTTCCATCAGGCGTAATTGAGGTCAAGAGCGGGCCCATTTTGTGATAAAAAAACATAATCACAGCAAATATGGCTTGTACTTCATGCTCATTTAAAAGTTTAATTCAAACGCAAAACGCTATGTACGAGTATGTGTGCAAATATTGGTTAGGCAAGTCTTAGATAATATAACCACTGTAATCTAGAGGTTTTAAGGAAGAAATCAATGTACTTTTCATTATTAAATGCTACAATTTATGAGGGTGGCCTAATCTCCAAACAAAAAAAAATTGTCTCCAAATTATAAACCGTTTTCCTTCTGCTTTTAGTAACAAAATACTCAGAGGAAATGTTCGTACTCGTAAATATTTATGAGTTTATATAAGTGCAGCCTAAAGTACCACAAAGTCTTGTGTATATTCCAATTTCAGCTGAAACTTTAAATCTAGTGTAGAACTGTGTCCTACCATCGTATTGTAGTATTAATTTTAGTTGCCTGTAGAGCCACGAGCAATTCAATAGCCATTTAACCGAGATATTTCAAAATAAAATGGGTTCCAACGTACTAAGTTTTAAAACCTTGAAATTAGAATGAATACCGTAGCAGAAAATCCCTTTTAAAAGTTACTGCGTGTAAACATATTGGTACTCGTGAGACTTTACTATCTCTCGAATAAAGTGGAATAGTTGTCGCGACTTATACGTAGTATAGCCTTAACATTACAAAAGTCACCACTCGAGATCCCGGCTGCGAGCCATCTGTGTCGTCTGATGTCCAGTGAGGCGGAAGAAGCTATTGGAGTCTGTCTGCGACTTCAAACAGATACAGATTTGCTGACTATATGCCACTAGTAGCGTTGTGTTTACTTTATTCGTATGAGATGGTATATCAGTTCCAGGATAGAGCCATATTTTAATTAAGAAATCACAAAACATACCACTTCTGTACAATTACTTAGGCACAAGTCTAGTGTATTTTGTTTGTAACTTGGGTAAGTATACTCAAATAAGAAAGTAAACATTAGAGTAATAACCAACAGCAGAGTTCATCAACTTCATTTTTTAACATCATTCTCTTGCCCTTATCCCAATTCATTCATGGTCGGCGCAGCATGTCTTCTTTCTCCATACTTCTCTATTACTCGTCATCTCATCAGACACTTCTTTTCTTGCCATATCTCATAGTCCATCCATCGTTTCTTTGGTCTTCCTCTACTCATATAATCTTTTTCAACTCCATTTTCATTTTTTTAACCGACTTCCAAAAAGTGGACCACATTATATCAAGGATATCAATTCGTCTGAATTTGAATCTGAATTGTGTTTATGTTAAGCGATATCTTTGCCAATTGTGAACCGATTTTGGTGTTTTTTTTTTGTTTAGAAGAATATTATTCCGCGGTGGTCCCGTTTCAATTTGGTGAAGATCTGATGTTGATCATTCGGAGATATATTATGGAACTCTTCAATAATAGACAGCAAATCTGCCGTGATGTGTCGTCGCTGCAATTGCTTGGCTGTTTATTGTTTACTCAACATCATAACATAACATTACGCCTGTATGCTCTGAGGGAGTAAACAGTGTTTTTATTTTTTATTACATTGCTCTTGACCTCGATCACGCCTGATGGAAAGCGATGTATGAGATCTATGATGGAACGAGCGTGCCCAGAAGATGCCTGTTCACTCTTGCATTAAAGGCAGGCGGGTTAAATGTGGGTAGGAACACAGACGCAGGCAGAGAGTTCCACACTTTGGCTGTGCGCATAATAAAAGTGGATAAAAAGCGCTTAGTACGACACGTCGGGATATCAACCAAGTGAGAATGGTACGCCGCAGTACGTCTGCTAGTCCAGTGGTAAAAGGGTGATGGTGGGATCAGGTCGTGGAGCTCCTGCGCAAACTCTGCGAAGTACAGTCTGTAGAAGACCGATAGGCAGGCAACATTAGGCTGCCTGCCGGCTGCTAGGCTGTGAAGCGAAGCTACCAACGTCTCGTCGCCTATACGCCTTTTGGCTTTGCGTTTCACCGAGTCAAATGCAGAAAGCTGGTATATTGCTGAGCCATCCCACAAGTGACTGCAATACTCCATACAGGAACGGACTTGTGCTTTGTACAAACTTAAAAGCTGTCCAGATGTAAAGTATCGCCTCACCTTATTCAAGATGCCCAGCTTCTTAGCTGCAGTTTGAGCTTTTGACTCGATGGTTGCGCCAAAGTTGAGTTCAGATGTCAACTCCATGCCCAAAAGCTGTAGGCGGTCAGTAATTGCTACAGATGCACCCCGGAAAGTGGGAGATAACTGGAACTGGCTTCTTTTTGCAATGAAGAGACACGCCTGTGTTTATAGAGCATTGAATTTGACCAGATTGACGTCACCCCACTGGGAGACGAGATTAGGGTCAAATTAAACCACTCCACCATATCAGCACCATACACCAGTCAGTCAGTATCAGTATCCTCTCTGCTGGCTCTTGCACTGAACAGGTATTTTTCTGCGACTGTGCTGTCATCTGCGTATCCGATTGCACCAAGCTGTAGCAGGCTGTGATGTGCAGCAGAAATAATGTCGCAGAAAGAACAGACCCTTGAGGAACTCCGGCATCAATGGCCTAATGATACGATGAGCAGCCATCTATGACCACTCTGATCAGTCTGTCACTCAAGAAGTCTGAAATCCAGTTGCAAAAGTCAGCAGAGATGCTGAATGTAGGAAGCTTACCCAACAGACTGGCGTGCCAGACCCTGTCTAAGGCCTTCGATATGTCAAGCGACACAGCAAGGGCTTCGCCATGTTTCTCGATGGCCTCGCCCCAGCAATGCGTAACATACACAAGAAGATCCCCAGTTGAACGACCACGACGGAAGCCATACTGGTGGTCACTGAGGAGCGCATTGTCTTCGAGGTATGCTAGCAGCTTATTGTTAAGTACCCTTTCCATCACTTTGCACAGTATGGAGGTAATGGCAATTGGTCTATAATTGGCAGGTTCTGCACGGTTACCCTTTTTAGGCACTGGCTGCACATTATCCAGCTTCTAGGACTCCGGCACCACACCGGTTTTAGAGAGAGGCGAAACAAGCGCGTTAAGACAGGAGACAACGAAAAAGATGTATACAGTACACCCATATTTCTACAGTTAGGTATGTTATGTTTCATTTTATTAGTGATAAGCCTATTATCATAGCATGGTTAATTATATATAACAATAACCTCATCAAAATAGCGCTACGTTCATCTATCTCCGGCTTAACTAAGAAGCATACCGTAGCTGTTGCTACAGCTAGCCACACAACACTATTATCGTCGTAAAGGTTCGTACATTGTGTCTCCTGTTTACTTGTATTAGGTTAGTGCGAGCACGGTCTCGACTCGACCCAAACTTAGTTAGATAATGAGAGCAGACACCGCTCCGGCGGCGCTGCAGCGCTGCACCAGCGGCGCCGTTCTCAGCAATTACAGCACTTTGCAGCGGTGTAGTGCTTTAACTTGGTTATTGTCAGCTTTCTTTGTTTCGAAACTCGGATACAACTAAATACAAGTCCTGTAGTTACATTTTACGCACTTAAGCTACGTCATCTGCAAGTTTCAAAAGTTTTATCTGTGTGTATACGAGATGTCTGACATAAAATTCCCCTTGTCTTAGTAAGACTATGAATTTTATAGAGATCCCAGAGTAGTTAAAAAAAAAAAAAAAAACTTTTGAATTTTTGATGACAAAGCAAATCCCTGTGTCCCTCTCCAGACGCACTTCACAGAATATAAAGTTTCAACGTTAACCTCATTCAGTCAGTCGTATGGCGTGAAAAGGTAAAATACAGAGTTTCTATGGATGGCTAATATATATTTTACAGTGACATGACACTTAATTGGTATAGCTTAATGTAGCTGATAGGTGACAGATAGCATAATTATGTACGTAAGTATTCATCTACTATTGTGATACATAGACAATATATATTAATATAATACAGCTTACGTCCGGTGCGTAATTACCGAGAGAACAATACAACAGTTGCTTTATACCTATATACCTACAGTATAGTAAGAGCAATATCGATGGGACGTGTCCTCAAAGCGGGTATCGGCATGGCCGCCGGCTATTCTACCTGACCGGCCACAGACGACGTATTTTGCGGCAGAGCCCTGCCAGTGGCTAAAGTTTCTCAGCCACTGTCTCACGTAGCTGTGTACAAAATACTGAAACTTTTCAAAACTGTAAATAGTAGTTATGGCTTTCAAAACTTTGGACAGTTTGAAGCTGTTGAGAGTTACTTTTCACTGAGTGAAAACAAGATAGAAAATATTTACTGTTGAACATTAAAATTGACTGATTAAAAAAGACGTTTAAAATATGCTATGATTATAACAGTCACTTGCAGTTATTGACAAGGTCATTGTCACTATTTCATGACGTACCTATAGTACACTCCTTCAAGGATTGGATTACAGCCGTGATGTTATGTGTTTCGCTCAGATTTATAGCTTCAGTATGGGGTTACATGTTAGTAGGTAGGTACTTACCGACCTATATAGGTACAGAAAACATAAAAGGTATTATACCGTACACTTTCCCGCTCAACGACATGTCACCGCCGGCGGCCATGGTCTGAATATAGCCGATCACAGAGGATCGTTCAGTTTGGACACGGGACAGGACAGGGTCGAGTTCGAAGCTGTCGAGCTACTGCCAACCATTGTTCTGCACAAAGAACGTCAAGTTTTTAACGTCATTTGTAGCGCTGACAAGTTTAAGCACTCTGTATATGTGCACCATGTCAGTGGATACGTGACGTATGTACAACATGATATGGGCTGTTGCGTTAATATTGTGACAGATATGCAAATATGTAATGTATGCAGGATGCACCGAAAATTCATGTTCTGAGATACAATAACGGTTGTGTGTTTTACCTATAACTAGTACGTCAGTTATGTTCGATTTAATACTGCTAGCTGTTGTATTCACGTACGTGCATGTCGGGAATGAGCCCACGGGACCCGCGAGACCGGCCATCGAGATAAAAGATTCCTAACCCAGGTCACGGTTTAAATCTGTGTCAATACTCGCCAAAGCCCTTCCTGCAGTAAAAACTGTGAAGTCGTGAAAACAGACAGACAGACTTAGTTTCGCATTTATATCAGTATGAATATTTATTTAATTATTTGCTGAAGCTTTACTCTTGGCACAGATAATATAATACTTCGCTCTTGGATAAGAATGGTTTGTACCCTATTGAGTTCGATAAATTACAAAAAGCCGTCTACTCGAAGAAGAAAATGATACTCCATAATATTATGACCTCATTTGTCGAAGTGGTCCTTTCTCAGAATAATAAAGCAACAACATAAAACATTATATTTTCTAAACAAGCTCGTCGTGAAGGACTCTCGACAAATCTAGTGGACGTGTCCGCGGACCGCCTCGTCCGGACATCAAACGGAAATCATTCGCAGCCATCGGCCCATCGAGCCACTCACCCGTCATGCGACATCCTGCTCCCCTTACTCCCCCATCTGCACCCCCTGTGCCCCGCCACCTCACCCACTACGTGTGCTTCTTATAACAGACATATAAAAGGTAAGGCTGCTGATGATTGGGACACTAAGGTGCCGTAGTAACTGATTAAAATTGCTATAAAACAATATGAGTGGTAAAAGTACGCTTCATGCATAAGCATAAAGCGTAATTAGAAAATTCTTAGCCTTTCAGCAATGGTCTGTCACCACGCAGCGGCGCGGGTCCAATGCGGGTTGGTGGAAGGCATCGATTCCTCTAACGGAAATATTTATTCAAATAGGCAGCAACTTCTAACAGTAAAGCTCTGAATTAAGTCAAAAAGTTAGAGGAAAAGGGACAAATTACAGTAACGGACGGGCGGACATAACGCAATTATAAGGGTCCCCTTGACTACGGAACCCTAGAAACATTTCTGTATTAAGAGTGTCCTCTGTCCTCAACAGCCCTCTATCTGAGGGTTGTATCGATAACTGCTGGATCTACGTGTATCGCGCCACAACGATATTAGTTTAGCAAACAGCCGTGAAATCACGATCTCCTGCGGGAAATATTTATGCAAACAGCAGCGAGCCGCGAGGACTCTCACTAAATTAATTTGTAAGCGAGCAATATTTGCGAAATGTATTCATGAAACAGGGATTATACACGGTTGGTTTAACTGTTCGCTATGAATGGCTTCCTCGTCTGTAATATGAGGGAACCGTTTTATGTGATAAAACTATCTTTGATCCCGCACAACGGTACACGTGCGAAATTCGTATTCACTGGGAATAAACATTTAACTTTCCATTTACTAAGTTATGTGGTCGAATCATCAGCCCCATTTTATGTCTTTATCCAACTAAACTTATATTATATGAGACTGATAGCGTTAACTTAGGTTGGTAAAAGCTTAGTTGCCTTTGCCAAGTCTGCCAAGATCAAAGGGATTATTTCGATATTCATCAATATGTTTACGAAGTCTGTTTGATGTTCGCATACAGCTCCTGATTATTAATACCTCGGTACACAATCCCATCAGCTGAAAGTGCAGTATAATGCATTTGCGGGAAGTAGGCTAAATGCATTCGGTGAAGACATTACGTGCATCGTGCACGTCACTTACAGCGCATCGCAGCGCGAGCGACGCGCGGTGCTGCCGCGACTCGCTCATCCGCTAAGGACTGGTAAACAATGACTTTGTTGTTGTTCTCAGTTATATTCAACAAAATGGAATCCATACGCAGGCAATGAAAAATGCGTACTGACTTACACTTAGCAGGTTGCATGTAAGTATGTAAAACTGTGAGTTTGTGAAACTGAAATCATGCTATAATTTCCACAATACCATCGCCATCAATGCAATCGCAGAATAGTCGATAATGCTGAAAGTCTCACGTGTGCAATAGCCCTTACAGCACCTAAGCGGGATGCCAGCGACGGAATCCAATTTATATATTGTTCTCCAGCGCGATATTAGCGTCCGTGCCACCCCGGTGCCGCGCCAATGCCGAGTCGATGCTGAGTCGACGTCGCTCCGATGCCGTGCCGCTGTTTATTGCGGAACTCGTTGAATGATTCGCGGCGACAATGAGCCGAGATTGGAAATGAAATGTTTTGTGCTTCTTGCTGCCTCGCAGTCCGGGCGACGCGCGAACGACGAACTCGCTGTAATGAGGGGATGATGCTATTGGGACTTTATCACTTATTGTTGTACATTGTGCTGCGATTTGTTATCAGCTAGTGGCACGGTATTGTGTTGGAATTAATCATTTGTAGCAGTATTAATGGTGGAACCCCTTATACTTTATATACATTCTCTCATCTCAGAGATACACGTCAATATTCGTTAAAACAAGGGATTGTGGTGATGCATCCGTTTGCAAAAAATGGTGATATGGTAAAACATAACTATTTCCCGTGGCTCGCTACATCCATATAAAACAAAGCTTTTTGTAAAGGGTCAATGGCGAGGTAGGAATCAAGAATAATGTTATTTATTTAACAGAAATAAATAAATTCACAACCCATGAAATATAACGTGAATACATTTTAATTTTTCATCCGAATGAATTCCATGGAATATTATTTGAGTGTTTCTCTTGATGGAGATAATTTCCTCGTTGCTTGCTATGCACATTATTTACACTCATGAACATCCTGAGACCTAAGTATATACTCCTATACATAGAGGTAAGTACGTCTGAGCGACGTACATTCGTACAACACAATGGTTTGACGGGCGGTTGTAAAGTACTTTACTGCGTTCAATGTTATTTACTGCAGATGCTCTGTCTCGTAAAATAACACGGTTTTACGTTTTTCCTAACATTATTGTTTGTAGCTAAAATCTTCAATCGTAAAATTCATGAGATACGCTGGCTGGTGGCTGGAGCTTGGTGAAAATGAAATAGTCGCTTTTTATAGTCCAGTGCGATCAAATGGAAAATGTTTTATTTTAACTTAAATTCTGTTTGTTCTAATACTTTTTGGCTTAAACCATTTCAATTCAAAAGATTATAAAAGAGCCAAATTCAAGTGTTATTCGTGCATAACTCTGATGGAAAATAAAGAAATGAATGGGATTTGATTTATTTAGGGACTGTGCTCGTAAATAGCTTATATCTCAATATTGTTCAAGGTTGTTTTAGAAGTATGAAAGCTTGAAAATGATTGCTATTGGTCTAGACCCTCTGACTTGGAAAGAAGACGAAAAAATGCAATTTAAATTTTGCTCAGATTTATAATTAATTAAATGAATAATCGGATAAGCGCTAAGAAAAAATATCTCTAAATCTTCAAGAATAAATCTATAGCGTCTTCATTAATTATTTATTAATATTATAGGTATTAGTTTAGTGAACTTAGTATGTGAACAGTTTTTTAAGTTAACTGTAATTTGTAAAGTACCGCTAGCTTTAGGTTCTCACGGAGGCTTGCCGTGAGAACCTAGATATTTATTGCGATTGCAGATGTTTTATTGCAGGCTTTATGCAAGGATAACAATAGTTAATGGTAGGGTCATGCCCAATTTGCTTATTGTTTATATTAGCTTTAAGAATTTAGAGTAATACCAGTTAGATTTTTGTTAAGATGCCGGACGGTTCTTTTGTATTATATTTAGCTGTGCTATTTTTATTGTGTTACCTAGCTGCTGTAGAAACCTTTGTACAGTGTTTAGTTTGTTTATAACGTGCCGCTCCGACCGTATCCCAAGTTTTCGATAATTGCTCAAATGTAAGATTAGTCGTAACTTTTCATCTCCGGGTTCGGTCGGTCGGCATTCTTGCTCCATGTAATTTATTTTAATAAACTTACTCCGTCACTAAGTAATTAACCTGTACTATTGCATGCTATATATTGGCCAAATATGTGTTACTAAATATTTTATATAAAAACTTCATGTACCTACCATATTTGATGCAGTAAATGAATGAATTGAATTGAATTAATTTTCAAGTACTTATTTTGCGATTCCCATAACGCAGACACTAGTTAACCGACCTATGAGCGCGAAAAATCCTCTTAGTTTACGAATGTCTGTGAGCAGCTCACACTCACAGCAATCCTTGAAGCTGGTGCACATAACACTACACTACAATAGCGCAATCAGAAGACGCTGCATTACGTTACCTAAAGAAGATGCCGCTGCTCCGGCATTACAGCGCACTATCATCCCGCTATTATTGTAAGCCAGAGCAAGCACACACTCGCTACAAGTACACAACACAGAAAAACAAGTTTTCTACTGTGTTTTATAAAAATGGTAGACCGAAAGAAACAAAAGTAATCTTGAGGCGGTATCCTCGTTAGGCGAACCATAGACTTAGTAAATATACTTACGGTAGTATATATACTATGTCTATGAGGCGAACAGTTTTGACAGCCGTCAACAACCTTTGTGATGTTGTTCCCTGTTATAGTTATGCTGTACAGTATTGTGCGTGATAAGACATAAATTGTACTTGTTTAGTGTGTCATCTAGTAAACCTGGATATATTAAATGAAACATCTTGCAGATCGATCTTAAGGTGGAAGCGCCATGGTAGCCCGCAAAATGCAAATTTTCCTACGTTTTTTGCAATTTACCGGTCAGTGTAAAGACTGTATGTTTAACAAAATATGATTCGCGGCCGTAATACTCGTACGTATGTTTTACAGAATTTATACCCTGGCGCTTTTACCTTAAGGAAATTTTTCACTGGTAATAAGACTGGTTCCTGTCTCAGTTCGGAATTATTACGAGTGGTGCTTTTGTGTGTTCTCCATTGTCGCAAGACGTCGAATGGCAATACACGCTCCGGGGCAAGGCTGGAGGCGAGGGGCGCGCTAGCGTGTGCCCCGCGTCGCATCTCGCTTTAATTGAATTGTGGCATTCAAAATGTGGCGCGTGGTGTAAACATTACGTGGCAATGAGTACTGTCCAAATCTTAGAGATTTCTTAATAATACCAGTCATCTTAAGGGTTGGTCTCATTCGAAACGTTTATGCCTCAAACAACCAAGTTATTCAATTAACTATCATCAAAAATACTAGGAACACAATTTATTGTAAACATAATTTGTGTAGATTGTATTTCCTACTGTTATCTTTTTTTACTGCATTATTTACTTCGCTTGTCACTTGTGACTTATCTCCGGCCCGCCCGGATCCGAGTGCAAGCGCCACTAATACCTTTGTACAGTTTGTGTGTAGTTATTTAGTGCGAGGACTATCCACCGGCCCCAACGGCCCACCGGCACCGGCCCACTTCACACCCCTCCAAGGCTCATATCACCACGGGTTTAGCTGGGTAGGAAAGTAGAGAATAATTGAGATCTCCAGCCAGACGTGTGAAGAAAACAAACGTGACTGCCACAAACAGGAACTGTGTAAATAGCCTTAGGATCGTAACAAGCGGTTTATGTAACCGTAGGCGACAGCAGCCTCTGCGGAAATTCTTAGCAAATAAAAGTACTAGCAGTCCATAATCTTTTCACAAGTTTTTTTTTGTTCTCTTATCGTACAGTCAGCCTAGTCCATTGACTATGAGCAGATGTGTTATCAGATTGAGTGCAAGCAGACTCAGTTTCCCACTGGGGTTGACTCTTTGTAATCGGTAGCTCATTGTACTCGTAGGCTGTCCAGGTTCAGGGTTTAGCTTTCCTTCAGGCGATTCAGGCGTGTCAATTTATTTATTTATTTAATAGTGAGCTGTGTACCTTAGTGGATTCGTCGAAGACACATTTGGTTTGCTTCTGCATAGGCTCTTATTTCATCCTTTACTGTACTCAATTTCAGGTAATGATGAACCTCTAAGTTCTTTATGAACCTCGCTTTTTGTTTAAGGATCGACTCCTTGGCTCTTTGGATATTTTTGTGTTAGAGTCGCAAGTGGAACCCTATAGCTGAATGCCATATCATTATATCCATAAGGCTTTAGGACAGTCCTGTAGATTAGGAGTTTGTAGTGCAGACACAGTTGGCTGTTACTACCGAGCAGCCAGTGCAGCCCCCTAAATCGTATGTTAAGCGAGTCTCTCTCACTTTCCAACTCTTTGCATGTTAAAATAACAATATTTCCAGCGGGCATCATCATAAACTGAGAGACTGGTTACGGCTATATTTTCCTCAGACTACACCAATAAAAAAAACACGTATTAATGAATGAATATGTGCTTTTTTATGTCTACCAACCTCATGTTTGCACTGCATTATTACGAATATTATCGTTCTGGCCTAACCTTGACTTTAATCCTGATGAATCTGTGGATATTGGAAGGATATTAAATTTTCAATATAAAAAACCTGACAAATTGGATGATAGCCAGCTTAAAAGAGCAATAAAGCAAGTGCCCACGTTACGTGGTCTGAACGTAAGCCCGCTATGCTTTTTATCGTGGCTTGAAACGTAGGCAGCTTAAGTCCTGCTAGACAAGTCTAATGATTTTAATAACTTTGAATATTTAGCCTCCGTTGAACATCGAGGTATTAATTAATTCCCAAAGTACACAACAAACAGAATTCAAACCCAATTCAAGAATCGATGATTTTAATACGTATTCGTGTGTTGTCTTTAATGATTCCGTGTAATATGTCGGTGTTGACGTTGCGACTGAGTGACTGTGGGACGATTATCCCATCATTTTGATCAGTGTCGATATTTCGCGGATGAATAACACAAGCATATTGCCGCCGGCGTGATGACTTAAACCCCCGATTATAACGAAAATATTTTACTGCCGAAGCTGCGCACACCGCGACTCTATGTGTTTCGCTATTTATGTTTTTAACCGACTTCCAAAAAGAGGAGGTTATCAATTAAACGATTTTTTTTTTAATGAAATGAAATGAAATTATGTCTTCGCCAATTGTGAACCGATTTCGATGATTCTTTTTTTGTTTGGAAGAAAATTACTTCGCAGTGGTCCGGTTTTTATTTTAATTTGGTGAAGATCTGTTGGTAATCTTCAGAGATATACAATGGAACTCTTCAATAATAGATAGCAAATCGGTCTTGATTGCTGCAAACGGTTGGATGTTCATTGTTTTCATAACATAACATCACGCCTGTCTGAGGGGGTATGCAGATATGTAAAGTACACAGTGACAGTTACAGTGACAGTTAGGTATGTTAGGTTCCATTATTACCATGACATGAATTGTTAACAATATAAAATGAATGACTGCCTCGTTGGTCTAGTGGTGGCGACTACTCAGCATGACGTCTTGGGTTTGATTCCCAGGTCGGGCAAAGTGTTATTGGGTTTTTCCATCAGAAATTTCTCAGTATCAGCCACGGACTCTGGATTTGCGCCAGCGCTCGCCCCCTATCCCATGATCTGTCAAATCGCGGTTGCGGCGAATGTCGCGTCTGTCGGGCCTGTCTGTGGGGCCGAGCCGATTCGGCGCGTCTGATTAAAAAGACGATATCTCCGAAACTACGTTAGTTAGCTTGCTACCAGTATATCGTTGGAATCGTTATTAAATTAGCTAACAGGTCCACTCAACCACGGCTGGCTATACCCAAGCTGGCTATAGCCAAGCGCTTTTATCTAGCTATTCTCATAAATAAAACAATAGAATAAACTTCGCCATAATTTTTTTTATCTCACAAGTATTACAATAACATGACGTCATTTATGACTGCCGTGTTCGAAACAAAAGAATGGGTTTGTTTACGGTTCTATTCTAAAACGCGTAACGCCTTGGCCGGCTTGGGTTAAATTTTAATAATGTTTGGTTCACAAACATAGCACAGATATACACACATCAAAAATGTCTAGGGATCAAGCATTTTTATGCGGATTTCTTGAGATTGAGATGTGGCTTTGTAATAAATTTATGATTTTATAAATTTATATGGATCCTTTTTGGTGCATTTCATAATTTGAATCAGGAACTCTCAATCAAATTCGAGTAAAAGATGAAAATAAGCTGTCAATATTTTCCCTATAAAAACATACAACGCATTGAAGACATTATTAGTGCTACTGTTTCCCTACTACTGATTAAAACCAACGTTATTATGGAGCGGCGACGTCATTTAAGCAGGGAAGAAATGCTCAGAGCCGTGGGAATGATAGAAGCTGGTTCCCGGCAACGTACTGTAGCTTTAGCTCTGAATACAAGTCAGAGTGTTATCAGTCGACTTTGGACACGTTACCGAAGCACTGGTACCGTGGCTGAGCGCCATGGAGGACGGTATCGCTGCACCACACGGAGACAAGACCGATACATTCAAATCTTAACTCGAAGAGCTCCAACAATAACCGCCATGATGTTAGCCGTGAGGCTTCATCACTCTTCAGGGAACTTAATTAGCGACCAAACAGTCAGAAACCGCTTGCATGAAGTGAACCTTCATTCCCGAAGACCGCTACGGGTACCACCTATAGCAATGCACAATCGTAGGATTCGATATCAATGGGCTCTTGAACACAGAAATTGGGCAGAAGAACAATGGCGTTTCGTGTGCTTTTCTGATGAGTCTCGTTTTGGTATGAGACCGGATACAAGACGTATACGACACTGGAGAACCCCTGGACGCCAACAGCGATTAAAATCCTGCCAGGAAGTCCATCCTTATAGTGGTGGAACCATCATGGTATGGGCGGGTATTTGGATCGGCGGAAGAACTGAGTTGATTTGGATCAGAGGCAACCTCAACGCTCAAATTTATGCTGAGACGATTGTATCAGACGTCATCGTTCCTCTACAAGTGCAAATCGGTCCCTTATTTCAGTTAATGCATGATAATGCACGACCGCACACCGCAAGAGTTGTAAGACAGACTCTCGCCGCAGCTAACATCAATGTCCTGCCCTGGCCTGCTCAGTCGCCAGACTTGAACCCGATTGAGCATGCATGGGATATGCTACAGAGAAGAGCTCTGCCGAATATGGAGGGTATCCAGTCGCAAGAAGACCTTTTTTTGTTGTTGCAATGAACATGGGCGGCCATTCCACAGCGTGATTTGGATGAACTCATTTTGAGTATGCCAAACCGATGTTCTTGTGTTGTTAGTGTTCGCGGTAGAAACACGGATTATTAATTGTTTAAGTTACCCAATAAAATTTTAAAGAAAACTGTTATTTCAGTCTTTTTTTCGAACTTTAATGTTAGTGGTTCAAATGTCAAAAATCCCTTTATTAGGAAAATGGCAAATTTCTTTATTAATGCAAAGGTGACTTGGTTTATCGTTACTGTGACAAACGAAAACACTTTATTTGATGAATCCTTAAAGAAAATTTTAATTAATATCAATCAGGAGAAAAGTTATTGCAAAAATATATGTTGATCCCTAGATACTTTTGATGTGTGTAGTTTCAGCTGTTAAAATGGTTTAGTTAATTAGTATAAAATATTATACCGAACTAACACTTAAAGAAGAAGTCAAGTACTTAGGACTGATTCTTGATAGCAAATTGCTCTGGAATAGGCATCTTGACTACAAACTTAACAAAAGCACAATCGCACTGTACCAATGCATAAAAATGTTAGGAAAAACGTGGGGGCTGTCTCCAAAGATCACGCTGTGGCTTTACACAGCGGTGATCAGACCAATGCTGACTTATGGCGCCTTGGTTTGGTGGACGAGAACTGAATTCTCGACCACCATCTCTAGGCTTCAGCGGTTCCAAAGGCTGGCCTGCTCCGCTATCACGGGCTGTATGAGGACAACTCCAACTGCGGCAATGGAGGTAGCCCTACAATTAACTCCCCTTGAATTGTACATACAGCAAGAGGCAGCACTAGCAGCTATCAGGCATATGCACTTAGGCATATGGGGCAAGAACCACACCAGTCCCCACGCGGGCATCCTGGACCGGGTGCTTGAGTATCAACCTCTCATCGCTGCCCCGTGTGATAGGACACCTAATAAACCTATGTTCAACAAAAACTATAGCATACAAACAACAGAGGAATTACGGGATCAGTCAGGGGTTAACGAAGTACGCATCTACACAGATGGCTCTAAAACTCAAAACGGCTCAGGGGCTGGCGTACACTCCCTAGACCTCAACATCAAGTTTCACCTACCACTAGGCGAACGCAGTTCGATATTCCAATGCGAGTGTGTCGCCCTAACACAAGCTGCAACAGCCGTAAAGCAATTAAGGGTTCACAACTACGCAATCAGATTCGTATCTGATAGCCTAGCTGTGCTCAAAGCCCTAGAAAACAAACAAACTAACAGTAAATTCATGTTTGAATGTCACCTCGCCCTGGAGAGTATATCGCTGTCCAACAGAATTACCATCCAGTGGATTAGGGGGCACAGTGGATCCCTAGGCAATGTCGCCGCAGACGAACTTGCTAAGAGAGGTTCCGAGATGGTAGTGCTAGGCCCATACCCACTCCTTCCCTTGCCTTTCTCACAATTCCGTACATGGATTCCCCAGAGATCAACTGAACTACATAACAACAAATGATCACGGTCTACAGACTGCAGGCAGTCAAAAATGGCGATGCCAAGTCTACATCCGCTACTAACAAAACGACTGCTCATCCTAAGTAGAAATAACCTCAGAATAATAATAGGGACAATAACGGGCCATTGCCCCCTAAACAAACATCTCTTTAACATAGGCGCCACGGACAGCCCACTCTGCAGGGGCTGCTTTGACGCCGAAGAATCAGCCGACCACGTCGTCCTGGAATGCGAGGCCGTGGCTACCCAACGCAAACAAATCCTCGGAACGGTGGAGTCCCTACTCTACTCTACTCTAGTGTAAAATATTTAAAAAAATACACTTAATTAAGTTCCCAAAAAACACCTACTCAAACTACGGATCACTGTTTAAATTCTGTTAAATAAGTTTGAAATCTAATTTAACATTCTACATGTTGAAAATATTTACAAAACGTTAGGCATATAAAAAACGCATGCTGTCTAACAAAAACATTAATAAAAATCAACAATCAAAACGAACAATTTCACAAAAAAATCACAAATAAAACAAGTAAACAACGGCGCTGATTGGCCAAGTGCGTCGACGGCATTTAAATCCGGCTCTATGATTGGGCCAGCGGCCAGCCTCGGCAATTCTCATTGGCTGCGGCTCACGAAAGTTTTACGTAATTAGAATTTTTAATTTAACACAACAAAACTATGATAATATTAAAATTAAACGCCTAATATCTCTAATACGATACATTAAAAAACACAAGTAATAGCTATAGTTTGCATTTCTATCGTACGGAACTCTTCATGCGCGAGTCCGACTCACACATGGCCGGTTTTTACGTTTAGTCTTTACAACTTCGAATCAATGCACAACATGTACTTAGATAACTTGTTTTGAACTTATTTTGGTGTTAACTTTTTATCCTCAGTTTTTGACATCAAACTGATAAGTTATTCTTGCTAGAATTCTTTATTACGACTACTAATGAATTCAAGCAAGAATAACTTGGCAGTTTTATGAACCGATCACCAAAGAACATTAATGAAGGTATGAATATTAATGTACAAGTGTAATTACCCTTCTAACAACTACAATATCAAAGCGAGTTGAAACTCCTTCAACAGACCGTGAGTAATTCTGCTGAAACTCGTTAACAACTAAAATTAAAAAGTCGCGATTAAATCTCGCAAGGTCGGGATCTGTGACGTCACAAGTGCCGGCTCCAGAAGGTACGATACTGATACTCCGAATACAGTCACTCGCTGCAAAAGCCCCAATGCATAATTTGATGATAATTACGAAGTTTAAAGAATAGCTTCGAAAGAGCACGTGTTGATCAGAAAAACACAAAGGAAGCTGACGGATTCTCAGTTAACTTGCTACCTATTGAACAGCTTACTCAATATTTGCGACCATAAATCGCGATCTCTCTTTTGATAAAGTTTTCTAGAGCAAAATCAAAATCAAAATCAAAGCATTTATTTCAAGTAAGCCAGTTACAGGCACTTTTGAATTGTCGAAACAAAGATGAAAATTAAATGTAGCTACAGACCCAGTCGCAAGACATAAAAACTGTGAAAGTACTGTAGTTGCCCATTCCCTAGCGTAGATCTCTATGGAGAAGAACGGGCAAGAAACTCCATGGACACTCTTTTAAATCAGAATATTGTAACAAAATCTTGGTTACATCATTCATGTTGAGATGGTATATTATGTGAGAACAATGTAGCAAGATGTGCACGTTACAAGTGTCCACAGCAAAAACACACAAACAAAAAAAATACAATTTAAAATAATTCGTTCAAATAAGCCATGGCAACTAAGAGGTGACCAGTCACAACTGACAGCGCCCGTTCACAGACATGACGAATCGATCAGCACCATTCAACTCAACCTTTTTGAAGGGAACTAAATGATCCGACACATGCGCCACCATCAGCGAGACATTTGAGTGAGCATACATACTCTAAACCGCCAGGGCACATTCAAGTCAAGAAAAGACGTAGGTTTCCAGTGAATGATAGCTTTCTAGTACATAGTACTCACACAATATGGGCTATGCATTTATATAATACTAAAGAGATTGAATCTATACAATGCAAAGATAGTTGTACAATCTTCAGCAGCTCCAACAATACAATTTAATGCTATCAATTTATGCGCCTCTGTCCTTGTGGAGCAGGACCAGCATTGAGCCAAGAATTTTTATCAGCGATATAATCGCTCAACTTGTAATATGCTTGCTTACATAGTGTGCGTTTAATACATGTTTTAAATTTCGTCTCATTCAGTTCAAGAATACTTTGTGGAATTTTATTATAGCATCTCAAACAGTACCCCATGAAAGATGAGTCTACTTTAGCGAGTCTGAACTAGTTGATCCCTATTTCTAGTACTATAATTATGTCTGTCACCTCTTTTACCAAAAAGATGCAGATTTTTTCTGACGTACATTATGTTTTCGTAGATGTATTGACAATGTACCGTCATGATGCCAATATCCTTAAACAGTTCCCTTAGAGAATCGCGCCTACGAAGATTATATATGGCTCTGATGGCTCTTTTCTGCAGAATAAATATAGACTCAATATCTGCAGCCCGTCCCCACAGCAAAATGCCATAAGACATTATACTATGAAAGTAACTAAAATAAACCAGTCTAGCAGTATCTACATCAGTATACTGACGGATTTTTCTAATGGCATAGGCTGCTGAACTTAGCCGCCCCGCAAGAGATGTCAAATGAGAACCCCATTGTAACCTTGAATCAAGCGTAATCCCCAGGAAAACCGTTTTATCTACGAATTCAAGTTTCTCTTTATTCAATATTATATCACAATCACTACTTTTAACATTCGGTAAAGCAAATCTTATGCATTTGGTTTTTTTTTCATTTAATACCAAATTGTTTGCTGTGAACCAATTTTGGACCTGAAGTAGGGCATTATTCACGTCATCTAGATTTTGGGCCCGCCTATTTATCTTAAAAATTAGGGAAGTGTCATCAGCAAATAACACCATATTTTGAGGTTGGTTTTTCAGTAAATAGGGTAGATCATTTATATATACTAGAAAGAGAAAAGGACCCAATATTGAGCCTTGTGGAACCCCCATTTTTACTTTTAAACCCTGTGAATTAAAACCATTTATTTGAACATGTTGTTGTCTATCATTCAAATAATATTTTACCAAACTAAGTGCAAGTTTACCCAGTCCGTAATGCTCAAGTTTCAAAAGTAATGTGTCGTGATTTACGCAATCAAACGCTTTGGAGAGGTCACAAAAAATTCCTATGGCGTCTTGAGACTCTTCCCACGCTGCAAATATGTGCTTTAATAAGGTTACACCGGCGTCAGTTGTACAACGTCCCTTGGTGAAGCCATACTGTTGATCATGTAAGATTCTGTTGGTGTTAAAATGATAGAGCTTTTGATGAAGCATTACTTTTTCAAAAACCTTGCTAAAAACTGGTAACACGGATACAGGTCTATAATTATTAGTATCTTTACTGTCTCCGGATTTGAAAAGAGGTATGAATTTACTGTATTTCATTAAATCAGGGAAAACTCCTTGGTCTACACATAAATTAAAAATTAAAGCTAAGTAAGGGGCTATAGTCTCAAATATGGATGTACAAACTTTGACAGACATTCCCCATAGATCTTCGGTTAGTTTGATTTTTATTTGCCGAAAGTTTTAATAACAATCATAGGGTTAATGTGTTTAAATTTAAATTAAGCCAATTGAGAGTTCAGGTGAGGAAATAAGAGCCTCCGTTGTTTTTAGTGGTATATCGGTAAAGAAATGTACAAATTCTTGAGCTACTTCCTGATTTGAGCTTTTAGGACCACACGCTGTATCAAATAAACTAAATAAGTACTTCTTCTTTTGGCCATAATTCCAAACTAGCGACATATCTTTAGGACTGAGTAAAGAAGCGTACAGTTTACGCGATCTACTTATACTCAACATTCGGACAGATCGAAAAAGGGAGAGACTGAAAGAGAAACAGTTCCTTACGATCATGACTCAAGTAGCTAAGTCCGACGCAGTTGTATGAAGTCAGCCTTCTGCATGTGTCGCGTGCGTTGTGGCGCGCAGCTGTAACTTTGTGGCGCTGAAAGTCCCAAGTTAATAAACAAATTAAACAAGTTAGCAAAAGTCTTTGATAAGGGCTTTTGTGTCATTAACGGTTTACAGATATATTTTAAACAATGGATCCAAGTTTTGAAATAGCGTTTATTAATATTGTGGAGATAAATTATTATTTTTGTGTGTGGGCGGATTATTGCTAAGACGAGTTATACCGTTTTAGATTGGGGTTGGGAAAAAGCCTTTGACGTGAAATAATGTTAAATGTTTTCATGAAAAAGGCTGCTGTCGTGTTGTTTTATTACATTTGTTGTTTCATGCAAAAAAAAACACGTTTTATCCGCTTCTATGGCCAGAGTTTTAGGAAATTTTATTCCATTTCATTTCTAGAAATGTGGTTTCAAAAATCAAAGACCAAAGTTAATATAATAATTATACCTGTTGGTATTTATTCAGATTGGTTGGTATTTTTTAGCCTCCAGACGGCAACTTAAATAACGTAAACATTTAATATTTTACAAAAAATCTACCTCCAGCATCCATTTTCCAATATTCCGCGAGACATTTAATGCTATTACAACATTATGATATAATCTCGTAAGTACAGTAATACGATGAGCGCAGTTAGCGCGCAGATTACCGAGCGCTGCCGACGCCGCCCGACGACGCGACGGACACCTAATCGGATTGCGTCCGCGTCGGTGAGTGCGCGAACAAACTCGTGTTGAATTGAGCACAGGAAGGTATAATTATTAAAAACAAACTGCTAAATATTGTCATGTCATAATCATATCTCAAGCTCTGTTAGCTTATGTGCGCATTTCTCTTAAATTTTGCAGATAACGAATTTGTAATTTTGGCTGAATTGTTATTATTCGTCATGGTTATAATACTTTTCTGTATTCGAGGGATTTCACGTTGCTCTTCATTTTGTAACTAAGTGAACGCTATACTTTTGTTCCGGTTCAGATAATCAAAGAGCGTCGTTAAAACTTGGAGTATTAATAACTTTTAATGATAACAATGTAACAACACTCGACAACAGTATCATGTTTCGCACAAATCTCTCGAACACACTTAGCTTAAACTTAGAAAAGCAAAAAATATTCGTTTCTAAATCCCACATCCGAACGTTGAAGTGGTACTCGTTTCATATTACTATAATAAGGCGTTTCCAAGAACTCGGCCTCGTTACAAATCGGGAAGAGGTTTCCCCTCGTGTTTCCGTACATGGAGTACCAGCTATTCATAAAGACGCAGCGCCTGCTAACTGAAAAGCGGTAATTCAATGTTGCTCGTTGTACATTGCGTCATTTTATGTCTGGGGCTTGGCGAATACAGTGGTCCTCGGATTAGACTTTTTTTTTATATTCCTTCGTTTTGAAAACTCATTACATTACTTATACAACAGTAATCCGTGTTCTCGTTCAATTATTTCCGAGCCAACATATTCCGTTTCCCTATTCTGAGAGAATTTAAGGCGAGAGTCGTGTCGTGTTCGTGTCGCATGCCTGTCTCGGCGCGGCAGCGCAAGGACACGACATAATAAACATTAGCTCTCATTATTCGTCGCGAACAATGCGTCTCAGAGCTCATAATTTTTCCTTTGTGATATAACAACAGGTGCGTCATTCATCTCGTCCTCCTCGTCCTTCTGATATCCGTGGGACGTACTTTATTAAACATGTCGTAGATATGAGCCTGAGATGATATTGTGTATTAAATCTATTATACACCAGTGGATATTGCGGTCCATTATGAAGGGGAGATTATCACAGTAATACCCACAAAGGATCTCCACTAGTGATACGGGAAGGTATTAGGTATGTTATTATTTCGAGAAAACGGCTATATTAGGCTGGGGAATTTTTATTTAAAATTGTGTTATGTTTAGATTATTAGAGATTATTCGTGATAAAGGCTGAATTATGTAATGGGACCTCCTTTTTGACTGAAAATATGTCTGTATCTCACCTTTGTCCCATTGATATTGATTCATTTTTACATAAGAGTAATTGTACCGGTACTCTCTACGGTACACATTATCAAATGCTATTCAAGCGCGGTACGCAATAATGTCGTGACGAACGGACTGATCGCTTCGCAGATAGTCGTATAGAGTCGCACGTATCAGCGCGAACACGGACGTAATTGTAGTTGCGCTGTTTGCATGGAACTCTTTGTTCGCGCGCATCCGACGACACTTCAAATGACTTGCTCTATGTGAGAACTTGTTTGTTCTTATTTGGTGTCACGTCTTTGAATTGTAATGCCTTGTTCTAGTAGATGGTGGGTAAATAAACCGTTGGGAGTCGTTGCAAGTTTTGTTGTGTAGACATACATACCTAAAAACACATTCAAGCTAAGCCACGGGCATTACATGGCCTTACCTTCTCCGTGTCCATTACAGGTGTATAATGTCCATAATTTTGTCTCAAAATGTTTAAATATCGCGAATTGGTCGGCCTCTCTCGAGACATTTACTAGGAATGCGGCGCTCGGCAGTCAGGCTCACTGCTCCGGTACTCCGAGACATTTCGTGCGACGTATAATACCGCGCTCGAGCGCTGCGGCATTATCTTATGCGGTGGGTGGGACGCATACCATTAACTTGATTATATGTCGCTCATACTGCGCTGCTGTTTTGTACGGAAGCAAAACACTTACCTTATTGTACCTACGTTTTAGAGGTGCAATTTAGACAAAGCGTTATGTGAAAGTCAGCCCATGCTTGGGTTAGGAAACAGTACTCTCACCATTGAATATCATAATCTTTTACTTTAAAAAAATCTAAATTCTAAATTCAGCAAAAGCCACTGTAGTCTAGGAGCTTTAAAAGCTCAAGAGTTTTAATAAGTATACCGAAAGTGAGCATTAAAGAAATCTTAAGATAGACAGGGTATGAAAGTTCGTAATTTTCAATTCGACGTAAAACTTTTTTTTAATTGCACAAGCCCGTCACACTATTCCCAAACCACTGTAACTCCTAAAAACCAGAATCAATAGTGGCGACCACCAGAAAAGCGCCGAAACAATGAAGCTCGACGAACTCCCTGAGAATAAATGATTTTAACTGCCTAGGATCCCGCAACCTAATTATTTAGAAAAGTATAGCGGTGGAGTAGGGAAAAACCGTAATTTCCACTTCCCTCCAAAACAGCAGAAGGCAGAACGAAATAAGGCCAATAGGCACAAAGGGACGTTAACAACTGGGATAGGCCCAGCTACCTAGCACCACGGATAAATATTAACATTAATGGGTTCTAAGTAAGTGAGCTGTTAAATTTGATTCCAATAAAATGTATGGCAAAAACGCTTTAACGCAAGGAAATTTGTTCTAGTTTCTACAAGGTTCGTATAGTAAATAACATGACAACACAAATAACATGTAGCTATATTAAACGAGCAATTTCAGTTGAGCTGGAGTTGTGCTGCTGGGAATTTAAACAAAGGGAAACTATGTATTTGTAGAGCTTTTGAGCTTTCCTGCTGAAATTGACGCCTACTAGTAATAGAATCGAATGTAAGAGTGTTGCACGACAAAGCTAGCTAGAAAGAATAGCAACAAACTAAAATATATTCTAATTAAGAAACTTTCTTACGCTATGAGACAATCTCGTAGATTTCTTATTTATCATTATAACTTAATAATTTCCACAAACTTTCTCACTTTAACTTAAACTTGCAAAAAAAGAAGACGCCACAGAAACATTATACTAAGCGGGGAAAATTGTGCTCTAAATTTTACAGATTGCTTTCATAGTTTTACTTGAAAGCTGAACAAACAAACTGAGAAAATTGTCTGCATAATTTTGCTACACACACTTGCAAGACAAGCAAACTTCGCCGGAGATGACCACCCCCGCTCCGCGCCGCACTCCTCCCTCGCACTGCGCTGCAAGTATCTTTTGAATTATTTCACGATTATTTGTTTAGTTCTCCTATTCTTCGTTCGAGTTGAAAATAACGTTAACATTGGATTTTTCGCCCATTCCAAACACAATTATTGGAATTCACTTTTCAGACCAATTCTCGGTGTCGCCATGTCGTGGGGACCGCTGAGTTCCTCGTAATAAGCTGAATGGAGTTACTGCAGAGAGGGGGTACAGCGTCAACCAAAAGTCCATAGGCAATCTCACAAAGCAATAGCTTGACGTTTACTTTGACTAGCAATAGCCTAAATTAAGTTTAGTTTGTGCACAACAGAATCGACACCATTGTCGTCTACAAGTAATTGTAGTTCATAATTTCAACGTTGTCTGGTCAAGACGGCCTAGCGGTTAAGCGCGTGCAGATAGATCTAATCAGTAAGTCGTGAGTTCAAATCTCACGTTGTTACTATTTAGACTTTTTTAAGGTTTTTACTCGATTGGAAGTTATGGGACAGAAATATTATATTCTTTATCTTGTTTGCTTTGTGCACACATTTCGTAAAGTTAGGAAGGTAGATCGTAGAAAAATAAGTCAAGAATTATATAGATCGGACTAACTTACCTAGTGACGTCCGATCCTTAATTATGTGAAGTAATCTCGTCCTCATTTAGTACTTGTAGTTTGCACTTCTTGCTAACTCGCTATCACATTTTTTTAAAGAAGAATCGATTTCATCAAAACGAAAATGTTATCTGTGGTCCGGTCTTGGCGCGCTCTGTCTTGACATCTTTCAACTCATTCTTTCAAAGCATATGATCGGGACTTCAAGATGACCTATACGGTTATCTATCGTAGTCCCGATACATTAGTCAACACAACTTTAAAAAGGGGTGTACACTTTAAAACACATAAATAAGTAGGCTGATCTTCTGGGAAGGGTTGGGATGCAATGAGGACGAGATTACTTCACATAATTAAAGATCGGATGTCACTAGGTAAGTTAGTCCGATCTATATAATTATGCTCCGTCATCTCGTCCTCATTTAGTACTACCTGTAGATGTTCAAATAAGAAAGTTGTGTTAGTAATCTAGTCAACATCTTATAATCATTGAACAATGCAACCTAACATACTATTCTGATTATCATTACTTAGGTACTCATTACACATTTAATTAAATAAAACACAAATTCTCCTTAAAAAATGGTAGTACCAAATTGGGTTGATATCTACCCGGTTCAGAGGTTTTAATCATTTCTGGAATTTTTATGTTAATAATTATCCTGATTACTTATAAGAAATGTTATCGGTATACTTATGAGAGACAAGGTTCGAATTCTGTGTGCAGTTACAAGGGCTATTATGGTAACTTACTTTTTGGTAATTAGTCCTAAACTAATGGTTTCATTAGGACCGGGGTCGCGGGACTTTTCGAAAGAGATACCGTGGCCCCGGAACACAAAGGGCGATGAAGGAACATGGATGGGTATTAGTCAGTAAAAGTCTGACACTCCCTCCTGCTCCGCCCAGAGCGGGAGTAGAGGAGAAGTCATTTGATGATTTCCCATCCGAAAAAAAAAAGGGTTTCATTAGGAAATAGTTTAGACAAATAATTATAAACAATACTGAGATCCCATACTACTTCATATTTGGGGTTCTTAGGTCTTAACCTAAATATATCCCTGAAGAACCTTGACAGTCGGTCATCTAGGCCAATGTGGGGCTCTTGAACTAGAGAAATAGCTAACCTAATGGTATTGAGTGAGTTATTTATGATAGTCCCTCATTAAAATTTTTGTCAGAAAAGATATCACAGTGGGAACTGAGTCTAGGAGAGGGTCAATATCTATACGAGTATATTAAATTTGAATATTATGACGAGGTTCCATTACTATTCTTTCAGAAATAACCTTGGGTTCAAATAAGGAAAACCATGGTTGTGAGGGCCACCAAGGTATTACAACAATGCCTGTTGCCCCTTCCCTTATTATTTTCTGTAACATCTAACTAATAAGTGCAAATGGTGGGAATGTATAAAAGAAATCACCATACCATTTGACAGTGCATGATATATAATTCTGACAATTAGTGTTAAACTTGTTTGCAAACAAGTCAATCTGAGGTTTAACAATAATAGTCTTGTAAGCTACATGACATAACTTCCATTCAATCTCTGTGTTTGGATGCCTAGATTCTAGACCTTTTTTTTTTTTTTTTTTTTTTTTTTTTTTTTTCGGATGGGAAATCATCAAATGACTTCTCCCGCTCTGGGCGGAGCGGGAGGGAGTGTCAGACTTATACTGACTAAAACCCATCCATGTTCCTTCATCGCCCTTTGTGTTCCGGGGCCACGGTATCTCTTTCGAACAGTCCCGCAACCCCGGCAGGCATCGGTCCTTGCGGACCCCTTCCTTTTTGCTGACTCTCTTTGAGGCGCGCGTGGAACACGAACGCGCCGTCGACACGGCCTGTCGTCATGAGACGGACGGACGGCGAGCTAGCCCATAGCCCACCGTCCACAGGCCCGCGCCTACGGTGGCCGGGGGCCACGTGGTGGCCCCCGACGCCCGGGGCGTCTCCCGCGGCGGCCGGGACGCTGTGAGGTTCTCTCCCTCTCACGTTCCGCCACCTCCTTCTCTAGCATTACTGCTTCGCAGAAGGAGGTGACGGCGTCCCATTCCGTCTCGCTCCGGACCATGGCTTGCACCAGGGCCGGACGCGAGAGGTCGCCGCCGCCAATCGCCACTTCGAGGACACGGCGGTGCTCCGCCCACGCGGGGCACACCTCCACCGTGTGCTCCACCGTGTCCTCCGGTCGATCCTCGCAATGGAAACACCCGGGCGTTTCCTCCCGCCCGATTCGGTGCAGGAACCTCCCGAAACAACCGTGTCCGGTGAGGACCTGCGTCAGGCGGAAGGTGAGGACGCCGTGGCGTCTCTCGAGCCACTCCTCAAAGAGGGGACTTACCGCCACTATCGTGGCGTGCCCTGCACGGGGTTGCGACAGTCGCTCTCTCCATGTCGCCATGAGATCATGCCGGAAGTCTGTCCGCTGCGCGACAATTTGCCGCGGCAGCGGAGTTTCCCCCCGGCGTAGCACCTCCGCGCGCCATTCGTGCAGGCGCGCGAGGACAATTGCCTCCATAGATTCTAGACCTGCGATAGTGTTTTCTTTAGAACTGATGTAAGATGCATAGATCCAAATGTGTATTTCCTCACATCAGTGCCACAACTTTCTGGCTAAATTATTATGGTGGGGAAAACAAGTGCCAACCATTTTATTGATGTAGGCTATGGCAGTTGTGTTATCTATTTAATTCTAAATAAAACTTCACAGTGTCTGTGTGATTGCAAATGTTTGGGCCCTATAAATGATGCTAATAGTTCAAGGTAATTTATACGAAACTTTTTATCATCAGTTGTCCAGTGCCCATGGCTTCTGACATAATTATATACCAGACCCCAGCCAGTTTGTTAAGCATCAGAAAATATTTCTAGAATAAAGTCAAATAGTTTTATACTGTTGTAGGTTGTTGCAATGTGAGACAACCACTAATCCCATCCTAATTCCTTTTGTGATAGGTAGCAGAGGCTTGTAATTTTCATTGTTGTTTTGGTTACTTTCCATAACCTTGGTGTAAGGCAACAAGGATACCTAGCAACTGAGCAAATTCTACTATTTGGCATATCCTCTTAGATTAAAAATCTTCTTCTGAGGAAGTGAGATATTACTGAACTAAATCTAATAGAAAACCTATATATTGACAGCGCTGTCTGGGTACTAAGGCACTCTTTTTGGTATTGATAACAAACTCTAGATTTTTTTAGAAAATTTGAGTTTGTGGACACATTTTTCAAACACTTGGCAAATGAATCACCAAGGCACAAAATATCACCCAGATATAATATAGAAAAGCAACCCCAATGACCTCAGGTGACACATAACTGGCTTCATTATCTTTGTGAATACATATGGTGCTATGCTAAGCCCAAATGGAAGGCATGTAAACTCAAACAATGTATCTTGAAACTGAACCCGGAGAAATCTATCATATTTTTTATGGGTAAGAAGTTTTTAAGCATTTTTCAAATCTATAGTTGCCTCTACACATATACAACCTGGGGTCATGAGTTTGGTTTCTGTCCTTAAGTCTTCTAGCTTGAAGTGATGGGTATTAATATATTTATTAAGTTTTTTGAGATTTAATATAAATCCAAGTTCCATCTGATTTTGGATGCAAAACTATGCTGGATAAAAATTGATTGATAAACATCATTCAATAGCACATACGAGTAACTGTAGGAATTTATTAATTTCCAAAATAAAATTGCTTTCTTTCTGACTGAAGTTATTGTTTTTAAGAATGGAAGTTTGAACTGGAATCTCAAGCTCTATATGATGTCTTAATAATAGGTTGGCACAATTGGTGTTCTCATGGTTAACCTCTCGTGAAAACCCTAGAGACATGTGCATCTTATGCCAAGGTGCCAGGTACTTCTAGGAAAAGACGAGTGGGTAGGTACTTAAACAAAAAAGCTTACCAGAGTTTCGATGACGACTCCGTTTTCGCTTGTTCTACCGATTTTCTAGTTCTCGCAGACGTTCGTTGAGTTCTCTCATCTTTTCGTCTCGTTTTCTTTGATGTTTTCCCATCTCGGTTTGGTAATTACAAAATTTTCAGAACTTTAGTATCGGAAACGCGACCTGCGCGCTTCACAAAAAAGTACAATAAACCACAGATAACATTTTCGTTTTGATGAAATCGATTCATCTTTAAAAAAATGTGATGAGGCCTTGTCGACAGTGAAGTGGAAGGCCGTCGCTTATTAGCGATGCGCAGCGACGACATAATGTGGTAGGCGAATATGAAACAAATGGTTTCACACCTACGAGACACTTTGCGGAATTAGTTGACACCTCATCGCAAACTGTTCGCCGTGCCCTCCACGCTGAAGGCTGGCATCACAGAAGACCAGCCTGCTAAGAAGCCTTTCTTGACAGAAAGACATAAAGAAGAACGATTACGTTTCGCACGGGATTATTTAGATTTTGACTGGAATACTACCATATTTTCAGAGGAAGGCTTTTGAATCAAGTCAAAAGGGTAGGATTCATTTATGGCACAAGAATAACACTGGCTGGTCTGATAAAAACATAATCCCTAATACAGACTCAGTTCGAATTACGGCTAATATGTGGGGATCTTGTGGTGATGGATAGGTAAGTGCAGCAGGGCCAGGAGAACTGGTTTATAGTCCTCCACGCGCCAACAGTTCTTCTTATGTAGAAGTATTAGAAGATGTCATGCTACAAAATATTAATCCCTAGATGTTTTAGTTTTAATTAGACGTGTAACAAAATATTTAGTGATGTTAACTTATCCGTAAATATTTAATGATCTTAAATTGAGGTTTAGTTTTAATCTTCTTTTCTTCGAGAAAATGAACACTTAAACTATAACCTCAATACGAGTTGCATTTATTGTGACGTCACCTAAAAAATATTAATAAAGTCTCAATCATTTATATTAGTTTTCCATAAACTCTGCTGAATGCAGATACCTATAATAAGTGAGTGTCAACTATCAACAATAATTATTATATTTGTGTGATTAGAATATCCTTTCCTTGTTACATAAGATATATATATTAAAAAAATATATACAATAATTAATCTTATGAACGGTTACTAGAGAACTTCTTTTATATCTAAGTAGGAATGTGACGTAACAATTCTCATGAAAGTTTATTTATAATTTTATAAATAAATAAAACGAATAAACGTTTTTGTTATCATTCAGCACGACTTTTTTATTTCCACCTTCCAACACCGAAAACATAATATATAATCACATAAATACTAACTACTAAAACTTCTTATACAAAATAAATAATAAGTATGAATCCATTAAAAAAAAACATAACATCTGACAAGTTTTTGCATAAAACACAAAATAATAATTATACTAAACTAATATCACCAAGAAACAAAAAACCCACACATTGTAAACGGGATTCGAACTCAGATCTCTTTGATCGTAATCCCACTGCTTAGCGTACGTACTGTATAGAGACCACTTACACATAAAGACGCACGGACGCTCGACTGTGCGTTCACAGCAATACAATCCTTAGCGTGCCTATGCACTAATGAACGCTTACTGTACACAGCAAGTCTGATGTTTATTTTCTCACGCAAGTAGAATAATTGTCGGGGAAAAGTTGGAGGCTATATCAGTTTGCAATCCCGCACATTATGGTTTCTTGCCGCGAGCGGGTAAACACACGATATATCGGTAAACGAGTTTTATTATGGTATAGGCAAAGTTTTGAAGTTGAAGGCACCATGAATGTAAGTAGGAACATTACCTTACGCCTGTACGTAAAATAAAATGTAAAATAGAAATCCAGGTATATAATTATGCCTATATATTTATATATATATATATTTCGGATTTGCTATTTTACATTAACTGCGAGTGCTGCGAATCTGTTTGGTTATGTATGAGGCAATTACTGGTTCATCTGTATGACGTTATTATGTGGTTTGGTTTGCAACATTTAACTCTTTACAATTCGTTTTTCACCCGTCGCTACTGATCACGTTAAGCCCGCAGTGTGAATCAGTTTCAGGTCGATGCGGGTCAGTAATCCGCTAAGAGAGTTCCTCTACCGGATTAGCGATACGCCGTTATTCTATAACACGAGGCACGTGTTGGGTTTGATAGAAAATAAAAGGTTACACAACTGTCTAGTTTTGAGTGTTACAGATATTTTAGGAGCTAAATGTCGACGAAGACTGAGCATCAAATTATTAATACGCATACTAGCAACACGCTCTTGCTTCGCCCAAGTTGCTGCGTTGATGAAAACAGAGATTTTTGTACTACACAATATAACTATGCTAGGTTATATATATATATTTTTGCTTACCTTTCGGGTCAGTAGTATAATGAGTGCAAGTGAGTGATATAGCCGTGCACAGTCGCAAACAGCTAAATTGTGATAATATTTGTGTTGCAAACGGAGGCAATTATTATCGAGTCTACACTCAGCGCACGATGCGGGCAGTACATGTGATACACACCTTGCAACTAAATGCTGGGCAACATGACACGGGCTAAAAGTGACCTAGAATAATGTTAAGGATTAATATTGGTACGGAAAAGTGCTTTGAAGAAAGTGACAGACGCGCACAGCTTCTGTCACTAATTGCCTTCAATGCCGTCGGTATTTTTAACCGTAAACGGAGAAACGCGTTGTTGGTCTGGAAAGTGGTAACAGCAGAGGGACCCGCATTATCTCGATGTTCTGTGAGTATCACCCTGTTTGTCTTTATGGTCTACATTTAATAAGGTTGTCATAACACCCTGTTTGCGACCTTTTCCGGCGTAGGAACACAACCATGAGCCGTGTAGAGGACACAGGACAACAATATGTTACGACCTACCCACCTTCTGGCCGCTCAAGGTCACGTGACTGTACCGGAATGTGAGTCCAGAATAATTATGTAGGTATTTATGTTGTGTGTACAAATGTTCTTTATTGAAAGCGGAACAAAGCTGGAAAAAATCGGGACATTTAATTTTGTATCTGGATTCCCTGTGCGAATTAAGCATGTGTTAGAAATATAAATTCAACCTTAGTACAAACACTATATCACCTGATTTAAGACTTCGTCCCTTTATTGTTGTTGCAAATGACTTGAAAAGACACTGCTACCTCTATTCATGCAACATGTACCTTCTTCATTGTGTCGTGCTAACACGCTTCTAGTATTTGCCCGTATTTTGAACAAGTGTACCTACTCTGTTAAAAGGCTCTTTGTAAAATATTTTGCTTTGTTAGTCGCCGCTGCCGCCAGTGGTGGTCCTGCGACAGTTGACAAGGGGGCCAGACCCCCCGCCCCGCCACCCATCCGCCCTGCCACCTCCCAGCCTTAATTAAACTGAACAAAATTTGTTCATAAAACATTTACCTTTTATGAAATTTTCTATTCAACTAATCAACACTGCGAGCGATACCTTGCTTTTAATAACATCACTGAAGCAAAGTGTTTGTCTTTACTGAAAACTATTTTTCATTACAATGAGTTCACTACGTGCTGCTTTTGTTCCTTGTATTTGAAATGAAGAGAGATAAACACGTAGAGTGAGCCGATGAAATATTTAGCTGTTCATTTGAGAATGGATTCAGGGCCGGTAGTCTTTCTGAGACATCGTCAAATTTTAGTATTCAGCTGAATCTGGTAAGACTGGAAACCAACCCAAATATTGTTGAGAAAAGCTTGATTTAGAATTCAACGAATTATATTTAATTAAGGTCAAATACGGTGTTGGAGTCAGAATCCTATCTTCTCAAGAAGCTGCATAGCTCGTATTTAGTTAATTTAGCTCGAACACTCAAGCAGTTCTTAAAGTAATAAGTAAAGCCATCCATCACAAGTCGATTCTTATTACTATCGCCGATCTTAAAGAAAGTGTTACTGCGGGGCCTCAAGACGCCCGGGGTCACGGGAGGAGCGGTGGGAGGATCTATTGTCTCATCCAAACGCGCGGAAGGTAATTTTGGTGAGAATTGCCTTCAGGTGTTTACCGGTCGCCTAATGGGTTTCTTTTGTGCCACCTCGCAAACGGAATGAGGATAAATTACTTATTTTGATACATACAACAGCTAATGGCACTCGCGGAGACACCTTCGTGTGTGTCTTTTTGTATTGTTCTCTAAAAATACACAAGATTTTTTCCCCTCATGGAGTTCCAGCACTTCTGTTACGTTACTTTATATTGTCAACCTCGCGTTTAGTGATGTCGGTCGAGGCTGTGGACTAACTGCTTCAAAACTCTCATAAACGGAAAATAATACACTTTTTAAAATTATTCGGATCATGCATTCATCAACTACCCCGATCAATTGACTGTAAAGATTATTTGATAATATAATCTTTACTGCAATCTTCCCACTTCACATAAAAATTCAACGAACGAACTACAAATATAATTTCACTGCCATCCTCATAATAAATGATGCGACTGGAACTGCTGTTGTAACATATTTATTATTCGTTTTTGGAACCGAAGCGAACACGAGGTCATTATGAAGCATATTCTTGAGAATGTGCTAGAAACGTATGTGGGGCAGAGATTAGCATAATTTGCAAGATGTATCGCCTTGCTTTCCTCTGCCAACAGCAACGTAATCACCGGTCTGACTTGGCTGTACTGTATGCACTCTTTTACATTCCATTAACAACGCAGTTCAAAAAGAATAAACAGATCAGCAGACATAAGTCTGCACAAATTCATTCACGGTAGTCGTCCACACATCAAGCGTCACTAAATCTGGTTCTTATAAATTCTTGTCAAATAGCACGTCACACGGACATTACGGCCAGTAAGCGCCCCAACACACTTGACGGTTGTCGCCCGCACCGTACCGTGCCGCAGCCGCGGGGGCATTGCACTAAATAAGTAGCCTTTTGTAGTGGAGAGCGGATTGAGACGCGCCGGGAGTACTCGGAGCGTCCGGAGCGGTGGGAGCGGTGGGAGCGCCGCGCCGGGAGCGGCGATAGATTAACTTTGTTAAACTCAATGCGCTCTCACGTGTGTTGTGCCATTTATGCATGTCATTACGTTTTCATTAAATTGTTTTGTGTACGGTACGGATTCATAAGATAAGATAAACTTATAAATGATAAAGGATTATAATATATAGCTGA
Source organism: Xestia sexstrigata (assembly GCA_941918905.2). Lineage (NCBI taxonomy): Eukaryota > Metazoa > Arthropoda > Insecta > Lepidoptera > Noctuidae > Xestia > Xestia sexstrigata. The sequence continues at coordinate 25,328,333 of OW799201.2, forward strand.
ATAAACTGCTTAACACAATTCATTTTAGTTATATTTGTAAAATCGAAACCAGCTGATCATGTGCAAGATAATGAACCTATAACTGAAATGACGAAAGCTACCAAGATTACAATCCTAAGCAAACAGTTAAAATCTGGAGTTTCCTAGTAGTACGCTAGTTTCTATTTATCCGCTTGCACAAGTACCTGCATACAATCGGTAGGAACCTTGGTAGAATGCAGGTTAGTATCCAGTAGTAGGTAAGTATGCGTCGCCGCCGCACAGTGGTCTGAACATCGAGCTCCATACTCATAGAAACTCAAAGTCAGGAATTCAAAAACCAAAAATTTCTTTGGAATACGTCCCTTTACGTCATTAACGTATGGATGGTATTAGTAGCTCCAGGCGTGAGAAAAAAAAGTCTTACGTTTATTTTTTGTATGGGAGATAACAGTTACTGTTGATTTTTTTGAAAGTGAATCGAACTTAAGGGCTGGTGTTCATCTCCGGGGCTGCGGGACTGTTCGAAAGAGATACCGTGGCTCCGTGGGTTTTAGTCAGTAAAAGTATGACACTCCCTCCTGTTCCGCCCAGAGCGGGAGGAGTCATTTGATGATTTTCCATATGAAAAAAAAAAATGACATCTAATTTATGCGCCTCGGGTTGTTGGTGTTGGGTAGCAATTTTTTTAAATTTTAAATTTTTGATATGTGATTTTTAAAATCATTGACGTGGTTAAATTAAGTTGCCGATCGATTTTGCTATCGTTAGTTTATAGCCTGCTAATGACTTATAAGATGAGAATAATTAAAATCGATATTGTTTTATTTCGCTTTTTTACAAAATTTCATTCTAAAAACTAAGTAACTTATTTGTTTATCACCGTGATTATGGTTGCGTTATAGTTAGATACTAATGACATGATCATTATCCAGTTAAGCTTTAGCGGGGCCAAAAGGGTCCTTAGGCGTAGATAAGGGTAGTTGCATAAAAGACGGGCGTATAGTAGGATGTTTGAGCTTAATTTAATCAGTAGTACTTGTGCGCGCTAACTTATTACAATATGTTTGTTAATGTGTTGTAATGGAAGGTTTTGGACATTTTCATATTTGTGGAAAACAACTGTTGTTTGCCACAAACACAGCAGACCACTGTGCGGCGCGCCGGCTCGAGCTCAACTACCAGTATCCAGTGTCGTAGGCACGGCTCTAGGGGACTACGAGTGTGCTCTGTCGCTGTACTGATACCGTGTCCCGCTGCGCTGCGCACCTAGAGGCCTTTGCACATCTTGCTTTGTTAAAAACAAAGCAATTGTCGATTGGTGACTTTTTGATTGCTCTTTGCTTTTTCATGTCACAGCGACTGCGGAGAAAATAACGATAGTAACACGAAAACAAACATGTGACACACGCGCGTGACGTGAGGTCGTGACGAGTCATTAGTTATATCTTACTTACTCTGTGCCCCTTTTAAACCTCTCTCGTTGGATGTTTTCGAACCTTATTGTTAAACAACAATGTTTCTTATTTTCATATACATCATTTCCGACGGTAACTTTGTAATCAAACGGAGTAGATATACTTTTACAAGTACTAGGCTATAGCTTGCCTGGCGTGTGCTTTCAGCTTAATCCCCCTAGGCGGCTACTGCCGGCGCTCCTCTTAGGGTTCTTACAGACGAGCGGCACGTTGCCAACGGCAGATAAATTGCAGCCGTCGCCACCTGTCGATGGCTGCCGTCGATGCGCCGGGTGGCAGCCGCCGAAGCGTCGACGACTGTCGTCGACGGGTGGCGACGCTTGCAGTTGTGGCATGCTGCGTAAATGTGTGTCGACGGCTGCCATCGACGCACCGGCGGCAGCCGCCGACGTCACAACTGCAAGCGTTGACAGCAGCCGTCGACAGGTGGCGACGGCTGCAGTTTATCTGCAGTTGGCAACGTGCCGCTCGTCTGAAAGAACCCTAACTAAGCCAATAAATTCCAGATTCCGGCTTAAAGAGCTCTCGGTAGGTAATTGCGAGTAAAGTATTTATTAGATGCAATTAAATGTGAATTGAAAGCAAAGCTGATAAGAAATGTTGTTTGTGTCAAAGCTTTTCTGAGAACCGCAGATGTAAAGGGATAAAGGAGAAAGAAATAGATTATAAATGTTTTGTACTGTAGACATAGGTATATACCTAGATAGACCAATTCAATGCGAATAAATGAGTCTGAACGTTCTCACAGTGTATCTATCTAGAAATAAATGTAAGTATCGAATAGCTTTTCCTTTTTTGGCTATTATGATATTCATCGGATTCTGTTTTTTTGAGGTTATTATTATTATTGCTAGCTTTGGTTTGTTTGCGAAAACTGTAGCATAAATTATTCTTTTGTTTTGCCTCGAGGTTTTCAAACAGGATTTCATGAAAACCAATAAGTTCTGTATCTGTATCGATATTTTACTTCCTACTACGAACGCTACGAACGTGGAACGCTAGCGATGTCAGCACCCGGCCAAACTGTATCGTAGTGAGTGTCATTAGCCTCGATAGGGGTTTAGGTAAGTGCGAGTCTGACTCGCGCGTGAAGGTTTCCGTACTATTATCTGAAAAAAAAAAACATATGTATTATGCCCCCTTTAAATATTTATTTTATTCTGTTTTTAGTATTTGTTGTTATAACGGCAACAGTAACAGTGGGTATGGAACCCTAAAAATTGGATCTCTTGATCAACTCTACTTGGAGTATATATATTTAAACAGAAATATTATTGTTTTCACTAAAACTTCGGTGGTCATGTAATAAGAAGAAGACGTCTCGCTGCTCACGGTAAATATTTAGTGAAGTAAAGATTAGACTGGTAATAATCACTCTCAATAATGATACTATTTCTACGAATAATTTCATTTGTGTGACAAAGTAATAATCGTATTAGACTCAAAGATTTTGTCTAAAATTCAGTGTAGCAATGGAATGCTAGGTTAAATCAGAGTGCTATCTGTTTGCCGGTCGAGTGGGCACTGTGGGCAGGGATCGAACGCTGGCTGCCTCCGCCGCGAGATTGGATACCCGAGCTCCCGACCCTGCCGCCACCGTATATAACATCCACAGTATTTCAACTAGGGAAAAAATGATCGGAATCTGAGTGCAAAGCATTTACATAGCAGATTACTCGTGAGTAAGTCGAGGCTCTCGCAACGAGACGGTTTATGTACGTAGTACAAAATAACAAAAAGTTTAATTGACAACCCAAAAAATTGTTTTTGATTTGAAATAAGGTCCCAGTGTATCTACTGGTTCTCTTTATACTGTGCTGCCTCTATCTTTGTGTGGCACTTATTTACTAAGCACTATGTACCCGCGATGTGGACATTGTTTAGAATGGTGCTAACCTTTTATTAGACTTCTTGTGAACATTTTTCTTTCTTCAATACTCGCCTACATGCAATTAGTCCGTTAATAAAGGTGTGGCTGCCAAAAATTCCTTTATTAAGGACATAAATAATGCTCCCGACTTCAAGCGATAAGTCAATGAGATTAAGTTTATGGTAGGTAATATTTTAGGCCGGTTACGTAGGCAAATTGTATATAAAATAAATCGCCCATGACAAATATCGCCTACACTAAGTATGTATTGTGTAGAATTACATTTTTTTATTATTTTGTATTTTCCACGAAAAATTATCCGTTCTACAAGTTTCTTAAGACTGGAGATATTGTTCAAAACAACAGACGAAGGTTGTAGCTTAAAAAAAATTAATGGCGTAAGGCTCTTTCACATTTAATGTGCCCGCTACGCCGTAGCCCATGACAGCTACGCCGTAGCAGACAGCCGCTACGTGGTTTTCTCTTAGAACTTTAAGCATCACGCCATATAACACAGGGTAAGTAACTGACTCCAAATTCGAGGCAAATCATTGTAGGCCCGGTACTGATCCAGTGTTAATTGATTTGAAGTCAGTATAGTGCTCTCGCGTCAGTGCTGACATCGATATTCCTACTTAAATAGCGGTACTGGATAAAACGACCAATTCAGTGTTTGGTCAGTCACTCACGCTATGCTGCTTTGTAGGATGAGGTGGCGTCGTAATTCAAACGAAAATTAAAATTAAACCGCGCCGCGACAGTTAAAATTCTTATCCAAACTCGTTTTTTTTAGAAATCACTTTTTTACATTTCCGTCAACACTTCCAACACGAGATTGGAAAAAAGTCAACAAATGTTTTAGCGAATTTATTTTTTCCCCACTGACTTCAATAACGTGCGTACACCGTGAAGCTGTTACCACGACCGTGTGGTCAGTTCTTAGCGTCAGTGCTGGTGATGGCGATGAGACTAAACCTTGTGTAAATCCACCTTCAGATGTACATTTATTTATTTATTTAAACTTCATGTACAAGGGTGGTACATAGGCGGACTACTAAGGGTGGTACATTTTGTGACTTATTGATTTAATTACAAAACCCATCGCGCTGTTCATATTGCTCTTACAAAACATTGATTGGTATCGAGGTACAGTCTCATTCTTTTTGTATACAAGTAAATACAGCTTCACAAAGCAGTCGGATATAACTCCCATTATTATCTATTTTTCTGAGCAAAAACCCATGTTAAGCGATGTGTGTGTAATAGAAACGCGGCTGGGTCATTACACAACATAATATTAGGTCCGCGGCCGAGCGCACGGCTGGACGGACAACGGCGACGGAGGAGCACCACTGGAAGCGGCGGGACAGAACATCCACTCTCCATGACTGTGGCGTCAGGTGTTCAGAGTAAACAGACTCTGAACACCTGACATCATGAGTTATCTTGGTTGTTATAAGTGGCACAACTGTGCCACTCATAACAACCAAGATAACTCATGATGACTTAACTCTGCGAAACACAGTCATTTAATAAACAGCCATTTTACTTAGACGAGCTTTCATGTAGACCAAATTATATTAAAATGGCAGTAAAAGAATGGTTTTAAATTTAAACCGAGGACGGGAGATGCTTTTGTTCATCTGGCTAACAGAATAGTTTTGTGCATAACATGCCTTTGTTAGTTAAAGCTGTAACTTCTGTGTTCCCTGTATGTAGCGAGGGCAGCCGTCTTGCCGTCCCGCTCCCGTGAGATTGCGCGGTCACTCGAGCGTCCACCCGACCACCGGACCGGACTTTATATTAATGATATCATTTCTTTCCGATCATTTCTCACCTAGTACGACGTGTGAAATTATTACAAACTTTAACGTAAATACATATATACAGAATACAAATTCGATCGCATACCCTGCCATTAAACAAGTGTCTATAGTCCGGTACTCAATCCAATGCTGGACTAGTCATGACTAGCGTCAATCTAGTGATGAACTAGTCACGACTAGTGCCGAACTGATCAAGACTGGAGTAAATCTAGTATAGCACTAGTATCAAACCACTTTACTTGTCTTAACGAGTCGGGGCTACTGCGAAACAAGTCGTGGCTAGTCCGAAACTCGTCATGTAAATAATACTAATAAAAGTACTTATAACAGCAAAGCAATTTACAAACGCGATAGAACTGCACTGGATCAATATATCTACTCGAACAAACTTTTTAAAATGCTTCGTTCCTGCAAAACGCACTCCACGAAACAAACGCGCAAACGAAACACAAATAGTGATATACATTTTATTAACATTTTGTTTAATCAAGCGCTCAATATTTACAAGCTCGATAACAAATGAATTAACAAACAAAAATAGAGAGCAGCGGTGGCCCAGTGGTGGCGGCCCCGACTTACAAACAGTAAGTCGTGGGTTCAAACCCAGGCAGGTGGCATTACTTTGTGTAATTTATTTCATCACCACTGCTCTCAAAACGGTGAAGGAAAAACATCGTGAGGAAACCGGCATGTCCTAGAACCAAAAATTCGAAAACATGTGACATCTACCAATCCGCACTGGGCCCGCGTGGTGGATTATAGCCCATACGCAAAATACGCGCTTGGACGTGGAGTTGCGGACACCAGCCCGTTATACAATACAATACAATACAACAAATGAAAAACGCCGCTCCGTTATATTAGAGTCAAAATACTCGCAATAACAATTATGAACGTATCCAACACATTTGTTCCGCGTCACTGCGCCAGCCAATCCGGAGTATTACTCGAAAGCTTTCGCCAATATGTTAACCGACCAAATATTTGTTAAGCTTTGAAAATGTACCAACATTCCAATAAATAAGTCTATTTATTACTTTTATATTTCGACGTTAAGTCCCTACGGTATGCTTAGGCGTACTCTGTATCAATATGACTGTGTCTTCTGGAAATAAACGTACTATGTAGTCCTCGCATAAAAATAAGGCGAACACAGGAATATAAGGCTCACTTTTATAAGGCACGTTCTGAACATGCAAAATACATGTTAGAAAAAGTTTATGCAAGAGAGCTTCCAGTGACTCACCGACCTTGACGTCGCCTAAACATAATCTATATTGTTCAAACTAAGTGGGACACCCGGAGCTAGCCAAGTGTTATAGATAAGGTTTATATCATATTTAAACTTCATTTGAACCCTTTCATTAGGTACCTATATTATTATATTAAGCGCACATTTTTTTAGGAATTGTCTTAAGTGGTCCTTTTGCCCGGCCGGCTTCGGCAGCTCTCGTCCACAACAGAATACCTCCCGCTGGCGCCGCATTAATACTGAAGCAGACTACAATGCGAAACAACAAGCGTTTTATTTTTACTGCGTTTATTTACAAACAGCCTTAAAGACGTTGTAATTGAACGGCTCCGTGAAATAACTGCCTTCATAAAACAAAGGAGCTTCTGTTTGGAACGAAAATGTAACGAAAATATTCGATCGACTGTTTATTTTTGTATAAAAATGGAGAAGGAAAAGAACACACGCCATCGAATAGAAGGCTCTGTTTAATATTAATACCTCCTTAAATATTTTCTTTGGAAAAATTGGCTCTGTTTACCAAAAACCTTATTCTTAAACCAATATTATCGTATGGCATAAAATTATGTTCATTCCGTTGGTAAGGTGAAGCAACTTTTCTTTGTCTAGAAAATTACTCCTGCTATAAATTAATGTCATCAACTTGGTACAATTGGATCCAGAATGGTGTACATAATAATTTGTTATTGAAATGGTTTAAACAAGATTTTCCCTACTCGTCAGAAGTCAGTTGTAGAGTATTCGATTTGTTCGATTTGTTATCCAAAGCGGTATTTCGTAGATATCTTTCAGTGCCCTAATTACTTGAGGAGGCGAGGGCGAACAAAGCGTCATATAATAAAGGAGGGTCCTAATGATAAAAGTTGCTTCAATAAAGTACACACAACGTACATACAGAAGGTCCAGTCACCACATTTTGCGTTTTGGTTGTAAAGTCGACATGGTCGTGGAAAAAATGAGACATATCTAAGAAAGATTGAAACTGTGTAGTATTCTATTAACAAACAAGCCTTGTCGGTTTACATAGTTATGACTTGCAAATAACCCTCCACCTTAGAGGAAAAAAAACAGTAACGACGTCGACTAAACATAACATAAAGAACTAGATGTGAACATCGCTAGTGGTTGGTCCTTCTGGTATCATGCAGTAATGTAAGTGTTATCGTCTGCGGGAGTCTATTAGCTGGAATTAACTCAACTATCCGGCAACTAATTCAATTTGCGTGACGTTGAAGAATTATTACGTAGTCAAACTTTACAACAGCCTTTACGAGTCGTGGGCGGTGGGGCGGGTCACGACTGAATCTCAATTAGCAGCGCAGCAACTAGCTACAGGGTTGTGTTCTAATACTAGTATTGTAGTTTGTGCATAAGGCCTTTTAACCATTAAAACAGTTTCCTTAAGTAACGGTTTTAAATGGGTGCGTAATAAAGAGTCACATTTTTCTAAAAACCATCATAATTATTTTTCTGTACAACACTATACCGAGGAACCTTCTGGTTATAGTGAAATTGAAGTTCTAATAATTAAATACTGTCAAGCTCACTGTACCTTTGCACCCATAGGCATAGTTATTGTTATTTTACACTAAAAGTCGTTTCCCACCACTTTTATTTATTTTACATAATCTGATTTCCAAAATGCGTAAATGACAACAATGCGCTTTACTTTCTGTAAATCAAATTAAAATCAAAATATTTTATCTCACATTTATAACGTAGAAAAAGTGCACGGTTCGAGTTGGTCGTTTCCTATGGAGAAAAACCGGCAAGAAACTCCATATGGTTACTCTTTTCAAATCATTTGGTATTACAATATTATCATGATTTGTATTTTAAATACCTTTTCTAGTTATTTTCATACTAACATAAGCTAAACCAAATTAATTTTACTCTATGTATGAACGTACTAGTTGCAATGTTGTGCAAGTTTTATCTGGCGCACGCATTACAATGGACATGGGAAAGTTGTACAACAAACGTAACGGTTGTACCGCACGGAACAAGAATGCAGAGAGCGGTGCGTGCCTCGTGCCGGCGACACGAACACGTAGATACCGCGGGAGTAATACTCTGTACAGAACTTCTTTTTTCATATCCCGTTCCCTAGTTACCTTGTAATTAACGTTGTGAATAAATGAAATAATAATAATATTCTTTATTTTTCGGACAACAGTGATCCATCGTGTTAGTAAGCGATACAATAACTTGTTTCTAGTGTTAGTTGCTGAAATACAATAGAGAAGACAGAGTAAATAGTAACTGGTAGTAAATGGTAACTATAATAGTTTTGTGCACTGAATTTTCATTTATAAGAAGTGGTTATGATACACGTGCTGGCCCCAGCAGCTTTTGGGGATAATTTCTACTTAGTATCTAACTTCTGTTCATATTCTTAAAAACTTTAATTCTGCCAAAGCTTTATTATTGTCCTCCACGGGCTTGCCTAGCGCCAGCCTATCTCCAGTGTAACAATAGGTAAATAAATAAATACATTCCTGACTTGTATATAAAGTTGGGTAATAAAATAAAGTAGTTGCTAGTAAAGCAGCGCAGTTTGTCTCAGGGGGTTAGCGACTGCAGTGATATTAAGTTCAGAAGTTATTGCGACTCAGAACTTGCAGCAATAACCGTGTTCCTGGAATCCTATACATTTAGTTTTGACGGTAATCGGATCGCCGTTATAGAGGAAATACTTCGAGAATACTACGCTTTTCTCAAATGCAGTTTGCGAGGTTTCGAAACCCACATTATCCGGGGAATTTATCAATATGTGGGTACTTCAACTTTGTTCTAATTTTTTGTTAGTTCGGGACTGTTTTGAGAACGCTTTTGTTGTCTGTAATTTGAAAGTACAACAAAAGTTCAGTTTAACTTCCGTTACTTAAAAGTTTGTTGGAAACATTTTTTAACAAGTTTTGAAGGTTGGTTTATCTTATCTCCGTATCAAGCGGCACTGCTAGGTGAAGGCAAGAGTCGAGTAACGATCGCGCCTGCTTATCCGAGCAATCTGGCTAATTGCGGGGCTCGCCTGACCGCCGACCGTCTTCAGAGCCTCGCAATCGAGTTTGAGTTCACAATCGAGTTACTTGTCGGTGTAAATTAAGTTTGTTGACGTCCGCCAATTAGAACTGTGAAACTTGCTGATCCTTTACATTTAACGCTAATATTAATCTCATCACTCAATCTTTAGGTACGTCATTATTTCATATATTTTATGAATAATTTAATGAAATTCTTGGTTTTCCGGAAACCCTAAAATTCCCAACATTACATTCGAAGTGAAGTGAAGGGTAGAGGTTATTCTAGTTGCAAACTGTATGTCATTGGCGACGGTTATTTTCCCCTTCATTTTCTCTAATTAATCTTTTAAATAGGTGATACCCGGTGGAACCCATATTTAATAAACATATTTGGTTAATATTTTTAGAGCAGTTCGCAATAAATAGGTTTACTAAGCACTACAAAAAAAAACGAAACCAAACCGAAACCATCAATTCATCCGCTTTGGAAGCTTTAAGTTCTACCGTTTCAAGAATTTTCAATTAGCTGTTCTGTGCCAGCAGTAGAACGAGAGCGGTGTGAGCGGTGCGAGTGGACTGGGCGGCCGGAGCGAGCTATGTTTGCACGATTGGACTGACTCGAGCAATATCCTCGCTAACGCCCGGCGCCTCGCCTTTAACATACTGAGAGCGAGTTTAAAGCGTATTGGACTACTCCACCGAGTTTAATTAGCTTTCACAGAACAGCTGTCATTATTCTCTAAAAAAGTTAATAAACTAAATCCTTCATTGAAGACGCTATATGAACAGACGAAAAGAAAACTCAAGGGCACTTTTGATTTAGATTAATTTGTTTTTATTTTAGATACTTATTTGGTGCTTGTTATTCGTAACGATTTTTAGCATCAAAATCCATTGTTTTTTTGGTGGCCCTTTTTATAAAAAAGAAGGACAACGTCCGTTAAAATTAGAATGACCCACATCACACAGATCGTGTTCACCACTTAGCGCTGGCGACAGCACATCGGTGCGGCGCGGCGGCGGCGGCGGCCGGCCCGCGATACTCCACCTAATTCAGTTAACCACTCAGGCCGTGAATTGTAAAATTAAGGAGCGTGAAAAACCTTTCGCTGTCGAGTAAAAATGAGACACTTGACAAAACGGGACCTTCATTAAGGATATAAATTTAATCAAGCGCTGTGACCTTTGAGTAGGGAGATGAGTACGGGTCGGCCGCCCGGCCGCGGCGGTGGCCGCAGTACAAACACAGCGGTTGTGTCGCATGCCGCGCACGTATCGGTCGCTCTAATTACTCACGTGATTGCTGCCCGACTGCGGTGCGGTGCAAGCGCCGAGCAGACAGCGGGTGCGCACTGACATAAATATGTTACAGTTAAAAACCGTTTTTAGTTAAAACACGTTTTCCCTAGTTAAAACTAGTTTTTAATAACTGCCTCGGTTAAAACTAGTATTTAACTGCTGTTCAAAAATGTATTTCAGTGAAAACTAGTTTTAACTAGGGAAATCGCGTTTTGTCGAAATTATTCTATTACAACTGTTTCATTTAATTTTATGTACGTTTCTTATTAAGATTTTTTTACTTTTCTTTATTTTATTTATTTTCATTACTTGAAATGAATGTTGTCGCCATGGCATTATTGTTAAACGTTGATGTTCATTAATTATGTTCTTATAAGTGAGATGATTCTTCTTCAGCAGCTGAGCTAGGCCTAATGCTCGATCAACTGAGGCGCGCCAGTGTCCAAGTCGGTTCAGGAAATAACAACGCGGCAGGCCCAGAAGGACATGGTGGCATGAGCTGGACTCTTTCTCAAAAGATTGGCGTACAATTTTGTACTAGATCGCGAAATGGGGAATTGAGGACCTTACCCTTCAGTGGCTTTTTTTTGTTAGCCTTTTAGAGTGTCCCACTGCTGGGCAAAGGCCTCCCCTTTTTCCTTCCAAACCTCTCTGTCCTGTGCAATATCTGGCCATGTTTGCCCCGCAATTGAGATCAGATCATCACACCACCTTCGCCGTGGTCTATCAGTGACGATTGTTGCCCATCTTGCCGGGCGCATTCGTGCTACGTAGCCAGCCCACTCTGACTTCAGTGGGACAATATAGACTTATAATAATTATAAAAGTAAGATGATTATTTTTGTTTAACATTTACTTGGTATTATTATTAAATATTTTAATCAATAATATCCATATTTTCAATCCCTAAGTTTCTCTAATACAACTAGTATTATTAAGTGCGACAGGGTGACAATGTTAATTTCAAGTAATTAAAATAATCAAATAAAGAATAATGAAATGAAACAGTTTTAACTGATTCATTTCAACAAAACGCATTTGCCCTTGTCAAAACTGGGTGTAATATATGGCATAATAATACAGATTTAAAATAACGTTCAAATGATATAATTTTCTTATGCTATAAAACAAATAACCTAATTTCATGTGATCAAATGTTATATTTCATATAAACTTCTTTTGCTCTAATAATATTTAGTATAACGTTCATTTTATATAATTTTCAATTTGTTTAATGCTCTGTTTATGTAACGTTCAGTTGACCTAATTTTTATTTGACCAAATTTTCATATTTACTAATTTTCAGCCAAAATTCTGTAATGAATAAGTAAATATCAGGAAACTTTATAATGTTATAACCTTATCTAACCCAAATGATTCACCTACGATAGAGAGAATCTCTTTACATTTTATGTTGCCAGCAGCAGTCACATAATGTTGCTATCATTAATTTCACAATAAAAACGGGGCAGGTAGTTTGGCCTGTAATTTTCTCAGTTTATCAAGTTTAAATGTTTTTTTTTATTTGTTTGTTTTAATACAATAAATCAATCTAATACAATCAATGTAACAAACAAATTTAATATAATTTAATTTGTTCAAAGTAAAATTTTATCTAAAAACACGACCATTGCGTTTACTTAGCGTATGTTTGCAAAGTCACTTTGTTATTGTGTCTAAATTATAAATATACATATATATAGAGGCTATAGAGGGGATCTGGCGCTAATGGTCACTGTTCTAACTTAACCTAACCCAGATGATTCACCAACAATAGAGGGGGTCGGAGGGGAGGACAAAAATAGCAGGCGTTTATAATCCATCGCTTTATAATCCGCTTCAAAATTATATAAAACGTTACTATAGATTTTTAATATTATACTAACTGAATATTAGTTCAAATGTGCATTATAGAAAATGTTAATTAAACCATATAAAATTAGGTAAACTGAAATTATATCAATAATACATTATGTCATTTCATCGTTATACTAAAAAAATATATTAGGTAAATGAAATTATCATATGATCGTTAGAACTTTTGTTATTACATAAATCAAACGGTACGCACCCGTTAAAACTAGTTTTCACTAATATTTATTTTTGAGAAGCAGTTAATACTAGTTCTAACCTAGGCAGTTAGTCCAAACTAGTTTTAAATAGGGAAAACGTGTTTTAACTAAAAACGGGATTTAACTGTAACAAATACACCATCCAAGAACGAGCTACTATAAAACTTGTAGGAACTGAACTTTAATATGTTGTATGAGCCCCGTTCAAAATCTACAATAATTCTAAGTCCATTTTTCATCGTCATTTCCGTCAAATAAGGATTTAGATTTTTTTTCGTTTGAAAGCATTTGATCCCAAGTTGGTCTCATTGTCACCAATTCAAGATCTGATGATGGGATTCTAGGAAAATCGAGAGATATCCTCGCGCGCTTGAGCTTTTTTACCCGAAAATCAAAATCAAAATCAAAATCAAAGCATTTATTTCAAGTAAGCCAGTTACAGGCACTTTTGAATTGTCGAAACAAAGATGAAAATTAAATGTAGCTACAGTCCCAGTCACAAGACATAAAAACTGTGAAAGTACTGTAGTTGCCCATTCCCTAGCGTAGATCTCTATGGAGAAGAACGGGCAAGAAACTCCATGGACACTCTTTTAAATCAGAATATTGTTACAAAATCTTGGTTACATCATTCATGTTGAGATGGTATATTATGTGAGAACAATGTAGCAAGATGTGCACGTTAAAAGTGTCCACAGCAAAAACACACAAACAAAAAAAATACAATTCAAAATAATTCATTCAAATAAGCCATGGCAACTAAGAGATGACCAGTCACAACTGACAGCGCCCGTTCACGGACATGACGCATGGATCAGCACCATTCAACTCAACCATTTTGAAGGGAACTAAATGATCCGACACATGCGCCACCATCAGCGAGACATTTGAGTGAGCATGACATACTCTAAACCGCCAGGGCACATTCAAGTCAAGAAAAGACGTAGGTTTCCAGTAAATGATAGCTTTCTAGTACATAGTACTCACACAATATGGGCTATGCATTTATATAATACTAAGGAGATTGAATCTATACAATGCAAAGATAGTTGTACAATCTTCAGCAGCTCCAACAATACATTTTAATGCTATCAATTTATGCGCCCCTGTCCTTGTGGAGCAGGACCAACATTGAGCCAAGCATTTTTATCAGCGATATAATCGCTCAACTTGTAATATGCTTGCTTACATAGTGTGCGTTTAATGCATGTTTTAAATTTCGTCTCATTCAGTTCAAGAATACTTTGTGGAATTTTATTATAGCATCTCAAACAGTACCCCATGAAAGATGAGTCTACTTTAGCGAGTCGGAAACCTGGCTGAACTAGTTGGTCCCTATTTCTAGTACTGTAATTATGTCTGTCACCCCTTTTACCAAAAAGGTGCAGATTTTTTCTGACGTACATTATGTTTTCGTAGATGTATTGACAATGTACCGTCATGATGCCAATATCCTTAAACAATTCTCTTAGAGAATCGCGCTTACGAAGATTATATATGGCCCTGATGGCTCTTTTCTGCAGAATAAATATAGACTCAATATCTGCAGCCCGTCCCCACAGTAAAATGCCATAAGACATTATACTATGAAAGTAACTAAAATAAACCAGTCTAGCGGTATCTACATCAGTATACTGACGGATTTTTCTAATGGCATAGGCTGCTGAACTTAGCCGCCCCGCAAGAGAAGTCAAATGAGAACCCCATTGTAGCCTTGAATCAAGCGTAATCCCCAGGAAAACCGTTTTATCTACGAATTCAAGTTTCTCTTTATTCAATATTATATCACAATCACTACTTTTAACATTCGGTAAAGCAAATCTTATGCATTTGGTTTTTTTTTCATTTAATACCAAATTGTTTGCTGTGAACCAATTTTGGACCTGAAGTAGGGCATTATTCACGTCATCTAGATTTTGGGCCCGCCTATTTATTTTAAAAATTAGGGAAGTGTCATCAGCAAATAACACCATATTTTGCGGTTGGTTTTTCAGTAAATAGGGAAGATCATTTATATATACTAGAAAGAGAAAAGGACCCAATATTGAGCCTTGTGGAACCCCCATTTTTACTTTTAAACCCTGTGAATTAACACCATTTATTTGAACATGTTGTTGTCTATCATTCAAATAAGATTTTACCAAACTAAGTGCAAGTTTACCCAGTCCGTAATGCTCAAGTTTCAAAAGTAATGTGTCGTGATTTACGCAATCAAACGCTTTGGAGAGGTCACAAAAAATTCCTATGGCGTCTTGAGACTCTTCCCACGCAGTAAATATGTGCTTTAATAAGGTTACACCGGCGTCAGTTGTACAACGTCCCTTGGT
The DNA here is from genome assembly GCA_941918905.2 of Xestia sexstrigata. Lineage (NCBI taxonomy): Eukaryota > Metazoa > Arthropoda > Insecta > Lepidoptera > Noctuidae > Xestia > Xestia sexstrigata. The sequence goes on from OW799201.2 coordinate 25,343,459, forward strand.
GAAGCCATACTGTTGATCATGTAAGATTCTGTTGGTGTTAAAATGATAGAGCATTTGATTAAGCATTACTTTTTCAAAAACCTTGCTAAAAACTGGTAACACGGATACAGGTCTATAATTATTAGTATCTTTACTGTCTCCGGATTTGAAAAGAGGTATGACTTTACTGTATTTCATTAAATCAGGGAAAACTCCTTGGTCTACACATAAATTAAAAATTAAAGCTAAGTAAGGGGCTATAGTCTCAAGTATGGATGTACAAACTTTGACAGACATTCCCCATAGATCTTCGGTTAGTTTGATTTTTATTTGCCGGAAAGTTTTAATAACTATCATAGGATTAATGTGTTTAAATTTAAATTACCGACTACCAAGGAAAGGTTTTGTTTTTCGCACGTATCTTGTATGTATGTATGTTTGTCAATTCCTTTATTACCTCGCATCTTTCAAACGTTTGGATGGATTTCGACAGATAAGGTATCTTTAATTTAAAATATATATTTAGATTCGTCTAAAAAACTCAAGTGTTCTAAGATTAAAAAAAAAAAAACAGCCGCCGGATTTTTGGCGCGAAATAATAATACGTTAATAAAAAAAACTAAACCCATCGAGTAGGGTATCCAAAAAAGGGAATCACAAAAATATATAATTATGTTATTTAATGTTACTGTAAAAGCTTTTACTGTGGTAAATCCTAAGATTTTCCAGTAAAACCTAAGATTTACCAACTCTTAATGGTAAAAGTCCGAACCGTTTTAGGATCATCGTTCATTTGGCACTTTTTCCACCATTCTCTTGGTAAATCCTATGAGGCATGGTAAATATTGAAATAAACATGTCAAAACGTGTTCGGCGTATGGTCTTGTACTCGTGGCAGTCTGCAGCCCCCCGCTACCCGTTATATCTCTCTCTATCGTCTCGTTATAGTCAATCTTATGACACGTTCGTTGGAACGCGCAAGTTAATTCGATTTCTGTTTAAGTTTTCAATATCTAAAAGTAATTTAAGAACAGAAAAAAATGTAGTACTTAAAAAGTATTTTTAATTACTAGTTATTAAAAATGAATAAATAAAAATACCAAATAAAAATAGGATTTGACAGATTAGTAACATAAATGATTAAGGATTACTCTTACATGACGAGTTGTATGATAGTCTGCCTGAGATTGGTAAGTTTGTTTCTCCTAATAGTCATGATTGTAATAATTCAGTTATGTTCTCTGACAATATAGGTAGGTATAGCGGGCTAGGTGAATTAATTAGTAATAACCTGAGTTATTGTACCCGATAACAGAAAAAAACAATTATATTCACATGTTAAATAAACATTTACATTTTTTAGTGACAAACTTTTATATCTTGATATCAACACTTTTGTTGATAAACTTAGATCAACTCGGGGTAAAGTGTATCTCCCTATTAGTTGTAGACACAAAGTAGCTCGGCTATTAGCTTATAATATTCACACAGACGTAGTATGTCTAAGTTTAGTTATCTTATTAACACTGCGACTATTAGTAATAATACTAATGAACAGGTGGTGACCTTAAATAAATATAGCATTAGTGCTATTGATGTTTACAAACATTATACTGAGGAGGATCCATACGTCAACGTGGAAAATTCTCAATTAGCGAATATTTATGATAGGATCTTGTTGTCTGGCAATGGCACGGGAGTCTCGGGGCTCTCTCCAGATAAGAATATTAATTTAAACTAGAAAGTGAGACAACAGAAGGTACCATTAACAATATTGTTAAACCTACCAACAGCAAGCAAAAAAAAGTAGTGAAACACTATTTGAGCTTTATGGCCTTAAGCCTTATATAAACACTGAAACTTTTAACAAAATATGTTGATAAGTATTAAAAAAATTTTAGAGATACATGCAAGGTTGCCAAAGCCCTGCACATTAGCAACAAGATCAAAACAGCAGAATATAAAATAAAGACAGTTTAGAAAGTCATAAATAGCGAGACTAACAGGAGGAAAATACGAAATACTAGCTACACATTAGATACAACATGTGGTCCTAAAAGCTCAGGAAATAATCAAGAATTTGTAAATTTCTTTACCAAAATACCATTAAAAAACTACGGAGGCTCTTTATTCCTTTCCTGAAGTATCAATTGGTTAATTAAAGGCGAATGTGTCTGGATGCCCAGCTGAATTAAAATTTAAACACATAAACCCGATGATAGTTATTATAGCTTTCCAGCAAATAAAAGTCAAATTGACCGAAGATCTATGGGGAATGTCTATTAAAGTTTGTACATCCATACTTGAGACTATAGCTCCATACTTAGCTTTAATTTTTAATTTGTGCGTAGACCAGGGAGTTTTCCCTGATTTAATGAAATACAGTAAAGTCATACCTCTTTTCAAATCCGCGGATAGTAAAGATACTAATAAATATAGGCCTATATCCGTGTTGCCCGTTTCTAGCAGGGTGTTCGAAAAGGTAATGCTTAATCAAATGCTCAATCATTTTAACACCAACAGAATCTTACACAATCAACAGTATGGTTTCACCAAGGGACTTTGTACAACCGACGCTGGTATAACCTAATTAAAGCACATATTTACAGCGTGGGAAGAGTCCCAAGACGCTGTAGGAATATTTCGTGACCTCTGCAAAGCATTTGATTGTGAAAATCACACATTGCTTTTGAAACTTGACTAGTAATAGGTAAACTTGCAGTTCGTTTGTTAAAACTTTATTTGAGTGATAAACAACAATATGTTCAAATAAATGGTGTTAATTCGCAGGGATTAAAAGTAAAAATGGGGGATCCGCAAGGCTCAATATTGTGTCCTTTCCTCTTTTAGTATACATAAATGATCTACCCTATTTACTGAAAAACTAAGCTCAAAATATGGTGTTATTGACATTTCCCTAATTTTTAAGATAAATAGACGAGCCCAAAATTTAGATCACGTGAATGACCTACTTTAAGTCCATGATTGGTTCATAGCAAACAATTTAGTACTCAATGAAAAAAAAAAACGCAATGCATAAGATTTGCTTTACCGAATGTAAAAAGTAGCGATTGTGATATAGCATTGAATAAAGAGAAACTTGAATTCGTAGATAAAACTGTTTTCCTGGGGATTACGCTTGATTCAAGACAAGACATCTCTTGCGGGGCGGCTAAGTTCAGCAGCCTATGCCATTCGAAAAATCCGTCAGTATACTGATGTAGATACCGCTAGACTGGTTTATTTTAGTTACTTTCATAGTATAATGTCTTATGGCATTTTGCTGTGGGGACGGGCTGCAGATATTGAGTCTATATTTATTCTGCAGAAAAGAGCCATCAGAGCCATATATAATCTTAGGGATCTCTAAGGGAACTGTTTAAGGATATTGGCATCATGACGGTACATTGTCAATACATCTACGAATACATAATGTACGTCAGAAAAAATCTGCACCTTTTTGGTAAAAGGGGTGACAGACATAATTACAGTACTAGAAATAGGGACCAACTAGTTCAGCCAGGTTTCAGACTCGCTAAAGTAGACTCATCTTTCATGGGGTACTGTTTGAGATGCTATAATAAAATTCCACAAAGTATTCTTGAACTGAATGAGACGAAATTTAAAACATGCATCAAACGCACACTATGTAAGCAAGTTTATTACAAGTTGGGCGATTATATTGCTGATAAAAATGCCTGGCTCAATGCTGGTCCTGCTCCACATGGACAGGGGCGCATAAATTGATAGCATTAAATAGAATAGGCGAAACGACAAAAAAAACGAATTAGTCCGTCAGTTAGATTATCAGAAAATATTTGACCCGTGTTTTTTATTTTGTTACGTAAATCAAAATTTACGAATATATGACGCTTTAAAATTCTCAATACGTCACGCCTAGGTATAATTTTTAGCTAGTTCTGACGTCACGAGCCCCTACTCCCGAGTTTTGATGCGTTTTATCTTTGTCAATATTCATTAATATACAAAAACAAAAAATACGTGTCCATTAATTTCCAATAATCTAACTGACGGACTAAATAGATTTGTAATTTTTTGATACTGTCGTCATGCCTATTGTTGGAGCTGCTGAAGATTGTACAACTGTCTTTGCATTGTATATAAACAATCTCTAGTACTATATAATCGCATAGCCCATATTGTGTGAGTACTATGTACTAGAAAGCTATCATTCACTGAAGTCCTACGTCTTTTCTTGACTTAAATGTGCCCTGGCGGTTGAGAGTATGTCACGCTTACTCTAATGTCTCGCTGATGGTGGCGCATGTGTTGGATCATTTAGTTCCCTTCAAAATGGTTGAGTTGTATGGTACTGATACTGTACTGTTCGTGAACGATTTACCAACCGTCACTGGTAAAACCTAGTATGTACTAAATTCGAATGGTAAAAGCCCGAAAAATTCTTTTCCCTTTGACGAGATAACGTCTTATAAATCGATGAACACCGGCTGCACGCATGAAACAGTGGAAACAAACCCTTGGACCTAGACAACTGAAATTTTGCACAGTGGTTCCCTTTATAACGTAGACAAGAAATAAGGAAGAATTTTTCGAAATTCAACGACGACGAAATTCAATTTCAAATAATTCCAAAGGGAGTTAAACAGGCTGCCGCGGGAGACGCCCCGGGCGTCGGGGGCCACCGTAGGCGCGGGCCTGTGGACGGTGGGCTATGGGCTAGCTCGTCGTCCGTCCGTCTCAAGACAACAGGCCGTGTCGACGGCGCGTTCGTTCCACGCGCGCCTCAAAGAGAGTCAGCAATAGGAAGGGGTCCGCAAGGACTAAAGCCTGCCGGGGTTGCGGGACTGTTCGAAAGAGATACCGTGGCCCCGGAATGCAAAGGGCGATGAAAAACATGGATGGGTTTTAGTCAGTAAAAGTCCGACACTCCCTCCTGCTCCGCCTAGAGCGGGAAAAATCATTTGATGATTTCCAAACCGAAAAAAAAAAACAAGGGAGTTAAATAGAGGATGAAAGTTTGTATGAAAGTCCGTCAGTTTTATAATTAGGATCTTAGAATTTTGTGTTTAGGCTGACGATTGAAAAGTAATTAATATGTGTCTCAGCGTTTTTAAATAATTCCACCACCAAGGAGTTAAAAAAGGAGATAAAATTGTGTATGGAAAGTCGTTAATTTTCAAAGTAAAAATTTCAAATTTTACTATCTAGGCGTATAGTGGGAAGCTAACGCAACGGTGTTGTTATAATTTCAATCCATAAGGGGGTGAAAAGGGGGATGTAATTTTGTTTTTTAAGTCTAAATCATTAATATCATGAAAAATTACGTTATCACGTAAAATTATCGTCCGTAAACCGACTTTATAGGCAGCCAGTTTTTTAATAAAATTCTTACATTATCAACTCTTGTTGGTAAATCCTAAGATCCTAAGAAGAGAGAGATTTTTTTATGTTTATTTTATTAGGGATAATACAATGGCTTAAAATATTTTAAAAGCATAGAATAGCCGCCATGTCTGTGTCGGACCTCGTGTTGTTCATAAGAGTGTGCCGGGCACTTAAAAGTCTAAAATAAAATAAATAATTTAAAAATCAAAATCTGGGTTCGTCGAGTCATAAAACAAGGTAATTAGGTACTTTACCTAAGCTACTTTGACATGAATATGAAGACTATGAGGGTAGCTATTTGCCATTAAAAGCTTAGGAAACATAGATAACAATTTTGCAAATTATTTAATAAAATATAATTTTATGGTGGTTCCATTTTTAACCGACCGCGACTTCCAAAAAGAGGAGGTTATCAATTCCTCTGTTTTTTTTTGTGAGTAGGTTCAGCCTTTTTTTCGCCAATTGTGAACCGATTTCGATGATTCTTTTTTTGTTTGGAAGAAAATTACTTCGCGGTGGTCCCGTTTAAATTTGGTGAAGATCTGATGGTGATCTTCGGAGATATGCAATGGAACTCTTTAATTATAGACAGCAAATCAGTCGTGATTGCTGCAATCTCTTGGATGTTTGTTGTTTTCACAAAATGATAACATAACATTACGCCTGTATACTCTGAGGGGGGATACAGATGTGTACAGTACACCCCCATTTCGACAGTTCGGTCTTTTAGGTTCCATTTTATTGGGGATAAGCCTAATACCATGACATGTATTGTTAACAATATGAATTATACGACTGCCTCGTTGGTCTAGTGGTGGCGACTACTCAACATGAGGTCCTGGGTTCGATTCCCAGATCGGGCAAAGTGTTATTGGGTTTTTCCATCAGGAATTTCTCAGTAGCAACCACGGAGTCTGGATTTGCGCCAGCGCTTGCCCCCTATTAAACATAACTGGCAAAATGTGGGTGTAGGTCCTATTGGGTACAGCTCAGCCCAACTCTTCGGAATTACAGGCGTGATGTTAAGTTATGTTAAAATAAATGTATATTCGTAGGCTATTACAACTAAAAATGGTAAAATAAAAAACTTTACGTTGGCTAAATGATACTGCTGCTTATAAAGTCAAATTAAATATATTGTCCGGACCAAAGGTTTAGTTATATAAAGGGGCGAGGGAGCACCCGCGATGACCGCTAATCGTGTACTGAATGCTCAACCAATATTAATTAATGAAATAAGGTAAAAATGCACGAATAAGCATTCGTGCATTATGACTGTATGGTTTCACCGTACACTCCCTATGAGTGAGTTTATCGAAATAAACCAATTAAAAAGAAAAGCCTTCAGAGGGTCTCCATAAAATTGGGTGCATACCTAATAGGATAACGAAAAAAGAACCATTCGTAACAACAGTCGGGTAGTAAAAATGAATTAGTCTGGAGTTTTCTATTTTATCATGAAATCATTAGACACGAAAAGTTCCCATGATTTATGCTTACTCTTTTTAATTTTAGACCAAACGTTAAACAATTCGTTTCCCAAACAAATTCAGTCTCTATCGTAAACTGGTAAGGTTTGTATTCCCATAAGGACACAGCAGCGAGTTTAAAAGGCAACCAGTGCCAAGCCTTTGTCGTGGACTAGCTTCCTGATGGATGAAACTAATCTATTATTCTGTCTGGCTCATAAGTCCGGATCCGTCTACCATTAATACAGTTGTCTCGGCATCGGTCTCGGCATTGTTCAAAATCGTGCAACATCGCGCGACATCGGGCAACATCCTGCGGCAGCGTGCTGGATCTTGCGGTGTCGTGCGACTCGCCTGATTGATCATCGAATCGTGTGGATATTTTAAAATTAATTGCCTGCATGTCTGGTCGGATTAGTGATACGTATGTTGCATCTGTGCAGTTTAGTGGATTACTCCATTTGTTGCTTGTCTTGCGAGAACGCAGCTGGAGCGGTGGAATTAATTTACTTTGGAACGCTCCATATAGATAAACAAATGAAAAGCAAATGAGATCCCAGTTTGGAAGCAATACCTCAATTTGTGGGCTGCATTTCTAGTAAGTACACGTAAGTGCAGGGACTTACATTTTATCTGATTAGTGTCTTGTTTACGGTTTATAGATTTTAACACTATATAGAATAATTAAAAAAGATTAATCAAGCACTCATGGCAATTATAATGATCTATATAAATGCGTCGCTTGCCATGGCGGCGCGCGGCGGTCACCTGTGACCGGCTGCATAATGAGTGCGACCGCGACCGGCGCGGTTTAGCCACTGTTGCTAATATAAAATGTTTAGCGCTCTGATTGGCTGATTGCGCGAGCCGCAACGCCAAACCGCATCAAATGAACGCGCTAGAGGCGACACATACCAGGCTAACTATCACGACATTAATCTGACGATTTGTACCATTTTACTCTACCACTAATCTTTATTTTACCGAAAACCTTCTGCCAGACCACGAAAGTCAAATGAAGACTTGAGCAGCACTCTTAGCGCTTAAGTTACGTCTACACAAGTCGATTCCAACAATATTTCGCTTTTTATGGTAGTGAACTGCGAGTAGCGATAGACTGACTAAGAAAATGAACGTATTGTGTCAAGCCGGAGGAAAGCGGATATAAAATATTAGTTGCGCCAGTCGCGATCAGCCACAATTGTATACTTTAGACATTTTCCGTGATGTATGATTGCGTTATTTATCATAATTATACATCGTGATATATCTTCGAATATCTCGCGATGTATAGTGGCGTGTGCGCGACCGCAATTCGGCAACGCGCGTCGCCTCGTAATGCGTCGGATCAGTTGCGATCCGATCATTTGACGCTCGATCCGATCCAATATTGTTTTGCAATTGAATTAGGTATGCACAAAGACTCATATGACTATAATTTGCCGTTAAGCTAGAAGCTTTGAAATAACGAGTGCGTTGTTTCAAAACTCATCCATACTAGTAAGTAGGGATGGCAATACAGCAAGTATTTTTTGTTTCGGAAAACATCTCCTTCATGGTCTGTTTGGATGTGGAGGTTGAGTATCAGTGGTTGCATTTGAATTAACCTATAAGCCGCATATGTTGAGATTGGAAGTCTCATGGAACGGTAAGGACCACTTGACAAAATTATTATACATAAATAGTTTTTGTTTCTGTTCGAGATAATTAAGGTTAAACGTGAAATGGAAAGAAAATAATAATTAATTACTCTTATAAACAGCGAGGTTCTCTGGATCTGAAAGCAATCTTTTTGCACAAAGAGAGACTGTCAGTCTGAACTGCACTGTGATTAAATTCCACGTGCTTTTATTAAACCTAAATATTCCGTGTTCGTTTGCTCAAGTGATAATATCTAGGAGTGCTCGAGAGCGCGTCGTCGTCGCTCGTCACCACAAACCACGTCAGTGGAAGAATCTCGACTCGTACTCGAAACACACATTACGTCATTACGTGCGCCTCGCACGAGACCGCACACCGCGCTGTCGCACGCCACCGCACGGGACCGCACGACGGCGACGCGGCGCGGAGGGCTGCGGTCGCGCGTAATTACCGATTACCATGATATGATACGATTGACCCAAAGTTGAAGTGTATTAAGGCGTACAGCCGTCATCGTCGCTTCCTGCTGTATGAACAGATGAAGCGGTGGGAGCCCCAGCATGGCTTCGAGAGCTGCGGTCGGGGTAGTCCTCATGCAGCCTGTGATCGCCATGCAGGCTAGCCGTTGCATGCGTTGCAGTTTGATGGAGGCTGTAGTTAGTTTGGTGCGGGGCCACCAGACCACTGCCCCGTAAGTGATCATAGGTCGGATTACCGCGCAGTATAACCAAAGTATAATTTTAGGGGATAGGCCCCACTTCTTACCTATCATCCTCCTGCATTGCCAAAAGGTGATGCAGGCCCTGTTAATTTTATTATCTAAGTGACTACTCCAATTTAACTTACTGTCCAGGATGACTCCCAGATATTTGACCTCGTCGGCTAACTGGAGTTCTGTATCGAAAAGTTTGGGTAGGCGATAAGGGCCTAGTGTTCGTTTATGGGTAAACATGACTAGTTCAGTTTTCGTGGGGTTCACTGAGAGATCGATATTACTCGATAATTACCGATTAATACACCCCACATCGACACAAATATGAGCTCCCTTTGGACGCAGATTACGGTTTTAATTAACGTTTTGTCTCTATTGAAAGTTTAGTAACGGAGCAGCCGGAGTGGCGGAACAAACAGCCGCGTTACTGTGTGCAGCTTGAACTGAACGATCGCGACGAACAACCCACTGAGACTTAATGTTAATGAATAGATTTTATGACGGGAGTTACCTTTGATTTGATTGCATGAATTTAATCAAGTTTCCACTTTCCGTAACAAAGGTTACATTCAAAGACCAATATTCCGCTCGTAGATCCAGCACCACCTACGAACTGAAAATCTTCTTTCACCATAGCGATGTAATCCGACTTACAGATGGAAAATCGGCTTCGGTTAATCTCTCAAACCCAGTTCGTTTTCAATCGATATTTTGGGCATGACTGGTTGCGCGGATTTTCCAAAAATGCTGCGGTGGGTGGTGCGGGTTCGAGTCGGGCGCCGCGCATTATTATATGGCCGCTAGTCCTAAGGGTATCGCTGTACAAGTCTACGTGACACCTCGCAGTGATGGCCGCCGTCCATCTACTGACAACGCTCAGGAACACGCGCATCATACTTTTCAACGTAAAATGTAAGGGTTAATTATGTATAAACTAAAATTGGATTTCCCTTGACAATTCGGTACTTTTTTTTGTACAAGATCGTAAAGTAGGAACCGAGCTGAGATGTACGAAGCCTTAATGAAACTATAATACAAGTGTGTGTCAGCAACTTGCAGTTCGTCAGGTTGGTACCATGCCTGCAGCCGAAGTGTGGTGTCACTGACGCCCGATAGATGGCAGGGTGAGGAGCCCGCTGCTCCTTCGCGCACTTCGGCTACGTGAGCTTCAACATCATATTACCCACCAATCAATCCCGCTTCCTGTACAGTAAATAAGTCGTTAAATTAGTTTGTGTTTCTGTTTAGGTTAACGATTGAAATGAAATTTAATACAATATCGAACAAATTCCGCCCTAGCTCTCCATTGGAGCCACCCGATGACCCGAGTAAGTATTTTTTTTAGGCGTTTTTCGCGCAATCCGCAATAATATCGTGAGCCGAGCGGTGCGTGTAATATGACCATTTGTTTGCCTGAAGCTGTCCGGCGACACCTACGTCCGTTCGGCTCCCGCGCCGTCCGTCCGGCTTCGCGGAGAAGGCCTCCACTGAATCAATGATGTAAAGAGATACCCCTCGCATTGCCTCCGTGTACAAATTCATGAATGTATCGAGTCACATTAGATATGTATAGGTTTCACTTCACTGTTTGAATTGCATATTAGTCTTAAGCTTATTTTCCTCATTTCGTATTCATGAATGATGTCGGCACGGTTTTCTATATAAGTGAACTTTCATGGCTTTACGCTCTACGTCTATAACGAACAATTTATGATTATAGGCTAAATTACCTTTTTCTTCGTGTGGTTTTTTTTTAAATTTATCTGCGTTATTTTATGTCTATCGTTTCCTTAGAACTGTGATTAACATAATTATGAAGTGAAAGTGCTGGTGTATCAAAAAGTATATCATTGAAACAGCCCGTAGTGCCGGGGCCGCCGCGCCGGCCCAGCGCGGCGCCGAAATTGATGCGGTCCGTCCGGATATTAATATCCGCACCGACGGATGTGTTCGGATATTACGACTGCCACTGACTGTGCCCTACAGAAGGTCGAGCCGACGTGAACATGAGCTAAAACAACGCAAGTCACTTGATAGAGGGTCACCTATAAAGGGATATTATTTTTGGAGGTTCAGTAAAAACATCTATTTTTGGGCTATACTACACAAATTATCTGGTACCTAACCTATGTCAAGGTTGGATCTGGTGAAGATTTCACTGCACTGATTATGATTCACTTTTATTTGTAGTGAGTGAAACAAAAAAAAAACAATTTTATTCCACGGATTTTCTGCTCACATTTTACTTAGTTGTGAACGAACCGCTAGCCACCGCATAGTCTCAACCCCGAAGAAACATAAATAGACACCGTTTGTGTTGACCGCGCTCGGCCGTACACTGCTCACTGCTCGTGTGAATTGATAGCCGCATGAATATTGAACTACATCCGCCGTTCGTGTACACTACGCCCATACAGATACGAAAAAAATCTCACGCTAGCTTCACTATATAGTTTTATAGAGCTGTTCAGAGTGGAGACGTGATTCTGCTTGTACTTGCAAATCGTGCGCTGTGTCGGGGGTCAGGGTTCCGTGATGCCGCCGCCGCCGCCGGGGTGCCCTCGCTTGCGCGATATTGAACTCTTTAAAGCCGATTCTTTGTTTGTTGTGGCCTTAGGCGATGTGTACACGGTTCAAGTTAATACGGCTTGCGGTTCCTTTGTATATTCTGCAGTCGTCGTGTTTATTCCGAGCGGCTTTGCAGAAATATTGTAACTCACTGAACATATTATATTCTCGATTTAGGAACTGTATCCTAATTGTGTAACATTCGGAATGAGCACCCCTTTTAATTTGAAAATTCATTAACATTGTGTTATTAGCGTTGTCGAGCACATGGACGTATTAAAGGTGTTGTTGGACTGTCAAAAACAAAAATATAGTTATTGTCTTTTCCATTATAATAAAAGAACGCTTTTAATATCATTGTGATGGTTAATACTAAATACTTAGTCTAGACAATGTCGGTTTAGGGAAGAACTAGACTTAATGACTGCAATATGAGACTTCAATGATGATGTTCGACCTAAATGCATTTTCAATGATCCGTCTATTAAGCATCGCTAATAATAGGGTGTGCTTGGTATAGCAGGCGTGTACACAAACAGGGTCTGATTGCGCCGACCGCGGCCTGTCCGCAGCCCGCACGCACACGCGCACGACACTCGCCCGCTTATTGTCGTCCGCTGTGATCGCTTGTGCGACTGTTGTGGTCGTCCATTCGATAGCAAGCACTTTTCAATGATCACAACCTGTGCTTACATTCACTTTAAGATACGGATAAAGCCTAAAAATGCCACTGAGACGGACTGGCTGCAACTAGCTAGAAGTTTGTGATGGTCAGAACTGATTGTTTTCCTATAGCCTGATATTTAAACCGATAGAATTTAATTTTTAAAAATTGGTCGGATTTGTTTTCAATGATGTCTTCTACAATGTAAATTTTCATCGTAACATAGCCCTAGATGAAATAGAATTCGAAAGAATTAATAACGTTAAGAATTGAATATTTAAGCAAATATCCGCGAGCTGGTTTTATCTCAATCTGTTCACGTACGAACATTATGTTCAATTGCGTTACAATATTGTGTTCAGTTGCGGTAAATCGCCGAGACGAGCCTCAATATACAACGTTGCTATTTTATTAACTACTACGAGTATGTTTACGTACCTACACTATTTCATTCGTTAGTTGTCTCTTTATATTTTATCTTTTTATCGCTTCATTGAATTGTTGTCTCAAGGATTTGTCTGTTGCCTGCGTAGCGTTTTATGAGTTTTGCTAGTCAACGAAACTAAGAGAAAATATTGTATAATGTTTATTTTCAACTATAAAATTGTCATCGCTTCTGCTTTTCTGTTCTCAATATTCCCAGGCCCGTGCTGCTAATTAATGACGAGCTTGGTAAACTGGCACAATTCAAATGTGGCCTAATATCGTCATCGACGAACTGTGGGCGTATCAAAGCGAAGCTCACTATTCAGGAGTTACGGACGATTAAGTACGTAATCGATGAATCAGGTACCGACCGTAATCAGACTATTGAAAACAGACGCATTACATCTGCCGCAGCAGCCCGCATCATGCGAACCTGCATACCTTTGCAAGTTAATGCAGACAAAGGCAGTACTGTCATATAAAACAATTGAAATAACTTTGGGTCCGAGTGTAGCCGACAAGGAATGTGGACTCATTTCACGACTAAATATAATTTGCTTCAGAACAAAAGGTACCAGTCAGATAATATTCATAAAGTCTTTTGAAATCGCATTCCCTTTAGTAGGTATATAGCCTGAATTATATTACGAACGTTTTGTTTTAAAAAGGACGCTCCTTATACCTATTGTGAAGAATACTTAATTGAGTCTCGTTTGAGGACGTACTTGCTGAAGGCTGGAGGCCAGAATTGGGGTGATGTCTATCTGAGTTATGTAATCAATTACCATTTAAAGTGCGTCTTCCTTTGTGCCTAGACCGTTCTCTCGGGAACTGATAATGGAAATGATATGACGGTACGAAAGGTTACGATTTAATGAATATGGCAAATTATGACAGCAGTCACCGACCTGTACCTTATATAATATAGCTGTCTGCATTATAGTTATTGTTGTTTCATTCCATGTCTATTATGTGCCAAACATTTGGCTATTGTCGAGTGTACCTGGCACAGCGGCACATTGTGACAGCGGCACAGTGGCACAACGGCACAGCGGCACAGTGGCACATTGTGACAGCGGCACTGCGGCACAGCGGCACATTGTAACAGCAGCACTGCGGCACAGCGGCACAGTGGCACAGCAGCACATTGTGACAGTGGCACTGCGGCACAGCGGCACAGTGGCACAGCGGCACATTGTGACAGTGGCACTGCGGCACAGCGGCACAGCGGTACAGTGGCACATTGTGACAGTGGCACTGCGGCACAGCGGCACAGCGGCTCAGTGGCACCGCTAACCGCAGGATCCGGATCGCTTTGTGTGTTTGAGTTCAAACGGTTCTGTTTGACAGCGCGAAATTGTTTCATTGGCCGTGCTTTGATTTGCGGTTGCGATTGGCACGCCCGCCGTGTGGCGTGTCCGCACGCGTCTGGCATGCGCTGCGGTCGGCCGCTCCGGACAGCACATACGCTACTAATCAGGTGCTCTATAGCTCCTAGTGTGCGTATTGTAATTACTAAAAGGTTGCTGCTGGTTGGCTGGTTAAAACTATTCTTTCTTCTTCTATCTATAACAGTTACTGAAAAATCTCAAGTTTAAATAAATGGAGTAAACTGGGGAATATGCTGATTCCTTCTAGTAATTACAATACGCACACTACGAGCTCATAGAGCACATAATATACATTATTATTAATTAAAAACTATAAAAAAAAAACTAAAATAAACAAACCAACAACAAACTATAAAAGGGCATCAAAAACTCCTCCTCAACGCTGTCAGCTGCCTCTCCTCCTTTTTAGAAGTCGGTTAAAACGAAAATCGTACTTTTCTTGACAAGTGAACTCAAACTCAAAGCATTTATTTCAATTAGACGGCACTTTTGAATGTCAAAATTACAAATAAAAAACAAAGCTACAGTCCCAGTCACAATGCATAATAACTTCAGAAAGCACTGTAGTTGCCTATTCTCTAGCGTAGATATCTATGGAGAAGAACGGGCAAGAAACTCCATGGACACTCTTTTAAATCAAAATGTTGTTACAAAATCTTGGTTACATCATTTTATTTGAGATTATACATAATATGTGAGAACGATGTAGAAAGACGTGCACATTAAGAGCGTCCAGAGTAAAAGATTAGATCGACAATTTAAAAATATGGTAATTAAAATGAACCGTGGCAGCTAAGAGATGACCAGTCCCAACTGACAGCGCCCGTTCACGAACATGACGCATGTACCGGCGCCATTCAACTCAACCATATTGAAGGGAACTAAATGACCCGACCCGCCACCATCAGCGAGACATTTGAGTGAGCATGACATTCTCAACGACGATCATCGAATTTGGGAATTTGGTAACGTCTTTTTGAGTATGCTTTGGATGAAATATTTATAACCTGGAGAGAATGACAGGAACACAAAGCAGCCGATATTAGAAAATGGAGAGAATTTTATTTTCTGAATAACTATTATACATGTTAGCCGATTGTACTACGCTATTAAAGTGTCAGTTGCAGCCGTTCAGCAGTTGTTTCTTTAGTTTAAAAATGGCTTATTTATAATGAATTCTGTATTATGTAGTTCACTTTCTGTCGACAAACAGTGAGTATCTCTATTCATAATGCTCGTGTTCTCGAGATCATGAATACATAACGTGAGCGTTTTAGGACAGTACGAGTAGTACGATGCGTCAGTAATGCGAGTGTTTTCCGCATTTATTCACTTGCCGCTGGCTGCGACCAATGATGACAGACATATAGAAAAGAATTCGACTTCCACTGTGAACAAATAAAATGGAAAATGTAATTAACAGAACAAGAAACAACAATAATAGCCTGTATCAGTAAACGATTGCGACTTCAGAGATCTTATCAAACATAAGTTGTCAAAGATTTTCCGATTGAATCGACTTATCACCCGCAAAATTCTAATCCCGAACTTCGACACAATCCTAAGTCCACGACAAAGAGCCAACTTCATAATACAGCCGGGATTATTACGAACGTCTCAACTAATTTCAGATTCCAGAGAAAGCCGATCCAATTCCCGCGCAGCGGAGCATGAAGTAACTAATCTAATGAGTTAATCGTGTGCGAGGACGCCGCGACCGCCGCCGCGCGCTCCTGCCGCCCTGGTACCTACTCGCCAGTCGGCTAAGTTATGGCCCGGTTTATCATTCGCAGCGCTGCACAAACCAGTTATTGAACAAGAGAATTTACTATTGCCCACGACCTCGCTGCGATTGCTGGGTTAGAATTTTGCTTGGCCTTTTGAATGTAGGAAAAAATGCACGGTTGAAATCCCCGTTTTCCTCCCATTTTCGCTCTAAACTCAGCGGTCATAAGTAAGGGGTCGCGCGTTGTATTAGTTTTATAGTGAGATTTATGATTTAGTTCTAAGTCATAAAGCACGAGTTTACTCTCTCTCTATTCCTGACATAACTTCTCAATTTCAATTTTTTATTACAATTTGGCCCAGGAGTTCAACTAAACTCTAAAGCGATTCAATCTAAAGTCATAGGTCTATTGTAGAAAATTGAAAAGTAAATCATTTCACTGCTACAGAATCCAAGCTTGCTCAATTCAAGAAACAATAATTTAGCAGCTATGAGGCATGCAAGGATCCCAAGGCTCTCGACTGTCGGTACCAGGGGCGCAGAAATCGTAGAATATTCAATATCTACGTTATTGTGTCTCGAACAATGCGGCCACAGACAGAAAATAATAATTGAAAACGGCTCCTTGGAGCATCGGATGGCACTCGTGTCTCGTGGAGTCGTGTCGATACATTGTTCCGCTGCAGCTGAATTGAATAAATTTCTGGAGAGCACTCCACTCTATGCGCTGCTGACAACAATGCACTACAACACTCAGGTTATTCGTTGTGTTGGGAATTGAAACTAGTAAAAGACTATAAATGGTTTCCGATTTCATTCGAACCAGTATAGCAGGCATCGTTTTAACTAAATACAAGCTTCTTTTGTTGCTTCGATTTGCTCTGACTGTATGTAACTGAGCTAATATTTACCTTACGTACGGTCGAACAAGCTATTTGGTTTACATTTTACTATGTAATTTGTTGGTTAAACTGTAAACCAAATAGCTTGTTCGACTGTACATACACTACTATTATTTAGCAGGTTTTTTATTCGACCATTTTATCAATACATCATTTTAATCTTTGTTGATTTCTTAATCTTAAAACTAAGAGGAAAACTTGCTACTTGTGAGTAAGTGTATTAAACACAAAAGATGCAATTTTTCTTCGTTAAGATTTTAAAGATTAGCAGATTAGTTTTAAGACTAATAAGAAATCAACAGAGGTGAAGTTACCTCCACGGATGCACTGCAGTGAATATTTCCGAGCGAAGCCACCAGCTGGATCACACTGGGTCACGTACGGCCACGCTGAGCCACGTTACAGGCGCTTTATCACCCGCACGTGAAAAATTAAACGTGCGCCACAAATGAGCTCAGTGTCCACCTGCCTGGCTATGACCACACTTTTCTCTGACGTATCACGTATTCGGCCAAAGATTTAAATCGTTAATGAAGATTGCTCTCATCGGATACAACACATCCCAGTATGAGCTCACTATTATGGCGTGCCCATGGCCTCATTTGCTCTGTTGGAGTCAAACAATACAAAAACCTCTATCTATTGCCGCGGTAAGGCGAATTTTACGATTTAATCGTTTGGGTTTGTCTATTTATTTTGAAACTCTCTGACGACACGAGATTTCAATTCTCATTTCATGTTTTCTGGTCACAAAGCGTTAGATCATTTTCTACGTCTACCGCGCTTACTTCTAGCGCTCACTGTACCAGCCTGTACGTACCTACGTCGGTACGTCGTACTGCAGTTGGCTTTGACTCAAATACGAATGCACGAAGTATGAAGCTCGGAACCGAATTCCGGGCACAGTTTTTTAAAGCGAAATGGACTGGAAAAATCAGAATTCAATCCTGAATGGTACCTGAGGCAGTCAAATCTCCTATGTACAGGTATATAAGTGAAATGGTTTGCTGAATTGCCTAGGTAATCCTTTATTTTAATGATCTATGTAAATAGGTGACCCAGGTACTATCCTTATGGATTGATGCTACAAACACATGCGCCAGTGTGATGTACATGACATACGTCTGCGACAGGAGATAGTCTATTATGCGTCCTGGTTCATCCGGGGCCCATTATAGGCCTGTCCCGTACATATAATGTTATTATCTAGTGCCTGTAATGAACAATTTCCTCTCAATTAGAATGTTTGGTTGATTGTTTTGATGTCCACATGGAGTTACAGTCCGAATGTCAAACTCTAGGGAGAGATTCCCTAGAGTTTGACATTCGTTTCTGGTAATACAAGATATACTTTGTGGTCAATACGCACGGTTAGCGAGACTGTCACTCTTCTGCTATGGTAATCCTGTACCATAACGGTAGATGGATATCCGTATAGTGGACATATGAAACAATGCTGATCGATGCAGCACGTTCTATGTCCCTCACGTTATTTCTTTTTTTTTTGTCGTTATCGTCACACATACACTTCAACATGAAGATTCGAGAATTTCTGTAAATAAATAATAAAATTGATTTCGTGATAAATCCGAAATACCCAAAATAGAGCTAAGATGTGAGTGTTATTATGCAGTTATTTTTTATGGCAGTGTTGCAATATCAGTACCAGTGTAAAGTGCGCTATCGGGTAAACAGCTCGTGCACTCACGTAAGAGCCATTAGCCACTCTGAACTAATTACGAGTGGCTGCTGCGCTGTCGCACCCCGCTCATATTACGGAGCATGAGGCTTTTTCTTGTTTCAGTAAACAGCACAGAAACAATACTGGTTCGCTGGTGTCTGGCGTAAGTGCGAGTGCTGTCGTCGCTTTGCTCTTTACCTTTTTTTGTTTTCTCCGTTCAACTTTCAGCTTAAAGAGATATTTTCATAATTTACTAACATCAATTCCGGAAATTTTACTTTACAAGTTAAAACTTAAACTTGAATCCTTGGTCTTAAAGATTCCTGCACTTTTTCGCTTACTCGAGAAAAGCGCTCTAATTAAGTTTTTCCTGAAACAAAAATCTCTAACAAAACTATTTAATTATTAATGTTAATTTCATGTTCATCTGAGGATGCTCCGTGCTATTCTATAAGGTGCTCAATGATTTGAGCACCGTATAGAATAACACGGAGCATAGAGAGAGAGCAACAAAACTAAACTTTAAAAAATTTGCATCCGATCGCCTTATCTCGCCGCCTAGCGCCTCTCCGACATAATGAAACAGTTTAATTATCCTCCTTCAGCGGCCGCTCCCCCCTTCGCCCACGGGGAGGCTGAGTGGTGGCCGGTGGAGTGGGGGGCGAGGCGGGGGCGCGCTGACCCGGAAACGATGCGGCTCCCGGCCGGATATTAATTTCTCCACTCGAACGCACTTCGCGCAGGTGACGAACACCGGAACGCTTTTCAGCTAATTTTCATTTATACGCGCTTTGTTCAAGCTTGTAATGCGTCTCGATACCGTGCGCTACACACCACATACCACTATTTAATACACGACCAAAGTTTCGGGTTCAATTAAAGCATAATTAAAGTACCAGAACAGAGAACGGTCATGAATCGGTTTCATTAATTCCGTTTACGGATAAATAATTGTACGTGAGAGCGTTACATGAACCACACGCACAACAGTACGCACAGCGCACACTCGCCGATTTTGCTAATGCAAGGCACACATAGTACAATTACAACTGATGATTGTTAGGGTAAGTACATACGGTACGTCATTAGCGCGTTCGGAGCGGGGCGAGCAGCCGAGCCGGAGCGAGCGGTCCGAGCGCACGTAATTCAAATTAAACTAGACGACGCTCGTGTGATGTATCACTTACGTAATTGTTCGCTTATGCTGTTTCATACTCTTGTTTCGCACGGCTTTTATTAAAAAAACGTTTTCGTAACGTCTTTTCCCAGTAATGTTGGGCTTCGAGATTTGTTAGGGCGAGGTAGGCGCGAGGATGACACATGTGCATCGGCAAATAACTCCGATCGGTATCTGCCATCTCTGAATCACGTGTGGGCGGGCGCGCGGGTCGGCTAGGCACAGTTCGAGTATAGCCGAGTGGCTTATAATAAATTCGATTTTGCCAGCCGGCTGTGCCGAGTCTTGCCGACCGACCTGACCTGTGTGTAGCACCCCGTACAGTCATTACTCCTTCGTACTGACATCTTTATTTATCACTTTCACTATCTAAGATTATTTTAGTCTTCAACTTTAGTTTATTAACTCATAAATGTTTATTGAAGTAAGTAAATTTTAAGCCTTGATTTAATAATAATAATCTGTTGACACAGCAATCTGCTATCAGCCAGAGGCTGCGAGCTTAGCATTAATCTTTAATACAATTGGCGCTCTCCGCTAAATAATTAATCAATGGCTGTTCCTCTATAACTTAGTTTGCAAATGTGCTTTAAACAATTTTAAATATCTCATGGACGAAGCAAAAGGTCTGTGTAACGAGTACTGTAATTATTTCTACCTACCCCTAAATTATATATTTATTCAATAAAGAATGGTCTCCATTACTCTTTATAGATACATTTAGGACCATGGATTAATTGATCTTTGAATATCAATGAAGTCAAAAGTTTTTCTGCAGATTAAAATTCGTTTTAGATTTCAAAAGTTCCACCAGGTTGAAAGATAGATATTCCTGCATACATTTTGTACCTTAATTATTTAAGTATCTTAAGTAGACTTCCGTGTAGCGTCCGGAATTCTTATTCTTTTATCCTGGGTTAGGGACGTTTTTGTTTGGAGAAGTCGTGTTACACCCACATTACATGGGTATTAGAGAAAATAATAAATCATTACGGAGTTTTTTTTCGTAACTTCCTTAACATAAATATGTCCTGCTTCCAAATAGAGCGAACTATCCTCACTGGCAGAAACAATCAGAGCGAGGGCGCAGTGCTCCCATCAAGATAAACCATCACGTAATAAATAAAGCGAGTCAACGTCTATATGTACGAGATATACGAGGTGGCGGCCGCGGTCAGCAATCCAGCGGCAAATACAACTTAGATGGTTTGTGAGTCCGAGAGCGCCCCGCACACCCCGCCTCCACCTCGCCCGGGAAGCGAAGCGAGCGCTAACTTATCTGTGTGCGCTCGCCTTTACTGCCTCAGGATTTTCACTGCTCTATAGAATACTGAACGCAAGGAAACTATTAGATGCACCGAAATTTATTTTTTGACTTGAATGGATTTTGGTAAACTTGTGGAAAAACTTTGGCACGCTTATTGAACAGCTTGCCTTAATTTGTGACGTCAACGTTTTTACATATTCATTTTCATCATTCATTTTCTGCCCTTTTATTTATCTCAATTTGTTATCTCCGTTTCTAAAAATAACACCCGTTCTGTTATTTGACATAATGGCGCGAGTAAGTTAAGTCTCGTACCCCACGCGGGATTCCGGTCAGTAGCAGGACTATCATAACGAACGGTTAAATAGCGTTAAATCTCTAGGATGGGCAGGATTTTGCAATGTGATAGAGGGACTAGCATCGCCTGCTGAGGTAATAGCAGTAGTTCTGTAGAAGTGTCATGATGTCTGACTCAATTTATAGATCTCAGTCTCCCAAAAAATACTATTTGTTATGAGGTTCATACTAGCGCAAAATGTAGCGAGACTTCGTATAGTCGAGTGAAATTAGACGTAAAGGTGGAACAAAGTATGTAGTGGTCTTGGACTGGTGAAACTTTTTTATTGAGGTGTGGAGTTAAAAAATTACGCCGCTCTATTTACGGCTAGCCGTGTGGTATCCGGCATAGCCGTGTGGTATCCGGCAGAGTAGAATAGAACCAACCCATTACACTCACGGGTGTCGTATAAGGCGACTAATGTCTGAGGCAGAACACCTTGCGCCTCCGTAGACCAGAGAATGGGCAGCAGCGTTTTCTGTTAGTCTTTCATCACTGCGATCTCCAATCCGCCTGCCAAGCGTGGAGATTACGGCAAATTCTTCCCATCATGGGAGAGGCTTATGTCCAGCAGTGGACGTTATGGGCTGTTGTAGTAGTGTAGTATTTAGGGCTACTAATCATTACCTACAACAATATACGCAGTCACATATCGCGCATGATTCACCTCAGTGAGGTCAGACCCTAATACAAACCAAATATCTTTTATCTGCATGTACTATAATCTCGTTAATATTTGACTTGTAATACAAAGCCTGTACCTTTCCCAAGTAAATAGTAAGTCCTAACTAAAGAGGATGACGGTACGATATCTACGATACGTACTAGAGCTCGTACTATTTGTCTTGGGAGGAAAAACTCAACCCTTTTGCACATGACTACCGCTGGAATAAATTACTTTGCATTAGTATTGCTCCACTGTTTCTAAATCTTTGTAAAGTAAACACTTTGTTCAATAGACTAAAACCGGTTTGTTTGTAAGTTGAATACATTTTTCCTCAAATAATAATTGTTACAGAATAGTAGAATGATAGTATTTACAATTCCTACAATCTGTAAATTGTTTTTTTTTTTTAAATCCAGTTTAAAACATTGAAGTCCAAAACTCCGCGGTTTACAGCTAGTAGGTACGTATCGTATGTAATAATTGCTAACGATGTTGCTATGCCCCGGCCAGTGTGCTCGCAAGTGCTACTGGATTCCGTTTCATTGTGTTGGTAATAGATTGTTGGTGCGGTTGGCTGCGCGGTAATCAGTACATCGTATACATTACGTGCTCGCTAATTAAGTCTCTCTACTTTAGGATCCGTAAGATGCTCATTTGTTACTGTGGTCGCACTCTCCCTTTAGCGTTATGTTGTCGGTTTCCAATATCCGGTAAACTTAGTCCGTTTTACATTTTTGTTGAAACTGGATTTGTTTCTTGCACGGGTGGCTCCGTGAAAACAGTTTAAACTTTTACTGTTTGAGGTTAGAAGTTATAAAAGTTTGCGCTGTCTTTCCAAGACTTGCGTACTATGTAAAGTACCATCGCAGGCAGAAGACACTCCAATATCTTTCAGGCGCGATTCTAAAGAATACAACGCTAATAAATAAATAAATTAAAAAAACACTTCAAAATACATGTTACAAGCCAATTACAATAAGAAAGCACACGAGAGTATTTCCACAAATCTAATCCTAACTCCCAAACTAGACCTGGACCTGTATTTTAGAGGTCAGCGTTCAGCCATGGATTCCATTTTTAATCTAATAGCTTTGAGAGTGTCGCTACAAAGTTGACAGCCAAGGTTATTGCCATTTGGTAACACATATAGGTAAAAAATAATAATTTAGGAACTACAATTACAATTAAAAATATAGTAAAAATAAAAATAAGGTTTTAAAATGCTAAAGGGTTATGTGTGTACGTCTGAGTTGATGATGTTTGTGTGTAAGTGTGCATGTGGTGGATGTGTGTTGTCTGTGCATATGGGAGTGAGTGAGTGTCTGCTTTGGTTCGCACCTTTGAATGTGTGTAAGGACGGGAAAAAGTAAGAATGTATGACAGTGTGTATGGATTTTTGATCATATTATATTATGTAAGTGAATAGACTTTCAGTCTCCTAGTAGTCGGAGCCAGTCAACAAGCTACTTTTTTCTTCATTTCCTGCCGACACGTTTTACTCATTGTAACGTTACATTTTCCTGGTAGGAGCCAGAAAACTGTAAGGTCACACTGAGCACTCACCTACCTAACTTTCAGTCTGGAGGAGAGTACGGTTAAAAGAAATAGTCAAAGGGACGAGATAAAAGATTTTATTATTATTGACACGACCTATCTTATAGGGCCTAACTAAATGGAGGTGGAACTAGCTAAACCCTAACTAGGCCAGAGAAGCTGGTGAACGGAACTGATGATGAGCGTAGGATGAAGTGGCAAGAGGCGGCCCTCTGGCTGCAGTAGTGGTCGAGCGACGTCAGGCTTCGTCTTCCTTCCCTCTGGCTGCAGAAGTGGGTCGAGGGACGTCAGGCTTCATCATAGCAGCAGAGAAAGCGAGAGTCGTCAGTCTTCCTCTTGGAGGGCCGGAGGACGTCAGTCTTCTTCTCGAAGAGCCGGAGGACGTTCGATTTCTCAGACCGAAAAAGAAGGTTGAGGATCGTCACACCGATAGCCCGGGCAACGGATGTTAAAACATGCCACGGATACGCGCTGTGCGATGTGTTACTTCGCTAATGCGACATCGTCTTATTTTGAAGGACGGTAATAAGGGAGGTTTACTTATAAACCTCAGAGGAAGGAAACTTTCTTTGGTCACTCTTATAACATTGAAGACTTGTGGTTTGTTTCAGCTCTCAAGGTATACTGATTTTCTCATGACGGCTGTCCGTCATCAACAGATGATCGGCCTGTCATTTTAAATTTAGACAATTGAAGCGATAGAAAAATAAAATGTACTAAAGGTCTAATAACAATTTGATATGCAACCTAAAACTCCTAGCTAGCTCCAGCTCCTATATACGGTTATACATTAAAAATAAAACTAGGCCTGTCACTAATTGACATTACAAACGAAAACAAAGATTCAAGAGAGATAAAAATCTACAGAAAAACTTAAATAACATGAATTACAAGGTAAAAGGTATGCTAAGCCTCCAGAAAATGAGCATGAAGCTACCTAGAGAGGACGAATGCTTAAATTTTCAGGTTTTAATATCAAAAATGTTAGTATAAAACCCATGTAAAAAACAATCATTCTATAATAAAATACTGAAGTCAGTTTTTAGTTAAAACAACCCGTAGCCTTAACGTCAATGTTTAACAAACCTTTTAAATAGATTTACCTTTTTTCAACAACAAAAATATTTACACATTTTGAACCGATCGTTTGAATCGAACCAGTTAATAACAGGCTGCTGTATTTTCATGAATTTCTCTTAGTTACTGTTCCATTGGTTAATAAAATTACATCGTTCCTCCCTTTATTTAACTAAATATCTTGAATTTATTGCTCTCAATTATCGCTCGTCAATGGCGCAATTGTCGCGTTTTATTGGGCCACCTTTTATTTGGCCAAATGTAAGCGCTTTGTCACGTTGCAAACAGAGACTTCATAAAAGCTTGGATTTAATTATGAGCTGGAGCTTCTCAGGCGGGTATCCGCCCGCGGCGTTGCGTAGTAACAATATTACGGTCCACCACATTATTCGCATGTTAACAAAATTAAAATTATTCAAAAAGTTCCACTAGATTAGCATAAACATATAAAAAGTAATTGATCCCAAAAATCAATAAGTTAATTATTCAAAAAAATATAAAATGTTTAGCAATGAAATGTAATTTCATAATTGAAAATGTAGCAAATAGATTTTTTAACGCTGATAAAAAATGTAATATTACTGGCTTACAAGACTCAACATCTAGTTGCGTAGATAAAAGCCGAGTTTTTTCATGAATAACAAACATGTAAATTAAATTCGTCGGAAGAGTTCCGGATCACCATCCGGCTCGGATACACCTTCGACAACTACGTCACTGAAAAATATATTCGAACCACAAAACTAAAAATCACGTTGTTATTTTCAATTTGACCCCTCCGTGCTACGGAAAGTACACTAAGTCCTGGCTGACATATACATGTTTGACAGTCCTTACGGATAGTCAGAAGCCTGAAAATCTGAAAACCAGTCTTCCCAAGGAGTATCCGCATTACCTAGTTAAGTATGTATTTGCTCCTTGTAAAACCTGGTATTCAGCAGCATCTGGTTAGATATATGTATAGTGATAGCCGACACAGTCAGGAAAAAGCGCTGTAGGTATTGTTATTTTACAATTGGTCGTAGTAGGTAAAGTTCTATCTTTTCTTTTGTTGAATAAACAGATATTAATTGAAGCATAATTATTGAGTACTACAATAGTATAATCTCCGGTTGAAAGTCTTCTTCTTGACGATTATTCCGCTCGGTTGGCTCTGAAAGTGTGTCTCTATTAGAATTCCTTGTAGCTACGAGCTCACGTACAACCAGCAACAGAAGTGCCACTCCTTACATTTTGTTCGACTGCGGCTGTTTATTGTAGGTTACTAAGACAGCTACTTCAGTCGAACACTATGCCTGTGAAGGGCAATTGCTGAGTTGCTGAAACTTCATTTTTATCCATCATAATTGAACGCGAATTCAAATTTTATCATACGCTCTATTTACCGTTGAGGAGTTCCCTCGTGAGGAGATGATCCTAACTGCAGGATTAAGTAATGTCTGTCATAAAAAAATATTGTCAACAGAACCAAAAGTGTGGGCAAAATCTCAGCTCAATCGGTTCGGGGGAACTGGTTTGAAATTCAGTTGCAAGATTTGACCAATACGTACTAACAAACAAACTAACTAAAAACAAGACAAGTTAAAATCAAAGCTTAAAATATGTATAATAAATAGCGTTTCTTCTGAGTTTGCTTACAGTGACGAAGAGTAATTAAGGTGAGGTTGATCCAAACAGTGCACGGCGGTGAATTAAAACCGCTTGTGATGTAATTGAATGAAAACTATTTACTTTAAGTTGAGCGTCACGTCTCGCGTCTGAAGCGGGCTCTGAGCGAGCTTATTTATGTTCCGTGCAATTAACTGTAGCCGCTAGCGACGTGAGCTCCGACTTGATGAAGTTTTACTTGTAGCAGCGGTCGCCCAGCGAGAAGCAGTTGGTAGTGGCTGCGACTGCGAGTTGTAAGTCGTGGGTTCGAACCTAGGCAAGGTTCTTTATTAGGTTACATATTAGAAAATCAAAACTTTTCTGAGCAAATTTCAAAAGAACAACGTACAAATCAACAAAGTTTAAAATAACGATGGTCATTTGATCAAAAGTTCAGCTGACCAAAGTCTGGAATATAAATGTTTATATTATTTATTACAATATTGACCAAATCGTTTAAAGGTCAAAATGGATTACTGGATAAATTAATACAAATAATATAGGCGTTATACTAATGCGGGTAGAACTTAGATAGTAAAATTTTATAGGCGTCATACTAATGCGGGTAGAACTTAGATAATTTTTTTTTTTATTGAATGCATGTTACAAACTGTTTGAAGCGTTTTCGTTTTCACTCGTGTTCGATTAATTAACCTACTAAAAACAATCTCTTTTTTATATTAATGCAAGTCGTTTCTGGCACGTAGGTGGTCACAGTTTTAACCTAACCTAACCTACCCATTTTGTTTAAAGAAGAAATTAACCTACCTTTTGATCAGTCGTTCATTTTATGTCACAAACATTGGGATTCTAAAAAAATTCTAAATAAAACATTAATTTAGTCATTTAAAATTTGTCATTTCGTTTATTGTTCTTTTGAAATTTGCTCGAGAAAGTTTTGATTTTTTAATATGCAACCCTTTATTATTATGTAGATTGTTTTATCACCGATGCTCAAAACGGTAAAGGAAATAATATGTAAGTTCCACCAACACAGACGGACTATAACAGGCCCATTTAGACGATTGTCTTAGATCGCACAGAAACAAATCCGTATGAAAGAACTCTGTATCTGGTTTGTATAAATAAAAAATGAACAAAGTTCCCAACTTACCCACGGGTTGACGATGTTTTAGCACTACATGTACCTAATTATTTATAACTATTTGAAAACGTTATAATTATAACAATCGGTAGCAATACAAGTTAGTACAAGTCAAAATGCGGCTGAACTTTTAAATTGCGGACAACTCAACACACGATGCAACTAAGGCAACAAACGCAGATAAGCGGCTGATGATAGCACTGACCTTGCGGGGACACGACTCACTTCGATCAACTTTTGGTACGTTTCGTTCGCTCCAGTATAGGACCCGATTTCACGAAAAAGTGCGATCCCCTTAAAGCTCGGAGAGTTGTGAAAATATGATATTCAAAAAGCTCAAAAGACGCGTTTAATGATCTTGTTTTACAGTCGAAAAGTCAGAAACGACATGATAACTATCATTCAACATTGTAGTTTTATTTTGTAACATTTTTCCCATTTTCTAGTTCTCGATATCCCGACTTTCTCGTCGCTCAGCGACAATATTTTTTCGAATTCCGTAGATTCATTTCCAATGTGCTCAATAGTCGTGTGAGGCACGAAATCTGTGTTTTTTTTTATTACAAAATGTGAATGCCTGAAACTTTGAGGTACGTTGGTCAAGGTTGAGGTGATAACGCACACGATTGATAGCCAGAACAGTGAACAGTAACGTGTGTAAAACTCAGTAAGAATGTCCTTTAGATATGTTCCTCCGCACTCTGTACTCTGTATCCGTAGTTACGTAGGCGAGTTTAGACAAACTCTCTACATTGAAACGTCTGCTAATCGCACAGCTGCCACAATAACCATTACCGAGAGGATAGGCGAGCCTGCTGCACACGCGCGCACGTGCCAGCCGGGTTTTTGCCGGCCAGTCCGTCTCGGCGAGCGCGTCACGTGCTACACTCCTTATTTAATTTCTAATGCTCGCAACTTGAGGCGAGACGTGCCGCTCGGCAAGCGCACAACTGTACAAGTTACAGCAGCGCGCTCCTCCTGCCGGCCAACTTACTGCTTTGAAGAAAGAAAACTTCACATTTATTTAGAGGAAAATGTAGTGGAGATTAGCTGCTGCTGCTGGCGTGGGTTGCTGCTGGTTGCTGTTGCTTTTCTTCCGACGTTTGGCCCCCAAACTGGAACGGACTGGGGCTGCCTTCAGGCGGCTCCTGCCCAACGTGGGGGGGCCGAACGCCTCCTGCCGGAGGCTCTACGCGGGAGTCGTGCGGTCTATGGCCCTTTACGGGGCCCCGGTGTGGGCGCGTTCATTGAGGCGGCGAGCCGCCCACTACCTGAACGCGCCCCAAAAGGTGGTTGCCGTAAGGCTGGCCCGGGGGTACCGCACGATCTCCCGCGAGGCGGCGAGCCTCCTAGCCGGATTGCCTAGGCGATAGTCCTCGCGCGCCTACATGAATGGCGCGCGGAGGTGCTACGCCGGGGGAAACTCCGCTGCCGCGACAAATTGTCGCTCAGCGGACAGACTTCCGGCGGGATCTCATGGCGACATGGAGACAGCGACTGTCGCAACCCTGTGCAGGGCACGCCACGATAGTGGCGATAAGTCCCCTCTTTGAGGAGTGGCTTGAGAGACGCCACGGCATCCTCACCTTCCGCCTGACGCAGGTCCTCACCGGACACGGTGTTTTCGGGAGGTTCCTGCACCGAATCGGGCGGTAGGAAACGCCCGGGTGTTTCCACTGCGAGGATCAACCGGAGGACACGGTGGAGCACACGGTGGAGGTGTGCCCCGCGTGGGCGGAGCACTGCCGTGTCCTCGAAGCGGCGATTGGCGGCGGCAACCTCTCGCGTCCGGCCCTGGTGCAAGCCATGGTCCGGAGCGAGACGGAATGGGACGCCGTCATCTCCTTCTACGAAGCAGTAATGCTAGAGAAGGAGGTGCCGGAACGTGAGAGGGAGAGAACCTCACAGCGTCCCGGCCGCCGCGGGAGACGCCCCTGGCGTCGGGGGCCACCACGTGGCCCCCGGCCACAGTAGACTGAACACACAGAAAACTTTTTAAAGATTACCTAACCGACAGAACACAGTGTGTTAAAATCGGTAACACAACTAGTGAAGAGGTCCCAGTGACATTTGGAGTTCCACAGGGCAGTATTCTTGGACCGACGCTGTTCCTAGTCTATATAAATGACATATGTCAGTTAATGTGTCCACATTCAAAAACTGTTGCGTTTGCTGATGATACGGCTTTACTTTTCAGTGGGAGCTCCTGGCATGAAGTTTTTGACAAAGCTCAGATAGGCATGAACACTGTGATCAGTTGGTTAAATAAGAATTTACTCACATTAAATGTAGAAAAAACGAACCTCATCACGTTTTCCATCCAAACTAATGACAAACCAGATCCCTCTTTGAAAATTGTCTCCCATTCGTGCTCAAATACAAACGACACAATTTGTCAGTGTCCCAACCTTAAAAACACTGAATCTACAAAGTACTTAGGAGTAATTATTGACAGAAATCTTAAATTTCATGATCATGTTAATCTTTTATCAGCGAGAGTGCGTAGACTTATGGTAATATTTAAAGCCTTAAGAAACACTGCACCAAAATCTGTTATAAAATCGGTCTGCTATGCTCTCTGTCAGT
This sequence comes from Xestia sexstrigata, assembly GCA_941918905.2. NCBI lineage: Eukaryota > Metazoa > Arthropoda > Insecta > Lepidoptera > Noctuidae > Xestia > Xestia sexstrigata. Next base: position 25,373,402 of record OW799201.2, read on the forward strand.
CTCAGCTTGAATACTGTATCACCACATGGGGTGGCACATGTAAAACCCATATTTTAAAAGTGGAGAGTGCACAAAGAGCACTCCTAAAGGTTAGTTTGTTTCTACCTTTTTATCACCCAACCACTGATCTCTATTCGAAATGGGAGGTACTTACTGTGAGGCAGCTATTCATCCTGAGAACGGTTATGAAACAACAAGCTTTTGAACCAGAAATAATCGGAAATAAACGTCGCAAATACGTAGTCTGTTCTTCATCGTCATTCAAAACCAAGTTTGCACATCGGTTTTTCTGCTACCAGGGTTCAAATTTATACAATAAAGTAAATCGAGCCTTAGCGCTATATCCCTTGCCAAAAACCAAATGTAAGTCTTTGGTTTCGGACTGGTTAAAAAATTTGGATTATAATTTTACAGAAAGTCTACTTCATTCAAATTAAATTAGTACGACATGCGTTTATAACTTGCACCAAAACCCTCTCACGTACACATCGACACACTACACCTGACACTCAACACTACACATTAGCATTATACACTCTCATAGACACACACAATACACACCACACAGGCGCCTTGATTAACTTTTGGTTAATTGTTTCTTTTTAACTTCTACCTCCCAAAATTATAATATGTATTTGTTCATAAATCTCCTTAGCTATAACATTGTATTCTATTATACTCGCCGTCTGTCCGTCTCCGCCGACGGTGCGTTCGTGTTCCACGCGCACCTCTAAGAGAGTCGGCAAAAGAACGGGGTCCGCATGGGGCGACGCCTGCCGGGGCTGCGGGACTGTTCGAAAGAGATACCGTGGCTCCGGAACACAAAGGGAAAAGAAGGAACAGGGATAGGTTTTAGTGAGTAAAAGTCTGACACTCCTTTCCACTCCGCCCAGAGTGGGAGGAGGTCATTTGATGATTTCTCATCCAAAAAAAAAAAAAAAAATGGTAATAGTCACTGCTCGGAAACAAGGAACCAAAGGACCCCTAAATACATTCTTTGTCAATGTAGCCCCGCAAGAAATTAACAAACTTGTCAAAGAAATAAAGTTCATATAGGTACAACCAGAAAGTCACCATAGAAGAACCAATAAGAAAAACGACTGTGGTATAATGTCAAAGGTGCCAGCAATATGGACACAGCATAAATAACTGCATGAGGCCGTAGAGATGCCTGAAACGGGCCGCCGGGGCACACAAAACCACCATGTGCCCAATTAATAAAAACACCCCAGCGGTATGTGCGCTGTGCTGAGGAAGTCGTTCTGCTAGCTACAGAGGATGTCAGGTCTATAAGTAAATTGTAGCAAGAAAGCATATTGGAAACGAATGATAGCCACATCCGTAAACAAGACCCACTCAGAAAGTACTGAAAAACACACTACAACTGATTTATTTATTTAGTACAGTACTTAAAACCAATAACACTAAATTAAATACCAAATTCTTTTACTCGGTACCACAAACATTCGAACATTATCGTCTGATGAGCCCCAAACTGTCACAGACACGACAATCGTTGACCCTGTAAGTAACCCCAGGGCTACCCAACCAAAAAGTCGCTAGTCAGGCGTAAAAGAAGGCTTGGAACATTGAACAGCTTCACTGTAGACAGTGAAGCTGTTCAATGGATCTAATAAAACTGTTATGTAGTAGACCTATCAGAAACACAGACAACATATCCAAGAAATAGCATTGACCACACAAAACCACAGATAACACAGAAAGACAAAGTTTACCATAAAGAGTCACAAAGAATAAATACAAAAAAACTACGTTGACCTTGAGTCACAGAGAACATATTTGCCAAAAATAGAACTCGAACAGGAAAATAAAGATAGCTTAGAAGCACTTTTACGAAGACAAAATGAAAGGATCGACCAACTCATATCGCTTCCTTAATGATGTCGTTACGTATTGCTATCTGGAATATTAATGGCCTAACGCCAAATAAATAAGAACTAGAAGTACTGCTTGAAGTAGGTATTATAAAATTTTATGATCTTGAAAGATATTAAAATCGATATTGCTCTGATAGCAGACACCCATCTGAATGATCGTAAGAGTTTGAAGATGGACAACTACTGCGTATATTGTACCAATCATCCTGATACCACATCACACGGAGGGTCTGCAGTTATTGTAAAAAGTAACATCAAACACCACCTCCACAGCCAGTTCCAAGAGGACTGGATGCAGGCTTCTACCATCACTATATACAAGTGTATGGGCCCTATTAATGTAAGCACTATCTTCTGCCCACCAAAACATAATTCGAAATATAAAAAAAAGGACGAAAAAGAAAAATGACTGTTGGGACAAGCCCGCCACACTATTCCCAAACCACTGTAACTCCTGAAAGCCAAAATCAACTGTGGCGACCACTAGAAAAGCGCCAATGAAGCTCGACGAAGTCCCAGAGAATGAATTTAACTGTCTTGGACCCCTCAATGAAATTAATCAGTAAAGTATAGTGGAGGAGTAGGAAAAAAACCGTAATTTCCACTTCCCTCCATATCAGCAGGAGACAGAACGAAACAAGGCCAATAGGCACAAAGAGACGTTTACAACTGGGATAGGCCCAGTTGCCTAGCACCACGGATAAATATTAACATTAATGGGTCCTAAGTTGAGAGCTGTTATATTTGATTCCAATAATAGGTTTGGCAAAAACGCTTGAACGCACGGAAATTTGTTCTAGTTTCCACAAGGTATAGTTAATAACTCCGGATGTACAACCATGTCCTGGCCAGCCGTTTACGAACGGATGGAAAGAACTGGTGGAGGTGTCGGCCCTTGATGGAATTATCCCACCTACCTTGCCATTCAGACAAAAGTTCCTCCCAGACGTCGGTCTGTGTTTGAATAATCTAGCAATCTTATCACGGTCACGTAGGGTTAAAAAGTCTGCGTCCGTCTCACGTGCGTTATAGTACATTGCAGCCCGTCGCTGCACTTCAAGATCGACTGGAAGTACACCTGCAAGTACCGGTAAGGCTTCAGTACTAACCGTCCTATACGCTTTGAATAAGAATATCAAAGCCAAACGCTGGCTTTGAAGCAATTTACGTCCTACCGCTCCTATGGTGGCCCTATCGGCCCAAACAGGTGCCCCGTACCACATACGCCCCAAGTAAGTAGCCCCTTAGATGGTCTTTAAAGTTATAAATGACAGACCCCAGACCCTCTCGTTAAGGCAAAAAAGTTCTTTTTAGCTTTTTCACCAACAGTTTTATAATTATGATCTATAAATGATTTTTTTTCTCTAAAACCAAACCAAGGTAGCACACGGATTGCTTTCTTTTCACCGGAACGTTATTAAATTTAATACTAGGCCACGATTTAAGATTACCTTTTAAAATTAGTTGATAAGTTTTTTGCGGTGCAAAGGTCAGACGGTTTCGATCACCCCACTGAGATATTAATCGTAGGCAAGTGTCAGCTAAATTCTCGAGACCAGCCCGAGTACTCGACTGAATGAGCAGCAGGCCGTCGTCCGCGTAGCCGGTTAATGAACAGCCGGGAGGAAAGGGAATCGCAAGTAAATCATCAAAACCTAAATTCCATACATACGGAGCGATTACCGACCCCTGAGGACATCCCATGGTAAGGAAGGGGCTTTGACATCGAATAATGTCCGAGTTTGAGTTTCGCGGAACCATTTAAAAAGTATGAATAAACAAGATTATATATGTTTTTATAGCAGCCACGATTCTTCAGTTTAAGTAGTAGCATCGGCCACCATGCGTTATCAAAGGCTCCGGAAATATCTAAAAAGATTCCAACCACGTACTTGTGTTCCGAGTTATTAACAATTTTTCTAACAAAAAGTGCCGCGTCTACGGTAGATTTTCCCACGGTGAAACCGAATTGGTTGTTATGAAATTTTGGCCCATCTGGCAGCAAACGCCGAACGATAAGGCGATCCAGGAGTTTTCCTAAAGATGGCAGTAGGGTTATGGGCCTGTACGACTTAGGTCGTCCGGTGGCTTATCACCACTTTTTGCAATTATTCTTATAAAGCCACATCGCCATACGCGAGGGAAAACGCCGTCCGCAATGCATCGGTTAAAAACAGATAGAATGGCGTCGCCCGCTGTTTTACACGCTTCTATTATCATCCGATTAGATATTTTATCTTCACCTGATGATTTGTTAAGAGGCAGTTTCCTGACAACATTAATGAATTTGTCAATGGATGGAAGGTCTGACGCTGGTGATTCAGGTGGCACAGCAGCCCACGCTCTGATCTGTTGATGGTGGTCATTGTCGTTTACCGGCGAATCATCAGGTATCAGACTATTTAATAGAACTTCGGTTGTTTCCTTATTACCGGTGATGTGTTTATTATTTACTTTAATGTTCTGGACAAACGCCAGGTCGACTGATCGATTAGCTTTGAACTCGTGATACAAAGGAGACCACGGACCTTCTTTATCTAATTTTTCTACTATTTTTCGCTCTCTTCTAGTAAATTACCCTTGGATTTTTCCACCGATGCTCTGCAGCGGGACTTAGCATCACTATGCGTATTTAAAGCAAAGTTAAGTGGGTCTACGGTGACCTTTTGTTTTTTAAGCTTGTTTAAATGTCTACGCGCTTGGCGATAGCTTTTACGTTGTTCAATTAAGTAGTCACACCACCAATCACATCTATGGATGTTCGTCATAGATGCACGACCAATGGCGATGTCAGCACAGTAAGTGAAGGTGTCTGACATAACTTCAGCACTTTCTTCAGCTGACAGCCCATCACGAATGAAGTCTTTGGCGTGACACGCAGAAAGCGAGCTAAAGAATTCCCAATTCGCGCCTTTACTTTTATATCTAAAATTACCAGTGATAGGAGATGGACCTTGAGAAGACATCGGAACAAATTCGTACACGATCAGGCGATGATCACTACAAGACGCATCTGGTAGGACACGCCACCTATCCAAGCGTACGTCTGCACTAGAAAGTGTGACGTCAATACAAGATTCGCCCATTGGGCTGCAAAAAGTAGGTGGTGCATCAGGGGTATTATGAATTTATATGTTCATTTCAGCTATAAAATCTTCAACAGCACAACGTCGGTCTAAATCCGTAGACCTAACCTTGCCATACCACAGAGACGATGGCGCGTTAACATCGGCGCCAACGATAACTTTACGGCCCGCGAGTGACTGTAAGACATAAATAAATAAATAATAATATTTAATCCAAAAAATATAAGGTAAACGTTTACAGTTTTTCTTAAATCTATGTCAAGTTTACCCATGCTTTGAGCCTGAACTAGGTAATCCTGTGTTTCAGGCGCTTTGAGGTAACATTAATTGATTAAATAATCATAAATCATATTAATATTATTGGTACCAGTGTAAAAAGTGTAAAAATTTAAAGAAGTCGGTTAAAAATAACAATAATATGGACAATATTTACTTTAGCACAAGTAATAACTTCTCTGTATCTTCATAGAACATAGTTTGAAAAGCTTCCTTAAAGATTTTCTTTCTTTACATGACGGGGGTTATGTATATGAGGAGCAACAGGGTCTGAGTATTGAAAGTAACAGCTCACAACGTAAACTTTAAAAGAAGCTGATGAGACTTCCGCAACGGCACAAGGGGCGTCATGAGGTTACGCAAAGACGTTACTGTAAAGTTAGAAGAACGCGCCACGTAAATTACGGCTCGTGCTTTGCTGTCCAGCTGAACTACTTTGTGACGTATGCGAGCGTTCTGGTATTGTTCTTGAACAAGTACTATGTCTAAGTTATAATCGATAATTAATTTGTCTAATTCAGAGGTCGCCACCCTATCGTTGTGGAGATATAATTGTCCTATAGTTAAACTATCCATTATTGTAGTAGCTGGTGTTGAGGATTAACTGTTCGAGCTTAAGTTTGTAGGTGGTCGGTACACTCGGGAGACCCGCAACGATGGTCAAACGGTTTTTTAAAACGTTTACACAACGTTTATATAATTTAAATTATCCTTGTGAGGGCAGTTATTTGTTTCATGTGCTTCGGAGCAGTTAGCACAGGTAGGTGATTTATTAACGCAGTGTTTCTTAACGTGACCAAACTGTTGGCAATGTAAACAACGAATTACTTCGACATCATCGATGAAACGGCAAGTCGCCCAATCAATAAATAATTTATCCTTGGTGGACACTAAATGTTTACGAACTGTGGACCCGATTTCAACGCCTATCCACTTGCGACCGTTATTTAAGGAACGCCTACGAATAATTTTAGTTGACTTAATAAAATCATCTTCATTTATTGGCAGCTCGTCTTTAATGTTTTGACGGTATAGCGCGTGCAGAAAAGCATTGTCTTCCATTGAGGATGGGACGTCCTTAACTAATATACGAGGCCTTCGGCCTTTCGGTTTTTCACGTCTTAAGCCGGCGGACCTAATAGCATCGACCGATTGCTACTTTTTTAATTTGATTGTAATACAACGCCACATTTCGTGGTTTTCTTAACGCCTACTAATTGAAATCCGTCGTCACTAGACTTAATCGCTTTCATAAGGGCTTGTTTAGTCGCGGACGATGACGAGTAATCGGCTAACCGCTCAGCAGTAGGGTAGGCGACCACGCACGGAAGGGGGCGCGCGTCTCAACCGCTGGCGCAACTTTAGGTAGACGAAGTTTTAAAAAATCCACATACGAAGTTTTTTTACAATTACTAGTATTGACATTAGTATTAGGATTTAATTTAATTTTATCCAATTCCCGTTAGGTATTGGCTAATATGGTTTCGTTGGAGGGTGATTTTATGGCTAACAGAGAAACAATGGCCGTTACGCGGTGAGTCATGTCCATGGTGGCTGATTTATTTGCGACATTAACAAGGAGAGATAATAAATAAAGGACGAGAGTTGAAAAAATGTATTGACAAACACAAATGTATAACAATAGCAACAGGCGAACCAACTTACTGGCCAACTGACGTTAATAAGATACCCGATCTAGTAGATTTCTTCATTGTAAAGGGACTGTCTGATGTATATTTTGATGTGGAATCATCACTTGATAGCGTGTTTGACCACACCCCTATCATAGCAACATTTAGTGTGTCGGCAATACACAGAGCACAGAGGCCAGCATTGTATAATCACAAAACAGACTGGGATGCATTCACTGAATATTTGAAAGATGAAGTCAACTCATAGGTCAAACTTAAAACAGAAGAAGATATAGATGCAGCAACGTTCTATATCACAAATCTCACACAAGTTGCTGCGTGGTGTGCTATCCCAACATTAAACTTCTCCACCCATAAAAACAATATACCGTAGTGAAAATACAACAAACTGGAATAAAAACGGACACAACGAAGGCAATTACACACAATCAGGTCCAATTTAGACAGGGCAGAATACAATAGAATTACTAGAGAACGAAAAGAGCTAATCAAAGAAAATCAGAATACATCTTTTCAAGAAAAACTTTCCACGCTATCAGCTCATATGAAGGACAACTGCTCATTATGGAAAATAACTAGGAACTTTAAAAGACCATTTAGCCATGTTCCACCTCTAAGGGTCTCTTCCAACGATCCGTGGGCTAGAAGTGGAAGCGAAAAGCTGAGCTTTTCGCTAAACACCTAAGCAAAGTTTTCACTCCAAACTAGTCATTTATGACAGAGTTTAAAGAAGAAATTGATCGAATGATCAATAGTGACCAGCAGTTATCACCACCGCTGAAACTTGTCACTCCAAAGGAACTAGCACGAATAATTCGTTACTTGGAAAACAAAAAAACTCCTGGCTTTGACCTAATAACGGGTGAAGTCCTTAAGCAACTGCCTAGAAAAGCAATAGTATTTTGAACAATGCTATGTGATACCATTTTTAGAATTCAGTACTAATCCGAAGCTATGGAAAATATCCCAAATCTGAATGATTGCAAAACCAGGGAAACCACCAACAGAACCTAGCGTATACAGGCCCATAAGTCTTCTCCCTATTCTATCAAAGGTATTCGAGAAGATTATATTGCTAAGACTAAAAAACCATATCTCATCGAACAGGAAAAATAGTGTGAAACGCAGACTAACAGACAATTTCTGTCATAATTCCACTGAACCACATACACCATATCCTGGGCCTTATAATACTAGGACCCAGGCACTGGAAAAACAAATGGCAGATTTAGCCCAACAATTATTACAAGCGAAAAGCGAGATAATATGCCTTAATAAGCAAATAAATGCTTTAGAGCAAGCAAAAGATAACAGTGATTCGTCATCCCAATACAACAATACAGAAATATCCAAACGCACGAAGACCAAATTATGCATCCTGACCAACAGTAACTCGTATGGCACTTTGGGAGATGTAGAACATAAATTTGGCTGTCAATTTAATTACTGTCGCCATATTTTACCGCATTGTAGTATACAACGATTACTGCAGGATATTGACATCAAATTATTGGAGTATAACATGAATGACTACTGTGTCATCATGTTAGGAGAAGATGTTAGAGGCACAAATAACTACATTGGGTTGGTGAAAACAATAAGGGAATCTTTAGCACGTATACCAACACAAATGTAATATTATGTACTCCCACTTACATTTGCGGGGCGCTTATTCATAATTATAAAATTGAAATATTTAATAACCTATTAAGTCTCGAATTGCAAAACAATCATTATGATTTTTTTTTTTATTGAAACCAAAACCTCAGTTCGATATGTTCTCTAATAAAACAGGGAAAATTAATATAAATGGAATTAAAAATATTTATAGGACTATTTTAGATAGTATAAATATTGATCTACTTAATACCACCACTGTTGAACAAACAAATCTACTAAATGTTCCTGATCAAGATAATTCATTGAGTTTTTTTCGTGAGTAGTCATACATATAATAAACAAACTGTATTATCAAAGGAAAACTGTGGAAGCAATATGTGTAAAACTTTGACGTAGATAGTCAAAGTTTTACATTTTTCATCAAAATCTATGTGGAGTAAACAGCAAGAAGGACGACCTTGAAATCTATTTGTGCCAATTGAACAAAGAAACAGATTTTATCTGTATTAGTGAACATTTTTAAATCAATCATTAGCAGCCCGGTTTAGTTTAATTAATTATAATTTGAGTTCCTTTAACACTAGATTAAATAAAAACGTGGAGGTACTTTGATCTTGACATTAAATGACAAGAAGGTTGAAGACTTACAAATCTGTAAACAACTTTATAAAATTAACTGTTTTGAAGTTTGTGGTGTAAAGGATTTGGAGACAAATACTTATATTATTTGTTGCTACAGAATTCCTGAGAATAGTAATATGAAAAGTTTTATGCAGACTTGAACAGCTGTTACAACATCTTATCAATAAACAATGTATAATTTGTGGTGATTTTAATATTAACTTATCAAAAGATGACTCATAACGACATTCCTTTCTATCACTCCTGACATGTTACAACTTTCGACATTTAATTCACTCAGATAACATATTTCGACGCAATAATTCAAGTTCGTGTATAGATAATATATTGACTAATATTGATGAGACAATTATCAAAAGTGTAGACACAGACCACAATGGTCTATCTGACGGGCATGCGGGCCTTTTCTGTACATTATCACTGGAAAAAGTAGCCTACAGGAAAGATCAAAGTTATAAGTACATTGAGAGAAGATTATGTAATGAAAGGAACAAGTCTTGTTTTAGGCAAAAGTTGTTAGAAGAAAACTGGTGCGCAAGTACATTCATTGACAAACTCAGTGAACTACATTCAAACACATTTAATAAGAAGAAAGTAAAATAAATACAAAAAACAGCAACAAGTCTAAATGGTTAACTACGGGAATAAGAGTCGCTAGTAAAATGTGACAAATTTTGTTGACAATGAAAATTGTGACGATTCAATAGTAAAATATCGTAGTAATTATTTTAGGGTATATAGAAAAGTAGTACGACATGCAAAACGACTAGTAGTAAGAACGGAAATAAAACTAGCTCAGAATTCTGGTAAAGTTATTTGGAAAATTGTAAATAGCAAGAGGAATCCAAAAAAAACTGTAAATGACAATTTGATACTGCCCGTGGTGCTGCTCGACGAGGTGGGCAAGCTCTTTGAAAGAGTAATTGCAAACCGCCTCGCCGAGCACCTTTCGGGGACGGGGCCGGATCTTGCGGAACACCAGTTTGGTTTCCGCAAGGGGCGCTCTACGGTGGACGCCATCATGCGCGTGAGAGCCCTCACGACGGGGGATGCGGTGTGCAGGGGTGGGGTTGTCTTGGCGGTGTCTCTCGACATCGCCAACGCCTTCAACTCCATGCCCTGGAGCTGCATAAGGGAGGCACTCCGGTATCACCGGGTGCCGACCTACCTCCGTCGAGTGGTCGGGGACTACCTGACGGACAGGGCAGTCATTTACCCCGGTCGCAGTGGAGAATGGAACCGGCGAGAGATGCCTTGAGGCTGCGTGCAGCCCACTACCTCAACGCGCCCCAAAAGGTGGTAGCCGTAAGGCTGGCCCGTGGGTACCGCACGATCTCCCGTGAGGCGGCGTGCCTCCTTGCCGGATTGCCGCCATGGGATCTGGAGGCGATAGTCCTCGCGCGCCTACATGAATGGCGCGCGGAGGTGCTACGCCGGGGGGAAACTCCGCTGCCGCGACAAATTGTCGCGCAGCGGACAGACTTCCGGCGTGATCTCATGGCGACATGGAGAGAGCGAATGTCGCAACCCCGTGCAGGGCACGCCACAATAGTGGCGGTAAGTCCCCTCTTTGAGGAGTGGCTTGAGAGACGCCACGGCGTCCTCACCTTCCGCCTGACGCAGGTCCTCACCGGACACGGTGTTTTCGGGAGGTTCCTGCACCGAATCGGGCGGGAGGAAACGCCCGGGTGTTTCCATTGCGAGGATCGACCGGAGGACACGGTGGAGCACACGGTGGAGGTGTGCCCCGCGTGGGCGGAGCACCGCCGTGTCCTCGAAGCGGCGATTGGCGGCGGCGACCTCTCGCGTCCGGCCCTGGTGCAAGCCATGGTCCGGAGCGAGACGGAATGGGACGCCGTCACCTCCTTCTGCGAAGCAGTAATGCTAGAGAAGGAGGTGGCGGAACGTGAGAGGGAGAGAACCTCACAGCGTCCCGGCCGCCGCGGGAGACGCCCCGGGCGTCGGGGGCCACCACGTGGCCCCCGGCCACCGTAGGCGCGGGCCTGTGGACGGTGGGCTATGGGCTAGCTCGCCGTCCGTCCGTCTCATGACGACAGGCCGTGTCGACGGCGCGTCCGTGTTCCACGCGCGCCTCAAAGAGAGTCAGCAAAAAGGAAGGGGTCCGAAAGGACCGATGCCTGCCGGGGCTGCGGGACTATTCGAAAGAGATACCGTGGCCCCGGAACACAAAGGGCGATGAAGGAACATGGATGGGTTTTAGTCAGTAAAAGTCTGACACTCCCTCCTGCTCCGCCCAGAGCGGGAGAAGTCATTTGATGATTTCCCATCCGAAAAAAAAAAAAAAAAAAAAAAGGATAGTAATAATAAAATAGTGCATAATCCCTCCGAAGTTACTAATATTCTATTGGAAAAGTTCTGCAATGATTCGAATTTTATCATGAGTAACATTAATACGGCAAGAGAGTATTTACAAAATCATGGGATAAGAGTAGAGGAGGATATAATCTTTGAACCCGTTACACTTACCGATGTTTTTAAACTAGTTAAGTCTATGGAGAGTAAAAATTCTTTTGGCCATGATTAAATTCCCATAACTATCATAAAAGAAAACATTGATGTATTAGCTAGCCGCTTGACCGATTAATAAACGAATATGTTAATAAAGGTGTTTTCCCAGAGCAATTTAAATTATCTAGAGTACTACCTATACATAAAAAAGGCTCTAAAATAGATCCAGGGAATTATAGGCCTATCTCTTTGTTGCTCGTATGTGCTAAAATATTTGATAAAATTATGAAAGTGAGGCTTATTTGTCAGTTGAATAAATAGTAGTTGATATAAATTATAACCGACCAACAATTTGGTTATCAAAATAATGTAGGAACAATAGATGCTATTGGCATGCTAATTGATGATGTAGTATGTAATTTGAATGCTAAATTAAAACTAGCAGAACTTTTCCTCGACCTAAGTTCTGCGTTCGATACAGTGGAACATTGTATTCTTCTGAATAAGTAAGATTTCTATGGCATTAGAGGAAATGTGTTGAACTTATTTAGATCCTATCTACATAATAGAACGCAGTATGTGGAAATTAAAACAGTTCAAGAAGATGGGCATAAAAAACTACACAAATCAGACACGGTTATTATAAATAAAGGTGTACTACAAGGATCAGTTCTAGGCCCTGTCTTTTTTATTATATTTATAAATGATCTGATAGCTTACATGAAAAGTATTTCAGATGATACTAAACTTGTAGTTTTTTCCGATGACACAAGCGCTATTTATAGCTAGCGACAATATAAAAAATTTAGAAAAGAAGATTAATTTTATTCTATGTGCTCTTAAGAAATGGTTCACTATGAATGATCTAAAACTAAATCTAAAAAAGACGCAATGTTTAATATTTAAATCGACCGTGAAGAACAAAGATACTATCAAAGTACATTTATTAGGGAATAAAGTGGATAACGAAAGTAAGTGGAGTAATTTAAGTGGATAATGTAAAATTTTTGGGCGTACAAATAGATGCAGTTTTAAATTGGAAGAAGGAATTGGAAGTGGTCACTAACAATATGAGTAGTGCTCTCGGGAGTCTTAGATATGAATTAACCATTGCTCACCTCAGAATGGTATATTTTGCACTCATAGAGTCTAGACTTAGATATAGAATAAAGTTCTGGGGCAACAGCTACCAATACAACATGAATGCTGCTTTCGTTTTACAGAAAAGGGCCTTGAGAACTATGCTTCGCATTGAACAAACGGAGTCTTGTAGAGATCATTTTAAGAAACTGCACATTCTCACAGTGCCATTCTGGTCCTGCTTAGTCATTTTATTAAAATATCCATAAGTTTAAGACAGAAGAACAGAGACATATCAGAACAATAACGCGAAGAAAGGATCATACAGCCTAAGCTTAACGTCGTTAAACATGCCTCAAGAGTGAAATCAGTAAATATGTTCAATAAATTGCCTGTACAACTTCAAAACTCTATGAATCCAAACAAATTCAAGAGAAAATTAAAGTCATTGTTATTGAAGAAATGTTATTACGGCATAGAAGAGTTTCTCAAAGATAATAAGTAGTTCGAACTAATATTGATTATATTTTTATTGACTTTAAATAACATATTTCAGCATTATATCATGACTACATCTTAATAATTTTTTTGGCATACATTTCTTTGAATTTATATTGACATTTTTAATATTTTTTTTTACGTCAAGATAATGTTATGACCAGTGTGGAATGTATTATTATCAAATTTTGATGACTTTATGATGATTAGGTATTTAATTTTGTGTTACATTTAATATTGTTTTAGCGAACAGTGGTTCGACACAAATGTAAATTGGTTGAAGAATAATAATAAATAAATAAAAACCAGTCCTGAACGAAAACAAGATTATACCTGATCACCAGTATGGATTTCGGAAAAAACAGTCTGTAGATTAAGTACATCGTGTGGTTCACAAAATTACCCGAAGCGGTTAACTGATAATATTATTTTGAGTGCGGTTCTTATTCTCGGTTTTATGCTCAGTTGATAGCAATAGCCTCGCCTTCTATTACATAGGTCTTAAAGAAAACAGGCAAAACGTGGGTGTAGTTACTATAGCGTACACCTCTACCTAACCTTTCAGGCATTTCAGGCGTGATGTTATGTTACAAAGCAATGACGTGCCCAAATCTGTGGCACTAGGTCGCCCGGCTATTGCGTTTAATCTATGCTAGCTCCCTGCTGATCCCCAATCCATCCATCGCGCCACATTCCAAGCTGCGCATTAATTTGAGGATCACGTGATCCCCTGCTCGCTGTGGCGGTCTATATAGGCGGGCATTATTCAGCAATTACATACGAATGCTGTTTACGTAGCGCACATAAAAGGTTATATTCAATTTCTACGTACATTACTCGAATTAATGTCGCCAGTACAGAAAGCAATTCTCTTTATATCAGCAATCAAAGCGTGTTGTCTAGCTCCGTACATGTCGGTGTCTCCACGAGCCATATAAACTCGCCCAGCCACATAAACAATGTTATAATGTCACAGATTATGTAACATACAAACACTTGACTCCTTACATTGTTCCCTGACGCACGCACACAGGCGCGTAGAGGGTGTACCTATATTATAGGAGAAGTAAGAGGACACACAGAAGTGTTGTCTTTAGTACATCGTGTCTGCAGTCGCGCATGTGTGCGTGCGGCGCGCGACGACGCAGTGCTCGGAGTGCTCACAATGGCACATTCGCCTCACAGCGTACAGTCGCACAGCCGACACTATTATATTCTTCTCGTTTCATCTGAAATGAGTCGCGCTCTCGACGTGTAATTAATTGCACTCCAACTTAACGCGAGGGAGGGGAAGGATCACTCCATGTAATGAGAAGAATTCTTCCACAAGCTCGTATTTACATTTGGAGATTACGTTTGCGTGTCTATTCTGTGTGCTATCTACATACAGATGTGACACGGCAGCGAATAAAGTATTGAAATGAAGAAGGATACGATATGAGTTTCGTAGCATACAATATTGGCAAGAATAATTATGTTGTGAGTAAAAATAATCTAATTCTATTACTAAAAAGGCTCATAAAACGAAAGGCACACAAAATAAAAGATAAAATATGTTGGGAAGTGAATCTCGGGAAAAACCAAGATTAATCCGTAAAACAAAGCCGATAATGAAAAGTATTACAAAGTTCCCTAATGGATATATTTTATATTCATTCGAATACAGAAGCACTTCCGTATTCTAAGCGTCTTCCAAGTATTCCATTGGTCGTTATTGCGCAGGAAATGTTTCACTATTAAACAGTTATTTTTATTATTATGTAATGTGAGCTCACACAGATTATTACATAATGTTCTTATCGTGTTGATGTACCTGATACCCCATCTCTTTAGCGTGTGTGTGTGTGAGTGAGAATGTCACCTCAACTGTACAAGGTGACGTACGTCTGTTGGGCCGCCTCCTGATGCCTCCTGCCTGCCACCTGTGGGTGCCATAACTCCGAAATGATGATACCGCAGTGAGCACGCGAATACCGCGCGTAATGAAAGCGAGCACTTAAACTTTACAGCCTATCACTGAAACATCCCTTGAAAGGTACCCTAATGTAATACATCCTGTAGATGGAATATAAAACTACAGATCAACCACAGAGCGACACAAAATACAGACAGACCACGTGTAGTGCGGAATTGAAGTTACGTAGTAGACGACCGGCACGACGAAAACAGTTTTTTTATGGATTCAGTTATGTGCAGGTGGAATTAGGAAGCTGCTGCCACCATCTATTTATCCGATACCGGTAAAGCCCAAAAATACGGATATGTGTTTAACCTTTATGTATGTGTGTGTCCGTTTCTTTGTTCCGTCGCAACTTCTAAACGGATGAACCGATTTTGATAAATTATACGTTGTTAGATTTGTCTTGGTAGCGCGTGAGTCACATTAAACGTAAGGTGCCATAATTATATTGGGGGTGAATATGTTTTTTTTCCTACCTCATTAAGTGGGGTATCAAATAAAGGGTTTTAAATGCTGATTACCAACATATATATATTAGTCGGAATGTCAGGATTTATTCCGTTAGGCTCGTACATCATGTGGGCAGAAGATGGGTTTCTTGCAATGAAAACACATTCAAATTCAAAATCGAAATTATTTATTTCAATCAATTTAGTATCAAGCACATTTGATATAAAAATTAACAATTATAAAATTAAAATTTCAATCAATAAAAATAATTTAATCAATACCGACTGGTCGACACTTCGTGTGACCAGGGGGCTGGCATTTTCTTTGGCCAAAGAATTAGCATTGCCATTCAACGTGGCAATGCTGCCAGTCTACTGGGTACGTTTCCGAGTGACAGCGATGCGGAGGAGTACTTTGACGCTTATTGACGTCGTTGTATATATGGAGGTTCTTACTTTTAGTTTTTATTTTTGTAATTATATACAGGGCGTCCCACGAATATGCCACATGGAGGGAAAGTACCTTGAATATTGTAGATGGAACATTTTACTGAAAGAAGACATTATTTGAATTTAAAAAACAATTTAAACTGCATTCATAGATATTTAAATAATTACATGGTTGAACCGGGAATCGAACCCGTTACACGAGAAAAATAATCAACCTGTAGCTTTATCATACCGATCGAAAGGCTTCATCATAAGGATTATTTTTTGCTAAATAACACAGTGTCAGTAATAAAAGGAAGACCATGAATTTTAACATTTTTCAGGCGGCATTTGAATACGGAAAGTTATTTGAAAATACTTGAGATTTGAGAAATGAGATAAATAATCTTCCGGCTGCAGAACGACAAAACCTTACTTTTCAGCAAGATGGGGCTCCGGCTCATAACAGTCACAGAACACGGGACTATCTCAATGAACACTTTCATCCCTAGATCGGGACAAATAAGATGGCCGCCGAGATGTGGCCGAGATCCCCAGATCTAGCCCCGTTAGATTATTTTTGATGGGGTTATGTAAAAAACTTGGTTTACAAGAACCAGTATGAAAGTGTCTACGAGCTACAAACAGAAGTAAGACGTATTATTCTAAATATTCACCACAACAAGAACGAAAAATCGACAGGGAACGAAATAATCAAAAAAGTGAGACTTTGCATTCAACTCATTTTGAGCATTAAATTTGATAAATTGATTAATTTTGTATTAAAAATGTTAAAATTCATGGTCTTTCTTTTATTTCTGACACTGTGTTATTTAGCAAAAAATAATCCTTATGATGAAAAATCTGTATGCCTTTCGATCGGTATGATAAAGCTACAGACTGATTATTTTTCTCGTGTAACGGGTTCGATTCCCGGTTCAACCATGTAATTATTTAAATATCTATGAATGCTGTTTAAATTCAAATAATGTCTTCTTTTAGTAAAATGTTCCATCTACAATATTCAAGGTACTTTCCCTCCATGTGGCATATCCGTGGGACGCCCTGTATAGTTCATGACATTTGTCGAAATTGAAGTTATTATTAATCAAGCTGTTTTTGTTTTTTAAGTATCTTAATAAATCCTATGGAAGAATATTAAATCCACGTTTGCACCATTTAATCAATTAAATAATATAATATTTAAGGAATGGGGGGAGGCCTTTGCCCAGGAGTGGGACAGCTCAGGCTAATTAAAAATAAATAATTAATAATAATATAAATTAAAACAAAAATTCCAAAATTATAATGTAAATGACTAAAATAAAAATTAACAATTATAAAAAATTGAAATTTGTATCACAATAAGTACAAAAATAATTACTTAAATACATAAAATAAATTAAAACTCCAAAATTAATTGTAATTTTAATAAATGACTCAGATTCTCAGACAAATGACTCAGAGGCAGGTGTAATAATTAGTCTTAACTATTGGGTTAAGACTAATAATACACCTGCCTCTGATTCATTTGTTTGTTTGTCATAACATTAACCATAATTATAACAATGCTTAATGTACCGACAATCAAACATGTTGGCAAATACGCTCAGGATGTTGTTGGAGGTAGCCCGAAGCCTGCGCCCCAGAGATGTGCACCGCTGCAGTGCCGGGGCAGCCCCAACGGCACCCTGAACGCATTATTATACTGAACACGCAGACCGTTGTACTGCTTCTGGGTATATGACCCCCCACAGGTTGGCTGTGTACAGGGGCCGTGTACGTTTTGTACGTCCCTGAGGCCCTACTCTCTAACGTTTTGTCCGTATATTCGGATCTATCCGTTTCTCTCAATCGTACTCATCTGCAGACGTGCGCAAGAGAGACGGATAGATCCGAATATACGGACAAAACGTTAGAGAGTAGGGCCTCAGGGACGTACAAAACGCTCTGAAAAGAGTTATTTCGACGCCCCCCAAGCATCAAACAAACCTGCGGGCGACCATATTGGGCCTCACAGACAACGCCCTCCGCTCCCTATCGATATCTGCATCGTCCCTCAGGTCAGAAGTCACGATATGCCCGAAATATTTAAACTTTTGAACTCTTTGTAACTTGACACCGTTCATTCTGATAGGTGAAACAGATTCCGGGCAGCTCCAACCCCTGGCCTGAAAGACCATGTATTCGCTTTTCTTTGAGTTACAGAGCAAACCGTGATCAAGTGCGTATCGCTCGCAGATGCCCAGCAGCCTGGACAGACTACACACCGAGGCGCTCAGCAGCACCGTCGTCGTCGTCCGCATAACTAAATAATATTGGTGACACAAACACCGCCAATATGGCAGCCGACATGTGTACTACTGAGCTCCTCTATCAGTGCGTTAACGAACAGGTTGAAGAGCTTTGGCGAGGTCAGTCCTCTCTGCCTCACCCCGCACTCTTACACCTAGACGTACGACGTACGTACTACCACTGGCGCACTTGCGATTCATTCCAAGCCCATACTAATATTATATGTTTGAAAATAATAAGAAATGGCAAATCGTGTAAAAAGTAAAAAAAACTAATAATAAAAGTTAAATTGTCTGTGCGTAAAAGATTTTTTGATTTTTTTATTGCAACTCATCAACCGCTACAGTTAAAATTTAATTAAGCCTTCCGGTAGCCTAACCATGTGTGTGAGCTATCCACAAAACTTCTCTACCGGGGGAGATTACCTGAAGGAAAAATACTTCAACTGCATTAAAGAGACATAAATAAGACATTCACATAATTTATTATAGCTACGCGATGTTCCTCATGTTTTATTGACCTTATTAAGCCTTTATGAGGGTTCCCAGCCATATCAGGAGTAATAAACCCCTTCGCTACAGATAACATCTCCCTTACACGTAATGCCGCGTTCTAATCTGCGTAGTAATGGTTGGCAGCGCTTGTGCCAGCACTCGCTGCGAGTGGGCGCACTTAGCGTGCGAGGCCCGTGCTTAGTGCTTACGTTGCACGGTCGTTAGATAAACTGCTTTTAAGTGAAAATCATAGGACTTTTGCAAAAAAAAGTTTGTATTAGGTAAATTGCGAACATCGACGGCATCGGCGGTTTTCTGATATAAATTCCTTTTAAAATCTCATCCCAATCCTGCTTTATGTTTTTTTAGATACAGTCAGACACACAACACTGATAATAACTAGTCATATATAAAACCACATTTACATGGAAGCCGACCCTAACATAGTTGGGGAAACGCTAGGCAGATGATGATGACGTAAGCCACATAATAGGCGAGACGACAAAAAAAAAACTAATAAGTCCGTCAGTTAGTTATTCAGAAAATATTTGACCCGTGTTTTTTATTCTGTTACGTAAATGAAAATTGACGAAGATATGACGTTTTTAAAATTCTCAATACGTAACGCTT
Organism: Xestia sexstrigata; assembly: GCA_941918905.2. Lineage (NCBI taxonomy): Eukaryota > Metazoa > Arthropoda > Insecta > Lepidoptera > Noctuidae > Xestia > Xestia sexstrigata. The sequence goes on from OW799201.2 coordinate 25,392,880, forward strand.
AGGTATAAGTTTTAGCTAGTTCTGACGTCACGAGCCTCCACTCCCGAGTTTTGATGCGTTTTATCTTTGCCTATATTCATCTATATAAATAAAAACAAAAGGCCTAACTGACTGACTGACTCATCAACGCCCAGCCCAAACCCTTGGACCGAGAAAGCTGAAACTTTGCACAGGGGTTCTCTTTATAATGAAGACAAGGAATAAGGAAGAGTTTTTCGAAATTCAGCCCCTAAGGCAGTTAAATAGGGGATGATTGTTTGTATGAAAGTCCGTCAGTTTGTGTATGAAAGTCCGTCAGTTTTATCGTTAGGATCTTCAAATTGTGTTTAGGCTGACAATTAAAAATTAATTTATACGTGTCTTAGTGTTTTTGATAATTCTACCCCCAAAGGGTTAAAAAGGGGGATGAAGTTGTGTAGTCCTTAATTTTCTAACAAAAAATCATAAAATTTATTATCTAGGCGTATGGTTGGAAGCTAAAGCAACGGTATTGTTAGAATTTTAATCCTTAAGGGGGTGAAAAGGGGGATGAAATTTTGTTTTTAATTAAAGTTCTTTATTTTTTAAGTTAAAATCATTAATATTTCGACTTATGGTTGGAAACTAACACAATGTACATTGTAGTTTTTTTTTTTCATTTCAACCCACAAGAAGGTGAAAGGGATGAAGTTTTGTGTTAAAGTTGTTCATTCGCTAAATTTTGTATTCAAATCTTCATAAATATCAATAAGAAGAAACTGACTGACTGACACATCAACGCACATCCAAAACCGCTGGGTCTACAGACTCCAAATTTGGCAAGTAGGTTCCTTATGTGGTCTAGGAGTGCACTATGAAAGGATTATTTAAAATTCACCCCCCGAGGGAGTGAAACAGAGTAGTTAGTAAGACCATTTTATTAGAAACTTCACAGGAGTACTTCTTTTGATAAATGAGTAGAAACGGGTTTCAGGTTTTTTCAGAATTCAAATAGGGGAAAATGGGGTGACAAAGTCTGAAAATCAAAATGGTTATTGTTTGTATGGTGTATCGGGTCGGGTCATATTAGAAAAACATCAATTTTAAGATTTAATGTGGTGGACCTGAAATATTATCATCCTCTGTTGGGGTGCGATGGGGTTGAAATGTCTAAAAATCTATATGGGTGCCAATTCCGAGATTATCAGGGGTGCTTATTACGAATATGGTATTTATTTTGAGATTCAGAAGATTTAACTTCTATACGGGTTATGTTTGATTTATTGTGATGATTGTGATAATGATAATGATGATAATGATTGTGATTACGATGATAATGATTGTGATAACCATGATGGTGATAGTGATGGATAATGATGATGATGATTGTGATAATGATGATGATGATTGTGATAGTGATAGTGACAGTGATAATGATGGTGATAGTGATGGCGATTGTGATAGTGATGGTGATTGTGACAGTGATTGTGATAGTGATGGTGATTGTGACAGTGATTGTGATAGTGATGGTGATTGTGATAGAGATGGTGATTGTCATAGTGATGGTGATTGTGATAATGATGGTGATTGTCATAGTGATTGTGATGATTATAATTGTGATGATTATGAAATTTGGCCTATAGATAGTTTATAACCTGGATTAACATGTAGGATACTATTTATCCCTTTAATATGATCCCGTGGGACAGCTACCGAACATCACGCGGGCGAAGCCGCGGGCAACAGCTAGTTGATTCACAAAACAAAAAATACGTGTCCATTACTTTCCAATACTTTAACTGACGGCCTAAATAGATTTGCAATTTTTTGATACTGTCGTCATGCCTATTCAGACATAATACTAATTTGTTGAATTTCCCAAATGAACGTTATGTAGGGATGATTTGATTCGTAAGATTTGTTTCTGACGAATAAGAACATAGATGTGATGAATGGCTCTCAGTGTCCAATCGTAACTAATCGACAAGGTTATTATTTTGCCTAAATCCTAGGATTTTCATGAAATCCAACTTTTCAAATGATCCTGCGACATGTTATAGCACGCAGCACGTGGACCGTTTACCTACTAACATCACTAGCTCTGCCCAACTACACCTCGTTCACTTCCTATTTATTTATTTAAATAGAACGGCCGAAGTCAATGACACTATTTATAATACAATTTATTTAACACAGTCATGCATTCTTCTTACAAAAATTCAAACATTCTGACATTCCATTCATTCGCAAACATAATAGATCTGTGTTTGAGTTCAGAAGAGCGTTAATAGCGGCTAATGTCCGGGGAATAGGTGACTTGGAGTGTGCAACATTACGGCAAGTTGGAACAGCCAGTAAGGGGTGTTTCCTGCCACGACAGTAATTGTCTGGGACAAATAGCTTGCAGATGTCATTATGCAGATCAGGAACATCAATAGTCCCCCAAAGAATTTTAAATATTACAATCGGATACTCTTGCCTTATTTGTACTTACCTAGCGCTGGTGATGATGTCCTGTCTGCAGATCACGTTGTTTCTGTGTATGTATGTAGGTGTCTTTGTTTGTGTAATGAGTGGGGAGTTTGATATCAGATCCGATGATGTTTCCAAAGGACGCTGGTCCTTACAGCGTGTAATAGCTCGGAGTGCACCACAACAATTGTTCAAGATGATCACAAGCGGCTCCGGGCCTGAACTAAGTCGTTCACACTCCTCACTAATGACCTTACAGGAAATATGCAATTCCACGTGCAGGGTGGTTAACTTTGTAGTATTGTGAAGTGAAACAAGTTTCTCGTTCGATAGACATTTATTGACTAAAGCGCCGCGGGTGGTCCACAGTGTTTATATCAGAACACAACTTAGAAATACCCTACATTACACCTCCACCCTTATTATCTAACTTAAAATAAACATACCAAGTTACTTATAATAATCTAGTTATATACTAATAACTAGATTACTAGAATACTATTTACCTACTATTTACAAAACTTAAGCTAGTAGAGTCTTAACTAAACTATAATTAGGGCTGACCATATTTTTGGGGAGATTTCCTATTTCTAACGAGACGAGTTTCACCGGCGGTCGAGGCTACACTGCTGGGTCCATCAACCAGCCCTTTAAATAAATCCGGCTTTAAATCAACCCCGGTTCCGACTGCTCCTCATCCCTACCGCATCCCGAACCTCCCACACCACCACCTAAACACACCTCTGTGGGTATTTTCGTAACCGGTACTGTCGGGAAAATCAGTGAATTACTTAAAGGCCGGTTAGAGTCTTTGGGCGCTACTTTTGTGCTGACTATTACGCTATCAGTCGGTTGTGATTGTTTTGCATTACATTTTAACTTTAACTGATCAATATGCCTATGTATCTCTGTGCCATCTAATAATCTTATTTGATAATCAGTAGTACTCAAGCGCTCAATGACTGTACCACTTACCCACCTCTTTAATTCAAAAAAATTCAAAATTCAAAATTCAAAAGTCTTTATTGCTAACTATGTGTACATAAATAAAGTTCTTAACAGAGGATATCAGTTCTTAGAACATAGTGGCCCTGTTAGGGCATTGCAATTTCATCATGCATATATGCTTATAATTGTAACAGTAACAGTTGAACATGCATCATTTAAATTCATTAATTAAAAAGAAAAAAGTTATAAATATTAAATTTTATAGAGGACATCGTTTTAATTACATTATATAATTTTATCATTTACATCATATTAATTATAAATTATTAAAGTCATACCTAAATAAAAAATACACATGTCATGAGTTACCTGATTTAAAAATTATCATTATTCATTAATTCAATTGTGTCACAGTATTGTAATCATTTAATATTAATTATCCTAATCCTTTTAAAAATATTTTACTGAATTATATTCACTTTAGTGATAGGTACTTTATTGAACAAAATTATTTTTCCTCAAGAAATTCTGCTATTGAGTAATAGGCCTTTTTAATTAAGAAAATTTTCAGCATTCTTTTAAAAATAATAATTGAATTTATAATCTTAATGTCCATAGGTAGCTTGTTATAAATCTTTGTGCTCATACAGAAAACACTATTACTATACGCTCTAGTGTGGGACGTTTTATTTCTTAAGGTATGTTTAAGTCTTCTGCTTTTTAACGTATCATAGCTTGTAATGTTTGATTTAACTAAAATTGAGGCCAGGTAGATAAATAGAGCAGGGAGTGTTAAAATCTTGAGATTTACGAAATGTGGTTTACATTAATCCGTTTGGCGTAACCCACATATAGACCTAATACACTTTTTTTGGGCTTTGAACGCAATTTCTTTATCAGTCGAGTTTCCCCAATATAGTAACCCATACGACAGAGTGGATGCCACATACGCATGGTAAGCAGTAAGAAGCGCGGTCTGGTTGGATACTTTTTTAAGCATGTATAGAGCGTAGGAAAATTGATTCAATTTGGTACATACACTATTTACATGTGTTTTCCATGACATATTCGAATCAATATGGATTCCTAAAAATTTTGTATTTGCTACTTCAGCTACTGTTTCATTATTGTATGCAATACTTAAAGGAATAGATGTCGCGTTTTTATTTTTAAAGTTCATGTAATGTGTTTTTGTGAGATTAATTTGTAAATTATTTATTTGAAGCCAATTTATTAATTTAGATAAGGAATCATTTATTTCTTGTTCATGATTTTTGTTTTTATTATTTGTGAAAAGAACCGTACTGTCATCTGCAAATAAAACCATAGGTTGCTGAATAGCATTAGGTAAATCGTTTATGTAAATGAGAAACAGTAATGGTCCCAGTATTGACCCTTGAGGTACACCATATTTTATAAATCTAGGACTCGATGTATACTTAATCTCTCTCTTTGTAAATGGACATAACTGTGTTATTTCAGTGAACTGTATTCGGTTACATAGATATGATTTGATTATTTGTAGTGCTTTACCCCGAACTCCGTATATTTCCAGTTTTTGCAAAAGAAGTTCATGATCAACATAATCAAACGCTTTTGTCATGTCCATGTATAGAGCTGTAACTTGGTTTTTTTTATCTAGTTCTGTAAGTATTTTTTCTAAAAACTGATACATTGCTGAATTTACCGATTTCCCTTTTCTGAATCCTACTTGATTATCTATTATTATTTTATTTTTCTCGAAATATTCAGTAAGTTTATTATTTAGTACTTTTTCAAATATTTTGGCGAATATTGGAATGAGAGCAATCGGCCTGTAACATCGTACATCTTCTGGGTTTCCTTTTGTAAATAGTGGTGTAACCACCGTAGTTTTTAAATATGTTGGGAAAATGCCTTCCTCAAGACACTGATTTATAATATGAGTTATGATTGGGGCAATTATGTACACTACACGTTTTATTATTTGCGTTGAAATTCCATCATTGCCCGTACTTTTGGTGTTTTTTAATGCCATGATTAATTTCACAACATCGTTTAGGGTAACTGGGGTTAAGAAACAGGAGTTTGGTTTATTATAAGTTAGAATCTTTGCGTAATTTATTTTATTATTTGTCAGTTTCGAGATGTCATCAATAAAGAAATTGTTAAATGTTTGTGCTATAGTATCAGGGGCCGTTATAACTTGATTATTATATCTTAATCTATCAATTTTTTCAGGGGGATTATTGTTTTTATTTTTATTTATTATTTGCCATATTGCTTTAGGTTTGTTTGTGGCTGTTTGTATATAATAATTATTTTGCGACTTTTGAGTAAGTTTTACAATTCTTTTAAACTTTTTTGCATAATTATTAAAGTTACCCTTATCTGACTTTTTACCTGAGAGTCGATATATTTTAAGAAGCATTCTTTTACGAAGAGAACATATTTTTAATCCTTTACTAAGCCATTTGGTTTTGCTAATAATTGGAACTTTAATTTTGATGTTTGGAAAGCAGAGGTCATAAAAAAGTTTAAATAACTTATGGAATTCTTCAAAAGAAGCATTTGCGTCATTTTTCTCATAGCATTCAGTAAAATTTAGGGCTTTTAGACATTCAATAAATTTCTCAACATTTTCGGTGCTAAAGTCTCTTCTGAATTTATACCAATGGGTTATTGAGTAAGTTTTTCTAACTGGACATGAGAGAATTTGTGCTGTATGATCAGACAGAGCTAGTTCAATAACGCTTTGTTGACAGCCTCTAATATTGTGTGCAATGTTATCAATGCACGTTTTACTTTGCAAGCGGGTTGGCTCATATATTGCAAGTTTTAAGTTAAAGCCGTGTAACAAGTTTTCAAACTCTCTTGAAACAGGAGTGTCTTTCAGTCGATCAATATTATAATCGCCACAAATAACAATTTTCTTAAATTTACTACATAATTTTGCTAGTAAAGCCGCTAAACGGTCGAAAAATAATTGTATACAATCTTTTTTTGTCTTTGGAGGTCTATATATACATACGATAATCAATCCATGCTCTAACAATTCAATAGCCGAACACTCTAAAAGGTTGGGTATGCTTACAAGTTTTGCTTCCTGTATAGTCTTAAATTTATGATTATTTCGTACTAGGATACATGACCCACCATTTCTATTTGTCCTTGTGTAGTTTGCCGCTATAGTATAATTTGGAATATGGAGATGTTTTAAATCGTCTGCTATCATATTATGCTCGGTAACACATAGCACATCAATATGGTTATTTATAATATTATTTAGATTTACAGTAAATTCATCAGCTTTGCGTAATAAACCATTGATATTCTGGTGAAGTATATGGATTCTATTATACACGAAAAAAATTATTATTAGACTTATTATTTACTAAGTTTTCCAATATACCATCAGCGTCTGTTACTTGTTTTTCTGTATCTGAACTTATATCTAGGATAAGGTCTTGTAAGTCACTTAAAATAATATTCAGGCCTTTGTTATTTAAACTTCCATTTCTTAAGGTATATGTTTCGTAAGTGAATGGGAGATTTAGGTTGGAATCCAATAGATACGCATATTTATATGTCTCAATATCCATGTATAATAAATTATTAAAGGTATCGATTCTACTGTTGATCATAACATTTTTATTTACCATATACTTAAAAGTCGGCAGACATACTAAAAAGTTCGTATGGGTTAGGGGTTGTAATTTTTCGCGAATGAAAGCAACTAGTTCTATATAATTATGCGTCCTTCTGAAATCCTCTTCCCCAACATAAATGACACAGTAGTCTGAGCCTGTGAAATCTTGCACTTTTTTATCAATATTATCATGCAGTATCTTCAATCCACAGTTTGGCATGCGATAGTGACATATATTAAAATTACATAAATTAGTTTTTTGACAAATTGTGTATAATCTATTCGATGTTTCACTACTGATAATACATAAATTATTCTTTACTAATGACGACAATTGGTTACATTTATCAATATTTTGTGACGTATATTGCGACGCTTCAGTTCTAGAATATTCAGCAGTAGCAGACGTGCAATCAGGAACCTCGAATATCTGAGAGTTATTTGACGGCTTGTCTGAAGGAATAATTTTATTTCTCTTTGGTGTTTGTATTTTCTTCTTTAAAGGACTACTGGTAACTTTTTTATACATCTCATTTTTCTTCACTAAGTCAGCATTAGCTTGTTTTAAAGAGCTATTTTCCACAGAGATAATCTCAATTTCTTGATGCGCGCTTCTTAACTGAGACTTCAGATCCTCAATCTCAGTTTTAAGAATATCTATTTGTTTATCTTCCTCGTCTTCTGACATTACCGGCATACTATTTGTTGTATCATTGAATGTTTGAGAAATAATTTCGCTGGTGTCATTAGTAGGTTCTGATATAGTGCGCATGCGACGGAATGTCATATTCTCGAGGAAGTTCATGATTATTTTACTCTAAATAATCACAAAAAGTTGACTGCGGTTTACCAGGCTCGAACTTGATTCTCCTAGTTTACGATGATAGCTTCTTAGAACACCACGTACATTTAATCAATGTGTCAAATTATACCAAAAAATTTAATCTTTTTATACTGGTATCACAAGTTTTTTTGTGGTAACACTTCTATATTTTTTTATAATGGCAACACTAGCCAGTATGTCAATTTTATTTCTGCTATTTGACACTAGATGGCGCTGTTCGGTATGAAATATTTATTATTAGTAGTAGCAACCCTAATGTTAATGTCAATTTTTATATGTTAATGTCAATATTAGTTTCGCTACTCACTACTAGGGGCGCCACTTAAGGTACAAAGTTCACTTTTTAAAACAAAACATTCAATTTAACCGTTTTATATACAGTTATTAGTAGTTAATTCACCACTTATTATATTTATAAATGTTCTACTGATGAGGATATATTTGTATAGTTCCAATACACTTGCATAGTCCGTGATTAGCACTTTTTTGAAGCACAATAATGTTTAAAAGTCCAAATATTAAATACAATGTTTTTTTTGCATGTCTTGGTATATAGAAGTCACCAACAATTTCACTTATATAGTTCGATACGTCTATTAAGATTCACTACAATACACATCACTTGTACTATTGTTTACTATTTATTTTTTTTAATCCTTGGTACACCCGGCACAAAACCTCGTCCCCCGTACCCAGAGTGCGGTGCGTTCCACTTGCCCCATTTTTCTGCCGGAGCTGCGCGTCGGCCACCTGCTTCTCGCGCGATGGTTTTAGCCGATCCAACCGAGTTCTTAATATCCTACCTTGTAATATTTGTGACGGACTTTCTTTTGTGGTACTATGTTCAGTGGTTCTATACACTAGTAAAAACCGCTGAAGGGCAAGTAACTCTTTTGCACTGTCTGACCGTATTCTCTGCCAAGTTATTGGAAGCTGAGTGCGGAAAATACATGTTCTACTCCGTTATTTTCTAAAAATGTATTAAATTCTTTAGTACTAAAGGGTGGCCCGTTATCGGACACTAATTGTTTTGGTATACCAAAACGTGACCAATTTTCTCTAATTTTACATATTATTGCTTTGGCCGTAGTCGAAGCGACCGGACATGCTTCGATCCATTTCGAGGTGGCATCGACCATGATTAAATACTTGTGTCCGTGTATAGGCCCTAAAAAATCCACATATATCCTAGTCCATGGACGAGACGGCCAGTTCCACGGCTGCGGTGCGCGGTGTACTGACGCCTCGGCCACTTCTGCGCAGATTGTGCAGTTTCAACATAGGTTTTCTAACATTTCATCAATCCAAGGCCACCACACATAATTTCTAGCTATACATTTTGTCTTAACTATCCCCATATGAGTATCATGTAGCTCCATTAATACCCTATCTTGACAAGTTCTTGGCACGATTAACCTGTGACCCCACATAAGACAACCTAACTCGGTATATATTTCACTACGTCTTAAAATAAGGTCTAAGTTCCTTTATCTCGACTTCCTTAGGCTAACCATCCCTAACATAGCTCAATATACGCGTTAACATTGGATCTCTTTTTGCTTCCTTTCTAATATCTTCATATTTAAGTAACAAGGCATCAGAGGCAAAGTGAAGGTGCGTTTGCTCCGGAACTTCTTCTTTTGCTGTTAGCTTTATAACTTTCTACTAATCGAGACAACACGTCAGCTGTGTTGGAATTTGTATTCACATATTCAATTTTAAAATCATACGCTGATAATATTAACGCCCATCTCTGTAACTTACTAGTCTGCCATATAAATATTGATGAAATTTCTTCACGGCGAATATTATGGCTAAAGCCTCTTTATGAATTTAACTATAATGATATTCCGCGGAGGTGAGCGTCCTTGATGCGTACGCTATAGGGTACTCGCGGCCGTCGGGCGCTCGCTGCGCCAGCACAGCGCCGATGCCCCGTGAGCTCGCACCACACGTCAATATTACGTGATTTATAGTAATGTGATAATACTACTGCATCAATTATTAACTTATTTATTTGATTGAAAGAAGAAGAAGAGTAGAGAAGAAGAAGAAGGAGGAGAAGAAGAGGAGGAACACCAGACAGTTGATATACTACATAGATACTTCTGTATCTATGTAGTATATCAACTGCCTGGTGTCCATGACACAAGCCTCGTTGCTTAGTGTAGCACTAGATGGCGCTGTGTATTAATGTCCAGTGAGATATTTGTAGGATCAGGAGTGCCGAGGGGTATATTTTCAGGGTTTGGAGTTCCCATTTTGTTGGGATAAACAAGACTGTATTTAGGCAATTACAGTGTTTTATTTACAGTAGGTACACACAATACACAATACGAAATAGCACACAATATAAAAATGGCAATAAGAACAATAAAAACAAAAGATAACAAAGGCGAACAGACTTTTTAAGGTCACAGTTCGTATAGTGGCCAAGCCACCCAATTACAGAGCGTATCTCGCTATCAGCAAGTTTACAGCTATTGTAAATATACAGCAGTGCTGTACCAGGTAAACCGACAGTTTAATCGGGAGCAGGGGAGCTCTGTATTGAGTCGAATCCGAAGACCGACTGACGAGCTTATGTATTTTTTTTTTTTCGAAATGCCATCTCGCAGTTCAACCTAGAGGGGTTGTCGTCTGCTTAACCGGACAGTCCTGTGGGTGCCTTAAGTGTGAGGCCTCCAGCCAGGGCATAAAAAACTTACAAACTAAACGACTACACGCTAAGGGCACCCCCTGCGGGGTACGGGCCTCGGCTTAGGGCGTCGCTGGGAGAGGACAGCAAGGGGACAGGCTGGATCTGAGTGGTGTCATTAATTAGAGACTGGTTTTGGACTACAGGTTCAGCAACGCCGGCTGGCACGAGCAAGGGACGGGGAGGGTTCGTATCGGGGCGTCACGACGGGCCTCGACGGCGAGGACGGAATGACGGCGGTTTGCGTCTGTGCTTTCTAAGCGTGCTAGTTTCCTTCCTGCTCTCCTGGAGGAGGGTAATAGCGTCATCGGGATCGACTAAAGTATGCCTTGGGCGGCGGATCTGACTAATTCGCGAGGGTTCGTAACGGGCGGCCGCTGCGATCAGGGGGTTACGGTGTTTGATGGCAGAATCGAAGAAGCGCTTGGAGAGGCGCTTCATAAACTGAGCTAACGTGGGGATTTTAAGATCTAAATGTAAACGGTCATTACGGACGTATTAGGGGGCTCCCGTGACTTTACGTAAGAACCGATTCTGAAGGACCTGCATCCTATGGAGATATCTAGGCTTGGCCTGAGCGTACACGATACAAGCGTAAGTCATGATGGGACGGATCACGGCGGTATAGAGACGCAATTTGCACCTGAGAGACAATTTGCTCTTTTCCGTTAGTAAGTAATGGAGTCTACCCATCGCGAAAGCAGTCGCGGTCGGTCGCGAGCTGCTTTTATATGTGGCCCGAAGGTCAGATGGTTGTCGAGGATGACTCCTAAGTATTTGGCTTGCTTCTCCCAGGGGATAGGCTTGCCGTACATAGAGATCGGATTAGGGGAAGTGACAGTAGTACGCGATCTCGAAAATAGAACGGCCTGACTCTTATCGGGGTTAACCTCGATTCTCCATTTTCTAAACCAAGCGCCTAAAACGTCGGCTGAGGTTTGGAGGGTTTTCGCGATTGCGTTTTTACAGCGACCGGTGTAATAGATGGCCGTGTCGTCCGCGAACAGGGCTAATTGAGCCTTTTTGCTCTGGGGAATGTCACTAGTGAACAACGTGAACGCGAGCGGGGAGATGACGGAGCCCTGGGGGACTCCGGCGCGAATGGGGTGAGGAGCGGAGAGGGATTTTCCTATGCGGTATCGGAACGTGCGATTCGACTAAAAGTCTCGCAAGATGACCACGAGACGGTCCGGCACTCCCAGTTGATACAGCTTATATAATAAGCCGTTGTGCCAGACTTTGTCGAAAGCTTTCGCTATGTCGAAGAACAACGCGCCCGTTATCGACGAACGCTGGAAACCAGCGCTCAGGTGTTCGACGATGCGATGGGTTTGTTGAATACAAGAGTGTTCGGTCCTGAAGCCGAACTGTTCATTGGGAATGAGGCTCTTAGAGACTTGAGACGCTTATAAATAAGTCTCTCATAGATTTTTCCGAGTGCTTTCAGGAGACTGATAGGACGGTAGCTCGCGGGGTCCGTCTTGGGTTTACCGGGTTTGGGGATTCCGATAACAGTGGCCTCTTTCCATACTTGGGGGAAGAAGTTGTTACTTAGTGCGCCATTGAAGATGGCTGCCAATAAGACTATTAACTGACCGGGGAGAAGTTTGAGCACCTTGTTAGTGATTCCGTCGGATCCGGGTGCTTTACGCGGTTTAAGCCCTTTAATGATGTCGTACACTTCGTCTGGGGTGACTACAGGTATAGGATCATCGGGGTCTTCAGAGGGGGGAAGGGAGGCCCTACTGACGAGCTTACTAAGTGCACGCTCTTTTATAGGACTATGCCCCCACTTTGCAATCCCTCCACAACTCTGTCCGTTGGCGCACGGAAGTGCGTCACGTGTTTACTTGATACAAAAAATGTGCTAAATTTAGTAAGAATTACATTACAAAGTAATCAAATAATACAACAATAATTGTCGTAAATAAAGAATAGTGAATTCACAAAGTAAATCATTTTAAAAATAAAGAAACATGCCATCAATTTGTTTTGAACAAAACTACCGGTCACACTTATCGAACTAAGTTGCCAAAACATCAATTAGTGTGTACACCAAGTACTTAATAAATTATGTTTCGATTTACTAGACAGTAATTGATACTAAAATCTCTTGAATTATTAACAAGAAAATCAACTCTTAACCAACTCCGACATATTTATTTATTTATATTTATTTATTTATTAAATGCTTGTGATTGTGTATTACCCCATACCCAATGTTTACCCTTTTTCAATAATTCGTAAAATGGTGATAAATAGAAACTTAATTTTTTTATAAATTTTCCGTAAAAGTTAACCATGCATAGAAAGGATTTTAGTTCGGAAACATTAGTCGGAGCAGACAGCTTAATGATGGGTTTAATTTTTTCTGGATCAACCCTGACGCCCTCTCTACTAATTATAAACGCTAAATAATTGGCTTCTTTATTTAAAAAAATCACACTTTTAATTTTTTTATTTTTAAACCATTTTCTTGCAATATTTTAAGAACCTTGTCTATAGTATCTACATGTCCGTGATCTAAAAATATTGTCACATTTGGTATTTTATCAAACAATTGTGTCATTATTCTTTGGAAAATTCCTAGACTCGAGGTGAGTCCATACACTAATATATTGTAACTAAAAATACCCTTAAGGGTATTTATAACAGTAAATTCCTTGGATTCATCTAACAGTATTTGATTGTACGCTTGAGATAAGTCTAGTTTTGTAAAATACCTACTACCACTTAATTTAGTAAATAAGTCGTCTATCTTAGGCACAGGATACTTATCAACCCTTAACATACGATTTACTGTAACCGTATAGTCAGCACATAAACGTAAAGCGCCATCCGGCTTGTTTACAATTACCAGTGGTGTGGCCCAGTCGGAGGTATGAACAGGCAGCGCGCAGCATTGCCTCGAGCTCGGCGTCGACACGCGAGAGCAGTGCGTACGGCAGTGGCCGCGCGTGACAGAATACCGGCACGGCTCCCTCACGTAAATGTAACGTGGCCCGGCCGCCCGTGAAACACCCCAATCCGTCATCAAATAACTAATGGTACCTAGAATAGATATTACATACAATATTATTTCTTTGTTGAACCATTAACTCTTGCTCCGTTAAACTCGCATTATTTATTGTTATAGGGGGTATGCTGATATTTAATTCGGATAGCCATTGCCTACCTAACAGTGTAGTACTTCCAGTTTTAAACACATATAAATCTAACCTCTTTTTCTGGTTTTTATAGGTAACAGTTACTACTATATACCCCGTAGGCTGAACTTTGCTTCCTTTATAAAATCTTACTGATAATTTACACGGTAACAACGGCAGATATATCAGAAAAATATTCATCATTATGTATTACTCGAGATACAAGATAAAGGAGACCCGGTATCAATTTCCATTGTTAATAATACATTATTTACAAGAATGTTCATGCTCACCGGCCTATATTGGCTTAACGACATTTGATAAATCGGTTCCTCTTCCTCCGCAAAGTCTTCCGCGTCTTCCTCCCAATGCGCATCGAACGTGTGCATGGCTGGCTGCCCATGTGCACCCGGCCGCTCCTTCCCGGTCTGCCCGTTGCCCCGGCTGGCCGTGCGGGACCTCCCAGCGCCCGCACCGGCGCCGCGCCCCATCTTGCTTGCTCCGCCACCACCGCTCCGTACTTGGCCGCGGTCGCGATGGTCACCGATACCAAGTGCACCATTCTCCTGGCACATCCGACGCAAGTGCCCAACTTCCTTACATTTACTACACTGATACTTTGAAAATCTGCATTCCTTTTTTGTGTGTCTATAATCCCCACATGCAGCGCATCCTCCTACTTGCATACGATGTACGTCACCATCTTGGTCAAATGCTGCCGAACTACGCCGCGACATCGTGTTAGTTCTCGAACCTTCGAGCCCCGCCGCGGCTGCGCTCGCGCAAGCCGCGGCTGCCGGCCCGCTGGCATTGCCCCGCCCGTCTACAGCGGCTGCATCCCGCTCCGCCGCCTCCAAGGCACTCGCCACTGATACCGCGTTTACGAATTTTATGTTTCCTTCCGCAAACAAACGTTGTCTAATTAGATCACTCAAAATACCGCACACGAATTGGTCTCTCAAATTATCGTCCAAAGTTGTGCCGAATTCACAATACCGCGTAATTTTCTTCAACTCCGCCACATAATCCGAAATAGTTTCGCCGGCTTGTTGTCTTCTTTGTCGAAATTTATAACGTTCTGCCAAAATAGACGGATTTGGTTGCAAATGTTCTTGCATGACCTTCACGACCTCGGTAAAGGTCATGTTTGCCGGCTTCTTCGGAGTACACAAATTCACTAATAATTCGTATGCCGCTTCACCGATGAATGATATTAGGTCTTCCTTTACTGCTTTAACCAAAAAATATATTTCCAGCCTATCACAGTATGTCTGCCAGCTTCCCGTCTTCATGTCGAATTCACCAAATTTAGCCATCCACGTCGCCATTGTAGTATTGTGAAGTGAAACAAGTTTCTCGTTCGATAGACATTTATTGACTTAAGCGCCGCGGGTGGTCCACAGTGTTTATATCGGAACACAACTTAGAAATACCCTACATTACAAACTTAACCTCAACAGCGGCGTTTTTGTCCAATGCACTAACTATCCCAGGTCAATACGCTCAAAAGAGGTGTTAGGCTAAATAAGCTAGGGCACGCCACAATAGTGGCGGTAAGTCCCCTCTTTGAGGAGTGGCTTGAGAGACGCCACGGCGTCCTCACCTTCCGCCTGACGCAGGTCCTCACCGGACACGGTTGTTTCGGGAGGTTCCTGCACCGAATCGGGCGGGAGGAAACGCCCGGGTGTTTACATTGCGAGGATCGACCGGAGGACACGGTGGAGCACACGGTGGAGGTGTGCCCCGCGTGGGCGGAGCACCGCCGTGTCCTCGAAGCGGCGATTGGCGGCGGCGACCTCTCGCGTCCGGCCCTGGTGCAAGCCATGGTCCGCGATGGGCGAGACGAAATGGGACGCCGTCACCTCCTTCTGCGAAGCAGTAATGTTAGAGAAGGAGGTGGTGGAACGTGAGAGGGAGAGAACCTCACAGCGTCCCGGCTGCCGCGGAAGACGCCCCGGGCGTCGGGGGCCACCACGTGGCCCCCGGCCACCGTAGGCGCGGGCCTGTGGACGGTGGGCTATGGGCTAGCTCGCCGTCCGTTCGTCTCATGACGACAGGCCGTGTCGACGGCGCAGGAGTGTTCCACGCTCGTCTCAAAGAGAGTCAGCAAAAAGGAAGGGGTCCGCAAGGACCGATGCCTGCCGGGGTCGCGGGACTGTTCGAAAGAGATACCGTGGCCCCGGAACACAAAGGGCGATGAAGGAACATGGATGGGTTTTAGTCAGTAAAAGTCTGACACTCCCTCCTGCTCCGCCCAGAGCGGGAGAAGTCATTTGATGATTTCCCACCCGAAAAAAAAAAAAAGGCTAAATAAGCTCAAATTTCAAACAATAATTCCGAAAACAACTCGGATTCAATTAGATTTACAAGTTTTCTTAACAAAATTCAATCATAACGTTCTGTGCGATTATCAAAAAAAGGGGCATTGACATTACAACTGACATGACAGAGACAGCTGCCAAGACGTCACAAACTGCGTTCGGAAACGAGTGTGGTACGAAACATAAAGAATTGAAACCTAAGCAACCCAACAGGAATTTAGTGGGATACAAGAAAGGATAAAACCCCGTGCAAGTGCTTGTAAAGGTATCTAAGGAATGCTTTTTGAACTATTTCTAAATCTAACGCATACTGCTTCTCAAAAGGATTCCATGCGCACGCACTAGACTCAAGCTTACTACGGACCAATGCATCATAAACAATTTTGATAACGTAGGGGTTGTGGAAGTCACGACAGTTCCTTAAAAAAAAGCCAAGCCGCCTGAAGGACTCCTTAGCAGTGGATGTGTGTCTACCAAAATTTGTACATCCATACTTGAGACTATAGCCGGGTCATTCCGTGGTTTTGTGCAAAAAGCAATTCCAGACGAATTTACCCATGAATTTATTAGAAAAGTGAACTGATTTTTGCTTAGAGAATAAAGACATAATAACTTTACAAGTAGTATCGCTAACATTTTTTTTTTTTTTTTATTTAAAAAAAAAATGTAAAACTGTCTGAAAAATCATTCCTGTCCGTTTCCAACCTGGTACTTCTGTAGATCTTTCGATTTTAATTTTTCTACATTCGTAATTATGACTTTAACTAATACGCAATATTAAAGCTAAAGGCTTGAACTACAATTTATGTATTTTAATTTTCAATTTATTGCAATCTATGTATATAAAAAGCTTCTTTTTTGAATTGTCACAAAAAAAACTTCATTACCATCCGCACACAGAAACTTCTTAATTTAAGAGAATACGAGACGGTCTCCGATACTATGCCCGTCAAAACGGGTTTATACTGGTCAGTCGGCCCTGGTAACAGCGACGAGTGGACGTGCGCGTATTGTGGATAAAATTATTTACGATCTTCAAATTATAACCAGTGTTTCGTCCATAAATCAGCTCATCACCTTCCTTCGATTTCACAAGGTACCGTATTAAGTAAATTATTATAAATACGTAATATATCTCTCTCTTAAAGCCATATTCGTCCTGTTTTAAAATCAAATTTAAAATGTATTCTACAACGAAGTTATCAATATAAATTGTGAAATTTTTCATTCATCTCCTCTGCATTACCATCCGTTCCATCCATTTTTTTGCGGGAAGGTTACTAAACAATTTTGGAAGGAAATGAAAAATTCTTATTTTTATTTAAAAATAATTGTGTTCCAGTATGTTTAGTATATTATCTGCATGAGACATGTTTATTCGTATATTTTACTAAGTATTTATTTTTTAAATTTCAGCTTAAATATGAGTTAAACTCGTAAAAAGTTCATTACAATCCTTACAGTTTTCATCACCATCCTGTTGTTGATTTTCAGCTAGCCATATCTCAATTAGTAAATAATATCAAAAAGTGCCTTCCACTTTTTATGAATGTGACGACGATTTTAACTCGAATAAAAAAAAAAATATGTTAAATCTAACATTTTTTTTTGATTCCGCGGATCATCGCAATTTGCACGAAACGACGGAATTACCCAGCCCCTTACTTAACTTTAATTTTTAATGTATGTGTAGACCAAGGAGTTTTCCCTGATTTAATGAAATACAGTAAAGTCATACCGCTTTTCAAATCCGGGGACACTAAAGACACTAATAATTATAGACCGTGTATAGAATCCGTGTTACCAGTTTTTAGCAAGGTTTTTGAAAAAGTAATTCTTCTCTTAATCAAATGCTCTATCATTTTAATAGCAACAGAATCTTAAATGATCAACAGTATGGTTTCACCAAGAGACGCTGTACAAATGACGCCGGTGTAACCTTATTAAAGAACATATTTACTGCGTGGGAACAGTCCCAAGACGCCATAAGATTTTTTTGTGACCTCTCCAAAGCGTTTGATTGAAACTTGAGCATTACGGACTGGGTTAACTTGCATTTAGTTTGGTAAAATCTTATTTGAATGATAGACAACAACATGTTCAAATAAATGGTGTTAATTCACAGGGCTTAAAAGTATAAATGGGGGTTCCACAAGGCTCAATATTGGGTCCTTTCCTCTTTCTAGTATATATATATAAATAATCTACCCTATTTATTGAAAAACCAACCTCAAAATATGGTGTTATTTGCTGATGACACTTCCCTAATTTTTAAGATAACTAAGCCAGCTAACGGGCCCAAAATCAAGATGACGTGAATAATGCCCTACTACAGGTCCAAAATTGGTTCACAGCAAACAATTTGGTATTAAAGGAAAAAAAAAACTATACTAAATGTTAAAAGTAGTGATTGTGATATAATGTTGAATAAAGAAAAACTTGAATTTGTAGATAATACGGTTTTCCTGGGGATTACGCTTGATTCAAGGATGCAATAGGGTTCTCATTTAACATCTCTTGCCGGGCGGCTAAGTTCAGCAGCAAATGCCATTTGAAAAATCCGTCAATATACTGATGTAGAAACCGCTAGACTGGTTTATTTTAGTTACTTTCATAGTAAACTGTCTTATGGCATTTTGCTATGGGGACGGGCTGTAGATATTGAGTCTATATTTATTCTGCAGAAAAGAGCCATCAGAGCCATATATAATCTTCGTAGGCGCGATTCTCTAAGGGAACTGTTTAAGGATATTGGCATCATGGCGGTACATTATCAATACAACTGTACGAGCTCACTCGACAATTTTATGCCGACGCCCGCGATCACATATACTTACGTTTTAACATTATTGCATGCGTATTACTGTAATTAATGTTAGTTCAATAAAGCTGCTTGCTGAATACACATGTCGGGGTTTTTCTTCCACATTACACATACAATTTCCCGGCACACATTGCACCTCAGCGGTAGGACTCCACATATTTTTGGTCATTTGAGACTATAAGTGAAGTTTTAGAGAAGGTGTCTTCATCAATAGCGAATCGGCTCGGCAGGAGCGGGTCTCACCAGTCAAGTTCGGAAGGCGCACATATTGGTTAGGGGCATCTGCTCGAGCGGAACTAACAGAACCAGTAGACACACAAGTCCACAACGTACTCTTCTATCAGTGCAGTGACAGTGATTACGACATACAACTAGTTTCTTCAACACTTCTACTATGGAAGAAATACTACAACGTCAACAAATCATTGCTGAAACTGTACAGAAGATTTCAACAAACCGGGCCTGTGGACGGTGGGCTATGGGCTAGCTCGCCGTCCGTCCGTCCGTCTCATGACGACAGGCCGTGTCGAAGGGGTCCGCAAGGACCGATGCCTGCCGGGGTTGCGGGACTGTTCGAAAGAGATACCGTGACCCCGGAACACAAAGGGCGATGAAGGAACATGAAAAAAAAAGAAAAGATTTCAACAAACATCAAGAAATATTCTGTAATTCGGAAAACTGCCTAGTAGGTATACAAGAAAACGGCTAGTGACTCTTAAAGAATTATGGGATGAGTTCGACAACAATCACATAAAATTAACAGTGCTTTGTGATGACAAACACGAGTACTTTCAATCTGGTGCTTACCTCTCCGTGAAAGAGCTCTACACAGCTACATGTGCTCTGCTGATAGACATAAAATAGACCGAAGCTATGGAGCTAAACAAGGTACAAGTAGTCAAGGTGACGAACAACACAATGTCAGCATGGAAGAGAAAGGTATGTTATCCAAAACTGATGAACTGATTAATCAGAAACGAACAAACTTTCAAACTTTTTTAAGAGTCGTACGAGGTATTGACATTAACACTATCTCAGAAACATGGGAACTACAAGACAAACTGCAGATGAAACAGGCGCGCTGGAAAACTATTGACGATCTACATTGGCAAATAGATGTACAAATGATGACTGGATTATGAACAAGAGTACGCAGAGCATGAAAACATTTACGAAGCCATCAAGAGACAACTAAACCAAAAACTTAGCCATACATCTCACCAACAACAAACCAAGCCGAAATTGGAGATTCCGGCATTTAATCGCAATTATGCTCAATGGCCAACTTTCATGGACCTCTACTCTGAGGTCATCCACAACAATCCCAGGCTGAGCAAAACTCAAAGAATGCAGCACCTCAAGGGCAAACTGAAAGGTGAGGCAGAGCGTCTAGTGCAGCATCTCAACGTCTCAGCTGAAAACTACGACTCATGCTGGGATATACTCACCCGAAGGTACAACAACATACAGCTGCTATTTACATAGCAAATCTAAATATTCTTAATCCAGCTGGCTGCACACAAACACAGGCATTAATCCTACGTTGAAGGGGGTTTCAATTTGTTTATTCCGCCGACATTGAAAAGTTTTTACAGACAAGTAGGAGTACAGAAATAAGATCAACATCTATAGAAGATTCTGTTGAGAGATACCAAGGAAGACAAGATCCAAGAGTACCAGCTGTGCACCGTAACGTACGGCACTAAATCTGTCTTTTTTTTAGCGATGCGCACAATAAAACAAATAATTAACGACGAAGGTGATCAATACCCGCTTGGCTCGGCGGAAGCAATGATATCCAAAAAGCCAAAACCACTCAATAACAATTAATGGACCTACTCAAACGAGGTTGCTTCAACTTGCGCAAGTGGGCGAGCAACGACGGACGCATATTAGAAGATACCGACCCAAACAAAACCCCGACCCGACAAAAGTAGTCAAAACATGATAGACTTCAAGCACGCTGAAACAAACAAGACATTGGGCGTTATATGGAATCCCTCTACAGATCAATTTACATTTTATCCAGTGGAAACATCAAACACATGCGCTATCGTTACAAAAAGATCGTTGCTATCTCAACTGTCAAAGCTAAACGATCCACTAGGTTGGCTTATACCTGCCACAATAAAGGGCAAACATATTTTCCAACAAATGTGTACGGGATCGTCCCAGTTGAGGTTTGTAACCTCAACTGGGACGATCCCGTACGACAACATGTACAGAAGCAATGAGAAGAGTTCAGGAACGACCTCAAATACATAGGTCAGATCGCTATTCCTCGATGGATGGGAGCTCTACACACCCCGGTCGAATTACATGGGTTCTGCGATGCATCGAAAAAGGCATACTCATGTGTGATTTATTGCCGAAGCATCAATAACGATGGCCAATACATGACTCGAGTAGTTGCAGCAAGAACGAAGCTCGCACCGATTAGAAAACTGATGACACTGCCCAGACTCGAACTGTGCGGCGCACATTTGTTATCCAGACTAGCGAAAAAGGTCATAGAATAATAAATAGGTCGTTAAACAAACAGACAGTAACAATACAAGCTTGGACTGATTCAATGGTCATTCTGGATGGCTACATGGCGACGTTTCCCGCTGGAAAACATTCGTAGCAAACAGGGTTACGAAAGTTACAAATATATTGCCGCCATCATGTTGGAGACATGTTAAATCCGAGGAAAACCCGGCGGATAGCGCTAGTCGTGGCTTACTTCCGTCACAACTAGTCAAACACAAACTTTGGTGGGAGGGACCTACGTGGCTGATACAAAACAACATCCCAGATCATTCGACAGAATTCGAAGCTCCTACATTAGAACACAAGAACAAGAAGCAAGTCTGTGCATCCCAAACATCGTCATCGATCATCAAAGAGCTTCTATGCAAACAGAACTATTACACGTGTCGTCAGAATTCTAGGGTGGATTTTACGAGTCAAGGCAAACAAAGACAATGCGCGATCGCCTACTTAACAACAGCAGAACTTGAGAACGCATTCTATGTCGTTATCAAGGCAGTGCAAAATAAACACTTTGGCGAAGATATTGCACATTTACAGAATCATGGCAAGGTGCATGCAAAGAGTTGTCTACTTAATTTAACCCCATTATTGGACAAACAAGGTCTCTTGAGAGTCGGGGGACGTTTAACAGAATCAGCCTTGAATATCTTACAAAAACATCCAATTATTTTAACACACAAAGCACGGCTCACAGAACTTTTGATCGACAAGTCAAATATTATGACACTGCATGGGGGAGCAAGACTCACCTTGACATATTTGCGAAACAAATACTGGATACTCAGAGGTGTGAGGACAGTAAAAGGCCACATTCTCAAGTGTATCAAATGTCATCGCTTCAAGACATCTACTAGCAAAATAGCTGATGGGAAACTTAACAAAACCCCGAGTCACTCCATCGCGTCCATTTACGAACACAGGTGTTGATTTTACGGGACAAGTGGAAGTCAAGGCCAACAAGGGCGGAGGGATTAAGACGTCCAAAGCCTATATTTAAATATTCGTCTGCTTAGAAACAAAGGCCATTCATTTAGATTTGTTCTCCGACTTGAGTACTGTAGCCTTTCTCGGTGCTTTCAAACGTTTCTGTGCCCGGAGAGGACACCAAAATGTATGTACTCTGACAACGGTACAAATTTTGTAGGCGCTGCCAAAACACTCGAACAGGGACACAAAGAGGCGTTAATACACTACCTACATCAACGAAGAACTCTTGAGTGAGCTAGAGAACCTTGGAGTTGAGTGGCAGTTCAACGCTCCAGTCCGTCAGCAGGAGGACTGTGGGAGGCCGCAGTCAAAAGCATGAAGCACCACCTGAGGCGCGTCATTGGCGAACAAAAGCTGACATTTCAGGAGTTCTACACACTGATAGCCCAGATTGAAGCGTGTCTCAACTCTAGCCCGTTGGTTCCTCTAACAGACGACATTAACGATCTGGACTGCCTAACGCCAGCACATTTTTTTAGTGGGAGGGCCAATAGTGTCAAGCCCACTCTCACCTGACGAGGACATCAGAAACATTAAAAGTACATAGATGGCAACTACTGGAAAAAATGCACAAAGACTTCTGGAAGAGATGGTCACCTGAATACCTTCAAACACTCCAAACGCGCAGCAAGTGGAATAATGCAACAAAGAATCATGAGATCAACGACATCGTATTGATAAAAGATGATCACTTGCCGCCCTCAAAATGGATCAACAATGGAACAATGGAACAACGCCTATCAAACAACAGAAAGCAGAGAGATCGAAGCGGAAAAAACCTGCTAAAACATTCCTAAACCGTTACGTTTGCCTTATGCATAGCTACATCACTGCCACAGACTACAGTGAACGTCACCACATTATCGTCAGAAAAATTAATCTACGTCGACAAAATTGCTGAGATGCAAATACAACAAGACGACTGGATAATGATTGTGTATTACAATATGACAACATACTGGCGAAGTTTACAAAACGTGGCAGACTACGTCACACATTTGAACAGTCTGACTAAGGAAGTGCCGACCTTGATATCCATCGCCTCTCAACCAGAAAACGAAATCAAAGAAATACAGCATTATAACGATGTTTTGCGATCGGAGCATGGAACGCGCAAGAAAAGGGGTCTGATAAATGAAATTGGTTATGCTGCAAATTATCTATTTGGTGTCCTTGACGAAAACTTTGCCAAAAAATACGAAAGTGATAATTATCAACCTCATACAGATAAACGAAAACCACTTACTCAACCTCTGTAAGGAACAAACATCGATTGTGGAAGGCGAGTACAATATTTTGAAGAGAAACGAGGATATCATGAACAAGCAAACAAACGGCTGCAAAATACCAACGAGTGCATACACCTGGAACGCAGCAATGCACTCAATGTGATGTCATCTGCCTTAGTTGCCAACTTGACAATTGTTTAAGTATGTGGCGAAACCACGGCGCGTTCTAGTATTAAATATTCATTAAGTGACCAGAGTTGACCTATGCGCTCGATAGATGGCGTTGACGTCAAATTAGATCTTGATATGGTTTCGTTACCGCCGTTAGTATAAGTAGTCTAAGAATATTTTTTTGTGTGTGAATTGTTTCATAGAAATATATGATAAGGAGTACAAGTACAGTACTAAAGCAGTATTATTTCTCGCCTAACGGAGCCCTAGATTTATTCATGGTCCTTCGAGCCGGATTTTGGCTGGGCGTGTTTTTTGGTAATCATCGGTGGTGGTAGTGATTACTACCCATTTCGTCGCTACTGGCAGTGGATCGCTGTCCAGATCATCCCTACAGCAAGGCGGCTGGAGAGGCGTCAAGGCAGTGGTGGAGCCGGGTGGTAACATCCGGAGGAGCGGTGAACTCGGGAGGTGATAAGCAGATTGCGGAGCGCCAGAGGGCGCCACTGGTAGCAGGCGCGTGTCGTCGAAGAAAATCAGTGAAGTGAGTGCGGTGTTCAATTGTGAGTACATTTTCGCCCTTATTTACTAGAAGAAATAAAGTTGAAAATTTGAGAAGTGCATGCAAATTTGAACTTTAAAGTAAAGACTAGTGGGACTTAGAAAAAATCAAGAATCTTTCAAGACAGTGACAGTTAACTTAGAAGAATTTCGTTAGTTTGGACTTGTAATAGTTTTAAGTAATAGTTGGTTGAGACGGGGAATCCATGCCCGATTTTTACTAGAAATACTTGCAAAAAGACTTGTAAAATTTTGCTCAAGTTGTGTTTTAACTTAGCGTACATTTGTTGGAAGTACGGGCAAGAAGACTGCACATTTTTCTGTTTAGTTTTATTTACATTTTGTTGTGGTATTGTAAGACGATTTTGTTCGTGTTTTAAAGTCAATTACAGAATTTGATAAATAATTTAAAATGGAAGCGTTTAACGATTTACAGGAGGATATTAGAGCGAAAATGCTGAAAGTTAAGACTAATTTTAAAAAGTCTCCTAAAGATCGTTTGACTGTTCCATATATTGAGACTAGACTAGATAACCTAGAGCAGCAGTGGAGTTTATTTACAAGCACTCATACTAAAATTATTAGTCAAGTTAAGCGAAGTGATTTGTATAGTTCGGACTATCATAAAAATAGTGTCTATGATGATGTGGAAGAATTGTATGTACAATTTAAGACTGATTTAAAAGAAATGTTATATAACTTGAAAACACCAGAGACAGAGTTAAATTCAAGTTCTAATAATCAATGTGAAGGTTTAGCTAGACGTTTCAAGTTGCCAGAAATAAAAATACCTACTTTTTCCGGGAAATATACTGAGTGGCAGACGTTCAGAGATTTGTTTTTAGGGCTTGTGCATGAAAACAAGTCTCTGGATGATGCTCAAAGGTTTTACTATCTCAGGGGACATTTAACTGGTGAAGCGGAACAGTTGTTGCGAAACATTAAAGTGACATCTGATAGCTATCAAGTTGCTTGGGAAAAATTGGATAGTATGTACAACAATAAACGGTTTTTGGCTAGTGGCATTTTGAATCGGCTGCTAAATCAAAAAAGTTTGGGATCTGAATCTGCCTCTGAAATTAAGAAGTTAATTAGTACAACATCAGAATGTTTAGAGTCTATAAAAAATCTAGGTGTAAATATTTCATCCTGGGATATTTTGATTATCCATCTAATAAGCGCTAAATTAGACAAAGATACCCGAAAAGCATGGGAATTAAAAGTGGCCTCAGATCCAACGGACGAATTTCCAACGTTTGTGCAATTTTCCGAATTTTTGATAGGGCGTTTTAGAGGTCTTGAAAATTTAGAGTCAAAGTCTAACAGGGTAGAGAGCAAAAATACAAAATCTTTTCATATTGTGAAAGAGAAAAACGTTGCGTCGTGTGCGTATTGTGCTGCAGACCATAAAATAACTGCTTGCAAAAAATTCGCCAAGGAATCTAACGACAAACGACGTAATGTTGCAATGGAGAAAAATTTATGTTTTGTGTGTTTGAACAGCAACCACTCTGCCAAATTTTGTAAAAACATGGTCCGATGCCAGGTGTGTAAACGCCGCCACCATTCATTATTGCACCCTAGTGGTGATTCTGGTTCTGTTAGCGCAGAAATTGAGACGGTTCACGAGGGAGCTTCGTCGATGAGCAAAAAGTCGATTGAGGAAAATGCTGCATCAGACAGCAATAAGTTTTCCGCGCAAGCGGAGGGGTCTAGTAAGCCTCTTGTATCTTGTCTTTCGACAGGGAACTGTTGTAAAACGGTTTTATTAACTACAGCTGTGGTGCAAGCTGAGTCGAAAGACGGGACTTATCTTCCGGTTAGGGCATTATTAGACCAAGGGTCGCAAGGATCTTTTATTACAGAAGCTATGACTCAGTACTTAGGATTAAAAAGGATTGCGGCCAAACACACTATAGTAGGTGTAGGTGGTGACAAAAGTGTGACTTCGAAGTCCACGGTCAAAATTAATATAAGGTCGAGAGTAGATCCCCAGTTTCATGTTAAGGTTGATGCTTATATCTTGAAATCAGTTACGTCCCTTCTCCCAGTTACCAAAGTAACCAGGGTAGAATGGGTAAATCTGACAATTGATGATTTAGCTGATCCTGAATATCACAGACCTAATAAGATCGATATCTTATTAGGTGCTGAGGTATACAGTCAAATCATTCAAGAAGGCATTCAAAGAAATTTGGGTGGTTCTCTCTTGGCGCAGGATACCGCGTTTGGGTGGATAATTTTAGGGGTCTGTGAGGTAGATAATTCATCCAATATACATTCTCACATCCATGTGATGCATTCGAGTTTTGATGCTGACAACATGCTGAAAAAGTTCTGGGAACTGGAGGCTGAAACATCAGGAACAAAGCAAATGCTCACGGAGGATGAAATTAAATGCGAAAAACTATTTAAAGCCTCCACGATGAGAAATAATGAGGGCAGGTATATTGTGAAATTACCGCTACGTGACGCTGACCCGGTCAGCAGGCTTGGTGAATCGAGGAGTATTGCTGAAAAAAGATTAAAAGGTTTAGAGATAAGGTTGGGAAAAAACCCAAAATTAAAAGTAGATTACACAAAGGTCATGCAAGAATATTTAGATTTAAATCACATGGTCAAGGTTACCGATAAGGAAAAGGATAATAAAGCACCAATTTATTTACCTCACCATGCAGTTGTCCGGGAGGATAAGGACACGACGAAGGTCCGAGTCGTTTTTGATGCTTCCTGTAAGGGAACCAATGGCAAGGCACTTAACGATGAATTGATGGTTGGCCCAGCGTTGCAATCTGAACTCTGCCATACCATTATGCGCTGGAGATCGCATAAGATAGGTCTAGTAGCGGATATAATTAAAATGTATAGGCAAGTGTTGGTAAATAGGGAAGATACTCCATTCCAAAGGATACTTTTGAGAGATAGTCCCGAAATGGAGCTCCAGGAGTATGAGCTGATTACCGTCACTTTCGGTACTGCATCAGCACCATATTTGGCGGTGAGGTCGTTACAACAGCTGGCCTATGATGAGTGCTTGGATAGGCCAGGTATCGCAAAAATCATCTTAGACGATTTTTATATGGATGATGTGATGACAGGAGCTGAAGACATGGAAGGTGCTTTTAATATTTACTCAGAGTTAAGTACGGTGCTAGTCAAAGGAGGGTTTCAATTGCAGAAATGGAGAAGCAATTGCCGAGAATTGTTAGATAAGATATGGAATGAAAGAGGTAGCAAGGATGAGGGTTTAAGGATTAAAGTTGATGACATAACCAAGATTTTGGGACTTACCTGGAATCCTAGTGGTGACGTCTTTCAGTACTCCGTCGATCTCACGCCGGTAGTAGAGCCTGCAACAAAAAGAAAAATTATTTCTGACATTTCACGTTTATTCGACCCACTCGGATGGTTAGCGCCCAGTATTATCTTAGCTAAAATATTAATACAAAAGCTGTGGCTAGCTGGAATTGGGTGGGATCAAGAAGTTCCAAACAATTTATTAAGTGAATGGCTTACTTACCGTCAAAACTTGGCTGCTTTGGTTGAGATAAAAATCCCGCGTTGGTTACACACGTGTAATAAGAATAAACGCGAATTATACGGGTTTTCGGATGCCTCAAAGGTGGCATATGCTGCTGTCGTATACCTCAGAGTAGTGGATGACCAGGGAAAAATCCACGTCTCTTTATTGACATCTAAAACGAAGGTCGCGCCTATAAAGCAAGTATCGATACCCAGGCTCGAACTTTGTGGGGCTGTACTGTTGGCTAAGCTCATTGTGGAAGTAGCTGAAATTATGGGAATAGCCAAAGACCAGTTGCATGCTTTCACCGACAGTGAGGTAGTTCTGGCCTGGTTAAATAATCATCCGAGCCGCTGGAAGACCTTCGTGGTGAATCGGGTCTCAGAAATATTATCAACTCTAGACACGCAGCACTGGTCTCATGTACCCACCAAGAAAAATCCAGCGGACTGTGCATCGCGAGGTATATCTCCTGCAGAGCTTTCAACAACTTTCATATGGTTTGAAGGTCCGGACTTTCTAAGACAGGACTTAATTATTTTTAAAAGACCTAAGCACCTCGTGACTAAACTCGAAGAAGTTAGAGTACAAACGGCTGTCTTTGACGTTGCCTTTTGGCAAAGGTTTTCCTCGTTCGCCAGGCTTGTCCGAGTAATTGCCTATTGTCGACGATGGTTGAATGTGAGAGGAAAGGTCAAATTCAGGCACGACACGAAATACTTGTCCAGACAAGAAATTGAGGATGCTATAGAAGTTTGTGTTATGAGATGTCAGGAAGAAGGATTTTCGGAAGAGTTGGAAGAACTGAAAAGAAAGGGAAGTTTAGATAAGAAAAGGAAGAAGCTAAGGTCCTTAAACGTATTTTTAGATTCAAACGGTATAATAAGAGTTGGCGGCAGATTGGAAATGTCTTCTTTAACATTTAATGAGAAACATCCGATTCTTATACCAAAGGATTCATTTTTAACAGGTCTTTTGATTGCAGAAGCGCATCAAAAAACTATGCACGGTGGTCCGCAGCTCATGATCACGTACTTGCGGTCAAGATACTGGATTGTAGGGGTCAAGGCTTTGGTAAAAAAGTGTTACAGAGGCTGTGTCACTTGTATTAGGTACTCAACCAAGGCCACGTCTCAGCTCATGGGTCAAGTACCTTTATCACGTGTTACCCCAAACAAGCCCTTTTTCATTAGTGGCGTAGATTACGCAGGGCCCATCAATATTAGAGTGTCAAAGGGTAGGGGCAATAAGTCTTATAAGGGTTATGTTGCATTGTTCGTATGCATGTCGACAAGAGCGGTGCACCTCGAGGCTGTCAGCGAATTAAGCTCCCAAGGTTTCTTGGCTGCCTTTAGAAGGTTTGTCGCAAGACGGGGCAGATGTGCTGAGTTGTATAGCGACAACGGCACAAATTTTGTAGGAGCTGCTCGCGAGTTGTTGTGCTTGTTTAATGAAGAAAAATCAAACTTCAAACCGGAACTGGCAGAATATCTCGCGAACAACGGGACTCATTGGAACTTTATTCCTCCTCGCGCACCCAATTTTGGGGGACTTTGGGAGGCAGGCATAAAGTCCATGAAGTTCCATCTTAAGCGAGTCATAGGAAACTCTACGTTGACTTATGAGGAGATGGCCACAGTGTTAACTCAAATTGAGGCATGTCTAAATTCGAGGCCAATGTCACATGTAGAGGATCAAAACGAGCTTTTTGTATTGACTCCTGGTCATTTCCTGGTGGGGGAACCACTCGTCGTAGTACCAGATTCAAATTATGAAACTTCGAACATCCATACTCTGCGGCGATGGCAACTCCACCAGCGAATGATGCATGACTTTTGGCGCAGATAGTCGCAGGATTATCTTCATCAATTTCTGCAAAGGAATAAATGGGAATACCAGAACCCAGAACCATCACTAGGCGATGTAGTTTTAGTTAAGGAGGACGATTTACCCCCTGGAAAGTGGTTGTTGGGCAAAGTGGAGCACAAACACCCTGGTCCGGATAACATTACACGGGTAGTTACCATCCGTACCAAAAATTCCATAATCAAAAGACCTACGTCAAAATTATCTATATTGCCCATAGCAAAATAAGATTTCTGTTTAGTATAACTTACCTTAGACTGTAGCATGGTGTCGCCACTCCAAAAATTTTCGGCCCCATCGGCCATCCGTTCTGCGAGCAATGTGCCCTGCCCACTGCCACTTAAGTTTGGCAATTCCCCGGGCCACGTCGGTAACCTTGGTTCTCGTGCGATCAAATCGAAATGAAGACATCCGTCTTCATTTCGATTCGATCGCACAAGTAAACTCCGAGCATAGCCCTATCCATTGCCCTTTGGGTGACTTTTAGCCTTCTGATGAGGCCCATTGTGAGTGACCACGTTTCGGTCCCGTATGTAATCACTGGCAACACACACTGGTCATAGACTTTCGTCTTGAGACACTGTGGTAAGTTGGACGAGAAGATACCTCGCAACTTCCCGAACGCTGCCCTTCCGGAAGCTTTACTGAGCCATCGAGCATTGTACTGAGGTCTTCCATAGTCTCAGCCATGACTACTATATCGTCGGCAAACCGAAGGTGAGTCATGTACTCGCCATTGACGTTGATGCCTAGCCCTCTCCAGTCCAGAACCTTGAAGTCATCCTCCAGTGCAGCGGTGAACAGTTTCGGAGATATGACGTCTCCCTCTCTCACACCTCGCTGCAGGAGGATAGGTTCCGAGGCTTGGTCGTGAAGTCGAACTGACATGGTGGCGTTTTTGTACAAACACTTCAACACCTCGATGTACCGATAGTCGATTTGGCACCGTTGGAGAGACTGCAGTACAGCCCAGGTCTCGATTGAATCGAAGGCTTTCTCGTAGTCCACAAACGCTAAACAGAAGGGTAGGCTCTTCGGTGTTCTGTATAACCTGCCGCAGCGTATGAATGTGGTCCACGGTGCTCAAGCTTTTTCGGAAACCGGCTTGTTCGAGAGGCTGGAAATCGTCAAACCTGCGCGCGAGACGATTCGTGATGACTCTTGAAAACAACTTGTACTTCTTCAACAGGGCATTGTCACCCTTCTTGAAGACGAGTACCACCATACCCCTGCACCATGCCTGTGGCGTTTTTCCCTCAAGTATGACGGAATTAAACAGCTTCTGAAGGGCCTTAAGTACCGGTTTTCCACCGGTCTCCAGGAGTTCAGCCGTAATTCCGTCATCACCCGGTGCCTTGTTGTTTTTGAGTTGCTTCAGAGCCATCCTAATCTCGTACAGGCGGACGTCCGGGATGTCTTCGGTATAGTGTCGGGTCAGTCTAGCTCTTGGGTCGTTTGCTAGATCTACGACGGGTTTACTGGTTGACGTGTACAACTGTCCATAGAAGCTTTCGATCTCCTTCAGAAGCTCCGGTTTGGTGGATAAGATCCTACCATCGTCTGTCTTCAGTTTCGTGAGCTGGCTCTGCCCAATAGCCAGATCTCTTGCAAATACCTTGGCGCCTTTATTCCGCTCAATCGCGTCTTTAATACGCTCGGTATTAAAGCGGCGGAGGTCACTCTCAAGGATTTAGAGATCCTTCTATTGAGCTGCCGGTATTTACACGCCTTGTCTGAAGACTGCAGGATCATCTCACGCCGCTCCTTCATGAGCTTGAGAGTGTGATCGGAGTGCCTCTTGTTCTGATCTGTACGACGTGCCTTGAAGAACTTAGACCCTGTCGTATGGACAGTTTCCACGAACCCATCGCTGTATTCATCCACTGAGTTCATCCACACAGTTCAAGCTGAAAGCTCTCGGGGTTTTGGATTTGGATCTGTGCTGGACGGAGCGTAGACTTCATCAGTCGATACCTTTCAAGCTTGATATTGATGTTCAATGTGCCTCTTACCATGCGGTGATCGCTCCCGGTTTTCACCGAATTGATCACCGAGACATCATTGAACATTTGCTTCTTGGTTGACAAGATGAAGTCAATCTCATTTCTAGTTGCACCATCGGGCTCTGCCAGATCCACTTCCTGTGATCACGCTTTCTGAAGAAGGAGTTAATCATATAAAGGACCTCCTTCTCCATAAAGCTACCCAGTTGGTGACCCCGGCGATTCCGACGTCCAACTCCAAATTTCCCCACCATATCATGCCTACAGCTGATTATTTGGCAATAAACCTCAAGAAGGACGTGATCATGCCTCTAACTTACGACGACCTACGCACATGTATTCAACTGAAAAAACACAAGTTACTATGTGCACTGAGTTTACCGGTTTATGACATAAAGTAAGCTATAACGATGTGTGAGGCACAAATTATAGTAAACAATAAGAACTTATCAACGTGCCACACAACTGTATCAAGTTGCAGTGATAAGTGGATACAGTTACACAATAATGGCGCGTGGCTCTACACATATTGTAAACAATGATTGACTCGCATTTTCTGTCCATCTGGCACATTATCGAAACAACTATGTGCTACTGGTATTATCTCACTTGATCCTGGATGCATGTTGAAAGGAGATAACATTATACTTCGCTCTCATAACACTCACAGTGGGATAAGTGTGACTGAAGACGAGCTTTACTTGAAAGAATCGACTATAAATCACTTCTTATCAGACGACAACTATACTTTTGAAATTGAGCATCATGAACTGATGATGAAGACATTGAAAGCCAAAATTGAAAAGATGAAGATGCACCAAGAGATACTAAACGAAGTGGCAACTTCCCACGACACACATTGCTATTTCATGTATAGCTTTATGCTCATCGTTGTTGTTGGGGCTTGTCTATGGATTAGTCTCAAACTGAGGAAACGCTAGCTGATGCAGTTCTTCGAGTTACCTATAGACCTGATAACCCGGACCAGGAGCAAGCGATCAGCGAGCCACAACCACGGATGACCCAGGACACTAACCGCGCGCACAAGATCGACAGAGCAACCTCGCTGGCAAGCTGTTAGATTTAGATAAATAAGCTTTGAACTTTATATCCTTTATTTACATTGTTTTATTTACTGTTTACTTTTACGTTTCTTTTATTGTGTTTACATTCATTTACATTATATTTACATTTTGTTTAATTTTGTGATTTGGGAGCATGTACGAGCTTACTCGACAATTTTATGCTGATGCCCGCGATCACATATACTTACGTTTATACATTATTGCATGCGCATTACTGTAATTAATGTTAGTTCAATAAAGCTGCTTATTGAATACACATGTCGGCGCTGTCAGTTGTGACTGGTCATCTCTTATTTGCCATGGCTTATTTGAATAGAATAGAATAGAATACTGTTTATTATGTACACCATTACATTTGAATGAATTATTTAGGTTTTTTAATTGTATTTTTTTCGTGTTTTTAATGTGGACACTAACTTTTAACGTGCACTTCTTGCTACATTGTTCTCACATAGTATACCATCTCAACATGAATGATGTAACCAAGATTTTGTAACATTATTCTGATTTAAAAGTTTTTTGTTGGAGTTTCTTGCCCGTTCTTCTCCATAGAGATCCACGGAATGGGCAACTATAGTACTTTCATAGTGTTACGATCTGGGTATGAGATAAATCAATTACTACCGATTAAACAACAAATAACTTTAATAATCACAAAACACTTAGAACTCAATCACAAATACACTACTGATCACTATTCGCTTAGATATCGCACTTCTAGTTCACATCGATTCGCTTCGTTGTGTAGCCAAAATCAGACTGCCTGCTCCCGCAAACACGTCGACTATTTATATGGCGATCGAACGTTCGAGAAATATCCACGACTTCCTAGAATCTTCTAGACAATTCCATAGTGGGTCATTGTCCTTCGAGAAACTTCCACAACTTGTACAAAGGAAAGAAGTAGGTACTTTACGCCCTCGGCGTACGGTCGAAATAACAATGACAATTCCTGATGTTCTTTTGTAGGTAGTTTGCGAATTTGTACCTACATTATTCTACTTAGGTAGTAGACCTATTTACCTACTTGAAGGTACCTACTATCGTAACTGTAGGTAAGTACGGGTACGACGTAACACTGCCCTCTCCTTAGACATGCTCGTCCCGAGCATCATTAGCCCCGTAGTATCGCGCCAATCTGTCTACATCGCAGAGCGGATAATCTTAGGCGCACCTCGTGGACCCTTCTGTATTCGGTAGGTGACATCGTTGATCCTAGTCACGACTCGGTATGGTCCATCCCATTTTGCTTGCAATTTCGGAGACTTCCCCTTGCTCCGTACTGGGTTATGCAACCACACCAGTGAACTTTCGTCGAAACCCCTACTATTTGCCTTCCGGTCATAACGGATCTTCATCTTCTCAGACATCTGTTGGCCGGATTGTCTGATATGCTCATAAACATCATTCAACTTGTTACGCCAAGTCAATCGCATAATCTGTTACACTACGTGGAGAATCAGGGGGAGTTCCAGTGATTAAATCAGCAGGCAACCGTAATTCCCTTCCAAAGTTCGCGAAGGCTGGCGTCACAGTCGTACTTTCATGGACTGCGCTGCGGTAAGACAGAAGAAACGGCTGTATGTGCTTGTCCCAATCCCTTTGTCTGCTTTCAACGACTTTTGCCAGATATCTCTCTAACGTTCGGTTGAATCGTTCCACTATTCCATCAGATTGTGGGTGGTAAGAGGTGGTTCTGGTTTTGTGAGTACCCATCAATCGACAAGTCTCCTGAAATACTTGCTATTCAAAATTCCTTCCTTGATCGCTATGTATTTCTAAGGGTACTCCAAAACGACAGAAGACTTCCTGAACTAATTTATCTGCGACAGTTGTCGCTTCTTGGTTAGGAATGGCAAAAACTTCTGGCCACTTTGTGAAGTAATCCATGACCACCAGAAAGTACTTGTTTCCGCTCTCACTTTCTGGAAATGGTCCCGCAACGTCTAGTGCTATCCGTTCCCAAGGGGCTCCAACGTTGTACACTTTTAATGCACCTCTGCTGCGTGTGTGGGGCCCTTTCACGGCCGCACAACTGGTACATTTGCGACACCAGTCCTCCACATCATCTCGAGAAAATTCGAGAACGCTTTTACTGAATTCATTTCCAATAAAAGCGTTCTCGAATTTTCAGTAGAGTCCTTTTCACCCCCATATGTCCTCCTGAACATCCATTATGGTAGAGCCGTAGAACATCCGGTACCTCAGCTTTAGGGACAATCATTTGTAGATGACAGCTGTCCCCTCGAGTGTTTTCCCATTTACGGCACAAGACTCCATCCTGGATCACCAAGCTGTTCCATTGTGCCCAATATCTCTTCGTGATGGAACTCATTGCAGCCACATCACTCCACTTATGTTTAGGAGCACCAGCTTTGATCCACTCGAAGATCGGTTTGATGTCCAAGTCATTTTGCTGAGCCTGCTGTAGGGTGTCCTTCCATTCATCGCTGATATCCGTTCTAAGCATCCTCACGGGCACTACTTCCTTAGACTCCTGTCTAGAATTGTGTAAACAATCTTCAGACAAAGGTCTTAACAGTTCAGAAACATGTGTGTTGTGTACTGTCGTGATTCTAGCGTAGTAATGACTGTAGCATTCATAATGTAGTAAATAAATAGACACACCATTCATCGTGTACATCGATCATCACTGGTCAATTGTTGCTATGGTTTCTCCATTGTTACTGGGCAGTCATTCCAGCCGCTTTTCCCTGCAGGGATTGATCTTCTGTCGGTGTGCTTCGCTTTTTACAGTTTGACCGAAGGTGCCCCCTTTCTCCACAACTGTAACACCTAGGTCTGTACCCTTGTGAACGCTGGCGTACAGGTGATGCCACAACTTGCTTTGGAGAGCTTGACCGAAGATGATCCCTTTCTCTACCAGTGTAGCAGCTAGGGCTGTACCTTTGCGCACGGTCGCGTACAGGTGATGCCTCAATCTCCCTGACGTGGTGTGTTCGATGGTCTTTCCTCGCTGCCTCTACTTCCAAGGCATAGGCCAACGCCTTTTTCAGTGTCTCATGATGCCCAAGTCGCACAGCGGCTCTAACTTCCAAGTCGCGTATTCCATCAATGAACGCTTGTACCAGATTCCCATCGATAAGTGCAGGGGCAGACTGGTATGCTTTCCGAACCAGCTTTTCAACTTCCAGGGCCCACTGCCGTAGATTCTCTGCACTACGTTGAACACGATCCTTCAACTTAGCAAGAAATACGTGCACCAGGTGCGCGTCCCCGTATCTGGACTCTAACGCCTCCAGCAGCTGCTCGTAGGTTACATCCTTGCCGAGCGCCTCAAGAATGTTTAGGGCCTGGTCTCGGAGGCCCAAGGTGAGCGCGGTCATGGCTTGCGGTTTTGTCCATCCATTCGCCTTCATAACGGCCTCAAATTGAATTTTATAAGCCGACCACGAAGATGTTCCATCGAATGGAGGCACCTAAAAGCCCCGCGCTGAAGATGCAGCAACTACTGAAGCCACAGTCATGTCTCCGGTCTTCAGTTCTCCCTTTTTCACTCCAGCGATCTGAACTTCGGCCTCTGAGATACGGTTCTCGTGCTGGTGAACCTGATCCTTCATCACCTTCAGATCTTTGAAAAAAGTTGCATGAAGATCCTTTATGAGGAGCATATGTTCTTCTTGGCGGCGGACCTGCTCCTCTTTATCTCGCTGCAACTGCTCTTACAACCGGCGAACCTGCTCCTCTTGGCGGCGAGCCTGCTCCTGCAGTAGCGCCATTAAAGCTGACAAGTCTGGCGCCACTGATGCTGGAGAAACTCCGGATGGGCCAGCGACTGGCACTGACGTAGGCTGGACACCACCCGATGTCTGTGTAGGAGAATTTCCAAAAACGCTTTTGGTCCATGTCCTGCTGTCGCTGACTCCTGGTACGGATACCGTCCGTATCGTCCTTAGGTAGAATTGGCATAATTTATCCCTCACTTCTGACATCAAATTGTTACGAGCTGGGTATGGGATATATTAATTACTACCGATTAAACAACAAATAACTTTAATAATCACAAAACACTTAGAACTCAATCACAAATACACTACTGATCACTATTCGCTTAGATATCCCACTTCTGACACTAAATTGTTACAAGCTGGGTATGGGATAAATTAATTACTACCGATTAAACAACAAATAACTTTAATAATCACAAAACAGTACTCAATCACAAATACACTACTGATCACTATTCGCTTAGATATCGCACTTCTAGATCATTTCGATTCGCTTCGTTGTTTAGCCAAAATCAGACTGCCTGCTCCCGCAAACACGTCGACTATTTATGTGGCGATCGAACGTTCGAGAAATATCCATGACTTCCTAGAATCTTCTATACAATTCCATAGTGGGTCATTGTCCTTCGAGAAACTTCCACAACTTGTACAAAGGAAAGAAGTAGGTAGGTACGTTATGCCCTCGTACGCCGAGGGCATAAAGGTCGAAATTACAATGACAATTCCTGATGTTCTTTTGTAGGTAGTTTGCGAATTTGTACCTACATCATTTGGGACTCGTTTTACCTACCTACCTACTATTACCTACCTACCTACTAGTAGGTACCTACTACCGTAACTGTAGGTAAGTACGGGTACGACGTAACAATAGTTTTTATGTCTTGTGATGGGACGGCTGTTATTATTTAGCCACGAGGTCCTCCGTGTTATAATATAATGCGTAGAACTGTAGACAAACAAAAATGTATCCATTTATGCAAACAACTATTATTGACTTTGTGAAGGATTTCCTACCTTTAGAAAGAAATGAATAAAACTCCTTCAGTAATGCTTTGTTACTTACGGATTCCCGGAACCCCTCTGTTGTCTGTTACTGTCTGACTGTACGAGTACATTTCACGAGAACATTGGATTTCACGTTTAATTTCAAAATAGTAGAAAGAAAAGTAACAGCGTCGCAATCCAGTTCCTCTATTTCATGTTTTTTTTTTAATTATCGTAATGGAAATGAATATGTGCCGTGCAGCGGAACAAAAGAGCTAATAGAGCAGCGTGCTCGTAGCAGATTTGTTGTCGAGAGCATCCGGCCCCACACCCGCTCCCGCGTCCACGCCTGCTCCCGCTCCCGCTCCCACGCCCGCGTCCGCTCCCGCACCCGCGCCGGACGGACACCGGCACAAAGAAAGTGGCCGGAGGCGGTCACTACCACTACAGTGCCTCGGTACATGTTACGAATTAATTAAATATACAGACAACAACTCGTATCGATTGAGTTTTTCCTTTGTTGTTGCGTGTAAGGACTTGTCTAATGCAAATAATATAGTCTTGTCTAATAAAGAACAGGGACAATCCCATTAGAAAGTATGTACTTAGCTCAATAACATGTAGATATATCTGTTGCAGGACGTTTATTGTGAAAGCCGTGATATTACAATTTCACTAGTGATATTCTAATTAATTGTCAATTGCCTTCATTTCTTACAATTTAAAGGTCTTAGAAGGTTTTAGTGTCATTGTAAAGTCACGGGAACACTATAGTGATATTGTAAGGCAATGATATTTTCACAATTTCACTGGTTGTTACAAAGTATTGTAAGGCAATGATATTTTCACATTTTCACTGGTTGTTATGAGGCCGTTACTGCGACCAATTTCGACGTAGCCCTCGCCTTACTTTCTTTCTTAGCTAAGTTGTCGAGATACAGTGGAAAGTGACGAGCTCAGTTTGAGCTGTGGCTACAGTGAGCGGTGACAGGTTGCCGTGCTAGTGACGTAGCGCACCTGTGTTGCGTGCGGTCATTACGTGGGAACTATGTGAAGCTCGGCAGCTGCTATCTACTGTTCTGTTCTCCGGATATCTGGCTCGCGGCGGCAGCACAACCGCCTCGTATTTATTTATCTTTAACAACATTGTATTGTGTCCGGACTTGTTGATTTTTAATGAGCACTTTATTTATTCTCAATACGCTGAAACTATCAGAGTTTCATCAAAATATAAGTGGCGCTGCAGAATGTTCTGGTCAGTCCGCCGCGACAATGCGCCTTAACACGCATAATACAGCTGAACATGTCATGAACAAATATTATTGTCTTATAGTTAACAGACCGACACGTGAAATCTGCATCATTATAAAGTTAAAGGCAGTAAAATAATCGTGTGCTTTCTTTTCTTGTGTTTTTATTTGATGTTCCCAGCATATACGAGTAGTAGTTAACAAGATTTTTTACATTAAAAATACTATCGATTAAACAAAAAATAACTTTAATTACAAAACCCTTAATAGTTATTAAAACTCGAACACAAATACACTACTGATTACTATTCACTTAGATCTCGCACTTCCACGAACCTACTTCATAGTTCTAATATAGTAGAACATCCTTATAGGATTATTCACGAATCTTCTAGACAGGTGGAACATTCAAGACTCGTGACTTCTAAACAGTTTCTATAGTGAAACATTCCAGACTCCAACG
Source organism: Xestia sexstrigata (assembly GCA_941918905.2). Lineage (NCBI taxonomy): Eukaryota > Metazoa > Arthropoda > Insecta > Lepidoptera > Noctuidae > Xestia > Xestia sexstrigata. The sequence continues at coordinate 25,432,125 of OW799201.2, forward strand.
TAATCCAGAATTTTCTCGTAAAGCAATCGACGTAATACTTAATTACTCAAGTACATGTTCTACGTAGTATTAATTATTTTAACATAATAACACGTTAATAAAACGCCTAGGGTTAATTACGTAGTGCTGTTTATCAAAACAATTAGCGCCAGACTCAGCGAGCTAATGAGACGCCTCTCTTTGTGCTCATTACTTTAATGGCGCTAAGATTAATTACTAAAACGCCTCTCAAAAAGTCTATTCATATCCTTGCATCCAATTTGATGTTAATTATTATCACGAAACGAACTTTAACTTTATGCTCATGTGAATTGAGTCAAACTCAAACTCAAAGCATTATTTCAATTAGACCATTACGGCAGTTTTGAATGTCAAAAATGCAAATAAAAAAGAAAAAAAAAAGCTACAGTCACTAGACTTAGTTTTTTTAGAATTAGTTTTCCCTTATGGTTGTGGAGCAGGACCAGCATTGAGCCAAGCATTTTTATCATCAATGTAATCCCCCAACTTATAATATGCTTGCCTACACAGTGTGTGCGTTTTATACAAGATTTAAATTTCGTCTCATTCTGAATGTGGGGAGGTATTTTAGTGTAACATTTTAAACAGTACCCCATGAAAGATGAATCTACTTTAGCAAGCCTGAAACCTGGCTGAACTAGTTGGTCCCTATTTCTAGTACTATAGTGGTGTCTGTCACCTTTTTTACTGAATAAATGCAAATTATTCCTAACGTACATGATATTTTCATAGATGTATTGACAAGGTACTGTCATGATATTAATTTCCTTAAACAGTTCTCTTAGAGAATCGCGTCTACGTAATTCATAATTAGCTCTGATGGCTCTTTTCTGCAAAATAAATATAGACTCGATGTCTGCGGCCCGTCCCCATAGTTAAATACCGTATGATATAATACTATGGAAATAACAAAAATAGACTAGCCTCACCATATGAACATCAGAAAATTTACGGATTTTTCTAACAGCATATGCTGCTGAGCTCAGCTGTCCTGCAAGAGATGTTAAACGAGGACCCCATTGTAGCCTTGAGTTGAGCGTGATTTCAAGATAACCATTTTATCGACAAATTCTAGTTTCTCTTGATTCAGTACTACGTCACAATCACTACTTTTGACATTTGGTAAAGCAAATCTTATGCACGTTGTTTTTCTCCCATTTAGTACAAAATTATTAGCGGTAAACCAATCATGAACCTGCAGTAGGGTGTTATTTACGTCGTCAAAATATGTGGCATGTCTGTTTATCCTAAATACACACATCAAAAGTATCTAGGGATCAACATATATTTTTGCAATAACTTTTCTCCTGATTGATATTAATTAAAATTTTCTTTAAGGATTCATCAAATAAAGTGTTTTCGTTTGTCACAGTAACGATAAACCAAGTCACCTTTGCATGAATAAAGAAATTTGCCATTTTCCTAATAAAGGGATTTTTGACATTTGAACCACTAACATTAAAGTTCGAAAAAAAGACTGAAATAACAGTTTTCTTTAAATTTTTATTGGGTAACTTAAACAATTAATAATCCGTGTTTCTACCGCGAACACTAACAACACAAGAACATCGGTTTGGCATACTCAAAATGAGTTCATCCAAATCACGCTGTGGAATGGCCGCCCATGTTCGTTGCAACAACAAAAAAAGGTCTTCTTGCGACTGGATACCCTCCATATTCGGCAGAGCTCTTCTCTGTAGCATATCCCATGCATGCTCAATCGGGTTCAAGTCTGGCGACTGAGCAGGCCAGGGCAGGACATTGATGTTAGCTGCGGCGAGAGTCTGTCTTACAACTCTTGCGGTGTGCGGTCGTGCATTATCATGCATTAACTGAAATAAGGGACCGATTTGCACTTGTAGAGGAACGATGACGTCTGATACAATCGTCTCAGCATAAATTTGAGCGTTGAGGTTGCCTCTGATCCAAATCAACTCAGTTCTTCCGCCGATCCAAATACCCGCCCATACCATGATGGTTCCACCACTATAAGGATGGACTTCCTGGCAGGATTTTAATCGCTGTTGGCGTCCAGGGGTTCTCCAGTGTCGTATACGTCTTGTATCCGGTCTCATACCAAAACGAGACTCATCAGAAAAGCACACGAAACGCCATTGTTCTTCTGCCCAATTTCTGTGTTCAAGAGCCCATTGATATCGAATCCTACGATTGTGCATTGCTATAGGTGGTACCCGTAGCGGTCTTCGGGAATGAAGGTTCACTTCATGCAAGCGGTTTCTGACTGTTTGGTCGCTAATTAAGTTCCCTGAAGAGTGATGAAGCCTCACGGCTAACATCATGGCGGTTATTGTTGGAGCTCTTCGAGTTAAGATTTGAATGTATCGGTCTTGTCTCCGTGTGGTGCAGCGATACCGTCCTCCATGGCGCTCAGCCACGGTACCAGTGCTTCGGTAACGTGTCCAAAGTCGACTGATAACACTCTGACTTGTATTCAGAGCTAAAGCTACAGTACGTTGCCGGGAACCAGCTTCTATCATTCCCACGGCTCTGAGCATTTCTTCCCTGCTTAAATGACGTCGCCGCTCCATAATAACGTTGGTTTTAATCAGTAGTAGGGAAACAGTAGCACTAATAATGTCTTCAATGCGTTGTATGTTTTTATAGGGAAAATATTGACAGCTTATTTTCATCTTTTACTCGAATTTGATTGAGAGTTCCTGATTCAAATTATGAAATGCACCAAAAAGGATCCATATAAATTTATAAAATCATAAATTTATTACAAAGCCACATCTCAATCTCAAGAAATCCGCATAAAAATGCTTGATCCCTAGACATTTTTGATGTGTGTATTAAAGAAGTACCGTCACCAAACAACACCAATTGCGGGTGGTTGTTAAATAAATGGGGTAGGTCATTTATGTACACTAAAAAGAGGAAGGGACCCAATATCGAACCTTGTGGTACACCCATTTTTATTTTTAAACCCATTGAATTTACACCATTTACTTGTACATGCTGCTGTCTATCATTCAATTACGATTTTACCAAACTGAGCGCAAGTTTACCTAAACCATAATGCTCAAGTTTCAAGATCAGGGTTTCGTGATTTACGCAATCAAATGCCTTCGAAAGGTTACAGAAGAGTCCTATGGCATCTTGAGCCTCTTCCCACGCAGTAAATATGTGTTTTAATAAAGTGACACCGGCGTCAGTCGTATTACGTCCTTTGGTGAAACCGTACTGTTGCTCGTGTAAGATTTTATTGGTGTTATAATGGTTAAGCATTTTTGACTGAGCGTTGTCTCTTCAAACAGCTTGCTGAAAACTGGCAACACGGATACGGGCCTATAGTTATTGGTATCTTTACTGTCCCCGGATTTAAAAAGAGGTATTACCTAACTGAATTTCATTAGATCCGGGAAGACCCCTTGATCTACGCGCAAATTAAATATCGAGGCTAAATACGTGCTACAGTCCCAATAATTGAGGTACAAGCTTTGATAGACATACCCCATAGATCTTCGGATAATTTGATCTTGATTTGCTTCAAAGCTTTTATGACTGGTATGGGGTTAATATGCTGAAATTTTAATTCATTTGGACAGGCGGAAACGTACGCTTTCAATAAATCAATAGAGAGCAAGGGATAGGAATTTAAGATTTCTGTAGTCTTAAGTGGGATACAGGTAAAGAAATTTACAAATTCTTGAGCAACTTCATTATTAGAGCTCGCGAGGCCACGTGAGGTCAAGTGTTATGTCATTACTTTGTTTTTTATTTATATTTGTTTTACTGTTGATAATTTTCCAAACTGTCACGTATTCCAACATAAATGACACCAGTCGCTTTTGTGCCAACGTAACAATGTATCAGTGACCTTTCGTGACCGGATCCTGCACGAAAAATACAAACATTTTACTGAACGTTGCGTCAGTGGGCTGCACTATTTATGTGCAGTCGGTTGCAGGTAAAGGTAGGTTCTCTTTCGCTAATTAAATGTGCATGTGAGCTGTGTGGGTGTTCCCGAAGTGCGGTGATATCGCGCCGTATTGTGACGCTGCGCGTGTTACGCGATTTTATTTAATTTTGAGTGTTATTTAAATGGGTTAGCATAGTATTCGTATTTTTGTGAGCAGAGAAATATAATCTGTGAGCAAAAATAGATAATTGATCAGCAACTTATGGCCAGCAAACATTCCAAAATAATCAGCAATTTATGTCATTCTGGATGGCTGTTAGTATACTGCTTGTTATATGCAAACTCATGTTATTGTAAGCTGCCTGTTTATGAATTAATTTTTGACCATTATCAAAATTATTTGTGGAACAAGGATTGCTGCCTGATTTTTTTTTATTGCAATTAAAATCTTTGTATGTCGACCAAATTAATTAAATGCTTTTTTTTTGTGGCTTACCAAATTTTATAATTGCTTAACATTTAATTACTTCTCTTTAATTTTTTACTCGCTAGAGGGCGCTCTACAGGCGACATTTTGACAGAGACCAGATGGTTCTTAGAAGTAGATTACGATTTTATTTGATGGTGGGTTCCTTTTATAGTTAGGACAATTTGAATGTCCCTGCCGAGTTTATCTTTTCCTGTTTCACTGCCAATTACCAAGAAATCAGAGTAAAAAAATATAATAGCAAAATGTCGAGTAGTATCAAGTTACAGCGTCCTTAGTCATTGTCTTATCTGTAATCAAGTTTTACGAGATCTCCGGCGAAACGGCCGATATTCTCATTTCATCTCATATTGCCTGAGCGGAGTACTAGATAACCTATAAAAGAAGATTAGCCTACAATCTCGTACCGGTCGCGACTCGCGGGCACGAGCCGTGCCAATTTGATTACTGTTTGTGTCTGCCGGAGGACCATCGACGATGCGGCGCGGGCTTCCGATGTGTTCTGCACGAGTATGTCTCATGACGGCGCACGGTACGATTGTCAAAATGATGTAATGTCTATGTTGCTGAACATTTTGTTTACGAGACCAGCTGAACTACGCAGGTTTGCTTGCATACATTTTTAAGCAGGTTTTTTTTCGATTTCAAACTTTTCAAGTTTATCAGTAAAGTCAAATGATCCAAATGCTTCCATGTGTTATTTTCATTGTTTCTTCACTAAATCTTCAAGAATAGGTAATTATTTCTTTAATTGGCTTTCACTCTATATGTTAAATTCAAACCTACTTGGAACGGTACGAAGAGCCTTAGCCGTCAGCGTGGCGAGTCCCGACGTATTCAAAAGCCTTCATATTTGAGACCCGGTAGACAGTCACAAGTCACGCAAGTCGCGTCGCGATTCTTTAATCTAAAAATGTAACGAAGGAATTCATTCATTTTTCCATTCCCCGCGGCAGCGCGCTCTTTGTCTGTGCATAGCGCACTTCACGACAACTCATAGTGCACTTCAAGGCTGAGCGGATAACACTTATCTGATTTGTTCGCAATAGCGTACGGAATATTAAAATAATATTTATATCATTTATTCTGTACACCATGCAAGAGCAAAACAGTTTGAACATCTGCAGGTGGCCATCGTGGCAAGTGTTACAACATAAGATAAAATCACGCCCATTTTCCCCTAAAAGAGAGCTGGGCAGAGATAACCACAGTTCGCCAGCTTTCAGTTTAAATCTCATGTAATAAATAAAATAAATAAATAAAAATAAAAAAGCCTTTTATTTCACACCTAAGTTAATATCTTTTACAGATTTAGTTTTTGTATACAAATAATATAATATAATTAATCAATATGTAAAAGAAAATCAACATGCAATAATATATTATACATTTTAAAGATTTTAAAATGTTATTAATTAAAATTAAAATATTATTATTAAATTAAAATATTATTATTAAATTAAATCAAATTAAATTAATCTCATGTAATACAAATTCAAATTCAAATATTTTTATTTGTAGAACATAGGTAAACAAAAGTACAGATGTCAATATTAATCAAATGTGCGCTATGTCTTGCCGTCAACGGCGTCCAAATATTCCAATTAAGTATAATTTCTTATGATTAGTTGGTAAACAAATTATAAAAAAAAAAACAGTAAAAATAATAAAACAGTAAAAATTAGTAATGAAAAAATGTTCAATTAATGAATTAAAACAATACATTTTACCGGATCACGGAACATTAAAATTAAATAAATGAATAAAACAATTAAGTTAACACATAAAATAGAAACAAATAAAATGTCATTAAATTACAATTTGTCTTTCTCTCATTGACAACTCATTGACTATGTAGTAAGCTTTTCCGCCTAGTAAATTAAGAAGAGCCTTTTTGAAATGGTGTATGCTATCAAGATCTTTTATACAAATGGGTAACTTATTATATAACTTAGGTGCCATTCCTAAAAAGCTTTTTGAGTAGAGCGCAGTCTTGTGTGGAATAGCATATATTTCTCTATTGCGACGTTTTGATATAAATGTTTGAAATAAATGCAAGTTTGATTTTGCGAATACTGCTGCCTCGTAGATGTCCATACAGGGCAAAGTGAGGAGTTTGTATTGTTTAAAAAATGGCCTACAACTATCAGTATTTTTAAGCTTAAAAACAGCACGCACACATTTCTTTTGAGCTTTGAACGCAATGTTTTTTCCAGTGGAATTTCCCCAATACATTATTCCAAAAGGTAGCGTTGATGAGACGTACGCTTTGTATGCTATCAAAACTACAGACTCATTTGAATACGCAAGCCTATTCATCATTTCACCCGAAAGACGTCCATTGCTGGACATAGGCCTCCCCCAAGTGCCATGGTCCGGAGCGAGACGGAATGGGACGCCGTCACCTCCTTCTGCGAAGCAGTAATGCTAGAGAAGGAGGTGGCGGAACGTGAGAGGGAGAGAACCTCACAGCGTCCCGGCCGCCGCGGGAGACGCCCCGGGCGTCGGGGGCCACCACGTGGCCCCCGTCGTCCCCCTCTCTTCGGACTTCAGATAATCCCACAATACTCCATCGCAGCCTGCTCAATTCCTCTTCAAGTTCCGCTATCTTTTCGTCGGTCCGGAGTGTGCATGTGTTATACGTTGCCAGGTCCAGTCGTTGGTATAGGCAGCCGGATCCCATCCGGGGATTCTTCGCACCCCTTGCCACGCCGTAACCTCGATCGCTGCCGTAGTCGAGGGTAGATGGGCTGCCGGGTACTAGGGGCCATTTTTGTAATGCGGTATCCATTTTGGGGGGTTTGGCCATAATCGCCACGCTTGGCAGGCGGGTTGGCGATCGCAGTACAGTTCTTCCAAAAGACACAGAGAGCGCTGCTGCCCGTTCTCTGGTAATCCCTTAGTCCCTCTTACGACACCCACGGGAAGATATGGGATGGTGCTATTCTTTACGTCCGACACCATACGGAATGCCGATTGCCGTGAACCTATACTCCGAGTTGTGTTTAAGTAGCCAAACTATCGTTTCACCAGGTAAGACAGTAATTACGTTTTATAAGTATAACATAATGCATGCGATTAGAATCAAATATCATTACTGTATGTAATCCTAATATGTGCGTATAACATCTAATCCGGCTGCATAATTCGCAATCAGTCTCGCGGTGTAAATCAACTTGCGGTAGTACGAGGCGCCTGTTATGTGGCGCGTATTCGATTGTGAACCTTGTCGGGCTGGTCGAACGAGCGTGGCGTATAGGTGCGCCATCAACCGGCAATGTACTGCATGAGACACTGCATTCAATCTCGACAATCGCTATGCAATATCGACAGGCGATTACTAGATTATACCGCGGCACAAATCAGGAAAGATAGTAGATTACGTTTTAAGTTAGTATTGTCTTTAAGTTTTTAGTGGATATGGACTTACAATAAATATTTACTAATATTAATACATCATTCTTATAAATAATTATTTATTTCCATTCAAGCTGTTGTCTGCCAGTTTGCCTGCGCGTATTTTAAAATTAGATGTAGCGTATCTATTCTTTCCAAGATCCTTAACTAGCCTTCCGTTAAATTGTATTATCATTGGTTTAGATTAGTAGTTGTTTGTTTTGATAACAGACAGAGTTAATTCCTCATCTTGTCTTTCTTATATTGTGAACTGACATTCTAACTAGTATTACAACAACAACAACAACAACAGCCCATAACGTCCACTGCTGGACATAAGCCTCTCCCATGATGGGAGGAATTTGCCGTAATCTCCACGCTTGGCAGGCGGATTGGAGATCGCAGTATGAAAGACTAACAGAAAACGCTGCTGCCCATTCTCTGGTCTACGGAGGCGCAAGGTGTTCTGCCTCAGACATTAGTCGCCTTATACGACACCCGTGAGTGTAATGGCTTGGTTCTATTCTACTCTGCCGGATACCACACGGCTAACTATTACTAGGCTACTAGTATTACAATTTCATTGTTACTAAACTTGTCTGTGATCATTTTTAAGTAAATATTTGAGTACAACAAGTCCCGTTCATGACTTGCACCGCGTCCTGCACGAGATAGAGGGAAGCCCGCAGAGCTGCCAAACACGATAAGTAATTTTGAAACTGCTCCGTAAACATATTACGTAATACCATCCAGCCATACAACCGCGCATACACTCGCGCAGAATATTAAACCACGATTCATAGTCAATAGGCTCGATGATTTCATCACGCTTTACGTAAATTATGAAATATGCGAACATTGTTTGAAATTTGCGATTCGAGTCGTCTTGGGAATCTGTGCTTTAGTCACTAAGAGATGATTAAATTTTGACTCAATTGTTTTTCGGCCTTTACAAAATTTTCCTACTAAATTTCCGTCAGTCCAGTGATGCGCCGGGGCTACGGGTAGAAGCTACGGTTCTACGAGTACTTGCTACGGCGGCACTACGAGTATTTCCTTTCGTATATACATATTTTAAAGCGACATAATCATATTATATTATTCTTCTAAAGCAGTTTCAAGCTCATCTTTTGATATCGATCAGCGTCCCTCCATAAAGTCTAAAATCTAAAGATAGGCTAGAGTCCGATAAGATAGGTACTAGTATTCTATCGCCCGAATTTAGGTCAATCCTTGTTACCGCTGCTTACTTTGCGATACATAGAGGAGCGATGCGGTACAGATCTCGGCCAATTAACGCGTTGTCATCCGCTGGGACTGTGGCACGATAGCCGAAGCCGAGAGTATACCCCGTACGGGGCATACTCTCGCGCTCGAGCGCAAACATCAATGTGTATAGTAAACAGCGAATTAACCATTATGTTCGTAATCTCGTCCTCATTTAGTACATATGTAGTTCGTACTCTGCACTACTCGCTGTATCACAATTTTTAAAGATGAACCCATTCATCAAAAAATATTTGATAATCTGTGGTTCGTCGTTTGTGTGCTCTGTGGATATCTGTCATGTTCATGTTCATTGTACTTTTTTGTGCCGCGCGCTGTGCACAGAATTCCGATATAAAATCGTTAAGTTTTATTTTTTGTGATTAAAATGGGAAAAAGCAAACGGAGAAAACGGGATGAGGCTATGATTGAGCTAAGTGAACGTCTACGAGATCTGGAAAAACGGTTAAATAAGAGGAGTCGTCATAACCACGCCGGTAAGTTTTTTCATGACCTACCTACTAATCATATTCCTAGAAATCGAATGGTCAAATAGGGTTTTTAGAGATTCCTTGTGAGGTATTTAACATAATACCTTTACAAATAAAACTACACCACTATTGAGCTTTCACGTGAGGTTAGCCGTGGTACGTACGTAACGCTAAAAGTACCTAATTCGAAATTCGTTGTAAAGGTACCTCCATATTTTATTCTAACTGCATCTTACGAGCTTTCACGAGAGGTTAGCCGATGCCAGTTTTCGTTAACTAATAAAAAGCAAGTCGACTGCATCATATGAGCTTTCACGAGAGGTTAGCCGATGGCATTGTCGTAAATTGAAAAACGTTTCGACTGTATCCTAAAAGCTTTCACGAGAGGTCAGCTATGGATTTAACAGTTTCGAGCCTAACACTATGCGTTTGTTGCTCAGATGACTACGAAAACCGTTCCAGCCGAGCACGTTCAAGAAGTCGCTCGTCAAACGAGCGAAGTCGACACAGCCAGAGGCATAGGAGCCAGACGCCTCGACGTCGCAGATTACTATCTTCCTCACCGAATACTGAATACAGCCGTCGTAGTAATTCACCTAGTGATAACACTCAAACCAAAGGTAAGGGGGGGGCAGACTTGGGAGAAGTACCTCACCTCCCAACGGTTACCCCTGAGGTAGTACCAGTCGAAAATGCAATACCAGCCCACATCGAGGGGCTCCTGGGTCAAGAAGGTACCCCGCCAGCCAATAACTCAATTGATTTACATGAAAGTCTAACAAAACGTTGGACGGCCATTCTTCAAAACGGCCTTGAAGCTGAAACTAAGGCTAGCATATTACTAAGACATAATCCCCCAAAGAACTGTACCCTATTAGTTCCACCACTATTAAATGAAGAGGTAGCAGCTGCAATGAACGAGAATGGTGTTAAAAGAGACAAGAGGATTACCGGAAACCAAAATCTGTTATCGGCAGCAATCACTACGATTGGCAAGGTACTAAACAGTATGATTGCCACGCATGAAAATGAACAGTACATTGAGAATTTAAGTGATGCAGCTCGTCTACTATGTGACTTGTACCATGAAAATTCTACCACACGAAGATCTCTAATATTACCAGGACTAAACAAAGACCTAAAAGATTTAATGGAAAGTACCCCCATAAGTGAATACCTGTTTGGGGACAAATTGCAGGACAAGGTCAATGCTGTTAAAGCAGTCAAGAAATCAGGGTTGGAGCTAAAAAATACACCTGCTCAACAAAAAGTCCCTAAGAGGAATTTAAACTACCGGGGCCCACAACGACCACAGGTGCCACGTCCGAGTGGGCAGAAGCCGAGACCGAAGCAAACAGCACACCAGACATACTATGCCAACAAGCTGCCGACACGAGGGAGACGCTCTCCACAGAAATATCAACATTCACGCCACCAGGGCCAGGGTCGTCGCGGTCGCTAGATCAGGTACAAACCGGCAGACTAAAATACTTTTCAGACCACTGGGATAGTATCACTACTAACCCCACTATACGCAAATGGGTCAAAGGCTATTCCATACCTTTAATCAAGGATCCTGTTCAAGCCATAGTGCCACAAAACAATTGGTTTACAGAAAAGGAAACTAACCTTATTTCTATAGAAATGGACAAATTGTTACAATTAGATACTATACAAAGGTGTTCAGCTGTTAAAGGCCAGTTTTTGTCCAGTATATTCTTACACCCTAAGTCAGATGGTTCCTGGAGATTTATATTGAATCTAAAAAAGTTTAACAAGTTTGTCTCTTCTACTCACTTTAAATTAGAGGATTTAAGAACAGCAATAATACTTATGACCCCTGGATGCTTCATGGCTACAATTGACCTGAAAAATGCATATTATTTGATATCAATAAAAGAATCTGATAGGAAATATTTGCGTTTCCTGTTCCAGGACAAATTGTATGAATTTAAATGCCTTCCCTTTGGTCTTAGTACAGCACCATATGTCTTTACTAAAATCATGAAACCAGTAATGTGTCACCTGAGGTCATTAGGTTTGTTGTCTGTTATCTATCTCGATGACATTCTCTGCATTGCAGATTCTTATGAAAAATGTTTACAAAATGTGTTTACTACTAAGACATTATTAGAAAGTCTGGGATTTATAATTAACATAGACAAAAGTTGCCTCCAGCCCAAACAATACTGTCAGTATCTAGGGTTTATACTAAATTCTGTTCAGTTCTCCATAACACTTCCACAGAAAAAGATATTATCTATATGTAAAAACTTAGAAAGAGTCAAGTCTAAACAGAGATGCAAAATAATTGAATTCTCTCAACTCTTAGGTACCCTTGTAGCTGCATGTCCGGCAGTAGAATATGGCTGGCTTTATACTAAAGTAATGGAAAGCCAAAGCCATAAAACAATAGCCTTAAAAAATAATAATGAAAACTATGAGGCGTACCTTTCTGTATCAAACGAAATCAGATCAGACTTGGAATGGTGGTTATCCCATATCCATATAAATCATTACAAAATCAAACAATTTAAATTCTCTTTGGAAATATTCTCAGATGCTTCAGGAACAGGTTGGGGTTTAGTATGTAACGGTGTTACAACTCATGGTCACTGGACAGTTGAAAATAAACGTTTTCATATAAATTACTTAGAACTACTAGCAGCATTTAAAGGGTTAAAAATATATGCATCTGAACTAAAGTGTTGTGAAATTCTTCTTAGAATAGACAACACCACTGCTATAGCCTATGTTAATAGAATGGGGGGCACCCGGTTCCAACATTTAAATAATCTAGCACGAAAGTTATGGCAGTGGTGTGAGGAAAGACAACTATGGGTGTATGCATCCTACATTAGCTCGAAAGACAACACTGTGGCAGATAGAGAATCAAGGCGTTCTCATTCTGAAATTGAATGGGCTCTATGTGACATGGCATATGAAACAATTATTACTAAATTGGGTGAACCCCAGATTGATCTATTTGCAAACAGGTATAACAACAAATGTAGGAATTATGTATCTTGGCTACCAGATCCCGACGCACACTCCATAGATGCTTTTACCATTAAATGGAATGGAATATTTTTCTATGCGTTTCCACCATTTAACCTTATATGTAAGTTACTACAAAAAATAATGATTGAAAAGGCAACAGGCATTGTTGTAGTTCCATGGTGGCCTGCACAACCATGGTATCCAATGTTCAACTCCATGGTTATATCAGATATAATTGTATTTGAACCCCGTAATAACTTACTACTGTCTGCTTCCAGGGAACCACATCCTTTATACAAGAGCCTCAAACTGATTGCCGCCACATTATCAGGTGCGCGTTCCTAGGGAAAGGAATACCTCCTCCCTCAATGGACATAATGTTAGCTTCCTTATCTAATAAAACCAGAAAACAGTACGAATCGGCACTGAATCAGTGGATAATCTTCTGCAGGAGTCAAGATGTGCATCCCTTGTCGGACTCAGTACCCATGGTAATTTCGTTCTTGACATCTAAGTTTGAGCAAGGACTATCATATAGCTCACTGAACACCATAAGGTCAGCAATTTCTTTAATCTTAGGCTCTCACTTGGGAACAGATGAGAGAGTGACGAGATTTTTTAGAGGTATTTACAAACTAAGGCCCAAGAAACCTAAATACGACATAGTATGGGATCCTAATATTGTCTTAAGATACCTATCAAATTTATTTCCTAATCAAGACCTTAGTTTGGAATTACTTACAAAAAATTAGTAACATTGCTAGCACTTGTAACTGCGCATAGGATCCAAACTTTATCACTTATTAGTATAGATAATATTAATATTAATGAAGATAATATTAATATTAAAATTCCAAAAATTATTAAAACATCTGGACCAAACAAACTTCAACCTAATTTAATATTACCATTTTTCAAAGACAAAATAAGCATCTGTCCAGCAAAAACTTTACTTTGTTATTTAGATAGTACCAAAATTATAAGACAAAATTGTAATACTTTGATTATAACACTTAGAAAACCTTACCATGCTGCCTCTACTGCATCTCTAAGTAGATGGATAAAGCAAGTTTTGAATGATAGTGGCTTAGATACTGCTAAGTTCACGGCTCACAGCACAAGGCATGCCTCCACTTCAAAGGCTTCTGAAGGAGGCATCAATATTGAGGTAATAAGGAAAGCCGCAGGCTGGACACAAAGATCTTCTACATTTGCTCGTTTCTATAACAGACCAATTGTCAGTGATCCAAATGCTTTTGCTCAAGCAGTGTGTTCAACAGACATTTCTTTGTAAGATACCTTAAGTTAAGTGCCTAAATTAATAACTAGACAATTAGTCACCATTGATGCTGTAATAATTAATAAGTAACCATTGAGACTGATTACTATATAATGATGAGAAGACTAAGTTTACCTTCTGTTTATCAAATAAACATGTTGATTATTAACACAACTTTCTTCTTTAAACATCTACATATGTACTAAATGAGGACGAGATTACGAACATAATTAAATAGATCGGATTAACTTACCTAGTGACATCCGATCCTCAATTATGTGAAGTAATCTCGTCCTCATTGTATCCCAACCCTTCCCAGATTCTCATCTCTACCCCGTTCGGAAGTTGTGTATAAAAATTGTATGGCTATACATGTGTTACTTTGAACTAATGAACATGACAGATATCCACAGAGCACACAAACGACGAACCACAGATTATCAAATATTTTTTGATGAATGGGTTCATCTTTAAAAATTGTGATACAGCGAGTAGTGCAGAGTACGAACTACATATGTACTAAATGAGGACGAGATTACTTCACATAATTGAGGATCGGATGTCACTAGGTAAGTTAATCCGATCTATTTAATTCGGCGTCATATGGCTTGAGCGGCCGTGCACAGGCCGAACACATATCGGGCTCGAGCCGGGCACGCGTTGGTTACAGCGCCTGCGCCGGCCAGCGTATATTATAAAGGTAAGGGTCCACATATCCGCATCGTAATTAATAATATATCATAGTCTTGATTCTCTTATTTTAAAATCAAAACACGGTTACATTTCTATTTTATGGAGCAACGTTCAGTTTTTCTTAGAATTGTAAAACAATATTGGACCACTTGTAAATGCATAAATCCTTTATTTTAATAGGAAACGGAGAGCTGCCTAACAGAATTCTTAAGAAACTTTATAAATTTATTCGATTTCTAAACGCATTTCTGAATGTTATCACCGACATCTGTTCACCACATTAAGGGTAAAACCCAGACGAACCCCTTAAAAAAATGAAAGATCGCACAATAAGCATCAACGGGCGAAGCGGTATTTCAGACAACGGTCGAGGAGGAAAGATACCAGTCTGGGACGACCTGACTGGGCCGTGCTTCTAGGAAAACCAACCTTAATACTAATAGATTTAGGAAAAACGAACATTTTATCAGCTTATGGTTTTTTTTTTTTTTTTCAAAAGTATTTATGCAACTGGTACTACAAAGTTTTTATCCTCGGTACTTCCTAGGTCGCTAAAGATCACATACAACTGTTTGCATGGCTTAGGACACTTTTTGAATGTACCGTCGCAAAAGATTTTCCAGTTTTTAATCATTTCTCTGGCTTCTTACGAGGCAAAAATTAAAATATGTTCGCGTTCGTGATGTCGATAGTCAGCCAAGAGGAAATCTTTATAATCGTTACCAATTTCTAATTCAGTTCCGACACTGTAAGCCATCTTCTTAACTCCCAGTTTTTTATTTATCCTTCTATAAGCAACCGATTTATAACTTCGTGTTCGTTTAGCCCCATATCTTTGAAAGTAGCCACAGTCTTTTTATAAATTGCAGGTACTGTTTCTCCTACAGTTGTCGCTGTATCTATGCTCGAACTTATTAAATGGCATACGGCATTTTTGTTTTTATCAGGCATACAGTTATTGGAATGCTCACGTTTTTTCACAACCTTCGAATCATCCTTAAAAATAAAATGTCAATGTGATAATAAGCTTGTGAAACATAAAAAAACCCCACGACCTGTGCTGCACCCACCGGTTTTACCCATTAGTCTATACCTATATATTTTCTTTGCCATTGAAACCAATCATCAATGCTACGTACGTACCTCTGTAATGGTTATCGTTCCTGTACATTTTGTTTTTTTTTTTAATATCTACACAATATGCTCCATATGCTATCAGAGATCGAAAGATATCAGGAGTTGTGTTCTGACAAATTGCGGGAGATAGACTTCCCACAGGACTTTGTGGTGTGCAGTCATGGGTCATGCAGCTTGGATGATCACAAACTTGTCCTTGATAAGCTGTACAAGAATATTGTTGATGTCCTTTGTGAGGCAGCGATGAAATCTAATGAAACACTCAAGAGACCCAAGCGAGGTAGTCCGTTATATGTGTGGAACAAACATGTGCGAGACGCTCACCGAGAGGCCAGGCGTAGATTCCAACTTTGGGTTTTGGCTGATCGACTAACCTCTGGGACGGTTTACGATTAAATGACGCGTAAAATTTTCAAAAGCCGGCTAAAGTACTGCCAAAATAGGCAAGATCAATTAAAAATGGACGTATTAGCTGAACAACGGGCGACAAATAATTTCATTGCATTTTGGAAGTCCACAGGTAAGTTGGAGGCTAGGCCTGGTCTTGCGGCGGAGGTAAGTGAAGTTACTGAGCATGCGGAAATCGCCAACTTATTTAGAGACTATTCGAAGTAAAGTCTCCACTTGGCCACTCAGTATCGGGAATCGGCTTTGCGTCTCATGTCCGATGGCAGGAGCCACTGCTACGCTTCACCACAAAGAAAGTAGGATCAGTGATAAATAATATGAGTAGGGGCAAATCCCCTGGGCATGATGGGCTTAGCATTGAGCATTTAAAATATGCAGACATGCATATGTCGAGGGTCCTATCCTTGTTCTACACGATGAGTTTCAGCCATTCGTATCTATTGGCAGACTTAATAAAGGCCATTGTGGTACCCATCGTGGAGAATAGGACACGAGACATCTCGGACATAAGCAATTACTGCCCAATCTCTCTTGCAACTATTATGGCCAAAGTGTTGAGCATTTAAAATATGCAGGCATGCATATGTCGAGGGTCCTGTCCTTGTTCTACACGATGAGTTTCAGCCATTCGTATCAATTGGTAGACTTAATAAAGACCATTGTGGTACCCATCGTGAAGAATAGGACACGAGACATCTCGGACATAAGCAATTACTGCCCAATCTCTCTTGCAACTATTATGGCCAAAGTGTTGGACAGTATGCTTGAGTTGCACGATGCACAGTTTGGGTTTTGCCCTGGATTATCAACCGAAAGTGCTATTCTAAGTGTCGAACATACTGTCAAATACTACACTGACCGTAAGACGCTTTCTTGACCTCTCCAAAGTTTTCGATTTCGTTTCTTACGATGTGCTTTGGAGCAAGTTGAGGAGTAGGGGTATACCGGAGAAACTGCTCAGTGTATTGCAGTATTGGTATCGTTGCCAGACAAACCGAGTTAAATGATTTAATGCGCTCTCGGAGTCATATGGGCTGGAGTGCGGAGTGACGCAGGGTGGTCTTTCGTGCCCTCGGCTCTTCAATCTATATGTTAATGACCTCATTGTCGAGCTCAGCAGCATGCGTGTCGGAAGCAGGGTAAATGTTGTTATTTGTAACAACATCAGTTATGCGGATGACATGGTGCTGCTGGGCCCGTCGCCGGGAGCGATCGTGGAGTTGCTTCAGGTACGTGAGACCTTCGCTGCTGCACATGGACTGGTCTATAATGCCAAAAAATGTGAATACATGGTCTTTGGGGTCGCTGGTAAGCGCCGGGAAAGTACATTCGAACTTGCCATAAACGGTACATCAATACGTAGAGTTCAAAAGTTCAAGTTTCTTGGGCATTTTCTTACCGTCGACCTCAGTGACCATGTTGACATTGAACGGGAGCGTAGGGCTCTGGCGGTCAGGGGAAATATGTTGGCACCAAGATTTGCTCGGTGTACTGACCAAGTAAAGTTTACGCTTTTTAAAGCTTATTTTCAGAGTTTCTACACCGGTAATCTTTGGGTCAACTACTCGAAAAGATCGCCGGATGTCCTGCGCGTCCAATACAATAATGTTTTTAGGATGCTGTTGCAATTGCCTCGTTTTTGCAGTGCCTCTGGAATGTTCGCGGTAACTCATACCGATGGGTTTCATGCCATCATCCGCAAGAAAACGGCCTCGCTCCTGAGCAGAATAAGGGGCAGTCACAATAGCATCCTGAAGGCTGTGGCGGCTGATACTTCCTCCACCATAATAAGGCAATTTGTGAGAAGACTTATACCCTAGAATTTCGCTGTCCTAGTTACTAACAATTTATGGATCTCTTAGTTGTCCGAAATAAAATTATTTTATTTTATTTATTTATATGCGATTTAGCATTTTTGTTGGATAGTGTACAGGTTACATCCGGAGTTATTTACTATACAGACCTTGTGGAAACTAGAACAAATTTCCGTGCATTCAAGCGTTTTTGCCATACCTATTATTGGAATCAAATATAACAGCTCACAACTTAGGACCCGTTAATGTTAATATTTATGCTTGGTGCTAGGCAACTGGGCCTATCCCAGTTGTAAACGTCCCTTTGTGCCTATTGGCCTTGTTTCGTTCTGTCTCCTGCTGAAATTGAGGGAAGTGGAAATTACGGTTTTTTCCTACTCCTCCATTATACTTTTCTGATTAATTTCGTTGCGGGATCCAAGACAGTTAAATTCATTCTCTGGGACTTCGTCGAACTTCATTGTCTCGGCGCTTTTCTGGTGGTCGCCACTGTTGATTCTGGCTTTCAGGAGTTACAGTGGTTTGGGAACAGTGTGGCGGGCTTGTCCCAATATAAAAAAAAAATAAAAATGCTATTTAAATTTTTGCACTGTGTGTAAAAATGGTACTGATACCCTTCGAACAATAAAAGTCTTCCTCGACATTGTACAACAAAAGTTAAATTAGTTTCGCTCATTGTAATTTGTTCTATAGTCTAAGCTCCAATTATTGACATAAAATGACAGAATTAAAACAAAATAGTTACCTTGTCAATCTCAACACTTAAATAATACTTATTAGAACAAACAAAGAGGAAATACTTTGAGGGGGATATCTAACTATACAACCGCATTGATAGTATATAGTGTCATCTCAATGGTGCAGATGAGACCATACCCAATCCGCGGTTTTAGACTTATTAGTCTCATCTGCACCATTTATGGTGCAGGTCAATGGTGCATACGGTACGTTGGGTGCAGATAAGACTAATTAGTTTAGTTTGCACCATTAATATGAATACAACTTACATCAGAATACTTTCCTTACATCGAAAAATAATAAAAAAAAAAAAATTATATGAATAAACATCCAAAAAGCAAAAACAATAATACATTTTACAAATAAATTCACAACTACATCGTGTAATTAAAAAAAAAATACGCTTCATTTCAGAAAGCTACAAAAAATGTCCCTCAGACACACACGTATACCTATTTTATTGTTCTATAAAATAAAAAATGCAACTTTATAAGAAGAACACTGAGTTTACCTTAACTTTTCGAAAAATAGCAGCACATCAATGTCGCCATTTGTTAATTGCATTTGTACATGCATTATATATTTATTACGTTCCTTGACGTGTTTTGCCCTGTTGTTATATGGATATGTTGTTAATGCGTTAACAGCATTAAAAGCGGCATCCTGCTTAAGCACAGCTAAGCATTTATTTACAGTCGCAGGTCTTCTTTTGAAGCAGTTATTGATATACCCATTCCATCCCTCACAGACGTTGTTCGTACGATGCCTTTCACCAAAACTACACAATGGTGTCTTCTTGGGCATCCAAAATCTTTTTACGTACCTTAGAAGTTTTTGCATATTAACATCTCCTTCTACAACATCATTTTCCGAAACTATGTAATCCCTACCATCATCAATTCTTGATACAGGACGTCCGAGATGTATCCTCCATAATTGGTTTCCAACGTACCGTATGCACCATTTAAGGACATGTCCCCCCCGAGGACAACTGTTTCCACCACGACAATTTGAAATTAATTTTTTTGCTGAAGCGGATACGTTCGTCAGAACATTAAAATACTTTCGACGGTTTTTACTTAAATTTGCTGAACTCGGTTTAATTTTTGTATAAAAACAAGTTATTGACTGATATTGAAATGTCTACTACAATCGTCAGATTACGAATCTTTAAGATGGTGCGTTTCATCCTGTTATGCTTTCACGGTCGTATAGAAACAGCAGTTGATTACTCAACGCCCTTCTTCAAGTTAACCCATTATGGAGGGACAAGTCAGCCTTAATGTTTGTATTTGAATAAATCGATGGAACCGTAGACAAAGCTAGCAAGATATTGTGTACACAACATCAAACTAGATGAACGAGTATTCTGCTTTGTGGCAATTTAAATGGTTTGTTTATTGATAGTTTGAGGAACTCGCTGGCCGCCGCGCCGCGCGCCGGAGCGCTCGAGTTGTTGTCAATACGCAGTTGTATTGACGCATTGCCGACACAAGTAGGTTAACTCGATCGGTGTTGTACAGATATTTTATCACCCAGTCTAACCGGATGCAGCTGAATACCAGTTATTTACACGGAGCGACTGCCTATCTGACCTCTTCAACAGTTTGTTGGGTTTAATACAATACCCCTTGCTACTACTTACTGGTTGTCAGACTTTAGGGCCACTGACTACCCGTAACGACTGTCAAAGATGTACATATTATGAAAGCCGGGATCAACGGCTTCACGTGCTTTCCGAGCCTTGAAGGAAACTCGGTATGTAATTGGTGGTCACCCATCCACGGACCAACCTCGGCAAGCGCAGTTGAAGATAGACCCAAGTGGCTGCTACTATTTAGCGACGAGTTCTTCTGAACCTAAAAATATTAATTTTGTTCGTTTCATAATAATAATGTTTATACTTACTTATCTAATAGTGTTTCGTCCCGTTCTCCCGTCTTCGCTGTAAGTGTGTTTTAACTAAAGTAACATTATGCAGACTGAATCGCCACCCAGACCGTAATAAGTCCTAATTAAACATAACAGCGGCACTATTTCAAACAAAAGGTGCCATAAATCGCCCCCACTCCACAGTTACGAGAGCACAGTACGGCTGGCCGGTGAGTGTTCACGCATCCGGTTTATTTTACTGTCAGCAAGATATTTTCATAGTACGAGCAGTACCCTAAAATGTAAACGGTATTAAAAATTCCAATACAATTTCAACTACCTTAATTCCATTGTAATGTTATAAATGTGAAAGTAAGTGTCGTGGCAGCTGAACAAAGACCGATAAATTAAAATTTGTATAGTACAAGGTAGTGGGGACACTGACGCTAAAACCGTTCCCACGTATTCAGTTAAGGTACATTACATTATTTTTAACCTCCTCATAGAAAAAGAACATCTTTATGAAAAAAAAGTGTTTTAGGTATGGCGCCTGTAATCTAAGTAGTATAATAAGGTTCCAAATAGCATCAAGGAAGCAACCATTGAGATTTGAGAACAGCTTTTATCTTTTTTAATACAAAAATGTTATTATTCCTAACATAAAATAATAGCTGTATGGGAGGAGATGTTGACACAGTCCTAAAAGATTTAACTTTCTTAAAAGAAAAATTTAGTTCCATTGGACTTGACCTTAACCTTTCGAAGTGCGAAATTTACCTTCCTGAAACCACTGACAGATAGACTACCATTTCTAAATTTAACTCGTTGGCAACAAATATCAAAATTACCGAAAAAAAATCTCTTCACCTTCTAGGGTCACCTATATTTGACGAATCTTTTCCATCGTTCATTGAAGAAAAAATCCAAAATTTTAATGATGTTTCGGAGAGACTTTTCAAAATTAACATTCATTCGGCCTTCACACTTATTCGATACTGTTGTTTTGCACCAAAATTCACGTATAGCCTTCGCTCCTCTCATCTTTGGAGGCATCCACAGCTTTTAGATAAAGTCGACCAAATCATTAGGAACACTCTTACTTCAATACTTAATGTGGCTCTGGACGACCGAGCTTGGCAGCAAGCCACACTTCCTATTCGCTTGGGTGGTCTCGGCATCCGCAAAATTTCAAGTATAAGTTTACCAGCCTTCCTCTCCTCGGTCTACGGTACCGAAAAATTAACCAGGGATATTTTATCTTTCTCACTGGTTGATGTTGAGGTGCCGTACTTGACCGATGCGTTGAACGCTTGGAAAATGGCTTGTCCCAATACGAATTTGCCCGACAACCTGACCTCCCAGAGACAGTGGGACGTGCCGCTCTGCAGTATTGAACGGAATACCCTTTTACACACGTCAATCAATACTGTGGAGCGTGCCCGTCTGCTGGCTGTGGGGGAATGGGAGTCGGGCTTGTGGCACTTCCGTCATTCACCATTGGCACTATGATGGATGACGCATCGTTCCGTGTCTACGCTTCTGCCGGGTCTGCTTCTTCTCTTCTACGCTTCTACGAGTCTACGCTTAGGTGCACCTTGTGTTGCTCCGCATCGGTGTCACTGCGGTGAAGCTGTCGACAGCCTCGGACACCATGGCCTGTCCTGCTACAGGAGCGCAAGTCGCATTGCACGGCACGCCAGCATTAACGACATTATTCGTCGAGCTCTTTCCATCGCCGGCGTACCAGCGGTTTTAGAACCAAACGGCTTGGTGCGTGACGATGGCAAGAGACCGGACGGCATGACGTTGGTGCCTTGGAACGAGGGTAGGCCTTTGGTGTGGGACGCAACCTGTGTCGACACCCTTGCGCCTTCTCACGTTGCAAGCACGGCGGGCTGTGCAGGCGCTGCTGCTGCGGCTGCTGAGATCCTCAAACGGCGCAAATACTGTAACCTTATTGGTAACTACAGCTTTGAGCCGTTTGGGGTCGAGACGCTCGGGTCATGGGGTCCGAGTGCGCGTCTCCTTTTTAAGGAAATCTCTTACCGACTGGTCGACACTTCGCGTGACCAGAGGGCTGGCTTTTTCTTAGGCCAAAGAATTAGCATTGCCATTCAACGTGGCAATGCTGCCAGTCTTCTGGGTACGTTTCCGAGTGACAGCGATGCGGAGGAGTACTTTGACGCTTATTGACGTCGTTGTATATATGGAGGTTCTTACTTTTAGTTTTTATTTTTGTAATTATATATAGCCACAATTAGCATAGATTATCATATTTATTTTTTACTATTTAAGTCTATGTTTTTTATCACTTACAAAAAAATAGCCTAGAAGTTAATAAAACACACAACATGAGACGGCACAACGTCACCATGTGAACCAACCTTTAAATAGCTGTATTATTATTATGTTATTTTGATTTAGATTTGATTTTTTATGTGATAACGTCTTATAAATCGATGATCACCACACGCACGCACGAAAAAGTATCACACCGTTCCGCGCGCCATTCACTTTACACCTGACTCATCAACGCCCAGCCCAAACCCTTGGACTTAGAAAACTGAAATTTTGCACAGAGGTTTCTTTTATAATGTAGACAAGGAATAAGGAAGGATTTTTCGAAATTCAACCCCTAAGGGAGGTAAATAGGGGATGAAAGTTTGTATGAAAGTCTGTCAGTTTCAGAGTTAAAAAAGTGGATGAAGTTGTGTGTGGAAAGTCCTTAATTTTCGAAGTAAAAATCACAAAATTTATTATCTAGGCGTATGTATCTAGGTTGGAAGCTAACGCAACGGTGATGTTAGAATTTCAAATCTTAAGGGGGTGAAAAGGGGGATGAATTTTTTTTTAGGTTAATATAACTGTTTTCATGAAAATTTGTATTGTAGCGTTTTGGTTGGTACCTAATAAGTAATTACATGTATCAGCGTTTTTGAAAAATCACCTTTTAAGCGAAATAATGATAATTCAGTGATAATAAAAAAGAAAAAAAACCTTCAATTCAATTCATAAAGACATTACAGACAACCATTTATGTTACAATATAATTTGTTGAGTTATTGTGAAAGTTTTAAATTGAAGTTGTATAATTGCCTATTAGTATAAATTTTTGTATGCCAAATGGTAGAATGTACCAGGAACAAAATAATTACTACTGTAACAACTCATTTAGGTACCTACATTCAATGCAAATAAATTATTTATATTCTAGAAATTTTTCATAGATATTTTTTTCTTAAATCAGTTGTTCCATACATTTTAACCGTTGTTGTTGTTTTTTAAATAACCGACTAAAAATTTATATGGTTCAGAGTGATGTACTGAATACGTGTTAACCGTTTTAGCGTCACCGTCGGTCTCCCTTCCACATGTATTATATTCGATAGTTGGCACACACCACACAGCTAGTTTAGCGTCGCCGTCGGTCTCCCTTCCACATGTAATATATTCGATAGTTGGCACACACCACAGAGCTAGTTTAGCGTCGCCGTCGGTCTCCCTTCCACATGTATTATATTCGATAGTTGGCACACACCACACAGCTAGTTTAGCGTCGCCGTCGGTCTCCCTTCCACATGTAATATATTCGATAGTTGGCACACACCACAGAGCTAGTTTAGCGTCGCCGTCGGTCTCCCTTCCACATGTAATATATTCGATAGTTGGCACACACCACACAGCTAGTTTAGCGTCGCCGTCGGTCTCCCTTCCACATGTATTATATTCGATAGTTGGCACACACCACACAGCTAGTTTAGCGTCGCCGTCGGTCTCCCTTCCACATGTAATATATTCGATAGTTGGCACACACCACACAGCTAGTTTAGCGTCGCCGTCGGTCTCCCTTCCACATGTATTATATTCGTTAGTTGGCACACACCACACAGCTAGTTTAGCGTCGCCGTTGGTCTCCCTTCCACATGTAATATATTCGATAGTTGGCACACACCACACAGCTAGTTCAGGCCATTGGGATGCTATTTATTCCGGTTGTACGTACCCGTGGGATAATTTTCGAGCTTCACGCGGACGAAGCTGCTCACAGCTTCGTCGTAAAGCTAGTGGTATAATTATATTTCGCTTATCCTTTATTCATTTTCTTACAATTGGACAAGTACCTACGGAGTGTGAAGCAAGGAGAAAGGACCAATGTTATTAAAATAATTATATAAGTCACCGTAAAATTGTAAATACCGTTATATTATAATCTATCTCGCGAGATTGTAAACTCTCGAAAGACTGTGAACTCTGTCCCTGATTGGTCGGTCTTACATTAGGGGGTTCTTTTGTTTCTTTGATTAATCACAGATTAATTTTACTTCCACCACATTTTCTTATGTCTAATTCTAAATCCGTGAGTTATTTTTAACACGAAATCAATTTACAATCACCAAAACACTGTTCGTTTACAATCGACAACAAACGAATTAACAAACAAAAATAGAGAGCAGCGGTGGCCCAGTGGTGGCGGCCCTGACTTACGAACAGTAAGTCGTGGGTTCAAACCCAGGCAGGCGACATTACTTTGTGTAATTTATTTCAACACCACTGCTCTCAAAACGGTGAAGGAAAACATCTTGAGGAAACCGGCATGTTCTAGAACCAAAAATTCGAAGACATTTGTGACATCTACCAATCCGCACTGGGCCCGCGTGGTGGATAGCCCATACGCAAAATACGCGCTTTGACGTGGAGTTGCGGACACCAGTCCGTTATACAATACAATACAATACAATATAACAAACAAAATTTCACATGAGTGTTTTAATAATACCTAATTATGTTCAGTTGCATACAAGATTTTATTTATGTTTGGACTTCATGTTACAGAGAGTTGCAAACCATTTTTTAAAGCATATAAAATATTAACCCTTCCGTCAATGTACATTTTAGATACCATTATGTTTGTCAAATGGAATCCACACCTATTCCCCTTATTGTCAGATAGAGTAGTTCGAAATAGACGTGACAATAGTAAACTATGTATCCCGAGATCCAGGACAACTCTAATGCGTAAAAGTGTATTCTGTATGGCGCCAATTCTTTATAATAAGTTGCCAAAACATTGGAGGGAATTGACTACTGGAAAATTAAGAAATAGATTAAAAAGCCTTCTGTTAGAGAAAGTCTATTACAGCACTGACGAATTTCTGACTGACAAATTAATTTGACATGTTTGTAGAGGATTTATAGCATGGGTGTAGATAAAATACATTAATGAACTGCCTAGTGCTATTGAACACCCCATGACTCTATGGTCATGTGCGATATTGACATTAATGAATCTCTGACATCAATAAAATTATACGCTTAGAAAATACTATTATTATGCATTTTACTCAACGGGACGGACAACAGACTGATAATACGACTGAAGCCTGCACAATGGCTCAGTACTAAAGAAAGTCGACGATGCCTAATTTCTCGGTGTAACAATTGACATGAATTTTAATTGGAAAGCTCACATTGAACTCGTGAGTAAAAAGCTGAGCGCTTTTCAAACTGACCCCAAAACTAAACTCAGACGGCTTGGTAACGGCTTATCATGGATTGGTGACATCATCAGTATGGTCATATTTTTTTGGGAAAGCTCGACATACAAAGAAATTGCGTTGAAACCCTAAAAGAGATGTTTGAGAACTATGTTTAACTTAAAATCGACAGAACGCTGCAAACCGGTATTTACAAAATACAAATTATTAACTTTACCGTCTCTACACATGTAAGTTTTCTCATATGAAATGGTTGAGTGCTCAAAACTCAGTTTACTGGAATGAAATAACTCGAACACGAAATATGTTGCAGTGTCAGATAGCGCGTTTGTATAATAATGTATCTCGTAAACATCAGACGGTGTTGACCGCGTCTGATATTATTGACGCGCAATCACTCTGCACCTGGGGGTAGGTACATACACTACATACACGTAGCTATGTACCTCACTCGGCAGCGCTCGCATTCCGGACACAGTGCGTGATTACGGCCGCGTTGCGATTGCAACCGATCATTACTGACCCACTTTGATATTGTGTGTATGTTCAGGTACATCAACATGGAGCAGTATCAGGCAAAGTTTTCGAACAATATTAACCAACTAACAAGCAACGTGCGTACTCACAAACTTATACTTTTACAAGCATACCTCCCGCTTAATGATCGGTATCGAATCTTAATGATTCTGTCATTACTATATTTTTTTTTTTTCATAATCTTAAATCTTGCAATCAGAGGACTGATTGCAAGATTTAAGATTCTGACTATGAGCAGATGTGTGAAACGGCTAATATTCATAAGAAGATGAACCCCACTAGGAACATCCTCCATATTAGTATAATGGCTTAGTCAACGCCGCCGAGATCCAAGGTTCTACGCCATTTCAGGCGATTTAGACAGTCAGGTAATGTGGGACAGCGAGCTGGTTAGAATGGTTATCCAGTCTTTTTTTTTTATTTGCCTGCGAATGTCTTTATCTCGTCCTTCACTGTTGGCATGCTCAGATATTTGTGTACTTCACCGTTTCTAATGAACCGCAGGGTGCATTGCTAATTTGCTTTAGGATGGAGTTCTGAACTCTTTGAATATATTTATGTTGGAATCACAGCAGGCTCCCCATAACTGAATCTCGTAGGTCCCGAATGGTTTTATGACAGCCTTGTAAATTAGGAGCTTGTTGTTTAGTGATAGCTTATCGTCGCAGAAGGTTTTAACGCTCACCGCCGCAGCTTCGGCTTATCAATATCGAGAGCAGAGCAGCTTGTGAGATGTTAGCGAAACCTCAGAGGTGGCTCGATGTTATATTGTAAGTGAGTGTCCTGGGTCCGGCCATCGGGGTATATCTCAATAGATTATTGGCTAGCGAGCCCTGCCCGAGTATCGAGTATCAAGAAGTGCTCGGTGGACGATTTCAGTATGATTGGCTCAGTAAACTCTATGACAATTGTTAGCTATAGCTTTACAGTGAATAGTGTCAGTACTAGATAGCAATGACAGGCCAAAGGTAGAAGAAGAAATAGTATTGTATCATTTGATTGAACTTCCGGGCATACACATGTATAAACAAAAACTTTAGGGCAAAGTGGCATATGAACACTGCTGTTTAGTAATTTATGTTCGCTTATCTGGTCAAAATGTACTGAACAGCAGAATTTTTTTTCGCGATTTCCGGTTTGATCCCATAGTTAAAGTTAGACGAGAGCCGTGATGACGGATTTCAACCAATGTGTTTGTTCAATTTAGTCTTCTTTCCACTCCACTCCTCTCCGCTTTGGTGGAAACTGGGCCTAACGTAGCAAATAATCATTGTTAATTTATGGATAACACATAGTTTATAACAAATTGTGAGGTAGTTCGTAAATAATAACTAAGTAAGATTACAAAAACAAACACGGCGCGGGTCAGACATCGCGTCGATGCTAATAACTAATTGATTGTGAGGTAGTTCGTGAATAATAACTAAGTAAGATTACAAAAACAAACGCGGCGCGGGTCAGACATCGCGTCGATGCTAATAACTAATTGATTGTGAGGTAGTTCGTGAATAATAACTAAGTAAGATTACAAAAACAAACGCGGCGCGGGTCAGACATCGCGTCGATGCTAATAACTAATTGAATGAAATTTAACATTTTCAGAGAGAGTCAAAGAATTGTTTGTTTTTATTTTTAAAATTATTATTTGTTTTTTCTGATTGAATTTTTGTTAGAACATCATTAATTAGAGCAGATATTAAATAAGCGACGGTTCGTTTCCCGTTTTTTTTTTTATCTCGTTCCTACCAGTTTTGATTGGGCTGCCAATCTTGTTGCTATGCTATGATTGAATTTAATTTGCAGTTTTAGAAGTCTTACTTCTTCTAAACCTGTTTATCTGTAAAGAACTAAAGATGAAAACTTACCGGCTTTCTTCGTATCCCTGAATACAATAAAATTTGAGTGTGAGTAACATGAACGTGCGACACTCGTCATGTATTATTACATTTGAAGCGTTATCTTAGGACAGCATAATGAAATAGCGTACAAACAGCGCGCGGCGAGTGTGAACTATTAGGTCGGGTCCGGTGACCGACGACCGGCGACCGGCGCTCGCCCGTAAATAAATAATGTTGGATCAGGCGCTACACGTATCTGATTGGGTTGCCGCACCCTTTGACAGATCCAATTGAGAGCCGCACAGTCGGTAAACAGTATCCTCTCACACAAGCACGCACCCGGCCGGCATCAACACACACACACTCGTAGTTACGTACAATCTCATCAACCCGCATCCACTCAATGTCGTCTCCAGGCTAGTGTTCTATCCCGCCCCTCACGCCGGCTGCGCCGCGATGACGACACGCCATCAATTAGCCGCTGACTTGATGCCGCACCATCAACGTGTGTAGATGATCTGCACTCCGTGGTCTCCGAGTGTGATTCTCCAATTTATTTTCTCTCCCTTTTCTACTTCAGTGGCTTCAGAGAATTGGATGCAGGATTGACGAACTTATTCCCAAATAAATTTAATATTATGTGTAGTATGTACGAGTACCTGGTTTAGGGATAGGATTACCTTTTGTAGAGGACACCGCAACTTTCCCACGAACGTGATCAATGTGTGCGTGTCGTTGTGAGATAAATTCGTTGTGACGGTTGTGTGTCGATCGTCAGGTACCTACTGTGTGATCCGTCGGTAAGTCCGCTGATCCTTCAAGGCTTCACGGTAAACCGCGCGCGCCGAAGGGTTGCGGGGCAGGAGTGAGGCAGGGACATCTAATAAATACCTGCATGTTTGCCGATCCTTTGGACAAAACTTTTCATTTTTAGGATTTGCTTGGGAACGTTCAGTCTTATTTGTACTATACACAACTGAAAACAATTTTGTATATTATTTGAAAGGTAATATTGAACAGAAACGGTAAAACGATGTTAATTCTTGTAATGTAAATCGTCCAATGGTGAGGTTTTGGTAAACGAGTGGCTTTGGGGTCACACTTGACACGATTAGCGCCGAACTAGTTTTAGAAAGCCCTGACTAGTTTTGGAAAGGCCCGACTAGGTTTAAACTGGTTCAGCAAAAGTTCTAATCCTCTAACCTAATTTCGGTCTAGCCTCAACTAGTGTTAAACTAGTGCCATACTAAATACGGGTCCACAAGCATGCTGAAGAACTTTTTTTTTCCAATTTGGAGGAGACAATTATCTTCTCTGATTCCGTTGAAGGATAGTTACCGTAATAAATAGAAATTCCAGAAACACATTATAATTAACTGCGTATGTAAACACATGAAGCACTTAGGCAACCCTTGTAGGATCATATTAGACTCCAAATAAATAAAGAGCACAGTTAAATGCGGTATCACGATACGCCGCATATAACTGACGATGCAAAATGATAGTTTGTATAATAATGTTTCAATCAGTGGGAAAAAGTAGTCAGTATATTCTTATATTGTTTGTTATATTTAAATTCTTTACTTGCTTTAAGTTTTTATGTATTCTATTTTATCATCTTCTACACACTATGTCTACATCTCTTTTTATCTACTCTCATTTCGCAGGTATGCTGGAAGAGATTTCTTTAGAAATAAGCATCACCTTTGTACCTATTTTTCTATTCCTTTCATCTTTTCTGTATTTAGTGTGTACATAAATCGTTAAATAAATAAATAAAAAATCGAAGACATGTGACATCTACCAACCCGCACTGGGCCCGCGTGGTGGATTATAGCCCATTCCCTCTCATAGAACGGAGGCTGTCTTCCAGCAACATTTGGTTTTACATTTACTTTTCCTAGTGAATAAAACAATGACATTTCTTCTACTAATTTTCAAAACAAAATGTGATAAACAACGCATTTTTATGAGTCGTGTTGGTATAAAGTTCACTGCGTCCGTAATTCTTCATTACGCATTCGCGCAATATAACGCGAGTCGCATTTATTGCGCGAATGCGTAATGCGTAATTTACCGTATCGCATGTGATCACCGGCGATCGCATCCGTCATCGTTACTGTGATTATAAGTATCGTTACTTATAATCACAGTATCGACGATTTAACGCGATTTAAGGCAGATATAATATTGTACGCAAAAAACGGGAAGAAAACAAAACAAAACAGTAATCTATACAAATAAATTAAATTGCAGTTCTGTTTGTAATTTCAAAATAACAGCTTTTTAATGAATCCTTAAAAATGATGTTTATTTTGCAAGTAGGTTTTTAAACTCAGAGGTCATTGTCTCTTTTGAAGTCCAGACATAATATTGCTCAATTCACATGAGGACAGGACATTATGCAGATTAGTGTCTGAGATGGTCTTTTGAAGAAAGAACCACACAGATTTGAGTGGACCTGTCCAGTCAGTGCAAGCATTTGTCAGTTATCGTGTAGCTCGACTTATAACTCAAGGAGCTCAACGAAATTACAAACCATACCAAAGAAAGGACATTTGGGTAGGTCGCTATAGTACACAAACTGCCAGACAGTTGTGGGAAAAATAAGAAAACAAACAAAATAAATAAAAATGTGACCCACATGGTCCCCACATTTACAATAATCAAATATAATTAATAATAATTTACAAAATCAATGTTAATAAAAATCACAAAAATCATAATATGTCAATAATAATTAAAAAAGTAAAATACTTAACAAAGTAAATATTCCTGTGAAATCAGTAGGTAAATGTACTCGTAACATAAAAAAAAGTAAAAAAAAAAATACTGAACTAAGTATTCGAGGTATTCCTCAGAGCGCACCTATTTTTAAACGCAACCATCTGAGCGCAACTAAATTATTCCTCGGAGCGCAACCATTCAGAGTGTATAAAAGAAAGGAATTGATAATAAACAAGCGAAGTCCGAAGTTTCAACATTCACAGAACAAATTTCATTGGAGCAGCTTTTTATCTTCGAGATAGTGATTAACATGTTAGTAGACTTTCAGGCACAGCTTCCGTTTTTAACGATTTGAATTTATTTAGGCTTAGTTCTTGAATTTGGCTAGGAAGTTTATTGTAAAAACGTATACATTGTTCTCAATTCTGTTGTTTTTTATATGTTTATTAGGTACCTCATACCTCGGTCATTTTTGAACCGACTTGTTTTTTTGTTTATGTGATTTATTTTTTAAGTCGTATGTAGTATTGAGATTAAGGCCCCGTTTAGAGTAGCAAATCGCCGCCGCCGCCGCTTGGGAGCACGAAATCGTTACCTCAGAAGCGCTCTCTCATTTATATCCTCCCAAACATTGCCTAATACTATTGTAGCTCACTCTTGCACAAACCCACTCACCCGTAGTTGTAGCTGCGAACCACTCACCAAGGCTGAGAATGTAAAATACCTGGGAATAACAATCGATAAAAACCTAAGATTTCAAGATCACATAACCACCCTTAGTTACAGATTACGGAAACTAATATATGTGTTCAAAACGCTGAGACATGTACTCGATAAAAATATTATGAAATTAGTGTAGGTACTTTATCCTTGTTCAATCTATAATATGCTACTGCATCACCTCTTGGGGTGGAGCTCCAAAAACTAGAGTTTTTGGTTTTTTTTTTTCAATTTCTATTAGGGTTAATAGAAATTGAAAGAACCCAAAGAGCTATACTGAAAGAGTCGTCTTTTCGACCGTACCCCACTGAACAGTTATACAAAGAGAACGAAGTCCTGACAGTGCGTCAACTGTTTATATTGCACATTCTGCTGAAACAGCATTCTTTCTTAGTTTATAATCCAACGCTGTCCAGAGGGAAAAGACGATATGACCCAGTGGAGCGCCATCATCTATGTCACAAGGATCTGGGACTTTAGCGCGAAAGATATTTGCGCGAAGGACACTTGCGCGAACCCGTTTGCGCGAAAAGACAAATGCGCGGTTGGACTTTTGCGCGATTGGACTTTTGTGCGAACGGACTTGTGCGCGCCAGGACACTTGCGCGAATGGACTTTTGCGCGATTGGACTTATGCGCGAACGGACTTTTGCGCACCAAGACACTTACGCGAATGGACTTGTGCGCGAAAGGACACTTGCGCGAATGGACACTTGCGCGACTGAACTTTTGCGCGACTTCATGGCCACTGAGGTTAACTCTGTAGAGTAAACATAACATCACGCCTGTTATTACTTGAAGGTGGTTTTTTTTTTGGATTTTCCGTCAAGGGTGTAGTTGTTAGTGCTGATTACGAAAATCTGGTCAAAATTAAAATCCAAGATGGCGCCGAGGAAAATTTTCTGTTTTCTCATCATGGGTGTCGTTTTCATGGTTTTCGAGGTTGCTGATTACGAAAATGTGGTCAAAATGAAAATCCAAGATGGCACCGAAGAAAATTTTTGATTTTCCGTCATGGGTGTCGTTTTCATGGTTTTCAGGGACGCTGATTACGAAAATGTGGTCAAAATGAAAATCCAAGATGGTGCCAAGGAAAATTTTTGATTTTCCGTCATGGGTGTCGTTTTCATGGGTTTCGGGGACGCTGATTACGAAAATGTGGTCAAAATAAAAATCCCAGATGGCGCCAAGGAAAATTTTAGGTTTTTCCATCATGGGTGTCGTTTTAATGGTTTTCGGGGTCGCTCATTACGAAAATGTGGTCAAAATGAAAATTCAAGATGGCGCGGAGGATTTTTTTTGGTTTTTCCATCATGGGTGTCGTTTTCATAGTTTTCGGGGTTGCTGATTACGAAAATGAGGTCAAAATGATAATTCAAGACGGCGCCAAGGAAAATTTTTGATTTTCCATCATGGGTGTCGTTTTAGTGACTTTCGGGGTCACTGATAACAAAACTGAATTAAAAATTAAATTTACGATGTCGCAATCGAAAACAAATTAAGTGTTCGTCGTGTTCTCCCTTTTTAAGTTAGTCAGTTAAACCCTCTGCAATTTGCAAATTTTCCTCGGTGCCATCTTGGATTTTCATTTTGACCCTATTTTCGTAATCAGCGACCCCAAAAACCATGAAAACGACACCCATGATGGAAAAACCAAAAAATTTCCTCGGCGCCATCTTGAATTTTCGTTTTGACCACATTTTCGTAATGAGCGACCCCAAAAACCATCAAAACGACACCCATGATGGAAAAACCAAAAGATGTCCTCGGCGCCATCTTGGATTTTTATTTTGACCACATTTTCGTAATCAGTGTCCCCGAAACCCATGAAAACGACACCCATGATGGAAAAACCAAAAAATTTCCTCGGCGCCATCTTGGATTTTCATTTTGACCACATTTTCGTAATGAGTGACCCCGAAAACCATTAAAATGACACCCATGATGGAAAAACCAAAAAATGTCCTCGGCGCCATCTTGGATTTTTATTTTGACCACATTTTCGTAATCAGCGTCCCCGAAACCCATGAAAACGACACCCATGAAGGAAAATCAAAAATTTTCCTCGGCGCCATCTTGGATTTTCATTTTGACCACATTTTCGTAATCAACGTCCCCGAGAACCATGAAAGCGACACCCATGATGGAAAAACCAAAAAATTTCCTCGGCGCCATCTTGGATTTTCATTTTGACCACATTTTCGTAATGAGCGACCCCGAAAACCATTAAAACGACACCCCTGATGGAAAAACCAAAAAATGTCCTCGGCGCCATCTTGGATTTTTATTTTGACCACATTTTCGTAATGAGCGACCCCGAAAACCATTAAAACGACACCCCTGATGGAAAAACCAAAAAATGTCCTCGGCGCCATCTTGGATTTTTATTTTGACCACATTTTCGTAATCAGCAACCCCGAAAACCATGAAAATGACACCCATGGTGGAAAAACCAAAAAATGTCTTCGGCGCCATCTTGGATTTTTATTTTGACCACATTTTCGTAATGAGCGACCCCGAAAACCATTAAAACGACACCCCTGATGGAAAAACCAAAAAATGTCCTCGGCGCCATCTTGGATTTTTATTTTGACCACATTTTCGTAATGAGCGACCCCGAAAACCATTAAAACGACACCCCTGATGGAAAAACCAAAAAATGTCCTCGGCGCCATCTTGGATTTTTATTTTGACCACATTTTCGTAATCAGCAACCCCGAAAACCATGAAAATGACACCCATGGTGGAAAAACCAAAAAATGTCTTCGGCGCCATCTTGGATTTTTATTTTGACCACATTTTCGTAATCAACGTCCCCGAAAACCATGAAAACGACACCCATGACGGAAAATCAAAAATTTTCCTCGGCGCCATCTTGGATTTTTATTTTGACCTCATTTTCGTAATCAGCAACCCCGAAAACCATGAAAATGACACCCGTGACGGAAAAATCAAAAATTTCCTCGGTGCCGTCTTGGATTTTCATTTTGACCTCATATTCGTAATCAGCATTATCAACTACACCCTTGACGGAAAAACCAAAAAAAAAACCACATTCAAGTAATAACAGGCGTGATGTTTATAACCTGGCCATGAAGTAGCGCAAAAGTCCAGTCGCGCAAGTGTCCATTCGCGCAAGTGTCCTTTCGCGCAAAAGTCCATTCGCGCAAGTGTCCTGGCGCGCACAATTCCGTTCGCGCAAAAGTCCAATCGCGCAAAAGTCCATGCGCGCATTTGTCCTTTCGCGCAAACGGGTTCGCGCAAGTGTCCTTCGCGCAAATGTCTTTCGCGCAAGTGTCTTGATACCATGTCGCAAAACTAGCTTTGCAAGGCGTTTCTTTTGCTATCTGGGTGGCTACTTGTACAATAAAACACATAAGGTACTACAAATCTTTAGCCTCACAAAGAACAAATGCAAAATAGGCTAACTGACTGGCTACAAGTTAAATGTTAATTTAACTTGAACGATACTGAAAACATCCTTGTAATGACCTAAACACACAATCAAGCACTCTCACACACCCACACACTCACAATAATTGGTTTAAGTAGTAAATAGGTTTAAGTCTTAAACAAATAAATATTGTTTATTGTTTATTGTTGTTTATCCACAATCACCCATACGACACATCGTCTCGCATACTTATCCTAGATTTTTAAGCCTAATATATAAACTATAAAATGTCGTATGATTCCTTACATTCTGTCAGCGCGCCTATATAGTACTTAATTTATGAAATGAAAATGTAAAGGGGTGGGATCCTGGTGTCCTGAAACACAGGCCACGAGCCTAGCTTAGGCACCAATCTCCCACAATATATACCTACCTGAATTGTGTATCATTGTCGAATCTGACCAATGTAAAATAATTTATGTATATTGTGGTGAGAAATAAAGTTGATAGATTGATTGATTGATATTCGAATATAAGCGTGCTCTTATAACATACATATTGAAACATGAAGTTGGCTACCATAAACTGACAGCTGTCGTCGTTCTCGCTTTCTCAATAATTCTCGTATGCTGTTATAAACAAACGTTAATTTTCATCAATTTACTTAACATTTCTACTGCCATAAAAATACATTCCGCTAACACATTCCGAAAAGTATTTATGGCGATGTATATAGGGTGTAAAAGACCTCCATTCTGTACATCAAACTAAGTAACTACGCAAAAATTATTGCTGTAAACGACGTTTTTTTTTTTGGGGTGAAACATCATGTTTTGTGGTAGAAGTCAATGAAACGCACTCAAAACATTGTGCTGGTGGATGGATTGAATAGTACGGGGGTCGTGGAGGTGTTTAAAGTAAAAATCTTACCACTTACATCTTTAACATTAAAAACTTGTATTAAAAAAAAAACTTGTCAAAAAGTTGGACCCCCAATATCTCCGAAACTAGAAGGTTTCCAGGTATGGTGTAGAACAAAAAAATTATCGCAATGACAAGGAGAACAAGCATGGGCGTGCGCTACGAAGAAGCAATTACACAAAGCCTACCCTACCAACTGGGGCAATTATTATAACTAATGTACTATGTAATAAAATAACACTTTGTACAAAATATTAAAAAAAGTTCAAACTCCTGTTCGAATACTTATAACAATTTTTCGCTCCCGTGTTACGTAACTAACACTGTACTGGAAGTTGCTGCGAAGCTCGACGCTCACCCACCGGACGCATCTAATAGGCAAACACTCTACTAGCCTAAAACCCATTGATAAATTTACGCACACAGCAGCACATTGGTGCATATTTTCGTGTGTATGAACCGCACACATGTATAGATTGCAGCCATTTTTGGGCGGTAACTCCTGCGAGTGTACCTGGGCTGTGATTGGCTGCTACAACACAAGGTCAGGATTCAAGGTGGATGTTCTTAGGCCCGCGAAATTAAAATTTTCTTACGTTCCTTGCGATTTGCAGGCCAGTGCTTGTTGTATGTTGATTAAAATATGTCTTACAGCCGCAAATCATATAATCATCAACATACAACCTAGCACTGGCCTGCAAATTGTAAAAAAACGTAAGGAAATTTGAATTTTGCGGGCTACCGTGCAGCAGGGTTGGTTCCGGATTCCTTTCCAATTAAATTAGTGAAGATTTCGTATTATGATATTATTCTGCAAAATTTTGTTGATCACTGTTGTGAAGCAACTCGATATGAAAATGATGCAATTTTATGTTTTTTTCTACCGACAGATTATAAATTATATTTTTCTGAAGGAACCATTATTGTTTCATTGTGACAAGCAATTTATATCGCGATCTTGAATGTTTTAATTTTAACATATTAAGTTATTTACACATTTGTTTTGAAACAGAAAGCATACATTCAACAGTAACAGTAGTGTAAATATTAATTTTGTCGTGTATTAATTGTTTATTCATCTAACAATGGTGTTTACTTGTGAAGTTTGTGCTGATAATGTGTGTTTGTTAGAATTTAAAGGCAATAAGTTTTCTCAATTATCGTATAATGACAAGCTTCAAGTTGTGTTTAAAGGTAGATGTGTACCCGAATTACGAGAATTGATCAAAAAATAATATATGGTAATTAACTGACGTGTTCTGTAACTATCACCCACTCACTTGGATAAGATATTAGAGGTGGCCGAATCTTTCTTCTGTTTGCATCGTTAGAAAATCGTGAGTTGAACCTTGAATAATGTGGTGAGTTCTTTACTTCTTGTATTTATAACTTTTGTTTTTACAGGCTTATTTTCAAATATTATAAATCAATAAATGTGACTACTTTGTGGGCGATCATAATTATGTAGAGCGACGTTGAGGAGTTGCGTTTTTTTTTTTTTTGCTATCATTATTTCGTGGCCTACCCATCCTGGTGGACCACTGCACGCCGCTGAGAACAAGTGCCTTTCGCCTTCGTTAAGAGGTGTTTTACACCCTATAAATTTGTCGCTCGCTCGTGTAAGCTGGCTTTTGGCGACTCTTTATTTTTATTTTTTATTTCGGTACCTTTAGCAGAGAACATCGGCTGAAGCCTTGAGGAAACTCTATGCGTGACCTTATTTATTGGCCGTACACTGCCAAGCCGCCGGGCCGTCACGCGCTATGTGACCTGCGATCATTTTTATTTACAGCGTCCACGGTCCTTTTGGTAGGTAATTATGATTCTTTGGGATAATTTACAGCGTTTAGATTTCAGAAAACAAATAAATAATTACACAAAATAAAGGAATATAAAGTCAAAAATATACTATTTTTATCATACGTATACAAGTGAGATTTTATCAAACTATAAATATAAAAGTTCTGCACACAAATAGGTCTCAGTTGTGATTTCAGTTCACGTCTGATGTTGAATGTGATCTATAAGCATTTTCCTTCCAACGAGAGAAAATCGTTTCGAAGGAAAATTTTACTAAATCGACGGAGAGACGATTTTCCCACAAGACGGCCGAAAAGCTTTGGCTCAAATGCGAGGCTACTCAACTATCTTAGTCGAGGGACTATGTAGGTATTCTGAAATCTGAACATAAATGTGAGGATCCTTATTTTCTCATTCAATTCTGAGTTCATAAAAGTCTGATCTATGGGGCTGTCTAATTTTGAACATCGTTTAACAATCCGCGCTCAAGTACTGACAAGTGCCCAACGCTTCTGGTTATCGTCACTATTATGGTTAATTTGATTCTATCGATAACAGATTGTGGGCTCCGGAAAACCGCTCACACGAACAACCCAATCACAATCACTGACATTCATATGACACTGAATATTGAGTATTCGTGGTCAATACGCAAGCAACGACCACACCTGCGGAAACCGATATTAGAGGAAAGTAACAAATGGCGCATATAACGGTGAGCACTAACGTTTTATGGTGTAATATAACATAAAGGTCAGCTCGAGGGCGTACGAGGTGCGAGCGGAGACCAGGTGCCGCCTGCAACCTGGAGGAGGCTGTCACCCGAGCGAAGGCAACGTATCGCGTCTCCAATAAAACCAAGTGTATTGATGTTGCGTAATAACTCACAACAGAACGACACGAACGCACTGCAAATCGATGTTCAGAAGTTCCACGCGCCTGGAATCAGAATCAGTCTTACTCTGCAGA
The DNA here is from genome assembly GCA_941918905.2 of Xestia sexstrigata. Classification (NCBI taxonomy): domain Eukaryota; kingdom Metazoa; phylum Arthropoda; class Insecta; order Lepidoptera; family Noctuidae; genus Xestia; species Xestia sexstrigata. The sequence goes on from OW799201.2 coordinate 25,471,011, forward strand.
TGGGTGGTGGATGTATGTAGTCGACGATAGGCCCGCAGATCGAAGAGTTTTATACAATGCACTAATGACGTAGGCAGTGGCATCCGAACTTAATTGCTTGCAACTGACGGAGCGACGCTATCGAGAATGATACAAAAATAATCCTTCTACACCTTCATGTTTTGGTGATCAAGCTCTGCCCTTACATAACGCTTCTGTAGAGCTCACGCTGGCACACCCTGGCTGCCTGCAAATGTCAACTCTATGACTTATATCGTAAGGACGACATTGACCTAAATGATGGTCCGAATTTCAAAGACGGTATAGTTGGAGTTATCTTTGATCGTGTGCTCCGTAGAGTGTCTATTATGGGTGGTGAAGCTTTTAACAAAAGGAGCTTAGCGCGGAACGGAAGCCTGATTAATACCTCGATCGTCTCTTACGAACACCTGGCGCGGGCTAGTGGGGTCGCCTGCTTTATACTTATTCTGAAGTGCGCAGTGATTTCTTGATGGCCCAGAGGATAAGGCCTCGCTTCCCTTGCATGAGGTTGTGTGTTTAAATCCGGGCAAGTACCAATGTGACTTTTTCAATTCATAAATTCATATGTACTTTCTAAATTTATCTTGGACATCACAGATATCGGTGAAGGATAACATCGTGAGCAAACTTGGACTTTAATATCAGTCTGAAATCGCTAACCCGTCTTGAGCAAGCGTGGTGATCAATGCTCATGCCTTCTCTGTACGAAAAGAGGCCTTGGCCCAGCAGTGGGACAGTAATAGGCTGGTATTATTATCATTTATTTTACGCAGTGCACAATAACAGCTTAAACTTAATCATTCCATAGGGTTTGCAAGAACCGTGTCTTTGTTTATTCTGCGTGCACAGAAAACTATGAACTACCACTGTGTATCATTGTGATAATACATATATGGCGAATGCCAAATGGTATGACATATCTTGTTTCATGTACATTTAGTTAATTCTCAGACATTACACATATTTATCAAAACATTCTGCGAATTTAATCGCATGTGACTAATCCAATAGAGCAGTGTGTTGTGATCGAGCGGTCCGCACGGTCGCGGTATCCGCTGAAGCGTGTGAGCGGATGGTGCATTTGACCGGCACCCGGTACCCGGGCACACCCGGGCCCGTGGCTCCGTGACGCCGACTCACGACATATTGCCACCACCCGCGATTTATGACTGTATCAGACGTGCCGATGCATCGAGTATGCTTCTGATACTCGCTTATGAATCTGTGGGTTTTTGATTATGACTATCATCCTTTTCCGAACCGGATAAAGTGAAATTGTGAATATTGTACTCGAATGTTCTCACTTTAAAGACCGGGTGTTATAAATGACTACGTTAAGGTCGGCTTCCAGTCTAACCCAATGAAGCTGTTTAAGTACCAGTATTTTATAAAGAAAATAAACGCAACTGGGAAACACGGTACTTAAAAATTGTTATCTTCTATTCTAGTAAATAAACCGTAGGGGTAAACAGAATAATAGTACCTAAAAGTATACAGGGTGTTAACAATGATCGCAATGGCGGGGAGAACAAGTGCCTTTCGGCTTCGTACACCCTTCGTTGGCCCTGTTTCTTCGATATTAAGTTTCATCGGTTTCATAAGTGTACCCGGATTAGAGAATCTCATAACCATTATGGAAAAAAAATAATAATGCTAAGTTCTAATTTCAATAAAGTTTTGCACAACATAAACATTTTCATTTGCATAAACATAACTACATTATATTCTATTTCCGTACAATGTACGGTCGAACAAGCTATTTGGTTTACATTTTACAATGTAATTTGTTGGTTAAACTGTAAACCAAATAGCTTGTTCGACCGTACATTATCTCACTTAGGTATCCCTTATCAAAGTGCAATCATTCAATGATAAGTGAGATATGTACATTGCCACAGTACTGTACATAGTACAGCCGTCTCTTACATTAGTAAGAGACGGCTAATTGGCGTTCTTGTAAGAACTATTGAAAAAAAGGTCGATATTGTAAAAATCTAATTCATTTTGTGAAAATGGGGTAAAATAATACAGATGTTAAATATAAATAAATGTTGGTCCATACTATGTTTCGCCAGAAGGCATACAAAATAGCGTACGAGATCGATGTCAATTATCAAAATAAACACCAAAAAAAATTAAGTTGTTAGGTAAGTAGATGTCACAAATGCCAAATACTAAACGCTAAAAAAAAAACGCTAATTAGAACATGTCAATATCTAAATTAAGACGGCAGTTAAACAAGTCTGCATCATTTTATATCTCGAAGAGTGCCTACATTCGTTCTCAAGAATCTGCCGCCAACTCAATCAAAGGATCAATTAGCGGGCACCGTGAGGCGCGTGGGGTACGGGGGTGGGGGAGGGGTGAACAGGCAGCAAGTTATGAATGAAGAGCTTATTGCGCGCCGATACGTGGCCGCTCGGCTACTTGCTCTCACAGCATTACTAAAGGCTCCAAGAGAATTACTTGATTGACTAAGAGCCAATAAATAAAGCTTCGGACCGGTCTTTCGGTACGCGGTTCCAATTTCAAGGTATGACAAGATTATGTTTGAGAAGTCTACTATTGGATTGGAATTGTGCCCGATAAATGGGTATCGACAGTCCTCTGAAATACTGAAACGTTATCGGAACTGTCTGTTGCAGTTCGCAGTACAATCGCACACCTAGCTGGAACCCTGCTCCAGGATCACAGACGGTGGGGTGCGATGTCAGAAGTCCTCCACGTGTGTCTGGCGGCTGCTGGTCCCTCTCGATACGTCTGGAGGGAAGAGCAGCTGCTGGGCCGGTGCACCCTGGGCGCGGCAGTATCCTTCTCCGGGGAATGAGAGGAAATGAGAATTTCCTTTTATCCCTCGGGGAGTGTTACTGCCGCGGCTAATTATTCTGACATGGGTGGGGTCCTACCAGGACCACCGGTGCGTTCCTCTGCGTGACCCTCTGTAAAGCAGAGGGCATAGCAGAGGAGTGAGGGCGGGCTCGGTGTGCACTTACCCTGCCTCCGAGCAGACAGAGAAGGATGCGTTCTTCTCTGTCACCGTCAGTCTCGTAATCCCATTATCGAAGTGCTGTGGATCACGTCTCGCGGCTTCGATGGGGACCGAGGGTCTTGGCTTAACTGCCCGGATCGCGAGGTAGAAAACCTCTATAAAAAGTTACCCCGAATCCCAAGCGGCGACGCACCGCGAGGGGATGTATGGCTGACGGGTGTTCCATAGAACAAATCAGTCGTTAGTGCGCTCCTCGCCAGGGTACCTGCAGACCCCCTGGCGAGTAATAAATACTCAAAATCTGCCCTTCTAGGTACAGGGGTCTCTGCCTAGATTGAGAATATTTCCCCCATACTCGTGGGAAAAATATGGAAAAATCTATCAAAAAACCCAACAACACCGCCGGTAACGGCAAGGAAGAGGAGAGGAGGGATGCGGGGTCGGAGTCCGACCTCGTATCCAGCGATGTGAGCGCGGGAGACTCAGAGAGCTCCCGCCGCGTGAGGGCCGGGACTGCTGCGGAGAACGGCAAGTTCTTCCGCAAGCGGCCCAGGCGGGACGGCGACCGGGGGTCGTCATCCGGAGAGGAGGAGGCCTCGGCCCGTAAGATCCCCACCAACAAGCGTGGTGGGATCCGGGGCAAGGGGAGGGGGCTCTCTGCCTCCGTGAGGTCGGCAAGACTTGCCGAGGAGGGGCGCCACCCGGGCAATACTGCTCCCGGGTCGGGCGACGAGGCGGGTGCACCTGGCGGCTCCGAGGCGGAGCGTAAGGCCCGGTTTGCAAAGGAGGTAGAAGCCGCTATAAGGGGCGTGGCCTTGAAGGTGAAGACATCTTCAAAACTCAAGGCCATACCCGTGGCTTCCGCCTCCATCATGGCGGCTGCAGAGGACAACTTTGCGGGGCCTTCCCCTCCTCCTCCTCCTCCGATAGGTGGAGAGGAGGTGGCTAAACTGCGGGCGGAGTTAGCCCGCCTGACGGCTGCCATGGAGGTTCTCCAAAAAGAGAACGCCAAGCTCCACGCAGACCTGGCCAGTCTACGTGAGGCTGGCTCCCGTGCGGCGCCTCCAAATAGGGGCCACCAGCAACAGCGTCAGCAGCAGCAGCGACAACCCCAGCCCGTGCCGGTAGAGAACCAGGTCCTAAACTTGGTTCGGCAGGAGCTAGCTTCCTTCCAGGCGCGGTTTTCCGTCCTGGAGGGAATTGTTCTGCGCCCCGCCCTGGGTGCAAACAGGGCAGCCGCGGGCCCAAGCACGATGCCGAGCACGGTGTTGTACGCAGCTGCTGCGGCTGCCGCACCCGGACCGGGGCCATCTAGTCGGCCCTCCAGCGGCGCTGTGGCGGCCCCCCCCAAAGAGCCGGCTCGGGTGAACCCGGTGCCGGCTAAGGAGGCGGCCAAGAAGAAAGGCAAGGCGGCTGCACAGGCGAGGACTGTGACAGCGCCAGTGCCAGCGGCGAGTGGGACAGTGCCTGCGGCACGACAGCCGCCGTCGCCGCCACCAATCTCCCAGGCCCCTACACCTCCCGCGGCTGAAGCCGGATGGCAGGTGGTCGGGGAGAAGCGGAAGGGGCGAAAGGCGGCCAAAAAAAAGGCCCGGAATGAGGAGCGGCAGCGCCAGCATAGGGCGCGAAAGATCGCGGCTAGGCTCCGCGCCCCGAAGACCGCGGCTGTGGTGATTACACTACAGCCGGACGCGGAAAAGAGGGGCGTGTCCTACCGCGACCTTCTGGCGAAGGCGAAAGAGGCGGTTAACCTCGGTGAGCTAGGGATCACCGGGGGCCTCCGGCTTAAAGTCACAGCGACAGGGGCCCGATTGCTGGAGATTCCCGGTGAAACCAGCGGCTCGTCCGCTGACGCTCTGGCTGAAAAGCTCAGAGCGTTCCTAGACGCGGACGAGGCCCGAGTGTCCAGGCCCGTCAGATGCGCAGACCTGTGCATCCTGGGTCTGGACGACTCGGTGACCGAGGAGGAAGTGGTGGCTGCCGTCGCCAGGTCCGGAGGGTGCCCTGCCGATCAGGTCAGGGCAGGCGCCCTTCGACCGGACTCCACGGGTATGCATACTGTTACGGTATGCTGCCCGGTGACGGCGGCTAAAACTATAGTGGAGGGCCGAAGGCTACTGGTGGGCTGGGTTTCAGCGCAGGTAAAGCTGCTGGAGCCCAGACCTCTGAGGTGCTACCGCTGCCACGTGGGACACCACGTGTCAGTACGGTGCGCCTCGGAGGTAGACCGCAGCGGACTCTGTTTCCGTTGCAGTCAGCCCGGTCATGTGTGCTAGCTTGCTGCGCCACGCCGCACTGCGGTGTATGTGCGGCGGCTGGCAAGCCGGCCGACCACCGGGCTGGGAGCAAGGCCTGCGCTCCACCCACCAAGGCCATCAGAGGCAAAGGTAGGCCCTCCGCCGCCACCACCATCGTCGCCTCCGCCGCAGCCGCAACTGCCGTCGCTGCCGCTGTCGCCGCCACAGTGGGGCCCTCACAAGGGGCCAGGGAGGAGGAAGCGGTAATGGAGTGCCAATAACGGCCCCATTACACTTCCTCCAAGCGAATATCAACCACTGCGCCTGTGCTCAGGATCTGTTGCTCCAGAGCATGGCGCAGTGGTCGATAAACATCGCTGTGGTCGCTGAGCCGTATTTCGTCCAGCCTAGGGAAGACTGGGTGGCGGACCTTAGCGGCTCAGTGACAATAGTGTCGGCAGCCGCCGCCGGTACCCCGACCCTTGAAGGTGTCAGGAGGGGTCGGGGGTGCGTAGCAGCACGGTTCGGGGAGATCGTAGTGGTGGGAGTCTACTTCTCCCCGAACCGAACTCTCGCCGAGTTCCACAACTCTCTCGCAGAGTTGAGTGTTGTCGTCGGAAACCATTCCCTCCCCGTGCTTGTCCTCGGGGACTTCAATGCCAAGAACTTGGCTTGGGGTTCTCGTTGTACAGACGTGCGGGGAAGGATGGTGGAGGACTGGGCTCTGGAGAAGGGCCTAGTCGTCCTAAATCGGGGTTCTGTTCCCACGTGTGTGCGGATGCGGGGCGAGTTGGTGGTGGACATTTCGTTCGCTAACCCCGCTCTGTCGCCGCGTGTCGTTGACTGGCGTGTCATGGAGGGGGTGGAGACCTATTCCGACCACCGGTACATCCGGTTTGACGTCTCCACCCAGACCTCAAGCGCGCCGGTCCAACAGGCCCCGAGTGGTCCGCGTTGGGCGCTGAAGCAGCTGGACCGGGAGCTCCTCCTGGAAGCCTCGATCGTGCAGGCCTGGGTGACATCACCAGACAGGCCTGCCGACATTAACAATGAGGCAGGGTGGTTCCAGGAGGCCATGTCCGATATATGCGACGTGGCAATGCCCCGAGTCCGGCCAGCGGCTGCGCGACACCTGTACGCCAGGCATCGCAGGCTCCGCATTCGCCCACCGAATGCGGCAGCCATCGAGGCGGAGCTTTATGAAGGGTACAGAGCGGCGAAGACCGCCCTTCGCGAGGCTGTCCTGCGGGCCAGGGATCTGGCCCGCGAGGAGATGCTGGGGACTCTCGACAGAGATCCGTGGGGGAGCCCTTATAAGATGGTGCGGGATAAACTCCGCACCTGGGCCCCCCCACTGACGCATAGTCTCCGGCCTGAGCTCGTGGAGGACGTGGTGAGCACTCTGTTCCCCACGCCGGGAGAACATCCCCCCCCGCCTATGGCTCCGCCACCTGCGGTGCTGGAAGCGGACCACCAGGATGACGACGACGACACTCCGGAAGTGACTGGGGTAGACCTGAGAGTGGCGGTACGCAGGCTCAGTGCCAAAAATACCGCCCCGGGACCCGACGGCTTGCCTGGCAAAGCCTGGGTCCTGGCCTCGGAGGCTCTCGGGCCCCGACTGGAGGGGCTCCTAAGCGCATGCTTGGAGAGAGGCCAGTTCCCGCTTCGTTGGAAGACGGGGAAGCTGGTCCTCATTCGGAAGCCGGGGCGCCCTGCGGACTCTCCGTCCGCATACCGGCCCATAGTGTTGCTCGACGAGGTGGGCAAGCTCTTTGAAAGAGTAATTGCAAACCGCCTCGCCGAGCACCTTGCGGGGACGGGGCCGGATCTTGCGGAACACCAATTTGGTTTCCGCAAGGGGCGCTCTACGGTGGACGCCATCATGCGCGTGAGAGCCCTCACGACGGGGGATGCGGTGTCCCGGGGTGGGGTTGTCTTGGCGGTGTGTCTTGACATCGCCAACGCCTTCAACTCCATGCCCTGGAGCTGCATTAGAGAGGCACTCCGGTATCACCGGGTGCCGACCTACCTCCGTCGTGTGGTCGGGGATTACTTGACGGACAGAGCCGTCATCTACCCCGGTCGCAGCAGCGGAGAATGGAAATGGCGAGAGATGTCGTGCGGTGTTCCACAGGGATCGGTTCTAGGGCCTTCCTTGTGGAACATCGGGTACGACTGGGTGCTGCGCGTCGACCTCCCTAGCGGCGTCAGCGTGGTCTGCTATGCAGACGACACGCTGGTGCTGGCACAAGGGGGGTCGCACGAGGCGGCGGCTGAAATAATGACACGCGGGGTTGCGATAGTCGTCGAGAGGATCCGGCCAACTGGGTCTCGAGGTGGCATTGCACAAGTCCGAGGCCATGTGCTTTCATGGGCCTCGGAATGCGCCACCTCCGGGATCCTCACTGACGGTAGGAGGGGTATCCGTCGGCGTCGAGTCGACGCTGAAGTACCTGGGACTCGTCCTCGACAGCCGATGGAACTTCGTGGAGCATTTCCGACGTTTGGCCCCCAAACTGGAACGGACCGGGGCTGCCTTCAGGCGGTTTCTGCCCAACCTGGGGGGGCCAAACGCCTCCTGCCGGAAGCTCTACGCGGGAGTCGTGCGGTCCATGGCCCTTTACGGGGCCCCGGTGTGGGCGCGTTCATTGTGGCGGCGAGCCGCCCACTACCTGAACGCGCCCCAAAAGGTGGTAGCCGTAAGGCTGGCCCGTGGGTACCGCACGATCTCCCGTGAGGCGGCGTACCTCCTTGCCGGATTGCCGCCATGGGATCTGGAGGCAATAGTCCTCGCGCGCCTGCACGATTGGCGCGCGGAGGTGCTACGCCGGGGGGAAACTCCGCTGCCGCGGCAAATTGTCGCGCAGCGGACAGACTTCCGGCATGATCTCATGGCGACATGGAGAGAGCGACTGTCGCAACCCCGTGCAGGGCACGCCACGATAGTGGCGGTAAGTCCCCTCTTTGAGGAGTGGCTTGAGAGACGCCACGGCGTCCTCACCTTCCGCCTGACGCAGGTCCTCACCGGACACGGTTGTTTCGGGAGGTTCCTGCACCGAATCGAGCGGGAGGAAACGCCCGGGTGTTTCCATTGCGAGGATCGACCGGAGGACACGGTGGAGCACACGATGGAGGTGTGCCCCGCGTGGGCGGAGCACCGCCGTGTCCTCGAAGTGGCGATTGGCGGCGGCGACCTCTCGCGTCCGGCCCTGGTGCAAGCCATGGTCCGGAGCGAGACGGAATGGGACGCCGTCACCTCCTTCTGCGAAGCAGTAATGCTAGAGAAGGAGGTGGCGGAACGTGAGAGGGAGAGAACCTCACAGCGTCCCGGCCGCCGCGGGAGACGCCCCGGGCGTCGGGGGCCACCACGTGGCCCCCGGCCACCGTAGGCGCGGGCCTGTGGACGGTGGGCTATGGGCTAGCTCGCCGTCCGTCCGTCTCATGACGACAGGCCGTGTCGACGGCGCGTTCGTGTTCCACGCGCGCCTCAAAGAGAGTCAGCAATAGGAAGGGGTCCGTAAGGACCGAAGCCTGCCGGGGTTGCGGGACTGTTCGAAAGAGATACCGTGACCCCGGAACACAAAGGGCGATGAAGGAACATGGATGGGTTTTAGTCAGTAAAAGTCTGACACTCCCTCCTGCTCCTTGAGAGTAATTTTGTTCACGCCATGCTAAGTTTCATAGCACGACATGTTGATTAGGCTCCTAATTTCACGGGTGTGCTCACTGGCGCCCAACGTGGGACCATTGCACCCCGCCCGCTCGCGAACTGAACTGTTTGTGGTAATAGGGCGAGCGCACAATGAGATCGGTACAAAGAACAAGTGCATGAGAATCACTACAATGCAAATTCGATGATATTGTGCAGGATTAAAGAATATTTTGTTTGCGTATTTTTTTAGGAACTCACTCAAATTGGTTCAAAAATTAAAATGTTCGGTTATTATTTTATTTTTGTAATCTTTAAAACTCATCATCATCTGCTTAGCTTTTTCCCAACTATGTTGGGGTCGGCTTCCAGTTTAACCGGATGCAGCTGAATACCAATATTTTACATGGAGCGACTGCCTATCTGACCTCCACAACCCAGGCAATAAAAATACAATCAATACATAATAAATAAATAAATATCGCTAGACATTACACACAGGGCCATCTAGCACCACACTAAGCAACGAGGCTTGTGTTGTGGACACCAGATAGTTTATATCCGTTTAGTTAGTTTATATCCGTCCTTATTTACCCTCCAAAAAAAGCTAATACGTATTATTACTAATATAGAACCAACAGATAGTTGCAAGCCTTACTTCCAGAAACACAAGATTCTCACCTTAGTTAGTATATACATTTTAGAACTATGTAAACTAGTCCGCAAATACCCAGATGCTTACAACACACGGGGTGACATACAAACGAATTATTCGTTACGCCATAAAAACAGATTAAATTTGCCTCCTTGCCGCCTTAAATCACACTCATCTAGTCCATATTCCATGTCAATAAAAATATACAACAAATTACCAGAACACTTAAGAAACCAAAATAAAACCAGTATATTTTTAAATGAATTAAAGAAATACTTAATTAAAAAAAGCTATTACACAGTCCATGAATATCTAACGGATAAATTCAATAATAATATTTAGCTATGAATAATTAAATTTACTTGGCAAAATGACAAATACAATTTATAAATATTTAAATGACTAGTGGACTTTTTATTATTTATTTATTTATATTACGACATTTAACCATATCATTTAATTTTAATATTTAATCTTGACATAAGTTAGTTGACATCGAATAATTTTATTGTACTTTTTAACTATTGATTTTTTCATTTTTATGTGATTTTTGGTTTTGATGAGAAATAATAATTATGTTGTTAATGTTTATGTGTTACATTGTATGATAAATATGTTTTTTTTTAAGTTTTTATTGATTTCATTTGTTATTATTATTATTATTTTTATTGTCGTTATTACAAACATAATGTGAATTGTGTGTGTTAAATTGATATTGATTTTACGATGCTATAAACAATGATCATTTTTCAAGCGACTAAACATTTAAGCAATTTTAAATACAATTAAATATATAAGAAATTAATGGATTGATAATAATGGATAGAATAACATTAATAAAATAAGTAAATGTATAGAATTATGAAATACTTAATAGGATATGAAATATTTTAAACTGAAAAGTAAAAAAGCGGTCTTCCTCTCTACAGATTTACTAAATTTGCTGTGCCCGACAGGGTCCATAATTGTTTCTATGTTTTTATTTACCACCTGTTGTAATTGTACATTATGGATTAGCAATAAACAATTTTGAATTTTGAATTTTGAATTTATATACTACATTATTGTAATAAAACTCCCGCTGTACTTTCAATCACCAGTATAATGTCTTTGATTTTCGTATCAATTCACAATGTAAACTCCACACTTGTAATATTTATCAACTTATTATATTCCCAGCTTACAACCACGTGGTTATAGATATCCTCCGTATCTTGCATGCGACCAACACTTCCCAGTACGCCGAACAGAGTGAGAACCCGCCCGAACGCTCGAGGCTTGCCGCCATCTTTTTTTTACCGGAAGTGTTGCCCGCACGCAGTACTTGCGTTTTAAATAAATTCCAAGAATAATAATATTTTTACATTGACAAATTAACTTTTAAAATAGTTATAGTTATAATAAAATACAACATCAATTAAATCATTATTAATACACAATTAATTCATTCAGATCTGCTAACTCATTTTAAATCATTTGACTTGACCGACTGACTGTACATAATTACTTTTAAATCAACAAATTCATCTAAAATCATTATCAAATTATACAAATGTAACCTATTATTTCTAAAATGATTAACCTAACTAGTCAACGCTAACACTCGTCCATCCTGATGACGTGCATGTCCTCATACACGTATCAAGTGAACACTAAAACCAATCCCATGGTTCAATAAATAACCAATCCCATGGTTCAATAATCGACCAATCCCATGGTTCAATTATTCCTCAATTTCAGTTGCTCGTAAACCCATCCATTCTTACGAGCTTCACTACCTGTGACCCTGCGAACCCTTCCATTCTCGCAGGATCAACAGGAAGATGAATTGTTTGACAACGAAGCATGAACCCTTCCATTCTCATGTCCGTTTGGCAACCAATCCACCCCTTTAACTGTACGTGAACCCTTCCATTCTCACGTACAGCGTCTCTATTTAACTTTTTCGGAGACATCGTAACGTGAACCCTTCCATTCTCACGACGATGGCTCCAAGACCATTAAACAGCTCAATTTACTTCCAATTCTGCATAGTCCATCAAGGAACATTTGTACACAAAATTAATCCACAATAAATCAAGGTAGATCATATTCATAGGAACAAGGCGAGTGTCAAGAGATTTTACAAATTTAATCTAGTAAATTAAAGTGACTCCTCATTAATTATAAATAATTAAATAATCTAAGTATTTTATTTTACTACATCACAATGAAACAATTAAAGCTATTACACTCCTATCAAATCAATCATTGCTTATTAGATTCATTTAACATTCTTCATGATCGCTATTCGTAAGATTTTCATCATCAGAATTACTTTCATTAAGTTCTAATGCAGCTACATGAACCCATGGACGCATACGATTAGCAGCTACGGTTGTCTTACGCTTATTTTTACTACCGCTTAGCCCGGGAATTGCAGCTAACTCGTAACGATCATTTTCCAATACAGACACTACACGATAAGGACCAATGTATGACGGTAGGAGTTTCTTACTTTGACCGTCATTAGAAAATGCAGTTTTCGTAATTTTGACTAGTTCACCCTCCGAGTGTTTGGTCGCGGGACGCCTATTCTTGTCGAAATTTTGCTTCTGTTTAACTTGCTCCTCGTCTATCCGATCTTTAACCTGTTCACGAATGGATTGAGTCTCAGTTTGATCCCTTGTCGCTTGCCTTAATTCATTAAGCCTCGGGTCTACCTCACTGATCATTTGCGTACCAAACATAACTTCAGCCGGAGCTCTACCTGTAGTCTTCTGGATGCTATTGTTGAGACCCCATTGAATACGGCCTACCTGCGTATCCCAGTCTTTCTCATTACCACTCAAATTTTGCGCAGTTAAAGAGTCAAGGATTGTGCGGTTGTAGCGCTCAACTTGCCCGTTAGACTGTGGACTTGCAACCGCATTAAGCACGTGCTTGATGCCTTTATCCGTGCAAAATTTCTTAAACAAGTGCGATGTGAAGCACGTACCCCTATCACTGATAATTCGGTCTGGAGACCGAAAAGTGTCGAAGATATTTTCTAAGACATTGATAGCTGTCAGTGATTTGGTATTTCTTACTGGTTTAACAAAAATAAATTTAGTAAAGGCATCAATCACGACCAACAAGTAAGAGTTTCCCTTTTTAGATTTTACAAAGGGTCCAAGGTGGTCAATATGTAGCGTGTGGAATGGAACCGCAATTTTTGGTATGGGATTCAACAACCCTTCAGACGCGTGATTACCTTTTTTTGAGTAAGCACACTCAATGCATGCACCTACATATTTTTTTATAAATTTAGCCATTCGCGGGAACCAATAAGTCTTTTGGATTCGCTCTAAGGTCTTGTCCACCCCGAGATGACCAATGTCATCGTGGTTTAAGCGACACAGTTGCCACCTTGCACCCTTTGGAACAGCCCACCTAATGTTAGTTTTATCACCATCAAGACACTTATACAGCCCGTTGTCCTTAATCATATAATTATCTTTTATATATTTCAGACCCTCTGGATCTAAATTGGAGCTAAGTATGTCTCGAATCCTATTTAGTTCAGAATCCCCCAACTGTAACGTGTGCAACCAGTCGTCTTTGGTTATTGTCATAATCATTGGATATTGATCTACTTGAACATGCTGGTCATTTAAAACCGGATTTCTGGACAGTGCGTCTACATGCAGCATCTTAGTTCCTGGTCGATATTCTATGGAACAGTTAAATTCTTGCAACATCAGCCACCACCTAGCGATCCGAGGGATCAAATCCCGCTTACTAAAAGTAGTACGCAACGCGCTACAATCTGAAACGACTTTGAAGTCTTGTCCTATCAAATAGACCCGAAATTTCTTTAGGGAGCAGATTACGGCAAGAGTTTCCAGCTCGTAGGAGTGGAAGTTTTTCTCTTCCGGAGATGTCTGACGACTGTAAAAGGCCACAGGACGAAATGGTTCACCACTAGAGGAACGTTTCAATAGAATGCCACCGATACCGATCCTACTTGCATCAGTGTGCAATTCAGTCTCAGCCTCAACCGAGGGGTCATATATTGCTAACACTGGCCTCTCAACTAACCTCTGCTGCAAAGTACTAAAAGCTTCTTCCTGCTCGTATTCCCAAGACCAAGTTACATCCTTCTTCAGAAGTTTGCTAAGGGGGTGTGCTATTTGAGCAAAGTTTTGAATAAACTTGCGGAAGTAGCTCGCTAGCCCAAGGAATTGACGCACGCCATGTACATTATTGGGGCGGGGAAAATCAACAACCGATTGAATTTTCTTGCTACCCGGCCTTACCCCAGAAGCACTTATCTCGTAACCTAAATAATCGATTTTGTCCTTAAGGAAATCACATTTAGCAAGATTTAATGTCAAGTTAGCCTGCTCTAATAACTTTAAGATATCCTCTAACTTTATTAAGCAATCGTCGATGTTTTTCCCATATATCAGAAGATCGTCTATGTAAGCAGTGGCTTTGGAAAATCTTGCGGAACCTAGCACCCTGTTCATCGTACGCTGGAAAACGGCAGGAGCATTTGCTAAACCGAACGGCATGCAATTAAACTCGTATTGGCCGTCCGGTGTAACAAAAGACGTTAGGGGCTTTGAGCTCTCTGATATGGGCACCTGATAATAACCAGACGCAAGATCTAAGGATATGAAACATGCCTGGCCAGACAACCTAGCAATCTCATCTTCTATTATCGGCATAGGATAGCGTTCTTTGACCGTAACTGAATTGAGCATTCGATAGTCTATGCATAGTCTAAGATTCCCATCCTTCTTGCGCACAAGGATAATAGGGCTTGCATATTCCGATACTGATTCCCTGATCACGCCAGACTCCAACATATCATCGACCATGTCGCGCACTTTAAGTCGTTCGTTAGGAGATAGCCGGTACGGACGATATACGATAGGAGTCTTATTATTAACTTCAATGCTCATCTCGCAGACGTTCGTACAACCTAAATCCTTGAGAGAAGATGCAAAACAATGCTTATATCGTTGCAATATGCTGATCAGCCTATCCTTATCAGTATTACTGACAGACGACCCTACGCGAACCTGACTAAAATCAAAAGTTTCTGGCTCTGTGGATATTTCCGAAGCTGGCGAAATGATTCGATTAACGACTCTGATAATGGAAGCCCGCGCTATCGTCGCACCCTTCTGTATGATACTTGATCGAGATACCGGAGTAATGCAGATGTTGATAGCACCATCCTTGACTGGATATACGCCGCCTGTCACGACACACTGTTCATTAGGTTTACCTACTACCCCACTGTCCAACAACACGTAGCCGTTACGAGCAGGTTCGACAGACACTCTAACCGTTGCCTTTCCACTCAGGTTCACATTGTTCGTTGTTTTGACACTTACTTTATTGCTAGCACTACCAATATCAGCTTCTTGCGAAAACGGGATCTCGTTATTAATGTCAAGAAACTTAAGTTCAGTGGCACTTTTATACGCAACAATGTGAACCTGTTCAGTATAAGACTGACCAATTAACATAGGCACCTCCAAAAATCTGTCATCAACGACGCAGCAACGGACCCTAGCACAAACGCCGTCTACACAAAGGTTAACGTCTAGTTTACCACTGGACCGTACTAACTTGTTCCCGAAACCTTTTAACACAGTTTCAACACTATCGTGGCTAAGGCCTAACTCTGGAAGCAAGGATCCCCTTAACAGCGAGACTTCGCTACCGAAATCTACAAATGCGTCTATTGTTAAATTGTTGACCAGAACCTTCTTATTAAATTTAGAGTTCGGTTCTGAAGCCGATATGCACATGGTCTTATTGATGGTCAAATTCGTTTTGTTGCCTACCTCTGGTCTAGACGTGCAACCTTCCGCGGTATGACCTACTCTTTTACATTTAGAGCAATTTATCAAGGGCTTAGGACATTTAAGATAAGGGTGTCCTTTTTCTTTACAATTGAAGCAAAATAGGCTGTTATTGTTCGGTCTGTTCAGAGGTCTGTTAGTACTAGTGGTGGCAACAAAATCGGGGCCGGATCTTTGTCTGAGATTATTAGCTCGCTGTTCAGAGAATACTGGGCTTTCCTTATTGCTCATCAAGAATTTCAACAATTGATCGGGATGATCACAACGTAACGCGAGGGCACTAGATTTAGTCGTTTTATCAGTGATGCCGTGTATTATGCACTCAGTCGCTCGTTTACCAGTTATGTCACATTGATTTAAAAGGCCTAACTTCTCGTAGAAGTATACTTCAATGGGTTCATTGTGCTTGCTCTTTCTCCTAAGCATATCCTCCAAGGATTGGCCATAGTTTTGCTGGAAAGGGAAAGCACTTAACAATTTCTCCTGCCATTCAGGCCAAGTAAACAAAATTGTGTTCAGGCTCTCATACCAGGTTTTGGCCAACCCTTGCAGTTTCTGCATTGCAAAGTGCACAATAGTTTTGTCGTCCCAGCCATAAACAGATGAGCATTCATTCACCTTTTTTAACCATATGTCTACTCGTTGGTTTTTTAGTGATGGATTAAATTCCGGCAAAATGTTGTTGTGATCGCTGCGTTTGAATGCAGACCCGGCCGTCGTTGGTGGCTGAGACGACAAATCTTTAATTGTGCATAACATATTCATTAAGTCCTTAGCAGTAAATTCTAAGCTAGTGGAGCCTATCGGTTGTGATGTATCGGCTGCATCAGCTACCCCATCATCGCGAGCCCCCTTTTGACCGTGATTTTGTGATGGCGAAAGATCTCGCTGGAGAGATGCGTGGCGAGAACGACTATCTCGGTGACGTCGTAGGTTAGATGTTAATAAGCTACGAGCCTTAGGTACCTTGCTATCCAGTTTGCGCAAACGCTCGCGCTCTCGTTCCAGTTCCTTCTCCTGCTGCAGGACACTCCTCAAGCTTTGTTCTCGAGAGTGGCCTCGGCTGCGAAGGCGGCTGCGGCTTCGCTGCTGGCTGCTTGGACGGCTGCGGCCTCGCTGCTGGCTGCTGCTGCGCTGGCGGCTGCGGCCTCGATGTCGGCTGCTGCTGCGTTGGTGGCTGCGACCTCGATGCCGGCTGCTGCTGCGCTGGCGGCTGCGGCCTCGATGTCGGCTGCTGCTGCGATGGTGGCTGCGACCTCGATGCCGGCTGCTGCTGCGTTGGCGGCTGCGGCCTCGATGCCGGCTGCTGCTGCGCTGTCGGTTGCGCTGCTGGCTGCGGCCTCGTTGGCGATCGCTGCTATGCCGGCGGCTTCCTCTCGCAGTACTTCCTCTCGATGCCTCATCTACGCGACGCGACTGACTCCGTGGAGCAGGCGTCCGCAGGTGTCGAGGCTCATCATTGCAGAGTGGCATTGTCTGGAACTCAGAAATATAAGCGTTAATGCTATTCGGCCAAAAATAAAAATTAATCGAAGAAAATTTAAGATTGAGGGTATCTCGTAAACGGCGCGTCGTAGCACAAAAATAACCAAATTTTCACCTCCCTATGAAACCCCGCAACCCATGGTAAGACAGCGTTGGACATTTTTTTTTTTTTTTTTTTAAACTACCCTCTTAATTTTTTCCATGGAAAATATTTCATTTTATCAAAATTAAAACTCAGTTTATTTCAACACACATAATTAATTGCACATTGAACAAAAAGAAAATATATGTATATAATTGGGCGTGTGCTTACCACTTCGGATATGTAATAAAACTCCCGCTGTACTTTCAATCACCAGTATAATGTCTTTGATTTTCGTATCAATTCACAATGTAAACTCCACACTTGTAATATTTATCAACTTATTATATTCCCAGCTTACAACCACGTGGTTATAGATATCCTCCGTATCTTGCATGCGACCAACACTTCCCAGTACGCCGAACAGAGTGAGAACCCGCCCGAACGCTCGAGGCTTGCCGCCATCTTTTTTTTACCGGAAGTGTTGCCCGCACGCAGTACTTGCGTTTTAAATAAATTCCAAGAATAATAATATTTTTACATTGACAAATTAACTTTTAAAATAGTTATAGTTATAATAAAATACAACATCAATTAAATCATTATTAATACATTCAGATCTGCTAACTCATTTTAAATCATTTGACTTGACCGACTGACTGTACATAATTACTTTTAAATCAACAAATTCATCTAAAATCATTATCAAATTATACAAATGTAACCTATTATTTCTAAAATGATTAACCTAACTAGTCAACGCTAACATTATGTACTTTTTGTTTGTAAATTTATTTATTTATTTATTTATTTTATTCAACTTACAACTATCATTACAGGTAATCTTAAACCTAATTCGATAGTGTGGCTATATCTTTACAAAATAAGAATAATTTAACAACTAGAAAAACGACATTTAAAGTCATACATATATGCGAATGCGAATTCACTCAAAGTGCACGAAAAAATATCGATTCGCTCGTGAAGCTCGTTTACTACGCGGATCGTTCGGGTGAGAGGGGTCTTAGCCAGGAGATTGGTTCTGGCTACCGGCACGGCTAGTAGTGGTGGGCGCCGCCGCCTCCACACGTATTGATCCGGCACGCACAGCTTCAGGTGCCGCAGCACTCCCGGGTTATGAGCTGCACCACGTAACAGTTTAACTACATACGCAGCGAGACTAAATTCCCGGCGTACCCTGAGCTCATTATACCCCACCATACCCAGTACAAATAGTGTAGGGTACATTAATGGGTAGAATGGATATACCCCATATAGTTTAAAATACAAATACCTTGTGTATTTATTTTGGACTCTCTCCAACATAACACTATATTTTGTTTCATGGGGAGCCCAAATGACTGCACTGTGTTCAAGATGACTCCTGACTAGAGCGTCATATAACACCCTGAGTGTGGTAATATTCGTGAACCCCTGCGATTGCCTCAGTACAAAACCAAGGTTTCTGGACGCCTTCTTGCATATCTTTGTTATATGTTCCCGAAAAGTGAGGTCTGGTGTGAGAATAACTCCTAGATCCCGTACCTGTGAAACCCGCTCCATCGGTGCTGCTTCCATTTTGTACTCGTAGCATAGTGGGGTCCGCGCCCGAGTGAACGTTATTACCGAGCATTTGTCCACATTAAAGTAGAGTTTATTCCTCTGGCTCCACTCTACCACTCTGTTTATGTCCTCCTGCAAACGTTCACAATCAGACTTATCCCTCACCTCAAGCAGCAATTTAAAGTCATCAGCAAATAATAAACACAGACCATGTTTGACGACCTCCGGTAAGTCATTTATCATTATTATGAACTCAAGTGGCCCCAAATTGCTGCCCTGACTTACGCCGGACCCGGTGTAGTACGGCTCGGACTCGCACCCTCTGTAGTCAACATACTGCTGTCTGTTTCCCATATAGCTGACGAAGAACTGTAACAAGTGTGGTGAAAAGCCAATGTCTGCTAACTTTCGTAATAACACGTCATTGTCGACGGTGTCAAATGCCTTTCTAAAATCAAAGTACACCGCGTCCACCTGCACACCAGAGTCGACTGCCGGCACCACCAGCGCCATGAAGTTGAGTAAATTGGTGGCAGTGCTGCGCTCCGGCCGAAACCCGTGCTGCGCATCCGAAAGCTGCGCGCGCACCTGTCCCTGCACGCAGCGCTGGATAGCAGATTCAAACACTTTTGCCGGAGTCGATAGCACAGCCACTGGTCTATAGCCACCGACATCTGGGCCAGACTTACCCTTCGGAACCGGAATAACTCGTGTAATTTTCCATCTAGGCGGGAACGTCGCTTGCTTCAAACAGGTGTTAAAAATATACTGCAGTGGTTCTGCTAGCACCCTGCCACAGTCTCTAAACAGAAAAGCCGGTATACCGTCAGGGCCAGATGAACGTTTTGGCTTGAGATTAGCGAGCGCGTCCTTAACATCCTGGAGACTAAGAGTCTCGATATGCACACGCGCACTTGTGGGCTTAGCCGCCGCCGCCGCCGCACGTGCGTCCAGTCGCGGTGGTTCCTTACTGTAGACAGATTCAAAGAAATCCGCGAATTCCCTAGCACATTCATGATCCGTGAGGTATTGTCCATTCTTTACGATACTTTGCCTACTTAGTCTACTTCGCTTAGATCCAATGTACTGCCAGAAGGATTTCGGATCTTTTGCGAACTGACTCTGAATTTTACTTTTGTGTTCTTTGAGTGCAATTTCTATTGATTTTTTTATGCGAGCTCTGTACTTTGCAAATGTGTCATAATCGCTATCGAGTTTCGTTTCTTTGAATTTTTTATGTAGTCTGGACTTCATCTGTATATCTTTGATAATATCCCTAGTGTACCATTCGGGATAAACGTATCGCGAATTCCTGTGGTTAAACTTTTTCTGGGGTACACATCTATCCAAAATATTATTAATCTTATCATAAAAGACATTCAACACCTCCTCCAAATCATGCGTGTCATACATTGTATCCCAATCCGTGGAAGTAAGCATTGAATACAACAACTGATAATCGGCCTTATAAAAATTCCACCGCGGTCTAATACTGTGCGCGCTGCTACGGTCGTCGTCTACGGGAGGGCCAGGGGCGAGCGCGGGTGGCGCGGGGGCGAGGCGCACGCTCACCGCTAGCGGCGGGTGTTGCGCGTCGACGGGCACGAGTGGCTCGTCGGCCGCTACTACTGACAACTCTTCGCTAAAACCCGCACTCAGAACCAAATCCAGCTGACGACCTAAACAATTGGAGACGGTGTTACTTTGAGTGAACTCGCAATAAGACACAAAACATTCATAATAATTACTAATATTAACAGGACACGAATATAAATTAAAATCTCCAATCACAATTACTTCTCTATACCTATCACATAGTTTTTCTATTAATCTAAATAAAATCATATAATCAGTCTCTGAACTACCTGGAGGGATATATATCACAGAACACAAAAACAAAAACCGGTTATTTAAGTGAACCGTTGCACAAACCATTTCGAAAACGCAGGTGTCTATCGTTACGTCCGTCATATGTACTTGCCGTAGCTCGTACCGGTGTGTGGCCACTAGAAAGGCGCCGCCTTGTTTCCGTCCATCCGTTCGATCGCAGCGAAGTATTTGAAATCCCGGAGGAATAATTTCGGAATCCTCTATAGAAGAATTGCACCCAGATTCAGTAATTGCATATAAGTCTGAATGCAATGATTCTATACCATTTCGGAACTCGTCCAATTTAGTTCGAAGACCTCGTACGTTTTGATAGAATATGTCTATATTATTTACTTGATGCATTTTTGGTTGAGTTCCGAAACCAAATCCACTCATTAAATTCAGCGTTCATAGGCCAGCATTCTGCTTGGTTTAATTTCTCGAAACAGTTTTCAGGCACTCCAACAATAAACGATGCGTAATCTCTCTCCGTTTTATGTATAATTTTATTTATTCTAATTTGTACCTCTGAGCCACAAATGTTTTTCACGTGGTCGGTTATGGCTTCCACAGTTGTTTCTGAATGCAATCGCCAAACATGCAAGTGTTTTTTTCGTTCAGTCGCTTGAATTGCTCTCAACTCCGTATTTGTGCCTACTCTCACCTCTTTATGTTGCCGGTTATGTTTTTTGTTTCGAACTGTAGTCCAGCCTGATTCCTTATCATTTTCTAATTCTTGATTTGCTGATTCCTCGGCCTCTAGTGAGCTAGTGATATACTTAGTCTGTACCGGCACAAAAGCCGACTTCGTGGCCCCACCTCTGTTTACCTTTTTTGTGTTTTGCGATTTGATGTCGGTATGAGATGCTTTATGAAGTTCTTTGCTCTGTTGACTCATAATATCTGCAAAAGTAGATGTAGAAGGAGGATTGTCACGTATCTCAGTTATTATGTCTCCAGTTTGCCTATCCTGAGTTATCTTGGCATCAATTTTTTCTTCAAGCACCCTCATTATCCCAATTACGTTGTCCAACTCGGTTTTCGTTTGGGAAAATTGATTTAATAAGAGTGTTATCGTGTTCGCCTGAATGACATGAACCGAAAACCGAACCGAACCTGAATGACTGAAATACATACTTATAAAAATAAAATAATAATCAGATTAATATAATCTTTAAAAGTATAAAGAGCTAAAAGGATAGGATCAATGCGTTATGGTCACAATTTTATTGTACTACCTGCATAAAAACCAGTCAATAAGTGTCGGAAAACGCACAGTAAAGGCTTCCGCAGCCGACTTGAATAATAAATTATTTTATTCTCAGAACAAACTTACATTAATTGTAATATTAAACATGTTCTCCCATGCAGAATATTTCAATGGAAACAAAATTTTGTAGAAGCGTTTAATTTTGATACATAAAGATGGTTTCTATCATGACGTTATCCTGCAGCCAGAATTGTCTTCTCGCGAGGGAACTCCTCAACAGTAAATAGCGCTGATACGAATATATTTTGTAGGTGCTTTCATATTTGATGGATAAATATAAGTTATATCATGACCTCATCCAGAATAAAGTGTTGAGATAATGATGTGTTATCAAAAATGATTACGACAAAATTATTTTTTTTTTTAATTAAATTATTTATAAATGAACCTTCATAAAATAAGTTTAAAAAATTGCACTTATAAGAAGAAAACAAACCTTAAAATAATCGAGGTATCAAGCATCGTGTATCTAACGACCCACAACAAGGTGTCCTGTATTTAATATCCAGAGTAAGTAACTGTATACGCCGCCGAGAGGTTAACTAGGCCGGACGGCGCGGCCGTGTCCAGCGCGCACGAAGCTGAGCGGTAACTCTATCCCGTAACGAAGACGTGACGTGTCGCCTTACTCGCGGCATTGCGAAACAGAGCTGTCCGCTGGCGGAGGGTTGCTCACACTCGTCTCTCTCATAACTATTAAAAGTAAATGGTGTGCTCCTGTTCATTATATTGTGGTGTTTGTAGCATGTAGGTACATGCGAAAAGTGTACAGTTCCAAATACCAACGGTAGATTCGCCTATAAATTGTTTAGACTTTTTTTTACGATTGATTTGTTGCTTTTCCACTTTTAAAATGTATCGAAGTTTGCACATAAATTGTTATTTGCATTGTTTTGGTAAAAGGTTTAGCATCTCTGCACTGCTAATGAGCTTCTAATGTATTCCTTATTGCGCTGTTCGTCTCCGAGTTCCAATTCTCAACTATACATTTGTTTCGCTTACTCATACATATGCGTGTAATGTGTCGCTGGCTGCTTGCTCGCATATACATGTCATGCCAAATATCGGATGATTTGTACATTCTTGCTAACTTTACTCATTTTTACCCACATTATAAATTCATACCTCTTTTACGCGTAACTAAAAACTGGTTTGCATGTTTGGTTTGTCTGGTTGGCATTTTTTATTACACATATTATATTGTTGTTGATGCATGCAATTATTGTTGGATATATGTGCAATGGCTGACAAGAGTAAACAGTGTCATACTGTCTTTTATCAGAACGTACGAGGATTGCGAACAAAGACAGACTTGTTCTATCGTCAGGTTTTACATAATTCCTACGATGTTATTGTTTTAACGGAGACGTGGTTAATGGATGACGTATTAAACTCAGAGTTATTTGATGATCGTTAGTTGGTGTGCGCCGTGACCGGGACTACGCTAAGACTGGACAAACGAGAGGTGGTGGTGTGCTTATAGCAACGCGTAGGGAGTTACCTGTCACTCCGCAACCGCTAAACTCCTCGGCGGAGGATCTCTGGATCAACTTATAATAATAATAATAATAAGCCTTTTATTTCTCATCTCACAATATTTAACATTTTTATATTAAGTACTACTTTATTTAAATGCAATAAGTGTTAGTTGTGTTAGTGTTCGTCTTATTCTAGTTAGTAGTGTTATTTGTTTGGGTATCTTTTGGAGATGTAGTCCCATATCGGGTAAAGGCCTCCTTCATCCGTTTCCAAGTCTCCCGATCTTTGGCAAGGGTCTGCCAGTTTGTGCCAGCAGTCTGAGCTATGTCGTCTGCCCATCGTTTGTATGGTCTTCCAACCTTTCTTTTCCCTGGTGGTCCTTTCCAGTTAGTGGCTCGTATCGTCCATCTGTCGTCAGTGAGCCTTGCGGTATGTCCTGCCCACCGCTACTTTGGTGCTAGTGCTTGTGTTAGAGCATCTGTCAGCATCTGGATCAACTTACGGCTTAAAAATTCGAAGACACGAGAATACGTGAACTTATATATCTGCGCTCTTTACCTGTGTAAACAGAACAAAGGGTTTTCATTTTCGGAACAACTAAATAACTTTCTGACCAAATTCAGAACCATTCAGTTCTGAATAAAACTTCAGATGTGTTTTTAGTTGTGTTTTTAGTTGGATTAGAATTTTAATTTGAATTTAGTTTTAGGTGATTTTAATATGAGTGGAACCTCGTGGGCTCCATCAAATAACGTTTCCTTAGTTCCAGTAAACCCCGCCACTAGTGACGAATGTTTGTTCGCAGACGAGCTTTGTACGCTGGACTTTGGACGGTATAATGGGGTAGCTAATGCGTACGGAAAACTGTTGGACTTAGTCCTCTCAAATAAGTTAGCCGGTGTTAGTGAGTGTGTTGACGCTCTAGTGCCCATTGATCCTGTCAATCAATATTGACATGTTTGAAATACCTCCTCTTGACCATGCGCCGCGGTTGCGATATATCTATAGCAAAGGTGATTTTGATTCTATTAATAACGAGATTGCTGGCACTAATTGGGAACTTGAGTTTTCAATCCGATCACTGGATGAGTCGGTTAAGTACTTTATCCCTTAACTTGGCAGAGAGGTTGATGTTTTTTTAATTCTTTCATATAATTGGGTTGTTACCTGGTCAATTGACCCCTAAAAATAAAAAAATAATTCTTACAATATTAGATTTGTTTTTATACCTTGTATCTAATTATGCACACTGCCAAGTGGTCATGCATGTATGTTTGGAAATCCATGATATTTATTTATTTATTTATCTCAAATCCTTTACATGGATGATCTGAAAATCTTTGCTTCCAACAATTTACAACTGATAGAGCTAATAAAAGTGACTGTAACTTTTAGTAGCTCCATCAGGATGGAATTTGGTGTAGACAAATGTGTGGTCATGCATGTTAAGCAAAGGAGATTATGGAATCCGTGGGAATTCAACTCTCGGATTCCATACACCTTAGATCCCATCCTCAACGAGACCTACAAGTGTTTGAGTATGTCGAAAGCACCGCAAACCGGATGCATCACCCCCGGTCACCGGTGATGAGACTGTATATCCTGCGGAAATGCGGAGGTCGTGGCTTCTTAAATGCGAGGCAGTCTCAGGGAAAACTTTATCGAAACCGACGTGGGGATGCTTCGAAATATGGTCTCAGTGGACAAAAACCTCACCCCGCTCTACTTGAATAACGAGAACTGGTGCAAACTTGTGGTACTGTATATTAATGAGCGCAGGGAGATATGGCAGAGCAAGGAGCTACACGGACGCTTTTCCCGGGCCCAACATGGGCCTGATGTAAACCTCTTGGCGTCCGATTCGGTGACCACTTTGGAGAAACCGAAGGTTTCGTCTGCGATTATGGATGAAGTTATCATGATGAACAATTATCGGAAATATATTGTCAAGGACGGTACGGTTGACATTTGACAGGCATGAAGTACTTCTCTGAACTTGTCTTCACTTGCGAATAAGCATATGTGAAGATTTTCTATTGATGATGATAACGAAGGTGCACACTCGAACTATCGTCGCCGTCGGAAGGTCTTAATACTTCACCATCAGAGTAGTCGGTGCTATCAACATCTAAGCTTGCTCCTGGTTTCGGAACCAAAGCCAATATTTTTAGTGCTCTAGTACCAGCCTAAAAGTAAATTCGAGTATAAGAATTTATTTTTAATACAGAGGATGTACATTGATAATTATTGCGTATTTCATTGGAAATGTATCTGAAAATGCACACTGCTTATCATAGGCTCTAATGTTGTATATTTGACAATATATCTTAAAATGCACACCCCAAAAGTCAGGTTATTACATGGTCACTTGGCAGTGTGCATTTGTGGATACACAAATATTGACAGTCATATTTCAGATGTAAAACATTATTGTTATATCAAAATCTTTACGCAAACTAAAGAATGGACATTCAATCAAATAATTACTACATTTATTAATCGTAAAATAGTTATTTATTTAGGATTATTGTCAATTCTTACCTTATAACTCGTAGACGCACGCGCACGCTCCACCAATTAGCGATCATCTGATTATGAATGTTGCCAGACGTAATAAATACTATTTTTTCTAAGAACTACAAGGGTCCCTTTTATACCAGTCTTGTTTTCAAATATTTTTTCTTAGAATGTGTGCATTATTAGATACGTTATCAAGTTAAGGGAGGCACTATAAAACAGTTTAAAAACAAGTATATACCACAAATGCTAGTGCGTAATAAAAAATACCCGGTATGGTACAGCTCATCACTCGTCAAAACAATTAAAGAAAAATATAAATATATAAAAAATTCAAGATATATATGACGAGTTAACTTTTCAATATTTGCGTGACAGAGTCAAGACTATGGAAGCTTCGTGTTATAAATGTTATTAAACACTTTTTGACTTTTGTTAAAAATCACTACAACTCTAATAATATACCTAATACATTAAATTATAACGACGAACCTTTACTCACTGGAGATTCTATTTGTGAGGTTGTTTCGTCCTATTTTATGTCCACTTTCCTCAACCCCGCTTCATCTAATACTCAGTCCACCACCTGTTTTCCCTTTCGACAGTAACAGAACTTCATATGAAATTTGTCACATAGAAGTGCATGTTGATGTTGTGACCGGTTTACTTCGTAACTTAGATCCAGCTAAAGGTGCTGGCCATGATAACATATCGTCTAAATTTCTAATTAAATGCGCGCCTTCCATTGCCCTACCTATCTCAATTTTGTTTTCAAATTCCTTGACCCTAGGTGTTGTCCCCAAGGTATGGAAATCTGCTTTTATTACACCCGTGCATAAGAAGGGGTCCTAAACCGAGATTACTAATTATAGGCCTTTTTCCAAGTTGTGCATTATAGCTAAAATATTTTAGAGGATTGTCTATAACCAGTTATATCCCGCCCTTGCTAGCTCGTTCAGCTCCTTTCAGCACGGGTTTTTAAAAGGACGGTCTATCACCTCTAACTTGATCTTATTTAATGATTTTATTACGGATGCTATGGATATTGGTAAGCAGGTCGATGTCGTTCACACAGATTATAGCAAGGCATTTGATCGCATCGACCACTATACCCTGATAAAGAAGCTAAGCTAAGAAGATGGGCATCCGTGGGGACCTCTTGAGATGATTCTCCTCCTACATTGATAACAGGTCACAAGCAATAGTACTCAATAATTATATTTTGTTTAGTTGGGTGCCCAGTGGATACCCAGGCACCCAACTAGACATCTACCTCAGGGTTCGCTGCTCGGTCCGTTTTTATTTGTAGTATATGTGAACGACATCGATCAGTGCTTTTATTCATCTAAACTATTATGCTTTGCTGATGTCATGAAAATCTTTGCCACTATTTGAAAGGGTTTATAATGCGTCTCTCTAAGTGTTTTTCAGATGCAAAAACACTACAGATATTGTATTGCACTTATGTAAGAGGTCAGCTAGAGCATGCGTCTCAGATATAGAATCTACGTTATCTTAAGTACAATGACCGCATCGAAAACATCCAAAAACGTTTCATAAAATATCTTTGTTTTCACCAAAAGATTCCATATCAGTCAGCCAATTATCTTAAACTCTGTAGGAAGCATCATCTGCTGCCACTGGTGGATCGACGTAGAATTGCCGACTTTTTGTTCTTGCTAAAAATCCTCAATAACAATATTGATAACCCTGACTCATTGTTAAAATTTTATTTCAATGTGCCAAGTAAGACATTTCGTTTTAATCCACCCATACGTGTACCTCATACATCCTCGAATTATAGGCAGAACAGTTATATTGTGCGCGCAAGCAGAAATTTCAATGACATAATTATGCAAGGAATAAGACTTGGATCCATTCAGAATTAGTGTGAACTCGGCCAGAAGGTGCTTAAGCCTGAAATTTTTCAAGTAGCGGTAGGTTACATTGTTTGTTTTAGTTTTAGTATTATTTCTCCAATGTTTTACCTATATAAATTACAAACTAGTTTTTATACAGGGTGTAAAAGACCTCATCACGAAGCCGTCAACCAAGCATTCTGTACATCAAACTAAGTAACTTTACGCAAAAATTATTGCTAAGAAACTACTTTTTGTTTTTTGGAGGAAAATCATGTTTTGTTGTAGAACTCAATGTAACGCACTCAAAACATTGTGCTGATGGATGGATTGAATAGTACGGGGGTCGTAAAAATCTTACATTAAAAACTTGTATTAAAAAAAAAACTTGTCAAAAAGTTGGAACTTTGACCCCCAATATCTCCGTAACTAGAAGGTTCCCAGGTATGGTGTAGAGCAAAAAAATGATCGCAATGACGGGGAGAACAAGTGACTTTCGGCTTCGTTAAGAGGTGTTTTACACCCTTTATAACTTCTTGTTTATTTTTAAAGCTATGTGTTTTGTGTTCTTGTGCTTACACCATAGATTACTATAAATCTATACGTGAGGACTTGTAATTGGCTTTTTGGTGACTATGGTTTCCTTTTTTTCTGTTTTTATTAGCTGTTAGTCCTCCATGTACTAAATAAATAAATATGCTACTGACTAGCACTCTCATCCTTTCTTATGATTTTTGCAATCAGAGTCATCGTCTGCCAGGAGCAGAGTCCTCAGTTTATACAGACATAAATTATGTGTTGACAGAATTGCATGGAAAGGGTTTTGGTACTAGAATGTGTGAAAGGAAACACACTAAAGACAAACCGCCAACAAGACGATCTGACGCGATCAAGAAGTGTCCCGGATGCAGCTTGTACCGAGCGGCGCACACTGCAAAATACCGTATGACTACGTCCTATACATAATTATTGTGGTCACGAGCCTCAGCATTAAGACAACGTTGAACTAAAAGAATCAAATCTTGCATTCAGTAAAAAGTTGTTATTTTTAGGGTTCCTTACTTCAAAAGGTAAAAAAAGGAAAACAACACATGTAAAGAAAAAAAATTGCAAAAACGGAAATATGTAGTTTAATAACAAAATACCTACAAGTTTGTACGGAACCCTCGTGTGCGAGTCCAACTCGGATTTGGCCGGTTTTTTTAATTATATCACTTTAATTTATTTATTTGTATGTATAGATAGATCAAAAGTCAGCGCTAGTCAGGCCGCGGCCAGATTACGTAGCAGTAGGTTGTATAGGTAATGTTTCGGCGCAGTTCAAGTGAAGCTGGTAAACGAAGCGACGTTACACATTAATCCGCAGATCAGGCATTCAGAAATACTCGCTTCATATAAACATAAACATGTCTTCTTGGCGAGGATACGAAATAATCCCTTAAAAAAAATCTTACCACTGTGCCTTTAGTAAAAAGTGATTTAACTCGACTTGAAGCAGTTTTGTTTGAGTTCTTTATACAATCTTGAAGCTTGATTTTTTTTCTATTTTTCTATCTAATCGGTTTAACTCTATCTTTTATAGAACAGGAAATAAGTTTCGTGTTGAAAAATACAAGTCGCATTTTTGGTTAATTTTGGTGATATTTTTTATACTGATTGTCTCTTTTATACTAAATTGAAGCTTAAAACTTTAAAAAAAAGTGTAAATAAGGCTATCTCGATTTGTATTACTTGACACATTTAGTATTAATTACAAGAGCTTTGTGCTTGTTAATACAATACAATTTATATTAAGTGACACAAAGAATACTGTATAATTATCAATTGTGAATAATAATATAAATCAAATTATATCTCAAATTTTATATAGAAACTTTCTGTACCACCAAGTGGTAAGTAATACAACTTAATCTCTATCAAACTACACGTCAATTATTTTTAGTAACACGTTTAGTTCTTAATAATATAAATGTATTTATATCGCTGTAGTATAGGATTTTTATAAACCGATCAATAATGATTATTGTTTATAGTGATATACGCAGCTTCGTCTTTTTCGGTTCTCAATTATGTCTCTTTCGGTCACGGCTGTCTCCGCAGTGATAAAGCGAGAACGGCAATGGTGGTGGTGGTGGGGGACGTAACCGCGCTCAAACGCCAGTCTGCCAGCCTCGTTTTGGCGTGAGTGGTGGGAACACGCGTCCATATTTCGCAAAAAGGAGCCGTATGGTGAGTACCTACTTGTATCATTTTACACAAATTCATAAATAAGATTAAGTGACTTTTCGTTATTAGTAGTTTGGCGCGCAAGTATGTTTTCACAAACGGGATAGCTGAAAAGTTTTTTTAGAAAGGGTGTAAAAAACCTCTTAACGAAGCCGAAATGCACTTGCATTTCGGCTCCCCTCCCCCCGTCATTTCGATATTTTTTTTGTTCTACACCATACCTGGGAGATATTAGGGGTCAAAGTTCCAAGTTTTTTTTAAATACAAGTTTTCAATGTAAAATTTTTAAACACCTCCACGACCTCCGTACTATTCATTCCATCCATCAGCACAATGTTTTGAGTGCGTTACATTGAGTTCTACCACAAAACATGATTTATCACCACAAAAAAAAGTCCTTTCATTTTAAATGATTTAAATTATAACATTATACACTTAAGAAGTTAAATGTGGCTAATGATATAAGTTTAGTTTTTTTTAATTATCACAAATTGTAATTATTTTTTAACACAATCAAAGCATACCCGATATAATAATAACAATTTTCAATTGATGTAAGTCAAAAAGTCTACAAAAATCTCAGTCATAAAAAAAATGTAAACGCTACAAAAATGCAAAACTTTAAATTGATTTTTCTCAAAACGAGGATTTCTGACTTGTACCACTTTTCACTATAGGTTGTAACAAATCTACTTGATCCTGTCAAAATAAATGAATAAGCAGACTTGTTCAATTCAAATTTAATTAGGGAATGATTAGAATTAGGGATAAAACAATACAGCTAAATATTAAAAACCTACCTAGCACGCACTCTAGGATTGTTTTTTAGTTCAAGCATTTAGTTGGTTAGAAAGTTCAGCAGTTTCGGTTTTAGGAGAGACGGGAACAGGCGTCAGGGTAGCAGGTCAATACCTGGGCAACTTCGAGGTTCAGTTTCAGGAAACCTCTGCAGGAAGGGCGTCGTGCAGATCTCCAGGTCAGCTCTGTAGTAAGGCAGGCGAGACAAGTAGCAAGGCAGCTTCAGAAGATCGGGAGTAGAGGTCCCAGATCTGTAGATAGCTTCCGAAGATCGGGAGAAGAGGCACCAGGCGGAATCCCCTGGGTAATATAGATATGTAACATCCAAAAACCAAACTGTTTTCTGATGCTTCTTATCTCAGATTCAATCGTAGACCGCCTCCAGCGGTTCTTCAGCTCGTTTTTCAAAGTAGTCTTCCTTTTTAAATTTCAAATATTAGTTTTCTTGTGGCCATCATCTCATCTGACAAGTGTGGTCGGCCAGGACATATTCATGAGTGCGTAAAGAATTTTATAAATATAATTTAATTTTAAGTTATTTAGTAAACAATCGTAATAATCTCTATAATACAATAGCTAAACACATATTGATAAAAATAATTTAAATTTTATAAACCAAAAATCATCATAGACTGTGGTAGAAAGAGAATTAAAAAGTAATTGACAGTTTGACAATTTGGCTTGTCACAACATGAAAATTATGATAATATTTTATTTCAGAAATTTTTAAGTTAATGAGTCGTAATTAGATCGATTTGTTGAGTGTAAAAATATAAACAAATAAAAAGGATGATAAATAGTATTATGAATGATGAATATAAAGTGTAAGTATAGCATAATACTCTAAGGTACAGCATTTTAGTTTACCACAAAGCATTACACAATATTCGAATCGTGTCCGCAGTCCGCGCTCCGTTCGCTACCGACTTAATGAGCTTATCCGATTAGTCAGTAAACAGTCAAAGCTTTTATTGTTGCTGGCAGTACCGCGCGGCCGCGGCGTGCACACTACGCTGATGTACTTCGCTATCAATTTGCATCGCACGCGGAGCCGCCATTAAATACTGCCAGCTCTTCGTTTATTAGCCTGTTTGAGCTTTATGCTTTCTACTTTATACTTTCTGCTTTTTACTTTATACTTTCCATTTCATTACACCGACAATAAGCCCTACAATCCCTGAAACTAAATGCAGATCTCTGCAGCACAGACGCACGAAATGATACCACTGCGAGATCGACCGGAGGACACGGTGGAGCACACGGTGGAGGTGTGCCCCGCGTGGGCGGAGCACCGCCGTGTCCTCGAAGCGGCGATTGGCGGCGGCGACCTCTCGCGTCCGGCCCTGGTGCAAGCCATGGTCCGGAGCGAGACGGAATGGGACGCCGTCACCTCCTTCTGCGAAGCAGTAATGCTAGAGAAGGAGGTGGCGGAACGTGAGAGGGAGAGAACCTCAAAGCGTCCCGGCCGCCGCGGGAGACGCCCCGGGCGTCGGGGGCCACCGTAGGCGCGGGCCTGTGGACGGTGGGCTATGGGCTAGCTCGCCGTCGTCCGTCTCATGATGACAGGCCGTGTCGACGACACGTTCGTGTTCCACGCGTGCCTCAAAGAGAGTCAGCAAAAGGAAGGGGACCGCAAGGACCGATGCCTGCCGGGGTTGCGGGACTGTTTGAAAGAGATACCGTGGCCCCGGAACAAAAAGGGCGATGAAGGAACATGGATGGGTTTTAGTCAGTAAAAGTCTGACACTCCCTCCTGCTCCGCCCAGAGCGGGAGAAGTCATTTGATGATTTCCCATAAGAAAAAAAAAAAAAAAAAGACGCACGAAATGAAAGAATAGATCTCTTTCTCTTTGTATGGCGCCATTTTATGCCACTTACTTTCTGAACTTGTTCAAATTTAATTCATGTGGACCAATGTTGAACTTATTTTGGCATCTCATAAATGTCAAGGCAGCTTAACAAAGGTATTGTATACACTTCATTAAATAGTTGGGTAAAAAGACAGTAGTCGTATAGTATGTGAGTGGGGTGCCGCTAGACATTAGGTGTTGACAGGTAGGGCGTCGCTCGCGCTCGATCCGGTGAGATTACTGTAAGCTGCTGATTCCACTCCACCACGCGCTCGTTTACACGACTCACGACAATAGTCACGCGTATTATACGTATGTGCGTGAGGACGTCCTCGCGTGTGATGTGAGGGATCTCAACAAGTTCACACAGAGGCGCGTTGTGTCACTCACAGCAGTTTCAAACTATTCAGTAGTACGTAAACCTGATTTTGTTAAGTTTAATGACGATAACTTTATCTTGAAACACTTTTTAGAACCTACTTTAACATCTGCTGGCGTTTTCCCAACTGTTGGATTTCGTATTCGTTCATAATTTTTATTGTAGGGTTTGGCTTCCAGTCTAACCAGAGTTTTTTAGGGTTCCGTACCTCAATTGGTCCTATTATGTTGGTCCGTCTGTCTATCAGTCTGTCAAGACCCTTTTCTCAGGATCGAGTCTAATATTTATAATAGGTGAACGGAGTAGAAGCAAATGACATACTTAGTTTTTTTTTTTTTCGAAAAAAGAGAGAAGAGAGAAATAGATTTGAAATTCGATATTTTTTTTATAAATTTCTATTTCTTTGTTCTATACCGGAAAAAAAGAAAAATACCGAACCTGAAAAGTTAAATACCGGATGACTTTTCCAAGTTAACAACATTTATTTACTTTTCTGTAAACGGGGGGGGGGAAGGGTAGAGTGAGGTAGGTGTGCATAGGTGCCGAGGGGTAAGGCAGGATGTCGTTAGTGTAAGACCGACCGGCGGCGCTTTGTACCGTCTCCGTCCTGAGCGGGAGATCGCTACTGATCACACACATTGGCACATTGGATATAATTAATTTTGTAGATGACATTGCACTAACTATAATTAGATGGTCTGTCACACTATAAACACATACCGTTTGCTAAAAACCCGTCCCATGATGAAAGCGCCACGCGCCAGTTGCACAGTGCATTGTCCGCAGTATATTTATGGTAGCAAGTTGATAGGTAATGCATCTGCCGATTGTGGAACCTCGTACATTAGGAGTAATTTGTTGATGCCGTCACAGTTACACGCTACATTAACTGCACAACCGCTTCATTCCACCACGTTTTAATATAAACCGTGAAGCCACAACGTGAATAATGGTCGTACTGGCAGGAACGCGCGGTTGTGGCGTGTCTGTGGCGCGGCCAGGCTGACCGATCGTGTGCGACCCTTGACATCCTTTGTGAGCGCTCGATGACACGCTACCCTCAAAGGGTTTTAGACGCTCTATAAACTATCAAAATAGAAGTACGTACATGTACTCGTTATGTACTGACGACAAAACGCGGCATTGTTATTGTTACAAGTACTTAATTATGTATGATTTCGAACGTTCGAGCCTCGTCTTGACAAAGTGATATTTGATAGTTCTACACCTACAACATGAAAATGGAAATAAAAGAGAGAAAGAAAAGGAAGAGAGCTTTTTGCATCCGTTCTTTACGGCGGCCGCATGTCGGTGACCATAGAATATGTAGAAAGTTACATAGGATACTTCCGGCACCGAAGCACCGGCGGAAGGTTTTCCTCTAGCACTGAGTTTGTATGAAATTGTTCATAGTGAATGCATTGTTTGGCAGAGCTTAGCAGATACCGGCGGGTACCGGAGGCAGGCAAAAGTAGTGGCTTAGCCTACAACAGGTCGGAGTCGCGTGCCCGCCTGCAATGGGGGGCGGGGGTCAGTATTATTTCTAACTACAAATTTTCGAGAGAAATTTGCCATTTGAAAAGTACATCGTGCGGACGTTATGAACGTTTTCTACCCACTTAGGTGTCAATTACAACTACAAGGTATTAGATATTGAGAGACGACGCTTTCTCAGAGTCGTCTAACACATGCTGATATGAGTCCGATACGAGAGACAATCTAAAACGACTGACTTGTAGCATCATGAATGTAACCCTATAAAATAAATCAGCTTATTGTTCGGTAACATTACAGCTATAAGGGCCTTCAATTATTCAATTTCTTTGTTCGTTCACTTTTAACTAAAACTAAATCGTTTTTATTATAAGTAACTGGATTACATTTCTTATCATATGCTAATTTTCTAGTTTCCTTACTATTTTCTAAATTATGTTTATCATCTTTTAGCGCTACCTGTAACCTATTTATCTATCTATCTAAAGAGTAATCATTAGGGTTATATAATGGTACTATTCTATTACAATTCTTAATATTATTAGGAATATTACACGACCTGCCGAAAATGAGTTCGAAGGGCGTGTACTTCGTCTCTGAGTGGACGGTATTATTCTAACTGAAACACCAAAACGGTATCCAGTCATAGCCGTTTTTACCTGAATAAGTCCTTAGAAACGCACCTAAATGCTTATGAGCATTTTCAAGTGAACCGATTGATTGATGGTATATATGGATGGTATATATATGCTGTGGACGTTAATTTTTCTATTTCTAATAATTTGCAAACTTCAACCATAGTGCTTGAAATAAACTCTGAACCTCTATCAGTAGCTATTACTTTTGGTATACCGAAACGTAAAACAAAATTTTGTATAATTGATTTTGCTACAGTTACGGATTCTTTATTTTTAATAGGATATGCTTCAATAAATTTAGTTAGTTCACATTGAATCGTTACAAGGTCACAATTTCCATTCTCGTCTTTATCTAAAGGACCTACCTATTTTTTCAAAACCTGACGACGCAGTCGTTGTGATCGTCATCGGCTGTTTTGTGTACCTACTATATTTAGTCTTCTGACATGTGGAACACTTTAACACTTACGAAATCAAGAACATCTTTATCGATACCTGGCCAGAAATATCGTCTCTTGATGTTGTTCGTCATCCTGCGCACACCAGCATGTCTACTGGTGGGCAGTAAATGAAACTCATTTAGAATGTATTGCTTCTCTTTATCGTTATCTATTCTTTCTATTCCTCTTAGTATGCATACTCTCGGACCGGTCCAATCTTTTAATGTTTGTATTTCACTACACAAACCTTTTATAAATTCTTCATTTTCATTATTTTTAACTATGCATACTTCTTTTTTTTATTTTATTGGTAAACTTCTCTAACTTAGTCACAAATTCGGCTAGCGAGAAATGTGCCCTAAAGTTGCGGTTAACACATAACCACATTTTACTAGGAATATAAGCGAGACACTCGTCTTCGGCGCTTATCAAATTATCTTTTCTATATTTATCCACTTTATCCTTCTCTAGCAAAATCATCTCCACCACATCACTCGGCTTCCTTAGTAACTCCACGACCCTAGGCTGATCAGACCCTTCGTCGGTGGGTTTACTAATTGGCGGTGATACATTCTTACACTTCTCATCCATTCTACTCTTTAGTGCTGTAGTCATAACATTAATTTCCGAAATTTTCTCATTCATACTCTTTAATTCACTGGAAGTCACATATATTCTGGATAATGCATCCGCGACCACATTATCCTTACCTTGCACATACAAAATTCTAAAATCATACTCCTCAAGAACTAAGCGAAACTTCAACAGTCTGCTAGAGGGATCTTTTATGCCAAACAAATAAATCAGTGGTTTATGATCTGTCATTATAGTGAAATGCCTACCGAATAAATACGGCCTAAAGTACTTAACTGCCCAGACTATAGCAGTAAGTTCTTTTTGTAAGGTAGGGTAGTTTAGTTCTGCCTTATTTAATGGTCTACTTGTATATGCTACGGGTCTAAGGTCTTTGTTACACCAAACTGCACCAATAGCTACACCTGATGCGTCGGTCTGTAAAATAAATTCATTAGATTCTGAAAAATCTGGGTACTGAAGTATGGGTGGGCTAATTAACTTTTGTTTTAAGATCTCGCTCATTCGAGATCTTAAAACAAAAGTTAATTAAAAAGTTAAGTGTGTGTGTGTGTGTGTGTTAGTGTTTAAGTTAGTTGGTAATTTTTAATTGGACAGCGGAATGTCAACACTCATTTATTGACATTCCGCTGTCCAATTAAAAATTACATTCTTTCTGCACAACCGATTTAAAGGTAATGTTATCTCGGCAAACGATGATACAAATTTACGATGGTAATTGCAGAAAGCTACAAATCGTTTCACTTCTTCTACGTTTTTGGGTACAGGGTAATTTTGTAAAACTATTGTTTTTTCTGGATCTGGTAATACTCCATCAGCAGAAACAAAATGTCCAAGATACAATATTTCCTTTTTTTTAAATTGGCATTTGTCCGGATTTAGTTTTAAGTTTACTTTTCGTAACCTTTCGATTACATCTATCAAATTTTTATTATGTGAATCTAGGTTTTGTCCAAAAATAATTAAATCATCGAGATAAATAAAACATTTGTCATACGTCCGACCAGACATAGCTATTGACATTACTCTACTGAAATTACTACACGAAGTTTTAAGTCCCATAGGAAGAATTTTTAATTGATACTGACCCGAGCTAGTGGAAAAAGCAGTGTATTTACGACTTTCAGGGCTTAAACTAACTTGGTAATAACCTTGATTTAAGTCTAAATGAGTGAAATACATTGATCCTGAAAGTGAGTCTAAGATGTCGGTGATGTTAGGTAGTGGAAACTTATCGTCGACTATTAAATCATTGAGTTTTCTATAGTCCACTACCAAACGCCACTTTTTACAGCCTTCAGACTTTTTGGGAACAAGTAACACAGGACTATTCCATTCGCTTGAGGACTCTTCTATTATATCGTCCTTCAACATTTGTTTAATTTGTCTATCAATCTCTGGTTTCTGTGATTGTGGCAATCTGCAAGGTTTAGCATAAATGTAGGACTAACGTTAGGTTTTAGTGTTATGGATTGTTCATAAACGTTAGTGGTGGCTAGCTTATCTCCTGGCATGAAAAACACATTTGAATATTTTGTACAAATTGTTTCGAGAGAACACTTTTCTTTAGAATTAAGATGATTTAATTTTAATAACGAAAGTAAAGTTTCGGCTCTATTAGCATTGTCATTAATCTTATTAAAAGAAAAACTATTATACTCGCTTAAAAATTTTACTTCCGGTTTTAAATTTTCTAATCTTACTTATTCATTTCAGTTAAGTATTTTGATCGGTATCCTACGATTTTTAGGCCTAACTGTTCCTCCTGCTAAAAAAATATCTTTCTCTATCTCTTTCGAGCAAACAACACAATCCTCTTCCGCATCAATATTTAATTCTACGAAATGGGTCGATTCACTTCAGGCCGGTAATAATACAAGACAATTATTATTTGCAAACGTTAAATCGAGTCTTGGCGAGATCGGTAAATAAATTAATTTACCTGCATTATTAACAACTAACACGTTGGTGGCCAAATCGATATTGCAGCCATAAGTAGATAGAAAATCTAAACCTAAAATTCCAGTTGCTTGGATGGGTAAATCTTGAAAAACGTGAAATTTATGAGAAAACGTGTCATTATTTTCTGTAACAAGTTTCAAGGTTACATTTCCCAAAGAGTTGATCTGCTCTCCTATGCCGTTTATAGTAGTGATATCTAAATATATAAAAGAAGAAACTGACTGACTGACTGACTGACTGACTGACTGACTGACTGACTGATCTATCAACGCACAGCCCAAACTGCTAAGTCTACAGATTCCAAATTTGGCAAGTAGGTTCCTTATGTGGTCAAGGGGTGCACGAAGAAAGGATTTTTCAAAATTCACCCCCGAAGGGGGTGAAACAGGGCTCTAAAGTTTGTATGGGGAAACAAGATTAATTAGACTATTTTATTAAAAACTTCACAGGAGTACTCCTACTGATAAATGAGTAGACATGAGTTTCAGGTTTTTTCAGAATTCAACCCCTAAGAGGGGGAAATGGGGTGACAAAGTCTAAAAATCAATGCACAGCCCAAACCGCTGAGTCTAGAGATTCCAAATTTGGCACAAACGTTCCTTACGAGGTGTGCATTAAGAAAGGATTTTTCAAAATGTACCCCCTAAGAGGATGAAACGGGAGTCAAAAGTTTGTATGGGAAAACAAGATTAGGTAAGACTGTTTTATTCGAAACTTCACAGGAGTACTCCTATCGATAAATGAGTTAACATTTGTGTTTCAGGTTTTTTCAGAATTCAACCCCTAAAGGGGGAAATGGGGTAACAAAGTCTGAAAATCAACATCGGTATTGTTTGTATGGTGTATCGGGTCGGGTGTATCACAAAAACAACGATTTGAAGATTTAATGTGGCGGATCTGAAATGCCTTCATTCCCTGTTGGGGTGCGATGGGGTTGAAATGTCGAAAAATCAATATGGGTGTCGATACCGAGATTATCAGGGGTGCAGATTACGAAAATGGCATTTATTTTGAGATCCAGAAGATGGCGGATTCGACTTCTATACAGGGTTATTGTTGATTTATTGAGATGATTGTGATAACGATGATGGTGATTGTGATAATAACGATGAAGGTGATGATTGTAATTACGATGATAATGATTGTGATTACGATGATGATGATTGTGATTACGATGAAAATGATTGTGATTACGATGATGATGATTGTGATAATTAAGATAATGATTGTGATAACGATGATGATGATTGTGATAATGATGATGATGATTGTGACAACGATGATGATGATTGTGATGACGATTGTAATAACGATGATGATTATTGTGATGACAATTGTGATAACGATGATGATGATTGTGATACTGATGATGATGATTGTGATAACAGTGATGGTGATTGTGATGGTGATAGAAATAATAATAGTAATGGTGATGCTGACAATGACGGTGATGGTGATAGTGATGGTGATTGTGATAATATGGTGATCGTGGTAGTGATTGTGATTGTGATAGTTATGGTGATGGTGATAGTGATAGTAATGGTCATGGTGATGGTGATGGTAATGGTGATGGTGATTATGATAGTGATAGTGACGGTGATTGTGATGGTGATAGCGATGGTGATGGTGATTGTGATAGTGATTGTGACAGTGATGGTGTTTCTGATAATGATGATGATGATTGTGATAACGATGATGGTGATTGTGATAGTGATTGTGATGGTTATAGCGATGGTGATGGATATTGTGATGGTGATAGTGATTGTGACTGTGATATTGATGGTGATTGTGATTGTGATTGTGATGGTGATTGTGATAGTGATGGTGATACCGATGGTGATGGTGATTGTGATAGTGATTGTGACAGTGATGGTGTTTCTGATAATGATGATGATGATTGTGATAACGATGATGGTGATTGTGATTGTGATTGTGATGGTTATAGCGATGGTGATGGTTATTGTGATGGTGATAGTGATTGTGACTGTGATATTGATGGTGATTGTGATAGTGATGGTGTTTGTCGTAATGATGATGATGCGTGTGATAACGATAATGATGATTTTGATAACGAGGATGGATATTGTGATGATGATGATTGTGATTACGATGATAATGGTTGTGATTACGATGATAATGATTGTGATAATGATGATAGTGATTGTGCTAACGATAATGGTGATTGTGATTGTGATGGTGATAGCGATGGTGATGGTGGTTGTGATGGTGATGGTGATTGTAATCGTGATAGTGATAGTGATTGTGATTGTGATTGTGATGGTGATTGTGATGGTGATTGTGATTGTGATGGTGATGGTGATTATGATGGTGATTGTGATGTGATTGTGATGGTGACTGTGATGGTGATTGTGATGGTGATTGTGATGGTGATTGGGATGGTGATAGTGATGGCGATTGTGATGGTGATTGTGACGGTGATTGTGATGGTGATTGTGATGGTGATTGTGATGGTGATTGTGATGGTGATTGTGATGGATATTGTGATGGTGATTGTGATGGTGATTGTGATGGTGATTGTGATGGTGATTGTGATGGATATTGAGATGGTGATTGTGATGGTGATTGTGATGGTGATTGTGATGGTGATTGTGATAGTTGTGGTGATTGTGATTTTGATGGTGATAGCAATGGTGATGGTTATTGTGATGGTGATAGTGATTGTGACTTTGATAGTGATGGTGATTGTGATGGTGATTCTGATGGTGATAGTGATAGTGATAGTGATAGTGATGATGATTGTGATTGTGATTGTGATTATGATTGTGATTGTGATGGTGATTGTGATAGTGATGGTGATTGTGATGGTGATTGTGATGGTGATTGTGATGGTGATTGTGATGGTGATTGTGATGTGATAGTGATGGTGATTGTGATGGTGATTGTGATGGTGATTGTGATGGTGATGGTGATTGTGATGGTGATTGTGATGGTGATTGTGTTGGTGATTGTGATGGTGATTGTGATAGTGATGGTGATTGTGATTTTGATGGTGATAGCAATGGTGATGGTTATTGTGATGGTGATAGTAATTGTGACTTTGATAGTGATGGTGATTGTGATGGTGATTCTGATGGTGATAGTGATTGTGATAGTGATGGTGATTGTGATTGTGATTGTGATTGTGATTATGATTGTGATTGTGATGGTGATTGTGATAGTGATGGTGATTGTGATAGTAATGGTGATTGTGATTGTGATTGTGATTGTGATTGTGATTATGATTGTGATTGTGATGGTGATTGTGATAGTGATGGTGATTGTGATAGTAATGGTGATTGTGATTGTGATTGTGATTGTGATTGTGATGGTGATTGTGATGGTGATTGTGATGGATATTGTGATGGTGATTGTGATGGTGATTGTGATTGTGATTGTGATTGTGATTGTGATTGTGATTGTCATTGTGACTGTGATTGTGATTGTGATTGTGATTGTGATTGTGATTGTGATGGTGATGGTGATGGTTATGGTAAAGGTGATGGTGATGGTGATGGTGATGGAGATGGAGATGGTGATGGTGATGGTGATGGTGATGGTGATAGTGATGGTCATGGTCATGGTCATGATCATGGTCATGGTGATGGTTCTGGTGATGGTGATGGTGATGGTGATAGTCATGGTGATGGTGATGGTGATGGTGATGGTGATGGTGATGGTGATGGTGATGGTGATGGTGATTGTGATTGTGATTGTGATTGTGATAGTGATGGTGATTGTAATAATTATGAAATTTGGCACATAGATAGTTCATAACCTGGATTAACACGTACCTAGGACACTATTTATCCCTTAAATATGATCCAGTGGGACGGTTACCGAACTTTACGCGGGCGAAGCCGCGGGCTACAGCTAGTTATTACATATACGCATCGAATCGGGTAATTCATTTTTCTTAATAATAGATATTGACGCACCTGTATCGACTAAAAATGAATATTTTCTGTTATTACAATAAAATGACACAAATTGGCCCTTATAAGCCAAAATATAATTATTAAAATCGAAAAAACTGCTTATTATTATTATTTTGGGAATTATCGTTTTTATTTGAATTTTGGGAAACGACCTCTTGCGCTGATGCTTGCGCAGATGGTATGGGTTGCGTTGAAAATTCATTATTACGGCTGTAATTATTCCCTCGCCTGTTACCACGATGGTGATATCGGGCATTGTTATAATTCGCCTGTGGGAAATATCTACCGCGGTTAGAATTTTGAAATGATCTTCCGTAACTATGGCGATTATAATTATTAAAAGAACCATAATTGCGACCACGTTGACCTTGACCCCTTGGTCCTGAAGAAGGTGTAAACTTACCTCGACCTCTTCTCGAATACTGCATGACGTCCGGCTTAGAGGATGTAGAAGGCGTTGATACATCTTCGTCCTTAGCACCTTGTATGGCGTCCTTGAGATTACCATAGTTGCGAGCGGCCACGATGGTGCTTAGCCTTGAATTTTTCAACCCATCTGAAAATTTCTTAATTGCCATTTTTTCATTTAGTGGCTTTAGTATCGCGAGTTTTGATGAATCTTCTTCTGCCTGTGATATAGTTAAATCGG
The DNA here is from genome assembly GCA_941918905.2 of Xestia sexstrigata. Classification (NCBI taxonomy): domain Eukaryota; kingdom Metazoa; phylum Arthropoda; class Insecta; order Lepidoptera; family Noctuidae; genus Xestia; species Xestia sexstrigata. Next base: position 25,513,494 of record OW799201.2, read on the forward strand.
TAAAAAGTTGTTCTAATTAAGAACCGTACTCGTCAATTGACCGAAAACCTTGGTTCATATTTTGGAGGCGAGACTGACGAGCGGTAAAAGATTTTGTAGTTAATAAATGTTTTCTTAAATCCTGTATTAAATTAGAAACGGTGTCATAACTATTCGACAAACGGAGCTTAGCGTTCTCAGATAGGCTACCTTTAATTACGAATTTTATTAAAAGATTTTTTCCCGAATCGTCTAACATATCCGCATACATTTCAACTGCATCAATCAATCGTTTCGTGGTGTCCACTCTACCATCCCTAAGGGGGATTAAGTTAAACGCCGTTCGAATGTCAAATTCCATTTTTACAAATTTTATTTCACTAGGAGGAGTACACAATTGACTTATCTTTAGGAATGCGCTCTTAATATTATCAAACAGTGGTGGACAACTGCGTCACTAATTCAAGTTTTAAATCAGGCGATAACTTAGAATATAATAATTGTGCTTCACTAAATAAATTCTTAGCTTCTTTTAACTTATTTATCGCTATAGAACCCGTAAATCTAGCTTGTCCTTTCCTTATTAAATATTTACGAATGTCCAACAAATCTTTATATATTCTATTAAAATCATCGGCCATAATCTATTAATCTAAATATATAAAAGAAGAAACTGACTGACTGACTCATCTATCAACGCACAGCCCAAACCGCTGGGTCTACAGATTCCAAATTTGGCAAGTAGGTTTCTTGTGTGGTCTTGGGGTGCACTAAGAAAGGATTTTTCAAAATTCACCCCCTAAGAGGGTTAAACGGGGCTCCAAAGTTTGTATGGGGAAACAAGATTAGTTAGACTATTTTATTCGAAAGTTCACAGTAGTGCCCCTTTGGATAAATGAGTAGAAACGGGTTTCAGGGTTTTTCAGAATTCAACCCCTAAGAGGGGGAAATGGGGTGACAAAGTCTAAAAATCAATGCACAGCCTAAACCGCTGAGTGTAGAGATCCCAAATTTGGCACATATGTTCCTGAAGTGGTCTAGGGGACCACCAAGAAAGGGTTTTTCAAAAATCACCCCCTAAAGGGGTGAAACGGGGCTCTAAAGTTTGTATGGGGAAACAAGATTAATTAGACTATTTTATTAAAAACTTCACAGGAGTACTCCTATTGATAAATGAGTAGAAATGAGTTTCAGGTTTTTTCAGAAACAACCCCTAAGAGGGGGAAATGGGGTGACAAAGTCTAAAAATCAATGCACAGCCCAAACCGCTGAGTCTAGAGATTCCAAATTTGGCACATACATTCCTTATGAGGTTAAGGGGTGCATTAAGAAAGGATTTTTCAAAATGTACCCCCTAAGGGGATGAAACGGGAGTCAAAAGTTTATATGGGGAAACAAGATTAGGTAAGACTGTTTTATTCGAAACTTCACAGGAGTACTCCTATCGATAAATGAGTTAACATTTGTGTTTCAGGTTTTTTCAGAATTCAACCCCTAAAGGGGGAAATGGGGTAACAAAGTCTGAAAATCAACATCGGTATTGTTTGTATGGTGTATAGGGTCGGGTGTATTACAACGATTTTAAGATTTAATGTGGCGGACCTGAAATGCCTTCATTCCCTGTTGGGGTGCGATGGGGTTGAAATGTCTAAAAAGCAATATGGGTGTCGATACCGAGATTATTAGGGGTGCAGATTACGAAAATAGCATTTATTTTGAGATCCAGAAGATGGCGGATTCGACTTTTATACACGGTTATTGTTGATTTATTGTGATGATTGTGATAACGATGATGGTGATTGTGATAATAATGATGGTGATGATTGTGATAACGATGATAATGATTGTGATTACGATGATGATGATTGTGATTACGATGATAATCATTGTGATTACGATGAAAATGATTGTGATAACGATGATGATGATTATGACAACGATTATGATGATCGTGATGACGATTGTGATAACGATGATGATGATAATGATTGTGATAACAGTGATGGTGATTGTGATGGTGATGGTGATTGTTAAAGTAATGGTGATGGTGATTGTGATGGTGATTGTGATTGTGATGGTGATTGCGATGGTGATAGTGATAGTGATGGTCGTGGTGATAGTGATGGTGATGGTGATGGTGATGGTGATAGTGATTGTGATGGTAATTGTGACTGTGGTAGTTATGGTGATTGTAATTACGATGATGGTGATTGTGATAAAGATGATGGTGATTGTGATTGTTACGGTGATGGTGATGGTGATTGTGATAGTGATAGTGACGGTGATTGTAATGGTTATAGTGATTATGACTGTGATAGTGATGGTGATGGTGATGGTGATTGTGATTGTGATTGTGATAGTGATTGTGACTGTGATGGTGTTTGTGATAATGATGATGATGATGATTGTGATTACGATGATGATGATTGTGATATCGATGATGGTGATTGTGATGGTCATTACGATGATGGTGATGGTGATTGTGATAGTGATAGTGACGGTGATTGTGATGGTTATAGTGATTGTGACTGTGATAGTGATGGTGATGGTGATGGTGATTGTGATTGTGATTGTGATAGTGATTGTGACTGTGATGGTGTTTGTGATAATGATGATGATGATGATTGTGATTACGATGATGATGATTGTGATATCGATGATGGTGATTGTGATGGTCATTACGATGATGGTGATTGTGATTGTGATGGTGATTGTGATAGTGATTGTGATGGTGAAGGTGATTGTGATGGTGATGGTTGTGATTACGATGATAATGATTGTGATAATGATGATAGTGAGTGATTGTGCTAACGATGATGGTGATTGTGATTGTGATGGTGATAGCGATTGTGATGGTGATGGTAATTGTGATGGTGATAGTGATTGTGACAGTGATAGTGATGGTGATTGTGATGGCGATTTTGATAGTGATGGTGAATGTGATGATGATTGTGATTGTGATTGTGATGGTGATTGTTATAATGATGATCATGATTGTGATTACGATGATAATGATTGTGAATACCATGATAATGAGTGTGATAACGATGATGGTGATTGTGATGATGATGATTGTGATTACGATGATAATCATTATCATTACGATGATTAAGATTATGATAACTATAATGGTGATGGTAATAGCGATGGTGATGGTTATTGTGTTGGTGATTGTGATAGTGATTGTGATTGTGATACCGAGGATGGAGATTGTGATGATGATGATTGTGATTACGATGGTAATGGTTGTGATTACGATGATAATGATGATGGTGACAGTGATGGTGATTGTGATGGTGATAGTGATGGTGATTGTGATTGTGATTGTGATTGTGATTGTGATTGTGATGGTGATGGTGATGGTGATCGTGATTGTGATAGTGATGGTGATTGTGATGATTATGAAATTTGGCACATAGATAGTTCATAACCTGGATTAACACGTAGGACACTATTTATCCCTTTAATATGATCCAGTGGGACGGTTACCGAACTTTACGCGGGCGAAGCCGCGGGCAACAGCTAGTAAAACATAAAGGAATGTAATGACATCATTATAGCAACTAATTATCTTCACTTCAATTCTTCGATCTATCTTCCAAACATAGAAAGCAATGCGAAAACATTCCATATAGGGCGCGGGGTATCGGATTCGGTGAGTCGCCGTGCATGATTTATGAAGTGTTACATATTCGAACAATAAAATCTTATACTAATACTTACTTGCAATTACACAATTATGCGTTTTATACGCAATTTCTTATTCATAAGACGTAAAGTTAATAATATTACATGCCCTTAGGAGCATCACTAGACGATTTAATCAGTTAATAGTTCCGTAGGCTTGGTTTTCTCGATAGTTTATTTTTGTTTTTATCTGTTGTTATCACTATGTAGTTTCTTTTGAAGCACTAAAACGTACGTAGCACTTTAATTTTTGAAAATGTTAGTTTTTTGTTTTTTCACTTACACGGGTATTTCACGGGGAGCGTGTTTATTGAAATACACTGAGGTCTACCTGCGACGTAAAGACCTGCGGTTCATCTGCCTCTCCATCCATTTGACATGCATCTTCTTGTAATAATAACAGATAGCATAGCATGCTGCCAGTAAGACGATTGTGATCTGGGTGAGGAGGATATTGGTAGTACTGACACTGGAGTAGCCCAACTCGGTTGTCGCACCATTTTTTCCATTACCAGCAGACGTCTGTGCGATGATCGTCTCTTCTTTCGTTTGAGTAGTCCCCATGATTTACGACACAAAACCACTTATTTTCTAATAATGTCCAAAAACTGCCCAAATTTCACTCGCGATGTGACCTTGAATGGCAGGGTCGCCATGAATTGTCGTGGTAAATGAAAGACATCCGCTCTGGATAAAGTCTTGATTTATTCTGATTTTACATAGATACAGCGTACACGATCTTATTATATTGCTTACTTGGCTAAACCTAAATAAGGTACGGTTACACACACATATACGATAGTACTAATTATACTTACTAACACACACTACCACCATCGCCGATCACCACCTGCGATCTGACTTTTAAAAAGTCGAGCAGCAACCCCAACGCTTTTCCCTCTATACCAAGATGCCTCATCTTCAGTGCCAGCACGCCATGGTCCGCGACGTCGAAAGCTTTTGAGAGGTTACAGAAGAGCAGTGCTACCTGCTGTTTTTCCTCCCTAGCCTTCATTACATGGCGGATGACCACACGTGCAAGGGCAGTTGTTGATCGCCCTTTCCTGTAAGCGTATTGTCGGTCGGTGAGGCAGTTAGTCTTCCCAAGAAATCCAAGTAATCGGTCAGATAGTCCGTTTTCAAAGACCTTGGCGCCAGCCGGAATGATAGACACCGGCCGATAATTGTTTATGTCGCTCTGCTTGCCCTTGCCCTTATACAGTGCAGACACCTTGATTTTTTTTAATGCAATGGTATAGCATCCACTACGCAAACACCTATTGAATAACACCGACAGAACATTCGCAAGCGATGCAGCCGCTGTATTTTGAGCTCCACTGATGTGTCATACAAGTCTTTTGTTGGTTTGCGTGCGATCCGTTTCGTAATTATGCGGTATACCTCAATCGGTGAGAAGGGATGGAGCCACACCCACTGACTGGGTGGGGGTCGCGCTTTCAGAAGCATAGCCAGGGCTGTGTTTGGGTCTGCTTGAGGAGTGCCACATGATATAGCCGCATGGATGAATTTGGCATTGACCATAGTTACTAAATCCTCTTTTGTGGAAAAAGACTTACCATCTGCTTGCTTCATACTCTCAGTGTATTCCGATCTTGATTTATAGTAACATATAGATAGACTACTTTAGAAATTAACGTTTGATATAAAACCACGCACGGTTTACTGATGTAGATACAAAATATTTTACAGACACTTTTCGAAATCTTTTCTTCAACTAAGCTGTGTAAACGCTGGAGCTGGAGTTATGTAGCGGGCGAGCGGCACCGTGTGAATCGCTAGGTTTGTTTGATTCCGGGAGGACCTCCATTGGAGCCCACTCAACTCACACATGTTTTTTTGCTATCATTTTATCCATTAACAAACACAAAGAGCCGACTAAAACCATCACGTACACAACAGGAAGGTTCACGAGCGGTGAATAGCGGCCTCTCGCCAAGCGCGCACTCACGCTAAATAACATTACGAGCCCCGCACAGAGCCCCGTCGCCGCCGCCGCCGGCGCGGGCCGCTCCGCTCGCGCCCCGCTCCGTTTGCACCCAACACTGCTCCCACCCGCTGCCGCCACTGCCAGCATCGTTCGTGGACGCTTTCATTAAGAATACGGACACCAATTTATAAACGTACCTAAGTAGAATTAGTAAGTGTACGGGAATGGTGCGCTCTTCCACCGAATTGGTAATTTCTTTTGGTCAAATGGCTCCTTTTACTTAACGAGGCGGAGAGGGTGTCACCTGGAATAAACGATGTAACGTGAATGTGGCGCCACGAGTGGCGCGCGGCGAGCTGTCGATTCTACACGCTCGTTGTAACAGATGACGCGCTGCGGGACGACGGGACTACAGCATGCCACAGGGACTCAAACATTCACTTCATGTATTTAGGTATAGGTACATCAATTAAATTATGCTTGCATACTTTGTGTTAACTGTGCATGTTTGTATTATTGGTATAAGTACATTTATAGATACAGAACTTAAAAGGGTCCTATATTAAAACCCCGTCTACTAGGCGAACGAAGATTGATTAGATTTGCTTGGATTTTACGAAATAAAATCGAGACTTAGCGACCTGTGTCAACTAGACTGCCGCGTATAACGTTATTATTTTAAGACTAAAAAACTTATGAGTAGCACAAACTTCATCCTTCGTACTAATGACTGAATATTTCAATGTTCTTGGTGGTGTGTGCGTCTCTAGAGAGCATAGTGCAGTTCTTTCTCAGTGCCGTCGCGGGACACAGCGTCCTGAATATTTCGTGAGAGCAGCGTCGTCGGCGCGCGGCGGGGACTGCTCGGCTCATTACTTATCGCGTTAATAAACCAGCGATATGTCTACGGTCGCCCACTGCACGGCAACACGCCGCGTTGCGTTGCACAACCGTCTGAGAAACTTTATTCGACATAGTTATTTACACGCCCGAGTGTACGGCCATACAATTAAGATGCAGACAGACAGACGTACTGTACACTGCCGGCTGCTGGAAGATTCCGCGTCTGTCGTAACAGCGCTTAAATTGCGCAAACAGAACAAATGCGTTACAACAGACGCGGAATCTTCCAGCAGCCGGCAGTGTACAGTACGTCTGTCTGTCTGCGTCACGTCACAGGTACAGCGATGTTTAGCGGGGAGCCCCTTCGTGTTGATTACTTTTCTTTTGTGTTGGAAGGAATGAACTTTGGGCTGGATTATATTGTAACGTCGACAGAACTTGTCGCGGACATACAGCGCCAGGAGTCGGTGGGGTATACTGTAATATTAAAATAAAGCTCACGATCTGATCTTAATTAATTTAAATCATTTGATTTAAACCTGGCTCAAATATAAAACGCAACTATATTTAACTAGCAGCTATGTTTTTATATTTTTGTAGAAGACGGGAAGCTTATTTAATATATGCATTCCTTGTACTTCTGCGAATATCTGATTCTCGTCGTCCACATTAGACACACCTACAATGTAGAGGAGCTTGAGACAAAGACATTCATTCTTCACACACTTGACAACGTATATGCATGCCGATTACTATAGGAACTTCATCGATATACTTCCACTAACAACAACAACTGCCAATTTGACCTAACTTCAAAAGGGTATTTGTGGAATCGCACGGCCAAAGTTCAACTGTAGGCGCGCGATTCCGCGTCAGAAAGCATCGCGTCGGGCAAAGTATTCAAGAAGTTTGGCAAGTTCGCTCAAGAAAGTTGATAGCGAACATTTATAATTTACGAGGAATTCTTTAGGAACACCCAGAGGTCTATTTGTTCAGCAGCCGGTATCAGTGGACAGTGACTTTCGATTCCAATGACTGAAACATAGCTACGGTAAGTAGTACTTTCTTATAATATGTATTTAGTTTCGCAAATGTTCGTAAACTAGCGAGGACTTCCAGCAGATAACGAAGTTGTCGCTACATTTTCTATAGAGCCTGCCACCTCTCCCCCCCATCCTAGGACAGCCCCCGCGACCCACCACACGTCCTAGTGTTTCATGGAGGCTGCACACCATTCAGGCTGCAGGGCGTCTCGTTAGAATTATAAAATAAAAAGACCATAGAGCTTTTTTAAAAAAAAATAAAAAAGTTTAGCGCGAATAGTGTCGTGTCGCGAGTCGTCAGTCCGCACAGTGCCTGCGCTGTATCATCTCGGTTTCATTTTCTTTTCATCAGGTATCTTCACGCTCGAGGGACGACATCTCCGCGTGGAGCCTCCCCTCGCGCACCGCTCCCGTTGCTCCCTCGCCCGTCCCACACCCGCACCCGCTGTCGTCTGTCTTCTCATTTTGATAACGTTTTACATTTTTTTTAAGTTTATTAGTGCTACAGTGAAAAGAGAGAAGACTTGAAGGCACGCCGCGCGCCCGCCGACCCATCCGCCCGCGCCTGCCCGCGCCGCCGGCACTCGCCCGGGACGGAGAGCATCTTCCAATTTAAATATTTACAACGCTTATTTACGGGCTTCATTTTATTAAATTGAATACATCACGAACAGTGAGTAATTGAGAATTTAGTGTGACTAATTAAATATATTTCCTTGATCATTAATTATAATTGGATACTAAATGTTCTGTATGGTGTCGGACGTAAAGAATAGCACCATCCCATATCTTCCCGTGGGTGTCGTAAGAGGCGACTAAGGGACTTACCAGAGAATGGGCAGCAATGGGCATCAAACTCTCTGACGCCATTTTACTCAATCAGTCAATCCTATCCGACAACACAAGTTCTCACTCAAGTTGTGTGCAAGTTTCGCTGGTTCTCTGTCTTATCAGCAGAAATAAACTTTTAGAAGACTTCAATTCGTAAGAATCATCATCGTTATCTGCCTTAAGTGACTACTCACTGCTTGATAATTATCATAGGATTAAAAGCAAATCAATCACAACTCAAGTTTCACAACAATGAGAGAAGTGCACCGAGATAAACAACAAACAACTCAAGTATGCAGTCAGCGGTGGAGATACTTAGGTGACACAAATAACACAACAAACTGTTAGGATCACAATATTATTTCCAATTTATTGTCTTATCCCGTATCGAGTTCCATAGCAAAAACTCACGTAGCGGCGTAGCAACGTAGCAATATCGTAGCAACTTCGTAGCAATTGTGAATCTCTTTGTTCAGCAGATACCTGCGGGCAGTGATTACGACTTGATTAAATCATTTAACAGCCAATAACGCGATATGATTGTTGGGTACTGGGTAATTACACGCGAGGCGGCACGTAGCCCACTGGAGCGCGCGTTTCTAGCCGCACTCGGCGCTGGACCGGCGAGCGCGCGCGACGTGTCCCCCCTTCTGCCGCTCCACGCTACTCACCGCGTAACTTGCCGCGCGGACTGGTGCGCACTGTTGAACAGTTTACAATAGTTTCTTGTGTCGTGTTCAAAGTTGTTCGTGACTGTTACTAGTGCGTTCCATGTGACAGCTTGTTCTCTGGATTGGATTGCTCTTGTGGTATGTTCGTTTAGCTCTTGGAGTAATTATGTATTTAGCAGTAAACCAACAACTTTATATTGTCTATTGCCTTTATTTAAATGATTTATTTAAATATTTTATTCTTATACACATTCAATACATTTTAAAATGTTCCTATAAAAAAAAATATATAAACAAACATAAAAAATATAAAAAAGTAGCCCACCAGCATCGGTAACAGGGTCCGAGCTTCCTCCGTGCCTCAGAAAGCACGTTAAGCCGTTGGTCCCAGATATCATTTGCAGATCTTTAACATTCATTACAGGTAGTCAGGGGCCCGAAAGTCTAACAACCATTCATTTCCAAGGGGTATCGTATTACCTAGTACTAACTGGGTTGTGGAAGTCAGATTGGTAGTCGTTCCATGTCAAATAGTGGTATTCAGCTGCATCCGTTTAGACTGGAAACTGACCGCATCTGTGTGCACTCCTAGTGCTCGCAACAGCATTATATTCAAAGACAAAGCAGATACACTACATAGTTCATTAAGTATCGTTTATTCTGTTTTTAACTCGATACCTTTTATACCACTCACAGCTAACCCTCCTAGTTTGGGTTAAGCACTGAATAAGATGAGTTGATAGTAAAGGACATTTTGTGTGGAGTGGGTTATTAAAACGGTGAGGTGCCTGCATGAGCCCGGCACCCGCGTGCTCGCACGGATGATCCTAGATAGGAATATTTTTTACATTGAATCTGTTATTGATGACATGTGTTCCGGTCCTCTCACGAGCTCAGGCGACACGACTTGCGTCCAGCAACACGCGCGCAAGCCACGTCGTCGTGTGAGTAACTCTACTCTGCTCGTCACATCGCAGTGACTCGTGAAATGCTCTGAACAACTTCTTTCATTCGATTATTGCGCAATGGTTTTCGTTAGAGATGTCTCACTGTACCGTGTAGCATGTGGCTAAGAGGTTAAACGGACCGACTCCGAAGTATACAGGCAAATATAGTCCTAGTGCTTCCAAGACCTTAATGCTGTAAAGCTGACAAAGCTACACTAAATCTAGATAGGCAACCAGTAGAGGAAGTAATGCACTTTGGATATCTTGGAAGTAACATCAGGCATGAAAATAGCTTCCACAAAAATGTATGTTAACAATACACCAATTATACCTTCACATGACATGGTGCCTTTACAAAGCAGCTAACAGTTCGACACATCTATGGTGTCTCAGCTCGATCTTGAACATTAAGTGGCAGGACCTTGTCCCTAACACAGAGGTTTTGCGCCATTCCGAAATATATGGCATGGAGGCTCTATTTATTCAGCGCCAACTCAGGTGGTGAGGGCACGACCTTCGCATGAAAGACCACCGTTTGCCCAAAGTTGTTTTCTAATGGCGGATTGTTAACGGAAGCAGGTGGTCATCATCTCTGCTACAAGGACGAGTTAAAAAGATATTTTAACGCTTGTGCTATAGGATCCTGCAGGTTGGGAGAGGCTCAGGCTTCACATAGTCCATCATCGTGCAACTATCCGTTAATATAGTACAACAGTGCGTTCACTTACCTTTCTGCCGTCTTACCACCACTCGTTAATTTGATGCCATATCTATCTGCTTAAATAAAGAATGGGGTACCTGCGACATTGTGGAGTCTATGCGCTGGGACAGTGCTATGTTCAAAAGGCTATAACTCTTAAAAAAACAGTCAATATTTTGATATTATTTTGTAAGTCGATTCAAATACTTTTGATTAAACATAAAAACTTTTGCAATATTCCGGGGTTAATTTTGCACAAGAATAAACTACAACAGAAAACAAAAAACGTTGTGTAAAGTTTTGTATTTTCATATTGTTTTAGGCGCTTTTTGCATAATATTCAGAAAACAATATTTAATAATGCGATAGCCTTGGCGTTTACCCTTGCAATAAGGTAATTTGTATGCCTTTATGACTCTTATAGTAAAAAATATCAGCATTTCATTGAACATACCCTAGATAAGTCGAATAAAAGAACAAAATGGCTGCCATATGCGGGGTGTTGGGTTAGGAGCGAAATAAACGTGTATATTTTGTCGGTGGAAATGAGTATATATTATAATGTGCCTCTAAAGTATCGGAAACCCAAGCACACTGAAAATATAAAAAGCAATAGGCGCGCTTTCAGGAATGTCTTAGCGTAGAGGTCGCGAGCTGCCTTCGCCGGAACATTACCAAGTCGTGAGTCGCAAGTTGCACTCGTCTGATAACATTATTACGCTAGCTTCACATTCGGATCGCACCGATGCCGCTCCAAACTTGATCCGCACTCCACAAACTTCACTAGGATCCACAAACTTACATTTGCAGTTAGTCCAAATCACACATATTTTCAAGTAGCTTGCAACGTCATGGATGTACACCGTGGGTGCGGTGGTTAGTACTAGGAAGAAAGATAATCAATCCGGCATCAAACATAATGAACTTGTCACTACTGCAAACAGTTATAGTACTTCATTCGAATCCAACCAAGCCAGAGCCCAGGACACAACATGACATGATGGAGTCAGAGGTACAGAGGATGCAGTAACCACACGATAAGAAGAAGACTTCATTCACATCATCAAGCGCACCCCTGAGTTCTCAAAGGCTACTAAATTCACTGTGAATTTAAATTTCATGCCTAATACATGTGATTGACTGTTACTGTTTAAGTAATCACAGCAGTTTATCAAATTACGGCATTAAATATCAAACGTTTAGTTTCTAGCGACTTATTTATTGCTGTTACAAAGGTGGGATCTTATAGCCTAACTTTCTGTAAATTTTTTAATTCACACAATTATCATACTGTGTGTGTATTCATTTCATAGCATCACTATTTTGGTTATTACTATAATATTCGATACAATGTGCTACTACTGCTACGAGCTACGAGCTACGGAGTGCTACGAGCGTCTACGACGTTATGTAGCAGCTCGTAGAATACATAGAGCGGCCGGATGCGCGCTAGCTGTACAACTTCTCAACTGCTATATTACATACTCAAGTTACAGCGTCATAATGCTGCGCTTTCCGAGTTATTATGTTTCATGCATGAAAGGCACCTTCACAAGGGTTTTATACTTTATTTAAATCTTCCACTGCGACATTATTGGTAAGTTGGTCTAGTTTGAAATGTATCAAATTTTCACATTGAAATTATAATATTAATGGACGGACCATTAATATTATAATTTCAATGTGAAAATTTGCCCGATCGGGTTTGAATTGCAATTTACCACAACAATTGAAATTACTACTGCTAATTGCACGATTTACTATAGCTAGTTGGAAATGTTTCTGATTTTCAATTTCATGTTTTATTGGTGAAGCTTTGCGGCGCGAAATAAGGTTGTTGACAGTTAAACAATGTTAACCGCAAGACCGGTGCCGAGGATAAATATACAAATGTGGTTATGTTGCTTTGTTCATTTTAGTAAGAAAGTACCACGGCCAGGTTTTATAAGCGTTGTTACTTTGCTTTGAAGTGAAATCGCTTCCCTCTTCTGCTGGTGTCTCTCATGCGCCGCAGGTATCCCCAACAGGTTGCGCGCGGGACACGCTCATGTGACGTCACCATACGAGCGCACCGACACTTGTGGGAGCTGGGGGGAGGGGTCGTGCGTACTCTATGCATAATATCCTGAGATGAGATTGTAGAGAGGTTCTCAGAATAAATGCCAGAATCCTTTATTGTGATCCTAAATCTAAGTAAGACATACAGTAAAATAACAATAATGCCAAGTTCAGCTCAAATATACTGTTGATCAGTTTGGCCAGCTTATCGTATACGTATAAGAATTTGACAAGCTCTTTTATCCGGGTACACTACATAAGTACGAAAAACTTTTTTCGAAAGTCACAAATCCGAATTTTAAAATACCGATTTTCATAATTCCGAATGGTTAAAAATTTCGAAAATAACAACTCCGAGTTATCATGTATTTTAATTCTTAAATTTCAATATTTGAACGTTCATAAATTATTATTCTCAAAATACCGAAAAGTCCGACTTTTTTTCTTTTTTTTTTTACCTACATGTTGAGAATTACACAGCAGGAGGTCATTATGCGGGGTTGCGGGACTGTCGGGGTTGCGGGACTGTTCGAAAGAGATACCGTGGTCCCGGAACACAAAGGGCGATGAAGGAACATGGATGGGGACCTGCTCTGCCCAGAGCGAGTCTGACTCCGGGAATGACTCCTGTCATTTGATGATTTCCCATCCGAAAAAAAAAAGGAGGTCATTAAGGGGGTAATGATCTTTAGGATCATTACCCCCTTAATGACCATTACCCCCTCATTATTTTTGCGATAGGACACACCGTTTTCGAGATATTTGCAAAAGAACTTGCTAAAACTCTGTGAAGTGAACTCGCTACGCTCGCATTTTACATTACACACCCACTTTCTTTTTACTTTTTCTTGACTTTTTTCACAATCTTTAAAGGCTTTGTAATAGTATTTGTTCTTTGTTGATTAAATTTCTTTATACACATTATTCTTCTGCTGTAGGAACTTGTCTTCTACCTCTTTGTCTTCAGGTAAGGAATGTTTTATGTATGCCACAGAATATTCCTTTTGTTTATGGATGTTAGAAGATTATTGTTGATCCAGTCTTGTCTTGGCCTGTTTAGTATTTTGGTATTTTTTGTTTTATTTTAGAAATAGTATCCAATAGGTATTTTTCTAACGTTGTGAAATCATTGTGTTTGTCAGATAAAGTATGATCTTGTATAGTTTTATATAGATTATCATAATTAATAGCTTCGTATGTTACCTTTTTGGGTCTTTCCGGCGTGATTCTGTTTACCTCCAAGTAAATTTGTTTGTGATCTGACCTAGCGCTTTCCTCTAAAGCCATATGAAAAGTATTATCTTTTAGAGTTGTACATACGTGATCTAATATTGTCCTATTAGTTTTAGTGATACGGGTGCAATACGTCGTTTAATTTTAATTAGTATTCAAGGCCCGTTTTCTTTTAGGACTGTCTTATATTATTTACTAGATTTTTTTTTACTCTTTAGATTCAAGTTAAAATCTCCAAAAATTATAATTATTTTCCTTTTGATTTACTGATTTGTATATGTTTCCAGAAACTTTTGTACATTTGCTGCAGGCTGCTTATAGACTACTCCAATATCCAAAGAAAGTTTGACCAGGTGTACCTATCCATAAAAAGTGATTGTTATTTTCGCAATGCTCTTCTATTAATTCATGCTATACTTCATTATGCACATAATATATTAACACTCCACCGCCCCTTAAAGATGTACTATAGTTATAATAGTGTGCATAGTTTGGTATTTTTTGCCTTATGGCTTCATTTTCATCCTTTATCCAGGTTCCGACCCGATATTATTTATTTTATTTATTAAAACTTTATGCACATAATGTACAAAGGCAAACTTAATGCCTTGGGCATTTTCTACCAATCTACCTTAGGGTGATGCAGAGACAAAACAGTAGGTGCAACAGTACAGAAACTTTTGAAGAATAAAATATAATTATAAATACTTATGTAGATACATACAACAAATTATACAAAGTGAGGAAAGATAAAAAAAAAAGCAGATGAAGAAAACCAAAAAAAGTGAATTGTGGGACAAGTCTGCTAACTTCTTATGAAAGTGTTCGCGAGCTAAATGTGAGCCGACTGGTTGCCATCCTGACATTCAGATTGAGCGCATTCCAAAGGAAAACCGCTTGGACAGGAAAAAAAGATTTAAGAAAACCAGAGTGGTGAGTAGGACATCGTAGAAGACGATTATTGGAAGAACGAAGATTCTTGCTGTGCCTAGAGCATACATATTGGAAGTGAGAAGTCAGATAAGAAGGAGAAGTGGCCTTGTGTAGAAGAGAAAACAAAGTTGTCAAAGCTCATAACGCTCTGCGCTGTCTGATTGGTACTATTTTAAGCGTAACCGCTTAAAATGTGCGGACACGTGATCATAATTACGGAGATTAAATACGAATCGAATGAAGTTATTTAGAAGTCGGTCAAGTTTACTGAGGAGATCTGCAATCAGGTCGTAGTAACACACATCACCATAGTCAATTATGGGAAAGATAAGGGACTGAACTAGCATTACCTTTATGTGAGATAGGAGAAAGTTTTTCAACCGATAGAGCGACCGCAACGTACCGGTGACTCTCTTGCTCACAATTACGACCTGCTTACGCCAGTTAAGGCAAGTGTCAACATAAAAACCCAGATCCTTCATATCAGAGCTAAACGGAATCACTTTGCCGTCAAAGGTAACCGGTGGCACCGTTAAACCATACAGCCTTCTCAAGCTATGGGGGCTTCCTAAAATGATAGCCTGGCACTTGGTTGGGTTAACAGCTACCCCGAAGCGATCAGACCAGTTTTTCACCACTCCTAGATCCCAGTTTAGCTCCTCAATCGCATCAGATAAGTTGTCAACACCTGCCTGACTGTAGAGTTGCAAGTGATCAGCGTAAAGATGATACGCACACTGAATCTCGGTAGTAGTAGGATCTAGAAATAGATAACAAAAGTGGAGATAAAATACCGCCTTGAATATTACCAGCATAGTGCACTTAAACGTTTAAATGATACACTGTATTTCATCAAGTTTCCCAGGCGCAACAATACTGCGATCGTGCGAAGGAAGCTTATTGATTTAGTTTTAGTTGTGATATTTGCGGAGTTATTCGTTAGTTCGTATGTAATTGAGTTTTGCTTTGTTACAGGTTCTCTTAAATCACTTAGTTTTTTGACTGTTCTCTATATTTGGTGTTCCCTTTGAAAATTTTATGATTAAATCCTTTTATCCGTTAGCTTTCCTCTGTTATAATTCGTCTCTAAGGTTGTTCACGAACTTTTGTTGTTGAGGAGTCTGATTAGAGTAAATTCGCACACCATCTAATATCAGGTTCGCTTTATTTCAAAGTATAGTCTGGAACTATTATGTAATTTATGCTATATTTACACTTTATATTCATCATTCATATTACTATTTATCATCCTTTTTATTTGTTTACACTCAGCAAATCGATCTAAATACGTTAACATAAAATAGCTGAAATAAAATATTAACTCATAATATTCATGTAGTGACACTTACTTACTCTTAATCCGCCGTAGTGACCACCGTGGACGTTATCCTCGCCGATCATTTCTTGATGTAGCAGTAGACGTAATCTCTGCTGGTTTGTTATATAGTTAGTTGAAGTGGTAGACGTGATCACCGCCATAGTAAACGCCTGGACGTTATCCTGGCCGATCGTTTTTTAGTTGTGGTTTGTAGCAGTAGGCGTCATCTCTGCTGTTTTGTTAGCTAGTTGTGGCGGTAGACGTGATCTCCACCGTAATAACCGCCGTGGACGTTATCCTCGCCGATCATTTCTTGATGTAGCAGTAGACGTTTGTTTGTTTATGTATTCTACAGTTTATCATGATGAGTGATGAGTGAATCCTTGTGATGGTTCACGCACAATGTTTTGATTTACTCGAAGCGTGTTGACTGCAGTTCTAGTTTCTCCATGTTGATGCTCCTTGTTGTTATCGTTGTAAGATGGCTCAGTAGTTCTGGCACGTCGTTGACGGTGACAGCAGAGCGTTGCGATGTGTTACAAAGGCTACTGCGTTGCTTGTAGTCTTCTCCGTTTCAAGTCTTGGAATCGTTATTTTCCTTCTCTTCTCCGTCTCCGGTCTTACACCGCTAAACCGATCCGTTACCGTGAAGAGACACAAAAGCAACAAATCCGGCTCGAAGAACCATAAAATGTACGGTGCATACACTGGCAGAGTTGTTGTTGAGATGAAGTGCGTAGAGAAAAATCACTTGGTTCACACTAGATTTATTACGTATAAAATACAAGTGGTACTGTTGACGATTCCTTTCTCTAATGTTAGTCACCGCGTTGCAGTAATTGCACTCACCCATTAAATATAATGAGTGTGGTTTTATAGCATCCGAAATGACGCACGTTTGGTGCAGGGCACCGCGTCAGCAAAACGCTTACAGTGTAAGACTGTACAACTTTATTTGATCTATTGTTTTAAACAATAAGTTATTTTGTGTTATTGTCGGTTAACGTTAAAGCCAAGTAATTTTATGGTTGAACTCAAAGAAGTATTTGCATTCGAAAACATATTATGTACTACGTGGCGTGGGCTTTATTGGTAGAAATTAAACTGGGTCACAGGTTCGCCCAGTTTGTTTCTGTGATAAATGTAGACATATTGATATTAACTTCGGTTGAAAAGATATTATACCTACTTTGGTCTTGTTTCTACGAAGGTAAAAATCAAAATGCCTGTTTATTTACCAAAATAAAAGGTGTGAGTACGAAATATCTACGTACCTACCCACCTGGATTATGATATTTGGATATTATGTACACTCGTCACTGCGGTGTTGTTAATGTTTACATGCTATAGTTATGATTATGTTACGAGTAAATCTGATCACTGATATTTTAAAATGAATTGGAAGCATTTGGATATTCGTGGATCGTATAATCATGTGTCACCTACAAAGGTACCTACTTACAAAATAGGTGATTAACCGCTTAAAGGTGGGTTGTAGGGTTTGGTTCCCGGGACATCTCGTGTCTCGAAGTCCCGGGCCTTTCATAATTTTAGTTGTCTCGAGTCCCGGGACTTTCGGGTCGAGACGTGACAAGATTGTCAAAATTGATAGGTAATCATTTTTATTTTCAAATAATCGAACGAACCTAGCCTAGCTATATAGCCTTAAACACAATTAAACCGACATCTGTTGAAAACGAGAGAGTGTTAATACAAAAATCAGAAACAGATTGTCGGACAAAGCTGTTGACGCTCTGATTTTTTAAAAGACTATTTTATTAAATCAGCAAAGAAGTCCAATTAATTTGTTAGTTGATTTTAAAGACTGATTTATAAGTCTGTTTTAATATTAATATTATTTGATTATAAAACAAATTTGTGATAATGAGAATTAACAATGTTGTGATTATGACCAATGACGAATTACTAGATAATAGTCAAATTATTAAGAATAAGTATAATTTTTAACTAAGTTCGTTTTATAACGATTAAGACAATAACAACACAATAACAATTATTAGTACTGAAATTAACGTTAAAGTTATTAAGATTTAATTTTCTTATTAATAAATGTTGATTTTTACAAAAAAAAAAAACCTTATTATAATACGTATCACCAGAAATTAAAATTCTACAAACAAGGATTAAGTAACCCCTAAAAAAAAAACTAAAAAAAAACAGATTCAAATTAAATTCAAAATTGTTTATTTGTGACACCGGTAAAAATAAAAAATATGTTTCGTAAGTCTCGAAGTCCCAGAAATTCCCGGGACTTTGATTGGAGGCTGTCTCGTGTCCCGGGGCTTTGAAATTGTCGGGTTTTCCCAAACCTTATCTGGTAGTTTATTAAATATTTATATTTTAGTTTCATGCGCGAAGAGGGTAACATTAACATATTTCTGTATCTGACAGATCGGTCGCTATGTTTATCACCGCGGGTTGTAAAGAAGTACCTACGTCTATCTTCTAACAAATTTGCATATTTCTAGGATATAGATAAAAAATAAAAAATAATGATGGTAATGTGAGTATTTTATGTTTTATGAAAAAGGTTTTACAGCTATCGGTTTGTGTTTGCGCCTCCGTGCTATGTCCCCACATTATGATACCATAGCTGAGCCATGCATGAGCGTAGGCGCAGTATGTGGTAGGTGCAGTTTGCAAGTCGGTAATTTCTTGAAGTTTTGTTCAGACGTGGTTCATGTTATTTGCGAGAAGTGAAATTTCCCATTTATTTTTCTCACAGGCAATCTGATAAATACTGCACTATTAAGTTATCCTGTCGTGTCCCACTGTTGGTCAAAAGCCTCCACATACCTCTGCAATGGTCCATGTGTTTTGTCCTCTCCTTAATATTGCCACATTAAAACGAAAATATAAAAGCGAGCGTTACTGTGGCGGAACATGAATGTTTTTTTTCTTGTTGTTTGCAGACGGGGTGGTGTGGCGCGGTGCGGCCGCCGGCGACATGCCGACGCCGCCGCTGCCGCTACTGTTCACACTGCTGCTAGTTAGTCGTAAGTGAACCCGATATTACGGGGACAGCTTCGAGTGTCTCGATTGTCTAAATCTCACTTGTACGGACAATGTTAAAGAAACAACAACTTACCAATGATAATGTAACAAAAAAATCTGCGCTCGACCCGAAACATTATAAAAACCTAAGCTGAAAACTAAAACTGAGTATCAGTGTGTCTGAAACATACAAAATAGTAGATTTTACAACAAATGCACAAAACGAACCATTTATATCCGAGACTTTTAGCAGCCCGAGCCGAAGGCGAGGGCTGATAGTAATGTCGAGGATAAAATGGTTTTGTGGACGAAATATAAACTCTGCTATTCACTTCGATTGCGAGGAAATAGAAGTGAAAAAAAAATTTCTCTCCTCATGCTCTGAAAGTGCTTGTTTGTGCAGGACGTAGGCTGCACAAGGGCATTAACGTATCTACTGATAATTGTATCTATATTAAGGCAAAGAAAATGAGCCATACAGCCAAACGCAATAAGAAGTTCATAGAATAGAATTTGTAATTTTGTAATATAAGAGAGACATAAAAGATATAAAATAAAATTCCAGTACCTACGGTAGGTTATTTATTTAATATAAGAAAATTATTATTACAAATGTAATAAAACTGCTGCACTCCAATAAAAGTATTTATTTCGATCTACAAAATGTTAGGGTTTTAAACAACTAGTATAATGTTTTAGCTTAGGTACTTTATATAGATATTGCTATCCAATGCAAACGACGAATTGGGCGTCCGACTTCGACCAGCGCCAAAACGAAATAGAACGTTTTTTAAAGCCGTCGCCCGCCATTTCAGCACACTGACAGCTTTACCACAGATAATCACACAAGTTCAACCGTCGGTGTTGCAAGCACATTTAGTCGATTGCAATAAAATAATCGATTCGAAAATAAATTAAAATATAATTCACAATAAATCGTATCAAATGATTATTATTCACATCGAAACCTAACACTCGTCCATTCTGACAACGTGTATGTCCTCATACACGCGCTCAGAACAAGACCAAAACCTAACACTCAGCTAAGTACATTATTATGATTAAGCAATAATGACTACATAATTACTAGAGCTGCTAACTACATATTACATTAAAACTTATATAAATCAATGAGAGAAAAAAAACAGAACAACAACTCATATAATCTGGAGTCCGCATACTTCCCCGTCTTCCAACTTTTGGAATTCCCTATGGTTTTCCAACTTTTGGAGTTCCCCCTCACGTCTCCAACTTTTGGAGTTCTCCAACTTCTGGAGTTCCCTAAGCTTTTCCAACTTATGGAATTCCCCCTTTATATCTCCAACTTTTGGAGTTCTCCAACTTTTGGAGTTCCCTAAGCTGATTTTCCCCCCCACGTCTCCAACTTTTGGAGTTCTCTAGTTTCTCAATACAATAGGTACACATCAAAATAGTAAGTAGACTCATTCATGTAACGTTTATAATGCTTTAAAACAATTCTCAAAAATAAAACATGTCATCTTAAAGTGGCATCTTAATAGCTTAAACGTGGAATCTTTCTAGATTAAAAACAACTCATATTCCATTTTTAGATAATTAACGTTCAAATTATACCAAAATCATGTATACAATACGAATCCCTTTTTTTTTTTTTTTTTAAATGCCAGAATTAATAATTAATCACTTGCAACATTATCAATTTCATCATCATCAGTACTACTCTCGTAAAGCTCTAAAGCAGCTACATGAACCCATGGTAACATTCTACTAGCAGCTACTACCGTCTTACGTTTGTTCTTCGTTGTACTTAATCCGGGAATTGCGGCTAGCTCATATCGATCGTTACCGAGCAGCCCAACTACGTGATATGGACCTACGTAAGCCGGACAGAGCTTTTTGCTTTTGCCGTCATTACTATATGAAGTTTTCGTAATTTTAACTAAGTCTCCAATTGCGTACACACGAGCCGGGTGTCTATTCTTATCATAACGCTGTTTTTGTTTAGCCTGTTCCTCATCGATCCTATCTTTAACCTGCTCGCGAATTGTGACAAGATCAGTTGCGTCCCTAGTAGTTTGACGTATTTCATTTAAACGTGGATCTATTTCGCTACTCATGTGAGTACCGAACATTACATCCGCAGTGTTATTTAAACCCCACTGAATTTTGCCAACCTTGGTGTCCCAAACCCTTTCGTCGTCCCCGACATTCTGCGCCGTCAAGGAATTCAGAATAGTACGGTTATACCGTTCTACTTGTCCATTCGATTGTGGACTAGTGACTGCATTCAACACATGCTTGATACCCTTTTCGGTACAGAATCTTTTGAACGCAGAAGAAGTGAAACATGTACCGCGATCGCTAATTATACGATTGGGTGGTCTAAAAGTGTCAAAAATTTCTAACAACACATTTATAGAAGTCAAGGTTTTCGTATTTCTTACTGGGTTTAAAAAGGCAAATTTAGTAAAAGCGTCAACTACCACTAACAAGTAAGAGTTACCTTTTTTAGACTTCACGAAGGGACCCAGGTGGTCGATGTGGAGAGCATGAAACGGAATTTCTATCTTGGGTATAGGGTGTAATAAGCCCTCGGACTTGTTCGACCTTGTTTTGGAGTACGCACATTCAAGGCACGCATTCACGTATTTTTTTTTACAAATTTTGTCATACGAGGAAACCAATAAGTCCCTCTAATACGACCTAAAGTCTTCTCAACGCCGAGATGACCAATGTCATCGTGATTAAGACGACACAACTGCCACCTAGCTCCCTTCGGGACTACCCAATGAAGTTTGTCAGGGTCACCATCGATACGCTTGTAAAGCGCGTTATCTTTAATAACGTAGTTATCTTTAATGTATTTTAGCCCTTCTGGGTCTAACTTTGTATGCAAAATATCGCGTATCCTATTCAACTCGGAGTCACCTAACTGAAGGGTAAGCAACCAATCATCACTGTTCAACAACATAACCGTGGGATATGTTTCCACTTCACTAGATTGATTCAGACTTTGGGGATTTCTGGATAAAGCGTCCACATGCGACATTTTGACACCAGGACGGTATTCAATCACGCATTCGAACTCCTGCATCATGAGCCACCACCTCGCGATTCGGGGAATTAAATAAATGCCTGCTCCTGCTCGCATGACCACAACCAAGTAACATCTTTTTTTAACAGTTTACTGAGAGGGTGCGCAACCTGAGCAAAATTCTGAATAAATTTGCGAAAGTATCCCAAAAACTGGCGCACACCATGCTGATTCGAGAGACGAGGAAAATCTGCTACCGACTGTATCTTTTTCATACCAGGCTTAACCCCCGCGGAGCTAATTTCGTACCCTAGATAATCTAACTTATCTTTTAGAAATTCGCATTTGGTTAAGTTAAGCGTTAAGTTGGCTTTCTCGAGCAACTTTAATATGTGCTCTAACTTAACCAAACCGTTATCTACGCTTGTTCCATAAATAAGGAGATCATCCAAATATGCTGTAGCTTCATTAAAGCGCGCAGAACCCAAAACCTTGTTCATCATGCGCTGAAAGACTGCTGGTGCATTTGCTAAGCCGAACGGCATACGATTAAATTCGTATTGACCGTACGGCGTCACGAAAGAAGTCAACGGTTTTGAATTCTCGGCGATAGGCACTTGGTAATAGCCGGATGCTAAATCTAAAGAGATAAAGCAAGCTTGTCCGGACAACCTAGCAATTTCATCATCTATTATTGGCATGGGGTATCGTTCTTTTACAGTTATAGAATTGAGTATCCTGTAATCAATGCATAACCGGAGCTTGCCGTCCTTTTTGCGAATCAATACAATAGGACTTGCATACTCTGACGCCGACTCTCTGATGATCCCGGCGCACTGTGGATCGAAAATCGGCTGTAGAAGACATAGGATCTCGATGTCTTAAATGTTTTTTTTTTGCTGGAAATGACTTCTGCCGATCATTACTGTTCTATAAAATGTCATATGAAGTAATTGTGTGCACAAATGGAAGAGTTATAATTTTTATAAGAAAAAAATGTATGGAGCTGACATGAAAAATGAGGATATCTCTGGAATCGCAAGGTTCGCCGTTATATCCTTGCACACTGTTATAGTACTATTTATTTGTGAATTTTTGACATACTTAATATCGCGTTATCACTTGCGATTTTTTTTTTTTAAAAATCGTCAAAATTAAAAAAAAAAATGTTTATGATATGTACATTTTAATGCTTAAATATGGCTATACCAAGTGTAACTTACAATATTTTTTATGCTTAGACCAAAACATTATAAGAAATCATAAAGTCGTATTACCTACTTATTTGAAATGACATGGTAATTATGAATTACATAATAATGTAATCTTGTCTAATGCCTCAAGTCCACATTAGCTAATGATTAATAAAACTTAATACCTATATACCTGTTAAAAGGATACGTACCAAAATAATTTAGGGTACTCGCTAATTTAGCAATTAGTGCAGGATTAACTTAATGAAAGTAATTAGATAAATGTGATACCATCATAAGTCAATAACAATAAATAGTCAAACATTGGATTCACAATTTCAGTTCATTTAGAGCATTTCTAATACTAACATCTATCCTACCGTGTCTTTTTACTCAGTGATCGTGAATAATGGAAAGCATTATTACAAATTTGGATTTGTTTGTTATTCTGAGCAATCAGGATGCTTCGTCTTTCGATCACGAAATATTGTTCAACACACTTGTTATTCGACTGGGCTCTAGCCTTTCAGATGAAGACAGTGTTACCGTGAAAGAATTTTGTCGAAGATTTACACGGGCAGTTCAAAAGAGTTTTTAGACGTGATTACAGTAATTGGCTTGAGGCAAATATTGACTGGCCAAACTGCGTGCAAACCAATTTGCTCATTCAAGAATCAACAAGTGAAAATATTTCTACTGAACCTGTACCTGAACCTGTACCATCAACTTCAAGAATGAAATCATCTTCAACGATGACAAAAAGATCTCGAAAGCCGTTTGAAGATCTAAGTAACAAGCAGAAGAAGAGACGATCTGATGAATATATAGGCGATGACCCTAATGAAGTAGCTTATTCAGCTGCAGCACTTTTGAAAGGAGATGGTCGTGAGGATATTGCATCTGTTATTGAACATATGCTCCAAAATCCAGAAGCAGCAGCAAAGCAGCAAATCAAGGAAATGTTGAACAAACCAGCTCCTTCAACAATATTTTCACCAGAAAAAGCACTGGGTTTGCTACTTTCATGAAAACTATCGAAATGGCAATATATCACATTAAGGGAAACGACTATTCGAGAAGGTTCAAAGGAGATATATCCGTCTTACTATAAAGTGCAAAAAGCTAAGCTACAGTGCTACCCTCCGAAGACATTTGTGACTGTAACGGATTCATCTGCTAAGATTGCACTACAAGCGTTACTAGATTTAACAGTGAACAGAATTTTTGAAACTATTCGTAGTCCTGATGCAATACAAGATAAACAATTGATATTAATATCAAAGTGGGGATTTGACGGTGCATCTAACCAAAGTAGATGATTCCAGCATATTTATGACCTCTTTGGTTCCATTAAAGTTGTCAGCTGACGGTGATACCGTATGGGTGAATCCAAAACCCTGCTCACCTATGTATGGCCGTCCAGTCCAGTTTATTTTTGTGAAAGAAACCAAAGACGTTGTCATAAATGAAAAAACTGCAATGGATAACGAAATTGAAGCTCTCGTGCCTTCAAAATGTCAAGGACATGAAATTAGTCACAAATTAATGATGACGATGATTGACGGCAAAATTTGTACATATCTGTCTGAAGCTAAGTCAAATGCGGCCTGCTACCTGTGTTTGGCTAAGCCTACAGAAATGAATAAGTTAGATGTCATTGCGTCAAAAACCATTTCTTCTGGTGTATGAGTTCGGATTATCATCAATTCATGCCCGCATTAATGTGATGGAATGTCTTCTACACATAGCGTATCGTCTCGACTTCAAAAAGTGGTCTGCAAGAGGAGAAGGTCATCAAGAGTTATTGCATTCACGAAAAAAACTCATTCAAGATCGATTCAAAGATGATCTCAACCTTTTGATTGACATCGTTAAGCAAGGATCAGGCACAACTAACGACGGGAACACAGCAAGGCGGTTTTTTGAATTTCCTGATAAAACTGCAGCGATCACTGGATTAGATGAAGACCTAATACGCAGATTTGCTGTGATTCTGCAAGCTATCACATCTGGAGAGATTGTAGACTTGCCGAAATTTAAAGAATACGCTAGAACAACCGCTGAAAAATACGTGGAACTGTATGATTGGTACTACATGTCATCAACCGTCCACAAATTGTTGATTCACGGAGGGGACATAATTGCAGAAAATGCTATTGTACCAATTGGAAGTCTTTCGGAAGAAGCTTCAGAGGCCCGAAACAAAGACTTTAGGAGGTTCAGAGAACACCATTCGAGGAAAAAGAGTAGACAAGCATCAAACGAGGATATCCTCAATATGCTTATCGTCTCTTCTGATCCTCTAATTTCTTCCACAAGACCAAAATTAGATGCCCACAAGAGGCAGACATACTTTAAGGAAACAGTAGAACTACTGAAACTTCAGGATCAGGAAGCTCCGACAGAGTTCTTAGAAGTTATATCTATTGTAGAGCCTTATTCTGAAGTGGATTCTGATGGTGACGAAGTATAAAATAAGTTAACTTTTATTGTTTATGTTAGGTTAGGGTTATTTTAATAATTTGCTTATATTTTTTTTTAATAATTTGCTTTTATTTTTAATCATACAATAGTTTACCATTTATTGTTATTGACTAATGATTACGTTTATCTAATTACCCTCATTATGGTACGTATCCTTTTAACAGGTATATAGGTATTAAGTTTTATTAATCATTAGCTAATGTGGACTTGAGGCATTAGACAAGATTACATTATTATGTAATTCATAATTACCATGTCATTTCAAATAAGTAGGTAATACGACTTTGTGATTTCTTAGAATGTTTTGGTCTAAGCATAAAAAATATTGTAAGTTACACTTGGTATAGCCATATTTAAGCATTAAAATGTACATATCATAAACATTTTTTATTTTTTAATTTTGACGATTTAAAAAAAAAAAATCGCAAGTGATAACGCGATATTAAGTATGTCAAAAATTTACAAATAAATAGTACTATAACAGTGTGCAAGGATATAACGGCGAACCTTGCGATTCCAGAGATATCCTCATTTTTCATGTCAGCTCCATACATTTTTTTCTTATAAAAATTATAACTCTTCCATTTGTGCACACAATTACTTCATATGACATTTTATAGAACAGTAATGATCGGCAGAAGTCATTTCCAGCAAAAAAAAAAACATTTAAGACATCGAGATCCTATGTCTTCTACAGCCGATTTTCGATCCACCGTGCGCCGCAGGCATCCCCGTCGTCCCCGCGTCGCAGCGAGTTAACCCGCCAACGCGAATGTTTGTACAAGGTAACCCTGCGCGTGCCGTGGGTGATTTATGTAACTGTATTGATCATGTTGTAAATGATTGTAATGTTTATGATAAGTCTTGTGTATCATTGAAAGTTAACCCAGCGCGTGCCGTGGGTGATTTAGGTTACTGTATTGATCATGTTGTTGTAGGGGCTAACGCTACAAAAGCTGACGCGACAAAATGTATAGTCGCCAACCGGGACTGCGGTGTGCGCAAGCGCCAGTCCCTTACACGCAGTGG
The DNA here is from genome assembly GCA_941918905.2 of Xestia sexstrigata. NCBI lineage: Eukaryota > Metazoa > Arthropoda > Insecta > Lepidoptera > Noctuidae > Xestia > Xestia sexstrigata. Next base: position 25,540,419 of record OW799201.2, read on the forward strand.
TGGTGCAAACATGTCTTTAGACTGAGACATCCGGTAAATCGCGTTGTGTACTATGTTAGACTGTTAATGTGAACCAGGACAATAAACATTCATGTAGTTTCCACGCACTGACTTTTACTTATCCTCCCCACGCAAGGCTACATTGCAACAAGGACCTGTACACACCTCACACCACCACCAAGGGACTCAATAATTGGTGACCCCGCGTTCGACGTGGCCTTGCGTAGGGAACGGAAGTGAGCAGTTTAGAAAGTGTACGTGAACAGTGCTACAATGACTCTACCAGCACCGACGGCACAGGCAATAGTGAGCGATCTAGCTGCAATCGGGTTGTCAGCCCGAATACCACCTTTTTGGGCGGACATGCCCAAAATATGGTTCTCTCAATTTGAGGCCATGATAGGACCGCAGCATCAAGGCAACCAGGTCAAGTACGAGATGTTACTCAGCAAGCTCTCAAAGGAAGAACTGAGCCAGGTTGGAGACCTAATAAGTAACCCGCCGGAGCAACAGCGATATACAACATTGAAGAACAGGCTGCTAAAAACGTTCCAGGTCAGCGCGGAAGCACAATTTCACAAACTAGTATCAGAGATGGACCTGGGACAGCAACGACCATCCCAACTGCTAGCCAAAATGAGCGAGCTGGCGAGAAACTCTGGAGCTGCGGGAGACACACTGAGGAATTTATGGTTAACGAGGCTACCAGCATGGGTTCGCGCGATTCTGGCCACCAACAAGGCAGACACCAAGTTGGACGACCTCGCAGAGATGGCCGACAAGATCATGGACAATCTGCGTAATGGAGAGCTTGCCGCCGTAGATACAACAGCCAATAGCACAACAACTTCAACTATGGCAGACGTTAATCTAGAGCTACTGAACCAGCTTAGGAACATGGCCCTAGAGATCAAGACGCTACGCAACGAAGTGAACAGCATTGGACAGCGCCAACACCACGCGGGAAGGGTACGATGGAACCGCAATCGTTCCCGTTCCCGTCAAAGATCCCGGACGCCGCAGCGAGCACACAATCCAGACTGGTTGTGCCGATACCATTTCCGGTACCGTGAGTCAGCACGGCGATGCGAGTCACCATGTAACTGGGCGAAGTTACACAAGCAGGAAAACTGAAGAGGATGCAGCCCAAGGCGGTGGTAGCATGCATCAACGTCAACGAAAACCATCGCTTGTGTGTAACGGATTCTAAAAACGGTATGGATTTTCTTATTGATACAGGTGCTAATGTGTCAGTCATTCCAGTCACCAAGGTTAGCATAAAGAAGCGTAATCATGAATGTAACTATAAGCTTTTTGCTGCTAACGGCACCGAAATTAAAACGTACGGTGTAATAACATTAGAACTTAACTTAGGTTTAAGGCGTAGTTTTAAATGGCCTTTTATAATTTGTGACGTAAGTAACCCAATAATAGGAGCAGATTTTTTAAAAACGCATCGACTTTTAGTAGATTTATACAGTAGGAAGTTAGTAGATTCAGTTACTAGTTTATATACGGTAGGCACCATTGTAAACTACAATGAGTCAACAATTAAAACGATACAGGTAACGCATCCGTTTCGTGACTTGCTGGAGGAATTTATCGATATTACTAAGCCCGTATCATTCAAAGAAACATTGCCTACACATTCGGTAAAACATTACATCGATACGACCGGACCACCTATGTACGCGAAGCCGAGACCGCTCCCACCTGGTAAGTATCAAAAAGTTAAAGATGAATTTCGCTATATGCAGGAGCTAGGAATCTGTAGACCGTCTAGAAGCCAGTGGGCCAGTCCTTTACATGTCGTGCAGAAGAAGGACGGCAATATACGACCCTGCGGAGACTATCGACGACTAAACTCAGTAACGAAACCAGATAGATACCCCATACCAAGATTTCAGGATTTCACATACGGATTAACAGGTAAAGTAGTTTACACACATCTAGATATAAATAGGGCATATCACTTTATTGAGGTCACACCGGAAGACGTGGAGAAAACCGCCATCACTACCCCATTCGGTTTGTTCGAGTTCCCGCGGATGACATTTGGTCTTAGGAACGCAGCACAGACGTTCCAAAGGTTTATGGACAACACGGTTCTGAAAGGAATCGAAAACATCGGTGATAAGATAGGTAATGAATACGAGTCATCACTGTCCTGTTATATCGACGATGTCATCATAGCATCGAAAAATGACGTCATTCATAGAGAACATGTTAGGAAAGTATTCGAGCGATTCCACAGTATCGGGTTGACCATAAATCTCGGGAAGAGTTCTTTCGGATTAAACGAAATAGATTTTTTAGGTTACAAGGTTACACCAGCAGGGATCAGTCCCCTACCTGATAAGGTAAAGGCAATCATTAATTATCCACAACCAGAGACAGTCGAAGAGCTGAGACGTTTCCTTGGAATGGTAAACTTCTACAGGTCACATTTACCCAAAGCAGCAGAGTGTCATAGGTATCTCAATAGTTTACTGCATAACTCGAAAAGGAAAGATAAAACTAAAATAGCATGGGACGCCAAAACGGAATCAGCGTACGAGAAATGCAAGGTAAGCCTACAAAGCGCCGTAACGTTATCTCATCCTGTCGCTGAAGCTTCGTTAGCACTTATGACCGATGCCTCTAATACCTGCGTAGGCGCAGTATTACAACAGAGGGTTGACGACACGTGGCAACCACTAGGATATTTTTCGAAAAAGTTATCAGACACTCAGCAAAACTACAGTACATACGATAGGGAGCTACTTGCTATATACATGTCTATCATGCATTTTAAAGATATGATAGAAGGTCGAGATTTAACCGTGTATACTGATCACAAGCCACTAACATACGCAATTTCAAAGATAAGTTCAAACAAAGAAACTCCTAGGCGAATCTGACAATTACTGTACATTAGCGAATATACTAGCAATATACAGCATGTCAACGGCATTGATAATCCGGTAGCTGATGCGTTGTCACGTGTAGAAACCATTGGGTGTCCAACCACCATAGATTACGAAGAATTAGCGACAGCGCAGGAAGGAGATGATCAAATTACACAGCTACTACGAAGTGGAGACTTATCGAGCAGCGTACAATTAAAACAAATACACGTTCCCAACGTCAGCAAAAGCGTGTATTGCGATATCGCCAAAGGGAATATAAGGCCGTATGTACCACCGGCATTTAGAAAAACGGTTTTCGAATCAGTACACAATATAAGTCATCCAGGCGTGAGAACGACTCGTAGGATGATTACCAAGAGATTCTTTTGGCCTGGCATGAACAAAGAAATAGGTAATTGGGCAAAAACATGCGTGCAGTGCCAGAGAAGCAAGGTAAGTCGTCATGTAGTAACGAGAATAGGTAAATTTGAAGCCAGTCAACGTTTCGAGCATTTACACGTGGACATCGTAGGACCACTGCCTACAACACGGCATGGCAACAGGTATTGTGTCACAATCATAGATCGTTTTACGCACTGGCCGGAAGCTGTACCAGTAGAAAATATCACGGCAGAAACAATAGCGAAAGCAGTCTACGAAAATTGGATATGCAGGTTTGGTTGCCCAAGTAGATTGACCAGCGATCTAGGTAGACAGTTCGAGAGCCAACTCTTTGATAACCTACTAAAGTTACTAGGAGTCCAGAGGATACGAACCACACCATACCATCCCCAAACTAACGGAAAGATAGAGAGATGGCATCGTTCTCTAAAGGTAGCTTTGTCTAGTAGGTTAACAGACAACTCGTCATGGGATGACGAGTTATCCACCGTTTTGTTCGGTTTGCGAGCAGCCAGCCGGTGTGACACAGGCCTTAGCGCGGCCGAGCTAGTTCTAGGTCAGACGTTACGCTTACCCGGTGAATTTTACAGTGAGGTAAGTCCGAAGTACAGCGGTGACGATTATACATACGTAGAGAGATTGCGAGAAACTATAAACAATCTTCGTCCCAAGTCACGAAGCGCAAGCGATTCGCGGAAACTGTTCGTGCATAAAGACCTACATAGTTGCACTCATGTATTCATAAGAAATGATGCGGTTAAAAAACCATTAACAGCAACTTATGATGGCCCTTACAGCGTCATAAGTAGAGATAATAAAGTATTTAGGATACAACTGCCAAATAGACAAGTAACTATTTCAATAGATAGGTTAAAACCAGCCTATATTTTAGCAGAATCAGAACAACAAAAACCAACAGAAGAAAATAAAACTTGTGAAAAACAAGACATCAATAGGAGTAGCACAGATAGTAAGGTTGTTACTTATACCACACGTAGTGGCAGATCAGTTAAGCCACCCGTGCGATTTATGAAAACCTAGTTGTAAGCAAAATTTAAACTTAAGAAATGTATACAAAGCAAATTACAACCCGTTGGACATCATTCAGACTCACTTTTTGTTCCGAGTAGCATATGTCTATTTTCGCAAACATGGGCTCGCAACAGTCTAAAAACGCTGAAGTAATCATTGCTCAGAACGGAGCAGGCAACCATGCCCAAGCCAAAATAGAGAGGAAATTGGAATTTTACAGTATAATAACCATTGTCATCGTGACTTAAATCAGTGCAGCGTGCTTATTTATTATCTGCCGATTATTAGGAAGAAAGATGCACGGCAAAGTGATCGAACAAGTAGTGTCGACTATAGAGCAAGGACGCGGAGCTCAGCTAGCTAAAACAGCAGCTCAGCCAGACGCTCAACCTGTCTCAGTGCATTATTGAGTACCAATTTCAAGTGATTTCAAGCTAACATTCTATTTGTAATCGTGTCCAACGGGTGAATATCAGTGAAATATTGTAAAGTAAGTTAAGACATCTAGTTATACATAGCGATAAGGATTACTGTTTCACATAGTTTTTAGTCCCACAAGAGAGGCAACTGTATAAAAATAAAATAACAATGTATTGGTAATAGTAATAGACATTTATTTTAAGAATCAGTTTCATAACACTTGGTTATCACATGACGAATACATAAGCAGCGATCAAGTGACGAGCGAACAATATGCTGACGCCTTGTTTGTTCGTTACTTGAGCACTTAGGCGACAAGTAAGTCATTGCTTAAATAGTAGAGAATGATGTATCAAAATTGATGAAACTTGTAGGTTCGGATAGATTATTTTCTGTAAAATATTTTTTTTTAAAAAGGGGGAATATTATAGGGGCTAACGCTACAAAAGCTGACGCGACAAAATGTATAGTCGCCAACCGGGACTGCGGTGTGCGCAAGCGCCAGTCCCTTACACGCAGTAGTGGTGCAAACATGTCTTTAGACTGAGACATCCGGTAAATCGCGTTGTGTACTATGTTAGACTGTTAATGTGAACCAGGACAATAAACATTCATGTAGTTTCCACGCACTGACTTTTACTTATCCTCCCCACGCAAGGCTACATTGCAACAAGGACCTGTACACACCTCACACCACCACCAAGGGACTCAATATTGTAAATGATTGTAATGTTTATGATAAGTCTTGTGTATCGTTGAAAGTTAACCCTACGCGTGCCGTGAGTGATTTATTTAAATGTAATTATTTAATTGATGATGCAAATGTTTTGCATTTCAATAACACTGGTTTGTCCATTCAAGTTAACCCTACATGTGCCGTAGGAGATTTATGTAACTTTTATGTTGCTAAAAGTGTTTCGTGTATTAATAATACTTGTGTATTTAGTTTAGAAGATGGTTATAGTTGTAATTTACCTTTTCGTCGCCCCGTGTTAAATATAAATATTCTGGGAAATTGTGGTACTGCGCTCGTGGATTCTGCAGCTACTTGCTGTATTGCCGGTCACACGCTCTACGCTCTCCTACTCAGGTTAGGACACCCGTTAGTGCCGTCAACGCAAAATGTTAGGTTGGCGGATGGTGTTAGTAGGGAGATGAATGTACTTACCACGGAGGTAAAGGTGACACTACACCATAAAACTAGAGTCGTAAAGTTTTCGATTTTTCCTGAAACTAATAATAATGAAAGCTTGTTAGGTATAAATTTCCTTACCTTATTTAACCTTGTGTTTAATTTCGGTGAAAGTAATTGGTACTTTGCGGAAAATAGTAAGCAAAAATTCGAAATACAGTTTGAAAAGGTTTCATCACCTGTATCTTCGTGTGCCGTTTTAGAGGTGCTCCGGGACGATGAGGCGACTTCGCTTACTTTCCCAGGTATGCGTAGGGTCATCGCAGACTACATAAAGACGTGCACCACCTGTCAACGGTACAAGTCCTCGAACACGAAGCCGTCGGGACTCTTACAGACTCCTGTTTTGAACCAAAGGGGAGAAGTGCTGGCCATAGATCTGTTCGGCCCGCTTCCTAAAGGAGACAACAATGAAAAATGGATATTGTTGGTAGAAGACACAGCGACCCGTTGGACCGAGTTGTACGCCTTGAAGGAGGCAACCTCAGAGGTATGCGCCCGTACGTTAATTGAAGAATACTTTCTCCGTTACGGTTTTCCTCGACGCATTGTATCGGACAATGGCGTCCAGTTTGTTTCAGCTGTTATGCAGCAGTGTATGTTCATTTTAGGTATAGGTCAAGAGTTGTTACCTTTATACCATCCGTCAGCCAATCCAGCTGAACGTAAAAATAGGGATTTGAAGTTTCAGTTGTCACGTCTAGTTGATACCAACCACTCGTCATGGCCACAGCACCTTCCCGCAATAAGGTTTACTATGAACTCGTCGGTGTGTCAAACTACTGGTTCGTCTCCAGCTTACCTCATGTTTGCTAGGGAGCTTCGATCGCCACTCGACGTGCAGCACGACATTAGTTCGATTCTTAACAAGGATAATTTTGTTCCACAAATTACACCCTATTTGGACAGTTTTATTAATCGTCTAGTTTCTGTTAGAGAAAGAGTTGAAGCTCAGCAGGACTGACGCAAGGAATGTGCGGATAAGTCCAAGAAGCCTGCCGAAGTTTTCGAGATTGGAGATCAGGTGCTCTTAAAGTCTCATGTCCTTAGTAATGCAGCTAAGAATATATCTGCTAAGTTCATTCCGAAAAGAGATGGTCCATATGTTTTTGCAAAAAGGGTAAGTCCTACAGCCTACTGCATCGCAGAATTAGATAACCTGGAGAGTGTTTTGGGCAAGTTTCATGTATCCGAGCTCACGCGTTTTCATTCCCGCGGTGACTCGCCTCCTCGTCCCGTGGTCCCGAAAAGACACAGATGACGTCCACGGAAGCACGTTTGTCCCGTTTGTTAAATTGTGTGTTATGCGAGTTCGTGAGCGAGGGCGTTCTCACGACTCGAGGGGGAGTGTATAGCATGAGGCCATTGGTACATTGTAGTCGTGTGTAGTTGGCAACCCTGGGAGTTGTTTCCCCAGCCGCCGAGAGAGTGCGCGGCTGTAATACTCACGCGCGGATGCGCGCGCATTTTAGTTCAGTGCTCTACGAGACGCGCTGCGCGGTGTCACGATATTTCCCGCGCTTGCACTAGTTATGTGTGTGACGGTATTGTTCGGCTAGCATTAGCCTGGTTTCATGTTCGGTGACTATTTTATATAATAAACGGCTTATGAATCAGACATGCAGTATTTCAGACCACCCCAATAGCCTACCCAACGCTATACGTTATATTTTATTTACCAATCTCTTATTAAATAAGTCACTTACAGAGTAGAAATTCTTTTCCCTTAACCATACTTTAAGACATCTTGCAAATTTATTAGCTGGTAAGTTTTTAATACTGTCAGGAATAGCATTAAATATGCGAACACACATTGCATAGCTATTCTTGCTGTATACTGCTGTCCTAGGAATTATGGGCAAAACTATTGTATTTCTATGCCTATTACTTTTTGAAAATATTTCATGAGCTTTTTTAAACAACTCCGGGTGCATTTTCACAAATTTAGCGCATTCAAAGATATAGAGACTTGGAAGTGTTAGAATCTTGAACTTTTATTTATTTATTTATTTATGAACTATGGAAGACTTACAGCTAAGATAAACAGATTAAAACATAGTATGTGAGACTGACAGCCAATTAAAAGTCCTCACTTCTAAAAACTGATTTTAAAGATAAAGTGTGAACATAATACTGCTACAAAAAAAAATACAGGATAACATTCAAGCTTAAACTAAACTAAATTCACATCTTATATTATGACACATTTAATACAATACCTAATAAAAGCCTGAACAAACAAAATCTTAATTAAAAAAGCTAAGGCTCAGGCACTTTCTGGCTGAGGACACACTCGTTATGAAAGTATCAAAATCATGCTGTTTACACATGTTATTAAAGTTTCTACTTGCACGCACTATAAATGAATTTTGCCTGTAATTCGTAGAGGTAAATGGAACACGCAACGGCACGTTCCATCGCTTTGACCTTCCGGTACGATAAATTAAAATTTGGATAGGATATCGGAGTTATTAATAGAATTATTGAATATTTTAAACAATAAAACACAATCAGAAATTGCTCGCCGATTAGTTAAGGGTAATATATGATACTTCTTACAGAGGCTGAGGTAGTCTTCAGACTGGTAAGGCACTTTCTGATGATAACACAAATACTTGATACTTTTTTTGGATGCTCTCTATACGATCAATGTACTTGTGATAACATGGATTCCAAATTTCAGACGCGTATTCCAAGTGACTTCCAACAAAAGTACAGTAAAGAATTTTTTAAGTTTTGGCTTGACTGAAGCACTTGGAGAGCCGCAGTATGAAGCCTAGTGCTTTAGATGCTTTAGCGACTATGGCGTTGACATGATGTTCAAACGTAAGCTTAGAATCGTGGTATACCCCTAGATCTCGGATGCAGTTCGTTTTAGGTAGTGATTGATAACCCAATCACTCTATACGATGAAGGTATGATTGAGCGCTTTCGAGAATATGTTAGAACCGAACATTTAGCAGGGTTGAGATCAAGCTTACTTCCACAACAATAAGCCTCCAGACGACGTAAATCATCCTGAAGTGATATCACGTCCGCATGCGATGATATTTTGGCATAGATTTTCATATCGATTTAGAAAAAAGGTTTGCAGGATTCCCATGGACGTATTCCCGCTATTGCGCGGTTGCATTTTTTCTGTGCGATGAACACTCTGACTGTCTGTTGAGTAACCCCAGGTGATAAGACCATACCTCAATACAGAATCAACGTACCCAAAGTATGCAGATAGTACTGTTTTTAACGCTGACGTTTTCGAGAGTTCATATAGAACGTACACGATTTTTTTTTATTTTATTGCATACTTTATTGACGTGGGACTTCCAGTTGCAGTGTTTATCAATTTGTGATACCGAGAAATGTCGTTTCGTTTACTTCGTTTAATTTAAGTCCTATAAATTTGATGTCTATAGTCTTATTTTCTCTTCCATATGTACTAAATTGAATAAAGTTAGTCTTTGTGAGGTTTACACGTAAATTATTTTCGTCAAGCCATGTTATTATAGATTCAATTGTATTATTTATGTCAGTTGTATATTTATTAATGTCAGTATTATTCGATGTCATTATTAACGATATGTCATCAGCGAACAGAAAACAGGGATGATTAGTCACTTCAGGAAGGTCATTTATATAAAGTAGGAACAACACGGAACCAAGCAATCCCCCTTGGGGCACCCCAGACCTGTTATATTTATAGTTTGATCTGTATGACCTTAGTTCTCGTTGACTATCGATTTTTTGGATTTCTACACACTGTAATCTGTTATTTAAATAGCTTTCTATCCATTGGAGTGCAGGGCTCCGTATCCCACACTTTTCTAGCTTGTTTATTAGCAATTTGTGTGATACGAAATCAAATGCCTTCGACATATCAAAAAATATGACTGTTGTCTGAATTCGCTTATCTAGATTAGTCACTATTGTGTGAATTAGGTTAAAACATGCTAATGTTGTGGATTTTCCCTTTTGAAAACCGTATTGTTCTTCCCTTAGGATAGAATACTTATCGATGAATTGAGTAAGGCGTTTATGCATGGCAGTTTCAAAGATTTTTGATATAATGGGTATGAGAGTGACTGGTCTGTAGTTACCTAGATCTTTCTTGTTACCTTTTTTGTGGAGAGGTTTTACAACAGATTTTTTGAGTAGGCTAGGAAAACATCCAGATTCAGAGGATAGATTTAGTAAGTGTATTATAACTGGTGTTAATTCAACTGAACAGTTTTTTAGATTTTTTGTGGCTAGCTTATCATAACCTACAGAGTCTGTGTTGTTTAATGATAATATAAATCTATGTGTCTCTTCATAACCTTAGGTTTTATGAAAATACTATCATTAACATATTGTTTAAGGCTAGCACGAGTAGTTTTCTGGGTATCGTTTGTTTGATTAATCCAATAGTCATTGAATGTTTCAGCAATTTTTTTTCGGGCTATTAACTATATTATCTTTATTCGTTACTCTTTCTATGACTGGTTTGCTCTTAGTACCGATGGACTCTTTTTTATCAGTTGCCATGCTGCCCTGCATTTGTTTTTTGAGTTACTGATAAATTGATGATTAGTTCTTTTAATAGACCCATGTATACAACGCCGTAAGAATTTAGAGTAGTTTTTGAACCTTGATTTATTTTCCACAGTTTTGTTAGCGTAGTATTTGTTTCGTAATGATCTTTTAGTTTTGCAGCTTGCTCTAATACCTTTAGATATCCATTTTAAGGGTCGTTCCCTGTTTGAAATCTTTCTTTTTCTGATAGGGAAACATAGTTTATAAAATAGATATATTAGCTCGTAGAACTTTTCATAAGCTACGTTAATATTGGATTCTATAAATACTTCTGAAAAAGATATTGCGGCCATACATTCTTTAAATTTAATAATGTGATGTTTATTATAGTCTCTATTATACGTTGCATATTCTATCAAGGGTACTTCATTGTTTCTTACGGGTATACTTAATAACTGTGCAGTATTATGATCAGAGAGACCGAAGCGTAGAAGATCACCTTTAGCGGATTTGATGTTGCTGATTAGATGATCTATCTATACAGGAATTTTGTCGTGTTGGTTCTTGAATATGGAGCACTAGATCATAATTTTGAACAATTTCAATTAACGCCTTAGATTTATTGTTTAATTGTAGAGTGTTGATATTTAAGTCACCTGCTATAACAATGCGATTGATATTCAAGTCATGGGGGTCTGCAGGTACCCCAGGGTACCTGCAGACCCCCTGGGGGGTGACCCCCTGAACAGCGCACTAACGACTGATTTGTTCTATGAAACACCCGTCAGCCATACATCCCCTCGCGGTGCGTCGCCGCTTGGGATTCGGGGTAACTTTTTATAGAGGTTTTCTACCTCGCGATCCGGGCAGTTAAGGCAAGACCCTCGGTTCCTATCGAAGCCGCGAGACGTGATACACAGCATTCGATAATGGGATTACGAGATTGGCGGTGACAGAGGAGGACGCATCCTTCTCTGTCTGCTCGGAGGCAGGGTGAGTGCACACCGAGACCGCCCTCACTCCTCTGCTATGCCCTCTGCTTTACAGAGGGTCACGCAGAGGAACGCACTGGTGGTCCTGGTAGGACCCCACCCATGTCAGAATAATTAGCCGCGGCAGTAACACTCCCCGACGGATAAAAGGAAATTCTCATTTCCTCTCATTCCCCGGAGAAGGATACTGCCGCGCCCAGGGTGTACCGGCCCAGCAGCTGCTCTTCCCTCCAGACGTATCGAGAGGGACCAGCAGCCGCCAGACACACGTGGAGGACTTCTGACATCACACCCCTTCATAGTGCACCCTTAAACCTCATAAGGAACCTATGTGCCAAATTTGGAATCTCTAGACTCTGCGGTTTGGGCTGTGCATTGATTTTTAGTCACCACATTTCCTCTTCAGGGTTGAATTCTGAAGAAACCGAATAAAATAGTCTAACTAATCTTGTTTCCCCATACAAAATTCGGAGCTCCATTTAACCCCCTTAGGGGGTGAATTTTGAAAAATCCTTTGTTTGTGCACCCCTAGACTACATCAGGAAACTACTTGCCAAATTTGGAATCTGCAGACCCAGCGGTTTGGGCTGTGCGTTGATATGTGAGTCAGTCAGTCAGGCAGTCAGTCAGTCAGTCAGTTTCTTCTTTTAAATTTTAGATGAGAAGTTTGTTTAGTAATATTCTTGTCACTTCTCATGCTCTGAAAGTGCTTGTTTGTGCAGGATATAGACTGCACAAAATCGAATTTTGTGCACAAGGGCATTAACGTATCTACTCATAAATGTATCTACATACACAAACCGTATACTATGAACTTTTAATTTGTGAGTAAAAACTGAAAAAAATAGAAAAATCATTTAATTTGTGTTTATAAACTTGAAGTTAGTAGTCTGAGAAAGCGACCATGATGTTCATAACACATCGGCAACGATTCGGCATGCTCAGAACAAGGTTGTCAATGTCTTGCTGCGGAATATTGTCCCATGTCCTTCTGAGGTGCGCAAAAAGTTGATCTTCTGTAGCCAGATTTTCAGGAACTTCCTTCAGAGCTCTTCTTTGCAGCATATCCCACGCATGCAATGGGATTTAGATCTGGCGATTGAGCTGGCCAGTATAAGGCCCTAACATTATGTGTATGTAACCAAGCTGCTACCGTTCTCGCCGTGTGTGCCCGGGCATTGTCGTGCATGAGCAGAAAATCTTGCCCCATTTGTGTTCTGTGGGGCAAGATTACGGGCCCCAGCACCTGTTGGACGTATCGTTCTGCCGTCATATTGCCCCGCACCCAAACGAGATCCGTCCGTCCTCCAAGACGAATTCCTGCCCAAACCATAATTGTTCCTCCTTGGTATGGGTGAACTTCCTGAGGGTTCTGGAGACGGCTCCATCTTCCAGGAACTCGCCAAACACGCGTCCTTCGTGAATCTGGATGGAAGCCGAACCTGGATTCATCCGTGAACAGCACATTGGACCATTGGTCACGGCCCCAGTCCACGTGGTTCCGAACCCATTCTAATCGTCGTCCACGATTGCCTCTCCGTAAAGGTGGGACCCGGAGTGGTCTACGAGAGCGTAGATTGCTTTCATGCAGTCGCCTTCTTACAGTTTGGTCACTCACAAGCACTTGGTGTTCCACTCGCAGCCTTTGGACCAATTGAGTCGCCGTTGCATTTGGTTGTGCTCGCGCAGTAATTTGCAAAAATCGGTCTTGTCTGGGGGTAGTGATGCGACTTGGCCCCCGGAGCCTCTCCGCTACTTCACCTGTGGCACGATAGCGTGTCCACAATCTTGAAATTACATTTTGATGGGTCCATGGCCTCAGCAACATTACGCTGAACAGATCCAGCTTCCAGCATTCCCACAGCTCGTAACATCTCCGCCCTCGTCAAATGTCGGCGTTGCATGGCTACAATACCTCAATTTTAACTTTATCTTTCGTTTAAAAATGAAAAAAAACTGTAACTAAACGTAATTCGTATTGTTTTCTAAATTTCGCACAAATGAAAATTCCCTCTCCTATACATCAAGACATTTTTATGCCAACGAAACAAAAGAATTTTCAAAAATTTGAATTTGGAATTAGTCTGAGATAAATTACAAACAAATCGGTGTATAAAAGATTCCAATGCGGCCAGTACTTTTCGAGTTATTTAATTGAGTATGAAATATCCCTAGACCGTGTTGATGTGTGTATATTAAGGCAAAGAAAATGAGCCATACAGCCAAACGCAATAAGAAGTTCATAGATTAGAATTTGTTATTTTGTAATATTTACTTTAATTTATTTGCCTTCTGTGTTTTTTAAGACATAAAAGATATAAAAACTTAAATTCCAGTACCTACGGTAGGTTATTTATTTAGGGATATTTTTAAATGCACATCTGTATAATTTTTCAGCAAACTAGGAAACTCCACTGATTAACTGAATACATACCAGAAAAATTAATGCTGTGCAAAAAAACCAATTGATTAACTAAACATGTACTGCAAAAAAAAAATAAAAAATAACACAAAACGAGATGACCTTTTTTATCGAATTCACACCAAAAATGAGGTTCGAACATCGGATTTATGATTTATAAAACAAAAAACTAATTGTTTATCAAAAATACTAACTTGCACTCTAAATTATACAATCTTACTACGGGTTTTCTTTTATGGGCGGCATGGGCACCGGGCCGTAGGCCGACGAAGGAGGCCGGCGGAGGCCCGGCATTTCGGGGACAGAAGTCAAAGAGTGTTATTTAATATGCGAGCGAAGCGAGCGCGCATCATGGAGTCGTAGCAGGTTCTAAAATAACAAAAAAAAACAGTTCTGCAAATACCATTAAACAGTATAGGTGATGGTTTTCCTTAAAAAAGTTTTAATATATTTGTTGAACTAAAGAATTGTTAGATATACTATATTGATAATAGTTATTCGTTCAGTAAAACAGTTATGCAAAAACCATTAAACAGTATATCGAATTTGATTTATTTAGTGTGCATAATTTGAGTGCAAGTCAGTATTTTTGGTTTAACTTTGAAATATTTTGATCGAAAAAAGGGAATATACAGATATCGATTTGAATACATGGCATTTATTTAATATAAGAAAATTATTATTACAAAATTAATTTAATAGTAGGCTGTATAGATCTGCAGCCCGAAGCCTAATATCAATGTCGTAAGTTTTCAAAAAAATAAAGCGGCGGGAAACAGCTCTTGTTTTTTCGTGCGTTTATTAATTTCTTCAATTTATACTACTGTTTTATTTCCTCGCAATCGAAGTGAAAAGCAGAGTTTATAACTCGTCCACAAAACCATTTTATCCTCGACATTACTATCAGCCCTCGCCTTCGGCTGGGGCTGCTAAGTCTCCGATAAAAATGGTTCGTTTTGTGCACTTGTTGTAAAATCTACTATTATACTACACTTGCTTAGTAAGTGTACCAATACTACCACTAAAAGGCTTGAAAGCTGTTCATTAAACCTTCTCAAAAATCTAGGCTGTTATATTGTGTGGAATTTCATTACTGCCCTGAAAATCAGGGTTGTAATCCATTACTTATTAGATATACAAACTTTCTGTATATATGTCTATGGTGTAAATTTGAATTTAAGAAAAGTATGTTCTGTAGTACTTTGGTCAGCTGTGATTCCTTGTCACTTCTGTGTGTGCTTTTCTTATATAAAATGATCTCCTGAATATATTTACAACAAGTTATTATCTCCTCGTTTCTTTTATCCTACATTGGTTATGGGCCCAGACACCCAGTCATCCAGACACCCAATCGCCGAGATCGAAAGAGGGATAAGAATAACGAAGATCCAGTGAAAAGTCTGGAGAGGTACGTCAGGAGAGAAAATTTTATCTAGTAAAGTAATTATTTGTGAAAAAGGAGCGACGATGAGCAGTTTATTTAGGATCGAGCCCCTGAACAAGGAAAATTATGACAGCTGGAGAATCCAGGTCCAAGCGATCCTAATTAAAAATGATGGATGGAAATTTACTAGTGGTAAACTACCGAAACCGTCAGAAATAGGAGAAGCTAAGAATTGGGAAGCAGAGGATGAAAAAGCGAAAGCGGATTTAATTTTGTCGATGTGTGGTTCTGAACTTCGACATATTAGGGGCTGTATCACTTCTAGAGAAGTTTGGCTAAAATTGGAGTCTATTTATGCTTCGAAAGGACCTGCTAAGAAGGCCACACTTCTAAAGTGGCTTATGTTACACAAAATGTCGGAAACAGGTGATGTACGAGATCATTTAAATAGTTTTTTCGACGCTGTTGATAAACTGGCAGAAATGAGTATACATATTAACGACGACTTGCTGTCTATAATGTTATTATATAGTTTACCTGAAAAATTTGAAAGCTTTAGATGTGCCATTGAGTCGAGAGACGAGTTGCCGAAGCCAGAGGCATTGAAGATTAAAATATTAGAAGAGCACGAATCCAGAGAGATAAATAGATCTCAAAATGAAGGCGTCATGCATACATAAATGTAAAAAATGGTTTTAAGGAATTAAATAAAAGCGCAAAAGTTGGAAACAAAACTAACCCAACTACCAGTAGAGAAGGATTTAAATATAAATGTTTTAAAAGTCACGAACATGGACATAAAGCATCAGAATGTCCGAACAAAAAGAAGGTACAAAAGGATGTGGCAGTAGCACATCATGTGGACGTGGACGAAGCACTAATTACTTTTAATGTTTCAGATTTAGAAGTATGTAATGCTGTAAATGCACAAAAAGATGACTGGATTTTTGACAGTGGGTGCACGTCTCACCTTTGTAATGATGCGAGTATGTTCAGGGACACTTTAACTATTATTACCGGAGAACTTAATTTAGCTACGCATGTAAGTACTGAAGTAAAAGGTAAGGGTACTGTAAGGTTGTCGGCATGTAACAAAAACTCGAAGACCGCAATTGAATTACGCGATACACTTTATGTTCCGAACCTAAGAACAAATTTAATATCTGTAGCCAAGTTAACCAACGATGGTTGTGATGTCACATTTAAACACAGTGTAGCAAATGTGATTGACAAAAACGGCAACATTAAATTGAGTGCCCATCGCAAAGGGAACTTGTATTGTTTAAATAGGTCTGAATATTCATTTAGTTTAAGTAATGCAAATGTCGACATACGTAGTTGGCATGAACGCTTAGGACATTTAAATGGTAAGGATGTCGATAAACTTTTAACTAAATTGGGTTTCAAAAATGACACAACCAAAGTACAGAGCTTACTTGATTGCGATATATGTGCTAAAGGAAAAATGACCGCGTTACCTTTTTCTAATTCCGGGAGTCCTTGCGCTGAAAAACTTAAAATAATTCATTCTGACATTGTAGGTCCAATGAGATGTGAGTCTGTAAGAGGTGCGAAATATTTTATTACTTTTATTGATGATTGTACACGTTGGTGTGAGGTATATTTTCTAAGTACGAAAAGTAAAGCTTTAGAAGCTTTCAAGGTGTACAAAAGTCAAGTTGAGAATCTTACCGGATTAAAAATCAAATATCTTCAAAGCGACAATGGCGGTGAATATTGTAACGCTGAGTTCGACGAATATTTGAAACAAGCTGGAATAATGCGAAGACTGACAGTTGCTCGGACACCGCAACAAAATGGAATATCTGAGAGAATGAATCGGACTCTAGTAGAAATGGCTAGGTGTATGTTGCTAAGTTCAGATCTTTCCGCAGGTTTTTGGGCAGATGCAGTGGATACCGCGTGTTATATCAGGAATCGTTGTCCTACAAGCAGTCTACATGGTGATATTCCTTATGAAAGATGGCTAGAGAAACCAGTGAAGATTTATTACCTTCGAAAATTTGGAACCAAGGTACATATTTTAAATAAAGACCCAAATAAGGATAAGTTCACAGCAAGAGGAATTTCTGGTATCTTTGTTGGATATCCAAAGAATGCGAGAGGATATAGAGTATGGATTCCAGAGCGAAGAAAATTCATGGTTGCAAGAGACGTGAGATTTCACGAAAATGATTATTCATGTCACGAGATCTCGACACAAGAGCCAGGATCGTCGAATGTTAAAGAAGATACGGATAAAGAGTTAATTGAAATCGAATTTTCAAAGTGTACTCCACCGGAAGAACATGATAATCAAATAGAACAAGTAGACGATGAGATTTGGAGCGAATGTCAAGAATACTCTGTAGAATCGAGAGGATGCGAACAGAATGCTGAGACAAATCCTTCAAATATTGATCATCATCTAGTAGAATCAAGAACGCTTGGAACGCGTGGACAAATTGATCAACAAAGGATGATGAAAAGAGCTCCTGGTAGACCCAAATTATTACGCACAGGTAGTACAGGCCGTCCAAGGAAAATCTATCGAATGACCGAAGTTGAACAACCAATAAATTTTACTGATTCAAATGATGCTGCAGATTTTGTTGGTTCAGCTGAAATGAGTTTGAAAAATGCTCTGAAATGTGATGATAAACCAGAGTGGGAGGAAGCTATACTATCTGAAATTAGGAGTCTAGTTCAAAAAGGGACATGGGATATCGTTAGAAGACCGAAAAACAGAAACATCATTGGTTGTCGTTACGTTTTAACGACAAAACAGAATGTCGACAAGACTTTTAAGAAGAAAGCTAGGCTTGTGGCTCAAGGTTTTAGCCAGCGATATGGGGTTGATTACGAGAAAACGTTTGCGCCTGTAGCTAGACTGGACACCGTCAGATTATTAATGGCTCTCGCTGTTGAATTGGACTTGGAAATTCACCAATTAGATATTAATACTGCTTACTTAAATGGTTCATTAGATGAAGAGATTTACATGGAAATTCCAGAACTATTAAGAGAGAGTTTAATTAAGCTTATGAATCGTGAGGGAGAAGATCCTATCGTTAGAAAGCACGCGCAGGACATGCTTAGTAAATTGGATAATGGTTGCGATTCATGCTTATTGCGGAAATCATTGTATGGTTTGAAGCAAGCTGGACGTCAATGGAATCTCAGGCTGAACAAGAAACTCACTGAAATGGGATTGAAGCAGAGTCTGAACGAACCATGTCTTTATTTTAAGCAAAATGGGAATACTTTCTTATTTATATTATTATATGTCGACGATATTTTAATTGGGAGCCAAGAAAGAGGTTTAATCATCGATTTTAAAAATGAGCTGTCAAAGGAGTTCGACTTGAAAGATTATGGTCAGGCGAAATATATTTTAGGAATAGACATTATAAGAAATAAGAATCCATGATAGCTGACGTTCTCACTAAACCATTGTGTAGTGTCAAGCACTACAAGTGCATTACTGGTTTAGGTGTTAAAGATTATTGATTTGGATATATTTTAGTGTTTTTAAATTAAAATTTATGAGGGTGTATTAGATATACAAACTTTCTGTATATGTGTCTATGGTGTAAATTTGAATTTAAGAAAAGTATGTTCTGTAGTACTTTGGTCAGCTGTGATTCCTTGTCACTTCTGTGTGTGCTTTTCTTATATAAAATGATCTCCTGAATATATTTACAACAAGTTATTATCTCCTCGTTTCTTTTATCCTACATTACTAACGCGTTTTGTTTTTTTTTTTTTAATTCTTGATGACGTTGGCAATCAAACGATTTAGATTTACCATAAAAAGTACCTACTGGCCACTAATGTAATGTGATCAGGTCGCTAGGTTGGAAGATTTCAAATGATACGTCTGGTTGGTTTCATGGTCGGGTTTAATGTTTGTTAAAAATAGTTACAATTTATTATAAATCAGTATTGCTGAAGAAGCACTTTAAATAAGGCTGTCTACATACATGCTTACTGTTACATCCCCGTTATTAGAAAAAAAAATGAATAGATTAAACATTTTTTTTTTGTTTTTTTAGCCACTTATAATTAACTTAACTATGGTTCCGTATACAATTTTGTTCTATTCTAACTTCTCTTTATTAGAGAAATACGACTTTAAAGTAGAATACGTCAGAGGAAAGGAAAATGTAGTTGCTGACGTCCTTTCTAGAGTTATTTTAACTTCAGACGAGTTGAAACAAATGAATAACAATTTGATAAAAGTAATGACTAGAGCGCAATTCAGAAAAGCTCAGCAATAGGGAATATGCATGTAATTTAATTTTGGTTTAAATATTTTTATTTCGAATCTTCATTGGCAGGACATATAATCTAAGCCATTATTTTAGTAATTAATGTCTTTATAATTATTAAAAATTAAAAATAAAAGTGCTAAATAAGCGAGCGAAATTCAAATTTTTAAAACGCATCACCATTGGTTGAACCGAAACGTGACGTCAAACACTTTAAAAACAAGTTCGTACTGCTTACATTTGTATGGGATTGCAGCTCTTTGATTTTAAAACTTAGTAATAACGTGAGTGTTTTGAATTAATTTAGTGTTTAAGTGAAATTTTAACATCATAGTGAGATTAGGAATCATTTAAGACAAAGACTGAAAGTGGTTTTGTAAAAGTACAATCGGATAATCTGCCGAGAATAGATGCATTCATGCAGTCGGCTTAAATTCAATGAAATCGTACGTCCGCTGAAGTAAAAGGAGTAAAAGCTGCAAGGTAATTATTCTCTATCACACATTCACACTATGTTAGTTATTTTAGACACAGATACAATGTTAGTAAGATATGCAGTAAACATAACCTATAATTTTTGATTATTATAAAACAAACAAATGTTAAACGAAGCTACGTACTTCAACACTGTATGTTATTGCTAAAACTAATCACATGTGATGTTATTAACGGTCTGTCAAGCTTATTATGATACTTTCTATGTTATTTGGCAGAAAATTATATTTATGATTAATACTTTTTGTTCAAGATCTGAACGTGAATACTATGGAAATTCAGCTATAGGATATGTACACCAGATATGTACAAGTGAAAAGAGACGGAGATGGGATTTATGTGGTTAGAGCTCGAATAACACAGCGAGCGAGCATAACGTGCGACAGAAATGCTATGCTGTAATGGCTATTTGCTATGAAACTGAAGGAAATATTCTTTCTGTTAACTGTGAAGATTGTTCAGCACACAGGTAGGTTTTGATCATCTCTTCTCATTATGTGGCCGTACCAACAAACCCTGCATTCCTTTTATGTTTGGAAATATCAAATGATAGCTGTGACTTACATTCATACTTATTTTCATGTGTACTTACATAATTGATCTACACTAATTAGTCAATTATATATTTATAGTAATTACAATTGTTTTCTATTTAAGGGGGGTGTAAGCATGCTATTGCCTTTTTGGTGTGGCTGCACAGGAGAAGTGAAGACCCACCAACTACTAGCATTGACTGCTATTGGAAGAAATACAAACTGTCTTCAGTTGGTACAAGCCATCAATAAAATGTATAAAGGCTAAAAGGCTTAAATTTATAAATTGAATTAAGCTTTGAATTTGAGTTTTAAGTGTTTTTATTTGAAATAAAACAAAATTTAATTTGAATTTACTTTTTATTATGTAAAACATCCTGCTTATTAATTAAACCACAAGCTATTATTATTACTTCATATATCATTGGAATTAAATTGTGATCTACACAAGCATGAGGAAGCAGTATGTCATACTCCCTTAACATATTACACGTTCCACATGTATCCTCAATGCCACAATCTGTTTTGATAGCTTTACTTCATCTTTAGTGCTCGGGGACAACTTGTGAAACTGAAGGTGGTTGTATAAGTGTACATCTTTTAGCTTCTAGTAAACATGACAAATCTTTGAATCCTCTGTCTGCCATCACTGCTTGGTTAGGTGATAAACACTCCAAATAACCAGTCTTGAACTATCATAACATCTGTAGCCCTTCCAGACATTGACATACAATCTTGGCGGTCGGCATACAGTTTTTTTTAGGCAACTGATTTTACTGGTGATGTTGCAGTATTTGTGAATGCACAGCTT
This sequence comes from Xestia sexstrigata, assembly GCA_941918905.2. Classification (NCBI taxonomy): domain Eukaryota; kingdom Metazoa; phylum Arthropoda; class Insecta; order Lepidoptera; family Noctuidae; genus Xestia; species Xestia sexstrigata. The sequence goes on from OW799201.2 coordinate 25,561,770, forward strand.
TATCAATAAGTAGTATAGTTTCATTCTCAAATAAATTAATTTCTTCAATATGGGAAGAACTGAACCGTTTTCTCATGATAGTTCGATTCTTCTATCAGGTGGTTTGGCAATGGAATATGTGAGGCAGAACTCCTTTATTTAATCGTAGTTTCACATTTACACCTTCTTGTTTCATGTTTTAAGTATTGAACATAATTTTGTGTATCCTCCTGTAATAGATAGATAGATTCCATACATTCTAAATTAAACAAAATATGTAGGTAAGTAGGTATAACTTCAAGGGATGAACGTGTCTGAAGGGATCTCTCGTTTCTGCTGAGGTATAATTTAGGAACCGAGCTGAATAGTTATGGTTATGTAAAAAACAATAGACAAAATCACACAACTTTGTAAACTGGATTTAGATACAGTTATCTACTGCTTGTGTGATTGATTTTCAATACAAAACAGATTTCTGACTAACTGAAATCATATTTAAGGTATCGAAATAAGTCATTAAGTACTCACATCAAAGTAATCTTCACAACAAGCACTCAGGGGCGCATGTTGCTTTCAAGCGCCCAACAGGACTTTGGAAGTGTCCTCCATAGAAACGGGCTCCGCAGTAGCGGGCCCAGGTATGGCCTCTGCGGTCCGGGGGCGCCCTGAGACCGCCTGCCGCGCTCCCACAAGTTGTTGCTGATAAAAATTCTTCTCTTCGCCTAACCTTACACCATTTCTTACGTATGTTTGCACCTACCGGGACTCGAAAAAAACACTTTATCAGGGTGTACTTTTGATATTGTATTTATTTCAGGTACAACGCAATACATAGAAGGTTGCTTTTGAGCTTTTTTCATGGTGAAATAAGTAAACAACGAGAACACTTGATAAAGCGTGTGACGTCATCAACAGAGCCCGCGAAAATGGTGGCGTTTAAACAGCTCAAAATTATTCTCTATTTTAATTTTTTTTTTTACTTAATTAACTTCATTTTTAATCAGTATTTATACTTTTCACTATGTTAAAACGTTGTAAACAGTGAATTAAAAATATAAAATAAATACATGCAAATACCCTATTAACTGATTTGACAACTAGTACTGAGACTTCGAACGATAACAATAAGTCTGATCAACCTAAATCGTTGAAGTACTTAAAAAATGTGATGGATGTGGAATTAATTATTATACCGGAAAGAAATCTGCGCAGATTACTAAAATCATTGAATAATAACAATTTGTTATTTTTCTCAAGAAATAGGACTTTTGTTTATTGTAAAAGTAAAAATAATTTGTTTGCAAGTTCATCTGCTTTATCAGTAAACTTGCGAGACGATTTCGTTGGAAGAGATGGCATTGTTTTACAAAAAAAATAATATAGAAGAAATAATAATTATGAAAACGCGTACAAATAAAGAACTCATTGAAAGTATAGCTAAGTATATTGCTAAAAATAAATCGAGTGATTTTAGTCAAATATGTGTTGTAAATGACGTCCAGAGAATTAATGATGATGACGAAAAAAGTAATAATGAATGACTTTCAATTATTACCTAGTAGTGGTCATGTAGCAGTTAGGAGAATGATAAGTAACATTAAAAAATATTATTATTGGCCATCAATAGAAAAAGACGTTAGGGGCTATGTACTAAAATGCGGCAAGTGTCAAAAACAAAAATATACTAAGATCCTTAAGGAACCATTAACAATTACATCTACAGCATCGTCATCCTTTGAGAAAATTTTCTTAGATATTGTAGGTCCATTAGATAAAGATGATTTAGGCTACAGTAACATTCTAAAATTACAGTGCGAGCTCAGCAAATATGTTGTAGCGTACCCTTTAAAAACTAAAACTACAACCGAAGTTGCTAAAGCCTTCGCGGAAAACTTTATTTTACGATATGAAATTCCGAATGAAATAGCAAGCGATAGAGGTACTGAATTTATTTCTAAATTAATGTCAGAGTTATGCAAAATTTTAAATATAAAACAAAAAATTGCGACTGCTTACCACCATCAAATTATCGGGTCATTAGAAAATTCACATAAAGTGTTATGTAGTTATTTGCGAATCCAAACAAATAATCAATAATCATCCCTCAAGTTGGAGTTCATGGTTACAGTCTTGGTGTTTTTCATATAACACTACTGTACACTCAGAGTCCAAATATACACCTTACGAGTTAGTGTTTGGACAAGTGTGTAGATTGCCTAATAATCTATGTAATATTGTAGCACCACTGTATAACTTTAAAAAATTGTTTTGAATTTAAATACAGATTACAAAAAGCTCAAAGAGATGCAAAAAATAATTTAATTGTAAACAAAGAACGTAGAAAAATAAATTATGATTAGTCAATAAATCCTATTATAAAAATAAAATAAATCAGGTGATGCACTGTTGTTGAAAAATGAGATAGGAAATAAATTGGATACTTTGTACACCGGCCCATATATTGTTATAGAAGACCTTACACCTAATGTTTAAATAAATATTAATGGTAAAAATGTCATAGTTCAAAGAGAAGTAAGAATAGAACAAAATTGTATACGGAACCATAGTTAAGTTAATTTTAAGTGGGTTGAAAAAAACAAAAAAAAAATGTTTAATCTGTTCATTTTTTTTTTCAAATAATGGGGATGATGTAGTGTGTAAGTAACAGTAAGCATGTATGTAGGCAGCCTTATTTAAAGTGCTTCTTCAGCAATACTGATTTATAATAAATTGTAACTATTTTTAACACACATTAAACCCGACCATGAAACCAACCAGACGTATCATTTGAAATCTTCCAGCCTAGCGACCTGATCACACTACACTAGTGGCCAGTACTTTTTATGGTAAAATTAAATCGTTTGATTGCCAACGTCATCAAGACTTAAAAAAAAAAAAAAAAACGTGTTAGTAATGGATTACTACCCTGATTTTCAAAATAGTATTTTTACGGCGAGGGCTCTATTTTGAATCCAGAGCGAAGCGAAGGATTCTAAAATTGAGAGGGATTGTAAAATAATGCCATCTCTTCCAATAAATCGTCTCGCAAGTTTACTGATAAAGCAGATGAACTTGCAAACAAATTATTTTTACTGTTACAATAAACAAAAGTCCTATTTCTTGAGAAAAATAACAAATTGTTATTATTCAATGATTTTAGTCATCTGCGCAGATTTCTTTCCGGTATAATAATTAATTCCACATCCATATCTCATTTCTATGTACTTCAACGTCTTTAGGTTGATCAGACTTATGGTTATCGTTCGAAATTTCAGTACTAGTTGTCAAATCAGTTACTTGATATGAAATTAAATTAAATTAAATAAAAATGAAATGAAATGAAAATTTTATTTACCAGATATAACAGAAGCAGATTAAACTTCCCGGTCTCCTCAGGGTATCCGCAAGAGATCTTGGTGTTCCCAGGGTCTCCTGGCGAATCTTGGTAATGCCTGTGCACTCAAGGAGCACATGCGCCACCGTTTCCTCCACCTCCATGCATGCTCTGCACAGGGGGCTGTCAGTGATACCTAGGGTGTGGAAGTGTTTATTCAGTGAACAGTGTCCGGTGATGGTCCCCGCCACCAGACGCAGGCTATCTCTGTCCAGGCGCAGAAGGCGCCTGGTCAGCTTTGTATCCAGGGATGGCATAGCTTCCTTGGATTGCCTGCATCCTGGTGTCGAGGTCCACCATTTCTCCGCTTGTATTCGAGTGTGATCCTTTAACCAGCTTCTTAGCTGCTTGAAGGAAATGGGCACAATAGGTTCGGGTCCGTAAGGTCTTGTGCTGGATCCTCTTCTGGCAAGTTCGTCAGCCGCATCGTTTCCAAGTGATCCACTGTGACCTTTGATCCATTGTAGCGTTACCGTGTTGTGATTTAGTACCGTGAAAAAAAAACAGACACTTAAAATAAACAAGACACATAGACAATATATACACACGCACGCGCCTCAAATGTAACGAACTACGTAATCGGCGTGTGGTAGGACAGCCACCTTATATGTAGGGGACTGTGGTACCATTCTCGTACCTCGGCCACCGCTCAGTGCAGCCTTGGTGTAGTTTGTCCACAGCTTGACTGTATAGACGCTTGTGCAGTAGCTGGTTAATAGCTGGGCCTTCACCACGTCGCTACAGCAGCTAAACCTCCTAGCAAGCATGTTGCCGCGCACCGATATCGCTCGTCGCTGTCTTTCTATATCGGCGTGGTCAGGGAGGTCTGCAGTTATTACGTGACCTAAGTATTTAACTTCGTTGACTTGCTCAATCGCGTGCTCGCCGTGCCATACAGTTGAAGTGGCGGCAGATCAGGCCAATTATTTGGGCTATCATACAGTTGAAGTGGCAGCAGATCCAGCCAATTATTTGGGCTTTCAAACACCATGTACACTGACTTGTCCGGGTTGTACATCAAGTTGTGGTCTGTGGCGTAATTTTCACATACAGCCAACAGTTTTCGCTCATATCGACGGAGCCAGAATAACCATATCATCAGCATATGAAATATGATTGACCAGGGTCCCGTTAATCGAACAGCCTACACCTGTTTGATTGAGTATATCGGATAGCCCATCCATGTAGACGTTGAAAAGGGCTGGGGACATGCTTTCACCTTGTCTCACTCCGCACTTAAGGCCAAAGGGCATCGATAGCCCGTTCTTCCATCGGACACGATTTTCTTGCTGCTGGTACCAGTTCTTCAGTACCCGCACCACCTCGCTAGGAACTTCACGGTCTGACAGCTTTTGCCACAGCAGATCATGGTCAACGCGGTCGAAAGCTTTGCTGAGGTCTAGGTAGCAGGCTATTACAGAAGTATTTCTACTCTTGTAATATCCCACAACCTGTTTGAGTACATAGACAGCAGTACTGGTAGATACGAGGCTTTTGAAGCCGTATTGGCAGTCCGAAGATGTAATGAACGGTGCAGTTTGTTTATGTAAAATCTTCTCCAACAATCTGGCTATAATATTAGCAAGTGCAATGGGGCGATAATTACTAGCACTGGAGATGCTCTTTCTTCGGTTCTTACAAATTGGAACAATAACTGTGTCCGTAGAGGCCTTCGGCACATACCCGGATTTCAAGATGGCAGTGAAGAGAATCGATAGTGCATGGTACAACCATAGGCCTCCGTATCGTATGTGTTCGATGGTCAATCCATCCAACCCTGGTGATTTACCGCCGGCTGTTTGTTTCACAACATCCGCTATGTCCTGTACAGATATTGTTATGCATCTTTCGTCGTAATTGCTGAGCTTTTCTGAATTGCGCTCTAGTCATTACTTTTATCAAATTGTTATTCATTTGTTTCAACTCGTCTGAAGTTAAAGTAACTCTAGAAAGGACGTCAGCAACTACATTTTCCTTTTTGACGTATTCTACTTTAAAGTCGTATTCCTCTAATAAAAGACGAAATTTTATTAAACGACTCGATGGATTAGACATGTTCAAAAGATAAAGTAAAGGTCTATGATCGGTTCTAATTACAAATTTCTTTCCACATAGATATGGCCTAAAATACTTTATTGACCAAACTATTGCCAGAAGTTCCTTTTCTATTGTTGCATAATTTAACTCTGCTTTATTTAAACTTCTACTAGCGTATGGGACAGGTTTTCCGTTAGAATTACTTAAAACACTACCAATCGCAAAACCAGAACTATCTGTTTGTAAAATAAACTCAATTTCTGTTGCAAAATTTCGATAATCCAAGACAGGTGGACTAGAAAGTAACTATGTTTAAGAGTTTCAAAGGCATTCTGACATTCTGGTGTCCATTCAAATTGAACCTTCTTTCTACATAACTTGTTTAGTGGTAAAAGATTAGCTGCAAAGTTGCGAATAAATTTCCTATAGTAATTGATGATATTACATGCCCTAAGTAAAGAACTTGTCGCTTTAAAAAATCACATTTAGAAGGATTTAACTTTAATTTAACTCGTAATCTTTCAATAACTGACATTAGATTTTTATTATGTTATGCTAAATTTCGACCAAATATAATTAAATCATCCAAATAAATAATGCATTTTTCGTAATTCAGACCTGACATTGCTACTGTCATTTATCTACTAAATGCTGATGGGCTAATTTTTTATCCCATAGGTAATCTACACATTTGGAACTGTCCTTTATCAATAGTGAATGCAGTATACTTCCTAGATTCAATAGAGTCAAGTAAACAAATCCTATAGACTTTGAACTTCCACCGATACCATGGATAGTTAAATCACATTTATGCAACTCTAGCTTAGCTATATTTAAAATTTCATAATCAATACATGATAAAGAGGCCCCTGTATCTACTAAAAATTCTAGTTGTATCTTATTTAAACTTAAATTTACCCAATAAATGCTATCACAAGTAAAAACTTGATTAGGAACGAAAAAATTGTCCCAAATTCTGATCCAAAGAAAGTTCATTACGACTTTGCGATGAATTTGATTTTGCGATGTAGGTAATCCATGTTGTTCATTCGCAATAAAATGATTTAAATTTCTATTATTAGAATGGTTTGCGCAATAGGCGCGATTTCCGCGAACATTCCTGGCACCGTAACTTGACGCTCCACGGCGATGTACATGGGCGCTGGGGCTGTCTCGCCACGTGTTCCTTGGCGCAGCAGAATTTTGATGCGCACCATGTGGTTGCCTACCATTGTGGTTACTACTTTGAAAATATCTCGATGTATTTCGACTACGAAATCCACGACGAGCAAATTTATTATTTCGAGTAGGTTGGCGATTATATGACATAACGACCTGACGCTCCAATGATAAGCTGCTTTCATCTTCGGCTAATCTAATGGCATCCTTTAATGAGGTCAAATTTCGTGCTAATATAATTGTCCCTATCTTTTGGCTTTCTAAACCCTCGGAAAAACATATAATAGCGTTCCTTTCATTGAGTGGACGCAACACTTCGTATGCTTTATCATCGCCATTAGCCTGGGAAATTGTTAAATATACAAACAACTTTTCTAGCTCTTGGCCAAACTCTGTAACTGACTTTTCAGCTTGCCTAGCTTTTTGTAATCTAGACTGTAAAGCAGTAACTGACTTACGAGTAAGTAAATATTTACGCATATCTTCTAAAAGCAACTCAACAGAAGTATAAGAAGTAGGTAACTGCATTTTTGCTCCACTTGTTAATCGACTCTTTAAAACAAAATTTATTAAAGTTGCCTTATCACCATCATCAAGCATTGAGTCATACAATTCAATCGCAGACATTAATTCGTTGGTTACCTCTTCATCACCAGTCATTTTAGGCAATAGGCTTACAGCCGTCTTTAAATTAAACTTTTCACCTGTTACTTGGCATTGTTGCTAATTTATTTTGACTTTGACCACTACTCGTGCCAGATTCCATCTCAAATTTCAAAATTTTATCATAGCATTTGTTTATGCATGAACACAGAAATAATAATTCTTTAGACACTTCTTTAAGCAAACTACTTAAAATATTTTTAAACGACACATATAAGCTCTTAGCTTCTATAATTTTATTCTCATACTTACTACCCACTCTTCTTGCAGGACCTAACTTAGAAATAGAATCCGTACAATGTATTAAATGCTTATAAATATCTGATAATTCTAATTCTATACTCATAATCCATTCCAATAATTAGATATTAGATTCCTCAACTTTACACCAAAATTACACAATTAAAGTTGGTAAATTTACTTAATAAAACATTTATAAAAGAGATTGAGACGCGCGTGGGTATTAGTTACAACTTACTTGTTGGTCACGCTTGCTTACGCATTAGTTTCTGGATTCTCGCGCTCTCTGAGTTCCTTGCGACGTCGGTAGCTGACACTGGACTGGACTCTCTTCAAAGCATCACTCCTCAGCTGCTTCTGCATCCTGTTAGTGTGGTATCGCTTGTACAGGCAGAAGAATCCGATCAGTACCGCCAACAGCATACAGGCACATATTATGGGCAATGTTGTTTGCCTGAAGGTGTTCCGCTGTCGCTTGTGCACGTCATGCGAGGTTGCTTCCAGCTGCAGACTGCGCAATAACCACTTGCTCCTTGCTTTTCGTAGTCCCCATAGTCTTTCGATGTCTCGGTGCGACGTTCCAAAAATAGATGAAGGTTGAAGGTTGTTGTTGTGTGACACGAGGACTGGCAGGGTCGCCATGTAGTGTGATCAGGTCGCTAGGTTGGAAGATTTCAAATGATGCGTCTGGTTGGTTTCATGGTCGGGTTTAATGTTTGTTAAAAATAGTTACAATTTATTATAAATCAGTATTGCTGAAGAAGCACTTTAAATAAGGCTGTCTACATACATGCTTACTGTTACTTACACACTATACTAGCACTTTTAAAGCAGGTAGCATACATTCCGACATGGAAGGCAAACTTCAAACCTCTATACGGTAGAGCGAGAGATTTATAACACTCCCTCGCTTTAACACGCGCGTAAGTTGGAACCTGTGAAACGGGGCATTTTTACCTTCTCTAACGTCTTTTGGCGCGAAAACTGTAAGACGAGCTAAAATTAAAAAAAAACTTATTGTTTGGTTGACGTATTTTGTAGAGACAATTTTCTTGGTAAAGTTTGTAACAATTGTAACAATGTCAATATAACTTTTTAATAAAATGCTTTTTTTGCTATTTTGTCTTTTGCTTGTTTGTGCTTTAAGTGTAGTATAAAGCAGTATATATCACTCGAGGGTAAGTACAGATTACTAAACTCGTGTGGTTCACGGCCTTCCGCTTCGCGTCGGGCCTCAAATGCACACTCGATTAGCAATCTGTGCCTTACTCCCCTTGGTGAATAAATAGCTATTCTTCGTTCCGCCCGCGCCATCATGTCGACACGACTCGACACGTTGCCCCATCGTGTCCGCGTGACGTCACCACTTCGCACCTTTTCACGTTCCAAACCCGCCGAAAGTATCGCTTTACGATATCGACGCTGGAAAGCGATTTTGTCGTATCTCGAAAAATGGGATTTTCTTTTTATTGCATTTTTAAATTCAGAAAAAAATACTGCGTCGGACAGTCTGATCCATGTTTTCCTAGGATGTTTTTGTTTTATGATACGACGTGGACTTTTTCTTAACTTTTTTAAGAAAACATACTTCAAAATGCTGTAAGTACCATAAAATCAACTATTTTACAACAACAAATAGATACAACAAAATAGTAATAAGTATTTTTTTCCGATGTCAAGATACACTGTCCTTGTTTATATATAACGAAACATTTACAGCATTATGTGTACGTCCCAAATAATAATTTATTGAGATACAGCAATTTCGCCGCCTCAATATTTTATTCTAGCTAGAGATACTACAATTCTATCGCTCGGGTTTTGAATGTGCTTTAGACTTACTACGTTTCATTCTACACATTTATGATAAATATTGTCCATAAATCATTTCTAATAGAGTTGAAATTTGAGTACAATTTAAATTACGCTATAGAAACCTACCCCCGTCCCCGTGTCTTCCCCTGGATACGACGTTTCCCGATTGTATTGCAGTCGATGTGCGAGCGCACAAGCAAGAACACGAGTTCGTCGTCTACGATATTCGGGCGTAAAGTCAAACCCTGACAAAATGATTATTAAATATTCTATGCTACCAGATGCTAAAGCTATAGAGGTCAAATTATGTAGTCAGAATGGTTCCAAACCAAAAGATTGCCTATATTCTGCAAAACTACCAGTGTCATTGCAAAAATACAACGACTTAAAAAAACTCGTCGACAAGAACGTAATACCCAGGACATACGCCAATGAATTTTTATGTCTAAAACGCGACAAAAAAGTACAAGATGCTTTAAATGAGTCTGATCAAGAGGATGAAAATCAGTGAAGGCTGCAGCAAACTGAAATTATTTGCGTTATAATTCTATTGGTATTTTATTAACTTTATTTTAATTTTGAGACTGATTACATTTTTATTTAAATTCGTTATAATTATTATTAGGGCAAACATTAATTACTAAAATAACATTGTTTAAATAAACATACAGCATTTAATTAAACATAATAATTTGTTTTATTTGTATTTAACACAAAAAGCAAGACCTACTTCTAAAAAGAATGTGAAGTACAACGAAATACGAGGACTCACAAATTTACTTCATATTACATACATCATAATCGTTGTCTAAAATTTTAAAGCTATTTTGTTGTGCCTTACATAACAACTACCAAGATACAGCAATATTGATGATTCAAATTGAAATACCAATTGCTGTAACTCGCTAAAACTCATGTTATACCAACTTTAGAATACTATCTTTAGTATCATCTAATAAATTTCATTATAAGAAATATGTGTTCCAAAAATTACCTCTCGGTTTCAGCTAGTTTACGAGTTATGAATTTTTTAAATAGTTTTTTGGCTCTGGTGTAAAGTTCCACTTTTCGAGATACTACAAGATTGCTTTCTTGCGTCGATATTATTCTTTGCCTGATGAAAGCTCGTTTTGTCGACATTTTCATATTCCTCCATTGTGCCGGATTGGTTTTGTGCTGAAATTACAATTACAGTCAAAATAACAAATTACGATCAATGTAACACACTTGTCTTGTGGGACCAATGATGTGAATGGTGGACGCACATCGTCCCGTACTCATTGTTTCGTTTTGTAGTGTCACACGTGCAAACTGAAAACCATGAGTCCAGGGCATTGCTATCGAACACCTTTACTTACAGTGAGCTACATTACAGGTAGCCGGCAAGCCTGGGCTCGTCGCTAATTGTGAGAGTTAAACAGAAACTAACTGTAACAAACAAGTGGCAACAAACTAAACCGAATTGCACGTCGGAGAACGTAACTTTTGCTAAGTAATGCCGCCGGACCGGAGCGCGCCGGCCGCCGCCCGCCCCGCGTCGCAACCAGTGGCAGGCGATCGCTCCCGTTTGCCACGAAGAGACGACTTTTTTTTAGGTCAAACGGTTTTAAAACTGAAGTTGAGCTGTTAGACTTTTAAGTGGCTTAAAGTTAGTCTTTCTTTGTGAGCGAATTCCCGCCGCGCCGCCGCCGCCGCCCGTTGCCGCTGAGACTCGCATCTTGGGATACATTTGTGATTGTTACCAGAAGAACTTCAATAAAAAGAAATATCTACGTTTGTTGCTTTACTTCGTTCCAAGTTCAGAGTATATTTTTTTACTACAATTTCGTACAAAAAGATCTAACTTTTTGTCTAAACAAATCGAACTACTTTATTTAATTGTGTAGTAAGCCTTAAAAATGTTTAATTTGGCAACAGAAATAGGTATTTGCTTTCTATATTCACATTTGTTCAGCCTAGAATACGTCATTTTAATTTTATTTAGACCCCCCCTCCCCCCTCTGTACTTGGTGTGTGTGTGTGTGTCAGTGTGCTGCGGTGAGCTGGAAATGCTGGGCCCCGCGCTGGTGGAGGAGCCGCCGGCGCGCGTGCAGTACGCGGTGGGCGCGGGCGTGCGCCTGCGCTGCGCCGCTCGTGGACACCCCGCGCCGGAGCTCACCTGGCTCGCGCACGACGGCACGCCGCTGCGGGACCTGCCAGCCATCCGGTACATACGTCACGCCTTACCCCCTAAGGGTAAGGCAGAGATTTACCTCATGAGACTCCCTCATTTCGTCAGTACCATGTAATAGGGGGCGAGCCTATAGCCATTAACCAAAAACACAAATTGAGACTCAGTGGCTGCTGCTGAAAAATTCCTGACGGAAATACCCAATAACACTTTGCCCGACTTAGTACTCGAACCCAGGATGTCACGCTCAGCAATTGCGCTTGCGAACACGTAGTGGACGTGCTTATCAAATTAGGTCTTGCAGGTTTTTGTTAACCCACTTAAATTTGACCTAAATAAAACTTTTATCTACACCCATGCTATAAATCCTCTATAAAAGTATCTGAAACAGTTAGCTTATTGCCAACATTAAAACAACCAGATCAAAACAAACATCCAAACGGGTGTTATAATGTTGTACTAAATTTAATTTTGCAACTCAATTAAAAAAAAAGAACATTGGTGTCAATTCTGTTGTGCACAAACTAAACTTAATTTAAGCTATTGCTATCTTTTACTAAAAGACAGTGCGAGAAAAGTAGGGCTATAGCTATGAACTAAACTTAGAGATGTTAAACTACAGTAGTAGTACTGTAGTTTGTGCCTTGCGCTTCACCGTGATTTTAGTCAACATATTTTCATAAAATAAAAATAAAAAATCAGGTAAGACGGAAGATACATTTTTCACATAATTATATTCCACAGTAAAAAATATATATGAATGAAGTACGAGTAAGTTTACGTTGTCGTATCTCATTAATTTTATAAAAAATAAGTTGAACATATTTAAAATTTAATCATTACAATTGCAAATCAAATTAAAATTACAAAATCATTAATAAATAAAAATATTAATTAAAATTGTTAGCAGGAATATTGACAGCCATATACAAAGAAATAATTAGCTTCATGGCTCTCAATATTCCATTGTCAGAATCATGTACATGGCTCATAAAGGAGGCCCTCGCTTTTCTTAATACGGCATAGAAATCATCGACTCTGTTTTCCGCAAACATGCCGGACGCACTACACTTCCACGGTAGCCCAAATATACATCTAAATGCGTTGTTGTATTGCACACGTAGGGTGTTATAAGTGCGTTGTGTGTGCTTGTACGATAGGTGTCCAGTGTAAAGCGACCGACAGTACGCATTGAACAGAGTGACTTTAACTTGATTTCTACATTTAGCGAATCGCCGAGCAAGCATATTACTTTTCGCTGCCAACATTCTCCTCTGTCTTTCTAAATCCTCATCGTCTCGCAGTTTATCCGTTACGATATGACCAAGATATTTAAAACTCTTAACAACTTTTAGTTTGGTGTTACATAGTGATATATATCAGGCGTAGGTAATGGACTGTTATCATATCTAAATACCATCAATTCCGTTTTCTTAACGTTGTATTTGAGACCATGCTTACTGGCATACACTTTACAGAGGGGCTGAGCAAAACCATATCGTCCGCGTAACTGAGATTGTTTACAGACACGTTATCAATAGAACAGCCGACACCGGCTCTGCTCAGCTCCTCTATCAAGTCGTTAACATATAAATTAAATATTGTAGGGGAGGTCAAACCACCCTGTCTCACCCCGGAATTGAGGGTGATGGCTCACAGCGCTCACATCTATATTTTGCGTTCCGATTTAGATATCACGATTATGACAGCTAAGAGCTGTCATCAATTGTCATGAACGCTCGTGAATGCGTTGACAGTGAACATAACCCCAAACCAAAACCTTTCACAAGTCCTATTTTTGAAAATGGAAGTTATGTTGGTCGACTCTATCGACTCTGATAACTCAGATTTTGAGATAGAGAACGACGATTCGTCCAGTGATGAAAAGGATGACGGAAGTGTTTATATTAGCGTATTTTGCTCCCGGCAAAGATTTATCCCTTAAAAATACCACGAATTACAAATTACACAGATGCAACGATAAGTAATTAAATATAATGTATAGTTAGATGCGACTCCTAAGTTCATAACAAAAAACAACCTGTCAACACAACTGTCATTTTTGACAGCGCTCACGGTGATATTTATTTAGGGCATGGTCGCGGTGTAATCGCAAGATGACGCAGGTCATAACGTCATCTATGACGATTCAAGGGACATCGATATCGCGCTCACGGTAATTCGGAACGGGTTTATGGACGCTCAAATCGATTAAAACGTAATTCGGAACGCAGCCAGAGTCGACACAATTGACATGCACGCGCGCTTCACTACCACCGCTCCGTAATTAAAAAAAAACTTATAGGTTTAATTAGAATTCACGTCCTATCCCGCCATTTTTGTTCGATATTAGTGCATTATGTACTTTGTTGTTTACAAAAATGAGTGATACAAGCTTTGATAACACACCACCAGATATTTCTAATGCCGCAAAGGATATTTCTAACCAATTATTACCGGAAAAGTCGAGAAAACAAATTTTCAAGAATTATCAGAAAAATTCAAATCTTCATCCCTATGGACTTTCTATTCAATTCTCAAAAGTACGCTCAGTATTAATCACAACGTGTATACTTATCTCAAAATATTCAAAAATAATAAATTTACACTACAACACCCTATGGTTTCAGAACCTTTTATGGATATACGGGACAGATTAGTTCCTGACACTATGATAGTTTGTGTGTTATGTAGCGAGTGTGTCCAACATTTAAAACACTTCACACAGTAACCCAAAAGTTTATTTAGTATTTTTTACGACACTAGTGTCGTAAGGTTGGTGATTCTTACATGTACGTCTGTTTCGCGTGTAGGTAAATTGCACACTATTGTAAGTAGTTATATTTGTTGTAGCAATGGAGGATTCTTAACATGGATGTAGATAAAGTCTTGTATGCAACTGTACATAATTAGGTATTAAAACACTCATGTGATACTATTATCATAAACCCAGATTCGTGTTTTAACACCCCTTATTATAGAACAGTTGCATAAATAACCATTATGTTTTATTGATGAATTGTATTGTCAAACATTGAGCTACTGTCAAAGCGTTTTTTCTCTCTGGGCGATAATTACGTGACCCGAGAGTGATTATAATATCGGATGGCTGCTCGGCGCGTCCTTTCCGCGCGTCCGCAACAAAACGGTATCATTACTGGCTCCACACCGAGTCGAGCCGCGGCCTCTCCTTGTCATTGTGCTACGGCTCGGTGACGCTCCGAGCTCAAGCTTTTAATTGTTTCATTATCACTTCGCTTTTCAAAGTTCTTGTTATTTTTACCGTTTAAATTTCTCCATTTGTAATGAGGAGACGAACTCATCTTGACTTGTGACTTGATGTATGCAGACGGATACACGGCAACGGCACGCTGGAGATCCTGCCGTCGAGCGCATACGAGGCGGCGACGGTGGCGAGCACGGTGCGGTGCCGCGCCGCGAACGTTCACGGCGTGGCGCTGTCGCGCGACGTCGTACTTGAGCCAGGTAGCGGCTGACACGAGACACAGGGGCTAACGCATACCTCATTTTATATGACATAATTATGGTTGAAAATGGCATGAGAAAGATAAATTTTAACAAACGGCTCGCTGTGCGCTAAAGTCACCACGCGACTGCTCCAGTCGCCCCGTACTGCTTTGAAGGTTGTTGGCGGCGCTCGGAGTTGTTTGTACCAAGCGCATCTACACTTCGCCGCGCATCCGAGCTCCGCAGGTGTGCGCTGCACCGATGACTATGTGTGTGCGATAAGTGACGGTGACCTGTTGATGTGTATCCATAAGGATAGGTGGCGGATGGAAACAACTGCTCGTTCCAAAGTTCCTCTTATTAATGCCCAACTCTAACATACAATTCTTATTGCTAACTTAAATTACTTAGTTACTAGACTTGGCTTTGCTTGCGAAACGTGACATGGTACTGGACTGACGACTGTCTTAATGGGGATCAGCAAAGGCATGTCCTTACACTGTGCTGTTGTGGCAGTGGCGGAGGCAGGGTGGGAGGCGCAAGCGCACGCGGGCGTGGCGGCGGCGGGCGGTGTGGCGGCGGTTACGTGCGCCGCTACGCGCGACGCCGCGCTCGTGCGCCCGGCGCTCTGGTATAAGGGCGACGCCGTACTGCATGTCGACCCGCCCTCGCCAGGTAAGCACCAATGCTGACGCTAATACATTGTCGATCTGACTCGCACTTCACATGTAAATAGTGAACGACGAAACTTATTAATGGAACTGTCGATTTATGTATGTTACGGCTAATAGCCGAAATGCGGCTACACCTAAGTTGCCATGGCGGCCGAAAGGGCTATAACTAGGTGCAGCCGGCCACATGCGGTTAAACTTAGATGTATCCTCTTATCTTCGGTTAGAACTAGGTTTAGCCTTCATCGCAGCGGCTAAACCATATAGGTGCAGCCGCACACCGGTGGTTAAACTTAGGAAACGCAAGATAAGAATCTCAAAATAAAATCAAAATGCTTAACTGAACTGAAAACCTAGTTCTAACCGAAGATAGTTAGGATACCGAGACGGAATGGGACGCCGTCACCTCCTTCTGCGAAGCAGTAACGCTAGAGAAGGAGGTGGCGGAACGTGAGACGGAGAGAACCTCACAGCGTCCCGGCCGCCGCGGGAGACGCCTCGGGCGTCGGGGGCCACCACGTGGCCCCCGGCCACCGTAGGCGCGGGCCTGTAGACGGTGGGCTATGGGCTAGCTCGCCGTCCGTCCGTCTCATGACGACAGGCCGTGTCGACGGCGCGTTCGTGTTCCACGCGCGCCTCAAAGAGAGTCAGCAAAAAGGAAGGGGACCGCAAGGACCGATGCCTGCCGGGATTGCGGGACTGTTCGAAAGAGATACCGTGGCCCCGGAACACAAAGGGCGATGAAGGAACATGGATGGGTTTTAGTCAGTAAAAGTCTGACACTCCCTCCTGCTCCGCCCAGAGCGGGAGAAGTCATTTGATGATTTCCCCTCCGAAAAAAAAAAAAAAAAAAACAAATGATAGTTAGGATACATCTAAGTTTAACCGCATATGGCCGGCTGCACCTAATTGTACCCGGCTAAACTGGATGTACTATGCCATATCGACTTCGGCTATTAACCGTAACATTTACATCGACACTTTTCTGACCAATTCTTTAGTAAAGTACGTTGTAGAACATTACAAATGTTGCAATTTAGCGCGTCGAGTGTTGGAGGAACATTTTATTTTTAATAAAGGAGAGGAATTCACATAAATCGTAGCGAGTGCTTTTCAAATGGAAAAACGTTGAGGCGCGGCGGCGAGCGGCGGTCGACGCTAATAAATCTATCATCGCGTCGCCCACGCCTCCTACCCGACACTCAACACACCTCTCCCGCGCTGTACCTGAGTATGAATTATGAGTGATGTGCGATGTGTGGTGACAGAGTCGCGCTACCTGGTGGCAGGCAACACGCTGCTGATCCGAGACGTGGGCGCGGGTGACGCCGGCGCCTATAGCTGCCTCGCGCGCCACGCGCTCTCCGCCGCCACCAAGCGCGCTCGCCCCGCCACGCTCACCGTCACCGGTCAGTACTGTTTGTGTATGTGTGTGAGTAGCACCACCGTGGGCGCGGGCAATGCCGGTGCCTATAGCTGCCTCGCGCGCCACGCGCTCTCCGCCGCCACTAAGCGCGCCCGCCCCACCACGCTCACCGTCAGCGGCCAGTACTGTTTGTGTATATGTGTGTGAGTGGCAAAAGGGAACTTTCTGGATTATTTTTACATTAAGGTCCAGTTTCCCCCTCTAAGGGGGTTTGTCTAAATAGTGGAATAACCCGCACTAACGTGGGTGCGGGCCCCTGGCGGCTACAGCTGCCTCACGCGTCACTCCTACCGTCACCAGTCAGTTTCCATGAGAGTGGGTATGTGCAGCCCAGCGCACATCCTGTGGAGAAGCAGCGAGGGGATTGAGACGATAACAATTTAACAAAACCTTAATTTTTGTGTGCGGCTGTGTACGTGCGGCGCTCTGTCGAACTGCCACGTGAGCCGCCGCGCGCTGCTCCGTATAGGGGCTCTCAATGGCTCTTGAGATGGCTGTCGCTTCACTGACCTCGGCAGATGTGCGGTGGGCCTGTGTGTGTCGCTAACGTGTGCGTGTCTGCAGCGGCGGCGACATCGTCAGCGCCGCGGCTGGTGGCGGCGGGCGGCGAGCTCAGCGTGCTGGCGGGCCAGCCTGTGTGCCTACCCTGTGTCGCCTCCGACCACCCCGCGCCGCAATACACGTAATTCAGATTATATTGAGTTGCATGCGACTTTCAGCCACTCGTATTTAATCACAATTCTGATTTCATGTACGCTTTGTCTGCATTTTCTACAATATCGAGTATGGAAAAACTTTCGGAAGTCGGTGGCAAAAAAGTAAATGAAATAAACAAAAGTCATCGTCTTCCAAAAGTTGAGTAATTTCCATTTTTCTTGGTTTTTTTTCTGGAAGTTCGTTATTTATTTTTACAAACAAGTTTTTAGTTCTTCTTTTTAGTTGTGGTATTTCACAAATCCTTGTCAAGTGTCAATATTACATTATTAGCTATGTGATGCTCTGTGTTCTTAGCACATCATCACGTAATATTTGAATGTCTTTGCATCACAAAGCCTTGCCAGGCCTTTGTCTTTCTTACCACTAACAGAGTTCTTAAGTACTTATTAACCCATATGGACCTTGTTGTTCGATATAAATAATTATTTGATTTTATTTTGTACATCATCTACAGATAGGTACAAAGAAGAAAAAAAGCATATTAAAAAAAATTGCATAAATTTTTATTCTAAGTATGTATTTATGTATTTATTCTTATATGTTTTAGTTATAAATTTATAAATATTTTCTAGTCTGTTTTTCTGTTATTGCATCTACTGTGTATTATCTCTGCATCACCCTAAGGTAGACTGGTAGAAAATGCCCAAGGCATTAAGTCAGCCTTTGTACAGTTTTTTTTTACCTGTGCATAAAGTTTTAATAAATAAATAAATAATAAAGAGTATCTCAGAAAGTACCGAAGTAAAGTTTATAAAGTTTATATGGGACCACCGCGCGATCTTCCTATACCAAACGAATAAAACACTTAAATCAAACCATTAATCACGGAGAAATCGGTGTACATATCCTATTCCCCATATTTAGATCCCCATTCCTATGTGAAAAAAATACTGGTCAACGACACCGTCTCCGCGTCGTATCGAGACTCCACGTCCCAGGTTACCAGATTGTACTATAATAGCGTCACAAACATGGCTTGCTATTTCATCCTCGTATCTAGTGGAAACGCAGCCTCGAGTGGCACAGTGTAGTTGTGTCCGTGTTCAGGTGGTACCGCGAGCGCGGCGGGCGCCTGCAGCCAGCGGGCGCGGTGGACGGCTGGGCGTGGGGCGGCGGCGTAGCACGCTGCGTGCGCGCCTTGCCCGCCGCCGCTGGCCTGTGGATTTGCAAGGCCTACAACGTGTTTGGCGACGCTACCGCGCACACCACGCTGCACGTGCTGGACACACTCAGCGTCACCGTCACACCCACCGTGCTCGTGAGTACTCGCTCTGCGCGCTGCCGCCCATTGGTGTACACCAACAGCACTTTAGCTGCTCTTATACAGTCGCGAACCGAGATCCTGGCATAGTTGAAAGTGATAACACGCAAACAGATTGTCTCCCGGAGTCCAAACTAGTAGTTGCGACCTATCCCTGCTATGAGTCGAGGTCCGTGGGGCTAAAGCGGTAGCAGTCCGACATAATCCTCTAATGTCCCCGGACAGAGAAATATCTCTCACGCAGTTTTTTCTTGGGCAACATGATACGTCCACATAGTGTATCGAGGTTAACTCTAGAAACTTCACTTAATTTTTTGCTCTATATAAAATGTTATATCTAAGCCGGAGAAGTGATCTGGACCTCAGGATCTTCCTACTTCAGACACCTTTCTCTATTTTTTGTGCACCTTTTGTAACAACTGTACTGCTATCGCCAACCCGCGTGCCAAGCGTGGATTATGGCAAAACCCCCGATTTCGGGGAGGCCTATGTCCAGCAGTGGAGGTCTTTCTGCTGAAATGATGATGAAGCTGATGATATAGATCAGCGCCTGTAATTTTTTATGTCGAGATCAATGAAGATTTATGATTATGGTGTACTGATAGGTAGCGGACGCGGGCAGCACCGTGCGCTTCAGTTGCGAGGCGTCGGACGTGCGCGCGGCACTATCGTGGCTGCACGACGGCGCAGCGGCGGGCGCGGGCGCAGCTCTGGTGCTGCGCGGCGTCGCGCGCGCGCACCGCGGCGTGTACCAGTGCGTAGCGCGCCGCGACACTGACACTGCGCAGGCCGCCGCCGAGCTGCGCTTTGGAGGTCAGCCACCATTCACTTACTTACTATAAACGTTTCGCAAGAGTAGCATTGATAAAGATTACACATCCCCTTTTTTTTTTTGTTGACTTCTCCCGCTCTGGGCGGAGCAGGAGGGAGTGTCAGACTTTTACTGACTAAAACCCATCCATGTTCCTTCATCGCCCTTTGTGTTCCGGGGCCACGGTATCTCTTTCGAACAGTCCCGCTACCCCGGCAGGCATCGGTCCTTGCGGACCCCTTCCTTTTTGATGACTCTCTTTGAGGCGCGCGTGGAACACGAACGCACCGTCGACACGGCCTGTCGTCATGAGACGGACGGACGGCGAGCTAGCCCATAGTCTATTACACATCCCCTGAATATGCCTCTCGCACTGCCTTTTTTTGACTTGAAAACGTATTTAAAATCAGCACCATACCGGGTACCATGTCAGAAACCCGACCGTAACGGAAATGAAATAAATGTGTTGGCCAAAACGCGTAAGTGAGTGAGTATTCCACGGCGCTTACGACCTGTTGGTCGCGAAGTTTTAAGCGAGCCGTATTACACCGCTTCCATTGCTTTATTCTATTTGGCACCGCCAGACGGCGCATGCTTGGTGCTCAGCTGAAGGCGCTTTATTATCTTAAACCGTTTGAATTGTACTGACAAAAATGCCAACAAAACGTCAATGTCAATGATTTTAATGCCAAAGAATGCTTTTAAGTTCAGTCAAAACTAGCCTACGTCACAGATTTAAAAATAAACCCTAATGTTCCACAAATAAGATTTATTTTGCTTTAGCGGCAGAACGTATTTACGATCTTTAGTCACACTAGATTCGATTGACGAGTCAATTCTGCTACTTGACCATAGATGACGGTATTCTCAGTGGTCGCAATTATAAACTTAATTGCGTTAGATATATGGTTGAAATTTGCGTGATCGGTCGATTGACAAGCGATACTTGACTATTGATGGTGGTATTTTCAGTGGTCGCAATTATAAACTTTGTTGCGTTTGACGTATGTTTGACATTTGCGTAATCGGTCGAGTGTTGAGTTTATAGATTTCAATGTGAGAAGATTTTGCGTGTGTGTGTTCCCTTAATATTAAAAACAAAACTGTTTGTACGAGTTAGTAGAAATAAACCCTTTGCCGCATCATCACGTCTATTTCATTCATAACTCCCTGCAAACCAAAGTAGACCTAAACTACCAACATAAGGTCGAATTTTGAGCCGGATATCTATGTTACTTACAACGTTCTATTCATCGATTGCGATACAAAAGAACCACATTCAGGAGCAAGAACGTAAATGAGTTATTTAAGCGGATTTGAACTTTTTGTCATCAAAGATTGCAAATATGCTTACACCGGAGCAGTGTTTATTGATACTCGAAGATAATGCAATGTTGCTGCAAAAGTGTCAAATGTGTCCCGAAGGAGAAAAAGTCTGACTTATCGTATTTTACTAATGAAGATTATTTTATTTACGAAGACTTATATTCATGTTTACTGCGATATTAATTTTCCACGTTTTCTCATCTAAAACCAACGGAAGCGAGCTCATTTATAGAAGGACAGGTTAAGTCACCGACAATTCAGATGCCTACTTTTTCCGGAGTGTACGATGAATGGCCAGCGTTCAGAGATTTGTTAAATCTCTTTATTGCACAAAAATACGTTATTGAGTAACATACAGATACTACATTATTTGAAAAGTAGTATGACTGGCGATGCTATAGTATTATGCTATACTTACACTTTATATTCATCATTTATAATACTATTTGTCCTTTTTATTTGTTTATATTTTTACACTCAACAAATCGATGTAATTACGAAACTTTAATTAAAAATTGCAGAAATAAAATATTATCATAATTTTCATGTTGTGACAAGCCAAATTGTCAAACTGTCAATTACTTTTTAATTCTCTTCCTACCTTAAGTCTGATGATTTTGGTTTATAAAATTTAAATTATTTTTATCAATATGTATTTAGCTATTGTATTATAGAGATTATTACGATTGTTTACTAAATAACTTTAAATTCATTTAATTTTTTCATTTTTCATTTATTTTTATTCATAAACAATTCACATTGTGTTGAACATTACATATTAAATAAAATTATCACATGCAGAAACAAATACATTTAAAAGCCATAATAATTGAAGTAAAAAGTTTGGTTCAAGAGTCAATTAATTTAAAATAAGTATGTCAACCGATAAATACAATGTCAAATAAATTAGCGGTATAATGTCAAATTTAAAGTCAAAAATATAAAGAGAAATACTTTTTCAAGGTCCGATTGATGAGCATAGTCCTAAAGTAAGAAAATGATTTAAATTAAAGCTTGTTCACTGCTATTATTATAAGTGACTATTTACCTATATCATTTGACATAAAATCTGATACCAAGTAAAAGCATTTTTCCAACAAGAAGGCTTTTAATTTAATTTTAAATAAGTGAAAACTATAAAGTAATAATTTTAAATCAGTCGGTAACCTATTAAATAACTCCACTGCTTGGTATCTGGAACAATGCCTAGCTATATTAAATTTTGGTGCCATCTTGTGTTTAAATTCCTTCCTTCTCGTGCTTTCTCTTATCTTACGTTCCTCTTGTGATTCATACTCATAAATATACTTAGCAAAGTGATTTAGGATTACTAATATATATAAACTTGGCACTGTTAAAATATCTAATTCTTTAAAGTGCTCTCTACATGAGTCTCTTTGTGAGATCCTTACTATAGTCCTTATGGCACGTTTCTGTAAAATAAAGGCTTTCTGACAGTTATAATTATAGCTGTTACCCCATAGCATTATGCTGTATCTTAGTCTCGATTCTACCAACGCATAATATATAGCCTTGAGTTGCTTCAGATCCAACATATCTCTAAGGCTCCTGAGTGCATAGCATGCTGATGAAATTGAAGAATCAATAGCAGCTAGCTCCTGTTTCCAATTTAGACACACATCTATGGTAATACCTAAAAATTTTACTTTTTCCACTAATTCAATCTTGTTGCCTTGGATTTGTACATCTAAATTGTCATTATGGCGAGTTGTTGTCTTAAATAAAATGATGTTAGTCTTACTTGTGTTTAGCAAAAGGTTATTGGCTGTAAACCAATCGCAGAGAGTTTTTAGGCTTATATTAACATTTTTGGTCAATTCTTTTAAGTCATTTGCCCCAATTATTATATTTGTATCATCTGCAAAAACAACAAGTTTTACATCAGGCTGAACATAATGCATAAAGTTAAGCAAGTCATTTGTAAATAAAATAAATAGTATAGGTCCTAAAATAGAGCCTTGGGGCACACCACGTTTTATATTTGTAATTTTAGAGGTGACTTCATGATTTTTTTCATCGATACTTTTTATTTCGACAAACATTCGTCTATTTTGTAAGTAGGATCTTAAAAGTTGTAAGGACTTGCCTCTGATTCCATAATATTCAAGTTTAGTCAGTAGTAAGTCATAATCAATTGTGTCAAAAGCAGAGCTAAGGTCGATGAATAGTCCTGCCACTTTCATTTTGTCATTTAATTTATTAATTATGTCATTTATTAGAGTGTATATTGCATCTGAGCAACCGACACCTTTCTGATACCCAAATTGTCTTAGATTAATTATTTTATTTATATTTAAATGTACAATCAGCCTAGTTTTGATGATTTTTTCAAATACTTTTGATAAGGTTGGCAAAAGGGATACAGGTCGGTAATTTTTCGGATCAGTCTTAATACCTTTTTTGAATATTGGAACTACTTTTGCCAATTTCAACTGGTCTGGAAAGACAGACTCCTCGAAACATTTATTAAAAAAATCAGAAAGAGGGAATGCCAAAGTTTCTATATTCTCCTTCAAAATAGATATCGGCAAATCATCAAAACCACAAGATTTTTTATTTGCCATTTTACTAATAATCTGTGTTATTTCAGACGGTGTTGTAGCATAGAAGGTTAAATCACTTTCTACTCTTTTTGTACTTTCCAATAGAAAAGTCAATGCTCTTTCTTTTTCATTGCTGGCGAGTGAAGATTTAAACACAAAACTGTCAACGAATTGATTTGCGACCTGCTGGGGGTCAGATATAATTTTATTGTTCACTTTAAGGATTAAGTTTATACATTGTCTATTTGTTTTCTTTGTACATTCATTAACAAGTTTCCACGTTTGTTTTGTTATACTGGTAGAGGTATTTAAATTATTTATTATGGCCTTTTTCATAATTTGCTGAATAACTCTTCTATAAATTCGAACATAGTTGTTTTTATACTTGTTTAGGCTGGCATTGTTCACTGTACCTGAGCATAGTACTCTCTTCATCTTACTTGAAACTTTAACCCCTTTAGTAATCCACTGTATTGAGGTGTTTTTATATGGCTTTATCCTAATTGATTTTTTTCGATAACAATCTTGGAATACTTTACCCAGACAGCTTATTACTATT
Source organism: Xestia sexstrigata (assembly GCA_941918905.2). NCBI lineage: Eukaryota > Metazoa > Arthropoda > Insecta > Lepidoptera > Noctuidae > Xestia > Xestia sexstrigata. The sequence continues at coordinate 25,586,050 of OW799201.2, forward strand.
TATTCCCATATTTGTCCAATTTTTACTACTTATACTTTCCTTGAAAGCGATACTATTTTTATCATTAAATATTCTTTTTTTTATTATTACATTTTGATTAGATTTTTTCGATTTATTATTTATTTTTTCAAGATAAACACTGCAGAACACCATGACCATCTGCCAAACCATTGTGATCAACAAAACTATGATCTATGTCATCATCATCTAGATTTGTAATAAAGTTGTCTAAACATGAATATGCGTTGTTCCGTATAAAAGTAGGAGTATTTATTAGGTATCGAAAATTATAACATGTCAATATGCTTAAAAATTCAGCACGTTTCTTACTGTCAACAAGTAAGTCAATAGTAAAGTCACATATAATGCACTTCTTGTTATTAAAATGTTCCAAAAATGTTTCTAAACTAGTTAAAAAACTCTAAAAATTGTTATCATGAGGACTTCTGTTGCAACAACAAAGATATAACCCTGTTTCAAGATCTTCAACCCCACATATTTCAAAACTATCTGATCTATACATTTTTTTTACAAAATCAATATTTTCACTTTCTGTATTTGATTGTGCTAAAATAAGACTCCCCCCCTTTTTTTGTTCGTCCTTGTGTTGTAAGAAACTAAATTATAATTGGAAAAGTTAAATACATGGGCAGATTGTTGATTTAAGAAATGTTCTGTTATACACAAATAGTCCAACTGAATACCTGTGGTTGCAATGTATAATTCTAGCTCTGTTTTTTTATTACTTATTCCACAAACATTTTTATGAAAAATCCTTATACAACTAGTTTATTGCATCAAAGTACTTTTACAGACTGTATTTGATTCATTATTCACGAAAAACGCCAGTGTCATTATTAACTGTGCTATGATTAGATACAGTTTTACTTGAAAGTTGGTCTGTATTCATTTTGTTGAAGTAATAAGGAATAGTTCCAGGTTTTAACCGACACTTTTCACTATCCTTATAAGCTTGCTTCATATTAAAATTATTATAACCACAGGGAAGTTCATGATCTGAAAGTTTAAATAGCTCCAAATAGTTTTTCAAGTTCTCGAAGACATTTTTTATTGCTGTATTATTGACTTTGCCGGTATACTTAGAAAACATTTCATATGAATATTCTAGTTGTTTGTTTGTATCAAAGGTGTATGCAAATCTTGATTACTTAAGTACAAGAGTCGATTAAAGGCTTCTATTCTGGTATTAAACAAACTAGTATTCGATTTTAATTTAAAAGTAGGACAACATACTATAATATTCGTATGCGATTTCTTTTCGAGTTTAGATTTTATGTGATCTACCAATTCTGCATAATTTTTGGAGACTAAAAAGTCTGCTTCACCTAGGAAGATTATACAATAGTCATTATGAGTGTAATCTATAAGTTTTACGTCTAATGTTGCAAGGAGTTCGATAATACCCGCTTTCAACATACAATAGTGGCATAATTTTTCATTTGGAAAGGTGTTTTCGGCAATCCCTAATACGGCATTAACATTATTATCACTTATTATACATAACTTATTTAAGTGAGAGTTTTCTTTTATATCTCGTTGTGTCGTCGAGCCCGTTGCTTCCAAAAGAGTGGCGCCCTCTAGGGTTGCTCGCTGCGGTACATCATCTTGAATTATATTAGGTTCCAATATTGTATCTTCCGATGGCTTTTTATTTGTTCCAGTTTGTTGAATAGGACTTTGCTGTGTATTTTTGAAGTCAAGCTTGGTTTTAGTAAGGCATTTGCGTTTTATTTTGGCCTCGGATTTTTTTGAGGATGTGGTTGTACATATATGGGTCAGTTTGTCGATTCTTAGTTTGTAATCAGTGATTATTTTGGCTTGCGAACTATTTTCCAACAACAAATTCTCTATTTCAGTTTCTGCAATTATTAACTTTTCTTCGAGTAGACATATTCTGCTTTTCAGTTCTTTCACATCGTCATTTGATTTTAAATATAAATCGGTATAGCTACGGTTCAAATCGTAAGAGGCCGTCGGAGTAAGCGATCTATAATCTTCATCTTTTTCTGATAATTCAAAAGAACTGTTTGAAGTAACAGACGTATATTTATTTCTAACAGTAACATTGTTATTGTGAGCCTCATCATTTGTGGTGATGGGATTATTAAACGTTTGCCTTGAGTTTTCTGCCATCCTAATATCGATATCGTCAGTATTATAGTCGAAACGTGTCCCAGACTGTTAATGAATGTGGTATAACATCCAAAAAGTATTGCAGTTAGTAAGATGCGAACTCGCGCCTCGTCGAGTAATTAATTATCACAGCCGAACAACCTAACCGTTAGACCAGTCGTACTGATAATGTAAGTGTCGAAATTTTGCTTCGGTTTATGTGTTTATTATTTTAGGATGTAGGTAGACCACTTATTACTTTGTTGTAGTTGATGTAACAGTTTAATTATACAGAATTATATTAACACTGCCAATAGTTAATTATGCGAATAAATCCGGTATTGTTGTACTAACAAGTTTTTAAATTCTGAATAGTACTTGTATTTCCGCACAATTAACTGCTTGTCGTACTGCTTTGTATCTTGGATTTTGGATTGAAGCAAACAATGGTCACTTTTTAGTTCTATTGATTTTAGTTCAAAACGTGTATTACGTTCCTAGATAACACTGTCACACACTATTTACTAGTCTTGGTAATGTTTGAAGTGGTTTTCACTTAATATAACTCATAGTTTACTTTTTAAATGAATTTAATATACGGAGCCAATATTGCCGGTATTCGGTGTACCCACCGAGTTGGATTCTAAATTTTAATTTATAAAATTCTTTACGCACTCATGGATATATCCTGGCCGACTACATTTTGTCAGATGAGATGATGGCCAGAAGAAAACTAATATTTGAAAAATAAAAAAAAAGGAAGACTTTTTTTAAAAACGAGCTGACGAACCGCTAGAGAAAGTCTACGATGGAATCTAAGATAAGAAGCATAAGAAAACAGTTTGGTTTTTGCTGTTACATATTTATATTACCCAGGGGTTTCCACTAAAGATTCGCCTGGTGCCTCTCTCCGATCCGATCTTCGGATGCTATCTACGGATCTGGGACCTCTACTTCCGATCTTCTGAAGCTGCTACTTGTCTCGCCTGCCTTACTACAGAGTTGACCTGGAGATCTGCACGACGCCTTTCCTGCAGAGGTTTCCTGAAGCTGAACCTAGAAGTTGCCCAGGTATTGACCTGCTAAGAGTGCGTGCTAGGTAGGTTTTTAATATTTAGCTGTATTGTTTTATCCCTAATTCTAATCTTTCCCTAATTAAATTTTAATTGAACAAGTCTGCTTATCCTTTTATTTAATAGGAGCAAGTAGATTTGTTACAATGCCAAGATTCTCCTGAAACACATTCAAACCTAAACCAACCGAATTCATTGAAACGATTATGAGCAAGCTTGAAACACACTGAGTGCACGATAAGGAAATAAAAGAATTGTGAATTCTCTTTAAAAAAAAAAATTTACCAACGGACCAACAACATCAAATTATTATTAGATGTTACTACTGAATGTATCAACAGCATAAATAATCTTAAGAGGGCTATCACAATTTTTCTTGTATTTGATTGTTTTGGGTATCTAACACTCAAATACAAGAAAAAAATTGTGTTTTATTTTAAGCGTTCCCTAGAAAAATAATCAAACTTTCTCGGGCATATTTAATTTTATTTTATGGCCATATCTAAACCATAATCACACATCTAAACTGAGATTTTTGATGTGTGATTATAGTTTAGATATCACAGTTCTGTCACGCCACTCGTGTAGATCGCACGAACGCAACTATCGATTATATACGGTGTAGAATCAACAAATTCATTATTTTGACGCGCTCATTTAGTCATGCAGGATTATACCTAATAATAATGGCTACAGATGATCGTGGACCAGAATAAAAGAAAAAGATTCGTTGAATAATATTAACGACTTAAACTACTGTGAAATACAAATTTTGAAGGAAGATGTGGGCGTAGATCAATCAATAAAACGAGGAAGAGAAGAGGATGAACAAAGCCGGATAAAGTTGATGATAATAGAGGAAAAAAACTGAAACAAATCAAGAAAGAGGTTTTTATTTGGAGCAAAGAGAAATTACCGAAACAGTTTGCTATCGCAAAATTGTTTAACAGTATGGGTTTGATTGATATAAACCACATAAAATATATTAACCTATTTATACTTCTAGAATATTAGATAACCTTAGAGGTGCTAAATATAATTGATTGCATAATTGCCGGTCGTAGTGAACAGACGTATCGAACAATTATTGCAATAAACAAATAATCACTTGCAAAATTGTGACCTAGTTACAAATAGCCAGTAGTAACGTATACTTGTACAGTACATTTGTGTAAGGTGTATTATTAGTAGAAATGACCGGTGTTTAACAGGAACAATATATTATCCCGGTTCATGATGGAGGACAATCCATTCAACCGGAGTAGTAAATGTGTTCGGTCCCCGCCTTCTACACCTGTGCCCGGCCCCTGTGCACCTCTGCCCGTGATCGTACCCACCTCTACCCCTGTGCCCGTTGCCGTACCCACATCTACACCTGTGCCCGTTGCCGTACCCGCCCCTACCCCTCAAGCGCCTATCCAAAGGAACGATGCCCCTGCAGTTGTCTCGACGGCAGAACTTCAGAACTGGATGGCGACTATCGAACAGAACCTGAAGGAGGTGTGCGCTATTGCAAATGAGGGAAAGCTGAATGTGGAGCAGAAAACTCGCATCATTAACCTAACCCGGAAGGTCAGTTACGGGACCTCGCAGATGGCCGTCATGTACCAGTCCGTCAAAGCTAAAGCCCTCCAATCGCAATATGCCGTCAGAACTCTGGAAAATCAACTCGATCTTTCGCAGCAGCTACAGAACCTTAAGCTGAGTATAGAAGAGTCGACGAAACCTGCCCAGGGATCTTCCTTTGCTGACATGGTAAAGAAAGGTGCCAATAATTTTATCCAGCCAAGTCATGTAAGTTCTGTGGCCATCTATCCCAGTGACAAATTGAAGACCAGCGATGAGACGAAAACCCTTGTCCAGAAAATTATCAGACCCGAACAATTGAAGCTCCACGTGAGAGGCCTGCGCAAGACGAAGAACGGCGGTGTTATCATCAGCACCGAGACGAAGGATGACATTGAGAAGCTGAGACAATCGGTGCAGCTTACCAAATCAGGCCTAACAGTCGACGAGCCCCATAAAAGAAAGCCTAGGGTTGTAATTATAGGAGTGCCGACATCCATGCAAGAACTTGAGGTTTTCACCTGTGTGTACAACCAAAACCTAGCCGAAAAACTTAAGGATTGCAGCATTGAGACGTTTTTGAGCCTAATTAAGTTAAGTCATAAGTCAGGTAAGAAAGACTCGGAGACATGTAATTACATTGTTGAGGTATCTGCAGTCATACGCAAAGCCCTGATATCACAAGACCGAGTTTTTGTAAATTGGTCATCATGCCCTGTGAGAGACTTTACTTTGGTCACACGATGCTATAAGTGTCAGCAGTATGGACATGCGGCCAAGTCATGTCGACAGACCTCGTATACCTGCGGTCACTGTGGTGATCAAGGTCACTCAGTAAAAGAATGTCCAAAAAAGACTGACGAACCAAAATGCGCTACTTGCTTGCATTTCAAAAAGCCAGACAAGCATAACACAGGTGCTGCTGACTGCCCGGCGAAAATTATGGCTGAAAAGAGGTACATCAATTCTGTAGATTATGGAGGCGCCTAAGAGCGCCGTAAATTAGGTATTTTTCTGACCTTTTTATGTTATATTCTTATTTAGACTACCATTATGATAAATAGTTTAATTAATGATTTAGATAATTTCTCTATATCTGAGTCCAAAGTCTGTGAAGTTGAAAACTGCAAACAATATTTATCCGGCTACAAATCTCCACTAACCATAATAACACAAAATATTCGCAGTGTTTTTAAGAATTTTGATAGCTTTAGTACATTTCAGCAACGGCTAAACATAAATTGTGACGTTATTGTTTTAACCGAATGCTGGCTTACCAAACAATATAACATACCACTAATCCCGGGATATAATATGTATAGAAGTACCATAAATTACAACCAAAATGATGGTGTGATAGTTTATGCAAGACATCATCTGAACGTCTCTGTTGAGGAACCTGATATGCACGACTGTAACAGATTGTTAGTTAAAATTGGATCAGATTTTGCGATATTAGCATTATATCGACCTCCGTCTTTTAAAAATACTAGCAATTTTACAGACTCTCTGAATGAGACCTTGCAGAACCTGTCATCCATCAAAAACATGATTTTAATTGGAGATATTAATATCAATATTCTTCCAGGAAGTGCTGATGCTTCTGCTCAGGACTACCTCAACCTATGCGCCTTTCATGGCCTGCTCCCAGCACACAGCTTTCCTACACATCACAGTGGCTCCTGTTTGGATCATATTATGCTTAAATCGAATTTCCCCTCACTTGCACTTGTTGTTAACGCAACAATAACCGATCACAATGCTGCCCTACTAACCCTAAATTGCAAATTACCTAAACAAGGCACTCGCAAAATTTCTAAATTGAATATAAATAGACTTGAAGAAGATTTACGCGTCATCGATTTTGATCCAGTCTATAATTCCGCTGACCCGCAGTTTTGCATGTTGTTTGTAATTGAAAACCTACGAAATGCAATTCAGAAAAACACAGTCGTATCGCAGTTGAGCAACAAAAATCACAACATAAAACCATGGATCACATCAGGTCTTATTCGCTGTATGAAACATAGGGATAAACTGCATATGAAAGCTAAATCTAATCCAGAAAATGTTGTATTGCAACTTTCGTACAAAAGATATCGAAATTTCTGTAATGATCTTCTTAGGAAAATTAAAAGCAACTATGACAAAGTGGCATTGGAAAAGGCTGGAACAAATAGTAAAAAGATATGGACTTATATTAAAGACGCAACGTATACTACAAAACAATATGAGTCATCTTCAAGTTTATTACAAGCACATTCGTCACCAGTGGAATCCGCTAACATAGCAAATAATTTCTTTGTTAATGTGGGTAAATCTCTAGCAGAAAAAAATCTGGGTCAATCCCAAAACATGACGAACTTTCCTTTAACTACTAACGCTGCTTTAACATCCTTCGCGCTGCTTGATACTGACGAGACTGAGGTAGATAGTATAATCATGACCTTGAAAGAAGACTGTGCAGTTGTGTGGTGTATGTGTACACATGTATGTGTGCGCGCGGCGCACGGCTTGCGCGCGCGCACCCTCGTCGGCAGTAATAAATCAGCTTGAGCGTCACACGGTTGTTTCATTGCTTCGCAAACATATCATTTGGCGACGAGAATAATTGTTTACCCGCGTGTGTGTCGGTCAATAGAAGATGAGTTTTATTGGATCATTAAATGTATTTGACCATAAACACCAAGAATGGCAAATATTTTATGGAAAATTAAACCAGTTTATGAAGCTGAATAAAATAACAGGGGGCGACCAAGCGTCCTTATTACTCACGCATTTGTCAGATGAAACATATCGTCTGGCAAGGAACCTGGTTCATCCCAAGGAACTAGACACAGTATCCTTCGAAGAATTAGTGTCGAAGCTCAACGGTCATTTCAAACCCAAAAGGTCGACTTTCGTAGACAGAGCCAAGTTTTATGACGCGGTAATATCCGAAGGCGAAAGTATCGAAGACTGGGCGGCGCGTTTGAGAGGACTCGCCGTATATTGCGAATTCGGCGAGGAGTTATTGGACACTTTGCTACGAGACAAGTTCATTTTAGGCCTAAGAGAAGGGCGTGAACGGGACCGTCTATTTGAGAAGGATTCGGCAAGTTTAACCTTTGCAAAAGCGGTGGAAGTTGCTCAACAGGCGGCATGCGCACGTGGAGCTCGCACCCATGTAATGGGGGATGGCGGGCCAGGAGCGGAGGCTGTGAAGGAAGAACCTGTCTACAGGGTTGGGCAGGCTCGCGAACGGCGAGATTCATCAGCGGTTACTACTTCGACTGCACGTGGAGCCGCTAACAGTGTGCGTTGTTCAGTGTGTGGTTATAAAAATCACGAATCAGTGAAGTGCCGGTTTAAAAATTATGTTTGCCAAAAATGTGGTGAGAAAGGACATTTAAAAAAAATGTGTAAAGGTAACAGTGAAAAATCGAAATTGCATCACCTAGTTAGTGATGAACAGTCTCACAAATGTGAAGAATGCGACCTGTTCAATATGCGGTATGTTAATAGTGATCCTATTATTATTTCAATATTGATAAATAAATTGAAATTTGATATGGAATTAGATTCTGGTTCAGGAACTAGTGTAATTTCAGAAAAGTTATATCTACAACATTTTAAAAATTATAATTTAATTAAAACAGATTTGAGAATGTGTTTGTACAATGGGCACAAAATTGTTCCTATAGGCTATTTCATTTGTACCGTTTCATATTTCAACACGTGCCAGAACATTAGGTTTTATGTTATACAAAATGGCGGACCACCGTTACTAGGCCGTGATTTCATGACTAAGTTTAAAATATATTTTTCTTCAACCGTAAATAACATCAATGTTGATAATCAATGTACAGGGGAGGTGCAGCAGCTGTTAAATGAGTTCCCTGACCTTTGGAAGGACGAACTAGGATGTTTTAATAAGTTCGAAATAGATTTTCAGCTCAAAGAGGGGGCGAGGCCAATGTTTTTTAAGCCGCGTTCTATCCCTTTTGCCCTTAAAAATAAAGTTGAAGATGAGTTAGCAAGACTTGCAAACTTAGGTATTTTAGTTCCCGTAAACTTTTCTGAGTACGCGACACCGATTGTTCCTGTATTAAAGGCGAATGGACAAGTAAAAATAGCAGGCGATTTTTCGTGTACACTTAATAAAATTCTAAAAGTGGATAAATATCCATTGCCGCGCATAGAGGAGGTATTTGCCAAAATTGGGGGAGGGTTGCAGTATTCTAAATTGGATTTAAGTAATGCTTATAATCAATTCAAATTGTGTAGTTCGTCACAGGATCTTACTACAATAAATACTCCTAAGGGACTATTTAAATATACCCGTCTAGTTTACGGTCTTGCTAATGCGCCAGCCATTTTTCAAAGGGCTATGGAAACGTTGTTAGCGGGTATAGAGGGCGTGACTTGTTGGTTAGATGACGTTTGTTGTACTGCTCCCACTCGGGAATTGCATTTGCGTAGGATTAAGGAAATTCTTAAAAGGATGCAGGATGCGGGATTACGATTGCAAAAGGACAAGTGTGCCTTTTTCCAGGACAGTGTCACGTACCTTGGGTACGTAATAGATAAAAATGGGCTTAGGACGTGTCCCAAGAAGGTAGATGCGATTTTAAAAGCGCCGCGTCCTACAAATGTCCTTGAAACCAAAAGGTTCTTGGGCGTCGTCAATTATTACCGTAATTTCGTTCCGAATGCTTCTTCTTTATTAAACCCGTTACACACATTACTGCGTGCAGGCGTAACATGGCATTGGGGTGAAAGTCAGCAAAATGCGTTTGACAAAGTAAAGGAGGAGTTGGCCTCTGTCCGGCTGTTAGCACATTTTAACCCAGACGTACCATTGGTACTTACTGTGGACGCAGGGCCGTCGGGTTTAGGTGCGGTTCTTTCTCACGTTGACAGTAAGGGCTGCGAGCGTCCAATTGCTTTTGCATCTAGGTCGTTATCAGTTAGTGAGAAGGTATATAGCCAGATTCAAAAAGAGGCAACGGCAATCATATTTGGTGTTAAACATTTCCACCAGTATCTTTACGGTAGGCAGGAGCCTTTCATTCTTAAAACTGATCACAGACCCCTTCTATCCATATTTGGCAAGAAAAATGGCGTGTCCGTAATGGCGGCGTTAAGATTACAACGATACGCAATTATATTGTCAGCATATAACTATGTAGTACAATACGTTACTGCTAAAAATAATTTAGTTGCAGATTATTTTTCAAGAGCGCCGTTACCCCCGTCACAACACGTCTGTAAAGGGGAAGAGGAGAACAAAGATATTCCTTTTCTATTTCTTGATGCCACTACGAAACCGGTATCATCCGATGATATAAAACAAGCTACTAAACTAGATACAGTGTTAGCCACCGTGGTAAAATATATGAATCATGGTTGGCCACGTAAAATTACATGCCAATCCGTATTGTCTTATTTTTACTGTAAAACGGATTTGGAAATGAATGACGGGTGTCTGTTTAGGGGGCATAGAATAATAATTCCAAGGATGTACAGGGACAAAATGTTAGAAGAATTACACTCAGCTCATTTTGGCATCGTAAAAACCAAAAGTTCAGCCCGCAGCAGAATGTGGTGGCCGGGTATTGATAAAGACATCGAGAGGTGGATAGGTGAATGTAACGAGTGCTCGCGAGTTCGGAATGCACCGCCCCGCGCTGTCCCCGCACCTTGGCCCCGCCCTCCTCAGCCGTGGTATCGTATCCACATAGATTACATGAGTTTAGGTCAGAATGTTTATTTGGTGGTAATTGACGCGTTCAGTAAATGGCTGGAATGTATTCATATGAACAACGGTACCTCCACAAATGCATTGATTATGAAATTGAAAGCCATATTTTCTACATTTGGAATACCAAACGTTATAGTATCTGATAATGATGCAAAAATTCGGTCCACCGAATTTCACCAGTTTTGTAATAATAACGGTATTAAGCATTTAACTTCCCCTGTTTATCATCCCGCTAGTAACGGTCAAGCGGAAAATTCAGTAAAAACTTGTAAAAAGATGTTAAAATGTATCATAGATAGCAAAAGTATCTCACAGTGTGAAATACACGAGAAATTACTGAGTTTTCTGTTTGAATATCGTAATACTGCACATTGTTCTACGGGAATTACCCCAGCTATGTTAATGTTCGGCAGAAATTTACGTTCAAGGTTAGATGTGATTTTACCATGTAAAAATGAAAATATTAATGACGATAAAGTTAAATTAAAATCAAGCAGAAATTTTCAGGTGGGGGAAGTTATACGGTGTAAATGGTTTACAGGTAGGAAAGCGCAATGGGAATTAGGAAAAATCATAAGAAAATTAGGTATAAGAGTTTTTGAGGTGTATATTGAAAAATTTAATACTGTATGTAAAAGACATCTTGATCAAATTTGTAAACAAAAAGGAAATGTTAATACTAAATCTGTAGATAATTATTGTGATGAATATTTGCCATCTGAGATTTCTGAATGTACGGAGTCCCAGCAGCAGCAGACAGTGTTAAGTTTGCCTACTAATGAGTCATCAACCGCACCACCATGCCCACCATCACCCTCACAGTCAGATATAGAAATACAAGGTGGAGCTAACAACCCTACAGAGGGAAATATTGAAGTTCTGGAGGGACGGGGGGAAGAGGGGTTGGATGTTGTTGCGGGGGATGGGTTAAAGGACAGACAAACAGAACCGGGCAGTGGGACGGCCGAACTCGGTCGTTCCGTTAGGGAAAGAAAGAAGGTGTGTTATAAAAAGTTCTTTTAAATATCCTAATGCATTTATTGTTTTATTGTTATAGAGTATTAAGCGAGTAGTGGTGGAGGAAATGTGGTGTATGTGTACACATACATGTATGTGTGCGCGCGGCGCACGGCTTGCGCGCGCGCACCCTCGTCGGCAGTAATAAATCAGCTTGAGCGTCACACGGTTGTTTCATTGCTTCGCAAACATATCAAGTTGGCTGGGACAACATTTCAAATAAAATTATTAAAAGATTCAAGGACATTTTGGTACCACCACTGACCTATATTTTCCGCATTTGTTTATCTTCAGGACATTTCCCAGAGTGTCTCAAAAAAGCTGTAATTATCCCTGTATATAAATCAGGCAGCAAAGAGCAAGTGACAAATTATAGACCTATTTCTTTACTTCCTTCTATGTCAAAAATATTGGAGAAAATAATAAACAAAAGGTTGTTGAAATATTTGGAAGACAAATCTATTCTGTCTGAAAGGCAGTTTGGATTTAGACCTAAAGTTTCAACTGCCGATGCGGTACATCATCTGACTGACTATCTAGCGCAAGAACTTGACAAGGGTAACCACACAGTAGGAATTTTCCTGGACCTCGCCAAAGCTTTTGACACAGTTTCCATTCCAATTCTATTGCGCAAGCTTGAGATCATGGGTGTAAGAGGCACCCAATTGAAAATATTCAAAAGTTATTTAGAAGATCGTTCCCAGTGCGTAAAGATTGGCGATGTTCTCAGCGCTGTACAAAAAAACTCATTTTTTGGTGTTCCCCAAGGAAGTATTCTAGGGCCCACCCTGTTTTTGATCTACATTAATGACCTTTGCAATCTAAAGCTAGAGCATGGTACTATCATTACTTACGCTGACGACACTGCTTTACTTTTTTCGGCTGACTCAGAAAATGAAGTCTACAAGCTTGCGCAACACGGATTTAATATTGTAAACAAATGGCTTCAAAATAACTCACTAACTCTAAATGCAGAGAAGACAAATTATATTAAGTTTTCGATGCGCAAGCATATATCCAATATCCCCTCAGCGTTGCATGCTCATTGTTGCCCAGTCCCTGCAGATAGCCAGTGTAAGTGTCCCAATATTAAGAAGACTGATAAAATAAAATACCTGGGTATTATAATAGACGAAACCCTTTCCTTCAAACAACATATGGAAGCTCTAAATAATAGAATTCGTAAGCTGATATTCGTATTCAAAAAACTACGATTTATTACAGATCCAAAAATACTTAGGCAAGTATATTTTGCTCTTTGTCAGTCAATTCTAACTTACTGCATTACTTCATGGGGTGGGGCAAGTAAAACTCTGTTATTGCCCATTGAAAGAGCTCAAAGAGCTATTCTCAAGGTGGCTACTTGCCGCCCTTTCCTTTTCCCCACTAACCTCCTGTATAAATCTTGTGAAGTATTAACAGTTCGACAGTTATTTATTATGAGCACTGTACTAAAACAACACGCAGCACTTCCATACAGCACTGAATTTACTAAAAAAAGACGGAAAGATATAGTTTGCCCTCAAAAAAGTACAAAACACGCTTTCACAGCCAAGTTTTATATGTACCTCGGACCGCTACTCTACAATAGGCTAAATGAAAAAGTAAGCATCTACTCTTTAAATCACAATAACTGCAAGAAAATCCTTAAGGAAGCTCTTCAAACTATGCCCTATGAAGATACAGAGAAGTTATTACTTGTGCTAAAGTAAATATTGTCCATATTATTGTTATTTTTTAAATTAGCTTAGTTAAAATAGTATAATTTTATATACCTTTTTACATTGGTACCAATAATATTAATATGATTTATGATTATTTAATCAATTAATGTTACCTCAAAGCGCCTGAAACACAGGATTACCTAGTTCAGGCTCAAAGCATGGGTGAACTTGACATAGATTTAAGAAAAACTGTAAACGTTTACCTCATATATTTTTGAATAAAATTTTATTTATTATTATAATAGTACAATGATCTTTAAAAAGCTTTTTTGCAAATTGCACTTGGAAAATCCTCCCGTGAGAAAACTGCTTTTGTGGTTCCTGGAAAAGGATTGTACGAACTTGTTCGCATGCCATTCGGTCTCACAAATGCACCGGCTGAGTTGCAGAGACTAGTAGATAAACTTTTTGGTCCAGAGTATGATAATTCTGTATTTTGTTATATAAATGATTTAATTTGTATAAATTCCGACTTTATTAGTCATATAGAACAGTTGCATAAAATTTATAAAATATTAAGAGAGGCAGGATTAACCGTAAAATAAAAAAAGTGTAACTTTTGTAAAGATTCGAGACTTCGCTATCTTGGTTTCATTGTTGACAGTAATGGTTTGCGTACTGATCCTTCTAAATAAGTGACAATAGAAAACTTTACACGACCAGAAACAGTTAAACAACTTCAAAGTTCCCTTGGTTTGTATGTTCTTATTATCATAGACTAATTTGTAAATTTTGCTGATATTGCTTCAACTTTGACTAAAATGATAGCAGGTAGTAAAAATTCTAAAAAGTCACTTACTTGGAACGCCGAAGCTGAAAATGCATTCCAAGAATTAAAAAAATCTTTAATAACTTCTTCTGTTTTGTAATGTCCCAATTTCAAAAAACCTTTCTTTTTGCATTGTGATGCCAGTTCTGTGGGCATAGGTAGTGTTTTGAGCCAAGAGGATGAGAATGGAGCAGCAGCAGCATCCCATTGCTTTTTATTCGAGATCCCTTAATAGATGCGAAACAAATTATTTATTTATTTATTTATTTATTTATTTAGGGATAAAAAACAGCAATACATAAACTTGTTATACACTATAAATAAACTTAAAATAAAGGCACTTATTGCACTACCAACACCATTATCCACTGATCACTACTTACATATCGTCGGGGATAGTGCAAAACCGCGAATCTACCATAGGTAAAGGCCGCGTATCTGCATTTGATCTAGTTTTACACGGAAAATTTAAAACTCTTTAAAATCTTTATTTTAAGGGCAATTGGGCTCATTTTTACATAGAGAGTAATAATTGATGTTTTCTATGTATTTTTACCATAAATTATCTGTTACAATTATTAATTTAACCGCTACGCTACTTACGCGGATTTGATTTGACCACAATCTTATCAAAATGGCACCTAACTGTTGTCAGTTGCGCGGTTTTGAAACCAAACAGGTAATTAATTACCTGTTTGGTTTCAAAACCGCGCGATTATTAAATATTTTTTGTAACATTAATGTTACAAAAAATATTTAATAATCAAAGAAAAAAGCGACTTACAGTATCTGATCTTTACAAGCTTTTGAGCGTTGTTCTTCTATTTATTAATCATCATCATTTCAGCCGAAAGACGTCCACTGCTGGACATAGGTCTCCCCCAAGTGTCGCTACATTGACCGGTCCCGTGCGTGCGACTCGCATCCACCGGATTCCCGCAACTTTCACCAGGTCATCGGTTCACTTAGTTGGAGGTCTTCCAACGCAACATCTTCCGGTTCGCGGTGGCCACTCCAGAGTGAGAGGGGGGGGGGGGGGGTTCTTCATCCGGGAATTGTCGACCTTCTTGAAGAAGAGTACCACCACACCATGCATACCATGCTTGTGGCGTTTTCCCCTCGAGTATGATGGAATTAAACAGCTTTTGAAGGGCCTTAAGTACCGGTTTTCCACCCGCCTTCAGAAGTTCGGCCGTAATTCCGTCATCACCTGGTGCCTTGTTGTTTTTAAGCTGTATTCGGAGCCATCCTAATCTCGTACAGGCTGACGTCTGGTATGTCTTAGGTATAGTGTCGGGTCAGTCTAGCTATCGGTACAACATTAGTTATTTCAGAGAGTGCACAGTAATTTGGGTCGGCAACAGAATCATCTGATGAAAAGTCAAAACCTAATTCACTTAGATTAATATTATTGATTTCAGTGCATAACATCCTCTTTAGAAAGATTAGATACCAAATTATTAGTCGAAGTCACAGTCAGACCAGAACATTGTCGTGATCATTAATTTCCAGCAGGAAGCACTAAAAGTGGTTGTGTCACAATAAGCTAAAGCTTCAGTTTCTTTAGCTCTTCTTGATTCTCCGAATTAACAAGACTGGTATTTAGTAAGTTTTTGAGGAATTCTTTGGTATTTTCATCAGGTGCCGATTGCCTACGCAAAATATTTTTTTTAAGCTCCATCAATTTTTCGCGCCTTTTTTTTAAATCGATTAAGGTTGTGACGTGAAGTGTTTCGTCTTTGCTACATGACTCATTCGCCATTTTAATGCTAAAAAAATAAAAATAAAAAACATTTAATCAAATGCATCAGTATAACACGTCAGTTACGCGGTTTCACTGTTCATTAAAGTAAAATCACTTTAATGAACAGCAAAACCGCGTAACTACATAACATGGCCGATTCTTGCTTTCTATTGGTCGAACGAAAGTCACGTCAGCGAGAAGGCTGCCAATCGGGATCTTGCGTGGAATGCCCGCGAAATTGAAAATTGGCTACATTTGTCAGATACGCGGAATTATCCAATGCTAGTTACGCGGATTTGCTCTATCCCCGACGATATGATTAATGGTTATGCTACTGAGTTAAAATACAATAATGTTATAAAGTTATAATAAAAAGAAAAAACGAAAATACATATTTATCAAAATAGAAAGGAAAACAAAATTACGATGCTAATATAGATTCGACTACAAGTACCCTAAATTTGTTAGCAGAAAGGTTAAATATAATATAATGCTCTCAAAATTATCGTTATAAGAATCCACAAGTTTACGCAGAGGAGCGCGAGAACCAGCATTAGAGTGACAGACTTGGCTGAAATTCGTAGTCAATAAACGGTATGGGCGCGTCTGTGTACTACTGTTCTCGGAACAAGGCACTTTATTCGATATTTCAGAGCAATCATATTTATTATGGATAATACCGTGGAGAAACATTGCTCCCAGAAGCAGCCTTCTAGATTCTAAAGAGATCCGGTTATATTTATTTAACAATGTATCATACGAGGCTTGGCTGTGACTACATCTCCAATGCATGGCTCGCAGGAACTTTCCTTGTACTATTTCGATTGAATCACTATACTTTTTATAGAAGGGGTTCCCATCACAGTTGCAAACTCCAGAGATGGCTTAACTAAAGATATAAACAAATATCTATAAGTAGATGGGCGTCTAAAATCTCTACTGTTGCGCATAACAAAACCGTACATTCTAAGCGCGTTGTTGATGATAGTATCTATGTGCGTGTTAAAATGAAGTTTTGAGTCCAATATCACCCCGAGGTCCCGCAGTGAACACACTCTATTTAGTTTTGCGTTATTTATATAATAGTTATATATATCACGGCAGGAAAAACTATAAGAACACTCCCCAATTATTGGCACCATCCGCCGCCATATTGTCTTTCAGTCGTAATAGCACATCGCCTTGCGATACGATTCTTCATTGTTGGTAGATAGGTAGGTGGGTACTGGGTACTGGAAACCACACACTTCGCTTGACTCAAACTTCAAACGTTTATTTCTATTAAACCATTTGGTACAGGCACTTATAAACATTCTAAAGTTGGGCCGTCCGTTCGCATGTGGTTGATATGGAGAAGAACGAACGAAGAAACTCCACACTCTTTTAAATCGTGTTACATTTCTCATTTACACAACTTAATATTGTTCATTTCAAAAACCACTCATAATAACATACTTCAATATTGTTTTTCTCATCGTAAGCTAACGAGACACCTCGTTCGTTGCTCACGCGTCTGTCCTGAGTGAGCGGAAGTCCCCCACTCAGTACAGTTTACTCATTACATAATAAGTTCAATAAAGCTTACAAACAATAGGGACTAGAATAATTCACAATTAATAATTATAATAATTAAACAATACAAATGCAAAGGTTTTATCTAGTTAAAGCTAATTAGTCGCTTCATTACTTTTTACAACAATATTCGATCTTGCTTAGAACCATTTCCGGCAAATTAAAGGATTTAATACAAAGAACACCTAAGAAGTCTTCCACTAATAAATTGTTCTGTAAAATAATCTTGTTACTTTTTTGTTTGTAATTTAGTAATTACAAACTAAAAAGAAACAAACTGATTTAGTTGTAGTTTCAAATTATAAATTGAGCTATTGATCAAATCGTATTCGGCGCCATCTTCCACCTTAATGTGGAGTGTTGCCTCATAAACAAATCTTTAGTGTCAAATGGACAATGATAATTACAAATACCAATTGTCGTAAAATACTTGCTTACTTAATTTTAACTATGGATCTAGCTAGAGACTTTTGTTTATTAAATTACTACACACATCAAAAGTATCTAGGGATCAACATATATTTTTGCAATAACTTTTCTCCTGATTGATATTAATTAAAATTTTCTTTAAGGATTCATCAAATAAAGTGTTTTCGTTTGTCACAGTAACGATAAACCAAGTCACCTTTGCATTAATAAAGAAATTTGCCATTTTCCTAATAAAGGGATTTTTGACATTTGAACCACTAACATTAAAGTTCGAAAAAAAGACTGAAATAACAGTTTTCTTTAAAATTTTATTGGGTAACTTAAACAATTAATAATCCGTGTTTCTACCGCGAACACTAACAACACAAGAACATCGGTTTGGCATACTCAAAATGAGTTCATCCAAATCACGCTGTGGAATGGCCGCCCATGTTCGTTGCAACAACAAAAAAAGGTCTTCTTGCGACTGGATACCCTCCATATTCGGCAGAGCTCTTCTCTGTAGCATATCCCATGCATGCTCAATCGGGTTCAAGTCTGGCGACTGAGCAGGCCAGGGCAGGACATTGATGTTAGCTGCGGCGAGAGTCTGTCTTACAACTCTTGCGGTGTGCGGTCGTGCATTATCATGCATTAACTGAAATAAGGGACCGATTTGCACTTGTAGAGGAACGATGACGTCTGATACAATCGTCTCAGCATAAATTTGAGCGTTGAGGTTGCCTCTGATCCAAATCAACTCAGTTCTTCCGCCGATCCAAATACCCGCCCATACCATGATGGTTCCACCACTATAAGGATGGACTTCCTGGCAGGATTTTAATCGCTGTTGGCGTCCAGGGGTTCTCCAGTGTCGTATACGTCTTGTATCCGGTCTTATACCAAAACGAGACTCATCAGAAAAGCACACGAAACGCCATTGTTCTTCTGCCCAATTTCTGTGTTCAAGAGCCCATTGATATCGAATCCTACGATTGTGCATTGCTATAGGTGGTACCCGTAGCGGTCTTCGGGAATGAAGGTTCACTTCATGCAAGCGGTTTCTGACTGTTTGGTCGCTAATTAAGTTCCCTGAAGAGTGATGAAGCCTCACGGCTAACATCATGGCGGTTATTGTTGGAGCTCTTCGAGTTAAGATTTGAATGTATCGGTCTTGTCTCCGTGTGGTGCAGCGATACCGTCCTCCATGGCGCTCAGCCACGGTACCAGTGCTTCGGTAACGTGTCCAAAGTCGACTGATAACACTCTGACTTGTATTCAGAGCTAAAGCTACAGTACGTTGCCGGGAACCAGCTTCTATCATTCCCACGGCTCTGAGCATTTCTTCCCTGCTTAAATGACGTCGCCGCTCCATAATAACGTTGGTTTTAATCAGTAGTAGGGAAACAGTAGCACTAATAATGTCTTCAATGCGTTGTATGTTTTTATAGGGAAAATATTGACAGCTTATTTTCATCTTTTACTCGAATTTGATTGAGAGTTCCTGATTCAAATTATGAAATGCACCAAAAAGGATCCATATAAATTTATAAAATCACAAATTTATTACAAAGCCACATCTCAATCTCAAGAAATCCGCATAAAAATGCTTGATCCCTAGACATTTTTGATGTGTGTATTTGAAACCACGAACTATCTAAGTACTATTTAAGCCAATAGATGGCGCTTTATTCACCTGTCTATTAATGTAATAATTGTAATATCAAGCAAAGATGGCATCACACATCAATATTAACATGGAATAGATTTTTTTTTTGAGTTTTATTAATTAGATTAAATCTTAACAGATAACGCCTCTTGCGGCGACATATATATCGCAGCGTGAGATAAATTATCTTGGGGCGCGTTTTCACCATTGTCTCTTGGTAGGCTCTCCATAGTCTTAACTAAACACACTTCTTGGTTATACACTCACAGTTTAATGCCCGCCCCAGATTCACTGCCTGGGCGGCCGCGATCGACTCTGCTCACAAGTGGTGTGCGATGCTAGCACCACCACACGGTGTTCACAGTATAACAGTTTGACCAATCAGGAACCTTATTTTTATAAACAATTCAAGCTTAATTATCTAGGTATCTATTGCTAAGAATTCACTTGCGACGACATATAAATGTTGTTTTTTATTTTTTGTAAAAGTTATGGCGTTACATTTGGGTAAGCTCAGCAAGAGCTTATTGGTACAATAAGTAGAAAGTCGATCTAAGTCACTTTGAAGTAATAAACAATCTTCGATACTTTTTATAGTTTTGTAATTTTTTAAATCATCTGCGTATAGTAGAAAGTTAGAATGTTTGAAACAACCAATTATGTTTATTTTTATTATTTATTATTATTATTTATTTTATTTAATTATTATTTATAAATATAGTAAAGAATAAAGGACCCAAAATTGATCCCTGCGGGACTCCGGAGGTGACTAAAATTAGCTCAGATTGATAGCCATTAATCACAACTTTTTGAGTACGGTTTGTTACGTAAGATGTGAACCAACGCAGCAAATTTCCGCGAATATTATTAAAAGCAATTTTTTCTAATAGCAATTCGTGATCCACCTTGTCAAAAGCCTTCTGGAAGTCCGTGTATACAGCGTCGGTTTGTAGACGATTGTCCATGTTTTCAAAAAGATTACCAACATAAATGAGTAAATTTGTGTAGGTGGATCGTTGTCGGACAAAACCGTGCTGTTGTTTAATTATGGACCTAATATTTCGTTATAAACTAACCTCTCAAAAAGTTTTGACAAGGTGGACAGAATAAAGATCGGGTGGTAATTTTCCACGTCATGCTTGGATCCCTTTTTAAATACTGGAGTCAAATGTGCTAGTTTCCATACATCCGGAAAAACTTTATTTCAGATTTACGAAATCAAGTCATCAAACGAACATGCCCGACGCACTGCACCAGCGCGGCAGCCCCAACAACGCCCTGAACGCGTTGTTGTACTGGACGCGCAGAGCGCTAAACGATCGTTGCGTATAATGAGCCCACAGGCTGCACGAGTAAAGCGATGTACAGTGCGCTCTAAAGAGTGTTATTTTAACACTCGCAGCACAACGCTTGAACCTGTGAGCTATCATATTTGCTCTGATCAATAACGCCCTACGCTCTCTGTCCATATCCTCGTCATCACGTAGGTGTTCAGTGACCATGTGCCCAAGAACAACAAAAAAAACCCCACACAACACACAACAAACAAAAATACATTAATAAATACATAAATACATTTGTTGAATAACACATGCAAAGAATCACACAGTTGATCAGCGACACGTTTGAAAAACGAGGATGGGATACCGTCAGGCTCAGGTCCAGGACCTTTTGTGGAGTCCAGCGATGTGAGCTCATTGTGGATTTTTGAATGGTTTATAGTTAGTTAGTTGCGCGGGCAACAGCTAGTATTTATATAAATACTAGCTGTTGCCCGCGGCTTCGCCCGCGTAAAGTTCGGTAACCATCCCACTGGATCATATTAAAGGGATAAATAGTGTCCTACATGTTAATCCAGGTTATGAACTATCTATGTGCCAAATTTCATAATCATCACAATCACCATCACTATCACAACCACCATCAATAACACAATCACCATCACAATCACAATCACCATCATCATAGTCATCGTAATCACAACCATTATCATCGTAATCACAATTATCATCATCACAATCTCCATCCTCGGTATCACTATCACAATCACCATCACCATCGGTATCACCATCACTATCGGTGTCAGTGTGTCACCATCATCTTTATTACAATTATCATTATCGTTATCACAATGATCATCATCATCACGATCACCATCACTGTCACAATCACTATTACAATCACAATCACTATCACCATTACAATAACCATCACCATCGCTATCACCATCACAATCACCGTCACGATGACTATCACAATCACCTTCACCATCACTATCACCATCACTATCACTATCACAATCACTATCAAGATCACCATATTATCACAATCACCATCACTATCAGCGTCATTATCACCATCACTGTTATCACAATCATCATCATCAGTATCATAATCATCATCATCGTAATCACAATCATTTTCATCGTAATCACAATCATTTTCATCGTAATCACAATCATCAGCATCGTAATCACAATCATTATCATCGTTATCACAATCATCATCATTATCACAATCACCATTATCGTTATCACAATCATCACAATAAATCAACAATAACTCTGCATAGAAGTCAAATCCGCCATCTTCTGCATCTCAAAATAAATACCATTTTCGTAATCTGCACCCCTGATAATCTCAGTATCGACACCCATATTGATTTTTAGACATTTCAACCCCATCGCACCCCAACAGGGAATGAAGGCATTTCAGGTCCGCCACATCAAATCTTAAAATCATTGTTTTTGTAATACACCCGACCCGATACACCATACAAACAATAGCGATGTTGATTTTTAGACTTTGTCACCCCATTTCCCCCTCTTAGGGGTTGAATTCTGAAAAAAACCTGAAACTCATGTCTACTCATCTATCAATAGGAGTACTCCTGTGAAGTTTTTAATAAAATAGTCTAATTAATCTTATTTCCCCATACAAACTTTAGAGCCCCGTTTCACCCCCTTAGGGGGTGACTTTTGAAAAACCCTTTCTTAGTGTACCCCTAGACCACTTCAAGAACATATGTGCCAAATTTGGGATCTCTAAACTCAGCGGTTTAAGCTGTGCATTGATTTTTAGACTTTGTCACCCCATTTCCCCCTCTTAGAGGATGAGTTCTGAAAATCCCTGAAACCCGTTTCTATTCATTTATCAAAAGGAGCACTACTGTGAAATTTCGAATAAAATAGTCTAACTAATCTTGTTTCCCCATACAAACTTTGGAGCCCCGTTTAACCCCCTTATGGGGTGAATTTTGAAAAATCCTTTCTTAGTGCACCCATAGACCACATAAGGCACCTACTTGCCAAATTTGGAATCTGTAGACCCAGCGGTTTGGGCTGTGCGTTGATAGATGAGTCAGTCAGTCAGTCAGTCAGTCAGTCAGTCAGTCAGTCAGTCAGTCAGTTTCTTATTTTATATATTTAGATTACTAATAATGTCACTACCGCTATGGAAAGTAGAAGGAGGTACCCAATTATGAATATCGAGTGTAGATGGTTCATACACGGATTTAAAGTACGTTGCAAAAAGTTCACAAATATCGCGCGGGTCACAGCAGGAAGTGTTTCCCAATTTGACATTAGATGGAATCCCAACACAAATACAAATCAAATTATGTAAAAACAATCCATCACGGGATGTTCGAAAGCATATCCAAGTAAGCAATATAGACGCCATCAGGTGTTTTTGGCGGTATGTAGACAGCACTGATAAGGTGATTGAATTAATAGAAATTCTAAATGGCTGTGTAAAGAGTTGCCGAATAGGTTGTTCATATACAAAGGTTGAAGTGTTTTTAAAATGGCAACAAGAACTCCTCCACTTTCGCGTTTAGCAGTGGCTGCGCGATCCCTATCACAACGAAAAACGATGTAGCGCTCGTCTACAACCTCACAATCTGCTATGTCGGGTACAAGCCAACTCTCCGTTAATACGATTATATCATAATAATGTGTTACTCAAAATATTCATAAAAATCGTCTGAAGTTTGCCACGAATGCTCCTGCAGTTCTGATAATAAATACACAGCGATTCAGCCATTAGGAAGGAGATATTTAATAATATGATGTTTGTATAAAGCACAGATACTTAGAGATGCAGCCCGGAGAGATAAGCTCGGAGCCACAGTTAACAAAGAACATAGAGAAATATGAGAAAAATATATTACTGATTCGCATGAGTAAAGAAAGTATTCGTAAAGGGATCTTATGTAGTCGATTGCAACAAAATAAAAATAAAAATAAAAAAAAGAATTTATACAGTTCAAAAAAATACAAAAGTTTAAAGAATTACATATTATCTTTAGCGGTAATATCGTCAGCAATATTAAATTTGTGGAAATCCTTACTATTACGAATTGAAAAGATTTTGGAAATATCAGTTCGGGGCGTACCAGAATCGTGGAATGCTTGACCCAGCAGTGTTTAAACTTGTGCTTATTGGCCTCAAGGCGACATTCACGAAAGAACAACTTTTTCTTTAGAGTTAAGTGCTCATTTATGTATATTGTATGCGAAGTACCAGCTATGCCGACTTGTTCTGACTTCATACCCTTTGCCAAGCGATAGGCGCTCACTACGTTGTCACGAAACGACACTGAAGAGAACCTCACCACAATAGTTGTGGGCCTGGCATTATTTAAAATGTTCTGTGCAACGCGATGTATGGAAACAATATCAGTTTGTTTGATCGGAAATTTTATTTTGTCCCCTATAGATTTAATAATCGTGATCAAGTTGTCCCCACGCCTCTCCGGGACATTCGATATTTCTATATTACAGGCTCTAGCCTGTTACTCCAACACGTCTATTTTGGCCTCCTTTTTTTTTTTTTTTTTTTTTTCGGATGGGAAATCATCAAATGAATTCTCCCGCTCTGGGCGGAGCAGGAGGGAGTGTCAGACTTTTACTGACTAAAACCCATCCATGTTCCTTCATCGCCCTTTGTGTTCCGGGGCCACGGTATCTCTTTCGAATAGTCCCGCAACCCCGGCAGGCATCGGTCCTTGCGGACCCCTTCCTTTTTGCTGACTCTCTTTGAGGCGCGCGTGGAACACGAACGCGCCGTCGACACGTCCTGTCGTCATGAGACGGACGGACGGCGAGCTAGCCCATAGCCCACCGTCCACAGGACCGCGCCTACGGTGGCCGGGGGCCACGTGGTGGCCCCCGACGCCCGGGGCGTCTCCCGCGGCGGCCGGGACGCTGTGAGGCTCTCTCCCTCTCACGTTCCGCCACCTCCTTCTCTAGCATTACTGCTTCGCAGAAGGAGGTGACGGCGTCCCATTCCGTCTCGCTCCGGACCATGGCTTGCACCAGGGCCGGACGCGAGTGGTCGCCGCCGCCAATCGCCGCTTCGAGGACACGGCGGTGCTCCGCCCACGCGGGGCACACCTCCACCGTGTGCTCCACCGTGTCCTCCGGTCGATCCTCGCAATGGAAACACCCGGGCGTTTCCTCCCGCCCGATTCGGTGCAGGAACCTCCCGAAAACACCGTGTCAGGCGGAAGGTGAGGACGCCGTGGCGTCTCTCTAGCCACTCCTCAAAGAGGGGACTTATCGCCACTATCGTGGCGTGCCCTGCACGGGGTTGCGACAGTCGCTCTCTCCATGTCGCCATGAGATCCCGCCGGAAGTCTGTCCGCTGAGCGACAATTTGTCGCGGCAGCGGAGTTTCCCCCCGGCGAAGCGCCTCCGCGCGCCATTCATGCAGGCGCGCGAGGACTATCGCCTCCAGATCCCATGGCGGCAATCCGGCAAGGAGGCACGCCGCCTCGCGGGCGATCGTGCGGTACCCACGGGCCAGCCTTACGGCTACCACCTTTTGGGGCGCGTTCAGGTAGTGGGCTGCACGCAGCCTCAAGGAACGCGCCCACACCGGGGCCCCGTAAAGGGCCAAAAATGGACCGCACGACTCCCGCGTAGAGCCTCCGGCAGGAGGCGTTCGGCCCCCCCCAGGTTGGGCAGGAGCCGCCTGAAGGCAGCCCCAGTCCGTTCCAGTTTGGGGGCCAAACGTCGGAAGTGCTCCACGAAGTTCCACCGGCTGTCGAGGACGAGTCCTAGGTACTTCAAAGTCGACTCGACACCGATGGATACCCCTCCTACCGTGAGTAAGGATCCCGGAGGTGGCGCATTCCGAGGCCCATGAAAGCACATGGCCTCGGACTTGTGCAATGCCACCTCGAGACCCAGTTGCCGGATCCTCTCAACGACTATCGCAACCCCGCGTGTCATAGCTTCGGCCGCCACCTCGTGCGACCCCCCCTGTGCCAGCACCAGCGTGTCGTCAGCGTAGCAAACTACGCTGACACCACTAGGGAGGTCGGCGCGCAGCACCCAGTCGTACCCGATATTCCACAAGGAAGGCCCTAGAACCGATCCCTGTGGAACACCGCACGACATCTCTCGCCGGTTCCATTCTCCACTGCGACCGGGGTAAATGACTGCCCTGTCCGTCAGGTAGTCCCCGACCACTCGACGGAGGTAGGTCGGCACCCGGTGATACCGGAGTGCCTCCCTTATGCAGCTCCAGGGCATGGAGTTGAAGGCGTTGGCGATGTCGAGAGACACCGCCAAGACAACCCCACCCCTGCACACCGCATCCCCCGTCGTGAGGGTTCTCACGCGCATGATGGCGTCCACCGTAGAGCGCCCCTTGCGGAAACCAAATTGGTGTTCCGTAAGATCCGGCCCCGTCCCCGTAAGGTGCTCGGCGAGGCGGTTTGCAATGACTCTTTCAAAGAGCTTGCCCACCTCGTCGAGCAGCACCACGGGCCGGTATGCGGACGGAGAGTCCGCAGGGCGCCCCGGCTTCCGAATGAGGACCAGCTTCCCCGTCTTCCAACGAAGCGGGAACTGGCCTCTCTCCAAGCATGCGCTTAAGAGCCCCTCCAGTCGGGGCCCGAGAGCCTCCAAGGCCAGGACCCAGGCTTTGCCAGGCAAGCCATCGGGTCCCGGGGCGGTATTTTTGGCACTGAGCCTGCGTACCGCCACTCTCAGGTCTACCCCAGTCACTTCCGGAGTGTCGTCGTCGTCATCCTGGTGGTCCGCTTCCAGCACCACAGGTGGCGGAGCCATAGGCGGGGGGGGATGTTCTCCCCGCGTAGGAAACAGAGTGCTCACCACGTCCTCCACGAGCTCAGGCCGGAGACTCTGCGTCAGTGGGGGGGCCCAGGTGCGGAGTTTATCCCGCACCATCTTGTAAGGGCGCCCCCACGGATCTCTGTCGAGAGTCCCCAGCAACTCCTCGCGGGCCAGATCCCTGGCCCGCAGGACAGCCTCGCGGAGGGCGGTCTTCGCCGCTCTGTACCCCTCATAGAGCTCCGCCTCGATGGCTGCCGCATTCGGTGGGCGAATGCGGAGCCTGCGATGCCTGGCGTACAGGTGTCTCGCAGCCACGCACGCCTCGCGCAGAGACGTCAGCTCTCGCGACCACTAGTACACCTGACGTCGGGCGCTTCCTGGCCGGACTCGGGGCATTGCCACGTCGCATATATCGGACATGGCCTCCTGGAACCACCCTGCCTCATTGTTAATGTCGGCAGGCCTGTCCGGTGATGTCACCCAGGCCTGCACGATCGAGGCTTCCAGGAGGAGCTCCCGGTCCAGCTGCTTTAGCGCCCAACGCGGACCACTCGGGGCCTGTTGGACCGGCGCGCTTGAGGTCTGGGTGGAGACGTCGAACCGGATGTACCGGTGGTCGGAATAGGTCTCCACCCCCTCCATGACACGCCAGTCAATGACACGCGGCGACAGAGCGGGGCTAGCGAACGAAATGTCCACCACCGACTCGCCCCGCATCCGCACACACGTGGGGACAGAACCCCGATTTAGGACTTCCAGGCCCTTCTCCAGGGCCCAGTCCTCCACCATTCTTCCCCGCACGTCTGTGCAACGGGAACCCCAAGCCAAGTTCTTGGCGTTGAAGTCCCCGAGGACAAGTACGGGGAGGGATTGATTTCCGACGACGACACTCAACTCCGCAAGGGAGTTGTGGAACTCGGCGAGAGTTCGGCTCGGGGAGAAGTAGACTCCCACCACGACAATCTCCCCGAACCGTGCTGCTACGCACCCCCGACCCCTCCTGACACTTTCAAGGGTCGGGGTGCCGGCGGCGGCCGACGACACAATGGTCACTGAGCCGCTAAGGTCCGCCACCCAGTCTTCCCTGGGCAGGACAAAATACGGCTCAGCGACCACAGCGATGTTTATCGACCACTGCGCCATGCTCTGGAGCAACAGATCCTGAGCACAGGCGCAGTGGTTGATATTCGCTTGGAGGAAGCGTAATGGGGCCGTTATTGGCACTCCATTGCCGCTTCCTCCTCCCTGGCCCCTTGTGAGGGCCCCACTGTGGCGGCGACAGCGGCAGCGGCGGCAGTTGCGGCTGCGGCGGAGGCGACGGTGGCGGTGGCGGCGGAGGGCTACCCTTGCCTCTGGTGGCTTTGGTGGGTGGAGCGCAGGCCTTGCTCCCAGCCCGGTGATCGGCCGGCTTGCCAGCCGCCGCACATGCACCGCAGTGCGGCGTGGCGCAGCAAGCTGCGGACATGTGACCCGGCTGGCTGCAGCGGAAGCAGAGGCCGCTGCGGTCAACCTCCGAGGCGCACTGTACTGACACGTGGTGTCCCACGTGGCAGCGATAGCACCTCAGAGGTCTGGGCTCCAGCAGCTTCACCTGCGCTGAAACCCAGCCCACCAGTAGCCTACGGCCCTCCACTATAGCTTTGGCCGCCGTCACAGGGCAGCATACCGTAACGGTATACATACCCGTGAGGTCCGGGCGTAGGGCGCCTGCCCTGACCTGCTCAGCAGGACACCCACCGGACCTGGCGACGGCGGCCACCACCTCCTCCTTGGTCACCGAGTCGTCCAGACCCAGAATGCGCAGGTCTGCGCATCTCACGGGCCTGGACACTCGGGCCTCGTCCGCGTTTAGGGACGCTCTGAGCTTTTCCGCCAGAGCGTCAGCGGACGAGCCGCTGGTTTCACCGGGGATCTCCAGCATGCGTGCCCCCGTCGCGGTGACCTTAAGCCGGAGGCCCCCGGTGATCCCGAGCTCCCCGAGATCCACCGTCTCCTTCGCCTTCGCCAGCAAATCGCGGTAAGACACGCCCCTCTTTTCCGCTTCCGGCTGTAGTGTTATCACTACAGCCGCGGTCTTCGGGGCGCGGAGCCTAGCCGCGATTTTTCGCGCCCTCTGCTGGCGCTGCCGCTCCTCCTTTCGGGCCTTTTTGGCCGCCTTTCGCCCCTTCTTTCCCTCCCTGACCACCTGCCATCCGGCTTCAGCCGAGGGAGGTGTAGGGGGCTGGTGGGGCGGTGGTGGCGGCGGCGGCTGCCTTGCCGCAGGCACTGGCCCATTCGCCGTAGGCACTGGCGTTGGCGCAGTGTCCACCTGTGCAGCCGCCTTGCCCTTCCCTTTTTTGCCCCCCTTTTTAGCCGGTGCCGGTTTCGCCGGAGCCGGCTTTTCGGGGGGAGGGGGCGCCACAGCCCTGCTGGAGGGCTGGCTGGACGGCCCCGGTCCGGGTGCGGTAGCCGCAGCAGCCGCGTAGGAGGCCGCCTTCGGACCCGTGGCTGCCTTGCTTGCCGCCAGGGGGGGGCGCAGGACAATTCCCTCCAAGACGGCGAACCGCGCCTGGAAGGAAGCCAACTCCTGTCGAACCAGGTTCAGGACCTGGTTCTCCACCGGCAAGGGCTGGCCTTGTCGCTGCTGCTGGTGCTGGTGGCCCCCGTTTGAAGGCGCCACGCGGGAGCCTGACTTACGCAGACTTGCCAGGTCCGCTTGGAGCTTCGCATTCTCCTGCTGGAGAAGCTCCGTGGCGGCCGTCAGGCGGGCCACCTCCTCCCGCAGTTTGGCCACATCTCCCTCCGGCGAAGGAGGTGGTGGAGGCCTCGCAAAGTTGGCCTCCGCTGCCGCCATGATGGAGGCGGAAGCCACGGGTATGGCCTTGAGTTTAGATGAAGTCTTCATCTTCAAGGCCACGCCCCTTATTGCGGCTTCCACCTCCTTTGCGAACCTGGCCTTACGCTCCGCATCGGAGCCGCCAGGTGCACCCACCTCTTCGCCAGACCCGCGAGCAGTCATGCCCCTCCCCCTGCCCCTGATCCCACCCCGCTTGTTGGTGGGGATCTTTCTGGCCGAGGCCTCCTCCTCCCCGGATGATGACGCTTGGTCGCCATCCTTCCTGGACCGCTTGCGGAAGAACTTGCCGTTCTCCGCAGCAGTCCCGGCCCTCACGCGGCGGGAGCTCTCTGAGCCTCCCGCGCTCACATCGCGAGATACGAGGTCGGACTCCGACCCCGCATCCCTCCTCTGCTCTTCCTTGCCGTTACCGGCGGTGTTTTTGGGTTTATTAGTTTTTTCCATAATTGTTCCCACGAGTATGGGGGAAATATTCTCAATCTAGGCAGAGACCCCTGTACCTGGAAGGGCAGATTTTGAGTATTTATTACTCGCCAGAGGGTCTGCAGGTACCCTGGCGAGGGTGAGCACTAGCGACTGATTCGTTCCATGGGAACACCCGTCAGCCATACATCCCCTCGCGGTGCGCCGCCGCTTGGGATTCGGGGTAACTTTTTATAGAGGTTTTCTACCTCGCAGTCCGGGCGGTTAAGCCAAGACCCTCGGTCCCTATCGAAGCCGCGAGACGTGATCCACAGCACTTCGACAATGGGATTACGAGACTGACGGTGACAAAGAAGGACGCATCCTACTCTGTCTGCTCGGAGGCAGGGTGAGTGCACACCGAGCCCGCCCTCACTCCTCTGCTATGCCCTCTGCTGTACAGAGGGTCACGCAGAGGAACGCACCGGTGGTCCTGGCAGGACCCCACCCATGTCAGAATAATTAGCCGCGGCAGTAACTCTCCCCGAGGGATAAAAGGAAATTCTCATTTCCTCTCATTCCCCGGAGAAGGATACTGCCGCGCCCAGGGTGCACCGGCCCAGCAGCTGCTCTTCCCTCCAGACGTATCGAGAGGGACCAGCAACCGCCAGACACACGTGGAGGACTTCTGACATCGCACCCCCTATTTTGGCCTCCTTACGTTTAGATGCCAATGTACGTTTAGATGCCAATGTATACGTTTTTACAATAAACTTCCGAGCCATATTCAAACACTAAGCCTAAATAATTTTAAATCGTTTATAAAACGGAAGTTATGCCTGAAAGCCTACTATCATGTTAATCACTATCTCGAAGATAAAAAGGCTTGGGATTAAGCTGCTCCAATGAAATTTGCTTTGTGAATGTCTAAATTTCGGACTTCGCTTGTTTCTTATTAATTCCTTTCTTTTACACTTACAATATAAATATGTCTGTATATTAATATTATCGTCGACTGAATTTTGGCATGTTACTTAATTTCTAGACTTTAAAGTGCAGGATGACATGTTCTATAATTGATAAAATTTCATTTAAAAGAAAGTGTTAGGTACCGTACCGAACCTTGAGACTGGTACCCAGTATGTATCTAGGACCTTGTAAGTGTGCATACTAGTTGGGTTGAAACAAAACAACTGTATACTGATCAGACTGATCTATAGTGTAAGGTATATTTCCAAAAAAAAACACAGGACCCAACCAAATCGAGGTAACGTAACCATAGCGACTTCTGATTCGCCGACACCACCATCTAGTAACGTCCCTGGCAACTTTAATCAAATAAGTATAATTTGTTTGACCTAATGAGCAGTTTGATTCTGAACAGAAAGATTGCCTTATAAATTTTTAATAATATAAAGAAATTTTGATGTGGTTGATGTGCCCTGATGGTTGATGTGTCCTTCTATCTGGCAGAATCTTGATGCTCCGAAATTTATTTGGCATAACACACTTGGCATAATCTTCTTTAAACGAATATTTTTAAGGCGTAAAAAATATTTAATATAGTTACTAAAAAAACCTAAGTTTGAGGCTAGGTATGAAAATCAATGTGATATTTTTTTTGAAAAACTACAAAGTTATTTAAAATTGAAAAAGATGTTATAAAACAACAGGTTATAAACAAAATTATCATAAATAAATAATATTAAACATTGTTTACAAAAGATTTACCAAGCCAAATTAAAACTTATGAGTCAACTTATCAAAGTTACATAGTAACAAAGTTATGAAATTAACAATGTACAGAACATTATTGTAAACAATAGACTCATTAGTTAAAATGTTAATTAATTAATAGTGCAGTGATGACCATGTACCCCAGGCTGACCTACTTCAAGTCCCTGTTCTACGGCGACAATTGTAATGTAAAAAAACTATGTTGGGAAAATTTACTGTTTCCATACAAATAATAGTAATATAGAATAAGTGTGTTCAAAATAAAAGGGTATAAATAGAAATCTCGGGCACCAGGAGCACACTAAAAAATAATGCCATGGATAACTCACCTGCAGGAACCGGTACTTTTAATCTTCAAGCGGGAGGTGATTTTCAATCGACCACAATTTGAATTTTCGCGCCTTAGCGCAATTACAACTCAGCTCAGATGTCAGATCTCGGGGTCCGCCCTTTTCACCCTATTGGTTAAAAATTGGCAATCGCAGCAAATAAATATAGTGCTCAAACCAGGAAATAATTTACACCAGGGTGTTGAAACTATACCTGAATTGAAACCCACAACAAGATTATCAAAGATCCCTGTAGTTCTTCGGGAAACGAGAATTTACCGGAACGCGCCAAAGCCATCGACCAATGACCATGCTTGTCCAATCACAGGCGCCGGATTGGTTTACTGTGTTGCCAGGCGAAGATTGGGTTCTCTAACATTGCAAATGTTCCAAAGTTGAGGAAATACTTGTTGTGAATTCAAACGTCGTTTAGTAATTAATATTCCAGCTAGATTCATTGTAAGTTACTCAGTAATATTATTTCGACTGAGTAAGCTTTATTTGCTGTGGTACGAGTTCGCTTTCAAAATTAAGATTGGGAAGAATTCCTATATTCCGGGAGTTAGGTCGGAATTGGTAATCGAGGCGGGTAACCCCAAGCTCTTGAGAGGTTGACGTGGAATTGACGAGGACTCCGTTGTTGTTGAGAGAATGATTATTTTATTTTACATTTAACGACGCTAGTCGTAATTCCTTTATAAGTTTTGGTTTTATCGTAAGGTTAAAATAGAATATTCTCGAGCCTAGGAATTTTCCGAAGGAATCCAGATGGACCTTAGGCTTGAAATTTTGGCTTACAAGAGAGTAACAGGGTTGGCGGGGTCAGACCATCTGAACGTATTCCAGATTCTGGAACAATCTCGATGATCTGAACGAGAACCTTAAAAACCTTAAGAACTTTAATTCAAGAATTTAAAACCGCAAGAATTTAAGTAACCTCTGGGAGGTTATTCTGAATTTTCGAAGACCAGTAGCGGTGCCACCAGTCCATGCTGGCCGACTGGCGAGGGACGTGCTGGTCAATCTGCCACTGATACATCGGCGGCGCTGTCCGGGCTGTTGGCTCGTTGCCTGAGCGGAGCACTCAGTCAGGCCAGCGATTTTAACTAGAACGCAAGGGACACAGCTAGGTCGGTGCATCTTTTCCGTAATATTAATATTAACAGTGGTATTATTCTGTAGGGACTTGTGAAGCCTAGTGAACGCTTTAATTAGGGAATCCACCCCCACACACCAAAGAACCCATTTTGTTTAAGCGACCCCTGTCGCTGAGTTAGTTTATGTTTATTCCTAATAAGTTATTTCTTGTATGTGTAACTTTCGTTTTTTTTATTGCACAAAAAATACGGAAATATTTTGTTTTATTTATTTTCTTTGCCACGTGGCCCTCCAGGGCATCATTTAGAGAGGTCTACGTGACAAGGGGTCAATAAAAATCAACCGTTTTAGTTTATAGCTATTTTTTATTTCCCGTAGGGTGCGTCAGGGCACATCAACCACATTTCTTTATATTATTAAAAATTAATAAAGCAATATTTCTTTTAAACTAATGAAATTTTATCAATTATAGAACCTGTCATCCTGCAACCTGCACTTTAAAGTCTAGAAATTAAGTAACATGCCAAAATTCAGTCGACGATAATATTAATTTACAGACGATAATATTAGGTCACCGGTCGGACTAAATGTTCGGGGGGGCGCCACGCGGCTGGATCAACGCCATCACCTTACAGCGTCCATCACGTTGAAATTCCACCAGGGAAGATTTAAATCCTTGTTAAATTTAGGATAGGGGCGGCCGTTCAAGATAAAAATACTCGAAAGAAAAAGAGCGAAAGAACGCCAATCGGTTGAAACAATATAATAATTTCATTAATGGAAACCGCAACTTAGACAAAAAAATGGTGACCGACGCCGTGTACATGTAAGATTTTATAAAACTCACCGTTCTTTCAAAGGTTTCCATTATTGGGTTGGATCCCGTAAATTTGGACGTCAAAACTCCTGTAACAATGTGAGAATCGAAAAGGTTTTAGGAACAAAATTCCATAAAAAATTACAACGAGGAGATTTCAAAAAAATCATAAATAATCCAACTCACCATCAAAAATTGAAGAACGATTAAATGAATTCGCCAAAAAGTAACAGAATACCACTACTTTTGGGTCATGAATGTCATGATGCCATGGGAAAAGGCAAAAAAAGTTTTGATTTATTAGAGCTCCAAAAACAACGCCATCACTCTCAGAGGTAAAAGCCGAAAACTGACAACTGACAATCTATCGGAAACGTCAAACTCCATTTCTGTCATCTGACAGTCCAATCAGTGTTACCGCTCTATCAACCCTAACATCCGAATCAACGAAATTTTTATTAAATGGTAACACTACGACTGTGCCTTCAAATTAATGTCGAAAAATCACTTAACATGTAACGAACTTAAAAGCCTCGTTACAAGCCCCACCCGATTTTTTTACCTTTGAAATCGTTGGTTATTCAGAATGACGTTGCTGACTTTTAGTAAAATTCGTTTAGTGTTCATTTGTATCATAGGCTGCCAAAAAAACAGCGAATGCTAGCACAAAATAAACGTGAGTTTATTTGCCTCAAAATCATCTTCGATGAATTGCGTTTGGCTGCGAGTCTGACTGGAGCACGACTTTCCTGGCCTAAAGCCGGGTTGCTCAGCGATAAGGTTTGGTTTGATCACAGGGGTAAGGCGATTGAGTAAAAGACTTTCAAAAAGTTTAAATGTGTGGTATAAAAAGGATACGTAACTTTTTTATCCGGCTTAATCAATCTTAGAAAGAAGAAAATCCAGAAAACATCTACTGGTTCGAGGTGTTTTAATAATACAGTACCTAGTATCGTCGAAACTTTTTTAGGGTACCGCTTTTCAATATTTGCGTCTCAAATAAAATTATGTACCTACAAACCATTAAATATTTATCGTCCATAAAATAAATAACTTACCCGTATTTTAACTAGCTGTTGCCTACGACCTTTGTTTGCGTGAAATTATTATTTATAAAAATGACTTCTCTTTTTTTTTCAAATTTTGTTACCAATTCAAGGTTTTTTTTTGTACGAAACCTTAATTTTAATGTATAATTCTAAAATAAAAGTAGCCTACGTAAGACCTTAAAACGTCAGTTACCCTCCAGTAAACGTCCCGTCTAATAAACTAAAGAACTCTGCTAAAGTTCAGCAATCTCCTTTAGCAGGCAACGCGTCCCTCTCCCTACAACGTATATACGAGTACTTGGAGGTGTGACGGTGCACGCAACCCACGATTTTTCACGATTCCAAACTTTTATTTAACGTGCACATTGAGCAAGTAGTAGCAAAAGCTTCGAAGTCACTGGGTTCACTGTTTCAAGAAGGCCAAAACCCTTAAGATTCTCTATTGGTCTTTTGTCAGAAGTCATCTTGAACATGCGTCACAAAGAAACCCGTGATAAGCCAAATACATAATTCATATTCAGAGTTTACAAAAAAAAAAGATTAGTTCGTTTTCTGCTACGTATACCACACCATTCTCACAATTACATAAATCTTAGCAAGAAATTCCATTAACAGCAACTAGACTTCCAAAAGAGGAGGTTCTCAATTCGACTGTTTTTTTTGGGTTCCTCAGAACTTTCGATAGGGTGAACCGATTTTGATTATTCTTCTTTTATTTGAAAGCTAGCTACTATTTCGTGTGGTTCCATTTCGATTTGGTTAAGATTTGATGCTGATCATCGGAGATATACAATGGAACTCTTCAAAAATAGACGGCAAATCTGCAGTGATTGCTGGAATCGCTTGGATGTTTATTGTTTATATAACATCATGACGTAACATCACGCCGGTATGCTCTGAGGGGATACGCAGAGGTGTACAATACACCCGGATTTCGACAGGATTAGGTGTGTTAAGTTCCATTTATTGGGAATAAGCCTATTACCATGACATGTATTGTTTTTTTTATTTTATAGGATGTACTTCAAGGGTAGTTTGATGAAAGTTTGGTTAGGTTCTGATTATGGGATCCATGACGAAGTAACGGAACTCTTCAATTCTTAGGAGCAAATTATGTCCACGTTGGAATATCATTCTCTGTTTAGAGAAAAAAATCCTCGCGTTATATCTTTTAAAAACAGCAGGTACTTCGAAAAATCAACAAGAAATTTACTAATGCACAAAATCTAATCTGAATGTGAGTAAATGTGGTAGTAAATTATTTCTCTAATAGGTATTCTAAACCGAGAAATGATATAACCAAGATAATATTCGGTTTCAGCATCTTACTTTGATCCCGTAGCATTAATTTACATTTCATATTTATTTATATTTAATGTAAAATAAATTCATGAATATTTGTTTGGGAACAACTAAAAATGGAAAAATAAAAAAACACAAAAAAGTGAAAAATAACTTTAAACTAAGTAACTTTACGCAAAAAATATTGGGAAACGACTTTTTTTTGGATGAAAAATAATGTTTTACGGTAGGACTCAATGTAACGCACCCAAAACATTGTAATAGTGATGGATGGATTGAATAGTACGGGGGTCGTGGAGGTGTTTATAGTAAATTTACAACATTAAAAACATGTTTAAAAAAAAAAACAAAGTTGGAGCCTGACCCCAAATATCTCCGTAATAAGAAGGTAGGTCAGCTAGACCTACCTTCAATGACGAGAAGAGCAAGTACCTTTCGGCTACATTAAGGGTCTTGTTACCTACGCTCTTTATGCTCGCGTACTTTCACATGCATTCAGTAAAAAGCTGTTTTTTTTATATCACTTCAATTTTATTTATTTGTATAGATAAGTACCTACTCACATAGATAATTGTTTACACAAAGTACAAAACTGTTTTACATCTGTCACATATGATGAAAACCAGCGTCAGGCACTATTAACTGCTCGGCAGTTTGCTGAAGTGGGCCCAATAATTTGGCTTACTGGTATTCAGCTGCATTGGGTTAGGCTGGAAGCCGACGTCAACATAGTTGGGAAAAGACTAGGCAGATGATGAGCGCAGTTTTATAATAATCATCTATTTATGACGTGCTCTTTCTGTCAAGCACAAAACGATTATTGACACAACTAAGTGAATTAAATTGAAAGAAAGCCTCCACCACCTTGGGGACCAAAATGGATAAGAACAGTTTATTAAATAAAAAGCGACAAAAGTGATTTCACGACGGAGTGACGTAGAGGTCCTCTCCCCACCCTTCCTCTCCACAAAGGAGGGAGGGAGAAGGCTGTGAGGATAGGAATACAATCAAAATCAATGTAGTGTCGTCTGAACTGGAGTCGGAATCAATCAGCCATCGACATTTGTGGAAACGTCCTCGCAGCCATTGTGTGCGCCCGCCGCCGCCGCTGCGCCACTCCGGGAGCCCACACAGCACACAATGCGACGCGGTCACACTGGGGGCGGGAGCGGAAACGGGCAGCGGGGAGCGGGGAGCGGGGAGCGGGTGAGGCGATATTAAAGCATCGCTATTCAACGGCATGTCTGGAGGAAATCATTGTACGGGAGGCAGAGACAGTAAATGAAACCAATGACTGCTGAGAATATACGGGCTTTATTACAATAATAATAGTGTATATAAGGTGTCTATAATGACAAAGATTATAATTATGTAGAGGGGAAAAAAAAACAAACATAATTAAACTACATAGAATGGTACAGTTAATGCGGTTTTTATGTATTACATCTATCTTATTATTTTTCATAATTTCCACATTCGGAGACATATCTCTTACTATCACGTATGGTTCTGAATACACTATCTAATATTCCACGTACTTCATTTCTAACTAAAATTAAATCGTTAGGACTATACGTTACAGGTCTGTTGTTTTTATTATACTTTTCTTTTCTTTGTATTTTACTCCTAAGCAAATTGTCTCTAGCCTCTTTTTGTGATAATTGTAACCATAACGTTAACTCTAGCGGATAATAATCGTAGTTATATAATGGCTCTACTATATTGGAACTTAAGTTACTTGGAATAGAGCATTTTAGCCCAAAAATCAGTTCTTATGGTGTATATTTGGTCTCACTATGTACCGAGGTGTTGTACGAAAAGCACCAAAATGGGAGCCATTGACTCCATTTCGGTGTGACTGTCACATTGGATACGAAGAAATGAACCAAAGTGTTTGTGTGAGTTTTCTAAGGCACCTATAGATTGGTGGTGATAGGCTGTCGAGTTCATTTTATTAATGTATAGAAGGGCACATACCTCCTTCATGGTGGAAGATATAAATTTTGTGCCCCTGTCCGTTGCAATCTCCTATACCATAGCGCAACATGAAGTTATTAACAAACGATCTAGTTACCTCTGTTGTACTTTTAGTAATCAGGCTTCGACGTACTTAGATAGTTCGCAATGTATCGTTAATATGTACGTATTATTATTGTTATCTCGATCTAATGGTCCAACAATATCTAAATATATTTCTTCGATTGCAGTTTTTGCTGTAGATGTAATAAGCATTGGTTCTTTTATGGGTATTGAGTGATTATGCCTTTGACACTTATCGCATCTCTTCACAAATTGATTGACGTCCTTTTCTAAGCCTGGAAAAAAAAAAAATTTTTTGATATTCTTCAACATCCTCTTCATATCTGCGTGACCACTGGTTGGCAGGAGATGGAAGTCGTTCAAAATCACCTTTTGGTCATCTTTTTCTTCTATTCTTACTACGTATTTTAATATACACACTCGCGGAATAGTAGCACTACCGCTTTGTTTATCTCGTTGAATAACTTTTCTGTGAAAATATTATTTGTTTAGGTTTTTACGAAATATATTTCATTTATACCTATTTGTTTACACGACGTATCGAGTTCTCTCACAAATTCGGCTGACGTAATTTGCGATGGAGTATTTTTGTATTTTATATAAAGTGTTTTCATTTCTGGAATATAGCAAGACGTTCATAGGTAATATTTTTTAATTTTCGCATGGCATCTACCTTCTTTTTCTCTATAAATATTAACTCCGTCTAATCCTTTGTTTTGATGTTTGCCTCCACAACATAGTTTTATATAACATAACATAACATAACTAAGTTTTCACTCATCTCTTTTAAATCTTTAGATGTCATGCTGATTCGAGACAAGGCGTCTGCTGCTGCATTATCTGTACCTTTTATATATTTAACACTGTAATTATATTCTTCAAGTAAGAGCCTAAACTTCATTAACCAACTTGAAGGGTCTTTCATGTTAAATAAATAAACTAGCGGCCTGTGATCTGTTTGAATTTTGAATGGTTTACCATAAAGATATGGTCGAAAATGCTTTATCGCCCAAACGATTGCTAGCAGTTCCTTTTCTATTGTTGCATAGTTTTTTTCTGCCTTGTTTAGACTCCTACTAGCGTATGCTATGGGCTTAAGATCTTTTTTAGACAAAATGGCACCGATTGCATAATTCGATGCATCGGTTTGTATGACAAACTAATTTTGCTCAGAAAAATTCGGGTATTGCAATACTGGTGGTGAAATAATACATTCTTTTAATACTTGAAATGCTTCCTGACAATTACTATCCCATATGAAGGGTACGTTTTTCTCGTACAATTTATTTAAAGGGTTTGCCTTCTTTGCGAAATTCGGAATAAATTTTCTATAGTAATTAACAAATGCAATGAACCTTTTGATTTCATCGAGGGTTTTTGGTCGTGGATAGTTTTTTACTGCATCTATTTTTGATGGATCTGGTAATATTCCATCACTAGAAATCACATGGCCTAAATAGAATATCTGTTTCTATAAAGAATCGCATTTTTCTGGATTAACTTCAGATTTACGTTTCGCAAACTTTAAATACCTCTTGTATGTTCTTATTGTGACTATTGAATCAGGAACACGTGGAAGTATTCAGTTGAAATTAAAACTATATACTCAGGTCTACAGTCCCTGAAGCTGTGAAAAAATCACGTTTACGCCGCAAAAAACGTATAATTATTTTGACACGACCTAGAATCATGAAATTTGGCGAGAAGCAATGTCTTATAGCACATTTAAACGAAAAAATCTGAAATCCGTAAATAAGTAGTTTAATAACAAAATACCTACAAATGTATGCGGAACCCTCGCCGCCGTGCGCGACTACAACTCGCAGTTCGGTTTTTTAACTATGTTCACAAAATAAATTAATTCGTGTTTGGCAGTCAATGTAGCCGTATTTATTAAGCATATCTAATTATAAGAAAATGTTTGGAAACACTCTTGACATCGCTGCATCGTCATCAACTATTTGTATGTGTGTGTGTACTAAATTAGTAACATCGCGAACAACACTAGCGTGTCCGTTTTGCTCTTTCACTTCTTCCTGGCTTGGGAGGTCCCGACCTTACATATTGATAGTGAATTTGTTTGATTGATTTGGTGAGAATACATCTCCTTACAAGAACTGGTTGTTTTCTTTTCACATCCACTCTACAAAACTCCACAGTAGATCAACAATTGCAACAGCGAAATAAATAATTATTCATTTTTCAGTTATGTACTAGCGCTCGCCGAAATTAATTGTTTTATTTACATGACTCACAACACCCAATAAACACGTACGCAGTAGGTACACTTACATCTGGTGACCCCGATATCGAACAGTAGTAACACGCGCCGCGATTTAAAATTGGTATCTTGTGATTTTCCCATGTCGTGGTAACTGCACTGCACAGCCTTATCAGCCTTCCACAAGCGGATCTCCCTGGTTTGGTTTTCAAGAGGCACATAGTTACCGTAGACATGAATTCAAGCGGAAGTTGTGGTAGTGGAACGCCATTATGCGGAACGACAGATATCAATCAGTAAAGCCGAAATTGCAGCACTAGGAATTTTCTCTAAGATACCGGTTTTTTGGATCGAGATGCCCAGAGAGTGGTTCGCTCAGTTCGAGACAATGATGGCCCCCCAAAAGCAGAGCGACGAGGCAAAATACGGCGTAGTAGTTTCCAAGCTCGGCAAAGACGCAGTAAGTCAGGTAGCCGACATAATAATTTCACCGCCTGACACCAATAAATATGGTGCCATTAAAGTAAGACTCCTAGCTGTGTAAGAAGAGTCAGAGGAGTAACAATTCCAGAAACTGGTCAGTAAAGTGTAATTAGGCGACTAAAAACCGTCGCAACTGTTGAGACGAATAAGGGAATTTTCACGTACCTAGGAGTTAGATGGTCAAAAAAACTCTGCATAGCCTGTGGATGTCAAGACTCCCTGATCACGTTAGAGTAGTGTTAATGGTCAGTCAAGATCAAAAACTTGACAACCTTGCCGCTATAGTAGACAAGATTTTGTAAGGCAGATCAGGTTGTGGCGGAAATATCAAGCGGTCAAACACAGCTTAGTCAATCAAATGAGTAAGTACAGTTAGTCAAGCAAATGAGTAAGCTAACCATGGAAATAGCAGCCTTGAATTCCAACTCAGACAGAGGACATCGAAATTATAGACCTTATCGAAGCCAGTCGCGCGTAAGATCCCACTCGAGAACGAGGACTTCACCCGACAACCCCAGTTGGTTATGCAAGTATCATCTTCGGTACAGGTACATCGAGCCCGGACCTGCAACAAACCATGCAATTGGAAGAAACCGTCGGAAAACTGAGTTCAGCGTTGACAGAGGCGGTCGTCAGCACTATCATACCTTCAAACCGCCTGTGTGTTACCGACCGAAAAAGTGGGTATCGTTTTTTTTGTAGATACTGGCGCAAATATTTCAGCAATACCTAGAAAAGAAAATTTTAAATCAGATGATACATATAAAATATACGCCGCAAACGGAACGCGATGGCATATGGCGACAAAACGCTGACAATCTGAATTTGAGGCGGCCGTACCACTGGACTTTCGTCGTTGCCTACGTTACGCAACCAATACTGGGTGCTGATTTTCTAGAAAAAAAATACATTTAGGTAGATATTCAGAATAAACGCTTAATAAATGGAACGACTGAACTTCAGAGAAACGCAAAGTTGATAAAGTCCAGCACACCAACACTTCGGACCGTAAATTTAACCGAAGATTATGCAGACATTTTAGCAAACTATCCAAACATTCTGATTCACTTCGGTTGTGAATCAGAATGTTTGGATTGTCTTCAAAAATGCACAACGTAGTTCATCAAATCATCACCAACGGACACCCTGTTCACTCCAAGTCAAGACCTATGCCGGCGGACAAGTACCTAAGAGTAAAAAAGAACGAACATAATTTAGAGACAGGGTTTTGCAGACCTTTCAAGAGCCCGTGGGCAAGCCCTTTGCACGTGACAACAAAGAAAAACGGCGAATTACGGTTATGTGGTGATTACAGGAGACTGAATGCGATGACTGTACCCGATCACGAGAGTACTAGACTTAGCATACCTATTACCAGGAACCAATATAATATACTCAACGATCGATTTAAAAAGGGCTTACAATCAGATTCCAGTACAAGAGGTAGAAAATTCTGCAGTAATCACCCCGTTCGGTCTATTCGAATTTCTAGGATGCCGACTACGAAACGCAGGTCGAACCTTTGCCAGATTCCTGAACACAGTCTTAGTGGGACTCGACTTTATCTTCGTGTAGGTATATTATAGATGATATATTAGTGGCATCATCATCACCAACGGACACCCTGTTCACTCCAAGTCAAGACCTATGCCTGGTCTAATCATTTACATGAAGTGTTCAAATGATTAGACCAGCATGGCATCGCAATAAATCAACCCAAATGCGTACTGGGTAAAACTCAAATAAATTCCTCGGATATCAGATCACAAAAGACGGTATCAAACCATTACCAGACAAGGTCGAAGCAATCACCAAATACCCAATTACCAAAAACTGTGCAAGAGCCACGAAGATTTTTAGGCAACAAATACCTCATTGGATCAAAGAAGAATGACAAACTGAAATACAATAGACACAGAGGCATTTCATTCAATCAATGTAAAGCAAGTCTAAGCGACGCTGTTACATTGACCTCACCAACAACGCGTTCCCCGCTATCACTCATGACAGATGCGTCTCAAACGTGCGTTGGTGCCGTTTAACAACAGTATGAAAACGGGAACTGGAAGCCGCTTTCCTTTTTCTCAAAAGCACTGAGTGAAACGCAATCAAAATACAGCACATATGATCGAAAACTGCTGGCAGTTTACATGGCAGTAACGGATTTTCAACCTTATGTCGAGAGACGAGAGTTGATAGTATACACCGATCGTAAGCCATTATGTCACGCCTTCACTAATAGACAAAACTCCACCAGTAAAATGATAGCCCCAAGGCGACTACGTCACCTCGACTACATTGCACAATTCACGACAGACATTCGTCACCTATCCGGTAACATGAACTTGGTGGCCGATGCACTGTCGCAAGTCGAACAGATCTACATATTGTATAGACTGCCCGACACCCGTGGATAGGAATGAGTTGGTAGATATGCAAGGCACGGACATTGAACTCACTCAGCTGTTAAACAAAAACAACCTTAGCTGGAAAAAAAAATTTAGCTAACAGGAACGAGACACAGTCTGCGAAAATTCAAAATTAAAATTACGACCGTATGTGCCTAAGTCACTTCGAAAACAAGTATGTGACACTATGCACAATATAACACATCCCGGTATAAGAGCATCAAAGAAAATGATCACCGAACACTGCTTCTGGCCACGCATTAATACTGACGTTGGGATTTGGGCGAGACAGTGCGGCATGCCAGAAAAGCAAGACACGCACAACTCGGCTCCAATCGGAACGTTCCCATCTACAGCACGTTTAGATCACGTGCACATAGACATTGTCAGCCCATTACCAGAATCCAACAGCAACAGATACATTGTGTCAATGATCGACAGAGAAACAAGATGGCCGGAAGCTGTACCAGTAGCAGAGATAACAGCAAAAGTTGTAGCGGAAGTTCTCATAAACACCTAGATAGCAAGATTCGGATGCCTAAACACAATAACCACGGACCAAGGACGACAGTTCGAGTCAAAATTATTCATTGC
Organism: Xestia sexstrigata; assembly: GCA_941918905.2. Lineage (NCBI taxonomy): Eukaryota > Metazoa > Arthropoda > Insecta > Lepidoptera > Noctuidae > Xestia > Xestia sexstrigata. The sequence goes on from OW799201.2 coordinate 25,629,869, forward strand.
TCTAATTAATTCACCTGGTATTAAGAAAACCAGGACTACTAGTTATCATCCGCAGTCAAATGGCTTAGTAGAACGCTGGAATAGATCAATGAAAATCGCGCTAATCGTGCCGACAACACGACAAACTGGTCGAACGAATTACCTATAGCTCTACTAGGACTATGAGCAGCACTTCGACTGAAAGAAAATATAAGCCCAGCACAAATGTTATACGGAACAAACATAGTTACGTCTGCCTGAAATGTTTATCGAGCCGAAAAAGCAAAATACATCACCAGAAACTAATGCACAGACTCTCCAAAGGACAATGGCAAAGCTAAGCCCGTTTATTAGGAACCACCACGCTACAAGTCACAAACCATTTATTCACCCAGATATAAAAGACTGAATACGTATACGTCAGAACGGATGCTGTGAAGAAAGCACTGACCCCGTCTTACGAAGGCCCATATAAAGTTTTGGAGATACAAGACAAATATTTAAAATCCAAATGCCAAAGAAAACATCAATAGTAAGAGTACACAGATTAAAACCATGAGCTTAAATTTTAACCGATAAAAAGGTAAACGAACCTTTAGCACGCATGAAAATTATCAGTAGCCAAGTAAAGGACCACAAGAATGTTGAGACAGCGGAAAATAATAACCGCGACGAACACAACACGTTCAGGTTGCGTCATACGGCCGGTGGTACGATTTTGCAATACAGTCACAGCAGCAAAAGACAAAGACTCGTCCAACACAAACTAGCAAATCACCGCAGGAATAACACACTTTTTTATAAAACCAATAATAATAAAAAAATGCAATCTTTACTAATATGGGAAACTGGGGGGGCAAAGGAAGAGATCAAGAGGTCTGGAGGATCCAGCGTTTCTATCACCGAAATGACTACGGGTGGCATCTTCATCATCGCCGTCTACATGTCTGAAAAGTATAGGAAAAGTTTTTACAAGAATGTGACACGTCATTTTGACAGCAGACAAGGTCAGGCGGTGCCGGTCCGAACCGACTCCATGCGTTGCAGCCATCACGCAAACAGAGCACAAGGAATACAAAACGTATGAAGAACTTCCCACAACGTGGTTTCTTCATCGTTTATCATAAAGAAAAACAGAAGAATAGTGTAACGGCTAAGTGTAATTAATTTTTTTCTGTTTGTATAATAACAACAGTGTATGTGTATAACTGTTCACCGCTGCACTGGAGGATGTCTTCAAGGTTCTAGACTGGAGAGGGCTAGGCATTAACGTCAATGGCGAGTACATCACCCACCTTCGGTTTGCCGACGTTATAGTGGTCATGGCTGAAACCATGGAGGACCTCAGTACAATGCTCGATGACCTCAGTAGAGCATCCGGAAGAGTGGGTCTTAAAATGAACATGGACAAAACCAAGGTCATGTTGAATGCCCATGTCACACCCATTCCTATCAAGATCGGAGACTCTACACTCGAAGTTGTAGACGATTATATGTACCTGGGACAAACGGTCCAGTTAGGTAGGTCTAACTTCGAGAAAGAGGTCAATCGTCGAATCCGACTCGGCTGGGCAGCGTTCGGGAAGTTGCGCGGTATCTTCTCGTCCAACTTACCACAGTGTCTCAAGACAAAAGTCTATGACCAGTGTGTGTTGCCAGTGATTACATACGGGAACGAAACGTGGTCGCTCACAATAGGCCTCATCAGAAAGCTTGAAGTCACTCAAAGGGCAATGGAGAGGGCTATGCTCGGAGTTTCCTTGCGTGATCGAATCAGAAATGAAGACATCCGCAAGAGAACCAGGGTCACCGACGTAGCCCGAAGAATTGCCAAACTTAAGTGGCAGTGGGCAGGGCACATTGGTCGTAGAACGGATGGCCGATGGGGCCAAAAAGTTCTGGAGTGGCGACCGCGAACCGGAAGACGTTGCGTTGGAACGCCTCCCACCAGGTGGACCGATGACCTGGTGAAGGTTGCGGGAATCCGCTGGATGCGAGTCGCACGGGACCGGTCAATGTGGCGACACTTGGGGGAGGCCTATGTCCAGCAGTGGACGTCTTTTGACTGAAATGATGATGATGATGATGATGATGGACCATTACATTGCTAAGTGTATGAGTTTAGGGAATATTTAACAACTATGTGTATTTTTATGTAGGTGTATTTACGAAGTATCAAAGTGAAAAAGTTTTTCTAAAAATAGGCTTATAATAATAATAAGAGAGGCCCTAAAATTTTGACAATGTGGCACTCCTAAAGCGGCTTGAAGGCATCTAGACTCGAACCCATTCATCACAACCATCTGGGTCCTATGTGTTACTAGCTACAAACTCCGTGGCAGCTACTGAGAAATTCCTGATGGAAAAAGTTTTTCGTAAGGCTTTCTCAGTAGAGGCTTTTATAATTATGTCTAAATACTTAGAATTCGGCCCAAGTCGGCTGGAGCAAAGATTATCTCCACAGACATCCGAGGGAACATGATTGCCCGTAGATTCGCTCGCTGCTCCATTCCAGTTAAATTTACGCGAGCAGTCTATGGTTAAATCATACCCGTCGGCCTGCCACTGCCTCCCAAATCCAGTGCGTCGCTAATGTTTGCTGAAGCTCGAACGGATGGATAGCCTGCTGTAATTCGAAAAAAGGTTGCTTCTTTATTAAAAGGAGTGAAAGACAGTAGCAATAGCGTCCTCAAGATGATAATGCTTTCCGCACAGACTGTCCGACCCAACATAAGTGTATATCCTACTGGACAATGATCTGATATTTTTTATTTATTTATTTATTTATTCAGTAGTATACATACATTTTAAACATTTAAGTTGGTGCCAACATAAACTCATTAGAGTTTTACCGTGCACCAAGATCATCGACTACATAATAACAGCGTTTTACCCTACAATAAAACGCTTATTAAATACCTACCTTATTTGAAGCTTAAACATATAATGAGATAGGCCTATCTGTTTTCCGCTCGTCTTACCTCTCTGTCTACCCTAGTAGCTCCCTCTCGCTCGCACACTTCATTTCACTCCACCACCGGCGCGGCCGCTGGGCTCGCTCTCGTCATTGTGTCGAATTATACCAGGCAGAGGATAAAAGTTAAGCTTCAAATAAGGTAGGTATTTAATAAGCGTTTTATTGTAGGGTAAAACGCTGTTATAAAACACCTGACCGTTATTTGAAGCTTAAACATATAATGAGACCTGTTTGTTATCGCCTGGTGGAGGAGGACGCCAATGTGAAGGTATGCACGTCCACACGCTGAAGGCGCAAAAGGTAACAATGAAGGTTACAGTAGGAAAAATATAAATAAAATTGTAAGTGTGCGAAACTAAGTAAATTTATTCAATCACCATATTTATAATATGAACATAAATATTGTAATTACTTATCTATAAAAAATAAATAAAATGTAGTAAACTTCTATAAAGATTCTATTAAATTGGGCGAAAACAATTTGACATCCCAGAGCTAACAGGGGCCTGGACAACCTCACGCCTATAGAAGCGACGGAATGTGTCACCAGACCTTCAGTTACCTTGTGACAAAATTTCGTCAACTGAGACGTTATCGGCCCAACTTCTAGAAGCGACTGCCGAACGGACGCTACCGGGAGCTGCGACAATACCAGCCTCTGATAAGAGAGATTTTACCCAGCCCGCAATCACAGTACGCGATGCTGGCTTATGATCACCTCTTAAATTAACAAATAAAGAAAAATAATTTAAGGAATTACGTTTTTGATTAAACAATTTGGTACACTGCTTCACCCAAAACACCGGATCGAGGTTTTTAATACTTTCATTTCTTAGTAATTTCCACCCCGATTGCCTGAAATCAGAACGGTCAGTTTTAGAGCCAAATCTGGGCCATAGAATGATATGATCAGTATTGTCAATATAATGCTCTTGATTGACTGACAGAAGGGTCAGGTCATGGATACGTCTACCAGAAACCAAAAGCAGCAACATAGCAGTGTGTCTGGCGGTAGCAAAACAGTTATTTTCGTTAAATTCATACGAAGTCAAAAAGGAAATGAGAACATTGACGTCCCAAATAGTTTTCTTATGGGGCACAGGCTTTCTTAGTGCAATAGATTTCATAACATGCTTAACCAGTACATGAGCACTTAAGACTCCCGATATTTCGGTATTACAGAGCGTAGACACCACTGATTTGTGTAATAGTATGGTATTGTATGATAGGTTTTCATTCAAATATAAGTCAGCTAAAAATTTTGCTAGAATTGAACCGGTTGGGCGACATGGATCAGCCTTCTCTTTTTTACACCATCCTAGCCATCTACGCCATGCGGCTTTGTATGTACTACGTGTAGAGGGACGCCAGGATGATGAAAGTAGGTCCAGTTGGAAACGGTTCCAATCATTTAGGTTATGAGACCACCCCCACATTTCCATACTTCTAGCGTCATTTCCTGTACTTTGGGAGGTGGAAGGCCCGTCGATACGTCTACTAGATGACGGTTCAGATGCCTGATTGTGAAAGGAGCAGCTAGCGCTCGGGACTTGAGATCGGCTCTCCAAAAGACCCGTTCCCACCGAGGCACCACTAACAGAAAGAGGCCCTTGGCCCGGTTGAGATGGGTGAGTACCTTTGGGATCAAATACGGAGGAGGAAATATCCACGCTAGGTGGTAATTCCAAGTCTGGGAAAAAGCGTCGTGGAATAGGGCTTGGTTGTCGTTCTGGTCTAGAGACGCATAATTGACCACCACATGAGCATTTTCCGACGCAAACAAATCTACTACCGGAACCCCGAATCTGTTGAAAATCAGGTCTGTACACGCCGGCAAAAGGTGCCATTCGGGGGGGGATCGGTAGCAAGACAGATCTGCGTGGGAGTTGAATCTGCCGGGAATGTGATGAGCGGCTAGGTGAATTTGATAATGATCTAGAACCTTGAAAATATCGATTGTCAAGTCCAAGAGAGCGATTGATTTCGTGCCGCCTTCCTTGCGAATGAAAGCAACGGCTGTTCTGTTGTCGCACTGCCATAGAACCGTAGAACGACACAGAGACTGACCCTGGTCCTGTAATATCTTTAGTAATGCTAGAAGTTCCTTCTGGTTGCAGTGTATTGGTTGTTCTTGTTCGTTCCACGGTCCCGTGAACGAACGATCGTCCAGTTGCGCTCCCCAAGCTAGGTCTGAGGCATCGGTCGCTAGGAAATGCGTTGAAGGCGCGAAGTGAATCGAAGAAGGACAAGGGTGGTTCTGCAACCACCAAGTTAACTCTTTCAGGGCATGTACCGGAATCATGAACTTTTTGGCAACTTGCATCTTGGCGACTGTGTTCAAGAAAGAGAGGAGTGCTCGAAAGTGAAGCCTGCCCCTTGGTACAACAAAACTTGTAAAGTTTAAAAGACCTACTAGGCTCTGCAAAGCCTTCAAATCGAGAGCTCTCTCTTCTAGGGCTGTCGATATCTTGGAAGTGAGTTTCAGGCACTTTTTCTTTGGAAGAGACTTCTCGTTTACCAGAGTGTCCCACTGAACACCCAGGTAAACTAGGTGTATATTTTGCTTATACACTGGGGCTAATTAAAGTCCAATTTACATAAAAATGGTTTAATGAAAATGATGGATGCGTACAGTAACAAGGTTGGTAGTGGAGTGGCTCGGCCACTATGTATGTGGAGGGAACAGCGGAGTTCGGTTACGCCTGGTAAAATATTACTAGCAGCTAGCTGTCGATCGCTGTGATGTGGAGCTTGACGACGGTGAGGCGCAAGGCCGCAACATATTCCCGGCCGTTGAAAGATTCCTTTCAAGCATTCAGTTCCTCAGCAGTAGGCAGCGGACATAGTCGGGTGAACGGCCGACGAACACAACCTCGAGGAGTTTTGATTTCGGCGACTCGTGCCACTCCATCTGGTCCAGGGAACAGCCGCAGCACTCGGCCAAGGCGCCAGCTTAGTGGGGGCGCATTGTCTTCTGCCAACAGTACCATATCGCCCACGTTGAGCTGAGCGTTTCCTTTGCGCCACTTCGTTCGCTGCTGCAGCTCCGACAGATACTCTTTCTGCCACCTCTGCCAGAAATGCTGCCTTATTGTTTCAAGGCGCTTATATCTACTGTGTTGGTTGCCATCTTTCTCTGCCAGGGCTGGTAAGGGCAACGCAGTTAGCGGCCGACCTATAATGAAGTGCCCTGGGGATAAGGAGAGGAGGTCATTAGGACTGGATGACAAAGGACACAAGGGACGGCTATTAAGAATCGCCTCCACTTGTGCAAACAACGTTATTATTTCTTCAAATGTCAGATTACTATTGCCAAGAACCCGTTTGATGTGGTATTTAGCCGATTTAACGCAGGCTTCCCAAATGCCGCCGAAGTGAGGAGCGTAAGTAGGTATGAAATTGAACTTAATACCCTGTTGACCTGCAAAGTCAGATATTGGTTCTATATTTTGTTTGAGAAAATCGCCTATCTCCTTCGCGGCAGCGACAAAGTTACGACCGTTGTCGCTAAATATTTCCGATGGTTTTCCTCTACGTGCAATGAACCTTCTAAGTGTCATCACAAATGCATTTTTAGTTAAGTCGATAACTGCCTCTAAATGAATGCATTTGTAACGTAAACACACGAAAATACACATATAACACTTAATTAAGCGACTTCCACGACCTTAACGACTAAGAATAAAAAATGGTCCAGCAAAGTCCAAACCCACGGACAAAAAAGGACAATCTGGGTTCACTCGCTGCGAAGGTAAGTCACCCATTTTCGGGCACAGAGTTCTGCCACTTAAGCGCCTGCATCGCACGCAGTTGTTAGCTGTCCGCCTAGCAAGATGTTTACCATTGATAGGCCAGACTGTTTCCCTTACTGTTGCTAACAGCAATTGCGGGCCTGCATGTAAATTCACGAGATGCTCTTTGTCAAAATACAATTTAGTTAATTTATGCGCGGCGTGCAAAAGTATTGGATGCCTTTTTTCAAAATTACATGCAGACGCATTTATGCGTCCACCGACACGAATTAAATTATCTTTATCTAAAAACGGAGACAATGATAATATTTTACTGCGGGCTAGTTGTTTACCCTTTATAAGTAAATCGTGTTCAGTAGGAAAAGACTCACGTTGGGCGATGACGCATAATAAATGAAATGACTCACGCAGCTCATCAGCTGTTAGTATGCCTACACGTTTGTCTTTCGGATGCTTCATGTTAAATATGAATCGCCGACAACGTGCAATCACGTTACGAAGTTTATTGAAAGATGTAAAATTATTAAAATCTATGAAATTATTATTAACTATTGACGTGAATGCCTTTAGTTCAGGTAAGTCATTCACCATGCATTCTTTTAACAGTGGCCATTTAGATTCATTTTGATGTAAGAAGCTAGGTCCTGACCACCATACTTCCATGGATAGCAAATTTTTTGCATCCACTCCCCTAGATATTAAATCTGCAGGGTTCATTGCAGTGGGCACATAACGCCATGATGATGCCTTAGTTAGTTCGACTATTTCACAAACACGATTAGCTACGAACATTTTTAATTTAGTTGGGTCACTGTTTATCCAACTCAGAACGACACTGGAATCACACCAGTGTACCAATCTTCCCGGCCTGCACCGGAGTGAATCTATAACAGATTTACAAAGTTTTGCGCCCAATAGTGCAGCACATAATTCAAGTCGTGGTATTGTCGTCGGCTTTATAGGCGATACCTTTGACTTGGCGCATAATAGCTTGATAGTGCTGTCACCATTACAATTTATTTATTTTAAATAAATACATGCACCATAAGCACATTGAGACGCATCACTAAACGAGTGCAATTCTATAAGTTCAGGCTTGTCACATAACACTAATCTAGGAATCTGAAATTTATGCAAATAGTCTAGATTGTCTGTAAATTTTAGCCAATCGTCCCTCAAGTCTTTGGTAACCGGTTCGTCCCAATCTAATTTTTGTTGCCACATCTTTTGTAGTATGATTTTAGGCTGAATTATAACCGGACTTAGAATTCCTAACGGGTCAAAGATTTTAAAAGAATTTGACATAACAAACCGTTTTGTGATCGTTGCTTGTTTATCAAGCGTAAAGCTTTTAATTGGAAAAAATAACGTGTCACTGGATGGCGTCCATCCGAGACCAAGTGTACTTGATGATTCACTAATAGTTAAGTTGTCTTGATTTAAGTTAAGATTTTCAAAAATTAATGGGTTATTACTTTTATATTTTCTTAGATTAAAACAGCCTTTTTTTAAAGCTTCGGAAACGCTCTTTTGAATGTAACGTAAATCCTGTGCGGTATCAGCACCCGTTATTAGGTCATCCACGTAAAAATCCTTTTGAATGATGCACTTAATTGTTTCATCATTTTGTTCCTCACCCAGTTGCCATAGACAACTTGTGCTTAAATAACTGGCGCTTGCGGTGCCATAGGTGAGTGTATTTAAGTCGTAAGCTCTAATAGGTTGCGACTCGTTCTCCCGCCATAGAATACGCTGTAGACAACGGTCTTTTCCAGCTACAAGAACCTGCCGATACATTTTTTCAATGTCCCCAGTTAAGAGGTACTTGTATTGTCTTGCACGGATTAATATAGCGAAGAGAGATTCTTGAAGCGTAGGGCCTACCATTAAGATATCGTTTAGAGCATAACCAAACGTGGACGCTGCTGACCCATCAAAAACAACACGCAACTTAGTCGACTCACTCTCTTGTTTTAATACCGCGTGATGACATAAATAATACGATGGGCCTTGTATCTCTTTAGCTAAGGAAAGATGCCCTAATTCGGCGTATTCGTTAATAAATTCTGCGTATTCTATTTTTAATTGTGGATTTTTTCTAAAACGTTTTTCTAAATAAAGCAACCGCTTTTTTGCTAAGTTATAAGTATCTCCCAGGCAGTCTGGAGTGTCCTTTAGTGGTAGGTTTACACAAAATCTGCCCGAGATTTCTCTACGAGTGTGAGCAATAAAATGTTTTTCGCAAATCTTTTCATTTTCGCTCATTATACGTTTTGTGGGAACCTCTTCTAATTCCCAGAATTTACTTAGTGATTTTTCAAAATCATTTTGATTTGACACTATGGCCTTATTGCAATAAATATTTTTATTAGCAACATATGTATTTATAGGTCCGGATATTATCCAGCCTAGCTGCGAATTTATCAGCTTTGGATTTTGTGGGCCAAGGGAACGCTGCTCGTCACCTAGGATGTCCCAAAATAGATCAACGCCGATCAAGACGTCTATAGGTGCAGGCTGACCGAATGTAGGATCAGCTAGTACAATGTTTTTAGGCAAATTCAATGAATTAATATTGACCGGGTACTTTGGTCTTAAACCGGTTAACTCTTTTAAAATAAGACAATAACATTTTGCACTGTATTTATGATCTAGAGATTTAATTTGCACATTGCAACTTTCGGCAATGTGAGAAGAAACTGTGTTTCCAATTCCTACAACCTTTAGAGAGTCAATAGGTATAGATTTTACTGAAAACCTGTCCTTTAATGCTTTAGAAATAAAGGATGATTGGCTGCCGCAGTCTAGCAGCGCTCTAACCTTCTCCTTTTGCTGGGTCAATGGATTAGAGACTTCAATCACAGCCGTTGACAAAAGTGTTTGGCTTGAATTTCGTCTTGAAAAACTAGCAATTGTTTCACCACTATTATAGTTTCGCTCGTCTATCGCTACAAGATTATTAACATCAGGGCATGCCGTAGTGCGGTGCAGCAAACTATGGTGCCTTTTATTGCACTCACGGCACGGTCCCATGCGACATCCTCCTACATGATGTCCCTGCCTAAGGCAGTTAACACACAGTTTATATTTATTGACATCTAGCATTCTTTCATCTACCCCTTTTGCCTTAAAAGTGGGACAATCAAAAATTCTGTGATTATCGTTACAAATAACACATAAATAGGCGCTAGAACTGTTAGTATTAGTACTTTTAGCTTTATTCAATTTAGTATTAGAAGCAGCAAATGACTTCGTATGGGTATTTTGACCGGGTCGTTTTTGACTGTTTACGGTAATAGAACTACTGCGCGCACCGGATATGTAGCACTTGGGTAAACTGTTATCTTGTTTATTGCGATTTAATGACTCCAGAACCTCCGCGCGGTCAGTCATGAACTTATAGAACTGTTCTAACGTTGGGTTATCTTCGTCTATGTGCTTAGTCCTCCCACTTTACCACAGTATTACTATCTAACTTTTCCGACAAAATAAAAAGAAGTAGACCATCCCATTGGTCCGTGGGTTGTCCCAAACTGGCCAAAGCACGCAAGTTTTTCTTGACGTGGTCAACTAAAAATCTCAAGGACCTCTCTGATTCACGCGTAAGCTGCTTAATGTTAACAAGTGAATTAAAGTGGTGATTGACTAGAACCCTTTTATTGTTAAAACGATTGCAAAGTAATTTCCATGCTTCTGAATAATTTGCGGTTGATACCTCAAGGTTTGTAATAATTCTCGCGGCATCACCTTCTAGATACATGAGATAATGAAACTTCTGAATTGATGTTATATGTTCATTTTTGTGTATCAAACTCTCAAAAGTGTCACGGAACTCCAACCATCGAAAATAAGAACCGTCAAACTTAGCTATTTGGATTTGAGGTAATCTTACGCCAGCTGATTGATTATCCGAACAACAAGAATTATCATGAACGGAACCACGTCTGTGTTCACATTCGATCCTAGAAAATGTATCCACTAATGTTTTTGCAGTGGCAATGTTGACCATAATGTCGCACTCGATACTTTCGCGTTCATTAAGTTCAGCTTCCAAATTGTCTGAATTTAAGACCTCGATCTCATTTTGCAAGTCATCAGTTCTAACTGACAATGCCTCGAATTTTGCAAGCCTTAACCTTAACTCAGTTATTTGTATTGTATTCAGCTCAGTAAGCTTTGAAATGCTACCTAAATAATTCTTAAACTTTGTGATCTGACCTTTGGCCGATGATCTTTTAACAGTTAAATCTTTCAAACGACATTTATCTGCAAATTCGTTAGGCATTGTGAGCGCGCACGCACAAAAGTACTAAGTTCAATAAATTATCAAAACAACTTTTAACGGTAAACAAAAGAAAAGAATGGCTCACGCTCCTCAACTCAACGACACCTGGCGACCGCAAACCGGTTGCGCTCGCACAGCTGATTGCAGCCGGCGAGTTATGTCACTCGGCTCGGCGTAGATATCAATCTGAAATTATCGGCGTTAACAAATAAGCAAATAAGTTCGGTAATAAATACCGAACTAGGAAAAAAAACGCTAGCGACCTTTGGACCTGCAGATTACTTTTTAGTTTAAGAGTATCAAGGAATATAGTTAAGTATAGAAATAAATAAACGTTTGTATTAACGACTTGTAACGAATGAAGCTAATTATTCAACAAAGAAAATATTTTTAACATGTGGGTGGGTTGACAAAAGTATAAAATGATGATGCAATTTTCCTTAAATCTATTTAATTCGCTGATTTGCACAAATGAATTCGACTGTCAATAACTAGGAACAATATTTAAAGGTATATAGAATGTGTGAAGATTAGGAAAATAGGAAGGAAAGGGCACTTATCTGATTTCGCAGAAGTCCGATGCGCGATGTGATTCTTTCGCTGAATCACTGCTCGCTTCAGCCTGAACTCGTAGATGATTCTGGCTGCACCCGGCACCTTCGATCTTGAACCCTTCTTCAATCTTCAATCACGCCAAAGAAGCCAGAAGCCAGCGCATCAGTTGGCCGGCAACGTGGTTTCGAGGTTTCTCATCCGGTTTTCTTGCTACTTTTTCTTCGTATTTTGGTTTCTTGATTTGTATTTCTTCGTAATTTAGTTTGTATTTCCCCTCATGGGCCACCAATATGTATATTTTGCTTATACACTGGGGCTAATTAAAGTCCAATTTACATAAAAATGGTTTAATGAAAATGATGGATGCGTACAGTAACAAGGTTGGTAGTGGAGTGGCTCGGCCACTATGTATGTGGAGGGAACAGCGGAGTTCGGTTACGCCTGGTAAAATATTACTAGCAGCTAGCTGTCGATCGCTGTGATGTGGAGCTTGACGACGGTGAGGCGCAAGGCCGCAACACTAGGCATTGACAAGGTTTGAGTGTGGACTTGTCGAAATTCACCAACCAACCGAGATACTGCAACCTCTCTACCGTGATTTGGACATGGGTCTGTAATATCTGTGGGTTTTGATGTACAACCAGAAAGTCGTCTAAGTAGACGATTATTCGAATCCCTTGATCCCTGAGTGACTGAGCTACCCAATTGGATAGGGAGGCAAAGACCTTGGGGGCCGTGCTCAGACCGAACGGGAGGCACGTCATTTCCATTAATTTTCCTCTGTAGATTAGACGTAGGAACCGTCTGTGAGATGGAGCTACGGGAAGGTGGAAATAGGCCTGTGACAGGTCTATTTTGCACATCCAATCTTTTGGTTGAAGGAAGTCTGGGACTCGATAAACATTTATTAATCTGAACCTGCCGGTGATTACGTAATTGTTCAAGGCAGCTAGGTTGAAGATGGGTCGGTGCGACTCGTCGTCCTTTGGCACAAGAAACATTGTGGACACAAAACTTGGCGAGGCCTTGACTACATCTAATACACCCTGGTGTTGCATTTGGGTGATTATGGACGTCATTGCATCCGAAGGAACCGTGCTGAACCGACTTTCGTTCAACGGTGGTACTACAAGTGGTGGTCGATGTAAAAAGGGTATGCGATACCCTTTTATTATCTTTAACAGATAACTTGGGGCACCCAGTTCCTTCCACCAATGGTGGAAACGAACCAGACGACCTGCTCTGAATGTTTGGGATCGATAGTCAATACTTACGTTTTTTGTTCCGGTTGTAATTCTCAGAGGGCGATGCGGCTCGCTTGCGGCTGTTCTTGCTGCTTTGCTGCCTGTAGCCTTGCCGACCTCCTCTGCCTCGAAAGGAACCTCTTGAACCGCCAGAGAATGATGGACGATTATCGTCGTGATTAGAGCCATGACCCTGCGAGGGTCGAGCATTACAGTAACCCTGCGAGGGTTGATTGTAAGCATGGGAAATATGCGTAGGCGCACAACATCCATGAGCACTACCCTGCGAGGGTATGTTATGTAAAGCCTGCCTCTGCGAGGGGCGGCGTGCGGGCTTGCTTTGACCCGTTTGCGAAACGGAAGCAGAACTGCCCGGCTTTTGTAAAGGCAAGAAGGCTTTTCGAACACCACCTGCCTTCTCTAGTGCTGTGGCTAGTGACTCCGCATTAAACACGTGCTGACACGACGGAGGGATCTTACGTAACACGGCCCTGACAAGGGGTCACGCACGTGGTTTGTAATTCCATCCCTTCTCATCTGAATAACCTCCGCACGGTGACCACAAGTTAATTGCAAAAGATCGGAAGAAACTTTGAAAAAATCGCCCTTCAAAAATAGCTCGTTAACTTTTTCGTTTATAGCCTCGTAAGACAAATCCGAATCTCGCGCCCACTGTAAAAAACTTCTGACAGAAGTTTGTAAAGCTTCGCGCTGTTTAAGGATGCAGAACGATAAGGCAGCGAAGGCCTTGTCAGCGTGAGCAAGATGGCGTAACGAATCATACGCCTTAATTTCTTCATTCATCTCCAAGTCGATAAAACCGGGGGTAGAATTATAAAGTTTTTGGGTTTCCGCATAACGAACCTCGCAGCAATCACTACTATCTAAATGTTGCAAATCCTTTAACGTTTGAAGAAAACCCTGAGGAGTCTTTGGAATACTAGGTTCTTTCAATTTCGTCTCAATTTCAAAAGTAAAATCTGACTGAGCAACAGGTGCCGGCACCTCGACAGAATTTGCAATCGGATCTTCGTAAAGTTCGCCACTAACGTTTCCATCAACTAGATTCTCATTAAAGGGTACCGCGGAACAAGGCACAGAATTATTGTTGCAAAAAATTAATTGATTTCGGAGTTCATCTACCTGACGTGTTAATTTACGGAATTTCCGGGAATCGTGTCGTCGATGTCGGCGTTTTCCCCCCTTTTTTTTGTTGCGGTGACGCGGCGTGGATCTTCGAGGACTCAAGTCCGAAGACGACGAACTCGAGCTGCTAGAGGAGTCGGATGAGCTACTATTCGACGAATGAGACCTAGCTCGCGACTGACGACGAATACGTGATCGTTCTATATTGTCTCTATTAGCGGGAGCACTAGCACTAGCACATGGAGCTTTCGAGCCCTGATTTGAAATACTTCCGTCACTGTCCATGTTAACACGAGCTGTAAAATCTAGGATAGAAAACCACACAAAATATAATTAGAGCAAAATATGTAGGTGGGTAGCAAAAACCTACGTACATTTGAACGTATCGAACGGTAGCACCGTTTGATTAAAAAAAAAAATTAAATGGTAAGAAAAGCTTTTTAAACACTTACGTGGAACAGGAATATATTATAATGTATATGAATTTGCAAAGATATGCAAAATTAATTTACTGAGTCCTGAGCACGACTGTGCGCAGCGGAAAACAGGACGCCAATGACGAGAGCGAGCCCAGCGGCCGCGCCGGTGGTGGAGTGAAATGAAGTGTGCGAGCGAGAGGGAGCTACTAGGGTAGACAGAGAGGTAAGACGAGCGGAAAACAGATAGGCCTATCTCATTATATGTTTAAGCTTCAAATAACGGTCAGGTGTTTAATTTAGAATTAGATCCACTTAGGTGTGGGTACTTAGTTAAAAATAAAGAAACGACTACTAAAGTTACAACGGGTATTTGGCGAAATAATATCTAATACATACCAACGAGCGAACTTCGGTGACCAATCCGACCGTTCGTTCACAAGAATCAGAAGTAGTGGAGGAAGTTTTAAATGATACAGGTTGTTCCCAATAATAAATTACTTAATAATATTGGTTTTTTTTTTATGTTAAGTTATAATTGCTATATATTACTATATTACTTTTGCTTTTAATTCAATATTATTAATATGCAACTTATCTAACTTCGGTATTAATATTTTGTAAAAAATGTTGCTTTAATTTGTATTTTATGTTTTTCTGAGTTAATTTATCCCTCAATGCTATAGGTATTTGATTAATAAGGTAAGGTATTATATACTTTAGCGATCTCTTGCCGTGCAAATTCGTGTACTTTGGAAGTAACAGCTTAGCATTGAGGACGCTACGAGTCCTGATCTCATTCAAATTCATGGTTTTGGTTTTCTTTAAATTTTCATTGAAGAACTCTTCTTTTAATAGTACATATTTAGTTTTTTCATGTATAGGTAATATCTTACAGAATTCAAACAATTTACGGTAGTCATTTATGTATTTCTTCTTAATGTTATGCGGGACAATTGCTTTTAATATACGTAGTTGAAGTGCGTAAACTTGGTCAAGGTGAGTCTTATAAGTCCTACTATAGCTCGACAGACCATAGGATATCGTTGATTCGGCCAGGGCTTTGTTTGGCATTAACAGGGTTTGGTATGGAATTTTGCATTTTATAATAGAGAATTTAGCTAATATACATCTAAGTTTATCACAAAACCCGTTAATGTGCTCCTTCCAATTAAGCCGGCTATCAATGGTAAGTCCTAGGTATGTTTGGCTATCTACGAGATCTATGGAATCACAGCTGCAAGGCTTGGCTACTTTATCATGCAAACACTCATGGCAGTGTGATGTTAGTTTAGGCAAGGAAGAGCTTCTATTTTGACTGGTACTGATGTACATTAACTTAGTCTTACTAGCGTTTAATACTAGACCAGCGTCATGAGAGCATTTAGCCAACAAATCAAAGTCCTCTTGTAGTTGCCTTTGGGCATCACTAACACTCTGTCCAGAGGTTACAAGGCAGGTGTCGCCGGCAAATTGGTATATCTCGCACTTTTTTATGACATTCACAAGGCTATTTACATAAGTGAGGTAGTGCAGTGGCCCAAGGACCGAGCCTTGCGCCGTTCCCTCCGTTACGATGACTGGTTCACTAGTCACGTCACTGACTTTTACCATGTATTTTCTGTCATCAAGATAGTTTTCGCACCAATCGAGTAGCTTGCCTCTAATTCCGCTATCATGAAGACACACTAGTAACCGGTCATGTCTGAGCGTGTCGAATGCTTTGCTGTAGTCTATAAATACTACTAAAACGTGCTTTTTTTCATCTAAGTGTTTATGAATACTATCTGTGAACGTAGATAGCAGCTGTGTGGTATTCTTTTTTGGTTGGAAGCCATATTGTTTTTACAAATGTATTTGTTTACAAATGTATTTCTCTATTATTTTATCAATAGTAGGCAATACAGTATATATAATTATGTATTATTTAATTTAATTGTAATGTATCATGTATGTGCAATTTCTAATATTGATTGATTGACATAGTAATATCTAATATTGACATTGGATTTTTAATCTTTTTAATTGTTATGTATCTTCATTTCTATTGTTTGCTATTCATTGATTTTTTTATTTTTATTTGGATTATTTTTTAATATTTGTGCGCTGACTATTATTAATATTATGCTTTATGGATTGTATCGGGAGTAAACGTTTTATTATTATTATTTATGCTAATCAGCTCAAGTGCGTATGTAGCGTCTTCCCACAGACAATGTCCCACCTTCCATCTTGCGCCGCTTGCCTACTCACCTGTGCGATGTTGGTGACCGATAATTGTTCGAATTTTAAACCAAACTTGTTTGAAGTGTTTAACATCGATTCCTTAGAAAAAGAAGAAGTAGATAGTCAGGCTAAACTAGGTAAGGCTGTTCCCAGAATAACGTATATTGTTATTGTGTAGAATCTGCGCCAGAGCTGCACTACACGTTCATCGAGCAGGCTTTGCGGCCGGGGGGGGGCGTGTCACTGCGCTGCGCCGCGTCTGCCGCGCCCCCGCCGCGCGTCGCCTGGCTGCTGGATGCGCAGCCGGTCGACCGCGCGCAGCTCCGCTACGCCATCAGCGAGGAGACCGCGCTCAACGGTGACGTGGTGTCCACGCTCAACATCAGCGCGGTGGGAGCGGCGGACGGCGGCCGCTACACGTGCCGCGCCACCAACGCGCTGGGACACGCTGAGCACTCCGCACGGCTCAACATATACGGTACGCGGTATATGTATAATAGACCCCAAATTAATTGGGATTAAGGCGGGAGAATGTTGATGCTTTATGCCGAGTGCATAGCAAGCATGGTACAACGCCTATAAATATGAGTGTTGGTTCTGTTGCCAGGGGCGCCGTCGATCCGCGCGCTGGGCCCCGTGCGCGTGGTGGCCGGCGCCAACGCCACCATCTACTGCCCCTACGCTGGATATCCGATCAGGTCCATAGAGGTGCATTTTGTTAGGATGATTCCTCTAATACACTAGCGATAGGCTCTGGACACATTATACTATTCAATCTAGTCCCTAATAAAATTCACGATACGAGAAAGTAACTTCACCGGTAACAAAATATTACAATGTCATAATTATAAATAAAATAGTTTACGTCTTTATGAAATAGGCGTGAAGAAAAACTGCAGTGGTTTGAATTTAAATATACGTTAAATCGTTTATTATTCAAATTTAAAATACTCACAAGGAAGGTCATGATATTATCTGCCTCCTAGAACAGTGTAGATAGAAGTAAGAGAGTGACTAAAGGCAACCAACGCTTTTATAACATTCGTTTAGTGACAGAGTTGCCAGTCTAAAGAAGATTAACGATTAATTTTTGCTTTATTAAAATCGACTAAATATCAACACATCCGTAACCATAATATGCTTCCGGATTGTTTCAAGTTTTATTTTATTTCTTAGTTTAATATTGAGCATACTTCTTTCCATCCCATGATGGCAGGTCTCTAATGCGCGTATATCTTGTTTTGTTAGACTCCAAGTTTGACATCCATACGTCATAACGGGCAGAATACATGAATCGAATACTTTTTTCTTATATTTCAATGGTATCTCTGGGTTTTTAACGATTTCTTTCAATGACCAGTATCTTTTCCAGGATAGACAAATTCTGTTGTTTATCTCTTTTTTTGTTAGGTCTTTTGGAGATATAATTTGTCCAAGATACGTGTATTCATTCACATATTCCATCTGCGTGCTGTCAATTTTAATAGGAACTTTTTCTGCATTTGTCATTAATTTCGTTTTTGAGGTGTTCATTGACAGACCAACATTTCCACTTTCGAATGTAAGTTGTTCGAGCATGTATTCCGTTAATAGTTAGTCCATAGTTGTCCCATTCGAGGCGTCTAAATACGAATTCCAGAACTGCTGAGAAAAGTTTGGGTGATAGCGGGTCGCCTTGTCTAACTCCTCTTTGTTTGGGAAAAGCTTCTCCTATTCTTTCTGTTCGTACTTTAGCTGTCATGTTCTGGTAGATATTGATAATGAGCCGTATATATTTTTTGTCTACTCCCTGTGTTTCAAGCGCCTCCCATATTTTTGCGTGTTTAAGTGAATCGAACGCTTTGTTGTAGTCTACGAAAGCTATGTAGTATTCGATACCGTATTCGTTACTTTTTTGGATGACCTGTTTTATAGTGTGAATATGATCAAGCGTTGAGAAGTCACTCCGAAATCCCGCCTGTTACCTTGGTTGATTTTCGTCCAGTATCTTTGTTACGCGGTTTAGTAGGATTTTGGAGAAAATTTTATACACGTTGGACATGAGGCTAATAGGTCTATAATTTGATATGTCGTTTCTCTCCTTTCTTGTGTATAAGTATTACGGTTGACGATTTCCACTGGCGGGGTATGTATTCAGTATTAAAAATTTCATTGAATAAGTCTGTGATGATGTTTAGTGTTTTGTTTGATGTTCCTATAAGAAGTTCGTTAGATATGGCATCCTCTCCTGGTGCTTTCCCTGTTTTCTATGATTTTATTGCATTGTTGACTTCCTCTCGCATTATCCTTGGGGTGTCTTCCTCCTTTTCGTCTTTTTGGATAATTGGTTGCATTGTTTCAGACATCATTTCCTTATCACTGTATAGCTCTCGGTAATAGTCTGTTGCGATTTTTAAAATTTCTATTCTATTTGTGTTGTTTCTTATAGTTCTTCTGTGTGTAACGTTTTCGATCCAATCTAGACTATCTCTTAATTCTTGCCAAGTTTTTTTCGCACCACCTGTTTTTTCTATGTAGTAATTAATTGATTGTTTGTGTTCTTGTGTTCTGTCTATGTTTCCTTATTCCCAAGTTTATTTCTTTGCTTAACTTTGCTATTTCCTGTCTGTTATTCTTCCTATCTTGAAACAAGATCTTTCTTTGTTCGATTAAGATTCTAGCCTTCGGTCCTATTTTGTCCTTTGTTGATTTATTTTGTTTAAAGTTGAATTCGATTTGTTTTAGTCCTCTCTCTAAAGCATCGCATTTCTCTTGAAGTTTTTCGACGTTTTGTAATTTTACTAAGTTGGCTTCTAGAGAATCCAGGATCTTATCGGGTATTGGTAATATTATACGTTTTTCGGTTTTATGAATGTTTTTCCTTGATGGTTTTGGTTCTATTATGTATAGTTGACTTCTAAGCATTCTATGATCGGTATTAAAGTTCAGTTGATTGACAATATCCACTTTTGAGAATAGCCTTGGTTTATTTGTAATGATATAGTCGATTTCGTTTCTTGTCTTCCCGTCCGGTGATATCCATGTCCATTTTCTGCTTTTCTTTCTTTTGAAGTAGGTATTCATAATGTGGAAGTTATTTTCCATGGCAAAGTTTACCAGCTTTTGTCCATTATCATTCCTTTTTCCAGTACTAAAAGATCCAATTATTTTGTCTTCATTTGTTTTCCTCCTTCCGATTTGACCATTAAAGTCGCCCATTACGATTACGGTGTTATTGAGATTCAAATATGTTATCGTATTATTAAGTTGGTTGTAGAATTCGTTCTTTGTTTCTTCTTTGGCATCTTCGGTTGGAGCATATACCTGGACAATTGAAATTGTTTGTTTGTGGCCGGGGAGCTTAATGGTCATAACGGCAAGTCTGTCTGACACTCCTTTGAATTCTATTATGTTATTTTTGAGATATTTTTTCAAGGTAAACCCTACACCATATTATTATAATCCTGCGGTTTCATTTTTGAAGTATAAAATGTAGTTTTCTTGTTCTTCGATTTTCTCATCTGCTCTCCGTATCTCGCTTAATCCTATGATATCCCAGTTTATTTTTTCTAAAGCGTATTCTAATTCTAAAAGAGATTCTTTGGACTTGAATGTTCTAGTATTAAGCGTTGCTATGTTCAACTTGGATCTAGGTGTTTTCTTCGCGTTGGCTTCTATAAGCTTTTGGGGGATGTGGTGGGGGATCTCCCCGCGGTGACAAGCCGAATTGGGGATCTGGTTGTGTTTAGTTAGTTCGTTTCTTTCTTTATTTGTTTTCTTCGCGTTTCCGGTGTCTATGCCTTGTTTTGTTGTGTTTGTTTTTCCGACAATGAAAGAGATCTGGCCCTCATATATGCGAATGCGTCAGTTTTGTGCATTTTGGAAGGGGCTATAATAGTATTTTCCTCTGTATTACGTTGTGGGGTATTTATATTATTGGGTGACATAGAAGATTCCCTTTTCCTTTTTTCCGCTTCCGATTTTTCTTTTATTATGAGCTTGTTTTTCTTAATAAATGCTATGTTTCCGCGTTCCTTTTCTTGCTTCAATTGAAGTTGCAGGTTTTTACGCGCTTCTATGGTTTCCTTTGAGAAGTCTTCTGTCATGTAAGTATTTTGTGGCATTTGTTTCTTATTTTTCAAAATTTCTGCTCTCTTTTGTTGTGACGTGAAAGTGACCAGTATAGGCCTAGTTTTTCCATCTTGTTTTTGGCCGAGTCTATGATATTTGTTTATTTCGAATTTCTCGATGTTGACGTTTTTATTCTCAAAAATAATATTTTTTATTCTGATGTATAATTCTTCATAAGAATTTTCTGTTTCCTTGACACCGTGAAGTAGTAAGTTATCTTTCCTATTCATGTCTTCTAAGTGCTTTAATTTTCTATTGAATGTTTCCACTTCCGCTTTTAAGTTTTTGTTTTCTTCCACGATTGGTTGAATTTTGTCGTCCAAAGAACGCATCAAAGTGTCAGTTACGTTCTGAGTTATTATAGTTGTTTGTTTCTCTAATTCCATTTTCATCATTTGAAATAGTTTTAACATATCTCCTGACATTCCTGTGGTATCCATAATGTTGTAGTTAAAAAGTTTTCGGATGCGTGAAACGGAACGTTTTTGGTAGCTAGTAATAGTCAACAAAATGTTCGTTATGTTGGTAGCACTACATATGTATCAAGTCTCGGACGTTTTCTATAGTCTATGGTCCGACGTACATAGGAGGCTAACTTCACACTTGTTTTCGTGATTTGCAATTTTTTTTTTCTCTCCTTATACTGATGTACTTGTTGTTAATGTGTTTTGCTTAAAAAATCCAATCCAATCCAAGTTCTGTTTGTTGCCTCGTACTGATTTCCAACAGGTTTGGTTGATTTTAGTTATTTGCTTAGATTTTCGATTTAATTTCGGGAGCTCGTTTGACACACTGTTTCTCGTTTGACAACCGGAACCGGATTCCCGGATTCACATATTGTGTCAAGAAACTAAAATGGAGGTGGACAGGCCACATGATGAGGAACAAAAAGGACAAGTGGGCTAAGGATGTGACCGAATGGTGTCCAAGACAACATAAAAGAAAGAGAGGGAGACAGCGTCGGAGATGGGAAGACGACATAAAAAGAATAGCAGGCGCCACATGGAGAAAAAAGACACACGATCGCATTTTATGGCAAGCTTTAGGGGAGGCCTATGCTGAGTAGCAAGACAATCTTCGCGCAACTAGTGTCTATGTTAAATATTATTTTAGTATATAAGAAATATGTGTTATATAAGATTGTTCAATAAAGGCTTTATTATTATTATTAAATATCAACAACGGCTTAATTGGCCAGAACTTAAACAGACGGTTATAGTGAAACTAAAATACAAGTGAAGGTTAAAAACTCGCCTTTATACTTGTGATACAGATATCAATGTTGGTGAGAGTGACGTCGTTAAAAGGCTTCTCAGCACTCATGTGCTTTATTGTATGATCTGTGGGCTGTCATAACGTAGTGTGATATGTGGCAGTTCCATCTCGTGGTGGCGGCGTGGCGCGTCGGTGGCGTTGGGGGGCGCGGGGCGGGTGAGCGCGAGGGGGGCGGCGCTGCGCCTGGCGCCCGCGCTCGCGGCCGACGCCGGCCACTACGCCTGTGCCGTGGCCGCGCCCGCAGGGCCCGCCGCGCGCCGCGACATCGACATACAAGTCCGCAGTCAGTATACGCTGCATTGAACGTGACTCGTCGTCTCATAAATGTCAGCTATCTACATTTTTACGTTTTGTTTGTAGATCCACCAAAAATTTCGCCGTTTATGTTTTCTTCGGAGCTGACGGAGGGCAGCTCGGTGCAGGTGCTTTGTGGCGTATCGTCTGGCGACAAGCCTATGTACTTCTCGTGGTTGAAAGACGGCGCACCGCTACCACCTAACTTACAGGTCTGAACTATTGCAGTCCGCTGCTGACAATGTACATAAATGTGAAAAGTGCAGGTGACCATTAGAGTCTACGCGAGAAATGTAGACGAGGTGATAAAACATGTGATTGTGTAGATAGAAGAGAAGAGCCTGAACGAGTTTTCGCTGCTGATGTTCTCGGACCTGACGGCGCGGCACAGCGGCGCCTACACGTGTCGCGTGTCCAACCACGCCGCCGCCGTCAACTACACCGCCACGCTCAGCGTCAAGGGTGAGTGTGTGCACTGTGCAGGTGCAGTGGGCAGTCTGTTCATGCCGTGCAGTCCGTGCTCACGATGACGTTGTCCCGCCAGTGGCACCAGCGTGGGTCGCGGAGCCGCAGGATGCGGCCGTGCTGCTCGGCGCGCCTCTACAGCTAGAGTGCGCCGCAAAGGGCTACCCGGCGCCCTCCACCACGTGGTACAGACGTATCGGTCAGTATCAGTCCGAGTCCGAGCTCAAGTCGCGCTAGGCACAGTGGTGTAACAGCTCACGTGTACAGGCTCGCTCGGCTCGCTGGGCGGCGAGGGCGCGGAGCAGTGGGAGCAGGTGGGCGCAGGCACGTGGGGCGCGGAGGGCACGTGGGGCGCGGACGGGCGTGCGTGGGGCGCAGCGGGCAGCGTGCGCGCGCACAACGGCTCGCTGGCGGCAGGCACGGCGGCGCGCGCGCACGCGGGCCTATACCGCTGCGTCGCAGACAACCAAGTGGGACCGCCGCTCATGAAGCACATCAACGTCACAGTTCACGGTAATCCGCCTTTCTCAATCAACCATCTACTACATACTTAGTGTAGGTTGCTTATCCCTCAATTATTATTGGGACTGGTCAGCTCTCGGTTGCCACGGCTTATTTGAATTAATAATTTTATTTTTCAATTGTTTTTTTTCGTTTTACTATGGACACTTTTAACGTGCACATCTTCCTACATTGTCCTCACATAATGAACCATCTCAACATGAATGATGTAACCAAGGTTTTGTAAAAATATTCTGATTTAAAATAGTGTCCATGGAGTTTCTTGCCCGTTCTTCTCCATAGAGATCTACGCTAGGGAATGGGCAACTACAGTACTTTCACAGTTTTTATGTCTTGTGATTGGGACTGTAGCTACATTTAATTTTCATCTTTGTTTCGACAGTTCAAAAGTGCCTGTAACTGGCCTACTTGAAATAAATGCTTTGATTTTGATTTTTCAATTTTGACTATGATGACATACATAAATAATAATATTTTATATAGAAAATATTACCCTTTACTGAAACGCGTATATTTACGAACAACACACGGCCGGGTCCATGACACAGCCACACCCCATTATTTTGACATTTTACTGGATTGACCTTAGTGAAACAACGTATCACTAAGGTCAATCCAGCAAAATGGTTTTCATTTCCACATTGGTCATAATATCACTTAATTATAATATTGAACATCTTCCGATTCGATTTCACAAAATCCCTAC
Source organism: Xestia sexstrigata (assembly GCA_941918905.2). Taxonomy (NCBI): domain Eukaryota; kingdom Metazoa; phylum Arthropoda; class Insecta; order Lepidoptera; family Noctuidae; genus Xestia; species Xestia sexstrigata. Next base: position 25,653,821 of record OW799201.2, read on the forward strand.
ATACGTAGCACTGCGACATTAGTGCATATTTATTTTAATTATATCTTGCACTTTCGTCAAATTGTTTTGGAATAGGCTATAGTATGAAATATATGTAGAGCCGGCACACTTCGAGGGCTCGGGTGGCAACGTGTCGTGCGTGCGCGGGCAGGGTGCGGCGCTGGCGTGCCTCGCGCTCGGCGACGCGCCGCTGCACGTGCACTGGACGCACCGCGGTGCGCGCCTCGACCTCGCCTCCTACAGGTACTGTGTGCTGCGACTGCGACACACGAGACGAGCTCTGCTGTACAGGCGCGGTGCTCAAACCAGTGCGTATGTGTCAGGTGGGCTGTCTCGGAGGTGCGCGCGGCCGGTGGGCTGCGCTCCACGCTCACGCTGCGCACCGCCGAGCGCGCCGACGCCGGCGAGTACCGCTGCCACGCGCACAACGCGTACGGCCGCAGTGACCAGCTCATGTACCTGCACGTAGAAGGTCGGCACTCTGCTAGCCGTACGCCACGCGTCCTGACCGGAACGCTCTTTATATTATTATGACTTTGTGGTATGACACGACAGAGCCACCGGAGGCACCGCGCCGCCTGCACTTGGGCGGTGTTGGTGCGCGCTGGGTGCGCCTGGTGTGGGCCGAGCCCGCGCCTGCACCCGCGCCCTCTGCGCTCCACACCTACACCGCGCTGTACACGGCGCTGCACGCGCTGCCGGCTGCCGAGGCGCGCAGCAACGCTATCAACCTCACGCTGCTCACTCACGACGACAGGTGAACACTCTCATACACCCACTGATGGTACAGCTCACTCGCCAGCGTGCATCACGTCCCCGTACGGCATCGTTCATTCAGTAGGTGTCTGTTTGCATAGAGTGGACGCAGATGGGCTGCTCACGATGTCCGCGCGGCTGGAGGGGCTCAGGCCGGCCGCAGCTTACTCGCTGCGTCTCACCGCCGCCAACCACGTGGGACTGTCGCCGCACTCCGAGCCTCTGATGTTCACCACGCTAGAAGAAGGTAGCTCATCTCATTGTTTAGGAAAGAAAGAGAAAGGAATTACAAAATATTTGTATTTATAACATTTATGACAAATCCTGCCAATTCCGCCAGCTCCAACTGCATCTCCGCAGAACGTCAGAGTGAGAGCGTCCAGCCCCGGTGAACTGCACGTCTCGTGGTCGGTGAGTACTCCAGCAAGCAGCTAACGTTCAGCCACAGCTGTCACACACAGCACTAACTAGGCGTCACGCTCTCGCAGGCGCCGCCGCAGGACAGCTGGAATGGTGAGCTGCTGGGATACGTCGCCACGTGGCGCGAGCTGGGCCGCTTCGACGAGGAGGCGGCCGAAGTCGACGGGGCGGAGAGCCCACGCGCCGGCCGCATGGGCGTGGCGGGCTGGAGCAGCACCGAGCTCACGCTGACGAGCCTGCGCCCATTCGCGCGCTACGCGCTGAGCTTGCGCGCCTATAACCGCGCCGGTGCCGGCCTGCACTCGCCCACCGTGTATGCCACCACCGCCGACGGAGGTATCTATAGCCGCCATATTACTGACCCGTGTGTGGTGTACGCCAGCGTGGAGTACACGTGTGATCTGTGCCGCAGTGCCGGAGGAAGCGCCGGGTGGCGTGTCGTGCGCGGCTTTGTCGGCACGCTCGCTGCGCGTGCGCTGGACGCCGCTGTCCGCAACGCACGCGAACGCGCTCCGCGGGTATGACCTGCACTACGCGCCTTTACACTTTTCCTCGTGTAAGTTATCCTAAAAACCACGATTAAATGAAATTTTACCAGTTTCGGTGAGTGCTTGCTTAACCCAAATTCCGTGTCGCTGTCACAAAATGTTTGGTCGTATTGAGGTTTTGAAATAGTTTCACATGTCATTTTGTGTGTGACGTGCAGCACGGAGTGGGGCGGGGTCTCCGGGCGAGGCGCAGACGGCGCGCGCGGGGCTGGGTGGGGAGGCCGCGCTGACGGGGCTGCGCGCCGCCACCAACTACTCCGTGTGGGTGCGCGCGCGCGCTGACGCCGGCCTGGGCCCGCCTGCGCCGCCCGTCTACTGCGCCACCAACGAGGACGGTCAGTTCGCACTGTGCACTCTTCTCGCCATTCAATAATGTCCATAAATTCGCAATTTTAAAGGATCACTATATTTGAAAGAAAATTGTCCACCATTTCAACATTCATCATCTTCAACGATCATAAAAAAGAAATACATTTATATTTTGACAAAAAAAAATACTAAAAAAGTACTGCACAGGTGTCAATAACGGCGGTTAAAGGTATAATTTGGGTACCAGTAACGATAACATTTAGCCGACTACTCTTCTGCCTGTCTCCTCCCGCAGTGCCCGAGGCAGTGGCACAGGTGCGCGCGCAGGCGGCGGGCGCGGCCACCGTGCGCGTGACGTGGCTGGCGCCCGCCGCGCCCGCCGGCCGCCTCACACACTACACGCTCTACACGCGCGAACTCGGCAAGTACGTCTCTGCTATCACTTCACTAAATCGCCACTACTGCCAACCCTCATTCGGGTTAACCGACGGAGTGTTTAACCGCTTTATTGTGCCGAAGAATGGGCGGCGAGTGGGCGCAACAAGTGGACGCGGAAGCGGACGAGGGCGGCGCGCTGGGCGGGCAGGCCGAGGTGTGGAGCGAGGTGCGTGGCCTGCGCGAGCGCACCGTGTACGAGTTCTGGGTGCGCGCCGCCACGGGTGCGGGCGTGGGTGCGCCCAGCCGCCCCGTCACCGCGGCGCCTGCCCCCGCACGTACGTCACCCGCTGCTCCCGCAGCACGACCGCACGCTCACTGCTCGCTTGTCATGCGTGCCGGAGCTCCTGGCTTCGCGTAGTGGCTTTGGCATGATATCACATTCCAACATTTGCTATGCTAAAGCTTTCAATATTAAAAAATATTTTTTATTTTTTATTAGATAAACATTGTAATAACGAGCTTATCGCCTGGGTCATTAGCAAATTATCGGTCTCATTTCTTCCAATATGTTCCTTCCTTGCGGTGTTTGTCTTAAGGATCAATTTAATGTTAGCAAAAAAAACTTGTGTGGCCGGTACAATTATTTAATGCAAACTGGTTTTAAACATACTATGGGCTATAAACTATCCATACTAAACGTTGTATGAGTAAAACACTTTAAAAGTTTTTTTGATAGGTACAGACAAATTTTTAAGATGGGCGTAAATAATTTATCAAAATAAAATTAGAGGTGAAGTGAATTAATAGTTATATTGTTAGAAATTACCTATGTCAACTTCTAATCAATCATAACAATAACATCACTTCACCAGACTTTCAATAATACGAGTTGTGGTTTAAAAAAAGGGGTTAAGGCAACATGTATACCTAATTATTGCCAAGGTTTGTATTTGTTCACATTCGCTTATCAAATATGAACATTATTTACATATGAATAAGATTCATAATCGTCTATTAACTCTTAGCAGGCCTATCGACAACAGTCATGTTTACTTGGTTTCCGAACCGAAATAAATGAATAAAAATAAAACCGTAGGCAAAACCGAACTCATTCTCTTCACAAAGAAAAGGAAGTTGGCAACTTTACAACTACCAAGCTTCTTTGGGACCACCCTAACCCTATCGACTGAAACCAAATACCTGGGTATATTTTTAGACAAACAGCTGAACTGGGCAAAACACACTGAGTACATAACCACAAAAGCCAGTATAGCCCTATGGCAATGTAAGAGACTGCTCGGGAGAAATTGGGGCATAAGCCCCAAAATCACCTACTGGCTATACACCGCAGTCATCCGACCAATCATTACATACGGCTCTTTAGTTTGGTGGCCCAGGACCAACCTAAGTACGACCCAAAAGGATCTCGAAAAATTACAAAGATTTGCCTGCGTGGCAATCACCGGCAGTATGAGAACTTCCCCTACTGCTGCCTTACAAGTAATGCTGGGGCTACCACCACTACACCTCGTCGTAAGAGAGGAGGCGGCCATAGCGACTTTCAGACTCGGAGTATCTGGCACCCTAAGTAACGATTCCAGAATTAAACACACACGCATCAGAGAAGATGCAATCAAGCAACAGCCTATGATGGCATCACCCAGCGACAGAATCCTGAAGACCCACTGCTTCCAAAAACACTACAACATAGAGCTCACGGCGGAGTTGTGTGACTACTCAGGTACAAAAGAGCTAAGAATCTACACTGATGGATCAAAAACCAACGACGGGACAGGTGTCGGGGTGTTCTCCGACGACCTAAACATCAAAATATCCAAACCCCTTGGAATACTCAACTCTGTTTACCAAGCAGAGTGTGTAGGTATTATCCAAGCAGCACATGCCATAGAGGCCAGGAAGGTTACGGATACTAATATCCGAATACTCTCCGACAGTGCCTCAGTCCTTCAATCCTTAAAGAGTAATCAGATAACGTCGAGACTGATACTAGAATGCCATAATGCCCTAGAACGAATCACGGCACTAAACCATAACACGGTAACACTACAATGGATCAAAGGTCACAGTGGATCACTTGGGAACGATGCGGCTGATGAACTTGCCAGAAGAGGATCCAACACAAAACCCTGCGGTCCCGAGCCCATTGTGCCCATTCCTTTCAAGCAGCTAAGAAGTTGGTTAAAGGAACACACTCGAATACAAGCGGAGAAATGGTGGACCTCGGCACCAGGATGTAGGCAATCCAAGGAAGCCATGCCATCCTTGGACACAAAGCTGACCAGGCGCCTTCTGCGCCTGGACAGGGATAGCCTACGACTGGTGGCGGGGACCATCACTGGACACTGTTCACTGAATAAACACTTCCATACCCTAGGAATCACTGACAGTCCCCTGTGCAGAGCATGCATGGGGGCGGAGGAAACGGTGGCGCATGTGCTCCTTGAGTGCACCGGCGTTATCAAGATTCGCGAGGAGACCCTGGGAACACCTAGATCCCTTGCGGATGCCCTGAGAAGACCGGGAAGTTTGATCTGCTTCTGGAGGGAGGTGGGCTGGTTGGAGTAAACGGCCACCATGGCTCACGCACAATGGTCCATTTTAAGGATTAAGTGCGGAAACCAAAACCCCATGATAGATAGATAGATAGAAACCGTAGGCAACTTGACATTTTCCAAAATTTTCTAGTAATCATGACTGTTACTGCGCTCTCTCCACCTTTTTTCCATAATACTTTACGCCCATCCATATCCGGCTTAAACGTTTTTTTCGTCGCTAAAAATCACCATATTATTATAATTGTTATCGCAATCAAAATTGATGTATGACCTAGCAAGCTGTAGTCGATTTTGTCGGTGCGCAGTGGACAGCAAAATGTTCCGTGCTAGCTGCTGCAACGTAAACCAGCAGAATATAGGTGATTTCTCACAATTTGTAAGCACACATTGTGTGCTGTTGCTGTTACGCGGGTGGACAAGAAGGGATCAGCGTTGTGCCAAGGCACAAGGCAGGAAAATTCATTGGCTCGACACCATGATATCGTAGCAAGACGATATCATGGTGTCGAGCCAATGAATTTTCCTTTGGTTATGGCCCCCGTCAAAGATGTTCTACGTCTCCAGAATCCGCATATCGGCGGACCCATAACTGCACGGTTCTCTTTGGATAAAAACAGTTTTTTATAATAATAGCTAAATAAATAATAATAAATTATATTTAATATACATAAATATACCTAATTGATATTACTTATACAGGGTGTAAAAGACCTCATCACGAAGCCGTCAACCAAGTATTCTGTACATCAAACTAAGTAACTTTACGCAAATTTATTGCTGGGAAACAACTTTTTTTTTTGGGTGAAAAATCATGTTTTGTGGTAGAACTCAATGTAACGCACTCAAAACATTGTGCTGGTGGATGGATTGAATAGTACGGGAGTCGTGGAGGTGTTAAAAGTAAAAATCTTACATTAAAGTTATATTAAAAAAAAATACTTGTCAAAAAGTTGGAACTTTGACCCCCCATATCTCCGTAACTAGAAGGTTTCCAGGTATGGTCTAGAACAATAAAATGATCGCAATGACGGGGAGAACAAGTGCCTTTCAGCTTCGTTAAGAGGTGTTTTTAAACCTTTTATACAATACATAATGTATACAAGATATACACTAACATGACAAAAGATAAGCTATTTTTATTTACGTTATTCACAGGCTTTTCTTTAATCTGTATAAAGGCCCGTAGCTGTAGGACAGAAATGGTCTGAACCAAGTTAATTTTATAATAACCATCATAAATCATTAAAAAAGTACTATTATCATTAGCGATAGTATATTATTATATCTATGGTAGATATTTATTACACTTAAGTGACATTAATTAGGTAGTTATAATATCAACGTAATATCTAACTGTTACTCACCGATATCATTCAGCGCCTTTCATTTTCCCTACTATTTAATGTGTCGATGACAATTCAAAGTGAGTCAGCCTAAAATTTGGCGTCCAGTTTGGCACTTTCAGTAGCATCCATTTCAGCTCCTGTGAAGCGCAAACTACAGGACAGGCAGGACACGGTATCAAGTGTCCCATCGTTTGTGGAACAACACCACATTTACACTCACAATCTCAGTTATTTCTCATGCACGTTTTGCTCATGCAAAACAACGATTTCTGCCTTTTTGAACATTGATAAATGTATGCAACATCAGTTGGATCCACAGAATAAAACCGCACACGAATATGAGTCTAGTAATCAATAAACTCAATAATGCAAATACTCGGTATATTGACAACTAAGAACGGTCAAGTTTTTTTTAATGAAGGTGTTTGAAAACAATATTTTTAAATTGTCGGTAGTCATTATCTAAACCGTTCCGTAGTTGTCTCAAAAGTTACAAACTTCATTACTCATCCATGAACGGGATCGAATCGTTATAGATTAGTAACGTTTTAACAAAATAATGAATACAAAAAGAAAAAGAGTATTTTAGCTGCACTTGCGGTTTGAACTTACGACTTCTCGTTCACTGACCTAAGACGATAACCATCGTGCCAAAGTTGCTACATAGCAACTGCAATGAGATATAATATTTCGCAAAACGTATACATATACGTTTTGCGAAATATTATATTCAGTAACGATGAATGATTCTATTCATCGGTATACGGTATTGATGTGCCATACGCACACTAATAAAAACAGAGCTCGCCCGTTTTATTTAGTGTTCGTGTGCATACCTATGACTTTCACGCACACATGTAAAGTGTAAACCAAATAGATTGTTCGACCGTACATGCTGGTATCCCGATGTACTGTTATTATGATAATTTAGACCAACCTCTGTTTCCATAAAATGATCGGGTCGACCCGCGCCGTTTTGCATGCGATCCTCGCCCAACGTGATCCTGTTGCTCATCTGGGTTCTGGGCAGGCTGCCGGTAACCACGTCCACGTCCTCTACCTGTGTATGCGAAGCGGCCTCTCCTCTGCGAGCAATTATGCTCCGTAATCTCGTCCTCATCTAGTACTTGTAGTTTGCACTTCTTGCTAACTCGCTATCACATTTTGTTAAAGATGAATCGATTTCATCAAAACGAAAATGTTATCTGTGGTCCGGTCTTGGCGCGCTCTGTCTTTACATCTATCAACTCATTGTACTTTTTTGTGAAGCGCGCAGGTCACGTTTCCGATAATAAAGTTCCAAAAATTTTGTAATTACCAAACCGAGATGAGAACTCAACGAACGTCTGCGAGAACTGGAAAATCGGTCGAACAAGCGAAAACGGAGTCGTCATCGAAACTCTGGTAAACTTTTTTGTTTAAGTACCTACCCACTCGTCTTTTCCTAGAAGTACCTGGCACCTTGGCATAAGATGCACATGTCTCTAGAGTTTTCACGAGAGGGTAACCATGAGAACACCAATTGTGCCAACCTATTATTAAGACATCATTAGATCTTTCACGAGAGGTTAACCGATGATCTTAGCCATCTAACAATAGAACGACATCACAAGAGCTTTCACGAGAGGTCAGCTGATGTTCAGTTGTTCATAATCTCGTCCTTACTGCATCCCTTGAACTATCACGAGAGGTTAGCCGTGGATTTAAACTCGACCAGTCAGAGGCCTAACTCTAACTATTCTTTGTAGACGAGTATGAAACCCGTTCCAGTCGAACAGGCTCGAGAAGCCGTGGGTATCGCGACCGATGTTGTGAGACACGTGATAAATTCCGTCGCAGCCTGACTCGCCGCGACAGCTATTCCCCATAACGCCACATACCATTGACTCCTTGCCATCAATTATCTCCTATTCCGCCATTTCTGACTTCAGACAGTTGTCTTGTATCACCTAATGAAGGAAATATTTTAAAACTAAATAAAGAAGTGGCAGCCGCACTGAGGATGGTGGAGTAAAAAGGGACCAACGAATCAGGGGGCAACAGATCACCTCGGCTGCTGCCATTACATCAATAGGGAAAGTGTTAAACAATCTAATCGCCAACTAAGAGAGTGCTGATCAAATTTTAACTCTTAAGTGATGCAGCCAGACTACTTTTTCACATTTATCATGCAAATGCATCACCAGACACTCCCTAATCCTGCCTGGCCTCAGTAAGGAAATGAAGGAGCTAATGGGGCAGACTCCAATATCTGAGTACCTGTTCGGGGATAAGCTACAGGACAAGTTTAATGCAATAAAACCTGTAAAAAAGTCAGGACAAGAATTGAAGAACACACCTGCAAGACCTCCGATGCAGTGCTGAAGCGGAACAACCAGGTGAAACTAGCAACACGCCCGAGGCACTCACCATAGAAACGCCAGCCACGACGTCGCGGACAGGAATACGTCTAGCTCAGGTAGACTGGTAGATTGCAGTATTTCACTGAAGTCTGAAATAATGTTATCCCCTATCCAACAATACAACGATTGGATCAAGGGTTATAAACTACACTTTTATGAAATTCCAGTTCAAACTTCCATCCCTAAAAACAATAACTTCAGTCAGAAAGAATTCAATCTTATTTTACGAAAATTAATAAAATCGTACAGTTAATCTGCTATTGAATGATGTTTATCTATCAATTTTTATCCAGCATACTTTTGCATCCAAAATCAGATGGCACTTATTACTTACTTAGATTTAATATAAATCATATTAAATCTCAAAAAACTTAATAAATATATTAATACCCATCACTTTAAGCTAGAAGACTTAAGGACAGCAACCAAACTCATGACCCCAGGTTGTTTTATGGTAACTATAGATTTGAAAAATGCTTAAATACTTCTTACCCATAAAAAATATGATAGATTTCTCCAGTTTCAGTTTCAAGATACATTGTTTGAGTTTACATTTGGGCTTAGCATAGCACCATATGTATTCACAAAGATAATGAAGCCAGTTATGTGTCACCTGAGGTCATTGGGGTTGCTTTTCTATATTATATCTGGGTGATATTTTGTGATTGGTGATTCATATGCTAAGTGTTTGAAAAATGTGTCCACAACTCAAATTTTCTAAAAAAAAAAAAAAAACTAGGCTTCGTTATCAATACTAAAAAGAGTGCCTTAAAACCCAGACAGTGCTGTCAATATATAGGTTTTCTGTTAGATTCAGTTCAGTAATATCTCACTTCATCAGAAGAAGATAGATAAAATTTCATCCCTAACTTATTAAATAATTTTAAATCTAAGAGGATATGCAAAATAGTAGAATTTGCTCAGTTGCTAGTTATCCTTGTTGCTGCATGCACAACAGTGGAATATGGTTGGCCTTACACCAAAGTTATGGAAAGTAACAAAACAACAATGAAAATTACAAGGCTCTGCTACCTATCACAAAAGGAATTAGGATAGGACTACATTAGTGGTTGTCTCACATTCCAACAACCTACAACAGTATAAAACTATTTGACTTAGTTCTAGAAATATTTTCTGATGCTTGACAAACTGGCTGGGGTCTGGTATATAATGATGTCAGCAGCCATGGGCACTGGACAACTGATGATAAAAAGTTTCGTATAAATTACTTGAACTATTAGCAGCATTTATAGGGCTCAAAACATTTGCAATCACACACAGACACTGTAAAGTTTTATTTAGAATTAAATAGATAACACAACTGCCATAGCCTACATCAATAAAATGGGTGGCACTCGTTTTCCCCACCATAATAATTTAGCCAGAAAGTTGTGGCACTGATGTGAGGAAATACACATTTGGATCTATGCATCTTACATCAGTTCTAAAGAAAACACAATCGCAGATCTAGAATCTAGGCATCCAAACACAGAAATTGAATGGAAGTTATGCCATGTAGCTTACAAGACTCATTTAACTGCGCGAAGCGTAAGGTGACGGACGTGTCGTGTTGGTGTCGGAGACCATATCGTTTATCGAAACTAGTGCAACGTTCCCAGTGGAAAGTAAACCCTATCTTAATACGCGGACGGTCTGTTATCGTGTGCAGTGTATTGTTAATCGGTAGTCGCCGCAAACATAAGCAAAATCTGCAATTATGCTTTCTCCTAATAAAGCCAACTCCACTTCAGATTTGTCGTGTGCTGGTGAATCAAAAGAATCTTGTATTACGCTACGAAAAAGAAAACAAAGACCAGAGTGCGACTGCGTTGTGTCTACCTGCAATTTAAATTCATCGACTGTGGCTCGTGAAATCGCTGATGCGCTTAAGAATTTTCGCTGTGAGTTGGACGACAAGCTATCTCAAATCAATAAGGACATCATAAACACTATCAAAGCTGAGCTTAATGATCTCAGAACTACATCACATGAGATCAAACAAGATATTAACGCATTGCGCATAGAAGACTCGTCCTTCAAGGCACAAATATCCCAATTCGAACATTCACTTCAATTTCACACCAGTGAAGTCGATGATCTGAAGAAGCAAGTCACAGACATTGCCACTCGTACTTCTTCGTTTCCCAGCATGACTGATAAGCTTTTCAGTCTCGAGCAGAAAATTGAATCTCTGGAACAACAAGCCCGTCTCAACAACATTAAAATTTGTAACCTGCCTGAGAAACGGGATGAAGACCTTTCTGGACTCATACAAAGTATCGGTGCTGCCATTAACTGTCCCATTCCACGTCAGGATGTCCTAGCCATTCACCGTGTACCCCATGCTCGTACTCAGGAAAGTAACCGACCAAACAATGTTATTGTTAAATTGGCTTCACGTGATCTCCGTAATAACGTATTAAGTGCTTATCGTTTGACAAAAAATGTGTCATCTAAAGAAATTGGTATATCAGGTACTTCCCATAAAATTTATATCAATGAGCATCTCACTTTATATAACAAAAACGTATTTCGTGAATGTCGTGAGATGGCTAGCAAGTATAATGTCAAATATGTGTGGATTAAAAATGCTACTATTCTTAATAAAGCAACTGATACATCTAAAACATTTGCTGTACGTTGCCAAAATTATATCAGTAAAATTGCCCAGTGTAAACAGAATGAATAGTCTATTTTTTTGTTATGCTTGTACTATGTACCTTTGTAGATTATCATTTGGCAATAGAAAAATGTACGCACAAATTAGTATTACCTTTAACAGGTAAACCTCACGTAATTTTTATTTAATACCTGTCAATGTCGCAAGAATATTTCATAAACCATTGTATTTTAAATCTCATTACCTTTATCATTATTTTAGTACTACTGTAATACTACTTAATGAAGAAGTATCCTATATTTTTATGTCGCACCATTCCGTACTTTGTTAAACCTGTTTGTTGTCAAAACGTCGCATAACTCCTGTTGCAATTAGTGATAACAATATTTTTAACTGTATTCCATACCACAAGCAGTTTCGATCTGTCTCCACGCTTTCAAAAACAACCGTAACCAATATTGTCTACTTTATTCGTTGTTTACTCTTTTATAACCTGACTAGACACAATGCATAAAAACAGTTTGTGTTTTTTTTATCAGAACTGCAGAGGAATTCGTACCAAATTACACACTCTTTACACTAATATTCTTTCCTTGTCGTTTGACGTAATTATATTAACTGAGACATGGCTAACACCCAATATAATGGACAGTGAATTTATAGATGACCACTACTTAGTGTTTAGAGACGATCGGGACCGGGCCGCTTCAAACAAGCGCGAGGGCGGAGGGGTTCTGATAGCCGTTCTGCGCGAGCTCCGGCCCATACGAATGTTGACACGTCCTCTCACTGGCATCGAACATGTTGTTATAAAACTGCCTGCATTGCGCTCGCGTTCCGATAAACACCATATAATTAGCGCTGCCTATATACCTCCTCGCACGCAGGATGACACATACTTGTCTCATTTATGCGCATTAGAAAATATTCTCACTGATCCATGCACTGAATCTTTTTACCTAGTGGGTGATTATAATATACCCGAAATTGAATGGCCGGTCACCGGTAATTATTTGTCTACTCGGCCGCAAAACACCGTTACCCGGGGTTTACTTGACTTGATTTCTATCACGAATGCTTCACAATATAACAATATTAAGAATAACTTGGGTCGTGTCTTGGACTTATTTATTAGTAATACAGAATGTCAAATACAGGCTGACATCACACTACTCCCGCCTGATAGTCACCATCCCCCATTTTCTGTTTTGACTTCACTGGAAACAAATTATACACCAATGAGACGTCAGTCCACAAAAAAATATAATTTTTATAAAGCCAACTATCAAGAAATTAATGTTTAATTGGGCAAGATGAAGTGGGATGAGCTTTTATTAAATCTCTCCAGTGAACAGGCAGTGGATGTTTTTTATGAGTACCTATATGGCATAATTCGCGCACACGTTCCACTCAAAAGACCTAAGACATCTAGCTTTCCCGTTTGGTTTAACGCTCTACTTATTAAAATCTTCAAAAATAAAGATCGAGCATGAATAAAGTGGAAAAAAACAGCAAAACCTTTCAGATTATGAAAAGTTCTCTGTTTATCGTAAACATTTTAAACAACTATCGGATCAGTGCTTGAAGTCATGAACTAAGTACATGAAGTCGGTCGAAGACAGCATTCCTCTAATGTCAGGCACTTTTGGTCGTACATCTCCAACCACAGGAGAAGTTCCGGTCTTCCAGCAAACAAGTACTACAAAAATTTATCATCTAATTGCCCTAACGAGATATGTTTACTGTTTTCGACATTCTTTAACTCTGTGTACGAGCCTTCAACCTTCGACCCTAAGAGCTGGGTACCTCCCAATATCCTTGATGAGAGATCAGCCTGTATTCCCCATATTTATCTCAAAAAGTGCGACGTACTTAAGTCATTGCTAAGGGGCCTGGTCCAGATGGTCTCCCACCTACATTCTTTAAGCATACGGCACAACAAATCTGTATTCCGCTCCATATCCTGTTCAACAAATGTTTAAGTGAAGGGGTTTTTCAATGCATATGGAAAAGGGCCTTTATTACTCTACAAAAGTGGAGATAAAGCCAACATTGAAAATTATCGACCTATTTCTATTTTATCCACCTTGTCTAAGCTTTTCGAGAATTTAGTACACAGTAATTTGTTTCCACACCTGAAACAGCTCATTATTCCCGAACAGCATGGCTTTGTTCAGTCTCGATCTACCAGTACAAACTTAATGATTTTTACACAATTTTTATTTGAAAATATGGATAAAGGTACGCAGGTTGATGCTGTGTATACTGATTTTCGGAAGGCTTTCGACAAGGTGGACCACAAACTGCTTTTGGACAAAATTGCCTTCAACGGCATCAGAGGGAATTTGCTCAGATGGTTTGTGTCGTACATATTCCACAGAACACAGAAAGTTGTCATCAATGGATACGAGTCCGATTACACAGTTGTCGAATCCGGCGTGCCCCAAGGTTCAGTCTTGGGTCCTTTATTGTTTATCTTGTTCATTAACGACATAAAGTCCTGTATAGTTAACTCTAAATTCCTCGTGTACGCCGATGACATCAAAATTTTTAAATCCTGTACAAGCATGCAGGACTGCTTGCTATTACAAGATGATCTATGCAGACTTTCGCAATATTGTCTTGAGAATAAACTTTACCTCAGTTTACCAAAATGTCATTATATTTCTTTTACCAAAATAAAACAAGTATTAAATTTCCCTACACACTAAATGACGTAAACTTGAATAAAACTGACTGTACGCGTGTTCTTGGCGTACTACTTGATAGTAAGTTACATTTTGATATACATATTGACAACATTATTAATAGAGCCTTTCAGATGTATGGGTTCATAATGCAGTCTTGTAAAGAATTTAAAAAGACTTCTACTTTCCTCTTCTTGTATAAAACTTTAGTCCGGTCTCAGTTGGAATACGCGGTGCCCATTTGGAGCCCATTTTATGAAAAATATAAGCACAGACTAGAAATGGTACAGAAAAAAATTCTTCGCACTACTCATTATAAGTGTTACCATACCAAGATTTCCTATGCGGATCTGATGAAACAGTACAACATATTGAGCTTGGAGCACAGGCGTACACTGCTGATGGTTATGATGCTGCACGGCATATGCAACAATAGGTTTAATTGTATGGAACTTTCAAATAAACTATGTTATGTAGTACCTAGGACTGTTAATCGGCGAGAAGTGCGGGCAACCCGCTTGTTCTACACAGAGAAGTGTAGAACAAATGCTGGGAGAGAGCTCCGCTCCGCCGATTATTAATAACGTACAACTCACATTTAATAAGAACAACTCTTAATCAGAACAAATTTAGAAAAATAGCTATTGAATTACTTTCTGGTCATCCTTAACGATGACTGATTCTTGCTGACGTGATGTTGTGATCTGGATGGGGAGCGCTGTCTACAGTTGGTCTGTGGGACCATTCAGGTTTATAAGCTTTTATATTTTTATTTTCTTATTGTCCCTTTCTGTATGTATACGTCCGTTTCCTTATTTTTTTAAATCGATATGATTCCGTGGACAATAGTGTGGGTTATGCGTTTGTTTACTATTAGACCTAAGCTAACTATTAATATTGCAACGTGTAACTGGTTTTTGTCCCAAATAAATAAAATAAAATAAAATAAAAGACTATTATTGTTAAACCTCAGATTGACTTGTTTGCAAACAAGTTTAACACTAATTGTCAGAATTATATATCATGCACTGTCAAATGGTATGGTGATTTCTTTTATACATTTGCACTTATTAGTAAGATGTTACAGAAAATAAAAAGGGAAGGGGCAACAGACATTGTTGTAGTACCTTGGTGGCCCTCACAACCATGGTTTCCCTTATTTGAACCCAAGGTTATTTCTGAAAGAATAATAATGGAACCCCCGTCATAAAAGTGATCTGAGTCTGCTCTGAATCAGGAATTTCCTATTGTCAGAACCAAGATATTGACCCTCTCCTAGACTCAGTTCCCACTGTGATATCTTTTCTGACTAAAATTTTAATGAGGGACTATCATAAATAGCTCATTCAATACCATTAAGTTAGCTATTTCTCTAGTTCTAGGTCCCCACATTGGCCTAGATGACCGACTGTCAAGGTTCTTCAGGGATATAAGTATTTAGGTTAAGACCTAAGAACCTCAAATATGAAGTAGTATGGGATCTCAGTATTGTTTTGA
Organism: Xestia sexstrigata; assembly: GCA_941918905.2. Taxonomy (NCBI): domain Eukaryota; kingdom Metazoa; phylum Arthropoda; class Insecta; order Lepidoptera; family Noctuidae; genus Xestia; species Xestia sexstrigata. The sequence continues at coordinate 25,669,360 of OW799201.2, forward strand.
ATTATTTGTCTAAATTATTTCTTAATGAAACCCTTAGCTTAGAACTAATTACCAAAAAGTAAGTTACCATAATAGCCCTTGTAACTGCACACAGAATTCGAACTTTGTCTCTCATAAGTATACCGATAAAATTTCTTATAAAATTAAATAATAAGGATAATTATTGACATAAAAATTCCAGAAATGATTAAAACCTCTGAACCTGGTAGATATCAACCCAATTTGATACTACGATCTTCTACGGAGAATTTGTCTGTGTGTCCTGTTACTACCCTTTTGTTCTATCTAGATATTACAAAAATATAAGACAAGATTGAAAATCACCAATTATAACTATAAAAAAACCATATTATCATGCCCCCACTACTGCAACTATTAGTAGGTGGATGAAACAAATTCTAACTAATAGTGGAATAAATACTCCCAAATTCACATCACACAGCACAAGGCATGCTTCTGCATAAAAAGCCTCTGAAGTGGGTTTTAATATTGAAGTTATAAGAAAAGCAGCTGGTTGGACCACAAATTCCTCAACATTGCTTGCTTTTATTATGAGACCTATAGTTCATCATCATCATCATCATCAGCCTATTAACGTTCCCACTGCTGGGACACAGGCCTCCTCTCTATGAGAAGTGCTTCTAAATTCTAATGCTTTTGCACAAGCAGTGTGTTCTATAGTCTCTGTAATATAGAACACACTGCTTGATATTGTTGGTTGATTAAATTTAATGTCAATGGTAACTGTCTGATTAAAGTAATTAAGCTCTTTTTAAGATTATTATGACACTGGTTATTGAGTTAGAGAAGATTTATGTTATGTTACCTTTTATTTAAATAAATGTGTAATTAGTACTTACTTAAGTAATGATAATCAGAATAGTTGTTAGGTTGCATTGTTCAATGATTATAAGATGTTGACTAGAGTACCAATATAACACAACTTTCTTATTTGAACATCTACAAGTACTAAATGAGGACGAGATTACGGAGCATAATTATATAGATCGGACTAACTTACCTTGTGACGTCCGATCCTTAATTATGTGAAGTGATCTCGTCCTGATTGTATGCCAACCCTTCCCAGAAGATCAGCCTACTTATATGTGTTTTAAAGTGTCTTATCTACACCCCTTTTTAAAGTTGTGTTGACTAATAATAATAATAAGTCACTTACCTAATAGATATCGCAGTTCCCAACAATCACCGAAAAGATTAGTAAATACGTAGAACTCAAACAGGAAGTAACAAGAATATGGCGACAGGAAAAAGTTTATGTCGTCCCTATAGTTCTCTCTACAACTGGTGTTATTCCGAATCACCTTCTCCATAGCCTTAAATTACTTAGTCTAAAAAAAACGCTCTACATTACCCTACAAAAAGCCGTAATTTTAAATACATGCCGAATTGTCAGAAAGTTCATGCAGATAGAAGAAAACGAAATAGGTCCTCATCACAACACACCACACGCCGCATTTACTTTAGTCTCGACCCGTAAATGTAGTTGGAAGTACCAGTAAGCTGAGAAGCAAAAGCACATTCCAAACATAATAATATTTATTCACAAATTTGAGACAACCATACAGAGTAACTCAATAAATAGACAGATCGTTGGATGTGAAATGGTACAATGAGAAGATGCAGATTTCCACAAGGTTCCAGTTACAAGTCACATAGCATCAGTTCGATTACATACTGTATAGGTAATAAATCATGGTACAGATAGATACGTTATTATTAATTAAGTTACAGATGATTGGAATTGTCTTTGTTTGGATATGTATTTATGTATATGTGTATATTATGTTTTTATGTATGTTTCTATATGTGTATGTGTACAGTTAAGTGTGCTTTATTATTTATTTGTTTATGTGCCTAGTTTATACATCGTTTAAATTAGATTTTCAGGGCTGTTGTAGTCTAGTGCTTTCAAATATTTTTCAATTGTTTTTTTGCATGTTTGGCTATCAAGATTCTTCAATTTTAGATTTTAACTTATTTTGTTGTAAAGGCTAGGACCGAGATAATTATGAAATTTGTGTGCAAAAGATGTTTTAAATTTGGGTATGTTATAAACTATGTATATCTAATCGCCGCCTTTTAGCATAGTGCGGTTTTATTTTATGCTGTGCCATGATCTCTTGTTTAATGAATAATTTTCGCACCGTAAGGACTCCTAGTTCTGAGTAAAGTAGGTGTGTCAGATATGTGTACTTTTTGCGACAAATTACTTTGAGTATCATGCGTTGGGCCCTTTCAACAGTCAACATGGTTGTTTTTGAGGTTCCTCCCCATACATTCAGGCCGTATATCAGTATAGATTGACATAGTGCTAAATAGATTTTTATTAGTAGCTTAATGTCACATGCATTCCTAATAGTTTTAAAAATATAAATTAGCTTTCTTGCGCGATTATTTACTTTAGTGACGTGTTCTTTCCAGTTTAAGTTTTGGTCTACTATAACACCAAGATATCTTATGGAATTGGTTCTGGTGATTGGGTTACAATGACAGGTGCTTCAATTGTTGCAATGGTGAGTTTGTATATTGATTGAGTTAGGAGACGGTTGAGTTCTACTGTTAATTGTGAATGTAATATATTTAGTTTTGTCAAGATTAAGTGTCAACAGATGATTGTCAATAATAATAAAAAAGTAAGATACGTAAATATTCCTGTCAAGTCAGTAGGTAAATGTAACATAAAATAAAATAAAAAAGTAAAAAAATAATAAAAATACTGAAATAGTGTATTCATGTCAAATCATTCAATGTCAGAGTGTATAAAAGAAAGGAATTAATAATAAACAAGCGAAGTCCGAAATTTCAACATTCACAGAGCAAATTTCATTGGAACAGCTTAATCCCAAGCCTTTTTATCTTCGAGATAGTTGTTAACATGATAGTAGGCTTTCAAGCACAGCTTCCGTTTTATAAACGATTTGAATTTATTTAGGCTTAGTGCTTGAATTTGGCTCGGAAGTTTATTGTAAAAACGTATACATTGGCATCTGAACGTACCCCCTATTTTTTTGAGCCTCGTTACAGGAACAACAAATTTGTGTTTGTTCCTCGTATTTATGTTGTGGATATCACTGTATTTTTTAAACAAATTAATATTTTTGTGTGCGTACAAAAGGTTTTCATAAATAAACTGAGAAGGCACAGTAAGAATATTAATCTCTTTAAATTTTTCTCTGAGGGAGTATCTGGGTCTCAATTTATAAATTGAACGAATTGCCCTTTTTTGCAAAACAAATATTGTCTGAATATCGGCGGCATTGCCCCACAAGAGAATACCGTACGACATCACGCTATGGAAATAACTAAAGTAAACTAAACAGGCTGTCTCTAAATCAGTTAACTCACGAATTCTTCTAACGGCGTATGCTGCAGAGCTAAGTTTTTTCGACAATTTGTCTATATGCTGGCCCCACTGAAGCTTGGCATCCAAAGTTATGCCTAGGAACACTGTGCTATCTTCCGGTTTCAACTCTTCATTCTTAATTAGTACAGTGGTTTCCACTTGTCTTACATGGGGTATCGTAAACTTAATACATTTAGTTTTTTTCTCATTTAGGAGTAAATTATTAACATTAAACCAATTAACGACTTTTGCCAGGGCGCTATTAACATCATCCGTAACTAACTGCTGACGTTTGAGTTTAAATAAAAGAGAAGTGTCGTCTGCAAACAATACTATGTCATGATTATCCTTTATGAGGTAAGGCAAGTCATTTATGTAAATAAGAAACAAAAATGGACCAAGAATTGAGCCCTGGGGTACCCCTATTCTTACTACGGATCCGGGAGATCTTTTCCCGTTGACATCAACTCTCTGAATCCTATCACTCAAATATGAAATAAGAAGATCCAGAGAGGCGTTACGGATTCCGTAGTGGTGTAGTTTCCTGATTAATGTTTCATGAAGAACGCAATCGAAAGCTTTAGATAAATCGCAAAACATACCCAAAGCATCGCATTTGTCCTCCCAGGCATTATAAATGTGTCCTAAAAGTTCAACACCGGCATCAGTAGTTGAACGACCCTTTGTGAAACCGAACTGTTTTTTATGTAATAACTTATGTTTATTGAAAAAACTTTGCATTTGTGCCAAAATTAATTTTTCAAAAATTTTACTAAAGGTGGGTAGTACTGAAATGGGTCTATAATTAGTGGGGTCTGATGTGCTACCCGATTTAAACAATGGTATTATTTTACTATATTTCATTAGATCAGGAAACTCACCATGGTCAATACAATCGTTAAATATTACAGCTAATGAAGGAGCTACAATGTTTATAATGGATTTAGCAACGTCTACAGAATGACCCCATAGATCGGCAGTCTTTTTAACATTTAAGGTGTGAAAAGTTTTAATTATATCTTTACAGGTGACATATTGAAAATTAAATTCGGAATCACAGACTGAAACGTTTTCCCTTAGTAAAGACTCGGCAGCAGCAGGTGACGAGTTTAGCGATTTAGTAGTCGATACGGGAATATCCGCAAAGAAATTTTCAAAGGCTGTGGCAACTTGAGTGTCTGAATTTAAAATATTATCGCCAATAGCAAGGCTGTAGTCACTATTTCGATTGCAAGACCTTCCCGTTTCGCTATTTATAATGTTCCATGTCATTTTAATCACATTACTACTATTTTTAATTTTTGAACTCAAGTAACGTGACTTTGCTATGAAACAAACTTTTTTAAATAATTTAGAATAATTCTTAACATACAAATTAAATTCTACAGTGTTTATATAAGTCCGCTCTTCATACAGCTCATAAAGTCGTTTTCGACTCTTATGAATACCAATGGTGGCCCAGTCGTTAAAAGAAGCGTTACTATTTACAGATATTGTTTTAGGGACAAATGTGTTTTCAAATTGTGTGCAATACATACTGAAAAAATCGTTATATTGTTGATTTGGATCATCATTAACTGACAAAAGTGGTAGTTTAGATAAAAGTTTAGTTTTAAAAGTTTCCAGGCGATTTTTACTTTTTGGATTAATAATGATATCCTTTTTAGTGACTGTCTTGTTTACATTTGGAATTGTGATCAATTGCCCACAATGATCTGAATCTATTAAGTTAATAATTGCTTTTTGGGTGGGTATAATATCAGTGTAAATATTGTCTAGGCAAGTGGCACTAGTTGGGGTTATTCTGGTAGGCTCGAGAAATTTGTTTTCAAGATTGTATGACTGAAAGAGGCTTTTAATTTTAATACTTAACCCAGAATTTTCTAACAAATTTATATTAAAATCACCACAAATGATTATTGACTTCTTAGAACTACAGATTTTATGCAACACTTCATCCATTACCTTTTCAAAACAATCATACAACCCTGAAGGAGGTCTACACACTTAATATAATAAACTGCTCCAATTCTATACAGGCTATTTCAACTGTTCGCTCAACAGACAGGCTGACAATATCCTTGCGGTCTTTAAATTTAAGATGATTATTTACTAAGATTAATGCGCCGCCATGTATAGCATTTACCCTGCTGAATGAACTACCAACCTGGTGATTACTAAAATTGAAAATTAATTGATGACATTTGAGCCAATGCTCCGTTACACAAAGAATATCTATATTGTTACAATTCAGGAAAAGTTCTACTTCTAATTCTTTGTTCAAAAAACCTTGAATATTTTGATGAACCAGGTTGATACTATTAAAACTCTCAAAACATTCGCCTGATTTATTATCTGGCTTCCTTATAATATTGCAAGAGGTCGCCTCTGTTGTCGCAATTTCTAATTTAAATGATTGACTGATTCATTAATTATGATCAAACTATTGGCAGAGTGATTTAGTTGAGTATTGCATTGTTCAACAGAGGCAACTTGATCAGCCAAATTCTTGGCTGTAATAGAAAAAAAGTATGATAGCGACACAGCTACCTGTCTTTTCCAATAGTTCGAAAGATAGCACCTGTCTACAAGATATCTATCTTTTGTCAAATAAAAATTGTCACCAATATAATTGTTAATGTCAATCAAATTAAATACATTACTATTAAATGTCAGATTATGCAATGTTTTGTTAATATGATATCTAAAGTAATTTTCTTCCTGTGGCAAACTTTTACTATATGGAAATGTGAACATTACAATTTTTCTTAAACTCAGGTCACATAATGATCTATAATATTGGAGTAATTCTCCTTTATTCACAGTACCCCTATTACCAACAAATATTATAAGTATAGAATCCTGGTTGAAGTTGTAATTAATAATTTTCCTCATGATGTCATATAAGGAACAACCAGGCATACAAAAGTTTATAATAGAATGTCCCGGATACTTATTTGTCAACAAGTGGCCTAAATCCTTTCCAATTTCATCAGAGAAAATTACAATTTCTTTGTTGACAATCTGTTTAGCTAAACAAGTAGTAATTTCTAAAGGTAAACTAACACAGGACTGCGGTATAGTTGTATCACCTATAGACAATGAGTGGGCCGGTGTGGGTTCAACAGATGGTGGTGGACAATGCTCACAGTAGTTAGTTTCTGTACTTACCAGCTCATTCATAGCCAATACATATTCCCTCATTTGGTTTTCAGAGGCTGTATATTTAGTATTGAGTAAAGTTAATTTCTGTTGTAGGTGGTCAATTTCACACCGCAAGTTCTCTGTGTCAATTTGGTACTTCCTATTACTTTTATCTAAATTTAAAGAATACATATCTAATTGTTTTATAAGGTTCAACCTTTCCCTATTTAATTTAACATTTTTAATAAAAAACTTTTGCTTTTTTACAATTTTCTTAGTTTTAACAATGTATTTGTTTATTTTAATATATTTTTTTAGTTTATTGTTACTAGTCATTACTCGCACTGATTTAATTGACTTTAGTTCGTCATCACCTGTCAGATCTATAGTGTAAGGTTGGCATGTATTAGAAAGCATTGACGGAGCAATAGGCACCAATTCACTGAACAGACTTTGGTTCAATGAGGCTGTGATGTTGTGATTGGTTGTCTCAAGTTCTGATATTTGACTTCTGGCCTCATGTAGCTGTTGTTGTAACTGATGTTTGTGGCTGAGAGTTTGTTCATACTCTGTGCTACACTGGCTGAACCCGTCCACAATGACTTGGAGCCTATCCCGGTCTTCTATAGCATCAGTGAATTGAATATATAACTGAGCCATTTCCATTTTTAACTTATTATTCCTTTCATGAGCTTCAGAGAGCACCCTTTCATTGTCATCTATTTCCCTGTTTAGCTGGTTACAGGACTCCTTACACGCCTTTAGTTCGCTCAAAGCCTGACTAAGTTTGGACTCTTCGAGGCGAGCGCGGGCACTGCGTGTCATAATCATGATTAAGTAGATTATAGACAAGATAGGAGAAGAATAGGTGCGGTAGAATTGTATAAAATAAAACGATTAATTGAAAGGAAAAATGAAATTTAGTTCGTCAAAAAGAAGATCTGTCACCGAACCAAGCAGGGTTATGTTTACGTTTCAAAGGTCATCGGCATCAGCAGGTAGCCGTATTAAAAAGTGATCCAGTTAATTATAAGCAAATAATTAGAACGTAAACAATGTACTACCAAGTAAAATAAGTTGTATTGTACCTGATAATAAGATGACAATGCAAGATTCCTTCGAACCGGTAACTGTCAGTTTCACAAATGAATTTATTACACATAGTTTGCGTTAATTCAACACATCTACACTATAATTCACACTATACTTGCTAAATACTTGTTATTGTATAGAAAATAGGCCTTAATAAGAAGGAAATACAATATTTAAAATTAAAATTTTACGGACAAATTCAAATCAGCTGTTAGCTGTAGTGTTGCCACAGGAAAAGTATCAATTATCAAACAATTTACATTGTGTTCGAATATTACAAAATAATTACATTTCAATCATAACAAAATCAGTACAAGGCAAATATAAAAAAAATATCACTATGTCAGCAATCAGAAACCATAAAAAGCATAAAAAATTCAACTCTAAAAAGCACAAATACAACAGCCTATTCCATTTTACGTAAAAATGTCAATTACATTTCTGTTTATATGTCCAATCATAAAAAGCTCAAACACAACCATGTCCACTCCATGTTAAGTAAATTAACGAGAATTAAGTGTAAATTAAATGCCTGTTAAATGTTAATTAAATGTCAACTAAATTTAATTAAATGAAAATTAAATGCCAAATAGATTATATTAAATGTCATTTAAATTACAATTTATATAATTACCCAACCACAAACGCTCAAGAACAACCATGTCTATTCCATGTTACTTAAATTAAAATAGAATTAAATGTCAATTAAATTCCAATTAAATGTCAATCTAATTAAAATGTCGATTAAATCAAATGTCAATTAAAATAAATTCCAACTGTATCAAATGTCAAATAAATTGAATGTCAATATCATATAAGTAATTAATACACAAATTATCTGGAATCATAAACATTTTTTTAATAAAAGCTTAAAAAAATAAAGGCTTTCAGTTTTGCCTTAAATAAGTTTGTGTTATAGACCAAAGTTTTTAAATCAGTAGGAAACTTATTATATAACTCCACTGCTTGGTAACGTGAACAATGCTTTGCTATGTTAAATTTAGGCACCATGTCAAGTAATCTTGGAAAAGTTGGAGAGGTATTCCTCGAATTCCTAAGGTATCGAGTTTGTTCAAGAGGATGGGTATGGAGACGGTGTCGAAGGCCTTAGCTAGGTCGAGGAATATGCCTAGAGACTTCTGCCTCCTATCGATGTTTTCGACTACATACGAAGTTAGTTTGTGAAGAGCGTCAGCGGTTGATACACACATCAACACGGTCTAGGGATATTTCATACTCAATTAAATAACTCGAAAAGTACTGGCCGCATTGGAATCTTTTATACACCGATTTGTTTGTAATTTATCTCAGACTAATTCCAAATGCAAATTTTTGAAAATTCTTTTGTTTCGGTGGCATAAAAATGTCTTGATGTATAGGAGAGGGAATTTTCATTTGTGCGAAATTTAGAAAACAATACGAATTACGTTTAGTTACAGTTTTTTTTTCATTTTTAAACGAAAGATAAAGTTAAAATTGAGGTATTGTAGCCATGCAACGCCGACTTTTGACGAGGGCGGAGATGTTACGAGCTGTGGGAATGCTGGAAGCTGGATCTGTTCAGCGTAATGTTGCTGAGGCCATAGGGACCCATCAAAATGTAATTTCAAGATTGTGGACACGCTATCGTGCCACAGGTGAAGTAGCGGAGAGGCACCGGGGGCCAAGTCGCATCACTACCCCCAGACAAGACCGATTTTTGCAAATTACTGCGCGAGCACAACCAAATGCAACGGCGACTCAATTGGTCCAAAGGCTGCGAGTGGAACACCAAGTGCTTGTGAGTGACCAAACTGTAAGAAGGCGACTGCATGAAAGCAATCTACGCTCTCGTAGACCACTCCGGGTCCCACCTTTACGGAGAGGCAATCGTGGACGACGATTAGAATGGGTTCGGAACCACGTGGACTGGGGCCGTGACCAATGGTCCAATGTGCTGTTCACTGATGAATCCAGGTTCGGCTTCCATCCAGATTCACGAAGGACGCGTGTTTGGCGAGTTCCTGGACGATGGAGCCGTCTCCAGAACCCTCAGGAAGTTCACCCATACCAAGGAGGAACAATTATGGTTTGGGCAGGAATTCGTCTTGGAGGACGGACGGATCTCGTTTGGGTGCGGGGCAATATGACGGCAGAACGATACGTCCAACAGGTGCTGGGGCCCGTAATCTTGCCCCACAGAACACAAATGGGGCAAGATTTCCTGCTCATGCACGACAATGCCCGGGCACACACGGCGAGAACGGTAGCAGCTTGGTTACATACACATAATGTTAGGGCCTTAGACTGGCCTGCTCAATCGCCAGATCTAAATCCCATTGAGCATGCGTGGGATATGCTGCAAAGAAGAGCTCTGAAGGAAGTTCCTGAAAATCTGGCTACAGAAGATCAACTTTTTGCGCACCTCAGAAGGACATGGGACAATATTCCGCAGCAAGACATTGACAACCTTGTTCTGAGCATGCCGAATCGTTGCCGATGTGTTATGAACATCATGGGCGCTTTCTCAGACTACTAACTTCAAGTTTATAAACACAAATTAAATGAATTTTTTTTTCAGTTTTTACTCACAAATTAAAAGTTCATTCATATACGGTTTCCGTCTATGCTTCATTTTTTTTCCATAAAATCCTGAAATTTTAATCTATACCTTAACCATTATTAAAAAATGGTAGAATATTAAATAACGTATCTTATAAATATATACATGTCATATAAATAATTAACACATTGATAGTAATTCGCTTTTTTAAAAATATCCCTAGACCGTGTTGATGTGTGTATTTTTTCCCTGAACCCAAATTGATTACCTGAGAGAAGATTATGAGTCTCTTGGTAGTGTTTTAGCCTCTTATTTATTAGTTTTTCTAGAATTTAAAAAAATATAGGAAGCAGAGAGATCGGTCTATAATTCGACACCAAAGTTTTGTCTCCTGCTTTATATATAGGAAAAGTAATAATGTATCGTGCGTGACTACGATAGATAACCGTATCGGTCATCTTGAAGTCCCGATTATATGCTTTGAAAGAATGAGTTGACAGATGTCAAGACAGAGCGCGCCAAGACCGGGCCACAGATAACATTTTCGTTTTGATGAAATCGATTCATCATAAAAAAAGTGTAATATCTTCATCGATAGCCGCCTGCACAGCGTCTTTTAATGATGTAAAAGTTCGGGCTGAGATTATTGTGCCTAGTCGTTTACTCCTTAATCCATCTAAAAAGCATTTGATGGCCTGTTACTCGTTTATTGGTTTTAAAACTTTAAAATTAGCATCACTGCCATCTGATTGAGTTATTGTTAAATCAATAAATAAATTAGTTACTAGTTTGCCGAATTCATCGATCGATAAATCATTTTGCCTATTTTGCAATTTCCGTTGAATTGCAGAAGCTGATTTTGTAGGCAATAAGTGATCCTTTAAATCGGTGGTCAATTCATTCGTTTTGGCATAAGATGGAGATAGTTTCAGTTTTGCGGCCTGAGAGAGTCTAGATTTTAACACAAATTTTAATATTTTTTCTTGAGAATTTTCGTCTAGCTCTGATGTATAATATTCTATCCCGTCTATTAGTTGCTTTACGCTAGCCTCATCGTTTGAACAAACTGGCAATAAATTTAATGCGGTTTTTAAGTCAAATTTACAAGTATTTGTCATACTGATTGAAGTAATGGGTTTTTATGAACACAAATCTAAAATTTGTTCATATAACAACAACAACATCAGCCCATAACGTCCACTGCTGGACATAAACCTCTCCCATGATGGGAGGAATTTGCCGTAATCTCCACGCTTGGCAGGCGGATTGGAGATCGCAGTGATGAAAGACTAACAGAAAACGCTGCTGCCCATTCTCTGGTCTACAGAGGCGCAAGGTGTTCTACCTCAGACATTAGTCGCCTTATACGACACCTGTGAGTGTAATGGGTTGGTTCTATTCTACTCTGCCGGATACCACACGGCTAAGTCAAATTTACTAGTATTTGTCATACTGATTGAAGTAATGGGTTTTTGTGAACACAAATCTAAAAGTTGTTCATATAACTTGTCAAAATTAGAACAAAGGTCGTGGATAATTATTGAACACTCACTTTTACTTAAAGTGGATTTAGTTTAAGAAAAATATTCTAAAAATAAGTTGTACTGCTTTACTAAATCATCAGCTTCTTCTCATATTATCAGGGCCAATCTTTATTAAATATTTTCTGTTTTCTGATTTTCGCTCACAGACACTTAATAAACTTACTGCATGACTGCACACTATTCTTCATCAGCTAGAGGCAACGGTGTCGGTTCAAACGATGCTCTCGTTATCCTTTCGGTAGCTCCTCGTGTTGGCTCGTAATTCTGGTTATGCATTAACTCTACGCCTCCGTATGAAATATCTTAGTCTGTAATTTCTAATCTCGTTTGTAATCCACTGCTGGTGTCAATTTTTATATATTTTGTTCACACCATACAAAAACGCCATCGATGTTATGAAGAGTACCACGTTCAGGATGATGTTGGTGGTGCTGGCGTGCACTGCCAGCTGTCTGCTATGTTATTTCCACATGCTGTGTTTTGTGGTACTATAATCTCTTCCTTGCTATTAGTAGTACCCATTTTGAGGTGAATTTATTAAACTTTCACAAAATAAAAGATTGTTTACGCCGATTGCGCAGAGGATTGGTATTGATGCGATACATTATAACTCCACTTGTCTTGTTCCGTTTTGGTCAAAGGAATGTAAATACTATCCGCGCCTATTTTACTGTCACGGTCGCCATGTACGGAGAGCAGGCTCTAGGAGTAAATGATACAACGAGTGCTGCTATAATACTGCCTGTACGGGTAATGTACATTTAAATGATAGACTAATATAATGATTGATTGTGTATTGAAAGAACACCCAAAACTGATAACTGATCGACTCGCGACGAATGAGTCTTTTGTGTTAGCCCGAACGGTGCTATGCGACTACTGATCGTTGACTTAAAATTGTATAATATTTTATTCATTCGCTGCGCGTCGATTTCCGTAAAAAATTGATACATTTGCTATTGTACGGGTTTGCTCGTACACTGCCTTTAATATACGATACATTGGTTTATATAATGTAATTACGGCTACTACCTCACATGTCAGTACAAGTTTGTGAACATCCAAGTATGATCACAAACTTGTCATTGATAAGCTGTACTATAATAATATTATTGTTGATGTCCTTTGTGAGGCAGCGAAGGATTCTAATCAAGCACACAAGAGACCTAAGCGTGGTAGTCCTTTATGTGGGTGGAACAAACATGTGCGAGACGCTTACCGAGAGGCCAGGATTAGATTCCAACTTTGGGTTTTGGCCGATTGACCAACGTCACGGACTGTTTACGATTAAATGTATGAGACGCGTAAAATTTTTAAAATCCGGCTAAAGTACTGCCAAAATAGGCAAGATTATTGATTGATTAAAATGGACGTATTAGCCGAACAACAGGTAACAAATAATTTCAATGCATTTTGGAAGTCCACAGGTAAGTTGAAGGCCAGGCCTGGTCTAGCGGCGGAGGTAGGTGGGGTTACTGAGCTTGAGGACATCGCAAACTTATTTAGAGATCATTAAATTTTAAAGTAAGGTCTCCAATTGGCCCCTCAGTATCGCGCATTGGCTTAGCGTCTCATGACAAGAACAATACCAGAACGCTCTCTTATGGAACAAAGTATTTCACCTGGACAGCAAAGCACGAGCCGGAATTTGACCGGAATTTGATTTGACGATTGACCTCTTTCTCGAATTTAGACCTACCTAACTGGACCGTTTGTCCCAGGTACACATAATCGTCCAAAGCTTCGAGTGTAGTGTCTCCGATTTTAATAGGAGTGATGACCTTGGTTTTGTCCATGTTCATTTTTAGCCCCACTCTTTCGGAAGCTCTACTGAGGCCATCGAGCATTGTACTGAGGTCCTCCATGGTCTCAGCCATGACCACTATATCATCGGCAAACCGAAGGTGAGTGATGTACTCGCCATTGACGTTGATGCCTAGCCCTCTCCAGTCCAGAACCTTGAAGACATCCTCCAGCGCAGCGGTGAACAGTTTCGGAGCTATGACGTCTCCCTGTCTCACACCTCGCTGCAGAAGGATAGGTTCCGAGGCTTGGTCCTGAAGTCGGACTAACATGGTGGCGTTTTTGTACAAACACTTCAACACCTCGATGTACCGGTAGTCGATTTGGCACCGTTGGAGAGACTGCAGTACAGCCCAGGTCTCGATCTGATCGAAGGCTTTCTTTTAGTCCACAAAAGCTAAACAGAGAGGCAGGTTATACTCTTCGGTCTTCTGTATAACCTGCCGCAGCGTATGTATGTGGTCCAAGGTGCTAAAGCCTTTTCGGAAACTGGCTTGTTCGGGAGGCTGAAAATCGTCAAACCTGCGCGCGAGACGATTCGTGATGACTCTTGAAAACAACTTGTAGACATGGCTTAGAAGTAAGATGGGCCTATAATTCTTCAGACGGGCATTGTCACCCTTCTTGAAGAAGAGTACCACCACACCCCTGCACCATGCCTGTGGCATTTTTCCCTAGAGTATGACGGAATTAAACAGCTTCTGAAGGGCCTTAAGTACCGGTTTTCCACCCGCCTTCAGGAGTTCGGCCGTAATTCCGTCTTCACCCGGTGCCTTGTTGTTTTTGAGCTGCTTCAGAGCCATCCTAAGCTCGTACAGGCTGACGTCCGGGATGTCTTCGGTATAGTGTCGGGTCAGTCTAGCTCTTGGGTCGTTTGCTACATCTACGACGGGTTTACTGGTTGACGTGTACAACTGTCCATAGAAGCTCTCGATCTCCCTCAGAAGCTCCGGTTCCGGGGTTGCGGGACTATTCGAAAGAGATACCGTGGCCCCGGAACACAAAGGGCGATGAAGGAACATGGATGGGTTTTAGTCAGTAAAAGTCTGACACTCCCTCCTGCTCCGCCCAGAGCGGGAGAAGTCATTTGATGATTTCCCACTCGAAAAAAAAAAAAAAAAAAAAAGCTCCGGTTTGGCGGATAAGATCCTGCCATCGTCGGTCTTCAGTTTCGTGAGCTGGTTGGCTGGCTGGAGACATCTCAGACATAAGCAATTACCAGCCAATCTCTCCTGCAACTATTAAGGCCAAAGTGTTGGACAGAATGCTTGACTCTTGTTTGGCGAAATATATTAAGTTGCACGACGCACAGTTTGGGTTTTGCCCTGGACTATCAACCGAAAGTGCTATTTTAAGTGTCAAGAATACGATAGAGCGATCGTGGAGCTACTTCATGTATGTGAGACCTTCGCTGCTGCACATGGACTGGTCTATAATGCCAAAAAGTGTGAATATCATGGTCTTTGGGGTCGTTGGAAAGTGCCGGGAAAGTACATTCGAACTTGCCATAAACGGTACGTCAATACGTAGAGTGAAAAAGTTTAAGTATCTTTGGCATTTTTTACCGACGACCTCAGTGACCATGTTGATATTGAACGGGAGCGTAGGGTTCTGGCGGTCAGGGGAAATATGTTGGCACGAAGATTTGCTCGGTGTACTGGCCAAGTGAAGGTGACGCTTTTAAAAGCTTATTGTCAGAGTTTTAACATCGGTAATCTTTGGGTCAACTACTCGAAAAGATCACTGAAATTCTTGCTTGTCCAATACAATAATGTTTTTAGGATGCTGTTGCGATTGCCTCGTTTTTGCAGTGCCTCTGGAATGTTCGCGGTAACTCATACCGATGGGTTTCATGCCATCATCCGCAAGAAAAAAGGCCTCGCTCCTGAGCAGAATCCTTATTCTGCTCAGGAGCGAGGCCTTTTTTCTTGCGGATGATAGCAGTCACAATAGCATCCTGAAGGCTGTGCGGCTGATACTTCCTCCATAGGTGATTTGTGAGAAGACTTATACCCTAGTATTTCGTTGTCCTAGTTATAAGGGCTATGGGTGGTCCTCTCATTAACTCGTCTTTAGTTAAGTTACTAACAATAGTGATCAAGTGCAAAACTGTTACTAACAATTTATGGATCTCTTAGTTGTCCGAAATAAAATGATTTGATTTGATTTGATTAAACCGGCAGTATCGGCCAGGATATCGTCGTTTAGCCGTGCGGTATTCGCGGCGCGTGGCTCGCGCGTGCGCCTGCGCTGCGCCGCACTGGGCGCGCCCCCGCTGCGCTGGCGATGGGCGCCGCTACCGCACGCGCACACGCTGACTGACGACGGCGATCTCATTATACATAGTGAGGATTTATTATGTTGTTAAATTATTAAATACTTGTTCGTTGTTTCTGGATTGCACTCCGTCAGTGGTGACCGGTGCGGTTTGTGTTCAGAGGTGGATGTGTCATCGGCGGGCAACTATACTTGCTTAGTGCGCAACGCCCTGGGCTCGGACGTGCTTGGCGTGACGCTGAGCGTGCGCGCGCCTCCCGCGCCCCCTGCTCCGCGCCTGCGCAGTGCCGCCGTGCACGCTCTCCATCTCTCGTGGGACAAGCCGCTCGACGGTGGCGCACACATAGTCGGTAGGTAGCTCGCTCACACACGACTTGACGTCAGATAAGTTATATTGTAAATAATCACGCATATACGGCAGGATACACAGTGTGGTGGTCCCGTGGCGAGGGAGTAGAGGGTGCGGAGGGGACCGTGGGGGCGCAAGCGCGGCTCGTGCCGGCCGCCGACACGTCGGTGTGGCTAGCGCGGCTGGCGTGCGGCGCGTACTACCACGTCACGCTGCAGGCGCACAACTCCGTGGGCGCATCACCACACTCCGCGCCGCTCGTCGCGCGCACCAGGGGCGACAGTGAGTTACTATTCGTTCTCGACGCTCGCCCAAGTTTCACATCCACTCGGTAGTCTCTCTAATCGCTGATCTTCGATGTTGCGCTGCATTCATTTGAAAGCGTGTACTGTGCGTAGAGGCTAAGCCACCGCCGGGCAAGGAGTTTGTGTGGGCGAACAGCACGACGCTGCGCCTGAACTTGCTGGCGTGGGGCGGGCGCTGCCCAGTGGCCGCCTGGGCGTTGGCCGTGCGCCCCGCCGCCGGGGGTGCCTGGCGGACGCTGCACACCGACGGAGAGGCCGCCGAGGTAACCGCACCCCCTCCCCCAGCATCCCCGCAGCATCGCGTATCTGTAGAGCCATCACTGACCGCGCGTCTCCCCAGGCTGGCAGCCTGCGGCCGGGCGCGTGGTACGAGCTGCGCGTGCTGGCGCGCTCGCCTGCAGGCGACACCAGCGTGCTCTACCGCGCCGCTACGCACACACTCAACGGAGGTGCGACATACATATATATATATATATCCATGGGAATTTTACCCATAATTAATATTTTAAGGATTATTAGCCGTCATTTTAGATTTTAATTTAACCCTGGCACTTTTATTTGCTCTGACTAAACGAGGGTATTTATAAACTGTGACGCAGAGCGCGTTGGCGAGCCAGTGGAGGTGCCGGTGGACGCGCACGGCGTGGTGGAGGGCGCGGGGGGCGCGGGTGTAGCGGTGGGGGGGGTGGGAGCGTTGTGGCGCGCCGGCATGGCGCCCGCACTGCTGGGTGGCGGGCTAGCCGCGCTGCTGGCCGCACTCGCCGGTAAGCTCGCACGGTGCTGGCAGGCACTCACAGATAGGCTCGATACTCACACGTCACCCGCAGGGCTGGTGCTGGCGCGGCGGCGGCAAGCGGTGGCGTGCCTGCGCCGTGACTGCTCGCTGCCACAGGTGTGCCCGCCCCACGCGCAGCTCTACACCACGGAGCCCAGCAAGCGCAATGGAAAGGCGCTCAATCCGCCTGACGGTAACGCATACTTCTCAATCATATTATTATATGTATTTTGGAAATACTCATACCTTCGGCTCTTTCAAGTTAAAATTTCTCGCTCTCTTTAGTTATTTATTTATTTAATACCAGCTTATGCCCGCGGCTTTACCCGCGTCATCATCATCATCATCATCAGCCTATAATGTTCCCACTGCTGGGACACGGCCTCCTCTCAATAAGAGGGAATGGGCTATAAATCCAACACAGGGCCCAGTGCGGTTTGGTAGATGTCACATTTCTTCGATTTTTTGGTTCTAGAACATTCCGGTTTCTTCACGATGTTTTCCTTCACCCTTTTGAGAGCAGTGGTGATGAAATAAATTGCACAAAGTAATGCGCCTGTCTGGGTTCGAACCCACGACTTACTGTTCGTAAGTCTGGGCCACCACCACTGGGCCACCGCTGGTCCGCTCTGCTTTACCCGCGTGGAGTTCGATTATTGTCCCTCGGAATCATACAACTGGAATAAAAAGTATCTTATCCTTTCATCTTAGGCGGCCATTTTGCGGCGTTTTCGAACATCTGTGGGGTTTTCGGGGTCGCCCGAGGTAGTTCGGAGTGTTAGCAAACATTTATATCTCGAAAGACAGGATATGTAGCTTTCTATAAGTTTATATTGTTGGAACCGTTATAAATTAGCTAAGTGATCATATTTTTCATTTTTATTATTATTATATTTACAATCGGTCGTCAGACCATAAGCGAACTTGTTGTAGTTTACATAGCTTTGTGGTGGAGCAGCCAGTGTTCCGCCTCCCACTTATAGAAGGTGGCTCCTCTTCAGCCTTTTTACCACCGCTGTCTGGTTTAACAGTTCAGTCACTAAGAGGTTTGGGTGCTTGGCTAGGCGTGCATTGTGTTGGCCTTTGTACCGCTCGATTTCAGAGTTTACGAGCAGCACCTGCAAGAAGTCGTGGATTTCACTATTTCGAGCAAACCCAAGGGGCATGGCTACTTACTATGGCTCTTAGTATGCCATTTTGGACCCTTGGCAGGCAGAGAATGTTAGTTTTGCTGGCTACACCCCACAATTGGATTCCGTACGTCCATATTGGTTTAAGGACCAAGTTGTAAATGAGTAGCTTGTTGTCTAAAGAGAGTACCGAGTTTCCTTCCCATAAGCCAATACAGGTTGCGGAACTTATGGTTTATCACCTCCCTTTTTTGTTTAATGTGATGCTTCCATATTAGGCGCCTTTCTAGATGGAAGCCAAGATATTTAACACAATCTGTGTGTGGTAAGGTATCAGGTCCAAGTCTAACAGGAGGGGTGTTTCCGTGCCTGAGCGTGAAGGTGATATGGTTAGACTTGGATGCACTGGCGCGTATTCGCCACTTACAGAGGCATTTATGTGTCTCGTCTAACTAATTTTGGAGTCTATTGCTGGCATTTTCTGGGTTGTCGTCCACTGATAAGTAGGCTATGTCGTCAGCATATATTATGTTGCAACTGTTATTGTACAGTGCAGCACAGCACAGTTTTCACATCAATATGGCAGCATTTTACCTGCGCCGGGCCCGCTAATTTAGTACACGAAGTAAGCATTCATACCGCGTGCACTCACCTATCATGCAATCATACTTTTATCAATAAATATCAATCAACCAGTAATCAGTGTATCAATCAGCATCAACTTAAGGTGTAAGGTCCCTAACCATACATCTTAATGGTCCTTCGAGCCAGATAAGCGGTATCCAATCACGTTGCAAACATAATAGTGGTTATTCCTGTAAATACAACCTGCGGTCACCGGTCTACCAACATCATCAAGCCATCGACTGCTGGCTCCAACATCACAGAGGGTGCTTTGCTCTTCTTTTCGTGGTTGCGAATTGGTTCAGCCGGCCTCCCACAAGCGGGTCTCAGCGGTCGGATTGAGAAGGCGCTAATATCGCGGAGAGTTCGCAAAAGCACTTCTTGTTGACTAGTGGTCAGGAATATTATCAAGAAAACTATCAACCATGACTTCCACAATGGAACACATTTTAGCAAATCAAGATCAAATCATGCAAGCTATGGAGCAGCTATTAAAGAACTTTAAGAAAGTTTCTGCAGAACGTAAGACTCCATACCATATCAAGAAACGACTGCAAACTCTGGATAGTTATTGGTCTGAGTTCCAGTCTAATCATTTGAAATTATGTGAATTCGAAACTCGCAGTGCCAGCTATTTCACCGATAATTGCTATCAAAGGACGAAACTCTTCTACACTGAAGCGCGGGAAACTATCGAACGTTACGAACCGAAGGATCCTAGTGAAAGTAAGAGAGACCAATCTCCAGGCAAGCCATCAATGCAAGTAACGGCACCGGCATCTGGTAAACACCATCAAGAAACTTCAAGCACCTCATCAGCTGACCCCGATCAAGCAAACAGCAATCCTTGTAACAATAAGTCTACGTCACTGTGGAAAACTGTTTCTCAAGGAAATGCTAGCAAACTGGAGGAAATGCTGCGAAAGCAAAAAAGCAACTTCAAGGCGTTGTCTCGTACAATCAAGAGCGTGGAATTAGAGAACATCTCTGAAAAATGGGAACTCGAAGATCTACTGCGTAATGTACAAAAAAGGTGGTCAATCATCGACTCGTTGCACTGGGAAATTGATAGTGAGTTGTACGAGGAAGATGAAGATTATGAGCAAACATACAGCACGTATGAGCAGCTGTACAATGACATGACAAAGTCAATCAATATTAAGATGGGCTCAATTTCACACCGCGAAAATTGTACCCCCAAAATCGAAACTCTTATATTCAGCGGGAATTACCTCAAGTGGACATCATTCAAGGATCTATTTATAGAAACGATCCACAACAACAAGTCAATGTCGAGAGCTCAGAAGATGCAGTTTTAGAAGAGCAAGGTGAAGCGGAAAAGCTAGTCCAATAAATCAGTTCTGAAAACTATTAACTGTGCTGGGACATCATGAATCATCATCATTGTTCAACGCCTTAGTTCGGTGCAAGCTCGAAACCAGCGCTTGTATATGGAATCCTCATGAGGTTACCTATACACTCATGCTGGAAAAAGTGCAAAAAGCTTTTCTCAGGTACCTTTACAAACATGTATTTGGATATTATCCATATATGTATCCTACTAAATTTCTTTTAGGATGTTTGAATTTTAATTCCCTTAAAGTCAGGCGTGCTGTTGGCCAACTAACAATTGCGTATAAAATTATACATGGTTATACCAACGCTTCGGAATTACATGCTGAGCTGTGTCAATTATTTGTTCCAAATAATTATATTCGCTCTAGGAAACATAAATTGTTTAATGTTCCATTTAGTCGCACTGTAGCCCGATCCACTTCGCCTATACCACGTATGCTTACGAACCTCAACGCTCTCGTGGAGACCAACCCTGGATTGGACTTGTTTGCTGATGAATGGAAGACGATATTATTGGAATGTTTGTGGTTCTGCGAGAAGACCGAGTAAAAGGATTAGGTATTTAATTTAGTGTTAATGGTTTTAAATACTGTACTAAATAAATAAATAAATAAATAATAATAATAATCGATACAACAACGAAAAGCTCATCTTTAGCTCGCATATCAACGCACTTTTGGCAATACCTACAATGCAAAATCAAACAGATTATCAGATCAAGAAGATGTTCGATACTACCAACGAATGTCTTAACGCCATAAAGAATCTCGGCGTCAACATATCAAACTGGGACCTACTAATTGTGCACCTATTGGCACTTAAGTTGGACAGCGAGACGCATGGGGAATACATTCAATCGCTAACCAATCCTAGAGCACTGCCGATATTCGACGATTTCCTATCATTTCTGGAATAAAAATATACCGCCCTTGAATCGCCATCTAGGCGGAAGTAGTACCTATACTCAAAAGTCAATGCAAGAAACATACAACGGAAAAGAATCAGAACATCAGCCTAACAAACAAAGTAAACCTAATCAGCACAATAATAAGAACAATACAGGCAAACCATTTTTCCGCAATTCAACGTTTAAAAATTTTGCAATGAATAAACCAAACTGTCCGCTTTCCGTTGCAAAACATTTTTAGAATCTAGGTCAGAGGCCAAAGGAGATATTGTGAAACAATTGAACCTCTGTAAAAATTGTTTCTGTGATCACAAAGACAAGCCATGCTACTCGGAAACAAAATGCAGAGTATGTCAAGAAAAGCATAACACCTTGCTGCACGATACGCTACACAGCAACAGCGGGACAAGTAACACAAAGTCCGTCAGCAGAATAACAACAGTCCATATCACGTGAAAACAAGACACGAGACACTGTCAACCATGTCTCAAAT
Source organism: Xestia sexstrigata (assembly GCA_941918905.2). Taxonomy (NCBI): domain Eukaryota; kingdom Metazoa; phylum Arthropoda; class Insecta; order Lepidoptera; family Noctuidae; genus Xestia; species Xestia sexstrigata. The sequence goes on from OW799201.2 coordinate 25,691,065, forward strand.
GAAAGTATTGTAGAAATACTGCTAGCAACAGCTCTCGTTCGTGTCAAAGCAAGAAACGGGACATATCACACATTGCGTGCTGTAATTGATCAAGAATCACAAGTCTTTCTAATATCAGAAAGCGCAGCTCAAAAACTAGAGCTCCCAAGACAAGCATGCAAAGGCGTCGTATTTAGCATCGGCACTAGTCAAGCCAATTGTAATGGAGAGATCAGTATTACTGCGTCATCAATGCATACTGAATTTACATTTCAAGCAGATGTGCTGATAATGAACAGACTGTTACACAACCTGTCTAACAGGACATTCTCAAAATCATCATGGGCATACCTACAAAACATATAGCTAGCAGATCCAGGATTCTATACAAGCCGACCAGTAGATTTACTACTAGGAGCCGACGTATATTCACAAATTATAATGGGAGGTATCATCAAAGAAAATGAGTCACTCCCTGTAGCACAACAAACTCAACTTGGGTGGATATTAAGCGGAAGTGTCAAATTATATCACTGCAACGTGAACAATCTTGAAGACATACAAAGGTTTTGGGCCATTGAAGACATAGCAGAAGGCAATATCAACATGTCGAAGGAGGATCATCAGTGCATTCAGCAGTATCAGACAGAAACTTTGCAACGGGAGGATGGCAGATATGTTGTAACACTATCGCTAAAGCCAGACATAAAGGAAAACTTGGGAGAATCAAAACCCAAGGCAGTCGCACAATTTTATCAATTGGAAAACAAGTTTGGAAAATACCAAAAATTGCGCAAGATTACAAAGCATCGATGAATACATCAGACTAGGTCACATGCGCGAGTGCACGAGTAAAAACAGCCAGATTGCATTTTAACTCACCTTAGTGTATTGAGGCCCGAATCAACAACAACAGCATTAGGTGTGGTATTTAATGCGTCAGCAAAAACAGCTTAAATGATTTCATGTACAGTGGCCCAAATCTCCAACAAGACTTACTTACGTTAATATTGAGATGGAGACAACATAGATATGCAATTACAGCGGACATCGAGAAAATGTTCAGACAAATATACTGTCATGGCGATGATCTGCAATATCAAAAAATCATTTGGCGCGACTCACCTCAAGAGAAATTACGTGAATATGAGCTAACAACAGTTACATATGGCATAATATTAATTATATATACTTATATAATTAATATTATGTATATGGCATATATTTATTATGTATATGGCATATATTAATGGTAATTGTTACATATGGCATATTATTAATTATTACATATGGCGAGAAATTATTATAAATTTCTCGCCATATTGACTCTAAAGCAAATAGCAGAGGATGAACGCTCAAGGTATCCTGCTGCGGCCGCAGTTGTTGAAACCTGTTTCTACATGGACGACTTGTTGGCAGGACATCATAGCATCGAAGAAGCTTAGCAACTAAAATCAGATCTTATCAAATTACTTAGATCAGGCGGATTTAATTTGAGAAAGTGGTCATCTAATAAATTAGAGGTATTAGATGACGTCACCGCAAACACAGCGCAATCATTTGAATTCAAACATCAAGAGTCAACTAAAATATTGGGACTGCGTTGGCACCCGCTGGACGATCAATTCAAGTTCGACTTGAAGATCAACGACATTGTCATCATCCACGACGTACAGTTACCATCAGGAAAGTGGGCAATGGGAAGAATCACGCAACTTCATCCCGGAAAAGATGGGTACGTCCGGGTGGTTACTATTCGGACAAAAAATGGATCAATGAAAAGACCAATATCAAAGTTATCATTACTGCCTTTAAATGAAAATCAATCAGAAGAGCAAGAACATCAAAAATCCGCAAGTAAAGTATCAAGTCAACGAACATAACAATCGTCATCAAATTTATGCAACTTAATTTATACCATTCTCACGATTCTTATGGTAATGGTACCTACAGCAAGAGGCGAATACAACTTCTCAAGCCTGCGCAACAATCAAAGCATCTACTTTGACAAGGTAGCCAATATGCGGCTACAACGCGAAGAATGGAAGCTAATAGTTTACTGCGATATGGCCCCATATTGGCGAGGAATAGATGTACTCAACAAATATATGAATCACCTGGAAAACGTTTATTATGTTCAACAGATTAAATACCACAATGTGACGTAGTCCGATTACAGTTACGTCATGGGTACGCCGAACTCGAACACTACCGCAGCATTTTACTCGGTCAGCAAATGCACCGATTGCGCCGACGTAGAGGCTTTATCAACGGAGTAGGCAACATCGCATGAAGTTTATTTGGAATATTGGACGAAGATTTTGCCGAAAAATATCAGAAAGATATTGACCCTATCAAAAAGGATCAAAAACATCTTGCCTTATTGTGGAAAAACTAGACATCAATCGTTGAAGCAGAATTGAATGTCATCGAACGAGTAGAAACCGCCTTGTAAAAACAACACAAGCTCGTTAATCAATACATAATCAACTGCAACCTGGGAATGAACAAACTGAAAGAGCAGGTTCAAAAGACAGACAGCAGAAGTGACTTCACTTTATTAGCCTTGGTGGCAAACAATATGCTGTCAGACCTGAAAAATATCCAGGAAACGCTAGTGGATACAGTGGCGAATATTTTCTATGAAAAATTCAACTTTCACCTCTTAACACCAACACAGCTGAGAGATGAACTCAATACAATAACAGGACAACTTTCAAAGGAGCTGACCATACCCATAAATAACATTCTATTGGATCTAGCAAAGATATATCATTTACTCAAAGTAAAAGCGAGAACAACTAAACAATACATGATTTTTGAAGTTAAGATCCCACTTGTGACTAGAGAAGACTATGAGCTTTACAACCTCATACCAATCCCTCTGCAAGTAGCTAAAAGCATGGTCACCATCACAACTATCGCGCAGCATTTAGCAATAAACATCCACAAAGATTCCTACATTCCGATATCGGAAGCCGATTGGGGAAGATGTAGCCTTACGACCAGGACGACTTCATTTGTTCTCTGAAAAGGCCTATTTATCAGATGATCTCAGACAACATTCTGTGTGTAAAAGATCAAATTGCAAATCAATGTCAAACCGAAACCAAAGAATGTATAGATCAATGGACGGAATTAAGCATCGTCAACTCATTTTTGTATTATTGTTGTGGACAATGTACGGTGCGAGTCATATGTGGAGATCATATTACTGCTGAACGACTCAGCAAGGTCGGGGTACTGACACTCGGTGACAGTTGCGTCATCAAAGGTCAAACATTTACGATTTATTCGCACCAAAGCTTAACTAACTCAATCCATACAAAAACAGACGTCATGGATATCGAGATTACATCTATAAATCACATCATCAATCTGACTATACCATCCGCTGCCGCAATGAACGACACCGAAGAGACTATCAAACGGCAACAGGACTTGGAAGTCATCACTCTGGCCATCAAGAATGCCAGAGCGAAGGAAGTTGAGGCATTGACAGATCAAGTATCTTCTCACGACATCCATCATCGCCATATACACTGTGGTCTACTACTACAACAGCCCATAACGTCCACTGCTGGACATAAGCCTCTCCCATGATGGGAGGAATTTGCCGTAATATCCACGCTTGGCAGGCGGATTGGAGATTGCAGTGATGAAAGACTAACAGAAAACGCTGCTGCCCATGCTCTGGTCTACGGAGGCGCAAGGTGTTCTGCCTCAGACATTAGTCGCCTTATACGACACCCGAGAGTGTAATGGGTTGGTTCTATTCTACTCTGCCGGATACCACACGGCTACACTGTGGTCGCAGTGATCATAATCAGTGTTCTCATCTACGGGTGGCGACGGCTGCGAGCGCACAGGGACACGGTTCTACAGGATCATCAGGAACCCAACGTGCACTACACGACAGCTGCAAGGAGACCGCCACAGACTATTGCTACTGTCGACAACAGCCACAGCAGCACACGCATAGTTAACAGGGCGTCATCACTACGTTTTGGAAGTCAATACAGATCAATGTAGTCTTATTTAAGTTATTTTATAAGAAATTATGTTTTATCACTTTGTAACTCATCACGATTCATATCACCCTGTGCATTCTTATCTTCTCCGGGCCTGGAGCATGTACAGTGCAAGCACAGCACAGTTTTCACACCAATATGTCTGCATTTTACCTGGCCGGGCCGGCTAATTTAGTACACGAATAGCATTCATACCGCGTGCACTCACCTATCATGCAATTATACTTTTATCAATAAATATCAATCAATCAGTAATCAGTGTATCAATCAGCATCAACTCAAGGTGTAAGGTCCCTAACCATACAATTCTGTTGTCCATTGTGATTAAATCTGATGTAAATATGTTATAGAGCACAGGGCCTAAACCAAAACCCTGTGGTACTCCAGCTTCCACTTCGAACAATCTTGATCGTGCTTTGCCCTGTTTAACTCGGAAGCAGCGATCGGATAAGTACGACCGGATGAACAGGAACATTGAGTGTCGAAGTTTTTCCTTCACTTTTGCCAGTAATCCTTTGTGCCAGACACGGTAAAAAGCTTGTTGTACATCAAGAAATGCCGCTGAGCAGTACTTTTTGCGTTCAAAGGCCTGTCTTCCTGTTTGATAAACTCGGTAAACCTGTTCTATTGTTGAATGGGATTTCCGAAAGCCAAATTGATGAGGTGGAACAACATCATTGACGTCCAAGCATGTTTTTAGTCGGTTAAGGCATATCCTCTCCCACAGTTTGGACAGTATAGCAGTTAAGCTTATCGGCCGATAAGACGATGCTTCATGTTCAGGTTTGCCCAATTTGTGGATCATGACAACTTCGAAGATTTTCCAAAAATTTTTTTTTGTTCAGGAAAGTGAGTTGTTCGAAAGATTGCGTTGAACAGACTAGCCAAGAAGGCAATGCATTTTCTGGGAAGATTTTTAAGCACTGAAGGTGTGATCAGGTCAAATCCCGCGGCTTTTCTCGAGTTCAACTGTCTGATTTCCTTCGCAATTTCTTTAGGTGTTGTTGGTTTAATGGGCAGACACATCTACAGATCTTGTTCTAAAATTGCATCAATTAATATCATGCTCATCTGCAACGCTCTCGTTGGGTTTGAACACAGAACTCAGATGCATTGCGAAAACTTCGGCCTTTTCCAAGTCAGTTCTTGCCCAGAAAGCTTGTGACCTAATTGGAGGAGAAGACTTCTTGAAGGTTGATACTTTCATGGTATATATTATCCGTCACATAGTGACTTTGTATGTAGGCATGACAACAGTTCTCAATAAAATGTCTGACGACTGAAACGTGTTTTCTGTGAATAATATATATAATTTGCGATGGTATTATCGAAAGTAACGCAGTGCTAACTCTGCTAGACACTTTCTATCAGGTTATGGGCCCAGAAATTGCCCAGAGAGTTGCGCAGTAATTGCACGATATAGTAAATTTTAACATTTGGAAATACGCACTTTCGATAATGACGAATGACAGGGTAATTTATTGTCGACATCCGTAATTATGTACTGCGAAAAATAGTAGAAAAATTAGATAAAGAAGGTCCGTGGTCTCCTTTGTATCACGAGTTCAAAGCTAATCGATCAGTCGACCTGGCGTTTGTCCAGAACATTAAAGTAAATAATAAACACACCACCGGTATTGAGGAAACAACCGAAGTTCTATTAAATAGTCTGATACCTGATGATTCGCCGGTAAATGACAATGACAACCATCAACAGATCAGAGCGTGGGCTGCTGTGCCACCTGAATCACCAGCGTCAGACCTTCCATCCATTGACGAATTCATTAATGTTGTCAGGAAACTGCCTCTTAACAAATCATTAGGTGAAGATAAAATATCTAATCGGATGATAATAGAAGCATGTAAAACAGCGGGCGACGCCAATCCATCTGTTTTCAACCGATGTATTGCGGACGGCGTTTTCCCTCGCGTATGGCGACGTGGCTTTATACGAATAATTCCAAAAAGTGGTGATAGTCACCGGACGACCCTAAGTCGTACAGGCCCATAACCCTACTACCATCTTTGGGAAAACTCCTGGAGCGCCTTATCGTTCCACGTTTGCTGCCAGACGGGCCAAAGTTTCATAACAACCAATTCGGTTTCACTTTCTGTCAGAAAAATTGTTAATAACTCGGAACACAAGTACGTGGTTGGAATCTTTTTAGATATTTCCGGGGCCTTTGATAACGCATGGTGGCTGATGCTACTACTTAAACTGAAGAATCGTGGCTGCTATAAAAACATATATAATCTTGTTTATTCATACTTTTTAAATGGTTCCGCGAAACTCAAACTCAGTTATTATTCTATGTCAAAGCCCCTTACCATGGGATGTCCTCAGGGGTCGGTAATCGCTCCGTATGTATGGAATTTAGGTTTTGATGATTTTCTCGCGATTCCCCTTCCTCCCGGCTGTTTATTAACCGGTTACGCGGACGACGGCCTGCTGTTCATTCAGTCGAGTACTCGGGCTGGTCTCGAGAATTTAGCTGACACTTGCCTACGATTAATATCTCAGTGGGGCGATCGAAACCGTCTGACCTTTGCACCGCAAAAAACTTATCAACTAATTTTAAAAGGTAATCTTAAATCGTGGCCTAGTATTAAATTTAATAATGTTCCCGTAAAAAGAAAGCAATCCGTGTGCTACCTTGGTTTGGTATTAGAGATAAATTTTTCATTCATAGATCATATAAATACTGTCAGTGAAAAAGCTAAAAAGAACTTTTATGCCTTAACGAGAATATCCCAATCTACGTGGGGTCTGACATTTATAACTTTAAAGATCATTTATGGGGCTACTTACTTGGGGTGTATGTGCTACCGGGCACCTTTTGGGCCGATAGGGCCACCATAGGAGCAGTACGACGTAAATTGCTTCAAAGCCAGCGTTTGGCTTTGATATTCTTATGCAAAGCGTATAGGACGGTTAGTACAGAAGCCTTACCGGTACTTGCAGGTGTACTGTCGATCTTGAAGTACAGCGACGGGCTTCAATGTACTATAACGCACGTGAGACCACGGACGCAGACTTTTTAACCCTACGTGACCGTGTTAAGATTGCTAGATTATTCAAACCACAGACCGACGTCTGGGAGGAAATTTTATCTGAATGGCAAGGTAGGTGGGATAATTCCATCAAGGGCCGACACCTCCACCAGTTCTTTCCATCCGTTCGTGAACGGCTGGCCAGGACATAGTTGGAGGTTGATCACTGTGTTGCCCAATTTCTCACCGGTCATGGTAACTTTAAGAGTAAATTATTTTCCTCAAGCTTGTTGACTCGCCTATTTGTGAATGTTCCACATCTGACTGCGAATATGAACAATCAGCACACCACATTTTATGGGAGTGCAGTCTTTGGCAGAATGAACGCAATATTATGTTGGATAGTGTACAGGTTACATCCGGAGTTATTTACTATACAGACCTTGTGGAAACTAGAACAAATTTCCGTGCGTTCAAACGTTTTTGCCATACCTATTATTGGAATCTAATATAACAGCTCACAACTTAGGACCCATTAATGTTAATATTTATCCGTGGTGCTACACAACTGGGCCTATCCCAGTTGTAAACGTCCCTTTGTGCCTATTGGCCTTGTTTCGTTCTGTCTCCTGCTGAAATGGAGGGAAGTGGAAATTACGGTTTTTTCCTACTCCTCCACTATACTTTTCTGATTAATTTCGTTGCGGGATCCAAGACAGTTAAATTAATTCTCTGGGACTTCGTCGAGCTTCATTGTCTCGGCGCTTTTCTGGTGGTCGCCACTGTTGATTCTGGCTTTCAGGAGTTACAGTGGTTTGGCAACAGGGTGGCGGGCTTGTCCCAAAAAAAATAAAAAAAATGACGGATGACAATAGTTCGTCAGGTTCCATTTTTGGAATCGGAAAGCTCAGGGTGCAGAGAACTTTTAAGTTTGGAAGATCCAAGTCCAAAACGACCTGGAATGTAAAAACTGGTGGGTGGCCGTAGAAGCCACAGAAGTCTCTGTAGAACTCAAAGATGCTGATTGACAGGCGCGTACTACCATGTGTCTACTATTGAAGCCTTCATATTTTTCAAATGTCTAAAATTTGAAGACTGCACATGAAGTATGGCACAAGCTGTGTGGTGCATACGAGGATAAAGGCTGGGGTAGACGAATATCACTGCAGCGTCAATTATGGGCATGCAAGTTGGAAAACTTTGCGAATATGGAGAAATACGTCTCAAAAGTACGGTCGAACAAGCTATTTGGTATACAGATAGCTTGTTCGACCGTACTATCCATAACACAGCAATTGGCTTATAGATGCGAAAGTCTCAGACGATTGGATCATTTCCATTTTGCTTGCCGGATTATCATCAAAGTACAACCCATTGATAATGGCAGTAGATACTATTGGAGATATTAGCCTAGAGCAGATCAAAACCAAACTGCTGCAGGAGGCTAAAAGACAAGCTGAAACAGCTGGAGCTGGTGAGCACGCCCTTGCCTCTAAACAGGAAAAGGCACCCAAAAACAATGCTCGTAAAGTGCGCAAGTCCTATAAATGCCACAAAGAAGGACACAAGGCAGCTGAATGTAAGAAGCTGAATGCCGGTGTGGTCGGTTTGAGCATGAGTACAGCAAATACCAAGAAGAAAAGCACGCGGGGCACACCTCCACTGTGTGCTCTACCGTGTCCTCCTTACATAAAATAATATAAAATAAAGAAAAAAATTATAAAATACTGAACTAAGTATTCATGTCAAATTATTCAATGTCAAAGTGAAGAGTGATGAACTTACCTTACCGTTTTACCTGCTATTGAACCAGTCTTTTGATGAAGGTATCTTCCCTGAATTATTAAAAAAACTGTAATAAAACCAATCCACAAAAAATATACGAAAACAGATGCAAACAACTATCGTCCAATAGCGCTTTTACCAACAACTTCAAAAATCTGTGAGAAAAGCCATGTGTGACCGCATTTATACGTTTTGCGAAAAATATAAGATATTTGACGAAAGCCAGAACGGCTTTCGCAAAAACCGCTCCACCACCTTAGCAGTCTATAATTATATCCAAGAACGCTTAATATTAGTAATAACAAAAAATATGCAGTAGGAATATTGCTAGACATGACCAAAGCCTACGACAAAGTACAATTTGGGATATTGCTCAACAAACTATACGGAAAGGCTCACGAATGGCTAACATCTTATTTTAAGAACAGAGAACAATTAGTAGAAATAGAATACTATGACCATAAAAATAACGAAATTAAAAAAAATCGATCATACAGTAAAGCAATTAACTCCTCAATTCCTCAAGGAAGCGCCATAAGATGCCTCTTATTTATAATATATATTAATGACCTACCTAAGACCATAGAAGGGCCATGTGTCTTATTCGCGGACGATATATCCATATTGGTTTCATGCAAAGACAATGTGAATATAGAAGAAACTCTCAATTCCATACTTACTAAAACATGCAATTGGATGAGCGAACATAACCTCGAGAGAAACTGCTCCAAAACCAAATTAATAACTTTCCACCCTTACCAAAAAATTTCTCTATTCTTAGATTTTGTTTTTAACGACTCAAAATTAGAAACTGTTAACGAATTTACCTTACTCGGACTAGTTATAGACACTCACATAAACTGGAAATCACATAATATATAGAGAAAACTCACTCAAAAATGTCTAAATTCTCTTACGCTCTTCGTGAAATAAAAAAGACCACCAATCTACAAACAGCTCTCTCCATCTATTATGCTTATGCCTAGTTATGGCTTAGCTATGGTGTCACTCTTTGGGGAAACAGCACTGGTGCACAAACGCTTTTCACCCTACAAAAGAAATTGGTCAGAATCCTAGTAAACATTGAGCAAACAGATAGTTGCAACCCTTTCTTTCGAAAACACAATATTTTAACCCTTCCCTGTATTTACATTTTAGAAACATGCAAATTTATGCGGAAACACCAAGAACTTTATTCAAAACGTGAAGACAACCAGACACGCTATCCACTCAGATACCGATCTAGACTAAACTTACCAAGTTCTCGATTAAAAATGCACTCAAAAAGTCCCTACGTAATGTCCATTAAAATATATAATAAACTGCCCGCATCAATAAAAAAAGAAGAAAAAATTAACACATTTTTAAAAAAACTTAGACAAATTTTGCTAAATAAAAGCTACTACTCGGTAAATGAATATTTATGTGATCTATACTAATAATATTATAAAGAGGTAACATTTGTTTGTAAGTTTGTAAGTTTGTATGTAGGGGGTAATCTCCGGAAGTAATGAACCAATTTTAAAAATACATTACAACATTATTTAAAGCTACATTATTTGTGAGTGTTATAGGCTATAAATTATAAATATAAAATATTAATATATTATAAATATAAATTAAGATATTTCGGCTAATATGCATGATATATGCATATTAGCCGAACTATCTCAATTTTTGTCTAGCCAGGCGGAAAAAAATTGCTTTTACAACAGAGTTATTTGCATTCGCTGACTTAACAGTTGTATATAATTGAAAACAATGTATGGCAACCTGGTCCGCTTTGAATAGTTCTACAAAAGAGTCCGCGACACCATATTTCTATCTTTTAAATTTTAGCAGATATAGTAGCTTTTATGTGTTAATAAAAGTATTTTTCGACGTACTTACCTTTGGACGATTTTTTAAACAACAAAATATTAAACCTTATCGAAAAAAATAGTATTATGATCACAAGAACATCATACAGATACGATTTACCCAAAACAGTATGTCAATTGGTTAAATAGTTTCGAAAATAATATAAAAGAAGATGCTTTGTACGGACGTTTTATCCATTTACCCAGAGATGGCGTTGTGCAATTACGTTATTTTTCTGAATCGCGGTGTTAAGATTTTCCGCGGATTAATGAGCCTCTCCGGTTATTATTTTTCATTCGTCGTTAGGTAGGTGAGTCGTACTCAGTTGGTTGGATGTTGTTGGTCTTTAAAATTGTTTTGGTTGTTCGGTTTCTTAAAACAAAAATACTATTTCGTTCTCATTCTTCGAGTTCGACATAAACATGACAAATTACAATGAGTAAACTGAGTCAACTGACTGGCAACAAAGTTCGAGGTCATGCACGCTAAAATTGCATCGATACTCGTTTTTCACGAAAGTATACGACTATCTCCGAACGGCCGCGGCGCAGGCGGGGCGCGGGCGGACACGTTCCGATTTATTCTCGTTTCATATTTAACATTAACCATCGCAGTGACGGGAGTGAGACGGAGTAAATGTGACGGAAAGGAACAACGTTATTTTGGAACGACGATATTATACAAAAAGTCACTGTGATACTCTCAGGTGGCAGATCACGGTGATTTTTTCACTGTGACGTTATTTATCACCCATGTCTAGTTCGAAGCTAATTCTGTTTTTGTGATATCGGACAGTTTCAGTGATTGTTGTCTTTCATGCCTAAAAGGAAGTCACGACTTCCCCATTTGACATCCCAGACAAGAGCAGCTCAAATCATTTATTTATTTATTTATTTATTTATTTATTTATTTATTTATTTATTTATTTATTTATTTATTTATTTATTTATTTATTTATTTATTTATTTATTTATTTATTTATTTATTTATTTATTTATTTATTTATTTATTTATTTATTTATTTATTTATTTATTTATTTATTTATTTATTTATTTATTTATTTATTTATTTATTTATTTATTTATTTATTTATTTATTTATTTATTTATTTATTTATTTATTTATTTATTTATTTATTTATTTATTTATTTATTTATTTATTTATTTATTTATTTATTTATTTATTTATTTATTTATTTATTTATTTATTTATTTATTTATTTATTTATTTATTTATTTATTTATTTATTTATTTATTTATTTATTTATTTATTTATTTATTTATTTATTTATTTATTTATTTATTTATTTATTTATTTATTTATTTATTTATTTATTTATTTATTTATTTATTTATTTATTTATTTATTTATTTATTTATTTATTTATTTATTTATTTATTTATTTATTTATTTATTTATTTATTTATTTATTTATTTATTTATTTATTTATTTATTTATTTATTTATTTATTTATTTATTTATTTATTTATTTATTTATTTATTTATTTATTTATTTATTTATTTATTTATTAACTATGGAAGACTTACAGCTAAGATAAACAGATTAAAAAATAGTATGTGAGACTGACAGCCAATTAAAAGTCCTCACTTCTATAAGCTGATTTTAAAGCTAAAGTGTGAACAACATAATACTGCTACAAAAAAAATACAGGATAACATTCAAGCTTAAACTAAACCAAATTCACATCTTATATTATGACATGTATCTAATACAATACCTAATAAAAGCCTGAACAAACAAAATCTTATTTAAAAAAGCTAAGGCTCAGGCACTTTCTGGCTGAGGACACACTCGTTATGAAAGTATCAAAATCATGCTGTTTACACATGTTATTAAAGTTTCTACTTGCACGCACTATAAATGAATTTTGCCTGTAATTCGTAGAGGTAAAAGGAACACGCAACGGCACGTTCCATCGCTTTGACCTTCCGGGAACGTTAAAATAAAATTTGGATAGGATATCGGAGTTATTAATAGACTTATTGAATATTTTAAATAATGAGAGACAATCAGAAATTGCTCGCCGATTAGTCAAGGGTAATATATGATACTTCTTACAGAGGCTGAGGTAGTCTTCAGACCGGTAGGGCACTTTCTGATGATAACACAAATACTTGATGAACCTTTTTTGGATGCTCTCTATACGATCAATGTACTTGTGATAACATGGATTCCAAATTTCAGACGCGTATTCCAAGTGACTTCTAACAAAAGTACAGTAAAGAATTTTTAAAGTTTTGGCTTGACTGAAGCACTTGGAGAGCCGCATTATGAAGCCTAGTGCTTTAGATGCTTTAGCGACTATGGCGTTGACATGATGTTCAAACGTAAGCTTAGAATCGTGATATACCCCCAGATCTCGGATGCAGTTCGTTTTAGGTAGTGATTGATCACCCAAACTATACGATGAAGGTATGATTGAGCGCTTTCGAGAATATGTTAAAACCGAACATTTAGCAGGGTTGAGATCAAGCTTACTTCCACAACAATAAGCCTCCAGACGACGTAAATCATCCTGAAGTGATATCACGTCCGCATGCGATGATATTTTGGCATAGATTTTCATATCGTCAGCAAAACACAACAGTTTGGATGAGGTCAAGCAAGAGTTGATGTCGTTTATATATAAAATGAAAAGTAATGGGCCTAGTAATGAACCCTGGGGGACTCCACTGGGGACAGGCACCCAACTAGACATGTAATTGCTTAATACTACTGCTTGGGATCTGTTCTCCAGATAAGAAGAAAACCATCTGAGTAAATCACCTCGTATTCCCATACTATATAACTTTGATAGTAAGATCTCATGGTCAATCCGATCAAAAGCCTTACTGTAATCCGTATAAACGACATCAACCTGCTCACCGTTATCCATGGCGTCAGTAATAAAATCATTGAGCAGAATTAAGTTAGTGACGGTAGACCTTCCCTTCAGAAAACCATGCTGGAAGGAACTGAACGAATTTTTAAGAGCACTGTACACCTGGTTATAGATGATCCTTTCAAAGATTTTTGCCACAATACAGAGCTTGGATATCGGCCTGTAGTTAACAATTTCGGTTTTGGCCCCTTTTTTGTGAATAGGCGTTATGAAAGCCGATTTCCAAAGTTTAGGTACAACACAGGTGTCCAAGGATTTTCTGAACAGAAGCGAGATAGGTTGGGCAGTCGAAGTCGAACACCGAACAAGAAATTTAGACGAAATATTATCCGGGCCAGCCGCTTTAGACGTATCCAGCTTGCGAAGCAAGTTAGAAACTTCATCAACGTTCACTTCAATGCTACTTATATCAGATAGGCTGATAGATTCAGTAAAAAGAGGGGGTGAAGAAATTCCACGACTAGGGTTCGTATCTAGAAATGTAGAATGAAAGTACGTAGAAAAGGCTTCGCATATTGTTTCTCCGGTACGCAACGCTTCGTTATTATAGTTTAAGGTGCTTGGAACTGCATTTGAGTTGTGACGTTTTTTAACAAAAGTCCAAAAATATTTTGGGTTTTCTTTAATAGATTTTTCGGTTAACTTCAAGTAGTTTTCATAACATTGTGATTCTAATACCTTTACCCTTTCACGGAGAAGCCTAAATGTTGACTCATCAGCTATATTGCCGTACGTCTTAAATTTTTTGAAATATTTGTATTTTTCTTTAATTGTTTTAATTAATGCCGAATTGTACCAAGTTGGATACGTTTTGTGACGCTGTAATGTTTGTGGAATGTATTTAGTGTGTAAATTGAGAATAACTTGATTGAAAAAGTTAACTGCTTCATCAATTGATCGTGCCGCAAACTCGGATTCCCAGTCAGTCGTGGAAATGTCTTTGTTGATAGACTCGTAGTCGCCTTTGTCGAACAGATATTGTTTCCGTGGCGCGCACTCTAATAGAGGAGCATCAACGAAATCCATATTAATTAATAGTGCTGGATGGTAGGCGTCGATAGGAACCAACGGACTTGAACATTCAACCACATGGACTAATTTGTTTGAAAGTACTAAATCTAATATTTTACCGTACCTATTAAGAACACGATTGTATTGACCAAAATCTAGGGTACATAATTCGTCACTAAGTAAAACTTCGTCAGAACCGTTTGGGTTGGTTGGAACGAGCGATAAATTGTCGGATAGAATCCAGTTAATACCGCTCATGTTAAAATCACCGATGATGAGAAACGTATCAGAAGAGTTACTCATAACTATTTGGTTTAATTTTGTGAGGTAATTGCGAAGTTGTAAAGAAAAAGAAAGGCCTAAGTTTTGCTGACATAAATAAACAACACAAATATGTAAGGTAACATATTTACGTGTATTAGCATTTTTCAGTCGTATGCTGACCCATAAATCCTCTGCTGTAGAATGGAAGTTGGGTTGACATATAACCGAAAGTTCCCTACGTGTAGCTATAAGCACACCCCCACCACGCGATTGCCCGGTCAAAACATAATCTCGATCACGACGCCACACAATGTACCGTTCGCCAAAGAATTCGGAATCTAAAACACCATCTAATAACCACGTCTCTGTAAGAACAATAATATCATACGAGTTCAATAACATTTGACGATAGAAAGTATCACTTTTAGTTCTAAGCCCGCGAACGTTTTGATAAAATATATTTAACTTATGAGCCATTAAGAACTAAAACTAATAATAGTGTATAAATCTTTAAAATTCATTAAAATAAAGCATTTCATTAAACAATATTGTAGAATGAGGTATAATATAATTAAATAAGTAAAATGAAGGTAAAACTCAATATGATTTGTGCGAGTGCAAGAATCATGCGATGTTAAGTAGTAAACAACTGTGCGAAAAAGCAAGCAATAGTGCGTGGTGCGTGCAAGTGCGAGAGAGTAAAACATATTGTAGTGCGGCAAAGCTGCGCGATAACGAATACAAAGGATACAAGCAGCCAAACAAAAGAGAGGTGTCGAGGTCATTAGTGCGGCAGAGGTGTTAAACATTTTGCAAAAAGTTATTGTGATACAAACGGTATTAAACACTTGGAGCCATTGATGCAATATAAAATAGTAAATTAGGAAAGTACGAAAGAGAATTAAGAAGCACATTAGACAATCTTGTTTAAATCTGACTCCTTCCTTATAATAAAAACTTTCGAATGGTTATTTTTAAGTACATGAATTTTACCATGTTTAACCCATACGTACTCGTAATGTTTATCCTTGGCAATGATTTTGACTTTGGATAAAAGCTTTTTGTACTCGACGCTGAGGTGATCGTTGACATAAACTCGCTGAGATGAGCCTTGAAAATCGATGTCACAAGTGGATAAGTCCTTCTTGGCACGTGCCGCCGCAATGAAATCTTCCTTTACATACCGGTTTAAAAAACTCACTATGATCAGCTTTTCATTGGAACCAAAGATAGGGACCCTTGAAATATAGTTCACCTGGGCTTTGGGACAGCTGTAGTTAACTTTACGGCCGATAGCGTCGATGATTGAGTACAGATTCTCATCCTTCTTAACAGGAACTCCCTTAATTTCTACATTGTTTAACCTGGACCTCTGTTCATAAGTCGAAAGTAGATACTTCATGCTCGCCAAGTCAGTCTGTAAACAATTCACTGATTCCTGAAGCTTTTCAAATTCAGACACCTTTGCTTCAACTTCCACCAGTCTTGTGTCGAACTCGTCGAGTCTACCACCAGTGCCCTCACATGTCAACTTAAGCTCGGCCAACTCATTCTTGATCACGCGAATGTCATCTACCAAGGTCGGCAAGTTAAGTAGCTGCCGTTTCATGTCACGGATCTCGCTCAGTATGGTATCCAGCGACGCAGGTTCAGGGGTAGACACAACTGGTGATGAGGTTCTGCAAGTGGGGCATTTCCATTGTGCCATCCTATTAGCACCCAGCTTTCTCCATCCGGTTTCGGAGATGTTTGCACATCCAAAATCCAGGTGTTTCTTGCAACTACCACACTGGACACCATCGTTGAACTGCATATTGCAAGCTGCGCACGTTTGCATTTTCAAAGTATATCGAAAGTAGATAAAATATCAAAATGTGAATTTAACTAAGACGTGAAAAGGTTGACGATCTATTTATTTTGAGTGGCGCGTACTGTGCGTATGAGTGTTCACACACGAGCGCCTTTCGCGGAATAGAGAATATATTTCGCAAGCACGCGCTGGGAAATCTAGCTCCGAGCGTTTACAGCGGCTTGCTAACCAAAGCTGGAGAACATCGCAGGTCTGTGCTCGGGAATCTAGCGCTGAACGTGCGCAGTGACTTCAGGCAGCATGTGTCTGCAACAAGGGATAGAGAGTATAGCGCTGAGCGCTCGCAGAGGCAATGTTTACCGCCCAACGAAGTGGACACGAGTCAGCTAGTAGACTTATAAAGTCATAAGCATAACTAGTCTTAAGTATTTCGAGACTTAAAATTTTGTTTGATTTATTAACTCATAAATCTCTCAAATAATACCTGTTTATATTTTATACTATCGATTTATTTACTTAATGCTATTAGTTAATATTTTATAATAATATATTACGAATAATTAATAATTACGCTTATCTAATAATAATTTTATACTATTAATTAATATTTATGCTAATATAATAATAATAATTATACATAACTAATAATAATTTCACACCATTAATTAATTTATCTTAGAAAGTACTTAAGAAAGAATTATATTGTTGAGAATTTATAAATGCTTCCTCTCTCCTAACTCACTTATCTTGCTGTGCCCGACAGGGTCCATGTGATCTATTTATTTATTTATTTATTTATTGAGTACATGGAGGACTTACAGCTAATAAAAACCGAAAAAAAGGAAACCATAGTCACCAAAATCTATGGTGTAAGCACAAGACAAGAACACAAAAACACACAGCTATAACGGCGGTAGTGTTGCGGGCAGATAAATGAAGCGAACGGGATGGTAATAATGGTATTATAAGCTTCAGAAGTGGAAATTTATTTAAAATAAAAACAAGTCACAACAAAAAAAAACATTTTTACTTAAAAAATACAATCGACTCAAATTATAATCAGCAAAATTCACTTACAGTCCACTAAGATTTAAAATCCACTAAACGAAACACACAAACTCCCTATCACTTTTGCAACAAACTAAAATCAGATGGCTTACGTAACCTTACGACTGGCTGATGATTCACACGTCCGTCCAATCCGAGCATCGAGCGACCACATGGTCGTTCTATCCCCAGCGACTTGCTTTTATAGGCGTGGAGGGGTAGTTACTGACGTAAGAGAAGATTCTCCTTACACGGCCTCTCCTGGCGAGGTGTCGTCCTCGACACAAACTTTTGGAGTGGCCCCGCTAGGACCCGCGATGGGACAAGTTGGCACCTCGACCTCCACTTCGCCCGCTGGCAGAAGCGACGGGTTGGCCGCAGTAGAGGACCCGGTTTCTTCAGAGTCGTCATCAGTATCTTCATCTGCAAACAAGATCTTGTTAGAAGCTACCCGAGCAATTTGTGTAAAGCGTTCAGCCTCTCACAAAGTTCCGTTCGTCTTCAGCCAACTAATTCATTCATCGTTCTCTCAAATAGTTCATAAGTTTGAATAGACACACACATCCATCTTTCTTAAACCGATTATAAAAATAAAGCCAAGGCATTGTCCTGTACGTGTCCAGAGCGCAAGTGGCGGTTTCTTTGCTGCTGTCTTGCTGACGGTGACCGCGACCGCGACCACGACCAGCGTTCAGTTCTCGCAACCTGCAACATGGTCTGACAATCCGCAGACCCGCTTGACACGCAGACCGTATTCATACGTGCAAGCCGCTTAAACACGCAGACCGTATTCATACGTGTAAGCCGACTCATATACTGACCGCAATCATGTATACGAGCCCACTCGGTACGCAGACCGTATTCATACGCACGAGTTCTCTCAACACGCAGACCTTATTCATACGTGTGAGAACACAAATTGACTGCACATGGTCAAATTTATACGGCCGACAGTGACTCGGCAACAGGTGCCAACACGACCGGCGACACACATGCGCCTGCTACCGGTGGCACTACAGCACAGCACAGCAGCCAAAGCATCACTCCTGTCCGTAAATTCAAACAACAGTGATTTACTTACTCTCAAAGAACGCGGCGCACGTTTCTGGGCACCACTCGCCACGCCACGGCACCATGTGCTGGGCAGCAGCCTGCGTAGTCTTTCCGTAGCTACCGCTGAGCAAACGCAGCTTATAACGTCCACTAGACAGTGCTTCTACCACCTTATATGGACCACGCATTCCGGAGTCAAGTTTTCCTGTTGACTGGGAAATTTTTATTACGAACACACAGTCACCAACGTTAAATTGGCGAGGTGGACGTCGCCATTGATTAACCTGTTCGTCTTGTCTAGCTCGATTGCTCCTTAGGAGTTCGCGGACCCTGCTTCTGGTTACTTCACGTAGGGCCTCTCTATTTGGTGTCGATCCTTCGACAGCTATGTCACGCACCAGAGCTCGAACCACAGGAGTTGTGGATTCAGTACCAATCAGAAGATTCAATGGTGATACTTGCGTAGTCTTCTGTCTCGTGATGTTTAACACCCACTGAAGTTTCCACAATGTTTCTGACCAGGGTACGTTCTTGTAGTTCGACTGGATACGTAGCATGTTGAGGACGGTACGCATGTAACGCTTTGCTTGGCCATTAGCCTGGTGCATTTCCGGCGTTATGTAATGCAGGTTACAACCGAGTTCATTTATCCATGTCACAAACTCGCTAGACTCGAACATTCGTCCCTTGTCAGTGACCATAAGCTTAGGCACTCCAAACATAGAAATAGCCTGTGTAACGACGCGTTTTAACTCACTAGTGTCTTGTCTACAAATCGGGTAGAGGAGGGTATATTTGGTAAAAGCGTCAACAATAAGTAAAATGAATTTGTATCCTTCAGACACAGGCAAGAGGGCCTAAGGCGTCAACATGAACAGTGTGGAACGGTGTGTCGGGTTTTTCCCAGGAAATAATATTTTGCAAAGGAGCCCGAGGAACTCTCTTTTGCGACACACACACGAGACAGTGAGCAATGTATTTACCAACGAACTGTCTAAGTCCGGGGAACCAAAAATGTCTTAGGATAAGGTCAAGGGTCTTCTCCGCGTTGATGTGTTCGTGCTCATCATGAAATACTCTTAAGAGACTAAGTCTGTGCCCCTTTGGTATATAGCAGAGTAGACGTGGATCTTGACCCACTGGGGTGTACTTGTAGTACAAGACTTCATTTCGGATCGAATAACGATTAGCATCGAGACTGCCATCGTGAAGCCTTTGGATGAGATTTAGCGTCTCGTTGTTGGCTGACTGTGCAACCTGAGCCCAATTTCTCGGTTTAGAAATTTGATTGATGCTGACAGGGTTGCGACTTAAGTAGTCTGCATGGGGTAACATCACTCCTTTTCGATACTCGATTGAGAAATCGAACTCTTGAAGGTAGATCCACCACCTGGCTACTCGAGGCAAAAGATCTTTCTTTCGTTCGGTTGCCTTAAGGGCATTACAGTCTGTCACCACCACAAATTTCAAACCAACCAGATAGTGTCGAAAGTTTTGAAGGGCTTTGACGACGGCGAGGGTCTCCAATTCGTAGGAGTGGTACTTCCGTTCAGCACCCTGAGTGGTCCGACTGAAATAAGCCACAACGTGCTTTTTTGGATCTGGACGAACTGGTAGGAGTACCGCACCGTATCCAGCACTGCTGGCATCTGTATGGACTTCGGTGGGAAAGCTAGGGTTAAAAATGGAAAGTACCGGTTCACTGGTCAATTCTTTAATGAGATCGAGGCGAATAGCCTCGCATTCGAGAGTCCAATTGAATGGCGATCGAAACCGTCTGACCTTTGCACCGCAAAAAACTTATCAACTAATTTTAAAAGGTAATCTTAAATCGTGGCCTAGTATTAAATTTAATAACGTTCCCGTGAAAAGAAAGCAATCCATGTGCTACCTTGGTTTGGTCTTAGAGAGAAATTTTTCATTCATAGATCATATAAAAACTGTCGGTGAAAAAGCTAAAAAGAACTTTTATGCCTTAACGATAATATCAAAATCTACGTGGGGTCTGTCATTTATAACTTTAAAGACCATTTATGGGGCTACTTACTTGGGGTGTATGTGCTACGGGGCACCTGTCTGGGCCGATAGGGCCACCATAGGAGCGGCACGACGTAAATTGCTTCAAAGCCAGCGTTTGGCTTTGATATTCTTATGCAAAGCGTATAGGACGGTTAGTACTGAAGCCTTACCGGTACTTGCAGGTGTACTTCCAGTTGATCTTGAAGTGCAGCGACGGGCTGCAATGTACTATAACGCACGTGAGACCACGGACGCAGACTTTTTAACCCTACGTGACCGTGTTAAGATTGCTAGATTATTCAAACCACAGACCGACGTCTGGGAGGAACTTTTGTCTGAATGGCAAGGTAGGTGGGATAATTCCATCAAGGGCCGACACCTCCACCAGTTCCATCCGTTCGTGAACGGCTGGCCAGGACATGGTTGGAGGTTGATCACTGTGTTGCCCAATTTCTCACCGGTCATGGTAACTTTAAGAGTAAATTATTTTCCTTCAAGCTTGTTGACTCGCCTTTTTGTCAATGTTCCACATCTGACTGCGAATATGAACAATCAGCACATCACATTTTATGGGAGTGCAGTCTTTGGCAGAATGAACGCAACATTATGTTGGATAGTGTACAGGTTACATCCGGAGTTATTTACTATACAGACCTTGTGGAAACTAGAACAAATTTCCGTGCGTTCAAACGTTTTTGCCATACCTATTATTGGAATCTAATATAACAGCTCACAACTTAGGACCCATTAATGTTAATATTTATCCGTGGTGCTACACAACTGGGCCTATCCCAGTTGTAAACGTCCCTTTGTGCCTATTGGCCTTGTTTCGTTCTGTCTCCTGCTGAAATGGAGGGAAGTGGAAATTACGGATTTTTCCTACTCCTCCACTATACTTTTCTGATTAATTTCGTTGCGGGATCCAAGACAGTTAAATTCATTCTCTGGGACTTCGTCGAGCTTCATTGTCTCGGCGCTTTTCTGGTGGTCGCCACTGTTGATTCTGGCTTTCAGGAGTTACAGTGGTTTGGGAACAGTGTGGCGGGCTTGTCCCATTAAAAAAAAAAAAGTCCAATTGAATTTGACACTTTTACGGGTTAGATGAGCAATGGGAGCAGTTCTAGTGGAGTAATCTTTTATGTACCGCCGAAAATAACCCGCCAAACCTAAGAGTTGGCGCACTTGCTTTACATTTTCAGGCGGCAAGGTGTTAACTAGGGCTTCCACTTTTCGTGGGCTCGGCCTAACCTGACCCTGACTAACTAACCTCCCCAAATATTCTACTTCTGTGACGAGGAACGAACATTTAGCCAAATTTATTGAAAAACCGGCCGATGTAAGGGTCCTGAGCACTTTACGCAACAGTTCAATCCCTTCTGGCACAGAATTACTTAGCAGAAGGACGTCATCGACGTAGACCAGCACGTTTCCCTCATTAAGATGGTTACGTAAGGTGTCATTTATAATGTGCTGGTAAACTATTGGGGAATTAGCTAATCCGTAAGGCATTTTGATATACTCAAAGTGTTCTTCCGGCGTCACAAAACCAGTGCCAAATGAACACATTCCTCTTTAAGGGGAATTTGGTGAAACCCTAAAACCCCTGAAAGCCTTATCAAGGCTACAGAAGAATTTACACGAGCCTAACCTATCAATATGGTCGTCTATAAGTGGAAGAGGATATCGATCTTTCACTGTAATTCGATTTAGCGCCCTAAAATCGACACAAAGCCTATCTGAGCCGTCACGTTTTCTTACGAGTATAATCGGGCTCGCATAATCAGATTTCGAACGCCTAATCACTCTCTTATCTAAAAGGTCTTGTGTAATCTTCCTAACTTTGAGTTTTTCGGAGTAAGAGAGTCTATACGGACGATAAACGACAGGGGTGGAACTAGTAAGTTTTATCTCCATCTCACCTGTTTGAACTGTGGTCATAGCAGTCCCTGATATTAGGTAGTCAGAAAACTCGTTTATGACGGACATAAGACTAAGCAACTCCGTACCCTGAAAGGGTGTATTTACTTTGGCCTTGTCACCCGCACAAATGGCATTGACATAAACGGGTCGTCGGTCGCCTCCAAATCCTCTATTATGTTCTTCAGCTCAGGGTCTTTGAGCTGGTTAGCTCGCACGTCATCAGGTTTCCTGTGTGGCACATCTACTGTCACTAAGCATACCTCGCAACCACCTGGGTTTTCTTCGCAACAGGCTGGGCGGCTTAGTGCATCAGCAATCACGTTCACCTTTCCGGGAGTGTACTCGATCTGTAAGTCGTAAGCCTGGAGGGTTAGTGCCCATCTGGCCAGACGACCGGTGGGTGACTTCAGGCTCATCGGCCAACGTAGCGGCTGATGGTCGGACTTAACCACTACTTTTGATCCTTCCACGTAACCCCTGAATTTTGTAACCGCCCATACGACGGCAAGGGCCTCCCGTTCGGTGGTGGTGTAGTTGCGCTCAGCTGGCTCTAAAAGACGGCTGGCGTACTCTATGGGTCGTTCATCAGGGCCCTCCCCCTGCATCAAAACTGCGCCAAGACAGTAGCCACTGCTATCTGTCCGGAGGGAGAAGGGCTTGCATTCGTCGGCTTGGCGTAGAATGGGAGCTGTGACCAGGAGTTCTTTGATACGCTCGAAAGCAGCTTGTTGCTCATCATGCCATCTCCAAGTGCTGTTCTTCTTAAGAAGGTCAGTTAAAGGTTTGGCGATTGCAGCGTAGTTCGGCACAAAGCGCCGAAACCAACTAGATGTTGCCAAAAACCCTTTTAACTGCCTAACGGTCTTTGGGGAGGGCATGTCAGCAATTGCTGAGGTCTTACCTGGATCGACTTGCAGACCGCCAGGGACGATGATGTGACCGAAGAACTTGACTGAGTCTCGGGCGAAACAGCTCTTCTTACGATTGACACGCAGGCTGAACTGTTCGAGTCGGTCAAAAACCGATACAAGATCTTCGATGTGACCCTCGTAGGTCTGTGAGAGGATTATCAAATCATCAAGATAGCCTAAAATGGTCACAGGCCTGCTTCCTTGAGGGTTCGCACTTACATCGGAGCTGTCATTTACCTTCTGGCTTCGAATGGGCACATTCAAGTTCGATTTGAATGGGTCTATCAACCGTTGAAATGTGGCACCCGAGTTACGAAAGCCCATCGGCATCCTCTTAAACCTATAAGTGCCGGAGGGTGTCACAAAAGCCGTTTTGTTGCGATCTTCTTCTGCGACACAAACCTGGAAATAGCCGGAGTGGAGATCAAGCGTGGTCATATAGCTGGTCGTCTTCGCCGCATGAAGTATGTCTTCCATGCGCGGGAGTGGGTAACGATCCGGTTCTGTCACCGCGTTCAACTTCCGGTAGTCCACACACAGGCGAACTCCGCCGTCCTTCTTCGCTACTAAGACTACGTTGGCAGCCCAAGGCGATTCACACTCCTCTATAACATCTGCTCGCAGCAGCTTCTCAAGCTCACCGTCTAACAACTGTTTTTTACCTTGCGACATTCTATAGGGTGGTGAAGCGGTCGGCTCCTGCTTCTCGTCAACCCGAATGCGATGAGTGGCATAAGTTGTAGGGGGTCCATCAGTGGCGAAGCGCTCAGCTGCGCTCAGCTGACTATGAGCTGGTTGAGCTGCGTTTTCTGGGCAGGTGACAGCTTCTTTCCTTCATCCTCTCTCAGCGACAGGCTGGCAGAATCGACCTGCAACAGCTCTTCGCCGCTGGTGGAATCGATTTGCATTAGCGCTTCGCCACTGGTGGATTCGAGGCTGTATGACTGTACAAAAGTAAACTTTTGCCTAGGCGAATCACGAAAATACCAACAGTTATGTTGGAGGTCTAACATATACCTGCTCTAGCGATGAAGTCCTGTCCTAGAAGCGTCCTATTATTCGCTTCTGGTATCACTAAGAAATCGGTAGAAATTACGCGTTTCTGAATTGTGACGTTCGTGTTACATACCAATAATTCTCGTACCTGCTGCGTTCCGTCGGCGAGACTGAGATTTCGGCGCGTTTCCGTGAAAGTGGTACCGCTGTCGAGAAGGATTTTATATAATCCAGGACTAGCGAGACTCTCGGTGGCACCTGTATCTAATACTGCGACACCTAATAAAGATGCAACTCCTATCTTTACTGTTGGATGCGACAGGTCCGATGCATGGGTGACAGCACTATGGAAACTCGCCTTATCGGCGGAAGGTGTACCCCTTTTTTTTTTTTTTTTTTTTTTTTTCGGATGGGAAATCATCAAATGACTTCTCCCGCGGAGCAGGAGGGAGTGTCAGACTTTTACTGACTAAAACCCATCCATGTTCCTTCATCGCCCTTTGTGTTCCGGGGCCACGGTATCTCTTTCGAATAGTCCCGCAACCCCGGCAGGCATCGGTCCTTTCGGACCCCTTCCTTTTGCTGCCTCTCTTTGAGGTGCGCGTGGAACACGAACGCGCCGTCGACACGGCCTGTCGTCATGAGACGGACGGACGGCGAGCTAGCCCATAGCCCACCGTCCACAGGCCCGCGCCTACGGTGGCCGGGGGCTACGTGGTGGCCCCCGACGCCCGGGGCGTCTCCCGCGGCGGCCGGGACGCTGTGAGGTTCTCTCCCTCTCACGCTCCGCCACCTCCTCTAGCATTACTGCTTTGCAGAAGGAGGTGACGGCGTCCCATTCCGTCTCGCTCCGGACCATGGCTTGCACCAGGGCCGGACGCGAGAGGTCGCCGCCGCCAATCGCCGCTTCGAGGACACGGCGGTGCTCCGCCCACGCGGGGCACACCTCCACCGTATGCTCCACCGTGTCCTCCAGTCGATCCTCGCAGTGGAAACACCCGGGCGTTTCCTCCCGCCCGATTCGGTGCAGGAACCTCCCGAAAACACCGTGTCCGGTGAGGACCTGCGTCAGGCGGAAGGTGAGGACGCCGTGGCGTCTCTCAAGCCACTACTCAAAGAGGGGACTTACCGCCACTATTGTGGCGTGCCCTGCACGGGGTTGCGACAGTCGCTCTCTCCATGTCGCCATGAGATCACGCCGGAAGTCTGTCCGCTGAGCGACAATTTGTCGCGGCAGCGGGGTTTCCCCCCGGCGTAGCACCTCCGCGCGCCATTCATGTAGGCGCGCGAGGACTATCGCCTCCAGATCCCATGGCGGCAATCCGGCAAGGAGGCACGCCGCCTCACGGGAGATCGTGCGGTACCCACGGGCCAGCCTTACGGCTACCACCTTTTGGGGCGCGTTCAGGTAGTGGGCTGCACGCAGCCTCAAGGAACGCGCCCACACCGGGGCCCCGTAAAGGGCCATGGACCGCACGACTCCCGCGTAGAGCCTCCGGCAGGAGGCGTTTGGCCCCCCAAGGTTGGGCAGGAGCCGCCTGAAGGCAGCCCCGGTCCGTTCCAGTTTGGGGGCCAAACGTCGGAAATGCTCCACGAAGTTCCATCGGCTGTCGAGTTCGAGTCCCAGGTACTTCAGCGACGACTCGATGCCGACGGATACCCCTCCTACCGTCAGTGAGGATCCCGGAGGTGGCGCATTCCGAGGCCCATGAAAGCACATGGCCTCGGACTTGTGCAATGCCACCTCGAGACCCAGTTGCCGGATCCTCTCGACGACTATCGCAACCCCGCGTGTCATTATTTCGGCCGCCACCTCGTGCGACCCCCCTTGTGCCAGCACCAGCGTGTCGTCTGCATAGCAGACCACGCTGACGCCGCTAGGGAGGTCGGCGCGCAGCACCCAGTCGTACCCGATGTTCCACAAGGAAGGCCCTAGGACCGATCCCTGTGGAACACCGCACGACATCTCTCGCCGGTTCCATTCTCCGCTGCGACCGGGGTAGATAACGGCCCTATCCGTTAGGTAGTCCCCGACCACACGTCGAAGGTAGGTCGGCACCCGGTGATACCGTAGTGCCTCCCTAATGCAGCTCCAGGGCATGGAGTTGAAGGCGTTGGCGATGTCAAGAGACACCGCCAAGAAAACCCCCCCCCCGGGACACTGCATCCCCCGTCGTGAGGGCTCTCACGCGCATGATGGCGTCCACCGTAGAGCGCCCCTTGCGGAAACCAAACTGGTGTTCCGCAAGATCCGGCCCCGTCCCCGCAAGGTGCTCGGCGAGGCGGTTTGCAATGACTTTCAAAGAGCTTGCCCACCTCGTCGAGCAACACTATGGGCCGGTATGCGGACGGAGAGTCCGCAGGGCGCCCCGGCTTCCGAATGAGGACCAGCTTCCCCGTCTTCCAACGAAGCGGGAACTGGCCTCTCTCCAAGCATGCGCTTAGGAGCCCCTCCAGTCGGGGCCCGAGAGCCTCCGAGGCCAGGACCCAGGCTTTGCCAGGCAAGCCGTCGGGTCCCGGGGCGGTATTTTTGGCACTGAGCCTGCGTACCGCCACTCTCAGGTCTACCCCAGTCACTACCGGACTGTCGTCGTCGTCGTCCTGGTGATCCGCTTCCAGCACCGCAGGTGGCGGAGCCATAGGCGGGGGGGGATGTTCCCCCCGCGTAGGGAACAGAGTGCTCACTACGTCCTCCACGAGCTCAGGCCGGAGACTCTGCGTCAGTGGGGGGGCCCAGGTGCGGAGTTTATCCCGCACCATCTTGTAAGGGCGCCCCCACGGATCTCTGTCGAGAGTCCCCAGCAATTCCTCGCGAGCCTGATCCCTGGCCCGCAGGACAGCTTCGCGGAGGGCGGTCTTCGCCGCTCTGTACCCCTCATATAGCTCCGCCTCAATGGCTGCCGCATCCGGTGGGCGGATGCGGAGCCTGCGATGCCTGGCGTACAGGTGCCACGCAGCCACGCACGCCTCACGCAGAGACGTCAGCTCTCGCGACCACCAGTACACCTGACGCCGGGCGCTTCCTGGCCGGACTCGGGGCATTGCCACGTCACATATGTCGGACATGGCATCCTGGAACCACCCTGCCTCATTGTTAATGTCGGCAGGCCTGTCTGGTGATGTCACCCAGGCCTGCACGATCGAGGCTTCCAGGAGGAGCTCCCGGTCCAGTTGCTTCAGCGCCCAGCGCGGACCACTCGGGGCCTGTTGGACCGGCGCGCTTGAGGTCTGGGTGGAGACGTCGAACCGGATATACCAGTGGTCGGAATAGGTCTCCACCCCCTCCATGACACGCCGACCTCACGGAGGTAGAGAGCCCCCTCCCCTTGCCCCGGATCCCACCACGCTTGTTGGTGGGGATCTTACGGGCCGAGGCCTCCTCCCCTCCGGATGACGACCCCCGGTCGCCCTCGCCCTGGGCCGCTTGCGGAAGAACTTGCCGTTCTCCGCAGCAGACCCGGCCCTCACGCGGCGGGAACTCTCTGAGCCTCCCGCGCTCACATCGCTGGATACGAGGTCGGAGTCCGACCCCGCATCCCTCCTCTGCTCTTCCTTGCCGTTACCGGCGGTGTTGTTGGGTTTTTTATTTATACTTTCCATATTGTTCCCACGAGTATGGGGAAAATATTCTCAATCTAGGCAGAGACCCCTGTACCTAGAAGGGCAGATTTTGAGTATTTATTACTCGCCAGGGGGTCTGCAGGTACCCTGGCGAGGAGCGCACTAACGAATGATTTGTTCTTTGGAACACCCGTCAGCCATACATCCCCTCGCGGTGCGTCGCCGCTTGGGATTCGGGGTAACTTTTTATAGAGGTTTTCTACCTCGCGATCCGGGCAGTTAAGCCAAGACCCTCGGTCCCTACCGAAGCCGCGAGACGTGATCCACAGCACTTCGATAATGGGATTACGAGACTGACGGTGACAGAGAAGAACGCATCCTTCTCTGTCTGCTCGGAGGCAGGGTAAGTGCACACCGAGCCCGCCCTCACTCCTCTGCTATGCCCTCTGCTGTACAGAGGGTCACGCAGAGGAACGCACCGGTGGTCCTGGCAGGACCCCACCCATGTCAGAATAATTAGCCGCGGCAGTAACTCTCCCCGAGGGATAAAAGGAAATTCTCATTTCCTCTCATTCCCCGGAGAAGGATACTGCCGCGCCCAGGGTGCACCGGCCCAACAGCTGCTCTTCCCTCCAGACGTATCGAGAGGGACCAGCAACCGCTAGGCACACGTGGAGGACTTCTGACATCCGCCGGACACTTAGAGCGTATTAACCCTTTTTGACCGCAGCCGTAACAAGACAATGGCGCGTTGTCAACATTTATATCACTCGATTTCGTTTTATTTCTACATCCATCTACCGAATGACCAAACTTTTTACAATAAGCGCAGCGTGGTCTGACACGTTTCGAATTCGCATCACTACTATTATTCGAACTAGAGTTGGGTGTGGCATGCGAACGGTTATTTTGAACAACGTTCGCAGTCGGAGGGTTAATGTTTACATTTCGAGAATTCGTAGAACTTTCAATATTATTCGCGTGATCGTGATTAGAGTTATTATCGCGGGGTGGAATTAATGATTTAGGTGGACTTACTTCGGCCAGCGTCTCCTCTACGTACCTTGCTCGCTCGAGTAGACAGTCGACACTACTTACACTATCGCGTGACACTCTTTTTCGAATTTTACGATTTAACAGGCCGTAGATAATATCTAATTTCATTATTTCTGGTACCTCATATGGTATTCGCGACATATTGGCACGCACTCGCGAAATATATAAATCGACACTATCACCGTTACTCCGCTACACACACCTGTGGTTCCTGTGCGTATATTTCTCGTAGAATCCGGTGGGCGGGGCGAGGGGCGCCGTACATGAACCGAAGTCGTCGTATCGCGTCGTCCCTGGTCTCCACGGTAGATTTTATGCCTTGCCACCACACGGCGGCTTCTCCTGACAGCAACATAGGCAAACCTCGAAGCGCATACTCGTCGGACACGTTTGCGCACTCTTTATAGATGAGCACGCTCTCGACGAAAGCGTCCAAGGTTTCCGCGCCACGTGCGGCTCCGTCGTAGCGGGCCGTGCACCGGGTGAAGTTGCTGTGCAGGGTCAGCGTCGGCGTTCCAGTGTGTGTAGCGGTAAGATGAGTCGGTCCTGTTGATTCCCCGGTTGGCGAGCTCGGCGTTGGCGTCGGCGTCATGACGCTTCGCATCACGTTTGATAGTAACCGTGTGAGTTGTTCTTCGGACATGGAGATCGTGTTACCACCCGTTGTCGGTGGTGGCGTCACCGTAGTGCTCGTGCTCGCGGGGTTAGCTACCGCGTGGTTTTCCTCGTCACTACTGGAAACATCGTGGTTGTCCTTGGATGCGTGTCGGCGTGTTTTCGGCGGCATCTTCTCGTCGATGATACTCGACAGCGATCCAAGACGATAAATAACGGCAGGGTAGTCCAGTAGGTAGAACTCAGTCGCGTGGTTTCAGTTCGTGCTCGCGTCGTCGGAGCACGTGCCACGAGTTGGGCGCAATTTATAACGGCGGTAGCGTTGCGGGCAGATAAATAAAGCGAACGGGATGGTAATAATGGTATATAATCAATCAGGCACACAGGAACACAATATACAGTTTATCTTAATACTACCCAACGCGGTATAGGGCTCCCGTATAATAGTTTAGGTATATGGCGCCACGCAGTTGAGCGTGCGCACTCCCTAGCAACAAGGTAGGCCGACTGCCGACGCGAGCGGCGCACGGTAGCGGGGAGCCGGGGAGCGGGGAGCTTACCCCTCTCGAGCGGGCGATGCATGGACGAAGTAAGTTAGGAGCGGGGTGGCGCGCGTACGCGATATTACCTTGTTACACAGCTTTAATATAAGTGAGAAGCTATATAAAAACTAGTTTGCAATTTATATAGCTTAAATTGTATTGAAAATAATACTAAAACTAAAACAAACAATGTAATCTACTTGAAAAATTTGAGGCTTAAGCACCTTCTGGCCGAATTCACACTAATTGAGAATGGATCTAAGTCATATTCCTTGCATATGTCATTGAAATCTCTGCTTGCGCGCACAATATAACTGTTCCGCCTATAATTCGAAGATGTATGAGGTACACGTATGGGTGGGTTAAAACGAAATGTCTTACTTGGCACATTGAAATAAAATTTTGACAATAACTCAGGGTTATCAATATTGTTATTGAGGATTTTTAACAAGAATAAACAGTCGGCAATTCTACGTCGATCCACCAGTGGCAGCAGATGATGCTTCCTACAGAGTTTAAGATAATTGGCTGACTGATATGGAATCTTTTGGTGAAAACAAAGATATTTTATGAAACGTTTTTGGATGCTTTCAATGCGGTCAATGTATTAAGATAGCCTAGATTCCATATCTGAGACGCACACTCTAGCTGACCTCTTACATAAGTGCAATACAATATCTTAAGTGTTTTTGCATCTGAGAAACACTTAGAGAGACGTATTATAAACCCAAGAAGTTTAGAAGCTTTTTTCACAATTGCGTCAATGTGTGTGTCAAAAAGTAACTTACAGTCTTGATGGACGCCCAAGTCACGAATAGTGTTGCATCTTGGTAAGATCTGGCCCGCCAAAGTATAACAAGTGGCTAGGACGGCACGTTTCCTAGTGTAAGTGATCACCGAACACTTGGATGGGTTGAGATCAAGTTTATCTAATGATAAGTTTTTTATTTGATATCAAATAGCAGATTAGTGGCCGAGAAGTAGCAAAATAATGGCCGGAAACAAAAACAGGTGGCCGAAAACAGGCGAAATCGCTATTTTCAGAGATTTTAATTTTTAGTAATTTTAATGTGACGTTCACGAGTAAAAGGTCTACAAATATTAAAACTTCATTATATTTCGAATTCAAAAATATTTTAGAAACTAGTCTGCGACTTTAATATCATGGAGGGAAATCGTCACAAAGTCATACGTTCGCTTAAGTGGCCGAAAACCGGCTAAGTTACCCTACAACATATCAAAAACTAAGTTACACCACTTTCACTACTCACCCTCTTAATGGGTAATCTCGCTAAAGCTAACTTTATCTTGGGGCCTGACAGAGACTTTGTTAACATACTCAATACTCAATACTTTATTGTATTCCACATGTTCCATTATGTGGTAAAAAACTTATCATTAGATAAACTTGATCTCAACCCATCCAAGTGTTCGGTGATCACTTACACTAGGAAACGTGCCGTCCTAGCCACTTGTTATACTTTGGCGGGCCAGATCTTACCAAGATGCAACACTATTCGTGACTTGGGCGTCCATCAAGACTGTAAGTTACTTTTTGACACACACATTGACGCAATTGTGAAAAAAGCTTCTAAACTTCTTGGGTTTATAATACGTCTCTCTAAGTGTTTCTCAGATGCAAAAACACTTAAGATATTGTATTGCACTTATGTAAGAGGTCAGCTAGAGTGTGCGTCTCAGATATGGAATCTAGGCTATCTTAATACATTGACCGCATTGAAAGCATCCAAAAACGTTTCATAAAATATCTTTGTTTTCACCAAAAGATTCCATATCAGTCAGCCAATTATCTTAAACTCTGTAGGAAGCATCATCTGCTGCCACTGGTGGATCGACGTAGAATTGAGAAAACTGACTGAGCTCACATTGAAGACTCAGAATGTACACATTCCCTTCATAATCTTGAGGTAGAGGACCTACAATATCCAAAAATATTTTTTCAAATGCACAATTATGACGACGTATTTACTGTGTTTCATCTTTTGACATTTATAGCATGATTTTAAGAAATCTTGAACGTCTTTTTCGGGACCTGGCCAGTAAAATTGTCTTTTAATGTTGTTTATCATTCTGCGCATACCAGCATGACCACTGCAGGTTGGCAGTAAATGAAAATCGTGTAAGATAAATTTAATATCTTCTTCTTTAGTAATTCTTGTAATTCCTCTTAGCACATGTAGGTACTCGTGATCCGGACCAAATTTTTATTAATTCGATTTCTTTACACAACTCTTAGAAAGTGTGCATTATTTTTATCCTACATATCTCTTTGATATTTAATTTCTTACAATAGTGGTTCAACTTGGACACAAATTCGGCTCGCGTAAAAAGTGTCTTAAAATTGAGATACATATAGGTTTAAAGTCTTCTTATTTTCTTCATAAGCAAAACACTCCTCTTGGTATGATATCCTATTATTTTTTACTAACTTATTTAATTCATCTCCTTCCATTAACCTCATTTCGACGGAGTCGTTAAGTTTCTTTAATATTTCCGCAACTCACATAAAAAAAAATCTCATCGTAGGTAGAACTCATCATATTGTGCTCCTCAATCTTTAATTGTTATTTATGTTTTAAAAGCAGTGTTGGACGAAGTTTTTAGGAGAAAAGACTATTTAACAGTTCTTAGAACAATAGTGATTAGTGAGTGAACAGTTCCAGTGTGTTAATCTGCTATT
This sequence comes from Xestia sexstrigata, assembly GCA_941918905.2. Classification (NCBI taxonomy): domain Eukaryota; kingdom Metazoa; phylum Arthropoda; class Insecta; order Lepidoptera; family Noctuidae; genus Xestia; species Xestia sexstrigata. The sequence goes on from OW799201.2 coordinate 25,724,124, forward strand.
AATTTACAATATTGATCAAAACTCATTAACTTAAAATAAAACAGATACCGTCAGTGAGTGATACCGCTGAGTGTTTGCCCGGTACGCGTAAGTGCCGTGATATTACGCATCACTTACGACGTGAGTGCGACACAGCGACGGCGACGGCGTTTTGTTTTTTACTATAATACTGTGAAATAAACGTAACCTGCCCTCAATGTCGTCTAAACAAAACAGTACTCCGGAGCGTAACATCTCGGCCTCAAGAGGAAACAAGAGGCCTGCCTTAAATTCTCCTCCAGAGTCAGCTCCTGCAGTTACCAGTGAGAAGGTGCGCTCAATCGTGCAGGAAGTTATTAAAATAGAGTTTGCCACCATGATCAAGGAAATAAATACTACGATTATAAACATTGTCATTAGCGAGTTGGCCCCGATTCGTGCAGATCTTGAAAAATTTCGAGTGTCTTTGAATTTTCACACGAGTCAATTTGGTGAATTTCGGTCGGAGCACGCCGAGTTTAAGAGTACTACCCAAGAACTGAAAGATGATAATATTAAACTGCAGAACAAATTGGTGGAGCTTGGTCAGCGTTTAAATTATTTAGAGCAGCAGACACGGGCCAACAACCTGGAGCTGCAGTGTCTACCTGAAAATAAACAGGAAAACCTGTACACCATTGTCAAGCAGTTGGGGTCAGTAGTCGGTTGTGAGGTTCAAGATAGCGATGTTTCACATTGCACAAGAATAGCTAAACTTAATACGAGTAATATTCGCCCTCGTTCTATTGTGGTGCAGCTGGCCTCTCCGAGAATCCGCGGTCAGCTGTTGGCCTCTGTAATCAATTATAACAAAAATAAAAGCCACGAAAAACTAAATACCGGAAAATTTGGTATAAGTAGTTGGAAATATATCTCCTGTGTTTGTCGCCGAGCATTTATCCCCATGCATACAAAGCTCTTCAGGCTGCAACAAGACTTAAGGCGAAGGAGAAAGGATATAAGTACGTGTGGGTGAGGAACGGCAGGATATTTGTCAGAAAGACGGACGGCGACGATCATGTTCTTATTGGAAGCTTGGACATTTTAAATAAGTTAAAATAATGTGTACCTGCTTGATAAAAAAGTGATCTAAGTACCTTTTATTGCGTGCACTTGTAAATTTAATAAATTAAATTCAATAAATTGCAAATATAATATCAGAACAGTCGAGGGTTAAGAACTAAGACACATACTGTATCTCGTAATATTGCCTGTAATAATTATGACATAATAATACTGTCTGTGACTTGGTTGAATGGCTCCGTGCTGAGCGGCGAGCTGTTCGACGATAGGTACGTGGTATATAGAAGAGATAGAGAAACTTCACATTTTCAGTGTGGTAAAGAAGGGGGTGGTGTTTTAATAGCCGTTAATAAACAAATTAGTAAGTATTGACTTGCTGATATCATGTACTGTTCGCCGAATGGTTCTCTGCGCAGTATACCTGCCTCCCCCTATACGCCGTTCTTCTTTGGAGCACTATTTGGATCATTGTAATGCTGTTTTTGAACAATGTTCAGATTCAAGTGTTTTTATTGTGGGTGACTTCAATTTGAGCAGCATTGATTGGACTTCAGTAGGAAAATCGGATAATAAACTTAGTTTGCCTCGTACTAGTGAAATATTAATTGATTTTACTAATGTAAATAGACTTAGTCAAATGAATTTAGTGGCAAACGACGCTGGTCGCATTTTGGATCTAGTTTTATAAACACATTCCTTGGTAGCGTGAGCAAAAGTATTAGTCTAATAAGTAATGTCGATAAACAGCATCCACCTCTAGACATAGTTGTTTCCTTGAGTAAGGCCGCCAGCCGCCAACAGTGACAAGATTAGACTTAATTTTCGTACTGCGAATTATGACACAGTTCCTAATTTTTTTAAACAAGTAGATTGGGTTAAATTATTTGAGGGTAGCGATAGTGTGAATGAGATGTTAGATGTTTTTTATGAGACGCTCAACGACACTATACATCAGTTTATTCCCTCACGGGTACCAAGGAAACGTAAATATCCTCAGTGGTTTAACCACAAACTTATTAAAACATTAAATTTAAAAAATAATACTATAAGGCGATACAATAAATATAAAAACCCATTGGATTTGATTGAGTTAAAACTAATTAGTAAGCGTTGCAATGAATTGACTACCTCTTGTTACAATGTTTATATTGAAGGTCTTGAAAATGAACTAATAAACAACCCTAAGTTATTTTGTACGCACGTAAAAAATAAAAGAGGAGGGTCTAGTATAGGTACTAGACCCTCCTCTTTTATTTTTTACGTGCGCCCTATGACCATGAAAAATGGATCAATGTCCACATCTGATGGTACAACAATATGTGAGATGTCTGCTACCAACTTCTCGTCCATTTATAGCCCCGAACAAAAATTGAGCAACGAGTTTGATACCAATATATTTTTAAAATCTTTCGAAAATAGTAGTTTGTGTTTAACAAGTCCAACAATTAGCAGTGAGACATTACTTAAAAAACTTAAAAGCTTGGATACTAACAAGGGAACTGGCCCTGATGGCATACCGACAATATTTATTACATCTTGTGCGGAGGAGTTGGTGTGCCCTCTTATTCTTATATACAGCAAATCCTTATCTTCTGGCGTATTCCCTCAAACATGGAAAATGGCTAAGGTGGTGCCTATACATAAATTAGACAGTAACGATGACATAGCTAACTATAGGCCTATCTCAATCCTTTCAACGTTCGCTAAAGTTTTCGAGTCACTGCTCTGCCCGTATTTCCAAAGCCATCTGAAATTATTGATTAGCGATCATCAGCACGGTTTTGTTGGATCACGATCCACAAGTTCTAACTTGGTCCTTTTCACGGAACTTTTGATTGAAGGCGTTGACTCTGGTCACCAAGCTGACGTCATTTATACTGACTTCAGCAAGGCTTTTGATAAAGTTTCCCACAAAATCTTGTCTTGTAAGTTACGTGCTTATGATATAACTGGTGGCTTGCTTGAATGGGTGATTTCATACTTAAGAGGTAGATCTTTTTACGTTGTGGTAAATGGTTTTCAATCCAACGTATATAATATCTCATCTGGAGTCCCACAAGGCTCTCATCTAGGTCCAATATTATTTAACTATTTTATAAACGACATTCCCAAGTGTTTACGGCACTCTAAAATTTTTATGTATGCCGACGATTTAAAGTTTCTTAGAATTGTTGAATCTAACAGAGACGCTTCACTTTTGCAGATGGACCTTAATAGTCTTATTCAATGGTGTAAAAGCAACGAAATGTATTTGAATTCGATGAAATGTTACCACGTTAAATACAAAAGAAAAAATAATCCAATAAAGACAGTGTATTACATAAATGAGGACAAAGTTAATGAAGTAGGCACTCTTCGGGACCTAGGAATTCTGTTTGATCAAAAACTGACCTTTGCACCACACTTAGATACCATTTCTAAAAGAGCATTTAGGATGATGGGTTTTGTCATTAGACAATGTAAGGGTTTTAGTCTAATTAAAACTAAATTTTTACTGTATCAGAGTTTGGTTCGTAGCATATTAGAGTATTGCAGTGTGGTGTGGCGGCCACACTACGCTTCAAATAGTTTGCGTCTAGAACGCGTCCAAAAACGTTTCGTTTGGCATCTGGCCTTTTCTGTGGGAATAACCAAAAAAGTGCATTCTTACAAAAATAGATTGAAATACTTCAACATGCACTCCTTGGAAGAACGAAGATGTCTAAATGACGCAATGTTTGCTAGCAAAATCTTGAAGGGGAATATCGACTCATCGCCACTGCTCGCACTCATTAACTTTCGTGCTCCGTCGAGGATTCCACGCAAACCTACTTTGTCCTCCAATGAGAAGAACGGTGTTAGGATCTAACTCTCTATGTGCTAGGTTCTGTAGGGCTTTAAATAGTTGTAGTGATATGGTTGATTTTCACTTTGATTCTCTCAATAAGCAAAAATTTAAATTTTTGAACTGTTTATCAGATTTGTTGTAAAAGTTTTTGGACTGTGTCATCTCGTAACTTTTCTACTCATCAACTGATTCTCTCGTATGACGTAGATCGTAGGAACAGGCGACGATATATGTCCATCCCTTTCCCTCCCCTTTGCGCTCGCCTATCAAAAATTGATCGGAGCGACACTCCACTTCAAGACAGCAAAACGTTCGCTACACGACCGCGCTGCGTATACGCAGCCTGCAGGTCAAACCGCCTTCCGCCGGAATCGTGATATACAAACAGCGGCCCCGGGGCCATCCGCGACCTGGTGCACCAGAAGACACTCACAACCAGTGTTTCCATCAATCGCCAGCATCGTCATCCTACCGGCCGCGCGAAGCCGCCACGTGGTCCAGAACAAGGTAGGTGAGCCATAATTTTCCACCTCCTCTTAATCTATTGTCGCCTGTTCGTGTCATTTTGATTCCCCAAGACGATAATCAGAATCCTCCATACAGTCCACTAATAAATAATCCCCATTTCTCTAAATAAAATAATCTTTCAAAATCGTCTTATAAATTGGTGAATTTACCTACCACTTATTATTGTTTTCTTTTTTGTCCATGTGGTGTTTACTTACAAGTAATTATTACACTGTGTAGAGTTTAAACGCATGTTTATCTTTGTAAATTAGTGTAAACAATAGTTGGTAGACCTAATAAATAAAATAAAATAAAACTCTTGGTTGATCAGACATTGTGTCGTCGGATCTATTAAACAAATCTGTACATTGTCTTTTCCTTTAACATTCACTATTTTCTAATCGTATTCCTCTAGTGTTAATCTAAATTTTATCAAACGACTTGATGGATCGTTCATCCCAAATAGATATATTAATAGCTTGTGGTCTGTTTCAATAATAAAATGTTTACCGTAAAGGTATGGCTTAAAATATTTAACTGACCAAACAATGGCTAGCAATTCTTTTTGTATTGTTGAGTAATTTATTTCTGCCTTGTTTAATGGTTGACTCGCATATGCAATTGATTTTATATTTTTGTTACATAGAACTGATCCAATTGCAGTTCCGGAAGCATCAATTTTCAATATAAATTCGCTGTCATCTGCGAAATCGGGATATTGTAAAATTGGTGGGTTAGTCATGAATGTGTAGCTTATGGTTGTCGAATGATTTTTGACAACTTTTTGACCAAACATACACATTCTTTGTGTTGATCGTAGTAAAACAGCCCTTCTTCGTATTTATCGAATAGCTAAAGTTATTTTCAATAAAATTCCACGACAGATAAAGAATCTTAATAATAATATGTTTAAAAAGAAACTAAAACAATTTTTAATTCATTAATGTTCCTACTCCACAACTGAGTTTATGGAGGACACCACTGACATTTAGCCTATTAAAATATTAAATTTAGATTATTATTACATTGGTTTCATTCATTCATTTCATTTCTGACATTGGTAAATTGTGTGTTAGCATGTAAATTATTGAATTATTTCATTTATATGTGTGTCTGTTGTTTCCACCACTTTGACACCACTATGTTTATTATTATTTGTAGGCTCTCGGGTAAAATGTAGCGAACTGACAATATTATTATAACATCTGTATTTTAAAACCTACATTTACGAATAAATTTGATTTGATTTGAACATATGGTTCATTTTTTCTGCACAATTTGTTTAGTGGTGCTGTTATTTCAGCAAAAAATGGTATAAATTTTCTATAGTAATTGCAAAAGGCAATAAATCGTTTTATTTCTTCAGAATTTTGTGGTACCGGATAATCAAGCAATATTTTAATTTTTTCAGGGTCTGGCAAGACACCTTGCGCAGACAACGTGACCAAGACATAACAGTTATTTTTTTAAGAATTGACACTTTGTGGATTTAATTTTAATTTTTTTACTTTTCTGAATCTTTCAAATATACCCATAAGATCCCGATTGTGAGATTCTAAATTTCTACAGAAAACGATTAAATCGTCAATATATACGAAACATTTGTCAAAAGTTAGACCAGATAAATTCACTGTCATTATCCTACTAAAAGCACTTGGTGATATTTTTAAACCCTTTGGTTAACGTTTCATTTGAAACTGTCCTGAATTCGTACTAAATGCTGTACATTTCCTACTTGAAGGTTCTAAAGGTACCTGGTAATACCCTGAATGTAAATTAAGATGCCTAAATAAAATAGCTCCTGAGAGTGAATTTTAGTAATGTTTGGCAATGGAAACTTTTCATCTTGAATTTTCTCGTTAAGTTTACGATAGTCTATTACCAAACGCCACTTCTCATTATTTTCATTATTTTTCTTTGGTACTAGTAATATTGGACTAAACCATTCACTATGCGCTTCCTCAATAATATAATATTTTGTATTTGTTTATTTAGTTCTTTCTTTAAACTTTGTGGTAATCTGTATGGTTTTGTATAAATAGGATTAGTGTTGAATTTTAATGTTATTTTTTGCTCATAAATATTAGTTGTTATAAATTTGTCGTTTAGCAAATTAAATACATCTGAATACTTTTCACAAATGTCCTCAATAGACGTTTTTTCCTCAAAATTAAGATGTTGTAATTTTAATAATGTTTTTAATGTTTTGGCTCTAGTTGCACTTGATTTATTTTTATCACACTTATAGCACACGTATAAAGATAAGGGTTCTAAGATTGGTGTAAATATTGAAATTCGCATATCCTTTTCACTTACATTTAGAATTTCAATAGGTATTTTGTCTTTATTTGCTTCCACAATAGCCCCAACTAAAAATAGATTATTCCCTAAATCTTCTGCGCAAACAACACTATCTTCTTTTGTACGTGATTTTATATTGATGTAATGGATAGATTCGTATCGCGCCGGAATAGTTAAAAATTCTGAATTGCATTCTGACTTATCAAATATTTGCGTTGTTATTTCATTCCCATTTATTTTTAAGGTCAAAACCCTCGTCTCTAAATTTATTTTTGCTAGAGATGTACTTAAAAAGTCTAACCCGATAATACCATCGGTCTTAAGAGGTAAGTTATTAAATATATGGAACTTGTGTTGTATTGTTTCTCCATTATCCAATGATAATGTAAGATAGACATGACCTTGTGCGTGAATTTGACCGCCTATGCCATTTACTAAAACGTCGTTTCTATAGATATTTATATTTGATGGCAAACTTTCTTTTCGTATAATTGACAAAGAAGCTCCTGTATCTAATAACCAATAATATGCATTATTTCCTAAATTAAATGAAATGAATTTCGTTAGTCCATTAAATGCATAAATTTCACTTAGATTCACGAAAAAAAAAAAATTGGTCTTTTTGTTCTGTTGTTTGACCATTATTATTCGTTGACTCAGTTACTTGTGCCGAATAAATTCTACGTGTGTTTTCTCGATAATTATTAATCCAAAAATTTCTGTCTCTATAAGATTGTGGTGATCCCCTGTGATTGTTATGTCCTTGTGGGTTAGGGTTACTGCGAAAGTTTTGGTATTTAGAATAATATTGTCCTCGTACATAACTGTTTGATGATTGTCCTCGTCCTTGAAGACCTTTTCCTCCATATCCTTGCTGATATCTCGAATGATTGGAGTAGTTACCCCTTTGACCTGTTATTTGACTTGTTAGTAAAATGTATGACGTTACCTGGACTTGATGAAATTAAACACTCTTCATCCTTTGCGGCTTGTATAGAATCCTTTAGCGAGCTATAATTGCGAGCTGCAACTATGGTGCTTAACCTAGATTTGTTTAAACCATCTGCAAACTTTCTAATTGCAAGTTTTTCATTGATTGGCTTTAAAATGTCATACTTCATTGACTCACTATCTGCTTGAGAAATTGTCAAGTCCGTTAAGAGTTGTTCAAGTTCAGTTCATATTCGTCAATTGTTTGCGAAACATTTTGTAGTCGCGACTGTATTGCCATGAACGATTTTTTAGTAATAAGATTAGTACGCATGTCCTTGACAAGTTCTGAAATAGATGCATAAGTCGCAGCTTATCGTAATTTCGCGTTTTCTGTGATCCTATTTTTTAAAACAAATTTTATTATTAATCCTTATCCGTATCGTTAATAATTTCTAAATACATCTCAATACCATCAATCAACCGTTTGGTTACATCCTCCGTTCCATCCATAACAGGCAATAATCTGCAAGCCGTTTTTAAGTCGAACTCCATTTCATCTATTTTAATATTTGGATACGTAGGTATACAAATTATTCTCCTCGTAAAGTTGTTTTATATATTTGAAAATTTCTGTTGCTGATGATATTATCTCGGTATCCTGTTTTGATTCCAATAGCAACAACAATTCGTGGCTTTTTTCAAAAATATTTTTTGCTTCACTTAGCCTTATTTCAATAGTCTTTCCTATATTTCTAGATTTTCCCTTTTTAACTAAATATTTTCTTATGTCCTTCAAATTGTTATAATTCTCTACCAACGTTTCAATCATAATCATAATATATTTTGTTAACATAATCAATAACATTATTGTACGAACTACGTGAAAACAAAAGTGTAAAATTACATACATCGGCGAAAGAATGTCATAGGTTTTCATATTCTAGAAAATTTACCGAAGAACATAATAACATTATTTGTAATTAATGTCGTTTCTATTTAGATTACTATTCTATTACTTAAAGTTTTTATAGTCGAATATTATTTTGAACTTTCACTCGCGATATTTTATACGACATCAGTGTCGTTTACTCCATTTATATTTCACTTTGATAGTTTTCAATATATTGAAAGTAACTCACTGTTAAGGTGGAAAGCACTGATCATTATGCCGCAGTTTCTGTAGGCTGGCGACCTCGTAGTGATGGGATACGTTGGATAGCTTGTAGACCAATTTCGTCCTGGATCCACCGCTGATGGCACCTTTTGTAGACACGTACCAAAAAGTAGCAGACTACCCCGATAAAGATAGCCAGCATTATGTAGACGGCGATGTTAATGCGCTCCACGTGTTCACCGACACCTTTCAATGTTGCTTCATTGTTCTCAGCTGTGTTCTGGGTGATGAACACTTCGTCTTTTTCAACCGCTGACCGACACATTTTTCTTTTGATGATTTTCAGGTACGTTCTTTTAGCTACCGAAAAACGTAGCCCATGACAGGGTCGCCATGAGATGTGTGTATGTAAAAGGTTCGGGTATGAAATAAGAAGCCTACTGCTGGGTTCTCATCGTTAAAGTATAATGATATCCAAACTTACACATTAGTGCATACAAGTACTACATAGCGCTACGTAAACAATAATATGACACGTTAATCTATAGGACTTTATTACTAATTAATATTAAGGAACATACACACTTCAGTAATGTGCTGATGTGGGTACTGTCGAGTACAACGTATTTGTGTACACTTTTGTACAAAGTTGAATACACACTTGTGCATGTTTTGGAACTAGACAGTGACCTGGTGCGATTTAAGTGTGCATGTACACTTGTTAGTCTTAAGGTTGCGTACACATGTGGCAGATTAAGGGTGCGTGTTGGAGGTTGATACCTTCATGGTATATAATCTGTCACATAGTGACTTTGTATGTAGGCATGACAACAGTTCTCAATAAAATGTCTGACGACTGAAACGTGTTTTCTGTGAATAATATAGATAATTTATGCCATCGCAAGTAACGCAGTGCTAACTCTGCTAGACACTTTCCATCAAGAGTGTTGAGGGTTATCTAGGTTTTTGGTTGCCTTTCAGAGAGAGTTTGCACCTACCCCCTTAAGGTTGCACTACTCAACATATTTTCCATACAAATTTCGGGGGGATTTTACTCCACTGTTTGACACGGTACATCTAAAGTGAAACATGATATCGTTTTGTCTCATTATTAATTGTGTCTGTGCGGAAACAGAATATTAAAATAAAAAGTCATTCAAAAGTTACGAGCTACCAAAGATTCGATTTTATTGCCAATTTTAACGAAACTTTGGGCGTAAATTAGTAATAAAAGCAGCGTCAAATTTCCAAAACAAAGTCCTTACCGACACAGCACAATTATCGAAGACAGTGTTTTTTTCATAAAATTCGATTTCCCAAAGGCCCTTTCGTATTTTTTTACGCGCGCCTTTTACTATGAATTTTCGTGCATCTCACTGAATAATGATTCCCCCCCGGTGCGGTGCGGGAGGACGACGCTCACGCACACATATGAACAATATGTTACACGCGATACTGACATGTCCTTTGTTTGATAGAAGAACGAGAACTATATTTCTGTCCTTTTAATTTCATGCATGACGTCAGTGACGTGTCATTTGTTTTTCTCTGAAGTTGAAGGGCCTGTGCATTTTTATTGCACTCCTATAATGTGTGCGTTTCGATGGCGCGACCACGGCGTTTTTTTTTTAAAAAAAAACTATGAACAGATTTTATAAAAAATTGAATTTAAGATTAAATTAATTAATTTATTTAATTAATTTCAATTTTAAATTTCACATTCAGAACGTTTTGAAGGTTATAAGCGATACCATTCTACAGCTCCTGAAATATAAACCTAGGATTTTTTGTATATTTTGACAAATTCAAATCTAGGTTTTACAAAAACTTCAGACCTCTGCGATGCTTTTTAGCGAGATATCGGCGATAACGTGTTTTTCACCGTTTCAATGGCGCGGCCATGGGGTTTTAGTCTTACAGCTCCTAAAATTATAAACCTAAGATTTTTTTAATTTTTTTATAAATTCAATCTGTTATTTACCTAAATTTCATGTCTCTGCAACGCTAGTTTTTAAGATTTCCGTGGCCGCGCACCTTCAAACCCTTATAACTTTTTAACCATAACTTTGACAAATTTAAGGTTTTGGGAAATTTGAACCTAATTTTATATATTTTTACAAAATCAAGGCATAGTTATTTTTCAAAAAAAGTCGTGGTCGCGCCATCGAAACGCACACCCTATAATATGGTGTAGCGACCTACTTTTTTAGAAACTTAAATACATAAAACCTTCACGATATGATTTTTACTTTTCTTCTGATCTGTCACTTCTCTGTCTTGTGTTGACTAAATTTGTATTGGATGATGAAAAATTTTAATTTAGTTTAATTATTGTACAACAACCACTAAATTGGTGACCCTAACGTGATACGCCCTGAAAAGGAAATCCTAAATTTTATCAGGCCAAGAAAATCCACAGTACCGCGATGACAATATAAAGCAGTCGTCTGCCAACCAACGTCCAGACTCTGCTGGCTTCACAGCCATTTATTTCTCTCGAGGGATTAGCAGACCTTGCGGAAAGCGTCCCAGGACATCGTGACCCTAGGCCAACAATAACAACCAATATAGTTATACAATATTATTGTTGCCACTAATCTCGCGAATTGTGTAATGACGTTATAAGTTGAAAGTAAAAGTTTTAAAGGAAAAGTTTTACTTTATTCTTGGCGTGGCCAAAAAGCACGCTGTCTCACCTGGTATTGTGCCCGGCAGAGATAGTATCAGTGATGAGCAGTTAGACGCGAGTCTTCACGCACGTCTAGTTCGTACGCACACACACAGCGTTCCGAACCGTTCCGAACAAAAACGAAGTTACACCATGCACACATAATGCTATTCGGCGCCGCTCAACACTCGCCAACAAAATATATCTTTACAAATAACGTTTTCTTATAATACTTTCGTCTGACCTTTTATTTAAATGCGCTAAAAAGAATAAAATAAAACTTTTCCTTTGGAACCATTACTATCAACTTATAACGTCATTACACAATTCGCGAAATTAGTGGCAACAATAAAAAAAAAAAATAGTTAAATTCTCACCATTAACAAATGGTTACAATTTACAATTTTGTTGTTTACATAGTTACAATTAGTAGGTACCGACATGAAAGTTTTTACAATTGTTTTTATTTGTGGTGGTTATAACGAGGTTCTCAATGTTTTGACCCTACCTCCTTTTTTTTTTTTTTTTTTTTTTCTGGTGGGAAATCATCAAATGACTTCTCCCGCTCTGGGCGGAGCAGGAGGGAATGTCAGACTTTTACTGACTAAAACCCATCCATGTTCCTTCATCGCCCTTTGTGTTCCGGGGCCACGGTATCTCTTTCGAATAGTCCCGCAACCCCGGCAGGCATCGGTCCTTGCGGACCCCTTCCTTTTTGCTGACTCTCTTTGAGGCGCGCGTGGAACACGAACGCGCCGTCGACACGGCCTGTCGTCATGAGACGGACGGACGGCGAGCTAGCCCATAGCCCACCGTCCACAGGCCCGCGCCTACGGTGGCCGGGGGCCACGTGGTGGCCCCCGACGCCCGGGGCGTCTCCCGCGGCGGCCGGGACGCTGTGAGGGTCTCTCCCTCTCACGTTCCGCCACCTCCTTCTCTAGCATTACTGCTTCGCAGAAGGAGGTGACGGCGTCCCATTCCGTCTCGCTCCGGACCATGGCTTGCACCAGGGCCGAACGCGAGAGGTCGCCGCCGTGACCCTACCCCCTGAACTAGGCGGGAACCTGTATCTCAGGGGATAGTGTTCAGCCATTTACATTCTGATTCTTCTTAGGATATTATTTTGTATGTCACTGATAGAGATAAAGTACCATTAAAAATGCGAGGGTTTGTTGGTGAGCTTAAAGATACGAGGTGTGGATGTAGGTGTGTGTGTTAATATGAGTGGTGAATTAGAGGAATATGTGTAAGTGAAGAGAGAGTGAGTGAGAGGTTGAGTAATGTGGGAGTGTGTGTGTGTACGATGTAGTGAGTAAGGAAAATGTATTTGTTTGTATGGTAGATAGAAGATTATACATTTAGGGTCATTATGTTTTCAGTGTCTTCATAGTCCAATTGTAGTAAGTATAATATATTTTATAACTAATATTGTATAACTATATTGTTTGTTATTGTTGGCCTGGGGTCACGATGTCCTGGGACGCTTTCCGCAAGGTCTGCTAATCCCTCGAGAGAAATAAATGGCTGTGAAGCCAGCAGAGTCTGGACGTTGGTTGGCAGACGACTGCTTTATATTGTCATCGCGGTACTGTGGATTTTCTTGGCCTGATAAAATTTAGGATTTCCTTTTCAGGGCGTATCACGTTGGGGTCACCAATTTAGTGGTTGTTGTACAATAATTAAACTAAATTAAAATTTTTCATCATCTAATACAAATTTAGTCAACACAAGACAGAGAAGTGACAGATCAGAAGAAAAGTAAAAATCATATCGTGAAGGTTTTATGTACTACTCTGTCAAGAAGTCTAGGAGGTGCGGTAGTTTCTTTGGATCGCTAGGCCAGAGGCTTCCCCGGTAGATATCGGTTTTAGATGATTTTCATCAACACAACGTTTCAGATCGCGCCCACGAGTGCTGTTACAGCGGGATCCCCAAAATGTATGTTTGACATTCCAGTCACCGCCTACAATCAACCTGTGGCCAAGAGTGGTTTTAAACATCTCTGAAGTTATTTTGTGTCTTGGTGGGCAGTAGATTGAGGAGAGAATAATAGTGCCTGCTCGGTCCTCCAATCTAATAGAAGTAGCTTGTGCATTGAAGAATACAGTTCTGTCTGTGATGTCTCAGGTTTCCTTGAATGGCTATCGCTGAGCCAGCGTGCAAACTACCGTCGGGATGGGGAGTATGGTACATGTTGAATTCCTTAATGCGGAATGAGCTTCAGGACGTGCTATGTGATTCTGAAATTATAGTGCGCGCGGAACTAGTTGGCCGCGCCTTAGGTATGTAAGCGGTGGGACGGAGAGGTCGGGCACGTGCTGTCATTACTCAGTGCGGCGCCGTACTTTGCGACGGCAACACGCGTTGAAAGTTCCGGCTAATTTAGACAAAACGCACATGAGATTGCAATAGCAAGATAAAAGAAGAAATCATTATAAACTTACAAGATGATTCTGAATCAAGTTCAGAGAGTTAAGAATCAAGTGATTCAGAGTAATTTCATATAATTATTGTATATTAATTAAATAATTTTATATATGTATCATTACAATATGTCAGAATAACTTCATATACCTACTTAATTTGTTTTTGGTTTATTTTACTATTAATATAATTATATAGGTAAAATATAAACATCTAAAAGTTCAATTGTTTTTTATTTATATTTTCAATAATTGAACAATTATTGTTCACTATATCTCGAGGTTCGTCATCACTGTCTAATCTCATGTGCGTTGCGAGCAGTAGGCAACCCGCCCCGCTCACCCTGTTGCACCTAAGGCGCGGCCAACTAGTTCCGCGCGCACTGTAGTACCACGTCTAGTTTGTTTGTTTTTATTAAAGTCTCCAGATCTTGGATATTGGGAGCCAATCCATTGATGTTCCAGATTGCAATTCGTAGAGGAGTCATTTATGGTGCTAGTTTTGTAATGACAATAGTTAATAGATCCATTAGGGTAGGTACTTATTTGTCGCAGGAGTAGGTCGATTTTTTCATTTTGTTTGATCAGAAGTTGTTCCATAACGGATACGTTTGGTTGAGGGTTTGTCTAAGTGATAAGATGTAGCAGCGTTGTGTCGTGGACGATCTTTGATACGACCGGCGCGACTGTTTCCGAGTAGCTTTGTACTGATCTGCGATAGGTGTTCCGTTGGGGTAGGGTGGAGCTTTCTGGAGTTGTGACAATGCGTGGTATAACAGTAGTAAAGTTGCCGGTATTTCTTTGTAAACTTGTCAACCTTTGTAATTAGCAGGGTGGTCGCAGGAGCAGAGTGCACATTTGTCAGGTGTATTTCTGTCTTTTTTGGGGCACTCTGAAGTTTTGTGGCCCTCCCCACATTCAACACATCTGTATGCATCTCATGCAATTGTTTTTGCAGTGGCCTTATTGTGGCATCTTTGACATCATACTGTCTTTGTTTTGCGCGGATCTCCGATTTTAACGTGTTGGTGATGGAAATACTGGATATTTTTAACCATTTTATTATTTGGGCTGGGTTCCGTTCCAAATTTACAAAAAAATGTAGAGGTAGGAATTTTCTCTGCTCCATAGCGATTTTTAGCGAAAAAGAGTGACAAACATTTATCCATCCATCCTCACAAACAAAAAAAAAATGGCGTCGGTAGGCAAAAATGTTAAAAGTGCCATAGTAGAGGCTAATTTTGTGATTGATGATCTCTAAAAATATTTTTAGATTAAAATAAAAAAGGTTGATTTTAATTTTTACTACTTCATACTCAACACCTTTATTAAATTTGTTTTAGGGTTCTACTATGACGAAACCTATATTGGTTTCGCATGCAAAACTTACTTCGAAAGTAAAGTTAAGAATTTGATTGAGATCAATTTGTAGCGACGCCGACGGGAGAACTGCACGAGATCAGCCCGTACGCGACGTTCAGCATGTCTGGGGGCGCGGGTGCGGGCGCAGCGTGTGAGGGAGGCGCGGGCGCGGGCGGATGCGCACTGCACCTGCGCACGTTCGCACGCGCCGAGCTGCTGGATCTGGCAGCGCCGCCGCCGCGCCCCAACTTGCTCGCGCACACACCAGGTCGGTGTACTGCTCCTGCCCGACACAAACCTGTCAAATGCTCACTTTATGTCGCACACTACAAAAATCTTTCATCAAGTTTTTACCAACC
The DNA here is from genome assembly GCA_941918905.2 of Xestia sexstrigata. Lineage (NCBI taxonomy): Eukaryota > Metazoa > Arthropoda > Insecta > Lepidoptera > Noctuidae > Xestia > Xestia sexstrigata. Next base: position 25,739,659 of record OW799201.2, read on the forward strand.
AAGTCAGTCAGAGTTATATCTTGTACTGATAATAAGTATAAATAAACTGACGAGTGAGGGAAACTGACCAATGTTACGCGTACTCATGTTTACGGATGATATAATTTGCGATCGTCTTTTTCTTGCATACATTTCCATATTTCAAATCGAAAGCTGGTGACAATGTTGTAATAACAAATATTGTATGTCAGAGTACGGGCAGTCACGCGACAGCGATTCGGAGTCGAGCGGGTCGCCGTGTGCCGCGTGCGCCGCTGAGCTATACCGCCTGCCCGCCGCACACCTCTCCGGTAAGCACCGCCCCGTGTGTGTGTGTGTGTGCAGTGCAGCGCGGGCTGACGAGTGTGTGCGTGTGTGCAGACACGCTGCCGGCCGTGGGGTCCAGCGCGGAGGACACGGTGTACGGCTCGCAGGGCAGCCGGGCGGTGCGCGGCCGACACGCTGAGCGTGCGCGGCGTCGCCGTGACCACGTGCGGCACAACAATCAGCCCACCGTCAGGTTAGACAGGACACAATCATGTACCCATATCTTAAGAAAATTATCTAAAATTCATAGGTTCATCAAATTATTTTGTTCACTTATAAAAATGTGTACCTAACACTCGATCAATGCGTGTCGTACAAAACACGTTACCAGGATAGTAAACTAGCATTTTCTCTTTCCGATAAAGCCACCGTTTCTAAGAAGAAGACGATATAGAGGACCGATAAACTCGGTAATTTACTTACTAGAGCGGTATCGACTAGAGCCCGGCTCCCGACACCTAGCATGGCTTGTGCGCTTCTACTTAACTACCTACATCAATGACTATAGGTGACGATGCAGCGCGGACAGTGCATGCGCTAGTTGCATGCGTGCGGCCCCGCACCGCCCGCGCCCCCCGTCCCGCACTCACACCCATGCAGCCGGCTGTAGCGCAGGCGCGTAGATACCCGTAGGACCTTAGTGGCACAGGTCCATTACCACCTATAGTACTCTACGGCCTGTAACCGTCGCCCGACGCGCATCTATATACTTTGGGGAACCGAGAGAAGTATGCATTTCTAGGAGATTATTTCATTAGGTGGATACTTATCTCGGACCTACTTATGAAAACTATTAGCAGTAACGTAGATACGATTTTCGTACACAAACGCTGAGTAGATAATGTAGATAGTGTCCGGGCGATAGTGTGACCTGTGCTGATAGCAATAGGACTTAGTCCCAGTCCAATAGATGCGAGTTAGTCTAGTGAGCATGCACACAGGGGACCCCGCTCCCCGCGCCTCTCTCACCGCTCGTGTGTTGCAGGTATCAAGCGGCGCGCGCGCACACAGGCCCGCTGTGAGCGAGCGCCGCCGCCACTGCCGCTCTCACTGTACATGTACATACTATTGTGATAAACTGATAGCTGTAAGCGTTCCCCTTGTCATACAATCATCTCATCTGAAATGTTTAATAAATAAATTGAGTTTCATATATTTTTTTTTTATTTCACAACACATCGTAATGTCTATTATTATAGATATTATTAAACAAAAACTTGTTCCCACATTAGATTAGAAGAAAAGAGTTAAAAAAAGAAAAGGTATAATAGGTAAATGTAGTACATCAAAATATAGCTTCGTCCCGGTCAAAATTGTCCTCCATTATAACAAACCACATTAAAAGTATTTGAGAGCTACGACATCGTAAAATGCTATTTATTTATTTAAATAACATGGGAGACTTACAGCTACAACAAATGGATCAAGGGCAGTAAAATAGTCTGAAAGCCAATTACAGGTCTCCACTTATAAAATACAGAGGAAAAAAGTAAATTCTACGGACATTCACACCGATTTACTATATACTACCGCATAATTACTATGTTACTCACACTGCATAACAACCATCATAACAAAGTGAACTACAGGGAAAAGCTTCGACTTAAGCACTGTCTGGCTGACGACACACTAGTTTGGAATGGATCAATATCATACTGTTTACAAAGCTTGTTTAAATTTCTGCTTGCACGCACAATGTAGGAATTCTGCCTATAATTGGTTGAAGCAAATGGCACACACAAAGGTGGATTGTATCGTTTAGACTTCAAGGGAGTGTTGAAATAAAATTTTGACAAGATATCACTACAGTTTACGGTGTTATTAAAAATTTTCAACAAACACATACAGTCAGAAATCTCGCGGCGGCGGAGTAAAGGTATATATATGATATTTTTTACATAGGTTACGGTAGTTTTCCGAACGATATGGTACTTTTTGATGGAAACATAGATACCTTATGAACCTTCTTTGGATGCCCTCAATGCGGTCAATGTATTTGTGGTTTCATTACGTAGTAGTAACATGGGTTCCATATTTCAGATGCATATTCCAAGTGGCTTATAAGAAAAGTACAGTATAGTATTTTTAAAGTTTTGGCTTGAGTGAAGCACTTGGATAACCGCATTATGAAACCCAGTGATTTTGATGGCTTAGCGACTATTGCATCTACGTGTAATTCAAAACTAACTTGGAATCGTGATGTGAACCCTCAGATCACGGATAGAAATTGATCTAGGTAGAATTTGATCGCATAAGGTATACGATGTAGCGATGATTGAGCGCTTCCGAGAATACGTAATAATAATAATAATAATGGTTCCTCTCTCTGGTGCCCTGACCGCCGGTAGCTTGGACCCTGTTCCTGATACCGGTGGGCTGCAATTTTTTATATTTTTAAATGTAGACAACAACACAACATTTCATTTCATTTAAAAATGTATCAAATTTGTTTATGGATGAATAAAGGAATAATAATAATATCTTTATTTCAGACACACGTCCATATACATTTTTTTTCATAGAAAGCGTTAGTAGGGTTGTTAGTAGTACACACAAAAAAATAATAATAATAAAAGAAAAAATAAAAAGTTGTTAGTCATTTGTCAGTAAACCAAACAAGTTAAATAAGTGCACAATGGTAATTACATCTATTTCCTATTTCTGTGCAGGTGTACACTTGCCCAGTACACAGTAAACGGACTGTCAATTTTGCACGCTAACGCTCTGAGGACAGTGTTGGTGCTACCACGGACCCTGTTCATCATCGATGCTATTCTTTTCCTGATGATGGAGAAGAAATCATCGATGTAAGCGTCCGCAAACATTGCGGAAGCTCTGCAGTACCTGGGTTTCCTCAACACTGCCCTCAGCGCGTCATTGTACTTAACACGCAGAGCGTTGTAAGCCCGCCGCGTAAAGTTGATCCACAGACTGCACGTGTAAAAAGACTGACAGAAGGCTCTGAAAAGTAACAGTTTTACATCGGTGGTACATCGTGCGAATCTGCGGGCCAACATATTGCAGCGGACTGCCAACGCCCTCCTTTCCCTCTCTAGGTCTTCAACGTCCTGTAACCGATCCGTCAGCATGTGACCCAAATATTTTATTTTAGTCACCCTCTTGAGTACCGACCCACTGATCTAAACTGGCGGCACATTCGAGCGAGCCTTGTTCCCTGCTTTGTATATCACGAGAACACTCTTACTCGCATTATATTTGAGTCCATGTGACAGGGCATATGATTCACAAATGAACAGAAGTCTCCTGAGTGCACTCACTGACGGGCTCAGCAGAATCATGTCGTCCGCATAACTAATATTGTTGATCATTCTTCCGTCTATTGAACATCCGACCATGGATCCGCTGAGCCTGCTAATCAGCTGGTTAACAAACAGGTTAAACAGACTCGGGGAGGTCATCCCGCCCTGCCTAACACCGCACTTCAAGTAATATTCCTGACTCTGCGTGTTGACCCATCTGACAGCATTCTTTTGATTACTGTACCAATATTTCAGGAGAGATACCAGCTCCCTCGGCACAGTGGTCTCTTCAAGCAGTTTATGCCAAAGAATATCATACGACACCAGGTCGAAGGCCCCTGAAAGAACAAGAAAATACGCATATATTGGTGTCTTCCTGTCGGTATAGTACCTTACAGTTTGTTTCAGACACATAATTGCCATTTCCGTTGACAGGTTGGGTCTGAAGTCAAACTGCAAGTCATGTATCTGAAGGTGTTCGCTCAGTTGCGCGTTCATGAGACTGTCAAGGACCTTCGCCATGGTTGTGGCCAATGATATAGGGCGGTAATTATGCTTGTCAGATGGATCCCCGGTTTTGTTTTTTATAATTGGAACCACTACTGTTTTCATCAAATCATCCGGAATAAAGGAATGTCCTATACAAAAATTAAACAATAGACTCAGGACTCTAGGCAAGTGTACACCCGCATAACGCAAATGCTCTATACTTATTCCGTCATGACCAGGTGACTTTCCACGCTTCATCTTTCTTATGACATTCTTCACGTCTGAGGGCATAATTCGATCGTACTTCTCACCAGGTCTGACGTCTGGTTTACTTAAATTACCAAAATCACATGGCATTGGCTCTACAGTAAACAGTTTTTTAAAAACATTTGCAATATTCCCCCCCCCCCCCTACTTTACCGTCGACGCTCACAGGAACACTCGGCCTAGGATTCAACTGCCCCATATTTTTCCAAAAACTGCTATAATCTTTAGCCTCATGTTTTGCTGCCAGTATGGCCATTTTTATTTGGTCGGTATTATCCTGGCACCATTTCAATTTCTTTTTAAACTCTTTACGTGTTTCACACATACTCAAATACAGGGGCCCCGGGCGCGGCTTCCCCTGTAGAACCCAGTTACTGAAGCTAAGCCGAGCCCTCCTGTGTGATTCTCCTACGTGCTTGTTCCACCCTACAATACATTTCTTTTGATTTATTTTACTGGCAATTCGAGTTTTCTCCGAGGCACTACTCAAGATAGACTTAATGTTAGCGTACATTGTGTTAATTATATGCCTATGATCTACATTGTCACATGTATAGTCACAGCAGTCCCATAATTCCACTGGAAAGTCTATGTTTCATAGTGCCCCGTTGCATAGCTCCCTATATTTACAAATTTGGTCATAATTTTTTATCCCCCATAAAGTTCTGTCACCTATTTCTCTATTTACTGCTGTTTTACTAGGTATACTCTTAAGATTACATGTTATTTCTAACGGAAAGTAATCTGACCATGACATTTCATACAATACCTTAATACTTTTAATTGTTTGAAATGCCATTGACGTAACCAGGTAATGATCTAACCATCTTACAGTTCCGTGAGCCTCACTCAAGTATTTATAAGTGTTCAGACAATCTGGCAACAAATCTACGTCCGCGCATGACCAACTTTGTTCCTCACAGAAGTTCATCATTCATCATTTTCGTAATAACCAAGCATTTAGCAGGATTAAGATCCAGCTTGTTTTTTTCTAAATAGTTCTCAAGGTGACGTAGGTCATTCTGGAGTGCCGTCACATCAAACTGGGATGATATTGTAGCATACATTTTCATGTCATCGGCAAAACACAAAAGTTGGACTAGGAACAGGGACCCAGCTAGATATATAATTATTAAGTACCACTGCTTGGGACCTGTTGACAAGGTAGGAAGAAAACCATCTGAGTAGATCGCCAGGAATTCCCATGCTATTTAACTTGGATATCAGAATGCTATGATCTATTCGATCGAAGGCTTTGCTATAGTCCATATAAACGACGTCAGTCTGCTTACCGTTACATATGGTATCGGTTATAAATTCGTTAAGGAGAATCAAGTTCGTGGCAGTAGACCTCCCGTTTAGGAAACCGTGTTGGAACGGGCTAAATGAATTTTTCAGAGCAGAATAAACCTGATTATAAATTATCCTCTCAAAGACTTTTGCTATGATACACAGTTTAGATATCGTCCTTCAATTTGCTATGTCTGTTTTGACACCTTTTTTACGAATAGGCGTTATAAATGCAGATTTCCATATTTGTGGTAAAACACAGGTATTCAGAGATTTTCAAAATAAAATTGAAATAGGTTGTGCTATCGAAGGTGCACACCGAACAAGAAGTTTGGATGGGATGTTGTCGGGACCTGCCGATTTGCATGTATTTAATTTACGAAGCAAGTTAGTAATTTCATCAGTTTCAACAATGATACTGCAGATATCAGATGTTAGGTTCGACGAATCGTTAAAAAGAGAAGGAGAAGAGATTGGATGACTAATACTGGGATTGAGGAAAGTAGAGTGGAAGTATTTCTAAAAAGCCCCACAAATAGATTCCCCCTTCCGCAAGGTATCGCTGTTGTAGTTCAAAGTGCTTGGGACTGCGTTTGAGTTATGACGTTTTTTTCCAAATAAAAATAAAAATAAATAAAATTCATTTATTTCAGGTCATAGACCCATATTAGATACAAAACACACTTTTTTTTTTGTCGATTTAAGTCAGCTGATTGACTAATTAAAAAATAATGTGGATTCAATAACAAAAATAATTAAAATATTAAAAACACTTGAATGTCAGATCAAATCAATTAATGTCAATGGCACTAAACAAAATTAAATTAAATTAAATAAAAATAAAATAAAACAATGAATTAAATAACGAATATAATAGTTGATGTCAGAAGCAAAATAAAATTAATATTTCCGTATGACATGAAAACTGTATAATGACAAATCAAGCTCCAGCAATATGCCTGCTACAACAATGCCCAACGTAGGGGCAATCCAGTCGCTGAGCAATCATCGCCAGGACCGTGTTGGAGCTAGCCCGCACCCTGCGCACCAAGGACGCGCACCGCTTGCGCATGGTGGCGTGGAAACAGTCGGTGCGCGCTTCCGCAAACACGCCCGAGGCGCTGCAGAAGCGGGGCAGCCCCAACACTGCCCTGAACGCGTTGTTGTATTGGACGCGAAGAGCACTGTAAGCAGCTTGTGAGTAAGATAGGCTGCACGTGTATAAGGAGGTGCAGAAAGCTATGAAAAGCGTAATTTTAACCTGATCTGAACAACGTGCAAACCTACGGGCTATCATATTTGCTCTCTTAGACAGTGCCCTCCGCTCCCGCTCAATGTCGACATGGTCTTTCAGATCGGCTGTTACCCAGTGCCCCAGAATTTAAATTGATCTACCCGTTCCAACGGTACACCATTCAAACGAATAGGTGGTCCTTGCTCTGGGCATTTGGTGCCTCCCTGAAATACCATGAATTGGCTTTTCGCGACATTATACTTAAGACCATGGGTGCCCGCATAGTCCTCACAGATATTCAGCAGCTTGCGTACTCCACAAACCGACGCGCTCAGCAGCACCATGTCATCTGCATAACTCAGATTGTTTACACAAACATCATCAACATGGCAGCCTACATGCCGACTACTGAGCGCGACGACAAGTGCATCCATGTAGAGATTGAAAAGTTGGGTGAGGTCAACCCACCTTGTCTCACCCCACATTCAAGCCTGTATGGCTCCGATAATGCACCCGCCCATCTAACATTGTTAACCTGGTGTTCGTACCAATACTTGAAGATGTTAACAAGTTCATGCGGCATGTTTATGCCCTCAAGTTTTTGCCACAACAAATCATACGAAACCAGGTCAAAGGCCTTGGACAGGTCGAGGAAGCACGCGTACACTGGTGTTTTTCGGGCCGTGTAGTATCTGACAGTATGCTTGAGACACAGTATTGCACTATCTGTAGATAACTTAGGTCTGAACCCAAACTGATTGTCATGCAGTGACACGAGTTTATTTAACTGTGTATCAAGCAAACCGTCAAACTCTTTTGCTATAACAGTAGCAAGAGAGATAGGCCTGTAGTTAGTTTTATCGGCTAGATCACCAGTTCTGTTCTTCACCACAGGCACTACTATAGTTCTCATGAAGTCGTACGGCAGGTATGAATGGCTCAGGCATAGCGAGTAGAACATAGCTAAAACCCTAGACACATGCAGGCCGGCATACTGTAGGTGTTCAATACTTAGGCCGTCATGGCCAGGAGATTTTCCCCTGGTCATACATTTTATGATTTTCCCCACCTCATTGGCCAAGATCCTAGTCTCAATTACTCCCATAAGCTCTTCAGCATTGGCCTCCGCGATCCGCGTTCCCAACTGAGGCTTTACAGAAAAGTAGGACTTAAATAGATTTGCTATATCTCCCGATTCACTAACCCCCTCGACGCTCACCGGTAGGCCAGAACCTAAGTTTACCTTTTTGTACCCTTCCAAAGACCCCGAAAGTCACCGTTCGAGTGCTTCATAGCAAGGGTATCCATTTTCAATTGGTCCTGATGATCTTGGCACCACTTAAGCCTGGATTTGAATACCATTCTGGTTTCGCACATTTCACGATATACTTCCCGGCACTGGTTTGCCGCACAATACCCATTCAATAAATTTTGTTCTCGCCGCCCGATGAGCATCGCCGACATTATTGTTCCACCTTACTACACGCAAGCCAATCACACCCGTCCTCCCGCTACCCCGACCCGCCAAAGAAGCGTCACGAAGAGCGGTCACAATATCAGAGTCTGTCAATGGCACGCCTATGACAACGGTCGCGGCAATAAGAGTGAGCACACAGAATACACTCAGCAGGAAAGTTAACAAGTCTGAGCCTCCTGTTGCACTCACTAGTATACAAGGCAATCTGTTCCCCCGTACGTACACCCCACACTACCCCCCTATTCAGCATAACACTGTGATGTACTGTCTCCGGAATCAGATTTAATTTACACTCGATAATAAGTGGGAAGTGGGCTGACGTACATACGCGTTAGTAACAGATTGCCTTGCAGACTGAGTTACCAAGCAGTGGTCCAGCCAGCTACATGACCCGTACACGTCACTAATGAAAGTGAACGTATCCGAGTCAATACCAAGCATTTCCACATCAACACATATCCAATACTGCTTCGCACAATAGCTTACAAGCTCGTTAAAAAATAAACAATACGGTGTAGCATTAAAATCACCTAAAATATACACAGACTCAATGCCGTTTTCTTCAATTATTGCGCTTACCATACTAAGACAATCCGTGAACTCAGTTAAATTGCCCGCCGCGTTCGTAGGCATATATACGCTCACTATCACAACGCAACACAGACACCTGCCGAAACCGCGGCTGCCTTCAGGCGGCTCCAGCCCAACCTTGGGGGGCCGAACGCCTCCTGCCGGAGGCTCTACACGGGAGTTGTGCGGTCCATGGCCCTTTACGGGGCCCCGGTGTGGGCGCGTTCCTTGAGGCTGCGTGCAGCCCACTACCTGAACGCGCCCCAAAAGGTGGTAGCCGTAAGGCTGGCCCGTGGGTACCGCACGATCGCCCGCGAGGCGGCGTGCCTCCTTGCCGGATTGCCGCCATGGGATCTGGAGGCAATAGTCCTCGCGCGCCTGCAAGAATGGCGCGCGGAGGCGCTTCGCCGGGGGGAAACTCCACTGCCGCGACAAATTGTGGCTCAGCGGACAGACTTCCGGCGGGATCTCATGGCGACATGGAGAGAGCGACTGTCGCAACCCCGTGCAGGGCACGCCACGATAGTGGCGATAAGTCCCCTCTTTGAGGAGTGGCTCGAGAGACGCCACGGCGTCCTCACCTTCCGCCTGACGCAGGTCCTCACCGGACACGGTGTTTTCGGGAGGTTCCTGCACCGAATCGGGCGGGAGGAAAGGCCCGGGTTTTTCCATTGCGACGATCGACCAGAGGACACGGTGGAGCACACGGTGGAGGTGTGCCCCGCGTGGGCGGAGCACCGCCGTGTCCTCAAAGCGGCGATTGGCGGCGGCGACCTCTCGCGTCCGGCCCTGGTGCAAGCCATGGTCCGGAGCGAGACGGAATGGGACGCCGTCACCTCCTTCTGCGAAGCAGTAATGCTAGAGAAGGAGGTGGCGGAACGTGAGAGGGAGAGAACCTCAAAACGTCCCGGCCGCCGCGGGAGACGCCCCGGGCGTCGGGGGCCACCACGTGGCCCCCGGCCACCGTAGGCGCGGCCTGTGGACGGTGGGCTATGGGCTAGCTCGCCATCCGTCCGTCTCATGACGACAGGCCGTGTCGACGGCGCGTTCATGTTCCACGCGCGCCTCAAAGAGAGTCAGCAAAAAGGAAGGGGTCCGCAAGGACCGATGCCTGCGGGGGTTGCGGGACTGTTCGAAAGAGATACCGTGACCCCGGAACACAAAGGGCGATGAAGGAACATGGATGGGTTTTAGTCAGTAAAAGTCTGACACTCCCTCCTGCTCCGCCCAGAGCGAGAGAAGTCATTTGATGATTTCCCATCCGAAAAAAAAAAAAAAAAAAGACACCTGCTGAAATACGCTGCTTCTCCACAGCAAGGCTACGCCCCCAAAAGGTCGCCCTCGCAACAGGCCAGCGGACGTATCCACCGCTGAAATTCCCGTGTAGGCAAACTCGCTGTTAATCGTACTTAAATACGGAATTTCCTCAGGAAGTAGCCAAGTTTCCTGCAAGGCTACCAAATCACAGGAACGACAGAGCTCCCTAATGCTATCTATGGACCGTTTTACGTTTTTACAATTGTAGGTAGCAAAGCGATATGGTCTGCTATCCATTACTGTTTTTATTGACACCGTCAACAGATAACAATCCGTTCGAATTTCGACGCTTAAAATTGACCGCGATGCGCGATGCCACGGGGCCATAAATTGTCATCCAAATAAGATGATAACTTGGACTCGGGAACAAAGAATTTGTAGGCAACGTGTCCCCTTTCCTTCTTCATTCTTATTTTCTCTAGAGACACCGTATCTTGTGTTCTCGAGCGAATATAATTAATTATTTCGTCTTTGGTCGTCTCACTATGTATATTAGTGATAAATATTGGCACTTTTCTATCAGCTGCTTTGAACCGCCCGTCCGCATCTGTCGCAACACCGGTTTTACCCATATAGCGATATTTGGGGTGTTTTTTACGCTATGACACTTTTTGCCATCCATCGTCATTGTTGTGTACATTGGACGGAGTATCTGAGTGAATCATTGCACCGTTATTGGCGACGTTCACGTTCTTCGTTAATACTCACAGTCTGGCCCGAGCGCTCAGTCGGCGCCAAACCAGTTCCACATACACTGGGCCCATGCGCGTGAGTCACCGTCACACCGTCACACCGTCACAGTCACTTTCATACTATGAACCTCTCACTCACACCGCAACATTCCATTCCACACACTTTCGTTCCTTTTAAAATCCTATCCTACACTCATGTTTTTACATTTGTATATTCTATTCTATTCTAATACATTCTAAAACAATGAAATAAAATGTGAAACGATAAATATAATTAGGTATTGAAACATTAATGTCAGAAATGTTACCAAGACAACAATAGCAACTCTATTATGTATTTTTTTTGCTAAATTTAGTTCTTTTCTTTATGTTGCATGAAATTATAATACTGCATGACATAGTTACTGAAGAAATGTTATAAAAGTGTAATATGTTATACACACATCAAAAGTATCTAGGGATCAACATATATTTTTGCAATAACTTTTCTCCTGATTGATATTAATTAAAATTTTCTTTAAGGATTCATCAAATAAAGTGTTTTCGTTTGTCACAGTAACGATAAACCAAGTCACCTTTGCATTAATAAAGAAATTTGCCATTTTCCTAATAAAGGGATTTTTGACATTTGAACCACTAACATTAAAGTTCGAAAAAAAGACTGAAATAACAGTTTTCTTTAAAATTTTATTGGGTAACTTAAACAATTAATAATCCGTGTTTCTACCGCGAACACTAACAACACAAGAACATCGGTTTGGCATACTCAAAATGAGTTCATCCAAATCACGCTGTGGAATGGCCGCCCATGTTCGTTGCAACAACAAAAAAAGGTCTTCTTGCGACTGGATACCCTCCATATTCGGCAGAGCTCTTCTCTGTAGCATATCCCATGCATGCTCAATCGGGTTCAAGTCTGGCGACTGAGCAGGCCAGGGCAGGACATTGATGTTAGCTGCGGCGAGAGTCTGTCTTACAACTCTTGCGGTGTGCGGTCGTGCATTATCATGCATTAACTGAAATAAGGGACCGATTTGCACTTGTAGAGGAACGATGACGTCTGATACAATCGTCTCAGCATAAATTTGAGCGTTGAGGTTGCCTCTGATCCAAATCAACTCAGTTCTTCCGCCGATCCAAATACCCGCCCATACCATGATGGTTCCACCACTATAAGGATGGACTTCCTGGCAGGATTTTAATCGCTGTTGGCGTCCAGGGGTTCTCCAGTGTCGTATACGTCTTGTATCCGGTCTCATACCAAAACGAGACTCATCAGAAAAGCACACGAAACGCCATTGTTCTTCTGCCCAATTTCTGTGTTCAAGAGCCCATTGATATTGTTACGAGCTGGGTATGGGATAAATTAATTACTACCGACGAAACAATAAATAACTTTAATAATCACAAAACACTTAAAACTTAATCACAAGTACACTACTGATCACTATTCACTTAGATATCGCACTTACTAGTTCACTTCGATTCGCTTCGTACTGTAGCCAAAATAAGACTGACTGCTCCCGCAAACACGTCGACTATTTATATGGCGATCGAACGTTCGAGAAATATCCACGACTTCCTAGAATCTTCTAGACAATTCCACAACTTGTACAGAGGAAAGAAGTAGGTACTTTATGCCCTCTGCGTACGGTCGAAATTACAACGATGTTCTTTTGTAGGTAGTTTGCGAATTTGTACCTACATCATTCGGGACATGTTTTACCTACCTACCTACTATTACCTACCTACTTAGTAGTAGGTACCTACTACCGTAACTGTAGGTAAGTACGGGTACGACGTAACACTGCCCCCTCCTTAGACATGCTCGTCCCGAGCATCATTAGCCCCGTAGTATCGGGCCAATCGGTCTACATGGACAATCTTAGGCGCACCTCGTGGACCCTTCTGTATTCGGTAGGTGACATCGTTGATCCTAGTCACGACTCGGTATGGTCCATCCCATTTTGCTTGCAATTTCGGAGACTTCCCCTTGCTCCGTACTGGGTTATGCAACCACACCAGTAAACTTTCGTCGAAACCCCTACTATTTGCCTTCCGGTCATAACGGGTCTTCATCTTCTCAGACATCTGTTGGCCGGATTGTCTGATATGCTCATAAACATCATTCAACTTGTTACGCAAGTTAATCGCATAATCTGTTACACTACGTGGAGCATCAGGGGGAGTTCCAGTGATTAAATCAGCAGGCAACCGTAATTCCCTTCCAAAGTTCGCGAAGGCTGGCGTCACAGTCGTACTTTCGTGGACTGCGCTGCGGTAGGACAGAAGAAACGGCTGAATGTGCTTGTCCCAATCCCTTTGTCTGCTTTCCACGACTTTTGCCAGATATCTCTCCAATGTTTGGTTGAATCGTTCCACCATTCCATCAGATTGTGGGTGGTAAGAGGTGGTTCTGGTTTTGTGGGTACCCATCAATCGACAAGTCTCTTGAAATACTTGCGATTCAAAATTCCTTCCTTGATCGCTATGTATTTCTAAGGGTACTCCAAAACGACAGAAGACTTCCTGAACTAATTTATCTGCGACAGTTGTAGCTTCTTGGTTAGGAATAGCGAAGACTTCTGGCCACTTTGTGAAGTAATCCATGACCACCAGGAAGTACTTGTTTCCGCTCTCACTTTCTGGAAATGGTCCCGCAACATCTAGTGCTATCCGTTCCCAAGGGGCTCCAACGTTGTACACTTTTAATGCACCTCTACTGCGTGTGTGGGGTCCTTTCACGGCCGCACAACTGGTACATTTGCGACACCAGTCCTCCACATCATCTCGACAGTGGATCCAGTAAAATCGTTCTCGAATTCTTAGTAGAGTCCTTTTTACCCCCATATGTCCTCCTGAACATCCATCATGGTAGAGCCGTAAAACATCCGGTACCTTAGCTTTAGGGACAACCATTTGTAGATGACAGCTGTCCCCTCGAGCATTTTCCCATTTACGGCACAAGACTCCATCCTGGATCACCAAGCTGTTCCATTGCGCCCAATAACTCTTCGTGATGGAACTCATCGCAGCCACATCACTCCACTTAGGTTTAGGAGCACCAGCTTTGATCCACTCGAAGATCGGTTTGATGTCCGAGTCATTTTGCTGAGCCTGCTGTAGTGTTTCCTTCCATTCATCGCTGAGATCCGTTCTAAGCATCCTCACGGGCACTACTTCTTTAGTCTCTTGTCTGGCACAGTGCTTACAGTCTTCAGGACAAGGTCTTCTTGACAAGGCGTCTGCGTTACCGTGAGTTCTCCCACTGCGATGTTCAGTTACGAAGTCAAATTCTTGCAGTAGTTCAATCCATCTCGCCACTTGCCCCTCTGGATTCTTGAACTGTAATAGCCACTTCAATGCAGCGTGGTCAGTTCGTAATTGGAATTTACGTCCCAACAAATATTTACTGAAGTGCTGCAATGTCTTTACTACGGCGAGTAGCTCCCGTCTTGTAACGCAGTAATTTCTTTCTGGTTTGGATAAAGACTTGCTGAAGTAAGCTATCACAACCTCTTGGTTTCCTTTCCGTTGAGACAGCACGCCCCCAATTCCAGTATTACTTGCATCTGTGTCAACTATGAAGTCATTTTCAGTGTCAGGATATCCCAAAATAGGCGTATTGCACAGACGTGTCTTTAATTCCTGAAATGCGACGTCGCAGTTCTCGTCCCAACAGAATTGCCGCTTTTCCTCAGTGAGTTTGTGCAAAGGTTTTGCAATGTCGGCAAAATTCTTGACAAACCTTCTATAGTAGGAGCACAAACCCAGAAATGCTCTGACCTGTGTCTTGTCTTTCGGAACTGGCCAATCCTTGACGGCGACTACTTTTTCTGGGTCTGTTTGAACACCTTCCCCCGAAACTATGTGTCCCAAAAAGTTCACTTCTTGTCTGAAAAACGAGCACTTTTTCGGACTTAACTTGAGATTTGCTGTTTGGATTTTCGACAGCACTTGGTTGAGGTTTTTAAGGTGATCTTCAAATGTACGGCCCACGATGATTATGTCGTCTAGATAGACAAGACATGCGTCTCCAATCAATCCGGCGAGTACTTGCTCCATCAGCCTTTCAAACGTCGCAGGAGCATTGCACAAACCGAATGGCATAACTTTAAACTGCCACAACCCTTTTCCTGTTGAAAATGCAGTCTTCTCTTTGTCCTTGGGGTCTATTTCTACTTGCCAGTAGCCACTTTTCAGGTCAAGTGTGGTAAACCACTTCATACCAGTCAGCGTATCCAGTGTGTCATCGATCCTAGGCAGCGGGTAGCTGTCCTTTTTCGTGACATCGTTCAGTCGTCGGTAGTCCACACAGAAGCGCATGCTGCCGTCCTTTTTCTTTACCAGGACCACAGGAGAACACCATGGACTGGATGAAGGCTCTATAACATCGTCCTTCACCATTCCCTCAATCATGGTTTCCACCTCTTTTTCACGCGCAACTGGCAGTCTTCTTGGTCGCTGACGGATTGGTAACTCGTTTCATGTATTTATCTTGTGCTGTCCAGTTCTCCCTATGTCAGCATCATTTGAAGAGAAAGTGTTGGCGTACTGAAGTAACATCTTTTTAACCTTGTCTGAATTTGAATTGAATTTTATTTCCGGTAGGCAGATTTTGCAATTGACGCATCCAAGCTACTTCCTCGCAAGTGCCGATCAAGGTGCCCTTCTTAATCACTTGCTCCTTGTCACTTGCATTCAGTATGCGTACTGCCGAGACGTTGGTGGCCTTGACCAGAGTCCGTGCCATCTTCCATGGAAAGTCATTGTTCACCCTTTCTATCAGAACACTGCGATCTTTTTGTCTAGAATTCCGTGGTAGACTAATTGGCACAATCGCTTCTGATCTGCGAGGAAGAACAATCTCCTTCAAGCAGTATACTTTCCCTGATGGTGCACCTTCCATGAAGACTTCCTCTGAACCACATTTCAGTACTCCTTGATCAACATCGATCTCACAACGATATTTCCGCATAAAATCCAAGCCCAAGATGCAATCGTCCACTATGTCGGCCACGATGACATTGTGCTTGTAAAATCTGTCACCCAATTTTAACTCCACCTCTTTCTTGCCTCGGACGATTATGTGCTGACCGGTAGCTGTTAGTAATCGTATACGGTCGTGGTTATCGAAGTAGTCCCCAAGAAACCGACTAGCTAGGTGAGAATTGACGACCGTGTGAGAAGCTCCAGTATCCAACGTCAGTTTGCAAGGTGTTCCGTTGACTTCGCCTTTGAGATACGGTTCTCGTGCTGGTGAACCTGATCCTTCATCACTTTCAGATCTTTGCCAAAAGTTGCATGAAGATCCTTTATGAGGAGCATCTGTTCTTCTTGGCAGCGGGCCTGCTCCTCTTTATCTTGCTGCAACTGCTCTTCCAACCGGCGAGCCTGCTCCTCTTGACGGCGAGCCTGCTCCTCTTGACGGCGAGCCTGCTCCTCTTGACGGCGAGCCTGCTCTTCTTGACGGCGAGCCTACTCCTCCTTATCTCGTTGGTTTTAATCAGTAGTAGGGAAACAGTAGCACTAATAATGTCTTCAATGCGTTGTATGTTTTTATAGGGAAAATATTGACAGCTTATTTTCATCTTTTACTCGAATTTGATTGAGAGTTCCTGATTCAAATTATGAAATGCACCAAAAAGGATCCATATAAATTTATAAAATCATAAATTTATTACAAAGCCACATCTCAATCTCAAGAAATCCGCATAAAAATGCTTGATCCCTAGACATTTTTGATGTGTGTACTTTGGGAAATAAATGGCTTTATTATTATTATTACGAGAAAAGCATCGGAAGTATTATTAGTAATTGTTTGGTTTAGTTTAACAAGAAAATTAGAAAGTTGTGAGGAAAAAGAATGACCTAAGTTTTGTTGGCACAAGTAAATATCAAGATATGCAGGGTTATATTGTTCTTCGTGATACGATTTTTTAGGCATATGGATAGCCAGAGGTCCTCTGCTGTAGAGTGAAAATTGGGTTGGCAAATAACAGATAATTCTCTACGAGTAGCAATGAGTACCCCCTCACCACGGGATTGCCCGGTTAAAACATAGTCCCGGTCGCGGCGCCAAACAATGTACCGATCATCAAAAACTCAGAATTCAGAACGCCATCCAATAACCAGGTCTCGGTAAGTACTATGATATCATAGGAGTTTAGTGATATTTGACGATAAAAAGAGTGAGTTTTAGTTCTAAGACCTCGAACGTTCTGATAATATATGTTTAAGTTATGACTGTCGTTAGCCATTGAAGATGTAGTCAATAATTGAATATAAATCGGTATGATGTACGAGTATCACAGTAACAACAATAATTAAGGATCAAACGAACTTATCTGGTGAAGTTTGATTCCAATTATGCGAGGGTTTCAACCGAAGACGATTACTTATATTACTTGCAGCATTACATGAGATGGTGCTATCTTCATCACACGTTTAGATCTTAAACACTAAAAAATAGGATAAAAGGACATATTTTTTAATAACAATTTCCTGTTTCACTACCACTGGCCGTAAACCCTTGAATCATTATTTCAGAGTAGATTTTTGTGTTAAAACATTGCCTTTTGGCCATTGGGTTGAGGGGGGATAGGGCAATAATCGTCTTCGGTTGAGACCCTCGCATAATTGGAATCAAACTTCACCAGGTAAGTTTGTTTGATTCTTAATTATACTTCGGGTCTCAACCAAAGACGATTACTTATATTACTTGCAGATGTTTAGAGCATAGCAATATTGCAGAGGAAAAAGAAAAAATTAAAAAAAAAAACAGTTTACTTAGTGTGTCAATTATATATATGTGGGATTTGTTCGATGTGGGCCAAATAAAAGCGCTGATGTCTTTAGTAAACTTGAATTTTATTTTAATCGTCTTTATCTCACGTCTTCCACCTATTTCTCCTTGTATTCCCCTTCCCTTCATTTTTACCTTCTTTAACACTCACTTGCTTTCTCTCTCACTCCTAGACTATTTCATACTTTCATCTCTCTCATTCAACATGCTTCACATCTGTCACTCATCTTTACGATTCATTCCACTCATCTATCATAACATTCCGTTCCTACAACTCGGCCATTTTGATATCTGACTGTCCCCAGTCAGATCTAAACTGAACAAACAGAACAACACCGTTCACCACTTGAACTTTATACAATAACAACTTAATTTTAATGAAATTTTACACACCTTGTCATGCCTTTCTTCATTTAACCACATTACTACTAGGTACATAACAGAATAACAAACTCAAACTTATTTACTTTCAGTTACTTCTTAAAATAAACTTATTTACTACTTATACGGAATTACATTATTTACTATGAGTGTACACCATACTATAGGGTGCACTGTACAAGAACCAATAAACAACATTCAACAAAACTTGTAAAACTAAGTTTTACACAACAACAGTATTGCTTACTTGTTTTTTTTACTAGAAATAACAAGACAATCTCCACATCTTCAACTTGTACATCAAATGGAAATTAAAAAAAAACTAACACAGAGTACATTGGCGACTGGTACATCTTTACAAGGCTTACATCTTATTTTACATCATTTAAGTGACATAACCTACACCATCATAATGGAATATTAGGTCAAGAACAACCACCATGTATTTCCTAACCTAACGCAACCTCTGAGAGGATCTGACCTACTCACCTAACTCAACACTATCGCCAAACACCGGCCATGGCTTCATATTATCGGCAGAGGAAGATGTCACTCGTGGACCATCTGCCATACGATCTATCTTCTCAAGATCGTACCGATCATTCCTTTTGACTTTGGTGACCCTGTATGGGCCCAAATACTTAGGCTTGAGTTTTAGACTGCTGCCAAACTGCGTCCGTTTGATGGTTACAATATCTCCTACAACATACACACATCAAAAGTATCTAGGGATCAACATATATTTTTGCAATAACTTTTCTCCTGATTGATATTAATTAAAATTTTCTTTAAGGATTCATCAAATAAAGTGTTTTCGTTTGTCACAGTAACGATAAACCAAGTCACCTTTGCATTAATAAAGAAATTTGCCATTTTCCTAATAAAGGGATTTTTGACATTTGAACCACTAACATTAAAGTTCGAAAAAAAGACTGAAATAACAGTTTTCTTTAAAATTTTATTGGGTAACTTAAACAATTAATAATCCGTGTTTCTACCGCGAACACTAACAACACAAGAACATCGGTTTGGCATACTCAAAATGAGTTCATCCAAATCACGCTGTGGAATGGCCGCCCATGTTCGTTGCAACAACAAAAAAAGGTCTTCTTGCGACTGGATACCCTCCATATTCGGCAGAGCTCTTCTCTGTAGCATATCCCATGCATGCTCAATCGGGTTCAAGTCTGGCGACTGAGCAGGCCAGGGCAGGACATTGATGTTAGCTGCGGCGAGAGTCTGTCTTACAACTCTTGCGGTGTGCGGTCGTGCATTATCATGCATTAACTGAAATAAGGGACCGATTTGCACTTGTAGAGGAACGATGACGTCTGATACAATCGTCTCAGCATAAATTTGAGCGTTGAGGTTGCCTCTGATCCAAATCAACTCAGTTCTTCCGCCGATCCAAATACCCGCCCATACCATGATGGTTCCACCACTATAAGGATGGACTTCCTGGCAGGATTTTAATCGCTGTTGGCGTCCAGGGGTTCTCCAGTGTCGTATACGTCTTGTATCCGGTCTCATACCAAAACGAGACTCATCAGAAAAGCACACGAAACGCCATTGTTCTTCTGCCCAATTTCTGTGTTCAAGAGCCCATTGATATCGAATCCTACGATTGTGCATTGCTATAGGTGGTACCCGTAGCGGTCTTCGGGAATGAAGGTTCACTTCATGCAAGCGGTTTCTGACTGTTTGGTCGCTAATTAAGTTCCCTGAAGAGTGATGAAGCCTCACGGCTAACATCATGGCGGTTATTGTTGGAGCTCTTCGAGTTAAGATTTGAATGTATCGGTCTTGTCTCCGTGTGGTGCAGCGATACCGTCCTCCATGGCGCTCAGCCACGGTACCAGTGCTTCGGTAACGTGTCCAAAGTCGACTGATAACACTCTGACTTGTATTCAGAGCTAAAGCTACAGTACGTTGCCGGGAACCAGCTTCTATCATTCCCACGGCTCTGAGCATTTCTTCCCTGCTTAAATGACGTCGCCGCTCCATAATAACGTTGGTTTTAATCAGTAGTAGGGAAACAGTAGCACTAATAATGTCTTCAATGCGTTGTATGTTTTTATAGGGAAAATATTGACAGCTTATTTTCATCTTTTACTCGAATTTGATTGAGAGTTCCTGATTCAAATTATGAAATGCACCAAAAAGGATCCATATAAATTTATAAAATCATAAATTTATTACAAAGCCACATCTCAATCTCAAGAAATCCGCATAAAAATGCTTGATCCCTAGACATTTTTGATGTGTGTATTTTCGACTTTCCTTTCTTTTTCTATTGTATGTCCTACAATTTTCATCTTGAATTTTTCTTATTTGTTCTTTCGCCTTCATCTTTAAGTCTTCCCTGTTTTGCACAAAATTACTTCTATGCTCTTGCTGGAGCAAATCATAAATCTGTATATCTTCTTTAGTTTTCATCTTCGTACCCAGCATGAGGTCGAAAGGGGTGGTGTCAATGCTTCTTTGGTACGTGCAGGCTATTCAGTGCTCCCTGCACTCGGCTGACCTGCTTGTACCATAGAGATGGTTCTTCAATACACAGCTTAGCTAACACTGCTATGAGAATTCTGTGTATGCGCTCCACCTGACCATTTCCCCTGGGTACTCCTGTAGTTATGGTTATGTGTTGAATACTTTCCTTTTCACAATACTCCTTGAACTCGTTACTGGTAAATGCAGTACCACGATCTGAAATGATTCGTGTAGGATTACCAAATGTTTGCTGATGAATCATTAGTTTATCTATTGTCTCCTTACTGGTAGTTCCCTTCACTGGAAACAGCCACACAAACTTCGTAAATGCATTCACGACCGTTAAAATGTAATTATACATTTTCCTCGTCTCTGAAAGAGGTCCAATGTGATCACAATGTAGAGTGTGCAAAGGAATGTCTTCTTTGTCAATACAGTTCAAAAATCCTTCTTGCTTTCCTTCTTTTTTTGTTGCTAGCAAGCAAGGTACACATGACAACAAAAGTTCTTCAATTTTCTTGCTTACATTTTTTATGTAATAATCTTTTCAAACGATTCTAACATTTTTCTTTTTCCAAAATGACCCTTTTGATGAATCTTTTTCAAAACCTCAAATTCCAAACTTTTCGGTATCACCAACTTTCTTTCTATTCCCTTGTACAATAAACCATCACTAAAGGAATAGTCATCATATGGCTGCAGTTTTAGAATGTCTATAATCGCCTTTACACCATCATCCAACGTTTGTGCTTGCTTGATACGCTCATGCAAGCTTAGCTCAATAATTCCAATGAATGGGTTTCTACTTAAGGCATCTGCATGTTGCATCTTACCTCCTGGTCTATGTTCAATAACATAATCATACTCCTCAAGTAACAACACCCATCTGGCTACTCTTGTTGATAGATCTTTTTTATTCAATGTCTTTTGGAAGGCTTGACAGTCAGTTACAATTTTAAACTGCTTACCAAACAAGTAGTGTCTGAATTTCTTTACTCCTTCAATAATTGCTAATGCTTCCAACTCATAACTACTATATTTCTTCTCGGCTTCACTAGTTTTCCTACTGTAGTAGTGTACAGGGTGTAGCTCTCCTGTGTGGTCTCTCTGTAACAAAATGGCACTGTATGCTATTGCGGAGGCATCTGTATGAAACTCCGTTTCCAGCTGATGATCATAAATTCTTAGCACAGGGCTACTAGCTAGTGCATTCTTCAAAACGTTAAACGCACTTCTCTGCACATCATCAAACTCAAAAGGTACATCTTTTCTTAACAAATCAGTTAACGGCTTAGCTATTAGTGCAAAATCTTTGATATATTTTCTAAAATATGACGTTAATCCTATGAAACTGTGAAGTTGTCTTATAGTCTTAGGTTCAGGGTACCTGGTTACGGCATCTGTCTTCTCTTGTGAAGGTTGTATTTTACCATCTTCTATAATATGTCCTAGGTACTCTATTCGTCGGCATAGTAGTTGTGCTTTCTTCCAATTTATCTGCAGACCGTACTGCGATGCAACATCCAACACATCTCTCAACCGCTGCAAAGCCTGGCATTCATCAACAGCAGGAATTAACAAATCATCTATGAATATGACTATGATTCCTTTTGCTATAAGATCCTGAAACACCATGGTTACAAATCTCATGAAATACTTTGGACAAACTGACAACCCAAAAGGCGCCCTCAAAAACTCATACTGACCATTGTGTGTAACAAAGGCAGTATACTTGATGCTATCTTTATTAACCTTCAAGTGGAAGAAGCCCTTCTTCAAATCTAAGACACTAAATACACGAGCATCTCTAAGTTTATCTATTAAATCGTCTATAATGGGCAGAGGAAATTCATCTTTAAAAATCTTTTTATTGATTGGCCTATAGTCTACACAAATCCTTGTACTACCATCTTTTTTCTTTATTAACACCAGAGGAGAGGAATATTCAGAAAAACTTACGCGAATGATACTTTCCTTGAGCCACTCTGCTACTTGCTTCTCCACCATCTGCTGTTCAGCTAAAGATATACGTCTTGGTCGCTGTGCCACTGGTATGTCATCCTTAAGCACAATGCGCAACTCTATCGGTCCTTTACCTGCTTAGGGTGATAATTCATCACACAGTCAATGACATCTTGACGCACCTGCTTATTCTTAATGTTACCTAAAACAAACGGCTGATCCTGACTAACAACGCAACAAACTTTTGACAACCAATTGTTTATGTTTGGTGCAATCAGTATTGAACCCTTCGACATTATAGTAAATACGTCCTTAAGGAAGTCTTGACCCAATATAACACTACACGGCATAGCATGCCTTGGAACAACATAAAATGTAGCATTGTAATCGTGTCCGTCTAACAATACAGAAGCAGTTAACTTTTTCGTCGACACTATACTGCCTCCCAAGCCCACTAGATTCGTAGCGGTTTCCGCACACTCCGGAGATCCTAAATGTACGTAAAGCTCGGTACACATTAAGTTCAGTTCACTTCCCGAGTCAATTAACGTGGTCACTTCGCACTTATTGATAAATATCGTCTTGCAGGCATTTTCAAAACGTATCTGCGCCGGCGTCTTTATTTCGTCGTAAGCATCCGTGAAGTTAGCGTCAGTTCCCACTGCATTCGCCATCTTGTCGCTAATGTTGGTACGTCTCTCAAATGAGCTGTCATGGCTGCCGTAATCGTCGTTGCCAACCTCGTAAATGCTCGGAGTGAAGTCAGCCACACACATCGCTCGTCTATATTCGGAAGAGTTCGGTTTTACTTTATCATTACGCCATTCTCGTTCCTCGTTCTTTTCACTCGTTCTTGACCGAATGTTTCCGCTTTGTTTACATTGCGTCGAGATATGCCCAAATTCGTTGCACTTAAAACATTTCAGACCTTTCTCTTTAAAAGGACACTGTGATGATTGGTGATTTCTTTCTCCACAACTGTAGCACCTCTTGTTACTCGTACCAGCACTACTCTCACTACTCTCAGGCTTCTTACTTCGGACGTAACTTGCGCCCATCTTTTCTTTAATTGTTTCGTATATTTTGATTTTTTCCTTGAGCTCCGTGTATGTAGTAGCACCATATAACACCATTTTATTCACTTCTGAATCAATTATGCCGTCTATAATGTACTTTATGGCGACATAATCAGCTATTTTGCCGCGCTTTCCCATTTCTTTCATAACTAACAAGTAGTCTAAACAACGTTCGTCTTTCTTCTTCTTTCTAGCGGCCATCATTTCATGTATGGTTTTGCTATCTATCGAATCGGGAAACTCTTTCAGCAAACCCGCCTTCAGCTCGTCCCAGCTTTTGAATGGTTTTTCAGATTTTAGCCACAGGGCTGCAGTTCCCGTCAGAGATCTTCTAGCGACTATCAGAGTCTGTAGGGGCGTCCATTGAAATATTTCAGCGTTATCGTCAATGTCAGTCACCCATTTTGCCACCGAATACGATTTATCTTGCCCGCTGAATTTTGCCACCAAGTTCTCGGTCTGGAATATACCCTGATCTCGGCAGAACGGTTGTCTCGTCGATGCAGCTGCTGCACGGTCGTCTTCGTCATAGTCCGCTTGACGGCTTTGTCGGCGATCCCTTCCGTGTCCACCCATATTTCGTCTTTGCCTCGTCTTTAGTAACTACTGTTACCGTCTTCTATCGTCTTTTCCGTCGTTTCGCTAGAGCAAAAGTCCCCGGCCGCTCCACGTCGTGGCGTCAGTTTTTTCTGCTCCCGTCTTTTCCGTGCTTTGGCCCAGCAAACTGGAAATATCGAACAATCCCGGACGAGCCCCCAAAAATATGTGGGATTTGTTCGATGTGGGCCAAATAAAAGCGCTGATGTCTTTAGTAAACTTGAATTTTATTTTAATCGTCTTTTATCTCACGTCTTCCACCTATTTCTCCTTGTATTCCCCTTCCCTTCATTTTTACCTTCTTTAACACTCACTTGCTTTCTCTCTCACTCCTAGACTATTTCATACTTTCATCTCTCTCATTCAACATGCTTTACATCTGTCACTCATCTTTACGATTCATTCCACTCATCTATCATAACATTCCGTTCCTACATATATGCAATTAATCTTCCACATTATGAGCCGAAACAATTGACAAAAATGGTGTCATTCGAGTCTACCACATCTCTAAAATAATACTTAAGAAAGAATGATGTTTGAGCGATTTGCTCCAGCCCGCGGCCTTACGAACCACCTCCAGACTGACCCCAGATCTGTGCGCGGCAGATGTATATATGCCGAGCGAGTACTATGAGCACCGATTATGGAAATTTCTATTCCTGTCTTGCAAAACCTTTTTTACCCAATGTGCTAATGTTTGAGGGCCTGCTTTTTATGAGGTTTGCGTACACCGATAAAAAAAAATCCTTCAGGGTAGTCATTTCGCAAAGATCTAGTTATGTAGAGGTAGGTTTCAATAGCGAATGCTGGACAAATAATGGGGTTTTCACGAATGTACGGTAGTTTGATAAGTGGTTGGTATTCCCCGGGCCTCGATGTTTTTAATATAACTATACATAATATAATAACGATACAAGAAAATGAGATTGTAATTAATTTTAATTACAATCTCATTTTCTTGTATCGTTATAGTTGTCAACTTTATAACACTGATGGTCTGCATTATTTGGGCAGAAGCGATAGCGATACAAGTCTTAGATATGTGACAAATCAAATAAAGATATATTATCGTAAGGGCATAAATCGGAAAGGTATTTCAGTACTACGTTTGTATCCCATGTTGAATTGTATGTTGGTTTTGGGGGAGTAAGTTTATAGACACCTTTATGGAAGCAGCTGATACAGTCATCTATAGTAACGTTATGGCCCAAAATAACTGATAGGGCAGACCTATGCTTAGTTAAACTATTGTAGCTAGAAACCTCCTCAATTTTTTGTTTTTAAAATGATATAATTTGGCACTATCCGTCTCATAAAGATCCAAGTTATTATCTTTACAATAATTTGGGCACTATCCGTCTCATAAAGATCCAAGTTATTATCTTTACAATAAAGCCACCAAGATTTATCCAACTATTGAAGCCATCATTATATGTAATGACGTTCGTGGTACTCCACGCTTGATCAGCGCCTCCTGGATAATTTTGCTGCCACCAGGATAAGCGTAGCGTGAAGTGGATGGCGGACTCTCAAAGGAGATTTTAAAAGTGATTCGTGAGGACCAAAGATTATTATTATTATTTTTTGATGTAAGAAGACTGGACCATAGTGGGTACCATGGTTGAGATGGCCAGTAAAGCACTACTAAAATACCTATCTCTGCCTATATTTTTATTTTTTTGTATTTTGGTAATTCGACAGAAAGGGGGGAAAGCATTTAAGATTTTTTTACGCCAAGAAACAGTAAATGCATCAATAACTCGGAATACGGATGCGAAAAAGTCAAACCCCGGTTTTCCGAACAAAACATTGACTTATAACTGAAAAAACACAATCTGAGATTTCCCACTCTGTATCTTTATTATAATTCGCCGAGATTCTCGATCTGCTATTATGTTGTCGCTAGATTACAAATATATTTCTTGCTTCACAAGTTACACCACTGCCAGATCTTTCGAGTAATGTCATTTAAATGTGGGTGCTGAACACCACCCATGCGGTTTATATAACATATTGCAGTGGTGTTATCAATCCTTAACAAAATTGAAATTTTGTAAGCCTAGTAATCTTTAAGCCGGTAAAAATGGTTAAAATGCGGCCGTAACCTCAAGTGTGTTTATATGTAAGGATAATTCTATCTCTGACCAATTTCCATTCGCACTTTGACCACTGCATGTTGCACGAAGTTCGAAGCATCACTAAAAATCTCTAGACATTAATAGTTATTTTTCTGATAGCGATAATATGTTATTGATCCACCTTGAAAGATCTATATTATGATAAGTTTCTATTTTATGTGTTTTTTGTAATTTTCGAAATAATTCAAAGCTGTCAGAGTGTCTCGCACTCAAGCAATTTTGTGTACATCCAACCGTAAGTGACTGCTGGGTATGCAGAGGTCAACAGTCCTATTATTTCAGCAAAGTACCTTATAGTGCATTGATTTTTGGACATCAACTCCGTAACTTATTCGAAGTTTCTTTTCATCCGGTATAGTAATAGTCATGCTTGAGGTATTATAAAATATGATTCTAACACTGCGGCTGTAGTTTTAACATTTAAAAAACACTCGGCATACGAGCTACTTAGACATAAAAAATCATTGAGGTACTTTTTTACTGATATTAATGCGTAAATATTTCAGAACGGGTTTGAGTAATTTTGTGAAAACAAATGGTGCAGTGCAAAGGCCGAACGGAAGAACATTGAATTCGTATTACTGAGACTTCCATCTAAATCGTAATTTCTTCCGGTCATCATCACAAGGATATTAAAAAATAAGCATCCTTAATGTAATAGACATTAAGGATGTTTATTTTTTAATATCCCCGTTGCCGTAAAGTAGTTATGATTTAACAATTTTAGCGCAGTGCGATAGTCCTCCATCTTAAAATGTTCAATCTTAACAAATTTATTTAGTTATTTTAAATTTTAAATAAACCTATGGGTTCCGTTCGAATTGGGCACTGTAAATATTGGTAAAGTAAATTGTCC
Source organism: Xestia sexstrigata (assembly GCA_941918905.2). Classification (NCBI taxonomy): domain Eukaryota; kingdom Metazoa; phylum Arthropoda; class Insecta; order Lepidoptera; family Noctuidae; genus Xestia; species Xestia sexstrigata. Next base: position 25,766,869 of record OW799201.2, read on the forward strand.
TTGGCATGATGTATATGTTGATATAAATCGCGAACGTATCAAGTCTGATATACATTTGTCAATGATTTGACTTTGTGACTGCGGATTACAAGCATTGTTAGGGGGCTTAGCTATTTGTATAAGTTCTTCACTGAAAGGAATTTTATATCCCTGAACCCATTGTAAAATAGTGTGATCGTCAGTGAGCTCGCACCATTTATCATAAAAATTTGATAAACGGCCAGCAAAAGGTACCTGTGTTCCTAATATCGCCTCCTTGCCTGATACTGCGCGCTGTTGGCGTGGCGGCGTCCCCGTGTTGCTTCTAGACGTCGGCGTCAGCCCCTCGGTGGTATGCGTGGTGAGCGGCTCGACCGCTGGTGATATGCGTGGCGGCGCCCCCCTTGAGTTTAAAGCACCCCGAGTTTGTGTAACGGTCGTATACATAGGCCGTTATTTCTGAACCAGTCTTAGTTATAACTTTTGACGACTTAATATGATCAGATAAGTCGGAACCGAATAGCTGTTCATCTATGTTTGTGTTTCTGACAGTATCTTTGATATTTTAATTTAAAGTACTTAAAGCCGCATATCGTCGTGATTGAGACTCTTTATAGTGACTATCGCATATGGGTGTACTCAACGATTTTATTAGTCAATTCAAAACGTCATAATGCGGAGAGACCACAACCAAGCTGATTTTGTTTATTTTTGACTGAGAAAATCTTTTTTAATGTTTATATCCAAAAGGGCTGCCTTCATTTGTATGGAAATATTAGTTGCAATAAAATTTGATAGCTCTAAATTACGTCTGTCTCTTTCTGGTTTTAAGAGAAAAAAATAGCAAAAGCCTAAATAAAGTTTAGTTTGTGCACAACAGAATCGACACCATTGTGTAACTTGCTTAAAATATAGCGAAGTATAATTTCGACATGATTTACATGGAGTACGTTGCCTCAACACTTATACCGGAGTAGGTATCTATATCCTCAACCCGATTTACGTGGAGCAAAGTTATCCTCAACACTAATAGTGGAGTAGGTACCTAAATCCTTAACACGATTTACGTGGAGCAAAGTTATCCTCAACACTAATAGTGGAGTAGGTACCTAATTCCTCAACACGATTTACGTGGAGGAAAGTTATCCTCAACACTAATAGTGGAGTAGGTACCTAAATCCTTAACACGATTTACGTGGAGCAAAGTTATCCTCAACACTAATAGTGGAGTAGGTACCTAATTCCTCAACACGATTTACGTGGAGGAAAGTTATCCTCAACACTAATAGTGGAGTAGGTACCTAAATTCTCAACACGATTTACGTGGAGCAAAGTTATCCTCAACATTCATAGTGGAGTAGGTACTTAAATCCTCAACACGATTTACGTGGAGCAAAGTTATCCTCAACACTCATAGTGGAGTACGGTGCATAGATCCTCAACACGATTCACGTTGAGCCAACTTATAGTGTAGTAAGTACTTATATCCTCAACACGGTTTACGTGGAGTAAGTATTCTCAACACGACTTTCGTGTTATAAAGTTTTCCTCATCACTTATAGTGGAGTCTAATCTCGATACGATTTTTCGTGTATTTTAATAGTCCAACACCAATATTATCACGGAATAAAAGATCAAAACGCGATAACAATCTCGTCGACACAAGTTTTATTTTGCACAGTTTATGTAGGTACATTTTACATTATTACGCTATGAAACATTTCGATTAGCCAACAAACACTCCTTAGAAATTTTAATGATTTTGAAGACCACCAGCGGAGTGAATGAGGGTAGGTCGTTAAAATTTAATCCCAATTTTTCTTGTAATTAAACAATATAATTACTCATGTATTTTAAATTCAGTTGTTATGTAAAATAATATTAAATTACCTGGTATACTCGCATCCTGTTCATATCCGTGGGTATCATAATATCGGTTGTACGTGTACCTATCACTTTCCACCGACTCCGACGCTGACGATTTAGACTCAAATTTTTTCACTCTTCGCAAAATACTAACATAATCAAAAAAAATGGGAAAAAGAAAGCGTTCAAGGTCAAAAGATAGTTCTTTTGACCTTGAACGCTTTCTTTTTCCCATTTTAAATACGCGCAGTGAAACTTCGTGTGAATCCGTTAACACAAAAACACGTAATGATTCAAGGGCGTACGGTGTTGCCAGTGGTAGTGAAACAGGAAATTGTTAGTCAGCATAGTCAGCTCGGTCTTACCTAGAGGACGGACGTGCCTCTCGCGATCGCGTATTCTAGATAGCAAAGTGCATACGCATCACAACAGTGTGGCCGATCCGTGCGTCATCAGTTCGCTTGGAGTGGTTGCGATGACCCAGATACTGTTTGTGCGAAACATGCCTGATCATCATATCGTTTGTTAAGGCGAAGACATCTTTCACCGACATGGCTTCGCAAACGCAGACAATAAAGTTAACTACTAATTTGGAATATGAGCTGTTTAAGTACTACAGCGAAGAAAAGGCAAAACGACAAGAATTACAATGTCAAGTAATGAAGCTTAAAACCGAAATGGAAAACCTACGGGAAATTTTGAAACACCAAAGTGATCAAGAGAAAAATAAGGCCACTGAAAAGGCTAACAAAGAAAGTTCACCCAAACCTATCGAATATGAGATGGATGAGGAGGAACTAGATAGAGAAACGGAGTGGATTAGGATAGAAAATAAAAGAAAAAAATGGAAACTGAACCTTACGCTGACTCCCCCCTCCCAAAATAATGCTAATAAAGAACAAGGGAACATAAATCCAAGAAAAGCGCCAAAGCCACTCCCAATAAATGTGCAGGGTGTTAAAGATTACCAGTCATTCTATGACTCAATAGCCAGTACTCAGGGCGACACGTTCACCATAAAAATGATGAACGGGGATAGCGTCAAAGTAAATGCAACCAATGAAGATGCCTATAGGGAGATTACGAAGCTACTTACTTCAAATAATTTACTCTGGCACACGTATAAGAACAAACAAACCAGACCGATACGAGTGATGGCCAAAAAGCTACATCATACATGCCAGCCAGAAAGAATTGTAGAGTACTTGAAAAAAAAGGGCTACAAAATTGAAAATGCTGTAAGCAAATTGAGTTGGAAAAAAAAAGAACCACTCAACATGTTTATGTTGACATTTGAAAAAGATGAAGATATAAACAAAGTTCATGGAATCACCAATATTCTAGGGTGCAAAGTTAAAATCCACCCACTTAGAGCATCTAAGTTAGTTCCTCAGTGCAAAAGATGCCAAGGCTATGGTCACACCCAGAAGTACTGTTCGAAAGAACCAAGGTGCGTCAAGTGCACGGGCAAACACTTCACAAGAGACTGTGTGAAACCGGCACAAGATAAACCAAAATGTGTCCACTGTGGTGAGCCACATCCAGCTAACTATAGAGGGTGTATAGTAGCAAAGGAGATGCAAGTATTAAAAAGTAAATACACTAAAAAGCAAATTGCATCTCAACCAAATAAGCATACCGAACCATCAGCAACCAAAGAAGCTCATGAAAAAAAGGGAATGACCCACCAACCACCCAAGCCGTCCTCGTACTCTCAAGTAGTCAAAAACAAAATGGAGACAAGTTCGGAATCAAAACTCGACCAAATTTTAAGTCTATTGTCAACATTTGATGAACGGCTTAAAAAACTAGAAATGAGTAGTAGGCTTCCAAAATTACGGAAATATCAATTACGTAACTAATTACGCAACTTTTTTCTTCAATTCCGTAATTACGTAATTACGTAATTTTTCCCTAATCGAATATGAATTTTTGTAAATATTGTAGTTACAGTTTACAATTATCTTGTACTATCTCAAATTCAAGGTATTATCAAAATAAACACAATAATTAAGCAAAAAAATATTTACTTAAGAACTTAGCATCGTAGTTTTAATCAGTTTAGTGAAACCATTTTTTTCCTCCGGAATATAATCTCTCTTCTTGAAAATATGATCTCATACATGACAAGGCATTTAAAGTTTTGTCACCCAGGGAACTTCTTAGTTTTGTAGCGGCACCGCAGCCACACTGAGAAGCGAACCGAGTCACAATCGGAAATCATCGGCTGTCTCCGTCGCAACACGCGCGCGCCTCGATCCTCGCCGCCGCGCCGGCTTGCTACGTCAGTCCTTTGTTCGCTGCTGCGCAAGGCACTCACGCGCTCGCTTGTTTCGCACTGGCTTAACGCAGCCCCGCTCGTAAACATATTATTATATTCACGCTTGCTAATTTCACCCTGCTAGTTAATTTTCTATGTGCTTTGTGTTCTTCTATCTACCTGTCTCTAGTCTAAAGTGTAAACGTCCTTCCTGCTAGTGTTCTGTGTTAAAACTACTTTTCTGCAATATAACTGTTTTTATGTGAAATCAGACTTTTATTTGGTGGACGGATACCTACATATTGGTGACCCCGACGTGATTTGAACACGCAACCTTCTGATCTGGAGATACTGAGTTTCACCTGATGCTGCGTGAGTTCCCAGAGGTTACCCGGCCTGCAGGTACTGTAAATCAAAGTAAACCTAAACATAACACGGTGCACTTTATTAAGACCACACCTGGACCGCCCGTTGCAAACAGACCAAGGCGCTTGGATCCAGAAAGATTAAAGATCGCGAAGAAAGAGTTTGATGACATGACAGCCAGCGGAACTGCAAGGCGCTCCGAAAGCTCGTGGTCTTCAGCTCTGCACCTGGTGAGGAAGAAGGATGACGGGTGGCGCCCGTGTGGCGATTACCGTGCACTAAATGCACGTACTGTGCCCGACCGCTACCCCATACGCCATATCCAGGACTTCTCACAGCGGCTTTCTGGCTCCACTATATTCACAAAAATTGATTTAATTAAAGCGTACAATCAAATACCAGTAAACGAAGCGGACATACCAAAAACGGCCATAACGACACCATTCGGATTATATGAGTTTCCTTTTATGACGTTTGGCCTCAGAAACGCAGCACAAACATTTCAACGTTTTATGGATGAAGTGCTTACCGGCTTTGATGACTTCTGCTTCGGATATTTGGACGACATTTTAATATATTCTCCTTCTCCAGACCAGCATCGACTTCACCTGCGCCAGCTGCTGTCACGCCTCCAAGAATACAGCGTACTCATCAACGCAGCGAAATGTGTGTGGGGCCAGCCTGAGGTGACTTTCCTTGGATACCAGGTAACAGCAGCCGGTACTAAGCCGCTCAACACAAAAGTCCAGGCGATACAGGACTATCCAGTTCCGCAGACTGTGAAGGAGTTACGGAGATTCTTAGGCATGCTAAACTATTATAGAAGGTTCGTACCCAACGCAGCAAAAAGTCAAGCACCCCTAAACTCGATGTTGGGTGGAGAGAAGGTCAAGGGCTCAGACCCGGTACAGATGTCGCAGCTCCAGCTGGAAGCATTTGAAGAATGCAAAAGAACGCTGTCAAACGCTACGCTTCTTGCACACCCAAGGGAACAGGCAGAGCTCTCTATGCTTACTGACGCATCTGACGTCTCTATAGGAGCAGTACTCCAACAACGTGTTGGCACACAGTGGGAGCCACTTGCGTTCTTCTCCAAGAAATTAAACCAAGCTCAACGCAAATACAGCCCTTACGACCGCGAGCTGCTAGCCGTTTATGAGGCAATTAAATATTTCCGACATATGGTCGAAGCCCGGGAATTTGTCGTTTTCACCGATCACCGCCCACTTACATACGCCTTCAAGAACTCAAGGGAGAATTGCTCGCCACGTCAATACAGGTACTTTGACTACATCGCTCAGTTTACTACAGACATACGCTACATACCAGGTGCTGAAAATGTTGTAGCCGATGCTTTGTCACGTATTGAAGAGGTCGCAACGACGATTGATTACAGCGCCTTAGCACAGTCTCAAGAGTCAGACCCCGAACTTCAGACGCTGTTAGAAAAAGGATCGTCACTACTACTGAAAAAGATGACTCCGGCAGGCTCAGACATCATCATTACAAAAATATCCGGCAGATGAAAAGGCTTGCTCGGCTTCTACACTTGTAGGCGTTATCGAAAGCAAATAATTATACGCTGCAGTCAAAAAAACTTCGCGACCGCCGCCAGCGCTGTCGTAAATGCACATTTCTACCCTAATAATGGAATGGAGATCTGTGTTTACTGTTGAAATTGGTTTATTCACAGTCACTTTGTTTATTTCTTTGTCTAACTGTTGTGCGATTGTCAACTCCTCGTCATCATCGTCACTGGTGGCAATTGCGTCCGATACACTCGGTTGTGGTTGTGAATTTACACATTTTTGTGTAGAATTATATTTCAACCGTTCCAACAGTTCCACTATATACATTCGTATCTCATCCGACGATGGTTTCGTAAAATATTCTGTGGCAGCAGTTTTAAAAAAATCCTCATTGTTATGCAAATATTGCAAAACACCGAATACATTTGTTCGCCTTTCCTTTATTCTTTTTCTAAGAGATGTGGCTAGTTTTCTACTGAGATCGTTTGACTGAAGATCAAGTTTCTCGAGCATAAATCGAAGCGCAGCGTCGGCCGTCAATAAGTTTGAATCACGGCGACATAATGACAAAACTGTAGTTTTTATTACATCCAAGCTGTAATGAATGTCGTGAAGGTCTTGGATCTCTTCGTCTGTAAATTTTACATTTGATTTCAAATCTAATAACGCCTTAAAAACGCATGATTTTCATTTGAGAAATCGGCCTACCATATCTGACAAGCTGTTCCACCTCGTTTTACAGTCTAGTATTAGATCTATATTTTTGCCATATTCGTCTAAAATGTTCCCCGTAGTCGTAGGGACTTTTTGCCAGGGACTCCCCGGCCCTACCGACTCGCCAAATTGATATATTTGAACTCTATTCTGTACATCTTAGAATTATTTTTTGCAAGATTTAACAAACGATAAAATAAGCTGCGGGGAATCCCCTGTTTGTATAGTTTTGATGTAGATATATCGTATAGTGTTGCCGCATTATAAATGGTACGTAGTAGATTGCTTTTTTATTGGTTGACTACACACATCAAAAATGTCTAGGGATCAAGCATTTTTATGCGGATTTCTTGAGATTGAGATGTGGCTTTGTAATAAATTTATGATTTTATAAATTTACATGGATCCTTTTTGGTGCATTTCATAATTTGAATCAGGAACTCTCAATCAAATTCGAGTAAAAGATGAAAATAAGCTGTCAATATTTTCCCTATAAAAACATACAACGCATTGAAGACATTATTAGTGCTACTGTTTCCCTACTACTGATTAAAACCAACGTTATTATGGAGCGGCGACGTCATTTAAGCAGGGAAGAAATGCTCAGAGCCGTGGGAATGATAGAAGCTGGTTCCCGGCAACGTACTGTAGCTTTAGCTCTGAATACAAGTCAGAGTGTTATCAGTCGACTTTGGACACGTTACCGAAGCACTGGTACCGTGGCTGAGCGCCATGGAGGACGGTATCGCTGCACCACACGGAGACAAGACCGATACATTCAAATCTTAACTCGAAGAGCTCCAACAATAACCGCCATGATGTTAGCCGTGAGGCTTCATCACTCTTCAGGGAACTTAATTAGCGACCAAACAGTCAGAAACCGCTTGCATGAAGTGAACCTTCATTCCCGAAGACCGCTACGGGTACCACCTATAGCAATGCACAATCGTAGGATTCGATATCAATGGGCTCTTGAACACAGAAATTGGGCAGAAGAACAATGGCGTTTCGTGTGCTTTTCTGATGAGTCTCGTTTTGGTATGAGACCGGATACAAGACGTATACGACACTGGAGAACCCTTGGACGCCAACAGCGATTAAAATCCTGCCAGGAAGTCCATCCTTATAGTGGTGGAACCATCATGGTATGGGCGGGTATTTGGATCGGCGGAAGAACTGAGTTGATTTGGATCAGAGGCAACCTCAACGCTCAAATTTATGCTGAGACGATTGTATCAGACGTCATCGTTCCTCTACAAGTGCAAATCGGTCCCTTATTTCAGTTAATGCATGATAATGCACGACCGCACACCGCAAGAGTTGTAAGACAGACTCTCGCCGCAGCTAACATCAATGTCCTGCCCTGGCCTGCTCAGTCGCCAGACTTGAACCCGATTGAGCATGCATGGGATATGCTACAGAGAAGAGCTCTGCCGAATATGGAGGGTATCCAGTCGCAAGAAGACCTTTTTTTGTTGTTGCAACGAACATGGGCGGCCATTCCACAGCGTGATTTGGATGAACTCATTTTGAGTATGCCAAACCGATGTTCTTGTGTTGTTAGTGTTCGCGGTAGAAACACGGATTATTAATTGTTTAAGTTACCCAATAAAATTTTAAAGAAAACTGTTATTTCAGTCTTTTTTTCGAACTTTAATGTTAGTGGTTCAAATGTCAAAAATCCCTTTATTAGGAAAATGGCAAATTTCTTTATTAATGCAAAGGTGACTTGGTTTATCGTTACTGTGACAAACGAAAACACTTTATTTGATGAATCCTTAAAGAAAATTTTAATTAATATCAATCAGGAGAAAAGTTATTGCAAAAATATATGTTGATCCCTAGATACTTTTGATGTGTGTATTTTGATTGATTTATGATACCAATTACGTAAATTACGTAAGTACGGAATTGACATCTTCAGTTACGGAATTTAAAATACTTTAAAATGAGTTCGTAATTACGTAATTGCGTAATTACGTAATGGAAGCCCTAGAAATGAGTGCCAAAAAAGCTCTTATTCATCTGCGAAAATGATTAATAACCTCAAGATCATGGCTTGGAATGCTAATCGACTGCTGCAACATCAACATGAGTTACACGTAGTCCTAGATACAGAAAACATAGACATATGTTTAATTTCAGAATCACACTTTACACGATAATCATTTGTAAAATTTCAATGCTACAAGATATATCATGCCCTGCATCCTAATAACGCCGCGAGAGGAGGCAGCGCCGTCATAATTAGAGAAAACATACATCATTATGAACAGACCAAATGTGAAGATCAGGAAATGCAAGTGATCGGTGTAACCATTAAAATGAAAAGATACGACTCGGTTACTATAGCAGCTATATACATCCCTCCAAAATACGCACTAAAAAAAGAGCAATACAAGACAATCTTAGCGCTACTTGGAAATAGATTTATATTAGGTGGAGACTTTAATGCCAAGAATACCTATTGGGGCTCCAGACTAACTACAACAAAAGGCAGAGAGCTACTAAGTGCCATACAAGAAACCAAATCAGAGGTTCTATTAACTGGAAAACCGACATATTGGCCAATAGACTTAAGAAAAATTCCAGACTTAATTGACTTTTTTATATATAAAGGACTATCCTCTGACTTTATAAGTGCCGAAGAAGGATTTAATATGAACTCTGATCACTCACCAATAATCTTATATACTAGTGATCATGTCAGTTCCATCTCGTTTACTAGCTAGAGCAGACGCATTATCAGTTTTACTTAAATAGTGAAATTCGGTGCCATATAAAATCTAACCTTGCTACAAAGACAAAAACCTTATTTTTGTCATACACTTATTTGTTTAAAATATTAAAGTGCGGGTCACAGTGCGCGTGTCGCGAGAGTGCAGCTCTCTTCACCCCCGCGAGGAAACAGTGCGGTCTATATTTTTGACTCGCTCACACTATTTCGTGCAGTGATAGTCGCGTGAGTGCGGCCCTCTTCACCCCCGCGAGGAAACAGTGTGAACTATATTTTTTGTCTCGCTCACGTCACTCAGTGCAGCGGTACTCTCGAGAGTGCGACCCCTTCACCCCCGCGAGTAACAAGAACAAATGCCATAACAGCTGACTATCGCCGAATTGGTCGTTTTCATTATGACACTCTCGCCGAAAAGCAGTAAATGCCAATCCGTTCCTGATCTATACTCAGGGGACGACTCTGACCCTAATGTAACTCAGAGAACCATGAAAAGGAAGCAGCCAGATTGCGACCTGAGAAGGGATATCTCAGCACTTTCCGAGGAATTCAAGAGATCAATGAGCTTTTTGAGCACTGAAATACGTGACCAGTTTTCCAATATTAACTCAAATATTAGTAATCTTCGAAATGAATTAATAATTTAGCAACTACCTCCTCTCAAATTCAATCTGAGTTAAAAGAATTACGCTCTGATTTTTCCAACACAAAAAAGGATATTTCTATTTTAAACATAAAACATCTCGAGTTATCGAAAGTTGTCGATGACTTGAAGTCATCGGTGGAATTTAACTCAGTGAACATTATTGACACTGTAAAGCGTACGAATGAGATGGAGTCGAAGATCGTTACCTCTGCGTCGGAGCCCGTAGTTGCACTGATTAATAAAATGGATCGCCTGGAACAACAGGCCAGGCAGTGCAACATAGAAATTGGTAACTTGCCGGAAAAACGTGGCGAAAACCTAGTGTTTATTTTGGAGTCAATTGCGGCAGCTATCAACATACCTATAGCACAGAGCGACTTAGTGGCTATTCACCGTGTTCCTCACGCACACACGCAAAATTCACGTCCTAAGAATGTTATCGTCAAGTTTACTTCCCGACTACTACGTGATAACGTGCTGAGCGCTTATCGACTGTCTAAAGGTTTCACAAAAGATCGTATAGGACTCGCTGGGACTCAATGTCGTATCTATATGAACGAACACCTGACGCTTCGTAATAAGGAGTTATTTCGTAAATGCCGGGACGCTGCCAAAACACACAAGTACAAGTATGTGTGGGTCCGTAATGCCACTGTGCTGGCCAAAGAGAATGATGACTCGCCTACGATTGCAATCCACTCAGAAGACGACATCTGTAATAAGTTTAGGCCTAATCATTCGTCCTAATACGCTATTGTTATTTATTATCAAACGATCACTTTATTACATAATGTACCCGTGTCTAAATAACAGCTGTTTGAATGTTTGTTTGTCATATTTTGGTGCCCACCGCTGGGTACTTATTTCGCATATGAGTACATTAAACTGTTTACAATATTATTTGCTTATCTTTGTAGGATCTGTACCATATAACAATCATACCTGGCTATATTTTTATTTAATTTGCTTAAGATTATAATTTACTGTTTAGAATATCTCTTAACCTCATTAAATGTAATTTACGATGTTAGAATAAGTCCTTACAATCAAGTCCTGAAAGCTGTCCTTATATTGTTGCTTGTGATTTCTATGATTTACCTGGTCGATTATGTCTATTTTTTAATGTTATCGACACAGAATGTACCGTGTGAACTTTCAGCGTTGGTTAGTTATAGGTATATTTATAAGTTTCAACGTGTTTATTATTTGGTTTTTGGTTTCTGTTATTGTATCCTCGCATTTATGTTTGATATCTCATATGACTCGCATGTTTTAAGTATACTTATGAGTTTCATAGTGAATATTTATTTGTCTTTGGTTTATTTTGTTATACCCTCAGATTTTAATAATGTCTAATGATAGTAAAATATCAATATACTATCAGAACTGTCGAGGAATCAGAACAAAACTTAATACCTTATACTTAAATATTATGTCGCATGCATATGACGTCATTATTTTGACCGAGACCTGGTTGACGCTAGACATATCTGAGAATGAATTTATTGATCAACGCTATTTGGTGTTTAGATGCGATCGTAATCGTTCACTCACCAACAAAAAGGATGGTGGTGGTGTCCTCATAGCCATAAATAAAGAACTTAATCCCTCTAATATTTCATTTTTGCCCCCGTTAACTTTGCCCGAGCATGTGATAGTTAAAGTCCCCGCGAAAAACAATAAATATCACATAATCTGTGCTACTTACATACCACCTAACGCTGTTGACGATACATATTTAACTTTTCTTAATTCTCTGTCAGTGTTGTGTGATGACTCTGCTGTAGAAAATATTATTTTAGCAGGTGACTTTAATTTACCCTCACTTGTATAAAAAATATGTCATACATGGAATATGCTGCGAACAACAAACTGACAAATGTAACTCGTTTTTTATCAAATTTCTGCTCGCAACATGTTTTGAAACAATGTAACCATTTTTTCAATTCCAGCGGACGCATCTTAGACTTACTTTTTTGTAATACTCACGCAGTCTCATTCTCTCCTCCTCATTTCTCTCCCCCTTTTACCTGTTGACGCCTATCACCCAGCCTTCTATGTACACATTTCTTTCTCTCACCACACACATATTCCGATATGCACTGCTAATGACAAACTCAATTATTACAAAGCTAACTACAACAAAATAAATTCTGATATAAGTGACGTGGATTGGAATGCCTTACTGGATAACTTATCACCTAATAAATCTGTTTCTACATTTTATGAAAAACTTTATGAAATTATTAAATCACACACACCCACATGTCGACCAAAAAATGTTAATTTCCCCAATTGGTTTTCCAAATCCCTCATACATTCCTATAAAAAGAAGACTCAAGCCTGGGTTAGATGGAAGAAGTATGGGAATTTACGTGACTATGAGGTATTCTCGAGTAATAGGAAAAAATTTAAAAATGTAGCTGACATTTGCTACAGTAAATATATTAATTCAATTGAAGACAGTGTTGCTACCAATACTAAGGCATTTTGGACGTATGTTGCAAGCCGTAAAACTACAAATCAAATCCCATCCACGGTTCATTATAATCAAATTTCATCCAATGATCCTATTACTACTTGCAACTTGTTTGCTACATTTTTACAATCTGCATATGAGCCCTCAACATTTGACTGTAACTCTTGGGAACCACCACCCAGTAGTGCTGACCACGATGTCTCCCTATGCAAACTGCAACTGTCTCTTGATGAAATTCATAAAGAACTAAAATCACTTGATTCAACCAAGGGTCCCGGTCCAGATGGGATTCCTTCGATTTTTCTGAAGAATACTTGTGATACACTATGTTATCCTCTACTTATATTATATAATAAATGTTTATCTTGTGGTATTTTTCCGGAAGTGTGGAAACATGCAAATATTGTACCAGTTCATAAGAGTGGTTCCAAGCATGACGTGGGGACCTATCGACCTATCTCTATACTACCTGGTTTTTCTAAGCTATTTGAGAGACTGGTACATAATAAATTATATCCGGCTATTCACAGTGTTCTAATAAAAGAACAGCATGGCTTTGTTAAAGATAGATCTTGCATTAGCAATCTCCTCATTTTCACGTCTCATCTATTTGATAGTCTCGATAATAGACAGCAAATTGATGCGGTTTACACAGATTTTCAGAAGGCCTTCGATAAACTAGACCACACACTACTACTTAATAAAATTGCATACAATGGAATCAGAGGGGACCTTTTAAGGTGGTTTATATCTTACATAACTAACAGAACACAAAAGGTAGTTGTTAATGGCTTTGAATCTGGCTCTTTTCAAGTCACCTCTGGTGTACCACAAGGTTCCATTTTAGGCCCTTTATTATTCATTTTATACATTAATGACATAAAAGACTGTTTTCAAAATTCAAATTTTCTTCTCTACGCGGACGATTTAAAGGTCTATAAAATTATTTCTGATAATGCCGATTGTTATAACTTCCAGCAGGATCTAGATCGTTTCTCTAACTACTGCTCTTCCAATAAGCTTTGCCTTAGTCTTCCAAAATGTCATGTTATAACATTTACAAAAAAAAAAATATGTTATTAAGTTCGACTATCGTCTTGCAAATACACCAATTAGTAAAGTAAGTTTTCTCCGCGATCTTGGTGTTCTACTAGATTCGAAGCTCCATCTGGATGTTCACATAGAAAAAATTGTAAACAAGGCCTTCCAAATGTTTGGTTTTGTTATGAGATCATCCAAGGATTTTCGCCGACCTTCTACTTTCTTGCATTTATATAAATCAATAATTAGGCCACAGTTAGAGTTTGCAGTACCTATTTGGAACCCTTTTTACAAAAAATATAGTGAAAGATTAGAGCTAGTGCAACGTAAATACCTTCGTGCTATGAATTTTAGATGTTATCGGAAAAAAATGTCATACCACTTACTTCTTAAAAAGTATGATCTTCTGACCTTACAATCAAGACGGAAACTTCTGGAAGTTATAACTCTTTACAATGTGTGCCGTAATCATTTTGACTGTCCGGACTTAGTAAGGAGTCTGTGTTACCTGGTTCCTCGAACAGTTCATGTACGTGAGATACGCACTCGACGTCTATTTGCTACTAGTCTCTGTAAATCCAACGCTGGCTCGCGTTCACCACTTCATCGTTTAGTTGAGACATACAACAGTGAGTTCCATTCAATCGACATTCTTTTTCTAAGTAAAAATGCATTTAGGAAGCAAATCCAAGCAGCCCTAAAGGACCAGCAAATTACTGTGTAATTTTTTTTTATTTGAATTCAGTTGATATGTACATATTTTTACAATATACAAATCTATTAAAATAAACAAAACGAAATACTGTATAATTAGATATTTAATAACGTAATGTTAATACGCACACAAATTAAAATTTACTTTTTCTTTATAATATGTATAATCACATACATTTAAAAATCTTAGTTTTTAGTTAGTTTTTAGTAGCTAGTTTTTAAATACTTTAAATTGTAATCTGTGGAAAACGTTGTGGGTAGCATAATTGTTTTAAAATTTAATATTTAAATTATTGTTACTAATTCTTATTGTGCTACTGTTTGTTTTTCCTTAAATAAATAAATAAATGTCAAACAGAAAGAAGGCAATCCGTTTCTTGTGAACAAGTTCACAGACTGGGAATCCTTTAAAATACACCTAAATATATTTATAAATGTCTTAGCGAAACCTCCTTCTCCAAAACCTGGTACAAGCGGTGCACTATAAAAGACAGCGCGCCTTTAGCAACGGGCTCAGCCCTGGCTGGAGGCCTTACACTTAAGGCACCCACAGGATTGTCCGGTTAAGCAGACGACAACCCCTCTAGGTTGAACTGCGAGATGCCATCTCGAAAAAAAAGAAAAAGCAACGGGCTCACTCGATTATCGGTCGGCAACGGTTGAACATCGCTAACCTCGTTTGTATTTTTATATTCAGTCGCTATATTGTTATTTTGCTAATCAATTTATATCATTTGCAGTAATTAGAGTGTGTTATTATTATTGTTATTATTATGTCTTATTTTTAAAATTATCTCTGTTGTGATTTTGGTTATTAAACTTTGATTGTTGATTAAATAATTTAGGAAGTATATGTGCGTTATTTAAAAAAAAAAAACTGTCCTCACTTCTGCTTTCTAAGATCAGAAGTGGGATAGACCACGTGCTTAGTGCTGTTTGTGCCATCTGTTTTAAGTTAAAGTAAATGACCGATAGTGTTTGAATTTAACCTAATTACTGCAAGTTTTATTTTTGTGGATACGCGAGTATCGGTGAGTGTTTTTTTTTTTTTTCTCTGATCATTTAATTTTAATTTCTGACATGCCGGGACGTTCGACAAGTGTTGAAAAACAAAACGATTCGCGTCGATTGCATCGTAATCGTTCTCGAACGTTGAGAAGTAGATCGCGTAATCGTAGGCATGGTTCCGGAAGGAGCAATCACACTCCTTCACCGCGTAGATACCGTGAGCGTTCTCATAGTCGCGAGCGTACCTCTTCTAGACATCGTCATGTGTCCCGTAGTCCACGAAACGGTCATAGACGTCGTGACCCCTCATCATCAGGCCTTAGGTCAAATATTAGCTCGCTTGAATTCTATTGAGAGCCGTTTGCCGACTTCGCCAACGTGTCGCGTGTCTACGCCTGTTGCTGAGCATGGCTCACGGGGGCAGGAAACTTTCACTAGGCAGAAGTCGCGAACGCTTGACCACGATGAGGACGTGACAGATAAGCTCGTTGGCGCATTGTCTTGTTTAGTTCAAGAGAGATCGCATAATTTTTATATTTTTCCCTTCGACCCTAACCTACACGACTTTGACGTTTGGTGTTCAGAGGTAGACCACGCTCGTAATTTAAATAAATGGGACGATCGCGAGTGTCTAGGGCGCATAGAAAGTTGTTTGCGTGGTGACGCGAAGTCATGGCTTAACGATTGGGTAACAAGTGATCGTTCGTGGAGCAACTTCAAATTAGAGTTTCGTTCACTATGTCCACGTAATGTAGACGTTGCTACAATTTTGTTTGAGGTTATGTGTAACAATTCAAATAAATTTCCGACATACGCCGAATATGCTCGCAAGTCTCTTTTGCGTCTTAATATTGTAAAGGGGTTGTCTGATGAGCTGAAAGTTGCAATAATTGTCAGAGGTATTACTGATGCTCAAGTAAAGGCTGCGGCAACGAATGCGAAACTTAAAATAACGGATCTAGTCGAGTTTTTGTCGGTATATGTCAAACCAAAAACCGAGACGCGCAGTTCAAACAACCCTCCCCATTCAAACAATGTAGGACCATCATCATCGCGTAAACGCGAAGCAACTAAATCGGGAGATAGTAAAATAGTGTGTCACTATTGTCATAAAGCTGGTCACACGAAATATAACTGCAGGAAAAGACCTAAAGTCGACACTAACGCGCCATCATCAGCAGATACCGTGACGTCAACGCCTTCAACATCGGGTGATAAATCTGTCATGTTTTGCACGCATTGTAAACGTAACGGTCACGTAATTGATACATGCTTTTCGATAAAAAAGTCTTTTTTTTTTCTATTCGTGAGTCACAGTCCGACTACGCCAGTCCTATCATTCTCGTCAAGTTTGCATACGGAACTTCACACCGATGCCAGTTCCATTGGTGTCGGTGCGGTGTTGTTGCAGGAGCATGCCGGTAAACGAAAGAGAGTAGTCAGTTACTATAGTAGGTCTACCCAGGGCGCGGAGAGTGGGGTGCGATGTCAGAAGTCCTCCACGTGTGTCTGGCGGTTGCTGGTCCCTCTCGATACGTCTGAAGGGAAGAGCAGCTGCGGGGCCGGTGCACCCTGGGTGCGGCAGTATCCTTCTCCGGGGAATGAGAGGAAATGAGAATTTCCTTTTATCCCTCGGGGAGTGTTACTGCCACGGCTAATTATTCTGACATGGGTGGGGTCCTGCCAGGACCACCGGTGCGTTCCTCTGCGTGACCCTCTGTTTAGCAGAGGGCATAGCAGAGGAGTGAGGGCGGGCTCGGTGTGCACTCACCCTGCCTCCGAGCAGACAGAGAGGGATGCGTCCTTCTCTGTCACCGTCAGTCTCGTAATCCCATTATCGAAGTGCTGTGGATCACGTCTCGCGGCTTCGATAGGGACCGAGGGTCTTGGCTTAACCGCCCGGACCGCGAGGTAGAAAACCTCTATAAAAAGTTACCTCGAATCCCAAGCGGCAACGCACCGCGAGGGGATGTATGGCTGACGGGTGTTCCATAGAACAAAACAGTCGTTAGTGCGCTCCTCGCCAGGGTACCTGCAGACCCCCTGGCGAGTAATAAATATTCAAATCTGCCCTTCTAGGTACAGGGGTCTCTGCCTAGATTAAGAATATTTCCCCCATACTCGTGGGTTCAATTATGGAAACTTATTAAAAAAAAAAACAAACAACCAACGCCGGTAACGGCACAGAAGAGTTGAGGAGGGATGCGGGGTCGGAGTCCGACGTCGCATCCAGCGATGTGAGCGCGGGAGGCTCAGAGAGCTCCCGCCGCGTGAGGGCCGGGACTTCTGCGGAGAACGGCAAGTTCTTCCGCAAGCGGCCCAGGCGGAATGGCGACCGGGGGTCGTCATCCGGAGAGGAGGAGGCCTCGGCCCGTAAGATCCCCACCAACAAGCGTGGTGAGATCCGGGGCAAGGGGAGGGGGCTCTCTGCCTCCGTGAGGTCAGAAAGGTCAGCAAAGCTGGCCGAGGAGGGGCGCCACCCGGGCAACATTGCTCCCGGGTCAGGCGACGAGGCGGGCGCACCTGGCGGCTCCGAGGCGGAGCGTAAGACCAGGTTTGCAAAGGTGGTGGAAGCCGCGATAAGGGGCGTGGCCTTGAAGGTGAAGACATCTTCAAAACTCAAGGCCATACCCGCGGCTTCCGCCTCCATCTTCCTCCTCCTCCTCCGATAGGTGGAGAGGAGTTGGCCAAGCTGCGGGCGGAGGTGGCCCGCCTGACGGCCGCTTCGGAGGATCTCCGAAAGGAGAACGCCAAGCTCCACGCAGACCGAGACGCAGTAGTGATAACACTACAGCCGGAGGCGAAAAAGAGGGGCGTGTCATACCGCGACTTGCTGGCGAAGGCAAAAGAGACGGTGGATCTCGTAGAGCTCGGGATCACCGGGGGCCTCTGGCTTAAAGTCACCGCGACGGGGGCTCGTATGCTGGAGATCCCCGGAGAAACCAGTGGGTCGTCCGCTGACGCTCTAGCTGAAAAGCTCAGAGCGTCCTTGAACGCGGACGACGCCCGAGTGTCCAGGCCCGTCAGATGTGCAGATCTGCGCATCCTGGGTCTGGACGACTCCGTGACCAAGGAGGAGGTGGTGGCTGCCGTCGCCAGGTCCGGTGGGTGTCCTGCTGAGCAGGTCAGGGCAGGCGCCCTACGTCCGGACCTCACGGGTATGCATACCGTTACGGTATGCTGCCCCGTGACGGCGGCCAAAACGATAGTGGAGGGCCGAAGGCTATTGGTGGGCTGGGTCTCAGCACAGGTGAAGCTGCTGGAGCCCAGACCTCTGAGGTGTTATCGCTGTCACATGGGGCACCACGTGTCAGTGCAGTGCGCCTCGGAGGTTGATCGCAGCGGCCTCTGTTTCCGCTGCAGTCAGTCCGGTCACGTGTCCGCGGCTTGCTGTGCCACGCCACACTGCGGTGCCTGTGCGGCGGCTGGCAAGCCGGCCGATCACCGGGCTGGGAGCAAGAACTGCGCTCCACCCACCAAGGCCACCAGAGGCAAGGGAAGGCCCTCCGCCGCCACCGCCACCGTCGCCACCGCCGCAGCCGCAACTGCCGCCGCTGCCTCTGCCGCTGCCGTAGAGGGGCCCTCACAGGGGGCCAGGGAGGAGGAAGCGGTAATGGAGTGCCAATAACGGCCCCATTACGCTTCCTCCAAGCGAACATCAACCACTGCGCCAGCGCTCAGGATCTGTTGCTCCAGAGCATGGCGCAGTGGTCGATACCCATCGCTGTGGTCGCTGAGCCGTATTTCGTCCAGCCCAGGGAAGACTGGGCGGCGGACCTTAGCGGCTCACTGACCATAGTGTCGTCGGCCGCCGCCGGTACCTCGACCCTTGAGGGTGTCAGGAGGGGTCGGGGGTGCGTAGCAGCACGGTTCGGAGAGATCGTAGTGGTGGGAGTCTACTTCTCCCCGAGCCGAACTCTCGCCGAGTTCCACAACTCTCTCGCAGAGTTGAGTGTCGTCGTCGGGAACCATTCCCTCCCCGTGCTTGTCCTCGGGGACTTCAATGCCAAGAACTTGGCTTGGGGTTCTCGTTGCACAGATGTGCGGGGAAAGATGGTGGAGGACTGGGCTCTGGAGAAGGGCCTGGTCGTTCTAAATCGGGGTTCTGTCCCCACGTGCGTGCAGATGCGGGGTGAGTCGGTGGTGGACATTTCGTTCGCTAGCCCCGCTCTGTCGCCACGTGTCGTTGACTGGCGTGTCATGGAGGGGGTGGAGACCTATTCCGACCACCAGTATATCCGGTTCGACGCCTCCACCCAGACCTCAAGCGCGCCGGTCCAACAGGCCCCGAGTGGTCCGGGTGACATCACCAGACAGGCCTGCCGACATTAACAATGAGGCAGGGTGGTTCCAGGAGGCCATGTCCGACATATGTGACGTGGCAATGCCCCGAGTCCGGCCAGGGAGCGCCCGGCGTCAGGTGTACTGGTGGTCGCGAGAGCTGACGTCTCTGCGTGAGGCGAGCGTGGCTGCGCGGCACCTGTACGCCAGGCATCGCAGGCTCCGCATCCGCCCACCGGATGCGGCAGCCATTGAGGCGGAGCTATATGAGGGGTACAGAGCGGCGAAGACCGCCCTCCGCGAAGCTGTCCTGCGGGCCAGGGATCAGGCTCGCGAGGAATTGCTGGGGACTCTCGACAGAGATCCGTGGGGGCGCCCTTACAAGATGGTGCGGGATAAACTCCGCACCTGAGCCCCCCCACTGACGCAGAGTCTCCGGCCTGAGCTCGTGGAGGACGTAGTGAGCACTCTGTTCCCTACGCGAGGGGAGCATCCCCCCCTCGCCTATGGCTCCGCCGCCTGCGGTGCTGGAAGCGGATCACCAGGACGACGACGACGACACTCCGGTAGTGACTGGGGTAGACCTGAGAGTGGCGGTACGCAGGCTCAGTGCCAAAAATACCGCCCCGGGACCCAACGGCTTGCCTGGCAAAGCCTGGGTCCTGGCCTCGGAGGCTCTCGGGCCCCGACTGGAGGGGCTCCTAAGCGCATGCTTGGAGAGAGGCCAGTTCCCGCTTCGTTGGAAGACGGGGAAGCTGGTCCTCATTCGGAAGCCGGGGCGCCCTGCGGACTCTCCGTCCGCATACCGGCCCATAGTGTTGCTCGACGAGGTGGGCAAGCTCTTCTTCTTCTTCTTCTTCTTCTTTCTCAAGAAAGAGTCATTGCAAACCGCATCGCCGAGCACCTTGCGGGGACGGGGCCGGACCTTGCGGAACACCAGTTTGGTTTCCGCAAGGGGTGCTCTACGGTGGACGCCATCATGCGCGTGAGAGCCCTCACGACGGGGGATGCAGTGTCCCGGGGGGGAGGTTGTCTTGGCGGTGTCTCTTGACATCGCCAACGCCTTCAACTCCATGCCCTGGAGCTGCATTAGGGAGGCACTCCGGTATCACCGGGGGCCGACCTACCTTCGTCGTGTGGTCGGGGACTACCTAACGGATAGAGCCGTTATCTACCCCGGTCGCAGTGGAGAATGGAACCGGCGAGAGATGTCGTGGGGTGTTCCACAGGGATCGGTCCTAGGGCCTTCCTTGTGGAACATCGGGTACGACTGGGTGCTGCGCGCCGACCTCCCTAGCGGCGTCAGCGTAGTCTGCTATGCAGACGACACGCTGGTGCTGGCACAAGGGGGGTCGCACGAGGCGGCGGCCGAAATAATGACACGCGGGGTTGCGATAGTCGTCGAGAGGATCCGGCAATTGGGTCTCAAGGTGGCATTGCACAAGTCCGAGGCCATGTGCTTTCATGGGCCTCGGAATGCGCCACCTCCGGGATCCTCACTGACGGTAGGAGGGGTATCCGTCGGCGTCGAGTCGACGCTGAAGTACCTGGGACTCGTCCTCGACAGCCGATGGAACTTCGTGGAGCATTTCCGACGTTTGGCCCCCAAACTGGAACGGACCGGGGCTGCCTTCAGGCGGCTCCTGCCCAACCTTGGGGGGCCAAACGCCTCCTGCCGGAGGCTCTACGCGGGAGTCGTGCGGTCCATGGCCCTTTACGGGGCCCCGGTGTGGGCGCGTTCCTTGAGGCTGCGTGCAGCCCACTACCTGAACGCGCCCCAAAAGGTGGTAGCCGTAAGGCTGGCCCGTGGGTACCGCATCGGTATTGATTCCGCATTCGGTTTCGATCTCCCGTGAGGCGGCGTGCCTCCTTGCCGGATTGCCGCCATGGGATCTGGAGGCGATAGTCCTCGCGCGCCTACATGAATGGCGCGCGGAGGTGCTACGCCGGGGGGAAACTCCGCTGCCGCGACAAATTGTCGCGCAGCGGACAGACTTCCGGCGTGATCTCATGGCGACATGGAGAGGCTCTTTGAGGAGTGGCTTGAGAGACGCCACGGCGTCCTCACCTTCCGCCTGACGCAGGTCCTCACCGGACACGGTGTTTTCGGGAGGTTCCTGCACCGAATCGGGCGGGAGGAAACGCCCAGGTGTTTCCACTGCGAGGATCAACCGGAGGACACGGTGGAGGTGTGCCCCGCGTGGGCGGAGCTTCGCCGTGTCCTCGAAGCGGCGATTGGCGGCGGCGACCTCTCGCGTCCGGCGCTGGTGCAAGCCATGGTCCGGAGCGAGACGGAATGGGACGCCGTCACCTCCTTCTGCGAAGCTGTAATGCTAGAGAAGGAGGTGGCGGAACGTGAGAGGGAGAGAACCTCACAGCGTCCCGGCCGCCGCGGGAGACGCCCCGGGCGTCGGGGGCCACCACGTGGCCCCCGGCCACCGTAGGCGCGGGCCTGTGGACGGTGGGCTATGGGCTAGCTCGCCGTCCGTCCGTCTCATGACGACAGGCCGTGTCGACGGCGCGTTCGTGTTCCACGCACGCCTCAAATAGAGTCAGCAAAAAGGAAGGGGTCCGAAAGGACCGATGCCTGCCGGGGTTGCGGGACTATTCGAAAGAGATACCGTGGCCCCGGAACACAAAGGGCGATGAAGGAACATGGATGGGTTTTAGTCAGTAAAAGTCTGACACTCCCTCCTGCTCCGCCCAGAGCGGGAGAAGTCATTTGATGATTTCCCATCCGAAAAAAAAAAACAAAAAAAAAAGGCGCGGAGATCGCTATCACAGCTACGAGCTGGAAACCCTAGCCATTGTACGCGCACTTCAGAACTTCCGTCATTATTTAATTGGTATCAATTTCAAAATAGTGACGGATTGTAATTCGTTGAAGTTAAGAAGAAGAAGAAACAAAAAAAGATTTGTTGCCTCGTGTCGCGCGTTGGTGGGTTTACCTACAAGACTTTACCTTTACTTTGGAATATAGAAAAGGATCCATGATGCAGCACGCTGATTTTTTAAGCCGGCACCCTCCTGAAACTGCAAACGTATCACACATTCGCAATCCTAACAATTGGGCAAAGGTCGCTCAGACTGCGGATGAGGAAACCCAAAATTTTATTGTTAAGTTAAGAGATGGCCAATTAGATTCTTCAAGGTATTTAATTAAAAATGAAATTTTGTATTATAAATATACACCAACCGGGGAAGAACCACGATTGTTATGTTACATCCCTAAAGGTTACCGGCTTAGCCTGTTAAGAGCATTCCATGATGAGCATGATCATGTTGGAGCCGACCGAACGACGGATCTTATATTACGTCACTTTTGGTTTCCTAGTGTTAGGTAATTTGTTAGAAAATATGTTAGCCATTGCCTTGTATGTTTAGCTCTCATAAGAAAGTACCTGAAACACCCCCACAACCGATTCAGTCTTGGTCGAAGCCTGATGACCCATTCTGTGTTATTCATGCCCATATATTGGGCCCGCTTCCAGAATCTAACGGGTTTAAGTACGTTTTAATAGTAATTGACAGCTTTTCAAAATGTTGTCTGCTGTACTCCATGTATCGTCAAGACTCGGACGAATTAAAACGGGTGTTTACTAATGTGATATCTTTGTTCGGGTCTCCAAGTACTATAATATGCGACAGAGGGAGAATGTTCGAAAGCGTAGCCTTCCGAGTGGGTTACTAGCTTGGGTTGCTCCGTTCATTTTATCACACCTGTAATGCACCGAGAAAATGGGCAAGCAGAGAGGTACTGCAGAACTGTCCTAAACATGTTACGGGTAGAGGTTGGACACAAAGGTTCTCAGTGGGCTGACGCTTTATGGAAAGTGCAGCTCAATTTAAATGTCACCAGACAGGCAACTACGCAAGCCTCGCCATTACAACTCCTCGTTGGGATTGATGCAGCGACCCCAGTAATATCTCTAGTGCGTGACGTCGCACTTGAGAACCGTAACCCTAATCGAGAAGCACTTATGACGCTCAGGAGACAGCCTCAGATTTGCTTACAGCCAATCAGCAGCGTCAAGACGACTACACCAACCAGAACCGGCGACAACCACGAGCCTACGCTGTTGGGGACTATGTCTTTGTCAACAAGGCATCACAGAGCACAGGAAAGCTCGACTCTGGCATGCGGGGACCCTATAAGGTCCTACGTGTATTGCCACATCATCGCTACGAGCTGGAACTACTGGCTGGTTCGTATGGCAAAAAAACCCAGGCAGCTGCCGAGCATATGGTGCTCTGGCGCGGCGAGTGGACGCCTGACGCATGCTCCGCTTTCTTCGAGGCTGGTAAGCAACCGGAATACTTCTGTTTGGCCTGGACCCCTGGTTCATGGCTTCTGTTTGGTCTGAGCCTCTGGCTTATGACTTCTGTTTGGCCTGAACCCTGGTTCATAGCTTCTGTTTGGGCTGAGTCTCTGGCTTATGACTTCTGTTTGGCCTGGACCCCTAGTTCATGGCTTCTGTTTGGTCTTAGCCACTGGCTTATGACTTCTGTTTGGCCTGGACCCCTAGTTCATGGCTTCTGTTTGGTCTTAGCCTCTGGCTTATGACTTCTGTTTGGCCTGGACCTCTGGTTCATGGCTTCTGTTTGGTCTGAGCCTCTGGCTTATGACTCCTGTATGGCCTGGACCTATGGTTCATGGCTTCTGTTCTGGTTAATTATATTAGCTTCACTACTATCTATTTATCTTGGCTAGTATTCTACCCAATGGGAGTCCGGAATTCCATTGCTTGGAATGCTATTTAGTTCCCTTTACGTTTTAATGCTTAGAATCACTGATTTTGCTTTGTAATTTTTTTTAGTCTGAAGCTCTTAGATTTACATTTCAATTACCTAAGAAACCTTCCTGTTAGTTGGTTGGGTACCTGATGGTGGGAGTGCACGCTCACTATCGCGTACTTAACAAAATCAGTTCAAGTGTTTTTTATTCTCCGGCTTCAGACACATAAGGGTCGCAAGAAAACAAATATACAGTATGTGTTGTTGTTACTTTGCAGATGATTATGGCCAGTCTGAGGATGACGGCCAGTCTGGTGATAGTGGACCTAGTGATGACACAAGGCAAGATGCGGTCGAGGACGCCCCGCTGTCAGGAACGGCCGTCTTAGCGAAACCTCCTGCTCCAAAACCTGGTACAAGCGGTGCACTATAAAAGACAGCGCGCCTTTAGCAACGGGCTCCTAGTCCAAAACCCTAGTTAATGACCCTAGTCCCTAATTAATGACACCACTCAGATCCAGCCTGTCCCCTTGCTGTCCTCTCCCAGCGACGCCCTAAGCCGAGGTCCGTACCCCGCAGGGGGTGCCCTTAGCGTGTAGTCGTTTAGTTAGTAAGTTTTTTATGCCCTGGTTGGAGGCCTTACACTTAAGGCACCCACAGGATTGTCCGGTTAAGCAGACGACAACCCCTCTAGGTTGAACTGCGAGATGCCATTTCGAAAAAAAAAAAAAAAAGCAACGGGCTCACTCGATTATCGGTCGGCAACGGTTGAACATCGCTACCCTCGTTTGTATTTTTATATTCAGTCGCTATATTGTTATTTTGCTAATCAATTTATATCATTTGCAGTAATTAGAGTTCGGATGTCTTATTTTTAAAATTATCTCTGTTGTGATTTTGGTTATTAAACTTTGATTGTTGATTAAATAATTAAGGAAGTAATTGTGCGTTATTTAAAAAAAAAACTGTCCTCACTTCTGGTTTCTAAGAAATGATAATCACCAACTTAATTTAGAATTACACAAATTTATTGTAGATGTCCAACAAACTGCATGGGCTAATACACCCGAGAAAAAAAGAACTGTTAAGGTTAATTCTTATCCAAAAAAAATAACAGATCTGATCAGAGAAAAGAGAACCTTGAGAAAAAAGTGGCAGCGAAACAGGATTTCCCAAGATAAGACACTGTTAAATAGAATAACTTAACAAATTAGGAAGGCAATCAAAAAAGTTCAGGACTAAAATTTAACTAGCCATCTTCTTCAACTGACTAATGATCGATCGACTGATTATTCACTATGGAAAGCCACAAGGAACCAAAAACAACCTATTGCTCACATACCACCAATAAAAGAACTAAATGGACAATGGGCAATAAGTAACGAACAAAAAGCATCAAGGTTTGCCCAACAATTAGAGGACATTTTTACACAAACCGAGAGCGCTGATCAAGATCTCCATTGGGAACAACTACAACAAGTAGACCAAGAGATAAAACTGGTAACACCAAAAGAAGTATCTAAAGAAATCAGAGATCACATCACCCCAAAAAAATCCCCTGGTTATGACCATATTACAGGGGAAATCCTAAAGAATCTGCCAAGAAAAGCCCTGGTAAAACTTACTAAGATACTCAATGCTTCTTTTAGACTAAAGCATGTTCCTGAACTATGGAAGGTTGCAGAAGTGATCATGATCCCCAAATCGGGGAAACCACCTCAAGATGCATCATCATACAGGCCTATCTTCTTGCTGCCAGTGATGTCAAAGCTTTTTGAAAAACTACTTTTAAAACGACTGAAACCTAGTATAGAAAATAGTAATATTATACCAGACTATCAATTTGGATTCAGAGAAAAACATTCAACGATAGAGCAGGTGCATAGAATTACAACAGTAATAATTGAAGAAGCTCTTGAAGATAAGAAAGTATGTACTACTGTATTTTTAGATGTAGCCCAGGCTTTCGACAAAGTTTGGCACAAGGGATTGATTTATAAACTAAGAACTATGTTGCCAAAACAGTTCGCAGATATATTAGAATCATATAGAACTGGTAGAGTCTTTAGAGTAAAGCAAGAAAATGCCTATTCTGAACTAAAAGAAATAAAAGCAAGGAAGTGTTCTAGGCCCGGTCCTGTACCTATTGTACACATGTGATATACCAAAACTAGAAAATGCAACTGTTGCCACTTTTGCTGATGATACCGCAATAATGTCCACAGCATCTAGTCACAAGGAAGCTGTGGTAAAAGTACAAACAGCGATAAATCAATTCTATGATTGGACCAAAAAGTGGAAGATCAAGTTGAATGAAACAAAATCCATTCACATTGAATTCGCTAACAAGAAACCAGAGCACAACCCAGTGTACATAAACAACAAAACTGTACCGTACGAAAATACTGCCAAATATCTTGGTATGACCTTAGACGCAAAGCTTCGCTGGAAAGCCCATGTCAAAAAGAAACGAGAAGAACTAGAAATTCGTTACAGAAGCATGAACTGGCTAATAGGAAGGCATTCCGCGTTGTCAGTTCCTAACAAAATCTTGCTCTACAAATCAGTCCTTATGCCAGTATGAACCTATGGTATACAACTATGGTGTTGCGCCAAACAAAGCAATATAGAAATTATACAAAAATTCCAGAACAAAGTACTCGAGAACATCGTGAATGCGCCTTGGTATATAAGAATTGACGACATCCATCGGGACCTGAATATAGCCTTCGTAAACAGTATAATCCAAAAATATTCAGAAGCTCATGAACATCTGCTTCATCATCATGTTAATGTCGAGGCCATCCAGCTCCTCGATAACACGGACATAGTGAGAAGGCTCCAAAGGACTAAACCTTTTGAGTTAGTGTAGTGTAATATAATTGTGACTTTACCGCGAGTGTAATATAGTACATAGCTATTTATATGGACACAAGAACAAAGTGACTTCGCCTTAATAGACGCTAAGTAAACGCAATGGACGTGCTCTTAAATATAATTATACTTTAAGCAAATTAAGTTAGATTAAAATTGCTTATAAGCCTTATTAGGCTAGATCGTATTATAAAAAAACAAAAAAAAATGAATTATCAGGTCACCAACTTATATTTTCATTCATTTTGTAATTACTGACAAAAATTGAGATCATTGACTCCAAATTTCCAATGCGTCCTCTTAAGGATCAAATTCTGGGAAGCATACGACCAAGGCAATAAGTCGTCCCTAAGTCGTACAGGCCCCTAACCCCTACTGCCATCTTTGGGAAAACTCCTGGAGCGCCTTATCGTTCCACGTTGTGTCCATGTGCTACCTTGGTTTGGTCTTAGAGAGAAATTTTTCATTCATAGATCATATAAATACTGTCGGTGAAAAAGCTAAAAAGAACTTTTATGCCTTAACGAGAATATCCAAATCTACGTGGGGTCTGTCATTTATAACTTTAAAGACCATTTATGGGGCTACTTACTTGTGGTGTATGTGCTACCGGGCACCTTTTGGGCCGATAGGGCCACCATAGGAGCAGTACGACGTAAATTGCTTCAAAGCAAGCGTTTGGCTTTGATATTCTTATGCAAAGCGTATAGGATGGTTAGTACAGAAGCCTCACCGGTACTTGCAGGTGTACTTCCAGTCGATCTTGAAGTGCAGCGACAGGCTGCAATGTACTATAACGCGCGTGAGATCACGGACGCAGACTTTTTAACCCTACGAGACCGTGACAAGATTTCTAGATTATTCAAACCACAGACCGACGTCTGGGAGGAACTTTTGTCTGAATGGCAATGTAGGTGGGATAATTCCAACAAGGGCCGACACCTCCACCAGTTCTTTCCATCCGTTCGTGAGCGGCTGGCCAGGACATGGTTGGAAGTTGATCACTGTGTTGCCCAATTTCTCACCGGTCAAGGTAACTTTAAGAGTAAATTATTTTCCTTCAAGCTTGTTGACTCGCCTCTTTGTCAATGTCTTATCTGACTGCGAATATGAACAATCAGCACATCACATTATATGGGAGAAAGACTGCAGTCTTTGGCAGAATTAACGCAATATTATGTTGGATAGTGTACAGGTCCGGAGTTATTTCCTATACATACCTTGTGGAAACTAGAACAAATTTCCGTGCGTTCAAGCGTTTTTGCCATACCTATTATTGGAATCAAATATAACAGCTCACAACTTAGGACCCATTAATGTTAATATTTATCCGTGGTGCTAGGCAACTGGGCCTATCCCAGTTGTAAACGTCCCTTTGTGCCTATTGGCCTTGTTTCGTTCTGTCTCCTGCTGATATGGAGGGAAGTGGAAATTACGGTTTTTTCCTATTCCTCCACTATACTTTGTAACATTAATTGTTACATGTCTTAATTCTTAATAATATATAATAATAATAAAAAAAATAAACATAAGAAAGTTATTTCCAATAATATTATTTATAAAAAAAAAACTATTTACAATATTAAAATAAAAAATAAACTAATAATGAACGCATCAAATCAGACTTCTGGCCAGCTACAGTTTATCACCACGCATGTTTAAACGAGCGACATATTAGGCACCCAGAAACGAATTCCTTTGTTCTTGGCGCGGGGGCAAGGTCCATAGCGACAGACACTTCCACGTCGCCGCCGGCAGGACGATTCTGGTTGTCGAGGCGAGCGCACGTCAGGCTTTTTCACGGTCCCTAATACGAATTGATATCGTAATCGCGATTAAGTTTTTTTTCGAAGGCGTCCCTACCGCTCCCTCGACATTTAATCGTAATTCAGAAATATACTGAGCAATACTCAACGTTAAAACATATTCTGTGTGTGTGAATTAAACCCCGATTGGGTAAGTGTTGCACAATTATAATTAGCCAGTAGCTTAGCAAACCGTAACGGTTTCTTTCGCGTTGCCTACCTGGTGATCTTTTCATTTGTGTTCTTGCTTATCTTTGTTTCTATTAGACGCTCATTACTTGTTTTCTCTTTGTAGTTCTACCCCACATTTTCAGAATTATATCATTCTTGCATATTATTATTTTATTTCCGTTGTAAATTTCAAATGTTTAAATTAACGGCTAAGTAACCGAAATTATTGTCATCTCCGGTATCTGATAGTGAACATCCACAGCAACACATCTACATATTAGTGCTTCCCTATTCAACGTTGCTGTGGGTGCTCACCGTCTACGATACGTCTATAATCTTAGAAGATTCCATTTTCTTGGTTCACGGAGTTCCTCAAACAATCTTTTTGGACAATGGGACGCAGTTTATAAGTTCGTCTACTGACGCGCTATTTAAAAAATATAAAATACCTAACGTTTTTTTCACGCCGAAGTACACACCACAAGTCGACACGGTAGAACGATACAACAAAACTATTGTCACTAGTTTGTCTACGTTTGTTGGAAACGATCATAGATCCTGGGACATCTCCATCCCCAAGGTTCAGTTTGCGATAAACAATTCCGTCAATGAAGCCACCGGTTATACACCGTCATTTTTAGTTTACGGTAGGGAATTAGTTTTATGCGGATCGCACTATACTGATAACGACCTGGGCGATGAAGTGTTGTTCCTTCCTCGCGACTTATACGCTGAAAACTTAGGGTGTCTTCGATCGATATTCAATGATGTGCAGGCTTCGATATGGCACGCACATGAAAAGAATACTGCACACTACAACCTACGTAGAAAGCCGGCTGAATTTAATGTAGGAGACATAGTCTATAAGCGCGCATTCGTATTAAGTAACAAAGACAAGTATTTTAGTAAAAAGCTTGCACCCAAGTTTATCAAATGCCGTATAATAGAAAAACGGTCTCCACTTGTCTTTGTTCTGGAAGATATGTCAGGAAAAAATATAGGCGTCTGGCATATCAAAGATTTAAAAAACATTAAGTGTAGTTAAATGTTGTGTAGTTAAGTGTAGTAAAGTGTTTTTTTTAATATTGTAGGAGTTGAGACAGTTCACCTTTAAATTAACTTCTTACGACTAGCATTAGTTTTCTGTGCGATAAATCACAGATAACTTGTTTACGTAAGGTCGCGTCAACATCATTTTATATTGTTGAAGCTATTGTGTAAGGTTGTTTGTTTGATATTGTGAAAGAATTTTGAAAGATGTAATATGAATGTGTAGTGCTAGTGGTAACCTATAGACGAGTTTTCTTTGAGAACAAAACTCTTTCTGAGACGAGGGGGGTAATGTAACATTAATTGTTACATGTCTTAATTCTTAATAATATATAATAATAATAAAAAAAAATAAACATAAGAAAGTTATTTACAATAATATTATTTATAAAATAAAAACTAAAACTAATAATGAACGCATCAAATCAGACTTCTGGCCAGCTACAGTTTATCACCACGCATGTTTAAACGAGCGACATATTAGGCACCCAGAAACGAATTCCTTTGTTCTCGGCGCGGGGGCAAGGTCCATAGCGACAGACACTTCCACGTCGCCGCCGGCAGGACGATTCTGGTTGTCGAGGCGAGCGCACGTCAGGCTTTTTCACGGTCCCTAATACGAATTGATATCGTAATCGCGATTAAGTTTTTTTTCGAAGGCGTCCCTACCGCTCCCTCGACATTTAATCGTAATTCAGAAATATACTGAGCAATACTCAACGTTAAAACATATTCTGTGTGTGTGAATTAAACCCCGATTGGGTAAGTGTTGCACAATTATAATTAGCCAGTAGCTTAGCAAACCGTAACGGTTTCTTTCGCGTTGCCTACCTGGTGATCTTTTCATTTGTGTTCTTGCTTATCTTTGTTTCTATTAGACGCTCATTACTTGTTTTCTCTTTGTAGTTCTACCCCACATTTTCAGAATTATATCATTCTTGCATATTATTATTTTATTTCCGTTGTAAATTTCAAATGTTTAAATTAACGGCTAAGTAACCGAAATTATTGTCATCTCCGGTATCT
Organism: Xestia sexstrigata; assembly: GCA_941918905.2. Taxonomy (NCBI): domain Eukaryota; kingdom Metazoa; phylum Arthropoda; class Insecta; order Lepidoptera; family Noctuidae; genus Xestia; species Xestia sexstrigata. Next base: position 25,798,146 of record OW799201.2, read on the forward strand.
GATAGTGAACATCCACAGCAACACATCTACATATTAGTGCTTCCCTATTCAACGTTGCTGTGGGTGCTCACCGTCTACGGCCAGCGTGTAATACTTTCGCTTATTGCGCATTACAGGGTTTCATGTACACCTTTATTCCCGGCTTCCCCGTGGTGGACAGTAGCGGGACAACCAGCGAACCTACACCAGCAGTTGACCTGGCGATCGACGCGCGAGCACTCGTCTCCTGCAGCGGCCAGTGACGTCAGGGGAGTGCTAGTCCAGTGAGGAGGTTAATCGCTGTATAGTCCCTTACCCAACTTTGATCGACCCTCGTCTGCCTACCGAGTCATTTAATTCATAATAAATGTTCCAGTTTACTGCCTACCTACTTTTTATTTAATATCCTCCTAGGATTACCTGTGCCTAGGTTAGGTAGGATAAGTAGCGTAGCAGTACTTCAGAACCGGGACAACTTTTCTGATTAATTTCGTTGCGGGATCCAAGACAGTTAAATTCATTCTCTGGGACTTCGTCGAGCTTCATTGTCTCGGCGCTTTTCTTGTGGTCGCCACTGTTGATTCTGGCTTTCAGGAGTTACAGTGGTTTGGGAATATAGTGTGACGGGCTTGACCGGGGCAATCCTCTGAACATAACTATGAATATTTATTAAATACATTAAAATATGTGTACCTATAACGTGTAACTGGCGGACGAAAGAGTTTATTTAATAGACGATAAATTTTGAATGGTTTGTAGAACTCGATAAAACCCGGTAAAAAAAATATACCCGGTAACATATCTTTGTACATAACAATTTCAGAAAATATTTATTTTCTTGTTTCATACTTTTTAGGGCGTGATTTTTCAGTAGTCGGATTTTAGTTTTAGAATTTATGTTCATTTACATATTTTACACTTTTCCTGACCTGACTCGCCGCATAACATTTGTGATGTCTGAATACACCCGTTCGCTAATAACACGTTACGAACATTCAATCATGGCGCCAATGTTTACCTAGCGATAGAACGTGCTGTCGTCGGGGACATCGGAGAGCTTTGTGATCGAAGTAAAGCCGGCATGACACGGGCACTCCACGCGAGTACCATCCAATTAGAGATCGAGAGCCTTTGTGGCCTCGCCCTAATAAGATACGCGAGAGCTTCTCAATCTGTTGATTTGTCGTCATCTCGCTGGCGCGGCGCGCTAATAAGTACCATTCGTTATGCAGTAGCTTTCAGGTAAAGGAAGGTCTCTTTCTATATACGTCCAGGTCCACCATTATCATCTACCTAGCCTTTTCCCAACTATGTTGGGGTCGGCTTCCAGTCTAACCGGATGCAGCTGAATACCAGTATTTTACATGGAGCGACTGCCTCGTCCAGGTCCACCGTATGATTTTATTTAAAAAAAAAAGATCGACTGGTGAAATTACTAATTCATTAGTACAGGACATACACAGACAGAACAGGACAGGACATTTAAGTAGGCGAATATATTTAACAAAGTAATTGATCGATAAACAGCTGTCACACTACTCACTAAGATTTACGCACGATGCTTATTAACTAGTAAACAATAAGTTTGCATCCAGTGAAAAGCCTAAAAATGTTATTCACAGTTCTACTTTGTCTGGCGAAGCACGGCGTAGAAAGTGTATGATGACTTTATTATCTGAAAAAGGAAATAAAATGTTCAAAATTAAACAAGTCAATAGAATTATAGAATTCGCTAGTTGTGAGCTATGCTGTTGTAGGTATGCACCTTGACGAAAGTGTCGAGTGAGAGCGGGATGACGAGGCCGGCGGCGGGGCGCAGCGGGCGCTTGGCGCGCTCCATAACGAGCACCAGCGAGCGCTGGAACGACAGCCGCGCGCGCCGCCACTCCATGCAGTACAGCGACTGCGACACGCGCGCGCTCTGCCAACACACAACACGCGTCACAAGACCGCACACAACGGCCCACAGTGGCCTGCCCCTCTAGGTTATGTTACCTCGTCAGTGACCTCGTTGCCGTAGTAGCAGTACAGGAACAGTTCCGTCAAGATGCAGCAGATGAATAGAGTCATCGACGCGAACTCGACGCTTAGCACGTTCAACTAAATACAAATGAATATCAATCACAATCGGTAGAAGCTTCTCATTAACTTATCAGAATAATAACAAAATAATACTCACACTGACTATCTTGTAGGCAGCCATACACAAGATCCAACCACCGATGCCGAACTGAATCAAGATCGCCGTGCCGAAAATGTCTTGCAACATCTTAGCAGTCCTGCACAATGCTCACAGGTTACTCAAACGTGCCTACTTGCACGTAATCATACAGGACCGTCAGTGCGAGACCTACCCGGTTATTTTATCGTAGTGCAGCAAACAGTCTCGGAACAGGCGCGCGAGCACCGCGTCGTAGTGCTCCGGGCTTGTGCGCGTGAGCTGCGCCGCGTGTTGTGGCAGACGCTCGAAGTTCATCCTGTAACATTCAAATGCCGACGCTCGCATTCACACACAACCTTGTCGACAAAATACACACATCAAAAGTATCTAGGGATCAACATACACACATCAAAAGTATCTAGGGATCAACATATATTTTTGCAATAACTTTTCTCCTGATTGATATTAATTAAAATTTTCTTTAAGGATTCATCAAATAAAGTGTTTTCGTTTGTCACAGTAACGATAAACCAAGTCACCTTTGCATTAATAAAGAAATTTGCCATTTTCCTAATAAAGGGATTTTTGACATTTGAACCACTAACATTAAAGTTCGAAAAAAAGACTGAAATAACAGTTTTCTTTAAAATTTTATTGGGTAACTTAAACAATTAATAATCCGTGTTTCTACCGCGAACACTAACAACACAAGAACATCGGTTTGGCATACTCAAAATGAGTTCATCCAAATCACGCTGTGGAATGGCCGCCCATGTTCGTTGCAACAACAAAAAAAGGTCTTCTTGCGACTGGATACCCTCCATATTCGGCAGAGCTCTTCTCTGTAGCATATCCCATGCATGCTCAATCGGGTTCAAGTCTGGCGACTGAGCAGGCCAGGGCAGGACATTGATGTTAGCTGCGGCGAGAGTCTGTCTTACAACTCTTGCGGTGTGCGGTCGTGCATTATCATGCATTAACTGAAATAAGGGACCGATTTGCACTTGTAGAGGAACGATGACGTCTGATACAATCGTCTCAGCATAAATTTGAGCGTTGAGGTTGCCTCTGATCCAAATCAACTCAGTTCTTCCGCCGATCCAAATACCCGCCCATACCATGATGGTTCCACCACTATAAGGATGGACTTCCTGGCAGGATTTTAATCGCTGTTGGCGTCCAGGGGTTCTCCAGTGTCGTATACGTCTTGTATCCGGTCTCATACCAAAACGAGACTCATCAGAAAAGCACACGAAACGCCATTGTTCTTCTGCCCAATTTCTGTGTTCAAGAGCCCATTGATATCGAATCCTACGATTGTGCATTGCTATAGGTGGTACCCGTAGCGGTCTTCGGGAATGAAGGTTCACTTCATGCAAGCGGTTTCTGACTGTTTGGTCGCTAATTAAGTTCCCTGAAGAGTGATGAAGCCTCACGGCTAACATCATGGCGGTTATTGTTGGAGCTCTTCGAGTTAAGATTTGAATGTATCGGTCTTGTCTCCGTGTGGTGCAGCGATACCGTCCTCCATGGCGCTCAGCCACGGTACCAGTGCTTCGGTAACGTGTCCAAAGTCGACTGATAACACTCTGACTTGTATTCAGAGCTAAAGCTACAGTACGTTGCCGGGAACCAGCTTCTATCATTCCCACGGCTCTGAGCATTTCTTCCCTGCTTAAATGACGTCGCCGCTCCATAATAACGTTGGTTTTAATCAGTAGTAGGGAAACAGTAGCACTAATAATGTCTTCAATGCGTTGTATGTTTTTATAGGGAAAATATTGACAGCTTATTTTCATCTTTTACTCGAATTTGATTGAGAGTTCCTGATTCAAATTATGAAATGCACCAAAAAGGATCCATATAAATTTATAAAATCATAAATTTATTACAAAGCCACATCTCAATCTCAAGAAATCCGCATAAAAATGCTTGATCCCTAGACATTTTTGATGTGTGTATATTTTTGCAATAACTTTTCTCCTGATTGATATTAATTAAAATTTTCTTTAAGGATTCATCAAATAAAGTGTTTTCGTTTGTCACAGTAACGATAAACCAAGTCACCTTTGCATTAATAAAGAAATTTGCCATTTTCCTAATAAAGGGATTTTTGACATTTGAACCACTAACATTAAAGTTCGAAAAAAAGACTGAAATAACAGTTTTCTTTAAAATTTTATTGGGTAACTTAAACAATTAATAATCCGTGTTTCTACCGCGAACACTAACAACACAAGAACATCGGTTTGGCATACTCAAAATGAGTTCATCCAAATCACGCTGTGGAATGGCCGCCCATGTTCGTTGCAACAACAAAAAAAGGTCTTCTTGCGACTGGATACCCTCCATATTCGGCAGAGCTCTTCTCTGTAGCATATCCCATGCATGCTCAATCGGGTTCAAGTCTGGCGACTGAGCAGGCCAGGGCAGGACATTGATGTTAGCTGCGGCGAGAGTCTGTCTTACAACTCTTGCGGTGTGCGGTCGTGCATTATCATGCATTAACTGAAATAAGGGACCGATTTGCACTTGTAGAGGAACGATGACGTCTGATACAATCGTCTCAGCATAAATTTGAGCGTTGAGGTTGCCTCTGATCCAAATCAACTCAGTTCTTCCGCCGATCCAAATACCCGCCCATACCATGATGGTTCCACCACTATAAGGATGGACTTCCTGGCAGGATTTTAATCGCTGTTGGCGTCCAGGGGTTCTCCAGTGTCGTATACGTCTTGTATCCGGTCTCATACCAAAACGAGACTCATCAGAAAAGCACACGAAACGCCATTGTTCTTCTGCCCAATTTCTGTGTTCAAGAGCCCATTGATATCGAATCCTACGATTGTGCATTGCTATAGGTGGTACCCGTAGCGGTCTTCGGGAATGAAGGTTCACTTCATGCAAGCGGTTTCTGACTGTTTGGTCGCTAATTAAGTTCCCTGAAGAGTGATGAAGCCTCACGGCTAACATCATGGCGTAATCAACGCATGCAACATCAATGTCCTGCCCTGGCCTGCTCAGTCGCCAGACTTGAACCCGATTGAGCATGCATGGGATATGCTACAGAGAAGAGCTCTGCCGAATATGGAGGGTATCCAGTCGCAAGAAGACCTTTTTTTGTTGTTGCAACGAACATGGGCGGCCATTCCACAGCGTGATTTGGATGAACTCATTTTGAGTATGCCAAACCGATGTTCTTGTGTTGTTAGTGTTCGCGGTAGAAACACGGATTATTAATTGTTTAAGTTACCCAATAAAATTTTAAAGAAAACTGTTATTTCAGTCTTTTTTTCGAACTTTAATGTTAGTGGTTCAAATGTCAAAAATCCCTTTATTAGGAAAATGGCAAATTTCTTTATTAATGCAAAGGTGACTTGGTTTATCGTTACTGTGACAAACGAAAACACTTTATTTGATGAATCCTTAAAGAAAATTTTAATTAATATCAATCAGGAGAAAAGTTGTTGCAAAAATATATGTTGATCCCTAGATACTTTTGATGTGTGTAGCACAAAGCTAACCTGCCTGCTGCGGCTCTGCAGTAAACGTCGCTCTGAATTTTCTACTAAACTGTAAATAATCAGTGAACACACATGGGGGTATTTTAAAAAGCCCTCAGCGAAAGGCATCTATAAATCTTTTGGATCACTGTAAATGGTAAACCGAGTTTATTACAATAGTAAAGGTAGTTGAAAAAATAAAATATAAACCTATTCCCTGAACCTCTGTATCACTACATAATCTTCACTAAATAGTATAAAACAAAGTTGCTTCCCGCTATCTGTCCCTATTGTATGCTTAGATCTCTAAAACTCCGCAACGGATTTTGATGCGGGTTTTTTTAATAGATAGAGTGATTCAAGAGGAAGTTTTATATGTATATGTCATGTATAACTTTTTACGAGAAATAATTAAAAATCAAACGAACTTACCAAGTGAAGTTCGATGATAATTATGTGAACAGGTTCATTCGAAGCGATTTATTTTACGTATTGTAGATGTTCAGAGACGAAATGTGAAATAAAATAAAATAGGTGAGTAATCACAAGTGTTTTTTATTCCAACTATTTATCATTGAATCGGGGGGCACGGCAGTGCCCCCGCCAAGTCGAGCGCGAAGCAAACACTGCCGTACCATCCTTTACTGGAACCATTTCGCCGCATTTTCAGGCCCCTATTTGAGAACCTCTGGATAAGACTAGAAAGCAGAAATTTACGTCATCCAGTAAGCTATAATCACATACTTAAAATCCAAAAATTAAAATTTCAAGTCTGTAGGTCATTTAGTCCCGAAGTTAAGCGAAAGCAAAGTTTCGCATTTATGACACTCACTCACTCACTCACTCACTCATGATCATCAGAATAGAACTAGTACTTCCCATAAACTCAGAGAGCTGAAATTTGGCACAGAGTTAGGGTTTAATGGCCACATAAAGGGAAAACTATAAAACTAGGATAATCGAAGATCTGGAGTACCTGGTGACCCTGATTAGAAAACACAAGAGCCCAACCAAACTATTAGAGATCGACATACCGCCTTCACAAAAAATATTCAACTTGGTGGGCCGCTCCATTTGATGTCAAAAATCGAAGGTCTGAAGTATCTGATGAAGAACCCTCAGCTGGTCTCAGCTGTATTAGAGATATGGTAATGCCCCCTTCTACTATTGGTACATAAAAAAATCGACTGTCATTGCAAAAATCCAGCGTAGTGGGATACATCTTCTAATCTAATTTAATCTATCCTATAGCGTCCCACTGCTGGGCGAATGCCTCCCCTTCTGCTTTTAATACGCATTTAAATAAAATTAAAGGAAAACTCCGGACTAGACTGGCTTTTATATTTATACTTACAAGTTTACAAGAAGAAATTGTCGAACGATTAACTTTATTCTACTCGAACATTACAACAACAACAACAACAAAAACAGCCCATAACGTCCACTGCTGGACATAAGCCTCTCCCATGATGGGAGGAATTTGCCGTAATCTCCACGCTTGGCAGGCGGATTGGAGATCGCAGTGATGAAAGACTAACAGAAAACGCTGCTGCCCATTCTCTGGTCTACGGAGGCGCAAGGTGTTCTGCCTCAGACATTAGTCGCCCTATACGACACCCGTGAGTGTAACGGGTTGATTCTATTCTACTCTGCCGGATACCACACGGCTTAACATTACACAAACATTACACAAATGAAATAAACAAATTACACTAAAATATTAATTTCGCTCAAAATTTGGTCAAAATATAAAGCATTGGACTAAGAGTGGCGGTGATACCCGCACACGTCGCTAGATAGCGCTGACTGTATTTTAAAACGCGCTTACGTTTGTTTTTCCGATAACCTTATATGGCGAAGTGGCAACCGGCCGCGTTACAGTCGTTTACGACATTCTTCTACTGCGCTTGAAAACGTTTGATAGAGATTAGGAGGGATTTATTTGCATTTCGTTGATTTCGCTTATTATTTCGTGAGGTTTGCTAAGGTTAATTAGCAGGTTGTTATTATAACAATTCGAAGATTTAAATAGGTTAGGAATTTTATGATTAGTAACGGATTACTGATTAATCTGAGATCATACTAATGGATTGGTTATTGGTAATCTGAGATCATACCCCGGGCATACGTGTAAAGAGAATGAATAAAGTGAATACGAAAAACTGTTGCTACTGTACAAGAATCAGAACCGAAAAAAAAGAAAAGAAAGATTTGTAATTATAAAAAAACTACTCCTAAAATCCCTCCCGCCCTTACTTTGATTACTCCTCCTCTCCTCCGGTGGCACTCTCCCCTGCTACGAAGGTGGGTAAGTGTTCAGACACACTTATCCACATAAACTGGTGTACCATTGAACGACCAGTTTATTGTTATTCTGGTTGTTTATTATTGTAAATTTAATTTAATACTAATATTAGGCTAAGTTAAACTACTACTAACAATATATGAATGTAATTCTGAAAAAAAATATTTGAATTTGAATTTGAAAAAGAATCAAACTGTGTCAAACAAGAAAATCTAATAAAATAAATCAATATGCCCACGTTTCTACAAAAAGAAGTGAAATCCCACCAAAAACACTGTAAAAAACTAGCCAAGTCTCGATGAAGCTGCTTGTTTATCTCTAAAAAGTAATGAAATGAAGACAAAGTCGTGCCAAGTCTAAGATTCCTTACTGCGATTTCTTTATTATTATAGTTAATGTTGTGTGACTTGGCCGTTGAAGGGTACATAAGGGTACAAAACCAGGTGCTCCATGACACCATTGCACCAATCTGTCACCAGAGCCGCTACCCATTGACGATAGAAAATTGCCACTTGGAAAACGTTGATTCAATAACCAGTCAATTGTAGGCTTGATAAAGCTGCGTATTTCAATAATACTTATGTATAGGCGAGCCTGAATCAAACAGTAAAAAAAAAAACAGTACAGACGGACTTCTAATCATTGATAGAAGTCCGTCTGTACGTCTGTTTTATGTTAGATCGGTGGTCGATTTGACGCTCCAAAAAGAAGAGAGCAGAAGTGTGTTGCACAACCAACAACAGCCTAAAATGAGACACTAGCGTCCAATTACCAATACCAGTATGGGCTATTACCTCGCTTAACAAACATAGGTAGTTACAATAGATATAACATTACGTGTAAACAAAATTGACTTGTACCCACTAACGTACAAAGAATGTTCAACGGCCAAGTCACACAACATTAACTATAATAATAAAAAAAAACGCAGTAAGGAACTTTAGACTTAGCACGACTTTGTCTAGATTTCATTATTTTGTAGAGATAAACAAGCAGCTCCATCGAGACTTGGCTAGTTTTTTACAGAATGTTTTTGGTGGGATTAACATTAATTTACATAATTTCTTAATCTACTAATAGGTATTTGTTACAGATTATGACCTCCTGCAAGTACTGTAGTGGCGAACAGGTGAGGATTGGTTACAACATGCCTATTATAATGTTTTGCGAAAACAGAAGATGATTCACTCCATCCCGGCAGTTTTTCTAATTATGTCAATATTGACTCCAAATCTTTTGGCTGAGGATGTGGCTGCATGACGAGTGCTGTGTGCACTAAATATGGACGTGTCTATACTGCTACTGTGAAGTGTATCTTTTATCTTTTGAATGTTTGTGTGATGAGCATGGACATTTGTTTCCGAGTCAAGGATGTTTATATGTATTATTAGAAGAAAAATTCAATCAGGAATAGCAACACCGCGGCTGGCTATATAAGGAAGGCGGCTGGCGGCACTCGCCCTTTTTGCTCATCGGTCGTCAGAGTGCAGAAGCTCTGCCCGAACTACTAGCGATTGTCATTATTTCAAATTGTTCATTCTGTTTGCTATTTTTATTTAAATTGTAATTTGTTTGGCCGAAGGCCATTAAAATCTTTTTGAATAATCATTTTGTGTTTCTATTTGTAAGATCAGAAGTGGGATTCGAAGGCTGAAAAGCCGCTGAACGGCCTACATTTCTGGTTTTATAAAGGAAATCTTAGTATTCTTCCACCTCCACGTGGTTTGATTATTTTAATATTCGGGTGGAGCTTTTGTACGCACGATGCCTGCCAACAATCAACGCAGCAAACAAAAGCGCCGTGGGCGAACTCCTTCACCCAACCCGATGGAAGAGATCCTGAGGAGGCTGCGCGTGTTGGAGGACCAGCCCCGTGCGTCTGTGGAGACGCAAGCCATTGCAACCACCCGCGCTGGCCCTAGCCGCGCCGTTGAGCTGCCTAACACGACACCATCGGCATCAGAGCTTGCGGCGTCTACACCGCCGTGCGAGCTCGTGTCCGCGCAAATGGGGATGCCGCCGCCGACTCCACACACTAGCAACATGGGATCAACGCAGTCTGAAGACGTGGTGACGAACGCTGCAGAACGTCTTTTGACCGCCATCAGCTGTGCTCAGGTCAGATCCAACCGATATTTTGTCTCTGATTTTGATCCGAGTGTTCATGACTTCGACACGTGGTGCGGTGAAGTAGAGAGAGCCCGTATTTCAAACTCTTGGGACGACAGAGAATGCCTTGCTCGCGTCGGACATTGTCTCAAAGGCGAATCTCGCACCTGGCTTAGCCAATGGACAAGCAATATTCGCACGTGGTCCAATTTCAAATTGGAACTAAAAGCGCTGTGCCCACGTTCCGTCGATGTCGCGAACATTCTTTATGATGTTATGCGGACAGAGTCCGATAAATACTCCACATACGCTGAGTACGCTCGTAAATCGCTTTTAAAGTTACGCATAGTTAAAGGTTTAAGTAGCGAGCTGCTCACTGCTATTATTATTCGTGGAATTTCAGATCCACAAATTCGCGCTATGGCTACCAACGCTAAATTATCACCTGATTCTATAGTGGAGTTTTTATCGAGCTTTGTTAAACCTTCCAACAGCAATATTAAGAAGGTGTATTCTAATAGTAATCGATCTGATAGGTCTCTCAACAGTAGTAACTCAAATCGCAAACGTCAATATGATTCTAAAGATTTAAAATCAATAAAATGTTTCCAGTGCCAACAATTTGGTCATAAGAGTGTTAATTGTAACAAACGGTCAAATAAAACCTCGAGTAATAGCGACGAAAAAGCAATCGCGTTACCGACGACGTCTCGCGGCGATCCGTTGAAGTGTACATTCTGCAAAAAAGTAGGTCATTCCGAGGATACTTGTTTTGCTATGGAACGCGCAAAATCTCGAAATAATAATGGTGTCAATTTTTGTCGCGAAATTACGGGTAGTTATAAAAATCGTGATGTGATTACTGCTGTCATAATGGGAATACCGTTAGACGTACTAATTGATAGTGGTTCATGTATTTCCTTAGTTTCGAAAAATGTTGTTAAATATTTCCCGTGTCAATTAAAGCCTACTAATCAGTTATTATGTGGCTTGGGCGGTACGGAAATTAGATCGGAATCATTTGTGACATTACCCGTTGAGTTTTGCGACATCACAATAGAAATAGATTTTTGTGTTGTAGATGGCGATAATTTGAATGTACCCGTCATTATCGGTACAGATGTACTGAATAGGAAAGGTATTACCTATGTTAGGACCGGTGATTGCCAACGTATAGTTCGTAGTTTAGTGACTGTAAACAATGTTATGCAAGTAAACACGATTTCTTTGTCCGATCAAGTTAATACGTCAATATCTGGAAATAATAAGGAACGGTTACTAGAAATCCTCACCAAGTATTCTGAATTCTTTTTAAGTGGTACCGCGACCACAACTGTGAAAGATAGTGAGATGCATATCAAGTTAACAACTGATGTGCCCGTGTATTACAGACCCTACAAATTATCGCATGACGAAAAATTAAAAGTACGCACTATAGTCAAGGATTTGCTCGATAAAGGAATAATTCGCGAGTCCGATTCAGAGTACGCTAGTCCGATCCTATTAGTAAAAAAGAAGGATGGTTCTGATAGAATGGTCGTGGACTACCGTGCACTGAATCGATTAACTGTCAAAACTAGATATCCACTCCCCTTGATCAACGACTATATAGATAGGTTAGGTAATGCTCGCTGGTTTAGCTCTCTAGATATGGTTTCCGGCTTTCATCAACTTAGAGTTGCTGAAGAGTCCATTCATAAGACGGCATTCGTTACACCAGAAGCTCAGTATGAATATTGCAAAGTACCTTACGGTTTAGCAAACGCACCGATTTTCTATCAGAAAACTATCTCTAAAACGCTTAAATCCTTCATTGATGCTGGAAAGGTCATGGTCTACATTGATGACGTGTTAATACTGACGGACGGGATTGACGAAAACCTCTTTTTATTAGATTCGGTTATAAAAACGTTAACTGAAGCAGGTTTTTCAATTAATCTTAAGAAATGTACTTTTCTTACCAATGAAGTAGAATACCTAGGTAGGGTTATAAAAGATGGTCAGGTTAGACCGAGCAATTATAAAATTGATGCATTGGTTAAATCACCGCGACCGAGCAATGTTAAACAGGTCCGCCAATTTCTTGGCATCGCAGGATATTTCCGAAGATACATTCCTAATTACGCGATTAAGACTGCACAAATCGCCGCCCTCACTAGAAAAGCCGTAATCTTTAATTGGAGTAATGAACATGAAAATGCACGTCAAGATATAATTTCTTATTTAACCAATGAACCAATCTTAGCTATATTCGATCCTGAATTGACAATTGAGCTGCATACAGATGCCAGTTCTATCGGTTACGGCGGAATCCTTTTGCAAGTACACAAAGACGGCCGTAGGCGGGTAGTTGCTTACTTTAGTAAGTTGACCGCTGGTGCGGAATCAAAATATCACAGCTATGAGCTGGAGACCCTCGCGGTAGTAAAATCATTACAACATTTTAGGCAATATTTAATTGGTAAATCTTTTAAAATAATCACAGATTGTAATGCATTAAAAATGACACAACGTAAGAAGGATCTCCAACCCAGAGTTGCAAGATGGTGGATATATATGCAGGATTTTGATTTCTCTCTAGAATACCGTAAAGGCGCACTAATGCCGCACGTAGACTATTTGAGTAGGAATCCAGTCAATATTAATGTTGTTCAAAAACCAAAAAATTGGGCTCAAGTGGCACAGGCAGGTGACGAGGAGACATTAACGTTACTTGAAAAATTAGATAACGGAAAATTAGATAATACGCGTTATGTAAAACGTGATGACCTCTTGTACTATAAGTATGACGTCACGGGTGAGCAAGCGCGATTCTTATGTTTTGTACCAAAGGCATTTCGCTTATGTTTATTACGCGTTTTCCATGACGAGCATGAACACATTGGTGTAGACAAAACCGTTGATCTGATCCTGCGACACTTTTGGTTCCCCGGTCTTAGACAATTTGCCAGGAAATACGTCACGCACTGCGTAGTGTGCATTTCACATAAGCAAGTTCCTCGCGCACCTTTGCAACCAATATCCTCTTGGGAAAAGGCTCCGGTACCATTTGATACAATTCACGCGGATGTACTTGGACCACTGAGACAAAGTGATGGTCATACATGCACTTATACAACATGTACTTATCGTAGTTGAAGCGTATACTAAATATTGCTTACTTTATGCCTTACCGAGACAAGATTGTAGCGAGTTGAAACGCGTCATGACCCAAATAATTTCACTGTTAGGCACTTTTAAAAGACTAGTGTGCGATAGAAGCCGTATGTTCGATAACCATGATTTTATTAATTGGAGTTCTAATTACGGAATCGAAGTGCATTTTATTACTCCTGAAATGCATCAGGAAAACGGACAAGTGGAACGTTATTGTCGCACAGTTTTAAACATAATAAGAGTTGAAGTAAATTATAACGAAAATGATTGGTCTAAAATATTATGGAAACTGCAATTGGTTTTAAATGTCACTAAGCATAGGACTACTCAATATTCACCATTAAATCTCCTTATTGGCACTGATTCCACTACACCATTAATAAACTCTTTGATTAAAGATATAACTTACGAAGGGTCGAATCCAAACCGTAATGCAATTCGCGAGATCAGACGGCAACGTGCAGAAGGACTTATCCGCGAAAACAAAGACAAACAAGACTCTTACGTAAATAAAAATAGGAAACCGCCTAAAAAGTTTCAAGTTAATGATTTAGTACATGTGATTAAGAGCTCTCAAAGCACCGGAAAGCTGGATAGCGGTATGAGAGGCCCTTATAAAGTTACTAAGCTCCTCCCTAACGATAGGTATGAGGTCCAATTGTTAGCCGGAGTTTATGGAAAGACTAGTCAGGCAGCTGCTGCATACATGGTGTTATGGAAGGGTGAATGGACACCCGAAACATGTGCTGCATTTTTTGTAGGTACTTGTTGTACGATTGCTGTTATGCTTACTTTGCTAGCTTTTATGTCTACTAGTCTTTTCCCTATTCCGAGCTAGATTATGTACCAAACAAGCCCTTATTTATTGTGTTGTGTTCAGTGGAAGAGACCCGTGTAAATCCTGTGCGCCTGGTATTGGGTTGACCCTGACACTGGTGGTTTCTGGGGTGAGTCGGTGGCGCAACCGACAACAGACCTGTGTAAATCCAGCCCTTATTAGGTATCTGGGGTGACCTACTAGAGACTGATGTAAATCCTGTTTGCGCACGAGAGTATGTGCGGGGTATTCGGTTGCGTGGGAACAGACCTGTGTAAAACCTATGTGATTTGTAACGCTAGTGTGTAGCGTTTATTACTGCTCATGTTGACTTGTTTGGCTAATTGGTACATAATCTGACGCTTTCATGCACTATATGAACTTAGACCAACTGTTGATACACGATGTAATAAGTATGATTCTTAGAATGTGTGTATCTTCTCAGAGACTGATGATGATGACGCCGGGCAGCCGTTGGACGCGGAGGGTGTTGCTGGACCATCCTCGAGTTCCTGCTGAGGGCTTCGAGCACGCAGCCCCGTCAGGAGAAGCCGTATTAGAAGAAAAATTCAATCAGGAATAGCAACACCGCGGCTGGCTATATAAGGAAGGCGGCAGGCGGCACTCGCCCTTTTTGCTCATCGGTCGTCAGAGTGCAGAAGCTCTGCCCGAACTACTAGCGATTGTCATTATTTCAAATTGTTCATTCTGTTTGCTATTTTTATTTAAATTGTAATTTGTTTGGCCGAAGGCCATTAAAATCTTTTTGAATAATCATTTTGTGTTTCTATTTGTAAGAGTATAATAAGTATGTATTTACAAACAAAAAGTATCTGTGTAGTATATCAACTATCTGGTGTCCACGACACAAGCCTCGTAGCTTTGTGTGGCACTAGATGGCGCTGTGTGTAATGTCCAGCGATATTTATTTATTTATCCAGGGACTAAAGTGCTTGTGATAAAACTTTTGAGTGTGGTTTTTTTGTAACTTATAAATAAATAATCATTTTTGCGAAGCGGTTGAGTGTTATTTACGTAAACCTCTAAGCATCTAGCGGGACAGATCTGAGGACGAGTATCGAAAAATAGTAATCATAAGACTGGTTGTGAAGAATTAGGTTTGGATGTTTTGATCAAATCAGGTATTTTTATAATTATGCCAATAGGAGAATTTACATTACTTAATTTTATGAATGAAAAGGTTTGAACGCGGTGCGCAGTCACCAAAGCCAATATAGTTATAGTCTTTTTGGAAAGAGTTTCCAAAGCAAGGTCTGTGTTAGGCCATATTTGAGCTGACTAATTTAAAACTGTGGTTGGATCCCACGTCAAATTATATTTGGATTACTGGGCCTTAATCTGTAAACTCCCTTTATAAATCGCTTAACTCGATCATCGTTTGCCACATTACTTAACAATAAGGACAATGCGAATTTATATGAATTGATTGTACCGTATTTTGCCCCTTTGTCTAAAATTGTTGTAAGAAAATGAATGACTACAGGAACTGAAACCGAGGAATAATCATAACCATGTTTATTACAATATTTTAACCAAGATTTTATACAAACATCATATTGTTTATATGTAGAATCAGACAATGATGATAACATGATTCTAATAGATTTATTAGATAAATATCTTTTTAATCATGTTTGCCTGAAAGCTTCGCGGCAATCAATGTCAGGGTGCGGTGTAGATTGTGAGGCGTTCTGAAAGGAGAAGTTAACAAATTTATGTGAGCTTCAAAATAGATTGGTTTGGAACCAAGCAATTTTTGGAAAACAGGAACCTAAGGTTGTGTTGGCCAATATGGTACAACTACTATGCCATTTGCTTTTTCGTTAATATTTTTTTTGCATTGTCTTTGTGATAAGTGAAAACGGTGGAAAGGCGTAGAATAGTTTATTTTTCCATGAAATGGTGAAAGCATCGATTACATAAGCGTCAGGGTCGTTTTTCCAAGTTATGTGCCTGCGACACTTGGCATTACACCTACTCGCGAAAAGGTCTATGTCTGGGTGTCCAAAACAAGATGTTATTTGGTTGAATGCATTGTTATTAAGTTCCCATTCAGTATCCTGAAATTTCATGCGCGATAATCGATCTGCTTCATAGTTATCTTTAGTATTTATGTAAGAAGCAAAAATAGTTATTCTACGCCTTTCGCACCACTGCCATAAATTTCTTTAGTAATACTATGTAAATGTTCAAACTGTATACTGCCCATGCGATTTTTTTTAGAGAATGGTTTATTTTGCACTGTGCCAGTCTATAATTGGATATTGCATTACTGCGTGGGGTGGTGCATCAAAAACCAACTTGCTGAGAGCTGAGAGAGCTCAAAGAGCTGTACTAAAGGTTATGTGTAAAAAACCATACCGATATCCAACTAAACAACTCTACGAGGACTGCGAGGTCTTAACTGTTAGACAACTGTTCATTCTGCAGTCAGCCCTCAGGACTCATAGATCCATGCCCAAATCAAATCGTAAAAAGCGCATAAATGTCCCTTCAGGCGTTAAACATAAAACCTCTTTTGCTCAACACCAATTTTACGTTATAAGTAAGTATTTATACAAAAATCTGCACAAAAAGCTAAACATACTGGATTTAAATAGATATACGTTAAGGAAAGAATTAAGTAAATGGCTATTACAACAGGACTATGTGGCAACAGAGAATCTGCTAGCTTACATCTTATAATATAATATAATATCATATATGTACTCATAGATCACATCTCACACTTTACATCGAATTATTATATATTCATTACTTTCACGGAATCACTTCCCCCCTACACACACACCTTCACAGTCACATACCACACACACCCACACACCCCTACATATACATACATACACATGCACACTGCATGTCTCCTCATTCACACTCCTTGTGTTACGGATTAGTTTTTGTTTCACTTGTTTCTGGTTGTGAATATTAACAGAATCCACTTGCCTGAACCCTATCTTTTAAGATACAGTCCTAGTTTAAAAGATAGAGTCTTCTATTGCATCATAATGTAAATATTATTTTTAAACAATGTATACAGTGCAAACTGCTATGTTTTTTTGAGAAATAAATACTTATTATTATTATTATTATATAACTGATATCATTCCAAGGATTCTTGGATATTCCATAACTGCCTTTAATAGTCTTGTGAAAACATAAGGTGCAGTGCATAAACCAAACGGAAGACAGTTCAATTCATAAAGGGTATTAATGTATTTAAAACAGAGATATTTTCGGTGAGATTTATGTACGGGAATTAAGAAATAAGCATCTTTTAGATCTATTGATGCCATATAAGAATTTTTTGTTACAAGCTTTGAGGCTGTATGATAATCTTCCATCTTGAAATGTTTGGTTTCTACGAATTTGTTTAAACATTTAAGGTTCAATATAAATCTCTTGTCGCCGTTTGGTTTTGGCACTAAAAACACACTTGAAATAAATTCTCCTTCAATAGGATGACAATGAGATATTGCACTCATATCTAATAATTTTTTGATTGAATTATCAAAATCTTGGGCTTCTTTCATGTTTTTAGGTAACACATTAAGAGAATCAGTGCGATATGGTGAACATTTAAAAGGTATTTGGTACCCTTTTATCCAGGATAGAATCGTTTTGTCAGTAGTGATAGCTAACCAATTTTTTAAAAAATACTGAAGCCTGCCAGCGGTTAGTACCTGTTCAGTTACTTCCGATGCGGTGGCCTCGTCGGGGACGAGTAGCGGCGCGAGCTGCCGCTGGGTTGCAGGCGTTGCGGTGCGGGTGGTGGCGGCGGCCGATACGCAGGACGAGCAGCTCGCCTCGTATTGTTCTGCTTGTTGACCGTCTTGCGGTGCTGAGGGTTGTAGTTTAAATTACCTCTATTTGGACCTTTCGGAATAACTTTGGGCTTGTTTATTTGGGCGTATTTCAAGGCATCTCCCGATTGTTGTATGGTCATGGCGGTCTTAACCTTGTCCGTAACATTTTCTCCAAATAATAAACTGCCTCTTTTTGTTTTAAGCAAGGTGTCCTTTAAATTTATATTAATAGACGAAATCAAGAAGTTACGTCTTGTTTTTGTTTCACAAAAATGAGTGTCACACAATATACGACAAGCGTCACTAATGTGCTTCAAAAGTTTTTGTTTGGACGTTTCATTGGAAATGATCATGTCAGTAGCGGATGCTAAGGCTGACAATGCTACACCAAGCTGATTTTGCTTGTACATGAGTGTCGAATCTCTTTTAACTAGAACATCCTGCAGAGCTGCCTTTACTTCCGGGTTGAGAGCTGGCGCCAGCAGTAGGTCACAGTTGTTAGACACGGAATAACTTTTTGAAAGATTTTTCCTTTACATCCTTAGCCAAGCCTCTGAAAAGGATGTCTTGCCAACGATTGGCAATGTCCTTGTGAACAGACGGACCCATGGATATGTCCATTTTAGGAGCATCGCCGAGTAATTGCAGGGTGTCTTCATCCTAGTCTTGGTCTTCCATCACTTCTGGCTGTGCTTCTGCTGAGATGCCGGGTGTAGGCGACGGAGGCGCGGTGTATAGCGGTGGTAGAGCTGGTGGTGGTGAAGCAGGGCACGGAGAACAAGCACGTGACGAGGCATGTGAGCCACGTGACGGTGCACGTGGCGAGCCTTGAAGCGGCGAAGCGGTTACTTGAAACGAGCAGGCTTCCTCATTTTGTGCCATATCAAAGTCCACATCTAGTTGATGGTGCG
Organism: Xestia sexstrigata; assembly: GCA_941918905.2. Classification (NCBI taxonomy): domain Eukaryota; kingdom Metazoa; phylum Arthropoda; class Insecta; order Lepidoptera; family Noctuidae; genus Xestia; species Xestia sexstrigata. Next base: position 25,816,911 of record OW799201.2, read on the forward strand.
AAAGATCTGCGAATAACGTTTCTTTTTAGAATATGTCCGGTAATAAACGCGCAATATTTATCACTTTTTAACGTGACAGAGGAAACCCAAGCTTGGTAGCCACGCATCACTTAATAAGCACTGATTATGTGACAGTATCAGCCCCAGTATGGCAGTACGCATCACTTTATAAAATGACAGAGGAGACCCAATCTTAGTAACCTCGCATCATTAGCAATAATTGCGTAACTTACTGAAGTCTTCTTCAGATGAACAGCTAATACGGCGATTAGTCGTTGCCTGCAATTTATTTTGCATCTTTTGTATTTTTCGCCGTATTTCTTCTTCAGTTAGTTCTGACTTCCTTTCTTTCCCATTTTGAGGAGCTGTGTCTATTTGTAGGAGCGAAGGCTTGAGCACGGAAACGCGGAATGATATTAAAATGGCTGCGGACCGTTAAAGAGAAGAGAGAGAGTGTAGTGACGTTTTGCAAAAGTACCTACAAAAAAAAAAAGACTGACTTACCTCTAAAAATCCGTGCAAGGCTGGTACATGGAGGAGCTGCTACAATACGTAAAATAAATCACTTCGAATGAAGCTGTGAAACATAATGGCTTATTTACGAAAGCGATTTATACAGCATTAATCCTTATCCAATTAGGTATCTTAAATACATTGTACTTTTAATATAGATCTGGCCCTTTACAGCATTTAATTTAAATTAATATTTTAGAAGATATTACAGATTTAAGATGCATAGTGGTGACGGCGGTACCGGCCGGGGGGCTGGCGGCGCGTGCCTGTAAATAGCGCGTAGATAGCAGTCTAGAGATTCCAAATTTGGCACATAGGTTCCTTAAGAGGTTTAGGGGTGCACCACTGGGTGGTACCACTGGGTCTAGAGATTCTAAATTTAGCATGCGGTTTCCTATGGGGTCTAAGGGTGATTGTGATAACGATGATAATGATTCTTATGATGATGATTGTGGTAACGATGATGGTGATTGTGATAATAATGATAATTGTGATCACGATGACAATGATTGGAAAAAACTGGCAACACTGCCCGAGTGACATGTAAAATTTTTGTTCCGTATTTAAAATTAAATTTAATTAGTAAATAAGTTATATATGTGTAATTGTTTGTGTAAACGTATCATTAATTCGTAAATACTGAGGAAAATTGTTATCCTGATAATTAATAAAGTTTTTGGCACTACAACGGTACCGGTAACCTAAAAAAAAAAACAGCTGACGTTCTAACTACGGACATAAACGGATAATTCATGGGAAGTATTGTTTACTTTTTATTAATAACAGCATACAAACGTCTCTTTAGCTCTATAACACATCCATGCCCATTTCTAGTATATTTTTTCGAGTATATTTTGTCTTGCATTAATATCTTATTATATTTTTTTCTTTTTGCAACGTACCCCCACTTATGAAAAAGTAAATCCCTAAGACAATAGGACCATTGAAACTGAATATTTACTCAATTAATTACATTGAATTGGAAAAGTATCTATGTATGTATTAGATTCAACTATCTGGTGTCCACGACACAAGCCTCGTTGCTTAGTGTGGCGCTAGATGGCGCTGTGTGTAATGTCCAGCGATATTTATTTATTTCTTTTATTTATTTAATCTTTTAAAGTTAATAAAGCAGCCTACCTTATATCATTTTATAACTATAAGTTTTTTCTTTCCCTTTCATGGCTAACTTTGTCTATTCTATTAGTTCACACCGTTTCTTTACTTCTAATTTTCAGTAACCAATCTGGAAACCATGCCTGTGATGACCCGTAAGGCCACTTCTTAGGATATGGAGCTAAAATTAAGAACGGCCCTCCAAGAACAAGAACAAGTCCAACAACTGTTACAGGAGAGAGAAGAGAGTGAGTTGGAAGTTGATAAGGTTAATGGCAAAAACTCCAGCTTAAAACGGGAGCTAGTAGACCTACATCAACAATACTTGGACGTTGTTGATGAGCGGGATCAACTGAAGGTGGTCACGGATGGTTTCCATAATTGTAGTAACTTGTATGAGGAGGCTTTGTTTAAAATTAGGGACCTAGAAGACGAGTTAATTCATGGCAATAATTGTAAAGTTATGTTACAGAAACAAAAAGAATGTACTCAGGTTAAAGAAACAAATCTCTTATACAGGGTGTGGCGTAAGTAGTGGTCCACCGTTCAGGATTCGATGAACCAGATAATTAACTATAACAATAAAAAAATTTAAACCAATTATACCCAAGGGTTCCGAAAATATTTCCTTTTTGTCTTTTATTTACGAAATTTCTACCCTTTATTACAAATTTGGTTGTAGTTTCAACAAAAGTCATTATTCTTTCATTTTGACTTCTGTTAATTACTGCTGAATACTAGAGCTACCATGACAAATTATGATTTTTTATGTAAATTCAGCTCTTTTGAAGAAAAAGTTGGTTCTTCTCTAATTTTAACCCAAATTTTTAACACACCATCAAATTCAAGAGCGATTTTTGTAAAAAAAAACGTACCACATTGTCAATGCCCATGTATTTAATAATATGCCTACTAAATGCCAATTTCAAAATGATATCATTATTTATCAGATCCAATAATTTAACAAAAAGATATTCAATTTTAATTAAAGAAAAGAAGATTTTCATTAAACTATTTTTTTAAACTTTATTGCGTTAATACTTACGATATTTGCTAAAAAATGCACTACAGTGTCAATGCCCATTTGTTTAAAAAAAAAAGTACTATAACAGAGTTATGTAGACCTAACTTGTTACTTCAGGTATTTGAACAAAGAATTAAAAAAAAAAAAACAAATCACTTTATTTATCATTTATTATTAATCTTTGTCATGATTACAATCATTAAAATTAAACAAAATGTTCAAAATGGCCCCTATTCGCAGCAATACACGCCCTGCAACGTCGAATAAACGACCGTTTAAGTCGTCGGGCAAACCCGCTTTCGCTGACTTCTCTAGCTGCTGCCTGGATTCTAGTCCTCAATTGGTCAATACTTGTGATTTCTTTGCTATAGACTTTTTCTTTTAGGCAACCCCAATAAAAGAAATCTAGGGGATTTAGATCTGGCGAGCGTGGTGGCCACAATATTGGACCTAAGCGCCCAATTCACCTATTTGGAGACGCTGTATCAAGGTGCTCTCGTACTCTAACAGCATAGTGAGCGGGACAGCCATCGTTCTGCAGCCACATGTCTTCTTGGACTTCAGGAACGACACCTTCCAGAAGCAAGGGCAAGTCAATTTGCAAAAAACTTAAATATCTTTCTGCATTTAATGTTTCTGGCAGCTCGTGTGGACCGATTATCTGTCCGTTAATGATACCGGTCCAAAGGTTTATTTTAAATTGATACTGTGATCTGTCTTGCCTTATGAGATGCGGGTTTTCTAGCTGCCAGTTATGCAAATTGTGTAGATTTAAATATCCATCTTTTTTGCAGGATGACTCGTCGCTCCATAGTATTTTATTAAAAAACTGCGGGTCTTCTCTTATTCTGCGTAGCATTACTCTACAAAATGTTACTCTCAAGTGATAATCTCTTGGTAGCAATGACTGTACCCTTTGATAGTGGTATGGGTACAGTTCATGTCTTTTGAGTATTCGATGTACAGATCTAGTTGATATGCCAGTTCTGCGACTTAAGACACGGATTGATGTTGAAGGATCTTCTGTAACTAAATTCATTACCTCTTCATCGTTGTGTCGTCGCGGTCGTCCTTCACCTACACCGCCTACGCCTGTGCCGGGTATCCTTCCCTCGGTGTATGCGTTATGCACTCTCCCAAAAACTCGGTGGTCTGGATGTCTTCGATCGGGATATCTCTCCCGATAAAGACGAGCTGCTTCTCTACCGACACCTCTGCATTCACCATAAATAAAATGCATGTCAGCATATTCGCGCGGTGTGTACTGAGGCATTTTTTAATTGTCACTGCACTGCACGTTTGTCCAAATCGTTGAGCAAGCCAGTCACCAGTACACGTAGCCAATATCGCAGAGATCACCAAAACAACAAGTCCAATCAGTAGGCACTAGGCAAATTAAACAGAGTCCGGGGTCAGGCAAGGGTAAAGAAATGGCGGAGGTAAACACAGGCAGAATAAAAACGAAACGCATACGACGCACGACACGGGTGACGAGATCATACTAAATCATTTCGAGATTTTTGGATATTTCAACGTTAGTAATGAAAAAGATAGCAATACCCTACCATATCTTTTCCTTATCACTCCTATTGTGCGTAACTCGATTGCGAAAGCTTCAACGGGTTTTTGTTAACAAACGATGTCTCAGGAAAAAAAAGGGTCAGGTTTTTTTTAACTGACATGTTTGTGCTTCAACACAAATCACATTAGAAATGTAAAAAGTTAGATTGTATCCGTTTTTTAAGTTTTAATACGTTTTGTAATAGTATTAACGCAATAAAGTTTAAAAAAGTAGTTTAATGAAAATCTTCTTTTCTTCAATTAAAATTGAATATCTTTTTGTTAAATTATTGGATCTGTTATAATGATATCATTTTGAAATTGGCATTTAGTAGGCATATTATTAAATACATGGGCACTGACAATGTGGTACGTTTTTTTTTACAAAAATCGCTCTTCAAACTTGATGGTGTGTTAAAAATTTGGGTTAAAATTTGAAAAGAACCAACTTTTTCTTCAAAAGAGCTGAATTTACATAAAAAATCATAATTTGTCATGGTAGCTCTAGTATTCAGCAGTAATTAACAGAAGTCAAAATGAAAGAATAAAGACTTTTGTTGAAACTACAACCAAATTTGTAATAAAAGGTAGAAATTTCGTAAATAAAAGACAAAAAGGAAATATTTTCGGAACCCTTGGGTATAAATTTTTAATTGTTATAGTTAATTATCTGGTTCATCGAATCCTGAACGGTGGACCACTACTTACGCCACACCCGTATAATGAATTATTAAAATGTAATTGTAACCCCCCTTCCTTAATAACGATTGACCTGGCTGAAGATTCCTTACTAAAACAGAATTTTATAGTTAGTAACAGGAAGATTAAAAAATATGCAAAATTAATCAGAATCAAATTAAACAAAATTAATCAAATCAGAATAATTAAAAAATATAATCAATTTAGGAAACAACATAAACGCTTTTCCAAATTTATTCCACTGAGGAAAGATCGTGTTGATATAGTTAATAAGTTAAATAATTACCAAATATAATAAGGGGACAGTATAAAAATTTATGAAATTGATACTCAGCATTTGCAGTCTGAGATACAGGTACTTCAGGACTCACTAAATTCCCTTTCTATGTAGTAGGTATAAGATTTCTCAGAACCAAAACTAAGGAACATATTTATGCAGCAAATGAGTAGGTAATGGGTCAATGTAGTTGCCAGACAGTTACCAGCCTGAGGTAATGGAGGACCTATACCAGGTTGAGAATTTGTCTCAGGACAGCATATCGCACCAACAAACAACTAATATTACACTAGATTATTCACATGTGGTACAGCCTGAGTTGTATGATAGTCTGCCTGAGATTGGTAATTTTGTTTCTCCAAATAGTCATGATTGTAATCATTCAGTTATGTTTTCTGATAGTATATGTAGGGGGCTTGGTAAATTAATTAGTAATAACCTGAGTTATTGTACCCAAAACAATTGTACGCCAGGGTCAACCTACAAACAGATTATGGCATCAGTAACAAAGACTCTTTGTGATCCCAGTACCACCATCACTATTTGTGTTGGCAATAGTTCAATGATTAAAAATGCAGACATCACTGACTGTGTTTCAGAGTTGTTGAAGTTAAATTGTTATAAAATAATATTGTGTGCTTTTCCGTAGCAGAAAAAAACAATATATTCACATTTTAAATAAACATTAACATTTTTTAGCAGGTAATTATAGTGAAAAACTTAAATATCTCAATATCAACACTTTTGTTGATAAACTTAGATCGACTCGGGGTAAAGTGTATCTCCCTATTAGTTGTAGACACAAAGTAGCTCGGCTATTAGCTTATAATATTCACACAGACGTAGTATGTCTAAGTTTAGTTATATTATGAACACTGCGACTATTAGTAATAATACTAATGAACAGGTGACCTTAAATTAATATAGCATTAGTGCTATTGATGTTTATAAACATTATACTGAGAAGGATCCATATATCACTGGAAAATTCTCAATTTGCGTATATTAATGATAGGGTCTTGTTGTCGGGCGATGGCACGGGAGTCTCGGGGCTCTCTCCAGATACTAATATTAATTCAAACTAGAAAGTGAGACAACAGAAGGTACCACTAAAAATATTGTTAAACCAACCAACAGCAAGGAATCTTCTTGCACTCAATTAGCTAGTAAAAAAGGGCCTCAGCCGAACACCTTAAACTATTCTACCAAAATATCCAAGGCATTTCTTCCAAATTATTAGAAATAAAATTGTTTTTAGAAAATAGTAAATTTGACATTATTTGTTTTACTGAACATTGGCTTAAGGATTACCAAATGCTTATTAATTATGAGAACTTTATGGTGGGTAGCTGCATTAACCGTAAAACTATGCTTCGTGGAGGTTCCTTAGTTTTGTAAAAAAATGTTTAAAATATAAGCAACGTAACGACATAGTAGGTCTCTCGGCTGCACATTGCGTCGAACTATCCTGTGTTGAGTTAGATAAGCATGTTATTGTGTGTGTGTGTGTACAGACCCCCAAACTATCAAAACTTTTCCTTATTTGAGTCATTAATGGAAGATGTCCTGGCAAAACTTCCAGCCAGTAATAATTAATCTACAATTATTTGTGGTGATTTTAATATCAATTTTTAGAAGAAAATTCAATTATCAGTCGGTTATTAAATCTTTTTAAGTCATTTGACTTTACCAACTGTACACTTTTATAGAACCTACTAGAGTCACTCCATCTTCTGCTACTTGTATAAATAATGTTTTCTGTGACTGTGATTACATAGATAAAAAAGCCTTAGTTAATTGTCTGCCGTCTGGTCGTAGCGAACAAACTGTAACTTTTAGGTGTAATACACCATTGCAAAAATTTCAGATTAAATTTAAATTTAAATAACTTCTATAAATAAATAGCTATAATACTTCCCTAAAGAACAAGTTATGTGTTATGAGCCAAGACGATATTAATATAAAACAATTTTATAATAATTTATTTTCAGTAGTTCACACTAAATTCAACAAAACTTTTGAAAAGAAGGCAAAAAGTATTTGCCCTAAATTTATATTTAGTGATTGGGCAACTAGAGGTATCAGAAAAAGTAGGGAAACACTATTTGAGCTTCATGGCATTAAGCCTTATATAAACACTGAAACTTTTAACCATATAGTATGTTGCTAAGTATTCAAAAATTTTTAGAGATACATGCAAGGTTGCCAAAGCACTGCAAATTAGCAACAATATCAAAACAGCAGAAAATAAAATAAAGACAGTGGAAAGTCATAAATAGCGAGACTAACAGGAAGAAAATACGTAATACTCGTACTAGCTACACATTAGATACAAGCATGTGGTCCTAAAAGCTCAAATCAGGAAGTAGCTCAAGAATTCGTAAATTTCTTTACAGATGTACCGTTAATTAAGATCTACAGAGGCTCTAAATTCCTCTCCTGAAGTCTTAATGGGTTTATTAAAGGCAAATGTGTCTGGATGCAAGGCTGAACTTAAATTTACGCACATAAACCCGATGATAGTTATTAAAGCTTTCCGGCAAATAATTGTACATCCATACTTGAGACTATAGCTCCATTCTTAGCTTGAATTTTGAATTTGTGCGTAGACCAAGGAGTTTTCACTGATTTAATGAAATACAGTAAAGTCATACCACTTTTCAAATCCGGGGATAGTAAAGATACTAATAAATATAGGCCTGTATCCGTGTTACCGGTTTTTAGCAAGGTGTTCGAAAAGGTAATGCTAATCAAATACTCAATAATTTTAACACCAAGAGAATCTTACACGACCAACAGTATGGTTTCACCAAGGTACGTTGTACAACTGACGCCGGTCACCCTATTAAAGCACATATTTACGGTTTGGGAATAGTCCCAAGACGCTGTAGAAATATTTTGTGACCTCTCCAAAGCATTTGATTGTGTAAATCTCGACACATTGCTTTTGAAACTTGAGCATTACGGACTAGGTAAACTTGCACTTAGTTTGTTAAAATCTTACTTGAGTGATAGACAACAATATGTTCAAATAAATGGTGTTCATTCACAGGGTTTCAATGTAAAAATGGGGGTTCCGCAAGGCTCAATATTGGGTCCTTTTCTCTTTTTAGAATATAAAGGATCTACCCTATTTACTAAAAAACCAACCTCAAAATATGGTGTTATTTGCCGATGACACTTCCCTAATTTTTAAGATCAATGGACGAGCCCAAAATTTAGATGACGTGAAAAATGACGTACTTCAAGTCAATAATTGGTTCACAGCAAACAATTTAGTTTTAAATGAAAAAAAATAACGAAATGCATAAGATTTGCGTTACCGAATGTTAAAAGTAGCGATTGTGATAATATAGTATTGAATAAAATGTACGAGCTACGCTGTACATGCCACTAACTTGTCCTACTTTTAGTGATACGTTGCAGTTTGTTTAATCCAACATTAATTGTACATTATTACTTTATAACATGTTATTTTTAGTAGCAATAAAACCTTTATACCAATCGGTTCTCTACTCAATCAACATAACATTCTTAAACAACATCAACACAACATCTTCACTGTTGAGAGTTTGTAACAAATCTACTTGCTCCTATTAAATAAAAGGATAAGCAGACTTGTTCAATTAACATTTAATTAGGGAAAGATTAGTATTAGGGATAAAAAATACAGCAAAATATTAAAAACCTACCTAGCACGCACTCTAGGATTGTTTTTTAGGTGTCGCACTTAGTTGGTTATGAAGTTCAGCACTGTAGGAGAGACGGGAACAGGCGTCAGGGTAGCTGGTCAATACCTGGGCAACTTCGAGGTTCCGTTTCAGGAAACCTCTGCAGGAAGGGCGTCGTGCAGATCTCCAGGTCAGCCCTGTAGTAAGGCAGGCGAGACAAGTAGCAGCTTCAGAAGATCGGGAGTAGAGGTTCCAGATCTGTAGATAACTTCCGAAGATCGGGAGAAGAGACACCAGGCGGAATCTTTAGTGGAATCCCCAGGGTAATATAGATATGTACGAGAAACCAAACTGTTTTCTTATGCAGATTCAGATTCAGATCAGATTCAATGGTAGACCTTCTCTCGCGGTTCGACAGCTCGTTTTTTTAGTAGTCCTCCTTTTTTTTAATTTTTCAAATCTTAGTTTTCTTGTGGCCATCAACTCATCTGACAAGTGTAGTCGGCCAGGACTTATCCATGAGTCCGTAAAGAATTTTTTAGATATAATTTAATTTTAAGTTATTTAGTAAACAATCGTAATAATCTCTATAATACAATAGCTAAACACATATTGATAAAAATAATTTAAATTTTATAAACCAAAAATCATCATAGACTAATGTAGGAAGAGAATTAAAAAGTAATTGACAGTTTGACAATTTGGCGATGATTTGGCGTGTCACAACATGAAAATTATGATATTTTATTTCAGCAATTTTTAAGTTTGAGTCGTAATTACATCGATTTGTTGAGTGTAAAAATATAAACAAATAAAAAGGATGATAAACAGTATTATAAATGATGAATATAAAGTGTAAGTATAGCATAATACTATACTATAAGGCGTGCTGAATCTCTGCCAATTTTTAAAAGCATGATAAAAAACCTGTATCTCTCTACTTAAGCTTTTTTATTAGGTATTTTAATTTAGTTCTTCGCACTTATTTCTCGATAATAGAAAAAATGTAAATAATTATATAAGTGTAATATGTTTTATGTATGTATGTATTTATTGTATATATGTAAATGGCACACCACAGGCTACCTGCAGTATTGTTTCTCCTTTCCCCCTTAAATCCATCCAAAGGTTGTCTTTAAAAGATCGCTTTTAGCGATAAGACCGCCCATTGTGTCACCCCTTGTATGTTTAACTTTATAAAAAATATAAATAAAAAGGATGATAAACAGTATTATAAATGATGAATATAAAGTGTAAGTATAGCATAATACTATAAGTTACGCCCCAACATAAAGAGAAACTTGAATTCGTAGATAAAACGGTTTTCCTGGGGATTACGCTTGATTCAAGGCTACAATGGGTTTCTCATTTAACATCACTGGCGGGGCGGCTAAGTTGAGCAACATAATGCTATTAGAAAAATCCGTCAATTTACTAATGTAGATACTGCTAGATTGGTCTATTTTAGTTACTTTCATAGTATAATGTCTTATGGCATTTTGTTATGGAGACGGGCAGTCTATATTTATTCTGCAAAAAAGTTCCATGAGAGCTATGTATAATCTTCGTAGACGCGATTCTCTATGGGAACTTTTTAAGGAAATTAACATGATAACTGTACATTATCAATGCACCCATGAAAACATCATGTACGTGAAAAAAAATCTACATCTTTTTGGTAAAAGAGCTGACAGACACTAGAAATAGGGACCAATTAGTTTAGCCAGACTTCAGACTCGCTAAAGTAGACTGATCTTTCATGGGGTACTGTTTGAGACGCTATAATAAAATTACACAAAGCATTCTTGAACTGAATGAAACAAAATCTAAAACGCATTAAACGCACACTATGTAAGCAAGTATATTACAAATTGGACGATTATATCGCTGATAAAAATGCTTGCTTCAATATGCTGGTCCTGCTCCACAAGGACAGGGGCGGATAAATGGATAGCACTAATTGTATTGTTGGAGCTGATGAAGATTTTACAACTATTTTTGTATTGTATAAATTCAATATCTTTAGTATTGCATAACCGCATATCGCATATTGTGTGAGTGCTATGTACTAGAATGCCATCAGTTGCTGGAAACCTACGTTTTTTCTTGACTCGAATGTGCCCTGGCGGTTTAGAGTATGTCATGCTCACTCAAATGTCTCGCTGATGGTGACGCGTGTGTCGGATCATTTAGTTCCCTTCAAAATGGTTAACTTGAATGGTGCTGATACATGCGTCATGTTCGTGAACGAGTGTTGTCAGTTGCGACTGGTCAGCTCTTGGTTGCCACGGCTTATTTGAGTTAATAATTTTATTTTTAAATTATTTTTTTTATGTTTTTACTATGGACACTTTTAACGTGCACATCTTGCTACATGGTCGGGTGCAGGATGTAGTGTGTAATGTTTAGTACTTAGGTTAGTTAGAGCAGACACATGTAAGTTAGGACAGTCGTTCTGTTCAGTTCAATATAGGTACGTCGTACTGAAACGACGCCTTTTATTTCAACAACTACCTCGTACGTAACTCTACAAGGATGGGCGTGAACACAATATGTACATGTTTAACACGCAGCTTCATAGCTTGAGAGACGTGAAGCACACTTACCTCAGTATTCTGAGCTGGGTCTTGCACTGGTTGAGCACGGTGGCCATAAACGCGTCCATCGTCGTGTTGGCGATGCCCACCAGAGTCGTCACGTAGTACGAGTACGCCAGCACCAATGTGAACCTGCAACCAGCCACACTTACAACAGCGGCAACACTCGGCATTGCGTTTGGTCAGCTCTCTCTTACATTCGTGGTCCGTTGTAGTCGACGTCGATCCAAAACGGGAACTCGACGGGCTGCCCCTTCAGGAAGTACATGACGGGGAAGGTGATCCACAGCGTGCACGTGACCACGGCGCAGCCGGAGTATGCGCGCACGAAACTAGCCGCGCGCGCCGTGGTCGCGCGCAGCAGCCGCGCGTGCTCTTCCACGCCTTGATTGTAGAGCGGGTCTGCAACCAAGCCCATGCTTTGACTCTTAGCTCAAAGGACGTACTTCGCCCCTCGTACCCCGTACCCACCATCCAGCCCGCGGAGCATCTCATCAATCCGCTCCGCTTTCATGTGGAATACGAATTGTTTCGCGATAGACGTGATGTGGCATAGAAGCAAGAACATGACTCGCGATAACTTGTCCATATCTTGCCGCACCTAGCAACAACAAATAAACGGTTGGTGAAGCGCTGCGGAGTTAACGAGCTGTGTCGTGTGGACGGTACGAGCGTATGGCTAGCGGATGGTACCTGGTAGGCGTAGACGCACTCCTGCAGCAGGTAGAGCGAGGTGAGCGCGAGCGTGAAGGCGCGGTAGAGCGCGTGCAGAAGGCCGCGTAGGGAGGCGCGCGCGCCTTTTGCCATCCGGCAGAAGCCGCTCGCGCGCAGTATGCGCAGATGCGTGGCCACACTGCTAGCTGACAAGGACCTGCGCATCACAAACCATGCTTGCTGTATCGGGGCGCTGTCTGTGCTGTAGAAATTACCGCTTCTGCTTACTGTGCATATTACTGATTGTAACTCCTACTCACACTGATGGGGTGAGTAATGACACACTTTGGGACAGCTTGTTACATCTGAATAACTACCTTTTCCCTTATGTTATGTTTTAGGGTAGTAGCAGATAATTAGTAAAAACCCATAACATTCACCTTAAGTTATCTGTGGCACACTTAACCGCACTAGGGCAGAGGTGAATGTAAAAAATAAAATAAATAATAATAATATGCAAAGTCACACTCCGGGTGTTGAATAAACTACTCTGTGGAGCTAAAAGTGGTGCAATAAAAGCTTCTTTAAAAAACAAAGTATTGTAAAAAAATATAAATATAGTTCGATAAGTCTCTGTCAGAGACTCTCTGAGCACACTTAGTTATTTAAAATAACTTAAATTAATTAATATCGAATGAGTAAGAATGCCTACTGACATTGTCGGATCCCTGTAGACTGTACAGTAGAGGCGGTGCTGCACTGAGACTCCGTTAACAAGTCTGTTTCAGTAATGAGGTAATTATAGTGGGGCTGTAATTATATTGTCGCCACGTTAACAGATTAATAACAGCGTAGCGGCGAGTGCTGCCCCGCCCCGTCCACCCCGGCCGCCCTCTCGCGTGTCCAACTGTCCGTCACCCCGCGCACTGATTCCGTCGCGAGCGATGTTCTTCGTACTGCTAAGTCACGGGGGCTTTCAATATTCATACTACTAACCGGTAATTAAATAAATAAATTCTGTTCTTTTAAACTTCTTTCGAAAAATAGTACATTTTGATACAAATAGAGAAAGTTTGTTATTGCATTCGAGGCGAAATTTAATTGAGCGTGTTATTGAGCCGAGAACTGCAATAACAAAATTAAATGTCCACGTGTATCAAACGACGTTTTTCAATACACTTTTAAAGAAATAAAATAAAATAACGAAAAATATTTTTTTAAGGAATTATTATAATGAAATAATAAAATAAAATAATAATATATAATATATAATATTATAAAATTATGATTTTTATTTTCTTTTTTTTTTCCGCCGTTTGCTTTCGCATCGTTGAAGGAGAAGCAAAGCTATCAAGCCGCTGAACAGCCTAATATAAAAATTGTTTTTTTTTAATCATATTTTTTAATTCAGAAAAAAAAAATTTAATTCATATAACTATTACAGTATATAATTATCATGTACTATTTTCTATTACAATGTGCAGCGAGTAGTGACGTTTGGAGAGTCATAAATTTTACAGATTCCATCGAGCTTCGAGAACCACATTTCACAACATTTTTAATCGTTCACTCCCTGTGGGCCTTTAGTTTGTCGCAGCATTGCGTAGAAACTGTACGATGACTTTAGAATCTGGAAACAAAGAAAGAGCAATGTGTGTTTTCTTAACAAAGTGGATTTTCTTAACTTTGTATCGACAAAAAAAGGTATCACCGTCATCACCGAGACGGACCGAGCACACCACGCAATTTGACACTGCTTTGAAACCTCTATCGAGTCGACGAAACGAAAAATGTCAAAGGTGTCTATTTTGTTCAGATAACAGTAACCGAGCTACGGCCACCGGCCGAGGCTTCCGAGTGCGGCTTGTGAGGCATGCTCCACCTGTCTGAAGTTACCGTGACATATGTGTCGAGAGACAGCGGGATCATCCGGCCGGCGGTGGGGAGCAGCGGGCGCTTGGCGCGCTCCATGACCAGCACCAGCGAGCGTCGGAACGACAACCGCGCGCGCCGCCACTCCATGCAGTACAGCGACTGCGACACGCGTGCGCTCTGACAACACACACCAGACAGCATTTAGAATCTACCACGACCCCTTGAAATAAAGACTCGCAAGGTATATCTCGTACCTCCACAGTGACTTCATTTCCGAAATAACAAAATATGAGTAGCTCAATCAGAATACAAATAATGAACAATGTGGTGGACGCAAACTCGATGCTCAACACGTTCAGCTGCAAGCAGACAACAAATGTAACGTTAGCGCCTCTTCGCCACGTCATCACCGCGTCAGTAGCGCAGTGCTGAATTCACAGGCACACACTTACACTGACTATATTGTAGGCGGCCATACACAGGATCCAGCCACCCACGCCGAACTGCAGTAACAGCGGCGCCGCGAACACGTCGTGCAGCACCGCGCACATCCTGCACACAAACACAACACGGTGTCACGCCACGCCGCTCGTAAGCACACACGTGCTACTCCTGAGAGCGTACCACACGCAACGTACACTCACTCGGTAATCTTGTTGTAGTGCACCAGACAGTCTACAAACAGATTGTGCAGCGCGGCGTCGTAGTCGTCTCCGGCCTCTTTGTGCGAGGCGCGCGCTCTCTCCGGTAACGTTTCAAAGTTCATTCTGTGGAACGAAACCATGAATGCAGCTCCTCGTAGTTTTATGGTTCCTAATTAGAATGTTTAGAATTAAACTGACCGATATCTTTGAGCTAGGTTACAATGTTTTCGCATGAGTGTATGGAGACAGTAGTAATAATAGAATAAATGATTGCGTTTAGTAATAGAATCAATATAACATACCGCAAAATTCTCAGTTGTGTTTTACACTGATCTAGAATTGTGGCCATAAATGCATCCATCGTAGTATTACCGACGGCTACCAAATTAGTCGCATAGAATGAAAACAGCAGCACCCCGGCAAATCTATTAGCACATAAACAAAGTAAGATAATAGAAAAGGCGTTTTGCAAATGATCAGTATTTTTGCAAAGTAATAATTGTAGGTGTATGCGATGCTAAATGGGTCGCACACACCTTGATTGATAGCTTGAATGATAAGTCACGGATAGCCAAAGATGATGGTTTATTGAATATATTTAACTACCACGTAACTAATGCTTTTTTAATAATGCGTGAATGAGTACAGCTGACTATGAACGCTGAATGTGTACTGTCCTTTTACACTATAATTTGTGCAAGGTGACGGAAAGGTGCTGATCTATGCAATGCGCGCGTGCCATGTACGATACATGACTCGTACATATTCCCGGGCGAGAGAGATGCGAGTGGATGATGAAAATGAGTTACAGAGTGCTTAAATGCTAAACTTATAAATTTCACCCAAGTTACAGAACATGACTCATAACTATTCTTAGCCAAATAGAATTAGTCACTGTCACCCGACACCGGTATGGTGAATATAGGTGTCCTCTTGTGGCGCTTGATACTGCTGAGTAAGCTCGAGAAGTTTCTTAACTCAACCGCCTCTTCTAGCTTTTTCGAGTCTCTAGTGCGTGGCGTCGGAGCGTCGATGACTTCGTGTTGTGGTCGCACCGGCGGCGCAGGAGGCTGCGTCTCGAAGTCCGACTGTAAGTTGGCGCTTCTCTGCCGACGACGATAGATCCACCGACACAGATAAGCTGCGACTGCTAGTACAGCGCATGCCAACAACGCGTAGATGATGAGATGATGATTGAGCACCACACCCAGCCAGGAGCAAGCTTGACCCGGACAAGCCGGATACACCAGAGGGTACTTTTTTGTAAGGAAAATCATGCTCTGGGATGGGAGACGAAGCCCGACCAACCGCAGCCAGTCGGGCACAATCAGCCGACTATGCAGCCAAGAGTCAATATAGGAGTTGTGGTAAAGACAGGTACAATTCATAGGAATGAGCATTGGTGTTTTGACCTTCGTTTGGTTGGTCCCTTCTAGCATTGGAGAATCATGTTCGTTTCTGATGGTTGCGATTCCATTCGTTTTTGACACGTCTTATTTAAACATTATTTTCTTTTATATGTTCGTCGTCAGTAGTATTTGTTTCACTGTCAGTTTCGCTGAGGTGATATATTTCCTGGGTGGCCGACTTAAATTTTTCTCTATCTGCTGCTAGTTGAATCCATTCTTCTTTGCTTTTATTGTAATATTCCATGTCTTGTTGGAGTGACTCGTTCTATATATATATTGGTCTTCCTGCTTTTAACCGTTTCGCCTTGTACCTAATAGCTGCGTATAGTAAGTGAGGCTCTGGTCGTCTGAGGATGTGCCCGTAGTAGCATAACCGTAGTAGGCATTTAATTTTTTTGGTAATAGTTTTTCCCATAAGAATTTCGCGTGTTTTCTTGTTCGGGGGGTTTCGCGTACTCTTTATCATATCTTTTGAGTCTTTCGTATCTTCTGAGTTCTGATCGGTTTGCCTTTGTGAGTGCCACTACCTTAAGGCCGTAAGTCATTGCAGGTTAATTTTATAGGTAAGACGCGTGATAATCCACTCCATTTTCGAGTTTTTTATGAAGGATATTAAGGCCTTAGAGTTACGCATCGCTTGTTTGCATCTGGCGTTAACTGTGTTGTTTTGATTAAGTGTCGATGTTATACGTGCCAAGGTACGTAATTTCGTCTGCCAGTTGAATACGGGTTCCTCCAATTCTAATAAGACTTCGGATTGCGATGCTGTGTGGATCTCTGATTACTAGTTTTGTTTTCGTTTCATTAATGTGGAGTCCGATTGATTCCAGCAACGGTTTGATTTTGGTAACTATTTCGTCCAGTTCACTGAGATTATTTGTTGCTATTATCACGTCATCTGCAAAGGACAATATAATAGGAAGTTGAATCTTATAGTCCTGGTCTAGATGAAGGCATTCTATTTCTTCTTCCAATGTTCTGAGAACGTCATCCATTACGTCGTCCTACCCACTTAGTGAAAAAAGTCAAAGACATGGAATCAATGTAAATTTCAACTTTGTTTTAGTCATCTTATGAAGTATTTCGTGTAATACTCATAAGCCTACCTCAGTTACCAGTTTATTATCACATATTCCAGTCTATTCTCATTTCCTCCTTTCATTTCTAACTTTCCTAATTTTGTCCATCCAATTAGTTCCCACCATTCTTTGTACTTCTACTTTCAGGTCTATTCCCTGAAACCATGCCTGTGATGACCCGTAAGGCAACTACCCAGGATTTACAGGCTAAGTTGAGAGCGGCCCTTGATGAACTTAAGGAAGCAAACAGCAAATGCCAACAGCTGTTATTGGATAGAGAGGAACATGAGGTTGTAACATCACTATTTAGTTAGTAATTAGTGTGTACACCATTAGATATAATCTATGGTTCCGGTTTATACCTGTCACTCCGGCACTGCTATATCTGATCCCGTCTGTGATACATCTACTAAACTGTCTGTATTATAATGTGTTCCTCGTCTTAATAAACCAAGTCTACCCAACAGTATCTTTCATTCCAACAAATATAACATGGTGTCAGAAGTCGTCTAGAAGAAATAAACAAGATCGATCCAGAAAATGCCAAATCCAGGCACGAGTGCCGATGACAACAATAATGGTGGTCACGACCAAAGCCTACGCACGCACTTCACTTGAAACAACTCCATATTTCGTCGGATCCAGCGAATAATAATGCTGAGGCGTGGAAGAGATAGTGGCAGCAGCTGGAACTATATTTGCTAGCCCCGGGCCTAGACAAGTCAAGCGAGAAGCGGAAAATTGCGATTCTACTGCATTTAATTGGAAAACGTGGTCTCAATATATTTAATACATTTAACCTCAAAATTGATGGGAGCACACTCAACGAAGTCAAGTCCAAATTCCACAAATTCTTTGAGCCAAGAAGAAATGTGACGATGTGTAGATACCTATTCTTCACACGTAGGCAGGAAAAATCTGAAAACATCGACGAATTCCTCACGGATTTGGAAATAAAATGGAATAAAAGCAGAGAATGTGAGTTTGGCACGCTCAGGGAGTCGTTAATTAAAGATATTTTTATAGGAAACTTCAATATAGATTTGTCACATGTACATCAGAGGTTATTGCAAGAACCTGATTTGACATATCAGAGAATGCCAGAGCTGGCGAGGACACTCATAATCGCTCAGCAGGATGCTGAAAAAATCGTCAAAGGTACTAGTGTCGCCAGTGAAAACGTCATGCATCTCAGTCAGAGGAGCCGAAGTCGACAAGATGATCAACAGCGAGCTTCCAGTCGCAGATCAGCTTCCAGCAATCGCCAGTCAGCTTCGAGCAGTCGCAAGTCAGCATCAGCTTCAAACAGCGACCACATCAGCAACTCGAAGACATGCAGCCGCTGTGGGCAGTCTCATGGCTACAAGTACCCAGCTAAAGGCGTTCAATGCAGGTCATGTAAATCTTTTGGTCATTTTGCTAAATATTGTCTCAAGAATAAAAAAGTAAGTCAGTTACAATCGTTTAGTTCAGATAATAATAGTCGAGAATATTTTTTTGCCATGTTGAACGGTCAATTAAAGTCGAGTAAAAGTCATTCAAATAAGTATGTGGATCATACTGCACATAGTAGTCAGTCAAATAGTCAGAACACAGCGACACATAGTCAGTCTCACTCACACAGTCAGAACAGTAGACACAGACACAAAAACACAGCAGTAGTGGTATCACAGATGGGACAGTCACAGTCTTCGTATCCCAATGATGAGAACAGTGACAAGTCGGAGAGATCTAACATCAAGTCCAAAAGTCAACGTCCCCATTCTTATTATCTCTGTGATGAAAATGCTGATGTGTCTGAGAGATGCACTGAAAGTAATCAACATCTCAGTGATGAGAAAAGTCACATATATGAGAGGTCTATTGTCCAGTCAAATAGTCAACGTCCCCATTCATATTATCTCTGTGATGAAAGTGGTGATATATCTGAGAGATGTAATGAAAAAAATCAACATCTCAATGATGAACACAGTCACATCATATCTGAGAGGTTTACTTTCCAGTCAAATAGTCAAGATAAAAAATGTCAGAGTCCATATTTACATCTCAATGATGAAAATGGTCACAAGTCTGAGGGATTACAAAACAACACACAATGTCATCAGCATAAAAACAGTAGTCAGTATTCACCGTCACACAACGGATAATTTTTTTTCATTTAGTCAGTCACTCAGATAACAGTCATAAAGTAAATAATGTCAACACTTTAGAAATTAATTATTCAAAGCAGTCATGGGAAATTAACTTATCAGTAGGAAATGAACAAATTAAATGCATCATAGACTCAGGTGCAGATGTCAACATAATGTCAAAGCAAACATTTTATAACCTGTCAAAAGTGTCAAATGTCAAATAAATGTCACAGGATTTGGTGGAAAATGCATTCCGAAAAGTAAACATAAATTGTAATTTGTGCATAAATAATAATAACGTCGTCGAATTTATAATGTTTTAGGAGCAGATTTAGATTGTCCAAATGTTCTTGGTCTACCAACATGTGAAAGGTTAGGAATAATAAAACGTGTCTTTTCAGTATCAAAACAAGATTTTTGTAGACAAATTGGATGTCCACCTCCAGTCTGTCATCTTAAACTCAAGCCAGATGCAGTACCATGTGTCGATCCGCCCAGGAAAGTTCCATTTGCGTTAAGGAGTCTTAATATTCATAGATGATATTTTAGTTTATGAACCAAATAAGTCAGTTTATAATGAAAGATTACACAATGTCATGCAAAGAGCTCGTCAAGTCAATTTAAAATTTAACAAGTCAAAATATTATTTTTTTAGTCACAGAAGTATGTTTTTTGGGTTATGTCTTAAGTAAAGATGGTGCCAGGGCAGATCAAGAAAAAGTCAAAGCTATTGTCAATATGCCCGCCCACACCAAAAAAATTCAAAGAGTTACAGAGAATATTAGGTATGATTAATTATTTAGGACCTTTTATTAGTAACTTGTCAGAAAAAACACAAATATTAAGAAATCTTTTGAAAAAAGATTCAGTCTGGACTTGGGATGACAATCATAGTCAATGTCTCAAAAAATTGAAAGATAAGATTATGAACTTTTCAGAACCAACACGAATTACTACAAATACTGCTACATGTATTGTTAATGTTTTTTGTTGCTGCGACTACTTAGATAAATCCATTGTAAATTACCTTCCTTCAGATCACAGCGGACAGACTGTTGCTTTCGCGTCCAAGATACAACTGCAAAGAACTCAGATTCTAATTAGACAAATAGCACCCATCAATTTAGAAAAGTTTAAAATAATTTAATTAGCAAGCTAAATAACATTTTGTAACAATATTTTGATTCAAAAGAGTGTCCATGGAGTTTCTTGCCCGTTCTCCTCCATAGAGATCTACGCTAGGGAATGGGCAACTACAGTACTTTCTCAAGTTATTATGGCTTGTGACTGGGACTGTAGCCTTGTTTTTGATTTGTAATTTTGACATTCAAAAGTAATAATGGTCTAATTGAAATGAATGCTTTGAGTTTGAGTTTGATATACCAGGCCATATTAGAAACAATGTAAATGAATTGTATGAAGAATTCTTTCCGGTAGTGCACGCCGAGTTCAATAATACTTTAAAAAAGAAAACTAAAACTATTGGCTCAAATTTTATTTTTAGTGACTGGGCAACACAGGGTATTAGGAAAAGTAGGGAACGTTTATTTGAGCTGTACGGCCTTAAGCCTTACATTAACACAGAAACTTTTAGTAAATATGTTGCTACTTACTCTTAAATTTTTTAAAACTCTTGCAAGGTAGTTAAATCCCTCTTTATAAGCAACAAGATTAAATCAGCTGATAACAAAATTAAGACAGTTTGGAAAATTACAACAGTGAAACAAATAGAAATAAAAAACAAAGTAATGACATAACACTAGGGACCTGACGTAGCCTCGTGAACTCTAATAATGAAGTTGCTCAAAAATTTGTAAATTTCTTTACCAGTATCCCACTTAAAACTACAGAAACCTTAAATTCCTCTCCCTTGCTCTCTATTGATTTATTGAAAGCGAACGCAATCCAGCCTGTTCAAATGAATTTAAATTTCAGCATAAAAACCCCATAACAATCATAAAAGCTTTTAAGCAAATCAAGATTAAATTAACCGAAGATCTATGGGGTATATCTATCAAAGCTTGTACCTCAATTACTGAGACTGTAGCACCGTATTTAGCCTTGATATTTAATTTGTGCGTGGATCAAGGGGTTTTCCCGGATCCAATGAAATTCAGTAAAGTAATACCTCTTTTTAAATCCGGAGACAGTAAAGATACCAATAACTATAGGCCCGTATCCGTGTTGCCGGTTTTCAGCGGGGTGTTTGAAAAGATAATGCTCAATCAAATGCTTTTACCATTTTAAGACCAATAAAATCTTACACGAGCAACAGTACGGTTTCACCAAAGGACGTACGTAAAGTACGACTGACGCCGGTGTCACTTTATTAAAACACATATTTACTGCGTGGGAAGAGGCACAAGATGCCATAGGAATCTTCTGTGACCTTTCGAAGGCATTTGATTGCGTAAATCACGAAACCCTGATCTTGAAACTTGAGTATTACGGTTTAGGTAAACTTGCGCTCAGTTTAGTAAAATCGTATTTGAATGACAGACAGCAGCAGGTACAAATAAATGGTGTCAACTCAATGGGTTTAAAAGTAAAAATAGGTGTACCACAAGGTTCGATATTGGGTCCATACTGTTGACATTTAAAGCATCTGGGGCGCAAGTAATTATTGTTATTGGTTTTAACCATGTCAGCAAACGACACTTTTTCTGCCATAGTTGTCTTGATGCAGTTTTCTTCAATGCTAGCTTGAATAATAAGTAACGAGTTATGGAAAAGGTATGACTTCATAGGCAAGTTATGAAAAAGGTATTGATTGTATAGATTATAAGCTTTGAAGAAGGATTTTACTAATGCTTATTACTGATTGAAATTTAATAAAAAGTAATTTACTGGAAAATGTTTTATTTATTACTAAATTGCACAATTATCCTTACTTCTAGACTATGGAATAGAAAACTTAAAACTAAATTCTAAACGAGTCATCTTCTTCATTAAACATCTCTTCTTCGGGTTCTTGTTGTGGTAAACTTTCCATTGATTCTTGGTTTATGAAAACATTTTTATAATATGACAATGCCTCCATATTTTGCCAGTTTGCTCCAAAATGTTTTTTTAATAAGTTTTTCACATCTGTAATTTTATCTCTTTTTACTTTGACACCAATTGGTATCTCATCTGGCTTGATTTGAGACACTGTTTTACCACGTTTGCATATTTGTACATATTCACTGATATCTGATCTATAATAAGGTTCGGTTTTTATTCTGGCCAGGACATCCATCACAAAACAAATTCAATGTATGTATATTTTCTAAATCCGTATTATTTAATCGATGGAAAAAAGCTATTTCATTAGATCCCTTTAAAGCTTGCGTTTCTAACCAAGTATAGATGAATGTATTAGATTTACTTTGTTTGCTTGTAGATAGACCTTGACACATGGTGAAATTATAAGTATATTATTGGCGGCTAAGTATGCCTGTTGGTCAGGCACCCTCGGAAGTGTCAAATTCTTTTAGCAGTCATATGAAAGCGTCAGCTCATTGTCTTTTTCAGTTTTTAACATGGTATGAAATGCTTTGGCTCGCATTTTGTGTACTCTTAAGTGGGCCATTAGGTTAACTTTTTCAGAAGGATCTGTACATAGCTTTATTTTACCAGTATATTCAAGACAATATGAACAGGCATCAACACTAGGGCTTTTAAAACTCAAATTAAATCTGGTTGTAAATATGTTACGAAAGTATTCATATTTAACTGCCATTTTTGGATTTTCACTGTTATACATAGTGTGTAGCTTTTTAATACTTAAATCACTAGACAAATATCGAATGTTGGTTCTACCTCTTCCATAATGCGATTCAAGACACTTCAATGACAATATAAAATTGGTGACTCGGAGATTTCTATCCTGGAATTTACAAGTCTTCATAACACCACCTCGCTTTTCTTTCAAAGTTTCAGCTGAGGTCAACATTTTTCTGCATATTCTCTGCACTCTATCCTTAGACAGGTTTAACACTTCAAGAAAAGCCTTTTGGCATACTCTCACCATTACCATATTTCTACGACCTTCGGCGTTTCTGAAATACTTTGGAATGTAATATGAAATTGTCACATTCTTCCTAGGACCTTTTGGTTCCAATTTTATGTTTTTAGGCAAACGACTTTTCACAAATTTGGTCAAAAAATTATCTTGGAGTATTTTTGTTTCATTTTGAAAGAACTGTCGATGAAACTTGCCAATATCTTGCACAGATAGAGTCGTACAATGAAATGCTGGCCCTTGTATAGTACGATGGTCACAGGACGGCGTTTTCGGAGGTCCCTTAGGTTTGTATCTGAAAAGTAATTGAGAAAAACTTTATTCAAAGCATTTCTTTCGAATTTCCACTCAAAAAATGTAAAGTAAACACAAAAAAAGATATTCCTTCCCTTTTATTTTTCAAAACCTCTCTTGACCAAGTTTCTTTCCGAACCAATTTTTTTCTCCCTTTTCCTAGCTGTGCTAGTTCTACTCGTAATATATTATAATCATCCATTTTGCATTATATTTATCCCAGACAAGGATTATATTAGAAAATAATAAAAATCTCCCGACACAGACATAATAATTTTACATTTAGCCAGTACAACAATGAAATTGAAAATGACAATTGACACTTGACAGCTAAAATGGCGACTTTTGTAGCTGCGTTCAAAAGAATAGGCGAGTTTTGAAACTGTGACAGCTGGAAAGTAAGCAAGTTTTGCAACAGTAGTCAGTTTTAAACCTTAATTTCTACGGAAATAGACCAGTTTAGCAACCAAATGAACATAATAGACGAAATAGTGTTGCCAACCCGAAAAATTTGGCATGTTTGCTGAAAATTGTAAAGGCAATTCGTGAGGTCCCGTTTTTCTTTCATCACTTGATATTCTTTGACCTTGAGCCTCAAGTCCTGGTAGTAAACTGCCATTTGTGAAACACCATGTTCTACCTTGTGTGACTGTCTGTCTCATGCCTTTAATTATCATGCAAATATTGTAGTCTTGGTTCTTATTTTAAAAACAACACACTTCTGCCACTTACAAATCCATTGAATTTCTATTTTATGGTTTGACGACGGGACAAGGTACCGTAATTAATAACGCAACGTTCCGTCCTCTTGTAAACACACTACAGGAACCGAGTAAAAGAAATATTTCAAAGAATTCCTTTGAGACGTTAAAATATCCTATTTTTACGAGCGACTCACAATGGCGAAGCGACACGTGTTCGCAATATACACTGGTTATGGGTTTTTGCCGGATGGACCCTTAAAACAATTGAAAGATTCACAAAAAAGTATCAGCGAGCGAAGCGCGTGATTCTGGGAAATGGTTCAGGCGATAAGGGCTGAGAGCGTGGGAGTGACGGTTAGAAGAAATTCCGAAGAAGTGTGGTGGGCTCGCTCGAGGCAGTCGGTGTGACACCGCGGTAGAGACCAGACGATAAATAACTATGGTAGTTAAGTTATGGCTGAGTTGGGCCAAAAGCTCTAGGCTAGCGAAGAGGAGTCGGTTTAGCAACGCGGACGGGTCCGGACCTTGTGGCTAGTCAAGTTGAGTTAGGATAGCCGGGATACAGTCGTTAAAGCACTAGGACGTCCTAGATTAGGCTCGTGAAGTTAGCGTAGTCTTGGTACCAGGATGCACACGTCCTCGTGGTCTTTTAAAAAAAGCGGTTAATATTTATAAGCTAAATATATAAATAGTAATAAGGCTAGTCAAAGTGAGTGAGAACGAGGCGTGAAGGGAGCCGGCAGAGGTAGTAGTCACGCGTTGGCGAAGGCGAAACTGGTAATGTGTGAATTATAGATTGACCATCTTCAATGAACACTAATTGGTAAGAGTTAATTATAATAAAATTAAATCCTAGCCTAAATTGTCGTTTGACGGTAGCGCAGAAGGGCTGATAATAATCATCTATTTCAGCATGACGGAGCAGCCGCCTTACGTCATCAAAATGTATATTATTATCTCATGTGTTATTATGTCTCCACGGCCTATTTCATACCTGAGCAAATATTCAGAAGCTGCGTTTGATTTTAAGGCGACGGCGACAGCCGCCTGACACCTGACCAATGACGAATATTGACTTGTATCTGACTCACTACATATGGGTGGCCGAACCGTAATATTCGCACTTCGATAAGAACAAACTCCATTGTTCAATGGTGTAGACAGCACCATAATATTCACAGACTGTCTAAAACAAATTACATTGTTCAGTATTATAATGCCAGCTTGTACTTGTGTTACAAATCAATCAAACGCTGCTGATGAATACTGCTTCCTGTAAAAGTCTAGCTCAGAAAATTGCGTTGAGTTCTTTGGCGTCCACTTCTGGGAGTTTGGGTTAGGCATCACCAAGTATCACAAACTGAATTGATAGCTACGTTCAAATGAACGCTAGGGACCGTGTCTCGTTAAAACCAAACCCGGCCACTGGTAGGCCTATTTCTGAATCGTCAATATTTATCGAGACACGCAAACTCGACATGGGGAAGATTAAAGAAGTGAGAAGTGACGAAACAATTACCACTTCAGCGTCCAACGATAGCAATTGCAATATGTTCTGCCACAGACCGAGTCTACGGTACGCTTGTGCAAATATCATTCATCATATATCATGTATTTGCGCTCTCTTGTCTTATTAGCTTCATACCTCATTGATGTGTTGCCTTTTAAAATTTGTTATTACTCATGTATTTATGTCTAACTGTGTATTCCCAATATTAACTTCACCTTGAATTCCACCCCTGTCCATTTGCCTCAAAGGACGGGACAGGGCAGCCCCAAATTGGGAATCAGTCCTCTTGTCAGTGGGAGCCCGACCAGTCAGGGACGAAGCCTACAGGGTCGTGCGGATGGCGGGGCGCGACCATTTCCCCTTCGGGGGAAACTGACCTTAATACTAATATATTAGCATGAATTAGGAAAAACTAAAATTTATTGATCCTCAGCTTTGTCCGGAGTTCAGCTTTCCTTCCTGAGCAATGAGACACACTTCACTCAGGCATTTGTCGATGGAGGTCAACCAGTTACGGATATCGCTGGTTTCCACTGCTTCTGATCTTCCGTCTGCCGCATGGTAAGATGTTTAGGGTTTGGTCACAGGGCTGCTAGGAGGTGGAATATTCCGAGGGCTGTTGTCAATTTTATTGTTATTCACCAAAGTAAATCACAAACTTAGCACAAAAAAGCGGTTTGGTGTCTAGGTCATAGATCACTTGAATATTATTTTTACTCAAACTCGCTAATACATACGTCCGCTCTACTTGAGTGCTAGTAGAGCAATCTTAATAATTACCTTTATATCTGTACCTTTAATACTAAATTAAAGAATATATTTAACTACCACGTAACTAATGCTATATGAATAATGCGTGAATGAGTACAGCAGCTGATTCCGAACGCTGTATGTGTACTGTCGCTTTACACTATAATTTTTGTGCAAGGTGTAAAGGTGCCGATCTATGCAATGCGCGCGTGCCATGTACGATACATGCCTCGTACATTAGGATTGGTAGTTATGTCTTACACAACGTTTTGGTCGTAATTAAAACCAGTCCAAAATGGGAACTCGAATGGTATTCCTCGGATCCTGTAGAGCACGGGGAACACGATCCACAGCACGCAGGTGGCCACCGCACAGCCCGAGTAGGTGCGCAGCAGCTTCCGGGAGCCGCGCGCGCAGTTCTCCAGCAGCGCGCCGCGCGCCCCGCCCACCTGGTTCAGCAGAGGGTCTGCAAAACGCACGTGGCCGCGTCACCTCGCGCGCGCCTTCTCACGGGCACGGCACGCAGCGTGCACTCACCGTCCAGGCCGGCGATCAACTGGTCGATGCGCTCTGCGTCCACGTAGAAAGCGATTTGCTTGGCGACGCACGTCACGTGGCACAGCATCACGAACATAACCTGCGACAGCTTGTCCATATTGCTCCTCTCCTGTGCAACCAATACTGACATTACTTATTATAAATTTAAATTAAATAACGTCCTTATTAAATCCCAATCACTCAGATCCAGCCTGCCCCTTTGCTGCCCTCCCCAGCGACGCCTTAAGCCAAGGCTTGTACCCCACAGAGAGTGACCAGCTCATTATGAACTGCTCGTTTATAATGAGCTGGTCAGAGCAACGTAGCAAAGGATTATATATCATGACCTCAAATAGCTTACCTAAAATCGGAAGAAGGCTAATAAGCCTGTAACTAACTGCTCTGGAAGTATCTTTTCCAGGTTTTTTTAAGTGGAATAACCTTTGCAATTTTCCATTTATTGGGAAAATATCCTAATTTTAAGCAGCCGTTGAAAATGTTTGTGGTACACAACAGATTTTTGCAACAGATTTTTCAGCATAATGTCGTGTATACCGTCATCACCTGGAGCTTTCCTAGTCTTAAGTTTACGTATGACTTCCCAGACTTCGGTTGGCTGCACAGTTAGATGCAATTCATTCATGACATGATCATTTATTTTTTATTTTATTTAATGCACAATGTACACAACCAATTTTACACTTTAAGCTTAAACTAGTGAGTACATGACCCTGTTAGGGCGCAGCAAGATAACTTAAAACTAATATTGAGAATAGGGTATCTATCTAGATTTATCCAATATCACTTACATATCATTAGGAATTAAATATTATATTAATTAAATGTATATCTAACACTTCACTTGATTTACTTAGTAACAATTATCTGAGTGTGTTAAATTTTAAATTAATCAAATAAAATTAGTTAAATAAACAAAAAACGTAACATGATATTAATAAATATGTAGAAAGAAATATCATCACTATGTCAAATCAAATTAATCAAATCACAAATATACAATATCAACATGATAAAATAAAATATAATAAAAATACACCATTTGACATTTAAAATGTCGTATCAGCAATGCAAGTACGTAGCACTCGATTCGATACGATTCGATAAATCTGACAGTTATT
The DNA here is from genome assembly GCA_941918905.2 of Xestia sexstrigata. Classification (NCBI taxonomy): domain Eukaryota; kingdom Metazoa; phylum Arthropoda; class Insecta; order Lepidoptera; family Noctuidae; genus Xestia; species Xestia sexstrigata. The sequence continues at coordinate 25,845,098 of OW799201.2, forward strand.
CTCGATAAAATGAGTTTTTAACCAATCGAAAAGTCGGATTTATCGAATCGCATCGATTCGATCGTTATCGATTGCTACGTACTAGCAGTGCAGAACTATATCGAATGTCAAAAATTAAAATCAAACACCAATCATAAACGAAACATGTCATATAAAATAATAAATAATAACAAATCCAAAATAATAAATAATAAATTCCATAAATTCTTGAATACTATAGTAGCACTTTTCTAAGAGAAACGACTTTAGCCTTGCTTTAAATACACATACTGTTCTCGTGCACCGTATATTTTCTGGTAATTTATTGTATATTTTGTATGCTACGATATTCTGGGCTATTTTTGTACATTTGTAGTCTAGGTGCGGGTAGTATTAACTTAGTTTTGCGGCGCTCATTCTTATCAAAATTAAACAGTTTTATGTTTTTCTTAACTTAAAAATTTAAATCACTCATGGCTGACTGAACGTCCTTGTCGACACTATCGCTTATCGAGTCACTAGTGAGATTTATGTTCAGCTCCAAAGTATCTGCCAGTGCATCACATTGTTCGGGGATGTTTGATGTGAAAGTTTCCTCAGGTGTTTTAAGTGGAGGTATTGAGTCTGATCTGGGTTTTTAATGACTTTGCCAGTCGCCAAATATCATAGCAAATATCATTGGATTGTCAACTCTCGAGAGTTTAATGTTCCATATTTTATCTTGATGTTTCGTCATAGCCAAATTAATCAAGTGTTGCAGTTAATAGCCGATCGTAACAGTATTTTTTCCGCAAGTGAAACTTTTTGTTCTTTTCGACGAAGATAATTTTTGTACTTGATGTTTGTAAAAGGTTCCCTATCCATTTGCATACAATTTTAAGACCTAATATAACTTGGCATACTTTTGTTACTCCTAATTATATTTTCGCATAATATTATTTACGCATAACAGCTTACGCATAATTTTTTTAAGCATATTTTTTCTAATCATTATAATGATTAAGCATAATATTCCAAAGCATAAATTCATTTACGCACAATGATATTAAAACATACTTTCCATAGGCATAACAAAGGCATAATTATGAACTCCTAAAATTTTAGACACTAATACGTATTTTTTTACAATAATGCTATAATGAAATTTGTAGGCAAGTAAGCATGCAGCAAGCAAGCAAGCATGCAGCAAGCAAGCAAGCATGCAGCATGCAAGCAAGCATGCATGATGCAACATGCAGCAGGCATGGTTTCTGTCACGGCTCCGGCGCTCCGGGGCTCCGGCGGTCCCACGCGAGCTTATCGTCGCAGATGTGTTTAACGCTCACCACCAGTGTTACAACCACCTGTTCCTCAACTCGCGGGCCGCCTCGCCCCTCCGCGCCTACGCGATTCTAAATTACACTCTCGGGTTAGGGCAGACAAGACTACGTGAAATCGGTTTTGCAGCGATTCGTTTCTGTCACTAACTTTTATTTATAACACACCTTTATAAATTTTTAGTTTAAAATAAATACGTAAAAATAACTTAAATTTGATTACGGTATTTATATTAATTTGTATGCCTAAATACTATTATGCTAATAGTCACTATGCCTAGTAACATTATGCAAAATTCAATTTATGCCAAAACAAATTAGCCTTCAAGATGATTATGCCAACATAAACACTATGGCTAAAAAAAATTTGGCAAAGTATTATTATGGCAAAACAAATTATGCCAAAACTGTTATGCCAAAGTATATTAGGAAAAAGAACATTATGCAAAAAGAAGGGATCCCACATTAAAATGCTTAAATCTTGTAGCCTTCAGCAGAGTGTATTTGACATTGTTGCAATAACCTTCATGACATTCAAAATGTGCAAATCACGTCGTGCTTACCACCACCATCATGTATATATACTCCGTACTGATTGTGACTACCACACATCACCTTCATTGGCGCACGGGTATTTCTCGCTTTGCTTATGCCTTGGTGTCACAATCAGCGGAGATGACTGCTAGCCATCCCGTGACACGCTGGACGTTATTTTCCAGGGTCCAAGATACCGGCTGACTTTCGAAGCACCGGCTGACATCCAAGTTCCGGGTGTCATCCCAGGTTCTGACTGACCACCATAATCCCGGCATCCGGGTAACCGCGGGCTCCGCAGCGGGTCCTTTTTTTTTACCTGCGTGGCCGCGACGAGTTCTACTGATCGGCGCGATTATCTGCCGACCGTCACCCTACCTGGCATCTGCAGCGTGGCACACCGCTACGGACATCGTCATGCCGGGCTGAGCCAGGAGAGTATCGTGCAAACCCGCCGGGCGGGCTTGGAGAACTTGTGACCATAGACCTACCCACTCCCGTTTATTTTATTGATTATATTTTTATGTTGACCTGGTTCCGTGGTTTCCTTCAAATTATTCCCACGGACACCCTTTCCGTCACAAAAGACATGCCCTGGGATGGGAGAGGAAGCCCGACCAACCGCAGCCAGTCGGGAACAATCAGCTGACTATGCAGCCTAGAGCCAATATAGGAATAGTGGTATAGACAGGTACAATCCATAGGAATAATTTTGACCTTCGTTTGATTGGTCTATTCTATCATTGGAGAATCATGTTCGTTTCTGTGCTCGGCCAGACTGCAAACGCGGGTGCGGTGCGGGCGCGGTGCGACGAGCTCAAACTTATGAACTTCATTGGAGTGTCCATAGTGGGTATGCGGACGCGGGCTGCGGCGCGGGCTAGTTGGCGCGGGCCGCACGCGAATCGCGCGCGGGCAGCTCAAGCCATAGATCGTTCATACAAGTGGCCGCAGTGAGGGCGCGGGCGGCAAGTGCGGGAGCCAGGGTTACCAACTCCCAAAAATATTTACCCCTCAAGCTAAATCAAAATTTCCACAATTACTCGAAAATCCCACTTTTTTTTTTTTGGATGGTAAATCATCAAATGACCCCCTCCCGCTCTGGCTTTTACTGACTAACACCCATCCATGTTCCTTCATTGCCTTTTGAATGTCTCCAATGAAGTTCATATGTTTGCGTATGCCGCACCGTGCCCGCGTTTGCAGTCTAGCCCAGCACTAAAAGTACCCCTTAAAATAGAACGGCCCTAAAAAAATCACATCCCTCTTATTTACCCCTAAATTTGGGAGGAAAACCCCAAAGTTGGTAACCCTGGCGGGAGCGGGGATCTCCGATATCGCGCCGCTCGCTGCACCGCACTGCCAGTCTGGCCAGGCAAACCGCGCGCGTTGCCGCACCCGCACCGCAACCCGCACCGCGCTGCCAGTCTGGCCGAGCACTCTGGTGGTTGCGTTTCCATTCGATTTTGACACGACTTATATTTAAAAATATTATTGTTCGCGTATATGTTTCAACGTCAGTAGTATTTGTTTCACTGTTAGTTTCGCTAAGGTAATATAGGTTTCCTGGGTAGCTGATTTTTTTATATCTGCTGCTAACTGAATCCATTCTTCTTTGCTTTTATTTGAATATTCCATGTCTTGTTGCAGTGAATCGTTTCATGTATGTATTGGTCTTCCAACTTCTAACCGTTTCGCTTTGTATCTAATAGCTGCGTGTAGTGAGCGAGGCTCTGGTCTTCGGAGGATGTGCCCGTAGTAGCATAACCGTAGGCATTTAATTATTTTGGTACCTAATTGTTTTTCCCATAAGAATTTCGCGTGTTTTCTTGTTCAGGGGGTTTTGCGTACTCTTTATTATATCTTTAAGAATGGGTCTTTCGTATCTTCTGAGTTTCGATCGGTTTGCCTTTGTGAGTGCCGCTGCCTTAAGAACGTAAGTCATTGCAGGTTCTATAACCATTTTATAGATAAGACGCGCGATTTCCCACTCCATTTTCGAGTTTTTAATGAAGGATATTAATTAAGGCTTGTTACATCTGGCGTTAACTGTGTTGTTTCTATTAGGTGTCCATGATACGTGCCTAGCTACTTAATTTCGTCTACCGGTTGAATACGGTTCCTCTAATTATAATAAGACTTCTGGTTTCGATGCTGTGCTGTGTGCTGATTACTAGTTTTGTTTTCGTTACATTAATGTGAAGTCCAACTGATTGCAGTACCGTTACTGCAATCAGTTGATTTTGGTGACTATTTCGTCCAGTTCACTGAGATTATTTGTTGCTATTATCACGTCATCTGCAAAGAACAGTATAATAGGGAGTTGAATCTCATGGTCCTGGTCTAGATGAAGGCATTCTAATTCTTCTTCTTATGTTCTGAGAACGTCGTTTATTAGTATGTATTTTTAGGCTAAGGTATTTATCTATGGGTCTTTGTTACCTGAAATAAATGGTATATTATTATTATTTCCTTTATTTATTTAAAATCTTATTATTTACATTTTTAAATATTTCTTAAAAAAATATTGTAGTCCGCCGGTGTCGGAAGCAGGATCCAAGCCACCGGTGGTTAGGGCTGCAAAGACAGGAACCTCACAATGCGAGCCGCAGCAGCAGCCGCAGCAGTCAGCTCGGTCTTACCTAGAGGACGGACGTGCCTCTCGCGATCGCGTGTTCTAGATAGCAAAGTGCATACGCATCACAACAGTGTGGCCGATCCGTGCGTCATCAGTTCGGTCGGAGTGGTTGCGATGACCCAGATACTGTTTGTGCGAAACATGCCTGATCAACATATCGTTTGTTGAGGCGAAGACATCTTTCACCGACATGGCTTCGCAAACGCAGACAATAAAGTTAACTACCAATTTGGAACATAAGCTGTTTAAGTACTACAGCGAAGAAAAGGCAAAACAACAAGAATTACAATGTCAAGTAATGGAGCTTGAAAACCGAATTGAAAAACCTACGGGAAATACACCAAAGTGATCAAGAAAAAAATAAGGCCACTGAAAAGGCTAACAAAGAAAGTTCATCCAAACCTATCGAATATGAGACGGATGAGGAGGAACTAGCCAGAGAAACGGAGTGGATTAGGATAGAAAATAAAAGAAAAAAACGGAAACCGAACCGTACGCTGACTCCCCCCTCCCAAAACAATGCCAATAAAGGACAAGGGAACATACATCCCAAAAAATCACCAAAGCCACCCCCAATAAATGTGCAGGGTGTTAAAGATTACCAGTCATTCTATGACTCAATAGCCAGTACTCAAGGCGACACGTTCACCATAAAAATGATGAACGGGGATAGCGTCAAAGTAAATGCAACCAATGAAGATGCCTATAGGGAGATTACGAAGCTACTAACTTCAAATAATTTACTCTGGCACACGTATGAGAACAAACAAACCAGACCGATACGAGTGATGGCCAAAAAGCTGCATCATACATGCCAGCCAGAAAGAATTGTAGACTACCTGAAAAACAAGGGCTACAAAATTGAAAATGCTGTAAGCAAATTGAGTTGGAAGAAAAAAGAACATGTTTATGTTGACATTTGAAAAAGATGAAGATATAAACAAAGTTCATGGAATCACCAATATTCTAGGGTGCAAAGTTGAAATCCACCCACTTAGAGCATCTAAGCTAGTTCCTCAGTGCAAAAGATGCCAAGTGTACAGACAACTGTACAGGTTTAATTTAGTTTTATATACAAATTTGCGCCGCGGCGTGCGTCAGCACTTTTTCATAGTATTTATATTGTAACTGTAGCAATATGTATCACTGCACTTTATCATTTCTATCAATAAGTATCAATTAAATACTTAGCACAGGAAGTTGAGTCGTTTATCATTTATTACGCGATCTTTCTGCCAATATTCTTATCAGCAGTCACATATCATTTATCATCCAAGTGTAGGCGTGATCAAAAACCCCTACATTTTTTGGTCCTTCGAGCCGGATCTGAAGCAGTGACCTACGGATCCAGTTATCAAGTGTATCACTATCAAGATTTGTGTTCTGAAGATTTCCGGTACGATAGCGAATCGGTCCGCTGGCCTCCCACAAGCGGGTCTTACCAGTAGGATTGAGAAGGCGCACATATCGTGCTGGAGATTACAGAAGCACTAAGCAACAATATCAATCAAGAATTTATCACTTTATCCTCACTATCAGAGGAGAAATCATTTATCGAAGAATATCATATATCAGTATCAGCATAACTTCAGGTATTTATCAATTAATTTTTATCATTTATCATGGAAGGCCTACAATCAATGTTCGAGCGCCAGAGCTTCCTCACCAAGGAAATTGAGAGAATACACACCAATTTCCGGAAAGACAGTTCGAGCAGGAAGACACTTGAAACCTTCACAGTCGTTTAGCCGCGCTGGATAAATGCTGGAAGGAGTTTGAAGAAAACCACATCAAACTGCTGGAGTTTGAAGATGATCAATATGAATATTTCTCAAAAAATATTTATGGGTACATGAAGGAGTATTACATCAAAACCAAGGAAATGGTGTCATCATACAAGGAGCCTAAACTTCCGACTTTTTCCTTACCCACTTTTGAAGAATATTCTTATCAAGGGGATGACCTGCTTGGTCAGCAGAACACCAATATTAGAGCATTGGAAAGACTAATGAATCGAATCAACATTAAAAGACTTAGAGGAAAAATGGGAACTTCAGAATGAACTAAACAATCTTCAGCATCTATGGAAGGTTATTGACACTACTCATCTACGTCTCGATAACCAATTAAAAGGGAGCAACGATGAATATGAAACCAAGTTTCTGCAAGTTGAAGAACGCTACCTTACCATCAAAAGGGAGTTGAACAGAAAATTAAACTCCACTACTCATCTTGAGCAGGCCACGCCCAAATTAGAAGTCCCTACATTTTTCTGAAAATATACGCAGTGGCCGACCTTCTTCGACCTATTCGTCGAAACAATACATAATAACAAATGTATTTCTAAAGCGCAGAAAATGCAACATCTGAAAGGAAAGGTCAAGGGTGAGGCAGAAGGTTTAATCCAGCATCTTAATATATCTGCAGAAAATTACGATGCGGCATGGGATATCCTCACTCATCGTTATAACAATCCACAGATTTTATTTTCAACTCAGATGGATATTTTCCTGAATCAACCGCCGATCAACAAGCAATCATCATATCACGCCTTTAAGAAGCTACACGATACCACGACACAGTGTATCAACAGCATTCGGAACCTAGGCATTGACAACACTACCTGGGACCCGATTATAGTTCATCTTTTATCAAAGAAACTGGACGACGAAACGCGTACTGACTATATGGAGTCGCGTGTGTCGCCTCGAGATCTCACATCATGTACCGAGTTCCTGAATTTCCTTGAAAACGAATTTATGGCCCGAGAGCCTGTAGGTAAGAAGGAGAAGCCTGCAACATCAGATTCTTATAAGTCGAGCTCAAGTCAACCCAAACACCATAATCATACCAACTCCTCAGGGAATACATCTTATTACAAGAAATATCAGTCAAATGCTACCAATGATAAGAGATTTTGCCCAGTTTGTAAGCAGCCTCATAATTTGTATCAATGTAAGCGCTTCCTTGCGCAATCAGCGGACGCGAAAATGAGGACAATAACACAACATAATATTTGCTGTAACTGCCTTTACAAGCATTATGACAAAATGTGCATTTCTACAAAAAGGTGCAAAGAATGCAACGGTGATCATAATTCGATTATGCATGACGCACTTTTGACCATGCAACGTGACCCACTGGAACAAACAGACAAACCTCAGACTCAGCAGTCTCCTTCGTCATCGGACTCCACTTCAGCATCGCGTAATAACCACAATGTTAACCATGTTGCCAGCGAAAATGAAGAAGTCCTTTTGACTACTGTAGCATCGATCATCAGAGCTGCAGATGGCAGCAATATGCGATTCAGAGCGCTCCTAGATCAAGGATCGCAAGTATCACTTATATCAGAAAATGCCGCCCAATTATTAGGGTTGAAAAGGCAACCATATCAAGCAGCAGTATCAGGAATTGGGTCGACACAAAAACAAAGCAGAGGCTTAGTGTCGCTTGACTGCATATCAATTTACTACGACTATCATTTTAGAACGGAGGCCCTAGTCGTATCCCGAGTTATAAATAACTTGCCTAATACCTCGTTTAAGAAGCAAACTTGGCCTCATTTATCACACACTAGACTGGCAGATCCTGAGTATAACCTTTCTAAACCAATTGACTTGCTCTTGGATGCCAGCGTCTATTCAGCTATCATCATGAGTGGTCTTATCAAAGGACCAGTCCAAGCTCCTATCGCGCAGCAAACAAAACTTGGATGGATATTATCAGGCAACGTAAAGACGTTCTCATGTCATGCTGTCATCAACGATGTAGACAGCATCTCCAAGTTCTGGGAGGTTGAAGACATACACGTCCACAGCCTCATTATCATCTGCAGATCAATATTGTGAGCAATTTTATCAAGCAACCACTAAGAGGTTGAACTCGGGCCAGTATGAAGTCGCATTACCTATGAAACCTAACTTCGAACAAGAGATAGGTGCATCAAAATCAAAAGCTGTCGCTCAATTTATTCAACAAGAAAAGAAGATGAGCAAAAATCCATCACTAGAACAAGGTTATCGCAAATTCATGCGCGAGTATGAAGAACTAGGTCACATGCGCCAAGTCGAGCAACAAGATCACACAGCATGCTACTTACTTCATCACGGCGTACTGAAATTAGACTCGACAACTACAGCTCTGCGTGTTGTTTTCAATGCTTCGTCTAAGATGTCATCTGGACGCAGCTTAAATGACTTGATGTATAACGGACCGAACCTTCAACAAGACCTTCAAAATCTCATCCTAAAGTGGCGACAATATAAGTACGTAGTCACTGCGGATGTAGAAAAAATGTTTCGAGCAATCCTCGTAAGACTTCAAGATCAGCATCTTCAATCTATATTGTGGAGAAGTCATCCCCGTGAATTACTTCAAGAATATAACCTTACGACTGTTACATACGGAACAAGAGCAGCTCCGTTCTTGGCGATGAGAACCTTGAAGCAAATTGGCATCGATAATGCTGAACAGCATCCTTTAGCAGCTGCCTGGAATCATCTTTTTATATGGATGACTTTATGGGAGGAAGCAATACTATCGAGCATGCCAGACAACTACAACTCGATTTAATAGCAGTCTTAAAGAGTGCTGGCATGAATCTAAGGAAATGGTCTAGCAATGAACCTCAGCTAATCGAAACCTTGCAACCAGAACAAATAAACGCTCCATTCGAGTTCAAGGATAGCGAATCTCGAAAAACACTAGGTCTGCGATGGATTCCCTCAAGTGACATGTTTACCTTCGACACTAAAACGAACATCAAGACAGCGATAAGCCATTTACGAAGCGGCAATTACTGTCAGATATTTCAAAAATATTTGACCCCATTGGCTGGTTATTACCGCTCACTATCAGAGCAAAAATATTATTCCAGACCACTTGGACATGGGATGAAGAATTACCGGCCAACATATCATTAGAATGGAAAAGGTTGCGAGATGACCTAAGAAATATCAACATTTTTCAAATACCTAGATATCTAGGTCAAATGGAAAAAAACATACAAATACATGCATTCTGTGACGCCTCGGAAAAGGCTTATGCATACGCAATTTACATTATAACAAATGATCATAAAGGCAAGCGCACATCGAAGCTAGTAACAGCAAAAACAAAGGTAGCGCCAATTAATAAAACAATTACGTTACCTAGGCTTGAGCTATTATGAGCACTTTTATTATCACAATTGATGGAGAAATTTCTTCAGACACTTTCTTCAGAGCCAATAGAGATCTTCGCCTGGACTGATTCGATGGTTGTACTGGGCTGGCTACACGGGGATTTATCAAAATGGAAGCAATTTGTGGCTAACCGTGTACTAAAAATCACTAGGATCATCCCCGCATCGAACTGGCGTCACGTCAGGTCCTGTGACAATGCAGCAGACTGTGCTACGCGTGGATTGAGCTCTGAGGGTCTATCAAGAGATCGCTTGTGGTGGGAAGGGCCAGAATGGCTTCTTAATTTTAACTCAAATCATACCCCTACAACTGAATATCAAACTCCAACAGCAGAAAGGAAAAAACCCATTGTACACACAGCCTTATGTCAAACCAGCTGTTCATGGGTAATTGAATTACTAAATAAATTCAATTCGCTAACTAAGGTTGCACGAACAGTGGCATGGGTGTCACGTTTCATCACTAGCCTGCCCAATAAAAATTCACGTGCAGCGACAAGGGCACTGTCCGGTTTTGAAATACAACGCGCATTGTACCTTGTTATCAAAAATGTGCAAGGTATAGATTTCAAGGAAGATATACATCATCTGAAGCTAAAGGGCTTCGTCCGCAGCAACAGCAAATTGTCCTGCATGCGACCATTCTTAGACGATCACGGAATACTAAGAGTCGGCGGACGCCTTGAACAAGCGAATATCACATACGTGGCGAAGCATCCTATCATAATATCACCTGGAAGTCGCTTGGCAGAGTTAATCATTCAGCAAGCTCATATCACTACGCTTCACGGCGGGCCACGACTTACTTTATCATTCATCAGGGAGAAATATTGGCAATTTGGCTGATTAGTGGCATCAGCAGCGTCAAAAAACTAATCAGATCATGCGTTAAGTGCCGGAGATATAGCCAAGAATCATATCAACAACACATGGCTGACCTTCCAAAGCCTAGAATCACACCGTCCCGGCCCTTTACTAATGTGGGTATAGACTTCACAGGGCATGTGGATATAAAATCCAACAAGGGACGCGGCATCAAGACTACCAAGGGATACATTGCAGTATTCGTCTGCCTGGCCACCAAGGCGGTGCATTTGGAACTGGTGTCTGATCTCAGCACAGCATCCTTTCTGGCAGCATTAAGAAGAATGTGCTCCAGGCGTGGAGTACCCAAGAATATCTATAGCGATAATGGTACGAACTTTGTGGGCGCTTCACGACTCCTGAATCAAGAGTACAGAGAGATCATTGCCTCAATCAACCCAAATGCTATCAGTGACATCAACAACATGGAGATACATTGGCACTTCAATGCTCCCGTCTGGCCAAATGCAGGAGGTCTATGGGAAGCGGCGGTGAAAAGTTTGAAATATCATTTAAAGCGTGTGCTTGGCCATCAAAAATTAACCTATGAGGAGTTCACCACGCTGCTGTGTCAAATTGAAGCCTGCCTCAATTCGAGGCCTCTCTGCGCGCTTACTGAAAATCCAGACGATACGTATCTCACCCTTGGGCATTTCCTTATCGGTGGATCCTTGCTAACACGATCTCAGACTGATCCTGATCATATGAACCTGACTATACGTTGGCAATTGATTCAGGCAATAAACAAACAGTTTTGGAAAAAGTGGTCCACGGAGTATCTTCAACAGCTTCAGTCAAGAACAAAATGGCGTACTACTAAGGAAAACCTTAAACTAGATGTCGTGGTTCTTATCAAAGAAGACAACATACCACCTGGCAATGGCGATGGCGCGAGTTCAGGCTCTACATCCCGGTTCAGATGGGTGTGTAAGAGTTGTAACGTTGAAAACTGCCAACAATACTATCAAACGTCCGGTCAACAAACTTATTCCTTTACCAGTACAAGAAAATAGTACCATGCGAACACCCTTTTCGAATGGGCCTCAAGAAACATCCCACGGGCATCGCAATCGGTCAAAATTCAGCATGAAATCATTATTATCATCAGCATTAATTCTGATAATGATGATAATATCACCAAGCATACAGCAATCAACTATATCATACAATATCACGTCACTGGACAGTCAAAGGAATATGTTTTTCGACAAGGTATCAGAACTCCAACACATCAAGGACGAATGGAAGTTAATAGTCTACTATAACATGTCTACATATTGGTCTGGATTCACTGACTTGGAAACATATGTTCGACATTTAAATCAACTGTGTCAGAGTACGTGCCTACCACAATCAGGAATACCGTACGGAGCTATCATATTACAACTGCAACATGAGTTGAACGAAGTTCAACATTATAATTATTTATTGCGAAACCCTAACAAACGATACAAGAGAGCACTAATAAATGGGGTTGGCAACCTGGCTAGCTACTTGTTTGGGGTTTTAGACGACAAGTTTGCAGAGCAGTACAAACGAGATATTGAGCAAATATCACTGAATGAAAATCATTATCAAAAATCAAACTCTCATAATTGAATCGGAATACAGCATTATTAGAAGAAACGAGGCCATAATGAATCAACAATTTACTTCTATGGATAAACAAATGAAGACTATATTAAAGGAATTAAACAACGTGCATGCGGACACAACGCAAGGCCTTTATTTAACGTCATCAGCACTATCAGCATATGCCGTTTTATCAACATTACGACGTATGCAGCAAGGCCTCATCGATGATCACAATCACCGATATCTATCATGGTCACATAGACACTCACCTGCTCCCGCCTGAAGAATTGGAAGCACAGATAAATATCATTACACGGGAGGTACAGGCTGATCTCAATGTGCTACTTGACAAATCAAGTATCAGAAGTCTGTATAAATTACTGCGGGTGTATATAACGACTATCTTATAATGGAAATCAAGATTCCTCTGGTTACTACAGAAAAATATGAACTGGATAAAGTTATTCCCCTACAAAGAGAAGAATCTGGACAAACCTATCAAGTTATATCGACATATCCATATTTGGCATTTAATTTGAGAAAGGACTTAGTTTTATTCTTCACAGAAAACGACCTACAGCAGTGCCTTCACGCAAACCCAGAGAAGATATTATGTTCCATTGATAAGCCAATCTATGAAATACAAGAAAGACAATCCATTTGTGATGTTAAAATTAATGATATAATAACACCGTCCTGTATATACAAACAAGCAAGGTGTGAAAATAAGTGGGTCAAATTACGGCGCCCGAACGACTGGCTGTATCAATGTTGTCAGCAATGCACTATACGCATATTTAGCACCCGTAACACGGAAGTAAAAACTTTAACAGGCAATGGCATAATCAGCCTTTGTCCAGGATGCATACTTAAAGGAGAGCATTTCAAGATTTACTCTCATAAGAACTTCATCAATCACGTTGACTATTATACAGAAGAGATGCAGCTTCCACAGATGTCTGTAGTCAATGAAATAGTCAACACAAGCATTCCCTCTGTTGAGCCCTTTGTACCAGAGAATCATCACATTATGTGGAATCAGCTGAGATCTGAAATAGAGGATCTTAAGCAACAGTCGACACAAACAATCAGTGTCCACGACGTGCATCAGTACAGCGTGCTCTACTTGCTGGTGGGTGGAGCGGTCCTGACGGGCTTCATCTTAGTCGTCATGTGGATCCGACGTAAGCGGAGACAGCAGCCGACATTGGAGTCAAGATTGGAACTAGCAGGACTTCAGACTATCACCAATCCGCAGCCTGCCCCACGGAAGATCACCGAGAGCAAATCAACCCCTAACTTGCAGTCAATTAAGTTTAACATTCCTTTATGTGAAAGTTAAAGGGTTCATTTTATGTTATTAATTTGTTATGTAATTATTCCTTCTTTTCGCCCGCGGCAGCATGTACAGACAACTGTACAGGTTTAATTTAGTTTTATATACATAATTTGTGCCGCGGCGTGCGTCAGCACTTTTTCATAGTATTTATATTGTAACTGTAGCAATATGTATCACTGCACTTTATCATTTCTATCTGTACAATCTTACGTTTAAGTTGATACTTTTGAATATTTTAGTTCCTAATATCTCAATAGATGGCGTTGCTCATTTACGTCACTCCGCTGAATCGCGGTGTTAAGATTCTTTGCGATTCCATGACCTCTTCGTGTATATCGAAATAAATGTCTTTTTTTTCGTCAAGTAAAGTGGCTTTTTATTCATGGTCATTCGAGTCGGATTTTTCGGATGTAGCCGTGACTGATGCACCGTGAGTTTTGGACATTGCGACAGTGGCGCCCCCTGCCGGCGATATAGAACAATTGAGTGAAAAATTGTGAAGTGTTGTGACGAAAGTGCAAATAATTGGACAAACTGTGAGTACTCTAAAAACATTTAAAAATTTAGTGACCAACAAGTACATTAATTGGAAAATAACTTAGATAAATTAGCTAGTTACTGGACTTGTAAAATTTATTGGCAAAAGTGTGTTGAGACGGGGAATCCATGCCCAATTTCGGCAAAGTGTTTACAAACACTTAGAAAAAATTACCAGAAATTTTAACTTATAAAATTTTAAAGACACTTCAACAGTTCTGCAGAATTTGGGGAAATAAAACTACAGAGTCTTGAATAGAAACGCTAAAAAAATGGATTCATTGTTAAGATTGCAAGTAGATATCAATAAAAAGATGCAAAGAGGATACATCAACTTCAAAAAGTCTCCTAAAGAAAGGGTTACCATTAGCTACGTGGAAACAAGGTTGGAATGTTTAGAAAAACAGTGGTCGATGTTCGAAGAAACTCATAACAAAATAATATCTGAGATTAAAAGGGAAGAATATGAAAAGTCAGAGTATCATTTAGGTGATATGTATAGTCAGGCGGAAGAGTTATACATGGACTATAAAGTTGAATTAAAAGAACGTTTTAATAAGAAAACACCTGATTGTACGGAAAACAACAACCCGATAACTCAGAGTGGCGTGAAATTGCCTAGAATAGCGATACCTACATTTTCGGGTCACTATTCTCAGTGGACAACATTTCGGGACCTTTTTCAAACATTGATACACAAGAACCAATCATTAGATAACGTGCAAAAACTACATTATCTAAAGACGTATCTCACCGGCGAAGCTGAACAGCTGTTGCGACACCTACCTATTACCTGTTGTTGTATTGGTTAAAGAATCTTTTGATTGTATTTTCAAAAGATTCTTTAACCAAAAATGTTTAACGAGTGAATCATCGAATTCTTTAAAAGAACTTTTTGATACAACAAACGAATGTCTGAATGCTTTGAAAAATGAAGGTATTAATATCGAAAATTGGGATCTTATTGTTATTTATATATTGTGTTCTAAATTAGATAATGAGTCTCGCAAACAATGGGAAGCTAAGATTTGCAGTTCAACTAATTGCCGTCATTACAAGAATTTTTAGAATTTGTTGAGCATAGATTTAGGTCACTTGAATTTTTATGTACTAAAACAGTAAAGAGCACTAACACAAAGTCACATCACGTAGTAAAAAATGTAAACGAGATTAAAACATCTGTATGTGCCTTTTGTTCAAATAATAATCATAAGATAGGAAATTGTAAAGATTTTGCTAAGGAAGAGTTGTCAGCTCGTCGTAATTTTGTCCAAAATTCAGGTCAAAGAAAACAGCACCGTGGAACTTCATGGGTTCAGCGACGCTTCTTGTGAGGCTTATGCTGCAGTGGTGTATATACGTGTTGTTAATGATTCAGGAAGCGTCTACGTTCATCTGGTAACTTCCAAAACTAAAGTGGCTCCAATTAAGCAAGTATCGATACCAAGGCTTGAGTAATGTGGTGCTGTCTTATTGGCTAAGTTGTTACAGGAAGTATCGGTGGTGTTAAACGTTCCAAAAACTAACCTGCGTGCCTGGACCGACTCAACCGTGGTAATGGCTTGGTTGAGCAGCCACCCAACACGTTGGAAAACTTTTGTACCCAATCGGGTGTCGGAGATTCTAAATATATTAGACAGGAACCAATGGTCACACGTATCATCTCCTGATAACCCGGCAGATTGTGCGTCGCGAGGAATTAACCCGTCAGAGTTACCGTTGTTTGAACTGTGGAAAGCAGGACCATTATGGTTGAAACATAGATCTGAAACTCTGGATAAAAGTCAAATACCAGACACTAATATAGAAGAAAAAACAAAAAAGGTTTGTCATGTAACGCAGAATGATCAATTGCAGTTGTGGACCAAGTTCTCGTCTCTTCGTAAATTAGTTCGAGTTGTAGCACACTGCAAAAGATTCATTACAAAGTTGAAAAACATACATGATTATAACTTACCTGTATGGTTAACTACACACATCAAAAGTATCTAGGGATCAACATATATTTTTGCAATAACTTTTCTCCTGATTGATATTAATTAAAATTTTCTTTAAGGATTCATCAAATAAAGTGTTTTCGTTTGTCACAGTAACGATAAACCAAGTCACCTTTGCATTAATAAAGAAATTTGCCATTTTCCTAATAAAGGGATTTTTGACATTTGAACCACTAACATTAAAGTTCGAAAAAAAGACTGAAATAACAGTTTTCTTTAAAATTTTATTGGGTAACTTAAACAATTAATAATCCGTGTTTCTACCGCGAACACTAACAACACAAGAACATCGGTTTGGCATACTCAAAATGAGTTCATCCAAATCACGCTGTGGAATGGCCGCCCATGTTCGTTGCAACAACAAAAAAAGGTCTTCTTGCGACTGGATACCCTCCATATTCGGCAGAGCTCTTCTCTGTAGCATATCCCATGCATGCTCAATCGGGTTCAAGTCTGGCGACTGAGCAGGCCAGGGCAGGACATTGATGTTAGCTGCGGCGAGAGTCTGTCTTACAACTCTTGCGGTGTGCGGTCGTGCATTATCATGCATTAACTGAAATAAGGGACCGATTTGCACTTGTAGAGGAACGATGACGTCTGATACAATCGTCTCAGCATAAATTTGAGCGTTGAGGTTGCCTCTGATCCAAATCAACTCAGTTCTTCCGCCGATCCAAATACCCGCCCATACCATGATGGTTCCACCACTATAAGGATGGACTTCCTGGCAGGATTTTAATCGCTGTTGGCGTCCAGGGGTTCTCCAGTGTCGTATACGTCTTGTATCCGGTCTCATACCAAAACGAGACTCATCAGAAAAGCACACGAAACGCCATTGTTCTTCTGCCCAATTTCTGTGTTCAAGAGCCCATTGATATCGAATCCTACGATTGTGCATTGCTATAGGTGGTACCCGTAGCGGTCTTCGGGAATGAAGGTTCACTTCATGCAAGCGGTTTCTGACTGTTTGGTCGCTAATTAAGTTCCCTGAAGAGTGATGAAGCCTCACGGCTAACATCATGGCGGTTATTGTTGGAGCTCTTCGAGTTAAGATTTGAATGTATCGGTCTTGTCTCCGTGTGGTGCAGCGATACCGTCCTCCATGGCGCTCAGCCACGGTACCAGTGCTTCGGTAACGTGTCCAAAGTCGACTGATAACACTCTGACTTGTATTCAGAGCTAAAGCTACAGTACGTTGCCGGGAACCAGCTTCTATCATTCCCACGGCTCTGAGCATTTCTTCCCTGCTTAAATGACGTCGCCGCTCCATAATAACGTTGGTTTTAATCAGTAGTAGGGAAACAGTAGCACTAATAATGTCTTCAATGCGTTGTATGTTTTTATAGGGAAAATATTGACAGCTTATTTTCATCTTTTACTCGAATTTGATTGAGAGTTCCTGATTCAAATTATGAAATGCACCAAAAAGGATCCATATAAATTTATAAAATCATAAATTTATTACAAAGCCACATCTTAATCTCAAGAAATCCGCATAAAAATGCTTGATCCCTAGACATTTTTGATGTGTGTAGAATAGAATTGAATGAAGCTCTTCATATTTGTGTTAAACAGTGTCAAACGGTAAGTTTTCAGCAAGAGATTAAAGATATTAAAGAAAAGGGGATAGTACAAAAGAAAAGCAAACTTACGTCATTAAATCCATTCCTAGATAATTCAGACATCTTGAGAGTTGGTGGTCGTTTAGAGAAAGCAGAAATAACAACTGGTATAAAACACCCAATAATACTACCGTCAAAATCTCACCTCACTGAATTAGTTTTAAATGAAACTCACCATAACACGTTGCACGGCGGACCACAGCTCATGATTAATTATCTGCGAACTAAATACTGGGTCATTGATGCTAAGAACCAAGCAAAACTGGTTGTCCGTAAGTGCATTATTTGTGTACGCCATGCAGCACAGACTAGTGTCCAACTGATGGGACAATTGCCTTCAGCTCGAGTTACACCAATTCGAGCATTTTATCGAAGTGGTGTGGACTACGCAGGTCCCATACAGATTCGAACTTCTAAAGGAAGAGGCCACCGGGCCTATAAAGGTTATATATGCCTTTTTGTATGTATGGCTACAAGAGCCGTACATTTGGAAGCGGTGAGTGATCTCACATCACAAGGGTTTATTGCTGCTTTTAAACGATTTGTTGCAAGACGTGGCCATTGCGCTGACTTATTCAGCGATAACGGAACGAATTTTGTTGGTGCCGCTCGCGAACTCCGAGACTTGTTCGCACAAGAAAAGTCAACCTTAACGATGGAAATCGCCGAGTGTTTGGCAAACAACGGCACTACTTGGCACTTTGTTCCACCCCATGCCCCGCATTTCGGCGGGCTATGGGAGGCTGGAATAAAGTCCTCCAAACATCATCTTAGACGTGTGATAGGTAGTGCGACTCTTACTTTCGAAGAGATTTCAACCCTTTTGTACCAAATAGAAGCTTGCCTTAACTCTCGACCGCTATCACAAATTAGCACAAATTCGCAAGACCCAACACCCCTCACTCCAGGACATTTTTTAATAGGTGAATCATTAATTCTAGTACCTGAGCATAATTACGAAACATCATCTATTTCGTCACTGAAACGTTGGCAATTAACTCAAAAAATGCTGCAACAATTTTGGCGTAGATGGTCAAGTGAGTATTTAAGTCAATTCTTACATCGTTATAAGTGGGCAAACAAAACTCCTGAACCTGAGATCGGAGACTTAATTTTAGTGAAGGAGGATGGACTTCCGCCAGCCAAATGGCTTTTAGGTAAAATCATTTCAAAATGTTGTCCAACCCAGGGTGGGTTGGACAACATTACGAGAGTAGTCACTCTAAAATGTAAAGGTACCACATTTAAACGACCAATAACTAAACTGTGTGTGTAGAATTTAGGGCTCGTTTGGTTTAGCTCTAAATCCTGGGTTGGTTGATATTTAGTTGATTGGTTATGGTTTGGTTGTTGGTTTACGAATGGTTAAATTATACGAAATTATATGGTTTAAAGTTTATATTGAGACTGGTTATAAAATGGTAAACCTAAGCTAAATTCGCACTAAGATGGTTTGATATGGTTTGGTTGAGTTACGCGATTGGTGTCCGAACACGCACTAACTTGGTAATACTTGCGATACATGCATTTATGGAAATGCACGGAGGCAAAAGTGCTGAGCTGTTCGGTTGCAAGTATTGTACCGAACATATTCCCGAGCACAGGATGAGATAAACAGATAGAGTAATCATCAAATCATCTTAGGTAACAAGTGAAATGGTAAACAAAGTAAAATTTAGTATATAAAATGGTAAGCATTAGTACTAGACTTATATTAAAATGGTAAATAAGAGTAAAAAATGTTATAAAATTTAAAGTAAAAGAGTATAATAAATGGTTGCCCTTAATAGCATATTATATTTTTTACACTAAAGAGTCTTCCACTGTAAGCACACGTTCTTTACGCACTATAGGCAACGTAGCCCTTTCCTTTTTCCCCGCACTACGCATAGCACTGGGCCACCGCCTGGCGAAATATGCACTTAAACCCATGTGTCCACTCTCACTTTGCTGACGGTCAGCAGTACTCTGCTTTCGCGGTTGCACTTCACTTTGTACTGTGACTCGATGTGTAGACTCCGATGTAGTCGCCACTGAGTCCCGTCTGTGGTGAGGCTCCGCCCGACTGACCGTAGGATGCGAGCAGCATCTCACCCTTTTCCAGGCCCAGATTACTGCCGCGCATAAGGCAACTCCCAGCAGTATGTAGACGACGGTGTACTGGTGAATGTCATGAACTGATATGTCATCGACCTCTGCTTTGGTGGATTTCAGTGTTTTGATTTGTTCTCCAAGAATGAATAATGATCTATTCAGACTCATGTCCTGTGGTAGTTCTGCTTCAGTTGGTAATTTGACGTTCACAATACGGTTTATTTGGTCTAGCTCTGGTACGAGCATGTCTGGTGAAAAAAATAATTGGTTGGATTGTTGTTGTAAAGAGTACAGTGTGAAATCTTTACTTTTAATAAAGCATTTCTGAGTCATGCTAATGATCCCTGCTCGAGTCAGCTGTCGAACGGTAACTTGATCGTCACATATGATTTTGATGGAATATGTGTCACAGCCAAAATAGAGGTATTGTGACGTTGCGTGTAATTCTACCCATCTGTTTTTGCACACTGTTCTTTTTATTTTGCACTTTTGGTTTATTGGGCTTGTTTCGCAAAAAATTTGGTCGTTTTCCAAGTTTAGGATTGGTTTGAAGAGCTCACACATGAGGGATTCCCCGTGATGCAAGCATGTGTCAAGTTCATGTTTGGTGGGTACAAAATAAGCATCCTTTTTTAGGTTCACTGCGACGTACTCCGATATTGGTATTATGCTAGTCATACTGTAATTAGTTTGTTGCGGAACTGGTATTATCCTGTATAATTGAAAACTTTCTCGTGCTATAAGCGGGAATGTAATTTCGAAGATTTTATATTTTTCTGTAACCCGCGCCTTTGTTCTCAGTAGCTTGTAGATGTGCTGAAGTTCTGTCTCTATGTTTGCGATTGGTAGGTTTAATTCTTGAGGCATTTGGCCATAGATAATTTGCAGCTCTCGTTTGAGCTGCGCTGGTGTCAGTAGATGCAGACTGATTTGGCCATGGTAGATCTCCGATATTGTATCGATCAAAGTTTCCTGTATCCGTTTCATGTTTTGCATCATATTAATGGTTGCTATAGAAACTAATGTGAAGTCCTGTTGTGCAGTTATCACATCGATTTCTTTTTGCAGCTTACTGTTAACCTTGTCCAAGGCATTTAAATGTTTATTTATGGTTTTGTGTTGTTTTGCTATTGTCTTCAGTTCTTTGTAGTACATTGTGCTCTGCTTCGACAATAGATGTCAAGTTCTTCCATAACTGACTTTGGTGATGTTGGTTAAGGTGTATAAGTTCAATGTCCTGCTTGTATTTTTCTGCGAAGCTTCCGTCTAATACTCCGAACAATAAGTTTGCAATTGAGCCGATACCGTTGATAAAGCCGCGTCGTGTTCGTGAGCGCTCGCCGTAATGCTGGCTAAGCAACAGCTGGTTGTAGTATTGCAGTTCATTGTAATCGTGACGTATTTGTTGGAGTATCATATGACAGTGACTGGATTCCATAATTGTTTCACATGTTTTGTCGAGATAGGTTGTAAAGTCATTGATGGCTTTATCTCCTTGCCAATACGGAGACATGTTATAGTATGTCACTAATTTCCACTTATCCCGAATCAGTTGTACTTTCCCCACAGTGTCAAAGTACAAAGTTTTATTAGTATCAAATTGCGTGATATTGTATAAAGCTGTTGTTGGCAGTAATATACTTAGGAACAATAACAATGCCAGTGCAATGTTAACTATCTTGGGATAGGTGCTGCACGTTCTGGTTTTTGATTGCGGCTGGTTACGTGGTTCCTTTTCGGGTCTTTTCGGTTGTACTGGTTCGCCTTGTGGTTTTTCTTGTGTGGTTGCTTCCACCTGGTCTATTGGTAAAACTGATAGTTTAACTACAGGGCGCTTCATGTAGCCGTTTTTGGTTTTTAGAGTGACTACTCTGACGAGGTCATCTTTTCCTGGATGAACTTCCGTCACACGACCCATTGGCCATTTCCCTGCTGGTAAGTTGTCGTCATGTATCGTTACTAAATCGCCCACGTTGACGTTCTTCTGGTATTTCATCCATTTGTTTCTGGTTGATAATTGAGTCAAGTACTCTGTTTTCCATCTCTTCCATATATCTTCAAATAGTTTTGACACTAAATGCCACCTGTTTCTGGCGTCGTCTGCTGTTTCAATGATGGTTAAACCTGGTCGTGCTGATAGGAAATGGGCTGGTGTGAGGAAATTTAAATCCTCTGGGTCTTCTGATAGCGGACAAAGTGGTCGTGAATTCAGGCAAGCTTCTAATTTTGATAACAGTGTGGAGTATTCTTCAAACGTAAGTTTTTGTTGTCCAATCACGCGTTTGAGGTGGTGTTTGAGACTTCGCACTGCTCTTTCCCAGACTCCTCCTGCATGGGGCCAAGAAGGTGCGTTGAAATGCCATTCAATTTGTAATTCTGCTATCTCTTTGTAGAATGATTCATTGAATATATTTTGAAGGTGGTCGTATTCTTCTTGCAGAATTCTGTTGGCTCCAACGAAATTGGTTCCATTGTCGCTATAGATGTGACGTGGAGCTCCGCGTCGTGCTGCCATTCGGGTTATTGCGGCTAGAAAAGCTGAGCTGGTTAAATCTGAGACGAGTTCTAGATGCACAGCTTTCGTCACCATACATACAAAAAGCACTATGTAGCCCTTGGTAGTTTTTATCCCGCGCCCTTTGTTTGCTTTCACTTCCACAAAGCCTGTGTAGTCAACGCCACAATGATAGAAAGCGCTTTCAGGGTTTACTCTGGATGATGGTAGGTCACCCATGAGCTGATACTGTTGGATGGGCTCTTGCTTTTTGCATGTAACACACTGTCGTATGACTTTCTTTGTAGCTAAATATCCACTGATTATCCAATAATTTTGTCGAATATTTGACAAAGTAAGACGCGCCCCACCGTGGTAGGTTAGCTCATGAGCGTATTGGATTATTAGCGTGGTAATTCGATGGTTGTGTGGTAATATGATTGGGTGTTTCATCTCTAAACTTATTTGTGCGTTTCTTAATCTGCCCCCTACTCGCAGAATACCATCTTGGTCTATGATAGGGTGTAATGGTAAAAGTTTACTTTTCGAATGCACGTTTTCATTCTTAAGTAAGCAACTGACGTCACCGGCAAACTCCATATGTTGCACATTTTTAATAATCATCAGTTTTGCGCGACGGAGTTCATGTAATGTGAGATAAGGTTGACGACCTGATTTTGCAGTAGTTAGTCGTAGTATCCATGCAAAAATGCGCACAATTTTTGTGCAGGAATTAAATTTGTTCAACAAATGGTGGATAATATTTGGTATGGTCATGGTTGTTTTCTGGTGGTTTTCCACAATTACTGCGTTAGACTGTCTTATCTCTAAACTGGTTTCATAGGTGGTTTGAGATATGTCATGGTTTTGAAATGATTGAATCCATGTTGGCCCTTGCCACCACAGATCATGGTTTTTCAATTGTTTGGTTCTCAATCCACGGCTGGCACAGTCCGCTGGATTTTCAATGGTTTTGACGTAACTCCATTTTTCTTTTGGTAATGTTTTGGTAATAGCTTTCACGCGATTTGAGACGAATGGTTTCCATCTCGCTGGGTCTCCTTGAATCCATCCTAACACTGCTGTTGAATCGCTCCAGCAATATATTTCCTGGTTATAAGACTCTAGGCAAGTCTGTACTTTTTGCATCAGCTGTGATAATAGTTGGGCACCCATTAACTCCAGCCTTGGTATAGATATTTCCTTACTAACAGGCACTAATCTTGCTTTTGCTGCGACCATAGTTACCTCGTTAGTGTTATTTTGGTTGCTGACTTTGCAATATATAACAGCGGCATACGCCTTGTTTGACGCATCACAAAATCCGTGTAATTGCAAGCTATGGTTTTCCT
Source organism: Xestia sexstrigata (assembly GCA_941918905.2). Taxonomy (NCBI): domain Eukaryota; kingdom Metazoa; phylum Arthropoda; class Insecta; order Lepidoptera; family Noctuidae; genus Xestia; species Xestia sexstrigata. The sequence continues at coordinate 25,868,624 of OW799201.2, forward strand.
TTACTCCTAGCCATCGTTTTACTTCTATGGTATTGATGTCTTTTAATTCTCTCCTTAAGTTTAGCCACTTGACCTTGATATCCTCTGGTAGCGCGTCATCCCAGTCGAGACTTGATGACCAGACACTTTGGAATAGCATCTTCATGGTGATAGTTAATGGTGTGAGCCAGCCTAATGGGTCAAATATTTTTGATGTGTCGGAGAGAAGCGACCTTTTGGTTGGTTTTGGTAATGATACTGGCTCCAGTTTTGAGTCAAAGATGAATTTATCCTGTTGCGGGTTCCATCCAAGCCCCAATGTTTTCGTTGAGTCTGATTGTTTAAACTCGTAAATTTGCTGGTTCCACAAATCTTTTTCTAAGTCTGCGAGTAATTTTGGTTCATTTGTGGCCCATTTCCGTAAATTAAACCCACCCTTACTGAGTAGTTTAATTAGGTCTGATTTTAGTTGTTTTGCTTGATCCATTGAACTTGCTCCGCCGCAGTAGTCATCCATATAGAAGCACTCTTCTAACGCTTTTGCTGCAGCAGGGAAATTTAGTTTTTCCTCGGCAGCTAATTGTTTTAAGCACATCATGGCTAAAAATGGTGCAGGCTTTGTGCCGTAAGTTATGGTTGTAAGTTGGTATGTCTGAATGGGTTGGTATGGTGAGTCCCTCACAATATCTTCTGATACGACTGATCTTCAGGATGTACCATTATCTGTCGGTACATTTTCTCGATGTCCGCAGTGTAAACGAACTGGTACTGTCTCCATTTTAAAATTAACTCCTGCAGATCTTGTTGTAGGTTGGGACCTCGGTACATGACGTCATTCAAGCTAAGTCCTGATAATGATTTAGCCGACGCGTTGAACACAACACGCAACTTTGTAGTGGTTGACTCAGCACGAGTGACGCAGTGATGTGGTAGGTAGCACTCGGGTTTCGTACTTGTTGCTGACGGCATCATATGGTGTAAATTAGAATACTCATTCATAAACTTTGTATATTCTGTTTTCAATTCTGGATCTTTTTGTAACTTTCTCTCTAAGTTACGAAATTGTGCCAATGCTAATGGTTTAATGGACCCTAGCTGTTCCTTGGTTTCTGGTATAAATGGCAGTCGGATTTGGTATCTCCCGTTTTCTAGTCTCTCTGTTGTTGATAGAAAAAATTGCAGACATTCTTGATCTTCGGTAGACATTTCAGTCTGCTGGTTGATGTCTTCATTTTCCCAAAATCTGCGTAAATCGTCCGTATTGTGAAGAACGACGTTACACCTGTATTGTGGTTACACGTGTAATGATTTCGTATGGTTTTTCATGTTGTTTGTATAGTTTTTGTTTGATGATTGTTGGTTATTATTTGAATTATAATGTTTGTTCTGGTTTGCCTGATAATTTTGGTTTTGTGGTTGGGTGGTTATCTTTTGGTTATATGATTCTTGTTTACGCCGCGATACTTCTAAGGCAGTAAACTTGTTTTCCAAGAAATCTAGGAATTCTTGAAGTACTGGTAGTTCCCTGGGATTCTTCACCGACTCAATGTATTCGGCGAATGACTCACTGTCAAGTTTCTGTGCTAACAAAAGTACCAACAGTGGATCCCAGGTGGTTATATCTACTCCTAGGTTCTGAATTGCGTGGAGACATTCTTTGGTCACGTCATGCAGCTTTTTGATGGCCCCGATGGATTGTTGCTGCATGTTAGGAATGCTCAGTAATATGTTGACGTGAGACGTAAAATAAGTCTGCTGTTGCCATATCTGTGGTTAAGTATTTCCCAGCATACCTCGTAATTTTCTGTGCTAATCTGAAGATGGTGGATCAGACGCTCAGCTTCTCCTGTAACTTTGCTCTTAAGGTACTGCATTTTTTGTGCGTTTGATAACGATGGGTTTTTATGAATGGTTTCTGTGAATAAATCCTTAAACGATGTCCAATGGTGGTAGTTACCTTGGAATATTGGAATATCCATCTGTGGAGTAGATTTGTCCCGATGTGATACTGACCACATTTTTGAGTTGATAGTTTTCTTTAAATCGTTATACATTTTCTCATATCTGTTGAACTCCTCTTGATACCAGGCATCGTCATCCCCGTTTCCAGCTTCTATTTCCCAGTGCAGGCTATCTATAATAGTCCAACGACTTTGTAGGGACTTCAATGCGTCGTCGAACTCCCACTTGTTTCGTAGTTGATCGATTTCTATGGTAGCTACTGTTCTCATAAAAGCTCTGAAGTGGATGGTCTGCTTTTTTATGATTCCTTCCAGTTTACTGTCTCCGCTCGTGTCCCTAAGTTGCGGCTGCGGTGCCTGTGAATGAGATGGTTCCCCTGCTTGCTTCGGTGTGCCTGCCTCTGCCGACGGCTGGTGTGGTTGTTGCTGCTTTAACAACAAGTTCTCCATGGTTGTGGTAATTAACTGCTTGATTGACAAATAGACTTCCTCTGCCTTATCAAAACAGTTTTTACTGAAGTACACATGGTTAAATTCAGAAAGTTCACAGCACTTTCTATGGTTGCGTTGGTATTCTCTCCAATAATTTTCTAATATCTCCAACTTCCGCTTTTTTTTTAATTGGGACAAGCCCGCCACACTGTTCCCAAACCACTGTAACTCCTGAAAGCCAGAATCAACAGTGGCGACCACCAGAAAAGCGCCGAGACAATGAAGCTCGACGAAGTCCCAGAGAATGAATTTAACTGTCTTGGATCCCGCAACGAAATTAATCAGAAAAGTATAGTGGAGGAGTAGGAAAAAACCGTAATTTCCACTTCCCTCCATTTCAGCAGGAGACAGAACGAAACAAGGCCAATAGGCACAAAGGGACGTTTACAACTGGGATAGGCCCAGTTGCCTAGCACCACGGATAAATATTAACATTAATGGGTCCTAAGTTGTGAGCTGTTATATTTGATTCCAATAATAGGTATGGCAAAAACGCTTGAACGCACGGAAATTTGTTCTAGTTTCCACAAGGTCTGTATAGTAAATAACTCCGGATGTAACCTGTACACTATCCAACATAATGTTGCGTTCATTCTGCCAAAGACTGCACTCCCATAAAATGTGATGTGCTGATTGTTCATATTCGCAGTCAGATGTGGAACATTGACAAAAAGGCGAGTCAACAAGCTTGAAGGAAAATAATTTACTCTTAAAGTTACCATGACCGGTGAGAAATTGGGCAACACAGTGATCAACATCCAACCATGTCCTGGCCAGCCGCTCACGAATGGATGGAAAGAACTGGTGGAGGTGTCGGCCCTTGATGGAATTATCCCACCTACCTTGCCATTCAGACAAAAGTTCCTCCCAGACGTCGGTCTGTGGTTTGAATAATCTAGCAATCTTAACACGGTCACGTAGGGTTAAAAAGTCTGCGTCCGCGGTCTCACGTGCGTTATAGTACATTGCAGCCCGTCGCTGCACTTCAAGATCAACTGGAAGTACACCTGCAAGTACCGGTAAGGCTTCAGTACTAACCGTCCTATACGCTTTGCATAAGAATATCAAAGCCAAACGCTGGCTTTGAAGCAATTTACGTCGTGCCGCTCCTATGGTGGCCCTATCGGCCCAGACAGGTGCCCCGTAGCACATACACCCCAAGTAAGTAGCCCCATAAATGGTCTTTAAAGTTATAAATGACAGACCCCACGTAGATTTTGATATTCTCGTTAAGGCATAAAAGTTCTTTTTAGCTTTTTCACCGACAGTTTTTATATGATCTATGAATGAAAAATTTCTCTCTAAGACCAAACCAAGGTAGCACACGGATTGCTTTCTTTTCACGGGAACGTTATTAAATTTAATACTAGGCCACGATTTAAGATTACCTTTTAAAATTAGTTGATAAGTTTTTTGCGGTGCAAAGGTCAGACGGTTTCGATCGCCCCACTGAGATATTAATCGTAGGCAAGTATCTGCTAAATTCTCGAGACCAGCCCGAGTACTCGACTGAATGAGCAGCAGGCCGTCGTCCGCGTAACCGGTTAATGAACAGCCGGGAGGAAGGGGAATCGCGAGAAAATCATCAAAACCTAAATTCCATACATACGGAGCGATTACCGACCCCTGAGGACATCCCATGGTAAGGGACTTTGACATAGAATAATGACCGAGTTTGAGTTTCGCGGAACCATTTAAAAAGTAAGAATAAACAAGATTATATATGTTTTTATAGCAGCCACGATTCTTCAGTTTAAGTAGTAGCATCGGCCACCATGCGTTATCAAAGGCCCCGGAAATATCTAAAAAGATTCCAACCACGTACTTGTGTTCCGAGTTATTAACAATTTTTCTAACAGAAAGTGCCGCGTCTACGGTAGATTTTCCCACGGTGAAACCGAATTGGTTGTTATGAAACTTTGGCCCGTCTGGCAGCAAACGTGGAACGATAAGGCGCTCCAGGAGTTTTCCTAAAGATGGCAGTAGGGTTATGGGCCTGTACGACTTAGGGTCGTCCGGTGGCTTATCACCACTTTTTGGAATTATTCGTATAAAGCCACGTCGCCATACGCGAGGGAAAACGCCGTCCGCAATACATCGGTTGAAAACAGATAGAATGGCGTCGCCCGCTGTTTTACACGCTTCTATTATCATCCGATTAGATATTTTATCTTCACCTGATGATTTGTTAAGAGGCAGTTTCCTGACAACATTAATGAATTCGTCAATGGATGGAAGGTCTGACGCTGGTGATTCAGGTGGCACAGCAGCCCACGCTCTGATCTGTTGATGGTAGTCATTGTCATTTACCGGCGAATCATCAGGAATCAGACTATTTAATAGAACTTCGGTTGTTTCCTCAATACCGGTGGTGTGTTTATTATTGACTTTAATGTTCTGGACAAACGCCAGGTCGACTGATCGATTAGCTTTGAATTCGTGATACAAAGGAGACCACGGACCTTCTTTATCTAATTTTTCTACTATTTTTAGCAGTAAATTACCCTTGGATTTTTCCACCGATGCTCTGTAGCGGGACTTGGCAACTCTAAACGCATTTAAAGCAAAGTTGAGTGGGTCTCCGGTGACCTTTTGTTTTTTAAGCTTGTTTAAATGCCTACGCGCTCGGCGATAGCTTTTACGTTGTTCAATTAAGTAGTCACACCACCAATCACATCTATGGATGTTGGTCATAGATGCGCGACCAATGGCGATGTCAGCACAGTAAGTGAAGGTGTCTGACATAATTTCAGCACTTTCTTCAGCTGACAGCCCATCACGAGTGAAGTCTTTGGCGTGACACGCAAAAAGCGAGCTAAAGAATTCCCAATTCGCGCCTTTACTTTTATATCTAAAATTACCAGTGATATGAGATGGACCTTGAGAAGACACCGGAACAAATTCGTACACGATCAGGCGATGATCACTACAAGACGCATCTGGTAGGACACGCCACCTATCCAAGCGTACGTCTGCACTAGAAAGTGTGACGTCAATACAAGATTCGCCCATTGGGCTGCAAAAAGTAGGTGGTGCATCTGGGGTATTATGAATTGATAAGTTCATTTCAGCTATAAAATCTTCAACAGCACAACGTCGGTCGAAATCCGTAGACCTAACCTTGCCATACCACAGAGACGATGACGCGTTAACATCAGCGCCAACGATAACTTTACAGCCCGCGAGTGACTGTAAGACATGACGGAGGTTATGTATATGAGGAGCAACAGGGTCTGAGTATTGAAAGTAACAGCTCACAACGTAAACTTTAAAAGAAGCTGATGAGACTTCCGCAACGGCACAGTGGGGCGTCATGAGGTTACGCAAAGACGTTACTGTAAAGTTAGAAGAACGCGCCACGTAAATTCCGGCTCGTGCTTTGCTGTCCAGCTGAACTACTTTGTGACGTAAGCGAGCGTTCTGGTATTGTTCTTGAACAAGTACTATGTCTAAGTTATAATCGATAATTAATTTGTCTAATTCAGAGGTCGCCACCCTATCGTTGTGGAGATTTAATTGTCCTATAGTTAAACTATCCATTATTTTAGTAGTTGGTGTTGAGGATTAACTGTTCGAGCTTAAGTTTGTACGTGGTACACTCGGGAGACCCGCAACGATGGTCAAACGGTTTTTTAAAACGTTTACACGCCACGCAAGTCGGTATAAAATTTAAATTATCCTTGTGCGGGCAGTTATTTGTTTCATGTGCTTCGGAGCAGTTGGCACAGGTAGGTGATTTATTAACGCAGTGTTTCTTAACGTGACCAAACTGTTGGCAATGTAAACAACGAACTACTTCGACATCATCGATGAAACGGCAAGTCGCCCAATCAATAAATAATTTATCTTTGGTGGACACTAAATGTTTACGAACTGTGGACTCGATTTCAATGCCTATCCACTTGCGACCATTATCTAAGGAACGCATACGAATAATTTTAGTAGACTTAATAAAATCATCCTCATTTATTGGCACCTCGTCTTTAATGTTTTGACGGTATAGCGCGTGCAGAAAAGCATTGTCTTCCATTGAGGATGGGACGTCCTTAACTAATATACGAGGCCTTCGGCCTTTCGGTTTTTCAAGTCTTAAGCCGGCGGACCTAATAGCATCGACCGATTGCAACTTTTTTATTTGGTTGTCATTAGCGACACGTAATACAACGCCAGATTTCGCGGTTTTCTTAACGCCTACTATTTGAAATCCGTCATCACTAGGCTTAATCGCTTTCATTAGCGCTTGTTTAGTCGCGGACGATGACGAGTAATCGGCTAACCGCTCAGCGGTAGGGTAGGCGACGACGCACGGAAGGGGGGCGCGCGACTCAACAGCTGGCCCAACTTTAGGTAGACGAAGTTTCAAAGAATCCGCATACGAAGATTTGTTATAATCACTAGTATTGACGTTAGTAGGATTTAATTTAATTTTATCCAATTCGCGTTTCGCATTGGCTAATTTGGTTTCGTTGGAGGATGATTTTATGGCTAACAAAGAAACAATGGCCGTTACGCGCTGAGTCATGTCCATGATGGCTGATTTATTTGCGACATTAATGCGGGACCCTTGATCCAACTTCCGCTTGCAGGAATCTATGGTTTTTCGCTCAGCTCCATCTTTCTTAAAGTTAGTTAGAAGTTTAACCAAAGAGTCGTATACCTCCGTCTGGCTGACTGCTAACTGCTCCATAATTCTCACGGACAATTAAATACGCAAGTCAAAATAAAGTTTAAAATGGTTTGGTCTGACCTTATATGCTCCTTACGCGGCAGCTGTCCAATTTCCTCCAAATTGATTTCACTGCCTATCTACTTGCCCTACAAACTGGTAAAACACAAAACACTGGTTGCAAGGTCCCGGCGCACAAACACTTCACTGTACTTCGCGAACCGAGGCCCTTAAGGCTCGAAGGACCATGTAGAATTTAGGGGTCGTTTGGTTTAGCTCTAAATCCTGGGTTGGTTGATATTTAGTTGATTGGTTATGGTTTGGTTGTTGGTTTACGAATGGTTAAATTATACGAAATTATATGGTTTAAAGTTTATATTGAGACTGGTTATAAAATGGTAAACCTAAGCTAAATTCGCACTAAGATGGTTTGATATGGTTTGGTTGAGTTACGCGATTGGTGTCCGAACACGCACTAACTTGGTAATACTTGCGATACATGCATTTATGGAAATGCACGGAGGCAAAAGTGCTGAGCTGTTCGGTTGCAAGTATTGTACCGAACAGTGTGTGTTACCTGTCGCTCATTGATCAGTTATGTGTTTGTTACCCTTTTTAATGATTTTGTTGATTGGTTAAACTGTTTTTATTTTTGGTTTATTTTGTAACTTTTTAGTGTTATTTGTTCTTAGCCACCATGTCTGACTGACTTAAAACTTGTTTAATTTTTTTTTAACTTTACCATACAGTCCATTTATTCGAATGTAGTCGGTTCATGGTGGGCAGGAACAATGGACATTCTGTCCATAGTGGGCGGAATGTACAATCTTACGTTTAAGTTGATACTTTTGAATATTTTAGTTCCTAATATCTCAATAGATGGCGTTGCTCATTTACGTCACTCCGCTGAATCGCGGTGTTAAGATTCTTTGCGATTCCATGACCTCTTCGTGTATATCGAAATAAATGTCTTTTTTTTTGTCAAGTAAAGTGGCTTTTTATTCACTATCAATAAGTATCAATTAATTACTTAGCACAGGAAGTTGAGTCGTTTATCATTTATTACGCGATCTTTCTGCCAACATTCTCATCAGCAGTCACATATCATTTATCATCCAAGTGTAGGCGTGATCAAAAACCCCTACACCAAGGCTATGTTCACACCCAGAAGTACTGTTCGAAAGAACCAAGGTGCGTCAAGTGCACGGGCAAACACCTCACAAGAGACTGTGTGAAACCGGCACAAGATAAACCAAAATGTGTCCACTGTGGTGAGCCACATCCAGCTAACTATAGAGGGTGTATAGTAGCAAAGGAGATGCAAGTATTAAAAAGTAAATACACTAAAAAGCAACTTGCATACCAACCAAATAAGCATACCGAACCATCAGCTACCAAAGAAGCTCATGAAAAAAAGGGAATGACCCACCAACCACCCAAGCCGTCCTCGTACTCTCAAGTAGTCAAAAACAATATGGAGACAAGTTCGGAATCAAAACTCGACCAAATTTTAAGTCTATTGTCAACATTTGATGAACGGCTTAAAAAATTAAAAATGAGTGCCAAAAAAGCTCCTATTCATCTGCGAAAATGATTAATAACCTCAAGATCATGGCTTGGAATGCTAATGGACTGCTGCAACATCAACATGAGTTACAAGTAGTCCTAGATACAGAAAACATAGACATATGTTTAATTTCAGAATCACACTTTACACGACAATCATTTGTAAAATTTCAAGGCTACAAGATATATCATGCCCTGCATCCTGATAACGCCGCGAGAGGAGGCAGCGCCGTCATAATAAGAGAAAACATACATCATTATGAACAGACCAAATGTGAAGATAAGGAAATGCAAGTGATCGGTGTAACTATTAAAATGAAAAGATACGACTCGGTTACTATAGCAGCTATATACATCCCCCCAAAATACGCACTAAAAAAAGAGCAATACAAGACAATCTTAGCGCTACTTGGAAATAGATTTATATTAGGTGGAGACTTTAATGCCAAGAATACCTATTGGGGCTCCAGACTAACTACAACAAAAGGCAGAGAGCTACTAAATGCCATACAAGAAACCAAATCAGAGGTTCCATCAACTGGAAAACTGACATATTGGCCAACAGACTTAAGAAAAATTCCAGACTTAATTGACTATTTTATATATAGAGGACTATCCTCTGACTTTATAAGTGCCGAAGAAGGATTTAATATGAACTCTGATCACTCACCAATAATCTTATATACTAGTGATCATGTCAAACAGAGAGAAGGCAATCCGTTTCTCGTGTACAAGTTCACAGACTGGGAATCCTTTAAAATAGACTTAGAAAATAAAATAGACTTAAATATATTTATAAATGATAATCACCAACTTAATTTAGAATTACGCAAATTTATTGTAGATGTCCAACAAACTGCATGGGCTAATACACCCGAGAAAAAAAGAACTGTTAAGGTTAATACTTATCCAAAAGAAATAACAGATCTGATCAGAGAAAAGAGAACCTTGAGAAAAAAGTGGCAGCGAAACAGGTTTCCCCAAGATAAGACACTGTTAAATAGAATAACTAAACAAATTAGGGTGGCAATTAAAAAAGTTCGGGACGAAAATTTAACTAGGCATCTTCTTCAACTGACTAATGATCGATCGACTGATTATTCACTATGGAAAGCCACAAGGAACCAAAAACAACCTATTGCTCACATACCGCCAATAAAAGAACTAAATGGACAATGGGCAATAAGTACAACACTTAGAAAACACTTTTACACAAACCGAGAGCACTGACCAAGATCTCCACTGGGAACAACTACAAAATCAAAATCAAAATCAAAATCAAAGCATTTATTTCAAGTAGGCCAGTTACAGGCACTTTTGAATTGTCGAAACAAAGATGTAATTTAAATGTAGCTACAGTCCCAGTCACAAGACATAAAAACTGTGAAAGTACTGTAGATGCTCATTCCCTAGCGTAGATCTCTATGGAGAAGAACGGGCAAGAAACTCCATGGACACTCTTTTAAATCAAAATATTGTTACAAAATCTTGGTTACATCATTCATGTTGAGATGGTATATTATGTGAGAACAATGTAGCAAGATGTGCACGTTAAAAGTGTCCATAGTAAAAACAAAAAATACAATTCAGAAATAAACATACAAATAAGCCATGGCAACTAAGAGATGACCAGTCACAACTGACAGCGCCCGTTCACGAACATGACGCATGGATCAGCACCATTCAACTCAACCATTTTAAAGGGAACTGAATGATCCGACACACGCGCCACCATCAGCGAGACATTAGAGTGAGCGTGACATACTCTCAACCGCCAGGGCACATTCAAGTCAAGAAAAGACGTAGGATTTCAGTGAATGATAGCTTTCTAGTACATAGTACTCACACAATATGGGCTATGCGATTATATAATACTAGAGACTGATTCTATACAATGCAAAGACAGTTGTACAATCTTTAGCAGCTCCAACAATTCTATTTAATACTATCAATTTATGCGCCCCTGTCCATGTGGAGCAGGACCAGCATTGAGCCACGCATTTTTATCAGCGATATAATCGCCCAACTTGTAATAAGCTTGCTTACATATGATAGTGTGCGTTTGATGCATGTTTTAAATTTCGTCTCATTCAGTTCAAGAATACTTTGTGGAATTTTATTATAGCATCTCAAACAGTACCCCATGAAAGATGAGTCCACTTTAGCGAGTCTGAAGCCTGGCTGAACTAGTTGGTCCCTATTTCTAGTACTGTAATTATGTCTATCACCTCTTTTACCAAAAAGATGCAGATTTTTTCTGACGTACATTATGTTTTCGTAGATGTACTGACAATGTACCGTCATGATGCCAATATCCTTAAACAGTTCCCTTAGAGAATCGCGCCTACGAAGATTATAAATGGCTCTGATGGCTCTTTTTTGCAGAATAAATATAGACTCAATATTTGCTGCCCGTCCCCATAGCAAAATGCCATAAGACATTATACTATGAAAGTAACTAAAATAGACCAGTCTAGCGGTATCTACATCAGTAAATTGACGAATTTTTCTAATAGCATAAGCTGCTGAACTTAGACGCGCCGCAAGGGATGTTAAATGAGAACCCCATTGTAGCCTTGAATCAAGCGTAATCCCCAGAAAACCGTTTTATCTACGAATTCAAGTTTCTCTTTATTTAATATTATTTCACAATCACTACTTTTAACATTGGGTAAAGCAAATCTTATGCATTTCGTTTTTTTTTCATTTAATACTAAATTGTTTGCTGTGAACCAATTATGGACCTGAAGTAGGGCATCATTCACGTCATCTAGATTCTGGGCCCGTCTATTTATCTTAAAAATAAGGGAAGTGTCATCAGCAAACAACACCATATTTTGAGGTTGGTTTTTCAATAAATAGGGTAGATCATTTATATACACGAGAAAGAGGAAAGGACCCAATATTGAGCCTTGTGGAACCCCCATTTTTACTTTTAAACCTTGTGAATTAACACCATTTATATGTGTCGTGATTTACGCAATCAAATGCTTTGGAAAGGTCACAAAATATTCCTATGGCGTCTTGAGACTCTTCCCACGCAGTAAATATGTGCTTTAATAAGGTTACACCGGCGTCAGTTGTACAACGTCCCTTGGTGAAACCATACTGTTGATCATGTAAAATTTTGTTGGTGTTAAAATGATTGAGCATTTGATTAAGCATTACCTTTTCAAACACCTTGCTAAAAACTGGCAACACGGATACAGGTCTATAATTATTAGTATCTTTACTGTCCTCGGATTTGAAAAGAGGTATGACTTTACTGTATTTCATTAGATCAGGGAAAACTCCTTGGTCTACACACAAATTAAAAATTAAAGCTAAGTATGGGGCTATAGTCTCAAGTATGGATGCACAAACTTTGATAGACATTCCCCATAGATCTTCGGTCTGTTTGATTTTTATTTGCCGGAAAGCTTTAATAACTATCATAGGGTTTATGTGTTTAAATTTAAATTCAACCGTGCAGCCAGATACATTCGCCTTTAATAAACCAATTGAGACTTCAGGTGAGGAATTAAGAGCTTCCGTCGTTTTTAATGGTATATCGGTAAAGAAATTTACAAATTCTTGAGCTACTTCCAGATTAGAGCTTTTAGGACCACATGCTGAATCTAATGTGTAGCTAGTGTTACTTATTTTCTTCCTGTTAGTCTCATTATTTATGACTTTCCAGACTGTCTTTATTTTGTTTTCTGCTGTTTTGATTTTGTTGCTAATGTGCAGGGCTTTAGCAACCTTGCATGTATTTCTAAAAATTTTTGAATACTTAGCAACATACCGGTTAAAAGTTTCGGTGTTTATATAAGGTTTAAGGCCGTAAAGCTCAAATAGTCTTTTACTACTTTTTCTGATACCTCTAGTTGTCCAATCACTAAATATGAATTTAGGGCTAATACTTTTTGTCTTCTTTTCAAAAGTTTTGTTGAATTCCGTGTGAACTATTGAAAAGAAACGATCATACAAATGATTTATATTAATATCGTCATGGCTCATAACACCTAACTTGTTCTGTAGGGAAATATTATACCTATTTAATTTGCTAGAAGTTATAGGTCTAAATTTGATCTGAACTTTTTGCAAAGGTGTATTACACCTAAAAGTTACAGTTTGTCCGCTATGGTCAGACGGCAGACAGTTTACTATGGCTTTATCTAAATAATCACAATTGCAGAAAACATTATCTATACAAGTCGCAGAAGATGGAGTGACTCTAGTAGGTTCTATAAAAGTGTCGGTCAAGTCAAATGACTTAAAAAGATTTAACAACCGACTGATATTTGAACTTTCTTCTAAAATATTGATATTGAAATCACCACAAATAATAGTAGATTTATTACTGGCTGCAAGTTTTGCCAGAACATCTTCCATTATTGATTCAAATAAGGAAAAGTTTTGATAGTTTTGGGGTCTGTACACACACACAATTACATGCTTATCTAGCTCAACACAGGACAGTTCGACGCAATGTTCAACCGAGAGACCTACTATGTCATTTCGTTGCTTATATTTGAAACCTTTTTTTATTAATATTAGGGAACCTCCACGAAGCATAGTTTTACGGTTAAAGCAGCTACCCACCATATAGTTTTCATAATTAATAAGCATTTGGTAATCCTTTAGCCAATGTTCAGTAAAACAAATAATGTCAAACTTACTATTCTCTAAAAACAATTCAATTTCTAATAATTTGGAAGAAATGCCTTGGATATTTTGGTGGAATAATTTTAAGGTGTTCTGCTGAGGCTCTTTTTTACTAACTATCTGAGTGCAAGAAGATACCTTGCTGTTGGAAGGATTAACAATATTGTTAATGGTACCTTCTGTTGTCTCACTTTCTAGTTTAAATTAATAATAATATTTGGAGTGAGGCCGGAGACTTCCGTGCCATCCTCAGACAACAAGACCCTATCACTAATAGAGCTTAATTGAGGATTTTCCACGGTGACGCATGGATCCTCCTCAGAATGTTTGTATACATGTATAGCACTAATGCTATCTTCATTTAAAGTCACCTGTACATTAGTATTATAACTAATAGTCGCAGTGTTAATAATATAACTAAACTTAGACATACTATTTATGTCTGTGTGAATATTATAAGCTAATAGCCGAGCTATATTGTGTCTACAACTAATAGGTAGAAACACTTTACCCCGAGTCGATCTAAGTTTATCAACAAAAGTGTTGATATCAAGATATGTAAGTTTGTCACTATAATGACCTGCTAAAAACTATAAATGTTTATTTAACATGTGAATATAATTGTTTTTTCTGTTACATAAACTTTCAAAATATGGAAAAGAACACAATATTATTTTATTACACTTTAACTGCAACAACTCTGAAACACAGTCAGTGATGTCTTCCTTTTTAATCTTTGAACTATTACCAACACATATTGTAATGGTGGTACTAGGATCACAAACAGTCTTTGTTACTGATGCCATAATCTGTTTGTAAGTTGACCCTGGCATACAATTGTTTTGGGTACAATAACTCAGGTTATTACTAAATAATTTACCTAGCCCCCTACCTATACTGTCAGAGAACATAACTGAATGATTACAATCATGAATACTAGGAGAAATAAAATTACCAATCTCAGGCAGACTATCATACAACTCAGGCTGTACCACATGTGAATAATCTAGTGTTAAATTAGTTGTTTGTTGGTTCAATAAACAGGTACAACAGGTAGAACAAGAGATAAAACTGGTTACGCCAAAAGAAGTATCTAAAGAAATCAGAGATCATCGAGACATCAGCCCAAAAAAATCCCCTGGTTATGACCATATTACAGGGGAAATCCTAAAGAATCTGCCAAGAAAAGCCCTGGTAAAACTTACTAAGATACTCAATGCTTCTTTTAGACTAAAGCATGTTCCAGACCTATGGAAGGTTGCAGAAGTGATCATGATCCCCAAATCGGGGAAACCACCTCAAGATGCATCATCATACAGCCCTATCTCCTTGCTGCCAGTGATGTCAAAGCTTTTTGAAAAACTTCTTTTAAAACGACCGAAACCTATTATAGAAAATAGTAACATTATACCAGACTATCAATTTGGATTCAGAGAAAAACATTAAACGATAGATCAGGTGCATAGAATTACAACAGTAATTGAAGAAGCTCTTGAAGATAGGAAAGTATGTACTACTGTATTTTTAGATGTAGCCCAGGCTTTCGACAAAGTTTGGCACAAGGGATTGATTTATAAACTAAGAACTATGTTGCCAAAACAGTTCGCAGATATATTAGAATCTATAGAACTGGTAGAGTCTTTAGAGTAAGGCAAGAAAATGCCTATTCTGAACTAAAAGAAATAAAAGCTGGTGTACCACAAGGAAGTGTTCTAGGCCCGGTCCTGTACCTATTGTACACATGTGATATACCAGAACTAGAAAATGCAACTGTTGCCACTTTTGCTGATGATACCGCAATAATGTCCACAGCATCTAGTCACAAGGAAGCTGTGGTAAAAGTACAAACAGCGATAAATCAATTCTATGATTGGACCAAAAAGTGGAAGATCAAGTTGAATGAAACAAAATCCATTCACATTGACTTCACTAACAAGAAACCAGAGCACAACCCAGTGTACATAAACAACAAAATTGTACCTTACGAAAATACTGCCAAATATCTTGGTATGACCTTAGACGCAAAGCTTCGCTGGAAAGCCCATGTCAAAAATAAACGAGAAGAATTAGAAATTCGCTACAGAAGCATGAACTGGCTACTAGGAAGGCATTCCGCGTTGTCAGTTCCTAACAAAATCCTGCTCTACAAATCAGACCTTATGCCAGTATGGACCTACGGTATACAAATATGGGGTTGCGCCAAAGAAAGCAATATAGAAATTATACAAAAATTCCAGAACAAAGTACTCAAGAACATCGTGAATGCGCCTTGGTATTTAAGAATTGACGACATCCATCGGGACCTGAATATAGAGTTCGTAAACAATATAATCCAAAAATATGCAGAAACTTCGGCTTCATAATCATGTTAATGTCGAGGCCATCCAGCTCCTCGATAACACGGACATAGTGAGAAGGCTCCAAAGGACCAAGCCTTTTGAGTTAGTGTAGTGTAATATAATTGTGACTTTACCGCGAGTGTAATATAGTACCTAGCTATTTATATGGACACAAGATCAAAGTGACTTCGCCTTAATAGACGCTAAGTAAACGCAATGGACGTGCTCTTAGATATAATTATACTTTTAGCAAATTAAGTTAGATTAAAATTGCTTTATTAGCCTTATTAGGCTAGATTGTAATATATAAAAAAAAAAAAAACAATGCGAGCCGTATCGAGAAGTACTGCCTTCTGAATCAGGCCCTCGATCCAACCGCCTAAAGAGAGCTTCGATAGATGGTCATCGAAGCTCTTGGCTATAAGGCCATTGGCCGTCACGACAATCGGCACAATGATAACCGAGTTCATATTCCACATGGTAACATCGTATATCATTACGCAGCGCGCTGATCGGTCTATCACCACTATGTCAGGCTTATTGGCAACAATAGTCCTGTCATTGATGATAGACTGATCCCAGTACAACGTGACATGGTCTTTTACGAGAACTGGGTCGGTTACATACTTGTAGTACGGTACCTCAGATTCCACAATTTTATATTTCAAGGCAAGTTGCTGGTGTATAATCCTGGCTACTTGGTTGTGCCTGTGCAAGTACTCGCCGTTAGCTAGACGAGAACAACCAGAAATAATATGTCTGATGGACTCACCAGGAAGGTGGCATGCCCGACACACGTCAACCGTCCCGTCCTTCATAATATATTTCCGGTAGTTGTTCGTCAAAATAACTTCGTCCATAATCGCACAGACAAAACCTTCAATTTCCCCAAAGAGGTTGCCGAAACGTAACCAGGACACGGACGCTAGAAAATCTACATCGGGTCCATGAAGAGCCCGGTAGAAGCGCCCGTGAAGCTCTTTGCCTTACCATACTTCCTTGCGGTCATCGGTGGTAAGCAATTCAAGTTTGCTCCAGTTCTCTTTAGCCATGGACAGCGGGGTGAGTCCCTTGTCCACTGCGACCACATCTCGGTGCATACCCACATTACCCACCTGGGCTTTTAAAAAATATTCTCTGAGACTGCACACCTCGCGGTTGTGGAGGGTCTTCGCGTTTAAAAAGCCACGACCTCCGCACTTCCGCGGGATGTACAGTCTCATCACTGATGATCGTGGGTGATGCATCCGGTTTTCGGTCAGCAGTGTACGAACTCTTCTATCCAGGGCGTCCAGTTCTGTCTGAGTCCATTTGAGTATGCAGAAAGAGTACATTAAAACCGGCATGACCCAACCATTGAAGGCGCGCACCCTGTTCCTGCCCGAAAGAAGGCTATTTAATACCTTCTTCAGGCGACCGAAGAAGCGCTCCCTCAATGATTGCTTCATGTCAGTTTAAAAGGGTAGATCATTTATATATACTAGAAAAGGAAAAGGACCCAATATTGAACCTTGTGGAACCCCGATTTTTACTTTTAAACCCTGTGAATTATCACCATTTATTTGAACATGTTGTTGTCTATCATTCAAATAAGATTTTACCAAACTAAGTGCATTTTTACCCAGTCCGTAATGATCGTTGATCATGTAAGATTCTGTTGGTGTTAAAATGATAGAGCATTTGATTAAGCATTATTTTTTCAAAAACCTTGCTAAAAACTGGTAACACGGATACAGGTCTATAATAATTAGTATCTTTACTGTCTCCGGATTTGAAAAGAGGTATGACTTTTGTAACGGTCACCAGATTGCCAGCCATGCCAAAGCCATGCCATGCCGTGTCGTCTTGGTGCAGCCAAAGCCACAGCCGCAGCCTCAGCCAAAGCCATAGCCATGACAACCAAGTACGCCACGGCAGCCACAGCAAAGAGAAAGTCAATTGACTAGCACGTCACGTGCGCTTGTCAACCTAACGCGATGGGCGTTACCGAGCGGCAATCCCCTCCTCGATTTAGAGCGGGGGCAAAATTATAAATAGGTCGCGCAGCGCATTTGGTAGGGTATTGGATCGCCAGTGGTCCGTAGCCGAGTGCCACCTACAGCGCTGCACACGGCTACCAGAGGAAGTTTTCGGTAAAGTGAACCAAGTTGGGGGTACTTGCCGAAAACTTCCGCTCGCGCGGATCGCCACCACCTCTGCTTTCCCTGTGTTCGACGTTGCCCGGTGCTCTGCACTGTCTGCGATCGCGAGCCCACGTCCCAGCCAGAAGTCACAATAATGCCGAAGCCCGACGCTCGAGTCGCCGACTACGAGGCTCGAATCTGGGCGCTGGAACGAACGGCATCGATGCCGAACATCGGCTTCGTGCTGCCCGAGCCGGCGCCGCCTGCCCCCCCCCCCCCCCTTGGAGTGAGGAGAGGAAGGGGACCACCAAGTCAAGAACCTCCGCCGCCGTGAAAAACAAGTGGACTCCTGAAGCCCGGGCGAAGAGGGAAGAGGACGGAGCGAGCCGGGGCGCAGCTGCTGGTGCGCGCGGCCCGTCGACGTCACCGGCGTCTGCGCGCGCTGCGCCGGTGCCTGCGCCGAGCCGACCGTGCGCCGCATCTGCGCGCCCGTCCACGCTCCGCCCGGTCCCAACGAAGGACCCGGGGCCCTCTGCTGCCACCAAACCAGTCCGCGCGCCGCATACGCGCGCCGCCGCGTCCGCGCGCGCGTCTGCGCGTGACTCCGCACCGCAGGGACAAGCCGCCACGATCCCGTGGCGCGCGCCCACTGCGCTGCCGCGCTCTTCAGCAGCCGCCATCCGCGCCTCGGCGCCCACAGCGCCACCTACGCGCCCCACCGCGCAAACCCATGCCGCCACGGCTGCGTGCCCCGCCGCGTCGACCTCACCCTCCGGGGCTGCGTCCGCAGCGAGGGCTTTCAGCAGGGACCCCAGGCTGGCACCGGAAGCGCGCCAGGCTCTCTTGGCGCCCCAGGTGCCCGCTTCGCCGGCGCCCCTCGTGCCTCGGCCTGCGAATCACCGGCAGAACGGTCGGCATGCTCGTCGCGAGCCGGCTCGAGCATGTCGCTCGAGTCTGCAGGGTCGGAGGTCTCGGGTCCGAGAACACTGGAGAGGCGAACAACAAGAGTAGCACCGTCGCCGTCGCGGGATTATGGCTCCGACTCCCAATCGGAGTCACGGCCCCAGCGACGCCGACGCAGCTTGGAAGAGTCCGAGGAGGAGGCGAAGCGACACTGCCTCGACCCGCCGTCGCGGCGCGTCTACGCGCCGCCGCGGGGAGGGCAGATCGCTGCCGGGTCGCCTACCTTTGCGGAGGCCACCCGCCGCACGCCTCCCCCCTCACCACTACCGACGCCGAGGAACTTAGGGACGAGTGTCGACAACGTTGTCTCTCCCTCACAGCTTGCGGCCCCCCGGGACACGACCGCCGCGCAGCCTAAGCCAAAGCCGCAGAAGCGGCCGAGGTATCCCCCGCTGGTGGTGGATAGGCTGCCAGGATGGGCCGCCCACTTCAGGGCCCTCAAAGAAAAGCTGGGCCACCCCCCCAGTGCCCAACCTTTTGGCACTGGAATTCGGTTCACTCCAGAGAGTGAACTCGAATATAGGGTGGTCCAGAGCTATCTGACTGGCCTGGAGAAGGAGGACGGCACCTCATGGTTTGCCTACTCGTTGCTGGCGGAGCGAAGCTGCAAGGTGGCCATCAGAGGGCTGCCCGTCGACACCACTCCACAGGAGACAGAGGAGGAGCTCTGCGCGTTGGGGCACCAACCGGAATACGTTCGCCAAATTAAGGCGAGTCAGGGACGTCCCGGTTGCGTGTTCCACGCCGTACTCAGCAGGACACCAGAAGTACGCAGCATCTTCGGCACCTCCGTGTTTTTAAACATGCGGGGTGTCAAGATAGAAGCCTGGCGGGGCAAACGTGGGCCCGCCCAGTGTCACCGGTGCCAGAAATGGAGGCACTCGTCACACCTCTGCCACCGGCAGCTCGCCTGTGTCCGCTGCGGAGAGGGGCACACAGCGCGGGACTGCCCCCGCCCTCGTGACGTACCAGCTACGTGCGTCAACTGCGGGGGTGAGCATCCCGCCAATAACATCAAGTGCCCCTCTTTCCAGGCAGAGATAAGGGCAAACAGGCGAGCGGGCACAGTCGCCGCCGTCACCGCCTCACGCCGACCGGCAACGGTCCCCGAGGGGCCAACAGACGTGGCCGCCACTGAGGCCCAAGGTGAGTCGCTGATGGCGGCGGCCAACGGGCCCACCAACAGGGGAGAAGCTCCCCCCTCCTCCAAGCGGCGGAGGGGAAAGAAGAGGAAGCGGAGGGGCAAGGGTGTGGCACCCGCGCCCCCCACCGCACCTGAGGGAGAACAACCGGGCGACCAGCCTCCGACCCTGGAGCGGGCCGTGACTCCGACTGCAACTCCAACGCAGCCTGAGGGAAGGAAGACCGTTGGGCCGACAGCTGGCGCTGGCATGGCGCGGCCCCCGGCCCAACCACAAGAGAAATCCTGTGCCAATAGTGGCACCGCCAGTGCAGGACCAGCTGCCGGCTGAGAATCCGAGAAGAAGGAGTTCACAGCCCGCGCCATACAGCTGCTGATGGACCTGATTAGTGCCATCAGGCAGGGTCAGGACGTGGAACTGGTCGTCCTTGACGGCCTAGCTGCGTTACTCGCCTTGTATAGTGGATAGACTGTCAAGGATGACTCAGGAGCGTCCGCGACCGGCAAGGCATGGTCGCCCCCCCTCCGCCACCTTCATAACTGGATTGGACCCAGGTAAGCTGTTCCTCGTTACACGCAGCTTACCTGCACAATATGACTCCACACACATCACTCACACCCAGCTGCGCGACTTGTTCTAAGTTAATATAGACAAGGTGCGCAGCTATAACCACACATGCATTCTCTACACTCACGTAGACACACGCGTGGACGCGGCTCTCGAGCCCGCGGGAAACGCAAACATGGGCGGTGTTACACATACAATACCGCCCACACACACACGTCGTTTCCGCAGCCCGAACCACTGCCGGCTAGCTCTGGTTAGTGGGGCGGGCGGGAATCACACATCCACTGTAGGCGCGCTGTAAGTCGGTGCCTCTGTCGCTGGTTGTCTCCCGCTGGGCCTCCCTCGGGTAACCGGGGGTCTCACCCGGCGGAGACGGACCGCCGGGGCACTGTGAAGAAAGCAGCGCTGTGTAACAGCGCTGTGGCGCGCCTACAGGACACATACAACAGCCACACACATCGGCGCATGTTACATGCGCCCAGCAGGTCTAGGACATAGGTCCGACCAAGGGACGGGTCCGTAGTAGCGGACCCAGGTATGGCCGCCGCGGTCAGAGGGCATAGCCCTGAAACCGCCTGCCGCGCCCCCTGGCGGGGGCGCAGCGAATTCCAATTGTTGTTGTTGGTAGGGAATTCTGATCTAGAACCTAGCCTAAGCCGAAACTCTGTTTGATTATAATTTATATAATACGAGGGCGGCAGGCGGCAAGCGGCGGTGAAAATTTCGGAAATCAAGGAAGTGACACAACATTACTATTTAAAAATGTATTTATTGCTTTTCGAAGTATTCTCCGCGAAATTTGACACATTTTTCCATACGATGGAACCAATCATTGAAGCAACCATTCCATTCGGAAGTTGGGGTCTCCAAAATGGCCGTTTTGTAGGCGTCCACAGCTTCTTCAGGTGATGAAAATCTCTGTCCACGCAATTTATTCTTTATTTTAGGGAACGTATAGAAACCATTAGGGCTTAGGTCGGGGCTGTACGGCGGATGGTCTAATAATTGTATGTTTTCTTGCTCTAAAAACTCTTTTGTTTTGTGCGCTGTGTGAGCACTCGCATTGTCGTGATGAAGGATGATGCGGCGGTTGCAGTTCTCTTTACGGAGTTCAGAAACGACCTGTCGCAAACAAATGCTAGCATATCATTCGGCATTAACAGTTCTTTGTCCTTCAAGAGGAATAGTCGTAACATGGCCGGTTTTGGAGACAAACGTGGCCACCATTTTTTGCAACACTCCGTGAACGAACAATTTTTGTTGGCTTTAACTCATTTTCGAACACCCAAACTCGTGACTGGTTTTTTGTTTTGGGTTCGTACGCGTATATCCAGGATTCGTCAACTGATACGATGTTGTATACAGCATTTGAGGATCCTGCGTGGAATCTTTCGAGAGTTCTGACGCACCAAGTAACGCGAGCCGCATTTTGCTCTTTACAGAGCAAATGCGGTATCCATCGGGAAAACAACTTTTTTACACCTAATTGTTCATGCAAGATTATTTGTATTTGACTCATGCCAATGTCTAAAGTTGCCTGAATCTCGCGGTATGTCACATGTCGATCTTCCTCAATCAGCTTACGCACAGCATCAACGTTTTCTTGGGTGACTGCAGTTTTTGGACGACCTTGACGGGGATCATCACTGAGCTTGACACGTCCACGATGAAATTCAGCAAACCAGCGATAAATTGTGGTTTTGGATGGGGCTTCATCACCAAATGCAGAAATCATCCGGTCAACACGCTGTTTTTATGTTAAACCACTTCGAAAGTCATAATAAATCATCGCTCTTGAATTTTCGCGAGTCGATTCCATTTTCTCAACGACTAAACAAGTTTGACAAAACCTTGTGACAAGACCGAGAATCTTTTTTTAAAATAAATAAATGGTATTCGATTTTTAAAACCAAGGAGTTTTCAATTAAAAAGATTTTAATATGACAGGAACAGTGGAAATATTCTATTCCCGATACTTTTAGTGCAGCCCTCGTAAATACCTACAATCAAGAAAATTGTTTTTCGCTATCCTGTGTTTCACTCAGAAGCGGGATGAAGCGAAATTGCCGTGAACTTCATGGACGTGGGGTGCGTCCACCCGGATGGGACCCCTCGAGCAACACCGCGCAAGATGAAGACGGCGATTCTACACCACCGCCCGCTAGAAAAATTCTGAAACACCTCCTGCAAAATGAGGTCGACAAGGCCGTCCGCGAACTGGATTCAGACATCGGTATATCCAAAAATCATCATGCTGCGTCCCTCATTCCTGAATTCGACCCGGATGGCGAAGATTGCACCGTATTAGTATGGTTAAGAAAAATCGATCAACTCGGTGACATACATCGTTGGAGCGATGAGATGAAGGCATTCCATCTGCAAAACAAGCTACGGGGACAAGCTCGCAAATGGTACAACCGACTCGACGAGTATAATTACTCGTGGGACGAGTGGAAACAGATGCTGCTGCGTGCCTTTCCAAAACATCGGGACTACAGTACATTGTTAGACGAGATGATGCAAAGACGGAAGATGACCAATGAAACAATGACCAAGTACTATCAAGATAAAGTATCCATGTGCTTCCGTTGTAAGCTATCGGACAGCGCCAGTGTTTCGTGCATCATTCGAGGCCTACCCTCATCTTTACAACCAAATGCACGTGCTTTCCGATGTGAACGCCCTGATGAACTATATGAAGCATTTCTCTGTGCCCTCGACGACTACCGCGGCCCCGCACCAGAAATTCGACTACCGAGTAAGGATCCTCGCCCAATGCCTGCCGAAAAGAAGATTTTTACGGAGAATGATCCGTGCCCACGCTATAAGAAGACGGGTCACATGTTGCGAAATTGTACGATTCCCGATCAACGTGTGTGCTTTAAATGTGGTAAGCAAGGCCACATCGCTACCCGCTGCAATAATTCATCTGCAACCACTCTTCAAAAATCTACGTTTGATGTGAACAACGGCGTCAAGGAAATTAAGATAATCCAAAACTACAATGACACCTACAAGAAAATAGCCAAGATCAACGGAGTCCACGTGAAGACCTACATCGATACCGGAAGCCAGGTGAACGTCATGACCAGAAGGATCTCAAAATTATTATCTCTCGATGTCATACCTACGAGTACGATCCTAAAAGGCTTTGCCGGCGGGTTAATTACTTCCCGTGGAGAAGTAAAATTTAATCTGGAAATAGACGGTATTCAAGTTACTTGCGATGCGTATCTGACAGACATCGAGATGGGTAACATTCATTTACTCATTGGTCAACCCGTCATCAATGCCAGC
Organism: Xestia sexstrigata; assembly: GCA_941918905.2. NCBI lineage: Eukaryota > Metazoa > Arthropoda > Insecta > Lepidoptera > Noctuidae > Xestia > Xestia sexstrigata. The sequence goes on from OW799201.2 coordinate 25,892,366, forward strand.
GACATTGCACTCGTCGTAAGCAACGGAACAGCCACACTGATGCGCGAATCTGACTCCATGCCAAAGGAAGATGTGGTTGAAGAGCTCCACAAGTTCAAGATTGTAATGACTATGCGAGAAACGTTGCCACCAGGAGCTTCCATCATCAAGGTCCTGATAGTGGGCAACTGCCAGAACAACGACATCGCTACCACTGCACGTCACTACGAGCTTCAAGGAGTTTCCTACTCCCTGCTCGCCACTCTCCTTCGAGGCGACAGCGGACACATCAAGGTCATCAACACCGGGGCTGAGGACATCGTGTGGGAGGCTGGCCAGGTCCTCACACGCGCCGAGAGCTGCGACACATCACCCACCATAAGTCAGGTTAGCCAAGCCAAGCCATATTTGCCTTTAAAGCCCTCTGATTTTCCTAATTCATGTGACTTGCCTAAATTAACTGTACCGGAAAATATGCCTTTTGTTTTGTCTGTGGATAAAGATTCAAATCTGATGGAGGGAGGCCTAGGTGGAGTTTTGTTAGACGACATAAATATAGGCAATTTGAGTGAAATGGAACGTAAAGATTTAATCAAATTGCTAATTAGATTCAAACAAAGTTTCGCAGTCAGCACTAAAGATCTCGGCTGCACAAATTTAATTCAAATGCCAATTACTTTGACTACCGATAAGCCCGTTTATCGACAACCATATAGACTATCGCACTGTGAACAAGAAATAGTAAAATCTAAAGTCTCTGAATTATTAGAAGCCGGTATTATTAAAGAATCAGAGTCCAACTATGCTTCTCCAGTGATATTGGTAAAAAAAAAGAACGGGGATAGCAGGTTGTGCATAGATTATCGCGCACATAACGCCATAACCGTTAAAGACAGATATCCGTTACCTAATATTGAAGATCATATTTCTAAGTTAACCGGTAAAAAATATTTTACGTGCTTAAATATGTCTCAAGGTTACCATCAATTGGCGCTAAAACCCGAAGATACTCATAAAAGTGCATTTATTTGTCAGGCCGGTCAATTTGAATATGTCCGTGTTCCATTCGGTTTAGCTAATTCTCCGTCAGTTTTCATGCGTTTAATTAACAAAATAGTAAACTCCATTCATTTTTCCCAAAATGGCGGTAGTAGCGATTCATGCGAGATTTTAGCTTTTCTAGATGACATATTACTACCCTCAGTCGACGTTAAATCTGGTCTTGACATGTTAGAGGTTGTGTTAAATAAATTCAAAACCGAGAATCTGAAATTAAATATAAAAAAGTGTACGTTTTTAGAAACTCGAGTAACGTATTTAGGACATGAAATTTCCGAAAGTGGTGTGCAACCGGCAGAGTCAAAATTAACCGCCGTGTCACAGTTTCCGGTACCCAAAAATGTACACGAAGTTCGACAGTTTATCGGGTTATGTAGCTATTTCCGTAAGTTTATTCATAAATTTGCTCAAATTGCTCGTGCCTTAACATATTTAACAAAGAAAAACGTTGCATGGGATTGGGGTAGTGAACAATCAGAGAGTTTTAACGAATTAAAAAAGTGTTTGTGCTCCAAACCGGTGTTAGCGATATACGATTCCGAGCTAGAAATAGAAATACGGGACGCTTGTAAGTTAGGCATAGCGGGTATATTATTTCAAAAACAAATTGACGGTACTTTAAGACCGGTAATGTATTTCAGTCGTGTAACTTCTAAGCAAGAAAGCGTATATCACAGCTACGAACTCGAAACACTAGCGGTTGTAGAATCTTTGAAGAAATTCCGCGTTTATGTAATTGGTAAACATGTAAAAATTGTTACGGATTGTACCGCGGTGCGTTCTACTTTGACTAAACGTGACATTATTCCGCGGATAGCCAGATGGTGGTTGATGATTCAAGATTACGATATAAGTGTAGAATACCGGCCGGGTGAGCGCATGAGACATGTCGATGCACTTAGTCGAAATCCTGTTGACGCGCTTAATGTTAATCGCCTAGAAGTATCTGATTGGTTCTTTACAGTTCAGTATCAAGATGACAAAGTCAAAAACATAATTGATCGATTAAAATCTGGTTCAGCAGAGCGCGACATAACAAAGGATTTCGTACTGATAGATGATAGGTTATACCGGAAAACTCTGTGCGGTAATCGTCTTGTAGTGCCGGGACCAGCTAGGTGGAAAATTGTTCAAATGCACCATGATGAAATAGGCCATGTAGGGTTCAAGCGCTGCATTGAGCTTATTAAAAATGACTACTGGTTTCCAAGAATGACTCGGTTTATTCAAAAATATGTTGCGGCGTGTTTACATTGCGCTTACGGAAAAGGGGAGCACGGGAAAAAGGAGGGTATGTTGCATCCTATTGCCAAACCAACTGAACCGTTCAGAACAGTACATGTAGATCACTTAGGACCATTCTGTAAGACGAAGAAAGGCTATGTGTACATGCAAGTGATAACCGATTCATTTACAAAGTTTGTAATTGCGGAACCAACTCGGACAGTAAACTCAATCGAGACGGCCAGGTTATTAAAACGAATTTTCGCCTTGTTTGGATACCCGGATAGAGTAGTGTCGGATCACGGAAAAGCCTTTACTAGTAGACATATTAAGAAGTTTGCTACAGACAAACAGTTCAAGCATAGTTTAACTGCTATAGCTTGTCCTCGAGCTAACGGCCAAGTTGAACGTACCAACAGAACCATTTTGAACGCGTTACGAGCTACCGACCCTAGTGAAGCCGCGAACAATTGGCCTAACAGTTTACCTGACGTAATCTGGGGTATAAACAACACTTTAAACGACACAACCGGATATAAACCTTACGACTTGATGTTTTCACGGAGTAGTAGGCCGGCATGTGATGTTTCTATTCCGGGACGGGTAGTCGAATCGACTCACGTGAAACGCACCAAGGCTAGGCAGCGTATTGAAAAAGCTAGCGCTAAAATGAAACACCATTTTGATAAGCGTCGTAAGCCATGTCACACATATAAGAAAGGTGATTTAGTACTTTGGAAACAGGCTCCTACAAGTAACGCGGCTAAAGTCAGTACTAAACTAGATGATCTCTATTCAGGGCCGTATATTGTCACAAAAGTTGTTGGTAAGGACAGATACAGGATCAGGAGTATTAAAGGTTTGAGAGGATATAAGAACTTCATAGGTTTAGTATCTGCTGACTCCTTGCGACCCTATCGCTCCTGTATCTGATAATGCCAGCAGCTCTGATGAGCAGTTAGAGACAGAGGACCTAATTGATTTACTGGAAAGCTAATTGTATTCCCTTTTCCCATTGCGGGAGCAATTGTTTCAGGATGGCCGACTGTAACGGTCACCAGATTGCCAGCCATGCCAAAGCCATGCCATGCCGTGTCGTCTTGGTGCAGCCAAAGCCACAGCCGCAGCCTCAGCCAAAGCCATAGCCATGACAACCAAGTCCGCCACGGCAGCCACAGCAAAGAGAAAGTCAATTGACTAGCACGTCACGTGCGCTTGTCAACCTAATGCGATGGGCGTTACCGAGCGGCAATCCCCTCCTCGATTTAGAGCGGGGGCAAAATTATAAATAGGTCGCGCAGCGCATTTGGTAGGGAATTCTGATCTAGAACCTAGCCTAAGCCGAAACTCTGTTTGATTATAATTTATATAATAAATACCTACAATCAAGAAAATTGTTTTTCGCTATCCTGTGTTTCAATTTACTGTATTTCATTAAATCAGGGAAAACTCCTTGGTCTACACATAAATTAAAAATTAAAGCTAAGTAAGGGGCTATAGTCTCAAGTATGGCACAAACTTTGACAGACATTCCCCATAGATCTTCGGTTAGTTTGATTTTTATTTGCCGAAAGTTTTAATAACAATCATAGGGTTAATGTGTTTAAATTTAAATTCAGCCAGGCAGCCAGACACATTCGCCTTTAATAAGCCAATTGAGAGTTCAGGTGAGGAAATAAGAGCCTCCGTTGTTTTTAGTGGTATATCGGTAAAGAAATTTACAAATTCTTGAGCTACTTCCTGATTTGAGCTTTTAGGACCACATGCTGTATCTAATGTGTAGCTAGTGTTACGTATTTTCTTCCTGTTAGTCTCATTATTTATAACTTTCCAAACTGTCTTTATTTTATTTTCTGCTGTTTTGATCTTGTTGCTAATGTGCAGTGCTTTAGCAACCTTGCACGTATTTCTAAAAAATTTTGAATACTTAGCAACATACTTGTTATAAGTTTCAGTGTTTATAAAAGGCTTAAGGCCATAAAGCTCAAATAGTCTTTCCCTACTTTTTCTGAATTCCCTAGTTGCCCATTCACTAAATATGTATTTAGGGCAAATACTTTTTGTCTTCTTTTCAAAAGTTTTATTGAATTCCGTGTGAACTATTGAAAAGAAACGATCATAAATTGATCTATATTAATATCATCAAGGCTCATAACACTTAACTTGTTCTGTAGCGAAATATTATACCTATTTAATCTGCTAGAAGTTATAGGTCTAAATTTAATTTGAACTTTTTGCAATGGGGGTGTATTACACCTAAAGGTTACAGTTTGTCCGCTATGGTCAGAAGGCAGACAATTTACTATTTCTATAACTAAGTAATCACAATCGCAGAAAATATTATCTATACAAGTAGCAGAAGATGGAGTGACTCTAGTAGGTTCTTTAAAAGTGTTGGTCAAGTCAAATGACTTAAAAAGATTTAATAAGCGACTGCTATTTGAGCATTCTTCCAAAGTATTGATATTAAAATCACCACAAATAATTGTAGATTTATTACTGGCTGCAAGTTTTGCCATCACATCTTCCATTATTGATTCAAATAAGGAAAAGTTTTGATAGTTTGGGGGTCTGTGCACACACACAATTACATGCTTATCTAGCTCAACACAGGACAGTTCAACGCAATGTTCAACCGAGAGACCTACTATGTCATTACGTTGCTTATATTTAAATCATTTTTTTATTAATATTAGGGAACCTCCACGAAGCATAGTTTTACGGTTAAAGCAGCTACCCACCATATAGTTCTCATAATTGATAAGCATTTGATAATCCTATAACCAATGTTCAGTAAAACAAATAATGTCAAACTTACTATTTTCTAAAAACAATTCAATTTCTAATTAAATTTGGGTTTATTTCTGTTCCGTGATTTCCGGGACCGTCTCTTTGAGAAGGATTCGGCAAGTTTAACCTTTGCAAAAGCGGTGGAAGTTGCTCAACAGGTGGCATGCGCACGTGGAGCTCGCACCCATGCAATGGCGGATGGCGGGCCAGGAGCGGCGGCTGTGAAGGAAGAACCTGTCTTACAGGGTTGGGCAGGCTCGCGAACGGCGAGATTCATCAGCGGCTACTACTTCGACTGCACGTGGAGCCGTTAACAGTGTGCGTTGTTCAGTGTGTGGTTATAAAAATCACGAATCAGTGAAGTGCCGGTTTAAAAATTATATTTGCCAAAAATGTGGTGAGAAAGGACATTTAAAAAAAATGTGTAAAGGTGAAAAATTTCATCACCTAGTTAGTGATCAAACTCAAACTCAAACTCAAAGCATTTATTTCAATTAGACCATTACGGCACTTTTGAATGTCAAAATTACAAATAAAAAACAAAGCTACAGTCCCAGTCACAAGGCATAATAACTTGAGAAAGTACTGTAGTTGCCCATTCCCTAGCGTAGATCTCTATGGAGAAGAACGGGCAAGAAACTCCATGGACACTCTTTTGAATCAAAATATTGTTACAAAATCTTGGTTACATCATTAATTTTGAAATTATACATATATGTGAGAACGATGTAGAAAGACGTGCACATTAAGAGCGTCCAGAGTAGAAAAAGACAACAATTTAACAACAAACGAATTAAAATCAACCTTGGCAGCCAAGAGATGACCAGTCCCAACTGACAGCGCCCGCTCACGAACATGACGCGCGCATCGGCGCCATTCAACTCAACCATATTGAAGGGAATTAAATGACCCGACACACCCGCCACCATCAGCGAGACATTTGAGTGAGCATGACATTCTCTCAGCCACCAAGGCATATTCAAGTCAATGAAAGATAACTAAATGTAAATGGTGGCTGAACAATACAAAGTACTCACACATGTGCTATGCAATTATATAATACTAAGAACTGGAATCTACACAATGCAAGTAGGTACATTTTACAATCTTCTGCCGCTTCCACAATACATCAACATGGGAATCAATTCTTCTTCTTCTTCTTTGCGTGTCGATAGACTAAAAATAATGCCCGACCAGTACAATCAATTTAGTTTGCCCCTACAGTTGTGGAGCAGGACCAGCATTTAGCCAAACAGATGATGAACAGTCTCACAAATGTGAAGACTGCGACCTGTTCAATATGCGGTATGTTAATAGTGATCCCAGTATTATTTTAATAGAGATAAATAAATTGAAATTTGATATGGAATTAGATTCTGGCTCAGGTATTAGTGTAATTTCAGAAAAGTTCTATCTACAATATTTTAAAAATTATTATTTAATTAAAACTGATTTGAGAATGGGTTTGTACAATGGACATAAAATTGTTCTTAATGGCTATTTCATTTGCACCGTTTCATATTTCAACAAATGCCAGATCATTAGGTTTTATGTTATACAAAATGGCGGACCAGCGTTACTAGGCCGTGATTTCATGACTAAGTTTAAAATATATTTTTCTTCAACCGTAAATAATATCAATGTTGATAATCAATGTACAGGGGAGGTGCAGCAGCTGTTAAATGAGTTGACCCGACCTTTGGAAGGAACGAACTAGGATGTTTTAATAAGGTCGAAATAGATTTTCAGCTCAAAGAGGGGGCGAGGCCCATGTTTTTTAAACCGCGTTCTATCCCTTTTGCCCTTAAAAATAAGTTGAAGATGAGTTAGCCAAGCTTGCAGACTTAGGTATTTTAGTTCCCGTAAACTTTTCTGAGTACGCGACACCGATTGTTCCTGTATTAAAGACGAATGGACAAGTAAAAATAGCAGGCGATTTTTCGTGTACACTTAATAAAATTCTAAAAGTTGATAAATATCCATTGCCGCGCATAGAGGAAGTATTAGCCAAAATTGGGGAGGGTTGCAGTATTCTAAATTGGATTTAAGTTATGCTTATAATCAATTCAAATTGTGTAGTTCGTCACAGGATCTCACTACAATAAATACTCCTAAGGGACTATTTGAATACACCCGCCTAGTTTACGGCCTTGCTAATGCGCCAGCCATTTTTCAAAGGGCTATGGAAACGTTGTTAGCGGGTATAGAGGGCGTCACTGGTTGGTTAGATGACGTTTGTTGTACTGCTCCCACTCGGGAATTGCATTTGCGTAGGATTAAGGAAATCCTTAAAAGAAGGATGCAGCATGCGGGATTACGATTACAAAAGGACAAGTGTGCCTTTTTCCAGGACAGTGTCACGTACCTTGGGTACGTAATAGATAAAAATGGGCTTAGGACGTATCCCAAGAAAGTAGATGCGATTTTAAAAGCGCCGCGTCCTGCAAATGTCTTTGAAACCAAAAGGTTCTTGGGCGTCGTTAATTATTATCGTAATTTCGTTCCGAACGCTTCATCTTTATTAAACCCGTTACACACATTACTGCGTGCAGGCATAACATGGCAATGAGGTGAAAGTCAGCAAAATGCGTTTCACAAAGTAAAGGAGGAGTTGGCCTCTGACCGGCTGTTAGCACATTTTGACCCAGCAGTACCATTGGTACTTACTGTGGACGCAGGGCCGTCGGGTTTAGGCGCGGTGCTTTCTCACGTTGACAATAAGGGCTACGAGCGCCCAATTGCTTTTGCATCTAGGTCGTTATCAGTTAGTGAGAAGGTATATAGCCAGATTCAATTTCACATTGTTTTACGGGAATTACCCCAGCCATGTTAATGTTTGGCAGAAATTTACGGTCTAGATTAGATGTGATTTTACCATGTAAAAATTAAAATATTAGTGACGATAAATTAAATTTAAATCAAGCCTAAATTTCCAGGTGAGGGAAGTTATATGGTGTAAATGGTTTTCAGGCAGGAAAGCGCAATGGGAATTAGGAAATATAATAAGATAATTAGGTATGTAAAAAGTATGTAGTTTTTGATGTGTATATTGAAAAATTTAATACTGTATGTAAAAGACATCTTGATCAAAATTGTAAGCAAAAAGGAAACGTTAATGCTAAATCTGTAGATAATTATTGTGATGAATATTTGCCAACTGAGATTTCTGAATGTACGGAGTCCCAGCAGCAGCAGACAGTGTTAAGTTTGCCTACTAATGAGTCATCAACCGCACCACCATGCCCACCATCGCCCTCACAGTCAGATATGTAACTCCAAGGTGGAGGCAACAACCCTACAGAGGGAAATATTGATGTTCCGGATAGACAGGGGGAAGAGGGGTTGGATGTTGTTGCGGGGGATGGGTTAGAGGACAAACAAACAGAACTGGGCAGTGGGACGTCCGGACTCTGTCGTTCCGTTAGGGAGAGAAAGGAGGTGTGCTATAAAAAGTTATTTTAAGTATCCTAATGTATGTATTGTTTTATTGTTATAGAGTATTAAACGAGTAGTGGTGGAGGAAATGTGGTGTATGTGTAGGTACACATTTATGTGTGCGCGCGGCGCACGGTCCCTCCCTCGTCGTTAGTTATAAATCAGCTTGAGCGCCACACGGTTGTTTCTTTGTTCCGCAAATATATCACTTTGTGACTGCGAATTACAAGCATTGTTAAGGGGCTCAGCTATTTGTATAGGTTCATCACTGAAAGAAATTTTATATCCCTGAACCCATTGTAAAATAGTGTGATCGTCAGTCAGCTCGCACCATTTATCGTAAAAGTTTGATAAACGGCCAGCAATAATACCTGTGTTTCTAATATCGCCTCCTCGCCTGATACCGCGCGCTTTTGGCGTGGCGGCATCCTCGTGTTGCTTCTAGACGTCGGCGTCGGCCCCTCGGTGGTCTGCGTGGTGCGCGGCTCGACCGCTGGTGATATGCGTGGCGGCGGCGGCGGCCTCCCTCGAGTTTAAAGCACCACCAGTTTGTGTAACGGTCGTATACATAGGCCGTTATATCTGAACCAGTCTTAGTTATAGTTTTTGACGACTTAATATGCTCAGATAAGTCGGAACCGAATAGCTGTTCATCTATGTTTGTGTTTCTGACAGTATCTTTGATATTTTAATTTAAAGTACTTAAAGCCGCATATCGACGTGATTGAGACTCTTTATAGTGACTATCGCATATGGGTGTACTTCAACACGTCATAATGCGGAGAGACCACAACCAAGCTGATTTTGTTTATTTTTGACTGAGAGTCTTTTTTAATGTTTATATCCAAAAAGGCTGCCTTTTAGTTTTCTGGTGGCAAATAGAATTGTGTGTCTTTGGACAAACCGTTTGGCATAGTATGGCTGTTGGCGACAAATCTGGCAACCCCGTTGCTAGGTCTTGTTCAAGCAGTTCGGTTATGGAATGCCTTGCCAGTGACTATTGTAACAAATCTACTTGCTCCTATTAAATATAAGGATAAGCAGACTTGTTCAATTAAAACTTAATTAGTGAAAGATTAGAATTACGGATAAAAATTACAGTTAAATATTAAAAACCTACCTAGCACGCACTCTAGGATTGTTTTTTTTAGGTGTCGCACTTAGATGGTTATGAAGTTCAGCACTGTAGGAGAGACGGGAACAGGCGTCAGGGTAGCTGGTCAATACCTGGGCAACTTCGAGGTTCCCGTTACAGGAAACCTCTGCAGGAAGGGCGTCGTGCAGATCTCCAGGTCAGCCCTGTAGTAAGGCAGGCGAGACAAGTAGCAGCTTCAGAAGACCGGGAGTAGAGGTTCCAGATCTGTAGATAACTTCCGAAGATCGGGAGAAGAGACACCAGGCGGAATCTTTAGTGGAATCCCCAGGGTAATATAGATATGTACGAGAAACCAAACTGTTTTCTTATGCAGATTCAGATTCAGATCAGATTCAATGGTAGACCTTCTCTCGCGGTTAAACAGCTCGTTTTTTTAGTAGTCCTCCTTTTTTTTAATTTTTCAAATCTTAGTTTTCTTGTGGCCATCAACTCATCTGACAAGTGTAGTCGGCCAGGACTTATCCATGAGTCCGTAAAGAATTTTTTAGATATAATTTAATTTTAAGTTATTTAGTAAACAATCGTAATAATCTCTATAATACAATAGCTAAACACATATTGATAAAAATAATTTAAATTTTATAAACCAAAAATCATCATAGGCTAATGTAGGAAGAGAATTAAAAAGTAATTGACAGTATGACAATTTGGCGATGATTTGGCGTGTCACAACATGAAAATTATGATATTTTATTTCAGCAATTTTTAAGTTTGAGTCGTAATTACATCGATTTGTTGAGTGTAAAAATATAAACAAATAAAAAGGATGATAAACAGTATTATAAATGATGAATATAAAGTGTAAGTATAGCATAATACTATATTTCCCCAACGACCCCGAGAAAATTTTGGCCTAGAACAAAAATTTTGCTAAGGTTAAAGTATTACAGCATTCACAAACTTACATAACTCACTCATACACACCGACATCTGACGAAGTTAGGTCAGGTAGGATTCACATTCAATGATCACTACTCAACCTGATTAGTCAAAAACTTTAAGGCTTATTTTAGGAGTTGTAATCCGCTCGCGTCTAAAACCAGTAATGAGATGAAATAGAAAGATTTTAACAAAGGCTTATTTTTAACGGAGTTGTAAGCCGCTCCTAATCAACTTTAGTTGATGTTTAACAAGGGCTTATTTTTATGGAGTTGTCAGCCGCTCCAATCGACTTTTAGAGTCAATAGTTAACAAGGGCTTATTTTTATGGAGTTGTCAGCCGCTTCAATCAACTTTTAAAGTCAATAGTTAACAATGGCTTTTTTATATGGAGTTGTCATCCGCTCCAATCAACTTTTAGAGTCGATAGTTAGAACCAAATTAGTCATACTAACTTGAAGAAAAGAAAATAATAGGTAGAAAGAAAGATTAATAATAATCTTTTAATGGTTTAAAAACGGATGAATGAAATAGAAAATAAATAGAATTTTAATAAGACGAAAATAACTCTATTATAGAAGGAGGAAAGAAGAAAGAGATGAGTCGTAAGTATAATACGAAAATATCAAAAGTATCAGTATAGGGATAGCAAAAGAGTGTAAAAGTGTATGAACGTGGAGTCTACAGGATCTGATTCGTACTTGGAATACTTAAGGAGTTTTAAAGGGAGGGAGGGAAAGAGGGTTCAGGTCAGAACCGCAACACCGCAGTCAGTAAACTCCGAGTAGACGTCAGGGCAGCTCCCGTAATACAGTAGTCGGTAAACTCCGAGTAAAACGTCAAGGGCAGCAGTAAGTAAGCTCCGAGTAAACGTCAGGGCAGCTCCCGCAGTACAGTAGTCGGTAAGCTCCGAGTAAAACGTCAAGAGGATCTGAGTGTTGGACACGGTCCAAAAGTGTTTAAAAATTTAAGAGTAAGACAGTCTGTAAGAGTCTAATGAAATTAAAAGGCGTAAACCAATGAAATATTATTTATGTTGGTGGTAAAATTCGGAACTAAAACATAAATTTTAGTACCTATTTTTGCCACCGCGCAAAAAGACTAGTATTTCATGCCCATACTCCATGGCCTTGTTACCTAGCAACCAATGTCAAATTAAATAACAAATCGAAAAATTATTTGAGAGCCCACGATGCTAAACTTATTTCGGTATGATTCCCAGATGATATAAGTATAAATATATTATATAAGTGTTTAGGAGGATAGTGGAGTATTGTAATAGGAGTTACGTAGATGTATAGGTTTGTTTAAACGACTGCAAAGATATTGTCTTGCAGATGTCGTGAAGTGTCTCAGGCCCCTAACTTGGTAGTGACCACGAAGTGGTTTTAAAAACACGCCAAGCGAAGACTGAGTACGATTACCAGTAGGTAAACGCAGTGGTGTGCAAGTATGTGGGATGCAGTGTAGTGATGTATTGGTATAGAGTAAAGTGTGGAATGATGTTTAGTTATATAGAAGTGTAAGAGTTCAAAAGAAAATAGATACTAGTGCTAGTTTTTTTTAGAATTTTGAAAGAGGGAGTGGGTTCCAGTTGATTTTATGTTGTGGCGCCAAACTGTAACAAATCTACTTGCTCCTATTAAATATAAGGATAAGCAGACTTGTTCAATTAAAATTTAATTAGTGAAAGATTAGAATTACGGATAAAAATTACAGTTAAATATTAAAAACCTACCTAGCACGCACTCTAGGATTGTTTTTTTTAGGTGTCGCACTTAGATGGTTATGAAGTTCAGCACTGTAGGAGAGACGGGAACAGGCGTCAGGGTAGCTGGTCAATACCTGGGCAACTTCGAGGTTCCCGTTACAGGAAACCTCTGCAGGAAGGGCGTCGTACAGATCTCCAGGTCAGCCCTGTAGTAAGGCAGGCGAGACAAGTAGCAGCTTCAGAAGATCGGGAGTAGAGGTTCCAGATCTGTAGATAACTTCCGAAGATCGGGAGAAGAGACACCAGGCGGAATCTTTAGTGGAATCCCCTGGGTAATATAGATATGTACGAGAAACCAAACTGTTTTCTTATGCAGATTCAAATTCAGATCAGATTCAATGGTAGACCTTCTCTAGCCGTTTTTCAGCTCGTTTTTAGTAGTCGTCCTTTTTTTTTAATTTTTCAAATCTTAGTTTTCTTGTGGCCATCAACTTATCTGACAAGTGTAGTCGGCCAGGACTTATCCATGAGTGCGTAAAGAATTTTTTAGATATAATTTAATTTTAAGTTATTTAGTAAACAATCGTAATAATCTCTATAATACAATAGCTAAACACATATTGATAAAAATAATTTAAATTTTATAAACCAAAAATCATCATAGGCTAATGTAGGAAGAGAATTAAAAAGTAATTGACAGTTTGACAATTTGGCGATGATTTGGCGTGTCACAACATGAAAATTATGATATTTTATTTCAGCAATTTTTAAGTTTGAGTCGTAATTACATCGATTTGTTGAGTGTAAAAATATAAACAAATAAAAAGGATGATAAACAGTATTATAAATGATGAATATAAAGTGTAAGTATAGCATAATACTATACTATAAGGCGTGCTGAATCTCTGCCAATTTTTAAAAGCATGATAAAAAACCTGTATCTCTCTACTTAAGCTTTTTTATTAGGTATTTTAATTTAGTTCTTCGCACTTATTTCTCGATAATAGAAAAAATGTAAATAATAAGTGTAATATGTTTTATGTATGTATGTATTTATTGTATATATGTAAATGGCACACCACAGGCTACCTGCAGTATTGTTTCTCCTTTCCCCCTTAAATCCATCCAAAGGTTGTCTTTAAAAGATCGCTTTTAGCGATAAGACCGCCCATTGTGTCACCCCTTGTATGTTTAACTTTATTTTTTTCTGTAATTTTAATGGTGTACATAATAAAGAGTATTCTATTCTATTCTTGTTATGTGGTAGTTGGCTAGCAACGGGGCGGTTTACCTATATTTTCTTTTCTAAATATTGTGATTTAATATTAATTATACCCAATTGCGCCTCATCTATCAAGACTTTAATTTGGTGCCTAACATTGGTCCTTCGATCCAACCTGAACCAGCGGTCTAACGAAATTCAAAATTTCTTCCGGGTGTAATTTTTTTTTTTAAAGATGATGACACGAGCACAAACTCGTAAAGCCAACCCGCAGGAGCAAGTGGCCGGGAAAAAACACGCTCAGTGTCTTCGGCTTCAAGCGCCACGACAATTGCTCGCTTCAAAGAGGCGGAAGCAGCTCGCAAGATGTAGCTTGCAGAAATTGCAAAGCGGGAGGCGACCGCCGTAGCCGCTGCTGAACGTGAAGCTGCGGAAGCTACCTTTGAGGCGAATATCGCGGCACTCGAAGTGGAGGAAGCCTTGAGCGCCAGGAGCAGTCGTACTGCAGACTGGGTTCAGAAAACTAACTTCGCAGAAATGGCACATGACGTGGCAGCTCCTGACGGGAGTTTGCTGCGCGAGCATAGTATGGCGCAACACATTGCACACGCAGCACCAGGTACGGAGCTCGTGCGCGACGTTATGCAGCGCTCGCCAGCGGCAATTGCCAAGGTTGCAATCGCTATGCCACCACGTCAACTGCGACCTACGTGCGATCTACCTCCTCAGCCCTCATGCTCTGGTAATGTTACCGTACCTCGGGTAAGTGACATAGAAAAACTAGCTAATGGTATAATTGCTTCACTACCAAAACCGAACCAAAATCCGAGCCGTTGTCAGATAAAGCTCACCGAGTTTAGTGGCAACATAACTGACTGGCTCTTGTTCAAGCGGACGTTTGATGACACGAAGAATAAATTATACAGCTAGCGAGAACATAGACAGGCTACACAAAGCCTTGAGTGGAGAGGCTAAAGACTCAGTACTTTCTCTTCTATTATCTTCCGCCAAACCTGAGCTGATTATGCAGTCGCTCGAGTCACGCTTTGCTCGTCCTAAGCAAATTGTTCACAATGAACTCGCTTCCGTGAGAAGTTTACCTAAAGTTGGGCGAGAACCCAACGCATTGGCTATTTTTGCCAGTAAAGTAAAAAACTGTTTAAGTATAGTTAATTTATTAGGTGAATCACCGTACATACAATCACCAGAACAAATTCATATCTTGTTTCAAAGATGAACGCGGCGGAGCACTGCGTTTCAGGGCATCCGCATCCGTTCTGCGAGCAATCACAACGTGAAATCCTGCCCAGAGTTCGCAGCGTTGAAAATTACCGATCGCGTATCTTGGGTTAGCGATAACAAACTTTGTGTGAAGTGTTTACGCAAAGGCAAGCACAGCTATAAGTTTTGCAAAGCAAAGCCATGTGGTGTTGATGGTTGCAAGGAATTTCACAATAAAATATTACATTTAGCGAATAATCCATTATTTTTATCCCATCCAAATGTAAATAATGTCATGTCATCTGTCAATTCAGAACCCTCGACATCTCATGTCATCAATGACAACCATAAAAAAGAAACTCAGTTGGATAGTGATAGAAAAGGTTTTATCAGTTCCAATGAGTTTTCATCTTATATCATTATATCCTAATCACAAATACTTCGTATTCTTGCGCGTCCAATAATGAGCTATCTGTCTTTTTAAAAGTAATTTCAGTTATTATTTCTGGCCCAAAGGGCGAAGTAGGAACCTTTGCTCTGCTGGACGACGGATCCACAGCAACCCTCCTTGATTCGGAGTTAGCGGATCAGCTAGGTGTTTCTGGGACCGACGAGAATATGCGTATTGAAACTATTACAGGAATTAGTGATAGTATCCCTGTTCGATTTGTAGATTTCCAAATTCGCGGGAAACACGAAAAGGAGAAGTATTTTATACGTAAAGCCCGCGCTATTCCTAATTTAAAACTGAGACCGCAAGAGGTCACAGTTAGGGACACTAGCTTCCAGCACCTCCAAGGTATATCAGCCGAGTTAGTGTTTAGTATGGCAACGCCCAAATTGCTAATAGGTACATCAGATTGGCATTTGCTGCTGTCAAAGGAGAATAGAGTAGGAACCGCGCGGCAGCCTGCTGCTGTTCGTACTGCCTTTTTTTTTTTTTTTTTTTCGGATGGGAAATCATCAAATGACTTCTCCCGCTCGGGGCGGAGCAGGAGGGAGTGTCAGACTTTTACTGACTAAAACCCATCCATGTTCCTTTATCGCCCTTTGTGTTCCGGGGCCACGGTATCTCTTTCGAACAGTCCCGCAACCCCGGCAGGCATCGGTCCTTGCGGACCCCTTCCTTTTTGCTGACTCTCTGTGAGGCGCGCGTGGAACACGAACGCGCCGTCGACACGGCCTGTCGTCATGAGACGGACGGACGGCGAGCTAGCCCATAGCCCACCGTACACAGGCCCGCGCCTACGGTGGCCGGGGGCCACGTGGTGGCCCCCGACGCCCGGGGCGTCTCCCGCGACGGCCGGGACGCTGTGAGGTTCTCTCCCTCTCACGTTCCGCCACCTCCTTCTCTAGCATTACTGCTTCGCAGAAGGAGGTGACGGCTGTTCGTACTGCCTTAGGTTGGGTTTTATTTGGTAATCTTACTCCAAATTCTTTGTCTAATGTTTCCATTAATCATATTGTCACTAACGATTCTCGAGATATTGAGCTAGATAGCCTTATCAGAGATTATTATCGGTTAGATTCCATCGGGATCAGACCCGAGGATAACGTAAATTCGGAGGATGCTAAGGCTATTACCATTTTAGACAAAACTACACGTCGTTTAGACAATGGTAGATTTGAAGTCGGTCTGCCCTGGCGTGAAGATGAATCTCATATCCCAGATAGTTATCTTGCCTTGTCGAGGTTTCGCAGTTTATGTAAGCGGTTTGATGAAGATAAGGAATATGAACGGTTGTATAAGCTTAACATTGAGGCACAAGTTCAAAAAAGCTATGCCGAAGAATGCGTTGATAGGCATGATAACCCGAGTTCATCTTCGCGTCGGTGGTATTTACCTCATTTCGAAGTGATCAACCCAAATAAACCGGGAAAGCTAAGAATAGTTCATGATGCATCAGCTAGATCATCGGATGTCAGCCTCAACTCGCTCATTCTCCCCGGGCCTGATCGGCTCCAGTCACTTTTTGGAATTTTAATGAGATTTCGTGAAGGTCAAATTGCTCTGAATGGAGACATTCGGGAAATGTTTCTCCAGATCAGGATTAGAGAGGATGACCGAGATTGTCAGCGTTACATTTGGTTTTCCCCTGACGGACATTTGAAAGAGTTTCGGATGTCATCTTTGATTTTCGGTGCTTCGGCATCACCCTTTATCGCGATCTATATTAAAAATAGGAACGCTATGGACTTCCAGGATCGATATCCTGAAGCCGCCAGATCTATAATCCGAGATCATTACATGGACGATTTCCTGGCCTCATGTGATTCTTTGGGAGACGCCATCCGTCTTGCTGGCGATGTCCTCCATGTACATTCTCAGTGCGGCTTCGAGATGCGATCTTGGGTGTCGAATGCTCCCGAGTCTCTTAAATTGATTCCTTCACATCTTCGAAAAGAGGATACGAGTATTGTCGACCTCAACTTGAGCGGAGCACAGTCAAAGCCATGCGCGTCTTGGGGATGCATTGGAATCCTCAAGATGACACTTTTCGTTTTAAGATTGACGTCGACATACCTCTTCCTACAAAACTCACAAAGCGTCGGATTCTTAGAGATCTTATGCGCATTGATGATCCCTTGGGACTTTTGCAGCCTACTATTACCAAGGGCAAAATTTTATTCCAAAAAACTTGGCAGTTAGTGAATTCTTGGGATGTTCTACTTCCGAAAAGCGAATATGAGCAGTGGGTGGAATGGTACAATGACGTTAAGACGCTGAATGCTTTTAGCATTCCTCGAGCTTATAAGCCTAGCTTTACGTTTGTTACACAAGAGCTTCATATTTTTACAGATGCCATTGAAGTAGCATACGCATGCGTCGCGTATCATCGATTTCTGTTTCTGGATGGTACCATTCACCTCGCTCTCATTGCCAGTAAATCTAGGGTAGCATCTCTAAAACCAGTAAGCATACCGCATTTAGAGCTACAGGCAGCTTTACTCGGTGTGAGACTAGCCCAAACGATATGTAGCGAACTCCGCAATCAGCCTTCTCGTAGATTTTTTTGGTGTGACTCAAAAACCGTCCTTGCTTGGATTAGAAGCGACTCGCGCAAATACAAAGCGTTTGTCAGCCATTGACTTGGCGAAATATCAGAATTAACACAGGTGAACGAGTGGCGTTGGGTACCTACAGATTTGAATGTAGCTGACGATGCCACTCGTCTAAACACTGTGTCCGTAGAGAGATGGTCACATGGTCCCACATTTCTAAAAAACAGGGCAAACACCTGGCCGCAGGAAGTGGACCAAATTATTCCTCCAGTAGTAGAGCTAAGGCCAAAAAAAAGGGACGGCCTATATTAATTTTATTTCCTTGTCGGCAGAACGGTTTTCCGATTGGCGGCGGCTACTTTGAGTAGCTGCACGCGTCTACCAATTCATCCGTCTATTGAGACAGAGAGACGCGCGAACAGCTGATGCTTTTTGCGGAGGATTGCGTCCGCTCCTCGCACGGGACGTCAATAACGCTGAGATATATCTTCTCGGACAATCCCAACGAGATTCTTTCGGCGAAGAAATAGAATGCCTTCGTCAAGGCAAGAATATTTCCAGGAGGAGCCGTCTGTGTAATCTTACACCGAGGTTTTGTGACGACGGCTTGCTGAAGGCGAGAGGACGGATCAGTTCTGTCACCGGAGTCACTTCAGATATAAAGGAACCAATAATATTGGACGGTCGACATCCCACAGTAAAATTGTTAATCGCAAGATATCACGTATGGGCTCTGCATGGAAACAGTGATATGGTGGTGAATGAGTTACGGCAGAAATATGCTATCCTTCATCTAAGGCCATCCGTACGCTTCATAGCCGCACGCTGCCGAATCTGTCGCCTTAAAAGAGCGAAGGCCCATATTCCACCTACCGGTGACCTTCCTATAGAAAGACTACAACACCACCATCCTCCATTCTCTTTCGTTGGACTCGACTACCTGCGACCTATAGATGTCGCCGTGAAGAGGTCTCGCGAAAAGCGATATGTGGCGCTCTTAACATGTCTTGTGATAAGAGCTATTCATTTAGAAGTGGTCGCAAGTTTGACTGCGGATAGTGCAATTATGGCGCTTCGAAGGTTTATTGCACGTCGAGGATGTCCCACCAAAATAATATCCGACAATGGGACAGCCTTCGAAGAAGCTTGGGACGCACTTGATCACTCTCAATTACAAGAGTTTGCCGCATCCAACAATATAGAATGGCAATTTATCTATGGGACCAGCATACTATGGGCGCCGGCGCAGATCTTCAGTACGAATTTGCTCTCAGAGCCGGTATGTTGACTGTGGCCGCGGCGACTGTTTACATGAGGCGCTTGCGCCCGTAGTATGCTGGTCTCATATATCCCTCCTGGAGCACCAATTATGGGAGGAGCCTGGGAACGCCTAGTGAGAAGTGTGAAAGTCGGCTTATCGGTTACACTCCGCGAAAAGGCGCCTAGAGATGAAATATTACTGACACTTCTGGCAGAGATAGAGCAAGTTATCAACTCTCGACCGCTAACGCACTTGCCGGTAGCACATGAAGACGAGCCAGCCCTGACTCCCAACCATTTCTTGTTGGGGATTCACTCCACACTACCATCGCCAGCATCCTCGGACGCGGACCTCAGCAGTAGACAAGGATGGCTGAAGGCCAATTGTCTTGCTGACCAATTCTGGTCACGTTGGCTTAGGGAATACTTGCCCAATCTCCTGCCTCGGGGCCCATCTTTGGAACACCACAACTTACAAATTGGTGATGATGTTGAATAAAGTTTAGTTTGTGCACAACAGAATCAACACCATTGTGTAACTTGCTTAAAATATAGCGCAGTATAATTTCGACATGATTTACATGGAGTACGTTGCCTCAACACTTATTGCGGAGTAGGTATCTATATCCTCAACACTCATAGTGGAGTAGGTACCTAAATCCTCAACACGATTCACGTGGAGCAAAGTTATCCTCAACACTCATAATAGAATAGGTACCTAAATCCTCAACACGATTTACATAGAGCAAAGTTATCCTCAACACTCATAGTGGAGTAGGTACCTAAATCCTCAACACAATTTACGTGGAGCAAAGTTATCCTCATCACTCATAGTGGAGTACAGTGCATAGATCCTCAACACGATTCACGTGGAGCCAACTTATAGTGCAGTAAGAACTCATATCCTCAACACGGTTTACGTGGAGTAAGTATTCTCAACACGATTTTCGTGTTATAAAGTTTTCCTCAACACTTATAGTGGAGTCTAATCTCGACACGATTTTTCGTATATTTTAAGAGTGGAGAATAAGTCCAACAAATAAAAGATCAAAACGCGACAACAATCTCGTCGACACAAGTTTTATTTTGCATAGTTTATGTAGGCCCATTTTACATTATTACGCTATGAAACATTTCGAATACCCAACAAACACTCCTTAGAAATTTTAATGATTTTGAAGACCGCCAGCGCGCAGCGGAGTGAATGAGGGTACGTCGTTAAAATTTAATCCATATTTTTCTTGTACTTAAACAATATAATTACTTATGTATTTTAAATTCAGTTGTTATCTAAACTATTTACTTCACTTAAATGTAAACTAAAACAATAGTCTGAAAACTTTTTGTAACAACTACTTATTCAAAACTATTAAATAAACTAACAACAAACTATAAAAGGGCATCGAAAAACTCGTCAACGCTGTCAGCTGGTAATGTGCCCGAGAGACTGGCGGCGTTGCCACGTTGTATGGCAACACTTAGCCTCTGGCCAAGGTAAAAGCCAGCTCTTGGGTCACGGGAAGCGTCAACTAGGCGTTTTGAAAGTTCTTTGAACAGGCCATGGGCACTCGGACCCCACGGCCCCAGAGTTTCAACCCCAAACGGCTCAAAAATATAGTTACCACAAAAAGAATATTAAATTACCTGGTATACTCGCATCCTGTTCATATCCGTGGGTATCGTAATATCGGTTGTACGTGTACCTATCACTTTCCACTTACTCAGACGCTGGCGATTTAGACTCTAATTTTCTCACTTTTCGCAAAATACTATCATAATCACTATCTTTTGACCTTGAACGCTTTCTTTTTCCCATTTTAAATACGCGCAGTGAAACTTCGTGTAAATCCGTTAACACAAAAACACGTAATGATTCAAGGGCGTACGGTGTTGCCAGTGGTAGTGAAACAGGAAATTGTAATTAAAAAACATGTCCTTATTTCCTATTTTTAGTGTTTAAGATCTAAACGTGTGATTAAGATAGCACCATCTCATGCAATGCTGAAAGTAATATAAGTAATCGTGTTCGGTTGAGACCCGAAGTATAATCATATATTTTCGTTATATTTTTTTATTTATTCTAACAAATTCTATTCACTGTCACTATTTTACACAAATGTTTTGTACACAATAGATAGATTATGTTGACAGCTGACGTTTGAAACCTAAACGAACGTCGTCGTAGCTTCTTCGAGTCAAAAGTTATATTATGTAGAAATCTCGATACGCAGCAAAATGACCTCAAAATGGCGGGGCGTCACAGTCCTCGCTTGGCGTAATGAATTCTTTTATTCTTAACTAATGGTGTAATTGAATTTAGGATGGAGATGATTGATATAAGGCTGCAACACCAAACTGTGTACCCAGATTTGGTTGTCATTCGTTTTTTTGACTTGCCTCCCAGTGTGGAAGCTTTTTTAAAGAAGTATTCACGTCGAAATATGTTTATTTGGGCATCAATCAATTAGAGACTGACCTGGTATGCATATACAAGCTGCAGTAGCACGTAGGTAGTGGTGACGGCGAGCGCGAACAAGTGGTACGCACGCCGCACATCGCCCGCCCCCGCACCCCGCGCCACGCGACAGAACCCCACGGCGCGCAATACGTGCAGGTGCGGCGCCACGCTGTGCGCGCACACTGACCTAGGCACAACATAAGTATTACATAATGGTCTGCCACTCTGCCTGCATTTTCCCAACTATGTTGAGGTCAGCATCCAGTCTAACCGGATGCCGTTGAATACCAGTAATTTTAATTCTTAGCACACATGCTCTTTAAATCGGTAAATATCTGAAATTGACGGAATAAGTACGAACTATTACATTTTGAACGTTTCACCCCACGTACGCTGCCCTATGCGGCCCGTGGAACAGCAACGGCCACTCGGCTGTTGCGCACTTGCCAGACGGACTCTAACACGAAGGGTTCCGTAGCACTGCTTACAATATTTAACTCTGAAAACGCCCGAAAAAAACTTTCGTTTCTTGTATGGGGATTCCCTTTAATTTTTAACTTTAGTTTATTATTCGTTGTTAGTGCTGTCACAGTATTTAATACACACTCTGAGTAAAATTATAGCAGTATGGTTCAAAAGCGTGATGAAAGAGTGATACAATAAATAGTGGTAAACTTTACATAAACATATAGTTGGTTTCTACTCAACAACACCCGGCACCTCGGTTTGTACCCCGACATATTTTGGTCCTTTAAGCCGGATCCAAATCACGCGTCGGGAAATTTAGAAACGTTGGAGATAGTTGCGATAGCCCCTTACCCACGTCCACCTATTTCGATAAAACTGTTTTTTTTTAAGAACTATTAAATGTGTGGCCAGTTAATCACGATGCTAGTAACCATTGTAACACACACACAGTCATCTTCTTATAATGTATAATACGTTGGTGTCTTCAATGAACTTACATTGCTCAAACTTTTGGGAAACTGATTGGAATGTAAAATAATAAAATATTTCTATGATGTTTATGATGGAATAACATCTACCTTTGAATTTATCAGTTTATATCCTAAATTTTCATATGCCTAATTGCTTTATTTAGCATTCATATTCCTACGAAGTAATTGGCTCTAGGACAACAATTATTTTGCAACCGTGACAGTTGCAAAACATTAAATTATACGGTACCCTGCCGTTTCCAGAAGTTGATGGACAAATCGATTAAATATTCATCGTTTAACCATTGTTTTGTAGATGCCATCAACAATATACTGCGACTTGACCTAATAGCGTGCAACATGTGCACTAATTACATACCTATCCGCCTAACGTTTGTTTTACGTTTGTATACCAATAAGACTTCCACGAATACATTCCGTATTTAAAGTGAAACAGGACTCTGCTAACATACTCGTAACCTATCGATCGAATGAATAACCTCTTCTATTTGTAAACATAGGTTGTTACACAGTGTGTGAGATGTTACAATGAAGAAGTTAGATTCTCTATGTTTTGCCGTGAAGCGTACAAATATGAACAGACAAATGTATTGATTTAAAACAATAATATAAGGTCACAGAAGTAACTCACCTACCTATCTTCATAAAGAGTACGGTTTAAGAGCAAATGAAAACCGGCCAAGAGGGTTCCGTACAAACTTTTTAAAGGACAAACTTAACGTAGCTGTTCGATCCCATGAAACGGCTATTGCAGCAAATAATAAGTTTATAATAATAATTTTGGTTAAAAGCAAGGTCTTACAGCACAAGTAAAGAGTAAATTTTGAAAAACAAAAATGATGAATATTAAGGTAAATTTTAGTACAAAGTTTTGGCGAAAATCTGAATTTGCCCATCTTTTTATCGTTTTGAGCAGCTCGACCCTTTTGACCTTGATACACTAAACTGCTAAAGTTTGCGAATTATTCGCATGTAATTTTACACTTTAGTTAAAAAACATTTGACGATCGCAAAGTGCAAAAGGTGGAGCAATATGAAAATAACAGTGAATTCAATTAAATTCCTTCCTTCAATTCCTAAGTTCTTCCTAATATTCATAGCTGAATAGTTAAGGAATTTGATTAACCAAAAAAATGGTATATATGTCGTGGAGTGATGGCGCCATAGTGCAACAAGTAGCGCCTTCTAACAATTAGTTTGTGAACTAATAATATCGTTACCGGAAACGTAAGCGCGCCCTACCGCTTGGACACGATCGTCGGTAGAGGGGATGCAGCGATGGCTGGAGAAGAGACAGAGCAAAGAGTATAATAATAATAAGGGAGGGACAGAGCGTTGCGACAGTCGAGCTCCGACGGCTTTGGCAGACGCTCAGTACGCACGTGTTAGTTTCTTGTAATGCACAAACGTTAGTTTGAATAATATATATAAATATATAAATGTGTAAATATTTTGTGTGTAATATAAATATAATATATATAAATGTGAATCTCGGAGTGCCGACCGGATCAGTTTTTGGACCAGTAGGTTATATAATGCACGTGAACAGTGTGTCTAATGTTGTAAACAAATGTCGAGTGTTCATGTATGCAGATGATATGTGTGTAGTTTATGCTTCGAATGATATACTGGAGGTACAACAGTACGTACAAGAAGACTTCGAAAGCATTACCAAGTGGGCACATGACAATGGAATAATATTAAATTTGTTAAAAACAAAATTCATGCATATACACTCGCCATACAATTTGCGAGCTAAAGCTGTGCTCAGAGAGAATCAAACTCAAACTCAAACTCAAAGCATTTATTTCAATTAGACCATTACGGCACTTTTGAATGTCAAAAATACAAAAAAGAAAATCAAAGCTACAGTCCCAGTCACAAGGCATAATAACTTGGGAAAGTACTGTAGTTGCCCATTCCCTAGCGAAGATCTCTATGGAGAAGAACGGGCAAGAAACTCCATGGACACTCTTTTAAAATCAAAATATTGTTACAAAATCTTGGTTACATCATTAATTTTGAGATTATACATATATGTGAGAACGATGTAGAAAGACGTGCACACTAAGAGCGTCCAGAGTAAAAGATTAGATCAACAATTTACGAATAAAGTAATTAAAATGAACCTTGGCAGCTAAGAGATGACCAGTCCCAACTGACAGCGCCCGTTCACAAACATGACGCATGTACCGTACATGTGCCATTCAACTCAACCATATTGAAGGGAACTAAATGACCCGACACACCCGCCACCATCAGCGAGACATTTAAGTGAGCATGACATTCTCTCTCTCTCAATATTGATGTGATAGGACATACATACGAATGCTTGCATGATAACAAGATTAATTGTAGGTGCGTAAAGTTGGAGTATGTTAGTTCATTTAAATATTTAGGTTTAAGTATAGATAGAAATTTTAATTGGAAAACGCATGTAACTAATGTCTGTAATAGACTGAGATCTGTATGTAGTGTAGTGAATAAACACACATTATTGATTGTTTTTTACGCACTCGCTGACTCACTAATCAGTTATGGACTTATTGTGTATGGACGTACTTTTAAAACATATTTACTAGAAATAAAGAATCTACAGATAAGACTGATCAAGTTCCTAGTTAGCAAACAGGTTAAGATAAAGTGTAACAAAGAGTACGATAAATTGTTCTCCATTTGTAAAATCTTGCCAGTAGATATGAAAGTTGAGTATTTGATAGGGTTAGAACACTATTATAGTGATACATTCAAAGTAAATGTTAAAAATAAGTTTAACTCAAGGAGCGTGAGAGAGAAAAGACTAGTACAACCAACAATAACAAACTATTACGGTAAAAGAACGTCAAAATATTTGGTGCCAAAAGTATTTAATAAAATAGAATTATTAAGGAATAACTCTAACCTTAGCAAAGGTGTGTTAAAGGCAAAACTAAAGAATTTATTTCTGGAGAACGCGGACACGTCGTCGGACTGATAGGCGGTGGGTTCTAGACCGGAGTGGCCAGCAGTGGTCACCCCGGTTTGGAATTCATTGTGTTGTATGTTGGTGTAGGTCTGTCGTTGTCGAAAAATAAAATTCACGAGACAGATGTAGCGGTAAGTTTTATATATTCGATTTTAGGTTAAGTTTATAATTTTGAATTATGTATGATAAACGAGCGATTCTCGCTATCAAACTGTAAAGTTTGGCGAGTAAAAAACTGTAAAAAATAACTTGTTTTTGTGTAAGAGATATAATAAATAAATAAAAATGTTATTTTAATTTTAATTATCTTTCGTTCGAGTGCCCGCGACAGCGCCCACATTAACGTAGAACCATGTCGGATCGCGAAGAAGTCACGATACTTCGCATTTCGGCCACCCAGGACGCGAGATCAGAATTGGGATCGAATCGTGTTAATGAAATCATGAGCAGTGTCTTGTGGTGGTACAACCCTATGTGGAGTGTAAGGCATGTGATCGTCTATATATCGTCAAGTGCATAGAGTAATTTTAGAATCAGCTAAGAGATACCATTGTTACCAGATAGGTAATTATTGCCTCATTGGTCTTTATCGTCGTCTACATTTACGTTTATCCTAGTACATAGCATAGTCGGACAAAGTATCGCCACTGGCTCTCTGACTAGGTTCACCTTAGGTCATAGTTAACTTACCGTGTCTCTTGACCTTGATAGATTAACTCTACTAAATTAAGAAAGAGCGATTATTATCTTAGATTAGTTTAATTTAATTAAGTAAAACATTGATTTTATCAAATATCACCGTCAACTTGACTCGTTATTTCCTAGTACAACTAAGAATGAGTGTTCTAGTTAGTTGAACACAGGTGAACTTTACTTTGTAGTGCGTAGCGATACTATGGTATCTGCACTGATCAAGCCAGGTCAGTGAGCGTCGGGGGAATTTCCTAGGGCCTGGCTCAAGGCCTACCTTACGGTAGTTATTGGAGGTTTATAGACCTTTCCCTTACGTACCTAACCCGCTGCGATGCGATCATAATCATAGATGTGCTATGCATCTTTTTATCTCCTGATCAGATATCTGATTATATATTTTTATATATTTTCAAACTACGGAATTTAACTGGGTGGCCGCCCAAACAAATCAGGGATCGGTCTGAGAGGAGAGTGTGAGTGACGCTCCCACCTGCACTTGTAACCTCCCATGTATGTACTAATTCATGTGATATAATAAAAGGATGATATCTGCAGTGATAGAGGTCTTTGAAACTAATCGATTGAACTATATCTGTCACCATCGTATCTCTGGGCCTCCTAACATGATTATATTGTGTACTGGGTAAGGATTGATGTTTCGAGCTCCCGTCGGGTATCGTAGCACAGACGGTCCCTGTTGCTCGTCGTGGTGAATGAGGAATTTAATCGGGTTTAGAGTGCAATTTTAATATCCGAATAGCTTATCTGAAGGATAAGCTATTCGGATCTTGATCATAGCTTAGCTTATCTGAAGGATAAGCTATTCCCTCTCTAAAATCTCCCTCTCTCTCTACTTTGATCTCGTAATTAATAGTAGAACTAGTCTGGTTGGGCTATATTGATTTCGTCAAGATGTAAGTCGAAATTCTGTGTTGAGTTATTGTCTTTAATAGACGGGTTGCAAAAGTGTACCTATGCAAATGTTCAGAGTATATTAGGATCTGAAAGGGCAATGGAATTAGGTCGTCGTAAACATGGGAACTATGAAGAAAACCAAGTTTATAGTTTAGTTAATCAAAATCATTTATTTAATACAATCGGTGTTGATTCAGGGGAGGATAGGCAAGTAGTCTGAAATCTAGCTAACAGCTAACAGAGGTTTTAAAAGATCCAAATGGGACATCATAGTTTCATTTATTATAAAGTACGATGCATCACTTCAACACAATTTACTTGTACTATTTACTCAGAGTATATATTTAATTAATGAAAGATCAAGTTCCATTATTTTATTGGTTTAGAACTATGATCTGTCCCATTAATTATTTACTCAATTTAGGGCAATGCAATGCAAACCAATGCAATTTAGGGTGATATAAGGAATATTTATCAATGTCTAGAGTTACATTACATTCGCTCGTTCGAGTTCATTTCTGTATTTTATATCTTTCTCAGAGATGACTCCCTTCTCATGACCTGCCGTGAGTTTACAGACTACGAGACAGGTTCTCATTTATTTTGCCTTCCTGCCCATCATCACGAAACTGGTGTGTGAATTAACTCTAAACCAACACTAGTGGAGTTAGAGCCGATATTTGGGTTCCTATGGCCTTAAAATAATAACGGAAAAATCCAAATATCGAAACAGAAAAAACCGTTATTTTGCCAACAAACTTAAAATAAACACAAATTGCATATATATATATATATAATATTCACGGTTATACGTACAAGTTACACAAAGACGGCCAGCAACCGTTCCCCTCAAAACATCCTTAGTAAGACACACATATTAATGGAAGAAATTTAGCTTAAATTATCTATTAGCCGTCCAAACAAAATTACATTAGGGACTGATTTACGTCTGTTCTCATGATAGAGACACACACGACCCTCATTACTCCGTTTCCCTCTCATCTCTAATATCCATGCATCTTTTTATCAGGACAATCATGATAATCACCCCAATTAAGAATACCTCGATGTGATAATCCCGGAAAATGGGATGTAAATGCTCTATGTTTAATTTCTCGAAGTTTGGAGGAGAATCGGGATCCATACTGATAGACGTTTTATTCAATTTACTTATAGAATTTATATAGATTGGAGGTTGTGGGTGTCGACCCCGTTAATTATTGTAACTCACGTGACTTGATTGAATTTTACTCACGAACAATTCACTATCGTGAATAGTTGAACGTAGTAGCTGCCTTAGGTGAGAGACGCACTGAGCTTATAATTGTAGACCTAGCAACACTTTTAACAAAACAAAAGATAGGAATCACAAATTATGCAACACTGCTTCTATTTAATCTAATGCAGTTTATCGTAAAGTGGATCGACTGATGTCTTTCAGAGTCGCCTCCGAAGTGTGTCCAGTCATCTGATACATCTTCTACAACCAAAACTGCCAAGGCCCCCGCCTTCAGGCGTTCTGTAATTTTTAAAATACCCTTGAGAAAAAAATATTGCAAGCTCATTATTGGTCGATACTTCCGCGTGGGTGTGTCTTTCCCAAAGTCCTTCTTGAAGCTTCCTTTTAATTATCCATATTTGACAGATTTATGTCGTGCAGTCAGCGCCCCGTAGAGTTAACAACATCTTTTCAAAATCTTTGGTAATACGAGACATAGCAATTAAAATATTATTTCAAGTGTCGGATCCGCGTCAAAACGTCAATAAATTTCGAGTTATCTGACAGTTTAAGTTGCTTTTAGAGTATATTTCTTAGAAGTTATTTCGTTTCCGTATGCCCTTTGTCTTATCTTAGAGATTTACGCATTACAAATGTGATGTTTTTCGTAGTCACAGTTTTTTATTACCGTCAATAGATTCACTGTCCAATGAAACGTGAAAAAGATTTTAGTCCACGTGGACTCGGCATTTTTGATAGCCATCTCACACGCCCCCAAATAGATTTCTGAAACGCCGCCCTCACTAGCTTCCTGCTCAACTCGTCGTTTCAAAATCTATTTCAACCGTATTCGCTACAATTTCTCACTACTCCTCACTTGTTCCCACGCTTCTACACATATTCCCACGTTTCTATCCTTACTCTCACAGTCCCCATTGTACTGACTTTACCCTCATAAAACTTCATATCTCATTGTTGTATAGCGAACCTATTGTTGTTTGTGTCAATAAATTACCCGGCGCAAAATTTTTTTTCATTTGCTAGTGTAGTAACGGAACAGGTGGATGGCGTTGTAATTTCCCCTGATCCTTCCGGTAAGGACATCTATCAAAGTGTAGACATTATTTTAAGGTATCGCGCCTATTTTATATGGCCCCTCAAATAACCTCATAATCGAAGACGGCTGTTTTCCGTCCACAACCTCGCCGTCTCCTCCGAGGTCGTGTGGTCATGGAGAACCTGAACCGCCTCCCTGATCCCCTCTGCCGCCTCTTTGAGGGCGCGCGTGAACGAGCCCTTCAGGTTGCCGGATTTGGTGGCAACCTTCAGGACAATGTCCACGCCATCCATCACTTGGCGGCTGAGAGCCTCTGCTGTCAGGCTCTCCCCACTGGCCGCCTGGGCAGACCGCCGCTCTCGGGCCTGTCGGACCATTTCGGCCACCTCATCGGCCGCGACCGCTTTGTTCTGAGCACGCTTCGCGGCGTTGGCCTCCGCCTTTGTGCCCACAAGAGCGACGGCGACCCCTCCAAGGTCGCTGACTGAGACCGCGGGTGAGACGCGATCCGAATCACTGACCATCGGCGTATCGGGGCGCTGCTTCAAGAAGTGGCCCCGGATGTCGCGTGTCGGTGCTGGACTGTTTGTCCCGCGACCTCTGCCTCTCCTGGCTGTCGGCATCTTGGGGGCCGGTAGGTTCTCCTCACTGGAGGACAGACCCGCCGAACCCGCGTCCGACTGGCGCGGACGCTTCCCCCAGAACTTGGAGGAAGCGGCAACCGCTTGCGGTGTGTCCTCCGACTCGGACATACACACCCTCTCCAGAACCACGCGCGGCTCTGCTGGAGCCTCTGCTCCCACCCTTAGTGACGCAGCGCCGGAGTCCGACACTGCGTCTGCGTCCGCCGCGCGGCGCTCACCCGGCCTTCGGTCGGGTGGTTTAAATGAGATCAGGTCTTCGAAAGACCGTGATCTTGAGCCTCTTCGGCTCTCGTTGCCTTTGGCAAGCGGAAGACAATTGTTGCCCTCCCCAGAATACGGGGGCTTGACGATCCCGAAGGGATCGTGGCGGATTCTCCAGCTGCTGAGCAGCTGGTACCGCCCTGGGGTAATTTTTTCCAATTTGTCTTTTTCATTTTTTATTTTTTTATTTGTTCCTTTAAAGGGTGTGGTCCCTGTCTCCCCACTTCATAAATATAATACATAAACATATAAACATATCTAATATATATACATACATATATATATTCCTCCCCTCCCCCTTGATCCTTTATCACGACGATTCATCACGCTCACAGTCACGTGTGATGGGCAGACGCGTACCAGAGGGCGACGAATGCCGTGATCCAAGATGAAGGAGGATCCCAAGCCCTGATTCACTCCCCGAGAATCTCGAGGAGTGAATCTCTAATCACATACCGTCCAATGAGCCCGCTCCGTGAGCCATCACACGGTATACAACGTTTTAACCCACCCCTGATTCACTCCCCGAGAACTTCGAGGAGTGAATCACTAATCACGCACCGTCCGATGAGCCCGCTCCGTGAGCCATCGCACGGCACACGACGTTTTAACCCAGCCCTGATTCACTCCCCGAGAACTTCGAGGAGTGAATCTCTAATCACATACCGTCCAATGAGCCCGCTCCGTGAGCCATCACACGGTATACAACGTTTTAGCCCACCCCTGATTCACTCCCCGAGAACTTCGAAGAGTGAATCACTAATCACGCACCGTCCGATGAGCCCGCTCCGTGAGCAATCGCACGGCACACGACGCTTTAACCCAGCCCTGATTCACTCCCCGAGAACTTCGAGGAGTGAATCGCGAATCAAACATCGTCCGATACACCCGCTCCGTGGGTCATCGCACGACGTGCGATATGGCACCTCCCCATATTCACACTCCAATGACTTGGAGCGTAAATCGTACACTGTCTGGAACAGACAGGGCACCCCTCCCCAGAATATTAGCCACGACAGTAACATTCCCCAAAGAATAAGAATTTCTTCACATTCCTCGAGGAAGGATACTGCCGCGCCCAGGGTGCACCGACCCAGCAGCTGCTCTTCCCTCCAGACGTATCGAGAGGGATCAGCAGCCACTAGGCACACGTGGAGGAATTCTGACGCACCCTAACCTAACCTAACCTAACCTTTTTTTTTTTTTTTTTTTTTTTCTCGATGTGGAAATCCTCAATGGATGTCCTCCGCCCTGGGGAGAGCGGAGGGGTCTGTCAGACTCGTACTGACTAAAACCACACCGGTGTTCCCTCGCACACTTGTGTCGGGGGGCAGCGGGAACTGATGCGACTTCCGCTGCCCCCGACTAGTGCCGGCCCGCTTGACCTGCGGGCCTCGTCCCGGGAGGAGTGAGGTGTAAGACTCCCCCCGCTACTTCCAAGAGAGGCGCGCGTGGAACACAACGCGCCGCCGTCTCGGGTCCATTGTGATAGGGGGCGACGGATGTCCCCGAATCCGTCGCCCCTGGACCAATTTAGGGGGGCCGGAAGAGGGCGTTGTCAGCCCTCTGCCGACGCCCGGCACGTCTGCTGCGGGATGGATGGGGGCTCGTGATCTCCCTTTCCCTTTCCGCAGCTTCCTTCTGCGACATGACGGTTTCGCAGAAGGACATCACCGCGTCCCAGGACTCTGCGCTGTCGACCATCGAGCGAACGACGGCCAGCAACGACAGGTCTCCTCCAACCTCTGCAACGAGCGCACGGCGCGGCTCATCCCACGCGGCACACTCAGCCAGCGTATGCCGCGCCGTATCCTCCGTGCAGTGGACGCAGTGATGGCACCGGGCGTCCGGCTCCCTGCCCAAGCGACACAGGTACTTCCCGAAGCAGCCGTGCCCCGAGAGCACCTGCGTCGCCCGAAACGTCAGGGAGCCGTGCTTCCTCCCGAGCCAGTCGTCGAGTACTGGCCGGATCGCTTCGACTGTGTCGAGGCCGGCGGTGGGGAGTTCTAGCCTCCCCCGCCATTCCGCCACCATGACTTGTCGGAGCTGAGACCGGTACACTGTTATTTGTCGCTGCACCAGTCTTTCGCCCCGATGTTTGGCCTCCTCGCGCCACAGGTATAGTGTCGCGAGGGTCTTCGCCTCCAGGTCCCACGGCGGGGATCCGGCCAGTACGCAAGCCGCCTCGTAGGAGATCGTGCGATATCCCCGTACGACCCTGACAGCCATTGCTCTCTGCGGTCTGCGCAGAACTGCGATAGTGCGGGCCGTCAGGTCTGTCGCCCATATCGGGGCCCCGTAAAGGGCCATCGATCGCACGATCCCCACATACAACTGCCTGCAGGCGGAGCTCGGGCCCCCCAGATTGGGAAGCAGCGTTGACAGCGCGCCCGCCGCGCCCATCAACTTGGGCACCAGCCGCTGAAAGTGGGGGCCAAAGTCCCAACGGCTGTCGAGCACCAAACCAAGGTACTTCATGGTTGACCCGACAGCGATCCGAACCCCCCCGACCACAATGTGTGATCCCAACGGTGGTGCCCGCCGGGGGCCATGAAAAGCGATGGAATCCGACTTGTTAAGGGCCACTTCCAGGCCCAGGCGTCGTATGCGGCTCACCACCTGTGAGACCGCAGCCGTGGCCAGCAACGCTGCCTCCCTGTACGAGCTCCCCCGAGCCGTGACCAGCGTGTCGTCCGCATAACACGTCAGGTTCACTCCCGGTGGGAGCTCGCACCGCAAAACCCAGTCGTATCCGATGTTCCACAGGGGTGGGCCCAGAACCGAGCCCTGTGGAACACCGCACGACATCTCGCGACGGCCCGCGCCGTCGCGTCCCATATAGGTGACACATCTTCCCGAGAGATACGCCCCCACGATGTTGCGGAGGTAGGAAGGCACCCGATGGTATCGCAGGGCCTCCCTAATGCAACTCCAGGGCAGGGTGTTGAACGCGTTGGAGATGTCCAGAGACACCGCCAGCACCACCCCACCCCGGGACACCGCTTCCTCCGCCAGGACTCTTACTCTCCTGATGGCGTCGATGGTAGAGCGCCCACACCGGAAGCCAAACTGGCTGTCGTCCAGGTTCGGCCCCACCGTGCACAAGTGGCTGACGAGGCGATCTGCGATTACTCGCTCGAACAACTTGCCCGCCTCGTCCAGCAGCACTATGGGCCGATAAGCGGACGACGAATTCGCAGGGCGCCCCGCCTTCTTGAGCAGGACCAGTCGACCAGACTTCCACCTGGTAGGGAAACGACCCTGCTCAAGGCACGCCGAGAAGAGTCCCCTCAGTGGGGGCTCCAGCTCCTTCAGGGCGAGGACTAGAGCGCGGCCAGGCACTCCGTCGGGCCCCGGAGCAGTGTTTTTTGCCCGGAGCCGCATCACGGCCGCACTCATCTCCGCCTGTGTCACCTCTGGGACGGTTTCGCTCTCCTCTTCTTCTTCCGACTCTGCAGCTGTGGGCAGAGCCATCGGCGGTGGCTCATGCTCAGCTCTCTCAGGGAAGAGAGCCGAGACCACGCGCTCCAGGAACTGCGGCTCGAGACCTTCCATTAGCGGAGGGGCCCACGGCCGAAGTTTCCCTCGGACCGTGCGGTAAGGGCGCCCCCACGGATCCCCGTCTAGGGTCGCCAGCAACTCCTCTCTGGAGCGCGTTTTCGACTCGCCGATGGCCAGCCACAGAGCCTCCTTCGCCGCGCGGTACACCTCATACAGCGCGGCTTCTTCGTCGGGATCCCGCAGACGTCTCCTCCGACATCGCGTATACGGGCGTCTGGCGTCTGCACACGCGACGCGCAGCCGCTCGATCTCGACGCACCACCAGTACACGCGGCGCCTTGCGGACAGAGGGGAGACGCGTGGCATGGACGCGTCGCAGATTTGCGTCATCGCGTCGCCAAACCACTGCGCCTCCTGTTCGACGTCGATGGGACCGACGGCAGCCGACTCCCGAATCCAGGCTAGGACGATAGTGGCCTCCTCGAGAGCCTCCCTGTCGAGGCGTTTTAGTGCCCAACGCGGACCGTCTCTCCGGGGGGTCGATTGGCTACGACCTTCAGCGGTTTGGGCGGAGACGTCGAAGCGTATGTATCGGTGGTCCGATAGCGTCTCCACCTCCGCTTCCACGTGCCAATCACGAACGCGGTGCACGACAGCGGGACTAGCGAACGAGACGTCCACTATGGACCCGCCCCGCTGTCGCACACACGTGTAGGCCGAACCCTGATTTAAGACGGCCAGGCCCGTCGTTATGGCCCACTCCTCTAGCACTTCGCCTCTCGGGTCTGTGACCGGGGATCCCCACGCCGCAGATTTGGCGTTCAGATCACCGAGAAGCAAAATGGGCCGAGGATGAGACCGGCCGACGACGGCTCCCAACTCGACAAGGAAACTCTCGAAGTTGGCGAGACTCTTGTTGGGCGAAAAGTATGCCCCGATCGTGACGATACCGTTCACAAGGGCGGAAACCCAACCGTGACCCCGGGATACGTCGGCAAGAATCGCGCCGATGATGGCCACCAAGCCGTCCAGATCCCCAGCCCAGTTTTCCCGGGTAGGGACAAAATACGGCTCAGCGACCACTGCCACATGTATTGACCACTCCGCCATGCTCAGGACCAAGAGATCCTGAGCTCTGGTGCAGTGATTGACATTCGCCTGCAGGAAATGGAGCGCCATCACTGACACTCCATTTCCTCGCTTCGTCCCACCTCAGGCCGGGAGTCGGCCTCAGAGGTGCCAGGGGGTACGGCCTCCGCAGCCTTGTTCCAACGCTTGCTGCGCTTTTTGGGCGCGCTGCAAGCGTTGCCGCCTATTCGGTGCCCCGCGGACTTTCCTGCAGCTGTACACAAACTGCAGTTTGGCTCCGCGGAGCACTGGGCCGCCTTATGGCCGGGCTGACCACAGCGATAACACAAATCGCTGCGGTCTATTTCGCAGGTGCAGAGTGCCCGGACGTGCCCTTTCTCCAGGCACCGGTAGCACTGCATGGCCCGGGGTGCCAGGAGTTTTACTCTCGCTGACACCCAGCCCACGAGTAGACGTCCCGCGTCGGCAACTTGCTTTGCCGCAGCTACCGGACACCGCACCCAAATGGTGCCAAGCCCGCCAGCATTAACGCGGATGTCGCCCGCCCGCACATTTTCTGGCGGGCATCCGCCGCTCCGGGCTATGGCCGCCACCACCTCCTCTGGGGTCACTGAGTCGTCCAGCCCATCGACGCGAACCTCAGCGGTCTTCATGGGTCTGGACACCCGGGCCTCCTCGGGGTTGAGGACGTCCCTCAGCTTTGCAGCTAGAGAGTCCGCCCTCTCGGCACAGCTGGTCCCCGCCAACTCAAACATCTTGGCCCCCGTGGCTGCCGTTTTAAAACGAAAGCCGTCCGGGGTGCCAAAGTCAGCGAAGACCAGCTTTCCCCTCGCCTCCGCCAGTACCTTCTGGTACGTGACTCCCCTCTCCTTGGCTTCGGGCTGCAGCGTGACCACTACAGCCTCGGAGCGAGGGACGCGGATTCTCGGGGCCTGCCCCTTGGAACCCTGCGTGTTCTTGGCCTTGCGGCCCCTCTTCCGCTTCTTTTTGCGGCCTTCGGCCGTCTTCCACTCCCCCTCGTCTTCTTTGGGGGACGAGCTGCTGCCCTCAGTGGGATTACTCGTCCCTTTCCCAGCCTTTTTGCCCCCCTCTGTGGGCTTCTTGGGAGCCTGCGTGGGATTTTTGGGGGCCGACGAGGGCTTTTTTGGCGCAGATGGCGCTTTAGCCACGTTGGCATACGTTGGCCCAGCCGCTGCTGGTGCGGGTTCCGTCTCTTTCCTCCGCGTATCCGCCGCCAGCGGCGGACGAAGCCTAACAGGGGGGTTGAGCCTGGGTTCTAGGCTGTCAAAGCGGGCGGTCATTATGCTCAACAGCCGGTTGAACTGGTCTTCCCCCAAAGACCCGTTCTGTGGCGGGGCACGACTCTCCGTAGTCGTCGCACCCTGCTGCCGGCTGAAGTCTGCCCTCAGGGCACTGACCTCTTGCTGGAGCTCCTCCATCCTCGTATGGAGACGGTAATTCTCCTCACGGAGCTTCACCGTCTCCTCCGAGGTCGTCCGGGCAAGGAGGACGTCCACCGCCTCCTTGATCCCGGTCGCCGCCTCCTTTAGGGCCCGCGTGAACATCCCCTTCAGGTTGCCCGACTTCGTGGCCACCTTCAGGACGACATCCACTCCGTCCAGAACCTGACGGCTTAGAGCCTCTGCCGTCAAGCCATCAGGAGCTTCGGCAGTCTGGGACCGCCTCTCCCTTGCCCGACGAGCCAACTCAGCGACCTCGTCGGTCGCAATGGCCTTCCGGCCCTCCCGCCTCGCGGCATTGAGCTCCGCCCTGGTGGACACCAATGCGATGGAGGCATCACCTTGCTCCACCTGCATTGCCCCGTCGGAGTCGCTCACCGGCGTATCGGGGGGCTTTAGAAAGCGGCCCCGAGAGTCGTGTGACGCTGCCGGAGCACTCGTTCCGGAGGATATCCCGCGTCCTCTGCCCCTCCTTGTTGTCGGCACCTTGGGGGCCGGCAGGTTCTCCTCGCTAGAAGACAAGCCCGCCGAGCCCGCATCCGACCCACAGTCATGCGTCCGCTTTAACCAAAATTTGGAGACAGCGGTCACAGCTGGTTGCGGTGTGTCGTCGACCTCCAACGACACATTCACCCTTTCTAAAACCACGCGTGGTTCTACTGGGGCCTCTGGTCCCGTCTTTAGTGACGCAGCGCCAGAGGCCGACACTGCGTCCACCGCGTGGCGCGGTGTAAAAGAGATCAGGTCTTCGAAAGACCGTGATCTTATTGAGCCTCCTCGGCTCTCGTTGCCATTGGCAAGCGGAAAACGATTGCTGCCCTCCCCAGAATACGAGGGGCTTGACGATCCGTGGATCGTGGCGGATTCTCCAGCTGCTGAGCAGCTGGTACCGCCCTGGGGTACTATTTTGCTAATCGTTTTTTTCATTTTTTTTATTTGTTGTTCCTTTGAAGGGTGTGGTCCCTGTCTCCCTACTTCATAAATATAATTATAAAATATACCTACACATAAACATAATTATTAAAAAAATATATACATCCCTACATATAAATATATATTCCCCCCTCCCCCTTGATCCTTTATCACGGCGATTCATCACGCTCACAGTCACGTCTGATTGGCAGACGCGTACCAGAGGGCGATGAATGCCGTGATCCAAGATGAACGAGGATCCCCAACCCTGATTCACTCCCCAAGAACTTCGAGAAGTGAATCTCTTATCACGTACCGTCCGATGAGCCCGCTCCGTGAGCCATCGCACGGCACACGACGATTTAACCTCGCCCCGATTCACTCCCCGAAAACTTCGAGGAGTGAATCTCTTATCACGTACCGTCCGATGAGCCCGCTCCGTGAGCCATCGCACGCCACACGACGTTTTTACCCCTCCCCGATTAACTCCCCGAGAACTTCGAGGAGTGAATCACTAGTCACGTACCGTCCGATGAGCCCGCTCCGTGAGCCATCGCACGGCACACGACAATATCCCCGACCCCTGATACACATCGCACCCCGCAAGAAAAACCCGCTCCGTGAGTAATCGCACGACGAACGATGTGACACCTCCCCAGAATATTAGCCACGACAGTAACATTCCCCGAGGAATGAGAATTTCTTCTCATGCCTCGAAGAAGGATACTGCCGCGCCCAGGGTGCACCGACCCAGCAGCTGCTCTTCCCTCCAGACGTATCGAGAGGGACCAGCAGCCACTAGGCACACGTGGAGGAATTCTGAAGCACCCCAACCTAACCTAACCTAACCTAAGTTTTCTTACAGTCATGCAAATTACTGAGTGCACGTATGATACGTTGGGTGCATTATGTAAGTCGGTTCGATTACACGGTAGAACATGTCAAGGGTGAGGACAATGAAGTAGCCGATGTACTGTCGCGACATATAGCAGGGGCCACTGATATAATAACAAGCAAAACACCGGGACCGGAGATGAATTTATTCAAGGTACCGTTAGGACGAAAGATAAGACAAAGCTGGAAGGATATTAGGGATCATCAGCGGGACGATGAGATAGCTCAGGAAATCGCGAAACGTATTGAGAAAGTAGGCACGTCGGAGTAAATAAAGTAAATATTTCGTGTTCAAAGAAACAGTACTTTACAAAAGGAACAAGAATGAAGAAGTATTGAAGTTGTATGTTCCAACTAGATTACAGAGCGAGTTGATTACAAGCATACATGAGGAAATAGGTCATTTCGGACGATACAAGGTTTATTCACTGATGAGAAGACGTTATTATTTTGCTAATATGTCACGCGAGATAAGAAAAATTGTAAGGGCTTCCGAGATATGCCAAAAATCTAAACACGCATCAGAAACGCACATGGGGCCAATAAAAACCTTAATAGCCAACGACATAGGTTAGGTTAGGTTAGGTTAGGTTGCAGCTGTCAGTCGGACGCGGGTTCGGCGGGTCTGTCCTCCAGTGAGGAGAACCTCCCGGCCCCCAAGATGCCGACAGCCAGAAGAGGCAGAGGACGCGGGGCAAACAGTCCGGCAGCGCCACGCGATATTCGGGGCCACTTCGTGAAGCGCCCCGATACACCGATGGTCGGCGATTTGGGTCGCGTCTCACCCGCGGTCTCAGTCGACGACCTTGGAGGGGCCACCGTCGCTCTCGTGGGCACAAAGGCGGAGGCCAATGCCGCGAAGCGTGCTCAAAGCAGAGCGGTTGCGGCCGATGAAGTGGCCGAAATGGCCCGTCGGGCCCGAGAGCGGCGGTCTGCCCAGGCAGCCAATGGGGAGAGCCTGACAGCAGAGGCTCTTAGCCGCCAAGTGATGGACGGCGTGGACATTGTCCTGAAGGTTGCCACCAAATCTGGCAACCTTAAGGGCTCGTTCACGCACGCCCTCAAAGAGGCGGCAGAGGGTATCAGGGAGGCGGTTCAGGTTCTCCATGACCACACGACCTCGGAGGAGACGGCGAGGCTATGGACGGAGAACAGCCGTCTTCGATCCGAGCTGGAGGACCTCAAGCGGCAGTTTGCCGCTCTGGGAAATGTGGGACAGCAGCAGGTGGCTCCCTCGTCAGCTCCTGCACCTGCAGTGCCACCAACTCGTAGTTTGTCGGACTACGACGTAGAGAGGGTGGCGAGAATCTGCATGGTGCAGTGTGGGGGCATGGTGAGTGCCCGCCTGGAGGCAATCGAGTCTCGACTGCCCCCAGCTGAGATCCTCCGGCCCCCGCTTGCGGCAGACAGGCGGAGGATAGAAGAGCCTGCGAGGACAAACCCCGCGCAGGTCACGCAGAAAACTGCGGAGGGGGCAAAAAAGCCAGTACCGGGGCCCGGAACACAGGTTGCGTCCGCACCCCTCGTTCTGACGTCACAGACCTCGGTGGCTGCTTCTTCTACCCATGTGACGGTGGGTAAAGAGGGCCGCCGCAAAAAGAAGAAGAAGAAGAAGGCGGCGGCGGGTGCGACCGCGCCTCCTACCTCCCAAGAGGCCGCGCTACCGGCGACCGCACCTCCCACCCAGGAGGCCTGGACGACGGTGGTGAAGAGGGGGCGCAAAAAGAGCGCACCGCAGCCGACACCGCCCCAGGTACCGACTCAACCGGAGGGCACGAGGCAAGCCAGGGTCACTACCCCACGCTCTGAGGCTGTAGTTATTACACTGCAGCCCGAAGCCGTAAGCAGGGGAGTGACCTACAAGTCGGTCCTGGCGGAAATGAAGCAGAAGCTTCAATTTAGCGAGTTTGGGACCCCGGCCGGTTTTGTCTTCAGGACCGCAGCCACGGGTGCCAAGATGCTTCAGGTGTCGGGTGCCGGAAGGCAGGAGAGGGCGGACAAGTTGGCCGCTAAACTCCGGGAAGTCCTCAAGCCAGAGGACGCCCGAGTGTCCAGGCCCACGGTCACGGCTGAATTGCGCGTGGAAGGCCTGGACGACTCTGTAACCCCAGAGGAAGTAGTGGCGGCCATGGCCCAAAACGGTGGGTGTCCGACAGACAGCGTGGTGGCAGGCGAAATTCGCAGGGGCACGGATGGGCTGGGCACTGTTTGGGTGCGGTGCCCGGTCGCGGCGGCCAACAAGGTTGCAGATGGCGGGCGACTGCTGGTAGGCTGGGTGTCTGCCAGGGTCAAACTCCTGCCAAGGCGGGCATTGCACTGCTTCCGGTGCCTGGAAAAGGGGCATGTCAAGGCACAATGCACTGCACAAGTTGACCGCAGCGAACTATGTTTCCGCTGCGGTCGACCTGGCCACAAGGCGGCCCAGTGCTCCGGAGCGCCAAACTGTAGCCTTTGCGCAGCTGCAGGGAAACGCTCGGAGCACAGACTTGGCGGGAAGGCCTGCAAGGCACCCAAGTCTAAAAATAGGAGGTCCAGAGCTGTCGGAGAACCTGCGCCTCTCCCACAGCCCGACTCCCGACCCAGGGAAGGAGGAGCCGAGGAAATGGAATGTCATTAATGGCACAGTTCCGTTTCCTCCAGGCGAACATTAACCACGCTGCCAGAGCTCAGGATCTATTGCTCCAGAGCATGGCGGAGTGGTTGATCAACGTGGCCGTGGTCGCCGAGCCGTATTTTGTCCCTCCCCGTGATAACTGGGCAGGCGACCTGGACGGCTTGGTGGCCATCATTGGCGGGACTCTTGACAGTCCGTCCCGAGGACACGGTTGGGTGGCTGCCCTCATGGACGGCATAGTCACAATTGGGCGTATTTCTCCCCCAACAAGAGTCTCGCTGACTTTGAGGAGTTCCTTGTCGAGCTAGGTGCCGTCGTGAGCCGGTTCCATCCTCGCCCGGTGCTGTTGCTCGGGGATCTCAATGCCAAGTCTGCGGCATGGGGATCCCCGATCACCGATCCCAGGGGTGAGGTGTTGAAGGAGTGGGCGGTCGAGACCGGCCTGACCGTCCTGAATCGGGGCTCGGTGTACACGTGCGTGCGGCAGCGGGGCGGGTCCATAGTGGACGTGTCGTTCGCAAGCTCCGCTGTTGCGAGCCGTGTGCGCGACTGGCGAGTTGCCGTAGAGGTGGAGACGCTGTCGGACCATCGATATATTCGATTTGACGTCTCCACCCAGACTGCGGGCGGCGGTCGCCCGTCGGCCCCGCAAATGGATGGTCCTCGCTGGTCGTACAAGCGTATCGACAGGGAGCTTCTCGAGGAGGCCGCAATACTCCAGGCCTGGGTCCGGGAGTCGACGACGAACGAACCCGTCGACGTCGAAGCGGAGGCGCAGTGGTTTCGCGGGGCGATGATGCAAATTTGTGATGCGTCTATGCCCCGCGTCACCCAACCCACAAGGCGCCAGCTGTACTGGTGGTCCGCCGTCATCGCGCAGTTGCGCGTGACGTGCGTGGAGGTGAGACGCCAGTACACCCGATACCGGAGGAGACGTCGTCGGGTTCCGGAGGAAGAGGCCGCGCTGTATGAGGTGTACCGCGCGGCCAAGGAGGCCCTGTGGCTGGCCGTCGGCGAGGCTAGGACTCGAGCCAGGGAGGAGATGTTGTCGACACTTGACGTAAATCCGTGGGGGCGCCCTTATCGTGCGGTCCGAGGGAAACTTCGTGCCTGGGCGCCTCCACTCACTGAGAGTCTGCAGCCTCAGCTGCTGGAGGAAGTGGTCGCAACGCTCTTCCCTGCTAGAGAGGAGCATGTACCGCCGCCGATGGCTTTGCCCACCGCCACGGAGCCAACGGACGAGGAAGACGTCAGCGTCCCAAAGGTGACACAAGCAGAGATGAGGGCGGCAATAACGCGGCTTCGGGCCAAAACCGTTGCCCCGGGACCCGACGGAGTTCCTGGCGTCGCGCTTGCCCTCGCTCTGAAAGAGCTAGAGCCCCAGCTGAGAGGACTCTACTCAGCGTGTCTTGAGCGGGGCCAATTCCCTAGTGAGTGGAAAAAGGGTCGTCTGGTCCTGCTCAAGAAGGCGGGGCGCCCAGCGGACTCGCCATCCGCATACCGGCCCATAGTGCTGCTGGACGAGGTGGGTAAGCTTTTCGAGCGGATTATTGCTGCCCGCCTCGCCGGCCACTTGTACAGAGAGGGGCCGGATCTGGACGATAGCCAGTTTGGCTTTCGGCATGGGCGCTCCACTGTGGACGCCATAATGCGGGTAAGAGTCCTGGCGGAGGAAGCGGTGTCCCGGGGCGGGGTGATGTTGGCGGTGTCCTTGGACATCTCCAACGCTTTCAACACCCTGCCCTGGAGCTGCATTCGGGAGGCGCTGGGTTATCACAGGGTGCCCCCGTACCTCCGCCGCATCGTTGGGGCTTATTTGGCGGAAAGGTGTGTCACCTACAGGGGACGCGACGGTGGAGGCTGGCGCAACATGTCGTGCGGTGTTCCACAGGGTTCGGTCGTTGGCCCACCCCTGTGGAACATCGGGTACGACTGGGTACTGAGAGGCGAGCTCCAACCGGGGGTAACCCTGGTGTGTTACGCGGATGACACACTGGTCACGGCCCGGGGGAGTTCGTACAGGGAGGCAGCGTTGCTGGCGACCTCAGCGGTCTCACAGGTTGTGAGCCGCATACGGCGCCTGGGCCTGGAGGTAGCCCTCAACAAATCGGAGGCCGTGGTCTTTCACGGCCCCCGGCGGGCGCCGCCGCCGGGATCACATATTGTGGTTGGGGGGACTCCAATCGCTGTCGAGTCCACCATGAAGTATCTGGGATTGGTGCTCGACAGCCGTTGGAGCTTCGGCCCCCACTTCCAGCGGCTGGCGCCCAAGTTGATGGGTGCAGCGGGCGCGCTCGCAACGCTGCTTCCCAATCTGGGGGGCCCGAGCACCGCCTGTAGGAGATTGTACCTGGGGGTCTTGCGATCCATGGCCCTGTACGGGGCCCCAGTGTGGGCGTCTGACCTGACGGCCGGCAGCATCGCGATCCTGCGAAAGCCGCAGAGGGCGATGGCCGTCAGGTCTGTCAGGGGGTATCGCACGGTCTCCTACGAGGCGGCTTGTGCACTGGCCGGGTCGCCACCTTGGGACCTAGAGGCGAGAGTCCTCGCGTCACTGTACCGGTGGCGCGAGGAGGTGCGGACGCGGGGAGGTGGACCGATGCAGCGAGAGATCGATCTGCGTCGGTCTCAGCTCCGCGAGGTCATGGTGGCGGAGTGGCGGGAGAGGCTTTCGCGCCCTACCGCCGGCCTCGCTACCATCGAGGCGATCCGACCGGTGCTCGAGGAATGGCTCGAGAGAAGGCATGGATCCCTGTCGTTTCGGGCGACGCAGGTGTTCTCGGGGCACGGTTGCTTCGGGAAGTACCTGTGTCGCATAAACAGGGAGCCGGACGCCCGGTGTCATCACTGCGTCCATTGTCTGGAGGACACGGCGCGGCATACGCTGGCAGAGTGTGCCGCATGGGAGGAGCCGCGCCGTGCCCTCGTGACAGAAGTGGGAGCCGACCTGTCGCTGCCGGCCGTCGCTCGCGCGATGGTCGGGAGCGCAGAGTCGTGGGATGCGGTGATCTCCTTCTGTGAAACGGTCATCTCACAGAAGGAGGCTGCGGAGAGGTTGAGGGAGATTGAGACCGCTCTCCCGACCCGCAGCAGACGCACCGGGCGTCGGCGGAGGGCAGACAACGCCCTCTTCCGGCCCCCCTAAACGGGTTCAGAGGGACGGCGGACTTGGGGACGTCCGCTGCCCCACCGAATAACTGGACCCGAGGCGGTGGCGCGTAGTGTTCCGCGCGCGCCCCTATTGGCGTTGCGGGGGGAGTACACCTCGCTCCCCCCGCAGACATGAGGTGGCCCGCAGAGGCGGGCCAGCACTAGCCGGGGATCGTGGAAGGCGCACTAGTTCCCATGATCTCCGGTGCAAGTGTGGGAATGGAACACCGGGGTGGTTTTTGCGGGGACGGGAGGGGTATGTGGGACTCCCCGGGCGGACCCGGTATACCCACTAAAACGACC
Organism: Xestia sexstrigata; assembly: GCA_941918905.2. Classification (NCBI taxonomy): domain Eukaryota; kingdom Metazoa; phylum Arthropoda; class Insecta; order Lepidoptera; family Noctuidae; genus Xestia; species Xestia sexstrigata. The sequence goes on from OW799201.2 coordinate 25,936,399, forward strand.
CAGCGCATTCCCGCTTCGTCCAAGTGGCGGGGGACTGGGAAACCGGCACAGCCTTCACTTCCAGTCCTCTGCCGACGATTGCAAGGCAGACCCCTCACACCGTCGCGGGTGGGGGGGGGTCGGGAATGATCGACGAAGGTGACGGGTGCAATGCGGGCGAAGGCACCCCCGCGCCTGTCGCCCGCCCGTCACCATGAGGAGGGAGGGCTCGACGCCTTCTCCCCCTTCTTCGTCTGCGGAGCGGCGCAGCGAGAGGATCGTCCTCCCGTGCGCGCTCCGCCTCCTCCTTTTGCGAGAGTACGTCCTCGCAAAAGGAGGCTACCGCTGACCAGGCCTCCTCGCTCCCCAGCATGGCGTCGACTACGCCGGGAAGCGAGAGGTCCGGTCCGACCACCGCGGTCAGACCACGGCGCAGCTCGGACCATGCCGGGCACACCTCAAGGGTGTGCTGCGCCGTGTCCTCTGCTGCGCCGCAGTCGTGGCACGCCGGGGTCTCCTCCCTCCCGATCCGGTGCAGGTGCGATCCGAAGCAGCCGTGCCCGGACAACACCTGCACCAGACGGAAAGAGAGGAAACCGTGGGACCGCTCGAGCCAGCCCTTCAGGACCGGACCAAGCGCGTCCAACGTCCGGCGGCCAAAGGCGGCGTTGGCGAGGTCCTCCGTCCAATGGAGGACGATGGCGTCCTTCGCCTCCTGCCGCACGGCCTCCCGCTCTTCGGCGACGGGGCGCTCCCCGAGCGCCTTCCGGTGCGCCGTCCACTCGTACACTCTGGCGAGCACCCATGCCTCCAACTCCCAAGGAGGGGTGCCGGCCAGAGCGCACGCCGCCGAAAAGCCCACCGAGCGGTAAGCCCTCGCAACCCGCTGTGCAATGGCCCGCTGGGGCCTGCGGATGGCGGAACCTAACCTAACCTAACCTTTTTTTTTTTTTTTTTGTTGCCGGGGTGGAAAATCCACACGGATGTCCTCTGCCCTGGGGCGGGCAGAGGGGTCTGTCGGACTTTAACGGGTTAGGTTAGGTTAGGTTAGGTTAGGTTAGGTTCCCTGTCGCCCCCGCCGCCACCCTGTCGCCCCCGCCGCCAACGCTCCCAGCCAGTCGCAGACGACCGGCAAGGGAAAGGAGAAGGGGAAAGGGAAAGGGAGGGGAAAGGGAAAGCTAGTCCCCCCAAAAACCGCGGCCGTCGTGGTGACGCTCACCGCGGAGGCTGCGGATCGAGGGGAGACGTACGCGTCCATTTTGGTGCGGGCGCGTGCTAATGCCGATCCTACCCAACTGGGGATCGGCAGTGTGTCTTGCCGGCGGACCCAAGCCGGGGCTCGAATCTTTGAGTTCCCGGGGGCAGAAGGGAGTGCCCATGCGGACCTCTTTGCAGCCAAGCTGCAGGAGGTCATCGCGGATTCAGCCAAGGTGGCCCGACCGGTCAAGTCGGCGGCCATTGAAGTGACGGAGCTAGATGACTCCGTCACCAAGGAGGAGGTGGTGGCGGCAGTCGCAGCGGTAGGGGGCTGTGGCGCCGCGGCGGTCCAAGGCCGGGACATAAGGCCCGGCCGCGGTGGTATGGGCACCATCCGCCTCGAGTGCCCAATCGCCGCTGCCAAAGCCGTCCTTGCGAAAGGACGGCTTCAAGTCGGGTTCAGCTCGGGCGCAGTCCGGGCACTCGAGGACCAGCCTCTGCGGTGTTTCCGGTGCTTCGGCATCGGCCACACCAGGCCTCTGTGTCCGTCCAAGGTAGACAGGACGGACACATGCTACCGCTGCGGCAAGGAGGGCCACAAAGCCGCCTCCTGCAAGGCCGCCACGCCGCACTGTGCGGTGTGTGCCGCCAGTGGCCGCCGATCAGGCCACGTAATGAAGGGGAGGAAGTGTATTCCTCCCTCTAAGCGTGGCAAAGCGCAGGCGCCGAGCGGGCCTGCGCCTGCTGCTGCCGCTAACGCCGCCGTTCCTGCGGCGGCTGCGGAGGAGGGTGCGATGTCCGACTGATGGACACAGTTGAACATCGCATCCTCTGCATCGCATGCTTGGTGGCGTTGGTGGCGCGGTCTTCCACAGACTCCCCTCCCCTCTCGCTCTTAGAGAGGGGACCGGGATACGTGGCCGCCGCGTGGGGAGAGGTAGCGATGGTGGGGGTGTATTTCTCCCCAAACCGCCCTCTCTCGGAGCAAGCGCGGGAGGACGATCCTCTCGCTGCGCCGCTCCGCAGACGAAGAAGGGGGAGAAGGCGTCGAGCCCTCCCTCCTCATGGTGACGGGCGGGCGACAGGCGCGGGGGTGCCTTCGCCCGCATTGCACCCGTCACCTTCGTCGGTCATTCCTGACCCCCCAAACCCGTGAGGGTGTGAGGGGTCTGCCTTGCAATCGTCGGTGGAGGACTGGAAGTAAAGGCTGTGCCGGTTTCCCAGTCCCCCGCCACTCGGACGAAGCGGGAATGCGCTGGGTCGTTTTAGTGGGTATACCGGGTCCACCCGGGGAGTCCCACATACCCCTCCCGTCCCCCGATGGGAGGGTATGCGTAATGCATTTTTTCCCAGCGTCAAAAAAAAAAAAAAAAAAAAAAAAAAAAAAAAAAAAAAAAAAGGTTAGGTTAGGTTAGGTTGGGGGACCCCCCACAGAGCTTACGTCCACGTCGTGTCCCCTGGAAACAGCCCAGTTCTGACCACCGTAACGGAGTGGCAGACTGGGTTGGCTAAAGTGCTCTGTGCTCTCGTAGCTGTTTTTATCTATTGCCTTGAAACTACGTATCTGCGGAATGCCCAAACCCTCGCGGGACGCCTGCGGGCGCTTTTTAAAACCAAAAGGCCCTTCTCAGGGCCAACCCAAAGGCCCTTCTCAGGGCCAACCCAAAGGCCCTTCTCAGGGCCAACCGAAAGGCCCTTCTCAGGGCCAACCAAAAGGCCCTTCTCAGGGCCACTACGACGCGCGAGCGTCAGAGACTAGCCGCGCGCCGTCTGCGGCTAGCTTCTTCGGAGGGGCGAGTGAGTCGTCTGACAACGACTCACTTACCACTGTGTCGGACGCAGATGACTCTCGGTCACGGAAGCGGGTCCACCGGAGCGGTGGGTCCGAAGGCTCCACGGCCTCGAAGGCTAAAAAGCCGACGGCGGCCGATACCCATGTCGTTGGGCTCGCGGACGCCCAACGCCAGTTGGACCTGGCTCGGCGGGCGCAGCTCCAGCAAGAGCTGGAGGAGCGGGTTGCTGCCAGAGAGAAGCGGGCGCACGCCGCCCGGGCCAAGTCCGGGTATGGTGCGTCCCGCGTTCTATACGCGGACCATTCTCTAGCCGAGCTGGAGAGAATGGCGGAGGAGGACGAGGAGGAGATCGTGGAGGTCGCTTCTAAGTCCTCCAACCTAAAGGGGACCTTTCAGAAGGCCCTCAAGAGCAGGGCCGCGAGCATGCGCGGTGTCGTCGCGGAGCTTGTCCGGCGGAAGGCCACCGACGAGACCCGGCAAATGCAGGCGAAGATAGATCGCCTGCAGTCGGAGGTCAGCCAGCTTCATCAAAAGCTGGCTGAAGCCACGGCCCGGCCACAACAAGCCGAGACGAGCCCTGTGGCAGAGGGCCCCTCCTCCAACCTTGAGGATATCATCCGCAAGGTTGTTATGGAGGAGAGGGCCTTCACGAGAGCCTGCTTTGCGGCTATAGAGGACCGGCTCTTGCCGGAGACACGCCCCCGACCGCCGCTTGCGGCGGATAAGAGGCAGTGCGAGCCGGGGCCGTCCTCCTCCCAGGTGGAAGACGCCCTTCTCCCTTCAACCACCCCGTCCAACGAGTGGACGGAAGTGGCCCGTAAGGGGAAGGGAAAAGGCAAGAAGTCGGCGGCGGCCGTCCCTGTCGCCCCCGCCGCCAACGCTCCCAGCCAGTCGCAGACGACCGGCAAGGGAAAGGGGAAGGGTAAAGGGAAAGGGAGGGGAAAGGGGCAGCTAGTCCCCCCGAAAACTGCGGCCGTCGTAGTGACGCTCACCGCGGAGGCTGCGGGGCGAGGGGAGACCTACGCCTCCATTCTGGTGCGGGCCTGTACCAATGCCGATCCCACCCAACTGGGGATCGGCAGTGTGTCCTGCCGGCGGACCCAAGCCGGGGCTCGAATATTCGAGTTCCCGGGGGCCGAAGGGGGTGCCCGCGCGGACCTCTTTGCAGCCAAGCTGCAAGAGGTCATCGCGGACTCTGCCAAGGTGGCCCGGCCGGTCAAGTCGGCGGCCATTGAAGTGACGGAGCTAGATGACTCCGTCACCAAGGAGGAGGTGGTGGCGGCGGTCGCAGCGGTAGGGGGCTGTGGCGCCGCGGCGGTCCAAAGCCGGGACATAAGGCCCGGCCGCGGTGGTATGGGCACCATCCGCCTCGAGTGCCCAATCGCCGCTGCCAAAGCCGTCCTTGCGAAAGGACGGCTTCAAGTCGGGTTCAGCTCGGGCGCAGTCCGGGCACTCGAGGACCAGCCTCTGCGGTGTTTCCGGTGCTTTGGAATCGGCCACACCAGGCCTCTGTGTCCGTCCAAGGTGGACAGGACGGACACATGCTACCGCTGCGGCAAGGAGGGCCACAAAGCCGCCTCCTGCAAGGCCGCCACGCCACACTGTGCGGTGTGTGCCGCCAGTGGCCGCCAATCTGGCCACGTAATGAAGGGGCGGAAGTGTATTCCTCCCCCTAAGCGTGGCAAAGCGCAAGCGCCGAATGGGCCTGCGCCTGCTGTTGCCGCTAACACCGCCGTTCCTGCGGCGGCTGCGGAGGAGGGTGCGATGTCCGACTGATGGACACAGTCGAACATCGCATCCTCTGCACCGCATGCTTGGTGGCGTTGGTGGCGCGGTCTTCCACAGACTCCTCTCCCCTCTCGCTCTTAGAGAGGAGACCGGGATACGTGGCCGCCGCGTGGGGAGAGATAGCGATGGTGGGGGTGTATTTCTCCCCAAACCGCCCTCTCTCGGAGCAAGCGCGGGAGCGGTAGAAGTATTTAAAAAAAAAAAAAAAAAAAAAAAAAAAAAAAAAAAGGTTAGGTTAGGTTAGGTTAGGTTAGGTTAGGTTTTTTTTATTTTTTTTTTTTTTTTTTTTTTTTTTTAAATACTTCTACCTCCAACATAATCGGAGCCTGTGCTAGGCTTACCATTCATACAAGTTCTCGCTTTTATTCCTCTCGCACTTTCATTCTACATACTTTATCTTTCTATCTTTCCTTCTTCTTTCTGTCTTTTAAGGGTAGGACGCCCTTCTACTTGTCCCTATTCTGTATTCTATTCGTATTTTATTTTTATTTCGGGGATAACTCATTAACACAACTGTTTTTATTTATCTTCTACAATAATTTCTTATTCTATCTTATTTCTATTTCTTACTGCTATTACATGTTTATTTGCGTTTTTACAGCTATCTTATAATGTCTATTCTTATTACTAGTTACATATTTCTTACGACTACTTCTATTTCTATTTCATAACTATATTACATTTGTGAACTTTTTATTCAACAGCCATCTTATTTCTCGATTCTTATTTTCTAGTACAGTTTCTTACGACTACTTACACTCTAGTTTATCAATATGGCAACATTTAAATATTAATAATTTTTTCCGGCGTTTCTGACCAACTTTGTTACTTCTGCTTTTAATGCTTGACCCTAATATTATGTACAATATTATGCAAACATTCTTGCTTAAGCTGTTTTATTTTTCTTTATCACTCTTTCACATATTTTAACGCAAAACTCCAAAAATAAATCTCTCTTTTTACCCTTCATGATTTGCCATACAGTATCTGGATCTAGTTTGGTGTCGAGTACATGCTCAGCCACAAGTCTGTCCTGGTCGAACAAGGGGCAGTCGAATAATATATGTGGCACCGTTTCAGCAACTTCAGGATCACAGACGCACGATGGGCTCTCCTTGCGCTTGAAGCGATTCAAGTATTCCGAGAACCCACCGTGCCCTGTCATGATCTGTGTTGTTATATTGCCGATTTTAATCTTCCTGACTATCCTGTACGCCGCCACCGCATCCGGGAAAAACAGTTTCGTCACTGAGGCAGTTCCTCCGGAGCTGTATCTCTGGTTCCACACGTCAAGAGTTGCCGTTCTAATGCATCGCTTGACGTACGAGACCGGACACAGGTCGTAGTCGGGCTTTCGTTTGGAACTTTCAGCGGCTCTTTTGGCTAGTTCATCGGCCCTCTCATTCCCTTCCAACCCCGCGTGGGCTTTGATCCAAAACAAGGTAACAGCCTTGTTTTGGATCGACAGGGACCTAAGGTTGGCCCTTGTCTCTACTGCCAGGGGGTGGTGGCGGTTGTAATTTTGTATGGTTTGGAGGGCCGCCATGGAGTCGCTGAAGATTCCAAACGATTGCGCACTGTGCTTCAAAATCTCCCTGGTTGCGACGCATATTGCCAAAAGCTCAGCCTGGTAAACGGTGGAGTAGTGAGGGAGAGCAAGCTTGAGGGTTTTGGTTTCGGCGTCACCGCTCCATAGGGATAGTGCCGCTCCAACCTTGCCCCCAATCTTACTCCCGTCCGTAAAGATACGAACTTCAAGTTCGTTCTGGGCATTATCTAATTGCTCTTGGTTTACCAGGCTAACGAGCTCCAGCTCAGCGCGCTCTGCGGGGTGTGGAGCCTCCATTGCCGAGGCGGTCTGCTCGACCTCCCTGTCGCCGAGTGCTGGCTGAGGCACCCCTCTTCTGGCCTCGTATAGTGATGCCGCTTCGCGGACTCGCAGGTCGAGAGGTAGTATCCCAGCCAGCACTAGCGCGGAGTTCAAGGAGACCGTCCGGTACCCTTTGCACAGCTTTTGCGCAATACCGCGCTGTACTGCTCCCAACTGCTTTCTGACACCCAGCTTGTCGACGGCCGGAGCCCATACGCTGGCGGCGTACAGGACGACTGGTTCAACGGTAGCCACATATATGATCCTAATGACCTCGGGGTTCAGCCCCCAGCTGGTCTTTGCTGCCCTAGTAAGCTGCTTGTGGATGCCTATTGCCTTTCTGCACACATTTGCGACGTGTGCGTTGAAGGACAGCTGTTTGTCGATGGTGACACCCAGGATTTTGATCTCATTTGACATGGCAATGTCGATCCCGCCCATGCTCAGGCGTGGGGTGTCGTATTTTAATTTGCGCGTTATGACCATACCATTGGTCTTCTGAGGGGCGAATTTAAGCTTGTTTTGAACACCCCACGTCCGAACATGTTCGAGAGCGGCATTGGCACGTACCTCGATCTCCAGCGCCGTGTCACCATCGAAAACCAACACGACGTCGTCTGCAAAGGCCTGGCAATAGACATCCCCAGCCTCCAAGTTCTTCAATAGCGGGTCCAGCAGCAAGTTCCATAGTATTGGTCCCCCGATAGAACCCTGGACACAGCCTTTGCTTGTGGCCTTACAGTACTCTTCACCTGCGTACCTGACCCTAACCCTTCGGTTTTTGAGATAGCTGTCAATGACCCTCCTCAAGCCGACTGGACACTGTTCCTCAGCCAGACGGACTCTTATAGCTGGCCACCATGCGCTGTCGAAGGCTCCCTCTATGTCCAGTGATATCAGTACTACAATTTTCTTTTGTGTCAGCTTTCCGCGTATGTGTTGCATTAGTACATAGAGGGAGTCCTCGGTGCTCCTCTGAGGCATGAATCCGTACTGGCGAGTACTCATCTTTGGGATCAGATGAAACTTGAGGCGGGCCACCAACATCTTCTCGTATATTTTTCCGAGTATAGGTAGTAGGCCGATTGGTCTGTACGCTTTTGGGGAGCTGTAGTCGATCTTCCCAGGCTTCCTTAAAATAATGACCGTCGCTTCTTTCCAAATTTCGGGGAAGAGGTGGTTTCTCAAGCAGCCGTTGAGGAGAGCCAAGGCCACCTCGGGGGCACTTCTAATAGCCTGGCAACAAATATCAGCGGTAAAACCATCTGCTCCTGGCGCTTTTTTGGCGTTGAAGGACCCGCACGCTGCCATTAGCTCAGCCATCGTGAATGGTGGATCGCATGACTCATCTTGCCCCCCAGCATTCACGACATCGGCCTTTTCTCTGATAAGGCGGTGGCAGGTGCTATCCGTGCCTGAGTGGTCCTCTGGGTAGAAGGTTTTTGCCAATAATTCGACTGAGCCTTTCGCGTCCAGTACTTCCCCGTCCTTCACCAACGGCTGGTCCTCACCTCTTCCCTTAGTCCTTCCTATAACCCGGTAGATACCCTCCCAAACCCCTTCTCTATCCTGTCTTGCGCAGAAGTTCTTCCAACTCTCAGTTTCATCCTTAGCTGCTTCCGTCTCATACTCAACTTTCAGTTTCAGGTACTCTTCGACGACCTTCGATCTTCGGGCTGGTGCAGCACTCCTAACTCTGCGTTTCCTGGTGGCGACCTCTTTCTTCATCCCCACGAGTTTCTCGGACCACCACGGCAATGTGAGCACTTCTTTGAGTTTCTTAAGTGGCATTGACGAAGTGCATGCATCTTTAATAATATTGGTGTAGATTTTAGTTATTGAATTTACTTGGTCAGCTGTATTTAAGTTGTCTATTACTATTTTATTTACTTGTTTTTCTTGCATTAATTGGCCGAGTTTCTCACGAAAATCGGGCCAATTTGCTTTTTTAGTATTGAAAACTCTTGTGGTTCTTTGGATTTGCATGCCTTTGGACCTTTTTAATTTTATGTTAAACACAATGCCGTTGTGGTCCGAGCTCGTGAGGCCCTCGTCTACCCTCCAGTCGTCCACCAAGTCCAGAATATCGGTCGAGCATGCCGTAATGTCGACGTGGCTGCAGTATCTTATGCCCCCTCTGATCGTGTCGAAGGTCGGAATTTCCCCTCTGTTGAGTATGTTCAGGTCCAGCTCATCGAGCACTCCGGACACTTCTTCGCCTCTGCGGTCGATGGTCAGGCTTCCCCACCAGGTACTTTTTGCATTTGCGTCTCCCCCAAGAATCCACATTCTGGAACCTACCTCTTCCTCAACGCGTTTGAGGTGGTCGAGGTATGGTTCAATTGGCTGGTCTGGCTCAAAGTAAAAGGAGACTAGTGTGATCTTCCAGGCACTGGTTCGGATCCCCACCACGGTGATGTTGTTCGTGGTGAGTTTCGGGTACTGTTCGACAATGAGGTCTTGATCGAAGACCGCTATTGCGGCCTTGACAGTCCCCTCTCCGTTGTCAGTGCTCTGGAAGATCCGGACGCCTCTATGACTCCTCATTACTTTGGCCCCGCCCACATATGGTTCCTGGAGGAGAGCAATGGCGACCCCGCGCCTATCCGCTTCGATAAGAAGTTCGTTCGTCGCCAGTCTTTTCCTCTGAAGGTTGGCCTGTACCAATCTGTAGGGGTTTGGGTTGCCGTGGGTGCCCTTAGCAGTATGCTACCGTTGCCCTTGCTATCTCATCCCATTTACGGCGTGTTGGACATTCGGAACTAAAGGCGTTGTGGCCGACGTCCCCGAGCTTGGCTCTTGTGCAGTTCTGGCATTTGGGGGGAGCATCCGTCAAATAGTCCTCGCATTCTGATCTTAAATGTGGGCCACCGCAGTGACTGCACAGGTCAACCGCTTCTTTACAGTACCGTCTGCCATGCCCATAGCCTAAGCAGCGCGTGCACTGCACAAGTGGGGTCTGGTCTTCGACCCTTACGCGCTGGAGGTCTATGTGCAGGCATCCGGCTTCTGTTGCCCGTCTCCAGATGGTTGGCGAGACGCTGACCACAACGTGACAGGTGTGTGGGTTCCTCGTTCTCCTCCGGAACTTCACGACCACTCTGTCCTCCTCCTTGTCGAGGTTGCGAAAGACATCCCGGTTCTGATTTCTCAGTGCCTTAAGAACGTCCTCGTCTGTATTTACCGAGAGGACGCTTCTGAGGATCAGTAACGGGTCCCTGTTCTTCACCTCCTCGACATGGAGGTCCTGATTCTCTCTTGCCAGCCTTCCTTTTAATTTGTCCCTTTCTTCAGTAGTGAGGAAACCCATAATGATTTTTCTGTCTTTCGCTTTCCTCACCTTTTCCACTTTCACCCAGCCTTCCTTTGCATCTGCTGCCTTTCTCAACTTTTCCAGTACTTCGTCCCCAGTCTCTGTCTCGTCTTTAGAGGTAACAACGATTGAGTGAAGCGTACTTCGCACCGGGTTCGCTTTTCCGCCTTGTGTCGCTGTTACGCTCGCGTACGTCATGGCAGAACCGCTCTCTACAGTCTGCTTGTGTTGCTCTATAGCCACCTTCAGGTCCTCCATCCCCCTGGTGTGGCTCTCGAGCAGCAGCGAGTGGCTCCTTATTTGAGCCTCAAGTTGGCTGTAGTTATGGCCTGAGTCGGCTACGCTTGTGAAGGTGAGGTCAGCGGCTACGCCCTCGGGTCGTGAATTTTCAGTCCCCACTCCTGGGGCTTTAGTTTTGTTAGCTTTTTCGGCCTCCTTAATAAGCTGAAACATCCTATCCAGCGCTTCCGTTACGCCGGTTTTTATTTCCGTCTTGGTATTTCTGGAGGAGCTAAGTAAAAATTTTGCTTTGGTCAAGCAGGCCCTCGCCTCTGCTGATCGGTCCGCGTAGTGAGGTTTCGGCGGCGAGTGTACCTGTACTAGTTTCGAGGGGTGTGGCTTTAATGTGGGTTTAGCAGGGCCTGCCTGCACCGTCTTGGTGGCTAACGGGGGGGTTGCGTTTACGCTCGAGGGCCCCGCAGCCTCCCCTTCTCCTTCTCCGACACTGCGTCTCACGTTTGGAGGCGAGGTCGTCTGTTTCGGTGATTTTTCACCACCCTCAGCCGCCTTTGCTTTGAGTGGGGTCCTGAATCCGATCATTTTGGAGTATGCGTCAGAGAGTATAAAGTATAAAATATATAATAAAAAATAAAAGTGTATATCAATAAAACTAAAAAGTGTAAACGTACTTAAGATTGTTTAAAATCGTCAGCTGGTCTCAATTTCTCTAAATAGAGTTGTCACAGTTGGCCCTACGTTCAAAAGAACGGGTCAAGCACTAAAACAGTTTGAAAATCTACTCAAAAAGTAAAAAAAATCGCAAATGTAGAGCGATTTTCGTCACGACTCTATGTAGAGTCAGTTTGCTGCTTTCGGAAGATAGCTCTCGCCAAGCCCTTTACAATGACCCCAAACTCGGTATGGTTACCCCAAGGGGTTTCGGAGATATCCAAACTTGGAAATTTGGTTTTTTAACCAAAATAAACAACCAAAAATGGTTACAAGGGGATATCTCCGGAACCACTGGTCCAAAAACCCTAGTGCTTGGGCTTTCCGAACTTGGCTCGGCAAGACCGATCCACCGGAACGGTTTTCAGGCGGAAAGATCTTGACCCCCTGAAAACGCCTGAAAACAGCCTTGTCTTATGCCCTAAGCCCTACCGGTATGTCCAGCGAAGACCCCAGCCCTCTACCACTCTCCGTTGGGAAGTTATGGCCGTCTAAAGTTTTTGCAAAATGGCCGCGGTGCTGTCAAAGTGGATCTTTGACCCCAGATAACTTCCCTCTGGAAACCAGTAGACCCCCCGAGTTTGGGCTCTCCCAACTCGGCCCGAGCTCCGCTGTCCGCTGAAACTACTTTCAGGGTCCTGAAAATTTTTAGCCCCAAACCGCCTGAAGTCGTGGGGTGAAAGGGACGGAAGGTCCCTGAGTACAGAACCAAAAACCGCAATCTCCCACGACCTCTGGTTCAAGAGTTATGGCGGTTTGAAGCTAAACAAAATGGCCGCCGAGCTGTCAAATGTCGTACTAAAACGTCCGTAACTTCGGAACCCTTCGTCTCAGAAGGACGGGGTTTTGGACCTGCAGCTCGGCGTCACTTCAGGTGTGTCCTGAAAGCAGTTTCAGCGACAAAAAATTTTTTGTCCTGAAACAGCCTGAAACTTGTACACATCTAAAGTTGGCGGTACACTACCATCCCCAGTGAAAATCCGGTGTTGATCGGACCAACGGTTCTCGAAATATCTTAATCTAAAACTTAAAACCTAAAAACCAAGATGGCGCAATTTCGCCAAAAAAGCCAAATTAAGAGCTATGGGGCCCGTGTTTGGGCTCGAATAGGTCACGATGGGTGTGTTTGACCCTGTCCTGATGTCAAAATATATTATTTTCTATTAAATTTCGAATAAAAGCCAAAAAACATATAAAATTTGATATCTTTTAAACAGTTTGACAAAAAAAATTGAAAAAATATGTTAAATTTACGTAAATATAAGAGCTACAAGATACAGGAATTAAAAATTTAAAAAATTTAACACAAGTATGAATTTTTTTGAAAATATGATTTTCCTGAAAAATTTCTTAAATCTTAAAAACTATTAAAGCTAAAAATCTGAAACTTAAGATCTCTAAAGGTTTGATAAGCGCGCAACAGGCTGCAGTTGAAAATCTTGATTTTATTGATAGGAACCGGAGATATTAGGGTCTGAAGTTAGTAACTTTAGACTGTCGTATAAAATTATTCGGCTGTCATAAAATTCTAAAAATAAATGCACTCGCCTCGTGTTGTGACGGTTCAGGTTTTGTCCAAATTTTGAGCCGCTAAATCCACTCCTTCCGCTTTTTCAGGCCACGTGGTTTTGTGAATTTCCTGAATATCTCGTAAAGGCACGATGTCAGGGAGATTTTCGATGGTCCAGATGGTCGGGAACCACGTGTCCTCTGAATTCCAGAGAAAAAGATGGGGGTCGCCGATCTCGTTTGGGCAGCGCATGCGTTTCTGTCTGTGACGATTTTCACTTAACCTCTAAAGTTAAGGTTTTTCGCGAATAACTTTTCAGGCACTGTACAGCGGCACAATTAGATCGCGGCAATTGAAGCGAAACCAGTTTCCGCATCCAAGGACACCTCACTCTTCACAATCGGACAAGAAAAACCAACTGTTTTGAATTTTTAAGCGCGGAGCGACTCCAAAAACGATCCGACCACCACGGAGGTTGGGGGGGTACTGGTTAGGTTAGGTTAGGTTAGGTTACGTTAGGTTAGGTTAGGTTAGGTTAGGTTAGGTTAGGTTAGGTTAGGTTTTTTTTTTTTTTTTTTTTTTTTTTTTTTTTTTGTGCTTTTCCCCGTTCATGGGTACAACGGGATCTTGTTATACTAATTACTCATTCATTCCAGTTCTCGCATTTATTCCTCTCGCACTTTCAAGCTTCATACTTTGTCTTTCTTTTACGCATCCTTTCATTCTTAGCCGGGTGGGACTCCCGCTATTCTAACTACTTGAAATTTATTTTTCTTTATTTAGGGATATTTAATTCACTTTTTGTTTTTTATTTTACATAATTTCTTACATCTTTCAATATGCTAGGTATTATTTACTTAAAGTATCTAATCAGATTCTTATTCACATCTATGTTCTGGACATTTTCTCTTATCACTATGTTATTATTATACATGTACTTTCTTATTTTACTACATTTTTTATTTAATACATTTTTATTTTACTATATTTTTATTTTCTAATTTAGGTATCTATATTTTCTTACATGACTAGTTTTACATCTATTTCCTTATTTTATGTCTATACAATACCAAGTTTATCCTAATATATTACTTACTTTTATTTTCTAACATAGTATTATAATTATCTTTTTATTTTCTAACTTAATTTTTTATGACTCAATTTTCTGTTCTTAGTTTTGGTTTTTGGACATACGGTTTGGACCTACTTAATTAGGACTACTCTAAGGGTTTGTGTATCTTCCTTTCGCTTTGTTGCGTTAATTATTTTCATTACTATTTCGACAATAATATATATATATACTTATGATAACATATTTATTGTCAATTCTTGCTCTATGTATTTTCTATTCTTTACTCTTTCAGGTGTTGTATGGGGTATGTGTTTGGTGTTATGCGTGTGTTTGTTGATATATATGTATATGTTTACCATATATTTTGTATATCTATGTTTTTTGTTGTTTGCTGGTTTCCATGTGTCTCTCGTTCCGTGGTTGATGTCCACTTTTATTTTGTACTCCCAGTTTGTGTTGTTGTATTTGAATGTTCCTGTGTGTGTTGCGTGTGTTCCTGTGTGTGTTGCGTGTATTACTGTGTATGTTGCGTGTGTTATGTGTACCCTAGGGAGCAGTCTAAGCGTATGCCGTTGTCGTCCGGGCCAGATAGTCCCAGGTTAGGTTAGGTTAGGTTAGGTTAGGTTAGGTTAGGTTAGGTTAGGTTAGGTTTTTTTTTTTTTTTTTTTTTTTTTTTTTTTTTTTTTTTTTTATTTTGCTTTTCCCCGTTCATGGGAACAACGGGCTCTTGGTATTCTAGTTACTCATTCATTCCAGTTCTCGCATTTATTCCTCTCGCACTTTCAAGCTTCATACTTTGTCTTTCTTTTACACATCCTGTCATTCTTAGCCGGGTGGGACTCCCGCTATTCTGACTATTACCTAGTTTTCCTTTTTTGTTTTCTTTATTTAGGGTATTTAAGTACGCAACTTTGTTTATTAACATTGTTCGGTTGTTACATGATTGGTTACATTCGTGTTTCCTTAGTCTATTAATTTATTAGCTATACTTCTATATGCTAAGTTTTTATTAATTCTAAGTTTCTAATATAGTGCTTATACATAATTATCTTGTTTTTTGGACATTTTCTCTTATTTCTACATTATATTTATCTATGTGCTTTCTTATTCTAATACATTATAATTTTCTCAATTAAGGTATCGATCTTGTTTTCTTACATTATTACTTTTACATGTCTGTTGTCTTATTCTATGTTATACAACTCGAGGGCTTAATACTTAACTTAACTTTTCTTAATCTTACATTTCTTATTTTGGACCTGCTTAATTTGGACTCTTTTAAGGCTTGTGTTGTTTCCTTTTGCTTATTTACGTTTATTTATTTTCCTTATGTTTTCGGCAATAATATAATATATACTTATGATACTTATTTATTGTCGATTCTTGTTCTGTAAGCTTTTATTATTCTCAACATTTTCGGGGGTTGTTTGGGGTATGTGTTTTAGTGTTGTGTGTGTGTTTTGATATACTCGTATATATTTACTATATATTTTATATATTTGTGCTTGTTGTTGTTTTTTGGTTTCCATGTATATGCTCGTTACGTAGTCGTAGTCTATTTCCGTAATGTACTCCCAGTTTGTGTAATAGTTTGTGTTGCTGTATTGGTATGTTCCTGTGTGTGTTGCGTTTGTTCCTGTGTATGTTACGTGAGTTCCTGTGTGTGTAGCGTGTGTTCCTGTATGTGTTGCGTGTGTTTCGTGTACCTTTTGGAGCAGTCTAAGCATACGCCGTTGTCGTCCGAGCCAGGTAGTCCCATTTCTTGCGGACCGGGCATTCCACGCTGAAGGCGTTGTGGTCAGTCCTCTGAAGCTTCGAGTGCGAGCAGTTGCAGCACTGCGGTTCATTACCCGCCACAAATTCAACGCACTTTTCGCGTAGATGCGATCCTCCGCAGTGGCTGCACCTGTCCGCACTCTCCGTACAAAATTTCCGGCCATGTCCAAATGCTAAGCATTTAGTGCATTGGATGAGCGGAGACTGATCCTCCACCCTGACCCTTTGCAGGTCAAGGTAAAGAGCCCCAGCCTCCGTCATCCTCTGCCATACCTTGGGTCTGACCTGGACGACAACGTGCGCCGTTTTGGGGTTTCTAGTCCTCTTCTTGTATTTTATTGCTATTTCTATTTCTTCTTCGCCTAAGTCCCTAAATATGTTTTCGTTCTGGGAGTATAGCGCCTTAATCATTTCGTCGTCGTCACTGTCCAAAAAGACGTCTTTTAGGACGACGAGCGGGTTTTTATTCGTCATGGGCGCTACTACTAGCCCTCCACCTCGGCTCTCAATCCTCTCTTTCACTCTTTTAAACTCCGCTTCTGAGTCGCACCCCAGTATGACAGTCTGATTTTTTGCCTTCCGGACTTTATTTATTTTTAGGCCAGTTCCCCTGGCATCGACCGCCTCCTTCACCCTGGTGAGCACCTCGTCAGCAGTCTCCAGGCCGCTTTCAAAGGTGACCGCCATCGAGTGAAGTGCCGGTCGATGCCCGGGTTTGGCTGCCGTGACGTTGGCATATGACTGCCAGTCGGTTTTTGGCTCGCATGCCGCTGCCCTTATGGCCTCCTGTATGGTTAGGTTAGGTTAGGTTAGGTTAGGTTAGGTTAGGTTAGGTTAGGTTAGGTTAGGTTAGGTTAGGTTTCTGGGGGGCCCGAGCACCGCCTGTAGGAGATTGTACCTGGGGGTCTTACGATCCATGGCCCTGTACGGGGCCCCGGTGTGGGCCTCTGACCTGACGGCCGGCAGCATCGCGATCCTGCGAAAGCCGCAGAGGGCGATGGCCGTCAGGTCTGTCAGGGGGTATCGCACGGTCTCCTACGAGGCGGCTTGTGCACTGGCCGGGTCGCCACCTTGGGACCTAGAGGCGAGAGTCCTCGCGTCACTGTACCGGTGGCGCGAGGAGGTGCGGGCGCGGGGAGGTGGACCGATGCAGCGAGAGATCGATCTGCGTCGGTCTCAGCTCCGCGAGGTCATGGTGGCGGAGTGGCGGGAGAGGCTTTCGCGCCCTACCGCCGGCCTCGCTACCATCGAGGCGATCCGACCGGTGCTCGAGGAATGGCTCGAGAGAAGGCATGGCTCCCTGTCGTTTCGGGCGACGCAGGTGTTCTCGGGGCACGGTTGCTTCGGGAAGTACCTGTGTCGCATAAACAGGGAGCCGGACGCCCGGTGTCATCACTGCGTCCATTGTCTGGAGGACACGGCGCGGCATACGCTGGCAGAGTGTGCCGCATGGGAGGAGCCGCGCCGTGCCCTCGTGACAGAAGTGGGAGCCGACCTGTCGCTGCCGGCCGTCGCTCGCGCGATGGTCGGGAGCGCAGAGTCGTGGGATGCGGTGATCTCCTTCTGTGAAACGGTCATCTCACAGAAGGAGGCTGCGGAGAGGTTGAGGGAGGTTGAGACCGCTCTCCCGACCCGCAGCAGACGCACCGGGCGTCGGCGGAGGGCAGACAACGCCCTCTTCCGGCCCCCCTAAACGGGTTCAGAGGGACGGCGGACTTGGGGACGTCCGCTGCCCCACCGAATAACTGGACCCGAGGCGGTGGCGCGTAGTGTTCCGCGCGCGCCCCTATTGGCGTTGCGGGGGGAGTACACCTCGCTCCCCCCGCAGACATGAGGTGGCCCGCAGAGGCGGGCCAGCACTAGCCGGGGATCGTGGAAGGCGCACTAGTTCCCATGATCTCCGGTGCAAGTGTGGGAATGGAACACCGGGGTGGTTTTTAGTCGGTTAAAGTCCGACAGACCCCTCTGCCCGCCCCAGGGCAGAGGACATCCGTGTGGATTTTCCACCCCGGCAACAAAAAAAAAAAAAAAAAAAGGTTAGGTTAGGTTAGGTTAGGTTAGGTTAGGTTAGGTTAGGTTAGGTTAGGTTAGGTTAGGTTAGGTTAGGTTAGGTTAGGTTAGGTTAGGTTAGGTTAGGTTAGGTTAGGTTTTTTTTTTTTTTTTTTTTTTTTTTTTTTTTTTTTTTTTTTTTTGTGCTTTTCCCCGTTCATGGGTACAACGGGATCTTGTTATACTAATTACTCATTCATTCCAGTTCTCGCATTTATTCCTCTCGCACTTTCAAGCTTCATACTTTGTCTTTCTTTTACGCATCCTTTCATTCTTAGCCGGGTGGGACTCCCGCTATTCTAACTACTTGAAATTTATTTTTCTTTATTTAGGGATATTTAATTCACTTTTTGTTTTTTATTTTACATAATTTCATACATCTTTCAATATGCTAGGTATTATTTACTTAAAGTATCTAATCAGATTCTTATTCACATCTATGTTCTGGACATTTTCTCTTATCACTATGTTATTATTATACATGTACTTTCTTATTTTACTACATTTTTTATTTAATACATTTTTATTTTACTATATTTTTATTTTCTAATTTAGGTATCTATATTTTCTTACATGACTAGTTTTACATCTATTTCCTTATTTTATGTCTATACAATACCAAGTTTATCCTAATATATTACTTACTTTTATTTTCTAACATAGTATTATAATTATCTTTTTATTTTCTAACTTAATTTTTTATGACTCAATTTTCTGTTCTTAGTTTTGGTTTTTGGACATACGGTTTGGACCTACTTAATTAGGACTACTCTAAGGGTTTGTGTATCTTCCTTTCGCTTTGTTGCGTTAATTATTTTCATTACTATTTCGACAATAATATATATATATACTTATGATAACATATTTATTGTCAATTCTTGCTCTATGTATTTTCTATTCTTTACTCTTTCAGGTGTTGTATGGGGTATGTGTTTGGTGTTATGCGTGTGTTTGTTGATATATATGTATATGTTTACCATATATTTTGTATATCTATGTTTTTTGTTGTTTGCTGGTTTCCATGTGTCTCTCGTTCCGTGGTTGATGTCCACTTTTATTTTGTACTCCCAGTTTGTGTTGTTGTATTTGAATGTTCCTGTGTGTGTTGCGTGTGTTCCTGTGTGTGTTGCGTGTATTACTGTGTATGTTGCGTGTGTTATGTGTACCCTAGGGAGCAGTCTAAGCGTATGCCGTTGTCGTCCGGGCCAGATAGTCCCATTTCTTACGGACCGGGCACTCCACGCTGAAGGCGTTGTGGTCAGTCCTCTGAAGCTTCGAGTGTGAGCAGTTGCAGCACTGCGGCTCATTACCCGCAACAAATTCCACGCACTTTTCGCGTAGGTGCGGTCCACCGCAGTGACTACACCTGTCCACACTCTCGGTACAAAATTTCCGGCCGTGTCCAAATGCCAAGCATTTCGTACATTGGATGAGCGGCGACTGATCCTCCACCCTGACCCTTTGCAGGTCAAGGTAGAGAGCCCCCGCCTCCGTCATCCTCTGCCATACCCTGGGTCTGACCTGGACGACAACGTGCGCTGTTTTAGGGTTTCTGGTCCTCTTTTTGAATTTGATGGTCATTTCTTTTTCTTCCTTGTCTAAGTCCCTAAACATGTTTCCATTCTGGGAATAGAGCGCCTTTACCAATTCGTCGTCGTCGCTGTCCAAAAAGACGTCTTTTAGGACGACGAGTGGATTTTTGTTTTTCATAGGCGCTACTATTAGCCCTCCACCTCGGCTCTCAATCCTATCTTTCACTCTTTTAAATTCCGCTTCCGAGTCGCACCCTAGTATAACTGTCTGATTTTTTGCCTTTCGGACTTTGTTTATTTTCAGGCCAGTTCCCCTGGCATCGACCGCCTCCTTCACCCTGGCGAGCACCTCGTCAGCAGTCTCCAGGCCACTTTCAAAGGTGACCGCCATCGAGTGAAGTGCCGGCCGATGCCCGGGTTTGGCTGCCGCAACATTGGCATATGTCTGCGACTCAGTCTTTGGCTCGCCTGCCGCTTCCCTTATGGCCTCCTGTATCTTGTCGATGCCAGTGCCGACCTCACCGGCAACGTCACCGATTCTGTCCTCGAGAGCAGCTGCGGCACGACCTACAACCTTCACTCCTTCTATCGTGTAGCCTATGCTCTCTTGGGCTGCGTCAATCTTGACGCCGACCTCTTCAATCTTATCGATGACCTTGTCGATGATGTCGGCACCGCTCTCGTTGTAGTACTCAGTCATTTCTTCGAGGCCTTTCGCGACTTTCTCCTCTAGGTCGTTTATCCGTGCGTTTATATTAGTCTCCACTTTCTCCAGCCTTTCTAAAATTCCCTCCGGTAGTTTGGGTGATGTAGGCGTGGTGTTGGTCTTGGTGGGCGGAACCGTTTTAGGCGCTGTTTCCAGGCTCCTCATTCGCTTGCTTAGTTCAAACAGTATCCGTAGACTTTTGTCCGATTGGGTCTCCAGGAAAATCCTAATGTCTTTCCTCATCTGAGGGTAGTCTTTGACTCTAACTGGTATATCTTCGAACGTCCTCATGACCTCCTGGAGGAGTCTGTCATTGGATAGTGCA
The DNA here is from genome assembly GCA_941918905.2 of Xestia sexstrigata. Classification (NCBI taxonomy): domain Eukaryota; kingdom Metazoa; phylum Arthropoda; class Insecta; order Lepidoptera; family Noctuidae; genus Xestia; species Xestia sexstrigata. The sequence goes on from OW799201.2 coordinate 25,956,257, forward strand.
GCGTATGTGTCAGTCTCCTTCCTGTAAGTCTCCATGTTATCTATTGACCTTCTTTTTCGTTCTGGTCTACGGATAAAAGTTCTGGCGGCGTCCAGCGCTTGTCCAGGCGGGCCTACGGGGCTGGGTGTCATGGTGCGAGCGACAGCACCAGAGGCCCCTGCCGACGACGTCTGTGGCTTTTCAGCTGTTTCCGCCACGGTTCCTCGAGCAGCGTCTTTCCTACCGAATGACAGGGATATCCCCTTCGGCGCTACTCGCGTTCCAGAGGGTCCCTCAATTCCTGGATGGGAAGGTGACATGGACGCTTGCGGTTCGCCGGCACTGGCTCCTGGCCCTTTCGCTATTGGAGTGCGGATTCCGAGAACCATTTTTTACTATTTGGGTCCCGTGTATTTAGTATGTGTGGCTAGTGTGTAAAGGCACAGCAAGGGGAACGGGGAAAGTTGTCTGTATGTATATATAAATTTAAGAATATAAAACAAAAATGTAAAATATAAAAAATAAATAAATGTAATTACTACTTATACTGCACTGTGACGTATGGTTAAGTTTTAACCCTGTAAATGGGGAGTCAAAATCACACAGTACAGATCCGCGGTCTAAAAAGTTCTATCTACTGTAGTTTCCGAGATACCGGTATGTTAGGATTTAAGGGATGGGGGATGGTCCAATCGGGTGGGGGAGGGAACCTCTTGTGCGGCTTTAGCCGTGGTGTCTTCGACACCACTAAGGCTGATTTTGAGGTCGAAACGTCTCTATCTCTTTCCGTTCCCGAGATATGGCCCGTTGAAGGATGTGGGGGGGGAAGGTTTAGGAAAAGGAAAAATGGGGGGGGGGGGGTGGATAGCTCTGTGGCGGTTTTCACCTCGTGGAGTCGTTCCGACTCCACTAAGGCTGAATTTGAGGTCTAAAAATGCCTATCTCCTCTCGTTCTAAAGTTATCCGCTTTTAGGAGTTACTGCCGTACCGTACCGCGCCGTGTCGTAGGCTTGTCGGGTAGATCTTCCAGTTGACCTAGCTGGGTCTACTTTATTCCGATTTAGGCGTGGGTGGGCTCGTTTATTTGGTCTTGTTGAGCACTTTTTTGGTAGGTCAGGTTCAGGGTCTACTTGGGGGAGGGGGATGGGGGGGGGGGTATTGGTGGTGTTGGTTTCTACGGCTGAGGGCCTCTTGTCTATTACTAATCTAGGGGTTGAATAGGGTTGGATAGGGTGGTTTGGAAAAAAGGGGGGGGAGGGGGTAGTGTATTGGGGGTGGTATCCCGGAAGTGTAAATCTGGGTGGTACAGTTGTACGGCTTAAGGCCACTAGTTATTGAGATTTACTAAGAACAGAATTTGTACTAAAAATTTTTCTAAGGGTGACTTAGCCCTGGGGGGTTGATAATTTGTCCAGAGATGCGGATGGTCCAGAATGGTTGGGTATCCAACCAGGGGGGGGGGGTCAGGGGGGGGGCTTCGAAAATTGAGTCAGTTTTTGGCTAGGACGCACCGTTTCAGAGATACAGGCCTTTTTCAGTTTTGGTGCGGTTGGTAAACTGTATTCCCTATCCTGAAAATTATTTTACTTAAAAACTATACACTTTAAAAATATTTTGAGTGTGGGTTATCCTCAGGGAAGGTGCAACTAGCGTTTGGCAGTTCTTAAAATTGGGGCGTCCTCTATAGGGTGTGCGCTGTTGCCTTCTGAAAAATTTCTTTAATTACCAAAAACCGCAAATGCCTGTTTTTGGCTATCGCGACCTTACTTGTTTGGGGCTCTGTATCCCTGATACGGGTTGCCCCCGGAGTCTGGTTCTTAATCCTAAACTTAATCAATAAACTATTCTATGTACCTAACTAAAAGTCTTCGGTCCACCGTTGATCTTCGCTGCTCCAGCGCCGTCCAAAGTCTTCCCGGGGGTGCCTGCTCCAGGGGGTGGTCCTGACTGGGCAGTGACTTATGTTGGGTTGTAGGGCGGATGCTTCTTCAACTGCTGGCACCGGTGAGGTTCCTGCAGCTGGTCCCGTTGATGAGATATTCCCCTGGAAAGGCAAAAACTTGACCCTGGCGAGCTGGTGGAAAAATGTCCAGGGTTCTCGTCCTTAAGATCGCTTCTCGTAGAGAGAATCGATTTGTTGTTATTTTTGCGATCCGACGCTCCGTTCCAGGGTTACAACCCCGACCAGGTTAGTTGGTAATGGCGTTCCGGGTGGAGGTTTGGAAATAAATTTCGTAGAAATTCCAGTTTATGTCCAATGTCCCTGTAATCCTCAGATTCTGGAAGCTGGAGAAATTTTGCTTCGGGTCTGTCCAGGTTCCTGTTTATTACATAACCTGCTTGTTTTTGGCAGGTGGTCAAAATTATAGGGGTGGAACCACTTTCTGCAAATACCCGTTCCTGTTGGATCCAGGTGGTGAAAAATTTATTTTCCAGTGGATTTATCTTGTTCGTGGTCTGAACAGCCTTGTCTAATTTTTCCGGATTTTTATTACTTATATTTAACAGTATGTATTATTATAGGGAATTTATTGGAAATTTTTAACTTATAAAATACTGGTCCAAAAAATATGAAATTTTGCAATTTGGTTATTTACACTGTGCACTGTTTTTTAAGGTCCAAAAAATAGTATGTAATCGATTTAGATTTTGATTTATGGAGGTTTGAATTTTGAAAAAGTTGTTATAATTTTTGAAAATTTGTATCTATTAGAAGGGCTGACCAATTTCGACGATCGAAGTGTCGGGTGAAAGGGTATGGCTTCCTGCGCCTATCTTCGTTTATGGTTTTCCTCTCCAACTGCTGGAACTTGACCTCGTGTCCACGTGGATTTTCCCTTTTATCCTGTAACTCGGTGAGTTTTCCCGGGAAAAATCCCAAACTCAGCCAGGATGTGGAGCTGGTCCAGGTGCTTCGAAGGGCAGTCCAAAAACACTAGGTCACCGATCTAGATCTCACAGCGTTTCACTTTTCCACTTTTTCTGTCCCTTTTGAGGTTAATTTTTTCCGTTTTTTGGCTCTAGTTTCGCGAGTTTCCAACCGATTTTAAAAATTTTTTCTCGAACACTTGTAGCTTTGTAGCGCGCAACTTTTAGCGAAAACAGGGGTGTTTTTGCTCACTTTTACTATTTTTAACGAATTTTCGAGCGCGGAGCGGCTTAAAAGTGATCCGATCACGGCGGGGGGCGCCGTGTGTACTCGGTTAGGTTAGGTTAGGTTAGGTTAGGTTAGGTTAGGTTAGGTTAGGTTAGGTTTTTTTTTTTTTTTTTTTTTTTTTTTTAATTTGGGCAGGAGTGGGAAATCCCCACGGACACCTCAACTATCTCACAGGAATATCTCTTGTGAGACAGTCGAGGTAGTGCCGGACTCGAACCGGCTAAAAACCACTCCTGCCAAGCCAGTGTCCCTCTAACATGGTGATCAGAGTCCTTAACATCTGTCATTTTCGCTTGTTTACGTTTCTAGGTGGCCGGAGAGACCACTTGTTGTGCGTTTTGGTTATACATGATATATTAAATACCTATTTTGAAACACGGTAATATTTCTGTTTTTTTTTTTTTTTTTTTTTTTTTTTTATATACTAATCGCTTATTATATCTTGCTAATGTTGTGTAAACTATTTTACTACCATTCGTTTTACTGATGTTCATAAATTTATTACTTTATTATTATTTATATCTATTAATAACCCGTTTTAAATATGCCCCACATTAAGATTTCTTGATTTCTGTTTCCCATTTTAATTTTTGTTCTAATATCTATTTTATTTTTGTTTGTATGATATCTAGAGTATATATTCAATATATAATTAAATATCATTAATTTTTAAATAACTTTATTGTTTTTTACATCTTTTGTTGGTAATGTTCTACATCCTTTACAAATTGTAAAAGTATTGCCAAATTGGACACAGCTTGACATATCCACCAGGGCTGTCACCCGCTCCAGCATAACTTGAGCCAGTTTCTCATGAAACTGACTCAATTTACTTTTCCGCATATGGCCAACGCTGGTGGTTGTCTCAACGCGTCTGGTTTCCGGTTGGGCCGAATTGGTTTTACTTATGTGCTTGGAAGTGGTCGCATCGCCAACTTTAGCAATATGCTATCGAAGCTCTTGCGAATGCGTCCCACTTCCTTCGCACGGGGCATTCGTTGCTGAATGCGTTGTGCTCGGTGGCCCCTTGTTTTGCTCTGGTGCAGTTCACGCAAACCGCTGCTTTGCCGATCTGTCTATCCGGGCATTCTGCCCTGAGGTGTGCTCCACCGCAGTGGCTACACAGATCGGCAGGCTCCGTGCACAGGCGTTTCCCGTGCCCGTATGCCAAGCAGCGGGTGCACTGCACCAGAGGCGTCTGATCTTCGACGCGTACTCGCTGGAGGTCGATGCGGAGTTTTCCCCCTTCAATCGCCCTCCTCCAGACCATAGGGGACACACCAAGCACAACGTGATTCGCGTGCGGGTTTCGGGTTTTTCGTCGGTATTTAATCACCATCCTCTGAGCCTCGTCGTCGAGCCCGTGAAATATCTCCCGGTTCTGATTCTTAAGGGCTCTCAACACTTCCTCGTCACTGTGCATGACTAATACGTCCCTAAGAATCAGAAGCGGGTCCCGATTTTTCACGTCCTCGACAACGAGGTTCTCTCCGGCCTTCTCCAATCGCACTTTTAATTTTCGCCTCTCCTCCGTTGTTGCGCACCCCATGATTACCTTTTGGTCCTTGGCCTTTCGGACTCTCTCAACGCGCACCCAGCCCTCCTTCGCATCCACTGCCTTCCTCACTCTTTCGAGGATTTCTTCCCCCGTATCCATCTCCTGAGTTGAGGAGACAACCACAGAGTGCAGCGTCGTTCGCTCCAGGGCCTGAGCCCCAGTGTGGCTCTTACTGACGGCCGCTACACTCGCGTAGGTTGTCTCCTCCACCCCTTCCCTGATGGCCAGACTGTCTCGAAGTCGGTCGAGTTTCTCGGAGTTGTCTCTTAACTCCGAGATGTGCTCCTTCAAAGTGTTTAGGAGCTCAGTCTGGCCAGCAAGAACCTCGACGGAAATGGGATGGGGACTACGGTCAGCAGTGGGCACGGGTTCTGGTACAGCAATGGGTGCGGCAGGGGCCTTGTCTCGTTCCGACTCCTTGACCAACTCATAAAGCCTGTTTATGGCTTCGAGCACCGCAGCCTTAATTTCGGCCTTGAGGTTGCGAGAGTTGCCCAAGTTTAGCTTTGCCTTATTTAGGCAAGCTCTCGCCTCCTCAGTGCGACTGCGGGACCCGGCCTCAGGCTTTTTGAGCGGTCTCGGGGCATCAGTAGTAGCTCGACGCGTCCCCGGAGTGGCGGGGACCCTCTGGGAGGCGAAAGGAGTCTCGTCTCCGAAGGAGATTCTCCTCCTCGCATCAGGCGAAGGCCCCGCTTTCTCCGCCGATCGCGGCGAGCCACTAGAGCCTTGGGCCCTCACGGTGCTGGATGGGGTGCGAAACATATTAATGATTTGGAAGCAGATATAATCGGAAGAGACCCCTGTAAAGAGGGGGTCGGTACAGCAATATCCGCTCGTGAGGAGAGAGAAGGGACACTGGTACTTCTGTGACCCTGTAAAGGAGGGAACACAGCAAGTATTAATTTAAAATCAAATAAAATATAAATAAAAACAGGTATTATATAATTATAGTCGCGCACTGACTAACGACCGTCACATAAAATATTTGTTCTTCTGTGTCCCTGTAAAGGGGGAACACAGTAAGTTAGACTAATAAAAGCAATAAATATAAATTCAACAATTAAATAAAATTTCCGTCCGTGTAGACTCGGTCAAATAAGTTAAAACAAGAAATTTCCCTACTGAAACACTCAAAAACCCTAACGAAAGTAAACCCTGAGAATATAATGAAATCAAATTTTGCCAAAATCCCACGTCTACCTTCTTCCTATAGGCCAGAGGGCGGGTGGGGGGGCAAAATTTATTCGAGCTAGGGGCGCGGGCGAGGTGTCCAGAGACGCGTCTCCGCGCGGGCTAGCGATATAAGGAATAAAACTTACTAGGTGCCGACCAAAAATTTTGAGTTTCGGTCAAAAAACCAGTTTTTGAACCAAAAAATTTTGAATTTCACCCCACAACCTGGAGACCGGGACACGGATCGCGGACCAGAATTCAGGGATGAAGGGTGAGGACTATTTCAACTATAAACTAACGTTATTTTTACAAAAGAATTTGGAAAAACAATTAATTTTGATGATTTACTATGAAAATTCGAAAAATTCCCGAGTGTTAGTAGGGATGAAGTCCCGACGCGCGTGTAAATGCGTGCGATATGGTCAGAACTTAGGCGGAGGCCTAGTTTGGTCTAAAAACGCTGAAAACAGCTTCAAAATCGCACGTCTGGAAGCGAAGATATCAACGTTTGTGTTTTAAATTCAATCCCTTAGGTAGATTTTGGGTACTAACAGGAATGTATGAAAAAACTATTTTTTAGAAAAAGGTATGTTTTATTCGGGCTAGGGGCGCGGGCGAGGTGTCCAGAGACGCGTCTCCGCACGGGCTAGCGATATAAGGAATAAAACTTACTAGGTGCCGACCAAAAATTTTGAGTTTCGGTCAAAAAACCAGTTTTTGAACCAAAAAATTTTGAATTTCACCCCACAACCTGGAGACCGGGACACGGATCGCGGACCAGAATTCAGGGATGAAGGGTGAGGACTATTTCAACTATAAACTAACGTTATTTTTGCAAAAGAATTTGGAAAAACAATTAATTTTGATGATTTACTATGAAAATTCGAAAAATTCCCGAGTGTTAGTAGGGATGAAGTCCCGACGCGCGTGTAAATGCGTGCGATATGGTCAGAACTTAGGCGGAGGCCTAGTTTGGTCTAAAAACGCTGAAAACAGCTTCAAAATCGCACGTCTGGAAGCGAAGATATCAACGTTTGTGTTTTAAATTCAATCCCTTAGGTAGATTTTGGGTACTAACAGGAATGTATGAAAAAACTATTTTTTAGAAAAAGGTATGTTTTATTCGGGCTAGGGGCGCGGGCGAGGTGTCCAGAGACGCGTCTCCGCGCGGGCTAGCGATATAAGGAATAAAACTTACTAGGTGCCGACCAAAAATTTTGAGTTTCGGTCAAAAAACCAGTTTTTGAACCAAAAAATTTTGAATTTCACCCCACAACCTGGAGACCGGGACACGGATCGCGGACCAGAATTCAGGGATGAAGGGTGAGGACTATTTCAACTATAAACTAACGTTATTTTTGCAAAAGAATTTGGAAAAACAATTAATTTTGATGATTTACTATGAAAATTCGAAAAATTCCCGAGTGTTAGTAGGGATGAAGTCCCGACGCGCGTGTAAATGCGTGCGATATGGTCAGAACTTAGGCGGAGGCCTAGTTTGGTCTAAAAACGCTGAAAACAGCTTCAAAATCGCACGTCTGGAAGCGAAGATATCAACGTTTGTGTTTTAAATTCAATCCCTTAGGTAGATTTTGGGTACTAACAGGAATGTATGAAAAAACTATTTTTTAGAAAAAGGTATGTTTTATTCGGGCTAGGGGCGCGGGCGAGGTGTCCAGAGACGCGTCTCCGCGCGGGCTAGCGATATAAGGAATAAAACTTACTAGGTGCCGACCAAAAATTTTGAGTTTCGGTCAAAAAACCAGTTTTTGAACCAAAAAATTTTGAATTTCACCCCACAACCTGGAGACCGGGACACGGATCGCGGACCAGAATTCAGGGATGAAGGGTGAGGACTATTTCAACTATAAACTAACGTTATTTTTACAAAAGAATTTGGAAAAACAATTAATTTTGATGATTTACTATGAAAATTCGAAAAATTCCCGAGTGTTAGTAGGGATGAAGTCCCGACGCGCGTGTAAATGCGTGCGATATGGTCAGAACTTAGGCGGAGGCCTAGTTTGGTCTAAAAACGCTGAAAACAGCTTCAAAATCGCACGTCTGGAAGCGAAGATATCAACGTTTGTGTTTTAAATTCAATCCCTTAGGTAGATTTTGGGTACTAACAGGAATGTATGAAAAAACTATTTTTTAGAAAAAGGTATGTTTTATTCGGGCTAGGGGCGCGGGCGAGGTGTCCAGAGACGCGTCTCCGCACGGGCTAGCGATATAAGGAATAAAACTTACTAGGTGCCGACCAAAAATTTTGAGTTTCGGTCAAAAAACCAGTTTTTGAACCAAAAAATTTTGAATTTCACCCCACAACCTGGAGACCGGGACACGGATCGCGGACCAGAATTCAGGGATGAAGGGTGAGGACTATTTCAACTATAAACTAACGTTATTTTTGCAAAAGAATTTGGAAAAACAATTAATTTTGATGATTTACTATGAAAATTCGAAAAATTCCCGAGTGTTAGTAGGGATGAAGTCCCGACGCGCGTGTAAATGCGTGCGATATGGTCAGAACTTAGGCGGAGGCCTAGTTTGGTCTAAAAACGCTGAAAACAGCTTCAAAATCGCACGTCTGGAAGCGAAGATATCAACGTTTGTGTTTTAAATTCAATCCCTTAGGTAGATTTTGGGTACTAACAGGAATGTATGAAAAAACTATTTTTTAGAAAAAGGTATGTTTTATTCGGGCTAGGGGCGCGGGCGAGGTGTCCAGAGACGCGTCTCCGCGCGGGCTAGCGATATAAGGAATAAAACTTACTAGGTGCCGACCAAAAATTTTGAGTTTCGGTCAAAAAACCAGTTTTTGAACCAAAAAATTTTGAATTTCACCCCACAACCTGGAGACCGGGACACGGATCGCGGACCAGAATTCAGGGATGAAGGGTGAGGACTATTTCAACTATAAACTAACGTTATTTTTACAAAAGAATTTGGAAAAACAATTAATTTTGATGATTTACTATGAAAATTCGAAAAATTCCCGAGTGTTAGTAGGGATGAAGTCCCGACGCGCGTGTAAATGCGTGCGATATGGTCAGAACTTAGGCGGAGGCCTAGTTTGGTCTAAAAACGCTGAAAACAGCTTCAAAATCGCACGTCTGGAAGCGAAGATATCAACGTTTGTGTTTTAAATTCAATCCCTTAGGTAGATTTTGGGTACTAACAGGAATGTATGAAAAAACTATTTTTTAGAAAAAGGTATGTTTTATTCGGGCTAGGGGCGCGGGCGAGGTGTCCAGAGACGCGTCTCCGCACGGGCTAGCGATATAAGGAATAAAACTTACTAGGTGCCGACCAAAAATTTTGAGTTTCGGTCAAAAAACCAGTTTTTGAACCAAAAAATTTTGAATTTCACCCCACAACCTGGAGACCGGGACACGGATCGCGGACCAGAATTCAGGGATGAAGGGTGAGGACTATTTCAACTATAAACTAACGTTATTTTTGCAAAAGAATTTGGAAAAACAATTAATTTTGATGATTTACTATGAAAATTCGAAAAATTCCCGAGTGTTAGTAGGGATGAAGTCCCGACGCGCGTGTAAATGCGTGCGATATGGTCAGAACTTAGGCGGAGGCCTAGTTTGGTCTAAAAACGCTGAAAACAGCTTCAAAATCGCACGTCTGGAAGCGAAGATATCAACGTTTGTGTTTTAAATTCAATCCCTTAGGTAGATTTTGGGTACTAACAGGAATGTATGAAAAAACTATTTTTTAGAAAAAGGTATGTTTTATTCGGGCTAGGGGCGCGGGCGAGGTGTCCAGAGACGCGTCTCCGCGCGGGCTAGCGATATAAGGAATAAAACTTACTAGGTGCCGACCAAAAATTTTGAGTTTCGGTCAAAAAACCAGTTTTTGAACCAAAAAATTTTGAATTTCACCCCACAACCTGGAGACCGGGACACGGATCGCGGACCAGAATTCAGGGATGAAGGGTGAGGACTATTTCAACTATAAACTAACGTTATTTTTACAAAAGAATTTGGAAAAACAATTAATTTTGATGATTTACTATGAAAATTCGAAAAATTCCCGAGTGTTAGTAGGGATGAAGTCCCGACGCGCGTGTAAATGCGTGCGATATGGTCAGAACTTAGGCGGAGGCCTAGTTTGGTCTAAAAACGCTGAAAACAGCTTCAAAATCGCACGTCTGGAAGCGAAGATATCAACGTTTGTGTTTTAAATTCAATCCCTTAGGTAGATTTTGGGTACTAACAGGAATGTATGAAAAAACTATTTTTTAGAAAAAGGTATGTTTTATTCGGGCTAGGGGCGCGGGCGAGGTGTCCAGAGACGCGTCTCCGCACGGGCTAGCGATATAAGGAATAAAACTTACTAGGTGCCGACCAAAAATTTTGAGTTTCGGTCAAAAAACCAGTTTTTGAACCAAAAAATTTTGAATTTCACCCCACAACCTGGAGACCGGGACACGGATCGCGGACCAGAATTCAGGGATGAAGGGTGAGGACTATTTCAACTATAAACTAACGTTATTTTTGCAAAAGAATTTGGAAAAACAATTAATTTTGATGATTTACTATGAAAATTCGAAAAATTCCCGAGTGTTAGTAGGGATGAAGTCCCGACGCGCGTGTAAATGCGTGCGATATGGTCAGAACTTAGGCGGAGGCCTAGTTTGGTCTAAAAACGCTGAAAACAGCTTCAAAATCGCACGTCTGGAAGCGAAGATATCAACGTTTGTGTTTTAAATTCAATCCCTTAGGTAGATTTTGGGTACTAACAGGAATGTATGAAAAAACTATTTTTTAGAAAAAGGTATGTTTTATTCGGGCTAGGGGCGCGGGCGAGGTGTCCAGAGACGCGTCTCCGCGCGGGCTAGCGATATAAGGAATAAAACTTACTAGGTGCCGACCAAAAATTTTGAGTTTCGGTCAAAAAACCAGTTTTTGAACCAAAAAATTTTGAATTTCACCCCACAACCTGGAGACCGGGACACGGATCGCGGACCAGAATTCAGGGATGAAGGGTGAGGACTATTTCAACTATAAACTAACGTTATTTTTACAAAAGAATTTGGAAAAACAATTAATTTTGATGATTTACTATGAAAATTCGAAAAATTCCCGAGTGTTAGTAGGGATGAAGTCCCGACGCGCGTGTAAATGCGTGCGATATGGTCAGAACTTAGGCGGAGGCCTAGTTTGGTCTAAAAACGCTGAAAACAGCTTCAAAATCGCACGTCTGGAAGCGAAGATATCAACGTTTGTGTTTTAAATTCAATCCCTTAGGTAGATTTTGGGTACTAACAGGAATGTATGAAAAAACTATTTTTTAGAAAAAGGTATGTTTTATTCGGGCTAGGGGCGCGGGCGAGGTGTCCAGAGACGCGTCTCCGCACGGGCTAGCGATATAAGGAATAAAACTTACTAGGTGCCGACCAAAAATTTTGAGTTTCGGTCAAAAAACCAGTTTTTGAACCAAAAAATTTTGAATTTCACCCCACAACCTGGAGACCGGGACACGGATCGCGGACCAGAATTCAGGGATGAAGGGTGAGGACTATTTCAACTATAAACTAACGTTATTTTTGCAAAAGAATTTGGAAAAACAATTAATTTTGATGATTTACTATGAAAATTCGAAAAATTCCCGAGTGTTAGTAGGGATGAAGTCCCGACGCGCGTGTAAATGCGTGCGATATGGTCAGAACTTAGGCGGAGGCCTAGTTTGGTCTAAAAACGCTGAAAACAGCTTCAAAATCGCACGTCTGGAAGCGAAGATATCAACGTTTGTGTTTTAAATTCAATCCCTTAGGTAGATTTTGGGTACTAACAGGAATGTATGAAAAAACTATTTTTTAGAAAAAGGTATGTTTTATTCGGGCTAGGGGCGCGGGCGAGGTGTCCAGAGACGCGTCTCCGCACGGGCTAGCGATATAAGGAATAAAACTTACTAGGTGCCGACCAAAAATTTTGAGTTTCGGTCAAAAAACCAGTTTTTGAACCAAAAAATTTTGAATTTCACCCCACAACCTGGAGACCGGGACACGGATCGCGGACCAGAATTCAGGGATGAAGGGTGAGGACTATTTCAACTATAAACTAACGTTATTTTTACAAAAGAATTTGGAAAAACAATTAATTTTGATGATTTACTATGAAAATTCGAAAAATTCCCGAGTGTTAGTAGGGATGAAGTCCCGACGCGCGTGTAAATGCGTGCGATATGGTCAGAACTTAGGCGGAGGCCTAGTTTGGTCTAAAAACGCTGAAAACAGCTTCAAAATCGCACGTCTGGAAGCGAAGATATCAACGTTTGTGTTTTAAATTCAATCCCTTAGGTAGATTTTGGGTACTAACAGGAATGTATGAAAAAACTATTTTTTAGAAAAAGGTATGTTTTATTCGGGCTAGGGGCGCGGGCGAGGTGTCCAGAGACGCGTCTCCGCACGGGCTAGCGATATAAGGAATAAAACTTACTAGGTGCCGACCAAAAATTTTGAGTTTCGGTCAAAAAACCAGTTTTTGAACCAAAAAATTTTGAATTTCACCCCACAACCTGGAGACCGGGACACGGATCGCGGACCAGAATTCAGGGATGAAGGGTGAGGACTATTTCAACTATAAACTAACGTTATTTTTGCAAAAGAATTTGGAAAAACAATTAATTTTGATGATTTACTATGAAAATTCGAAAAATTCCCGAGTGTTAGTAGGGATGAAGTCCCGACGCGCGTGTAAATGCGTGCGATATGGTCAGAACTTAGGCGGAGGCCTAGTTTGGTCTAAAAACGCTGAAAACAGCTTCAAAATCGCACGTCTGGAAGCGAAGATATCAACGTTTGTGTTTTAAATTCAATCCCTTAGGTAGATTTTGGGTACTAACAGGAATGTATGAAAAAACTATTTTTTAGAAAAAGGTATGTTTTATTCGGGCTAGGGGCGCGGGCGAGGTGTCCAGAGACGCGTCTCCGCACGGGCTAGCGATATAAGGAATAAAACTTACTAGGTGCCGACCAAAAATTTTGAGTTTCGGTCAAAAAACCAGTTTTTGAACCAAAAAATTTTGAATTTCACCCCACAACCTGGAGACCGGGACACGGATCGCGGACCAGAATTCAGGGATGAAGGGTGAGGACTATTTCAACTATAAACTAACGTTATTTTTACAAAAGAATTTGGAAAAACAATTAATTTTGATGATTTACTATGAAAATTCGAAAAATTCCCGAGTGTTAGTAGGGATGAAGTCCCGACGCGCGTGTAAATGCGTGCGATATGGTCAGAACTTAGGCGGAGGCCTAGTTTGGTCTAAAAACGCTGAAAACAGCTTCAAAATCGCACGTCTGGAAGCGAAGATATCAACGTTTGTGTTTTAAATTCAATCCCTTAGGTAGATTTTGGGTACTAACAGGAATGTATGAAAAAACTATTTTTTAGAAAAAGGTATGTTTTATTCGGGCTAGGGGCGCGGGCGAGGTGTCCAGAGACGCGTCTCCGCACGGGCTAGCGATATAAGGAATAAAACTTACTAGGTGCCGACCAAAAATTTTGAGTTTCGGTCAAAAAACCAGTTTTTGAACCAAAAAATTTTGAATTTCACCCCACAACCTGGAGACCGGGACACGGATCGCGGACCAGAATTCAGGGATGAAGGGTGAGGACTATTTCAACTATAAACTAACGTTATTTTTGCAAAAGAATTTGGAAAAACAATTAATTTTGATGATTTACTATGAAAATTCGAAAAATTCCCGAGTGTTAGTAGGGATGAAGTCCCGACGCGCGTGTAAATGCGTGCGATATGGTCAGAACTTAGGCGGAGGCCTAGTTTGGTCTAAAAACGCTGAAAACAGCTTCAAAATCGCACGTCTGGAAGCGAAGATATCAACGTTTGTGTTTTAAATTCAATCCCTTAGGTAGATTTTGGGTACTAACAGGAATGTATGAAAAAACTATTTTTTAGAAAAAGGTATGTTTTATTCGGGCTAGGGGCGCGGGCGAGGTGTCCAGAGACGCGTCTCCGCGCGGGCTAGCGATATAAGGAATAAAACTTACTAGGTGCCGACCAAAAATTTTGAGTTTCGGTCAAAAAACCAGTTTTTGAACCAAAAAATTTTGAATTTCACCCCACAACCTGGAGACCGGGACACGGATCGCGGACCAGAATTCAGGGATGAAGGGTGAGGACTATTTCAACTATAAACTAACGTTATTTTTACAAAAGAATTTGGAAAAACAATTAATTTTGATGATTTACTATGAAAATTCGAAAAATTCCCGAGTGTTAGTAGGGATGAAGTCCCGACGCGCGTGTAAATGCGTGCGATATGGTCAGAACTTAGGCGGAGGCCTAGTTTGGTCTAAAAACGCTGAAAACAGCTTCAAAATCGCACGTCTGGAAGCGAAGATATCAACGTTTGTGTTTTAAATTCAATCCCTTAGGTAGATTTTGGGTACTAACAGGAATGTATGAAAAAACTATTTTTTAGAAAAAGGTATGTTTTATTCGGGCTAGGGGCGCGGGCGAGGTGTCCAGAGACGCGTCTCCGCACGGGCTAGCGATATAAGGAATAAAACTTACTAGGTGCCGACCAAAAATTTTGAGTTTCGGTCAAAAAACCAGTTTTTGAACCAAAAAATTTTGAATTTCACCCCACAACCTGGAGACCGGGACACGGATCGCGGACCAGAATTCAGGGATGAAGGGTGAGGACTATTTCAACTATAAACTAACGTTATTTTTGCAAAAGAATTTGGAAAAACAATTAATTTTGATGATTTACTATGAAAATTCGAAAAATTCCCGAGTGTTAGTAGGGATGAAGTCCCGACGCGCGTGTAAATGCGTGCGATATGGTCAGAACTTAGGCGGAGGCCTAGTTTGGTCTAAAAACGCTGAAAACAGCTTCAAAATCGCACGTCTGGAAGCGAAGATATCAACGTTTGTGTTTTAAATTCAATCCCTTAGGTAGATTTTGGGTACTAACAGGAATGTATGAAAAAACTATTTTTTAGAAAAAGGTATGTTTTATTCGGGCTAGGGGCGCGGGCGAGGTGTCCAGAGACGCGTCTCCGCGCGGGCTAGCGATATAAGGAATAAAACTTACTAGGTGCCGACCAAAAATTTTGAGTTTCGGTCAAAAAACCAGTTTTTGAACCAAAAAATTTTGAATTTCACCCCACAACCTGGAGACCGGGACACGGATCGCGGACCAGAATTCAGGGATGAAGGGTGAGGACTATTTCAACTATAAACTAACGTTATTTTTACAAAAGAATTTGGAAAAACAATTAATTTTGATGATTTACTATGAAAATTCGAAAAATTCCCGAGTGTTAGTAGGGATGAAGTCCCGACGCGCGTGTAAATGCGTGCGATATGGTCAGAACTTAGGCGGAGGCCTAGTTTGGTCTAAAAACGCTGAAAACAGCTTCAAAATCGCACGTCTGGAAGCGAAGATATCAACGTTTGTGTTTTAAATTCAATCCCTTAGGTAGATTTTGGGTACTAACAGGAATGTATGAAAAAACTATTTTTTAGAAAAAGGTATGTTTTATTCGGGCTAGGGGCGCGGGCGAGGTGTCCAGAGACGCGTCTCCGCACGGGCTAGCGATATAAGGAATAAAACTTACTAGGTGCCGACCAAAAATTTTGAGTTTCGGTCAAAAAACCAGTTTTTGAACCAAAAAATTTTGAATTTCACCCCACAACCTGGAGACCGGGACACGGATCGCGGACCAGAATTCAGGGATGAAGGGTGAGGACTATTTCAACTATAAACTAACGTTATTTTTGCAAAAGAATTTGGAAAAACAATTAATTTTGATGATTTACTATGAAAATTCGAAAAATTCCCGAGTGTTAGTAGGGATGAAGTCCCGACGCGCGTGTAAATGCGTGCGATATGGTCAGAACTTAGGCGGAGGCCTAGTTTGGTCTAAAAACGCTGAAAACAGCTTCAAAATCGCACGTCTGGAAGCGAAGATATCAACGTTTGTGTTTTAAATTCAATCCCTTTTTTTTTTTTTTTTTTTTTTTTTTTTTTTTTTCGGATGGGAAATCATCAAATGACTTCTCCCGCTCTGGGCGGAGCAGGAGGGAGTGTCAGACTTTTACTGACTAAAACCCATCCATGTTCCTTCATCGCCCTTTGTGTTCCGGGGCCACGGTATCTCTTTCGAATAGTCCCGCAACCCCGGCAGGCATCGGTCCTTTCGGACCCCTTCCTTTTTGCTGACTCTCTTTGAGGCGCGCGTGGAACACGGACGCGCCGTCGACACGGCCTGTCGTCATGAGACGGACGGACGGCGAGCTAGCCCATAGCCCACCGTCCACAGGCCCGCGCCTACGGTGGCCGGGGGCCACGTGGTGGCCCCCGACGCCCGGGGCGTCTCCCGCGGCGGCCGGGACGCTGTGAGGTTCTCTCCCTCTCACGTTCCGCCACCTCCTTCTCTAGCATTACTGCTTCGCAGAAGGAGGTGACGGCGTCCCATTCCGTCTCGCTCCGGACCATGGCTTGCACCAGGGCCGGACGCGAGAGGTCGCCGCCGCCAATCGCCGCTTCGAGGACACGGCGGTGCTCCGCCCACGCGGGGCACACCTCCACCGTGTGCTCCACCGTGTCCTCCGGTCGATCCTCGCAATGGAAACACCCGGGCGTTTCCTCCCGCCCGATTCGGTGCAGGAACCTCCCGAAAACACCGTGTCCGGTGAGGACCTGCGTCAGGCGGAAGGTGAGGACGCCGTGGCGTCTCTCAAGCCACTCCTCAAAGAGGGGACTTACCGCCACTATTGTGGCGTGCCCTGCACGGGGTTGCGACAGTCGCTCTCTCCATGTCGCCATGAGATCACGCCGGAAGTCTGTCCGCTGCGCGACAATTTGTCGCGGCAGCGGAGTTTCCCCCCGGCGTAGCACCTCCGCGCGCCATTCATGTAGGCGCGCGAGGACTATCGCCTCCAGATCCCATGGCGGCAATCCGGCAAGGAGGCACGCCGCCTCACGGGAGATCGTGCGGTACCCACGGGCCAGCCTTACGGCTACCACCTTTTGGGGCGCGTTGAGGTAGTGGGCTGCACGCAGCCTCAAGGAACGCGCCCACACCGGGGCCCCGTAAAGGGCCATGGACCGCACGACCCCCGCGTAGAGCTTCCGGCAGGAGGCGTTTGGCCCCCCCAGGTTGGGCAGGAGCCGCCTGAAGGCAGCCCCGGTCCGTTCCAGTTTGGGGGCCAAACGTCGGAAATGCTCCACGAAGTTCCATCGGCTGTCGAGGACGAGTCCCAGGTACTTAAGCGTCGACTCGACGCCGATGGATACCCCTCCCACCGTCAGTGTGGATCCCGGAGGTGGCGCATTCCGAGGCCCATGAAAGCACATGGCCTCGGACTTGTGCAATGCCACCTCGAGACCCAGTTGCCGGATCCTCTCAACGACTATCGCAACCCCGCGTGTCATAGCTTCGGCCGCCGCCTCGTGCGACCCCCCCTGTGCCAGTACCAGCGTGTCGTCAGCGTAGCAAACTACGCTGACACCGCTAGGGAGGTCGGCGCGCAGCACCCAGTCGTACCCGATGTTCCACAAGGATGGCCCTAGAACCGATCCCTGCGGAACACCGCACGACATCTCTCGCCGGTTCCATTCTCCACTGCGACCGGGGTAAATGACTGCCCTGTCCGTCAGGTAGTCCCCGACCACTCGACGGAGGTAGGTCGGCACCCGGTGATACCGGAGTGCCTCCCTTATGCAGCTCCAGGGCATGGAGTTGAAGGCGTTGGCGATGTCGAGAGACACCGCCAAGACAACCCCACCCCTGCACACCGCATCCCCCGTCGTGAGGGCTCTCACGCGCATGATGGCGTCCACCGTAGAGCGCCCCTTGCGGAAACCAAACTGGTGTTCCGCAAGATCCGGCCCCGTCCCCGAGAGGTGCTCGGCGAGGCGGTTTGCAATTACTCTTTCAAAGAGCTTGCCCACCTCGTCGAGCAGCACCACGGGCCGGTATGCGGACGGAGAGTCCGCAGGGCGCCCCGGCTTCCGGATGAGGACCAGCTTCCCCGTCTTCCAACGAAGCGGGAACTGGCCTCTCTCCAAGCATGCGCTTAGGAGCCCCTCCAGTCGGGGCCCGAGAGCCTCCGAGGCCAGGACCCAGGCTTTGCCAGGCAAGCCGTCGGGTCCCGGGGCGGTATTTTTGGCACTGAGCCTGCGTACCGCCACTCTCAGGTCTACCCCAGTCACTTCTGGAGCGTTGTCGTCGTCGTCCTGTTGGTCCGCTTCCAGCATCGCAGGCGGCGGAGCCATAGGCGGGGGTGGATGTTCCCCTCGCGAAGGGAACAGAGTGCTCACCACGTCCTCCACGAGCTCAGGCCGGAGACTCTGCGTCAGTGGGGGGGCCCAGGCGCGGAGCTTATCCCGCACCATCTTGTAAGGGCGCCCCCACGGATCTCTGTCTAGAGTCCCCAGCATCTCCTCGCGGGCCAGATCCCTGGCCCGCAAGACAGCCTCGCGGAGGGCGGTCTTCGCCGCTCTGTACCCCTCATAAAGCTCCGCCTCAATGGCTGCCGCATCCGGTGGGCGGATGCGGAGCCTGCGATGCCTGGCGTACAGGTGTCGCGCAGCCACGCACGCCTCGCGCAGAGACGTCAGCTCTCGCGACCACCAGTACACCTGACGCCGGGCGCTTCTTGGCCGAACACGGGGCATTGCCACGTCGCAGATGTCGGACATGGCCTCCTGGAACCACCCTGCCTCATTGTTAATGTCGGCAGGCCTGTCCGGTGATGTCACCCAGGCCTGCACGATCGAGGCTTCCAGGAGGAGCTCCCGGTCCAGCTGCTTCAGCGCCCAACGCGGACCGCTCGGGGCCTGTTGGACCGGCGCGCTTGAGGTCTGGGTGGAGACGTCGAACCGGATGTACCGGTGGTCGGAATAGGTCTCCACCCCCTCCATGACACGCCAGTCAACAACACGCGGCGACAGAGCGGGGCTAGCGAACGAAATGTCCACCACCGACTCGCCCCGCATCCGCACACACGTGGGAACAGAACCCCGATTTAGGACGACCAGGCCCTTCTCCAGAGCCCAGTCCTCCACCATCCTTCCCCGGACGTCTGTGCAACGAGAACCCCAAGCCAAGTTCTTGGCATTGAAGTCCCCGAGGACAAGCACGGGGAGGGAATGGTTTCCGACGACAACACTCAACTCTGCGAGAGAGTTGTGGAACTCGGTAAATTCAATCCCTTAGGTAGATTTTGGGTACTAACAGGAATGTATGAAAAAAACTATTTTTTAGAAAAAGGTATGTTTTATTCGGGCTAGGGGCGCGGGCGAGGTGTCCAGAGACGCGTCTCCGCACGGGCTAGCGATATAAGGAATAAAACTTACTAGGTGCCGACCAAAAATTTTGAGTTTCGGTCAAAAAACCAGTTTTTGAACCAAAAAATTTTGAATTTCACCCCACAACCTGGAGACCGGGACACGGATCGCGGACCAGAATTCAGGGATGAAGGGTGAGGACTATTTCAACTATAAACTAACGTTATTTTTGCAAAAGAA